>JASJET010000129.1:3402500-13402500 GCA_034092305.1 Diaprepes abbreviatus
AAAATTTTCAAAAGTTCAGTTAAATTACTAATTTGTAAGTTGTGTTATTTCTAGCAACTCTACCTTTTACTAAGAGAGATATTTCCTTCTCCAACGGACATTTTCCGGATGATCTACAAGAACAGACTTCCTATCTGTTTTTTTCCAGCAAAAACTAAGTTCTCTGAGCAATTTCCAGAGCTCAGTTCTTTTAATTTCAGGTAAATCCCGATTTTAGTTGGAATTTTGTCGACGATTGGGATCTGCTTGTCATAATAAAATGTATGTACAACTCCTTTTATTTCAATTTACATCTCTTCTTCCAACGAGGTTTTTCGTCTGCCTATGATCGAATGTAGCTTGGGAGTACTAACCATTTCAGTCGTTTTTTTCTCCTTCAGTATTCAGTACATAGTAGATTTTCCAACTCCTGTCATGTTAGAACACATCTCAACAGAGCTTTTAACATTATTATCTAGATATTGATATCTTAAGGCATCATAAATATTCATCGTAATAAGTTTTTCGTTGAGGAAAAAATACCCAGGTTTAACGATTTTGGAATAAATATAGATGTGGAATCCATATCTTTTGGGTATCTCACTAATCTCAAATAATATATAAAACAAGCACAAACAAGATAAATCACTAAGGAAACACTATAAGTTCAGTGTTCAGTGACAGAAATTAAAATGAACTATCAGAAATTTTATTGTTGCAGTAAATTTATAAAAGCTTATAATATTTAAATATAATTAAATATAATTGGAGATTTACGGCAGTTCTCAGTTACTTGCGGCGTTGAAGCAGGTATGTTGGAGGTTTCGGTAACAGTTTTACTACTCTCTCTAGTTCTTGAATAGAGTATAGGAATGTGGATGCTTGCGATCACCCCTCCCCTTCCCAAGAGCTTTGAGTTTAGGAAAATAGAACCGATTCTACCTTTTATATTAGGAATATGTATGCGGCTGGCACTCCCCCCCCCCTCCGTTGTTAACTTGTTTTTCTTGCGATAGCCACCTCCCAAGAGCTTTGAATTCACGAAAATAGACCAGATTTTGCCTCTTGTACTAAGATTGTGTACGCTGCTCTCATCCTCCCGCCCCCCTAAAAAGAGAAGCTGGATCCGCCCCTGCTAGGAAAATGCGTTTCTAACAGGTTTAAGGTATCCCTTTTATTGGGGTGATTTATTTCTAAGCTAATTGGTATTATCACTAAGAAATAATACTGATTGTATCTCCGTGCAATATGTTAATTTTCCTCGGAATTAGAAAGTTTGCCTTAAATTTAATTATGATTTGATTGCAATTTGCAATGGAATCTTGCGTTTTAAGCCGAACAAAAGCGTCTCAGATAACGCGTATTGTTTGCTTCAATTGGCGAAACTTAAGCCTTATTTGAGGTGGAAGCTTTTGCCGAACTACACCGCACGAACCTTGACGTTGGAAATAAATTGAGTAAGTCAGAGGTTGGAAATCTAAATGTTGCAGTGGCTGTTCGTACAACTGATACGTTGGGTCTAAATTCAAATAAATTCTCTCCTTCATTCAGTTTATGAAGATTATTTCTGGGTCGCTTCCTAAGTTCCGCCCTTTTAAGTAATAGGAACTATGAAATAATATACTGATTGATTTTTTGCTTGTTCAGTTTTGTATATTGGCTTAAATTAATTTTTTTGTTTTTCATATAAATATGTATGTTCCAGTCCAGTTATATAAAATATAATTAAGAAGAATCTGAAAATTTGACAGTGTACGAACGTGAATGGGGGTCAGCAGGCTAAAATATTTTCAAGATGGCGGCACATGCAGTTATACCGGAAGTAGATGTCAACTTGTTTATTTTAAATGAAATACCCTATATATTATTACATTTTTGATTTCTATGTAAAATTCTAAACATATTTCATGTACAATATACTTAAGTTTCACCGTTTTGGACATATTTAAATTTTTATGTCAAAAATGACGTTTGCGTACCAAAACTTAACTATAAATTTTTCCAATAAGGAAGTCTTTATTATTTAATTTGGGTTAGTTTTCTTGTAGACGAAAATCGACTTTAGTAGTCTTTTTATGATATTTTGAAAATTATTAGTACAGAGTGGAGAGAGTTTTATTTAAAAAATCGTCAAAAGTCAATTTTTTCAAATAGAAAACAACTATTTTTATAATTTTATCATATTAAGCATTAAAAATAAGGGTCACTTTATATAAGGTTGCCTATTCCAAAATTTTGTAGTCTTGAAAATATTGGCAATTAAACATTTTTCTATTGTAAAAATGCTATACTACATTTAAGTTTTGTTATTAGTTGTCCATGACAGCGAGATGTGGCGAAAATAAAACAATCGAACCCTATAGAATTGTTACTATTTCTTGACATTTGACTATCATTAGTAGTAATCATGCCGGGGTGATTAAATTACACGCACGAGAATTATTTAAATTTATTTATTATTAATGGAGAATGAGTTCCGATATCCGAAGAAACAGAGACCAACACTACTAAAAGAAATAGAAATAAATCAGTTGTTAATAAAATAAAGTTACAAAAATTATTTGAGTAAATGCTCAAATTGACGCCCTTGAATTTCCAAACATTTTTCGCACTTAAGCAGGAAGCAGGAGTTTTTCATGGGTGGCTCTTCTGATTGATTGAGGATTAAATTCTTAAAATGCTATTCTGACGTGCTGCATGCATTCTTCCATAGTGATTAATGCGGTGTTGTATACTTTATTTTTGTTTGTCCCCAAATTAAAAAAAAATCAAGTACTATTAGGTCAGGGAAGCGAGGTGGCCAAAGATGTAGCCCATTCTTGACTATCCATCGACCATAAAGCAAGTTTTGCAGATTATAGTTAACTAAATGACTATTATGTGGAGGTGCCCTATCATGTTAATAAAATAGATTTCTATGATCAGCCATTGGCAAGTTATCTAAATAGTTCACTTGCAAATTTCTCAAGATGCCAAAGTAGCGTTCACATATAACTTAAAAAGCGTATTTTGTATCTAGAAGTCTTCAAAAATGGATAACTTACCATTTAGATTATCTTGGTAGAATTCTAGGACGACGACGCCGTCATTTCTTATAGCACAATACACGTTAAACTGCCAAGAGGCTTGAAAATTTAATTCTCTAAATGGATGTACGTTTGAGTCGCTCCAATAGTGGGAATTGCGTCGATTAAAGAATTCATTTTTTGTGAATTTGGCTTCGTGAGACCAAATAATATTATCCAAAAAAAACAGCATTTTTTTGTGACCGAAGTAAAATAAATTGACAGAACTCTACTATTCGTGGAAAATAAGTGCCTTTTAAATGTTGAACTGAAAATTGGGTTTCTATAAAATCCTTAAAATTGATGTATGAGATCCAGACTCTAATGCTACTTGCCTTGTAGATATTGTCAGATATGCGGCGAAATATCCTAAGATTGTAGTTTCAATATTTTCATTATTAACCACTGGTTTATTTCTATATTATTTTTGCTTTTATGGATTCAAAGTTCTTGAAGTTTTCTATAATAAAATTATAAAAATCGGTGTTTTATATTTGAAACAACTGGCTTTTGACGATTTTTTAAATATATAATATTTATTCTTCTTTTTTGACCACTCTGTACTAATAACTTTCAATACATCATAAAAAAAACTACTAAAGTCGATTTTCGTTTATAACAAAACTAACCCAAATTAAATAATAAAGGCTTTCTTATAGGAAAAATTTATAGGTAAGTTTTGGTTCGCAAACGTAATTTTTGACAAAAAATTGTCCAAAACGGTGAGATGTGACAAGTTTGAGATATATCTAAAAAACAGTAGTACTTAGAGAAAAACTAGCGACGCCACTGAATTTTACGGGAAAAAAATTTATTTCAGTCAATGTTTACCTTTTCGATAACTAAAAAGATAACTGAAATACGAGGGATGTTCCAAAATGGCAAATTTCCAAAATCCTCTGTATCTAAAAAACTAAGACTGCTGTGAAAATTCGGTCAAAGGCATTTTTCGTTTCACGCAAAAGTAGCGCTGCTTCGCGAAAACTACATCCCGCTGACTTTAAAAATAGCGGAGCTACCTGGCAAAAGCAACGAAATCCGAACACCCTGTACAATACCGTATGAGAAAAGCTGCTCGATGATAATAATGATGCTATTACTACTCATAAAAATGTAGAAGGAATAATAGAAACTTTGTTCCATAAAAATGTTAACAGTAGTCTAAAGCAAGTAAATTTTTTGTCGAGTTATTTCCTCTCAAAATCTTTTTTACTGAATAAGTAGATCTCAAGATATAACTTTACATTTTAACTAAAATTTATCACTTGACAATTTGAAGAATCTTAAGAAAAGACCGGAGTTATCTAAAGGCAGCTTAAAGTATTCGAAACGAATTCTATTAAAACAAAAACAAACTTATTGAACTTTCCCGAAGCAATTTCGTGCTGCAATAAAATTATATGGGTCGTTATTTCTTGTTTAAGTAAATTATCTAGTCTCTTCTCTTCAGTTTGATTTATTTCAATAAATTTTAAACTTCTGGAAAATAAAGGAACTAATTAAAGTTTTGGACTAGTTCGAGTTTGTTTGTTGATCCCTGAAAATTGGGATTAAATTAAATTTTTATTGTCCGTACCAATTTTAAATGTTTTTGTAAAACTTTTGGTCTTGCCACTGAAAATAAATCCATTTGAAATTAGTCCGGGGAGTTTAGTGGGTTTTCGTAGCCGATGAAGAAACATGACTCCGCTAAAGTTTTTTTATATGCATTTTGATACATTGACTACAAATATTCAGGGTGCATTTCCGAAAAATAATCAGGTAATTTGTTATAAACAAATAAATTGTTTATAATTAAAAGAAATTGTGATTTTTTTTAAAAAATATATTTTCCTATTCCTTGACCAATTCTAAGCAAAAAGTGTATCTTGTGATTTTTCCGACCGGTGCATGTGTTAAACATGGATGACTTTTGATTAAGGGGTAACCACACCTCTGTAACGGCCAAACTTTGACAACTTTTTGAGACTGTAAAATAGAAGTACAAAAATTCTTTTCAGAGAGTTCATTCAGCACATACAGAAAATTGAAAAAAAAAATTAATATTATTTTGATACAAAATGGCGGCGACAGATCTTTGAAATCACCTTTTTTAGAAATTGAAAAACAGGTGAAAACATTTTGTGTGAATATGAGACCTGGAAGAAAAGACAAAGAAAATTTATGGTTTATATATGGTATGACCAGTAAAGACCGTAGCATATGGTTTTGTTTCTTTAATAGCTTTATTCGAAATTTGACTTTAGTGTAAATTTCTGTTTCGTTCGAGATAAAAATTAACCAAAAACATAATAGTCACGTGATTAGCATTATCTATCAAATTATAAATTTTTTACAAAAAAATTCAGAAGTAGATGTATATATCAAAATATCGAAAAAAGTAATTAGAAAAAGTTTTTCTTAATGCAATTTTTAGCCCATGGGCAAAATTTCAGCTGTATAAGGTAATTCAGATATTTTGCCCATTTTTTGTAAATTGCGCAACTGTTGCAAAATAAAACTCAACGCAATATACATAAAACTTCTTAGTTTTGACAATGCTTCATCCCAGACAAATTTTCTTTAAAGTAGCGCCATATTAAATGTGTGTTCTTCTACAAAATCCAAATAGGGTTTTCAAAAATAGTTATTTTATGAAGTTACCTTATACAGGGTTAAAAACAAATCAACTTTGCATCACATGTGACCAAATTTTTATAGCCCTATTTGGATTTTCTAGAAAAACACACATTTAATATGATGCTACCTTAAACAAAATATATCTGAAATGAAGCATTGTCAAAACTAAGAAGGTTTATGTAAATTGCGTTGAGTCTTATTTTGCAACAGCGCACTAACGAGCATTTGGCCTCAAAAACTGGACAAAAAGGAGAAATGCAAACTATACAAGTAATCATCGAATTTATTTTTTTTTGTATACCTGAGTAACCGTACTATCATAAAATTATGATGAAGTGGCCCCTCCCCGCCGCTACGCTTCGCACAGTTAATTGCAATCTAAGCTTCGTTCAATACGTACGCATTCGTTCTTGATAGATTTTTTTTAGACTTGTATTTGGTGTTTGGTATTATGTAAAGTGAATATTAAAAAAAAATTTGTGATGGAATCTAAAAAACAAGGCATGTATTTAATTTTAATATATATTATTTAAAAATATAATGACTGTTTAGTATTCTTATGGACCTAAAACAATATGCAAGACAATTTTCAACGTTTTTTTTCTTTTTAACTAATTAGTGTTTTTGAAAATGTTCCGAGCTAGGTCAGGCTACAATTCTTTTTTTATAATAAACTATAGACATTAGCCATATCATAACAGTCAAAACATTTTCCTTATGTTTCCACCTCTTAAAAAAACCTCGTTTTCAACGTTTTTTTTTTTTTAAATAATTTTGGTTATTTTTTACTTACATACATATTTTTTCCCAATAGGTACAGATTTGACATCAAATGTTATTGAGATATATCGGAAAGCGCTATATATGCTTTTTAAACAAAGCACATCCGGAACACTTGAAGATAAGGTAGCATTTATGGAACATAAGCTCCGCGAAATGATGAAATGTCCCCAAAACGAGTACCATTCTTTAAGTCACGATTTAAAACATTTTAATAGTGATTTGAAGAAGAGATGGATATCATCTAATTATATTGAAGAAAGATTTTTGAAAAAAAAAAACGAGAAATGACTTAATACATCAATACCAGTATATAACTGGGCCACGAATTCTACAGGACGCCCAAGGGAGCATTTCCAAGAATTACATGATCATAGTAAACGACGAAATACTAAAGAACTCCGCGAACAGGTACCTGTTGAGGAGCTCACCTATACAGCCAGCGAAAGTCAACGAATGTCTGGAAATGCCGCAGCCTCTAAACTTATACTAGATGCAACTTCAACACCAACAAGAGCCAAACGTTACAGGAAGGTAATAAATACTGCTCAGAAACCGAAAATAAAAAATTACACACCTAAGCAAGCTTTGCAAATCTTTGTTGAAGGTGACTTTACAAGGAGGCAGTGGGAGTTGTTACACGATTCCAATAAGGGTATATATCCTTGTTAGACTCTAATTAGAGAAGGAAAGAAACTCTGCTATCCAAAACCAGAGTCAATCCGAGTTACAGAGACGAGTGTTGAAGTTGTGTTTCAGGACCTACTTGATCACACAGTAAAGAGACTTTGTCTTTATCTTAAGAATGTTCTTCAAAACTGCGCTACAGAAGAATTAGATAACCTAGAACTTATAGCAAAATGGGGCTGTGATGACTCTCATCAAATTCCTTATCAACAAAAGTTTTCAGATAGCTCGAACTATGACTCGAACATATTCCAAAGCTTATTGGTGTTGTTAAGACTGCAGTCACATATTGGGGATAGAATAAAAATGTTTTGGCAAAATCCCACACCATCATTCACTCGATTTTGCCGGCCAATCCGCATTCGATTTCTCCAAGAAGCTGTGGATATTACGAAGGAAGAAATAAAGTATGTCGAAGACCAAGCAAATCATCTGCTGAAGACCAAAATAGAAAAGTCAAATGGAATTATCAGTGGTCTTGTTTAGATATTATTAAAAAATTAAACAGAATCCATTTAATCCAATTTTGATCGCAAGCGGTTTTTGTCAAAATATGTTGAAATTTTTTATTTGACAACTATTAATAAACTCGGTAGAAAACTTCAGAATGTCAAACTTTGTATAAAATAGACTTTTTATGGGAAAACGTACAATTACCTTAAGTCAACATATAAAACGATACCCATTACGTTTTTTTAATATTACTCCCCTCCCCCTCCCACCCTAATTCAGTGCCCCTTCACCCGATTGGTAAAATAATGCCAAAAATGAAATTGAAGCACCTAAAAACATATAAAACGATACCCATTACGTTTTTTTAATATTACTCCCCTCCCCCTCCCCACTCTAAGTCAGCGCCTCTTTACCCGATTGGTAAAATAATGCCAGAAATCAAATCGGAGTACCTGAAAACATATAAAACGATAACCATTACGTTTTTTTTTGATATTACTCCCCTCTCCCTTCTCACCCTAAGTCAGCCCCCTTTTACCCGATTAGTAAAATCAACTTAGCGCCCTCAAAAACCCCCGGATAGTGATTTTGACACGTCTAGAGTCAAAAACAACGACGTTATTAATTTTGTCCGGTTTTTAAGGCCAAATGCTCGTTAGTGCAGCGGTGCAATTTACAAAAAATGGAAAAAAAAATCAAAATTACCTTTTACAGCTGAAATTTTGCATATGGGCTATAAATGACATTTAGAAAAACTTTTTCTAGTAACTTTCTTCGATATTTTGAGATACTACACCACTTATGAATTTTTTTTGAAATAAAAATAAAATTTAATAGATAATGCTAATCACGTGACTACTATTATTTTGGTTAATTTTGATCTTGATCGAAGCAAAAATTATTGCCAAAGTCAAATTGTGAAAAAAATCTAATATGATGCCCATTTTACTGGTCACACTGTATAATTGGCTTCCCGATGATACAGTTTTTTTTTTTTAAATTGAATTTTGTAGAAACGGCGCACTTTTCAAAAAAATTAGTCGATTTTCGGTCAAAAATAAAATAATAAATTGTTTATAAAAAAAAAAAAAAAATTACATCCAATCAAAAAACGGCTATGTAGCAGGAAAGATAATATGATTGTGAAGCGACTGTTAAAATTCCAGATCGATCGGTGCAGTAGTGTTTGAGTAACGTTTTCGCCGAGGTTGAAAAAGTGATTTTGAGAAAAACGCGTTTAAAGTTTTACATTCGTTCAAATTTATTATATAGAATTGTCGCACCTGCGAACTTCTGACAGACCTGGTGGTTTTCTGTGAAATTGCAAGGCTGGTTCACTTCAAAAGTAACAGGCCGACAGGTAACGGTAATACAGAAGCACTGATATGAAGCGCGCAGGGGGCGCTATAAACAACTAGCGTTTTATAAATTATAATGTCCGCGTCGCTGTGTATGAAGGGAAGTGAACGTCTAGTTACAGGCACTCAATTAGTGTACATAATCCATTATTGCTTTCACTAATCTTTGCATTAATACTTTAAATACCTGAGGCGGTATAGAAATACTTTAAATAATCAATTATATTGAACACTTTTTTATTGTTACACTCAAGTATATTTTGAACGTTGAGTATACTAAATGTCTGGAGAAAAAATTCAGGAAAAAACTTATTAATTTAGATTCCTACATGGTAAAAAAATTTTCAGCTTTAATTTATTATTGTGAAAAGTATTTTAATAAATTTGTATTGTATTTATTAGTATTTTATTCCCTGATAATGAGTATCATTATAATACCAAGACACAATGTTATCTTAGGCAATGACTAGCAGATCAACTTGACAGGCCAGGTCTCTTACCAAAGGTATTGAACCGGAACCAGTATTTGACACTACTTCGGGTGGTTGTTGGTGTTGAATAATTCAACAATATCCGATTCACTAGAATCACATTGTAGATCACAGATCAGTAAGTCTTAATGCTGCAGTGTAAGGGCCTCTCAACGTTAGCCTACTGTTTTATACAATCAATAATCAACAGGTCACATGCACA
The DNA here is from genome assembly GCA_034092305.1 of Diaprepes abbreviatus. Lineage (NCBI taxonomy): Eukaryota > Metazoa > Arthropoda > Insecta > Coleoptera > Curculionidae > Diaprepes > Diaprepes abbreviatus. Next base: position 3,412,135 of record JASJET010000129.1, read on the forward strand.
GCAAATTATTGCTGACAAAATCACTCTGTCAAATAAGTAGTGATTTTCTGTGTTTAAGCAAAGCATATATTAGGCTAGTGACCAGGAGCGGATCCAGCCTCTCTCCTTGGGGGGGGGGGGGCGGTGATATCACAAAAGTGCAGTATAGCAAGCGAAAGCAAGTTGTCGACGAGGGGGGGGGGAGAGGAGACATCAGCAACATTCCCATTTCTAGTGTAAAAGGCAGAGTCGGGTCTATTTTTCAGGAATTTGAAGCTATTGGAGAGGGGGGGGTGATCACAAGAAAAAACAAGTTGCCGACAGGGAGGGAGGATGCGAGCAGCATACACATTCCTAGTATAAGAGGCAGAATCGGGTCTATTTTCCTGAATTCAAAGCTCTTGGGGGGGGGCTATCACAAGAAAAACAAGTTGTCAACGGGACTGCCAGCAGCAGACACATTCCTAATATAAAATGCAAAATCGGTTGTATCTTCCTGAACTCAAAGCTTTTGGGAAGGGGAGGGGTAATCGCAAGCATACACATTCCTATACTCTATTCAAGAACTAGAGAGTAATAAAACTGTTATCGACACCTCCAACGTACCTGCTCCAGTGCCGCAGGTATCTGAGGACTGCCGTAAATCTAATTATATTTAATTATATTTAAACATTATAAACTTTTATAAATTTACTGCTACAATAAAATTTCTGGTAGTTCAATTTAATTTCTGTCAGTGGGCAAAGTACACCTTACAGTGTGTCCTTAGTAATTTATCTTGTCTGTGCTTGTTTTTACATATTATTTGAGATTAGTGAGATACCCAAAAGATATGGCTTCCAAAATCGTTAAAACCAGGGCATTTTTTCCTCAACGAAAAACTTATTACGACGAATATTTATGATGCCTTAAGATATCAATATCTAGATAATTATGTTAAAAACTCTGTTGAGTTGTGTTCGAAAATGACAGGAGTTGGAAAATCTACTATGTGCCCAATACTGAAGGAAAAAAATTACTGGAATTGTTAGTACTCCCAAGCTACATTCGATCATGAGCTGACGAAAAACCTCGTTGGAAGAAGAGATGTAAACTGCAATAAAAGAAGTTGTACACACATTTTATTATGAGAAGCAGATCCCAACCGTCGACAAAATTCTAAGTAAAATCAATGAAAATCGGGATTTACCTGAAATTAAAAGAACTGAGCTCTGGAAATTGCTAAGAGAATTTAATTTTTGCTGGAAAAAAAGCAGATAGGAAATCTGTTCTTATAGATCGTCTGGAATATGTCCGTTGGAGGACGAAATATCTTTCTCAAGTAAAAGGTAGAGTTGCTAGAAATATTACAACTTACAAAATTAGTAATTTAACTGAACTTTTGAAAGATTTTTTGAATAAAGTTAATGCAGAAAATTGGGAACAATCCATATAATAAAAGCATAAAAGAAAATGTGAAAACTCGATCTCATGATCGGTGAGATAGAAGATCCAATTATAAGTAATCTGAGCGAAGATAGGTTCACTGACTTTTATTACGAATTAGATACGTAATGTTTATCAGCGTAAACACAATTTATTATTTAAATTTTCTGTAACTTATAAAAATAAATTACATTTCAATCCCTTTTTAGTGTTTAATTTTAGTTCTGCAGTTCTGGTTTCAGAAATAAATAAACTGAACCGTCAAATATCCCAAAAATGTTTTTAATTAATAATAAAAAGACAGATAGCCCCTAAATTTTTTTAATATTTATGGACGAATTTATTTTTTTTTATTTATGTTTAACTTCTTGTATTTTTGACAATGAATATTTTGTAAGTATTTAAATTATAACTTAGAATTTTTTGAGAGAAAAAGGCTACATTTTAGTTGGAATTAAAATTAATAAAAATACAGTTGTGATTTGTGTGAAATATGTCAAAATTTTCTATATTTTCAAATATATGTGAATTATTAAGAAATCATAAGAAATTAAATAAAATTATACTAACTTTTTATTTCAGATTTATTACAGAAATAATATTCTATGCCACAAATACTTAGTGATAAAATAAACCTCCTTCCGACGCCTATGACAAGGATTAAAATCCTTTTTAACACTTCACACGTCCAAATATCTATTGTTATCACACCAAATAGTCCATTATTATAGACCAGTATTTTAATTCTAAAATTTCTAACCCATTTCTATGAATAATATATGTGTCTAACAGATTTTGCCAAAGAAATCGAACTAAAGAACAAAGGTAGTTTGCGAAGAAAAAAAAAGGTAAAAAATGATTTATTACTCTCTCTAGTTCTTGAATAAACTATAGCATAATTGGCAAAATCGGGTCTATTTTCCTGAACTCAAAGCTCTTGTGGGGGGCGATCGCCCCCACCGCCCCCCCCCCCCTTGGATCCGCGCCTGCTAGTGACAGGACGGATAACCAGCTACATCTAAATACAATGGGTATTTAGAATAAAGAACCAACCGGCTTTAAAAACTACAGACTCATGACTTGGCTAAATCATGTCTACAAGGTCCTTACCAGAGTGAATACCAGTAGACTAAAAGTAAAACTACAAGGATTGAAAGAAGCGAAGATACTTCTGGGGAACTACGACCGCAAGAGATTCATAAGCTTGAGTAAAAACAAGTTCAGAGTTCTGACAGAAATCTTGACAGGGCAGTGCCATCTGAAGAGACACCTCAAGAAACTCGGGCTGTTAGAAACAGAAGAATGTAGATTCTGTGAGGAGGAGGACGAAATCTCTATTCATATCCTTGCAGAGTGCAGCGCTCTAGAAAACCTTAGTATGAGGTTCTTGGGAACATACCAAATCGAAGAAGGGGAGCTATCCACCTTGAAGCCGTTCAATATCCAACCTGAGATTCCTGAGGGAAATAGGACAGGAGGACCTACACTAGCTGATAAGGTAATTCTTACGACTGAGCAGTAGTAGGGGGGCACAATTGATCTACCGTGTTGCAGTGTACAGACTCTCAACTCTACGCCCATACATACATACAAGTAAAACTAGATTTCACCTGCCCAAAGATTATGCATATTTTCAAGATAAGATCACTTATATTGCATATAAGCTCATAGAAAAATCAGTGGAGTATAACCGACCTTTAGTTCTAGCCTTTGTCGACTCTCGAAAAGCGTTCGACACTATGTAGCGTTTCATATATATATGAATGCGACCATTACTGCAGAGGAGACAAACACGGCGATACTTTGTTATTCATGCTTTTTAAAGCAGTTCTTTAAAAAAACTTTTGAAAGGGTGAAGTGTAGTAACAGTGGAGTAAGTATTGAAGGCGAGATACTCTCATAACTACGATTCGCCAACGATATGATCGTTAGTTCGGACGATCTAGGAGAAATAAACGTCATGTTAGACCAACTAGCGGTAACATACATCGAGGTTGGACTAGAAATAAACTCCAGTAAAATACAATTTATGATAAGCCAAGTTCGCAACGAAAATATAAATGTCAAGGAACACGAAATAGTGCCAACATGGACGGCACGTAGGGCCCTAAGTGACGTACTCAAAAATGATTTACCGAACTATCTAAAAAGACACACTCTCGATCACTGCGTTCTGCAGATCATGACGTAGAGGCACATTAACCCAGAAAGTAGCAACAAAATTGGGGCTAGTCCCAAGGCGAATGAAAATGCAGATTAACTATTATAGGATGAGATATTAAAAATAAGATGTCATAGAAATACAGCAAGGCTTAAATGGAACTGGACAAACTATATATCCAGACTAAGTGACGGACGGTGACCATGTAAAATTATAAACCGGAAACCATGGGCTGACAAAGAAAATGGACGCAATTGGTTGCCAACTATTCAGGATAGGATGGGTTGGAGAGTACAAGTGGAGACCCACATCTAACAATGGATGTAGAGCGCTGGATAGTGATGATGATGAACATGTGAACTATGTGACAAAGAAGACGAAAAGTTTTATTTATTAACTCGAACTCTAACCTACACATAGGAGACATCTTCAAGGGTCGATCAGTCGTAATAGTTTATACCCAGAGGACAAACCAGTGAACAGGCTCCTATTCACTTAGAACCGATATACTAGGCTTATATTGTAAATTCTTCTCAACCCTAGTCTGCAATCTGCCATGATGATATAATAAATCGTGTAAACGTTGTTTTGTAAATCTATAATTTTAAAGTATTTTGTAAAGCTAAGAAATTAATACTTTATCATTTTTCTAATATTCCTTAAATTAAGATAATTTGCAGAGGCAACACCAAGAGAATATTTTTATAATTTTTCTCAAGACGGCTTTCTTATCCTTTTATTTTCGAATTTCAACTATATAATAAATTTCCTAGTGCTAATTTCTAGGCTCTAATAGATTAAGATCTTGCCCAACTGCAGCGTCCTCTAAAGGACACCAGACAAAGTAACGCAAATTACAATCCTCTAATTTGGCAACGTCTACTGAGAGAAATTCCATATTCATTTTGTACAGAGAGTGCTAACTAGCAAGGAAGGCATTATATAGGTTTTAAACAATAGCAACATTTATCTGACTCGAATAACAATGAGGCAGCTGTGTTTCGTAAGATAGGACAAAGGATAGCCCTCTAAAATAATTTTGTAAGTCCTTTATAACAAAAATATTCATACTGCCATTGTGGTCAAGTTAAAATTAACTTTTTTGCATTGTTTTGAATACACAGTAAAACTAAATTATAAAAGAATAAAGATCGAGAAAGTTTGACCATTTTATTGTTTATTTTCTATTATACAGGTTGTTTTTAAAAAGTTTTTTAAAAAAGGCTAATGCAAATTCTTGAGGCTAAAATATTAAAATCCAACCGAATTTACCTTGGTCGTTTTTTATTCTTAAGCCTAATTTATTCAATATTTAAATTTCGTGTGTGTATGCATCTCGCCATCTGTCGGCGTCGTTCTTAACTGGAATCGCGATTTTGCGAGGTTTCATCATTATTATCCTTTATCGATTTTTATGTCAGTAAATTGATTATCTGTTTGTGTTGCGGTTTTTGGGTAAATATTATTAAATTTTGCGAATACGTCGTTCTTAGAATTTTTATAATAATTAAAACTGTCGTTTCAAAAATTTCTTTGACATTTCATTGACATTTTAAAATTCAGAATGTTTTTGAAAATTGGCCGAATTTGTAGTCGTGTAGAATTATTAAAGAACAAAATCATCAATCTTGTGTGTTCTATTTTATTTGATTTGATTCATCTACACCAAAACCAGGTAACTATATTCTATATTTTGCGTTATGAGCGACGAATTTAGTAAATGAAATTATTCCAGTTTTAAGTAATTTGCGGCATGAATAAGGAAATTTTTTTAGGGGGCAGTGGTACTCTCATGTCGTAACCATAACGTTATTGAAATCTAGTAAAATAGCGTTGCTCGAATTTAGTAACATAACTTTACCCGAATTTAGTAACACAGTATTATTCCAATGTAGCAGCTACACTTTTTCTTAATATAGTGGCTTTGCCCTTCCTAATTAGAAGTACTATATATTTCTTCAATATTAACTAAGTTTGCTGGGAACTGTGTTGCGTCTGTTTTCCTTTTGGCTACATTTACCAATTTTATAGAAGACAACTGTATGATTAAACTTTCAATGTGCTGTATTGTTTATCAAGTTTGTTCTTTTTGCCAACGAGTACCTTCAAGCAGATAAATAACAAAATTGTTTAAATTTGAAAGACTCATTAAAGTAAATTTTTAATTACGTTAATTCACAATACCAATAAAGTAAAAAGGAAATTGCATTTTTTGCCGATAAACAGTGAAACTTTTATTCTATAGTTTTTTCTACTACAGGTATTGTATCTTTTGTAGCTTTCCCGAAGTTACCATTTTATCAATTTTAAGATACAGATGGCATCTTCAATTTGATCATTCGGTAGGAGTAACTTCAGGAAGTGCTGTTTTGCATTTTGTAGTAAGTGAATTTTTAAAACTTGCTGTTAATTATTGCCACGACAAAGAGCTAGCTGATTCAGACATCCTGGAATACAAAGTATCAAAGCTATATTTTTTTTATCTTTATGTAAAATGTGTTAATAAAACCGAATTTCTAATGATCACTGCAAGCAAAACACTATAAGGTAAAACTGCTCAACAGCCGCTATGGAAGTAATCCTAAACCTTATACCTATACAATATATATGATGATGAGGGATAAAGTCACAAAACGAACGACCAATCTCTCATTCCGAAATCAACAAATCTGGGACATGCTCCAACATGAAACGAAAAAGAAGTTTAACTTTGTGAAAAAATTCAGTACAAAGTTGAGCGGAAAGTGAATGGGACAGAAACACCATTGAAAAACTCAGCAAGAAATCAATTATATGGTAAACAGATGGCTCCAAAATAACGGAGGGAACTGGAATAGGAATATATGGACTTTGCATCAGACACGACGAAAGCTTGGGTAAGTTACCAAGAAATTTCTAGGCACAAATATATATATATCATTAGGAAATGTATTCACTTCAGCAAAGAGAAAAATTATCGCGGACAGGAGATTATCATCAAGTCGGATAGACAAGTAGTCATCACTGCGCTGACTTCTCAAGTAATCAGCTCCAAGATGGTCTGGTAGTGCCTAGAGGAATGAAATGGCACCCTCATATGGGTAGTAGACAGGCTCGCGAAAAAAAGGCTGAGATACAATTTCTGGGGCCCGAGTCTTTCTATGAAATCAGTAGTAGGGTAATGCTGGAAGAACTTGAAAAAGAGGAAGAAAGCAGGAGATCCAATTATTGGACATCTGGAGCCACTTTTAGATATATTACTGGGTGGATTTAGGGGATCTTAATATGACATTATAGGATCGGTCACACTATCAAATTTATATGGATACCTAGCCACGTCGGCATCAGGGGTAATGAAGAAGCAGTCCACCTCGCTAAAAATGTCAGTGGTTCTATATTTAATTTTACTCTCCATCTAAAAGATTTGTATACGGTTATTCATGAGTTTATCTCTAACCTCATAGAATCTGAATGGGATACATTGGAGGGAAGTAACAAAATACATGCAGTCTTCAACACTGTTCACAATAACGTCTTGAAGCTCGAATTAACTCTGAAAGAAGAATCAAAAAGTTTTCGCCTCTTCATAGGTCATATCAATTTTACTCATTCGTACCCCCTATAAAGTGATGACCCCCTGAATGTTCTTATTGTAATACAATACTCACAACAGAAAATTCTTGGGATACTCCAGATTTCTCCAAAGACACAATGTATTTACCGATTCTATTGATCGCTCTCTGTTCATAAACCCAACCAACATGACCAAAGTCATTAAATTTCTAAAATAGACCGAATTATTTGATAAACTATAGAATGTATCAGTTCAGACCAGGCTTCCACGATGTAATATTTAAATGATCCAATCGGTAAACCATTCAGAATTGTGACGCTAAATAGTCTTGTCGATGTGCAAAGACTATGTATTTATATAGTCTTTGTCCATGTGTCATTAATTAAAATTCTCTTTCTCTCTTTCTCTCTTTCTCTCTTTCTCTCTTTCTCTCTTTCTCTCTTTCTCTCTTTCTCTCTTTCTCTCTCCATCTCTCTTAATATGACATCTGAAATCGATAGCAACCAGGACGTCATAGGCAATTCCCTTCGTAGTTTTTTTCATTTCTTATTTATAAGAAACTAACATAATATAAATGTTGATACCTTCGTGTTATAAAACCAACTTTAAATAAAAGATATGGTATTTTAGATAAAACGTATTCATATATTTTTAAATTGATTTTGTCAGATGTCACATTTGTAAGCTCTTAGATGGAAAATATAATACCTTAAATAAATCATAAGGCCGTACATTATTTTGACTCATAACGTGGGCGAATCTCAGAAAAAGAAGCATTAAACAATAAACGAATATCTCTGTTAAATGTTATATTATTCAGTTCCATTTGTAAGTTCAGTGACACTAAATAATATAAAAATGTCATATAAATCAACAAATAAGCCGTTGTAATATTCTGTATTTTCGTTAGGTATAGTTTGAAAAAAAAAAATTAAAATATTTTAATTGTTGGTATGTATGTGCGTAGAATTGGAGTCTGTACTCTGGGACCTGGTATATCTGCTGTGCCCCCTTACTGCTGCCAAGTTGTAAGAGTTACCTTATCAGGTAAGGCAGGTCCTTCAGTTCCATTTCCCTCAGGAACCTTAGGATGTTGAACGGCTCCAAGGTGGGTAGCTTTCCTTCTTCGATTTGGCGTGTTTCCAAGAACCACACCTTAGGGATTTGTAGAGTGCACCAGTCAGAGTTTCTTGAGGTGTCCTTTCAGGTGGCAATGCCCCATGAGGACACCCCTATATTATATATATATATATATATATATATATATATATATATATATATATATATATATATATATATATATATATATATATATATATGAAATAAAATGCGAAACAGTGAATGCAAACTTCGCTCCATCATATCCTATCTCTGTTAGAGGTTGAACAGTTAGAATAAATTGTAATAAAACACAATTCATCCTATTCCACCACCATCGAGATGGTGGCCTACCTATACCACCATACCGAGAAGAAACTCAAAGCTTACCCTCTCCCCGCCACAGTGATAAGGCAGAGATACATGTTTTGTCTCTTACTAAGACTACAACAGCATAATGTGGATATAACCACTGCTAATGCATCTCACACGGAGGAATCCGTAAAAGCCGTATAAACATATATAAGCCATCCGACGAGAGGTCGGCGAAGCCGCGTTCAGTATTTGTATGCTTCCTTCCGATCTGTCGTTTGCACAGCCAGGTGCATGTTGACACCCTGATGAGTCTAGTGAGAGACGAAACATGTATATCTGCCGTATCACTGTGGCGGGGAGGGTAAGCTTTGACTTTCTTCTTGGTATGGTGGTACAGGTAGGCCACCATCTCGATGGTGGTGGAATAGGCTGAATTGTGTTTTATTACAATTTATTCTAACTGTGCAACCTCTAACACAGATAGGATATGATGGAGCGAAGTTTGCATTCACTGTTTCGCATTTTACTTCACTTACATACGGAGTTGCTTATAGTTGTATGTTTGCTGAATGTGATTTCAGCACTACAACAGCACAATGTGGATATAACCACTGCTAATACATCTCACATGGAGGAATCCGTGAAAGCCGTATAAACATATATATATATATATATATATATATATATATATATATATATATATATATATATATATATATATATAATATTCCAAACTGGGGTTAACGGGGATGCGGTCTATTTAAATGTATCGGCCTTGGTAAGGAGAAAAACCCTTTTTTGATTCTGTCAAGCTTTTGAGAATTTATTTCTCTTCTTCAGGACATCTCTACAGTTATTAATTAAAAAGTTAGAGTATTAACCTAAGTTATAATTATTAAGTAACCCACCAATGTGGTTTGAAACAAGTTCACGTTTGAAAAACAGGGGAAAAAACCCAACATTACCACTTTTGAACTGTATTTAAAAGCATATTATTAATGTAATTACAAAAATTCTAGAAAGTTCGAAAACAGCCAAACGTTTTACCTGACTATTCCACCATTTTCTAGTGACACCTGTCATGTGTTAACCCGGAAGTGTAAGAGGTGGTGTAAGTAGTGGGGAAAAATACGGATACCGTAAACAGTGGTGTAGTCAAGCAAAAGATTTAGCAAAAATAGAAAAATAAAGTTAAGAAATTACTTGTTTGATATTTTTTTTATATATATGAGAGTCGCCAGATATTAGACTTTTAGCCTTTTTCCTCTGGGGCCGATTGACAAAAGGAAACATAGATCTTTCCATGTTATTGATTACCTAGAAGAAATTATAAGGCATTTGATCCAATAAATTGTTCTCCCTATCATTAGAAACGCTGTATCAGCTTTTCCAAGAAAACCATTTATTTGTAAGATAGAGCACATGTGGAGACCTAAATAATTTTTGATCCACATTCCAGCGTTTTGTTTGTTGTAAAATTGTTCAAAATAGTTATTTTTTAACCACCCTGTAAATCTCATTTTACATTCAAGACTAACTTAAAACTTGATTCGTACCTGGTGTAAGTGCAGTGGGACGTATTGTAGCCTAATTGAGTTCAAATTTCAATTTAGTTTGACTACTATTTACTGAATATTTAATGAGTAGGAGTCTACTTTAAATTCCATCAAGAACTCAATTTGGACATTTGTTGTCAAAGTTTCTATCTTCAATAAAAAGTAGGGAGCAAAATATTTATGCTATATCTCGGTTTTCATGCTTTTATTGTTTCATTTGAATATAATTTTATTACGGACAGAACGTATGGTAAGATGATGTATCTGAAAATTTCATTTTCCACATTTTTATTTTCGGTAGTTTAAATATAATACCTTTTCTTTTCGAAAGTTAATACTTGATTTAATTCAGGAGTAACTAATTCTATATAACCTCCTAAAACTCTGTTGTTGTCTTACCTTGTATTTTCTTATTAGAAATAAATTGCTGACAAAACAGCAATAAAACACCTAAACGACTTGAGCTTGGTGAAAGTTTATTGCGTTATTTACGAGTTTAAGAAAATTAAATTCTTGAACATGTTATAGCGTAAATTTTCAATTAGATAGATCTCATACTACTTACTTGTTTTATTGTTTAAGAAATGTACAGGAAATGAATTGGCGGTATATTTCTGAAACATAATATTATTTTTTCTCACCTATAGATTTTGCGCTGCAATGATTAAGTTATATTTCCATTGTTCATATGACATTAAAAACGATTTTTCAGTCCCTCTGCATTCGTTGAATAAAATTGGTGATTCTTTATCTTTAATTCTCAGACCTCGCTTATTCATTTATTTTAAACATATTTATTGTTACATAAATATTTTACATTGTTCAGCTTAATGCCATAAGTAAGTATGTAATATACCACAACTATATAAATACAAATAACATACACATATTATATATATATATATATTGCGTTGAAAAACGTGATGCGGGACCTAACGTCTATCGTCAGAGGTCTATATTCGTCGCCCACACACGCTTCAAGCAACTGCCCGAAGAGGAATTAGAATATTAATATTTTAAATATTTCGTTTTTTTTTTTATAAAATTTGAAAATTGGTGAATGTGAATGATATAAGTTCTCTTTTGCTCTAATAAAAATATTCTAAACCACGATATGTATTTTTAATTTTTCCTTGAGCGCCCAGTTACTGTATCCTATCAAAGATAAGATAACAGCACTGTATTTATTCTTTGGATTAACTTAAAAATACATATATTATTGTTAACAAAATTTTAATAAATCTATTTTCTCTTTTTAATCTCCCCTTAATATAACTAGCTCGCTTCCCCTGAAACTATCCCAAGTGAGTTCAGATTCTCATAATTTGAAATTACTTTTTATCTACTGTCAATTAAAACCACTGAATTGTATTAACAATCAACATAAATTTATTATCAAACAAAATGATATTATTACTGATTATAAAATTATTTTGATACACCTATTATCTATATCATCTTTATTAAAATTAAAAATCAATTGCACCTTATCTCTACTGTTGATTATAATGTCACTCCACTTAACTGTCAAGAGTTGTTTGACAAATATGAAGGTCTCGTGTTCAGTTGTAATGTATTACTTTTATTTATTTTAAAAATTAAATAAAATATGTGCAAAGTGCGGATTATTAATTTTAACAAGTGATTATTAATTAGTTCTAATGATTTTATAATGTCTAATATAAATGTGGTGATATTATATTTTAAAATACCTTGATCCTTAAGTGTTTGTTTACTTATAAACAATAAAAAAGGTATATTTGTGTTTCTCTGTCTTCTTTTACCATCAAATTGGATTGGGATTATTGTTTAAAAAATACCTACTATCAAGTAAGTAGATATTCTTTATTAAACACTGTCTTGGTTATTTTGGAAATGTCCAGGAATTGTCTACTTCTAGGAAATGTTGGTATTTACACCAGCCAGGTATAATTTCTTGAACTTTTATTTGACACAATCGGGTTTTACTAAATTTTCTTGATGTTAGTTGGAGTTGCTACTTCTTAATGACATTCAATTTAATTTAAATTATTTTTTTTTTTTTAAATATTGATTAATCAAACTTTATTTAAGATTTATTTACTTTCATAACCTTTAATAAATATTTACTTATCAAAAACAAAAGATCTCGCACGTGGCTTTATGATTTTGTCGTGAAAATTTTAAGGTTATGTTTTGAGGAGAAACTTTTCTTTTACACCTCTCTGTAACAATACTTTTTTGCAACTGTCTCGAATTTTTGTGATTTTTCTTTCTATCGTATGCCACCAGCTGACTTAATTAATCATTCTGATTGGCTCAGCAGTTGAAGGCATCGGGTTACTTGATGAAAAATCACCCTTTTCTTGGCATTCTTGTCAAACAAAAATGGCTGTCAAGAATTTTAAAATTGATAAAATTTTTTAATTTTACCATTTCCTGGATTTATCCAATAATATGCATGACAATAAATATTATAAAATTAAACTCTATTATTTTACCTATCTAATTATACATATTTTAGTCTTCCTAAAACAATTTTTAATATTAAAAATTATAAAACAAAATGGCTTGACATGAAAATATTGAAATATATAATTAACTAATTATTGAAAATTATTGTTTGAAGATGCTAAATTATGTTTTCTTAATATTAAAATATTAAATATTAGAATTTTCCTTATATTCTAATATAATTTATTTTACTCCACTACTTAAAATTAATTTATAATATTTAATTTTAATGTCAATATCACAAATTTTCTTAAATTTATTCTATGTTTTTATGTGTTTTAATTAAAATTATTTTCTTAATATTACTGTTAACTGTCTAATTTATATTAAAAACAATTTAATGAACCTTTTTTTATTATTTAAGAGTACTTTTCGTAACTGGTTTCACACTATGTTCACCTTTTGTTCCTTTTTAAAACATTATTGTTGCAAAAACCGATCGTTATGTTTTTTTATTTCACTTGAAGATTTTCACTCTTTATTATCACTTTACCTTCACTATCACATCTAATGTTTGTTCCTTATTATTCTTATGATCAATTTACAACATGATCTTATTGTATTAATATTTATATATTGTTTATTTTACAATTATGTCTAAAAATTCATTATGAATTTAGCATTATTTATGATTTTTTTAATCATGTAAGCTTTTAATTATGCTTTGGTCCATATTATTTGTAAATATTAATGACTCTAATTAATTATTATATCTACTAACTACTTATTACTATCTAAATAATAAATTTATGTTGTATCTTAGATATTTTAATTGAAATTGTTTAGACTCGTCGAGTATTTATAATATGGTCATTAGGTCATCTTGTGTCGATTCCTATTCAATTGCCCCAAATTGAATATTTAATATTTTATTATAAATAAAATATTAAATATGAATATTTTAATTCTTATTTGTACTTATTATTTATATTAATTACAACTTTTAGTTGATAATAAAATTTATATCCTTATATATTTCACAGCTTATTAGAAATTTATTTTTTTTACAAAATATCCCTTTTAATCATAAACTTTTGTACGTTATTTGATCAGCTAATATTATATTTATACATATCTTTTATATTAAATATGCCTCTGACTTGTCTTGTGTCAGGGTATACTATTTTATAGCTATTATCTCCATTTTCTGTTTCTATTTCAAATGGTCCTTCATATGGCCATTGAAATCTACTGTATTGACCTTGTTTAGTATCTGTCTTTTTTAGGGCTTTAATCAATACAAACTCTCCTTTATTAAATTTGACTTTTCGTTTAATGTCTTTCTCTTGTTGTCTTATATATTTATGAGCCTTTCTTTTCATTCTTTTAGTGATATTTTTAATTAAATTTTGATATTGGGTCTCTATATTCAATATCCAGGGTCTGTTACTTATTTCATATCCCATGATCTGGCTTGGGATTTCTTCTGTCACTAAATTAGGCATGGTATTTAAGAAGGTCTCTATCTCTTCCAGGTTTTCTTCCCAAGTAAGAGGTTTTTCATGACATTGGATACGCAATAATTTTGACACTTCTTTTATGTATCTTTCTGCTGGGTTTGCTTGTGGATGTCTTATGCTTGTAAAATTTAATATCATATTTTTTCTTGCACTGTACCTTTTAAACTTTTCATTTTGAAAATATGTAGCATTATCCAGTATACAATATCTTGGACTTCCTATCGTCTCAATGTAATTATTCAAATTTTTAGTTATTTCAATGACATTAGTCCGTTTACATGGATAAAGTTTTACATATTTAGAGCATACGTCCAATATTACTAAGATGTGCTTCGATTTATGGGATGATGGTGGTAAATTACTTATGAAATCGATAGCAATCATCTCTCTAGGATTTGTCGCTATTATGGACTTTGGATGGTTTCTATTAGTAATGTTTTTGTCTTTAGCCTTTTGACATGTATCACATGTTCTGGTTACTTGTTTGGCTAAAGACAAATCATTCTTACTATAATATGTTTCTCTATATACCATCCATAATTTTCTAGATCCTATATGTCCAAATTTATTATGCAAATTATTTAATATTTTTAATGCCAATGGGGATGTTATTATATATAATTCATTACCATTTATTAATTTTAAATATATTCCATTTTTTAATAAATTTTTATTTTTAATGTCATCATCTAATTCTTTTTGGTTTTTCAGGATTTGGCTTTTCGAAAAGAGTCCTTGTTTGTCTTTTAAAATATTATATCCAATTTTGATCTCTTTCTTATCCTTTTCCAATCCTTCCGTTCTTGTTAAGGTATCTGCTACTATATTCAATTTCCCTGGGATATGTTTAATTTCAAAATCATATTCTTGTAATAATAGTGACCATCTATGGACTCGATTGTTTCTATATTTATTATTCAAAATCGAAGTTAATGCCATATGGTCTGTTTCTATTAAAAATTTATTACCTAATAAATAAAATCTTAATTTTTGTATGCAATATATTATGCTAGCGAGTTCTAATTCAGTAACTGAATATTTCTTTTCATATGGTTTAGTTACTCGAGAGCAAAAATATATTGGACATTCCTGATCATTAAGTAATTGGAATAATACTCCTGAAAATCTTTGATCTGATGCGTCTGTTCTTAATATAAATTTTTGTTGATAATCAGGATGATAGATTTTCAAATTGTTCGCAAAGGTATTCTTAATTTGGTTAAAGGCATTTTCTCTCCTTTCATCCCATTTCCATTTCACATCTTTGCGAAGTAGTTCTATCAATGGTATTTCCTTATTACTTAGATCTGGTATTAGGCGATGATAATACTTTACCAATCCCAGAAATCCCCTTAATGTTTTTAGACTATTTGGACGTGTATAATTTTGTATTACTTCAACTCTATCAGGGTCCATTTCTACTCCTTGTAGATTTATTTTGTAACCTAGGTAATTTACCTCTTCCTGATAAAATTGGCATTTTTCTAAATTTATTTTTAGGCCTGCAATATCTAATGCTTCTAATACAAGTCTTATATGCTCTTTGTGCTGTTCTTTATTATTTGAATATATCAATATATCATCAATATAGTGTAGAGCATAATCACTGTGCCTTTCCAGTACTTTATATAATGCTCTCACCAATGCTGAACAAGCACTTTGTAATCCAAAAGGTACTACTTTAAATTGGTAAATGATTCCATTTATTTGGAAACCCGTATACTTTCTACATTCTGGATGTAGTGATATTAACCAGAAACTATGTTTTAGGTCTATCTTTGAAAAAACACCAGCATTTGTGATCCTTCCTAAAATAGCATCTATAGTCATTGGAGCCTCGTATTGTGGAACCGTAAATTGGTTTATGTTACGTGCATCCAAACATAACCGAAGTTCTCCATTCCTTTTCTTCACCACAACTATTGGATTTATATATGTAGTATCGGCTCTTTCTATTATATTATTTTGGATCATTTCTTCAATTTCATCTTTTATTTGTGCTTGATACTTATATGGTATGGGGTAAGTTTTGGCTTTAAAATTTTCAATGTTTTGTACTTTAATATAATGAATATAGTCTCGTGCTACTCTGTTTTCATTTGAAATTAAGTTTTTAAAAGAATTTAACATGTATACTAAATCTTTTTTAAAATTTGAATCGCATATAATTTCCTTTTCATTCATAATCACTTCATTATTATACTTATTATAATCACAAAAATTTCTCCTACTAAAATTATCATTGACTTTGTCAATACTAATATCTCCTAAAAATTTTGGTTTTGTGCTCCTTTTAGCTAACAAAACCTTATTATTTACCGCATTATTCTCCTTCTTACAATTATCTATAATACTTTCTAGATTATGTATTTCTATTATATTATTTGCGCTTTCTTTACTTATAACTTCTTCACTTAACATTTCTATACATGATAAATCCTCACTCGAATGATTAAAAACCAAATTATTTATGAACTCTATTCTATGTTCATCAATTATCAAGATCATATCTTCGTAATTTATTTTAGCCCCATATTTACTTAAAATATCATTCCCTATAATTATATCGATATTCATATTATTCACTACTATTAATGATGCTTCTATAATTTTATTACCAAGCACTATTTTTAACATACATTGCCGATTTACTTCACAAATTTTTTTATTATTTGCCCCCACTAATTTTAATTTTGGTATTTTATTTATGATTACTTTATTATTAAATAACAATATATTTTCTAATTTATTTTCATCAATTAATGATGCTTCAGAACCACTATCTATTAATATTTTTACTTCAGTATTATCAATTTTACCTTTTACATAAATTAAATCTAAATTATTTTCATATTTTTCATTGTATAAATTGTCATTTAAGTCTATTAATTCTCGTGGATGTTCGTAATGTATTAAATTCGTCTTAATTTCAGATCCAAGGCTGTTATTTAAAAATTTGTTCGTCTGTTTCTAGGATCCGAAGATACCTCCCTTCGATTTCTCTCCAGGCTGTTGCTCCGTCTCCCTGTCATGTGGTTATTTGTCTGTTCATTGTCTACTCGTAAGTCTGTATCACTTCTATTTCGTCTAATATTATTAGTTTGTCTATATTCCCTGTCATTTCCATTGTAAAAAGTTCGATTCCTAAAATTTTGTCTTTCATTGTTCTGAACGTTCCTATCAATTTGTCGATCATTGTTATTTGCGCCTCTATTTAAGTTTATATTATTTTGTCTCGCGTTATATTGTTGTCTATATTGTGAATTATTATTATTTAAATTATAATTATTTGTACCATTGTCTGTTTGTCTGTATCGTGTATTATTATTATTAAAATTATTGTTATTAAAATTTCTATTTGTTTTCTGGTAAAAGTCATTATTACGATTATAGTTATTATTATTTCTATTAAAATTGTTAGGAATATTATTTGTATAATTAGTTTGATTCTGTCTAAATTGATTCGGCTGTGGACGTATATTGTTATTTAGGTTTTTAAAGTTTTGATCATAACTATTTTTTCTATTATTTTGATTGTGCCCATTAAAATTACCTCTTTGTACTCTTGTTAAGAAATTAATAAATTGACCCATTGTTTTTATATTTTGAATTGTAATTGTTTGTACTATATTATCTTGATAATGACGAGCAATGTTCAGAATAATTTCGTCTTCTCTCATTGGTGGATTTAAATACTTTGCTACTGTACTTAGCTTTAAAGCATAATTAACTAGATCCCCATTTTTATTATAATTAAATTTCCCAAAGTATAATTGTTCCCTAAACTCTGCTTGTTTAATTTCTCCCCAAAAATATTCCAAAAATTCCCTTTCAAACTCACAAAAATTATTTATTGTTGATTCTATATTACCATACCAAATACTTGCATGATCAATTAAATTAATTCGAATAAAGTCTTTTATTACTTGTAGATTATTTACATTATTTAACCTATTCTTGATACTGTTAATAAAAGCTACCGGGTGTAACATACGAATGTTGCCATTAAACTTTAGACCCATGTCATTAGTACTGGCACAAAAATTTCCATTGCCCATATTATTTCTAGTTACAGTCTCCAATTTCTTATCCACGGTACAAGTAACTAGTTCAGTTGTGGATTTTAGTTTTTCTTCTATAATCTGATCGTATTCCTGGAAAGTTCTGTAACATTTCCTATCAATTTTATCTATTTCATTACCATGCTTATCTAATTCTGAGGTAATGTCATGCATGGTCGTATCTAGTTTGTCATTAAGACGCTCTATTTCTGTGTTCCTGTCACCTTTCTCTATTTCTAGCATATTTAATATTTCTTGGTTATTTTTAGTTACCTTTTCATGCATTTCTTCAATACATGTTGACAGCTCTTTTGACATTCTGTTTTCAATTTCTAATATTTTCTCATCCACTTGTTTTTCTAATCTTATTTGCCCCTGTTTAATATCATTTAATTCTTTTTGGCCTTTAGTTATTTCCTTTTTTAATTCTTTTTGACCCTGTTCAATCTTATGTTCTAGGTCTTGCTGTCTTTTTTCTAGCTCCTTCTGACCTTTTGTAACTTTCGTATCCAGATCGTTAAGCCCTTTTTCCAGATCTTTTTGGCCTTTTTCCATTTTATTTTCCAGATCTTTTTGGCCCTTTTCTATTTTATTTTCCAGATCTTTTTGGCCCATTTCAATTTTATTTTCCAGATCTTTTTGGCCCATTTCTATCTTATTTTCCAGATTATTTTGCATACTCTGCAAAAATTTTATTATATCTTGATTACTACTCTGTTCTGTCTTTTCTGGTTCTTTTTGCTCAGGGGTTGTTATTTCCCCTACCTCTTCTAGCTTAGTCTGCTGAAATACTTCACTCTCTCGATCGGTAGAAGAAGTGGATGTACTAGCTGTATCTTCTTTTGTTTTCCGTACTCCAATTTCTTGATTAATTTGCTTTCCTGATCTTAAGGTTATATTTTGTTCAGCCATGGTATTTTATTTATTCAAGTTTTATGCAATTCAAAAATTTTATAAATTTATGTACTAAACTTTTGTTTAATACTATTGTTATCAATTTTGTTGTAATTAATTTTAAATAACTGATGTGCAATAATACTCGTTTTTTTTTTTTATATGTTACAAGTTCCTATTAATTATTTTTATTGACAGTAGACTTATATACCCTGAAAATATTTATGCCTTGAAAATATTTATGCCCTGAAAATATTTATGATCCCTGAAAATATTTATGCCCCAAAAACAAAAGATGCCCCACGTTGGGCGCCAATTGCGTTGAAAAACGTGATGCGGGACCTAACGTCTATCGTCAGAGGTCTATATTCGTCGCCCACACACGCTTCAAGCAACTGCCCGAAGAGGAATTAGAATATTAATATTTTAAATATTTCGTTTTTTTTTTTATAAAATTTGAAAATTGGTGAATGTGAATGATATAAGTTCTCTTTTGCTCTAATAAAAATATTCTAAACCACGATATGTATTTTTAATTTTTCCTTGAGCGCCCAGTTACTGTATCCTATCAAAGATAAGATAACAGCACTGTATTTATTCTTTGGATTAACTTAAAAATACATATATTATTGTTAACAAAATTTTAATAAATCTATTTTCTCTTTTTAATCTCCCCTTAATATAACTAGCTCGCTTCCCCTGAAACTATCCCAAGTGAGTTCAGATTCTCATAATTTGAAATTACTTTTTATCTACTGTCAATTAAAACCACTGAATTGTATTAACAATCAACATAAATTTATTATCAAACAAAATGATATTATTACTGATTATAAAATTATTTTGATACACCTATTATCTATATCATCTTTATTAAAATTAAAAATCAATTGCACCTTATCTCTACTGTTGATTATAATGTCACTCCACTTAACTGTCAAGAGTTGTTTGACAAATATGAAGGTCTCGTGTTCAGTTGTAATGTATTACTTTTATTTATTTTAAAAATTAAATAAAATATGTGCAAAGTGCGGATTATTAATTTTAACAAGTGATTATTAATTAGTTCTAATGATTTTATAATGTCTAATATAAATGTGGTGATATTATATTTTAAAATACCTTGATCCTTAAGTGTTTGTTTACTTATAAACAATAAAAAAGGTATATTTGTGTTTCTCTGTCTTCTTTTACCATCAAATTGGATTGGGATTATTGTTTAAAAAATACCTACTATCAAGTAAGTAGATATTCTTTATTAAACACTGTCTTGGTTATTTTGGAAATGTCCAGGAATTGTCTACTTCTAGGAAATGTTGGTATTTACACCAGCCAGGTATAATTTCTTGAACTTTTATTTGACACAATCGGGTTTTACTAAATTTTCTTGATGTTAGTTGGAGTTGCTACTTCTTAATGACATTCAATTTAATTTAAATTATTTTTTTTTTTTTAAATATTGATTAATCAAACTTTATTTAAGATTTATTTACTTTCATAACCTTTAATAAATATTTACTTATCAAAAACAAAAGATCTCGCACGTGGCTTTATGATTTTGTCGTGAAAATTTTAAGGTTATGTTTTGAGGAGAAACTTTTCTTTTACACCTCTCTGTAACAATACTTTTTTGCAACTGTCTCGAATTTTTGTGATTTTTCTTTCTATCGTATGCCACCAGCTGACTTAATTAATCATTCTGATTGGCTCAGCAGTTGAAGGCATCGGGTTACTTGATGAAAAATCACCCTTTTCTTGGCATTCTTGTCAAACAAAAATGGCTGTCAAGAATTTTAAAATTGATAAAATTTTTTAATTTTACCATTTCCTGGATTTATCCAATAATATGCATGACAATAAATATTATAAAATTAAACTCTATTATTTTACCTATCTAATTATACATATTTTAGTCTTCCTAAAACAATTTTTAATATTAAAAATTATAAAACAAAATGGCTTGACATGAAAATATTGAAATATATAATTAACTAATTATTGAAAATTATTGTTTGAAGATGCTAAATTATGTTTTCTTAATATTAAAATATTAAATATTAGAATTTTCCTTATATTCTAATATAATTTATTTTACTCCACTACTTAAAATTAATTTATAATATTTAATTTTAATGTCAATATCACAAATTTTCTTAAATTTATTCTATGTTTTTATGTGTTTTAATTAAAATTATTTTCTTAATATTACTGTTAACTGTCTAATTTATATTAAAAACAATTTAATGAACCTTTTTTTATTATTTAAGAGTACTTTTCGTAACTGGTTTCACACTATGTTCACCTTTTGTTCCTTTTTAAAACATTATTGTTGCAAAAACCGATCGTTATGTTTTTTTTATTTCACTTGAAGATTTTCACTCTTTATTATCACTTTACCTTCACTATCACATCTAATGTTTGTTCCTTATTATTCTTATGATCAATTTACAATATGATCTTATTGTATTAATATTTATATATTGTTTATTTTACAATTATGTCTAAAAATTCATTATGAATTTAGCATTATTTATGATTTTTTTAATCATGTAAGCTTTTAATTATGCTTTGGTCCATATTATTTGTAAATATTAATGACTCTAATTAATTATTATATCTACTAACTACTTATTACTATCTAAATAATAAATTTATGTTGTATCTTAGATATTTTAATTGAAATTGTTTAGACTCGTCGAGTATTTATAATATGGTCATTAGGTCATCTTGTGTCGATTCCTATTCAATATATATATATATATATATATATATATATATATATATATATATATTATATATATATATATATATATATATATATATATATATATATATATATATATATATATATATATTGTATAGATAGATTAAAATCAAACTTTGATACATAATAAATTTGTAACTATAGAGTAAATTAAGGTATCAAATAGAATTAAGTATATTTTAAGATATTTTGTATAAAAAATAGAATACATTATAAGGAATAGTTGTAAGAAAAACTCACTAGCTAAACAAGAATGTAATAGTTTTAAGGTTTAGTAAACAAAATATGGCAAAATTAAAACCAAATATGATGTATATTTGAAAAATTTAAGACAATTTTATTTAGATTATAAGATACATTTTGGTTTTTTATAAGCAAAATTAGGTGCAAAATGTCTAGAAAATGTTAGTTAATATATAGATATTAATATATGAGGCGATAATAGACATTTTAGAGTTTTTCCGAACAAAATAGAGTTAAATAGTCATAAATTTCTATGTGCACGCCGTTTATTTTATTCAATTTTATTATATAAATAGTACGCCAAAGTGGTTGTAATGTATATCAAGATGTCGAAAAAGCTCCAAAGTTTATTTTGGGTAAGTTCAATAATGCTCAACGATAGAATTTTGGCCCATTTATTTAACAAAACCTATAAAATTCCAGTAAAAATTGATCCAATTAAAAAGCGTCCATAAATCACAACTTTTTAAGTTGGCAATATTTATCAAGTTAACTGATGTCACAATTTTGACCAATCAGGTTGGAGACGATTCAAATGTTTCGGAAGATTATAAATAGCCGAAGCGTAGGAATTGTCGTCAGAGTTGAAATAATCCAGTTGCTGAAAGCATCACGTTTGAGAGCTTCCGAAATTTTACCATAACCTCAAATTTTCATTTGTTTACCTACGTCATTAAAACAAAAGTGAAATATTTTGTTTTCTTTTTAATATAAGTGAGGTTATATGCTTGTTTTCATGAGTAAACAAGTTTAGTATTTCGTAAAATTAAATAAAAGTATTGAATTTCATCTTACGAATTATATAATCAACTCTCAAATAACAACAAGTTCGGGAAATAGTGTTTTGAAAAATATAAGAAAATAAAGTGATATATTTTTAAAGAAGAAAACATTTGTTTGACTTTTGAGAAAAATATTTGTAAGTTCCTTACTTGATAGGAAACTTTTACAAAATATTTTGGCTATATTCAAAAGATTTTTGAAGAAGAAAAAGATTAAATCAATATACTAGGATTGTATTTGTGAATTTGGACCAAGGTACTAAAAACGAAACCAAGGTACAGAAAACAACAACAAAGGTATTTATAATAGTCTAAGAAAGGGAATGCTATTAGTTGTTTGTGGAAAATAAAATAAAAAACACTAGCATCAATAATAGTCTGAGTTTTAACAAATTAAAATTATGCCAATGAATGGTAGCTTGTCAAACTAACCTGATATAATAAATAACCACTTATATCACATCATAGCATACGAAAATTTTAAAAATTTAACCAAATTTTGAGATATTAAATACGTTTAAAAGATTAAATTGCAGTAACGCTATCTAGTAGTAGGTTGCAAAATTGAAATAATAAATAGTTGTCAAGGTGTGATACAGGTTGTTGTAAAGGGATAATGCATGACAAAAATAAATAAATAAATGATAATTTAATAAGCAGCATAGTTGCATGAAATTTTATAATATTGTTGTCATAATTTCATCTAAAATTGTTGAAAATTGTCCCATATTTATGAATTTTTGAAAAAATATTTATATTTTCTTTTTAATCTGTGTGTATTCATTATCTGAGAGTAATCTTTTAAAACAACTGAACTCACCTGAGAAAAGGGTAGAATTAACAGGTAGGAACATATATATATATATATATATATGTATATCTGTGGAATATCCAATATATATATATATATATATATATATATATATATATATATATATATATATATATATATATATATATATATATATATATATATATATATATATATATATATATACATATATTGGTTATTGGGCATTTAGACACTGATGACAGAATTGTAGGTTAGAAATGTTTAGACTTGTAGGTATTGCTTTTTAATACAAATAATACTTAGTTACCGGTAATAAATTATAAAACAGTACTTAAAAATTTTTTATATAAAACACTTAAATAACCGAAATTCCTTTAAAACACAATATAAATAAAACTTTAAAAGATGACTGTCAATAAAATAATATTTTGACTGAAGTCAATAGAAAGTTTGTATTCATACAACGAAACGACTCGTTTATCTAGATTGTCTCTTTCTATCTTGCTTTACCTATACTGTCACATTTTTTGCGACGTATGACTTGGATTTTATGGAATTATGTTTTGTTTTCTGTTCTTTTATTTATATACAAATTAAGACGAACAAATCTAAAAACTGTTTTTGATATGTTCGTAGATTGATGATTCATAGGTATTCTCTTATTGGAGGTTACTTGCGTCTAAATACGAGCTTAGGGAAATTGATGTTAAACGCCTCAAATACGGTACATTAACAAACTAAATCTATTAATTTATAATAAAAATAAAAATCATTTACTAGTGTTTAAATAAAATAAATTAATAGTGTCGTTTAACGCACGTTTGTATGCGATCCAAAACAATTTTCATGTGAAGAGAAAAATACACATGATTTTTTAACTCGACGATCACAAAATAATTTTCATAAAATATTTAAGGTCTTAACAAGCAAAGAGTAAAGAACACCCCTTGAAAGTCCAAAATACAACTCATTGTTATTCAAGTCAGATTTGGTTCGCCTTTGTTTACAGCATGTAACGTTTCCCTTGCAGTGCGGCTTGTATAAATTAAATATTACAGTTTCCTTTGATCACTTGATCAGGGATATTGTCAGAAATTCTGGAGAATGGCTTTGCAAAATTTGCTTATTAGTATGCTTAATTCCGGAAAAAAATTTTAGATTGGATCTTCTTTTTATTTTGGATTATATCAGTCAGGCAATAACAAGGCTTGAACAAAGGCTTGTAGTGAGATTTGCTGCTTTTGATAACCTGCACAGATAAACACACTTACTTTTAACCTCATCGGGTATCTATCTATCTATCGAATGTAATTAAATTAACAATATATGGATTCAAATAATAAGCGAAGTCTGCCATTACAATCACATTTTAATAAAGGAAAATATCACGAAATTGTTTTTAAATTTCTTTTCATTTCGTCCAAAATTTTTGCCGGTGATACGGAAGGTATTGGAAAAGTTTTAAGCTGTCTTCGAAAACCATTATTTCTACTTTGTTTCTGTCACTCAATTACTTAAAGTAGTTATTTATATTGATATGTTTTTCGACAAATGAACATAAATATTTAAAATGATTGGTACTAAGTTAGTAAAGTGGATTAGGTAAAGATGTTAGTTTTTATTCTATGAAAAATTCATAGTTCTTGGGTCAGCTAACTCTTTGTCGTGGGTATTATAGATGATACACTTACACCGTAATGGAAAATATTATTTCCTGAACTTACCCCTACCAGACCAGAAGATTAAAATGAAGTCGACATTTGTAGCTTAAAATTCATAAGATGCTACTTCTGGGAAGACTTAATCAAGTCAAATAGATTCTTGTTACAGGCTATTCCGAGGAAAATCGAGATAGGTGTACTTAACTATGACTTAGAAATCAAGGTCCGCACATCATATTGGCGTTCGCTGATGATATCGATATTGTAGGTAATACAACTACCAGTGTCAAGGAAGAGTTCTTCAAACTGGAAAATGCCGTAAAGAAAGTTGGCCTACGAATCAACGAAGAAAAAGCAAAATATTATGGCTACAACAAGAACGGAACGGCGAGACAGAATAAGACAGAACGTGACTATGGACCACTACAATTTTGAAAGGGTCCATCAGTTTAAATATTTGGGAGCTACGATCACCTCTGACAACAACATTACACAAAAGATTAACAACAGAATACAAGGAGGCAACCGCTGCTGGTATGGGATGCAAAAGATAATGAAATCGAAAAATATATCCCGCCGCACGAAAATAAGAATATATCAAGTAGCTATAAGACCGGTAATGACATATGCATGTGAAACATGGATATTGACAAAACAAAATGAGAATAGACTGAAAATCGCAGAAAGAAGAATGCTTAGTGGGATATACGGACCGGTCAGGGACAACACCACACAGCAATATAGAACGA
Source organism: Diaprepes abbreviatus (assembly GCA_034092305.1). Taxonomy (NCBI): domain Eukaryota; kingdom Metazoa; phylum Arthropoda; class Insecta; order Coleoptera; family Curculionidae; genus Diaprepes; species Diaprepes abbreviatus. The sequence continues at coordinate 3,438,122 of JASJET010000129.1, forward strand.
GAACGAACAAGGAATTGGAGAAACTATACAACCAGCCAGATATAGTGAAAATAATAAAGGCAGAAAGATTAAGATGGGCCGGCCATGTTATGAGACAAGATCAACGTATCGTCAAGTTGGTATGGGAAGAGAACCCAAAAGGAAAGCGGCTACTAGGAAAACCAAGGATGAGGTGGAGAGATAACGTTGCAGCAGACTTACAAACCTTGAACGTTGAACGCGCGGAGGAACTGATGATGGATCGCAGCAAGCGGAGGCAAATTGTGAAGTCAGCAAAGACCCACCCTGGGTTGTAATGCTAGAGAGAGAAAGAGAGAGAGACTATGAAACCTAATTCAATAAAAATATAAGGTTCATGACAAATTTACTTTAAATAAGTTTCTTACAAATTCAAACAATTTGGTTACTTATCTGTTTGAAGATACTCGTTCTTGTTATACAGTCACTAAACAATGGTTTGGGCTAAAACCTTGAAAAACAGTACAGTACATTGGATGTGTTAATATTTCTATGAACCTATTCTGGAAACATGCACTCATTTTTTATATCATTGTTAAATATTGCTTAAAGTAAAACAGAGACAACACGGAGAATTACAGAGTACTTATATTAAGGATGAATCTAGCATATTTAGAAAAATGTAGCTACTACATCAGAGTGTCGGAACAGTTCTTACTTTGAAGAGAAAGCTAAACTTTGAGGATATAATGAATGTTGAGGAAAAGAGAGTGAATCCTGACGAAAAAAAAATCTTAAATAAAAACAGATGAACTTGGCCTAAATATAACAACAAGAAACATCTTACTAACTCTGCAAATTTTGGAGTAAATAAAATGAGAATAATTTAATTTCTTGGACTTGATGATCATAATAAAAAATATAGAATATATTTATCTGATTTTGGTGTAGATCAATCAAATCAAATAAGATAGGACATAGATGATTGATGATTTTGTTCTTTAAATATTCTACATGAGTGCAAGTTCAGCTGGCATCTTTCAAGAGATTTTTGAAACCACGGTCGTAATTGTTAGAAAATATTAGACATGACGTATTTCCAAAATTGAATATTATATACCCAAAAACTGCAATAGAAACAGATTATCGACACAAAGATCCATAAAGAATACCAATAAAGAAACCCAGTAAAATTGCGACTCCAATTATGACATGTCAATAGATGGCGAAATGTAAGGACATCGTCTCTGAATTCTCCTCTTATAATCAGAGTATATCAATTTTTAACTTCTTCTTCCCTTGATAATTCACTTTTGGATATAGGCCTTCCTTTTCTTTTTCCATATTTTTTTAGTTTGTTCTTTTTGATACCAGGGTTTGCCTTTTTTGCTTGTGATGTTGTCTAGTCTGAGCTGTTGAGGTCTTTCGACGCTATATTTGTGTAAACGTGGTCTCGACTGGATTTTAGAATTTAGTATTGTCTTCAACTTAGCTGTACCTGCTACGACATCAGTTCTACCTCTCATTTCGTCTTTAGTTATACGGTTTCTAAGACTTGTTTCCAACATCATTGCCTCTGTAGCTTTGTAAATCGTTCGGAGTTTGTTTCTCAGTTTGACTGTAAGCGATGTAGTGTCCTTGCACATGCCAACATAACATACAACTGTCATAAATTTTCTTTCTTAGATTGATAAAAATGGTTTCCATTTTTAACATCATTTCACACGTGTATAATTACATCCTGTGAATTCATGAATATTGTTTTGCTTTGGTACATTGTCAGTCCGTTTTGCAGATTTTAATTTTGAGTTTTTAAAGCATAATTTGTAGTTTATTGATATTTGGACTAGTAAGTACGATATAATTTAAGAATTGGAGATTGTTTAGATATCAACCAAAATGGTGTCTACTTATGCAACTTCCCTTTCAATCGGCATTTTGTGTTTTTAAATCCTCATTTATGCCGGCGAGTCCTATGGATTATAAATATTCTCAAAAAGATTTCCATATCTTGAGTCGACTTTCATGTTATTGATGGCACTGAAAACCATCCACAATTTCACCAAGATGAGTGCCTTGCAGTTTATGAAAGCAATATGCATTTGTAACCCTTCCGAAATCTAGCCTGTTCTAGTAATTTTTACTAATTATAATTTATTACAACAAATTGGGAGACTTTAGAGACGATAAAAATACTCAGTTTATTCAAAAATATGATATAATTTTCTTTAAGTATCTCTCATATATTCTTCGAATAAAAACATTTCAATTGTTGATTATTTTTAATGTTAGTACATATACCCATAGTTCTACTTGCTTGTCGATTTCTTTTCCAGTTCGGTTATCATATCTTCCTGAATTTTGGCTACATTCTTTCATTGAAAAGTACAATTTTACGTAATATTTGATTACCACTCTTTGACTCCTATTAATGTTGTTTTGCTTGGCCATTATGAGACTGTGGGTGGTTGTATTTATTTTTATTTTTGTTGAATTTACTTTTACCTTTTACCAGTTAAATTTATTTTTTTCCCTACCATTCGTTTGTAAATTTTTCCTTTTTGTATTGGCAGTTTCCTTGAAACTGTTTTGACCAGTTCCATTGATTTTGCTTTGTTGTATAAATTATTTTAAATTCTGAAGTTTACATTTCCTCTAATAAATATTTTATAGAGCTTCATCTTTCTTTTCTTTTATTCCTAAAATGTGAAACTTAGTGTTTTTAATAGATACATCACATTTAGTACAATTTAGTTAAGAACACTTCTAATTTTCTCATTTTAACGTTAAATGGTCATAACTTCAAATAAAACTAATCTGAAATTGTTTCCTATATGAGTACTAAAAAATTATGCGCTTACTAGTCAATCTAAGATATTTCTGGAATGAAATAAGACACAATCTTTTATTATTATAAGGATATTTTTCAAGCAGTTTAATCAAAATGACTATACCATGGTGTTCACCTGTTACATGTTGACATTTTAGTTTTCACTGCTGTGACATTTTTGTCTCACTCTTTGAGAATGTAACTTTATAAAACTTGCTTATATCTCAATAAGTTTATAAAAAATTATTCAACAAATATTATAATATTAGAAAATTTATTTATTTTTTCTATAATCAGCATATAAGCTCTAATTAAACTGTATGAAATTTTTATCGCAAAAAAATAGAATGTAAAATTTTTTTCACAGGTTAGGTTAAAAACATTCATGCTACACTACGTAATTGGAGCTTAACTCATTGGATATTGACTCACGAATTTTGATTAAATATTTTAAATAGTTTATGAAATCTTACTCTCGTAAAATGTTTAATTTTTACATATATATTTCTTTATATTTAGAATCGAATTTAGTGTCTTGCCAAAACGAGACATCATCTTTGAGATCAGAGTTTGCAACTTTGAACAAAGGATAATTTTATATTCCATTAAAGCTTAAAATAAAGCTAATAACTTGCTCTGTTCTAAGATAAATTAGCGTTTAAATCAGTTTTTTACGTAATTATCCCTTTCAATTGAGATTTTTTTTTGTTATCCGTTAATGCTTAAACATAAATTTAATACTTTTGTTACACGTCTTGACGTAGCTTAATAAGTTTTTAATGGGTCTCAATTTTTACGGTTGGAAATTTTTTATTCATGAAAACGTATAACTCAATTAAGTTCTTGAAAAGAATAGATGACAGTCATGTTTTCATATCAAAACTCATTTTTTTTGGATTCAGTCACTTCATAAAATCCCAAATAATGAACGAATAAATCAATTTTGACATACAAGAAGAAAAAGTTTTCACCAATTTACGTTAGCAACGCACAGTCAATTATTTCTATCATGGCTGGATAGATATTTTGTTACAAGGTTTCGTTACAATATTTCGTTACGATATTTTGTTACGATATTTCACTCTATATTCGAAAGCAGTTTAATTACTGTAATTGCCATAATATAAATATAAACAATCATCAATATTGTTGACAAAGTTATGTAATTAAGTTAACCTGTTTAGAACACATTTCGATACGTTGTGCTCGTTGATGTATCGATAAAATATAAAGGTTTTCCTTGTGACAATAACAAATTATTACATTTTTTGTTTACATTAACGACTGATTCTAAAGTATCTAAAAAAAATTGTAATATTTCTTGATGATGACTGACTGACTGACTCCGTAGCACTACAACCCAGGGTGGGTCTTGGCTGCCTCGACTATCTGCCTCCACCTAGAACGATCTTGTGCCAGCTCCCTCCATTCTCGCTGGTCAATTTCAAAGATAGCTAGATCCTTGTGGATGTTATCTCTCCATTTAAGCCTAGGTCTTCCCAGTGATCTTTTTCTTTGTGGTGCTTCCTCCTTTACCCTTTTTATTAGTCGATCGTTTTGACTCCTTTGTATATGACCTGCCCATCGTAGTCTTCTGGACTTTATTTCTTGAATGATGTCAGGTCTTTGATATATTTGCGCAAGCTCAATGTTGCTTCTCATTCTGTGACGGCCTGTTTCAAGGTCTCGGTATGGGCCATATATTATGCGCAGGACTTTTCTCTCAAACCTTCTTAGCAGCGCCGTATCGTGGACTGTCAGGGTCCACGTTTCACTGGCGTAGATTGCTACTGGTCGTATTATTGTTCGATAAATTTCGGTTTTTGCCTTTCTAGTGATAAATTTTGACTTAAGCAAGGTTTGTATCGCAAATGTACATTTATTTGCTTGTGTGATGCACTATTTAACCTCTTCCTGCATATTATTGTTTGTCGTTATCACTGCGCCCAGGTACTTGAAAACTCGCACATGCTCAAAATTATAGTCATCCATGGTTCTGCCTGATTTTTTCTCGGACGAGGTCGCGGGAGATATGCATGTATTTGGTCTTTCCTTCATTTATTCGGAGCCCTATTCCCTGAGCTTCTTTTTCTATCTTTATATTTAGACAAAGTTCTGTGAATAGGTGATGTCGCTATAGATGCATGGATATTACGTACAAGTTTTTATTGTTGAGTGACGTTGTATTAAAAAACAATACCTACCTTAACATAAATTTTAAAGTAATTTATGGAAGTTGATATTGTTGAAAACACTAGTGTTTGATTTAGGTAGGGGTTGAGGGGGTTCGAGACCCGGGTATTAGTTTCAAGGGAGCTCAATACACAAAATTCGAAAACATTAAGAATGTTATATGATAAAATTATGTTACAAAATTAAGTTACGTGCTTACAGAAATATCAATAAAGTAAAAACGTCCAATATTCCTTTTTAGTGATAAACTGTCTCGGTTAGTTATATAACATAATGAAATCAGCTGCAATATAAAGTAATTTCTAATAAAAATATTGTAATAATAATATATTATAGTTAATATATTTTATGCAACGTTCAGAAAATTACGTTTCATCTTAGGAAACCCAAATGCTTTCTAATGCCTTAATCTGTTTAGATCCTGCCCAGTGTCCTGGCAAGGCAACGCTTCAGCTTCGAAATCTGGGTTTGTAATTTCGGTCGTTTCGGCGATCAAAGGAAAATTTCATATTCAATTTGTACGCAGAGTGCTAACTAGCAAGGAAGGAATTATACGTCGTTAATAAAGGCAAAATAAATCTGACAGGAATAACAATGAGTCAGATGTGTTTTGGATGACAAAGGGCTGCTCTTTGAAATAACACTCTGCTTGTTAGGCATTACATTTAATTTGTTGCTATGTTTTGTTTTTTGTAACCAAATATAATCGGAGTATTTTATTTCGGTTTCAAAGTACATTAACTTAAAAAGGTTTATATTTAGCTTAATACGAAAAGAAAACCTGGATATTTCTAAATATAGATCCAATAAATCAATGATACATTCTTTGTCTTTCCCAAAATATATTTCCTTTAATATTAATTCTATATTTATACGGAATAATAAAAAAATCTACATTTCATTGATAAAAATAAGTCAATATGCGTTGTCTAGTGATGTTTAAAAGTGACAATCTTTTTCTTCTTGTGTGTCAAATTTCATATACAAGAAGTTTGACATTTTAGATGATATCCGTACTTTGAACTTTTTGTCATATAGACATTATTTATATTGTGTACAATAACTTCAAAATTTAGTATCAGCCAAAAAATAGATTTAATTCATAAATATTTTCGTGCGATTATTTTCAACGGGAGGGCATCGATGAACTAAATTTTTTATATAGCGATGAGACACCTACAAAAATTATTGTATATCATGACCGTCGTTCGCTCACGGACGAGTAGCGTGAAGGTCGTCCTCAGTCAGTTGTAATACAAGAAAAAATCCATGTTGTATGGAATCTGATAACGCAAAATATACATGTGACATACTGTAAGAATGAGACGTCCCTGGGCATGAGTAACATCAGCGTGTATATCACATGAACATTTTACTTTGAAGGAACTATATTCGTGTTGGATTCTGCATAATTTAATAATGCTTAAGAAATGGCTTGTGTCGATTGGTGCAAAGAAATGCTCATACAGTACGACCGTGATGCTTATAAAAGCATTTATTAGATAGTGATAAGTGAGAGTCTTGGATCTAGGCGTATGAGTTTAAAAGTAAACAACAGTCGACCGTATGGATCTTCCATGATGAGCCAAAAGCAACAACATTTGCTCATGCACGAATTACTTCGAAGCAACTGTGCCTTTAAAAAATTGTAGAACCGTCAATTCTAAATAGAATATAATCATTTGTTTTTCAGAAGTATTCAGTGAATTGAGAGATACGTGATGTCATGGCTCCCTATATATTAACAGTGTAACTGCAAGAATGCACGTGGTATATTTGTATTGTTATAATAATGGAGGGAAGTGGTGTTGCCAAATTTACGGTTCCCCAAATTAAGATAATTCCGCACAACTTGGCAATACTGCAGGGATTATACCCCCATATACGAAGTCCCATCCCCTCAGGGCTTAAAATAAGGGGGATAGCCACTTAAACCCATGTATATCGACTTATGTCTGCTCTGTACAGCCCCTATATACAAACAAACGACCAACACTACAACTGCGAATATTATGGAATTGAGTAGACTACATTAAGATTTATTTTGAATTTTATTCGTTTTCTGAAGAAATGACCACATCTTTCTAAATCTGAGCTAATAATCAGTTTGTTAGTATTTTTGGTAACATTTATATGTGACTTTGAACAAGGTTATATGGCGACAATTTATAAGTTTAATTTTATTTTTTATTATTGTAACAGCCTGTATCCAGCTGGGAGCAATCTTCTTTAATTAAGCATTTTGTTCATGTTTATATAGACTAGAAAATGTCTTGGCTTCGGAACACAAGTCAATGGACAGGGTTACGTGATGTACAAACACTGATCCACACCGCCCGAACGAGCAATGGAGCATGTGATCGCAAACATCCATTAATGGATATGCATCCGAAGAAGAAAAATGTAGACTACATGACGTACTTTCATCTACACCAACATTTGATGTTACAAAGCGGTTCTTTCGAATTCCAATCGTCCTCAGATGAAGCAATGGCTTGTAGCAAGTGCTTAATAAATAACACTAGTCTACAGAAAAAGGGGTATACTTGTTTTTGGGAAGTTAAGGGTCGTTTCCGAAAAAATTTGCTGCATGAAATCCAAATATGAGGTCAGATTTGTTTCATCATCAGGAGTTTAAGATATCTGAGGTTGTGTACATGAAAATGGGTTTTTGAATAATTTCGAGGTTATGTGCAGGAAGTACAATTTTTTTTTGATATTTATTTCTAGTTGCATCGTTTTAATACTACTCTTACTCTTCAAAATAAGTTATTGAGTGGTTACTTACGATTTTCTCTTGCAAAGTTACCGCCATTTTAAATACTGGTTAGGAGGTTTAAAGAGAGAAATATCGTTTTTTGGAAATTTTGATTCGCCATTTTGATTCCACCATCTTAAAAATAAATTTTCTTATTTTGAAGATTAGTTTAAAGTGAAATTTTTTAGGTGTCATCATTGTTTGTAAATTTTGATGCGCCATTTTGAATCCGCCATCTTGAAAAGGACATTTCAACTTTCTGACCATATATTCATACTCAGCGACTTCAAAACCTCCAAGCCTAAATTTTCATTGTGTTGAGAATATTAATTGCTTAATATCAAAATAAAATATCACCAGACTCTGAGGCAGCTGTTGCTTTGAGAGGTTTAACAGGATCTATGTCAAGATGTTTTACTTTAGCGGAAAGAAATTTTTGCGTAGTAATATTGACCACCTTCATAATTCTTGTTCTTATGTTTTTGTAGTCTGAAAATAACCATTATTCTGTTATATTTAAATGATTACCTTAATTTCCCTATAGTATATTTTTCTAAAAGACTGGAACACTACTAAATTATAATAATCTAAGTTTAAAATTATGATAATAAAATATTGCAATATATATATATATATATATATATATATATATATATATATATATATATATATACATATATATATATATATATATATATATATATATATATATATATATATACATATATATATAAAGGGTGTATTTTATAGAGGTATAGAACTTTTAAATGGAATGAAACAAAGATAAATTTTTTAAATTGACATGAAATTTACTTTATTCGAAAGATAACCTTCTGGCATTATAATTTAAATATGACTTCTGGCATATGACCGCCACGGCTGGCTCGGACGTAGTCTAATCTGGAGGTCCAATTTCCGATGACTTTTTCCAACATTTGTATATCGGCAATAACGCGGCGAATATTGTCCTCCAAGTGATCAATCGTTTCGGGCTTATCGGCGTAGACTAGCGACTTCACATATCGCCACAGAAAATAGTCTAGCGGCGTTAAGTCGCACGATCTTGGAGGCCAATTCACGGGTCCGAAACGTGAAACTATGCGGTTACCAAACGTTTCCTTCAATAAATCAATTGTGGCACGAGCTGTGTGACATGTTGCGCCGTCTTGTTGAAACCACAGCTCCTGCACATCATGGTTGTTCAACTGATGAACGAAAAAGTCAGTAATCATGGCTCTATAGCGGTCACCATTGACTGTAACGTTCTAACCAGCATCGTTTTTAAAGAAGTACGGACCAATGATTCCACCATCCCATAAAGTACACCAAACAGTCAGTTTTTCTAGATGTAACGGTGTCTCAACATACACTTGAGCATTATCATCACTCCAAATACGGCAGTTTTGTTTATTGACGTATCCATTCAAACAAAAGTGAGCTTCATCGCTAAATAAAATTCGCTTATGAAAACTGGGATCAACGGCAATCTTGTTTTGGGCCCATTCACCGAATTTACCCCTTGCTAGGTGATCGTGTGGCTTCAATTCTTGCACGAGTTGGATTTTGTAAGCACGCAAACCAAGATCTTTCCGCAAAATCTTCCATAAAGTGAATGGACACATATCCAATTTCTGTGCACGATGGCGGATAGACTGATTCGGGTCTTCCTCTACGCTACGCTCTACAGCAGCAATGACTTCTTCTGTACGCACTGTACGACGTCTCTGTGGATGCGTATTATCATTTAGAGTAAACGTGGTGCGAAAATGTTCCATAGTTAGTCGAATTAATTGCTCTGATGGACGATTATGTTGACCTAAAATGCACGTAGTGCGCGATACGTATTTCGAACAGAACCATGATTTTCAAAATAAATTTGCACAATTTGGAAGCGTTGTTCAGGCGTCAGTCTATTCATGTTGAAATGCCAAACCAAACTAAACATAAATCACTTGACAGCTGACAAAATGGCCGCCAGTTAAAAAAGTGTTGCCAACTTAAAGTTTTATACCTCTATAAAAAACACCCTTTATATATATATATATATATATATATATATATATATATATATATATATATATATATATATCCATGATCCATTAAGAGATCCAAAAGAATACAATATTTTAATTACATATCATAAAAACTTCTATTTTTGAAATGTATACAGTAGAGAAATGTAAGCCTCATGATTTGGTTGGGATATATTTCATAACATTTTTTAAATACATAACCTCAAATATCTCCGGACTCGAATCCTATGTAGCAAATTACTCCCAGTTGTCCAACAATAGAACTTCGTAGATCTGTTATGTGTAGTTAAATTGTTTTTAATGCAACACAATTTTATTGTTCGAGAAAGATTTGCAAAGTACTTAATGAAAATTGGACAACCAATCAGGATATAAAAAAATATTTTTATAGTGCATTAATCAAATTCATAATTCTTATTTATAATCTAAAGTTAATTTATTTTTCTTTTGTAGTAATTACAAATAAAAACCAAAATCTTCATTATCAATTCCTTTATGAAGTCGCAACGCAGCGCTATTCCCAGTATACTTCAATACCCGTTTCATTTATTTCTCAACGATAAGCAGTATATTTCTTTAATCTTTCTTTAGATAATATCGACTCAGCATAATTTCAGAAACCAGGAAATACGCCCGTTAGAAAAGCACAAAAGCTTTAGTTTTTCTTTGTGAAGTCTTTTATTAACACCAAGTAGATATCTTTCGTTTTCCTCGAATCCCAGGATATTTTCCTCAGAAAATATATTACAGCAATATCTTGTACTAAGGAAACAATGACATTTCTCTATATTGAATGTCTGGTCTACTGATAATAATTGATTCTATTTCGAATCGTCAGCAATTTCATGTTATTTTAGATAAAATTTTCTCAATTTTTAGTATGTCAGTACGATACAGACTTATATTTAAACAAGCGGACCAGATATGAGATTACGGACTCTGCGATTCGACAGATCGGGTCATTTTCTGAACATGTGGCTTTTTAAAATGGAGGAAAATAATTTATATGAAATCTGAAAACGATTGAAAATAATAGAAGACGTATATTTATTAATTGGTAAAAAAGTTAAACTGATATCACAAAATTCCATTAAAAAGTACAAAATAAATTAACAATGGTTCTATATTTTAATTATTGTATTAATTGTTGATTTATTTATTTAGCTTTTTTTAAAAATCGGCCCCATACGTGTTGAAAGGGCTCTTTGAAATTAATTCTAAAAAGACTAATATTTACTTCATAACTCTAATGTGCAGGGTGGAAATTTTCATTGAAATGATTAAAAAATAAGAAGGAAAACTACTTTTAAAGAAAGTGTTAAGATATATTTCACTGCTTTACAGCCAATTTGGGACTGTAACGTAAAAGGTAGTCTTTGGCTAATTTTTAGTCTCTAAATGCGAAAATGATGGTAAAAATTTCTTAATAAGTAAAATTTTTGAATTATATTTTTTTCGGCAAAAATGAATGAGTATTTTAATCACATAATTATAAAAAGTAATTTGTAATATACCGGAGCGGGACGCTGCCAAATTTACAATATAAGAGCCTTGTGTTAGTGTTATTTGTGTGTTGAACAAAGTTAGTGGACGCCTGTAAAGGTAGGGGTTGGTTTCCTTCGAGAAGAGGATCTACTTTAGTAAATTGTGTTGACATTTTGATAATAACTAAATACAGGGTGGTCAAACACTAACACTAAATATTAACTTGAAAAAATTGTTAAAAGAAAAGTATTTAAATGTAAACCTTCTGTTTATAATAATATCTTATTTATAATTAAAAATAAGGATGATTGTGTGTAAAGTTGACTATTCCAAAAATTTGCAGTTTTTAAAATATTTGCAATTTAATATTTTTGTATTGTAAAAATGCTACATGGCTTACCTACACAGGGAAACCTATTATTTTTAATAAATTTTCAAAATGTCCACCCTGAACTTGCAAAGATTTTTTACATCTCTGAGTTAGTTCGTCGTGAGTGGCTGCTCTAATTAAACCTAGAGATAAACTCTCAAACGCTTTGCTAACCCCCGTCATACAGTTTTGTTTCAGAGTACAATCCTCAATGATTTGATGTTACAAAGTGATGGTTGCCAAACATTAGTTATTTCAACACTGGGTTAACTGAAGCTTCCGTTATTATTTTTAATGTTTAACAGCAAAATGAAATAATGGAATCTTCAGTAATGGAGAGGTTGTATCTGATTCACACTATTACACATTGTGGCAATATCGTCGAAATAGATACGTTCTCTACAGTGGAATTAATAGTTTTTTTTTATTACAATTGGCGCATTCCATCAATTAAGCAAATTATGATTTCTTTTTGTTAAAAACTTGACGTCCCCTTATTACAAATTGGGCACTGCTTAATCATTTTTCTTACAATTTGGCGCCCAACGTGGGTGCTTTAAGTTCGAGTTATTATAATTTTTATGTTGCGTTTTTCTTTAAAATTAAAATTAAAGATACTTTAATCATATATTATTTTTGTCTTTTTATAGTGTACTGTACATCTAGTTATCTTATTAATTTTTTTTACGAAAAACATGTTTTTTTTTTTTGAAAAGTTAAAAACAAACAAGTTTTATCGCTTATTAACTGAATTCGGGACATACTATATATCAACTGAGAAAGGTAAAAAAAAGTTCCACCGCTTTTAAAACTATTTCTCTCTTTCTCTAGGAAAAAATATATTTAAATTTGTCATTTACTTCCTTTCTAGCATGGTTAATTAAATTTGTAAAAGATGAATATAAGTTTACTGTCAGCTTGAGTGAGAGAAATAAATGAGAATGTACAAAAATCAGTTATTCAAATAGGCTTTTAGAGTAATATTTGTATCGTATTAAGTACATGTTCGCAAACAAAGTGGGTAATATATATTACCAACTCGACAGAACAAAAAGAAAAGCAAGTAATAACTTAAAACCACTAGTTTGGTTGTTTAGTCCCAAAGAGGTTGAGGAGAAAATTTATTCTGGTAACTTTAGAAATTCATTTCGTTTTGTATGTATTTATTTCAGAGGCAACTCGTTAAAGCAAATATTTCCTTTGAATAAAAAAACTGGTTATATTGTAAGACGTGGCACATGAAGTTTGATATGATTTTGATTAAAAATACAAATTTCAAAAAATTGTTAAAATATATTTTGCATGCCTCTTCTTCTTCAAGTGCCATATCAGGTCCCCTTGACGTTGGCAATTACATTGGCAAGTCTTTCACGGTCCTGCGCCAGCTGGAACAGTTCCCCCGCGCTACGTATACCTGTCCATTCACGAATATTCCTCAACCAGGAAGCCTGTCTCCTTCCTACCCCTCTACGTCCCTTTACTTTACCCATCATGATTAGCTGAAGAATTTTATCTCGCTCCCCTCTGAATATATGTCCAAGATATGAGATTTTTCTACACTTCACAGTGTTTAATAGTAGACGAGTTGTTTCGGCCCTATTGAGTATCATTTCGTTGGTCTGCCTAGCTGTCCAAGGTATTCTCAGCATTCGCCGGTGTAACCACATTTCGAGAGCCTCCAACCGATTAATCGTGGCAGCCTTAATTGTCCAGATCTCTGCCCCATATAGTAACACTGGCCAGACGTATGATCTTATCATTCTCTGTCGTAGTTTTAGGTTGAGGTTATCATTGCAGAAAAGTGGTTTCATTTTTTGAAAAGTTGCTCTAGCAGTCTCTATTCTACACCTTATCTCTTTATCTGGGTTTAGATTTTCGGTGATATAACATCGAAGATATTTAAAATGAGTCACCCTGTCTATACTTTTTCCTTCTATTTGTATTGAAGCGTTAAGATGAGGTTGTCTACTAAAGACCATAAATTTTGTCTTTTTGATATTTATGTTGAGCCCCATTTCTTGACCCTCAGTGTTAACACAGTTAATAGATGTTGCAGGTCTTGTAGTTTGTCGCTTAGGATAACAGTGTCGTCAGCATATCGTATTGTATTTATATATTCTCGATTGATTTGTACTCCCATTCGTTGTCCTTGAGTAGCTCGTTTAAAGATTTTATCTGAATATATATTAAAAAGCAGTAAAGATAGTATGCAGCCTTGTCCGACGTCTCGCAGAATTTTACTTTCTTCTGTGAGTTTTCCATTTAGCCTTACTGTTGCTTTCTATCGCCAATTTTAATAATTCTTACGTCTCTGCTGTCTATCCTTTACTGCATGCTTACTTTTTCTTTTTTAACAATCGAAAACTTATTCAATCTTGGAATCTTATCACACTGCGAGCAGTAAGGATAGGTGTCACAGCATCAAAGTTTTGGCAACAATAGATGAATATTCCCTCCAAACACATTTAAATGATTTGAAGCCAAACAGAACATAGTAATGAAGAAGGTGGGATGATAGACGAAATTAAAGAAGATAAATTCTCACTACTCTAATATTATTACAATTAGCAAAACCGACTGCTGTGTTGTGATAAGTTTCCGTTTTATATATTTCCGGATATAAACAAAATGAAGAAATCATTGAAATAATTCTAGAAGAGAATAAAGTTTGAAACTCCTAAGACACTCAACAATATGAGTGTGATAAACCAGTCAAGAAGGGATATTGATACAATAATTAATGACAAGAAAAAAACAGAAACAATAATGGAAAGAGCAATTCATAAATTTAGGGTCTAAAGAAATATGGGACATAGAAATTGATGCTATTAACGACCTAAAAAATGACATGGCACTAGGTGAAGATGTGATAATTTCGGAACCGATAACACTCAAAGATGTAGAACTAGTTAGGATGCTCAAAATGAATGTCTATAAGAGAAAACAATTCCAAAAGAATGAGATAATATAATAATATTACTGTGATAATACAAGGTGCCTTGAACGATCTTAACAATTACAAACCTAGAAGTTTACTAAACCAGATGTAGAAACTGAGACTAACAAACAAAGTTAAATCAAACCAAATTCAGAGTAAGCCGGATTTTGTAAGAACTATAGTATATTGGAACAAATACAAGCACTCTAAATGTAATAGCAAAAACACTTGAATATAAAATGGATCTGTTTGGCATTCGTCGACAATAGAAAAGCACTCGGCGTTCTAGAAATGTGAGATAATATAAATTCACTTTAGAACTGCCGGATAAACTCAAAACACACTGAGCTGTTAGAAAATATATGCAAAGACGCTAAAAGTACTATCGAATAACATGAAAATACTAATATAGTAAAACTGCAGAGAGTCATAAGACAAGATGACACAATATTGCTCAAGTTCTTTACTCTAACAATGGGGGATATTAAACCGAGTGTTGAGATACATAATCTTTGGCAACCACTACTTTGTAACATCAAATCTTTGAGGTGTGTACAGTGAAGCGAAACGCTGCACTTCAATGGACACAGTCCCTATATAAGCTCGTAGTCTTAAGACAAAACATTTAGTTTATACTTGATGATGATTAGAGATACAACCTAATCGAAACGTCGTAAAAATAAAGACAATGCAAGTCCGAAATGGAGGACATTGTCAATAACTTAAATTGGGAGAATAAAGGTTGATCATTAGTAGAGATACATTGAACAATTTGAAATATAGGAATGATATATTACTACTAGCTGGCAACTCAGAAAGATCTGAAAGAATACAGTACCAAAATGATTTACTCCAAAAATATTTATCAAGAGGTCGCAAAATTCAAGTCACTGAAGGAGTTATTGTGACACATAAAACACAAATTGAAACAATCGTTGAAAATTTCTGTCATAAACTCTATGAGACACATTCGAACATACAAATTGAACCATATTATTAACATCGGTTCAGGGAAGATGTCTGTAATCAGTAAAGATTAACTTTTAAATTCCTTAAAACAGATAAAACACGGTAGATCCTCTGGTTAAATACTAAAAATGGATGGAAATGCATTAAATGATGTATTGTTAATACTTTTTTTTTATTATATTCCCGGGTCCGTCCTAAAGCCGGATGCACTGCGGCCAGAGTAGGCCTATTGTGCTTACCCTAGACATTACAGCCACTCTGTCAACCTAGCCCCTTGGCTCAATCTGTATAGTCCTGCTAAGGAGTGAGTGAGTATTTCTCCCGGTTACAGACTTACTGACCAGAATGTTTGTTGTCTAAATCTGACCAGTGACTCACAGTCACATATAATATGCTTCACCGTTTCCTTGGCTTGGCCACATAGTCTGCAGCCAAGGTTTCCGTTATATAGATTCATTCTATTCAGATGTACTCTGATGGTCATGTGTCCCGTCATTATACCCGTAATAGTCCTTAATACTCATTTGTAGTAATTTCTTTGCCAGTTTCGGGTCAGGATTTCCAATAAATAGCTTGCTGTGGTTTAAACCCTGTCTGGTCATCCAATGGTTTTTATGTTCTCTTTTGATCCATTTTTTGAATGCTTTCCGGGCCGCGCACCGCGGCACCCCAAAGGCCGGTTCTGGACCTATGTATTGAGATGCCGACCCTGCTCTAGACAGCTCGTCAGATTTTCATTTCCATGTATGTTTTCGTGTCCTGGTACCCACTTTAACATAACTCTGTTGTCTTTTGCCAGAATTTCCAGCTTACTATGACATTCCCAAACCAGCCTCGATGATACTTTTTGGCCCTTGAGGGCTTTTAGGGCTGCCTGGCTGTCAGAGTAAATGAGGATTTGCTTCCCTTTGTAAGCTGTCCTGTTTATCGCGTCTGCGCACCGTAAGATTGCGTATATTTCTTCCTGGAATATTGTTGGGTATTTCCCAAGGGGAAGGGTTAATTCCTTCCTCGGTTGTAGCCCGTATATCCCAGCTCCAGTACCCTCAATAGTTTTTGAACCGTCAGTGTACCAGATACTTGCACCCGAGAATGTTTCCGGTTTTTCTCTTTTACTTGCCATTCGATCCTCTATTGTGACTTCAAACGGTATATTATAACGGTCGCTCGAGTTCATATGGTCTGTGTCCATTTCGAATTCAGGGCTCCTGATTTTTTACATATGTTTTTGTGTCCTGACAACGTCCTTTGCGATTTTACTGTTGAGTGATTTAGTCGGTGGAGTCCCATTCTTGCCTCTGCCTGAATCACTATGTGTAGCGGAGGTAGATCCAGAATGCACTCCATTGCCGAAGTGAGGGTTGATTTCATGGCCTCAGTAATACACAAACAGGCGAGCCTTTGTATTCCACTCAGCTTTGTTATGGTTGTTCTCTGCATTACCTTGGGCCACCAGACCAAGGCTGCGTAAGTGATGGTTCGTCTCACAACACTGGTGTATACCCAATGGACCATTTTCGGTGAGAGACCCCATTGTTAATACTACTAAATAAGTGTCTTATCGAACGTAGAATCCTAAATTCCTGGCACAATGTAGAGGTGGCTCGACGTTTTACAAACTGGAGATGATAAAAACCTAGAAAACGCATAACTACTATCTACTACGTATACAAATGGTTGACGAAAATTCTAACAAATCAACTGTTAAATGAACTGGACCTCTATCAACCAGTGGAGCAGACAGGATTCTGAAGAAATTTCAGCATTAAAGATCACTTGCAAATTGTGCGTTTCCTTATTGAAAAAAACACCAAAGATAATGTCCCAATATATCCAGCTTTTGTTGACTATAAGGCCTTTGACTCAGTCAAAACTTGGCCCGTTCTGAAAAGTACAAGAAATGTACGAATTAACTTGCTAAATTGTTTATACCACAATGCAGTTTTACAAATTTATATAATATTACGAGTCCTAGAACAATGCATAATTCCAGTTCTAAAATATGCCACAGAAATATGGGTGTTTTCTGCGAGAGCCAAACAAAAACTTTATTAGAATGTAAGATTATCAACATTTAATTTAAGAATAGAAGAACCATAAAATGGATAAAGGATACAAGAGGATAAAAGATGTAAGTGAAAGCATAATTGGACCGAAGTGAAAAAGAATTTGTCAAATTGCCATAATAGGCAACAACAGATGAATAAAGAGAATAACCGAATGAAGATCATGAGGTGAGAAACGAAAATAAGGAAAACAAATGATCAGATGGTATTATAACATTAAAAGCACGACCGGAAGAAACTGGATGAACACTGAACGGAACGGAGAAATTTGGAAAAAATGGAGTAGGCTTATGTCCAAAGGAGAATGTAAATTGTTGAATAAAGAAGGAAAAAAGATATATAATTGGGTTATGATATTAATAGGATTTAACTACAGCTCATTAGTGTAGACAATAAGTCGCCTCAGTGTTTTATTATCGAAATATCCCTAATCTTATATTATTCAGTTTTAATTTTTAATTGAGATTATCGTTGAAAAAGATTTATAGAATTAGCAATAAAGAATTTCAAAAACTTACTATTATGGGTAAGTATGAGCGTATAAAAACATTTAGGAAACTGGCATACTGTCGAGCCACTGCCCCGCTCTGTTGCGGGAATCTTTGTCGGACAACTTACGAATACATTCGCTGGACATGTTTTCCTTGATATATTTGCGAACTTTCCTGCAGCCCAGTCAAGTTAATAAAGAGAAAGTTTCCATGCCGTTCAATGGAAATTTGCCTTGCAGTTTCCTCAGAACTGTTAAATGGGGTGTTAAAATTGTTTACAATTACTGGAAATTTCTTGCGTTGGTCACGGTTGTAAATTAACCTCTGAAAGTTAGTCGGTTTCTGCCATTAAATTAAAACATATATCTTGGATAAAATAGATTGTCCAACATTAACGTCAGCTTTCAAAGGGAGTGATGCAGTGCAGAAAGTAAGATAAATGGAAAGCTATAATTCGTATTATAGCAATTAGTTTTGTCTAGAATAAAATGCTATCTATTTTAAATGAGAAATAAGTTATTAGAACAGGTTGTAAAATTCATGATCAAGTGGTAGAACTGTTTTGAGAAACACTTAAAAACGACTAATTTATCCCTGCAAAATTAATGATCTTAAAATCACCAACGGTTTCTTCGAACTCAAAAAAATCCACAAATTTACTTGGGGACAACGCATACGACAACAGAAATCCATTATCGACTATGTAATCATAAGACAGGACACAAAATTTTGTGTTCACGATGTAAAAGTATATAAAGGTGCTACTTGTGGTTCCGATCACTATCTATTATTATTAAGAGTATATTAACTAAGTTATAAAACCAACAGATCAGAGGAAATTAACATCGATTCAGATAGACAAGCAGCGAATTACTCCAAATATAACCAGGGCATATATACATACATATACTTATACGGAGGAATCCGTGAAAGCCGCATAAACATATATACGTCATCCGGCGGGAGGTCGGCGAAGCCGCGTTCAGTATTTGCATGCTTCCTTCTGATCTGTCCTTTGCACAGCCAGGTGCATGTCGGTGCCCTGATGAGTCTAGTAGAGACGAAACATGTACCTCTGCCGTATCACTGTGGCAGGGAGGGTAAGTTTTGACTTTCTTCTGGGTATGGTGGTACAGGTAGGCCATCATCTCGATGGTTGTGGAATAGGATAAATTGCCTTCCACAACAATTTATTCTCACTGTGCAACTTCTAATACAGAAAGGATATGATGGAGAGAAGTTTGCATTTACTGTTCGCATTTTACTTCATATATATATATATATATATATATATATATATATATATATATATATATATATATATATATATATATATATATAAATAAGTAAATAGATAAGTTTTTGTCCGTGTAATTTAAAATAAAATAAAATGAAATATTGGTGAAGCGGACGTGAAAAATTTGTCAATCTACATGATTCTCGTGTTAAAAAGTGCGAAGCACTCCAAAATATGGAAAAACTCCGGGTCCGACAGATGGCGACAGCGCTGTTTCGTCCTAATATGGGACTCGTCAGGCCACCGCATTCGGTACAAACCATCATCTCGCCTTTATATCCTATAAAGCTAAGTTTAAAATCAAAAAACAGCAAACAAGACGACAAAGGCGACATCTCGATGATCCACTTGATAACACAAGAACCACACGGATTAACAAAGTTTGTAAAAAAACTGCCATATGGTGGCGCGACGGTGAATTAAAACAGAAATATGTAAAATCGAGTACACGAAACGCGCTGCCCAAAGGATAGGGATCGCATTTTTCGGTAATGGTAACCAAGCCTACTGCTAATTTCAGCAGCCAAAGCCACGTGTCGCACCAAACGACCCACCATGAGAGCATCGTTTAGCGTGTTTCAAAGTCAAACAAGCAAATAAATAAATAGATAAGTTTTTGTTCGTGTAATTTAAAATAAAATAAAATCAAATATTGGCGAAGCGGACGTGAAAAATTTGTCAATCTACATGATTCTCATGTTAAACGCTAAACGATGGGCTCATGGTGGGATCGTTTGGTGCGACACGTGGCTTTGGCTGCTGAAACTAGCAGTAGGCTTGGTTGCTAGTACCGAAAAATGCGACCCCTATTCTTTTGGCAGCGCGTTTCGTGTACTCGATTTTATATATTTCTGTTTTAATTCACCGTCACGCCACCACATGGCGGTTTTTACAAACTTTGTTAGTATGTGTGGTTCTTGTGTTATCAAGTGGACTATCGAGATGTCGCCTTTGTCGTCTTGTTTACTGTTTTTTTGATTTTAAACTAAGCTTTATAGGATGCAAAGGCGTTATGATGGTTTGTACCGAATGCGGTGGCCTGACGAGTTCCTTATTCGGACGAAACAGCGCTGTCGCCATCTGTCGGACCCGGAGTTTTTCCATATTTTGGAGTGCTCCGCACTTTTTAACACGAGAATCATGTAGATTGACAAATTTTTCACATCCGCTTCGCTAATATTTGATTCTATTTTATTATATATATATATATATATATATATATATATATATATATATATATATATATATATATATATATATATATATATATATATTACTGTTTAAAATTTTCCTTCTTCATACTTACGTATATATTTAACGAAAAAAATCTTCTTCATGATTTATTTCTATGTTACTTTGTATTTAAAAAAAAATTACATATGACCAAGTATTTGAAATAAAAAAATAACCCAAAATTGTCGTAGCCTTGTCATAATCTTATCTTAAATCATGCCTTCAAGGGAAAAAAAGATCAAAATGTATATATATATATATATATATATATATATATATAAATATATATATATATATATATATATATATATATATATATATATATATATATATATATATATATATATATATAAATTACCACCGAAAAATGGTCCCAACGTGTGTTAAGCATATAACTGAGCTCCTTCACCGTTTCAAAAGGTATACCAACATAATTATTAAAATTTAAAATTACTCCGAAAAAAATTTGAAATTAAAAATAACGTATATACCTTATTTACCAATATGCAATAATTTTGGACTTATCTGTATATCTTAGATGTAGGTTTGTTTACTTCACTAAATCTTAACAATTTAAAAATGTAAATAACAAGTAAAGTAATAAATAAGCTGCTTCAAGAGTAATAAATTTTAATTACAACTATCCATAATTTATTTTTTATCTCATCAAATACTCTATAAGGGATCCATATGTACATATTAATTCATTAATTTAAAATGTTACAAAACAAAAACAGTTTATCATTAATTCAATCCTCTTTATCGGAAAAACGATATAATCCAGAAATCTTTCAACTGTCCATTCGCTGCTAACAAGCTGGCCAATTCGAGCAAAATTTGTCGACACATACTGTCGGGTTTTTATTACGACACTAGCCACGTTTCTGGCAAAATGCGTTGGCTTGTTAGTAGCTCTGGAAAGAATGTACTGCAACTGCAGGTGGCATTAAAGTGAATCCAGATAGAGATGAGATAGTAATCGATAGACTTCGCGTTTTCGCTATGATAACAGAAATTTAAGGTTTTTTCTACTTGGAACGTAATAAAAATAATTTTTAACTTTAAACTTATACGTTAGATGTAATCTCTGTTTTTTCTTTAAACAATTGTTACGTGGCAACAATGTTACCAGCTTGCCAAAGGCTGACAATTTAAAATACTCTAACCTGCCTTTGTTGTAACCAACTAATGATAACTATGGCTCATGTTAAAGTGATTTTATAAAAAAAACTTCTAATTACCTTGTTTTATGTATGATTTTAAAGGTAGTTTCTACAATAAACAGAATGCTGTGGGACCCGAAGAAAAAGGGTCTATTTGCGATTTTTCAAAAATATATGAATTTGAAGTCTTCATTTGTCACCATTGAACTGATTACTACGCTTTTATCAAAACACTCATATATCATTTCTCCCGCTGCAAAGTTTTTTGCAACCTAGTCTTTAAATTTGCTACACTGGTATTTATTTAAAGGCGCAAAAAAAGGCTGTCTTGAGTGAGCAGAGCACAGTTGAAAGCTAGAGGCGGCACCAGTTAGCAAAGTACCGAACTAGCCCCTATACCGTAGAGTAGGGGTGGGTTGTTTGTTTTATAGGCGTCACCGAGTTTTGGCCGGGTAAACTCAGAAACTCTCCCCCCACGTTGTTGCTCGGGCATAGTGTTCCACCCAGCTCTCTATCTTGCTGCACGAAATATTAAAAGTAAAAAAATGATTAAATTGAATGTCGACAAGAAGTTGCGGGACAAATGAAAACTCAAAGATGTTTTAAAAGAGTAATGTTTTATATTACTTCTACTCTTATTCTAATAGTAGAGAAGTCCTAAGTTGTTGGTCGATCTGGACTTCTTCTAGCTCCAATGGTGGATTTGGATCTCACTTTTATCCAGAGGGTGGACCTGGGTTTCACTTATACCCAGAGGGGGATTGCTGGTTGTTTCATTACCTAGAGGGTGGACCCCGATTTTCATGAATCGACTGATTCCTGGTAATAATGCCAAGGGACCGACAAAATCCCTGTTTCCAGGTCGTACCTCGATAACAGCCAAACTGGTCAAAAAAATACTTAAACCATAAATCATCACAACGCTATCGAGGCACGCAAAAGAAATTTACCATCCAAAACCCGCAGGATGGTGGCAATAAATCGAGATGGAAATTTCTCG
Organism: Diaprepes abbreviatus; assembly: GCA_034092305.1. Classification (NCBI taxonomy): domain Eukaryota; kingdom Metazoa; phylum Arthropoda; class Insecta; order Coleoptera; family Curculionidae; genus Diaprepes; species Diaprepes abbreviatus. The sequence continues at coordinate 3,460,906 of JASJET010000129.1, forward strand.
ACTCACTAATGCAAAACTTCATAGGAAAAAGTAGCAATTCGACAAGAGAATTACAGCTCAAAATAGTGGACTTAAACAACATTGCTAACTAATAAGTCGTTGACATTTTCGACTCAAAATCAAATAGAATTTCATTGTTGATCCCTAAAATAGGAAATAAGAATTTTCTCTCAGCCATCAGCAACACGGTATTAGTTACTTATCCAAATTTCCTCCCAAAATTACCACAGAAATAGCAACCCAACATGCAACGGCTTAAAAAATTGCAAATTTGCCTAAACGTCAGCTGAAAAGGTCACAACTGCAACAAAAGATAAACAAATCCTTGAAAACACTTCAAATAAAAATTGGGAAAACTGTAACTAAAATAGATAAATGTAACAATTTAATTGAAATAGTCAGCACAAAAAGGGAATGATATCTTATCAAAAGGTAAATACCAACATTCTATTTGAATATAAACAACCTAAAACAGTGACGTAAAGTTGCCGACCTAAAAATACAAGTTATGAAAGGATTTTAATTAGGGCTGTATTTCTTGTAAGCAAATTACTGATAGATAAAGAAAATAATTAAGTTGAAAAGAGACTTTGCTAGGGAGTGAAATTTGGAATGTCTCGAAAACCAATACGACCCAAAAATGCAACGAATATTAGGCTGTGATACGAAGGAGAAATGAGAAATGCATAATAACAATGATATAGTGCTGCCCAAAACGTGAATATTAGCAAAAAGAAGGTAAAATAGTAAATTTAAGATAAAATTTTAACCGTGACAAATTCATCCATATGCTTCCACTTGAAATAAATAGCATTATCAAAATTGGTATGTTTTGTAATTTGAGGTTATTTATATGTGTTTCAAGTCGATTCACGAACAGTGATATCAATTTCATTTAACAAGTGTGCTTTCTTATATCGCTGTGTTATATCGGTCATGTTTGACCCATTTTGGGAGACATAAATAAATAAGAAAATTTTCGTTGGTCTGAAAAGTAAAAATATTGCAACCGATGCAATAAAATTTAAAATATAATAAATTTTATTATCTAGATATCTCTTGCTTGCGATATAGTAGCAAAACAAATCATATAAGCTGAGATGAGAAGTCGGTTATTCTTAAAGTTTATTTAAGAATTTTGTGTATTTTTTTACCAAACGAGATAAAGATGAAATGTTACAAAACCAAAATATTCGCTTTTATCTCTATTTAAAGTTGAACTATTTTTTATGTTTTTTCATAGAGAACACAGCAAGTTTTCTTCTTGATTACTTTTACTATTTTACGAAAGGTAATAGAGAAGTTAATGAAATCAACGATTAACAATTTTTTGATGATGCAAAATCATCTCTTAACTTCAACATTATTTTATAAGAAAGACAATAGTTTTGTCGGTCTTTAACATCCTCTATCTACTGGTAATTGTATGCAAAATTACATTTTTTGAGCTGTTTCTGAGTAATAAGAGTAATCTAGGTACCCAGGAAGGTTTTCGTCACCGATCAAATTATTTTAATACTCAGAGGTTTCATTTTATAGATTTTGAAAAACTCCACTTTTTTGAAAAGTGAAAAAGGTCAATTAGAAGCTGTAATATGTTAAAAATTAGTACATAGATACAATTTCCTCTTAACTGATCTCCATTCATACGAGTGTTAATTAGAAGCCGAGATATAGCAAAACTAGTACAAAAATATAATTTATTCTTAGTAGATCTTTACTCACTCGAGCGTTAATTAAAAGCCGAGATAGTGCAAAATTAGTGTAAAAATACGATTTACCAATCTCTACTTACCTAAGCGTTGATTGGAACTCGAGATGTTCAAAATTAGTGCAAAAATACAATTTAGTTTTAACACATCCCTACTCACTCGAGCGTTAAGTAAAAGCCGAGATAGTGCAAAATTATTGAAAAATATAATTTTCTCTTAACTGATGTCTACTTACTCAAGCGTTGATTAGAAGTCGAGATGTTGCAAAATTAGTACAAAAATATAATTTATTTTTAGCCCATCTCTGCTCACTCAAGCGTTAATTGAAGGCTGTCAGAGTGCAAAATTAGTGCAAAAATACAATTTTCTCTTAAGCAATGTTTACTTACCCAAACGCTGATTACAAAATTTGTGTAATAATAAAATGTCTTTTTAGCCCATATCTACTTACCTGAGCATTAATTAGATATCAAAATGTAGCAATATTAGTGAAAAAATACAATTTCCTTTTAGTACATCTTTTCTCAACCGAGCGTTAATTTGAAGCCGAGATATTGCCAAATTGGTACAATACTACAATTTTTTTCTTAACCAATATTTACTCATCTAAGTGTCGATTAGAAATCGAGAAATTGCAAAAACAGTGCAAAAATACAGATCTCCTTTAGCTCAATTCTATTTACCTGAATGATAATTAGAAGCCGAGATATCTCCATTCACTCGAGCGTTGATTCAAGATAGTGAAAAATTAGTGCAAAAATACAATTTTCTCTTAACCGATTTCTACTAAACTAAGCGTTGGTTATAAGTCGAAATGTAGCAAAATTGGTGCAAAAATACAATTCTTTTTTAGATCGTCTCTACCCACCCGAGTATTAATTAGAAGCCGAAATATTGCAAAAATTAGTGCAAAAATACAATTTCCTTTTAGCCAATTTCTATTCATCCAAATGTTGGCAGATGTATTTCAATATTATTGCTAAATTACAATTTCCTTTTAGCCCATCTTTACTCAGTCAAGCGTTAGTTAAAAGTCGAAATAGTGCAAAAATAGTGCAAAAATTTAACTTTCGCTAAACCGATCTCTACTCATCCAAGTGCTGATTAAAGGTCGAGATGACCCAAATTAGTGCAAAAATACAATTTACTTTTATCCCATCTCTACACATCCGAGCGTTAATTAGAAGCCAAAATATTGTAAATTCAATGCAAAATACAATTTTCTCCTAGCAGATTTTTACCTATCCAAGAGTTGATTAAAACCCGTGATTTTCTCCTAGCTGACCTCCACTCACCCAAGCGTTGATTATAAGTCAAAATGTAGCAAAATTAGTGCAAAAATACAATTTCCTTTTAGCCCGTCTCTTCTCACCGAGGTACTGAAAAATTAGCACAAAAGTAAAATTCGTTTTTGGTCCTGATTTACTCATCCAAATGTAGATGAGAAATTAAGATATTGCAAAATTAGTGCAAAAATACATTTTCCTTTTAGCTCAACTCTATTGACCCTAATGATAATTAGAAATCGAGATATTGCAAAATTAGTGCAAAAACACAATTTCCTCCTGGTCAACCACCACTTACTCAAGCACTGATTAGTAGTTAAGATGTAGCAAAATAAGTGCAAGAATACAGTTTTCTTTTATCCCATTTCTGCTCACTTGAGCGTTAGTTAGAAGCCGAAGTATTGTAAAATTAGTGCAAAAATACAATTTCTTTTTAGCCCGTCTCTTCTCACCGAGATACTGCAAAATTAGCACAAAAGTACAATTTGTTTTTGGTCCTTATTTACTCATCCAAATGTAGATGAGAAATTAAGATATTGCAAAATTAGTGCAAAAATACATTTTCCTTTTAGCTCAACTCTATTGACCCTAGTGATAATTAGAAATCGATATATTGCAAAATTAGTGCAAAAACACAATTTCCTCCTGGTCAACCACCACTTACTCAAGCACTGATTAGCAGTTAAGATGTAGCAAAATAAGTGCAAGAATACAGTTTGAACGTTAGTTAGAAGCCGATGTATTGTAAAATTACTGCAAAAATACAATTTTCTCTCAGCCGACTTCTACTCATCCAAGTATTGTTTAAAAGTTAAGATATTGTAAAATTAATGCAAAAATACAATCTCTTTTTAGCACATCTCTACTCACCTGAGCATTAATCCAAAGACAAGATATTGCAAAATTAGTGCACAAATGCAATAGCTCATCTTTACTTATGTACTAATTTAGCAATAACTCGGCTTTCAATTGAATTTTCCAATTTTAAAATGTATCATCTTTCCAATGAAAATATGCATTGATTTTTATAAATATGTAGTGTAATAGATTATCCCACTTGAAGTAAACATGCTTACAGTCAAATGAAGTGTCAGTTTTTTGAGAAAAATCTGTTTTTGGAGCGAGAATTTTGAAATATCCTTTCGTAGTGGATGCCTACATGGTGTTGCCAAACTTTCCTCAAAATTCCATTCCATTTCCATAATTCTATCTTTGATAGTTTGGGCTATGTGTTGATACGTCTTCTAATTTATTTTGTCACTTTAAATTTAATACAAAACGGTATGTGTTCAATATTATAATTATAAAAAAAATTTGCGTCGTAATAAACAAATTTTTAGAAATACATTTTTTCTTGAGAAACCTCCTCGATAGTCGGAATCAAAATATATAAGAAAAACTTGGTATATTGGAACGTCTTGCTCGGCTACAAAAACTTGTCGGGTACTATAGAGATATAATGTCGTTCTTTGCTATATGATTAGAATTTAGTGATTTCAAAAAGCTTCCTTATTTTTTGGCACAGGAAAACTCTGTACAATGACTTGGCAAAATATTTTCAACCATCAGTTAAAAGAAAGTGGAGTAAGCACTTCGATACAAACCCTTTTATAAAAAAAAAATCTAAACAGGTAAAAACAGCGTAAAAGATCTCAAGCCAGAAAAATAGAGCGTTTGCATGCAGTTCTTTTTTCTTTATTATTTATTTCATGTACTTTGATAAATTACATCTCATGAACGGATGATGGATGGAAGAAATTTTACAGAGACGAATAATAAAAGCGGTTACGTCACGCCATTTTTAGCTTGGGAACATTTTCATTAACCGAGACAAATATTCAATTTGTTGAGAGTGAAGCTGTGTTTTATAGATTAATTAATTTGAATTGTAAGATTTGCCAAGGTATATTTTTTTACATAAATATATTCTGGTAACGCACAAAATATTTTTATTATTTTAATACTTCAATGGAATGGTTGAAGGTGGATTACATTAGGTTTTGGATTTCCCTTCAATAAGGAATCTACAATGCCTGAGTCTATTTCTGTTGCAGGCGTAACTTTAGCGAGACGGTTTCACATTTTTACTGTTAAAGCAGAAAAAACTTCCTGAATCCAGCTAAATAGATGATCTAAAACTGCAGTTACAGCTATGGTGAGATGTAAAGGGCCCAATAGAGGCCTAGGCATCGATGATTTAGTATCACCACCCTTTTTCATTCATTGATTCATTCATTGATTCATTAACTCATAATCTAAAGAGATTTTTGATTAAAATAGGGTACTCCAAGCCAACTTCAAACCATATAATTGTTTATTGCCAAAATTCCTATTAATACATAAAAAAGAGACTATATCATTTTATGAATCACAACAAAGTGTGATGCTTCATTACCCATCTCTTCATATTTGTTTATTTACTAAACTTTGTTTCTAATTGTTCATAATTTAATTTAAGTTGTTTCTTAAATACTCAATAATCAGAAAATTATACCTAGTAGGAGTTGCTTCGAGCAGACGTTTCTGAGATAATTAATTCAAATATTTTAAGGCGTACTGACACTGATCGTCACCCCCCTCTTTATACCTTTTCTCAGGACTGGTTCAAGAAATTTAGAATATGTTTAAAGACCAACAGGATAGGGGGAAACCACTCTCATAGAAGTGAGTAATGGACACCTTCCTATCATTTAAAACCCCAGAAATCGATAGAATAATCCTGACCAGGATGAGATTCTAACGCATATAGTGCGTATCAGCCCAAATAGACTAGAGTTGGACAACGTACCAGAAATTTGGAGAAGGGTCAGAATCACCTTTATTCTGAAAGTGGGGAAAAAAGGACACCACATACCCTAAATCTTTGCGACACATCACTCTTACATCGTTTATTTTAAAAAGGATGGAGAAGACAGTTGATAACTGCACCAGAATAGAAATTCTTGGACAAGTGTCTCTTTACCCTCATCAACATCGCGGCAAGCACGGAAATATATTGATACCCTTAGCAGATGAGGTTTAAGATGCACTGAACAACGAGGAAACCGCAGTATGTGACTTTCTTTATATAGAAGGGGCTTTTGAGAAAACTCCACACGAGGCAGTCAAAACAGTCCTTGATAACAGAGGGGTAGACAGAACGACATCCAAATGGATGGCGCTACTTCTCTCCACTAGAATAGCAGAGACAGAGATAGGATCAGTAGCGGATCCCAGGCAGGGGCAGTGGGGGCGATCGTCCTCCTCCCCGAAAAAAACTTCAAATTCAGGAAAACAGACCCAACTCTGCCCCTTACATACTGTTGGCATCTCTCTTCCGTCGACAACTCGCGTTCGCTTGCAATGTCTCCCCTCCCAAGAGCTTTGAATTCAGAAAAATAAGCCTGACTCTGCCTTTTACCTAGGAATGTGAATGTTGTTGGCATCTCCCCCCACGTCGTCAACTTGGGATCGCTTGCGATAGCCCCTCTCAAGAGCTTTGAATTCAGAAAAATAGACCCGACCCTGCCTCTTACCTAGGAATGTGAATGTTGTTAGCATCTCCAACCCCGGCAACCCCGAAGAGCTTCAAATTCAGAACTGCCGGCGTCTCCACCCCGTGGATAATTTGCTTCCACTTGCCATACTCTATTTTTATGATATCACCGCCCTCCCCCCCAAGAAAGAGGCTGGATCCGTCGCTAGATAGGACGGGAGACTATCGTCTTTCCTTACCAGGGGATACCCTCAAGTGGGAGTATTTTCTCTACTTATGTGGAGCTTAGTTGTAGATCAACTCATCTGTGATCTGACTGACCTCGTCATATCTTCTCAGAACGATGTCCATGACGTGCTCATAATCGTAAGGGACAAATTTGAGAATACTCTCTGAGACATAGTCCAGAAATGACTTCAACATCCTTAAGAATGGTACCAAATGATGAGACCAAATATCAATTTTACCAAAAGAATGTTAGTAGCCTTTAAAAGGAAAAGAAATCTTAACTTGAAAACCATCAAAATGGATGAGAACGTCATTGAATGGAAGTCAGAAGTTCAATATCTGGACCTGACCCTAGATACTAAGCTTCTCTGGAAAGAAAAACGGGAGAGAAGTAATCAACAATGGGGCAGTGATTTGGGGTAAAAAAAACCAATATAGCCAATATGAGAGCTCCCTCTCAAAAGTTCAGAGACTGGTCTGTATGTGAATAACTGGGGCAATAAAAATTTGCCTAACAGCCGCCATGGAAGTAATCCTAAACTTTACATTTCTAGATATACTTGTGAAGAGTATGGCAAGAAAGACAGTATATAGGATGATGAGAGATGAAGTTACAAAACGAAAGCCAACTCCACAAGTCAACAAATTTGGAACATGCTCCAAGACGAAATGAAAAAGGAGTTCAACTTTGTGAAAACAAATTTTAATTTTAGATTTAAATTTTGTAGTAGTACTATGTAACAGGATCATTTACTTTGTAATTTGCACCTGTTTAGTGTTAAAATAAATAAATAAATTACTCTGTAGTGTACCTAGTTATGTTATGAACCAGAGATAAAATTTTAAAAATAAACGTTAAACTGAAACACAGCATTTGATAAAAATATTTTCAAAAAGAACTTTACAAAAGATATAATTTTTCTCAGTGTTTTGTAAAATAACTGCTTGCTGAATTATTTCTTAGAATGTAGTGAAGCATAGTCTAATACAATGAAATGTGACCCATTAAAGGAAGCCATACACCTACGATGTTAAATTTTCTTCACTGCACCAGAGACAATCGAGCTCTGGCTGGACATACGTAGGACTTAATTTCCGATCTATTATTGCAACTTATCTATCGCTGCGCTGATAATTCCTGCCTATTGACTATTTGACTTCGATAATGAGTTGCGGCATAACGCTTTGTTACACGAAATCATAGTGAAGTGTATTGTGTAGTGGTGTTACTGTCGATTTTACATCCAGACTCAATGAGAAACTAGTGTAAATGGAGGTGCTGTTCTATTTAAGAGTAGATTTTATGAGTTTAATATCATATATATGTTATTATTTCCGTGGCAGACAAATAAAACTTTAGATTACACAAAAATGGCCGAAATGGCATTGTGAATTTATAATATTTACCTTTTGTAATATGATCACGCACATTGTGAAATAATCCGCTGGGAATTTTTCCAGAACATCCTGAATAATTCAGGATACTTGTCGTGGCAGCCATTTGTTGGCAGTTTGTATTGTGAGCGTTTTTTATAAGTATAGTAATATTGCAACGCTAAATGAGGTAGATTGTTAATTTTCCACTTGACAAATAAGAAGTAGCCATTTTCAGTTTAAACATTGATTTCAAATGAGTTATATGATCTTAAGTCCTTTTATTGTCGTAAGTTATTTGTACTAAATCTAGATTATCAAAGTATAGTCCTTAAATGGAACCTGGTAGATCTATTGTGCCTCCTACTGCTGCCAAGTCGTAAGAGTTACTTTATCGACTAGAGCAGGTCCTCCAGTCTTATTTCCCTCCGGAACTTTAGGATGTTGGACGGCTTTAAGGCGGGTAGCTCCCCTTCTTCGATTTGGTGTGTTCCCAAGAACCGCATCTTAGGATTTTCTAGAGCGCTGTATTCTGAAAGGATATGAATACAGGTTTCGCCCTCCTCACAGAATCTGCACTCTTCTCCTTCTACCAATTGAAGTTTCTTGCGGTGTCCTTTCAGGTAGCAATTCCCCGTATGGATCCCTGTCAGAACTCTGAGTTGGTTTTTTACTTAAGCTTATACAGACAGAAGTTATTTAACGTGTGCTTGACAAAGGGCATAACTCCCTCCACGTGGCATAAGGCTCTTATTGTAATAATGCATAAGAAAGGGGACATTTCAGATCTGAAAAACTATCGCCCAATTCGTTTTTTCTTACACATGTATAAGTTATTCCTAAAGATAATAACAAATCGACTCACAAATAAATTAGATAGTTATCAACCTTGTGAACAGGCTGGGTTTCGCTCTGGTTATGGAACGAATGACCACCTAAAAGTTATTAAGTCCCTGATAGAAAAGTGCATAGAATACAATAAGCCACTAATTCTTATATTTATTGATTATGAAAAAGCATTTGATACCACAGACCAATATAAAATGCTGAGGGCGCTTGTAGACAGTCGAATCGACCACCGCTATATTTCGTTAATCAAGAACATATACGATATAGCCACAGCCTGTGTCAGATTCCACAAAGACACAAATACCTTCAGAATAGAACGTGGAGTTCGGCAAGGAGATACAATCTCACCGAAATTGTTTACCACTGTCTTGGAATATATGCACAAGCAGATTTCTTTTGAAGGAAATATGGGAGTGAACATAAACGGGAAGGATCTTAATCACCTAAGATTCGCCGATGACATTGTCCGCATATCGGATAGCATGGATAAAGCAGCAAGAATGTTGGAAAAGCTCTACAGACTGTCAAGTAATGTTGGTCTAAAAATAAATTGTGAGAAAACTAAATTTATGACCAAACTTGTACTAAACGACAATATCTCAGTAGGAGACCACAAGATCGAACAAGTCACCACCTACAAATACCTAGAAGATGAAATCCGTTTAGGCCGAGATAACCAAACATGCAAAATACTAAGAAGAATAGGGCTGACGTGGACAGATTTTGGAAAACTGAAAAATATACTTAAATCGAACATCCCTGTTTGCTTGAAGAGAAAGGTGTTTGATCAGTGTATCCTCCCAGTTTTGATATATGGAGCAGAGACGCTAACGCTAACAAGGAAAAGCGTAAATAAGTTGTGAGCGAAACAATTGTCCATGGAAAGATCTATGCTGGGAGTTAGCATCAGAGATAGAATATGGAATACTGAGATACGACGAAGAACGGGTGTTGCGGATGCAGTCAGGAGAATTGCAACGTTAAAGTGGAACTGGGTTGGACATGTCGCTAGGAACACGGACAATCGATGGACGAGAAAAATTTTGGAATGGAGACCAAAACAGGAGGCTTATCGAGGAAGAGGCCGCCCGTCTACCAGATGGACTGACGATATAACAAGCATAGAATCAAACTGGATGCAAGCGGCACGGGACAGAAATAAGTGGAAAAACTTACGAGAGGCTTATGTTCAACAGTGGACAAGATTGGGCTGATTGATGATGATGATACATTCTTTGAATTTTTTCTGGTCGTATTTCAGAAATAAGTATCTTCGCGTTCTTCTTCTATCTTTAGTTCTTCCAGCATTACACTGGCTATGGTCCCAGAAATGGTACTTCTGCCTCTTTCCTCTCAAGCCTGTCTACTATTTCATTCCCCTCTATAACGGTATGTCCCGGTACCCACATGACGGTGACTTTATTATTTTTACTCCAATCATTTAATTCCTCTAAGCATTCCCAGACTATCCTCAGCGCACTAATGGCTGCTTGGGTATCCTACATGATGATAATCTCTTGACCGTGATAGTCTTTTTTCTTGTTGAATTGAATACATATCCTAATGGCATGTAATTCTACCTGGAAAATGCTTGGTAACACACCCGAGCTTTCGTAGTGTCTAGTGCCGGGTCCAGTTCCCTCCGTTGTTTTGGAGCCATCTGTATATCATATAATGGATTTCTTGCTGAGTTTTTCAATGGTGTTTCTGTTCCATTCGCTCTTGCGACTCAACTTTGTGCTGAAGTTTTTCACAAAGTTGAATTTCTTTTTCATTTCACAAGTATATGTAGAGGTGTGAGGTTTAGGATTACTTCCATGGCGGTGATTGGGCAGGTTTTCATTGCACCGGTTATACATGCACAGACCAGTCTTTGAACTTTTAAGATGTATTAGCCAGGTCCTTTTGCTCTAGATCACTACCCCATATGTGATGATTGTTCTCAATATTGCAGTGTGCATCCACTACAAGATTTTTGGGTTTATACCCCATCTTTTTCCCCAAAGTTTCTACAGACCATGCCTTTGGAGCCTTACTGATTACTTTTTTTTCGTGATTGTTTGAGAGGAGTTTGTTATCTAGAGCCAGTCCCAGATATTGATCCTCTGACTTCCATTCAATAACATTCCCATCCATTTTGATGGTTTTCAGATTGATGTTTCTTTTCCTTGTGAATGCTATTATGGTGGTTTTGGTGAGATTGATGTTTAGTCCCATCATGTGAAACTATTCCCCAGTGTATTCAAGCTCCCTTTGAACTATGTCACATAGGGTATTCTCAAATTTGCCTCTTGCGATCACCACCACGTCATCGGCTTAGCCTTGACAAGATATACCGAGGTCAGTCAGATCACAGTAGAGGCAGTCTACAATTAAGCTCCACATAAGTGGAGAGGCTACTCCCGCCTGAGGCTATCCTCTGGTGGTACAGAGGGCCAAAGTGTCCTGTTCTATCTCTGCCTCTACTATTCTAGTGAAGGGAAGTCGTGCTATCCTTTTGGATGTTGTTTCGTCCACTCCCCTGTCGTCGAGTGATTTTTTGACTGCTTTATGTGGAGTGTTGTCAAAAGCCCCTTCTATATCAAGGAAGGCATATATTACAGTTTCCTTCCTATTTAGTGTTTCTTGAATCTCATCTGTTATTGTATCAGTGCGGTTTCCGTAGACCTTCTTGCTTAATACGCATGTTGACAAGGCGTCTGTTCAAGAATTTCTGTTCTGATATAATTATCTACAGCTTTCCACATCGTTTTCAAAATAAACGATGTGAGATTGATGAGTCGCAGGGATTAAGGGTGGTAGTGTCATTTTTTCCGATTTTTGGAATGAAGGTGACTCTGGCCCTTCTCCTTATTTCTGGTACATAATCCAGTTTCAGGCTTCTTTGACGAATGTGTACTATGTGTAATATCATTTCCCGCCCTCGTTGGAGCAGGGCTGGGATTATTCCATCAACTCCTGGGGTTTTAAATGGTTGAAAGGTGTTTATTGCCCACTTTAAACGACCGCTACTGCATATGTGTCTGGCCATTGATGTAGTTTCTCTGGTGAGCCTTTCGCGATGTTCTATTACATCATTCGCGATACTAGGCTTGCTCCCTGGAAAGTGAGTGTTTTTTAACAGTATATATGGCATCTTTAATTTCAAAATAAAACCCAGTACCCGTGTAGCTTACTATAGTCTTTTGAAATTCCTTGAAATAACTACAGTTAGTCAGTGAAAGAATACCGATCTAGCATTGATCTAAAACATATCAAAGAAAATTTTAGGATATATTCATTTTTATTTATCTATAAATGAGAAAAGTACAGAAAACGAAACATTATTATTTTAATACAAGACATACGCATCGCAAAAAATATGACATTATGGGTAAAGCTGAGATAACAGAGACAAACGACTCATATGACTCATATCATTGCAGGATTATAAACGTTCTTTTGACTCTTCAATCCAAACGTTATTTTATTGGCAGCTATCGTTCAAGTTTTATTAGTATTGCATATCTGAGAAATTTTGGGCATATAATTTAAATTAAAAGGTTATTTTATATAAAAGCTATTAATTATTATCTTAATATTTATTACCGGTAAGTGTGTGTATCGGTTTTATTAAAAACCTGTATCTAAACACATCAACCTTTCTAAATGGAAATTAAGACAAGGGAACACTAAAACTGCTATATTAAATATTCACTGTGATCATCTGTTGTGTGATTATATATGCATCTGTTGTATGGTGGCTTGATGACTAAGCGAAAATATCATTTTTTAGTTGACAAAGCTTAAAAAATGGCTTGTGTAGGAATATTGCGTACGATGAGAACTGTCCCCACTGGGGCACTCGATGTAACAATCCTTTCTCCTTTTCACTTATTCATACCACATGGTATTGCTAAATGCCTATCGTCTTAGTTGCCTAGGGCATTTTAAAGCTGGAACAGATTGTTACCTATAAAACTTGGAGAGAGTAGTGGATAAATATCCATGAAATAGATGCTGGTATTTTACTATCCGGTCTAAACAGAATGAAAAAAATTATGCTAAAATGTTCGATTAAAGCAGTCTTTGTCAATCTGTGAGTCGCGATTCCTAGGGGGGTCGCGGAGCCTTACTCGGGGGGTCGCCGGCAAAAGAAAAAAGTCAAGGTTCTACATGGTTCATCACAGTAAAACACAATTTTAGTGAGAAGAATGGGCTTGTTTATTTTTCAAAAAAATGTCAAATCGTTGTGTTATTTTTGAAATGTTAATAATCAAATCATTTTCTAATTGAAGCCTATTTCTTTTTTTAGTTTTAATGTCCACCATTGAAGAGAACGTCAATTTACATAAGTATGAAGTGGCGAATAGCCTCCCTGGTCAGCTCAGGATATTCTTGTTTCCTTCTCAGCCAAAACATGTCAACAGTTTGTGAATAAAATTCCGTTTTAACCATGTTAAATCTATAAGATTTTCTTTCATATTTGTAGTGAGATCAGCTAGTTCTATTGACTTATCCAAGGAAGGGTTAAGAATCCATCTACGCCCATTGTCAGCTTGAGAGTGCAAGTCTGCAAAGTATGTTAATATTTTCTCTTGCAGATTGTGCAAGCTCTATATCATGCAGGGAATGTGAGCTCCGACCACCAGCGATTGATCTGTTGGATTATCTTCAACAGTCTTCTGAAAACATGGAAATGATTCAAATATATTGTTTTGCAGAGAGGTTGACCATAAATGAAGTTTTGCATGGAATGCTTTCACTTTATCTTTCGCTGTTAAAATATTTTCATCTCTACCTAGGAGATTCTTGTTCAAATTATTGAGATGACTAAAAAATCTGCCAGAAATGATAATTTCAAGAGCCAAACAGGGTCAGAAAAGTGATTAGCGTATTCAGATTTAGCATCTTATAAGAACATTAGCAATTCAGCTTTAAGATCTCGAACTCTTTTCAATACCTTTCCTTTGGATAGCCACCTGACCTCTGTGTGATAAAGGAGATGGTGATGAACCGCACCCATATTTTGACAAATGCTTTGGAATAGTCGGGTTTGCAAGGCTTTACCTTAGAATTCATAATTTTTATTACCTCTTTAAGCAAGTCATTTAAATCAGATGTTAAAACCTTAGCGGCTAGAGCTTGTCGATGAAGAAAACAGGGTGTCCATGATACGTTTGGCATTATTGATTTTAACTCCGCAACAAGTCCGCTATTTTTGCCAGACATACATTTAGCGCCATCGCTACAAATAGCGATACATTTTCTCCAGCCAATGTCGTAGTCACAAGTGCTTTTTAAAAATATATCGTACAAACACTGGTCAGAAGTGTTTGCTGGAAGCGCTTTGCAAAATAACATTTCTTCCGCGATATTGTCATCTGCTTCAAATATTACAAACTGAGCACAATCCGAAACATCTGTAGATTGGTCAAATTGCAAAGCAAAATGTGGGCTCTTCTTTAATTTTTCGACTACTTGATCTCGAATATCATCGGACATATCGTCTATTCTGCGTGAAATAGTGTTATCAGAAAGCGGTATGCTTTTTAACTTGTTTCCCTCCTTGCTGACCGTAATTTCAACCATATCTAGAGCTGTTGATAAAATAAGGTTTTGGCATTTGTGTGCGGCTTCCTTGCTTATCGACTCGATATGCGACTTTGTAGCAAGCCAATAATGATGACTCGTTGACACTAGATATCTAAAAACAAACAAAACAATATAAAAATAAATAAATGATTGACAAACAAAAAAAATAAAATAAACATAAACACTAAAAACAAGAACAATTTAAATAAACTCGGCTTGAGTTCGAGCGCTTAAACACTGACCTGGCGATTTTTACAACACTATGTGAAGACTAGCTTTCGGTATGGAGAATATTATGAACTGGGAAATGATTACGCTGTTTTCGTACTAATTGTTATCAGTATCGATGGAGAAGTAGAAAAGATATAAAAATGTATATTTTTTTAAGTTTATTGTTACATTATTATAATTTTGAGAATATAACGATTTTTCTCTAATAGGAAATTCACCCAAAGAGGTATTTGGCCTTAGATAACCTGTTTGGTAATAAAATGTCATTTCTCTTTCGTAATATTATTCCAATGCAGTCTCTATCTCTGCTGTTTTCTCATTGACTAAGAGTATTATTTGATCCTGTGGCAACGATTTTCCAGTCAGATCAGTGTAGGCTATTTTCTGTCCATTTTATTAAGCCTGGAGTGTAAAATTAATGACCGTAGAGTATAATATAATTTGAAAAATAGTGATCCAATTTCCCACATAGTTTAGGTTTATTGAACAGGGCATTGAAAATAGCTACTATTGTGTTAAATATTTGTTAGTTGCTCTATATGCTCATAATTCTTGCTTTTGATCAATTTGGTATTTAGGTTGAAAGGGTTTTGAATTATTTGCTAGAGTTGATTTGACAGGTCTGTAAGGATAATGCATTTGTTAGATCGATTGCATTAATGTGTGAAGGAAGAATGATTCAAGTAAAATTAAGAGGTAAACATTTTTGATATTTAGGGTAGTTTCAGATTTAGTTGGTATTTTAAGTAAAGGTATAGAGACGTAACAATTTTTATAATAATACACAGCTACCAAGTGCATGCTGGGCATTGATATAATAGAATCCGTGTCGAGTTTCAGAATAAAAACGCATCCAATATTACAATTCAAAATTTCTTTAGCTATTAAGAGTAAACGAACGTTTTTATTCGATTACGAGAAGAAAACAATTCAGTCAATTATTAATTTATGTAATCTTTCACTTTTAATACATTAATTGTATCTAAAAAAATAGAGAGGTTGGCTTGTGTAAGAGTTACGAAGGCAATGCCATCATGTTGCACAGCGACAATAGAGGCAATGTTGAATTTCTCTCTACTGCAGTTTTGATGAGAGCTTCCGCAACAAGTGGCTTTGAATTATTCCAAACAAAAAACCTTAGACCTGAAAACATTGTTAGGTATATGCAGATCCTGGATACAATTACCACAGAATCAGCATTGAAATTAAGAGACTTCATGTCCATAAGCTATGATTTTGAGATGAACTGCAAAGTAGTAACTGACTCGTACCCAGAGATCTGAGAGGGATTAGATCGACTAGGGAAGCACTGAGTGGTACGGTTTACTGATGGATCCAAGACGAAAGAGGGGTTAGAGTGGGAGTATCCTGTCCATGCACTGGGTTTGACAAACTTCCTTACCATATTCTAAACAGAAATGTACGTAATTCAAATCTATGCCAACGAGTTCCAGCATAGCAACACTAAAAATACAAAAAAATACATATTTTCGAATTGCCAAAGAGCTTTAAAAGTTTTTAGGTTAAATACTTACGAGTCTCAGTTGACTTGGGGCTGTAGATAAATCCTAAAGCAAGTGGCAAGGAACAACATGGTAACCCTGATATAAATGCAAGGATACAAAGGAGTCAAATTAAATGAAAAAGCGGACAAGAATCTTTCCTAGCCCTCTTAGTCTTAATATTCAATTGGTGCAATATATCTTTCTTTTGCCTGTCGAGGTATAAGAAACCTTAAGTTCGTAGTTCTTAGTTCAAAAAATATTTTATCCATATTAATTTTCCGCTTCACATTTTCAGCTTCTTTTACTCAAGAAAAATCAGTTACCTTTGAACTCAAAAATAACTTTATTACTCGGTTCAATTGAATGGTAGCGCTAATCACCATTTTTCTTTCTTCTAAATTCTTTGAAGAACTCCGAAAATTAAGCAGCCCATTTTATGCTTCTGACCAGCTGATAACTGTATTTTTCATTTGTTTCCCTATCAAACCTCCTGTTTCAATTTAACCAATGTTATTTTACACCACTCTGAAACAAAATTAAAACAAAATTGATTTTTAAATATATGTGAGAAAAAGTGCCTCTGTGGTAAACACAATAAATTAAGTAATAAAATTAAACTATTAATAAATATTTTCAGAAATATTCTTATGATGTTTATATTTGCACCCTTTGAGTATTCGAATATATCTAGAAATAAATGAGGACAAAATTATAGCAACTCTAAAAGCAATGGAAACAATAAAGTCTTTGGGATGATGCATTTATGATGGAAGTATTGAAGGTAGGAGGAAAAATTATAACTAAGACCAGGAAAATTCTGGTCGATAATGCCTCCTTGGAAAATAATACCTTTCCACTAGACAAATGGAACCATTGTTATTATGAGAGGGTAATATAATAATCGATCTTGCATACTACAGATTGATTAACCTCATGTCATGTATATAAATTATTTACCAAAATACTTACTGAACGATTAACAAATGAGATCGATCTTTACCTCTTTAAAGAGCAAGCAATCTTTCACCCCGGATAAGAGAAAAATCTTATAATAAAATTTTTTTTCAAAAAGTGCATTGAATAAAATATCTCTGATAATCGTATTGGCAGAATTCGAAAAGGCATTCAGTTCACGAAGAAACTTCTAGATGCCCAAATTAAAAACGGCAATGATAACCGATATTCTACAATAAGTAG
This sequence comes from Diaprepes abbreviatus, assembly GCA_034092305.1. Classification (NCBI taxonomy): domain Eukaryota; kingdom Metazoa; phylum Arthropoda; class Insecta; order Coleoptera; family Curculionidae; genus Diaprepes; species Diaprepes abbreviatus. The sequence goes on from JASJET010000129.1 coordinate 3,478,337, forward strand.
TATATATATATATATATATATATATATATATATATATATATATATATATATATATATATGTATATGAAGTAAAATGCGAAACAGTGAATGCAAACTTCGCTCCATCATATCCTTTCTGTGTTAGAGGTTGCACAGTTAGAACAAACTGTAATAAAACACAATTCATCCTATTCCACCACCATCGAAATGGTGGCCTACCTGTACCACCATACCGAGAAGAAAGTCAAAGCTTACCCTCCCCGCCACAGTGATACGGCAGAGATACATGTTTCGTCTCTCACTAGACTCATCAGGGTACCGACATGCACCTGGCTGTGCAAAGGACAGATCGGAAGGAAGCATGCAACACTGAACGCGGCTTCGCCGACCTCTCGTCGGGTGGCTTATATATGTTTATACGGCCGTATAAATATATATATATATATATATATATATATATATATATATATATATGTTTATGCGGCTTTCACGGATTCTTCCGTGTAAGTTGCAATAGCTGTGGATACATCCACATTATGCCGTTGTAGTGCTAAAATCACATTTAGGAAACGTACAACTAGATGCAACTCCGTGTATACTGTTTGCATTTTACTTCATGTATATATATATATATATATATATATATATATATATATATATATATATATATATATATATATATATATATATATATATATATATATATATATATTGTTGTGGAACTTAACATCTTACCACCGCTTTCCGGCAAAACTGTACTTAAATAGAGGTTCAAGTTTGTGGAAAGTACAAGGATGTCTGGGAAAGATACTGGTGGATCCCACTGATGAGTCCACCACCAGTATCGGGAAGAAACATCCATACATTTACTACGGTGGTCGAAAATAGATCGCTAGCTACATGTCCCTACCACCAGGGGCATCGCTAATTGCGACATGGCGCCTGAGCAGGGACGGCCGCAGACGAGGGTCTTAACCGCCGTTGGCTCTGATTAAGCCTGACCCGGCCATTGGAAGACCACCGAGGATATTCGTTCTACTTCTTTTTTCTGGCCGGTGGTTTCTAACGGCTTGGACTGTCCGATAGTTTAAGCCGGAAAGCAAATGCCTTAGGGAGGGCATGTTGTGGAACTTAACTTCTCACCACCGCTTTCCGGCAAAACTGGACTTAAATAGAGGTTCAAGTTTGTGGAAAGTACGAGGATGTTTGGGAAAGATACCGGCGGATCCCACTGATGAGTCCACCACCGGTATCGGGACGAAACATCCATATATTTTCTACGGTGGTCGAAAATAGATCGCTAGCTACTTGTCCCTACCACCAAGGGCATTGCTAATTGCGACAATATATATATATATATATATATATATATATATATATATATATATATATATATATATATATATATATATATATATATTCTTTGGAGGTTCTTCTCTTGGGTATAGGTTTGCAGTTTTAAAAAATAAACAACATGTTTATGTTGACATTTTGCCCATGATTATGAGCTTCTTCAAAACGTATATTATTACAAGATTCCTACAGCAAAAGTTAAAATAGAAACATTTTTTGGACTTAACAATATTAAGAAATAAAAACGACGAAAGTATCAGTACAAAATTGTATACTAAGGACACATGGTCTGGACGCTATCTTAATTAAAATTCACACCACTCTACTCCTCAGAAATTAAGTGTAACAATTGGACTAACTGATAGAGCACATGCATTAACCTCACCAAAATATAGACTAGAATCATATAAAAAAATAAGAAATATCCTTAAAGAAAATAATTTCTTAGAATCACAATTAAATAAAATCATCAAACAACATATTTTCAAATTTTATTATAAACTACAACAATACAAGAACCTGGAAACGAAAAACACAATGAAGTACATTGTCATGCTATATACACAAAATTTATCTCAAAAAATTTCACATATCCTTTGAAAACATGACATCAGTGTATGCCATAAAGCCCAAAATTTGTTATCTTCACTATTTACTCCTCTTAAAAGTAAAGTTCCTGTGAAAAAAAAATCTAACCTTGTGTATTCCATACCATGCCTAAATTGTCCTAAAAAATACATTGGCATGACAACTCAGTATTTATAAAGCAGACTTAATGGGCATAAATACACGAAAAATTCATCTACTGCTCTACATAAACACGAATCAAATTTAAAACATGAATTTGATTACAAAAACACCAAAATTTTAACCCAAGACCAAAACTATCACAAATTACTTGTCAAGGAAATGATATATATAAAGAAGGAACAACATACTGTCAATGATAAACGAGATATAAAAAATCTTAGTCAGATATATTACAATCTAATTTGTTAAGTTAATAATTAAAAGACAATAAATTTTAAACCCTCAGTACATAACATAAAGAAATAAACCAATATTCATATCAGACATGTATAAATAAATACATAATAAGTCCCACAACAAATAAATAATGTAAACATATTCCCAAGAGAAGAATCACCAAAGAATATATATATATATATATATATATATATATATATATATATATATATATATATATATATATACAGGGTGTCCAAGATAAGGATCCTAAGCATGGGGATCTCAGTACCTGTTGGAGTTACAGCTTAGGTTAAATTAGAAAAAAGTTGCGTACTTTGAAGCGTATTTACATGCCGTTGAGAAACTTTAAAAATTTTCATGGCCAGCTGAGATATTGTGGAAAAACGAAAATTTGACGAAATAGATTTTATTTTTTTGTGACTTTATTTTAAAAGATATTAAAAAACTAATAAAACTTTTTCATTGGCACTTTTTAGATAATACGTGATGGCGTTTTTAAATTTTATATCCGACGTTTTGTTTTCGAGAAACCATCATCAACTTTATTTTTTTATATGGCCCAAAAAAAAAAGTATACCCTGTATCTGATTCCATTTTTTATTACAAATTCAACGATGTATCACATGTCATATTTTTTTTGTTTGACAAAAAAAAATGCGATTTTTCTATTTTTTTAAACATATTTTTAAGTAGGCTTTGCAAACAAATAATGCTTTGACACTTTGACGTAAATACCTGTTATTCTGTCACATATGACTTAATTTAATGTTTATGGTAAGATAAAATAATAATTGTTAAGTTGATTTAGAGTTATTAAGTTGTTTGTAGAGTTCTTGTCGTTGTTGTTACTGTTGTTATTGTTTATTGTTGAATAATTATTATTGTGTTATTATCGTCGAATATGCCGGGTGGCCATTATAGTCATGAAGAAAAGTTTGACATGCTGACCTGCTACATTTTGTGCCAGAAGAATACTATAAATACTGCAGCAATGTATCTAAATAAATTTCCAGATAGAAAGCAACCATGTAAGTCCATTTTCTTACAGTTGGCGCGAAATTTAAAACAATATGGATCATTTAAAAAGCCAGTTTCATCCCGAAAAAAGGATTCTTCCGAAGAAACCCAAAATAACGTATTACAATCAGTTGTTGAGAACCCTGACATCTCTTGCAGGCAAATTGAAAAAAATATAGGAGTAGCCAAATCCACTGCTCAATTTATTTTGCGTAAAAATATATATCACCCCTATAAATTTAGGATTTGCCAAGCACTTAAACCAAGGGATCTTGAACGACGCCGGCATTTCTGTGAGTGGTATACACGCGCATGTGAAGATGATATCAATTTCCCTGCAAAAATAATATGGTCTGACGAAAGTCTAGTCACTAATAATGGTGTCTTTAACCGCTGGAATACTCATTACTGGGCGCAACAGAATCCGCGTGTTCAAAAAATTTCAAGACATCAGGAGCGTTTTGGGTTTAATATGTGGTGTGGAATTTTCGGTACCAAAATACTAGGTCCATTTATCTACCATAGTTCGTTAACTGGAGAACGATACCTTCAATTATTACAAAATAATTTAGAAGACTGCTTGGAGGATTTACCTCTGGCATAGGTTAATACCTGTTGGTTTCAACAAGACGGTGCTCCTGCACATAATTCTAGGCAGGTTCGCGAGTATCTTACGCAGCGATTTCCTGGAAAGTGGATTGGAACCTCCAGTGAAGTGCCTTGGCCAGCGCGATCTCCGGACTTAACTCCTATGGACTTCTTTCTTTGGGGGTTTCTTAAAAGCCAAATATACCATCATTCTTTTGAGACTGAGCAGCAGTTACGAGAATGTGTAACTAATGCATTCAACAGTATTACACCTGACATGTTGCGTGATGTTTTAAATTCTACCATAAGAAGATCATATTTATGTCTGGAAAATAACGGAAATCTGTTTGAACACCTGCTTTAAATTGAATAAAAAAAATTGTTAATTTATTTGTTGTTTTAGTTATTTTTAAATAATTTATCATTCTTTATATATCATTAAAATAATGATTATCTTATGGTTAAATTTATGGTAGATTAAATTTTCTTGTTTCTAAGTAGTACTATGCTCCATTCAGCTTCATTGCTCTGTAAATAGATATTAACTAATATGTGAGATCAATAACTCATAACAGGTATTTACGTCAAAGTGTCAAAGCATTATTTGTTTGCAAAGCCTACTTAAAAATATGTTTAAAAAAATAGAAAAATCGCATTTATTCTTTTATCTAACAAAAAAAATGTGACATGTGATAAATCGTTGAATTTGTAATAAAAAAGGGAATCAGATACAGGGTATACTTTTTTTTGGCCCTTATAAAAAAATAAAGTTGATGATGGTTTCTCGAAAACGAAACGTCGGATATAAAATTTAAAAACTCCATCACGTAGTACCTAAAAACTGCTAATGAAAAAGTTTTATTAGTTTTTTAATATCTTTTAAAATAAAGTCACAAAAAAATAAAATCTATTTCATCAAATTTTCGTTTTTCCCCAATATCTCAGCTGGCCATGAAAATTTTTAAAGTTTCTCAACGGCATGTAAATACGCTTCAAAGTACGCAACTTTTTTCTAATTTAACCTAAGCTGTAACTCCAACAGGTACTGAGATCCCCATGCTTAGGATCCTTATCTTGGACACCCTGTATATATATATATATATATATATATATATATATATATATATATATATATATATATATATATATATATATATATATATATATGTGAAAATGCTACAGCACAAGATAGGTTACAGGAATGCACAAACGAATTCAAAATTAATAGGAGAATGGTGAATACAAAAAACGGGGAATTTTATGAGAGTTAACATTAACTATGAAACATAAATCTACATTTTGATTTTGTTTTATTAAAAAATAATGTGTAGAAAGCCAATATGTAGTTGCCTAGACTACAGGAGGTTTCGACAGAATTTGAGTTAAAAATGAGTAAATCTGAAACCATTCAACTTAGTATTGAATGACTCTATAAACCTAAGTGACGAAAGAATCAACCAAATACACGTGTATAAATAGTTAAAATGCGAGATCTCAGCCGAAACCACCAAACACATGAAATTTAACGCAGAATAGGCCTAGTTTGGGCAGCTTTCAGTAGATTCAGACAAACATTTAAATTTGATCTTAGAATAAATCTGAAAATAAAACTCTTTGACAGCTGTGTATTTCCTGTGTTAACATAGGAGGGAAGGCACTTATTCTGACAAACAAAAGCATAAACATAATTACCGTAATGCAAAGAAAAATGGAGAGATCGATGATAGGAATCACACTCAAAGATAAGGTTCCAAATACTACATCTAGACAAAGAACAGAAGTAAGAGATCCTGAAAAAATGAACCTGAATTAGCCTTAAACAATATGAAACTAAGCAGGACTTATTGCTAAGATGACCGACAACAAATTGATTCGAATAGTTGTAAAGTGGAGACCTAGGCACGAAACTTATATGAGCTGAGGCAGACCATCTAGCCGATGCATTGATGATATCAAAAAGTGGCAGGAAATTAGGCACAGGTGACAGGCTTTTGTTCAGGTCAGACATTATAGGGCTCTTGATGATGATGAGGATCATGATGATAATGATGGAGTATAAATAAATTCTAGCAGTTATTCGATTAGTTGAGAGTATTGCCGGACAAGGAAAATAAAACGAAAATAAGATTTATGAAAACTGTTTTTTTTTCATAGTCACACCGTGACGCAACCTTCGACTTCAATGACACTCAAGGGACCAAGAACGACTGATACACCCTTTATTACAAGGAAATTGGCTTTCATATTTGGCATTCCATATAAAATATAACTTATCCCGTAATGAGTTTTGCTAAATTCTTAATTTTGTACGAAAAACATAAAGTATTTGTTTGAAGGTTATAGACAATGATGTTTCTTACGAAGTAGTAGATATCTGTTGGATTTCCATTGTCTTTACTTTTGTTGAATATCACGACGTTTCGGCTAGTAGTTATCTCTAGCCATTTTCAAGTGAAACTAAATAAATCTCTTAGCTACATGACTATTTATACTAAAAGTAAATGCAGTAGAGTATGACTGAGATGGGTGCAGTCATGCCTGCTGTGGCAAAATCATATTTTTTAAGCTGCATTTAGTTTTAGTTTACAATTACTAAGAAGTGGTTTCCTCACTTCTCTTATATCTAAAGATGGTTTACTAAAAGAACTCGGGTTCTGATGTATAAGCGCGGCTTCTTTAAATTTCTGTTTTCTCCAATGTTGTTCTCGGTGTAGTATTTTGGCTTCCGACCATTCTATGTGGTATCCATGAGTCCAGGCTTGGTTGGCAGCACCAGATTTTTCTGTTTCTCCTCGAGATGTGCATTTTTGGTGTTCTTTGATCCTTACGTCAAGAGGTATCTTTGTTTCGCTAATGTAGGAATTGCCACATTCACATGGTACCTGATATATACAGTTCGTCATGTCTCTTTGAGTTGTTGGTTTGACCCTAGTGAGCCGACCATTCAGAAAGTTATTTGAATTGAAAACAACGTTGATTTTTTATCGTTTTTCTATCCTTCTAACTTTTTCTGAGATGCCTTTAACATAACAATACTGGTTTTCGTTCTTCATTCGTTGTCGATATTGTCCTATTTTTGCGTTGTTCAAGAAATTTATCCACTACATATACTGGGTATCCGTTGGCTGTCAAATCATTTTTAGTGTAATCTATCTCTTTCATCAAGTTCTCGTTGGAGTTGTAGAGAGTTAAGGCTCTATCTACGAGATTTCTTATAATTCCTTGTTTGGTGTTATTGGAGTGATTAGATGCATAATTAAGGTATTCTCCTGTGTGCGTGGCTTTTCTGTAAACCGAAGTTCGAATTTGTCTGCCATTTCTTTCAACCAAGATATCTAAGAATGGTAATTTATTTTCTACTTATTTTTCCATGGTGAGTTTAATAGTTGGGCTGATATTGTTGAGATGAAAAAGGAAGTTTCGAAGTTCTTCGTCATTTTCACTCCAATAATAAACGTATCGTCCACGTATCTGAGTCATAACTTTGGTTTCTTAGATGTGGATTCAATTGCTCAGATACGTAGACGACGCTTTTATTATTTGGAATGGAAACGACGAAGAACATCGAAACTTCCTTTTTCATCTCAACAATATCAGCCCAACTATTAAACTCACCATGGAGAAAGAAGTAGAAAATAAATTACCATTTTTAGATGTCTTGGTTTAAAGAAATGGCAGACAAATTCTTTGCAACTCCAACGAGAACTTGATGAAAGAGATAGATGACATTAAAAATAATCTGACAGCCAACGGATACCCAGTATATCTAGCGGATAAATTTCTTGAACAACGCAGAAATAGAACAATATCGAAAACGAATGAAGTACGAAAACCAGTATTGAACATCCCCTATGTTGAAGGCATTTCAGAAAAAGTTAGAAGAATAGGAAAACGATATAAAATCAACGTTGTTTTCAATTCAAATAAGTCGGCTCACTAGGGTCAAACCAACAACTCAAAGGGACATAAAGAACTGTGTATATCAGATACCATGTGAATGTGGCAATTCCTACGTTAGCGAAACAAAGAGACCTCTTGACGTAAGGATCAAAGAACACCAAAAATGCACATCTCGAAGAGAAACAGAAAAATCTGGTGCCGCCACCCATGCCTGGACTCATGGACACCACATAAAATAAACGGAAATTCAAAGAAGCCGCGGTTATACATCAGAACCCGAATTCTTTTAGTAAACCATCATTAGATATAAAAGAAGCGTGGAAACCACTTCTTAGTAATTATAAACTAAAACTAAATGCAGCATAAAAAATATGATTTTGCCACAGCAGGCATGACTGCACCCATCTCAGTCATACTCTACTGCATTTACTTTTAGTATAAATAGTTATGTAGCTAAGGGATTTATTTAGTTTCACTTGAAAACGGCTAGAGATAACTACTAGCCGAAACGTCGTGATATTCAACAAAAATAAAGACAACGGAAGTCCAACAGATATCTACTACTTCGCAACATAAAGTATGTTTCTCATAAAAACACATTTTTTAAGCCTCCTACGTCACTGGAAAAGCAATAGTCACTTTTCACGCCGACGTCAGCTAGAGAGAGGCTGAAGTTAGCGTTTGTGTTTTCGATTAAACACTTGGCTATAAAATTAGGAATTTGCAACTTAATCCGTCGAGAATCCGGATTATGAAAAATTATTCAAATATTCGAGAATATTGTTTGCTGGTAAAGAGGCCAGCGGCTAGACCGTTACCGCTTTGTGAAAGAGTATTAAAATCGGTAAAAAGTTGCTTGTAAAGTTTGGGAAAAGATTTATTTGCAAAGCTTATACAACTTGTAAATAAATTGTTACACTTTGTAATATAGTTTGTATAAAGTATAAAAAGGGGATTTATTAGGGATTCTTCTTTTTGACGTTGAATAGCTATTTGTTTTGATCACACTATCCAATTTTTTTAGTGCCTACGTTTTAATATTTTAAGAGTTTTGTTAATACTAAAACAGTAATTATTGACGTTAAAATTAACTCTAAATTAATTTTATATCAATAAACCACGGCAATAATCAAAAAGGTTCTTTGTTCAAAAGAACTGAATTTGGTTAATTTGTAGCTGCTAAAAACGAAATTGCCACTGAAATTACTCGATTAGCTCTTATTTTCAAGATATTTATAATCTTCTGAAAGAACTAATTATATGCCATATTTATTATTGGAGAAGGAAATCCTGCGGTGATAAGTGTGTTAATTATTTTAGTCTGGTATTTTTAGTTGGATCATGGTTTAACTTTTATACTGTACTATCTTTTAGCAATAATTCAACTTTACTTATATATTCTATGCTGGTTAATATTATAACTGTCTCACCTTTTTCAAAAAAAATTGGCGGCCGAAAAATAGAACAAATATTGAAGATTCTATTTAATAAAATAATTGAAGAGCGAAAAATTCCACAGGATTGGTGTAACTCCGAAGTAATCTTAATATTCAAAAAGGGGGACAATACAAATATTGAAAACTACCGACCAATATCGCTACTATCACACACCTATAAGTTGTTAACCAAAATCATAACCAACAGCATAACGAACAAACTTGATTTTTACCAACCTGTCGAACAAGCTGGATTCAGAAAACACTTTAGCACCACAGATCACCTACACCCTAAGAATACTAATTAAGAAGTGCATCGAATATAACGTACAGCTCCATATGGCTTTTGTAGATTTCCAGAAGGCATTCGACTCTTTCGAAATATGGGCAGTATTACAAACCTTAGAAAACGCAAGAATCGATTCAAGATACATAAACATCATAAAGAACATATACGAAAATGCAACCATTCAAATAAAAATAGACGACAAGACGAAAACGAACCCCATAAAACTACAAAGGGGAGTGAGACAAGGAGACATTATCTCGCCAAAACTGTTCACCCCAGTCCTAGAGGATATTTTTAAGGAACTTAAATGGGACATCAAAGGTATAAACATCGACGGATAATACTTGAACCATCTCAGATTTGCTGATGACATAATCTTAATAGCAAGTAATCTCCAAGAATTGAACGAAATGCTACAACAGCTAAATGACGTATCCGCATCTGTAGGCCTTAAAATGAACTACAACAAAACAAAAATAATGAGCCACGAACAGGCAAACATAACAATACAGAAACAGAGGATAGAAAACGTCGAACACTATGTATACTTGGGTCATGACATCAGACTAGGGAAATCAAACCAGAATGCTGAAATTAAAAGAAGAACACAGCTGACATGGGCCGCTTTCGGTAAACTTACATACATCCTGAAAAATAATTCAATTCCCATAAATCTAAAAAGAAAAGTATACGACACATGCATATTGCCGGTGTGTACGTATGGATTAGAGACCATGTCCCTTCGAAACACCGAGATAAGACGCAGAACGAAAGTCAAAAACATCGTGAAGGAGGTTGCAAAGATGAAGTGGCGATGGCCTGGCCACATAGCCCGATATGAGGACAACAGATGGGCACGAAGAATCCTGGAATAGAGACCGAGGGAGACAATAAGAAGCACGGAAAGACCTCAAAAAAGATGGGAAGACGACATAAGGATAGTGGCGGGCAAACAGTGGATGAGATTGGCGAAGAATAGAGAAAGATGGAAACAACTGAGAGAGACCTACATCCAGGAGTGGATGGACAGAGGTTGACAAAGAGAGAGAGAGAGAGAGAGAGAGAGAGAGAGAGAGAGATCACCTTTATCTGCTTTGCACAGAGTTAAGCTATTTTTTTAACTGACTTCTAAAAGAAGAAGATTCTCAATTCCACTGCTATGTATTCCTGTCCATCGATAACTCCGGAACGGCGGCACGAATTTGAACGATTTTTTTAGGTTGCGTCCAGGAAGTTGTTGCGGTGGCCCGATATCATTTTGGATAAATATGGTGTTGTAAAATCCAAGATGGTGCTGATAATATGGCGGACAAAAGTATTTATTTTGTCCTATTTTCTCCAGATTTGGTATGGGGGAGTTTTCGGTGTCGCACGTAACGAATCTGAAATTATCTTTAAAAAATCCAATATGTCAGATCCGATATGGCAGATCTAGTATGGTGGACAAAAAAATTGATTTCGTTCCATTTTCTTCAAAACTGATATTGGGGAATTTTCAGGGTTGCACGTAACGAACCTGATATTATTTTAAAAAATTCAATATGGCGGAACAAAAAAGTATTTTTTCCGGTTTTTCCAAAAATTGGTATAGGGAAGTCTTCGAAGTCGCGCATAATGAGCATGAACTTATTTTTAAAAAACTCAATATGGAGGATCTAATGCGGAGAACAAAAAAATTAATTTTTTTCCGATGTTCTCCAAAATTCTTTAGGGGAAGGTTTCGGGTTCGCACATAACGAATCTGAAATTATTAAAAATTAATACAATATGGCGGATCCAATATGGCGTCCTAAAAATTTTATATCTTTAGATTTTTTCGAAAATTCGCGTAGGGTCGTTCTGGGAAGAATGATTTACGAATATTGCTAATCCAATATGAAAAATTACATTTTTTGTTTTTATCTAAATTGGTACTGGGTCGTTTTTGAGGATGTAAATAGCGGATTTAAAATTATTTTAAGTAAATTAAATATGACAGATTCAATATGACGGTCTGAAAATGTTATATTTTCGAATTTTGTACAAAAGTGGTAGTAGAGGGTTTTCATGGGTGTAGATTAAGAATAGGTTAAGACGTTAAAATAATTTTTTGTGAAATTCAATATGGTGGATTTAATATGGCGGTTTCAATATTTTACCTTATTCATATTTTTTCAAATTTGGTATTAGGGGTTAATTTTTTTTAGCTTAATATGAGAGATACAATATGGAGAACTAGAAATATTACATTTTTCCGATTTTGTCCAACATTAGTACTGGAGGTCTTTTGGGGTGTATATAAATATAATATGCAAAATAAAATATGTCGAACTAAAAATTTACGTCTCAAGTTCTTTAAAAATCGATATTGGGAGGTTTTGGTATCCTATATTTCTAATATAAAATTAAGTTAAAATTCAAGGTAGTTGACTTAATATGGCAGACTAAAAATTTGTTGAATACAATTTTTAGTTGTTTATGGTCGAAATGGGTACTTTTTTCGATATGGAATCATTTCGAAGTAAATTAATCTAGCTAAGTACTTATTTTAGATAATTTACGGATACTATAACGAATTCAAAACTAAAAATCGAAAAATAAAATTTTTATAAAAAAATTGAACCGACATCTAAAAAAGCGCTAAAAAGTGAAAAATAACACTACAAATTCTTATATGAAATTGAAATTTCTGAAGTCGGCGCCAAATTATTTCTAAATGATACAACTACTTACACGCGGTATATACAAATTATAGTAAGAAAGCGAACCACATTTTCTCAGGTATTAGTATGGTGCCGACTTCAAAAATTTCAATTTCATATAAATATTTATAATGTTATTTTTACTTTTCAGCACTTTTTAGATGTTGGTTCAATTTTTATATAAAAATTTTATTCTATTTTAGTTATAGATGCTTCTTTGCTAAAAATAAGCTTTCAAATCATATAATTTTAAAATATTTATATCCAGATTCACTAAGAAGGTTTACGATTTAAATGCAATCTAGTTGCCATGAAAAATAGATCTAGTCCACCAGTTTTGTTTTGCTTATGATATTGCCATCATTTATAGTATATATGTCAACAAATAAATGCTTATATAGACATATGAAAGATAAGAACTTTGCGATACAGCCTTAAAATATGAAGGATAAATAGTTGTATCCCGAAAATTATAATTCCTCATTTTTATCGGTTCAATAATAAAATAATTTTTTATGCTTGGATTTTTAGGGCTTAACATTTGCTTGACTTATTGTTAATCTTGTTAGTTTAAACACTCTGCTGTCAATTCTGTATTTCGGAAACTATCAATTTTTGGACTAGAATAAATTGAACTAGATCCTCATATTTTGGTCTTAGGAATTTACACTGGCGTTTTGTACAGATCTTTTAAGGAAACCCTCCATTTAAAACTAGATGTGTGCACGAAGCACAGAACATAAATATTATTTTGTAAACTAGTGTAATTTTCTACAAATAAAGTGCAAACTTTACGCCAGTTAATTCTTTATTATATGACATTACTTTTGCCCCACTTCGTATCGAAAAAAATGGTTACCGTAACTATAGGTAGAATTGCTTACCTGAATATCATCTATTATACAGCAAACGTAACAATAAGTATTTGCTTTCGGTGGTCAGAAACCGTCACGAAATGTTCACTGGAACAAAGCTAATACTTATTTGCATGCAGATGAGCTTGGCAATGAAAAAAAAAGCTACTTTCAGAAGGATTTTCGAGGGTGTTTTAAGTGGATATAAAAAACCCTTACGATGAAAATTTAGACTGGATTGTTTTCTCAGTAAATTTAATTAAGCTTACTTTGAACTAAAGAGGGTCTATAAAAAAACGTAATTAAGGAGTTTTACGGGAAATTTTTAGAAGATTTTAGTTTTTGGCTTTGGATTTTCAAGATATAACTCTCTTATTAGATGTTGATTAACGAAATAGTAAAGTCATAATTTTGTAAGATTATCCTATAAAAAATTAATAACATATTTCTTTTTTATATAAATTTACTAAATCTTTAATATGTACCATTATTTATTGTTTTGGTGTAACAATAAATAAAAGATATTGTCACGTCCAGTTTTGGGGTGTGACTAGGGACGTAGGATTCGAGAATTTGGTCTCCAGAGGTTAACGTCTAAATTAACTCTTCGATTTCGGTTTACATAAAACAATAGTTTATTCAAAATAAGCAATATTAACTATCTTGAACTGTACATTATTAAAATTATTTTTTTTTTTTTGAATTTCATTAAAATTAGATGCATGTCGGCACTCTTGATGGGACACTAGGGTTTTAGTTCCTTGTCGACTTGCTCTGGACAGGAGATATGCTTGGAATGTTTGCTGCTTCCCTCATACGGATCCACAATTTTCTGGATAATCAACTAATTCACAGCTGACTGACTTACATCGGATCGACTCACCCTTATGACTGACGATTGATTGACTGACTGATCGATTGATCTCCATCCCCAGCGTGTTCGTCCTTTTTATCCTGTTTTGTTATTTTTCATCAAGCCAACAAATCGCCTTCTTACAACCTCGGTTCATCATGACCCGGAAAGCGACCTTGCTGACTTGGTGAATTTGCACGATCAACTACCTGTAAATAAACATAACGGAAGCATACAATAGGTACAAACTAATTCGTAATGAAACTAATCTACTAGTCAGGCAACTAAAAAGTGAACATTGGAAGCAGTTCTCTAAAAGAATGGAAGGGGACTTCTATAGTGTACAAAAACAAATGTGGCGACTGATAAGACAACAGCGCAAAGAAGTATCTGAACTCTTCGAAACAAACAAAATATCAGAGGAGAAATGGATAGACTACCTAACAAAATTCTTTGAGGGAGATGCTAACATTGGAAAAAACAACATACCAGCAATAAGGAATAATGTGGAAATCACCATTCAAGAAGTAGAGAAAGCTATAAAATTCTTAAAAAATGGAAAGTCTCCCGGACAAGACGGAATTCATAACGAATTGCTGAAATACGGAGGACAGCGACTAACACAGGAACTCACAAGCTTCATTCGAAAAATCCTGACACAATGCAAAGTACCAGATAGGTGGAGAACCAGCACAATGATGCTTATGTTTAAGAAAGATGACAAACAAGAACCAGGGAACTACAGAGGTATTAATCTACTGAACACAACTCTGAAACTCGTTACGAAAGTAATCAAAAATAAAATTAATTCAGTTACAACACTGGAAGACGAACAGCAGAGATTTAGATCAGGAAGGTCTTGCGTGGATGCAGTATTTATTCTACGACAGATAGTCGAAAAATCTATAGAATACAATAAACCAACATTTTTATGCTCTATAGATCTAACAAAAGCATTCGATCGCATAAAGCTAGATGACGTAATCCACCTGCTATACAAGAGAAATATTCCTATCAATATAATTCAGACCATCGAAAACATATACGCAAACAATAAAGTTTAGATTCGCACTAACGGTAAATTATCAACACCCATACCAGTCAATAGCGGTATTAGACAGGGAGACTCGCTTAGTCCTTTGTTGTTTAACATGATAATGGACGAAATAATAAAGGAGGTGCGACTTGGTAGAGGATATAAAATGGGTGATACAGAAATAAAAATTCTCTGTTACGCTGATGACGCTGTGATATGTGCCGAAAATGAAGACGACCTCCAGAGATTGTTAAATACCTTTAATCTTAGGGGAAGAAAATATAATATGATTATCTCAGCCGAAAAAACTAAATGTATGACAACCTCAAAAGAACCTCTCCGATGCAAACTAGAACTAGACGGTCAAATAATACAACAAGAAATGAGTTTCAAATATCTAGGAATCGACATAACTAGTTATGGCAACATCGAAGATGAAGTAAGAGGGCAGGTGGCCAAAGCAAATAAAGTGGCGGGTTGTCTCATCGACGTGATCTGGCGAAACAAACACTTACAACAAGAAACAAAGGTTCGGATCTACAAAACCACAATTAGACCTATTATGACATACACCTCAGAAACACGGCCAGAGACGACAAAAACGAAACAACTATTGGAGACTACAGAAATGAGAATACTTCGACGAATAACAGGAAAAACGCTACTAGACAGAGAAAGATGCGATAACATCAGGCAATCATGCAATACAGACTGCATTAATGAGTGGGTTCTACAACGTAAGACACAATAGAACAAACACATAAGCCGAATGACAGAGGATAGACTGGTAAGGATCGCACGAGATAAATCGCCTAGTGGTACACGCAGTAGAGGTCGACCACGGAAAAGGTGGAGCGATAATTTAAGTCCAAAATGAGGAAAATCGAAGAAGGAACAGGTCAGGGACCTATTATAGAAGGTAGAAGAAGAAGAAGAAGAATAATTTCATAATTTGAAGGTTATAAAATTATTAGAGGTAGTAACGCGATATGTTATTCTTTTAATTTAAATTGAAAGATGAATAAAATTTGGAAACGCAAATTTATGAAACATTATAATTTTATGTTTTTCCCTATGTGACAATATACAACACACATTCTTAATTCGTAAGTTACCAAATTACAATTAATGAGTGTTAATAATGTCCAGGGATGCCTCAATCTCACGATTTGTCACATGACAACTGAAAAATTATCAAAATGATTTACTAAGATCTACAATTGCAAACATTTTCAAACAATTAAGCCTTTGAGTGTACATGGGTACTGACACCGAGAGTGGTACTTTGTATACACACTATGGTGATCCGTCCCATGATCATGTATGCCGCTATTTTATGGTGGCCTAGTACAATATAACAAAAACGCCTTCTTCAGCTGCAGGAATAATGAGTATGATGAGGACTGCCCTCACTAGGGCCTTGAAGATCTTGATGAACCTACTTCCTCTCCACTTATGCATAAAGAACGAATCCTTGAAGGCTGCTTAGCGTTTCAGTTGCATAGGGTCTGGGAACTGGAACGGGCGGCTACTCAGATGTTTGAGAAAGCATGGTGGAGAGATCTCCATTCTTGAGACTCAATTACTCTCTTAACATACTTTTGCCAAATATAAAGTATTGGGAGGGAAGCAAAATTTTTCGAGAAAGGGATCGTGGTAATTTACAGAGGAATCTCGACAAGATGAAAGAGCTGGAGCCTGAGTGTTCGGCAAGAGCACGGGAGTCAGAGAGTTATACTTTCTCAGATAACCTGCGACGATCTTTACAGCGGAAATTTATGCTAATCTGCAATGTGGTCATCTCTGTGAGAAGGATATAAACAGGAATAGAATAATAAACATATGCTCAGCCAGTAGCACTACGGTAATAGCACTGAGTGCAAGAATCAACTGAACAAACTGACAAGGAACAGAAGCATAATCAGGTTCGTGTGAGTTCTGAGTTACTCAGGTATACACGGAAATGAAGAGGCAAATCTAGACATTGATGATCAATCAAGAAATAGACGGATTTTGTATTTCAGTGTATATTTTATTGCTATCGGCCAAGCGCTTTCGGTCTAACTTAGACCATCCTCAGGGCTCAGACCTCATCAAAGGGCACACCTTAACCCTGCCAGTCTGAGAACAGTCCCAAACAACGCTAGCACAGCCTCCACACAGAACAAGCCATGTACAATTAAAATTTTTTTTTTTCTTTTTAATTTGTCCCAAATTAAAATTAAAACAAAAACATTCAAAACACTGCACAAATTAAAATTATTAACAAAAACCTTTGCAATAACAACTCAAAAGAGTGAGGTTATGCTACACACAGTGGTGTGTGTGGCATAACCATAAAAGCAGGTTTTATTGTTATAAATAATTTTAATTTGTGCAGTGTTTTGAATGTTTTAGCTTTAATTATAATTTGGGACAAATTAAAAAAAAAATTTAAATAAAATAAAAAATTCTTTTAATTGTACATAACTTGTTCTGTGTGGAGGCTGCGCTGGCGTTGTTGGGGACTGTTCTCAGATTGGCAAGGTTAAGGTGTGTCCTTTGACGAGGTCTGAGCTCTGAGGATGGCCTAAGTTAGACGGAAAGTGCTTGGCCGATAGTAATAAAATATACACTGAAATACAAAATCCGTCTATTTCTTGATTTCTTCGGTGTACAACCTGTTAATAACGTATTGATGATCAATGACCTTTTGTTTATTGATTCACTCATTTACTCCCCTTCTTGGGTCATCTTTAATGGATCCAGGACTCCATTGAACTTGTTTCGATAAATAACACATATTCGTTCGAGAAATTTGATGACTGTGATTTCAATTTCACAAAAATTCATCTATGTTGATACACACGACCTAAAACGTAAAATAATACAGGAATTAAAATGAAGTTTGCCACAGAAGTGGAAAAAGGAAAGGTCAAGTGTTAAATTTGTTTTAAAACTGATCCGTTTTGATATCTTGTACAATGATTTATTGCCAAAAAATCAGTTTCCCTTTAACTTAGAAAGTCTTTGGCCTCAAATAATTTAAATGTACATATATAAATCCGGATTTATGGATATGCTCTCTTTGTATTCGAATACGGTACAAAATTCTAAAATTAAAATTGCATCTTGTTGGGGCCTAACGAGATACGTATTTATTAACAATTTGATCTAATATTGCGGTTGTTTGAGGATTACTGGAAAAAACAAATCCTTCGTAAATTGGAAAAAATATGAGGACATTTTTATTGGCGGATGTAGCGTTTAACATTACCAAATTAAATTGATGCGCACATAAGCAGCAGGTTCATAAGTATTTTTTATAATTGCTTACACCCCATTCGAGGAGCCGCTCATGTTTTCTAGAAAATACAAATGCGCTCACTTGGTTTAACATATACATACAGAAAGATAGAGAGCAGGAACTGCATTAGTTTTAACTACTTTTCTAGAATCTCTTATAAGAGATTCTTAAAAATGTCTAACACATACACGATGGTTTTTATAAATTCCTTCGTAACTCGGAATTCTTTAAATTCGAAAATCGAAATCAGCCAGTATGTGTCTGCACAGTTTTCTACATGTTTGTATCTGCAATTTCATTAACTAATTGTTTTAAAAATTTTATAATGATTTTGTTAAATGTCCCATAATTTTTCAACCAATTTTTCTGTTGATCCAAGGAGAAGCACATTTTTAGTGAACTAATTTTTTAAATTAGCTTATTTTGTCCTCGATGCAAATAATATTTCTTCCCGTAGCCTATCTCAGTGTTTTCCGATTCACTTTTAGGCAAAGGGTACGCTTATTTTTAATACACTGATGTTGCTATTTCTTTTATGAAAGCTTGCGGTATTTTTTTTTATAAAAGATTACGAGGCAAAATTTTACATGTATGAGCTTAGTAATAAAAAGGTCCATTTAAAAGAGGATTTTGAGGGTGCCTTAACTGAATATAAAAGTCGTATAATAAATTTTGAGGATTGTTTTTAAGTAAATTTAATTAAACTCATTTCAAGTTGAGAAGAAAGTCTATAAAAAATGTAATTAAAGAGCTCTGGGAAAATATTTTAGCATAAGATTGTAGTTTTTTATGTTAAGAATTCGGCTTAATTCGCGTTAACAATGTAACAAAGTAAGGTTGTTTTTGATTTGACGACTTCTGTTTAAAAAGTTAAGGTGAAATTAATAGCGACATTTAAATTCTCATTGGTATTGAACAATGGATATAATACAATTCAAGTCTACAGCGTTCTGTTGTTGGGCCGCTGGGGGTCAGTTACGAAGTAGTTTGCTGCTTAGAATCTGAAATCGGGATCAGAATTTTGAGATATTTGAGGTTGCATACTCAAAAAATTTTTACTACTGTTGAAGTCATATTAAGGACATTGTATCATTTAATACCACTCTTGTCCTTCAAAAGAAGCTATACCTATAGTGGTTACCTACGATATTTTCTTGCAAAGTTTTGGCAATTTTAAATTATAAAAATATGTCGCAACAACGTCATGAGAATTCGGGTTAACTCTTTGGGGCAGGCGCGGATCCAAGGGGGGGGGCGGTGGGGGCGATCGCCCCCCCCTCCCCAAGAGCTTTGAGTTCAGGAAAATAGACCCCATTTTGCCTCTTATACTATAGTTTATTCAAAAACTAGAGAGAGTAGTAAATCATTTTTTACCCTTTTTACATTTTTAGGACAGTTGACGTTTCAGTTTATTTCCTAAACCATCTGCAGAATTAAAATTAAACACTAAAAAGGGATTCAAATGTAATTAATTTTTATATGTTACAGTTAAAATTAGACCTACTTATTTTTATTTCTATTGCACTGACATCTTAATTTAATTTACTTTATTGTATGGAAATCCGATAGCCCCAAAAAAATAAAATAAACGTGGTAATTCTACACGCTTAAGAAAAAGACACAAATACAATAATAGAATAATAAAGAAATTACGACTAATTGGAATTAAATATATATAAAATTAAAGAGTGGGGCATGCTCAAATAAAAATATATAAAAAATATACAAACAACATTAAACAATAAAATACAACAAAAAGAAAAATTTAAATAATAAATTGTGTTTCCACTGGTAAACATTACGTATCTAATTTGTAATCAAAGTCAGTGAAGCTATCTTCGCTGAGATTAATTATAATTGGTTCATCTATCTCACTGATCTTGAGATCGAATGTCCACATTTTGTTTTATTCTTTTATTATATGGATTTTTCCCAATTTTTCGCAGTAACTTTATTTTAAAAAATCTTTCAAAAGTTCAATTAAATTACTAATTTTGTAAGTTGTATTATTTCTAGCAACTTTACCTTTTGCTTGAGAGAGATATTTCCTTCTCCAACGGACAGTTTCCGAACGATCTATAAGAACAGATTTCCTATCTGATTTTTCCCAGCAAAAATTAAGTTCTCTGAGCAATTTCCAAAACTCAGTTCATTTAATTTAAGGTAAATCCCGATGATTTTAGTTAGAATTTTGTCAACAATTGGGATCTGCTTCTCATAATAAAATGTATACAATTCCTTTTATTGCAGTTTTCATCTCTTCTTCCAACGAGATTTTTCGTCTGTCTGTGATCGAATGTGGCTTGGAAGTACTAACAATTCTAGTCGTTTTTTTTCTCCTTCAGTATTCGGAACATAGTAGATTTTCCAACTCCTGTCATGTTGGAACACATCTCAACAGAACTTTTAACATTATTATCTAGATATTGATATCTTAAGGCATCATAAACATTCATTGTAATAAGTTTTTCATTGAGGAAAAAATGCCTTGGTTAACGATTTTGGAATAAATATAGAGGTGAAAGCCATATCTTTTGGATATCTCACTAGTCTCAAATAATATATAAAAAAAGTGCAAACAAGATAAATCACTAAGGACACATTGTAAGGTGTACTTTGCACTGACAGAAATTAGATTGAACTATCAGAAATTTTATTGTTGCAGTAAATTTATAAATGCTTATAATATTTAAATATAATTAGATTTACGGCAGTCCTCAGTTACCTGCGGCACTGGAGCAGGTACGTTGGAGGTTTCGGTAACAGTTTTATTACTCTCTCTAGTTCTTGAATAGAGTATAGGAATGTGTATGCTTGCGATCGCCCTCTCCCTCCCAAGAACTCAGAGTTCAAATAAATAGAACCGATTCTGCCTTCTATATTTGGAATGTGTAAGCTGCTAGGACTCCCCCCCCCCCCTGTTGACAACTTGGTTTTTTGCGATAGCCGCCCCCCAAGAACTTTGAGTTCTTTTATGCTAGAAATGTTAATACTGCTAGCATCCCCCCTCCCCAAGAGCTTGAAATTCAGAAAAATAGACTCGACCCTGCCTTTTATACTAGAAAGGGGAATATTTCCGGCGCCACACCCCCCCCCCCCCCGTCGACAACTTGCTTTCTCTTTTGTGATATCACCGCCCCCCCCCCCCCCCAAGGAGAGAGGCTGGATCCGCCCCTGCTTTGAGGTATACATTTTTCTAATCTATACATTTTCTCGAAAATTTGTACTTGGAGATGTTTGGGATCATCATTCATGGAGGATTCAAAATGGCGAATCAACATTTACAAAAAATAATATTAATATTTAAAAAAATTACTTGGAAATTTTCGGAGTCGCTAATTACGAATATTGGGCCAAAATATTTTATTTTTATGATGGTCGATTCAAAATGGCTGATCGAAATTTGCAAAAATCTATATTGGCCTCCAAAAACCTACTAAACTTTAATTAAAATGACCGTAACTTTACAACCAAAAATCGCACGTAACCGGTCTTTAGCTGTTACGCTTACTCTAATAGTGTAGGTGCCGACCGACAGAAAATGAATTTTATTAATACACTCTTGTAACTTCTTCTGTGGCTTAATTATGTCGAGTCTACTACACTTTGCCTCTATAGAAATTTATTGAATGAGGGCCGTTTCACCTCCCAATTTTTTGGAAGACGTAAATTTGGCGTTTGAAAAATTTGTACATACGGTTTTTTAACGCGAGTAAAAGATTGTCGGACAAAAATTTTGGAATATTAAAGCTGTCTACCAACTTATGAATGAATGAATGAATGGAAAAGGGGTGGTAATACTAGATCATAGATTCCTAGGTCTCCACTGGGCCCTTTACATCCCACCATAGCTGCAGGTTATTTGAGGCTGATCTTGTGTGCGAATCCAAGCAGCCTCGTTAGTTGAACTTGCCTAACTGCTTTCGGTAACACAACTGTATCTCCGAAATATTACTGTCTCAGTCCATTAAGTGCTGAGGATTCTTTGAGGACATGGTCAACAGTTTCGTCCTCCTCCAAACACCATCTGCACGTCGGTTTGTCTTCGACACCGATTCTATGAAGATGGCCCCTGAGGTGACAATGTCCTGTCAACAATCCCACCACAATTCGCAGCTTTTCCTTCCCAAGGAGAGAAGTTAATTAATATGTTGCTTAGCACACCTCATTCCAGGAGTTCCCTTCTACGATTCAATAATTTGCTACAAACTGTTTTGGTAGTATATTTTCTCAAAGTTTCTGATATATAATTTCTTTTTCTATTATCAGAATCTAGGACAACTTTCAAAACTAAGAAACCGAACCATTTCAAAAATAACTTTTTCTTGACAATGCATAAGTTTCACCTTATGGGTTTTAAAGTCTGTTGAATTTTAAGTAAAATATATATCTTTCAATTTACATGTATTATTAAAATTCTGAAACTGAAACCCATGTTGACGAGGTACGTGAATTTTCCAGGGATACGGATGCAGATTTTGAAGACAGTGATGATAGTGATGAATAAATATATATATATATATATATATATATATATATATATATATATATATATATATATATATATATTATTTTTTTTTTCTAATATTTTCTTGGGTATAGGTTTTTCCATTAGAGAAAACAAAGGACAACAATTTCTCTGACGTTTCGCTCTACATAGTGAGTTTCTTCAAAAGAGCTGGTATATTAATTCTACATCAGAGTGCTTGCATCGAAGTAAAAATATTCTTCTATTTTTCTGTTTCGATAACTTCTTATATAGTGTAGATATTTCACGAAACTTATTAACACAGTCAATACCATATGAATTCTAGATATTTTTAAGGAAGGTGATGATGATCTTTCTGTTGCAGTCCGGAAACCCTTGCAATTAATAATTTATTTTTATATTCTTAAACCTTTTGTTAAATATTTTTTTCTAATATTTTCTTTGGTATAGGTTTTTCCATTAGAGAAAACAAAGGACAACAATTTCTTTGACGTTTCGCTCTACATAGTGAGTTTCTTCAAAAGAACTGGTATATTAATTCTACATCAGAGTGCTTGCATCGAAGTAAAAATATTCTTCTATTTTTCTGTTTCAATATCTTCTTATATAATGTAGATATTTCACGAAGCTTATTAACACAGTCAATACCATATGAATTCTTGATATTTTCAAGGAAGATCATGATGATCTTTCTGTTGCAGTCCGGAAACCCTTGCAATTAATAATTTATTTTTGTATTCTTAAACCTTTTGTTAAATATTTTTTTCCAATATTTTCTTGGGTATAGGTTTTTCCATTAGAGAAAACAAAGGACAAAAATTTCTCTGACGTGTCGCTCTACATAATGAGCTTCTTCAAAAGAGCTGGTATATTTATTCTACATCAGAGTGCTTGCATCGAAGTAAAAATATTCTTCTATTTTTCTGTTTTGATATCTTCTTATATAATGTAGATATTTCACGAAGCTTATTAACACAGTTAATACCATATGAATTCTTGATATTTTCAAGGAAGGTCATGATGATCTTTCTGGTGCAGTCCGGAAACCCTTGCAATTAATAATTTATTTTTGTATTCTTAAACCTTTTGTTAAATATTTTTTTCTAATATTTTCTTGGGTATAGGTTTTTCCATTAGAGAAAACAAAGGACAACAATTTCTCTGACGTTTCGCTCTACATAATGAGCTTCTTCAAAAGAGCTGGTATATTAATTCTAGATCAGAGTGCTTGCATCGAAGTAAAAATATTCTTCTATTTTTCTGTTTCGATATCTTCTTATATAATGTAGATATTTCACGAAGCTTATCAACACAGTCAATACCATATCAATTCTAGATATTTTCAAGTAAGGTCATGATGATCTTTCTGTTGCAGTCCGGAAACCCTTGCAATTAATAATTTATTTTTGTATTCTTAAACCTTTTGTTAAATATTTTTTTCTAATATTTTCTTGGGTATAGGTTTTTCCATTAGAGAAAACAAAGGACAACAATTTCTCTGACGTTTCGCTCTACATAATGAGCTTCTTCAAAAGAGCTGGTATATTTATTCTACATCAGAGTGCTTGCATCGAAGTAAAAATATTCTTCTATTTTTCTGTTTCGATATCTTCTTATATAATGTAGATATTTCACGAAGCTTATCAACACAGTCAATACCATATCAATTCTAGATATTTTCAAGTAAGGTCATGATGATCTTTCTGTTGCAGTCCGGAAACCCTTGCAATTAATAATTTATTTTTGTATTCTTAAACCTTTTGTTAAATATTTTTTTCTAATATTTTCTTGGGTATAGGTTTTTCCATTAGAGAAAACAAAGGACAACAATTTCTCTGACGTTTCGCTCTACATAATGAGTTTCTTCAAAAGTGCTGGTATATTTATTCTACATCGGAGTGCTTGCATCGAAGTAAAAATATTCTTCTATTTTTCTGATTTGATATCTTCTTATATAATGTAGATATTTCACGAAGCTTATTAACACAGTCAATACCATATGAATTCTTGATATTTTCAAGGAAGGTCATGATGATCTTTCTGTTGCAGTACGGAAACCCTTGCAATTAATAATTTATTTTTGTATTCTTCAACCTTTTGTTAAATATTTTTTTCTAATATTTTCTTGGGTATAGGTTTTTCCATTAGAGAAAACAAAGGACAATAATTTCTCTGAGGTTTAAGAATACAAAAATAAATTATTAATTTTACTTCTATGCAAGCACTCTGATGTAGAATAAATATACCAGCTCTTTTGAAGAAGCTCACTATGTAGAGCGAAACGTCAGAGAAAGTGTTGTCTTTTGCTTTCTCCAATGGAAAAACCTATACCCAAGAAAATATTAGAAAAAAATATTTAACAAAAGGTTTAAAAATACAAAAATAAATTATATATATATATATATATATATATATATATATATATATAAATATATATATATATATGTATATATATATATATATATATATATATACATATATATAAACAAAAATAAAATGAAATCTTGGCCTAGCGGACGTGAAATGTGTCAATCTGTACTATTCTCGTACTAAAAAGTGCGGAGCATTCCACAGTATTAATTTTAATCTTAAATTCAGCTTTATAGGATACAGAGGCGAGATGATGGTTTGTACCGACTGCGGTGGCTTGACGAGTTCACGAAACAGCGCTGTCGCCATCTGTCGGACTCGGAGTCTTTCCATACTTTGGAATGCTCCGCACTTTTTAACACGAGAATAGTACAGAATGACACATTTCACGTCCGCTAAGCCAGGATTTCATTTTATTTTTATTTTTATATTGCACGGACAATAACTTATTTATATATATATATATATATATATATATATATATATATATATATATATATATATATATATATATAAATCAGTGTACAATTTTCTGGAAATAACAATCACTGATTTTAATGCTGTAATAAATATATTAAAATTTTTATAAAAAATAGTTGAAAATAAAAATAAATTTAAGTTGCTTTGATAGAAGGTCTGAGGGGGGGGGCTAATCTACCCGCATCATTAATATACAACATAGCAAAGGATAAAAATAAAATAAATATCATTCAGCATCTTACACGATATACTGTATAATCCAAAATGTAAGCATATTTTCGCTGTCCCATTTTTTTGTCCGACAGTAGATTGGTCTTGATTTATTTGTCGGACACTTGTACTATATGTATTTCACTTACATATATAAATTTGTTCTTGTCCGACAGGTATTAACAAATTTTGGATGGACAATTTCCATTCGTTGGAGTGGAGAATAGGAAAAGTTTTTCGTCAGACAATGTTACAGTATGTTTCTATATATTTTATGAGGTATTTTGAAAAAATCAGGTGTGTACATTAAATTTTTTCAAGCTAATTTACTTCTCTCAAAAAATTGGGGGAGGAAACGGCTCTCATTGAAAAATTTTTATAGAGGAAAAGTGTAGCAGACTCGACATAATTAAGCCACAGAAGAAGTTACATAAGTATATTAATAAATTTAACTTTCTGTCAACCGTCACTAATACTATAACTTTTATAATTTTAAGCAACTAACTTGTGGTTTTAATTTAAACTTGATTCCTACACAATAAAGTTTAGAATCGTGTGAAAGATATTCTTTTTAAATTTGTAGTCCTTACAAATTACACAGGCCTACAAGAGACAGAGTAACAGAAATTGTAGTATATTTTTCTGAAAGATGCCTACTATTGGAATATTTACCTTATAGATTAAAATGTAATAACTTTTGTCCTTTGCAAAACATGGTAGAAAATAATATTTTCACCTTGTAGAAATGGATCACCTGGTGCATATAAATGAATAGCTACTGTATAAAAAATTTCAGGACGTTCCTTGATGATTATAAAAATACCCTAATGAATAAATTTTGGACTGGATTGTTTTCTAAGTAAATTTAATTAAATCTAAATTAACTCAGGAGGGTCTGTAAAGAACGCAATTAAAGAGTTTTGAGAAGATTTTTAAGAAAAAAAAATATTTCAGTTTTAGCCCCGGATTTTAGAAAACGCTCTTTATTTAAATTTTACTGGGTTCTTTTAGGCAGTGTATATTAAAGTGAGACATTCAGCGTTAAACTTACAGGGGAGAATTAAAAAGTTGATTTAAACCATCGATAGACTGTTTAGTAATAATTTTTTTTTTGGGTTTTACATGATGTAATTTTAAATTAATCTAATTCAGTCATTTCCAATTTAACAAAAAGTGCGTCTCTAACAAAGTATAACCCAGTTTACCTAAAAATAATTTTTGGCTTCATAACTTGCATTACAATATATCCGCGTATTGTGTAAACAAGAAAAAAAATATTTTAATTTTTGCCTTTAAGAAAATAATGTATTGTTTATAAAAATTTTTGTTTGATATCGAGCATTTTTCCCTCAGATGTACAGAACGACCGGAAAATACGAAATTATTAACATGGCATAATACTAAATTACCTTTACAAAAAATATACCGGAAATCTTTAACCCTTTAACCTTCAGCATCTCCAATTACTATATATATATATATATATATATATATATATATATAAAATCCTTTTTTATTTTGTCTTTTCTTGGGTTAAGGGTCTTTATTTAATAAAAAAATCCAAAACAATTGACGTTTCGCCCTCTATTTAAGGCATTTTCAAAATTTTTGGTTTATTATTTATTATACTTTCCTAAAAATATTTTTGATATAATTAAAACATTCAAATAAGAACATATCTACAATTTGAATAACAAAGAAACACTTTAAGGCACTAATAAAATTTTTCAAAAAAGTATTTAATTTCACCAGAACACACCTTGACATTTTGTTTATTAATTAATAATGAATTACAACTTTTACGTAGTCTATTTAGCTACTGAGGATACATGGAATGTGAATGTGTTTTATTTTTTATATTTGACAATGCAACCAGAAAAACCGGAAACCGCATACATTTAATTTTATGTTTAAGAGGATATTCAATTTTTGATCTTTATTAACAGGGTCGAATACCTACTATTTTTGTTTAAATTAGGCTGGTGTAAATGCGACTCAAATTTCCTATATTCGTTAACAGTGTTTATATCTTCTTTAATTTCTGTCTTTTCCTTTATTTGTAATTTTTGTTAATTCATATCTTAGTTTTTAATTACGGTACTGTACGGTGTCAAAGGTATTTTTTTTTGCAGTGTGTGTGTTTGTTTAAGGCTGTTGAGGCATTTTTCATATATTTATGGCCATTAAATCTGTTTTTTAGTAATTGGCTCGTCATGCCTATATATTTTTTGGGACAATTTGTGTAAGGGTTCGAATGTACTAAATTTGATTTATTCATGAGAGAAGTTTTACTTTTTAAATTCGTGAACAGTTTATTTAATATATTATGAGACCTGTGACATACGATAATATCATGCTTTTTTAAAATGTGTTTTATTTTTTCACAGCTTCATGTTTCCTGTTGTTAGGTTATTATAAAATTTATATGTTTGTTTATTAATTATTTCGGTGATTGTCTTTTCATTGAAGTTATTTCTGAATTCTGGAGACGTTAGAGAGATAACACACTCAGACAGATCGATTATAACACTATTTTTTTTGAATTTTTGAGTGATTAGAGAAACACTTTAGATATCTACCTTACCAAGTTAATTTAGTGTACAATTCAGTTAAATTTCTGTTTTTTTTTTTTTCTGTTTATGTGTCATGTCTAGAAAAATTATTTTATTATTATTTTCTGTTTCGGAAGTGAACTGTAATTTTTCGTTGAAAGTGCTTGGAGAATTTGATTGATTTTGTCTGTCTGATCTCTCTAAAATCTTCAGAATTTCGGCCAAGAATACTGCAAAAAGTGAAAAAGATACTAATAAATCATAATCACAATTAAAAAAAAACGAAATAATTAACAAACGAACATATAAATTTTATAATAACCTAATAACAAGAAGCATAGAACATAAAATGCAATGTAGCATTACCTTATACTAGTGAGTTGTCAGAAAAAATAAAACACATTTTAAAAAAGCATGATATTATCGTATGGCATAGGTCTCATAATAAATTAGTAAAAAGTAAAACTCCTCTCATGAATAAATCAAATGTAGTATATTCGATCCCTTGTACAGATTGTCCTAAAAAATATAAAGCCATGACGTGCCAATTACTAAAGAACAATATACGAAAAACGTCTCAAGAGCGTTAAACAAACAAGCACAGGACGAAAACATACCTTTGATACTTTATAGTGTTATAGTACCATAATTAAAAACAAAAACACTGTTAAAAACAGAACGGATATAGGAAATTTGACCCACATTTACACCAGCCTAAGTTAAACAAAAATATTAAGTATTTGATCCTGTTAATAAACATCAAAATTTGAATATCCTCTTAAACATAAAATTAAATATATGGGTTTTTTCGGTTTTTTTGGTTGCATTGTAACATATAGAAAATAAAAAACATTCGCATTCCTTGTATCCTCAGTATCTAAATAGACGATGTAAAAGTTGCATTTCATTTTTAATTAATAAACAAAATGTCACGGTATGTACTGGATTTTTTAAAGAACCTAAACCCAAGAAAAGGCAAAATAAAAAAAAAAAACAATATAATCTATGGTTCAAAAATCTGGAAAATTTAATATACAGTGCCTTCATTTCAAACGAACCATCCTTAATAACTTTGTTAAATAGAAAAATTTAAAAAAAGAAAAAACACGTCAATTTAGATATACAGGGGGAAGTTTAATTTGGCATTTGTTAAAAGTCTGTCAATCACCTCCTCACCTCCAGCTAACCTCACTTTGATATGTCAAATGGGAACCCCCACCTTGTGACACATCATTGTAAGCAGCATAAAATTGTCTATCCAACCGTATAAAAAAAATTAAATCGGTTGACGTACAAGCGAATAGTGTGCAAAAATGTCTTGTAATAATGCATAATATATCGGCCTCGAATTTTGGTATGTCAAATGATTACTCTATAGTGTGATACATCATTTTAAAGGACGTACGATCTGCTATCCAATGATGTCAAAAAAAAATAAGTTAATAGACGTTATAGGCAATTAGGATGCAAAAATGTGTGTTAAATATAAGCAGTTTATTCAGTTTTATTCAGTTGAAGAAAATTATTTTATTAAATGTTCAAAATGTGCGCCGTTATTAGCGAGACAATAAAAAAGCCTATTTTGAAATTCCCCACGAACATTGGCAAGGGTTTCTCTGCTAATTCCTCTACATTCCCGAACAATTCGATCTTTTAAATCGTCAATATTTTCAGGTGGGGTTTTATAAACCTTGCTTTTTAAATACCCCCAAAGAAAAAAGTCTAGAGGGGTTAGGTCTGGAGACCGGCCATTCAATTGCACCACGTCTGCCAATCCACGTCCCTGGAAAATGTTCATCAAGCCACTCTCGAATTGCCAAAGCGTAGTGCGGGGGAGCTCCATCTTGCTGGAAATGCAAATTATTTTCATTTAGTACCACAACAGCATTTTCATCCACTTGATTTTCTAAAGATTGCACAATGGCAGGGTATATTGTGTTTTCTAAAAGGTTTAAATAAATTTGCCCAGTTAAATTATCTTCCAAAAAAAATGGCCCGATGATTTCATTGCCATAAATTCC
This sequence comes from Diaprepes abbreviatus, assembly GCA_034092305.1. NCBI lineage: Eukaryota > Metazoa > Arthropoda > Insecta > Coleoptera > Curculionidae > Diaprepes > Diaprepes abbreviatus. Next base: position 3,508,721 of record JASJET010000129.1, read on the forward strand.
TGCCCACACGTTAATTTTTTCGGGATATTGAGTATGCCCTTCTCGGAAAAGGTGCGGATTTTCATTATCCCAGTATCTGCAGTTATGTCTGTTAACCAGTCCATTTAGAAAAAAAGTTGATTCATCACTAAAGCAGATATTCTTAGGTAAATGGGGGTCCTCGTCAATTCGTTGGCACACTAATTCGCAAAATTGAATTCTCCTATCAAAATCGTCTTCTCCGAGTTCTTGAAGAATTTGAATTTTGTAGGGAAAAAACTTATTTTGTTTTAAAACTTTATGCACAGAGCCAGCAGAAATGTTGGTTAAATCTGCGACCTTTGAAATGGATAAAGTTGGATCTATTGCAAACTGTCCTAGTACCTCGATTTGGCATGCTTCATCTACAACCCTTTTCTCAATAGATTTTTTATTACAAACGGATCCCGTTTCTTCAAACTTTCGTACCAATTCGAGTACATATTTATGGCCCACGTTTTTGTCTTGATGCCTCTCGTTAAATGCTCTGGCGGTTCTACGAGCGCACCGATCTTCAGCTCCATAGAGAAAAATTATTTCTATTCTTTCGGCTAGCGTATACACCATTTATATTCACGTTTCAACTAGGCGTCACAATGACAATTTTAACAATAATAAACAACTGGTGTTTAAAGATCTTAAAAATTTTATTTATTGCAGTGATTTCTTGTACCTATCAGGTACCGCAAAAAATATCATTGAAATAAATACACTAGATTGATTAGACTGCAATGAATTTTGCGATGAATTTTAAAACAGGCTTAGTTTTTTTCTCGCAAATATTTTAACTGTTTATTATTTTAAAAAAATATTTATTTTAAATTTAAAATAATATTTTACTCTATGAAGTAGCCATTTGACATAATAAAGTTTAATGTGATAAGGTGTCTATTATTACCACACATCTTTTCTTACTATTCGCTTGTACATCAACAGATTTTGTTTTTTTTTATTGGCTAAATAGGAGATAGTATGCCCTTTAAAATGATGTATCACACTATAGGGTAATCATTTGACATACTAAAGTTCGAGGCCGATATATTATGCATTATTACAAGACATTTTTGCACACTGTTCGCTTGTACGTCAACCGATTTAATTTTGTTTATACCGTTGGATAGACAATTTTATGCTGCTTACAATGATGTGTCACAAGGTGGGGGTTCCCATTTGACATATCAAAGTGAGGTTAGCTGGAGGTGAGGAGGTGATTGACAGACTTTTAACAAATGCAAAATTAAACTTCCCCCTGTATATCTAAATTGACGTGTTTTTTCTTTTTTTTAAATTTTTCTATTTAACAAAGTTATTAAGGATGGTTCGTTTTGAAATGAAGGCACTGTATATATATATATATATATATATATATATATATATATATATATATTCGCAACGTCAATAACAGTCATGTTCCTGTCAGATTCTTTGTTATATTAAAGGATTTATTTACCGAATTTTGGTAATTTTTTTTTCAAGGGTCTCTTTTAACTACCTTTCACTATTTTTTGGATTTTTACGGACGTCAAGGTATCTTGCCATTATTCAATATTTTTGTACTCATTTCTGAGAATATGGACCTTTTCAAGCATTTTCCGGATTCATTAGATTAATTTATTTCAATAGGTAAAACGCTCAAACCACTGTTGATTCGAAATAATATCAGTAAATATGTTCCATTATCATTTTCCTTTTATTCAAACATAAAATCATATCAAAAAAATGTAAATGAGAAACCCAAAACAAAAGTCCATCGGAGCATAAAATTAAATCAAACGAACCACTGTACAGTTTAAAACAATGGTTGGAAATTTTCATTAAAAAAGAAAAGTAAAATAAAAAAAAAGGAGTGGTCTGACAATTTCCGTGGAGCAAAAGAAAAGAATATCATTTTCGTGGCATTTAAAATGTACAAAAGTTGAGCTCATTTCGTGTTTTAATTATTCAAATTGCAAATTTGACTATCTCTGATGCTTTTGTTCTTCGCGTCATTTAGAGTCTAAATATCCTATTTGGGAACAAGAGATGTCGGTTATCCTTTTATAAAGCTCCATCGCGTTATCTCGTTTAATCATTGAAAATTTAATATACTGATCGTCAGTAAGATTTTTACCAAGATAATATTGTGAAGTTTTATGTACATGTATATGTAAATGTATTCAGTCAGGAAATTCCTTAAAGCGTTGTAGGATTGTGCAAAAAAGGCGATTCGCTATCATAAATCGCGCGAGCTTAGACTTGGTGGAAATAATGACTTTAATAGATTACTCCAATGTGATAACGTTTTTCAGTTGTGATATAGGGAGTACTAGGATAAATCTCACACATATATAACTCACTAACTGCATATTTCTCGCCTGCATCGTTCTCAAAAAAATTCAGAGGATATCATCAGTAATATCTAATAATAAATATATAAAAGGGATATATATATATATATATATATATATATATATATATATATATATATATATATATATATATATATGAGTAGAGGGAGGAAGAAACTAAGTAAAACACCGTGGTTCACAGAAGAAATAAAAGAACTAGCAAAGATAAAGAAAGACGCTTTCTTGAAGTACAAAAGTAATCCTTCGGCTGAAGAATATCAAAAATACAAGCAAACGAGAAACAACATAAACGAGAGGATTAGAAGATGCAAGGAAGAATACTGAGAGACATGGAGCATGACTTATACGGTGCGCAAAAGAGAATATGGAGAATGATTCAGAAACAGAAAAAAAATGTTAATGAATACATCAGTACAACTCACATCAAAAAGGAAGAATGGACATCATACTTTGAAAGACAATTTAGTAATACAAATACGATTCACACTAGCATAACAGCAAAATCCATAAATCTGAGCATTACAAAAATGCAGGTAACATCGGAAGAAATAGAATATAAAATACGTAATTTAAAGAATAGAAAATCTCCTGGACCAGATCTAATTACCAACGAATTATTGAAATACGGAGGCCAAATGCTTACCGAGGAGTTACAAAAGCTTTTAAATAAAATTATTAAAGAAGAGCAAGTACCGCAAAAATGGAAAACCAGCTATACAATTCCCCTTACACAAAAAAGGTGACCACAAAAACCCGGACAACTACAGAGGAATTACACTTTTTAACTCTGTCACCAAACTATTTACAGCAATTATTCGTGACAAACTTGAAGAGAAAATAGAGATCTCGGAGGAACAACAGGGTTTTCGAAAAAACAGGGGAACCACAGATGCCTTATTTATAGTGAGACAAATAATCGAAAAATCAATAGAATTTAACCATCCTGCATACTTATGCTTTGTTGACCTAACAAAAGAATTTGACCGCATCAAGAAGCAGCACATAACGGACATTCTAAAACAGAAAAATGTTTCAGCGGAGATCATAAACATAATTGATGACTTGTACACAAATTCCAGCACAAAAATAATAACATCCGAAGGTCTAACCGAAGACATCAAGATAAACGAAGGGATAAGGCAGGGAGACTCGCTAAGCCCCTTCTTATTCAATTTGATAATGGACCGCCTAATAGAGGACATCAGACCGAAACGCGGATACCAGATGGGCGGATACAATATCAATATAATATGCTACGCGGATGATGTGGTCCTACTCGCAGATAACGAAGACGACCTCCAGAGATTGATACACCTATTTAACGTATCAACTAAGAAGTACAATATGCAGATATCAACGAATGAAACAAAGTGTATGGTAATTTCCAAGGAACCAAGAAGATGTAAGCTACAAATAGAAAATGCCATAATTGAACAAGTCATGAACTTTAAATACCTAGGCATTGACACAACAAACTGTCGTAACCTTACTGGAGAAGTACTGTCACAAAATACAAGAGCCTTATAAGTGGCAGGATGCTTAAGAGATGTTATATTTCGAAGCAGATACATGAGAATAGAGGGAAAAACAAAAATATATAAGACTAAGACACTAAGAAGATAAAGCAGAAAATGAGAACCACCGAAATGAAAGTACTGAGATCAATGCTGAACGTGTCAATTAGAGACAGGCTGACAAATACCTTAATCAGAGAAAAATGTAATGTGCAGGACGTGGTCAAATGGACAAAAGAAAGAAAAAGAGGTTGGAAAGAACACGTTGAGAGAATGAGTGAAGAGAGACTAGCCAAAGTTTGTATGTATGGATGACCAAGAGGAAGAAGATTGCCGGGACGACCACCAAAGACATGGGCCCAGAGCTGGTTCTCTTCATCAGCAGAATAAGGCGGGTGTAGATAGAATGACAAACAGGGATATCCTTAGTCAACGTAGAAGAAGAAAAAGAAGATATACCCAATAACTAGGAACGTAATAAGATATATATTCCATTCTTCTTCTTCTTATAGTGCCGTCTCCATTAAGGAAGGTTGGCGACAATTTGGGCAAATTGTGTGCGTTGTTGGGCTACTTTGAATAAGGTGTGGGCGCTTAAACCAGTCCATTCTTTGATGTTATTGAGCCATGAGTGCTTCTTGCGACCTATTCCCCGTTTTCCCTTGATCTTTCCCTGCATTATCAGCTGCAGGAATTGCTACTTGGTGTTGCGGAAGATGTGTCCAAGATAGGCTGTCTTCCGGCGTTTAACGATTCGCAAGATTTCTCTTTCTCTGTTGATGTGTCTTAGGACCTCAGCAATGATTATTCGGTCAGTCCATGGAGTTCGCAATAATCTTTCGAAGACCCTCATCTCAAACGCTTCCAATCTGTTCAGCGTGGCGGCCTTCAGTGTCCATGTCTCCACGCCATACATCAGTACTGAATGGACGTAACACTTATCTCTATGACTGGTTCCAGATCAGTTGTTATCCAGCTCAAGATATTTAAATTTATCGATCTGTTGTATTTGTTTACCGTTCAGTGTTATATTGCCCTGCACCGGTGTTCTACTGATGGCCATCACCTTGGTTTTAGTTATGTTGATTTTTAGCCCTAGTTGATCTCCTTCTGTCGTGACTTTGTTCATTAAGCGTTGTAAGGCTTCGGGGCTGTCAGCAATTATTGCGGTATCATCAGCATATCGCAAATTATTCATAAGGGGAAGAATGGGCATCTTTCCATCACGCTTTCCTAGCTACACAGGTAACCACCAGTTCTTGTTCTGAGATGCCCTGGGCACCTTAGAGAGTAAACAGCTTTCAGGACTTCACTTTCTGTGACTAAGTAGATAGGAAGCACGTTCATTAGAATATCAAGTGCCCCAGTAGGGACTTTTCTAATCGTACTTATTATTTCTATACAAACTATTTTTTACCTCTGTCAAGTTGAAGACTGTGTTTACGTTTGGCAGTACTAGGTGTAATCGTGGGATGGATCACCATATATATATATATATATATATATATATATATATATATATATATATATATATATATATATTTATTTATATATATATCCAATATATAACTTTCGATGTTAGATCCCATGTGTATATATCTACAAACAGTGAAACTAACCGACGAATGTAAATCAATTAATATAATTTTATGTTTGTCACGTGCCAGCTCAAAAATGGGTTTAAAGAATTGTTAGGTTAATTAGATTATTTAAGGACCTCGGTTAGTAACTCATTCTTTTCGCTTAGATAAAACAAAAAAAAAACATGTTTAAAAGAAGAAGGCAAGTCAAGATTTATTTCCAAAGGTCTTACATTGCAGTATTTAAAATCCTTGTTCTTAAAAACTATTTTTACGATGAATTCCAGTCTTTTCCTGAACAAGCACTTCTAAAAGCGCATATAAAAGTCTACACTATTATCTTAATGAAATCTTAGAGAAGGTAAGGGTAATGAAATTTCATTTGTGATAGGCGATAACAGCGGCTTTCATAAAATATATAATAGGCTTTTTCCGAAACAGGGTAACTAAATACAAATAGAAGAATATACATATATATATATATATATATATATATATATATATATACATATATATATATATATATATATATATATATATATATATATATATATATATATTTTTTTTCTTGATTCTTAAACCATAGATTATATCATTTATCTTTATTTTGTCTTTTCTTGGGTTTAGGTTCTATATTTAATAAATACACAAAACGATTGACGTTTCGCCCTTTATTCAAGGCATTTTCAAAATTCTTTCCTCCTAAAAATATATAATTAAAATACATCACATAAAAAACATATTTACAATTTCGAAAAACAAACAAGACACTTAAAAACAATAGTCAAAATTTTATAATTTTTTAAAAATATTTAATTTTACCGGTACACACCTTGACATTTTGCTGTTTTGTTACTAAATAAAATTTAAATTTTACATCGTTTACTGAGGATACATGAAATGCGAATGTGTTTTATTTTTTTAATATTTTTTATATTTTACAATGCACAATGGTTTTATGTTTAAGAGGATATTCCATTTTTGATTCTTATTTGACCGGATCGAATACTTAATATTTTTGTTTAAATTTCCCATATCTGTTCTGTCGTTAAAAATGTTTTTATCTTTTTTAATTTCAATCATTTCCTTAATCTGTAATTTTTGGTAATTCATATCTTTGTTTTTTATAATGGTACTGTTATAATCAAAAGTGTGTTTTTCGTCCTGTGTGTGTTTGTTTAACGCTGTTGAGGCGTTTCTTGTATATTTATGGCCATTTAATCTGTTCTTCAGTAATTGGCTCGTCATGCCTATATATTTTGTGGGACAATTTGTGCAAGGGATCGAATATATTATAAATGATGTAAAATTTAAATTTTATTTAGTAACAAAACAGCAAAATGTCAAGGTGTGTACCGGCAAAATTAAATATTTTTAAAAAATTTTAAAGTTTTGACTACTGTTTTTAAATGTCTTGTTTGTTTTTCGAAATTGTAAATATGTTTTTTATGTGATGTATTTTAATTATATATTTTTAGGAGGAAAGAATTTTGAAAATGCCTTGAATAAAGGGCGAAACGTCAATCGTTTTGTGTATTTATTAAATATGGAACCTAAACCCAAAAAAAGACAAAATAAAGAAAAATGATATATATATATATATATATATATATATATATATATATATATATATATGTGTATACGTGTGAGAGGCGATAGCAGTGGTTACATTTACATATCCACAAATGAGAACAGTAAATGTAAACTTCGCTTCATCAGAGCCTTTCCGTGTACGAGGTTGTACAGTTTGAATAAATTGCTATAAAACACAGTTTGCCTTATTCCACCACCATCGAGATAATGGCCTACCTGTACCACCATACTGAGAAGAAAGTCAAAACTTACCCTCCTTGCTACAGTGATATGGCAGAGGTACATGTTTCTTCCCTTACTAACTTACTAAACTCATCAGGGTACTGACATGCACCTGCTTGTGCAAAGGACAGATCGGAAGGAAGTATGTAACACTGAACACGGTTTCGTCGACATTCCGCCGCATGGTGTGTACGTGTTGATGCGGCTTTCACGGATTCCTCCGTGTGAGATGCGAAATCAGTGGTTATACCCACATTATGCTATTGTAGTGCTGAAATCACATACAACTATACGTAACTCCGTGTGTTAATGAAGTAAAATGAGAACTGTATACTTTTCTTCCGATCTGTACTTTGCACAAACAGCTGCATATCGTGACCCTGATGAGTCTAGTAAGAGACGCAACATGTACCTCTGCCGTATCACTGTAGCAGGGAGGGTAAGTTATGACATATATATACATGTATATGCTGATGTTGTTAATCGAGTAGGAGAATATGTCTTAAAAATATTGACGTTTAATTTATATTAATGTCTTTTTTATTTCTTGTCCATTTTATTAAAATATTTTTCTTTTTAATTTTTACCCCCATCGAGGATGGATTTCCAGAAATTGTCAAGTAATTTGGCAAATAAAATTTTGCGGCATCCCACGTTAAATTTGAGAAAAAGTTTAATGAGATTGCAACAATCCTTAAAATATATCTTCTAATTAGATTTAAAATAAGTGCGGAGATTACTGACGCTACACCAACATTAGAGAGTACCAAACAAATGGCGGATCCAATATGGCAGATACAAGACCCCATAAACCTATCTGACGACTGAGTTTAGAAAAGGTTCTTGGTGAAAAGCTCGGTATCGGAGTTTAAAGGGTCTCCGATTTAAAATATATTATTTAAATACCAAAATTCCAAAATGGCGGATCTAAGATGGCGGACACACGACCTCTTAAACCTCTCTTATTGTTGTGTTATGAACGGGTTTTTGGTGAAATACTTGGTATGGGCGTTTCTGGTGACTCTGACCTAATAAATATTGTAGAAATAAAATTTTTATGACTAATTTTATATGAAACTGTGAGTACGGGACTGTTTTTATTATCATTAATATTACTGTAACTTTTTGTTTCTTATTTTTCGTACTGTTACTGACTTTCTTCGATGTTATAATGCATTTTCGCTAGTGGTATTTTCGCATTGGAATATTCTAATACAGATAAAGTTTTATCATTTTTTTGGGACAAATCCATGCGCCAATTGAATTTTTGTATATCTCGAAAAAGTACAAATAAACCAGAAATAGGAAATTTTAATTTCAGTTTCCCAGATTTACATTATTACTAAACTGGCTATTTTTTAATTTCATTATATTAAATCTTTAAATGTGCATTTTCATTGAAAATAGAGGGAGACATGGTTAAACAAAATTATTTGAAATAATACATACCATTCTAATCAACATTTTGATATACGTGCATAAACATTTCACTAAATTAACTTAATAAAACTTTACCGAAGGGGCCTTTACAAGACAGATAATCAACCTTTTATGTTTTAAAACGGGGTTGTTAGACTTTGAGTGACAGGGAGAACAAAAAGCTTTAAAGGTAACCAAATTAGCAATTCAAATAATTAAAACAGAGAATGAGCTTAACTTTTTAATATTTGAAATGCCACGAAAATAATATTTTTTTTTTGCTTTTGATGTCTACTCCAGGAAAAATAATAAAACAAAATAAAAAATTACATCTTAACGACAGCGTGTCTCAACCTTTCATCATTCCTCATTTTTAAAATTTCTGGAACCTCGAATATATTTATTTTATTAATTCATTTTTTGGTCTAAATAACCAATTTGAATACAGGGTCTTCAAAAGGTATGCAAAAACGGTAGCGTAATTTCTTGTTCTTTAGTCTAATCTAAATCTAAACCCTTCAAAGTCCCCTTGTAACAATTTTGGATGAAATCCGGAAATTTAAAATTTCTATACCGTCATATTGTATCTGACAGATCCTCTTAAAATAATTTTATATTCGCTATTTACATCCTCAAAAACGATTCAGTTCCACCTTTGAACAAAATCGGAAAAAGTAAAATTGAATTGAATTCGCCAGATTGAATATTTCAAAAAATATTGTAAATTCGTAATTGACACTAACAAAAATCTCCGAATACTGATTTTAGACAAAAACAAGAAATGCAGAAACTTTAATCTGTCATCTTGGATCCGCCATATTTAATTTTTTTTAAATAATTTCAGATTCGTAATGTATAATCTGAAACACTCCCCCATATCGATTTTGAATAAAATAGAATAAAATTAATTTTTTATTCATCATATTGAATTTTTTAAAAATAATTTCAGATTCATTCTGTGCAACCCCGAAAACTCCCCCATACCAATTTTGGAGAAAATCGGACAAAATTGATTTTTTTCGTTCGCCATACTGAATTTTTTAAAAATAATTTTAAATTTGTTATGTGCGACCCCGAAAACTCCCCTGTATCAAGTTTGGAGAAATTCAAACAAAATTGGTTATTTTGTCCGCAATATTAGATCCGCCATGTTGAATTTTTGAAAAATATTTTGGATTCGTTATGTGCGACGTCGAAAACTCCCTCACATCAATTTTGGAGAAAATCGGACAAAAATAAACCCTTGGATCCGCCATATTGAATTCGCCATATTGGATTTTTAAAAAATAATTTCAGATTCGTTGTGTACGACCCTGGAAATTCTTCTACAATTTTGGAAAAAATCTGCAAAATTAATTTTTTTGGCCGCCGTATTGTTAGCGCCATCTTGGGTTTTACTGTACCAATTTCGCCCAAAAAATATGGGACCACCGCAGCAACTTCCTGAACATAATGTAAAAAATTTAATTCAAATCGGTGCTGCCGTTCCGGAGTAATCGGTGTACGAGGTGTGGCAGAAAAGTAATGAGACTGGCAACACTGCAAGTTATCTGGCAATGCTGAGCTGTTGTCCATGATAGAGCACATGTATTAGTACTTTCCCATCGCTAAGTGCGAGTTTCAGCGCCTTCCGTTAACTACGTGATTTTTTCGACTGCTATTAGTGAAGTTGTGTTTTGTTTGTGCTTTACGCAAGATAGAAAAGCGGAATTTGGAGCAGCGTTATGCCATTAAATTTTGTGTTAAGCTTGGAGAATCGACAAGTGTGACATTTGAAAAGTTAAAACAGGCCTATCGGGAACATTCTTTATCCCGAGCAGAAGTTCTTTGCTGGCACAAATCATTTTTTGAAGGCAGAGAAAACGTTGAAGGTGAACAACTCTCAGGGAGGTCTTTAACCTTAAAAACTGAGGAAAACATTGAACTTGTGGAGACTCTTGTGGGATCAAACCGCCGTTTAACATTAAGAATGTTGAGTGAACAATTAAATTTGAACAGATTTACCGTTCATCAAATTTTGACTGAACATCTGCACATGCGAAAGGTCTGTGCCAAAATGGTGCCGAAAAACCTCACAATTGAGCAGAAGGACAATCGAAAAAACAAGTGTCTTGATCTTCTTGACAGAATCGCCAATGAGTAAGATTTCTTTATTTGTGTGATTACAGTTGATGAGTCATGGATTTTTGAATATGATCCAGAGACCAAGAGGTAAAGTGAGGAGTGGCACACTCAGAGCTCTCCTCGACCAGAGAAAGCCCGAATGAGCAAATCGAAAATAAAAACAATGCTAATTTGTTTTTTTTGACAGAAGGGGAATCGTCCACAAAGAATTTGTTCCTCCAGGACAAACTGTCAACCAAGTTTTTTTTAAAGACGTCCTTGAAAGGCTCGGAAGGGGGATGATTCGCGTCAGACTACACATTGCAGACAAATGAATATTCCATCATGATAACGCCCCATATCACGCTGCCCTCTCCGTCACAGAATTTTTGATCCCAAAAGGCATTCCTGTGGTTCCCCATCCCACCCATTCACTCGACATCAGTCCCTGTGACTTTTTTCTTTTTCCTAAACTGAAAAACGTCCCCAAAGGACGTCACTTCGGGACTTTAGAAAACATCCAAGAGAGTGTAACCGACATGCTAATGACCATACCGGTTGAAGACTTCCTGCGCTGCTACCAACAGTGGAAAAAACGTCTCCATCGGTGTGTAGCTGTTCAAAGAAACTACTTTGAAGGGGATAACATTGATGTTTGAAAAAAATATAAACTTTGATAAATAAAAAATAAGTCTCATTACTTTTTTGCCACACCTCGTACATACATAAAAAAAATACATAGTCGATGAGGATTTTCTTTTAGAAGTCGGCTAAAAATTAAACCGACTTCTAGAAAAGTGCTAGAAAGCGGAAAATAACTCTAGAAATTTTTATATGAAATTGATATTTTTAAAGTCAGCGCCAAATTATTACTACGAGATACCAGGGGCGGATCCAGCTTCCCTCTTTGGGGGGGGGGGAGGGGCGGTGATATCACAAAAGTACAGTATGGCAAGCGAAAGCAAGTTGTGTGAGACGTCAGCAGCATTCCCATTTCTAGTGTAATGGCAGGGGCTATTTTTCTGAATTTGAGGCTCTTGAAGAGGTGGGGGGGCGATCACAAGAAAAAAACAAGTTGCCGATAGGGGGGAGGATGCGAGCAGCATACACATTCCTACTATAAGAGTCAGGATCGGATCTATTTTCCTGAACTCAAAGCTCTTGGGAAAGGGAGGGGCGATTGCAACCATACACATTCCTATACTTATTCAAGAACTAGAGAGAGTAATAAAACTGTTACCGAAACCTCCAACGTACCTGCTCCAGTGCCGCAGGTAACTGAGGACTACCTTAAATCTAATTATATTTAAATATTATAAGCTTTTATAAATTTATTGTAATAATTAAATTTCTGATAGTTCAATTTAAGTTCTGTCAATGAGCAAAGTACACCTTACAGTGTCTCCGTAGTGATTTATCTTGTTTGTGCTTGTTTTTATATATTATTTGAGATTAGTGAGATACCCAAAATCGTTAAACCAGGGCATTTTCTCCTCAACGAAAAACTTATTATGATGAATGTTTATGATGCGTTAAGATATCAATATTTAGATAATAATGTTAAAAGTTCTGTTGAGATGTGGTCCAACATGACAGGAGTTGGAAAATCTACTATGTACTGAATACTGATGGAGAAAAAAACGACTGGAATTGTTAGTACTCCCAAGACACATTCGATCACAGGCAGACGAAAAACCTTGTTGGAAGAAGAGATGTAAATTGCAATAAAAGGAGTTGTACATACATTTTATTATGGGAAGCAGATCCCAACCGTCGACAAAATTCTAACTAAAATCAATGAAGATCGGGATTTACCTGAAGTTAAAAGAACTGAGCTTTAAAAATTGCTCAGAGAACTTAATTTTTGCTGGGAAAAACCAGATAGGAAATCTGTTTTTATAGATTGTCCGGAAAATGTCTGTTGAAGAAGGAAATATCTCTTTCAAGTAAAAGGTAGAGTTGCTAGAAATAACACCACTTACAAAATTAGTAATTTAACTGAACTTTTAACAGATTTTTTTAAATAAAGTTACTGCAGAAAATTGGGAAAAATCCATATAATAAAAGAATAAAAGAAAATGTGGAAAGTCGATCTTATGATCGGTGAGATAGAGAAACCAATTATAATTAATTTGAGCGAAGATAGCTTCACTGATTTTGATTACAAATTAGATTTGTATTGTTTATCAGCGTAAACACAATTTATAATTTAAAGTTTGTGTAACATATAAAAATTAATTACATTTGAATCCCTTTTTAGTATTTAATTGTAACTCTACAGATGATTTAAGAAATAAATAAACTGAAACGTCAAATGTCCTAAACATGTTTTTAATTAATAATAAAATGACCGACAGCCACAAAAAATTTTTAATATTATATGGATGAATTTATTTTTTTATATATGTTTAACCTCTTGTATTTTTGACAGTGGGTATTTTGTAAGTATTTAAAGTATAACTACATTTTAGTTAGTAGTAGTGTGCCTAAAACGGTGCCAAAATTAAAAATAATAAAAATACAATTGTGATTTGTGTTAAATATGTCAAAATTATCTACATTTTCTAACGTATGTGAATTATTAAGAAATCATAAGAAATAAAATAATATCATAACATTTTTTATTTTAAGTTCATTACCGAAATAATATTCTATGTCATAAATACTTAGTGATAATAAACCTCCTTTCGACGCCTATGACAAGAATTAAAATCCTTTTTAACACTTCACACGTCCAAATATCTATTGTTATCCAACCCAAATAAATAGTCGATTATTATAGACCGGTATTTTTGATTATAAAATTACTAACCTATTCCTGTGAAAAATATATGTGTCTAACAGATTTTGCCAAAGACACCGGACTAAACAACACAGTTCTCTCTCTAGTTCTTGAATAAGCTATAGTATAAGAGGCAAAATCGGGTATGTTTTCCTGAACTTAAAGCTCTTCGAGGGGGGGGGGACGATCACCCCCATCGCCTCCACCCTTGGATCCGCGCCTGCGAGATACATACCAGCTATGGAATGAAAAAATGTTAGCCACATTTTGTCAGGTATTAATTTAGTACCCACTTCAAAAATTTCAATTTCACATAAAATTTTATAGGCGTTTTAGTGTATTTTTAGGAGAGGATTCAATTTTTTGAATTGACGCAGTCATTTAAAAAAAAATCCAAATGTAGCTTTATTTTCACTTGTGATATTTTTATATTTCTGGTTTTGGTAAAAATTAATAGGTCTTCTCATAAATGTTTCATATTTCTGACATTTCACGAAATCGTCTATTTACACCAATTTCCCCTAGAGACCATATTAACTGTAGCCTCTAATATATTTACATAATTTTATGCTGGCAGATATTTCAAATTTATATAATTAACATGTTCACAATCTATTTTAAGTAATGCATCACTTTTATATTGACGCGTAATGTTATTTATTTATGAAATGTATTGTTACAAATTATGAGAGTAATTACGAATTTATTCGTGAAATGTCACAACGATAACTATTTTTTTTTCAGATTTATGCTAATTTTACATATTAATTTTAATCATATTTTTGTCAATAATGCAGAGGTGTAGATTAGGATAATAAGCCACTTAAATGGCACCAAGAGCTGTCGCCATAAGTTTACAGGCTGATGATGTCGTCTTTGTTTTTGTGGTGCAGGTTCTCCTTCTGGTTCCTGGCATTTAATGATGGATATAAGGTTCATTAACAGCCATGAATCGCTGAAGAAAATGTTTTGGATTGCGCTGATGCAAGTCCAAAATTCGTTGTGAACAGATTACTCGATTTATTATTTATTGCACCATTAGCAACTGTGACACTCATCGTCTTTAAAGCTTTTTAGGCCTAAATATCCTGCTAATTTTTATTCTGCAATTGGCTTGAACGATATTATAAACAGAAGAACAGCAAGGTTTCCGCAAAAACAGATCTACAGTAGATGCCATATTCATCGTAAGACAGATAGCAGAGAAATCTATTGAATTTACTAAGCCGGCTTTTATGTGCTTTATATATCTCACTAAAGCCTTTAATAGGATGAGACTGGATGATATTCTGCAAATAATGCGAATTAAAGATATCCCAAACAATTTAATTAACATAGTTAAACAGCTAAACTCCAACACCACAACATAAATCTCAGTAAGCGGCAACCTAACAAAGGATGTACCGATAGCGTCAAGCATACGACAGGGGGACTCTCTGAGTCCATTACTGTTTAACATAGTAATGGACCAAATAATTGAGAACGTCAAAAGAGCGGCACCAGGGTACAGAATGAATACCGGGGCAATAACAATAATATGTTATGCTGATGACGCCGTCATAGTCTCGGAAAATGAAGACGATCTCCAGACTTCTATTTGCATCCCACACCATAAGCAAGCAATTCAATATGAAAATATTCATCGATAAAACTAAGTCAATTGTAATAAGCAAAGTGCCCTTAAGATGTAGTAGTGGATGACAAACCAATAGAACAACTCATGACCATTAATTACTTAGGAGTTGAGATATTCGCAAACCAAGACAGAACAAGAGAAGTAAGAAACCAAGTAAACAAGGCAAATAGGATCTCAGGAAGCCTGGCGGATATAATATGGCACAACACATACATGAGCAAGGACGCAAAAACAAAAATCTACAGGACCTGTATTCGACCGATAATGACGTACGCAATAGAGACGAGAGCAGACAACACAAAAACAAAATCAATTCTAAGAACTGCCGAAATGAAAGTACTAAGAAGAATATCGGGATACACATTAAGAGATGAGATACGCAATTCAACAATACGCGAGGAACATGGAATGCAGGATATAGTAAGATGGGGACGGAAGCGCAGAAGAGCCTGGAATGAGCACGTAGGAAGAATGGCGCAGAATAGGATAGCGAGAATCGCCCGAGATGGAACACCAATAGGTAGGCCACCTAAAAGATGGAGAGAGTCCTGGATTTCAACATCAAATGAGATGAATGATTAAGTTGGAAAAAACAGGCTGTAAGCCTATAACAAGAGGAAGAAGAAGAAGATATTATGAACTTTATTTACCATTTTCTTAGTAGTCACTTCAACTGCGCATCCTGAATGCAAAGTATAACTCATATTGAACGAACATAAATTATGATGAAGCAAAGTCAGCATAATATTGTTCCAATTTCTTTTTATGTTGCATTATGAGTTTTCCACCTAAAAAATAATATTGAATCAAAACACGGAATTCACTCTTCTCTATTTTAGTCAAAATGTACCGATTATTCCCTTTCATATCAATATTAACGCCCAAACAACCATGAATTTAATAGAACATCATTAAAAGTAATACTACTATTCAGAGATACAATCGTCTTCGTGACTGCAAATCACAAAAATGTTAATCCTATTTAACAAACGTTTTTAGACGAATTAAACAGCCAAATGTTTGATGGTAAATACGCTATTCCGCTCAATTAGAGTTTTGAAAGGAGGAAAGTCGAATGATCAGCACTAACTTCGGGAATGTTACGCCACTGAAATTATGCAAATAAAACAAAGAGCAACATAAAAGCACAGTGAAAATACCAACAGGCGGATATGTAAAATTAATCTCTTGTTTTAAAAGGAAAATATATTACATGTTAACATTTGTAAACTGATTTTTAAGAAAAAAATATGACTTTGTGGTAATCTCCATTGTTAATACGCAAAAGTTCCGTAGTGTTATAAAAAAACAAGTTATTATAAATGAATAAGAATGATATAAACTTTATAGATTTAGAGCAATACAAATTTGTGGTGAGAGAAAATCTATGTGATCATCCACGCGCAAAAAATGAGATCGTTTTTAACGATATTTATGTTCAAAAAATCCAATTTTGTTTTTCCAGAAGAAACGTTTTCCGTAATGTATATTTTAATTTTCATAAATCAGTGTTTTGAACTAAAATAACGATTCTAAATTTGGTAATATAAAAGTTTTTTTTAACATACCTATTTTGTTATTACCGCTACCTAACTTTTCTTTCTTTCAGTACAATATCCACTAATAGATGTTTGCGATTACATTTTCTACAGTTTCTCTGTTTCTCGCAGTGTGTGTATCATTTCCATCTAGTCTATTGTCTAATGTTTCCAAGCCAAGACATCTTTTTTCTTCCGATTCCCCTTGTGTTCTCGATCTTTTCTTCAATCATCAGCTGTAAGATCGGTATTTCTCATTCTGCCCTAAAATACACAGTCTTTCTTTTCTTGATTATGTTGTTTAGTTTACGTTCTTTATCAACACGGGCAAAAACTTCCTCATTTATTATTCTCACTGCCCATGGTATTTCAAAGACTTTTAATACCACATCTCGAGGATCGCACCTGCTTTTAGTGTCCAAGCCTGTAAGGGGGGGCGGTGGGGGCGATCGCCTCCCCCAAGAGCTTTGAGTTCAGGAAAATATACCCAATTTCGCCTCCTATACTATAGTTTATTCGAGAAATAGAGAGAGTAATAAATAATTTTTTCCCTTTTTTTCTTCCCAAACTACCTGTGTTCTTTAGTCCGGTGTCTTTGGCAAAATCAAAAGACACATATATTTTTCATAGGAATGGGTTAGAAATTTTATAATCCAAAATACCGGTCTATAATAATGAACTATTTGGGTTGGATAACAATAGATATTTGGAAGTGTGAAGTGTTAAAAAAGGATTTTAATCCTTGTCATAGGCGTCGGAAGGAGGTTTATTTTATCACTAAGTATTTATGGCATAGAATATTATATTGGTACTAAACTTCAAATAAAAAGTTTTTATAATATTATTTTATTTCTTATGATTTCTTGATAATTCACATACATTACAAAATGTAGATAATTTTGACATATTTAATACAAATCACAACTCTATTTTTATTATTTTTAATTTTGTCATAGAAATCGTTTTAAATACATTCAGACTTACACGTAGCCTTATTCTCTCAAAAAATTCTAAGTTATAATTTAAATACTTAAAGAATACCTATTGTAAAAAATACAAAATGTTAAACATATATAAAAAATAAATTTCCATATAACATTAAAATATTTTTGGGGCTATAGGTCATTTTATTATTAATTAAAAATACTTTTAGGACATTTAACGTTTCATTTGATTTATTCTTAAACCATCTGGAGAATTACAATTAAACACTAAAAAGGGATTGAAATGTAATTAATTTTTATATTTTACAGTTAAAATTAGACCTACTTATTTTTATTTCTATTGTACTGATACCTCAATTTAATTTACTTTATCATATGGAAATCCCATAGCCAAAGAAAAAAATAAAATAAACATATTAATTCTACACGCTTAAGAAAAAGACACAAATACAATAAAAAAATAATAAAAAACTTACAGCTTAATAATTAAATATATATAAAATTAAAAAGTAAGATACACTAAAATAAAAATATATAAAAAAATATATAAACAACATTAAACAATAAAATTCAACAAAGACAAATAATAAATTGTATTTACACTGGTAAACATTACTTGTCTAATTCCTAATCAAAGTCAGTGAAGCTATCTTCGCTCAAATAAATTATAATTGGTTCCTCTTTCTCACCGATCATGAGATCGAGTTTCCACATTTTGTTTTATTCTTTTATTATATCGATTTTTCGCAGTAATTTTATTTAAAAAGTTGTTTCAAAAGTTCAGTTAAATTACTAATTTTGTAAGTTGTGTTATTTCTAGCAACTCTACCTTTTACTTGAGAGATATTTCATTCTCCAACGGACAGTTTCCGGACGATCTATAAGGACATATTTTCTATCTTGTTTTTCCCAGCAAAAATTAAGTTCTCTGAGCAATTTCCAGAGTACAGTTCTTTTAATTTCAGGTAAATCGCGATCTTAATTGATTTTAGTTAGAATTTTGTCTACGATTGGGATCTGCTTCCCATAATAAAATTTATGTACAACTCCTTTTATTGCAGTTTTCATCTCTCCTTCTGCCTGTGATCGAATGTAGATTTTCCAACTCCTGTCATGTTGGAACACATCTCAACAAAGCTTAGAACATTATTATCTAGATATTGATGTCTTAAGGCATCATAAATATTCATCGTAATAAGTTTTTCGTTGAGGAAAAAATGCCCTGGTTTAACGATTTTGGAATAAATATAGATGTAGAAGTCATATCTTTTGGGTATACTACTAATCTCCAATAATATATGAAAACAAGCACAAACAAGATAAGTCACTAAGGACACACTGTAAGGTGTACTTTGCTCACTGAAAAAAATTAAATTGAATTATTAGAAACTTTATTGTTGCAGTAAATTTATAAAAGCTTATAATATCTAAATATAATTAAATATAATTAGATTTACGGCAGTCCTCAGTTACCTGCGGCACTGGAGCAGGTACGTTGGAGGTTTCGGTAACAGTTTTATTACTCTCTCTAGTTCTTGAATAGAGTATAGGA
Organism: Diaprepes abbreviatus; assembly: GCA_034092305.1. Lineage (NCBI taxonomy): Eukaryota > Metazoa > Arthropoda > Insecta > Coleoptera > Curculionidae > Diaprepes > Diaprepes abbreviatus. The sequence continues at coordinate 3,527,970 of JASJET010000129.1, forward strand.
ATGTGTGTGCTTGCGATCGTCTCTCCCCTTCCCAATAGCTTTGAGTTCAGGAAAATAGAACCGATTCTGCCTGCCTTTTATACTAGGAATGTGTATGCTGCACGCATCCTTCCCCCCTGTCGATAACTTGTTTTTTTTGTGATCGCCCCTCCCTCTCCAAGAGCTTCAAATTCAGAAAAATAGACCCTACCCTGCCTTTTACACTAGAAATGGGAATATTGCTCCCCCCCTCCCCTTGTCGACAACTTGCCTTCCCTTGCCATACTGTACTTTTGTGATATCACCGCCCTCCCCCCCAAAAAGAGAGGCTGGATCCGCCCCTGATACAATCGGCTATTCCAAGCTACACCTAGGTATACATTTTCTGGATTGTCGTATTATTCAACATCTTACCGCCATCCTCCGGTCAGATTTAACTTCAAATATTAGAACCGAACATTAATAAGTACGACGACGGGTGTCTGGGAAGAAAACCGAACGTGTTTGTAATGTAGGAGTATACAGGGATAAGTTGATAAGTAGCAAGCCAGACTTTCTCCAATATTACAACAGGATAAAAGATGTCAAGAAATAGTAATTGTCAATTAAATACTTATGAAGTTATAAAGCTTAAGATGAGGTCGAAGTGCTGCTGCTGGCGCCCCCTGCAATATAAATCAAAACTATAATCAGCGTTTCGTACAGACCTTTTACAGACACTCTGTACCTATTTGAAATTTCCTTAGTAGTAAAGACTTAAATAAATAGGCCAAATATATAATAACGGCTTTACCAAACAATACCTATTATTTAATCCTTGACCGTTTCCAATTCAAACCCAGTAAAACCCTTTGTATAAATCAAATGTAAAACTATACAAAACCATGTTAGATATTTCTAAGCAACCAGTGTATGCATTTCCAACTTCCTAACTAGCAAGCAACAATTACAAAGACAACAAAGGCAGTATTCCGGCCTTTGGCTACTTTTTTACCGCCTGTCTACCCTTTCCGGTCTGTAGGCACTTCCCAGGAAATAGTTTTAGCTGAAGTCAGCTAACTGTCAGACGAAACGGTGTGTACCAACGTGTAGGACCGGACTTAGATATCTCAAGTTTGTCGCATTGAAGATATATCAAAATTATATAACATATAATAAATCTTAAAAATTTTAAAGTAAAAATATTTTCAATATATATTATGTATATCTTTCCTTATATTCTAAATCTGACTATTTTCCATAATGATCGAAAAAATTTACATAAACTTTGCGTTAAGGCAAATTACGGTTTTGGTTTAAACTATGTCAACTTGAAAGTATTTTTCGTAATCGATGAATAGACATGGCTCTACCAAAGTTTTTATATGTTTTTTGAACGCATGATTAGAATTATCGAGAGTGGATTTCGAAAATAGAATAGAAAGAATTGTTGTTTTGGAAAAAAAATTATCTATCCCTCGGCTAATTGGAAGCAAAAAGTGTCTTTTGTAATTTTTTCATTCGGTCCATAATTTTTGATTTCCAAATAAATAAACATTTGAAAAATTTTTAAGAATAATAATTTTTGATTAAATAGATATTTTCAAATTCAAGAACTACAAGCTGAAATTAATAACAATACGGAAATGTAACGTTTTTACTGCTTTTCAATGATATAAATAAAGTATTTCATAAATTATAACGTACACGCCGCCGTCTTGGTACGGCAGATTATTTTCTTAACAAAGAATTTTCGAGAAAAATGTTTCTAACAAAAGTTGTAGGAAATTAAACGGAGCCTTCGATGGTTTAACCTTGACTTTGACCTTCAAGCTTGATGGAAGGTCATGTTGACTTTTTCGAATAGAAACACCAATTTTTCATTAAAAAAACAGAAAGCGAGAAAAATTTCCTATCCAACGGTATAAAGAATATATAGGGTCAAATCACATCCAGAGGTCATTTGAAGGTCAAATATCTTTACACCATGGATTGATGTTGACCATCCAATAACTCGAAGACTAGGAGTGCTGTGGTAAATCGTTATCTACAAAAGTTGTAAAAAATTGAACAGTGCGTTTTGATGGCGATGTTGAATTTGGCATTGATCTTGACCTTCGAGGTCAGTTGAAGATCATGTTAATTTTTTCAAATAGAAACCCTTATTTATTGCAAAAATGGAAAGTGGGAAAATTGTTCTATTTAATAGTATAAAGAACTTAGGTAGTCAAATCATATCCAGAGGTTATCTGAGGGTCAAATATCCTTACATGGATTGATGTTAACATCCCAATAACTCTAAGACTAGGAGTGATGTAGAAAAACGTTTTCCACAAAAGTTGTAGGAAATTGAACAGCGCATCTAATGGTGAATTTGAATTTGACCTTGACCTTGATCTTCGAGGTCAATCGAAGGTCGAATTGATTTTTTACAAGAAAACCTTTATTTTTAATTGCCACTCCTAGTCTTTAAGTTATTGGTTGGTTTACATCAATTCATGGAAAAAACATATGGGATCTTCATATGACCTCTGGAAGTGACTGGACACCATTATATTTTTGATGCCGTTGAATAGGAAATTTTCCTCGCTTTCCGTTTATGCAGTAAAAAAGAAAGTTTCCACTTGAAAAAAAAACTATACCCTAAATTGACCTTGAAGGTCAAGGTTCAATTTGAGCGAGACGCGCTGTTCAACATCTCATAATTTTTGTAGAAATCGTTTTCTACAGCACTTCTAATTATCGAGTTATTAGATGGTCGACATCAAGTCGTGGTGTAAAGACATTTAATCTTCAAATCATCTTTGGATATGATTTGACTGTTCTTTATACTGTTGAATAGGAAAATTTTACCGCTTTCTATTTTTCCAAGAAAAAATGAGGACTTTTATTTAAAATATCAACGTGACCTTCGGCTGATCTTGAAGATTATGTTTAAGGTCAAATTCAAGGTCATCACCAGATGCGCCATTAAATTTTCTACTTTTGTCTAAAACAATTTTCTTGAAAATTCTTTGCTAAAAAAATATTCTGCTGTATCAAATCTTTTGGATCACCCTGTATATATACACACGAATCGAGTGTCGAGTTTTGATATATTCCTTTTTTAATTTACCCTGGCGCCACCACATGGCGGTTTTATACAACATTGTTGGTTTGTGTTGATCTTGTGTTATTGAGTGACCCATCGAGATGTCGCCACTGTGTCTTTAATACTATTTTTCAACTGCGAAATTTGTTTATAAGACGTAGATGCAAGATGATGGTGTGTACCGAATGCAATGGCCTGATAAGACCCATACTAAGACGAAACAGCTCTGTCGTCATTTTTCCAACCCGTAATATATATATATATATATATATATATATATATATATATATATATATATATATATATATATATTGAGTGTGGCCGGGTACCATATCTTAGAAAGTGATAGTCCAGGAACTTCGGGAAAAAAATCCCGTTGAGGGATGTGGCCAAGATAAATTGCTGGAAATAATTATTAAGTTCCTAACTCTGTTGCTAGGGGGCGTAATTGCCATAGTCATGGAAAAAAAGACATTTTTCTGGAAATTATCCCTATATCAACTACCAAAAAAATATTACACTCCCTATATCAGCTACCAAAAAAATATTACACTGACAATTTTACTATAATTCTACATCTTTTTGGTTTAACACTTTTTGCTGTAAGATGTAAAGTTAAGGCAGGAGAGGAGGGGGAAAGTCTACTGATAAAAGTTGCCATAAATTTGGTTTGGCTGCGCCGAATTTAGTCAACCAAATTTCCTTTTAAAAAGGAAGGTTTGACAATTAAAACAATATAATAGTTATATTGGAATGCTTTTCGCGAAACTCGCTAGAGGGCGTTATTTGAAACCTTTCTCTTTTTTTCAATTTTACTTCGAAATTTTAAACGGAACGCTATAGTTTTTATATCATATTCAGAAAATAGACTAAATTTGCAAGAGAAAATGTAAAAAAATTAATTTGATATCATTATTTTTTTCGAAATTATAGCTAAAAAAATAATTGATATCACCTTGATGGGAAAAAGCCTTTATTTTAAAAGATCCTTGGTCGAGCGAGCCTTGAAAAATAATAAAAAGTAGAAGAAGAAGAAATTCAGTTTTCCTAAATTAATATCAGCATCTGCACAAATTTAAATTGTCCATCTCTGTGCTTACCTCTTTCTCCCGTCTCCATTTATTTACCCCCGGTATTTTCGGCAGAGGAATGCAAATTTATCTTGTCTATAAAGATGTCGTCGGCCCTGCACTGTGTTTGTGGACAAAAAGGGCATCCCGTGTCCGCAGGGTGTGACGTTTGAAAGGGGTGAATGACTACATTTAGCTAGACGCATTTATAAAAGGTAGGGTAGTTATGACCGAGAAAAGGGGTGGAGGTTAAATTACGATTTAACTTATGTTGCTAGGCGGAGCGTGAATTGTTGTGGATTATACGAGGTTGTGACTATGTGGGCCTATTTCCATAAGTTGTTCCATTAATATAAATATTAATAAATAAAGGGTAACAATAATAATGTTAGTTTAGAACCACTGGTTGACGTTTGGAAAAATGTTTCTAGAGAAAGAAGATTGCTTATTAACTATATAGACCCAGGTTATGCAAAAAGAAAAATTTAGTCTGGAACCCTTCAACACAGAGTGATTGATGGAGATAGGGACGTCAGACATCAGAGATAATTCAGCATATTACGGGAGGAAGGCAAGCTGATGCTGGAGTATAAGAATAGATATAACTCAATTGGCAAGATACTTCACCAGAAGTCAGCTGAAATTTACAGGCCGTATTATAAACATAATCTAGAGCCTGTGATTACAGACCATACGATTGCTCATAACATACTAAACCTGTTATTTATTATGTTGTCATTTTAGGCAACAAAAGCTCATATGGAGTTTTCATACAGAGTTAACCATGTTGATACTAATGAAGCTAATGAAGAAAAGAAAAGAACCTTTTTTTAAACTATCTAATCTATCTATCGAATCTAAATAACTATTACAAAATAACTGACGAAACTTCAGTTAATTTTATATACTAATATACAGGATACCTCGTTTTAAAAAATTTTAACAACCATTACTCAAAATTCGTGTTCATTACAAAAGAAATAGGGTTCGAAGTGGCACATCCAACAGTGATCTTGACTTTAAAGTTTCGACTGACCTTTAGGGCCATTTGAAGAGGAAGTAATTTTTTGAAGTAGTAATTCAGTTTTTAACAGCAAAAACCTTTCTCCAATAGTCAGACAGTGCTGCAAGCATTTGCATGTCATCAGATAACATCAAAACAAGTCTGGAATTATCTTGAAAAACTTATCACTCTGGCAAAATACAACAAAAACACTCTCGTGTAGGTATCAGGACATAATGTATTCTTAGGCAGTGGAAAAATGGACCAACTTACAAGAAAAAGATCTGCTACTACATTTATTGGATTGGACCCAATATTTGGCATTACCAAGTCTGGTATTCATGGGTGGTTGTCCTGGAGATTAAGGTATTAATAATAGATGCGCTAGAACCACATTTCGGGCCACAGGCAAAGCAAAAGAACTAGTAACAAGCCACTGCTTCTTAAGAAGATCTCTACATACAATAGACATCTACAGAGTGGGCAATATGTTCCCAGGTGATTTGTACCATTTGGTGTGGAGTGACAGCTCAGGGTATCATCGGACCCTATTTCTTTGAAAAAGAAGACGGAATTCCTTTAACTGTAAATAATGAACGTTATAGGGTCATGCTGGAAAATGTTGTTGGCCCAGCCTTGGAAAATAGATCAGAAATGTGGTTTCAGCAAGACGGAGCCAGGTCTCGTACCACCAGGCCAACAATGCTGCATTTAACAGAATTGTTTGGTGAACGACTAATTTTAAGACGGTTGGATATTCCATATCCATCACGTTCGCCTTACTTGACACCCCTTGACTTTTTTCAGTGGGCTTATTTAAAGGAGAACGTTTATGCCAATAAACCTAGAATCCGGGATTAGCCAAAGAACATTTGAGAGATGTTGCTTTTCATTATTAATGAAGAACAAGCTTCATTTAGGGTACTAAGTTTGTGCGAAACCCGTCTCAAAATAAAATGTCCTTAAAAAAGTTGTTATTTTTTAAAATCACCTAGGAACTTATGATCTACCCTGTATAATGAAGACTATGTGTCGAAGAGGATGAGACACTCTAACCTGCTGGAGACATTTTCGAGGATAAATGATTCTCAAAGGATAAACTAGTTAACAGGCTGCTAAACCAGATTTAGGCAATCAACCTGTTCACTAAATAGAACAGGTATAACAGGCAACCTCAGTCACCAGGCTGCAGTGTAAGAGTTTCTCAACCCTGGGCTGCTATATCATTCAATCAGTCAATCACTCCAACATATTTAGTGTTGTTACGCTACATTGACTTCATTTTAATAACTAATTCGTTATTATTAACTCCAACTTTATCCCTAACACAATAAAGAAATTAAAATTGCAGTATACAGAAAGCCAACACATACTGGACATATTTTAATCATAGTTCTAATCATTCTGTTGTAACAAAACGCAACATCTATAATCGCGCTATATCTATATGCAATAATGCCGAATCATTGGAAAAAGAGGTAGCAAATATTAAATCCGATTTACAACAGAATGGTTATCCTTTAAAACTAATTGAGGATGTTATAAATAATTTGAGAACAACGAACACTGGACAACAAGAAATACATCCCTTCTTCACATTAAGGGAACTTCGGAGTAACTAAGACGAATTGCCAGTAGTTATAATATAAAAACAGCCTTTAAATCAGAAAATACACTTAGAGCTCATTTAACAAAAACAAAATCAAAAAGTACCGATAAGAAAGAATGTGTTTACAAAGTTCCATGTGAGTGTGGTGAAATGTATATTGGAGAAACCAAACGACCACTAGAAGTTAAAATTAAGGCACATAAAACTCATACACAAAAAGGGGAAACGTCGAGATCAGGTATTGCAGAACACGCTTGGGATAAACAAACACCACATAAAATGGTCTGAAGCTGCGGCAATATATATGGAACACACTATATAAAAAAAAGAAAATTTATAGAAGCAGCATATATTAAAAACAATAATGGAATCGTCAGTAAACCGAGTGTTGAGATACCTAATCTTTGGTAACCACTACTTTGTAACATCAAATCATTGAAGTGTGTACAGTGAAGCGAAACGTTGCGCTTCAATGAACACAGTCCCTATATAAGCCCGTAGTCTTAAGACAAATCATGCAGTTTATACTTGATAACGATTAGAGATACAACCTAATCGAAACGTCGTAAAAATAAAAATAAAGACAATACAAGTCCGACCACATTTTAGTAACACAATAAAGTTAAGAAATGTGTAAAAGATATTATTTATAAATTTGGGTTCCCTACAAATTATCGAGAGTAAAGCTCAGAGTGGGTTCCAATCTAAATTGAGAAAGAAATAGAAGAACACCTAACAATTTATTAACAATAAATACATATGATTGTAAACAACAAGAACGTTAATAACACCCAAATCGTGCAATATTATTACGCAACCTTTATAAAAAATTCAAAGTTCAAATTCTTTTAAACGCTATTAACAAACAAGAGTTCTTAAAATTTAAAGTCAGCGACCATTTAACATTTTAAAAAGTGAAAAACATATTGAGATAATAAAAATTATAGTAGTAATGAAATAAGATAAGAAGGTAGGTCAGACGTTAGCCGAATTCAAAGAACAATGGTATGTGTATATAGATAGAACTGGGTCTGTTCTTTTGTGAGCTATATCAAAAATATACTTGAAGATAAAAATTGCCCATATTTTTTACTCCTGATTGAAATGATTTTTAATGCTGAATTGTCCGTTTTAAACTTCAGGTTAATATGTTCTTTAAACCTTAATACACGATCTAAAACAAGTCCCAGATATTTGGCTGAAATTTTAAAGATTGTTTCATTTGACAATATATTAAAGAACAAGCAAATTGAGTTGTGTATATCGTACAGATCCTTATGAGAAGTGCTGTAGTTATTTTTTTATGCACGTCTAATTTAATAGTTTTTACTATTGGAGTTTTTATTACAAAATCAATCGATTTCTTTTATTTCGAACCCTTATAGCAAATTTGCCACCTATCGTGTTTTATCTGCCTACTTTATTAGGAAACATAGGGAAGCAAAATATACTCAATTGATTTCAAATGGATACTCGTTTATGTAAAAGGTTGGTGGTTTTGTTTGAGAGAAAAATTCGGAGGAGAATTCCAGGTTATATTCGGCTGACCTCCAGAAGTTTTATTCAATATATTTTTCAACGACAAAAAGAAAAATAGATAATTTTATTCTTTTTTCTTTGAGAGTAAGACAAAAATTTTACAATTTTTTTTCTTGTTAGATAGAACGACAAAGGTATTATTATTTCTGTAAAAATTGTCCATAAGGAAATAATTTACTTTGCCATCCTTGCAAAGTACTTCAAACTTATTTCATGACATCTTCTTATCGTTTTTAGGGAACAAACATCAATGATGGAGGTATTGAGTGATTTTCAATCTGTTCTTTTTTTGTAAGACGATTGGCAACCGTATTAAAACCACTTTTCACGTGCTGTGAAGATGGAAAAGCAAACAAAAATTTTCTTACAATCTTCCATAATACAGGATTATCTAAAACGTAGGATAATTTACAACGCAGGAAAAAATAGGTCATTTAATTCTTAAATTTTTCGCTACGGCCGAAAATATTTGCTGCTGTTGCAAGGCGTCTTCAAGAAACCGGTAGCTTTTCTCCTTGCAAAAACTCATTACACATGGCAACAGAGATTCTTTGGAGGGAGGTTTGGGAGTCGATCTTGGCTAATTCCTGTCTATTAACTGCGAAATTTTGCTGAATTCACTCTACTTTTATGATACAGACAATCTATTAAAAATGGGTAATAAATTAAATAAAAATGTTAAATATATTCAGAGCGTTATTTTCAAGCCTAGACATGCTTTAAATGAGACATCTTAAAATATTGTTTAGAATAAATTTAAATTCATATAAATAAGTTGTTAAAAACGTTTTTTATGTGACTGTCGGCTGTATTTTTTTAGCAGGACAGTCTCTTAGTAAAGTCCAACGTATGGCGATTTCATCGGCCTTGATATTTTTCTTCCATAGTCTCTATATCCTGGTGGAACAGTTCCTCCTGTTTTACACTATGATTACCTAGGTTGCCTGTAAATCTTTCCAAATGACTATGTAATGTCGTAGTAATGCCTCTGATGTTAAGGGCATATAACTAACGAACTATTTGCGATCACCTAAAATGTACGGATGTTTCGTCCCGATACCGGTGGTGGACTTATCAGTGGGATCCACTGGTATCTTTCCCAGGCATCCCTGTAGTTTCCACAAAATTGGGCCTCTATTTAAGTCCAGTTTTGCCGGAAAGCGGTGGTAAGATGTTAAGTTCCACAACATGCCCCCCCTAAGGCATTTGCTTTCCGGCTTAAACTGTCGGATAGTCCAAGCCGTTAGAAAGCACAGGTCTGAAAAGGAAGTGGAACAGACATCCTAGGTGGTCTTTCCAAAGTAGGGTACCGGCTTTAGCACAAAGCCACGACTCAATGGCTTTTCATCTAGTCGTCCCTGCTAGGGCGCCATGTCGTAGTAATGCCCCTGATGTTCAGGGCATATAACTAACGAACTATTTGCGACCACCTAAAATGAACGGATGTTTCGTCCCGATACCTGTGGTGGACTCATCAGTGGGATCCATCGGTATCTTTCCCAGATATCAATATAGTTTCCACAAAATTGGACCTCTATTTAAGTTCAGTTTTGCCGGAAAGCGGTGGTAAGATGTTAAGTTCCACAACAGTAAGTAATGTAATTTGATTCTCATATTGGCTTCCAGTTTGTCAAAATTCACAAGCAATTAGCTAACTATTTCGGAATAATTTGCAGTTTTGTGATTCACAAAAAAGTTTTTGACAACTGATACGAAGCTTGGTCCATGCTTCCGATTCAACCGGCGTCATGTGATTTGCAAAACCATTCTTGTTTATAGGATTACGGGATTGTGGTCCACCAAAGATGCCTGCTTTTAATTTTTTCGTACTGAGGCCAGGAAATGCTTTACAAATATACAGGGTGTCCGATAAGTACCTTCTAATTTCTCGGGAGCATACAGAGGAGGTCAAAATAACTCTACTTTTTCATAGAAAAGAAATTCTTAAAGTGCCCCTTAACGAAGATACAGAGCCCTAAAAGGTTATGTAGCGATTTACCTTATCGGCTCTAAGTTTTGAACCGACTTGTATATTTTAATGAAATTTTAATATTTTATCGAGGCCGTAAAGACTCATTATACCATACTACAGTAGATGTTTTAGATCATCAGAGAAGTCAGGGACGGATTTGCAGCCACACTTATTGGGCCTAAGTTTTGACAGGTGTCATTTTGCAGAGCTGAAAATAGATTTTTTAAATACCCTGGTCATTCTTCTTCAAAAAAGGTATTCTTGATTTATTTCGATAGAACTAGCGGTTCTTGAGATAAATCGATTTTTATCGTAGCACTCAAAAGTTATTAATGCTATATTCAAATAGGTAAAAATCAGGTTGTTATTGTTAATACCTACATAATGAATTATCATTTGACGGAACTTCAAGTAAAAATGATTCTAAAAAATAGATAATATTGTTACACAGAGTATGCTGATATGCATTTAACTTATGGTGAAGCGCTGCCAAATTCTTCGAAGGCACGATAAGTCTATGCTGAAAGATTTCGAGCTCAAACATTACCAAGTCCACAAACCGTTCAAACTCCAAAGGAAACAGGTAAAAGATGATTAGAGAACAATTATTAGAGTTAACGAATTAATTTGTTACATGTTTCATTTAGGGTCATTTTTGCCGCAACATAGCGGTGGGGGACTTCCCGGGAGAGCACGAAAGCCTCACGTAGAGAAATTTTGAAGATATTGCTGACAATCCTTCAAACAGCATAAGAAAGCTCAAGACACAAAACAATTTTCCAAAATGGATTGTACATGAAACTCTAACATAACAGTTACTTCACCCGTACCATGTTGAAAAAGTACACGCTATGTCTCCGGATGATTATCCGCAAGACTTAAACAATCCAGCTGGTTTATAACCAACATAACCTAAATAAAAATTTTTCTAACCTTATTTTGTTTACCGATGAGGCCAGTTTTCCGAGAGACGGCATAATAAACTCACACAATTTATGTTTTTGGGCTGATGCAAACTCTCACGCCATAATTCAAAACAAACATCAACAAAGGTTTATTGTAAATGTGTGGGCTGGCATCATCGGAAATAACCTTATGGGTCCATTTGTTTTGGAAGGAAGACCTAATGGTGAGATTTATTTACAATTTTTGTAAAAAACTTAAATAATTTATTGGGAGATGTATTTGGAACATACCCCTGTTGAATTAGCAAACCGTCAGAATTAGGGTACGGTTTTTTTGAACGCTGAATAACGTAATAATATTTTTAATTATATTTGAAAAGGTGTCGATAAACAGTAGATATTTAATTTCTTGGTATACACATGCCGATTTTATGCTATCCTTTTTTAACTGCATTATTTAAACGAGTATCATATGATGATCGGTACGTCAATTCTGAATAAATAAAAGTGTGAATATATGGTTGCCTAAATTAATTTTATTATTTTCAATATATAAACAATATTTATCAATAAAAATAAGTTTTTATAACCTCTTTTTGTTAATATTAATTATAACCCTCGCATTTATAGCAATTTCTAACACTTAAAAACACCGAAAAGAGTCACGACAAGTAATTAAACTGAAACAAAATATATGTAAACATGTTCATATCGGTCAGGCATCAGAGAAGCCTCTCCTTCACTGATCATAAACAGTCTTCAATTAAATTTATTGTTATTTAAATTTATAGAGTATGATCGAAGGAGATGTTCCTCTTGATACAAGGATGTAAATGTGGTACACGCATGATGGTGCTCCACCTCATTTTAATCATATAGCACATTAACACTTAACTAACGTTTTTGGCCCTCGATGGATAGGTCGAGGTGAGCCCGTTTTATATCCACCAACATCTCCAGACCTAAATCTTTCAGACTTTTACCTCTGAGGATATCTAAAAGAACTAGTTTATTCAACACCAGTAAATACTAGATAAGAACTACTACCGAGAACAGCACAGTGCAGTGCAGCTGGAAAATATTCGAAAAATAAGAAAATGTATTGAAGAATCTGGAGCCCATATTGAATATTTATCAAAATAACATTTAAACGTTTTCACTATTTTTTGCATTTTAATAATCTTGTAAATTAATTAGGTCCCGATCAATCCTTTAGAAGGTTTGTAGACTTTCACTTTGAAGAGTGAGACAGCGCCTCCCCATAAATTAAAGCAGATTAGCACACTCTGTGTATTTTATTTTTACCTGTTTGTGTTTAACAATAGTACGTTTTGAGTTTTTCGCATAAAAACCAATTTATCTTGAAAACCGCCTGTTTTATCGAAATAAATTAAGAGTATCTTTTTAAAGACGAATGACCAAAGTATTTTAAAAATCGATTTTCAGCTCTATAAAATGACACCTGTCAAAATTAGGCCTAATGAGTGTGGCTTCAAATACGTTCCTGATTTCTCTGATAATCTAAAATATCTACTGTAGTATGATTTAATGATTCTTTATGTCTTCTACAAAATAATAAAATTTCATTAAATTATACAAGTCGGTTCAAAGTTTAGAATCGATAAGGTAAATCGCTGGGTATCAATTAGGGCTCTGTATTTGCGTTAAGAAGCACGTTCGGAATTTTTTTATGACAGAGTAGGGTTATTTGAACCTCTCCTGTATGCTCCTGAGAGATTAGTAACTACTTTCCGGACACCCTGTATTAAATAAAAACTACTTTCATGACACCACTTTCAAGGGTCTGTAGTTCCCTTTGGAAGCACCTGCGGACCTATGTTTATATAAACTTCTCTTCATATTTTGTTATATAAAATCATACCGTAAAATTTATCATCAGCATTTCCGGACACCCTGAATATTCTGATGCTTTAGATGTAACCGAAGTGCTGCTGATAGTGCCTTCTGCCATAAAATCAGATCATCATTACTCATCCTAAAAAACTCCAAAATACCACACTAAATGCAAATCAAGTTGTTATTAACCATCTATTGCATGATTTATTAAAATTTAACGAAAAAACTGTTTTATTGTAAATTTACTGCTAAAGGGTTACAAAAGTATTGTGGACACATCTTTTTCAAAAGTTTATATTATTAAGAAAAAACATTTTTCATTCCCAAATGGGAACGGTATGCATACAAACTACCACACTATTTACTATGACTAAATTTTCTTTAAAACATATTTCTTATATGAAAATATATATTAAGTGGAAATAGAATAAAATCCTTTAAAACAATTATTTATATTGTTAAGTCATAAATGTACTTGACATTTGTCGCACATTATGCGTGATTTTTCTTTTAAATGTGATTTCTAATTTCAACAATGACCAATATTGTTGACTTTTACCTTTTTAGTTGGACGGAGATTCAAATATTTTCTTTTCGATGCAAATGGTACAAGTAAATTAGAGGAGTACTAATATTAGTGCTCCCACTTTTCCTTTCGGTTCTTGCATTACTGGTACCAAAAATCTTTCATTGTTGTAAAAATCGTAGGAATAATTTCAGTCGAAGATTTTTTTGTTTTTTTACGAGACGTGGTTCTATTGGTGTTCTTTGATTGTTACTTTAAGGCATCTCTTTGTTTCGCTAACATATGAATTGCCATATTCACACGAGATCTGATACACACAGTTCTACCTTCCTTTCTGAGTTGTTCGTTGTGAACCAACAAGTCTACACCGCCAATATGCATGTTGTACACACATCCTTTTTAAAAAATCGTTGTGCTTTGGTTACTGATTCTGTTTCAGAATAAGTAGATATAAAAAACAACGCAATTATCAAGCCAGTGTATAGCATGAATATCTACACCATTCACATTTGCAGTTTTCTCAATGTATGAGACTGTTGCTTTTTCATTTCTTTTTTGTTAAAAAGATTAATCTCCCTGTAAAATAAACGAATTGCATACTTTATTTGCTGACACACAATATTTATTAGAATATACCTTCATTCTCATCATCTGATAATTCAGAATCTTCACTATCTGAGGGTACGTCACGTATAACGGGTGGTTCTGTTTTCCCATGAAATGAATTAGGTTTGACTTTAGGAAAATCCATTGCAGATCTACAACATAATGTTTTGTAGATGATAATTTAAAAAAAAAAAAATGGGACTACTGGGTTAGGTGATGCTGCAGCTACAATTGTTAGTAAAAATAAAAAAATGTTGTTCTAGTCTACTCTTTACAGATATGTCTAACTATAAAAAATGAACACCTACCTGCATTCAGTAATAATATAATATAAAATTTTCGCACCAAAAAACACCGCTGACTAACTGGCTTGAAAGTTGTCTCACAAGCAATTTCAAAATGATAAATTGTAGTTCTGTACGGACATCTATTATTAAAAAGGTAATAAAATGTAGAGTACTATAGTGAAAATTAATAGTTTTTGCACAAACTCGTCTATAAAATGTAAGATGGTGCCACTTAATCAAGCTTAAAGAAATATGTTCCCCTTTGGGAACTATATGTAATAGAGGGTTAAGATAAATATTTACAAAAAAGTTTAAAAAAATATATATAAATCTGACAACTTGTATTTCGGAAACTATCAACTTTTAGATTAAGACCGTTTGAACTAGATACTCATATTATAGCCTCAGGAATTTACGATACTTATCTTTACATACGTTTCAGAAACACCCAGTATAGTTTAATTTCTTTTTGGATTATATTTCTTTTATTTCTTTAAAAGTATAAATCAAAATTATAAATGTTTTATAAATCAACATCCATATTTAACTAAAAGCATCTGCAAATTTAATACTTTCAAATAGATTCAAATATGCATCGCGTTTTAAAACGTGGCGAGAAAAGTTTTGCAATTTTAATGAATTTACGTTGTCTGCATTACAGTAGAGAGAATGAAATTATCCAGCAAATTACAAGCTGTAAAGAAACTATTAAATATGGAAACATCCCAAAATTGGGAACAGTAATTTATGGAAATAAAAGCGAGCTTTCAAACTTAAGAGGACATCTTAGTTAATAGGTTTTTAAGTGAATTAGGGAAAGCCAGAAATCTATCTATAATAATAGTAATATCCTTTATTTGCCAACAAAATCATGATCACATAACAAAGCACGTCAGAAAGAGAAATGTTTAACGTTAAGAATTATAAATATATTGATCCAACTACAGTTAAGATAAAAACTAATCGACATTTCGATAGGAACTTTACACCAAGGAAAACAAAAGGAGAAAAAGACAGATACAAAATAATTTAAAAAAGTAGTAATAAGAGAGTCAATTAAACTGAACAAAGTTTTACAGTTTGTAAAATAAGATATTCCAATTTAAAAGGAATAAAATTTTTACACATAAAATAAAAGTATGAGAAAAACCCACTAAACAAAAAATATTAAGTTAAAAATATTGACATTACAAAAATTATTCATTAAAATTGAAAGAGTAAAAGCACCTACCCGACACCCCTCCATTTACTCGTCTCTTAAAGCAGTTAATCGACTCGATAAGCCAAATTTCTCTTGGTAACATCCTTACGGCTTTAATCGCCATATAGTGTGGTTCTCTCTTATAGAAGGTAGAGTTATGTAAAGGTACCCTTAGGTCATTCGCCCCTCTGGTAGTCATAATCATGTTTTCCCCATAAAACTGTCTATTTAGCGGAAATAATTCCGTATTCCCTCTGACAAGCATGACTAAAGATCTAAAATATAATGAGGGAACAGTAAGCAACTTAAACTGAGTAAAAAATGGTCGACATGAAGCTCTTGGATGTAGGTGGAAGATGCATCTTATTATGCGTTTTTGAATTTTAAATATATTTTTGATGATCCACAAAAGGAAATATCATAAGAAACAAGAGATTGTATGTGCCCAAGGTAGAAAAGCTTAACAGTCTCCGTAGTCATGAAGCCTACGGACTACACCACACAAACTGCTAAGCCTATTCCCAAGAGCAGAGATATGATGTTCCCAGTTTAAAGAGGGATCCAAATGAACACCCAAGAACGTAACGTGTTATAAGTAGGTATAGATCTACTTCCAAGCCACATAAGCAGTGACTTGTTGCGTGCTTTAAAAAGAGAATGAGGCAGGTTTTATCTACATTTAGAGTGAACCTGCTATCAGAACACCACTGCTGCATTTTCAATGCAGAGTTTGTGCACTTTTGAGATAGTCCAGCCACAGAAGTGTCTGCCAGAATCACTGATGTGTCATCAGCAAACTGGCAAACGCTATTCGCGGCCAATCCATCCCTCAGATTGTTTACATATATTAAGAACAATATGGGTCCCAGAATGGAGCCCTGGGGTACCCCCTGAAACAATTTAGTTCTATCTGAAAAGTAATGATGATTATTTTTACCAAAGCAGACAGTTTGCTGCCAATCCGACAAGTAAGATTGCAGCAAATTGACAGCAATACCTCTGACCCCGTACGCACCAAGCTTTGTCAAAAGCAAGTTATGATTCACAGTGTCAAAAGCCTTGGACGAATCAAAATATAGGCCTGCCACTTTTTCATTTGTATCAATTCTTTCATTTATATAGGAAATTGTGTCGAATATTGCCATTTCAGTAGATTTGTTAGGTCTAAAGGCGAATTGATTTTTACTCATTGTATTGAGTCTACTTAGATGTTCAAATATTCTAGTATATATAACTTTTTTAAAGACCTTTGACACTGCTCGAAGCAGGGAGATTGGTTTATAATTTTTGATGCACTGGCGATCCCCTTTTTTAAATATAGAAATCACTTTGGCTGTCTTGAGAGTAGTGGGAAAGATCTGTGTGGCTAAACTTTCATTAACAATATTTGCTAAGGGATTACAAATTTTAAAACATATACGGACACGTCGTCCAGTCCCGCTGAAAATTTATTAGGTAAACTCATAAGCGTTCGAAAAATTTCATCGGTATTTACTGTTGATAAAAATATTGTACGATTATTAACTTCAGTTTGAAATGTAAGGTTAAGATTTGAATTATTATGTACATTGAACTGTCTGCTAAATAATTCAATAATATCTATTAGAATTCTTGTATTCATGATATGTGTTTTTGTTTTGCTAACGTAGAAGTTGCCATATTCACACGGTATTTGATACATATAGACTTTTTTTTTTGAGTTGCTGCTTGTGTATTCCCGAAGATACACTTTTACGACCTATCACGAACTCTCCGACTTCTGAACTTACCAAGTTCCTTCTCTAATCCTGGAATCATGACAAGAAATCCCATCTTCCTGGTTGCTACACTTCATAAAAATTCTACGCGAAATGGGAGTATAGCCAGAAGACTTTTTATTAGTGTGTAATAATCTCTTTTTTATTTTTACGCCTGTTTCATTTAGACTTGGAATTTCGCCACGTGTTGGGAGCCTTGTGGTAGACAGCCTGTTGAATAAACTGAATGATGCCGGTTTGTATATACAGGCCTATCCCGATGATCTGATCGTTTTCTGCTCTGATCGCGATATTCGGGACCTGGAGGAGCCAATGATGCGAGTCTTCCTGATCGAGGAACGATGATGCCACAGAAAACAGTTCGGAATAAACCCGGACAAGACCGAGGTGGTACTCCTTACAAAAAAGAGCAAAATTGGGAGACTTTCCATCATTACATTGGTAGGAAGGACTCTTCAATTCAAGGGGACATTTATATAGCTGGGAGTAGTTCTGCACTCACCACTGAACTGGAATGATGATATTGAGGCTCGAAACAAGAATGGCATTTGTGCTTTCTGGGCTTGTAAACGAGCATTTGGGTGCAAATGGAGGCTGACCCCTAAGGTGCTATATAGGAATTACACTATGGTGATTCGCCCCATGATAACGTACGCTGTTATAATATGATGGCGTAGTACAATAAAGCGCAAACACAGTCAGTTCAAAGAATTGCTTGCATGGGAATATTGAGTGTGATGAGGACTGCTCCCACTAGAGCTTCTGAAGTCCTGGTGAAACTGCCTCCTCTTCACTTATACGTAGAGAACGAAGCCCTAAAGACTGTTTATCGTCTCAGTTGCTCAGGGCATCTTGGAATTGGAATGGGCAGCTACTCAGTTGTCTGGAAAAGCACGGTGAAGAGCTATTCATCACTCCCTGGAGATATTTTTGTCAAGTAGAGATGATTGAGAGGGAGAGCAAAATCTTCCGATAGATCCTGGTGGTATACTGATGGATCCCAATAAGATGAAAGAGCTGGAACCGGAGTGTTCGGCAGAAACACAGGAGTCAGAGAGTATTACTCTCTCGAAAAACGTGCGATAATCTTCACGGCGGAAATTTATGCTACTTTGCAGTGTGTCCATCTCTGTGAGAAGGATATAGACAGGAATAACGTAATAAATATATGCTGAGACAGTAAGGTTGCGATATTGGCACTGAAGTCGAGTGTTCTAACTTCGTGACTGGTGTTTGAATGCAAGGACGTACTGAATGATATTACTGCACAGTCAGACTTGTTTGGGTCCCGGGTCACGAGGGCATACGCGGGAATGAGGAAGCAGACCGTCTAGCATAATTGGATTCGGCAACTGAACCGTATGGACTCCAATCAATACAACTTGTCCCAATTGCTATTGACAAAATGAATAAAAATCGTTACTGGAAAGCAAATTTATTGAATCGTGGAGGGGAGCTCCTGGAATGAGGTCTACTAAGGAACATATAATTGGACCTAGCGCACGGCGTACTATGGAGCTTCTCTTCTTAGGAAGGAAAGAGCTGTGAATCGTGGTTGTGGTCGTTAGGCAAGTTCAACTAATAAGGCTACTTGGATTCGCAAAGTCGATCGGCCACGAATGACCGGCAGCTATGGTGGAATATAAAGAGCCCAATAGAGGCCTAGGCATCGATAATCTAGTATGAACATCTCTTTTTCATTTATTCATTTGCAAAAGATTGTATGCCTCTCACCATCTATCGGCATCGTTCTTAACTGGAGTCGCGATTTTAAGTGGGTTCTCTGTACAAGTATTCTTACCATTCTTAGATACCTGTAAATTGATTATCTATTTCCGTTGCGGTTTTGGGTAAATAATATTGAATTTTTAGGATACGTAGTGTCGAATATTTTTCGAATAATTAGGACTGTGGCCTGCATTTTGTAACGGACCGTTCTAGCCGTCGTGTAAAGTTGTTAAAGGATAAAATCAAGAATCATCTGTATGTTTTATTATTTGATCTAAAAAATCTGCACCAAAATCAGGTAACTGTATTCTACATTTTTCGTTATAGTCGTCCAATTTATTTCCATTTTACGCACGCAATAGCCTCATAAAACATTTCCAAAATTCTGTCCCTGATATTTTACAGCCAGCTTTTTATACCATATACCAGCTTTTTAAAAACATAGCTAGGCTTTTTAGATTATATCCCAGCATCAATAGCAAGAATTTACTGTATTTAAAGCATTTATAGTATTTAATGCTTTTATAACAATTTCTCAAGTCTTTATTGCGATAATTCACATTTACATCGGATTCTTCAAAACTTAGATTGAATTATTTTTCGTCCTAAATATAAATACTACGTATCTCTTTGAAATCAACTACTTCTGCTGGAAAATGTGTTGCATTTCATTCTCTGTTGGCCATATATGTTAAATTACTCACAAGGGGATATTAAAACATCCGAACGCTGTGGTGTTTTCAAGTATGCCATTGGCCGAAACCATCTTTTGATGACTGATATAATACACACAATGTACCTAGAATCTTGTGCAGAATCCAAAAATGCAATAAAATATAAGGTATTCTATTTAAAATGAACAAGTTGACACCTACTTCCGGTACCATCTTAAAAATATTTTAGCTGGGTTGCTCTCATCGTCATTAGTATACATTCAAATTTTCAAAATTTTTCTGAATATAGTTTTTCATATATAGATCGAGTTGATTCTGGATAGGACACCATGTATAAATAAATTACTCCTCAATATGGGATCCAAAATCGATAGTATTTCTAACTAACAAGAAGAGAAGAGTACCTTGAGGTGTGTGTCATCGCTGGAGGTCGAAAAAACTAACAAATCAATTTATCAGTTAGGGTTT
The DNA here is from genome assembly GCA_034092305.1 of Diaprepes abbreviatus. Lineage (NCBI taxonomy): Eukaryota > Metazoa > Arthropoda > Insecta > Coleoptera > Curculionidae > Diaprepes > Diaprepes abbreviatus. The sequence goes on from JASJET010000129.1 coordinate 3,548,221, forward strand.
CAAATATATGTAAAATTATTTATTTCATAAATATTTTTTAAAAGAAAGGTATAACAAAATGAAAAATATGTTTTTAAAATACACATGTGTATTTATTTGTTCCAATCAATGATTTAAATTGCACCGATTTTTTTATTAAATTTAGTTTTGTCCCAAATATTACAAATAATCTGGAAAAATTGTTTACAAATTGACAAAAGTTTATAATTCCCCGTGATACAACAATTTTTTTGATGATATTTAATAAACTGGTTGGCTTTAATTTTAGTTTTTATTTAAAATGGACAAAAATATTGATAAACATGTTAGTTTTGCTTTGTTCGTTTATAAAAATGGCAGGTTATTAAATCGTGTGTTACAAGTTTTTTAACTGAATCTCTACATGAAAATAACCTTTTGACAAATAATAAATTGTGTGTTAAAATCTTTTTAACTGGATCCATACAACGTTTGTTTGAAGGTTGTAGACAATGTTGAAGATAGACTAAAATGTGGTTGTCGGACTTGCATTGTTTTATTTTTATTTATTTTTACGACATTTCGATTGAGCTGTATCTCTAATGATTATCAAGTATAAGCTAAATTCTTTGTCTTAAAACTACGAGCTTTTATAGGGACTGTGTCCATTGAAGTGCAAAGTTTCGCTTCTTTGTACACACTTCAATGATTTGATGTTACAAAGTAGTGGTTGCCAAAGATTAGGTATCTCAACATTCGGTTTACGAAATATTTCATTATTGTCCTTAATGCAAGCTGTTTCTATAAATTTTCTTTTTTTCATGTTGGGTTCAATATATATTGCCGCAGCCTCAGACCATTTTATATGGTGTTGTTTATCCCAGGCATGTTCTACAATACCTGATATCGATGTTTCCTTTTTTCGTGTATGAATCTTATGTTCCTTAATTCTAATTTTTAGTGGTCGTTAGGTTTCTCCAATATACATTTCACCACACTCACATGAAACTTTGTAAAAACATTCTTTCTTATTGGTAGTTTTTGTTTTTGCTTTTGTTAAATGAGCTCTAAGTGGATTTCCTGATTTAAAGGCTGTTTTTGTATTATAACTGCTGACAATTCGTCTTATTTTCTGCGAGGTTCTCTTAATGTACGGAATTGTGAAGAAGGAATGTGTTTCTTGCTATCCAGTGTTCGTTGTTTTGAAGTTATTTATACAATCGTCAATTAGTTTCAAAGGATAACCATTCTGTTGTAAATCGGATTTAATATTTGCTACTTCTTTTTCAGAGTTTTTTTAATGAGGAATCAAAAAGGGGGCTTCCCAAACATGACATTTCTACAACTCTGGTCCCCGCGAATTATAACATTTGCCACCTGCAATCTTTCAAACTTCGGTTAACAGTTGAGTGACTGTTGTTAGAAGTACTACAGGGGGTGTATTCACAATAAAGTTGTGTTGACATCTTCGCGACGGAATGGTTTTGCTGAAGTGTAAGACTGCGGATCGTAACTATTTAGGAGTGCCATTTTCATCTTATCTCAACGAAATTTCTACTCCTAATCACTTCTTTTTAAATAAATTTCATGAATATGTAGGCATTATTATAAAACCATAATAAACGATTCCATAGGCAATAAATCAAAGCTGTGTTGAGCACATTTTAAGAAAAAAGAAAAGATGAATACCTACCCCAAGATTGGAAGTTGAACTAGGAAATAAATATTTAGGTTTAAAACTCTAAAGAAACCGTCGATAGGTATTTCTAAATCATAAAGACAGTATATTACTTAAAAAATCAATCGGCATTATTGCATATAGATATAGCGCGATTATAGGGGCTGCGTATAATTCCCTGTTTAAAGATTTTACCAGCGGACAAGGGAAATGCAACGGTGATAATGGACATCGTAACGTACGACCAAAAATCGGAGACATCGTGGAAAAAGGAAAATATAGACAATTAGCTCATGACCCCACTAAATCTATAGAGTCAAAAATCTACAGAACGCTAAGGAAATACCAAGACCATATACTTGCCAATCTACGATCAGCGCTCACACCTCACTACAGTAAGCCACCATATCTTTACGGACTACCAAAAATTCATAAAACGAACATACCATTGAGGTCAATAACCAGCTCCAGAGGATCCCCAACAAATGCACTGGCGAAGTTTCTTTTAAAAAGCATACAACCTATAGAAGGTAAGACGAACACATATGTTAAAAATTCTACACATTTCGTGAACATTATTAGTAGCTTCAATCTAGAGCCAAACGACAGATTAACAAGCTTTGATGTGGAAAGTTTGTATACTAATGTACCATTAGGGGAATCACTAGGCATAATCAAAACTAGATTTTCAAATGATATTACTTTATCAGATCGAACTTTGTTACCGCTGGCCGGAGTGATGGACCTTTTGGAGTGTTGTCTGCGAAGTGCCTAGTAAAGGACAAGTTCTACGCTCAGGACGACGGGCTTCCGATGGGTTCTTCACTTTCTCCAGTAGTCGCCAATATATATATATATATATATATATATATATATATATATATATATATATATATATATATATATATATATATATAGAATGGTTCGAAACTCATGCTATAGCAACGGCAATAGTAAAACTGAAAGTCTGGTTGAGATATGTCGATGATACCTTCATTGTATGGAAAGGCAATGATCAAGAACTTAATGATTTCTTGAAACATCTAAATACCGTTCGACCTACAATTAAGTTTACCATGAAAAAAGAAGTAAATGATCAATGGCCCTTCCTAGATGTCATGGTGAACCATTCAAACGAAATTATTAAAACTTCAGTATCCAGAAAGTCAACACATACTGGTCAATATCTTCCTCATAGTTCTAATCATTCTGTTGTAACAAAACAAGGAATTATACGCAAACTCTACAATCGCGCTATATTTATAAGCAATAATGCAGATTAATTGGAAAAAGAGGTAGCAAATTTTAAATCCGATTTACAACAGAATGGTTATGCTTCAAAACTAATTGACGATGTTATAAATAACTTTAGAACAATGAACACTGGACAGTAAGAAACACATTCCTTCTTCACAATTCCGTACATTAAGGGAACATCGGAGAAAACAAGACGAATTGTTAGTAGTTAAATTATAAAAGCAGCCTTTAAATGCAGAAGTACACTTAAAGCTCATTTAACAAAAACAAAACCAAAAACTACCGATAAAAAAGAATGTGACTACAAAGTTCCATGTGAGTGTGGTGAAATGTATATTGGAGAAACCAAACGGCCCTTAGAAGTTAGAATTATGGACCATAAGACTCATACACAAAAGGGGAAATGTCGAGATCAGGTATTGCAGAATCCGCTTGGGATAAACAACACCATATAAAATGGTCTGAGGTTGCAGCAATATATATGGAACCCAACACAAAAAAAAAGAAAATTTATAGAAGCAGTTTATATTAAAAACAATAATGGAATCTTCTGTAAATCGAGTGTTGAGAAACCTAATCACCACTACTTTGTAACATCAAATTATTGAGGTGTGTACAGTGAAGCGAAACTTTGCGCTTCAATGGACACAGTCCCTATATCAGCTCGTAGTCTTGAGACAAAACATCTAGTTTATACTTGATAACGATCACAGATACAACCTAATCGAAACGTCGTAAAAATAAATAAAAATAAAGACAATGCAAGTCCGACAACCACATTTTAGATCTATACAGTTGTTTCATCTAAAAAGGTAAACAATGGAAGAAAATATTGTGGAACTCTACAGCTACCTTAAGGTTTACCCACTTTTTAATAAGTTGTATTATTTATTAGAAGAATTTTTTTAGTTTAAAACTGAAAGAAAAAGAAGAACATACGAAGTTGTAAGCTAATCATGTTTTCTTGATTTTAACTTTTGAAAGTCTTGCTCTTATAAAGTTTACTGCAAGCGGAAGTAAATTAAGATTCTCACGGCGTGTTTTTATATATTTAATTAACGTTACGTCGAGTCGTAAAAAATGTATTAACCTTTATTCTCTTTAGTTGCAAGAATGCATATTAAAAGTCTAGAATAAGGTTAGTTTTATATCGGTAATAAATAACTGTTAGCAAAGTCTTAATGCTCGTGTAAAAAAAGTTAATTAAAACGTTATGTCTTCTTAATTGCTATGTAGTTTAGTAGAATAAGGTCAGGTTTAACATGATTTTGATGTTGTATTCACACTTTATAGCGATTGATTTGACATAAATGGCACAATCATGATCAAGCAGTAGAATTTTATTCCTGTTTATTGTATTGGAGATAAGAATTGCCTTTTTATAATTTTGCAAACATGTTTTTAAAAAAATGTTTATGTTTGCAATTCTTTGAGAGTTAAAATATAAAAAATAGAGCATAATATTTCAGAAAGTAACAAGCTTCAAAATAAGAAAAAAATTTTAAATTTTAGAATTAGAAATGGTCGGAATTTTGAATAATATATTTTATTTGTGAGTAAGTTAATTAGCGTAGATTATTTTTTCTTCCCAAAATAACAACGTTTTTGTTTAAAATCGTTAAAATTACGAATATTTTCTCTATAATACTCAAATAGGTTAAACACGTCCAAAGTTTGATAAAATTTAAAGAAAAAGTAAACTTATTAAAATCATTTGTTACAATATTAACCTCTCTGAGGGTCGCCGGATAAGGATGTGTGAACGCGCGAAGGGGTTATAACTGGCAATTGCCTAGTACCAATTCTAATAAAGTATGCTTATGCCAACGGTGATTTTTATAACTTTTATAACTTACTTAGGAGCTGTAAATAGCATGATATGGCGCTAGTATCAGATTTTAATGAGACGATATCATGGTTTTAGAAAAGAATGTATGGCTGTTTGAGTGAAAGTGCTCTGAAGAAAATTTATATAGGAATTATCAAGTTAAAATATCCCCATACTGGTTTTGTCCAGATCTTGTTAGAAATATAAAAAAAATAATTCACAAAGAAAGAATTTATCTAGAGTTGACAACTTGCATTAAAAAATGAACATAATATGGATATTTAGAATACATTAAGAAATATTGCAAAATGCTAACAGTTTTAGAGGTTATATAATTGTAAGAACCTGGGTCACATATTTTTAGAGAGATCAGCTATAGAAGAATGAGTTTCTTCGGTTTCTCTGGGGATTTAGAAGTTGCCAGTGCCTTCGCATAGTTCTTTCAATATGCATTTGAAATAGATGACGATTATTAAAATGCTACTGAACATTGGGATACTTTCAGGTTTCTTAAAATAACCGAACTATTGCAAAAGGCAGTATAAAAAAATTAGAGCCTAAAAATAATCTTGGAACTAATAGTATCCGTCACTATATATAAAGCACGTGTGAATATTTTATTTAACTTATGTTGAAACAGGTATTTTTTCAGATAAATTCGCTCCGTTGTATAAAAAAGGCAATAATTTTTGCATAGTGATCTATAGATTAATATGTAATTTTAATTCATTGTCTAAAATGTATGTAACTTTATTTCCAACTATATGTGTTTGGATAGTATTAGACAGCAATATGGCTTGGTGAAGTGCGAATTTTCCGTAACAAATCTATGCGCTTTCACAAATTCTATTGCACTAGCTATTGAGAGTAAGGTGTTAATGGATATTATTTTCACGGATATCGAGAAAGTTCTTTAAAAGGTCAGCCAGAATGTTTTACTGCAGAAATTTTTCAGCTTTGTCTTTTCTCAATGTTCTTATAAATTAATGAATGCTTATTTTCCGTCGACGTCATGTGCTCTTCGTTTGGCAGGGAAACTCTCTCAGTGAAACTTTTGGAGTTTATTTTATCAATGTTTATAAAAGATCTGCTTAATTTTTTAAGCGAAAGCTTTGAATATCTTTTGTTTGCGAATGACTTTAAAATCTTTAGAGTGATTTCTTCTGTCTTAGACTCAACAAAGTTTAAAAATGATTTTAACAGCGTAGTCAAATGATTTGAAAAAAATGGAATGTTATTAAATAAGGACAAGTGTTTTACACTAAATTTTTTAGTAGTCAAAAAGTAATTGAAATTGAATAGAATATAAAAGTAAAAAGTTGAATCACATATAACACTGTACGGACCTTGGAGTTATGCTACAGTCTAATTTTGCCTTTAGCTGCATTGTAATCATATTATAAAGAAAATATTCAAAATGTATAGATTTTAATTAGAAATACTAAGGAATTAAAAAATATAATTACATTAGTGATGCTTTATAATGATCTACTAAGACTATACATAGAGTATTTCATAGAAATACTCGGTTATATAAAACATTGTTGGTGGATATTACCCTTGTGTTATTAAGTGATGCGTAGAGATGTCGCTATTCGTGTCTAGTCTGTTGTTTTCTCATTTTAAAAGTAGTAGATAGGACAGGATTGTGAGATGATCGATTGTACCGGAAGCAATGGCCTGATGAGTCCCAGATAAGGACAACAGCGCCTTCGTCATTTTCTAAGTTCTCCAATATGTTGGAATTCTCCGCAATTTTTAATACGAAAGCAATGTTTACTAACAATCTATGGATGCACAAGCGAGAATTATATATATATATATATATATATATATATATATATATATATATATATATATATCCAAAATTTGACGCAATGTAGAGAGTTCTATATGAGCTTATTTTGAACCAATACTAATGTAGTTTTTTTAAATCGCAGCATTCTTGGAAAAATCAATATGGTGCAACCAAATAAACTTTTGAAAACGTAGGGAACAACAATTCATACAGTTTTTGGTGACTGCAAAATAAGTCATTTTAGAGTTCAATTCGTACTATTTTGGTGCATTGATCTCGAATCTGCCATCAGAATATCGATATTTAAAATGGCGGACCCAATATGGCGGCCTATAACTCCCAAAATGCATGTTATGGTTATAAAGAAGGATACAACCTATTTGAAAGCTCAGTTACGGGGATTTATGACATCGCTCATTACGAATCTCATATCAGACATTGAAATTTAAAATGGCACATTCAATATGATGTCAATAACTCCCAAAATGCATATTATGACTATAAAAAAAGGATACAATATAATTCAAAGTTCGATCATGAGCGTTTATGACATCGCTGATTGCGAATCTTGCATCGAAATGTAGAAATTAAAAATGGCGTATCCAATATGGCGGCCTTTGCTCACCGAAATGTTTATTATGGCTATGAAGATTATTTTTCAACAATTCAACTCTTAAATAAATGATTGAAGTTATAATTCTGGAAAGCGGTGTTCGTCTCGCCCCTACAAGCCTTAAAATAATTATTGAACTAGCGACGAGAAAACGGAGAAGAAAAATTTTATATTCACTGTAATACCTCCGAAGTATGACAAACATCTGTGACACCTTGAAAGTAAAAGATCTATAACCAACTCAAAACATTTTTTGAAAAATTTAATTTACAGGTTATTCAATTATCCCAAAAGATCATTGAATGAGTTGCTTTGCGGGTAAATTATTTCCCTTTTTCTTAAAAGAAATGTTTAAAAATAATCCCAGTAAAAACAACCCATTGCTAGATATGAAAAAAATTTCATCTCAATTTTTCCCTTCTTCATAGCCACAATAAACATTTGGATGATCAACGGCCGCCATATAGGCCAATTTAAATTTCGATATTCTGATGCGACATTCTTATTCGGCGATGTCACAAATCCCCGTAATCAAACTTTCGAGTAGGTTGTACCCTTTTTCTAGCCATAATATGCATTTAGGGTGTTATTGGCCGCCATATTGCATCTTTCATTTTGAATTTTGATATTCTGATGCCAGATTCGTAATCAGCGATGTTATAAATCTCCGTAGTTGAACTTTCAAGTATGAAAAATTTTGCTTTATTAATTTGAAAGTGCCATATTGAAATCGCCATCTTAATTTTCTCAAAATGGCTATGTTTCAAAAAAAATAACACAAGTATAGCTTTTAAATCAGCCGACATCGACTTTCTATGTTGCTTGAAATTTTGGAAGGGGGAGGGGTGATCGATTTGGCAAAGAACGCCCTATATATATATATATATATATATATATATATATATATATATATATATATATATAATTTATTTTTGTATCTTAAACCTTTTGTTAAATATTTTTTTCTAATATTTTCTTGGGTATAGGTTTTTCATTAGAGAAACAAAGGACAATAATTTTCTTTCTGACGTTTCGCTCTACATAGCGAGCTTCTTCAAAAGAGCTTGGTATATTTATTTTACATCTACAAAAATTACAGAATTTTTTATATAATAAACATATATCACAGTAATTACACTTTTATATTTTTAATTTAATTAAAATTAATAAAAACAAAACAGATTTTAAAATAGTCTTAAAGTTTAAAATTTAAAATTTAAAACAATACAAACAGGTTAAAATAGTGAAGATTATAAAATAGTACATACCTTGAAAGTAGTTTTGTGTGTATGTTTAAAAATAAATTCAATTATGATCTTTGGTATGCAATTTGTATGGATAGATTTATTTTTATAAAAAGCAAAAAATAGGAAAAAAAAATTATTATTTATTTTTTAATGACGTTCTTTCACCTGTATGAGTGTATATGAAATCGTTCCAAGCATCATTACATTATTTCTCATATTTATTATAGAGTCGCTTCAAGCATGTTTTATTCAAAAATCAAATTATAGTATATCTGACTTAAATTTTTGACATCTTGCTTGTCATTTACAACATTTTTATCTTTTTTTATGTGTATCATTTCTTTGATGACTAATTTATGATAATTTCTGTCAGTATCTAAAATATGGGTGTTTTTAAAATCAAATTCATGCTTAGATGTTTGTTCATGCTTATGTAAAGATGTCGATGCGTTTTTAGTATACTTGTGTCCATTCACTCTATTTTCAATATATTGTGTCGTCATGTCAATGTATTTCTTAGGACAATTTAGGCATGGAATTGCATATATTACGTTAGATCTTTTTTTGGTGGGAACTTTGCTTTTTAACTTCGTATAAAATGACCCAAGTAAATTGTTCGCCTTATGGTATACCGTTATGTTATGTTTATCCAAAATATATTGGATTTTATACGAAGTTAAAAAGCAAAGTTCCCACCAAAAAAAGATCTTACGTAATTATATGCAATTCCATGCCTAAATTGTCCTAAGAAATACATTGGCATGACGACACAATATATTGAAAATAGAGTGAATGGACACAAGTATACTAAAAACGCATCGACATCTTTACATAAGCATGAACAAACATCTAAGCATGAATTTGATTTTAAAAACACCCATATTTTAGATACTGACAGAAATTATCATAAATTAGTCATCAAAGAAATGATACACATAAAAAAAGATAAAAATGTTGTAAATGACAAGCAAGATGTCAAAAATTTAAGTCAGATATACTATAATTTGATTTTTGAATAAAACATACTTGAAGCGACTCTATAATAAATATGAGAAATAATGTAATGATGCTTGGAACGATTTCATATACACTCATACAGGTGAAAGAACGTCATTAAAAAATAAATAATAATCTTTTTTCCTATTTTTTGCTTTTTATAAAAATAAATCTATCCATACAAATTGCATACCAAAGATCATAATTGAATTTATTTTTAAACATACACACAAAACTACTTTCAAGGTATGTACTATTTTATAATCTTCACTATTTTAACCTGTTTGTATTGTTTTAAATTTTAAATTTTAAACTTTAAGACTATTTTAAAATCTGTTTTGTTTTTATTAATTTTAATTAAATTAAAAATATAAAAGTGTAATTACTGTGATATATGTTTATTATATAAAAAATTCTGTAATTTTTGTAGATGTAAAATAAATATACCAAGCTCTTTTGAAGAAGCTCGCTATGTAGAGCGAAACGTGAGAAAGAAAATTATTGTCCTTTGTTTCTCTAATGAAAAACCTATACCCAAGAAAATATTAGAAAAATATATATATATATATATATATATATATATATATATATATATATATATATATATATATATATTTATATGTATATAAAAATAATTAATGTCGTATTCCTAGTTTGTCATGTAAACTTTATAAGAAATCGATACTGTCCTAAAATTATAAGAGTCAATATTAATTTTTTCAATAAAAAATGATATATGATGCATTAAATTAAAATTTTTTCCTTGGTACATCCCTGGATATGCCAAGCATAATAAATTTGAATAATTCCGTTTGCTTTAAAGTCCATTAAATCCATTTGCAGAATTAGCCCGATATTGTAGGTATGCAAATTATACGACGAATTATTTAATTATTGAATCAATATTTTAACGGGGGGACAATATCTAACTTGATTGAAGGGTCTGAGGAAAATTTATTGTTTTGGGGGAAAATTAATTAGGATCGCTGTCTGTTTAAGGTATTTTTATTTGAAGTATGAAATAACCGAGTTTCGTAATTAGCTGGAAATTATTAAAATATACTGAAGGATAAAAAAGTTTAACCAGGTATTGGAAAGATATTCAGACTCAAACGGTTCATGTTAAAAAATTATTATAATTAATTAGCATTTAATTATAGAGTCAATATTCTAACCAGGAGACAAAATCAAATTTAATTGAAGGGTTTGAAGAGAGTTTGTATTTGTATTTGGAGAAAATTAATTAGAATTGGTGTAGGTTTGGACATATTTTTATTTTAGAAGTTAGCCGGGGAGACTAGTGGGTTTTCGTAGCTGATGAAAAGGCATGGCTCCATCAGAGTGTTTTTTTTTATATAAAGGGCGTTTTTTATAGAGGTATAAAACTTTAAGTTGGCAACACTTTTTTAACTGGCGGCCATTTTGTCAGGTGTCAAGTGATTTATGTTTAGTTTGGTTTGGCATTTCAACATGAATAGACTGACGCCTGAACAACGTTTCCAAATTGTGCAAATTTATTTTGAAAATCATGGTTCTGTTCGAAATACGTATCGCGCACTACGTCCATTTTACGGTCAACATAATCGTCTATCAGAGCAATTAATTCGATTAACTATGGAACGTTTTTGCACCACGTTCACTCTAAATGATAATACGCATCCACAGAGACGTCGTACAGTGCGTACAGAAGAAGTCATTGCTGCTGTAGAGCGTAGTGTAGAGGAAGACCCGAATCAGTCTATTCGCCATCGTGCACAGGAATTGGATATGTGTCCATTCACTTTATAGAAGATTTTGCGGAAAGATCTTAGTTTGCGTGCTTACAAAATCCAACTCGTGCAAGAATTGAAGCCACACAATCACCTAGCAAGGCGTAAATTCGGTGAATGGGCCCAAAACAAGATTGCCGTTGATTCCGATTTTCATAAGCGAATTTTGTTTAGTGATGAAGCTCACTTTTGTTTGAATGGATACGTCAATAAACAAAACTGCCATATTTGTAGTGATGATAATCCTCAAGTGTATGTTGAGACACCGTTACATCCAGAAAAATTGACTGTTTGGTGTGCTTTATGGGCTGGTGGAATCATTGATCCGTACTTCTTTAAAAACGATGCTGGTCAGATAGAGCCATGATTACTGACTTTTTCGTTCATCAATTGAACAACCATAATGTGCAGGAGCTGTGGTTTCAACAAGACGGCGCAACATGTCACACAGCTCGTGCCACAATTGATTTATTGACCAAAACGTTTGGTAACCGCATAATTTCACGTTTCGGACTCGTGAATTGGCCTCCAAGATCGTGCGACTTAACGCCGCTAGACTATTTTCTGTGGGGATATGTGAAGTCGCTAGTCTACGCCGATAAGCCCGAAACAATTGATCACTTGGAGGACAACATTCGCCGCGTTATTGCCGATATACGGCCACAAATGTTGGAAAAAGTCATCGAAAATTGGACCTCCAGATTAGACTACGTCCGAGCCAGCCGTGGCGGTCATATGCCAGAAGTCATATTTAAATTATAATGCCAGAAGGTTATCTTTCGAATAAAGTAAATTTCATGTCAATTTAAAAAATTCATCTTTGTTTTATTCCATTTTAAAAGTTCTATACCTCTATAAAAAAACACCCTTTATATTTTGACCCGCTGATTACAAATATCGAGGGTGGTTAATAATTCAAAAAATGTTTTCTGTGTTGCTTTGATTCCTTCTAATAAAAACAGTAAATTTAAGGTGCGTATATTCATAATTTTGTGAAAATTAATTACAGGGTGTCCGGTAGGTATTCCCTAATTTCTCGGATATATACAGGGGAGGTCAAAACAACCCTACTTTGTTATATAAAAAAATTCCTAAAGTGCCCCTTAGCGGAGATACAGAGCCCTAAATGGGTACCCGTTTACCTTCTCCGTTCTAAGTTTTAAACCGACTTGTATAATTTAATGAAATTTTAATAGTCTATAGAGGCTATAAAGATTCATTAAACTTTACAACAGTAGATGTTTTAGATTATCAGAGAAGTCATTATGTTGGGTCTAATTTTTGACAGGTGTTGTTTTATAGAGCTGAAAATTGATGAAAGCTGATTTTTTAAATACTTTGGTCACTTCACTTCAAAAAAGGTACTCTTAATTTATATCGATAAAACTGGCAGTTTTCGAGATAAATTGGTTTTTATGCGAAATACTCAAAAGTTACTCATGCTGAACAAAAACGGGTAAAAATCAGTTGGTTATTGTTAATAACTACAAAATTCAAGTAAAAATAATTTCTAAAACTGGAAAAATATTGTTAGGCAGAGTATGCTGACATCCGTTTAATTTATGGTGAAGCGCTGTCAAATTCTTTGAATGCAAGAAGATTTTATGCTGAAAGATTTCCAGCCTGAACATCGCCATGTATAAAAATCTTTCAAAGGGTTGATCGAAGTCTAAGGAAAATATGTAATATATATATATATATATATATATATATATATATATATATATATATATATATATATATATATATATAATAAAATAATTATTAGAGTCAACGAATTTATTTTTTATTTGCTTTATTCAGGGTCATTTTGTCGCGACGTGGCGGTGAGGGTCCTCCAAGAAGAGCACGAGGGACAAATTTTGCAAGATATTGCTGAGAACCCTTCAAACAACATAAGAAGGCTCGCGATACGAAACAATGTTACATTACAAAATGGATTGTACCTGAAACTCTAACAGAACAGTTACTTCACCCGTACCACGTAAGTATATATATATATATATATATATATATATATATATATATATATATATATATATATATATATATAGGGTTATTCACTCTATACGGTACGGAATATTGCGGCCAAAATACTTGACTTTCAAAAAGTTTCACTTTTGGAATATATGGGGGTCTAATATAGTTACTTTTTAAAATTATTTTTATATTATAAAGGGTATTCCAAAAGCCCTGAAAGTATCAAAGTTGTGTTTTTTTTTAAATGGAATCTCCTGTATTATTGCATTTTTGGATTCTCCGATCAAAAAAAGTGCCTATTTTAATAGGATTTGAAGAATTTAACAAATTTTAACCCAATTTTCATGTTTCAAATACTTAAGAACTATTTCAGTTATGTTCTCGAAATTTACAGGGGAGTGTAACAATAAATCAAAGTTTATATCTCAATTATAATACACTTGCTATATTATACAGGGTGTACAAAAATTAAAACTAATCAAATAAAAAATTTAAGTGGCTATAACTTGATTAATTTAAATAGAATGCTATACTTTTTGCCTTACCAGAAAATGTGCCTTTTAAATACCTATCGAATAGTATAAAGATGTTCTATAGTTAAGTATTCACGTTTTCAGGGACTACGCCAAATAATTGTTTTCTGCAGTATTTTGAGTTTTTTCAATAGATGTTCTTATGCATCAAGTTGCCTATGGCATTTGGGAATGACAGGTAATTTACAACTATAAGAATAATAATCAGGAATATCTTTACAAATGTTCAGAAACTCGGAACGCCATTTATAGTCATCCAACAAATATACCAGAAATAATGGTAATAACATATCGACAATGATATAAAACAGAAGCAAAATATTTATAGTAGATGTTCGAAATGTCGACCATCCATTTCCAAATACTTACATATTCTTTTTTCGAAATCACTGCTAATTCTGGACAACATTTTCGGGGTTACAGTTTGAAAAGCGTCTCGTATGCGTATTTTCATATCTTGTGGTTTTGTCGGGTGCGCATTGTAAACAATTCCTTTTATGTATTCCCATAAAAAGAAATCTGGCGGAGTTAAGTCCAGAGATCTCGGGAGTCAATTCTGAAATCCGTCTCTCCCAATCCACCTGTTTCGAAAGTTGACATTTAAAAATTTCCGAACCTCGTGATGATAATGAGACTGAGCTCCATCCAGTTGAAGCCACATAGTTGTTCTTATATTTAAAAGGACATCTTTTAATAACACTGGAAGTTGGTGTGAAAGAAAATCGCGAAATATCAAACCATTTAAAGGTTCTTAAGAAAACTAGGGTCCAATTAAGTATTGACCCAGTATTCCTCCCCACACATTAACTGAAAACCTATTCTGGTTTCCCATAATTCTATTCATGCCGATTTCAACCAAAATAGTAATGGAAATTGTGTCTATTCACGAAACCATTGTTATGAAAAGTACATTCATCACTAAATAACACATTATCCAAAAAGTGTTCATTTTCTGCCACTCTATCTAACATCCACAAGCAGAATTTAGTTCGCTTGTCAAAATCATTTCTGTGAAGCTCTTGACAAAGCTGCATTTTAAGGATAAAATCTGTATTTGTTAAGGATCCTTGAAACACGTGCTTGGCTAATGTTAGTATTTTCGGTTATATGTTTCTGATTAATATTGGGATTTTCGATTACTGACTTAAGTACAGTAAAAACATTTTCTTCATATTCGGTGACAGAATTTCTTATAGCAGGTTTTTTATAACTCACACTTTCCGCTTTCCCGAAACTGATTTAATAGTCTCACAAAAACGGCTGGTTTAGGATGGTTTCCAATAAACCTTTGAGCATAGACTTAAGAAGCCAACAATTTAGATGACATTCTCCAAGGATAAAAATCATATCAATATGCTCTTCCTTTGGATAAATCTTCATTTTCATAAAGTAATAACACAACAATATTCAAATAATTCATTTCAATAGATGAAGTTTGACAGTTACAAAAAAAAATATAGCTATTAGCAACAGTCTTTGCAGACTAAACTGATACATTAAATGAATTATCTGACGTTTCTAAATGCTATAGGCAAATAAATACATTAGAACATCTATTCAAAAAATACAAAATGGTGCAGAAAAAGATTATTTGGCGTATTCTGTGAAAACGCGAAGACTTAGATATAGAACACTTTTGTACCATTTGATAGGTATTTAAAAGGTATATTTCAGATTTGAAAAACCTAAGTATTTCAAATATGAAAATTAAGTTAGATTTTGTCAAAATTCAAATTATTTAAAAACCTTTAAGAGTTAGATACTATAAACCTTATTAATATATATAGAAGGTTCCAACTTTGGTACTTTGAGAGCTTTAGGGACATCCTGTATAATATGAAAATAATTTTAAAAGTAACTATATTAGACCCCCATATATCCAAAACCGTATAAGATGAATAACCTTGTATATATAAATTAAATGTTTTCAATAACTCAACATAACATTCAATGATTTTTTTAAGTTTCTCTTAGAGTAATCGGAAATTACCTCACGCAAAAAGAATACCATCAACGTAAAAGAGATAAAATATTAGCTTTAAAAGCATCCTTCAAATATCCTTTCAGATAATTTAACACGATTCTTATCCCGCCGGAATGGTCATTGGTTCGTAACGGCCAATGCAAATATGAAAGCTTTTTGCCCTTTGTGCCAATTTTGTAACAAATTGAACTGGTCCCTTGTCCCTATTCTTGTTGTCTGATATGGAATATGGAGATTTTAGTGGTAATTCAAGCCATTTAGAATAAAATTCCGATGATTGGTATGGATGGCGGTTGGTAGTTTCTTTTTACTATTTTTTATTGGTGGTTAAATGTAGAATTTTAAGCAGGAAAACTGCATAAATACCTTTAGAAGGACTCAAATTATTATCAGCGAATGGTATATTGTTTAATAAGTAGTAATCGCAATCAATAAATTATACAATTTATAATTTTAACTGAAGTTGTGTTTTGCAATAAGGCGAATTTTTGATATAAATAAAGAGTGAGCTGCATGATAAATTTACAAAATAATTGTTATTCCAAGTCCTACTCAGATTCCAGAGCTGTATCAATTTTTTGTAGCATCTTTGATAGACTCTTTGAGATATGTTTTTTAATGTCTTCATAAAATATTGTTGTATGACATTTATCTTCTCAAAATATTGTTATGAACGACTAGACGAAACTTACTGATACGCCCTCATATACAAATATTCCGATACGATGAGTCATCTTTGTTGTAATGTGCTAAAAGGAATATTTCTAGATATTTTTCAACTTTTATGCTTGTATATTTCTTGTTAATTCTAGGGAGTTCTATAGGAATGTAAATAGGGATAAGATATGAGTTTCCAGGTAGTTCTATTGCTGTATTTAAATTGAGAAGATATTAGAAAGTAGTAATTGATAGTTATTATTTAGCTGTGTGAAGAAGTAGTTAATATGATAATGGTAGTATTAGTGAAAAGCGATGTGTTTTATTCTGTCCGGTGAGCCATTTTCGAGAGAAAATCATAACAATATTATACTCTTATTGGTAGATGTCTGGCAAAGTGCGATAAGACATAGGAGATGTACTCCGAGATGTGTGACAGAAATTAAAGAAATCGTAGACCACATAGCAGTAAAAGGATGCCAGGAATTACATAGCATTGAATCAGGTGTGCTACGAAAATTGAAGAAATTGTAGGCGGGATAGGATCAAAAGTACGACATGAAGTAGAGTCTAAAATGAAGGACCTTCAGGTAAAAGTAAAGAAATTAAAAAACATGGTCCTTCTGATAAAGTAATAACCACTGGATAGAACAATAAACCTCCAATTTACGTTGGTCAAACATGGGTAATATATAAATGGCCATTTGAATTTGTCGGTACTGCAAATAACTGGAACTTCTGAGAAATGGCTACTGCGTTAATAATTGCACTTCGTGGAATAGCACTGGGGTTATTGGAAACCATTCCTGTAACTCAACAGAGAGACTATGAAATTTTTAGTGTTGCATTGGAGATCAGCATCAGTACCAGTTATCTCAGTCACAACTCAAATTAAGACAACACAAAAATGGAGATAGTTTCCAAAAATATGAAACAGATGTCCGACGCCTGGTTCATCTGGCTTACTCAGGAGCTACGGAAGAATTCCAAAAAGTGTTTAAAATACAGTACTTTATTGATGAGATTAGAGATCAAGAAATACAGCGTATATTGCGGATAAGCAAATTTAATTATTGTAGTGAAGCGTTGGATAGGGCTTTGGAAATTGAAGCAGCTTATAATGTATCGAGGTCAAAAATAAGAGCCGCTACTTTAGAGAAAAACAAGAATTCACTGATTCAAGCAATAGAGACAATGCCTTCTGAAATCTTTAAGAAACTAAATACGAGGATGATATTTCACATTATAGAATCAGGAAGAACCAAAGACAAGAAGTGATACTTCTGATCTTTGGACACACGAAAAGGGACTTCGGGTGGAATTAAGAAAGCTTATAAAGTGCTACAGAGGTGAACGAACTGAACATATGAGATGGGACTATCAGGTGCAATTAGGGTCTAGTTCTCGATCCAGAGACTGCATAGAAGAGAACCAGGAGAAACTACAATAGTCCAATTCTAAAATCAAACGTAGAAAAAGTAATATTTCCCATTATAGTAGAAACCAGATCGAGTACTACAGATGTGGACGAATTGGATACATGAGAAGTGACTCTCGGGTGCTATTAGGAATGTACATATAGTGCTACGGATGTAGACTAACTGAACACCACTGAGAACCAGGAAAAACTGTAGCAGCACAATTTTATTATCAAATATAGATCAGGAAGTCTGCAAAACTAGGCAGATACCTTGTAATGACACCATATGAGGAAGAATACAACACTGCAGCAAAATAGAACAGAGAGATGATTCTCCTATATAAAAAGTTATTTTTGACAATGATCCGAACTGGAATACAGTTCAGATCACAACAGATCAACTTCAACTTAAAGAAAAAGTCAATGCTGCAAGCCCTGAGTGACTCCGTACTTAATTGCATACTGTCTAGAAAAATCATTAAAAGAAACAAACTGTTTTCGATCAAATAAGTAAGATTTAATCATGTCAATACTAGATAATTTAAAGTTATAAAACTTAAGTTTCGAAATCAAGATGTTATGTGACATACAGTCGAAGGCCTGGATCAAATGGAGGCAAGAGACAAAGGTGTCGAAACCTTTCATAAAACCTTCATATATATGGTTTGTCAAGCAGTTTATAGCTAAGGCAGTCGACTTCTTGTGTCTAAACTCAAACTGTTTTTGGAAGAAAAGAGAGTTTGACTCAAAATATTCACAGATCTGTGATCTTAACACAGTTTCAAAAATTTTTGATATGATAGGCAGCACCGAACTTGGTCGGTAGTTGGAGAGGTCCTCAACAGAGCCTTTTTTAAACATAGGCTTTATTTTAGCTATTTTTAGGCAATTAGGAAAACTACTTTGTAAGATAGTTTGATTTATCAAATTAGTTAAAGGATAGGACATTACATTTTTTACCGTTTTGGCCATTTTCGTATTAATTTTTAAATAGTCTTTGCTATTGTTACTTTTTAGAGAAGATAACAGATCTCTTATATAATTAAATGAAACAAAATGGAAAGCAAAGCTAGCATTTTCATTTAGGATAGATAGATAGTCATTATAAGTTTTTGTAGAGTTAGGTAGATTGTTAACAACCTGTTCAGCTATAGAAGTAAAGAAGTTGTTAAAAGATGTGGCATTAAGGATCGAGGAACTTTGCGAGACAGTTGTTTTCATTTTATATTGATTTACAATATTCCACATTGCTGACCGTGGATTTGAGGAGGAAGATAAGTAGGTATCATGCGCGATTTTTTTGGATGTGACAATCTCCTTTCTATAGGATTTGCGATACTCTGTAACTATATGCTTGGGCATGAGGATGGGATTCTTTTTATTTATATAAACTAAAAATTTTAGCCTCTCTTTGTTAGTTGGGGACATAAAAGATGAGTTTATTTTTGGAATGGATCTGATTCGTCCACGTGGATTTTTTTTCGACAACAAGCTTAGTGTCTTAAAATTTGGCACAGAAGAATTTATCCTGTCAAAGAACCGTAATACCGAACTATATTGGAGGAATTGCCTAACAAATAACCAGAATAAGGGGAAGTCCGGTGAAAATTATTTACGGAAGACTGGACGAGAGTTTTGCAAGCCACGATGGATTAGTTTAACACTCCAACAAATCCTGTCAACACCTGGTAGTGAAGACAGTAATAAATTCGTATGACATTAAAGCAAACTCGGTAGGGTTTCACCAAGGTGATAGAGTTTGCTTATGGAAATGTTGATGCCATCATAGGAAGGATCATATACTGAATTCAACGAAGTTCGAAGAACAAAATGAAAGTAGTATATCTACACAGGTTGAAGCCGTACCACAGATATTTCGAAGCAGATCGGGACGATCAGATTTAGGAGAAAATTCTTAATATGCCTTCGTATACAGATATTTCGATGCGATGAGTCGTCTTTGTTATAATGTGCTTGAAGGAATATTATACTGATGAGTCACATTTTTAGATAGTTTTGAACTTTTATGTTAGTATATTTCTTGTTAATTATATACTTATATTTGAATAGTGAAGATATTACGAAGTAGTAATTAGATAGTTATGATTTAGCTGTGTTAAGAAGTGGTTAATATAGTATGGGAGTATTAGTGAAAAGTGATGTGTTTTATTCTGGGACCCAGTGAGCGATTTTTAATACAGAAAATCGTATCAATTTTATCCCCTTATTGGTAAATGTCTGAAAAATAAAAAAAAAACACATAATGTCATATCTGGTAAACCCCGTGCATGAGTAAAGGAAATTGAATTTTAGGTAAAGAAATTGCGACAGTACGTCATCGCAGAACTATCCGAACTAACTTGAAGGGTGCGTAACTTAACAAAAACTTAATATATATATATATATATATATATATATATATATATATATATATATATATATATATACATATTGTTGTGAATACATGCTTATTAATCTAATTAATACGGCATACAGTGCTAAACCTACAATTCTTCAATTGCGGGGAAACACAGAAATTAACCGGCGCTTTGGCTCGGTGCTTCCTCTAATTCAGAATGTGACGTCACCTCTACTATAAAAGCGAGAAGGCAGCGGCGTTGCTCTCTTAGAGTCAACTTGTCCTTTTTTCCGATCGAGCTTAGCTCTCGGGGACCACGTTGACTGTTCTATTTTTTAGGCAGCTCGTGGTCCTTAAAGTAGGTTGTCTTTGACAGTATATCATACTACAGAAAATACAGATCGTGCACGTATCTTAATTCCTGATATTGACACCGTCGATAAAAAGACGAGGTCAGCGGCGCGTACGTGTTACTGAACCGAGTCCGACGCGTCCTGACTTTTAAACATTATTACCAGAACGTGACAAAGTGAAGAAAACCTGATATTAACACTGCGACTAATAGTCAGCTTTGTGTTGGCTATAAAGTTATGAATACCGATCTTGAAAAATCCCGAACGTGACAGTGGAGAGAAAATAATCCCGAACTTGAATTGCGGAAAACAGTACTGAAAAAAAAAGTGACTAAAAAGTTAACTAAGAGTCAAGGACGAGTGTTACTTGATAATTTCTTCCTAATTGGCTCATTCCTTAGAAGTGTTCTTTTGAAAAAATAAAATTTAATTAATTTTGAGCTCTTGAGCTTCACTCATTCCTTTTCTATTCTGGTGAGCGAGAAGAAAGGTGAGGCGGCTAGAGTTTTTATTCTAGTCGGGAGGTTTGGCGCGACTTCACTAACAACCCCTGGTTTGTGTTAAAACTTTGGTTTTGCACAAATAATTGATAAAGCGAAAATTGTTAAAGTAAATTAGTCCCGACGGACACGAACTTCCACATTTCCGGAAGGATAAAATTAATCGAATAAACCCGGTAAATAGGTCCATAATCTCGGAGATGAGTACAAAAATACCGAAAAATAGCGATATGCACTGACATCTCGTTAGAATTGAAAAATAATTAAAAAATTGCGAAAGGTAGTTGAAAGAGACCCTAGGAAAAAATTAACAAAAATTCGGTAAATTTAAATTAAAAATAAAATTTAAACAAAACACTCATTATCCGTTACTACGAATATATATATATATATATATATATACATATATATATATATATATATATATATATATATATATATATATATATAAATAAATATAATTTAATCACATTTTAAAATCTTCTCATGCTGCGAAAAATATAAAATCACAAAAAGGGTAAGCAAATTTTCCGTTTACTCGGTTTTATATTCCGAAAAAGTATATATTCATATTATAAAATGAAATACAAACTTTCCTTGATTATAAATAATAAATTATACTAACACAGGCAAGCGAACATATACCGAGGCAGCGGCAACATTTCGGTTCTTCTTTGCCTTTTTTTATTTGTGGAGATGGAATATTAAAAGTTTGATATATAACTTTTCACGAAATATACAAAACTTCATAAATTGAAGCGAAGGCTTGTACGATTGTGCACACAACCATAAGTTTTGGCATTTTGCGTAAATTAAATTTTTTATCAGGCGGAATTTTAAATTAAGTTTAGATAAAATGTTTGAAAATGTCGGAGCAAAGCTTGAATAATTTGAATTTTATCAGAAAAAAAAGAACGATTGTTGAAATTTGGTTAGGCATTTAGAGATACGTGATTTTTTTCTTAAGAATATACAAGGCTTATTGTAAACCGTTATTTATAATTTCAAATCTTTGTTTCTAATTGTGACGATTTGTGAAATTCTATTATGCAATCAGTGGCTTACCTTGGATATTTGTTTTACGGGAAACTAACCTCTTTACGTATATATATATATATATATATATATATATATATATATATATATATATATATATATATATATATATATATATATATATATATATATACATGGTGATTCAAAAATCGATCACGAAACTTAAGGGGGTGATTCTACTTGACAAAATAAGGGTAGAGCTTCATATAATTTTTTTTCAAAATGTCATTCGTTTTCGAGTTACAAGCCGTCCAAGTTCAAGTTTTTATTTTTTGTTTTTTGAATTACTCGCTTACAGGAAAACCGATTTGACTAATATTTGAAAGATAGGCTAAGTCTTCTGCGCTTCATCATTTTAGTAACAATTCACATTGATTGTTTGCCGCTAGAGGGCACTTTACCTACATTGAAAATTGTTTTTTTGTCATAATTTTTTAGTGTTGACAGCTACAGTAGTTTTTGGCATAATTTCTGAAAGACTGATGCCAGGCCTTTAAAAAAGGTGCTCTTTATTTACATTGCTAAACCCAACGGTTTAGACGTAAATCACCCTTAAAAATTAAGTGGTAAATTTACTTTTCTCATTTCATTACCACCAGCTACCAGGTAAATAGCTATCAAAGTATACTAGAGCTGTCAGTTTAACATCAAATAAATTCGCTTTTTAAACTATTTAATTTATAATCTTAAAATAACTAATAATGGCTAATCAGTAAATATTCATATTATGGATTATTGCGATATACATTTAATTGATAAAAATTAATGAAACAGTACTAAACAAACTAAAAAAGATTCTCAAAATGTCCCCCATTTTCTTCCATACATTTCCTAACACTCTTCAAAAAATGTCGCCTAACTCGATGAAAAATTTCTGGTGTTTCTTTAATAATTTGGCACTTTTCGATTATCCTGAAGCGAAGATCCTCGACGTTGATTACTGGAATATCGTACACCAATTGTTTCAAATGACCCCAAAAGAAAAAATCCATAGGATTAAGGTCTGGTGACCTCGCTGCCCATGCCAATGGTCCACTTCGTCCTATCCATCGCTCAGGATACGTTGCATTCAAATACTGTCGGACACGTATACTAAAGTGGGGCGGAGCTCCGTCTTGGAGGATCCACATGTTGGCCCTTACTTCCAATGGCACATCTTCCAGATACAATTGGAGACGATTTTGGATAAAATCTAAGTATACGTCACCAGTTAATGGGCCATCAAAGAAATGAGGACCAATAAGGTAATCTCCTATTATCCCTGCCCACACATTTAGTGAAAATCTATGCTGATGTTTCGTTTCTACCACATTGTTTGTGTTCTCGTAAGCATATGTGTGGATGTTGTGTAGATTTGTTATGCCATCACGAGTGAAACCAGCTTCGTCAGTGAATAATATGACGCCAATTAATCGATTATCGTGTTCATACTTAGCTAGGATCTGATTGCACATTTCCAACCGTCTCGGCCGATCATCGTCATAAAGAGCCTGCACCTTTTTTGAATGAAACGGGTAGAGTTGTTCTTCTCTTAGTATCCTCCATGAACTAGCCTGACAGAGCCGCACTTCATTCCCAATTTTTCTAGTATTAATACCTGGATTATCTTCAATAATTTCAAGCACTCTTTCTTCTTGTTGCAC
Organism: Diaprepes abbreviatus; assembly: GCA_034092305.1. Lineage (NCBI taxonomy): Eukaryota > Metazoa > Arthropoda > Insecta > Coleoptera > Curculionidae > Diaprepes > Diaprepes abbreviatus. Next base: position 3,571,850 of record JASJET010000129.1, read on the forward strand.
GTTTCTAGCAGTTCTAGGTCTTCCCCTATTTCCATTATAACTTTTAAAGGAACCACATTCCGCAAGCCTCCTGTGCACACTGGAAAATGTTTGAGCATGAGGGATATTTCTTTTCGGATAACTCTCCATATAATATCTTCTTGCCAACTCTGCATTACCATTTGCTTTTCCATAACAAAAATGGATATCACAATATTCGATATTTGAATATTGGTGATTAGCCATTATTAGTTATTTTAAGATTATAAATTAAATAGTTTAAAAAGCGAATTTATTTGATGTTAAACTGACAGCTCTAGTATACTTTGATAGCTATTTACCTGGTAGCTGGTGGTAATGAAATGAGAAAAGTAAATTTACCACTTAATTTTTAAGGGTGATTTACGTCTAACCGTTGGGTTTAGCGATGTAAATAAAGAGCACCTTTTTTAAAGGCCTGGCATCAGTCTTTCAGAAATTATGCCAAAAACTACTGTAGCTGTCAACACTAAAAAATTATGACAAAAAAAACAATTTTCAATGTAGGTAAAGTGCCCTCTAGCGGCAAACAATCAATGTGAATTGTTACTAAAATGATGAAGCGCAGAAGACTTAACCTATCTTTCAAATATTAGTCAAATCGGTTTTCCTGTAAGCGAGTAATTCAAAAAACAAAAAATAAAAACTTGAACTTGGACGGCTTGTAACTCGAAAACGAATGACATTTTGAAAAAAAATTATATGAAGCTCTACCCTTATTTTGTCAAGTAGAATCACCCCCTTAAGTTTCGTGATCGATTTTTGAATCACCCTGTATATATATATATATATATATATATATATATATATATATATATATATATATATATATATATATATATATATATATATATTGATTACACTGGACAACAGCCATTTCTGGTGTACTAGAACCGAAACTAAACTTATCTTTTTAAAATTAGTTAAAATTTTAGAGAGTGGTAATTTTTTCCTATACAGGGTGAGTCTCCGGGAATTTTATCTATCGATTGTGGGGAAACTATAATTAGGAAGAATCTGAAAATTTTACAGTATACTAACGTGCATGGGGGACAGCTGGCTAAAATATTTTCAAGATGGCGGCATTTGCGGTTTTACCGGAAGTAGATGTCAACTTGCTTATTTTAAGTGGTACACTCTATATATTATCAAATTTTTGATTTCTACGTAAAATTTTAGAGATATTTTATGTATAATATTTTATACTTAAGTCTCACCGTTTTGGACATATTTAAATTTTTATGTCATTAGTGACGTTTGCAGACCAAAACTTAGCTATAAATTTTTTCTATAAGGAAGTCTTTATTATTTAATTTGGGTTAGTTTTCTTATAGATGAAGATCAACTTTAGTAGCCTTTTTATGATATTTTGAAAATTATTAGTAGAGTGGTCAAAAAAAGAATAAAAATAATATTTAAAAAATCGTCAAAAGTCAATTTTTTCAAATAGAAAGCACATATTTTCATTATTTCTCATATTAAGAATTAAAAATAAGGATAACTTTGTATAGGGTTGTCTATTCCAAAAATATATAGTTTTCAAAATATTGACACTTCAACATTTTTCTATTGAAAAAACGCTATACGGTTTTTAAGTTTTGTTATTAACTAGCCATGACGGCAAAGTGTGGCGAAAATAAAACAGTCGAACTCTACAGAATTATCACTATTTCGTGCCACTTGACATTCATTAATAATAATCATGCCGGGGTGATTAAATTATAAGCACGAAGATTATTTAAACTTATTTGTTATTTATGGGAAATGTGATAGAGATACTTTAAGAACATCCTATACATTCGCGATCCGATATCCGAAAAAATAGGAACCAATACTACCTTTCAGTTGGTAGTGATATATTATATAAGATTATAAAAAACTTCATGAACCCTGGATCTATAAAAGCTAAAAGAAATAAAAATAAACCAATTGTTAGTAAAATAAAGTTACAAAAATAATTTGAGTAAATGTTCAAATTGACGCTCTTGATCTTCCAAACATTTTTCGCACCCAAGCAGGAAGTCCTCATGGGTGGCTCTTCTTTTTGACTTAGGATTAAATTCTTCAAATACTATTTTCACGCGCTGCATGCAATCTTCCAAAGTGGTTAATGTGGTGTTGTATACTTTATTTTTGATTGTCCTCCAAATAAAAAAATTAAGTACTATTAGATCGGGGAAGCGAGGTGGCCAATGATGTGTCCCATTCTTGGCTATCCATTGATCATAAAACAAGTTTTGGTGATAATTGTTAACTAAATGACTATTATGTGGAGGCGCACCATCATGTTGATAAAATAGATTTCTATGATCAGCCAGCGGCAAGTTATTTAATTAGTTCACTTCCAAATTTCTCAAGATGTGTAGGTAGCGCTCACCTATAAGTTGAAAAACGTATTTTCTATCTAGGATTCTTTGAAAATGGCTAACTTGCCACTCAGATTATCTTGGTAGAATTCTAGGGCGACGACGCCGTCATTTCTTATAGCACAATACACGTTAAACTGCCAAGACTTTTGAAAATTTAATTCTCTAAATGGATGTACGTTTGAGTCGCTCTAATAGTGAAAATTGCGTCGATTAAGCAATCAATTTTCTGTGAATTTGGCTACGTCCGATCAAATAATATTATCAAAAAAAAAACAGTATTTTCGTATGACCGAAGTAAAATAAATTGACAGAACTCTGTTCTTGGTGGAAAATTAGTGTCTTTCAAATGTTGTACTATGAAATATACATAGGGATGAAAATTGTGTTTGTGACTCTAATGCTACTTAACTTGCTTAAAATTGTAGTTTCAATATTTTCATTATTAACAACTAGTTTATTTCTATCTCTATTTGCTTTTATGGATCCAAAGTTCTTTAAGTTTTCTACAATTCTTTTAACAGTTGGTGGTGTCGGTTTCTGTTTCTGCGGATGTCGGATCGCGAATGTATTGCATGTTCTTGAACTAACTCTATCACATTCTCCATAAATAATAAATAAGTTTAAATAATCTTCGTGCGTGTAATTTAATCGCCCCGGCATGATTATTATAGTGGGTGTTAAATGGAAAGAAATAGTGACAATTCTGTAGGGTTCGATGGTTTTATTTTCACCACGCTTCGCCGCCATGGCCAGCTAATAACAAAACTTAAATGCCGTATAGCATTTTTACAATAGAAAAATGTCGAATTGCCCATATTTTGAAAAGTACAAATTTTTGAAATAGACAACCTTATACAAAGTTGCCCTTATTTTTAATACTTAATATGACAAAATTATAAAAATAAGTTCTTTTTATTTGAAAAAATTGACTTTTTTTAAATATAATTTTTATTCTTCTTTTTTGACCACTCTGTATTAATAATTTTCAAAATATCATAAAAAAACTACTAAAGTCGATCTTTGTCTACAAGAAAACTAATCCAAATAAATAAATAATAAAGACTTTCTTATAGGAAAAATTTATAGTTAAGTTTTGGTCCGTAAAAGTCATTTATGACATAAAAATTTAAATATGTCCAAAACGGAAAGAGTTAAGTACAGAATATTGTATATAAAATATGTTCAGAAACTTACATAGAAATCAAAAATGCAATAATATATAGGATGTTCTGTTTAAAATAAGCAAACTGACATCTACTTCCCGTGCCGCCATTTTGAAAATATTTTAGCTGGCTGTCCCCACACACACTGTCAAATTTTCAGATTTTTCTTAATTACAGTTTTCCCACAGTCGATCGATAAAATTCCCGAAGAATCATCCTGTATATTAACACTGTAACAGCAGGAATGCACGTGGTATATTTGTATTGTTATTAAAAAACTTGTTCTTAGATAATACAACTAAGTTTTTAATTTCATTGTGATTTTTGTTTTCAGCGCCTCAAAATTAAGAAAAAAATGCACTTTTTTTACAAGATATAATAAATAAAATAAAATTTGTGGTGTACGAATTTTTAGTATTGTTTATTTATATCATGAATTTCATTATTTTGTTGATATTTTCATCGCTCGTAGACGGGTAGAACGAGGCAAATCAAACACCTCTTCTTGGCCCTCTTTGAATGATTTGTATCATTCATATACATGTACTTTTGGCTTTTACCGTAAATCTTCTATATCTGTTTTAGTCATTCGGCATACGGAAATTCATTTAAAATACAAAATTTTAGGGTTTACATATTTTACACTACTTTTGGGCTTGGAAAAATTACTTACTTATTGAATGGACTATAAGATATGAAAGTGCATTAGGTAATGATACTAATTTCCATTCTTTGAAAAATCCACAGCTAACTCTATTGTTGTGGCAGTTATATATGGGTGGGGTTTTGATGACCCATTTGCTACAAAATGCAAAAACAGCACTTCCTGAAGTTATTCTTAACAAAACTGTAAATTTAAGGCAAGTAGTGAACATAACCCGATTCGCTCGATCCCCCCACTCCTCGACCTTGACCTTGACCTTGCTTCACCCCTCTTTGGCCCCGACCACATGTCCTTGTCATTGACCTTGAAAGTGCACGTGTGCTTTGGCCTTGGCCTTGTGTTCAAGGTTGTGTGTGTGACCTTGACCTTGACCTTGGTCGAGACGACCTTGACTTTGTTGAAGGTCATCTTGGGTGTGTGACCTTGAAGATATGTTACGTGGTTGGGGGTGACCTTGAATGGTTTTATATAAGGTATGGGGCAGTTTCATTCATCAGTTGGCTCTGACTTGTATAGGTAGTACATGTGTTAATATTTGACAAATCATGGCATATGTTTGTGAAAATTGCGGTTCTAAGTTTACTAATATTTATAATATGAGACGTCATCAAAGAGAATCGTGTGCGGCGAGATTTAATGAAGTGCCTGGAGGAAAACGGCTCCGAATTGAAGAGTATACATCGACGATTCCGCTAATTAATTGCGCTACATGTAATGTAGATGTTCCAATAAATCATATGTCGGTGCATAAACGAACACAACAACATAAAAATAATTCATGTTTGCCGGTATGTCATGGTGTGCAACTCGTTCAATGTGCCTTCAAAAGGAGAATTGCAACCTATCGGGTTAGCAGTGATATGGAGCATTCCGATTACGTAATGTTCTTTGCAGACATTAAATCCAAGGTGGTGGAACTTGTTAATAATTTATTGCGTGTGCATCATGCTTTAAAAGTTAACATGACAGCTGTTGGCGAGTACATGCTTCCATCACAAGAAATATTCAGTGAAAAATCCTTCAACACTGCTAATCAAATAATTAGTGTAGAAAGTGATTTGGATGCCGTTTACCATTCTTTCACCGAATTAATAAAAACGCAGGCGACAGAGTTCCAGGAGAAAGATTCAGGTATGGAAAAATCAAAACCCGATATATTAAACTGATTTTTATATATTATTTTTCTTGTTATAGGATGGGCTCTTGTGCGAATTTTATACTTGGAAGTTGGTATCAACAAGTATATGCCTATGGGTGGCTCATCATACATCAAGTTGCCATGTTCTATTGAAAAGAAAGGAGCTGTCGTCAATGTGATTAACCAGGACGAATTTTGCTTTGCGTGGGCTGTAACATCAGCATTGTTTCCTCCAACAGCAGAGACTTCACAGAAGACATCCTACCCCCATTTTTCTAGAGTGCTAAATGTAACAGGTATGGATTTTCCAGTAAAATTACGTGACATTAAAAAATTTGAGGAAATGAACAACATATCAATTAACGTATACGGTCTGGAATCTAAATATGAAAATAATGAAGTAATACATGAAGTTATTGGTCCACTGAGGTATGCGTCAAAAAAGTTGGATAGGCATGTAAATTTATTGTTAATTACAAAAGACTGTAGTAGTAAAGATGGCGGTGAACATTTTTGCGATACGACTTGTTCAAAGAGTCATTATTGTTGGATTCGGGATTTATCACGTTTAGTTTCAAGTCAAATTAGTTGTCAACAACATAAAATATATTTCTGTGATGGTTGCCTCATTTATTTTAGTACACCGTCAGCTTTAACTTTACATCAAAGCTACGATTGTAACCACATTTTCACGCAAACACCCTCAGTGGATTTAAAAATCGATAAATTTGGAAAGAGTGTGCCGGAAAATATTTTAAAATTCGAGGGTATAGAAAAGCAAATGCGCGTTTCATTCGTGGTTTATGCAGATTTCGAATCTGTTTTAAAACCCGTTGAAACGGTACAACCAAACCCACAAAATTCTTACACTGTAAAAAGTTTTAAACATGAACCATATTCTTTTGCTTATTTAATTAAATGCTCTTTTGACGACTCACTTTCGAAATTTGAGCTATTTCGGGGGAATAATGCAGCTCAAGTCTTTGTGGATCGTATCGAGTGTGATTTAAGGGCTCTATACAACACATATTTAAAAGACATTAAGCCTATGAAACCGTTAACGCCTGAAGAAAAAAGGGAGTTTAATGATGCTAAAATATGTGGTATATGTGAAGGCCCTTTTGAAGAGGGTGAGATTAAAGTACGAGACCACTGTCACATAACTGGTGCAAAAAGATTTGGTGCTGCACATTCCGTTTGTAATTTAAATTATAAATTACCCTCTTTTATCCCTATCATATTTCATAACTTAAGCGGCTACGACAGCCATTTATTTATAAAAGAGTTATGTAAATATGGGGATAAAATTGGTGTTTTGGCTCAAAATAAGGAAAAGTACATATCATTTACCAAAAGCATTTATGTGCACGATTATTTTGATAGTAAATGTGGAAAAGTCAAGAGGAAATATTTAAAGTTGCGATTTATTGATAGTTTTAAATTTCTGTCAACGTCTTTGGAAAATTTAGGCAGCGGTTTAAACGACGACGATTTTATTGAAACGCGGAAACATTTTTCAAATATCAACCAATTTAATTTGATGCGTCAAAAGGGTGTTTTTCCCTATAGCTTTATTGGCTCTATAGAAAAAATGGAAAATACATGTCTTCCAAGTAAAGATGAATTTTATGATAATTTACGGGAAGAACATATTAGCGATGAAAGCTATAGAAGAGCAAAAGAAGTATGGCGCTTGTTTGGGTGTAAAACTTTGGGGGACTATTCGGACGTGTATTTAAAATCAGATGTGTTGCTATTGTGTGATGTTTTTGAGCAATTTCGGAATAATTGTTTAAAATTCGATAAACTTGATCCAGCACATTACTATACCCTTCCAAGTTTATCATTTGATTGTATGCTACGTATGACTAAGGTAGAGTTAGAGCTCTTAACTGATATAGACATGATACATTTTTTTAAGAAAGGTATACGCGGCGGCATAAGCCAGTGTACAGAAAGGAAGCACATCGCTAATAATATTTTTTTACCAGACTATGACCCAACAAAACCTTCTTCATTTATAACATACCTTGATGCTACAAATCTATATGGTCATAGTATGTCACAAGCATTACCATATGGTGGTTTTCGATGGTTAAGCGAGCGCGAAATTCTGGATTTAAATATTATGGCTGTTGGTGATGATAGTTTACATGGCTACGTTTTGGAAGTGGATGTGCATTATCCGACTGAGTTGCATGATGCACATTCTGATCTTCCATTTCTAGTAGAAAATATCATACCGCCAACAGAAAACGCTAAATTACCGAAATTAATTCCTAATTTACAAGATAAAAAAAAATACATTGTACACTATAGAACTTTAAAACAAGCCATCGCCAACGGCTTAGTGGTAATGCAAACCCATCGAGTATTACAGTTTGAGCAATCAAAATGGCTAAAATCGTATATTGATTTTAATACCAATTTACGTAACAAGGCCACCACAAAATTTGCGAAGGACACTTTTAAATTAAAAAATAACGCGATATTTGGTAAAACTATGGAAAATGTGGAAAATCGAAAGGATATAAAATTAGTAACACATTGGGAGAACAGTGTAGGCAGAAATGGAGCTAGAGCACTAATATCCCGCCCCAATTTCAATAGTAGCTCGATATTTACCGAGAACTTTGTTGCTATACATATGAATAAAGTTAAAATATTGTACAATAAACCAATTTATATCGGTTTTTCCATATTAGATATATCAAAGACTGTAATATACGATTTTTATTATAATTTTATTAAATCCAAGTTTGGCGATGATGCTTCGTTACTTTACACCGATACTGACTCGCTTATATTAAAAGTGTATACGGAAAACTTTTATCAAACTATATCAGAAAACCCCGAAAAATTCGATACATCAAATTACCCCGAAATTAATAATTTCAACATAATTAAAAGTAATTCTGTAGTTGGTAGAATGAAAGATGAGTTTCCTGGTGATCCGATAATAAGTTTTTATGGTACCGGCGCGAAGGCTTATTATGTAAAGTCCATTAATAATGAATTAAAAAAAGCCAAAGGTATCAAAAAATGTGTTATCGAGAAAGACCTTCATCAGGAAGACTACCAAAGAATTGTTGAACGGGGTGGTTTGATATTAAGAAAGATGAAGACATTTAGAAGTGAATTACATAACATTTATACCAACATAATAAATAAAGTAGCATTGTCACATAGCGATGATAAACGTTATGTAATTCCCAGTTCAACCAAAACTCTACCTTGGGGGCATGCAGACATAGATTTTTACAAAACAGACCCGGAAGAAAACTTAGCAAATTTAGTCACCGTGTTGGAATCATTTCTAAGTCAGGACAGCACGTAATCTGGAAAATCCATATTTCATTATTTGTATTGTTTTTATTATTTCTATTAAACATACAACATTAATATGTAACGATAGTATTGTAATTTTTTTTTTTTTTTTTTTAAATAAAAAACATGTATTCATTACTTGATTGCTTTTTTATTGAACCTTTATTTTAAAATTATAAATATAATGAAGTGTCGACAAATAACAAACTGTAAAAGTTATTGTTGAAAAATTTGTCTAATAGTAAATTAAACGCACAGGTCTACGAGTAAATGTTTAATGTGAAACAGGTTTGCTGACAAGATCCTCCATAGTCTTTTCAATTTTCAACATTCTAGAGTTAAGTTTATCACGCAGTTCGTCTTGCCTAAGTTCATATATTGCAATAACAGTATCATCAATGTATCCTCTAAGTTCTTGACCGGTTTCAATTAATTTCTTGCGTACGTAACCTTCAAGTTGGTTTCTGAATATATCTTTAATAACAATTGTTGAGTCATGTAAAGCTTTCTGCGTATCTTGCACACACTGAGCAAGGTTATTATCAACATAATTTCGAGTGGTCGCATCGTCTCCTTCAAGAGGTTCTGCTAAATAGCACAATCTTTTGCTTCCCATGTCGTAATCTCCATTAGGTGTAAGTTTAAAACCTATTCCTGAAGGACCTCGCATAAAGTTAAAATCCTTAAATTTTCTTTTGCGACCGAACTTATCAATAGTGTTTACTTCTGACATTGTTATGTGAGACTGATTTGAAACCATTAGATTTCACCCTAATATATGGTTCTATTTCATTAATAAACGGACTCTGCAGAAAAATATGGATTGCAAAACGTATTTTAGGTGATGTTTAATAAATACACATACAGATTCATTTTACTATTGTTTTATTGAAAAAAAAATTAAAATATAACAAAAGATTGAGTTTACTTTTTATTATTAAAAAAAAAATAAAAAAAATAACAAACAAAAAAATTAAAAATTAAGAAATAAAATACATGTTAATTTCTTCTGTACAGGTAAGCTTCTTCTATGACCCAATTTCTTCTCTGGATGGCACGTTCATTAATGTCCTTGAACTGGTAGTAAACTAGTCCACAAAAGCCGCATTGTACAAATTTAACCCTGAAAAGGTCAATGTAGTTGAAGTCGTACGTAAGATCATTTCGCCAGCAGATACCTAGTCTTTTACAATGATGACAAGTTAAATAAAAAGCTTTTGGTATATGACTGTATGTTTTGGCTGCTTCACTAGGTTGTTCATCGGTTGGCAACATGATGTTTGAATATGTTGTACTTTTCAATCGCGGTACTCTAATTATGTATTACTTTTTAAAATAACCTTGACAGGACCAAAAAAAATCCTTGAAAATTACAACCTCGAAAACGACCCTGACATTGACGGGTACTTTGACCTTGGCCTTGGCCTCGCATCTAACAAGTTTAGTACTATATTTATATGCTTCTTTAAAATAACCTTGACAGGGACAAAAAAAAATCCATGAAAATTACAGCCCTGAAAACGACCCTGGTATTGCCGGTTACGTCGGCCTTGGCCTTGGCCTTGCATCTGACAAGTTTAAATATTATACTTAATGCATCGAACAAAAGGAATAAAGGCGGTGTAGTGGGGGAAATGGGCATAAAAGCAGACTTGCTGGCTCGAGCTCTTCACAGTTCGTCAGAACAGCAAACAGTACAGTGCTAAGAAAAAGTTAATTGTGTGAGTTGGAATATCGAAAATGTCTAGTGTACGGTCTCTTTTAGATGCTCTTGACGTGAGCTGCGGTTCACAGCAAGGCATGCTGGATAACATGAGTGGTTTAGAGGTGCTAAGTCCGGGGGTGTTCGAGAACTGGAATGGCGTGGAGCATGAAGATGCCGAAGACCGAGCCCTCAACGATGGTCGCGACGAAGAGTTAGTTCAGTCGGCAGCGCAATTCCTGGAATGCTGGACGGAGGAGAAGGAGCCAAAGATAAATGTGATTAGTGATGTGGTTGTGCGAAAAGCATCGCGTCGTAGGGAATCTTCTCCGAAAGCTTCGAAACTGAAAAAGCTCTTGACTATGCGGAAGTCGGAAATCGCCGATAAAAAAACATTTTATTCGGCGATTAAAGGTGTGGGACAAGGGAAGAAGAAAAAGTTTAACTTTAAGCGTCCCTCCACCCCTGTTCCATTACCCGACTTCCTAAAAACAGCACCGCAAGAGCCACTGTCAGTAGAAGTGGAAGTCATAGAAGGCCCCGATGGACCAACACCACCAACGCCACCAACACCGGCCAGCGTCGAGAATGAAATAGTGTCGGAGGTGAAGTCTTCCCCAGCGCCAGCGCCACTGTCGCCGATATTGGGGTGCCGGAAACCCATGAAGAAGCGGTTTAAGCGTTGTTTTGAAGGCGATGAAGTTTCCGCTGCTTCGTCGTCGTCGTCGTCGTCATCGTCTTCACCAAATAAAACCGCGTCTTCTTCGTTAATATATTCGGAGCCATCACAACCGGAGTGGGTCGAAGACTTCACCAACTCTCAGAAGACCAAATTGACCGACATTTATGCCATGAAAAAACGCTTAGTGAAAGAAGTGGACGAGTGTGACAGTGACATTATAGAACTTGAAAAACAATTAGAGATAAAAAAGGTGAAATCTGCGCGGTTAAAAAGACAATTAGAGGACTTTAATAAATTATGTAGTAGGTGTTAGGTAGTTGTAGATATTAGCTTTTAATTTATAGTATTAAGGTATTAAGTTTGTAAATATATATATATATATATATATATATATATATATATATATATATATATATATATATATATATATATATATTGTAGTTAATAAAAAAGTGTTTGATCAAATTTAGGAAAGGACTTAGGAAAAAAAAAAAAAAAAAAAAAAAAAAACCCTCCCCTACAACTTCCACATACTCCCGTTCGGCGGCCCTAGCCTCCTAACTCGAGAATTTCAATTTTTTCATCTAAATTTTTTGTCATTTTTAAGATTTTCCAAATTTTTTTTTCACCATTGTATTCTACTCAAAATTCTAGGTAATTAAAGTGCTTTTATTTTTTCTCTATCTTGAACGGTTCCCGAGCTACAGCGCTTTAAAGAATTCAAATTACTAACTTTCTATAACCCTTTTTTTCAAATTTCATTTTTTCGAATTTTCAAAAATACTACAATATGTAGAAAAAAATTCTCTCTTTAATTTCCCAATACCGTTTTTCTCTAAATCTTCAACTTTAGCGCGTATTCAGCATTTTCAAAAAAAAAAAAAATTATAATTTTTTTTACACCATCGCATTCTCCTCAAAATTTTGGGCTATCAAAGTGCTTTTATTTTTTTTCTATCTTGAACGGTTCCCGAGCTACAGCGCTTTAAAAAATCCAAATTACTAACTTACTATAACCCTTTTCTTAAAATTTCATCTTTCCGAATTTTGAAAAGTACTACCATATGTAGAAAAAAATTCTCTTTCTAATTTCCTTATATCATTTTGCTCCAAAACTTCAACTTTGGCGCGCATTCACCATTTTTCAATTTTTTTTTGAAAAAAATTTTTTTACGTTTTTACTATCGAGAAAAATGCTTGCTTATAGTACTCGATTTCCTCTATAATTTTTTCTTATAACTTTTTTCCCTATTCCTAACCGTTACTTTCCTACAAATTTTCTAAATCGTTGTTTTCATATTGCTGCCTTAAAAATTTTTTCTTGTGTTATTTAAGCTCTTTTTTCCACTTAATAAACCACCATTTTCTAAATTCCCGTACTCTTTTCTTAAAGAGCGGGCTTTTCCGCCAGCTTTTTTTTTTGGTTGGGTTTCAAATAAATATAAAACTACTACTTCACTCATTACAAATTTATTGATTCAAGAACATTATTTTGTGTTACATATAATAGATACATTAAAATATAGATTTATTGGTCACCGAACCGTTTAATACATTATAACTAAAAAATGAGTCGTGAATAACTAATGCGTACACTTTAGTGTCTTTGGGGAATTTATTCTTTCTCGTTTGGAACTCCAATTTTACATCCACTGTCGATGAGTTAATCGCCTCTGGTTGATGACTGCAATTGATAATAAAAACGGGGTTTTTCATATATTCCGCGAACGTTATCATCGGATCGTTTATCTCGCGCCCGTAGTAGCTGCTTTGGAAGTTTTCGTAATTGTAATAGGCTGCTGCGTACAGTTTCTTGGCGAAATCTAAATTCCATCTTTCGTATGGATAAACGGTTGAATTCAGATACAGTCTAATGTCGCATACGTCGGCGTGGGTAAACTGGGTTGCGTTTTTTTCTTTCTTGTCGCAATTATTGCTGTCTTGAAACCCGACGATTATATAGCGCGGTCTTTCCAGACTTGTACTCGTTCTCAAGGCCCACACGTCGGAAGATGTTTGCCTTAAAGCTGGTAATTCGTACAGATCCCATTTACGATATGCCATTTGAATACTGGCATTGTTTCCTCCTTTATTAATGCGAGACAGTATTTTCAATTTTTGCTTGTCGTCTGGAATGATGTGACGAATTTTCCATTCGATTTTGTCGATACTAATTTCTGCCTCTACTTCGCCGACGTAACAATTGGTAAAAGTGCGAGCTATAATCATAATAAGCTCTTGTTTTACGTTGAAAACACCTTTTGCGTAATCTTCGGCGAATCCCATAAGATATTTTAAGGGTAATTTCCCGGAGAATACGTTACTTGCCGTGTCTACGATATCTTGGTTTGCTTCGTCGAGACCCCATCCGCACGTCATGAGAGATCTTTGTTGCAAACTTCCGAATGAAACCATGGTTTTTAATGTCGTCGTAACTCCAGGTTTACGAACCACGGCGACCTGCTCACCTCCCATCTCGTAGCGAATTTCATCGAACAAAAATGCGAGGGCATTATTTGATAAAAAACATCTTTTCGTTGCGTCTATGGGTTTAAATTTTCCTTCGATATATATGTAACTTTCGGCGATATCCAGTATAATATCTTGAAAATTAATGGGGATACGGACTTCATCCGAATTGTTGAATGATGGAGATCCGTATGGTTTATACGTATGCTCTTCTAGACTAATAATGGAATTGTCCAAGATGGGCTCGGAGAAAACCTCTATTTTATCGCTGGTGGTGGAAATCATTTTCGCACTTTAAGACCGATTGATTTTAAAAATTTATAGTCTTCGGCAGATAACTGTTGAGATGTTTGTGATCTAACGTCTGGACGACGACTAACCTTGACGTTAACTCTTCTTTTACTTTTATTATGTTTCGGCGGTTCCCCCATCTTAGTCGACAGCACACACAATTGACGATTGAAGCAAAAACCCATTTTTATGAAAGTTTCTTCAGTTCCAATTTCACGATTATTTTCTCGCCTTGAAAATTGATTAGATCACCGCTATCGTCCAAGATGCGAAGAGTAATGTTGTCGATAAACTGACGTCCTGCCGGCATTAACGGCATATAAATATTATTTTGTGGTTCTTTACTGATTTTGTAACCGGGCTCCACGTCGATATCGAATTCGAACAAGGTATGACCTTCCACCGAATTCATATATGCTCCGGAAATTATATTACAATCTACGCGTATGATGCGTACTTTCATTATTTCCACCATCTCGGTTGATTCGTGCTTTTTGTCTCTTTTTAACACTGTATGATTAAATCCTAACATTTTACCGATACTCGCCTCTCCCCGGAAATCTATAGTATATTGGGATTTCAGTTCACATTTCAGCGTATTATTATTAGCGACCAAGTAAAAGATTCCATCGTTCTTTTCTTCAGTTGAAATCCTCAAAGCCTCCAACATAGCTTTACCTATCTCATCTATTTCATAGGCCCCAGGTGGAATCTGCAATTGTATCGACTCGGTGGTGTAACCCTCCTTCATGTAGGCAAACTTATTGTTGCTTTCGTCCACATTAAAAATTGAATTGTATGTGTAAAATCCCAGCAATGCCAGACCATATTTGTTTTCTCTATTTAATTCGACTGGTGGATAAAAATCGGCGCTTAAGACGCTCGAGTGTCCTGTTAGTGTGAACGTATAAGACATGACTAACCATTAAACATCACACATCTCGGTTTTATTCTTAGCGGCAACATTTAAAAAGATTCATCTTCACACCTTTTCTCACTGCATTAGATAGTGATGTTTTTATGCTATTTTCTGCTTTTATGCGCACATCGCTGATTTTGCAATAACAACAAAATATTTTTCTAGCTGTAAGATCCTCATCAGACGTAACCTCGTTTAAATTGCTGCTGCTGCTGAAATAATGTTTGCAACCGCACTGATATTTTAATATATCGATATCGCTTTTAAGGTGCTCGGGCAACTTTTCCCAAACGAATGGAATTTCATTTGGGGCTAATGCAATCATCACTTCCTTGGGCATGTTTTCTAACTGTTTCACGGTCATTTTCCTTAATCCACCGGCTAGATGAAATGCTTTCAGTGATTGCAACATTTTAGTATAGTTATTGCGATCCATTTGCGGTGTTAATGGTGACGATGATGATGATGACATCTTTTACGCTGATGATTCGACAAGAAACTTTAAGCACAAATGTCCACACCAGACTGTTCCAAAATCCTGCTGACGATCGTATGTATAGTAAATAATTTTTGATGGTTCCGATCCCGTTTGTAGATATCGTACCAATTCGATCGGTGGGGGTAAATCGCCGAAGCTGTCATAATATGTTACTTTAGAATTATTTTTTCTATAAGCTACCCAATGAGTCCCTGCACCACGCGTACTATCCAAATTCACTATTGCTGCTTCGTAACGTCGAGGACCTTGTCTAGGTAATAAATCCCTCATATAAACGCCTCGAAAGTGTCCTATTCTTTTCTTTTTGGCATATTTTTCTATATCGATGTTAGATAGTGGTCTTCGAGGTAGGGATTCAATTAGTTTTTTGATCTACGATTTAAAAATAATCCCATACCTTTACGATATGGCTTTAGAAACAAACCATTTCCTTTCGATTTTAAATACAGGCCGGCACCGGTTTTATCTTCGCTGCTTTTTTTTACTGCTTTTATGGCGCGCACAATTCCCGCTGCCCCACCGGCTAATGAACCCAAAGCTGATAACCCGGCAAAAATTGGTATTAATGGTAATATTCCACCAGTTTTAGGAATCGGTATTATTCTCGGTGTACGAACCTTCCTTTTGCCACCTGCCGCTTTTACCGATCTACGTGCTGCCGACAGAGCTATTTTAGATGCATTCATGACATTTTTTTCCAACACATTTTTACTTCCGGCTTTTAATAATTCCCTTCGAACTGCTTGTCGAATAGCTGTTCCGAAACTGGCTTTCCGAACATGTCGATTTTTATTAACACCTTTCCTTTTTGTATGACGCGTGCCTTTACTAGATGTTTTTTTTGTTGATAATGATAATGGTACACCCATACCAAAACGTTGTTTTCCTTTCATGATGTTTGTAACTAACCAAGCTGCTGTTTTTTCACCTAAACTGGAATCTTTCGATTTTACTCTATTCCAAGCACTTTGTTCGAGCTCGTAATCCGCTCGATGTCTCGCACTTATGTTGTCTTTATTATGTAAATAGGCTAAATCGTGTTTTTTGCATGCGGCATCCAAAGGATTAATGCCTGGATCACCTCTTGTTACACGTTTTATTACTTTTGTTCCGGGTCCGCAATATTGATAACCAGGAATGTGTACCTCGAATGGTAATTTATTTATTAACGAATTCACAATACCGTATCCAGTTTTGTTGGAAACGTGAGACCGTCCACTTCGTTTGACGCTCGGCATCTGAATGACAGTTTTTGTGAAAAATTGCCTATAAAATATCAAATTTTCCTAAGATGCGCGTTATCGATCTTAAACAAAAACTTCCTATTGACAATCTCGATGAAAAAGTCGGACTTGGATTTGAAAAGAAGATAATGAAGAGACACGGTCCTCTACTTCCTTCCTCTATTCGCGGCCTGTTAATTGGTCCATCCAATTGTGGAAAAACTAATGTCATGATTTCGCTGCTTACACACCCCCTTGGGCTACGTTTCGAAAATGTCTATATTTACTCGAAATCTCTGTATCAACCGAAATATGAGTATTTAAGGAAAATTTTAGCGCCCATCAAAGGTTTAGGCTACTATGCCTTTAGTTATTCCAGTAATATTGTGGAACCGTCCGATGCAAAACCAAACTCTATATTTATCTTTGATGATGTTATATGTGAAAAACAAGATGTTATAAGATCGTACTTTAGCATGGGACGTCATAAAAATATCGACTCCTTTTACCTAGCGCAAACATATTCGCGAGTGCCTAAACAGCTTGTGCGAGACAACGCCAATTTTATTATTATGTTTAAACAAGATGAGTTGAATATGAAACACATATTTTCCGACCACGTTTCACCGGATCTAACTTTTACTCAATTTCAAGAAATGTGCTCAAAATGTTGGGATAATAAGTATGGATTTTTAGTAATTGATAAAGACAGTGATGTGAAATCGGGAAGATACCGCAAAGGATTTGATAGCTATATATTACTGTAATAATAAGAGAAAACGCTCATTTGATTGTTGAAACGTCCTTTGTTAACATCATGAATAACGCGATCGACTTAAAACGTAAACTACTGGAAGCTACCAATGCCGTCAGAAAAAAATTTAAACAAATTAAAGCGGCTAAAGAGTTTAATGTTGTGGAATTGGAAAAGTTTTACGAACCCATTTCTAAGCCGTTGACAACTATATCTGATGTGGTTAAGCAACGTCAGCAGCAGCAGCAGCAGCAACAACAACAGCAACAACATTATCCAGCTACAAAGCCACATAGTCTCAGTACATCAGTGCAGTCGACTCAAATATCAGGTTTTTCCCAACCTACACATTCCTTTCAAACCTCCACACCTATTCAGCAGCAGCAGCAGCAGCATCGCATTTCAAAAGAAGATATTAGCCAATCGGTGTTTGATACACCCTCGACATCAACTAATACATCTCTCGCATCCGCTGACACCACAACTTCCGATACTTTAAACGCACACCTGAAAGGATTACGTTCGAAACCATCTCTATACGATACTGTATATGGTGTACGTTTTGGTTCAAAAACAGATCATAACAAAAATTTTATTGGTAATTTAGAGGTGCGTTTTCGAAATGGAAATATTGTCTTATACAAAAAAGGGAAAAATATTGCAGAATATGGTGGATCACCGGCACTTTATGATTTGTTATTTCTTAAAACACCCCCAAGTGTAGGCAAGGAACAACAACAATTAAGTGATAATGTACTTTCAACGTACAAGGAAATTTTGGAATCAACGAATGCTGTCTACAACAATTTTAAAAAAAGTGATGGTTTACGGGAGACCAGATGGAACAAATATTTACGAATTATTAAACCTCTGATAATGGGCACAAAATTAGGTGGTACTATTACAAGAAAAAATCTCTCGGAAAAACTACAGTTACCCACAAAAAAGAAATTATCTTCGAAAAAATTTCAATATGTCTACTGGAACAAAGCTAAAGAGTTGGTGGATCGTTTACGTTTGTTGTGGAGTTCCAAAATGGCCAGTCACACTGGACACGAAAATGAAATTATGTCAATCATAGAGGAATTACGAGAAGAAGATATAATATATTAAGCTCAATATTTAATGATATTATTCAGTTCTTCCTTCGATCTGAAACCTTTAGTATTACTAATAATATGGAGCCCAGTCTAGAAAAAATCAAGATTGTTAATGAACTACATAGAACGGCTAGAAAAAATTTTGTAAGACGGCGCACGATAATAAAAGGATACAGAGATTTGTGGCAAATTGATTTGGCTGAAATGTAGCAGTATGCTGATGAAAACGATGGTTATCGTTATATTTTGGTCTGTATAAATTGTTACTCGAAATTTGTCTATACCAAAGCCATAAAAAACAAGACTGGTATAGAAGTTACTAATGCGATGAAAAGCATCATTGAAGAGGCATCATATACACCAACAAATCTGCAAAGTGATCAAGGAAAGGAGTTCTATAATACAAACTTTCAAGCCCTGATGAAAAAATATAATATAAATCATTATTCCACTTACAGCACAAAGAAAGCTGCAATTGTTGAGCGAGTCATAAGGACTTTAAAAAATAATTTATATAAACAATTCTCGACAAGAGGATCTTACAAATGGATACATATATTATCGGCAGTAACAAAAACCTATAACCATTCGAAACATCGCACCATTGGAATGAAGCCCGCAGACGTGCAAGAAAAAACACATATTAAAGCATATGATTATTTAAAAATTGTACCTAAAAAATTTAAGTTTTCCATGGGTGACATTGTGCGTATTAGCAAGTACAAAAGCTTATTCGAGAAAGGATATACGCCCTCTTGGTCAACCGAATTGTTTAAAGTTGTAAAAGTTAACGTTACAAATCCACCTACTTACTTGTTGGAATCGTTAGAAGGTCAGCCTATAAGAGGGTGTTTTTACGAATCAGAACTACAAAAAACAAGCAGTCCTGACGTTTATCTAGTAGAAAAGGTTCTTAGACAACGCAAGAAAAATCACATCGAACAATTATTTGTCAAATGGCTAGGATTTCCCAACCACTTCAACTCTTGGATAGATAAAGCTAATATTGTTTAAATAACATATTGTATGACTATATTTTTTATTTAAAATGTAAAATAAATAAACAATATATTGTAAAATAAAGTTTTTTATTTCAATCTTCATTATTAAAAACAATGACAATAAAACATCATACACATAAATAACATTTCAATATTCTTGGAGGGAAGGTCCAATTCACCGACGACTACGACGTTATCTTCAAGGCTATGCCACTCGGAGTGCGTTCTCCTATTCTTTAACCTGCTTTTTTTAGATTTTTTTTGAAGTCGAGTCGTACGACAGTGCGCTTAATGAGTCATTTAAAGGCTGATGATAGAGTATTTTCTGCATAACTTCAATTTTTGTTTTAAGCTCACTATTATTTTTGTATATCATGGGGAGGACATCCTTGTTAAATATGTCACATATTACAACTGCAAAATTGTAAAACTTTCTATTAACAAAGTGTTTTGTCACAGCATCGTCATCATCTTTAGGTTCGCCTAAGTTGGTTATGATTTTTCCACCCATATCATACTGCCCATCCGCTGTAAGTTTAAAACCAATCCCTTGTGGCCCAGATAATATATGATATTTTTCATTATATTTCTGACGACCAAATTTATCAATTGTGTTGTTTCCTCGACTCATTTTCAATCTTTACTAAACTATTTTAATTTTATTTGCCCTACTTATATTAAATATTTCAGCTGAGAAAAAGAAACACTGACTATGATCTACTGGGTTGGTATGTTTATAAAAGAAATAAAATAAAACTGTGATTGTAATAGATATTTATTTACAGTAATTTAATTGCACAAATACAAAAATTATAAAAAATTAGTTTTCCATGTCTTCGTTTTCGTTGCTCAAAATTCTATCCCATCCGACACTATTTCGATCGTCAACGTCTTGGGCTGTTGCTGTTGCAGAAACCAATTCATATTTTGCAGCAAGCTCACCTGGTAAATGTGGAATATTGACGAGGTATTCTTTTAATTCTTCTTCAACCATTTCAGCACAAAATGTATCCATGTCTATAGAACCATATAAAAATTTGTCGCACAAGTGTGCCCCAGCCATAAAATTGATTGTATCCCTGATCTCGTTCTTATATTGATCTTTGGTTACATCAATATGCGACCAATCATTTACGCTATCTAACATATCGTGAGCCCTATTTCTTAATTCTCTCCCCAACCAAAATATGTATCTATCTACACATTCGTTGGCGGTCGTCGTCGTCGTCGTCGCATCAGCAGACATCTTTAACAGAAATAATGAACACGCGTAAGTATTCTGACATGTGCAACTATATTTTAAATTTAATTACATCCTTTTTTTCAAACAATTTACATACAATTTACTCCAATGAGCCAAAACGTAATAATGTTCGAGTATTGTTTCCAAAAACTCTAGTGCCCTGCCCCAAATAAGTTAGAGTGTATTTATCTTTAGTTTTACTCATAATATCTACAATATCGTCAGGTAGTGTTTCGGCCACACGTTTTGGTAAAAAAGTCTCAAATGTGCTATTATCACCGTCATCGTGTAAAGCCACTAAAAGAGTTTTACCAAATCGTGTAGTCATTGAAACCATCTTTACAATTTTATACACTTTGCCTACAATCATTTCGGTAACCTTTTTTTTCTCTAAAACCTCGAAATCTTTGCTAAACATTTCATTAATTTCATCTAGAGTTTCTTTTGCAATACTCATTATTGAAAAAAATGGTATATAAATCCAAAAATTACCGTGAATATAAAAGCACTTTCAGAACACTACACGAACACAATATTTGATGTTTATGCCACTGATATCTGCGACTGTTTGAAGTCACTTCTTCTCCCACGAACCTTTATAGCGGGGTTTCAAGGTCGAATTGTAACAATGGTGGGGGTAGCTTAACGATAGAAATAGTGGGAGGAGTATTCAAGGTCAAATGACGTCACACATTTAAATTGGTATAAGGATAACTTCAAGGACAAAATATAATGAAACAAATAACTACATTTTATGTACTTTATTCATTGATTTTTTCTGCCATTCTTCTATGCGTTTAACATTATCACCTAAACCTAATTTCCTTAATTTGTTCAATAATAATTGTTTGTTTTTATATCTAAGAAAATTCTTACAAACTATACTAGCTAAAAGACACACTTCGGCATGGTCCATATACTTAAAAAATACACTAAAGTCCTGAGCCTCCGAATCTTGCATTTCATATGCGTAAAATTCCGAACAGGCTGCAGAAATTAGAAATTCCTCGTACATTTCTCGCACTAAACTTTCCATATTAACTACTACTACGTTAAACTTAAGTCCTACACTCTAATTTCATCTAACACAACCGGATCTGCAATGAACCTAATCAGTTTTTCCAAACAGTCACTAAACCCCAACTTTTTTATCTCACGAACAAAGTCTTGTAAATTTATTGTTTTGCTGCAATATTTACGACATGCATTCGCAGCCTTTTCATATTCATAAGCCAAATCACAATAGCGCGACGCCCATTCTGCTCGACTTTTCATTGCATCATTGAAATAATTATTAGCCGTTTCAGTGAACTCATCGCCCAATTTTTTTACTGTCTCTTGCAAAGCACTATTCATATTATTCACTCATTTTTACATTCACGACACTTTTTATTGCTGGTGGTGGCCCATCTATATGATGACGATATATTTGTTCATAGTGAATGTAACAGGGTAAGCTTAACTGTAGTTCCTTGTTACACCGATATGACGCTGGCAGCTTATCCCAAATTTGCCGTAAACTCAGCGTATCAACGCAAGTTTTTAAATATTCGAGAGGAAAAAATGCTAGATCCTTCTCTTCAAAATCACACAAACTTTTTAAATTACTCTGATATAAACAAATTACTCTGCCGACTTGCTCTATAATTTTTTCTTTAGATAGTTCCGTATCTGACATTTCACACTGAATGAATGCAAGTAGACTCACACAATTTATAGAACAATTTGCAAGGTCAAAATCATTTCAAGATCATCCCACACTATTACAATGCACAAATAACTACTTCAAGGTCACACACCCAAGATGACCTTCAACAAAGTCAAGGTCGTCTCGACCAAGGTCAAGGTCAAGGTCACACACACAACCTTGAACACAAGGCCAAAGCACACGTGCACTTTCAAGGTCAATGACAAGGACATGTGGGCGGGGCCAAAGAGGGGTGAAGCAAGGTCAAGGTCAAGGTCGAGGAGTGGGGGGATCGAGCGAATCGGGTTATGTTCACTACTAAGGCACCATCTGTAGCTTAGAACTGATAAAATGGTGACTCTTGGAAGACTTAATCATTACAGGTTCTCCAAATAAAACTTAAAATACTTCTACCACACTATGAAATTTCCTTTAATAAAAATATAGGGTAGCTGTAAATTAAAGAAATTAATATATTGTCGGTGTAATAAAATTTCATTTTTTACTATTGGATTGA
Source organism: Diaprepes abbreviatus (assembly GCA_034092305.1). Classification (NCBI taxonomy): domain Eukaryota; kingdom Metazoa; phylum Arthropoda; class Insecta; order Coleoptera; family Curculionidae; genus Diaprepes; species Diaprepes abbreviatus. The sequence continues at coordinate 3,594,616 of JASJET010000129.1, forward strand.
CGTTATGATTGGGCAGAGTTGTAAAAAATGAAATTTTGTCAGTTTTTGATCTCTGCATTTCTAAAAGCGACTTTCAACATAATATCCATTTCTATAAATGAAAAGAAGGACTAGCGATGGGCTCTCCTCTAAGCCCCAGTTGGTAGAAATTTTTATGACCAATTTCGAAGAAAACTGCTTTAGGACCAACTTTTCAAAAAACATCTTTTTCTGGTACAGATATGTTGACGACATCATTGATTGTTTTACAGGTAATGAAACACAATTAGAAGATACAGTAAATATATCCATAGTGTACAATAAAAAATAAAATTCGCAGTAGAAAAAGAGGTACATAGTAAAATAAATTTCCGAGATATCACCAATACAAAAATAAACAATAGTTTTTCCTTTGATATTTACAGAAAACCTACTCTTACCGACTCCACTATCCCACAACACTCAATACATCTTCTATTTCATAGCATATAAGTGTATGACACACAGAGCATTTACTGTCCCTGTAACTGACACAGGCAAGAAAAAATACTTTATTTCAATAAAACAAATCGCATTAAATGATGTTTATAGTGAAGCGCAAGTTAACAATTTAATAAATAAAAAAACAAAAACAAACTACAATCAATCGAAATTGCTAGCTATTTGATTCAGACCACTGTCATAAAACTCAACACACACATACACACTCAATCGAATATACCCACCAAATATAAATAAAAATAACACTAAATATACCTCCTTACGTATTCTAGACCTATTTCAGATAGAATAGTTAGTGCCTTAAGAAAATAAAATTAATAAATCGCATTTAAATCGTCACAAAAACTATCACACATGTTTAATGTAAAATACCAAATTTCCTCTCTACGAAAGGCAGGAGTTTATAAACTAAATTATTCGGATTGCAGTAGCTGTTACATCGGACAAACGGGAACAAATTTACATACAAGGTTTAAAGAATATGAACTGCATTTTTACTGAAAAAACATCATTCAAATTTCGCTAATCATTTCATAGAAACAGACCACAGTTTCCCAGATGGTAACATTATTTAAATTTTTTCAAACCGTACCTAAAAGTAAAAAATTTATTATCTTAGAGGTCATAAAAATTTATAAATGCATTACAACCAGTGCAATTAACTCTTTTAATGATCAAATAGACCTACGAAATTCTCTATGGTTCGATGTTCTGCTTTTAGTACTTTGATAGTAGTAATAAATAATGGAAGAGCTAAAAAACCCTATAAAATAATGTGATTAGTAGTTTTCTAAGCATCACCTTTGAGAATGTTACAGTGTTATGAAACCGTGGTCACGTCAATTTAATAATAAAAGTCCAAAAAATTCAATTTTGTTTCATTAATTATCACCCGTACGAATTTTGGAGAAAATTGGACAAAATTAATATATATATATATATATATATATATATATATATATATATATATATATATATATATATATATACATCGTACTTTGATAAATAATATAGCTGTTGAATTTAGAATCTACTTCTTTGGGGAGTTAAATCCTTTAATCTGGCAACACTATAACCAGGTAGTTCGCACCGATCGTGACATTCCGTTGATTCTTGAAGAAATATGTAGGAGGGAGACGTTTGGATAAAATTGTTACCTAGGGTTAAGTCGTTATGATGTTTTCTATGTCGTTTGTAAATATAATCCACTTTCAGTTATTCAGCGATCAATTACTCTAAGAATAATTGCAGACTCTAATAGCAAATAAAAATACGACCATAAATATTTAGCAATAAATTATAATTCGTATTTAAAATACTATCTAAAAGAACAAAACGATAAAAGATTTTTTTTTTCTAATAGAAAATTAGCTCCCATTAGTAAAACTCCTATTTTCCAGACTTTCCAAGTCGAAACGCTCCGGAAAAAACTTAGAGGGAAGGAAACTCTTAAAATTTTAAATTGCATCTCTGTTGGATACTCATTTTGAGCTAGCTTAAACAACGTGTAACTTTCTTAGAGAAGTTTAATTTGGGTTACGGACAATGTAATAACCTTTTCGCGATTTTGCTGAAGAGTTTTGCTAAATAAAACTTAAAAATGGGAAAATGAAGCAGTGACGTTACCCAGACGATATAAAAAGGCCAGTTTTAAAGATCAATGAAGAATTTTTAGTAATGTGTCACACCTTTTATTATTTATCGAAAATGTGTTCTAGATAACTCCAGGAGACCAAATGATTGATTACTAAATGTAATGATCATACATTAAAGTTTAATGATTATGGAGTAAGACTAGAATTAGACTGGGGATAAAAATCATCGATGCTTAAATCATCTTTATTTCGCAGGATGACATAAAGTTAATGAACAATAATCTAGAGCAATCTCTATTGATTTAGGTACCGACTTGCCTTCAATGAGAATACAGCGGAAAACTCACTACTTGTCAAAGGCTTGAACTTCACGGTTGCTCCAAAACAGATTTCCATTCTCGATATAATTAGCGTCGCGCATTCAGTCAATATCGAAGATCCTTTTGCAGATGAGTTCAGGTAGAAACTAAGAGAAACTCTAGAAAAATCTGGAAAAACGAAACCAAATATCAGCAAGGACGAGGAAACTGCCCTAGCTAATCTACAGAAGGATTCCAGTATTAAAATTCTACCAGCGGATAAAAGAAATGCTACAGTCGTAATGAACGCTGGAAATTATACATCTCTTGCTACAGATCCCATGTCTACAATTGAAGAAAAAATTTATCGCAAACATGAACGGTATATTCCTGAGAGCACGCGGGGTAAGTTCACGCCACACTATAGCACTCCGCATCTTTATAGACTCCTGAAGATACATAAACAAGACATACCTTTACGACCCATCACAAGTTCCCAGAACTCTCCGACTTCGGAGCTTGCTTAGTTCCTTCTTCCAATCCTGAGACCATTACAAGGAAATACATCTTCCTGGGTTAAGAACTCGCAACATTTCGTAGCTATTACACTTGAAATAGAAGTACAACCAGAAGACCATTTTATTAGCTTTGACGTGGAAAGTCTACACACCAACATTGCAGTTAAAGAGTCACTAAAAATCATAAGAAAGAAACTTGAAGAAGACCAGACCTAAGCAGAAAGGACATCTTTACTATCGCACGCCGTCATGGACTTGTTGGAATGTTGTTTGACTAATTCTTAATTTCAAGAAAAGGAAAAATTCTACAACCAGGATGATGGAATCTTGATGCGATCCTCACTCTCACCGGTGGTCGCAAATATTTTCATGAAATTATTCGAGACGTTCGCAATTGAATCCGCAATTAAGAAACCAAAATTATGGCTTAGATATGTAGACGATACCTTTATTATCTGGAAAGGAAACGACGAAGAACTTCAAACTTTTCTTTCTCATCTCAACAATATTAGTCCAACCATTAAACTCACCATGGAGAAAGAAGTACAAAATAAATCACCCTTCTTAGATGTTTTAGTTGAAAGAAATGGCAGACAAATTCAAATTTAAGTTTACAGAAAAGCCACACACACAGGACAATATCCAAACTATTCATCCCATCATTCCAACAACACCAAACAAGGAATTATATGAAATCTCGTAGATAGAGCCTTAACTCTCTGCAACTCCAACGAAAACTTGATGAAGGAGATAGATCTCATTAAAAATGACCCGACAGTCAACAAATATTCAGTATATCTCGTGAACAAAATTCTGGAACAACGCAGAAATAGGACAATATCGACAACAGGTGAAAAACGAAAACCAGTATTGAACATCATCTATGTTAAAGGCATTTCGTAAAAATTTAGAAGAATAGGAAGATGATCTAAAATCAACGTCGTTTTCAATTCAAATACCTCTCTGAGAAGTCGGCTCAGTAGGGTCAAACTTACATTTCAAAGGGACATGGAGAACTGTGTGTATCAGATATCATGTGAAGGTGGCAACCCCTACGTTGACGATACAAAGAGACCCCTTGACGTAAGGATCAAAGAACACCAAAAATACACATCTTGTGGAGAAACAGAAATATCTGGTGCTGCTAACCATGCCTGGACTCATGGACACCACATAAAATGGTTTGAAGCTAAAAGTCTACGCCGTCAAATCAGTATGTTAGATTTAAGATACGCCTATGGAGAGCAAAGATTTTAAAAGGCTATTTTATCTCACGCTGAAACTCTCTTATCAAGCATGATAAATGCCCGGGATTTCAGCCATTGTTATACTATAATGATATTTAATAAAGAGAATTGATATTCTTCTTGTAAAAATGTGCGGAAATGTTAAAAAAAGCTCTCAGAGAGAAAAATCGACTATGCTGTGAAGAAAAGAGTGTTAATATTCGTCCGGAGATTGATGCCTCTTACATTTATACCGTTTTCCTCGTCCTTTCCGTGATTCTATTGCTTTAATAATTTTCTCCGAATTGTTTTTCAGGGCACAATGGGGTTGGATTATATTTGTAAGTTATTGAAAAATTAGCTCCGATTTTTTCCTTGAAGGATAAACTATGAAGGAATTTATTTCTGTATCTAAATTCTGTCTTTAATATGGCAGTTAAGACTTTTATCTCTGAAGTCACTAATATGGCCTAAACTTAAAACCATTCAAAATTGACAGCAGAGTGTTTAAACAAAAGCAACAATATGTCAAGCAATTTTTAAGTCCTAAAAATACAAGCATAAAAAATCATTGTCTTTTACTACTGAAACAGAAAAATGGAGAATTTTATTTATTTTTGGGATATAATTTCTTTTACTTATTTCAAGGCTATATCGCTAGGTCTTTTACCTTAATATCCCTATATAAGAGTTTTTTAGTTGACATTTATAATACAAATTATGAAAATATAATAAGCAAAACAAAACTAACCGACTAGAAGATCTGTTTTCCATGGCAACTAGTGGTGTTCTTGTAAATACTATAAATGGTGTTTTTGTAAATACTATAAGATTTAAAAGTGTTTAAGCGAAACTCTCAGGGCTATCATTTGGAGTATCTGTGATTATTAAGACGACCCATATCCTGTCCAAGCCTAATATAATTGTCATAATTTTCGAAGACGTCTTAGAGTGTTCAGCTTTCGTGAACTAGCGGGATGAAAATCAGAAAGCGAGATAACACTACTAACTTTGTTTTATGATTAGCCTAGATTAATACTGAATCAATAAGTATACATAAGACTTAATAAAATTGTAATGGCGTTTTAAAAAGGGGAGTCGTGCTCTACGGATGCCTATGTTTACGGCAGCGGTATATCCGTAGGTGGATATTTATCGTGCAGACAGTCATCAGTCAAATGCTCATCGTTAGAGTACCTAATTACGCACGACAATATCTACCTATAATCGGGACATCCTTGCTCTCTGAACTGTTCAACGTTTTGACAATCCGATGGTGGTTGGTTCTCGGGCGTCACCCCATAGATTAATGTGGTTGAGGGCCAACAAATGTACTGGGCAACTTATTATAGTGGAGAAACGGTAAGCCGGGGGTCAGTATTAGTGCTCACTGCCGGCTGTCAATTGTTACCTGAAATGTTAAGAATGGGAATTAGGTAATGAAATAAATAGTTTCTAAAACATCCTGTTTCCTGTATTCCACACTTTCTACAAAGATATAGCCTAAAACTGACTTACAACCTAAGATGGACAATAATATTGCAAATAAATGGTCAGAAAGGCAAGAGTGTGTTATGTGCGTTGTTCACGGTTGCTCGTACTGGTCGGTAATTATAGACGATAACCCGGCGGTATAGTTCTCCACGTTACCTCGTACTACACGTTTGCGATGCGGTTCACGACGCCTCGTACTTAAAACTCAACGCTTCGCACCTTCGTTCCCGCAATGCTGTTCACGACGCCTCATACTAAAATTCAATCGGTGACAGTATACAAGATATGTCTAACAGTAACTGGGCATCGAGCGGCGGTAAGCGGCTCATCTACATGTGGCGGTGGCGATAAACATCGGGACGGCAGTTGTTAGACGCCCTTGTCAGCGAAGAGCGGAGGGCACCCGGCGGTAAAACACATTCTTGGTCATTACGGAAACAAAACAAAATTGATGGCATACAGTGCGTGTATGTATAGGTGACTATAGGAAAGAAAGGAACCGACGCTGCCCGTACTTACAAGGGTCCTCATCAACGTCGGTAGGATGGAACGACATTGCCCGTACTTACAAGAGTCATCGACAATGTGGGCTAATAACGGTAGGAAATTAGGAAAGGATCCGACACTGTCAGTACTTATAAGGGTCCTCGGCAGTGTCGGTAGGATGACATAAAACATTGCCTGTTTTTACAAGGGTCCTCGACAATGCTGGCCGTTATCGGGGTAGGACGTAAGGAAGGCAGTGGATGGCAAAACACCACACTCACAAGCCTAGCTTCACCTAGATTACTAAACCAGGAAGGCGCAGTCCGGCTGACGACCCAGGTACTATACTTCAAACCTACATCAAAAACATAACAATCCATAAAACATAACCTTTTCAATAACCAACATTTTTTTACAATAATTTCACACATACACCACCACCCAAAAACTTATTTCAAATAGGTGCGAAAAACGACTAAAACAAGTAATATGTTTGAAGGTTGTAGACAATGTTGAAGATTGATTAAAATGTGGTTGTCGGACTTGCATTGTCTTTATATTTTTATTTATTTTTACGACGTTTCGATATGGTTGTATCTCTAATCGTTATCAAGTATAAACTGAATGTGTTGTTTTAAGACTACTATTTTGTAAGATCAAATCATTGAGGAGTGTACAGTGAAGCGAAACTTTGCGTTTCAGTGGACACAGTCCCTATATAAGCTCGTAGTCTTAAGACAAAACACTCAATTTATACTTGAGCACAAAAATACCGGTCTATAATAATGGACTATTTTTTGGGTTGGATAACAATAGATATTTGGAAGCGTGAAGTATTAAAAAGGATTTTCATCCTTGTCATAGTTGTGACTTGGGAGTCCAGTCCAGTCATTTTTTCTCCTTAAGTATTCGGTACATAGTAGATTTTTCAACTACTGTTATGTTGGAACACATCTCAACATAGCTTTTAACATTATTATCTAGATATTGATATCTTAAGGCATGATAAACATTCATCGTAATAAGTTGTTCGTTAAGGAAAAAATCCCTTGGTTTAACGATTTTGGAATAAATATAGAGGTGGAAGCCATATCTTTTGGGTATTTTATTAATCTCAAAAAATATATAAAAACAAACGCAAACAAGATAAATCACTAAGGACACACTGTAAAATGTACTTTGCTCATTGACAGAAATTAAATTGAACTATCAGAAATTTTATTGTCGCAGTAAATTTATAAAAGCTTATAATATTTAAATATAATTAGATTTACGGCAGTCCTCAGTTACCTGCGGCACTGGAGCAGGTACGTTGGAGGTTTCAGTAACAGTTTTATTACTCTCTCTAGTTCTTGTATAGAGTATAGGTATGTGTATGCTTGCGACTGCCCCCCCCCTCCCCCCAAGAGCTCAGAGTCCAGGAAAATATACCCGATTCTGCCTGTTATATTAGGAATGTGTATGTTGCTGGTACCCCCCCCCCCTCTCCAAGAGCTTCAAATTCAGAAAAATAGACCCGACCTTGCCTTTTACACTACAAATGGGAATGTTCCGGTGTCTACCCCCCCCTCGACAACTTGCTTTCACTTGCTATACTGTATTCTTCTGATGCCACCGCCCCCCCCCCCCTCAAAGAGCCAAAGAGAGAGGCTGGATCCGCCCCTGTATATATATATATATATATATATATATATATATATATATATATATATATATATATATATGTATATATATATATATATATATATATATATATATATATATACCTATGATATACTTATATTTACAGATATATATATCATAGATACCTATGATATACTTATATTTACAGAAACTTGGCTTACGGCAGAAATATCAAATAGTGAATTAGAATTCTATAATTACCAAGTATTTCGTAATGATCGATCTGAACTGACAAGTGATTGTAAGAGGGGTGGAGGTGTTCTTATTGCTGTCCATAGTGGATATTCGGCACTGGAGTTTTCAAATGCAGTTAGACATACTGAACATATAATTTTACAGTTGACCAAAGGCAACTTTAAACTTATTGTCGTAGCCGTTTATTTACCACCGAACTCTTCTTTTGAATCCTTTGACGAATTTTGTTCATCTGTTGAGACAATTTTAACTGAAACTACTTATGATCGTCTGATTATCTGTGGTGATTTTAATTTACCTAATACGGTGTGGGTGAATGATGACTATGGAACTAAGTGTCTGGGTAATATTACTAATCGTGCTCAGGTCTTGAGTGACTTGACTGCTTTTTATAATCTTTATCAAACAAATACAATCGCCAACTGCAATGGCAATTTTCTTGATTTAATCTTTAATGACTGTAATACTGTAGTTCAGTTAGTACGGGACCCACTGGTACCCTGTGATAGTTATCACCCTGCCTTGTGTTTTCAAGTGGATTATGCCAATGGACAAGATTTATTGGACTATGATAGTTTTTATTATGACTTTAAAAATGCAAATTATCAGTATATTAATGATTTTTTAGGTGGGATTTCCTGGGACCTACTATTTCAGGACTTAGATATAAATATTGCTGTAGACTATTTTTATCAGTATGTAAATTACGCTATTGAATGTTTTGTTCCCAAATTGTGATCAAAGAATCCAAAGTTTCCTAATTGGTTTAGTTCTGAGCTTAAAGAATTGATATTTAATAAAAAGATTGCTCATAAACGATTTAAGACTACTAACTCTAAGACTGATTATGTGTTATTCTCAAACTTAAGGTCTCAATGTAAGATCGTATCTAGGTTGAATTATGAAGAATACATTTCTTCCCTGCAAAAGTTATTGGGTGGTGATAAGAAAGAGTTTTGGAAGTATGTGAAAATGAAGAAAGGTGGTTACACTCTTCCAGGTACAATGTCATATAACGATACAACTAGCGACGACCCAAATTCGATAGTGAACTTATTTGCCGATCATTTTTCATCTTCATATATATATGATCACGATCCTGGGGCAGCTTTTAACTTTTATTGTGACTCTAATATAAATTTTTCAACGTGTACATTTTCACCCACTGATGTTTTTAATAAGATAAACACATTAAAGGACAACTTAGGCTCTGGTCCTGATAATATAACAGTGTTCTTTTTAAAACAATGCCAATGTATCCTTTCACTTATTTTGAGTAAATTATATAATTTGTCCCTTCAAAGTGGGATTTTTCCTGATGAGTGGAAGAGGGGTTATGTTTATCCTATATATAAGAATTCAAATAGAGCACATATAGAAAATTATAGGCCAATTTCTAAATGTTCCATACTTTCAAAAATATTCGATTCTCTTTTAACTGATGAATTAACAACTGTTTTTGGCAATTATATAGTTCCGGAACAACATGGTTTCTGTAAGGGGAAGTCCACAATTACAAATCTTTTGATTTATGTTGACTTTTTGCTATGTGCTTTGGAGGATCGTTGCCAGGTTGATGCTATATATACTGATTTTTCCAAGGCGTTTGACACAGTGAATCATACTTGTCTTTTAACTAAACTGAAATCTATTGGTATTCAAGATCCGCTCCTTTCGTGGATGCGAAGCTATCTTACGGGGAGAATACAAATTGTACGATATAAGAACTACTTATCGCGTGAAATTAGGGTACAATCTGGGGTTCCTCAGGGTGCGCATTTGGCCCATCTTCTGTTCAACTTGTTTTTGAATGATATCGTCAAGTCTTTTTCGCATGGAACGGCACTACTTTTCGCTGATGATTTAAAATTTTTTAAGTGCATTAGATCTTTGCAAGATTGCATTGATTTGCAGTCTGATTTGGATGCATTTAGCGTATGGTGTACTACTAATAGATTGTACCTTAACATTGGAAAGTGCAAGACAGTGCGGTTCTGTAGAAAGAAGACTTTAACTGAGTACAATTATAAGATTGACGGTGTGTCTGTGGAACTGACCTATTCTATATCTGATGTTGGTGTGATATTGGATAGTCAGTTAACTTTTAAAGAGCATATAAATAATATCACTAATACGGGAATGAAGTTAGTGGGGTTTGTTACACGAAATTTGTCTAACTTCAATGATATTATTTGTCTTAAAAATGTTTATTGCAGTGTTGTGCGTTCTGTATTAGAGTATGCCTCACCAATATGGTCACCTTTCTACAATGTACACAAATTGGATATAGAAAGGGTGCAGAAGCGCTTTTTAAGATTTGTAGCGTATAAACTAGGTGTTCCTAAAGAGAATATCAACTACCCTCATTTACTACTCCAATTAAATTTGAAGCCTCTTGAATATCGCAGGGAATACATTGACTTACTTTATCTATTTAAAATCGTTAATAGTATAATAAATTCTCCAGAACTACTAATGCGTATTGGTTTCAATGTGCCTCAGAGAAGTAGTCGATGGGTTGAAGTGTTCTCTGTGGATGTTCATAAAACCAACTATTCCACCTATGCACCACTAAATAGAATGTGCACTTTAGCTAATGAATTATCCCGTGATCACGTTGATTTGGATATTTTTAACATGTCCTTAAATGGTTTTAAAAATTTTTTAAAGCGTAATCTATAGTCCAAATTTTTACTTCTCATTGTTCTTTATGTGGTCTTAAATGTGAGCTTACTGTAGTTTTACCGGATGCTTTGTATTTGTTTGTTTATTGTTTACTATTGTTTTTTTTTTACCTATTTGGAAACTTGTTTGTAGTTGTAAAGTGTTGTAAATTTTTAAATGGTTTGACCGTTAATAAAGCATTTATTTATTTATTTATTTATTTACATATATATATATATATATATATATATATATACATATAAAGGAATTAAAAAAATAAGTACTTTTTAAGGGGTAAGCTTGTGTGATTTATTTATTTAGCTTTTTAATTAAACATTCTGTCTTTTTCGTTTGTATGTTTTTTGCAATATTCCTAATAAAAATACCCTATGCTAGATTTTTCCTAACTCACGATAAAGGAAAATTAAACAAATATTTCTTTGTTAGCGACACAGACACACATCGAACTTTTTTAGGGAACGAAAGTTATCGAATAACAAAAAATGTTCCCTAATAAATTGTCACCGGTTCGAAACTTAAAAAAACAAATAGCAAAAGAAAATAATATTATTTCCTTCGACATGCGTATCCTAAGCTGCTCGCCATTTATTATCATTATTTGATGTTGAAGAGAAAAATTGTCAGACTTTGACTGAACAGGAAGACAAGCAAAGAGAATTGAAAGAGCTGTTTTTCTGATAAATTTTTCTCTTGGAAAAAATCCGTCGGGATTAGTGACATCTAATTTTTATTGATTATAGTTATAGTTGATCTTTAAAAAGTTGCTATTAGAAGTTTTCGTAAATAGTATAACGCGACATAGTTAGCCTAGTTGGATATTTTGTATTGTGGAAATGCGGGGTAACACTGTTAACTGGATCTTATTGTGTAGATAGTAACTCGCCTCAGTTTCTAATGGATACAATTAGGGTTCTAAATAAAAAATGGGCCTCTGTTTTTCTTCTTACTCAGCTATTTTCAACCTTTGAGGTGCGTTTCGTTAGTAAGGCATGTTGAAAAACTGAAAAATATAAAAAAAATCTGAAACAAAAATTAAAATACACTCCAAAAGAAGAAAAATAAATTGTTATACAGTCAAATAAAATAAAAGTAACACAATATGTATGGTTTCATCAATTTCACTAATTTTAAAATAATAAGTTCCCTTTTTGAGCCTGCCTGGTAGAGCAAAGCTATCTAAAACGAGATGCTAAATTGAAAATTGACATTCCGAGATTTGTTCCTATATTTATTTAGCTGTATATATATATATATATATATATATATATATATATATATATATATATATAATATTTTACGAAAATCTAATTTATATGTCAACAGGGCAAATTTTGTGAAGTCATGTTGCTGCCATGTAAAATGAGCAGTTTTTTACAACTATTTGGTGGTTTTCTTTATTTTTCTGATTAAGAAAACGTAAGTTTAAGAAATTTTAAATAACATTAAAAATATATGTATATATTTGTAGATCTGAATAAATTGAACTAATTAAAACTAAAACTAATCTGAAGTTTCACTTATCTGAACTAATTAAAGCAATTGTGAGGTAACCAGAGTTTGAAAAGAAAGAAAGAAATATATGTTTATTTTACGGAAATCAAATTTATATGGCAACAGTGCAAAATTTGACAAATGATATTCTTAACAGAATTAAAATGAGCGGTATTTTAAAGCCTTTTGGTGGTTTTTCTCAAGTGAATGTGATTCGACTGGCGATATTTTTCAGTTTGACGTCAATATGTCTCGGACCCGATAATGTTGCTCTCCGTTCGATACAGCTCCACTGACAAGACCATAAGTTTGTCGAAACGCGTACTGAGAGAGAACCAGAGTTGTGTTTGCAAGAAATAAACTGTTAGTATATAGTATTTGGTTTATCTGCTTGAAAGGTATATATATATATATATATATATATATATATATATATATATATATATATATATATATATATATATAAGAGAGATATTCTCGTTTACGTAATTTTCTAATACAATAGGAACTTTTCGGCTATGCGGACATAAAGACCGTTAATAAATATTACTCTCATGTTAAAAAGTGCGGAGAACTTCAAGATCGTGGAAAAACTCCGGATCCAAAAAATGACGAAAGTGCTGTTTTGTCCTAGTATGAGACTCATCAGATCATTGCATTGGGTGCAAACCATCATACCGCATCTGTGTCCCATAAACAGATTTCACGGTTGAAAAATAGTAAACAAGACACAGTGGCGACATCTCTATGATGATGGAATGGCGTGATGAGTCTCATACTAAGACAAAACAGCGCTGTCCTCATTTTTCGGAACTGGAGTTTTTCCATGATCCTGGAGTTCTCCGCACTTTCTAGCATGAAAACAATATTTATCAACGGTCTTTGTTCGCATATATTTTGGGTATATATATATATATATATATATTTATATATATATATATATATATATATATATATATATATATATATATATATATATATATATATATATATATATATTAGCAAGAAGTACTTGTCTTTATTTCAACTATTCGGTAAAATTTTAACCTAAAAATTAGTATCGCCTCTATTAAAGATAGATAGATAGTTTGAATTATTTTTATAGGACTTACGACTCATTAGTCATGTAACTTGCATTGTTTATTGTTTATGGCAATATTATAAACGGAATTCCCTCTTAGGAAACGGCACAACCTTTGGTGAAAACCGAATTAATATTTATTAAGCAATTATCGGGAGGACTATTTTTTATACAGGGTGTCTCAAAAGAAAGTTCACATTTAAAAAATCGATTTAAAAAGTCAAGACTTTATTGAAAAAATGTTTATTACATATTAAAATACATTATTTGGAATTTATTTTTTAAAAATGATATCGTCCAAATGTAATCCGTTGCGCTCACGGCATTCATTTAATCGAGCATTAAAATTGCCTATGGACGGCTCGGCAGGTATTCTCAGTGATGTCTGCCATTTCGTTGCGGATATTTTCTTTTAATTGTGCCAGGGAAGTCGGTTTGTTGGCGTAAATTTTTGATTTAACATAACCCCATAGGAAAAAGTTCATAGGTGATAAATCAGGACTGTGTGGAGGCCAACTTATGTCACCTTTCTTTGAGATCAATTTGTCAGGAAAAATTTCACGCACTCGTGGCAGAGACATGTTGGACGTGTGTGAAGTTGCTCCGTCTTGCTGGAACCATGTTCTTTGGTTATAGCCAGGAAAATTTTGCAGTTCATACACGAAGAAGTCGTCTAACATCTCCACATATCGCTCTGAAGTCACTGTTACTGTGCGTTCCCTTTCATCTTCAAAAAAGTACGGGCCGATAATTCCTCGCTCCGACATCGCGGCCCATACAGTCACTTTCGGCGAATGTAGAGGTTTCTGATGTTTGTGTTTTGGATTGTTTGCACTCCAATAGCGGCAATTTTGCTTGTTTACATGACCATTAAGATGAAAATGGGCTTCATCTGAAAAGAAGATGTTGGTAAACGTTGAGAAGCGTTCAGTCATCTGGTTTACGAAGTCAAGCCTCTGACCAGCATCCTGAGGCTTCAATTCTTGCACCAACTGAATTTTATAGGGGTTCAGCTTTAAATCTTTGTGTAAAATGCGGAATAATGATGACCTATGCACATTTAAAGCAACAGCACGCTTACGAATCGAAACGTCTGGGTCGTCACGAACAGACTGAGTAACACTCTCTACATTTTCGACCGTTCTTGAAGACCTCGGATGCCCGGATTTTGGTTTATCTAGTGTTGAACCGGTCTCTTCAAACTTCTGGACCCATTTTCCAATAAGCCGAGCGCTTGGCGCATCATTTAGGTGACGAATATGTCGAAAATTGCAGAATTTTCTACGCGCTACAGTCGTTACCGTTTTTGTAAAACTCACGTACGCACAAAGCACGGTCCGCTCCCCAGAAATGCTCCATAGCGACTAAATTCCCAAGAGCCAGGCTACCGATTGACATACCCCCCGCGCCGCTCGGAATAGTTGCGTTCACGCAATAACCAAAACAAATGTGTACTTTTTTTTGAGACACCCTATACCATGTGATAATATAAAGGGTGTTTTTTATAGAGGTATAGAACTTTTAAATGGAATAAAACAAAGATGAATTTTTTAAATTGACATTAAATTTACTTTATTCGAAAGATAACCTTCTGGCATTATAATTTAAATATGACTTCTGGCATATGACCGCCACGGCTGGCTCGGACGTAGTCTAATCTGGAGGTCCAATTTTCGATGACTTTTTACAACATTTGTGGCCGTATATGGGCAATAACGCGGCGAATGTTGTCCTCCAAGTGATCAATCGTTTCGGGCTTATCGGCGTAGACTAGCGACTTCATATATCCCCACAAAAAATAGTCTAGCGGCGTTAAGTCGCACGATCTTGGAGGCCAATTCACGGGTCCGAAACGTGAAACTATGCGGTTACCAAACATTTCCTTCAATAAATCAATTGTGACACGAGCTGTGTGACATGTTGCGCCGTCTTGTTGAAACCACAGCTCCTGCATATCATGGTTGTTCAATTGATGAACGAAAAAGTCAGTAATCATGGCTCTATAGTGGTTTGTAACGTTCTGACCAGCATCGTTTTTAAAGAAGTACGGACCAATGATTCCACCAGCCCATAAAGCACACCAAACAGTCAGTTTTTCTTGATGTAACGGTGTCGCAATATACACTTGAGGATTATCATCACTTCAAATCAGGCAGTTTTGTTTATTGACGTATCCATTCAAACAAAAGTGAGCTTCATCGCTAAACAAAATTCGCTTATGAAAAGCGGGATCAACGGCAATCTTGTTTTGGGCCCATTCACCGAATCTACGCCTTGCTAGGTGATCGTGTGGCTTCAATTCTTGCACGAGTTGGATTTTGTAAGCACGCCAAGATCTTTCCGCGAAATCTTCCATAAAGTGAATGGACACATCCAATTCCTGTGCACGATGGCGGATAGACTGATTCGGGTCTTCCTCTACGCTACGCTCTACAGCAGCAATGACTTCTTCTGTACGCACTGTACGACGTCACTGTGGATGCGTATTATCATTTAGAGTAAACGTGGTGCGAAAACGTTCCATAGTTAATCAGATTAATTGCTCTGATGGCCGATTATGTTGACCGTAAAATGGACGTAGTGCGCGATACGTATTTCGAACAGAACCATGATTTTCAAAATAAATTTGCACAATTTGGAAGCGTTATTCAGACGTCAGTCTATTCATGTTGAAATGCCAAACCAAACTGAACATAAATCACTTGACAGCTGACAAAATGGCTGACAGTTAAAAAAGTGTTGCTAACTTAAAGTTTTATACCTCTATACAAAACACCCTTTACATTGTTGATTCTGTACTTTTTTAATACTGGTTGCTTTTCAATTTTTCATTAGTTTAATAGAGGAAAACTATTTACATTTCGACTTGTGAGAGCTAGGTTTACAATATTCGATTTAGATTATAAAACTAATAATTTAGATTGTAAAATTATACCCATAAATAAGTTGAATATGTGTAGGTTGTCAGTTAACAATAAGAATAAAATAGACAAATTAAATAGATCAGGTGTATATAAAATTAATTTGTGCAAATTGTCATGATGTACGATACATAGGACAAAGTAGATCTTACCCAACAAAGTAGAAGTATAAACACTAGACTTAAGAAGACAGAACGGTAATTTTGAAAATATAAATAATTCAGGAATGGCCTCACTAAATTTCCACATTTTATCATCAGCATCAGGCTTTAAATTATCTGCACAATGTACAAACCATATAATTTGTATAAAAAGACCCCGTCTCATTGCCCTACTAACCATGACATTGTTTACATCACCCTCTTGTTCCTAATAATATTTTTTCCTGGTAATACGGAATAGTTACATACCATTACTATAAAGCATTTCTTTTCATCTTTGGAAATATTAGGATTGAGTAAATTTTTAAAGAAAGAATATCTGAACTCCTCTTCAATAAGAAAAATATACATTTCGTAATCGAAAATATTTTCAAAGATTTGAAGTGGCGAAAGATCCCTATATTTGTCAAAAGTAGATTCAGGAAAATTATTTGGTGATGACTGTAAATCCCTTTGAAACCAGCAATTTTTGATGACATTGATGCTGTTACATTATTACTTGAAGGTCCTGGCTCAGCGACGTTATTCCTACTCACAAACTTTACTTCAGCCGGTGCTCTTAGTTGGCGCCCTGACAGATTATCAATTGTACTTCTAGAATCCTCATCTGTGGAATCTTCATCAGTTAGTACGTTAGATTCAGATAGCTCAACATAAATAGAATCCGCGTCCTCTGAATAAGCCAAATTGCAAAGAAAAACCATGTCTATAACAAAAATTTTCATAAAAATCCTGTGAACACATTTTTATAATGTATTGACCAAGCGTTACCATACGGTATCATTAAAAGAAAAAGCTTCTTGCCCCCAGTTTTCTAAAAAATCAAATTAAAACTAAAAACATATACATATGTCAAGCATAATGCCCAATAACTATTTGACATTTAAAAAAAATAGAGAAATTATACTTACTCGAAATGAATATCGTCCATTTTTTCACATGAAGTAAGATTGTCGGAAAAAAATGTCACATACGAATCAATCTATTCTGTAAAATCAGAAACATAAAGTACTGGTGACACCAGGTCTTAATGGGTTCCCAATTTATTATTAAATTCCGAAAATAAATTCTTAGAACAATTCGAAATAAATGACTAACATAAATTTTTTTCAACCCCAATTATAAATAAATATTTGATGTCGTCCTTTAATTAATTTCTTTAGGACAGACAATAAAATGTATTTTACTTTAGTATTAAATGTACTTCTGAAATAGCCCTCACAATATGAAACATATTGTTTATTAAGCTTGTCGAGTTTGGCTTTTCTAGGAATGCTTACCTCTTCATGAAAAGTTATCTTTCGTGTAGGCCGCACATGGTGAGAGTGGGAGGGTCATTTTCTCAGGCTTTTATGGCAACATCTGGTGTACCGCAGGGTAGCAACCTGGGCCCACTGTTATTTTTAATGTTTATAAATGATTTACCTAATAGTGTTAAACATTCTGATGGTCTCTTATTTGCGGATGACTTTAAAATATTTAAGAAAGTAACAAACAGTAATGATTGTAGTGCACTGCAAGCAGACTTAAATTCAGTAACAGAATGGTTTCAATTAAATAAAATGTTTTTAAATACTAATAAATGCTTCTCTATGTCTTAAACAAATAAAATAAATCCTATTAATTTTAATTACTTTATTGATGGAGCAAAACTACAAAAAAAGACTGAGTGTAGGGATTTGGGGGTGCACTTCCAGTCTAATTTGAAATTTAATACCCACTACCGCAATATTATTAATAAGGCTTTTAG
The DNA here is from genome assembly GCA_034092305.1 of Diaprepes abbreviatus. NCBI lineage: Eukaryota > Metazoa > Arthropoda > Insecta > Coleoptera > Curculionidae > Diaprepes > Diaprepes abbreviatus. The sequence continues at coordinate 3,612,681 of JASJET010000129.1, forward strand.
GGTGCTTGGTTTTGTGATTAGAAATACAAGTCAGTTTAATAACCATAATATAATAATAAAATTGTATAATGCACTTGTTCGTCCTCATCTAGAATATGCATCTAATATATGGTCTCCTAGTGCAAATGTGCATTGTGATGCTATTGAGCGTGTTCAAAAAAGGTTTTTGAGATATTTATGTTAGGAAAAATAACTTATATCCATATCTGATCTCTTATAGCAGTTTGTTAGAAAGCTTTAAATTTCAAACTCTTCAGAAAAGAAGGCAGATTCAATCTGTGATATTTGTTTATTGTATTATCAATAATATAAAATTTAACAATTGTTCTTTGATTAATTATATACCTCTTCATGTACCAAAGATAGGATTAAGGATACAAAAGGAAAAATTCTTTCATGTCTCCATTGGTAGTCGTTCTCCAATGAATTTAATGTTAACTGAGTGCAACAAACTATATAAGAATAATGATATTGACTTTTTTAATTGTACCAAGAAATTGCTATTGCAACTTATGCAGTGACCTTTAGGTTTATTCAGGTTCTTGTCTGTGCTGTCTTTGTTCTGTGTTAGTTAAGTCTGTAAAATTTCTCTTACTTATAATTACCTTGTAGCATGTTATGTTTAGGTGTTTGTAAGAGTATCAATAAATAAAAATAAATAAATAAATATTTAGATTTACTGAAATATTGCAAAATAACTTTATTTCATTAACAAGAATATGTAATAATATCCAGTAGACAGTGGATATTCGTAATACAGCCAGCCATAAATTATCATGAAAATGCAAATTATGTGTAGATTATAAATAAGATTAAAGATCGTAAACAAAGGACGCGGATTTTTCTAAGAAAAAAAACCGCCATTATAAATCTAACTTGTAAAATTTAAATAGGAAACCTCCACTGAATAAATTTAAAATTCACAAGCTGTCGCTTGAAAGGTTAGACATAATATTTCAAAATTGGGCATAACAATTTTCCTTCGCCGAAAGAAAAAATAAATCAAATTTGATACAAAAATGAAAATCTAATCCGGAGAAGGCCTTTCCGTTCCCACCTTTGGAAATTTATCATCCGAGTATGGGCGCGTTAGATAGAATTTGCTGGGGACATTCAGCCATTTATCACAACTTCTATCCAGACTCCATCTATCAATATTACAATAATATAAGTCATCTTTCCTTAGAACAAAAGGTGACATCGTGGTTTCTATCGAACACAGACTTATTTAAGATTAACGAGAATATTAAAAGATACAAATATTGATAAAAAATATATATTTAATATTGTGTATATCTTAATTTTTTACTTGTAATGTTGGTAATTTTCCAATTATATTGCATGTAACAAATCTAAACAGATTCATTTTTTGAAGGGTATTAAAAGAGGGGACAGTTATTTTTCAAGAATTTCACTCGGGTTTTCTCTCTAGACGTATTTTACAAAGTCAACGGAGGTATATACGAGGATAACAGTTTATATCACGGGAAAAACACCAAGAGTTATCATTAAAAATGGCTTTTTAGTTTTTTAAAACATTTTTCGCTATGAAAATCATAGTTCTTGGTGTTGGATGTGCTAAATTGGAATTATTATTCGAGTTTCGCCTACAATTGTACCAGGCCTCTTCAGAGATCTTTATTCCACGAGATTAGAACACTGAATGACTATCGAGGAGCAACAGCCCGGTATTTATACCCGACTCGTGCTCAGCGAACCGTGATCCAGCGTTACAATCGATTTTTACCTGTGATGTAGACTGTAACCTGTAATTGGATATTTACAAATTTAGATTGATTTTCTAATTTTACTTTTAAAGAAACCAGACACTGATGTGTTAGTTTCTTTTACATTAAAAGTGTGACCTGAGCAATGCTGATGTTCCGCTACTGCAGATTGTACAATTTGTTTCTCTTTTTTATACATTTTTCTTGTTCCTTAAGTCTAGAGGATATATACCGTTCTGTTTCAACTACACACACTTTACCACAAGAGCCAGGTATCTTGTAAACGCCTTCTGTTGGAAATGGAATTTCGTCCTTTGGAGATTTCATTGTCCGAATGTTTGATTTTCGGAGCAATCTGGCAATCTTATCGGTGGTTCCCTGCATGTAAGGTAAGACAACACTGTCTACAGGAGGTGCATTTATGACATTTTGTTGAGGAGTTGGTTTTTATATTTATTAATAGAACGTCTTATATCTTCAGCGCAATATTCGTTGTCTCTCAGAACATTAGTCAGTTTTTCTGTTTCTAGCTTCAGTGATTGTTCGTCATATATTGAAAGTGATCTATGTACCAAAGAGCTTATGACGGATTGTTTTTGAGACGAATGATGGTGTGATGTTGCATTGAGATACCAATTCGTATGTGTTGGTTTTCTATTTTAATTTGCCATTCTCTTTTTTTTGTACTGGTACATCAAGAAAGGGAAGGGTCCCATTTGATTCAGTTTCTATAGTGAATTTTATGCTAGGGTGTTGTTGATTTAGATGATCCAGAAAATTATGCTGGTTATCTGCGTCATGCGGTCAAACTACGAACGTATCATCCGGGGGCGGATCCAGCCTCTCTTTTTTTTTTTGGGGGGGGGGGGGCGGTGATACCACAAAAGTACAGTATGGCAAGCGAAAGCAAGTTGTCGACGGGGTGGGGGGGGGGATAAACACCAGCAACATTCCCATTTCTAGTGTAAAAGGCAGGTTAGGGTCTATTTTTCTGAATTTAAAGCTCTTAGAGAAGGGGGGGGCGATCACAAGGAGAAACGAGTTGCTGTCAGGGGGGAGAATGCGAAAAGCATACACATTCCTAGTATAAGAGGCAGAATCGGGTCTATTTTCCTGAACTCAAAGCTCTTGGGGGGGGGGGAGGGGAGGTCTATCGCAAGAAAAACAAGTTGTCAATGGGATGGCAGTGCTAGCAGCATACATATTTCTAATATCAAAGGCAGAATAGGTTCTATTTTCCTAAACTCAAAGCTGTTGGGAAGGGGAGGGGCGATCGCAAGCAATCACATTCCTATCCTTGATTTAAGAACTAGAGAGAGTAATAAAAGTGTTACTGAAACCTCCAATGTACCTGCTCTAGTGCCGCAGGTAACTGAGGACTGCCGTAAATCTAATTATATTTAATTATATTTAAATATTATAAGCTTCACTAAGCAAAGTCCACCTTACAGTTTGTGCTTAGTGATTTATCTCGTTTGTGCTTGTTTTTATATATTATTTGAGATTAGTGAGATACCCAAAAGATATGGCTTCCACATCTATATTTATTAGAAAATCGTTAAACCAGGGCATTTTTTCCTCAACGAAAAACTTATTACGATGAATGTTTATGATGCCTTAAGATATCAATATCTCGATAATAATATTAAAAGCTCTGTTGAGATGTGTTCCGATATGACAGGAGTTGGAAAATCTAATATGTTCTGAATACTAAAAGAGAAAAAAAGCCACATTCGATCACAGGCAGACGAAAAACTTCGTTGGAAGGAGAAATGTAAACTGCAATAAAAGGAGTTGTACATACATTTTATTATGAGAAGCAGATCCCAACCGTCGACAAAATTCTAACTAAAATCAATGAAGATCGGATTTACCTGAAATTAAAAGAACTGAGCTCTGGAAATTGCTCAGAGAACTTAATTTTTGCTGAGAAAAATCAGATAGGAAGTCTGTTCATATAAATCGTCCAGAAAATGTCCGTTGGAGAAGGAAATATCTCTCTCAAGTAAAAGGTAGAGTTGCTAGAAATAACACAACTTACAAAATTAGTTTTTCAACTGAACTTTTGAAAGATTTTTTGAATAAAGTTGGTGCAGAATATTGGGAAAAATCCATATAATAAAATAATAAAAGAAAATGTGGAAACTCGATCTCATGATTGGTGAGATAGAGAAACCAATTATAATTAATTTGAGGAAAGATGGCTTCACTGACTTTGATTTCGAATTAGATACGTAAGTTTACCAGAGTAAACACAATTTATTACTTAAATTTTCTGTAACATAAAAAAATTAATTACATTTCAATCCCTTTTTAGTATTTAATTGTAATTCTGCGGATGATTTAAGAAATAAATAAACTGAAACGTCGAATGTCCAAAAAATGTTTTTAATTAATAATAAAATGACCGATAGCTCCAAAAAAAATTTAATATTATAAGGACAAATTTATTATTTTGTATATGTTTAATTTCTTGTATGGGTATTTTGTAAGTATTTAAATTATAACTTAGAATTTTTTGAGAGAAAAAGGCTACGTTTTAGTCTGAATGTACATAAAACGATTTCTATGCCAAAATTAAAAATAATAAAAATACAGTTGTGATTTGTGTTAAATATGTCAAAATTATCTATATTTTTAATGTATGTGAATTATTAAGAAATCATAAGAAATAAAATATTATTATAAAAGCTTTTTATTTTGAGTTTATTACCGAAATAATATTCTATGCCATAAATACTTAGTGATAAAATAAACCTCCTTCTGACGCCTATGACAAGGATTAAAATTTTTTTAACACTTCACACTTCCAAATATCTATTGTTATCCAATCCAAATACTCCATCATTATAGACCGGTATTTGTAATTATAAAATTTCTAACCCATTCCTATGAAAAATATATGTGTCTAACAGATTTTGCCAAAGACACTTGGCTAAAGAACACAGGTAGTTTGCGAAGAAAAAAAAGGGTAAAAAATGATTTATTACTCTCTCTAGTTCTTGAATATACTGTAGTATAAGAGGCAAAATCGGGTCTATTTTTCTGAACTAAAGGCTCTGGGGGGGAGGGGGGGCGATCGCCCCACCGCCCCCCCCCTTGGATCCGCGCCTGATATGATCTATATATCTGCATCAAAATTTAGGTTTTAGAGAAGCTTTTTTGAAGATGCTAGCTACCACAGGTGATAGCGGAGATCCCACGGCCACTCCCAAAGTCTGCTCTTAGAAAGTTCCTTGAAAAGTAAAATAAGTGGAAATCAGATATGCTTTAATTAGTTCCAGCAAGGAGAAATCCATGTTGTTATATCGTAGTATGTCCGATATTATGGAAACTGAATCATCTATAGGAACATTTGTGTACAGGAATTCTACGTCAAAACTGACCAATATGTCTTCGGACTCTAATTGAATGGTTTTTAATCTTTGGACAAAGTTTTCAGAGTTTTGAATAAAGGATTCGGTTTTTCCTGTAAAGGGATACAAAAGTGATTTAGAATTCCTGTACACAAATGTTCCTATAAATGATTCAGTTTGAATAATATCGGGCATATTACGAAATAACAACATGGGCTCTACCTTACTAGAATTAATGAAAACATGTCTGATTTCCACTTATTTTACTTTTTAAGAAACTTTCTATGAGTAGACTTCAGGAGCGACCATGGGATCTCCACTATCACCTGTGGTAGTTAACATCATAAAAGCTTTTGAAGAAAACGCCTTGTCTTTTTCTCCTCTAAAACCTAAATTTTGATCCAAATATGTAAATGATACGTTCGTAGTTTGGCCGCATGGCGCAGATAACTTCCACAATTTCCTGGATCATCTAAATCAACAACATCCTAGCATAAAATTCACTATGGAAACTGAATCAAATGGTGCTACCCTACTAGAATTATTGAGAGCATGTCTGATTTCTACTTATTTTACTTTTTAAGAAACTTTTTATGAGTAGACTTCAGGAGCGACCATGGGATCTCCACTATCACCTGTGGTAGTTAACATCATAAAAGCTTTTGAAGAAAATGCCTTGTCTTTTGCTCCTCTAAAACCTAAATTTTGATCCAAATATGTAAATGATACGTTCGTAGTTTGGCCGCATGGCGCAGATAATTTCCACAATTTCCTGGATCATCTAAATCAACAACACCCTAGCATAAAATCCACTATGGAAGCTGAATCAAATGGTGCTACCCTACTAGAATTAATGAAAGCATGTCTGATTTCTACTTATTTTACTTTTTAAGAAACTTTTTATGAGTAGACTTCAGGAGCGACCATGGGATCTCCACTATCACCTGTGGTAGTTAACATCATAAAAGCGTTTGAAGAAAATGCCTTGTATTTTTCTCCTCTAAAACCTAAATTTTGATCAAAATATGTAAATAATACGTTCGTAGTTTGGCCGCATGGCGCAGATAACTTCCACAATTTCCTGGATCATCTAAATCAACAACACCCTAGCATAAAATCCACTATGGAAACTGAATTAAATGGTGCCCATTTCTTTCTGGATGCACTAGTACAAAGGAAAGATAATGGCAAAGTTTTTCATATTTGATTGTTTTAAATCGGAAAGCCACATACTTGACATTTTGTCCATATACTATAGATCTCAAGCTTTACAATGTTTTTTTTTTTTTAATTTAAAATCGGGTAATTAGTGGCTGCTGGGAAATTATTTAAAATTATCGTTAAATTTTTAGCTAAAAACAAATTGAATATTTTCACGAATTTTTATCGAATTTTTTTTTGAAAACATGGTTAGAAAGTACTCGGAAAGACGCTTCTTTTAAAAGTTTAAGAGCTGAAATTTTGTCAATTCGTTTCCGATGTACATTCAAACAAAAACAGATCCGCACTAGGTTATTTAGCGTGCATTTTAATCAATTAAATACACATTTCTGTCACTCTAAAGACAGTATTCCTAAAACATGACTAAATAGCATCAAGAAGGGCTTCTGCTTACCTCTTCATCGAATTAAGGGATTTTATTACAAATTGCCACTGAAGCTAAGTTCGTTGTGACCTTTATAGAATTTTGTTAGTACTTTCATCTGGTAGCCAATCTGAATATAAATAAATTTTTTTAAGTGTCTAGATATAATAGGTCCTGATATTCCAGATTTGTTGATTTCGACGATTTTTGAAAGGTTAATTTATTACATTTTTGGGATACAAATCTGTATAAAATAGTGAATACAGAATACAGTTTTTGGATTTACTGCTGCACTCATGGTGTTGGGAGCCTTTAAGTAGGAAAACCGCCGTTGTAATTTCCATCCATTTCTCTTTGGTGAAGCCTTTTATTATAAAAACTATTCCGAACCATATTTATTAGTGTTTTTCTTGCTAAATACTCAGTTAAAATAAAATATTTAGACTGACGTATCTGTCTGGTAAATCTTGTACTCACAATTTTTTTAAAATTTCCATCCAAACTAAAATTTCCTTTTTGTCTTCTTTAGGTTTTGACATGTTACATCAATGAAGCTAGGAACTTGCGGTTTTGTAAACTATTTTACCAGTTTTCTTTTTATATAGGATAATTTAAACATTTTATTAGAGTTAGAGACTATTGGAGTGAACTTGTAGATTTTAAAGTGAAACGGAGTCGACTGCGTAATATGTACTATAAGCAAGTATCCAGTATTTTTGTGTTAATTTAGTGTTATCCTTGATAATTGAGGTTGGAGTGTTATTTCCAAAGTCCAAGTGTAAATTTAATAGAAATGTACAACTTTTTACCGTTAATATATTTACTTAATACCGATTAAAATTTATATATAGTCAGTAGTGTTCATTTCTTTTCCTATGGACAAATTGTTTAAGTAAATATTACGTTTTTCTTTTGTAACAAACTGTTGACCAATCTTTGCATTCTAAGCTTATCAATTTAAACACAGTCATTTATTCTTTTTTTATTAATTGTTTTAAGTGAAAAGGTAAATTTACAGTTAGTAAATAAGTTGCAACTTAAAACAAAGAAAGATGTTTTATATCGGTTGTTTTCGCGCACCCTGATATGACATACAAATGACCTTATCACATAGGAACTTCAAAATATATCAAAATTTTGAAAGTATTTCTGAACATTAAATCCCCATTTCCCCACAATCAGTTTGAGATTTTTGATTTTAAAAAAGTTAATATCCAAATGACATTGAAAATAAAATTAAAAGTTAAATAAAAGGTCACTTTTAGGTTGTTTCCGATGTACTCTCCAACTTCCTTATAAAAGTTAACACTGAGCGATTAAGACTTTTTTATTTTTTCGAAAAAAAAAAGATTTGAAACAGTAAAATAAAGGTGGTACTTTTGTCTTACAAGGGAACATAATACACCCGACCTTTTAATTGAAGTTTTACTTTTGAGTTTTCTTTTTTTAAATCGATTCAGCTTTTTTTAAAATAATTTTTATATTTTAGGAAAAGTAGAAAATATAATATTGTGTCAATTTTCATTATTTCTTTGTTTCGTTTATATTTTATATGGAATAATTATAAGATATGAGGTTTTTTCAAACGTTTATTAGGTATTCTATCACATTGAAATATTACAATATCTGTAACTTAAAATCTGTTTTTTTTTCATGCCATTAAAAACAGGAAGTGATCTAATTGACTTAGAATATAGAAACATACATTTGTCATTATCGAGACATTTTAAAGAAATTTTTTTTTATGAAATATAACTTATTTGTTGGTTAAATATTAAATAGTACTGCAAAACATGGAAATGAAATATTCATTAATATAATAATAATGACTATATAATGTTACTGGAAAAATAATGCATTACCAGGATTTACATTTTTGGAATTAAATATTTTAAAATAACACTAGCCAACTGAATGATATCACCTCACCTCTCGTTGGAAGTAAAATAAAAAATTCTTACTGATAAGAATTTTGTTTGTAATCCTTTGAGTTGCAATTATTAGGACCTATTTTTAGTGAATTCATTCACTCATTCATATCAGCCCGTTTTCATCCATTCCTGAATGTAGGCCTCTTCCATATTTTTCCATTTCTGTCGGTCCGTAGCGATCTCCATCCAGTTTTTTCCGGCAATTTTCTAGATGTCGTCACGCCATCTCCTTTGGGGCCTACCAATACTTCTCTTGTTCTCTCTTGGCCGCCATGCAGTTATCTTGTATGTCCATCTGTCTATGTCATTTCTTGCGATATGTCCAGCCCATCTCTATTTTAGCTGCGCTACTCGTTTGCTCACATCTGTTATTTTCATTCTTCTTCTGATTTCTTCATTTGGAACTCTATTTCGTAAACTAATTCCCAGCATAACCCTTTCCATTGCTCGTTGTGTAACCCGAAGCTTATTAATGGCTTTACATGTGAGGGAAGTTGTTTCAATACCATGAATAAGAACTGGCAGGATGCACGACTCGTAGACTTTTCTTTTCAGACTTATGGGGGTGTTACTGGATTTAAGAATAAATCCGAGTTTGCCAAAAGCTGCCCAGCTGAGACTTATTCTTCTAATAATTTCAGCCGATTGGTTTTCTTTCCCTATTTGTATTTTATGACCTATATATATATATATATATATATATATATATATATATATATATATATATATATATATATATATATGTATTCTCTTACGTTTCCTATTATTTTATCTTCAACTTTAATTTGTATTTGTTCTAGACTCATTATTTTTGTTTTTGACAAGTTCATTTTGAGTCCTATCCTAGCTGATGCTTGATGAAGTTCTTGTATCATACATTGGAGTTGTTCTGGTGAATCACTGATTATAACAATATCATCAGCAAATCTTAAATGGTTTAGTCGTGTTCCGTCTATGTTAATTCCCTTGTTATGCCAGTCCAAGCCCCTAAATACATCTTCAAGTGCCAACGTGAACAATTTTGGAGAGATTGTGTCTCCCTGACGTACGCCTCTTTTTATAGGTATCCTCGAGGTTTTTATATTCTCGTCTATTTTAACTTGCATGTAAGCGTATATGAAATATATGCTGAATCAGAGCAGAGTATCTTGAATCAATCCGAGCATTGTCCAGTGCTTTGAGAACTGCCCATGATTCGATAGAATCGAACGCCTTCTGGTAATCAACGAAAGCCAAATGCAGAGGTATATTATATTCCGTGGTTTTTTTGATAAGCGTGTGTACTGTCTGTAGATGGTCTATTGTACTGAAGTTCCTGCGAAATCCGGCTTGTTCTGAAGATTGATATGGATCCAACTTTTGCGTCAGTCTGTTAGTTATTATTTTTGTAAGAAGTTTGTACAAGTGGGACATTAAGCTAATTGGCCGATAATTTTCTATGTTATTTCTATCGCCTTTTTTGTATAATATGATGACTTCTGCGTTTTCCCATGCCTCGGGTATTTTTCCATACATTAAGCACGTGTTCAACAAAATTCTGACGCTTTCTCTTAGTTGTTCTCCCCCTATTTTTAACATTTCGGCGGTTATACGATCCTCGCCAGGGCTTTTATTATTTTTCACTTGACTAAGCGCTTTCATTCACTCTGCGGTATTTATTTCGGGCATCTCTTCTGAACTGACATTTCTTACTTCCCTTCTTTCGTAGTAAGGACTTTGAGTTTTTGGACTGTATAACTCTGTATAAAAGTCCTGGACAGCCATCGTGATTTCCTCCCGGGTACTAACTAATTGGCCTTGTTTAGTTTTAAGTCCGGAAATTTTTGTCCGGATTTTTAGTGAATAAATCTAGTATACTATATTAGTTTCATATTTTTTAAGTTACTGATTCCCAAAGTTTCTCATGCTGACCCTCGGGATTTAACTGTGCAAGAGGTCCATGTCAGCAGAAAAAAATTGGAAGTGCGAGAGATTTTAGGGTCCACGAAAGTGGGTCCTATTCCGGTAGATCATCACCAAAATTTAGGTGTAATTTTTTTTACATACTCTTGATATGTATATCTATTTTGTTTTAATTCCTCTGATGTCGGAAAACGTTAGAGTTTAATAAGTTTGTTCCTTTCTTTTTTAATGTTGATGTTTATTTTTGCTCGAACGAGTCTGTGATCACTAACCAGGTCGAATTTGTTTAAGGTTGTTACATCAGACACAATATATTTTTTGTTGGTAATAATATAATATATTTCATTCTCTGTTCGGTGGTCCGAACTCTTCCACGTGCATCTACGACTTTCTGGTTTTTTATAATATATATTTATGCAATAAAGGCCTTCATTGTGAAGATAGTTTGTTAGCGTTTCTCCTCTTCCATTGATGGTGCCGAGTCTAAAGCTTCCTTTATTTGGAATATAATCGCCATTCTCTTTTCCTAGTTTGGCGTTAAAGTTGCTTATCACCACGCAATAGTATGCATTTTTTGCTTTTCGTAGGGGCGTAAAGTTGGATGATCTGCAAATAGTACCTGTCTGATATCTTCATGACTATGTATATGACCCGATCTGATACTGAAGTTGATCCTTGATTCTTCTGTTGACCAAAATAGCTGTTCCCCCTATATGTGTATCACTTACTTTATTGTTTAGGTAGATGATGTGACTAGATTGGAGTGTTATGCTTATTTGTTGCTCTGATCTTCTGGTTCCACACAAGCCCAGGACACCCCATTTTATGTGAGACAGTTCTTCTTCTGATTCCGTTAGGTGATCATTTGACTCCATTGTTCTTATATTAAATGTTGCTTTGTAGAATGATGTGTTGACTGCAATTTTGAGTGACTGCGAATTTTTGTCTCCTCCATAATCCTTGAGGCAGGCCTTACAGGTGTGGATTTAGATCCGTGGCTTCTATCCACCTGGGATAATGTTCCCTATGTTTTAAAATTCGCCATTTGGGGATTTTGTGTATATTTAAATGTAAAAATCTGTCGGATAAAATCAGGACTTCGCAGAGTCCCACGATTAGAAATATTAATATTTAGGTACATTTCAATAAGTCTCACATTCGGTTACTAAGGCCAGATTTACTATGTCTCAGATATATTTATCTGTTAATAATGGATTATTATTATTTTATTTAAATGTTTATGCTATAGAACGGAATTTAACAACTTCATTAGCGTATTATACCGTCGGTTAATCATATAATAAAAATTTACTTGAGTCACTGATTTCTTTAAAGGCATGATTTGTTGTTAACATATTATTTAAATATAATTAGTTATCGAGGTAACTATAAAAGAATTCCCGTGTTCAATTAAAGAAAAAATTTACCGTTAAGAAAATTTATCTGAGATATTTTAAACGACTAAAATAAATTGTTTTTAAAGGTTAATTGAAATTTATGTATTCAAAGACGCCTATGGCATGCGAAATTAGGTATTTTTATTAGGCTTTCCCTCTTTTTAGAACGGAAAATAACAAATAAAACACAATATATTCAATAAAGACTGGTTTTGTTTGTAAATACCTACATGGTGTTTGATAAGTATCTACTCTCGGCAGTGTACCAAAAGCGTCAAAACCACCCTAGAGTTTCTTAGAATTTTTTTCCCAAATGAGAAATGAGACCCAACAGCCCATTTTAATGAGATTCTAGCATTTTGTATAACTGACAAAGATTCATGTATGCAGGGGCTTAGAAAACTTCTGGCATTACTCAGGAAGTCAGGAACGGACTCGCCACCAAACTAGTAGGCTTAAAATTTTGACAAGTATCAGTTGTCGAAGCTAAAACTCGTTTTTTTTTAATACTTTAGAAAACTATCCAAAAAAAGGTACACAATATTTGTTTAAAATAAATAAACATTTTTTAAAGGAATCTCAATCATGCATATCCAAATCACAGCAGTAATTGTTACACATAGTATGAAATTAATTAAGCTCTTTTGTATCAACTTATTGAACTACTATAATCAAATGAAATCTAATAATAATCTACCACTACAGAGGTACTTAATACTAGTTATAATCAAAACAATTGATCTTAATAATTATAATTGTAGCATGTAACATAAATTCAATTTATGGACAAGCATAATACAGTCTTCTGCAGACGGGAAGAAATTTCCAAATCGAAATTTACTGGATCAAAGAACACTTAAGAGATTCGATCGTAACTTAAGAGACAGAAAAAGAGGAAGCGTAGCTAAAACCAACTAACTAAAATAAAATTTTTTATCCATCTTATCTAGCGGATTGTTTTTCGCTCTACTCGAAATAACATTGCTTTTCGGGTAAGATTGCCATAATGGGTTGTTCTTTCAAGAACTTTTCTTTGGTATTAGCTGGCGTTGAATAAACAAGTCGTTTAAGATTCCCCTTAAAAATAAAGCTACCGAATTAAGATCAGGAGATCTTGGTGGCTGTAAAACAGGTACACTTGGAACATCAGGATTATTTTGGCGCTTTATGTATATTGCCGAGAATTTGACATATATTTGCTGCGTACTCATATTATATATATATATATATATATATATATATATATATATATATATATATATCCAAAATGAAAAAATAATTTCCAGCAGTGGTCCTGTGCGCTGGTCTGCTAGGACTCCAGACCTAAGACCTTTAGACTTTTATTTATTTTGAGGATATATGAAAAATGTGGTTTATTAATTTAATTGCCTTGAATAGCTATTTCGAAAAAATGTCTACAATGTATTGAAATGGTAGACATTTTGAATTTTAGTATGACTATGTAGTTTGTAATTATTAGATAACATTTTTACAATAGGAAGTAAAATAATTATTTAAAATTTCGGCATTATCAAATGTTTAAATTTGTATTAAAATAGAGTCTTTAGTTGATTTTAGGTTATAACATTTTTTAGGGTTTCGCTTAGTGTTCTAGAAAAAAAAATAAGTACTTTAGACGAGTTAAAAATCTTTAACTTTCAAGTTTTAAAAATTAGAATAGATGTCCAGATCTTTACATCTCGATAGGAAAGTACGGCAATTCTTCTGCGTGGTCAATTTGATGTAGATATTGAACATATTCTTTAGCCTGTTTACGAACAATTATTTTTTGAAAATCAAGAGTGTATTCTTTCCTTTTATATGCATTTCGACTATTTATTAGTATCATTAATGGATAGGTGACCAAACCAGTCATCATAGGAAACAATTATCTATGTAAAATCCTCATCCGTAATCTGCATATATGCTAAATCAGAGGCTCGCAAACTATTTGTTTCGTAAATCACAAACCAATTTTTTCAGTTTTCCTTAGACCCCCCTTCTGTTTTACAATTTTACAACTGAAACATGTTTTTAAAAGCTGACGTCTTAGTCGACACTGTTGATGTTTTTCCTAATATTTTCAACACGGTGCGACGGAACGTGCACCATTACATGTTTTATTACCAGACGAATGTGTGATACAGAGCTGAGCAATTTGTTAGGGTTTACTGAAGAGTGGAAATTATTAAAATGATGAAATGTCGATATATAACTAAAATGACACAAAATCAGATCCTGTCAAATTCTTACCTTAATTAAATACACAAAAAAATCAAGCGTTTTTTCTACTCTTTAAATTTTATGGTAGGCGAGGAGGAGGTGCAGAACGCAAAAATCGCAACAGTTTCCATTTTTTCTTTCATCGCATCGTATCTCCTCTGCTATAAATTTTAGCGAAATTATAAAATACTTATAATAAGATGAATGAGCCTGATGCTTTCATTGTAAGTTTTCATTTAATCAGGTTTGATCTTAAATTTCTTCGGCCAGTGATTTCTAATCTGGTTCTTTTTTTTTGTAACATTGGCAATTGCGCTGAAACCCTTACCCACAAGATATGAATATTTAGAAGCAGTCAAAGACTTTTTTACGATTGTCCGTAATGAAAAATGAGAAGCAGGTGTAAATGACATTGATGTCACCAAATGGGCTGATAATCCACTCATTCATAATTAAAACATCCTTAAATCTAGTTCAAAATCTATGTGCGTCATTTAAATGCTGAAGTGGGCCGAAACTCATCATCCCGTGACCAATTGCAGACCTGAAAAGCTGCAATGATGGATTTTGTTTTTATGAAATTCTTTAACTTGCACATTAGATATATATATATATATATATATATATATATATATATATATATATATATATATATATTTATACATATATATATATATATATATATATATATATATATATATATATATATATATATATATATATATATATATATATATGCAGGCGAAACCGCATGCGGTTAAGTGCTAGTGAAATACAGGCTAGAATCTGGTCAGACAATGAATGTTGATTTTAATTTTAATCCGCTACTAAAATTTCTCATTTCATATTTAACATATCACTTAAAATAACGAACTTATTATAAGCATTTAAACTCCTCATTAAATAACCCTATACAAACGGGATATAAAGTTATCGATATGTCTATACAGAAGGAAGAACTTCGATTTTAAAATTTTTGTGTAGAACATTTTTTCTTTTTAGGATATTTAGTTTGCGAAGCTTGTTTATAAACCATTCGATAAATATCTTGTTAAATAATGGACAAAGAAAGTAGTAGTAGGGGCCTCTCCGATTCTGTTACAGTTGTCCAAAAAAAATGTCATCAGTTTGATGCATTAAAACAACCCGCAGTACAGAGGAACATGAAAACTACATTGGACAGGCTTTGCCAAGAAAATAACCCTAGTCAAGAAGTTGAAGCTGATAAGATCTGGATTACGCTAAAAACAAACATCCAATCAGCTACTGAAACTGTTCTTGGTCGACCGAAACAAGAAAAAATTAAACCATGGATGACCGATGAAATATTGAACTTGATGGCTGAACGTCGGATTGTTAAAAACCAGCATGATAAATATAAGGAACTGAATCGCACTGTCAAAAGAAAGATAAGGGACGCTAAGAAGAAATGGACTCAGGAACAATGTGACGAGGCTGAAAGATTTCATCAGCTGCACGACTTCTTTAATTTCCATTGAAAAATCAAGGAAATAACTGGAACAAATAGAACAACAGCATCGCCGTCAATAAGAAATAGACAAGGAAGACCGATATTGGGTACCGATGAATTAAAGGAAACTTGAAAGAACTATGCGGAGACTTTGTTCAGTGATCAACGAACAGATGCCCCGATGAATGACACTGAAAGCATGAGTGGTCCAAAAATTCTTGGATCTGAAGTCAGGTACGCAATGAACTGTATGAAGAATGGTAAAAGTGCAAATCATGACGATATATGTAGAAGTTTTAAAGCAAGTCGATATTAAACAACTTATATATCTCTTTAACGTGATATATGGACTCTGGACAAATTTCAGCTTATTGCTATTCCAAAGAAAACAAACCCCAAGAACTGAGAAGACGACAGACTTATAAGTTTGATGAGCCACGATGTTAAAACGTTCCTTCGAGTAGTTCATTCAAGAATATATAGAAACTATTAGGATATGAGTGACGACACACAGTTTGGCTTTATCAAGGGGCTTGGCACTAGAGGAGCTCTCTTCTCAATGAAATTACGTGTGCAATAGTGCTATGACCAAAGGCAAGATGTTTTCATCTGCATTATTGACAATGTAAAGTACGATCCGCTGTTGGAAAAATTACAGGAGATCGGTATCGATGATAAACATATTAGAATAATAAGAGAATTTTATTGGCAATAGTTAGCTGAGATCCGAATTGATGGCGATCTGTCAACGGAGACCTTTAATATACTGAAGGGAGTCCGGCAGGGATGTGTACTGTTTAATATTTACGTTGAGAAAATATTTCATTTAGCATTAGAAAAGGAAACGCGAGGTATCAAAGTCAATGGCATCCCATTAAACAATATTCGCTCTGCAGATGATACTGCAGTCTTAGCTAACAACTTTGAAGATTTCCAATTAATATTAAAAATATAAACGAGTGCGGTGAACAGTTAGGGCTGCATATTAATACTGCCAAAACAAAAATGATGGTGATTAGTAGGCATAAGTACATCACTCCTCTTAACATCAACGGGGAAAATATCGACCGTGTCGCATGGTTCACGTACCTTGGAGCTACTCTCAGTCAGTTAAGGCTGGGACGCTGAATCGGATCGAAGCTTTTGAACTGTGGACACTCCGCCGACTACTGCGTATCCCCTGGACTGCTCACATAACGAATGATGAAATTCTATGAGGAGCTGGTGTAGAAAGACAACTAATGGACACTGTAAAACAACAAAAAGTGTCATATCTAGGGCATATACAAAGAGGACCTCGCTACTCCATACCAATGCTAATACCACAGGGAAAAATTGAAGGCAGACGGGGGCCAGATCGAAAACAACACTCCGGGTTCCGCAATATAAGAAATTGGTGTGGTATATCAGACGCCGCAACCATATTTTGACAGGTTGAGGAGGGCACTCTAGTTATAATGTGACCATGAGATGAATAAATGATCGCCGACGTGCGGCATAGCACATGGCACCCGAAGAAGAAGAACATATTTGAGGTCACTATTTAACAAATTATAGTTGACAATAGCACAACATCTTTCAAGTCACCCTGCGTTTTTTAATACAGTGGAAAAATTCGTACCAAGAAAACAGAATCGATATGTACGACCGATTTTTCAAAAAAAAACATCGTTTTTTAAATAATGAATTTATTTCATATCTTACATTATTATTGTGTACATAAGTTGTGATATTTTGTCATGAACATTTCCCTCATTTTTAGTAGCAGTGTTAATTAATTGAAACTTCATTTGGATCTATAAACGCTATTAAATCAAATTGTAATGCAGTTTCTTTCCTATACTCTCAGAAGTAACAATCATGCTATATTTAAAAATATTTACATTTATTATTTATTTTTCAACTGTCGTATTTTCGACTAAAAATTACCCGTTGCTAGCAAATCTTCAGTATACATCATTTTACGAGAGTCTTATACCTCAAATGGGTAATTATATTAAAAATACTCAGCAGAAAACCGACTTTGAAACTTGTAATTTCTTCTCGTATAGCAATAATTACTACTGCACTGACTTAATCAACCATTTTTTAAAGAATGTACTGTGTGCAAAATTTATTTTTGGTTCACAATCAGAATATGAAATGTCATATTTGATAGATTCTGTGACATCAGAAACACTACTTTTTGTTGATGATTTGAAAAAATTTGAAGATATTTGGCCTAGATTTGTAAATTCACAATATTTCAGTAATCTTGGCATTTATAAAATATTATTCTGTGGTGCTTTTCGGGAAAATGAGACTGCTCTGAACAATCTTGCAAAAAAAATGTGGAAAACTCATGTGCTCAATTTCATATTCTCATATTATGATGAAGTAACTAATAGTCTGAAAGTAAACCAGTATAATCCTTTCTTTGACGAATTTACCATAACTAAATATGCCGATATAAAAAAAGGATTTGAACTATTTCCTGATAAACTAAAAGATATGAATGGCTATCCTCTAAAGATCTTGGGTAAGAATTCTTGATTCTTAAGCATATTTTGTTCCAAAGTATTCTATATAGGCTATGTACTTGAGAAAGAAACTAAAACGTTAAAGTGTTTTCATTTTTTCATACGTTCGCTTGACTTCCAAATATGATAAAATCGCAAAGTGCTACCAAATTAAGAGGTGCGTTTTTGAGATTAAGGTAGATTTGTTCATTTTCAGTTTTTTAAATTTTGTTCGAAAACTGTACAGAAAAAATATAGGCAATGAAATTTTCTTGCGAAATTATCTCTTACTAAGTACAAAAAAGTTATTTTTCAAAAAATACATTTCAAAAACAAAATCAAAAAAAAAAAATGCAGTAAATTTTATTTTTCCAATTTTTTTGCCATGTTTTTTCGAAGAGGCGTTAGCTATAACTATGGCTTCATGAAAAAGAAAGCTGACGTTACGCCTGTTAAAATGTGCTCCTGCACAAGTCTCTACGATGAAAAGTAATCGAGATATGAGTAATTCCTGCTAATTTTTAACATGCGTATTAGCAAAACCTCTTTCCATTATCTTTAAGCTCTGCCTAAATAATTCACAGTTTCCTGATAAATAGAAAATTTCCAGAGTTTCTCCAGTGTTTAAAAAAAAGAGAGAAACAAAATATAGAAAACTACCGACCAGTCTGTATAATAAATAATTTTTTTAAATGTTTTGAAATGTTTCTGCATCTACATCTATTTTTCAAGCTGAAACACTTATTTAGTGGTTCCCAACATGGTTTTATAAAGGGTAGGTCCACAGCGTCCAATCTTTTCTGTTTTACTCAGTTTGTGGTTGATGTCTTGGACAAGGAAGGTCAAGTCGACACAATATATACAGACTTTTCAAAGGCGTTTGAAAGGCTTGATCACGGAATTTTGCTTGATTTGGACTTTCGCAAAAATTAATCCTGTTTTTTAAATCATATCTCTGTGATAGGCAGCAAATAGTAGAATGCTGTGGTCAGTCTTCGGAACCACTGTGTGTGACTTCGGAAGTTCCTCAAGAGGCAATATTCGGTCCTTTATTATTTAATATATTTATTAATGGAATTGTGGTGACTGTACAATGCTACTCTATGCGGATGATGCTAAAATTTTTACTTGTGTAAAAAACGATGCTGATCGTCAAAGACTACAAATAGCAATAAATACCGTCACCGATTGGTGTAGTGAAAACAGACTGCCTCTAAACGTTGGTAACTGCAAAGTCATGACTTTCACATTAAAGACAAACGTGCTAGTGTATGATTATAAAATTGATGAAACTTCAATTCCACGAGTGGAATGCTTTAGGGATCTGAGTGTGAGACTTGATAGCAGACTTTCATTTGGTCCTCATATAAATGATCTTATACAGGTGTGTTTTAAATCATTAGGCTTTATTATCAGAATCTCAAAAACATTTTCTAATCAAAGTATGGTCATTTTACTTTATTACGCTTTTGTTATATCTAAATTGGAATATGCTTCCATATTATGGTCTCCTTATTATCAAAACCATATTAATGACCTTGAGAGAGTTCAGCGGCGTTCTTAAAATACCTAAGCTTTCAGATTGATGGATATTATCCTGAAGCAGGGTTTCCGCATGAAATCTTACTTCAGCGGCATTCTTTTTGTTCTCTAGAACATAGACGTATCGTCACAGATCTCAAATGTATTTATAAAGTTTTGCATAACAGAGTGGAATGTAGTTACATACTGGAAAAAATAAGTTTTCTTGTACCTAGGACTTCAACTCGCCAATCTGCCACATTGTATTGTTCTACACCTCGTACAAAAGTGTGTAACTACTCTCTTTTATATAGGATGTTCAGAATCCACAACGAAAATAAAAATAAATTCGACATGTTTAGCTGCGGATTGGCACATATAAAAAATAATTAAGTATGTAATATTTTGTAGTTCTATTTTTAGTAATGTGTGTATGCTTATTTTTAATTTTTTTTTTGTTTTGTTATTGTAAATATTTAAGTTCTTTTTTCTGTTGTACCCATTTGTTAATTGGTTTTCCGGAACTGTGAAATGAATTTAAATAAACAAATAAATAAATGAATAAGTAAAAAATTAAATTTGAGCTTGGAAAAAATGAAAAAAAAAAATTCGTGGCACACTATCAGAATTGAGTCATTTTGTAGAAAACACTCCGATACATGCGAAATGAGAGCAAAATTAAAATAAAAAATTTGCATTATTCTGATTATGACGCAAGTAGATCATTTAATGCACGATAAAGATAATATGTGAGTGGAATAAAAAATATAACCCGTAAGAAGAACGTGTATACATTTGTAGTTCTAGTTGTAGTATAATTGTTACAATATTTCATTGAAATTTTTCTATGGCAGAATAATCTAGAGGATGATTTTAGTTTCTGCTGATCGAAAACATTGATGCTGTAAGCGAACTACAAGTCGAATATAAATATGTGACATGTCAGATTGACGAAAAACTCAAGTTGAATTCTCTCTATAGTATAAATATGGTGACGTGTGGCCTTGCACTTTTTCTTCTACAAACAAATAGTTAAAGGGTCGGTTCATCGGAATAG
The DNA here is from genome assembly GCA_034092305.1 of Diaprepes abbreviatus. NCBI lineage: Eukaryota > Metazoa > Arthropoda > Insecta > Coleoptera > Curculionidae > Diaprepes > Diaprepes abbreviatus. The sequence goes on from JASJET010000129.1 coordinate 3,633,349, forward strand.
ATATATGCAAGCGTTTCAGGTGAGTTCCAGCAAATTATTTTTAATACCTGATTTCGATGAATGCAAAACCTCATTGCCACTAATGTGGATTATTTTGTGAAAAAACAAACGTGCGAGTTCAGCAAAACTGATGTATTGACTTTTGGCGTATGATGTAGAACCAAGGAACGATACTCATAACACCAAAAACATGCTGCGAAGTATTGAAATGGTAACCCTGAGAATTATAACAGGCAAGATATTATCTAAGAATCGCTGACATTAGAGAAAAATGTTGAACAAGGAATATAGTAAGACGGAGAAGACAAAGAAGAATGGCGGGCATCCCACCACTTCGCACTGTATTACCAGAACAACTACCAGATACTTGTTCAACTGAAAGGCTACTTTGAAGATGAAGGAGTAACTGAAGGTCTACCTTTCAAGAATGCGATCATTTCAAGTTTGAAAATATGAGATCGCAAAGATTTCAAACCAATGTATTAAAAATAAGTATAACCAATGACTTCACTTATTTTTTATTAAAACATTGTCAAGTTCCTTAAACTCTTCTAGTCGACCTCCTCAGAGATTTATGTTCAATTTCCCTCCGATACCAGCTATTTGAGACTTCATAAACTTAGTTCTTCTTAGTATAGACTTTCATTTTATATTCGGAAAATAGTTCGGGTATCTTATAATTTTTCTCACTTTTGTCTCTATTAAAAGGAATAATTTATCTCCTTGTAAATACGAAATAATGCGGTGTCGCTGTTCAAATTTCAATTTAAGTTTATTATAGATAATTCAGTCAATTTTAACTAATTGCAAATACTTACCACAATACCTTCTTCTTTCAAAATTTCTCATAAATTCTTCGAATGAAAACATATCATATTCTTTTAGTTCTACTTCCTTGTAGCTACCTTACACAGCTCGGGTATATTATCTTCCTGAATTTTGGCTACATCCTTACACTACAAGTAAGGCTTCGTGTTATATTTGATTATCACTCTTTCACCCCTATTTATGTTTTTTTGCTTGGAATTCACTGGACTGTAAGTAGTTGTATTTATTTGATGTTGAATTTACATTTTTCCAATTAAATCTCGGTTTTCTTGCCTACTATCGAGTGGTATCTTTCCATGGATCTTTTTTAGAGCAGGTTTTTTTAAAACTATTTTAATCGTTTTCTTATATTTTGCATGGTTAATATTATTTTCAGGTGAGTTTTGCTGTCACTGTTGAATTTACATTGACAGAAAACAAGAGTTGTTGAAGTTTTGAAGTATTTCTTTTGCATTTTCTCAATTTGAACGGTATTAATCTTATTATTTGAATCCATTGTGTAGTAATCGATGTAACTCAATTAATTTTCTTATGTTTTAGTTTAATTTTCACCCCTGTCAATGCCTTTTGTGTTTACTGAAGCTATGAACTTTCCATCAGTACCTATCTGTCTTGTAACTTGCCTTAGCGTCATTGGTTCGGGACAACATCTAGTCTATAAAGTCCTCAAACTTTCAGAAAATCAATAATTTTTGAGGGGAAAATTTAGGCAGGCAATTTATCCTGCATCGGTACTATTACCAATTGGTATTGTATTTCTATAATTTAAAAATAGTTAATGGGTTACTTATTTAATTTTGAGCCGAAAATGTTAATGACTAATAAATTGGCTTATTTTATAAACTCATTTCAGACAACTGTTGTTACACAGGAACTCGCATACTATTATTTTTGAGCTGTCTGCTTTTTAAAATTCTGCGCGATGTATGAATCTTGGATATAAATAAGGCCGAGTACATTTACTGTGACTTTTCCTATTTGAAACAACTAATAAAGCTGTATTTTTATATCTCAATTTATTTAGTCCATCCTTTAGGATTTTAGGATTTTGGGTTGTAAAATCATTAAAATTATTCCGGTGAGTTTAGTTTGTTCATTACTTTATCCTTTACTTGTTTTTCTATTAATTGGTTATTTTTACTGGATCAAGCCTAGGGATGGAAATTTTAGCAGTTCTATATATTTTAAAGAAGGAATTTTTTAACCCTGCATAGGAACTAAGGTGTTTCATTTCCTGGTTTTTGTCTTCACTTTTCTACGTTCTACGTTTTTTTTTCTACATTTTATTTTTATGTTTATCTCTTGGTTAAAATCTTCAGTTTTCAATTCATATCCACTGATATTTAACTAGCACCTAGACACCACTTCACTGTATAGCAGTGTTGCAGTCAGATTTCTATGAGATAACTCAGCTAGCGAGTTACTAACTTTCAACTAAACGTTATTTTATTTCAATATTTATTTTGGTGATAATCTATTATTGAATTTTTTCTTACTTAACCGTGAGAGATTAAACTACCAGCGTAGCAGCAGTTTTTTACTTGAATGAATGGAAAGAAGTTGGTGAATTATTGATGCCTAGGCCTTTTTACACAGGTCGATTGCCTTTGGGAATTTAAGCAGACTTGTTGGTTGAACTTACTTAACAGTTTCTGGTGACAAAATTGCGTCTCCGAAATGTCTCTGCCTCAATTCGTTGGGTGCTGGGCACTCAAGGGCATATGGTAAACAGTCATCCTACTCCAGAAACCATCTGCACATCGGGTCATCTATGACATCAGTGTTATGAAGATGGTCCCTCAGCAGTGATTTCATCCTATTATCATTCTATGGAAGATCCTTCTTGAAACAAGAATTATAATTTAAACCAGCGAGGATAACTGTTTATATTTCGAGAAAAAAAAATAAAAACAAATGTTTATTATAAAAAATGGTTCTATTGTTTTTCAAAATATTTTTCATGATATTCAATAAACTTTTCCATGCGTTTTAATTAATCCGAAGAGTATTTTTACCACTGAGAATATGGTATCCCTGAAAGACGATTTTGTTCTTCATGCACAGCAACAAAAAGAAATCATTGTGTGCTAAATCAGGTCTGTACGGTGGATGATACATCAATTCAACGTTTTAAGTGTTCAGAAAGTCAATTTACTTTCGACTTTCGACAAAGGACAGTGTGCCTTAAAGGCGCGGTTGGGACATAACTAGTCTTCCGAAAAACAGGCGACCATTTGCTTCAAGAAATTTTTGTTGGTTTTTGTTGGTTTTGGTTTATCATAGAAAACCCATACGGTCGACTGCTACTTACTTCCAGGCTTGTATGCACAGATTCAAGACTCATCACCAGTTATGTACAAGATTATAACATAAATGTTTTCTGAAGCACCGAAATCTAATTCCTGAAGTTATAGGGGACTCGACGCCAACATAGCTTCCATATGACTACATGTTTATATAATATATTATATACGCTGGAGCTATTAATGCCCAGAGATGCCTCAGTGTCACGGTATATCACATTACGATCTTGCATTATCAGTTCACTTACAGCATTGTTATTGTCTTGCATTAAAATCATTTTTGGACTACCTTCAAGCAACTTGTCCGTGAATGAATGACGGCCACGATTTAGTTCACTAAACTAGCACTATACAGTGGTTCGCCTAGGTGCTTAATCGCTTTACAGGGTGTTACTAATTACTAAGTTTTGAACCGACTTGTATAATTCAATGAAATTTTTAAATTTTATAGAGGCCATAAAGACTGATTAAACCATATTACAGTAGATATTTTAGATCATCAGTGAAGTTAGGAACGAAGTTGCAGCCACAGTCGTTGGGCCTAATTTTGACGAGCTTCATTTTACCGAGCTGAAAACTGATTCTTTAAATACTTTGATTGTTGTTCTTCAAAAAAGGTACCTTTAATTTATTTCGATAAAACTGGCGGTTTTCGAGATAAATCGATTTTTATAAGCTACTAATGCTAAACACAAACAGGTAAAAATAAAATACGCAGGGTGTGCTGATGTGCTTTAATTTATGGGGAAGCGCCATCTCACTCTTTGAAGGCAAGACGCTGTTATGCGGAAAGATTTCCAGCTCAGATAGTATCAAGTTCAGAAACCTTCTAAACGGTTGATCGAGACTCAATTAATTTACAGCTATTAAAATGCAAAAATAGTGAGAACGTTTAAATGCTATTTTGGCATATGTTCAATATGGACTCCACGTACTTCAATACTTTTTCTTATCCTCCGATTATTTTCCCGCTGCACTGTAAATAATATTCCGGCGTTATTACGGACTTCGCTAGAATACTGTGCTATTCCCGTTAGTAGTTCTTCTCTAGTATTGACTGGTGTTGAATAAACTAGTTCTTTTAGATGTTCCCAGAGGTAAAAGTCTAAGAGATTTAGGTTTGATGGCATTAGTGGCCATAAAACACGCCCACCTCCACCTATCCATCGAGGGCCAAAACTGTTAGCTGTTGTCTTACTATGCGGTTAAAATGAGGTAAAGCACCTTCATATACAGGGTGATTCAAAAATCGATCACGAAACTTAAGGGGGTGATTCTACTTGACAAAATAAGGGTAGAGTTTCATATAATTTTTTTTCAAAATGTCATTCGTTTTCGAGTTACAAGCCGTCCAAGTTCAAGTTTTTATTTTTTGTTTTTTGAATTACTCGCTTACAGAAAAACCGATTTGACTAATATTTGAAAGATAGGCTAAGTCTTCTGCGCTTCATCATTTTAGTAACAATTCACATTGATTGTTTGCCGCTAGAGGGCACTTTACCTACATTGAAAATTGTTTTTTTTGTCATAATTTTTTAGTGTTGACAGCTACAGTAGTTTTTGGCATAATTTCTGAAAGACTGATGCCAGGCCTTTAAAAAAGGTGCTCTTTATTTACATCGCTAAACCCAACGGTTTAGACGTAAATCACCCTTAAAAATTAAGTGGTAAATTTACTTTTCTCATTTCATTACCACCAGCTACCAGGTAAATAGCTATCAAAGTATACTAGAGCTGTCAGTTTAACATCAAATAAATTTGCTTTTTAAACTATTTAATTTATAATCTTAAAATAACTAATAATGGCTAATCAGTAAATATTCATATTATGGATTATTGCGATATATATTTAATTGATAAAAATTAATGAAACAGTACTAAACAAACTAAAAAAGATTCTCAAAATGTCCCCAATTTTCTTCCATACATTTCCTAACACTCTTCAAAAAATGTCACCTAACTCGATGAAAAATTTCTGGTGTTTCTTTAACAATTTGGCACTTTTCGATTATCCTGAAGCGAAGATCCTCGACGTTGATTACTGTTGTTTCAAATGACCCCAAAAGAAAAAATCCATAGGATTAAGGTCTTGTGACCTCGCTGCCCATGCCAATGGTCCACTTCGTCCTATCCATCGCTCAGGATACGTTGCATTCAAATACTGTCGGACACGTATATTAAAGTGGGGCGGAGCTCCGTCTTGGAGGATCCACATGTTGGCCCTTACTTCCAATGGCACATCTTCCAGATACAATGGGAGACGATTTTGGATAAAATCTAAGTATACGTCACCAGTTAATGGGCCATCAAAGAAATGAGGACCAATAAGGTAATCTCCTATTATCCCTGCCCACACATTTAGTGAAAATCTACGCTGATGTTTCGTTTCTACCACATTGTTTGGGTTCTCGTAAGCATATGTGTGGATGTTGTGTAGATTTGTTATGCCATCACTAGTGAAACCAGCTTCGTCAGTGAATAATATGACGCCAATTAATCGATTATCGTGTTCATACTTAGCTAGGATCTGATTGCACATTTCCAACCGTCTCGGCCGATCATCGTCATAAAGAGCCTGCACCTTTTTTGAATGAAACGGGTAGAGTTGTTCTTCTCTTAGTATCCTCCATGAACTAGCCTGACAGAGCCGCACTTCATTCCCAATTTTTCTAGTACTAATACCTGGATTATCTTCAATAATTTCAAGCACTCTTTCTTCTTGTTGCACGTTTCTAGCAGTTCTAGGTCTTCCCCTATTTCCATTATAACTTTTAAAGGAACCACATTCCGCAAGCCTCCTGTGCACACTAGAAAATGTTTGAGCATGAGGGATATTTCTTTCCGGATAACTCTCCATATAATATCTTCTTGCCAACTCTGCATTACCATTTGCTTTTCCATAACAAAAATGGATATCACAATATTCGATATTTGAATATTGGTGATTAGCAATTATTAGTTATTTTAAGATTATAAATTAAATAGTTTAAAAAGCGAATTTATTTGATGTTAAACTGACAGCTCTAGTATACTTTGATAGCTATTTACCTGGTAGCTGGTGGTAATGAAATGAGAAAAGTAAATTTACCACTTAATTTTTAAGGGTGATTTACGTCTAAACCGTTGGGTTTAGCGATGTAAATAAAGAGCACCTTTTTTAAAGGCCTGGCATCAGTCTTTCAGAAATTATGCCAAAAACTACTGTAGCTGTCAACACTAAAAAATTATGACAAAAAAACAATTTTCAATGTAGGTAAAGTGCCCTCTAGCGGCAAACAATCAATGTGAATTGTTACTAAAATGATGAAGCGCAGAAGACTTAGCCTATCTTTCAAATATTAGTCAAATCGGTTTTCCTGTAAGCGAGTAATTCAAAAAACAAAAAATAAAAACTTGAAATTGGACGGCTTGTAACTCGAAAACGAATGACATTTTGAAAAAAAATTATATGAAGCTCTACCCTTATTTTGTCAAGTAGAATCACCCCCTTAAGTTTCGTGATCGATTTTTGAATCACCCTGTATATATATATATATATATATATATATATATATATATATATATATATATATGTATATATATATATATATATATATATATATATATATATATATATATATATATATATATATAGATCCTAGTAGTATCTCCTAGTAGTATCTCGTCAAAAAGTGAACCATGTGTTAACAATATGTAGTCTAAGTTGTGATCCTCGGCAAAAACTTATATAAGTTATAAAAAATCATTCTGAAGAAGGTCAAGTGTGACCGAAACGTCAATAGATATGCATAACAAATAAAACATATGCAGTTTTATTAATAAAACGGATTTTACACCCAAGAAAATCAAAAACTTTAAAAAATATACAAATAGAAAAATCCAAGAAAAGAAAAATAAGAAAAAACATATATAAAACAAGCATGGGTGAAAATATGCTTCTACACCACAACACCCCCAACGAATATAGAGAATTAGTTACATCTCAAATGAAAATATTATCCAAAATAAACCAAAAATTATGTAAACAAAAAAATAGAAGAATATTCCTCTTACGATGTAAAAATGAAAATTTAACTCCTGTAGTTTTAAATTTCAAAATAAAACATATCTTATTTAACAGTGAAAGCCTTCAACAAAAATTTCAAAATGTAATTTTCAAAAAATTTGTAGCCAATACTTTAAATATATTGACGACCGATACCACAAAAAATATAAACCTTCTCGAAAAAGGAAAAGAAAAATGTATGAAATCATTGAAAATTCATCAACCGCCGTATATACTGAACAACTATCTTCAAAACGAATTTCAAAAAACCGAAAACACTTTCCAAAAAATAAAACAAAATAATATAAACAAAATAAATAACCTAACAAAAAAACAACACAATAACACCACAAAAGACACGTCAGGGTGGATTGAAAATTTGACAAACATACACATTCCGGATTCAGTTGCAGACATTCTTAGCCTTGGTCCAAAATTTGCCACTCCTATTGAAACAACAAATGAAATTCCAATTCCTGAAATTATAACCAATATCGAAACTTCAATTATAAATAAAACCAATGAAACAAAAGACGAATTAAGAACCACTTGTTGCAATATAATCACCAACTACAAAAATAAATTCAATAACACTAATAAAAACCCAAATCATAAACAACTTCTAAAGAAAACGAAACATAAAAAATCCTTTTTAAAACAAAATAAAAATATAAAGATCTTGAAACCAGACAAATCAAACAAAACCGTTTTAATGTATACTAACGAATACGATCAAAAAATGACTAACCTTTTACAAGGCAATACCACATATAAAGAATTAAAGAAAGATCCTACAACCAGCTATCAAAAAAACAATAACGAACTCATCACACGTTGGGAAAATAAAATGTTTATCTCTCCAAATACTGCCAAAGAATTAAAAATTCAAAACGCACAATCACCAAGAATTTATGGACTACCAAAATTACATAAACAAAATATTCCTCTCAGACCTATAGTTTCATGTATACAATCACCTTATGAAAAATTGTCAAAGTTCCTAAAAGCCATACTGCAAAATGTGGTCAACAAAAATCAATACTACATAAAAGATTCCACGGATTTTAAAAATAAAATTAAAAACACAACCTTACCCGAAAACTATATACTGATATCTTTAGACGTAATTTCCTTATACACCAATATTCCAATATGCCTAGCAAAAAAAATAATAACAAAAAAATGGGAGGAAATAAAACAATTTACAGACATACCCCTCAATGAATTTCAAAACGCAGTAGAAGAAACGCTTACATCAACATACTTTCTCTACAATGACAAATTTTATAAACAAACAGAGGGATGCGCCATGGGTGCCTCAATATCTAGTGTTATAGCCCAGCTAGTGTTGGAGGACCTCGAAGAAACGGTTATATCCAATTTAGACATCAATATACCATTTTTCTATAGATATGTAGACGATTGTATAACAGCAATCCCAAAAAATCGTAGCGAAGATATTCTCAATAAATTTAATGCCTACCACCACGTAGTATCTCGTCAAAAAGTGAACCATGTGTTAACAATATGTAGTCTAAGTTGTGATCCTCGGCAAAAACTTATATAAGTTATAAAAAATCATTCTGAAGAAGGTCAAGTGTGACCGAAACGTCAATAGATATGCATAACAAATAAAACATATGCAGTTTTATTAATAAAACGGATTTTACACCCAAGAAAATCAAAAACTTTAAAATATATATATATATATATATATATATATATATATATATATATATATATATATATATATACCACATTTGGATTCTTCCATCAAGAGGGACGTCTTCCAATAAATTATTTAAATTTTGCTGCAACAACTGTAAACAGATCTCACCATTGAGTCTTCCTTCCAAAACAAATGAACCTATAAGATTATTTCCGATAATGCCAGCCCACACATTTACAATAAACCTTTGTAGATGTTTGTTTTGAATTAAAGCGTTCGGGTTTTCATCAGGCCAACAAATTTAAATTCTGTAAGTTTATTATGCCCTATCTCGTAAAACCGGCCTCATCGGTAAACAAAATAATGTTAGAAAAATTTAAAAATTAGTAAGTGTTCTGTTATCTTGCAAAGTTTGTTCCTCTGCTCTCATGCTCCTCTGGGAGGGCCCTCACGCGGTAAAAATGAACCTGAATAAGACATGTGGAAAATTAATTAGTTAATTCTAAAAATTATTTTCTAATTGTCCTTTATGTGTCTCCCTTAGGCTTCGATAAATCCATTGAAAGGTTTTTGGACTTGGCTATGTTCGAGCCGGAAATCTTTTAGCATAACATCTTCTTGCCTTCGAAGAATTTGACAACGCTTCACCACAAATTAAATGCATATCAGTATACTTTGCGTAAGAATATTCTTCCATTTATTAAAATTATTTTTACTTGAAGGCGGTTTTAACAAGTTCCGCCATTTGTAATTCATGATGTAGGTATTAACAGCAACAACCTTATTTTTATCTGTTTGTGTATAGCATTAGTAACTTTTGAGTTACATAAAAATCAATTTATCTCGAAAGCAGCCAGTTTTATCGAAATAATAAAAGTACCTTTTTTAAAAAGAAATGGCCAAAGTATTTAAGAAATCAGTTTTAAACTCAAATTCTACAATGGATATGTCAGGTGTCACCTAGCAATGCCAGTGTTGCTAGTTCTTGAAATAAAAACTGCCGCTCTCGGATAACAAGAGCTATTTTGGCTATTATGATAGAAATAAGGAAAGCTGTGTTCAAGAAAATATTATTAAATAATTCACATAACTTAATGATATTATAAAGTATTTTTGTTTTAGATTACCCATGGTCTCCGGTATCCAAAAATGTGCGTTTTGACTTTGACTGGAATTTTCGGCATTCTTTAAGGAAAACGTTAAATGCCACCCTTACTTATAAATATTTAAAACTTGATCAAAGCACTATAAATGATGTACAATACCAGGTAGTTCATTCTGATGTCGAATTTTGTTCCGACACCCAGGCAGTGAGTGTGAAAGAATCCCAGTTGTTTGGTCTGGCTCAGAAGTTTCGATATTCTTATCCTCATATGATAAATAATTTAGTTGCTCTTATACCGCAACCTAAAAGAGTAAACATGTGGTATTATATCTTTCCTCATCTTACCTTTGTTTCAATTATATTGTTAATACTGACAGACTTTGTAATGGCATTCTTAGAAAATATGTTTTATTCTAGAGGAAAAATTGATATTAAATCTTTCACATTAGTAGCATTAAAAGTCCCATCTAACAAATTTCTTAAGAGAAAATCCCTTATCAGAGCCACCTGGCTTTTATTTGTATTTATTATCGGAATAATATTCGATGTTACTTATTTCAAAATATTAGTTGCGAAAGGAAACTATTTCAAACTTGAAACGGTAAAAGATTTAAATCATTCTGGGTTAAAAATATATACTTCCTTATTTCGTGGTATAGATTCCCAAAAGATAAATTTGAATCTTTCCTATACTATAATTAAAAAATCAACGCTTATAAAATTAATTAAAGAAAATGATGGTACGATGGCGTTCATACTTACTTACCTTGAAACAGAAAAAATTAAAAGCGATTTTAGAAATAGAAATGTTCCTTTTAGATATTATCTCTTAAAAGAGGCAATAATGCCGAAATATGGTTCTTTTGTTGTTAAAAGCAAATCTCCCTTTTTTCGGAAAGTTAACCATCTTATTTTAAAAGTGAGAGAATTTGGAATTTCGAGTGTAATGATGAGTAAACGTAAAATTGTTTCTTGTGAAAAGAACGTAGTAAATTTACACACTGTTCTTGATGTTATTGTTGTTTTAATTGTTGGATATAGTTTAGCTTTGTTTGTGTTTGTTGGTGAGCTATTACTACATTTAATTCGAAAAAAGTACACATATTAAGTCGATTCAAGCTACCTGAAAGAGCAATGCCCTATATTTTATCTAAAACAGCACACTGAAACAATGTTTTATGCTTGATATATATCACTTGTAATAAGCACACCAATAGAAGTTTCTTAATATACGGATTTCGTAAATTTATTGTGTGAACTAGTTACTAACAAAACAACTAGTATGACGTTCTGAAAAATTTTCTTGTATTAGAATTTTCTTGAAAAATATTTAATATTTATATCGGGAACTATATATGGAAAAATATAAATAGGAACATTTTGAAAATTTAGCAGTAAACTAATGTCGGTTATATAGGAAGTAGATGTCAACTTGCTTATTCTAAATCCTATATATTATTACATTTTTGGATTCTATGCAAGATTATTGGCATATTTTGTGTATCTATCATGTTCTATATTTGAGTCTAAGCATTTTTCGCACATTTAAATTTATATGTTAAAAATAACATTTGCGGGTTCTAAAATAATTATGAATTTTTCCTATGAGGAAGCCTTTTTTATTTAATTTGTGCTAAACTTCTTGTTGGAAAGGAACTACTTTGTATGTGCGTAGAGTTGGGGGTCTGTACACTGCGACCAGGTAGATCTATTGTGCCCCCCACTGCTGTCCAGGCGTTAAGAGTTACCTTTCGGCTAGAGCAGGTCTTCTAGTCTTCTTTCCCTCAGGAATCTCAGGATGGTGGACGGCTGCAAGGTGGGTAGCTCCCCTTCTTTGATTTGGTGTGCTCCCAAGAACCGAATCCTAGGGTTTTCTAGAGCGTTGCACTCGACAAGGATATGAATAGAGGTTTCATCCTCCTCCTCACAGAATCTCCACCCTTCTCTTTCTACTAGTCCGATTGTCTTGAGGTGTCCCTTCGGGTGGCAATGTTTCGTCAGGACTTCTGTCAGAACTTTGAGCTGGTTTTTTCTCAAGCCTACACATTCTTTGAATCTCTTCTAGCCATAGTTCCCAAGACGTATCTTCGCTTGTATTAATCCTTGCAGCTCCGTCCAATAATTGGATCTCCTGCTTTCTTCTTCTATCTTTAGTTTTCCCAGCATTGATTTCACACAAAAGCTCTGTCCCCAGAAATGGTATCTCAGCCCCTTTCCTCGCGAGCTTGTCTACTATTTTATTCCCCTCTATCTCGGTATATCTCGATCCCACATGACGATGACTTTATTATTCTTACTCAAATCAGTCAGTTCCTCTAGGCCTTCCCAGACCATCCTGGAACTGATAATTTGAGAGCTCAGCGCACTGATGGCTGCTTGACTATCCGTCATGATGATAGTCTCTTGGCGGTATAGTTTTTCTCCTTGTTAAATTGTGCTTCTGTCCCATTCGCTCTTGCGACTCAACTTTGTGCTGAAGTTTTTCACAAAGTTGAATTTCTTTTTCATTTCATCTTGGGGCATGTCCCAAGTTTGTTGATTCTGGATGAGAGATTGGCCCTTCGTTTTATGACCTCATCTTTCGTCATCCTATAAATCGTCCTCTTTGCCATGTTCTCTCGAAATGTATGTAGAGGTAGTTTTAAAAAATTAAAATTTCAGTAAGAAATAAGGAAATTTTTCCTTTGTCTTATTTAAATAGTTTGTTATATATGTAATTCTCCTTTTAGGCCGATAATATGAAAAATATATATACAGGGTGAGTCAACGATTGGATGAAGTAGGTTTGTGCCTTTTCGGTAAAATTAACAAATAAACTATATTTATTGTTTGATACAGTTTATTTTTACGCAGATTTTAAAAATATTTAGGACTCTACAGGGTGAGCCAAAAAACTAGGACAGCATAAAGTTGTATTTTTTTTTAAATAGAACACCCTATATACGAATCGTATTTTCGATTTAGCTTATAATTTTAAATCTTTTTTATTAAACGTTTACTATAACAAAACTTTATAGTTTCTGAGATAATTAAGTTTAAAGAAAAAAAGTCACATTTTCAAGCATCAATTCAATCCTAAATAACGTTTTCAATTTTGTGACAAATATATTCAAATTTGGAATTTAGCAAGGCCAAGACAAGTTAACATAATTTTTACCTAATATTTGCAATAAAAGCTACAGGGTGTTGAACACATCGGCTCAAATTTGAACAAGTTTAAATGAATAAATATATATTTTTTTAAATGATACACCCTGTATATTTTTATGTTATTTAATAGAGTAATAAAAACCCTAAAAGTTTTGTTCAATATATCCTATACCTATTTATAATAGTTTTTGAGATATTTCAGTTTTTCTTATTTTCCATACTTTTTTACAGAAATAGTCTTCATTATCATAGTAGCCATGTAAAATAATAAAAAGAAACTACAGAAACAAACAGAATGTGGTTAAATATGATGAAATACATTATTCGTTATATTACAACGGCAATAGTTTAATTAAACATAATGTGAAAAAATTAACACAACAATAACGACAAGGCAAATACATATTTACTTTTATATTAAATTGAAACAAAAAAATTACCTATTAAATACTGAGATTAATTATTTCTTTTTAATAAGTGTCCGAATAAACGACCCTCTTGTGCAATGCACAAATTTAGTCTTTTTTGCAGATTTTCTCGGACCCTGGACAAAATTAGTGGCGTTATTGTTCTACAGGTATCCCTAATCCTGTTTCGCATATCTTTCACTGTTGTTGGTGGGTTAACATACATCTTATTTTTAATATAATCCCATAGGAAGAAATCTAATGGGGTGATGTCGCAAGACCTTGGTGGCCACTCAATGAAACCCCCATGTCCAATCCATTTTTGCGGATATCTTTGGTCCAAAAACGCACGAACTTCACGATGGTAATGCGGAGGCGCACCATCGTGCTGGAACCAAATACTGTCGAGCTCATCCCTATCGAGACCTTGAAGCAGTTGGTGTAGTTTTTCTTGTAGAAAGTTCAGGTAACTATGGCCATTTATTGGTTCATTAAAAAAGTGGAGTCCAATAATTCGATTATGATGAATACCACACCAAACATTTAATGACCAGTGGTTTTGATGTTGCACCTCTCTAATCCAAAATGGGTTTTCTGTGGCATAATAATGCATGTTGCGTCTATTTACGGCACCGTTATTTCTAAAAGTAGCTTCATCACTAAACATTACCTTGCATAATAAATTTGGATTTAATTGAATCTCCGCATTTATTGTACGACAAAAGTTTACACGACTTTCAAAATCCTGTCCATGCAATTCTTGGTGTAATTCCATGTGATATGGATGATACCTATATTTCTTGGTAGTACGATTAGCGGTGGATTGTGATATTTCACACAATGCTGCTAACTGACGGCTACCAATATAAGGATTTTCCTGAACACTTAACAATACTTGTAGTTCTTTTTCTTCATTAGTTACTGGTTTGTTGACCACTTTACGTTTTGGATAATCAACAGTACCAGAAGAATCAAATCTTTGCATTAAGTTTTGAAAAGTATGGGTATTAGGCTGGCGTCGATCAGGATACTTCATTTTGTAAATTCTTTGAGCAAGAAGACAATTTTTTTGAGCCTCTCCTATTGTATAAATCATATCTATTAACTCATTCTTTGGAAAATTCATTTTACAATATAAGATGAATGCAAAAAAAACCAAACTACACTACATAAAAACCAAAAGAAGCGATTGCGGTTATAAATTTGATACACAGAAAAACGTTCTTTTACATTGTTTTTGCCATGGCTACTATGATAATGAAGACTATTTCTGTAAAAAAGTATGGAAAATAAGAAAAACTGAAATATCTCAAAAACTATTATAAATAGTTATAGGATATATTGAACAAAACTTTTAGGGTTTTTATTACTCTATTAAATAACATGAAAATATACAGGGTGTACCATTTAAAAAAAAAGATATTTATTCATTTAAACTTGTTCAAATTTGAGCCGATGTGTTCAACACCCTGTAGCTTTTATTGCAAATATTAGGTTAAAATTATGTTAACTTGCCTTGGCCTTGCTAAATTCCAAATTTGAATATATTTGTCACAAATTTGAAAACGTTATTTAGGATTGAATTGATGCTTGAAAATGTGACTTTTTTTCTTTAAACTTAATTATCTCAGAAACTATAAAGTTTTGTTATAGTAAACTCTTAATAAAAAAGATTTAAAATTATAAGCTAAATCGAAATTACGATTCGTATATAGGGTGTTCTATTTAAAAAAATACAACTTTATGCTGTCCTAGTTTTTTGGCTCACCCTGTAGAGTCCTAAATATTTTTAAAATCTGCGTAAAAATAAACTGTATCAAACAATAAATATAGTTTCTTTGTTAATTTCACCGAAAAGGCACAAACCTACTTCATCCAATCGGTGACTCACCCTGTACAAACAGTTTATTTCCTGCAAATATCGCTTTGGTCCTCTCAACATACGCGTTTCGATCACCTCATGATCTCGTCAGTGAAGCTGTATCGGACCGAAAGCAACATTAGCAGGAAATAAATAATATATGAAAAATTTCACACTACTCCGGTGATTCATAGATGTCGTTCGACTAGCGATATTTTTCAGTCTGATATCGAGGTCGGTAGATGGCAGGTGCAATATCCTGCCGACATACTTTAAAACTTATATTTCATATATCAGTTATTTCCTGCATATGCTCTCGGTCCGATACAGCTCCTCTGACGAGATCATGAGATGACCGAAAGGCATATGGAGAGAGGACCAGAGCGATATTTGCAGGAAATAATCTGTATATATATTTTTCATATTCTCTGTCTGAAAGGAGAACTACATATATAATAATATATGTAGAGGTGTGAGGTTTAGGATCACTACCCCATATGTGATTATTGGTCTCCATATTGCAGTGTACATCCACTGTAAGATTTTTGGGCTTATACCCCATCTTTTTCCCGCAAGTTTCTACAGACTTTTGTAGCCTTATTGAATACTTCTTTATCATACTTATTCCAGAGGAGTTTATTATCTAGGGTCAGTACCAGATATTTGACCTGTGACTTCTGCTTAATAACATTCCCATCCATTTTGATCGTCTTCAGATTGAGGTTTCTTTTCCTTGTGTAGGCTACTAGATTGGTTTTGGTGAGGTTGATATCTAGTCCCATTATCTGGTACCATTCTCTAATGTACTCAAACCCCCTTTGTGATGTAACAGAGGATATTTCCTTGACAATATATGCCGAGGTCAGTCAGATCACAGAGGAGATGGTCTTCAATTGAGCTCCCCCCTGAGAGCATCCTCTTATGGTACAGAGCGCGATAGTGTTCTGTCCTATCTATCTGTCTCTGCTATTCTAGAGGGGAGAGATCGTTCCGTCCACTCCTCGGTCGTCAAGTGCTCTTTTGACTACCTCCTGTAAAGTATTGTCAAAAGCCCCTTCTATATCAAGGAAGGCACATATTACAGTTTCCTTCCTGTTAAGTGCTTATTAAATCTCATCTGGTAATTGTATCAGTGTGGTGTCTGTAGACCTACCTGCTTGATACGCATGCTGATGAGGATTCAATGGTGCTTGTTCAAGAATTTCTGTTTTATATGATTATCTACCGCTTTCTCCATGGTTTTTGAAATAAACGATGTGACACTAATGGGTCGCAGGGATTTAGGTTATGTAGTGTTCTTTTTCCCTGCTTTCGGAATGAATATGACTTTGGCCTTTCTCCATATTTTTGGTATATAGCCCAGTTTCAGGCTGCTTTGACTTATGCGTACCATGTGTGATAAAATCTCTTCCTCTCCTCTTTGGAGCAAGGCCAAGATTATTCCATCAACTCCCGGAGTTTTAAATGGTTGAAAGATGTTCATTGCCAATTTTAAACGACCGCTACTGCATATGTGTTTGGCCACTACCATAGCATCTCTGGTGGATCTTTCGCGATGTATCATCACATCATTCGCTTTGCTCTCCGGAAAGTGAGTGTTGAGTAAGAGTAATGCTCTTTTCTCCTCGCTCTCCATGAAGCTGCCGTCTGGCTTTTGAGTGCCATTGCTGTGTCAACTCTACTCTTTGCCATGACTTTGTGAAATCTAGCTGCGACCGGTGTATGAACGTATAAAAGAGCGTCTGCCATTTAATCAGCTAATTATAATATTTGCTGCACAGGTTTGGAAACATATTTGAGAGGCCCAATCTCGATCTTGGTCACCAAAAATACATCTAAAATACTAATGATAAGCTGCTTTGATCATTTTGTCAATTGTTTTTTTTTGCGATTTAGACGTAAACTGACCAATTATGCAGCAAAGACTATCTGCGAGGTTAACACAGCCACTTTTCTGTACTTTAGACATTTTTGTACGTAGTGTATGTCGGTTCTGAGATGTAATACTATGTTTATAGGCATCAACTAACTTTATTCAACACAAAAATAACACTAATACAAGGCTTGTTCGCGCACTTCGCTTCTTATCTAATTCTCACCACTCCTCGTGCTCATCAAGCTCCATAATGTTACAAATGTTGGTTCAAAAGAAATATCTGACATCACAATCGAAGAGCTGAAACAAATTTGATCGTACCTCAGGTGAAATGTTGGAACTTGGAGGATCTGCAACGCTACATTCAATGAGTATTCTTTTGAATAAAGGTCTTCCAAACGGTAAAATCCCTGATAACTGGCAAAACGCCCGAGTCATTCTTCTGTACGAAAAAGGCGATGTCTAACATCGGAAATTATCGTTCCATAAGTCTTCTGCCATATCCGTACAAATTGCTTACAAAAATTTTAACTAATATACTTACAAACACATTTGACTCTCATCAACCTCCAGAACAAGCCAGGTTTCGAAAGGGCTTTAGTGCGATAGAGCAGATACAGAGCATCAAATTACTAACTAAAAAATGCATCGAGTATAATATTCATATCTTCCTAGCATTTTTTGATTATAGCAAGGATTTTGACTGCTATTAGCCATATTTCAAGCAATGGACTTCAGATACAGAAATCTTCTGAAATATATTTACGATAGGGCCACACTGCAAGTAAATATAACAGAGGATCTAGAAACACAGAAGATAAATATTGATCAAGGGGTGCGACAAGGAGATACGATTTCCCCTAAACTCTTTACTTTAATACTAGAGGATGTCTTTAAACAACTAAACTGGGAATATAAAGGCATTAGCATCGATGTTAGATATCTCAACCATTTATGTTTCAGGGCTGACGTGGTATTAATAAGTGAAGATTTAGACCAGTTACAGGAAATGCTCTCTGAGTTGAAAAATGCTTCAGAGAAAGTTGGATTAAGCATGAACTTAGCAAAAACCAAAATAATGTCTCCAGAAGATTCGCTGCTTTATGTAGATAACAATGAAATACAAAGAGTTGAGGAATATGTGTATTTAGGCCATCTAATTAGACTTGGGAAAGAAAATTAAGAATCGGAAATAAATAGAATAATTAGAATGTCACGGGCAGCCGTTGTTAGATTGGGATACACTCCGATATTGGCATTCATTTGAAAAGAAAAGTATTTAACTCATGCGTTCTCCCAGTAATGACCTATGGAATGAAAGCAACCACAATATCAGTTAAAGCAACCAAGGAACTGCGTACTACACAGCGAGCAATAGAAAGAATCATGCTGGGAATATCATTACGTGACCGAATAAGAAACGAAGAAGTAAGAAGACGCACGAAAGTGGAGGATATAATAAAACACATTGCTACTTTGAAATGAACTTGGGTAGGACATGTCGCCACACAAGACTTACAAGGTGGACAAAACATATATTGCAATCGATACCTAGGTCGTCAAAAAGAAGTATCAGAAAACCTCCAAAAAGATGGATAGATGACATAAAAAAGAAAGCAGGTAGAAACTGGCACCGAACTGCAGAAAATAGGTTGGGATGAAAGAGACTAGAGAAGGCCTATATCCAGGAGTTTACCAAATTGGGCTGCTAGAGAGAAAGAGAGAGAGACAGAGAGACTCGAGCCAAACCAATATTGATGATACGACTGCCGGCCAGCTGCTTTTATAGCAGTTCCGTTCTTCTGGTATTTTCTAAAAATATCGGGTGTCGGAAGTTCGAAAGGCGACGGCATACTTCTTGTATACAGGGACCATCTATAAGCAGATTCGGCTATGGAACATAGTGAAATTTGAAATTATATGAGTTTAAATTGGTACTCCCGTTATTTTAAGCTCTAGGGGGTTGACACGTCGTGGTTGGCTTGTCATCTCTAGATATCTCATGTGGTGTTGTCAGATTGTGCACAATTTTGTCTTACTTTTGGAAAACGTAAGTTTAGTAACGTCGCGCTCCGGTATATTTCAAATTACTTTTTAAAATAATGTGGTTAAAATATTCATTTATTTTTGCTGAAAAAATCATACAGCAAAAATCTTACGTGTTAGGAAGTTTTTACCATCATTTTCGTATTTAGAGATCAAAAATTAACCAAAAACTGCCTTTTACATTACAGTCGCAAATTGTCTGAAAGTAGTGTAATGAGAATGGTATAGTTACTATTGTAGGTACCGCAATAAAGAAGTATCTAATTGGACCAAAATAACATAGAGGAATGAAAACAATAAATCTTTCTAATAGCTTGTTTTTTCGCATGAAATTTATGTTTATTTTATATCAATAGTTATAATAAAGTGTGTATTCAGGATATCAGCGTTTTCTTTTTTCCAAGTAAACATGTACCTAAATATTTCTTTAGAGACAACAATTTTTTTTGCGAATATGTTTTATTAAAATGGTTAAATAGAACATTTTTAGGAGTCCTCATCGTAACATAAAATATTGAATTTAAACTAATTAGAAATTTTAACAGGCTCCGGATGTCATTTCAATCCCTGTTTGTTCAAAAACTTAAAAGTCTAGGAAGGTTTATTAAACAAATCGATAAAAAAGAGATTGAATGGAAATTGGACACTAAATATATCGCAGAGTTGACTTTTAAAAGTGCGATGCACAGTGGTTTCCATATTAAAAAATGCAGTTTAGATTGTTGATTCACAAACAAAAGAAATAAACTGAAAAATCATACAAAATCACAACATAGTATAACAGAACTTTCTCAGCTTCATGATCGAGTCAACCTTGAAATAATTTAAATGCGTTGTGATCTGGTTTTCACCGTTGGTTACGTTGTCGTATCCCAAAAATTCATTGGACCGTTAAAGTAACAAATGTTGAACTACCATTTGTGATATACAAATATAGGAAAAACATTCACAGTGTTAAAACATAACACTGGATTATTTTGACCGTTAAATCATCATCATTATTAATCAACTGCTTGAGTGCATTGATCTCCATGTTTAAACTGACCATGTAATGCACATCAGCATTAATCCTGCAACTGAAAATCCGACCTAACGTCGTTGGATTTTTACCTGTGGGGACACCACAAAACAAACAGTGTATTCCAGTCGGGTGATAGTAGGGACGAACTTCTACGGACAATCACCTTTCATTGTGATCAAATAAGGAACAATGCTGAGTTAATGTAGCGGGTACAACAGTCCTGTTCAATGATTTGAAACTATGGTGACGGGAAAAAATTCTTCTTTTTAATATTCAACCCGACAAAAGTTAGGGGACTATAATGATTGTAAATAAGCAATATTTTCAGCTAATTGTATTTTTTACTTTGAAATTGGATGTTTTTGCAGATATTAATAGAATTGAGGCTCATATGGCTGCATTCGAAGAAGTAAGAAGAAATTTGGAGCTAACTAAGCCCTTAAACCCTTTTGCAACATGTAACATTGTCACCTTTCCTGAAAAATCTGTTTGTATGGATGTATTCTTTATGTTTTTGAAAAATATCTATTATCCTAAAGTAATTTTTGACAATATCACCAATATTAATCTTGTGAGTGAAACTTCTAATACTTTAACTTCAATTTTTATCAAGGATCATTCATATTTTAAAGATATTTTCAACGAATTTACATCTTCACCGTACTATCTTAATATAGGTAAATACAAGTTTAGGGGCGGATCCAGCCTCTCTCCTTGGGGGGGAGGGGCGGTGATATCACAAAAGTGCAGCATGGCAAGCGAAAGCAAGTTGTCGACGGGGGTAGGGGGGGGGGGAAGACATCAGCAATATTCCCATTTCCAGTGTAAAAGGCAGGGTTGGGTCTACTTTTCAGGAATTTGAAGCTGTTGAAGAGGGGGGGGGGGGCGATCACAAGAAAAAATAAGTTGCCGACAGGGAGGGAAGATGCGAGCAGCATACACATTCCTAGTATTAGAGGCAGAATCAGGTCTATTTTCCTGAATTCAAAGCTCTTGGGGGGGGGGGGTTATCGCAAGAAAAACAAGTTGTCAACGGGACTGCCAGCAGCATACACATTCTTAATATAAAATGCAGAATCGGTTGTATTTTCCTGAACTCAAAGCTTTTGGGAAGGGGAGGGGCGATCGCAAGCATACACATTCCTATACTCTATTCAAGAACTAGAGAGAGCAATAAAACTGTTATCGAAACCTCCAACGTACCTGCTCCAGTATCGCAGGTATCTGAGGACTGCCGTAAATCTAATTATATTTAATTATATTTAAACGTTATAAACTTTTATAAATTTACTGCTACAATAAAATTTCTGGCAGTTCAATTTAATTTGTGTCAGTGAGCAAAGTACATCTTACAGTGTGTCCTTAGTAATTTATCTTGTCTGTGCTTGTTTTTACATATTATTTGAGATTAGTGAGATACCCAAAAGATATGGCTTCCAAAATCGTTAAAACCAGGGCATTTTTTCCTCAATGAAAAACTTATTACGACGAATGTTTATGATGCCTTAAGATATCAATATCTAGATAATAATGTTAAAAACTCTGTTGAGTTGTGTTCCAACATGACAGGAGTTGGAAAATCTACTATGTGCCCAATACTGAAGGAAAAAAACGACTGGAATTGTTAGTACTCCCAAGCTACATTCGATCAGGGGCAGACGAAAAACCTCGTTGAAAGAAGAGATGTAAACTGCAATAAAAGAAGTTATAGACACATTTTATTATGAGAAGCAGATCCCAACCGTCGACAAAATTCTAAGTAAAATCAATGAAGATCGGGATTTACCTGAAATTAATAGAACTGAGCTCTGGAAATTGCTCAGAGAAATTAATTTTTGCTGGAAAAAAGCAGTTAGGAAATCTGTTCTTATAGATCGTCTGGAATATGTCCGTTGGAGAAGGAAATATCTCTCTCAAGTAAAAGGTAGAGTTGCTAGAAATATTACAACTTACAAAATTAGTAATTTAACTGAACTTTTGAAAGATTTTTTGAATAAAGTTATTGCAGAAAATTGGGAACAATCCATATAATAAAAGCATAAAAGAAAATTTTAAATCTCGATCTCATGATCGGTGAGATAGAAGATCCAATTATAATTAATTTGAGCGAAGATAGGTTCACTGATTTTGATTACGAATTAGATACGTAATGTTTACCAGCGTAAACGTATTACGTGTTTAATTTTAGTTCTGCAGATGGCTTCAGAAATAAATAAACTGAACCGTCAAATATCCTAAAAATGTTTTTAATTAATAATAAAATGACCGATAGCCTCAAAAAAAATTTTATATTATATGGACGAATTTATTTTTTATATATATATATATATGTTTAACTTTTTGTATTTTTTACAATGGATATTTTATAAGTATTTAAATTATAACTTAGAATTTTTTGAGAGAAAAAGGTTACATTTTAGTCGGAATGTGCATAAAACGATTTCTATACCACAATTAAATATAATAAAAATACAGTTGTGATATGTGTGAAATATGTCAAAATTTTCTATATTTTCTAATGTATGTGAATTATTAAGAAATCATAAGAAATTAAATAAAATTATAAAAACTTTTTATTTCAGGTTTATTACCGAAATAATATTCTATGCCACAAATACTTAGTGATAAAGTAAAAATAAACCTCCTTCCGACGCCTATGACAAGGATTAAAATCCTTTTTAACACTTCACACATCCAAATATCTATTGTTATCCAACCAAATAGTCTATTATTATAGACCGGTATTATTGACTGTAAAATTTCTAACCCATTTCTATTAATAATATATGTGTCTAACAGATTTTGCCAAAGAAATCGGACTAAAGAACAAAGGTAGTTTGCGAAGAAAAAAAGGGTAAAAAATGATTTATTACTCTCTCTAGTTCTTGAATAAACTATAGTATACGAAGCAAAATCGGGTCTATTTTCCTGAACTCAAACCTCTTGGGGGGGGGGGGGGGCGATCGCCCCCACCGCCCCCCCATGGATCCGCGCCTGTACAAGTTTGGATTTTGTAATCATATAGATGATCGTCAGATACTTTTTGATATATCCAATGAAATTTGGAGAAAAGGAATTCTGAATTTTGTATTGTTGTTTTACAATGGAACGTTAAAAGAATCAATTTTTAATCCTTTTAAAAATACCCTTGATATAATTGATATCAGTGATTTGTCCAAAGTTCTTATCATAAAGAGAGTAAAAAAATGGGTTCGTGGTTGTCACAGATAGTCCATCCCTGCACCTGTCAGTAACTCACAACACTTTCTTGGATAGTAATTTGAAGGGTATTACTTGGCACATATAATTTAAAAAAAAAATTGAAATATACCAGGTGGTTTAATAATTATGTGTAAAAAACTTGATTCCATTGCAGCCCTTTGGAGCCCATATCTCCGAAGAGGAGGCCTATACGAAAAAAGTTTACACGAACTTGTAATATTCCTTTACCGATTTTTTTTTTCACACCTGGGAGATTTTCCACCTTTTTCCGTATACCCTCTATATGTAGCGTTGTCATAACTGACTAATTAGCCGACTGACAATGCACAGCCCAAAATATTTAAAATAGAATTATGAAATTTTGGGACTAGGTTGGTTTCACCATATGAGCACCTACAGAGAACAAATTTTTCAGTATTCGTAATCCAAAAGGATGAAAAAAGACAAATTGTCATTTGATAAACAATAATAAATAAAAGGGAAAGGGATAAGACGTCGATTGATTGCTAATTAAAAAGCAATTTTCTTTGTAAAAAATCACGACAAAATCATTTTAAATATTTTGTCCAGATAAATTCTTGATTTAAACCTGTGTGCGACGCTCTCTTTTTACCGAAGCGTTCTCTCGAACCTGATGAATTGTTTGCTGTGCCCTTATGTTCGTTATTGTAGCTCCAAAGTTTACTGAATCTGTTCAAATGAGGGCGAGATACGTAATTGGATATTTATAAAGAAGGTATAGTCTATAGACTCCCTTGATAATAGCAATCTTCATACACAGAGAAAAGTTTGAAAATAAAAGTTGTCCAAACGGGTAAACAGAATGAAAATATGAAAGTTGCAGGCAATGTTTGAGTTCAGTTGTTGAACTTCATCGTTTTCAATTTTAGATTTATCATACCGTTTTAAAGTACACTAATGATGATTTCAATCTATTTATATATATATATATATATATATATATATATATATATATATATATATATATATAATAAATATATATAATATATATATATATATATATATATATATATATATATATATATATATATATATATATATATATATATATATATATATATATGGCAAAACTACAGGACCTGACAACTTTTATTCAGAATTTTTAAAGTTAATGGATGACGACGGGACAATATGGCTCACAAAAGTATTTAATAATATTTATAATACTGGAAAAGTTCCCCAGAGTTGGTTGAAATCAACATTTGTGACCTTACCAAAAAAACGAAATGCAAAAAGGTGCGATGAATATAGAATTATAAGCCTTATGAGCCACCTACTTAAGACTTTCCTAAAAATCATCCACAAGAGATTATACAAAAAATGCGAAGAACAACTAACACGCACACAATTTGGATTTCGCGATGCTCTGGGTACACGGGAGGCACTTTTTGCGGTCCAGGTCTTGTTCCAAAGATGCAGAGATGTCAACTGCGATATATATGCATGCTTTGTGGATTACCAGAAGGCATTCGATAGGGTAAAACACGACGAGCTTATATCAATACTTGAAGAGATTAGCATAGATGATAAAGATCTGAGAATAATCAAAAATATTTACTACAACCAAACTGCTAACATAAGAGTAGACAACCAGTTGACAGAAGCAATCTCAATAGAACGCGGAGTACGGCAAGGATGTATACTGTCCCCGATGCTATTTAATGTTTATTCTGAGCATATCTTCAAACTAGCCTTGGAAGAATGTGATGAGGGAATACTAATCAACGGTGAACGTCTGAACAACATCAGATACGCAGACGACACAGTGGTATTCGCAGACAGTCTGGAGGGATTACAGGTGTTGATGACAAGCATAACTGAAGTAAGTAAGCACTATGGGTTAGATTTAAATACAAAGAAGACAAAATATATGGTCATCAGCAAACGCCCAATCCTAAACACACAACTGACCATCAACCAACAAACAATTGAAAGGGTTGAAAGCTATACATACCTTGGCACCAATGTAAACAGTCAATGGGATCACTCATTGGAAATAAAACAACGTATAGCAAAAGCCAAAGCAGCGTTTACAAAAATGAGCACCGTCTTCAGGGGCCGTGATCTGCCGCTGAAAACCAAGGTCTTCATACTACAGTGCTATGTTTTTCCAGTTCTGCTCCACGGAACAGAGGCTTGGACGCTTTCTGAAGCGTCCATTAAAAAACTTGAAGCGTTCGAGATGTGGTGCTATAGGCGCATCTTAAGAATCTCCTGGGTCGACCGAGTCACAAATAATGAAGTCCTGCGCAGAATGGGAAAGGAGTGCGAAGTGATCAAAACAATTAAAAAACGCAAATTGGAATACTTAGGACATATTATGAGAAATGAACAGCGATATAACCTCCTCCAATTAATTCTGCAAGGGAAGGTGTACGGCAAGAGGGGGCCAGGACGAAGACGAATCTCTTGGCTCCAAAACTTAAGAAAATGGTTCAACATGAGCACGACTGGACTGTTCCGCGCAGCTGCCAACAAAGTAAGAATAGCCATGCTAGTCGCCAACATTCGGAACGAATAGGCACCGCAAGAAGAAGAAGATATATATATGTATATATATATATATATATATATATATATATATATATATATATATATATATATATAAAATATAATCAAATATTGGCGAAGCAGACGTGAAAATTTGTCAATCTACATGAATCTCGTGTTAAATGTGCGGAGCACTCCAAAATATGGAAAAACTCCGGGTCCGACAGATGGCGACAACGCTGTTTCGTCCTAATATGGAACTCGTCAGGCCACCGCATTCGGGACAAACCATCATCTCGCCTTTGCATCCTATAAAGCTGAGTTTGAAATCAAAAAACAGCAAACAAGACGACAAAGGCGACATCTCGATGGTCCACTCGATAACACAAGAAACACACAGATTAACAAAGTTGTAAATAACCGCCATATGGTGGCGCGACGGTGAATTAAAACAGAAATATCTAAAATCGAGTACACGAAACGCGCTGCCCAAAGGATAGGGGTCGCATTTTTCGGTACTGACAAGCAAGCCTACTGCTCATTTCAGCAGCCAAAGCCACGTGTCGCACCAAACGATCCCACCATGAGAGCAACGTTCAGCGTGTTTCAAAGCCAAACAAGTAAATAAATAAATAGATAAGTTTTTGTCCGTGTAATTTAAAATAAAATAAAATCAAATATTGGCGAAGCGGACGTTGGGCAGCGCGTTTCGTGTACTCGATTTTACATATTTCTGTTTTAATTCACAGTCGCGCCACCATATGGCGGTTATTTACAACTTTGTTAATCTGTGTGTTTCTTGTGTGATGGAGTGGACCATCGAGATGTCGCCTTTGTCGTCTTGTTTGCTGTTTTTTGATTTTAAACTCAGCTTTATAGGATGCAAGGGCGAGATGATGGTTTGTACCGAATGCGGTGGCCTGACGAGTCCTATATTAGGACGAAACAGCGCTGTCGCCATCTGTCGGACCCGGAGTTTTTCCATATTTTGGAGTGCTCCGCATTTTTTAACACGAGAATCATGTAGATTGACAAATTTTCACGTTCGCTTCGCCAATATTTGATTCTATTTTATTTTAGATTACACGGACAAAAACGTATCTATTTATTTATTTATATATATATATATATATATATATATATATATATATATATATATATATATATATATATATATATATATACTTTTGACAATACTACTTTTTGTACATGTTAACAAAAAGAAATATATTTGGTATCCTTGTTTATGATCAATGGGAAGCAGCATTTTTGATATTTGATACATTCTCAAATATAAATAAAAAAATATTGTCATAGGCCGGCCTCAAAATGAGATATTCTTGAAATTAAATGTCAGTAGAGTTCGGAGAGAGTAACCTTTAGAATGATAATAGTATCTATGTAGTATCTTCTGTCTCATTTCCTTTTTTGTGGATTTCTTTTTAATTAACAATTAAGATATGAGGACGAGCTATTGTTTTTAGTAAAAAAGTTTTAGATAAAAGGTGTGCGCATGGAAAATATCTACAAAATGAGTCAAGGCTCATCCGAATTGGATGATTTCTTCGTCAGTTATTGCAAAAAATATGCTAAAATGGTTGTTTTTTTCAGTTGTTAGTAAACAGTAAAAAAATATATTGGATTAACTTTATACTGCGCCGAAAAGTGCAGTTGACTAAAAAGTGGTTGTCAGACTTGCATTGTCTTTATTTTGGTTTGTTTTTACGACGTTTCGATTAGATTGTCTCTTTAATCCTTATCAAGTATAAACTGAATATTTTGTGTTGAGGCTTATATAGGGACTGTGTCGACTGAAACGCAAACTTTCGCTTCTCTGTACAAATCTCAATGATTTGATGTTACGAAGTAGTAATTGCCAAAAATTAGGTGTCTCAATACTGAGTTTACTGAAGATTTCATTATTATTTTTATTGTGAGCTGCTTCTTTAGATTTTCTTTTTTTCATGTTGGGTTCCATATGTATTGCCGCAGCTTCAGATCATTTTATATGGTGTTGTTTATCCCAGGCGTATTCTGCAATACCCGATCTCGACGTTTCCTTATTTGGTGTATGAATTTTACGTTCCTTAATTCTAACTTCTAGTGGTCGTTTGATTACTCTAATATACATTTCACTACACTCATATGGAACCTTGTAAACACAGTTTTTGTTAAATGAGCTCTAATTGTATTTCCTGATTTAAAGGCTGTTTTTATATTATAACTGCTGACAATTCGTCTTCTTTTCACCGAGGTTCTCTTAATGTAAGAAATTGTGAAGAAGAAATGTAATTCTTGCTGTCGGGTGGTCGTTGTTCTAAAGTTATGTCTAAGTGTGAATGTAGAAAATATATTTTTAGGGATATATAATAGTAGTGGATATATGAGAGAAGGAAAGAGAAGGAGGAGGAGTAAGAAGAGTAAATCATCAACACTTTTCATCCTCCTCCTCCTCTTTTCTTCTCTCATTATACTTTTCAAATCTCTCATTATACTTATTAAAAAACCTCGTATCATCAACACTTTTCATCCTCCTCCTCTTTTGTTCTCTCATTATACTTTTCAAAAAGCCTCGTATACATCACCTTGAGTTTAATCTTAAAGTTAACAACATGGCTAACCTTTCATCGAATCCGATCATAGTAGGAGATCTAACCTTATGTTTGACCTTGAGGTGGATAACCTTATTTGACCATGAAGTCGATATAAAGTCCTACCACCAATGAATTTTCACTTCAGTAAATTTATAAAATAGATACGTGGAGCAACAAAAGATGATAAATTAAATACCAACAAATAATAAGTAAATAACAAGTAAATAATTTTATATTTAATAGTAAATATTACAAAGTAAATATTAAAAAATTCATTCAAAAATTTATGGATAATAATATTGAAGAAGAAGATCCAGATCTAGATGAATTAATTGGAGTATTGGATTACAATACACATCTTAACGAAGAAAAATTTCAGAAGAACTTCAGAAATTGTTTAAACTACGATATAAATAATTTCGAACAAATTGAAGCTGACTCTGGTGACTCCGATATTGAAGAAGATAATGAAGAAGACAGTGCTAGTGCTAAATTTTGTTTAGTGAAACATAAGTACACTGATCCCAAAGAAGTTGTGTTCTGTATTACTCAGAGTTATATCGTAGTGTTTGTAGTGACGGAAAATCAAGAAAAAACTCTTTGTCACGCATGCTATCAAATTATACAATTTTATCAAAGGGCAGGGGCTCATAGACATGTAAATACTCATAATAACATACATTGCGATATGTGTTCAAGACAGTTGTATCAAATTATTACCCCCAAAGTTTGTTTAATTTGCAATAGTAGTGTTAAAAATATTGATTTAGATTGGGACGCAAATGTTCCAGTGGTGCCAATATAATGCCTGGTAAAAAACCAATATATAAAAACGGTAGGAAGTCGCGAAGGGTAAAAAAAAAGTTGTTAATGAAATAATTGAAAATAAAACCGAAGAATGTCCTATATGTCTTGAAGATATATTATCTAATAAAATGATATCACCAGAACCTTGTAATCACAGATTTTGCATCCCTTGTTTAGGAATGTGGATGTTAATTAATAAAACATGTCCAATCTGTCGCAATGAACTATGTGTAATTAAATGTGAAAATGAAGAAACTGTAGTCCTAGAATATTTAGATTAGAATGTATTATTTAATATTTATGTATTGCAAACCACTTCATAAATGTGAAAATGAAGAAATTATAATCCTAGAATATTTATTTTAAAATGTATTATTATTTAATTTTTATTATTTTAAAATTATTATTGTTTGTATTTAATTTATCCATTTATTCTTATCTTATTGGAATAAAGAATTGAACAATTTCGAAAAAAAATGTTTTATTTATAAGAATAACGAACAAACATAACAACTAAATACAAGAGTTTTGATTATTCATAATAGATTGAAAAAATATTTTAAATTAACCACCCTGTTCAAAAATTCTTAATCCTTTCTTATTTTAGAGAGTTTTAAATCTAAAATTAATAAGTTTATAAATATGAAAGAAAAATATTATAGGAAATTTAGGTACAGTTATCTTCATACTCCTTTATAATTAGATCAATTAAATAAAATTTACATTACCTTAAATCGTCTCCGTTACTATTCACTATCACTTAAACACTTTAACTTAACCTAAAAATAGTTTCACTTAACACTGTCCCTAAACTTGGTCTATTGTTTGTATCTGTCAACTGAAAAAAAAAAAAATCAATTAGTATTTTGATATTAGGAAGACTAATAATAAATTTAATATAAGCTTAATATAAGCTACTTACTTTGTAGTGGAATCGACTTCGTCACACTGGACTGGTTCCTCCGGATTTATCTGAGGTTCCACTTGAGGATCCTCATTTTCCTCTGGATTTGTCGAGGAGGTTATGGATGGTACTTGTACCGGAGGAGGAACGTTGACTCTTCTTCTTATTACAAGTCTATTACCATCCATAACCTGAATTTCATAATTTCTGTTCCTGAACATATTGATAATTAAATGAAATAATAAAAATTAAAATTTAGGAAGACAGCACTGGTGATGAACCAAAAATGAAAAAGTCACCTCGCAAAACAGTCATTTTATGAAAGTAGGTCAAGGTAAAATTTCGATTTTTAAATCGCGGAGAGGGCCCCTCATACCGCCCCTATACTCCTCCTATACCCCCCGCCCCGCCCCGCCCCCCGAAAGGGGAGGGGCGGGGGGCGGCCTTCGGCCGCGCGCGCTGCCTTCCAGGGAGCGGGGGGCCTTCGGCCCCCCGCCCCGCCCCCTGGACCCCTCCCCAGTCGAGATGCCCCGAAAAAACCTTGGGTTTTTTATAGGCCCGCAAACCTCTCGAGTTTTTATAGTTACAGCACATTTTAGGACGTCTCACTGAGAGTTATAGGGGACCCTAAGGTAAGATGCTCCGAAGAGAATTTTGTGTTTTATACGCCCGCAAACCTCTCGAGTTTTTATAATTACAGCACATTTTAGGGCGTCTCACTGAGACTTATAGGGGACGTAGCTCCCTAAGCAGCTCAGCAGAGGGACTCAGCTGGGGGGCTCAGCGGGGGGAAGGGAGGAAAGGGGAAGGAGGCTTTGCGGGGGAAGGGGGCGGGGAAAAATTTTTGCGAGGGAAGGGGGGAGGGGGAAGCGGGGGCTCCGCGGGGTGTGACGCGCAGAATTGAGGTCATTGACCTTTATTGAGGTCACTATACGTACGAGGACAAACCGTGGTCTGCTTTCATATAAAACGGTCGAGGATCAGTTTATAGCAAGCTTAAGTCGAGTTTACCACGCTTTAAATTTAAAGTCTCCAATTTTAGTTTGTTTTAGTTTGTTTTAGTGTGTTTTAGTTTGTTGCTGTCAAGTGTACTCAAATTTTAAAGGTATGTCTTTTCCTTTTGCCTCAACTTCCACTGAACAGTTAGGAGTGGTGAACAAAATTAATATAATTTCAAATATAATAATTCAGCCTGCTTTTTTGAAAAATGAAAATGAAAGTGACAACCAAAATTTAAGTCAGAGAACCCAAAATTTTAACGCGATGATTAATACGATGCAAGAAAAAAATTTAGAAAACAAATTACTCCAAAGTTGTTTAGAAACGAACATAAAATTTTTAGAAAATTTGGAATATTTGCCTGAACTAGAGAATATTTCGGAGACAGATTTTGACTTTCAAAATTCAATTTTATCACAAAATTTAGATTTTAATAATATTTTAACGCCGGAAACCCCAAATTTTTTAACTCAAGATTTAGATGTAACAACGGACACTCCCATTACAAATACTCCCGACATATTAACTCAAGATTTAGATAATATCGACAATTTTAAAAAGCTAATGGGGATTCCCAAAATTAATAAAAATTTAACAAATTATCAGAGTAAAAGTGACAATGACAGTGACAATGATTCGAGTTCAAATAAATCACAAAATTTTTTTGGAATGTTGAAAACTAGAAATTTTGAAAGTGAAAACAATTCTGGAGGAATACCGGGTAATTCTTCATTTTCTCCTCTATCTCTGTTCAAAATTTCAACTAATCAAAAAAAAAATAAAATTTCGGAATCGACTAGTAGTGGAAATATGGGGGTTGATGTTTTGGGGGAGGAGGATGGTTCACGGGATAGTTACAAAATTTCAGATTGTAGTGAAGATTTGGGAGCATCGTTTACTAGTGGTGGTGGTTCCCAAGAAATTCTTCCAATAATAAGTGAACCATCTGAAAAAAATGAAAATTTTAGTCAAAATTCAATTCCGTGCGGCCAAAATACCTACTGTGAATTAAATTTTCCAAATTCTCCAATAATTTTTGAAAACTCGCCACCAGATTTCGATGAAATTTTAAATTCTGTTTCTACACAAACAGAGACAGTTCAAAATTCTGTTTTAACACAAACGGAAGTGTCAATCCCCTTCGAAAACGATTATCCGAAACTAAGCTTTCATTCAAAATCAAATTTCAAAATTAAAAATAAACATTTGTCTTATCAAAGATCATTAGGATTTGTTTTGGATTCTATTTTAAATTGCGATCCTAATAAAACAGCTGAGGAGAAAAGGAAGATGTGGGAAAGGGCGATAGAACTTTATAAAGCTACTCTTAGCTTTTTCCATCCCATTCCTTAACTCCCCTCCTACTTCTTTTCCACCATTTAAATTCATACCTGACCGTGTTACCTTCAGTGTGTTAAAATCGACTTGGGCTTCACAATAAGAGATTCGTTTTAGAAAAATGGATTTTAAATGTGAAGAGTGCTTCAAAATTTTTACTCGAAAAGACAATTTGAATCGCCACAAGAAGATAATTCACTCTAACAATGGCCCCCAGTTAGAACAGAAGAAGAAAAGCTGTAAGTTTAATTTTAAATAGAAATTTTGTTTCAATTTAATAATTAGTTATTAATTTGATAAATTAGAGGCAAATTTAATAAAGAAGTTATTAAATTTTAGGTGAAAGAAGATATTGTCAATTCTGCAAAATATTTATAAAAAAGTCATTATGGTTCTGTCATTTGAGAACAAATAAACACAAAACCAATTCAATGGTGGTTAGGGATGAAAATGTGTCTGTAATAAAATCGGCATTTAAGGAAAGAATCATTTCATATAAAATATCATCGACTCAATACCAAATCAACATTTATGATTTTTTCTCCGAAATACAACAAAAAATAATTGAGGTAATCAGTTGTGAAATCCAAAGACACACCTGCATCAAACTCAACATGGAGTTATTTGGTCTTTACTTAAATCCTTCCAATGAAAGTCATGAAGTTAAGTCTTTCAATACCCCATTTCGGATTTTATGTAATAGTTCAGAATTAACGCAAGAACTAGAAGATATTATTAAAATTATTGACCGGAAAGCTGATGAACTGGCAGAAAAAGATTCGGGTAAATTATTTTTTATTAAATATTTAGTAACTAAACTTAAACCAAAAATACATTTGTTGTTAATTATTCTTCTTTAATTTCAGGATGGATTTTAATAAAAATATTACACGTTGAGCTTAACATCAACAAGTACAACCCCTTAAAAGCTTCTTCATATATACCGCTACCGTCAGAGATCAAGTTGAAAAATGCTGTAGTCAACGTTCAAAACAATGATGAATGTTGTTTCGCCTGGTCTGTGGTTGCAGCTCTTCATTCACCTAACGGACCAATTGAAAAGGTGGAGTCGTATCCACATTTCACCACTATTTTAAACTTTAAAGGTATCAATTTTCCTTTAACTTTAAAAGACATAAGTAAATTTGAAAATTTAAACAATATTTCGGTTAATGTTTATGGATTAGAAAAAATCAAGAATAATTTAAAAACTCAATTCGAAATTATAGGACCTTTACATTATACAAAAAATAAGCGAGAACGTCACCTTAATTTATTATTAATTGGAGATGATAATGGAAATTTCCATTACTGTTATATTTCGGATTTATCTAGATTAATTTCAAAACAATTATCTAAACATCATGGGAAAAAATTTTTATGCGACGGTTGTTTACAATATTTTACTACTGAAGAATTATTAGTCAGGCATAACACATATGATTGCGATTTTGTAAGAATAAATCTACCTTCAACTGAAACCAAAATAGATAGATTTGGAAATATTATTCCCGAAAATATTTTAAAATTTCAGAATATACAAAAACAAATTGAAGTTCCATTTGTTATATATGCAGATTTTGAATGCATTCTTAAGCCTTTAAATAATGAAATTAATGATGTAGATCCAAGTTCTCCATATACTGAAAAAAAATGTCAACATATTCCATATTCGTTTGCTTATTATATAAAGTGTTCATTTGATGATTCAATTTCCAAATTTCAAAATTATATGGGTCCCAATTGTGCACAAATTTTTATAACTTACTTAGAAAGAGACGTTCTTAATATTTACAATAAATATATGAAAAAGTTAATACCAATGAAAAAATTAAATGTGTTGGAACAATTACATTTTGAATATACGAATGATTGTCATATATGTGATAAACCTATAATTTCGGATAAGGTTGCTGATCATTGTCATTTAACAGGTTCCTATAGAGGTCCGTCACACTCTATATGCAACTTAAATTATAAATTATCTAATTCCATTCCAGTAGTTGTACACAATTTGCGTAATTATGATTCTCATCTGTTTATAAAAAATTTATGTCCAAATCATGAACAACTATTTGTCATAGCCCAGAATAAAGAGAAATACATTTCATTTCAAAAATCTATTGAAGTAGATCAATATTTAGATAAAAAGACTGGTTTCACCAAGTCAAAATTTCTATATCTTAAGTTTATTGATTCATTTCAGTTCCTACCATATTCTTTGTCAAATTTAGCTTCCATCCTTAATGATGAACAATGCAAAGAAGTGTTCAAATATTTTAATGAAAAGGAAAAATTTAAGTATATCCGTCAAAAAGGCGTTTTCCCTTATAAATATATTGATAATATCGCCAAATTAAATGAAACGGAGTTACCCAATAAAAAAAATTTTTATAATGACCTCACGGATGAACACATTACTGATGAAGAATATGAGAGGGCTAAAAATGTTTGGAATTTATTTGAATGTAAAACAATCGGTGAATATTCCGATTTATATCTTAAATCTGATGTATTACTTTTGGCAGATGTTTTTCAAAATTTTAGAAAAACGTGTATGGAAACTTACAAACTTGATCCTGCACATTATTATACTTTTCCAGGTTTAAGTTTTGACGCTTGTTTAAGATATACTGGAGTCGAATTGGAGTTAATAACAGACCCAGATATGTTACATTTTTTTAAAGGTAGTGTAAGAGGAGGAATCAGTACCTGTGTATGTAGGAAATCTATAGCAAACAATTTATTTCTTTCAAATTATGATCCATTACAACCATCTAAATATATTATGTATTTTGATGCAACTAATCTTTACGGATATGCGATGTCTCAATATCTGCCCGAAAAAGATTTTGTTTGGTTATCAAATCAACAAATTCAAAATTTAGATATAATGAATATATCTGAGACTAATGACAAGGGTTATGTGCTAGAGGTTGATTTAGAATATCCTGAAAATTTACACAATTTACATAATGAATTTCCATTCTGTCCAGAAAATTATAAGCCTCAAAATTCTAAAACTTTTAAATTAATTCCAAATTTAAAAAATAAAGAAAAATATGTAATTCACTATACTTTATTAAAACAATGTATACAATATGGAATTAAACTAACTAAAATTCATCGGGTTGTAGAGTTTACACACTCTCAATGGTTAAAAAAATTTATTGATCTAAATACAAATTTAAGAAATCAATCTAAAAATCAATTTCAGAAAAATTCTTATAAATTGGCAAATAATAGCATCTACGGAAAAACAATGGAAAATGTGGATAAAAGGACAGATATACGATTGGTTACACAATGGGCAAAAAATCATAGAAAAGATGGGGCAGAAAATTTAATTGCTAAACCATCCTTTAAAGATGTAACAATATTTTTAGAGAATTTAGTAGCTGTGCAAATGCGTAAAGTGTTAGTGCAATATGATAAACCTGTCTATGTAGGCTTTAGTATTTTAGATATATCAAAAACGGTGATGTATGACTTTTTTTATGGGTTTTTAAAACCTTTATATAAGAATAATATTAAACTTCTGTACACAGATACAGATTCCTTTATTTTGGAAATTGAGACAAGTAATGTTTGTGAAGACATTAGGGTTAATATTGATAAATTCGATACTTCAAATTATGATGTTAATAATATTCATGAAATACCAATAACTGAATCTGTTGTTGGAAAGTTTAAGGATGAATATGCTGGTGAACCAATAGAAAGCTTTTATGGCACAGGGGCCAAAGCTTATTGTGTTAAGTCAGAAAATGGGTTGCTTAAAAAAGCTAAGGGGATAAAGAAAAGTAGCATTAAAAAACAATTAGAATTAACACATTATAAAGATGTTGTAGAACAAAATTCAAAAGCTTTCTGTACAATGTATTTGTTTAGATCTCGACTTCACAATATTTATACAGAATTAGTTAACAAATTAGCTCTCACTTCTAATGATGATAAAAGATTTAAAATTCCCAATAGTTATGATACATTAGCATGGGGTCACCAAGATATTCCATTTTTTCAGTGGTTAATAGACCATGAAAATGAATTATAAAAAATTATTTTAAGATTAAAAGTTTTACTCTTCAAGGCTAAATTTGAAGTATTTAAGAACATGGTAAATTTTAAAATTATATCAGTATAAAATATACCACCGTCTAGAATAAATATGTGTTTAGAATCTTTTGAAAAAGAAATTGATAACAAATTATATAGAACATATGAAAAAAGACTTTCCTCATTTAAATTCTGGAATGGAAAATTAAATCCTAAAGTGTTAGCCCAATCAGGGTTTTATTATTTAGCTATTCATGATGTTTGTAAATGTTTTTACTGTGGTGCAGAAATATTTGCCTGGAAAATTGATGATTGTCCAATTGAGGAACATTATCGTCACTGGAAGAACTGTGACTTAATCGAGTGTTTGTGGTTAGGTGAAAAAAATAAAAAATGTGAACCTGTTGTCCTTAAAGTGAAAGAAAATATGTCGACATCTTTCATTTTTTTATTAGTTTTAATAACTATGTTTGTATCTCTAATTTGTAAACAAATTATTTAATGTCCTTAAAGTGAAAGAAAATATGTCAACATCTTTCATTTTTTAATAGTTTTAATAACCATGTTTGTATCTCTAATTTGTAAACAAATTATTTAATATTTTGAAAAAAAAATGTCTATATATTGTAGAAAATTAATTAAAACTGTTCAGTCTTATTTCAATCTCTTATTGTTTTGTTAATAGACATTTAAAATTGAAAAGTGTTTTAATGGCATCCCTTATCAACTACATTGTTTTACATTCAATTTTAAATAATACTTTATATGTACTTTATCCTCCAAGGGTTTTACATGGAATGGTGTGTTTTGAAAACGAAACCTCTACTATTAAACCTGAAATATGTAATTATATGAAAGCTATGAATATTAATAATTATTCAACTGCTTTCGCATATAATATGAATAATAGTCAATCTAATAGTAATTTTTTCAAAATTTACTTTCATTATCCAAATAATACAATTTTTGACACTAACTGGATTGAAAAAAATAAAAAACCATTTACGATTTCTAGCTGTGCTCATATTAAAAATGATGAGGAAGGTAAAAACTGTTTAATTCTATTTATCTTCAATATAATTTTATCAATAGGTAGTTTTTCACTTTTGTCGTTCTTGACAATTTTGTTTTATCAAGATAGGTCATAAAAATTTAATAAACTTGCTTGACCTTGAAATTTATAGAGGAGTGGGGTGGATAAGATATATTCAGACTCAGTATTTTAGTTTTCAGTTAGCATCAAGACATCATGTTTAATAGTAGCAATTTTAATGGATATAAATCCAGTTCTAGTGAAACCAATGATAAAATTAGTCAGTGTAATGAAAAATTATTAAATTCAAAAATCTACTATCTTAACAATTCCTTATCAAAATTTGTTTGTGTTGGAATTGGTATAAATGATTTTACACCAAAAGTTCTAATTGGAGGTCGAAATGGATTTCACATTTACTTGAATGAAGAAGAATGGAAAGAACTTCAAAAAAATCAAGGAGTGTTGGTGAATTATTTTTATTCTGCTCAAGCATATGCATACCCACTAAAAATTGAAAAAATCACAGTGTTTTTTGAAAAAATAAATCATTCTCCTGTTATCAGAATTCAAAAGGATGAACATTATGTGATTCTGGGAAAAGAATCAATAGATAAATTAGTTGAAATCGATGAACTTGTTGACTACAGAATTCATATAATTAAAAAGCAAGAATTTTCCAAATATTTTAATTTGTTTCATCACTATAATTATCAGTCAGGAGATGTGTTGTCTCATATTTATAGTGTTTTGGATCCATGTCAGAATTTAAACAGTGAAAATGTCGGAACTGTTTTAGAAATGTTATCTCTACATAAACAGGAATTAGAAAACAAGTTAAGAAAATCCGGTGCATTACAATAGAAATATGAAGAAATCAGTGAGAACAATAATAAAGTTTATATATTAGTGACATGGGACTTTGCATTTAGACAAGCTCGAAAAAGTGAATATCAGAAATTTTATCTTGACAGACTAAGATTTGAAAAACGAGTTGAACAATGTGAAAGTATTCTTAAAAGTATTTTTGATGTAGATCATAGAAAAAAAATATATATTGAAAGATTTAATGTAAAAATATAAATTTATATTGTTAATCTCAGTTGTAAACATCTTAAAAATTATATTGTTAGTATTTGTTGTAAAAAGGATTATCGTAAATAAAAAATATGTTATATAAATAGGTCTTTTATTTAAAAATTTGATATACAATATTACTTAAAATTAATTACAATACATCTTTTTTAAGAATCCATGAATTATGTGATTTATCGAATCCTAACCATTTAACAAAAACTTGGTTCCCTTTCTTCCTTAAAATTTTTTCAACCAAAAACACATCTGGATGTTTAACTTTTTGTAACTCTTCTTGGTAGAAACCTCCTTCAATATATTCATTTTTACTATCTTTTAATAAATAGGTGGGTGGATTTGTTAACTGAACCTTTCTAATTTGAAAAATTTCAGTTGACCAATTTGGAGTATATCCTTTTTCAAAAGCTTCTCTTTGTTTGGAAATTCTAACAAAATCATTTTCTTTAAATTTAGTGCGCTTTAAATCAAATGTTTTTTTAAAAGTAAAAGAATTTTGCAGTATAGTTTTCTCATTTTTTTTATTAACCTCAACAGGTCTATATCCGGTAGTTCTATGAATACTATTATTATATTTTTCAATAATAGTGGGTAAAATAGAGTACCATTGGTAATTCCCTCTATAACTAAAATATTTCCACATTATATTTTTTAAAGTTCGATTTACGCGTTCTACAATACTCGCTTTGAGATTAGAGTAAGTATTATAATGATTAATTTTGTAATAATTCATAAGATCTTTAAAATCTTTATTGAAAAATTCTTTTCCCAAATCTGTCTGCAAATTTTGCGGTTTACTTGTTTTTTCTAAAATTTTTTTCATAGCTTCAGTTACATCTTTTCCTTTTTTACTTTTAAGTGGTTGAGTCCAAACATACTTTGAGAATGCATTTATCACCACCAAAATATATCTATAACCTTTATTAAATTTGGAATAGGGTTGCATCTCTACCAAATCAGCTTGCCATAGGTCATTAAGGCTTTTAACAATAGTTCGTCTTCTTCTATATCTTCTTCTTGCCGGTTTATGTAATTCATCTACAACTGTTTCTTTAATATTTTTACTCATAGTACTAGAATAAAATTTCTTAATACCTTCTTTAAATAACTTATTTTATTTGTTTGTTATCTTTTTTTAGCAAATCTTCGATTTTATATTCCAAAGTTTTAAAAGATGCATTATTCGAATCTTTGACTTTTTTGATTTCATCTTCAATGTTGGTAATTCTTACATTAATTTTAGTTTCAAAAACAACAAGTGATTTTATACTTTCGTTTCTCATCTCTCTTACTGTTGCGTTTAATTCTTCTCTAGCATATGCCATTGTGTCATTAAACTCTTTTCTAGAAATTTCGGCTGCTCTTTGAACTAATTCGTTTAGTGATTTTATTTCTTTTACCAATTTATTTTCTAGATTTTTTATATCTTTTCCTAATTGAAATTCTACATTTGTTAAATTTAATTTTATTTCTACCAATTTTTTTTCTATTTTCTTTATATCTAAAATCGCTTTTTCAATTTCAATTCTTTCATCGTTCAAAGATTTTTCATAATCATTTAACTTTGTTGAAATTTCTTCAATTTTTGAACTGTGTTGTGCAAGTCCTTTTTTTAAATCATGGATAGAGGTGTTAATCATAGCTTGTATTAGTTCTGCTAAAGATTCTAATTCTTTTTCTAATCTTTTATTCAACATCTTTTGAAAATATTCATCGTCAACAGTGGTTTTTAATTCTGTTTTTAGATTGTTTAATTGTGAGATTATCTCCATGATTTGTTCACTATTTTTTAAAATTTCATTTTTAAATTTATTTTCAATTTTTTCATCTACATTTTGTAAATCTGTGTTTAATTTCTTTTCCAAATTTTTCAAGTTTAATAGAATTATTTCAGCATTATTTTCAATTGAATTAATTTTCTGATTTATTTCATTAATATTATCGCTATCTTTTTTATGGATTATAAAGTGTGTATTCATAGCTCTCTCTATTTGTTGTGTGTTTTTATTCATACCATCATGAATGTTTTGAAAATTACCTATTTCTTCAGAAACCCTATTATTAAGTTTGTTCGTAAATTCTTGGAACTTTGATACCATATCTTTTATAATAATTTGTTTAACATTTTCTATTGCAGAAGTATCATTTATTTTTGATTTAACCAATGTTATTTCATTTTTTATGTTATTTTCAAAACTCTTTACTTCATCATATTTCTGTTTTATTGTTTTAAAATCATCTTCACACTTCGATGTTTTTTGAGAAAAACTTTTTAATAGTTCATCATTGTCTTTGACAATATTTTTTATATTTAATTTCCTGTTATCATAGTTTGACACAACATTTTCTTCAAATAACTTAATTTTTTTCGAAATAGATTCCACATTTTCATCATTTTCACTAACTCTCTTTTTTAAATTTACAATATCATTTTTTAACTCAGGTTCAAATCTTTGAACAATATCATCACTTTTAAAATTTTTTAATATTTCATTTTCAACATTGGCTAGTATTTTATTTTCTATTGTAGGTATATCTACTGTATACTTTTTAGAAATATGACGTCCAAATTTATCAATGGTCATTTTAACAATGTTATGTAACAATATTTACTACATTCTTTTATACAATTATATTGGCTTCTTTCAATTCTTCAATAATAGAAATAATTTCGTTGTTATGTCCTGTATTCCCAGCCATCATAGATGCTACCAACAGTCGAAGTCTATCAACAAGTTCATTTACGTTATCCCAATATACGTAATCGGTATAAGGTTTATTAACTTTTAAAGTTATTCCGGATCCTGTTCTTTTCGAAGATATTCGAGTTTCCCTGTATGGAGCTTTTCGTCTGTCAAAAAATCCTTGAACTATATTATGCGTTTCGGGATTTATGGTTTTAGTTTTTGTAATTCCTTTATTTTGTAAATAAGGCCCTATTATAGAAATATATTTTTGTGATCCATTTCCCTGTACCTGCTCATTTGGATCATAATTTCTACGGTATGCATTGGTTCTCTTTAAAATATCCATATAATTTTCCAAATCTTGTTTTTTATAACCTACTGGTTCCTTTTTAAATAATAATTCATATAAACCTGGTGTACCTGTATAAGTTATACCTACAACTTTTATGTTTTTACCGATAATTTCTATAGGTCTTTGTGTTAAACCCAAAAAGAATTTCTCAGTTTCAAAATCATGTACTATTCCATAGAGGTGATCAAACTTATGTTCCACATCTTTTACCCCTCCGTCAATATATTGACGAGGTAATTCATGAAATCCTGATAAATATTCTTGATATAAAGGTGTACTGACAAATGTTTGAATTGTTTGGCGTGTTTGTTCTAATATATCCGAAAGATTTCCTACCGTAGATTGTGAAATTGAAGAAGGGGTGGTTTCTGCTATGACACTTGTTTGTTGTAAAGATGGCATCTGACTATGTGAAGCTATACTGGTTTCCCAATCAATAATTGTTGGTATTTCTGTAGGAAGAATTGGAGTTTTCCCTGTCTTTCTTTTTTCTGGTGTTGATGTTCCATACTGTAGTTTTTTTCTTGGTGTTAGTGTTGGAAACAATCTTTTTTCTGGTGTTTCATAATTTTTTTTAATGGGTGTTTGTAGCTCTTCCTTTACCTCAGCCGATTCAATTTTACCAATTGTTGAAATTAATTGTTGTAGGGGTTGAGTTATTGGTTTATAGGTTTCCTCCAATTTGGATTGTGCTTCAAATTCAGCATTTTTTAAACTTTGATATTTTTGTTTAACAGCTTTCCTTGACTTAACAAGCTCTCTTGCTAAGCGTTCATTCATGATTAGTTAAATTTTTCACAAAACTTTTATTTTTATAAGAAAATATATGAATCAAATCCTTTTCGATATCGACCGGATTTTAAATTCGAATCCTTGTCTATTACCAAAAATCCAAATTTATCTTTCCAACACATCAAACATAACTCATTAAATTGATTAAATGACATATCAACATTAACATGATC
Organism: Diaprepes abbreviatus; assembly: GCA_034092305.1. Classification (NCBI taxonomy): domain Eukaryota; kingdom Metazoa; phylum Arthropoda; class Insecta; order Coleoptera; family Curculionidae; genus Diaprepes; species Diaprepes abbreviatus. The sequence continues at coordinate 3,676,220 of JASJET010000129.1, forward strand.
ATCATAAATATGTTTTAAGTTCGTTTTGTCTTGTTGAAATATAACAATCAAATTCGCATTGTCACGAATTAATTGTTTTGGAATCGAAGAATACGTTTGACACAAATAAAAACAATCAGTATTTTTATGTCTTCCGAAACAAAAATAAACTTTTACAACATTCTGATTGCAACACACTATATCATCAAATATAATTATGGAATTTGGTTTTATTTCTTGTGGAGAAACAATATTTTCTTCATTTTCGGATTCATAATATCCAATTTCTCTCAATGGTTTAAAAAGTAATCTCAAATATTCATATTTTGGTTGATATAGAGACTTTGAATAAATATATAAATTTTCAAACCGTAAACCATTGGGATCTTCAATTAAACTTATAATGATATTAGTTTTACCACACCCTGATGGACCAATAATTAACCCCCTTTTACTAGAGCCTTCAAACAATTTTCCATGTTTTCTAAAATTATTTCTTGAAGTCTCATGGTCTTTAATAATAATTGAATAAGGTTGTTTGACAATTTTCATATATAAGAGGATGTATAAAGGGTAAGTTCTAATTTAAAACTAGTCAGTTTGTTCCAAGATTTCAATTATATAATGCCAATCTCATATAAGCAACAATCCATTTATAAAAGAAGAGTCAGAAAAAGAGGTAGTGGTTTAATTAATACTCTAATAAATAAGTTACCTTTTGAATTACATCTACCTGGGTATAATTTTTGTGGACCTGGAACCAAACTAGAAAAGAGACTAGCTAGAGGCGATAAAGGCATAAACTTATTGGATGAAGCTTGTAAAGAGCATGATATTGCCTATGCACAATCAAATGATATAAAAAGCCGACACGCTGCTGATAAATTATTAGGTGACAAAGCTGCCGAAAGGTTCAGAGCAAAAGACGCCACTTTTGGAGAAAAAACTGCTGCACTTGGAATAAGAGGTGCAATGAAAATTAAAAGAAAATTTGGTATGGGATTAAAAAAAAGAAGGAAAAACAGAAGTCGAAAAACTCGTCTAGGACGAGGAATAACTTTATCTCAAGCTATTTCAAAAGCAAGACAAGCACTAAACGGAAAACAATTTAAAAGTTTGACTGATATTATTCAAACCGCACTTAGATCTATCGGAGATAGTAGAATATTATCACCAAAAAATAGAATCATACCAATTCCAAAAACTGGTGGATTTCTACCTCTTATTCCTTTATTTGCTGGTTTGTCCGCTTTAGGTGCTCTTGGAGGAGGAGCAGCAGGTATTGCGAAAGCTGTCAACGATGCAAAAGCTGCTAAAGAAAAATTAGAAGAGTCCAAAAGACATAATAAAATGATGGAATCTATAGCAGTAGGAAAACAAGGAAGTGGTCTTTATTTAAAACCATATAAAACTGGATGTGGATTATATCTGAAACCTTATTCAAAAAACTGTTAAAACAAATACCTCGAAAACCACTTACAAATTATGATTTAAGTAAATATATTAATCTACTTAAAATTCCCAACTTTCGAGGTATATTCATGAGAGATAAATTACCAAAAAAAATTAATAAAAATGAAAGTGGTATTGTTAATCTCGATAAGAATAGTGGTGATGGAACTCATTGGACTGCATACATAAAAAAAGGGAAAAATATTTTATATTTTGATAGTTATGGCAATTTGCGACCATCTACCGAATTAACAAAATATTTTTTCAGCGATAAAAAGAAAAATATTGTGAAATATAACTACGATCATTATCAATCAATTAACAAAACAAATTGTGGTGAGCTCTGTCTTAAATTTCTTTATAATAATGGTTGAAAAACAATATTAATTCATTTTGTTAAAAATTTTTAAAGAGATATGTCGTACAGTTTTGTCATTAGTGGTAATTCCCCCACGCTTTCTGTTAATATTCATCCTCCAATATATTTAGATGAAAATTTTGAATATTCCATTGGACTTGTAAATTTTGAAACTTTTAATGCTATTCCAAATATTGATGAGACTAATAATCTTTTCATTTATGACTCAAATAAAGAAATAAGAATACCACCAGGTAGTTATGAAATAGATGATGTAAATAATTTTATTCAAAAATTTTTGGACAATCGTACTTTTCTTCATATTTATGCCAATAATAATACTTTACGAACACATATTAAAACAGATATTCCTATCTCGTTTCGTGATGGAACTATAGGAAAAATATTAGGTTTTAAAAATAAGGAATTAGAAGGTCTTAAGGAGCACATTTCAGATTTTCCAGCGGAAATTATTAAAGTAAACGCCATAAACATCGATTGTAATATTGCCGAAGGATCATATTTAAATGGAAAACCTGTTCATATAATACATCAATTTTTTCCTAGTGTAGCTCCTGGTTTTAAAATAATAGAATCACCACAAAATGTCCTTTACTTTCCTGTTACTGTAAAGGTAATAGACAATATAAACATTAAAATAGTAGATCAAGATGGTGATCTCATCAATTTCAGAGGAGAAACGGTAACAGTAAGACTACATCTTAAAAAAATAGATGAATAATGGTTATTTTATATAATAAAAAAGTCTCAAATTATAATTTTTCAAAAAAATCTTACTCTAAAAACATTAATAAGAAAGATACTAAACGACATTTAACTAGTAATAAATTAAACACTCAAAGGTTAACACCTTCTAATAAAAAATTTCTGATAAGTTTAGGTTTCAAACTAAAATAAAATGGAATATTTAAATGTAAAAGAAAATATTCTTGTAGATGAATCAATATTAAGCTGGGAAATACTATCATTTGAACCTTTCAATCCTACAAAACTTGGATTAAATGATGAAATTAGAATTGCTCTACAACAAACAGGAAAATATCCTTTACCTTGCAAAAGTGAATTATATTTAGAATTTCAAGTTACCAAAGAAGATGATACTCCATTGGCTAATACGGTATTAATCAACAATGCTCCAGCATTCTTGTTTAAAGAATTACGTTATATTTTAAATGGTGTTACAATTGATTCAGTTCGAGATGTAGGAATTACTTCAACTCTTAAAGGATACATATCATTTAATCAAAACGAAAGTGCTAAATTGGAAAATGCTGGATGGTATCCAAAAACGAAACCTAAAGAAAAAATTATGACTGATGAAAAAGGAAACGTTTCCCTATGCGTCCCATTAAAAATGTACTCGGGATTTTTTGAAGATTATAACAAAATAATTTTAAATTCACAACAAGAACTAATACTAATAAGAAGCAATGATGACACTAATGCTTTAGTAACCACAAGTGATGATGAAAAACCGAAAATTAAAATAACCAAACTTTGTTGGCGAGTTCCACATCTTACTGTGGCCATTCCCCAAGAATTGGCACTAACGAAAATTATTGATAAAAACAATGATATTCTTCTTACTTTCCGAAGTTGGGAATTAATTGAATATCCAGAGTTATTAGAAAATACAAGACATAATTGGCCTGTCAAAACCTCCACAAAAATTGAAACACCAAGACATGTACTAATTGCTTTTCAAAAGGATAGACGTGGTAATTTAAAATCAGATATGAGTAAATTTGATCATTGTGACCTAAGGAATATAAATGTGTTTTTAAATTCAGAAAGATATCCTTACCAGGATCTTCAGCTTGATTTTAAAAATAATAAGTTTGCTACCCTGTATGAAATGTTTTCTGAATTTCGTCAAGTATATTATAACTTTCCAATAGAACCAATATTTAATCCCAAAGAATTTAAAGATAATGCACCTATTGCTTACATTAATTGCTCTCATCAGAGAGATTTATTACAATCCGGCCCAGTAACCATGAGAATTGAATTTGAGACAAAAGAAAAAATATCGGGAAAAACAGCTGCGTATTGTGTTATAATACATGATAAAGTATTTAGCTATAATCCATTAACAAAAATTGTTAAACAAGTTTAACTTCTCCCACCACATCAAATATCATTATTAAAATGAAAATATATCGAACAAGATCAGTTGTTTCTATACCATAGTTTGTTGCACATCAAATGGAATGTACAAAATACAAAAAGAAAAAATAGAACTATTTTTAAAAAAAATTAAACATCTAAAAAATCTTATTGAAGACTATTCGAAAAAACAATTTGTAATAAAAAAAATTAGTACTTTAAAAATTTGCTAAATAAAAATGAGAATAGTTATCGATGTTCAAGGATTTAAGGATGAACACAACAAGTTTATTCCTAAAGAACTTGCAATGTTTGATGGACATAAAATGAGTCATTATATTTTTAAACCACCGTATCCACTACAAATGCTTCCACCAGAAACATACAAGCAAGCAGAATGGTTAATGAAATTTCATCACTGCATCAATTGGAATACAGGATATATTCCTCTTCATAATTTTTCATCTATAGTAAAAAACTTAACAGAAAAAGGAGAATTCATTTATATTAAAGGAGAAGAGAAAGCTAATTTTATTAGAAAATATTGTACTAAGCCAATAATTGAATTGGACGAACAACCTGTTTTAATTAAATCATCTCCTAAATGTTTTTATCATTCTCAATCACCTTCAATGTGTGCCCTTTCTAATGTATTCTTTATGTATAAAAATTTTTTTATGAATGAATAAATTAACAATGAATGTAATAATATTTTTTTTATTTATCCACATCCCCACATTACTAACAGAAAATTATATTTTCCTATCTTTACATAATCAAATATTTAAACATAACAGCCGTTACACAATAATAAAACAACTAAAAAAATTTAAATATTTTATTTCACACTAACTTTAATTAACCAATAAATCAATACATAAATTTATTTCTTTATTGAGTCCAATTTTTTTAAGTTCATCAAAGAATTTTAACACATTTTTAGTCTTCAAAAATTCACTACACAATTCTGCTGCTTTTTTACAAAAATTTGCATGATCAACATATTTTATATATAACAATAAATCTTGACCCTCACTTTCTTCTTCAACTAAACAAGATAAATATCTGGAACATGCTTCGTTCATAATGAACCCTTCATAAAGGTCCCTCACAAAATTTTCAATTTTAGGCATCATCTTCACCACGCAATTTGATTAGTTCTTGTAATACAACAGGATCTCTAATATATTGGTTTAAATGACGAACTTCATGATGAAACCAACTTAACTTCACTAATTCACGTATAAACTGTACAATATCTTTCTTTTGAAAATAACGTTCGCACAATTTCACAGCCTCTGTATGGTTTTTGGATATATCCAAATAATATTGAAACCAAGATAGACCACTATCAACTGCATAATGTTCGAACTCAAAAGCAGAACTTTTACATTTTTTATAAAATTTTTGAATTAATAAATTTAATTCACTTTCGTTAGAAGCAGAAGACATATTTCATTTTAGTATGTTTTAAGCTGGTAAAGTGTTGCTTTTATAATCAAAATTTAAAGAAGGAATACAAGGTCATGTTAACATGTATACGAAGTAACTCGAATGTATACGAAGTAACTCGAATGTATACGAGATAATTCGAATGAGAAAACAAAAGAGGAGGAGGATGAAAAGCGTTGATGATACGAGGTTTTTTAATAAGTATAATGAGAGATTTGAAAAGTATAATGAGAGAAGAAAAGAGGAGGAGGATGAAAAGTGTTGATGATTTACTCTTACTCCTCCTCCTCCTCTTTCCTTCTCTCATATATCCACTACTTATAATATCCCAGAGCTTTACAATTTTAAAGGAGTTCTAAAACTAGTTCTCGATATTTCTTAGCTTTCCTGTTGCCAAGAAATTCCGTTAAGATCTTTTTACAATTGCAATGCAGTTTTTTCAACCTCATTCAAACTTTCTTTAAAGTCAAGATTCTTCGTAAATAAATAGATATATAAATAGATACATTCATTTTCATATGCAAAAGTTACTAAGGAAATACGTCAATGTTACAAAAACTTAACTTACTAATATTAAAGGTAATAAAATAACAAAAATACAAACTGTTCTACCCATAGACTAATTTATATCATAACTGAGTTGAAATTATAATATAATGCAAGTAAACACTGTATTTATATTACTTACATATTTCCCTACAAATAACAATTATAATTGGGCGTTATTTTTTAATTATATATGTAACCTTGCTGCCTTTAAAAAAATAATTTCAAGCAATGGTGTTAACAAAATTTTCTAATAAGCGTAAAAATATTAAAGTCCATAAATAATTTCAGTTGTCTTCTTTGCTATTTTTACGTGTTATTTATAAATACTTTTTTAATTTATTAAAATTATTTTACTCTTTGATAGTAAATAGGTTAAACCATGAATAAATAACTTTTTTTTTTAATTCCTACAGTAAGTCAATATTATAATTTATGTTTATTTCTATCTCTGGTTTCCCATAAATCATTTTTCTGTCTATTTAATAAGTTGACAGTTCCCTTGTAAACTGTTTTAAATAAATATTATCATAAAGGATTTCGGATTAATTCACAATGAGTTTTTATTTTATGGGAAACATATTACTGGGTGTCCAGTAAATATATGTCCAACTCTTAGCCGTATACAGAAGGCGAAAATAAAACAATGTTAAATACAATTTTTTTTCCTAATAATAATCTTCTACTGCACAATTATTTAATTAATAATAGTGAACAAGGAGAAAGAGGCTTGATGGATGTTGGTAAGCAGCTCGACCAATAAATAATAAACTTACGTTCATATTTCGACAGGTTAGCGGACAGGTCCACACTACATCGAGTAATATGCTAGGCAGATGATTCAAGGCAGCTGCAGCTGAGGGAACATGATAATGCATCTCACCACCAAACAGACCAAGAGAAGTTACAAGCCTGGCTATGGAAGCCACTTCATGGGCAGCATTCGAATGAGGTCAATCAGGCCAATGTCGACAATTCAGCGTCGAACTACTTGTTGATTTCAAGACAGATGTCTCCGGATACCGAGGAATTTTCGTTAGCTATCCAAGACCAATTGATTTCGACGAAAAACTATCGGAAGTTCATCATCAGAAGATCTCTAATAGAAAACGACCAATATGACTTTTGAAACATTAGAGACAATCCAGCACATAACTGGAGGATGCTAAGTGTTTGCCGCAACGGAGTATAAGGAAAGACATGACTAAGCAGCTAAGATATTCCATCAAGAGTTAGTTAGATAAGTTAAATCTATTGCAGGTAGGAAAAGTGCCTTATTATAAATAAAATCCAGAGCCCATTCTTGAGAATAACGAGTTCAAGTTATATTGAGACCGAACGGTTCTAACGGATCAGACAATTGCTCATAATAGACTACGCATTATACTAATAGATAAAATTTCTAGACGAACTATATTAATCGACATTGCTGTACCTAACAATAACAATCTGAGGTTAAAATACAATGAGAAGATCGCCAAATACAAGGGGCAATGAACAGCGTTCAAACGATTCTCATAATTTTATCAACAACTAGAGTGATACCAAAGAACTTCCTGCAGAAGATCAAGGGACTGGGTCTTAGTGAGCATCTGTGATAAGCCGAATCAGAAAGTAGTCCTGCTTGCAACCGCACGGACCGTCCGAAAGTTTGTAGGAAATACAGCAGACTACGTCACCTAGGACCCGATAACGGAAATGGTTCCCACAGAGCTTCATATTTTTGGTATCTTTGTATACCTGATATGAGTCAATATTCCCTGAAAGGAGTTTGAAGCCGTTTGGCTTGAAATCATAATAATAGTGATCATTATGAACTTATAATATACATCAATATTCACATGTGTATTTAATGGATATGGTACCTTAATGCAATTCTATAGAGGCAAGATGAACTTATATTCAGAAATTTACAAATCGAAATTTACGAAAAATATTTGAAAGGATTCATTGTAATCTCAAAAAACCAAAAAAGTACGAAGCATAACTAAAACTTAAGCGAAAAATAAAAATTTCGGTTTGATTAAATTTTGGAAATCACTAAATTGTCCCAAAGTTGTGTAAAACATTAGGTACACCTTTTTATTTGCGGACTTAAGCAGATGTTCAAAATAGACACCTGATACTTGAATCCATTTTTCTATCCTGTGATAAATTTTCTCGCTCTAATCGAATACAGAATTTTCAATAATGAATTATCCTTTCAGATACTCTTCCCTAGTGTTTGCTGGCTTTGAATAAATGAACCCTTTAAGATTCCCTAATGGGTTTTGGTCAGGAGATTTCCTTGATAATAAAAGAGGTCGGCCTCTACCCATCCAACGATTACCAGAAGTATCTGCTAAATGAAAAGGCTACAAAAAAAATAAGAATGAAATGAAAGAGAGACAGCCCAGATCATCTGTCAAACATAAGGGAGAGAGTTATAATCATCCGCCAAACTAAAAGATGCATTAGGTGTTACTCTAGCGTACCACAGGCCCAACATTAAATAAAAAAATTAAATAATGTGTTTCGCATGGTGTCATTACCACTGACCTATAGAACCTGCCGGAACTTAGGCCGAACACAGCAACTTCCTCTGACGTGCTAGCCAGCCGACAGTGATTTAACCTACCTGAAGATAGATTGAATAAATAAACGATAATTTTAGTTTAGGGCTATGTCCACCCTCAGAATGGCCATCTTCTCTAGCTAAGTGGTTTGGTTGCTACTTAAATTTGTAATTAAACGAATAAAAGAAAATAATGAGGGAAATATTTTTGTTCGAGTTGATTTTGATGTTTCTCAGGAGCACCGTCGTTTTCTTTTAGATGACGGCGGTGGGAGGTTAGTGTGTTCCGCTTTCTTCTTTGTTTTTCTTCTCGCATTGTCATGGTGAAGAATCATACGTCATATCTGGTTTATTTACCTCAATTCTCGTAAGAATTCCGGCAGAGAAGTGGCTGTGTATCATTTAGAATTAACCATTCTACGATTCCTTAAAGGTAGGATTGCGATTTAGCCAGTTGGTTTTTGCTCATCATGAAAGCACCGTGATAGTAATTTTTGAGCATTTTCCTGCACCAATCGACAGACACCTTGAATGAATGGGTTTGAATGGTGCCACTTGATACGTGATGCTTAGACCTCGTTAGGTCCATTATATTCCACCATGGTTGCAGGTCATTCGAGGTTGATCGCCTTTGCGAATCCAATCAGCTTCGTTATCTCACCTTGCTTAATGACTCAGATGATATTAATGAATCACCGAAATATCTTAGCCTCAGTCCGTTGAGCACATAGTCGAAAGTTTCATTCTATTCCAGGTACCATATGCACACCGGATTATCGCCGACGTTAATCCTATAAAGATGACCTTGCAGGTGACAGTGTTTCGTCAGCAATTTCACCACCATCCGCAATTCTTGCCATTTGAAAAAAAGAAACTCCCTAGTAAGCTCCTCACATGTTACTTGACACATCTCATTCCAGGCGCTTCCCTTCACCCTCTAATTGCTACTGCTATTCAACAACAGTTTCAGTTCTCTCTTAACAACAGTAGTTGGAGTAAATATGATGGTTTGGGGCCCATGTGGTTCAGCCGCGGATTCTATGTTTATCAAATAGTCTATTTTCGCGTTTCCGTGTATACTCAAGTGTGCAGCAGTTCTTTGCTAGTTTGTCTAGTACCTCCCTGCACTCAGACATCAATCATGCTGCTACTACATTGGGCACCAGGACCAATATTGCAGCTGTACTCTCCAAGCATATGTTAATAATTCTATTTTTGTTTACGTCTCTCTCATAAAGATGGCTACATTGCAAATAGCAAAAATCTCTTGAAAGACCATTGCGTGCTGTCCCAGAGAGTAAAATTCTGTGACTTCAGTACTTCTTCCTTCATCCTGTCAAGATCCATTTGTAAACCACCAGGATTCATTTCTGGAAAGAGTTTGCACTTCCCCCTAACTATTTGTGCTTGATAAAAGGATTTCAAGAGAGTGGTTTGGTTTCCAGATTGGTGCAATGTAGTCTGTTTGTAAAGGGAGTGATTGGCCTCTTTTCCCAACGTTACTCTAGCTACACGGGTAGCTACCAGTTCCTGCTGCTTAGACGGTAAACTGTCTTCAAGGCCTCATTTTCTATGAATAAGTGGTGAGGAGGGATATTCCTTAGAATCTCCAGAACCCTAGTGGGGTCAGTCCTTATTGCACTCATCATTCCTTCACAAGCCATTCTTGAACTTTATCAAGTTGAAACTTCTGTTTGCGATTAGCTGAACTAGGCGACCATAGAAAAACCACCTACGTAATCAGAGGATGGATCAGCATAGGGTATATCCAGTACACCACCAGCACATTGCTTCCAGGTACTTAACAGTTCCCTTATATTGACGGTATAAACATGAGTAGTTTATTTTCCATTTTTTTATGAAGAATATATCTTCGGCTTGACCCGGATATATTTTGAGCTCCTCCCCTGGCATCATCGTCTCGCGATCCAGAGCGCCTGCATCATTGGTCCCTCCAGATCCAGTAATTTGTCACCAAGGAGAGAATAACCAGCATAGGCCTGTGTATATAAGCAAGCTTCGTCAGGATTATTTAATAGGCTTATCCATTACAAGGCTTCACAGCAAGGGTGATAAAACACCATCCTGCAGACAGCCCCCACTTGCTAATGCATTGTAACGAAGTTACTGTATTTTTGGGCATGAGTATGTTTTCATCCGAAAAATCTGATTTTTGCGGGAAAAGATTGCTTAAAGTTTCAATATTATCAGAATATAATTAGATTTATCGCGCTATGCCGGGAAATATCATTTTTCGAGATTTTCAAAGCGTCCGACCATACTAATCGCGCGCCGCATACAGCAGTATCGTATGCGCGATCACCGCACGCCGTCACACATCAGCGTAGTGGGAGCTCGGGCCGTCTATTTAAGTCTGAGCAGACCATTATGTCGCTGAGAACTACACGTTCTCCACCCGGGTCAACAGTCCAAACGGACTGGACTGGGTCGCTTGCCGGACCGCGCCTTCCTGGTCTAACAATGTAGGTGAGGCTAGGCTTGTGTGTATATGGTGTTTTACCATACACTTCCTTCCTTACGTCCTACCCCTCTAATGGCAAGCATTGCCGAGGACCCTTATAAGAACGGGCAATGTTGTGTTATCCTACCGTCACTGCCGAGGACCTTTATAAGATCGGGCAGTGTCGGTTCCTTTCCTAATTTCCTACCGCTATTGGTCGACATTGTCGAGAACCCTTATAAGAACGGGCAATGTCGTTCCATCCTGCTGACGCTGTCGAGGACCCTTATAAGAACGGGCAGCGTCAGTTCCTTTCGTTCCTTCCTACCGTCACCGATACACACACGCACTAAATGCCGTCAATATTATCTTTGTTTCCGTATTGACCAGGAATGTGTTTTACCGCCAGGTGCCCTCCGATGTCCGTTGACAAGGGCGCTAAACAACTGTCGTCCCGACGCTTGTCGCCGCCGCCGCGTATAGAGATCACCGACGCCGTGTAGAGACGCCGCCTATCGCCGATCGATGCCGGGTTATTGTTACATACAGCGTATACCGCCGTCGGTCGAATTTTAATACGAAGCACCGTGAACCGTGAATACGTCATGAATAGCATGGCAACCGTGTAGTACGAGGTACGTGAATAGCGTCCTAAATGATACCGCCGGGTTACCGTCTTTAGCGCAACCGACCGGTATGAGCTACCGTAAACAGCTCTCAAAACATACTCTTGCCCTCCAGACCGATTGATTGTTAATTTGTTGTATATCTTAGATTTTAAGTTAGTTTTAGGCCATGTCTTTGTATAAAAGAATGGAATACAGGATACAGGATGTTTTAGAACCGTTTGTTTTATTACCTAGTCCCATTTTTTAACATTACATATAACAATTGGCAGCCGGCAGCCAGCACTAATACACGCAATTGACCCCTGGCTTGCCGTTTCTCCACTGTAACAAGCTGCCCGGTGCATAAGTGGGCCCTCGACCACATGAATCCCGAGGGTGGCGCCCGAGAACCGACCACCGAGTGGATGTTTTGACTTTCAGGCAGTCAAACCGTTGATCAGTTGAGAGAGCAGGGATATCCCGAATATAAGTAGATACCGCCGACCCGATACCCCTGCGCTGAGCATTTGACCGATGACTGTCTGCACGAGAAATATCCACTGACCGATGTTCCGCTGTCGTGAACGAAGTAGAGCCGAAGAGCATGGCCTGCTCCCCTCCTACGTAAAAACTTTTCCTACAACATTGTAGAACTCAGCTCATATTAATTTTTGAGTCAACATCGATCTAGTTCAGCCGACTACTGTCAGTTCTGAGCCTTGTCATTGCATATCAAATCGTGGAACCTGTTGTTGAACATTGATGTCGATAAAGGTGCCTAGTGTCGATGTAGCGCCGCGTCTGTGGATTTTCCTGCTTGATAGGCCAATTGCAAATGATGTAAGAGATTCCTACTGCCTTTTTGATATATCGATTGATTAACCATTCCAGTGTCTTCAGTAAGAAACTAGTCAGGCTGACAGGATGGAATAATTTAAAATTTGAGTAGTCCATTCTTTCCACCATAGGAATAAAAAATACTTTTGTCTCCCTTCAAGCCGCTGGTCGAAAATTCTGAAAAATAATCGCGCGAACATATTCATGAGCTAATTCCATACCGTCTAAAATGTCAAACTTTACAATAGATATATCAGATGGCCCCTAACAATCCCAGTGTTGCCAGTTTTTCAAATATAAACGGCTCGCCTTGTATCATTTCTAAATGCATACAGTACACTTATCAAAAATGTTATTAATTACCTATAGGCAAAAACTATGTTGACCAAAATAATCTTGATCAGATTAATCTATGTCAAGTTTTAAAACCAATAATTCCTACAAACACAGGGAATATAGACATCATTGTTAAATATAGACATTTAGTATTGGAATGATTATAAGATTTTCCTTGCAAACATCATTACTTTTAGTACATTATCCACGAAAATGATTTTAATTAAGCAATATTTTCAGCTAATTATATTTTTTACTTTGAAATTAGATGTTTTTGCAGATATTAATAGAATTGAGGCTCATATGGCTACATCAGAAGAAATGAAAAGATATTTGGAGCTAACTAAGCCCCTAAATCCCTTTGCAACATGTAACATTGTCACCTTGCCTGAAAAATCTGCTTGTATGGATGTATTCTTTATGTTTTTGAAAAATATCTATTGTCCTAAAGTAATTTTTGACAATATCACCAATATTAATCTTGTGAGAGAAACTTCTCATACTTTAACTTCAATTTTTATCAAGGATCATTCATATTTTAAAGATATTTTCAACGAATTTACATCTTCACCGTACTATCTCAATATAGGTAAATACAAGTTTGGATTTTGTAATCATATAGATGATCGTCAGATACTTTTTGATATATCCAATGAAATTTGGAGAAAAGGAATTCTGAATTTTGTATTGTTGTTTTACAATGGAACTTTGAAAGAATCAATTTTTAATCCGTTTAAAAATACCCTTGATATAATTGATATCAGTGATTTGTCTAGTAAACTTATGGAATTTCCTGATAAATTGAAAGACATGCATCGATATCCTATAAGAGTTTTGCAAATTGAAAGTAATTTCTCGATTAGAAAAAAATATCGATCCTTTGATTTCAATTTTCAACAAGCATTACAACGTTTTCAAAATGCTACTATTAGAAATGTTTATTTCAGCGAAGATGAGACAACAATTTCCAATGTTATAAAAACTATAAATTCCAAAAATATTGACATATGCCCTATAACATTGGCATCTAGCCATAAAAATGATATAGAAAAAAGTAACAGTGCTGTGGACTTGACCTATCCACATGTGTTGAACAATATTGTAGCACTAGTACCAAGAGGCAAAAAAATCTCCAATTGGAAATATTTTGTCAACACATTTACTTCTCCGGCTTTTCCTACAATTACTATAATTCTTATTTTAACTGCATTTTTCGACAAATTAATTTCGCATACAGAAAAATTTGACATTTTCGGTTTTTTATCAGTTCATTTACGGTCACCGTTACCTCATTTTTTGAAGAAAAAATCAGTTATAAAATATGTGTGGCTTCTATGTTGTATTATTTTTGGAGTCATTTATGATTGCAAAACTCTTAACATGATACTGTTTCCTAACTTTGAATCAGAAATAACATCCATAGCAGAGCTAAATAAGTCAAATTTGGTTCTGTATTCAAATGGAGATCCTATATATTACAAGCAGTTAAATTTGACTGTTTTAAAAATGACTGAATGGCGTAAGAAAATTTTCGAAAATACTGGTGATGCTGCTTTTATAGGACCGCAATCTGCAATGAATTTTATTGTTAATTGGCATTGCGATCATAATAAAGGGTTTAATTATAAATTATTAAGGGAAGTGATTGAACATAGATTTGGATCTTTCATTACTAAGAAGGCGTTACCATATGCTAGTAAGTTTCAACTTTTAAGTTTGAGAGTTCGAGAATATGGAGTTCACGGCCAAAAAACTGATTTATGGGGAAAACATTTTATAAGACACTATAAAGTATCTTTTAACGATTTTTGTGGTGTGGTTCTTATTTGGATCTGTGGAATCAGTATTAGTATTTTCGTTTTTATCTTGGAGTGGTTTTCTTGTCCTATTTTTGACTATTACAGAAAGATACGTAATATTTTATGGTTTAGAAAAGAATGAATATTTTAATATATACAAAGTACTAATAACATTACTCAACAAATACAAAAAAAAAATTGCGACTGATGTTATAATGGCTGTCTGTGGGAGTTTAAAACATGCTAAATGCGAATTCAATAAAAAAAATTTTCCATCATTTTCAGTTAAAGAATGTATCAGTTATTTTTTTAATACAAACAACTTGTCTTTGAGGAACCTTTCTCCTTGCTCGTCACTAAGAGCCCGAAAATTTTCTGGGAAAAAAATTAAATAGGAGTGTAAGAAGTATATTTTAAGAGATATGTGACAGTCCATTTTGCAGTAGTTCTACAAGTTTTTTGTAGTTTTCTGCTTTTCTGTTTCCTACAAACTCCGAGACAATTGTTTTAAAAGAACTCCATGCAGCGAATTCAACATCACTCTCACTTTCGAGAAAGTAAGAATCGTCCTTTTCGGGTACATTATGGGGTTCTTCCTTCCATTTTGCCGGGGAGAACCGGTATTATTGCTGAGGGAATATTCGGATATTCAATATTATGTTTGCTCTTTCTTGAAAAACCAGACATTTTTTTACGCAAAAATAACAGTCGTTAAAATGTTGTTGGTTCTCGCCAAATTATTCGAACTGCAAGACGCATAGAAGAGCGTTTGCCATTTAACTTAGATTTGCTGCACAGGTTTGGCAACATATGGAGCCCAGTCCCGATTTGGATCGCTATTTTGGTCATTTTATTAATTGTCCTTTCTGCGATTTAGGAGTAAATTGGTTATAGATGTAGCAGGGTTAACATAGCCACGTTTCTGTACTTTAGATATTATTGTACTGTCGCGTACGTCGATTCAGAGATGTAATACTACATTTAAAGGTGTCAACTAACTTTATTTAACACAAAGATAGCACTAATACAAGGCTCGTACTATTGGCTTGTTCGTGCACTTCATTTTTTTACCTAATACTGACCACTACTCGTGCTAAACCAATACTGATGATATGACTGCCTGCCAGATGCTTTTATAGCCGTTTTGTACATTTGGTATTTTCTAGAAACATCGGTATAGAAAGTTTACAAAGCGATGGCTTACTTCTCGCCAGCAGGAGTCATGTATACGTAGATTCGCCTACGGGGCAGAGTGAAGTTTGGAATTATATGGGTTTAAATGGGTACTCTCGTTAGTTTAAGCCCTAGGAGGTGGTGTTGCCAGATTGTACACAATTTCCCTAACTTATGGAAAACGTAAATTTGGCATGTCACGCTCCGGTATGTTATAAATCATTTTTAAAATAGTGTGATTAAAATATCGTTTTTGCTGAAAAATTCATAATTCAAAAATCTTACTTGTTACGAAGTTTTTACCATCACTCTCGCATTTAGAGACCCCTTTTACATTACAATCGCAAATTGGCTGTAAAGTAGTGTAATTTTATGCCAGGTTTTATATATTTGTAATTTCTATTTTAATCATGTGTGGAACTTTTTAGCGATCGTAGTTTCCAAGTTTGGAACAGAATTGCTTATAATATCGTAATAAAGTTAGATATAGTTACAAACTGTAATTAAATGTTACATTTTTTTTAAAGAAAATGTTGTCCTGTTGCACGCCACAGGTGTACAGGGTGAGTCAACGATTGGATGAAGTAGGTTTGTGCCTTTTCGGTGAAATTAACAAAGAAACTATATTTATTGTTTGATACAGTTTATTTTTACGCAGATTCTAAAAATATTTAGGACTCTACAGGGTGAGCCAAAAAACTAGGACAGCATAAAGTTGTATTTTTTTAAATAGAACACCCTATATACGAATCGTATTTTCGATTTAGCTTATAATTTTAAATCTTTTTTATTAAGGGTTTACTATAACAAAACTTTATAGTTTCTGAGATAATTAAGTTTAAAGAAAAAAAGTCACATTTTCAAGCATCAATTCAATCCTAAATAACGTTTTCAATTTTGTGACAAATATATTCAAATTTGGAATTTAGCAAGGCCAAGGACAAGTTAACATAATTTTTACCTAATATTTGCAATAAAAGCTACAGGGTGTTGAACATCGGCTCAAATTTGAACAAGTTTAAATGAATAAATATCTTTTTTTTTAAATGGTACACCCTGTATATTTTCATGTTATTTAATCGAGTAATAAAAACCCTAAAAGTTTTGTTTAATATATCCTATACCTATTTATAATAGTTTTTGAGATATTTCAGTTTTTCTTATTTTCCATACATTTTTACAGAAATAGTCTTCATTATCATAGTAGCCATGGCAAAAACAATGTAAAAGAACATTTTTCTGTGTGTCAAATTTATAACCGCAATCGCTTCTTTTGTTTTTTATGTAGTGTAGTTTGGTTTTTTTTGCATTCATCTTATATTGCAAAGTGAATTTTTCAAAGAATGAGTTAATAGATATGATTTATACAATAGGAGAGGCTCAAAAAACTTGCCTTCTTGCTCAAAGAATTTACAAAATGAAGTATCCTGATCGACGCCAGCCTAATACCCATACTTTTCAAAACTTAATGCAAAGATTTGATTCTTCTGGTACTGTTGATTATCCAAAACGTAAAGTGGTCAACAAACAAGTAACTAATGAAGAAAAAGAACTAAAAGTATTGTTAAATGTTCAGGAAAATCCTTATATTGGTAGCCGTCAGTTAGCAGCATTATGTGAAACATCACAATCCACCGCTAATCGTACTACCAAGAAATATAGGTATCATCCATATCACATGGAATTACACCAAGAATTGCATGGACATAATTTTGAAAGTCATGTAAACTTTTGTCGTACAATAAATGCGGAGATTCAATTAAATCCAAATTTATTATGCAAGGTAATGTTTAGTGATGAAGCAACTTTTAGAAGTAACGGTGCCGTAAATAGACGCAACATGCATTATTATGCCACAGAAAACCCATTTTGGATTAGAGAGGTGCAACATCAAAACCACTGGTCATTAAATGTTTGGTGTGGTACTCATCATAATCGAATTATTGGACCCCACTTTTTTAATGAACCACTAAATGGCCATAGTTACCTGAACTTTCTACAAGAAGAACTACCCCAACTGCTTCAAGGTCTCGATAGGGATGAGCTCGACAGTATGTGGTTCCAGCACGATGGTGCGCCTCCGCATTACCATCGTGAAATTCGTGCGTTTTTGGACCAACGATATCCGCAAAAATGGATTGGACGTGGGGGTTCCATTGAGTGGCCACCAAGGTCTTGCGACATCACCCCATTAGATTTCTTCCTATGGGGTTATATTAAAAATCAGGTGTATGTTAATCCACCAACAACAGTGGAAGATATGCGAAACACGATTAGGGATACCTGTAGAACAATAATGCCACTAATTTTGTCCAGGGTCCGAGAAAATCTGCAAAAAAGACTAAATTTGTGCATTGCACAAGAGGGTCGTTTATTCGAACACTTATTAAAAAAAAATAATTAATCTCAGTATTTAATAGGTAATTTTTTTGTTTCAATTTAGTATAAAAGTAAATATGTATTTGCCTTGTCGTTATTGTTGTGTTAATTTTTTCACATTATGTTTAATTAAACTATTTCCGTTGTAATATAACGAATAATGTATTTCATCATATTTAACAACATTCTGTTTGTTTCTGTAGTTTCTTTTTATTATTTTACATGGCTACTATGATAATGAAAGACTATTTCTGTAAAAAAGTATGGAAAATAAGAAAAACTGAAATATTTCAAAAACTATTATAAATAGGTATAGGATATATTAAACAAAACGTTTAGGGTTTTTATTACTCTATTAAATAACATGAAAATATACAGAGTGTACCATTTAAAAAAAAAGATATTTATTCATTTAAACTTGTTCAAATTTGAGCCGATGTGTTCAACACTCTTTAGCTTTTATTGCAAATATTAGGTAAAAGTTATATTAACTTGTCCTTGGCCTTGCTAAATTCCAAATTTGAATATATTTGTCACAAAATTGAAAACGTTATTTAGGATTGAATTGATGCTTGAAAATGTGACTTTTTTTCTTTAAACTTAATTATCTCAGAAACTATAAAATTTTGTTATAGTAAACCCTTAATAAAAAAGATTTAAAATTATAAGCTAAATCGAAAATACGATTCGTATATAGGGTGTTCAATTTAAAAAAATACAACTTTATGCTGTCCTAGTTTTTTGGCTCACCCTGTAGACTCCTAAATATTTTTAAAATCTGCGTAAAAATAAACTGTATCAAACAATAAATATAGTTTCTTTGTTAATTTCACCGAAAAGGCACAAACCTACTTCATCCAATCGTTGACTCACCCTGTACTTTAGATATTATTGTACTGTCGCGTACGTCGATTCAGAGATGTAATACTACGTTTATAGGTGTCAACTAACTTTATTTAATACGAAGATAGCACTAATACAAGGCTCGTACTATTGGCTTGTTCGTGCACTTCGCTTTTTTACCTAATACTGACCACTACTCGTGCTAAACCAATACTGATGATATGACTGCCCGCAAGCTCCTTTTATAGCCGTTTTGTACATCTGGTATTTTCTAGAAACATCGGTATCGAAAGTTTGCAAAGCGATGGCTTACTACTCTCCAACAGGAGTCACGTATACGTAGATTCGCCTACGGGGCGGAGTGAAATTTGGAATTATGTGGGTTTAAATGGATACTCTTGTTATTTTAAGGCCTAGGAGGTGGTGTTGCCAGATTGTACACAATTTCCCTAACTTATGGAAGACGTAAATTTGGTGCTCTCCGGTATGTTATAAGTCATTTTTAAAATAGTGAGATTAAAATATTCATTTTTGCTGAAAAATTCATAACTCAAAAATCTTACTTGTTACGAAGTTTTTACCATCACTCTCGCATTTAGAGACCAAAAATTAACCAGTCTTTTTACATTACAGTCACAAATTGGCTGTAAAGTAGTGTAATTTTATGCCAGGTTTTATGTATTTGTAATTTCTATTTTAATCATGTGTGGAACTTTTTAGCGATCATAGATTCCAAGTTTGAAACAGAATTGCTTATATTATCGTAATGAAGTTAAATATAGTTACAAATTGTAATTAAATGTTACATTTTTTTAAGAAAATGTTGTCCTGCTGCACGCCACAGTTGTACCTGATAAAAGAACATACATGTGCCTAAAGAACTGTTTTTTTCAGAAATGTATCGATGCATTTCCTAGCATAAAAAGTTGAGATAACATTATTATTGAATTAACATTATAATAACGTTTGAAATGGTCGATTTCAGGTAAATTTTTCCTGGTAAATAGTGCTCCAAAAACATTGTGACAACTAAATTACTAGACAAGCTGTAAGTTTAAAACTAATGTCTGACAGTTTTGATAAAAATATGCGCTAAAAACTTAACATTTTGGTGTTAAACATTTCAAACCCTTTATTATTGAAAAGGTTGAATGAGACAAAAGTAAAAAACTTTGCGACTGCAAAAAACAATATATTAACTACGACAGGACACGTTTTCTTAATTTTGAACCATTGAAACTAGTGATGATAATTTTATTTTAGAGTAGTTATTGTAATGTTATTTAAAAGTAATAAATATATTAGCAAATAAAAATATTCTTTTAGTTTATTTTCGCCTTTTAAATATTTGAACTTGTATTAAAAGGCGATTCTCAGCTTTCCATTTTAAATAAACCTACTTGTAAATAAAGTGACATTCAGATTTAGCTAAGCTATTCCTCAAATGTTGCTGTACATGCGCAAAGGTATTACCTTATTTCAAACCAAACGGCTTCGCACTCCCTTCAGGGAATATTGACTCCTACCAGGTACACAAAAATACTAAAAGTATGAAGTTCTGTGGGAACCCTTTACATGTTATTGGTGACGTGGTCTGCTGTATTTCCTACAAAATTTCGGACGGTCTGAGCAGTTGCAAGGAGAACTGCTTTCTGAATTGGCTTATACAGACGCTCACTAAGGTCCAGTCCCATGATGTCCTGCAGGAAGATTTTTGATATCACTCCAGTTGTTGATAAAATTATGGGAACTCTTTGTATACTGTTCGTTGCACATTGTCTTTGAATTTGCACCTCCAGATCTCTATATTTGGCGATCTTGTTGCTGTATTTTGGCCCTATGTTTTTGTTATTAAATAAGCAATGTCGTTAGTGTAGTTCGCCTAGGCTCGTTCTCTCAAAAAAATCGAAGTTATAATTTAAATAATTACAAAATATCCATTGTTAAAAATCCAAGAAGTTAAACATATAAAAAAATAAATTCGTCCCTATAATATTAAAATTTTCTTGGGACTATCGGTTATTTTATTATTAATTAAAAACATTTTTAGGACATTTGACGTTTCAGTTTATTTATTTCCTAAATCATCTGCATAATTACAATTAAACACTAAAAAGGGCTTCAAATGTAATTAATTTTTATATGTTACAGTAAATTTAAATAATAAATTGTGTTTACGCTGGTAAACATTACGAATCTAATTCGTAATCAAAGTCAGTGAAGCTATCTTCGCCCAAATTAATTATAATTTGTTCCTCTATTCCACATTTTCTTTTATTCTTTTATTATATGGATTTTTCTCAATTTTCTCCACAACCTTTATCCAAAAAATCTTTCAAAAGTTCAGTTAAATTACTAATTTTGTAAGTTGTGTTATTTCTAGCAAGTCTACCTTTTACTTGAGAGAGTTATTTCCTTCTCCAACGGACAGTTTCCGGACGATCTATAAGAACAGATTTCCTATCTGGTTTTTCCCAGCAAAAATTACGGTCCCTGAGTAATTTCCAGAACTCAGTTCTTTTAATTTCAGGGAAATCCCGATCTTCTTTGATTTTAGTTAGAATTTTGTAGACGATTAGGATCTGCTTCTCATAATAAAATGTATGTATAACTCCTTTTATTGCAGTTTACATCTCGTCTTCCGACGAGGTTTTTCGTATGCCTGTGATCGAATATGGCTTGGGAGTACTAACAATTCCAGTCGTTTTTTTCTCCTTCAGTATTCGGTACATGGTAGATTTTTCATTTTTTGTCATGTTGGAACACATCTCAATAGAGCCTTTCCCATTATTATCTAGATATTGATAGCTTAAGGCATCATAAACATCTATCGTAATAAGTTTTTCGTTGAGGAAAAAATGCCCTGGTTTAAAGATTTTGAAATAAATATAGAGGTGAAAGCCATATCTCACAATCTCAAAAACAAGCGCAAATAAGATAAATCACTAAGAACAAACTGTAAGGTGTACTTTGCTCATTGACAAAAATTTAATTAAACTATCAGAAATTTCATGTTGCAGTAAATTTATAAAATATGTTAAAGTATAATGAAATATAATTAGATTTACGGCAGTCTTCAGTTACCTGCGGCACTGGAGCAGGTACGTTGGAGGTTTCGGTAACAGTTTTTTTACTCTCTCTAGTTCTTGAATAGAGTACAGGAATATGTATGCTTGCGATCGCCCCCCCTCCTCCTCTTAAGAGCTTTGAGTTGAGGAAAATAGAACCCATTTTGCCTTTTATATTAGGAATGTGTGTGCTGCTTGCACTCCCACCCTCCCAACTTTTTTCTTGCCATACTGTACTTTTGTGATATCACCCCCCCCCCCCCAAAGAGAGAGGCTGAATCCGCCCCTGGTTTGGCAAACAATAAAAAAGTGAGAAAAACTTTATATTTAGCTTTACTAAATGTATATAATTTTCACATATCATTCGTTACCTTTTGTTTACTGAAATAGAAAACTTTCGTAATTATTTTCTTAAGTAAATAATAAAATATTGTACCTACTGTATTTTCAGATTATTATCAAAGTTACATGTTAAATTCAATATTAGGAAAAATGTACACATCATTATTTCATAATGGTTTTAGCTTTCGTCATATTTTAGATTTTGTCAGTAATATATTAAAACTATCACAGCAAAGATGCTGATTAACCCTTATTTGAAATTATTTATAATACTTTATTTTAAAACAGTTTTTTGTTATTCTAAGTTTATTTATCAAGATAGTTCAGAAGTGAATAATATTGTATCAGAAGAAATAAAAAGTTATTTAGCTAAAACCAAATCACCAAATTGTTTTACAACATGCAACATTTTTGCATTACCTGAACAATCGAGCTGCATCGATGATTATTCTGAATTATTTAAAAATGAGCATTGTCCTAAAGCAATTATAACGAATTTCAGTGATATATTCTTTACTGATACCTCGCACAATTTAAATTTAGTTATAATTGAACACTCATCAAATTTCACCCAAATTTTCAATAAACTTATAGATTCAAAATATTGTCTCAATAAAGGAAAATTTAAGATTTTCTTTTGCAATCCTATAGCTGATCATTTGGTACTTGAAAATATATCTAGAGAATTATGGAGGAAAAGAATTTTAAACTTTGTCTTGCTATTTTATAATGAAACTATGAAGGAAGTCAGCTTTAATCCTTTTAAGAAAATATTCGATATAAAAGAAGTTAGACATATAGCCAAAAATTTCAATGAATTTCCTGATAAATTAAAAGACATGCGTGGATATCCAATACGAATTTTAAAATTTTCTCCGTATTTACAAAAGGAGAACTATGACTCATTCGATTATAAATTCTATCAAGCCTTTAAAATTTATTTCAATGCTACTGTTGATATTACGTATATAAATAAAGACGCTAGTACCCTTTGGAACATTTATGAAGCAGTAGCATTTAAAAATATTGATATATGTCCAGTAACGCAATCTCCAAGCTTTGCACAAAAAGTTATTGAAACATTTGAAAATTTTGTAGATATAACTCCTCCACATGTGAAGAATAATATTTTAGCACTGGTACCAAAACCGAAAAGAATCTCAAATTCGAGAATTTTTTTTCTAATTTTATATTCTCCAGTAGTTCCAATGATTATTATAGCTCATATTTTAACAGCACTTTCTAACAAGTACATCTCGTTTAACAGTAGCCAAGAAAAGCTGGACCTCATTGGTTTTATATCTGCTCACTTGCGGGCACCAGTACCGCATTTCTTAGCAAACAGATCCGTTATAAAATTGTCTTGGCTTTTATGGAGTGTTATTATTGGAGCATGTTATGACACAATAACTCTTAAAATGGTATTGTTTCCTAATTATGGTCCTGAAATAAAATCTTTAGCAGAATTAAATACAACTAATTTGAAAATATATTCAAATAGTGATTCGGTGCTGGAAAACCTAAATATAACTGTTTTGAAAAAGAGAGAATGGAAAAATAAAATCTTTGAAAATAAGGGCGACGCTGTCTTCATTGGCCAGTGGATTATACTGAATGCTTTTGTCAAATGGCATGCTGATCGTAGTATCGTTTTTAATTATAAATTATTGGATGAAGCTGTTGTAGATAGATTCGGATGTTTTCTATTCAATAGGCGATCACCATACTCTGAAAAATTTAAAAAGCTTTCATTAAAAGTCAGACAATTTTTTGTACAAGACAGTTATGTTAAACTGAAATATCCAGTTGCTCATTTTAATACCATATTTCTTCAAGATTTGTACGTGGTCTTTTTAATTTTGTGTTCGGGACTCTTCATAAGTATTTTAGTTTTTATTTTCGAGTTATGTTCCAATTCGATTTTTACTTATTATCATAAGGTATATAAAAAATTATTCCATAAGAGAAACTAGAGTTCTAAAAGGTAAGATATGTTGTGGAAATGAAGATATTTTACATCTTGCCTTAATGCAGCTGAATAGAACTATGAAGAAGCTATTTACAGTATTTGCAGAGAAAAAAAATTCCTTTTAGGTTGAAGTAGACAATTTTCAATATATTTAACAATTATTTTTCATACTATTACAATTACTAAGAATCTTTGAAAATTTTCCTGAAATGAGCGACAGAAATTATTGATATTGATATGCACTGTGACTTAGTTTTCAAGCGACACAAATACAAATTATCAGAGTATTGTGTAGACGTTACTTCTCTAGTTGTTCTAATAATTACGCTAGCTCGTAGTTTTTAGTGCTTTTTTCGCAAAAAAAAAGAAAATTTGTTATACAAGATAATTATCTATATATGAAACAATGTTTGCAAAGTAAAAGTATAATACAAATAATAACTATGGATTTGGTAGAACTTTTTAAGTTGACATGGGTGCATTTTCATTGGAAAAGTAGCCATAAATGTAACAATGGTAGCAAGTTATTTTTCTTATTATTATAATTACCTAAAATCTATGAAAATTTCCCTGAAACCAATAACTTAAATATGCACTGTGACTTACTTTTAAATCGATATAAATAAAAATTATCCGAATATTTTGTAGACATTACTGCTCTAGTCGTTCCAATAATGATCCAAACTCATAATTTTTAGTGCTTTTTCGAAAAAACAGGAAATTTGGCATATAAGATAATTATCCATATGTGAAACATGTATCAATAGATTTCAATAGAACCATAATGTAGGAATTTCCAATTTTTGCAAAGTAAGATTAATACAAATATTAATTATTAATTTTATAGGACTCTTCAACTTAACTGAAGTAGACATGCACGCATCTGCATTATATTAGTTGCAATAAATTTAAAAATGGTAGGAAGTTATTTATCTTATTATTATAACTACTTAGAGTCTATGAAAATTTTTCTGAATCTAGTAACTAAAACTATAAATAACTATATGAACTGTGACTTAGTTTTTAATAGATCTAAATAAAAATTATCCAAATATATTGTAGACATTACTCTTCTTGTTCCGACAAATTACCTTACCTCATAGCACAGGCCAACGATGAAAAAAATGTTTCAATAATTTTGACTTAATTCCTGTCTAATTTGTTGTACTGATTCCAAATATAATAATAAATAAAATTTATTTAAAAAAATTGTACCGACTTATAAAAGTGCGCTAAAAATTTAAAAATAACTATAAATTTTTATATGAAATTGAACTTTTTGAAGTCGGCGCCAAACTAATACCTGACAAAATGTGATTTGCATAAATAGATTAAAATACTTTATTTTTAATTGCTTTCTTACCATAATTTGTATATATTAGTAGTTATTTATTTTATTTACAAATAATTTGGCGCCGACCTCAAAAATTTCAATTTCATATAAAAATTTATAGTTATTTTTCACTTTTAAGCGCACTTTTAGAAGTCGGTTCAATTTTTTTATAAAAATGTTATTTTTTTATTTTTAGTTTTAGAATTAATTATGATATCCATAAATTATTTGAACTAAGTACTAATCGATATTATTGTACCTCGCAATGATTCCAAGGTCGCAAAAAAGTATCCATTTTATCCAAAGTTGTAAATCACCCTAAAATTAACCACTGAAAATTCTTCGATTCTTAGAGTTTTCCAAATACCAGTAAAATTGTGTCAAACAAATATTTAATCTGTCATAGTGAATCCACCATCTTAAATTTCAAATTAATTTTAGATTAGTAATATAGGCTCCAAAACCTTCCAATATTGATGTTTTAAGAATCTGAGATGTAAATTTCTTAGCTTGATATATTTTATACTGCATATTGAGTTTGTATACGCCTCAAGAACCCCACAATATCAATTTTAGACAAAATCGGAATATATAAAATTTGCTGTCTCTCATATTGTATCTTATCAACCTAAAAGTTGTAAAAAATTAACTTCATATTCGTAATACACGACCCCGAAAACCCTTTAATACCGAGTCTGAAAAAATGCGAATAAGGTAAAATTTTCAACCCACCATATTGCATCCGCTTTATTGAATTTCACAAAAATTATTTTAAGTCTTAATCTAATCTAAATCTAAACCCTTCAAAGCCCCTAGTACCAATTTTGGATTAAATCCGGAAAATTAAAATTTCTAAACTTATATTCCCTGTACATTCTCAAAAACGATTCATTCCCACCTTTGAACAAAATTGAAAAATGTAAAATTTTTAGGACACCATATTGAATGTGCTAGATTGAGTTTTCAAAAAATATTTTAAATTCGTAATTAACACTAACAAAAATACCCCATTATTGATTTTAGACAAAATCTGGAGATGTAGCATCTTTAATCCGTCATCTTGGATCCGACATATTGAATTTTTTAAAGATAATTTCAGATTCGTTTTGTGCGACCTCGAAAACTTCCCCGTACCAATTTTGAAGAAAATCGGACAAAATTGGTTTTTTCGTCCGCCATATTGGATCCGCCATATTGCATTTTTAAAAATAATTTTAGTTTAGTTATATACGGCCTTGAAAACTCCCTCGTGCCAATTTTGGAGAAAATCGGACAAAATTAATTTTTTTGTCTGTCATATTGGATCCATATTTAGTGTTTTAGGGCAACATTTGCCAGATTTTGGGGGATGAAAGTTAAAACTGTATTCATTTACCTTTAAGTAAAATAATGAAAGCTATCACCTCAAAGAGGTCAACACCATATTTGTGACTTTTGGTACTTGTTACACCCGTAAAGACAAACAGGTACATGTCACAATCAAATTTTATTAAATCGGGATCTTCCTTTTCTATTTAACAACTGGAATTCCATGCCGGAGCCTGGCATAAAACACTCCGTTGCTCCCAAAGAAGTTACAGGTTATCCTGCTTCCTGAAAGTACTTAGACTCAGTGATAAACCCACACTTCAGGTATTAGAACTATATATAATAAACTGTTGGGAACTAATAAGACTTTCTGCGCGCAATCACAGGACACTTTATATTTAATTTAAGTTAAACTTGTAAACCGATGGTATACGTATACACTAGGTAATTTAAAACATTATTTCACCCTTTAGGAGTCCAGCACTTTTAATTTAGTTCCTAAATCGGCGTACTAGATAATTTATTAGTGAAAAATACAACTGTACATAAAAAGTAAGGTTATTCAACGCTAATCAGCCGACAGTCCAAAGCTGGACCTACATCTAAACCGACTTGGCGTATGACGCAGATGGCGTCATACTTGCAGTAGTGTTGTTCATTGTTTTTTTGTTTTTTTTTGTTCTAATCCATTGTGCAAATAGTCACATATTTTTTTAGTTTAAGTTGCAATTCATACAGATTGTAAAACAGAATCTTTTTTTTTTATTGATCAATATAGATTTTCACTGTTTTTGGAATCGGGGTGTTTTATTTTTGGATCTAGTTGTTTCCTGTTTTCGTTAACATCATCGCTTCTTCTTACCGACGGGCGCGAAACAGGTGGCGCTTTGAATTTATATAACCCTCCCCCTAACCTCTGGCTTGCTAGCCTAGGCACTGCCCTAAAAGTAGGAGCGATCAACACCAAAAAAATACAGTACAGTACAGAAGAATTCGTTTTCATTTTAATTCTTTCTTTCTCTCGTGGCGTAGCACTAGCAAGATTCTAATTTTCATGGATGTCATGATGGGCTATTTCATATAAAAACTTATATTGCTATTTTTCGTTTTCATCCGCCTTTTTAGAAGTCGATTCAATTCCTTTTTTATTTTAATTTATTGAATAATTTCAAGTACTGGTATACGTGTTAATTTGATCTAAAAAAATTATAAACTAATTTACAACTAAATTGATATATTGAAACATAAATTACAGATAAAATATAACACAAAATATGACATAAATCGTTTAATGAGGTTTTCTGTAATACGCACATCTTAATATTGTATATGTACAGGGTGAGTCAATGATTGGATGAAGTAGGTTTGTGCCTTTTCGGTGAAATTAACAAAGAAACTATATTTATTGTTTGATACAGTTTATTTTTACGCAGATTTTAAAAATATTTAGGACTCTACAGGGTGAGCCAAAAAACTAGGACAGCATAAAGTTGTATTTTTTTAAATAGAACACTCTATATACGAATCATATTTTCGATTTAGCTTATAATTTTAAATCTTTTTTATTAAGGGTTTACTATAACAAAACTTTATAGTTTCTGAGATAATTAAGTTTAAAGAAAAAAAGTCACATTTTCAAGCATCAATTCAATCCTAAATAACGTTTTCAATTTTGTGATAAATATATTCAAATTTGGAATTTAGCAAGGCTAAGGACAAGTTAACAAAATTTTTACCTAATATTTGCAATAAAAGCTACAGGGTGTTGAACACATCGGCTCAAATTTGAACAAGTTTAAATGAATAAATATCTTTTTTTTTTTTAAATGGTATACCCTGCATATTTTCATGTTATTTAATAGAGTAATAAAAACCCTAAAAGTTTTGTTCAATATATCCTATACCTATTTATAATAGTTTTTGAGATATTTCAGTTTTTCTTTTTTTCCATACTTTTTTACAGAAATAGTCTTCATTATCATAGTAGCCATGTAAAATAATAAAAAGAAACTACAGAAACAAACAGAATGTGGTTAAATATGATGAAATACATTATTCGTTATATTACAACGGCAATAGTTTAA
Organism: Diaprepes abbreviatus; assembly: GCA_034092305.1. Classification (NCBI taxonomy): domain Eukaryota; kingdom Metazoa; phylum Arthropoda; class Insecta; order Coleoptera; family Curculionidae; genus Diaprepes; species Diaprepes abbreviatus. The sequence goes on from JASJET010000129.1 coordinate 3,705,228, forward strand.
TTAAACATAATGTGAAAAAACTAACACAACCATAACGACAAGGCAAATACATATTTACTTTTATAGTAAATTGAAACAAAAAAATTACCTATTAAATACTAAGATTAATTATTTCTTTTTAATAAGTGTTCGAATAAACGACCCTGGACAAAATTAGTGGCGTTATTGTTCTACAGGTATCCCTAATCCTGTTTCGCATATCTTCCACTGTTGTTGATTGATTAACATACACCTTATTTTTAATATAACCCCATAGGAAGAAATCTAATGGGGTGATGTCGCAAGACCTTGGTGGCCACTCAATGAAACCCCCACGTCCAATCCATTTTTGCGGATATCGTTGGTCCAAAAACGCACGAACTTCACGATGGTAATGCGGAGGCGCACCACGTGCAGGAACCACATACTGTCGAGCTCATCCCTATCGAGACCTTGAAGCAGTTGGGGTAGTTCTTCTTGTAGAAAGTTCATGTAACTATGGCCATTAGTGGTTCATTAAAAAAGTGGGGTCCAATAAATCGATTATGATGAATACCACACCAAACATTTAATGACCAGTGGTTTTGATGTTGCACCTCTCTAATCCAAAATGGGTTTTCTGTGGCATAATAATGCATGTTGCGTCTATTTACGGCACCGTTACTTCTAAAAGTAGCTTCATCACTAATCATTACCTTGCATAATAAATTTGGATTTAATTGAATCTCCGCATTTATTGTACGACAAAAGTTTACACGACTTTCAAAATCCTGTCCATGCAATTCTTGGTGTAATTCCATGTGATATGGATGATACCTATATTTCTTGGTAGTACGATTGGCGGTGGATTGTGATGTTTCACATAATGCTGCTAACTGACGGCTACCAATATAAGGATTTTCCTGAACATTTAACAATACTTGTAGTTCTTTTTCTTCATTAGTTACTGGTTTGTTGACCACTTTACGTTTTGGATAATCAACAGTACCAGAAGAATCAAATCTTTGCATTAAGTTTTGAAAAGTATGGGTATTAGGCTGGCGTCGATCAGGATACTTCATTTTGTAAATTCTTTGAGCAAGAAGGCAACTTTTTTGAGCCTCTCCTATTGTATAAATCATATCTATTAACTCATTCTTTGGAAAATTCATTTTACAATATAAGATGAATGCAAAAAAAACCAAACTACACTACATAAAAACCAAAAGAAGCGATTGCGGTTATAAATTTGACACACAGAAAAATGTTCTTTTATATTGTTTTTGCCATGGCTACTATGATAATGAAGACTATTTCTGTAAAAAAGTATGGAAAATAAGAAAAACTGAAATATCTCAAAAACTATTATAAATAGGTATAGGATATATTGAACAAGACTTTTAGGGTTTTTATTACTCTATTAAATAACATGAAAATATACAGGGTGTACCATTTAAAAAAAAAGATATTTATTCATTTAAACTTGTTCAAATTTGAGCCGATGTGTTCAACACCCTGTAGCTTTTATTACAAATATTAGGTAAAAATTATGTTAACTTGTCCTTGGCCTTGCTAAATTCCAAATTTGAATATATTTGTCACAAAATTAAAAACGTTATTTAGGATTGAATTGATGCTTGAAAATATGACTTTTTTTCTTTAAACTTAATTATCTCAGAAACTATAAAGTTTTGTTATAGTAAACTCTTAATAAAAAAGATTTAAAATTATAAGCTAAATCGAAAATACGATTCGTATATAGGGTGTTCTATTTAAAAAAATACAACTTTATGCTGTCTTAGTTTTTTGGCTCACCCTGTAGAGTCCTAAATATTTTCAAAATCTGCATAAAAATAAACTGTATCAAACAATAAATATAGTTTCTTTGTTAATTTAACCGAAAAGGCACAAACCTACTTCATCCAATCGTTGACTCACCCTGTATAATAAATATATGTATATGCCAATGATTATCAAAATTCTTAGCATCAAATCCATTTGCCCTTTCTCGCCATTTAATTTGTACACGGTAACAAGTTTTGCATAAAACATTTAAATAATTGCTGCCTAATTACTTTTACAGTCCCTTAAGCCCATCACGTATTCTTCTTAGGCAGGTGTTTGCTTAAATATATTTTTTCACTACATTAGGTGTTTTAATTAAAATAACAATAACGTTTATACAGGAAGTAAATTAAACGCATAATCAAACTCTAAGAAAAGATTCTTTGATCATTTTTAAGATTTAGTTTTTAGGATACCTACACGTTGGTCGATTTAAGAACATATTTTTTTCGTAGGTTATTTTCTTATTCAAATAAAATCTTATTTTTAAATTTACCTTCAAGACCTTACATTCTATGGAAAAGAAAGTTCAATTACTATATTCGAACTTAGGGATTTTATTATTGACAAGTATTACATGCGAGTATATACTGGGTGTCAACGAATCTATTAGACAAGTCATAATTTCTAGAGTATTATGGGTATCAAAATGAGAATTGGTACAGGTACATGTTATGTGAAGAGGAGAGTTTTCGCATATTTGCTACTTTCTGGTCACTTCCGGTTTCACCGGAAATGGCCCCGGTTTTGAATTTTTAAATAGAACACCCTGTATATTTTAACATTTTTGGATTTCTGAGACAATTCTAGATCAGAATGTGACATTTTAAAAACTTTTTACGTCTACTTCATTTTTTTAGAGCCACTTTTAAAATTGCATCTAGGTGGCCATGATCGGACGCAAACTAATCTAAGGGCCTAGTATGAAAGACAAGACAAGTTGACAAAATTACGTTTTCATTTCTAACTATTAATTTTCAAATGGCGACCCCTTTTTGACAACTACTTTTCGAAAAAAACATTCTTTGACGAATCTAACGGTACTAATTTATTTGCGATTGGTTTAGACATAAGAACAGAAATTAAATATTATTAAGCAGAATACTGGATAATTTATTTACTTATGACAAGTGCGCCATGGACAGCCATGATGCATAATAATTTGCAACTGTTTTTATCAAGTCTTCTTTGGAAAACAAAGGCACTCACTTATGTAGATAATGACAGTGACATACGCTCTAAGAACAGACGTAAAAGTTTTTTTCGCTTTGAGTATACATTATTTTAACGAAAATTTAAATTAAATTTAACGAAAATTAAGAAACTTTTACGTGGCTTTAAAAAAATGAAATAGACGTAAAAAGTTTTTAAAATGTCACGGTCTGATCTAGAATGGTCTCAGAAATCCAAAAATGTTAAAATATACAGGGTGTTCCATTTAAAAATTCAAAACAGGGGCCATTTCCGGTGAAACCGGACAATACCATTTACCCGTACCAATTCTCATTTTGATACACATAATACTCTAGAAATTATGACTTGTCTAATAGATTCGTTGACACCCGGTATTGAGTTGTTATTTATTGATTTTTCTTGGGATTATAGTGCGTTAAAAATCAAAAGAAAAACGCATAAGGTATGTGACAGTCAAGTAATTGCAATTTATACGGCAAAAATGTAGTGTCCACTCTCTCAGTGTGACTTTGAAAAATATTTTTATACTTTAATATAGAAATATAAAAGAGAGCATGTTTATAATCGGTGGTACTTTATCTGTAAATAAAATAAAAATCCCTGTTTCTAATGACGCCTCTGATACAAACAGTTGAGAAAGATTCGAAACGTCCTGTAATAATACACTATACACAATAATTATAACTACTTTATACATGTAGTGTTAATAAAAAATAAACCATATGCCCAAGAACATAACCAACTAAAACCATTTTTAAAGGTTCAAGAAAAATTAAATACATATCGAATATTCTCACGGGTGTGATGTGGCATCGAAGGTTTTCGGGTATAGTGTGTATGTGCTGAGTCCCTCTCAGGACTGTAAGGCAGTTGACGTTTCGTTGAAATCTCATTCACCATTTCTGCCAGTCTGCGGGTAAACTGCCGCTTGCGACTTGAATGCTCTCGGTCCCCTGTGTACGTGGGGTGCGTGCGTGGGTTGGATGGTTCTGGCTAATCAGGTCGCGATACCTGCTGCGTTTCATCGACCCTGTTACTAATGTTTGGGGTCGTTTTGCCGGTTGTAATCTGTTATTATCTATTACTGCTTGATGTTTTGTAAGCAGATTTTTCCAAGTATTAGGCAATCGCTGGCTATCACATCTGCTATTTAAGTTGTTGGGCCTCTTTGCAATTTCGATGGATTCCGTTATACCTCTTGTGGACAGGTTTTCACATCTCGATATCATTTTTGTTCATGAGAAGTTAATCTTATGTCCTGTGTTTATCAAGTGTTTTTTGCATGACAGCGTTTATATGTTCGTCTCTTCTCGCGCTTATTTTACGGTTGGATTGGCCTACGTAAGATGAGCTGCATTCTCCTCATGAAATTTCGTACATTGGTTTTCTGGAGGGATTTTTTTCTTTAGGTGTTGGTAAGAGATCTTTTACTTTACGGTTTGTGGTGAAAATGGTTTCAATGTTGTGTCTCTTGAGAATTTTTGCAATTTTGTCTGTGGTGTCTCTGACATAAGGAACAAAAACTTTGGAGCTATTCGGTTGGTTTTCGCGATTTTTCGGGGCCAAGCGTTTGGTTTTTAGAGCCTTGTATATATGTTCTTTTTTATAACCTTTTTTTTGTTGCAGTAGGTTCATTTCTTTGTGGTTATTTTTTTGATCTGTAAGGGACTACGATCGAAACGCAAGTAACTTCACTAATTGGGCGGGTTGGTGATGTGAATCGGCGTTGAGATATCTGTTGGTGTGAGTGGGTTTTCTGTAGACAGTGTGCGAAAGCAGGCCATCCTCTTTCCTTTTCACTAGAATATCTAGTAACGGTAGTTTTCTTTCCTGTTCTGTCTCCATAGTGAATTTGATTTCTGGATGTATACTGTTTATGTGATTTAGGAGATTTTTGACATTTTCTTCTCCACGTTGCCAGATACCGAATGTGTCATCTACATAACGCAGCCTCAGTCGTGGTTTGTGTGAAGAGGTCTCTAAAGCTTGTGATTCGAAATCTTTCGTAAATAAATTAGCGAGTGCAGGAGATAGCGGCGATGCCATAGAGGCTCCCTCGACTTGTTTAGATCGCTGCATTCGGTACAAACCACCATCTCGCATTTGTGTCCTATAAACTGATTTTAAAATTAAAAAACAGCAAACAAGGCACAAGAGCGACATCTCGATGGTTCACTAAATAACATAAATATAAAACCGCCATGTGACGGAGCGAAGATGAATTAAAAACGCATTTCACAGTAAAAGCCAGGTGTCGCACCAGCATAAACACAGGCAAAACGGTACTCTTATGGGGATCTCGGCTGATTATTTTATTTTATTTTAAAATTACACGGACGAAAACTTATGTCTGATATATATATATATATATATATATATATATATATATATATATATATATATATATATATATATATATATATATATATATATATATATATATATTTCTTTTTAACCGGAAATTAATTTATTTTTGTTATAGAAGAATTATTGATAATAATTTATAATAAATTTCGTGAAAAAAAGGTCCTTATCCTTAGACATATTCTATCTTTATTAGAGCTTAAGCCATTTTTAGTGAAATGACAGCAATTAAGAAACTTCTTAGAGTCGCCACAACAAACATTTTTGTCTGTCATCAATAAAGAGTCCTTATTAGATCCCAAGTTAACGGCTCTGGACCCTTATAACGTTTTAGTTACAACCACAAGATACAATAGTAAATCCAAAGTTAAGAAACATAAGGGCCCATTAACGGTTAAGCGCCATACAGTTGTAGGAATATACTAGAAACTAATGGCTACTTATCACTGATGGATCTTTTTTTGAGTGCATTTTCTTGTATGTATACTTGATAAAAATGTCTTATAATCGTCCATAAAGAAAATATCGACAGTGGCGTGTAAAAAATATTCAACTTTCTTCAAAAAATCGAAAAATAATTCATGACCTGTTCACATTACTAGTGCCCATCACAATTAAGACTTTTCCACTAGGGTTTCAATTTCTAGTAATATTTTATTTTGTATTTTTGGTTTTTTAACAATATAAAGATGCCGATGTTTTCTGTCTATTTTCCATTTGTTTTGTTCGTTCTAGTCAACGACTAGGTAAGGTTAATGTATTTTAAATAAAGATTTTATAAAAAATGGAACCGACTTCTAAAAGTGCGCTAAAAAGTGAAAAATAACTATACATTTTTATATAAAATTGAACTTTTTGAAGTCGGCACCAAACTAATACCTGACAAAATGTGATTTGCATAAACAGATTGAAAATACTTTATTTGTAATTGCTTTCTTACCATAATTTGTATATATTAGTAGTTATTCATTTCATTTACAAATAATTTGGCGCCGACTTCAAAGAGTTCAATTTCATATAAAAATTTATAGTTATTTTTCTCTTTTTAGCTCACTTTTGGAAGTCGGTTCAATTTTTTTATAAAAATTTTATTTTTCTATTTTTAGTTTTAGAATTCATTATGTATCCATAAATTATTTTAACTAAGTACTAATCGAGATTACTGTACCTCACAATGACTCAAAGGTGGCAAAAAAGTACTCATTTTTTCCAAAGTTGTAAATCGCCCTAAAATGAACCACTAAAAATTCTTAGGTTCTTGGAGTTTTCCAAATACCCAGTAAACTTGTGTCAAACAAATATTTAGTCTGTCATTGTAAATCCACTATCTTAAATTTCAAATTAATTTTAGATTGGTAATATAGGCCTCAAAACCTTCCAATATCGATGCTTAAAGAATCTGAGATGTAAATTTCTTCGCTCGATATATTTTTTACTGCATATTGACTTTGTATACGCCTTCTAGAACCCCCCAATATCAATTTTCAATATTTATAGAACCTGAGATATAAATTTCTTAGGTCGATATATTTTATATTACTTCTTAAGTTTGTATACACCTCAAGAACCCCACAATATCAATTTTAGACAAAATCGGAATATGTAAAACTTTCTGTCCCTCATATTATATCTTATCAACCTAATAGTTGTAAATAATTAACTTCATATTCGTAATACACGACCCCGAAAACCCTTTAATACCAAATATGAAAAAATACGAATAAGGTAAAATTTTCAACCCACCATATTGCATGCGCTATATTGAATTTCAAAAAAATTATTTTAAGTCTAATCTAACCTAAATCTAAAAAAAAGTTTTTCGAAAAATATTTTAAATTCATAATTAACACTAACAAAAATACCCCAAGACTGATTTTAGACAAAATCGGGAGATGTAGAATCTTTAATCCGCCATCTTGGATCCGCCATATTGAATTTTTTAAACATAATTTCAGATTCGTTGTGTACGACCACAAAAATTCCCCCATACCAATTTTGGAGAAAATTAGACTAAATTATTTTTTTTGGCCGCCATATTGTCAGCGCCATCTTGGATATTACTGTACTAATTTCATCCAAAAAAATATGAGACCACCGCAGCAACTTCTTGAACATAACGTAAAAAAATTTATTCAAATCGGTGCCATCGTTCCGGAGTAATCGGTGTACATACATAAAAAAACATACATACTAGACGAATTGAGAACCTCTTCTTCGTCGGTTAAAAATAAATATATTAGCAGTTCTTCTTTTACCTAAGCCACGTTTGTTGTGAGTTCGCCTTTTGCTACCGTAGAAGAATACAGGAAATTTATTTTCCATAAACGATGAACTAAATGATGGTCCTGAAAAATGCGTTTGTGAATGGATAAACCTAAATTGGAAGATTTACTTAGGAGAATTAAACTCATAACATTCTTGCTGAATTGCCACATTTGCAGTGGCCATAAAAAGTTATTTAAAAAAAACCTAAAATATTCAATAACATCTTTTTTAGACAAGCAAATTCAGCTTGAGAGAGGCCCCCGGGTATCTTGCGAGGCCTGCAATATTCATTTTTAATTTATCATTTCACTATTAGATATAATACCTGAAATGACTGTCTAGATTTAAGATTTGTATCTTATGAAATCGCGGATTGGATTGTATACAATTCGCTATGCTATAATATCAACAAGTTGAGTATTTCTGAGCAATTTTAGATTTTATATTAGGTGTGCAATTAAATTCCACATTTTGAAATCACAAAAAAGATATTTCTACACCACTGTATTACAAGAAAACGGGTGTTAAAGTTATATGAAACTTTTGTTCTACTTTCGGCTATATGTGAAGAACAATGAAGTAAGATAAAAGATAACGGATATAATGTATTTAATTTATGATGGGTTGTACTCAGTTATTGCTTTATCCAGAGTTAGTATACGATAATGCATTCTAAACAGAAAAATAACTGTAACTATGTCTATGGTTCTGAGATTAATTGTTCAGAGTAAGTTGTTACAAAAGTTGAAATTAATTTAGTTTTGATTTAAAAATATAGACACATTAATTCATTCAAGTAGGTCATCTTAATAGAAGATAGTGAAGAAAGTAATACTGGTAGGTACTTAAAACCTAATTTGAATTGGGTCAGTAGGTTTCTGTAGATTTTGCGTTGCTAAATTCGGTTAATTCATCTTGCTGCACTCTTCCGCTCTTTGTGACGCGTTTTTATATAGAGGAGGGGCACGCAGGTCATACTCTACGGATTTACTTCGTTCACGGCAGCGAAACATCGGTCAGTGGATATTTCTCGTGCAGACAGTCATCGGTCAACTGCTCAGCGCAGGGGTATAGGTTTGACGGTATCTACTTATATTCGGGATATCTCTGCTCACTGAACTGATCAAAAGTTTGACTGCCTGAAGGTCAAAACATCCACTCGGTGATCGATTCTCGGGCGCCATCCTCGGGATTCATGTGGTCGAGGGCCCACTTATTCACCGGGCAGCTTGTTACAGTGGAGAAACGGCAAGCCAGGGGTCAATTGTGCGTATTAGTGCTGGCTCTCGGCTGCCAATTGTTATATGTAATATTAAAAATTGGACTAGCTAATAAAACAGACGGTTATAAAACATCCTGTATCCTGTATTCCATTTTTTTATAAAAAAAAAGACATGGCCTAAAACTAACTTACAATCTAAGATGAACAATAATATCAACAAATAAACGGTCTGAAGGGCAAGAGTATGTTATGAGAGTTGTTCACGGTAGCTCGTACTAGTCAGTAGCGCTGGAGATGGTAACCCGGCGATATCATTCACGACGCTATTCACGTACCTCGTACTACACGGTTGCGATGCTATTCACGACGGTTCGTAGGCAAATTATTGCATTTCGTATCTAAAATCCGCGGACGCTGTTCACGGCGCTTCGTACTAAAATTCGACCGACGGTGGTATACGCGATATGTAACAATAACCCGGCATCGATCGGCGATAAGCGGCGGCTTTACACGCGGCGGCGGCGATAAACGTCGGGGCGACAGTTGTTAAACGCCCGTAATCAACGGACATCGGAGGGCACCTGGCGGTAAAACACATTCCTGGTCAACACGGAAACAAAAACACTTCTTACGGCATTCTGTTCGTGTGTGTATCGGTGACGGTGGGGCGGAACGAAAGGAACTGACGCTGCCCGTTCTTGTAAGGGTCCTCGACAGCATCAGCAGGATGGAACGACATTGCCCGTACTTATAGGGGTCCTCGACAATGTCGACCAATAGCGGTAGGAAATAAGGAAAGGAACCGATACTGCTCGTACTTATAAGGATCCTCGGTAATGCTAGCCATTAGCGGGGTAGGACGTATATATATATATATATATATATATATATATATATATATATATATATATATATATATATATAAGCCTAGCCTCACCTACATTGCTAGGCCAGGAAGGCGCGGTCCGGCAGGCGACTCAGTCCCGTCCGTTTGGACTGTTGATCCTGGTGGAGAACGTGCAGTTCTCAGCGAAAAAATGGTCTGCTAGAGCTTAAGTAGTCGGTCCGAGCGGTGATACAATACTGCTGTATGCGGCGCGCGATTACTATGGTCGGATGTCCTGAAAATCTCGGAAAATGATATTTGCCGGCATAGCGCGGTAAATCTAATTATATACCGGTAATATTGAAACTTTAAGCATTCTTTTCCCGCAAGAATCAGATTTTTCGGATGTAAAATAAATAAATTAAATCCCGGCGAACATACTCTTGCCCAAAAATATAGAACTTCATTAAGCAAAAGGTGTACAATTATGTTTTAAAATAATAAAGTTTATAAATTTAATGTAAAATAGACCTAATTAAAAGTGGTCGTGTAGAAGAAGCAGTCCAGTCAGTGAGCAAATCACCGACACCTCAGTGAGAGGAGTTAGGGCGGCAACAGTTCCATATCAGTTGATCTGCAAATTTCCATTGATGGTCATGGTACTTTCTTTGCAGTATTCACTTAGCCAATAAATAATTTAATGATTCAAAAAAAAACCTGGATACCCGTACTAACGTTTATTAACTTTATTTATAATAGAATTTAACATAAAAACGGTATGTGTAATTTGTGATAACTCACTACAAGATTGGAGTTTTCAAGATTTTAAAAAATGACCCCGAGAAATTAAGAAAAAATCAGCTTACTAAGGCAATTTTTATAATGAGCCAACTAATGTATTCAAGGTCTTTGAGGCTATGCACTGCATAGCAAGATGTTACACTTGCCGTCGTAAGATAATAATGATAATAATCAAGACATGACTGGTATCACAAGAATTGGTACAATCAAAGTTTTATAATGCAGGCCTAATCGTGATCACGCTTTGTTTCAAGTCTATCCCATTACAATTAAGGTTCAGTTAACTTAAATGTATTAATATATCAGTTATATGTCATAAATTGCGAACTAAAAACCATCAAACATTAATTACAATTCATAAGTAATGAATTTTTTATTTAATGGAAAGCAATACTTACAGTTTGAGCCTTTTGATAAGTTAATTACCGGTTTATAACCAATAGCTAGAAGAAGTAGAAGAAGCAGGATTTCAGTGTATCATGAGGGGTTCAAATCATCACCCTAGTGATCAGAGAAGGGAATCCATATACTACTGCCAAAATAATTAAATAAAATGTGAATGCAAAGTAATTTCCAGTATAGGGAGAAAATAAACTTCAAAAGGTAGAAGAAGAATGAAAAATCCAAAAAAAAAGAACCACTTAGATTTATAAGTTGTTCGGAGAACTTAAGATTTCTGATTAAATAAAATTTTTATAAAAAAATTGAACCGACTTCTAAAAGTGCGCTAACAAGTAAAAATAACTATAAATTTTTATATGAAATTGAACTTCTTGAAGTTGGCGCCAAACTAATATCTGACAAAATATGATTTGCATAAACAGATTAAAAATACTTTATTTGTAATTGCTTTCTTACCATAATTTATATATATTTGTAGTTATTTATTTCATTTACAAATAATTTGGCGCCGACTTCAAAAAGTTCGATTTCATATAAAAATTTATTATTTTTCACTTTTTAGCGCACATTTAGAAGTTGATTCAATTTTTTTATAAAAATTCTATTTTTCGATTTTTAGTTTTAGAATTCAATATGATATCCATAAATTATTTGAACTAAGTACTAATCGAGATTAGTGTACCTCGTCCAAGGTGGCAAAAAAGTACCCATTTTATCAAAAGTTGTAAATCACCCTGAAATGAACCACTAAAAATTCTTCGGTTCTTAGAGTTTTCCAAATACCAATTAAAATTGTGTCAAACAAATATTTAGTATGTCATATTAAATCCACTATCTTAAATTTCAAATTAATTTTAGATTGGTTATATATGCCCCAAAACCTTCCTATATCAATGTTTAAAGAACCTGAGATGTAATTTTTTTATCTTGATATATTTTATACTGCATATTGAGTTTGTATATTTAAGGAACCTGAGATGTAAATTTCTTAGCTCGATATATTTTATACTGCATATAGAGTTTGTATATGCTTCAAGAATCCCACAATATCAATTTTACATAAAATCGGAATATGTAAAATTTTTTGTCCTTCATATTGTATCTTATCAACCTAATAGTTGTAAAAAATTAACTTCATATTCGTAATACACCACCCCGAAAACCCTCTAATACAAAATCTGAAAAAATGCGAAATAGGTAAAATTTTTAAACTCACCGCTATATTGAATTTCAAAAAAAACATATTTTAAGTCTTTATTTAATCTTAATATAAACCCTTCAAAGCCCCCTTGTACCAATTTTGGATAAAATCCGAAAATTTAAAATTTCTAGACATATTCGCTATTTACATCCTCAAAAACGATTCAGTCCCAGCTGTGAACAAAATCGAAAAATATAAGATTTTTAGTCAGCTATCTTGAATTTGCCATATTGAATCCTGAAAAAAATACTTTTAAATTCATAATTTACACCCTCAAGAACCCCCTATGTCAGTTTTGGGAGAAAATCGAAAAATGTAAAATACTAACAAAAATACCCCAATACTGGTTTTAGACAAAATCGGGAGATGTAGAATTTTTAATCCGTCATCTTAGATCCGCCATATTGAATTTTTAAAAAATAATTTCATATTCGTTATGTGCCATTCCGAAAACTCCCCCGTACAAATTTTGAAGAAAATCGGACAAAATTGATTTTTTCGTTTGCCATATTGGATCCGCCATATTGAATTTTTTAAAAATAATTTTAGATTAGTTATGTACGACCCTGAAAACTCCCTAGTACCAATTTTGGAGAAAATCGGACAAAATTGATCTTTTTGTCCACTATCTTGGATCCGCCATATTGAATTTTTAAAAAATAATTTTAGATTCGTTATGTGCGACCCCGAGAACTCCCCCACACCAATTTTGAAAAAATTCAGACAAAATTAATTTTTTTTGTCCGCCATATTAGATCCGCCATATTGAATTTTTTTAAAATAATTTCAGATTCGTTGTGTACGACCTCAAAAATTCCCTCATACCAATTTTGGAGAAAATCAGCACCATTTTGGATATTACTGCTCCAATTTCGTCCAAAAAAATATGGGACCACTGCAGCAACTTTCTGAATATAACGCAAAAAATTTCATTCAAATCATTGCTGCCGTTCCGGAGTAATCGGTGCACATACAAAAAAAAACATATAAACTCGATGAATAGAGAAACTCCTTCTTTTAGAAGTCGGTTAAAAAGAGCCTTTATAGAGTTGTGAGGAATTTCATGGAATAAATAAGTCTCAATGAACTGTGTGAGATAAATCTTTCAGTGAGTAACTCAATATACTTCAGCAGTGAAGACAAAGGGAAGGTAATAAAAAGAAACAAAAGAAACCAAAATGTGTAACTTAAGACGCAACCGCCGAGAAAAATGTCTTTACTTATTATTAAAAGAATTGTTCAAAAACGGCTCTAATGAAAATTGACCAAAATGATATATTATATATATATATATATATATATATATATATATATATATATATATTTGTATATATGTACTGGATTATGCATGTAATGACATGAGTACAATTGGACATGTCAAAGTAATCTTATTAACCAGAAAAACAAGTTGATCAATATAACTCACGAAAACTAAAATGGATATTAAATGAATAAGACTCAACAAATATTATTTTACTGTAGAATAAAGTAAAAAAAAATTATTCCATCCATTTTAAATTTGTTTTTGGTGCAATTAAATTAAATTCGGTATTACTACACAAGATCTTTGTACATTAGTTAATAAAGAAGGAACTCTTAAGAGTCGATTAGACAACCCATACCGATATAGAATAAGTTCCTTGTCCAAATTTCCCTCAAAAAATTACTAAACAGAAAGGCATGCAACCATCATCATAAAGCTGGTTAAAATAATATTCCTTTAGCGGTGAAAATAACCTATCGTAAAAAATAAAGTGATATATGATCTAACCTAAGCATAATATAAATAGAATCTACGAAATTACCCAAAATAATTTCCGGAGAACTGCCACAAGAAAGGATCAAAGGAAGAATTTTACTAGAATAGTAGGCAGAAAAACCAAGAACTATTCGAAAAAAAGGTAACACTTTCTAAAGCCACACTAGAGAACCTCAATCACCAGGGTCGTAAAATTCGGAATTGGAATTTCCAAAGGTAATGATTAGAATTAGTATTAGTAGCCGAAAAGAGGTAATGAAGAAATCGAAGACGGCCCTAATGGACATTTGTTTGAGGGTTGTAGACACTGTTGAAGATTGACTAAAATGTGATTAGCGGACTTGCGTTGTCTTTATTTTTGTTTATTTTTACGACGTTTCAATTAGGTTGTATCTCTAATCGTTATCAAGTATAAACCGAATGTTTTGTCTTAAGGCTACGGGCTTATATAGGAGCTGTGTCCATTGCAGCGCAAAGTTTCAGTTCATTGTATACACCTCAATGATTTGGTGTTACAAAGTAGCGGTTGATAAAGGTTACGTATCTAAACATTAGGGTTACTGGAGATAAGAGTAAACACTATGGAGGCAACAATCCAAAAGGTCCATTATACTATTCGGTGATAACGTGGTTCGATCTGATACTATTGTATCATTTGATAGTCTAGTTTTGATTATATCTAGTGATTCTCCTAATGGCACATTAGTATACAGACTTTCAACATCAAGACTTATTAGTTTGTTGTCTGTTCACGAAATATGTGGAATTTTTAACATATGTGTTCGTCTTATGCTTGAATTTTCGATAGTTCGTAAAGATGGGGTGGCTTACTGTAGTGTGGTGTAAGCGCCGATCATAGTTTGTAAGGGTCTTAGTATTTTCTTAGTGTTCTGTAAATTTTTGACTCTATAGGTTTAGTGGGGTCACGAGCTAGTTGTCTATATTGTCCTTTTTCTAGGATATCTCCGACTTTTTGGTCGTACGTTACGATGTTCATGATCACCGTTATATTTCCCTTATTCACTGATAGAATCTTTATAGATTCATCCTTAAGAATTTCTTTTAAGGCTGACGCTTCTAACTTAGGAAGATTTTAAAGGGAATTTTTCTTGTCTTCCGAGGTTGAATGGTTTTCGTCGACTTATATGGATTCTACAGAGCTTATGTCTAAAAGAGGTATGATTTTAGGTGGTATTATGAAATTAAGCCCCTTGCTTAATAGTTGGTTCTTCTTCTACTGAAAGTGTTCTTGAAGATAAGTTTATAATGATAAGTGGTTTCAGGTAGAGTTGATTGTTGTTGTGATAACATTAATTCTGATAAATAAATATGTATTTTGAATTTTTTGAATGGATTCCGGGAAATCTTTGATCAAGGGGTATGTGGAAAAAGAAGTATATAGAGATCATTAGACATATTCTAAGTTTGTTATATTTTTTAATACTCTGCAGAAACCACACATTAAAATTTTTATATTTACCGTATTATTTCATTTATACACAATTTTTTTGTATACATAACTAATGTTATCGATTCTGCCAATTTAAGCTGCCTTCAGAAATAACTAAACAATAAATGAAATATAGACACTAGCCATCACATATCACAATTTACAAATGAAGGTCTATTAAATTATGTATTTGAATCATAAATGAATGAATAAGATTTTTTTTAATGATTACAAAATACTTCTTTTCTTTTTCCCGTTTTTAAACTTACTTTAAAAACGTCCCGAATGATGGCTCCCTCATTAACGTCTTATTTAACACTTAAGCCCTTTTATTTTTTATCTTAACAACGACAAGATAAGGCTGATTAATGCCGGTTTTAACTAGTACCACTGACTGGCCCGAATAAATGGCAGGAGCTATTTTTGAGCGTCTCCCCTCTTTACTTGTAAATTTATAGTCAGCGTCAAAACGGCTTTAGAAAATTAGGAGCGGTTTGGAACGAAGGGCACTTCGAAGCCTTTTTCGGCGGCTTTTTAAAAATAACGGTGGAAAGGATTTATTAGGCAAATTTTTTGGTAATAAGTAAATAGTGGTAATAGAGAAAGACTCTCCGAATGACAAGACTGTAGTTATTTAAAAGAAAAATACATTTTGTATTTAGTCAAGTCTATATTTCATGGAATATCTTGCGGATCTTTTAAGTATACTTTCAAATGAAAAACATTTATCGGTTTTGCAGGGTCTTTCCTCTTATAATTTTCCAACAAACATGTACCTCTAATCTTTATAGAATTTAAACAATTTGTCGAAATTTCTCAAAAACTATAGTTGAGGAAATAATAATTAGTGTAAACTGAATCGCAGCCAAAAGGCACGCATTCTGTTCCATATTACTTTCTTTACCAGCTTGGATATTTTTAGCTTTCCGAATTTTACCTTCATTCACATTATTACACTACCAAGTGCGGTTTTAAGTTACATTTGATTATCAGTTTCATCATCATTTTTGTTGTTTTCTTGGTATTTACTAAACTGTGGATGATTGATGCTGAATTTACTGTTACCTTTTTTCAGATAAATCTCGGTTTTCCCGCCTACTATTCGAGTGAAATTCTTCAATTTATCCTTTCTTATGGCAATTTTCCTAAAATAATTTTGAATAATTCCGTAAACTCTGTTTTGTTTACATTATGGATCTTACATTGGTATTATGTGACATTCGAATTTCTATCAACGTGTAAGATTTCAAACCACTCATAGAAGTCCTTTTTTATGTATTTTGGCTTGCACTTCTCTTTTGTGGCTTGTTTTAGCGAAATATTAATCTACAAGGTGCCCAAACTTTCAGGAAATGTATTCCTTTAATTTAAAAATCGTTATTGGGATACTTATTTAATTTTTGAGCTGAAAATGCTAATGACCAATGAACTTGCTTATTTAACAAATTTATTTCAGCCTAGTTTTTTTTTCTCAGGATTTCTTCTTTTTCCGATAAATAATGAGCTTTCTTTCTCACTATTCATGCTATTTCACAAAAGAATTATCACTTGTTGCTATTATTTTGGTATTTTCAATAATAAAAGTACCCATTGTTTGCCGTTTATGACCGGTATTAAGGGTGACAGATCCAGGTTATTTACTTGAAATTCACGGATTATTATGACTGTGGCCGTTTCTGCAAGGTTTCGGTATTGGCAGGTCTTTTGTTATGAAAAACTATAAGATTCATCCAAAATGAGAAATTTTACTCTGTTAATAATTTCAGTCCCATATTGTCTCTTACTATCGTACTTTTTTTTATAAAATGTTCAGCATCTTTTCCGACAATTCTCCCTATATTCTCTTAAACGAAAACTGTACCGTACCTACATATTTTACCAATAAAACAATTTTATTGCCTAAAGCAATATGTTCTATATATCAGATGTTCCTTAAGGACTGTTTCACAATATATGCACCCCTGTGCGAGGTGGCTTATATTTCATGTTGACATAAAATATCTACGCCGAAAAACACGTTTTTAATTTTCGTAAAACATAACTCGTATTTCCGCAGTTCTTTTTTTGAATATTCCTTTTGTTTTTAAACGTCAAGGGAATAGAGTAAAAGTTTTGTTTTATGAAAAGTAGACGAACAAGGAATAATAGTCAAAATGGGAACTTTTATTTAAAAAGCGGTTTATTTTAAATCTAAAAATGTTTTTTTTTTCTTAAATAACAGTTAGTTGTACAAGGATTTCAACTTTTTTTCTATTTCTGTCCCGAAAGAAATTTTACTTTAAACATATATATATATATATATATATATATATATATATATATATATATATATATATATATATATATATATATATATATATATATATTAAATTTAAAAACAGTTACCTTTTAACCATTGCCGCATTTAGCAATGCCCCTGATGTTAAGGACATATAACTAAGCGATCTGATTTTCCACAACCGTCAACATGTTAAGATGTCTCGTCCCGATATTGGTGGTGGATTCATCAGTGGGATCCACCGATAACTTTCCCAGACATCCTTATTGCACTCTCCATAAACCTGGACTCCTATTTAAGTCAACTTTTGCCGGAAAGTGGTGGTAAGATGTTAGTTCCACAATATGCTCTCTCTCCCCCTGAGACATTTGCAATCCGACCCTGACTGTCATAGAAAATCCAAGCCGTAAAAAAGCACAGGCCTGATAAGGGAAAAGTGGAACGGACATCCTAGGTGGCCTTCCAAGTTCGGGTCAGGCTTAATCAAAGCCAACGGCGGCTTAAACCCTTGTCTGTCACCGTCCCTGCTCGATCACTATGTTGCATTTAGTAATGCCTCTAGTGTTAAAGACTTATAACTAAGCGATCTAATTTTTGACCACCGTCAAAATGTTAAGATATTTCGTTCCGATATCGGTGGTGGACTCATCAGTGGGATCCACCGATATCTTTTTAAGACATCCTTATTGCACTTTCCACAAACTTGGACTCCTTTTTAAGTCAAGTTTTGCTGGAAAGTGGTGGTAAGATGTTAGTTCCATAATACCGTCTGAAGAAGAAAAGGCAGTTGTCGCCGTGTCTTTAGTTTAAACATTTTATAGACTTTCGTTTCATGATTTTCATTAAAGATTTCCTTTTACTTATAGTTGTTTATTTCTTTTTTTAATTCCTAGTTATGTATTATAGTTTTTGTTATTTTCATGAGTAGTATATACAATTAGTTCCATAAAAACCTGTTGATGCGTATTTAAATACTTTATTTATTTGGGAAATTGCTTTTCTTTTGGACTTTATCTCTTATTTCCTTTCCGACGTTTCGGTGAAATCTCACTCACTGTACGGTATTTGAGAGCAAACTGACGCTTGCGACTCGGGTGCTCTCGGTCTCGTGTGTACCTGGGACGTGTTCGTTGGCTGGATGATTCTGACCAATCACGTTGCAAGTTCTGCTGTTTGTCATCGGTCCTATTGCCAGTGTTTTGGGACGTGTTGCCGAGTTACGATTTGTTTATTTACTACCTGCTACTGATTGATTTTTCGTAGGCTGGTGTTTCCAAGTATTAGGCAATCGCTGACTGTCATCTCTGCTATTTAAGTTGTTGGAGCTCTTTGTAATTTCGATGGCTTCCTTTATAACTCCTGTGAATAAGTTTTTATATCTCGATAGTAATTTTTGTTCCTGAAAAGTTTATATTATGTCCTGTTTTAACAAGTGTTGGGTCAGTGCAGAACAAATTGTTTTTTCTTTACAGTATTTATATGTTCATCTCTTCTGGCGCTTATTTTAAGGTTGATGATATCACATTAAAATACTGATATATAATCATTGACAATATTGTAAATTGCTTTTTATGAATGAAACGGCGTACCAGTTTGCCGTACCATTTAGGAGCGTCAAAATTATAGCACAGGATAGGAATTCTTTGTATATTTCTTCTATGGTTTGGCCTACGTAAGATGAGCTGCCTTCTCCACATGGAATTTCGTACACTCCCTGGTTATCTAGAGGCATTTTTTTTAAGTGTTGGTACGATCTTTTTTACTTTTCGGTCTGTGGTTAAAATGGTTTTAATGATGTGAATCTTGAGAATTTTTGCGATTTTGTCTATGGTGCCTCTGACATAAGGAATAAAATCTTTGAAAGTTTTCTCTTGGCTTTCGCTTATACCAGCTATTTAAAATATAATGGGGCTAAATTTTTCGAAGATCTTGTTTCAGCAAGATGGAGCTCCATCCAATTTTAGATTAGCGGTAAAGATGTATCTTACTGATACTTTCCAAGTGAAAGGATAGAAAGAAAATGCATCATGAAATCTCTAGCTAGGTCGCCAGACTTGATACCACTTGACTATTGTCTGGGTGCATTAAAAAAACTGGCCGATCTAAATATATTTTGAAATAAAATACTTGAGAAAAGTGAACTTATTACAAGAGAAAGTGTTAAATAACAAAATTGAAATATTTATTACAATTTATGTCATTATTATAGGGAAACATTTACAATATTTCTTTTTTAATGTTTAGACAATCATTGAAATATCGCTGGTTTGGTTAGAGAAAATGTTAATTTCATATTTAACTCAAAATTTTAAGTAGAACCAAAAGAGACATTAGTATATATATATATATATATATATATATATATATATATATATATATATATATATATATATATATATATATATTTATATTTATATATTTATATATATGAAGTAAAATGCGAAACAGTAAATGCAAACTTCTCTCCATCATATCCTTTCTGTGTTAGAGGTTACACAGTAAGAATAAATTGTATTAAAACACAATTCATTCTATTCCACCACCATCGAGATGGTGGCCTACCTGTACCACCATACCGAGAAGAAAGGCAAAGCTTACCCTCCCCACAGTGATACGGCAGAGGTACATGTTTCGTCTCTCACTAGACTCATCAGGGTACCGACATGCACCTGGCTGTGCAAAGGACAAATCAGAAGGAAGTATGCAACACTGAACCGACCTCTCGTCGGATGGCTTATATATGTTTATACGGCTTTCACGGATTTCTCCATTTGGGATGCATTAGCAGTGGTTATCTCCACATTATGCTGTTGTAGTGCTGAAATCACATTCAGCAAATGTACAACTATATGCAACTCCGTATGTAAGTGAAGTAAAATGCGAAACAGTAAATATGATGGAGAGAAGTTTGCATTTACTGTTTCGCATTTTACTTCACTTACATATGGAGTTGCATATAGTTGTATGTTTGCTAAATGTGATTTCAGCACTACAACAGCATAATGAGGATATAATCACTGCTAATGCATCCCAAACGGAGAAATCCGTGAAAGCTGTATAAATATATATATATATATATATATATAAATACTAACTTCCAAATTATAGTTTTTGTCAAATTTTATCTAGAAATTTTCCACTAATTCCGATAGTTTATAAACTAGAAGGTTTGTAGGACAACAAATGGGTATGACCAGCAAATATCACCTCGACTCGAAAATATTTTCAATTTTGTCCTAATTTATTTCCATTTTTTACTGAAATACTTATTAAAAAAGCTTGAGATTTATTTAAATATGTATCTAAAAATATCCTGGAGGTTTACCATTAATTTCGAGTCAGAGTCTTTTTTACTTTAGAAAATTCTAAATTTAGCGTTGCCATTAATTTCTAGGTGAACGGTAAACTTTATATAAGTTCCCCGGTAAATTTATTACGTCAAACTAACCAGAGTAAACTTATAGCCAAAGAAAGTCCTAAAATTATAGTATGTAAGCTACTACCTCTTTAATTTATGTTGTTTGTTATTGGGCTGGTACTTAAAAGGAATATTTCCTTGACATATTGTATAATTATTTTGTTAATTAAAAATTTGGAATTTATATATTTAAATAAAAATGATCAACAAACTTGTTGGTCAGGTAGATTTAACAGTTATTTGGGTACTTAAAACGAAGTAGCACTGTCATAATACTGTTTCACATCCTAAATTGTCAGCATTTTTAAAGTTCTTGACAAGTCCCTGGATATACCTTGATTGAAAGACATGGTGATGTGAACGTTGAACTTGTATTTGTGTTTCATTGTTTGGAAATTGTTGTCGACAATATGTACTACGCAAAACTCTTCTATTCTCAGAAGCAAGGGTATCAAGGAATATACAATAAATCTAATTGCAAGTAAGTAATTAAGGTATTATAGTCAGAAAGCAAAAATTCTAGCACATACTCTGACATTACTCTTATTACCGCTAGTAAGATATAGAATCTAAAAATGATAATTAAAAGAGCTAATGAGCAATAGTTACTGCACTAAAATAAACTGGATTGAAACTAAATACAAACTAGAATAAACATCAATCACAAAACCAGAAAATTCAAATGAAAAAACCAATTCAATCTAGGTATAGACACTGAACTCCTAGGAATAAAATAAAAAAAAAACTATAAATAAACGATAGCAAAAGAATAAAAGCAAATATTGAAAAAATAGAAAGCAAAGATGTGAATACAATGAGTATCACTCTAATATCGACGCTAAAAAAGTCCTCAGAACAAACAGTAAAAAGGAGAACTAAAAAAATAGAAAAATTAGGATAAATTTCCAGAAACAGATTGGAATTTAAGAGAACACAATTCATAAAAGCAAAATACACCGAATTCATGGCAGTAAACAATAAGAATGACAAAAACTTATTGAGAAGAATAAGGGGATAAAATTTTTAAATCCGACAAAAAACAATACAACAAATAGTATCGCTGAAAACTGCAACGAAGAAATCAGAGATTTGGATAAAATTATAAACATCATAGAAAGATGCTACAAAAACCTACTCAACCAAAAAAGGTGATAAAATCAATCTAAATAACTACGGTTTACTGTCGCAGATAATGAAATTGTTTACGATTGTGTAAACTAATAAAAGATGAGAGTTGAAAAAGTTGTGGAATACAACCCTATATTTTGCCTAGTTTTTGTGAATTATCAAAGGCTTTTAACTTGGTGGAATACTGAGTCGAATCATGTCAGAATAGATCACAAAACTCCAAAATGCTACATCTACTATCCAACTGCACAATACAACTCAACCTATTTAGAGAGTGTATCGTATACGACAAGGTGACACACCGTCATCCAAACTATTCACATTGGCACGTTTTGAATATGTCGACGACATAGTATTCATAGATCCCAAAGAATTTCAAGTTATTCTAACAAAGTTAGATAGAGAATCATTAAAAACTGGGGTACGTATGAATCTACAGAAAGCCAAAGATAATCAAAGACAATCTATCGTGGCCACAGCAGAATGACTGGAAAATATCGACCGATATATTTATCTCGGGCAAACATTAACTCTGGGATGTGACAATCAGACTACCGAAATTAACCGCCGGAGAAGAGTGGCATGGTCTTCGTTTGGTAAAATTAGGTTCCGATGCAAATTGTTCCAATAAACAGTTGTACCAGTAATGGCATAATGAAAAAACTTCAGATAGATAACTCAGAGATCTCTGGAATGGCAGATCTTAAGGGAACATAAGAGACGCTCATGGATTTGAGAAAAAAATAAAATTAAAAGATGTTGCTAAAATAATCTCAGGTTTGAAATGGAATTATGAAGGAAAAATTACCAGATATGTAGAGGTCAGATTTTCAAACAGTATCTTGAAATGGAAACCGCACTGAGGGAAAAGGTTAAGAGGATACCCAGCCCAGAGATGAACCGGAAATTTTATATGATCAGCAAAGCTCAATTGAATGGATGTGGCCTAGAGCACAGAGAGATGGGGACCAATGGGAGAAGCCTATGTCAAACAATGACCCGAAAACGGTTAAATAATGTGACGAAATAGTAATTAGGAAAGCATTGTTCAATGTACATCAGCCACTATAAACTCGTTAATAGACTGAGCAAATACCAATATTTAAGAATGACTTTAAATTAAGAACACTGAAGAAATCAACATAAGAATAGAGATAGCAGTAGCAGTTTTAATGAAAATAATATTCTTTTTCACTAACAAAGCCCCGAATGTGGGGTTGAGGGTGGTGCGGTATGGTATCTTTTCAACTTTATTATATAGTCAATGTCGACATAGAGGAGTTTGCTTGCAATATCCTGTATGTACAGAATAGGATTGTGAAAGATGGAAAAGAAAAAAAAGCAATTTAGTATACAAAAACGAAAACTAGAGTATTTTGGTCATACTATGAGAGGATTAAGCTATATTTGTGAAGGTTGAAGTTGCTACCTTTTAATCCTTTTAACTGATATGTTCAGTGATACTTTCAATTTTATTTTTATTTTTTATGGAAGCTTATAAAAGTTAGTATTAATAAAATCACATTTTTGCCTGTCAATCCTTAACAGCTCCGTGTATGAATGAAGCAAAATGCGAATAGTAAATGCAAACTTCTCTCCATCATATCCTTTCTGTGTTAGAGGTTGCACAGTTTGAATAAATTGCTAAGGAATACAATTTATTCTATTCCACCACCATCGAGATGATGACCTACCTGTACCACCATACCGAGAAGAAAGTCAAAACTTACCTTCCCCGCCACAGTGATACGGCAGAGGTACATGTTTCGTCTCTACTAGACTTATCAGTGTACCGGCATGCATCTGGCTGTGCAAAGGACAAATCGGAAGGAAGCATGCAAACACTGAACGCGGCTTCGCCGATCTCCCCCCCCCCCCCCCCCCCCGATAGCGTATATATGTTTATGCGGCTTTCACTCATTTCTCCGTGTGAGATGCAATAGCAGTGGATATATCCACACTATGCCGTTGTAGTGCTGAAATCTTATTCAGCAAACGGACAACTATATGCAGAACAGATCCACAGGCTTCTTTTCCAGATGCTGAATTATTGTGTTTAACATTTTAAGAACTTAATCTAGTTGATATAATTATAGATTTAATCTATATAAAATTTTGAATGGTTTTCCCTTGTAGATGGCTAGAACAGTGGCAGCGTGTCAATGGTGAGTGGATATATCTTTCTGTAGAAGGAGCATGGGCGGTAAGCATTCATGGCTGTGGTGTTGTGATGTCCGAGGATCTGAAAAGCTTTTCGTTCAGGGATTTACTGTGGTGGTCACATACCATTTTGATTAAAATTGATTCAACAAAATCCAAGATAGCGCTAATAATATGGCGGACATTTTCATGTGGGATAATTTTCGAAATCACACACAACTAATCTAAAATAATTGTTAAAAAATTCAATATGGTAGGTTAAAAATTTTACATATCACGGTTTGCCTAAAATTGGTATTGGAATGTTTTCGGGTTTTTGTAAATTACGATTTTAAAATTACTATATGGCGAATTCAGTATGCTGAGTTGAATATTTTACATTATTCATATTTTTTTTTCAAATTGGTATTAGGGGGGTTTTGGGGTCGTACGTTATTAATATAAAGTTAATTCTTTAAAATTAAATATGACAGATACAATCTAGGGGACTATAAATTTTATGTATATCTGATTTTGTCCAAAATTGATATTGGGGGTCCTTGGGGCATATGTTACGGATCTTAAATTGATTTCTTCAAGCTTAATATGTTATATAAAATTTGTTGGACTAAAATAATTACTAAACTCAAAATTGTCAATATCGGTATTCGGGGGTTTCTCCCAGCTTAGATTAGGAATCAAAAATTAATTTCTTAAAATTCAAGACAGTGGCGACTAAATATTTGTTTGATTTAATTTCAATTCAAAACGGAATTGGAGAATTCTCAGAATAAATTTTTTTATTCAACTTAGTATGGTTTACACCTTTGGATAAAATGGGCACCTTTTTGCGACCTCAAAAACAATGTAAGCTTTATTACCCGTCTTGCTTAATATTCAGTTTCAATAATTTTTGGATATTATAACGAGCTGAAAACTCTAAAAAGTTCACAAAATATAAATTTTTATGTGAAATTAAATTTGTTGAAGTCTGTGCCAAATTACTACTAATGAAACAAATAACTACCAACATGAAATATAATCAAGTTACAGTAGCAAAGCAATTATAAATAAACTCTTTCTCAATTCTTTTGCATGAATCACATTTTGTCATGTTTAAATTTGGCGCCGACTTCAAAAATTTAATTTCATATAAAAATTTATATGGATATTTATCGCTATTTAGCAGTTTTTTTGGAAGTCAGTCTAATTTTTTTATAAAAGTTTATTATTTATTTAATTTCACATTTATCATTTTTTTTATTTCACTTTTTGCTGGGGACAACACGATTCCATTTATTATTCAGGGATCAGTAATATCACTTTACATATCATCATCCAGTAGCATTTTTATCTAGAAAGGTCGACAAAACTGCGTCCTATGTGACGTCGCATCAAATTATGGAAATACCCCGTTCCGTATTCAATTTAAACGTGATCGAGTTTAAAATGGCGGCATATTTTAAGACCGGAAAAGGAAGACGCTCGCTGTTATGCTTACTGTTTAATGCAAATCCGATCCGCGACTCTGCTGGTGATTAAAGTTTCTGCATTTCCGAAACCTCGAAGAAATTTTAGAATTTCCGTTATATTCGGAGGATATATAAACAGGAATATATACATTGATTAAAACTACTTTGTATGCGTTGTTGTTAGAAAAAATAACAAGATCACTCTATGAAAAACTTTATTTGCTTAAATTCCTGAAGCTTGCAACTTCAATTGCCCAACCAACGAATATGATGACATGCTGGAAAAAAAGGACCATCAAAAAGTAAAGTAACAAAAGAATAAATGGAAGTAGAAACTAAAAATTAAATATTCAACATCAGAATATTAAAAATATT
The DNA here is from genome assembly GCA_034092305.1 of Diaprepes abbreviatus. Lineage (NCBI taxonomy): Eukaryota > Metazoa > Arthropoda > Insecta > Coleoptera > Curculionidae > Diaprepes > Diaprepes abbreviatus. Next base: position 3,731,325 of record JASJET010000129.1, read on the forward strand.
ATCTGCGACAGAAAAACTTTATAAGAAAAATGTTACAAATTTAAAATATGAGAACTCACTTCTCCGAGAGGAAAAACGCGAAAAGCAGAGGAAATACATGCTTTCTATTAAAACTCCAAAGACAATTGACACAGTGCTTCTTTTCTAGACTCCATATCGCACACTTGCCCGTTACAGTCAACGAGGGTGCACTCAAATCAAAAGATTTACCTGAAATTCTTACTTAATCCTATACGTTTTTACTTTTCGTTGTAAGTGGAGTCAAGTTTAGACTATTCTACATTATTCTCCCCATCTCATCCAGTAAAGACTGGGTCTGTTGTTTTATTCCTTATAACTATATTCCTCTTCTTTCTGCTGCTTCCCCAGTACTATCGTTCCATTTTTTTATCAATCTCGCGTTATTCATGAAACAAACGACTAAACTTCAACTGCCCTTCTACCTATTCATTATTGGTTTGAAGCCCAAATTCTTCCGATATCTCTCAAAACTTATTTTATCTTCTTTCTATTTTTCTCAGAAATCTCATTTCCACTGCATTCACGCATGCTTTAGTCTTCTCTGCCTCACTATTATTATATATATTATTGTTCATCTTATCACTCTTTCTACTATTTTCGTCTTGATATGTTTTGGGATTTCCTTCTTTTCGTCATATAGAATATTCTTCCTGTTTTCCTTATTCTCTCGCTTATCCTCTGATGCATTTTCCTATCGCTTTGTATAATTGTTTGTAAATATTTATAATTTTCCAACTGTTCCAGTGTGTTTCCTCGTACTATGATGTAACATTTTTTCATTTCCCCAGCAATTTTTATTGTTTGATATTTCCGATGTTATCTGCAAGCATCATTTTATCCAAATACGTGTACTGTGTTTCCTAATATAACATTTTTTCTAGTTTCATAGATGTCTTAGCTTGTTTATAACGTCGTTTAATATTACTGAAAACAGTAATAAGCTTGGCACACACTCTTTGTTTTGAATTCTTTGGACTCGTCGTTACTGGATCTTACTATATTTGTGTTCGTTCTGACATATCTTTTATTATATATATCGTTCTTCCTCTTTTTCAAAGCCCCCCATACGTTTTCACTTCTTATACTAAACACACACTAAATATACAAATCACATGACTCATCGTTTCTTTTCTTCCTGAATCTACGTTGAGTGTCTTATAAACTATCTTCAGTTATTTCCTTATTATTCTTTTCATTATGCTTGTCAATATTTTTGCGAGAACTCTTGTCTGATGTAATTTGTAATTATTAAACCATAAATTTTGTAAATCGGCATTATTATTCCCGAATTCCATTTTTTCGAAATTTTTAGTTTTATTCCTTATTTTTATTTTTTTTTCAGGTGTATTTTATATATAATTTCTTCTTTCTATATTGATCTTATATTTTCCACCACCCTTCTAGCATTCTTTTCTTCCTCTTTCTCTACGTCTATATTTCATTTCTATTAATTCCAGAAAATGTTATTGCTACCTGTCAATTATTTTCTCTTCCTCTGTTATTATGTATCCCTCTTTATATTGTATATTTAATCATATTATATTCGTTCTATTGCCGTGGTTGTTTGAGCGTACTATAAATTAATCTTTGGTTTTCTCTGTAGTTTTTGACCATATTCTTCCCAAATTTCAACCATGATTTCTACTTTGTATTCGCAATTTTCCTCTTGACCTTTCTCTGTTTTTCCTTGTATTCCTATCAATCTTCCGATCTTCCTGTTCTTATATATCGTTTCCAGTTATCTTTCTTTTTATATTTTTGTCCTATTTGTATGGTTCGCCATTCTGTTCTTTTTATATGCTTGTTTGTTATTCTTGTATCTCCAAAATACCCCCTTGATGTTTCTCACAACCTGTTTTTGAATTTATTCCTATTATCTTGTATTCCATTTTCGTTCAGTTCCTCAAATTTTTTATTTAATATCTCCTGGCATTTATTTCTGTACTCCAATTATTTCAGTTTATAACTTTTAATTTTAAGATTTATTTTATGTTTTCTTCTTTCTTTTTTTTTTTATTTTATCATCTTGTCTAGTTCTAAAAAGTTGTTGTTGCACCTATTTTCACTTCTCTTGAGACTTTCACAGCTTTTACCATTTTCTACACACTTTTCCTTATCATATTCTTATATATTCATGAATATCCTTATTATTAGTTGATTTTAATACACGTCTCTATTATTCTTTCTTCGTTAATATTTTTCATTTCCTCTCCCTCCTTTTTCAAACATTCTTCTATACCCTTTCTTTTCCTTCATCAATCACTCTTTGCCAATTATCTTTATTTTCCTTTCTTGCCTTTAAATTTGCTGTCTAAAATCCTACTGTTTAATAGTGATTATGAAAATAGGCTTTAGGAAAGAATAACAAAATAGAAAATAAAAACTGATGTTCCAAGACAAGCAAAATATCTAACGCTAAATAAAATTGAAAATAGCAAAATATTTGTTACACTTTTGGTAGGAATTTTTAAACTGAAACACTGAAAACGAAGTAAAATATTAAATTTCGCACAATTCAAGTTTAACTCGAATTAAATTTATGATACGTTGTATAAAAGTAACTTTATGAGCAATCTTTGTAAGATTTTAACAGCATTCTATGGCGAAACTTTCACAAATATATAAGATTTTCTTCTAAAAGTTAAGAAAAATTTATGGTGCAATTAAACCAGATTTTAAAACTTAGGTGCTATAATTCATAAGAGTTGTAAAACAAGAAAACCATTTAAAAGCGTATCTTCTTTCAGTTTGTTTTACGATGTAAGAAATATAGGTATGTTAAGATGGTAGTAAATGTAATTTTGAAAATTTTTAATTTTATGACAAGTTGTAATTTTGAAGTTTATTGGCACTTCGCATTTTGGCTGCGTCTTATTACCTCTAAACTACATAATCCCAAAACAACTTACCGCCGAATGCTCGGTAACCTTTAACAGTATTACACCAATTTTAGTCCGAAAATTGCAGCGTGTGTGTCAGTGTTTCTCTATTGTTATATTTATCCTTATTTTTGCATAAATTACCTTTCTTTCAGTTTAAAATTACAACTAAAACTGGATTACTCATATGCAAGTTATTCAATAAGTATATGTTAAACTCCCGGCAATGTATAGAATGCGTTAAAATAACCTTAGTATTTCATATATAATTTTTTCTCAAGGCTATTCATAACGAAGATATGGAGCCCAAAATGGTACCCAGATATTTAACTTTGGGTCTGCAGCTTTTCATCAGACTTGTATATTTTAGTGAAATTTTGGCTTTTTCTATAACTGATAATGAGTTACGAATCCTGACCATAAAAAATTTTCAACACTACCAAGTTAGTCGGGAAGGAATTCACCATTAAACTAGTAGTCCCCAATTTTCATACTAAATAATGAAATTTTGAACTTGCATAGGTTAACCTATATAGATATATAACCGTTAAATATCCTTAAATAAACCTTTAGTATATTACGTCAAACCGTTGTTCTGTAAAAATGAAAATTAGACAACCAATAATATTTGCTCCCTAATTCACTAACATGGTCTAAATTTAAAACTGACGAAGTTGACAATAGACGATTTAAATTGACAAGGGCGACAATAAATCAAACAAATTTTGAACCTTAAAAATAAAAACATAAAAAATCGTTGATGCTGGTAGCCGTTACTATGTGGTAGTTAATCATCTTCGGGAAATGTTTAAAAAAGGAACTACTATGTTTTATACCACTAAATTTATTAAGAAAACAGTGACTGCAGTTTCAACTCACAGAGTCATTTTCAAACTGAATTACAAAGGTAGACTAAGTATTTAATACAGAAACATGAGAAAATTTAACAATAAATAAAAACTACCTGAGATATTACATTATTACAAAGGGGAGGTACTAAATTTTGGGAACTAATTATTATTTGGTGACAACAAATTTGAACAAACCCTGTCAAACATAACAGCCATTTTTTCAGAATTCGATAAAAAAAGAATAATCAATATGAACCCACAAGCACCAAAACTCTATGGCCTTATAAAAAATCACAAACCAGGAAATCCCATTCGCCCAGTCGTTTCATACATAAATAGCCCCACGAGAGAACTCAGTATGAAACTAAATTCATTCTTCAAACAAATAAGCAACTTTAAACCAAGTCACAGTTTAAATAATTCAGCAGTTCTCGTCCAAAAACTAAAAAACATAAAAACCCCTGATAACTCCATAATAGTTTTTTTTTGAGATAAAAAGCATGTTTTCTAATATTCCAACAGATGAATGTTTTATACTTATCCAAGAAATCTTACAGAAACGAAATATAAATCCAATATTTACCACTGAAATCTTGCCCTCTTTTGAACTGTGCCTATCACAAACCTATTTCCAGTTTAATAACAAATTTTATTTACAAAATTTAGGCCTACCAATGGGTTCCCCTCTTAGCCCTCTCCTAGCAGACATTTTCATGTCAAACATAGAAAACAAAATTCTTAATTCCCCTTTAAGTAAAAACCATGTTCAGTTTTGGTACAGATATGTAGATGATATTCTAGTATGTTTTAAAGGCACTACTAGACAGCTTCAAAAATTCTTACAATACATTAATAATTGCCATCCAAAAATTCAATTTACTCTGGAAACTGAAAATAACCATAAAATTAATTTTCTTGATCTCACCATATCTCACCTCAATAATCAGTGTCATTTTAAAATTTTTAGAAAACCAACGTTTACAGGTAATACTATATCTAATAATTCTTTTCACCCCTTACAACACAAAATGGCTGCATACAATTCAATGATACAGAGATCATTCTCTTTGCCTCTCTCTGAAGAAGATCTTCAAGAAGAACTACATATCATTGAAAGGGTTGCGATATCAAACAATTTCTTCCAACAAACCATAAAGAAATTAATAACTAAAAAACAAAAACAACTAACTTTTAATTCAATATATCCCAAAATAAAAAATGATAAAGATATTTCATCTTATATATCTTCATCATACTGTGGTACCCTATCAGAAAACATAGTTAATACTCTTTCCAAACATAACATAAAAGTAGCCTTTAAATCTCAACACAATCTGTCCACTATCCTTTACAATGCTAAAGATAAAATTAATAAATTTGCTAAATCAGGAGTTTATAAGTTAAAATATTCAGAGTGTGATAGCTTTATATTGGACAAAGTGGTAGAACCTATAAAACTCGCTTTTCAGAACACCACCGATCATATAGACTACAAAAAAACTGACTCGAGCTTTGCCAACCATTGCTTAGAACACAGCCACAGTTTTCCTGATTTGGGCAACACTGACATATTACATTATTCAACAAAGGACCAAAAGTTAAATATTCTTGAATCTTTAGAAATATATAAACATAGTAAAAATAAAAATGTAAATTTGCTTAATGACCAGACATAACTTGGGTTTTCCCCGTTATTTGTTGTTGCCAAATAATAATTAGTTCCCAAAATTTAGTTCCTCCCCTTTGTAATAATGTAATTTCTCAGGTAGTTTTTATTTATTGTCAAATTTTCTCATATTTCTGTATTGAGTACTTAGTCTACCTTTGTAATTCAGTTTGAAAATGACTCTGTGAGTTGAAACTGCAGTCACTGTTTTCTTAATAAATTTAGTGGTATAAAACATAGTAGCTCCTTTTTTAAACATTTCCCGAACATAAAAAATCGTTTTCTTTTGTTACTGTATCGATAAAAATTTAAAATTTTATTTATTTTTGGGACATAACTATTTCTTCTTCAAGGGTTTATCGTCAGGTTTTTATTTTTAACATCCTATATTTGTTGACATATTTAATAGAAAAATATCATAGGCAAAACAAAACAAGCCGACATGTGTTATTTAAAATTATAATATTAGAAAACCTAGTTTAAAATAAAAATAAATAGTGGTAAAAAAAGTGTAGTGTTGCAACACTACAATATACAATTTCTTTAACTTGCAATTTCTCTAAAACTTCTTTTCTCCAAGAAGGAAAATTTACTTTTAATTACCGTATTCTTCCCTTCTGACAGTGTAAATATAAATACTACTGCAGACGAGAATAAATTCTGCTTAAGGGTAAATTATGTAAATATGTTTGGAAAACATTTTTTCTCCCTTTTTCCCTGGGAAAAGATAAAAGTGTGAAATTTTTTGTTTTTCTTGGAGATTATAAAATATGTTTAACAGGAGTACAATGTTTTTAGAATAAATTTAGGATGGTATCTTTAGAAAGGTAAACCGAAAGTTAAATAAAATATGGGAGTATTTAGGAGAGAATTTTTTGTGGTTGTAATTTTGTTATTCTTCGTGATAAAAATGAGACAACATATAAAAATTTACAATAATATTTCTAATAATTATTTGCTCTGTTATTGTCTAGTATTCATTTTTTTTAGACCATACGTCCAAATAGCCAATTTAACGTGAGCTATTCTCAATTTGAGACCCATGTATGTATACTTCCACTAATTCAACAAAGTTACCACCGATTATAATGTACTCTATAAGTATTAGATTCACAATAAATTTTATGTTGCTAAAATTGTTGTCCACACGGCCATATATCAGACAGTTTACATTTCCTGCAGCATTGTTCTTATTTCCAATATAAGTACTATATTATTAGCACATTTGAGAAAGATAAGGTATTGTTCAGCTAACATACTGAATACAAGAGAAACTGAAAATTTCCCATGTTTTTAAAATACTCCTGCGGAAGCCCAATCTGAATCACTATTTATTTGAAGGACTCTACAAATCTGTAAAGTCTTTAACCCCCCTTGGGGTAATGAAATCAGTTCAATAGTTCTTAAGAAAATTTGTTATGTCATGTCGGTACCCTGATGAGTCTAGTAGAGACAAAACATGTATCTCTGCCGTATCACTGTGGCGGGGAGGGTAAGTTTTGACTATCTTCTCGGTATGGTGGTACAGGTAGAGGCCATCATCTCGATGGTGGTGGAATAGAATAAATTGTGTTCTTTAGCAATTTGTTCAAACTGTGCAACCTCTAACACGCAAAGTATTTGGTTGGAACGAAGTTTGCATTTACTGTTCGCATTTTACTTCATTTATACATGGAGCTGCATATAGTTGTACGTCTGCTGAATGTGATTTCAGCACTACAACGGCATAATGTGGATATATCCATTACTATTGCATTTTACAGGAATCCGTATAAACATATAGACGCCATCCGACGGGAGGTCGGCGAAGCCGCGTTCACTATTTGCATGCTTCTTTCCGATCTGTTCTTTGCACAGGCAAGTGCATTTCGGTACCCTGATGAGTCTAGTAGAGACGAAACATGTACCTCTGCCGTATCACTGTGACGGGGAGGGTAAATTTTGACTTTCTTCTCGGTATGGTGGTACAGGTAGGCCAGAATATGATTGGAACGAAGTTTGCACTTACTGTTCGCATTTTACTTCATTCATACATGGAGCTGCATAGAGTTGTATGTTTGCTGAATGTGATTTCAGCACTACAACGGCATAGTGTGGATATATCCATTGCTATTGCATCTCACACGGAGGAATTCGTGAAAGTCGCATAAACATATATATATATATATATATATATATATATATATATATATATATATATATATATATATATATATATATATATATATACATATATATATTTTACTTGTGTGTAAAATCTGTTTTATTTATAAAACTGCATGTGTTTTATTTGCTATGCATATCTATTGACGTTTCGGTCACACTTGCCCTTCTTCAGAATGATTTTTTTATAACTATAACAGAATTTTTTTTGCTATATAATAACATAAAATTAATAAGTTAAGTTTAAAACATACCTTATATAAGTTTTTAGCGAGGAACACAACATAAACTACATATTGTTAACACACGGTTCACTTTTTGACAAGATACTACAAAAACCTTGCTTTTTGTGTCACATCTTTAAATAAACTGATTTTTATTTTATGGGTTCCGGTGGTCAAGGGTTTGGATTTTTTTTTTCGCCTTAAGGGTCCTTGTCTGACTACTATTTTTTTCTTATTTTTGGAGTGATTTGTTTTTGATTCCCCTTGTGTATATTTAATTTCTTTAGGGGGTTATTTTAAGATGTTATAATATGTTTTGCTTAGGTGTTTTGTATCACCTTTCGTATTTATAGATTTCTTATTTTTTTGAATTGCGACAATTTCGTAAAATTCACGTTTTTTGTATTGTTTTGTGAATTTTTACATCTTCAAAATCGAAAATGTGTTGTTTTTCTGTAATGTGGTTTGTCAATGCGGTCTTATTATGTTTGTCGTATTTGTGTCCTTTAATCCTGCTTTTCAAGATGTTGACTGGTTTGGCAGATGTAAACTCCGTCACAATTTTTACACGCGATCTCATATACTACGTGTGTTTTTTTTGTCTTTAGGTATTTTGGATTTTAAGTTACTAAAATTGTTTCTTAATAGATTGTGTCTTTTATGATTAACAATAATATAATTTTTCAGAACATTGTGAAGTTTTTCTGAGAGTTGTGGTATATATGGTATTGAAACATATTGGTTTTGTTGTTTTATTTTTTGGTGTTGAGGGTTTTGGTTGTTGTTATTGTAAAGTTTGTGTATTCTTTTTTTGAAGATATTGTGTTTATATTTTTAGGTTTAATAAGAAAGCTTCTTTTGCTTTTTGAATTGCCTCGTTTCGATATTCTGGAACTGATAGTTTTATGGCTAGGTCTGCAATTCTTATCACTACCGATTTTTTTTTGTGATAGAGGATGTTGGGAATTATAATATAGATATCTAGAGGACCATGTTGCTTTTGTATACCACTGAGTTTTAATGGCGTTATTTTGGTGGTAAATTTTAAGGTCTAAGAAATTGATTTTATTTTTTTCTTCTTTTTTATAGTAAATTGTAATTTTTGGTGGTAGGCATTAAATTTATTGAGAATATCTTCACAACGATTTTTTGGAATTGCTGTTATACAATCGTCTACATATCTATAAAAAAATGGTATATAGATGTCTAAATTGGATATAACTGTTTCTTCGAGGTCCTCCAACACTAGCTGGGCTATAACACTAGATATTGAGGCACCCATGGCACAACCTTCTGTTTGTTTATAAATTTTATCATTGTAGAGAAAGTATGTGGATATAAGCCTTTGTTCTACTGCGTTCTGAAATTCATTGAGCGGTATGTCTGTAAATTGTTTTATTTCCTTCCTTTTGTCTGTTATTATTTCTTTTTGCTAGTCATATTGAAAATCAGAAAATACAGTTAGAGCTTAAAAACAAAATCAAAAACTACCGACAAAAAAATGTGTTCACAAAATTTCATTTGAGTGTAGTGAAATTTATATTCGAGAAACCAAGAAATTAAGGAACATAAAAGGAAAAACGTCGAGATCAGGTATTGCAGAACACGCGTGGGATAAACAACACCATATAAAATGGTCTCAAGCTGCGGCAATATATATCGAACCCAATACGAATAAAGGAAAATTTATTGAAGCAGCTTACATTAAAAATAATAATGGAATCTTCAGTAAACCCAGTGTTGAGATACCTAATCTTTGGCAACCACTACTTTGTAACATCAAATCATTGAGGTGTGAAGCGAAACTTTGCGCTTCAATGGACACAGTCCGAATATAAGCCCGTCGCCTTAAGACAAAACATTCAGTTTATACTTGACAACGGTGAGAAAAACAACCTAATCGAAATGTCGTAGAAATGAAAAAAATAAAGACAATGCAAGTTCAACAATCACATTTTAGAAGTTACTTTTGGATACTAATTTTGATGACAGCTAGAAATGAGCTCTTAAGATTTTTTGTTTCTTTGTATAAATTATAAACAAAGACAACCTTTCTGATACATTTATTCAAAGTGTAAATTATAGTATACGCCAACTCAAAACAACTCACCCTCTAAAATCAGGACAAAGGCAGTTCTGTTCATACAGATTCAATTATAGATAACTTTAACTCTACTGGAATTAAATTTACAATATGTAACATTATAGGCTACCTTTTAATAGGGTTTCAGATCAAAACGTCCCAATATTACAGGATATTCTCGTAAAAAGTTCCAGCTAAATTTATGTTCTACTTAGATTTATTATAGAAATTCTGTTCAGAATACAAGGATTTAGATTAGAATTAGATATAAGTTTAGAAAATGATAGACCAAATATAATATAGTCCCTATTTATTAATTAGGTGGACACATTTCATTCGTTCTATTATTTATATCTTGGGCAGAGAGTGGTGCCTATATTTGGTGTAAAAAAGTTTGTGGTGTACGAGGTCAGTTGGCTTAAAGATAGCCCTAAAATATTTTAATTTAAAAAAATCTTCTATAAATGCATTTCATTAGTTATTGCTCAGTAATACCCTAAATTAGGATACAATGAGGAGCAACTGTAGAAAGTATTTCGTTAAGATATTTCAGTTGCCGATCGGTTTATTTCGTGCGTCCTTCTTCACAATTTCGTATAATAAAAATAATAATAATAATAATAAAAGACAATTCAGCACATAACTGGAGGAGTTAGCAGAAAAGTTAAACCTATTACAGGTAGGAAAAGTGCCTTATTACAAGTACAATCTGGAGTCTATTCTTGAGAACAACCAGTTCAAGTTATATTGGGACCGAACGGTTCTGACAGATCAAACATTAGCTCATAATAGACCAGACATCATACTAATAGATAAAATTTCTAGGCGAACTACACTAATCGATATTGCTGTACCTAACAACAACAACCTAGGGCCAAAGTACAACGAGAAAATCGCCAAATACAGAGATCTGGAGGTGCAAATCCGAAGACAATGGGCAATGAACAGCGTCCAAACGATTCCGATAATACTGTCAATAACTGGAGTAATACCAAAGAACATCCTGCAGAACATCAAGGGACTGGGCCTTAGTGAGCATCTGTATAAACCGATGCAGAAAGCAACTCTCCTTGCAACCGCGCGAATCGTCCGAAAGTTCGTGGGAAATACAGTAGACCACGTCACCTAGGACCCGATAATATGGAAAGGGTTCTCACAAAGCTTCATACTTTTGGTACCTTTGTGTACCTGGTATGTGTCAATATTCCCTGGAGGGAGTGCGAAGCTGTTTGGCTTGTAAATCATAATAATAATAAATGTCTTTATTTCTAAATATTCAACTACATATTACATGAGACTAATTTAAAAAATAATAATTACCAATATTTAGAAGAAGGCGAAGTTCAGATGAAGCATCGTGGTGAGCCTCCCTGATCATACTCAATCCATGAGTTATTAATATTTTTGTTACCCTATACTGATTATATGGCTTACGTTAGGCGAAGATGATAAGGAAATTAAAGTAAAAGTATTTATACAAAAACAGAAAAAATAAGATAGATACAGAAGAAATGACCAGCGCTTACTCATTATAAATTTAATATAATTTATTTTAAAGGCAGATTGTGAAAGCCCTTTTAATTTATCCGGCAAAGAATTGTAAAATTTGGCAATGTTATATAAAAAGCTACGTTCAAATATTGTAGTTCGATGATACGGCGGTGTCAGTGTACCAATAAATCTAATATTAATATTATGAACATGAGTACTAAATACAATACGTTTATATAAGTACGTGGGACATTTTAGAGAGATAATTGTATAAAGAAAACATGCAAGATGTAAATATCTTAGCTCCTCCATGCTTAACCAGCCGGACTGTCAGTTTATGTAAAATATGTTTGCAGTTTCTCACTCCATGGATAAGTCTCAAGCAAGAATTTTGCATAAGTTGGATTCTCTATTTATCTACAACAGTAAGACATTTACCATAAATAGTGTCCCCATGGTTAAACACGGAGAGCACCAAAGAGTCACACAATAGGGTCTTCACACGTGGTGAGAAAAACTGGCGATTATGATACAGTATTTTTCATATTCACAAAAGCCCTCTGTATACAATTAGATACATGGGCACTAAATCTTAAAAAACTGTTTAAAATAACACCTAAATTACGCACATTGTCTTTTATCGGCAACACTGTATTATCTATCTCTACATTAATCAAACCTTTCAAATATTCTACATCTGCCGTACGGCCGAAGACTATTATACAACATTTTTTAGGAATCAATATAAGAGAGTGTTCCAATGACAATTTGCTTAACAAACTTAATTCTTTACTTATAGTCTTACAGCCCTCAACAGCATCAGCCCTATCAAATGATAAATAAACCTGCGTGTCATCTGCATAATACTGAGCAGAACATACTTGTAGAACCTCTAAAATGAGAGAACTCTAGATGACATACAACAGCGGAAACAAAGCCGAACCCTAGTGTACGCCACTGTTAATCATCACAGGAGCTGGCACACTTCTGTCAATCTGAACTGACTGACATCTGTTGCTTAAAAAATTAAAAAAAAATTAACTGCCTTCTCAGAAAGACCAACATAATGAAGAATAGCCAGAAGTAACTTGTGATTTAGAGTATCAAAGGCTTTTGAATAATCTAACAATGCCAGAATTGTAATTTTACCTTTATCAATAGCTCCATAAATATAGTCAGTAACCCTTGCTAATGCTGTTGAGCATCCATGATGTTCTCGGAACCCTAATTGAGTTTCAGGTAACAAATTATTGGACTCAACATGTTCAGTCAACTGAGCTTATGACCTTTTCCAAGATTTTAGACACACAAGGTAGAATACTAATAGGTCGGAGATCCTTAAATTTCTGCGGAGAGGAAATCTTAGGGATCGGTGTTACCAACTCTTTTTTCCATAACAGTGGAAATTCAGAATGACGAATACAGAAATTTATTATATTTGTTACGTATGGTAATAAGAAGGGAGAGCATTATTTTAAAACAAAACTGTTTATGTAGTCAACGCTCTGAGCCTTAGATTTTATGCCTATTATATATTTGTATATATTAGTCTCAGTGATTTCCTTAAAATTCAAAATTGATGAAACCTTTTCGCTGACTCTGTTCTGATACTTATTAAAGAGATGCTCGTTATTTGTTGTTTAAGGCGAATTAACTGTGAAAAATAAATTAAGCTCATCTGGCAAATTGAGGCTGCCAGGAATGTTTCTTTTACCCTTGTTTCCACACAATCCAAACCTTCACAGGTCTTGCCAAAAATTGGGAGAATTTTGAAGCTTTGTTTCAAAAAACTTTTTTTTTCCTTTTTAATTGTGATGGTTGTGTGATTTCGAATGCTTTTATAGTACTCCCAATGTCCTAGTGACCTAGATTTTTTATAACTAGTCAGAGCTTTATTTCTAGTTTTGATCATCTCTCGAATTGTATCAGTTATCCATGGCTCATTCCCCTTTGTAAACCTAGCCGCCTTCACTAGCGTATGTATATCAAGCAATGTTATAATATTTTCATTCAAAAAATTTACCTTGCCGTCTATAGTATTAACATCAAAAATATTCCGCCTAGGAATTTATTAAAGATTTGCATAGAACTGGTCATAATTCATGCCTCTGAAATCTCTAAACTTCATATCAATAGGTTCAGACTTCAGATTCATCAAATCAACATTTAGATACCCTAAGCTGAAAAAATGATCACATTTTTGTATAAAGTTCATTATTTGCTCCTCGAAATGATGTAAAAATTTATTTAAACTATAAGAAGGTGGACAATATATGCATCCAATAATATAGATTTTTCTCACTAGACGCAACGACAACCACACCGCTCACAGTTGAGGCTAATTCTAGTAATGTTTATTTGAGAAATATTTAAAATACTTTTATATTAGATCGCGGCACCACCACCTCGACTTAATTTATCCTGCCTTACCAACAAATATCCAGGAATTTTGAGATCATCAGAGCTGATATTGTTGATTAGCCATGTTTCGGTCACAGCCACCACATCGTATTAACCACTTTGAACAATCTGCCTGACCTCGCTAAATTTAGCTACTAACGAACGAACATTAAGATGAGCCAAACTAAATTTCTGCATAAGAGCACCAATCAAATTACCTCGGTTCTATTCACTTCATATAAGAACAAAAAAAATAATAAGATATATTCTTCTTCTTCTTCCTTCTTATATATAAGCAATTTGCTTGTTATTCTTCGTCTCTTTGCCTGGTTTCAGTCTATTGCGAGGTTAACACTCCATCGTTTACGGGGTCTTCCGGTAATCCTACGTCCTATTGGTGATTTGTCCCTCGTGATCTTTACTATTCTGTCGTCGGTCATACGGCTGATGTGTTCGTTCCATTCCCTTTTTCTTTGTAATACCCAGTCATTGATGTTATCGACTTTACACACTCTTCTTGTATCTTCGCTCCTATTCCGATCCATAAATGTCCTGCCAGCTATCCTGCGCACCACTCTCATCTCTGTTGTTTCCAGTATTTGTTTTGTTTTCGAGGTTTCTGGTCTGGTTTCTGCAGTCTATGTTAGTATGGGTCTTATTGCTGTTTTATAAATTCTGGATTTAACTTCGATTCCTATATGTTTATTGCTCCATATGATACTGTTAAGACATCCGGCTGTTCTTGCTACTTTTGATGGCTTGTCCCCTCACCTCCGTTTCAACATCCCCGTATCCGGATATTTCTATTTCGAGATACTTGAACTTCATTTCCTGCTGTATAATTTTGTTGTTTATTTCTAGTTTGCATCTGAGTGGTGTTTTAGATGTAGTCATGGCTTTAGTTTTTGACGCTGATAAACTTTTTCGCTGTTATGTTAAATTGGTGCAGTAGTCTTTGAAATCGTCTTTACTTTCAGCTATTAACACACGGATATATTCTATATTAAAATAATAGTAATAATAAGAAAAAAAAAACAGTCAGTAAGCTCAAAAAAGAAAACAATAAATATATATGTCTTCAGGTCAAGCAGTGTGGACCCGGTCCATATTAATTAATTGATTAACGGCAATTTAATATTATTCAAGATTTTGTATATCATTATACTCTCTATGCATACCCTTTTATTGTTGTGAGACACAAACATATCACCAGGACTAGTCCAAGCATTATTTTTATAAATTTCACGCACTTTAAAATATAGATCGTATTGAGATTTTGTCAGCATTTCACTCACTAGTATATCAGAGTTTTTAAATTGCTTTTTCGCATAAAATATATCATCACGTTTCCACTATGTAACAAATTCGACTGGGACCAGATGCATTTTATTTTGATTTTGGGACCGAGAATTTGCTGTTGAATGGATTTTAGCGATGTGGATGCAGGAACTAATATTCTTTTTCTGTACGTCCAAACCCAAGTGCGATGTGACTACGTCACATATGCCATCGATAAGATGTTGTTGTCCTTTTTCAGGAATCCCGTGAAAAATTAATTTTTTTAAATTATTTATTTTTTCATGATGTTCATATTTGCTTTGGATATCACGAATATTTGAATTGAGAGCTAGAATATCCTTTTTTAGGAGATCCAAAACCTTTTCTGTTCTATTCTAAAGATCTTCAAATTTCCGGAGAAAATCGTCAGTGCCTTGATCACTAGGAGGGGAAACTTTTGGTTGAACATAGTCATTGCGAAGTTGCTGCAAATCCTTTCTAAAACTTGCTTCCATCGCCTCCATCCTAGTTAATATATCTACCTGCATTTTCGCGGTCACTGGTCTGACTTTTACCTCTAAGACTCCTCATTTTGAGGCTTATTTTAATCTTTCTAAGTCACACACACTTTTACCGTATATAAAAATACTAATAGCACGAAAAGGACTTATTTAAAACTACGGTTGTACATATAAACTTTACGAAACTCGGACACGGTCGTCACGACGTGCTTCACTGTAAGAGCGCCATCTTTATATTAGGCGAAAACAAGACGAATTGCCAACAGTTATAATATAAAAACAGGCTTCAAATTGAAAATACATTCAGAGCTCATTTAACAAAAGTAAAACCAATTGGATTCATTTCGTTTTTTTTTTGTATATTCATTCAAGTTCGATTTTCTTTCAATTTTATGATACATCTAACTTACACTCCAGTTTAAATTTTAATTGAAGATGCTAGTTCCTAACAACATCATGAAAGGTTTGTACATTCAACCTGGCTCCGATGCAGTGGCACCCTGAATAACCCATCCCTACTCTCCGGCATAGCGGTTAGCTCGGCATTTCTGCTCTCTGGTGCTGCTACTAGCCTTCAACTATACTCTAGTGTGTTTCTTTCTTTTTCTTCTTCGGATGCATATCCATTAATGGATGTTTGTGATCACATGCTCCATTGCTTCTGATCAGTGTTTGTACATCACGTAATCCTGTCCATTGTCTTATGTTCCGAAGCCAAGACATTTTCTTCCTTCCCATTCCCCTTCTACCCTCAATTTTGCCCTCAATCGTCAACTGTAAGAACCCATATTTTTCGTTTTACACGATATGTCCCAGATAGGCTGTTTTTCTTGTCTTGACTACTTCGAATAGTTCACGTTCTCTTCCTGCACGCCCCAGAACTACCTCATTTTTCTTCTTCTCCGTCCATGAGATTTTAAGAATTCTGCGATACAGCCACATCTCGAAGGCTTCCAGTTTATTGATATTACTCGTTTTTAGGGTCCAACCCTCCACGCCATAAAGAAGCACTGACCATACGTAACATTTCATAAACCTCACCCACAAATCAATATCGAATTCTGAGCAGGTAAGCACATTTTTAAGCTTCAGGAAAGCCTGTCGGGCTTGCTCAACACGGCTTTTTATTTCTCTGTTCCATGTTCCCATGTATTTAAACTTGTCTACTCTTTCAATGGGTGCTGCATCAAATGCTATTCCGGAGTTTGTAAATGCATCCAAGTTTCTGGAGATGATCATAAACTTTGTTTTCCTAGTATTGATGTTCAGACCCATACATACACTGTGTTGCCCAACCATATTTACTATTTGTTGTAGATCATCTATATTTTCGGCTATCAGGACCGTGTCATCGGCATAACGAATGTTGTTGATCCATACACCATTTACTCTAATGCCCTTTTTTACATCTTCTAAGGTCTCTCGGAAAATTATCTCCGAATATAGATTAAATAGGAGCGAAGATAGTACGCACCCCTGTCTCACTCCCCTCTCAATTTGTACAGTATTGGACATACCATTTTTAATTTTTATCTGGTTCCAATGCAAATTTTGGATGCATCGGATGTCCTTTTGATCGATGTCGAGTCTCTCGAGGAGTTGTATTAACTTTTGATGTTGAACACGGTCGAAAGCCTTCTCATAATCTATGAAACATAGGCACACATCTCTTCTTTGGTCATAGCAATTTTGTACCAGTACCTGTGTTGCGACTATCGCGTCCCTTGTCCCTAATCCCTGTCTAAATCCAAACTGGGAGTCGCTCACGTCTTTTCACATTTCTTGTATCTTCTTTGGTGTATTATTTTTAAGAAAAGCTTTAATGTATGACACATTAGACTGATAAGTCTGTGTGTGATCTTCGCATCTTGTTCTTTTATTTGTTTCGAATTAAATTAGCTTTACTTTTCACGTCATTGTAAGGTATCGCGCTTTTTTTTAATAACCATTGTAGCAAATTAACAGTTTATTTCTGTGAATTTAGTTCTTGATCATTATTGTTCAACTGAGTAGAGAGAGAATCAAATTGGGATTGGAATATGTAAACTTTTATTGTTATTTGTCTGTTGGCTCTGAAATTTGCTAAGAATTTTTTGGATTAGTCTTTGGCCTCGAGAAAGGGGAGGGGGGGGGGCAACGAAGAGTCTCAGTACGCAATAAAGTATTTACTGGTGAAGCGCTCCGCAATGTACAGGGTAAGTCAACGATTGGATGAAGTAAGTTTGTGCCTTTTCGGTGAAATTAACAAAGAAACTATATTTTTTTGTTTGATACAGTTTATTTTTACGCAGATTTTAAAAATATTTAGGACTCTACAGGGTGAGCCAAAAAACTAGGACAGCATAAAGTTGTATTTTTTTAAATAGAACACCCTATATACGAATCGTATTTTCGATTTAGCTTATAATTTTAAATCTTTTTTATTAAGGATTTACTATAACAAAACTTTATAGTTTCTGAGATAATTTGGTTTAAAAAAAAAGTCACATTTTCAAGCATCAGTTCAATCCTAAATAACGTTTTCAATTTTGTGACAAATATATTTCAATTTGGAATTTAGCAAGTCCCAGGACAAGTTAACATAATTTTTACCTAATATTTGCAATAAAAGCTACAGGGTGTTGAACACATCGGCTCAAATTTGAACATGTTTAAATGAATAAATATCTTTTTTTTTAATAGTACACCCTGTATATTTTCATGTTATTTAATAGAGTAATAAAAATCCTAAAAGTTTTGTTCAATATATCCTATACCTATTTATAATAGTTTTTGAGATATTTCAGTTTTTCTTATTTTCCATACTTTTTTACAGAAATTTGGTTTTTTTTTGCATTCATTTTATATTGTAAAATGAATTTTCCAAAGAATGAGTTAATAGATATGATTTATACAATAGGAGAGGCTCAAAAAAATTGCCTTCTTGCTCAAAGAATTTACAAAATGAAGTATCCTGATCGACGCCAGCCTAATACCCATACTTTTCAAAACTTAATGTAAAGATTTGATTCTTCTGGTACTGTTGATTATCCAAAACGTAAAGTGGTCAACAAACCAGTAACTAATGAAGAAAAAGAACTACAAGTATTGTTAAATGTTCAGGAAAATCCTTATATTGGTAGCCGTCAGTTAGCAGCATTATGTGAAACATCACAATCCACCGCTAATCGTACAACCAAGAAATATAGGTATTATCCATATCACATGGAATTACACCAAGAATTGCATGGACAGGATTTTGAAAGTCGTGTAAACTTTTGTCGTACAATAAATGCGGAGATTCAATTAAATCCAAATTTATTATGCAAGGTAATGTTTAGTGATGAAGCTACTTTTAGAAGTAACGGTGCCGTAAATAGACGCAACATGCATTATTATGCCACAGAAAACCCATTTTGGATTAGAGAGGTGCAACATCAAAACCACTGGTCATTAAATGTTTGGTGTGGTATTCATCATAATCGAATTATTGGACCCCACTTTTTTAATGAACCACTAAATGGCCATAGTTACCTGAACTTTCTACAAGAAGAACTACCCCAACTGCTTCAAGGTCTCGATAGGGATGAGCTCGACAGTATGTGGTTCCAGCACGATGGTGCGCCTCCGCATTACCATCTTGAAGTTCGTTCGTTTTTGGACCAACGATATCCGCAAAAATGGATTGGACGTGGGGGTTTCATTGAGTGGCCACCAAGGTCTTGCGACATCACCCCATTAGATTTCTTCCTATGGGGTTATATTAAAAATAAGGTGTACGTTAATCCACCAACAACAGTGGAAGATATGCGAAACAGGATTAGGGATACCTGTAGAACAATAACGCCACTAATTTTGTCCAGGGTCCGAGAAAATCTGCAAAAAAGACTAAATTTGTGCATTGTACAAGAAGGTCGTTTATTCGAACACTTATTAAAAAGAAATAATCTCAGTATTTAATAGGTAATTTTTTTGTTTCAATTTAGTATAAAAGTAAATATGTATTTGCCTTGTCGTTATTGTTGTGTTAATTTTTTCACATTATGTTTAATTAAACTATTGCCGTTGTAATATAACAAATAATGTATTTCATCATATTTAACCACATTCTGTTTGTTTCTGTAGTTTCTTTTTATTATTTTACATGGCTACTATGATAATGAAGACTATTTCTTTAAAAAAGTATGGAAAATAAGAAAAACTGAAATATCTCAAAAACTATTATAAATAGGTATAGGATATATTGAACAAAACTTTTAGGGTTTTTATTACTTTATTAAATAACATAAAAATATACAGGGTGTACCATTTAAAAAAATAGATTTTTATTCATTTAAACTTGTTCAAATTTGAGCCGATGTGTTCAACACCCTGTAGCTTTTATTGCAAATATTAGGTAAAAATTATGTTAACTTGTCCTTGGCCTTGCTAAATTCCAAATTTGAATATATTTGTCACAAAATTGAAAACGTTATTTAGGATTGAATTGATGCTTGAAAATGTGACTTTTTTTCTTTAAACTTAATTATCTCAGAAACTATAAAGTTTTGTTATAGTAAACCCTTAATAAAAAAGATTTAAAATTATAAGCTAAATCTAAAATACGATTCGTATATAGGGTGTTCTATTTAAAAAAATACAACTTTATGCTGTCCTAGTTTTTTGGCTCACCCTGTAGAGTCCTAAATATTTTTAAAATCTGCGTAAAAATAAACTGTATCAAACAATAAATATAGTTTCTTTGTAAATTTCACCGAAAAGGCACAAACTTACTTCATCCAATCGTTGACTCACCCTGTACATCGAAACTGTAATCAAATCGTCATTTCTCATCTTAAAAAATCCCAACTTATCAAATGAAGTGCAAATCAAGCCATTATTAAAAGTTATAACTTTGACACGCTGTATAATAATAATCCGGGAGTAGATGCGTTCGTTAATATGACCGGTAGCGATCTAGAAAAAATCTTATTTAACATCTTCGGTGCTTGCAGGTTTAAGATTGTTAATCTTCAATCAGTAGGCACCGAACATGCCAATTTTTCTTAATTTTGGATGTAAAATTAAACTTTTACCCAAAATTGCCTGTCCGTTCTGCAGTTTGTAAAAAAATGGGAATACTTATTATACCTCAATAAAATCTTTGACGTTTGTAAGATTTCTAGTCTCGTCGCGCAATATTTTTACATAAAATTCATCTTGACTTAATCACAATACAATTTCGCATAGATCTCGACAAATATAAGGAAAAAAAGGCAAGGATATCACTATTAAATCCCACTGCTCATCTAAAATGAAAAACCATAAATAAATCTGTATCTGGTTCCTTCTTTTAGTAACTGAACTCTTACAAAACCGCCCCGAAATAAATTTCTTAAAATATTCCACCAGAGGCTTTGCCTACATTATCCGTATTCCGGATAAGGACAGGGTGAAGTAATACAGCAACTTTTGATTTGGCTCCGGGGATTTACATATTTTGAAGGCGTTTATTAAAAGACAAGGACAAAGGGGATTAACAAACCAAGTGTTGGAATATTAAATTTTGATGTGACTTTGCCATAGTTTGCTTTAGGGCAGTTTAAAGAGAAATTTATTAGGTCATTTTGCATACCTAAATTATTTGGCAGCGGTTAAATTAAAGTTGGTTATTAGAAATAAAATTACAAATAGAAAGTAAAGTAGATTGACTTATCAAAAAATGATTTTCACTATATTTTAAAGTGGTTTTATTTACAGATGGTGCAACAAATTATCTTATCATTCTAGGAATCTAATAAATGCTATGAAATATGACTATTGGCTCTAAAACCCACTTCGAGTTTCTTGGAGCAATTCTGAGACTGGTAACACTGTCAAGGGGGCTACGACATCATAAATATTCATATTTCCAAAAGATAATGTCGTTATTTAGATATATCGATATTTTATCAATAGTCCTATCCTATCTGCAGTACTTTTAGGTTTTCTCGCTGCCGTTACGTTTTTCAATCGCGGTTTATAATTATTGATTTTTTTGAATTTATTTGCACTTTACAGGTTTAAATAGTTTGTTATTTGTTTAAGGTGAGGCATTAATATTATGAAATCGATTGTAAGGAAAGTTATTCTAATGGTCGTACGATACGAGCTAGTTAAAATAGTAGAAAATGATTCATTGTGTGTGTGTTTTTTATCCAGTAATAATGGTTGTATGAGTGTAATTTAACTTTTTTTGATCTAGAAGCGTATTAAGTTTTAAAAAATAAAACTCCTCTAATGAATAAATCAAATATAATATATTCGATCCCTTGCACAAATTGTCCTAAAAAATATATAGGCATGACGAGCCAATTACTGAAGAACAGATTAAATGGCCATAATTATACAAAAAACGCCTCAACAGCGTTAAACAAACACACACAGGACGAAAAACACACTTTTGATTATAACAGTACCATTATAAAAAACAAAGATATGAATTACCAAAAATTGCAGATAAAGGAAATGATTGAAATTAAAAAAGATAAAAACACTGTTAACGACAGAACAGATATGGGAAATTTGAGCCACATTTACGCAAACCTAATTTAAACAAAACTATTAAGTATTCGATCCGGTCAAATAAGAATCAAAAATAGAATATCCTCTTAAACATAAAACCAAACATATACCTTATTTGTTTTTTTATACATTGTAAAATATAAAAAATATTTTAAAAAAATAAAACACATTCGCATTCCACGTATCCTCAGTAAACGATGAAAATTTAAAGTTTATTTAGAAACAGAACAGCAAAATGTCAAGGTATGTACTGGTAAAATTAAATATTTTTAAAAAGTTTTTGACTACTGTTTTTAAGTGTCTTGTTTGTTTTCCAAAATTGTAAAATATGTTTTTTATTTGATGTATTTTAATTATATATTTTTTTAGGAAAAAATTTTTAAAATGCCTTAAATAAAGGGCGAAACGTCAATCGTTTTGTGTTTTATTAATTATAGAACCTAAACCCAAGAAAATACAAAATTAAGAAAAATAATATAATCTATGGTGCAAGAATCAAGAAAATAAATAAATAAATATATATATATATATATATATATATATATATATATATATATATTTTTAGGAAAAAATTTTGAAAATGCCTTAAATAAAGGGCGAAACGTCAATCGTTTTGTGTTTTATTAATTATAGAACCTAAACCCAAGAAAATACAAAATTAAGAAAAATAATATAATCTATGGTGCAAGAATCAAGAAAATAAATAAATAATATATATATATATATATATATATATATATATATATATATATATATATATATATATTTTTAGGAAAAAATTTTGAAAATGCCTTAAATAAAGGGCGAAACGTCAATCGTTTTGTGTTTTATTAATTATAGAACCTAAACCCAAGAAAATACAAAATTAAGAAAAATAATATAATCTATGGTGCAAGAATCAAGAAAATAAATATATATATATATATATATATATATATATATATATATATATATATGTGGGATTAAATTATTTTTCTTGTATTATATTTTTTCTTCTATATGTATTTTGTACCTATGTATATGATACTTAATGCTAACTTTTTTGTTCTGTATGAATTTCTACAATTTACAAAAAACGTAGTCATTTCTTTAAGAATGAAAAATTTTTGTAGTCTTCAGTGTTAGATATATGGTTATGATAAGTATATTTATGTGTGCATTTACATAACTTAATATGTACCTGTGGGCAGAAATCTTGCGTAACTGCTTAAAATTTCAAAATTCTATAAGTCCATTTTTATCGGCATTAAAGCTATCTAAACCACCCATGCATCCTTTCTGCAGCACCCGAATATTTAAAAGCTAAAACCAAAAAATAATTTTTGACTAGTTTACTTCCAGAACAGACCACATTAAAATAATATATATTTTTTCTAAATGCATTACTCTGCATCGCTCTAAATATTATTTTTCCACTTTTTTCTTTTCTCCAGTTAAAATAACACGCCTTGATAACCATAAATCGTTGTCAAAAATACAAACACTTTTTATCAGCTGTGTTAAATTATATTAGGAACTGAGACAAAGGCATGGCTATTGTTTTCTACCCGGAAAACTTCTCGATTCGAATGAATACAAAAGTAAGTTGAAGAAAGAAAAAAGCTGACAAACAAAAGAGTTTAAAAAAGGACAGATCGCTATTAATTTGATTAAGGGCAAAAGAGGAAAGAAAAATATAGGCCGGAAAATGTAGTTTTTTATTTGTCTGAGTTCAGTAAAGAATTCTGTTGTACCTTTTATGATTAATTCAAAAATATTAAAAGAGATTTATGAAAATAAGATGTTAGTTTGAAAGTTGTAGAGAACGTTGAAAATTGACTAAAATGTGGTTGTTGGACTTGCATTGTCTATATTTTTGTTTGTTTGTACGAAGTTTGGATTAGGTTTTTTAATCGTTTAAAGTATACTTGGTACCTCTTACAAGCAAACAAAAATAAAGACAATGCAAGTTCGACAACCACAGTTTAGTCAATAAGATGTTATTTTTAAAATCATGAAATGATATTCATATGGGTTTCCTAATGAATTTAAAAACGAGATCACTGATATAAATTGATCATTCAGTTTTGCCTTTTATATTCCTTAATAATTTAAAATAAATGGAATAATTAAAAAAGCTACCTTGAAGCAAGTGGCGGAAAAAAACGAACCCGTAGACCCTGCGGTGCGGGGGGGGGGGGCGCAGTCAATCCTGGGATGTCCTCATGTCCCTTGATAAAAATTAATAAATACGAAAGATCAAGATAGGTGCAAAATAGTAGGATGCACTTAAAGATCTGCGGGGGGGGGGGGGGGCACACATACTCTTAATTACGCCACTGGAAGCAAGTATTACCATTTCATGAATATTTTAACAGTACATTTTCAAAAAAAGGAATGGTATAGCTAGAAACTTATAACTTTATGAATTCGTCAATTCTATTTCTTCCAATCCAAAAAAACAGGTGAAAAACGCAATTGGAGAAACAAATTTTGGGTAGTTTCCCATGTAAAAAGTAATGGTACTTGTAAACTTGGAGATACTTTTATTCGATTCAATGTTAAGCTTTTAATTGGGCTCATCATCTAATAGAAGAGATGTCATAACTATTCAGCTGAAAATATTTTCACTATTTACAGCTACGACTTCATCTATGTTGTCTCGATAATGTCACAGTTCAACGACCTTTGATTTTGTAGTTACTCCGATAATACGGTCTTGAAACGACTACCATAACATAACTGTAGCTATGGCTGTTAATAAATATATCGATATTTTAAAATATAATCAGTGACATTAGAAGTATTACACCCAGAAGGAATCAGTTCTTGAACTTAATTTTTTGGCAACGTAGTAGCCTTACGTCAAGAATGAAACATAAACATTTTACTAACATGTAACTCGAAAAAAAAATTAATAATATTTTTGGTTACCCCATAGCTGAGTACACGTTTTGGCATCGACAAAATTAAAGGTCTGCTTATGGTACCTCGTTACAAAAAACTTAAACTTCGTGGATGAACTGTACCAAACTCTGTGGGAGATAATGCAAAATGAACAGTTTTCTCCCCGTCGATGGGATTTAAATCCAATGAATGGGGTGACCACGGTAAAACATTAACGCTTGCTTCTTGGAGAAAGTCCATACTTCGATGAACAATATGAGGACGTACGTTGTCTTGCTGAAAAAAGACTTGTGGCTATCTAGATAAGGCAGTAAAGTGGTTTATAGCACATTGTTAACATAAAGCGCAGCTGTCATACTGCCACTAATAAAGAGAAGTAGTGATTGGCTACCATAGGCAATAGCCTCCCAAACCATTACTTCAATAGTCCTGTGTACATGCCTCTCAACAGCAAACCCAATATGACGACGCTCTACACGGCAGCGTTTTACCAGTGTACAGCCATCGTGCATACCTAGACAGAATCTCGATTCGTCGCTGAATATGACATTATGCCATTCTGCCTCCCAATGCTGCCGTTCTGTGGACCACTTTAAACGTTGACGATAGTGGTCTGCAGTCAAAGGAAGCATTAATCGTGGACGGTATGAAAAAAGTCCAAAGGCTAAAATGCGGAGATATAGTGAACGCATAGTAACAGGTCTACCTTCTTCTCCAAACCATTAGTCAGCAATTTGCCTCGTAGTAGCAAAACGGTCTCGTAGAGCTAGTTGTCTGGCGCTTTGTGGCACGCCTCGGTTGACCAGTTGATCTTCTTCTTTTGTCCACACACAGCATACAAGCATTACCGTTATTGGACAATTAATAAAGTGTTCAGAAAGACTTAGTACAGTTTAAAAGTAAAATAAATTAAAAATAAAAAACGCTCAAAATTATTTACTAAAAATTATGTTATCGGAATTATTTCCTTTACACTCCTAGTACTGTTTTAATCTTGAGCGAAGAATTTTCAGTACAGGTTGACATAAAGCCTGATATATTAAAGCTATTTATGCTTTAATTCAATTGATGTCCTCGACCTATTCTCTTTAAGAATTTCTCATAAGAAATAGTCCCGTGGACCCAGGTCTCGACTACGAGGTGGCCAGTTAACATCGCCTCTTGGCGAAATCAGCTTGAATCATTTGATGTGTGTGTTTAAAAGTAAAATAAATTAAAAATAAAAAACGCTCAAAATTATTTACTAAAAATTATGTTATCGGAATTATTTCCTTTACACTCCTAGTACTGTTTTAATCTTGAGCGAAGAATTTTCAGTACAGGTTGACATAAAGCCTGATATATTAAAGCTATTTATGCTTTAATTCAATTGATGTCCTCGACCTATTCTCTTTAAGAATTTCTCATAAGAAATAGTCCCGTGGACCCAGGTCTCGACTACGAGGTGGCCAGTTAACATCGCCTCTTGGCGAAATCAGCTTGAATCATTTGATGTGTGAAAAGTGACGCCATCTTGTTGAAACATTGTTCTTATTTTTGAGCGAAAAAATTAGAAATCATCCCGCAGTATCGCTCTGTATTCAAAGTAAGTGGTAGACCTCTACGATCTTCAGACAAGTAAGAGCTGACTATTGCTTTGGCAGATTTGGCGGCCCTAACAATAAACTTAGGACTGTGAAGCGGTCGCTCATGTTTCTGCTTGGAGTTTTCCGCAAATGAAAATTCGCTTGGTCACTGATTAAAATGTCGTCAAAATTATCAAACCTCTGAAGTATAAACGTTGAGCAATCCAGTCTGTGAACGTAGTCTCCTTTAAAACCTCTGCTAGTTGAATTTAATTTGTTTTAAGATGTGAGTCCTGGTTTAGTATCACATACAGAGCCGATTGTTTTAAGTTTAATGCATGACTTCTCTCAAACAATGTTGGATTTTTACTCATTGATGTTCGGACATGTTCGATTCTGACGGCACGCAGTCGACCAGTATTTTAAATTGCAACGGTTGATCCTGTTGATTCAAATATTTTAATCCATATTCGAATAATATATTCGTATTCGGATATCACAATGAATACAAAACAAACATTGTGGAGAAACGATAGAATTATTCTGATAATATGCTCTGACCTGTATAATATATCCGCAGAACAGAATATAAAGAGTACAAACAAATATTAGTCTAGAAAAAGTATATTTTTTGAGACTGCAAAACACTGTACAACAATATATTAAAATTTCTTTCTAATAGTAAATCGAACCAATAAAAAATAAACGTTGCTGTTTTTAATTCACAGCATCAATTTTTAAAGTAAATATACTGCTACATGGAACTAGCTAAAGCTTACCCTTAACATGCGAGGTTTATACTTTAACGACCTCACATCAAATTGAAACGGGTGAGACGTGGTCTCCTTCTTAATGAACTGAGAAAATAATGCAAGAGGGAGATACGAGAATAATGATTTTTTTTTATTTTCTGCAGCTGAAAAAATAAAAATTTTAAAAATAAAAACTTCGTGTTAAAAGACTCAATATTTGTTTTTATTTTGAGGTTTTATTTGTACACCACGCTCTTTTATTGTCGGGATCTTGTTTTAATTAAAATTGAGAAAATATGTAGATTTGATTGTTTGTACATAAGCATTAAATAAATGTGGGTGTAGAAAAATATTAAAAGCGGAAACTTTCGACTAGATAATTTTTAAAGCTCGATCCACACAATCGGTTCAATAAAATCTCTTCATATCTACATTACTTTTTAGGTTTCGGTCGTGTTTCAGTTTGTTTCATCAATGTCACGCGTTAGATCAGCAACTGTTAGAATACAAAGACACAGCGCTGAGTCGTGACGTTTTCCTGAGGCCGTTCAATCAATACATTATTACCTATATTCTGTTGGATATATGTATTATTTTTACTTTTATACTTACTTATAAAAAGTAGATGGATAAAAATGACTTCAGAAGTTCCAGAATGCTCTTCCTAATACCGCATCGATCTGAATCACGAATTTATGAGAGGCACAGTGAAAGGCGTTGCTAAGGTCGCACAGAATAAAAGTTACATGCTCTCCCCTCTCAAGACCCTCGACTATGCCCTGTACAATGAGCACTACTAGCTGAACAGTTCAACAATTCCATCTAAAGCTAGACAATTCATTCAAAAAGTCCCGGGACTATTTTTTTTTTAGAAATGAAAACAAGAGTTTAGAAAAAAGGTTTCATTTAGTTTTCAACATAATTTCTTCCTCCTTCTATACAAATTTTGCTGCGCTCGTATAGCCGCTGGAACCCCTTGGAAAACTCCACTTCTGGAATAGCTTTCAGAGCCCAGATCACATTATTTTGAATCGCCTCAACGTCTTCAAAACGTTCTCCCTTCATAGTCATTTTCAATTTAGGGAATACAAAAAAGTCTGCCGAAGTCAGATTTGGCGATTAGGGCGAGTGATGAATCATGGAGATCGACTTTTGGGCCAAAATGGTGCTTCTTACATTGATGCTGAGTTTTTCTTCTGCGGATCGTCTTCCAGCGACTGTCGACCGTTCTTGAATTGCGCATACCACTCGAAAACCATGCTGAGGCTTAAACAATCCTCACTATACGCAGTTTTCAGTAATTCAAATGTTTCCAAATCACTTTTCTCAATTCAAAACAAAATTTGTTTGCGGCGCGTTACTCCATAGTGAAAATTGTGACGCAATGACAAAAACACGTCTACTTTAAATGAACACAGTTGTCCAATGAATGAAGTTACAGAGCTCAGATCTCTACTGAGGGTAACTAAAGCATGAAGTTACATATTTCTTCTGTCGGGTAACAGATAGCGCTACTTGTAAATTTTATATAAAATTAATCTTGAAACTTTTAATAAAATGGACTGTGTTTATTTTAGGTCAGTAAATAAGCAATTTTTTTTGAACAAATACTTACGTTCTTTTTAATAGTTATCTCAAAGACTTTTCCGAAAATGGGAATGATAGAAATGGGACTGTTGTCCGGTACGGAATTCACGTCCTTCTTCCCCCTTGAAAACTAAAACTACTAGGGCTATTTTAAAAGAAATTGTACCTTGACTTATGCACTCATTAAACAAAAAAGTAAGAAGCTTAATTAGTTTTGAAATAATACTATTCAAATCATATATGTTATAAAAAGATGAACGTGGATTTTCTAAACACGTCTAGATTTATTAATTCAGTAAGATTTACAAGCCAAACAGCTTCGCACTCCCTCCAGGGATTATTCACTCATACCAGATATACAAAGACACCAAAAGTATGAAGCTCTGTGGGTACCCTTTCCATGTTATCGGGTCCTAGGTGGCGTGGTCTTCTGCACTTCCCACAAACTTTCGAACGGTTCGCGCGGTTGCAAGAAGAACCGCTTTCTGAATCGGTTTATACAGATGCTCACTAAGGCCCAGTCCCTTAATGTTCTGCAGGAGGTTCTTTGGTATCACTACAGTTGTTGACAGTATTATAGGAATCGTGTGGACGCTGATCATTGCTCACTGTCTGCGGATTTGCACCTCCAGATCTGTGTATTTGGCGATCTTCTCGCTGTATTTTGACCTTAGGTTGTTGTTGTTCGGTACAGCGATGTCGATTAGTATAGTTCGCCTGGAAATTTTATCTATTAGTATAATGTCTGGCCCGTTATGAGCAACAGTTTGATCTGTTAGGACCGTTCGATCCCAGTATAACTTGAACTCGTTGTTTTCAAGAATAGGCTCTGGATTATATCTGCTAACTCTTGGTGGAGTATTTTAGCAGCTGAATCGTATCTTTCCTTATACTCGGTTGCGGCAAACGCTTAGCATCCTCCAGTTATGTGCTGGATCATCTCTGATGTTCGACAGTCATATCTACATTGGTCATTTTCTATTGACGGATCTCTGATAATAAATTTCCGATAGTTCTTCGTCGGAATAACCTGGTCTTGAATAGCCCTCCGTTTCCGAAAACATCTGTTCTGAAATCAACCAGTAGTTCGACGCTAAGTTTTCGACATTGTCCTGGTTGACCTCATTTTGATGCCGTCCATGAAGTGGCTTCTGTAGCTAGGCTTGAATCGTCTGCCTCGCATATTGCTCGATGTAGTGTGGAAAAGTCCGCTAACCTATGGAAATAAGAACGTAGGTTTATTATTTGTTGATCGAGCTGCTTACTAATATCGACCAATCCTCTTCCTCCTTGGTATCTTGGAAGCATTGTACGTTCAATAGCACTCCGAGGGTGATGTTTGTGTGCTTTTGTTAGGAGTGTTCTTACTTTTCTTTGCAGGCCTTCGATGTCCGTCCTGCTCCATTTTACTATTCCAAAAGAGTAGCTAAGCGCAGAGCATGCGTAATTGAGTTATTATTATAATTATTATATGTAGTGTTTTTTATTTGATAGGTTTCATTACCTCTTACATCACTCATTAATTTTAAGTTGGAATATATTCTTTTTACTTTTTAAATCATCGGGACACCATAAAAAAATTGGAAGTGCCGAAAAATAAGATGTTGACGTCTAGTGGTTAAGAAAGCAGATATTAACTCCATATCACTTAAATCGAAAAACACTGACCAATTCAGGCTATCCAAGGCTGTATTTATATTTGGAACTGAATTAGAATTTATGTCTCTATCTTTAAGTTAGGATAAATTGGCCACAGTGGTCGAAAATGAATGGATCATTAACACCAATCACAAAATATTTTTCGCGTATATTCGGTATTATGTTATCTATACAGCTTGCAGATGTGTCAGATATTCTAGTACAGGAGGATATACTATCGGCCATAGCAAAGCTCCTAGGGGTCGAGAGCAGATCTGATAATTTACCAGGAGGTTTTAAAAAATTTATATTTAAATCTCCTGGTAACCTAAAATATTTATTGTATTATACCTATTGTAATAGGCATTAAAAAGCTCATCCAGCATCTCTAGAAATGGGTCAATGAAATCACTGCAAGACATATCTAAAGGTATTACTAAAAGTCTTATCAGAACATCTTTCTATGGCACAAAATTTAGAATACAATATTTTGTAACATCACCAGTCTTGAATCCACGAATACGCAAACACCACCATGGATACGAGTACTTCAGATAAACGAAGATGCCAGTTTAAAATTCTCTATATAGATACAGTTTAGAGTCTTCTGACTACAGTAGTGCTCACTAGTACAGATTAGGTTAAAGTTATTAGCAATCGCGAACTGCGACAATTCGTCAGTGTTCAATACAAGATGGGTTGACAGTTGAGAATTTGATCCTCTATCCGTCACAGTTTCGCGCTTGCCTTCCCTAGATTTGGCAATAAATCAAGCTAAAGTTTATTGTCCTATAGACTGACTCCAGTTATAAATGGTTTGTATAACTTTAGCTTCCAACAAAGCGCCTGAAACATGCTGTAAGGATATAGAACTCTTAAAAAATATCTTCACAGCTTATACAAATGAACATTTTGAGGTCCGTTCTTCACTTACACAAAAACTATAAAATTTATTTTCCTTCAGTGAACTTGTTTATTGAAATGGATCACTTAAAAAACAACTTTTATACTGATCCTAATGAGTTACCAACCATATTTATTAAAAATTGTCACAGCATTTTATCATCTATGATTTTTAATATCTCTTTTTTCACAGGTGTTTTTACCGAAGTATTGAAAATAACTTACATTGCACCAATTCTCAAGGATGAAGGCAGAGTTGACGTTAAAGTTTATAGCGGAATTTCGAAATTTTCAACGCTTAGTAAAATCTATCCTTTTTTTAAACACATTTTCCCATCGTGGCTTTATGGTAGGTTGATCAACCACCACTATTAATGAAGAGATAGAAGTTTTGGAGAGGAAGTTCCAGGAAGATAGTAATTATACTTATTTCTCCAAGTACTTCGACAAGATTAAGAAGAAACATTTTATCAACAAGCGACAGGGCTTACGAATCCACGAGACATTTCTGAAATGGAAAAATAGCTATCTATATAAAATATTACCCCATGTAATAATTAACAATTTTGTGACATCTGATTTAATAGTTGTCTCGAGTGCTAAATATAATTAGCAAAATCTAGTTATTTGAAGGTGCCCATTCTTTGCACTTCTAATCTAACCTTTGTTTACTATGATTTTGCTACAATCTAAAAAGCATTTTTTCTCGGATTTTTTTTCGAATTTTTTCGGCTTTCGTCGGTAAAAACGGACCGATTTACTTATGTATTCGCTCGTTTTAAAGATTTTTTGGTTCCCTACGATTATTAGCCATGACGTATGAAGCTGATGATTATTTTTGTTTAGATCTTTAATGGCTTTATTGCAACATAATTAAACATTTTATCTTACAAACTTATTTAACCTACTTAAATCATGAAAATATTGTTACGAATGACTAGGAGAAACTTATTGGTACGCCGTTGTATACAAATATTCCGACGCGATGAGTCATCTTAATTATAATATGTCGAAAGGAATACTTTGTCGATGAGTTATATTTCTAGATAGATCTCCACTTTTATATTAGGAAGTTCTAGATTTGTATAAGAAATTCTGTAGTTATTTTAATAGGGATAGGATAAGACTTTTAATGAAGGTATATAGTTGTATTTGAAGAGTGAAGATATTAAGAAGTAGTAATAAGGCAGTTGTGTTTTAGCTGTGTTAAGAAGTAGTTAATATAAATACTGGAAATATTAGTGTGAGGTTTTGTGTTTTATCTGCGAACCCAGTGAACGATTTTAAAGTGAGAATTCATTAGCTTATTTACTAAATAGATGCGATCGTTGACAGTTTTCGCCAAGTTTTATCAAGAAATATAGTTATTCCCAAAAATTTTCGCTTACTTCTATTTTTCCTTAAAATGCGCAAAAATCTTTTTTTTTTCCCAAAAAGATCCCCTTGATTTGCTATAAGAGGGGGTTGCCGCTCGCAATGGGAGGTGGATAGCTGGGACTTATTATTTACTGCTGTGTGCATGTCAATAAATGATTTTTAATTTTTATATAGTCTATGACACTTCTGAATATAAAATAGAGCGACGTTAAAAATTTGGTGACGATTTGTTAAGTAGTTCTTGAGATTTCTGCGAATACACAAGTATATGTTTGTTTCTTATAAAATACTGATTTACCAATTACTTGTCACATAGTTTTTTTTTTCGAAAAGGTTTTGCACATGAAGAATAAAAATTTGTCTACTTGTAACTGTATCTAGACTATATATCGATGTTTTCAAATGTACATAAATGAGAGATATAGACATATAAAAAAGTCATTCCGATCTACGATCACTAGTGTAGCATGCCACAGCCTCTCCACTCCCTTGCGGCGGCCTACATGCAACGCTTTGAAACATTATTTTTTCTGAAATAAAAAATAGCTTTAAACCTTCCTAGTTATATCAGGAAACATGGATTATAATTTGGTTCCAATTGGGTAAATAGGTTTTACGGTTTTTTATAACAAGCACAAACTCTTCTTCTTATATAATAATATAGATGTATTAAGCATTTCTAGCAAAGGTGTGGAGTTTTGTGTTGACGTTTTCTTCCAAGATCTTTTATATTAATTACGGTTGTTACACTTTTATTGACTCCGTAATATATACTGCTACTTAGCATTGAAATTATTTTTTAAATAAAAGTTAAAAAATATATACTAAAATATTTTAATTCACAACTATTACTCGCTTCAGTAATTCGCCAGATTTATTCCAATTAATACTGTATTTTATTCAACACATACACCGACTGGTACTTAATAAAATCATTTGTATATTATAACTACGTATTATTAAGAACTTAATTTCCTAATCTCTATAATTTTCAGAGATCGTGAGCAATTTATCCGTAAAAGTGCCATTCACCAATGTGCAGCACTACA
This sequence comes from Diaprepes abbreviatus, assembly GCA_034092305.1. Lineage (NCBI taxonomy): Eukaryota > Metazoa > Arthropoda > Insecta > Coleoptera > Curculionidae > Diaprepes > Diaprepes abbreviatus. Next base: position 3,765,181 of record JASJET010000129.1, read on the forward strand.
CCAACCTGTAGTCTCAAGTTTTTTCCTGCAATTAACCGAATTAAAAGGATTGTTGTTAAATTAATCGTGATTTTCTTATAAAATTTTTAATTCGTGTTTTACTGGAGTGAAACCACAGTCATAACATGCCTTTCAATATTAAATATATGTTGTTTTCCTTAACTTAGATTTCTTGGCGAACCTATAGGAATTTGCTAAATTTTCCTGAAAATGGAATTGTTTAGATTTCATCAAATTTCTCTTAATTTTATGTAGTATTTAGTTTTGGCATGGATATTTATCACATGACCCTTGCGCACAAAGGTGGATTTAGGGGGAGGGGGCACGCGAGCACGTGAAGAAAGAAATGGAGTAAATAATTTCCACAACAACTATGTTTGGGCAGCAGAAAATTCGCATGCAGTAGAAAGAAGTTATTTTCAGCACAGGTTTTCAGTAAATGTTTGGGCTAGTGTAGTAAATGGTATGCTTATAGGGTCTTACTTTTTTCCAAATTGACTGACAGGTGAAAGTTATTTAGACTTTCTTCAAAACAATCTGCCACAATTATTAGAAGATTCCTTTAAATTTTAAACAGAATATGTGACTTCTTCATGATGGAGCTCCATCACATTTCAGACGACAAGTTCACAAACATTTAAATAATGTGTTTCCTAATAGATTTATAGGGCGAAATGGACCCATTTGTTGGCATGCACGGTCCTGAATCTAAATACTTGCGATATTTTTTCTGTGGGACTATTTAGAACAGTTAGTTTATCACGATGGGAAAGTGAATACTGTGTAAGAACTATAACAGCGCATTGACAATGCTTGAGTGACTTTGCGCTAACCAAACAGATGGTGACAATTTTGAACATATATATATATATATATATATATATATATATATATATATATATATATATATATATATATATGTTTATGCGGCTTTCACGGATACCTCTGTGTGAGATGCAATAGCAGTGGATATATCCACATTATGCCGCTGTAGTGCTGAAATTACAGTCACCAAATGTATAACTAAATGCGACACACGGCGTTGAGAAGAAGTAAAATTCGAACAGTAAATGCAAACTTCTTTCCATCATATCCTTTCCGTGGTAGATGTTGCACAGTTTGAATAAACTGCTACAGAACACAATTGATCCTATTCCACCACCATCGAGATGATGGCCCACCTGCACCATCATACCGAGAAGAAAGTCAAAACTTACTCTTTCCGCAACAATGATACGGCCGAGGAACATGCTTCGTCTCTACTAGAGTCATCAGGGTACCGGCTTGGCCGACCTCCTGCTGAATGACGTATATATGTTTATGCGGCTTTCACGGATTCCTCCGAGTGATATGCAATAGAAGTGGATATATCTACATTATGCCGGCACCCTGATGTGTCTAGTAGAAACGAAACATGTACCACTGCCGTACCACTGTAGCGGGGAGGGTAAGTTTTGACTTTCCTCTCGGTATGGTGGTACAGGTGGGCCATCATCGCGATGGTGGTGGAATAGGATAAATTGTTTTCTGTAGCAATTTACTCAAACTATGCAACCTCTAACATGGAAAGGATGTGATGGAAAGTTATGATAACGTCAGATGTCCTAAAGGTTCAAAAATGTTGAATTAATTTTAAACAAAATACTGTTATTTGTAATTTTTTTATACATTTTATTTAACTTTATTCATTCATACGTATAAAGCACGTTGCACCTTTAATTTTATCATTTGATCTCCAACCAGTAAGCACAGAAGATGCCAAATGAAATTTCGGCGAAACAACTACAAATTTATACAAGAAACCAAACGAACGAATACTGATTCAGATTTTGTCTGTCCTGATTTTTCTATTTCTGGTCCTCTCCTATGTAGTGTACTTTGTAGTTTTATATTGCTGCTATTTCTTGCGCCTTTTCAAAATCGATGGTATGTCCGCTTGTTTGATGATGTTGAAATAAATCTGAGGTTGTCTGTTTGTTTTTGAGACTATTTCTATATGCTTGCATTCTTGGTGATATGGGCCTCTTTGTTCTATGTAAGTTTAATGGCAGTTTGCACATGAAATTGTGTAAAAGCCATAATTTTCAAGGTTTGTCTTATCTTTGGGGTTTCTCAGGATATTGGCTATTTTTTTGGTTTGAATATGGATTGTATAATGTGTTTTCTTGAAGTTCTTTTAATTCTGTCCGTGATTCTTTTTTTATATGAGATGATGGCTTCGTTTCTTCTTTGATCTTGGTTTTGATTTTTATTGTGATCTTTTCTTTTCTTTTTATGTCTTTCTTCATGTCTGATTGCGAGATATCATTCCGTTCTAGAGCTATTAAGATGTGTTTTATTTCTTGTTGTTTTGTATCCAGTTCTGTTAGGCGAACAACTCTGGATATTAATGTGTTGACTATTGCCTGTTCTTGTGTACGGTGGTAATGTGATTCTGCATTGAGATGTCTTTCAGTGTGTGTGGATTTCCGATATATGTTGAAATCCAGAGTATCGTTGAGCAGCAAATCCAAAGTAGGAAGTTTTTTATCGTTTTCCATTTCTAGTCTGAGTTGGATTCTATTGTTAATGTATACGCGAAAATGATATAGGTGTACTTTTAGGTGTGGCCATATTACAAAAATATCTTCTAACTATAGGTTGTAATTACAGTAAAACAATTTTACACTTTCCACAAATTTTTAATTTTAATTTTTATCACTCGACATGTTTCGCAAACACTGTTGCTTCTTCAAAGGAGTATTACAAAATGAACATTAAAAGATAAAAACAAAGTGGTCTTGATACAGGTAAAATAAGGTTTACAATTCAGAATAACAGGAAATTCCATAATTATATTTCCAAGAAAAGTTAAGGATAACTAAACAGGTTCAATAAGGGTGATGGGTCTAAATCTATTTGGTCATTAAGCAAATTTACCTGTATCAAGACCACTTTCTTTTTATCTTTTAATGTTCATTTTGTAATACTCCTTTGAAGAAGCAACAGTGTTTGCGAAACATGTTGAGTGATTAAAATTAAAATTAAAAATTTGTGGAAAGTGTAAAATTGTTTTACTGTAATTACAACCTATAGTTATAATGAATTTCCACCAAGTAAAAGCCGAATCTATAGTTTTTTTTTAATATCTTCTAACTAATAATTTCGAAAATTCGGTTTTAAAGGTGACTTCCGCAGTACTTTTTGTACGAGATATATAATAAAAAGATAACTGGCGATAGTGAGAACCTCATTGGTGTACCATCTGTTTGTTTGTATATAATTGAACGTAATTATGTGTTTCTTAGACAGTTTTCTGCAAGCTCAATTGTGTAGGCTGGAAAATATCCATTCATGACGATTTTGTCTTAGGTCTAATTCACAGGTTTGCTTGGATATAGTGATTTTACGTTGAAATTTGTTAAGATGCCGCGTTCTTCAAGATCAATATTTTTGATCATTCTGATCAAATATTTGGGGTTTTTCACGAAGGAATCGATCAGCGACACTATTGATTCCTTTATATTTGCTAAATATTTTTCCAGTTTTTATTTAGGAGAACCTACAGCGCACACTATTTGTCTGAGGGGTGTATTTGTTTTATGTATTTTTGGGAGTTCATATAGTTTTCGACATCTGCTTGATTTTTCTATTGGTATTGTTGATTTCTCCGTTTCTAGGTATAGATTTTAAGTTTTGATCTTAGCTTTTGTAGTTCTATCAAGGTATGTTGTTGGATCTCTTTTCATTTCTTTGTAAAACTCGTCTTTGAGAATTTCTGACATTTTTTGCAAATATTCGTTGACTCATTCTCCTTATCCTCTGGTACTACTGTTATTTCCTTATTCTTCCTTGATATAATTTTCATCTCAGACATAGTATAAAGTAGAGATAAAATTATATTTCATTTAGGATGGGATTTTGGTAAAAATAAATGTTTTGTGGTCGGTGTGATCGTTTAAAGGATATATTCCTGGACAAAAAGAATGTTGGTGAAAATTTTTTCAAAGATTGTTAATACAATTTTATATGAAAAAACACATACAAATGTGTATTTTCAAAATCTTTTCTGCGCTCTTAGTGACTAAATGAACATTTCTATAAATATATCTATTATTGAAAATAATATGTAAGGCACAAAGAATTCACCTTTAGATGATATTTGAATCTTTGTAATATTGCTATGATTAAACGTGAAATTTTCTGTAGTTCCCATTTCTGATATAAAAAAACAAGTTTCTATTTGAAAAAAAAAACACTTTGAAATGTCTTTGAAGGTCAGTTTCAATATCACCATTGTTCGATGTACCTTCTTTCCCTACAACTTTTGAATTGAACATTTTTCTTTATCTCACGAATTTTTAGAAATACTTTGGTGAGTTTTTGAAAATAGGACATAATTTTTAATTTTATTTTAATAGTAATATTTTACTTATAATTTATCATTTTGAATGAAAATTATTTCAAAAGAAAAAAGTTACATAGTACCTTCCCGTCCGTAGAGTCATTAATAACCATACAGCTAAACGAAATCAAGGTCTTCGACTTACGGCCTGCAATAATTATGTTCTTTGCAGATTTACCGTATTGTAATATTTTCCTTTTTTTGTCTTAAGAAATCATTAGTGTCAGCTTTATAAGGTTAAATCGATAAGCCTTTTTTGTGTTTATTAAAATAGCATTGTTCTTTATTTTTTACAGAAATGACTAAACATGGTCTTAAGTATTTGAATTTTTGTATAAAACGTGATTCATACTTGCGTTGTTTTCAGCATTATGAGAAATTTTTAAAAATACTTTTAGGAGCTTAGTTTGCAATGGGTCAACATGTTGAACTTATTTATTTACTTAAGACAGACCTCGAATATATTTTTAATCGAAAATAGTTTAAAATATAGCTTCAGTGACAGATTTTTGGTATAAAGTTAAAATGGAGTAATCTTCTAACATACCCCTGTAGATTTAGCATAACGTCACAACTAGGGCCCGGTTGTTTGAACGCTGAATAACGTAATAATATTTCTATTTATATGTGAAAAAGTGCTGATAAACAATAGATATTTAATTTCTTGATACACTCATACCGATTTTATGCTATCCTTTTCTTCTTCTTCTTCTTGTTATAGGCTTACAGCCTGTTTTTTCCAACTCAATCATTCACCTCATTTGATGTTGAAATCCAGGACTCTCTCCATCTTTTAGGTGGTCTACCTATTGGTTTTCTGGTTTCCGGTGTTCCATCTCGGGCGATTCTCGCTATCCTATTTTGCGCCATTCTTTCTACGTGCTCATTCCAGGCTCTTCTGCGCTTCCGTCCCCATCTTACTATATCCTGTATTCCATGTTCCTCGCGTATTGTTAAATTGCGTATGTGATCTCTTAATGTGTATCCCGATATTCTTCTTAGTACTTTCATTTCGGCAGTTCTTAGAATTGATTTTGTTTTTGTGTTGTCAGCTCTCGTCTCTATTGCGTACGTCATTATCGGTCGAATACAGGTCTTGTAGATTTTTGTTTTTGCGTCCTTGCTCATGTATGTGTTGTGCCATATTATATCCGCCAGGCTTCCTGAGATTCTATTTGCCTTGTTTACTTGGTTTCTTACTTCTCTTGTTCTGTCTTGATTTGCGGATATCTCAACTCCTAAGTAATTAAAGGTCATGAGTTGTTCTATTGGTTTGTCATTCACTACTAGTTTGCATCGTAAGGGTACTTTGGTTATTACAATTGACTTAGTTTTATCGATGGATATTTTCATGTTGAATTGCTTGCTTATGGTGTGGAATGCAAATAGAAGTCTTTGGAGGTCGTCTTCATTTTCCGAGACCATGACGGCATCATCAGCGTAACATATTATTGTTATTTCCCCAGTATTCATTCTGTACCCTGGTGCCGCTCTTTTGACGTTCTCAATTATTTGGTCCTTTACTATGTTAAATAGTAATGGACTCAGAGAGTCCCCCTGTCGTATGACCGACGCTATCGGTACATCCTTAGTTAGGTTGCCGCTTACTGAGATTTGTGTTGTGGTGTTGGAGTTTAGCTGTTCAACTATGTTAATTAAATTGTTTGGGATGCCTTTAATTCGCATTATTTGCAGAATATCATCCAGTCTCACCCTATCAAAGGCTTTAGTGAGATCTATAAAGCACATAAAAGCCGGCTTAATAAATTCAATAGATTTCTCTAGATCGTTTTCTAATTGCATTTTTTAAACAAGTATCAGTACGTCAATTCTGAATACATAAAGTATGAATATATGGTTGCTTAAATTATTATTACTGTTATTTTTCAATATGTAAACAATATCTAACAATATTTACCAATAAAAAAAGTTTTTAAATCCTCTTTTTGTTAATAATAATTGTAAACTTCGCATTTATAGTAATTTCTAACGCTTAAAAACATCGAAAAAAGTCCCGACAAACAATTTAACTGAAAGACAGGATAAGTAAACATGTTTATGTCTGTCAAACATCAAAAAAGCGTCTCCCCCACCGACTATAAACAGCCTTCAAACAAATCTATTGTTGTTTAAATCTACGGTATGATCGAAGGGAGTAATAGTGAAATCGATCACTTCCGAAAAACAAAACTAATTCCGCAATCTCAACTAACCTAACCACTGCTTTGATTTATGTCATTACTGGTTATTGCCTGAAGCGCATTATGGGGTAAATTGGAAAAATGAGGGACAAAATCGTAGATCTCTAGATAGAAACGACATATCGGAATAAATCTGATTAAATGTTGAAGCTTAAGTGATTAAACTGGACAACAGCTAAAATGTATCTAAAATAAAATCAACTAAATCTTATCTTTTTTGATAAAACTTATGTTTTTAATATTAGTTCAAGTTGTAGAGATACGTGATGTCTCCCTATATATAAACACTGTAATTGCACGAATGCACGTGGTATTATTATAATAATAGAGGGGTGCGACATTGCCAAATATACGTTTCCCCAAGTTAATGAAATTGTACATAACTTGGTAACATCGCATAGGAAATCTCCAGGGACTACTCTCCATATACGAAGTTGACTTTCGCCTATGCAATATGTCTCTTAAAATCCATTTCCTAAACTCATATCTGGACTTTTATCCTGACAACTTTGGAGCTATAAGTGATGAGCACGGCGAACGCTTCCATTAGAATGTATTAACAATGGAGAAAAAGTACGAGGCAAAATGGATTGCTTTCATGCTTGCCGACTACTGTTGGACTCTTGTTAAAGATGCTCCAGAAACAATTTACAAAAGAAAAACAAAAAGACAGGATATTTAGTGTCTCTACAAGTGTAAAAGTATGTATTTTTTATTATTTTGTTAAAAATAAAACAAAAGAAACTTGTTCTGGAAAATTGCAACTAAGTTTTTAATTTCATTGTCATTTTTGAGTTCAGCGCCCAAAATTAACAAAAAAATGCACTTTTCATACAAGATGCAACAAATAAATTAAAATTTGTAGCGTAGTGTTATATATATATATATATATATATATATATATATATATATATATATATATATATATATATATATATATAAATATTCTAAAAGTGGCAATGGAAAATGTTACCTTGAAATCTCAAGGAACTTTTGAAGTCATGGAATCACACAAGATACTCTTATTAATTCATACCAATATCAATTTCACGTCTAAAGAAAATATGATGACTCAAGTCTTTAGTCGACAAAGTAGCAAAAATAGTTGTAATTCCTAGTTTATAACACATATTCTTTTAAACAACTACGTACATATAATTACATCAGTTTCACATTTCAAAAGCACAAAAAAGTGACAAAAAATCAAAAGTTAAGGTCATTTCAAACGACACAAAGATTAATGCTAGCAACAAAATATAGTATGGGTACAATAAGGGCATCAGATCGTGAATTAAAATTTGAACTTGGGATTAAAGGTCAAGATCATTTGAAGGTATTCAAGAATTGTGGGTAGGAAGTGCGAATTTAATTATAAAATAAAAAAAGAAGAATATGCCCAACTAATCAATTCCAATTGAAAATTTTTTGGAGAGGGAAAAACATATTCTAGCAATTTAAAGTAAAATGGAATATACCTTGAAATGAAGTTTGATTTCAGGATTAAATTGGATCACAGACAAGTTTTTGTGAGCTTATGTGCTTCAGATGTTTATCAATTTCTTTTTTTTTTTTAATTTGATGGCCTGTCTGCATTATTTCTTTTCTATAAAGCTTGATAGGATGTAGCTTATGCTCAAAAGGAGACAAAGAATGGAACTGGATAATCTTTATTTCTTACAAAGATATATAGCCAGTACCGAACATAGGATGCTTTATCGCAACAAAAAAAAGATTATAGGCGGAGTATACAAAAAAGGCAAAAAAAACTTATTATAGAGACAAAATACATAATGCAAAAAACAAAACGAAAGAAATGTGGAATTGTATTAATCAAAATCTTAATAGATAGAAAAGGGTAACAAACCATAACGTCGTCTTGCGCTTCACCAAGCGATGACCCTCAAGAGGTTTCTAACGACTTCACTGAATATTTCGGCTCTGTTACAAAGTTGAAGTTGTTTCAGGCCTACGGTCGAAACATGTCCTTACCAGCAACAACTATAGAATCAATTCCTCAAACAATAGTAGTTTTTGCGGTGGTTCAGGAAAGGATAGTATCGACTATTAATTCGTTAAAGAACAAACGCTCCTCAGGTTCCGATAGTATAAGTCCTCAAATTTTAAAATTAATTTCAGAATCTGTCGCACTTTCCTAGAAATATTTAATAAACAGATCATTTTCAGAGGACATTTTCCTTCAAATGCTAAAGCAGGCGGCAGTTACGCCAATATATAAAAAGGATGATCCTCACAACCCGGCCAATTACAGGCAAATATCTAACTGAGTGCATTTTCTAAAGTTTCTGAAAAAATAATATATGAAAAAATGATAAATTTTTTTAACCAGAATTCAATTATTACTCCTTGCTAACATGGTTTTAGACAGAACAAATCCATCGAGACAGCATGCTGTGATTTACTTAATTTTGTATTTGCAGAGCTCGACAGGGGCAAGTATGTGATGTGTCTAATGTTTGATTTAACAAGTGCGTTTGATACTGTGAGTAAAGAGTTCTTATTGAGAAAGCTCTTTGCTTCGGGTATAAGAGGAAATATCCTAAAACTCATCGACTCGTATAGGTCTGATAGGAGTATACTTGTTCGATACCACAAAAGTAAATCAGATAGCAAAAAGTCACCTTGGGTTTGCCGTATGGGTCAGTTTTGGGGCCGCTCTTGTTTATGATTTATGTTAACGACCTGCCTAGATTCATCAGTAGGGGAAAGTTGGTTATGTTTGCTGATGATACCATGATAGCTATATCTGCGGATGCCCCAGAGGAGCTGTTGCTTACAGCGGGAGGGGTATGTGAGGAGCTGGAGTTTTGGTGTCAGCGTAATCAGTTAATACTTAACCCAACAAAGACTGTATATATAAATTTCAATATTAAAAAACCATTGCTGGTAGAGGATAAAGAAACATATAATATTGAAACCTCAGCTTATACTAAATTTTTAGGCACGTGGCTTGGTGAGTCGCTGAATTTCTTTTCCCATATCGAACATGTTTGTAAAAAATTAAATTCTGTCTTCTTTGCTATTTTGCAGATGAGGTCATCTCTAGACCGGGCTGGATTGCTGACTGTGTATTATTCTTTGGCATACAGTCATCTGTCAAGCAATGTCATGTTTTGGGGAAGAGGGTGTGAGGTGAATAGAGTGTTTCTGGCTCAGAAAAGAATACTGAGGTTGATATTTGGTCTTAAGCCGACCGATTCGTGAAGACTCATTTTTAAGGAAAACAGCATTTTGAATTTTTACTCTATTTATACTCTAAAATGCGTTTTATATGTAAAACAAAATTACTCAGAGTTTAAAACTCTTGGCCAGGGTCACAGATATGATACACGAAATACTGATATTCTTAGCATACCTAAACATAGAACGGCATTCTTTGAGAAATCCCCAATTTATAATTTCATTATTCTGTTTAACAAATTGCCTGCAAAATTAAAAAACATATCAAACAGTAATAAATTCAAAACAGAAATAAAAAAATTTCTTGTTCAGAGGTCATTTTATTCTTTTAACGAATACTTAAGCCTGTAGGATGTACTGACTCTTTTACTGTGTACTGAGTGATTATTTCGTTGCGTCCTTCGCTGACCAGTGCTACGGATTGTGTTATTATCGTTTTATTTTTTTCTTTCCCGTTAGTTGTTTTAGAATTTTAATCTGTGGTTTTTATTATTAAATATTAGATTAAGTTATTTTACATTTTTTACATTATAACAAGTATCTAATGATACTAACTAATATAACTGTTTCTTGTTTTTTCTAGCTTTAAGGTATGCTATGTATGTATTTTTTACTTAATTGTATACTGTAGACGAAATCAATGCTGAAGTATCAGTTTTATGGCTAATAAATTATTTCATTTCATTTCATTTCATTTCAATCGGGTCTTTTTTACACTGGAAGAGTTTTTAAAATCAGTTCAGTAGTTATGGAGATTATGACCAGAACACAAACAAATTACTCCTTGATTATGTACCATATTCTGTATCTGTAACAAAATGTAAGGTTATCATTTTTGATTAGAACAACAAAACCTTTAATATTCTAAGATATATTGTTGATTTTTCTAAAACAAAATCTTGAGCACCTTCTAGTTATAAAAATCAAATAAAAAAAAACAATAAACGTTTTTTTTTGGAAACCTTTGTCAATAAAAACGTCTGTAATTTTGATTTTTCTTTAAACTTTCAGAGAAAGTTTAATAAGGCCGTTTAAAATGACGTCTAGTCATTTTCGAAGAGAAACTTTCTGTCTTGACAAGCAAAAAATTTATATTTAAAATTGGGTTCTGAAAAAAGTTCCAAAAGTTTTCGGGAGGATTTTGATAAATTACTGACAGTAAACGGGTATTATAAAAGAATTTGTTCCATAAGTTTTCTGTATTTTCCTTTGTTATAAATGTACTGCTGATCTGAATAATTGCTGACAGTTCTACTCCAAAATATTAAAATATTTTTTACGAAACGATAAATTTTCGAAATTAACTGATTTATAACTACTTGCTTTAAGAAAATTTCTACTCTACCGTGATCACAAAAAAGACTTTTTTTTTCGCTGGATTTAAGAGCTATGAATTTCAAAATTATTTTTTCCTCTAATATAAATGAAGCAGGACGGAGATAGAAAGTCTGCACGGACAATTCTACCAGGATACCTTGGGGAAGAGGATTGGTGGATACTGGTAAGTAATTGGAATAACAACTTTCGCTTCTAGCTAGCAGAATCGTCTGTGCAACACCATGGCAATATGCGAGGTAAACTACTCAATACCGCTCCGATTGAGGGACTACGAACTGACTTCTTATCATCAACTAAACCAAAATAAGTATCAATTCTGGCTCCAGAACCCCTTCATACACTAGACTCAAATGAGGGCAATCATGAAAATGTTGACAAATTAGAGGCGAACTGCTAATTGAGAGACATGATTCAACCGCTAAGATTATCCATTAAAAGTTGGCAGATAAATTCAAACTATTGCTGGTAGAGAAAGCGCTATACTATGAATACAGATCAGAATCTACACTAGTAACAACAGGTTCAAGCTGTACTGGGATCGAACTGTGTTTACGAATCATGTACTTGCCCATAACGGGTCAGGCCACATTTTATTGGATGAAACATCTAAATAAGCAACATTAATGGAAGTCTCTGTCTCTAACGACAACAATTTAAGATCGAGAAAAACAGAGACCTGATGGTAAAGTGCAGAATATGTAGCATTTGGGTGATCTCTAGAATTTTACCATCAATCGGCGTAATACCGAACAGCGTTCCACTTAATATCAAGGGATTAAACTTTTGTGAACACCTGCCACTTGGGACCATTCGAAATGTCCAGAAGTTTATGAGAAATGCAGAGAACTATATTATTACCACGAGCCAGACAAAATAGACAGGCTTCCACAGAGCTCCATCTATATGATATCTGAGTATATATTCAAAATATCCACTCTCTATAATGAATATTTACCATCCCAGATATCTGGAATGGTGAATATTCACTATAGAGTGTACGAAAACCACTTGGCTAAGTCTGTGGACATTTATGAAGTTTAAGTTTCCAAAAATCTGACAACACCATTGGAAAACAGAGAAAAAAATACATTTCAAATGTCTATTAGAAGTTTTTTCAACTAATTTCAGTCGAAATTAGGAGTTCACACTGTGATTTTGCTTTCCCGCGCTGTACTGGGATATTTCATGAGAAATGCTCCTTATTTTAGAAAAAATCTTATTTCGATTATATTTATCGCCTTATTCTAATAGAACTAAAAACGTACAATGCTTTTTTAATCGTTAAGTCTTACATTTTTTCACTGGTATACTATCCATTTTAAATATCGGCATCGGCGGATACACGGGGGGGGGGGGGTGTAAGCGATCGCCCCTTTAAAGGCTTCAAATTCAGAGAAAATAGACTCGCCTACTGGATTCAAAAAACCGTTATTTATCTATTTGTCAAAAAAGCGTTTAATAGTGGTGATTTTCTGAGCAGTTTTGTGACTGACAGAAAAATAATAAATACAACCATTTTATCCTTACCTATCGAGAAAAATACTTCAGCGTTATTTTATGATGTTAGAAATGATACCTGTAACGAACTCTAGTAAAATATCACTCTGATGGGAGTTCCGTGCGGGTGTTTGTGAGTCCTGAAGTATTTAAGGGCTTTCGTAAAGCAGGAACAAGAAAATGTAAACAAAACTAGGGTAGAAGAGCGACGAGTTTCATACTAAATAATATTCCTGAGAATCACAAGATATAATTGAAAAATATGCAAAAGAAAGAAAAAAAACCAGAAGAAAAAGGGATATTACAAAAAACCTATTTAAAATAAAATTTTTATAAAAAAATTGAACCGACTTCTAAAAGTGCGCTAAAAAGTGAAAACTAACTATAAATTTTTATATGAAATTGAACTTTTTAAAGTCGGCGCCAAACTAATACCTGACAAAATGTGATTTTCATAAACAGATTAAAAATACTTTATTTGTAATTGCTTTCTTACCTTAATTTGTATATATTAGTAGTTATTTATTTCGTGTACAAATATTTTGGCGCCGACTTCAAAAAGTTCAATTTCATATAAAAATTTATAGTTATTTTTCACTTTTTAGCGCACTTTTAGAAGTCGGTTCAATTTTTTTATAAAAATTTTATTTTTCTATTTTTAGTTTTAGAATTCATTATGATATTCATAAATTATTTGAACTAAGTACTAATCGAGATTAGTGTACCTCGCAATGACTCCAAATTGGCAAAAAAACACCCATTTTATCCAAAGTTAAAATCATCCTAAAATGAACCACTAAAAATTCTTTTGTTCTTAGAGTTTTCCAAATACCAATCAAATTGGGTAAAACGAATATTTAGTCTGTCATAGAAAATCCACTATCTTAAATTTCAAATTAATTTTAGATTGGTAATATAGGTCCCAAAATCTTCCAATATCGATATTGAAAGAAAATAAATTAATTTTTTATCCACCATATTGGATACGCCATATTGAATTTTTTAAAAATAATTCGTCATGTGTGACTCCAAAAACTCTCCCGTACCAATTTTGGTGAAAATCGGGCAAAATTGATTTTTTTTGTTCGCCATATTGAATCCGCCATATTGAGTTTTTTAAAAATAATTTTAGATTCTTTATGTGAGGCCCCGAAAACTTCCCCATACCAATTTTGGAGAAAATAGGACAAAATTGATTTTTTCGTCGGCCATATTGGATCCGCCATATTGAATTTTTTAAAAATTATTTTAGATTCGTCATATGCGACTCCGAAAACTCCCCCATACAAATTTTGGAGGAAATCGGACAAAAACGATTTTTTTGTCGGCCATATTGGATCCGCCAAATTGAATTTTTTAAAAATTATTTTAGATTCGTCATATGAGACCCCGAAAACTCCCCCGTACCAACTTTGGAGAAAATCGGACAAAAGTAATTTTTTTGTCGACCATATTGGATCCACCATATTGAATTTTTTAAAAATTATTTTAGATTCGTTATATGCGACTTCAAAAACTCCCTCTTACCAATTTTGGTGAAAATCGGACAAAATTGATTTTTTCGTTCGCCATATTGGATCCGCCATATTGAATTTTTTTAAAATAATATCAGACTCGTTATGTGCAACCTCGAAAACTACCCCATACCAATTTCTGAGAAAATCGGCATAAATTAAATTTTTTTGTCCGCCATATTGGATCCGCCATTTTGAATTTTTTAAAAATAATTTCAGATTCGTTGGGTACAACCTCGAATATTCCTCTATACCAATTTTGAAGAAAATCGGACAAAATTAATTTTTTTGGCCGCCATATTGTAAGCGCCATCTTGAATTTTACTGCACCAATTTCATCTAAAAAAATATGGGACCACCGTAGCAACTTCCTTTACATAACGTAAAAAATTTCATTCAAATCGGTGCAGCCGTTCCGGAGTAATCGGTGTACATACATAAAAAAAAAAATACATAGTCGACGAATTGAGAACCTCCTTCTTTTAGAAGTCGGTTAATAAGTCACCAAAGATATATCATCCAACAAAGGAGACGAAAAACTTTCAATCTATGACGATTTCGGTAACAAAGTAGGAGACTGGACTCCAAATGCTGAATCCTTGGGATTTGAAGAACTTGATAAAGACACTGAACACATTGACTTCGTTTTGGTACAGTGTAAGGCAAAAATTGACATATTGTATGTAGGAAAAGTAGTGGTATTAAAAAAAATCATCTAATAAAATTGGAATTAATTTTTTAAAAAAATATATTGAATTTGAACGACATTTTATATTTCCACATATTCCTGATATAGGAAAGTTCCACTTAGCGATGGTAAAATAATTTTACCATCTTACTTTTTATTGGAAAATACAAAAAGATTGCATTCATTTTTTAAGTTCGAAATTAATTTCATAATTATGAATATTATTTTAACATAATTTAGAACACAGTGTGACGTATTTGACTAGATATCTATTGGGCTTCAATTATTATATTGGTAAAAGCCGTGCTCACATTTGAATTTAGCACGTTACAGTAGAATCAAAAAATCCAAAGCGATAAGGGAGCGATAAAATTCCAAAATGTAGAACAGTGTAATTGATCGTTGTTAATTTTTAGTTTTGACTATAAACAAATGAAGGTAAAGTGTATCATTTAACTCGCAAGTGAAAATTTTTAGTGGAAGTTGATAATTTTTGAAAGTATGAACTGACCAATAATTTTGAAACCCTGTTTTTCAAAACCTATCAACTTTTGCTAGAACTAGAGCCTCATATTTTAGACTTTGTAGAGACACCGTACATATTTGTGTATAATAATTCATGTAGAAAGGTAAAAGCGTATTATTGTTTTTACTATACTTTTGTTGATACTTTTCCTAGCTCAAACTATGTGTAAAAGAATGAACGCCACTGAAGTAATTCTTCCTAAAATGAAAAAAGAACCACATAATCACGAAAATTCTCTGAAATTATTCTTTAGCAAGCACAAAAATAGAGTCCGAGTAGAGTCCTGTGGTCGGCAGTATATTCATCATAAGAAAAAGAAGATTGAAAAGAAAATTGTGAAACGTATATGTATATAATGACCGTTTACTGTCTGTAATTTATCAAAATCCCTCGAGAAACTTTCAGAAGTTTTCTTTGGGAACTTAATTTAAAACATAATTTATTTTGCATGTCCGGGAAAAAAGTTGTCTTTTGAAAATGAATAGAGTTCAGTTTGGTAAGGCGCTTTATTGAAGTTTATTCTTAATTAAAATTTATTTAAAAAAGTCATTTTATTGGAACTGTTTTGATTAGTTAGACGGGAAAAGAAATTTTAACCTAAGTGTCTTTCAAGATTATATGATTTTAGTTAAGGTATAGTTAACTGAATTCAAACTTTTGTATTGTAATACTAATGTTTCTAGTTATTAGTGAATTTATTATACTAGCAAATGTTCAGAGTTGTATCTAGCCATAATGGATATTTTGACATGCTTATAAGGTTTAATTGCTTTTTGTTGTATTTTTTTTAAAATTATTCAACTTTTGCTCATGTTGTAACGGGGACTACTTGAATACGACCCTGTTCGTTAAAGAAATGTCATTTAGAAGCTTTTATTAGTCATTTTTCTACAGAGAATCTCAGCTTTTATTCTAGAACGTTCTATAGGTATAGATAGAGTTTGAGCAATGAATTATTTGTTTTTTAACACTAAAAGTGTAAACAAGTGGTTAATAAATATTTGAGTGAGTAAATAGAGAGTAATATTATTATGTAAGCTTCCTGAAAGTTCATTTCTTTGTATAGACTTCCTAAGATTTAAAATAAATATTGATAATGGTCTGGAAAATCGGTGAGTGTGATATAATTACAACAATAGGAAAGCACAATATTAAAGTTGCATAACTTCATCTTCTACTTCCCAATAGTCGGAAAGTCCAATGGATTTTCGTAGCCGATGAAGAACCAAGGCTCCATCGAAGTTATTTATATGTACTTTGACCCCCTGTTGCGAGTTTTGCCCTGTTGCCCGTGTTTGAAGTCGTGTTGCCTAGTTACGATCTGTTTCTTGACTACCTACTACTGGTTAATGTTTCGTTAGCAGATTTTTCCAAGTATTTGGCAACCACTGACTGTCATCTCTGCCATTTAAGTTGTTAGGCCTCTTTTCAATTTCAATGGCTTGTGGATAGGTTTTCATAACTCGATAAGACTTTTGTTCTTGAGAAGTTTATCATATGTCCTGTGTTTTACAAGTGTTGGGTCTGTGCAGAAGAAATTGTTTTTTGCTTGACACCGTTTATACGTTTGTCTCTTCTGGCGCTTATATTACGGTTAATTTCAGGTACGTAAGATGAGCTGCATTCCTCACATGGAATTTTGTACACTCCCTGGTTTTCTAAAGGGATTTTTTCTTTAGGGAGTGACAGGAGATCCTTTACTTTACAGTCTATAGTGAAAATGGTTTCAATGTTGTGTTTCTTGAGAATTTTTACGATTTTTTCTGTGTGCCTCTGACACAAGGAACAAAAACTTGGGAGCTCTTGTCTTGGCCTTCGTAGTTGTTCGGGGCCAAGCATTTGTTTCTTTAGAGCTTTGTTTATATGTCCTTTTTTTATAACCATTTTTTGTTAGGGCGTCTTACAGTATGTTCATTCCTTTATGGTAATTTTCATTATATATAAGATACTAGGATCGAAACGCAAGTGATTTCACTAGGAAAAATAATTGAGAGGGGTGCAGATGTGAATCGGTGTTGAGGTATCTTTTGATATCCGTGAGATCATCTGACATAACATATATATACAGTACAATAGATCACATCCGTATTCCTAGTCCTATTATACATTACATAAATATGGACATCTACTATTAAAATCATAAATAAACTCCAATTAACATAGAGTAACATGGAAAGATAGTCTTTCAACATTAAAGTATAGCAAGAATGAGCGATAAACAGGTCATATTGCCAGAATAGACAAAAAAACAACCGAATGTAAATCATGGGATGAAAAAGGAAAACAAGGAAGATCAATAACCGCGTGGTTTGATGAATTTAGAAGCGTGGTGAGGAAAAGATGAATACCCCACAAAACAGGGAAATATACATCATCGGGTGGATGTAAATCGCTGAATAAAGAAAATTATATGTACGAATGAAAAAATATAAAATACTCACGTTGCATTAGATATGAATCATCAATCAATCAGAACTTTGATATTACCAACACAAAAGTGTTATAGTATGAAGCTGGACTAGATCTCATATCTGAAGGTTCAACATGGCTGTGGTTAAAAATATAACATATTAATTGGTCAAATGGAATGTATAGTATTTTAAAAACATATCTTTTCCACTGAAACTAATCCATATACACATTGTTGATCAACAACGGAATTTTTACACTGTTGCCACTTTGTAAACACTTTCACTCAATATCTGATATATAAAATAAAATATTATTAAGGTAACTTCACATACCAAATCCTGTCATTAAAAATTATTCTTTAATTACTTTCCGGCTCGAATAATTAACGGTCCCACCTATGAAAACCCCTCAAAGTTTTCCAACTTTTGATGCTAAAAGTTAAAGCTAATTCGGTGCGCTCATTTGAAATTGCTCAAGGAAAGCGGCTTTATCAGGAATTACTGGTTAAATGTTTAGGTAAGAAGTTAGTGCCAAATAATTTGATGAGATGAGAATTTATCGCCAAATCTATCTGGATTAGGTAGTCAGTTTCACGAATGATTAGGACGATAATCTCGTATGGAAAAGTTACACCGAAAGTTTTAATGAAAATATTATTTTAGGGTAATAATAATAATAATAAACTAGTGGATGATTCAAAAACTTGTTTCAAAGTAATATAAAATAATTGTGAACACGCACAAGAGTCTGATTTTCTTCCTTAATACCCTTTAATGATCAGTCTCATCATCTCAAACTATCTTTAAAAATCCCGACAGTCTGAATACAAATTATTTGGAAAAGTTTGTTTAAACAGTTTTCGTTTGGAAACCATTTTACATCCTAAAATTCCGTTGTTTTAAAAAGGAAAGAGAAAGTCAAGACAATTTGTGTGGGCCTTATTTATATCAGCTATATATGCGTGCACAAAACGCCATTTTCTTCGAGCGCCTTCAGAATTTGAAAAAGGTGACAGCTCAAAAATGACCTTGGTTAACAACAGTCGGCTTAACTAAATTTGTCAAATAAGCTAATTCATTACTCGTTAACATTTGCGGCTCAAAATGAAATAAGTAAACTATAATTTATTTTTAAATCTCATCAGCCATTATTGACGACTAACTAATGAATACATTTTTTGCTCAAAAAATTACCCTCTCAAGAATTATTAATTTCCCGAAAGTTTGTGGACCCTGTAGATTAGATGTCGCCTCGAACTGACAATGTTTAAGGCAAGTTACGAAGTAGATAGGTGGTATATTAATAGGCAGTTTTTAATCTCAATAAACTCAAAAGGCCTTGACAGGGGAGAAAATTAACCTAGCACATGGGGAAAATAAAGTAAGATATGGAGATTATTACACAATGAAACCAAATAACAACACAAAAACAGCTCAAAATGAGATAATGCAATAAATCTTTTATCAAATTCGACATAGACATAAATCGGGAAATGTTTAAAAGGAACTACTATGTTTTATACCACTAAATTTATTAAGAAAACTGTGACTGCAGTTTGAACTCACAGAGTCATTTTCAAACTGAATTACAAAGGTAGACTAAATATTCAATACAGAAACATAAGAAAATTTAGCAATAAATAAAATCTACCTGAGAAATTACATTATTACAAAGGGGAGGTACTAAATTGGGAACTAATTATTATTTGGCAACAACAAATAACTGGGAAAACCCAAGTTCTGTCTGGTCATTAAGCAAATTTACATTTTCATTTTTACTATGTTTATATATTTCTAAAGATTCAAGAATATTTAACTTTTGGCCCTTTGTTGAATAATGTAATATGTCGGTGTTGCTTAAATTAGGAAAACTGTGGTTGTGTTTTAAGCAATGGTTGGCAATGCTCGAGTCTGTTTTTTGTAGTCTATATGATCGGTGGTGTTCTGAAAAGCGAGTTTTAAAGCTTCTACCACTTTGCCCAATATATAAGCTATCACACTCTGAACATTTTAACTTATAAACTCTTGATTTATCAAATTTATTAATTTATATATATTATCTTTAGCATTGTAAAGGATAGTGGACACATTGTGTCGAGATTTAAAGGCTACTTTTATGTTATGTTTGGAAAGAGTATTAGCTATGTTTTCTGATAGGGTACCACAGTATGACAAAGATATATAAGATGAACTGTCTTGATCATTTTTTATTTTCAGATATATTGAATTAAAAGTAAGTTGTTTTTGTTTTTTAGTTATTAATTTCTTTATGGTTTGTTGGGAGAAGTTGTTTGATATTGCAATCCTTTAATGATATTTAGTTCTTGTTGAAGATCTTCTTCAGAGAGAGGCAAAAAGTATGCTCTATGTATCATTGAATTGTATGCAGCCATTTTGTGTTGTAAGGGGTGAAAAGAGTCACTAGATATTGTATTACCTGTAAACGTTGGTTTTCTAAAAATTTTAAAATTACACTGATTATTGAGGTGAGATATGGTGAGATTTAGAAAATTATTTTTATGGTTATTTTCAGTTTCCAGAGTAAATTGAATTTTTGGATGGCAATTATTAATGTTTTGTAAGAATTTTTGAAGCTGTCTAGTAATGCCTTTAAAACATGCTAGAACATCATCCACATATCTGTACCAAAATTGAACATGGTGTTTGCTTAAAGGGGAATTAAGAATTTTGTTTTCTATGTTTGACATTAAAATGTCTGCTAGGAGAGGGCTAGGAGGAGAACCCATTGGTAGGCCTGAATTTTGTAAATAAAATATGTTATTAAACTTTAAATAGGTTTATGATAGGAAAAGTTCAAAAGAGGACAAGATTTCAGCAGTAACTATTGGATTTATATTTCGTTCCTGTAACATTTCTTGGATAAATATAAAACATTTATCTGTTGGAATATTAGAAAACATGCTTTTTATGTCAAAAGAAACTAGTATGGAGTGATGTGGGGTTTTTATGTTTTTTTAGTTTTTGGACGAGATCTACTGAATTATTTAAACTGTGACTTCGTTTAAAGTTACTTATTTGTTTGAAGAATGAATTAGTTCCATACTTAGTTCTTTCGTGGAGGCCTATTTATGTATGAAACGACTGGGCGAATGGGATTACCTGATTTGTGATTTTTTAGAAGGCCATAGAGTTTTGATGCTTGTGGGTTCATATTGATTATTCTTTTTTTATCGAATTCTGAAAAAACCGCTGTTATGTTTGACAGGGTTTGTTTCAATTTTGTTTGAAAAACTTTTGTAGTACCACATAGTCACGGCTACCAGCATCAACTTTTCCTATCAGTTTAGATAAAATATTACAGCATCTTTTGTTTTTTTTTTTAAAAGAAAGCGAGTCATGGGATGTTGACTGTATTCAGATAAAAATATAATTTTGCCACAATAGAAATCCTAAAAAATACAATAATTTTCTTTATTTTTAAGGAATTTGACTTTTATTTATAGATAGATAGATAAAAATCTAATTAAATTTCCTGCGAGTCATGTGACAACGAACACCAATCAAAGTGAATGATGTCACTCCGTACTAATGCCATCGCTGGCACTCCGTCCTGATACGGTTATTCTTCTGAGTCATTATTACTTTCAGTTCTATCACTTGAAGTAATCATGATCATGTCGACCAAATGAAGAGTAAATGCTTATTTACAAGAACGTAGTTATCAGTTTCACTTTTTTCACTTTGATCATCTGATAATTACTTTAAAGAATACAGCCAACGCCATCGCTGTCACAAACTTGACCTACAAATTTTTTGATTTTATCTCAAATTCGCACTGATCGCTGTTAAGGGCTACGTCGCCTAGTTCATATTTTATAGTCATTTTCGTTTAATTTCTTCGAAATTTGCTTACTTTTCTTTTTAAAAACGATTTTAGAAGATTTTCTGATGATAGAAAGCAAATTTATTAAGGCAAATAATTTGAATTTGCCCAGAATTTATTGTTTTATGGTGGTCAATTTCTTCGCAACAAACAGTAACTTCTGTCCTGCTGAATTTAGAAATTTAAAGACTTCCATGTAAGTAATTTACCAAGGATTGTTATTTCCGTAACCGATAATGAATACCTAATAGTAACATTTTCCTATTATTTTAAGAACTTGGAACCCGAATAAATAACTTTTCAGGTGTTTTAATTGTAGTACTTGTACGATGGGGCACCGCATCACTTAAAATAATTTAGAACTCATCTTTTATCACAAAAATAACAAATAAACTATATATATATATATATATATATATATATATATATATATATATATATATATATATATATATATATCCTTGTCAGTTTACCAGCGTGACGTCACAGTGGTCAAGTGAGAAGTATCGGCGTTTTGGTGGAAAATTTGAAACGAAATTCAAAATTTATGATTTTTAAAGAATTAATTGCATTAAAACAAATTTTTAAATATTTTTAGCTCTATTAGATACTTATGCATGGTTTTAAACACTTTCTCAAAAATAGTCAACATCCTAATTGATCTCGGCCTAATTTGTATCAAATGTACATGCGTGCACAAAATGATATTTTCTTCAGACGCGTTCAGAATTTAAAATAAGTGATAGTTCAAAAATGACCTTGATTAAAAACCGTAACAACTAATGAATAAGCTTACCCAAAAAAATCACCCTCTCAAAAATTATCGATTTCCGGAAAGTTTGGCGACTCTGTAGACTAGATGTCGTCTCGAATCGACAATGCTAAGGCAGGTTACGAAGCAGATAGGTGGTTTATTATTTCAATAAACTTAAAAACTTTTACAGTAGAGAAAATTAACCTAGAAGATGGGGAAAACAAAGTAAGTTAAAGAGATTACTACCCAATGGAACCAAATAATAACGCAAAAACAGCTCAAAATGAGATAATGCAAAAAAATCTTATGTGAAATTTGACATAGATATAACTCGTACCCTGCAAAGAACAATAAAAATAAACAAAATAAAATCTATGGAACTGATTAAAGAAATTACAAGAAAACTCCAGTACAAAAGAAAAAATTACACTCCAATAATAGGCAAAAAAAAACAAGATTTAACTGGAAGAATGTAGCAATAATTCAATAAAAATAGAAATAAATGTAACCACCCACAGCTAGTAAATGCCAAGCAAAACCACATAAATAGGGGCCAAACAGTAATAATGAAATATAACTTAAAGCCGTATTTTGTAGTGAAAAAATGTAGCCGAAATTTAGGTAGATAAAATGACCAAGCTGGGAAAAAAAATGACAGTGAAGTAAAATTACGGGTATTTGTAGTACAGTCAAAATGCAACTAACTGACAAATAGAATGTTTTTATTCGAAGAATTTATGAGAAATCCTTAAAGAAAAATCTATTGCCTTTGTTTATAAAATGAATAATTGCAAAAGAAAGATAAAATTAAATGAATTAGTTGTAGTAAATATAAATTGATATTTGAACCGTGACATAATTCAAGAATATTATTAGGATTATTATGTAAAAGCTATAATCAAACGTTAGTTCTTGGTAAGGAAACCACGTTGAATTGTAAGAGAAATATCGCACTAAACAACGTTGTTTATAACGTTGAATCAACTAGATGAAATAATCACAATATCAATGTTGATTCATGTCTACAAAACAACGAAAAATGGCAACAAAAATCAACGTTATTATAACGTCGATATATATAAAAAAAAATTAAAAATTGTTGATAAAAAGGTAAATTTTTGTTGAAATTCAACGTACTTTATAAATATTTGATACATTTTGGAATAGGGAAAACTCAGTTCTTATGTATATATAAAATTATCTCGTAATATTACAATAGGTCCAAAAATAACGTATTAAAAACATTTCATATTAACTTTAAAAAATTCACCAATAATCAACTGCGTTAAATTCAACGGCAAATCATATATATATATATATATATATATATATATATATATATATATATATATATATATATATATTGATCAAGTATTTTATCTATTAAATTAAGATTACTGCTTCTATTTTCCTGATTTTTGTTGTTTACAATTTCCCCAAAGATTACAAAAATGCTTCGTTCTAGAAGTTTTAGTTAAACTCATCCAGGAATTATTGTCCCGAGAGATATAAAACATACTCTCTAAATCCAGATAGATTTAACGATAAATTTCGCCCTCATCAAACTGTTTGGCATTTGTTACCTAAATATTCACCCGGTAATTCTCGTTAAAGTCGGTTTTCCTCCAGCCATTTTAAACTAGCTTACTAAATTAGCTTCATCCTTCTAGTTTCAATAGTTTGGAGACTTTAAATGGACTTTATATATTGAAAGATTTTATAGATTGTATAGATTTAAAACAATTATATAAAAAAATTTCAGTCAGTGTGAACAACGTAATAATAATTATTTTTTATTACATTGCAATTTACCGCACTAATGAACCATCCTGTATATTTCATTCATAACAATAAAAATAGGGAAAATTAATACACCAAACCACATTGTTAGAAAAAACCTTTATATAGCAAAAAATATCGGAAAAGCTTTTACAAAAAAGTCGTTTGACCAAAAATTCAATTTAGTTTATTTATGGCATTATAGATTTACAAGCAAAAAACATCCCCAAAAGAGGGCGGCCATTTCCGAAGGTAAAGTTTATAGGTCTTGAATTGTTCTGCGGTCAGGAGTAGTTTATAGGAGAGCCTAAACGGGGGCTTTTCCAAAGATGCTTATTGTATACTTTGGCTTCAGGCAAAGGGTCACTCTTTGTTGACCGTTTCTAATGTTTTTATATATGTTGATATTAAGATTTTTTGTGTTCACATGAATAAATATATTCTCTTGAATCAAACGTATTTTTATATAGCAATAAAAGATAACGGGGTCATATACATTTGTTTAAAGATTATGACGCCCTATTACATATTTAAACTTTAATTGCACTTTACCTTCTAATACTATTTTAGTTATAATATGTATGGAGAACCCATTCGCGGAACTTACTAACTCAAATTGAATGTAACACAAAATACTGTGCTTTTACAGTTCTTCATTTCTCCAGTGTATATATGGGTATGTTTTGATTATTGATTATATCCTAACGTCATTTTATGGAATGATCAATGTAAAAATGTAGTTGATTTCTTCGAACTTAGGTTTTGGTTAGAAACAGCTTCACATAAGAGACTGAAAGGTAATTGATACGTATATGAACACAGAACCAGAGTGTGTGTGTTTCATCTTCCTTTAATAGATTTAAGTAGAAAAGAAAACTATTAAAATGAAAATCCAATGCTTTTCTGTTTAAAATCTTACATTATTTTTCGAGTCCAGATCAGAATATTTCAGTGTTGGGCTACGTTGCTGCTGCGGTGTTAGTGAGCTCAAGATCATCAAGAGTGCAATGTCCTGAACATTGTGACATATTTTGTTCTTCCTCACATGCACAAAGTGTGAAATTTTTAGCTAATATATCTGATTTAGCTAAGTTAGAATTAATAAAAACAACACTTGTTCCAATTCGTTTTATTTATCGCGAAGTCTTCTATTCCAGTTCGAACCCACAAGTGATCCATGTTTTCATGGGCCCGTCTTGAAGCCGGATGAACTGCGGCCAGTATAGTCCCATGGTGCTCACCTTTAACTTACAGCCACTTCATTCACTTAATCTACCGAACCAATTTGTACAAGTGCGTTGAGGATTGAGTTAGTATTTCATTCGGTTTCAAATTTGTTGACCCGAATGTCTGTTGTCTTTTTCAATCTAATGACTCGTAATCACATGTCATGTGCGTTACCGTTTTCTCGGTTGACCACATAGTCTGCAGCTGAGATCCCCATTGGAAAGATTTATTTTATTCAGATGAACTTTGACGGCTATGTGTTCTGTCATTATGCCCGTGATTGTCCTTAATGGGTTTCCGCTCATTTGGAGTAGTTTCCTTTCTAATTTGGATTCAATATTCTCAATTAAAAGCCTGCTATGGTTTAATCCCTGTCTGGCTGTTCAGTGATTTTTGTGCTGTTTGTGCTTCTTGTACCATATATCATGGCCCCCCAGGAGTCGATTCTGGACCAATATATTGAGATAATGAGCCAGCTCTTACCAGCTTATCAGTCTTTCATTTCCAGATATGCCTTCGTGTCCTGGTACCAATTTTAACATAAATCCGTTGTTCTTTGCTAGAGTTGTAAGTTCATTCTGATATTCCTAAACTAATCCAGATTATATCTTTTGACCTTTAAGGGCTTTCAGGGCTGCTTGGCTATCGGAATAAATACAGATCTGCTTCCTTTTATAAACTCTCCTTTTCATCTCATTTACATATTTTAAGACTGCATATATTTCTGCCTGGAATACTGTTAGATATTTTTCCAAGGGACAATAATTTATGCTCTTGGTGGTAACCCATATTTCAGTTCAGGTACCCTCATTTCTTTTTAAACCGTCAGTGTACCAGATAAATATCCTGAAAGATGGTTCCGTTTTAGCTTGTTTGCTTGCGCTTCGATCCTCTATAGTAATCTCGAACAGTATATTGAAGTGATAGCCTTAGTGTCAGATGATTTGTGCCAATGTCCGACTCAAGGACCTTATTTTGTTACATATTGTTTTATGTCCTTTTAGCGGCATTTCTGCTGTTGGCATTAAGTGGTGCAACCTAGAACCACTAGTTATAGCCTTCACAACCTATTACCTTGGGTTACAAAATCATCACTGGTCTCACCATACTGGTGTATAACCAATGCACCAGCTTGGGTGAGAGACCCCATGTTTTCTCACACAGCTTTTTAGCAGTCACAAGGTTTGCTACGATTTTCTTGTTGTCTTTTACACGCGCTTGTTTCAGATCAATCTAGAGTTCAAGATGACCCTCAGATATTTTACTTTCTGGCAAAGTGGTATTGCACGGTATTGAAGGATAATGATACCGAGACTCTCTAGTTTTCTCCGTTTTGTGAAGGAGATTAATACAGTCTTTACAACAATGTGGTCCTTATTGCAGCGGAAAGTTTTCGATTGGCTCCACGTTGATAGTTCTCATAAATTGGGTTACAGTCTCTTCTCCATATTTTACCTTGTCTCAGTTTTGTATGTAGATTAACAAGATATTGTACTTCTCAACAATCAAAACTAGTCCATAGAGATGTAAAATCCTTAGGAAAACACAAAAACAAATTTCTTTCCTTGCGGTGGTACGCAAACGAAATAATTGTGGCCCAGTTTGACGGCAGATCTCACAGTAATACCATTTCTTGATAGGACAGAAGTTCTATGTGTATTATTTGTATCCCATCAATCTTAAGTCTATGTGTCGTTGTATCACGATCGGTTTCCTGTCGGCCCAAAATTCTATTAAATGGTATACAGATGGCCCCAAAACATTGGAGGGAATTGGAATGGGAGTGTATGGACCCAGAACCAGACATCAAAAAAGCTTGAGCAAGTCACCAAACATCTTCTAGGATGAAAATATACACCACCTGAAGGTACACCTCAAGAAACTCGGATTGGTAAAAATAGATCAGTGCAGAATCTCTATCCACATTCTTTCATAGAGCAGTGCTTTAGAAAACTCTAGAATGATATTCTTGGAAGCACACCAAATGGAAGAAGGGAAGCTACCCACTTTAAACCCGCCCTACATCCTACGGTTCCTGAGGGAAATATAAGTGTTCCTAACGACTTGGCCACAGAAGGGGAACACAATAGATCTGTTGGGTTGCAGTTCATTAATCCCCATTTCTACATACATACTATGACGCCAACTGAAAAAAAATAGTAAGTGAAATATGTAAAACTACATTGACTAAACTTATAGCAATAGAAATCAGTGAGTTATCTTTCAGTCAAATTTACTGAAAACCATTTAAGTGAAATAGCTTGTTCGCTACTTCACCATCTTATGCTCTCTGTATATACCTCCTTATCTATCATAACAACATAGAACTTTGGTTAGTCTCATAATACATCTATTCTAATTTTAAAAAAATCAAAATTTCAGTAAGAAATAAAGAAATCTTTCTGGCGTATTTAAATAGTTTGTTATATATGTAATTCTCCTTTCAGGCAGAGAATATGAAAAATATATATACAAACAGTTTATTTCCTGCAAATATCGCTCTGGATCTCTCTCCATACGCGTTTTGATCACCTCATGATCTCGTCAGTGGAGCTGTATCGGACCGAGAGCAACATTAGCAGGAAATAACTGATATATGAACCATAAATTTCAAGGTATGTTGGCAGGATATTGCACCTGCTATCTACCAAATTCGATGTCATACTGAAAAATATCGCCATGTATATATATTTTTCATATTTTCTGCCTAATAGGAGAATTACATATACTGATGTGGAAAATCCAGAACAGAACCTCTAAAAAAAAGGAAAGTAACAGAACGCGACGGACAACTCGTTTAGCCATGTTGAAGAAGTGAAATAATGCATACTGTTGTATCGTAGCTTGCTTCCTGGTTTCCAGCAAAAATGGGGGCAAGGACTTTTCGCTGGTTTCGGGTCGTCAAAACACAGTGGGTCGAAAGCACGGATTTGATATACTCTACAGCTAAGGTCCCAATTGTAAAGATTTATTGTATTCAGATGAACTTTGACGGTGGCGTGTTTCGTCATTATGACTGTGATTGCTATTAATACATAAGAAATAAAGAAATCTTCTGGCGTATTTAAATAGTTTGTTATATATGTAATTCTCCTTTCAGGCAGAGAATATGAAAAATATATATACAAACAGTTTATTTCCTGCAAATATCGCTCTGGTTCTCTCTCCATACGCGTTTTGATCACCTCATGATCTCGTCAGTGGAGCTGTATCGGACCGAGAGCAACATTAGCAGGAAATAACTGATATATGAACCACAAATTTCAAGGTATGTCGGTAGGATATTGCACCTGTCATATACCAACTTCAATGTCACACTGAAAAATATCGCCAATCGAACGACATCTATGAATCATCGGAGTAGTGTGAAATTTTTTAATAAATCAAAATTTCAGTAAGAAATGAAGAAATCTTTCTGCCGTATTTAAATTGTTTGTTATACAGGTCTGGAAAATCCAAACCAGAAATTGGATGTTTCTTAAGTAAGATAAAGAAAATACTATATTATTCGTCAAATCAGAATGAGACAGTCGTAAGTATCGACATACGTGTAAATTACCAGTTTGGCTCTAGGGTGAGGGGTAATGCAATGCTGGCGCGGTGAGAGCGGGCGGCAACATACGCCACGCCCTAGCACAACAAGAGGATTCCAAGTTATTTGCTTTCAATCAGGCCGTCGAAACGTAAGTACCGTGTTTCGTGCAAAATTTTTTTGTTACAATGGTAGTTTATTCAATGGAACAACAAGAGCAGATTATTAAGTGGTACACTATTCTGGTAAATAATCAGCAGATTTGTATTTACGTGCGAAAATCATCCTGTTTCTTGAAAATTTAGAATTTCGGAAATTATTAAAAAATTTGAGACAATCGGTAGTCTAAAAATTTGTAAAAAATTCACTCAAATTACTGAAGAACGAGCAAATCGGGAGACTGACGTTTGTAGTTCAATAGAAATTAATTTTCCTTGCAATAGTACCGTAAAAGTTTATTTTTGAGAATGATTTTTAATTTTAAAATGGCTCATAAGCTTATTTACTTACAAATTACCGTTGCGTTTCACTAGTATTTTTATTAGAATAAATGTTTATTTTGTAACAGAAATATCAATTTTCTTTACGCTCAATGCCCAATAAAAACTAATTTTTTTTATATTTCGACTATTTGATGTATTTAAAACAATCAATGTATCAAATAGTCATTAAATATTCCAAATTTCGTCGATTACGTTATAAGTTTAGACGAAAAGTAAATACACCCTCTCATTCGTTTCAAGGTACTGCTCGTCTTCGTGTCGCACGGAGGTTAGCGGGGGTAATATTGCGGTAGACGTTCCCTACGATCTTCTGTCCCGAACTAAGTTAGACGGTCTTAGTGGGTTAGAATTTGAGGAAACGGCCAAAATAATTTCTAGTTAAGAAATTTAAAATAGAAAGTTGGCTATAGTAACGTTTTTATTAAACCTCGGTAATATGAACGGCCAGTCTATTCTTTCTAAAGTTTCATCTTAGGTCAAAGGCAACAGTGTTATAGTTGCGTCACGCCCAGTTACAATTCAACGATTACAAAATTGGCCTAAAAATAAAGGCATTAATATGTTTTCGCCTTACTCAAATAGCAAGATTATTCTTCAAAGGATATTCTTGGTACAATATTCCAACAGGAATCCACAAATGACTTACTCTATTGACCAGACATCATAGCATTTGCAATATTACCGATAGGTAAATTATCGAAAGATGCGCAAAAATCAACGGACAAGTAGATAAGAAACTATCGCCTAGACTTTGCCCGAAAAACTTCCCGAGAAAAAATATGGAGGATGTGTTCCAAAAATTTTGGGGTCGATGGATCCTTACACTCTTTTTGACATAGTAAGAATTCGGATAACAATTCATACGTATTGGAGAATGAGAAAAGAGCTGTTAACCAAGAAGGCACTGATTAAAAAATTCTTTTTATTACTTTTATTACAGTCGTATTATTTATTCATTTATGTGAATCAATAAATATTATATTACTTACAAATTATTTGCATTGGTATTTATTAAGAAGTCTTAAGCATAGAGGAAAAAGTACTTTCGCCTTTTTAACGATTATCGATATCCATGTATTTATTATTATAGTATTATATTTAAAATGTACCTTGAAGTCAAGTACAATATTTTATTCATGGAAATACAATTATTCTTTTTATTTTATTTTTAAAGCGTTGAACCACATTAGACGTTTTTCGAATTTATTTTCATGATTTTAAAGTTTCAGTCTACTATTGTTGGATCCGATTTTTATTTTTAATATCAAATCCGTGCTTTCGACCCACTGTGTTTTGACGACCCGAAACCAGCGAAAAGTCCTTGCCCCCATTTTTGCTGGAAACCAGGAAGCAAGCTACGATACAACAGTATGCATTATTTCACTTCTTCAACATGGCTAAACGAGTTGTCCGTCGCGTTCTGTTACTTTCCTTTTTTTTAGAGGTTCTGTTCTGGATTTTCCACATCAGTATATGTAATTCTCCTATTAGGCAGAAAATATGAAAAATATATATACATGGCGATATTTTTCAGTATGACATCGAATTTGGTAGATAGCAGGTGCAATATCCTGCCAACATACCTTGAAATTTATGGTTCATATATCAGTTATTTCCTGCTAATGTTGCTCTCGGTCCGATACAGCTCCACTGACGAGATCATGAGGTGATCAAAACGCGTATGGAGAGAGAACCAGAGCGATATTTGCAGGAAATAAACTGTTTGTATATATATTTTTCATATTCTCTGCCTGAAAGGAGAATTACATATATAACAATCTGTTCTTATTTGTTGAAGTTCTTCTTTGTATACAAAAATTAAACATTTGCTTAAAGCAAATCCGTACAACTCTTTCATCCTAAGAAAACTTTGAAATTGTTAAAATCCTTTAGGAAAACGTTTCTCAACATGTTCAAAGAGCCGCCTTTTCATTTAATCTAAAGTCGATAAAAGATTCTTTGCTAAAGCAGCTCGGTCATCGAGCAAACGACTTTTAACCTTTGACGATTTGTGATCTATGAAACTTGTTTTAAAAAATTGCCGATGGATCCCATTTTCTATAACTGATAAATAGTCTTTTACAAAGTGCGGACGGCACTAGCTTTTGAACGAATATTGGAAAATGTAATATACAGTAAAAATTGAATTGCAAGTAATGGTTTTGTTTGAATTTTAGAATGAAAAGATAGTCGCATTGCATCAAAACTCAAATTGTAGACTCATTTGAGGCGATGCGCTTAGAGACATTCTTTATTTATTCTAATTTTATAGCACATGATTATAACAATAATAGTGTAGGAGCCAAAGAAGTCTCAATTACCTCTTAAATTTAGATTAGTGGTTTCTAACCGAAGTATTATAAATCGATATTAAAAATTAAATACGACAGGTCTGCGACATAATCAGTGGACAGCCAGCGCCCGCAATTCTTTCTCTTTCTTCTCCTTCTAGCCAGGTAATTCAGAGCGATCGCGACCTACCGTAAATTTTTTCATTAAATAAAAATAAACAAAATTTTTACTGA
Source organism: Diaprepes abbreviatus (assembly GCA_034092305.1). NCBI lineage: Eukaryota > Metazoa > Arthropoda > Insecta > Coleoptera > Curculionidae > Diaprepes > Diaprepes abbreviatus. Next base: position 3,797,102 of record JASJET010000129.1, read on the forward strand.
TAATCTGTTAAATTTTAAATTAATTTGGGCAGCTTTATAATTAGTGTCAACTAGTGGTCAAATCCTGATTTGTATCTATTTTATTTTATTATTATCTTTCAATTATATGATGGTTAATTAGGTTGAATAGTTACATATTGTTTGTCTTATTTTATATTAAACTAAATATTGGTGGTCACCTAGCGTTAAACAACGTAATCGAATCCAAAAATTTACAATGGAGTCAAACTGAAAGTAATCGAGCCATCAGATATATCAAGAATGGAATATAATTTAATTGTCATCAATTTTAAATTCAGAGTGAGACAAAAAGATTGAATACAATTCAGATATAGTTTAACATATAAAAGATGAATTAATTCTTCTAAATTAGCGCCATCGTAATACAAATCTAGAGCAAAAATTTGAACCAAAGGGTTTTCGGAGTCGCTGATTTTAAATCTGAAGTTGGATTTGAAAAATTTAAAGTGGCCAATCTAAAATGGGTTTTAAAAATTATGCAGTACAAATAGTACTCTTACTACGAATTTCTGCTCAGATTTATGTAATTTCAATATATATATATATATATATATATATATATATATATATATATATATATATATATATATATATATATAAGGGGGAAGTGGTCAAAAAACAATATTCCAAACAAAGGTCATTGGAGATGCAGTCTTTTTTAAATTTGTAGGCCTTGCTAAGGAGAAAAACTCTTTTTTGATTCTGTCAAGCTTTCGACAATTTATTTATCTCTTCTTCAGGACATATCTACAATTATTAATTAAATATTATTAGCCTAACTTATAATTTATTAAGTAACTCACCAATGTGATTTGAATATGAAACAAGTACACGTTTGAAAAACAAGGGAAAAAACCCAACATTAGCACTTTGTAACTATATTTAGAGGCATATTTTGAAAGAATTGTACAAATTCGTTGATATTCTAGAAAATTCGAAAACAGTCTGCTTGACTATTCCACCATTTTATAGTGACACCTGTCATGTGTCAACCAAGAAGTGTCGTGGGGAGTGATGTAAGTAGTGGGAAAAATACGGATCCGTAAACAGTGGCGTAGTCAAGCATGAAATTAAGTAAAAATGGAATATAAAGTTAAGAAATTACTTGTTGGATATTTTTTTACATAATATAAGAGAATTTAATGTAAAGAACTATTCATCTAGAGATGGACTGTTCAGGAAACTCAAATACTTTTCTTTTTTCAACTTTTAAATATAACTGTAAATGGCACTCTGACTCTCAGTGTCATGCTTTTTATTCATGTTGCTACTTTCTTGGTTAATGTGCACCATTTCAAGGAAGAGCCTTTTGTGATAAGCAGGAACTCTTTCCAGAATCTCAGTGCCATCCCAGATAATATGGTGATCTTGATTAAAAACATGTTCAGCCAGAGCACAAGAGGGCAAACCTCTATTAATATCACTACGATGGGAAATGAGTCTGCCTTTGAGGCTTCTGGAAGTCTGGCCTATATATACTAATAGACAGTTGGAACAGGGAACCTTATAAACTATACAGGACGTATTATTCAGCTGTAACGGCGTTTTGGTTTCAGAACAAATTTTAGAGAGAGTAAGTAATTCTTTTCTAGCTATTCTAATATCTGTATTTTTAAAAATATTCATGAATTTGTCAGTAAGATTTTCTATATGCGGTAATGTGTGGAAAAATTGAATTATACTGTTATATTTGAAAGAATATTTACTGGGCTTAAAGATTGAGTACAGAGACGGTTGAAAAGGTATTTCAAAGATGTTTTCAGGAATATTGTATTTAGTATTCTAAAGAAATTTTTTAATAATCTTTCCAATAGTATATCATTAAGTTGGCGTAATGCCTCTGCTCTAAAATTCGGGTCTGACATCAAATCAATCTAATCTTAGGCATGAAAAATAGAGCTATCAAACTGACACTCCCGAATTTTAGAGCAGAGGCATTACGCCAACTTAATGATATACTATTGAAGAATTCTTACCCTGACAATATTATTAAAAAACTTCTTCACAATACCAAATACAATATTTCCGGATTTAGATTTGAAGTGCTACTTAGTTTGCCCAGTATTACCTTTAGTACTCGTTTGATTTGAGTTTGTTGTTGATAGCTAATTTTAAAGAGTAAAGTTGAAAGATAGTTCCAAACAACATCATGGAAGTTTTCTGCATTCAACCTGGCTCTAATGTAGTGGCGGTTTTAATTTCCTACCCCTACTCTCTGGTATAGATGTTAGCTTGGCATTTTTGCTCGCTGGTGCTGCTACTAGCCTTCAGCTATGGTTAAGTAATTTACTTTACCTTTCTTTTATTGAATTAAATTAACTCTCCCTTTTACCTCTTGCACCTCTTTATTCTTAAAAACCAGTGTAGTAGTAATATTGGCGAAAATGTGATTTAATTTCTCATCAACATTTGATAGAATGTAAAAGTACACGTGAATTTTGTGTGGTATCTCGAAACTTTTAAAGATATTGGGGCAGAAATCTATAAAAATAAATATTTTACACTCTTTTCTGTCTTCAATAATGATCGAATTTCAAGAATTTAATCAAGATGACCTGTATATCCAAAATGAATCAAGTAATGATCTGTTTCCGGCATTAGGAAAACTGTTTTTAAAACTTGGGAACATGGATTATATTTTCAGTGTCAACTATAATTTCATCACCCTGTACAAAAGAATCTAAAAATGCTAATAATGAACTTTCTTTTTCATTTATTATATTATTTACTTCAGATTCTTGACAGTTTTGATAGATATCATATTATTGGTTTTCAACATATTGATATTCTAACGCTCAAGAAGTAGTCAATTTCCGCAACAATCACATATTTCACGTAGCTACAACCATTGTTACTTTTTATTCCACTTTGTAACTTATCTCTGAAAATGAACCTATAAAAAACCTATAAAGAAATAAAAGCAAACACAATGTAACCGTTACTTAGACAAATGTAAAAGATGGAAGAAATGTTTTATATATTATGGCATAGGTTTTAATATTTCCTTTTAGAAAAATTGACTCCATTTCCAGCTGTAATGGTTGTTCAACAAAAACTTTTAAGAAATAAATTCGAATACTTTACACAAATCTCTTCGCCAAATTTTGTTGGGCCATTCTTCTCTGGTAACCCCCGATTTCTAACTTTCCTTCCTACGTTCGTTAAAATATTAGAACGACAAATATGACAATGAATCTTTAAAAAATACAGCGTTGGAAAAAATTCTGTCCTTTTATATTTCAGGACCTTCTAATATTTTGGTAATGAAATTTTGTTCTTAAACTGTAAACATTTTTGTATGGACACTTTTTACGCAGAATACGTCTATTTAATCAAATTTTAGTTACTACGTTTCGTTCCTTATGACCGCCATATTGGATTTTTCACTCATCAAAAAGTACCTAATCTTTTCTATAATACTGTGCAAAAAAGCAACGTTGTATCCTAAAAATAACTAAAAACACTTTTTTAATGAAAATTTAAATATTTGAAAACACCAAAATTTTAAATAGTTCTTTTACATAAGAATAAATTAAAACTATTTACAGTACTTCTCCATAAGATTCTGTTTCCTATTCTAAAAATGTTATTGTATAATTATAAACTATATATAAAATTTCTAGGTGAACTACACTAATCGACATTGCTGTACCTAACAACAACAACCTAAGGCCAAAATACAACGAGACAATCGCCAAATACAGAGATCTAGAAGTGCAAATCCGAAGATGGGCAATGAACAGCGTTCAAATGATTCCCATAATTTTATCAACAACTGTGGTAATACCAAAGAACCTTCTACAGAACATCAAGGGACTGGGCCTTAGTGATCATCTATATAAACCAATGTAGAAAGCAGTTCTCCTTGCAAAATTCGTAGGAAATGCAACAGATCACGTCACCTAGGACCCGATAACACATGGAAAGTATTCCCACAGAGCTTCATACTTTTGGTATCTTTGTATACCTGGTATAAGTCAACATTCCCTGGAGGGAGTGCGAAGCCGTTTGGCTTATAAATCATATTATAAACTATATAGTCCTACTGAGGCTCGAAATATCTACCATTTTTTCCAATACATTTGAAATTTTTTCCCAATGGCTCTAGTTACACGATGAATGATGTTTCGATTTATATTACTAAGGATATTGCAAGTTCTCTCTTCACGAACTTTTCTGTCTTCAGGTCGATCAAATTCATATACCTCATTTTTCACACATTCCCATAAATAATAGTTTAAAGGAGTTAGGTCCGGAGACCTAGCAGGCCAGCGGACAGGATCACTGTTGGAGATTATTTTTTTTTTATCAAAAGTTTCCACATACCTAAAAGTATGTGCTGAGCAACCATCTTGTCGAAACCACACATCAAACTGATCATTTAGCAGAGCTTCCCGAATGGTACGAATAATTTGTTTTAGTAACATTGCAAGATATCTTTGACCTATAAATATTTGCTAAAAATAATAGAGAATATTAAGAAAGATAAATTGTTACTATTACAATATTAACAAATATATTGTAAAGATAAATAATTAAAGTATTTCACAAAAATGGTAATTATATAAACATAAATAGGATATAACTTGGCGATTATTCTGCACCAAATATTAAAATCAAATCGTACTTGGAATCTTCGTGGTTTGCTTAATTGCGAGTTTTTAAGAGTCCAGTAATGGTCATTCTTTTTATCAAAACCTCTGCATTTACTGAAATGTGTTTTTGTTCATAAAACTTTATCAGAAAAGGCGAGATTTCCTAGACATTTACCAATATAGCATTTTCCTATCATCCCCTTCTTGAAGTCTTTGTACAATTGTTGGTTTCTAAGGGTGGTATTTAGTAACTTTTAAAACATCATGAAAAATTAATTTTGAAATGTTACGCTTAGTGTCAGCAATTCTTGTAACTTAGTGTCATAACAATTCTTATTATTTTTAGTATCATTTTTGAGAAGAGATTTTTCGGAACTATCAAACTTAACTAATTTTCTAATAAGTTTAAGAAAATAAGTTCTTCTGGGTTGTCGTTGTTCGGGGTACATGTCAAAATATTGATCCATTGCTTTGATTACATTTTTCTAATTTCTGATATAACACTCTAGCATATCAAACTCTTCTTCGTTAAAAAAAGTTAATACAATGATAAAAATGTTTATAAATCGTCAAAAAACGCACTTGGAAACCAACGTAAAAGTTGGATATATGGCAGAGTAAAGAATTTCATTTGTTTCAGTTAGAATATCGTCTTTTCATGACACTTGCTTGCATGTTTTGAAAGCAGTAATTACTTTTTCTTAATTTAATTTTTGGAATTCCTTCTTATCATACATTGATTAATTTTGGAATATTTGTATCAGATTTACAAGTCAAATAGTTTCGCACTTCCTCCAGAGATTATTAACTCATATCAGGTATACAAAGTCACCAAAAGTATGAAGCTCTATGGGGACCCTTTCCATGTTATCGGGTCCTAGGTGGAGTGGTCTTCTGTACTTCCTACAAACTTTCGGACGTTCCGCACGGTTGCAAGGGGAATTGCTTCCTGAATTGGTTTATAAAGATGCTAACTAAGGCCCAGTCCCTTCAACTTCTGCAGGAGGTTCTTTGGTATCACTCCAGTTGTTGATAATATTATGGGAATCATATGGATGCTGTTTATTGCCTACTGTCTGCGAATTTGTACCTCCAGATCTTGGTATTTGGCAATCTTTTCATTGTATTTTGGTCTTAGGTTGTTGTTATTATGTATAGCAATGTCAATCAGTGTAGTTTGCTTAGAAATTTGATCTGTTAGTATGATATCTGGCTTATTATGAGCAACTGTTTGATCTGTTAGACCGTTCGGTCCCAATATAACTTGAACTCGTTGTTTTCAAGAATAGGCTCCTCCTGCTTAACTTATTTAATGCTCTTGGTGGAGTATCTTAGCGGCTGATTCGTGTCTTTCCTTATACTCGGTTGCGGCAAACGCTTGATAACCTCCAGTTATGTGATGGAATGTCTGGTGTTCGACAGCCATCTCTACACTGGTCATTGTAACTTCTCTTGGTCTATTCGGTGGTGAGAAGCAATATCCCGTTCCCTCAGCTGCAGCGGCGTTGAATCGTTTGCCTCGCATATTGCTCGATGTAGTGTAGAAGAGTCCGCTAACCTATGGAAATGAGAATGTAAGTTTATTATTTGTTGATCGAGCTGCTTACCATTATCGACATTGTCGGTTCCATAGCACTATGAGGGTGGTATTTGTGTGCTTTTTTAAGAGTGTTCTTATTTTCCTTTACAGATTTTGGATGTCCGTCCTGCTCCATTTCACAATTTCAGAAGAGTAGCTAAGCGCAGAGCATGCGTACGTTTCGAGCGCCTTAAACAAATTTCTACTATTTAGATTAGTCCAAAATACCCGTCTTAGCCTACTGACAATTTGGTTGTCAATTTGGGCTTCATAGTGCGATGGATAATTCGTTTAGCCTGTTTCATACCTAGATATTTTTATGTTTGTTCTGCATCTCAAATCCTCCCGGTTGCATCTTTCCTTTAACAATAGTCAGAATACGGCTTGTCAAGTCCAAACTACATTCCGATATCCCCAGAGAACGCCTCCACAATTTTGATCATTTGCTCCAGCTGGTTTTTGGTAGCAGCCATCAGTTTAGGATCATCCATGTATAGAAGATGATTTAATCTTACTAGCTCTTCGTTGTTATTTCTAATACGAAAGCCGTATCTGGTGGAGTTCAAATAGTGTGACAGTGGAAATATCTGTGTCTATTATTAATTGTTTTTACTGGCAATGAGTACAGTTGCTCATAATAATAATCTGTTACCGTTATTATCCCTTGTCTCTTTTTTTTGCTGTGTCATCTCTGTCGTTGAGAGAAAATATTTTATGCTTTGTTTCATTGCTTTTGAGACATTTAAAACTTTTTTTAATTTGTTTGTAGATATTGTTCTTTTAGATCTTTTCGTTCCATGGCGCCTGCTTCCCTACAACCGGTTCTATAATGATCTGTTGCAATCTATCCATTTCTGTCTTTGCCTTTACGGTTTTTTTTTAGATTTGGTGGATATTTTAATGATTTGTTGCTATTTTTATTACTGCTTTCCTCATTTTTATATTGAGGTTTCTCAATATTTCGTTTTTAGAAAATAGTTCTTAATTTTGTTTCTTAGGATTCTCTATTGTGCTGGTATAATTCGGCATTTCTTTTTAATTTGTTGATTTTTCTGTACATCAAATTGCTTGTACTTACCCTTACTCTGATCAGCCTGTGATTACTGTGAAACCGAGATCCGGGCGAATATATGCGAAAAAAGACAACAAAATAATTTATTTGATTTTATTACACTTTTTTCAATACAAAATAAAAAAAATATATCCGGAACTATAAATATCATAGGGCGTAAGATCATAATACATTAATTGCTGGCCAATATTATGTATATATTTACACATGTGTGCGAGAAAAGCCCTTTACTTGACGGATTAAAACCGGTAGAAAAGGTTGTAAGTTATCTTGTACGTTTTTTTTCCATTTTTAGCAAAATTTCTCTCGATTTTTTACCCTAATGTTTCTCGCCGAAAAAATAAATGGAAATCTTTTAGCCTAATTTTTCCATACCATTCTTTTCCACTAACCGAAAAAATACTAACTTTGCTTCCTTTATCCGTTAAATTATTAGCAAGACAAACGTGGCCATGAATCTTTAAAAAATAAATCGCTGTCTCCTAAAAACACGCTTACAAGAAGTCTTTCATGATTATTTCGTTCTCTCTGTTCATTCCTTGTTACCTTTGTGTCTCCCTACTAGGCACTTTTCCTTCAACCCTAAATGGTATTTATTGCAATGGCGATGTTTATTTCTTCATAGGACAGACCTTTGTCTCCCTTCTGGGGGATACAGGGTTGGTGTTATTAGCATTTTTGGGCTTTTTTCCTATTCTCTAAAGGGATAGATATATTAAAAGGATAGTTTGTGTCAATGCTTAAAAGGTTTTTGTTGATCGATACTTAAAATATATGGGATTGTTTACTCTGGATAGAGAATTTGTTAGGAGAAATATTTTAAATCGTACATTTGAATTTAAATAGGTAATATATCGTGTTAAGTTTGCAGTCGATTCCTCATAAACCATTTTTAAATACTTGTAAATAAAACACTGTTTGCTTTTTAATGCTTCATTGGTTTAATATAGCTAAACTCTACATATGTTTGGCTTTGGGAGTCCTTTTTCAAGAGCGCATTTAACACTTAAAGTAAACATTTTTTTTTTCAATACTTTTATATGCTCAGTATTCCACTCTGTAACATATTTTAAGAAATCTATTTAGTCCAGAGTACTGAGCCCTATTTTGAAAAGGATTAACACTCGTCTAAAACTTAATGAGTGGCTTTATTTATTTTAACGTTGCCTGCAACTTTTTATCTACGAATACTCTCGAGAATGGGTAGTTGTCAATGTGGAAATTGAGTGATGTATTAAAAAAGTATTCAATTGAAAAACAAAAAATGTGGAATGTATTTTACTTTCGAAATATGACGAAGGCGACAACGAAGAAGTGAATGAAGTTTAGTTTTATGTGATATTTGTAAAAAATATCGATATCTGTTTTGTTTATACCATAAACAAATAGTAATTTAATTATTATCTATTTTTATATCGTTTTCTAGAAAAAATATTTATTGTCACATTATTCCATAAACTCTTACTTGCACTCCTGAACTTGTATAATGTTACCTCTTTCACACTCCCATAATACTTTTTTCTTGGCTTTCACACTACTTTCAATCGCCAAAATGATCTGTCTTGAGGTAAATTTTCACTATTTGGCTTCAAATTAGTCAGATTTAACCTTAAATCTTTTCTGTCAGTGATTTTCAATCTATTATTTTTTTTTGTAAAATTATTTGCACACTCCAGCTGGAATGAAGATGGAAAAGCAATAAAAATATTCTTGCGATCGTCCGTAATACAAGATAAGTAGCAATTATGTCTCTTTGAATCCTAAAATCTATTTCTAAACTGTTCTTTAAGTTCTTCGTTAGTACTCATTATAATCATTTTTCTTCTTGTAAAATGACATTCGATACATCAATGTCACCGTATGGACTGATATACTACTGTGGTATTCTATGGTCAAGAAATCCTCAATTCATGACGTCATTGTTTAAAACTCTGTTTAAGACACATTGACAGATATTTATCCAAAAAATTCAAATAATCAACGCTTAATTATTTATATTTCCTTTTAGATTGGACCATGTCCAGGAACAGTGAATAAAAATAAAGCTAATTAAAAATGGGAAGATTTAGCAATTCGAAAAAAACCTTATTTTAATCGTTTTGGCGGTCATTTATTTTTAGATACAGAGGAATCATGTACCACTGAATTTTTTCTACAAAAATTTAGACATAAAGAGAGGACAAAAGATAGAAAGTATATGTGCAAGAACCACGATAATAGTACCCCCATGTTTCATTTAGATTTAGTTCTAAACATGTGTAAATTATCGCCATTAATAGGTTCACAATTTAAATATTTGGAGCCTACCGTATCATCATTCAGCCATTAATTACTGATAACTAATGTTATTTTATTAAAGTTTTACGGTTTTGACAGCTTGATATACCTTGTAATTATTGTCGTATGGTGACTGCTCGCAAGAAATTTTATGGCACCAAACATTTTTCTGGGTCTCAAGAAAGCGTAATCGTATAATGGGTTTCCTATAATGTATATTTCTATGATTCAAGGCCGTATTCTTAACATTAAATTTTTAATCTCAACACTATACTTTTCTTCCATACTTTCCTAGTACCTGTTTTTAATATATTATTGGTATATTGTAGTTTTTGAGCTAATATATATGCTGTCTTCAAAGAAAATGAAAATTATTTCTCTAGTTTGGCTCTAATATTTTTACTGTTGTTTTGGAGTCACGCCGTCCGGCGTAGCATTTGACGTCACTGGTCGCACATTGCTGTTCTGGAGAATTCCAGTAGGATAATAGAATGTAACGGAGTATTAGAAAGAGGAATATTTGTTATTTTAAAATATTTATTGTTTTGCACTATTTGTCGATTCAAGAATGTCTAAATAGATCTGTCTTTGATTCAGAGTTAGGTGTATGATTTTTATTTTGATTGATTTTCAGCAAAAATTGTTCTTTTTTAAAGATCGTTGGAAAAGCAACGACTTGTGAGCCATTAAGACCCTTTTGGAGATGTTACTCCATATGAAAGAGGGATACGGTGTATCGTTTGGACCTGTAATAATACTCCCCATTAGTTTTTGGTGCTGTATGAAGTTCGATATTGTCTGATTTTATGCTAACTGCAAAGGAAAGTAGGGCTTATTAACCCACTTTGTGCACACAAAACTACTTTCAAGCTTCAAGTCAGCAAAATTGTTGTCTCTTAATTTTCAAATGGAAAAACCTATACCCAAGAAAATATTATAGAGAAATATTCACAAAAGGTTTAAGATACAAATATAAATTATATATATATATATATATATATGTTCCTGGTTTTATGGAATTTTAAGGACAAAACTCTGTTTTGGTCTTGGGGTGCAGTGTCCTTTGGACAACACAGTGGCCTCCATAGCTAGATCGAGGGGTACCATGACGATTGGTCCTTAGGTTTTTTAAAATTTATTTGTAGTGTTGTCAACTAAATTGTTATTATTTTACCAAATTTAAAATTTATTGGATACCATACTTTAATTTTTCATTTTTCAACTTCTAAATCGTTTTACACCCAAGTTGTAATTCATCCGGTTAGTAATGCTCACGTAATGATAGTCCCTGATTTACATCCTGCGGAATTGCACCTTACTGTGCACGATGAGCGTGATAACTTCTCTTCTATGATTTAGTTAATTTTTTTATAACTAACGTATCATTCGCATACTAACTCGGAGGAAGCGGTTGAGAGGATATATTTACTTATCCCTTTATTCATTCTGTAATCCTCTATTCACTTGTTATATATTTTGATACTAATGTACTAAATTTCGAATCATCAAATAATGTTTAAGTTGTACAATTGTACTTTGCATTGTTTGTGTTTGTTTACTTGGTCCCTAAATTTGAAATGCTAGGCTAGGTGAGCCTTCATGGAGTTCAGAGCATCGGATGACCTTCTGGTTTAGGTTGGCGATTTAGTAAACTAGTGGCGCCGTGGATGATTCGTAAGTATCAATTTCTTAATTACTTCTTGAAACATTGGAAACCCTCCCATTTCATTCTTGAGCTATCGAGCACCTTTATTGCGTGCTTAACAGCCCACGAGGGTAACTACCAGAGCTGTTATCAATTATCGAATGATATAGTTAAGAGATGTAAGGAGGCAACACCTACATTTTAAGGCAAAAACTTTTCGTGACTGCAGTAGTCATGCAAACACCTACATCTATCCCAATAATATTAGGAAACTTACATTAACACCCTACAAATTTTGACTCTTTGTACCCACTAAAATATAAATAATTCCTATGACGTTGTGTCCATGTTTCATTTAGAAGAAACCTACAACTTACTATTTTTTTATCAAATAGCCGGTGATCTTTTTTATTATTACACTCATAATATCAACAACTAAGAATTTTTAATTATATTAAATTATTTGGTTTCATTGCTGAAAATGTATTTTCGAGCAACCAAGCATAAACCAACTATATTAGTGTAAAAGCATTCATAAAGTGAGCTCGCATCCAACGTATTTTAACATGCTTTTAACACAGTGGATTTTCTGACGTTAAAAAGGAAAGGTAAGTGAAATAATTTGTTATTTATTAGGTTTTGTGAAAGTGTTATGTATTTTAGAGCTATGCGCGTAAATATAAATATAAAGAAAATTAAAAATACATTAAAAAATAATAATGCTTTATTTTATGCATTTTTACGTAGGAGCTTCCATCTTAACTATTCAGAATATACTTGTAAATAAAACACTGTTTGCTCTTTAATGTTACAGTAGTTCAATTCCAAGATGGTCTGGGAATGCCTAAAGGAACTGAATGATTTGAGTAAGAATAATGAAGTCACGCTCATGTAGGTACCGGGACATGCCGGGATAGGGCGGAATAAAATAGTAGTCAAGCTCGCGAGGAAAGGGGTTGAGATACCTTTTTTGGGGCCAGAGCCTTTCTGTGGAATCAGTAGCAGTATAATGCTGGAGGAACAAAAGATAGAAAATTTCACATTTGACGAAACAAATAACTTGGGGTGAAGTAGTAAAGAATCAGCCAATATTGCAGAAAAAGAAGGTTAAGTTGTCCTAATGAAATATTGTGGAATTGTAAGTGGGGGAAATGTAACGTCGTGATAGCTAATTTATGAGAGCTTATTATTAATGAGCCAAGCAGCCTGTATGCGATCTCACTCACTAAGTGACTGATGACACAATAATTGTCTCTAGAATTTTCACCACGATACTGAAACTATTTATTATATTTGCGCGTCGTCCTGGCTCCAAGTATCTAGAGTCGAACTCATCCATAAGACTATGATTGTTGTAGATGGGGCCTATCTTAAGTGTCATGATAGGGGATCTCTGTCACTATACCTAATAACAATCTTTATTTAAATACTCAAGGAAATAATAAAACGACAAAATTAGTCCAAAATAAATTGTGTTATCTGAAAAGGCTCATTTCTTGTAAGGTTTGGGTTTCCACTTAACCTAAAGTAACCCCAAGGACCTCTTTCAATGTCCACTTGAAGGATATACTGACATGACAACTTAATTTTCTACAACTGTTGTATTCAAAGTTTCCATGTTCTAGTCAATTTTTTTTTTACTAATTCGTCGAAAAAGTATATTTTTTATCCAAACAAACTTTAGATGATATTTGAGTCCTAAGATATTTATATAGTTGGAGGCAAAATTTTCCCCACATTCTATTTCTGTAATTAAAAACATAGGTTCCCGTAAAAAAATCGACTTGACCTTGGAATGACCTTATGGTTCAATCTTTAGGTAAACCTCAAAGTTACTATGAAATGCCTTGTTTCATTTACGCTTAAAGTTTCTCTTTTTAGCGCTTTATTTTCTCAAAGCTATTTATACCATTAGATTGTAAATATTTCTGCAAATAAAAATGAACGTTTGTAAGCGAGATATATCAGTAATTCGAAAAAATAATTCATTGGATAGTTCAGCCATTTTACATTTTCAAAATACCCAGACGGTTTTCTAAAGTAAATGTCAAAGATCTAATATGAATGAAAACTTTTCTGAGCAGAGTGGGGAAGATAATGAAGAAAATGCCTCATATATATATATATATATATATATATATATATATATATATATATATATATATATATATATATATATATATATATATATAATATATATGAAGTAAATTGTGTTCAGTAAATGCAAACTTCGTTCCAATCATATCCTTTTCGTGTTAGAGGTTGCACAGTTTGAATAAATTGCGATAAAACACAATCCATCCCATTCCACCACCATCGAGATGATGGCCCACCTGTACGACCATACCGAGAAGAAAGTCAAAACTTACCCTTCCTGCCACAGTGATACGGCAGAGGTACATGTTTCGTCTCTACTAGACTCATCAGGGTACCGACATGCACCTGTCTGTGCAAATATATAAATATATATATATATATATATATATATATATATATATATATATATATATATATATATATGTATATATATCCACAGCTCCATGAAATTACTTTTTGTTGGCTGTGAGAAAGAAAAATGGGTCATAGATAATGTATGGACTTAATTGTGAATTTATTTTTCAATAAAGTGTCTTATTGTTACATAAATATAAATTTCAATACCATATCGATAATATTCTCGATACTTTAAAAAATAAACTAGTTCTAAAATTCTTTTAAAAACATTATCGAACCTTTAAGAAGATTTGTAGTCGTTCCCCCAGAATAGGAAGATATGATCGTTCTATCAAAGTAGTCACAGTAATTTTTGTAAAATCTCCAAATGTCAGTTATTCTCTAAATATAAAATATCATATCGATAATATTCTCGATACTTTAAAAAATAAACTAGTTCTAAAATGCTTTTAAAAACATTATCGAACCTTTAAGAAGATTTGTAGTCGTTCCCCCAGAATAGGAAGATATGATCGTTCTCTCAAAGTAGTCACAGTAATTTTTATAAAATCTCCAAATGTCAGTTATTCTCTAAATATAACATATCATATCGATAATATTCTCGATACTTTAAAAAATAAACTAGTTCTAAAATTCTTTTAAAAACATTATTGAACCTTTAAGAAGATTTGTGGTCGTTCCCCCAGAATAGGAAGATATGATCGTTCTATCAAAGTAGTCACAGTAATTTTTATAAAATCTCCAAATGTCAGTTATTCTCTAAATATAACATATTTTATAGATGAGCAGATAGTGAGCAAAAGCTGTATGATATGAGGCAGTTTTATTGAATTTTTTATAAATACGAATTAAGGGCAGATATAGTAATGTTAATAATAGTGCGTCCTTTCTATTTCAATAACTATTTAACTGCTTCTATTCAATTAAATAAAGATCTAAGTAAAATTAACCTAAAAAAAAAGTAGTAATATAACATATATTTTACTAACACCTAATCCTTACATTTTACTTTATCGCTATCAAACATATTCCCCTAGGTTTATAGGGTCTCAGTTTATACCACAAAGCTCGCTACTAAGCGATATCACGTGTAATTCTACCCTTATCTTCAACAATTGAAAGAGTAAGACATAAAAGTGAATGTTTGCTTAAGAAATATTTTTATCCGTCAGAATTAGGTTGTTTCGAAATTACTTCAAATGGATTTGATCCCCCTTTTTAAAGAAAAAAAGTCTTTTATGTCGTATCTTGAATTTTTTATCGTTTGAAGACGGAAATCTGCTTTCTTTTCACACAAGTTGGCCCCAAAAGTGTTTAAAATGCTTTTGAGTATTTTTACAAAGGCCGCAAGGGGCATTCATTTGCACAAAGTAACGCAGAATTATATATTTCGTTTGATTTTATTAAAACTGTTTTTGTAAGGGATAATAAATATGTTGAAAATGTTCGATATAAAATGTCAACTTTCAAAATAGTTTAACAAACAAAAGTACATTTGAAAATGAAAGGAATAATCTCTTAAATATGTACTGTTAAAGGAAAAATATCATTAGTGCAAATTTCAACTTTATTTAGGTTTTACGAAGGTCCAAAAAGCTGTCTATTTTTATAAATTAATTATATGTATCTAATCATAAAATAAACAATACATTAGCATAAGGAACTTCAGATATTAGAAAAATTAATTTTTTCGTTATTTTTCAGGTTGTAGTGCCGACTCTTCGCAAAATAATAGTAATTTATATGTTTTTTTATCCGTTCAAAACCAGATGCTGTCTGTTCATTAGTTTTTCACAATTGCCACTTAAAATTTTTGCTGCACTATTTTCAGCTCCTGGATGCGTCTCTGATTTTTTTTTTTAATTTACTAAAAATATTTTAAAAGTAGAAGTATCATTCTACAAGCCTATATTTAATTTTGCATTAAAAAGTCTGTAATATACGTGGAAAATGAAACATAACCGAAAACGACCGAGTGCATGATAGAAGAATAGTGAAGGTAGCACTGCTGCCGAGGATAGTCGTATGTATTATATGAATATGATTCCCTCTGGCAAAAACTAAATCCAACCAAGCAAAAAAAATCATAAACGAAATTAAGTTCATTCCAACATGTTAAAAAAGAAAGAAATCCCCAAAAAAGGAAAATTACAAGCAAATACTAGAAGAAAAAGAGGCAGGATACCACACTGGAATGCATAGGACTACAATAACAAGTGACAAACTTTCTGCACGAATAAAACCAGCTAACACACAACCGGATAATCAAACCACAGAAGCGACGACACAAACAAACCCACAAGAGGAAGAAAAACTATCTCAGAAACAGATGAAATAAAAACATGAGTACTACTGAGTCCTCTCCATTACCAATACTGGAAAAGAACAAAAAAAAATTAATAAATGCATAGACTATATATATATATATATATATATATATATATATATATATATATATATATATATATATATATATATATATATATATGTACAGTCTAGCAAAATTAATATCATAAATACCAAATCAAACAAACACTATCACAGAAACTTCACAAATCTACTAAGAACAAAAAAGATTGGATACCATATGTACTTACTACAAGAAGAATGGCCTTTAAACATCATAATAAAAGGATTGCATAAAAACATACCCATATAAGACACCAAAAAAGACACAGAAGAAAAAGGGTTTACTCTACTGGAAATATTCGGAATTAGTGTCGGCCCGGAAAAAAAAAAGAAACGTCAATGATCGGAGTCCCCAATACGTAACGAGAAATATACAACATAAGCTATATCCTACAGCTGCCAGTAATAACAGAAAACCAAAGCTCAGGAGGTATACTAAGGTTACATCAATGCCACTGATGCCAAAAATTTGGCTATACTCAACAAAGATGCTATGCCCAACTAAGCTATCATAAATACGCAGGAGAATACCATAACACCTCTTGCAACAAACCCATCAACATAGAACCAAAATGCACAAACTGTATCGGACCGTACCCAGCGAACTGTAGACAGTGCCCACAAAATCCAAGAAATAAAATAAAATAAACTATTTCAGGAACATATTTAAACGAAAACCTGATCTTAAGAGAAGTTTTCAAAAACTACCAAATCAGAGATCAAGCCCGAAGAAAACTTGAATGATTACGAGAGTCTTGTGACACTAACTTGATAATCAAAGACATATTAGTGCCCCCACTATATTGCTACTTTCACGGTCCTGTTAGTTGGAATTTTTCACTTATTTCACTGACTTTTTGATACGAAATGAAAATATAGTCTTGTAGCTTGTAGAATGCAGGCGCAGATCCAAGGGGGGGGGGGGGGGGGCGATCGCCCCAAGAGCTTTTGGTTCACAAAATCACACCCGATTTTGCCTCTTACACAATAGTTTCTTCAAAAACCAGAGAGAGTAATAAATCATTTTTTACCCTTTTTTTTCTTCGCAAACTACCTGTATTCTTTAGTCCGATATCTTTGGCAAAATCTGTTAGACACATATATTTTTCATAGGAATAGGTTAGAAATTTTATAATACACAACTGTATTTTTATTATTTTTAATTTTGGCATAGAAACAGTTTTAGGCACATTCAAAATGTGGCCTTTTTCTCTCAAAAAATTCTAAGTTTATAATTTTATATACTTACAAAATAACCATTTTCAAAAAATACAAGAAGTTAATATATATATATATATATATATATATATATATATATATATATATATATATATATATATATATATATATAAATTCGTCCATATAATATTAAAATTTTTTGGGACATCGGTCATCTTATTATTAACTAAAAACATTTTTAGGATATTTGACGTTTTAGTTTATTTATCGCCATCTACAAAATTAAAATTAAACACTAAAAAGGGATTCAAATGTAATTAGTTGTTATATGTTGCAAAAAATTTAAATACTAAATTGTGTTTACGCTCCTAAACATTACGTATCTAATTCATTATTAAAGTCAGTGAAGCTATCTACGCTCAAATTAATTATAATTGGTTTCTCTATCTCACCGATTATGAGATCGAGTTTCACATTTTCTTTTATTCTTTTACTGTATGAATTTTTCACAATTTTCTGCACTAACTTTATCCAAAAAACTCTTTCAAAAGTTCAGTTAAATTACTAATTTCGTAAGTTGTGTTATTTCTAGCAACTCTATCTTTTACTTGAGAGAGATATTTCCTCTCCATTTTCCGGACGATCTATAAGAACAAATTTCATATCTGGTTCTTCCCAGCAAAAATTAAGTTGTCTGAGCAATTTTCAGAGCTCAGTTCTTTTAATTTCAAATGAATTCTGATCTTCATTGATTTTAGTTAAGATTTTGTCGACGGTTGGGATCTGCTTCTCATAATAAAACGTATGTACAACTTCTTTTATTGAAGTTTACATCTCTTCTTCCAACGAGGTTTTTCGTCTGCCAGTGATCGAATGTAGCTTGGAAGTACTAACAATTCCAGTCGTTTTTTCTCTTTCAGTATTCGGGAGATAGTAGATTTTCCAACTCCTGTCATGTTGGAACGCATCTCAACGTTATTATCTAGATATGAATATAAACATAAAGTTTTTCGTTGATGAAAAAATGCTCCGGTTTAACGATTTTGGAATAAATATAGAGGTGGGTATCTCACTAATCTCAAATAAAATATAAAAACAAGCGCAAATAAGATAAATCACTAAGGACACACGGTAAGGTGTACTTTGCTCACAGACAGAAATTTTCTTGTTGCAGTAAGTTTATAAAAACTTATAATATTTAAATATAATTAAATGCAATTAGATTCACGGTAGTCCTGAGTTACCTGCGACACTGGAGTAGGTACGTTTGAGGTTTTGGTAACAGTTTTATTACTCTCTCTAGTTCTTGAATAGAGTATAAGAATTTCTATGCTTACGATCGCCCCTTCCCTTCCCAAGAGCTTTGAGTTCAGGAAAATAGAACCGATTCTGCATTTTATATTAGGAATGTGTATGCTGCTGACACTCTACTCCCCTCCCTCTCCCGTAGACAACTTGTTTTTCTTGCGATGCCCCCCCTCAAGAGCTTTGAATTCAGGAAAATAAACCCGATTCTGCCTCTTACACTAGGAATGTGTATGCTGTTCGCATCCTCCCCTCTGTCGATAACTTGTTTTTTCTTATGATCGCCGCTCCCTCTCCAAGAGCTTCAAATTCAGAAAAATAGACCCGACCCTGCCTTTTACACTAGAAATGGGAATCTTGCTGGTGTCTCCTCACCCCCGTCGACAACTTGCTTTCGCGTACTTTTGTGATATCACCGCTCCCCCAAAGGAGAGAGGCTGGATCCACCACTGGTAGAATGACACTTCTACTTTCAAGATCTTTTTACAAAATTAAAATTGAACCATCTATGATGCACTTAAGCGCACTGGAAGGGCATTAAAAATTAAAAATTTCAAAAGGAAATTATGCAAAAGCTAATTAACTGACACCTTGAAGCCTTTAGCACGCATAAACTACATATTAATTACTATTATTTCGCGAAGAGTCGGTGCTACAACTTGAAAAATGACGAAGATATGAATTTTTGAAAAATTACCGAATTTTTCGTTTATTCCTGTTTTTCTTCGTTTCTAATGATCCAATTGTTTCGCTCCTGAGTTCATTTTATTTGTATTTTTATTCTTTGCAATTTGTCTTTTACACCATTGAGATTGCTTTATTAGTTTTGATGTTATTTAGATTTGTTTTTAGTGTGATTGTACCGTCGGTATATTGATAGTATTTTTGTCACACTTTTATTTTTCTCTCTATCGATTGACCTAGTAATAAATTTAACAAAGTAAAAAAGTATCTGTCAAGTTCAAAATTTGTTCTTCAAAAAGATATGCCATAAATTTGTACTTTAGTATTTATCCTTAACAAATTGTCACTATTGCGTTGCCTATATCACTTTCTCTTGTCCTGGTTCATATTGTATGTTTATTTCCATACTTCTCAACATAACTGTTTTTTTTTTCATTTTTATAGCAATAAAAACTTTCCCTTCAAATTTAAAGTTTGTCATTTTAAACCATAAAGCAAAAAGCTCGACTCGAATGCATTTAATTTCAGACTTTCTCTGTCTCCTCCAATTGAAAGAACGAAGCACAAAAGCGAATGTTTGCTTAAGAAATATTTTATGTCTGTTGGAATTAGGTTGTTTTGAAAATTGCTCCAAATCGATCCTATCCGACTCGCTTTAAAAAGGAAAAGGCCTTTCATGTCCTACTCTGAATTTTTCATCGTACGAAGAGAGGAATCTGCCTTCGTTTTACACAAGTTGGCCCCGAAAGTGTTTGAAATGCTTTTGAGTTTTTTATAAAGGCCGTGAGGCGCGTTCATTTGCACGTAATACGGATTTAAAGCACGATGTGCCTGGGATAAAATAGAACTTTATTATTTATACACAAGATTATTGTAAAGTTGAAATATTCCTAAAAGTTTCGCATTCAAACCCGAAATTTAATTGTTTCTTAACTCAGTAGTCGCAGTGAAGAGGACAATAATTTTCTGGGGTCTCTGTTTGTCCTTTTTTCATCCCATTAAATACTATAATATAATTTTATTTAAATTTGTATTTCAAATAATAAATTATAATATCTAAGATGTCTGCTGTACAAAATAGTGGCTTATAAAAACTTGACTAAAATGTGGTCGGACTTGCATTGTCTTTATTTTTATTTTTACGATGAGTCGATTAGGTTGTTTCTCTAATCGTTATCAAGTATAAACTGAATATTCTGTCTTAAGACTACGAGCTTATATAGGGACTGTGTCCATTGAAGCTCAACGTTTCGCTTTACTATACACACCTCAATGATTTGATGTTACAAAGTAGTGGTTGCCAAAGATTAGGTATCTCAACACTCGGTTTACTGACGATTCCATTATTGTTTTTAATGTATGCTGCTTCTATAACTTTTTTCTTTTTTTCATATTGGGTTCCATATATATTGCCGCAGCCTTAGACCACTTTATATGGTGTGGTTTATCCCAGGAGTGTTCTGCAATACCTGATCTCAACGTTTCCCCTTTTTGTGTATGAGTTTTATGTTCCTTAATTCTAACTTCTAGCGGTCGTTTGGTTTCTCCAATATACATATCACCACACTCACATGGAACTTTGTAAACACATTCTTTCTTATCGGTGGTTTTAGGTTATGTTTTTCTTAAATGAGCTCTAAGGGTATTTCCTAATTTAAAGGCTGTTTTCATATTATGACTACTGGCAAGTCGTCTTATTTTCTTCGACGTTGCCTTAATGTACGGAATTGTGAAGAAGGAATGTGTTTCTTGCTGTCCAATGTTCGTTATTCTAAAATTATTTATAACATCGTCAATTAGTTTTAACGGATAACCATTCTGTTGTAAATCGGATTTAATATTTGCTACCTCTTTTTCCAAAGATTCGGCATTATTGCATATACATATAGCGCGATTATAGAGGTTGCGTATAATTCCTCGTTTTGTTACAACAGAATGATTAGAACTATGATTAAGATATTGTCCAGTATGTGTTGGCTTTCTGTAAACTGAAGTTTTAATAGTTTCGTTTGAACGGTTCACCATGACATCTAGGAAGGGCGATTGATCATGTACCTATTTTTCCATGGTAAACTTAATTGTAGGTCGAATGATATTCAGATGTTTCAGGAAATCATTAAGTTCTTGATCATTGCCCTTCCATACGATGAAAGTATCATCGACATATCTCAACCAGACTTTCGGTTTTACTGTTGCCGTTTCTATGGCATGAGTTTCGAACCATTCCATATATACATTGGCGTAATAGTAAAATTATTAATTTTCTCTAAAATAGTCACCGATAATGTGTTATTGGATCTGTCTTGCTTCTTGTAGATCAGTGGGTTTCTCTTGTTCTTGATGAACATTTCCGATAATAAAAAGTTATTATCAATTTGTCTTTTGGAAAACATCTAAATCTATTCTTCTAGACCTCACAACATCTTTCAACGGTACTCAGCAATGAACAGATATCTACTAAATCTTTCCTCTGGTGTTCCCAGTTATAAAACGTCTCCTAGAGGCAATGGTCTTAAAAAAAACCTGAAAAAATTAAACTATATCACTTTCCTGTATATATTAAAACATATTATAAATTAATAACAAATTATCAGTTTATTGTATAATAATTTACCTGAATTTCCAATGAGGAAGAATAAATCTTCTGGGTTTCTTTTATAGATCATTTCCATTATATTGCAAATATTAGATTCATTCCAAATATAGGAATCATGGGTACTACAAGGAAATGTAGCATTCTTTTTCAAAAAAAAAACAAATTGTATATCATTTTTAAGTTTGTAAAATACATATTACTGCTAGCTGTTTATAATTTAGGATTTTACAGAAAATTACACAGATGGACAAGTACATAATTCATTTAATTTTTTTAGTAATTAGATCCACTCTGAAATAGCATCTTCTCTGTTTAAAGCATCTAGGTTTCTTCCTGATACTTACTCCAACTGACACTTCCTGACTGACTAGTTCCAGAAATATATTCAACCCAGTAATTTCGTGGTAGCTGCCAGTCACAAAAAATCTAGGAAGCTACAAATATTAATATTTTAATAAAATTATATTAATATGTGTACCTAAATGTAAAAAGGAAAATTAATATTAGCTAACGTCCTCCAAATTTTTTACCGGTAACTAAAGCAGGTAATATATTATAAATATGTATAATACAACCAAGTAAAAAATCATTAATGACTTATTGATCTTGTATATGCTAACTTTATAGTTACGAAATATTACCATGACTTCTGGCAAAGATGACGTTGCCTTCTTTCAAGCCCAGAGAATTCTAGAAATTTCTAGTACAAGATATCTTCACAGATCTTTAGCAAGCCGGTAAAATAAATTAAAGTAAGTAAAATCCAACAAATTTCACAAATATTTATATAATAGGTACTTACATAAACAGCCTGGCGAATTCCGAATCATTTAAAGCTCCAAATATTTTATAAAAATTACAATATTTTATTTTTAAAACGATCTTGAATTTTCTTGAACTTTTATAACCTAAAAATAATGCATAAGTAGGGAAATGACAGTATCGTTCTCTCAAAATCTCGCCGTTCTCTTGGCTTCGACTAGTAGAACAAGTTCTCTCAAGATTTGATGGATGTGACCATCGCTTAAAATTACCACAATACGGTTTTTTACTTTTTCGTGAGAACCAAGCCCACTTTCCATCAAGATGATCGTTCTCTCGAGAACGCGAATAGGTACCCTGGAATAGTCCCCCTCCCATTGCCGGGGTATTAGGTTTTCGTAACTACATTCACAACAAATACTATCAATCCTAAACGTATCATTTTTAAATAAATACACTCCATTTTTCTACAGTCGCCTCTGTGTTCGTAATAGTTTTAAAAATGTGATCATCTTAAGACAAAACATGATGATACGATATTTTCGGACGCTCTTTTAAATGATTGCAGTTAAACTTAAAGTATTTGTTGTCATGAATTTATTGTTTTTGTTCTTGTGTATTAATTAGTAGTTTAAATTATTAAATACACTTTAAGTTACCGATTTTTGTTGAAGTATCCTGTTACAGTTTTGTTATTTTACAAACAAAACTATAAATAATTTTACCAAAATACCAACAATCAAGCCAATACTCACCATAAATTATATTCTTATTTTCATCAAGTAGCCTCTTTAATACATATAAAATAAAAACTAAAAGTTTTTGTCACTGTCACACCAAAAACCGGTTTTGCTAAAAAATCAAGTGTGCCTGGAAATGTATCAAACACTCCACTTTTGCCACTTTCATCAAGGGTGTAATTAGTTATTCTCTTGTTTTTTTTTTTCTTGGCGCTCTTGAGTGTCAGTAGAGAGAGTCTGGGCCAAGCCTTGGTTGTGAAAACTGGCAGAAACCCAGAAAGCAGAGATTTTTTGCTGATTTTCTCAGAGTACAATACTACTTTTATTTCTGTTTGCAGCTAAAATCATAGTTTAGTGCGTTAAGGCATCATTTGCCAGACATTGAGGATAAACAAAGCTTTATTGTATTCGTTTTTCGTTAAGTACAGTTTAGTGAAAGTGATCTCACCTAAGAAGTTAAAACACCATCATTGTGACTTTAATTACTTGGTGCACCCTTAAAGACAATCAGGTACATGCCACAAACAGTTCTTATTATACCGAGACTTTGCGATCCTGTTTAAAATTAGATTTGCCTACCAGAGCCAACATATTACACACCACTGCTCCATAGAGGCCATCGGCTATCCAGCTTGTCGAAAGTGTTTGGATTTAATGACAAAACAGCCTTTCAGGTATTAGAACTTCGTAATAAACAGTGAAATTTACCGGTTTTAATGTATACTTTCCTTTTTCCCCTGTGATTGGGAACTAATAAGACTTTATGCGAGCAATTACAGGACACTTTATTTTTAAATTTTATTTAAAATACCTTGTAAACCGAAGGTATACGTGTACACTAGGTAATTTAAAACATCACTTCACATATTAATAGTCCAACACTTTTAATTAGGCTTAAATAAACATAATTTTAGACTTAATCGGCCTACTAGAAAAAGTAAGGTTATTTATTCAGTTCAGCCGATAGTAAAAATTAAAGCCGGACCTACATCTAAACCGACTTGGCGTATGGCGCAGATGACGTCATACTTGTAGTAGGGCTGTTCATTGTTTCTTTGTTTTTTTTTTGTTATGATCCATTTAGCAAATAGTCAGATATTTCTTTAGTTTAAAACTGTAATTCAAAATCCCCTTTTTTTTATTGTTAAATATAGATTTTAATTGTTTTTGGAATCGGTGTGTTTTATTTTTGGATTCAGTTGTTTCCTGTTTTCGATAAGATCATCGCTTCTTCTTACCGACGGGCCTAAAACAGGTGGCGCTTTGAATTTAAATAACCCCCCCCCCCCTAATCTCCGGCATGCTAGCCTAGGCACTGCCCTAAAAGAAGGAGCGATCAACACCGAAAAATAACCACCTGTACAGAAGCATTCAATATTTAATTTTCATTCATTCATTTTCATTTTAATTCCTTTTCTCTCCCGTAACGTGGCAATCCATATACTTACGTGACAATATATTGATTACAGAACATGATCTTCACGCCCAATTCTAACTGAAATGAAAACAAAATACTCTGTAAGCTGAAGATCTAATATTTTGCATTGTTCACTCCTCAAACAATCGCTACATTCTTAAAACCGTTTACTGCCACACTTGAGAGGTCATCTTGTTTTCGATAAAACCGAATTCCGTTCTCCATATAATAAAAAATTCAGTGTATGACATAAAAGACCTTTTTCGTTTTAAAGTGAGTCAGATTGGATCGATTTGAAGCAATTTTTAAAACAAGCCAATTTCAACAGTCATAAAATATTTCTAAAGCAAACATTTGCCTTTGTTTTTCGTTTTTTTTTTCAGTGAATGAGACACTGGGAGATGTAGTGCTTTTTAGGTCAGGTTTTGACTGTCATGAAAAGGAACAGAAAATATTAAATAACGAGATTCTAACAGTGCGAATTTTGTGACGTAAGGATATAATAACGAAAATTGAAAATACTTTGTATAATCTAACTACACATCACCAACCTTATGTCCTTATTTTTAAACACATATTAGGTAGGCAAGAAAATAGGTTTGGTTGTCACACATAGAGAGCGTTGCAATTGTTTTGAAGGACTTCTATCAGTGTTGAGGTATTTCTTCCTTTTGACATTTAATAACGGTCAGTTTTACGTTACTTTAAAAATAACTGTTTGTTTAGGATCAATATTAACATGGAGTGCAGAAACGAATATTTTCGTCATATTTTCTTTTTTTATTTCCGTAAAGAAAAGAAACCTGCTGAGACTCACACAGATATATGTGAAATTTATGGTTTGCATAACAGAACGCACGTGTCGAAATTGGTTGTTTAAAGGTAGAAAAACAATTCGAACATTTTCAAGATGTGTTTTTCTGGTGAGAAGTCGTGTTATACAAAACTTTTCTACTCTGCTTTCTTATTTTGCTATTAAAGTTTTTCAGCCAGGAAGTCATTATCTCTGTTGTCATCCAAGCTTTTTTATTGGAGACCCATTCTTAGGGTAATTTTTCTATATCTGCTCCTTTAAAACATCATGGATTTTTATTTTTCCTATCACTATTGGGCTTTTCTTCTCACCATTCATGCTACTACACAAAAGAATAGTCACGCGTTGCCTAGCTGAATTTCTTACAGCGCATTTATCACTCTTTAAGACAAAAATTTTATTTGACATTGCTACGTAGTAAAGTTCTGTTTCGTCTGCATTAAAAATATCTTTAGCATCATATTCCTTAACGATTAATTTAAGTTTAGTTAACCAACCAATCTTGAACACTTACTTCATCCACATCAGCAAACTCGCCACAAATTGTTTTAAAATTGATATCATGCCTTTTGCAGAACCTCTCTAACCATCCATTTGATGCCTTAAAGTCACTGACTTTTAAGTTTTTTGACACTTCCAGAGCGAACGTTTCTGTTTCAAGCTTTGCAAAACCAATCCTAAACCATTTGGTCAATCGCCAGTCTCGTCAGTTTTTGGAAACTTCCGTTTTTAATCTACATGAAATCCCTGGTTTTCAAAAAGTTTTTTCAATTCTATTTTACTTTTTAGAATATCATTCACTTATGTTCTTCAGTGCACTGGTACTATATTTTTCACTTTCCGCGCTGAATTCCATTTTTTCTTTAAGAGATAAAAGTTTACGTTCCAGAAACATGTTGACTATTGTTAAACTTTTAACTGAATAAATTATAAATTATAAATACAAATATGTGAATAAACTACCTAAAAATCCATTTATTTAATTGGATTTCAAGAATTACCTTGATATTTTCAATAATAAAAGTACTCACTGTGTGCGGTTTATGTCAGGTATTAAGGGTGAAAGTTCCAGGTTATTTACCGTGGTCATTTTTCCAACGCTCCGTTATTGACAGGTTTTTTGCTACGAAAAACTATAAGATTCATTTTAAAGGAATACATTTTTCGAAAAAATGTCAAAGAATAAATAGTGTTTATTTTTGCCAAATTAATATTTCTAGCGTAGAATTTTTCAACTGTTTCATAATTATTAAATTTTTGGTTAATAATAAATTAAGGACCACACGGATAGAAAAATATTATTTAAGTTTTATGTTGACAATGATAAAATGAATAAATTGCAGCGCCCTTTTTCGGTCGCTTAAGTTGTATTTTTATGCATCTTTTCTGTGGTTGGCGGCTCGCCTATAAGGTGCTACAGTATTTTATATTAGTTTTTAACAATAAAAGTGATTTTGAGACCTTCTTCTTCAAGTGCCATATCAGGTCCCCTTGACGTTGGCAATTACATTGGCAAGTCTTTCACGGTCCTGCGCCAGCTGGAACAGTTCCCCCGCGCTACGTATACCTGTCCATTCACGAATATTCCTCAACCAGGAAGCCTGTCTCCTTCCTACCCCTCTACGTCCCTCTACTTTACCCATCATGATTAGCTGAAGAATTCTATATCGCTCCCCTCTGAATATATGTCCAAGATATGAGATTTTTCTACAATTCACAGTGTTTAATAGTAGACGAGTTGTGTCGGCCCTATTGAGTACCATTTCATTGGTCTGCCTAGCTGTCCAAGGTATTCTCAGCATTCGCCGGTGTAACCACATTTCGAGAGCCTCCAACCGATTAATCGTGGCAGCCTTAATTGTCCAGATCTTTGCCCCATATAGCAACACTGGCCAGACGTATGATCTTATCATTCTCTGTAGTAGTTTTAGGTTGAGGTTATCATTGCAGAAAAGTGGTTTCATTTTTTGAAAAGTTGCTCTAGCAGTCTCTATTCTACACCTTATCTCTTTATCTGGATTTAGATTTTCGGTGATATAACATCCAAATGAGTCACCCTGTATTGAAGGGTTAAGATGAGGTTGTCTACTAAAGACCATAAATTTTGTCTTTTTGATATTTATGTTGAGCCCCATTTCTTGACCCTCAGTGTTAACACAGTTTAATAGATGTTACCGGTCTTGTAGTTTGTCGCTTAGGATAACAGTGTCGTCAGCATATCGTATTGTATTTATATATTCTCCATTGATTTGTACTCCCATTCGTTGTCCTTGAGTAGCCCGTTTAAAGATTTTATCTGAATATATATTAAAAAGCAGTGGAGATAGTATGCAGCCCTGTCTGACGCCTCGTAGAATTTTACTTTGTTCTGTGAGTTTTCCATTTAGCCTTACTGTTGCTTTCTGCCGCCAATATAGATTTTTAATAATTCTTACGTCTCTGCTGTCTATCCCTACGTTATTTAAAATGCCTATGAGTTTTCTGTGCTGTACTCTATCGAAGGCCTTCTCGTAATCGACAAAACATACGGATACATCCTTGTGTTGGTCCCGGCATTTTTGCAGAAGTAAATTTAGAGCGAATAAAGCCTCTCTAGTACTTAGGGCGTTTCTAAATCCGAATGGGGTTTCATCTAAATCTGCTTCGCATTTAGATCTTATCCTGCTGTGGATGATTCTGAGAAAGACCTTCAAAGTGTGGCTCATTAGACTTATTAGTCTGTACTCACTGCATCGCTTTGCTCGCTGTATTTTTGGGATTGGGACGACTACAGACCTCAGCCAATCTTCCGGTATATATCCAGTCCCGTAAACGGTATTAAACAGTTTGACCAAGATTCCTATATTTTCCTCATGGATCATTTGTAACAGTTCGGTTGGGACATTATCAGGCCCGATGGCTTTCCTGGTTTTTGCAGATGTTATTTTGAGACCATTCTGATGTATTTTTTGAATATGTCACTACTAAACCCAATCACTGTCATAACTCGCCCTGGCATAGGGTCGGTTGTGACAAAAGAATATTTTTTTGGAATATGTTCCTATGAGTTAACTATTATTCCTAGGGCTAAATTTTAGTATTTATACGGGGACACATGGGCAGTATCTTGCTTCGAGTTAACTGGCATGCTAGTGAAATTAACGGCGATCACAAGAAAATTATCACAGCCGTATCCAGTCTACCCTTTAAAGGAAAATGAAAGTTATAGCTTTTCTTACAACTTATAAAAAGTGTAAATAAAAAAAAAACGATAATGAATCTTTTTAAACTTTCCGTAACTTATTTTTGGAAAACAAAGTGCCGCTATTCTTAAAACGACTTCTAATAAATGTTCATAGTATTAAACACGACTAAATCGCCTTAAGATAAAGTAAAAACATTATTAAAGCTGCTAAACCTGCTCTATAATCAAAATCCTATTATGTTCGACACGATTTGATGCGCCATCCTGCTATCGATTTCATCTTTTTGCAGGAATAAGGCGAATCGAAAGAGTTTCAGTTAATTTTTCTTTTATTTCCCAGGAAGCCGTTGCCACTGGATGTTTCTTTGTCTTTCAGCTGCTCTTGTATTTTTCATTTCTATAATAACGACAGATCGGAAGTACGCTACATATTTCTATCCTTTTATAGTCTCCTCGATCGAGATTATGGTGATGGAAATGGTTCATTTTTTTATGGAAATTTGTTAATAAATAACTATGTTTCTAGAGTTTGTTAAATATTAAGTTTTATTACATTTTACTTTATCTCTTTTTACACAAATTATCAGTTACAGGTAATTAGTTTTGTAATGTGTTTTTGTTAAGATTTGAATTAAAGTTTTAAAATGCATCAGGGTATCTGGAGAGGTATCCGGTAAAATAAAAGCAGTGGGTCATAAAATAAAAAGTCAAAAACAATACCTTTCGACTAAAATGTGGTTGTCGGACTTGCATTGTCTTTGTTTTTATTTATTTTTACGACGTTTCGATTAGGTTGTATCTCTAATCGTTATCAAGTATAAACTGAATGTTTTGTCTTAAGACTACGAGCTTATATAGGGACTGTGTCCACTGAAGTGCAAAATTTCGTTTCACTGTACATACCTCAATGATTTGACGTTACAAAGTAGTGGTTGCCAAAGATTAGGTATCTCAACACTCGGTTTATTGAAAATTCCGTTATTGTTTTTAATGTAAGCTGCTTCTATAAATTTTCTTTTTTTCATGTTGGGTTCCATATATATTGCCGCAGCCTCAGACCATTTTATATGGTGTTGTTTATCCCAGGCGTGTTCTGCAATACCTGATCTCGACGTTTCCCCTTTTTGTGTATGAGTTTTATATTCCTTAATTCTAACTTCTAGTGGTCGTTTGGTTTCTCCAATATACATTTCACCACACTCACAAAGAACTTTGTAAACACATTCTTTCTTATCGGTACTTTTTGGTTTTGTTTTTGTTAAATGAGCTCTAAGTGTATTTCCTGATTTAAAGGCTGTTCTTGTATTATAACTACCGGCAATACGTCTTATTTTCTCCGAAGTTCCCTTAATGTAAGGAATTGTGAAGAAGGAATGTATTTCTTGTTGTCCAGTGTTCGTTGTTCTAAAGTTATTTATAACTAGTATTTAGTTTCAAAGGATAACCATTCTGTTGTAAATCGGATTTAATATTTGCTACCATTTTTTTCAATGAATCAACATTATTGCATATAGACATAGGGCGATTACAGAGGATGCGTATAATTCCCCGTTTTGTTACAACATATTGATTAAAACTATGATTTAGATATTGTCCAGTATGTGTTGGCTTTCTGTATAATGAAGTTTTAGTAGTTTCGTTTGAACGGTTCACCATAACATCTAGGAAGGGCAATTGATCTTTTACTTCTTTTTCCATGGTAAACTTAATTGTAGGTCGAAAGTTATTTAGATGTTTCAAAAAATCATTAAGTTTTTGATCATTGCCCTTCCATACGATGAAGGTATCATCGACATATCTCAACCAGACTTTCGGTTTTACTGTTACCGTTTCTATGGCATGACTTTCGAACTATTCCATATATATATATATATATATATATATATATATATATATATATATATATATATATATATATATATATTGGCGATGACTGGAGAGAGTGAAGAACCCATCGGAAGCCCGTCCTCCTGAGCGTAGAGTCTGTCTTTTACTTGAAAGTAAGCACTACGCAGGCAACACTCCAAAAGATCCATTACCCCGTCCAGTGGTAACGTGGTTCGATCTGGTAAAGTAGTATCATTTGAAAGTCTAGTTTTGATTATGTCTAGTGATTCCCCTAATGGTACATTAGTATACAGACTTCCACACATATATGGAACCCAACATGAAAAAAAGAAGAAAATTTATAGAAGCAGCTTTCATTAAAAACAATAATGGAATCTTCAGTAAACCGAGTGTTGAGATACCTAATCTTTGGCAACCACTACTTTGTAACATCAAATCATTGAGGTGTGTACAGTGAAGCGAAACTTAGCGCTTCTGTGGATACAGTCTCTATATAAGTTCGTAGTCCTAAGACAAAACATTCAGTTTATACTTGATAACGATTAGAGATACAACCTAATCGAAACGACAGCAACATTTTAGTCAATCTTCAACATTGTTTACAACCTTCAAACAAATACCTTTCGAATCACAACCTGTCAAACTTAATTTTTTTTCTTATTTTTTACATCTTGCAGCTAGTTTTTACTGCAGGTATTACGCTTAATAACTTATTTTGTTCCATTATAAAATTGTTTCTCTACTGTGCCACTAGAGGTCACTTTACTTGAAATTCAATGATTTTTTTTTGCATATTTTCATTTTTTTGGCAATTATAGGGAAAAACATATGTCGTTGTAAAGATAAAATGGTAACTAATAAAAAAGGTACTCCTTTATTTTAGTCGATAAACAACACTGTGAAGGTGTTAAATGAAATTAAAGTTTTTATTACCTGTTTTTCAAATAGCAGCAAAAAGTTACCTTGCTTAAATTAAGTTAAATATTAAACTTATGTATCTAATAGGTAATCTGATTTTATACAAGACTAACAGTAATATAATTATTTTTTAATTTTATTTAAGTAAATGATATTTTTATACCAAACTAGTATTTTAAAAAGAAACAGAATTATAACACAAAACAAATGTACTAAAGTAAAATTTTTCATTTAGGCAACCCCTTAAAAGCGGTTACCTCTCTGAACGACCAGTTTTGGGCCTTCTTAATGATGAATCTTGTAGTTTTTTCATAACACAAGACATGCCAATACCGGAATCTTGAAAATGGCAATGGCCACGACAATCCGACAATTTTAAGTAATTTGTAACTTTTACCCTTCATACCGGTCATAAACCGCACACAATGGGTACTTTTATTATTGGAGACACCAAAGTAATACTTGAAATCCAATAAAATAAATGGGTTTTTTGGTGAGTTTATTTAAATATTTGTTTTTATAATTTATAATTTATTCAGTTAAAAGTTTAACAATAGTCAACGTTTATCTCTTAAGTGGTTACATGGGTTTCAGAGGTTAAAAAAGCGAATTTTTACGAATTTTTTTTCCATATAAGGAAATATCTATTATAACTAAAATTTTTAAAATTCAAAGAGCAACTATTGAGCTGCTTTCAGTAAAAATTTCATCTAAAAATCTTGAGAAATGAGCCGGTGCGACCTGATATTCGGAGACGCTTCGAAAAAAAGGGACTTTGCCGTGGACACGATAACTCGAGATAGTGTTATTTGAAATCAAAAAGCCAAATATTTCCTGTTAGCACATGAGTATAGCTAGGCAGTGGATGAAGAATTTTGTGAAAAATTAAAAATTGAATTTTTGGCAGAGTTGCAAAAAATTTTTTCAAAATTTCGTTAAAATTGATGCTAAAAAACTCTGCCAAAAATACAAATTTTATTTTTTTGCAAAATCTATCGTTCACTTCCTAGAGAATCACCTTTAGAAAATTATGTAAAATTTGAAGAAGATCGGTGCATCATTTTCAAGAAATCCACCGCCTTCAAAAATGCAGTTTTTAGGAAAACGCGTTTAAAGTTTCATGTAAGAAAAAACTCGATAAAATTTTTTTTTAACTTACATAGAATTACCAATCCCAGGCCCATACAGCAAAGTTTCTGCGTCAGTTACAATATCTAAAGAATCTTGTTGCTCTCTTCTAAATCGAATTCAGGCTTCTCATGTCGTAGCTTCTGTTTTTTGTCAGCCACGGAAATGCGATGCTCGTCTATCGTCCGAGCATATTTATGGCAATTCCGGCGAACTCACACATCCATATTGTGGAAAAATATCAAAATAGATAGCATGCCTTCATTAAAATTAGATGCAGCTATGTATGTAGCAATATGAACTATTTTGGAGCCAGCCGGAAGTATTTTCGGAGTTATTTTCCAAATTAGTTGATTGAAACTTTCGTTATTATTTTATGTGTATCCTCCGACACACCGTTGCAGAAGTTCGTCTTTGCTCAGCTCATCGTAGATCGGCTTGATAGCTGTCAAGACATCATCGGCCAAAGGTTCATAATTATGCTTGAAACCTTCCAGGCTATCGGTAGCTGCAGCACGTTGCCAAACACACCAAGAGTGAAAGGAAGAACAGCTGCGTCTTTATACCCACTGCGCGTGGACCGACCGAGCGATACTGAGATGGGCGGACCTTCTATAGGCTCTATTTCTGAAAGTTTAATCCCGATTGACTTGTAATTTTCAGATAATATTTTTGAAATAGAGTTCTTTTCAATGGGCTAATAAAAAAAGTTATTTTTTGAAAATTTGAAACCCCTTAAAGAAAAAATTGAAATCACCACGGAAAGTGAAAAATATACTACCAGTGCACGAAGGAATACAAGTGAATGATATTCTAAAAAGTAAAATCGAATTGAAAAACTTTTTGACGACCAGGGATTTCATGCAGATCAAAAACGTAAGTTTCCAAAAAAAGAGGGACTGGCGATTATGATTGGTTTTGCAAAGCTAGAAACACAAATGTTCCTATATAACTCTGGAAGTATCAGAAAACTTAAAAGTCAGTGGTTTTAAGGCATCAAATGGCTGGTTAGATAGGTTCTACAAAAGGCATTAAATCAGTTGAAAATCAATTTGTCGCGAATCTGCTGATGTAGATAAAGTAAGTGTTCAACATTGGTTCACTGAACTTAAATCAGTCCTTAAAGCTTATGATTCTAAAGATATTTTTAATGCAGATGAAACAGAACTTTATTATGTCGGAATGCCAAACAAAACTTTTGCCTCAAAAAGTGATAAATGCGTTGGAAGAAAATCAGCTAAGCAAAGAGTTTTATGTAGTAGCATGAATGGTGAGAAAGAAATCCCATTAGTTACATGAAAAATAAAAATCAACGATGTTTTAAAGGCGCACATATAGAAAAATTACCATTAGAATCGGTCTACAATAAAAAATCTTGAATGACAACAGAGGTAATGACTTACTGGGTGAAAAACTTTAACAGCAAAATTAGAAAGCAGGGTAGAAAAGTTATAGATAACACGACTTGTCACCCGATAATACATCTTGACAATATTCGAATTGTTTTTCTGCTTCCAAACACTACATCTCACTGCCAGCTAATGGACCAAGGTGTAATACAAAATTTTAAAATGAAATACAGAAAATAGTTGATAAGAAGGCTTTTAACTTTTACAAACATCGAAGGTTCGTTTGAAAAAGCAGAAAAAGCATAAACTTGTCATGCGCTATGGTATGGATTGTTGCAGCATGGAAAAACGTTTCATCCTCAACTATTAAAAAATGTTTCCAAAAAGCTGGATTTGTGAAAACTATCCAAGAGAACGGGACTTTTGAAGAAGAAGACGATGTCTCACTAAGTCAGTTGTTTCCCGTTTTAGAAGGCATTCCAGGTAGCAACTAGCTTTACCTGGAAAAATATCTTCTAATTGACTGAAATATTTCAACAGAAAATCCTAGTATTAACATGCAGGAAATAATTCAAGAATTCGCTAACCAAAAAAGAAAGACTGACCCTCCCGAAGATAAAAACTCTGAAAGTGAAGAAGACCAAGAGATTTTTAGTTGGTGTGTGAAAAATATGAGTGAAGATTGTGTGAGAGGTACAGAATTTTTTGTTGGATAAAAAAAATGGCGATTTGGCCCTTGATATTTTCAGCATTTTAATAAAATGTGAGAGTGAAGTAATAAAAATGAAATTTAAGAATTTAAAACAGGCCTCTATTGAACAATTTTTTTTCCAAATTTAATGTATCTTTTTGTACAGTATCGCTTATTTTTTACCATATTATATAAATATTATTTTTTTAAAGTTTAGTTCAGAAATGTGAAAAAAATTTGTTTCGGTGTGTCAGTTTGTAATTTATAGTTATATAATTGTAATTAGTTTTCTCATTCCTTAATGAACTTTCGTAAAATAAAAACATACCATAATAAACTTCGTCTCATTTAACCCCAAACCAAAGAACCTATGGTTGATGTGAATGCAATTAAGAATTTATCTTCATCATAGAGGCATCTTTGTCTTATTCATAAAAATTAATATCTTTTTCCTGCTTTTTTGTACACGCACATAAGTAAATTCACGCTTTTATTCATATGATTTTTTAAATTCTTCCCCTCAAAAGCGATCACCCCCTTAAATGGCCAATTTTTCACAATTTTCTTAGTGGTCGGTATTGAGAAGTTTTACGTATAATACATTTTCACCATATAAAATAAAAACTTTAAAAAGTAGAATACTCTTCTAATCGTGTTGAAAAAATATATAAATATAATTTTGTGATCAACAAATTAAGTTACGTTATTAACTAATAACAATTTTGGGATGATCAAAAAGTGGTTTTGTCCTAATTTTTTTTTTCATTTATTAAGGTTCAAATTAAAAGTCTTCAAATTAGCTATAGATTTATATAATAATATTTTAATTAACTTAATTTCCAATACTTATATATTTTTCCATACAAATTCTAAAACTTATTTTATCCCAAACTATTTAGTTTCAAACTCTACTTTTAATATAAGCGCTTGGTTAAGACACTATACCGTATATTATATTGCCTACTTGTCTCCGACCGTATCCCCACACCTATTACCGTAAAATCAAACCATATTATAGTTGAAATCCACGCATGACATACCCCTTATCCAGCCGTATGTGTATAATACCCAAACAAGAATATTATTATAAACTTTTGACAGCCTATCACTTCAATAAATCTGGGACTAGTATTAGTATCAAATTATGGAACTTTAAATTAAATTTTGCTTAAGGTATAAACTTATAACCTCTGAATTAAATTTGTTTCAATTAGTCTAATTGACACATTTATATCTTAAGTGTTAAAAAATACAAATCTCTTGGATTTTTCTCTTATTTATCGTAAATTAACAATTACTAGACAACAAAGAACGACTCTGCATATAATTACTCTCTACAATAAACTGAACACCGCATCAACAGTTCATTAACCAAAAACTTTTTTAATATATATATATATATATATATATATATATATATAAAAATAAATAAATAGATAAGTTTTTGTCCGTGTAATTTAAAATAAAATAGAATCAAATATTGGCGAAGCAGACGTAAAAATTTGTCAAACTACATGATTCTCATGTTAAAAAGTGCGGAGCACTCCAAAATATGTAAAAACTCCGGGTCCGACAGATGGCGACAGCGCTGTTTCGTCCTAATATGGGATTCGTCAGGCCACCGCATTCGGTACAAACCATCATCTCGCCTTTGCATCCTATAAACCTGAGTTTATAATCAAAACACAGCAAACAAGACGACAAAGGCGACATCTCGATGGTCCGCTTGATAACACAAGAACCACACAGATTAACAAAGTTTGTAAATAACCTCCATATGGTGGCGCGATGGTGAATTAAAACAGAAATATATAAAATCGAGTACACGAAACGCGCTGCCCAAAGGATAGGGGTCGCATTTTTCGGTACTGGCAACCAAGCCTACTGCTCATTTCAGCAGCCAAATCCACGTGTCGCACCAAGCGATTCCACCATGAGAGCAACGTTTAGCGTGTTTCAAAGCTAAACAAGTAAATAAATAAATAGATAAGTTTTTTTCGGTGTAATTTAAAATAAATTAGAATCAAATATTGGCCAAGCGGTCGTGAAAATTTGTCAATCTACATGATTCTTGGTTGCCAGTACCGAAAAATGCGATCCCTATCCTTTAGGCAGCGCGTTTCGTGTACTCGATTTTATATATTTCTGTTTTAATTATATATTATGTAAATAATAAGGCGAGATAATGGTTTGTACCGAATGCGGTGGCCCGACGAGTCCCATATTAGGACGAAACAGCGCTGTCGCCATCTGTCGGACCCGGAGTTTTTCCATATTTTGGAGTGCTCCGCACTTTTTAACACGAGAATCATGTAGATTGACAAATTTTCACGTCCGCTTCGCCAATATTTGATTCTATTTTATTATATATATATATATATATATATATATATATATATATATATATATATATATATATATATATATATATGTATATAAAGTAGTCGCGACTGACTAGCCAAGAAACAATATTCCAAACTAGGGTTATTGCGGATGCAGTCTGTTTAAATTTGTAGGCCTTGGTAAAGAGAAAAACCCTTTTTGATTCTGTCAAGCTTTCGAGAATTTATTTTTCTTCTTCAGGACATCTCTGCAATTATTAATTAAATAGTTAGAGTATTAACCTAACTTATAATTATTAAGTAACTCACCAATGTGGTTTGAATATTAAACATACATAAAACTCATTATCAAAATTGTAAGCTTTTATGTAAGGGACTCCTTTTCATTTAGCACCTATATTAATAATTTTCAATTACTTAATAACTATATAATTGTTAGTTTTGATGTAGTCTCCCTATTTACCAATTTACCTTTAGAGGCTATCCTTAACAGCCTTCGTGAGAAATGAAATGACATATCACAGTACTGTGGGATCGATTATGACTTCTTTGCGCAACTCATGGAATTTGTCTTCGATTTCAGCGTATTACTGTTCAATGATAACTATTACAAACAGATTTTTGGAACACTAATGGGCTCTAAAATCTCTCCCATTTTAGTCAACTATGTGCTAGATGATCTGATTAAGGATTGTCTTCAATACATGCCTTTTCACATTTCATTCATCAAGCGATATGTAGGTGACTTATTGCTTGCTGTACCTGCGGGTAGAATTGAGATAGCTCTTGAACTCTTTTAATCCTCATATTCAGTTCACAGTTGAGGAAGAAACTAACAATAGTATCCCATTTTTGGATATGTTAGTTATACATATGAATGAAAATGCTCTATAAACTAAATGGTATAGAAAACCATACTGTCCTAATAGAGTCATTAGTTATCATTCGTACCATCCTATGAGATCGAAAATCAATCTCATCTTAGGAATAAAAAATAGAGCTGTCAAACTGACACACTCGAATTTTAGAGCCGAGACATTACGTCAACTTAATGATATACTATTGGAGAATTCTTACCCTGACAACATTATCAAAAAATTTCTTTATAATACTAAATACAATATTCCGGAAAACATCTTTGAAATACATTCTTAACCGTCTCTGTTACATATCCAATCTTTAAGCCCAGTCTTTCAAATGTAACAGTACAAACTCAGTTTTTCCACACATTATCGCATATAGAAAATCTTACTGATAAATTGATGAATATTTGTAAAAATACAGATATTAAAATAGCCAGAAAAAAATTACTTACTCTCTCTAAAATTTATTCCAAAACCAAAACGTCGTTACAGTTAAATGAGACGCCCCGCATAGTTTATAAGGTTCCTTGTTCCAACTGTCAACTAGTTTATATAGGCCAGACTTCCAGAAGCCTCAAAGGCAGACTCACTTCCCATCGTAGTGACATTAATAGAGGCTTTTCCTCTTGTGCTCTGGCTGAACATGTTTTTTATCAAGACCACAATATTAACTGAGATGGCACTGAGATTCTGGAAATAGTTCCTGCTTATCACAAAAGGCTTTTCCTTGAAATGGTGCACATTAACCGAGAAAGTAACACCATGAATAAAAAAGTGAATCCGAGAGTCTGAGTGTCATTTACAGTTATATTTTAAAGTTGGAAAAAGAAAAGTATTTGAGCCTCCGGGGCAGTCAATCTTCGGATGAATAGGTTTTCTATTAAATCTTTTATTATGTAAAAAATATCAA
Organism: Diaprepes abbreviatus; assembly: GCA_034092305.1. Lineage (NCBI taxonomy): Eukaryota > Metazoa > Arthropoda > Insecta > Coleoptera > Curculionidae > Diaprepes > Diaprepes abbreviatus. The sequence continues at coordinate 3,835,884 of JASJET010000129.1, forward strand.
ACAAGTAATTTCTTAACTTTATTTTTTGTTTTTGCTAAATCTCTTGCTCGCCACTGTTTACGGATCCGTCTTTTTTCCCACTACTTACACCATTCACGAGACTTCCGGGTTGATACATGACAGGTGTCATTATTATAAAATGGTGGAATAGTCAAGTAGTCAAGTTTTGAATGAACGGTTTGGTTATTCTAGGTTTGAATCCGTTCGATAAAAAAATCGTTTTAACGACGTTTTGCCACAATGTCATTTGGTATTTTCAAGTGCAGTTTGTCTGGTTAACGAGAAACTTAGGTCCTGTGGATTTCTCACTGAATGGAAAATAATAATTAAATATAATTCACTTTATATTCATTCACTATTCGAATGTAATGATAATAGTTTTACGTTTTAGACTTTAACCAGATAACTTCGATATGTATATCGTCTCTTAAAGAAATTTGTTATTAATTTGAGCAATAACTTCTTTTGTCCTTATTTTTAACGTTACCTACCTGTACTATCATAAAGATTTGCAAATTCAATATTTCTGCAATTTCATGTGAGGCTCCATCTACATTTGGGACCTTGAGCTATAATTTCTCGAAAATTCGACATCCTAGAGATGTCAAAACACTAAAATGATAAGTGAAAAGTATAAATTTATTTCCTATCGAATTTTATATTTTATATAAAAGTCTTTGCATGTCCCAAAAGAATTTTAAACTTGTAAAAATAATCGAGTAGAAAACATGCTCTCGATTTATCACAAGCCGTTTGACTTTGGCATTATGCGACCCTTATGGACGTTACACTCTCAAAAACCATTTTAGATTCACGTCTTGCAGATGACCTTTGACCTCCTAACTGATAGTTTCTTTTGTGACGTCGGTCGATGTCGGGGAGTTTTTGCAAGTTACATTTATATCGGTACGTAAACATAACGTAAAAAAAATTATGTGCACTAAAATTCTTAAAATATGACCCATATTCTACTTTGCTGCCTTCATATCGATGGTGGCTATGAAGGAAATCTCAACAAAATTATATGTGGGGAAAAAATTTTTAATGAAAAATGCGTGTAAGAAAATCCCTTAACAATAAATGCTGTGAAGAAAGTTCCTTGGTTAAAATTCGGCGGCGAAAGAAAAAGTTTCTTCTCAGTGCCATGTAAAAAATAACACCACTGTAAGCTGCGAGAAAAATCTCTTATATTGCCCCAAAAACCTGTAGGTTTATGGAGTTCCCTACCATAATCCAGGTGGAGATTGTCCCATTGTATGATAAACAATAACTCTATTATAGTCAATAAATTTTAATCTATTTATTTGCAGTGGGAAAACTGTATATATAGTAAATGGCTTCAGAAGTTACCGATATAATTAGTTCAATTATTAAGAACAAGCACGCAGCGTGTTTCTATTATTATATACTATAGTATATACAGCTCGAATATCCCTTTTTGGAAGATTGAGAAGCATTCTAGGGTTCTTTGGTGATAGAACTATGAATGTATTCGCTTTTCTGAGACCAGGCATATTGTGCTATCTTAATTTTGTCTAGTACCTATTCCCAGCTTGAAAATTCTCTTTTATGCGACTTTTTGGTAATCTACAGACAGGTTCCAGCAGAGAAAAAGAATTTTTGGGTTTTCTTTTGTGAGGCTGTACCGCTTTCCATTTCCCTTAATTCCCTTATTACTTGGCACTTACCTTTCTGCTATTTGCCAATTGCTTAAGGGCTTGCCTAGAGTTTTAAGTCAACTTAGACTCGTAGGTGTTTGACCTGAGAAATTGTGGCTCTGCTTGGCTATCTGTCGATACAGATTTGCATTGAATGCATTTCTGCTTTCAAGATGGTAGGAATGATTCCTAGAGATTTATCAAGTTCAAAGCCTAGGCCTTCTGTGGTCAAGATAGTCAGTCGTTTGCTTGATAGCCATCAGTCGTAGTTTTGTCAATGAAAAGAGCATTACAAGGTAACCTCAATTTGCGAGCCCTCTGAAAATGCAAAATCGTCCCTCTGAGTAAGAGATATGCCACTAAAGTTCTCTTCCATATGGAAAATCCTTCAAAAGCGGAACCTGCGCTTCAATATAATAACGACACATTGAGGCGAAGCCAATTTTAAACAATTTATGCACGCTATTACCTCGTTTAAATCCCACTGCAAGCAAAATTTTCTCAGTTTATTGTAAAAGGAAGGCACAAAAGGTGCAAAATGACATTTTGGCGAAATGTCTACTAGTTTTTACAAAATTATTTTATATTTTGTTGAAAGTGTCTTCCAGAAATTGTTCTGTCAGTTCAAAAATACCTCTTATACATTTTGTACATTTTGTGGAAAAATTTTTGGTATCACTCTTTGAATGAACTCCTTAGGCATATTTCTCGAGTCGGGCTTAAGAGGTCTTTCAGGTTACAATTTTTCAAAAAAAAAATTTTTTTATTATTTTTTTTTTAAATGAAAGGAAAGAGTTATCATTTTATAATTTTGCACATATATAAAAATTTTTTTTTTGATTTTTTTATGGTTTTTTTTACCCATAACAATTTTTAAAAAAAACACCAAAAAATGACGGCGAACGTGATTCCAAGTGACTGAATCGTCTGAAAAGAAAAAAAATACCAAATTAATCCTTGTTCAAGTGTCCATGGTCGGTACCGGAATCAGTTTGATCGGTAACAAATTTTCTGATTTTTTCCAGATTTTTCACTTTCAAAAATGGATTTTTTTTTCAAATGGCCTCTATTTTGTTATTTTTGGATGAAAAAAATCATTAAACACAATTAAACGTCTTATCATACATACACAAAAATAAATAATTTCGTTAGCATAAAGCGAAATAGTTCGTAAAATACACCGAAGGTGCCAAATGGTCATAGATATCGACGCGCCTAAAACAAAATTCTCTCTCTTTCAATTCTAAAGAAAATGCACTTTCTTTGTCACAACTCTGTATATGCCAGTACATTGGGCATTTTTTTAACAATATATTTCTACCGTAAATTTTTATTTTGTTAGCTTTCTTTTATTTAAAGACTATAAATCTGTTTACTAATTTATAAATTCCTTTAAATCTATCAGTTGCGAAAACTAAGATTCCGTCCTAGTTGGCTACTTGTTTTTTGCGCTATTTGTCTTCTTTCACTTCGAAAAGAAACAATTTGCTTTACTGAAGTCGTTATTTATGTCACTTGACATATGTTTTTTCCAAATTTAATCATTCGGTTTAATATTTTAAACTTTTTCATGCGTCGTTTGTTTTGTTTTTTCTTACGAAAGACTGATTATGAGATGTATGAGAAAATTAATCGCAGTTCATCTTCTGAGCTTTAATTTAGTGAAAGCCTATTTTTTATCTCTGTCGAGACGAATGGTGGTGTATACTAAAAGGTGTATGTTTTCACATTCTTACGTTTTTTTCTAAGCAACACGGGGAAATTAGAGGGTAAGAATTTTAAGTGCAACACTTTTTATATTTAACCGACTAACCATTATTTCAAAACAATTAAAAATATATTGAATCGTTATATCTCAGTTACTAGATAATAAGGACCAAGTGCATATATGATTCACACACTGAGGACACTGTACCAACAATACAGACTACATCGAAAATTAAGGTTATGTAAGTTTTCTCATAACAAATATATTTTAATATTTGAGTTAGTGAAAGTATTTACTTAATCTTTTGATTTTTGTTTCCCTATATAGAATATTTCATAATTGTATGTTAATACTTAGGAGTGATGTGTGAATTCCTTGGTTAGTTCTAAAAAAAAAACAAAGTTTTTGTTAATGTATTTAGGTCCGCAACCTCTTAAGATATTTGCGAAGTAGTAGATATCTGTTGGACTTCCATTGTCTTTATTTTTGTTGAATATCACGACGTTTCGGCTAGTAGTTATCTTGAGACGTTTGTAGTTGAATCCACAACTAAGAAACCAAAGTTATGGCTTAGATACGTAGACGATGCTTTTATTATATGGAGTGGAAACGACGAAGAACTTCGAAACTTCCTTTTTCATCTCAAAAATATCAGCCTCACTATTAAACTCACCATGGAGAAAGAAGTAGAAAATAAATTACCATTCTTAGATGTCTTGGTTGAAAGAAATGGAAGACAAATTCGAACTACCGTTTACAGAAAAACCACGCACACAGGACAATACCTTAATTATTCATCTAATCACTCAAACAAGGGATTATAAGAAATCTCGTAGATAGAGCCTTAACTCTCTGCATTTCCAACGAGAGCTTGATGAAAGAGATAGATTACATTAAAAATGATCTGACAGCCAACATATATCCAGTATATCTAGTAAATAAATTATCTAGAACAACGCAGAAATAGAACAATATCAACAACGAATGAAGAACGAAAACCAGTATTGCACATCCCCTATGTTAAAAGCATTTCAGAAAAAGTTAGAAGGATAGGAAAACGATATATAATCAACGTTGTTTTCAATTCCAATACCTCTCTGAGAAGTCGGCTCACTATGGTCAAACCAACAACTCAAAGGGGATTAAAGAACTGTGTATATCAGATACCATGTCAATGTGGTACTTCCTACGTTGGCGAAACAAAGAGACCTATTGACGTAAGGATTAAAGGACACCAAAAATACACATCTCGACGAGAAATAGAAAAATCTGGTGCCGCTAACTATGCCTGGACTCATGGACATCACACATGGTCTGAAGCTAAAATACTACACCGAGAACAACATTGGGGAAAACGGAAATTCAGAGAAGCCGCGGTTATACATCAGAACCCGAGTTGTTTTAGTAAACCATCTTTAGATATAAGAGAAGTGTGGAAACTACTTCTTAATAATTGTAAACTAAAACTAAATGCAGCATAAAAATGGTATTTTGCCATAGCAGGCATGACTGCACCCATCTCAGTTACACTCCACTGCATTTACTTCTAGTATAAATAGTCATGTAGCTAAGGGATTTACGTAGTTTCATTTGAAAACACCTAGAGATAACTACTAGCCGAAACGTCGTGATATTCAACAAAAATTAAGACAATGGAAGTCCAACAGATATCTACTACTCCGCAAGAAACATCGTTGTCTATGTCCTTCAAACAAACTCTTAAGATATATTTTCGTATTTTGATACCTACTAATTATACCGAATTTTTTAAATACTAGAGATTTTTTTTACTTCCAGCAGTGTTGCCGAATTGTACTCCATTGCTTTTTTCTTAAATAAATATTGTTTATATTGTGTGGAAACAAGGGAGCATGCATTTAAGGTAAGGACTAAGCCAGATTAAGACTAAAACTTAACAAAAAGCTGAGAGGTAATCACAACGGGTACTAGAAGAAAATAATCCACCATCTATCACATTTACACAATAAGAATTATTTTGGAAGAAGCAGATAGATGACTAAATGTAGCTTAAATAGGGGACAAATACAGAATATACAAATGTTTTGTCGCTTACCAATAAAAACATTAACTTTAGAAAACGATTTTATAAAGAATATAGGGCCAAATTAAAATACACAGGAGAAATTTCCGAAATATTATTCACAGAGAGTAGAGTGATAAAAAGTTTTACATCAAAGATTGTTTTTAATGATGGTAGATTGAGTTATGAAAAGAACTACTGACAATAAAACAGTAATTAGATGGAATTTTTGTAAGTAGCTGGAGAAATAAGAGATGGCATATGCCCTACTAGCAGAACCAAAGAAACATTTTAACCAAAATTGGTAACTTAGCTCATTACTCCGATGAGGTATGCCTTAAGAAAGAAAAAGGAGATCAAAATTCTAAAAAAAGCAATAAACGACTAAGTCGACGAGAAAAGAAAATAAACGTAAATGGAAATTAATTAGAGGAAGTAAATAAATTTATACCCCATTTTGTATCAAAGATGAAAAATAAAGGATTAAAATGGTATCCAAACGAAAATAACAAGGACACAACATACATTCAACATATAAAGAAGATCTTGACAGACAAGTGACATCTCGGAAATGACCAAACACGAATTGTCAATATTTGTGTTAAAAGAGCATTACTATACGGTACAGAAACATAGAAGCATGATGGAATAAATACAAATAAAACAAACAATACTGAACTTTGGAAAAGAACAAAATAAGAAGAAATACCAATCACAATCAGGGAGTAAAAATGAAAATGAATTGGTTACACATTATGAAAAGACCAAAGAAATATAGTCAGACAGATCAGAAAGGAAGAGAAGTTGGGAAAATAACTAGAAGAAAACTATAATAAGAAAACATGTTCGGACTAGATGGGGACAAGCAAAAAACAAAGCGAGGCAGAGGGGAATAAAGAAAACTGTTAAGAAACTTCTTAGATATATGAATGACGAAGTAGATACACAGATCTAGTGTGAAAATAATAGTAATGAAACACCCTGTAGTCTACCGTCTAATTAAAAGTACACGCTGCTATACACACAGGAAAAATATTTCTTTGATGAAAGCAAGTTGTTTTAAATGAAAACAATATTTTATTAAAAAAAAGCAAGTTACTTTAAATGAAAACAATAATTTATTAAAAAAGAAACTTGTTATGCTTTTAATTTGTTTACTTCTGTAAATGTTGGTTTCACGTTAATATATTTTAATGAAATAATTTTAAATAATAGTCCATGTTTAATACGTATAATCCTAGGTAGGTGTTGAATACATGACACTGCCGATTTGCATCGGAATATTGGGTTTTGTCGCATGGATGTAACAGCCAAAGAAGGTAAAATGATTTTATAACAAATTATGTGCATATAATTTTAGACTTCAAACGTCTTGTTTCATTTCAATTGACTTTAAATAAACATCAATTCAATTTAAGGTGTGATTATTATACCACATGACCAAGTAGTGTTATAAAAAATATACATATAAATCTTTTAATAGTTCAAAAGTTAAAAATAAAAATCTAAACAGAGAAAATAATAATCTAAGTAAAAATCATATCCAGAAACGTAAAAAACTTAAGCTTATTCAAGAATCAATATTAATAACGAGATGTTCTAACAGTTATGTGGTAAATAATGTACTATTTCAGAGACAATATCATGCAAAGGTAATTCTCAATTACATCAGATGCTTAATACTTTATATGTTATGAAGAAAAATATATTGAAAGTATTAAAATTAAAAAAAAAAACAGAAGTATTGCACAAGCATGCATGAAATAATTATAATACCTGGTTTATTTTATGATTAAATTCTTATAATATATATATATATATATATATATATATATATATATATATATATATATATATATATATATATAATATTCCAAAGAAGGGATAATCGGGATGAAGAAATTATTTTTCTCTTCTTCGGGACATTTCTACAATTATTAATTAGTTAGAGTATTAACCTAACTTATAATTATTAAGTAATTCGCCAATGTGGTTTGAATATTAAACAAACACACATTTAAAAAACAGAGGAAAAAACCCAACATTAGCACTTTTGAATTGTATTTAAAGGCTCATTTTTGATGGAATTACTAAAATTCCAGAAAGTTCGAAAAAACCTAACGTCCTGCTTGATTTTATGGTGACACCTGTCAAGCGGGAACTGTAGTAGGGGAAAATACGAATACCGTAAACAGTGGGTAGTTAAACAAAAGATTTAGCAAAAATAGAAAAAATAATGTTAATAAATTACTTGTTTGATATTTTTTACATAATGTGAGATAATTCAATAGAAAACCTATTCGTCTGGAGATGGACTGTCCAGAAGACTCAAATACTTTTCTTTTTCTAACTTTAAAACGTAATTTAGAACTTCGGTGTCACTTTTTTAATTTATTTTTTTATTTATGGTGTTACTTTCTTGGTTAATGTGCACCATTTCAAGGAAGAGCCTTTTGTGATAAGCAGGAACTCTTTCCAGAATCTCAGTACCATCCCAGTTAATATTGTGGTCTTGATGAAAGACATGTTCAGCCAGAGCACAAGAGGGCAAACTTCTATTGATTTCACTATGATGGGAAGTGAGCCTGCCTTAGAGGCTTCTGGAAGTCTGGCCTATGTAAACTAGCTTGCTAAATCTTTTGTTTGACTACGACACTGTTTACGGTATCCGTATTTTCCCCCACTACTTACACCATTCACTACATTTTCCGGTTGGCACATGACAGGTGTCATTTTAAAATGGTGGAATAGTCAAGCAGGATGTTTGGCTTTTTCGAACTTTCTAGAATTTTTACAATTCCATCAAAAATGTGCCTTTAAATGCGGTTTAAAAGTGCTATAGTTGGGTTTTTTCCCCTGTTTTTCAAACGTGTACTTGTTAAATATTCAAACGACATTGGTGAGTTACTTAATAATTAAAAGTTAAGTTAATGTCCGAAAGAAGAGATAAATAAATTCTCGAAAGCTCGACAGAATCAAAAAAGGGTTTCTCTCCTTACCAAGGCCTACAAATTTAAACAGAATGCATCCCCAATATCCCTAGTTTGGGATATCGTTTCTTGACTAATCAGTCGCGACTACCTCCCACTTTATATATATATATATATATATATATATATATATATATATATATATATATATATATATATATATATATATATAGGGGAAATACGGACAAAATGACATATTCGCCTTATTTCAAAATTGGCGGGCTATAGCGACGTTCCTGCCACTGTAAAACGTGACGGCAGCCATATTTACAATTCTGTCAGACATTGAGCGCCATTGCCACAGTCGCGTCCGAGTAACGAGTTTGATCGTGTTTCGTGCCTACAGAAGTTTATTTTGCAGATGGTTTTCTTCTGTTTTCTGGTGAGTTATTTGTTGTTATTTGTAATTATTTCTGTTTTAATCAATGAACTATGTAGTATTACGATTATTAGTTGATTGAAGGAATTGTGATTTTTTATTGGTTTTTGTTTATATTTGGACAAAATGACATAGTATGTCCATTGGGTAAGTAAAGTTTCTGTTAATTAACATTTATTATTTTGTTCAGGTAATATGCCGCTAAACTATGAAAAAAAAAACTTATCGGCAGTCTTGGACCCACGAACCCACTAGTAAGGCTATTGAAGCATGGAAGCAAAAAAAATGGGGTGGGAATTGGCTGCAAAAATATTTGGTATTCCTCAAGTGACGCTTAGAAGACATGCACTGAATATGAATAAAACCTTGGATTCTAACTCTAAAGGATTAGGAAGATTCAAGAAAACATTTCCAATCGAAATTGAGAAGCAGTTAGTAGAACATATAAGGTTTTTAGAAACACGAGTTTTTGGTTTGACGCATACGTCACTCCAAGAGCTTGTCTTCGAACTAGCCGAAAAAAATCGTTTCGATCACCCTTTGAACAAGGACAAGAAACGTGCTAGACAAGAGTGGCTTGAAGGCTTCCTGAGAAGAAATAAGGACATTTCTCTGTGTACCCAAGAACCAACTTCTGCTGCAAGAATGCAAGCGTTTAATAAACCACAGGTAGCTAATTTTTTTCGTATTTATGAAGAATTTTTGAAGTCTCACAATTTGGAACCTCATCGAATATATAATATGGGTGAAACCGGGCTCACTACAGTCCAGAAACCACAAAAAATTTTGACCACTAAAGGCAGGAAACAAGTCGGCTGTCTCACCAATGCTGAGAGAGGTTCAAATGTGACAACATTTTCAAGCACATACGAAATCTAGTATTGACGACCCAGTCCTACTTATTTGTGATGGTCACTCAAGTCATAAAAGCATCGAATGCTTGAGTTATGCTAAGGAAAATGGTATTCATATGTTGTGTTTACCGCCACATTACACTCATAGAATGCAATCTTTTGATGTCAGTATCTATGGAGCACTAAAAACTTATTCCAATCAAGAAATTTCTAAGTGGCTAAAAAATCATTCAAGGCGCGTTCAAATAAAAGTAGTGGCTTTAAAAAGACAGGCATCTGGCCTGTCAATCCTGATATTTTTCCAGACTACATGTTTGAACCTGCAGAGACCACAAATATTCCGTTGAATCAGGAGGATATTGCAGACAGTACACTTGAACTTCCCAGCTCAAATTTGCCATTAGCTGAATGTATCAACATTTCTCCAATCCAAGAAGATCCGAATAACAATATTGCATTTATCTTAGATCCATCAGCAACAAATGACGATAAAGTGGATTCTTTACAAAACACTACAAAAGCAACCACTGATGCTGATATTAGAGTTGTTGTTTCTGATGTAATGAACCTGGATTTAGAAACAAACGTTGAGAGTCTAATGACTGTGTGAGACCTGGGACATCAAAGCAATCACTAGCATATCTAGTTGCAACGATTTCGCCAGCACCACAGGGGCAGTTTATTCGAGGCCAAGGAAAAAGAAAACTGAAACCTGTCAAAAGTCATTGGCTTTTAACTTCTACTCCAAATATGCAAGAAGTTATTGCCAAAAACAGACCAAAGGATCCACCAGCAGAAAAGAAGAGACAGGTTAAAAGAAAAATTTTTGATAGTGATGAAAAAAAAAACATTCCTGCTTACGAAAATGCACTACCATTAGAAAATTGATCGAGAGCATCGAGGCAGCGTAAACCTACTCTAATAGATGATGATAGCTCAGGAAATGAAGATTTCATATGCGAGACAGAAGAAGATGATAACGACTGCGCTTGCATTTATTGCAATGATCTCTTTTCCCGTTCTAAGCCCGATGAAGGTTGGTTACGATGTATGACTTGTTCTCTTTGGGCTCATGCTTCATGTGCTGATGTCCCAAAGAAGACCAAACGATTTATTTGTGAAATGTGTTCTTAAAATTTTAGTATATTATTATGTCCTTACCTTGTATGTCATTTTGTCCGTACTATATGGACAAAATGGTTTTTGTGATTGGTTATTTTTTTTCTTAATATATATTTTATTATAGTTCCTACTTAATTATAAGACTGTGTCAATGATAGTCAATGGATATAAGATGAGTAAAAATTAATGAGACTGATTATAATTACGTTAAATAAAGAAATATGATAAAAAAACAAAACACCCTGTCATTTTGTCCGTACTCCCTCTCTCTCTCTCTCTCTCTCTCTCTCTCTCTATATATATATATATATATATATATATATATATATATATATATATATATATATATATATATGTTATCGATGGTTTTTCGGGTATGCTGTGTGTGTGCTGAATCCCTCTCAGGACTGTAAGGCAGTAAGACGTTTCGGTGAATTCTCATTCACCATTTTCAAAGCTCACTGTACGGCGTCTGTGGGCGAACTCTGAACTTCTTCTCCGAAGGGTACATATTTGAAGAATCGTAAATAAAATGTATATATATATATATATATATATATATATATATATATATATATATATATATGAACACTGGAATTACAAAATAGATGATTTAGCTAACATTTTTCAGTTATTTTGAATCATTTATAAAATGGTAAGTTTTGTATTTAAGCCTAATTACTAAATTAAACCACAAAATATCACCAAAACATTAAGAATTCACATAATAGAGCCAGTTGATATTCTCATCTAATTTACTAAGGATAAAAGGTCAGCGTCCAACATTAATAAAATTAAACCGATTCCGGCGGGTTAACGTATGTAAAGAAACCATCATTCACAACGTCGTAAAAGGTAAAGCTAACTATAAATGTTAACACGTTACACACTGACCACTTCGGTAAAATCTGGAATAGGGCTTTTAGGACTGTTTATCTAGGACACCCAATTATCCAAGTTTATAATAGCTTTCAATTCTGGTGCTATCAGCAAAATCCTGTCCATTTTAGTTTAATATGTTAAGAGCACGATGGGATTCATAAGCCTTATCTAGTCTAATACAGCGGTCGAAAATTACAAAACGAAAGTATGAGGTCTGGGTTTATATTAGAGATTTTTTAAACAATCAATCCTCATATCGTTATCTTTATAGTAATTCGAATATTAAAAAAAGAGGATAAAAAAAATTGTGTCTCTATCTCACACACAGTCAATATAAAATAAGATAGAGAAGTCGCAGCATATTGTAGAGACAATAAAGTTCTTGATTATCTGAAGCGTTGGGCAATAATAAAATCTTTGAAAAATAGCAGAATAGAATCACTAGGACATGTCCCAAGATATACAAAACTGCTGAAGAAATCAACAAACTAATAAACTTTAAATAGCACACGATATATTTTTCTAGGTGAACACATCCCTTTTGCGAAGGGTAAACGTAAACTACCTTCTGCGTTGTCCGAGTAGTTCAGAGAGCACTTGAACGCACTAAAGAATCATGCCAGATGGTGCATTTTATTATCAATCATACTAAACCTTAGTAGCCTTTACAAGGAAAAGAAACCTTAAATTGCAAACCATCAAAAAAGATGGGACCATTATTGGGTGGAAATCAGATGTTAAATTTCTGGGACTGACCCTAGATAACAAACTTCTCTGGAATAAGCATGAAAAAGAACTAATCAATAAGGCTACAGAAGCCATGATGGTCTGCAGAAACTTCCCAAGAAAAAGCTGAGTCGCAAACCCAAAAATTCAGCGGTAATATACACAGCAATAGTGAGACCAATCATCACATATTGGGCAGTGATCTTGAGTAAACAAACCAGTCTAGTCCTTATGAGAGCAAACCTTTGAAAATTCCACAACTAGCCTGTCCATGTATAAACGGAGAAGTAAACACCTGCCCAACGGCCACCATGGAAGTAATCTTAAGCTTTACAACTCTACATATACTGGTAGACAGTATGGCGAAGAAGAGGTCAAATAGGATAATAATGGATGAATGCCCAATTTGTTATTTAGAAATCAACAAGTCTGGGATATGCTCCAAGATGAAATGAAAAAGAAGTTTATATTTATGAATAACTCCAACACAAGGTTGAGATGCAAAAGTGAATGAGACAGAAATATCATTAAAAAACTTAACAGAAATTCCATAAACTGGTATACAGATAGCTCCAAAACAACATAAGGAACTAGAATGGGAGGGTATGGACTCAGAATCAGACACACGAAAGCTTGGATAAGTCACCAAATATCTTCTAAGCGGATATACATTCCATCAGGAATGGATCTAATTTAACAAAGAGAGAAACTATCACAGGAAAGATGTTATTATCATGTCCTGTAATCAAGTAGCCATCAATGCGGTGAGCTCCCATTTAATCAGCTCCAAGATACTTGAATGAACTAAACGAACTAAGTAAGAATATTAAGTTTACCTTCCTGTAGGTATCGGGACCCATCGGGGAAGAGGTAGATAAAATAGTAGATACGCTCGCGAAAGAAATGGCTGAGATACCATTTCTTGGACCCAAACATTTCTGTGGTAGCAGTGTAATGCTGGAAGAATTAAAAAGAGGGATAAAGAAGAGAATATTGCCACGTCACCGCGTGAGAGAAAATAATTAAAAGGAAAACGAATGAATGAAAATTAAATATTTAATGCTACTGTACAGGTGGTTATTTTTTAGTGTTGATCGCTCCTTCTTTTAGGGCAGTACCTAGGCTAGCATGCCGGAGATTAGGGGTGGTTATATAAATTCGAAGCGCCACCTTTTTAGGCCCGTCGGTAAGAAGAAGCGATGATATTATCGAAAACAGGAAACAACTAGATCCCAAAATAAGACACACCGATTCCAAAAACAATTAAAATATGTATTTAACAATAAAAAAAAAATCCGTTTTACAACTATGTCAATTCTATCTTAAACTAAAGCAATATGTGACTACTCGCTATCTGGATTAGAACAAAAAAAACAAAGAAACAATGAACACTACTGCAACTATGACGTCATCTGCGCCATACGCCAAATTGGTTTAGATCGGCTAAACGGAATAACCTTACTTTTTATGTACGGTTGTATTTCGCACTAACAAATTATCTGGTATGCCGATTTAGTCTAAAATTATGTTTACTTAAGCCTAATTAAAAGTGTTGGACTATTAATATGTGAAGTGATGTTTTAAATTACCTAGTGTATACGCATATCTTCGGTTTACAAGGTATTTTAAATGAAATTTAAAAATAAAGTCTCCTGTAATTGCTCACATAAAGTCTTATTAGTTCCCAATCACAGGGGAAAAAGGAAAGTATACATTAAAACCGGTAATTTCACTGTTTATTACGAAGTTCTAATACCTGAAAGGCAGTTTTGTCATTAAATCCAAACACTTTCGGCAAGCTGGATAGCCGATGGCCTCTGTAATATGTTGGCTATGGTAGGCAAATCTAATTTTAGACAGGATGGCAATGTCCCGGTATAATAAGAACTGTTTGTGGCATGTACTTGATTGTCTTGAAAGGTGCACCAAGTAGTCACAACGATGGTGTGTTAGCTTTATAAGTGAGATCACTTTCACTAAACTGTACCTAATGAAAAACGAATACAATAAAACTTTGTTTATCCTCAATATCTGGCAAATGATGTCTTAACGCACTAAACTATGATTTTAGCTGCAAACAGGAATAAAAGTAGTATTGTACTCATCAGCAAAAAAATCTCTGCTTTCTGGATTTTCTGCCAGTTTTCACAACCAAGGCTTGGCCCCGACTCTCTCCACTGACACTCAAGAGCGCCAAGAAAAAAACAAGAGATTATCTAACTACACCCTTGATGAAAGTGGCAAAAGTGGAGTATTTGATACATTTCTAGGCACACTTGATTTTTTTTTACAAAACCGGTTTTTGGTGTGACAGTGACAAAAACTTGATGAAAATAAGAGTTTAATTTATGGTGAGTATTGGCTTGATTGTTGGTATTTTGGTAAAATGATTTATAGTTTTGTTCATGAAATAACAAAGCTGTAACAATATTTAATTATTGGAAAAACCTGTGAGAAATGAAACAACCGAAGATTCTTCTAAGGAACTACAACCAGAAGTGATTCAAGAAATGAATTAGCCTAAGTACAAAGAAACTTAGGTTTCTGACAGAACATTGGCAACTGAAGGGACACCTTAAGAAACTGAGATGAAAACTCTGTCCACATCCTTTCAGAATACAGCTCTTTAGAAAAACATTCGATTCGATTCTTGGGAGCATACCAAATAGAAGAGGGATATCTTCCCATTAGAAATGGGACTGGAGAACCTGTTTTATTCGTCAATGCGTTCCTAACAACTTGGTTGCCAAAGGGGAACATAGTAGATCTCTTAGGTCGCCGTGTACTCATCCTCATCTCCACATATATAAATATATCCTTACCGATTTGAAGAAAGTATCTGAAAATTTATAAAGGAGATCAGAAGAGAAAAATAAATATGAATAAAACAAAATAATTCGAGAAATTGAAAAGGAAAACATACGACGACCTAAAATCATAATGAATGAAGAAACAAAAGACGTAGTTATTATATATATATATATATATATATATATATATATATATATATATATATATATATATATATATATATGTCATCTCAAATGAAAGTATGAAGTATGAAAGAAGATGAATAATGCGTAATATTTGTATTGATATGTGGGATAGAAATATGGTCGTTCATACAAAAAATTTGTCATAAACGGTAAGTAACACAAAGACTTATGAACTTAACCTAAATTAATAACAGAGGACATGAAAATTAATGAATACGCAGACAAACGAAACAGAATATATACTATAAAAAATAAAAAAAAAGCAGGTTTCGTACTCCTATAATCTATATTTTCCTCCAAGTCAATAGACATTGACAATTTAAGCAATTATTTTTAATTAAAGAAAATATTGTGTGGTAAAACTTTAATTCGTTGTGGCTCAAACACAAAGATATGTAACAATGTTTTAAAATAATCTAACCAATACTCTGAAGTGAACTAAAAAAATATTGGCATATAAAATTAACTATTTCTGCTTAATTTCCATATGAATAAATTTCTTTTTTATATAAGCATTTTTTTCGAAAGCATGAATTTTTAAAACTACTTCTGTCTTCCTCTTTTGAACTTCTTTACCACTGTACTTTAATGGGACCTATCTGTTGCAAATTTACCGCAGTGAGCGAGGGTGGGGCATCTAAACTATTTTAATAATGTCAAATGAAAGGGGATCGTGTTAACTGTACCTGCATAGTTGCTTGATTTATTTTGCTATGAAGGGTAATATTTGGTGTTTACAAAATATCCATAGTTAACCAATATTTCGTTGTTTCGCACAAAATTTTGCAGTTAGAGAGGAAATATTTCGACAGTCTAGTTTGCTGAAAGAATTATGTATAAGGTGTTTGCAAAATGAATTACTTCCTTTTATATGGAAAAATTTAGTAACTACAAATGTTTTGACATATGCCAGTCCGAATTATGTAATATGCAAATTGATATAAAAATTAAGATTTATGTCAGAACTAAATAAATCTACTTCCTGTTGTGTTTAAATATTTGCTAATATATATATATATATATATATATATATATATATATATATATATATATATATATATTCTTCTTTTAAGCAGATAAGGTATATATAAATGATTTATTTCCTGAAAATACAACTCTGTTTCTCTCTTCATACGTCTGTGGGCGAACTCTGAACTTCTTCTCCGAAGGGTACATATATATATATATATATATATATATATATATATATATATATATATATATATATATATATGTTTTTGCGGATTTCACGGATTCCTCCGTATGAGATGCAATAGCAGTGGATATATCCACATTATGCCGTTGTAGTGCTGAAATCACATTCAGCAAACGTACAACTATATGCAGCTCCGCGTATGAATGAAGTGAAATGCGAACAGTAAATGCAAACTTCTCTCCATCATATCTTTTTTGTGTTAGAGGTTGCACAGTTAGAATAAATTGTTGTAAAACGCAATTTATCCTATTCCACCACCATCGAGATGATGGCCTACCTGTACCACCATATCGAGAAGAAAGTCAAAACTTACCCTCCCCGCCACAGTGATACACATGTATCATTTTTGCATTTACTGTTCGCATTTCACTTCATATATATATATATATATATATATATATATATATATATATATATATATATATATATATATATATATATATATATATATAATATATATATATTTATATATATTTATTCTCCTGTTAAGCAGATAAGGGAAAGAATATATACAAATGGTTTATTTCCTGAAAATACAACTCTGTTTCTCTCTTCATACACGTTTCGAACACCCTATGATCTCGTCAGTGGAGCTGTATTGAACCGAGAGCAACATTCGCAGAAAACAACTGTTAATATAAAATGTAAATTTCGAAACATAGCGGAAGGATATTAAAACTTGCCGACTTTTTGATTTCCTACCGATATGACTCGTAATTTATATTTTATATAAATAGTTGTTTCCTGCCAGTGTTGCTCTCGGTTGGATACAGCTCTATTAATGAGGCCATAAGGTGGTTGAAACGCATATAGAAAGATCCGAGTTGTATTTGCAGGAAATAAACTGTTTATATATATTCTTTCTTTTTTCTGCTTGGAAAGATAATACATATATATATATATATATATATATATATATATATATATATATATATATATATATATATATATATATATATATATATATATATATATATATATATATATATATATATATATATATATATATATATTAGCAACTATTTAAACACGGCGTAAAAATATATTCATTTATTTCTTACTGAAATCTTAATTTTTAAGTTTCACACTATCCGGTGAATGCGTTCGACTGGCGATATATTTCAGTCTGATATCGAAAAGTCGACAGGTTTTAATATCTTACCGATATGTTCAGGGAATTTATATTTTATATAGATAGTTGTTTTCTGAGAATTTTGTTTTCATTTCGATACAGCTCCACTGATGAGACCATATGGGGAAACGGTCAGATTGGATTACAGGAAATAAACTGTATACATTCTTTTCTTTATCTGCTTGAAAGGGAAATACGTATTTGTGTGAACTGATGTTGCAAATGGAAAAATACGCGAAAAAAAGGGAAAAAATACATTTTTTTAAAGCGAATGATAAACAACTTTAATTTCCCCAATGTTTTCGGCCATGGTTCACTACCTTTGAGATTTTAGCAGCTCCTATAATATATGTACATCTGCTGTCGATGAGTAATTAATAAGAAAGCTATTATTTCAGGAACTATCGAAATCAGGTTACCAGATTCAAAATTTTAGGGAGTAACGATTACAGGAAGCTAACTTTACAATTACAGGAAATAGGGCTTAAGTAGCTTTTTCTGTTTTAATATTTAAGTATGTAAAATAATTTTTCATCTTCCACTTCGCTTGTACTCGATTTAATGGAAATTTATTTAAACCTATTTAAGTTCATAATTTTATTGTTAGTTTTATTTCCGGATAAATCGAAAATTATAGAGACAAAAAGTGGTCATTTGGAAAAGATAACGAGCTTAAAAAATTCGGTGAATACAGAATAACGACAATATATATTTTCAAAATTTTTGCCTCCTTGACATTTTGCTGTTTTGTTTCTGAACAATATATATATATATATATATATATATATATATATATATATATATATATATATATATATATATATATATGATACTTATTCAATTATTGGGTGCCAGGCACAAATAACTATAACTAAGTATAATCGATTTGTAACAAAATGTTTTATTTTCAATAAAAATTACTCAATTACAAATGTGCTGTATTTGTGAATGTCCCCTTTTTTAGTGATTTGAAGTTTAAAAAACATTGATGTCAATTTTTTCTTTCTCAGGTGAGTTCAGATGAAAATATTTTATTATTAGAAAAAGTCAAACCAATGATTCAAAATCACAAATACAAACTTTATTTAATATAATACAATCATGTCAGTAGGTGCAGTTTTTATGTAAAATTCATAAATCACCTTAATTATACCTAATTAAATTATCAATATTATTTATTATGCACTGTATTCATTTTTAGGCTTTAGAATTATTAAATCTTACAATATTGTATGAATGTCTGAACGGTTAAAAATGACTAGTGTATGATTCTATTGTAAACAATTTAGAAATAATTTAGTGTGTGCCGTTATTATTAAAAGTGATCTTGTTACAGTGCAAATTAAACAATTTATTTTATTATTAACTATAACTAAGGTTAGTATATATCTATTTTATCAAATTATTTTCAAGCGACTCAAAAATTTTTTATTTCTTACACATTAAATAAATGCCTTTTAAATCTCCAGAAATTTTTTTATATCCATGTTTTGGATTTTCTCCTTTCTTTTTTTATAAAGGAAAACTTACAAATTCATTCTACTTTGCCAACTATTTAAATATTTTTCAGAGCTGCTTGCTTGCTGATATAATTTATTTACTAATTTATTAAACTTCTTTTCTTTCCTTTAAAATTGACTTTCAATCTTCATCTATTTATATCCAAGCTCTATGTTTCTTTCTTCAAAAAAAAAAAAAATAGTGAATGAGATCAGTAATGTTATTTCTATCACAGATCAATCTGCACTGTTTTTCTTTAAAATATATTTTTTTTATAAAATAACAAATGAAAAATTTTTTGACGCTATGATCCCGTTAATAAAAAAGACTAGCAATTTTTACACTATAACCGATTAATATGCTCTCCTTCTTTTACTTTTCAAAATAAAAACTGAAAACATTGAGGTTATGTTACTTTTTATGAACCAGACTAACGATGTTTACTGTACAACTGATGGACCTGTACTCTTAAAAAAAAATGAATTTTGGCTTATAGAGTAAGTGGTGACGTAGTATAAATTTTTGTTTTAATTTTCTTTCTGATTTGTCGACCATCTGACGGAAACTGGCAGCTAGATATAATTTTAAGATTTGAAACACAGAATCAAAATTGATTCCTAGTTGTCAATTTATGATAAAATTTTTATATTTGATTGATATTATGAAATAAATATTCCATTTGATGACAATAAATTGTGATTTATTGTCATAAATTCGAAAACTGCCAAACATCCTTCTTGAACATTCCAACATTTTGTAGTGACACCTGCCATGTGTCAACCGGGAAGTGTCGTGGGTAGTATAAGTAGTGGGGGAAAATACGGATGCGTAAACAGTGGCGTAGTCAAATATGAGAATTAGCAAAAATAGAATATTATGGAAGTAAAAATCTTACTGATAAATTGATGAATATTTTTAAAAATACAGATATTAAAATAACTAGAGAACAATTACTTACTCTCTCTCAAATTTATTCTAAATCCAAAATGCCGTTACAGCTGAATGAGATGTTGTTCATAGTTTATAAGTTTCCCTGTTCCAACTGCCAATTGGTTTATATAGGTCAGACTTCCAGAAGCCTCAAAGGCAAACTCACTTCCCATCGTAGTGATATTAATAGAGGTTTGCCCTCTTGTGCTCAGGCTGAACATGTTTTTCACAAAGATCATAATATTATCTGGAATGGCACTGAGATTCTGGAAAGAGTTCCTCCTAATCACAAAAGGCACTTCCTCGAAATGGTGTAGATTAACCAAGATAGTAACTTGTCTTACGGGTATCTTCCGTATACTTCTTCGTATATGTTTTTACAATTATCTTTTAAATAAAGTTATGTAATATACAGCGTTGTGGCAACAATATGCAGTTTCTGGAATTGTCCTGCACTTTTAGAGGTCTGAGTCTCTTAATAAGACAATCACAGTATTAAACTAGGTCAATAAAATATCGGATGAAATCATCTACTTTGCAAGCCGTGGTAGACCACCACACCATTACCTTAGAGAAATAATACGTATGTTTCGAAATGGTTTTTAAACTTTTATTAAATAAATTTATATATTTGAATAGTTATCTTAATTAACCAAACAGTTTAACACAAGTAGATTCTTGCAGCGAACCAATAATTTGTAAAGTGAAACGGAATCGACTACGTAACGCTACAACCTCAAATATTAAGTATTAAAATTGATATATTGTCGTCATTTTTGTTCTTCCCAATTAAATGTTATAAACAAAATCAGACTAATTCATTAATTCCTCTTTAAATCTCTTGTAAAGCTTTAATATGTAAACTAATTTCAATTAATATACGTATAATACTCTGGCACAAGACATTTAACAATAAAAAATATATAACGTTTTAAAGGAAAACAAATCAATATAAAAAAGACTTAAAAAATAAAATATGCAATATTTTTTTCTGTGAGTGTAAATTATTTTCTCAGCATTTATTTGAACAAAACTGAATTGTGCCCTGTATAAAAAAAAAAAATTTGAATTATTGGTACTAGAACTACGACCATTTAGCCTCCACAAAAATGATGAGCTGCTGTAATCACTCTGTGACGTTCGATAGCAAACAATCGTTAAACCGTTACATAAAAAGTAATAATTCTTCAAAAATATATTTTTTAAAAAAATTCCTGTTTTTAAAATAAGGTTTAAAACATGCAAATATTCGAAGATTCATTTAAATCAAATTAATTTCATGCTTATAACCTTTTAAACTGACTTTATATTTAACATAAACTCGAAATTTCACAACAAGTAAATAATTTCATCCTCTTGTCCAACAAAACCTTTATAAAACAAAGCTTTACAGATTTGTATGACATATCCATAAACCCTCCTTATCAAAAAAGGTTCCATCTCAAATTAAATATCTCCTAAACATTCTTTTGAAAAGGTATAAAGAGGTCCTTAAACCCGATTTTCATTGAAACTCGCCCGAGCGCCGTTTCAAAAAGGTCCGATGCAAAAACGTTTCTAGAAAACAATATTATCCGGAGTTTGGATGAATTATTAGTTTTTAATTGCGAGCCATGGCTATTAATATTAATAATCGGCAAGCAATCTGCCGCTTTAGAGATCCTCTATCCAGATTTAACTGCTTAGATAAGCAAAAACTTTGTAGGTGTGTTATTGTCTTTTCACTGGCGTGTATATGTTTATTATTTGAAGAATAATTTTTGAGTTTTAAAATTGAAATTGACACGTTTTTTTGCCATTTTAACAAGAAGTAAAATAGACAAATGCTTTTTAGTTTTCTAAAACTTTTCTAACAGGAAAAAATATAGATTTAGCGAAATTTATTTCACAAAGATATAATAGGTGTGGCTATAAAATAATGAGAGCGAAACTTCTACAGAAGAAATACGCAAGGTGAACGGCCGACAACTGTATGGCGTGAAGCCTTCTCTTTCGAATGTGGTGCCTCCCGTGTTTATAGATAAATTAATTTGGACGTGGTCTTCAATTTTATAACAGCTGTTTTATTGTTTTGCCGAAAAAATGATAAGCGTAATAACAGAGAAACGAATACACATGATTCAGCTAAGTATAGGCCAATTACATACCTTCCCATACCTCCTCCTTGACCCAACGCATCTATACTTATTGTGAACAAAATAACATCATTTCAATTCAGCAGAAAGGATGCACGGAGGGACAATGGGATGCAGGGAACAATTGATTGTTGACTCTATCAAATGCCTGCACCAACCAAAGAAACCTCTGCCTACGTAGATTATAAGAAGGCCTTCGACTCGGTGCCACATGAGTGTCTCAAAACTATATTAAGAATATATAGGCTCGATAATCATTTTGTTTCCTTTTTAGAACGCATTATGTCAACCTGGAGAACTAGGATCCAATTGCAAGTGCCATCCAACGATACCATCTAAACTAATACAATCCCAATACGAAGAGGAATATTTCAGGACGATTCACTTAGCCCATTGTGGTCCTACCTTGCAATAAGCCTACTATTACGCCATTTGAACTCCACCAGATACAGCATTGATATTAGAAATAACAACAAAGAGATAGTAAGAGTGAATTATCTTCTATACACGGATGATTTTAAACTGATGGCTGCTACCAGAAACCAGCTGAAACAAATGCTTAAAATTGTAGAGGAGTTCTCCAGGGATATCGGAATGTAATTTGACAAGTGCCGTATTTTGAACATCGTTAAAGGTAAGATACAGGAGCATTTAGGATGTAGAACGGTGAAACTATAGCTGCATTTGAAGCAGAACAGGGGTATTAATCTACTGGATACAACTCTGAAACTCGTTACGAAAGTAATCAAAAATAAAATTAATTCGGTTACAACACAGGAAGACGACCAGCAGGGATTTAGATCAGGAAGGTCTTGCGTGGATGCAGTATTTATTCTACGACAGATAGTCGAAAAATCTATAGAATACAATAAACCAACATTTTTATGCTTTATAGATCTAACAAAAACATTCGATCGCATAAAGCTAGATGACGTAATCCACCTGTTATTTAAGAGAAATATTCCTATCAATATAATTCAGAGCATCGAAAACATATACGCAAACAATAAAGTTCAGATTCGCACTAACAGTAAATTATCAACACCTATACCAGTCAACAGCGGTATTAGACAGGGAGACTCGCTTAGTCCTTTGTTGTTTAACATGATAATGGACGAAATAATAAAGGAGGTGCGACTTGGTAGAGGATATAAAATGGGTGATACAGAAATAAAAATTCTCTGTTACGCTGATGACGCTGTGATATGTGCCGAAAATGAAGACGACCTCCATAGATTGTTAAATACCTTTAATCTTACGGGAAGAAAATATAATATGATTGTCTCAGCCGAAAAAACTAAATGTATGACAACCTCAAAAGAACCCCTCCGATGCAAACTAGAACTAGACGGTCAAATAATACAACAAGAAATGAGTTTCAAATATCTAGGAATCGACATAACTAGTTATGGCAACATCGAAGATGAAGTAAGAGGGCAGGTGGCCAAAGCAAATAAAGTGGCGGGTTGTCTCAACGACGTGATCTGGCGAAACAAACACTTACAACAAGAAACAAAGGTTCGGATCTACAAAACCACAATTAGACCTATTATGACATACACCTCAGAAACACGGCCAGAGACGACAAAAACGAAACAAATATTGGAGACTACAGAAATGAGAATACTTCGACGAATAACGGCAAAAACGCTACTAGACAGAGAAAGAAGCGATAACATCAGGCAATCATGCAACACAGACTGCATTAATGAGTGGGTCCTACAACGTAAGACACAATGGAACAAACACATAAGCTGAATGACAGAGGATAGACTGGTAAGGATCGCACGAGATAAATCGCCTAGTGGTACACGCAGTAGAGGTCGACCACGGAAAAGGTGGAGCGATAATTTAAGTCCAGAATGAGGAAAATCGAAGAAGGAACAGGTCAGGGACCTATTATAGAAGGTAGAAGAAGAAGAAGAAGCAGAACAAACATACAAATACCTAGGTATGAAACAGGCCAAAAGAATTAACCATCGCACTATGAAAGCCGAATTGACAATCGAATGCAGCTAAATTCGTTAAAAACAGAAGTTTGAATGACTTTTATTTTCGGCTTGTCTTGACGTGTTTTCTGGTGTTTTTGGTATTCTTCCATCTTCCATTCCGATGTTTCTCAGTTGTATCCGTATATCCATATCTCATTACCTGTAAAAATACATTTAATAAAGATTGTGTCGTTAGTTGCGTTAAAAATAATTTCAAAAGCGAGTAATAGTCAAAAATGTTTTTGAAGAAAAGTGTTTTTGACGCCATGGGAGAAGCCATGCGTTTCATGCCTAATTTTGCCGTCACAATTACAATCCATATGATCTAAAGCATTTTTAACTTACTTGTTAAGTCTCTAACTGAAATACGAAGATTCTCGAACACTATAGACTTTGCTTGAGTGACATGATCTTTGTCAGTTGATGTTGATGGCCGCCTATAACGCAAATCAATTTCGACGTCTTCATGGTCATCA
Source organism: Diaprepes abbreviatus (assembly GCA_034092305.1). Taxonomy (NCBI): domain Eukaryota; kingdom Metazoa; phylum Arthropoda; class Insecta; order Coleoptera; family Curculionidae; genus Diaprepes; species Diaprepes abbreviatus. The sequence continues at coordinate 3,860,620 of JASJET010000129.1, forward strand.
GTGAATGCCTTCTTCTTCTTCTTCAAGTGCCTTCTCCATTGCGGAGGTTGGCAATCATAAGAACTATTTTGAGGCAGTTGCTCTAAATAGTTGTTTTGAACTGCATCCAAACCATTCCTTAGGTTTTTTAGCCATGAAATTCGTCGTCGTCCCACGCCTCTTCTGCCACTTATTTTGCCCTGGATTATGAGCCGTAAGATGCTGTACTTGTCTCCTCGCATAATGTGTCCGAAATATTGCAGTTTTCTCTGTTTTACTGTTATCTCTATTTCCTTTTCTTTCCCCATTCTTCTCAACACTTCGGCGTTCGTAACTCGATCCACCCACGAAATCCTCTGAATTTTTCTATAGGTCCACATTTCAAAAGAGTTAAGTCTTCTCATTGCCTCTCGATTCAGTGTCCATGCTTCCATTCCATAATATAGAACACTATATACGTAACACTCAGCCAGTCGTATTTTCAGGGCTAACGTTAGATCTTTGCTGCAGATAACCTTTTTCATTCTAATAAAGTTGGCACGTGCTTTCTCGATTCTGGTTTTTATTTCGATGGTATAGTCATTATTTTCTGTTATCAGGGTTCCCAAGTAAGTGTACTTCTTAACTCTTTCTATGTGCTGGCCTCCTACCATTAGGGTTTCATTATTATTGCTGTTGTTTTTATTAATTATCATGAACTTGGTCTTTTTCGTGCTAAGAGAGAGTCCATATTCTCCACTAACTTTTAATATTTTATTCATTATCTTTTCTAGGTCTTTCAAACTATCAGCTATTATTACGGTGTCATCTGCATACCTAATATTGTTGATTAAAACTCCGTTTACTTTTATCCCCGCTGTTTCATATTCAAGACTTTCCAATATGACCTCTTCAGAATAAGCGTTAAATAGTAAAGGTGACACATATATACACACAAATATACACTCTTGTCTGACTCCCCTTTGTATTTCCACATCTCCGGATATTTCCTGTCCAAATCTTACTGCCGCTCGCTGATTGTAATACAGATTTGATATCAACCTTAAATCTCTTTCATCCAAATTTTTGCTTTTGAGAATCTCTATCAGTTTGTCTTGTTTGGCCTTATCAAAAGCTTTGTTGTAATCTATGAAGCAGACATAGAGGTCCTGATTGATATCTAAGCATCTTTGAGTAAGCACATTAAAAGCAAATAATGCTTCTCTTGTACCCACCCCGTTCCGGAAGCCAAACTGTGTGTCACTAATATCCAGCTCCAATTTGGAATGTATTCTAGCGTGAACAATTTTTAAAAGGGCGTTCAAAGTATGTGACATGAGACTGATTGTTCGATAGTCACTGCATTCTTTTGAATTTGCTTTCTTTGGTAAACATATGAATGTTGATGTTAACATTTCTCGGGGGATAGTTCCTGTCGTGTAAATTGTATTAAATAATCTCACCAATAAATCTAAATTTTTGTCATTGATCAGCTTCAATAACTCACCTGGCATTTCATCTGGACCAACAGCTTTATTAGTTTTTATCGACCTTAATGCATAAATGACCTCTGCTTTAGTAATTTCAGGTCCTATGTCACCGCTCAGACTGTTTATAGAAGAATTTTCGTGTCTTTGATCTTCAAATAGTTTTTCTATGTATTCTTTCCTCCTGCATAATTTTTGTTGTGTTACCATAATAATGTTTCCCTCTTTCTCCAGCAATACGTTTGAGGTTTTTCTCTTTTCTATTCCAGCTAGTTCTTTGACTTTTTTATGCAAGTTGAAGATGTCGTACTTGTTTTGCAACTCCTCTATTTCCTTGCGTTTTCCAGAAAGGTACTCTTCTTTTGCTTCTCTTATTTTTCTTCTTATTTGAATTTGCACCTGTTGATATCGGGTCTTGTTGGTCTTGTATTTCCTTCTTTCATCCATCAACTCCAAAATATCATCTGTCATCCAAACTTCTTTCTTATATCTTGATGTTGTAAGTAATATCTTGCTTGGTTCCATAATTGACGTTTTGAAAAACTGCCACTGTTGTTCAACGTTGTCATCGTTTAACCCAGACTTGCCTTGTCTTCTTTCTAAGTTTGTGTTGATGTCTTGTCTCAGCTTTTCTTTCGTTTCTTCTGATTTTAATTTTTGTATATTTAGTTTTTTGATGTTATGATTTGTTTGTATCCTTTTTAATTTAAGTTGGAATTTAGCGAAAAGGGGATTGTGGTCCGAAAATACATCCGCACCTGGGTACGCCTTTACTGAATGTACTGCGTTTCGATATCTGTTTTTTTATCAAGAAGTAATCAATCTGGTTTCTATGTTGTTGTCCTTATCAGCTGGTGACTTCCATGTATAGAGACGACGTTTAGGTAGCTTAAAAAAGGTATTTGTTACTACTAGATTATGCTCTTTACAGAATTCTATAATGAATGCCTTACGCTACTTAAATTTGTATACGGGATACACAATCCCCCAGTTAGGTACTGTTTAACATTTTTAATTTTTGCGTTGAGGTTTCCCCTTCATGAAGTGATTTAAGAAGTGTTTTAACGAAGCTAACCAGAACTAACTAATTTGCCAAAATTTAATTACTTCAAACAATACGTCCCAGTTTAAAAGGCATTAAAAGCACCCCTTCCCTAACACTTGATTCAATATTACAGGACGCCGACCTTAGATCTGATGATTTATCAAGAGAAAAGATTTGTCTACAAATTCAATAATTCTACGATGTTGCATGTCAACGAACAAACCGATTCCTCTCAAGATGCCCACGCCACTGACCTTTCCAGGATCCTGGTGCAAACATAAACATCCCTCGAACAAGGTTTTCGCATTACACTCCTTATTGTTGGGCGATTTGTTTGTTTTGCTGCCTGAGAAACTCGGAGCGCTTAATCTTTGGATCTTCGCTAACTTTAGATTAAACATTCTATTATAGTTTATCTTGCTATTTGTCTTTTTGTCTAGAACGAGATACCTGTAGAGAAAAATTAGTTTAATTTAGATTCGAAGGTACGTTTCGGATGGTTTGATGGAAATACTTTTGGAAGTTTATTTTTATACAAATTAAGTAGAATGTCAATAAAAGTATCATTTTAAATTTGGGAAATGTAATTATTATTAAAACAAATTTAGACCTAAATTATCTACTGCAACAATTTAAATATATAGTAGAATTTCATTACAAATCTAATAAATAATTAATTAACTATTAAATATTGTGAATTTGTGGGAATGTAAATGAAATAGCAGACAGTAGCTCCATCTCCTTTTATGCTTATCTCAATAAATATAATAATTGTTTACGTATAATTAAACACGTATCGCCGATTAAAAGTTACTTCTAACCCATCTTTCTATATATATATATATATATATATATATATATATATATATATACTTTAATAAGTAATATATACTGTGCGCAAATGGCGAATATCAAAACATAGAGAGCACAGATGACAAATGGCTGGGCTTAAAAACGGCGTTGATGACACCCGCAAGGACTATTCTGACTAAACAAAAATCAAAACAAAAGCAAGAATGGATGACTGATAAGATCCTTCAGCTAATGGATGATCGAAGAACTCTCAAAGGCAAGTGTGAACAAAGCTATAAACAAATACAAAAAGTCATCAAAACTGAAATCAGAATAGCCAAAGAAAATTTCTATAAAAAGAAATGTGAGGAAATAGAGCATCTACAGATGAAACATGACATTTTTAATATACATAAAAAAGTGAAAGAACTTACGGGCACACAAAAATGCAAACAACCCAACACATTATATAACACAAACGGAACAATAATAACAGAACTGGAAGAAAAATTGAAGGTATGGAAGAAGTATGTTAATGAACTTTTTACAGATGAAAGACATGAACCTAATCTAAACAGCATACAAGAGGATGAAGGCCCAGATATAACCAAAGAGGAATTAATGTATGCACTAAGAAGAATGAGGGATGGAAAGGCTCCGGGTCCAGACGAACTACCGATGGAAGTCCTCAAGCTCATAGAGGAAGAGTCGATTTATGCATTGGTGGAGCTTTTTAATCATATCTACAAAACAGGAATAATACCACAGGAATGGCTTTTATCCATATTTTTAACTATTCCAAAAAAGGGAAAAGCAAAACAATGCATCGACTATCGCACAATAAGCCTGATGAATCACATATTGAAAACATTTCTAAAAGTTATACACACTAGAATACATAAAAAACTGGAAATAGATATTAGCGAAACCCAATTTGGATTTCGAAATGGACTCGGAACGAGAGAAGCGTTATTTGCACTGAATGTCACGTCTCAAAGATGCCTTGATATAAATCAGGATGTATATATGTGCTTCATAGACTACAATAAGGCCTTTGACAAAGTGAGACATGATCACCTTATCAGTCTATTGACGGAAAAGAACCTCGATAAAAGAGACATCAGAATTATATCGAATATTTATTACAATCAGAAAGCAGTAGTGCGAGTGGAGCATGAGACGACTGAAGAAGTCGAAATAAAAAGAGGAGTGAGACAAGGGTGTATACTTTCACCGATCTTGTTCAATCTTTACTCTGAGGACATAATGAATAGAGCACTTATTGACCAATTCGTTGGTATTAAAATAAATAGAATTTTAATAAACAACCTCAGATACGCCGATGACACAGTACTTATCGCAGAAACACTCGAGGATTTCCAGACCTTAGTCAATAGAGTAGCAACAGTCAGTGAAGAATATGGACTGTCACTAAACATAAGAAAAACAAAATGCATGTTAATATCCAAATCAACCCAAAATGTCCCAGATATACGCATACAGGGTCAAAATATAGAACACGTCAGAAAATACAACTATTTAGGCACCTTCATCAATGAAAACAACGATAGCTCTGAAGAAATCAAAATCCGGATAGAGAAAGCAAGAGCCGTATTCACGAAAATGAAGAGAGTGTTCTGTGGCAGAGACCTGAGTCTTGAATTAAAGGTTCGTCTGGCAAGATGTTACGTACTGTCAGTTTTGTTTTATGGAATGGAGGCATGGACGCTTAAAAAGATCGATATTAACAAGTTGGAAGCCTTTGAATTGTGGATGTACCGCAGAATGTTTTGAATATCATGGATGGAGAAAATCACAAACGCTGAAGTACTGAGGAGAATGAATAAAGAAAAGGAGGTCATACTTACAATTAAAAAACGAAAATTACAATACCTGGGACTCGTTACGAGAGGAGAAAGATATCAACTACTGAGAACTATTATGCAGGGAAAAATTATGGGAAAGAGATCTGTAGGAAGAAGACGAAACTCTTGGTTAAAAAATCCAAGAGAATGGTATAATTGCAGCAATAACCAGCTGTTTAGGTCAGCAGTCTCGAAAATACGTATAGTTCTGATGATCGCCAACCTTCGGAACGAAGACGGCACCTAAAGAAGAAGAAGAATAAGTAAAAATTCCAAAGAATTGACGTTTCGCCCTCTATTTTAGTCGTTTTCAAGATTTTTTTTTTTTTAATTATTTACCCTCCTAAAAATCTTTTTATGTAATTAAAAACATTCATATAAGAACATATCTACAATTAAAAAAAAAACACTTTAAAACACTATTCAATTTTTTTTTAAATATTTAATTATACCAGTACCTTTACATTTTGTTTATTTATTAATAATGAAATGCAACTTTTACGTCGTCTATTTAGGCACTGAGATTACATGGAATGTGTTTTATTGTTTATATTTTACAATGCACCATAAAAAATTAAATAAACTATTCACTAATTTAAAAAGTAAAACTCCTCTCGTGAATAAATCAAATGTAGTATATTTCATCCCTTGCACACATTGTTTCAAAAAATATATAGTCATGACGAGCCAATTACTATAAAACAAATTGAATGACCATAAATATACCAAAAACGCCTCAACAGCGGTAAACAAACACACACAGGATGAAAAACATACCTTTGATTATAACACTTACTTATTTACTCCGTGGCGTTACAACCCTGGGTGGGTTTTAGCCGACTTTACGACATGCCTCCATTCATTTCGATCTCTCGCAACCTCCATCCAGTGTTCGATGCCCATAGTTTTGAGATCTTTTGTTATATTATCTCTCCACCGGAGCCGGGGTCGTCCTAGTGGCCTCCTTCCAGTCGGTGCTTCCTCCCAAGCTAGTCTTATTATTCTGTCGTCAGGAAGCTTTCTGATATGTCCTGCCCACTGGAGTCTTCTGGCCTTTATTTCTTTACTACATCTGTATTTGGGAATAGTTCTTCTAGTTCCTTGTTAGTTCTTGTTCTGTATTGTCTTTTCGTTTCATCTATCGTTGGTCCCGAGATTTTCTTCAAGATTTTTCTTTCAAAGACTCGTAGTCTCTTTTCGTTCGCTACCGTTAGCGTCCATGTTTCGCAACCATATATAACTATCGATCTTATAACTATTTTGTATAGGTCCATCTTTGTTCGTCTTGTGAGGTGTTTCGATTTCATAGATCTTGCAGTGCGTACAGGCATCTATTTCCTGCTTGTATTCTATTGTTTATTTTCTGTGATCCGTTGTTATCTTCGCATATTGTTGTTCCTAGGTATTTAAATTATTTGACTCGTTCAAAGTTATATTCATCGATGGTGATGTTTTGACCTATTCTGTCTCTCTTTCGGCCATTCTGACTCATGAACATGTATTTAGTTTTGTCTTCGTTGATTTGGACTCCCATCTTCTTTGGTTCCCTTTCGAACCGTATTATAACAATACCATAAATAAAAACAAAAATATGAATTACCAAAAACTGAAGGTAAAGTTAATGATGGAAATTAAAGAAGATATAAACACTGTTAACGACAGAATGGATATGAGAAATTTAAACCACATTTACACTATCTTAATTTAAACAAAAATATTAAGTATTCTATCCTGTTAATAAATATCAAAAATTGAATATCCCCTTAAACATAAAATAAATATATGCGTTTTTTTTGGTGCATTGTAAAATATAAAAAATTAAACACATTCGCATTCCATGTATCCTCAGTACCCAAGTAGACGACGTAAAAGTTGCATTTTATTATTAATAAATAAAGAAAATGTAAATGTGTGTACTGATAAAATTAAATACTTTTTTAAAAACTTAAATATTGTTTTAAAGTGTTTATTTGTTTTTTTAAATTGTAGACATGTCCTATATATATATATATATATATATATATATATATATATATATATATATATATATATATATATATATATATATATATATATATATATAATGTATAAATAAGTGCTCAGACTCAGTTTTATTTGAGAAAAATAGAGAAGAAATCAGACAGAAAGGTTAAATGATGTATTTAGAATAGGATAAAATTAGATTTAAGTATAGGGTAAGAGATGTATTGTTTAACTCGTAGTGTAAATAAACAAAAAGAGTCTGAGAATTGTTACATTCTTAATAAATATGACATATTTCTCTCTATAAAAACTAAACTTAACTAAGAAACTATATAAAAAGTATTGTACTAGTTAGAGGAAGTGTTAATACAAACAAATATATATATATATATATATATATATATATATATATATATATATATATATATATATATATATATATTTGAGTGACTAAAAAAGTATGAATTTTTTTAAAAGGCTAATAATAAAGTGTAGTAATATTAAAGCAACAATAAACATTTTAGAGTTTTTTACGAACAAAATTTGATTTCTAGAAGAGTTGAATTTATCAATTTGCTGAAAGCTGAAAATTTTCAATTGTTAAAAAAAAAAAATAGAAGTTTTCCTACGTCACAAGAAAACAAAAGTAAAATATTTTGGTTTTAAAAGAGGTTATGTGATCTTGTTGTTGTCAAGTAGAAAGAATTTAATAAATTATTTAAAGTAATTATTAAAAGTTTACAGGTTTTGTCCTGTAAAATAATTGTTCAACTCTCAGACAACAACAAATACGATAATATTGTGATAAGTATATAGAAAAATTAATGTCAATTGAACTAAGAAGAACATAGCTGAACGAGACTTTGAAAAAAATTTTTTGGCAATTTCTTACTTTATAGAAAACGACAAACAAAATATTTTTGGAGATTTGGAGGATTTTTAAAGAAGAAACTAAATAAAATTACTAGAATTGTGTTTTATAATATATTGGGATCAAATAAAAGGAAACATAACAAGGTATTTATATTAGATAAGGCAGTAGAGAGCTTCCAATATTAACCTAACTTTTCTTTAAAAAAATAATTGAATTAATAAATTACAGTATGTTATATTAACCTGTTAGAAAAATAATAATATTTATCATCATCAATATTAGGTGTGAAACTATATTAACTACTTGAATCACAACACAGCACACGATAATTTGTTTAAAATAATATTATTTCTAAGAAATAAACGACGCTTTCCATATAAAACTGCACTATAGCAATCTAGTAGACGATTACGAAACGAAAACGTCACCAATTTGTGATACAGGTTGTTAAAAGACAATACATGGTAGATAAAAGTAACTAATAAGTAATATTGATTAGAAATAGTGTTGGATAAAAGATAAAAGTGTTGACCATTAAATTCCAACTAGCAATTATTAATAAAATTGTGCCATTTTTTTATTTTGTTAAATAAAATTTATATTTTGTGTTTTAATCATTCTGTATATTGATTGTCTGATTGATATCTTATAAACCACTGAACTCACCTGAGAAGGAGTCAATTTACAAGTAGGAATACATATATATCTATATAAAAAATTGAAAGAAAATACTTAAAGTTGGTAAAGAATAGTTATAATTTGTTATATTTATTTTTTACTTGGCGTTCAATAAATATATACTGATTTTTAATTAAATTTCTGACAGTATTTTGAAAATTGAAAACACAATTGCAGATATAAAATAATAACAAAATTTTCTAAATCTTATTTTCAGGTAAGTTTTTGAGCGGGTGCAGTAATTATACCCAATATATATATATATATATATATATATATATATATATATATATATATATATATATATATATATATATATATATATATATAAAGGACAAACTTTAAAATTGATATGTCGTATGGCATCTAAAAACATCAGTCTTGTTAGTTCCCGAAATATTTCCATTAAATATTAATCCTCGTAATTATCATTTTGGTTGAAAAATCTTTATTACTTACTAAATTGACTTCACTTTATTCTTGATATACCAAAGTTAGAAAACAACATTAAGCGACCAACTTTTTTTAAGTGAAAAGTCCGATAAAGTCTTTGTTATTGTTCGTAAGATAACTCTGAAAGAATGGCCAAGATTTTTTTATTTTAATACAATTTCTTCTTATTTTTTCACAGTCACCGGTGGACCATTAAAAGCAGCGTCGCCAAAAATTGCCTTTTATAAGCCGAATGATGGATTGTAAGCCGAAAAAATGTCTCTTTCGATAAGCCTCAATAGGATTATCAACTTTTTGGCTTTTGCTTCGAGGTTCAATGATTCCTAGTTTGTAGGTCATCCGATGAAATGATGTCTAACGAAAAACGCTGGAACATTACTTTAATATTAAAGGATTCAGTTTTTGAGACGTTGCTGTTAAAAGTCGATAATTTATAATCTCTGTTTTGAGATTTTTAGATAAAGTAATGTTGACAGTAATATATTTAACAGGATAAGAGGGAGAATAGTTTAGTTTAAGTATTATATGTCCTTATTAAATAAAAAAATAAATTAATTAAAAATAAACCCATTTATATCACAGATAATTTATTTAGCATTATTTGGACGATTTTTTAATTAATTCTATATAGATTGGTATTTTCTCCATATCATTATACTAAAACAAAAATGAATGAGGATTTTAATCACACTATTTTAAAAAATAATTTTAAAATACCGGAGCGCTATGTTGCCAAATTTACGTTTTCTATAAGTTAGGGAAATTGTGCACAATCTGGCAACACAGCGCGAGGGTGTCTAGTTTCAGACTCCTAGGGCTGAAGCCAATTTACATCCGTATATTTTCAAATTCATCACTTTGCCTCTACAAAAGTTCTCAAACCTATTGAAATACACTTCTAGCACTTCATCTGCATTTTCGTTACACTGAATATAACAAATTGATTAAAAGATTTTATTATATTTTTGAATGTTAAAAATAACTCATGATTAAACCAAAACAATATGTTGGCGAACCACTTCTTCAACACGTTTTATTTTTTGAAAAACAGTTAAAGTGTTAGTTAAGTGGTACCCCATTATTTTTAGTATTTTCTAATTTTTAGTTAAAATATCCCTAGAAAGTTGAATGTGTCTGGCAAATTTCAAAAAAATTTGACATAAAAAATTATTACACGAAATGTTGTTCATATCTCAATAGTATGAGCGTGCTGTTTAAAAATGTCTTTCGACGGCTAGTTCTGATTAAGAATTTAACATATATAGTTGTGTCCATATGTCTAGAACAGCCGAGTATCTTACTTTTAAATAGTTCAGTCTAAAGTAATTGTTATCGTCAACACAATTTAGAGAGATAAACATTTGTAAGATAATTGAAACTTTTATTAAATAAATAACAAATTTTATATTTAAATAATGTTAACTACAACATTTCACTTAATTAGGTTGTGTTAAACACTATACTACACTACAATTAAATAAGTATTATTAAGATTATAATTTATTAGAACATATAAATATGAACCAACCAACCAACTTAGATGGTATGGACATGTTCAACGAATGGACGATACTAACTTCCAAAAGAAGTTTTAAATTGGGCACCACAGGGAATAAGAAAGAGAGGTAGACCCAGACTAAGTTGGAGAGAAGGAGTGGATAAAGATATAGGAACAAGAGGAATGGATGAAAACCTATGGACAAACCGAGATCAATGGAGACTAGAAATCAGAAGACGGCGTAGAACGTTTTAAACTGATGTTTATATATATATATATATATATATATATATATATATATATATATATATATATATATATATATATTGTCGTAAAACGTGTTTTACATGTCGATGGTCCAAAATAAAATAAGCGAAACGCGTTGAAATTTTTCCTTATAACTAACGTCCAACTCCCTTAGCAAACTCCACCCCAGTCACGTGCCCAGACTCGGCGCAGCGGTTGGAAGTTTGCCTCATATAAATACGAAAACTTAAAACGGCAAAAACGACAGTAAAGGATAAACTTTCGTAGATAAAACATATACTAAATCACGCGGGTAATTAAAGTCTCTGACATACATACGCAAATTTGTAATTTTAGCGTTAATTTATTGTAAATTTTAAATATTAAAAAGTGCAGATTCGCACCCTCATACGGCACCACCCTGATTGGCTCCGCGGAACTTTCAGGGCGGGTTGCCAAATCAACCCTCAGAAAACTATAAATATCATACCAAAATTACATTCACTCTCTTATTCTTGCCTGGCATCGTGGGATAGAAGAAGTATACACCGCAGGCTAAGATTCGGACTTCAGTTTCGAAAGACAATCTATACGTATTTTCGCTGGGTTGTCCACGCGTCGCGAGATCGCTGCCGAGGAGTTAGTACCTAGCATATGCACATAGCTAGCGAAAACTCCCGGGGATCTTCAATAGGAGAGCCTCTAGAGTATTTAATTTCTCCCAAGAAATTAATGCCTAGATTCCCTACCAGAAGAAAAATTATTGATTGCGCCTCATTCGTGAATAGGGTAGTAATTCTGTTTTATAACAAACAAGTAGGCAAGCAAAGCAACCAAACGTTGTACTTTGGTAAGTTGGAAGTCACTTTCCAAAGGTGCGCCTAAGCCCTACTTGTTTGTTCTGTTAGAAAACTTCCTGCCAGGCTAACCGTAGGGTCCGATAAGTGTTCGGCTCTACGGGAAAAACCAGCGATAGATTTTCGCGTAAAAAACTCTGCTTTGAGTTTGATCTTATTATTATTTGTAACCGCATAAAAACTTTCCCCGCGTGGAACTGAAAAAACTAGAATTTGAGACTTTTGTGTTAAACCTATTGTTTGTGACAATTTACATGAATAACTGCATAAACAAGCATACCCAATTAAAAATGCTAACGTAATAATCGCGCTTATAACGTTGTAAAAAACCGTGGACTAACTAAAATACATTTCTTTGTTTAAAATCAAAATATTAAGTGAAATTTACAAGTTGGGAAAAACCCAGACGCCTGTCGTCCAGACGTATTTGTTTCTTTGTTTTTGTCGGTAACAAGCCGCTTGCCGACGGCCGACGTCGCAAGGTTGCGTCAGCAGGTAGAAGCTCTAGCAACCCATTGCCGTATTTAAAACTTTTTATCACGACATTTCTAATACTTTGAAAATTTCGGATTAAATTAGTGCCAGATTTAATCTTAATCACTTGCTAACACGAATATTTTATTAATATTAATTGTGTTATTTTTCGTTGTAATTGTTATACTTAGTTATTACGTTTTGTTTGTTTTTTGTAACGAGATTTTCTTAAATAGAAATCTCGGAACAAGTTGATTTTATCACCCTTATTCTAGAAAATACTTTTTGCTTATTTTGTTTGAGAATTTTAAATTGAGTTGAATTGTTAAAATTTATTTTATTGTTAATCTATATTATCAACAACGATAGGTAATAAGAACAGACCTATAGATGCGCATGGACAGACATAAACATAACGACAGACATTCTACATTATTAATTTCCTGTCTTAATAACAAACGCAAAAAACTATTTAATTAGAAGCCCACCGTGACAAGTAATTAATCGTGACTAAATATTTTATACATTTTTTCCCCAAGTTTAAATTAGTATTTTTTCTTCTTTAAAAGCATGTCCAGTCACGAAACATCCCATCAGTCCGTGTTTAATGAGGCGGGTGGTCATATGGACTTCCCGGGTGGAATTGGTGGGACCTCGGCGGTGGGGAAACCTGCCGCCCTACGTCGTCACACGGCAAACTCTCAATCCCCAAACTCCCTACAAACTATAGACGAGACAACAAAAATATACTCCCGTGAAAGATTTGATTAAATACTTTGAATCGGTGTCTAACCCTGAGGAGGGTTTCCAAATTGACAGAAACAGGGATACTTATAAACTAGATAGATTAAGATTAAACAAGAGCGCCCCAAATATTATTAACCGGTTCCCGCATGAAACAAATATTGTTGCGCACGGAGCAAGGACGCAGAGACATATTTCTGTGTCATACGAAACTTCTACTAATCGAGAAAGTTAATTTTCTCCAAACTTAATCGGATCAACGCCGATTAACAAAGCCGCAACGCCGACAGAACGCGACGTTTCGGTTACGGAAAAAACATCTTCAGGAACAAAAATAATAGCAAAAACGAACGAAAGAGAGAGGTTCCGGCAACAATATATATATATATATATATATATATATATATATATATATATATATATATATATATATATATATATAACATCAGTTTATAACGTTCTACGCTGTCTTCTGATTTCTAGTCTCCATTGATCTCGGTTTGTCCATCGGTTTTCATCCATTCCTCTTGTTCCTATATCTTTATCCATATATATATATATATATATATATATATATATATATATATATAAATATGAATCCTATAGGCAACGAACGTGGTCTTTCAACATAAAAACTATATGGTATCTTTAAGCCTCAACAAATCGTAATTAAATTAAAAAAGAAAGTATATTAAAAGTTGAATGTGAGATCTGCCAGTATTGTTAATGGATGTCTTTTCTCTGGCCTTTGGATTGGGTTCCTGGTCTTACACAGTTCCTCTATCACTGGTCAAGGTTCAGGTTTTCAAACTTCAAATTCATAAAATAATTGACTGGATGGTTCATGCAGTGGATTGATAGGATGATGGATTTTAGTCATACTACGTAAAATTGCGGTTTCCACCTTTCCTAGGTTTATTAGTGCTGACTTTTTCTAATTACCGCGTAAACCGTATCCTTCCATTTTTACTAAAAACGGAGATAGCCCGTAAAACCATTGAAAATTGAACACCCTGTATAGCAAGTACATTTGGTATTACTTGTTTCGTATGCATTATGAAATTTTAGTAAGACCTCATCATTGTTGAAGCAATATAGTCGCTGACAAAATATTTTGAATAAGAATTTCTTCCTCGTGAAAAAATATCCATAATAATAAATATAGCTCCCCAAAGAGCCTTATCACTCCGTTGGGAATCTATGTTTTCTCCGATAAAAAATGCCTTTTTTAAATTGATAATCACCTCTTCTAATGTAAATTGTGTGGCAGTTGCTATTTGCCAACAATTAACACATTAAGCAAAAAAAAATTTTCAAGTCCTTTTGTGGGTACAAGATTATTTTAAATTATTCCTAAGAATACAGTAAAACGACGTCGGATTTATTAATCATAAATATGATATTCTGACAAATTTATGACTTTACAAGTGAATAATAAATTTAAGCGAGGATACTTTCATTAAATTTATTAAATTTTGATTAATCTCCTGTCAAACAAATTGAAATTTTGATGAGTAAATTAAGGGATAGATTAAATTACTTCGGTTTTGATATTTTGGACAGCTTAAGAGTTTTATTTGTTCCTTTAGTGAAAAAAAAATTAAATTATTTGATAACTTTGTTGTAACCGCCTGTTTGGGCGTAGCATTCTAACATACAATTATGTTTTATTTGGTAAAATTGAAAAATAAATAACTAAAAATGTCAATTAATAGAATAAATAGATTCTTACTTACTTACCGAATTCTATGTTTTTCTACCTTTCGGTATAAGGCTCGAATGAAGTTAAGTTTATACCATTCTGCCTCCATCGCTCCATATCCAGGGCTTATCTTTTTTCTTCCCACCCATCACTATTTTTTCCGCTGATTCCTTAACTTCCATTTTCTTCTTGGTCTTCCTTTCTTATTTTTCAATTTTCTCGCCAGTCTCTTGTTATTCATATGACATATAATACATTACCGAACCACTTTAACTGTTCTTCTATTTTTTCCGGTATTGGTTTGGTGCCCAGGTTCTTCCAGTATGTCTCATTTAATATTCTATTTCTCTTAGTATTATTTTCTCCTATTCTTCTTAGAATTCTCATATTAATTGCATTCACACATGCTTTATACTGTTCTGTCATTGTCCTCTCATCACTGTGCATTTCTGTTGATCTTATCACTTTTTCACTATTCTCGTCTTGATCTATTTTGGAATTTCCTTTTTTTCTCAAAAACATTACTTTCATTATATAGAACATGCTTCCTACTTCCTTTATTCTCTCATTTATCTTCTGATCGATTTTTCTATCGCTGTGTGTTTCTATTCCCAATGTTTTTTCTTGTAAATTAATATGTAATTAATAATATTATCATTATTTTGGTCCTTTCACTGTTCGTTTTCAAATCTATCTTTGTGATTACCTTGGCTAAAATTTCTAGATTGCTATGTAGGTTATAAACTGTTTAGGCTATTATTGCTATACTATTCGCAAACACCATTCCAGTCAAATACGTTTGTTGCATTCGCAAATATCCCATTTTTAAATAGGTTCGTTGATCTCTTAGTTTCCTTTAATACTATGAAGAACAGCAATGGGCTTAGCACACACCACTTTTTCACTTCTATCCTGGTTTCCAGTTTTTCAAACTCTTCGTTATTAGTTTTTAGTTTCTTTATGTTTTTCTATAAATCTCTTGTTTATTTTTATTGTTCTTTCCTTTCTTTCAAAGATTTTTCACTTCTATCCTGGTTTCCAGTTTTTCAAACTCTTCGTTATTAGTTTTTAGTTTCTTTATGTTTTTCTATAAATCTCTTGTTTATTTTTATTGTTCTTTCCTTTCTTTCAAAGATTTTTATATATCTTCTCTTCTTGCATGATCTCGTATAAGTCTATAAAGAAACATATATCCATTTTTTATGGTTTATAAGTTTATTGCTTATATTTTTATCGCAGTCCTATGTGCTTGTTTCCTTTCTGAACCCACATGAGAGTCCTTTAAACCATCTTCAGTCATTATTCTTGTTCTTTTTTCTATTATGTTTGCTAATAATTTTTCAGAAACGCTTGTCAATATAATTCTTGTATAGTTGCGGTAGTCTCTTTTATCTCTCTTTTTAAATATCGGCAATACTATGTCCAAATACCATTCTTTCGGAATTTTTATTTCTTGTATTATCTGATTCATTAGTTTGTTTAGTTGTTTTATTTCTTTTTCTCCCGTGTACTTTATCATTTCCGGTGTTATGCTGACTCTTCCAGTTTCCTTTCCCAATTTTATCTCTCCTACAAACTTTATAATTTATTCTTTCTCTATTGGTCTTATGTTCTCTAATCCTTTTTATTTATTTTTCTCCATGTGTGTGTCCATTAATTCTACAAAATGTTGTCATCATCTATGCAGTATACTCTCTGTTATTATATATTCTTCTTTTTTTAAATATTTAATTATATTATACTCCTTCTTTTGTCTTAGTTGTTGAGAGTTGTCAGTTTTCTCTGTAATTTTTACTCATTTTCTCTCTAAATCTCATTCAAAATTTTTGCTTTGCTTTAGCAATTTTGTTTTAGACGTTTTATCGTTTTTCGTTGTATTTTTCGCATTCTTCTGAGATTTTTGTTCTTATATATCGTTTCCAGGTATTTTTCTTTTCTTTAACAATTTGTTAGGTTTGTTTGGTCCACCATTTCTTTTTTTTTATATGCTCGTTTGTTATTCTTGTCTCTCCACAGTACAGAACTAATAACACTATTACAAAGAGTTTGCCTACAATATTACAAAGAGTTTGCCTACGGAAGTATTAAATATTAAATTAACTTAAGGTATCCTGAAATCACATTAAAAAATTTAGTTTTGACGCTCAAGTATCACTTTAAAATGTTTATTTTTATGTCTTCGTACCTAGCTAGGAACCGTTATAGTTTCGTCAATTGGTGGTGGTTCATAGGATAGTGGTACAATGCCATGGCACCAATTAATTTTTTCGAATAAAATGTTCTCCATAATAATTCAGAGCAACAGCTTAAAACCATTTTTTAATTTTGCTTATATAATGTTAAAATACACGGATTTTCTATAAACGGCAACATAGTATTGTGCCTTCAACTGATAGAGCTCAGTAACCAAAACGAAGGTCTAACAGACTTATATGTAAGTGTGAAAGATGAAATTATATATTACTATTTTCAATATACAGCTATGACAAACTTTGTGCCAGACGCTAAAAGAAAACCATTGGGACTGCTAATAAATATGTATTAAATAAATTGCAGTTTCACTCTGGCTAGTACGCTATTAAAAAAATCAGAAAAAAAAACCTAATATATATCAGATATTTTTTGATTTTTATAGCTGTTCGAAGATCGGAACCTTATGCAGTCTATTTATGTAAAATAACTAAGAACAAAAACTGTTTAGAACTGGAAACTTTTTTAACACCATTTATTCAGGCCATTTTTGCCTTGCTACACTTTTCTGCAATATATGACGCTTTATATCATGCAAAATCATTAACAAATGATCCATGTCGCAATTTTGAACATCGGATACATCTAAATATTAATATTATCCCTCATGTGCATAATGAGAGGATTGTTAATGATAAAATATTTTAATTTCTTTATATCCAATGTTAGAAGTTAGATCTAAATGGATTTATATTTTATTTTGTTGTTTATATATTGAAACTAAATAATTAATTTCACAGCCAATTTTTTTTGTGTCTTTAGGGGCATGGGGAGAAGAAAACTAAAACAAAATAGTTTTTCAATTTTTAAGTTCGCATATATTTACTTTAAATTATTTGAAAAATAATTTTTAATGTCTGTATTTACAAAAAAAAAACACAACCATGACTGATACAATTTAGTACATTCGCATATCAAAATTTAGTACAATCTGCATATACTAAAATCTTAACGCGGTAAATTACTGGAATGTTATTAAATAAATCGAAAAAACATTTTGTCTCATTAAAATCGTCCATTGGGTTCGCAGAATTAAAACACAATACCTTTCATTAAGACTACCAATACTTATATTAACTACTTATCAACACAGCTGAATGAATGAATGAATGAAAAACGGGTGGTGATACTAGATCATCGATGCCTAAGCCTCCATTGGACTCTTTACATCCCACCATAGCTGCAGGTTATTCGAGGCCGATCGCCTTTGCGAATCCAAGCAGCCTCGTTAGTTGAATTTGCCTAATTGCTTCCGGTAACAAAATTGTATCTCCAAAATATCCCTGTCTCAGTCCGTTGAGTGCTAGGTACTCTCTGAGGAGATGGTCAACAGTTTCATCCTCCTGCAAACACCATCTGCATGTCGGGTCGTCATCGACACCGATTCTATGAAGATGACTCCTGAGGTGACAATGTTCTATCAACAATCCCACCACAATTCGCAGCTATTTCCTTCCCAAGGAGAGAAGCTCCTTAGTATGCCGTGCACACATTGTCCGAGAGGGTAGTACTCTTTGACTTCTGTGCTCCTGCCGAATACTCCGGCTCCAGTTCTTTCATCTTGTCGAGATCCATCAATATACCACCAGGATTCATTTTTCGGAAGATTTTGTTCTACCACCCAATCCTCTCTACTTGGCAGAAATATTTCCAGAGAGAGGTTGGGTTTTAAAAGCGGTATCATGTAATCTGTCCACATGGGGAGTGATGGACACCTCTTTACCGCGCTTTCCCAGACACTTGAGTAGCCGCCCGTTCCAATTTCAAGATGTCCCAGGCAACTGAGACGATAAACAGTCTTCAGGGCTTCGTTCTCTATGTACAAGTCAAGAAAATGCAGGTTTACCACGTACGCTATCATGGGGCGGATTACCATAGTATATATCCAAAATAGCACTTTAGGTGTCAGGCCCCATATACACCCAAAGGTTCGTTTACAAGCCCAGAAAGCACATATGGCTTTCTTGTTTCGAGCCTCAATATGATTATTCCAGCTCAGTCTAGAATTATTCCCAGGTATTTAACTGTTCCCTTAAGTTAGAGTCCTTCCCACCAATGGGAAGTCTCTACATTTACCTCTTTTTTGTAAAGAATACTCTCTCAGCCCTTCTGGATTTATTCTGAACTCCTCCCTGCGACACCGTCGTTCCGTGATCCGGAGAACCCGCATCATTGGCCCCTCCAGGTTCGAGACATGGCGACCAGGACACAAAATGACTAGGTCATTGGAATAGGTCTGTGTATACAAACCGGCATCATTCAGTTCACTCAACAGGCTGTCCACCATAGGGTTCTACAGCAAAGGCGATAGCACTCCTCCCTGTGGACAGCTCCTACTTGATAGTGCTTTAATAGTTACATTGTTAAGCTCAACATATATTATTCTTATAGTTAACATTGCTCTAATCCATGCAACAACTGTCGCTTCAGAGCATCGTCGTTGTAGAGCATTGCATATCGAATCGTGAGACGTGTTGTCAAATGCCCCCTCGATATCGATTAAGGTACCTAAGGCAGATCATTCACCCAACAGCGCGCTTTCGACTCTTGTGACGATTCGATGTAGCGCCCGCATCAGTGGGTTTTCCTGCCTGATAGGCAAATTACAAAGGATGTAAGGGATATTGCACACTTATTCCTTCCTTAATGTGTCGATCCACCAACCTTTTCAGTGTCTTTAATAAGGAACTGGTCAGGTTGATAAGGCAGAAAGACTTAGGATTTGTGTAGTCTGTTCTTCCTACCTTGGGAATAAAGATTATGTATGTATCCCAAGCTCAAACATGAGCGGAATAGATTCACCAGGTGGCTTATTATAATATCGGAGGAATTTTGTAGTAAAGCTGGAAATATACCATCCTTACCAGGTGACATAGCTAAAAAACAATGTTATTACTACTTCTTAATCTTCACTATTCAAATACAACTTTACAACTAACCATACTCCGCTTATCCTATCTCTATTTATATACCCTAGAACATAAAATTTGAGATCTATCTAGAAATATGATTCATCGATACACTATTTTTTTCGACACATCATAATAAAGTTGACTCATCACATAAGAATACGAGGCCGTTCCAATTAGTTTTCTTCTAGTCGTTCGTAAAAATATGTTTGTTACCGGTTGGCGTTTATGTTCGTTTTGTTTGTACTTGGCGGTTCTACAAAAATATTTTATTTCAAATTTAGAATAAGTTATTTGTTGTGTATCTACCGAAGTATTTACATAACATTGATTTTTCTGCGTGGGTGTGAGTTTTTTTTCACTCATAAAAATAAATATGTAACTTCCTCAGGACCCTAACGTATTCACGCCTGCCACACATTTGGAAGGTTCTTCATTTATAAAAGTTACATTATGTTTTTGACATTATATTACCATTAATTTTTCTGCTAACATATTTTCTCATATAAACATCATCGCTAATTCAAATATATTTGATTTTCATGTTGCTCGTAAGCAAACAAATATGAGCTTGAAGTAGAATTCAATTAAAGTTTAAACATAAACGAATATAAACAATACAGGCTTTCTCCTATGGAAAAATATTTAAATAATTTATTGTATCCTCCTTTAAGCAAACTAATATTTCTTGTAGCAGGAAATTTTTTGCTGAAATTTAATTTAAAAAATAACAATGCCTAACGTGAATAAACAAATTTTCAAAAAAATCTCTTCTTAAAGGCTTTTTTTATAGTGGTTTTCCAGTTTGGCAACATTTTTTTTACTAATGGTTACAAAATCCGAACGAAGTTCTAAAAAGCAAATTTAACAAAAACAAATGTCGATATAAAACTTAAATTCTGAAACATATCGGCGATATGTTAAATATGCAGACATTTTCGATGTAAAACTGCAAAATTTTAATAGTCAACGTCATCTATATATACTCTAGAGTAAGAAGGAGCTTAAATCCACTAGTGCAAATAGTTGTTTTGAAGGGTTTAGAAAAAACTTACAATACACTTTAGTAATGTTTTCGAAACAGTCCAATGCATTTCACTTATAAGCGAAAATAGCAAAAATCTAACCTGAACTAATTTCTCGCAGGAAATAAACACGGTTATTTACTCTATACGGCACGGAATCAGGCGCGGATCCAAGGGGGGGGGGCCGCGGGGGCGATCCCCCCCCCCCTCAAGAGCTTGGAGTTCAGGAAAATAGACCCGATTTTGCCTCTTATACTATAGTTTATTCAAGAACTAGGGAGAGTTTTTCATTTTTTACCTTTTTTTTCTTCGCAAACTACCTGTGTTCTTTAGTTCGGTGTCTTTGGCAAAATCTGTTAGACACATATATTTTTCATAGAAATGGGTTAGAAATTTTATAATCAAAAATACTGGTCTATAATAATGGACTATTTGGGTTGGATAGCAATAGATATTTGGATGTGTGAAGTGTTAAAAATGATTTTAAACCTTGTCATTGGCATGGGAAGGCGTCAAAAGGAGGTCTATTTTATCACTAAATATTTATGGCATAGAGTATTATTTCAGTAATAAACTTAAAATAAAAAGTTTTTATAATATTATTTTATTTCTTATGATTTTTTAATAATTCACATATATTAGAAAATATAGATAATTTTGACATATTTAACACAAATCACAACTGTAGTTTTACTATTTTTAATTTTGGTATAGGAACCGTTAGGTACATTCAGACTAAAACGTAGACTTATTCTCTCAAAAAATTCTAAGTTATAATTTAAATACTTACAAAATGCCCATTATCAAAAATACAAGAAGTTAAACATATATAAAAAAAATAAATTCGTCAATATAATATTAAAATTTTTTTGGGGCTATCGGTCATTTTATTATTAATTAAAAACATTTTAGGGAAATTTGACGTTCCAGTTTATTTATTTCTTAAACCATCTGCAGAATTACAATTAGACACTAAAAAGGGATTTAAATGTAATTAGTTTTTATATGTTACAGAAAATTTAAATCATAAATTGTGTTAACGCTGGTAAACATTACGTATCTTATTCGTCATCAAAGTCAGTGAAGCTATCTTCACTCAAATTAATTATAATTGATTCCTCTCTCACCGATCATGAGATCGAGTTTCCACATTTTCTTTTATTATATGAATTTTTCGCAATTATCTGCAGTAACTTTATTCAAAAAAATCTTTCAAAAGTCCAGTTAAATTATAAATTTTGTAAGTTGTGTTATTTCCAGCAACTCTACCTTTTATTTGAGAGAGATATTTCCTTCACCAACGGACATTTTCCGGACGATCTATAAGAACAGATTTCCTATCTGGTTTTTCCAAACAAAAATTAAGTTCTCTGAGCAATTTTCAGAGCTCAGTTCTTTTAATTTCAGGCAAATCCCGATCTTTATTGATTTTAGTTAGAATTTTGTCGATGGTTGAGATCTGCTTCTCATAATAAAATGTATATACTACTCCTTTTATTACAGTTTACATCTCTTCTCCCAACGAGTTTTTCGTCTGTCTGTGATCGAATATAGCTTGGAATTACTAACAATTCCAATCGTTTTTTTCTCCGTCAGTGTTCGGTACACGATAGATTTTCGAACTCCTGTTATATTGGAACACATGTCAACAGAGCTTTTAACATTATTATCTAGATATTAAGGCGTCATAAACATTCATCGTAATAAGTTTTTCGTTGAGGAAAAAATGCCCTCCATCTTTTGGGTATCTCACTAATCTCAAAAAATATATAAAAACAAGCACAAACAAAATTAATCACTAAGGACACACTGTAAGGTGTACTTTGCTCACTGACAGAAATAAAATTGAATTATCAGAAATTTTATTGTTGCACTAAATTTATAAAAGCTTATAATATTTAAATATAATTAGATTTATGGCAGTTCTGAGTTACCGGGGGCACTGAAGCAGGTACGTTGGAGGTTTCGGTGACAGTTTTATTACTCTTTCTAGTTCTTGAATAGAGTATAGAATGTGTATGCTTGCGATCGCCCCTCCCCTTCCCAAGGGCTTTGAGTTCAGGAACATAGAACCGATTCTGCCTTTTATATTAGGAATGTGTATGCTGCTGGCACCCCTCCCCCTCCCCCCGTTGACAACTTGTTTTTTTTTACGATAGCACCTCCTCCCCCCAGAAGCTTTGAATTCAAGAAAATAGACCTGATTCTGCCTCTTATACGAGGAATGTGTATGTTGATCGCATCTTCCCACCCCCTGTCGGAAACTTGTTTTTTCTTGTGATCGCCCCCCCCCTCTCCAAGAGCTTCAAATTCAAAAAATAGCCCCGTCTATGCCTTTTACACTAGAAATGGGAATCTTGCTGGTGTGTGTCCCCCCAACCCCCGGGGCTTTCGCTTGCCATATTGTACTTTTGTGATATCACCAAGGAGAGAGGCTGGATCCGCCCCTGCACGGAATATTGCGGCCAAAATACGTGAGTTTCAATAAGTTTTACTTTTGAGATATATGGGGGTCTAATATGGTTACTTTTCAAAATTATTTTCATATTATACAGGGTGGAACAAAAGCTCTGAAAGTATCAAAGTTGTGTTTTTTTAAATGGAACTTCCACTATATTACTGTATTTTTGGATTCTCCGATCAAAATATGCGCCTATTTTAATAAGGTTTATAGTACCTAACTCTCAAGGGTTTTTATATAATTTGAATTTTGACAAAATTTAACCTAATTTTCATGTTTCAAATACTAAAGAAGTATTTCAGTTATGTACTCAAAATTTGCAGTGAAGTGTAACAATAAATCATGTCTTATATCCAAACTATAATAAACTTGCTATATTATACAGGGTGTCCAAAAATGAAAACTAATCAAAAAAGAAATTTAAGTGATTATTACTTTATTAATTTAAATAGAACGCTATACTTTTTACATTACCAGAAAACGTACCTTTTAAATACCTGTCGAATGGTATAAGGGTGTTCTATAGCTAAGTCTTCGCGTTTTCACAGCATACGCCTAATAATCGTTTTCTGTACCATTTTGTGTTTTTTGAATAGATGTTCTAATATATCTAGTTGCCTATGGCATTAGGAACGTCAGATAATTCATTTAATCTGTCAGTTTAGTCTGCAAAACCTGTTGCTACAATAGCGGTATTATTTGTTGTAACTATAAAACGTCATTTATTGAATTGAACTATGTGAATATTGTTGTGTCATTGGTTTGTGGAGCGTAGTGATATGATTTTCATCCTTAGAGAATGTCATCAAAATTGTTATTGGTTTTTTATTTTTTATTTTTAAAAAATGATAAAGATAGTTCATCTTATATATCTTTGTCATACTGTGGTACCCTATCAGAAAACATAGCTAATACTCTTTCCAAATATAACATAAAAGTAGCCTTTAAATCTCAACACAATCTCTCCACTATCCTTTACAATGCTAAAGATAAAATTAATAAATTTGATAAATCAGGAGTTTATAAGTAAAAATGGTCAGAGTGTGATAGTTTGTATATTGGATAAACTGGTAGAAGCTTTAAAACTCTCTTTTCAGAACTCTACCGATCATATAGACTACGAAAAGCAGACTCGAGCTTTGCCAACCATTGCTTAGAACACAACCACAGTTTTACAAATTTAAGCAACACTGACATATTACATTATTCAACAAAGGGCCAAAAGTTAAATATTCTTGAATCTTTAAACATATATAAACATAGTAAAAATAAAAATGTAAATTTGCTTAATGACCAGACAGAACTTGGGTTTTCCCCGTTATTTGTTGTTGCCAAATAATAATTAATTCCCAAAATTTAGTACACCTCCCTTTGTAATAATGTAATTTTTCAGGTACTTTTTATTTATTGCTAAATTTTCTCATGTTTCTGTATTGAATACTTAGTCTACCTTTGTAATTCAGTTTGAAAATGACTCTGTGAGTTGAAACTGCAGTCACTGTTTTCTAAATAAATTTAGTGGTATAAAACATAGTAGTTCCTTTTTAAACATTTCCCGAAGATGATTAACTACCATATAGTAATGGCTACCAGCATCAACTTTTTAAAGAAAATCTTTTTTTTAATTGTTGTTTTCATTAGTAAAAAAATTAGTCCTGGAACTTTTTTAATGGACTGTCTATACTTCATTTTAAATATATCAGTAGTATTATTACTTGAATTTGCACACCCTATATGTGACCTGAATAAAATAAAATATTATTTTGGATAAAAATTTCATTAATATTAAGGGATAGAAACAAAAAGTTTTTGAACAAATATTCAACAAATTTCGTGTATTATTTCGATTCTAAAGACCAACTTTCCTAACATTCAAATTCGTCATCTTTTTCTAAAACAAATAACTACAAGCCTGACGCGAATATACAAGTTTCCAAAAGAATTCCTTTAAAATGCCTTTTCAATAATCGTTTTCCAGCATGGCAGGCTGAAGCTAATACTTAATTTGACCAGTGGCTATGAAATCTGATTTTATTTTCAAAGGTGGAACTACTATTCGCCTTATTGGTCTTTATGACTGCTTGGCTTAACCGGACTCCGTAAGTGCATAGTTATCCTTTGTTCTTTTATATTTTGTATTATTTGATTCTTTTCTGGTCGCCTGCTTTTGTTTGACTCTCTGGTATGATAAGTTTTAGATTGCGTTTCATACCGGGGTTAAAAAAATGATATAAATTCTTTCGAAAGGTTATATCTAAACTAATATAAAGACTAATTGAAGCCTAAGTAGGGTGCTGGCTTTTACTTGATGGAAATCCATATTCAACGATGAATAAAAGACGAATATTTGTCGAATTTCCACTATATTTAACTAAAAAACTTGACGCATTTCGCTAAAACACTGTAGCTTCATCAGAAGTTCTATTTTAAATGACTAAATATTTGGTTACTTGAAAAACTTATACCTAGATTTACAATAATGAATAAGTGCAATACCCTAATTTACATTTTATTACCTATTATTTAAATTATAGGGAAATCCACACTGGTTTTCGTTAAAAGATATTGAGCAGGGGTGAAGTGTTGATATCTGTTTAGTCATTTAATGATTACCTGTGTTCTTTAATCGATTTGTTTCTATGGCTTCTAAGAAATTCAGTTTATAACCTTTCCTTTCTACATGGAGAATTTCAAAATTATACTCTAATTGATGATTTTGTTCTATTAAATGATTTGCGTATGAAGAACTGTTTTAATTGTGAAAAAAATTATTTTTGTGTTCCTGAATCCTTTTTTTTTAAACGATCTGCCTGTGTGGCCTATATATACTTTTGGATAACTTCCGCATTTAAGTTTATAGACCCCAGACCTGTTATTTTTATTTGTTTTTGTTTTATAATTTTTTAAGCGTTTTCCTATTGAATTATTTGTGTTGAAGGCTACCCCAATATCTTTTTTATTCAGAAACTTTTTAATTTTAATTGATGATTTACCAAAATATATTAAAGCGGTAAAGTTTCTTTTCTTCTTGTGCAATAGGATAAACTTCTTGTGTGGCTTTCTTTTTTAATTTTTTTTGTTAAAATTGAGTTGACCATTGATGGTAAGTAACTATTGTTAACTGCAACTTGTTTAACCCAATTTAATTCTTTATTAAAATTCTCTTCAGATAAGAGAATACTAATAAGATGATGAATAAAACTATGGTAAACCGCTAATTTATGTTGTTCTGGGTGAGATGAAGTTCTATGGATGGTTGTATCCGTATGTGTGGGTTTGTGAAAAATTCCAAAAGAGTGTTTATTTAAAACTTTAGTAATTATGGAAAAAGAAGAAAATAACTCAATAAATTTTCTTGATCTAGTCAGAATTAAATTGGGTTAAAGAAGTTGCAGTTAACAATAGTTACTTATCATCAATGGTCAACTCAATTTTAACAAAAAAATTAAAAAAGAAAACCACACAAGAAATTTATCCTATTGCACAAGAAAACAAGAAACGCAACCTTACCGCTTTAACATATTTTGGTAAATCATCAGTTAAAATTAAAAAGTTTCTGAATAAAAAAATATTGGGGTAGCTTTCAACACAAATAATTGAATAGGAAAACGCTAAAAAAATTATAAAACAAAAACAAATAAAAATAACAAGTCTAGGGTCTATAAACTTAAATGCGGAAGTTGCCCAAAAGTATATATAGGCCAAACAGGCAGATCGTTTAAAAAAAGGATTCAGGAACACAAAAATAATTTTTTACACAATAAAAACAGTTCTTCATACGCAAATCATTTAATAGAACAAAATCATCAATTAGAGGAGAATTTTGAAATTCTCCACGTAAAAAGGAAATAAACTGAATTTCTTGGAAACCATAGAAATAAATCGATTAAAGAACCCAGGTAAACTATTACATGATCAAACAGATATTAACACCTCACCCCTGCTGAATAACTTTTAACAAAAACATGTGTGGATTTCCTAATAATTTAAATAAATTAGTAGTAAATTAGGGTATTGCACTTATTCATTATTGTAAATCTAGGTATAAGTTTTTCAAGTAACCAAATATTTTGTCCTTTAAAATAGAACTTCTGATAAAGTTTCAGTGTTAGCGAAACGCGTCAAGTTTTTTAGTTAAATATAGTGGAAATTTGACAAATATTCGTCTTTTATTCATCGTTTAATTGAAGCTTGTTGCTCAACATAAACTTCGGCATTCACGGTTAAAAAGATAATATTCTTCGATTTATTATATTAATAATAATAATAATTATAATAATCAGATATCCCAACAGAGAGCAGTAGAAGAGTTCTGTAACATCGCAGTAGAAGAGTTCTGTAACATCGCAGCCGGTTGAATCAATAAAGAACACCAAATCTACCAGAACTATAGCCATATGCAGTTTGAACCATTTACGATCGAGGCAATCTCAGGAATAATCAAGGAATTCCATAGCTGGAAATCTCCAGGTCTCGACTGGGTCCATAACTACTAGCTTAAGAAGTTCTGGTGTATACATCATCAATTGGCTAATCGTATTAATGAGGTTTTTCTAAACCCAGCAAAAATTCCATTGTTTCTGACAGAAGGTATTACGTATTTCTTACCAAAGGACCAACATAACACACATGACCCATCCAAGTATGGGCAAATAGCCTGCCTTCCCATACTAAATAAGGTAATCACTTCCTGCATGACCCAACGCAGCGATGCACATTGTTAACAAAATAACTTCATCGCAACTCAACAGAGAGGATGCACCAGGGGAACAATGGGATGCAAGAAACATTCGATTGTTGACTCTGTCATATGTAACCAAGCCTGTGTGTGCCACATGGGTAACTCAAAACTATATTTAGAATGTATAGGGTCGATAATAATTTTGTTTCCTTTTTAGAACGCATCATGTCAACCTGGAGAACTAGGATCCAATTGCAAGTGCCATCCAGTGATTGCATCGAAACTAATACAATTTCAATATGAAGGGGAATATTTTAAGGTGATTCACTAAACCCATTGTAATTTTGCCTTGCAGTGAACCCACTATTACGCCGTTTGAAGTCCACCAGATGCGGCTTTATTATTAGAAATAACAAGGAAGAGGTAGCAAGATTGAATCATCTTCTATACATGGATGATCTTAAACTGATGGCTGCTACCAAAAACCAGCTGGAGCAAATGCTCAAAATTGTGAAGGAGACATCGAAATGCAGCTTGGAGTAGTGCCGTATTTTGAAAATCGTTAAAGGAAAGATACAATCAGGAGCATTTGAAATGCAGAACGATGAAACTATATCTGCAATGGAAGCAGAACAAGCATACAAATATCTAGTTATGAAATAGGCTAAAATAATTGACCAGCAGCTCGATCAAAAACTTATGTTCATATTTCCGCAGGTTAGCGGACTCTCGCACACTACATCGAGCAATATGCGAGGCGGAAGATTCAACGCCGCTACAGCTGAGTAAAGAAGATGTTGCTTTTTTACCATTAAACAGACCAAGAGAAGTTACAAACTTGGCTACAGAAACCACTTCATAGACGGCATCCAAATGAGGTCAATCAGGACAATGTCGACTTAGCGTTGAACTACTGGTTGATTACAGGACAGATGTTTCCGGAAACGGAGGGCTTCTTGTTAGTTATCCAAGACCAGTTAATTCGATGAAGAACTATCGGAAGTTCATCACCATAGATCCGTCAATAAAAAATGATAAATGTAGATATGTTTGTCGAACATCAGAGACAATCGAGCACATAATTGGAGGATACCAATCATTTGCATCAACCGAGTATAAGGAAAAAAACGACTCAGCCACTAAGATACTTTACCAAGTGTTAGCACATAAGTTAAAACTATTGCAGGTAGCAAAAGTGCCTTACTGCACGTACAATCCGGAGCCTGTTCTTGAAAACAACGAGTTCAAGTCATTATACTAACAGATAAAATTTCTAAGCGAACTACATTGATTGACATTGCTATACCTAATAACAACAATCCAAGACCAAAATACAATGAGAAGATCGCCAAATACACAGATCTGGAGTTGCAAATCCGCAGACAGTGGATAAAGAACATCGTCCACACGATTCCCATAATACTATCAACAACTACAGTGGTACCAAAAAACCTCTGGCAGAACATCAAGGGACTGGGCCTTAGTGAGCATCTGTATAAACCGATTCAGAAAACAGTTCTCCTTGCAACCGCGTGGACCGTCCGAAGGTTTGTAGGAAGTACAAAAAACCATGCCACCTAGGACCCGATAACATGGAAAGAGTCCCCACAGAGCTTCATACTTTTGGTGTCTCTGTAGATCTGGTATAAATCAATGATTTCTGGTGGGAGTACGAAGCCGTTTGGCTTGTAAATCTGAATAATCATTTATTTCTCCAATCCTTGCTACACTGATGAAAAATTCAGAGTCCATTTGGCGAGTCTGTTCATGAATTCTGCTATAGACCATGTTTTTTTTTCATCTTCGAAAAAAAGTCGGATCTTGTGAGGTGGGCATAATTTTACTACGACAGCCCATAGTCCATTAATTACGATCACAATATCCGGCGTTACAGCCCGCTTACATCAGATTCCTTTTTGTGTTCTTTTCATTTGTGACAATCTTCAAATATTTACCTTAAGAGATTTTATGAGAATATAAAAAGAACCATATTTTTTCCAGTTTTCTACGTGCAGTCAAGGCAAGGCATAAAAAGTTTCTGTTACCATTTTTAAGTAAATCTGTTTTAATATTATAATTTAACATAAAAAAAATGAATAGCAAACCAGATAATGAAATTTTGATTCAATCCAACGGAAATCCGCATAGAAATTTGCTTTCGACGAAAACGTATTTTGTCGCAAGTAGTTAAGTAAAAATAAGCCTAGGCCATATGGTTTTTAATTTAAAAATTTCTCGCAGTGTGGTATAGAGGGTTGCGAGGAAAATAAAGTAAGAAAATTTGATTTTAGTGCGAATGCCTCTGATTGCATCTGTAAGATGAAATAATCTGTCACAGGGCACTTTGGACAAATGTTTTTGAGTTTGCCACAATAAGCTATGGAACTGAGTTTGGAAGAAAAGTGGTGGTCAAAATCTTATATGAATCTTATAAAAATCTAAGGACGGAAATGAACAACTAACAAATATTAAAACATAACCAAACTGCATTTTAATATATATTAAAGTAATATCGTATAACTTAAAAATAATTTTTATGTAATTTTTGAATCTATTTAAATACCACCAAACATTGTCAAATGCGGTTTCACCGTTAAGTAGTAAAAATTGCTATTCTACTTCCTTAAATTCCAAACTAGGTATGCATACAGGTCATACTTTGAGCATATTTTCATCTTATCCGAGATTTCGTTCGGTTAAATCCACTTAAATGGCAGCTCGAGGCATGACTTGAGTAGCTTTTAAGCCATTTTAGAGCTAAAATGTTTGAAATATGCATTGAAGCATTGAATTCTGTTGTGATATTTAAACGTCTTTAGAAATATACCACCATAGAAATGAACTATATTAGTAATGAGGTCAAAATAAGTGAACGACAATAATTGAAATGAAAAATTTTGAATTTTTTGGATTTTTTTTATGACTAATACTAAAAGGACATTGTTTGAAAAAAAAAAAGAATTTGAGTTTTTTGTTGAAGAAGCAACTAAATGCATGTTACCTAATAACGTTCAATAGTAAACAACTTTTTCTTCTAACGTATAAATTTTATGTTGGTTCGTTTATTACTTTATGTTTGATGAACTGTTTTGTAACAAAAAATGAGTTTTGAGAAATTGGGACATGGCATTTGTAAGGTTTTTTAAATGAAGAATAAAAATAATTCAGCTACTTACAATAGTTTTTTTTTTAATAGACGTTGCCATTCAGTTTTGTAAAGTTTAAATTGAGAACAAATTACCAAATAGTTACTAGTTGGAAATTTGATAAAAACTATTAATATTCAAAAGTTATATTGATATAATATATAGAGTATCCCTAAAAGGTGTATACAAAATGCGTACAAATTCCTTGGGTTTTTTAGGATGAGAAATCAAGATCTCGTTACAGTTTTGTTGTACATTGCAGAGATCGCTGCCAAGAGCACTTCATTTACATATAAACATAAATACTTTGTGCCTCGGTATGTTAAATTTTGATATAGCAAAAAAAAATCAAAATTTTTTTTTGCTATATCAAAATAACAGCGAAATAAAAGACTACGAAGGAGGAGTGGCAATACTTGTTAATAAATGTTTAAAACACAAAATAACAAAGAGGCAAGCAATGCCTGATAGAGTTATCTACATAGTAATAGAAATTAATAAAAGGTATAGCATTCAGGTAATACAGGTGTATGCCCCAACAAGCGCTTCAGAAGACTCAGAGGTTGAACAGATATATGAGGACATAACTACAGCAAAAACGAGAGAAAAAGCTAAATTCGTAATATTAATGGGAGACTTTAATGCAAAAATTGGTCACGACGACGACAACAATATCCCAAATATAGGTCGCTTTGGTCTGGGTCAGAGAAACTCCAGAGGAGATATGCTAATTAACTACCGTAGAAATGAAAACTTGGATTGTATGAATTCTTTCTTCAAAAACCTTTAAATAGGAGATGGACCTGGGAAAGCCCGAATGATATCACAAAAAACGAAATAGACTATATTATAACTAACCAAAAAAACATTTGCGAAGATATCACTGTCCTTAACCAATTCGACACTAATAGCGATCACCGCTTGATCAGAGCTGCGATTACCATTAACACCAGATGGGAAAGAAATAAATTGATAAGAAGAAAACCCATTCCAACATATGAAATACTAAAACAAAACAAGGAAAAATTCGAACACGTAACAAAGAATAAACTTAAAAGTAAAGAAGACCAGGAAGAAATGGACATCAATGAATTAACACAACACATTAATAATAGCATACGAGCAGCAACAAAAGAGATATGCTTTAAAAATAAAGAAAAAAGTAATAAAATCAGCCCGTATACCAAGAACCTCATCGAAAAACGAAGAAATGTGGACCGAAACTGTGAAGAATATAGGGACATAAATAAAGAAATTAACAAAAACATAAGGAGGGACATAAGAAAGCATAATACAAAAGTGATTAAAGACACGATAGAAGCTAACAAATCAATGAAGGTTCTCAGATCTCAATTGGGTAGGGGCCGGACAAAAATTTCCGGACTTACAACTAAACAAGGCCAATTAGTTAGTACCCGGGAGGAAATCACGATGGCTGTCCAGGACTTTTATACAGAGTTATACAGTCCAAAAACTCAAGGTCCTTACTACGAAAGAAAGGAAGTAAGAAATGTCGGTTCAGAAGAGATGCCCGAAATAAATACCGCAGAGTTGATGAAAGCGCTTAGTCAAATGAAAAATAATAAAAGCCCTGACGAGGATCGTATAACCGCCGAAATGTTAAAAATAGGGGGAGAACAACTAAGAGAAAGCGTGAGAATTTTGTTGAACAAGTGCTTAATATATGAAAAAATACCCGAGGCATGGGAAAACGCAGAAGTCATCATATTATACAAAATATACGGAAATAACATAGAAAATTATCTGCCAATTAGCTTAGTGTCCCACTTGTACAAACTTCTTACAAAAATAATAACTAACAGACTGACGCAAAAGTTGGACGCATATCAACCTTCAGAACAAGCCGAATTTCGCAGGAACTTCAGTACAATAGACCATCTACAGACAGTAGACACGCTTATCGAAAAAACCACGGAATATAATATACCTCTGCATTTGGCTTTCGTTGATTACCAGAAGGCGTTCGATTCTATCGGATCATGGGCAGTTCTCAAAGCACTGGACAATGCTCGGATTGATTCAAGATACTCTGCTCTGATTCAGCATATATATGAAAACGCTTACATGCAAGTTACAATAGACGAGAATATAAAAACCTCGAGGATACCTATAAAAAGAGGCGTACGTCAAGGAGACACAATCTCTCCAAAATTGTTCACGTTGGCACTTGAAGATGTATTTAGGGGCTTAGACTGGCATGACAAGGGAATTAACATAGACGGAATACGACTAAACCACTTAAGATTTGCTGATGATATTATTATAATCAGTGATTCACCAGAACAACTCCAATGTATGATACAAGAATTTCATCAAGCATCAGCTAGGATGGGACTCAAAATGAACTTGTCAAAAACAAAAATAATGAGTCTAGAACAAATACAAATTAAAGTTGAAGATAAAATAATAGAAAACGTAAGAGAATACATATATCTAGGTCATAAAATACAAATAGGGAAGGAAAACCAATCGGCTGAAATTCCTAGAAGAATAAGTCTCAGCTGGGCAGCTTTTGGCAAACTCGGATTCATTCTTAAATCCAGTAATACCCCTATAAGTCTGAAAAGAAAAGTCTACGAGTCGTGCATCCTGCCAGTTCTTACTCAACCTCCCTAACATGTAAAGCCATTAATAAGCTTCGGGTTACACAACGAACAATAGAAAGGGCTACGCTGGGAATTAGTTTACGAGATACAGTTGCAAATGAAGAAATCAGACGAAGAACGAAAATAACAGATGTGAGCAAACGAGTAGCGCAGCTAAAATGGAGATGGGCTGGACATATCGCAAGACATGACATAGACAGATGGACATACAAGATAACAGCATGGCGGCCAAGAGAGAACAAGAGAAGTGTTGGCAGGCCCCAAAAGAGATAGCGTGACGACATCCAGAAAATTGCCGGAAAAAAC
Organism: Diaprepes abbreviatus; assembly: GCA_034092305.1. Lineage (NCBI taxonomy): Eukaryota > Metazoa > Arthropoda > Insecta > Coleoptera > Curculionidae > Diaprepes > Diaprepes abbreviatus. The sequence continues at coordinate 3,894,681 of JASJET010000129.1, forward strand.
TGGATGGGGATCGCTACGGACCGAGAGAAATGGAAAAATATGGAAGAGGCCTACATGCAGAAGTGGATGAAAACGGGCTGATATGAATGAATGAATGAATGAATGTTAAATTTCCGATTTAAAATTTTTATTGCATATTTTATCCAAAATAGTTATAACTAGTACACGGAAACTGTAACTAGATACTGATATCTCATCTTAAAAACCCCCAAGTAGCAGAAGACTAGCCTGTACCGCCACCAGACGTGAAAAAATTTGTAGAGCATTGCCAGAAAAGGAAACTGCGTCTACTATTGAGGTGCGATGTCAACATTCATAGCGCCAGGGCACCAATCAAAGAGGTGAGCAACTCTTAGAATATGTTTTTAAAAGTAATCTCATCATAAACAATATGGGGAATTCCCCTACAATTGTAACCAGGTTAAGGGAAGAAGAATTATATATTGGATTAAATATACCAGGCTTAATAGACCTGGTGGGAAGCTGGGAGGTACTGAATAGACCTTCTTTTTCTGATCATAGAATGATCGTATACAGTTTAGAAAGTGATCCCCAGAGATAATCCTCAGAAGGAATCCTAGGAAAATAAATTCAGAATAGTACAGCACCAATCTGAAAACAAACTTAGCAACATCATCTGGAGCTGGAAAATAAACTAAAAGAAGTAAAAGTATTACTGAAGCTTATGAATCGAGCTACTTCTTACAAATTAGCAAAAGCTGTAGGGATGCACCTTGGTGGAATGATCATCTATTAGACCTAAGATTCGAAATGCATGTCTTCAGTAAGACTAACCTATAAGAAGAGAATAAGGAAAATTAAAAAAAAAACAACGAAAAGCGCACTGGTACAATTTACAGATGAGTTTCAAGACATACCAAACCATAAGGAAATCGCTGTATGTAATTTTCTGGATTTAGAAGGAGCTCTTGACAACACTCCTCTGAGGCTGTCGATATCCAAATGTATGGCGCAACTTCTCTTTAGTAGAATAACAGAGATAAGACTGGACACTATCGCCACCTGTATCATCAGGGGATGCTCCCAGAGGATAGTAGGTCCCCCACTTACGTGAAGCCTTATTGTAGATCGATTTCTCTGAAAACCATCAAAATGGACGGATATATTAATGAGTGGGAGTCAGAGGTTAAATATATATGTAAGTCTGTAATCATAGACAATAAAATTCTCTGGAATAAACATAAAAGAAATAATTAACAAGGTTACAGAAGCCTTGATGCTTTGTAAAATTTCAGGAAAAAGCTGAAGCTATGAAAACTTGCATAACAGCCAATATAAAAGTAATTTGTACAACTTGCAATATATATATATATATATATATATATATATATATATATATATATATATATATATATACATATATAGTAGTGGGGAGTATGGTGAAGAAAAAAAACATATTGGATGATGAAAGATGAAATCAGTAAACGAAGGCGCAATATCCTATCCAGAAATCAACAAATATGGGACATGCTACAAGATGAAATGAAAAAAAAGTTCAACTTTGTAAAAAACTTCAACACAAGGTTGACTTGCAATACTGAATGGGACAGACATACCATTCAAAAACTTGAGAGAAATGAAATTAAATGGTATCAGGACGACTTCAAAATAATGGCGGAAACTGGAATAGGCAATTTCCAACAAAGAAAAGAAGCTCATATATAATTTCTGGAGCCTGAATCTTTCTGTGGAATCACTAGCAATATAATGCTAGAAGAAGTAAAAAGAAAAGAAGAGAGCAAGGGATCCAATTACTGGAAGATCTTGCAAGGAATGAGACAAGCGAAGATACTTCTTGGAAACATCAGAAGAGATTCAAGGAATGCATCAGCTTCAAAGAACAATTTAGAGTTCTGACGGCAAATCTAACGGGGCATTGCCACTTGAAGGGGCACCTTAAGAAACTGAGATTGGCAAATGTAGAAGAGTGTAAGAGAACGGGACCTCTATCCACATCCTTTCAGAAAACAGCGCTTTAGAAAACCTTAGAATGCGATTCTGGGGAGCATATCAAAAAGAAAAAAAGAATCTTCCAATTCTATAGCGGTCCAACATGCTAAGTTTTCTTTAAAGAAATAGAAGTAGAGAAACTGCTCTAGTCGACAAGGTATCCTTAACGACTTGACAGCAGAAGGAGAACACAATAGATTTATTAGGTCGCAGTGTAGTCATCCCCATCTCCACATACATACATACATATATACCTCAAAGTATCAAATTTAATAGAAATTAAGCTATTATCAAGATAAATCTTTACAAGAAAGTTAAAAAAAAATTGACACCTTATACATAACGGCAGCACTTGCCGCAGTTATTACTAAAAATGTATACCTTTTATTTAGTCTGTCAGTGTAAAATATGGCCTTTAATTTTACTTTAAATATAATTTTTGAAATTGTTTTAAATTATCAATAGTTTAAGTCAAAGTTTAAATCCATAGACGAATCTAACTTCGTTTAGTAAATAATACTTATCTGTATTTACCAATTAGATGCAGGGATTATAATTTTAACCCAGTTTGAATGAAGCTGTTAACGGAAAATACCTTAAAACCAAGTTACTATGATATAAATACTATCATTTTAGATTGCTTAATATCTATAAAATGTCATTTTACCACATTTTAATTAATTAAATTATCACTAATTGCTTTGTGGTTAGCGTTTAGTCCGTGACATTTAATTGGAATTTAAATTATAATTTTCCTTTTAATAAATGAATATTTTCAACATAGGTTTAAACGGTGTCAGAAAGTAGTGACTTAAATTGAATTTTCTACGCGTCTGCTGTTTCAACAATTTTAGTTCCGCCTCTTAAGTTTTGAAACGAATCTAATACTTAAAGGTTGGGAACTTGTTTCTAGATAACTAGAAGTTTCTGTTTAATTAAAAATACTTTGTAAAAAGACTAACTGGCAAAATAACAGATAGAAGTTCGTATGATTCGTTTTGTGCTTGAAACATTTTTATATTTGTTTTATTGCTTAGTTATATTGTTTAAACAGTTAATATTTTCGAATTTAGGAGTTTTATATTACAAATCAATAATTTTAATTAATTCCTTAGAATTATTTTTTTTTTGTACAAAGTTAATTTTGAGCAAATTTTAAGCATAAAAGTTTACATAAACAATGCTTAATTTTTAAGGTAACAGTGCGTTAAATTTTATTATTTTTAGTTTTTTAAATGTATTTTATTTCTTTTTAAAGATAATTAAGTCTAATTTTAAACGCATAACACTTTTTACAGTTCTCATAAAGAACTATTAATTTGTGAAATAATACACAGAGTTGTACTCTTTTCCAAATCTGTAAAATTTTACCCTCTTGAACTCTTTTTTAGGGAACCAATGACTCGATTTGATTATTCAGCTAGCTTTCCTATCTTATTGTGAAACTTTTTTGTATCTGAAGTCGATAATTTTTCTACGAAAAGATAAAATATGTTCAGATCCATCTCAAATTGAGTTCTGTAGAAAAATTTATTAAGGGACGAAAGATATGGTACGCTCTTGTCAAATAAGTTCAAGTCTAACTTGTCATATAATTTTTTTGTTGTACTGTGCTATAATTTCTGTGGAAAAGGGTGATTGTTTTTATGTACTCTTAGTGTTAAGTAAGGGTGATCCGCCCCATGATAACGTTCGCCGCTATTGTATGGTGGCGCAGTACAACAAAGCGCAAACACATTGTTCAACTTGACAAAGTTCAGAGAATGGCTTGTGTGAGAATATTGAGTGCGATGAGGACTGCTCCCACCAGGACTCTGGAAGTCCTGGTGAACTTGCTTCCTCTTCACTTATACATAGAGAACGAGGCCCTGAAGACTGTTTATCGTCTCAGTTGCCTGGGACATCTTGGAATTGGAACAGGCGGGGACTCAGGTGTCTGGGCGCCGCCTGTGTGGAGACGTGTCCATCACTCCCCATGCGGACAGACTACATAACGCCGCTTTTAAAACCCAACCTCTCCCTGGAGATACTTATGCAAAGTAGAGAGGATTGGGAGGAAGAACAAAATCTTCCGAAAAATGGATCCTGGTGGTATACTGATGGATCTTGACAAGATGAAAGAGCTGGAGCCGGAGTATTTGGCAGGACCACAGGAGTCAGAGAGTAGTACGCACTCGGACAATGTGTGACAATTTTCACAGCGGAAATTTATGCTATTCTGCAGTGTGCCCATCTCTGTGAGAGAGACATAGACATAAATAGAGTAATAAATATATGTTCAGACAGCAAAGCTGCGATATTGGCACTGAAGTCGAGTATCGTGACGTTGCGACTGGTGTTTAAGTGCAAGGATGTACTAAATGGTATGATAAGGAAAGGCTGCACAGTCAGACTCGTATGGGTCCCGGGTTACTCCGGCATACGCGGGAATGAGGAAGCAGACCGTCTGGCAAAGTTGGGTTCGGCGATCGAATAGTATGGACCCCAACCAATATTACCTGTCCCAATTGCCATTGGCAAAAGGGAATTAAAATCGTTGCTGGAAAGCAAATTTATTGAATCATGGAGGGAAGCTTCTGGAATAAGGTGTGCTAAGGAACATATAACTGTGCCTAGTGCATGGTGTACTAAGGAGCTTCTCTCCTTGGGAAGGAAAGAGCTGCGAATTGTGGTGGGATTGTTGACAGGACATTGTCACCTCAGGGGCCATCTTCATAGAATCGGTGTCGAGGGCAACTCGACATGCAGATGGTGTTTGGAGGAGGATGAAACTGTTGACCATGTTCTCAGAGGGTGTCCAGCACTCAACAGACTGAGACAGAGATATTTTGGAGATATAGTTTTGTTACCGGAAGCAGTTAGGCAAGTTCAACTAACGAGGCTGCTTGGATTTGCAAAGGCGCTCGGCCTCGAATAACCTGCAGGTATGGTGGGATGTAAAGGGCCCAATGGAGGCCTAGGCATCGATGATCTAGTATCACCACCCCTTTTTTATTCACTCATTCATTCAATGTAAAGTGAGAAAAAAAATGGTAAAATTGGCAGAGTTTACAAATGTTGAGATGATACTGCATTTTGTTTATGGTCGTGATAACATAAATGTATTAGAAGCTCGACGGATTAATACTGAATTATATCTACAATGTAGATTATCTCATCGTAACACATTTGCTGGTCTTCATCAGCGTTTACGAGAAAATCATACATTTCTAAAACCGCCTTTTGAGAGAAGGCTGTGCTTAATTTAATTGGAGAATCTCCTGAAACAAGTACGAGAAAAATTGCCAATATAATAAATATAAGAAATTCTACAGTATTCCGAATTTTATAAGAACTCCAATTGTATCTCTATTATATCCAGCGAGTGCAGGAGCTTTGACCTCGAGACTTTTTTTCGCGTATAGTTGTCAGTGGATACTTTAACTGATCACCCACAGTTACTGCAGAAAATTGGGAAAAATCCATATAATAAAAGAATAAAAGAAGATGTGGAAACTCGATCTCATGATTAGTGAGATAGAGGAATCAATTAAAATTAATTTAAGCAAAGATAACTTCACTGACTTTGATTTCGAATTAGATACATCATGTTTACCAGTATTATTTAAATTTTTGTTTTTGTTGTATTTTATTGTTTAATGTTGTTTATATATATTTTTATTCTTTAATATATTTTTATTTTAGTGTGTCCTGTCCCTCTCTCTAATTTTATATATATTTAACTCCAGTTAGCCGTATTTTTTTAATATTGTATTTGCGTCTTTTTCTTAAGGGTGTAGAATTAACAAGTTTATTTTATTTTTTTGGGGCTATCGAATTTCCATATAATAAAGTAAATTAAATTAAGATGTTAGTGCAATAGAAATAAAAATAAGTAGGTCTTATTTTAACTGTAACATATAAAATTTAATTACATTTTAACCCCTTTTTAGTTTTTAATTGTAATTCTGCAGATTGTTTAAGAAGTAAATAAACTGAAACATCATATGTCCTAAAAATGTTTTTAATTGATAATAAAATGACCGGAGCCCCAATAGAATGTTAATGTTATAAGGACGAATTTATTTTTTTATATATGTTTAACTTCGTGTATTTCTGACAATGGGTATTTTGTAAGTATTTAAATTAAAAATTGAACCGACTTTTAAAAGTGCGCTTAAAAGTAAAAAATATTAAAAATTTTTATGAGATTGAAATTTTTGAAGTCGGCGCCAAATTATTTAAAAATGAAATAAATAACTACTAATATATACAAATTACGGTATAAAAACAATTACAAATAAAGTATTTTCAATCTATTTATAGTTATTTTTCACTTTTTAGCGCACTTTTAGAAGTTGGTTCAATTATTTTTATAAAAATTTTATTGAATTTTTTAAATTAAAAGTAGTTTACTTCTGAGTAAAAATCAAGCTTTGGTCCCTACAATAAATGTCAAATTTGCTGTTTTAAAAGGCCTAAAAAAATTCCCAATCTTTTTCAATATTTTTGTGCGGCACTGAATATGTAATTACCATAATTTTTCGACATGACAAAAACAAAAAACAAATTTAATCAAACGACTAAATCAATCCTTCATCAGGAAACACGTTGGTTCGACAAACCAATAAACAAATCACCAACTCAATAAAGTAAATCCGATTGATATCGGTGCGAGGTCCAGTGGCAACAGCAGCACCGTTTCGCAACAGCTGCACAATACAATAAAACCCTATAAATTTGCGATTACTGGCCACAGTGCCCTATGTGCCTGGGTAATATTGGCTTTAAAAGGTCGAGAGTCAAGATATTTAATATTTGGTGGGAAATATACTGCTGCACTAGTTATTTTACTTCATTCATTTTTAGAGATAATACAATGACTATAGCTGTAAATAGTTGATTTTTAAAATATTCTAGACTGTCTTTCCAATAATGTAACTATTACATTGTTTATACTGCCTATCCGGAAAGCAATATATCAAACTTTCACCATTGTACAGAAAGCATCAAAATAACCTTGGCGTTTAATGTAGCTTTTTTTAAAGTCCTTCATAGTTCTTGATTTTTTTTAATGTCTTTTTCAATTCTTGTTTTGTAACGTCTTGACTTGTCTTAATTTCCTGTCTCATGTCTTCCAGGCTTGTTATTAGTTCTTGTTTTATGTTTTCTTAATTTTTCTTCATGTCTTCTTTCAATTCTTGGTTCATGTTTTCATGGCTTGTTTTCAGTGTCATCAATTCTTGTTTCACATCATTTTGATTTTTGTCATATCTTCTTTCAATTCTTGTTTCATCTCTTCTTGGCATTTCTTCATATCTTCTTGGCTTATCTTCGTATCGTCTCGGCTTGTTTTCGTGTCTTGTATCATCATCAGTATTTAATTTAAATTAGTTTGAATTTGTTGTTGTATTTTTGCTTTCTGTTTTCTAGTTTCCACTGGCATACAATTTTAAGTAACTTTTTTCTTTTCTTTCTAATTTTCTAATCTCAACTAACCTCTTGGATTTTATCCACTTCTGACACCCATTTGTTCCAGACGGCCGGTATTTATACACAACTGTCTTGCTTTAAATCGTTTTATTAAAACTTCAGTTCCAACACTAGCGAAACAATTCAACTTGCATTAACGACTTCTCAAACTCAAACAAACATAACAATCTCTTTGTTCAAAAAATCGTTTTCACTATGTTTCGTCAAAATCTGATTTGGAATTTTCAAGTGTGGTTCGTCTCGATACTCGCGAGTAACAAATAAAGTATTAAAAAAAAAGTTATTTAAAATTTTTTAATAGAACGAAAATTTGTTACTTTTCCACTTCCCTGTATCTAAAATGTCATTATCCGACAATCTATTATGGAGCCCAATAATATCTAAAACCCTAAATAGATTTCCAAGTTTCATTATTTTATTTTTGAAATTTTAAGCGGGACCCTGTTGGAATAAATACTTTTTTCCCCAAAAATGGTAAAAGTAGAGCAAAATTACTTTGAGTAAAAGTTACCAGTAATGAAAAAAGGAATAAAAAAAATCCAATATACAGGATGATCTATTTAAAATGAGAAATTTTCGGACAACTTCTGATATATCCGGAAGTCATACAAGATCGCTGTTAGTTTATCTGAAGAGAGCATTACCCAAACCCCCATTATTAAATCATATTACTTTCCGAGATATTCTAATGGACGGTCACTGTGAAACGCCCTGTATATTTGTTTACCCTATTTATTATATAATCATCACCGTCGCTCGTTCTTATAACGGTAATCTATACGTTTACGTAAAGTAGCAAAAATATAAAAATTCGTTCTTAAAAGACTAAAAATATGCTCTTAAATATCTTACGAAAAGTACAGTAAAGAGCACCATTATGAATCCATCAGAGCATAATTCACATCGTGTCTTAAGGAGAATTGATTTAGAGCCCAAGCGTGTCCTGTTCCCGGTTCCGATTTCATAATTCAAAGTGAATTGGACATTTCAATGGGATACGTGAACAGTAAATTTATCGACGTTGCGAACTAGAACATCGTAGGATTTACTTGTAAGTAATTGTTATTATTATTTCAGCCGGATGTTTAAGAAATAATTAACGAATGATTAACTAAGTGAGTGCTAAATTTGACTAGTAGTTAAATTTATTTGGGTTGATCAAATCTTCGAACCCATTACTTATTGCACAATAAATCTATAAGTATTAGAGATAATCGAGTGCTAGGAGCTTAAGAAAATTTAATAAATAACTTTAAGTTACCTGCATATTAAATGAAATGCCGCATTTCCATTTTTTAAACAACTCATTATTTAATATTTTGATTTGATGTAGTCAAGTCTTTTTAAATCGAATACTAAAAATCATGTTATTCTTTCCTTAGATAGTATCGATCTGTTTAGTATCATACAGATTATTTTCAATAAACATCTCTGGTCCACTGAATGATCATCGTCAGGTAGTGCGTGTGAATGATTTTGTATCTTCTGATATGTCAGTGTTTTCAGCGGTCCCTCAGAGTTCCCACACTGGTCCATTATTGTTCAACTTATTTATTAATGATGTATCAATCTGCTATATGTCAAGCTAGTTCTTACTTTTTGCGGATGACATGTCATTTACTTGTCATTGGTCGAAATGATCATGATTACCTCAAGTGATAGAAGTGAAACTGATAATGACGCAAAGAATAGCCCTATAATTCCCTGGGAGTAAGTTGTAAAAATGTCTTGTTCTAAATTTTTCGATTTCATTTTGATTTGTGCTTTCGAAGCTATCAGGAAGTCCGTTTTTGTTTAAAATGTAGAGTAATTTTTATATATTGTTTTCTGGTTTATTTTAGGATTTGTTTTTGTTTGGTTTTCAATTTTGTGTCTTTTTTGAATTAAGTTAGTTGAGGTTAATAAATTTTAAAGATGCTTTGAAGATTTATATTGCAGTGATCCCTATATTTTAGTTCCTTTTGATACCGGTTGATCAATGCCTGAATAAAGAAAATTTTTATAGTAGAATTGATTTAGGGCTCCGACAACAACAGGCTTAGAAAGGCCAACGGCAAAGGATCAAGACCGATCTGTGACAGACCTGTGTAAATTTTATTAGCATCAAGAGTAACAAAAAGTTGTAACTTTTACTTCTGAAGTATATTCATAACGTCACTTTAACTTGAATGAATGAACACTACAACTTACCATTGCGGGAGATCATTTGATGCCTATAGCCTTTACGAATTCAAACAGCCTCGTTAATTGACTTTGCTTGACTACTTCGAGTGATATTATTGTATCCTTGAAATGTTTTTGCCTCGGTCCATTGAATACCGAACATTCTTTGAGAACATAATTAACAGTTTCATCCTCTTTCAGGCACCACCTGTATACCGGGTCATCGGTGCCGCCAATGTAGGTAACAATGTTCCGTTAGCAATCCCACCCATAGTTCTTTCTTTTTCAGGAAAAGAAGCTCATTTCGTTGTTGGGACTTCCCTCTAACACGAACCTGATTATGCAGTCATCCTCAGTTATGTTTTCAAGTACCTCTCTGCGCTGACACTAGCCGTGAAGCTATCAGGTTGGACCCCAAGACCAATATTGGTGTCTTGCTATCCGAGCATATGTTAATTATCCTATTTCTGTTTATGTTCCCCTCACAGAGATGGTCATATGACAGATTAACCTAAATCTTCACTTAAAAGACCATAGTGTGATATTACAGAGAGTAAAACTCTCTTACTCCAGTGCTTCTGCCGAACATTTCAGTTTCGACTCTTCCATTCTGTCAACATTTGTCTGTAAACCTCCAGGACCCATTTATATGAAGTGTGCTTTTCCTCCCTTCGCTTGATAAAATTATCTTAAGAGAGTGGTTTGATTTCAAAACCGACGGTATGTAGTCTGTTTGCATAAGGAGCGATGAAAACAATGATCTCTCAGGTAAATTGGTAGCCGCTGTTCCTGCTCCAAGATAACCCCGTTAACTAAGATGGTAAACTACATTCAAAATCTCATTAAATGTGAAATAAGTGGAGGAGAGAGAGATTTATTGGAACCTTATGCGCCCTAGTGGGGGTAGTCCTCATCGCACTCACCCCATTTTCTCTTTCCTGTGAATGGTACAACCTCAGTCTTGCCCATATTGATTCTGAGCCCCCCCTCCTACCTAGTATGATCATTCAGCAATTCAGAGGGCTCGCAACGTTAATCCCTCCAGGTTCCGGATTTCGCGACCAGAGTACAGCTTGGCTAGATCTTCAGTATAGGCCTGTGTATATAAGCCAACGTACCTCGTATAACAGGCTGCCCACTACAAGGTTCCACATCAAGGGTAATAAAACACCCCCTACGTACAGTTGCTACTTGACAGTGCTTCAATAGTTACACTGTTAAGCTCAGCATATATTAGTCCTTGAGTCAACATTACCCTGATCTAGTCGACGACTGTCGGTTCAGAGCGTCGTCATTGAAGTGCTTTACATATCGATGACAGTCGACAGCCTGTTACGGCGAATCTATAAACAATACCGACCTGATTCTTGAACCAAAAACTTTGTCTTGCCGAGAGCTCTTTTTTAATACAAATCTTTAAATATTTCAAAATACATATCTGAAAAAAATTTTCATTTTCTCGGCTTCTAATGGAGCAATTTTGATCATTTTTTTTAACCGATGTACCGCGAATAATGAAACTCAAATATCATAATGCCGTGTGCCCATCATGCATTCATTTTGTTATAAACAAATGACGTTATTTATGCATCATACTTACAGCATACTGCACCCTATAGACGTTCCAAGCTAAGCTTTGTTTATTAATATTATTAAGCATACTATAATAATATATATTTACTTTAATTATTAAAATTGTTTAAAAAATTTTTGGTTTTAAATTATTTTATTCGTAAAATACAGATAAAAATAAAATAATTATTGTATATAAATCATATATGAAAACTTAATAGTTTTTAAGTTATTATACAATATTTTTACAAATATTTGGAGATATAATATTTTCGGAGATAAAAGCATGACGCTTTAAAATGAAACCGTTTACATGAAAGTAGTGGGGCCGGAGTAAGAAACATCTGCTCAAACTGACTTTCTAAAGGTATAGAATAGGCATTAAAGAGAGTTAGTCTGTAGCTATTATGTGTCGCTATTTGTGGAAAGATACTGGTCACATTGTTACCAAAAATTGTATTTTATAAATGTGCACGACATGGTATGTATAATTAACATGCAAATAAATTCAATTTGGAAACAAGTTTTTAAATTTGAATTAGTGTCGTTTTCACCATTACATTTACTTATTAATCAAATATTTTTCTTAATTTTTTTCGTATAAGTGAATATTATGAAACAATTCATTTTTTCCGAAAGGAATGGTAACTGGGAATTGAATATAAAAAGCCTGCATAAATGCTTCCATATTTAAATGCCAGTGGTCATTTTCTTTATGCCAAATCTTTGGAAATATATATGCAGGATATGTATAATCTTCCAACCATAATGATCCCACAAATTCGTCAATCAGATTATTTTACTATTAGAAGATCTGAAAAATTCTGTGTTCTTCTGTGTGACGTTTGGACAGATATGTGTATAGAACAGTTTGAAATATAATATTTACTGTTAAGAGTGCTTTATTGAACTTTTTGAACATAATTTATAAAGAATAACTGTTTTATTTTTATCTGTATTTTACGAATAAAATAATTTAAAACCAAAATCTTTTTCAGTTTGTTCAAACAATGAATATTTAAAAAAATTGTAATAATTAAAGTAAATATATATATCGTTATAGGATACTTAATTATATTAATAAACAAAGATTCGCTTGGAAAGTCCAATACTGTAGGGTGCAGTATGCTGTAGGTGTAATGCATAAATAACGTCATTTGTTTATAATAAAATGAATGCATGATGGACACTTGGCATTATGATATTTGAGTTCCATTATTCGCGGTACATCGGTTTAAAAAAAATTGATCAAAATCGCTCCATTAGAAGCCGAGAAAATGAAATTTTTTTTCAGATATGTATTTTGAATTTTCGAATTCAATTTTAAAATGGGAGCTCCGATAATATAAACTTTTAAATATTTGTATCAAAAAAGAGCTCGGCAAGACAAAGTTTTTGGTATAAGAATCAGGTCGGTATTGTTTATAGATTCACCATAACAGGCTATCAACTTTGACAGTTTGTATCTCGGAAACCAATTGACGGATTTGAGACTTTCTTTCACGAAACGAAGCGTCTTTCCAAGTACTTTCAAACCACGTATTGCAAAATCCGCCAAGATTATCTATTTGTTTATTAGCAAAAATAACAACAATGTCTTTAAACAATTTCTGAGGGCGTCCAAATTATCCGATTTTGATTCTAAAAAAAACGCTGGAAAACATAAGTTCCCTGCTATATGAAAATAAATTTAAATACGTTAACGTGATATCTTGGACTCAGACAAACTTGAAAAATGGTCAATTTTTGTTAAATGAAATCGGATTGCAAAATTATTGTGTAAAACTATCAACCACGAATTTTAGCATGTGATTTTATCATGGCATAAAGTTTTCTTTGCTCTGATATGAAGGTCCTCAGAGAAATTTAGATGGTCGAAAAAAATTGATCAAGAACCTGCTTTTTTTCCTTTTTTTTTAATTATTGCTATTTTTCAATAAGGAAAATATATTTTGAAATTTTCGACCAATTCTATCTTATGGAAAATTTAATTATGAAACTTTTTTTCCTTTTCAACTTTCTTCTAAAATAAATACCTTTAAAGTTACACGAAGGAAAAGTTGAAAAAAAAAACCGTTTTTTTTATTAATTTTATGTTTTTCTTAATAAAAACAATGTTGCCCAACTGTTTGAAAGTACGCATATCAAATTTATCGTTATTAAGGTTATTCTGAATGCTCTGAAGCAAAAATTTCCATGCTCAAATGTAGCATTTAAATTTACCAGTTAGCATCAATGCTACATGTTTTTAGTAATATGACATAATTTGTATATTTTTACCTGATTAAATTTAATTATTTATCCCGTAATTTAAAATAGTAAACATGGAATTTGTTTTTTTGGTTCACAACTCTTTTGGTTTTGTAACTTCACTCTTTTTTCTTAACACAGTAGTTTATATATCACATTATTTGGTTTGAATTTAAAAGTCGTAAAATATTTTATTTTTAATAAACTCATTTATTTACATTCTATTTCAGTATTAAAAGTATAAGGTTATAGTCGGTAATGTGAGGATGTATTCCCGATTCGTTGACACGAGCACGGCATGTCGAGACCGATCATTTAAGGTTGAGAAGCAGTATGGAATTTGTGGCAGTTTTTTTGAACTTTGTTTTAATTATGATTAGTAACTTTGAACTGTTTGATCATAATTTTCTCTTTGATAATTTTCCATGGCTTGCCAATATTTGATGTATTACCTGGTGGTCAGTGTAAGTTCGGAACTAGGTTAGAGTGCTCCAGGTTGAGAATAAGGTTGGCAAAAGTAAATACAAATATCCCGTCACATCTGGTTGCAAGAGAGATTTTTATTTTCGTTCCCTTTACTGTTGAACCATCGAAGGCAGCAGACCAATCCTGCCACTAGCTTTGAAAGGGCGGACGGTCAAGTGTTTTTTAAAAAAAGTCCACTAATCAATGAGGTAAGATTTTGCCCCTTATCTTTACGAACATGTGGTAAAAAGAACATTTTATTTTAGGGCTATTTGAAGCCAGTTCTTTTTTATCTTTGGGCTTCATCTCACTCTTTTCATTTTTGATATTGCTGTCAAGGCTTTCTGATGGTTCCGGCCCTAGTTTTTCTGTCCTTGTGACTACGACTATTTTAATCTTACCCTGCGTTTGGTTGGTGAGTTGGAAGTGGCCCTGTGAAGCCTCCATTCATCCACAACATAACAGGAATCCTAGCAACAGCGCTAGATGTGAGAGGTACCATAGCATTGACCAGATAGGAGAAAACTTTAAGTTAAAGAATTGGAGCTATAAATCAATTTTTTTAAAATACAAACAAAACAACATAAATATATTTTAATGTGATATAATAACATGTAAGAACTTTTAGATAACTCTATAAAACTTACGTTATTGGCAATTAAAGGTTCTAGCACATTTGCGACCAAATTTTATATAACCTTTTAAAAACGAGGTAACAACCACAGTTATCAAGAGAGTACAAAAACATTGTAGGCACCATTCTAATTTATGTACATAATAATTTTTTTTGGGAATAATATGGATTTGTTATTTTGTTTTAATTAAGTCGTTTCATTGTGGAGCTATACACCAACAGTCAATAAATTAAAATCATTCCTCATACCTAAGTGTTTTCCTGTTTAATCACTAGGTAAGTAACACAGATAATGTAAAACAGGTGGCGCCTATTAGGTAATCAAAGCAGAGCACAACTATCTCTAAAAGAGATACGAACCTAGCCTCCGACATATTGAGCTGCCGTACGCATCCGTTGCTGTACCCTCTAAAAAGGGAGACGCCACACCATTTCACATCTACGAAACCCCGATATTTTACCGATAAGCCCTGGTCTAGATAGGAAGACTATATTATAAAATCATAGTCAACATAAATATTTTGCTGTAGTATAAAATTTGCTTTTAATTTTCGACAAAATTATAATTATCAATTTAAACTTTAGGAAAACTTAAAAGCTTACCAGGAAGTTTTATATCTTCTTATTAAACTATAAGCTCCTTATTCTTGAACGTACTCATAGTTTATGTTTAGACATCTAAGATAAAACCTTATAAAGTCTTGTTTTAGGTTACAAGGTGACCTATTTCAGTTTCCACTCACGTAAGTAATATACGACGATTCCTGAAACAAAAAATAGGATGGGACGTTTCAGGTGAACCAAAATACTTTGCTAAAATATTGTTGTGGTGTACGGTAGGTGTATTTATGGACATTTGTCCAGAAACTTTCACAATGGATATATGAGGTAATAAAGAGTACCGACGTTGGACCAGTGACACTAGACCTAATGGGGAAGACATTAGGAAATATATGACCGATTTGCCGGGTTTTATTCGAATAAAATTATAGATTTCGAGAAAATACATAAGTACAATTTTTGAAATTAATATATTTAGATTATAGTATACTACAGAGACCACGGGGAAGACATTAGAAAACATATGGCCGATTTGCCGAGTTTTATTCGAATAAAATTATAGATTTCGAGAAAATACATATGTACAATTTTTGGAATAAGTATATTTAGATTATAATATACTACAGGGACCACCAAAGCTTCAATTGCTTTTCTACTTCCAAAATTATGTTTTAAAAAGAATTTTCAACTTGCGATTTTCATACTCATTATTTATTGCGAAATGCTGCATTTAGTTTTAGTTTACAATTACTACGAAGTGGTTTCCACACTTCTCTTATATCTAAAGATGGTTTACTAAAACAACTCGGGTTCTGATGTATAACCGCGGCTTCTTTGAATTTCCGTTTTCACCAATGTTGTTCTCGGTGTAGTATTTTAGCTTCAGACCATTTTAGGTGGTGTCCATGAGTCCAGGCATGGTTGGCTGCACCAGATTTTTCTGTTTCTCCTCGAGATGTGCATTTTTGGTGTTCCTTGATCCTTACGTCAAGAGGTCTCTTTGTTTCGCCAATGTAGGAATTGCCACATTCACATAGTATCTGATATATACAGTTCTTCATGTCTCTTTGAATTGTTGGTTTGCACCTAGTGAGCCGACTCTGCAGAGAGTTATTTGAATTGAAAACAACGTTGATTCTATATCTTTTTCCTATCCTTCTAATTTTTTTCTGAAATGCCTTTAACATAGGGGGTGTTCAATATTGGTTTTCGTTCTTCATTCATTGTCGATATTGTCTTATTTCTGCGTTGTTCAAGAAATGTATCCACTAGATATATTGGGTATCCGTTGGCTATCAGATCATTTTTAATATAATCAATCTCTTTCATCAAGTTCTCGTTGGAGTTGCAGAGAGTTAAGGCTCTATCTACGAGATTTCTTATAATTCCTTGTTTGGTGTTGTTGGAGTGATTAGATGAATAATTAAGGTATTGTCCTGTGTGTATGGCTTTTCTATAAACCGAAGTTCCAATTTGTCTGCCATTTCTTTCAACCAAGACATCTAAGAATGGTAATTTATTTTCTACTTCCTTCTGCATGGTGAGGTTAATAGTTGGACTGATATTGTTGAGATGAAAAAGGAAGTTTCGAAGTTCTTCGTCGTTTCCACTCCAGATAATAAAAGTATCGTCTACAATATCAGTCCAACTATTAAACTCACCATGGAGAAGGAAGTAGAAAATAAATAACCATTCTTAGATGTCTTGGTTGAAAGAAATGGCAGACAAATTCGAACTTCGGTTTACAAAAAAGCCACACACACAGAACAATACTTTAATTATTCATCTAATCACTCCAACAACACCAAACAAGGAATTATAAGAAATCTCGTAGATAGAGCCTTAACTCTCTGCAACTCCAACGAGAACTTGATGAAAGAGATTGATTACATTAAAAATGATCTGATAGCCAACAGATACCCAATATATCTAGTGGATAAATTTCTTGAACAACGCAGAAATAGGACAATATCGACAACGAATGAAGAACGAAAACCAGTATTGAACATCCCCTATGTTAAAGGCATTTCAGAAAAAAATAGAAGGATAGGAAAAAGATATAGAATCAACGTTGTTTTCAATTCAAATAACTCTCTGAGGAGTCGGCTCACTAGGGTCAAACCAACAACTCAAAGAGACATGAAGAACTGTATATATCAGATACCATGTGAATGTGGCAATTCCTACATTGGCGAAACAAAGAGACCTCTTGACGTAAGGATCAAGGAACACCAAAAATGCACATCTCGAGGAGAAACAGAAAAATCTGGTGCCGCCAACCATGCCTGGACTCATGGACACCACATAAAATGGTTTGAAGCTAAAATACTACACCGAGAACAACATTGGAGAAAACGGAAATTCAAAGAAGCCGCGGTTATACATCAGAACCCGAGTTGTTTTAGATATAAGAGAAGATATAAGAGAAGTGTGGAAACCACTTCTTAGTAATTGTAAACTAAAACTAAATGCAGCATAAAAATATGTTTTGTTATAGCAGGCATGACTGCACCCATCTCAGTCATACTCTACTGCATTTACTTTTAGTATAAATAGTCATGTAGCTAAGGCATTTATTTAGTGTCACTTGCAAACGGCTAGAGATAACTACTAGCCGAAACGTCGTGATATTCAATAAAAATAAAGACAATGGAAGTCCAACAGATATCTACTATTTCGCAAGAAACATCATTGTCTATGACCTTCAAACAACCATTATTTATTATTATTCAGTTTTAGTTGAAGGTCATTCATAATGTTTTTGTCGCCTGTTTGGATGATTTCTTTGGTCGTGATGAATTTTAGTAGTCCAGATGGCTCAAGACCCTGAATGCTGGTATGACCAACAACCCATGTTTACACATTCTAATGGAGGAGATGGCTGTCGCAATGTTCCATCTTACTCGGCCTTAATCTCTTTTTTATTTGTTTGCTGTTATAAAACATCAAACTTGAAAAATTTACAAAATTGCAGAATAAGAACAATAAAAAAACAGCTTTCTCAAATACTTAGGCAATATGAAGATGACGTTTCAAGGTTGCATTTTTAAAATGGTACTGCAAAGGCCATTTTTAACGGAGAGATGAGACGGTTTATTCCATCCTCGTAGAGGACAAGCAAATTCAGAGGCTTATAATTCGAGAATGATGTGTACGTGGTTTGGGGTTTGGATAATCTTCGCATTCTATTACCAGCCTTCATGAGCTTCCCAATGTTTATTTTTCCTTCTTGAACTTTTATATTAGAAAAGCTAATTTCAGTCTATTTAGAAATGATTTTTTTAAGGAAATATATTTTATATTCTCTCATACAATTGCTAGTTTGTTATATTTTTTGCTCACTATACCGGGTGATTCGCCGAGAATTTTATCGATCGATTGTGTGAAAACCATAATTAGGAAGATTCTGAAAGGTTGACAGTGTACTAACATGCATGGGGGAAAGCCGGCTAAAACAATTTCAAGATGGTGGCACTCCAAGTAGTGCTTATTTTAAATAAAACACCCTATATATTATTGCATTTTTGATTTATGCTTAAAATTCTAGACATATTTAATGTATAATGTTTTATACTTAAGTCTCACCCTTTTGGACATATTATAAATTTTTATTGACTAAAATGTGGTTGTCGGACTTGCATTGCCTTTATTTTTATTTATTTTTACGACGTTTCGATTAGGTTGTATCTCTAATCGTTATCAAGAATAAACTGAATGTTTTGTTTTAAGACTACTAGCTTATATAGGGACCGAAGCACAAAGTTTCGCTTCACTGTACACACCTCAATGATTTGATGGTACACAGTAGTGTTTGCCAAAGATTAGGTATTTCAACACTCGGTTTACTGAACATTCCATTATTGTCTTTAATGTAAGCTACTTCTATAAATTTTCTTTATTTCATGTTGGGTTCCTTATATATTGCCGCAGCCTCAGACCATTTTATATGGTGTTGTTTATCCCAGGCGTGTTCTGCAATATCTGATCTCGACGTTTTCCCATTTTGTGTATGAGTTTTATGTTCCTTAATTCTAATTTCTAGTGATCATTTGGTTTCTCCGATATACATTTCACCACACTCACATGGAACTTTGTAACCACATTCCTTCTTATCGGCACTTTTTGGTTTTGTTTTTGTTAAACAAGCTCTAAGTGTATTTCCCGATTTAAAGGCTGTTTTATATTATAACTATTGGCAATTCATCTTATTTTCTCCGAAGTTCCCTTAATGTACGGAATTGTGAAGAAGGAATGTATTTCTTGCTGTCCAGTGTTCGTTGTTCTAAAGTTATTTATAACATTGTCAATTAGTTTCAAAGGATAACCATTCTGTTGTAAATCGGATTTAATATTTGCTACTTCTTTTTCCAATGAATCGGCATTATTATATATAGATATAGTGCGATTATAGAGGTTGCGTATAATTCTCCGTTTTGTTACAACAGAATGATTGGAACTATGATTAAGATATTGTCAAGTATGGGTTGGCTTTCTATATACTGAAGTTTTAATAGTTTCGTTTGAGCGATTCACCATGACATCTAGCTCTTTTTCCTTGGTAAATTTATTTGTAAGTTGAATATTATTTAGATGTTTCAAGAAATCATTAAGTTCTTGATCATTGCCCTTCCAGATGATGAAGGTATCATAGACATATCTCAACCTATCTCAACCAGACTTTCGGTTTTACTGTTGCCATTTCTATGGCATGAGTTTCGAACCATTCCATATATATATATATATATATATATATATATATATATATATATATATATATATATGTATATATATATATATGTATATATATATATATATATATATATATATATGTATGTATATATATATATATATATATATATATATATATATATATATACATATATAGTTTTTTTTTTAAATTGTACCCTTTTTTGTTGAAAATCAAACCAAATGCTCGATATAAAATTTCATTGTACGTATATAGTTTTTGATGACGTAGCACTACAGTTGTGTTTTATTAAAGTTTTTTTTACAAGATTAAGCGGCTCTCCCTCCAAACAAATAAAGTCCTGTTTATTAATATTATAACCACGACCTTTAGTCAACAGTATAATGACTGGTAGTAAGCACTATGATATTGGTGTTAACTATTATAAAATTCTAAACAAGTCATTGCAATTCTACAAAAAAATTAACATTTTTAAAATTAAGCACGTTCAGAAAACATGAAAATCTAAGTCTACAGAATAAAATGATCTGTGTATTAACATTTATAAAATACTTTCTTTGCTAAATGTTTTGCGGAAAAAATGCTAACACGAACTATACAATAGTAAAATTTTGCAGTATTGAGAAAAGGCACAAGAAAAAAGAAATAAAAAGTTGGTCTTACTAATACTATACACATTACTCTTTCAAAACTAATTCTTAAAAACACTCGCATCCAACTCCTCTAAACTATTTTCCATTATATCCCGAAAAACCTATATTGTCACCCCACCAAAAGCGCCGCACGAATTCTCTATCTTTCTCACACATCCAGCCGCTTCCGCGCAGAATATCAGGAGTCGTATAACTTTTCCAGTCTGGATTTTGGCATCACGGTCTCGCATCGCAGCATCCAGAAATATCCCGCGCCCTATTTTCTAACCTAAATTGGGCATGCAGTAATTTCGGATGAACTGAGGTTAATTAAATGGAAACTTTAGATCGGTTACAAATTGTTAATTCTTTCTAACTCTGTAAAACATTTAAATGAATATTTAGGACGATATTTTCAAGTGCAAACATTGTAAAAATGTATTATTAAAGACTATAAATACTATTTGTGAGGTAAATTTTCTACTATAATAAGTTTCTTGTAAACTATTGAATTTACTAAGTAATACTAGCTGTAATTTCGAAACGCACTTTGACATTGATGTAAAAAATTCATTATATTAATAACTACCCATTTCTATCTATAAACTGTTGCTATTTGTGTTTTTAATAGTTAAAGTGTAGCACTTAATCTAAAATTCAACTTTTAAATCTTAAAGCGTGCATAACTTCAGTGATAGTTATAGACCTTGTCAAATTTTTGTGTTTAGAATTATAAACAGGAATCTGTCGGAATTTTGGAATGTTAGGTACGTAATAGGATAATGTTTATGTTTACTTTGAATTCCGCTGAGAAGTTTTTATTATTAACTTGACAAATAGTTACTTAAAATAGCTTTATTTGTTCGGAGCTATAAGTTACAGGTTAATTTTGTTAATTGGGAAAAAAATTAAAAATATTATTTTTTGTATTTTGATACAAAAAGGTAATCAAAAGCAATTAAAAATGCATATTTTAATTACTTAGAAATGATTAAAATAACAGAAAAAACACTTAGAACTGTTGCTATTCTAGTGTTATTGTGAACACTGTTCCAAAATTTCTAAAAAATTAAGTTACAAAATTAGGTAATATAATTTTTATAACGTATCTAAAAGTAAGTTATAATTTAAGCACACTATGTGAAAATATTAGAAATAACTTTTCTTTTTCAGTAAATAATTCGGATGTTCTGCATACCGAAAATAAATTACTGCATATATTTTTATGAAATTCAAAGATCCTGAAAAATTAACTATATAAATTAAATTTAAATATTTTGTATAAAAAATTTGCTAGTAATTAATACAAAAATTATATAAACTGTCAAAAAATAGATAAAATATATATTAGGAGAGTTCGAAAATTTTGAATTTAGTTTTCAATGAATAAGAAAATATGTGTTTATATCAAAATCGAATACTAAAAAATTGCATGCACTTTGAAAATCATTAATAATATTTATAATTAAATACCTTATGATACTGCATGTTCCTATCTAGATCAGAGATTTGGTAACAAGAAAAATTACAATGTATATATACCTTTTTTTTTTATTTTGTCTCCTCTTGGGTTTAGGTTCTCTATTTAACAAAGAAACCAAACATTGACGTTTCGCCCTTTATTTAAGGCATTTTCAAAATTTTTTGTTATTTATTTATTCACAATGTTAAAAATATTTTTTACATAATTAAAAACATTTATACAAGAACATATCTACAATTTTAAAAAACAAACAAACACTTTAAAACACTATCCTAATTTTTAAAAACATATTTAATTTTACCAGTACACACCCTGACATTTTGTTTATTTACTAATAATGAAATTCAACTTTTACATCCTCTATTTAGGATATATATATATATATATATATATATATATATATATATATATATATATATATATATATATATATATATATATATATATATTACTGAGGACATATGGAATGCGAATGTGTTTTATTTTTTATATATTTTTTATATTTTACAATTCACAAAAATACCGAAAAAATCCATATATCTAATTTTATGTTTAAGAGGATATTTAATTTTTGATGTTTATTAACAGGATCGAATCATTAATATTTTTGTTGAAATTAGGCTGGTGTAAATGTGGCTCAAATTTTCTATATCCGTTCTGTTGTTAACAGTGTTTTTATCTTTTTTAATTGATATCATTTCCTTTATCTGCAAGTTTTGGAAATTCATATCTTTGTTTTTAATTATGATTTTTGTCCTTTGTGTGTTTGTTTAACGCTGTTGAGGTGTATTTCGTATATTTATGGCCATTTAGTCTGTTCTTTGGTAATTGGCTCATTATCCCTGTATATTTTTCGAGACAATTTGTGCAAGGGATCGAATATAGTACATTTGATTTATTCATGAGAGGAGTTTTACTTCTTAAATTAGGGAACAGAACAGAACAAATAAATAAAGGATATAATCTATGGTTCATGAATCAGGAAAATATATATATATATATATATATATATATATATATATATATATATATATATATTTATATATTTTTAAACTCGTGCACCAGCATGTCTTTGAATCGTGTTCCTGAATATGTTCCTATGTTTTGTGTCATCTCCTATTGAAACACGGTCTCTAGTTATCACTTACTCTATACCATTCAAGACTATATCCGGAGTACCTAAGGAAACTTTGTTTTTCTTTTCTTTATTATTTCGTTAAATATATAGGATGATTCTTTCAAAATGGCGAATTTATAGTATCACTAATGATGTAGATGACACCTATCAACTACAGTAAATTCATAATAATTTTCTTTCACTATTGACTAAATAGCAACTTTACTGTAAATTTTTAGCTTTCACTATGAAAAGCTCAGCACAAACGCAAATCAATTTCGAAGTCGACAAAGTATCCTAAAGTTCTACTCTTCGTATGTATATATTGTTAGCCACATCCATAAGGATTATTCACTGATTTGTTGAATGAATATTATACGTTATAACGTATATATAAAAGAACTGAATAGGTTCAGGAAAGGTGTCAGAAAATAGTTGCCTTGAGATCAAGTTGTCTAGTTCAGCAGATCGCTAAGAAATTTGATTTACTAATACTAGCTCAGGGAATAATTGTTTTGGCGGGTGAGTATCATTTCCGAACTAATCATTTAACTTCAAAGATTTCGTGTTTCTCTTATATTAAATTTTGAAATATCATAGAATAGCTTAAGTTTAGAACATATTTGTAATTGAAATGCATTATACCTTTTTTCAATTTTATACAAGCAAAGGAAGAACTATTTATTCAAATCTATAAAGAACAATTTTTCTTGAGAAATTATATTAAATTCTTCACCTAATACACCTATTCGATGTCTTAAATTTTAAAAAGCTTAGTAATATTAACAACGTATTCTAAACAAACTCCAGTTCAATTTAAAAAATGTGTCAAAACTTTGCTCATTCAGTTTAATCAATTTAACAACTATTTAATAACATTCAAATTTGATGATATACGATAGGTCTTTTTTAAATTTTCACAATATATGACAACACGATCCTCATTTATATTTTGAAGATGCCAGAGCTTCAATACATAATGTGAGAGTATTTTAAGCATATGGGATGTTTTTTTATTAAGTAATTGTCATAAATTGTAGAATATTTTATATAATGGTAAGCAATTGGCTTATAAAGCTTCATAAGAATTACTCATATTCAAGATAACAGTTTCAAAAGTCACCCATTTAAAGTTAATTAATTTTTCAAATTCATCATCAGTACTATTTAATGATTTTGGGTTGCCGGTGAGCACTTTGTTTCAAAAAAGTTTGTAATGAGTTTTGTTGTAGTTTTAGTTGATGATTTTTTGGAA
The DNA here is from genome assembly GCA_034092305.1 of Diaprepes abbreviatus. Lineage (NCBI taxonomy): Eukaryota > Metazoa > Arthropoda > Insecta > Coleoptera > Curculionidae > Diaprepes > Diaprepes abbreviatus. The sequence goes on from JASJET010000129.1 coordinate 3,918,964, forward strand.
TGTTGTTATTAAGGATAATTTTTTATTTGCTTACGGGAACTCAGCTGATTTATTTTTGTGCTTGCACTATGTTTCTCAACAGCACTTGTATTGTCGAAGTTATTGAGTAATTTTTAGGGTCTACTATGAGATCGGCTGGCCACATGGGTTGCCAGATAGAGAACTCTAAACATCCCCATATTGATTTTTATTTTTTCCAAAATTATACGATTCTCGTAAACTATTTCCTAGTCGAAAACAGAAAATAAATATTGTACAAGAAAATTTAGACTCGAAACTATTGGCCTTAGCGAACGGGGTGATGATTATACTTGATAATGATTAGAGATACAACCTAATCGAAACGTCGTAAAAATAAAAATAAATAAAAATATAGACAATGCAAGTCCGACCACATTTTATTTAACCTCTATATTGTAACCTAATTAAATATTATATTTTATTTTATTAACTTATTTATTCTACTCAATAAATGTCACAAATAAGAAATAATAAAATCATCATCATATCAACATAACGAAAGAAAATGGCGACAAACAAGATTAATTTGCTCATTTACTCAACAGATGATATTGTTGGCTGTTTTTCCCAAAATTTCTTTATAATTTCATTTTTTCTCCAACAATTTCCTCGTATTTTCCTGTCCTCAAAAAATTTAGTTAATATATTTTTTTCCAAAAAATGACTAAAAAACAGCGCATTGGCTTCCCATAAGGAAAAATCTTAGCGGTTCGACATCTAGCGGCCCATATGAAAAGTGTATAGCTGTAGCTCATTATTTTCTGTTTATTTACATACTCCAATAAATAATTTTTCATGTTTTTAAAGTCTATGATATTTTGGAATGTATGGTAAATTTATAGTGAAAATTTGACGTTGATTGGTTTGAAATAAACAATAAAAATTTATCTACCACTTCTACTAGTTTTTCAAATGTGCGTAATAGCGAAAGATAGATATAAGAAAATCATTTTGATTTACGATTACTGGTGAAGCATGCCACAGCTTATCCGCCACCTAGGGGAGTGCAAACGTACTACGCTTTAAAGCATTATTTCTTAAACATAATTTTTATTGTAGATATTGGTTTATCGTGATAAAATATACTTTTGAATATGCCCAGTTATGTCAAAAAAAGGGTTAAAATTTTATTTAAATTAAATAAGTAGGTTTTTCGGTTATATATTACAACAAAAACCCTTTTCTTTTTTGTGTAATAATATAGATAAGGTCTATTTTAGAGATACTAGAATTTAAAAAAAGTAATACGAAAAGGTATAGGACCAGTAACTATTACTTTTTCAAGCCACTTTACCATTTTTGCCAACCGTATCTTTCTAAAGAATATTTTACAACTCCTACTCGAAAATAAATCCACTATAAATACAAAAAGTATCATTTACCTCCGAATCATTATTTTCCGTTATTTTATTAACTAATCGATAAAAACTTTGGATATTTGAGGATGATAATTATTCGTCTTACAGATTTTAAGGCTTTATCTCTAGGTTCCTATCGTTAATTTTCCTCTAAGAAGGTTCATTTTTTAACATTCTGTGACGCCCAGTTTTAAGGGTGTCACTAGGGACATAATTAAGGCTCGGGACCTTTGGCCTTATAAGATTAAACTGTAAAACACCTCTTAAGTTAGTTTATTAATTAACGTCCGAAAATATATTAGTTTGAGTGTGGTATATTGCGTTGAATCAAGGAGTTGGAGGGAATAAATGAAATAGAAAATACTGTGAAATGAATTTAGTCTTGGATATAAAGCTGTATATAAAACTATCTATACTTCATCTATATATAAGTAAAAATTCAAAATTAATTATTAATGAAAGAAATACTGTTGAGATCTCAACATAACTTGAACATAATTGTTAAGGAAATTTTTATTGTAAATTATTGCAGTTTAATAAGCACTGTTACTTTATGCCAATTATAAAAATAAAAAAAATTATAATAACTTATTTTTTTCTACTTACAAAAGGCTTTTAATAGCATATCGTTTGACATTTTGTTACTAAAGCTAGAATCTTACAACATTAGGAGAAGAAAAATAGAACTGATTGCTTCTTATTTGGATAGCAGGTCATTGTATGTGACTGGTGTAGATGGTGTGTCTAGTACCAGGGTTGCCAAATGTGGGTGTTCCCCTGGGATCAGCCCTTGGACGCACCATTTTTAAATTTATATGAATGACATTGGGGTGGCCCAAATGTCGATATATTTGCAGATGACACAACATGCTTGGGTACAGGAAAGGAAATGTTAATATACTGGCGGTGCGTGTCGGGGTAACGACATTTTGTCAAAATATAAAATGGCGAAGACACAATTAAGTGGATATATATATATATATATATATATATATATATATATATATATATATATATATATATATATATATATATATATGTATATATATATATATATATATATATATATATGAATGTGAATATTATACTATTTTTTTTATATGACGAGCTCATGTTATTCATTCATTGTACTTTTTAATCAATATTTGTAATATTCAGAAGAGAAACAAACTTGACCTTTACCTTACCTTAGCTAATGCTGTGACAAATATACGTGAACCGGTTTTTTAATGTGTTTTTCTGGCAATTTTTTTACGGTTTTCGTATCATTATGTGGTTGTTTATTTAAATCATTTAGACAGAATATTTTAGTTTCTTGATTTAGCTTTAATGTGATTAAAATTTTTTGTCAGTTAAAATTTTATATAACTGGACTAGGAAACAAAAGTTAGTAAAACCCATTTTATGAATTTTTAAACGAAATATTTTCAAAAATATCAGATAATAATTTGTGATTGGGTTTTAACCACATATACTACTACTATCTGTGAGCAGTTAAATTTTTATTAGATATACTACTGTTATATGTTAGTATCTGAGATGGCTTTACATACCTAAATTTTAGGGCTCTTGCCCCGAATCCTCACTTTACCCTCACCTATACCAAGATATGGATTACCCTAAACTGTATGATACTGAATTGATATAGCAAAGTATTTATAATATTTACCTGATGATTAAGATAACTTGCTAGCTCAAAATCCTATTGTAAACTAGAGATTCTCTTTAGGTATTTGACATTTAACACCTCCATGGTTAATGGGTGTTATAGACTAGTGAATGGTTTAATATAAGGTTACTGAACTTTACGGAATAAAAAATAAAATAAACTTCATTTATTGTACCTTTGAGTATATATTATTGAAGGTAGCATGAAATGATTAGTGCTCCGAGCAATTGCGCGTTTTGGACCAACAGCTAGCACGACCTCTCTCTCTCTCTCTCTGCAGTGTAATGCGCGTAGCGCGCTACCTGCAGTACTGTTTGCTCAAAGTTTTTAACAGTTTATTGCAAGAACTTGAACACTTCTTTTAAACAGGTTGGTGGTCAATAGAGGAATAGTTACCAATAATGTAATTTAGAGCGTCGTTTTGGTTAGCATTTGTGGATGTTTTATGGGCGATAGAGACTTTCTTTTTTCTAAACCAGCTTACTTTTTTTATTTAAGACTTTTTCCCTTCTTCTCTTGTCTTCTTTTTAATTTTCTTCTATTCCTATTTTTTCCACCTTCTTGGTCCTCATTTTTTCACCATTACCGCTAATGCCGTCAGTTTATCTGTAGTCCACGAAATGTCTTACTTTAGGATATAAGGTACAGATTTGCTTTTGAAGTGCCATTAATAAAGGATGCTTAATCTTGTACAAGAGATAAGTCATATGTCTCCTGCTTCTAACGAAAGTGAATTAAATTTATTTATTCAAAAATTTTATAAAAAATGTAAAAGTTCTGCTTTTGAGTTCGAACATTATGCAGCTGATAGTGGTCTATCTTGGTTTCAATATTATTTGGATATATCCAAAAACCATATAGAGGCTGTGAAATTGTGCGAACGTTATTTTCAAAACAAATATATTGTACAGTTTATACGTGAATTAGTGAAGTTAAGTTGGTTTCATGATGAAGTTCGTCATTTAAACCAATATATTAGAGATCCTGTTGTATTAAAAGAACTAATCAAATCACATGGTGAAGATGATGCCCAAAATTGAAAATTTTGTGAGGGACCTTTATGAAGAGTTCATTATGAACGAAGCATGTTCCAGATATTTATGTGTTTTAGTTGAAGAAGAAAGTGAGGCTCAAGATTTATTGTTATATATAAAATATGTTGATCATGCAAATTGTTGTAAAAAAGCAGCTGAATTGTGTAGTGAATTTTAGAAGACAAAAAATATGTTAAAATTTTTTGATGAACTTAAAAAAATTGGACTCAATAAAGAAATAAATTTATGTATTGATTTCCTGGTTAATTAAAGTTAGTGTGAAATAAAATATTTAAATGTTTATAGTTGTTTTATTATTCTGTAACGGCTGTTATGTTTAAATATTTGATTATGTAAAGATAAGAAAATATAATTGTGAGGATGTGGATAAATAAAAAAATATTAATACATTCATTCTTAATTTATTCATTCATAAAAAAATTTTCAGACATAAATAATTCATTAGAAAGGGCACACACTGAAGGTGATTGAGAATGATAAAAACATTTAGGAGATGATTTAATTAAAACAGGTTGTTCATCCAATTCAATTATTGGTTTAGTACAATATTTTCTAATAAAATTAGCTTTCTCTTCTCCTTTAATATAAATGAATTCTCCTTTTTCTGTTAAGTTTTTTACTATAGATGAAAAATTATGAATAGGAATATATCCTGCCTGTCTTCGTTAATAAAATAGTGTTCATTTCTGTATTTACGTGCATGTGTTTCTCACTTTAGTAAAGCAATTTTTATTTTGGGTGGCGCTACTTATTTTGTATAACGTCCCTTATCTCCATAATGAGCTAACTATATGGCCAATTTACTCTAGTTTTGTGCTTGCGTGTAGCCAGTCTCCAGTAATTATAATATCAAATTTACTAGAATATTATTTTGCGCTGAATCAATACAGACGGTTTATTTCATGGTATTTATTTTTTGCATTTCATTATATACTCCAGTTAAATAAGCGAAAAAAAGACCTAGTTGGAGATACTCGTTCATCCAGGCAGAGACCCGGATTTTCGGGTAATATAGGCCGATAGAAATAAAACATATATTTTTCCGAATTTTGTAAACAATTAAAGGTCGAAAAATGCATTTTTTGCACTTTTTTGCTTATCAACAAAAATTAAAGAAATTTTTGGACAAAATGAAATAGCCATCTTGTAGAAAATTGAAAAACCTACAAATTGCCTTTTTACCAATCTCGATGTTTTTATCTGTTGCTGAGAAAAATGCAAAACAAGGTTAAAATTGTTATAATATTCAATTAACAAGAACTATTGCTAAATACAATCTACGAGTTTGTTGTTATGTAAAAAGTTAGGTCTTTTAGTGCTTAATATGTGGTAAAAATTTCAGATCGATCCATCACATAGTTTGTGCAAAATTTAATTTGTTTATCATAGGCGAGCGAATTTTGCAATAACATTCTAGCTCCATCGATGAAGGTACACCGATTCTGAGCACATCTCATGAAAAAGGAATTCTATGCGAAGTATTACATGCAACTGAGGAAAATTAATTTTAAATTTGTTTAAACTTTATTAGAAAACCACTATCATTTTTACCGTGTAAACAAATTAAATAATTTTTTTATTTCTGCTGATAAAAAAAATTCTCTTTTCATATTTGGGAAGCTGGCATTTTTAAAATAATTTACTTTCAAACCTATTACTATGTCTAACTATGAAAACCTTATAAACATTGCAATTTTTCAATGTATCATATATTGGTATAACATGTATATATTACGGTAGCAAACAATACTTACGTATACAGCTTTTTCTTACACGCAATGTAACTAATATTAATGTTTTATGACAATAATTTAATTATCGTTTTTCCCGACTTATAACCATGTTTGCCAATAAAAATAGCACAAACATTTTTTGGATTTTTAATGAAAAAATTGTGTGGAAAAACATATTTTAACAAATTGAATGTTTAATTTATAAACAAATAAATAAATAGTATGCATATTTGTAATGTACGCTGAAAGGTACCACGAATTAAAAAAAGAATCATCAAAATCCGTCAACAACTTTCAGAGATATAGCTAATGGTAGCAGTTGGAAGTTGCTGTTTCGTTTTTTGAATGCTCGGAATTGTTGGCAACTCATCTTCCTGCCGAGTCGTCTTTTAAACAATTAACATTTTTTAAAATTCACCGAAGCTTCTGTTTTTGTGTTATCATTTCCTGAACACCTATACCTAAACTCTTAAACTTTCGAATGGCGCTAGTTTCGTTTTTTTAACTGTTATTAACAATATAGGAATGAATTTTAAAAAATTGTTATCTTTGGCGCATATTGACCTAAGCCGCTTTTTTTTCTAAATTCATCTAAAAATGCCAGCTTCTCAAATAGGAAAACAGAATTTTTTCTTCTTCTTCTTCTTATTCTTAGTATAGGACTTTGTCCTGTATTGACTGTCAATGCATCTCGTTTATTCTTATTCCTGTGACACCGATGTCCAGCTCTCTTTCAATCTTTTAGGCGGTCGACCAGGAAGCCTTGAGGAGTTTGGTATTCCTTCTTTTGCAATTTTTGCCACTCGATCGTCGGTCATCCTGTCGACATGATCCCTCCATGCTCTCCTTCTTCCTCTGCCCCATCTTACGACGTCCTGTATTTCACATCTTTTTCTGATTTCATCGTTTCTTAGTCTGTCGCGTAATGTATGACCCGTGATACTTCTTAGCGTTCTCATCTCAGTTGTCCGGAGTAGTCTTTTGGTTGCTGATGTGTCTGCTCTTATTTCGATGGCATAAGTCATTATGGGTCGCATGCAGGTTTTATATATTCTGATCTTACTTTGTTTATTTCTCCATATAATATCACGTAGGTATCCTGACATTACGGCAGCTTTGGTTGTTTGTTCTTGAACTTCTGCTTTTAAGTTTCTATTGCTGGTGATGTTTGCTCCCAGGTATTTAAATGACATGACCTGTTCGATGCTTTGATTGTGTACAGCGACATTACATCTTCTTGGTTCTTTACGATCGTGAGAGATTGGAGTTTTCCTATGGAGATTGTCATGTTAAATTTTTCAGCGGTCTTTTCAAACTTGTACAGGAGCCGTTGGAGGTTGTCTTCGTCTTCCGATATCAGTACTGCATCAGCGGCATAGCAAATTATCTTTAGTTCTTCTTTTCCCATTCTATATCCTCTACCGGCCTCTTTCACCTCTCTGATAATTTCGTCCATTGAATAGAATTGGACTGAGGCTGTCTCCCTGTCTTATGCCGGTAGATATTGGAATTTGGTTCGATGTCTTGTTGCCTACTTTAATTTTCGTTATATTTCTGCTGTTTAAGTCTTTAATTACTTCCAGGATGTTATGACATATGTTTCTGTCCTTAAGTAGTTCGAGAACGTCATGAAGTCTGATCCTGTCGAAGGCTTTTGTGAGTTCGACAAAACACATATATGCCTCTTTGTTGTATTCGATGGCCTTCTCTGTAATTTGGCGAATTATAAATATGGCGTCAGTTGTCGAACTGTTTTGTCTGAAGCCTTGCTGCTCCTCACTGATTCCGCTAGATTCTATTTTTTTTGCTATGATTTTCGTTAGTAGCTTGGCGGTTGAGCTTAGAAGTGTTATTCCCCTGTAGTTGTTCGGGTCAGTTTTGTTGCCTTTCTTGAATATGAGTATGGTCAAGCTTTCCCTCCATTGTTCTGGTGTTTTCTCCTCGTTGAGTATTTTTCTATAGAGGGAATATAACTCTTCTAGTAGTGCCATTCCACCATATTTGAGCATTTCATTTGTTATGCGATCTGGTCCAGGGGCTTTTCGATTTTTCAATTTGGTGGCTGCAGAATTTTTTTATCAGCAAAAACAAAAAAGTTATTTAATTTGTTTTTGCCTTTTTACCTTGTAAAAATGATAGTGGCTTTCTAATAAAGCGTAAACAAATTTAAAATTAATTTTCCTGAATTCCTTGTAATACTTCTCATAGAAGAAGAGTTCCTCTTTCTTGAGATGTGCTAGAATCGGCATACCTTCATCGATGGAGCTAGAATGTTATTACAAATTTCGCTCGCCGGTGATAAACAAACGAATCTATCTGAAATTTTTACACATATTAAGCACTAAAAGACCCAACTTTTTACGTAACAACAAAGTCGTAGGTTGTATTTAATAATAGATATTGTTAATTGAATATTATAACAATTTTGACCTTGTTTTGCAATTTTCTTGGCAACAAATAAAAATATCGGGATCGGTAAAAACCAATTTGTAGGTTTTTCAATTCTCTACAAGACGGCTATTTCATTTTGTCCAAAAATTTGTATGGTTTTTGCTGGTAAGCAAAAAAGTGCATTTTTTGACCTTTAATTGTTTACAAAAAGTTTATGACACAAAATCTCGAGCAGAAAACATATACGCTTTATTTATAAAGGCCTATATTACCCGAAAATCCGGATCTCTGCCTGGACTGATGTAATAATATTTTAGATCTTTACCTCATATCAATAGCTTTCCGCTACCCCCTTCAACTCACTTAGATTATATATTCTAATAATGGTTTTTTACTACTTAAATCACCTTTATATCAACTCTCTGTTCCTCTGGCTTTCTGCTAATTGCGACATTTTTATTATTCTTCATTGTTTATTCGAATTAATAATTCCATCTTTCTAGAATGTCACCCTGTTGACCTCATGGGTTCGCACGTATGGCGATCAGTGAGTAAATAAATTATTTTATTATTGTAAGGTTGAGCTTAAATCAGCGTCAGCGTCACGATTTATTTTAAATTTATAATTATTTATTGGATTCTTGAAATATTGTTTTATAGATGTTATATTTTTAAATTATTTCTTATCTAACAGCATAAAATACAAATAATAATATTATCAGAAGTAAAAGAAAACCACCCGAAGAAAATCTAACTTCCATGGCTACTAAATCTGGCTTACGGATTAAACCTTTTTAATCATTGTGGATATAAACTTTTATTTGGTTCTAATAAAACATATTTATTTATTTTCACATCCCCTTTGATTTATTCCAACCGATAAAACAAGCTGTTTGTTTTCAATAAATTGATGTTAAATTGTGGAAAAACGGATTTATTTCCGAATGTTTTAACTCAACCAAAAAATACACCACCTTTTTTCTACATCCGAAAATTCTCAAATCCCACATATCCATATCTATTTTAAAATCCATCAAACCAGCTTTTCTCTGTAGAATATTAAATCTAAAAACACACGCACATGACGTGGAAAACCCACGAAACACATATCTTTCCACCTATCATTCCTTAGAAACAAATCTACCCAAAAGCCCAAAATCCTTCAGCGCTTTTCGTGAACTTGAATGAAAATTTGGGAAATATTTTAGGGTAAAGTTTTGGCAGCTCAGATAAGTATATTAAAAGGTGTTGAATATACATAACGAGGTGTTACGTAATATAATATGAAAATTATCAAGGTTTGTTCAGGTTGGCTCAGCGACAAGCTTTTTTAGTGCATTATTTATTTCTCTATACCAGTTGTTTATACTGCATAGAGCAGACAATTTTTTGTGCTTAAAGTTTTAATTGAGACAACTAACTATTTATATTTTGTTTTCTTTGTGGTTTTAAAAGCATTTGGCATTAATTTTAATGATAAATAAAATTTTTCAAAAACGTCATCAAAACGAATGTTTTTTTCTTCAAATTTCTGGGGCTCTATAACTTTTATTGTTCTCATGCACAGTGGCCATGAAAAAAAAATTACTAAACAAAGAATTAATAATGTATATTATAATTTTAAAACAGCAGATTTTATGCACTTATATGAGTATATGTGTGATATTAGGTGGGATTTTTTTTATCAGATTAATGATGCTAATGAGGCCTGTAATTTGTTTTTATACTCAAATATATACTGCCCTAAATAAATTCGTACCTATAACTAAACAACGCAGAAGAAATTATCTACCTTGGTTTACATCTAAAAGAAATAATATTAAGAAAAAATTTAAATCTTGGAAAAAATACAAACGTTCACAAAAAAATGAAGATCTGGTAAAATTTCAACAGCAGAAAAGACAAATTAAGTATGACATAAATGATACATATAAAAAATATTGTAAAAGTGTGGAAAACTGCATTGCTTTTAACCCATCAAACTTCTGGCAATTTATAAATAGTAAAAGAAATAAAGAGTTAACTGAAAATATGATTTCTGGGGAAAATACTTATAGAAACTATGCATATGTCGCACATGCATTTACTGACTTTTTTAAATCTTCGTATATTTCATCGAACAATGCTTTTGAAAGTTCTGTAACTCAAACTATTCAAATTTGTAAGGTTAGTGAAAATGAAGTATTACCTTGCTTAAAAGAAATGAAACCAAAGGGAACAGTAGGTCCGGATAAAAGTTCATCCTTTTTCCATTATCTTTAATCTCTGCCTAAATAATTCACCGTTTCCCGATAAATGGAAAATTTCCAGAGTTTCTCCAGTATTTAAAAAAGAAGTCCAACAAAATATAGAAAACTACAGACCAGTCTGTATAATAAATAATTTTTCTCAATGTTTTGAAATGTTTCTGCATAAAAATTTATTTTTCAAGCTGAAACACCTATTTAGTGTTTCCAACATGGTTTTATAAAAGGTAGATCCACAGCGTCCAATCTTTTCTATTTTACTCAGTTTGTGGCTGATGTCTTGGAGAAGGGAGGTCAAGTAGATACAACATACAGAGACTTTTAAAAGGCGCTTGATAGGCTTGATCACGGCATTTCGCTTAATAAACTGAATTGTTTTGGACTTTCGCAAAAATTAATTCTATTTTTTAAATCATATCTCTATGATAGGCAGTAAATACTAAAATGCTATGGTAAGTCCTCGGAACCACTGTGTGTGACTTCGGGAGTTCCTCAAGGGTCAATTCTCGGTCCTTTATTATTTAATATATTGTTAATAGAATTGTGGGTGACTGTACAATGCTACTCTATGCGGATGACGCTAAAATTTTTACTTCTGTAAAAAACGATGCTGATTGTCAAAGACTACAAATAGCAATAAATACACCGATTGGTGTAGTGAAAACAGACTGCCTTTAAACGTTGGTAAATGCAAAGTTATGACTTTCATATTAAAGAAAAACGTGCTGGCGAATGATTATAAAATTGATGTAACATCAGTTCCACGAGTGGAATACTTTAGGGATCTGGGTGTGACATTTGATAGCATACGTTCATTTCTTCCTCACATAAATGATCTTATACAGGTGTGTTTTAAATCATTAGGCTTTATTATCAGAAACTCAAAAACATTTTCTAACTAAGTACGCTAATTTTACTTTATTACGCTTTTGTAAGATCTAAGTTGAAATATGCTTCCATAATATGGTCTCCTTATTATCATAACCATATTAATGACCTTGAGAGAGTTCAGCGGCGTTTCTTGAAATACCTAAGCTTTTGGATTGATGGACATTATCCTGAAACAGGATTTCCGCATGAAATCGTACTCCAGCGGCATTCTTTTTGTTCTCTAGAATATAGACGTATCGTCACAGACCTCAAATTTCTTTATAAAATTTTGCATTACAGAGTGGAATGTAGTGTCATGCTGGAAAAAATAAATTTTCTTGTACCTAGGACTTCAGCTCGCCAATCTGCCACATTCCATTATCCTACACCTCGTATAAATTTGTGTAATGTGTGTAACTACTTTCCTTTATATATGATGAGCATCAATCAAAATAAATTCGACATGTTTAACTGCGGATTGGCACAGATAAAAATTAATTAAGTATGTAATATTTTGTAGTTTTATTTCTCGTAATTTCTGTATGCTTATTTTTCCTTTGTTTTGCCATTATAAATATTTAAGTTTTTTTTCTGTTGTTCCCATTTGTAATTGTGAAATGGGTTTAAATAAACAAATAAATAAAACAAATAAAGTCCATAATTTCTGTCAGTGACTTATCGCTCGCATATAGAGTACCCCGGGTTATGGCAATCAGAAGAATTGATTCCAGAGGTGTTGTATTTCAGAAAATAATAAATAATGAAATTTCTTGGGCATATCAAAATATTTTTTTTAAGTTAAATTTATTTTCTCGCATTTTTATTAATCCTTACAATTTGTTTTCCTGGAGAAAAAATCTTGCATAGATGCCTTCACAAAGTGTAAAAGGTAGTGTCGGATTCTAACCAATTGAAATCCCCCCCCTTCCCACATACTGACGGTCCTACTGATTTTCCTTGGTCTGCTGTTAGCCGTGGCTGCTGGGATTCCCAGGTTAAGGAGATAGCCATTTTAACTTATGTAAATCGACTTTGATGTCAGCTCTGTATTATTCAACCCCTGTATAAAAACAAATTGCAAAAGCCACATTGCAAATATTGTGGAACTGAATAGAAAATTCTCGAATATTCTCTTAGAATCTGGAATGGCGACAAAGCGGAGGGGTTAGTCAGTCGAATCGAATAGCAATATGTTGCTAAAGATCCATTTCCTACACTCACATCTGGACTTTTTTTCTGACAACGCTTCCATCAGGATATATCAGCAAGGGAGAAAAGGTACCAGGGGCAGTGGAATGCTTCTATGTTTGTCGACGTATTATATATATTTCGGACTCGTGCTGACCATAAAACTTTACTAGCATTCTCAGTTAATAGTTTCTATTTATCACCACTTTTTCCTTATCGTCGGTTAGACTGTGAATTTGTTTTTTGCATACATTCGATCTTTGGTATTCGAAATTTTTATTCATCTTTATAATTTCGTTAATTGTTCTTGCTCTCTAGTGCAATATTATTATCTTATTTAAGCCTCTGTATTCCTCCATACCTTTCAGAAGTTTTCGTCTATATATAATTTAGTTGTTTGCTTTGCTAGTGCTTTCATTCTATCTTTCACTGCTTTATTGACTTTCTTAAAATTTAGTAAATTAGTTTATGTCTAAAGTAATAATTTTTTTACATCAATGTCGCTAATGTTATCATTAATTTATGTTCCATATGTTTCTTCTGCTCAGTTCTTATGCTGTGATGTTGTTAGCAGTATGCTTTTTAAATATTCCTTATCATTTTTTTTATAGTTACCTTGACTCTAACAAGGTAATGGTTGTTTCCGATAGCACTGGTATTAATCACAGTTATATTATAAACTATGATCTTTTTATCTGTTATGAAGAAATATACTTTCTTTTAAACTTATCCATTTTCATTTCCTTACCTTACTTTTTTTTATCATCTAGTAAGTTCAGTAATATTTCTCCCCTTTTTGTTTCGTAATTATTTATATTCATTTTTATTTTCACCTACATCCTACTACAGATTTATGTTTCGTCTGACTTTTTTGTTTCATTGTTAGAAAAAAAAATTGTTGCTTCTTCTAATTTTTTTACTCTTTAGTAACTTTGTTTTTTGTTTCTGAACTGAGGGACCAAAAATATATAAATCGATAATAGGAGACACTTTAGATTACAATTGGCAATTAATTATAATCACCTAAAATAAATCGAAGAAATACGTAAACTTCTTAGTGAATGCTCGGTTCTCGTATCGTTTACTTTATCATAAAAATTAAACAATTTAAAACATGAAAAAAATACAGAAAAGTAAACAAAATTGAAAAGTTTCGTATCTGAAAAATCAGGCATAATAATTTTATTTACTTTGAAATATTTTTCACGGAAATAAGTTCCCTTTGCTCAATCAGCAATCTAGACATGCAAAAAATATATTTAATCGAAGTTTTATCGCAAGCAATAATCCAAATCGTCAAACTTTTTCAATTAATTTTTGAAACTTTTTTTTTGTGTACCGCCGACAAATAAAATTATCTAAAATATTTTAATTAAGAAAGTTCGATTTGGAAAATTAATTTAAAACTCCTGGACTACACTCTTCCAGATCGCTAAAACTGACAAAACAAAGTTCGAATCGCAATTAGATTTTTAAGAAATTAAAAGTGGCAATAAGCGTCAGGATAATATTAAAATTTCATTTTTAATAAGGCCATTTTATTACGAGAATAATTACGAAGTTTTCTGAAGTTTTAATTATGTTAAGTCATTATTACTTCACACGTTTTATATAAAACCTTGCCATTTTGTTATTTTCATATAATTTGTTTGTCATTTTATGATATTTTATGAGAAATCTTTTCTGATACAAAAAAAAATAATCTTGATCAGCAAGAACAAAATAGGTTTTCCAAATTAGTGAAATGCTGTAAGCTGGCGCTGCTTGTATTGGACTTTTTATCTAGTTCGCTGTAGGCTGAATAAAAGCTTAACTTTCCCTATTCTATATTGAGGAGAATCAGTGAACTCAAAACTGGTTTGTAAATTCATATTTAAGCTGACTGAGTGCCGATATTTTTATTTTGAAAAATGCAAAATGTTAAGGAATATAAATACCATTAATATTTTAATCTATCATTATTATTTCACAAGCCAATAATTTCCCATACGCAAAAAAAAATAATAAAATACGTACAACATTTCATTAATTTTTTTTTCAAGTAATATATAGTATTATTATTCGGTGTTATTCGGTCATTAAATTTATATCACAGATTCCGCAAAAAAATTCTAACATCCTTGCTCAAATTGCAGTTTTATACCAAAAACACTTTTTGAAAATCCTGCTAAAACTATCGATAACTGGATTAGACGAAGAGCTCATTCGGAAATTTAGTGTGATTCATAATTGTGGGCATCAAATAAATTCTATCAAGTTTTGCAAATATGCCATGGAAACTGCTAAATTATACATCAGCGTGTATAGCTGGTATAATATGACAACAAATGTGCACAAATTATTGATGCATGGTAAGGATATCATAGAGGACCTGGTTTTTCTAATTGGATCGCTATCGGAAGAAACCAAAGAGGCATCGAATGAGCATATAAAAGAACTTCGCCGCCCGTGTTTTAGAAAATGCTCGAGAGAAAAAACAATGGAAGATGTGTTTTATTAGCTTCTGGTTCATTCTGACACATTGGTTTTAATCTTAAGACAACAAAGATTGAAACCACTACCATTTCTTTCAAACGACACGAAAAATATGATAGGGGTCTATATATTGCGATTTGGTAGAGCTATTGTGCTCCCCTACTGCTACCAAGTCATGAAAGTTGCCTTATTGGCTATAGCAGGTCCTCCAGTCCTAGTTCCCTCAGAAATTCTAGGATATTGGACGGCTCCAAGGTGAGTAACTCCCCTTCTTCGATCTGGTGTGTTCCCAAGAACCGCACCCTACAGTTTGCTACAGCGCTGCACTCGGAAAGGATATGAATAGAAGTTTCATCCTCCTCTCCGCAGAATCTGCACTCTTCCAAGTTTCTTCAGGTGTCCCTTTAGGTGACAATGCCCCGTCAGGATCCTTGTCAGAACCCTGAGCTGGTTTCTACTCAGGCCAATGCATTATTTGAATCTCTTCTGATCGTAGTTCCCATATCTTTGCTTGTTTCAATCCTTGCGGCTCCGTCCAATAATTAGCTGCTTTCTTCTTCTATTTTTAGTTCTTCCAGTAATACGCTGCTGATTCCACAGAAACGCTTTGGCCCCAGAAATGGTGTCTCAGTCCCTTTCCTCCCGAACCTGTTTACTACTTCATTCCCCTCTATCCCGGTGTGTCCCTATACCCTCGTGAGGGTAACTTTATTATCCTTACTCAAATCATTTAATCCTTTTATGCCTTCCCAGAACATCTTGCAGCTGATAACTTGAGAGCTCAGCGCACTGATGACTGCTTGACTATCCGATATGGTGATAATCTCTTAGCCGTGATAGTTTTTTCTTTGTTGTTTTCTGTCTGGAAAATGCTTCGTGACCTACCCGAGCTTTCGTAGTGTTTGGTGCAGGGTCCATATACTCCTATACCAGTAATCTCCGTTGTTTTGGAGCCATCTGTATACCATATAATGAATTTCTTGTTTAGTTTCTCAATGGTGTTTCTGTCCCATTCGCTCTTGCGACTCAACTTTGAACTGAAGTTTTTCACAAAGTTAAATTTCTTTTTCATTTCGTCTTGGGCATGTCGCAGATTTGTTGATATCTGGATAAGAGATTGGGCCTTCGTTTTATAACCCTATCTCTCGTCATCTTATAAATTGTCCTCTTTGTCATACTCTCTACAAGTATATGTAGAGATGTGAGGTTTAGGATTACTTCCATGGCGGCCGTTGGATAGGTTTTCATTGTCTCGGTTATACACGCACATGCCAGTGTTTGAACTTTTGAGAGGTTAGCTCCCATATGAACCAGACTGATTCTTTTCCTCCAGATCACTACCCCATATGTCATGATTGGCCTAAGGTCAGTCCCAGATATTTACTTCCACTCAATAACGTTCTCATCCATTTTGATGGTTTTCAGATTGAGGTTTCTTTTCCTTGTGAAGACTACTAGGGTGGTTTTTGTGGGGTTGATGTTTAGTCCTATCTAGCACTATTGTCTAGTGTATTCAAGCCCTCTTTGAACTATGTCACAGAAATTATTCTCGAATTTGCCTCTTGCGGTCACGACCATGTCATCGGCATAGCCCCGACCAGATATGCCGAGGTCAGTCAGATCAGCGAGGAGTCGAGCTACAATTAAGCTTCACATAAGTGGAGAGGCTACTTCCCCCTGAGGGCATCTTCTGGTGGTACAGAGGGCGAGAGTGTCCTATCCTATTTCTGTCAGTGCTATTAAAATGGCAAGAAGTCGTGCTATCCATTTGGATAACGTTTCGTCCAATCCTCTGTCTCATGTGGAGTGTTATTAATAGCCCCTTCTATATCAAGAAAGGCACATATTACAGTTTTCTTACTGTTCAGTGCTTCTTGAATCTCATCTGTTAATTGTATCAGTGCAGTTTCCGTAGACCCACCCATTTGATACCCATATTGATGAGGCTATAGTGGCGCCTGTTCAAGAATCTCTGTTCTGATATAATTATCTACTGCGATCTTCATTATTTTTAAAATAAACGATGTGAGACTGATGGGTCACAGGAATTTAGAGTGTGTAGTGTCCTTTTTCCCCGCTTTCAGAATGAAGATGACTCTGGCCCTTCTTCATATTTTTGGTATATAACCCAGTTTCGGGCTACTTTGACTGATGCCTACTATGTGTGGTAAGATCTCTTTCTGCCCTCGTTGGCGCCGAGCTGAGATTTTACCATCAACTCCTGGGGTTTTAAACGGTTGGAAGATGTTTATTGTCTATTTTAAACGACCGCTACTGTGTATGTATCTGGTCATTGCTACAGCTTCTTTGATGGGCCTTTCACGATGCTAAGCTTGTTGGATGTAGAAATAGAAGATTTTCCAGCTAACTGAAATTAGAAAATGTCATATTTTCGGTTAATGTAATTTTAACTTTAATTCCTATGTTATTCCGTGTATATTATTGTAAAAAATGTAAAATAATAAAGTAAACTTTAGGTTTATGTGTAAAAATCTTAAAAAAAAACAAACAAATTAATGCAAGCATGCATTGATTGACATTTAGATGACCCTTTCCGCTCATTTTTCTATCATTAAAATTCAAATTCAAAAATATAATAATACAGACATTCGCATAAAATATTGCAATAAATTAATTTCACCCATTTTCAATGTTAACATTTATTTAATAAACTTGCATGTTGTTCGTGTACAAAACCAACCACTTATTTGTCATGTTACAAAAATTTATTTGCATACATTTCGAGAAAAATTATTTTTAATGTTTATTTTTGTAACATTTTTTTTAAAACCTCAAAAATCCTTAAATTTTATTAAAAATTTGAATTTTTTAACGCATAATTCGAATATCAATAATATTGTATTTGCAATCGATATTTTCATTTAAATCACTTGATTATTGAAGGTATTTTTTGCACTAAATTTTTGCAAAAATTTTTTTTTGGCAACTCTGACTGCAGAATCGCAGTTTAGCAACCTCACATACTTAAGTATAGGAATTTTGGTTTAAATATTAATATATTCAACATTTTATTTATTCAAATATGTTGGCATGACCAGCGCTGCCATATACCCCTTCCTTATGTGTGGCGGTACACCGCCATGGAAGAGATCTATATCCTTTCCTGGTAATTTCTTCTAATTTGAAGTAGTAGTCTTAAGTATGGTAGAACAGAATCGATCTATCTTTATAGCACATGTTTTTTTTTAAGATTGAATAAACAGTTTCTCTTATAAACGTGTATTTATTCCTATTTCTTTAAAAAATTAAAGCAAGAATATTACCTATCATAAATTGTGATATATCGATACGGGAATATAGCAAAAAGAAGATATAACATGAAAAAGCTGATGTCATATAGGAAATCGTCAATGATCGAAAATAAAGAGATCGATCCTCCTCAAGGTAAACAAACCAGATAAAAACACTCACAAGATGCAGCTTTGTTGATGCATCGCCTAGAACAGAACATTATAAATTGCAACAATGAATGGTGATATGTGGAAATAACGTAGTCGTGCAATCTTATCGACGGCGACGCGCAATGTTACACACTGGAGTGTATAAAATTGTGCAAATTCCAATTTGTTATTTTCACTTAATTACTAAGAAGATTCTATATGTTCGGTTAAAATAAATATGTCAATTTGTTGCCATAATAATAAGGATAAATTAATAAATAATTGATCTGAGATAACATTTATATTTTGCAATTTATGAGCCTTTAATTACAAACTCGCAACCTTATACCACCCTACCCAAAATCGTTGTCTCTAACAGTTTTTTAGAAACGCAATTTAGGATTACTAATTTGTTCGGCAACAAAATAAATCGGTAACTGCAAAATTTTGATTAAAACCTAAAAACTCTCTACAAATACAAACTCCGCCAATGAAATTTTACAACCACATTTTCCAAAGAAAATTTATAGCTAGAGAACCAACTTCTGCGTTCTTATGTAAAGGGGAGCAAAACGTGACATTAATTTACTTGTAATTTGAATTTAATGTTTATTTGGACAGGGAAAAGCTACTAAAAGTTATAATTTATTCTCGTAAGTTGTTTGAAGAAAAGGGCACTTTTAAATTTTCAAAAAAACATTAAATTCGAGTTTTTAGTACATGAATATTTACTTTAAAGTTGCCACAAAAAAAAAGTAATTCAATTTAGGATGGATGTTTTTACTTACTTGAAAATAAGTTGCTATAAATAGAAATTTGTACGGCGCAAACTTGATATAACAATAAGAAAAAACTAAGCATAAATATAATAATAAAAATAATATAAAACCTTTTTATTTTGCTGCAAATACAATGACAGATACTTAACTGAAGATAGGCGGCGAGATCTAGCTAAGCTACTCTATCTAACCGCTTAAATAACAATAATTAATTGGAGCTATAAATACATGAAAAATACACACTTACGGTGTTAGATATAAACACCAAATTATAATAGCGCAAATTACAAGAGAAAGAAAATAATATAATGTTTTATCTAAGAGTAACAATTGCAATTGCAATTTCTGCAAACTTTTCCTATCACAGTCATACAATGCTGACCAGTAAACAACATCTGAATAGGACACAGTAGAAAAAATAAGGGTGCCACACAGTTTCAGTGAAATGCCAGGCGGGAGGTGAAGAACGTGTCCCTCGAAACGCAGCTGGGAGTCCATAATTAAGCCAAGATTTGTGGCCCGATCGCAGGGGTGAAGAGATTTATGGTCGATTGGTAATTTAAAATTAATATTTGAATGAAAATCCTGGCTTTGTTTTGAAAAAAGAAGCATTTGAGTCTTATTGGTATTCAATAATAATCCATGTGCTCTGGAATATTTGGAAATAATTAGGAGATCCCCATTAATAGCCACAGAAGCATCTCCAATATCTTTCAGAAGAAAATAATGGTATATCTGCGTGTTGCCTGCATATTGGTTGGAACGAAATTTTTTTAAAAAGTTACCAAAGTATATATAGAAAATAATGACGGGAAAAAGATACTACCATGTGGAATGCCTTTATCGATTCAAAGAAAGCCCCGAGGGATAACCGCCAATAAAATTAAGGGAGTCGTCACTGAAGCCAGAAAATTTTAATTTAGTAAACAGCACTTTGTGATTCAGCATGTCAAACGCTTTGCTGTAGTCTAAAAGGATAAAACAACTATTTTTACCTTGACCCCACGCCCCATAGAGATCATCGGAAACTTTTAGAAGTACTGTCGCAGTACTTGGAAGTGGACGAAATCCGGACTATATAGGTGATAAAATCTTGCTAGATGTATAAAATTCAATTAATCACTGACAATTCTATCCAAAATTTTTGAGAATGAAGGGAGGATATTAATAGAACCAAAATATATAAGCCCGTAGTCTTAAGACAAAACATTCAGTTTATACTTGATAACGATTAGAGATACAACCTAATCGAAACGTCGTTAAAATGAATAAAAATAAAGACCATGCAAGTCTGACAACCACATTTTAGTCAATCTTCATAATTACTGACGATAAAAAAAAAACTATTAACTTTTAATTACAGGCACAATAAAAAAACAGTTGAATGCGTTTGCTGTTCCGAACTCAGCCAGGTTAGGTTTGGGTTTTGAATTAATATTATGCATTTTTGAAGTTTTCCAAAATTTACCTGGGTCGACACTAAAACTATGTTGCAAATAAGCTCTTTTTCATTTTTTATAGCAACAGTAACAAGATTTCTCAATTGCTTATACTCATCCCAGGCCAAGTGGGTTCTCACACTTTTATATTTAGAAAGAGCTTTCTCATATTATCAGTTAACAAGGATTCAGAGATTTCGTTAATCTTGAAATCTTAAGGGAAGCATGCATATCAAATCCAGAAATCGGGTTAGTAATAAAAAAATCAACTATTTCACTAATATCACTAAAATAATAAAAAAAAAGCTGTTAAAGTTAAAAGAGGGAATAATCTCTACAGGCTTAAATGAAATTGAAAGACGAATTTTTAAGAATGTCAAAGAGCAGTAAACCAAATCACTATCCAAGGTGTTATCCATTCTTAAACTTCAAAACTCTGAACTATATCCCCGTTTGATGTTACAATGATATACAAAAGCATCTGTGAGTTATTATACACTCTAGCAGGAGAATCTATAAGCTGATGTAAACCATATTTAGCCAAAAATTGAGACAAAATATCATATCCGTTACTTAAGCCATTTCCAAAATCAACATTAAAATCTCCTCCAAATATGACACAATCATATATTGGTCAGAATGATATTGATGCCTTCAAATCATCAATGGAGTCTTTTAGATTGGCATATGGTGATCGATATACAAAAACCAGACACATATTTGTACCCTGCATCTTAACACTCAACCATAACTGCTTCAAAGGGCTGATAGTGGGAGGCGACGCGAGAATTTTACATTTTAAAACATTTTTATAAAAAAAAAGGTATCGCCCCCCCCCCCTCTTTCATCTGTCTGGAATACCTATCTCTCCCGGAATAGATATTTCACCATACGGAATTGTAATATGCAGTCATGTCTCCGATAATCCCACAAAATATAATCCACTCCCCAAGATAAAATCTGACAACGCATCAAAGGGTGAGCACAGAGAGCGTGTATTAAAATAAGCAAAATTGAAGTTTTTTGTATCTTCTATGGAATTGATCTATATTTATAGTGTTCCTTATTTTAGCGGCGCAATAATTCTCTTATATATATATATATATATATATATATATATATATATCAGGAAAACGGCAGAAATAAAACTCCGACCTCTTATTAACATCTAGAAAATTCCATCATACATAAAATTAAATATTTTCCATATTTAAATAATAAAGGTTAATCTTACAATATAAAAGAACCATATAATAATATAAAACATTTATAAATATGGGTTTCTAAATGTGTCGTTCCGGTAAAATTATAATTATTTATGATAAAATGATAAAAGTTTGGGAAAAGTTTGACAACGCCATGTAGGCGTCTACTTAGAAATGACATTTTAAGATTCGCATTCCAATAGGGTCGCTACGTTGGTATTTCTACGCCAAAACTTCACAATTGAGTGGGTAGAAAATTAATAATATAGTTTTAACAAATTACTAAATATTGAAGAAAAATTAAAGTTCATTTAAAAGTTAGTAGCCGTACCAGCGAGCGAAACTGCCACACTAACCTGTATGTCGGAGAGTAGGGGGTGTTATTTAGGAAGCCACTGCATCTATAGCTACGTTGAATGCAGAAATCTTTCGCGATGTCATGAGGAACTAGCTATCAACTTCAGTCCTATAGATATCCGTAAACAAAAATAAATACGCAAGCTCGTAAATAAATAAATAATAATAAAAATCTTTAACCGAATATCAAACGCTGTTATTGTGCTGATAGCATAAGGCTAGATATGTTATAAATAAAATATTCAGTTTAATTTATCTCACAATTCCCAAAATTCAAAACAACTTAGAGTTGTGAAAAATTTATCTGTTATTTTTTGATCTGAATGCTAGCTGTGTAGTCTCAAATACATCAGACTGCAATACTCCTTTTCTGAGTAGCCGTGTGTAGGTACTAGTGAAACATCAGTTGAATGACCTTACCCAAAAGATAAACACAAAAAATAAACCAAAAACAAAAACGCAGAAAAATGCCGGTAGGAAAATGCAGTAGATAGAACCTCTAAATTGATATTTGGGTATAAAAGAATAACCCAAAAATACTAAAGAGGTAAAATATAAAGTAATTATTCGGTTAAACACAATTACCAGGAAAATTAAAACGATTTTGTAACCCAAAATCTCAAAGGATGGGCCATATAAATTGAGACGGAAAAATGTACAACTTCTTTCGACGTTTCAAACACGAAAATAAAGTCTAGGCATATAGCCTCTACCTTGCTTATATCAGACCCAAACATACGCATAGTGTTACCTCCTTCTGACGCGACCAAAATTCTTTCACATTTGAAAGTAATGGAAGCTTAAAAAGAACCCTGGGCAACAACAGTCGGATGAAAAAAGTTTGTTAAATAAACCAATTCATTAATGATTGCAAAATTAAATAAATAACCAATTAGCTATTTTTAAATCAAATAAATATATTTTAAGTAAACGGATACATTTCCTTATTTCTCAATCTAGACAATGCCTGTAGATGTACGAAAATAGTGGATTGGGAAACATTTAATGTTGTTGCCAAATATTTTAACGTTTGAAATGAATTTCTTTCAATAATTCTTGCAAACCTGCATTGTCAAACTTTTTCGGCTAACCTGGACGGTCCTTGTCTTTCATACCAAAATCACTACTTTTGACGTATGTAAACTTTCTCACAAAACGTCTTTTCCCGGAAAAAAATTCGATATTTTTGGAAGCTATATGGAACTATAATTCTTTGGACCGTGATACTTAATAACAAATATATTAGTGACGACAATTCTAAGAAAATCGACATTATTAACCGAAACACCTATTAATATAAAAAAAATCGAAGGAATTATTCAAAATAATTTCTTGAAAACTACCCTAAGAACAGTAAAGAAGAAAGCCAAAATTTAACCAAAAAAAGGTAACATTAAATTCGGCATCAATATAAATAACCACCCACAGTCCAGTAAATGCCAAGCAAAACAACAAAAATAGTAGTCCAGCCGATAATCAAATACAACGAAAATGTACTTTGTAGTATAAGAATGTATCCAAAACTCAAAAATATAAAATAACCGAGCTGGGAAAGAAGTTAGCAAGGAACTAGTACTACGGGGTTTAGTATAACTAATTTAAAAATGAAATTTAACCGACAAATGGTATGTTTCTATCCAAAGAATTTATAACAGATAGTTGAAGAAATGAATATTGTGTTTACCCACAACGTAGGTATTTGAAAAAAAAAATAATCATATTAGCCATAATAAAACTAAACTGAAAATTGTACCGTTACAGCAAATATAGATGGACACTAAGTAGGAAAGGTTAATTCATATATTCATCTAGGTCAAGAAATTAACAATGGAAAAGAATACCCAAGACCTCGAAATAAGCCATACGCTTGGCTTCTATATGGTAAAATGATACAGGTTTTCAAACTCCAACAATCCCGTGAAACTAAAAACCAAAGTATACTTGTAATGCATTCTCCCAGTAATAATATATGGCAGTAAGACTTGGGTTCTGACCAAAAAATAATAAAATTGAAAGTGAACCAAAGATCAATTCAACAAAGAATATCAGGAATACTTTTGAAGACCGTAAAACCAATGACTGAATAAGAAAAAAACTAAATTGAGGATATAGCAAGCTGTCAGGAACCCAAACAAGAGAAACACAACGATGGACCTACGATATCAAAAGGACACTGGAACTGAATTCGTATCGAGTGATGCAGAGCAAAAATACCTGGGAGAATATTAGAGGGAATAGAAAACGGCTAAAAAGAAGACCAAAAAATTTAGTAAACAAACAGATGAACAAATCTCCCTATCTTCAATCTGCGCAGCAGATAATACGAGGTTTGTCCCAAAAGTATTGAGCCTACATTCATATCTTCGCGTCAAAACTTGACCGAGCGACCTCTGTGGGGCATGGGCGTTACCACTAAGTCTTCACAAACTCGGTGTGCGCAGTTACCGACTGGACGTATTAGTTCGTGAACGGTGTGCGTTTGTTTACAGTGTCTTTTTTCGTTATTCGCATTTTGCTATTGTAAAAAATAAAGGAAAAATTAGATCAACGAATTTGCATTAAGTCTTGCTTTAATCTTGGAAAAACTTGCACGGAATAATTAATATGATGAATAAGGCATTTAGAGAAACAAAGGGACAGTCTTCACAGTGGACCAAAAAAAAGCACGTCAAAGTCGGAGCAAAGTGAAGACAATGTTGACTGTTTTCTTTGATTATAAAGGTGTTGTGCCACGAATATGCTCCGAGAGGTCACATGATCACTAAAGAATATTACGTTGAAGTATTGAAAAGATTATGTGACGCAGTCAGAAGAAAACGGCCACAGCTTTGGACAAGCGGAGATTGGCTGCTTCACCACGACAATGCGCCAGCGCATTCATCGAACCTTGTGCAGCAATATTTAACACAGCACCAAGTCGTACAGCTTCGCCAGCCTCCGTACAGTTTCGACGTAGCTCCCTGTGACTTGTGGCTCTTTCCCAGATTAAAAATGCCGCTCAAAGGACACCGGTTCGATGACAAAGAGACGGTTGAAAATAATGCGACAAATGCACTGAAGGCAATTCCAAAAACTGACTTCCAGGACTGCTTCAGGAAGTGGAAACACCACTGGGAATATGTTATTCAATTAAATGGGAACTACTTTGAAGGAAGTCACTCACCGGATGATAAAGAATAGTACCAATGCGGAGATATGAAGGTAGGCTCGATACTTTTGGGACTAACCTCGTAATAAATAAAATATACCAAGATGAGTAATTTATTTTTTGGCACGTGCAAAGAGCTTAAAAACTTGCAGTGCTAGAAGATGTTTGCCATTTTTATCTAAAAATTTTAAACATAATTTGAAGTGCAATTTTTGTGGATTAAAAAAATTCAAATGTTTCGGGAATCACGAGTTCTGAAGCTTTGTAAATATGCTTAAATTGAAACTTTTTTTCTTTTTCGGTACACCCAAAAAAATTTTAAGAGTCGTGATTCTAAAGATAGTTAATTTGAAATGTTAATAAAATTTTTATTAAAAACATACTTCTAAAAAAATGCTAAAAAGTGAAAAGTGACCATATAAATTTTGATATGAAATTGAAATTTTTGACATCGGCGCTAAACTTATATCTGAGAAAATGTGATTCGCATAAAAAAAAATAAAAATACTTTACTTGTAATGGCTTTCTCACCCTAGTTTGTTTATATCTCGTGCTAGAAGGTATTTGTTTCATTTGGAAATAATTTGCGGCTGACGTAAAAAATTTCTATTTTATATAAAAATTAGTATTGTTATTTTTCGCTTTTTAGCGGTTTTTCAGAAGTTGGTTTAATTTTTTTGTAAAAAGTTTATTTTTCAACTTTTAGCTTTGAATTAAGTCCAGTTTCAAAGGTCGCGAAGTTGTAGAACACATGAAGCTAAAAAATAACGTCTCTTGAAGTGGGGTAATTGATTAAAAAGCAAAAACAAAATACGAGCAAGAAGTTTCATCAAATTTTTATTTTCAACGTAAACGTCAATGAATATTGTAAATTCATTGTACTACACAAAAAGAATGTTTTATTTAAAAACAAGATTTATAAACTAATAACACGAACGAAAAAAAAACAACAATAATTCTATCGCCAGTTTCAAAATCAATATTTTGTAGGACATCCTCTGGCTCCATGAATTGCGTGTACCGTTCTTGGCATACTTAAAATTAGTGAGCTAATAAATTCTTCATCCAAAGGTTGTCATTCTTCTCTTAACGCTTCACACAGCTCGTCAAGTGTCAATGGCTGATGATTTCTGGTATGCACTTGGCTCTGGAGTCGATCCCAAACATGTTCTATTGGGTAACAGTCAGGAGAGCGTGGGGCCAGTATATTCAAGAAATTCCGTGCTCTTCTAAGGCCAAATTAATAATGTTTGCACGGTTGGACCGAGAATTGTCAGCAACAAAAATGAAATTAAAACCAAATTCTTGTGAGAGTGGGACAATAATGGGTTGAATAACTAAATCGTAGTAACTCTGAGAAGTTATATTCTGTCTATTTAGTTCGCGATTCCAAAAAAGTTCCGGACTTATTACTCTTTGCGAGACGTTGTATATTTCAGCGACTTCAGACTGTGTACGGTTTCCATGTTGAAAAATGGCAGCAAAATCTTTAAAAGACAGTCTTCTATAAGGTATTGTGTGATATAACAAGATATAAAACACTTCATGATATCATTATGGTTTATGTGGTCACTAATCATAGCCAAATGAAATGTGTTGAAAATTTAAAATTCCCTAGCAGTTTTGATAGCTTGAAAAAAAATTGGAATGTGGCCGGTTTTGTTATCTGTGATGAGTAAAATATGCATGTAGAGATAAACAAGTCTGCAATAAAAAAAAATAAGACCTTTAACAGAATTTTAAATATATTTTGCAGCAATATAATTGTCAAAATTAAAATATCCACTTGAAAAGACGTGAAGTGTATTTGATTTTGATTTTCCCGATACCAGTTTTCAATGAAATTTTACCAAACAAATATTTTGTTCGCCGTAGTAAATACGGTGTCTTGAATTTTAAGAAATTAATTTTAGATTAATAACTAGGCTATAAAAATTACCAACACCGATAATGAAAGTACTTGAAATATGTAAACCTTTTAGTCCGACATATTTTATCCTACATATTGAGTTTGATAAAATTAATTTCAGATCCATAATATACGACTCAGGAACCTTCAATACCAACATAAACAAAATCGAAAAATTGTTTTATTTTTTGTCTCCATACTTTATCTGCTATATTAACTTGTAAACAATTAATTTTAAATTCATATCCTACGATTCCGAAAACCATAATAGCTATCATACTGAATTTCAAAAAAAAATAATTTTAAACTCTTAATCCACACTCTCAAAAATCCCCAGTACCAATTCCGGATATAATCCAGAAATATTAAATTTTCAGACCTCCATATTGCTTCTATCATAATGATTGTTTTAAGACAATTTTAATTCGTTATTTACACTCCCAGAAACACTCCAGTACCAGTTTTGTACAAAATCGAGAAAAGTTAAATTTTAAGTCCCCTCTATTATATCCGCCATCTTAAATTTTTTAAAAATAATATTAAATTCATAATTAATATCCTCAAAAATCCCCTTATGCCAATTTTGGACAAACACTTCTCATTTGTCTTCTAAGGCTTAAGAATAGGTGGTATTTCAAAAAAAGTTTAGTTGTCCCAGTAATCCGAATAATTACTTAATTTTCCTCAGTTCCACATCTTTTTCCATTTCGAATAGTTTTTGGTTCATCTTAGTAGTTTTTTCCTTCAAGACATATTTTATTTTTCCAAACATCCATCAAATTTGTACATTATGCGCCGCTGAATCAACGAAGCTTCAGTCCCGTCTAGTCTCCGCAAAGACGCCACTGTGTTTCCGGCTCAATTTATTCCCAGTTTCAAAAACAAATTATATTTTCATAAGCCTTATCTACCGAATTTTCAGTTTTAAATTGAAACAACATCCAAAAGCCCGCAGCAGATGAATAAGATACAATTTAATTTTCCTTACCTACAGAAAAACATGCTGAAAATTTCGCCCGAAGTGGCGTTTAATTTGAGCAGTAAACTACGGTTTGTAGAATCTAATTTTAAAGGAAAAATATTACATTGAGGTTGTTACAATTTACAGTATGCGATGATACACATTTTTGGTTCTTTCAGTTAAATGTAGTGGAGATGAATGTCAACTGCTTTTAATTTGTTAAAACATAAAAATTTCATTGTAAACAACTTTTAAACAAAGATGATCTTTGTTTATTAATATCCATAAGTGTATGTTTGTGAATGGTAAGAGCTCAATGATAAATTTCAGACATGGAGGCAAAAGCTGGCTTTACACAGAAAGTGTTAACCGTGCGATACAAGAACGTGCGATATCTCTTGCGTTAAATAGCGCGCAAATTGGTCATGCAAAACTGTGGTGTTAATGGTTCTGAAATTTAAAAAACAAGCGCTTGCATTTCGTTAAAACTATTTAATAAATCCCGGATGCAAATATTTAGGTGCAAATAAAAACTTCATAAGGTCATGTGTAGCTGATGTGGCGCGTAAATTTAGGCACTACGTTCAATCTGGCATACAAGTCTTTCTATATTGTGTTGTAACTTAATAGAAATGAACCATTTTGCAAGAAAATACTCGCGCCATTTTACTTTGATATTTTTTATTATGGTTTGAATTTGAAGTGTTTGGAAGGAAATTGTAAAAATGGCGGATGATTGATGTTGAAGCAAAGGCTGTTACAAATTTCAACAATAGCTAAAGAGAATATGGTTGCTATAGTAAATAGGAAACACGCATCGTTATAACAATTTAAAAAATAATACGTAAACAATTCCTAAGAAGCAATATTTTGTATAGCTTCCAAAACTATATATATATATATATATATATATATATATACATATATATTATATATATATATATATATATATATATATATATATATATATATATATATATATATAGATAGATAGATAGATAGATAAGTTTTTGTCCGTGTCATTTAAAATAAAATAGAAGAAAATATTGTCGAAGCGGACGTGAAATTTGTCAATCCTCATGGGGGGATCGTTTGGTGCGACACGTGGCTTTGGCTGCTGAAATTAGCAGTAGGTCTGGTTGCCAATACCGAGAAATACGACCCCTATCCTTTGGGTAGCGCGTTTCGTATACTCGATTTTAAATATTTCTGTTTTAATTCGCCGTTGCGCCATCACATGGCGGTTTTTTCCAAACTTTGTTAGTTTGTGTGGTTCTTGTTATCAAGTGAACCATCGAGATGTGGCCTTTGTCGTCTTGTTTGCTGTTTTTTTATTTTAAATTCAGCTTTATAGGATGCAAAGGCGAGATGATGGTTTGTACCGAATGCCGTGACCTGACGAGTCCTATATTAGGACGAAACAGAGCTGTCGCCATCTTTCGGACCCGGAGTTTTTCCATACTTTGGAGTGCTCCGCACTTTTGAACACGAGAATCATGTAGATTGACAAATTTCACGTCCGCTTCGCCAATATTTTATTCTATTCATATATATATATATATATATATATATATATATATATATATATATATATATATATATATAAATATATATATATATATATATATATATATATACATATATATATATATATATATATATACATATATATATATATATATATATATATATATATATATATATATATATATATATATATATATATATATATATAGGCCGGGAATAGACGGAAAATTTAGAGAGTAAATAAAAATTAAACTACAGATCATTCAAATTCAAAATGGTGAAACGAAGCTGCTTGTTTAGAGGTTATAAGTGTTTTATTACAATTTTAGGCGAAATGTGACTGTCTGGCGGAAAATCTTTTGCATAAAAGTTGTAGATAATAAAAAATTAAAAACTTTTGTGTAAAGAGCATTTTTCACCATAACCTTAAATTTTCCGAAAAAATAGTACAAAACTAATTTCTTTAACTAGAATTATTTAATTGACATGAAATTTTCTCGGAGTCTACCTTTTTTTTTTGCACTGAATAAGCCTGATTTTACTGAAATCTGGGAAACAAGTAGTTTCCAAGATAATCACAATTTTCGAAAAAAATTTTATTAATGTTTTTTTCGATTTCAATATTTTGCATAGGCATTTGTTAACTATTGAAACCTCAACTTTTAATTAGTATATATATATATATATATATATATATATATATATATATATATATATATATATATATATATATATATATAATATAGGAAATTCTCGGCTATGCAGACAAAGACCGTTGATAAATATTACTCTCATGTTAAAAAGTGCGGAAAGCTGCAAGATCATGGAAAAACTCCGGGTCCGAGAAATGACGACAACGCAATTTCTTCCTAGTATGGGACCCATCAGGCCATTGAATTCGGTATAAACCATCATCTCGCATCTGTGTCCTATGAACAGATTTCAGGGTTAAAAAATAGTAAATAAGACACAGTGGCGATATCTCAATAACTCACTCAATAACACAAGGACAACACAAACAAACAATGTTGTCTAAAATCGTCATGTGGTGGCGCGACGGTAAATTAAAAAAGGAATTTAACAAACAATAAACCAAACCTACTACGAATTCCGCAGTTTAAGTAAAGTGTCGCACCAGTGATCTCCCCAACAGAGCTTTTGTGGTTTTTTTTATGCCGACGAATATAAAAAAGAGAGTAGTTATCGTTCGTGTGAATAAAATAAGATAATTAGATTTGGGTTAGTACATTATATATGAAATATGTCTATAATTTTGGGTAGAATCTAAAAAGGAAATAACATGTTAGGTGTTCCATTTAAAAAAAGCAAGAATACATCAGCGTATAACCGGAAGTCACCATCATGAAAATATTTTAGCCGAATTGCCCCCATCGACTCGGGTAAGCTGCTTAATTTTCAAAAATTTATTTTCCGAGAAATCGATCGAGGCAGTTCGTCGTGGGACACCCTGTATATTGCAACATTAATTCCATGTTTTGTTATAAAAATGTCCAGGCACATGCTTTCTGTTAACTCAAAAGACCGAATAGAAATTTAAGTTGTGCTATATAAAATGCGATAATAACATGTGTATTTATTTATTTTTTGGTTTAGCTCTTATTTACGCATGTGTTTTTTTTTCTTAGCAAAGTTCAGCACAAACTTGGGCATAGTTGGATCTCATCATTTTTCAAGTCTTACGTTTGAAGTAAAAACTTTTTTATTTTCTAGCCTGATTTTATTTTCATCTAAAAAATCAGTTCCAAATACTTGTACAGGGTGAGTCAACGATTGGATGAAGTAGGTTTGTGCATTTTCGGTGAAATTTACAAAGAAACTATATTTACTGTTTGATACAGTTTATTTTTACGCAGATTTTAAAAATATTTAGGACTCTACAGGGTGAGCCAAAAAACTAGGACAGCATAAAGTTGTATTTTTTTAAATAGAACACCCTATATACGAATCGTACTTTCGATTTAGCTTATAATTTTAAATCTTTTTTATTAAGCGTTTACTATAACAAAACTTTATAGTTTCTGAGATAATTAAGTTTAAAGAAAAAAAGTCACATTTTCAAGCATCAATTCAATCCTAAATAACGTTTTCAATTTTGTGACAAATATATTCAAATTTGGAATTTAGCAAGGCCAAGGACAAGTTAACATTATTTTTACCTAATATTTGCAATAAAAGCTACAGGGTGTTGAACACATCGGCTCAAATTTGAACAAGTTTAAATGAATAAATATCTTTTTTTTTAAATGGTACACCCTGTATATTTTCATGTTATTTAATAGAGTAATAAAAACCCAAAAAGTTTTGTTCAATATATCCTATACCTATTTATAATAGTTTTTGAGATATTTCAGTTTTTCTTATTTTCCATACTTTTTTACAGAAATAGTCTTCATTATCATAGTAGCCATGGCAAAAACAATATAAAAGAACATTTTTCTGTGTGTCAAATTTATAACCGCAATCGCTTCTTTTGGTTCTTATGTAGTGTAGTTTGATTTTTTTGCATTCATCTTATATTGTAAAATGAATTTTCCAAAGAATGAGTTAATAGATATGATTTATACAATAGGAGAGGCTCAAAAAAATTGCCTTCTTGCTCAAAGAATTTACAAAATGAAGTATCCTGATCGACGCCAGCCTAATACCTATACTTTTCAAAATTTAATGCAAAGATTTGATTCTTCTGGTACTGTTGATTATCCAAAACGTAAAGTGGTCAACAAACCAGTAACTAATGAAGAAAAAGAACTACAAGTATTGTTAAATGTTCAGGAAAATTCTTATATTGGTAGCCGTCAGTTAGCAGCTTTATGTGAAACATCACAATCCACCGCTAATCGTACTACCAAGAAATATAGGTATCATCCATATCACATGGAATTACACCAAGAATTGCATGGACAGGATTTTGAAAGTCGTATAAACTTTTGTCGTACAATAAATGCGGAGATTCAATTAAATCCAAATTTATTATGCAAGGTAATGTTTAGTGATGAAGCTACTTTTAGAAGTAACGGTGCCGCAAATAGACGCAATATGCATTATTATGCCACAGAAAACCCATTTTGGATTAGAGAGGTGCAACATCAAAACCACTGGTCATTAAATGTTTGGTGTGGTATTCATCATAATCGAATTATTGGACCCCACTTTTTTAATGAACCACTAAATGGCCATAGTTACCTGAACTTTCTACAAGAAGAACTACCCCAACTGCTTCAAGGTCTCGATAGGGATGAGCTCGACAGTATGTGGTTTCAGCACGATGGTGCGCCTCCGCATTACCATCATGAAGTTCGTGCGTTTTTGGACCAACGATATCCGCAAAAATGGATTGGACGTGGGGGTTTCATTGAGTGGCCACCAAGGTCTTGCGACATCACCCTATTAGATTTCTTCTTATGGGGTTATATTAAAAATAAGGTGTATGTTAATCCACCAACAACAGTGGAAGATATGCGAAACAGGATTAGGGATACCTGTAGAACAATAACGCCACTATTTTTGTCCAGGGTCCGAGAAAATCTGCAAAAAAGACTAAATTTGTGCATTGCACAAGAGGGTCGTTTATTCGAACACTTATTAAAAAGAAATAATTAATCTCAGTATTTAATATGTAATTTTTTTGTTTCAATTTAGTATAAAAGTAAAAATGTATTTGCCTTGTCGTTACTGTTGTGTTAATTTTCTCACATTATGTTTAATTAAACTATTGCCGTTGTAATATAACGAATAATGTATTTCATCATATTTAACCACATTCTGTTTGTTTCTGTAGTTTCTTTTTATTATTTTACATGGCTACTATGATAATGAAGACTATTTCTGTAAAAAAGTATGGAAAATAAGAAAAACTGAAATATCTCAAAAACTATTATAAATAGGTATAGGATATATTGAACAAAACTTTTAGGGTTTTTATTACTCTATTAAATAACATGAAAATATACAGGGTGTACCATTTAAAAAAAAAGATATTTATTCATTTAAACTTGTTCAAATTTGAGCCGATGTGTTCAACACCCTGTAGCTTTTATTGCAAATATTAGATAAAAATTATGTTAACTTATCCTTGGCCTTGCTAAATTCCAAATTTAAATATATTTGTCACAAAATTGAAAACGTTATTTAGGATTGAATTGATGCTTGAAAATGTGACTTTTTTTCTTTAAACTTAATTATCTCAGAAACTATAAAGTTTTGTTATAGTAAACCCTTAATAAAAAAGATTTAAAATTATAAGCTAAATCGAAAATATGATTCGTATATAGGATGTTCTATTTAAAAAAATACATCTTTATGCTGTCCTAGTTTTTTGGCTCACCCTGTAGAGTCCTAAATATTTTTAAAATCTGCGTAAAAATAAACTGTATCAAACAATAAATATAGTTTCTTTGTAAATTTCACCGAAAAGGCACAAACTTACTTCATCCAATCGTTGACTCACCCTGTACATATACTCGTTATATTTATCAAATAACGTGTTTTTAATAATTTTTTTCTTTAGCACCCATAATACTAATTTAACTTAATTCGACTGTTTCTTTTACGCAGGCTTATATAAGCATTTATCCGTTGAAATTGCCTTCTTTTAAGCTCATGTAGACAAAAGTCCTCTTTGAATCCTCTCTCTCAAAGCCCGCTCACAACTTTTGTATTTATTTTAAAGCCGAATTCTAATAAATTGTATTTTGGTTTAAAAGCGAACAGAAAAGTCGAAAGTTAGCAAATTGAATTTACAAAATATGGGGGACTTTTAGGCAATTGTTTTTCAATGCATGAGAAATTCATTTCCATTTATTCGGATTTAAATTCTATTTCGTTAATATAAATTGAAGTAATATTACAATTTTATTAACTTGTTGCACATGCCAGATGTTTAATTTAAATTAATTTTTATTTAAAATGGGCAAAAAATTATAAAATTAAACACCGTATTTCGAAATGGTACACCCGATGTTCACTTTATAATATTTCATTTTCGTTACTTTGTTTTTTCCATTCTCATCCAAAGAAATTTGCTGAAACAACAATGAGGAAACCAGAACTGTAATTAAGTCACGAGTATTTTCTAGACCACTGGGGATAAAATAAATTTCAGTCTTAAAAAGATACTTTTCTTTATCTACAAGCACGTGACCAAATTGAAAACAAAATTTTAAGAAACCAACGATATAATTTTACATCTTATTCATATTTCTTATGTATTTGGGAAACGAATTTTAATAAATCATAAAATTTTTTATTTCGAAATTGGTAGAAACATTATACAATTCTAATAAGCTGTCCTTATAAAATTAATCCAAAGGATTAATTTCGAGTTATCTAAGTAGCAAATTTGGATTTTTACATTCAAAAATTGACGTTCAACTAGACTGAAGTGATATAAGTGCACGTACCACAGCTTATATCTTATATTTAATGGAATTTATTTTACCATATAGACTATATGGAAAGAGCCATAGTTATTTATTATAACTTGAAAACTTCTCTATATATTTTTCAAAAAACCAAATGTATTAAAGGGTGTTTTTTTATAGAGGTATAGAACTTTAAGTTGGCAACACTTTTTTAACTGGCGGCCATTTTGTCAGCTGTCAAGTGATTTATGTTTAGTTTGGTTTGGCATTTCAACATGAATAGACTGACGCCTGAACAATGCGTCCAAATTGTGCAAATTTATTTTGAAAATTATGGTTCTGTTCGAAATAC
Organism: Diaprepes abbreviatus; assembly: GCA_034092305.1. Classification (NCBI taxonomy): domain Eukaryota; kingdom Metazoa; phylum Arthropoda; class Insecta; order Coleoptera; family Curculionidae; genus Diaprepes; species Diaprepes abbreviatus. Next base: position 3,954,429 of record JASJET010000129.1, read on the forward strand.
GTATCGCGCACTACGTCCATTTTACGGTCAACATAATCGTCCATCAGAGCAATTAATTTGATTAACTATGGAACGTTTACTCTAAGACTCGAATCAGTCTATCCGCCATCGTGCACAGGAATTGGATATGTGTCCATTCACTTTATGGAAGATTTTGCGGAAAGATCTTGGTTTGGGTGCTTACAAAATCCAACTCGTGCAAGAATTGAAGCCACACGATCACCTAGCAAGACGTAGATTCGGTAAATGGGCCCAAAACAAGATTGCCGTTGATCCCGATTTTCATAAGCAAATTTTGTTTAGCGATGAAGCTCACTTTTGTTTGAATGGATACGTCAATAAACAAAACTGCCATATTTGGAATGACGATAATCCTCAAGTGTATGTTGAGACACCGTTACATCCAGAAAAACTGACTGTTTGGTGTGCTTTATGGGCTGGTGGAATCGTTGGTCCGTACTTCTTTAAAAACGATGTTGGTGAGAACATTACAGTCAATGGTGACCGCTATAGAGCCATGATTACTGACTTTTTCGTTCATCAATTGAACAACCATGATGTGCAGGAGCTGTGGTTTCAACAAGACGGCGCAACATGTCATACAGCTCATGCCATAATTGATTTATTGAAGGAAACGTTCGGTAACCGCATAGTTTCACGTTTCGCGTCCAAGATCGTGCGACTTAACGCCGCTAGACTATTTTCTGTGGAGATATGTGAAGTCGCTAGTCTACGCCGATAAGCCCGAAACGATTGATCACTTGGAGGACAACATTCGCCGCGTTATTGCCGATATACGGCCACATATGTTGGAAAAAGTCATTCAAAATTGGACCTCCAGATTAGACTACGCCCGAGCCAGCTGTGGCGGTCATATGCCAGAAGTCATATTTAAATTATAATGCCAGAAGGTTATCTTTCGAATAAAGTAAATTTCATGTCAATTTAACCTCTATAAAAAACACCCTTTATTTATGACGTAATAACGCATTATATACTACAAGATATGAACGCCCAGCCATATTGTTAATTCATAGTTATAATGTAATGTTGTGTTGTAATAACTCCGAAATACAGCCTTCGAACAACTCCAATAAAATACCTGCAGTTAGAGCTGTTAATAATAAAATTTCTAAATCTAATCTTAATCTACTCAAAAATCCCCAGTACCAATTTTGGACCTATCCAGAAATATAACATTTTAGATAGCCGTATGGCATCTGCCGTATAGAATGTTTTAAAAACAATATTAAATTCATTATTTAAACTCTTATAAACTGCTAGATGCCAATTTTGAACAAAATAAAGATATGTCAAATTTTTAATCAGCCATATTGGATCCGCTATATTGGATTTTTTAAAAATAATTTAAGTTAGTTTCTTACATCCTCAAAAATCCCCCTACATCAGTTACTGACAAAATTGAGTAATGTTAATTTTTTTGTTCACCATAATGAATCTGCCATATTGAGTTTCTAAAAAAATAATTTTAAATTCATAATCTATACTTTTAGTATAATTTAAATAACCACGAGAAAAATGGGAAATAATAACTTATTTTAAAAAATATCCACGCTGATACCTACATTTTACTATCGATATATCGTCCTTAAAATTTTCGTCATAAATATACACATTTCTAAAAAAATAACCGTCAGTACTTCGATATATCGATATTTTATCATCAGTCTTATCAGATCTGCAGTACTTTTTGGTTTTTACGCTGGTGTTACGTTTATCAATCGCGGATTAAAATTATTGACTTTTTTGTATTTATTCGTACTTTATAAGCTTAAATAGAGTTTCAAATACTCAAATGATAAGACAGTAAGTGTCAGTTAAAAAAGCAGAGAGTAATTCCTCTTGAAAGTTGGTGCCAAGTGATTATAGTAAAGTTTGTGAGTGTAGTCTTATTTTCTTATTCTGGAGGTGGAAAATAGAGGGAACTTTTTCTGACAGATATCCTAAAAGAACTCCAAAACGGGTGAGAATACTTTTTAAAAATGAAAAATATTAATATTAAACGAACACAGCATACAAAGTAGATGTCCCAGTTGTTCAAAATATTTATTCATTCATATATCACAACTAAGTTAGGAAGAAGTGTATTTGCAATATCCACGAGATCCTGTAGTTGAAATAGTTATTGTTTCATGTAATTTATTCCAGAAAATACTTAGTAACCATGACAATAAATTCTTCAACATTTTTTGACAGACTAATCATTTTATTAAATATGTCCTTAGAGAAGAATTTTTAATATATTTTAACGGCTGCAATGCACACTCAGCAAAAACGGTTATTGATGTACTACCAATACTTTGATTAAAAATTGCTCTGGAAGAACAAATATTTAATTAAGCATCGGCCACAAAAAAATAAATACATAGACAAAGTAAATGTACATACTGTGTAATAAAACATGTATGCAACAATGTATTTTTTTCCAAAATCATTATGGTATAGTTTTTTTCACCTATGGTTTTACCCTTGTTAATATACAATTTACGTTAATATAAGTTTAAAGTTTTTAATTACAATCATCTAAAGTTTATATGTAAATTTAAAAATAAAAAACCTATAAATCTATCAAATAATAGATAACATGCGAATTTAATGGTCGCCGGATGCTGACATCACGAATCAGCACTATGTCATTGTATCCTAGGAGTTGTTGGATCATCGAGTGGAACTCATACTGGAATGGAGAAGTAGCAATGCTGTGTGGACATGAAGTGGATACGCGGAAGTAGCAATTTTTACTGATGGTTGGCAAGTGATCAGTATAAGTTTAAGTATCGACGGTCATTAATAATTTGTTAAACAAAAATAAACTAAATTAAGTGGGTGGCTTATTATTTATCAGACCACCGTGTACTAGGCAGTGTTGCCGAATCATCGCTTCAGTACTTATACACGATTCGCTCTGTTATGTGTAAATTTCGCTCTAAACATTCAACCTAAATTATCGCTATTACTTGGTTTCTAATTTGAATATTTTATGTTTACCTTATCATTGCGTCATTAGTTACAGATAACTAATGATATTTTATAAAACTTATATAGCTTTAGAAGCATGGTACATCTTATAAATGCATAGAGACCGATCTCAGGGAATTTTGTAGCTGTTAACATTTGCCTGGGTACCAAGGAAGCGTGATGTTATTATGGGGTTCCTGTATTGTATACTTCTGTGATTCAAGGTCGTGATTTTCATGTTTGGTCTCCTCATGGCCTTTAGCAAGGGTAGAACATAAAATGTTAACATGTAAACAAACAGATGTCAAGAAGATTGGTTATATTTTTAATATCAAAACTGTATCTTTTTTCACACTCTCTTGGCGACTGTTTTTGATATATAATTAGATTATTGTGGTTCTTTATCCAACATTTATGGTTTCTTTGAAGAAATGGTGAATCATTATATATATATATATATATATATATATATATATATATATATATATATATATATATATATATATATTGTCAAATCATTTTAAACTCTTTGATTTACTTTACCTTAAGCTGTTAAAAAACAATTTTATTTTATTAAGTTTAAAGCTCATTTATATCCAAGCTTGTAATTTCTACGGTTGGTAATGCGCACATGAATACACACCCTAACTCATAACTTGCGCAATTGTGTCTCACTGCGCACAATGAGTATGATATTTCCTGCGATAGAAGTGAATTAATTACATGACAAATTGTCATTAGCATTCTGACTCGGATGAAGGATTAACGGGTAATTAATTTATTTATTCTATATCGCTATACATAAACAATATATCGATTACAGATGTACTAAATTTTGAAACAATCCAATATTATTGATATTAAAGTGTACAATTGTACTTAGTAAATAGTTTATCTGTGTTTACTTTGAATCCTTAAACTAGAAATACTAGGCTAGGTGAGTCTCCATGGGTTTCTGAATATCGGATGAACAACTGGTTTAGGATGGTGGTTAGTAACCCAATGACGTTTCGAGTGAGTGGTTAATATTAATCTTCTAATTTTTTTGAAACTATTGGAGATCCCCCTCTATCTCCTTCTTGAATTGTTATGCACCTTTTTTCCATCCCTTGTGGCCCATGGCAGCAACTAGCTTAATCGGTTGTCTTAATAAAGTAAATAAAGGGTGTTTTTTTATAGAGGTATAGAACTTTTAAATGGAATAAAACAAAGATCAATTTTTTAAATTGGCATGAAATTTACTTTATTCGAAAGACAACCTTCTGGCGTTATAATTTCAATATAATATCTGGCATGTGACCGCCATGGCTGGCTCGGACGTAGTCTAATCTGGAGGTTCAATTTTCGATGACTTTTTCCAACATTTGTGGCCGTATATCGGCAATAACGCGGCGAATGTTGTCCTCCAAGTGATCAATCGTTTCGGGCTTATCGGCGTAGACTAGCGACTTCACATATCCCTACAGAAAATAGTCTAGCGGCGTTAAGTCGCACGATCTTGGAGGCCAATTCACGGGTCCGAAACGTGAAACTATGCGGTTACCAAACGTTTCCTTCAATAAATCAATTGTGGCACGAGCTGTGTGACATGTTGCGCCGTCTTGTTGAAATCACAGCTCCTGCCCATCATGGTTGTTCAATTGATGAACGAAAAAATCAGTAATCATGGCTCTATAGCGGTCACCATTGACTGTAACGTTCTGACCAGCATCGTTTTTAAAGAAGTACGGACCAGTGATTCCGCCAGGCCATAAAGCACACCAAACGGTCAGTTTTTTCTGGATGTAACGGTGTCTCAACATACACTTGAGGATTATCATCACTCCAAATATGGCAGTTTTGTTTATTGACGTATCCATTCAAACAAAAGTGAGCTTCATCGCTAAACAAAATTCGCTTATGAAAATCGGGATCAAGGGCAATCTTGTTTTGGGCCCATTCACCGAATCTACGCCTTGCTAGGTAATCGTGTGGCTTCAATTCTTGCACGAGTTGGATTTTGTAAGCACGCAAACAAAGATCTTTCCGCAAAATCTTCCATAAAGTGAATGGATACATATCCAATTCCTGTGCACGATGGCGGATAAACTGATTCGGGTATTCCTCTACGCTACGCTCTACAGCAGCAATGACTTCTTCTGTACGCACTGTACGACATCTCTGTGGATGCGTATTATCATTTAGAGTAAACGTGGTGCGAAAACGTTCCATAGCTAATCGAATTAATTGCTCTGATAGACGATTATGTTGACCGTAAAATGGACTTATAGCGCGATACGTATTTCTAACAGAACCATAATTTTCAAAATAAATTTGCACAATTTGGAAGCGTTGTTCAGGCGTCAGTCTATTCATGTTGAAATGCCAAATCAAACTAAACATAAATCACTTGACAGCTGACAAAATGGCCGCCAGTTAAAAAAGTGTTGCCAACTTAAAGTTTTATACCTCTATAAAAAACACCCTTTAGAAGAAAGGAGGCAATAACTAGTGTGCCAATGTATAATCAACTTCAAAAGTTCCAGAAGGAATTATGGGACGTGTGGTCCGAAAGAGAATTGAGTTCCTCAAGGTACTTTTGGTAACAAGTATATCCAATGAAATACCTTAAAACATTTAGGAATTAAATAATTATTATTTATTCTTAACAAAGGTAGTTTAATAATTTTAATTTTATAAATCTAAAATTTATTCATTCTTTATATTTCATTTCTTTCTTAAATATAATTACTCGTCTAAAATAAACTCTGTTATTAAGTCTAGTTCAAAGTTTCAATTACTCCGTTTCCATGAACCGACTTAATAAGACAAATTTAATTATAACATTATCATTTAGCGTCTAAACGGCAAGTTATTCTACACGCAAAATTTCCACAAAATCTCTGTGTTTTCCTTGTCACTCCACTTGATTAATGTTGGTGTTGTAACGGCCAATAATAATTAATCGACTTACCTACGCGCGCGTCAACTAAATAATATTAATTTGGCTAATTATGTGTTCAGCGTTCGTCGTCCGAATTTAATAATCAATTTTAACTTGATTGATTTACACCGCGATGACCTTAGGTAAGTCCTTTAACAGATAACCTTGCAGATAACATGGAACGGTTAAGTGATTTAAATTGCGGTTCAGCCTACTGTGATTATACGGTTGATAATGACAGTGGATTAGAGAATTCTCTTCTAGTGACTTGTCGATAATTAGGTAAAAATATTACAGACCAAAAATGTAGAAAGCCGATATATGAACATTAAAAAAAATCTCTAACCGAATCATATATTGTTCATATTCTCTTTATTTCTTACTGAAATTTTGATTGTTTAAAAATTTCACTTTACTCCGTTGCTTCATAGATGTCGTTCGACTGGCGATATTTTTCAGTCTGACATCGAAGTTGGTAGACGGCAGGTGTAATATCTTGCCGACATACCTTGAAATTTATGGTTCATATATCAGTTATTTCCTGCTAATGCTGCTCTCGGTCCTATACAACTCCACTGACGAGATCATGAGGTGATCGAAACGCCTATGGAGAGAGGACCAGAGCGATATTTGCAGGAAATAAACTGTTTGTACATATATTTGTCATATTCTCTGCCTGAAAGGAGAATTACATATATAACAAACGAATCAAATGACTAAAATAAAAAGAGATGATGATCATAAAATACAAATTAAGAAAGGCGTAAGACAAGACTCTAGCTTATTCTCATGGTTATTTCATATTAAAGAGAAAAAGGTACAAAAGCCAAATAAAAAATATTTAAAAAATTACTTGACCAACCAAAAGTATCTTCCATTAAAATATAGGTGAAAGATAGACTAACCTTAGACTTTTGCTTCTTATGGATGCCTTGGAAACTCTTTTTGTTGTTTTTGGTGAGAGCGCCAGATTAGAAATTTCGAAGAATTAAATTTAACCCATTCAATAAATCTAGTTATAAGAAAAAGGAGTGAAATAGTAAGAAATGAGATAATGCTGTGTTGCCGAGTTGTATTATAAATCTGGAACACGGATACAAGTTTTTTATCTCTTCATTCATTTAAATTTAAAAAGGAAATGTTGCCATGAATCAGGCGACCTTCTAAAATATCGTTTAAAGCCAGAAAATCGTATAAATTTGTATGCCGTTAATTGACACAGTATTTTATTTAGTTAAAATATTTTACAGTAATTTGCTAGACAAAAAGTGATATATATATATATATATATATATATATATATATATATATATATATATATATACATATATATATATATATATATATATATATATATATATATATATATATATATATATATATATATATATATACAGTGCCTTCATTTCAAAACGAACCATCCTTAATAACTTTGTTAAATAGAAAAATTAAAAAAAAAGAAAAAACACGTCAATTTAGATATACAGGGGGAAGTTTAATTTTGCATTTGTTAAAAGTCTGTCAATCACCTCCTCACCTCCAGCTAACCTCACTTTGATATGTCAAATGGGAACCCCCACCTTGTGACACATCATTGCAAGCAGCATAAAATTGTCTATCCAACCGTATAAAAAAAATTAAATCGGTTGACGTACAAGCGAACAGTGTGCAAAAATGTCTTGTAATAATGCATAATATATCGGCCTCGAACTTTAGTATGTCAAATGATTACCCTATATTGTGATACATCATTTTAAAGGGCATACTATCTCCTATTTAGCCAATAAAAAAAAACAAAATCTGTTGATGTACAAGCGAATAGTAAGAAAAGATGTGTGGTAATAATAGACACCTTATCACATTAAACTTTATTATGTCAAATGGCTACTTCATAGAGTAAAATATTATTTTAAATTTAAAATAAATATTTTTTTAAAATAATAAACAGTTAAAATATTTGCGAGAAAAAAACTAAGCCTGTTTTAAAATTCATCGCAAAATTCATTGCAGTCTAATCAATCTAGTGTATTTATTTCAATGATATTTTTTACGGTACCTGATAGGTACAAAAAATCACTGCAATCAATAAAATTTTTAAGATCTTTAAACACCAGTTGTTTATTATTGTTAAAATTGTCATTGTGACGCCTAGTTGAAACGTGAATATAAATGGTGTATACGCTAGCCGAAAGAATAGAAATAATTTTTCTCTATGGAGCTGAAGATCGGTGCGCTCGTAGAACCGCCAGAGCATTTAACGAGAGGCATCAAGACAAAAACGTGGGCCATAAATATGTACTCGAATTGGTACGAAAGTTTGAAGAAACGGGATCCGTTTGTAATAAAAAATATATTGAGAAAAGGGTTGTAGATGAAGCATGCCAAATCGAGGTACTAGGACAGTTTGCAATAGATCCAACTTTATCCATCTCAAAGGTCGCAGATTTAACCAACATTTCTGCTGGCTCTGTGCATAAAGTTTTAAAACAAAATAAGTTTTTTCCCTACAAAATTCAAATTCTTCAAGAACTCGGAGAAGACGATTTTGATAGGAGAATTCAATTTTGCGATTTAATGTGCCAACGAATTGACGAGGACCCCCATTTACCTAAGAATATCTGCTTTAGTGATGAATCAACTTTTTTTCTAAATGGACTGGTTAACAGACATAACTGCAGATACTGGGATAATGAAAATCCGCACCTTTTCCGAGAAGGGCATACTCAATATCCCGAAAAAATTAACGTGTGGGCAGGAATTTATGGCAATGAAATCATCGGGCCATTTTTTTTGGAAGATAATTTAACTGGGCAAATTTATTTAAACCTTTTAGAAAACACAATATACCCTGCCATTGTGGAATCTTTAGAAAATCAAGTGGATGAAAATGCTGTTATGGTACTAAATGAAAATAATTTGCATTTCCAGGAAGATGGAGCTCCCCCGCACTACGCTTTGGCAATTCGAGAGTGGCTTGATGAACATTTTCCAGGGACGTGGATTGGCAGACGTGGTACAATTGAATGGCCAGCACGGTCTCCAGACCTAACCCCTCTAGACTTTTTTCTTTGGGGGTATTTAAAAAGCAAAGTTTATAAAACCCCACCTGAAAATATTGACGATTTAAAAATCGAATTGTTCGGGAATGTAGAGGAATTAGCAGAGAAACCCTTGCCAATGTTCGTGGGGAATTTCAAAATAGGCTTTTTTATTGTCTCGCTAATAACGGCGCACATTTTGAACATTTAATAAAATAATTTTCTGCAACTGAATAAAACTGAATAAACTGCTTATATTTAACACACATTTTTGCATCCTAATTGCCTATAACGTCTATTAACTTAATTTTTTTGACATCGTTGGATAGCAGATCGTACGTCCTTTAAAATGATGTATCACACTATAGGGTAATCATTTGACATACCAAAGTTCGAGGCCGATATATTATGCATTATTACAAGACATTTTTGCACACTATTCGCTTGTACGTCAACCGATTTAATTTTTTTATACGGTTGGATAGACAATTTTATGCTGCTTACAATGATGTGTCACAAGGTGGGGGTTCCCATTTGACATATCAAAGTGAGGTTAGCTGGAGGTGAGGAGGTGATTGACAGACTTTTAACAAATGCAAAATTAAACTTCCCCCTGTATATCTAAATTGACGTGTTTTTTCTTTTTTTAAAATTTTTCTATTTAACAAAGTTATTAAGGATGGTTCGTTTTGAAATGAAGGCACTGTATATATATATATATATATATATATATATATATATATATATATATATATATATATATATATATATATAATTTATTTTTGTATCTTAAACCTTTTGTTAAATATTTTTTTCTAATATTTTCTTGGGTATAGGTTTTTCATTAGAGAAACAAAGGACAACAATTTTCTTTCTGACGTTTCGCTCTACATAGCGAGCTTCTTCAAAAGAGCTTGGTATATTTATTTTACATCTACAAAAATTACAGAATTTTTTATATAATAAACATATATCACAGCAATTACATTTTTATATTTTTAATTTAATTAAAATTAATAAAAACAAAACAGATTTTAAAATAGTCTTATAGTTTAAAATTTAAAACAATACAAACAGGTTAAAATAGTGAAAATTATAAAATAGTACATACCTTGAAAGTAGTTTTGTGTGTATGTTTAAAAATAAATTCAATTATGATCTTTGGTATGCAATTTGTATAGATAGATTTATTTTTATAAAAAGCAAAAAATAGGAAAAAAAATTATTATTTATTTTTTAATGACGTTCTTTCACCTGTATGAGTGTATATGAAATCGTTCCAAGCATCATTACATTATTTCTCATATTTATTATAGAGTCGCTTCAAGCATGTTTTATTCAAAAATCAAATTATAGTATATCTGACTTAAATTTTTGACATCTTGCTTGTCATTTACAACATTTTTATCTTTTTTTATGTGTATCATTTCTTTGATGACTAATTTATGATAATTTCTGTCAGTATCTAAAATATGGGTGTTTTTAAAATCAAATTCATGCTTAGATGTTTGTTCATGCTTATGTAAAGATGTCGATGCGTTTTTAGTATACTTGTGTCCATTCACTCTATTTTCAATATATTGTGTCGTCATGCCAATGTATTTCTTAGGACAATTTAGGCATGGAATTGCATATATTACGTTAGATCTTTTTTTGGTGGGAACTTTGCTTTTTAACTTCGTATAAAATGACCCAAGTAAATTGTTCGCCTTATGGCATACCGTTATGTTATGTTTATCCAAAATATATTTTATTTTTTCAGACAGTTGGTATATATACGGTAATGCAATGAAAGTGTTTTGTGTTTTGGTATTGTTAATTTTATTTTTTTTGTTTGAGTTATAATGTAAATAGGTTCTTTGTTTAATTATTTTTTTTATGAGTAGTTTAGGAAAATGGTTCATTATTAGGGTCTCTTCTCATCAATCAGTAATGAAAAAGAGCTACCTCTAAATGAATATATTTCTAGTATAGAGTCTGCCATATATAACAAACCAGAAGAAATAAGAGATAGCATTAGATCTAAAATAGTAAACGTAATTACAAACCACAAAATAAAGACCAGGCATAATAAAGCCAAAACTAATAATTTCCAAATTAAAATACAAAAACAAATTAATAAAACAAAACAATTTATCAAACATAACCCTCAAATTACTATTCTCAAACCTGATAAAAGTAACAAAACCGTTATTATGAATACATCTGATTATGATAGAAAAATAAACGAACTACTTGATGATACTAACACTTATAAGAAACTTAAAAGTGACCCTACAAAATCGTTCCAAACTAAAAATAACGCACTAATTAAAAAACTATTAAAAAATCAACATATAACTGAGGAAGAAAGTAAAAAATTAACAATACATAATGCTATAGCACCAAAAATTTATGGGTTACCTAAATTACACAAACCAAATACACCTCTCAGACCAATTGTCTCAAGCATACAGTCCCCTTTTTATAACCTGTCCAAATACTTATCAAATTGCCTAACAAACATCACAGGAAAAAATAATCACTATATAAAAGACTCTTTCACATTTAAACAATTCATTGATACAATACAAATACCAACAAATTATAAATTAGTTTCACTAGATGTAGTTTCTTTGTATACAAATATACCCAATGACATCATTCCCAAAGTTTTGAAAGAAAAATGGGACGATTTAAAAGAACACACAACATTGACACTCAATGAATTTATAGAATCTGTAAAACTTACAATAAATAATAATTATTTCCAATTCAAAGATAGTTTGTACCAACAATTAGACGGTTGTGCTATGGGTTCACCAATCTCCTCAACAATAGCACAAATAGTTATGGAATATGTAGAAGAAGAAGTATTGAAAAAACTTGATTTTAATATAATCTTTTTTAAACGCTATGTAGATGACTGTTTGGCTGCTGTACCCGAAAACAAAATAGATAGCTTGTTACAATATTTTAATAATTTCCACCCAAAACTGAAATTTACAGCTGAAATTGAAATAGAATAAAAAATAAACTTTTTAGACTTTACTATACACAGGAATAAGACGGATAATAGTCTTCATACAAAATGGTACACGAAGGATACTTGGTCGGGCCGGTATTTGAATTTTAACTCTGAACATCCAAATAAACAAAAAAATAGTGTCATAATCGGCTTAGTTGATCGAGCTATAAAATTATCTTCACCCGAATTTCGCCCAGAAGTGCTAAAAAAAGTAGAAGAGACCCTAATAATGAACCATTTTCCTAAACTACTCATAAAAAAAATAATTAAACAAAGAACCTATTTACATTATAACTCAAACAAAAAAAATAAAATTAACAATACCAAAACACAAAACACTTTCATTGCATTACCGTATATATACCAACTGTCTGAAAAAATAAAATATATTTTGGATAAACATAACATAACGGTATGCCATAAGGCGAACAATTTACTTGGGTCATTTTATACGAAGTTAAAAAGCAAAGTTCCCACCAAAAAAAGATCTAACGTAATATATGCAATTCCATGCCTAAATTGTCCTAAGAAATATATTGGCATGACGACACAATATATTGAAAATAGAGTGAATGGACACAAGTATACTAAAAACGCATCGACATCTTTACATAAGCATGAACAAACATCTAAGCATGAATTTGATTTTAAAAACACCCATATTTTAGATACTGACAGAAATTATCATAAATTAGTCATCAAAGAAATGATACACATAAAAAAAGATAAAAATGTTGTAAATGACAAGCAAGATGTCAAAAATTTAAGTCAGATATACTATAATTTGATTTTTGAATAAAACATGCTTGAAGCGACTCTATAATAAATATGAGAAATAATGTAATGATGCTTGGAACGATTTCATATACACTCATACAGGTGAAAGAACGTCATTAAAAAATAAATAATAATTTTTTTTCCTATTTTTTGCTTTTTATAAAAATAAATCTATCTATACAAATTGCATACCAAAGATCATAATTGAATTTATTTTTAAACATACACACAAAACTACTTTCAAGGTATGTACTATTTTATAATTTTCACTATTTTAACCTGTTTGTATTGTTTTAAATTTTAAACTATAAGACTATTTTAAAATCTGTTTTGTTTTTATTAATTTTAATTAAATTAAAAATATAAAAATGTAATTGCTGTGATATATGTTTATTATATAAAAAATTCTGTAATTTTTGTAGATGTAAAATAAATATACCAAGCTCTTTTGAAGAAGCTCGCTATGTAGAGCGAAACGTCAGAAAGAAAATTGTTGTCCTTTGTTTCTCTAATGAAAAACCTATACCCAAGAAAATATTAGAAAAATATATATATATATATATATATATATATATATATATATATATATATATATATATATATATATATATATATATATATATATTGTATTCAAATTTAAATAATGATTTTGATTAGAATATTGAATAAAATTAAAAGAACATCTAATTTTGCGAATGATATGAGATAAAAATAAATAGTATTTTATTTTTTAATATTACCAATCTTAAAACCTTTTAAAAAATTTTGCATTTAGTGTGAATATATGTTCATATTTGAAATATAAGCAAGTTTTAAACTTTTAACTCGTATAAAGAAATATAAAGAAAACCCTTAGTAAAAAAAATTAGATGTATTAATCCCTTTTAGTAAACCTAATAATATATAAGTGATTTTGTTCGAAAAAATTTGTTTTATAAATTATGCATTATATAAAATGCAATTCATGATATATATACGTATTGAAATTGCAAATATTTTAAAAAATAAATATTATCGACCTTTATATAAAGCGCCGTAAATTGGAAAAATGTATATGCTGTACAAAAAACTAATTTATTGTTTATAATAACAACTTTCTTTGTAATTTGATCTTTCTGCATCACTAAATTCAAAAATAAACGAAATAAATCCTGCTAGAAAATCGAATTCAAACTAAAACGGGTAGTAAAATGGTGGATAAACTACTAAAACCGAGTTTGCGAGAGCGACAGTAGACAATGCTTTGTTATATATGTAAGTCTCCTTTCAGGCAGAGAATATAAAAAATATATATACAAACAGTTTATTTCCTGCAAATATCGCTCTAGTCCTCTCTCCATACGCGTTTCGATCACCTCATGATCTCGTCATTGGAGCTGCATCGGATCGAGAGGAATATTGGCAGGAAATAACTGATATATGAAATATAAGTTTCAAGGTATGTCGACAGGATATTGCACCTGCCAATATCCTGCTGACATACCTTGAAACTTATATTTCATATGTCAGTTGTTTCCTGCCAATGTTGACAACATTGTAGTGAAGGGTGATTTCAGTAAAAGGTCATTAGGAAGTGACAACCTTGCATTTTAGGTCGGTAATAAAGAGGAGTTTATCCGTGATAGTCGGTAAGAAGGGATATGCAACATTGCAACGCCTTGAATGGAAATCCAAAAATTTAAATTCTTTTGTATTTCTTACAAAAACATTAATATGGTATAACATTTTATTACTGATATCTAATCATTCGTAATATCATAAAAACGAAGAATAGCAAGACCTTATGCGTTGATGCAACAATGGATAATTTTTTTAAATGTTCGGGAAAGATTATTCTTGCATCCAGCCTGAAAGATGTGCAGTCCCAATTGATCCTACTGGCGCATCCCTAACACAATGGTCGTGATATCGAACATGTAGAAAAATAAATAAAGGAGGGATGTTATTTCCCAAAGCATTCACTGCAAAAGCTACCGTGACTAACGTACCCCGTTTAGCTGAAGTAGCGGCTCACACTTGCCGTATGCCACATCTTGCTACGACTTTGTCAGGCCATCGGGCTGTAGTGATGCCTGTTTCGTCGACATTGTGCATGTCCTGTGGCTTGTAGGTATGTCTGTCTATAAAAACTTGCAAGTTTTCGTAAAAAAATTCCACTTTTGTTTTCTTGAAGTTTGTTGCTCTTGAAAGGCTGGTACCTTGAGTCACTCGAACAGATAGTGAGGGATTTCTGTTCAAGAATGCATGGAATCATTCCTAGCTCGCGTCTTATTCTCAACCCAAGTAGCAGGTTGCTTCAAATTATACTTAGTTGTAAGCTCAAAAGTCACCTTTCGCACCTCTCTAGGAGAAAGGCCAAAATAAATATCTACGCAACGTGTTATATAATTTGACAGCTGCTGTTCTTGTTCTTCCGAAAACACTTCGTTGTAGGCAACATACCCCATGCTGATATTGTTTTCATTATCTCCCGTGTCGGCACCATCGCAGTTACGAACGTATCTTAACAAAGATGTGTGATTAATTTCGTGCATTTCGCAGCTCTCAGCAAAGAAGTCCAACGTGTCACTTCTTTGTAAGCATCTTTATATTGAAATATATCACACTATTTTTTTCGGTCTCCTCAAGCATTTCCTGCGCATCTAAAAAAGCACTAATTATGTCACAACCGTATCCAAAAAAAAAGTCACAACCGTATCCTATGCACTCTTTCGCAAAAAAACAAATACCATGTCAATACAAAATAACCTACAAACAAAATAATCACTGCTATTTTACTACTAATATTTAATTTATATCCAAAAGAAACACTCAATACTCTATCTGTATAGATGTAGCAATAATTATCAAAAGAAATTGAACCAAAATATTTACTTCTGACTGTTGAAAACCAATATTGGCAGCTGACACAATACTGTGACACAGGATCAGATGTGCAAGCCTCTTCTTTCTCCACTTGTACACTCCCCGCCATTCCCTATAATTTCGCTAATATGACGACTGTCACTACCGCACCTTGGTACTACCGACCCAGTCTACCCTACGTATCCCAACAATCGGAGATAATGCTGGTACCCAGCTCTAATTGCATTAAGCAAGTGTTCTTTTGAACTTTCCCGAACTGGAACCAAAAAAGGCTTTTTTGAATGACGTTCAATGCCTTCAGGAATCCATTGTATTTTTGTTTACCCATTTTACACGTCTATTTCTACTGTTACCTCTTCATCACCTACTTTCTCATGACTGTTAATTGCCAAGCTAAGGACATTTCCCTGCAATAACTTGCCAAATTAACCACAGTTTCTAAGTCTAACTAAGCTCGTGCATAAGCAATTCTTGTTTGGGTTTCATGATGATTCAATAAAAAACAAACTAGAAAATTGTGGTTAATAGCAAACCTGATCTAACCCTTTTGAGATTACCAATATGTTGTTTGTGTTGATTTCATTGCAATAATCATTCTGTCCTTTATTTAAAATTTCTCAAGACTATTAACTAGACATACTAAGAACACTTCCCTGCAACAATTAGCCCAATTAACCACGGTTTCTAAGTCTAACTGAGCTCGTGCATAAGCAATTCTTGTTTGGGTTTCATGATGATCCAATAAAACCTGAACTAACCATTTTGAGATTACCAATATGTTGTTTGTGTTGATTTCGTTTCCATAATCAGTCTGTCCTTTGTTTAAAAAGGAAGTACAAAGTGAGTAAAACAGTAGAACAAGTGCAAGAATATTATCAAAAAACATCCGGCAACAATGAACCTTTGTCTCCATTTGGTCTAGGTTGGTTTAATTTTCTTTATTCTGTTGTTTCTCGCTGTTTAATCGAAATATTGTTTATTATTTAAAGAAAAATGTATTGTAATTTAGGAAGTTGTACTCTAGTGGAAGCAGCAAATTGTAAGGATATTGATCGAAAAATACAGAAAATTGACAAATAAAAAATCGCAATCGCCGAGAAGGAAACTTCGGTTTGGTGTTCTACAACCCGAAAATAGAGGATATATAAAAAATCGCCAAAAAATTCGGTGTTCCCAGTATCACAAATAAATTAGTCAAATTTTTTAAACAGATTTGATACTTATTACGAATAATAATAGTTCTAATATTTATTTTTATCGGTCTTTAATTGAGAATGAAATAAGTTCGAAATTAAAAGAAAAGAAATTAAAGCTCGTCAAGATAAAAACATAAAAATGTGGCTATCAGCAGCTAAGTAGAAAATTTTCTTAACTTATTTACCTTCTAATAAAATTTCTGTATCAGCTTTTCCATTCCTTACACAATCCTGTAAGGACAAAATAGCTTTGTTATATTCTTGTGTAGCCCCACCGACAACTCCGCTAAGAAACCGTATTAATGCATTACATAAAGCCAGACTCTGAGACCCCTTTCCAAGGAAGCTTCTCATCAAAGGCTTTATATTAAACATTTACCAAGTTACCATTTATTGTTTACCGTGCTAAATTACTACGGAACATCGAAATGTATACTGCTTTGTCATGTCGAAGTAAATTAGTTCGAAAATGAAGCGTGGTGAGATTTTTCTCTTAAATATTTTCTCGGAACTTTTTTAAAATAATATTTAGCATAGGTGTAAAATTAGGACCATTATACCTTTCATGTTTTATTTTAATATTTTTAAAATATGGCCATTAAAAGCTTTATATTTTTAATCCAAAACATATAGTTTTTTGTGTGAGTCCCAGAACTAAAAAGGGAAAATGGTGGCTATTTTTTGAGATGCTGAAAATGGAAGAGGGAAACAGCCTGATAAAAACATTAAAAACTTCATTTAGTAAATTCCTGATAGAAGCGTGAAAGAGTGTATAAAAAAGATAGTAAGACGAATGCAGAAAATTATCGACCTATGAGTGTCTTGTCTCACATCTATAAATTGCTAACACAAAATTCGACGTATATCAACCAGTCAAACAGGCCGGATTTTCAAAGGACTTTAGCACAGGAGATTACTTGCCGCCACTTATAACTATAATAGAGAAATCCACCGAATACAACATTCCATCACACATAGCCTTTGCAGACTACCAAAAGGCATTTGATACGACTGAATTATAAGCTTTTTTATCAGCTATAGACGACTCCAGTATATGTACAGGGTATTTCTTTCTTATTAATAATATGTAAGGAGATGCTATGTTTCACGTCAAAATCAATGAAGACCCTAAAACACAGTCCATCTAGGGAGAGGAGTGAGACAAGGTGATTTCATCTTACCGATACTCTTTAAATAAGTCCTGGAACATTTAAAAATAACTAAAATGGGAAAATAAGGGTCTTAACATCGACGGAACCTGTCTGAAATATTTAAGGTTCGCTGATGACATTGTCCTAATAAGCACGAACATCATTTAGAATTTTTAATAAGTGAACTAAATGAGATAACAAAATGGATAGAACTACAAATGAATTTAAATAAGACAAAAGTAACCAATCAATAGCCCATATATCATCACCATTGACGACCGATAGTAGAAAATATGGAACACTATATCTACCTTGGATATACCATCAATCTGGACCAAGAAAACCAGCATGCTGAAGTTGCTCGGAGGGTATCATGGGGTGCTTTTGGTAAACTGAGTTATACTGAAGGATGAAAGTATTTCTATCTGCCTCAGAAGAAAAGTTTATGATGGCTGCATACTACTAGTAGCCACCTATAGAGTGGTAACTGTGGCTTTGACAAAGAAACAAGAAGAAAAACTGGAAGTAATACAACGATTAATGGAAAGAGAAATATTGATAATATCTTTGAGAGACAAAATAAATAATACATACATTAGAAATAGGACAAAAGTCACGTATGTGATGGAGGAAATTCCTCATCTAATGTAGAGATGGGCTGGACACGTAGCCAGACAGAGCGTAGACAGGTGGATGATCAGAGTTATGAAATGGAGCGCACGAGTGACAAAAATAAATTTCGGAAGACCAACCCTGACATGGAGTGATGATTTTTGAATAATAACTGGGAGAAATTGACCAAAAATTACCGAAGACAGAAATGCATGCAAAAACCTGGAAGAGACCTATATCCAATAGTGAATTAATATACACTAGAAAAAGAGTAAGAAGAAGAAAAGGAGGAATACTACAGATCTTCTCTAATTTGATTGTAAAGTGTTTAAACTGACACTTCAAGTTTTAAACTTTTCAAGTTCCAAAACTAAATATCTGGTGTATAAAATTGATTTTCTTCAACTTACTCTAAAATGTTTTCCTCAACTTGCCACGTATAATGTTCAACTACAGCGAAAAATTTAAGAATTAAATAAAAAATCTATAATTAAACTGTGAAGGTTTGTTAGCTTGAATCGTTAGATAACACTTTTTGTATCCGATGACGATACTTGTCATTGATAGCTCGTTGTTTGGTAAATTTTTATTGTTGTAGAGTTGTTGGCTCTTAAACACCCTCCGAATTTTCTGCACCAGTCCCAAGCCTAGATAAAATGTGAAGTGAGACTCCGACGAGTGTCAGTACGCAATAAAACATTTAAACTTGATTATCTCGAAAACGGTCGCTTAAAGTGGCACCTACTAGGTATAACTTTGTTGGATAAAATATGTTAAGGTAAAACAATTTGAAATTAGAAACTTAATATATCGAAAAGCAAAAAAGTTATGTTTTGGATGTAAGCAAATTGCTGATAGTAGTATCCTCTGAAACGTATGTCAAAATGATAATCAGATCTTGACTTCTCATGCTATGAAACTCCAAAGTTACAAATTTAATAACAGTAAAGCTATAAAGGCATTATTTGTCATATAAGTCCTTATACAGCGCTATAAAGATATGAACTGCGATGTTTACATGTGTTTTATAGACTATACTAATACTTTCGACCGCTGTCAACACGAAACAATGGAAAAAATTCTACATGAAACGGGCCTGGATGGAAAAAACCTAAAGATCATTGCCAATTTATATTTTAATCAGAAAACAACCATAAATCTGGAAAACAGATAGTCGTGCTCCTTGGAGATCAAGCGTGGAGTCCGGCAGGGGTGCATATATCGCCGTTGTTATTTAAACTCTACTCAAAGAAAATACTCAGAAATGCACTAGAAGACACCATAGAATGCATTAGAGTAAATGTGAGCTAATAAACAACATTAGATATGCCAACGACCCTGTCTTACTGACAGCTTAAAAGGACTACAAGAACTTGTTAACAGGATGACACACACAAGTGAACAGTGCGGGCTGGAACTCAATATTAATAAGACGGAGTGTATGGCTATAAGTAAGTCCTCTGATCAACGCGGTGTGCTATATTGTAAAAACGAAGCTATCGAGAGAGTGGGCAGTTTTAATTATCACATCAACGATTCGTGGGGTCACTCCAGAGAAATATAGTGTTGAACTGAAAAGGCCAGAGCAATGTTTATACAAATAAAGCATTTTCTTTGCTGATGATATCTCAGCATGACCCTCAAGAAAAGAATGATAGAATATTATATCAATACTACTCTATGATGTCGAGGCTTGGACGATGTCTGAAGCAACATAAAAAACGATCCAGAGTTTTGAAATGTGGATTTATTGAAGAATCCTAAGAATTTCCTGGGCTGATCTAATCATCAACGAAGAGGTCCTCAGAAGAATGAACTGCCAACCAGTTTTATGCACAGAAAAATGGAGTACTAGGGCCATATCATGAGAAGCCCTGTCAAACACCAGCTGTTTCAACTATTCCTGCAAGGTAAAGTGGAAAGAAGGAGGGGACCAGGAAGAAGGAGAATCTCCTGACTCGCTAACTTATGCAAGTGATTTGGTGTGACATTAATTGAATTGTTCCACGCTGCAGTCAATAAAGCGCACATAACCACTATGATAGCCAACATCCGAAACGGATATGGTCGAAGAAGAAGAAAGCTATTATTAAGACAAATACTTACAAAAAAGTTTAAAAATTATAACTTAAATATCCTGCATTTCGGAAACTATCAGTTTTTAAATTAAGGTAAATAGGACTAGATTTTCATATTTTAGCCTCATGAATTTGCTATGCTATTTTGTACAGACATTTTAGGGACAACCTGTAGTTTCCGATCCTTCAGAAATAGTTCAAATTCCTTGAACTATAGGTTTAAGTTGTTCAAGCGATTTTAAACATCTAAGATGCCATTAATTATATTATTTTAGCTACTCGTTATGCCTTTTATATTAACCAATATCACCTCTACCTTTTGATGCTCAGAACCAATAGCAAATTGCCTTGTAAATATTTAAATAACAGTACCTGCTTTCAACTTATATAACGAGCTCAGTTACTATCAACATGTTGATCCTATTTTACACCAATAAAACCTAATTTTCACTCAATAATCAAGACATACAAGGGTCAAAAAAATACCCCAAACGGTCAAACATTTAAAATATTAACAGGATTTTCTAGAAAGGTATTTATGAGCGGCCTGTAACAGATAAATCATTCAGACCTTCTGGGATTTACCCTCGCTGGTGAAATCCAAAATCAGAATTTAAAATTTCAACATATCGAATGCCATATGTTGCACGTTGCTGTATAATATAATATTAAAATCCCACTTTGGATCTTTTTTTTTTATTGAGTACGGGAAATATATTTTTTTTGATTTAGTTAACTGTAATTTAATTTAGAGGAAGGAGACTAATGGGTTGGGGGAATTTTAAAAAGATCATTTTTTATTCACGAAAAAATTACTAAAATGTCTAATTTGATCTATTTCCCTTACTTAAAATTTTATTAAATATCATTTTGTTTATATATTTACAATTTATATAACAGCTTGTTGTGAATTTTGCTTTTGCTTCGTTCTAATCCCACTGGTGACTCACAAAAATATATAATATAAAGTTTTGTAATGAAGTTTTGTTACATATTTGTAAAGAATGCTGTTGCGTCATTTCTTCTTCTATCTACGTCAATTGTGATAGCTGCTTCAATGGGCCGCGAAGAATGCAGTGAAGGTGCTCAACAGCTCAAGAAGGAGATTATTAAAAATATTAAGAGATTAGCACTTTTTAAT
Source organism: Diaprepes abbreviatus (assembly GCA_034092305.1). Classification (NCBI taxonomy): domain Eukaryota; kingdom Metazoa; phylum Arthropoda; class Insecta; order Coleoptera; family Curculionidae; genus Diaprepes; species Diaprepes abbreviatus. The sequence continues at coordinate 3,976,196 of JASJET010000129.1, forward strand.
CGCCCGTAATGCCACTGGTTCACTAAATGGTCATTCTATGTTCTGAAACCCATAGAAGCTCACCCAGCCTTACATTTCGAGATTAAGATTCCAAAGCACAGACAAACTATTTACAGAGTACAATTGTATACTTTAATATAAGTATTGTTGAAAGGTGTGAAAGCTTAAGACATTTGCATTCAATATATCATCATGCTCATCTTACACAGCGAGACGTAATTCCCCAGGTTATAAATCGGAGAGGTTTTTACGGTCGGATTACCAATCGGAGGAATTTCAAGCTTGGATATAAGTCCGCTTTAAATTTAACAAGATGAAATTAAATTATAAGGTACAATAGCTTAAGTTAATATAAATAAAACAATACAAAATTACTTGAAAATCTATATAGTAACCGAAAAACTTGCGATCCTTGCATTATGGTACCACCTGATTTAGCTACGGGTAGGTTACTGTATTGTCAGAGGGGCGCTGTATTCCCACAGATCGACATGGAATCTCGTTCTTAAAATTCTACAGTCAGGAACATAAACCAAACAACAGGGAACAAGAAACAAAAACAATAACCAGGAACAAGAGGAAAAACTAGAGCTCTGAAAAGAAAAAAATTATTAGAATCCTTAGTGTATCGTCTACAACGTACAGTCTATAGTTAACAGTTAACTTGAGTTCAGTCACTAAAAGCCGATTGGGAAAATAAAGGAGCAAAAATAATAAAAATAAATGAGCTTAAATTTTATCAATTATTTTACAATAGACGCTCTTTGGTATATAAAAAATAAATACCAAAATATTTACCGCTAGCTGGATAATTTTTCGTTATTCCGCAGACAACGTAGTACTTAACAAAAATGGTACACGATACTACGTGAATTGTCCCGAAAATTGGGTTAACAAACCCTAGTTTTAACTGCAGTAGGTCCAAAATTCAACAATACCATACTAAATACAACACTACAAACCACTAGAGAGTATCACAGGGACATACGATTCACTTAATCCTTTTCACAGTTGTAGTAAAATCTCCAAAATGGTTTCGATGACTCGTCTGCCGCTAGTTCTCTAACAGTTTTTTTTTAGAAAAAGAAACCGACTTTTGCAAATATCAAATTTAAAAAAAAAAATGCATAAAGATGACAAGATTTCGCACATGTCTAATAAAATATTGGCTGAAAAATTGTTGACACCACCGGTATGCAAACGATCCTGCACGAATCTGTGAATGAAAAACTGACCAACTTATTCGTTCCTTGAACCGACATGTAGTGTAGAACGATAAATAGTGAAGAGAGGCAAATATCGTCTATCTAATATTACATTACATTTTATCATCCAATAAAACAACACTTAAACTGATAAATGACAATTGATGTTTGTCAGGTTTGACATTACAAAACGTTAAGAACAGACCGAGAAATAATTCGCCTTTTCCGCAAAGGAACTATAAATATTTTCTCAGGAACTACAGTGGATCAAAAATATATTAAAAGCAGGCCCCAGGAGGATATAGGAAAAGGTACATCGTTGACGTTAAAAATTTCCTGTAACTTTTTAACCAGTGTTTGTTTACATGTGTACATTTTACCTTCTACCCTTGTTAAAGGCTTTAAGAGGATCAAATATTAAGGGCACTGCCTTTACTCACAAAAGTATACAATACAGAAACCCTATAACATGATCACACTGCCCTGGTACCCAAGAAAAGTTCTTATGCACTTATAAGGTAGATTACACTTTCAAAACCCTATAACTTTTATAATATAACATAAGTTATTTCTAATTAGTGGCTCAATGATAAGGCAAATAACAAATATTCAAGTTATAAACTAATTAGCAGCAATTATTTAAGTTACATGTTTAAAATGAATAATGCAAAAAGTATTTACTAACTTTACTAGAAAATATCTTCTTTATACAGTTTTCCTAAATCAATCGGAACCTATAAATATGAAGAAAAATAGGAACTAGTTTGTAATACTAGAATGAAATAGGTTTTTTCTTTTTTAATTTACACTAAAAATGGAGGAATAACATCTATTTAACCTATCATGTATTTATTTTAATTTTATTTTATTTTACTTTTTTTTTCATTCAATAATATTACTAGAATTGCGATATTCTTTTAAATTTTTAAATTATTACTATTGGCCAAGCACTTTCGGTCTAACTTAGACCATCCTCAGGGCTCAGACCTTGGAAACAAGAGAATATGGTCAGCAAATAACCTTACTCAGTACCAAAGTTACAAATTACCACACTCACTCGTCAAAGGGCACACCTTAACCCTGCCAGTTTGAGAACAGTCTCCAGTCGCCAGCGTAGCCTCCACACAGAACAAATCGTATAAAATTAAAAATTTTTAAAAAATTTGTCACAAATTAAAATTAAAACTAAAACATTCAACACACTAGTACATTATTAAAACAATAAACTTTTTTAATAATAACCCAAAAGAGTGAGGTTATGCCACACAGTCATTGCATAGTATAGCAATAAAACTGTCCAAAAATTAAAATGATATACAAGTATGTGTAAACCTGAGTAGAGATTTTCTGTATGAGTTTTATTTTTTAATTTCTTGTCAATTGTATTTCAAATCAATAATTCATTGACAATGAGCAAAAAGAGAAAAAAGGGCGGAAAGAAAGGGCAGTAAAAGTTTATTAATCTACAGCGTTACTGTTATCGGTTATTCTGTGATATATTTCGAACACTTGGGTTCAGTGGCGTAAATGACCGCAACCCCATTTTCAAACTTTTTCCTTAAATTATTAAACAATTTAAATCTGTAGGAGTTGTGATTGCGTGGGGTGCAATCTTATAATAATTTTGATCATCTTTTTCAGTTTCAGACACTTAATTCTAAATATATTAATAGTTAACACATTTCAACAAATTTCAACTACGCCTATGTTCGTGTAATTTGTTGCATTTTTACAAACATGGAAAGTGTTCGAAATATATCACAGAATGACCGATAACAGTAAAGTTGTAGCTTAATAAACTTTTACTGTCCTTTATTTCTGCCCTTTTTTCTCTTTTTGCTCATTGTCAATGAATTATTGATTTGAAATACAATTGATAAGAAATTAAAAAATAAAACTCATACAGAAAATCTCTACTCAGGCTTACACATACTTGTATATCATTTTAATTTTTGGACAGTTTTATTGCTATACTATGCTATGATTGTGTGTGGCATAACCTCACTCTTTTGGGTTGTTATTAAAAAGGTTTATTGTTTTAATAATGTACTAGTGTGTTGAATGTTTTAGTTTTAATTTTAATTTGTGACAAATTTTTAAAAAATTTTAATTTTATACGATTTGTTCTGTGTGGAGGCTACGCTGGCGACTGGAGACTGTTCTCAAACTAGCAGGGCTAAGGTGTGCCCTTTGACGAGTGAGTGTGGTTGGTGAGTACTGAGTAAGGTTATTTGCTGACCATATTCTGTAATTTCTAGGGTCTGAGCCCTGAGGAGGGTCTAAAATAGACCGAAAGCGCTTTGCCGATACTAATAATTTAAAAATATACACTGAAATACAAAATCCGTCTATTTCTTGAAAATACCAAATACTCCGTTGCTAAAAAAGATCAAATACAAATTAAAACTTGTGAATCGTATCAGCAACTATGATGACAAAGTTAAATGGGTACTGACTTCATGAGAAATTCAGAGTTTCTATCTTGTAACGAACAAACCGAGCAAGAAAATGATAAAAAGAAAAATACATTTTGTATTACTCGTTTAAAGATTCAATCAAATCGCAATTTATTCAAAACTTTCCCAAGTTTTAATTTTCTTATTGATATTTATAATTTACAAAGTTTCAGAATAAAATTAAATCCTCTTTATTCAAGTCGGCGCTTCGACCCTCTAGTAATTAGACTTCGCCCAATACTTTCTCGAAACTTTCTTTCGTCATTGTTTTTAAATACTTTGCTCAATGTAAATTGCAATTGTAAATGTTTAGACTCCTTTGATGGGCAACGTTTCGTGTAATGCGATTAGGAAAATCGTTGAAAATTTTAATGAATTTGTTTTGTTTTTCGGGTTTTCAATTCATTGAAGTATTTGTGCAAATAAGTTCTTCAAAGAGCTCATCAGTAAATACGCATTTTGTAGGTGATTAGTTGAAAAAAAAAACAGTCGGAATATCAACAAAGAAACAATATTATTTGTGATACATAGAGAATATAAAGTTGGTCCTATGATAGAATAATACGTCATCTATCTAAGAACATATCATAGATAACTTTAAGATATGTTCATCTTAATTTGTCTATAAATAAAAAAGTAGAGAAAGAAATGATAATTTTTTTAATCTAGACAATGCGTTGTAAAAAATCTGACATTATGGGTTGAAATCAAGAATTTTTGGCGCAAATGATATCTCAACATTTTACGATGCCATGTAATATATTGTTACCAACTATGAACGCATTACCAAATCCTTGCAACACCCTGTAAAGTACCTCAGTTCAGGCTTACCTAACGTTTGTCCTAATGCTGACTAGAATCTACCTATACGCTAGCTTATCTCAGGGTAGATTCGTTATTTTTATATTTTTCCACTATTTTTAATATATTGCCTGTGTAAGTTTTATAAATGTCTAATTCAGGAAAAAGGCGCCACCAAATTTTACTTTAAAATGTGCCCTAATGATTATTCTACGAGCAATTGTAGTAGAGAAACTTGGAAAAGAACAAATATTAATATGTCATATCCGGGTAAATAAATCGCTGAGTTTAACTGCTTAATAGCATTCTAATTTAAGATTATAGGAAATAAAACCAATTAAATAGAGGCCAATACATTTATTGCTCACGGTATACCCCTTCCCAGATAATAAGTACAACCCCTGGAAAAAGTTATCACCAGTGTGAATTCTTGCAAGCTCCTCTAATGGGGCTATCTGATGAGAATTGCGTTTACAAATGGTAAATTTGCAATCAATAAAAAAACTCTGTTAACGACTTAGTCGAAAGTTATTGACGGTCCAACGTTGTTACCTCTGCCAAACAACATCTCAGTTCAACAACTTTGATACTGTATCCCAGTAAATACAACGTATTTCAAGCTACGACTGATAACTCTACACGCATGTATTCGATTCTACGAATGCTGCTTGTATTTGTCGTATCAACGTGATAAAGTAGTGGTAAGCCAGTAAGTAGAAAGACAAAGAAGGGACAGCACAGATAAAAGCTACCATCCAACAGGCCTTTAAGGAGACATATTAGGACTTCTTGTTGACATGCCAAAGAAAGGGTTAGGAAGCACTAACGGTGGCAACACAGCTCGACGTTTCTTCGAGAACAGTGATGAACCAGCTATTATAACAAGATTAAAAACAGATCTGATCCTCTGGTTTCTCGTCATTTTGCAAACTATTGGAAGCGGACATTAAACTGCAATAGAGAAGATTTGGAATACACACTTCAAACAACAAAATTGGTTATCAAAAGGTATTCTTAGTAAAACATGCGAACAGAAATCCACAAATTACTTACTCCATTGACCAAACATCATAGCATTTGCAATATTACCGATGGGTATCGAAAGATGCACAAAAATCAACGGACAAGTTGATAAGAAACTATCGCCTAGACTTTGCCCGAAAATCTTTTCGAAAAAAAATATGGAGGATGTGTTCCAAAATTTTTCGCGTCGATGGATCCTTACACTGTTTTGACATAGTAAAGATTCAGATAACAATTCGTATGTATTGGAGAATGAGAAAAGAGCGGTTAACAAAGAAGGCAATGATTAAAAAGTTCTTTTTATTATTTTTATTACAGTTGTATTATTTATTCATTTATGTGAATAAATAAATATTGTATTACTTACAAATTATTTGCATTGGTATTTATTAAGAAGTCTAAAGCACAGAGGAAAAAGTACTTTCGCCTTTTTAACGATTATCGATATCCATGTATTTATTATTATAGTATTATATTTAAAATGTACCTTGAAATCAAGCGCAATATTTTATTCATGGAAACACAATTATTCTTTTTATTTTATTTTTAAAGCGTTGAACCACATTAGACGTTTTTTGAATTTATTTTCATGATTTTAAAGTTTCAGTCTGCTATGTTGGATCCGATTTTTATTTTTAATATCAAATCCATGGTTTCGACCCACTGTATTTTGACGACCCAAAACCAGCGAAAAGTCCTTGCTCGACACCATTTTTGTTGGAAACCAGGAAGCAAGCTACGATACAACAGTATGCTTTATTTCGGTTCTTCAACAGAGCTAAACGGGTTGTCCGTCTCTTTTTGTTACCTTTTCATTATTTAGAGGTTCCGTTTTGGATTTTCCACACCTGTATAAGGGTAATAATAATCTGCAACTATGTCTGAATCAGTTAATACATTAGAAAATCACTTCTAGAGTTAGTTGACGTTTCACCCCTATTTAGACAAAGCCACGTTTGTCCTTCAAGCTGTTGAATTTTGAGTCATTATTCAGTACCTTGTGGATATGGTTAATAATATTTTTTTACAGTTCTATATTAAAGAATGTGTTATTAAGTAGCAGCAGAAAAATAAATTTATCGAAAATGTTCACTTACACAAATATTTTAAGCACACTTGCCTTAAATATACAAAATTCAATTAACATTGATTAAATATTTAACTTAATTTGAGTAAATAAGCCGGGTCAAAAACTACAAAATGAGTTTATTAATATATCTGGCTTTAATTGTAGAGTCGGATATTCAGAAACAGAAAACAATTAATCATCTGTTTCCTAATTAGATTATATCGTAGTCTTGCTTTATTATAACAATAAATTAAATACTAATGAAATATTTATTAATAAAGTGAAGCAAATAACAGTTAATTAGTTTTAGCATGGCACAATTAGTTAAAAGATAAACAACACTTCTGGAGAGAGTGTATTTTCGAACTGTTTACCAATTTAATTAAAATCGTTCAAAAGTCTGCAGAAACCCAATCTTTTGTTATAACAATACAAATATACCACTTGCATTCATGCGGTTACATTATTAATTTATAGGTAGAAATAAAATCATTTATCTCCAAAACTTGAACTAATATTAAAAAGTTAAGTTTAGTGTCGCTTTTAGCAAACCAAAAATGGCAACCTGAACTAACCTGAACTAACCTGAACTAATATTAAAAAGTTAAGTTTAGTGTCGCTTTTAGCAAACCAAAAATGGCAAGGTTTAGTAGATTTTAAGTTAGAAACATTTTAAATGTTGTCCAGTGTAATCAACATGGATTCCTATCTTATGTTGATCTGCCCAAATTATAATTATGAAAAAGGAAAGAGTATCAAGAAAAGTTTAATGCGAAAATGTAAAAAAAACATTAACGTTGGCGTTACCCTACAAGCCTCTACAAATATGCTTTTACAAACAAAGTAACAAATTACCTAGAATCAAAAAAACGCCCCATAGGTACCTAAAATTAATGGTTGCTTAGAGACAAAAAGGTATGTATTAAATTAATTACAACGGCAGAAAGTTAAAATATCACATTTCTACTTAACTTTATTCAAATTTCTTTTTCCTGGGGTATTGAAGAACTTCTGTTTTATCGACTGGAAAAAAGGTAAATCTTATTTCCTAAACGAGATTTTGTTGAAAAAAAGTAGTAAAAAACATGAGAATAAGTGGATGTTGCGATTTCTTGCCTAAAGGCGAAATCTCAGTTATGCCCTTTTATCTTGTTGCCTCCGAAATAAACTTTATACGTTTGATACATATTTTACAAAAAGAAGTTGCGGACTTGACAAAAAAGTTTGTTCTGCCGCTGCCTGTTTTAATATAATAATGGTGTCGTCCACCTTTATTTAGAATAGAGATTGAATCACCTAAAAAATAAAAACTGCGTCTTTTATTTAAATATCTGAATCAAAAAATCTACTTAAGCCTTATACCTTCCCAAAATTTTAAAATTGAAATATAAGGACTTAGCTCTATTTACTCTAATCCAAAATATAATAGTTTTCGAAATACAAAATGTCAAAATTTTAATTTTTTAAATCTTTTTTGTGAATATTTTTTTTAATGGTAGCCCGATTTGCACTAAATCTATTACCATGGTTTTTTGGAATGACAAATCGGAATGTGATTACAGTCTCGATGTACATTGCAAAGTTTGTTACCAGCTGCACTTTACCTGCATCTAAAGCTTCCTAACTTTTATGTGAATCGATATATTAAATTTTTAATTAAAAATCCTTATTCTTTGACTTCTTTTATTCAAAAAGTTATAGTTTCGTTTTTAAATATAAAAGTATAGATGTATATTTTCTATTTGGTTTTAATTGTTTTATTGGTTTATTCTCTTTGTTTTTAACTCCATGATAATTAGGCCAGCGAACAGTCAGCTTTTCATCGGTTGGGCAGATTGTGTGGTGTAAGGAGTACTTATATCAGGGCGCTACTTAATTTTAAATATGATCTCTTAATGAGTTAAATCGCTAAATTGAGAAGAGCAGTTTAAAGTAGTGTTAGCTGGTAAAGATTGAAATAAAAGGACTGAGATTAACTTTGATCGATTCTATTGGATAACTTAGCAACAACAAAATTCAGAACATCTTAAAATAAAAAATTAAAAGGGATGTTTTATGCATCAAAGCTTTTTATATTTCCTTTCCAAATTCCTTAATTAGTCCACATGATCTTTGGCTAGAAATCATAAAAGATATACACTAGAAATAATCGATCTACGCTTTATAATAATGCCACGATTGCGTCGCAGGTCGTACGCAACATATTACAAAAGTTTATTAACTAATAAGAAGTTGTTGAACTACATAATAATAAATTATAAAATTAATTACCACTTAACTAATGTTTTTAATATTAATATATAATTAATCTGAATGAAGAATAAGCTTCTTAAAGGGGCAGAATTCAGAGCGTCTTCCTGTTATACAGAGAGCATACTGCTGGCAAGAATAACTAGGCACGTCGGAGATTACGGTGTCATTAGCAAAGACAATTCTTTGAGATCTTACAGACCTTGAACCCTAGAACATTTTTTTCAGGCCTTAATGTGTTGCTCAAAAGGAAAAAATAATGCTCTCTCTCTCTTTTCCATGAGGGCACCATAAAGAAAGCACATTATTCTGTAACATAAAATGAGGAAGGGATTTTCTATAAGTACTTAACTTGACATGATGGACAGAAAAAATGCTAGATATTCATATCTCAGATCATAACGTCGATTCTGGTTCCCCCTTTCAAGGACATCCTTCGTCCTGCCTGACTACTTGCAGAGAGGTAATAGTAAATTCGTATCATTCTGTTTTTCTTTAGGAATATTACGTATAACCTCCATAAATGCATTCGTCATACCTAGCCAGCACAATTTTTAAAGATAAACAAAAAATTGCTGACTTCTCTTGTGGTTTGGCGACCCACTTAATCTTTATTGTATTTGTCTAGTTAATTAGATCGTAGGGAAGTGAAATGGAGAGGAAGAGTTGTAATAATCATTTCGGACAACAGCTCCAATAATTTGGATCGATCATCCTCACAGGTATGTCGATCAATCTATTATTCTTTTCTTTTATCCTTTATCTCGTAGTGCTAGAACAAGAGCACATGCCTTCTCCGGTGAATTCCAATTATTGCCCGTGGCTGCGGCTTCGAATTGATAGACAGATTTGCAGGAAGATAACCTACCTATATTGCACCTGCTATCTTCTCGATTTGCGAATGTAATTGTTGAACCTGTTTCTTAATTCCCGTCACTTTATGTTGTACCTCGTAATGTACGCCTTCTCTAATTTGCAAATGTAATTGTTGCATCTGTCTGTGGATTCCTGTCATCTCATGCTGTACTGCTCCATGTACGTCTTCTCTAATTATAATAATCTTCTGTTGCATCTCTTGTTCTATGTGCTTCATATCTTCTGGATCTTTTTTAAGTTCCTGTCTCATGTTCTCCAGATTTGTTTTTAGTTCTTGTTTTATATCATCTTGGCTTGTTTTTAATTTTTGTTTCATATCGTCTTGGCTTGTTTTCTGTGTCATCAAGTCTTGTTTCATATCATCTTGGCTTGTCCTTAATTCCTGTTTCACATCAGCTTGGTTTATTTTCAGAGTCATCAATTCTTGTTTCATATCATCTTGACTCGTCTTTAATTCCTGTTTCATACCGTCTTGATTTTTCGTTATATCTTCGTTTAATACTTGTTTCAACTTTTCTTGGCCTTTCTTTAAATCTTCATGTTTTTTTTTCATATCTTCTTGGATTTTTTCCAAATCTTGTATCATCATCAATATCGGATTTAAACTTTTTGAAATTCCTGTTCTATTTTTGCTTTCTATTTCCTTGTTTCTACTGGCATTCAGTTTCAATTCATTTTTTTTCTTAACTTGTTCGGGATTTTATCCCATTTCTGACATCAATTTGTTCCGGACGGCTGATCTTTCAACACACTGTATTATTTAATAATGTTTTATTAAAACTTCAATTTTGACGACTTGTCAAATAATCGAACTTACATTAATGACTTCTCAAACTTAACTGTCCACGAAAGCCGATCTGGACTCTTTTTATACCTTTTTGCCTATACCAGAAGATTACGGATCTTTCTAGATGGATTTTCGTACTACATTGTGTAATAAAAATAAGAAAAATAAATGATCTATCGATTTCTAGATCTTCTATTATAGGCTTTCCATATTAAAAATAAGGAAATATAATTTTCTTAAAAGTTCCAGACTTTCTTTCATAGACGTCTCATGAGGACATTAATGAAAGGTAAAACTAATTAAATAATTTATGGACAAAATAAATCTAAAACCCTACAAACTAGAACCACAAACTAATACTATGAGGTGTCTACTCCTATTAAGTCCGTTACAATATTATGAAGATAAATATTTAAAAAAAAAAAACTTTGTCACCTTCTATTTTGGAAATTATCAACTTTTGGACAAAGGAAAATTGGGTTAAGTCCTCATGTTTTAGCCTCAGAATTTTCTGTTAGGATTTTGTACAGACCTTTTAGGGACATCCTGTATATATATTTTTATTTTTGTAAAAATAATTCTTTACATAAAGGTTTTCAATTTAATTGTATAAGAGATAAGGACATTCTAGTTAAAGAAATAATGTTAAATATTGTTTTTTGTTTAATTACTTCTAAGTTACACTGCCCTAATTCTACAAAATGTACAGTGTGCCATTACTTTTGTCGGCCACTGTATTTAATAACCCTGCATTTTCTTTTCTATTCATGGGAAATATTTAAATAAAGAATATTTATCATCCTTCATTCGAATTAATCTCCTAATAAGTTTACATACAAAAATTTTTTTAAATGTAAAACTTGGATGAGTAAATTCTTTAGACTTGTTTAGTTAAAATATTATAATTTTGTATTCCACTCTATTATTTCTACTAGATTAAAGAATACATGGAACAAGTTACTGCTTTATTTAGAAGAATTTATAGATATTCTTTAGGATCCGTTTATGTATGTACCGTCGAATTTATGCAGATTGGGTAGTCGTTAAAATTCAGGAGGAGATGAAAAGAGAGCCGGATAAAAAATTCAGGTGCCGAGGGATCATCTGAATGACAAAGTCTGTAAACAGCGCCGAATATAAGTACTTTGAATAATTTTCGGTATAGAAAGAAGCTTTAATCAGGCAAGCAATTTAAAAAGATTTTTCTTTTCGGGTCTTTGTAAGGGTATACATTAAAGAAGCGTTTTATATTAAAAAAAAGGAACGAAAATTATTTTGTATTTATACTTGCGCTTTTTAAAACCAGCTCTTTTCACTGTTATTACAATTCTAAGTTTTTTAGACGTGCGAGTTGTTTTCCGCGAGATATATTTTGAAGGAACAATTAAATAGCCAATTACGTTCTGATAATGACAAGCCACTTGAAGAGGTATTTGAGTCTCGCTTGTCAAAGTTAATTGATTGGAAATTAAGTGATACAAGTGCTTTTTTTGTCTTTTCTAATTTTGCAGAAGGAGATGAGTATAAAACAAAACCAACTTGTAATTTAGAAAAATATGCCTGCATTTGAACTTTTTGCAAATCTCAACTACTGTTTTTTGTCAGTACTTACGGTACTGTTTCTCCATTTCTCTGTGGACTCTCAATTTGTCTATTTAGTTTGCTCACGTAACGTTAGGGGAGGTTTAGGGTTTAGGTTAGGGGAGAAAACTGAAAATTACTAAACCTTATGTCATCTAAATGTTCAGTGCATTACTAATAAAATTGACTTACTTGAAATATGCTAAAGTTAGAGGATATTCATATAATGTATATAACTGAACACGAGCTTCACTGAGAATATACTGAGATTCATATTTAGGAATACAGCCTCTTAACGTCTTTTATTAGAGTTAGCTTGAAAAATATTTTTAAACTTTTTGGAGTAATATAGGGTGTTTCAATTGAAGGATATAGTGAATGATATGGGATATTTATTGATTCAGTAAGCATAGTTCTTTGTGAAATTTTGGATCATTTCAAATACTTAATATTTTATGGAGATTTAGGTAATGATTTTTTCTTCTGAAACAACTGGACGAATTGTTTCATTTACTAATGCTAAAAGTAACCACGTCTGAACCAACACTGATTTACACAAATGCAAATGGACATACCAGTGAATTCGCTACAGATTTTGTTGCCACTAATATTCCAAAATCCCTAGTTCATTGCAATGTTTCTAACTCCTATATAAGTGACCAGTTAGCACATAAATTTGTCTCTGACCAGTTAACTAAGCGACATGTCAATCCTGCTGTACAGTGTAAAAAGAATGTGTAAAGTTCGTGCTGAAAATAATCTCTTATCGTATGTTGATGACCCTAGAATGAAGTCGTCTCTTAGTTTTTTCTTCCGATTGTAGTAAATTATGGAATGAGTAGAATATTATGTATTGTTTAAACAGTTATATAAAATTCTTAAAAATCTAATAAATGGCAATTTAGACATGGGTGGTATGACGAATATATATTCTGTTTAAAAAATAAGTTAGATGATCTATTTTGGATGATATATGTTTAGAATATCGCAATCTTAAAAAAACATATAAAGAACACATCAACAGAAGCAAAAAAAATTATTTTCAGAAGAAAATAATAAATTGTGATTAGCCCATATACAAAACTTCTGCTGTATAGGATAATTTAGACTTTTTGTCCATTTTTTGTAAATTGCACCACTACTACAAAATAAGACTTAATGAACAACCTTCATAAAACTTCTTAGTTTAGACACAAACCACGTTTTTAAAAATAGTTATTTTATGAAGTTAGCTTATACAGAGTCAAAAAGAAATAAATTTTGCTTCACATGTGACCAAACTTTTTTAGCCCTATTTGGATTTTGTAGAAAAACACACATTTAATATGGCTCCACTTTAAACAATATATATATATATATATATATATATATATATATATATATATATATATATATATATATATATATATATATATATATATATATATATATATATATACAGTGTGACCAGTAAAGTCCGCATCATATGGGATTTCATTTATTAATAGATTTATTCGAAACAAACAAACAAAACCAAAAAAGTAGTAGTCACGTGATCAGCATTATCTGGCAATTTTTTTTCAAAAAAAATCCAAAGTGGGGTTATATCTTAAAGTATAGAAAAAAGTTATTAGAACAAGTTTATCTAAATGCAATTTTTAGCCTATGTGCAAAATTTCAGCTGTTTAGGATTATTTAGATTTTTTGCCCATTTTTTGTAAATTGCAAAACTGTTGCAAAATAGGACTCAACGCAACCTAAAAAAACTTCTTAGTTTTGACAATGCTTTATCCCAGACATATTTTGTTTAAAGTAGAGCCATATGTCACATGTGAAGCAAAATTTATTTGTCTTTGTCCCTATATAATGTCATATTATGACTATTCTATAAATTCAGCCCTTGAAAAAACATATACTGTTAGTGGACTGACATGTGACCAAATTACTAAAACCTATTAGTTAAACAGTTCAACAAGTTGTAATTTTTCTTGTATTAGAGGAAACGGTAGACAGTTTATCCCGTCCTGCCATTTCAACTTTCTTTTCTTTCTTCTAATACATTTCTAAGGAGTACTTGCATATTCGAGTTATCGTCTATTGTGTTTTGAGTCACTTTTGTATTGAATTCTCTTCTACTTTAGTTTTTTCTTCATACGTGTTTCCATTATTTAATAGTCTGGTGTCCAGAGTTATAATAAGTTAAGATCAAAATTCACAGAAAATAACTATCTATATAAAATCTCCATTCTAAAACTTATCAGCAGGATTTCATACATTTCAGACATAGTGAGAAGCTTAAAAGTGGACTGAAATATGATGAAATCTTTATGGTGGTAGAATTTGTTTAACAAGTTACCGTTTTTCTTTTTACCTCCTCCCTAAACTGTCTACCTGTCATTTCTTGGTCTGAACCCCTCCCCCTCAATACTAATAATCTCACAATACCCTCTTCTGGAATGAAATTTTGAAAATATAATTTTTTTATTTTAACTATTTTTTAAATTAAAATTAGCTGCTTCTAAACTAATGACTCCTCCCTACTACTATGACTTAATTAGGATTTGAAAAGTTAATTGGAAACAAAGCATGAACTTTTAAAAGACTCCATATTCAGATAAATTAAACATACTGTATGCTAATATAAATTCCGCCACCTGAATCGAAAAAAAGACGAACAAATCATAAAAGCGCACAGTTCATCATAAACCATAGTCTCCGTTGTTGTGTGTCGAACATCGGGGCATAGAATAATAAATTTCTTTATTATCAAAGGGAATTCATTCACCTATTGAAACCTCAAGCCATAAATTAGATAATCATGCGGTGGTTTAAAAATGTAATCACAATATCGAACTGATACAACATGCGGCTGGATTGTATCGCTTCATACCAGAATATTCTGGAAAGCATTATTAAAATAGTTAAATAAATTAAGGCTTGAGTAATTTTTAAAATAAGAAATACTATAGATAAATTGAATATTTCACCAAGTAGACTGATAAGGAAGGTAACCGAAGTGTTTGTATCCAATTTTGATGAAATTCTAATGTGTTATTGAGGGCATGAAAATTATTGATGTATATTTTTTTTTATTGACTGAGATCCATTTTAAGAGGATGAAAACCGCGCCTAAAGTTCACCACTAAAAACAGTGTTTTTAATATCTTAAGTTCTAACTAAGAAATCTTTCCAAAACAAAGTGTAAATTACTTGCTATTTCCTTATTTTCAATATATTTCATAAGGGTAAACCTGCATTTCATTCAAGTATTTTAATTCGAAAAATTATGAAATTAACCGGAATTCTTTAAAAATATTTTTATTATGGATAACATAAGTGTCTAAAGTTAACGTTTTTCAGGGTTTTAGAAAAAAAAAACTAGTAAAATTGGGTGAGTCGCCCTAAATATTTTGGTTTTATATCTCAAGAAAAAGAGATATATTGTGTTTTTCAGTGTCTATTTTTATCACATATAGGCAAAACGCTTTCAGTCTTACTTTGAATATCTTCAGGGCTCAGACCCAAAAAACAAGAAAATATGGTCAATAAATAAGCTTTTTTGGTACTCACTAACCACAATCATTCGTCAAAGGGCACATTTTAACCTTGCTATTTGGAGAACAATCCCAGCGCTGGGTTAGCCTTTACACAGTACAAGTCAAGTCACAGTTAAAATTGATGAAACAGTCAATCTCAAATTTAAATTAAAAGAGTTAAAATAGCGTGAATATCAATACTATTTAAATACTCAACTTTGACATTAACATCGATATACGAAACATGTTACCACCGCAGTTCAACGATCTCCCCATGAGAGCTGATGCGTGTTTTTTAAGCCAACAGATAAATTGAAAAAAAATAGATAAGTTTTTAAATATAAAATTTTCGGTTATCCAGACATTTTAAAAACAGTTTATAGGGCCCAATGGCGAGATGATGGGTTGTATCGGATGTAATGGCCTAATGACCCATATGAGGATGTCGTAATTTTTCAGAACCGGGGATTCTCCATTGTCTTATCGTTCTCTACACTTTTTAACACCAGAGTAATGGTTATCAACAATCTTATGTCCCCACAGTCGAGAAGTTTTCCTCTTTTTCCATATATTGGTTAGACTACATAACACGCAGCCACTCTCAAGGGGAAATCGTTGATGCGGCATCTTTTTTGAACTGCGAAAACTCGTAGTTAATTTTTTCGCCTTTGCCAACTGGTACGCCCTCTATTATTTGGGTAGCATGTTTCGTGTCGAGTTTTGATGTATTTATTTTTTAAATTACCGTCACGCCATCACATTTCTGGTTTGAGTTGCTCTTCTGTAATTGAGTGATCTGTCGAAATGTTGCGATTCGTAACTTGTTTGTGGTTTTTCCTTTTAAAAACAGTTTATAGGGTACAATTGCGAGATAATGGGTTGTGCCGAATGCAATGGCCTGATGTGTCCCATATTTTTCTGGCCAACCATATCAGTGACTGCAGAAGTGCCTTAAACCTTTCGATTTAGTTGGCTTTTTCTTAACTAGTCCAGTCATGAGACTACCTCCTCTTTAAATACGTATATATATATATATATATATATATATATATATATATATATATATATATATATATATATATATATATATACAGACGCGGATCCAAGGGGGGGGGGGCGGTGGGGGCGATCGCCCCCCCCCCAAAAGCTTTGAGTTTAGAAAAATGGACCCGATTTTTCCTCTTATACTATAGTTTATTCAAGAACTAGAGAGAGTAATAAATCATTTTTTACCCTTTTTCTTATCGCAAACTACCTGTGTTCTTTAGTCCGGTGTTTTTAGGAAAATTTGTTAGACACATATATTTTTCATAGGAAGGGTTAGAAATTTTATAATCAAAAATAGCGGTCTATAATAATAGACTAAAACGTAGGATTATTCTCTCAAAAAATTCTAAGTTATAATTTAAATACTTACAAAATATCCATTGTCAAAACTACAAAAAGTTAAACATATATAAAAAAATAAATTCGTCCATATAATAATAAAATATTTTTGGGGCTATCGGTCATTTTATTATTAATTAAAAACATTTTTAGGATATTTGACGTTTCAGTTTATTTATTTCTTAAACCATCTGCAGAATTACAATTAAACACTAAAAAGGGATTCTAATGTAATTACTTTTTTTATGTTGTAATTAAAATTATACCTACTTATTTTTATTTCTATTGTAATGATATCTTAATTTAATTTACTTTTAAATATGGAAATACGATATCCCCAAAAAAATAAGATAAACATGTTAATTCTACACACATATATATAAAATTAAAGAGTGGGACACACTAAAATAAAAATATATAAAAAAATAAAAAAAAACAAATAAACAACATTAAACAATAAAATACAACAAAAACAAAAATTTAAATAACAAATTGTGTTTACCCTAGTAAACATTACATGTCTAATTCCTAATCAAAGTCAGTGAAACTATCTTCGCTAAAATTAATTATAATTGGTTCCTCTATCTCACCGATTATGAGATCACGTTCTGACATTTTGTTTTATTCTTTTATTATATGGATTTTTCCCAATTTTCCGCAGTAACTTTATTCAAAAAAATCTTTCAAAAGTTTAGTAAAATTACTAATTTTATTAATTGTGTTATTTCTATCAACTCTACCTTTTACTTGAGAGAGATATTTACGTCTCCAACGGACAGTTTCCGGACGATTTATAAGAACAGAATTTCTATCTGGTTTTTCCCAGCAAAAATTAAGTTCTCTGAGCAATTTCCAGAGATCAGTTCTTTTAATTTCAGGTAAATCGCGATCTTCAATGATTTTAGTTAAAATTTTGTAGATGGTTGGGATCTGCTTCTCATAATAAAATGTATATACAACCCCTTTAATTGCAGTTTTCATCTCTTCTTCCAACGAGGTTTTTCGTTTGCCTGTGATCGAATGTGGCTTGGGAGTACTAACAATTCCAGTCGTTTTTTCTCCTTCAGTATTGGGTACATAGTAGATTTTCCAACTCCTGTCATGTTGGAACATATCTCAACAGAACTTTTAACATTATTATCTAGATATTGATATCTCTGGTTTAACGATTTTGGAATAAATATAGAGGTGAAAGCCATATCTTTTGGGTATCTCACTAATCTCAAATAATATATAAAAACAAGCGCAAACAAGATAAATCACTAAGAAAAAACTGTAAGTTGTATTTTGCTCACTGACAGAAATTAAATTAAACTATCAGAAATCCTATGTTGCAGTAAATTTATAAAATATATTTAAATATAATGAAATATAATTATATTTACGGCAGTTCTCAGTTACCTGCGGCACTAGAGCAGGTACGTTAGAGGTTTCGGTAACAGTTTTATTACTCTCTCAAGTTATTGAATAGAGTATATGAGTCTGTATGCTTGTGATCGCCCCTCCCCCTCCCAAAAGCTTTGAGTTCAGGAAAATAGAACCCATTTTGCCTTTTATATTAGGAATGAGTATGCTGCTTGCACTCCCCCCCCCCCCCCAAAGAGAGAGGCTGAATCCGCCCGCCTATATATATATATATATATATATATATATATATATATATATATGAAATAGAATGCGAAACAGTGAATGCAAACTTCGCTCCATCATATCATTTCTGTGTTAGAGGTTGCACAGTTAGAATAAATCGTAATAAAATACAGTTAATCCTATTCCACCACCATCGAGATGGTGGCCTACCTGTACCACCATACCGAGAAGAAAGTCAAAGCTTACCCTTCCGCCACAGTGATACGGCAGAGATACATGTTTCGTCTCTCACTAGACTCATCAGGGTACCGACATGCACCTGGCTGTGCAAAGGACAGATCAGAAGGAAGCATGCAACACTGAACGCGGCTTCGCCGACCTCTCGTCGGATGGCTTATATATGTTTATACGGCTTTCACGGATTCCTCCGTGTGAGATGCATTAGCACTGGTTATATCCACACTAACACAGAAAGGATATGATGGAGCGAAGTTTGCATTCACTGTTTCGCATTCTATTTCATTTACATACGGAGTTGCATATAGTTGTACGTTTGCTGAATGTGATTTCAGCACTACAACAGCATAATGTGGATATAACCACTGCTAATGCATCTCACACGGAGGAATCCGTGAAAGCCGTATAAACATATATATATATATATATATATATATATATATATATATATATATATATATATATATATATATATATTAAGATATAAATATAGGTATATAGGATGTAAGTGTGATAAAAGACTATTAATTTGAGCCACATGGCTTAACAAGGATTCGAAAGAAGCTTGAACTGACAAAGCAATTAGATTAGCTCTAAATTTTGAAAACTTTTGGCTAAGCTTCATTAGCAGGCTGTTTCTACTTAACATTTACTAAAAGCTATTTTCACAGAAATAACCTTTGTTTAAACTCCTCGAGCTCCAAAGAAATTAGAAAAAAAAATGGCTTATGAGCTTTTTCGATAAAATATATTAAGTATTTAACTCGAATAACATTTTGACAAGCTAAGTTTTTAGGTGACTGCAATGGTTAAGTGAATTCAAAAAAGCATTTGAAAACACATTATCTGAGAAACAAAAAACATTTATTTAAAAGTTATTGAACCAATGGCGTTTTAAAAAATTTTAGATAATTTTCTTTGTTTATTTAAAAAAAATACGCGGGATTGCCAAAGTTAATACTTATTCATATTGCTTGAGGATATTAAAATTATATATGTTTAGGAGTCACGTTATATAAAAGACCTTGCTGATTCTAAAGTGTAATAAAACCCACATACCAAGGATGACTTATTAATTCTAGGTTTTGAATCCAAAAAAGTCGCTTATTTAAGGAGATGTGTAAGAGCTCACATTATCGTGAAGAATGTGATTCGTCTCCGGTTTATTTTTCTCAATTCGCTGAAAATTTCTTGTGGAAATAAGAACGTAAGTTTATTATTTGTTGATCAAGCTGTTTACCAATATTGACTAATCCTCTTCTTCATTGGTGTGTTCGAATCATTGTACGTTCAATAGAACTCCGAGGGTGGTGCTTGTGCGCCCTTATCAAGAGTGTTCTTACCTTCCTTTGCAGATTTTCGATGTCTGTCTTGCTCCATTTTCCAACTCCAAAAGAGTAGCTAAGCGCATGCGTATGTGTAGAACGCCTTAAATAAATTTCTATTATTAGACTAGTTCGTACCATCCGTCTTACCCTTCTGACAAATTCGGCTGTCAATGTGCCCTTCATAGTGCGATGGTCAATTCGTTTAGCCTGTTTCATACCTAAGTATTTGTATGTTTATTCCGCTTCCATTGCAGCTATAGTTTCACCGTTCTGCATCTCCAATGTTTTCATCTTTCCTTTAACGATGTTCAAACTGCATTCCGATATGCCTGGAAACTCTTCCACAATTTTGAGCATTTACTCCAGTTGGTTTTTGGCAGTAGCCATCAGTTTAAGATCATCTATGTATAGAAGATGATTCAGTCTTACCACCTATACTATTATATAATATAAATGCTGGTAGTATTAATGTTTGTAAAGGCTTTAATTTCATTGTGTGTTACATAACGATCTTGCATTGTCAGTTCACGTACAATTGATGTTTTCTTGCATTATAACCAATTTTGGATGAGTTTCAGTTGACTCGTCCGAGAACGAACGATGGCCGCAATTAAATTCATTAAACAAACGAATACAGCGCTTTATTTCTTAAAAATGCAGATAATACAATTTCGCGTCAGTTAAGAGGCTAGGTCATCGAGAATAATTACGAGCTCCATTTTATTAAATGTTCCAAACATATTTTTTCGTACTAACATACAAATATAACATTTTGTCAGATATACAAGTACAAATATTATATTTAATCAAAGCCTTTTTGTAGATATTTAAGTTACGTCTATTATACCAACATGAAAAGGAAATAAATTGCTTTTAAATTACAGAAAATTAAGTTACATTTAACCAAGGAAATTCTGCCAAATCCACATTTTATATTAAATCCACATATCCAAAAATATTTGTATTATTCGAATCCCAAAACAAATTTAATATCCAAGAACAGTGAACCGCAAATAAATTCGAAGATAAATTTCGATTCTAAGAGATATCCGAGTTAGTACATAACTCAATAGAGCAAAAGCATCGAGATCTAATGCTATCAGCGGCTTAGGACTCTAATACGGTTTGCAATTATCTCAGGAAATTGAGAATCTTATCTTCCTTCATTAAAACGGGACATTATTCAAAATAGGAAGCCCTTCGTGATATTTCGGTCCTCCGGTCGGCTTCCTAATCCCTAGGGAGATATGATTTAATGGGCCTTAAAAAATTTATGTTAAAATCTATAAGCCTAAAAATTGAAACAGATTTGTTTACTAAAGTCCATAAATCTTTAGTCTTATATTTATAAAATTCTGTTATTTTCTAAAAATATTACAAGGAATAATCAAAAAAGCATGTTTCATATATTCGTTTTCCTAAAATAGTTCTAGAATAGATGTATTTTAATTACAGTTCAAAATACTACGACAAATAAAAACTTGTAAGCTGAATTACAGTAAATGTTAGAAATATTCAGAGCATCCAGGGAATATCGGAGTAAAAATAATGTGTTATTTCGGTAATTTCTACCTATGTAACCCTTACACACCCTAAATTATCGTATCGCGTATCAAAATCTCGAGAACATCAACAACATGCTTTGATAGATGATGGTTAAGCAGGTTTAAGGATATCCTTATGCAAATATATAACTTGTTATAGCATATCCGGGTGCAGTGTTGAAAATCTATGTTTTTTTCTAACTTTAGAAAAATTTTGCACAATGTAGCAACATCGCATCGAGGCGTCTGAGGATGATCCCAATTTATGAAGTCTCAATTTTCTAAGTCTTAAACTAACGGAGCTATCCATAAAAGCTTCTGTAATTCCAAATTTCACCAGATCCCGTACTTGTCGAAGGGTCAGCTAATTATCGAGGTGCCCCTGTATATAGGAATTATGTCGTCACTTCTGATACTTTCGATACCCAGAAAATACAAGATATACAAAACAGGTATATAGGCAGCCGGCCGGTCGTCGGAAGATCAGTATTGGATATACAAACGAAATGTAAAGAACTAGCGAATAAAGATAGCGTTGTGGTCAGCGTTCCAGGTGAGGTGGGAGAGGAGGCGATCGCCAGTCTCAAGCTTCGAATTCAGGGAAATTGACCCAAATCTGCCTCTTACACTGTTGGCATATCGCCTCCCCCCGTCAACAACACTCATTCGCTTACGGTCGCCTTCGCCAATTGCTTTAAATTCAGAAAAATAGACCCGATCCTGCCTCTTACCTAGGAATGTGAATATTGTTGGCATCTCCCCCTCCCCCCAGTCGACAACACGCGTTCGCTTGCGATCGTCCCTCCCAAGAACTTTAAATTCAAATAAATAGACCAGTCCTTGCTTCTTACCTAGGAATGGGAATGTTGTTGGCATTTCCCCTCCCCCATCGACTCGCTTTTGCTTGCGATCGCTTCCTCAAGATCTTCAAACTCAAAACTACTGACGTCTCCGCCTCTGTCAACAATGTGCTTTCACTTGCAATATTGTATTTTTATGGTACCACCGCCCCTCAAAGATACAGGCTGGATCAGCCACTGGTTGTAGTACTGCTATTATTTTCGCTTTGTGTAAACGATATCGTCGCGATCCAGCGTGAACAAACAAAATTAAATATGTGATGCAGTGACATTGAAAGTTAAACGAAAGACGTTGAGCCTACATATAAGAAAAGCCTACGAATTATATTTTGGATGCAAAATTGGCGATCAAGACCAAACTTGGGCTTCCAGAATTTGTTGCTTTTGTTCAAGAACCGTATCAGGATGGGTACTCACAAGCTTATGAAGTTTAGAGTGTCATGTCATGTTGATGACTGCTATTTTTGCTTAACAAAAATCCTGGGGTTTCTAGTAAAAGGAAACATAAAATTGAATATTCAAATATTCCCTCAACCATCATGAGATTTGTACCTAATGACGCTTCTAGCATACCTGTTCCAATGCCAATGCCAATAAAATCAACTCGGAAATGGATGAACTAGATGATTTTGAACCAAAAACCAGTCCAAGTTTTCAAGAGAAAAACCATTACGAATGTAGTAGCAGTAAACAGCCCTATTCTATATTTCAGGAAGAGCTCACCAATCTTATTCGTGATTGGGATCTTCCGAAACAGAATCACCACTGCTTGGATCTCGTTTAAAAGAGTGAAATTAAAAGAAATTGTGACATTTCGGAAGAGTAAGCTATATTGGCAGTATTTTTCTTAATGACAAATGACTTGGTTTATTGTCATGACATTTCGGATTTGACTTTTCGAAGATAAGTCCAAAGGCAGTTTTATTGTTTAATGGAACTGAACAACTATCTGTTCCCATGGGTCACGCTGTAAATATGAAAGGAACGTACGAAACATGCGTATATTAAATAAAATACGAAGAAACAACTGCAGGATTGATTCTAGGTATATCCAAATCATAAAAACAATTTACAGTAATGCATATATGATTATGTGAACTCAAGGGACAGCAAGATCCATACCAATGAAACGTGGACTCAAATAACAAGATTCAATGAACTTTAAATTATTTAATGCAGCACTAGAAGAAATGTTTAAAGAACTGAAGTGGGAAAACAAAGACTTACTCATTGGAGATACGTCGAGGATGTTGATAATGGCAGATAATTACGAATATGTACAGCACATGATAATAGAACTCCAATACAGCTCACACAGTGCAGGTTTACAACTAAATGAATAAAAAATAAAGGCTAACACAAACGTAGAAAGTTTATAAAACGTAATAACGACAAACAGGACGCAGGAATATGTTAAAGAATATATCTATCTGGGGTAGATAAAAAAATTTGAGGAACATAATCAAACTGCTGAAATTAAATGGAGACTTACATTAATATGGGCTATCTTTGGTCTACAAAAATAAATTCTGGCGAAGCAAATTTAACCATAACTAAAAATTTGACTAATGCATACTGCCTTATATATGCAAGTATGGACATTCAACAAAAATACGAAGAAAGTTAAACTCAAAGTGCCATGAAACGAAGGATGTTGGGTATAAAAGAGTATGAAACGAACAAATCAGACAATATACCAAACTGAGAGATGTCAAAAAATAAACACCAAACTTAAAATAATGCACACTTTGATAGCGTAAAAGGCCGAAAAGAAGATCGAAAGCAAGGTGATAAGATAACTTAAAGAGAACAGTCGGTCTATGTTAGAAAAGGAAAGCACGAAATTGTGGTAAATATAGAAAAAAAGGCTAGATTTCTGTCTGATATTTGACTAGTGAGGAATGAAATGAATAAATGAATGAATCTGGCATAATTATAAGTTAAACAGATGTAGGTTACTTTGGAATAAAGATTGAATGGAGTAACACACACCATATATAAGAATTAGCATTTAGAAGAAAAGCAAATATCGATCAAATTACCAGTAATGTATTGAAAATGTTATAGAATTTTTTTAGTGGATTTTATGGACATAAGCTTAAGGAAATCTTTTAGTAAGTGGTAATAAATATTTGCTTGTAAACAGTACTGTATAAGCCGAACTAAGAGGTGATAAATTTTCTCATTGCAACTGGTGTCGTTCTGTCTAAAGAAATTTGATATAATTTTTTGCTTATAATGAAGAAAATAATTTTCACGCTTGCCAATATCTAAATATTGCGTTTATTTAATTTTCTGATTAAGCCTCTGTTTTAGTGAAATAAAATGCGGAAACAAACAATGAAGTGTTTGTTTTGTTCACTTTTATTAAAAACATTGTTGGTATTCAAAACACGCCTATGAAATTTTAAAGTGCACTTAAATAGAAAATGCCACTGTATTTTTCGATAAATATTATTTAGAAATAAAAATGTTAGCCAGTTAAATCCATTTACACATTTTTAAAATCATAATAATTCAGTTAAAGTGAAACACGTAAACATGATCTCTAAAATTGTTTATTTAGCTGAACCTAAAATAGGAGTAACTCGTTCTCTATGAGATATTTGTAATCGATGAAGGGAAATTATTTAATCAGCCAATCGTGTTATTGGGTCCATTTTTAGTAAATAACAGCACATATTAAAATCGGGTGACCAGATATAAATCCTGTTAATTAATCATCCTAGGTTTTTGCAAGGAATCTTTTTTATTATGTGTCTTAAATTTCACATCCTTACCACACTTTCTGATCAAAAAGTACAGCAAATTCTTCAATAAAATGAAAACGGTTCAACTATTCATCGATATTTATTTTATTTTCTTCAAAGTAATCTCGATTGCAAACATATTCTTCTTTATTGCCTCAATCGTTTCAAAACGCTTTCTGCGAAGTGGTAACGTGAGTCGTGGGAGTAAAGAAAGACCCGGGAGCTGGAACGGTATAAACGTTGTTTTTTGTCAAATGTTCGAGTACAAGATGAGATGTGTGAACCAGTGCGTTGTGGTGGTGAAGAAACCACGAGTTGTTCCTCCACAATTCTAGCCTCCTGCGACGAACATTTTTTCTCAAACGCTTTAATACGGTCACGTAATACTTCTTATTTATTATCTGTCTTGGCGAAAGAAATTCGGTGTGGACCACTCCATGGCACGTCAGTTACACTTGTGCATGGACGACCGGAACGATGTAAATCATCAACCACAGCACGGCCCGCTTTAAACTCTTTATACTATTCGTACGCTTATGTTTTCAACATTGTTAAGTCTCCGTAGGCTACCATGAACATTTTCAATGCTTTTGCACATGATATTTTTTTAGAAACACAAAATTTCAGACAAATTCGACATTGCAAAATTTGCAGAACACAACAAACAATGATGTGTTTACAAAGCTATCACGCACAAGCTCTCGACAGATGGCACTCAAACAGATATTTGAGCACCAAATGACAGATTTTTTTAGAAACACAAAATTTCAGACAAATTCGACATTGCAAAATTTGCAGAACACAACAAACAATGATGTGTTTACAAAGCTATCACGCACAAGCTCTCGACAGATGGCACTCAAACAGATATTTGAGCACCAGATGACAGATGTACCAAATCAGAAAAAAAAAGAGATTTTGACAATATATTTGAATTGGAAATTTCAGGTACTTTTCGATCAGAAGGTATATTAGGGATATCCAAACTTTTTAACCTAAGGATCACACTGACTTCTCCACTAAGTCTCAAGGGCCAAGACCTGGTTAGCTCATCATACCAACAGACTTTAGTTTTGAACTACGTGCAAATTTTCGTATTGAAACTAGTCGATGAATAAGATATTTATGGTCTAAGGTGTCGAGGTGGAATCCGCACCATTTGCAATTTTGGTTGGTACTTACGGGCAAGTGTCAAGGATATTTCATTAAGGCAGAGTTTATTATTTCAATTCATTTTTTTTTAAATAATGAGTTCGCGAAACATATAAATTATTTTATATATGCAATAGTTACAAAAAATTAAATTTTGATTTTTTTTTCCAATGGCAGAGTTACCTTATTCCTTAAATATATGTTACCAGTGTTCTGATAATTTAACGGGATAAACTAGGCATATGTAAAGTTACACCTGGATAGGTTTCAGGATTGCTGATCTCAAAAACAACAACTGCTTAGTAAATTTTTCAAAATTGATTGAAAATTTTCGATGCATTCCTTAGTTTTTTCTCTACGATAGAAGCGTGTAATAAAACTTGAATATGTCACTGTAATCGTCATCACTAAATTCGATATCCATATCAGCGTCCAAAAAAGGGCAACACAAAATCTCCAGCTGAGAAGTTCCTGACCACCATATTCGGAGATGAAAGAAGAGTTAATATAGTTGAATATGTGTTTATTAAAAGAAATCTTGTTTGTGCTACAAGACAATATGCGAATGTAACTTCTTTGAACTATACCACCCATCGTATAATCCAGATTTGACTGATGTTGTATTATAGAGGTCAAAAGTCTTTTAACCCTTAAATAATATAGTGGAGTCTCCCCGATTCACTAACCATCTCTATCTCAAATATTATCTGTTCCGACAGGCCGATCCCCACCACCCAATACATGTACTTGATGCACGATGGGCACCACCTTATTTAGCGCTGTGGAGCACCTGAATAATGTCTTTGCAAACCATAGAATAAGTAGAGGAGGACCTATTGCCTGGTCTTTTCAATCTCCCGACCTAACGCCGTTAGATTTTTGGCCTGTGAAAACACCTCAAAGCTTTGGTGCATTCCACACTGGTCGATAGTAGGGAGGAACTTATCTGGAAAATCACACCATGTGGCAGGTATAGCAGTCCTCACTTTTTCTTGCCCGCCAGACTTCACGGAGCCCTTGTTGAACCCTCTTACGAAGTTTTTAACTAAGCAGTTAGTTTAACTTTTTATTGAAACTATGGTGACAGGGGAATTCCTCTTTTTCATATTCGATCTGACAGACATTAGGGGAGTAACAGTGTAAATAAAATGACGTTTTTTCAAATACGGTTAGCATTAGCGACATGAATGAAGAGAACTTAATTTTAGCTATTAGGTAAAGGTATGTAAAAATGTTGTCCGAAGTTCTTATCATACAGGGCGTAAATATATATATATATATATATATATATATATATATATATATATATATATATATATATATAATTTTTTTTTGTATTTTAAGGAGTCGCCGATACTTACTAGAGCAACAATGCCAGAAAAACGTTTTATTGTACTTAAAAGTTCTCTCCTCTCATTCTCTGAAATATGTTTAGCGTTAGATCATTTTAATTGGCTAGAATGAGGTGTTACTCATCTAATGTCACCAAATACTTAGTTCTAATGCTCATAGAAAATATATTTTATAACGATTTTCGCTGATTCGAACCTCTCGCGAACAAAAAACAAAAAAACGATTGATACCGCTATTCCAAAATAATTCTCAATAGCCCACATCGCACTGGCAGGTTGTGTATTATTTCCATGCGAATGGCTTTTAAACAACTTAATCTCCATTGTGCCAGTTTAATGGGTCAAAAGCCTCGATTGGGCCATGTTGGCCGAGCTGCACAACACTTCATATAGTGACGCCATTTGTCAAGCTTTATCCTGTAGGATTACGAAAGGAAGTTAGTTCATTTTTTGCAGGACAATGCGTTCGCTTTTGTTTTAGGTGACGGTGGTTATTTGTTGTGTTGTTTCCTGGTAATTATTATTATTTCCCTATCATCTGGAAAATGTATTGTAGTTTTTAAAACTTTTTGGAAAAAGGTATTAAAAGTATTTAAAAATCCTAATATTTATGATATTTTGAATATTGTGTTCACGTTAACAGTTTCTTTATTAAATTAACAGTGTGTGTGTTTGTTTCTTTACTACATACTACTGGTTGATGTTTCGTTAGCAGGATTTTCTAAGTGTCAGGCAACCGTTGACTGTCATCTCAGCTATTTAAGTGGTTAGGCCTCTTTGCAGTTTCGATGGCTTCCTTTATAACTCTTGTGGACAGGGTTTTACATTTCGAGAGAATTTTTATTTTTGATCTTATGTCTTGAGTTTAACAAGTATTGACAAGTGAAGAAAAAATTGTTTTTTTGCTTGACAGCGTTTATATGTTCATCTCTTCTGGTGCTTATTTTATGGTCGGTTTGACCTACGCAAAATGAATTGCATTTTTCCATGAAATTTCGTACACTCTCTAGTTTTCTAAAGGGATTTTTCCGTAGTTTTTATGACCATTTTTTGTTAGGGCGTCTTGCGGTATGTTTATTTTTTTGTCGTAATTTTCTTGATCTATAAGAAACTGTGATCGAAACGTAAGTGATTTTACTACGGCAAATAATTGGGCGGGGTAGTGATATCAATCGGCGTTAAGGTATCTGTTGGTGTGAGTGGGTTTTCTGTAGACATTGTGTAAAATCAAGCCATCCTTATTTCTTTTTAGTAGAATATCTAGAAAAGGTAGTTTTCTTTCCTGTTCTGATTCCATATTGAATTTGATTTTTGGGTCTATATTTTTTATGTAGTTTAGGAAACTTTTGAGATTTTCTTCTTCATGTTGCCAGAAAACGAATGTGTCGTCTACGTAACGCAGTCACGGTCTTGGTTTGTGTGAGGAAGTATCTTAAGCTTTTGATCTGCTATTAAACTCCTCTGGGAGTACAGATGGCAATATTATATTGTTCTATTTGTATTTCTGCACGTCTAGTAGAGAGAAGTTTTAACATTTAATTGAAGGCTTTTTTATCTGTCATCTGACAGCCTCATGTGGAGTATAAGATTTCAGTATACTTTAAAAAGAGTTTTTAAAATATGATCGTACTAAAATCGAAGTGAGCTACTTAAATATAGTACAATGCAATATCATAATAATGAGAACTAATAATTAAAAAATACACAAATCAATATAAATTTCTACTCAGAAATTTATTTTCTATTAATTTTCGAAGATATAAAAAATATCAAATAAAGTAAATCCCATGTCAAAAACAAAATGAATCTTCATAACTGTCAATATATTTGAAAATTACAGATGTAACGAATGATCACTTAAAGTAAAAAAAGTAAAATAAATTTTACTCTAAGAAAACAAACTTTTATTAACTGAGTGTTCAATCATTCATCCCACACAGGCAATGGAATAATTAAAAAGAAAATAAATTTGAGTGACACTAAAGACATTTAATATTAAGTGAATTTTTTTCGATTATAACGATAAAGTAATAAGTCCAATTATTAATTTATGTAATATTTCACTGTTGATACATTAATTGAATCTATTTACAGATTTTTTGTTGAATGTGTCAAATGTTGAGCTCAATATTACAACAAGAAACCAGTGAATGAAATTTTCAATTTGCGATATTGTAGAAAATGTATGATATTTTAGTTATACATATTCCTTTAATTTTGTTTTCACATTCTTATTTTCTTATGATATAGTGCAAAAATTTAACTGGATTATGTAAGAGTATTTATTCTGAGTTTACTCTATAATAATATATGTTAAAGTCCGAGAGTTTAGAGATTTAAATGCGAACCCCTGGGTTTTAGAGAGAGCTAAAATTTGACGATATGACTTAATAAAAAGAACATGAATTCATTTTTAACGACAATCGTCATAAAAAAAAACTTTGAGACATAGCTGGTATCTAAAAACAAGAGTGTAGAAATTAATTCCTAGAATATACTTAAAGTAGTTTCTATTAATAACGCGGACGCAGAAACAGAAACAGATGTCTTAAATTTTACCTAACGAACGCAGAAGCAGGAACCAAATGATCAAACTGGTATATTTTTAGAATAAAACCCAGGTCCAACTATGTGGAATTCACACAAAATTTAGATTAATTAACATTAAGTCAATAATCAAAATTCAGCAGGTGAAATTTATAATAAAAGAAAACAACATATATAAAATCATAATTTTAAAATGAAACTAATCATTAGCAAATAAAAACGTTACGCAGTAATAACTGATATTTATTTACAAACAAACTAACTTAAACAAAACACTGCTGTAGTATAGCCATGGATTCTATAACCCCCTCTAACTTCATACAGCGTAGAACTTTGAAGCAATGTTAAACATCTGTAACCTGTAATAGTGCTGCTAAAGTTTTGTTTTATAAAAAATGCAGAATCTTAACCAAAAGCAGAGGACCAAAAATTTACGGAGCTTCTGCACTTCCGGAAGCGAAAGCAAAAGTAAAGATTCGCTACATTACTAGTTTCTGTATTTCAGAAAGTGCTAAACATTAGTTTGTTTATAGATTTTTTTAAACCCAAGTGCCTACGTTTTATCTTATAGGTTTTTTTACTAATCGTCAACTACTTCACCATTAAGAAATTGGTAGTAACATTACTCAAAGGTCTTCCTCATTATATTATTTTGATTACCATCATCTTGACAATCATGGAATTTATTATCCCGTATCAAAGTTTGGGACATTCTCAAATAGTGTGGAAAGGTGTTCCTTCATCCTCTTTACATTAGCTGCACTTGGGTTTATTTCTGTTTGTTACATATACTTTTCAAGAATCAGGTTAAGAAATCTACCACTCTTCTGTCAAATTTCAGCAGTTCGGTACGTAGTACATTAGATGAAGCATCCAGCATGGTTTTATTTTATTTTTACCTCGGAATATGTAACCAGTATGTCCGATGTGAATTCCCTTTCAGTCCATCTGGGTAGACAGTCATGAACTTTGTGATATCCCACTATAGCCTCAGTGCCTATAAACGTAATTGCGGAGTCCGTCTTGGCCAGGAAGTCTGCAATTACGTTTCTCTGTACACTCTTTGACCAGCAAGTGTTAGCTTGTGTTGCCTAGGTTAAGGAGATACTGGACATAGTTACAAACTAACTTCGCGTTAATCAAGTGACCTCTACTTTTATCACAACTATCCAGGAATATTCTACCATTCCGTTACAATTGAAGAAGCTATTTTTCCTTACAAAATAATAAGATTTCTCCTTGGTATTTTTTTAGTACTATCTTGAGTTGTCATATACATTTCAACCCAAGTTTATGTTAATAATAGAATTGCGTCGAAATTTTAAATATTGCCCAAATTTGCCATAATTTACCAATCAGAGTTTTAAACCCAGTAAACTGGCACAACAAAAATTAAATTGTTTGAAAGTTATTCAGTTGGAAACAGTGCTAAACCTGACAAGTATGATTCACGCTTTCGAAATTTATTTTAAAATAGCTGTAAAGATTTTTCTAAAATTGTTGGTTTAAAAAACTGATAAACATTATCGAAATATGTTATTCATGCGTTACGTAGTTGCACTTTAGTTTTGTTTAATAAATATATGGGGTATTTCCAAATTGGGTGGGGCAAAGAGCAACCAAAGATAACAACAAATGTGGTTCTATGAATGAGATAATGATTGTATATTCTCTTGGATGCAAATGGAAGGCAAAAATATTAACTGTTACGAATATTCCTTTTTTTAAGTAGACCGTATATAGACTTCTGTGAGACAAATATTCTGATTTTTTGTGTCTCTAATATTAAAGTAGAAATATAATTTTTTTATATCATTGTATCAACATGAATAAATATAATTTAATTTTTTAATTAAGTCTCATTAGTCATGTTCAGTTTAAAGATTGTCAAGACTTTATAAAATAAAATCCAGTATAAATCATATAATATTATTCCGATAATTTCAAAAATTAGTTCATAAGAGTTTACCGGCAATATTAATTTGTAAATCGTAAAGTTTCATAACAATGCGTATTATTTAAACCAACTCCAAAAACGAACATTTGTTCCTTGTTCAAATAGCTTTATACGGATTTATGTACTTTAACGTGCAGTTACCGTTATGTATATTTATTTAAAAGTGCATTTCGTTTTAGGTTTTATTTGAATAACGACCAGCTTCATACAAGAAGTTAATTATACTTGTTGCTACAAAAAATGTTAAAAAATTGCTTTTGGTCTTTTAGATAAGGCCCATTATATGAAAGAGTTCTTCATCGTATTGTTGATATATCAAGCTATATTCTTATTAGTTTGGATAGACACAACTATTGTTAAAAATGCAGCATTACGTTACTTTCCCTAAATTTTGTCCTATCGCACGTCCAGACTCTAACAGCTTGTATTGTAGGGTTTTAAGTTTATGACGGAAGGTCTAGAAATTGCCAGATTACTTCTTTTTCTTATTTTTATTATAACCTGTAGTACGAAAATCATTCTAGAAAGAAGCGAAATCTTTTAGGATCCAGAAAAAGCGTATATAAAGGATCCAGATCAGCTTTTGCGGACAGTTTATTTTGAGCCGTAGTAGAAGCAACATGGCGTTGTTTGACAAGTGTCAGAATTGTTACAATAAAGGTGATTAATACATATATATATATATATATATATATATATATATATATATTATATATATATATATATATATATTCATAAAATAATTTAAGTGCACTGTTTGAATTTTTATCTTGTAATTGATTTTTATACTGAAGCGAGAATCATATTAGGCTCAGACTGGGTCTTGGATTGTTTTGATATTGTTAAAATTTAGTATTTGCTGCTGATGTGTCGCTGTTTAAAAATCATAGTTGGTCTAAGTATCAATAATTTCCAGAATAAGGAGAAAGAAAAAATTATAAAAAATTTACCTTAAGATGAGATAGTAGTTCACCATATTTTGCTCTCAAATAACAATCAATATTTTTGGCAGTAAACTAGTAAGAATTTACAAATTCTCGGAAAAATTACTTTATTTTTTCACTACCTTTTACTCAACCAACAACACTAGCCAATCAAAGCGTTTGATCCAATTAACAGGACATAGTTGCTGTTTTTAATTTTATTCCATTGAAAATATTGCGAAACCTGTTTGGCAATTTGCGTTATTAAAAATTGTTTTCGTCATTATATTATCAGTCATTTATCGATGAAAATTGTATTTGTAGGGAAATATTTATTATGAAAGTGGAGATTTAGTATTTTATGCCAACTAATCAATCATATTTGCGCCTTGTTAGAATATTAAAATAAACTTTTTTGAAGATTTTCTTATTAAAATTAAATGCCATAGTTATGTTAAATTACTAGCAATTTCGGTGATTTTATCAAATTAAAATCTTCAGAAATACGCCTAATATCATAATAATATATATATATATATATATATATATATATATATATATATATATATATATATATATATATATATATATATATATATCTTGCCGCTCAGATTCATCAAAATTGTTTCTACAAATTTGTCTTTCCCTCATACTGTCTACATAATGGGCAAAAATTTGTTATTCAAATAGTCACGTAGAAATGTTACAACTTTGACAGAAGTTTACAAACAAAAAATTGTCAATGCAAAAATATACGCTTCTGCCAAAACTCATTAGATATTCATGAATTAAATGTTATTGATAATCGCCTAATTTAACTTAGAAAAAATTGTATGCTCATAATACAACTCAAAATATCATTTCCTATGAATATTTTATATTTTTTCTAAGGTTTACAACTCTGTGATCTTTCTATATTTTCATCTCATGCCTTCTAGTTATCATAGAAGTTAGACTTTCTAGTTGGCCTTATCTATTTCGCTGATTATATTGCTATAATTTTTATGATATGAGGTTAATCGTTTAAATCAGTACACGCAAATGTCTTGCCTGGTAAACAAATCATCAGAGAATGTTTTGCACAAAATTTTAATATTAGCCTTATAGTCGTATTTCAATTTTTTTCTGCTGCCAAGTCACACATCATTGATGATCACTTCTTCGGTAATCATATACATGGCTTGGATTCACAAAAACAGAGTGGAGACACTAAGCCCAACACATTACTTCTTTAACCATTTTTATCTATCTTTTTTAAACCTGGCCCATCCTGTCCTTGGAGTGTAGTTCAATGGATTTGTTATATCATTGGCAATCACTTCCTGCACTTCTTCAGATACAGGATATAACTTTTAGCAAATATTTCAGAAATTCTTAGATCATTTTAGCATTTCTTTGCTACTTACTTATTTACTTACTCATTTTTTGACTCTTTAGATAGACACAGGTTAGCCTTTGTTCCAGTACCCGGCTAGCTATACTACTACTATTTAATTTTATATTTCTGACAGGTTGATAAATTAAAATAAATAAAAAACAAAATTTTAAAATAAAAATTATTCTATCATAAAAATGCTGTTTCCCTTTTTTGTAGAAATCTAAATTCTTCCCTAATATTATAAAGCATTTTTACAGTAAATTACCATATCTCGTTTTATATTATTTACCGAAGATCCTCGATATTTTCGGATTTCTGTACCAAAACTTTTTTTGAAATGACTGAATGGAACAAATTTAAGGGTTGATGATAGTGACCTTGCCTGCTATTCAACAGTACCCCTTCCACAGATCCAGATATTGCATCACATTTTGAACATATTAAGCTGGTACATTTTTTAATTACAACGAAATTTCTCCCATCCAGTGCTGATGACGTAGAACCTATGCGACATTGTCGCAGCCTGAACAGCCGGATTGGCTACACTCGGTTCTTAGAAACATATGCATACCTAATTACCGTGAGATACACATGTGGCTGTGCATCCCAATATGCAAAAAATGCATTTTTTTATTAAATAAAATGGTTGTAATAAAAAAGAAAAACACATTTAAATTCAATTATAAAAAAAACGAAATGGTAGATGAGATGTTTTTTTTATTACATTACAGCAGTCAACGTATTAAAGACAAAGTGATGAAGTATGACATCCATTAATTAATACATTATTATAACAAACTAAAGCTGTACAAATTGTTGACATTATGAAATTATGCAAGTACAAAATCAGTTTTTCCGCCGCATTAACAAAATAACAACTTCTGAAACACGGAAAATATTTTATGTATATACTAATTCGATCAAAAATTTATTTCTAAATTAAATTATTTATTTTTCAGCTGTCGATGACATTTTCAGATATCGCTTCGCGACGGACGGGTAAATTGGATTTGTAGGAGCAAAACTTCGATTAGAAAATAAAATTTTCAAAGTTTGTTTTCAGCCGCAGATTTGTACTAGACGATCGATCGAAGAAAATATGATGAAGCAGGATAACTCTTTTTCAGATTCGAATTTTCTGCGGTACATTTCTTATTATATTTGTTAAATCATCAAGTTTCTCACGATGATGTATCTTGACATTTGGAAAAAGTTCAGGAAAATATCAAACTTCGAAGTAATTTATAGTTTAGGAAAACAAGTATTTTCGACTTGTATAAAAAATAGTAGTTTAGGTAAGTTTTGACATGAGCTTAGTTAATCCATCTGAAACACAATTTCAGTACTTTATGTGATGAATCTAAAACCCTACCCCGAAAAAAATGCTTTTTTGACTTATTTTTATCATTATCATATGTTCCACAGACTTGGAATTATTTTATCATATTAGAGGGTATAACTGTATTTCAAAATAATTCTTTATTGATTGATTTATATATTAACAATTATTGTAAAAAGTACAAATAAAGTTTAAAAATCAAAAGTATCATAAAGTACAAATTTGAACTAATAAAAGTAACAACATTTTTGTTTTTTTGATGGCTGACTTTCACTGTCGTTCACGCCGTAGTCTTCAGTCTCTGGAGAAAGATTGTCTACTTCATCAGACTCGTCATTGGTGTCACCTGCTTCAATATCTAGGAAGTCGTCAACTTGTGTACTATCTTCAGAGATATTATCAACATCTGATATATTTTTAACAATGTCTATATGTATATTTATATCTGCTTCCTCAAACACTTCATCAATGACCTCAATATTGCTTCAGGTGTTTGCTCTATGATTTTTCTTTAAAACTTCTGTATCCGGTTCTATTGGCCATAAAAAGTTTTTTTTAGAATGTGTTTTGCAATAATCTTTCGAATGGTATGCTTTGATAACCAATCGAGTGAAAAACAAGACAAACAGTACCAATTTCTCTACAGCGACTTTTCCTTAACAAATTTAAAAGAATTTTCATTTTTTTACTACATGATACTTTAAGAGAATGAGCCTAAAAAAGCTTTGTATCTAGTGCCCAATCAATTGTATAGCCAATTAAAAATGATCATTTTGTGATAAATAAATACAATTTTTCAAAAGGTACTATGCCTATCGTACCCATTTTCCCCACACTTTTTTTACATCGTTTTCTCTATATCCTTCAGTTTTCCTAGAATATGAAAGAAACTGGAAAAATCCGATTTGTCGGCCTCATTGTTCGAAAAAATTCAGTGACGCCCCTCTTTCTTCGTTACTCACGAGATCAAAAGCCTTTTATACTAGAATTCCCAAAAAATTTCAGCAATAAAATCGCAGGTATTAATTTTTATTTTTTTTTAGATCTTTTTTCGTTGTTAGATCTTATTGGATAATACAAAATACATTAGAAAATGTTTCTTCGTAATAATGTAACAATCATGCACTTGCGCCACCTATCCAGTGACCTTAATTTGTCAGATAAAATTATTCCTTCAGGCTTAGAAAAAAAAGTTTTCTGTTCTGCTGGAGGACGCGAAGATCGTCTTCATTTATAAGAAGGATCAAAGAACGGAGGCTAATAATTATCAACCACTTTCATTATCATTGGTATTCTCTGAAGTAATTAATCGTGCTATTTATATTAAATTGTTAAATTATTTTCACAGGGAAAAATTATTTGCTCCAAATCAGTACGATTTCTTCTTTTATAGGTAGCTTCTTGACTTAAAATTTTGACATTGTTTTAACAGAAATTATGGCCAGTGTTTTGGTGATGTTCAATCACAGCACATCTATTTTTACCTAATCGGTAATGGATGTACACAACAATAGTCAGACCAATGATCACATAGGGGGCAGTGATCTGGAGTAAAAGAACCAGTCTAATATGAGTGCTAACCTCTCGAAAGTTCACAGACTGTCCTGGGTGTGTATAACCGGGGCAATGAAAACCTATCCAACGGCTCCCATGTAAGTAGTCCTAAGCCTTTCTTCTAGAGAAGATTTATAGGATGATGAGACATGAGGTCATAAAAGGAAGGCCCAATCTCTTATTCAAAAATCCACAAATCTGAGATATGCCCCAAAATGAAATGAAAAGGAAATTCAACTTTGTGAAAAACTTCAGCACAAAGTTGAGTTCCAAGAGCGAATGGGACAGAAAAATCATTGACAAATTCAGCAAGAAATACATTATATGCTGTACAGATGGCTCCGAAACAATGGAGGGAATTGGAGTAGGAGTATATGGACCCAGCACCAGATACTACCAAAGCTTGGGTAAATCACCAAGCATTTTCCAGGCAGAAATACAT
Organism: Diaprepes abbreviatus; assembly: GCA_034092305.1. NCBI lineage: Eukaryota > Metazoa > Arthropoda > Insecta > Coleoptera > Curculionidae > Diaprepes > Diaprepes abbreviatus. Next base: position 4,014,098 of record JASJET010000129.1, read on the forward strand.
GTCATTAGGATATGTATTCAATTTAACAAGGAGAAAAACCATCACGGCCAAGAGTTTATCATCATGTGGGATAATCAAGCAGGCATCGGTGCGCTGAGCTCTCTCGTTCAGTTCCAAGATGATCTGGGAATGCCTAGAGGAACTAAATGATCTGAGTAAGAATAATAAAGTTACCCTTATGTGGGTACCGGGACATACCGTGATAGAGGGGAATGAAATAATAGACAGGCTCGCGAGGAAAGGAGACACCATTTCTGGAATCAAAGCTTTTCTGTGGAATCAGTAGCAGCGTAATTCTGGAAGAACTAAAGATAGAAGAAGAAAGTAGCAGATCTAATTATTGGATGGAGCTGCAAGGATTGAGATAAGCGAAGATACTTCTGGGGAACTATGACTAGAAGAGATTCAAAAAATGCATAAGGTTAAGTAAAAACCAACTCAAAGTTCTGACGGGACATTGCCACCTGAAGGAAAACCTCGAGAAACTCGGACTGGGAGAAAAAGAAAAGTACAGATTCTATGAGGAGGAGGACGAAACCTTTATTCATCTCCTTTCAGGGTAAAGCGCTCTAGAAAGTCCTAGGATATGGTTCTTGGGAGCACACCAAGTCGAAGAAGGGGGCTACCCACCTTGAAGCCGTCCAAGATCCTAAGGTTCCTGAGGGAAATAGAACTAGCCGATAAGGTAACTCTTACGATTGGGCAACAGTAGGAGGGCGCAATAGATCTACCAGGTGGCAGTGTACAGACCCCAACTCTACGCAAATACATATATACCTATACAGCAGTGAATTTTGTGTTGTGTTACTTTTGTTTAAGGTATTGTGGTGTTTGGTTTACGTAGCATCTTTGATAATTTAAACTAGATAGTTCATAATTTACGTTCTTGCTATAAAGTGTTGTCCTTGATTTGCAAAAATGAGGTATAATTTTTTTAAAGTATTTTATTTTGCAAGTTTCAGTTGATTAACACGCGGTTTGCGCAATTCTGCATGACTTAAAATAGCATGAAGCTATAATATTAAATATTTACTTATAACGAAATAAAATCCTTTCAGATTATGTTTTCTATGCATACAAGAAAATATGAAATCAAAACTCCGCAAAATATAAATGTCAATTTCCATATCGATACGGATATGCGGAGTATAAAGGATCCTCTGAAGATACATAACCGATTTTTGGTTCACTGACCACATCTAACGGCAAAATGTCAAATCCAAATACGACCAGAGATATTGATACCCCGAAGCGAAATACGAATTTTCCCCTCATGTCTGTAAAATCATTATATTAGTTTATACTGGCTACGGTCTTTTAAATAAAAAATGCGATCATGTTAATATTGACAGTAACTTATATTTAGTTCCTAATAAAACAGAAAATAAAATTAAAATTTGAAAAATTATTAGAGATATTCACTAAAAACAGCTTCTATTATACATATAAAAAAAACAGTCTTACTTAAGAAAGGTAAGAATAAAAAGCTGGGAGAATAATGATCCACTACAAATAAATACAATTTTTCATTGTTACCAATTTGTTAATAAAAATCAATACTTGCTTGAGTTAATGTTGCAGTTGCCAATTTAAGTGACTTATTGCAAAGTCAAATCAGTTTTAAAATTAGATCATAGGTTTGCAACAGAGGCGGTAGTACCTCCCAGTGGACGATGGAGAATTTCAAGGGGGCGGCTGCAGTTTCAGAGGCAATTCGGAGTTATTAATTAGGTCAAGGCGGTTGCCAGGCTATTTAAGAAATTTATAGTCTATTCTTTAAAATTTTTCTTCTTATTCAATCAATTAATTGACAACTTCTCAGGCTAGCCGATCTTATGAGCCTCGAAGAACACCACAAAGGTGCTCGATAGCTCAAGAACGGGATGGTTGGTTTCCAATGTTTAAAGAATGCCACTAGTTTACTAATCTGCCAACTTAAATCAGAAGGTTATCCGATGTTCAGAAATCTATAGAGGCTCACCTAGCCTAGTAGTTCGAGGTTAAAGATCCATAACAAACACAGATAAACTATTTATGAAGTACAATTGGATAAATACAATAATATTGGATGGTTTGAAAATATAGTTCATATGTAATCGATATGTATGTGTATAGCGATTTCAAATAAATAAATCAATAAATATACCCGTTAACTCATCATTTGGATTACGAGACGTAATGCAAATAAAAATTTGTTACTTAATTGAACCCTAGAACAGGAGTCATCACACTCATCGTGCACAGTAAGATGCAGTTTCGTAGGTTATATATAAGGGAGTTATTTTTATTTATAATTACAGGTACTGTATTGTCAGAGGGGCGCTGTACCCCCACAATATACGTATACATTTCACCCATTCTACAATTTACCATCCTTCTTTTCCCTGCAAATTAGAAATACTGAAATATTTACTTACATATGGAGGGTTTTCGTTATTCCGCAGACAACGTGCTTCTTGACAAAAATGGCCGACGATGCGATGTGAATGGTCTCCCTAGTTCTCACTGCAGTAGGACCAAAATCCAACCATATCAAACTGTATATAACTCTAGAAACCGCTAGGGAGGGGTCAAACGATTTACCAAATCCTTTTTAAAGGTGTATTAATTGCTCAAATGTCGTTGTTTCGGCTTTCTTGGAAAAAGAAGCAGCTTTTTCAAACACCAAATATAAAAAAAAATATATAAAAATGATTAAATGTAATACATGCCTTAGAGAGTATCGGTTGAAGGATGAGAAACTGAAAGTATGCAAGCAATTGTGCATTAATCAGTAAAATCAACAACTGTTCAATTTATGCATTTCTTGAACTGACAAATAATGTAGAATGATAAACATCCCATATTTAATTATCCATTATATCTTATCATTTTACTGGAATTGTCGAGAAATCAATACTAACATCCCCCTCGTGAGACATCTTCAGTATTTAACATCAGACGGCGTGGCAACAAAACAACTCTTAAACCCATGAACGACAGTCTGTCAAGTTTGACCGGACAATATATAGCCAATAAAGCATAAATATTATTGGCTCAAGAATTACAAAAGTCCAATAACATATTAAAAGGGGAGTATAGAGAAAGGTACAGGCTTGAGATTAAAAATTTGTTCCACCCTTGTTAAAGACTTTAAGGAGATCAAACATTGAAGAGACGGCCTTGAATCATAGATATATGCACTACAGAGACTCCACAACAAGATCACATCTCCCTGGTAGCCACACTAACGAACTGTTTGCGACCACCTAAAATGTACGGATGTTTCGACCCGATACCGGTGGTGGACTCATCAGTGGGATCCACCGGTATCTTTCCCAGACAGCCTTGTACTTTCCACCTCTATTTAAGTCTAGTTTTGCCGGAAAGCGGTGGTCAGATGTTGTTTCCACAACACTATTAATAGGCTGCATGTTTAAAACAAAATCTCCAACAACAATTGTTGTTGCGCAAGTCTTTAAAAATAAAATTTAGCAAAATTGTGAGTAAACTATTTCGCCATTCTCGTTATCTAGCATATTAAGATAAAATTATGGAAGCTTTTAATGACCTGTTTGCACAGCGAGTATATCAGCATTATATATAAATGAAGACATGTAAATCTATAAAAATTAGGGATCTAGAAATAAGTCTCACTAATTACTGTGTTTTTTTTGGAAATAATCATTATATGTAACTAATACGTGATATAAGCTGTTAATTATATTAAATAATATGAAGTTGATCAGTTAACAAGTAAATCCATTGAAACCATGGGCAAATTTGTCTTTTATCATGTCTGAATGTAAGAAAAACCACTGACAGTACAGTATTGGGTATTTAAAATAAACATTTTGTTTAAGAAGGTGAAAGCGTGTTTTACTTATTGGAGTTGCCCATAAATGTTTAAATTATTGTTATAAATTCGCCAACAGGTTGGATTAATTACTGTAAAAAACATATATACATATAATTGCCTTGAAATATTGTAAACATCAAAATTTCATTGCACCATTAGATTTACTTTATGATACAATAAATAATCAATTGTAATTGCCAAATAGGAAAATTAAAACAACAGATAATTAAAATTAATCTGACGATTTAGAGAATTTATAAAATGTATTTTCATTTACGTGCCGAATTTATAAATGGAAATAATTTTTGCCAATTATACTGGTAAGGCAAAGCTATATTATTTAATTTATAATTATAATATTACATTTCATGAACAATAAAACAATTTTATAATTAATATTAAAATTAATAAAACATGCAAAAATATTCTGTGCATTAGTAGAAATTAAAGTTAAAAGAGACAAATAATGAATTAAAAGTTTGAAAATAATATTGAAAAACCTATCTCTGTTTGAATCAAAATTGAAAATATAATATAACATTAAAGCAGGCTTCTGTTATGGGCGACAACAACTTCTCCAATAATCAAAAGATTCTCAGTTCAAATACAAAATAGTAATGCGTCAAAAGAAAAGCAATATTTGAAAATTTCTCATAAGTACCGTGTTTCGCGCCAAATTTTTTGTTACAATGGTAGTTTATTCCACGGAACAAAAAGAGCACATTATTAAGTGGTACACTATTCTGGTAAATAATCAGCAGATTTATATTTACGTGCGAAAGTCATCCTGTTCCTTGAAAATTTAGAATTTCGGTTGTCTAAAAATTTGTAAAAAATGCACTGATAATAATGAGGAGCAACCGGTTCCTCAAATTACTGAAGAACGAGCCAATCGGGAGACTGACGTTTGTAGTTTGGAAGAAATTAATTTTCCCTGTAATAGTACCATAATTGCCTAAGAATTTGATATGAACGCTCGAACAGTTCGGAATATTTTAAAGCGGAACAAATATCGCTGTTACAAATTGCGAATAACTCAAGAAATTTTTCCGAAAGACCAGGAAACACGTGTTACTTTTATTTTTTACCAGAATAAAAGTTTATTTTTGAGAATGATTTTTAATTTCAAAGTGGTCAATTAGCTTATTTACTTGGAAATTACCATTGCATTTCACTAGTATTTTTATTAGAATAAATGTTTATTTTGTAACAGAAATATCAATTTTCTTTACGCTCAATGCCCAACAAAAACTTTTTTTTTGTATTTCGACTATCTGATGTATTTAAAACAATCAATGTATCAAATGATCATTAAATATTTCAAATTCCGTCGATTATGTTATAAGTTTAGACGAAAAGTAAATACATCCTCTTATTCATTTCAAGGTACTGCTCGTCTTCGTGTCGCATGGAAGTTACCGGGGGTAATATTGCTGCGGTAGGCGTTCCCTACGATCTTCTGTCCTGAACTAAGCTAGAGGGGCTTAGTGGGTTAGAATTTGAGGAAACGGTCTTAATTTGTAGTTAAGAAATTTAAAATAAAAAGTTGGCTACAGTAACGTTTCTATTAAATCTCGGTAATACGAACGGCCAGTCTATTCTTTCTAAAGTTTCGTCTCAGGTCAAAGGCAACAGTGTTATAGTTGCATCGCGCCCAGTTACAATTCAACGATTACAAAAATTGGGCTAAAAGAAATGCAGTAATATATTTTCGCCTTACTCTGGTGTGTAAAATACAAAAAAAGCATGTTATTCACAATGACGAGTATCTAACTTTTACTAAATCAAAAGCCGAGGTTAAATTCCAAGGCTTACTGCATCGATAAATTAGATTTGTCGATATGAGTTTCATTTGCAAATGGGGCTTCGATGGAACATCAGGTCAGAGCCACTACAAAATGAAATTCACTGATCTGAATATTTCTGATTCAAACTTATTCCTAACCTCTCTTATTCCAGTTCAATTAGCAGTTATTAACAAGCAAACTCAACAAGAACAGATTGTGTTGTACAATTCCAAATCCTCCTCTACTATGAATTACGGGCCTCTGAAATTTGAATTTATTAAGAAAACAAAAATCTTTAACGAAAATAGAAAATTATGAACTCGAACCAGACAACTTGCACCATATAAGAGTTCTCTTTGCCACCCGAGTTTTAGTACAGTACAACTTATCTATGACGATGATAGACGGCTAGGTGAATGCTTTGGCTAGAGCGAAATCGGTCCAACGTTATTACCTCTGCCAAACAACATCTCAGTTCAACAATATTGATACTGTGTCCCAGTAAATACAAAGTATTTTAAGCTACAACTGTTAGCTACATACATGTATTAGATTCTTCGAATGCTACTTGTATTTGTCGTATCAACGTGACATACAGCAGTGGCAAGCTCGTAAGCAGAAAAACAAAGAGGTGAAAGCACAGACAAAGTTGCAAGGAGAATTGCTTTCTGCATTGGGTTATACAGATGCTCACTAAGGCCCAGTCTCTTGATGTTCTGTAGGAGGTTCTTTGGTATCACTCCAGTTGTTGACAGTATTATGGGAATCGTTTGGAGGCTGTTCATTGTCCATTGTCTTCGGATTTGCACCTCCAGATCCCTGTATTTGGTGATCTTTTCATTGTATTTTGGCCTTAGGTTGTTGTTCTTAGGTACAAGAATGTCAATTAGTGTAATTCGCCTAGAAATTTTATCTATTAGTATAATATCTGGTCTGTTATGAGCAACTGTCTCATCCGTCAAAACCGTTCGGTCCCAATATAACTTGAACTGGTTGTTCTCATTTATGATTTACAAGCCAAACGGCTTCGCACTCCCTCCAGGGATTATTTAATTATACCAGACATACAAAGACACCAAAAGTATGAAGCTCTGTGGGAACCGTTTCCATGTTATCGGGTCCTAGGTGACGTTGTCTGCTGTATTTCCTACAAACTTTCGGACGGTTCTCCCGGTTGCAAGGAGAACTGCTTTCTGCATAGGTTTATACAGATGCTCACTAAGGCCCAGTCGCTTGATGTTCTGCAGGAGGTTCTTTGGTATCATTCCAGTTATTGACAATATTATGGGAATCGTTTGGACGCTATTCATTGCCCATTGTCTTCGAATTTGGACCTCCAGATCTCTGTATTTGGAGATCTTCTCGTTGTATTTTGGCCTTAGGTTGTTGTTATTAGGTACAGCAATGTCCATTAGTGTAGTTCGCCTAGAAATTTTATCTATAAGTATAATGTCTGGTCTATTGTGAGCAACTGTCTGATCTATCAGAACCGTTCGGTCCCAATATAACTTGAACTGGTTGTTCTCAAGAATAGGCTCCGGACTGGTTGTTCTCATTATTGCAATTTTTTCATCTTTAAGAAAAAACCAAACATGTGTTCATAAGAAGGATGGAACGTTTTGGCAACAGAGTATGTTTTCTGACATCAACGCCATCCATATGGCAGTCTAGAAACTTTTCAGATCACCTATTACTTAAAAATGCCGATTTTTAAAAGTTACAATTAGATATGCTCCTTTGGAAACACATCAGTTTAAAACTACTGTATTTTGTTAACAAAACAATTTCGACCTTAAAGTTAAATTGAAAATCCGAAGCGGAATTTTATACTACTTTATATACTTTAATGAGTTTTGTAATTTCGAACCGAGACCATTTAACGTGAAACTAGTATTTGTTTTCAAATCCGTCGAGGTTACTCTGAAAAGTTCCACGAGCGCGTTTCCAGTTATCCGATTTACATATTTTCCAGTTTAAAAGCACGAATTGAATTTTTACATGGCTTTATTTAAAAGTTTTTTCTCCAATTATTCGTACACGTTTAATGTTAAGCTTGACAAGAACATGAAAGTTATGACGAGTTGTATTCGGATTGTATTTTATTTGCATAATCCTCTTTTAACACATAAAGCTGTGTTTTGTGTATTGTGAATACTTATGTTTAAAAATTTATATTTTAGAAATGGCGCCTACCGATATTTCTAATATGATCATTTACATATATGCATTTGAATTTTATACTGCTAAATATTTTTTTGGTACAAATTGCGTTATGCCGTACAATGGGATATTATGGATTTAATTTTTTCAAATGGGTCTAGATCAGCAGTTCCTAACCTTCTTCTTTTTGCGAACTCCTTCTAAAAAATTGGGTTGTTAAAATTTATTTTCCATATTGAATAACAGCTCATCTACATCATGCTACACTGGTATTTGGTGTGAAGGCACTAGTGATGATTAACTCGAGCGAGCAGAGCAGAGTTGAAGGCTAGGAGCGGCACGAGCAAGCAAAATGCCAAACAAGCCCCCATGCTGTGGAGTAAGGGTGGTTATTTTTAAAAGGCGCCACTGAATTTTGGCCGGGTAAACTCATTAACCCCCCTCTACGTTATTGGTTGGGCCTAGCGTCCAAAATTAGCGACGAGAAGTTGCGGATCAAATAATGCTCAATAAATATCAATATTAATTCTACCCTTTATTTACTGATAAAAGTGTTCTGAAGGGTGCACTTGTTGATGTCCCTAAGGGCGGATCTAGACATTCTTGTGCCCAGAGTGTGGATCTAAACTATTCATATGCCCAAAGGGTGGATATAGATATTCTACTACCCTGAGGATGGTACAGTAAAATATTTTCCTGTTAGAGCAAACGAAAAAAAAATTACCGCCAAACTGTCAAGAAATTACATCAAAAATTTCAAAAACATATAGGTAAACTACAAATTAATAGGAAAAGAAATATTCAACTAAATAGTCAAAATTAAACAATCATTCAGAATAGTCGCTTGCTCTAACTATTGAGTTCGAATAGGAATAATCATGTGATAAAGACTCACAAGTAGAATTTCCAGTATGACTCCAGTTATTTACACAAAATACTCAAACAGTGATCTAACAACAGATCCATTACAATAAAAAACTATTTATACATACATAAAAAAATTAATTAATTCATAATCAGATTTACCAAAAATACTAACCTACAATATTCAGAGACTGAGATCAGTGAATGCTTAGTTCTTTCACACATATATATATATATATATATATATATATATATATATATATATATATATATAACTAACCTGAACTAACCTGAACTAACCTACAATATTCAGAGACTGAGATCAGTGAATGCTTAGTTCTTTCACACATATATATATATATATATATATATATATATATATATATATATATATATAATTGAAAAAAGAAGTCATTGCTATACCCATTACGATAACTATCGACACTGATGCAGCAGTATCTCCAATAAACTCAAACTTCGCTGATGAATTTAAAGTACTACCATTGTCCAAACCAGTAACGTTGAGAACTGTAACTGGAGAGGCAGCTGATATAATTGGAGAAATGCAAGTGGTGCTTCAATTTACAAGATTAAAATTATTGGTGTTAGTTGCCGACATAGAAGACTAGTTCATTCTGATTATAAGCTCTTCCGACAATAAGCTTAACATTCTAAAGTTTGACACCGAAAAATTTGTTCTGTCAAAAAACCGTAATACTGAACCAATTAGTCATCGCCGAACAAACAACCAGGATAAATGGGTACACGAAGAAAATCATTTGCATGGACAAAAGTTTGGAAGTCACGTCAGATTAGTTCTACACTCCAATAAACCCTCTAAATACCTGGTAGCGAAGGGTATCTCGGTAGGGTTCCAGAAAGATGATAGAAGTCGATTATTAAATCCGCAGAGAAAGAAAAGCACATCACCTAAGTTAATGCCAGCATGGGAAGGACCATATACTGTTCTCAAGAGAATCAATGACGTTGTTTATAGAATCCAACAAAGTTTTAAGGCAAATATGAAAGTAATACATCTCTACAAGTTAAAGCCATATCACGGAAGTATCGAAGCTGATCAGATTAGGAGGGGGCAGTGCAGCGAAGAACTAGGAGAGTTTTGATGTATCCTGGTAGAAATATTATTTTGATAGGCTGTTATAGAAATAATATATCGATAAATCTTCGTTATTATAATGTAATGAAAGAATTTATCATATCGATGAGTCATCATAATGTGTTTTGTTTCTTGTTATTATTTTTACACTTGTATTCTTGTATATTCTAATAGATTCTATAGGTATATAAATAGGGATAGGATATAAGTAGTTAGTTTAGTTGTATTTGAATAGTGAAGTTATTAAGAAGTAGTAATTGAAGAGTTGTTATTTGTTGGTGAAAAATGTGTTTTATTCGATCTCAGTGAGAAAAATAAAGAGAGAAGATCGTAACAATACATATATATATATACATATATATATATATATATATATATATATATATATATATATATATATATATATATATATATATATATATATATACATTGGGAACATTATTTTTTTTAATAAATCCGGTTAATAAAAGATTCGTAAGGTTGGATTATTTCATTATAATCCAGTTTATATACTTTAATTGGTTTTGCAATTTCGAACGGAAATCGTTTAACGTAAACCCAGTATTTGTTCTCAAAGCCGCCTGGGTTATTCTGAAAAGTTCTACGAGTGTTTCCATTTACATGTTTTCCGGTTTAGGAGCACGAATTCAATATTTTATATGGCTTTATTTAAAAGTTTTTGCTTCAGTAATTCGTGTATTTTGTACGTTATATACGTTTTGTTTGATAAGCACATAAAAGTTTTTTCGGTTAAATAATATCGTCTATTCTGTTGTTTAATTTAAAAGTGTAATATAACGTAATATAGATGGAGCAAGAGGCACTGCAAACTAACTATATTGAAAAAATGTTTAATTTTTCAACTTATGAACTTTATTGGAACGTCTACTGGAGGATTATTAGTCTCGGAAAACAATTATTTATTTCCTGAAATACTTTGAAATGTGCGGCTACCCAGGTGTTTGAGAAAGCGCGGTGGAGCGGTGCCCATCATTCCCCATGCAGGCATGATGCCGCTTTTAAAACCCAAATTCCCTCTGGAGATATTTGTGCCAAGTAGAGAGGATTGGGAGAGAGAGCAAAATCTTCTGAAAAATGGATTTTGGTGGAATACTAATGGATCTCGACAAGATGAAAGAGCTGGAGCCGGAGTATTCGGCAGGAGCACAGGAGTCAGAGAGTACTACCCTCTCGGACAATGTGCGACAATCTTCACAGCGGAAATTTATGCTATTCTGCAATGTGCTCATCTCTGAGAGAGGGATATAGATAGGAATAGGGTAATAAACATATGCTCGGTCAGTAAGGCTGCGATATTGGCACTGAAGTCCAGTGTCATAACTTCACGACTGGTGTTTGAATGCAAGAACGTACTAAATGACATGACAAGGAACTGCTGCACAGTCAGACTCGTATGTATCCTGGGTCACTCGGGCATACGCTGGAATGAGGAAGCAGACCATCTGGCAAAGTTGGGTTCGGCAAGTGAACCGTATAGACCCCATCTAATACCACCTGTCCGCATTGTTATTGGCAAAAGGGAATTAAAATCGTTGCTGGAAAGCAAATTTATTTAATCGTGGAGAGGAGCTCCTGGAATGAGGTCTACTAAGGAACATATAATTGGGCCTAGTGCGTGACGTACTAAGGAGCTTCTCTCCTTGGGAAGTAAAGAGGTGCGAATTGTCACCTCAGGGGCTATCTTCATAGAATCGGTTTCGAAGACGACCCGATGTGCGGATGGTGTTTGGAAGAGGATGAAATTGTTGACCATGCCTCAGAGAGTGTCCAGCGCTTAACGGACTGAGACAGAGATATTTCGGAGATACAATTTTGTTACCGGAAGCAGTTAGGCAAGTTCAACTAACGAGACTGTTTGGATTCGCAAAGCCGATCAGCCTCGAATGACCTGCAGATATGGTGAGATGTAAAAGGTCCAATAGGCATCGATGATCTAGCATCACTAACCCTTTTTCATTCATTCATTCAATGTATTTTAGACTCCCCACAAGATATCACTACTATATACTTAGCATGATCGTAAGTAGTCGTAACAATACGTAACGCGCACCACTTGTATCACATATCTTCACCTCAATGAAGTGTTCTTCACACTTGCCCTTAAGTACTCACTAAAATCGTGAACGGAGCGGAGTCCAGCCCTCCAGTCATAGATATCTCACTCGCCCGCTAGTCCCAATACGAAAATTTGGACGTAATTCAAAGCTACAGTATGAGAAGATTGTTAGATATTGGTGCTTGTGACTTTGTAAACAAGTCAGTGTGGACTTTAGGCTAGAAGGTTGGGGTACCTTTGATTAAAACTATCAAAAAATAAAATAAAATGCTGGTTTAGAGATTTTACATTTCTCAAAATCGAAAAATTTTCAAAAATCTGCACTATTGAAAAGCTGAGTAAAAATACATCGAAAACATCTATCTCAAAATTCATTTTAAATTCGTTTTTTATACTCTCAGAAACTCCCCCAGTCCCTTCTTCTTCTTTCTCAGCCCATTGACGTCCACTCCTGGACATAAGCCTCTCCGATGGTCCTCAACTGGGATCTGTCTCTCGCCTTCTGGAGCCAGTCTTTCCCAGCAAACTGTCTTATATCATCTACCCATCTGCGTTGTGGCCTGCCACGATTTCGGTTCATTTCTCGCGGTCGCCATTGCAGTATTTTACTCGTCCACCTATCGGGCTGTTGTCTAGCTATGTGCCGCGCCCATTGTCACTTTAGTCGTGATATGCGTTCAATGACGTCAACTATTTTGGTTCTTGATCTTATTACTTGATTTCGTATTTTATCCCGTAACGAGATTCCTAACATTTGTCTCTCCATAGAGCGTTGAGTGACTCGGAGCCTATTTGCGTTTTGTTTGGTTAGTGTTATCGTTTCCATGCTGTAAGTAGCAACAGATAAGACAAACGTATTATACATTTTCCGTTTAAGGTTGATTGGTGTGTTTCTATTTCTTAATACGTACTGCAACTTTCCAAAGGCAGCCCATGTCAGCCCTATTCTCCTTGTTATTTCCGCTGTTTGATTTTCTTTGCCCAGTTTCATGACGTGGCCTAAATAGATGTACTCTTGGACATTCTCTATGATTTCATTTTGAATCTCTATTTGTACATTTGCATCAGGGTTCATTAACTTAGTTTTCCCCAAGTTCATCTTAAGTTCCACTGTTCTCGTCTCTTCATTGAAATTTTGAAGCATTTGTTTTAGCTCTTCAGGGTTGCTAGACATGACAACAACATCGTCGGCGAAATGAAGATGACTAAGATAAGAACCGTCGACTCTCAAACCTTTCTCATCCCAAAGTTAGCGTAAATAGTTTCGGAGAGATGACGTCTCCCTGACGCACACCTCTCATAACGTTTATTTTTTCCGTTTTTGTGTCTTCGTCGATTTTAACCTGTATAGTTGCGTTTTTATATATGTTCTGTATAATAGTGGTATACCTGGAGTCAATTCTAGTATTATTAAGTGATTTCAAGATCGCCCATGTTTCTATAGAGTCAAAGGCCTTGTGAAAATCTACAAATGCCAGGTGAATAGGGTTTTTTCTAGGGCTGTGCGTAGGGCTTGAATATGATCTATCGTACTCCCCCAGTACCTATTTTAAACTAATTCGAAAGATGTAAAATTTTTTTAAAAATAATTTTAGATTCGTTATGTGCGAGTCTGAAAAATCAGCCATACTAATTTTGGAGAAAACTGGGCAAAATTGATTTTTGTTCATCATATCATAGGCGCCATATTAGGTTTTTACTTGACTAATTATAGAGACTACAGCAGTAACTTTCTGAACATAAAGTAAAAAATTTCATTCAAACCGGTGCCGCCATTCCTGAGTACATACATAAAAAATGGATAGCAGTCGAATTTAGAACCTCCTTCTTTTAGAAGTTAATAAAATAAATTGAAAACTCGTTCTTTTATAGGTACTTTGTAATTTCCAATGTTATTAAAAAAAACTTTTCGTATTTTAAATGAAATTACTTTGACCTTATACACCCTCGACTTTCACTTTTTCTTTAAAAACTCATCTAGAACTAGTCGGTTTTTGTAACAAGAGTGAATTAGAACTGAATTTTTTATAAGTCGGACAAGAGCTTCGAAAACTTTCCTTTTAATAATGCAGGGTTGTGGGTTTGAGCAGAATACAAAGTTTACACGCATTACTTTTTCTCCTTTTTGTAAATTTTAATGGCAAAATGGCAAATTAGAATTATTTTGTAAAGAAAAAGATATTTTGAGGAAAATCTTATTAGTAAACGATATATTTAAAAAAGTGGAGGTTAACTTCTACTAATTTGTTTTTTATACAATGAGGTTATAGAGTCTGGGGTTTTTCGAAAAATCTTTTGAACACGTCGACTTTGATAGGAATTTTTTCGAATATATGAAATCATACAGAATGACTCGGAAGAAGCTGTACTATAATTAACTTTGATTTTTTATATAGTTGAGGTTACTGTTACATATTCTTTATCTAACTGCAACTGTTCGAGATTTATCGACAATAAAAAGTCGAAATGAAGTAGTAACAACAGTTAATTTATCTTTTTCTTCCTCTTCTTCTAGGTAAAACCAAGTTCTCTTATCTACACAATGCTTCATCGATTCTCGTTTGAGGTCGAAATCCAGCTGTCTCTCCATCTTTTGGGGGGCCGTCCAGGCGGCCGTTTGGTGTTTGATTTCTCTCTCATCACGGTATTTCCTAGTCTGTCATCGTCCATTCGTTCCATGTGATCTCTCCACTGCCTACGACGGTTTCGGACCCACTTCACAACATCCCCCACTCCGCTGTCCTCGCGTATTTTTGCGTTTCTTATTTTATCTCTTAAACTTGTTCCCGTGATCATTCTCAGCGTTTTCATTTATGTGGTTCTCATAATTTGTTTTGTCTTTGTTGTTTCATTTCTTGTTTCTGCGCCGTAGGTCAGTATCGGTCTTACACAGACCTTGTAAATTCTTGCTTTGCTTTCAACCGTCATATTTTTATTGTTCCAGATTATGTCTCTTAGTTGGCCTGATATCATGGCCGCATTGTTGGCTTGTGTGCGTACTTCTTCCGTTACTGTCCTGTTACTTATTATATGTGCTCCCAGGTATTTAAACTTCCCAACCTGTTCAATATGTTTGGCATCAACCATTAGTTTGCATTTTACCGGTTCTTTTGCTATTACCACTGCTTTGATTTTCTCCACAGATATCTTCATATTATACTGTTTGGCTCTTCGATTGAGATGGAAAAGCATTCTTTGTAAGTTGTCCTCGCTATTTGCTGTCAAGGTAACATCGTCTGCAAAGCATATAATCTGAACAGTGTTGGTCCCATTCGGTACCCAATATTTGTACTTTTTACCTCATCAATGATTTTGTCCATGATTACATTGAAAAGTATTGGACTTAGGCTATCACCCTGTCTTATTCCTATGGATAGTGGGATTTCCTGTGTTAGAGTGTTATTTGTTTTAATTACCATGGTTTTTGGAATTCAGTTCGTATATTGTGCGTATGATTGCTTCATCCACTTGTTTTCTTTGCAATAGTTCTGTTATGTGTTCTAGTTTGATTCGGTCGAACGCTTGTGTAAAGTCCACAAAACAAATGAACAGCAGTTTATCGTATTCGATAGATTTTTCAACCAGCTGTCTGATAATAAATATACCGTCGATAGTAGAGCGATTATTCCGGAAGACCTGCTCCTCTTCTCACGCCCCTAACTTGCCTACGATCCCTTGTGACAATATTTTGGTTAACAATTTGGCTGAACTGTTCAGTAGGCTGAATCCCCTGTAATTTTCGGGTTGTTTCTTTGATCCTTTTTGTGGATCGGAATTGTGATGCTTTTCCGCCATTCGTTGGGTACTGACGTTGTGCGGAGTATTTTTTGAAATAGAACAGTGAGCTCTGGGACAAGGCTGGGGCCTCCGTACTTTAACATCTCATTCGTAATTGGTCGGTACCAGATGATTTTCTGTTTTTTAATTTTTTAATTGTCAGGTGCATCTCTGCTTCACTGATATTAACATCTGTTAGTTCTGTGGTTTCTTGTTGGTTTTCGTCTACGTTGTTTTCTGTAGCTGGTGCCTGGAGTAAGTCTTTAAAATGACTGACCCATTGTTGGTTGTCGATTGGACTTCGTTGAACTTATTCAATGATTGTTTTTTTTCTGTTCCTCAGAATGTCCCATATTTTCTTTTGTCCGCCATATAGGTCGTGTTCCATGTTTTTTGAATACTTTTCCCAGTATTCTTTCTTTAGTTGAGCTATTTGACTATTGATTCTGTTTCTCACCATTTTGTACTCTTCGGAATGGTTTGTTGTTTTGTGCTGTCCGTATTTTGTTAATGCTTGTCATTTTTCTTTTGCTAGTATTTTCACCTCTTCTGTGAGCCATGGTTTTGTATTGCTTGGCTTGTTCGTGCTAAGTCTTCCTGTTCCGATAGCCTCCCTGGCGCTCTTTTGTATATTTCTTTTCAGTTTTTCCCAGGCTTTCTCCACTCCGTCATTTTCTAGAATTGTATTAGCTTTTATTTTCTCCGAGAGTCTCTGCTGATACAATACTTTTGTGCTATGGTTAGCGAATGATTCGGTATTGTATTTAATAAAGGTATGTTTCTGTTTGTGCGTTATGTTTATACTTTGTTGGGACCGGTATTTACATAATACTAGAATTCAGAGTTCTGACATTGAGTATTTGGTGGGGTAACACTTTTCTGTTCGTTATTATGTAGTCTATGGTTGGTTCTTGTTCTCGGGTGTTTCCCCACGTCCGTTTATATTGCCACTTATGTGGAAAGAAGGTATTATTTATTCTCATCTCGTTTTGGGCGCACAGTTGTATGAGTTGTTCGCCGTTGTCATTTAGTGTTACCCTATTATACCGCTGCATTACTCCCGGAATGGGTTCGTTACCTATTCTTGAGTTGAAGTCTCCTAGCATAAACACTTTTTCTCTATCGGGTATGGTACTTAGTAAATCTTGCAGTTTATTGAAGAATGTTTCTCTGACCTCTCTGTGTTTGCTGATATCTGGTGCGTAGACGCTTATGATGTTCATCTTTTCTGATTGTAAGTTTAGGATGACGTAAATGAGTCTTTCATCGACGTACTCTATGTCCTCTATGTAGTGTTCGTATTTTTCATGGATGAGCAGGCCCACTCCTTCTTAGGCTCTTTCTTCCTTTTGTTTCCCACTGTATATAAATAGATAGTAGTTGTACTTGTTGTTTCCTTTCCCTTTCTTTTTCGCCTCTGAAAGGGCACAAATGTCTATGGAGTGCCTGTTCATTTCTGCGACAACTTCCTGATCGTGCTTATGCCAAGAAGTGACATTCCAGCATCCCAATCTAATGATATTCTGTTTTTTCCATGATCGTGTCCTAGTCCTGGCCAATGTATGTTTCCGTGAGATCCGTCCAGTGTCCGAGGCATGTATGTTACTATGAGCTACATTGGTGTTTTACTGCGGGTAGGCTGCTAACCTGTCCCGCAAACCCTCCTCCTTTGCCCGGGCTTGGGACCTACACTGATAGTTGCTAAGCTACTCAATCCGCCCCACCCCTGCCAGAGGCGGAGTAACAAATTAGTTTATGATTTTATTAAATGTTGGTACCTCTCAATGGTTAATTGACAGTAACCTAAGAGATTTATACATTCATTCTGGCATTTCTGTCTTCTTCTTTAGTAATTTACCGTATCTTTTGAATAATCAGATTTTCTAATTTCTCTATGTCAATTGTCTTAGGTTGAAAAACTTTAACTTTAAGGTAACACCACAAAAAGAAGTCAAGAGGATTTAAATCTGAAGTCCTTAGCAGCCACTCAATGGGTCGCCTTCTGCTGCGTAGTGGCGGAACACTACCAATCAGATATTTTGATGGGGTAAATCTGGTTTCTCTTCTTCGGCAAACAGCGTCGAAAGAGCAAAAGTAAAAACTTGTAGGAACTCTAAATATCTTTCACAAGTTAAACTTTTAACAAAAAAATCAACCCTCTAACAATATTACCTGCAATTTTAACTCACATATTTATTTTTAGTCCATAATGAGTGCATCTCTTTCTCATCCAGTTTGGGTTTGTATCCCCACCAATACCGATAATTTTGTCTGATGATATCACTATTTAAACACACATCGAAGAAAATAATGTTTTCATTAAAAATGGTATCCCAAAATCTCATTCGTTGTAACAGTTCAGCAAATTGAAGACGCTTGTTATAATCATCTTCATAAGGTTCTTAAATGACTTGCTTTTTGAAAGGATGGAACCTATTATTATGCAATATGTTCAATATTGCTTTTTTCGCACTATCGAAGTTTATAGTTATCTCTTTACAGTTATCATGGTGATTACCTCAGCCACAAATTAATACATCCACGTTTTTGTCATCACTAGTTGCTGTTTGATCGCTTCTTGGGGCATCTCGAACATGACCAAGGTAATGAAATTTATTTTCAATTTCACTCACTGTCGATTGTCAAATCGGTAGAAGATTAGAATCGCCATATGCTATCATTACAAGAATTTCTATCCTATGTGCCTCAGTAAATTTCATTCTCAGTTAAAATTAATTCAAGTGAGAATTTGACAAAACTTGACCAAGGGACCGGTCTTAGAATCAGTTCTGCTGGTAAATAATTATTGTACTTCATTTCAAGTTTTAACTGGATATGTAAATCAAAAAATGTTCAGAATTTTGAAAGAGTCACTAATGAAAAAATCAAAATTGATTATAGTACATCTTCTGAGTGAACCTGTATAATTTAATTTAATAGAAAAAATTCGTACCAAAAAAACGAAGTTGACAAGTTTGAATGATTTTTCAAGAAACTCAGCATTTTTTAATTAATAAAATTATTCTAGATTTTGCATCTTTATTGAGAGTCCTATTTAAACCCATGGAAATTAGACCTGTTTTTGAAAAAAAATGCGACCTGTGTTGTTAAGTGTTCATTTTGGCATCCTTCAAAACATACATCGATGGTAAGATTAGTAATTTCCTGCTAACAAAATGGGGACCAGAAATGGTCACTTTTATGGCTTTTTCAGTTTACCTCAAAAAATAAAGGTTGTATGAAGAAATGTTCAATACAAAAATTGTACATAATAGAAAATCTATTGATTCGTATAATTAGTAAGTAATAGGTGGCGACACTAGTTATCGAGATATAATTATTTTTGTGAAAATTATAATTTATTTTATATTTTAAATAAGATTACATTTTTTTACGAATTGTCGTTTTGAAATTTAAGAAAAATATGGATATTGTGCACCTAAAAAAGTAAGTATGGTATTTAAATACACAACAATGCATTTTTATAGAAATAATTGAAACCATAGACCTAAATTAGTTCATTTCAGCATCTTGAAAAGTAGAAAAATCAAAGAAAGTAACATTGGTAAACAAATGTAACTTTTGTTATTGATTCAAATATTCTGACTTTATTAACATTGTATTGTAGCCACCAAATCTTTCAAACTTTCTTGATACAAAGTTATATCAATAGCAACATCGAATAAGTGTGGCAGAAAAGTTAGAAAGTTTAAAGTTAGGAAAGTCTCGAATGTATGTAAAGATCTTGAATAGAAAAGGACAAATTCCCATAAAACTTTTAAAATTTAGATCTATCATTCCCATTATCCAGATGTATAAAATTTCAAACAATTGGTAAAGTAGTAAAGTGGTTTTCGGAGTATGGAAAAAGTATCAGACATTAGGTTTTAAGTCATTGTCATTCGATCCTGTGGGCTCTATCGGTCACATTAAGCTTTTAGTTCTAGCAACATGCTAAGGTGAAAAAAGTAGTGTAATTTTATATAATATTAGGTAAAGTTGTTTTGAACTATGTAATTCTGTGTAATATAATATTCATTAGGTCGTAAATCATATGATAGAAATTTGCAGGCAGTAACCTGTCAAAGGAGGATATTTATGTCTATTTTGTTCTTTGACTCAAAAAAAGTAGGGACTGGTCTATTTTACTTAATCCTTGCATGTGAAGCAAAATCCATCATTAAAACGGTAACAAATATTGGAATAAGAGTTTGGCACCATCTAGATTTTGCGTTTAATTCGTGATTTCTGAGTGAAATAAATATACTTAGGAACTGCGAAAATATACTAAATTTTTAGGTAATAAATTTCTGTAGTCATAGCAAGAAAAAACTACTCTATTTATCTATGTGATTACTTTTAATAAACTTTTGGTTAACTCCAAAAAATTGTACGATTTATTCAATAAAATAGATATCAGTAAAATGTGTTATTATTTCTCTTCTATGATTTATGATAATGAATTTTTCTACCAATGAATATCTGGCAATTTTATCCTAAGTTACCAAAATAAAATTGATTTTATATGATAATAAGAAACCATTTATGAATAAATAA
Source organism: Diaprepes abbreviatus (assembly GCA_034092305.1). Lineage (NCBI taxonomy): Eukaryota > Metazoa > Arthropoda > Insecta > Coleoptera > Curculionidae > Diaprepes > Diaprepes abbreviatus. The sequence goes on from JASJET010000129.1 coordinate 4,034,275, forward strand.
ATATAAGGTGGTGGTATTTGATCATCGATGTCTAGGCGTTGTTGAGTCCTCTTCAATCCATCATGGCTGCAAATCATTCGAGGCTGATCGCCTTGTCAATCCAAGGAGCCTTGTTGACTAAAAATATAAGTGTTGTTCTGAAAGTCCGTGTTGCATTGATAGAAATAAATGGTAGTCCGAAGAGGTAAGTCCAGTTGGAAGTCCCATTTAATGTTTTTCAACATAGGCTCAAGAATTGTCATGTTTAAAAATTACTTTATTGTGTCTTTCGGTGTATATTGGAAGTTTTTCCTTCAATTCTCGGTTTTACATTATTCGTTACTGTCAATATTGATCGTTAGTAATTATTTCACCAGTGTTCAGCAGTTAATAGTACAAGGCTCCCTAATCAGCCCACCGAATAGACAGAAAAGTCTTATTTCCAAGTATATTTAGCACTGGTTGTGATGTTGTAGGCTGACCTGGATTTTTTGCGATTTGAGTTGTTAAAATAGATCCACTTTTCACCACCTATCACAACTCAATACAAAAACTCTATTCTATTCTGTCTAGAAAGCAAAGTTTCACAAGTGGTTTTTTGCGTTTTAGTATCTCTTTCCTCCAATTCACACAGAACCCATTTTCCTTCTTTCTGGATCTTTTCTAATCCATGTAGACATTCGACAATAGTAGATTGACAAATATTCTATGCTGCTATCAATTGTTTTAAGTTTAAGTTGAGTTTTAATGCAATACTTCTGCAAATCTGCATCTTGCAACTTTTTCAGCTAAGCTGGACACTCCTTGTATTTTACATCAAAAGCACCACTTTTGAAGCATCTAAATCATCGTTCAAAAGTTTTTTGGGCTAAAATATTCTCACCATAAACTTCAATCAACCAACGATAATTTTTAGCAGCTGTTTTCTTTAAATGAAAGGTTATTAGACTTTCTTAGAAAACATTTTTTCCTAGTAAAAAGTTCGATATTCTCGAACCTATAAAGAACTATGTTTTTCACACAACGATAATTGATGACAAAGTGGCTTTAAGACATATATTCACGTTTTGAAACGCCACATATACAATTAGTGCCATCTCCTAGCAAAATCGACATTTCTATCCGAAACAACAATTATTTTACATTTTTATTCTGTTTTTGCTTTATTGTCGTGGCAATTATAAATGGGCTGAGTTTTATTGATTCACTTGCTAGAAAAAATAAAAACATCACTTCCTGAAGTTGTCTTCATCTGAAGCTTAAAACTAATAATACATGGAAGGTAGTCTCTGCAGATAGACTCTTCAGATTATCTAAATAAAACTCAAAATACTTGTATTAAATTATGAAATTTACTTTTAAAAAAACTCATTAGCTGTAGTTAAAAATAATAGAGGAAAAATGACATAGATATGTTAGCTGCAATTATAAATAATAAAGAAAAAATTTCAAAGATATGTTAGCTGCAGCTATAAACAATAAAGCTGACTGTAATGACATAGATTGTTAACGAAAATTGCAATTTCTTTTACAACACAATTCTGTTCTAAATTCAAAAATACAGCTACTTATCTGGTTGTGAGTTCTTGCTAATGGACTGCAGTCACTAAAAGATGGTCTAGACTAAAGGGATACTTGGAATCAGAACAGCTCTCGGATGTTTCAATATTCCCTTGTAAATAGTTTGATATGTGTGGCCAAAAGGAAATCAGACTTAACACATTCGCCAGCAGAAGTAGTTTATTTCGAGAAAATATGTACTATTTCTATTAAAGACGGCAGAACTTTAGAAATATGGGATAATCCTAGCATAAAAACAAGGAAACGAAACTGTCATAAAGATTCAAAAACTTGGAAAATAGTTTGCTTGCTGAAACTGAAGTAAAGCTTACTTATTACTTATATGTGGTGTAAAATGCTGGGATACAATTTATTAAGAGTGACATGTGGTTTAAAAATTTCTGGTAGATCTATAAAGGTGACCCCTGAGACAAAAAAAAAACATCGAAGTCAGTATTTTCGAAATTTTTTAAGAAGTTATGGGGCGCGTAAAATGAAAATAATTTATTTTATTGACCTCCACGATAATAACAAAAGATATCTGAATTTGGTGTAGATTGATCCAATCAAATGATAAAACACACATGTGATCACTGATTTTCCTTTTTAACAATTCTACCTACGCCGACGATGCAGTGTTAATAGCTGAAAGCGAAGACGATTTGCAAAGACTACTGCACCAATTTAACATAACAGCGAAAAAGTTTAACATGAATATATCAGCGTCAAAAACTAAAGCCACGACTACATCTAGAATACCACTCAGATGCAAACTAGAAATAGACAACAAAATTATACAGCAGGAAATGAAGTTCAAGTATCTCGGAATAGAAATATCCGGATACGGGGATCTTGAAATGGAGGTGAGGGGACAAGGCTTGAAAGCAGCAAGAACAGCCGCATGTCTTAACAGCACCATATGGAGCAATAAACATATAGGAATCGAAGTTAAATCCAGAATTTATAAAACAGCAATAAGAACCATACTAACATACACAATGAAGAAACCAGACCAGAAACCCCGAAAACAAAACAAATACTGGAAACAACAGATATGAGAGTGGTGCGCAGGATAGCTGACAAGACACTTATGGATCGGAATAGGAGCGAAGATATAGGAAGAGTGTGTAAAGTCAATAACATCAATGACTGGGTATTATAAAGAAAAAGGGAATGGAATGAACACACCAACCGCATGACCAATAGGACGTAGGAGTACCGGAAGACCCCGTAAACGATGGAGTGATAACCTAGTAATAGACTGAAACCAGGCAAAGAGACGCAGAATAACAAGCAAATTGCTTATATATAAGAAGGAAGAAGAAGAACAATTCTACCTCTTCTAGCACGACCAGAAAGAAAAAACTGACAGAATTCGCCAAAAATCAAGACCTGTTAAAATGCACATTCTAAGAGATTTTTAACCATGTCCTAATTATTGGAAAAATATCCTACATGACGTAACTAAAAAATTCAATATCATTCACTCAAAACGGCATCAGAAACTGATATAGGCAATTCAGGGGCACGAGAATCGAAAAAAGATACCTAGATAGAAATTTAGCGAAACCGCGACTCTAGTTAAAACAGATGCATATAGAGAGGCATACAAACTCTTGCGGAATTCCAAGTCTAAATAGAACAGGCGCAAAAGTAAAAAAGAGCTTGTTACATAATATTTTCGAAATTAAAATCCAATCATTAGTTTTTTCTATAACAATAATCTATAATCCACATATTGCTATGTCTTTGGTATCCCTCAAATGGTGGCAAATTGCTCACAAGATTAGGTGTTCTGATGAGTTCACCCGGTCCCTAATCTAAGATGTTGAAGGACGACAAGAATTATTTCTTTCGGGTGGAATAAAGTTGTATTGAGCCAGGTGGCTCAAGTGTATAGAAGTTAGGATAGTTTTAGTTTCGCTATTAAATTATTAGTTTTTATCTCGAGACATGAATTAGTTACATAAACTATTCAACAGCAATTTATTTATTTTAAGAAAAATATAATTTTGCTCTGTTAGATAAAATTATCGTTAGATATGAACCACAAATTTTTATTATCATAACTTCGTTATGTAAAGTGATAAAAAATTATCCGACAAAACTTCCAGAGAGAAAATTTTAATCTAAATTATTAAAACGAGGTATAATTTTTTGACTTTCCCTAAATCTCTTTAAAACTTTTTAAATTTTGATACCCCGAACAAAGAAAATGGGAGCACGAAATTATCCTTAAACAGTATTTAAATAATAATTTTGTAAAGCGCGTTAAATCTAAATTGGGAACGAATGATTTCAACTTTTTTACTTTAGTATTTGGTTGTAATCACAGAATGAACGTTTTATTATTCAGTTTTTCTTACCTAAAACCTTTGCAACTACGGGGGAGTATTGAGGGGACTTATTTTTCAATTTTTGAGCTTTTCGTAAGATTTTTATGTTTTTGTAATAACGACATTTGATATTAGATTCTGTAATATGATTTTGTATATTAGTACTATGCTTTTTTCACAAATTTAATAAAGCATTACATTGAAGAGAGAAACAATATTGATCTTTATTATCATTTTTCTTTATTTTGTCTTTTCTTGGGTTTAGGTTCTATATTTAATAAATACACAAAACCATTGACGTTTCGCCCTTTATTCAAGGCATTTTCAAAATTCTTGCCTCCTTGACATTTTGCTGTTCTGTTATAAATTTAGTAACAATGACTTTGTCCAGCGAAGTCCCAAGATCAAAATAAAACTAGTACATATACACAGGTTGAAGCCATACCACGGAGATATCGAATCTGATTTAGACGATCAGAATTAGAAAGGAGTAGTGTAACAAAAAACTAAAATAACTTTTTAATACGCTCTTGTAATACAAATAATATTTAGATGCGATAAGTCATCTTTAGTATAATGTGCCGAAAACAATGTTATATCGATGAGCCATATTTCTAGATACTTCTCAACTTATATGCTAGTATATTTATTGTTAGTCCTAGGAGGTTCTATAGGTATCTAAGAAGGGATAGGATATGAGTTTAAAACGAGTTGTATAGTTGTATTTGAATAGTGAAGATATTAAGAACTAGTAATTAGAGTTAATTGTGATAAAAGTGTTAAGTAGTTAATATAGTACTGGATTTTCGTCAGTGAAAAGTATTGCGTTTTATTCTGCGAACCTAGTGAGGGATTTTTAAGAAATAAAATCATAATAATAATAATAATAAATGGACAACATCCATGAATGAAACAGTATTGCGTATTTTTTATAAGGTGACTGGACTAGGACGAGAAACGATCGGCTATAGACAACAGCTTCATGCCGAATTTTGTAGGGAATATCCACACCTACAAGTGTCACAACAGAGAATAGCAGATCAATACAGAGCTATTCTCCGAAATAAACTAATCTCAGAAGCGCGACTTAACATCATCAAAGGGGAAATAGAACGAGAGATAAGAAGTACCGATGATAACAATGAACAAACCCCAGAACCCCAGAACCTGCGCCACAGCCAGACTCAAGAACAACCAGACAACGGCATGAGAGCTGACATTGCTGTGGACAGGCAACAACAACTACATCAACACGAGGGTCAGATAAATCCAAGAGCTCTACCCGCCGAAGATGCTGTGCGGGAACCCCAACAAGCTCTTACTCAAGCGGGACGACCAAGACAGCGCATGAAATGGACTGTGTCCATGAACGAGACAATAATGCGCATTTTTTATAGGGTGACTCAACTAGGATGAGAGATGATCGGCTATAGACAACAACTACATGCCGAATTTTGCAGGGAGTACCCACACATGCAAGTGTCCCAGCAGAGAATAGCTGACCAATATAGAGTTATTCTCCGAAACAGCCTAATTCCTGAAGCTCGGCTTAATAACATCAAAGAGGAAATTGAACGTGAGATCAGAGGCACTGACAATAACAACAATCCGATTGCTGAACCTGAGCCACAACCGGAACCTGAGGTCCAAGAACAACAGGAACAGCTAAATGACGAAGCCCAACAGGACAACACTGAACTCTTTTATCAGAAATTGTCAACGGAAATGAGGGCTGCGGTGTTGGAGTATGATGGAAGCAATCCTTTAAGAAGACCGGCACTGCCAAAAATTAATTCATCCAAAAAACTGGGTGCCATGTTAGACATCATGAACAATCGGATTTTACCAGCTTATGTTTCAGATGCCTACATTCTGGAGGCCTTACATATGACCATCTACTGTGCCGCGACTGCTATAGCTAGAGCTCTTGAAATTAAAGTGACAACAGAGCGTCGATCAGCAAGGACAGAACCCAACATACCACCATGGGAAAGACGTCTAAACAAGAAAATTGAAAATCTTCGAATAGATATAGGAGAGCTGACGGAGTACATCAGGGGCACAAGAACTAGTCGACTGCAAAGGGGAGTTGAAGAAATCATGAATCGTGTCTGATATCATTCGCAGCAAGATCCAGCGAATGTTACTTCAGCAATGCATTAACTCGCTGAAACAGAAGCTCTCTGTTATTGCAGGACGGCTACAGAGGTACAAGACCAGCAATAACCGAAAACGAGACAATGCGCTCTTCCAACGGTCAGAAAAGACTTTCTACCGTAAGCTAAACTCTCTACCTAATATAGCAGATAATAGATATCCTAATAGAGAGCAGGTAGAAGAGTTTTGGGGAAACCAACTATCTACACCAGCGGATTGTAACATCGCAGCTGGCTGGATCAATGAAGAACACCAAATCTGCCAAGATTACAGCCAGATGCAGTTTGAGCCATTTACCACCGAGGAAATTTCAAGAATAATCAAGGAATCCCATAACTGGAAAGCTCCAGGTCTCGACGGGATCCAGAACTACTGGCTCAAAAAGTTCTGGTGTATGCACCATCAGCTGGCTAATCTTATTAATGATGTTTTTCTTAACCCAGCAAAAATGCCATTGTTCTTGACCGAAGGTATTACGTACCTCCTACCAAAGGACCAACACAACACACATGACCCAGCTAAGTATAGGCCAATCACCTGCCTACCCACACTGTATAAGGTGATCACCTCCTGCTTGACCCAACGCATCTATGCACATTGTGAGCAAAATAACATCATTGCGACTCAACAGAAAGGATGTACGAGGGGAGCAATGGGATGCAAGGAGCAATTGATTGTTGACTGTGTCATATGTAACCAAGCCTGTACCAACCGAAGAAACCTCTTTGTTGCCTACGTGGATTATAAGAAGGCTTTCGACTCAGTACCACATGAGTGGCTCAAAACTATATTAAGAATGTACAGGGTCGACAATAATTTTGTTTCCTTTTTATAACGCATCATGTCAACCTGGAGAACTAGGATTCAATTGCAATTGCCATCCAGCGACACCATCGAAACTAACACCATTCCGATACGAAGAGGAATATTTCAAGGCGATTCACTTAGCCCATTGTGGTTCTGCCTTGCAATGAACCTACTATCACGCCGTTTGAACTCCACCAGACACGGCTTTAGTGTTAGAAACAACAACGAAGAGATAGTCAGAGTGAATCATCTTCTATACATGGATGATCTTAAACTGATGGCTGCTACCGAAGGTCAGCTGGAACAAATGCTTAAAATTGTAGAGGAGTTCTCCGAGGATATCGGAATGCAATTTGGACTTGGCAAGTGCCGTATTTTGAACATCGTTAAAGGGAAGATACAACCGGGGTATTTTGAAATGCAGAACGGTGAAACTATAGCTGCAATGGAAGCAGACCAAACATACAAATATCTAGGTATGAAACAGGCTAAAAGAATTGATCATGGCACTATGAAGGCCGAATTGACAGCCGAATTTGTCAGGAGGGTAAGGCGGATATTAAGAACTAATTTAAATAGTAGAAATTTGTTTAAGGCGCTCAACACGTATGCTTGCTCTGCGCTGATCTACTCTTTTGGAATTGTAAAGTGGAGCAGGACGGACATCCAAAACCTGCAAAGAAAAATAAGGACACTCCTAATAAAAGCACAAAAACATCACCCTCGGAGTGCTATTGAACGTACAATGCTTCCAAGACACCAAGGAGGAAGAGGATTGGTGGATATTGGTAAGCAGCTCGACCAACAAATAATAAACTTACGTTCATATTTCCACAGGTTGGCGGACTCTTCCACACTACATCGAGCAATATGCGAGGCAGACGATTCAACGCCGCTACAGTTGAGGGAACAAGATATTACTTCTCACCACCAAACAGACCAAAAGAAGTTACAAACCTGGCTACGGAAGCCACTTCATGGACGGCATCCAAATGAGGTCAAACAGGACAATGTCGACAACTCTGCGTCGAACTACTGGTTGATTTCAGGACAGATGTTTCCGGAAACGAAGGGCTTCTTGTTAGCTATCCAAGACCAGGTTATTCCGACGAAGAACTATCGGAAGTTCATCATTAGAGATCCCTCAATAGAGAATGACCAGTGCAGATATGGCTGTCGAACATCGGAGACAGTCCAGCACATAACTGGAGGATGCCAAGCGTTTGCCGCAACCGAGTATAAGAAAAGACACGACTCAGCCGCTAAGATACTTCACTAAGAGTTAGCAGAAAAGTTAAACCTATTACAGGTAGGAAAAGTGCCTTGTTACAAATACAATCCGGAACCTATTCTTGAGAACAACCAGTTCAAGTTATATTGGGACCGAATGATTCTGACGGATCAGACAGTTGCTTATAATAGACCAGACATTATACTAACAGATAAAATTTCTAGGCGAACTACACTAATCGACATTGTACCTAACAATAACAACCTAAAGTCAAAATGCAACGAGGAGATCGCCAAATACAGAGATCTGGAGGTGCAAATTTGAAGACAATGAGCAATGAACATCGTCCAAACGATTCCCCTAATTTTATCAATAATTGGAGTAATACCAAAGAATCTCCTGCAGAACATCAAGGGACTGGGCCTTAGTGAGCATCTGTATCAGCCGATTCATAAGGCAGTTTTCCTGGCAACCGCGCGAGCCGTCCGAAAGTTCGTAGGAAATACATCTAGAACCCGATAACGTAGAAAGAGTTCCCATGGAGCTTCATACCTTTGGTATCTTTATATACCTGGTATATTTAATATTCCCTGGAGGGAATGCGAAGATATTTGTCTTGAAATATTCAAAATGACCTCTGTTCTTAAATAAACAAAGATTGCACCATTTTCATCATCTCAGTATTTAAGGATAAAGTGTCTTTCTTAATTGTGTATTTGTATTAATGCATACTTGCTTCTTCGGTCTTTACAGGTCTACAGTATACCATTGGTTTAAAAGTGCCTCATAAAAAGTAATCCATGACTGTCAAATTCGGTGGAAAATTTGTAGGAGTATCATTTCCTCCGCTGATCCATAAATTTTGAAAATTCTCATTTAAATTATTTTTAACATTTAGTGTGAAGTGTGGGGTGCATTGTCGTACATGAACCAGATATTTTGTCTAGTAGCTAGTAGAAGATCATCCAATTTTACTAAATGTTTCATTTAATTGAAACCACTAAACTAAGTTTTGATAACTTTCGATACTGGTTCTGAGTTAGTCCTGTTTATTTTTGAATTAACTGCTGTGTTTTTACCTATTCATTAGCCCACTAATCCGATAATAATTTTGGTTTTTTAATTGCACCCTCATAAGTTTTTTAATTATTTATTGTGTTCTTGATAAGCCACTTTTAATGTAACTTTATTACCCATATGTGTATTAGGGACGAACATTTTTGGCCTACCTACGTATTTTTATCTGTTTTGTTAACTTCTTAAAGTAATTATCTGCCACATCTTCCTGCAAAATACGTTCAAGGTAAATTTCCCAGACGCTCGACTGAGGACGTTAATGCAGAGCTATTTCCGGATAAGCTAAACTGTATCTTTTGTTAACGTCTCGGCAACCGGAAGTAGGGTAGCTTTTGTTTCTTAGGAGCTTTACCGCCTAACAGCACACAGGGGAAATAGTTATGGATGGAATTCGACTTACCTCATACTTGTAGAGAGTGTAAGTGTTATTATGTGTTTTGCTGAAACTACGGCTGAACTTCAAGGTTTCGTATCGTACTTCTTATATAGTGTTATTATTTTCGTAGCTTGAGACATGGGTTTGGTGTTATAAGCTTTGGAATTACGTTATATATCTTAGTTATTATTTTGACTAATACGGCTACAGCTATTATGGTAGTTATCTGCATCCAAACTTAGCTAAAGGAGAGCTTCTAGATCACATGGCTGAATCTACGTAATCTTATTACATATACAAGGTGACCGAAAAGTGTGGAAAGTTGTGATAACTCCGTTATTATAAACTTTTATAATAACGAAGAGAGAAAAATATTTTATATAAAACTAGTAAAAAGGGAGACGTCATCTCTCCGAAACTATTTACGCTAGCTTTGGAAGATGTCTTTAAAAAACTAAATTGGGATGAGAAAGGTTTGAGAGTCGACGGTTCTTATCTTAGTCATCTTCGCTTCGCCGACGATGTTATTGTCATGTCTAGTAACCCAGAAGAGCTAAAACAAATGCTTCAAGATTTCAGTGAAGAGGAGAGAAAAGTGGGACTTAAGATGAACTTGGGGAAAACTAAGTTAATGAGCCCTGACACAAATGTACAAATAGAGATTCAAAATGAAATCATAGAGAATGTCCAAGAGTAGATCTATTTAGGCCACGTCATGCAACTGAGCAAAAAAAATCAAACGGCGAAAATAACAAGGAGAATAAGGCTGACATGGGCTGCCTTTGGAAAGTTGCAGTACATATTAAAAGGTAGAAACACACCAATCAACCTTAAGCGGAAAGTGTATAACACGTGTGTCTTGCCTGTTGCTACTTACAGCATGGAAACGATAACACTAACCAAACAAAACGCAAATAGGCTCCGAGTTACTCAACGCTCCATGGAGAGACAAATTAGGAATCTCGTTACGGGAAAAAATACGCATATTACGACTAAAGAGGCAATGGGCGGGGCACATAGCTAGACAATAGCCCGATAGGTGGACGAGTAAATGACTGCAATGGCGACCGCGAGAAACAAAGCGAAATTGTGGCAGGCCACAACGCAGATGAGTAGATGATATAAGACAGTTTGCTGGAAAAGACTGGCTCCGGAAGGCGAGAGACAAATCCCAGTGGAGGACCATCGGAGAGGCTTATGTTCAGGAGTGGACGACAATGGGCTGAGAAAAAAATAGAAGACGTAAAAAATTGATCTATCTATATTACAAAATTATTTTTGATAATAAAAGGAGGTATGGAAAAGTATGACAGCAAAAAATATACAGAGTGCGCAATTGTTTATGTCGGTATGTAAACATTGAATAACTTTGACATTTACCAACCGATTGATTTATTTAGACGTATTTTTGAAACGTCAATTCAGTACAGTTTTAACCACCAATCGCTTTACACTGAAAAAATGCGCCGAAATAGTGACAATGTACATTGAAAATAGTCGTTCAGTTGTGTTAACTCAAAACGTGTATATCGTCGAAAATGTCGTGGCCAACAGGCACCGTCTCACAACACCATCTGTTGTTTGGTTTCGAATTTTGTTGAGTACGGGACAGTGAGAGATCGTCAACATACCGTTCATCAACGACCAAGACGTTCCAATGAACTGGTTGAAGCGGTCAGAGAGAGCGTTGCCCAGAACCCAAAAGAGTCGTATCGTCACCGCGCTCAGCATTTTGGCGTCAGCGGATCCACTTTGCGGTGCATTTTGAAGGATGATTTGCATTTGTTTCCGTATAAAGTGCAGTTAACACAAAGAATATTGCCGACAGACCGTCCACGTCGCTTGAAATGCGGCCAAACAGTCATTCGAATGGTTGACACTGTACTTGAATTTTGGAAGCAAATCTTGATGACCGACGAGGCCCATTTCACACACTCTGGCAGGCAAAATTGCCGCATTGAGGGGACGGGGAATCTACACGAGATCCAGAACAGTCGCTGCATGACCGAAAAGTGACTGGGCGGCCATTTACGTCAAAACAATCATTGAGCCATTTTTTTTTCAAAGAAAATGTAACAGTCGATGGCAATCAATATCGGTGGATGTTGGCTCATTATGTCTGCCCACAAATGCGTGAAAAAGGTCTTAACGGTTACTCGTTTCAACAAGACGGTGCGCCATGCCACACTGCAAATCAAACAATCCAGTTTTTGCAACGGAAATTCCCGGGACGTCTGATGTCAAAAAGAGGCGACATTGATTGGCCACCCAGATCTCCAGATTTGACCGCTATTGACTTTTTTTTGTGGGGTTATTTAAAAAGCAAAGTATACACTAGCAAGCCTCAGGCCATTGAAGAGCTCAAGGCAAACATTCGTGCCGAAATCACCGCTATACCACCCGAGATGCTCGAAAAGGTAACGGAAAACGCAGCAAAAAGGTCACATTTTGACTTGGCCAATAAAGGTGGCTACTTGATCGATGTAGTATTCAAACACTAATCCCAATAAATTGTAAAGGACCAGATTTAATAGAAATAACTAATATATAGAAATCAGTTTTTTTTTTCAAATTTATTCAAGGTTTACATACCGACATAAAAGATGGCGCACCATGTAATAATATTAAATAGGACTTCCTATATATTTTTACTTATTTAGTTTTCCACAAAATTCACTATGCAATATATAAATTAGGTTTCCCTTATTTTCCGATATTTCCAGATTACTGAAAAAAATTTATATATTTTACATGGCGTTATAAAATTAGTAATATTTTTCAACCAACATCAATGATAACAAATACTACACTATCTATTATAGATAAAGATTAAAGAAGTTGTCTCTATCCATAAAATATCTAGTTAATATTTTATTCAGTGCGTTTTCCAAACATGCAAACTTAACAAAATTCAAAACTCATTTACCACATATCACCAGTCCAACGACATCTATACATTCATCGGAGTAGTGCCAAATCTTAAAAATCAAAATTTAACTAAATCTGTCTGCCATATTTGAATATTTGTCTATATGTGTTCTCTTTTTAAGCACAGAAAAAGGAAAAAAATATATATAGAAACAGTTTGTATTTTAATAACTTCATTAAAAATAAAGGGTGTTTTTATAGAGGTATAGAACTTTTAAATGGAATAAAACAAAGATGAATTTTTTACATTGACATGAAATTTACTTTATTCGAAAGATAACCTTCTGGCATTATAATTTAAATATGACTTCTGACATATGACCCACGGCTGGTTCGGACGTAGTCTAATCTGTAGGTCCAATTTTCGATGAATTTTTTCCAACATTTGTGGCCGTATATCGGCAATAACGCGGCGAATATTGTCCTCCAAGTGATCTATCGTTTCGGGCTTATCGGCGTAGACTAGCGACTTCACATATCTCCACAGAAAATAGTCTAGCGGCGTTAAGTCGCACGATCTTGGAGGCCAATTCACGGGTCCGAAACGTGAAACTATGCGGTTACCAAACGTTTCCTTTAATAAATCAATTGTGGCACGAGCTATGTGACATGTTGCGCCGTCTTGTTGAAACCATAGCTCCTGCACATCATGGTTTTTCAATTGATGAACGAAAAAGTCAGTAATCATAGCTCTATAGCGGTCACCATTGACTGTAACGTTCTGACCAGCTACGTTTTTAAAGAAGTACGGACCAATGATTCCACCAGCCCATAAAGCACACCAAACTGTCAGTTTTTCTGGATGTAACGGTGTCTCAACATACACTTGAGGATTATCATCACTCCAAATACGGCAGTTTTGTTTATTGACGTATCCATTCAAACAAAAGTGAGCTTCATCGCTAAATAAAATTCGCTTATGAAAATCGGGATCAACGGCAATCTTGTTTTGGGCCCATTCACCGAATCTACGCCTTGCTAGGTGATCGTGTGGCTTCAATTCTTGTACGAGTTGGATTTTGGAAGCACGCAAACCAAGATCTTTCCGCAAAATCTTCCATAAAGTGAATGGACACATTTTCAATTCCTGTGCTCGATGGCGGATAGACTGATTCGGGTCTTCCTCTACGCTATGCTCTACAGCAGCAATGACTTCTTCTGTACGCACTGTACGACGTCTCTGTGGATGCGTATTATCTTTTAGAGTAAACGTGGTGTGAAAACGTTCCATAGTTAATCGAATTAATTGCTCTGATGGACGATTATGTTGACCGTAAAATGGACGTAGTGCACGATACGTATTTCGAACAGAACCATGATTTTCAAAATAAATTTGCACAATTTGGAAGCGTTGTTGAGGCGTCAGTCTATTCATGTTGAAATGCCAAACCAAACTAAACATAAATCACTTGACAGCTGACAAAATGGCCACCAGTTAAAAAAGTATTGCCAACTTAAAGTTTTTTACTTCTATAAAAAACACCCTTTACTATAGCCGAAATATAGAAAATATGAATTTTACAATAAACTAACAACAAGAAACATAGAATATAAACACCAAAAATATGTTGTATTACCTACTCTTACATGCCTTTTAAAAGATTGAAAGCAAATGTATATATTATTCTTTGTTGCATATTTTTGGCTGTTGTGAGAAAATGTGGGTAAACAGCTTGTTTTACATATCTTTACAAAAAAAAGTCAAGTTGTGTGAGATGATCTGACAGACCGCTAATTCTGTAAGTGAGCACATCAAGTAACAGTTGGGTAGTGTAACTTGTCACTTGTGGCAAAGGCAGTGGGACAGTATTGCAAAATGATCTCTACTTGTCTGGACAATTAAATACTGGAAAGCTTTTACTAGCTGCATTATGCCATTGCAATAATTTACACTTATATTGTTGATAGAACTACTCTAACATGCCATTAAACCTTTTTTTATTAAAAGAAACTTCCAACGCGATTTTATCTACATTGTGTCTAGACGAACTTGGACAAAAAAACCAAGACACTAGGTCGGTGTAAGCTTATCGCCAATTGACACTTAAAAAACTGTAAAACCCTTCCAAATCTCCTTGCCTTCAACTAAATCCGGTTAAATGAAAATCTTTGTCTCTTTTGTACAAGTTGGCCCTTATCCTAGCAAGTGTCCAAAGGAGATTACAAAGTTTCCTTGGAAGTAATTAATACTCTGTTCAAAGGAATTTCCTCAGGCCAACGGTAAAATTTGCCATTTAAGGCGGTGGACGATTAAAGGATGGTTTAGAAAAGTTTATTGGAAAAACAAGGTAAAAGTTTCTTATAAACAGGTTAAATTTGTTTTACCAGGCGGTAGATGGGGTGAGCTGATAGTAAATAAATTATTTTTTAATCAAACAAATGGTTAACTAAATAAATAAAACAAAGTACTAGTAATAAGGTATTTGCCTCAAAATCCTTCATAATATTTTTTTTTACCTCACGTTACTCTTATTATTTGCTCTATGAGCGCATTAACAATATCTGCTAGTCTCTTTACTGCGAAAATAATATTTAACTTTTTAGTCAGCTATTCAACAAAATGTAAAGCTAAGAAAGGCGAGACAGCAATTTTCCATAAAAAACTTTGTTTTGTGGACCTTAACTAATATTAAATTGGCTTTCTCAATCAAATTACTGAGTATAAATTTATCGGGACATCACATTGTAGAAAGAGTAAAAGCAACATATCAAAAGAATGTAACTCTTTTTTTAAAAGCTTATATATCCTATTATCGTCTTTCTGTTCTTAAATTGTGTTTTTAATTTTACTAGATTTTTTGGACAACATAAAGATCTCTCGCAGAAAAGTTGAAAATTTAAAGTTTACAAATACCTTCATAGAAAGTATTCATAGCCAGTTGGGGGTTCTACTTTTCAACAAAAACAATCTATAGAAATGTAAATTTAACATCTTCGTGATGCGGTTGTCAATATTGGAGTAGACTCGACCCCAAGGATGTTGCAGCGCGTTGATAAGTTTCGTCTGCTGGCATGGTAGCATCGGTTAGGGTCGACTGCGGACAGTAACAGAAAGATAATGAGAAACCACTACTTAAAACACAGTTCCTTAGTATGGCCGATTAGGGGCTGCTGCAAATCATATACATAACAGCTATTAAGCACAAAACCTCAACACCCTAATCGGGTATGATATCTAAAAAAGCAATTTAAAACTAACATTACCCATCATTTTTGCACGCACATCATCCATTGAGCTACGTAAAGAACATTCTGCAGTACATACTCTAAATTATAATAAATTACTGGCTCTATTTTACACTTTCCGAAGGTGGACCAATAAGTACCCGTGTTAGAAATGAAGACAAAATTTTAAAAAAAGGAACTTTATTCTTTTTAACATAACCTCCTTTTAGGACGATAGGCTTTTCTCAGTCATCCTGCCTTTTTTTTTAAATCCTTAAAAAAATGCTGTTCGTTAGACTCTTCAAAACTGGTTTTCTGAGCAATTTCCAACGTTCAGTTCTTTTATTTTCAGGTAAATCCCGATATTCATTGATTTTAGTTAGAATTTTGTCGACGGTTGGGATCTGCTTCTCATAATAAAATGTATGTACAACTCCCTTTATTGCAGTTTTTATCTCTTCTTCCAACGATTTTGGAATAAATATAGAGGTGAAAACCACATCTTTTGGGTATCTCACTAATCTCAAATAAAATATAAAAACAAGCGCAAACAAGATAAATCACTAAGGACACACTGTAAGGTGTACTTTGCTCAGTGACAGAGATTAAATTGAACTGAATCAGAAATTTTATTGTTGCAGTAAATTTAAAAAGCTTATAATATTTAAATATAATTAAATATAATTAGATTTAATGCAGTCCTCAGTTACCCGAGCCACTGAAACATGTACGTTGGAGGTTTCGGTAACACTTTTATTACTCTTTCTAGTTCTTGAATAGAGTATAGGAATGTATATCTTTGCGATCGCCCCCTCCCCGTTCCAAGAGCTTTGAGTTCGGGAAAATAAAACCGATTCTGCCTTTTATATTAGGAATGTGTGTGCTGCTGGTACTATCCCTCTTCCGCTGACTTGTTTTTCTTGCGATAGCCCCGCCCCAAGAGCTTTGAGTTCAGGTAAATAGACCCGATTCTGCCTCTTATACTAGGAATGTGTATGCTGCTGGCATCCCCCCTCTGTCGGCAACTTGTATTTGCTTATTGTCGCCCTCCCCCCTCTCCAAGAGCTTCAAATTCAGAAAAACAGACCCGCCCCTGCCTTTTACACTAAAAATGAGAATGTTGCTGGTATCCCCCCCCCCCCCGGCGACAACTTTTGTGATATCACCGCCCCCCGCCCCCCAAAGAGAGAGGCTGAATTCGCCCCTGATTACATCCTCCTAATTCCCCATTTCGTCCAAGTGATTAGAATGTCATTGATATATTTCAAAGGTTATTAGGTGGGAAGAAATTTCAGGATAATGATAAAATAAAGAATAAATTGCTCTGCAAGCGAACAACAGGACTTTGTTTTTCGAGTATTCAGACGGTAAACGACGTAAATGGAACTACGTCAAAAAATTACATAGTTATTTTCGAGATAAATTTAATTAATCTTATTTAAATCGTTTCATATTTAATTATGCCTCGTACATTATACATAAAATTTGTCTATTATCATAAACATCTTTTTAAATTTCCCCAAAAGAAAAATAATGTCATATTTTTTGGCTTCCATTCCTATTCCGTGTTACGATGACATAATATTTTTATTAAATACGAAAAAAGAATCCCTAGGGCTTGCCCGCAAAGAACGATAAACTCCCAACTCCTAAATTAATTAAGCCGGGATCAAGACGCCCCAAAGTATTTAGGCCAATAAGGAACTTGCTCGAGACAAATGAAACTACTTACAAAACTGGCTAGAAGATATTAAGCAATGAGTTCTGCATAGGGATAATGATACCACTGGTTCTTGCGTTAAATTAATCAGTGTGTTTGAAGTTTACATGCAGAGTTAAATTCGGACTTGGGACAATGCACTTTTGGAGCGTTAGTTGTTTTTACCAAAGTGGTTAATAGACGTAAGTTAGGTATTGTTTTAACTATTAATATACAAGAGGTAGAGTTAATAATTTACCTCTTGTATATTAATAGTTAAAATAATCTTCGGGAAATGTTTAAAAAGGAACTACTATGTTTTATACCACTAAATTTATTAAGAAAACAGTGACTGCAGTTTCAACTCACAGAGTCATTTTCAAACTGAATTACAAAGGTAGACTAAGTATTCAATACAGAAACATGAGAAAATTTAACAATAAATAAAAACTACCTGAAAAATTATATTATTACAAAGGGAGGTACTAGATTTTGGGAACTAATTATTATTTGGTGATAACAAATAACGGGGAAAACCCAAGTTCTGTCTGGTCATTAAGCAAATTTACATTTTTATTTTTACTATGTTTATATATTTCTAAAGATTCAAGAATATTTAACTTTTGGCCCTTTGTTGAATAACGTAATATGTCAGTGTTGCTTAAATCAGGAAAATTGTGGCTATGATCTAAGCAATGGTTGGCAAAGCTCGAGTCTGTTTTTTGTGGTCTATATGATCGGTGGTGTTCTGAAAAGCGAGTTTTAAAGCTTCTACCACTTTGTCCAATATACAAGCTATCACACTCTGAACATTTTAACTTATAAACTCCTGATTTATCAAATTTATCAATTTTATCTTTAGCATTGTAAAGAATAGTGGACAGATTGTGTTGAGATTTAAAGAGTAACTTGTCGTCCCTATTAGCACTTTCCATCATGTCTTCATTTCAGCTAAACTACGAACGTCAGTCTCCCGATTTGCTCGTTCTTCAGTAACCGGTTGCTCCACATTATTATCAGTATATTTTTTACAAATTTTTAGATAACCGGTTATCTCAAATTTTTGAATGATTTCAGAAATTTTAGATTTTATAGGAATAGGATGATTTTCGTACGTAAATGCAAATCAATCGATTATCTCATCCCTACCTCTACCAGAATCGACCACTTAATACTCTGCACTTCTTATTCCGTGGAATATTTTAAATAAGAAAATCTTACTTTTCATTATACAGACTTCTGCAAAAGCTAATTTTAAGCATCCTAACGTCAGCTTTCTTTCTCATGAAGCAATGTCTATACCTAACTTCACATAGAGAAAGGTATGGAGAAAAAATAAAACAAAAACTGCTTTTATTTCCTCTATATTTATTTGGTTTTTGGGGTCTATTTTTTTGAAAAATATCTTTTTTGGACTTTTTGAAAGAAAATTCTATTACCTACACTTTTTCTGTAGACATGTACTTGCGAAAAATAAATAGTTTTCGAGTAAAACTCAAAAAACTGAAAAGTAGACAATTCTACCTTAATCTCAAAAATGCACCCCTTAGTTTGTTGGCGTTTTGTGAATTTATCATATTTGGAGGTCAACTGACCGAATGGAACAATGAAAACATTTCAACATTTTAGTTCCTTTCAACCCTCTTTTTTTCGACATAGTCAATCGCCTATCAGTTTTTAGACGATTAGCGACAAATTAATTAATTATTTATTGCTGACTATGTATTAAAAACCGTGTAATTGTTTTTAACTTCACTATCGAAATTCAAGATAAAATACTTGTTTATTTTAAGATTTTTATAAAGTTCCTAAAAAAATATTTTTCGCAAATAAAAGTGAAATGTTTAGATCCGCATACCAGCAGTAAAACTTAACTCCGCTTTGAATAAAAATACCAAAAAAAAAACTTATATCTTTCTATCATGTTCCTTTGAGGACGGCCGATATGACCGCCGAAATGTGACCCTAAGGAAAAAAAGTTTCCTCTTTTTCAGTAGATAGCAGAAAGTTAGTTTTGAAAGATTTACAGCTGGAAAAATATTTTTCTATTTATATTTTTCAATGATAACAGAATTTTTTCACTTATATGGTAAAATATATTTGATATACTGTATGTGGTGTTAATTCCACTTAATTTTAAAGATTTTCTTTATATGTATTTTCAGTTAATCTTTAAAATGAGAGGTCCTAACAGTATAAATTATACAAATATGAGTCAAGGCAGATATTAGACGTATTATATCTAAGTAACAAGTCAGAAAAATACATTTTTGGATATTTCCAAATATAATTATAATATCAGAAATCAGCAAAATTGTAAAAGAGTCTTCTGGGGGTGTAGAAATACTGTTCCGCTTTGATAAATGCCACTATAGGAAACATACAACTGGCAGCCTTTGAGATGTAAGACGGACAAACCATTGTAGCAATGTAGACAGAACACATCTAAATACTTCAACATGAAACAGGCACAAAGAATTAACCAGCAAAGTATGAAAACTGAGTTAAGTAACGAGTCAGGTGAGCCAGGTACTGTAAAACAACCTAAATAGTAAAAATCTGTTGAAGACGCTCAACACCAATGCATGCTCCGTACTCAGTTACTTGTTTGGAATTGTCAAATGGAACAGACTTAGAAAGTCTGCAAAGGAAAATCTGCACACTACTGAATGAATAATGTTAAAAAGATGCTACGAAGGAAGAGAATTGGTGGATATTGATAAGCAATTGGATCAACAACATACGAACTTACGTCCAATTTTCATTGGCTAGCAGAATCCTTTATGTCATACCGGACAATATTCGCAGTAAACGATTCATCACCGTTGCGGTTGAGGCATGACTGACTTCTCATTACCAATCAGATGACGAGAAGCTTCAAGTCTGGCTACAGAAGCCTCTATTAGACTCCCAAATAAGATCAACCGGAAAACTGTGGACAAATTAGTTTCAAACTACTAGTTGACGTCAGGGCACATGTTTCCTAAAATCGAAGACTTCTTACTGTCTATTCAGTAATCCCAAAGAGAAACTATGCGTCATCAGAGGCCCTTCGAGCCAAAATGACCAATGCCGATACAGATGTGGAAACATCAGAGACAATCCAACATGATGCCAAGCATTTGCCGCTTTGGAATACAAAGAGAGGCATGATTTAAATTTCAAGATCATCCGTCTAGAGTTGGCAGAAAAATTTAAACCGTTGTAGGTAAAAAAAGTGCCATACTATGAATATAACCCTAAACCTATAATGGAGAACATCTAGTTCAATCTATACTGTGTTTACGTATCATACAGTTGTATATAACAGATCAGGCCTCATTTTAATCGATAAAACATCTAAGCTAGAACTACCGGAAGTTTATAGAAAATGCAGAAAACAATTTATGTATATGTGTGTGAAATTTGAGATCCGTATGACTTAGTAGATCTATTGTGTTCATCTTCGGCTGCCAAGTCATTAGGGATATCTTACCATTTAGAGCAAGTCATC
Organism: Diaprepes abbreviatus; assembly: GCA_034092305.1. Taxonomy (NCBI): domain Eukaryota; kingdom Metazoa; phylum Arthropoda; class Insecta; order Coleoptera; family Curculionidae; genus Diaprepes; species Diaprepes abbreviatus. Next base: position 4,055,083 of record JASJET010000129.1, read on the forward strand.
CAGTCTTATCTTATTTAGGAAACTTAGAATGTTGGACGGTTTTAAAGTGGATAATTCTCCTTCTTCTATTTCGTGTGCTGCCAAGATCTATATTCTAGGGTTTTCTAAAGCTCTGCACTCTGAAAGGAAGTGAATAGATAATTAATTCTCTACTTCGTGGAATCTGCACTCTTGTCTTTCTACCAATACGAGTTTCTTTAGGTGTTCCTTCAGGTGACAATGCCTTATCAGGACTTCTGTCAATATCCTAATTTCATATTTGCTTAGGCTTATGCATTCCTTGAATCTTTTCTGATTGTAGTTCCGAAAAAAGTATTGTCGGTTAACTCATTGTTTGCAGATCCATTCAGTAATTGGATCCCCAGCTCTCCTCCTCTCTGTTTAGTTCTGCTGTTCGCTACACTGTTACTGATTCCATAGAAAAGCTTGGGCCCCAGAAATGATGTTTCAGCCCCTTGTCTCGCTAGCTTGTCTACTATTTTATTCCCCTCTACCCCAGTGTATCCCGGAACCCACAGGAGGGTGACCTTATTATTCTTTCTCAAGTGCCTCTAGGTATTCTCAGACCATCTTGGAGCTAATTACTTGAGAACTCAAAATATTGATGGTTGTTTGACTATCTTACATGATAGTAATCTTCTGTCCCCGATAGTTTTTTCTTTGCTAAATTGAATACATTTACTGATTGCGTGTATTTTCGCCTGAAAGGTGTTTGGTGATTTACCCAAGCTTTCATGATATTTCTAGATACATTCACTCCTATTCCAATTTCCTTCTTTGTTTTTGATCTATCTATATACCACTTAATGGGATTCTTGTTAGTTTTTCAATGGTCTTTCTGTCCCATTTACTTCAACAATTCAACTTTGTGTTGAAGTTTTTCACTAAGTTGAACTTGTTTTTAATTTTATCCTGCTGATTTTTGGATAAAAGATTGAGACTTCGTTTTATGACTTTATCTCTCATCATTCTATGTGCTGTACTCTTTGTCATACTCTTCACAAGTATACGCCGAGGTGTAAGGTTAAGGATTACTTCCTTGGTGGTCAATGGGCAAGTTTTCATTGCTTCAGTTATGCACGCATAGGCCAGTCCCTAAACTGCCGAGAGGTTAGCTCTCGTATTAGCCAGACTGGTTCTTTTGCTCTAGACATCATATGTGATGATTAGTGTAATTATTGCAGGTACATCCACTGCAGGATTTTTGCGTTTGTGTACCCAGTTATTTTCCGCGAAGTTTCTACAGATCATCGAAGCTTTGATAACCTTGTTGATTACTTCTTTTTCGTGTTTGTTCCAGAGAAATTTATTATCTAGGGCCAGATCCAGATATTTAACTTCTGACTTCCACTCAATAACGTTTCCATGTATTTTAATGGTTTTCAGGTTGATGTTTGTTTTCCTCTTAAAGGGTACTAAGGTGGTTTTGGTGGAGTTGACATTTAGTCCCATCATCTGGCATCATTTCTTAGTGTGTTCAAGTCCTTCTTGGATTATATCGCCAAGGGTCTTTTCGAATTTGCCTCTCGCGGTTATGACCACGTCATCGGCATAGCCCTCACAGGGGAGTCGATTTACAATTAGGCTTCACATAAGTGAAGCAATGGCTCCTCCCCTGAGGTCATTTTCTGGTGATACAGAAGACGATAGTGTCCTATCCTATCTCTCTCTTTGCTATTCTAGTGGAGAGAAGTCGCCCCATCTGACTTCCTTCTACTCCTTTCTCATGCAGAGAACAATAATATCATCTAGGGCTTGACAACATGAAAAGGACCCCTACAAAACTCCATTCTTACGATATCCGAGTTTATCGGAAATGAGAAATTGTTCCACTGGAGGGAGTGTGAGAGTCGTTTGGCTAAGTCTATAGAATTATAATAATATTACGATTTTCTCTCCTCATTTGCTTACTGGGTTCAAATAATAACACCACTTCTCACCAACTACTTTTCATTTTTTATTAAGTACTTGTTTACACTTTCCTACTTCTATATACAGACCTATATAAACTAGAACAAAGATGAAGACATTTTCTAGAAAAATTACTAATAAAGCTTCTGGATGGTATTTCTAAAAGAACATGGTGAAATTCAGGTAGTCCTCGTTATAATATAATATATAACACTAACTATAATATATAACACAAAATTAAAAGAAAGCAAAAACCATTTCATTTAGCTGCTAAATATTTTTGAATGCTCTAAGGACTTTATGTTATTAAACAGAGAAAAACGTGTTCAACAAGGTCAAAACCCTTGCTGTAATCCATAAAAATACGGGTCAATTTATTTCTATTATTTAAATTTTCATATACTTTATTTAAAAAGTACAAGTCGTGAAGTTTGTAGACCGGCCACTGTAAAGTCCATGCTGACAACGTTTAAGAATTTCTATAGACCTATAATTTTCAAGCAATAGTGCATCCTCTAACTTGTGCGTATATTATCCGACGTGTATAAAATTATTTTTTATACTAAAATTTGCCTAAACTCAAATAACTAGAAACTGAAAAATATTTAAATTGCAGTAGGGAGACGTAGATAAAAAATTTAAAAAAAGGTACTTAAAAATTAATATTTAATAAAACTTAATTTAAATAATATATATATATATATATATATATATATATATATATATATATATATATAGATTGTGACGATTACGGTGGTAGTCGCACGCGCTACGCACCCGCTCAAAATATTGCCCGGTAAAAAATTTAGGAAACTAATTTTTTATCGAATTTATATTTCAAATTTCAAAATATTGCAAAAATTTAATTAAAATATTAATATTTATTTGTTGAGCGCCAGGTAAAAAACAATTATAATAAATTATAACTATTTTTACTAATTTGAAATATTTTCCATTTTCAAAATATTCTATATAGATATAGATGTGTTCCTACCTGTTAATTGACTCCTTCTTAGGTGAGTTCAGTTGTTTATAAGATCTCAATCAGACAATCAATACACAAAATGATTAAAACACAAAATATAAATTTTATTTGACAATAAAAAACAGATGGCACAATATTATTAATAAATCTTAGATGAAATAATCAATGCTTTTATATTTCAAACAACAATATTTCTAATCAATATTACTAATTATTTACTTTTATTTACCATGCATTGTCTTTTCACAACCTGTATCACAAATTGGCAACGTTTTGGTTTTTAGTTTCGCAATCATCTACTAGATGGCTTTACTGCAATTTAATATGGAAAGCGTGGTTTATTTTACAAAATTGAAATTATTTTAAACAAATTATCGTGTGCTGTATTGTGATTCAAGTGGTTAATATAGTTTAATACCTAATATTGATGATGATAAATATTATTTATGTTCCAACAGGTTAGTATTGCAAACTATAACTTATTAGTTTAATTATTTTTATTTTACTAAAAGTTAGGTTATTATTAAATGCTAGTTTTCAATGTCTACCAAAAATTAAAAGCTGTCTACTGGCTAGTCTAATATAAATACCTTGTTTTGTTTTCTGTTACTTGGTCCCCATATTATAAAAAACAATTCCAGTTTTTTTAAATTTACTTTCTTTTTGAAAAACTTTAAAATCTCCAAAATATTTTATTGTCGCTTTCTATAAAGTAAGGAATTGACAAATATTTTTCCAAATTCTCGTTCCACTATTTTCCTCTTTGCAAAATTCCAATTAATTTTTCTTATATCCTTCTTATTACAATTTATCGTACTTGTTGTTGTCTGAGAATTGAACAATTACTTCACAAGACAAAACTTGGAAACTTTTTATTATTTACTCTAAATAAATTATTCAAAATTCTTTTTAATTAACAACAACAAAACACATAACCTCCTTTAAAAAAATATTTTGCTTTTGTTTCCTGGTGACGTATGAAAACTTCAGTTTCCCTTTAAAACAATTGAAAATATGAGGTTATGATAATTTTTGGAAGCACGAGAGACGCAGTGTTTTCAGCAAAATAACTTCAACTCTCCAGAAATTCCTATGCCTCGGCTTTATATATGCGGCCAAAACATAAAAAATTTCTACAATCTGATTGGTCAGATTTTAGGACACCTGGCAACTCGATAAATTTTACTGTTTTGAAAAATTGCAATTTATGAACGCTTTTGAATTTTACCAATTTTGATTGAAATTTTTATGTTTTAATTAATATATAGATCTAAATCTAACCATTGAGCATTATTTAGCTTACAATAAATAAACTTTAGAGCTTTCTCGGCGGTTTGATATATTTATTAAAGCCACTTTGGCATATTATTTGTATATTAAAATTAATAAAAATTAACACTTTGCACATTGAAAATTATGACTATTTTACTCAAATTTTGTTCGAAAAAACTGTAAAATGTTTATTGTTGCTTCGGATATTATTATACTATTATTAAACAAAATTTTCTTAACATCTTAGTACCAAATTTGCTTAAAGAAAACTTAAATCTACCTTATCAACTAATTAGATATATACTATATTTTTCAGTTTTGCACAACTTATGGTTTTAATTTCTACATAGTTTGTTTAATAATGCCTAAAACTATAACATTCTTCTTCAATTTCGTACATTAATGTTTGTTTTTCACTAATCACAGTGTTTTTGTTTCAATTTGCTATTAATTTTCCACTACACGCACTTTTTGTGTCTTATGAGTGATTATTTTTATTGGGACCAAAGATGATGTGTAACACATTATTATTAGTTTTTTAAACGATTTCACACACTTTTTATTCAATCAAAATATATATTTGTTTATAATAACACTTCCTCTATCTAGTTCAATATTTTTTTTCATATTTTTTTTTATTGAACTTTAGTTTTTATGGATTAAAATATGTTATATTTTTGAAGAAAATATCAGTTCTAAATTATTCACTTAGTTATGAATTTTGGAATGTATTGTCTGTTTCTTAAGACTATATTTGTTTATATATGTTATAAATTAAACAGAACATCTAAAACTATGCTTAAATCTACTTTTTAATCTATCCTACACCATATTTACTGGTTTATTAACCATTAATACTACATTTTAACCCTTCTTTGTCTGATTTTTTTTTTCTTTCAATCTCAAACTAAACTGAGTCTTAGCATTTATTTATACAATATATATATATATATATATATATATATATATATATATATATATATATATATATATATATATAATGCAAATCCGGAAATTTCCAATTACAAGTCCAATACTCCAACAGCAAATCAGCTTAATCAGCTGAATGACTCACACAATGCACAACGCTGGACTTACCGGCTCGTTGAGATCGTTCGTGATCTGGCACTGGCCAGAGGCTATTGAATGATATACGTCAATTATTATTAAAAATTCTACAGTGGCTTCCAACCGGTGGATCGCAACCCACAAGGAAGTCGCCTGTATTTAATTTTAAAAATCGAAATTAATTTTAAAATACAGTTGGTCCAGTGAGAGAACACCCATTCGTCATCAATTTATGAACATATCAAAGATACTTTTGATACCTGTTCACCTTAGTTTATATAAAAATTATAAAAGAATGGGAAACTAAACATTATTGTGCGCGCACTCTCGTTGTGCTTGAAAGAATCCAACTGGTGAAAGCTAAATAGGTAGTTTTTAATTCTTGCTGTATTCTGTTGTTTCTTGAAGAAATGTGTAACAGAGAGAAGGTCCGAGAAGGACAGTTTGACATTCTGCCGAGCTGAGAATAATCGGGAAAGTTCTGCCTACTAATATAGAAGCAATGAGTGAAGCTGTGAGGATAGTCTTCAGATATTCTTTTTCTTCAAATACCATATCAGGTCCCCCTGACGTTGGCAATTACATTGGTAAGTCTTTCACGGTCCTGCGCTAGCTAGAACAGTTCCCCCGCGCTACGTATACCTGTTCATTCACGAATATTTCTCAACCAGGAAGCATGTCTCCTTCCTGCCCCTCTACGTCCCTCTACTTTACCCATCATGATTAGCTGAAGAATTCTGTATCGCTCCCCTCTGAATATATGTCCAAGATATGAGATTTTTCTACACTTCACAATGTTTAATAGTAGACGAGTTGTGTCGGCCCTATTCAGTACCATTTCGTTGGTCTGCCTAGCTGTCCAAGGTATTTTCAGCATCCGCCGGTGTAACCATATTTCGAGAGCCTCCAACCGATTAATCGTGGCAGCCTTAATTTTCCAGATCTCTGCCCCATATAGTAACACTGGCCAGACGTATGATCTTATCATTCTCTGTCGTAGTTTTAGGTTAAGGATATCATTGTAGAAAGTGGTTTCATTTTTTGAAAAGTTGCTCTAGCAGTCTCTATTCTACACCTTATCTCTTTATCTGGGTTTAGATTTTCGGTGATATAACATCGAAGATATTTAAAATGAGTCACCCTGTCTATACTTTTTCCTTCTATTTGTATTGAAGCGTTAAGATGAGGTTGTCTACTAAAGACCATAAATTTTGTCTTTTTGATATTTATGTTGAGCCCCATTTCTTGACCCTCAGTGTTAACACAGTTTAATAGATGTTGCAGGTCTTGTAGTTTGTCGCTTAGGATAACAGTGTCGTCAGCATATCGTATTGTATTTATATATTCTCCATTGATTTGTATTCCCATTCGTTGTCCTTGAGTAGCCCGTTTAAAGACTGTATCTGAATATATATTAAAAAGCAGTGGAGATAGTATGCAGCCCTGTCTGACGCCTCACAGAATTTTACTTTCTTCTGTGAGTTTTCCATTTAGCCTTACTGTTGCTTTCTGTCGTGATATTCAGCCGAATATAAATATATGTGTACAGATAAATGATCACGTATGGTAAACTCGTAACCTCGTGCTAAAACGTTACTATTTTGGTAAATAAATAGTTAGTTGTCCGTCCTCTTTGATCCAAAAATTGTTACCCTACTTTAGTTAGCCTGTCACAATTTGTCTTTGATAGGCATTCTTTGTAATATAGGGTATCCTATTACCATTTTGATAAATAAAAAAAAAACATTAAACAGTATTACTGAATTCAAAGTTTTCAAACATTTTTTAAAAATTATTTTGAAATATTTTCTTTTCCTGTTATCACTGCCATTGAACAAAAAGAAAATATATAAAATTTGAATTTCTGTGTGTTACATGCAAAGTTGTTCTTAGTGTTGAATCTATGAAACCGTCAAAGGTCAAACATTACTTAGTCACAAAGAATTCTGGACATATTACACAAGGCTTAGACTTAAGGCGGCCTTCGAATGACAAAAGTTGAATTTTATTAGGACTCTCCAAGATAAAACCAAGCTGGAGTTCAACCTGAAATTGCTCTGGATGTAGCAAAAAACATTTTCATATTCTGGCACATTAACGGTACGATATTTTATTTCAAAGGTACCTTTTGGTACGTCATTTGCAAGATCACGTACAGAAATTGGAGGGAGAAAAAATGACCCATCCGGGGTTCACGACATTAGGCTGTCGTATTTTTTCCTTAGCTGCTGCTTATTATATAATATCGTTTTTAAATCTCCTTTGGGAGGTCAAGGCAATTTTGGGCGTGAGTTTTTTGCATGAATATAGTATCGTCTTAGGCCCCTGTTCTATATATTCCAAGGTTTTGTTTCTGGGCTCCTGTTACCCTACATGTATCTGGATTCCCTTTAGTGTGTTTCTTTCTTCGTTCTCCATACTATCATCTATTTGTATTGTATTGTTTAATATAATTATTAAATTCCTTAGACAAGGACATCTGTGTCATAGCATTTATTTACCTAAAATTCACATATGGATATCTTAATTAATTTATTATTAATTTTACATTGTGAGCAGTGGCGTAGCTGAGAGCTCGGTTATTTGCTAAAAAAACAGTTCTACATTAATTTGAATGAAAGTAATTTTATTCAGTTTTACGTGTTATTACCAAATCGTTCCAAATATTTGGCCTTTTTATTTTGCAAACTCTTCTATGAGTAGACATATCAAATTTTTTAGTTCGTTCGCATTCTATAAGTAATATATCTAAAGCTGCTAATTCTTACATTCGTCATTGTGCTAATTTCTCCATTTAAAAAGTATTGTAATGCAAGAGCGAGCAATTACTCTAACTTCAGTCGCCTTTAGAATCGCGAGTTTTAGAGCTTTTTAGATGTTCAAAAAAAAATTGCGCATCTCTTGAAGATGCTTCTTTTTATTTTTTAAACGTCCGAAAACTGTAGTACTCGCGATCCTAGAAATGGTAATTGCGTTTATCTCAACTTTAAATGATTATCAAATCTTGAGACTTTTTTAGATTTCTGCATATTTTTAAAAAGCGTAATTCTTTTTTTTTTTAAACGTCTAAAAAGCTCTAAATCTCGAGTTTTGAAAAATATTTAAATTTGAAATGAACTCAATTTTTCAATGTTTTCCCTGCTGAGGACCGAGTTTTGTAGCTTGCTAAGCAGTTGAAAAGCAGAAACAGCGTCTTGAAAAGCCGCGTAATTCCTCTTTTTATGCATCGAAAAAGCTACAAAACTCGCAGTTCTACAACAATCGAATTGTGGGTGCTTTTATTTTATTTACTATGTTTTTTAAATGGGAAAAAATTTACCCCACTTTTTAAATGGAGAAAACTTCAAACATATATATCTCTGGTAAAGGATCAGTTACTATTTCAAACAAGACAGTTTTAAGTACTACAAATTATTACCCAAATCTCTATTGAGACTGATTTTGTCGACATTTTACTTCCTGCACGCCGTGAGTATAAATACTAATACAGACTATGATAGAGGCCTTGAATTCAATGGGTTTAATTAGTGAGTCTTAAAGTTATGTCCTAATATATGTATATTTAATATAAGTCTAAACACGTTTCATACATGTCCATTTATAATAAATACTTACTGACACCTTGTGTTAAATGAATTGTAAAGTAGCAAGTTTATTAGAGATTGATTAAATTGAATTCTAAATATTTTTTTGGGTAAGCCCCCCCCCGCGATGTGGGCCCTGCGGAGCTTTCGTTACACCACTGATTATGAGGCTATCTGGATAAGGGATCTAGAAACTTAATCATTTTATTAGACATCTCTCCTCAGAGCTTTAATCGTCTTATTCAGAGGGGTAGATTTCGTAAAAATTTAATATTACATAGTAACAATTAACCTTTTTATATTGCTGGTAAAAATGGAACCGCATCACCGCAAGATAGCTTATGTGGCAGGAATTTCTGTGTTTTATTGGAGCTTCCAATTCAAGATTATACGGTTCTTTGTTTTAACCTCAAAAAAATCAGAGTGGCGCCCTTATTAATCAAAAATAGTTTGAACAGGTAAAATTAGAACGTCAATCCTTAATATTTCCGCAAAAATAAGCTTCTGTTCGCACTGTGCCATTAAATAGCTTCCCCGGCCGTTACACCGTTACAATCTTTTAAAAAATCACCATTTAATAGTGCTCCATAAAATACTAGTCACATTAACACGTCGCTATTATTTACATTATTTAGAACTAGAGTAAATGAGGCAATGCAAATAAATATTTAATTTTCAAAATTACGCGCAATTTTAGAATTTTACATAAATTTAATATTTCCAATAAAATTTTAAAATTAACATTGATGACAAAGGCAAAATATTGCTTTTCGAAATGTTATTACAATAAATACACAATATACACTTCCCATATAGTTTAATTAAGGCTAGCATTGTTTTATTTGTGCATAATTTTATGCAATAAATAAAAATTTAACGTAAAAATATCTACGCTTTATTTTTAATAATTCATAAAATTTGGCTGGTTTGGTCCAGGTTTGAATATTTCCACAATATATATAATGCATAAAAATCATTCTGTTAAATTTATTTGTTGGTTTGTTATATTGTAAATTTATTCATATACAGGGTGAGTCAAAAAATTGTAATGGCATTAAGTTATATATTTTTTAATGGAACACCCTGTATGTAAATCAATTATTTCATTAGACATTCTGTGATTCTGTGAATCGTTGTAGGACAAGTACAAGAATTTATTTAACAAGTTGCTTATATTCTCCTTCGGGAAGTTAAAGGAAAAATGGCTATTACACCCTTATTTAAAATTACAATTTTTTTATATAGAATTAAGAGTCTTAGCCCTACTTCCTTACACCTTGGTATGTGTCTTCCCTTAATTAGTTAATTAATTAGTTTTAACAAAATTTTAATTGTAAGTCTACTTGGACATTCTGTCCAGAGAGACTGGTCTAGATAGTTTTTAAATCTTTAGTCTGAAATTTTTATAAAAATTATCTCTAAGAAAATTAAGAGTTTATGAAATTTCATATATTCATGATTTTGTTGCATTGATGCCTTGTGTTTTGAAATTTTTTGCCTTAACACTAAGATTTTCTTTCGTTTTCGTTTACAAAAATAAGTGAATCCCTTTATAAAAAAGTATAATGTGAGCAGTTATTACTAGAATCACGCCCTTTTAGCCTCCGCTTTGTAACGAGATTCCGTAAGCTTTATAAGAAGTATATCTACCATTATAACAGCATTTTTTATTTGATCGTTTACTTAAGCAAACCAGGAGCTTTTCTTTACTCCCGCAATAAGTCTATGAACTCTACCTACTAAAATTTCCCTGACAATAGCACTAGTTGGCCCACGCATTCTGTAATTCTATTTGAAAATTAAGAAGATAAAAATAATTCACTTTCAAACATTTACCGTGCAATTATTTTAATTATAATTCCTAGTCAAAAGAAGAATTACCAAAAAGTAGTGCTATAATATATAATATAATAACAATCAGCGAGCGGCAGTAAGATTTGGACAGGAAATATCCGGAGATGTGGAAATACAAAGGGGAGTCAGACAAGGTTGTATATTGTCACCTTTACTATTTAACGCTTATTCTGAAGAGGTCATATTGGAAAGTCTTGAATCTGAAACAGCAGGGATAAAAGTGACGGAGTTTTTATCAACAATATTAGGTATGCAGATGACACCGTAATAATAGCTAATAGTTTGAAAGACCTAGAAAGGATAATGAATAAAATATTGAAAGTCAGTGGAGAATATGGACTCTCTCTTAACACGAAAAAGACCAAGTTCACGATAATTAGTAAAAACAACACCAATAATAATGAAACCATAATGGTAGGAGGCCAACACATAGAAAGAGTTAAGAAGTACACTTACTTTGGAACCCTAATAACAGAAAATAATGACTATACCGTCGAAATAAAAACCAGAATCGAGAAAGCACGTGCCAACTTTATTAGAATGAAAAAGGTTATCTGCAGCAAAGATCTAACGTTAGCCCTGAAAATACGACTGACTAAATGTTACGTATATAGTGTTCTATATTATGGAATGGAAGCATTGACACTGAATCGAGAGGCAATGAGAAGACTTCACTCTTTTGAGATGTGGACCTATAGAAGAATTCAGAGGATTTCGTGGGTGGATCGAGTTACGAACGCCGAAGTGTTGAGAAGAATGGGGAAAGAAAAGGAAGTCGAGATAACAGTAAAACAGAGAAAACTGCAATATTTCGGACACATTATGCGAGGAGAAAGGTACAACATCTTACGGCTCATAATCCAGGGCAAAATAGGTGGCAGAAGAGGCGTGGGACGACGACGAATTTCATGGTTAAAAAACCTAAGGGAATGGTTTGGATGCAGTTCAAAACAACTATTTAGAGCAACTGCCTCAAAAATTAAAATAGCTATTATGATTGCCAACCTCCGCAATGGAGAAGGCACTTGAAGAAGAAGTGCTATAAGGACAAAAATCTATTTATTGTTAAACTTCCTCTGTTAACTCTTACTGGAACACTCTGTATTTATTTATATAGAACCAATGTTTTTCTAAATGACCGTAAAACATCAATTTTATATATTTTAGTGGTAAAATTTTAAAATTAAATTTCAATAACAAAAGAAATTTTAATGGAATGTTCATTTTAATTTATAAAATAATTTTTTATATTGTACGGAGACATCGCGCTGTTTTATTGTTTTAGACAAAGGATGGAGTATCGTGTCTGTGATCTTATTTGAGGAAGGTTTTCCAGATAACATAAAAGTTTCATATCTCATTTACTCAGAATGCTTTTTAATCTAATGCTCTATGTTTGTTATGTTTCAAAAATCTCAACGTCATCCAAAATTCTGGTGTTGCTACTCAGACGACGTATTTATATGATTTTTTAAATTCGATGCATCTGAAGATTCTGTTTTTTGACTTCCTGGTAACAAAAGCAATAAATGAAGACCTGCAGGACACAGTTTATGGAAATATTGGCAATGAACCCATTAGAACATACCCCTCAGTGTCATTTTATACCACCTCCTCCCACAAATACTTACTCTTACCTATCTAGTCGGTAACCAAGCAAAAGAAAAAGAACTAAAACGGAAAAATGTATGAGACAAAAGAGTGACAAAGCATACACTATATATGATGCAATAAAACTCTAACCAAAACTAACCTAGGAAAAAATCTTTCTGTCAACAACAGACACAAGGAAGAACAATATCTACAGCTTAAAAACCATATAAAAGAATAAGTTCATCTCGAAGAAACCCAAAGAACAAAATATATTAAAAAAAGAACCTTAATAATATCTAGAAAGCTAATAGAATACAAACCAAACAGAAAAAATTAACAGCTCTTTTCCAGCATCAGCTTGAGCCGGAACATAAAATTAATTTTGACGCCTGCCAGCAAGACGCTAACAAAGAATATTACTACGAGGCAAGATGAATTCGCAACTTCATTTGAACTTATCGGATTGAATTTCAGAGTAAGAGAGATGATGCACTCAATCTTCCTAACATCCAAAACCCTTCTCAAACGATACAATCGTACCAAAATGACGCCTGATCCCAAATCGAAGATACCAACTGACATAGACATATGTTTGCGATAGTTCTATATAATATATTTAGGTGACAGGTGCCATCGAAAAAGGACAGCTCAATCATGACATGATAACCTATAGCTTATCAAATATTTACTTGCTCAAAATATTACCGCATAGTAGGAATTGTAAATTTCTCTTACTTCAGCGCTAACTGGAAACCTTTTCGCTTGTGTAGGCTTCATCCGAAATGGAATTAATTTGTAGAAATTTTAATTGTATCCTATTCTTTTCTTGCTTAAAAATAATAATCCAAGCATTTGGCGTCATTGCCTTTCTCTAAACCTTAACTGAAAACGGGCTTGAATTGGATTATTATAGTTGCTTTGAGAATTCTTTCAATATGACTTTTAGAAACGATAGTTTCTATCTTTAACGAACGGTCGTGGATTTTCATTAACTGTAACTCGTATCACCAAAGAGGCTGCATCATTTTCATCACATTTTTGGTTTCTTTATGTTGATTGCAGATTCAGTTATTTTAAATTTATACATCAATTTGTGTAGCTGAATTATTGATCACTACACATTATTCAATGCTTCTGCAAGGTGTGTATATCAAGTAACAAGATTACTTTTTTCAGTTTTTTTATTCGAATAGAATTATAATTCACTGTTGTCTTCCCTGAAATAACTTCTTTGGGAAGCCTTACAGCTCTCTAGAAGTTCTTCTCATTCTCATAGCTCTGTTGGAACTCGGATATTGGAATTGCCTTCTGCTGGTCGGTTATACTTAAGTAAGGTGAGCAGGGAAGATGAGTAGCCACAGTAAAGTTTTTACGAGCCAAAAAGTCATTTGTTGAAATTTCTGTAGGAGAAGGTGCATCATCGTGATACAACACCCTGTTGTTCTTGATATTTGATCCACAAGCAATATCTTTTCTCGAAGTTTTTCAAGAAACTCTCAGTGAAATTGTTGATTGACCACTTTACGGCACAAACTCTTTGTAGACCATTCCCTGGCTATCGAAAAAGCACAACATTAGTATGCTATTCATCTTTTACTTGCCCATTTCTGCTTTTTGACCTCTTTGGGAGTTCAAGGGTGGGATTTCATACTCTGACGCTCAGTTTCCGGATCGTGCTTAAACACCCAAAACCAGTAATAGCACGTTCCAGAAAATGGACGCAGTTTTAACGGATTGCAAAATACAAGGTATCTTGCTATTCTAACTTCCTTTTGGTCCTCCGCAACGTTTTTTTTATCGGTTGTTGAAGATGAAGACCTTCCACTGCGTCGTTCATCTTTAACTAAAAATATTTTGTAAAATTCTGAAGCAGAACCTTATATTACACATTCTAGCGAGTTCAAGCTCATAATGAAGACCAACCACATGTTCATCTATGATCTCTCCAAGTCCCGCGTCCCAATTATTGCCATTTCTAACGCTACGGTGACCTAATTTACACATCTCGTACACTTTTCCTGTGCCATAGTACTGAATTATATTTATTAGTAAATATTTTTGAATATTAAATATTTTGACATATATGGCTAATGATAAAGGAAATAAAAGATAAAAAAGATTTTGGGCTCTCCATTGAAATAAAATTATACTCAACATATTTTTCATACTTTTTCATATTACAATTAACTTTCCCATCTATTATTTTCTCCAAAAATCAGAGCAATACTTAACTGTAAGTCAAGTTTACGTTTTATGAATTTTTGATCCCCCTGTATAATACAGAAGATCAGACCTTACTTTTAAATACGGCAAAACTTTCCCTTCCCTATCCGTGGAATTTTAGGTAATTGTGTGTTTTTTCCTCACTAACTAGATTACCCCAAAATTTTAAGTATATATTACAAATGTTCTATTGAGTAATAAAAATATCCCAGTCAGCTCAACTGAAAATTAGTTAACGAGTGACTTCACTTGAAGGTTTGATTGATTCAATAAACGAACAAAAGTTTGAATTAAATTGCAACCAACCACTAAATGGCGAAGAAGAAGAACAGAGGCGACTCGGCTTAAATTCTATCTTCTCTCTATAATATTTGATAGTAAAATTACCTATACTTTACTCCGAAGGAGCAAATTCAGTTTTGTTCGCATTTTTAATGGCTACGGTCTCAATTGTAAAAATTGCTATTTACAAAATTCTTGTCCTTCTTTTGAAACTCTATTTGCTTTGAAAGTATTAAATTCTAAATGGACTGCCTTTAAGATCCTAAAATTAAAGTAGTATCTTTTAGGTTTGAGTTCTTATTTACTTATTTTTAAACCTAAATAAACGCAAATTTATTTTTTAAATACAGCAGTAAATAGAGAACATGTGCAACATTAATTTCGGACTGTATAAAGGACACCTAGTAGAGATATTTTTCATCTACTGAATATAAAAGTTTGACACATGTTAAAAAATGTTAAACTTTATAATTTGGTATAATAAAATTTTGGGAAAAATAGTAAATTAAATAAAAATAAGTGTTTAATGATGACCGCACCGTAATTTAAGGCGAACCAGAAATTTGTTGAAACCGACAGGTGGAGAAGAATATCTACGTTCCAGTATTACATATAACACAATACGACGTGAAATTTGTACACTGAATAAGAATAATAATTTCTTGTAGATTTTGTGTCGATGAATTCGAATTATTTCATCACATCAGGTTTTTAAAATATCCTAAAGTAAATGTGCAAAAAAAGGCGATATTGGCCTATATTTGAGGTTATGTATCATAGCGACATTTTTTTTTAAAGAGTATTACAAAATATTTAAAAGTATAGATCTGACTCTTTCAAATGATGCTAAGTTTGTTCAAATATCTTTCTGCTTTTTCAAAATATTCAATTTTGAAAAATTTGGAATATAAGAATTTTTCAGTTTTTGGAAAGTTTCACCTTGACCCATAAGCCTTTAAACAACAATTCTTATAAATCATGGATGTTTGAAGGCTATCAGAGCATCGCTCAATCAAAATATGATTAGTTTTAGCAAATAATTTTGTTTACACAACTTGTTTAAACGAATTATTGCAAAATAATTTTTTTAAAGTAAATACTTCCATTGCATTTTCCAAGGAGTTGTTATTGTTATTACGATATATTTTATAATAAATAAAGTTTTAAATAACAAATTTTGCAATTTAAATAGAAACTTTTTAACGATATGCATTTGTAGACTTTATATTTGTAGAATATGGTTTTGTGAATTCTGGATATATGAGGTGCGGCAGAAAAGTAATGAAACTGATGTTTTATTTATCAAAGTTTTTATTTTTTTCAAACATCAATGCTATTCCCTTGAAAATAGTTCCCTTGGGCAGCTACACACCGACGGAGACGTTTTTCCCACTGCTGGTAGTAGCGCTGGAAGTCTTCAACCGGTATGGTCTTCAGCATGTCGGTTGCACTCTTTTGGATGTTTTCTAAAGTCCCGAAGTGACGTCCTTTGAGAACATTTTTCAATTTAGGAAAAAAAAAGTCACAGGGACTGATGTCAAATGAATAGGGGTATGAGGAACCACAGGAATGCTTTTTAAGGTCAAAAATTCTGTGATGGAGAGGGCAGTGTGATATGGGGCTTTGTCATGATGGAGCATCCATTTGTCTGCAATGTCTGGTCTGACGCGAATCACCCTTCTTCTAAGCCTTTCAAGGACGTTTTTATAAAAAACTTGGTTGGAAGTTTGTCTTGGAGGAACAAATTCTTTGTGGACGATTCCCCTTCTGTTAAAAAAACAAATCAGCATTGATTTGATTTTCGATTTGCTCATTCTTTGGTTTGGTCGAGGAGAGCTCTTGAGTGTGCCACTCCTCACTTTGTCTCTTGGTCTCTGGATCGTATTCAAAAATCAATGATTCATAACCTGTAATCACACGACTAAAGAAATCTTGCTTATTGGCGATTCTGTCAAGAAGATCAAGACATTTGTTTTTCCGATTGTCCTTCTGCTCAGTTGTGAAGTTTTTCGGCACCATTTTGGCACAAACCTTTCGCATGTGCAGATGTTCAGTCAAAATTTGATGAACGGTAAATCTGTTCAAATTTAATTGTTCACTTAACATTCCTAATGTTAATCAGCGGTCTGATCTCACAAGAGTCTCCACACGTTCGATGTTTTCGTCGGTTTTCGAGGTTAAAGACCTCCCTGAGCATTGTTCGTCTTCAACGTTTTCTCTGCCTTCCAAAAATGATTTGTGCCAGCGAAAAACTTGAGCTCGGGATAAAGAATGTTTCCCATAGGCCTGTTTTAACTTTTCAAACGTCACACGTGCCGATCCTTCAAGTTTAACACAAAATTTAATGGCATAACGCCACTCCAAATTTCGCTCTTCCACTTTTCGTAACGAGCAAACAAAACACAACTTCACTAATAGCAGTCGAAAAAATCACGTAGTTAACGGAAGGCATTGAAACTCGCACTGAGCGATGGGAGGATACTAATACATGTGATCTATCAAGGACAACAGCGCAGCGTTGCCAGATCACTTGCAGTGTTGCCAGTCAAATTACTTTTCTGCCACACCTCGTACGTTCTTAATTATTTTCTAATGATCATTTAAGGGTTTGTTAAATTGCAAAATTAATTGTTTATGATTTTGCAATGCAATGGAAGCATTTGTTTAACAAAAATTAAATTTTGCAATATTTTGTTTAAACAAATTGTTTAAAGATATTTATTTTGCAAAACTAATGATAAATTTGGTTTGAATGATGGTTTGTTGGGCCTAAAATACCCAAGGTTTATCAGATTTGTCGCTTAAAAACTTATCGATCACGAAAGGTGAAGGTTTCCTAAACTTAAAAAAATATTTCAAAAGTGAATATCTCGAAAAAAAAAAAGATATTTTTACAAATTCAATGGCATTTAAAATAGTAAGGCTTATACTTTATGCTATCTGTAGTTTTTTGAGAAAAAAAATGTCACCATGATAAATGAACTCAAATATAGGCAATAATCGCGTTTTTTGTACCTTCAAAATAGAATATTTAAAACACCTAACTTTGGCAAAGTAGATAATCTAATTTTTCCAGTATGCGTTGAAAGTGGAGAAAATATTTCTAGTATATACTTAAATGTGGCTAACAACATAAATAATGCTAATATTCCACAAGACTAAGCCCTTTACCGTTTATCTAAATAATTAACTTATTATATCTGAGTATTTTTAATGTGTTAAAAAGGAAAATATGCGCCACTACTGACTCTCCAATATAAATCGTCTTTTGTACGTCCAAGAAGGCACATAAATAAAACATCTAGTTTAACATTTCAATTGAAAGAAGCTGATCTATTCTCTCTCTGAGGAAATGTTTACCCTGAGAATACTGGCATGCTATTTTGAAGTTGATGCATAGTCATGTGAATATTTTTTTTCGGCATTTCATTTATAAAATTTATTAAGTTTAAAAAAAGAAAAACATTGAAATAAATCGGGATTTTTTTACATTAATTGTTAATCTAATATATATATATATATATATATATATATATATATATATATATATATATATATATATATATATATATATATATATATATATATATATATATGTGTGTACTTAAATTACTTCTTTGTTTTTATTTTCTTGAACCGCTATTTAGATATATTCTTTTTTCTTGGGTTTTCGGTTCGGTCCGTGGAATAAAGATTAATTTATTTCCTCATAGATTTGTATTTTGGTAATATTGTCCATTTTTGTATTTTGGTCTATAAAATCTAAAAATTATGGCTATAATCTCACCCAACTTCTTTTTAATACTTTAATTATATGACATAAATATAATTTGAAGAAAAACTCAAAAAGTTATTCAATAAACAAATTAAATGTAACTTTGCTAAGTCAGATTTAAATTAATATTAAGCAAAGATGCATTCAACAAATAACGAAACTAAATATCGTTGAAGCGAAAAATTGCACGTATTTTTTTGTAAATAAGACTCATTAAAAGATACTGAAATTAAAAAAAAAAGTTTCTACGCTAATTAAATTTTAACAATTAAACTTCCAATAACAATTTTATTAGCATCCGATTTCCGAAAGAATAATTGATCTGCGTCATTTCGATAGTAGTAAAACAATAAAATCCTATCTAAAATGGGAAAGAGATAGCCCAACTTCGATTTATTGGGAAACTCTAACCAGATGCTGACGTGTGATATTACTTTCGACGACAAATTGTTACAAACTTAATTTACAGAATTCTGCTGCAGGAAACGTTGCAAGTGTGAGTTTATTTATATAGTTTTGTTTGTAATTGATTTTACCCCCCATATATTTAGCTTAAAATATATATTCTGTATGTTTTTTAATATTTGAATTCTTTGATCGACATTCAACACTTTCATAGGTTGTAATCATCAAGCGTAAGCTGTATTTGTAAAAGCAATATAGAGCTTTTTTATGCTACAAAAACTAATGAGAAAAATAAATCTTTTCTAATAAATTAGATTTACTAACCACTAAATAGATGTTGTGACGCGTTTTTACGTAGGCGGAGGAGCAGAGGCGCAGGCCGTACTCTTCGGCTCTTCTTAGTTTACGGCAGCGGAACATCGGTCAGTGGATATTTCTCGTGCAGACAGTCATCGGTCAGATGCTCAGCGAAGGAGTATCGGGTCGGCGGTATCTACGTATATTCGGGATATCCCTGCTCTCTCAACTGATCAACCGTTTGACTGCCTGAAGGTCAAAACATCCACTCGGTAGTCAGTTCTCGGGCGCCACCCTCTGGATTCATGTGGTCGAGGGCCCACTTATGCACCGGACAACTTGTTACAGTGGAGGAACGGCAAGCCTGGGGTCAATTGTGCGTATTAGTGCTGGTTGCCGGCTGCCAATTGTTATATGTAATGTTAAAAATGGGACTAGGTAAGAAAACAAGCGGTTATAAAACATCCTGTATCCTGTATTCCATTCTTTTATACAAAGACATGGCCTAAAACTAACTTACAATCTAAGATATACAACAACTTAACAATTAAACAGTCTGGAGGGCAAGAGTATGTTTTGAGAGCTGATCACGGTAGCTCGTACTGTTCGGTTGCGCTGAAGGCGGTAACCCGGTGGTATCATTCACGACGCTATTCACGTACCTCGTACTATACGGTTACGACGCTATTCATGACGGCTTGTACGCAAATTATCGCGCCTCGTATCTAAAATCCGCGTTCACGGTTCACGACACTTCGTATTAAAATTCGACCGACGGCGGTATGTAACAATAACTCGGCATCGTTCGGCGATAGCGGCGTCTCTACACGGCGACGGTGATCTCTATACGCGGCGACGGCGACAAGCGTCGGGGCGGCAGTCAACGGACATCGGAGGGCACCTGGCGATAAAACACATTCCTGGTCAATGCGGAAACAAAGATAATATTGACGGCATTTAGTGCGTGTGTGTATTGGTGACGGTAGGAAGGAACGAAAGGAACTGACTCTGCCCGTTCTTATAAGGGTCCTCGACAATGCCGACCAATGGCGGTAGGAAATTAAGAAAGGAACCGACACTGCCCGTTCTTATAAGGGTCCTCGGCAGTGACGGTAGGATGATACAACATTGCCCGTTCTTATAAGGGTCCTCGGCAATGCTGGCCATTAGCGGGGTAGGACGTAAGGAAGGAAGTGTATGGTAAACACCATATACACACAAGCCTAGCCTCACATACATTGTCAGACCAGGAAGGCGCGGTCCGGCAGGCGACCCAGTCCAGTCCGTTTGGACTGTTGACCCGGGTGGAGAACGTGCAGTTCTCAGCGAAATAATGGTCTGCTTAGGTTTAAATAGACGGCCCGAGCTCCCACTACGCTGACGTGTGACGGCGTGCGGTGAGCGCACATACAATACTGCTGTATGCGGCGCGCGATTACTATGGTCGGACGCTCTGAAAATCTCGGAAAATTATATTTCCCGGCATAGCGCGGTAAATCTAATTATATACCGGCAATCTTGAAACCTTTAACATTCTTTTCCCGCAAGAATCAGATTTTTCGGATGTAAATTAAATAAATTAAATCCCGGTGAACATACTCATGCCCAAAAAATTTGTAACTTCGTTACAATGTCATAAAAAGAAATATTTAAAATGTTTAAAAACGTCTAAATTAACTCTGTCAAACTTTCAACGAGAACTAATTAGTTCATTTACAACGTTGCAGCAGGAATATAAACTTGACTACCTACCTATGTTATTAATTTTGATGAATTTATGCAGGCTATATTTCTTTTTAAGAGGAAAATACAAATTTTTATTAAAGTATGATGCATCAAAATTTTCATATTGCAACTTTGTCAAAAGATAAACGTGGTATGTACGCTTTAGCCTAATTTTCTGCATAGACGGCAGTAAAGTCGATGTAATATGTTGCTAAGGAGTCTTGAGTTAATAAGGTACCTATTACAATGTCAGCTTAAATTATATTAAATCGCAAATATTACCCACTAGTAAGGAAGTATTGAAGATAACATTACCGCTTAATACCACTACTTCAGCTTTTATGTGTGTATTCTTGGTAAGTATACAAAGATTACTACAAAGATGTTGCATTAAAATATATTACTGGAGAATATTGTGGTAAAATCATGAATGTTATAAATTTAGGGAGATTTACTTAGGTATCCATCTTAACTTCAAGTATAGAAGAGACAAAAGTACGAAGATTTTATAGGTAGGTAACAGTTCAAAATTCTGTCCATAATAAAATTATGTACAATAGAAAGAATAAAAGTTTGAAAATGTATTCATATTTAATGGGATTTGAAATGGAAAAAATTCGTAAAGAAAATTTTGATACATACCTCCTATTTCGAGGTCGTAGAACACGATTCTGATCTCGGTTTTCCATAATTTTTCGTCAATTTGGCGGAAAACAGGGAAAATAACTTTTCACTTTAGGTTCAATTTTTTTCACTAAATCGTTAAACTTTTGTTATAACAACGAATTCCACAGTGATAGAAGTTTCTGCATTATACAAAAATTCAAAAATATGCCCTTTTTTATCGAAAAAATCCGAAAAATTATCACGACAAAAATCACAACAAAATCAAAAGAAAACGGCCGGCGCCGCCAAATAATAGTTTGCATAGTTCGCTAAAGATGGCGTACTGTTGAAGTCGGCGATGTTGCCAGATTGCAAAAACGATTTCTTTAAATATTCTTCTCTTTCTGTTTGAATTGGAAAGAAAAGGTTCCAAAAAGAATTTTTCCTTTCCTTTGATTATTGAAGTACTATTGATTACTCTTATGTCTATGCCTTTGATGTGCGATTTTAACTCTAAATAATAAAGATTTTAAGAATTATAGTTGCTTTTGTTTGTCTCTCTCCAAATACCAGTATTTTGATGTGCGATTTTGACTCTAAATATTAAAGGTTTATAATTGTTTTTGTTTGTTTCTCTCAAAATACCAGTAGTTTTAATCGGATAATATGAATTGATCATATTGCTTATGTCCGTTAACAGAAAGTGTCAAGTGGCTTTTTATACATTACAAACATTAAACTATTTTGTTAATTGTAATGGGTAAATTTTAAAGTTTATACCAGGAAACTGTAAATCTAGATTAATTTAGATTAGTTCAGGTTAGTTTCTGTTTTCCAAATTAACCAAAATCAAGCTAAACCTGATCCAACCTATCTTAACCAAAACCAACCCAAAAATTTTGAAGGGTTAAGATTATTTTTACTTAGAAACTGTTCTGAATATTAAAAAAGATTAAGCTATGTTGTTGACTGAGGACAAATATTATAGTTTATATTATGAAAAAAAAATACATCTGGCAAGGGTGCACCTTTTTACGTGATTCGGCGGCCAGTTTAGATAATCTGACCGTTGATGACGTTTCCGAGACGTGTTTTTGATTTTTCGCCGAAAATATAAGTTTTTCTAAATTGGTTTGCTAAAATTTGTGCAAAAATGATTGAAATATATTACGTACAATATTTTTTAACTAGTTCCATTGAA
Organism: Diaprepes abbreviatus; assembly: GCA_034092305.1. NCBI lineage: Eukaryota > Metazoa > Arthropoda > Insecta > Coleoptera > Curculionidae > Diaprepes > Diaprepes abbreviatus. Next base: position 4,077,864 of record JASJET010000129.1, read on the forward strand.
AATAAATACGTAAATTCGGTTTTTAACTGAAAAAAAAAGAGCTTTGTGAAGTGATGCTTTTCTTTTTTTTTTGATTTTTTCCGGAAAGTGAGGAAAAATAATGAAAAATCAAGGCCAGAATCGTGTTCTACGACCTCGAAATAGGGGGTGAGTATCGAAATTTTTTCAAATAAACATAATTTCCATGCTTTTCACGCTTTGCAAATTTTTACCTTTGAAATTATTACCTCTAAAATACTTCACAGATGCTAATGATTTTTTTTTACATTTTGTGGTAAAATTAAATCAGAGGTATCCCAACTTTTACGTCTTGTGGAAAACGAGCCAATTTTTTTGTAGATCCCCTGTCTTCCTTACATTACATTTTTACAATTTTTTCAACATGCACATATTTTTGACAGCTTAAGCTGTAATCTGGTGATCGAACGCCCAACGCGACGAGTCGAGAATAGTATGAAAAATGACAATGTAATAATAGACACTGTTGAGGTTTTTCATTACCAGACTAAGGCTAGACACAGAGCTATACAATTTGATGTGGTTAAGTCTAGTCTGAAAAATATTAAAATAAAAAAAATATTTGAGTTAAAACCCATACCTTTGTTAATTAGAAGGACAAAAAATCAAATTTTGTAAAAATTATACAGAAATTACATACAAAAGAAAAGAATTCTTTTACTCTATCGTCAAATTTTGTGACAGATGGTAGAAAGCTATCAAAACGTATCAAATATGACGCATAGTTTACATAATTTAGTCTTAATTATTTTACAGGTTGAGACTATTTTTTTTAATTTTTAATGATAAGAGCCACAAGATATTTAAATGTTTTAAAGTTTTATAGGCTCCAGGTGAAAATGTGTTTGTCAGGGGAGTGACACTATAAGCAGAATAGTGATAAAGACAGGGAAGTAACTGATAACACCGGCACACAAAAAAAAGTGGTCTGATCTAGGTACACTACCATAGTATTTTCATATATTTTGACATGCTGAATTCGAATACGGAGTTTGCTTGATCTCATCACCCACAGTTTTCCCACAAATCACGAAAAATAGCCGAAAAAGCGGAAAATTGCTTATTTAATATTTTACCGCCACGACTGTCGTGATAAACACAAGGAATGGTACATGGATGCGATGGAAGCATATATCAACTCCTCATAAGTTGGCAACTTGGCTTATGGAGAGTAAAGGGCTACAAGAAGAATTCTAAAAACATGGCAGGTACATCAAAGGAAAAATTGGTTAGGATGCAGGGATTCGGATGCCCAGTATCGATGGCTAGTCAGGGTGAGCAAGCGGGCCCGCAGGCATCGTCATCAAGCGACCGCAGCTCCTTATCAGTTGGCAACTTGGCTGATAAGGAGTATGAAGCTACAAGAAGAACTAATACGCCTGTCAAAGAAGCATGTTCTGTTACGTTTGCGGAAAATATGAAGTAAGCAAATTACGTATGAAAATGAGTGATGCATGTAAAACTATATATCGTGAATGCTATGAAAGTGTAATATCTAGTCAAGATACATGTGCTCCGGACAGCATTTGCTGCTCTTGTTACAACAATCTCAGACGATGTAGTAGTATAAGGATTCAATGCGAAGATCAAATCAAAAATATCTTATACGATAGTGTCTTCTGTTGTACCAGCAAAAATTCATTTATAATCCAATATTTAAGGTATGGCGCTACAATGAATAAAGCTTCAACAAGTGTTGAAGAAATAGATAGAGAAAGCTTGCACACAGTTTCAGTTTTCCTTTCGTTAATTCACCTGTAAATTGTAGATTCGCTAAGTCCCGTTATGCAAGTACATTTCAAAAAGAAACTACGCACCTTCATTAGAGTTCTTGGTTGAACAAGTGAATTTTGCACATTTGAAAGTATTGTCTTGGAATTTAAATCCAAAACACCTATAGAAAGGTTTGGAGTAAAAGTAAACATTGTCAACAGCTAGCACTGAAATTTGTAAGACAATAACATAGCAAGGCCTTATACTTATACACATCTGTATTATACTTAAAAATGTCATTACTGTTAATTGCCCATTTAAGATATATACTTTTAAACCTAATTATCTTTTAAATATACTGCTCTCTCCTGAAATACATACTTCAGACACATATAATATCTACCCCTTACTTTATGCGAATTCGGAAAGCCGAATTATTTATGAAATATGTTCCGAGTATTGCTATGCTTTTGGTTTATGGCTCTTCACAGGAACATAAATCTCTTGTGCATATAATTATCATACTTTATCTGACAATGAAGAACAAATGACAGCTTTGTTAGTTTTATGCAGTGGCGTTTTACCGTAAAAAAGTATCTTAAACAAAAAAAGAAAATATGGGCGATAATAGCGCACTACGTTGTATAAAAAAATATTCAGGATTCAAAGTTCTAGCAATTTCACAGTTCCAACATATTAGCGGATAATACAGATATTTAATCAAAATCCCTTCGTTACATTTTGACTATATGTTAAAGAAAAAGAAAAATATATTTTCAGAAGCCCATTTCAATATGGCAGACGCACTCGAAATTTTCTTCTCAATGGTATGTGCTAATTTTCTGACGTAATTTGATTTCACACGTCCACTTCTTTTCTTTTCTAAAATTGATGTCTGTAACTGACAAATTTTGGAATTATTTGCAGGTCTCCTGTAAATTCATCATATCTATTTTCTTTAGACCACTCCATATTCAGTTATGAACAATTTTTAATCAATGCCAAATGCTAAATAAATTTCATTTCATTAACGAAAAAGTAAGAAAATTTCGTGTCTTCAGTCTTGCTGTCAAGTAAGTTTTTTCCAAAGAATGTGTCAGAAACCTGTCCCACTAAATAAAAAAAATCCTTTGAGTTCGCACCAAAAAACCGAGAGAAAATGGATCGCTGCGAGTATCGATCGAGCTACTCGAAAACAATAGAACTATAAAAAAATTGACATATTTAACCCAACTACATTTATTACCTCCTTTGAAACCTGCCGACGATGGCCCTCGATAACAATACAAATCGATAAAATTCAAAGGAGTCTCGTTAAAAGTTCGAGGCATACTTGTCACGCGTTCGTCTCGCCATATTTATACGCACCTTAAGGTTCCTGAGAGAAATAAGACTTAAGGAAGGTATCCCTGACGACATTGCGGCAGAAGAGGAACACAATAGATCTATTAGGTCGCAGTATACTGATTCCCAATTTCACACCCATATCACAACAAGATGAAATGACATTGGCTCAGGGAATTTAACTAAGAATAGGCATGATGACTGATTTTGGAAAAATACTCTACGATGTTTTTACGCACCTAATTTATACAAAATAAATCTTACTTCCGCAAAAAATTTATGTTTTGAAGGAAAAAATTACCTTTTTAAAATACAATTTAAATTTCGCACCAAAACGCTAGACTAGTAATGGCGTCCGTCTGTGACGTCACCCTTTCGTAAACACTTGACAAGTTGTATCTTATTGCTTGTTTTGATTCATATTTTCCATTATTTTGTGCGATAATCATGAATTTTAATGTGTATCGATGATGTGTAGTTCCTCCATGTAATAATACATCGATAAAAACTCCAAATAAGTTATTTATTAACGTGCCAATGAAGAAAAATATCAGAAATACGTGGCTAAATCTTGCAAGGCGAGACCCAGCTTCTATATTTGTTAATTCAGTGATTTATTTCTGCGAAGATCATTTTGATGAAAGTATTTATTTTATATAAACAAACAAACAAAATATATGTAAGGTAAATATTTGTCAATAACACTGTCGATCCTGTTTGAGGTTAGGTTTCATTTCTTTATTACTGTATTATTTTTAAAGTTCCTAATTAAAAGTTTTTTCTTTTTCCAGTTACCAAATGATATGGAAAATTATATACAGTACCATGTAATGGGTTCAGTTTTACAAGTGCGCATAAAGTCAGGGTGTATACCCATAAAATTTGAATGCTAACCAAGCAGAAGCAAACGAACTTCTGACACCACTGAGCGTCCCTATGGTCTCAGAACACAAAGAAGGTGTCTAATTGAAGAAAGTGACAAAGATATAGCACAAACAAAACCACAACATTTAGAATTCACAGGCACTTCATCAGAAAGTTCAGGTACGTACCCATTGCTTTTTTATACCGGTAACCTGTTTTAGTGAATTCAAGTGTATATCTTTTCTGTTAGCCGGTTTAATCATTATAACATTATAGGTAGTTATGATTTCAAACAATCTTTGTGATATCTATTATTATTATTATTATATTATTATAGTCTGTTGCAAAAAATTATAGTACATAATAATGTGTAAATAGTTACAGTTTGTTCACAAGTACTTGTTTTTATTTTTTAGCTTTACACACAATTGAAGATCTAAACGCACCTACCACCTTTCCAAAATCAGCTGATAAATCAGTACAAGTATACATATTATACAAATTCAGAAGTAAAGCTGTCCAGACTGAAAAAACAGTGTACCAGTTAACCTCTTGGCAAATTTGAGCTATTGGCCTTGACAAATCCTTGTTCCATGACGTTGTTGTATTTTTGATAGCAGGAAACTGACACACTTGATAGTTTTATCCACAACATATCTGATTAACGATGCAAATAAAGACAAATTCGATGGATAAAGGCGATAAACAATTATGACTGATGTGATGTTTATGAAAGCGTGACGTCACGCGCTTCTGATTGGTGTTCAATCTAATATGGCCGATTTCAATATTTTGTGTTTTTATTTTTACTAAAATAAATATAATCTCACTTGTAATCTAAAAATAAATGTGTTTTTTAGAATCTGTCTTTCCTATATAATTACTTCAAGTCATAATTTCAATGAATCTTCGTTACAGTCATCATGTCTATTATCATTAATCATTGATAATTAGTACTTAATCAAAAATATCATCATTTTTGTTAAGTCCTAAAAATACTTTATTAAAATCTTTATTTAAAAAATAGAAAAAGGGTTGCGATTACATAATAGGAATTCAATGATTTAGAATAATACCAAAAAGTTCCCTTTACACAAAAACTCTTGCTAAAATTGCATTTACAAAACTACGAAAGTCTCTTTAAATTTCAAAACCCAACCAGCGTTACCGATTTCTCCATTTTTGGCTAACAATGTAATATTTAAACCGTCACGTAACTTACTGAAATAAACCATATTTACCAGGTAACAAAACGCGTCTCATGCAGACTGTTTACTTAAGTGCTTCTTACGTTCACTCTAGTGTAATGTTTGACTTGTGAGCCGCAGGCTACTCAAAAGTTCCTCAGAAAGCATTGCTTTTCCTTTAAAAGTGTTTCGTTAAAATGCTAGACGACAAGCGTTATATTTCTGCATTGCTTTTAACGTATACGTGAATATGTATAAATATATATATATATATATATATATATATATATATATATATATATATATATATATATATATATATATATATATATATACCGGGTGTCAACGAATCTATTAGACAAATCATAATTTGTAGAGTATTATGTGTATCAAAATGAGAATTGGTACAGGTAAATGGTATGTGAAGGAGAGAGTTTTCGCATATTTTCCACTTTCCGGCCACTTCCGGTTTCATCGGAAATGGCCCCGGTTTTGAATTTTTAAATGGAACACCCTGTATATCTTAACATTTTTGGATTTCTGAGACAATTCTAGATCAGAATGTGACATTTTAAAAACTTTTTACGTCTACTTCATTTTTTTAGAGCCACTTTTAAAATTGTATCTAGGTGGCCATGATCGGACGCAAACTAATCTAAGGGCCTTAGGTGATGTCAAAAAACTATAATCGCAAAGTTTTAGTTACTAGTATGAAAGACAGGAATAAGACAAGTTGACAAAATTACGTTTTCATTTCTAACTATTAATTTTCAACCCCTTTTTGACAACTACTTTTCGAAAAAAGCATTCTTTGACGAATCTAACGGTATTAATTTATTTGCTATTGAATTAGACATAATAACAGAAATTAAATATTATTAAGCAAAATACTGGATAATTTATTTACTTATGACAAGTGCGCCATGGACAGCCATGATGCATAATAATTTGCAACTGTTTTTATCAAGTCTTCTTTGGAAAACAAAGATTTGCAATGAAATGAACTGATCTTAAATTTAACTGAATCTGGGGAATGTGTCAACACAAAAATATTTCCATATTTTTGGACTTCCCTTTTTTAATATGAATTTCTTACACAATATGTAATTTGAATGCAGTCATATAATCTCTTATACGCTACTAAAAAAACACATGGAACACCGCATACCGTAACGGCACCAATATTGACGTTTTGGGATTAATAACTGTTCATAGCTTGCTTCAGGATTTCAATTTTTTCAAAAAGCCGAGTGCCATGAGATTTGTATTTCATAATATATTTGTGAGCTTGTTTTCCTGAAAAGATGTTCTAAAAACATAATATTTGTCGATGGAACTTTTCCACTCCTATAAACTAAAAATTTTGTTCTCCATATGTCAGATCCCGGTCATCACATCTTTGCACTGTATCACCTAGTGCAATTATCAGGGACGTGCTATAATAACCATGCGGAAATGGCGATAATACGGAAATATTTTTCCATCTTCTTCTTCCATGTGATTTTCGATAACAGCGATAGAATTTCATATATGTAACCAAAAAACCATCAGGACTAACCCCAACGACACCGATATTACTGTTTTGTGACTTAAAATTATTCATTGAATATGATTTATTATTACACCTCGCTGAAAATTTCGAGAACATAACTGAAATACTTATTAAATATTTGAAACATGAAATTTAAGTTAGATTTTGTCAAAATTCAAAATATTTGAAAACCCTTACAGCCAGATTTAAAATTTAAAACCGTTCTAGTTGCAATGAAATTTAAATCTTATAGTCGGCCAGTTTTGTTTTGCTTATGATATTGTCATAATTTATATTACATATGTCAACAGATAATCGCTAATATACGAATATTAAGGATTAAAACCTTGAGAGAAAGCCTTGAAATATTTAAGAGAATAATTGTATCCTGAAAATAGATTAAGTTCTTCATTTTTGCCTGCTCAATCACAATACAAAATAACTTCTTCATGGTCGGATTTTTAGGGTTCAAAATTTGCTCTACTTATTGTTACTCTTGCCAGTTTAAACGCTCTGCTGTCAATTGAGGATGGTTTTAAATTTAAATCATGTTAGTGAATCTGGCTACTAAAGTTTAGCTACTATAAACCTTATTAAAATTGGCACTTGTTTTGATCGGAGAATCGAAAAATGCAATACTATACAGGAGGCTCCACTAAAAAAAACATAACTTTGATACTTTCAGAGGTTTTCGGACACCCTGTATAATATGAAAATAATTTTAAAAAGCGACTATACTAGACCCCGCTATAAATCAAAAAAATTCACGTATTTTGGCTGCAATATTCCGTGCCGTATAGGGTGAATCACCCCCCCCACCCTTATTTTCCAAAAAATTTTGAAAAAATGTTTTAATTAAAATTGTATAATATGAAAATGATCTAGAGATATTTTCAATTATACACGTATATCTCCGCATATTTGAATAAAACATAATAAAGATAAAATCTCCTCCACTTATATAGCAGTTGTTCTGTTCAGGTCGATCTGTTTTATCAAATAAAAAAAACATCTTTTGTCAATGTTCGTTTGCTATGTAGGAGACCAATATCCTGCAGTTTTTAATGAATAGTAACCTTATCAGTGGAAATAATTAGTGTTGTTTGAAACGAAAATAACTTTTCACAAGCCGAGATGGGTGATATGATTATTGTTTTTTGAACTACTGACTAGAATGCTCTACTAACAAAAAGATTATATCAATAGCTTTATCACACTATTGCACCATCCTGTTTATGAAACCGACTATATGGATTTGAGGATGATATATGTAAAATATGGAGATTCTCTTATCAAAGACTAAAAAGCAATCCAAATACTTTCTTTTTCGACTGGGAACTTTTGGCTCTTAAACTTTGACATTATGCATTAATAAAAAATTTTGAACTCTAACATACCGTGGATACATGGAGTCTAGTAAAAAAAGTTATATTGGTAACACATACAGGTACATTGGAATTGAATAATGTAATAGATATTTTAATTAAATTAGTAGTGTTGTAACCTTGGGAGATCTCGGTTCTAATATTCTGCAAGGAAGGACAATACCACTCTTCCAGGAGGTTAAATATCTGGGGATAATCTTGGACTATAGACTGACCTGAAACAAGCACTGGAAAAGGTAACAAGAAAATGGTAAACAACCCTTGTGATTGTTAGACAGTTGCGCTGGAAAGCATAGCGTCTCTTGCTCAAAATAGTGTATTGGTTATACATCAGTGTGGTGATACTAACAATCCCATATGCAACATTGATTTGGTGGGCCAAGGCAATACAAAGAACAACTATGCTCAAGGTAGGCGGCATACCGAGATTTACCTCTTTGCGTAGTACGGGAGCTATGAAATCGATTCCCCTCAGCAATTCAGTGCATTCTAGATTTTCCTCTACTACATTTAGTCATTTAGAGAAAGGCAAGAATAGGGCTTCACTGGCTACACCACTCCCTGTCAGTAGAGGCTCTGAGTTCGAAATGAAAATAAATCATATGATCTCGGGCTACCGTTACAATATACTGTTCGAAGTCAGTATAGAGGACCGAAAGACAAGCAAACAAGATAAACTTGGAACCGTCTTTTGGTTTACTTATTTGATACACTGACGACTTAAGGACCAACGAGGGTACCGAAACAGGAATATGTAGGCTAGAGAACTAAATCTTTCCTTAGGCAAATACCCAACAACATTTAAGGCAGAAATATAGAGCGCTACAAAAGCAAGCAAATCTTTATTTTTTTCGACAGTCGATCACCCCTGAAGGTCATCTAGATCGGTTTGGAAATTTCAGAGCGAACTAACAACCCTGGCAAGGGATACCCGAGTTATGCCACCGTGTGTACCAGGACACGAGGGTATAGATTGAAATGAAAATGTTAATAAGCTAGTGAGAACAAGTTCATCAACTCAATATATTGGTCCAGAGCCGGTTCTTGGATTACCAAGATGTTAAATAGGAAACTATTCGAAACGAGCAAATGGACGTCAAAGTCCACCTGCATAAAATGAATTTTTACAGGTTATATTGTCAAGTCACAGAAACAGTAAAACACATCATATGCGATTGCAAGTCATTAGATTAGAAAAGACAGCAAACCTTCTAGTCAATAAACTAGAAACCGAACGAAACATATACTCATTCCTTAGCCGGCCTGTACAAATTGGTTCAGGAGGATAAGTTAACAGAGTGACTGTAAATCAAGAGTGAGCACAATAGATCTATACTCGCCGCAATGCATCTGGGTTCAGAACAGACCCATGAGAAGAAAAATACTGCCTTGGTTTACCTTAATCTCACAGTATGCCATGAGTATCTGGCAGTATCTGTTCACGCATAGCGTTGATGTTTTCTTGCATTATAATTGGTCGACCTTTACGGGACTCGTCCACGCACGAACGTCCGTCATAATTGAATTTACTAAACCAGCGATATACAGTGCTTTTTGTAGGTACTTCATCGCAATATATAGAATGAAGTTAATTGATGTACTCCTATTGAGACAAATAACGTTGAAAGTTGTGAAAAATAATCCTGCGAAAATGTATACAAGTTAATTTAATTTTTTGATCGAGATGAAATTAAGTTTCATTACATAATACATATAAAGCCCGGATGTTAAATCATTGTATGTACCGGGTGAATCAACGATTGGATGAAGTAAGTTTGTGCCTTTTCGGGGAAATTAACAAAGAAACTATATTTATTGTTTGATACAGTTTATTTTTACGCAGATTTTAAAAATATTTAGGACTCTACAGGATGAGCCAAAAAACTAGGACAGCATAAAGTTGTATTTTTTTAAATAGAACACCCTATATACGAATCGTATTTTCGATTTAGCTTATAATTTTAAATCTTTTTTATTAAGGGTTTACTATAACCAAACTTTATAGTTTCTGAGATAATTAAATTTAAAGAAAAAAAGTCAAATTTTCAAGCATCAATTCAATCCTAAATAACGTTTTCAATTTTGTAACAAATATATTCAAATTTGGAATTTAGCAAGGCCAAGGACAAGTTAACATAATTTTTACCTAATATTTGCAATAAAAGCTACAGGGTGTTGAACACATCGGCTCAAATTTGAACAAGTTTAAATGAATAAATATCTTTTTTTTTTTAAATGGTACATCCTGTATATTTTCATGTTATTTAATAGAGTAATAAAAACCCTAAAAGTTTTGTTCAATATATCCTATACCTATTTATAATAGTTTTTGAGATATTTCAGTTTTTCTTATTTTCCATACTTTTTTACAGAAATAGTCTTCATTATCATAGTAGCCATGTAAAATAATAAAAAGAAAGTACAGAAACAAACAGAATGTGGTTAAATATGATGAAATATATTATTCGTTATATTACAACGGCAATAGTTTAATTAAACATAATGTGAAAACATTAACACAACAATAACGACAAGGCAAATACATATTTACTTTTATACTAAATTGAAACAAAAAAATTACCTATTAAATACTGAGATTAATTATTTCTTTTTAATAAGTATTCGAATAAACGACCCTCTTGTGCAATGCACAAATTTAGTTTTTTTTGCAGATTTTCTCGGACCTGGACAAAATTAGTGGCGTTATTGTTCTACAGGTATCCCTAATCCTGTTTCGCATATCTTCCACTGTTGTTGGTGGATTAACATACACCTTATTTTTAATATAACCCCATAGGAAGAAATCTAATGGGGTGATGTCACAAGACCTTGGTTGCCACTCAATGAAACCCCCACGTCCAATCCATTTTTGCGGATATCGTTGGTCCAAAAACGCACGAACTTCACGATGGCAATGCGGAGGCGCACCATCGTGCTGGAACCACATACTGTCGAGCTCATCCCTATCGAGACCTTGAAGCAGTTGGGGTAGTTCTTCTTGTAGAAAGTTCAGGTAACTATGGCCATTTAGTGGTTCATTAAAAAAGTGGGGTCCAATAATTCGATTATGATGAATACCACACCAAACATTTGATGACCAGGTTTTGATGTTGCACCTCTCTAATCCAAAATGGGTTTTCTGTGGCATAGTAATGCATGTTGCGTCTATTTACGGCACCATTACTTCTAAAAGTAGCTTCATCACTAAACATTACCTTGCATAATAAATTTGGATTTAATTGAATCTCGGCATTTATTGTACGACAAAAGTTTACACGACTTTCAAAATCCTGTCCATGCAATTCTTGGTTTAATTCCATGTGATATGGATGATACTTATATTTCTTGGTAGTACGATTAGCGGTGAATTGTGATGTTTCACATAATGCTGCTAACTGACGGCCACCAATATAAGGATTTTCCTGAACATTTAACAATACTTATAGTTCTTTTTCTTCATTAGTTACTGGTTTGTTGACCACTTTACGTTTTGGATAATCAACAGTACCAGAAGAATCAAATCTTTGCATTAAGTTTTGAAAAGTATGGGTATTAGGCTGGCGTCGATCAGGATACTTCATTTTGTAAATTCTTTGAGCAAGAAGGCAATTTTTTTGAGCCTCTCCTATTGTATAAATCATATCTATTAACTCATTCTTTGGAAAATTCATTTTACAAAATAAGATGAATGCAAAAAAAAACCAAACTACACTACATAAAAACCAAAAGAAGCGATTGCGGTTACAAATTTGACACACAGAAAAATGTTCTTTTACATTGTTTTTGCCATGGCTACTATGATAATGAAGACTATTTCTGTAAAAAAGTATGGAAAATAAGAAAAACTGAAATATCTCAAAAACTATTATAAATAGGTATAGGATATATTGAACAAAACATTTAGGGTTTTTATTACTCTATTAAATAACATGAAAATATACAGGGTGTACCATTAAAAAAAAAGATATTTATTCATTTAAACTTGTTCAAATTTGAGCCGATGTGTTCAACACCCTGTAGCTTTTATTGCAAATATTAGGTAAAAATTATATTAACTTGTTCTTGGCCTTGCTAAATTTCAAATTTGAATATATTTGTCACAAAATTGAAAACGTTATTTAGGATTGAATTGATGCTTGAAAATGTGACTTTTTTTCTTTAAACTTAATTATCTCAGAAACTATAAAGTTTTGTTATAGTAAACACTTAATAAAAAAGATTTAAAATTATAAGCTAAATCGAAAATACAATTCATATATAGGGTGTTGTATTTAAAAAAATACAACTTTATGCTGTCCTAGTTTTTTGGCTCACCCTGTAGAGTCCTAAATATTTTTAAAATCTGCGTAAAAATAAACTGTATCAAACAATAAATATAGTTTCTTTGTTAACTTCACCGAAAAGGCACAAACCTACTTCATCCAATCGTTGACTCACCCTGTATGTATGCATCTAAAATATCATACTTTCAATGTCGGTTGACATCAAGCAGCGCCAGTGTTGCCACTTTCCGAAAGACAAACGGCTACCCTCGTATATCTGAAAAACTCCTTCTTATACGTCTCTATTGCCACTTTTCAGAAACTACAGCATTTTTGCTACAGCTAACGGCAGTTAATATCCAATCTACCTAACACGATCTATTCTAACTCTATTTAAAGTTGGAAGGTTTTCAAAATTATTAAAAGCATTGATTGATGACTTTGGTCTATAATTTATCATGCTTATAAATCTTCGGATAAGTTTCCAAGGAAAGTTTAATTTTATACGTAGGTGAGCCGACTGACTTGCTAAAATCGTTTGCGGCATTGGTGCTAAACGAAATGAATTGATGAGTAGTTTTTTATAGCAGGAAATAAGATCGGAAAGGATTTGTCATATTAATCCATATTTGTAATAATCTCCAGTTTGATTATACAGTGTGTCTGGCAAGTAAGTTGTTATTTACGTTTCTCAGTCGTAACCAATAAAAACCTTTTTGAATTATTTTAGATGCCCTCAAAATTCCACTTACCACTCTTGTATTTTCGTTTACCTATTTTACACACTTTTAATTCTACTCTCACTCACCACCTAATTCCTTACAACTGTCAATTAGACGAATTAAGCACACTTCCTAGCAACAATTTGCCCAATTAACCACAATTATTGAGCCTAAGCTGAGCTCACGTATAGGCTATTCGTGTATGGGTTTCATGGCGATCTCATAAAATTGCCGTCTCTAAAAATGGCTAAAATGTGGTTGTCGGACATGAATTGTGTTTATTTTTATTTATTTTATGACGTTTCGATCAGGTTGTATCTCTAATCGTTATCAAGTATAAACTGAATGTTTTGTCTTAACACTACGAGCTTATATCGGGACTGTGTCCATTGAAGCGCAACGTTTCGCTTCACTGTACACACCTCAATGATTTGATGTTACAAAGTAGTGGTTGCCAAAGATTAGGTATCTTAACACTCGGTTTACTGAAGATTCCATTATTTCTTTTAATGTAAGCTGTTTCTATAAATTTTCTTTTTTTCTTGTTGGGTTCCATATATATTGCCGCAGCCTCAGACCATTTTATATGGTGTTGTTTATCCCAGGCGTGTTCTGCAACACCTGATCTCGACGTTTCCCTTTTTTGTGTATAAGTTTTATGTTCCTTAATTCTAACTTCTAGTGGTCGTTTGCTTTCTCCAATATACATTTCACCACACTCACATGGAACTTTGTAAATACATTCTTTCTTATCGGTACTTTTGGTTTTGTTTTTGTTAAATGAGCTCTAAGTGTATTTCCTAATTTAAAGGCCGTTTCTATATTATAACTACTGGCAATTAGTCTTATTTTCTCCGAAGTTCCCTTAATGTACGGAATTGTGAAGAAGGAATGTGTTTCTTGTTGTCCAGTGTTCGTTGTTCTAAAGTTATTTATAACATCGTCAATTAGTTTCAAAAGATTACCATTCTGGTGTAAATCGGATTTAATATTTGCTACTTCTTTTTCCAATGAATCGGCATTATTGCATATAGATATGGCGCGATTATAGAGGTTGTGTATAATTGCCCGTTTTGTTACAACAGAATGATTGGAACTATGATTAAGATATTGTCCAGTATGTGGTGGCTTTCTGTATACTGAAGTTTCAATAGTTTCATTTGAGCGATTCACCATGACATCTAGGAAAGGCAATTGATCATTTACCTCTCAATAGCCTTTCCTGGATGTCATGGTGAATCGTTCAAATGAAACTACTAAAACTTCAGTATACAGAAAGCCAACACATACTGGACAATATCTTAATCATAGTTCCAATCATTCTGTTGTAACAAAATGTAGAATTATACGCAACCTCTATAGTCGCGCTATATCTATATGCAATAATGCCGACTCATTGGAAAAAAAGGTAGCAAATATTAAATCCGATTTACAACAGAATGGTTGTCCTTTCAAACTAATTGACGATGTTATAAATAACTTTAGAACAACGAACACTGGACAGCAAGAAACACATTTCTTCTTCATAATTCCGTACATTAAGGGAACTTCGGAAAAAATAAGACGAATTTCCAGTAGCTATAATATAAAAACAGCCTTTAAATTAGGAAATACACTTAGAGCTCATTTAACAAAAACAAAACCAAAAAGTACCGATAAGAAAGAATGTGATTACAAAGTTCCATGTGAGTGTGGTGAAATGTATATTAGAGAAACCAAACCTCCACTAGAAGTTAGATAAGGAACATAAAATTCATACACAAAAAGGGGAAACGTCGAGATCAGATATTGCAGAACACGCCTGGGATAAACAACACCATATAAAATGGTGTGAGGCTGCGCCAACATATATGGAACCCAACAGAAAAAAAAAGAAAATTTATAGAAGCGGCTTACATTGAAAGCAATAATGGAATCTTCAGTAAACCGAGTGTTGAGATACCTAATCTTTAGCAACCACTACTTTGTAATATCAAATCATTGAGGTGTGTACAGTAAAGCGAAACTGCGCTTCAGTGGACACACTCCCTATATAAGTTCGTAGTCTTAAGACAAAACATTCAGTTTATACTTGATAGTGATTAGAGATACAACCTAATCGAAACGTCGTAAAAATAAATAAAAATAAAGACAATGCAAGTCAGACAACCACATTTTAGTCAATCTTCAACATTGTCTACAACCTTCAAACAAACCTTCTCTAAAAATGTTACGTTTTGCCTCAATTTTGAAATTAGATGGTTCCCGTTTTGCTACCTGTTTCTTGTTGCCACCCCTGGTTTAATTGTACTATGGTAGCAGTAATATTCGGGAGTAAGGATGTAGAAATATTAAAAAATTTGAGTTTATTTGAAAAAGAAATCGACTCGTTCAGTTCGATTCGAGTCGAATAAATAATCGAAACTTCGAGTTTTCGAACAAACTCGAATTTTCTAACTCGAATATTCCAACAAATTTCCATAACAGTATTTTGTTTTTAATCTTCTGAAAACAACCGTTAACCTATTGTCGATATTTTGAGATAAAGAGAGAAAGATACAAGGGTAGGGTGAAAAGTTTTCGGTCTGACCTAGAGATGACGCCGGCAGATCTAAATTTTGGCTTGTAGGTATTCCATAGTACTACATCTCGCTACCTTGTATATAAATTTTCAAATCGATTGCTCGATTTAGTAAATATTTGAAAGCCGACTGAACAAGACGCCTAGATTGCTTACAAGAAAATGAAAAATCAGACAAGCGTTGAAGTTCCAATTATTACTCCATCTACCACATTTACTAGATTTAGCCCCCAGCGACTGTCATCTGTTTTCTACCTTTAAAAAATGACGCTGAGGTAAAAAATTTGGAAAAACGAGAAATTCATCGATGAGTATAAAAGGAAACGAGTATTTTGAGTGATGTGATAAATGAAAAATGTATTAATTTTGATGGAGTTTATGTTGAATAATAAAGCGAGAAGGAAAACTGAAAAACTTGTTTTTTTTATTAGGCTGAAAACTCTTCACAAACTCTTATATTTAACTTATAATAACCAACCTAAATCATGCCAAGTTACCTACAAATTTTCCCATCCTAGAGTGGTGATGAATCCAGTTACCTATTACCAAACGTTGCAGTATGCACTCCGAATATTTGATTGCATCATATGAATCTATTATTCAACATTTATTTTTCAATTTCCGAGTTTTTTCGAATGCTCGAATTTGTTCAAAAATTCAAGCTTGTTCGAAAACTTGAAAAATCGAATATTCGATTTGAACATTCGCACATCCCTAATCAGAAGGGTATAATTTGAATGGCTTATCACATTTTGAACACACCGCTGTGTTAGTATTATGCATGCCATGAAAATGGAAAAATTTAAATATCTTATTCTCATTTGATAGCAGTGCATGCACTTGCCTCAAGTCCAAAGGACAATTCTTGCAAATTTATTGTCTATCAATAGCCATTTTTTGTAGAGACACTGTCGCTATTGCATAAAACTGAAGGGCATAAAAAATGTAGGACTGAAAATTATGTTAAGCCTATTAGATAATTTACAATTTCAACCTGAACTAATTCTCTTGACATTGTCGATATTTTGTTTTAGTTGATCTCATTTCAAAAATAGTTTTGTACTTTATTTAAAAAAAAAACAATTTTGAAGCAAACGGAATAAAAAGTGAAAAATACATTAAAGTAAGCGCAATTTTATGATCGTTAAACATCCAGCAACATTGTACGTTTATTTCCCTCTAGTCTAGGTTAGTTTAATTTTCTCTTTTCGGGCGGTTTTTACCCCCAAATTTGATCAAAATATTGTGTCAAATTTAAAGAAATATATTTTTACTTATTATGTTCAAATATGCTTTAGCGAAAGTAACAAATTTTAAGGATATTGAAAAGTGAAAATTAAAAATATATTTTTTGAAAAAACTATTTTTAACTCCTATAAAATTGAGATCGATTATTTAGTCCCAAAAATATGCAGTATGCAAAAAATTAGAGAAAAAATTTGTCTTTTTCAGTATTTCGAATAATTACCAGCAATTGTTCTTAAAAAGTTTTACGAGCAACCCATTTTATTCTGCCTGTTTGAGCTTCAAACTTTCTAACCCTATTTAGAACGGAAGCTTAGTAGATTTTCGGAGCCGATAAACGGACAACATAGCTCCACTAAAATTTTTTATATTCATTTTGACCCCTAATTATGAATATATAGTAGACGAAAAAAAAAATAATTATCAAAAAAATATTATTTTGTAAAATAAAAAATATTTCCTTATTATCCGGTCAATTCTAGCAAAAATTGTGTCTTGAAATTTTTCCGTCCAACTTACAGTTTGAGTTAAAAATATTTAAACCTTTGTAATAACGAACTGGCATGAAGGTAAGCGGAAGTCTACTTACAGGCACTCACCCAGTGCTCATAATCCATTATAATTCATTACAACTTTCGCTGATCATGGCATTACTACTTTAAACTCATATTAAAATATATATTTTTATATTTATTAATTATTAGCATTAATTTTTTACTGACTCTGTAGTATGCCAAAAAGAATTAAATAGGTTGCGCTTTTCTAATTTCTAAAAATCAAAATATTATACTTAAAATTAATATTCACTATTTTAACAAGATATCAAGAAGAGAAGAAAATTACAGCAGTACATAACGCTAGAAAGAAAGTGTATGTATATAACAAAAGAAAAGAAATTGGTCAAACTTTAGCTGAATACAAAAAAATATTGGTACGCTTTATAAATAGATAACTGTAGGTTGTAGGACAATTCAAATAAAGGTTGTTACTTCAAGTTAATTTGTCTTCGAAAAAGACACTATATGATACTAAGATAAGATATAACAAGATAACTTAAATGAAACCTGTTACTTCAAAATAATATAACTAAAGACATATTAGGCATATTTGCAAGACACGATAAGTTAATAAGATAAGAATAATCGAGCTTCTAAAACCTGGAACAGACTAGCAGATGGAGTCAATATTCCAGAGTTTCTAATAAGCGAAAGGCAAAATATATGAATTAAGACTCACCTTCAATCTTCCTGACGAAGTAAGTTCGAATTCGAGTATTCTTTTCTATACGCTTTGGCCTCAATGTTCTTCGTATAATTTTGTCAGCCAAGTTCCCTCAGATAAGCATACTATCCTCTCAGGAATCTTAGATGGCATAATGGCCGATATCCTTTAGATATATTGTATATGTATATATATATATATATATATATATATATATATATATATATATATATATTTATAATAAAAATAAAATGGCCTATTAGGCTGTTCGCCTACATCAACTTCCATGTTACTAGTCTAGAACGTCTTTGAGTCGGCCCTAGCAAATATTTTTATCCCCTATTTATTAGGTTTACTAGGAATATATTGCCTAAAATTACATCGCCTCCGGAAACCATATAACTTTTCATCAACTGTTAGAAATTCGAATGGTACGTAGAATGTTTTAAAATTATGAATCACAATACTTATCTAATGGCGGCTAGCTTATCCGTTCGCTTTCTTTCCACTATAGTTATCAAATCGTCAAATCTCAAATGTTCTAAAGGGAATCAAAATCTACACTGAGACATGGTCAGTCTAAATAGTCCAACTCCTGTACCATTTTTGTTCCAGAACTCATCTACATTTAAATGACTCGATTTTGATACCCCGTCTAAATAAATCAGTCCAAATTTGCCCAAATTGTCTGAATGTGTTTATTTGCATATAGATCAGTCAAATTTAGTAATGCATTTGGAAAAAAAAACACTTCCAAATTTCAGCTTGTGTTCTGAAATTTCTTGCAGCTCATTTTACTCCTGAAAGGTAATTTATTAAATTTGTTGAACTAGTTTTCACAATTCTGTTTGCCATCTTTTCCAACAAATATAGGCTGTTCTTCTATATCAGCTTGTCACTTTTTAAATCTTGCCTTTCTAAGTTGTTTTCTTGCCCCGGCTCTTCATGGTCATTATACTGAATAACTGAGTCCACATTATCTTCGTCCAAACATTATATCATAAGCTGGTTCAAACGGACCAGTTCTTTTTCCTAAGAGCACGACATCTCAAAGGAATTGTAAAATTAATTTTTAATGTTTATAATTTTGAATTTAAGTAAATATCCTTTGCTTTTTTTTATGGAGGTTGAAGCTATATTGTTTGGAGATGAAAACAACAGTACTGTGAATACAGTCGTTGTTAGGGAGGGGCCTACCATCACACAGGCGGAAGTGGAATCAGCGATAAATAGACTCAAAAATAACAAAACCCCCGGGCCAGACCAGATACACGGAGAAGTTCTCAAATTAATTGACTCAGAACAAATAAAACTACTGACCACCCTCTTTAACAAAATTTACATGAAAGGTCAAATACCAAAAGACTGGCTACTGTCGACATTCATCCCGATTCCCTAAAAAACGAACGCAACTAAGTGCTCCGATCATAGAATAATCAGCTTGATGAGCCACGATTTAAAAGCTTTTCTTAACATCATTCAAGCACGAATATATAGAAAACTCGATGAAAACGTAAGTGACACGCAGTTTGGCTTCAGACAGGGACTTGGCACTAGAGAGGCCTTGTTTTCCATGCAGGTTCTGATTCAAAGAGCACGTGACATCAATGCCGACGTCTTTGCATGCTTCATAGATTTTGAAAAGGCATTTGACAAAGTGCAGCACAGTAAACTGATTTCAATCCTACAAGAGACAGGAATCGACGACAGAGACAGAGAGATAATATCAAAGTTATATTCACAACAAAAGGCTATTGTACGAGTTGAGAATGAGACAACAGAAGAATTTAATATAAAGAGAGGAGTACGCCAGGGCTGTATACTGTCGCCACTTCTATTCAACGTATACTCAGAACATCTCTTTAAAGAAGCACTGGGCAACATAGAAGATGGACTTATTGTAAATGGAGAAGTAATAAACAACCTAAGATACGCGGATGATACCGTTCTTATAGCCGATACTGCAAAGGGACTTCAAAGAATTATCGACCGAATAGTGACAGCTTACAACAGATATGGTATGAAGATAAACTGCAAGAAGACGCAAACAATTATTGTCAGTAAAAACGACGTCGGCAATATACAGTGTACTGCCAACAACGTAACTCTCACAATGGCCGAGACGATCACATATCTAGGCTGCACGTTGAATAAGGACTGGGACCACTCTCGAGAAATAAGAAGCCGAATCGAGAAAGCAAGAGGTACTTTTAATAAGCTGCGCAACATACTCTGCAACCTATCCCTCAATATACATACGCGGATCAGGATTTTGAAATGCTATGTACTCTCAACTCTCTTACATGGAGCAAAAGCCTGGACCCTTACCGATGCTTCATGTAAACGTATAGATGCATTTGAGATGTGGTGCTACCGCCGCATGCTTAGGGTTCCTTGGATACACCACGTATCAAACGAAAACATTTTACAACGTATCGGTGGAGAACTGGAATACCTTACAAATGTCAAACGCAGAAAATTGGAGTAATTTGGACATATCATGCGGAATGAGAAATATCGCCTGCTCCAACTTATCCTGCATGGGAAGATGAAAGGCCAGAGATCAGCTGGACGAAGACGAATATCATGGCTGCGCAATCTACGAACATGGACTGGAATGACATCAACAGGTCTGTTCAGAGCAGCAGTGAATAAAGTAATATATGATAGCCAACATCCAAAGAAGATAGGCACTTTAAGAAGAAGAAGATCCTTTGCTTTATTATGAAAATAGAAGATAACGGAAAATAGAAACCAAATATTATAAAGCAAATGCTCACACGCGGGCTCGCAATCCGCATATGCAAAAAGAGTCCAAACAAACTCACTCAGCAACAGTCACTTTAAGACTATTTATCAAGGACGCTATAAATGTAAGATACTCAGCGGTGCTTAAAGATACAGTGACGGATTTTAAGATAAGTGGCAGACAAATTTGTTATCGGCGTGAGAGTCCGCGCGCGAGCCCCGAATTTTAAGAGAACAGATAAATTTACCTCATTCTTTCGTAGTCAGCGAAGAAAAACCTAGAATTTATGATTCCAGTCTCCCACCACAGAGATTAAAATTAACACAAGACATTTGACAGATTTTTAAATTTTGCAGAACATTAAAATTAAAAAGACTTAACTAAAAAGAATAATACGAAATTATTTTAAACTAAGTTGGTTATAAAAAATTTCCTCTTTTCTTTTCATTATATCCTTTTTGAAAACAAAACATAGGAAAATATCAAGAAATGATTTAATGGATTACCTGCGATTAATAATCAACTGCCATATCCTGCAGGTACGGTAGTAGTCTTATGAGAGTGTAACACCTTATATAAAACACTAGAGTTATTTTGACGCCTTCTGTATATTGACAAGATTTTGACATATACTTACAGGACACTCTGTTTGTATAAACCAAAATTATCGTTTTTTTTGTTTTAAGTTTTCAATTTTAATTGGTTTAGAAAATTTTCGAATCGATACAATTTTGTCTGATGCTGCTAAGTATTAAATGATTACTGACCTTTAGGCAATAACTAGTATTAATCATATATAATAAGATTTTTATTTAAAACTCCCAAAATTAAAGGCGCTTTATAACAATTTGACCTTAAGTAAAACATTTGCCCCCAGATTTATTTGTTCCAAGTGTAACAGTCTCGTAACACAACGTCGGTCTACGAAATAAAACCCGTGTCCGCAACCAGCAAATGTAAATCTTTTGTTCAAATCGTTTCCGGCTCTGGGGCAGGAAAAAGTTACCAGTGCAAGTGCAATTATTCAGAGTTGGCTAGTACATTGTTGCCACCAACACATTAGAATTGATTCCGACTTAAAATTGAATGTCTGTGCAGGAATTTTGTAATAAGTCTAAGAAAAGAGATTGCTTTTATTTGTAAAAACTGACAAATTTACTATTCTCTAAGCCATAATGGTTGTAATTAGTTGAACGGAACAATTTCTGACCTTAGCAGAGATAAGAAGAAAACAGATTTTCTTTCACTCTTTGTCACTTAAAAAATCATTTGTGACAGGCTATCTTTTACTTTTATACCTATTCTTTTTAAATTCGCAAATTCACAAATTCGTAAATTTGCAAGAGGTCATATACCTCACGCCATCTAATGGCATTTTTCTTAAATCAAATTATATTTTCGACTCGGTTTTCTGTATAAGTACAGTTAACCCCTTGATATATGTATGTGGAGAAGTCTGGAGAAGTTTGACGTTCTATCATTCAGTCATTTACCCTTTGCCAGATGGTCGTATTAGTAAATTAATGTGTAATTGTTAAAAAGTTAAATCAGTGAACATGTGTTTTTTATCATTTGTTTTGATGAAACCACGTCTGTATCAGATAACTTCATTCTATATTTTTCGTTACAGTGGTCGAATTCGGTAAAGTAAATTATTTTCATTTTACGCTTGTAATTAACTTGATAAAAAATATCTAGAATACTGGACCCTATTTCTCTCTTTGTTACAGGGGCCAGCTTTCTTAACTATGAGACAGTTTTCTCAACAATAAGACAATTTTCTCGACTATAAAGCAGATTTTTGAACCTATGTCAGTCTTCATAAATTGTATCTCAATAATTTATAAGTTGATCAAACTTTATGGTAGTTTTCATTCGATGTTATATACGAGGGACATTCACATTCTTGTAGCTCTGTGTCTTTAGTAGAAATACTACACATTGTCTTGAATCAACTACTTCTGTCAGTAAAAGCGTTGAATTTGACCGTCTTTTTTCGTCATATGTATCAAGCTACACACACGAGGATATTGAATCAGCTGAGAGCAGCCCAGAGTGCAAGTACTCAATTAGACGAGACCTGTTTTGTCTTGTAATTTTAACCAAAAGGAACATTCAATTTTAGTGTAGTGTAGTGTAGAGAATTGCAATTTTCATCAAATAACATTGTAATTTTTAACTTATTATATATTTACAGGGTGATTCAAAAATCGATCACGAAACTTAAGGGGGTGATTCTACTTGACAAAATAAGGGTAGAGCTTCATATAATTTTTTTTCAAAATGTCATTCGTTTTCGAGTTACAAGCCGTCCAAGTTCAAGTTTTTATTTTTTGTTTTTTGAATTACTCGCATACAGGAAAACCGATTTGACTAATATTTGAAAGATAGGCTAAGTCTTCTGGGCTTCATCATTTTAGTAACAATTCACATTGATTGTTTGCCGCTAGAGGGCACTTTACCTACATTGAAAATTGTTTTTTTGTCATAATTTTTTAGTGTTGACAGCTACAGTAGTTTTTGGCATAATTTCTGAAAGACTGATGCCAGGCCTTTAAAAAAGGTGCTCTTTATTTACATCGCTAAACCCAACGGTTTAGACGTAAATCACCCTTAAAAATTAAGTGGTAAATTTACTTTTCTCATTTCATTACCACCAGCTACCAGGTAAATAGCTATCAAAGTATACTAGAGCTGTCAGTTTAACATCAAATAAATTCGCTTTTTAAACTATTTAATTTATAATCTTAAAATAACTAATAATGGCTAATCACCAATATTCAAATATCGAATATTGTGATATCCATTTTTGTTATGGAAAAGCAAATGGTAATGCAGAGTTGGCAAGAAGATATTATATGGAGAGTTATCCGGAAAGAAATATCCCTCATGCTCAAACATTTTCCAGTGTGCACAGGAGGCTTGCGGAATGTGGTTCCTTTAAAAGTTATAATGGAAATAGGGGAAGACCTAGAACTGCTAGAAACGTGCAACAAGAAGAAAGAGTGCTTGAAATTATTGAAGATAATCCAGGTATTAGTACTAGAAAAATTGGGAATGAAGTGCGGCTCTGTCAGGCTAGTTCATGGAGGATACTAAGAGAAGAACAACTCTACCCGTTTCATTCAAAAAAGGTGCAGGCTCTTTATGACGATGATCGGCCGAGACGGTTGGAAATGTGCAATCAGATCCTAGCTAAGTATGAACACGATAATCGATTAATTGGCGTCATATTATTCACTGACGAAGCTGGTTTCACTCGTGATGGCATAACAAATCTACACAACATCCACACATATGCTTACGAGAACCCAAACAATGTGGTAGAAACGAAACATCAGCGTAGATTTTCACTAAATGTGTGGGCAGGGATAATAGGAGATTACCTTATTGGTCCTCATTTCTTTGATAGCCCATTAACTGGTGACGTATACTTAGATTTTATCCAAAATCGTCTCCCATTGTATCTGGAAGATGTGCCATTGGAAGTAAGGGCCAACATGTGGATCCTCCAAGACGGAGCTCCGCCCCACTTTAGTATACGTGTCCGACAGTATTTGAATGCAACGTATCCTGAGCGATGGATAGGACGAAGTGGACCATTGGCATGGGCAGCGAGGTCACCAGACCTTAATCCTATGGATTTTTTCTTTTGGGGTCATTTGAAACAATTGGTGTACGATATTCCAGTAATCAACGTCGAGGATCTTCGCTTCAGGATAATCGAAAAGTGCCAAATTATTAAAGAAACACCAGAAATTTTTCATCGAGTTAGGCGACATTTTTTGAAGAGTGTTAGGAAATGTATGGAAGAAAATGGGGGACATTTTGAGAATCTTTTTTAGTTTGTTTAGTAGTGTTTCATTAATTTTTATCAATTAAATGTATATCGCAATAATCCATAATATGAATATTTACTGATTAGCCATTATTAGTTATTTAAAGATTATAAATTAAATATTTTAAAAAGCGAATTTATTTGATGTTAAACTGACAGCTCTAGTATACTTTGATAGCTATTTACCTGGTAGCTGGTGGTAATGAAATGAGAAAAGTAAATTTACCACTTAATTTTTAAGGGTGATTTACGTCTAAACCGTTGGGTTTAGCGATGTAAATAAAGAGCACCTTTTTTAAAGGCCTGGCATCAGTCTTTCAGAAATTATGCCAAAAATTACTGTAGCTGTCAACACTAAAAAATTATGATAAAAAAACAATTTTCAATGTAGGTAAAGTGCCCTCTAGCGGCAAACAATCAATGTGAATTGTTACTAAAATGATGAAGCGCAGAAGACTTAGCCTATCTTTCAAATATTAGTCAAATCGGTTTTCCTGTAAGCGAGTAATTCAAAAAACAAAAAATAAAAACTTGAACTTGGACGGCTTGTAACTCGGAAACGAATGACATTTTGAAAAAAAATTATATGAAGCTCTACCCTTATTTTGTCAAGTAGAATCACCCCCTTAAGTTTCGTGATCGATTTTTGAATCACCCTGTAAATATATATATATATATATATATATATATATATATATATATATATATATATATATATATATATATATATATATGACCATAATTAAAAACAAAGATATGAATTATCAAAAATTGCAGATAAAGGAAATGATAGAAATTAAAAAAGATAAAAACACTGTTAACGACAGAACGGATATAGGAAATTTGAGTCACATTTACACCAACCTAATTTAAAGAAAAATATTAGGTACTCGATCCTGTTAATAAATCAAAAATTGAATATCCTCTTAAACATAAAATTAAATGTCCGCTTTCTTTCGTTTTTTTTGGTCCATTGTTAGAATATAAAAAATAAAACACACTCGCATTCCATGTATCCTAACTACCTAAATGGACGATATAAAAATTTCATTTCATTATTAATAAATAAGCAAAATGTCAAGGTATGTACTGGTAAAATTAAGTATTTTTTAGAAATTTGACTAATTTTTTAAAGTGTTTGTTTGTTTTTTAAAATTCTAAATATGTTTGTGTATGAATGTGATCAATAAACAAAACAAAAAACAAAAAAATTTTGAAGATGCCTTAAATAAAGGGCGAAACGTCAAATTGTTTTTGATTTTTTATTAAATAAAGAACCTAAACCCAAGAAAAGACAAAATAAAAAGAAAATGATATAATCTATAGTTCAAGGATCTGGAAAATATATTGAATTAAATTTCATATTGCAATATTAATATTTTGAATTGTATTTGAATATCCTCAAAAGTCTGTTTGTGAAGACTCAGCCTTCCCAAAGTTAGCATTTTTTTTTTTAGTTTTATGCTCCATATGGCGCTTTAAATTTTAACTCCGGAAGTGCTGTTTTGCTACTTGTAGCAAGTGAATTATTACAACCTCGCCCATTTATAAATTCCACGACAGTATGAGAACTAGCTGACTCGGGCACAGCGGATTTTTTCTAAGAATGGACCATAACATCACTACCTAATTCACTTTGAATTACTTATAGAAAATTCAATTAATAAATAATGTTATGAACAACTGTAACTTATTGATACGCCCTCGTATATACAAATATTCCGACGCGATGAGTCATCTTTATTATAATGTGTTCTAGATTTATACAGGAATTTCCATAGGTATATAAATAGGGATAAGATAAGAGTTTTAGTTAGTTGGAAGTTAGTCGTATAGTTCTATAGTGTATAGTAGTATTTAAATAGTGAAGGTTAAGTAGTAGTAAAAATATTGTTTTAGCTGTTTTAATAAGTAGTTAATATAAGTATTGGAAGTATTAGTGAAAAGTGTTGTTTTTTATTCTGCGAACCCAGTAAACGATTTTTAAAGAGACAAAATCGTAACAATAACTTAGGAGTTAGCGATTATAATTTTAATTAAAAACTTTTGGTTAATTTTGCATTTTTTAATTTACTCTAAACTTCTGTTTTTTGTTTCATACTTTGAAAACTGTCTCTCTGCTGTTTTGAGCAAGTGGGATACGCTGCCCCTGAGTATGTGGGTTTCAGAGCTCCAGTTTGAGACTATTGAGATAGCTTGCTCCCAGGCTCCATCTGGTGTGTGGGTTAAGCGAGACTCAGTGTTCTCGGGTATTTTAGTTGTGGAGTTTAAATTTCAGACTATTGAGATAACTATCTTCGCTCGTCTGTCTACTGTCTTGGTTAAATAGTATTTTCCGCCCCTGTGTACGTAGTTTTATGAGCTTGGGTTTCTGGCTTGTAAAATGGCTGAGTTTTCTCGCCAATTTGCTATCTTAGGAGGACACATACGTTGACTGAAAAAGTTGATGAATTTGCCAGAAAAGGTTCGTTGATAGTTATCCGGAGCCTGTTTTTGAGAGTGTCAAGCCGTTAAATAATGGATTAAAAAAAAAGCACAAAAACTACTGAAAGACCAAACAAGAATTGGATTTTTTAGGAACTCTGAACTTAAACTCGCTAGAAGTCCGCTTTTATTCAGAAGAAATCAATTAAGAGCAAAAATTGCCTGTCAACAGCAATATTTTGGCCGTCACGCGATAGTTTAAAACTCAACGTGTTCTACATTTACAGTTTATTACATACATATTATCTTGTAATTTTAACGAACCAATAATGTTTGGCGTAATTACGTTCGACTGTCAATTACTTAATTAATTACTACGTTGTAAACTAGTTAAACCAATAATTGGTTCGATAAAATCTGTGTATTATTCGTTAAATCAATTGATCGTAATCAATGATTGTACGATCTCAAGTCATTAAAAAATGCTCGACTAAAGCTTTATAGAAGCATAAAATTACATTATTGTTGGCAAACCGGCCGTTAAATTAATTATGCCCCAGGGAAAATAAAAAGATCTATTTTAACTACAAAATTTTAGGAGAGATTTTATTCGAGTAATTAAATTCGGAATATATTTATTAGGACAAAATGAACTTGTAAAGAGAAAAACAAAATAGTTAAATTTTTTTATCTAAGGGTATGTGCTTGCATATAATGTTAGGTAAGCGATATAGTAATATCAGTTTGTAGTGTGAAATACAACTCATTTGGTTCTAAGACCTTTCGCCACCTATCTTACAGCTTTATGGTTCCGCTCTCATAGAAATGTTGATCCTTATCAGCTAAAAACTAAACAAAGTGCGATTGATAGTCATCATTATTTGTGAAAGTTTTATCATTCAAAGGGTTTTGCAAACTTCGAAATAAATGATATCAGATAGTTCCAGGCAAGGGCTATACGGAAGATGCGACATTACCTCCCATCAAGTTCCAATAATTTCCCACTGTTATTAAGATGATCTCTATCATGATGGAACACAATTATTTGCGATTTGGCAATTCAGGTTTTTTTATTGATTTGGTCTTCTGACTTTTTGGAAACAACTCAAAATGTACAACATTTTTGAAGGTCCACTAAACTGACAGTATGACCTTTTTTGGATGCAATTCACTTTTAAATCTGGTTTGTGCTGGTTCATCACGCTTGTACAATGTTCGTTTTCGAATGATGTTACTGTGGATGACCCATTTTTCATTATCGGATATGAGTTTTTTCGGGTCGGTTCCATTACGGATGAGATGCATATGATAAATATTGATTCGTTGTGTTGTTAAACTCAAATATCGAGCTTCTTAACGAGTCCAAGATATTTTAAGTGATTTTCAATTGTGTACGATACATTTAACTTCTTCGCAATTTTTCGATATGACAATTTCGTCATCATCAATTTCAGTAAGTCGAGGAGTAATGAGGAGTGTGTAAGTTTCATCAATATGAATTTGATAATATGTTTTTTAGCGCATATCCATATCATATAATTTAATACGGTTTTGGTATATTGTTGGGAGTACCCCTAAAGAGGAGGGAATTATTGTAAGTATATTAAAAACTGAAGGTCAGTGAATATATTCACTCATATATAGGGTGTCTTTAAAAGATCTGTGGTAAATACTAGCACAAATTCCTTTAATTAAGATATGAGGATATAGCTTAATTAATCTTACTCTTTTTTTTTAATGGTTTAAATTATCTAGAACATTTAGTAAATTTGACAAATTTATTAAATCTTCAGCTGGCCACTAGACAAAATATGTGGTTCATGCATGACGGTATTCCTCCATCTTTCACATTAAATGTAAATTTTCAAAACCAAATTGGCCACTTCGTTCACCGGGTTTAACGCTTGTGAATTTTTATGGGGAACTCTAAAAGAAAAGGTATTCTGTAGGCCTATGAACACCGAAGAGGAATTGTGAGCACGAATACAAAATTTAGTAAACACTTTATGCTTAGATGCAGAGATGATGGAAGGTTTGAGAACGATTTATCTTTGGTTTTTAAGTTAGTTAATGTAAATTGAGACATCACTAGTTTAATAGTCAAATCACCAATTTTGGACAAATCGATGGCACTGTTGTGGTGTGGCTGTTAGACTGTGTGATGTGGAGACTAGGTCATTAACACAGTGTTTGGCGTGCTCGAGGTATTTGATTATAGCGCCTGTGATGATAGCGTAAGAAGTTTCGCACCTTAGGTCCTTATAGGTAATGATGTTTCTTACATAGAATTGAGCTTTACAGATCACATGGGAAACTTTCTTTTGAAACCTCTCGAGTCTGTTGAATCTTGATCTGCCCATAGTGGTCAATGTGGGAGCAACAAAGAACAAGATCGAACGGATAAAAAGTCTATAAATAATGAGTTTAGGATTTAAATTTAGCTTGTTGTTGCCATTCAGCAAAGGAAAGAGAGCTATGAAAGAAGCTTTGGCTTTATTTAGTAAGTAGTTCATGTTGAGAAGCCAGTTAAGTCTCCTGTCAAAAACTACTCCTAAGTAATTGACATTGTGCATCATTCTTCTTGTATTTTGCTAGTTGATTCTTAGATTATTATCATTGTTAGTTCATTGGTATGTAAATTTTTACTAATTTTCATTGTTGACTTGTTGTCACGCTCCAAATTCCTTGCCCCAGGAATTTGCTTCAGTGTTTTGTATAGACCTTTTAAAGACACCTTGTAGATACAAGTTAGTTTATCATAGCTTATAAATAATAAATATAATATTTAAAAAAAAAAGATAGCCGTTGAAATGATTATCCTTTACTATGATCCAATATCCATATAGAGTAGAACAGGAAGTGAAAATCAACTCGAAAAACACAAAATCACCCAAAACCAAAAATCATAGATTAACAATTATAACTGAGAGAATTCTGTAACTTTATTTCAAAGAGCGAAATACGGTTGTTAACCTGACTTATTACTCGAGTTTATTGAGGCAATTTAAGCAACGAGGAAAACTAAGTGGAAGTGTCTGGCTGTTAGACCGCAATACTTCACTTCACACGGCTGCGACATAATCATCCTCTTTGGCATTACCTACAAATAATTACTTTTTACTTTTAAAATTGAAATAACACTTTTTTCTCCATTTTAACTGTAATCAAATTGTACATTGCACTAGCGTAAACATCTTAGATAGGATTATAAAAATTATTTTTGCACTGCCTCTTTTCAAGGTTATATTATAGAGGGTGGCATAAAAGTACCGAAACAGTAGAATAACTAACAAACAAAGAGTAATGGAGAAAAACTTAAAACACAACAGTTTTAGGAAATCAAACGGCACATTTGATGGTGACCTTGATTATGACCTTCTGAATCATGTGAAGATCAAATTAAGTTTTTAAAAGAAAATTTTCCTTGTTATTACAGAAACGGATAACGAGGAGAATTTCTGTAGCTAACGATATAAGTAACATATGCTCAATGGCACCTGTTCTGATATAGTTATCAACTGCTTTCTCCATCGTTTTTAATATATACGATGTGAGGATGATAGGTCGCGGAGATTTAAGGTGTGTAGTGTTCTTTTTCTCCGCTTTCTGAATGAAGGTGACTGTGTCCCTTCTACATATTTCTGGTATGTAGCCCAATTCCAAGTTACTTCGACTAATACGCACTATATACGGTAAAATTTCTTCCTGTCCTCGCTGGCGCAGGGCCGGAAAAATTTCATAGACTCCTGGGGTTTTAAATAGTTGAAAGGTATGCATTGAGCATTTTAGACTACCGCGACTGCATATGTGTCAAGCCATCACTGTAGATTCTTTGGTGAGTCTTTCGCGGTGCTAGATTTACTGCCTGAAGTTGTGTTGAGTAACAGTAAATCGCTTTCCTTCTCGCTCTTCATGAAGCTGCTGTCTGGCTTTCTGATTACCATTGCTGTGTCAATCGTAACCTTTGCCATGACTTTATATAGTGTAGATTGAATATCTTCACAAAATTTCTTGAAGTTGCTCCTTTTAGCTTTCCGAATTTTATTGATGTAGATTTAGAGTTTCTCGGTGTAGCTCTGCCAGAATTCATCGACACTCTAAGCCTTATTAAAGAGCTTGCACGTTACATATCTTAGCTCTGACAGATGGTCATTTCCCCAATGTGCATCCCTACATCTTTTTCTTGTTTGTGGGGAGCAGCTCGACTCGTAAGCATTGCCTCGTTTACATCTTCATGTTGAATATAGGACTCTCTTATTCTTGCCCACAGTATTCTGTCTTGGGCGCTCTGCATTCAATTACTAATCATTTTCTTAATTAATTCGTTCAATGTGTTGGGTTTTCCTCAACTCCTTTAGTCTGCTCTTGGTCTACAGTCCAGCAGCTTCTTTGACTACCTTCTATCAGTTCCAGTGAAGCGAAATGTAGATCATATTATTTCCTAATTGAAAAAAAATAGGCTACTTTTACTTATTTATTTAGATTACATATTTTGTAAGCTTTTTTGTCTCCCCAGACAGAAATATGATTCAGTTAACTCCCAAAACCTCTCCTAAGAATTTCGTATAACCTAGTCAAATTTTACCTAGAGAGCCTAAAAGTGCATCTTTTTCACTGTCAGCCTCGTAGAACAAATAAACCAATGTTCAAACTGGGAATGTTAAGTTTCTAATAGTGAAAAAAACTTCGAAATTGATTAGGTCATTTTGGAGATTATTTGAAGGAAATAAACTAATTCTCTTACATTACAACCCGGGGTGGGTTTTTGCTGACTTCACAATCTGCCTCCACTTGTTGCGATCCATCATCAGTTCCTCCTCGCGTTCGACGTTTAGGGTTTGTAAGTCTGCTGCAACGTTATCTCTCCACCTCATCCTTGGTCTTCCTAGCAGCCGCCTTCCAGTTTGAAGAACTCTTGCTTGACACTGGTAGTTGTATTACCTACAATATCGATATCATCAGCGAACGCCAATATGATGCGCGGACCTTGATTTCTAAAGAGGAACGTTTTTGTGTTAGTTTTTCGCACGATGCTCTCCAAGGCGACGTTAAAGAGGAGTGGAGACAGCGCATCGCCCTGTTTAAGACCACTGTTGATCGTAAAGAAGGTTGACAATCTTCCTTCAAGTCTTACCGCACTTGTAGTTCCCTCTACACATGTTTTGGTGAGGTTAATTAGCTTCTTCGGTATGCCCAGTTCTGACATGGCATTCCACAAAAATAAACTAGTCGATAACTTTTTACCTTTTAAACATGTTGCTATAAAATACCGACACGGATGCTTCTCTAGAAGAAGTACGCCTGCGTCAAAGACAAATGATCGACAGCTATATAGCGTCAAGACTTCTCCTTCGAATGAGGCTCCTTCGATGTCTGTAGATAAGTCTGTATGGGCGTGGCCTTCGATTATTTTTCAATTGTTCAATTTTAACGTGCAGGAACGAAAAGAAGCTAGCCAAAATGTTTGTATTGACACCTGGAATGGCATTAAAAATAACCCGAACTTGTTGGAAAGAGCAATAATTTATGACAAATCTTGATGTTTTAGTTATAATTCTGAAACTAAACGCCAATCCATGCACTGGAAGTGTCCAGCTTCACTGAGAGCTAAAAAAGCTAGAATAAGTAAATCAATATTCAAAGTGGTGATGATTTTTTATTTCGAAATTCATGGTATTGTGTACCTTCACTGGGTTTCTGAGGATTAAACAATTAAGCAATATTACTATTTTGAGGTTCTTGCTCCACTCTTTAAAAGAACAAGCAAAAGACGACCCGAATTGAGCAAGAAGAAGGTGTGGGTTCTCCAGCAAGACAACGCACCTGCTCATTCTGCATTGTCTGTCAAGACGTCTATGCCAAGAAAAATATGCCAGTGTTAGACCATCGGCTTTATTCGCCTGACCTTGCACGATGTGACTTTTATGCGTTCTCCAAGATTTAATCTGCATTAAAAAGAATAAGATTTCTCTCCGTTCAAACTGTAGAGGGAAAGGCTCTCACAGAAGTAGACTTCCGGTATTGTTTCGAACAATGGAAAATGGGGGCGTATATTGAAGGTAATGATAACTAAATATGTATAAATTTAAAATAAAATATTTTACAGCAATAATCTCGTAATTTTATAGAAGTATCTCGTATTACTATATTTGTATAGATTACATTTACAGTAATCATAATTTTATTAGCAAAGCTACATAGTTTCACGGGATTATTCGATCTGATATATGATTTCCGATATTAACATATCTACTAATTGATTGGTTACGCATAAGAGTTTAAATAGAAACCATACTTTTGATATTAATAAAAGCCCTAACTAGTGGCAATTGGAAATACCAATAAAATCAAATACAAGTCCATTTTATTGCTCTATTAAATAGAACTAATAATGTTGAAACTGTGCTTGTCATTCCGAAATTTATTGTCATAAATAAAATATCATAGACAATAAACCAAGCGAAATGTATTTCACTTCCGCTAACTAGACTTGAAACCTACAATTCGAGCTTGATAATATTATTTTCAATGCCGCAATATATTGTTATTTATAATTTGAGTTGTTAAGAGCTACAATAGAATCATATTGTTAAAATTAAAAGAAAATAAGTTGTACCGATATATATATATATATATATATATATATATATATATATGTCTATATATGTATATATATATATATATATATATATGTCTATACATGTATATATATATATATATATATATATATATATATATATATATATATATATATATATATATCAAATGTCTCTTTTATATCTATAAGTGTCGATCATCAAGCCGAATGAAACCATGCATAAAAAAAGAAGACTACATTAAAAATATATTATTTCTTCACCAGGTTATCAGTAGCATTAAAATTAGATTCCGAGAAAAGTTGATAATGGACATAGATGATTTGAGGTAAAATGTCAAGG
This sequence comes from Diaprepes abbreviatus, assembly GCA_034092305.1. Taxonomy (NCBI): domain Eukaryota; kingdom Metazoa; phylum Arthropoda; class Insecta; order Coleoptera; family Curculionidae; genus Diaprepes; species Diaprepes abbreviatus. Next base: position 4,111,865 of record JASJET010000129.1, read on the forward strand.
TCAAATTCATTTATAATAAAAAAAAATTTTTCTTTTAGAAGTAAAGAGTTTGGAATATTTTATACGCAAATATCTTAAAGCCTGTAGGTGGAGAAAACTGATCATTACATAGGAGCATAAAAATGAAAATGATCTGAGATAAGTCAATGTACTTTTATGTGTTTTAGTCCCCAGAAGCCAATTCTTGAATCGAAATTATGCCATCACCTCCGGTCTCATTAAAGTTACAGTTCGAGTGGGTGTGTTAATTTGTATAAGTTAACCAAAAAAAATTATGTGTTTATTAGCTTCATGACTAGCGTCTAAGTGCAACGATATACGAGATAGCTTGACAAAGATCAGCTGCACAATCAGTGTTGTGTGGGTCTCGGGCATTCAGGTTTACATGGAATGAGGAAGCCGATGATTTTGTGGAGATGGAATCAGCTGCTGTATCAAAGGGACCTCAACCAATTTTACCTGTTTCAATTGATAAGAGGAAATTAAAATTGTTGCTGCAAAGCAAATTTATTGAATTCTAGGGGAGGACTTCAAAGAATTGACGTATCAATAAATACCTCAGAATTAGTACGTGATTTACTGGGAAGCTTCTCTTTCTAGTAAAAAAAGCTGCGTCATGACAGGGTTGCCGATAGGTTATCTTCATAAAGTTGATATCATGGATGATCTTACAGCACTTATAGCAAAATTATTTAAATGGTAATAAGGTAAAAAAAGCGGATTGGGTAATGATGTTAATTTTTCATTTTTTGAAAAATCCACAATGCCCGAGTGAGCATTGTCGTAGCATTTACAAATTGGCGGGGTTTTATTGATACATGTACTGCAAAATGTAAACGAGCACTTCCTGAAGTTACTTTTACCTAAATCTCAAATTGAAAGCCCCATCTAATGAGTATTCCGAGAAAGCTTGGACTCTACAGATGGAGCTCAAATTACCTATTCTCAGTTATGAAGTTCACTTTAATAATAATACTTGGTAGTCGTACCTAAAAATAATAAAGCAAAATTGGCATAGATATGGTAGCTGCAGCTAATAATAAAAAAGCAAAAATGACATTGTTTTTCTTGCAATTTTCATTACAATATTATTAATTTGTTCTTATTTACAAATTTGAATAACTTATCTGTTTGTAAGTATTATTTCTCGAGCTACAGTCACCAGTAAATAGTCTCGGACAAATGAAATACTTGAAAATAGCACAGTTTCTGGACGAATCACTATTTCTTAGGACCCATCGTAGGATCATACAATTGTGTTGTATTTAGTCGGTAAATGTGGCCAAAAGGGAAACAGACGCAACGCATTCACCAGCAAACGTATTTAGTGTCGGAGATGTATGTAGTATCTCTGTTAAGGACGGCAAAACTTCAAGAACATGGAATACGCCTTACATAAAAACAAGGTACAAAAACTGTCATAAAGCTTTAAAAGCTCAGGTAATAGCTTGCAGAAACTGAAGCTTGAATAAATTGTTCCAATGAGTTAAATGCAAATATCTGCGATAGAGGTAGTATAAAAACTTGAAATGCTTTAAATTCTTTAAATGATCGGTAAAAACTTGGAATTACTTAAATTTTTTAAATGCTGGGTAAAAACTTGGAATTACTTAAATGCTGGCCCCTGAAAATAAAAAGATAAATATCTGGATCAGTAATCTAATTTGTGAGGTTATTGCGTGTACAAAATGGGAATAATTTAAATTATTGAACTCGGCTATCAAAACGAAAAATACACAATGTAGTTACCTGATTTTGGTGCAGATTAATCAAATCAAATAAAATGGCACATAGATGATCACTAATTTGTTCTTTAATAAGTCTACATGACTGCTAGAACGGACAGTTGCAAAAAATGGTCGAATTCGCTAAAATGTCAAAACTAGATGTGCCAAAAAGCATATTTTAAGAGATTTTTAAAACTGTGTCCTAATTATTGGGAAAATATTTGACTCAACATATTTCGAAGATTGAATATTATCTACTAAAAAATGACAAAAGAAACAAATAAGCAATTCTCGAGTACGCAAATTGACAAAAAGAAACCGATATAGAAATCCGGAAAGATTGTGACTCCAGTTAAAACCAATGCCGATAGATGGCGAGAGGCATAAAATCTCGAATTTCCAGATTGAAATAAAACAGACGAAAAAACAGAAAAAGGCTGTTACAACCCGATGTGCAGATGGTGTCTAGAGGTGGTTGAAACTATTGACTACGTCCGCAAAAAGAGCCCGGCACTAAACGTATTGAGGCAGATTCATTTTGGAGATATAATATCACTTGAAGCGATCAGATAAGTACAGTTAACGAGGCTGCTTGGATTCACTAAGGAGGTTGGTCTCGAATGACTTTCAGTCAGCGTGAAAAATAAAGAGCACCAATGAGCCCTAAGCATTACAGGTCAAGTATCATCACTTTTTGTTCATTCACTCATAGATCAGACTAGCGTAATCTTATGTCATTTATGTTTTCAAGGTCTAATCTGGTACTGAAATTGCTCCAACTTTCTAGGGTTATCGCGAGGCGAACAAAATTTCTATTCTCGTCTCGCCTTGTTTTGAAATCAAGAAAAAGTGTTACCTAGATGAGACTAGTAATTATAAAGAGTACTGTGTTTTCCGTTAAAGTTATAAATCTTTACCAGCAAACTCTACAGTGTTTGAGTAGAAAATATTCAGTACTTTTCATTTCTAAAATACACCGTTAGAACTTCTTCGTATCTATATTTTATTGCCCGTCATATCCTGATAAGAAAAATAAAAAACTGAAGGAATCACCAAAACACAAAATCCGCATCATACACACTTAATTAGTATACAGTCAGAAAATCAAAATTACTGTAAATAAAACCATAAATTTATAAACATTGAAATCATTTAAGGAAACATAAAATTACAAATCTACTTATGATGATGAAAAAAGTACAACCATTTTTGGAGGAATGTCTATTGTACCAATAGAAATTCTACTAAACTTTTTCCATGTAAAGGGGTTATTCAGATTATCAGATTATTATTCTTCTTCTTTCAGCAGCCCTTTCCCATCCACTCCTAGATATACTCCTCCTCTCATCTTTTTCACTTAATTCTGTCTTTACGTTTTTGGTACCAAAGTTTGCCGACATGTTGTGTTATATCATCTATCCATCTCTTCGGCTGTCTTCCCACTCTTCTCTTATGACGCCTTGATGTCCATTCTAGTATGCGTTTCGTCTATCTCTCATCCACTTCCTGTCTAGTAAAGTTGCCACACGTTTTATTACATTCTCTGCCTTGGTTCGTCGACGTATTTCCTCATTTCATATGTGGTCCCTAAGAGTTATTCCCAGCATAATTCGTTCTATTGCTCGTTAGGTAGTTCGAAGCTTATTAGCTGTCAACACTATTAGTGTTGCTGGTTTTAGCTCATACGTCATTACAGAGAGAATGTATGTATTAAAAACGTTGGTCTTAGGGTTGATCGATATATCGGGAATCTTTAGGACGTAGCTCAGTCTCCCGGTGGCTGCCAATATAATTCTAATCCTTCTATTCAATTCAGTTTCTTGGTTCTTTTTACCCAGTTTTATTTCATGACCTAGATAGACATACTCTGCTATTTTCACAATTTTATTGTTTCTAACGTAAATTGGTGTTTCATTTGGATTTCCAAATTAAAACATATTAAATCGATTTCAAAAATACATAATATTCGTTCTTACATACAAAATTGACTTGAGCTCCTAGCGACCTTGACATTTAACATGTAAGATTTAAGATAATGTCACCTATGGAAAGTTATTATCAACGCTAGAACTTTTTTGTATCCGTATTTTTTGCCCATTGCCCGTCATGTCCTGATAAGAAAACCGCATTATAAACATTTAATCAATATACAGTTAGAAAATCAATATAACTGTAAATAAAATCATAAATTTATAAACATTGAAATCAGTGAAGGGCACTTATAAAATTACTAAGCTACTTCTGATGACGAAAATAATACAACCTTACTTGAAGGGATGTCTATGGTACCAGCACAAATTCTACAACACTTTTTCCAAATAAAGGGTTTGTCCAGATTACCAGATTATAACACAGAAAATCAAAACTACCGTGTTTATGAGGATGGTATAAAAATTTAATCAGATATTGTGTGTATATTAACTTAGGCTGAGTTAAAATAAAATAATATCAATGTAATTCATGAATTATATTAGCATTATTTTATATTAAGTCAGCCTAGGTAAACAAACGCACAATATCTGAACAGATTTTTTACACCATCCTCGTATTATCAAACAGAAACACCAATTAAATTAATCCCACTCAATCCAAAATGCTCTATTAAATTTAATTAATCATGTCGAAACGAAACTTGTCATTTCGAAATTTATTATCGGCAATAAAATGTCACAGAGAGTAAATCAAATGAACCCCGGTTCACTTGTCCCGACCGGACTTGCAACTTTGAATTCATATTCGACATTAATATGTGGAAGGCAACAAAGCATTATCGAAACTGATTTAAATATTTCTAGTTTGTAAAAGTTTTCAGAAATTTAAGCACTAAAACCAGATTTATGTTCGTTAGTTATTTTTGAATGACTTCTTTCACTTAAAGAGTTTCTAGATGCCAACAGGATTACAAATGGATTGCTATGGTTGTCATTTTTGGTTCAAATAGGAACGAAATTGTGATTTTTAGTTTTCCATCTCATAAATTTTTAAAATTTTGAATACAAAAATGTATAATATTTATATATAATTTTGGGAGGTCATAATATATAATGAATTTTATTATAATATTAATCTCAAAATAATGTCTGTTGAGAAATATTCTATTGGAAGAAATCACCAAAATCATAAGTATACGAGAAGAACATCAAGGTTTCAGAAAGAACAGATCCACTATTGACGCAATATTCATTGTCAAACAAATAACTGAAAAATCCCTAGAATTTAATAAACCTGCGTACATGTGCTTCATCGATATGACCAAGGCTTTTGACAGAGTACACTTAAAGGACGTCTTAGAAATAAACCATAGGTTCATTAACCTAATATACGATATTAACATCCAGTGCAGAACAAAAATCAGAGTAGGACATGTAACAACGTGTAATAGAAAATCTCCCCAGAACAGCTGGATACAAAGTGGGAAACACATTCTTCCATACCGTCTGCTATGAAGACGATGCTGTTCTTATTGCAGACTGTGAAGATAATCTTCAAAGACTACTGTACTCTTTTAACACTAAAGAGAAACAATTAAATATGCTCATCAACACCGAGAAGACTAAATGGTTAGTAACATCCAAAGAACCAATACGGTACAAGTTGGAAATCGACTCCAAAATTGTCAGTCAGGTAAATCACTTCAAATATCTGGGAGCAAAAATAACGAGCCATGGAAACTTTTTAACGAATTTATAGAGCTAACAATGAAAGCGGCTAGAATTTCTGGATACCTAAAAGAAATTGTCTGGAAGTACAAATACCTTAATACCGAACTCAAAACTAAGATATATAAAACGGCTTTAAGACCCATCAAAACATACGCGTCAGAGACAAGACCAGATACCGGCAGAACTCCACATATGATGAGAACAGTCGAAATGAAAACATTAAGAAGTATACAAGGCAGAACTTTACACGACAGAATACAAAATGAAGATATCAGACAACAATGCGGGATACAGGACATAAGAAGATGGATTAGACAAAAGTAAAGATTCTGGAACACACATATAGGGAGAATGGAGGACGGTAGACTCGTTAAAGGCGCAAAAATAAATAACCAAGTCGGAAAAAGATCACGGGGAAGACCACCAAAACGATGGCGAGAATGCTAGACCTCATCTTCCGGGGAAGACGTGATGGCAATAAATAGACAATGGCCTACTAGCATGGTAAACTGTGTTAAAAAGAAGAAGAAGAAGAAAAATATTCCAGAATGAAATTTTATAATTAAATAAATATTTTAATTAAAACTTACTACCCACAGGCATAGTAGTTTACCAGGGGTGAATCCAATTTTGTAAGCACGACTTCTAAAACTCTCCATAGTTATATATTAAAAACGGTTATTTAAACCAATTTTTAAATGCCTAGTTTTTATTGTTCATTCTATAGAAAGTAACGTACATATTAAACACAGTAATTAGGTCAAAACCATTCTATTTTTCGAATATTTGGCACAATGGCGCCATTAATTTCAGCCCAGTTTAAAAATAATATTATAGTTTTATAGTGCTATTAAACTTTATGAACTTCCGCTTAATATATTTTTAATGGGCTGAACAATGGTCGGTTACCATCAATTTGGGGAAAAATATACTTACCGAAGCTATTTAAAAATTAAATCTATAAGAAACTGAGGAGAACTCTAAATAATATAATGCGATAACATTGCACAATGAAGAATGTTAAGTAAATACAGAAGACTTGGAATGGTGACTGTTAATGACAAAGCAATGATGCGACATTATAATTTCAACACAACATATTTCTTATAAATCGAGTTAACATTATACACCAGCGTTTTTCAACCTCAATATTTGCGAAACAAATTACCATACAAATTTTAAGCACTTTTCCATTTTAATTATTTTTGTGTTCCGATCATTCTCGAACGATGCACTTGGGAATATTAATGTAAACTGGTATGTTCCAAAGTATATCACGCGTTACACGCGACACCTTCCTAAGAAAGGCGCCCACCACCGGTTGAAAATCTATTTTTTACACATAAACCAAACTTATTAGACTCAAGGAAATTGGAGGGAACAGAAATGTTATAGCAGTTACCTTCAGGACTAAAGAATTACCTTATCATCCAGAATATAAATATCATAACTTAACGTGACAGAAAATTTATTATTAAAATTTTATGAAAGTTGGTAACACGACAAGAACACAACCCGAGTTGACGTTACGAATGTGGTGATGTCACTTTAAAGTCGTTTTCGTTAGTTGTGTCTCGATAGTATGTGTGCGAGGTTTGTCCCAAAAGTATCGAGCCTGCATTCATATCTCCGCGTCAAAACTTCCGAGCGACCTCTCTGGGGGATGGGCGTCACCAGTAAGTCTTCACGAATTCGTTGGTGTGCGCAGTTACCGACTGGACGTATTAGTTCTTGAACGGTGTGCGTTTGTTTACAATGACGAAAAAATTAGATCAACGAATTTGCGTCAAGTTTTGCTTTAATCTTGTAAAAACTTGCTCGGAAACAATTAATATGACGAATAAGGCATTTAGAGAAACAAAGCGATAGTCTTTACAGTGGAAGTATTCTGAATCGCCAATACCAAAAAAAGCACGTCAAAGTCGGATAAAGTGAAGACAATGTTGACTGTTTTCTTTGATTATGAAGGTGTTGTGCACCACGAATATGCTCCGAGAGGTCACACGATCAAGCGGTGATTGGCTGCTTCAACACGACAATGCGCCAGCGCATCCATCGAACCTTGTGCAGCAATATTTAATAAAGCACCAAGTTCTACAGCTTCGTCTGCCTCCGTATAGTCCCGACGTAGCTCTAGTTGAAACTAAGCGATGAATGCACTAAAGGAAATTCCGAAAACTGACTTCTAGTACTGCTTCAGGAAGTGAAAACACCGCTGGGAACGTGTTATTCAATTAAATGGGGACTACTTTGAAAGATGTCACTCACCGGATAACACCAATGCGGAGATATGAAGGTAGACTCGATACTTTTGGGACAAACCTCGTATATTTATATATATATATATATATATATATATATATATATATATATATATATATATATTAATTTGTTTGTCAAATATAATCTTTGATAGGAGTAAGAGCGAAAAAAACAGCAGCCCTTACTAGAAGAAAGGTCAAGTTTACAAGTTTTGAAGCAATAGAATCAATAAACAACGTCTCTTCACCTCCATTAGACTTTAAATGTAATTTTCACATTTAACCTAATTTTTTAGATGTGAAGTTATCCCGAAAAAGAATTTATAATTTCCTTGTCTAGAAAAGTTTCAGTAAAATTTTTACTTATAAATTTTTAATTTCAAAGTAGATGAAAGTCAATTTTTTTTGCTTACTCACTTTTTGATTACTAACAATGCCTTTGTATCCTATTATATGTTCTAACCAGGAAATATTCCTTAAGGGCCTTACAAATCTGTGTGGCGCCCTCTACAAAAAAATATATGAATAATTGGTACTAGAACCACGACTCTCTAGCGTCCTCAAAAATGATGAGCTACCGTAGGTATTTTGAGATTTAATGTATTTTTACATAAATCGATATAATAGTTTGTACCAAACTAATATAAACTAGGCTCTTTGTGCACTTCACTGAAAAGTATCTCTAATAAGCCACACAAAATTTTCAATCATAATGACAAAATTACGATATTCCAGAGTTCTACCTCAGGTTCCGATATTAAAATCTATTGTTATAGATCCATTATTTTTATTACTGAATATATAAGACCAGTCTGGAAATAATATATTTTTATGACGTACGTAAAATTTTAGTAAAACTTTATACATTTTATTGTCCCCAAAATAAACAATTGCGAGTTATTACAATATATTTATAAACAAAATATGCCATTCAAATTAAAACGAAAACAAACGGTATATTTTCTATTAAATATTTATAACCATTTTCCCTTCAATTGATGGTTGATGATGCATTTCTATCGCTTTATTGTTATAGAGGAACAAATAAATTATTTTTCAAGAAAATAAAATGAAATAAATCTTCCGTTGCGTATTTTATAATACAAAAATATTTCATTAATTATATTTGCTTTAAATTATTTTGTTGTTATTTACTAATACTTTGAAACAAATAAGATTATAACTCTTATTACTTAATTATTGAATGGCTATAAGTTGTTAAAGTGGATTATGTAAAGTTGCTAATTTTCATACTCAAAAAATTCCACAGTTGCTGCAAAATGCAAAAAACAGCATTTCCTGAGGTTACTTTACTAAAAGATCAAATTGAAGGCGCCCTCTGTAGTTTAAAACTTATAAACTGGTAACTCTGGGAAGGCTTAATCTTTATAAATACAGTCTTCAAGTTATCCAGATAAAACTCAAGATATGTGTACTAATTTTTAAAATTTATTTTAATAAAAATATACGTTAACTGTAGCTAAAAAATTAATATAGCAACAACATTGTTCGTCAAGAAAAATTGCAATTTCCTTTACAATAGTGATATTACGTTTCCTTTTTTACCAATTTAAACAATACAGCTACTTATCTGTTTGTAAGTACTTGCCCTGGGGCTGTAGTCACCAAAAAATGGTCTCGGGTAATAAAACGCCTGAAAACAGCGCAGTTCTCGGACGTACTAATATTTCTCTAGACTCATCGTAAGAGCATGTAATTGTCTTGTACGTAGTTATCAGAGAGTATGTAGTATTTCTATTAAGAACGAACGGGCTTTAAGAAAAAGAGGGGAGCCTGGCGTAAAAACTAAAGATAAAATTGGAAAAAATACTTTCGAAAATTAAATAAAGACTTCAAAACTCTAAGTTAAATCTTGAAGAAACTGAGATAAATGGATACAATTGCGATAAAAGTTTAAAAATTATTATAAAGGCTCTAATGCATTATGAAAGTTTTAAATTCTGGGTCTTGAAGACTTTAAGTGCATTAAATACTTTAAATTCTTTATATACGTTATAAAAGCTTTAAATGTTGGCCGGTAAAACAAAGAGAAATGAAAGGACAGGCGTGGGTCCAGGGAAAGAGTGGTGGGGGCGATTGTCTTCCCCCCAAGAACTTAGATTTCAGAAAAATACACCCGATTGTGTTTCTTACACTAGGAATGTGTAAGTTGTTGGCTCCCCCCCCCTCCCGTCGACAACTTGTTTTTCCTTGCGATCGCTCCCCTAAGAGCTTTATGTTTAGGAAAATATTCCCGATTCTGGCTTTTATACTAAGAATGTGTATACTGTTGGCTTTCACTCCTCTCTCGCGTCGACAACTTGTTTTTTATTGCGATCGCCCCCCCCCCCTTCAAGAGCTTTGAGTGTAGGAAAACAAACCCGAACCTGGCTCTTATACTAGGAATGAGTATGCTGCTATCTTCCACCCTCCCGTCGACAACATGTTTTTTCTTACGATTGCCCCCCCTCCCAAGACCTTTTAGTTTAGAATAATACACCCAATTCTGACATTTATACTATGAATGTGTATGCTGCTGGCTTCCACCCCCTGTCGACACCTTGTTTATTCCTGCGAACATTCCCCTTAAGATCTTCGAATTCAAAAAACTAGAGCCTGACTTTTACACTAGAAATGGGAATGTTGCCTGTGATCCCCCCTCCCCCCCGTAGACAACTTACTTTCGCTGGCCATACTGTACTTTTGTGATATTACTGTCCCTCCGAAGAGATAGGCTGGATCCGCCCCTGTGATGGGATCAGTAATTTAGAAATTTTTTATGAGGTTATGGCGTGCATAAAATGGGAACAATTTAATTTATTGAACTCGATGATTATATTGAAAAATAGGATATGGTTACCTGATTTTGATGTAGAATAATCAAATCTAATAAAATAGCAAGCAGATAATCACTGATTTTGTTATTTAACAATTTTACACGATTATTAGAAGAGTCGAGTACAAGAAAAATGGCTTAATTTGACAAAAATGTCAAAACTAGACTTGCCAAAAGCAGATTTCAAAAGATTTTTCAAACTATATCTTAATTATTGGAAAAAAACACGACTTATTCCCAAAATTCAATATTACCTGTCCAAAACTGCAACAGAAACAAATCATTTTACCGATACCTAGAAACGGTAAGGGTAATTATTCAGAAACCCCCAAAATTTTGCTTCTCAAGTTAAGACCAATGTCGATAGATGACGAAAGGCTTACTATCTCTTGCAACATTGGAAATTTAGATATAAGAAAAGACTTTTATACAATGTTAGTGATCGTATTTTAAGAGCTGAATGCAAGTATCAAAATGTTTTAAACAATCTTTTGTAAAGCAACTGATGTTATCGCTGCTTGTTTCTCTTTAAGCCTTAAGATTATTTTTCTGTTGCTCTTTTTAAGGAATCTTTTCATAGGGTGGTGGGAATAATTGGTTAACCCTAAAAATTATCTCTGGAGGTTATTATATGCAGCTATATATATATATATATATATATATATATATATATATATATATATATATATATATATATATATATATATATATATATAGGCACAAATTATAGTAATAACCAGAGAAATATAAATATAAGAGTCATGTATGTATTGGATTGTTTAACCAGTAAACTTTTTACAACAGAACCATTTTATTACATATAATGAAAATAAAAAAAGCATATTTATCTTTTCTATCCTAAAATAAAAATGCTGTCTATCGATAAAGTTATTCCTTCTATTTAAAACACGTTTATTGTACTGCAACGAAATACCATAGTGTGAATTAGATTCGGTTGACTTGTCCCGAATAGATTTTGTAACTTTGAAATTAGATTCAAATTGAATGTCCGAGGCAACAATACATCGAGCAAGCCAAAATGAATAATTACTATTACATAGTAGCAACATTGTGGCGTTTTAATATCAGAATGTTCCTAATATATAACTTGTACAGAGTATTCCATAAGTTATCGTATAGAGAACATCACATGAGAATTAAGTAAAAGTATTGCAAATAAGTCACACTTATCTTAGAAGGGGGTAGGAAAATAGCAAAATAATATTATATGCATCACAAATACCAAAACTGGATAATATTGCAGATAATCGAAATATAATGAAAATAGAATCAAAAGAAATGAAGAAAATGAAGTGTAAAAGACGCTGTCATTGCTAAACTTAAAACCCTATTCAATATATTCATGACAGACACATTAATACCAGATAAGTGGAATAATGTCATAACAATAATCATATACGAAGAGTAGATGTTACACTGCTACATCTTCTCATATTCAGAACTTAATTTAAATAGCCATAGACTCGAATTTACCATTTTATATAATCTTCGTATGTTATAAAAAGGATACCGATTACGTAGGGAACTAGGTGATTATGGCAGAATTAAATAATATCAGAATTAGGTACCATTAAAGAGAACTTAAGTCTTCGTAGCGCAGTAGATTCGGCGCGAAAGTAGATGGTTCGAAACTAGCTGGAGCGAAAATCTTATCTGCTGAATGGGGCGGTACTGACCGAGGATATCCTTAGTCGTTGGGATAATAAAAGAATGACTCTGTATGTAGAGTTGGGATCGACTTGGAATAGTAACAAGATCTCTGACTCAACACATACACTACACAACATTACTACGCGGAAGACAACGGAAAACTAATACATAATGCACAGTTCCCTATTATGGTAGCTTAAGGGTTGGTGCTGACTATGTACATCTTGAAAGATATAGGTATAAGCACAAATACTCTTATTCGTCGCCAATACCAGAATCAAGTATGGCATCTGAAGAAGGAAAGGAAATTTGTTAAGAATATCTACAGTAAAGCATAATAATTAGTGAATCTATACACAGAAAAATATTTCCGGTTGTAACAGGAATAAGGCAAGGCGATACCATTTCTCCATAGCTCTTCAACCTAGCTCTTGAAGGAATATTTAAGAAATTAAATTGGTCCAATCATGGTAAAAACATAAATGGCGAAAAGCTAAATTACTTAATACTCTTAGTTTTCTTTGAACACAACGCTTATAGAAAAAGAAAGAGAGTCTAGAGTATGGTTAAAAATAAACATGGAAAAGACAAACACACTGTACCCTAAGAGTGTCACTAATGGATCTTAAAATTCTGGCAAACCTTACAGAATACAAATACTTGAAATAGAAACTTAGAAACTAATAGTCAGAAAGGGGACTAAAGGCCTAGAAAAAACCAGTAAAAGTGGAATGGATATCTTTTAGAAACTTAAGCATTTTTTAACAAACATGGAAATCTCCTCAAATCTGCTAACAATCTTTACTTTTTTAAATAACACTTTCAAAAATATGAATATTTAAACAAAAGTAGAGTGAGTAATATGGATGGTTAGCATGTTGGCCTTGCATTCAGAAGATCTGTGTTCGTATTTTGGATAGAATATTGAAATATTTTTATGCCTCACAAAAGGCGCTATCAAACCATCATCATCATCATCATTATCATCATCACCATCATCACTATATTCATCTCTTAGCCATTTGTGTCCCCTTCTGTACATAGGCCTCCTCAACAAGCCTCCACACATTCCTATCTTGAGCGCTGTTCACCTAATGGCTTGCAAATTTTTTTTTATCGTCATTTCATCTAGTTCTTATTCTCTTTTCTTCTCCTATATTTTATGGATCTCTATGTAATTTATCTTTTGTGTGATCTGTTCTATAATATCAATTAATCTTGTCTGACTTATCTTTATATTAAATATTCTGTTTCCTTTACGTCGCGTTTTAGAAGTTAATACGGAACAAATTATCACCTATAATCAAGACCCAAATAGACAAAACGCGACAGTAGAAGAAACCACTCATACTTAAGCTTTTCGATTTCCGAAAAGCTTTTGATACCGTGGAGCTCCCAGAAATATTAAGATCGTTAGAATAGATACGAACAGACCACAGATCTAACATATATAGAAACGCAACATGAAATATAAAATTGCAGAAACACCACATACAGAGAGAAATTCGGCAAGAAGATACTATCCCCCAAACGATTCACGATAGTCTTAAAGAATATCTTTAAGTTCCTTTTTGGGATTGTAAATACTTAAACTACTTCCACTTCGTAGACTATCTTGTTCTGGTCGCCAACAACTGGGATCATGCTCAACAAATACTAGCAGAGTTAAAGGATGTAATAGAAAACGTCGGACTAAGCATTAACTTCCAAAAAAAAACAAGTTTATGACTAACGTTGTGGCAATTTTTAGGTCGACAAAAAAGAAGCATTGTAAAGCCGTGGCTATACATACATAATTCATGAAAAAATATTTCTCAGACATGATCAACTTTGCGAAATCTATTTGCGTATAGCTTAAGAATGGGAAGCTTCCTGTAAACATCGAAACAATTTTAAAGCAGACCCGTGTATTTAACGTGAAAAGTATATGAACAATGCGTTCTACTAGTAATCATTTATGGCACCTTAACGTTCATCATCATCGTGTAGTCGTTATTGTCCACTGCTGAAGATAGACTTCGTCTAAGTTCCTCCGTTTCTCTCGGTTCTGAGTCGTAATTACCCAGTTCCAAGCAATTCTCTTTATATCATCGCTCCAGCGTGTTGGTGGTCTGCTTCTATTACGTTTGTTTTCTCGTGGCCGCCATTCCGATATTCTTTTAATCCACTTGTCATTTGGTGTTCTCGCTATATGACCAGCCCATCTTCATTTCTTTCTAGTTATGTATTCAACTATGTCTTTTTCTGTGGTCCTTTGTCTGATGGCATTATTGGATATTCTGTCTCTTTTAGTGATTCTAAGCATGGTTCCTTCCATGGCTCTCCTAGATTTTTTGCTGACTTTTTTGTCAATGTCAGAGTTTCTGCTCCATATGTTATTACCGGTAACACGCATACTTTTCTCTTCAGGCATATGGGTATATCACTTTTAAAAACCTCTCGTAACTTGCCAAAAGCAGCCCAACCCAAACCTATTCTACGCAGTATCTCGTGCATTTGATTGTTTTTTCCAATTTGTATTTCGTGCTCGAAGTATTTGTCCATATCCGTCTCTTTTATCTCGGAGTTGCCTATTCTGATGTTTTATGCACGCACTAGACTTGTGATTATTTGAGTTTTACTTACATTTATTCGGAGATCGAGTTTTAATGAGGCATGTACTATTTCCTCAGGCATCTGTTTTGCATCGCAGATGTTATCTGTGATAAGAACGATGTCATCTGCGAATCTAAGATGTGTTAGCCTTTCGCCATTGATATTCGAGGTGTTCGAGGACTGCTGTAAAAAGTTTAGGCAAAATGGTATCCCCTTGCCTAACTCCTCGACCCACTTTAATTACTTGAAGATGGTCATTTGTTCCCTAACCTTTCATAAAGCCGGCCTGTTCTCTTGATTGATAAAAGTCTAATTTACCTTCTAGACGTTTGGCAATGATTTTCGTAAATAGCTTATACAAGTGATAAAGAAGGCTTATCGATCTATGGTTCTCAAGTTTGGTGATGTCGCGTTTTTTATGGAGAAGTATCATTGTGGCGTTGTTCCACTGCGACGGTATTATCCCATTTTCGAGGCATAGATTAAATAAATCTTTAATCCATTTAAGTAGCGTTTCTTTTCCTTAACGTTAATCCTAACAAAATGCTTAGTAATCAAACTGAAAGTGGCGCAGTAAGGAATGGAAAGGGTGATATTACAAGTTAGTAGATGAGAGAGAATGTCATCTCACTGTACAGTATTCTGCCTCTAACATGTTCTTCAGAAGGGACGTAAAGCTAGTGGTTTCACATGTCTCTGTATAGCTTATTTGACACGCATTACAGATAAGTGCGAGGGGTTGTCCACGCCAAGACTATAACATTCATGGAGAATAATAAAATACTTTTGTTACTATTGAATTAAAAAATAATACAAACTGTGATCTCTAGATAATTTTAAACGAAATAAGATCTTTAGAATTTTAATAATATTTCACGACATTTTGATTAACTAAAAACTTAATTTAGGTTGATAAATATTTATAATTATGAAAATAGACGAAAACAAGTAGATTAAAGCACTATTTTAGGTATTACAACAAAAACCATTAAATACACGTAGGAGTTACAGTAGCTAGTAGCTTTACGTTTATAGTTAATAGAATATTCATTATTATTTATTACTTGACGATGATGGCGCGACATAACGGCAGACATATTGGGAACTATATTTTTGGGTAATTACATCCAAACTTCATGGATTTCACTTACTAACGAATAAAATCTTTTGCTTCTTTTAATGAGTTTCTCGGTTCATGCTGTTGTTGTTTTTTTTTTTTCGATCCTTTCAATTTCGATAGTACTCCAAAGTATTTATTATATTTTTTATAATATCAAATTAGCTTGGATATGCTGGACTTGAATGTTTGGATTGCTGGACTTGAATTCTTTCGAAATTGAAATACCTCTTAATATATTTAATTCTGCAGAAAAATATTGATTGTACTTAAAAAAACTCCGCATATTTATCATGCTCTTCATTTTTATTAAAACCTTTTTTTTCCGGATAGTTTATATAAAACTTTCTAAGAAAAGGTTTCTGCATAATTTTTTATTATATGAAACACATTTTTTCCCCGTTGACCCACAATGAAACATAAACATGCTAAACTAGCAATTAAATTCTAAACAGTTCTTGTTTGAAAAGCTTGCTAATTTAATTGGAGGTTAAAAAGTTGATTTGCATTTTAAAAGTACTTAATTTAAATTACTTCCTGATTTAATATACAATATATTCTGTTACACAAAGTATCTTATTTTACATGCATGGTAATGTAAACATTGCAATAAATGAGAGAATGTGTTATCACTAAATTAAATGGAGCTCCAAATATTTATTTTTTATTCATAAAATTTTTGACAAAATATTCAAAATATTATTTTATTACCAGTTTTGTTAGAGTTTGCGTTAAACGGGATATTTTTTATTAATAAATACAGGAATAAATTGCTATTGTATTTAAATTTTATTTACTTAGAAACCGAAGATAAAATACATCAAAGCATCAATATCCATAAGTAATTCGTTTTTTATATTGTGACAGAATTTGATCATAGACTCTTTCAAATGATATATTGTGGTAGCGTTAACCCTTTCATCTATAATCATTTTCTGCCCCATACTAATTAGTAACTATTTTAATAACCCACAATTAAATATCACAGTAATAAAGACACTCTGGAAGTCTGGTCGTTCGACTTCCCTCTTGCAGCTTTAGTACCAAACACTACGGTTATTAAAGCTTACCACAACCATGACTCAGATCTTCAGGACTCAGGAACGGCTGCTAGTTAATTAGTCAGTAGACATCTTTTGTTTTGTAGGTCTCGCAACAGCGCGCCTGCGAGTTAATTCGCGTGAAGGTTTTAATTAAATTGAATAAAACAAATTTCTCAGAACAACTTAGTCCATTAACAAAATAAATAGAATAAAAACGAACTATTTACAGTGCGAAACTTAAAACTAATAACAATTACGAAAAACTAACATAATTGCTTTTCTCGGCCGTTATTTAACCAAAAACTTAAAACCCAATTTTGAAGAAACACGTATAAATAGCTTAATAAAATATTAAACAAGAAAGAAATAAAACGCGAAAAAACAGCTATTTATATTAGTTAATCAAACCGTATGAAAATCGCGAAATGCCCCACTAAAATAACACACGATAATCCCTTAATTTCCCAAATTAAACAAAGATAACCTTCTTTCCCGACGATTATACCTGTTACGTAATTATTCTTCGGCACTGGTATTCACGGTACCGTTCTCAACGACATTCAAATTGTGACTCAAATTTACTATTCCTTAAAAGAGTGTCTTCGAATCTTACACCCCCTCTCCCTTTGTTTCCAGTTTGTACCCAAATTACAAGATGGAACCCGGTAAATGTCAATTTATTTCCCTTAAAGTTCGAAGGTTTCGATCTTTACATGCTGAAGGCGTTAGCTATTCTATACCGGATGTTTGATTCACGAATTGACCTGTGAGAATCTTAAGCTTAATTTTTTATATAGAAGAATAGTAAAACAAACTAACCTACGTCTTCCTATAATGAAAAGAATACATGTTAAAGACTGTAAAAAAAAACTATTCACTTTTCTTGGCTGTTTTGGCAATAAACGTCTTAACTCATTATTTCTTGTGAATAGAAAAAACAGTGATTACTATTATAGTGAGTTTATTTGATCATTCTTTTGTTTCCTAATAGTGGGAAAATCGTTCAATATTTTAAAACATTTTAACGGTATTCCACATACCATATGTTATAAACCTCCCTTACTTTTCGGTTTTATTTACATAACCAGGGCAGGATTACTTAGACAGATTTATAGGCAATTCTAAGAGAGGGTCATATTACGTCTTCATAAATTAACTGACTTTATGTATTTTTTTTAAGAAAACATTTAAACAACAAAGATCATAAAAGTTAAGTTCGATAACTGATTTATTTTTCCTTTAGACTTTCGTGGATAGTGATAAAAAATATAACTACCCTATTCCCACGGAATATCTATTCACAGAGTGATTATTTAATTATTTATTTTAACAGAATATAGTTGACATTGAACAATGAAAAATAATTAGCATTTGTTCCATTACAATATCACGAAGTATAAACTCAGGATTAATACTAAATAAACATGATAAAACTCGATTAAGGGTTGACAAAAACATATGAATAGTTTTTATCTAATTGTCTATTATTAAAAAAGGGTAAAAAATATTGCACCTAAACTCTCGGTGAGCAAATCATCGAGAGCTCAAAGAGAGGAGGTTTGTAAAATTCAGAGCGCCAGCAGTTCTAAACCGACTGAATTGCAAGCTACCGTAGTTTGATACGGATACCTTTTCTGCAGTATTCACTCCACCAAGTACAGTAAGACTCAAAAAAATAATAAATAAATGAATTAATTGGATAAATGTTCAACATTTAATGACTAAATTATTGTCAAAGAGTTACAAAATACAAAAATAAGTGAATAACGCTGAAGCTTTGGAGATAAAAAAATATGTTATTAAGAGTTATGTGCTTACTTAACTAAAGATTAGACCAACGAGCTAAAATTAATAATTTACAATACCCGTGTGTTGTAAACCGTGATCACGTTTACGAGATACTATTTTTGAAATACCTATAGGTACTAAACTATTAGCGGTCACAAACTAAAAAGAAAATTCAAAGCTGCATACATCGACCATCAATCCTGTCGATAAAAGCTAGTAAAAGAACAGCTGGTAAAAAAAGAACCGAAAAATAATAATAAAACCTATAAAACACTAAAAGGGTTTTCTGTCAACTATAAAGTTACAAGCTAGATTGCATTACTCTCAAATTGTTGGTTATTAAATTAATACATTAAAATATCAAAATATATTAAATGTAAATATTTTCCGTATAACATTAAGAAATTACAGTAAGTTGCTGCCTACTTTATAACGTAATGAAAAATTAATGCAAAAATAACAGTAGTGTATTCAATAAAATTCATGGAAAATATCAAGGTAAGCAAATAAATTCATTTCAAATAAATTTTTTTTTTAATTACATAGTTTGTGACAGAAAATATTAATATATATCAAAAGTAAATTGACATAAAAGAATAACTCTAAGGTTCAGTCTCCCCACAATAAATTAGCAAATTTATCTCACAAAGATACAAAGTAAATTCATGAACTAATTAACCACAAATCAATTATCGTTACTAATTTACAAATTTACAAGAATATATAGTGCTCATTTCAAATAAAATTAAACAAATTTACGACATAGATCTTAACTCACTAATAAAATAGCTCGATTACAGCATGATATATTAACTTCATGCACTTAGCAGTACCCCAGATAGAGAAAAATAAGAAAAATATAAAAGTTACAGCCATTTAAATTATAAACGATAGGTAAAAATAATAAAAATATAAATATAATTAAATTAAAGAAAAACAGCTGCAAAAAATTACTACGTAAAAAGTACAGAAATGATAAGTTACCTTAAGGTTCACAGTTGTTCGGGAAACTTAAGAGTTTTGGTCAAAAGGAGAGTCTCCGTATAGTTTTTGAGGCCCATCAAACCTCGATAATTGTCTTAAGAGGCCTTAAGAAGACACAACGAACAAATAAGTAAAAGAAATGAACTGAGAGCAAAAAAAGTCTACACCACCTGTGTACTGACTTGTGAAATAAATCCTTCAAAGAAGACGTTGTTCATCGACACCTACTGCAGCAAAAACAAAGGTTAAATAATCAAATTAATATGCCACTTAGCCTGTGAATCCTAACTAATGGTGTAAAAGATGTCGGACTCAAGTTGCATTCACTCCACGGCTTTGTTAAGATCAATATTGCCGAGGAAAAGGTTTTCTCTAAACAAGTAAAAATATTGTTTAACAAAAAATAGGGAGGAAAAACAAACATGATAAAGTTGACTAAAATGGCAGCAATTGTGTGTA
Source organism: Diaprepes abbreviatus (assembly GCA_034092305.1). Classification (NCBI taxonomy): domain Eukaryota; kingdom Metazoa; phylum Arthropoda; class Insecta; order Coleoptera; family Curculionidae; genus Diaprepes; species Diaprepes abbreviatus. The sequence continues at coordinate 4,132,008 of JASJET010000129.1, forward strand.
ATCCCAGATATGAGTATAATTAGAACTACGACAGTAACTTTACTAAGCAAAAAAGACCAGTCAGTATAACTCCCAAAACCAATGCAGAAAAATTATTAAAATCCTATATCCTGCTACAATTAAATAAAATTCCATGCATTAATCAATAAACGGTTCATAAGGTCAAGGCGCAGATATTGGAGAGACCATGTGGGCAGAATGGGCGACGATCGATGGACAAAATGGGCTAAGAACGAGATACCAAATACTAGAAGATCCACTGGTCGACCTCCAAAACGATGGCACGAATGTTGGACATCAATATCACAGGAGGCTTAATATAGCAGAAAAACAAGACGTCGTCTTAAATAAAAGAGAAAGAAGAAGAAGAGGCATTAATCAATAAAGAAAGAATCCCTTATCGATAAAACAGTCCTCTAAGCAGTGGATCATTACCAACACAATATAAGTTTCCTGCCCAAATTTCCTCCCAAAATTCCAGAACTTACAGAAGAGAAAGTGCTTACGACACTACTATAACTAAAAGAATACTCCCTTGGTGGTGGAAAACTGCCCATCGATGTAAAAAGAAGAGAATGGAATTGGCCTAACATGGGCAGAATGTAAACAGAATCTATGAAATTAATTAAAATAATTTCAGGAAAGGTGCTGATCGAGATCTAATTGGAGAGCAAAAAAAAAAGAAAGGTAGCAGTATACAGTAAAGAAAAGAGCCATGCACGATATAACAAAATATTAAGGTAACTTTAAACTGTGTTTTGTAACGCAAGAGCGCAGGATAAAAAAAAAACGAGCTGGGAAAGAAATTAGAAAAGAAATAGGGGTTCAAGGTTGAAAAATATAGTAAGGCTGAAAGTTCAGCAGGTGGAATGCTTTAATTCGAGGAACTAATAAGAGATACTTAAGAAAAATGATATTGTGTTTGCCCATACCATGAATATTTGCATAAACAAAGTAAAAAAAGACCTAGCTATAGTGAACCTAAACAATCTGTGACAGCGTTGTCAACAGCTGTATAATCACAATGTCACTGTAATAGGGGAGTTTATTTAAGAAAGTGTATTTACAACAATAACGTACTGCTCGATGTAAACATGCCGTCAAATTATAATATTTTCGCAGTAAAATATAATTTCATGGTAAATTTAAAGTCGTCATTGTATTTATCTCTCTTCTCTCTTTGTCAACCTCTGTCCATTCACTCCTGGATGTAGGTCTCTCTCAATTGTTTCCATCTTTCTCTATTCTTCGCCAATCTCATACACTGTTTGCCCGCCACTGTTCTTATGTCATCTACTCATCTTTTTTGAGGTCTTCCCGTGTTTTTTGTTGTCTCCTTCAGTTTCCATTACAGGATTCTCAGTGTCCATCTGTTGTCCTCATATCCGGCTATGTGACCAGCCCATCGTCACTTCATCTTTGCAACCTCCTTCACGATGTCTTTAACTTTCGTTCTCCGTCTTATTGCGTTGTTTCTAATCCTGTTTCTTAATGATATTTCAAACATGTTTCTTTCCATCGCTCTTTGGACTGTTTCTAATTTTTTAGCGGACTTTTTGGTGAGGGACATGGTCTCTAATCCATACGTACACACCGGTAATATGCATGTGTCGTATACTTTTCTTTTTAGATTTATGGGAATTGAATTATTTTCCAGGATGTATGCAAGTTTACCGAAAGCGGCCCATGTCAGCTGTGTTCTTCTTTTTATTTCAGCATCCTGGTTTGGTTTCCCTAGTCTGATGTCATGACCCAACTATACAGGGTGAGTCAACGATTGGATGAAGTAGGTTTGTGCCTTTTCGGTGAAATTAACAAAGAAACTATATTTATTGTTTGATACAGTTTATTTTTACGCAGATTTTAAAAATATTTAGGACTCTACAGGGTGAGCCAAAAAACTAGGACAGCATAAAGTTGTATTTTTTTAAATAGAACACCCTATATACGAATCATATTTTCGATTTAGCTTATAATTTTAAATCTTTTTTATTAAGGGTTTACTATAACAAAACTTTATAGTTTCTGAGATAATTAAGTTTAAAGAAAAAAAGTCACATTTTCAAGCATCAATTCAATCCTAAATAACGTTTTCAATTTTGTGACAAATATATTCAAATTTGGAATTTAGCAAGGCCAAGGACAAGTTAACATAATTCTTACCTAATATTTGCAATAAAAGCTACAGGGTGTTGAACACATCGGCTCAAATTTGAACAAGTTTAAATGAATAAATATCTTTTTTTTTAAATGGTACACCCTGTATATTTTCATGTTATTTAATAGAGTAATAAAAACCCTAAAAGTTTTGTTCAATATATCCTATACCTATTTATAATAGTTTTTGAGATATTTCAGTTTTTCTTATTTTCCATACTTTTTTACAGAAATAGTCTTCATTATCATAGTAGCCATGGCAAAAACAATGTAAAAGAACATTTTTCTGTGTGTCAAATTTATAACCGCAATCGCTTCTTTTGGTTTTTATGTAGTGTAGTTTGGTTTTTTTGCATTCATCTTATATTGTAAAATGAATTTTCCAAAGAATGAGTTAATAGATATGATAGGAGAGGCTCAAAAAAATTGCCTTCTTGCTCAAAGAATTTACAAAATGAAGTATCCTGATCGACGCCAGCCTAATACCAATACTTTTCAAAACTTAATGCAAAAATTTGATTCTTCTGGTACTGTTGATTATCCAAAACGTAAAGTGGTCAACAAACCAGTAACTAATGAAGAAAAAGAACTACAAGTATTGTTAAATGTTCAGGAAAATCCTTATATTGGTAGCCGTCAGTTAGCAGCATTATGTGAAACATCACAATCCACCGCTAATCGTACTACCAAGAAATATAGGTATCATCCATATCACATGGAATTACACCAAGAATTGCATGGACAGGATTTTGAAAATCGTGTAAACTTTTGTCGTACAATAAATGCGGAGATTCAATTAAATCCAAATTTATTATGCAAGGTAATGTTTAGTGATGAAGCTACTTTTAGAAGTAACAGTGCCGTAAAAATAGACGCAACATGCATTATTATGCCACAGAAAACCCATTTTGGATTAGAGAGGTGCAACATCAAAACCACTGGTCATTAAATGTTTGGTGTGGTATTCATCATAATCGAATTATTGGACCACACTTTTTTAATGAACCACTAAATGACCATAGTTACCTGAACTTTCTACAAGAAGAACTACCCCAACTGCTTTAAGGTCTCGATAGGGATGAGCTCGACAGTATGTGGTTCCAGCACGATGGTGCGCCTCCGCATTACCATCGTGAAGTTCGTGCGTTTTTGGACCAACGATATCCGCAAAAATGGATTGGACGTGGGGGTTTCATTGAGTGGCCACCAGGGTCTTGCGACATCATCCCATTAGATTTCTTCCTATGGGGTTATATTAAAAATAAGATGTATGTTAATCCACCAATAACAGTGGAAGATGTGCGAAACAGGATTAGGGATACCTGTAGAACAATAACGCCACTAATTTTGTCCAGGGTCCGAGAAAATCTGCAAAAAAGACTAAATTTGTGCATTGCACAAGAGGGTCGTTTATTCGAACACTTATTAAAAAGAAATAATTAATCTCAGTATTTAATAGGTAATTTTTTTGTTTCAATTTAGTATAAAAGTAAATATGTATTTGCCTTGTCGTTATTGTTGTGTTAATTTTTTCACATTATGTTTAATTAAACTATTGCCATTGTAATATAACGAATAATGTATTTCATCATATTTAACCACATTCTGTTTGTTTCTGTAGTTTCTTTTTATTATTTTACATGGCTACTATGATAATGAAGACTATTTCTGTAAAAAAGTATGGAAAATAAGAAAAACTGAAATATCTCAAAAACTATTATAAATAGGTATAGGATATATTGAACAAAACTTTTAGGGTTTTTATTACTCTACTAAATAACATGAAAATATACAGGGTGTACCATTTTAAAAAAAAATATTTATTCATATAAACTTGTTCAAATCTGAGCCGATGTGTTCAACACCCTGTAGCTTTTATTGCAAATATTAAGTAACAATTATGTTAACTTGTCCTTGGCCTTGCTAAATTCCAAATTTGAATATATTTGTCACAAAATTTAAAGCGTTATTTAGGATTGAATTGATGCTTGAAAATGTGACTTTTTTTCTTTAAACTTAATTATCTCAGAAACTATAAAGTGTTGTTATAGTAAACGCTTAATAAAAAAGATTTAAAATTATAAGCTAAATCGAAAATACGATTCGTATATAGGGTGTTCTATTTAAAAAAATACAACTTTATGCTGTCCTAGTTTTTTGGCTCATCCTGTAGAGTCCTAAATATTTTTAAAATCTGCGTAAAAATAAACTGTATCAAACAATAAATATAGTTTCTTTGTTAATTTCACCGAAAAGGCACAAACCTACTTCATCCAATCGTTGACTCACCCTGTATATAGTGTTCAACGTTTTCTATCCTCTGGTTCTGTATTGTTATGTTTGCCTGTTCGTGGCTCATTATTTTTGTTTTGTTGTAGTTCATTTTAAGGCCTACAGATGCGGATATGTCATTTAGCTGTACCTTAAAATAATTAAAAGCGTTTTTTTTTATTATCTATTATAAATTTACAGAAGATGTGTGCATATTTTAATGGAAATATGTTGCAAACTTCGGTGTATTTTTTAGAGTGTACTTAGTTTCGTACTTGCTGGATTATTGTGTAACGTTTAATATTATATCCCGAATATAAATTCGAGTCCCCATCCGAAGTTCAGTTATTAAAATGCGACATCAATAGAAATCTTACGGAAAAATAACGAAAACTTTATACTAAATCCGAAATACAATGCAAACAATAAGTATAGAATATAATAATACTATAAAAATGTGAAAAATTGTATACCATTATATCAACTTTATTAAATAAAATTTTATTTTGTAATTTGTGGTCTCATTATTTAAGTTAGTGTAGAGTAAATAGATTTTTGTGACTAACTGTATAAACGGCGATGTACGACCAATTACTTTTATCTCATTTAAAACCTAAACGCAATTCTCGGAGAAAATTGTTTGTACAATTATTTACTTTGTTTCAAGAATGGAAATTGATGTACAGGTGGGTGCTGTTTGACGTAAAATTTTAAATTTATCAATTTTGTGAAAAATAACATTTTTTGTTTTCTCAAGTAAGTAAACAAATTAGGAAATTGATGACAAAAATAATCCAGAGAAATTTTAATTATTTGATTAAAAAAATTTTGTAAATTAAAAATTATGCCTCAAAATTAAAATTAGGATTGATATAAAAAGACAAAAATATATTTATAGGCCTACGTTAGCTGTTATTAAATTCCAGGGAAGGTGCTTTGACATTTAATTTTTTAATTTGAAAATATATTGACAGGTGATTAGTAAAAATTTGAGCGCAAAGAGTTTGAAAAAGGCGCCATCTAATGATTTGGTTAACATTTGTAGACTTACGCCATGGCCATGACTGTGTTCGGATTCATAATCTGGAGTTATAAAACTAAAGAATCCAGAGAAAATGCATTAAATGTTGCGGTACGGCAAATAGAATTAGGAAGTCTCACTAGAACAATTGCTAAAATTAAAATAAATGCATAAGATTAATGTTCTTTATTCTTAATAAAATTTAAGATTATATTTTTTGGAACTTTGTACATAAATGACAATGGAGCATAACAATCAGCTGTCACTAAAAATCGCAGGGTTGTCATTTTATTGCTGCGGGAATTGCAAACCAGTATCTTGTTTTGAATTTTGGGCTGCATTTTAAGTAATTGTATAAACTTCCATAGGTCCAAATCAATTTCATTTAGGAGTTCTTGAAACTCTTATTATTCCTAATTTAGTTATTTTTGAAAATACTCACTTTATGGACAAACACAATAAATTCTTTGAATGAAAGAACACCATTTTTTGACTAGATGGATTATAAGTTTTATTACGGATCCCCTTGGTTATACTTCCCGATTAATTTTTTCCAAGCTAGGTTGTTTTGTCTTCCTTAATTTTGGCTATATTGCAAAGTACGGTTTTATATACATTTGATTATCAGTGTTGGACCCTTATGGACACTACACTCTGAGTGGCTGTATTTATCTCTATTGATGAATTTACTGTTATCTTTTTCCAGAAAAATATTAGTTTTCTTTTCTCGTATTCGAGTAAAATTCTTTCTTTTATCCTTTCTTACAACAGTTTTCTTGAAACAATTTTGAAAAATTTTTTGTAGACGTTGCTTTTTGCATTATCTTATTTTAGTTGTTTTGATCTTATTATTTAAATCTATTCGGTGATAATCATCATATTTTAATTAATTTTTCCTATGTTTTAGTTTAATTTTCACATCTATAGAGTATTGTTTTAAGTTATTTTTATTTTTGGGATTTTATAATTTCTGTTTTGTAACTTGTCTTAGGTTGCTGGTATGCAGCAATCTTTTCGTTTAATTTACTTTTTTTGCATGAAATTTTTCATTACCTGTTGCTATCTGTGATGGCTGGTAGGAATATTTCTTTAATTTAAAAATAACTAATGGGTAATTTATTTGAATTAAACCAGAAATTTTGATGATTAATCAATGGCTCATCTAACACAATTATTTCAGCCTACTATTATTACCCAGGAACTCGCATAGTGATATATTTTTAAAATTTTGAACATGACTAAAAGGAAAAGCATGGTGGGTATGCATGTATCTTGGATATAAATAAGGCTGAGACTATATACCTAGACATCATTCTTGCTGTTTGAAATAAAAGAAACTGAAGATTTTCCGCCTCAATTTGTATGGTCCATCTTTTGGGATTTTGAGACGGAAAATCGTTTGAATTTTTCCCGTAATTGAGTTTAGTTATCTTTTAGCTATTTGGTGTTTTTGAGTTATTTTTTTCTAAAATAAACCATGAGACATGGACTTTAGCACTTATGTACGTTTCAATGAAAGACTACCGTTTTTTTTTGCTGGCTCTTTCCACTGGTTTTAATCTAATGTCTTTTTCTCTTTTCGTTTTTGTTTTTGGTTTATCTTTTGCGTTTACCTTTTTGGAAAGAATATTAGGTAATGTGTTAATGGGTACTGATTGTTCATTAGTACCTACACATCACTATAGAGTTTAGCAGTGTTGCAGCTTAATTTGTTCGAGATAATACAATTAGTAGTCTCACCATCGAAGGAACAGGCAATTTTAGTATTATACAATTTTTTTGTAATTTAATAATAACGACCCAATCAATTTTGTAAATTAAGTTTGTTTCATTCTTTTTTTTTGTAAGGCGTTGCGCAATTTTCCAGCGTTCTATCACATGACCATGGAATATAGAGCATTGGCGTTTTTTCTTGGCGCCAATAGATACTTAAGTTCGATACGATATGTTATATTTTAAAATCAATATACTTTGTTATGCGCCATTTATTTTCTTCTTTTTTTGCCTTAAATTAATTAATTATAGAGTATTAAGTTTCACAACTCTGAATTTGTATTATTAATTTTGTATTCTCTTTAAAATAAAAACTTTGTAATCATTTGACGTTGAAGATTGAGTGACTGTGGAAACTAAATAATTTTATTTATAGCATATCTAGCTAGCTTTATGTCACAGCAAGACCATTAGATATCCAGTTAAATATTGTTCTTATTATTTATTTACGAGTTTAATTTGACTCACATGACACTTATTTTTACGCCTGTTCTATTTAGATTTGAAATTTTGCAAAAAACCCTATGACTCTCGCCATCTATCGGCATCGTTCTTAATTGGAATCACCTTTTCAAACAGGTTTTCTGTATAAGTATTCATGTCATTCTTGGGTATATGTAAATTATCTACCAGTTTCTGTTGCAGCTAACCTCTTGAAATATGCATTTTGACTAAATCTAGCTTGGCATTTTGTCATTCCATCATTTTCTTTGTAACTGGTCGTGCTAGAAGCAGTAGAATTGTTCAAAAGTAAATCTGTGTGTTTGTCATTTAGGGGCCAGATTTTTAAACAATTTAATAATTTTTAAATCATATTCTATTCTTTATAAATTGTTTCTCAAATGTTTAATGTAATTTCAAGTTTTGTTCAGCTTTTAAAGCATTGAAATCATTTATCCAAGCTTTAATTCAATTTCTGTCTATGCTGGTAATTTCCAAATTTTTGAAGCTTTATGACAGTTTTCGTTCTTTGTTGTTTTGTTTTATGCAATAATTATCCTATGTTCTTGAAGCTTTGCCGCCTTTAATAGAAATACTACCTATTTCCTCGAAAAAAACTTCTTTTGCCAGCGAAGTATTCAATTAGCCGATATCATCCTTTAGTGACAGCAGCCCGTTAGCAAGTAGCCACAACCAGACAAGTAGCTGTAATGTTTTGAATTTATATTAAAAAGAAACATATATTAGTATTGTAAAGGAAACTTTGCTTTATTGTTTATAGCTACAGCTAATATATCTATATTTTTTAACTATAGCTATTGAGCATCTTTATTAAGGTAAATTTCATAGTTCAATGTCTCTTGAGTTTTACTGGGATAATCTGAAAAGTCTATCAGTAGAGACTGAGTTTTTTTTTCAGTTTAAAGCTTCAGATGGCGTCTTAAATTTTGACTTTGGGTAAGGGTAATTTCAGGAAGTGCTGTTTAGTAGTACCTGGCTCCATCCATATATAATTGTCACGACAATAAGGGGTAGCTGACTCAAGCACTGTGAATTTTAAAAAAGTGGTACTTCATATAATTATCTAAGCTATTTTAACTTACTTATAGAGCATTCAATTAATAAATAATTAAGTAATTTTGGTAAAAAAGTCTATTATAACCCCAGCGTGTTAAAATATTTTTTTATTAAATACTATATTGAACTTTACACTGATTTTTGGAGGTCATGAAATCAATACAAGATAAGAAACCGAGCTACTAAAGACCTATAAATAAGTAATTAGGAGCCCTACCGTAAAATTAAACTTATAGTAGATGTAAAAAGAAAATAATATATTTAAAAATATATCGACAAAATATAAATAAGGGGTGTCTCAGAATGTCTTTCGTTGTTGTTTTGACCGTTATACGCCAAATACTCATAGCGGGGAGAGGGGAGTGGTGGCAATCGCTTGATTGGCTTTTCAAGTTTAGTAGCGATGGAGCGTTTCACGGGACCTATACTATTTTTCGACGTCTATACAGGACACATTTTAATTTAATGACCATAAGAAATATGCCAAATACGAATTTGATCAAGTATTGGCTGCGCAAGCTTAAAGAGACTAGAAACACTGCCAGATAAATCATCTGGACGAAAAAGAAAACAAAAAGGAATACGAATATTGACAGCGGTCACCAGTCTATTAAAAACAATCCACGACAATCTCTACGGCTTTGCGCAGCTTCACTAAATTTTCATCGTATTATTCGCAAAAAATTACATTTTCACCCCTACAAAATTGTTATTGTGCAGGCGATGAAGCTCGATGATCCAGCTAAACCATTTGAAGTCTGCAGGATAATAAAAAACCGTTTTAGGAGCTTCAATAACATATGGTTTTCTGATGAGTCGAATTTCTACATCAACTCCAATGCAAACAAACAAAGTTGTGGATATTGGGCTCCTGAAATTCCGTTGGAATTGCATCAGTAACCCCTACAGTCGCCTAAAGTTGTCTTTTAAGTAAATCAAAGAATAATCGGAAACTATTTTTTTGAGAATAACCGTGGTCGACTGTTATTTCCGATTGTTATTGGCTTCAGAAATGCAAAACCAGATCAGCTACAACCGGAATATATTTTTCCAACAAGATGAAGCGACTTCCCAGGTCACGAATTATTCTTTAGTAGCTCTTCATGGTCTATTTTTTGAAAGAGTGATAAGTTGCCGAGGGGGGATCAACTGGCCATTGCGAAGTCCAGATTTAACACCTGTTGATTTTTTTCTGTGGGTTACTTAAACAGTAAGATTTTGACCCCTAAAGCAATCACAGACGAAATCCGCGCAATTTCAACAGCGATACTCCAGCGAGAAATTGAAAATTTTAGTTCAGATGGTATGTGTTTAAGGATGGTTCTTTTTTATAAATAAAAATTCAAAAACTACTCTATAATTTAACAACAATTGAATAGGTTAGAATTAATTTTGATGCACGGTGGAGGAAGTAACAGCCGAACTAAAGCACCTGAAAAACGGTAAATCTCCAGGCCCGGACAATGTCCCAAACGAACTGCTGAAGTGCGGAGGAGAGGCTCTGGCTGGACAATTGGCCGAACTATTCAACAAAATATTGAAGGACGAAAACACACCAACGAGATGGAGACACAGCATTACAGTCCCGATATTTAAAAAGGGGACAACCTCAGATCCGGCGAACTACCGAGGAATATCACTCCTAGACACGACCATGAAACTGTTCACCCGTATACTACAGCAGCGTATTCTCAGTTACACCACAATCAGCGAGGAGCAACAAGGCTTTCGGAAAAACCGTTCAACGATTGACACAGTGTTCGTCGTTAGACAGGTTGTAGAGAAAGCAATAGAGTATAACAAACCAGCATACCTGTGCTTTATAGATCTGATGAAAGCGTTCGACAGAATAAGGCTGGAGGACGTAATGAACGAGCTGGACCGCAGGGGAGTGCCTCTAAGCATCATAGAGACGGTTAGAAAGCTCAACACAAACAACACCACAATAATACGAACAAAATCAACAACAACAGAAAAAATAGAGCAAAGCACAGGGATACGACAGGGAGACAGTCTCAGTCCACTGCTGTTCAACATAATAATGGACAGAATAATAGAGCGAGTGTGTAGGGTGGAGCAAGGATACAAGATGGGAAACCAAAAAATCAAGATAATATGCTACGCAGACGATGCAACGCTATTCGCGGACACCGAGGACGGACTGCAATGGCTTTTACAGGCATTTAAAAAAGAGGCCGAGAAATTCAACATGGAAATATCTACCATCAAAACAAAAAGTATAGTGATCGCCAGGGAACCACGGAGATGCAAACTAGAACTGAACAACACAATAATAGACCAGGTTTTCGAATTCAACTATTTGGGAACTACAATATCACCATATGGTGAACTCAAGAAGGGCGTACGAGACCAGGTAAACAAGGCAACCAGGATAGCGGGAGCCTTACGAACAACCATATGGAAAAATGCACACATATCAATTCCAGCAAAAGTTAGAATATATAAAGCATCTGTCAGGCCCGTAATGACATACACGGCAGAAACACGAGCTGACACAGCAGAGACTAAGAGAATGATAGAATGATGCGAACCAATGAAATGAGAATATTGAGAACGATCACAGGAAACACACTCTGGGATCAAAGAAGAAGCAGCGAAATAAGGGAAGAATGCAAGACGGAAGACGTGGTAAGATGGACACGCGCTAGGAGACGCTTCTGGAACGAGCACATATCTAGGATGGAGAACCGCAGACTGGTAAAAATCGCCAGAAATGGAAAACCAGCATCCGGCAGACCGCCGGGACGGCCCCCCAAGAGGTGGAAGGATAGCTGGTCGTCGGCATCTCAGGAGAGACAAAGAAATGGGTAGAAACAAGCCTTAGGCTTTCGCAAAGAAGAAGAAGAAGAAGATTTTTTAAGAATCAAAAACAAAAAACATTCGGATATATCTTTTACCCACATCCTTTAAGAGTTCAGTTTGAAAAATTTCAGACTGTAGATATCCAAAAAATAGAAAATAAAAAAATTGATATGGAAATATATTTTTATTAAAGAATTGCTTATCAGATTACAAATCATAAGTTAATATAAAATTAATATTTCAGTTAAAAATTTTATAATTTACATATACGTATAATACTAATTGTTAATATATAAATATAGTCCATAAACTACAAGCTGAACGGAATTATGTAAAATTATAATTATTAAATTACTAAAATATGGTTGGTTTCATATATAATCCCTATAATCTCTATATATTATTTTGATTTAGTATTAACACTATTATCCTATTAGCCAAACTAATATTATTTATTTATCTTTGTAAATTGACCAGATTAGAATAACGAAATAATTTAAATCTAGTTATTATTAATATTAATCAGGGCTTATGTTTATTACATTTGATCCTAAATAAATAAACTTAGGCACAATATTATTTACTAAATATTTTAGAAATTTTTGAAATGGAATTATTTATTTGAAAATTGAATTATCTCACGAAATATTCTTATTGATAAAAAGAGAAATGCCATTCAAATTATTTAAGTAAATATTTGGAATAATCGTGATAGTGTTTAGTGGAGTTTTAGAGGATAAAAGTGTATTTAGTTTAAACAATATATTTTTGGTTTGAAGGTTGCAGGCAATGTTGAAGATTAACTAAAATGTGGTTATCAGACTTGCATTGTCTTTATTTTTATTTATTTTTACGACGTTTCGATTAGGTTGTATCTCTAATCGTTATCAAGTATAAACTTAATGTTTTGCCTTAAGACTGAGAGCCTATATAGGGTCTGTGTCTACTGAAGCGCAAAGTTTCGCTTCACTGTACACACCTCAATGATTTGATGTTACAAAGTAGAGGTTGCCAAAGATTAGGTATCTCAACACTTTTACTGAAGAATCCATTATTGTTTTTAATGTAAGCTGCTTCTATAAATGTTCTTTTTTTCATGTTGTGTTCCATATATATTGCCGCAGCTTCAGACCATTTTATGTGGTGTTGTTTATCCCAAGCGTGTTCTGCAATACCTGATCTCGACGTTTCCCCTTTTTGTGTATGAGTTTTATGTTCCTTAATTTTAACTTCTAGTGGTCGTTTGGTTTCTCCAATATACATTTCACCACACTCACATGGAACTTTGTAAACACATTCTTTCTTATCGGTACTTTTTGATTTTGTTTTTGTTAAATGAGCTCTAAGTGTATTTTCTGATTTAAAGGCTGTTTTTATATTATAACTACTGGCAATTCGTCTTAGTTACTCCGAAGTTCCCTTACTGTACGGAATTATGAAGAAGGAATGTGTTTCTTGCTGTCCAGTGTTCGTTGTTCTAAAGGTATTTATAACATCGTTAATTAGTTTCAAAGGATAACCATTCTGTTGTAAAGAGGTAGCAAATATTAAATCCGATTTTTGTTCCCGAGAAATTCATCTTATGTCCTGTGTTTACCCAGTGTTGGGCCCGAGCAGAAAAAGTTGTTTTTTTGCTTGACAGCGTTCATATGTTTGTCTCTTCTGGCGCTTATTTTACGGTTGGTTTGGCCTACATAAGATGAGCTGCATTCTCCGCATGGAATTTCGTACACTCCCTCGTTTTCTAGAGGGATTCTTTCTTTAGGTGTTGGTAAGAGATCCTTTATTTTACGGTCTGGTTTCAATATTGTGTCTCCTGAGAATTCTTGCGATCTTGTCTGTGGTGCCTCTTACATAAGGAATAAAAAAAATAAAAATGCTATCGAGACGTGAAAACTTGTCCACAAGAGTTATAAGGGAAGTCATTGAAATTGCAAAGAGGCCCAACAACTTAAATAGCAGAGTTGATAGCCAACGTGTGCCTAATACTTGCAAAAATCTGCTTACAAAACATCAACCAGTACCACTTAGTAACAAAACAGATTACAACTCGGCAACGCAACCCCAAACACTGGCAACAGGGCCGATGACGCGCAGCAGGTCTCGCAACCTGATGGGCCGGAACTATTCGGAAAACGAACGCGTCCGACGCGCACGCGGTACCGACAGCACCGGAGTCGAAGGCGTCAGTTCGCTAGTAGACGCCATACAGTGAAAATGCTGAATGAGATTTCACCGAAACGTCAGCTGCCTTACAGTCCTGAGAGGATTACACATCACACCCGTGAAAATATCCGACATAATATAAATATATATATATATATATATATATATATATATATATATATATATATATATATGTATATATATATATATATATATATATATATATATATATATATATATATATAGATATATATGTATATATATATATATATATATATATATATATATATATATATATATATATATATATATATATATATATATATATATATATCGTTTGACAACTTATCCAATGAAATTCATATAGCCACAGTATTTCCCGATTGCAAGAAGGAGTGAATTAAATACTGGCAAAATGAATAAAATGGCGACCAGGTTTTTTCCCGGTTGTTATCGATTTTTCTATTAATTATTGGAAGATGTAAATTAGTTTATTTAACTATTTTTTATGTAAAAAAATAAGATTAAGACGCTCAGAGGCCAATTCGGGAAAGTATACCGTATATGATTGCTAACGCCCTCTAGATTTCATTAGTCAAATTGACGTTTACAAGGTTCCACGAGGTGATATGGGTGCTAACAGGATCTGCGAGGTACTGAGGGGGTACAAGTTTGGCATTTTAAGAAATAATAAAGTTCAGTTGCAATCTGGAATTCTTTAAAGTCGGTAGACGGTTTTAAGTACAATGTCTTAGAAAATTACGTGTCCTGTATATTCCGCGGGAATGAAGATTTTCTTTGTTTTCCATTTAATTTGGAAAGTTAAGGAAATATCTTGTATTAATTTACTCAAGAACTTAGCGACTTTAATACTGTTTGTTTAAGCAATATAAATAGCTGCTGTTTTTATTTATTTTTTTTTTTTGACGTTTTAGTAAGCTATTTAAACGTGTTTTTCAAAATTGGGTTTTACATTTTTATTAATAGAACGGCCAATAAGAGCAATTATGTTAGTTTCTTGGTAACTGTTATTTTTTATTAGTTTAAGTTTCTCATTCTAAATAATTCGTTTTCTATTTATTTTTGTTAATAAATTTAGGTATTTTGAGAAACTCGTTTTGTTTAATTTAATTAAAAACCCTTCACGGGAATTAACTTGCAGGCATGCCGTTGTGAGAGCTTAAAATTAAGAGACGTCACCTGACCAGTTAGACAGCAGCTTTTGTTGAGTCTTGAACTTGAGAATGGTAGTACTGGTAAGCCTTTGATAACCCGTAGCTATTTTGTACTAAAAACTGCAAGAGAGGATAAGAACGACCAGACTTCCAGAGTGCCAATGTCTTTGTGATATTTCTTTATATATTATTAGAATAGCTATTAATAGGGGACAACAGTTTGATTGTAGACAGAACGGCCTCACGCTACCAAAATATATTATTTGCAGAAGTCTATCATCAAATGTCAAACTGGACAAACTGTACAGGATTTCGCTGAGGGGTGGCAGTTTCTTTTCGATGTTACCTATCTTCTAGAAAATTTGTCCTAAGAAAATTAAAGTAATATGGTTTTACCTAATTCAGGAGAGGAAACAATCGCTCCCATTACCCCCTCCTTTTTTTCCGAAATATTTTGATTTTAAAATTTTATTAATATTATACAACCTTTTATGTAAACCTAAATAAGCAGTAAATATTTGATGAAAGTATTAAATTTGCTCCATTTAAAATGCAAATTGTCGATTCTGTTGGTGAACGATTTCGGTTAGATTTTTGTTTCTTTTTTCTCTTTTAATAGCTAGTCGGCCGCGTTTCTGCGTCATTAGGCTTGCATTTTACTTTAACTGAAAATTGGAATTTTTGAACGAGGAATACAATCTATCAAAAAATAATTACGATTTTTATTTGCATTGAAGGAACAAATATTTAAAATGATTATTAGAAATTTGTTTTTTGAATATTGGAATATTGATGAATGCGTAATTATGATTTATACTGTAGCAGTGGTTTCCAATCGGTGGATAGCGATACACAAGGACGTCCTCTTGACTATTTTGGAGGTGACTGGTTATCCATTTTGAAAATTAAATTTCGATTCAAAATATTTACGAATGATCGTTTGAGGTTTTTTTTTTATTAAATTACAAAATTAATTGTTTACGATTTTGTTTACAACAAAATATATCGTGATACTGATAACGACTCCTTTAAACGTACTGATTTTTGTAAAATGCGAAAGAAGCATTTATTTAAAAAATTAATAAATTTTGGAAGAATTTGTTTAAACAAATTTATTTTGAAAAACGGATGATAAATTTGGATTGAGCGATATTTTTCATAGGCTTAAAATATCCATTATCAGAATTGTTGCTTAAAAGCTTAATAGTGTTTGTTAGACTAGTAGTTACCTCTAGCCGTTTTGAAGTGAAACTAAATGAATTTTTTTTTCGAGGTGGGGAAATCATGCATAGACACTAACACGAAGGGTGAAGGTAGTGCCGGATTCCTACCGGCTAAAACCCCCATTAGACTGAAGGTCCCCCACGAACTACTTGGGTTAACTATGCTGAAACCATAGCCTACAGAAGCGCACTGTGAGTATCTCTTTGGTTTCCAGGTCGTAGCTTTGTAAACCTCCGGTCATCACACATCGGTGTTTCCGCTCTAGGTACCGTTGCACCTATTACATCGCACCGCCTTACATTTCACATTCAATGTAAGATTGGTCTACGCTTTCAATCAGTCATCGCATACTTTATTTTAAAATATGATCTGGGCTTCTTGTTCCCTTGTTCTTCGGCGCGGTCCTTGGGATTCCTCCACGGGATCTGCTTGCCGGCAGGTCTTTTTCCTTCCTCTGGAGTTCTTCTTCGCTCGTCTACTTCTCTCTTCCTCTTCTTTCTTCTCTCTTCTACCTGATATTTGATTCTCGCCTTTTCTTGCTTTGTTTGCCTAGAGTTGCAATCTAGGTCTTTTAATGTAAATGAATTTCTGAACTACACAATTATTTATGCTGAAAGTAAATGCAGTGGAGTGTGACTGAGATAGATGAAGTTAGGTGTGCTACATCAAAGTCCAATTTATGCTGCATTTAATTTTAATTTACAATTATTAAGAAGGGGTTTCCACACTTCTCTTATCTCTAAAGATGTTTTACCAAAACAACGCGGGCTCTGATATATAACCGCGGTTTCTTTGAATTTCTGTTATCACCAGTTTTCTCGGTGTAGAATTTTAGCTTCAAATCATTTTATGTGGTGTTCATGAGTCCAGGCATGGTTGCCGGCATCAGATTTTTCTGTTTCTCCTCGAGATGTGTATTTTTGGTATTCTTTGATCCTTACCTCAAGGGCTCTCTTTGTTTTGCCAACGTAGGAGTTGCCACATTCACGTGGTATGTGATACACACACTCCTTCATGTTCCTTTGAGTTGTTGGTTTGACCCTAGTGAGCCGACTTCTCAGAGAGTTATTTGATTTGAAAACAACGTGATTTTATATCCTTTTCCTATTCATCTAACTTTTTTCGAAATGCCTCTAATATAGGGGATGTTGAATATTGGTTTATGTTCTTCGTTCGTTGTTCTTCTTCTTCCTGGTCTTACAACTCTGGGTAAGTCTTAGCCGCATCCACTATCGTCCTCCATCTCCTACGGTCTTGTGCTTTCATTTCCCACGGCTGGACTCCAATCCTATACAAATCAGCTTCGACGGCATCCTTCCATCTTTTCCTGGGACGGCCTATTGATCTTCTACCATCTGGTCTCTCAAAGAATACTGTTTTCAATAATCTGCGGTCCCCAGATCTTACCACATGGTCTGCCCATCTTATTCTCTCGGCTTTTATCCAACGGACTATGTTTTCACTGCCATACAGTGACACCAATTCAGCATTTTGGCGTCGTCTCCAATTTCCTGTTGTTTCATCTCTTTGGGGACCAAATATCATTCTGAGAATCTTTCGTTCAAATATGAGTAATTTATTTATTTCCCGTTGATTGAGGGTCCAAGTTTCGCTGCCATAAGTAACTACCGGGCGAATAATTGACCTGTACAGAGTTAGTTTGGATTGTCTTTTTAACAGTTTAGATCTCAATAATGTTGTGAGGGAGTATAGCGCCCTATTTGCTGCCGCTATTCTCGCTGAGACGTCTTTTTCAACTCGATTGTCGTCTGTGATTATCGCTCCTAGGTACTTGAATTCCTTTACCACTTCGAAGTTGTGTTCATCCAGTAATATATTCCGCCCGATTGGAGGTCTTGGATTCTTGGTTACTACCATGTATTTAGTTTTTTCTTCATTTATTCGGTGACCCATATTACCTGCTTCTTCTTCGAATTGTGGAAATACCTCTCGCACGTCTCTTGTTGAATGAACCACTGTATCGATATCATCAGTAAAGGCCAGCACCATTTTTGAACCTTGGTTCGCAAAACCCTCTGTCAGCCCCGACGCAACCCTGCGTTCGTTGTTGATATTGTCTTATTTCTACGTTGTTCCAGAATTGTATCCCTTAGATCGTCTGGATATCCGCTGGCTGCCAGGTCATTTTTAATGTGATCTATGTATTGCATCAAGTTCCCGTTGAAGTTGGAAAAGTTAAGGCTCTATCTACGAGATTTCCTATAATTTCTGGGTTGGTGTTGTTGAAGAGGAGTTTAAGTATTGCCTTGGGTATGTGGATTTTCTGTAAACTGAGGTTTGAATTTGTCTGCCATTTTTTCAAAGAAAACATTTAAGGAAGGTAATTTATTTTATAGTTCTTTCTTCATGGTGAGTTTAATGGTTGGGCTCATATTGCTGAGATGAGAAAGGAAGTTTTGAAGTTATTTGTCGTTTCCATTCTAGATAATAAAGGTATCGTCTACTTCTCTAAGCCATAACTTTGGTTTTTTTAATTGCGGATTCAATTGCAAAAGTTTCGAACCATTCCACGAAAATATTTGCGACCACCGATGAGAGTGAGGATCCCATCGATAGTCCATTATTCTGGATGTAGAATGTAGGCTTAACAATCACGAAAGGTGAAGGTTTCCAAAGCATGAAGAATTTATGTAATTTGAAAATTTCAAAATTGAATATCTCGAAGAAAAAGAAAGGTATTTGTACAGACTTAACGGCATTTGAAAGAGAAACATTTATACTTTAAGATGCTATGTGTAGTTGATGATACATAACCTCAAATATAGGCCAAAATCGTGTTTTTTACATTTCCAGGTTGTGATATTTAAAAAAAACTGTTGTTTCGGAGCAATTCTGAGGCCGGAAAGTTTTTCAGTAATATTAGCGAAAAATTCTTTATTTGCAGTATTTCGGATAATTATAAAACTTTTAAATATTTAATCGATGCAGGACCAGGAATATTTATGAAACTATCGAAAGAAAACATTTGCGTTCGTAAAGTTATCTATCATCTTTCGTAATTAAGTAATAAATAACCTTAAATCTTTTTTTCTCAAAGGTTGTCCTTCAATACTAGGAAAAAAATTTACATCAAGTGACGCTGTAATGTAAATAGAGTTTGATATAAACGAGCTCTTCGATATTGCAAATGCAGGGTTTCTGATGTATAATTTTCCTTTTATTGGTAGGACTCCTTTATCAAAGATCTTTCAAAATACCGCCGCAATTTTATAGCTTTTTTATTAACGTTCATAAAAAACAATTTCGCTGTCTCCCTAGAATAGGGTAAAGTGGGGTACGGGCAGCCGGGAAAGTATATAGTTGCTTTTCGAAAATTTAAATGAGTGTGTATTATTGAACATTGCAAGAAATATAGGTCACTTAGGAAGCAGGATCATTTACCAATATTTTTACTTTAAATAGAGGGTGTTTCAAGAAACATGCTTTATTGATTAGGTAGAGATTCTTTACCCAAAATAGGCAAAATTATTCAAATTAACATCAGCTCTGGCCTTGTTTTCGAAATTATTTTACAAGCTTTTATTTACTTTAACTTGTGCGTCCGTAATGAAATTCTGTAACATTCCAATACTTAGTTCTGAAAATAAATAAGTAAGCAATAGTGCCGCCTTAACTTGAAAAATGCTTTATACATAAACTTTTTAATAATACAATTATGTAAATAATTAAATGATTATTATATTTTGATATTTAGTAAGTGGTTCGAACTTATTTAACGAATAAATGCAATTTTATTATACACCAGCAGTTACCCGTCACAGCTTCGCCCGCTTAATCCATGGAGTTATAATTTGAATACGTATTGCAATTACATATTTCACGATCATGCGATTATTAAAACAAACTTTTAAATTAGAAGCATAATATTTTATAAAATATGCTAAAGTTCCATCATCGAAACGATTGATCCATGATCGATCGCCCAGAGATCAGGTCGGACGTGGCAAGGATCGATCCCGCTGCCGATCAGGGGCCTTATCCTCGAACTGGGGAACGTGAAGTGAACGGTAAAAAGGTGGCGAACGCGTATTCTTGAAATGTTCATCATTCATATCCTCGTTCGCCCCGTGGAAGGCAAGCGAACGGTGAAACATGCGCAAATGAAATGTCAGCCGCAAATGACATATTTAAAGCACGAATTTCAAAAAACAAAATAGTATTAAAAATTTTTATTTTATTTTTGGTTCTTCAAAATAACTCGCATTAAAAAAAAATAATATGTTGACGAACCGTTTCTTTAAGACATTTTATTTTTTGAATAAACAGTTGAAACGTTTATTAGGTGGTACCTCGATATTTTTAATATTTTCAAATTTTTTAATAAAATATCCTTAGAAAGTTGAAAATGTCTCGCAAATATTAAGCAAATTTGAGATTACAGACATATAAAATTACTACAGGAGATTCTGTTCATAACTCAATTGTATGAGCGTGCTATTTAAAAATGTTTTTCTAGGGCCAGTTCTGCTTATGGATTTAACATAAATACTTGTGTCCATAACAGCCGAGTATCTTAGTTTTATACAGTTAAATCTAACATAATTCTTTTCACGACGCAACTTGTAATACATTTAAGGAATCACAATTTGTAAGCTATCTGAAACTTTTATTTAAATAAGTAATAAATTTTATATTTAAATTATGTTATCTACAGCACTTAACTTAATTAGACTGTGTTAAACACTATACGACACTACAACTAAATAATTATTATGATTATAATTTATCAAGACATATAAATATGAACCCTACAGATCAACGACTGAGGTGCTTCAGCATAAAAACCTTCTTTATGGTATATTTGATCTTCAAGTCTCTACATATCTTTATAAAATAAAATAAAATATATTAAAAGTTGAATGTGAGATCCACCAGTATCTTTAATGGACATCTTCTGTCTGGCCTTTGGTTTCAGTCCCTGATCATAAACAGTTTTTCTATCATTGTTCAAGTTTCAGGTTTTCTTTCAAATTTAGTTGTCAGGATAGAACATCATGCAGTAAGAGGCTGGACATTTTGTGAATTCATACAATAAATAACTGATTGGATAGTTTCCGTAGTGGATTGGGAAGATGGCTTTTAGTCATACTACGTAGAGTTGTAATTTCCACCGTTTCAAGGTTTATCAGTGCTGGTTTTTTGCAATTACTGTCAGTATATTACTTTGTATATATGATTGCTGTTTTTCTTGATATCCATTTTTCGTTATATATTAAAATCTTAAAGTACTTGGCCCTTTGTATGCATTTTTGTTTACCAGTTCTAGAGTGTCAATTTAAGATAAATTTAATCCAGGCAAAGTAGAAATATTGTAATGACAATTAATAACTTCACAAAAATAATAACGGCACTATTTTTTTTTTACTTTTGACGATTAATTTAAAGTACCAAAACTACTTTTTGTCTAAAATGGCAACAAAATATTCTACGGACATTTTCGGTCTGACAGCTCAATTCAATTTGTTATCCATTTTATTTTTTGAAATTCTGGGGTTTTAGCACGTTCATATCTGGCAACATTGGCTTTTCAAGAATACGGCTTTTACTGTCAAAAAGTTCACATCGCCATTCCCATCGCCATTCACATCACCTTTCACACCACACTTTCGAGGATAGGGGCCCAGTGACACCCACGTGCCAATTAAGGCTCGTACAACAACTAGCGCGAACGCTGACCACCTAGTAAAGACACATTGTTTTGAGCCTTTCGACTCTCGGAATGCCAAGAGATATCGTTGCCACATTTGACTAGAAAGGATACGACCATAGAGGCGTCAAGACAAAAAAACTGATGGTAGCTTCGCACCTCCTCTCGAACTAGTGAGTGAACCAAATGTCTGAACCTACGGTTCCTCTCGTACTGAGCAGGATTGCTGTTGCAACGACGAGTCAACAGTAGGGTTAAACTAACCTGTCTCACCACGGTCTAAACCTCTACACTCTCTCCGTATTTCTTTCTGGCATTCATCAATGATCTTAGTAATTATATGACATATAATAAATCAATATTAGTCTAATTTGCTGATGATATGAGTGTGATGATGGGGGCTTCAAGCCTTAAGGAATTACAAACCAATATTTGGTGCTGTTTTTTCCCCGCCTTAGTATTCATTTTATTCCACAATGTTTAGATTTACCTCTTAATTGCATTTACTCCGCCTTACACTATTGCAGATAAAAGACTCCTTTTTTAAATGAGCACCAACTTTTCTAGCAGCGGAATAAAAAACTCCGCTCCGGTTTCAAATAAAGTGACGATTGATTTAAGTGTAAACAAAGTCCAAAGTTCGACAATGAAAAACCTTATATGAGACCCGGTTTCAATTGACACTATAAATTCTTTTTGTTTTATAGAGGCCGCACGTCTATCTTCGTTCTGTTTTTACCGTCAAACTGAGATTTTATTCCTCATATAAAAGGAAAATGAAAAGTTTTTGACCGAGATATTGGATAAAATGAAATACTTTTTATTTGCTTACGACTTTCACCGAATGCAGTAAATAATAAAAAAATAGAAGGAACAATCTACATAGATTTACTAGCATATAAACCAAACTTCTGGAGATGAAAATCTAAATCGTTTAACATTTTGTCTATTACTTGTGAAATGATATTTTTGGAAATAATAATAAAAAATTTACAATAGGTTACTCTATAAAATACAACAATATATATATATATATATATATATATATATATATATATATATATATATATATATATATATATATATATATACAGTGTGACCTGTAAAGTCCGCATAACATGGGATTTTTTTACTAATAGATTTACTCCAAATTTGACTTTGTCATCAATTTCTGCCTCGATCGAGATGAAAATTAACCAAAAAAATAGTAGTGACGTGATTGGTATTATCTGTCAAATTTTATTTTTTTTTCCAAAAAAAATTCAAAAGTTGGGTTATATCTAAAAATATCGAAAAAAGTTATTAAAAAAAGTTTTACTAAATAAAATTTTTAGCTCTTGTGCAAATTTCAGCTGTATAAGATAGTTTAGATTTTTTGCCCATTTTTTTTTTATTTTTATAAAAAAAGCACTGTTACAAAATAAGACTCAACGCAACTTACATAAAACTTCTTAGCCCCCTTCGCACACGGGTCGTAAGCGTAGTCATATCGTAAGCGTATCGTTACGACGCTACGCGTACGAGACCTGCAGTATTGCACAAACGAATCGTCGCGTAGACGTATCGTTTTGGATATCAGTTAAAATCATGGCGTCAACGGCACCAGACGTTTTGGATGTTGAGGATCTTACTTTCTCTTCAGACGAAGAGGATTTTTTATTGTTTGAAGTAGAAAGCGATGTGCTTATTGGATCCATCCATACATTGGAAATATTTACAGGAAGAGATTGTTTGTTGCTGCACGTGAACTTTCAGAAGATGATAATAAATTCCGCAGTTTTTATCGAATGAGGAAAGAGACATTTACTATACTTACAAACATTTTAGGACCACACCTACTGAAAAATGATACAAACATGCGAGAGGCTGTACCTCCAGAAGAAAGAATAACGATAACTTTACGGTAAGTAAAAGTATTTATTTATTTATTTTTAATCATATATTTATTAAAATTAAAATCTGACAGATATATGTATTAATCTTAATATCACACATGTTTTGTACTCAGAGTGTTTAATTAAAATAATTAATACTGTCATTAAACATTTGTGATGTTGTACAATTATGATTATTAATTATTTTAATCAAATATTATTGCAAAATAAAACGACCTACTGCTGTCCTATTTCACGGCTTGACTTTGGTTATTGTGCACATGAACATCTGTAGATTTGAGATAAGAGTTTTTAAGAATTATTTTCGGCCAGAACATTCATTGATTCATCTGTGCTAGGGTTACAATCAAGAGGTGATCTTAGTAATTACTCACCCGGACTCATAGCTGAAGAGACTGGAGAGTATGGGTGTTGACGTGGCTGCTGCTGATTGGGACTCATAGCTGAAGAGAGAGTGCGTGGTTGTTGACATGACTGCTGGTAAATTTGTGAGTTACTTTGGGCTTGAACTTGAACATATGTGGCAGTTGCAGGTGATTGTTTGTTTTGCTGAAGCATTTGATATTTTTGAATGAGCGACATCATTTCAATTTTCAGCAATCTCATATTATTATTATTTTAGTTTTCGATGTCTGGAAGTAAACTCAATAAAAACATTTTGCGAGGGTTTTCTGTGTCTGCCTTTTGCATAGATTTCTCCATATTTTGCCGTTTCGCGGTAATATACTGCATAAAAGTGCTATTGACAGCATTGTTGGACGGCTTGGCTTTCTTTTTAGGTGGCTGTGTTGAAGCATCAACAAGTTCGTCGCTTGTTGATGTACGTTGTGTTTCCACTTCATTTGTTGATGTACTCTGAGTATCCACTTCGCTAAGGTTGTTGGCAGTTGATTGACAACTATTGCATGTAGAAATATTTCCAGGTTCTTTCTCATTGTTAGTTGGTTTAACAAATGGGATCACAAATTGCATCTCATCGTGTAAATAATACTGCTTCCTTGATTTCGCTGCTGAGCCACTAGGTAGCGCTTTCAGACTCTTAACGAAGCCGTTTCTCACATTGCGCCACTTTTCTTTGCATTCTGGAACTAAAAAAAGTATAATTGAATAGTAAAACAAAAAAAAAGAACAAAATACCGGTAAAATTTATTACCGGTAGATACATTTCATTGGTTGTAGCAGCTCCATGTTATGTCTCAGCGCAAAGTTTAGGTAAATTCACGCAGTCTATTCCGATCCCTATTTATAACAAATTATAAAACAAAAATATTTTAATATTGTTTCAGGTATCTTGCAACTGGTAACACTTTTTCATCTTTGGGTTTATATTTCGCTCGAGGCGATACCACAGTTGCTCAAATCGTAGCTGAAACTACCCAAATTATGTGGGATATATTGAAAGATATATATATATATATATATATATATATATATATATATATATATATATATATATATATATATATATGAACATACCCACAATTGAGAAATGGAAGAGAATCGCCAATCGATATCACGAATTATGGCAACTACCTCATTGTGTTGGTGCTATCGACGGCAAGCACGTACGTATTCAGCAATATCCACACTCTGGTTCTTCAAATTATAATTACAAAGGATACCATTCAATTGTTTTAATGGGGTGTGCAGATGCAGATGGCTACTTTACATTTATAGAAACTGGATACCCTGGTCGCAATAGTGGTGGTGGAATATTCCAGGCAGGACGCCTAGGGCAGTGGATAAAAAGTAATAATAATAATGTTCCTGATGACTGTGCTTTACCCCACGATAATAGTGGGGTTTCTTATTACTTTGTAGCGGATAATGCATTTCCGTTGAAAAGAAACATATTAAGACCATATCCACTACATAATATATGTAACAAAAAAAGAATATTTAACTACAGACTCAGCCATGGAAGAAAAAACATAGAATGTGTTTTTGGAATGATGACACAGACATATCAAGTGTTGATGACGTCTATACGATGCAAAAATTATGAGACTATAAACAATATAATAAAATGTATCTGTGTACTTCACAATTTTATCCGAAAACATGAAGGAGTTTATTACGAATTCAACCAAACTGAAGACCGTAACCACGCTGCTGATAACCAACGAATAATTATTCCAGAATATGATGAAAATCTTCACGTTGACAGAAGGTCATCACCAAACCAGCTTCGTGATTATTTGGCAAATTACTTTTTGAAACCCAGTAATTCTCTTCCGTGGCACTGGCAACATTGTGTATAAGTAATTGTTATTTTAAAAAAATATATTATATTATATTTCTTACCTGTCCAGTTCATTTTTAACGATAGTTCTGACCAAGCTTTGTCTGTAACATATTTTCTTGAATATTCGCTTAATGAATGATTATATAGGCAAGGGTAGCCTTCAACCAATTTGACGAATTCAGTTATTTTTTCAGTCCTATTGAAAGTTAAAAGTCATAAGAAATTGAAATTCAGTTAAATTCAGGTGTTTTTTAAAGAAAATAATGAAAAGTTAATTTTTTACGCATGTGTTTTTACATCAGTACGCTACGACTATCGTAATGACAATAAACACCTCCTACGATTCACTGCAACACCGCTTCGTGTGCGGACTTGTTTGAACATGTTCATGTTTGTATTGCTCTCGTCGTACGCGCAGATTACGATACGCTTACGCTACGACGCCATGTACGAAGGGGTTAAGTGTGACAATTCATCCCAAACATATTTTGTTTATAGTAACGCCATATTAAATGTGTGTTTCTATCAGATGTGACTTTTAAATATGTGTAATCGTCACATTTTTCTACTTTTGTAATATTATTAATTAGGCATAAATATTTGGTTTTCTCAATGTTTATTGACCGACCACATTCCTCACATGTTTCTTGTAGTTACACGTTAAGAAAATTCCAGTTTTTCCCCAGCACTGGTTATTTCAATTTAGATTTTGGTTCTAAATATATACATAGAATTTTAATATAAATTTATGAAATAGTACAACGCTTCAAGTCATCATACTTTCAGAAGTGGGAAATAAAACAATTTCAAGCTTTTCCTCAAATAAAGGATAAAACTAATTTCGAAGGAAAACAAAATTTTGTATAGACTATTATTCCCAACTATTCCCTTCAGTCTTTCAATGACATAAATGTAAATATTTAACATTACAAAAGAAAACGTTTAAAAAACGAAGACAATAATACCAAACAAAAATGTTTCCTCTCTTATCACCTATCAACTTCTTTTCTCGCGTTTTCTTCTTGAATAAAACATGCACAATTCCGTAGTCGCCCCGGAACTATTAATCTGCCGTAAACTTGGCCCCCCTGTTAATAAGACAAATCTATTATTCATAAAGTTTTCTAATTTGTACCCGACATAGGGTAGTTTCCACAGAGCCAAGAGTAAGGCCTTGCGGTACATTGATGATGATACATTCAAGACCTTTCAGGTTTTACAGGCTATCCTGAATGATGGTAATAAACACTAACCCTCCAATTTACTAACATTGTCAAAACTTTTAAACTGGTTTAGCTAACATTGACAAGTGCATGTCAGGCAAAATTTGAATTGTTAAAATAAAATATAATATATATATATATATATATATATATATATATATATATATATATATATATATATATATATACATATACCCATATTTACATGGTGTCTCCTGAAAACTAAACGTTTCCCGAAAATATTGAAACGCTTAAGAGTTTAAACTGAGCTCGGAGACCATTTCAAGGTCAACTGTGTCTTTCGAATAGAAACCCCGATTTTTCATTACTTTTACATCTAAAAGTTTTCTAAGATAGTGTTTTCTAAGATAGTGTCTGGAGAAAGATGAAACTGTTGACCATATCCTCAAAGACTGCCCAGCACTTAACGAATTGAAGCAAAGACACTTCGGAGATACAATTTTGTTACCGTAAGCAATTAGGCTAGCTCAATTAATGAGGCTGCTTGAATTCGCAAAGGAGATCGGTGTCGAATGACCTGCAGCTATGATGGGATTGCCTAAAGAGCCTAGTTATCGATGATCAAGTATCACCACCACTTAGTTTACCCATTTATTTATTCATTCGAGATCGATCACATTTACCTGACAGTATAACGCAAAAGGCTTAAAAATCAAAAGTTTTAAAGACAATCTTGGATTTAAAGAGTTGTAAGATGTAACCCCTATTGTTATAGCAGAAATATAAAGTTTGATATATAATGCATCCAACCATTTGTGGTAATAATTACTTTTGATTTCATCGTGTTTTTAGTTGAAGGTCAAACATATCTTCCTAGTTAAAGAACTCACGGGCGGCTGAATAACTTAGAACTGAGTGTATAGAAAAAACGTTTAATTCGAAAGTTGAAGCAAATCGGAACATTAGGACTTCTAAAGTTATTAACATATAAATGATCTATACATCATTGACTACATTTAGTCTTTATTCATTCATGATCATTCCAGTATGGTAACGTCCGACGTCTACAATGAGAACGTTGCAACTTATATCTCTAGACCTCATTTGTCCAGTCAAATATGGTAAGACGGTGTATCCAACTAGCCCAAGGCAATACGGTGTTTTCGATTCCGTCAGGGTTAGGCCATAGTGCCCAGAAACGTAATGACACGGTTGCTTCATTAAACCGTTTGGTTCCTAGTACTTTTTTCACTTTTCTGACAGACAAAGGTGATTGACCTTTAGATGTGAACAAAGCCTGTAACAAGTTTATATTTTTAGATGGAGATACTCAACAAAAAATATTTGAAAATATTTAAAAGTTTTATACATATAGTAAGCACATACGATATGCCTCTTTAAAGATAGACAACGGATGCGCAAGGGGTAGGGAGTTATAGATACAAACAGTTGTATAACACAAGATCTTCGAAATGGAACAGTTCAATGCTGCGGAACTTTTTAAAGGTGAACATTGGTATGGATTACACATCTATAAATTAACTTCTTCTCAAGCATAATGAGATGCTCGTATACAAAACCTTTCTAACAAAAGAAGTTATATGTAATTTCCTTCTGTCATGCATATTTAGTCACCCTGACCGGAAAAATGTGGACTTGCCTACAAATTCCATAAATAAATTTCACACAAGGGTTCTGAATTTTTGGTATATTATTACTTGTCAAAACATCTAGACAAGACCCATATATGAGATCTGCATAATTTACATGACTCAAAACTACAGCATCACAAAGGTTTTTCCTTAACCTAGTATTTAATATGTAACGGTTGCGATATAGAATTTTTAAAGCAGCAGACGCCTTTTGTGTTACTGCTTTTACATGCGATCTATAACGTAATTTTTTATTTATTAATAAACCAAGATTTTTCCTCCACACCATTTATAGAAATATCAAAATTATTATTACCCACCATACGTTTCCAAAATTGGGTTATCCGTTAAGAAAATTCTTAACTCTTGCTTCTCAGAATAGTCATCTATGTTGTAAAATGCCAGATTTAATCTAGTAATTGACTCCTTTGCGTTATTCTTCTAGTACCTGATATACAGCTAGGTATCATCTGCGAATTGGTGCATACAATAGTCATGAAAAATCAAGTGTAGCTCCATAGTATACAATGTAAACAAAAGGGCCTCCCTAGGGATCCCATAGAGACCTCTCTAGTTAGGTATTTAGGTTCAGATTGAGAATCATTAATAAGAATCAGCTGACTTCTATTAGTCAAATAATCCTACATGAGTTCAATCAAACTGTCAGAGAAACAAAACATTTTAATTTTGCACATAGGAAGTCATGCCTTATAGTGTCAAATGCCTTACTGTAATCTGGAAGTACCTATGAAGTAGTGTTATTTTCGTCCGCTGCCTGAAAAATGTGATTTATTACATCCAACGAAGTCGATGCTGTCTACTCCGAAGGAAGAGGGCGCACCAAAGTAAATTTCCATGGATTAGGAAAACACTCGCCAATTGCACATGAGTTGAATATACGTGTTATGTACGGAATAATACAGTCACTACACCATTTTATGATTCCTATGCTATACCAACAGCACTGGCCCCAATCAAGCCAACAGCTTTCACTAGGTCAATCTCCAAGATACGCGGCAATTGAAAAGTTCCAAAACCTGGAAAATTCTGTTAATAGATTAGAATTGAATAGTCTCAGGATCAATTTGGCAGTTAAGAGATTCCACAGAGGTCAAAAAATATAAGTTTACATTATTTGGCACACATAAGTGAATAAAAACATCCACAGACCTCCTGGAGTACATATTGATGACCTTCAAAGCTTTCCATGTATCCCGAGTACAATTAATCCGATCAGTATGGTTTAGATATGCTCGATTAGCATCTCACACTGCAGATGTCCCAAAATTTCTCAGTTCTGTATAAGTTTATCTATCACTATACTGTCTACTTCATTTGTATTTATTCAAAAATTCATTTCTTTGAAATTTCATTTCTTTCAATACTCTTGCGGTTCGTCTCGTTACTCGCTGAGAACTGATGCTGACCTCTGATGAATGTCGAGTTTTGTTTAGCTGGCTCGGTTTCTGATTGGACGAGCGACTTCGCAGGCTCCTCCCCTCGGCCGAGTGCCATATATTTGATATTTGTTGTTTAGTTTCTTGTTTTTTATTAATGTTTTCCATGTTGTTGGAATATGTATAGCATCGTCTCGTTTATTCATCTGTCCCGCTTTCTCGATTTCTAGGGCCTCTCTTATGACGCGTACCTTGTAGTTCTGTACTGGTGCTATTTCTTTTACTTTTTCAAAGTCGATGGTATGTCTGGTGGTTTGGTGATGTTGAAATAAAACTGAGGTTGTTTGTTTGTTTTTGAGGCTATTTTTGTGTTCTTGAATTCTTGCTGATATACGCCTGTTTGTTTGTCTTATATATGTTTGCTGACAATCTGCACATGGAATGCTGTAAATGCCATGATTTTCAAGGTTGGTCTTATCTTTGGAATTTCGCAGGATGTTGGCTATTATTTTTTGTGGTTTAAATATGGGCTGTATGTGGTGTTTTCTTATTCTTTTCCGATTCTGTCCATTATTCCTTTTATGTATGGGATTATGGTTTTTTTCTTGTTTGATCTTGGTTTTTGGTTTTTGTTGTGGTTTTCTCTTGTCTTTTTATGGCCAATTGCTGCGTGAAAAACATTCACCTCGAAGAAAATGACATCTTAGCAAGCCTCGATATAAAATCGCTACATCCAATCATACCACTGGAGGAGACTTTGATCAAAATCGCCATGAACGAAGATATTTCAGCCTACACAATTGAACTTGCAGAACACTGCCTAAAAACACATATTTCATGTTCGATAACTAAATATACAAATTAACAGATGGCGCACCTATGGGGTCCTCAATTTCACCAGTTATAGCCAACCTTTTCATGATATATTTCGAATAAGAGGTACTGCAAAAAGCTCTCTTAAAACCGAAATTTTGGAAACGGTATATGGAAGATATTTTTATAATATGGCCACATGAAAAGAACACCTGGACGATTGCTTTATATACTTGAATAATATCCACCATAGAATCCAATTCACCCTAGAAATCGAGCAAGAAAAGAAACTTCCTTTTTTGGACCTGTTATTAACTACAAAACCCAACAACACCCTAGGTTTTAGCGTATATCGAGAACCCACACATACTGACCGATATCTCAATGCAGAGTCACATCATCATCCCTCTCAAAATAGGCAGTAGTCAACACATTAATATCAAGATCTCTCCGACTAACAGAACTCGACACAAAATAAGACGAAATAAGACACATTTCAACAGCTCTAAAACGGAATGATTTCTCACAATCAGACATAAAGAAAGCCATAAAAAGACAAGAGAAAACCGCAACAAAAACCAAAGACCATGATCAAACAAGAAACAAAACCATAATCCCATACATAAAAGGAATAACGGACAGAATCGGAAGAATCTTAAGAAAACACGACATACAGTCCATATTTAAGCCACAAAAAACAATAGCCAACATCCTGGGATATCCCAAAGATAAGACTAACCTTGAAAATATGGCGTTTACAGCATTCTATGTGCAGGTTGTCAGCAAACATATATAGGACAAACAAACAGGCGCATATCAGCAAGAATTCAAGAAGACAAAAATAGCCTCAAAAACACACAGACAAGCTCAGCTTTATTTCTACCTCACCAAACCACCGGACATACCATCGACTTTAAAAAAGCAAAAGGAATAGCACCAGTATAGAACTATAAGATATACGTCATAAGGGAGGCCCTAGAAATCGAAAAAGCGGGACAGCTGAATAAACGAGACATTCCAACAACATGGAAAACATTAATAAAAAAACAAGAAACTAAACAACAAATATCAACCAATACACGATAGACCAGCATACAAGAACCAAATATGTGGCACTCGGCCGAGGGGAGGAGCCTGCGAAGTCGCTCGTCCAATCAGAAAGCGAGCCAGCTAAACAAAAATGGACATTCATCAGAGGCCAGCATCAGTTCTCAGCGAGTAACGAGACGAACCGCACTTGAAAATGCCAAATGAGATTTTGGCGAAACGTCGTTAAAACGATTTTTTGAACGAACGGATTGAAACCTTGAATAACCAAACCATTCATTCCACCATCCGTGAAAACTTACGATGTAATATATATATTGAAAAGTTGTTTTTTTCTCCTTAAGACCATTACAAAAAGTATAGACAGTTTTTCTCTGCAACTTCAAAAGAAGGAAAAATACCTAATTCCTCAATTTGTCAATAACAAAGATTTGGAATTTCTGTTCCCTTCTAACAAATTTTATAAACCAACTGACCTGAATTAACTTTAAAAGATACACCGAAAATTGCGACTTCAAAGAAAATTAGGATAAGACGAAAAGTCAAAAGGTGTTATATAACTAATTTTCCAACACTAATCCTTGATTCGCATTTCCTGGCAAACTCATATAATACCAAAAAGAGCATAAAATAAACTTATAATCTCATGTAAAACTTTACAAGGATACATAAAATACGAAGTAGTTGCAGAAGAACGACTCGCTTTGCATACAAATGTACTTTTTTAAACTAAAACGTACTTCAACTACAACTGCAACGGACCATTATCAAGTTAATATAATTTAAACAAGGGCCCTGGCCTTACAAACCTAATAATCCCTTGCTTAGTGCTTAAGTTCGTAACAATGTACAGAAAAGTCACCTGGGATGTTATTTCATCCAACAATAACACCCTATTACGTAGGGGAATAATTCTGCCCTCTAGCGGAACAAGCTCACTTTGTAAGTCATTTGATTCCTCATAGGAGCGATATTACTCCTTATAGCTCTACGTTAGTAAAGTCTAGTAAATAGGTCTAGAGAAGACGTGACTTGCGAAATTTTAAAATTTTAGTCTTGCTTTCTTATTGTATTAGCGTTCCTCCAAAATATAGAGAATAATTTATATAATTTTATATACAGTATGTCACATTTTTCACTATTATATACTGTGTGTCTCAGGAATTAACAAGATATTCCTTTAAACTTGATTGGTTGGTATCAAATATAGTCTATCTAATAAACAAGATTAAGTAAATGATCTCTTCTTAAGTTTTGATCTAACTGATTTTGTGTGTTTTGGTCTGGAAGCCCTATGGGTTTTCGTAGCCGATGAAGGGACATGGCTTCACCAAGGTTTTTATATGTATTTTGATCCCCTAATTACGAATAGCGAGGGTGGATTTACAAAAAATTTACAGGTAATTATGAGCAAAAAAATTCTAAATATTTTAAAATTGCTTTTTTGTCGCTTTACAAAAGAATGACATTTGATTAAATAAATATTTTCAAGTTCTACGCGCAGCAACTGACAGCTCAAGGCAAGAACTACAAACTTGGATTAATCGCAATGCAAAAATGTAATGTTTTTATGATTTTTAACGCGATGAACAACCATGGTTTCAACAATTGTAACGTACACGTCCCCGTATATGAAGGGATATGGAAGTCTACTTACAGGCACTCACCTAGTGTACATAATCCATTATAATTGTTGCTTTATTTATTAATAATTAACATCTAATTGTAAAACAAACAATACAATATCATAGGGAACTTCAGTTAATATAACTATTTTTGCAGGTGTTGGTGCGCTGCTTCAGGTTTTTGAATTTTAATAATTTGCATACATTTACTTTCATTCGACATAAAACATAAAAAATTGAGTGATGCTTTATTTTAAAAGTTGATAAAGTTTCTGGTGAAAAATGCGAGCTCTAAATAATCGGAAAGCTGTTTATAATTTTTCAGCACGTGCACATGATTCCATTTGATACAGTTGAGAATTTCCTTTGTATGAAGTTTTCTCACAAATAATACATTTGTTTTGTATTTACCACATACCTATTAGAACACCTCGTTAATGATTGCGTAGATATCATTTCTTCATTAAGCTTAGCTTTTTTACATTCCTCAATATTATCTTTACTTAGATCACTATATCCTCTTTTTAAAATTTTCATTTTTAACTTTAGATCTATCTAAGCCTTTTTAATGTGTATGTTTTCTATAGCATTTATTGGTCATGTGGTACTTGATCAAATCTAAAAACTACATCAATCGCAATCAATAATCACATCTTATATTAAATTAATTTTTATGTATTTGAAGCTAAATAAAATATTTGAAGTCTAGAATTATATGCATAGAATTTGTTGTAAGGTAATTTCACCTTCTTTGGCGGCAATAACACACAATGTTGAGTAAAATGTCGTTGTCGAACTTGCATTGTCTTTATTTTTGTTTATTTTTAAGACGTTTCGACTAGGTTGTATCTCTAATCGTTATCAAGTATCAAGCTTATATAAGGACTGTATCCATTGAAGCGCAAAGTATCACTTCACTTGTACATACCTCAACGATTTGATATTAAAAAGTAGTGGTTGCCTAAGATTAGGTATCTCAACACTCGGTTTACTGAATACTCCATTATTATTTTTGATATAAGCTGCTTCTATAAATTTTTCTTTTTTTCTTATTGGGTTCCACATATATTGCCACAGCTTCATACAATTTTATATGGGGTTGTTTATCCCAGGGGTGTTCTACAATACCTGATCTCGACGTTTCCCATATGTATGTATTAATCTTATATTTCTTAATTCTTCTAGTGGTCGCTTAGTTTCTCCAATATTTATTTGACCACACTCACATGGACCTTTGTAAACAAATTCTTTTTCTCGGTAGTTTTTCGTCTTCTTTAGTTTAATGAGCTCTAAGTGTATTTCCTGATTCAAAGGCTGTTTTTGTATTATAACTGCCAGCAATTGGTCTTATTTTTTCCAAGGTTCCCTTAATATATGAAATTGTGAAGAAGAAATATGTTTCTTGCCCTCCAGTGTTCGTTGTTCTAAAGTATTTTAGAACATGGTCAATTTATTTTAAAGGATAACCATTATGTTGTAATCAGTTTTAATGTTTGCTCCCTTTTTTTTTTAATGAATAGGCATTATTGCATATAGATATAGTGCATTTAAACAGGTTGCGTATAATTCCTCGTTTTGTTACAACGGAATGATAAGAACTATGGTTAAAATATTGTCCAGTATGTGTTGTGTGGTGTACAGGAATACTGAAATTTTAATAGTTTCGTTTGAACGGTTCACCATGACATCTAGGAAGGGCGATTGATCATTTACCTCTTTTTTCATGGCAAACTTATTTGTAGGTTGGATGGTGTTTAGATGTTTGAAGAAATCATCAAGTTCTTGATCATTTCCCTTCCATACGATGAAGGTATCATCGACGTATCTCCATCAGACTTTCGTTTTCACTTTTGTTGTTTTTATGACGCGAGTTTCGAACCATTCCATATATATATATATATATATATATATATATATATATATATATATATATATATATATATATATATATATTTATTTATTTATTTATTTATTTAACTCAAAAACTATACGTCCGCTACAAAAACCAACTAAGCTCCCGGACTATAAGTTTGATAAAATTATGGAAATATTGTAATCGCACTTTTAAATTTGTTCTAATTTGTTTGATTTTTCGGATATTTTTTAAAAAATAAAAATTTCCGGTTTTAAAAATCCGTTGATTTCTTTGTTGATAAAATTCTTTTAACTTTGTTAAAACGTACTGAAAGAAACTTTTCACATAGACTGCGCCTACCTCCCCAGTTTTTAAAGGCGACGTTTCGAATTTCCCGAATCAGCTTCAACTATCATTTTTCTTACGGATGTTACACTGGATTTTAACTGATCAGAACAATTATATATTATTACTTACCTAAAATAATATAAAAATATCGTTAAAAATGACAAAATGTCTTATTTGAGTCAATATGGCAAGGTCGCACAACAAATTCGATATTATTTCGATGCTTTCGAAAATCAAACTTAGTAAAAATTTGGTAGAATTCAAATTGAAAGTCTGTAGCTTGTTGTTCGTATAAAACATTAAATAAAAAACTTGAAAGGCACAGTTCAAAAAGCCTGTTTCTGCCATTCTGAAATATTTAAACTCCATAAAATAATATATTATTTTTATGCTAATAGTATTTTTATGAAAATAGGTTTTGAATTATAAATACAAAAAGATTTATGTAATAAGTTTAGAAAAAAAAAACATTAAATAGTAAAATAATTCTGAAAATATCTAAGATGCCGGCTGTTTTCTCAATGCATTTTTAACATTTTTTTTTAATACAGCTCTGGGATCGATTAATATTTGATCGTAGACGCTGTTCAAATATTAACAAATTTTCAGGAGGGTTAACTTTATAAACCTTATTTTTTTATATGTGTTCATAAATAAAGATCCAAGTGGATTAGGTCGGGAGACCTAGCAAGTTATGACATGCTACAGCCTTGATTAGATATGACTCGTTCATCAAAAGTGTCTTATATATATACCTGTATTTTAAAACTGAACAATTTCTTTAACTTCAGGAATTATTTTATATTATATTGTTGATAAATTTTACCTATATCTGAGCCATTTGCGCTGAGACTATTTAAGAAAGGGTATTTCACTGACACGTCTATGTACGAGAAGGAACATAAAATTTCATCGGCTTTCTTTCTTAAAATCACCAAGGGTCTTGAGTAGGTATATATATATATATATATATATATATATATATATATATATATATATATATATATATAAAGGGTGTTTTTTATAGGGGTATAAAACTTTAAGTTGGCAACACTTTTTTAACTGGCGGCCATTTTGTCAGCTGTCAAGTGATTTATGTTTAGTTTGGTTTGGCATTTCAACATGAATAGACTGACGCCTGAACAACGCTTCCAAATTCTGCAAATTTATTTTGAAAATCATGGTTCTGTTCGAAATACGTATCGCGTACTACGTCCATTTTACGGTCAACATAATCGTCCATCAGAGCAATTAATTCGATTAACTATGGAACGTTTTCGCACCACGTTTACTCTAAATGATAATATGCATCCACAGAGACGTCGTTCAGTGCGTACAGAAAAAGTCATTGCTACTGTAGAGCGTAGCGTCGAGGAAGACCCGAATTAGTCTATCCGCTATCGTGCACAAGAATTGGATATGTGTCCATTCACTTTATGGAAGATTTGGCGGAAAGATCTTGGTTTACGTGCTTACAAAATCCAACTCGTGCAAGAATTGAAGCCACACAATCACCTAGCAAGGCGTAGATTCGGTGAATGGGCCCAAAACAAGATTGCCGTTGATCCCGATTTTCATAAGCGAATTTTGTTTAGCGATGAAGCTCACTTTTGTTTGAATGGATACGTCGATAAACAAAACTGCCGTATTTGGAGTGATGATAATCCTCAAGTGTATGTTAAGAGACCGTTACATCCAGAAAAACTGACTGCTTGGTGTGCTTAATAGGCTGGTGGAATCATTGGTCCGTACTTCCTTAAAAACGATGCTGGTCAGAACGTTACAGTCAATGGTGACCGCTATAGAGCCATGATTACTGACTTTTTCGTTCATCAATTGAACAACCATGATGTGCAGGAGCTGTGATTTCAACAAGACGGCGCAACATGTCACACAGCTCGTGCCATAATTGATTTATTGAAGGAAACGTTTGGTAACCGCATAGTTTCACGTTTCGGACCCGTGAATTGGCCTCCAAGATCGTGCGACTTAACACCGCTAGACTATTTTCTGTGGGGATATGTGAAGTCACGCCGATAAGCCCGAAACGATTGATCACTTGGAGGACAACATTCGCCTCGTTATTGCCGATATACACAAATGTTGGAAAAAGTCATCGAAAATTGGACCTCCAGATTACACTACGTCCCAGCCAGCCGTGGCGGTCAAATGCCAGAAGTCATATTTAAATTATAATGCCAGAAGGTTATCTTTCGAATAAAGTAAAGTTCATCCCAATTTAAAAAATTCATCTTTGTTTTATTCCATTTAAAAGTTCTATACCTCTATAAAAACACCCTTTATATATATATATATATATATATATATATATATATATATATATATATATATATATATATATATATATATATATATATATATACGGGCTGTTTCATTAAAGGTGGCCGGATACCATATCTCAGGAAGTGATAGTCTAGGAACTTTGTGAAAAAATTCCCATAAGGAAAGTTGCCAAGAGAAATTGCGGGAAATAATTTTTAAGTTCCTAACTCTGCCGCTAGGGGCGTCATCACTATGGTCATGTAAAACAAGACATTTTTCAAAAATGTCTTATATCAACGCCAAGGCTTACGGCATGCTTGCTGTATATTTTGAGTGTTTTGAAAATGCTAATATTGAGGCAAGTGAATATGCTATCAGGAATCCTGTACGAAGACCCTAGACTAGAAGAGTATTTTGGCGGTTAGAAAAATGGGTAGAGTACGTCTTGCTCCAGTATCATTTAGGAGACATCCGTCAAGAAACTAAGACAGTATTATAAACGTTCTCGCGAACGTGCAAGCGGATCCGAACTTGAGTGTCAGAAATATTTCTTTAGAGTTAGGTATAAGTTGCACTACAGTGTACCGAATTTTAAGGGATTTAAAGGTACATTCCTATCATATAGTTTTACATCAGACTCTTTCAGAGACTAATTTTGACAAGCAACTGGATTACTGTTATTGGTTCAGAGCTATGTGCAAAGAAACTAGCCAATTCCTCCCCCGGATTTTACGGACTGATAAAGCAACTTTTACTAGTTGTGGGAGAGGTAATTTGCACAACATGCATTATTGGTGGAATCTTAGGAGACAGAATTATCGGACCGTTTATCTTTAATGATAGTTTAATTGGCGACTCGTATCTAGACTTTTTACGGAATCATCTGCCTATCCTTTTAAAAGAAGCATCTTTTAATATAAGGCGATCTTTGTGGTATCAGCAGGATAGATACCCGGCACACTTCTCTGAAAGAGTGCGTAATTTTTTAGAAGCTAGTTACCCAAATCGTTGGATTGGAGGGGATAGTTTGTTTCCATCGCCACCCAGTTGTCCCGATTTAACGGTGCTAGATTTTTATTTGCGGGGAACACTAAAAGAGATTCTTTATCAAACACGACCAACAGCACGGGAAAAAATAATTGAGAAAATTCAAATAATATGACTTCACAAGCTGAAATTCATTGTCGTTTCTAACACTAAAAAAAAAAAATGTAATGCATTGTGCACAACTGTGGTTATTTTGAACTTTTATAAAGTCTATTTGTTGTTTGTTGAACAATTTTGCTTTGGTTTCATTAATAATGTCAATATGTTTGTTGTTTTCATTGTTTTTTTGGCCTGTTGCTCTTTAAACATGCTTTAAATCTTGGTCTCACATGGTTTGAACCAGTGCTATTCCTGGATAAAGTGTAAGTGGAGGTACATAGAAACAAAACAACAATTAAAGATTAATTATGACTATAAAAAACCGAATAAGTTAAAAAATTAATAAAAAGTTCAAAAATGCACACTTGTGGAAAGTTTAAAAAGATTATTATTATTTTTCATGACACGCAAGAACCTTTGCAAACAATTGTTTTTTCCCTTGCAAATTCCTTCCATTTTCTGAATATGATATAAAAACTATGTCTTTCCTTTTGAAATTTCGGAGTAAAATTTAAAAAAAGAAAGGTTCCAAATATCGCCCTCTAGCAAGGGCCGCAAAAATCATTATAATAAAACTATTATTTCCTTTTAATTGTTAAACCTTCCTTTCTTAAACGAGACCAAGTTTATCAAATTCAGTTCAGTCAAACCAAACTTATGGTAACTTTATCAGTACTCTTTCGCCGTCCTCTCCTACCTTAACTACAACAAAAATTTTAAAACAAAAAGACGTAGAAATTCTTTTTTGATAACTTATATAGGGATATTTTCCAGAAAAATGTCTTTTTTACATGACTATAGCAATGATGCCCTCTAGCGGCAGAGTTAGAAACTTAAAAATTATTTTCAGCAATTTTTCTTGGCCACTTTCCTTAACGGGTTTTTTTCAACCATCTTTAACGAAACATCCTGTATATATTAATTCGATATCAGTTTGAGCTAAGTGCAACTTAAAACATCAGAAAAAAAATCTGCTACTTGGCTTGGCTAATCAAACAAATCGCTATAGGAATCCTACAGCTAAAAATGATTAAAACTGAGATACCCCATACGTTAATGCTTTAATGAAACCGGGAACATAATAAATCACCAATTCAAAGTTGATTTGCATTTAAAATGAGAACAATTTGAACTATCTACCGGTAATTTTTATACACTATATTTTGGATGGTATGAAGTGGACAATTGTACATTTAAAACCATGTTATAATAAACGGAAAAATGTTATAAAGCTCTACTGGATGAATAAGGGAATTTATTTTTATAAAATGAAAACTTGTTGAAGGTTTTAACTAACATAAAATACAAATTTTGAATTTAAATCGAGAATATTTTGCGTTAAGTGCTTATTTTATAGAAACAAAGATATAAAATAATAGACAAATAATAATAAATGAAGTTTTAAAGTAGAAAAAATTATATTAACCAAAAACCGATACATATTTATCAGAGTAGTATATTAAGGTTCCTAGTGAAGTAATATGGGTTTTGCGGGGAAGTCAAAGTACTTAAAATTTATTTTTGTTCATTAAACTACAGAAATAACTATAAACCTCATATAGACTAGTTAAACTATTACAACGTAAGTCGTCGATTTTTACGTTAAAAAAGAATTTTTTAATAATAGTTTCAAATTACTACTTCTTATTGTAAACTGTCAATCAAAGTCTCGCCTCTACAAACTTTTACAAGGACTAATTAATTTACCTTTCTACAGAAATATAACTCTTTCTGTAATGCCTTTTTGACACTCAATTATTGCATAAAAATTGCGCTGTTTATGGAGGATCCTATTCCCGAAGGTTCTAAACATTCTCTTTCTTTTGATCATAATTATAGATAAATATTTACGAACCACTGGGAATGTCAATAGACCTTAATAATACATAGTAAATTTGAGAAGAAAAACTAATCAATAGACAAACTTGAGGAGGTACCGCTACCTCTTCAAATAAAAACTCACCTT
Organism: Diaprepes abbreviatus; assembly: GCA_034092305.1. Lineage (NCBI taxonomy): Eukaryota > Metazoa > Arthropoda > Insecta > Coleoptera > Curculionidae > Diaprepes > Diaprepes abbreviatus. The sequence goes on from JASJET010000129.1 coordinate 4,173,260, forward strand.
TAAAAGGAAGTTGGTTTCTTCAAAATAAGAAATCTCAAGAAGGCCTCGTGGTTACTTTTAAGTTGAAACTTAAAATGAAATTCAAATTCTAGAATGTCATTCTTAAAATTTTCCCACCCCGAATTTGTAATATTCGTCACACTGTAGTGTTTTTTCGAAACTCGCTTATTAGATGAGCGGTTTACCCCTAAAAGATGCTTAGAAACACAATGTACCGACCAATTTTTTTCAAAATTCTAGTTCACAAAACCTTTCTATTAAATTTGTTATAATTTTCTGAGTAATTTTTCTTAATAAAATTTTTTTGAAAAAAAAAAACGCACGGAATCCATTTTGGATAAAACACCTTAAAGTAAATACTTTTTGTTTCTTGCCAAATTTTCGAAAAATGATTTATTTCCGCAATATTTGTGATTTTATGCAAAAAAAAGACGAAATTCGGTATTTTTGTAAATTTTTTTCTCGAAAACTACTAAACAGATCGTAATTCTAAAAAATGCATAGTAATCTTTGAAACTTCAACTTCAAGAGAGTTTTTTTCGATATGGGAAAATGAAGTCTGTGACGCTGAAAGTGGAACTCATTGTTTTCATAGCTAATAACTTGATCAACAACCTGATTTGCGAATAAAAATTCTCGGGTTACTTTTGAGTTCCACTTTCAGCGTCACACACTCCATTTGATCACATCAAACAAATTTCTGTTGAATTTAAAGGTTCTGCTATGCATTTTTCAAAATTACGATCCGATAAAATCTCAAGGATCTCGGAAAGGATGCATTCTTCGAAAATTTGCATAGATACAAAAAGTTTGTAAGTTTTTTGTTAATAACAATTGACGGTCCATTCAGACAAAATAATTTTATCAAGAAAAATTACTTCGAAAAATATAACAAATTGAATAAATATGGTTTCGTGAACTTGAAATGCGAAAAAAAATTGGTCGGTTCATTGCCTTCTTAGGGGAGTGAACTACTCGTCTATGTCAATCAAATGACTGTTCGCAGCACGAACGAGGTGGCATATTTACTATAATGCCGGCTACACACGTACTCTACGGTTATAACTGTCAGTTAAAACTTTATGTGTGTGGGTATTTCAGTCTCAACTGAACTCAGTTCAATTCAACTGTCAATTTAATTGGGACATATAAAATTTCAATATTTTAAACTGAAAGGATTAACTGAACTGAGTATGGGTGGAGCTTAAACTATACAGTTCCCATTTCAATTTGTATCGAGCGAAGAGTGCGCATCACATCGCGTAAACAGAACCAAGTTATTGTAGATTTTATTGGAATATGTAGATCTGAATCTTACCTATGGCAAATTAAATCCAGCGAATATCATGACCGCGTCAAAAAAGATGCTGCCAATAACAAGTTAGCAAAGAAGTTACAAGAAGTAGAACCTGGTGTGGTAAAGAAATCTGTTTTGACAAAAATAAACAGCTTAAGACATGCTTTTCGCAAAGAACAAAAGAAAGTTGAGGCGTCAAAGAAGTCAAGTTCAAATCTAGACAGTGAAAGTGAAAAGGTAAGAAAAACCCGATATAATTAATATTTAGTATGTATTTATTTGTTTTTTTTTTTAAATGGGATAACTTGGCCACGGGACTTTGCCATCATTCATGAAGTAGTTCATGAAATTATTTTTGATATCTTTTGCGTCATTACGATGACGATGAAGTGGAATCATGTTCGATTGATAACTATCGCAACCAAAAGAAATAACAGATCCGTCGTGACATACAGTTTGCTGGGGCATATGTACTCGATTGACGTTCAATGGTTCTAAATTAATTGTGGACTGAAAGATATGAAACCATGAGGCAACTATCCTAAGAACGTTTTCGACAATGTGCCTTACTCGAGATAATCGATAGTTAAAAACCTCTGAATCTAATGGTCCTTATCTAAATGGCTTCAAAATATCTGTTCGGAGAGGAAATGCATCGTCCGCAACAAAGACATACGGAACATTCTTGGAATTGTCAGTTACATCGTCACGCTGAGGAATATGTAAATTCTCGTTCACCAACTTTTCAAAGAAAGATGTGTTCTGAAGAACACCGCCATCGGAAATCCGTCCATTTGTTCCAAAATTCACCAGTATGAATCGGTATTTTGCGTCAACGATTGCTAGAAGAACCATACTGTGTTCATCTTTGTAATTGTACTAATAGGATCCAGGGTTATCAGGGGGAAATATTTCAATGTGTTTGCCATCCATGGCACTGATGCAGTGTGGGAAATGCCATGTTTCAACAAACAAAGTTGCAGTCTCCTTCCATTTTTCTTCTGAGTTGGGAAACTGAAACAAGCACGGAACAATAAATGTTAAAATAGCTGTTTTTTTAAACTTTTTTATACTTTATAACATTTTAACAATATATTTTTATTTTTTAAGGAATCGGCTGACAATCCACTTCCAGTTGAAGAACATATGAATGATGATATTGAAATCTCTCCATCAACAATTGAGGACGCTCCAGCAAAACAATCAAAAACACCAATATCACGGCCTGGTTCTAATAGAAAAAGAAGGATAAATGATGACATGTTAGCTGAAGTGCTGAATACAGTGCGTGACCACTTCAAAACACCTAGAGATTAACCTAACAGTTATATTCTGATAGGAAAAACTGTTGCTGTGACGTTAAGACGTTTAGAAAAACGCCTGGTCCTATTTGAAGTTAAAATGGGTTATCTAAGCACATCGCCAACATCTTATTATAGTTTAACAGCAGGTCAGAGTCCTAGTATTATTACCCTAAGTATCACACCGACACCGTCAATGGAGATATTTGGTTCATTAAGGGAAATTCATAACAACACAACTGGACAATCTATTCTAAGGACAACACAGCATCTTAACAACATTAAGTCGATTCTTCAAAATTTAATTCGATACGTTTGTAAAAATAAAAGCAGTTTGCTAATATATACCTGCTTATACTTGGGCAAAACTTTGTACAAAGCGTTACATGTTTCTGCGATTATTTTCCAAGTGCTTGAGGAGATCTCAAAGTAGCAGTTAATCTTTCATGTGGAGATATTGCTGTACTCATGACTGTATCTTCCTTCGTAATCAAAGAGGCAACCAAGGAATGAAGTTTTTGGTACAGTGTTTAAGTCATGCGCAAATAATTGAGGAAATCTAATGATTTTTCACTTAATTCTTTTAATATATTTTTGTGGGAAGATAAATTTAGTTTTTATAGCTACTTCTTGCACCACTGTTTACGCGTTTTCTTTTTTCTTTTGTGTAAAATTACAAAAAGAAAATCGAGAGGGGCCAAATTGTTACGCTCGTTCAAATCCATGAAAAAACTTAAGGATTGAACTGTACGTATAGGTACATCTCACTTCACAGTTAAATCTCACAGTTAAAACTGTACGAGTGTGGCAGGTCTAAGGTAGCGTTCAGATTTTCTCGACGGAACAGGTTTGATGAAAGTCAATTAACCCACAAGTGGCATGTACTAAATGCTGAATTAAATGAATCTATTAATTATAATATGAAAATAATTAGTTCTGATTAAATAAAATATCGTAACATTAATGGTAACAATATGACATTCTACAACTTCAATATGCCTCTATTTTGTAGTGTCAACAAATATATGGGAGTCATAGCAACCGGGGTTGCTCTGTCAGCGTGTTGGCATCACCTTTGAAATAAATTTCAACGTGTATCAAATAAGTGAAACAAATCATTCATAAGCTCCTATTTTGCTATTAGATTGTTTTAAAGGTTTTCATACTAAATGTGAGCAAAAAATATTTTAAAATGACGTGCTTTAACCGATGTCCTTAACGTAAACGTTAATCACCGTTCAAATAATGTCTATGGCTGAACATTATATATTCAAATTCGGCACACAAAACAACAACGATTAAACAGGTCAAATAAGCCGTAACTTAAGCAGCAAAATGGAAGTCCTTTCTTAGCGAATGCCTTTAGGCATTGGTTAACAAAAGGGCAAAAACATGACAGGCAAACACGAAACGGGCGGGGTAATTATTTAATTATTACATTTCGGAGAGGAACCGTACCTATTCATGGTAATTGTCTGAATCTGAATGGTCTATTATGGGATCCCATTGTGATGTTTATCCTTTAGTTTAAGTTAATTGCCTTAGCTAAAGGGGAAATTTGTTTAAGATGGGAAAGAAAGTCAAAATTTGAAGATTGGACGTTACATACTTAAGCCGTAGAGAAACTGGATATTTTTAATTAACATAATTAATAGCTTATAAATATCATACGTATTGGTTAACATTTTAGAATACCATAAGCTTATAGTACACTGTAAAAAGGAAATGTATTAAATTTAATGTTAATGTGCTTGACGCAAATTTTTACAAACGTTTATTAAATGCATTTAATGTAATGCGTTAAAAATACTTTACATTAATCTAAATTAATTTATTCCATTAAATTTAAAGTAATCATGCATTAAATTTAAAGTCTGATCATTACTTTTTAATGTAACTATGTACATTAAATATACAGCCAGTGTTAATTGAATTTGAGATATGTTATCACATATTTAATGCACCAACATAAATAAATATGGATTCAAAAAATTCTGAAATACCAGGAAAAGGTAGACATTTTTTCTATAGGTAGACTCAGCCATCTAGACCTGTTTCGAACTCATTGGTTCCCGTCAGTACCGGGCAGACATGTACACTTCACCATAAGAAAATTGGGTCCTTTAAGAAACATATCATATTGAACAAAAAGTTCAATACAAGTTGCGCCATCTATCGGAATCGCACGCAATGTATATTGAATAATAATTTAAATTTCTTTAGTATTAGGGTATCTTCTTCTTCAAGTGCCATATCAGGTCCCCCTGACGTTGGCAGTTACATTGGTAAGTCTTTCACGGTCCTGCGCCAGCTGGAACAGTTCCCCTGCGCTACGTATACCTGTCCATTCACGAATATTCCTCAACCAGGGAGCCTGTCTCCTTCCTACCCCTCTAATTCTATATCGCTCCCCTCTGAATATATGTCCAAGATATGAGATTTTTCTACACTTCACAGTGTTTAATAGTAGACGAGTTATGTCGGCCCTATTGAGTACCATTTCGTTGGCCTGCCTAGCTGTCCAAGTTATTCTCAGCATTCGCCGGTATAACCACATTTCGAGAGCCTCCAACCGATTAATCCTGGCAGCCTTAATTGTCCAGATCTCTGCCCCATATAGTAACACTGGCCAGACGTATGATCTTATCATTCTCTGTCGTAGTTTTAGGTTGAGGTTATCATTGCAGAAAAGTGGTTTCATTTTTTGAAAAGTTGCTTTAGCAGTCTCTATTCTACACCTTACCTCTTTATCTGAGTTTAGATTTTCGGTGATATAACATCCAAGATATTTAAAATGAGTCACCCTGTCTACACTTTTTCCTTCTATTTGTATTGAAGCGTTAAGATGAGGTTGTCTACTAAAGACCATAAATTTTGTCTTTTTGATATTTATGTTGAGCCCCATTTCTTGACCCTCAGCTTTATCACAGTTTAATAGATGTTGCAGGTCTTGTAGTTTGTCGCTTAGGATAACAGTGTCGTCAGCATATCGAATTGTATTTATATATTCTTTATTGATTTGTACTCCCATTCGTTGTCCTTGAGTAGCCCGTTTAAAGATTTTATCTGAATATATATTAAAAAGTAGTGGAGCAGAATTTTACTTTCTTCTGTGAGTTTTCCATTTAGCCTTACTGTTACTTTCTGCCGCCAATATAGATTTTTAATAATTCTTACGTCGCTGCTGTCTACCTCTACGTTATTTAAAATGTCTATGAGTTTTCTGTGCTGTACTCTGTCGAAGGCCTTCTCGTAATCGACAGAACATACGAATACATCCTTGTGTTGGCCTCGGCATTTTTGCAGAAGTATATTTAGAGCGAATAAAGCCTCTCTAGTACCTAGGGCGTTTCTAAATCCGAATTGGGTTTTATCTAAATCTGCTTCGCATTTAGATATGGATGATTCTGAGAAAGACCTGCAAAGTGTAGCTCATTAGACTTATTAGTCTGTACTCACTGCATTGCTTTGCTCGCTGTTTTTTTGGGATTGGGACGAATACAGACCTCAGCCAATCTTCCGATATATTTCCAGTCGCGTAAACGGTATTAAACAGTTTGACCAAGATTCCTATATTTTCCTCATGGATCATTTGTAACAGCTCGGTTGGGACATTATCAGGCCCGATGGCTTTCCTGGTTTTTGCAGATCTTATAGCAGATATAACTTCACTGTTTAGAATTTCCGGTCCCATGTCTATATTAGCGCCTATATTAGCGAGATCATCGGAGTTGTGTTCATTCGGTCTGTCATCATCAAATAATTCTTTAACATATTTAACCCAAGTTCCAAAAATTTCTTTTTTGTCCAAGATAATTTTACCATCAGGGTCCACAAGGGTATTAGTGGTATTCTTATTATATAGACCTGCTATTTCTCTGACCTTTTTGTACATGTTGAATGTGTCATGTTTCCTTTCTAGATCTTCCATTTCGATACACTTGTCTCTCATCCAGTTCTCTTTGGCTATCTCTATATGTAGACTAATTTTAATATACAGAAATTGAAATATCTTTTCAGTTACTTTCTTGAAATTTAAGATACCACTTCATCAAATTTAATGTACAACGAACTGATATTTGAGTGAATTGCTTTTAATTCGAAGTAAATGTAAATTATTCACAATTTTGGGTAAAAAACCATTAAATTTAATGTAAAATGAACTAAAAATTAGCATTAAATTTAAGATTATTTTTAACAGTCTACTGAAAATAATTTAAGAGAAAATTGCAATAAAATTGTAATTAATTCTAAGGTGGAGATGAAAATGAACAAAAGAATTAATTTAACTAATTTAAAATGAAATTTATTTCATCTAGACCTCAAATTATCCCGGAAGAAGGGGACGCAGTTGAGTATAAATTGAAAGTTTCCATCGCTAATTTTGTATTAACTTATGTTTGAGTCCATTTTTCGTAGTTGCAAAACCCAAATTTGGTCCAATTTTGAGCTATGGTCCGTTTATGGTTAGAAATCTGACTTCTTCGGAAAAATAAAAACTTTAGATATGTAATCTCATTTATATTACATATTGATTAATTAGAAACAGTTTTTGTCTCTTGTAAATTTTAGATTAAATTAATATTTTAGACGTAATATGGCAAAAATTAAAATCCCTTAAACACGGTCTTAAAAATCCATTTACTATACGTTTTCGTAATGCTATTTAGCACAGTTTGTTTCTCCAAGCTTAAGAGATAAAAACACTCTTTTTATTAAAAATTAAAAGTCAGTATCTACGTCTTTAAATTTAAACAAACTTTTGTTAATTTTAATCAATTTATGCTGTTAATTTTCTAATAGTTTATCTAAAGAGGTGGAGTTTTTCAATAAACAATACATTTTAATTTAATTCTGGTAAATTACCAATTAATAATTGAATAATTTGAAAAATTAAGTTATTAGTCACTTTTGTAATGAGTAATTTGGAAAATGAAATGTTCATTTACTCTGGTAATAGATAATTTTATTTCCAAAATTAACAATTAATTCGCCAATTGATAATTCCAAGAATGCAACGATTAATTAATTGATTGATATTTGTAGGAATAAAATTACCAATTACTTGATTAGTTGATACTTTTAGGAATTAAATTACCAATTACTTCATTAATTGATAATTTTATTTTCAAAATTATCATTTCATTAATTATTCTGTTTTGTGCATTAAGAATTATTCATTGATTGATATTCTTATTTTGAAGTTATCCAATACAAACTTAATTGATAATTTTTAACCGATGATATTACTAGAAGGAATATTATTGCCGATCTTTAAATAAAACTATATTAAAAGGGGCAGTCCTGTAAAATTTTAATTAAAGTTGAATACTGAATGCTAAGAGTTTAAGACATTAACATTAATTAACTACTGGAAAATTATTAATCAGCAAATCGAAATTATCAATTATTTTATTAGTTTATAATTTCGAAACTAAAATTATCAATTAACTAAGCAGTTGGTGATTTTTCCTCAAATTATTAATTAATTAGGTAACTGAAGATTTATTTCTAAAATTATCAATTAATAAAAAAAATTAGTATTTTATTTTTACAATTATCAATTAACGAAATCATTTTAGGAATAAAAGTACCCATTATTAGAGTAATTGATTCAAAAATTACATTATCTATTACTACATTTATTGATAATTTTACAAACTAAATTACCAATTACTTCATTAAATGATAATATTATTTTTAAAATTATCAATTCGTTAAGAAATTGATAATTCTGTTTTATGTATTAATGATTATTCATTAATTAATATTCCGATTTTTTAAATAATCTGTTTCAAATTTCATTAATAATATTACCCGATAATATTACTAAATCAAGTATTACTGCCTATGCTTCAAATATTGTATTATAAGTAAGCGATAGTTTATATTCAATCAAGAACTATGTAAATAATTTAATGATGATGTGGAAAAAATACAAATCCACATGGATTAGTTTTAAAATATTTTATAATAATAAAAACAGTAACAGACACTGAAATATAATTATAGGTCTCATATAGTTACAAGATTTGAAATCTAAAATGTCAAATTATCGTCAATTTTTCTTCTTATTTAAAGCTATTGTTGGAAACAATAAATTTCTATGCTAACCCCGGTGTTGAGTTTAGATCTCGTTGGTTATCCAGACAGGATAAATAAATAGCCTGTGTGCTTTGGGCAAGTCTCTTCCGTTTCGTTAGACATTTTCTGGATTTAACGTACAACTACTATTTACTTTCCCTAGCTTTTCAACTATATCTGAGATCTAACAATACTAAATTTTGAAGAGCAATTTCTTATCGAAATAAGATTATACAGGATTCTATATTATGGGTGACTATTCCTTTGGTTATACAGGAAGTAACATTATGTCCCTGAAGGTGATGAGATTATGTTGCAATATGAACAATTAAGCTTTTATTTATAGAAAAACAGTGAAATATAGGTTGAACACGCATTATGTTAGAGTTCAGCGATAAGATCTTTTTTGTTTCTTTATATCGCACGACATTTTTAAATCGAAAATTATCTTGAAACTTCAGAAACGAAATTTTAATCAGGTTTATTTTGTCTCTCATAAATTAGGGAACCTAATTTAATCCTACTGCTTTCCATTAAAAATATTGAAAATTAAGTAATATTGATATTTGTTTTTATGTATTACACCGGGCAACGTACGAAGTACATGCTTCAGCACCACTGCGGTTGAGAGGCTATGAATAACTTCTGGCTACAGAAGCGCAAAATAATTCAACCAGAAAAATGTCGATAAGTTGGCGTCAAACTACTGATTGACGAGAAGTCAAATGTTCCCTGAAACCAAAAACTTTCTAGTTGTTATCCAAGATCAGGTCATTCAAACGAAAAACTATCTGAAACACATAATCAGAGATCATTCGATCCAGAATGATGTGGATGTCGAATATCAGAGACAATCTTGGTGTACAAGGAAAGACACGATTCAGCAGCCAAGATCATCGATCAAGAGCTGGTAGAGAAACTAAAATTGTTATAAATAGAGAAAGTGCCCTACTATGAATACAGTCCAGCATCTTTTCTGCAGAACAACGTGTTCAAGTTATACTGGGATAGAACTGCACTTACGTATTATATAAAGGGTATCCCAAAATTCAGAATTTGCCGCCATTTGTGCGATAAAATGTTGACAACCAAAAAAACATTTTGACAACTGACAGCTCAGAGTAAGTAGAAATGGAGCACTACACGAAGGAACAACGTTTTCATTGTTGAAAAATATTTCAAAAATAATGAAATTTTTGGCGGCCACGGTTCGCAAATTTCATATGGTCCCAATATTGGTTTAACTTTATCAACTGTGAGGAGATTAATTGAAGAATTCAGGGAAACTGGATCAATTGGTGATGTTAAACGTATTAGTCGTCTAGTAACAAGCCGTTTAAATGTTAATATCCAAGCAATGCGTGAGAGCGTTGATGAAAGTCCAGGAACATCAATTTGGCGTCGTGGAAAGCAATCGCAAATTTCAGAAGCTCTCTACCACGTATACTCAGTAAAGATCTGCTTATTCATGCGCGCAAAACTGACCTGACACAGGAACTGGAACCTAATAAGTATGCACAACAAAGAGAGTTTGTTGAATGTATCATTGAACATCAACAAGTAAATGCTGATTTTTCGAGCAAAATCGTCCTATTATATGAAGGCATTTTTACCTTGATGGTTTCGTTAATCGTCAAAATTGCCTCATTTGAAGTTCAGAGAACACACATTTGATTATTGAAAAAAAGAAATGCATCCACAACGTGTCACTGTTTGGTGCGGATTTTGCGCTGGAGGCATTATCTTCGAAAATGAGGCTGGTCAAGCAGTGACTGTTACTGATGCATGATATCGGGACATGCTAACCGAGTTTTTTCTGCCTAAATTAGATGGTATAGATGTCGATGACATGTGGTTTTAACAACATGGTGCCACATGCTATACAGCCTGTGAAACAATTCAATTACTGCATCAGACATTTCTTGGTCGTGTACTCTCTTGTTTCGGTGATGAGAATGGGCTCCCTAGATCATATGATTTAACACCACTGGATTTATTTCAATGGAGTTATTTGAAGACAAATGTCTATACTAATAAGCCGACAATGACCCGTACATTGGAGGAGGAGATTCAATGCTGAATCTATGACATTCAGTTACATTTATGCAAAATGGCGCGAAATATTTCGACAAAAGGGTGTATATGCGCCAGCAAAGTTGTGTAGGCCATTTGCCAGATGTGCTAGTCCATAAATAACTCTATCCTTTGTACTTAATACGTCAATAAAGAAATTACAATTTTAAGAAAAAACGATGCTTTATATTCAATTCAAATCTTGTGAAAATTAGGGACACCCTTTATAAATAAAGGACAATGTGAAAAATCGCTACCCCTACAATAGGAAATTTTAAAGGAGCTGCAGTGATTGTTGAAAATGCTCAAAATGACTGAATTTTCCGAAGGTAAGTAGAAACTACAGTAGGTTTCAAGTTATACTTGAAAACTTACCCTATAGGATTACCAGTTTACAGTAGAAACATAGAACAAATCATTAGGCCTAAGACTATTTTCATTTTTATGAACGTTGAGATTGGACAAAATAGTGAACTATTCTGACTTGGAGGGAAACACTGATAATGTAATTAACTGTTTTTTTTTCGGTCCCAATTTTTATGCAGAAAGAATTACAGCAAATGTGTACTTCAGCAATATGAACAGCCAATAGGCTTAAATGAAAATACTCTTAGGCTTAACAATTTTTTCCCTGTTTCTCCTGCAATATTCGAATTTAAGGGTGGTTTCTCGTAATCCTATGAGGTTAGTTTTCAAGTTCAACTTCAAACCTGTCGTTTCTTTTTATCATCACAAAATTTAGTCGTTTCAAACTTTTCAGCAGTCAATCAAGCTTTTTTGAATTACGTATTGCAGGAGGGTAGTTATCACCCCATCTAAGGGAATAATTGAGTAACATTTATGTCTCGAGTTTGTTTATCTTTGGGTTATAATAGTGCATTCTTGGCATCCATAAAAAGGGCAATCCTATTCAATTTAAGGTTGTTTCTCTTTTTCTACTGCATTAATTAAATTTAGGGGTAGTTCTCGCAACTTTGATTTTCAAATAGTACCATAAAGCTATTGCAGTTTTTTGCCAGTTCTCAAAATTGAGATGTTTCCAGCTTTTTTAGCAGTTATTATAGTTTTTGATTTGTTACCCTAAATGGATGTGTATTGAATGTACGCTGGTCAATACTCTTAATTTACCCTCAATGCACTAGAAAATTATTTCGGAGATGCACGATTTTTTTTTTAATTTCGAATTTATTTTCAGCGTAAACAAGTACATTCCAATATGATAAATATATTCGCTGGTCTGAAAATTTATAGGTTATTTACAGACTTAACATTTTGAGAAAATGAATAAGTTTCTGCCCCTTTTCTCATTACTAATGAATAGTGATATGAAAAGTAATAAACAAGAAATTAAAGAACTCATACAGAGAATTTCTACTCAAGCTCACATATACTTGTATATATTTTGATTTTTAAACACTTCTAATTACTTTATTGTGTTATAACTGTGTCTGGCATAACCTCACCTTTATCTTTTAAGCTGTTAGTTAATGTTAAAACTGATTGTTTATAATAGTATTGATGTTCACATTGTTCTAACCGTTTTAATTTTAATTTGGGATTGACGTTTTAACTGTATACTTGATTTATACTGTATAAAGGCTGTACTGGCATTGGAGATTGTTCTCCAAATGGCAAGATTGAGATGTGCCCTTTGACGAGTGAGTGTGGTTGGTGAGTACTGAGAAAGCTTATTTAAAGACCATATTCTCTTGTTTCTAGGGTTTGAGTCCTGAGGATGGTCTAAGTAAGACCGAAAGCGCATGGTTGATAATTAAGAAATATACACTAAAGCACACAACAATATCTCTCCTTTTCTTGATTTTGAGACAAGCCAATAGAGACATGATTTTTCGCATTTCCACTGGTGAGTAAAATGTTTTCCCTAGAATTTTTCGGCTAAATAATCTAGAGTTTCTACCCTGTGGTGGTCTACAAATAGACTGGGACAGGTTTTATCTATTCTTCGGTGGGGTAAAAGTCTGGCGATCTTTCACATTGTCCTTTTCAAGTAATTCGTCTGCTTCTATTTTCGCACGACTATGCCGGCAACATCAATCACAGGGCGTCGGTGATCGCAACGCGCATGGAGAGAGAACTAGAGTGGTATTTACAGGAAATAAACGGCTTATTTTATCCTTTAACAGACTGAAGGGAAAAACGGTATCTTTTTAAACTAATTCTACAACCATGAAAATTTTTTTATATCCTACTTAATTTATAGAGAGAAAAATTTATTATTTCAAAATATATGTAAAAATCATTTAATATATTTACTTCTTTTAAATCTAGACCCGAATAAAAAAAAACTCAATTTTAGACACAAACAACATTCTAAAAAATATTATTCTATTATCACAGGGCAAATATTTTCTTTTGGATTTTTTTACAGCCTTACCAACATAATCTATTTACCGAAAATCAATTTATCAGGCCATCTAAAGTACTAAAAAAATCCTGCTTGACAACCACCCATATAGATAGTTGACATGACCTCAAGATTTACGATTCGGGCACAGCAGGACAGAAAATTGAAAAGTTCCACAAAGTGAAGGGCAAAAGATTGGCTTTATTTAACTTTTTAATACCTTTGAAAAAGGGGAACGTAACTTTTACCAATAAAAGACGTCCCGAACTAACAGCATTCGTAAATCTTTAAGAGGTAAATAACAAAGTTTTTTTTCTAAGTGATAAAAGTACAGAAAGTCTGGAATTTTATTAAGGTTTTTGTACTTCAAAAGGTAAAAATTAAAATTTTTGTGGTGTAAATAATTTTGTTGTTCCTTTGTCGATTTGTTTCAACTCTAAAAGCTGAATTTTGCCATTTGTAAAGATCTGAAATGGCTAATTAGCGGTTGTGTGTCCAAGTTTGTACTTCATATTCTTTGAAGATTTGTTTTATTTTGTTCTGGTGAAATAAATAGTTATGACTGAAAGAAAGTTAAATTGTGTTTGGTAATATTTGTTGAAGCGATATTCCGATGTTTGCCAAGATAACCAATTTGCTGGACTTTCAATTTTTCTGTGACCTTTATAAAATGCATACATAAAAGATTTTTCCAAAACATCGATAACTGTAGAAGTTATGAATATTTGAAATCCAGGAGACGCACAACATCAAGGGTAATTTCAGGATACATTCAACAGTGAGATGGGTGGCGCAATTTTAAGTACACTACATATGTTATGTAAGTAGTGTCTTTTGTGATTTGTCACCACTTGAGTGCAACCCACGGTCGGACGCATAACCAATGTTGCGCAACTTTCGCTTCGCGTTAACTTTCGCATGGCGAAGAAGTTTCGTGTATCAGAAGTTAGGACATGGTCGAAAGGTCATCTCGTCATTCCTGACTTTTCGGACAAGTGGTGCCAACTCATGACGACGCACTAACGAGCATTTGGCCTCAAAAACCGGACAAAATTAATAACGTCGTTGTTATTGACTCTAGACGTGTCAAAATCAGTATCCTGGGATTTTTGAGGGCGCTAAGTTTATTTCTGGCATTATTTTACTAATCGGGTGAAGGGGGGCTGATTAGGGTGAGGAGGGGAAGGGAGTAATATTAAAAAAACGTAATGGTTATCGTTTTATATGTTTTTAGGTGCTTCAATTTCATTTCTGGTATTAGTTTACCAATCGGGTGAAGGGGCGCTGACTTAGGGTGGAGAGGGGGAGAGGAGTAATATTAAAAAAACGTAATAGGTATCGTTTTATATGCTGACTTAAGGCAATTGTACGTTTTCCCATAAAAAAATCTATTTCAAGATAAAAACAAAGTCTCTTTACTGTGTGATCAAGTAGGTCCTGAAGCACAACTTCAACACTCGTCTCCGTAACTCGGATTGACTCTGGTTTTGGATAACAGAGTTTCTTTGCTTCTCTAATTAGAGTATAATAAGGAAATATACCCTTACTGGAATCGTGTAACACCTCCCACTGCCTCCTTATAAAGACACCTTCAACAAAGATTTGCAAAGCTTGTTCAGGTGTGTAATTTTTTACTTTCGGTTTCTGAGCAGTATTTATTACCTTCCTGTAAAGTTTGGCTCTTGTTGGTGTTGAAGTTGCATCCATTATAAGTTAAGAGGCCGCGGCATTTTCAGACATTCGTGGACGTACGCTGAATGCATAGTTAAGCTCCTCAAAAGGTACCTATTCGCGGAGTTCTTTAGTATTTTGTCGTTTACTACGATCATGTAATTCTTGGAAATGCTTCCTTGGGTGTCCCTTAGAATTCGTGGCCCAGTTATGTACTGGTATTGATGTATTAAGCCATTTCTCATTTTTTTCCAAAAATATTTCTTCAATATAGTTAGATGATATCCATCTTTTCTTCAAATCGCTATTAAAATGTTTTAAATCGTGACTTAAAGTATGGTATTCGTTTTGGAGACATTTCATCATTTCGCAAAGCTTATGTTCCATAAATGATACCTTATCTTCAAGTGTGGATGTGCTTTGTTCAAAAAGCATGTATAGCGTTTTCCGATATACATCAATAACATTTGATTCAAATTTGTACCTAGTAGGAAAAAAAATATGTATGTAAGTAAAAAATAACCAAAATTATTGCAAAAAAACCCACGGAACTCAAAGCGGTTTTTTGAAGAGGTGGAAACATGTGGAAAATGTTTTGACTGTTATGATATGGCTAAGGTCTATAGATTATTATAAAAAAAGAATTATAGTCCTACCTAGCTCGGAACAGTTTCAAAAACGCTAATTAGTTAAAAAAAAACAAAAAAATAGAAAAATTTTTTGCATATTGTTTTAGGTCCATAAGAATACTAAACAGTCATTATATTTTTGAATAATATATATTAAAATTAAATACATACCTTGTTCTTCAGATTCCATCACAAAAAAAAAAATATTTTTTAATATTCACTTTACAAAATACCAAACAACAAACACAAGTCTAAAAAAAATCTATCAAGAACGAATGCGTGCGTATTGAACGAAGCTTAGATTGCAGGTAACTGTGCGGAACGTAGCTGCGTGGAGGGGCCACTTTGTCATATTTTTATGATAGTACGGTTACTCAAGTATACAAAAAAAATAATTTCGATGATTACTTGTATAGTTTGCATTTCTTCTTTTTGCCCGGTTTTTGAGACCAAATGCTCGTTAGTGCGACGCGTGATTTCATTTTGTCATACACTACATATGTTATCAGAATCATAAGCGAAAATTATAATACCTCTAGCAGAAAGCTCTTTTCCGCACCACTACGAAGTCCGATTTCGATTTCAATGAAACTTCAATATGTTGTAGAGGGTACAAAAATAAAAGACATGTATTTTTTTATATGCGGAGATTTATTATAATGGGTGAAAACCGCCCCTAAAATTCACCCCTATATACAGTATTTTTAAAATATCTCAGTTTCTAAATGAGATATTTTTACAAAACAAAATGAAAGTTACTTGTTGTTATACATGATGTTAAACTATGGTATTTATAACCACAAGAATATCATCCCTTATCATTTCTTTTAGGGTAAACCATATATTTACGCACGTAATTTAATTCTACAAAACACGAAATTTAATGGAATTGTTTGAAAAAATTTTTTTACGAATACCATAAGTAACTTAAGTTGACGGTTTTCTGGGTTTCCCCCACATACTTTTTTTAAATTTCAAGTTCTAATTGAGATATCTTACAAAACAAAATAGAAATTACTTGTTATTTGAAGTGAGATTCTACCATATCGTTTTAACCCCATAGATATCATCCTCCACTTCTTATGAGGGTTAATTTTGTAACACATTTACATATTTTAATTCTGGGCATAACGAAATTAAACCAAATTTGTTGGTAATATTCTTTTTAAACAATACGATAAATAACTTAAGTTGACGTGGTTCAGGATTTCCGAAAATAAACTGGTAAAAGAAGGTGAGCCACCTCCAAATGGGTTTTTTTAATATCTCCAGTTCTAATTAAGATATTTCTGCAAAACAAAATTAAAATGACTTGTTTTTTGAAATGATGTTAAACTATGGAAATAGACGAATTTTGTATTTCAGTGTATATTTTATTACTATCGGCCAAACGCTTTGGGTCTAACTTAGACCTCAGGGCTCAGACCCTAGAAACAAGAGAATATGGTCAGCAAATAAGCTTACTCAGTACTCACCAGCCACACTCACTCGTCAAAGGGCACACCTTAACACTGCCAGTTTGAGAACAGTCTCCAGTCGCCAGAGTAGCCTCCACACAGGACAAATTTTTTTAAAAATTTGTCACAAATTAAAATTAAAACTAAAACATTCAACACACTAGTACATTGACATTATTAAAACAATAAACCTATTTAATAAAAAACCCAAAAGAGTGAGGTTATGCCACCCACAGTCATAGCATAGTATAGCAATAAAACTGTCCAAAAATTAAAATTATATACAAGTATGTGTAAGCCTGAGTAGATATTTTCTGTATGAGTTTTATTTTAATTTCTTGTCAATTGTATTTCAAATCAATAATTCATTGATAATGAGCAAAAAGAGAAAAAAAAAGATAAAAAAGGGCAGAAAGGAAGGGCAGTAAAAGTTTATTAATCTACAGCGTTACTGTTATCGGTCATTCTGTGATATATTTCGAACACTTGGGTTCAGTGGCGTGAAATGATTTCCATTTTTGTAAAAAAGTAACAAATTACACGAACATAGGCGTAGTTGAAATTTGTTGAAATATGTTAACTATTAATATATTTAGAATGAAGTGGCTGAAACTGAAAAAGATAATCAAAATTATTATAAGATCGCACCCACGCAATCACAGCTTATTCTATGGTATTTTCACTGACGTTATCTAATAAAATTAAAAATCTGCAGAAATATTGACTTTAGATGAAAAAATTGACATAAAGAAAATTACAGCAAAAAATAAGAAAGCTAAAAATAGAAAGGAAAATAAAAATAATACCGAAAAGAAGAAAAAATACAAACGAAGGCAGAGAGTAAACCTGGTACCAGCAAGATGGTAAACAAAGAGAAAAGAGAGAAACCGAATGAAAAGAAAAAGAAAAAATTAGATTTTTCCATTAGTGAAACAGACGATCTAGGAAATGCATTTTATTATGTTAAACTGACTGAAGGAAAAGAAATTAGGAAGAGACCATTAAAAATTTATAGTCCAAACAGCGAACCAGAAAACAAAGCTATGAAAAACTACTAAAGAAATATAAATTAAACAAATGAGAAAGAAAACATGGAAAATTCAGTAGACAATTATTGCGTAGAATGTTTCAAAAATTATAACTGAACAAAATCTAAAGTATTTCTTATTTTTACACTAAAGTTAATTGTACTTTATGTATAAGATTATTAAAACTAAAAAATATATGACATTATTAAGATTATTATATAAGATTTTTAAGACTGAAAAAATGTTTAACTTCCTAAAAGTTTACTGAAGTTTTCATAAGAAGATGATTGCTATTAAAATAATTAAAAGATTTAAGCTACTTTTATTAGTAACAATGTTGATTTTTAATGAGTATAAAAAAAGACAACAGAACAATAAAGACTGGATTTGTTTGATTTCAATGTATCTGATGCTCGAAATTTAAACATTTTTAAATTGATTCTTCTATCCCAGCAGCAGACATCTATCCTTTGAGGCTTTTTTACGATGAGTCTTCATCCCGAAAATTAGATATCTATCATGTTCATAAGTTTTAAAAAAAATACAATTTACACTAATCTTATATATCTAATACTCAAATGATTAGGGTTTCATCATAGATACAGACCAAAATTCTCAGAATTAAAGGATAGATTGTCAGTAGGTATTTAATTATTAAGCTGTTTTAAAAAAAGTGGGGCATCTATCCTAGACTTACCTTAATCTCACTTGACTAGCAGTCCCTTATTTCTCCGTGAAATTCAATGAAATGTGTTGCGTTTGCTTGTAGAAATGATTCGATTTAGTATGATAGCTATTCTAACTTTATGGCCTCCGAATTGCTGATTGGATGTGCTCAATAAAAGTAATAGTTATAGTCACAAAACTGACGTAGACGATATCTCCGGAACTAATATTACGACTTTAATAGGCAGAAAATTATTTTGTCTGCAATTGATTCTTTTATAGCTCCCAGTAAAATGCACTAATGCATTAGGTTTGGTAGCGAGTTTGGTATATATACTATTACTATAGTTACCGGAGTAATAGTGGATTCAGTTAACATTTTTTTAAAACTGAATCTTCTTAACACTATAAATGACAATCACACTTTATAATAAAATCTTTATAAATTTAAATCTATGCAACTCGAAACTCAAGTTTGTTTTTTAAAATCTAAGAAGTTTGCAACGATGTGTAGCATATGTGGAGTAATCTAGGCAGAGATAAGTATAAAGTTTTGACGGGTATTTAAAAATATTTTTAACGATTGAAATTGTGGTAAATTTGGCTTAGATTGCTAACATCTTGTTTGTTAAAAATGACATGTTGCTTCTTTTTTATATTAATTATTTTTTCACTATAAGTTTGTAATAGTTTTAATCTTTTTATTTAGTGATCACATAGTCTTATTCATACTTGAGATTAGCCTTGCATTTGTGTAAAGCAGTAGACGAGTTTTTGTATATTTGTATCCATTTAATTTGTTATCCAAGTATTGGGTTTTCATCCTTATGTATTTTTATGGGCAACTCATACCCTGTATGGAATAAATTATATTCATCCTATTTTTTAGAAAGGACTATACTATTTAAAGGTGTGAAGAGTAAGAATAGATAGCTTTGGGCTTTTTGTTATACGCCATTGGAGAAATTTCCGATGATGTAGCACTGGATAATAAATTTTCTTTAGCCATCACTAGTGAAAATAACTTACCTAGAACAGAATATAAAGCTTATGTTAAGTCAGTCGATTTGAGATTGGTTAGACGCGGTTTTGTTCTGAGATCCGTCCGATAAAGTTATGTGATGAGTATAACAGGGTTTTATTTTTGACTTTTCATTTATCTTTGGGAAAGTTAAGCGAAAATTTTGTTTTATTTCACTTGGGAAAAGGACGATCTTGGTACTGTTTGTTTCAACAATTTAAATAGCTTTTTTTGTGTTTTTATGATATTATTGATTTATCTTTTCGAAAGCTGTTTAAACATATTATCTTCAAAATTATGTTTAATTCATTAATTGGGTTTTCATCATGGTCTATAAAAGGTTTCATCTTAAGAACTTTAAATTGTGTCGAATGATTAGTTATAAGTTTCTCATTTTAAGGAATTTGGTTTCTTATTTATTTTATTATATGATTTACAAGCCAAACGGCTTCACACTTCCTCACACTCACACCAGTTATACAAAGACACCAAAAGTATGGGGACCCTTTCCATGTTATTGGGTCCTAGGTGGCGTGGTCTCCTGTACTTCTTCCTAACTTTCGGACGGTCCGCGCGGTTGCAAGGAGAACTTCTTTCTGAATCGGTTTAAACAGATGCTCACTAAGGCCCAGTCTATTGAAGTTCTGTAGGAGGTTCTTTGGTATCACTCCTGTTGTTGATAGTATTATGGGAATCGTGTGGATGCTGTTCATTGCCCACTGTCTGCGAATTTGCACCTCCAGATCTTTGTATTTCGCGATCTTCTCATTGTATTTTGGTGTTAGGTTGTTGTCATTAGATATAGTAATGTCAATCAATTTAATTCTCCTAGAAATTTTATCTGTTAGTATAATGTCTGGCCTATTATGAGCAACTGTTTGATCAATTAGAACCATTCGGTCCCAATAAAACTTGAACTAATTGTTTTCAAGAATGAGCTCCGGATTGAGTCATGTCTTTCCTTATACTCAGTTGCGGCAAACGCTTAGCAATCTGGTCTTGGATAGCTAACAACAAGCTCTCCTTTTCTGGAAACATCTGTCTTGAAATCAACCAGTTGAATGCTGAGTTGTCGACATTGTCCTGGATGACCTCATTTGGATGCCGTTCATGAAGTAGTTTCTGTAGCTAGGCTTGTAATTTCTCTTGATCTATTCGGTGGTGAAAAGCAATATCCCGTTTCCTCAGCTGAAGCGGCATTGAATCATCTGCCTCGCATATTGCTCGATGTTGTGTAGAAGAGTCCGCTAACCTGTGGAAATAAGAACGTAAGTTTATTATTTGTTGACCTTGCTGCTTACCAATATCGACCAATCTTCTTTCTTCTTGGTGTCTTGGAAGCATTGTACGTTCAATAGCACTCCGAGGGTATTGTTTCTGTGCTTTTGTTAAGAGTGTCCTTATTTAAGGAGTAGCTAAGCGCAGAGCATGTGTACGTGTTGAGTGCCTTAAACAATATTTCTACTATTTAGATTAGTTCGTAACACTCGTCTTACCCTCCTGACAAATCCGGTTATCAATTCGGCCTTAGGTATTTATATGTTTGCTCTGCTTCCACTGCAGCTATAGTTTCGCCGTTCTGCATCTCGAATGCTCCCAGTTGTATTTTTCCTTTAGCGATGTTCAAAATACGGCACTTGTCAAGTCCAAACTGTATTCCGATATCCCCGGAGAACTCCTCTACAATTTTTAGCATTTGCTCCAGCTGGTTTTTAGTAGCAGCCATTAGTTTAATATCATCCATCTGTAGAAGTTGATTCAATCTTACTACCTTTGTTGTTATTTTTAACACTAAAGCCGTATCTGGTGGAGTTCCAACGGCGTGACAGTGGGTTCATTGCAAAGCAGAACCACTATATTAGTTTCGATGGTATCGCTGGATGACACTTGCAATTGGATCTTAGTTCACCAGATTGACATGATGCATTCTAAAAAGAAACAGAATGATTATCGATCCTATACATTCTCAATATAACTTTGAGCCACTCATGTGACACTGAGTCGAAGGCCTTCTTATAATCCACGTAAGCAGCAAAGAGGTTCCTTCGGTTAGCAAAGGATTGGCTACATATTACAGAGTCAACAATTAATTATTCCTTGCATCTCATTACTCCCCTGGTGCATCCTCTCTGTTATTAATAATAGATTTAAATGTTTTGTTTAATGTAATAAAAATATTCACGCTATTAATCTTGTAAGCCAGCTGATATTAGAGCTCCAAAATCAGAAACCAGAGCTGATCAGTTAGATAGCAGCTCCTGAGTCTTGAAGTTGTGTTTGTAATATTGGTAAGGTTTATTAACCTGTAATTGTTTAACACTAAAACTATAAAAGCCACGGATCGACCAGACTATCAGAATGGATTTGTCACAGTGAGAAATATTTATTGGTTTATAGTATAGCTACTAATTATTATAGAGCAGTAGTAAATCGTAGACGAAACAGATATAGGCTACCAAAATAATTCATTTGTATAAATCCACGATCAAATGCTGTCATAGCCAATCAAATTTTCGATAACAGATTTTTTTAAATGTTGATCTATTTACATAAAACTTTCTAAATTTAAAAATAAAATAATACCATTAAATTTTACTACATTTCTGTTAATCAACGAACAATAAAGTTAATCAATATTCAGTTAATAATTCGCCCATAGTCAGCTAATCAATGACACAATCCAATTAGTCGCCATCTAATTAAATATTTCCCTGTATGTGAACGATATTGTCTCTCTCAAACTAATCCAGACTCTCAAATTAAATTATTAAATTAATATTACCTTTATGATCAATATCAGTTTTCAGAGAAGCAGAAAATCCAATATCTACCTAATTATAAGTGTGATAAGGAGACGGTAGCAGTGATCTGCAGTTTACTGATATTATTAACTCCAGTTCAATAATTTTAGCCTTTGTATTTGCAACGAAATTTGTATAGAGTGTTCGTGGATGTATTTTATAATGAGGGAATTACTTTAAAAATAAAATAATGTTACATTATTTATATTTCCTTATTAAGGGATTATTCTAATAAATATAGTAGACCAGGGCTTATCCGTTTTTAGGTGGATGTGAAATGGAACATGGAGATTTTTGCATGAAAATCTTCAGAATAACCTGAGTAACGATAAATTTGATATGCGTCAATTCAAAAAGTTGGGCAACATTGTTTTTATTAATAAAAATATAAAATTAACGAAAAAAAAAGTTTTTTTTTTCAATTTTTCTCTCGTGCAACTTTGAAGGTCTTTATTTTATAGGAAAGCTGAAGAGGAAAAAAGTTTCGAAATTAAATTTGCCATAAGATCTCAAAATATATTTCCTTTATTGCAAAACAGCAATAATTAAAAAAAAAGGTAAATAAAGCAGGTTCTAAATCAGTTTTTTTTTGAACATTTAAATTTCTCTGAGGACCTTCATATTAGAGCAAAGAAAACTTTATGTCATGATAAAATAATGCGCTAAAATTCATTAGGATCGAATAGATAGTTTTCCATAATAATTTTGCAAATTTGTCCAGTCCAAAATATCACGTTAACGTATTTACATTTATTTTCGACATATAGTAGAAAACTCAAGTTTTTCAACGCTTTTTTTTTAGAATCAAAATCGGATGATTTGGACGGCCTCAGGAACTGTTTAAAGACATTGTTGATATTTTTGCTTATAAACAAATAGATTATCTCGGCGGATTTTCATTGGATTTTTTTTTGCAATACATGGTTTGAAAGTACTTGAAAAGACGTTTATTTTCATGAACAAAAATTTCAAATCCGTCAATTGTTTTCTGAAATACAAACTGTCAAAGTTGACAGCCTGTTACGGTGAATCTATAAAAAAATCCGACCTGATTCTTAAACCAAAAACTTTGTCTTGCCTAGCTCTTTTTGATCCAAATATTTAAATGTTAATGTTATCGGAAACTAATAAAAAATAAAAAGAATACTGCCTACTCGCGTGAAAAAATGAAAAAAGAGGGGTGGGGAGCTCTCATTTTAAAATTGAGTTCGAAGATTCAAAATACATATCTGAAAAAAATTTTCATTTTCTCAGCTGATAATGGAGCGATGACGTTATTTATGCATCATACTTACAGCATACTGCACCCTATAGTATTGGACTTTCCAAGCGAATCTTCGTTTATTAATATAATCAAGCATACTATAACGATATATATATATATTTACTTTAATTATCAGAATTGTTCACACACAATCATTGTTTAAGCAAATTGAAAAAAATTTTGGTTTTAAATTATTTTATTCGTAAAATACAGAGAAAAATAAAATAATTATTTTACATAAATCATATATGAAAACTTAATAGTTTTAAAGTTGTAAGTAATACAATATTTCTACAAATATTTGGCGATATAATATTTTTGGAGATGACAGCATGAGGCTTTAAAATGTAACCGTTAACATGAAAGTAGTGGGGCAGGAGTAAGAAACATCTGCTCAAACTGGCTTTCTAAAGGTATAGAATAGGCATTAAAGAGAGTTATTCTGTAGTTATTATGTGTCCCTATTTGTGGAAACATACTGCTTACATTGTTACCAAAAATTGTATTTTATAAATGTGCACGACATGGTATGTATAATTAACATGCAAATAAATTCAATTTGGAAACAAGTTTTTCAATTTGAATTAATGTCGTTTTTTTTAATTATTATCAAATATTTTTCTTAATTTTTTCGTATTGGCGAATATTACGAAACAATTCATTTTTGCCTAAAGGAATGCTAACTGAGAATTGCATATAAAAAGTTCGCGTAGATTTCCAGTGGTCATTTTCTTTATGCCAATTTTCCAACAATAATGAACCCCACTGAATATGACAAATTCGTCAGATTATTTTACTGTTAGAAGATCTGAAAAACTCTGGCGTGGCGTTTGGACAAACATGTGTATAGAGCAGTTTAAAATATAATATTTAGTGTTAAGAGTGCTTTATTGAACTTTTTGAATATAATTTAAAAAGAATAACTATTTTATTTTTACCTGTATTTTACGAATGAAATAATTTAAAACAATTTTTTTTTTCAATTTGTTTAAACAATGATTAGTTAAATAATTTTGATAATTAAAGTAAATACATATCGTTATAATATGCTTAATTATATTAAAAAACCAAGATTCGCTTGGAAAGTCCAATACTATAGGGTGCAGTATGTTGTAAGTATGATGCATAAATAACGTCATTTGTTTATAACAAAATGAATGGATGATGGGTACATGGCATTATGATATTTGAGTTCCATTATTCGAGGAACATAAGTTTAAAAAAAAATTACCAAAATTGCTCTATTAGAAGGCGAGAAAATGAATATTTTTTTCAGAAATATATTTTGAATCTTCGAATTCAATTTTAAAATGAGAGCTCCCCAACCCTCTTTTTTCCATTTTTCACGCGCGTGGGCGATAATCTTTTCATTTTTTATTAAAGTTTCCGATAACATAAACATTTAAATATTTATTTTAAAAAAGATCTCGGCAAGTTTTGGTTCAAGAATCAGGTCGATATTGTTTATAGATTCACCGTAACAGGCTGTCAACTTTGACAGTTTGTATTTCGGAAACCAATTGACGGATTTAAAATTTTTTTCACGAAAAGAAGCGTCTTTCCAAGTACTTTCAAACCATATATTGCAAAAAGAATCCAATGAAAATCCGCCGAGATAATCTATTTGTTTATAAGCAAAAATATCAACAATGTCTTTAAATAATTCCTGAGGGCGTCCAAATCATCCGATTTTGATTCTGAAAAAAGCGTTGGAAAACTTTAGTTCCATGCTCTATGTCGAAAATAAATTTAAATACGTTAATGTGATATTTTGAACTCAGACAAACTTGAAAAATGGTCAGTTTTCGTAAACGAAATCGGATTGCAAAATTATTGTGCAAAAACTATCAATCACAAATTTTAGCATGCTATTTTATCATGGCATAAAGTTTTCTTTGCTCTAATATGAAGGTCCTCAGAGAAATTTAAATGGTCGAAAAAAAATGATTAAGAACCTGCTTTTTACCTTTTTTTAATTATTGCTATTTTGCAATAAGGGAAATATATTTTGAGATTTATGGCAAATTTAATTACGAAACTTTTTTTCCTTTTCAACTTTCCTCTAAAATGAATACCTTCAAAGGTACACGGGAGATAAGTTGGAAAAAAACGTTTTTTTTTTCGTTAATTTTATATTTTTATTAATAAAAACAATGTTTCCCAACTTTTTGAAGGTACACATATCAAATTTAGCGTTATTTAGGTTATTCTGAAGGCTCTTATGCAAAAATCTCCATGTTCCATTTTACATCCACGAAACCCCGATATTTTACAAATAAGCCCTGGTCTATAGCTTGAAAAAGATTTTACAAAAATATATTGACCAAATATACCTACTTAAAAAGTTAAAGTAAAAAGGTCTTACATTTTTGGAGACACAGGGTTTTGGTATTAGATGTGATCACCTCAATACAGGGTCCAATCGCCAGTGTTACCTATATGTTATTTATAATTGTGGTGTGTGCTTGAGGGTTTTTGACATATTTCAGTTATGTCAAAGATGAAGGAATAAGGAATCTCTTTTTTATTTTGGGATGGATTCCTCGTTTAAAAGGGTCTACTTTCTTAGATTTTTGTAATATTTTGAAAACTTATAATACAGGGTGTTCAAAAAATAAGATTAAAAATTAAATTGAAGGAATCGTCAAAAGTCAATTTTTTCAAACGGAAACCCCCAAATTTTCTAGTTGTATCTTATTTAGCAATACAAATAAGGGTAAGTTCGTGTAAGGTTGTTTGTGCCGAAAATTTTTGTTTTCGAAATATTGCCAATTTAATATTTTTACATGGCGATTTTGCTGCGGATTTTATTTGTGGAGTATGTTTAGTTAAATGGTGCCATCAAATCTCTATTGATTTATTAGCTATCAAAGATCATATCACGAATTTAATTTGCTGAAATAAAATCAAAAAATTTTCATTGAAGTTGTCCCACGGTCAATATGTACTTAATGTCGGATTTTACGAACTTTTTATTATTTTTTATGAATAAAAAGGAATTTTATATCCCTGATAATATTATGATTATTAAAAATTCTTGAAACGTTTCCACATCATTTTTGATAAATGTAAGGAATCTTTTAAATTTTAAAAAGTGTTTTTAAATATGCGTTTAGATATATTTGCTGAACATTTCAATTCTTTTCATAGTTTTTTGATCGTTTATATAATATATTTATATTTTTTTGCGAGAACCTTTAGGTATGAAATTTTAAGTGAAAGCAAATTTTTTTCGTTAAAATGATGTGTTGAATGAAGGTTAAATTTACGGAAATTTTTTCTCTAACACCTTGTAGAAGTATATAAAACTAGTTCTAAAAAATTCATCATTTGCCAACCGTCAGAGATTAAAAAATCAAATATGAAGAGTTCCATGTTTTAATGATATACTCATCCAGTAAAATGACACTTTTTATATCTATTTTCACAGTTAAAATGGTGAAAAAGAGAGTTTTTTCCTCTTTTATTTTAGACGATGGTTTACTTTGGTGGCCAGGTCATTCCACGTCTGATCACCGAAGTAAACCCTTCCTTCCAGACTCGGTTAGTACTTGGATAGGCGACCGCTTGGGATGTCCGAGTGACAGTGATTCGGAACCCATGTTAAACCATAGGTCCAGTCGCTAAACGGTCTCTAATTTAATGCAAATCATTTATTTATTTTTAATACAATTTCTATATTTTAGATATACTAAATATTGACGTACGAAAATTAACACAGAAGCATAAAAAGGGAGTTATTTTGTTTATATAATTTTTGGCTAATGTTGAAAGCATAGACTGCAAGGCGTTTTTTTTTCACTAGATAAATAACCCTATGTGCAAACATATGTAATGACATTTGCAAAGGAAAATAATAAATCAACAACAACTATAATAGACAGCAACTGTTAAACTTTTCACAAAACATGAATGCTGAATTTACAAATGCAAAATAACTTTAAAATATGCAAACCCGCAAGCTGAACTAAGCAAGTTTGTCGGGTGGACTTTTATGTGGGAACACATTACATATATATCAGTTTGTGGTAAATTTCAACTAAGTTTCGTTTAGGAAATATTAAAGTAAACTTAAAATACACAAAGAAGATTTTATATAGTAAATATTTTTCAACATATATACATAAACAATTTTCGAGGTAATATTTATAACTTTAATTTATGTTTTTAGTGTAACTATTATGTCCCTCAAATAGGCAACGAGCCGAAAATATACATACTATAAAAATTGTTTATTATATATTGTAAAGCTTCATTCCATCAGGAAAATTCAAAAACACCTGTGTAACCTCAACCAAATAATGTCATTTATTTTGCGAAAAATCCATTACATATATAGGGGTTTTCGTAGTGATTTAATATAAACCTTAAATAAATAAATAAGTAAGAGTTGTGATACTTGATCGCTTCAGTAAATCCAAGAAGCCCGGTTACTTCAACTTGTTTTACTGCTTCAGATAATACCTCGCTCTCTTCGAAATGCTTTGTCTGTTGAGTAATGAGCACTTTCTGAGAATATGATCGATAGTTCTGTTTCTAGACATGGTATTATGAAGATGGTCTTACAGTTCTTTCCACTTAAAGTGTAGTTAGTAAAGCATCCAATTATATGTTCCCTAGCTCAGCTTATTTCAAAGACTTCAAGTAATAATCTTAGACCCCTCTTAATAAGAGGGTATAATTGATTCAGATTTCTTTGGTTCGATTTGTCTTTAGTAAATGATCTACTTTCCGATTTCCGTATATTCTCAAGTGATCCGGGGTCTACACGAATCCAATTTTGTAACTGTAATTGGATAATCTATCAAGAATATCCTTATAATGAGATATGATGCATGAAACTACGTCATTTGACTTCAGTGCCACTATTATGACTCTACTTTCTGAGCACATATTATGTGCTCCCCATTAGGACAATCTTAATGCAAAATAGAATGAATCTCTGTATTAAAACCATTGCATGCTCTCCGAGAGAGCCCCTACCAAGACTTCCACCTGTAGTTCTGTAAACCACTAGGAGCCAATTTTCTGAAGGAAAGTTTCCTTTTCTTTCCAATTCTCTCTTTCCCTCCCTCTAAGTATATATATATATATATATATATATATATATATATATATATTATATAAATTCAAAAACAAATGTCACAATTTTTAAAACCAATCGTTCCAGATTAATAGAACCGGAGAAACTGACTATAAATGGTTGTGAAGTACAGGTTATGAACAATGTAAAGTCCTTGGGTGTGTTTCTAGATAGTTGCATGAATTGGGAATGCCATGTTTAATATTTAACAGGTAGGCTAAATGCTGTCTGTTATACTCCTAGAATTATAAGTAGATATGTAGGAATAAATATTAAGAAAATGCTTTACTATGCAAATTTTGAGGCTCGGTTCAGTTATGGAATAGTCCTGTATGGAAACTATAACGACACATTGAGTGTTTTTATATGTCAAAAAAGGGCCTTGAGAATATTATTAAATCTAAGTTATCGCGAATCATGCCAGGGTAAATTTAAGAAACATAAACTATTTACTGTTCATGCAATTTTCATACAGGAATGTATATTGCTAGAAGTAAGCACTTATTTGTAAATAGTGAGGCGCAAAAGATATATCCAATACGAACAAGGGATTATATATATATATATATATATATATATATATATATATATATATTAAAATATATAATCCTTTACCAAATTATAGTAAGCAACAAAAAAATTTTAAAAAATTGAAAAAGACAATATTTGACCTACTTGTGGGCATAGAACCATATTCATTAAATGAATATTATTCAAATTTAAATCAAAGAAGCAGAATGTAATGTTGCTACTAATGTATTTTTTTTGTATGACGCTATTTTATTGTATGTGAGTATACTTTAAAATAAAGATTGTTTATTATTATTATTATTTGATTGACAAGCCAAACGGCTTCGCACTCCCTCCGGGGAATTTTAACTCATACCAGGTATACAAAGGTACCGAAAGCATGAAGCTGTGTGGGAACCCTTTCCATGTTATCGGGTCCTAGGTGACGTGGTCTGCTGTATTTCCTACTAACTTTCGGACGGTTCGCGCGGTTGCAAGGAAAGTTGCTTTCTGCATCGGTTTATACAGATGCTCACTAAGGCCCAGTCCCTTGATGTTCTGCAGGAGGTTCTTTGGTATCACTCCAGTTGTTGACAGTATTATGGGAATCGTTTGGACGCTATTCATTGCCCATTGTCTTCGGATTTGCACCTCCAGATCTCTATATTTGGCGCTCTTCTCGTTGTATTTTGGCCTTAGGTTGTTGTTGTTAGGTACAGCAATGTCGATTAGTGTAGTTCGCCTAGAAATTTTATCTGTTGGTGTAATGTCTGGTCTATTATGAGTTACTGTTTGATCCGTCAGAACCGTTCGGTCCCAATATAACTTGAACTGGTTGTTCTCAAGAATAGGCTCCGGATTGTACTTGTACTAAAATAATTATTAAGGTGGTTATTAAGATACCTCAAATTTATTATATTTTAATGGAACACTAGAGTTTTCCTGTGCTTACAAGAAAGTAATGTTTTCTTCATCTTTTTATGTAAGTTAAATTGACATTAGCAATTATCGTCCTAGTTTACCACGATGGCGAAAAGACCAGTAATTGATGTAAGGTTTAGATATATAGGCAGTTATAAAAAAATATGTATAAAGGGGTATTTAGTCCCAAAAATGCAAATCCAATGAATTTACCATGAGAATGATAATACTAATAAACAGTTAGAAATATATTTTTACTTATCTTGGGATATTAGAATTAACCTGAATTTGCTTTTGACGAAAAAATCATATCGTTTGAATGGATTTGCAAACACCGTAACGTATCACTTTTGCGCTGCAAGTTTAAAAACCACTCTACAGTACAACCTTGTAACGGTGCGTATGATTATGGCCTGTCGCACCCGCTTTGAATTTGCCGACTTTGATAACCGCCGTCAAAGGAGATAATAAAAGCGTCAACATGCATGATCGAGGTTCGCAGTGATCCATTTTCTGTCGGTTTTTGGTGCGAACTCAAGGGAATTTTTTTATCCAGTTGGACGGCTTTATGGCACACTCTTTCGAAAAAATTTACTTTGCAGCGAGACCGGCGATACGAGAGACATGATGAAATCAGCATGGTGAGCTCGATTTCGATTGAAGTCGCCAAAATTCAAAAGCGTCCCATTCGTTATCTGTGTGATGTGTTCATATTGCACTACATGTTTGTGTGTCTGTACCGGTGGCTCCAAAGTTCCATCTTACCTGAAAGAATGCATGAATTGATTAAATGGAATAATGTTTTGCATTGATGATCTACAAACCACAGCGTCTTCGTGACGTAACATGAAATATTGCGCAGTGAAGTTACGTTTCAAAGTTCTGATGCAAATTTGTACTTGCCTCAAGAGTTTCATTTAGAAATGAGAATTTTTTCATATATAATTTAGTGCATTTTTCTCTGTGTAATCGATAATTAGATCATTTGAACGTACTCACAAGTATATATGTGTAATTATATAACAAAATTTATTAATATGATTGCACAATATTTGCTTTGAATCTAAAATATATTTGCCTACTCTGAAACCGAATGCTTCTGGTTTCTATTACTAAGCTATAATTCGTGAATTTTGGCCTTAGATTGTTGTTAGGTACAGCAATTATAAAAATATAAAATAAATATATATATTTATAACAAGCGATGACTTTTAATTTTCTCGGTGAAGAAATTAAAAGTAATGGGAAACTGGAAAAATACGTGCCCCACACAAATACATGCAAATGATGATAACTGCGAATATGAATACAATTAAATTAAAATGATAGTTGGGAAAACATTTACAGACAGGATAAGAAACTATGATTTGAGGGAACAATGTAAAATTTAAGATGTATAATTACCTAAGAAAAAAGAAAGGGAATATTTTGAGGTATGCACATAAAACAAATGGAAGGTAACAGACTGGCAAAAATAGGCAAGAGAAAAAAGCACTCCCTAAAAACCTTCCATAGTAACCACCAAAGTGCTGGACATCCACTTTCAAAATGGTGTGGCTTTAAATCAAAACAGGAATAATCCTACCTAGGTGCAAGGTGAAATCATATAAGGAGAAAAACATTTTGGCGCTAAGAAGAATTATTGATTATGACTACATCTTTGAAAAAAGTTTTATAACAGATTCTCTGATATATTCAAATAACACAAGATTTTGGTCAGCTAAAATTTATCAGTAAGATAAACAGCGCTAAATTGTCCATAGTTTTATAATAGGCTTGATTTTAAAACCAAAATCCAATTTTTACTTTGCTTCGTTTGGCCTACCATGGCTGCAAATCATTCTAGACCGATTACTTTTGCGAAACCAACCAACATTGTCGATTAAATTTGCTTGACAGCTCCAAATAATAAAACTTCATCTTCCAAATGTCCCTTTGTTAGTTCGTTGACTGCTGGACATTCTCTGAAGATTAGATCAACAGTTTCATCCTCCATAAGCTAATCAGATTTTCTATGATGTCAATTTTAAGAGGATGGTCTCGCAGTTGACACTATTACGCGATGTGTAAAACTTCTTGGTCGCCGTAATATTTCAAATTGTATTTGCCAGATGTGATTATATCGAGTTAAGCAATATTAAAACTTCTAGAACATTCTACTGTCTACAGTTCTAAATATTATGTGCATTAGTATTTTTAATTTTTTTTTCATGTTATCCGTAAAGATGTTCGTGTGCCATCACAAATAGATCTTTAATTTGTAATATTAGTCTTTAATAGCAAATTTATTGACGTACAGGAAAAATACAGTGGAACAACAAAAGATTTTTTAAATTTCTGATTGTGTGCGATGTGGTTAATCTTGTTTTTAAATGACTGCTTAATTTCAAATTATCAATATATTATTCAGAAAATATTACTCATTTTAAAGTTATGCTGTATAATATTACAAAATTGTAAATAATAACAAAACGATTTAAAACTGATCGATGTTTGGAATTTTATTAATTTGTTTACAAACAAAACCCACATGTACGTGCTTAAAATCAATTTATCAAATTTTTAAAGCTCATAAAAAAGTATGGCAACCACCCACGGAGACTTCCACTGCTTCGAAATTAACGGTTTAAGCACAGCAGGAAACACGATTAAAAAGTGCCACATAGTGAAGAGCGGAACTTTGACTTTTTACTTTTTAACATATTGAATTACTGCGAAAATTTTATTTTAATGGAAATATTAGCAACAAAATAGTTATCAAGTTTAGGTTAATTTAGGAACAGGTTTTAAGATATTTTAAACTATTATGTGCTGCAGTATTTCAGAGATCGCAATATTTCAAAATTGCAAAATTGCACTGACGGTTCTCCCAATAGACTGGTCTTGGTAAGTCAGTATAGCACTAAAACACAATATATATATATATATATATATATATATATATATATATATATATATATATATATATGTTATTGCGTTATACAATTTCATAGTATAAGTTTGTAAGATAATAGATTTATTTTCGACAATTTAGTAATTTATTTAATCAATTTTACCTTTGTTAATTTCCTCAGGAGACGTCTATGAAAGAAGGTGTGGAACTTTTTAGTAAATTCGATTTCCTTTTGTGGACAGTTTAATTTAAGATGTCGTCGATGTTACTTAAATTGTTTGACAAGTGTCAGAGTTGAAGTTGACAATAAAAAGCTTTCGAAATAATAGGGTGTGTTCAATAATACTATTGTGTATAAATACCGGCCGTCCGGAACAAATTCGTGTCGGATGTGGATCAAATCCAGAAGAGGTTAGTTTAGGTAAGAAAATTAGGAAAAAAGGAAAAAGGTGAATTGAAATTGTATGCCAGTGAAAACTAGAAGACTAGAAGAACAACTTCAAACTAGTATAAATCAAATACTGATGATGAGACAAGATATGAAAACAAGCCAAGAAGATATGAAGAAAAGTCAAGAAGATATGAAGAAAAGCCATGAATAAGCCAAGATGATGTGAAATAAGAATTGTTGACGCTGACGGTAAGCCAAGATGATGTGAAACAAAAATTGATGACGCTAAAGACAAGCCAAGATGATATGGAACAAGAATTAAAGACAATCCAAGAAAACATGAACCAAGAATTGAAAGAAGACATTAAGAAAAATTAAGAAAATATAAAACAAGAACTAAAAACAAGCCTAGAAGACATCAGACAGAAACTTATTGCAAGTCAAGAATATATGAAACAAGAACTGAAAGAAGATATTAGAAAAAATCAAGAAAATATAAAGCTCATAGAACAAGAAATGCAACAGAAGAGTAGCAAAATTAGAGAAGACGTACATGGAGAAGTACAACTAGAGGTGACGGGAATCCAGAAACAGATTCTACAATTACGTTTGCAAATTAGAGAAGACGTACTTGGCGAAGTACAACATGGGCTG
This sequence comes from Diaprepes abbreviatus, assembly GCA_034092305.1. Classification (NCBI taxonomy): domain Eukaryota; kingdom Metazoa; phylum Arthropoda; class Insecta; order Coleoptera; family Curculionidae; genus Diaprepes; species Diaprepes abbreviatus. The sequence goes on from JASJET010000129.1 coordinate 4,207,369, forward strand.
ACCGGAATCCAGAAACAGGTGCAACAATTATATTTACAAATCGAGAAGATAGCCAGTACAGGTATAATAAAGATAGATGGTATTCCTGCAACTAGTGTAATAAAGCCACCTACCTTAGACGGAAAAATACCTTGGCTTACCTATATCCGTCAATTCGAAGCCGCCGCCACCGACAATAATTGGAATTTACCGGAGAAGACACGTACTCTTGTTCTAGTACTACGAGATGAAGGTATGAAGGTTCTACGTAACATTTCCGAAAAAAAAAACAGAATGATTACGAGTTTATTGTTACTTTTCTGGAGATGCGTTATGGGGAAGCCCACATCCAAGAAGTTTATAAGGCCCAACTCCAAGGAAGAAGACAATTATACAACGAAAGCCTTCAAGAATATGAGGCGGATATAAGGATACTAATAAATTTGAATTACCCAACATATCTGGAAGAAATAAAGCAAGAGTTAGCAATAAATAGTTTTATTGAAGGTTTACGCGACCCAGAAACAAGTCAAACTCTAAAGCCGACTGAAGAAAATTTCCGAGGCTCAAACTTATGCCCTTCAATTTGAGATAGCCCAACAGACTTCAAGAAACCAAGAAAGAATCATAAGAAGAGTCAAAGTTTTCCAAGATTATCGTAAGACTAACGAGGAAATTTTCATGAGGCTAATGAGGGATTTGTTGGAATTTTTGAGCAAACGAAACACACATGACAACAAAAACAAAACCGTTCGAAGCAGAAATAGAATTCGTTTTCGGAAGTGTGGTCAAGAGGGGCATGTACAAAGCCGCTGTACTTGCCGCACTGTTTCTGACAGATATCCTGCTCATATTGCTAATATATGTAATGAAGTTCAAAGGAGCGATTTGGAGGAAGTCTTTGCTCTTTATGATGAACTTAAAGAAGTTTCATTAAGTAATAGTATCCCTTGTTTTGGATTTGCTGTTAACAAAGATAAAAAAAGGGGTCAGGGTCGCCGGTTTCATTCGAGTAATATGCGTGGTTACCAGTGCGGATACAATGGCCACTTTTATAGGGATTGCCTGGAAATTACTGCTGGTGGAGTCGATAGAAGAAAGGACCATTATGGAAGAGATAGAAGGATTACTCGCGGCGATCGTGGAGAACGAGACGAGAAGGACCGTGACCGCGAAAGAGGCTACGGAAGAAGAACGTTTTACAGGTCCTCATCGAGAGGGTACGTCGAGAGGGACCGCTACCGCGAAAGGGACTGTGGAAGAAGAACATTCTGCAAATAGAAAGCGACGGAATGCCTCGATCGATTTAGACTTTTAAAATTTAGCATTTTACTAAAATCGATGGGGGCAATCGGCAAAATATTGTGGCACTTCCGACTACACTGGAAATTGACACCTCCTTTCTTAATTTAGATACATTCGTTCATTTTTAGATTCTACGCAAAATTATAAACATATTTCATTTATAATGTCCTATACCTAAGTCTAACTCTTTTGACATATTTTGAACTTTATGTCAAAAATGGCGTTTGTACGCCTAAACACAACTATGAATTTATCTTATATGAAAGCCTTTTTTATTTAATTGGGTTAGTTTTTTTCTCGAAGGGGATTTATTTTGGGCGACTGTGATGATATTTCGGTAATAAATAAATAGAAGGTGATAAAAAAAATTAACATTAAATATTAAATAGAAAAATAATAACCTCCCTATTTTTTTTAATGTTATATTATTTGGCGTTAAAAATAAGGTTGGCGTTGTGTGACAGAATTTGATTATAGACTCCTGCTAATGACATATTGAGGTAGCGTTAATCATTTTATCCATAATCATTTTTTGCCTCATATTAATTAGTATCTATTTTAATAACCTACAATTAAATTTCACAGTAATAAAGACACACTGGAAGTCTGGTCGTACATCTTCTCTCTTGCAGCTTTAGTACCAAACAACTACGATTATTTAAGCTTCCCAACCACAACTCAGAACTTCAGGACTCAGGCAGTGCTGCTCATTAGCTGGACAGAAGACACCTCTTGTTTTGTAGGTCTCGCAACAGCGCGTCCGGAAGTTAATTCGCGTGAAGGTTTTAATTAAATTGAATAAGACAAGTTTCTCAAAACACTTAAATCTATTTAACACAAATAAATAGAAAAACGAACTATTTACAATGAAAAATTTAAAACTAATAACAATTACAAAAAAAGATTAGCATAATTGCTCTTCGCGGCCGTTATTTTAACCAAAAACGTAAAACCCAATTTTGAAAAAAAAAACACGTATAATTAGCTTAATAAATATTAAACAAAAAAAAAAGAAATTAGACGCGAAAAACAGCTATATATATATTACTTAATCAAACCGAATAAAAATCGCGAAACGCCCGACTAAAATAACACATGATAGTCACTTAACTTCCCGAATTAAATCAAAAACAAATCAAACAAAGAAAACCTTCATTCCCGCCGAATATACACTACGGCACTGGACTTAAAGAACGGCACCGATTACCCTCAGTCGACTTTCAGATTGGTACTGAAATTTAATATTCCTTAAAAGAGTGTCTTCGAATCTTACACCCCTCTGATTCCCATTTGTACCCATATTAGCCGATGGAATCCTGTGTAAACGTCAATTTCTTTCCCTTAAAGATCGAAGGTTTCGATCGTTACGTGCTGAGGGTGTTAGCTATTCTATACCAGATGTTTGATTTCCGAATTGGCCTCTGAGCATCTTAATCTTAATTTTTGTATAAACACAATTAATAAAACTATTCTATTTCTTGCTATAACTAAAGAAATAAGATAATATAACGTCTGTGAAAAAACCTGAGTGCCCTTTTATTCACATTGCTGGTAATTAAATCATTCTTTCTTGCAATCAGGAAAAACAATCGCTATATAACTCCTTTCACAGGATAAACGTTATATTACAGTAAAATGAGCCGATTTGATTATTCTTTTGTTTCCTAATAATGGGAAAATCGTTCAATATTTTAATACATTTTAACGGTATTTCATATACCATATGTTAAAAACTACCCTTAACACGTCTGGTTTCATTTACATAATCAGAGTAGGATTATTTCGACAGATTTATAGCCAAATCTTAGAAAGGGTCTCTTAGTTTTATGTCTTCATAAATTTACTGAGTTTATATATTTTTAAGAAAACATTTAAACGAATAAGATAATAAAAGTTAAGTTCGATAACTGATTTATTTTTTCTTTAGACTTTCGTGGATAGTGATAAAAAATATAACTACCCTATTCCTACGGGAAATCTATTCACAGAGTAATTATTTAATTATTCATTTTAACAGAATATAGTTCACATCGGATGGTGTAAAATAATTAATATTTGTTCCATTACAGTTTTATAAAGTTGTCTATTTTAAAAATTTGCAGTATGTGAAATATTGCCAATTTAACATTTTTGTATTGTAAAAATGCTAAGTGGCTTATCTATATAGGGAAACATCTTATTTTAATGCATGTTCAAAATTTTTACCCTAAACTTCAAAACATCTTTCTCATCTTCGAGTTAGTTCATCATGGACGGTCGCTCTAAATGATACTGGAGGTAAACTTTCAAACGCGTCCCTTACTCTTTCCATACCATTCTCCATTGTTCTCACTGGATTACAATAATCGATTTTTTTATCGTTCTTCATTTAATGTAGTCTAAGACAGTCAAATAAGGATAACGAGGAGGTCAAAGTTCCAATGTTGGCAATACACTCGTCATAAAAAGTTTCTTTTAAGAGGTTGGTAACTGGAATGGTCCTGTACCGTGGGGTCCCATCGTATTGGTAAAAAATTGGCATATGTTCCGCCAGAAGTTAAATATTGATTATCTAACTCTTCGAGAATATTTAAATATCTTTGAGGAAATATTGATTGATGAACTTTCGAAAAAAAATATGCTTAATTAATGTGCTGCTTAAGTTTTAAATTTTTGGATTTTAAATTTATGCTATTACTTTTAAAATAAAGAAGAGGGAAGCAAGCAACATTGTTATTTAGAAAGCTATGTAACTCTTGATAACCTTTTATAATTTTAATAAACTTAATCATATTTAGAAAATAATTTTGGAAACACAAAAATAACTGTAATATAATAATATAATTTCATAGCTAATTTTATTACTTACTGTTTTTGTATTATAAAACAAATTCTCTCTGTATATATGCCACAGCTCAAACATTATGATGAAGCTCATTGAGCCATACTTGAAATTATCTCAGCGAACTGCAAATCACTCCTGCTGCTACCTTATCACACATATATGCTCCCATTCTAACTAGGTAATGAATTTTCTGCTTCCAGAGCATTTAGTATTGCTCTAGTATAGGCAATATTAATTATTTAATTAAAACTTCGGTATAAATAAGAGCTCTGAAAATATATGTTATATATACAACATATTAAAGTAAATGTTTCTTTAAGCATTTACCTTTTATTATGTCATGCTTAATTTTAAATCATGTCCAATGATTAATTTATTCTTCAAACTAAAGTGAGATAAAACTAAATTGACAGAGAACAATTGCAATCCGCACTTTGTTCTTGATTGGATATAACTTTGCTCATAAGACGCGTATGGGGAAATAATAAGAATAGAATTTACAGTGAATAGATCCACTTTTTCGTTTTATAGTCTTAAGTGAACATACAAATTTTAAAACCATGGTTTAGGGACTTGGTTTTGCATATTTATTTAAATTCCTATTTTCTGGTAATATTCTATTTTTGATATTAATTTGAAGATAATATGGTTTCAATATTAATTTTAACATTTTTTTTTTTCAGGTGAGAAGTGATCTGGTGCACAAGATTCTAAGGTAATCAAATCAAAAAGTAAACTTAGAAATATATCATTTAAAGTAATTTATAAATATAAATTTTTTAATATAATGAGAAATATTAATATTAAAAACTGATACACACATAAAGTTTTTCATTAATATTTTATAGACATGAATTCTAATTTGTAGGATATCTCAACAAGAACTCGAATTCACATTAACTTTTAAAAAAAGATAAAAAAAAATCTGGATGAATCCTGTTCTCCGATACCTTATCTTTGAGTACATTAGCGATTACTCTGACTCACTGTATCCTGCACACCAAACCAAATTTGCAGATGGCCTCCTCTTTTCCTCTATCTTTCTTTCAATAAGAAGTTGCATGATCTGATCTCTTTGTCCTTTTTCATTAGTTTTAGGACATCTACATTTGTAATTCCCTGAACTCATGATATTTTTTTCATTCTGATACAACACTACATTTTAAAATTCGTAATAGGTTCCTACATCGTCTTTTTTGGCTCCATGCCCTAACGCTGCATAACAGAATAAGGAAAATGCAGCACCTTATCACTTTAGTTTCCTATTCTATGTATAGCTTACTGTTATACAGGATATTTCTGATCTTGTTGAAGGCTATTCTCGCGATCTCTATTTGCTGTTTAACTTCTTTCGTGCGATGTCAGTGTTACTGGGTTGTATCTTGACTGAATCAGTGCAGCTTTCATATACCCGAACAGCCTTGCAACATTGTAAACGGGAAAAAGTACGGCTCTTAAATGTCGTATTCTTGACTCGCGTCCAAAATAGGCTTCAGACAAAACAGGTCAACAACTGACGCCATATTTATAATTCGCCAAATTACAGAGAAAGCCATCGAATACAACAAAGAGGCATATATGTGTTTTGTCGACCTCACAAAAGCCTTCGACAGGATCAGACTTCATGACGTTCTCGAACTACTTAAGGACAGAAACATATGTCATAACATCCTGGAAGTAATTAAAGACTAAAACAGCAGAAATACAACGAAATTTAAAGTAGGCAACAAGACATCGAACCAAATTCCAATATCTACCGGCATAAGGCAGAGAGACAGCCTCAGTCCAATTCTATTCAATGTCATTATGGACGAAATTATCAGAGAGGTGAAAGAGGCCGGTAGAGGATATAGAATGGGAAAAAAAGAACTAAAGATAATTTGCTATGCCAATGATACAGTACTGATATCGGAAGACGAAGACAACCTCCAACGGCTCCTGTACAAGTTTGAAAAGACCGCTGAAAAATTTAACATGACAATCTCCATAGGAAAAACCCAATCTCTCACGATCAGTAAATAACCAAGAAGATGTAAGCTCGCTGTACACAATCAAAGCATCGAACAGGTCATGCCATTTAAATACCTGGGAGCAAACATCACCAGCAATAGAAACTTAAAAGCAGAAATTCAAGAACAAACAACCAAAGCTGCCGTAATGTCAGGATACCTACGTGATATTATATGGAGAAATAAACATATGACGACACAAAGTAAGATCAGAATATATAGTTAAACCGCTGTATATCTTTACGTCAAAATTTGACATATGCATCAAACTAGTGACATTGTTTTTTTGAGAACTGTAACAGGATCGGAGTGGCTCATTCTACTATTTTCTTTTTCGGTTATATAACAAGAAATTTGTCGAATGGTTTATAAGCAAGTTTCACAAACTAAATATCCTTAAAAAAGAAAAATGTTATACACAAAAATTTTAAAATTGAAGTTTTTCCTTCTGTTTAGACATATCGATAATTTTATATCCCATTTGTATAGGGCTATTTAATGAAGGAGTTTATGTGCTTATAGTGGGTTTGATATTTTAAGTGAAATTTTAAATATGACAGATTTTAAAAGCGGATTAAAATTTCCTCTTTTATATTACTACACTAAGAGATGTACTACTGCTAAAAATAATTTACTTTACGTATTAGTACATTCTTTAATAAGCATTGCCTTTTTAATATGTTGTTAGCTGATAATTTTGAAATTATAGAAACTATTGTACTAAAAATTTTAAACACATTCTTTTTAATTTTGGGATTAGTAGGGTGATGTCTGAAGGTACAAGTGTGGGGTGCTTACGTGTATGTTCACTTTTATAAGTGAACCTATGTTGTTGTAATGTTTCATCTATGAAATTTATGACAATAAAAGCTTTATTTATTTATTTTATAAAGTAAATCGTTTATATTCTAAATTATTGGTAACTATTTCGGTAACAGAAAAAATTATACGCAATTTGTTGATAAAGTTCTATTTTTATTATAATACTCCAGTTAGGTATAACAATATTAGGGTAGTCTAACTGAAAACTAAAAATAAATTAACTATTCTAATAGAATCAGAACTAAAAAACAGTATTCTTAGAAACAGTGGGTAAGTATACAATATTCTAGAAATTATTCAGTGTTTTATACTTAATGACTAACTTTATGATTTCTGACTGAAATAAATGAAGTAGTTAAGCTGCAAAAATATTGAATAAAAAGATAAATAATTAATCATCTTCATCAAATAGCCTAGTTTCCTTAAAAATAAATACATAAATTTAAAAAAAAAAATGTATGCTTCAACAGATAATAGTTAACACAACGCACGACTCATGGCTCCGAGTCTTTTACTGACTACATTTCAAGATTCCTCATGCCCTATCCTCACAGATAAATTTATAAACATATAAATGTGTAAAATAATGAAAGGGGTTTGATCCAGGGCATCCAGATCTAAGGCCCCAATATTGCATCAGGTTCACTGAAATAGAGTAATACATGCATAAAAAATAATACAGACATGGAACAACAGAAATCGTAAGTGAACTAATTACAATTAAGATTAATTATTTATTTATATACCTAACACTATCTTCAAAAATTATAGGTATATATACAATATCCTAGAAATGATAAGTATTTTATATTAAATTATTGTAACTTTATGATCTTTGACTGCAAAAACTAAGGTATTCAAGCTACAAAAATATTGAATAAAAATATAAATAATTAATTAGTTTCTTCTTCATTAAATAGCTAGTTTTCTTAAAAATAAATACAGAAATTTAAAAAAATGGGTGCCCCAAAATGTAAGATTTAATACATCGCACGACTCATGGCTCTGAGTCTTTTATTGACCTCATTTCAAGATTCCACATGCAACATCCTCACACATAAATGTGTAAGCATATAAACATGTAAAATAATGAAAGGGGCTCGGTTGGGGGCATCTAGATCTGAGGCAAAATCTAGGGCCCCTAGTTGCATCAAGTTCACTGAAACAGAGTAACACATATATGAAAATAATACTGCCATAAAAAAATAGAAATCGTAAATGAACTAATTACAATTAAGATTGATTATTTATATATAATAAATATAAAAAAAATGGTATCATACTCTTTCTTGTTTTATATAATGTCATGGGCAAAAGAAAAAAATATCCCATATAGAAATGGAAAAAGAAAATAAGTGTTTAAAAGGTGCCAATAAAAAATTTAAGTTAAAAATTTAGAAAATATGTAAAAAAGAATTTTATGAGAATACTTTAGAAGTGGTGAAATTTTTATGTATGAAAATGCCAAAAGAGATTAAAAAAAACACAAATGAAAATTATTAAAAATGTCTGTACATCCACATATTATCAAAAACTGAAAAGAGGATTAAGGGTCAAAATGACTTCTCCTTTTCTGAGGAATCGCCATCACTCTCACCAACATTAATAATAAGTGGCTGTAAAGGAACTCGAATTTTCTTTTCAATTTACCACTGCTTTTTAATAATATTATTTGTGTGTTCGACATAGTTAGCCCAATTCTGTTTTGTCACTGTTCCTAACGCCTTTTTCCAAGCCTCTATTGGTTCTTTAACTTGTAGAATCAGTTGGTCATAATTTCTCTTTGCCTGACTCCATACCATTTCAATTGGGTTAAAATGGCAATGGTATGGAGGCAAGCGTAAAACTTCATGTCCAGAAGATTCTATTAGCTGATCTACTACAAAGCATTTTGCAGGCTTTGGTACCGAGATATCAAAGACCACAAAGTATCTTTTGTAGCATCTTCTCCAAAGTTGATATATTTTTCTTTCAGCCACGCTTTCATAGCGTCCTTGCTCCAACCCTTTGTTGGCCATTTTTGAAGTTGCCTACTATGATAAGGAGCATTATCTAAAACAATTAAAGAAGGTGTTTCCAGTTTTGGCAAAATATCTTTTAACCAAGCTTCAAAGTTTTCCGAATTCATTTCTCCATGGTAATCTCCAGTTTTTGACTTTGATTTAAAAATCAGCATTGCATTTTCAACGAATCCATTTTCATTTCCTGCATTCAGTACTATGTACCTGAAAAAAAGTAGAATAGTATGTGGCAGTACAAATTATTTGAAATATTTTGCAGAAACACAAATTGGTCTTAACCAACGGAAGCTTTCATGGTTTTGGTCAATTGAGAAATAGTGGTTCTTGAGTTTAGACCAAGTCAAATTTGAAATGTTATGCAACTTTTTACCTATATTGCTCGAAACATCTTTAGGGATCTTCATTTCACGTAATTAGAACACGGAACATTGCATGTGTTGATGGTCTTAGTTAAAGGATAATATCAAAATTAATTTATTTTTCTCAATTTTTATGTCATTAATGCCTTGAAATTGGAAAATTTATTTCATCTGTTTATTTTTTAGAAATATGAGGCATTGTTAAAAATATACTGTATTATACCCATTTTTGGTTTATTTTAGCACAATAAAACATGATACCTTATCAGCAGTTTCAATTGGCGAAGCATTGACTCGTCTGAGAACTTGGGCAAGAACACTGATGTACCATATTTTAATATAAAAATATTAGTTGTGTTTCCTTAAACCGAAACAAATTAGATTCTACGCGATATAGATTTACTTCACGTTTCAGCAAAATACCTGTAAGCAGTTTTTATATTTTGATAATATATTTTTTTTTTCATAATTTTTAATGCCCTGTATTTTGAAAACGAAATATTTTAGATACATGTTTATATCAAATTCTTTTATAAAACCGCTTAAGAAATCACTACAAGATTTTTTTTTTGGATTTCTGGAAAGCCTGTATCAAAGTAAGATGATCATTATTATTTTGTAAAATGTAAATTAAATTATTTGTTTAACTTTCATTTATTAAGGAAACATTTTTATCATATTAAGTAAAAATTTTTCCTAAAAAGGTTCAAACTTGTTTGATAAAACATACAGAAATTTAAGTAAGAAATTTCTCAATCTCCCCAGGAAATAAAGTATTAAAGTAAAAATTTAATATTTAACATCCTGCTAATAGGAAATGATCCAAGGATTATTTAAATAAAGCTTTTTGCAACCTGTTATAGATGAAAAAAATTCAAATTGTGTAGTGCAAATAACTGATTTATTACCTAAATTCCTCCCCAGATATTTTTCGTACTGATCGAGTGCCATTGTCCTGCCATGATCGTCTGTGGGTGCCATTTTGAAAAATCCATGTCTCGTCTATAAAGACTGGCTCAAATTTATTTTCCCCTTTTTCTTCGTTCTTTAAGTACTGTTCAAGAAAGTCTCTTCTCATTTTCTGAATTTGTGGTTTCTCCATTTTGAAAAATCCATGTCTCGTCTATAAAGACTGGCTCAAATTTATTTTCCCCTTTTTCTTCGTTCTTTAAGTACTGTTCAAGAAAGTCTCTTCTCATTTTCTGAATTTGTGGTTTCTCCATTAAAGCTCTACGTGGGTCATCCTTCCTATATAAATATATAAATAAAAATGAAATGTGTATCCTCCAAAAATAAATTACACAGGTGTCCTGTGAAAAATTCTGCTTATTATTTTGGCCCAATTGCAACTGCTTTATATTTGTATCTAACATTTATTTGCTGTATGTAAATGATTGTTTACCTGTAGATAAATCCTATTTGCTTTAGTAATATGCCTAGACTTGTCCTTGCTCCATGGTATATTTCTTTTGTCTTTAATCGTTCCAACAATATTGAGACTGTTATTGAGGTACCTTCACAAATAAAAAATTGTTATGAAGAAATGACGAAATCTTAATATTCTATTTAATTTAGTAAAATTATGTTTACTTTTTGTATTCATTACAAATATTTTTTTGGGTTTTTTTATTTTTAAAACTTATATTTTCATTATACATACACCTTGACGGGTTAGAAAATGTAAACAAAATAAATTAGAATAAAATATAACATAAAAAATTTTTTAGAAATACTTACCCTCAGAAAACATCATATATATTTCATCTCTAATTTGTAATTTTGTTGATTCCGGCATATCTTTAGTTTTTGGTCTCTTCCTTTTTCTTGTTTCCTTTATTGTCGTTATTGGGGCATTTAGGAAAGTTCTCACAGTTGTATGGGATAAGTGTAAGCATTGGTTTCTAATTTGAATTTTAAAAATTCATAAAGTTGATTACCCAGATCTTCCCTTGCTACTTGTTTTAATTAGTAAATTAGCCTGTAAGGAAAATTTTTTAAATGTACATATTTCATACTATAAACAAATATTTTTAAAGCGATTTTTGGATAAATGATGAGGGGACACATAAACTAGATTTAAACTTAAGAATTCTAAAAGTTATTTTTCTCTTATTGACAATTATACCAGCTATATAAAATTTGGAAAAGTGTTGGGGCTAAAATATGAATTTAGAGCTTCAAAATATATATTCCGGAAACGAAAAGTAAACAAAAACTAATTAGATGAAACAATCCTGTAACAAGACAAAGTGAAAAGAATGGAAGTTAATATATTCCATGGGATTTATCCGTATTTTCAAAATATTTTAATGGTAATTGCTTACCTGAATTATAGCTTTTAATATTTTACGAACAAGAGGTTGTTGGTAGATGGAGAAGTTTAATTTTGAATTTACACTGTCATACGTTTTCAGGATTCTTGGGTACCAGAATTTAAAAATCATATCAACTGAATGATATGTATAATTATATCAGAATAAGAAGTCGGCACATGGGTGGAAATTTTAGTTAAAATCAAAAATAGTGACTTGGCTTAAAAAAAATTGTTATATGAGTTCAACTGAGCAATTAAAGCACATCAAATTAATGATGAGGGAAGTTCTGGGTGAACAAATTTACTAATATTCTTATATGTGTACATTGATATAATTTTATTGACAACCGTGCAGTCACTAAGGTTTCACACTTTATTTTCAGGGTATTGTTCCTTTGTAGTCAGAAGTATGTTTTACTAAAACTGACAAACATTTTAAACACTTTCTGAATCACTTAAAAAACAAAAGTTAGAAACAAATATGACAAAAAAATGTTATGTAGTAGAAAATAAATAACAGTAGGGCTGGAGTCAACTATGTTGATTTTAAAATCAACAATTCAATTTCTAAAAAGTGCCACTAATAACAATTAGGTATAAAAATAAGCATAACCCAAATTTACCTCTATAGGATTACAATTAGGCAGCTTCCTTTTAACATAATCGTAAGTAAATTTAATCCAATCTTGGGCTATAGGACAGCTTCTTATGTGGCGGAATTTAGGACTCTGCATACCTGAAGAAGAAAGGTGATTCTCCATATCCTAAAACACAAATGTGAGTTGCTAAAAGTGGCCTCTTTCATATAGATTATAGGTTGGAAAAATGATAGGGTCCTGTATACTAGAGAGTACATTATACTAAGAATGGAGCTACGATTTCGTTTTCTTTTCCAAAAACTACCTTAAAGTACTCTAATAATTTCCTAAATCTTCACTAAATCCAATAAATACCTAAAATCTAAAACGTTCCCTGTAAAAATAACTAAAAAATTTGTGCATGTGTACTATTTTGTTCATCTTATTTTTTTCTTCCAAAATTAAGCATTTCAGGCATATGTTTCAAGGAACAGTTTCCCTTGTTTTCAGCTATTGTATTATTCTTTGTTATAATATTTTAAATATTTTTAATTACATTCTGTACAAGCTGTATTAACTAATCATAGTGTACACATGAGTTTGAAATACTGTGTATTTTCATAAAGCTCGACAGAATGTTGCTTAACGTTTTCGAAAGAGATACTACAAGAAAAAACCTCTTTATTAGTTACTTACCGGTATATCAAGCTGATTAAAATTTTCCATATGTACATCCATACCCAGTTAGAAAACCTAAATAAATCCAATAAAAACAAGCACTAGTAAAGTGTTTTTATTATAATAACGATAGTCTAAAATTTATAGGCTATCAAGGGTTTAAAGTCACAAACACTAAACACTACAATATTAAATAGCGGCACAAAGTGTCTAAACTATTTTATATCGTAATATAATAAAAATATCGCAACGTTGTCGACAAAAATGCCTTTAATAATATTGTTTGCCGTTATTATAGAAGGACAAAATAAAGACACAGTTAGTCTGAGGCAAGGTTATGTAAATAACAGCGGCTTTCTTTTGTGTTCCTTGCTCCTGACCTGTGACATCTTTTATCTCTTTCATTATTATTAAGAGAAACAAGGAGGGAAAATCAGTAGTATTTTGCAATTTCTATTCTGTCTGGAATAGATACGGAGTAGGTAAGCGTGTTAACGTTCATATTTTTATAAAAATATTAGTGGGATATTTTGTAGAATTATTACGTTTTAGATAATAAAACATGTTAAAAATTATGAAATAAATATAAATGTTGTTTCAATTGTAAAAATAACTATTTTTCTCTACTCCGAGAGGAAGACAGAAAATCGAAATAAACGACCCTAGTTATATTTATGAGGGACATTTTTTTTTTGATGTATGGCAACTAAAAACCGTTACAATTACTAAATTTTTAAAGATATACAGCGTTTTGAGTATATAAGACCTGCATACGACCCATAATGACTTATGCCATCGAAACAAGAGCAGACACATCAGCAACTAAAAGACTACATCGGACAGTTGAGATGAGAACGCTAAGAAGTATCACGGGTCATACATTACGCGACAGACTAAGAAACGATGAAATCAGAAAAAGATGTGAAATACAGGACGTCGTAAGATGGGGCAGAGGAAGAAGGAGAGCATGGAGGGATCATGTCGACAGGATGACCGACGACCGAGTGGCAAAAATTGCAAAAGAAGGAATACCAAACTCCTCAAGGCTTCCTGGTCGACCGCCTAAAAGATGGAAAGAGAGCTGGACATCGGTGTCACAGGAACAAGAATAAACGAGATGCATTGACAGTCAATACAGGACAAAGTCCTATACTAAGAATAAAAAGAAGAAGAACTTTTTCATCAAGTCCACGTCATTTTCAGCTAAACTGAATGAATACCATCAGTTTCTATAGTTAATAATTTTCAACAAATATATTTATTTTTTATTTTAGAATGAACTATATACCAAATGCAAATTAATATTAATATACATTTATCATCAAACAATAAACTGTACTACTCAATCAAACTAAAATTTAACAAACTTTAGATCTAACCCTGGCACAGAGTCTAGACCTTTTTGGCTATCTCAGCCAAATAAATAAATAGCCTGACAAGCTTCTTCCGTTCAGTCAGACATTTGCCAGTTTTAACGAACAACCGTTGTTTGCTCTGCTTTCATCCAACTTTATCTAACCGGCTAGTTTTGGCAAAAGCTATACATCAGTTGCGAAATGTTTAGCTTATTATAAAGTCCTAGGACTAAACAATTAAACTAAGTTTATAACAATGCGATATTCATTTTATTGGTAGATACATTTTAAATTAATTATATTAATGCGCTTCTAAAATATGAATATAACACTAGTTTACAAAATTTAACTTTTTGTCTGTTGCCGTGAATTTTATGGTTAATAATGTTCACATGTGACCTGTTTTTGTCAAATGTGCAGCTTGAGTTACTTTTTTTTTTGATTTTTATCATTTATGCGTATTTGTTTATCGATAACGTGTTACTGTGTTAAGATTAGTATCTGAAGTTTTTGCGTCATCAGTAGTTCAAGAAGACGTTGTTTAAACAATCCAAATCATTTTTGCTATATATGCGGAGAATATGTGTTTAACAATTGTAAAAAAGTTATATCAGAGTTGGTGAAAAATACCTATTTTGAGTATTTTGGGATGCTCTTAGATAAAAATGAAAAGTCTTGTGCTCCTAATTGTGTTTGTAAATCGTGTGTAGAATATTTAAGATTATGGAAAGGTGGTAAAAGAAGTGCCTTTAAATTTGGAACATCGGCTATTTGGCGAGAACCACAAAATCATCTCGAAGACTGTTACTTTTGTAGCGTGAACGTAAACGGTCTAAACAATAAAAATCGGGCTAAATGGCAGTACCCAAGTACTAGTTGTGTTCAGCGTTCAGTGCACCATTCATCTGACTTTTCAGTGTCTAAAAATATATCTAAACCCTTAGAACAAGACAAGGAAGCACCAGGCACATCACAAAAAGATGCTGATTTTGAAGGTATATCAAATGAGCCAAAATGCTTTTCCTAAAATGAGTTAGATGATCTTGTAAGAGATTTAAATCTTTCTAAACAAGCTTCAGAATTGTTGGCATTAAGACCGAAAGAAAAAAATTTAAGTTCCTCAAATACTAAAATAACTTTTTATCGTAAAAGAGATAAAGAATTACGGCGTTATTTTCCCGAAGAAAACGGTATTACCTTTTGTTCAGACATTAAAAACTTGATAAAAATGGACTTGAAACAATATGAACCAAACGACTGGCGTTTATTCATTGACAGCTCAAAACGTAACCTAAAATGTATTCTATTACATAATGGAAATAAATACGCTGGAGTACCTATTGCCCACAGTATAAAGTTAAAGGAAGAATATTGTAACATCTGGCTAGTCTTAAATAAAATACAGTACAATGACCATATGTGGCAAAATTTGTATTGATTTAAAAATGGTGATCATTCTTCTCGGTCAACAAAGTGGTTACACTAAGTTTCCCTGTTTTATATGTCTTTGAGGCAGTAGAGCTAAACAAGAGCATTGGATTAGAAGAAACTGGCTTTTGTGAAAAAATATGGAGTCTGAAAAGAAATATATAGTCCAGAATTCACTAGTAGCTCGTGACAAAATTATCCTTTCTCCATTACATATAAAATTGGGCATCATGAAACAGTTTGTTAAATCATTAGATAAAGACGAGAACTGCTTTTCTTACATTTTCCAAAAATTTTCTCAGTTTACTATGGAAAAGATTAAAGCCGGTATTTTTGATGGCCCCCAAATTAGACAACTTACGAAAGATACTCAAGTTAGAAATTCTATGACTAAGGGCTTGAACAGCTTTCGTCTCTGTGACGCAGAATTTTCTCGGAAATAAAAAATTATAATGAACTTGTAGAAGACCTTCTGTTACAATTAAAAAATTTGGGGTGCAATATGAGCATAAAACTTCACTTTCTCCATAGTCACCTAGGCAGGTTTCCGGAAAATTTAGGAGATATGAGCGAAGAGCAGGGAGAGCGTATGCATCAGGAATTATGCGTCATAGACGAGCGCTATCAGGGTTTCTGGAATACGAATATGATATCTGACTATTGTTGGTCTCTGACACGTCATTTTCCCAAATCTACACATCAGAGAAGAGCTCTAAAACAAAATTTTTTAGAACTCAATTATTAACTTGATTTTTAATAAATTTTTTCTTAGTAAATATACATGTTTTTTTCTGTTTTATACCTACATAGCTGAAACTCAGAAACTAGAGCTGATAAAAAAATTCTACTCATATATTTGAAATTAGCATATCATATGTAGTCAACAACAGCTAAAATTTCTTCGGCAATAGATGTACTGTAAACTAGTGTAATAATTAACTTCATGTATATTTGTGCCTTTAGAAATAAAAAAAAAATCATTGGATCTTGTTTAGCATGTTTCTTGGAATATGATAAAAAAACGTAACAAGAATCAATAAATACAAAAACAAATTGCGACTGGTGTTTTAATGGCTATCCGTGGGAGTTTAAAGATCTTGATTGCGAATTCAACAACAAAAATTTACCCCCACGTATAGATTTTCAGTGTCAGAATGTATGAGTTATTTTTATTTAATATAAACATTTTTATATAATATTTATACAGACTTCAAATGAAAATACGGTAATAGTAAGTATTTTGTATATTGGGTGACCATCTCTAAAATCAGCCAACTAGGACAAGAAGCGTGAAAACCCCGGATTTTGGAGCTCAAAATCCGGACATATCAACAGGGAATTTTTAAAGTTACTAAGTAAAAGAAAAAATAGTTTTAATTGTTATAAATCAACTTTTTTTTTATTTTCATACAACTTTAAACTCAATTTAGTTTTCTAAAGAAACAAAACAGAATCTTCCTAAAGTTTTAATAAACAATTAGCTGTCTTGCATTTTAATTTCTACATTTGTCTTAAAGAATCTTCTCAGACTGTTTCATTTAATAAAAAATTTTCAACAGGTTTACAAGCCAAACGGCTTCGCAGTTCCTCCAGGGATTATTGACTCATACCAGGTATACAAAGATACCAAAAGTATAAAGCTCTGTGGAGAATCTTTCCATATTATCGAGTCCTAGGTGGCGTGGTC
The DNA here is from genome assembly GCA_034092305.1 of Diaprepes abbreviatus. Lineage (NCBI taxonomy): Eukaryota > Metazoa > Arthropoda > Insecta > Coleoptera > Curculionidae > Diaprepes > Diaprepes abbreviatus. The sequence continues at coordinate 4,224,728 of JASJET010000129.1, forward strand.
TTCTGTATTTCTTACAAACTTTCGGACAGTCCACGCGGTTGCAAGGAGAACTGATTTTTTGAGTCGGTTTATACAGATGCTTATTAAGGCCCTGTCCGTTGATGTTCTGCAGGAGATTCTTCGGTATCACTCGAGTTGTTGATAGTATTATGGGAATCATGTGGAAGCTATTCATTCCCCTCTGTCGGCAGATCACCTCCAGATCTCTGTATTTGACAATATTCTCATTGTATTTTGGTCTTAGGTTGTTGTTATTAGGTATAGCAATGTCAATCTGCTAACTCTTGGTGAGGGAATCTTAGCGGCTGTGCCGTATTTTTCCTTATACTCAATTGCATTAAACGCTTGGCTTCCTCCAGTTATGTGCTGAATTAGCTCTGATGTTCGACAGCCATATCTTTGATGATGAACTTCTTCGTCGAAATAACCTGGTCTTGGATAGCTAATAAGACGCTCTCCGTTTCCGGAAACATCTATACTGATATCAACCAGTAGTTGGACGCTGAGTTATCGATATTGTCCTAGATGACCTCAAAAAATGTTTTTAATTGTTAAGGTTTTATTGGACGCACTCACAATATTCAACGGGGAAACGTAGCCCCTATCTTCTGGAATCCAGAAGAAGATATTCTTATCGATTTCATCCCTATAATATATTGATAAGGTTCGGTACAGATTTTGATCAAAAGCTTCCTACTGTATCGCTTTCATTATGATAATGCCCGAGTGTACAAAATAATTAAAATTCAACCCATCCTCTACAAATATAATTTCCTTGAGCTGAAAAATTCACCAAATAGTCCAGATTTTCGCTGGCTTGAATAATCATTTCTTTGTAGACGATAATTAGTTTAGAAGGGATATTTACGTAATTTTAATTATGGTTTTATTCATTCATTCATTCATTCATATCAGCCCGTTTTCATCCAGTCCTGAATGTAGGCCTCTTCCATATTTTTCCATTTCTGTCGGTCCGTAGCGATCCCCATCCAGTTTTTTCCGGCAATTTTCTGGATGTCGTCACGCCATCTCTTTTGAGGCCTGCCAACACTTCTCTTGTTCTCTCTTGGCCGCCATGCTATTATCTTGTATGTCCACCTGTCTATGTCATGTCTTGCGATATGTCCAGCCCATCTCCATTTTAGCTGCGTTACTCGTTTGCTCACATCTGTTATTTTCGTTCTTTTTCTGATTTCTTCATTTGGAACTCTATCTCGTATGGGTAACGGATAGACACTCTCTGCGGTCCTGGCAGAGACAGGTCTTTTTCAGGGATACGACCCTGCTCAAGTGAGCCATGAAATATCTCCCTTCCTAACCCCGGGAGATACTCATGTCCTATCCCCCTTTTAACCTAACCAAATCCAAATTATCATCTTACTACCATCCTACCCCCAAATTCGCCAACACGCACGGCCAGCGTGGCGTCTTAAGGCCAATTACCTTCCAAAACTCCATGGTAACATGTCGAACTTCAAAAATGTTTTTATTACAAATCCCAAATATAACCTGATCTGTTTCTTGGAATAAATTATGATTTTTTTAATACACAATGTTGAAAAATAAGTATGTCAATCACTTTCAGATTTAATATAGTATTCATCATCCATAAACAGAAAACTAAACATCCATAACTTATTTTCCTCTTCTGTACAAACTATAAAATAAGATTAAAATAAATGGCTTGAAATTTAAAAGGATAATATTATATCTGTCTACACATAACTCCATACGTTTTCCATTACCAAGCACAATAAATCACTATTACAATCGTCCTTATCTCACAGCAATATTTACATCATTAGTAAGTCGCTGCCATACTGTCAACGTAAATCTTCTTGAAAATGTATGTAGATACCTTAAAGGTGAAGTGCAAGTACAAGTAGACGATTTAATAAATAACTGGGCATTGTATCTGTATTTTATTGTAGAATAAATTATTTAAAAAATCGATTTATTAAAATACTGAATGTTCTAATCTCGTGAGTAAAGAGTCCTGAAGATGCCTCTTGCAATCGTAGGTGAAACGTCGGTAATTTAATTGTTTCTTTTCAAAGTGACCACAATCTTTTATCTCCTTAAATTTAATAATATTCTTATTTAACTTTCAGTCTTCACAATGTTCAATATAAAGAGTGTTTTTTTATAGAGGTATAGAAGTTTTAAATGGAATAAAACAAAGATGAATTTTTTAAATTGACATGAAATTTACTTTATTCGAAAGATAACCTTCTGGCATTATAATTTAAATATGACTTCTGGCATATGACCGCCACGGCTGGCTCGGACGTAGTCTAATCTGGAGGTCCAATTTTCGATGACTTTTTCCAACATTTGTGGTCGTATATCGGCAATAACGCGGCGAATGTTGTCCTCCAAGTGATCAATCGTTTCGGGCTTATCGGCGTAGACTAGCGACTTCACATATCCCCACAGAAAATAGTCTAGCGGCGTTAAGTCACACGATCTTAGAGGCTAATTCACGGGTCCGAAACGTGAAACTATGTGATTACCAAACGTTTCCTTCAATAAATGAATTGTGGCACGAGCTGTCTGACATGTTGCGCCATCTTGTTGTAACAACAGCTCCTGCACATCATAGTTGTTCAATTGATGAACGAAAAAGTCAGTAATCATGGCTCTATAGCGGTCACCATTGACTGTAACGTTCTGACCAGCATCGTTTTTAAAGAAGTACGGACCAATGATTCCACCAGCCCATAAAGCATACCAAACAGTCAGTTTTTCTGGATGTAACGGTGTCTCAACATACACTTGAGGATTATCATCACTCCAAATACGGCAGTTTTGTTTATTGACGTATCCATTCAAACAAAAAGGAGCTTCATCGCTAAACAAAATTCGCTTATGAAAATCGGGATCAACGGCAATCTTGTTTTGGGCCCATTCACCGAATCTACGCCTTGCTAGGTGATCGTGTAGCTTCAATTCTTGCACGAGTTGGATTTTGTAAGCACGCAAACCATGATCTTTCCGCAAAATCTTCCATAAAGTGAATGGACACATATCCAATTCCTGTGCACGATGGCGGATAGACTGATTCAGGTCTTCTTCTACGCTACGCTCTACAGCAGCAATGACTTCTTTTGTACGCACTATACGACGTATCTGTAGATGCGTATTATCATTTAGAGTAAACGTGGTGCGAAAACGTTCCATAGTTAATCGAATTAATTGCTTTGATGAACGATTATGTTGACCGTAAAATGGACGTAGTGCGGGATACGTATTTCGAACAGAACCATGATTTTCAAAATAAATTTGCACAATTTGGAACCGTTGTTCAGGCGTCAGTCTATTCATATTGAAATGCCAAACCAAACTAGACATAAATCACTTGACAGCTGACAAAATGGCCGCCAGTTAAAAAAGTGTTGCCAACCTAAAGTTCTATACCTCTATAAAAAACACCCTTAATAATAAAAAAAAAGTTTGTCTTAATGGACATGTAAACCTGTTCCGTATCCTGCATAAATATTGTATACATGCATATAATGTAGGAAAAATGTAAGATTTTCCTAGCAGTATCTATGGAAGCGGCTTCTCATGAATTTAAATATTTTAAGAACTTATGCTAAAAGCATCATAAATTTCCTGATGGATTTGTAACTAAACAGAGTAGGTCGCAAATATTTTTTAAGGATAAATTTTGAAGCTACACTTTCAAATAAAAAAATGGGTTGTGGACTTCTTTCTAAAATATATGTAGAAACTTTCTAGGTAAAAAGAAATGGGAAAACTATAAATATCTAGTGGAAGAACCTATTCTATCTTATAAGACGTTAGGTAGCAATATCATTTCCGCTGCATTTTCTTCACTTCTATTTGGAATTCTTTATTGATAATTTAGATGCGGTTGCAGATGAATACAGCGAATTATTTCACCGGCAAATTGTTCAAATAGAGAAGCTGGATACTAGAAAATAGACCTCAAACATATTAGCGTACTACTATTGGATCCTCAAACGTCAAACCAATACCGGCGAATACAAACAAAAAAAGAAAACAAAATAATTTATTTCATTGTATTATACTTTTTTCAATACAAAATGAAGTAAATTTTGTAAAAAAACTTATTTCGTTTTTTTTTTATTTCTTTGATAATTCACTAGATTCTTTATGGGATTCTCATATTTGTATTCTTTATCCCTTCCCTAAAAACTTATGTATGACAGGTAAAAACCGACCTCATATTTGAATTCAGCATATTACACTAGACACAAAAAACCCAGAAATATCAGAAAGCGACCCAAATACCAAAATGCAGAACAGTGGTATTAAAAATCATTTAAATGATATTTCTCAAAATCGATGGCTCGGCAGAGAAAATGGTGTTCCTACAAATTGGTCACCCCGCTCACCAGACTTAATGCCTATGAATTACTTTATGGGAATTCTTAAACTGTTGACCTGTAAACACTAAAGAAGAAATGTGGGCACGAATACAAAATTCTGTAAACACTCTATGCTTTAATGAATGAATGAATGAATGAAAAAAGGGCGATGATGCTAGATCATCGATGCTTAGGCCTCCATTGGTCCCTTTACTTCCCACAATATCTGCAGGTTATTCGAGGCCGATCACCTTTGCGAATCCAAACAGCCTTATTAGTTGAATTTGCCTAATTGCTTTCGGTAACAAAACTGTATCTTCGAAATATCTCTGTCTCGGTCCGTCTCTGAGAACATGGTCAACAGTTTCATCCTCCTCTCAAATACCATCTGCATATCGGGTCGTCTTCGACCCCGATTCTATGAAGATGGCTCCTGAGGTTACAGTGTCCTGTCAACAATCCCACCATAATTCGCAGCTCTTTCCTTCCCAAAGTGAGAAGCTCCTTAGTACGATGTGCGCTAGGCCCAGCTATATGTTCCTTAGCACACCTTATTACAGGAGCTCCCCTCCACGATTCAATAAATTTGCTTTCCAGCCACGATTCTAATTCCCTTTTGCCAATATCAATTGGGACAGGTAATATTGGTTGGGGTCCATACGGTTCAGTTGCCGAACCCAACTTTGCCAGACGGTCTGCTTCCTCATTTTTTCGTATGCCCGTGTGACCCGGGACTCATATGAGTCTAACTGTGCAGCCTTTCCTTGTCATACCATTTAGTACATCCTTGCACTCAGACACCAGTCACGAAGTCACGACACTGGAGTTCAGTGCCAATATCGCAGCCTTACTGTCTGAGCATATATTTATTACTTTATTCATGTCTATGTCCCTCTCACAGAGATGGGCACACTGCGGAATAGCATCCTCTCTACTTGGCATAAATATCTCCAGGGAGGGGTTAGGTTTTAAAAGCGGCGTCATGTAGTCTGTCCGCATAGGGAGGGATAAACAGCTCTCCAGCGCGCTTTCCCAGATACCTGAGTCGCCGCCCGTTTCAATTCCAAGATGTCTCAGGCAACTGAGTCGATAAACAGTCTTCAGGGTCTCGTTCTCTATATATAAGTGAAGAGAAGGCAGGTTCACCAGGACTTCCAGAGCCCTGGTGGGAGCAGTCCTCATCGCACTCAATATTCCCACACAAGCCATTCTCTGAACTTTGGCAAGTTGAAGAATCTGTTTGCGCTTTGTTGTACTACGCCAACATACAATAGCGGCGTACGTTATCATGGGGTGGATCACTATAGTGTATATCCAAAATAGCACTTTGGGTGTCAGTTCCCATGTACACCCAAAGGCTCGTTTACAAGGCCAGAAAGCACATTTGGCTTTCTTGGTGCGAACCTCAATATGATCATTCCAGCTCAGTCGTGAGTCCAGAATTACTCCCAGGTATTTAACTGTTTCCTTAAGATGAAGAGTCCTTGCTACCAATGTAATTTTGAGAAGTCAACCCATTTTCCTCTTTCCACTTTATGTTTAGATGCAGAAATAATGGAAATAGTAGATTTTAACTTTTTCCGTAGAATTAATCATACTGTGACAGCATTTGATCGTAGATTCCTGCAAATGGTATATTTTGGTAGGGTAAGGCCGGTAGGCCTACAATCTCGTGCTGTGATATATTACTTTGTAGCTATTTTTGAACTCCTACAAATAATTATCACTAAGATAATGGCTCTCCAGAAGACTGTTCATTCTTCTCGCAGTTTTGTGCTAAAGAACTACAGATTATTTAATGTTTACTAGTACCATCAACCACAAGTTCAGGACTCAGAAAAAGCTGCTGTCTAACTGGCCAGGTGACGTCTGTTGATTTGAAGATCTCACAACGGCACACCGCGAATTTATTTGCGTGAAACTTTTTAATAAACTAACAAAACAAGTTTCTCAAAACACTTAAATCTATTACCAAAAACAAATAGAAAACAAAATTTTACACAAAATAGTACAAAAGTCTCCCTTTTACCCAGTGAAATAAAAACAGGATATTCCTTTAAATTTCACAAAAAGAAATAAAATAAAAACAAAAACAAAGAAAACTTTCATTCCCGCCGAATATACACAACACGTAATTTTCTAAGACCTGTTCCCAAAGTGGTACCGCCTTTAACGAATCCCAGGCTGTTACTGAAGTTTATTGTTTCTTAAGAGGCCAAAACTTGCATTCTCCGTTATATCGCTGGTTCCCTCAGTCGTACATCCTGTAGGGATGAATTTTATTCCAGGAAGTTCGTGTAGTCTGTCCCAGAGGGCGTCAGCTGTTTTATGACGGATAATTAATTCCCGAATGGATTTAGATCGGAGCCTCTTAATCTTATTCTTTTATACTAAAGGGTTAATATAACTATTCTATGTCTTGCTATAACTAAAAGAATAATAAGATAACCACTGGAAAAAAACCTGTATGTTATTTTATTCATTTTGCTGGTACTTATCAATAATTCCTTGTTGCAATCAGAAAACAGTAGCTATTCTTTTTACATGTTGTCAAACGATATATTCAGTTATAGCGATTTTACTTGATTATTCTTTTGTTTCCTAATAATCAGAAAATTGTTCAATATTTTAATACATTTTAACGGTATTTGCAGTCACCACATGTTAAGATCTCCCTCGGTACTTACTTTCTCGGTTTTAATTACATAACCAGGGTAGGATTTCTTCGACAGATTTACTTATAAATGTTAAAAGAGGGTACAATCTTTTTAGTTTGTGTCGTCATAAATTGTCTGGGTTTATATATTTTTAGAAAATACTTAAACAACTCAAAAGTAATAAAATTGCAAAGTTTGTTAATGGATTTAGATATAATGGTGGTAATATAAAATATATACTATATCGTTCCCATGGTTAAAATCTATCTACAGAGTGATTATTTAATTAATGATTATAGTAAAATATACTTCTTGTTAAATAGTATAAAATAATTAATATTTGTTTCATTACCGTAGTGTACGCAAAAATGAGGGTCATTTTGAAATTTTCTTGGACCAGTTCTAAGTTTGGATAAAGTATGAAGGGCAGCTTCGACCTGTTCCAGTACGAAATAAAACATTTAAATTCGATTATCCCAGATGCGACAAGAAATAGGAATTTTTAACCTGAAATGTTATATACTCAGGCATAAAATAGTTATGAAGCTTTAGATATACGTAAAGTACCGTGTTTTCAACCTAAAAAAAACCCAAAGTACCAAGTTTAATAGAAATCAAACAATTATTAACAACAAAAAAGTTTTAAAAAAATATTATTTTGACACTCTGTATTTCGGAAATTATTATTTAAGCCTCAGGATTAGACGCTAGTATTTTGTACAGAACTTTTAGAGACATCCTGTATAAAGTGCAAATTTACATTATTCCTTTGCAATTTTTTCTGCTGTCAAATACGTAAAGCCCAAACGCTGTTTATTTATCCCACCACATACGGGTCACTATAGGAATATGCTAGCTTTAAGAATGATTAAGGGAAACATAAGAGAGGTTAACGCTTTCTTATTGATTTTCATTTTACTGGGTAAGAAATATGAAATAGTGATATATGTTGCTTAAGAAGATATTTTTATTCGATTATGCTTTTAGTCGGATAAAACCAAACCAATAAATAAAATACGAGGAGTTTTTCTTTTTTATTTATACATTGGATATGTTTCTACTATATAAATTTTATGTAAAAAATAATAAATTCAAAACATGTAACACCAAAAAAATATTAAAAGTTTTATGGAATACTTGAACAGAGAGACTTGCCGGGACGTTCTCCAGGCCACAGATATCAATTGTGGTTTTGATTCGTATTTTAATTGTCTTCAGGATTATATTAATTTAGCATTTCCATTAACAGAAGAAATGTATTAAAGCTCTGAATGACGTCAGGTATTAAGAAATCTACCAGATGATTAAAAATATTTTTTCAATATAAAATTACAACTACATCTGAATATGATAGATATTATTACAATAAGTACAGTGTTATCAAAAAAGTTTTCCAAATTCTTAAAAGTAAATTTGCCTAACTTGTAAAAGAAGAGAATGATATTTATCTATTTATTTGGTGTTACATAAAATATTTGTTTATTTAGTTGTCAAATTTGCAAGATAATTTATCCAAATTTGCCAGGTGGCTCTAAAATTGTCTCTTCCTTTTAGGGCTTGTCCAGCTGGCTCCAAAAGGGGCGGTGAGTGGTCGGGATAAATGCCCCACCTGCTTTGGTGCCCTAATGGTCAAGGTAGAGACCGGTATAACTTTAAAAGGAAACTGAAACACCCTAGAAAATCCAAGATATAGTATCTATATATTACAATCTAATAATGTAAACTCTAGAGTGACTTGACAATTCTTCATCCGAAAAGAACGCGCCTGAGACTACCAGCTGTTTTACGAGTGTTTTAACAAGTTAATTAATGATAGTTCATTTAGGCAAAAAATGACATCTTAAACAAATATTTGTGATTATTATTAAAATTCTGAGTGTACTTTACCCAAATAAATAGGCCTGTTTACTAGAGTTAACAAATGTGCCCTTTACATACGTAGACATATCAACTGCATATGATTGCAGAACTTAAATCATTGTACCATATTAAGGAAACACTTAATAGTTTTTAAAGAAGTAAGCAAACTGATGATTAATTAATTTTATATAAAAGGAAAAAAAACTACTATTTCTTTTAAATTACAGCTAGTAGCAAATTCAAAAGAATGCAGTGACTATCGAACAATCAGTCTCATGTCACATACTTTGAAAACCCTTTTAAAAATTGTACACGCTAGAATACATTCCAAATTGAAACTGGATATTAGTGGCACACAGTTGGGCTTCCGGAACGGGGTGGGTACAAGAGAAGCATAATTTTCTTTTAATGTGCTTACTCAAAGATGCTTAGATATCAATCAGGACCTCTATGTCTGCTTCATAGATTACAACAAAGCTTTTGATAGGGTCAAACATGACAAACTGATTCTCAGAAGCAAAAATTTGGATGAAAGAGACTTACGGTTGATATCAAATCTGTATTACAATCAGCGAGCGCCAGTAAAAATTGGACAGGAAATATCTGGAGATATGAAAATACAAAGGGAAGTCAGACGAGAGTGTATATTGTCACCTTTACTATTTAACGCTTACTCTGAAGAGGTTATATTGGAAGGTCTTGAATCTGAAACAGCAGGGATAAAAGTAAATGGAGTTTTAATCAACAATATTAGGTATGCAGATGACACCGTAATAATAGCTGATAGTTTAAAAAACCTAGAAAAAATAATAAATAAAATATTAAGAGTTAGTGGAGAATATGGACTCTCTCTGAACACGAAAAAGACAAAGTTCATGATAATTAGTAAAAACAACACCAATAATAATGAAACCCTAATGATAGGAGGCCAGCACATAGAAAGAGTTAAGAAGTACACTTACTTGGGAACCCTAATAACAGAAAATAATGACTATACCGTCGAAATAAAAATCAGAATCGAGAAAGCACGTGCCAACTTTATTAGAATGAGAAAGGTTATCTGCAGCAAAGATCTAACGTTAGCCCTGAAAATACGACTGACTAAATGTTACGTATATAGTGTTCTATATTATGGAATGGAAGCATGGACACTGAATCGAGAGTCAATGAGAAGACTTAACTCTTTTGAGATGTGGACCTATAAAAGAATTCAAAGGATTTCGTGGGTGGATCGAGTTACGAACGCCGAAGTGTTGAGAAGAATGGGGAAAGAAAAGGAAGTCGAGATGACGGTAAAACAGAGAAAACTGTAATATTTCGGACATATTATGCGGGGAGAAAAGTACAGCATCTTACGGCTCATAATCCAAGGCAAAATAAGTGGCAGAAGAGGCGTATAATGACGACGAATTTCATGGCTAAAAAACCTATGGAAATGGTTTGGATGCAGTTCAGAACAACTATTTAGAGCAACTGCCTCAAAAATTAAAATAGCTATTATAATTGCCAACCTCCGCAATGGAGAAGGCACTTAAAGAAGAAGAAGCAAGGGCGATAATTCAACTAAATAAAACTCTATAATTCAATGAGACGGCACAGACACGTAAAACCTGATCAGCAGAGGTTTCTGTCCTGACGTTCTAGTAAACTCGGGTAAGCTCTGGATCACTGGATACTACGGTGTGGTCTGGGATGTACAGCATTCAAGGCAGGTGCCGTAGAGAAATCAGCAAGAAGGCTCGATAATGAGCAAAATGAGGGCATAGTAGAGAAAACAAAGGGAAAACAAAAAAATGAAAAGAAAGGCCTAAAACAGAACGAAATCAATTTTTAGGTTACGAGTGAGGTAGGTACGTCAAATCTTCCGTTTCTGAACATATCCACAATTATTAATACTTAAGATGGTAATAATTAAAACAAAAATTTACCAGTGGTGCTAGGTGACCTTTTTGTGGTGAAAAAGAAAAAAAAATGAAAAACTTGATCTTGGGTTTGTTCCACGAACTGACCAAACCAATATCAGCTGACTGCTTTTAAGGTAAGCAAAGTAACCTTGTACTATAAATTTGGTCAAAAACCCGAATCTTTCACATTAAATCTAGAAAAAGTACTAAACGTATTTTCCGGGAACAACAAGGAAAATGTCTTTATTAATCTATGATTTTTTCTTCTTCCCAGAAAAACGTCCAAGAAAACGGCAGGAAAAGGGACAGGGATCTGTATATCAACGTTATGACAAGTGACAAGACTTCAAAACAAGGAAAAATAAAAATACGAAATTTTAAAACTATTACAAGAAATTCTTTTAGCAATTAACTAAGAAAATTGTGGTATGTTCACAAATTTTTAACAGTTAGAGCTTTATTGAGGTAGAACTCTCTTATAGGAAAGGTCGAATCAGTCCTAACCTTAAAGTTTGTTTTTGTTTGACATTTATGGAGTTTTTTCGCTTTTAGCTTAATAGAATCCATAATAGCTACACGATAACTGACACTGTGGAAAGATAAAAGTACCTAGAAAATCCAAAAGGACTCAGAGAGCTTCCACACGAAAATTTGTCGATTCTGAAGCCAAATGATTTTCTGCTCACTCGAGATCTGTAAATGAAGGACACAATAACTTATTTAATATAGACAGGATAAAAAAAGGGTATGTTCTTCAAATCGAACGCAAAATATGATTTAAATTAAGTCTTTCTATCTAAATATTCCATATCGAGCCACTTTGTACAAAACTAATACTTTTTCTATATTTTAGGTACAAGGGGGGGAATCTTACCAACTAAAGATAATAGCAACAAGGACTATCAATTCCAATAAAAACAAATATACTACCAACGTTTACTTTCATTTGTAAATATGCTCCCAAAAAAAATAAAACAAATAAATTATGGAGGAGGTAAGCGTAAGAATTATTTTTTTATGGATTTTGAATACGAAAAATAAAAACGTATCAAAAGAAAACAAATTCAAAAATATAATTAATAAAGCGAAACAATTGTACAAAAATAGTCTTATCTTTCAATCACATAATAAATCAAAAACAGTATAGAGAAATAATTATCAATCGTAACATTGATAACGGTAAAAACGGGAAAAGTCAACTTCTAGTATAAAAAGTGAACAAGAATCCATTTTAAACGATAAAAAGAAGATTATGAACTTCTTTCACCCACATTATATTGATTTACCAGGGAAATTATCTAAAAAATTGTGGAATAGTGCTAACGCTCGGCAGAACAAGATTACAGAAAACGTGGTTATCGGACTTACGTTGTCTTTATTTTGGTTTATTTTTACAACGTTTCGATTAGGTTCTATCTCTAATCGTTGTCAAGTATAAACTGATGAGTTTATCGTAAATAAAAGTTTATTGAACCATATTCTTATTTTTATTAGAATTTAGTGTTCATAAAAGTGTTTTCGTCAAGAGAATAAAGGTAATTATTTTTTTATGACATTTATTGAGATTGTAGTAATTTTTGACTATTTTTGTTTAAATCATTTTTTATTCGGCTGGTTTCTTCTTCTTTAATAACCCTACAACCCGGAGTGGGTCTTGGCTGACTGCATAACTTGCTTCCATCTCACACGGTCGTCCATGATAGTTGTGTCAGTGGGTAACCCCATTGTTCTTAAATCTGACCATATGTTATCTCTCCATCGCATTCTTGGGCGTCCTAAGGGTCTTTTCCCTGTCGGGGCCTTCTCCCAAATTAACTTGGTAAGGCGGTTATTAGGGAACCTATGGACATGGCCAGCTCATCTTAGGCGTTGGGATTTCATTTCTTGTACGATGTCGCTAGCATTATATATCTGTTTAACCTCAGCATTTGTTCTTATTTGGTATTGATTAGTATTGGGGTCGTGATAGGGTCCGAAAATCCTTCTAAGGATTTTCCTCTCAAAACATCTAAGTTTCATTTCCATTGCTTTTGTCAGCGTCCACGTCTCACAGCCATACATGACCAATGGTCTAATCACTGTTCTATATATCCTGATTTTTGAGGTTCGTGTTAGGTTTTTGGACTTGATGGTGTTGTTGAGACTATACATACATCTGTTTGCTGCCTGAATTCTCCTTTTTATCTCCTCTGTGATATCGCTAACTGTTGTGATTGTCGCTCCGATATATTTAAAACGCTCCACTCTTTCAAAGTTATATGTGTCTATTGTTACATTTTGTCCTATTCTATCTCGATTTTTTTGTCTGTTTATGCACATGTATTTGGATTTCTCCTCATTGGCCATAAGACCGGTTTTCCTTGCTTCTATCTCTATTTTGTTGAAAGTTTCCTTTACATTGGTGACGGTGTTTCCAACAATATCAATGTCGTCCGGGTATGCTAGTAGTAATTTTGGTCCATTTACTGTTATTAGTTCTGCTTTAATTTGTGTTGCTCTCACTACTTTTTCCTGGATTATATTAAAGAGGAGGGGTGACAGTGCATCTCCTTGTTTTAGGCCACTGTTTATTTCAAACGATTCTGAGAGTTGGTTATCTATTCGTACCCTGGATCTACAGCCATTTATGCATACTTTGGCGAGGTGGATCAGTTTTTTTGGAATCGAAAATTATGCCATTGCATTCCACAGTTGACCCCTTTTAATGATGTCGTATGCATGTCGAAAGTCGATGAAAAGATTGTGGATAGTTCTATTGAATTCTCATCCTTTTTCAAGTAGCTGTCTTATAGTAAAGATCTGGTCTATAGTCGATCTATTTTTCCTGAATTCGGCTTGGTATTCCCCTAGGAAATTTTCTACAAAAGGCATTAGTCTACTTAATAGGATATTCAATAAGATTTTGTATGCCGTGTTAAGTAGGGAGATTCCTCTATAGTTGGAGCACTTGGTTTTGTTTCCCTTTTTACGGATAGGGATTATTAACTTTCGTGCCATTTTGATGGCATTCTTTCTTCTTTCCATATAAGTGTGATTAGTGTGTGTAATTGTCTGCTGGTTTGTTTTGCCAAATTCTAAAAATATGTCAAACTTTTTTTGTTTGGGTTTTTTTCTGTAGTGGGAGACCGAAATCATAAATTATTCAGCAAAATTGTAATTAGATCATGATTTCTCATCCTAAAAAGTCCTAAAGTACCAAATCTGATACAAATCATGCTACCATTAAGATAAATATTTACAAAAAGTTTAAAAGGATTATGACTTTGACACCCTGTATTTGGGCTACATATTTTAGCTTCAAGAATTTGCTTTAACATTTTGTACAGACCTTTTGGAAATACCCTATAGGCTTACTTACGATCCTTTTGTATTTACAACCAGACAGAAAAAAAACTGAAGGTTGCATACCTATTGTGCCCATGTTAGTTGTCGCATGTCGTTTGGCAGACCCTTTTTTTATTCTGGCTTACGTTTTCATTGTAATATATAAAAGGAACAAATGTAATTAAAAAAACATAGGATATACGGGACAAGATTTTTATTGATCCCATGAAGTATCAATGATTTTGTTATACTCACATGAAACCGTTGAAATGATGAAACAATGTTAGGGTTAGAAGAATTATTTTCTATTTCTTGGTAGGTAATTGATCATGTCAAATTAAACTGTTTAATTCAAAAAAGTATGAAATGTGGGAAAGGATAAAATAATGAAAATGATTATGTACATAAAGGTTACTATAGCAATTTGTTATATAAGAATGACCCTGCCGACTTGGGTGGAAAGAAAAATGCAAAAGCAGATCTAGAAGAAGCAAACGCACTGAATTATCCTTCTGAACAGGAAACAAAGGAATAAATCAAAATAACTCGCAATGTTAAACTAACAAAAGGAGACTAAATAGCAGTAGAGATGCTGAATATGGAGGCGAATACTTCAGAAGAAAATAAACAATAAAACAAGCAGGGATAGAGAACTAAACATTAAACGAATGTTATTTTTACGATTCAAATTTCAGTTAAAGTTTACTATGACCAATTCAGGTAATTTTATCTTCTTTTTGCAAATACTCACTTTATGGACAAACACCATACCATTCTTTGATTATTTGCATTTTTGGTTTTATTACGAACCCCCATACTTCAACTTCTTTGCTAATTTCTATCTCAGCTCCGGTGTTTTATTTTCCTGAATTATGGCTACATTCCTACACTACAAAGTACGGTTTTATGTTATATTTGATTGTCACTATTGGACCCCTAGATATGTTTTGCGTGTTATTTACTAGACAGTAGGCATTTAAGTCTATTATTAATTGAACTTACTTTTACCTTTCTTTCCACTTAAATATCGGCTTTCCTGCCTACGATTCGAATGAAATTCTTCCGTTCATCCTTTTTTACCCTGATGATTTTGTTTCAGTATTTATTGATTTGTATTTGTATTATTGTATTTATTCTCACTTCAATGTGATCTTTTTGCGTGAAATATCAGCATTGCATCGTAATGGATCGGTGTTATTATACTGATTGACAAAAAGGTAGATAGAAAATTATAGACTTAAACCATACTATACCAGCTCGAGAAAATCAAGGATAATCGCGATATACACTACCGAACAAATTCCTGAAATACAATACGTTACATGCCTGTTAGACTTTCAAAACTCATTCGATTCAAACATTAAATCCAAAATGACGGATAAACTGGGAATATTAGGAATCCAAAACCAAGTGAAAGAGTTGTTAGAAATTACACTGCTGGGTTCAAAAGAGAGATTCTATCTCTTGGTGTCTGAAGAATTTAACATTAATACAGGAACAAAGCAAGGTGATTCAATATCTTTAGTACAATTATAATATTTTATCGAAAAGAAAGACTGAAGAGAAATAAAGAAATAGAAGATGAATTAGAGGTAGAAAATATAATCAGTAAACAGAAACAATAAAGAGAATGACGGCCTGGATTATGTTAAAGGACAGAGCAAAGGAAATGGAAAGGCTGAGAAACAGATGATGGAGAAAAGAGTGCAGTGATAGCAAAAGAGGATGTACCATCTCCGAAGAGGCCAGGACAGGAAAAATATTATGAACTTATGATAAAATAATTAAAAAATTTGGAAATTTGTAGATCAAATACAGATATGAATTAAGCGTGTGTGTAAGATGCGCGCTTAGCTTTTTTTCGTTAATTGAAAGTACTATTAGGAGAAATTTAAATTAGTCATCATGAACACAATAAAAATTATTTTTATTTTGACATGGTGTCATTCTTTATTTGAAAATAAAGTTATACAATCAAGAGTGGAGTCCAAACATTTTATGTTAACAATATTTTTATTATTACCAAGTCTTCAAAATAAAATAAAAAGTAGTGAATTACTAAAGTGTTACTTGTTTTTATGGTACTCTACACCTAAAGCCACAAAATACTAGTCTATTTGTGTTTTCACAATCTCAGATCAAAATATCCTCTATGCCTTGTTAGGCTTTAATCTTTTGTTCAACAATTTTTAACCACTGTTATCATTTAAAACTTGTATGACATTTTACATTTGGGTCATAAAGAGCAGCAAAATAATAGCGAAAAAACTAAATTAATTATTACAGCGTTTTTATCGTTCTCCCAAAACCATTCCTCATTACCTCCTCTCCCTTTCCCATTTCTTGCATTTTTTTTTTTGATTCGGGCCCGTTCTTCTCTACTTGCGTAAATATAATACAATTATCCTGCATAATGTTTCCTAGAAACGTTTTCCGTTTTTAGGCCAGTGATTTAGCTGTATATAGAGAATGATTTCATAGAGGTCGAAACATCGACAAGCAATTGATCCTATAAGTTGTTTTATTGACCTGGTTCAACCAAATTCCAGTTTTATTTATTATATATTTTATTTTAAGGCTTCTAGAAATATTGCTAAATAGTGAAACTTCTTTAATAATACTAACAACTAAATTGATTCGTCCCCCTGGATTTCTAACGCTCTATATAACGACTTTTTTACCCGTAATGCAAGATATTCATGAAATATTTTGTTTTTATTTGTTTCCTATACCCCTTTTATGTAAATACAGATTTTAATATCGTAAATGTATGCATTGTTAAGAAAATAAAATCATTGTTTATTTTGCCAATATATTTTATATGTTTACCTCAACTCAACTATTAGGTTTAGTAGATATATAAACGTAAACCTATATAATATTGTCAAAATATAAATTTGCCCAAGGTAGTAAAGTAAACAGTTAAATCAATATTACATTTGTGAATTTGCTTTGATTATGTTTGTTGTGTTAGTAAATACACGTTGCACATGGTTATATCTATTTATTTGAAATACTTATTTCAAATACGAGGTTTCCTTTCTGTTTTCAGTTAGAGTCCTAGTTTTATTAAATTCGCATATTTTGTTTTCTTCTATTTTCTTGCCAACAAATCGAAATTTATATAAAAATACTCTTTGCTGAAGATTCTCGAATTTTAAACACACTGAGAATTTATGCAATGTGTCCGTAAGAGTTCTTCGTCTCTGATCGGACGCAATCTTTAGACACCGTCTTTTGTGAGTTCTTCTTATTCAATACGTTACAAAAGGAACATGCTGATGGATAGCACATACTTGCTCCAACTATACAAAATGACTTATTGCTATTCATCAAAAATACCCTCTTCTTGGCTTAAGATTTCTTTTCTTCATGACAAGTTTACAAAGCTGCCAAAGTTATACTCATTCTGGGCCTGTACAGGGTGAGTCAACGGTTGGATGAAGTAGGTTTGTGCCTTTTCGGTGAAATTTACAAAGAAACTATATTTATTGTTTGATACAGTTTATTTTTACGCAGATTTTAAAAATATTTAGGACTCTATAGGGTGAGCCAAAAAACTAGGACTGCATAAAGTTGTATTTTTTTAAATAGAACACCCTATATACGAATCGTATTTTCGATTTAGCTTATAATTTTAAATCTTTTTTATTAAGAGTTTACTATAACAAAACTTTATAGTTTCTGAGATAATTAAGTTTAAAGAAAAAAAGTCACATTTTCAAGCATCAATTCAATCCTAAATAACGTTTTCAATTTTGTGACAAATATATTCAAATTTGGAATTTAGCAAGGTCAAGGACAAGTTAACATAATTTTTACCTAATATTTGCAATAAAAGCTACAGGGTGTTAAACACATCGGCTCAAATTTGAACAAGTATAAATGAATAAATATCTTTTTTTTTAAACGGTACATCCTGTATATTTTCATGTTATTTAATAGAGTAATAGAAACCCTAAAAGTTTTGTTCAATATATCCTATACCTATTTATAATAGTTTTTGAGATATTTCAGTTTTTCTTATTTTCCATACTTTTTTACAGAAATAGTCTTCATTATCATAGTAGCCATGTAAAATAATAAAAAGAAACTACAGAAACAAACAGAATGTGGTTAAATATGATGAAATACATTATTCGTTATATTACAACGGCAATAGTTTAATTAAACATAATGTGAAAAAATTAACACAACAATAACGACAAGGCAAATACTTATTTACTTTTATACTAAATTGAAACAAAAAAATTACCTATTAAATACTGAGATTAATTATTTTCGCATATCTTCCACTGTTGTTGGTGGATTAACATACACCTTATTTTTAATATAACCCCATAGGAAGAAATCTAATGGGGTGATGTCGCAAGACCTTGGTGGCCACTCAATGAAACCCCCACGTCCAATCCATTTTTGCGGATATCGTTGGTCCAAAAACGCACGAACTTCACGATGGTAATGCGGAGGCGCACCATCGTGCTGGAACCACATACTGTCGAGCTCATCCCTATCGAGACCTTGAAGTAGTTGGGGTAGTTCTTCTTGTAGAAAGTTCAGGTAACTATGGCCATTTAGTGGTTCATTAAAAAAGTGGGCTCCAATAATTCGATTATGATGAATACCACACCAAACATTTAATGACCAGTGGTTTTGATGTTGCACCTCTCTAATCCAAAATGGCTTTTCTGTGGCATAATAATGCATGTTGCGTTTATTTACGGCACCGTTACTTCTAAAAGTAGCTTCATCACTAAACATTATCTTGCATAATAAATTTGGATTTAATTGAATCTCCGCATTTATTGTACGACAAAAGTTTACACGACTTTCAAAATCCTGTCCATTCAATTTTTGGTGTAATTCCATGTGATATGGATGATACCTATATTTCTTGGTAGTACGATTAGCGGTGGATTGTGATATTTCACATAATGCTGCTAACTGACGGCTACCAATATAAGGATTTTCCTGAACATTTAACAATACTTGTAGTTCTTTTTCTTCATTAGTTACTGGTTTGTTGACCACTTTACGTTTTGGATAATCAACAGTACCAGAAGAATCAAATCTTTGCATTAAGTTTTGAAAAGTATGGGTATTAGGCTGGCGTCGATCAGGATACTTCATTTTGTAAATTCTTTGAGCAAGAAGGCAATTTTTTTGAGCCTCTCCTATTGTATAAATCATATATATTAACTCATTCTTTGGAAAATTCATTTTACAATATAAGATGAATGCAAAAAAAAACCAAACTACACTACATAAAAACCAAAAGAAGCGATTGCGGTTATAAATTTGACACACAGAAAAATGTTCTTATACATTGTTTTTGCCATGGCTACTATGATAAAGAAGACTATTTCTGTAAAAAAGTATGGAAAATAAGAAAAACTGAAATATCTCAAAAACTATTATAAATAGGTATAGGATATATTGAACAAAACTTTTATTGTTTTTATTACTCTATTAAATAACATGAAAATATAAGGGTGTACCATTAAAAAAAAAAAGATATTTATTCATTTAAACTTGTTCAAATTTGAGCCGATGTGTTCAACACCCTGTAGCTTTTATTACAAATATTAGGTAAAAATTATGTTAACTTGTCCTTGGCCTTGCTAAATTCCAAATTTGAATATATTTGTCACAAAATTGAAAACGTTATTTAGGATTGAATTGATGCTTGAAAATGTGACTTTTTTCTTTAAACTTAATTATCTCAGAAACTATAAAGTTTTGTTATAGTAAACCTTTAATAAAAAAGATTTAAAATTATAAGCTAAATCGAAAATACGATTCGTATATAGGGTGTTCTATTTAAAAAAAATACAACTTTATGCTATCCTAGTTTTTTGGCTCACCCTGTAGAGTCCTAAATATTTTTAAAATCTGCGTCAAAATAAACTGTATCAAACAATAAATATAGTTTCTTTGTTAATTTCACCGAAAAGGCACAAACCTACTTCATCCAATCGTTGACTCACCCTGTATAATAACTTTCGGCCAGACCAACCTCCATATAGTTTCTTCTCTTTGTCCAAAAATTTAAAAAATACTTCAAATAACGGGAATTATTTTTTCTCATGGAATAAAGTCGTCGCAAAAAATTATGTTTAATAATTGTCTTTTCCTTATATAATTTCAAGCTCTGAATCGAATGCGGCTTGAAACGTTAGAGTTTTCTGTAAATCAGCATAAATGATTGTAAAATGTCAATATCAACAATTTCTCGGACTGAATAATAATTCTGATAACTTAGTTTCAAAGCAGATATATACGATTCCATCGTGCTGTCCCTTTTACTTTCACGCACTCGGTCGTTTCCGGTCACGTTTGCTAACATTTTTTACGTATTTCACAGACTTTTTGGTGCAAAATAAAAATATAAGCTCGTAGGATCATATTTTCTCTACAAAATTAATATCATATGACAGCATTTGATCGCAGACTCTTGCAAATAGAATATTTTGGTAAGGTATGGTTGTTTAGTCCACGATATACTGCTATCCCATATTAACTTAATAGCTATTCAAAAAAAAACTATAAATAAATATCACAATGACAAAGGCACTCTAAGTCTGGTTACTCATTTTGGCTTTCGCAGCTTTAGTATTAAACAAGTACAGGAGATTCAAGGGTTACGAATACCTTAACTCAGGATTTAAGGAAAACCTGCTATCTAGTTGGTACGATCTCGCCTCTTGTTTTGAAGTTCTGCATCAGTGTTCCCGCAAGTTTAGTCATGTGAAAGTTTTTATAAAATTAAACAAAATAGGTTTTTCAAAACTATTAAAACTATTAACAAAAATAAGTAGAAAACACAATTATTTACAATGAGAAACTTATAATTAATCTTAATCAACGATTCCAAAATAACTACAATAGTTGCTAGTTTTATTAATTAAAATCTAACAAACCCAATTTGAAAAAAATACATTTAAAAAGCATCCTAAAATATTAATTAAGATAAGCTATTTAAATTGCTTAAACCAGCAGTACTAAAGTCGCCCTTTTCCCAAGTGAAATAAAATGGGATTTCTCCTTAAAATAACCTAGATAAATGAAAAGTGAAAAATAAGAACCTTCCCAAACACTGAATATACGCTTCACGTAATTTTCTAAGAATTGTTCTCAGAAGCGTATCGCCTCTAACGAATATTAAATTCCTAAATGAAGGTTGTTAATACTTCAGGAGCACCCTCAAACTTTCCTCCCCAGGCTTTTAGCGGCGATTCTTGTTAGTACCTATTTCACCCCAATTCATACCCCAATGTTTCGGTCTTCTCGTCTATAGAGAGCATCAGCCATTCTATTCCTGATATTTAATTTTTGAATTCGCCTATATCTAAGCATCTTAATCTTATTTTATATACTACGTCTTTCTATCAATGAAAGGAACAGATAACATTTGTAAAAAAACCTGAGTACGCTTTTATTCATTTTGCTGGTATTTAAATCATTTTTACTTACAATCAGAAAAGGCAGTCGCTATATGGATTCTATGTACATGTAATCAAACGAATATATTGCATTACGGTGATTTAATTTGATTATTCTTTTGTTTCCTAATAGTGGGAAAATTTGCTCAGTTTACGAAGAACGCTCCCTTGATAGTTTCGACCAACTGTTGGTCATAAACAAATATAACTTTCCTTTGAGACATTTATTTTACAATATTAACAAGGGTACTTTACAATTTGGTATTAAGACTACCCTAATTTTCTGGGTTTATTTTATCTTGCTTTTATGAGCTGATTTATTTTTCTTTATGTACAACCATCTTTGGGTAGAGATAAAATATACATTGTCTAAGACCATATGCAGAGTAGCCTAAACAAATTCCTCCATCTAGTGGAATATAATTTAGGACAAACAATATTTAATAGGATTAATTATCATAAAATAACTGTAAGTCACAACTAAAGGTTTCATGCTTATAAATGGTCATTTATGGTAAATTTACGCCTAATGAGGTCATTTTAATTGATCGCGTCCATTGGAGGGGCCTAATCTATCGGACAAAAATTTTTTTTTGTAAGCCTGTGTTAATTGGGAGAACATTTTTCTAGCGCTCCTCAATATGTAAATATCATAAAGACATTTGTGTCAACTAATTAGTTTTTACTTTTTTGGGTTTCGGTCATATTATTACTTTATAAAAAAATTAACACATGTTTTTTCTGACGTTTCGGTTTATTTTGTTGATTAAACCATCTTCAGAGAATTACTGTAAATATGAAAAGGAATATGTAAATATATGCTATATAAACTGAAAATTTTACTTTCTTACCTAATGTTAACAGGTGGTTCACTTGAAAAACTTACATTTAACTATTTTATTACTTTAATACAATATAATTAAACACTTCTTCTTTAATATAAATATAAATATAGAAAACTATTATTTTTTGATGCATTTTTTTTCACATCTGGTTTGTTGTGCTTTTGACAGAGTACTACCAAAGGGTTTGAAAGTTTCTGGACCATCTGCAATTTTATTGCCCTATTAGATTCGTATATACATTACTCAGGTCATTTGTGTCCGTTCTGAAATTCATTGTACCGGGTGTTCCTTTAATATGGATCATTTCTTTAATTGTTCTTTTTTTGTAATTAATTTCTTTGTCTAAAATCTCCACGTTGTTAAAATCGATGTTGTACATGTTATCAATTGCATGTTTGGCTAAGGCGGTTTTATTATCGTTATTGTGATGTCTAATGTTGTATTTGTGATTTTGTATTCTTAACGTAACGATAATAAAACCGCCTTAGCCAAACACGCAATTGATAACATGCACAACATCGATTTTAACAACGTGGAGATTTTAGACAAAGAAATTAATTACAAAAAAAGAACACCCGGTACAATGAATTTCAGAACGGACACAAAGGACCTGAGTAATGTATATACGAATCTAATAGGGCAATAAAATTGCAGATGGTCCAGAAACTTTCAAACCCTTTCGTAGTACTCTGTCAAAAGCACAACAAACCAGATGTGAAAAAAAAATGCATCAAAAAATAATAGTTTTCTATATTTATATTTATATTAAATAAGAAGTGTTTAATTATATTGTATTAAAGTAATAAAATAGTTAAATGTAAGTTTTTCAAGTAAACCACCTGTTAACATTAGGTAAGAAAGTAAAATTTTCAGTTCATATAGCATATATTTACATATTCCTTTTCATATTTACAGTAATTCTCTGAAGATGGTTTAATCAATAAAATAAACCGAAACGTCAGAAAAAAAACTTGTGTTAATTTTTTTATAAAGTAATAATATGACCGAACCCCAAAAAAGTAAAAACTAATTACTAACTACACGGTCAACAAATAGAAACAAAATTTGTGTCAACTTAATGGAAGCACTAATTTTGATATACCGCCGACATGCTTAGTCTAAATAAGAAATTCCTGATAGATTTTGACCAGAAGACGTAATTAATTAATATAAACCTGCAGTATTATTCTGTAATACTTGATTATAATTGTTTACTCAATTTATGCCAGCACCATGTTGTCCTAACCGTTGGATTTAGAATAATGTTGTATTAAGCAATATTTGCTACACTATTTATTTATCTGCCCCGTAGCAACATCCATCCTTCTTTCGTCCTAATAAATTACATTTACAAATCATAGAATAATATTTACACCATTTGTAAGCTGTTATCACATTTCCGCTATAAATTTTCGAAGACAATTTTGCATATCCCTAGTAGGTAAAATAATGAGGACCTGTAGAATGTACATTTAGTAATGATGAAATAATAATAAATACAATGATTAAAGCAAATTTGTACGTTGAGTAAAGACATGAATTAAGTTGGAAAAACCTCTTAATAAACTATTGGAGTAAGTGTTGGGCACAAACAGTAATATTTACGATTTATGTTTAAAATAACTTGAATTAGAAAAATTTAAAGCTTAAATATAAACCTGTGTAAAGAGTAAATAGTAAAATAGCGAATGAAATTCGAAATACTGAATAAACTTGGCTAATAAATAATTAGTGCGCAACTAAATCGCATTGAAGTACAGAAACAAACCCGTTGAAACCCTTTGCTTCAATTTAAAGGAATCCCATACGATATATACCCTTTACGAAGAAACGAAAATTATATTGGATATAACCACTGTCTTACTCGGCGCATTCACCAAAAGTTGGCGATAATTATAAGCACCTTTAAAGACATATTTTGTAGATGAGATGACTAGACATACAATATTAATGGTATATTGCCCAGAGGTAAGAATTGCCTTATCGGCTAGAGGTAGACCTTCAGTTTTATTTCCCTTAGGAAACTTAGGATGTTGGAAGGCTTCAAGGTGGGTAGCTCCCTTTCTTCGATTTGGTGTGTTCCCAAGAACCACATCCTGTGGTTTTCTAGAGCGCTGCACTTTTAAAAGATATGAGTAAGGTTTCGTTCTCCTCCTCACAGAATCTACACTCTTCTCTCTCTACTAGTCCGAGTTTCTTGAGGTGTTTCTTCAGGTGGCAATGTCTCGCGAGAACCCCTGTCAGAACTCTGAGTTGGTTGTTACTTAAGCTTATACCTTCTTTGATTCTCTTGTGGTCGTAGTTTCCCAGAAGTACCCTCGCTTGTCTCAATCCTTGCAGCTCCATCCAATAATTGGATCTCTTGCTTTCTTCTTCTATGTTTAGTGCTTCCTGCATTGCGCTGATACTGATTCCACAGAAAGGTTGTTGCCCCAGAAATGGTCTCTCAGCCCCTTTTCTTCACGGGCCTGTCCACTATTTCATTCCCCTCTATCCCGGTACCCACAGGAGGGTGACCTTATTATTCTTACTCAAATCATTTAGTTCCTCTAGGCATTCCCAGACCATCTTGGATCAGATAACTTAAGAGCTAAGCGCACTGATGGCTGCTTGACTATCTGACAAGATGATAATCTCTTGGCCGTGATAGTTTTTCTCCTTTTTAAATTGAATACATATCCTAATGATATGTATTTCTGTCTGGAAAATGCTCGGTGACTTACCCAAGCTTGCGTAGTGTCTGGTGCCGGGTCCATACACTCCTACTCTAGTTCCCTCCGTTGCTTTAGAGCCATCAGTATACCATATAATGAATTTCTTGTGGAGTTTTTCAATGATGTTTCTGTCTCATTCGCTCTTGCGACTCAACTTTATGCTATTTTTAACAAAGCTGAAATTCTTTGTCATTTCATCTTGTGACATGTCCCAGATTTGTTGATTTCTGGATAAGAGATTAGGCCTTCGTTTTATGACCTCATCTCTCATCATCGTATAAATCGCCCTCTTTGCCAAATATATGTATAGGTCTGAGGTTTAGAAATATTTCCATGGCGGCCGTTTTGAATTTTCGTGAGGTTAACTCTCGTATTAACCTGACTGGTTCTTTTGCTCCAGATCACTGCCATATATACGATGATTGGTCTCACTATTGCAGTGCACATCCAGCGCAGGATTTTTGGGTTTGTACCCATCTTTTTCCCGCAAAGTTTCTACAGGCCATCAAGGCTTTTGTGGCCTTGTTGATTACTTCTTTTTCATGCTTATTCCGGAGGAGTTTGTCATCGAAGGTCAATCCCAGATATTTATCCTCTGACTTCCACTCAATAACGTTCCAATCCATTTTGATGGTTTTCAGATTGAGGTTTCTTTTCCTGAAGGCTATTAGGATGTTTTTGGTGGAGTTGATGTTTAATACCATTATCAGGCACCATTTTCTAGTGTTTTCAAGCCTTCTTTGAACTATGTCACAGAGGGTATTCTCGAATTTTCTTTTTGCGATCACCACCACGTCATCGGCATAGCACTGACAACATATGCCGAGGTCAGTCAGATCACAAAAGAACTGGTTTACAATTAAGCTCCACATAAGTGGAGGGCATCCTTTGGTAGCACAGAAGGCGATAATGTCCTGTCCTATCTCTGTCTCTGCTATTCTAATGAAGAGAAGTCGTGCTATTCATTTGGAAGTCGTTTCGTCCACTCCCCTGTCGTCGAGTGCTGTTATCACTGTTGTAATGGATACGATCTGTGTGAAATGTGGTGCATTCACGCAAAATTGACGAGCAGTTTCATATTTATCACTTCATTTCTTCAAAATACCAAAAAAGTCCATTCTGGATAGTATTAGTATCGATGTAAGAAACCTCAGCTATCGATTTTTTGACTAAAATGTGGTCGGACTTGCATTGTCTTTATTTTTATTTTTACGACGAAATTTTCTTTTTTTCATATTGGGTTCCATATATATTGCCGCAGCCTCAGACCATTTTATATGGTGTTATTTATCCCAGGAGTGTTCTGCAATACCTGATCTCGACGTTTTCCCTTTTTGTGTGAGTCGTCTTATGTTCCTTAATTCTAACTTCTAGCGGTCGTTTGGTTTCTCCAATATACATTTCACCACACTCACATGGAACTTTGTAAACACATTCTTTCTTATCGGTAGTTTTAGGTTTTGTTTTTGTTAAATAAGCTCTAAGGGTATCTCCTGATTTAAAGGCTGTTTTTATATTATAACTACTGGCAATTCATCTTAGTTTCTCCGACGTTCCCTTAATGTACGGAATTGTGAAGAAGGAATGTGTTTCTTGCTGTCCAGTGTTCGTTGTTCTAAAATTATTTATAACATCGTCAATTAGTTTTAAAGTATAATCATTCTGTTGTAAATCGGATTTAATATTTGATATCTCTTTTTCCAATGATTCGGCATTATTGCATATAGATATAGCGCGATTATAGAGGTTGCGTATAAGTCCTCGTTTTGTTACAACAGAATGACTAAAACTATGATTAAGATATTGTCCAGTATGTGTTGGCTTTCTGTATACTGAAGTTTTAATAATTTCGTTTGGACGGTTTACCATGACATCTAGACCATGACATCTTCTTAAAAAAATAGTTAAATATGCCTTTTCGAGATATAACATGTTTTTAATTTTTTTCAAAGTCAAAATGTCTAATTTTGTAAAATCTGACTTCTTCTTCTGTTGGTGCCTATCCTCTGTGGATGTTGGCAATCACATTGGCCCATATGACCTTATTGACAGCTGTTCTAAATAAATGTACCGTCATCATTCCTGTCCATTTTCTGATATTCCTCAGCCATGATGTTCGTCGGCGACCCTGAGTTCTTTTACCCTCTATCTTACCTTGCAAAATCAACTGAATTAGTTGGTATTTCTCATTGCGCATTACATGCCCTAAGTATGATATCTTTCTGATTTTCTCATTGCGCATAATTTCTGGGTCTTTTTTCATACGTTGCATCACGGTGTTATTTGTGACATGATGGATGTATGAAATTCTGAGCATGCGGCGGTAACACCACATTTCGAAGGCTTTCAGTCGTTTAGATGTTGTTTCTGTCAAAGTTCAGGCTTCCACTCCATATAGAAGAGTTGAAAATACATAACATCTCATGACTCGTGTTCTTATATCAATGTTCAGGTGCATATTGCACAAGATCTTTCTGAGGCGGTTGAAGACAGCTCTCGCCTTCTCTATGCGGCATCTAATCTCCTGTGAGTGGTCCCATTCTCTATTCACACTGCATCCTAGATACGTAACTTTGTCAACAGTTTCCAAAGTTTCATCATTTGCTCTAAATTGGTGGTGTATTTCGTCATTTTCGCTTACTATAAGGATTTTTGTCTTTTTACAGTTTAATTTCATGCCGTATCTTTCACAGGCTTCCACTAGGCGGTCTATTAGCGTTTGCAGACCCTCTGCATTATCAGCCAACAGAACTGTGTCGTCTGCATATCTCAAGTTGTTAATGCTTTCACAATTAATTTTTATGCCCTCTCTCATTCCACTGATAGCTTCCCTGAACAGCATTTCCGAGTACGTATTGAATAACGTCGGCGATAAAATACAGCCCTGACGAACTTCCAGTTTTATTGTAAATTGTTGTGATGTTTCGTTGCCTACACGTACAGTCGCCCTTTGCTGTGAGTAAAGGTTTCTAATAAGGCGTAAATCCTTGTCATGGATACCAGATTCATTTAATATTTGAAGCAGTCTGTGATGTTGCACTTTGTCGAATGCTTTCTCGAAATCGATAAAACATGCATAGCCATTGCAGTTTACGTCCCGAGCTCTTTGTATCAAAATTTGAATAGAAAATAGAGCTTCTCGTATTCCAAGTCCATTTCTAAAGCTAAACTGAACATTGCTAACGTTTTCTTCAAGTTTTATATATATTCGAGAGTGAATGATACTGAGAAGGACTTTCAGCGCATGGTTCATTAAGCTTATAATTCTGTAATCAGAGCATCTGGTAGCATTTGTTTTCTTAGGAGAAGGAATGAAGGTGGAAACTAGCCAATCTCCAGGTAATTCGCCAGTTTCGTAAATTTTATTAAGTAGACTTGTTAGGAGTGTAAGTTGGTCATCTTCAAATAGTTTTAGTATTTCTGATTGTATATTATCCGGCCCAGGTGACTTATTGTTTTTTAGTCGTTTTATTGCATATGTTACTTCGCTGAGTGTTATTCCTGGTCCGGAAAATCCAAGGACATCTGTTTCTGTCTGCTGTTCTTCATCGAATAATTCTCCCATATATTCCTCCCATCTTTCAAGTATTTTTTCATTCTCGTACAGCAGATTGTTGTGTTTGTCCAGGACTGAATTATTGCTGCGTGAGTTGTTTCCTCTGGTTAGGGCCCTGATTTCCTTATGCAAGTTAAAAATGTCATGTTTTTGTTCTAAGGATTCGATTTCTTTACATTCGTTTTGTAGCCACAACTCTTTTGCTTCCTTGACTCTATTGTTAATAACTTTGTTTATGTCTTTGTACCTTCTTTCATTCTTATGTCTGTATTTTCTTCACTCTTCCATGAGTTCTAATATTTCTTCTGTCATCCATGGATGTTTCTTTATATTTTTTCCTGCTTTTAGTTTATTATCCACTATTGAGTTACAGACATTTTTTATCTTCTTCCACATATCATCCACATTTATGTTCTCTTTGTTAATATCCGTGGCTATGCTCGTTATTTTGTTGTTTAATTCCTCTTTGACTTCGTCTCTTGTGGTGTTATCCTTCAACTTCTGAATGTCCGGTCGTTTTTGGAGTTTTCCTTTCCAGATCTTTTTCATGTGTAGCTTAATCCGGCTCAGCAAAAGATTATAGTCTGAAGGGACATCCGCTCCCGGATATGCTTTTGCGGATTTTACGGAATTCTGAAATCTTTTGTTTATAATGATATAGTCTATCTGGTTTCTTATCACTTTTTGCGGACAATCAGCTGGAGACTTCCATGTGTAGAGTCTTCGAGGCGGTGTTCATTATCGCACTGTCCAAAAGCTGAGAAAGAAATACATTGAAAACTTTTGTTTCAAATTTTCCTTCGCTTAATTTTAGCTCTGCGAGT
The DNA here is from genome assembly GCA_034092305.1 of Diaprepes abbreviatus. Lineage (NCBI taxonomy): Eukaryota > Metazoa > Arthropoda > Insecta > Coleoptera > Curculionidae > Diaprepes > Diaprepes abbreviatus. The sequence goes on from JASJET010000129.1 coordinate 4,254,209, forward strand.
ACAAATTGAAAAGAATATGATTTTGCACTTCGGCGTCAAACTAGGAGAGTTGATCGGAAATATCCACTATCTAGGTCCAATTTCTCTTTTCACAATTTTTGTATTATTTTCTTAAATCCAAAAGGATATTTTAAAATCATAGGTCAAATTTTAAACAGTTCGATCTTGTATCTCGTAAATTAATAAGCTCTTATGTGCAATTATAATAAAATTTTAAAAATCCATCGCAGTTTGCATTTATCCATTTGCATTAACCTCTATTAATGTCATAATAAGTATTATCTGTATCCCTGTTTATTTACTCTCGTGTCTTCGTATCCTTTTCAACCACAATAAATTACAATTACAACTGCCTAAATCACAGAACAATATTTACATCATTTGTAAGCCGCTGTCACATTTCCTGGGTAAATTCCCTGAGAAAATTTGTTTACACCTTGAAGGTGAAGTTACGAGGACCTGTAGCACGTAATTTAATAATAGATTTAGTGTTGCACCTTTGCTTTTAACGCGACTGTCAAAGCGACTTTGTAACGTAATAGAATATAATTTTCGGGTGGAATATAAGATAATTGGTGTTATATTCGTAAGGAACTGAACTGAGTCGAGGATAAAGACAAACATTAGTAAATATACATGACTTGATAATTTTAGCGATTAATGTCTGGTAGTGTAGGGTCCTTCATAGTTATTTTACATTACAAATTACGCAGAAGTTCTAATATCTACTAATAAAGTTGGCAGAAGACGAAAGGGAGTATATCAAGTTTGTCAGTCAAGGTCATAGGCGTGCACAAAAATTAAGTTAATAAATCAAATTTAATATAAAGCCCTTTAGAATGCATTTAACAAGTCTAATTCCTGCTTAGACCCACAAGAAGATGGGAGTGGGCTACGCAGTTGGGTGCGTGCCTTTTTTACATGCGGAGAACCCATATGAGTTGTAGTACCAGTCTCCTTACAACAATACATCTCGAGTACAGAGTAGGGATAACAAAAACTTAGAAAACCAAATATATATTAGTCTACTGTATCATATGTACAAATTGTTGATGAAAATTCTAACAAATCGAGTATTAAATACACTGAATCTCCCAGCAAACCAGTAGAGGAGGTCAGATTCCGAAAAGACTTCAGCGTATTATTAATTACTTGTAAATTCTGCATTCCTGTGCTGAAAAGGCACCTAATACGTTGGCTCAGTACATCTCACCCTAAGCGTTTTAGTTTTATTTTACTCTTCTTCTTCTTCTAAGTAGAACCAAGTTCTGTTATCTACACAATGCCTCATCGATCCTCGTTTAAGGACAAAATCCAGCTCTCTCCATCTTTTGGGGGGCCGTCCAGGCGGCCGTTTGGTGTTTGGTTTCTCTCTCATCACGGTTTTTGCTAGTCTGTCATCGTCCATTCGTTCCACGTGATCTCTCCACTGCCTACGACGGTTTCGAACCCACTTTACAACATCCCCCACTCCGCTGTCCTCGCGTATTTTTGCGTTTCTTATTGTATCTCTTAAACTTGTTCCCGTGATTATTCTCAGCGTTTTCATTTCTGTGGATCTCATAATTTGTTTTATCTTTGTTGTTTCATTTCTTGTTTCTGCGCCGTAGGTCAGTATCGGTCTTACACAGACTTTGTAAATTCTTGCTTTGCTCTCAACCGTCATATATTTATTGTCCAGATTATGTCTCTTAGTTGGCCTGATATCATGGCCGCTTTGTTGGCTTGTATGCGTACTTCTTCCGTTACTGCCCTGTTACTTGTTATATGTACTCTCAAGTATTTAAACTTTCCAACCTGTTCGATATGTTTGTCATTAATCATTAGTTTGCATCTTACCGGTTCTTTCGCTATTACCATTGCTTTGGTTTTCTCCACAGATATCTTCATATTATACTGTTTGGCTGTTCGATTGAGATTGAAAAGCGTTCTTTGTAAGTTGTCCTCGCTATCTGCTGTCAAACCAACATCGTCTGCAAAGCATATAATCTGAACGGTGTTGTGTTCGATTGGGTACCCAATGTTTGTGCTTTTTACCTCATCAATGATTTCGTCCATGATTATATTGAAAAGTGTTGGACTTAGGCTATCACCCTGTCTTATTCCTATGGATTTATTTTACTATGTGTATTAAAACAAGAGTCACAAAGAGTTTTTCCTTATTATATCTTACCAGAAACACTGCTACATTATTTTGTGTAATTCAAAACATAAATTGTTTCGGATCAGTATATTTATATTTCATTAAACCAAAATTAGCACTAGCACTAACTTCTTCTATATCTTCATCAATATCAGAATCACGAGACTCCGCTTCAACTTTTTGAAAATTATTTAAATATTAGTTTAAACATTTTCTAAAGTTTTCCTCAATTTTTTTTGTTCTAGATCTGGAACTTCTTCTTTAGTATATAGTTACTTTTCAATATTTATTATTTATTAATTACTTAATTATTATTGTTTTGTATTAAATTTAACAATCTTTGTAGGTCAATGTACATATTTATATATTCACTAAACTGAAAAGTCACTGGTGGTAGGATTTTGTATCGATTTCAAGGTGAAATATAAGGTTAGTGTTCTAACCACGATCGCATTCGAATATAAGGTTAGTTAGGTTATTAACTTTAAGATTAAACTCATTGTAACTTATCGGCAAACAAATATGTATACGAGGTGATTTGAAAAATATAATGAGAGAACAAAAAAATAGATGGATGGATGAAGAGTATTTACTCAATGCTCTTCATCCACCTCCCCCTCATTAACTTTCTCATATATTCACTACTTAAGGAGTATAAGGCCTTTGACTCAGTCGAAACGTGTTCATTTTAGAGAAGTTTAGGAATATTACAATAATGCAAGTCTACAGGTAAAGGTAAATGAGAATGCAGCATGTTGGAAAAGTGGTTCGACAATGAGACACAATTTCCCCAAAACTGTTTATTTTAGCATTAGGAGGCATATCTATAGGATTTGTATTTGACTCCCTTGCAGTTTATAGGTGATGTAATTCTGCAGCTTTATAAAAAAACTAGAAAGTATGTTGACAGAGTTACAAACATCATTACGCATCGGATTTAAAATGAACATGAAAAAAAAATATGAACATGACGCTCACCAATAAAAGTCATAGCCTCGAAGCAGTAAAGGAATATATATATATATATATATATATATATATATATATATATATATATATATATACACATATATATACATCTGAGATAGAAGATCTTGCTCGAAAAAAAGAGCCAAACTTCTATAAACTTGGTTTGGGCAGCATTTGGAAACCTGAAGCATCATCTATAAGATGAACAGCCCAAATAATCACAAAACAAAGGTCAACGAAATATGCATCATACCTGTAATGACTTGTGTAAATGGAAACAGTAACTTAAACGCAAAAAATTGTCAACAGATTAAGAACTGTATAAGAGATATAATGGAACCGGCAATGCTAGGCCTAAATCTGAGGGATATAGTCCGAAATGAGGAAATTTTACCGAGATCCGTAAAATATATTTTAAGATATCTTTTAAGAAAAAAACTTGTTTTTATTTTTCAATATAATCTTCTTTTAGGGCCATACACTTTTCCCAATAATTCTTATATTTCTTTAAACCTTGTCACGGTTCAAATTCCAGCTTAAGTTCACTATAAGTAATTCAATTAATTTTACCTTGTTTTCACAAATACTGGCGTTATGGGCAAATACAATATCCCTTTTCTTAAATATCTCTCATAAATTTTTTGAATAAAAGCATATCTTTCATTGCATTTTTGGTTTTACTATATTACGAGCCCTCGTAGTTCTATTCCCTTACTAATTTCTTTTCTAGCTCAGTTATTTTATCTTCCTGAAATTTGCCTACATTTTTACACTATAAAGTGCGGTTTCAAGCTATATTTAATGATCAGTTTGACCATTATTACTGATGTTTTACTACACTGTTACTTTTTATTGATGCAGAATTTACTGTTATTTTTTTTTTCAGATAGATCTCGTTTTTCCTGCACACTATTATTCGCGTAAAGTTCTTCCTTTCTTATGGCAGTTTTCTTGAAATTGTTTCAAATAATTTCTTAGATTTTGTTCATGAATTACGAATAAAAATGATTCGACAGCTTTTGGCGATTACTTAACCATAATTTATAATGAACACTTTTTAACCACAGATAATTTTTATGCACATTTTTATCAGTTCAAAATAATTACTGGGTAGCTGTTAATCTATATCACCAATATAGGTTGTGTTAAGTTTGTAGGAATTATGTAGTACTTAGAAATTGTTCTGTGATGTACATGTAAATAAAATAAACAAATAAATATATAAGAAAGCTTGCTTTTAATTCTCAAAGTCATGTCTTTTTAGGACGACGCACTTCTCCCAATTATCCTGCCTATTCTTTTAACGCTCTAAAAATACGATTTATTAATTCTTCAAAATAGGCTTCTGTCTTGATAATAACTTCTTCGTGGAGATAATTTTTTTCCGCAAGTCAGAAGTAAAACAAGGAACAACTTTTTTGTGGAAGTGATAGCTATTTGAAAATAAAACTGATTTTTATCGAAATTTCCAGTTTTAAAAATTTATAAAAAATGAATGTGGCATCTAATAAAAAAATCCTATGCTACATCTTAGATAATATTGCAAAAATATGGGATTTAAATTTTATCGAAGTCATTTAGGCAAATCTTGAGATATCTTACCCACTAATTTGAAAAACGAAGTTTCAAGAAAACCTAAAAAATAGTTTCGTGTTACCTTCACTCTACGATTCCTGGGCTATACATAACGCCTTTCCTTGATGCCGTGATATTCTTCGATTCTTTTTGAGCGGCTCTTTTCAAGTTCTTCGCCTCTTCAGTCTCTTGTTAGGATCTCATGTTGGCTATAGATACTCGCTGAGGAATCAACTTCTCGGATAATCCCAGCGCGCTTGGTCCAATTGTAAAGTTTAAACACTAGTTTAATAATTGAGGTGATTTGTACACTACTATGTCACAAAGCAAACTAATTCTATAGCGCTGAATGTTTGGAGAATTTAAATTAATTCCAGATTCGTGATTCATTAGGGGTCGGTTTTGGGGCCGCTCTTATTTATGATTTATGTTAACAACCTTCCTAGATTCATCAGTAGGGGAAAGTTGGTTATGTTTGCTGATGATACCACGATAGCTATATCTGCGGATGCCTCAGAGGAGCTGTTGCGTACAGCGGGAGAGGTATGTAAGGAGTTGGAGATTTGGTGTCAGCGTAATTAGTTAATACTTAACCCAAAAAAGACTGTATATATAAATTTCAATATTAAAAAACCATTGCTGGTAGAGGATAAAGTAACATATAATATTGAAACCTCAGCTTATGTTAAATTTTTAGGCACATGGCTTGATCAATCGCTGCATTTCTTTTCCCATATTGAACATGTTTGTAAAAAATTAAATTCTGCCATCTTTGTTATTTTGCAGATGAGGTCATCTCTAGACGACCGGGCTGGACTACTGACTGTGCATTATTCTCTGGCATACAGTCATCTGTCAAGCAATGTCATGTCTTGGGGAAGAGGGTGTGAGGTGAATAGAGTGTTTCTGGCTAAGAAAAGAATACTGAGGTTGATATTTGGTCTTAAGCCGACGGATTCCTGTAAACCCATTTTTAAGGAAAACAGCATTTTGACTTTTTACTTTATTTATATTCTAAAATGCGTTTTATATGTAAAACAAAATTACCCAGAGTTTAAAACTCTTGGCCAGGGTCACAGATATGATCCACGAAATAGTAACATTCTTAGTATACCTAAACATAGAACGGCATTCTTTGAGAAATCCTCAATTTATAATTTCATTATTCTGTTAAACAAATTGCCTGCAAAATTAAAAAACATATCAAACAGTAGTAAATTCAAAACAGAAATAAAAAAATTTCTTGTTCAAGGAACATTTTATTCTTTTAACGAATACTTAAGCCTGCAGGATGTACTGACTCTTTTACTGTGCACTGAGTAATTATTTCGTTGCGTCCTTCGCTGACCAGTGCTACGGATTGTGTTCTTATCGTTTTATTTTTTCTTTCCTGTTAGTTGTTTTAGGATTTTAATCTGTGGTTTTTGTTACTAAATATTAGATTAAGTTATTTTACATTTTCCATATTATAACAAGTATCTTAGGATACTAACTAATATAACTGTTTCTTGTTTTTTCTAGCTTTAAGGTATGTTATGTATATATTTTTTGATTTAATTGTAAACTGTTGACGAAACCAATGCTGAAGTATCAATCCTATGGCTAATAAATTATTTCATTTCATGGACATAAGTTATTTTCACCTTCTGAAATTCCTCAAAGATGTAATATACAAGAATATCCAACAAAGCTTTTTGTTAAGGTCGACGCCCTACTGTTTTCACTTGTAATTGATATAATTTGGGAAATAATGTTAATTTTAGTACAGTTGAATGCTGCAAAATATTCCTAAAAGAATAAACAATTTCTCTATTTTTTTTTGAAAACTTGAGGTAATGTAACCCCATAAATATCGGTGTTTCTAATCCTGATTAGATTAGAAACACCGAGATAAGACGCAAAACGAAAGTCAAAGACATCGTGAAGGAAGTTGCAAAGATGAATTGGCGATGGGCTGGTCACATAGCCCGATATGAGGACAACAGATGGACACGAAAAATCCTGGAATGGAGACCGAGGGAGACAACAAGAAGCACGGAAAGACCTCAAAAAAGATTGGTAGACGACATAAGGATAGTGGCGGGCAAACAATGGATATGATTGGCGAAGAATAGAGAAAGATGGAAACAATTGAGAGAGACTTGCATCCAGGAGTGGATGGACAGAGGTTGACAAAGAAGAAGAAGAAAAACCCCATAAAACACACAATAACTCACTAAATAAGAAAAAAATATAATATTATTTGAATGTTTCGAAAAGGCAAATATTTCGTCGCGTTGAATGCGAATTATTACGTTCAGTCTATTGTTTTCAAATCGCTCTACTCTCAAACCAAAGCTACTTACTGCACTAATTAAATTAATAAACCTATTTTCCTAATCACAGCTACGATGCAACCCTTAATAAACTCCCAGAGAGAGATTTCGTGGCAATCACAAATTTACTGTTGTGTCGGTTTACAAGGTAGTTGCAGATCTAATTATTCGCTTACTAAATTTGTAATTTGGAATGTCAAACAATGTTCTGAGGGAGTAGGTCAATTTAGTTATATGTCAGCGATGTTTGCGTTTGCTTTTACCTCGTTTTCTTTGAAGTGTCGCTTGGATTATAGCTGATGGAACAAGTTTAAAATTATAGATCTTTAAATATCTCTATACGTAGTTCCGTAAGTTCTATCTAAAAATTAAATGATGTAGAAATGAAGCAACAAAATTATAATAAACGATCAGTCATCATACTTCACATTACAATAATTTCATCAAGAAAGTAGAGTGATTTAATTTTTCCTACTTTTCACTGTGATCTGAAAATCTGTTAGAATTATAATTTGAAAAAGCCAGAATCTTTAATGTCTACATTCTCTACTTCAACATTAACATATAATCTAATCACCAGACGAGTAGGTTTCTTACTAATGAGTTTTTATATATTTTATTCATCACCTTTTAATCTAGAATGTCTAAGATTAATGTTTTATATTGTGCTGTGCTAGTTGCGGTGCTTTTTCCTATTCATATCCTTTTTTTTGTAATATTTCAGCTATATCCTTATTTCTCGGTCAATGTTTTTTATTTTTACCCCCCCCCCCCGCTGTAGCTTCCTATACTTTCACTTTTACTGCTTTCGCTCATGTGTACCATCTGGCCATAGTATCTAATCTTATTTTTCTGTATCTTGTGTTATTTGTAGCCATTGTTCACTTTCACCATTTTTAATTTTGTCCATCCTTCTTACATCCAAATTTTTCTGCACTACCTTATCTCTGTTGCTTGTAGCTCGTCTTTATGTTTTTTTTTTTGATAAAATCCAGTTTTTATAAATGAATAATGCCATATATTGTAAATTTTATTTTATCTGTCACTTTCTTCTTATTTACAAAATTTATACTTAATCCTTGATCCTGCTATTTCTAATCTGTTCTTACTATTATTATTTGTTTGTAATGGTTTTTAACTATCTATAATTTTGTGTGTGTTTTATAATTTTGTTTTTTAAATTGATGTTTGTGGGGATTTTTAATTTTGTTTCTTTATTCATAACTTTCACACAATTTGTTTTCTCTGTGTTAATCCATACTTCTCTCCAGTCTGATTCAAAATTTTCTTAACTTGTGTTCAGATTTTTCTCTGTATTAGTCGTCAAAACATATACAAGGTGTCTCTAATCGGTCTGTATAAATCGCCAACGCAAATTCCCGGGGCTCGAATATGAGGAGTTAGTCCAATTTATCTTCTCCCAAAAGTTGATAGTTTCTTAAATACAGGGTGTCAAAATAATAATTTTTTAAAGCTTTTCTGAATATATACATTATATATGGTCCTTTGGGTCCTTTTTTAGGGTAAGAAATCAAGACCGAATTACAATTTCGATGTATATAACAGAGGGCGCCATCAGCAGCACTTCAGCTTCATCCAAAGCTTCTTACCTTTTTTGTGACTAGATATATGAAATTTATAATACAAAATTTGTATTTTTTGACATCTTTTATCCAAAAAAGTTTTACCTAGTAGCAGCCGTTTCTAAGAAAATCGAATTTGAAAGTTTTATTGCATAATGAGACTCGTCGTAGTCCCCCTTCATACTTTACCCAGGCTGAAGATTGATCCAAAAAACTTGGAGCGTGTTTAAGGGCTAACAGGCCTACAACTACTTGAGAGAATTTAACTACCAGTAATAAAAATTCACACTGCAGAGAGTGGTTATCATCTGATGACAAAATTATAGCATATGAGTATAATATTTTTTTTTTATAAAAAGTGTGTCTGATTTAAAGTGTAATATCCATGCGGATGTTCACAACTATATTACTCACACTGCTACAAAATTATATATTCCAGTGTCAAGGTTCAAATTTTAGCTTTCACTATGATTAATTCAGTTAGTTTTATCTTTTTTGTATACACTCATGCTATGGGCAAAGAAAGTATCAATTTTCCTTAAGCATCTCTCACAAATTCTTTCATTAAAAGCGTTTCATTCGTTGCATTTTTGATTTTACTATATTATGAACCCTCGTAGTTCTATTTTTTCTTTTTTCTTCCTTTCTTACGAATTTCTAATCCAACTCTGTTATTTTTATCCTACGTTCTTACACTATAAAGTGCGGTTTTCAATTACATTTGATTATCAGTTTGAGCATTATTATTGATGTTTTACTACACTGTACATTGTTGTTTATTATAGATGGTGAACTTATTGTTACCTTTTTTTTAGGATGATCTCGGTTTTCCCGCCTACTACTATTCAAGGGAAATTCTTCCTTTTATCCTTTCCTACAATATTTTTCTTGACATTATAATAATTTGAATAATTTCGTATACTTTGTTTTGTTTCCATTATGGCTCTTATGTTAAGTTATATGGCACTTTCGAATTTGCATCGACATGCTATTTTAGGCCGCTAACTGATATTCTTTTAATCATTTTTTATGTTTTCGGGTTGCATGGGTTTCTATTTTGTAATTTTTGTTAGGAAATTTGAACACGTAAATTATTCTGTGTCGGTAATGGTTGGCGGAAAACATATTTCTTTAATAAAATTGATGGGTTACATATTTAATTTTAAGCCAAAAATACTTAAGATTTTTCAACAATTTATATTAGCCCACTGTTGTGCTCAGGGTCATTTTGAGCTTAAAACTTAATAAATCAAAAACCTATGAGAGATTGTTTTAATAAATTATAATTAATGCATGTTACCCAATGTTGTTATTGGGGTTTAACAGATTTCGTTTGTCGAAACGTGCAAAACCACCAAAATTCCTATTTCCAGGAAAAGAAAAGGTAACTAATCAACAAAATTTAATTACTGGATTGATTTAAATGACTTTCAAGCCCTAGATCCCAAGTGATGGTTCAAATAGATTCAGATTAACGCTTATATTTTCTTCAGCCGACTCAAACAGGAAAAAGTGAAAAGTCGAGACAAAATGGCTTCCCTTTATAACCAAAATTCCTGCTTGCACACACCGTTACATTTTTGAAGCGCGTTCAAATTTTGACGCGTTTGGAAGGAATGACAGCTCAAATGACACTGGACACAACAGTCGGATAAAATAAATAGTTAAATAAGTCAATTCACTAATCATTAGCATTTTCAGCTCATTACTGGCACTGAATAAGTTACCTCTCCAAATTTCCTTCCAACAATTACAAAACAGAAACCTATGCAACCCGAAATCATAAAAATGATTAAAAAATTATTCCTTTTGCGGTGTAAAATAACCTGTCAATGCAAATTCGAAAGTGACATATAACCTAACACAAGAGCCATAATGTAGACAAACAAAGTTTACGAAATTATTGGAAATATTGTAATTTCAAGAAAGCTGCCGTAAGAAAGGATAAAAGGAAGAATTGTACTCGAATAGTAGTAGGCAAGGAAACCTAGATTTATCTAAAAAAAAGGTAACAGTAAACTCAGCATCAGTAAAAAGTAACAACACACGGTGTAGTAAAATATAATTAATAATGGTTAAACTGATAATCAAATGTAATTCAAGACCGTACATTATAATGTAAGAACGTAGGATAAAAATAATCGAGCTGGAAAAGAAATTGGTTAGGAAATAAGAATACGAGGTTTCACAACGTGAGTACTTGCAAAAACACAGGTGAATCGTGGAAATTTGTTTACTTCTCTAAGTATGTATAATCTTTTGCTCGACTCTATTAAGACTGATATTAATTTGAGGTCATTTAAATGCAGTGTTAAGAATCTTCTGAAACAACGCCTTTTTATTCTCTGGTGGACCTTTTCTGCATTTGATTGCAGATAAAGTGTATGTATGTGTTTTTATTTTCTATATATTTGTATTATTTTGTACTGTTATTTTCTATTTTTTTAGGCCTTTTTTATTTTTAATATTGTTTTTTATGTATGCTACTTATGTTTTGGCGCAATAAATGGTTATAATATTTAGGGTTAGATAAAAAATTGTCGGGAGTCGGTGAGAGTACACAGAGAAAGATTTCTAAACCGACGCTTATCAAATCATCAAACAATTGCCGCTGTTGAAATGTGTTCTCGAGAAACCGGTAGTTTTGCTACTGGAATGATTGATTGTGAACAGAATCTTAGAACTAGAATACCAGAGGTTGAGATTGATATTTTAAAACGACTTGAAAAAAAACTGGAGTCTGAATATCAGACATTTAACTCTAGAACTTAGAATTCCTAAAAATACAATAAATATGACTTCAATATAACACCTTTACCACTAGGTGCTGCTTTAGAAGAAGGGGTTTAACAACTTTATTTATTGAATTTGTTTATGCTGACGAATAAATAAACAAACATTCAAAAATTAAATAGAAAAGAGATTTTTCTAATCTATAAATCTTATTTAGCCGCATTATTAACATGAAAGAGATCTAAAAGTAGCATAATGAATTAGTAAATAAATGAACACCGGTACAGGCGAAGAAAAATATGAGTTATTATTTTATTTATATTTCATCTCGTAACCAAAAATTAAAATAAATATTAACAACCGAAATTTTTAACAAATGAGTTGTTTTCTTTTAGAATGTTATAAGCATTTTAAGAATCACGACATATTTCAAACATAATCTTTCAAAAGTTCTAGGATTTATCGAATTGTCCTTTAGGACTGACAAAACCTAAAAAGGAATGGGTAAAAAAGGCACTCATAGAGAGGAAAAAGAGAATGGCTGCTAAGTGGATATCCATTGTGTTCGACTGTTCACGTGTGGACAAGTCTGATTTTTTCCGGATATAGTAAACTATAAAATACATATAACCATCCTTTCTTCGACTGTTAATTCATGATTCGATAATATACAGGGTAACGCAATAGTGTGACAAAGTAACCTATTTATTTTTCAAAAATTTTAAAACATATTTATGAAATGAAATAATTTATTAGCCATAAGACTCATACTTCAGCATTGGTTTCGTCAACAGTATACAATTAACGAAAAAATATATACATAACGTACCTTAAAGCTAGAAAAAACAAGAAACCGTTGTATTAGTTACTAGCATAAGATACTTGTTATAATATAAAAAATGGAAAATAACAATCTAATATTTAATAATAAAAACAACAGATTAAAATCCTAAAACAATTAACAGGAAAGAAAAAAATAAAACGATAAGAACACAATCCGTAGCACTGGCCAGCGAAGGACGCATCGAAATAATACACAGTAAAAGAGTCAGTACATCCTACAGGCTTAAGTATTCGTTAAAAGGATAAAATGACCCCTGAACAAGAAATTTTTTTATTTTTGTTTTGAATTTATTACTGTTTGACATGTTTTTTAATTTTGCAGGCAATTTATTAAACAGAATAATGAAATTATAAATTGGGGATTTCTCACAGAATGCCGTTCTATGTTTAGGTATGCTAAGAATGTCACTATTTCGTATATCATATCTGTGACCCTGGCCAAGAGTTTTAAACTCTGAGTAATTTTGTTTTACATATAAAACGCATTTTAGAATATAAACAGAGTAAAAATTCAAAATATTGTTTTCCTTAAAAATGGGTCTACACGAATCCGTCGGCTTAAGCCCAAATATCAACCTCAGTATTCTTTTCTGAGCCAGAAATACTCTATTCACCTCACACCCTCTTCCCCAAGACATGACATTGCTTGACAGATGACTGTATGCCAGAGAGTAATACACAGTCAGCAATCCAGCCCGGTCTAGAGATAACCTCATCTGCAAAATAGCAAAGAAGACAGAATTTAATTTTTTACAAACATGTTCGATATGGGAAAAGAAATGCAGCGATTTATCAAGCCACGTGTCTAAAAATTTAGCATAAGCTGAGATTTCAATATTATATGTTACTTTATCCTCTACCAGCAATGGTTTCTTAATATTGAAATTTATATATACAGTCTTTGTTGGGTTAAGTATTAACTGATTACGCTGACACCAAATTTCCAACTCCTCACATACTCCTCCCGCTGGACGCAAAAGCTCCTCTGGGACATCCGCAGATACAGCTATCGTGGTATCATCAGCAAACATAACCAACTTTCCCCTACTGATGAATCTAGGTAAGTCGTTAACATAAATCATAAACAAGAACGGCTCCAAAACCGACCCCTGCGGCACACCCAAGGCGACTTTTTTGCAATCTGATTTACTTTTTTGGTATCGAACAAACATACTCATATCAGACATATACGAGTCGATGAGTTTTAGGATATTTCCTCTTATACCCGAAGCAAAGAACTTTCTCAATAAGAACTCTACTCACAGTATCAAACGCACTTGTTAAGTCAAACATTAGACACATTACATACTTGCCCCTGTCGAGCTCTGTATATACAAAATTAAGTAAATCACAGCATGCTGTCTGGATGGATTTGTTCTGTCTGAAACCATGTTGGCAAGGAGTAATAATTGAATTCTGGTTCAAAACATTTATCAAATTTTCGTATATTATTTTTTCAAAAATTTTCTAAAATACACTCAGTATAGATATTTACCTGTAATAGGCTGGGTTGTGAGGATCATCCTTTTTATATATTGGCGTAACTGCCGCCTGCTTTAGTATTTGAGGGAAAATGCCCTCTGAAAGTGATCTGTTTATTAAATATGTCAAGAGAAGTGCGACAGATTTTGAAATTAATTTTAAAATTTGAGGACTTATACTATCGGAACCTGAGGAGCGTTTGTTTTTTAACGAATTAATAGTCGATACTATTCTTTCCTGAACCACCGCAAAAACTACTATTGTTTGAGGAATTGATTCTATAGTTGTTGCTGGTAAGGACATGTTTCGACCGTAGGCCCCAAACAACTTCAACTTGGTAACAGAGCTTAAATATTCAGCGAAGTGGTTAGAAACCTCTTGAGGGTCATCGCTTTTCCCATCGGTGAAACGCAAAACGATGTTATGGTTTGTTAACATTTTCTGTCTATTAAGATTTTTGTTAATACAATTCCATATTTTTTTTTGTTTTAAGTAGATGTCGTATAATATGAAAATTTCTACCATACAAAAATATTTTCAATTATACATGGCGATTGCTAGATAATAGTTTTTTTTAATGGGATACTTTGTATATCGTTCCATATTTGAATTCCTCCAAGAACTATCCATATGATAGCATATTTGGTTTTGAATTTAATTGCGAAGATGCCACCTTGTTCAAAAAATTTACCAACTTTTGCAATCTAAATATCTTTTAATCTACATTAATCATAACACACAAAATTGACATTTCGAAAGATAAATGTACTGCTAAATTTCTTATATAGCGCCTAAGCAATTATCTCAAACAGGATGTTTGCCAAAATGTTTCTCATTTCATGAAATGTAAATTAACTTTTCTTTTTTTAAATAGAACACCCTGTATATAACTACTTTATCATGTAGAGTTATTATTTCTCTATAACTTTTTTTTAAAGTTTTCTTATATTCTTCAACGCTAGTTTTTCCGATATATTAATTTTTATTAATTTTATACAAAAATACGTTAACGAATTGGTATTTAATTAGAAATTGGTATTCGATGAAAGAGGTAAAGGTCAAAGTAATACTTGTCTGTCATTATTTAAGAGTATTATTTAACTTGTCTTAAGAAAATTCAATATTAAAGTTTAAATTTTACATAATAAATTTTTCACAAGTCGAGATGGTTGATATAAATTTAGTTTTTGGAGCTAGTGACAAGAATGCGCTATTACCGAAAAGATTGTATTAACAGCGATTTTCCAGAGATGTCATTACGAAAGAAGAGCATTGGAAAAACTTATAAAGCATTTTCGTTTAATAGCCATGGCTAAGTAGATAACTTTAAGAAAAATGATAGAGAAATAACAACTTTAATTAATAAGGTAGTTATATACAGGGTGTCACATTTAAAAAATCTAAGAAAAATTAATTCGGTAATCAAATGGGCAAAATTTTCGTAAACACCCTGTATGTATCTATAAGAGTAAATTTATTTTCCTCAATGTCAACTTTGAGTGCTATAATTGTCTTAGCTTGAAAGGGATAGTATATTATGGGGGGCTACTTTTTCTCAAAGTTTAGTGAATTTTTTGAAAAATTTGGCAATTCGGAATAAAATTCAAAACCAGATATGCAAGCAAGTGGACAGTTCTTGAGGAAATCTAGATATGCAAAGATAGGTAGGGTATATAATTAAAAAGAACTATTTTTTTTTACTGCCACGCTGTCATGAACAATCATGTGTAATTGAAAATATTTTTAGACTGTAGAAATTTTTATATTAGAGAACTTATATTTAAATATTTTTAAAATCTTTCTAAAATAAGGTATATAGGGTACTTTGTCACATTATTGCGCCACCCTGTATATTAAAATCAATAGGCAAGTTTCTATAATTTTCTGACATCCACAGTTTTCGCTTTACAAATTAAATATTTGCTTTTTATTTCGTTCTCAAGTATGTGTTAGTAAAGACATCATTTAAGAACAATTTATAAAATCTTTCGAATTATGTTAATAGAAGTAATTTTACAACTTTATAAATTTATTTTTAGTTTAAAAATTGATAGAGAACGGGTTATTGCATCGAAATATTTGGCTATGGTCTTCTTCTTCTTCTTCATCCAGCCCTTTGCGTCCACTGCTGGACATAGGGCTCCCTTATTCTTGTCTATTGTGCTCTATCTTGAGCGATTTGCATCCATTTTGCTGCAATTCTCTTGAGATCGTCGGTCCAACGAGTAGGGGGTCTTTCTCTACTTCTTTTGTTTAATCTCGGCCTTCACTCGAGTAATCTTTTCTTCCACCTTCCATCACTGATTCAGGCGACATGTCCGGCCCAGTTTCATTTGAATGTGGCAATTCAGAAAATTACGTCGGTAACTCCTGTCTTTCGTCTCAGGTCTTCTTTTCTAACTCGGTCACGCAGCGGTCGTTGACTTCGTTGTGTGCCTGTTGGAAAATGATTGTTGTTTTTTAGGTCAGGCTCTAGGAGTTACCTACTATATAATATATAGCTTCTATATCGAGACGGATTGATTTTTATTGACATTTTAATACCTCTTTGTGACCAACATTTAATAGCTTTTACGGACACAGCCTCATTTTGGGATCCGCCATCTTGAATTTCTGAATATGGACATCGGATTTGAATTCAGCGACCCCAAAAATATCTCAGTACGGTATAAGTATATATAGTATATACTTATACAAACAATGCGGTAGTAAGTTTTGTGCCAATTACCAACTTTTGGTAGGGGGCGTAAGCATCAAGCGCATCCTGAGAATTTTCCACACACATATATATATATATATATATATATATATATATATATATATATATATATATATATATATATATATATATATATATATGTATATATTTATGGAA
Organism: Diaprepes abbreviatus; assembly: GCA_034092305.1. Lineage (NCBI taxonomy): Eukaryota > Metazoa > Arthropoda > Insecta > Coleoptera > Curculionidae > Diaprepes > Diaprepes abbreviatus. The sequence continues at coordinate 4,270,727 of JASJET010000129.1, forward strand.
CAACTACTTCTTTATTTTTGATTCCATTGAAAAATCATATAGAAATTATTGACTAATAAGATAATTCAAAAAGAACTGCCTCTATAAATTTATTTCTCTGCTAACAACAGTAAAAGTGTAAAAAATGATTTACTTAATCTATTTTTCCCGATAAATAGTTTTCCATGAATTTAATAATAATAGTAATAATAATATATTAACGGATCAAATAAATACCATCCATTTCAAAAATAAAAAATACAAACATTATTTAAAACAGTCAGAATTTAAAAACTTACAAATCTAAACATGCATTAAAGTGCTTCAAAAAACAAGTATTGACAATTTTCATTCCAAAAATAAAAAATACAAACATTATTTAAAACAGTCAGAAATAAAAAAAAACTTACAAATCTAAACACGCATCAAAGTGCTTCTAAAGACAAGTACTGACAATTGACAATATTAACTAGTTTTTCAAGAATTGTAAAATTTTTACTCTAAAGACATTAATTGGCAAATGAAAAATATCAATCTCGGTAGGAACTGAATTCGTTTCCCTACACATTCGAGAAATAGGACTATTAATGCCATAATTAGTTCGGTGATATATCACATCAAACAAATTGTACGCTCTAAAAGCTCTTTGAGGAACCGATAATCCAATATTATTGAGTAGTTCAGGAGGATCAATACAAGAGTTAACAATCTTATAAAGTAGAACGAGGTCAAGATATATGCGTCTCACACACAATGGTAGCAACCCCTAAGTATCGGCAGTATCATCATATATAGACCGCTCCTGCTGTATTCCCTGTTTAAAGACAATCAAACTTAAAAACTTTCTTTGTACTATTTCTACTTTTTTCGTAAGTAAAATAATGAGGTGGCCAAACTTGGGACACATATTCTAAGATTGATCGAACTACAGAGCAGTATATCATTTTAAAATAGTCTACACTACACACATTAAAATCTGTAAGCATTTCCTTCACAAACCCGAGCAACTTCAAACCCCTGTTCACAATATTATCAATATGTGTATCGAAGCAAAGGGCCCGATCAAATGTAACACCCAAATCCTTCACACATTCAACGCGATTAATCATGTTATTATCAAGAAAGTAATCAAAACTTATTCAATCTCTTTTACGATAAAAACTTATAATGGAGCGTTTATTAACATTGAGGTGCATAAAATTTAACTTACACCATTCAGAAAATCGAGCTAGATCCTGTTGAATGCCCTCGCAATCGTTGCTACTCCTAGCAACCCAAAATATCTTTAAATCATCTGCATGAAGAAGACAACTACTGAAAGTTATGATGTCCTCAATATCGTTAATAAAGCAGTTAAAAAGGAGCGGAGCGAGGTGAGCACCCCGAGGAACACCAGAGGTAACACATATATCAGATGATTCACAGTTATTAATTTTTACTCGCTATACTCTACCAGACAGGTAACTATTTATCCATTGGACGCCCAAGCCTTCCAGCTTGTAAATAAGAAGTGGATGGTTAACCTTGTCGAAAGCCTTGGAGAAGTCAGTGTAAATAGCATCCACTTGGCACCTCCCCTTCAAAGCATCCACCAAGTATTGCTCATAGACAAGCAGATTAGTATTAGTCGATCGACCTGCCGTCAAGCCATGCTGTGAAGTTGCTAACACATGCCTAAAAAGAAGACACATCTTGTAGTAAACAATACCCTCAAAAATCTTACTAAATAGTGAAAATTTCGAAATTCCACGATAATTTTTGACATTGGCTCTGTCTCCATTCTTATGGATTGGCGTAATGTAAGTAGTCTTCCATACTTTTGGGAAAACACCCGCTGATAAAGAAATATTAAAAATCTGAGCCATCGCTGCAGACAAAACACCCTGATAATTCTTAACAAATATGACTGGTATCCCGTACCCAATTTACTGTTCAAGTGATCTATTGCATTAAACATGTCCACCGGCTCGACTTGAAGGAAACTAAGGTTTACAGTTTTCATGTAATTAAAAGTACGGGTCTTACAATGCTCATGCGTGTAGACTGTGGAGAAAAAAGCTCTAAAGGGCGGTTGAGTCTTCCGTTCTAACATTATTATGTGACATACTACTAAGAAAAGAAAATTTCGTATTCTTGGCATTAACATACCTCCAGAAAAACCTTCTGTCAGACTTTATAGAGTCTTCAATGCCAGATATATGGTTTTGATAATTGTATTTATATGTGCACTTACATAGCTTACGTAACTTTGAAAATAAGATGTTGAGAATTGGAATTGGAAATTTTAAATTGTTTATGGGCTTTCTTTTTTTTTTTGCAAAAATCAGACACTTCAATTCTGGACTGAACCATGGCGGAAATTTTTTATTTTTTGCTTTAGCTTTTGGGACATAGATATCAAAGCAAGAATTCGAACACTGATAAAACGTATTTAATATTATATCAACATTATTTAGTGTCATTAATGAGGCCCAGTCAAAATTTGCCAAGAAAAATTTCATTTCCAAATAATTGCAGTATTTAAAATCGTTATTGTAATATTCAAAATTAGGTTCATCCAATTTTGTCGGTAGCGGAATTTCTAAATATAGAGCTGGATGATAAATACCACAACCTATTATTCTTTTCATAAAATAGGCCCGATTTTAAAATAGGATATTTTTCAATTAAAAAAATACACGTTCATAATTTATTTGAAAAAATTAATCAAGCTAATGCTGATAAAATTTCAATCATTCAATAAAACGCTTCAGCAATATATTTACGATAGATTAAAAAGAAAAATAAACGTCAATTATTTATTTTTTCAATAATAAACAACTGACCCAAATTACATCACAGCGATACCTAAAAATGTCCTCATTATCCCTAATTCCAGCTGATTTTGGGAGTGTACAACATTATTGATCGGTCCAGCGGCTGGTGTGGCCCTCCGACGATGTGCTGCCGCTACATCCTCAGCGGAAATGCGTCATACTACGCTAACTGATACGGATCTCTACGCGCGATACAGCTTATTTTTCGTCTTTATGCTTTGTCGCCCCTGTTTGTTTGTCTTAATTTTTCATTAGGGATATTATGAGGTGTGTACAGGATATAAAAACGAGACGTAATTAAAAATTTAGGGGAGTATTTAATCAGTATTAAAATTTTCAAGAAAATATTTAATATTAATTAAAGGCCTTAGAGATGTCTGTAGTAATAATAAACATTATGAGTATTTAAGATATATATTTAGATCCTTCAGGAACTGTTTAATCTATGCCTTTAAAATAAAATAACGGCGTTATAGTGGTGCAACGCCATAACGATAATTTTGCATAAAAAATGGAATATCATCGAGCTTGACAATTATAGACCAATAAGCCTGTGTTATAATCTTTTTTTCCACCGCTGCTACCAAATGTTTGCGCTGGAATTTCCACCACTAAATGTTATATATTTGCTTGAGTTTCCACTTGGTTTTAATGTTATGGGCTTTTCCCACGTTTTTACCAATGTTTTCATTGAAAACAAAACAACTTTTCAAATATCACCTTATATATATATATATATATATATATATATATATATATATATATATATATATATATATATGAAGTAAAATGCAAACAGTAAATGCAAAGTTCTCTCCATCATATTCTTTCTGTGTTAGAGGTTGCACAGTTAGAACAAATTGTTATAAAACGCAATTTATCCTATGTTTATGCGGATTTCACGGATTCCTCCGTGTGAGATGCAATAGCAGTGGATATATCCACAACGGCATAATGTGGATATATCCACTGCTATTGCATCTCACACGGAGGAATTCGTGAAATCCGCATAAACATATATACGCCATCCGGCGGGAGGTCGGAGAAGCCGTGTTCAGTATTTGCATGCTTCCTTCCGATCTGTCCTTTGCACAGCCAGGTGCATGTCGGTACCCTGATGAGTCTAGTAGAGACGAAACATGTACCTCTACCGTACCACTGTGGCGGGGAGGGTAAGTTTTGACTTTCTTCTCGGTATGGTGGTACAGGTAGGCCATCATCTCGATGATGGTGGAATAGGATAAATTGCGTTTTATAACAATTTGTTCTAACTGTGCAACCTCTAACACAGAAAGGATATGATGGAGAGAAGTTTGCATTTACTGTTCGCATTTTACTTCATTCACACGCGGAGCTGCATAGAGTTGTACGTTTGCTGAATGTGATTTCAGCACTACAACGGCATAATGTGGATATATCCACTGCTATTGCATCTCACACGGAGGAATCCGTGAAATCCGTATAAACATATTTATATATATATATATATATATATATATATATATATATATATATATATATATATATATATATATTTATAGGAAATAGTTTTGCGACGCACTCGTAATTATGGTGTTTCTTAATCTACATTGATAAAATAAAAGAGAGAGCCCTTCAAACTCGTGGATCCAATTTATACTTTTTTTGTCTCCATTCGATCATAGGCGTACTTACGAAACTAACTATATCTATTTAATTATATGACCATTGTCTACCTGATATGCGACAAAAGGCGCCATGAATAAAGTTCTGTATTTTTTATAAAAGAAAGTTTAGGTTGGTTAACAAATGTACTTATTTAGGCTATGCTTATATAAGAATTTACTATCTATTGGGTTGCAATTATGCATTGAACCATAGGCGTAACCTAAATATATTGTAATTATATACAAAAAAATAGTTGGGTTACAACATCTGCTTTGTAATTTATATAGATTATTCAGCATAGCTAACTATCTTTAGGTCAAACTAGGTTTCTATCAATCATCCTTAATTAATATAGAAAAATGCTTAAAATTATATACTCGTCACTGAACACTATATATATATATATATATATATATATATATATATATATATATATATATAAAATATATATATATATATATATATATATATATATATATATATATATATATACAGTGCCTTCATTTCAAAACGAACCATCCTTAATAACTTTGTTAAATAGAAAAATTTTAAAAAAAGAAAAAACACGTCAATTTAGATATGCAGGGGGAAGTTTAATTTTGCATTTGTTAAAAGTCTGTCAATCACCTCCTCACCTCCAGCTAACCTCACTTTGATATGTCAAATAGGAACCCCCACCTTGTGACACATCATTGTAAGCAGCATAAAATTGTCTATCCAACCGTATAAAAAAAATTAAATCGGTTGACGTACAAGCGAATAGTGTGCAAAAATGTCTTGTAATAATGCATAATATATCGGCCTCGAACTTTGGTATGTCAAATGATTACCCTATAGTGTGATACATCATTTTAAAGGACGTACGATCTGCTATCCAACGATGTCAAAAAAAAATAAGTTAATAGACGTTATAGGCAATTAGGATGCAAAAATGTGTGTTAAATATAAGCAGTTTATTCAGTTTTATTCAGTTGAAGAAAATTATTTTATTAAATGTTCAAAATGTGCGCCGTTATTAGCGAGACAATAAAAAAGCCTATTTTGAAATTCCCCACGAACATTGGCAAGGGTTTCTCTGCTAATTCCTCTACATTCCCGAACAATTCGATCTTTTAAATCGTCAATATTTTCAGGTGGGGTTTTATAAACCTTGCTTTTTAAATACCCCCAAAGAAAAAAGTCTAGAGGGGTTAGGTCTGGAGACCGTGCTGGCCATTCAATTGCACCACGTCTGCCAATCCACGTCCCTGGAAAATGTTCATCAAGCCACTCTCGAATTGCCAAAGCGTAGTGCGGGGGAGCTCCATCTTGCTGGAAATGCAAATTATTTTCATTTAGTACCATAACAGCATTTTCATCCACTTGATTTTCTAAAGATTGCACAATGGCAGGGTATATTGTGTTTTCTAAAAGGTTTAAATAAATTTGCCCAGTTAAATTATCTTCCAAAAAAAATGGCCCGATGATTTCATTGCCATAAATTCCTGCCCACACGTTAATTTTTTTCGGGATATTGAGTATGCCCTTCTCGGAAAAGGTGCGGATTTTCATTATCCCAGTATCTGCAGTTATGTCTGTTAACCAGTCCATTTAGAAAAAAAGTTGATTCATCACTAAAGCAGATATTCTTAGGTAAATGGGGGTCCTCGTCAATTCGTTGGCACATTAATTCGCAAAATTGAATTCTCCTATCAAAATCGTCTTCTCCGAGTTCTTGAAGAATTTGAATTTTGTAGGAAAAAAACTTATTTTGCTTTAAAACTTTATGCACAGAGCCAGCAGAAATGTTGGTTAAATCTGCGACCTTTGAGATGGATAAAGTTGGATCTATTGCAAACTGTCCTAGTACCTCGATTTGGCATGCTTCATCTACAACCCTTTTCTCAATATATTTTTTATTACAAACGGATCCCGTTTCTTCAAACTTTCGTACCAATTCGAGTACATATTTATGGCCCACCTTTTTGTCTTGATGCCTCTCGTTAAATGCTCTGGCGGTTCTACGAGCGCACCGATCTTCAGATCCATAGAGAAAAATTATTTCTATTCTTTCGGCTAGCGTATACACCATTTATATTCACGTTTCAACTAGGCGTTACAATGACAATTTTAACAATAATAAACAACTGGTGTTTAAAGATCTTAAAAATTTTATTTATTGCAGTGATTTTTTGTACCTATCAGGTACCGCAAAAAATATCATTGAAATAAATACACTAGATTGATTAGACTGCAATGAATTTTGCGATGAATTTTAAAACAGGCTTAGTTTTTTTCTCGCAAATATTTTAACTGTTTATTATTTTAAAAAAATATTTATTTTAAATTTAAAATAATATTTTACTCTATGAAGTAGCCATTTGACATAATAAAGTTTAATGTGATAAGGTGTCTATTATTACCACACATCTTTTCTTACTATTCGCTTGTACATCAACAGATTTTGTTTTTTTTTATAGGCTAAATAGGAGATAGTATGCCCTTTAAAATGATGTATCACACTATAGGGTAATCATTTGACATACTAAAGTTCGAGGCCGATATATTATGCATTATTACAAGACATTTTTGCACACTGTTCGCTTGTACGTCAACCGATTTAATTTTTTTTATACGGTTGGATAGACAATTTTATGCTGCCTACAATGATGTGTCACAAGGTGGGAGTTCCCATTTGACATATCAAAGTGAGGTTAGCTGGAGGTGAGGAGGTGATTGACAAACTTTTAACAAATGCAAAATTAAACTTCCCCCTGTATATCTAAATTGACGTGTTTTTTCTTTTTTTAAAATTTTTCTATTTAACAAAGTTATTAAGGATGGTTCGTTTTGAAATGAAGGCACTGTATATATATATATATATATATATATATATATATATATATATATATATATATATAGTTCTACAAAACGATCTTGACAAAATATTATTACCTTAAAAGTTAAAGTTAAAAAAACCTTATAAAATGTTGATCAAGAAGAGGAAACCCATGCGTCATCAATCTATTAATATATCAAAGACAGGTTTATGACATGTTAATCCCAAATTCTTCTTCTTCTTCGGATGCACATCCATTCATGCTCCATTGCTTCTCTATCTCGGGCGATGTGGATCAGTGTTTGTACATCACGTAACCCTGTCCATTGTCTTATGTTCCGAAACCAAGACATTTTCTTCCCCCCCCCCATTCCCCTTCTGCCCTCAATTTTGCCCCCAATCATCAACTGTAAGAACCCATATTTTCCGTTTCAGATGATATGTCCCAGATAGGCTGTTTTTCTTTTCTTGACTACTTTGAATACTTCACACTCTCTTCCTACACGCCCTCATTTATCTTCTTCTTCGTCTATAAGACTTTAAGAATTCTGCGATACAGCCACATCTCGAAGGCTTCCAGTTTATTGATATTACTCGTTTTTAGGGTCCAACCCTCCACGCCATAAAGAAGCACTGACCATACGTTCATAAACCTCACCCTCAAGTCAATATCGAATTCTGAGCAGGTAAGCACATTTTTAAGCTTCAGGAAAGCCTGTCGGGCTTGCTTAACACGGCATTTTATTTCTCTGTCCGATGTCCAATCCTCACAAAGCCATTTTCCAGGTATTTGAATTTGTCCACTCTTTCAATGGGCGCTGCATCAAATGTTATTCCGGAGTTTGTAAATGCATCCAAGTTTCTGGAGATGATCATGAACTTTATTTTCCTAGTATTGATGTTCAAACCCATAGATGCGCTGTGTATGCGTCTCAAATTATCTATAAGTAAAAAAAAGATAGGAAACAGAACATAACCGAGACAAATGAGTCATTTATTGTATGATTCCAAACGATGACTCTTTAGGTCCAGCGCTAATTTATCAGACAAAGACAAGACACAGGTGCGATAAATACGCGATGCCAGCATGCGCAGCTTAATTTAAAACGTATGAAAATCACTAACACGTCTGTGTCTTGTCTTCATCTTATAGGTGCGCCCTCTCCCTTAGTAAAAACATTATTTTATTGACATTTCAAATAATTTATGGATATCATAATGACTTCTGAAACTAAAAATAGATAAATAAAATTTTTATTAAAAAAATTGAACCGACTTCTAAAAGTGCGCTAAAAAGTGAAAAATAACTCAAAATATTTATATGAAATTGAACTTTTTGAAGTCGGCGACAAATTATTTCTAAATAAAATAAATAACTACTAATATATACAAATTATGGTAAGAAAGCAATTACAAATAAAGTATTTTTAATCGGTTTATGAGAATTACATTTTGTCAGGTATTAGTTTGGCGCCGACTTCAAAAAGTTCAATTTCATATAAAAATTTATTTTTATTTTCACTTTTTAGCGCACTTTTAGAAGTCGGTTCAACTTTTTTATAAAAGTTTTATCTATAACATATATCAATTTTAGACGGCTATATATAATTTGAAATATTATTTTTTTTACGCTGTTACATATCGGTCTGACGAATAAAGTGACATCGATAACGGGTCTGCCGATATTTTTTATGTTTATCCAATCATAAACAATGTCCTGCTCAATATCAGCCGACTATAGATAATTTAAGTTCTTCATCTTTTTTTTTTTTATTTTGATTTACAAGCCAGATGGCTTCGCACTCACTCCAGGGAATATTCACTCATACCAGGTACACAAAGGTACCAAAAGTATGAAGCTCTGTGGGAACCCTTTCTATGTTATCGGGTCCTAGGTGACGTGGTCTGCTGTATTTCCCATGAACTTTCGGACGGTTCGCGCGGTTGCTAGGAGAGTTGCTTTCTGCATCGGTTTATACAGATGCTCACTAAGACCCAGTCCCTTGATGTTCTGCAGGAGGTTCTTTGGTATCACTCCAGTTGTTGAGAGTATTATGGGAATCGTTTGGACGCTGTTCATTGCCCATTGTCTTCGGATTTGCACCTCCAGATCTCTGTATTTGGCGATCTTCTCGTTGTATTTTGGTCTTAGGTTGTTGTTGTTAGGTACAGCGATGTCGATTAGTGTAGTTCGCCTAGAAATTTTATCTATTAGTATAATATCTGGTCTATTATGAGCAACTGTTTGATCCGTCAGAACCGTTCGGTCTCAATATAACTTGAACTGGTTGTTCTCAAGAATAGGCTCTGGATTGTATTTGTAATAATGCACTTTTCCTACCTGTAATAGGTTCAACTTTTCTGTTAACTCTTGATGGAGTATCTTAGCGGCTGAGTGGTATCCTTCCTTATACTCGGTTGCGGTAAACGCTTGGCATCCTCCAATATGTGCTGGATTGTCTCTGATGTTCGACAGCCATATCTGCATTGGTCATTTTCTATTGATGGATCTCTAATGATGAATTTCCTATAGTTCTTCGTCGGAATAACCTGATCTTGGATAGCTAACAAGAAGCCCTCCGTTTCCGGAAACATCTGTCCTGAAATCAACCAGTAGTTCGACGCTGAGTTGTCGACATTGTCCTGATTAACCTCATTTGGATGCCGTCCATGAAGTGGCTTCTGTAGCCAGGTTTGCAACTTCTCTTGGTCTGTTTGGTGGTGAGAAGTAATATCTTGTTCCCTCAACTATAGCGGCGTTGAAACGTCTGCCTCGCATATTGCTCGATGTAGTGTGGAAGAGTCCGCTAACCTGTGGAAATATGAACGTAAATTTATTATTTGTTTTTATTAATAACGATATTATTGTTAACAACGACGCCGTAGCGTCGTCTCACTTTTCATTTTGTTATAAGAAAATACATTCCTAACGAAACGAAACAAAATTGAGCGGCTAAAAATAATAAGTCTACAACTGTCCACCTTAAGTTGTTGACGACTCCGGCTAAATGATGATGGTGTTTAAATATAATTCTTGTAGGCGAGTTATAGAAAGACAGTTGGGTTAATTATTATTTATGGACACACATGATTTTTTGTCTTCGGACTTTGTTTATTTTAGTTTTGGTATTTACTTGAGTGATATTAAAAATTTTGGAAAATATTAAATCAGTGTTCATAAGTAAAGCATCAAACTTAACTTCGTGATATTATGTTATATTATCACCAATATGGAGTATGTTGATATTGTGTTGAATGAAATTCATTTATATTAAAATATGTATAAATTTCAAAATATGTAATAATTAGAAATTTATTTAACCAGTAGTTAAAAGGATTGAATATATAAAAGCCTATTACCGGTATTTATTAAAATAAATTTAATTCCGATCAAGGAAAATATATTTCATAAAATTCACTCATTTATAAAAAAATATTAAAATAAAGTTATTATTTATTAATGTTTTGGTTGGTTTGTTTAGACAGTTTCAATTACTAGATAGGTAGTTTCCAGCTTGATAAGAAAAACACAAGAAATAAAGAGATCCTATACTTTATCGTCCTTCATAATCATCTTTTAAAGATGTGCACTCTAGGGGAATTTAAAACTTTCTATCTCATCCTCACAGAGGTAAAGCCATGAACCTTTTCCTTCTGTTAGAAGTCGTTTCCTATTGATCCATTCTTTCAGTAAAATTTTGACACCCGTATATAGAAAGCTCCGTTGAAAATTTTCTTTCTTACAGCGTAGGTGGCGGCAACGCCCTTCTGTAAGTAATGAAGTCTTTTAAAAGGGCATCATCGAATCCAGAGGTGTCTAATGATGTTGCCAACGTTTTCCCACAATTTCATGAATCTATCTTAATAGTTTGGTCTGTGCGTTAAAACGTCAGTTTTATAAGTATGTATAAAATGACTAAAATGTGGTTATCGGACATGCATTGTCTTTATCTTTGTTTGTTTTTACGACGTTTTAATTAGGTTGTATCTATAGTCGTTATCAAGTATAAACTGAATGTTTTGTCTTAAGACTACGGGCTTATATTGGGACTGTGTCCACTGAAGCGCAAAGTTTCACTTCACTGTACACACCTCAATGATTTGATGTTACGAAGTAGTGGTTGCCAAAGGTTAGGTATCTCAACACTGGGTTTACTCAAGTTTCCATTATTATTTTTAATGTAAGTTGCTTCTATAAATTTCCTTTTTTCATGTTGGGTTGGATATATATTGCCGCAGCTTCAGACCATTTTATATGATGTTGTTTATCCCAGGCGTGTTCTGTAACACCTGATCTCGACGTTTCCCCGTTTTGTGTATGAGTTTTATGTTCCTTAATTCTAACTTCTATTGGTCGTTTGGTTTCCCTAATATACATTTCACGACACTCACACGGAACTTTGTAAACATTTTCTTTCTTATCGATAGTTTTTGGTTTCGTTTTTATTAAATGAGCTCTAAGTGTATTTCCTGATTTAAAGGCTGTTTTTATATTATAACTTCTGATAATTCATCTTATTTTCTCCGAGGTTCCTTTAATGTATGGAATTGTAAAGAAGAAATGTGTTTCTTGCTGTCCAGAGGTCGCTGTTCTAAAGTTTTTCAATGAATCGGCATTAGTGGATATAGATATAGTGCGATTATAGAGGTTGCGTATAATTCCCCGGGGAATTTCCGCCCCATACGCTGTTGGAAAAAAAATTTCAGCGGAACTTTCCATGTACGGGTGGCAAAAGTATACTGAAGGGATGGATCCCCGGGGAATTATACGCAACCTTTATAATCGCGCTATATCTATATGCAATAATGCCGATTCATTGGAAATAGAGGTAGCAAACATTAACTCCGATTTACAACAGAATGGTTATCCTTTAAAATGAATTGACAATGTTACAAATTACTTTAAAACAACGACCACTGGACAGCAAGAAACACATTCCTTCTTTACAATTTCGTACATTAAAGGAACCTCTGAGAAAAGAAGACGAATTGCTGGAAATTATAATATGAAAACAGTCTTTAAATGAGGAAATACTTAGAACTCATTTAATAAAAACGAAACCAAAAACTACCCATAAGAAGGGAAGTGTTTACAAAGTTCCATATGAGTGTGGTGAAATGTATATTGGAGAAACCAAATGTCCACTAGAAGTTAGAATTAAGGAACAAAAAAACTAATACACAAAAAGGAGAAACGTCGAGATCAGGTATTCCAGAACACGTGTGACGCGTTTTACGTACGAGGGGAGCAGGTCGAGCTCTACGGATTTAGTTCATTTACGGCAGCGGAACATCGGTCAGTGGATGTTTCTCGTGCAGACAGTCATCGGTCAAATACTCAGCGCAGGGTTATCGGTTTGACGGTATCTATCTATATTCGGGATATCCCTGCTCTCTGAACTGATCAACGGTTTGATTGCCTGAAGGTCAAAACATCCACTCGGTGGTCGGTTCTCAGGCACCACCCTCGGGATTCATGTGGTCAAGGGCCCACTTATGCACCGGGCAGCTTGTTACAGTGGAGAAACGGCAAGCCAGGCATCAATTGCGCGTATTAGTGCTGGGTACCGGCTGTCAATTGTTACCGGTAATATTAAAAATGGGACTAGGGAATGAAACAAACGATTTTAAAACATCCTGTATCCCATATTCCATACCTTTTTTCATAAATATATGGCCTAAAACTAACTTACAATGTAAGATAGACAATAATATAAACAAATAAACGGTCTGGAGGGCAAGAGTATGTTATGAGAGCTATACACGGTAGCTCGTACTAGTCGGTAGAGCTGAAGATGGTAACCCGGCGGTATCATTCGCGACGCTATTTACGTTACGTCGTACTACACGGTTGCGACGCTATTCACGATGGTTTGTACGCAAATTATTGCATTTCGTATCTAAAATCCGCTATTCGTATTAAAATTCGACCGACGGCTATATACACGGTATGTAACAATAACCCGGCATCGATGGGCGATAGGCGGCGTCTCTACATGCGGCGGCGGCGATAGTTGTTAAGCGCCCTTATCAAGGGACATCGGAGGGCACCTGGCGGTAAAACACATTCCTGGTCAATACGGAAACATAAACAAAATCTGACGGCATTTAGTGCGTGTATGTATCGGTGACGGTAGGAAGGAACGAAATAAACTGACGCTGCCCGTTCTTCTAAGGGTCCTCGACAGCGTCAGCAGGATGGAACGACATTGCCTGTACTTATAGGGGTCCTCGACAATGTCGACCAATAGCGATAGAAAATTAGGAAAGGAACCGACACTGCCCGTACTTATAAGGGTCCTCGGCAGTAACGGTAGGATGACACAACATTGCCCGTACTTATAAGTGTCCTCGGCAGTGACGGTAGGATGACACAACATTGCGCGTTCTTTCAAGGATCCTCGACAATGCTGGCCAATAGCGGGGTAGGACGTAAGGAAAGTAGTGTATGGTGAAACACCATATACACACAAGCCTAGCCTCACCTACATTACTAGACCAGGAAGGCGCGGTCCGACAGGCGACCAAGTTGGAGTGTTGACCCGGGTGGAGAATGTGCAGTTCTCAGCGAAATAATGGTCTGCTCGAGCTTAAGTATTCAGCTCGAGCTCGCACTATGCTGACAAGTAACGGTGTGCGGTGATTGCGCATATAATACTGATGTATACGGCGCACGATTTCTATGGTCGGACGCTTTGAAAATCTCGGAAAATTATATTTCCCGGCATAGCGCGGTAAATCTAATTATATACCGGAAATATTGAAACTTTAAGCATTCTTTTCCCGCAAGAATCAGGTTTTTCGGATGTAAAATAAATAAATTAAATCCTGGCGAACATACCCATGCCCAAAAATTAGTAACTTCGTTACACACGCCTGGGAAAAACAATACCATAAAAAATGGTCTGAAGCGGCGGCAATATATATGGAACCCAACATGAAAAAAGAAAATTTATAGAAGCAGCTTTCATCAAAAACAATAATGGAATCTTCAGTAAACTGAGTGCTGAGATACCTAATCTTTGGCAACCACTGCTTTGTAACATCAAATCATTGACGTGTGTACATTGAAGCGAAACTTTGCGCTCCAATGGATAAAGTCCTTATACAGGGTGATTCAAAAATCGATCACGAAACTTAAGGGGGTGATTCTACTTGACAAAATAAGGGTAGAACTTCATATAATTTTTTTTCAAAATGTCATTCGTTTTCGAGTTACAAGCCGTCCAAGTTCAAGTTTTTATTTTTTGTTTTTTGAATTACTCGCTTACAGGAAAACCGATTTGACTAATATTTGAAAGATAGGCTAAGTCTTCTGCGCTTCATCATTTTAGTAACAATTCACATTGATTGTTTGCCGCTAGAGGGCACTTTACCTACATTGAAAATTGTTCTTTTGTCATAATTTTTTAGTGTTGACAGCTACAGTAGTTTTTGGCATAATTTCTGAAAGACTGATGCCAGGCCTTTAAAAAAGGTGCTCTTTATTTACATCGCTAAACCCAACGGTTTAGACGTAAATCACCCTTAAAAATTAAGTGGTAAATTTACTTTTCTCATTTCATTACCACCAGCTACCAGGTAAATAGCTATCAAAGTATGCTAGAGCTGTCAGTTTAACATCAAATAAATTCGCTTTTTAAACTATTTAATTTATAATCTTAAAATAACTAATAATGGCTAATCACCAATATTCAAATATCGAATATTGTGATATCCATTTTTGTTATGGAAAAGCAAATGGTAATGCAGAGTTGGCAAGAAGATATTATATGGAGAGTTATCCGGAAAGAAATATCCCTCATGCTCAAACATTTTCCAGTGTGCACAGGAGGCTTGCGGAATGTGGTTCCTTTAAAAGTTATAATGGAAATAGGGGAAGACCTAGAACTGCTAGAAACGTGCAACAAGAAGAAAGAGTGCTTGAAATTATTGAAGATAATCCAGGTATTAGTACTAGAAAAATTGGGAATGAAGTGCGGCTCTGTCAGGCTAGTTCATGGAGGATACTAAGAGAAGAACAACTCTACCCGTTTCATTCAAAAAAGGTGCAGGCTCTTTATGACGATGATCGGCCGAGACGGTTGGAAATGTGCAATCAGATCCTAGCTAAGTATGAACACGATAATCGATTAATTGGCGTCATATTATTCACTGACGAAGCTGGTTTCACTCGTGATGGCATAACAAATCTACACAACATCCACACATATGCTTACGAGA
Organism: Diaprepes abbreviatus; assembly: GCA_034092305.1. Classification (NCBI taxonomy): domain Eukaryota; kingdom Metazoa; phylum Arthropoda; class Insecta; order Coleoptera; family Curculionidae; genus Diaprepes; species Diaprepes abbreviatus. The sequence goes on from JASJET010000129.1 coordinate 4,286,210, forward strand.
ACCCAAACAATGTGGTAGAAACGAAACATCAGCGTAGATTTTCACTAAATGTGTGGGCAGGGATAATAGGAGATTACATTATTGGTCCTCATTTCTTTGATGGCCCATTAACTGGTGACGTATACTTAGATTTTATCCAAAATCGTCTATCATTGTATCTGGAAGATGTGCCATTGGAAGTAAGGGCCAACATGTGGATCCTCCTAGACGGAGCTCCGCCCCACTTTAGTATACGTGTCCGACAGTATTTGAATGCAACGTATCCTGAGCGATGGATAGGACGAAGTGGACCATTGGCATGGGCAGCGAGGTCACCAGACCTTAATCCTATGGATTTTTTCTTTTGGGGTCATTTGAAACAATTGGTGTACGATATTCCAGTAATCAACGTCGAGGATCTTCGCTTCAGGATAATCGAAAAGTGCCAAATTATTAAAGAAACACCAGGAATTTTTCATCGAGTTAGGCGACATTTTTTGAAGAGTGTTAGGAAATGTATGGAAGAAAATGGGGGACATTTTGAGAATCTTTTTTAGTTTGTTTAGTACTGTTTCATTAATTTTTATCAATTAAATGTATATCGCAATAATCCATAATATGAATATTTACTGATTAGCCATTATTAGTTATTTTAAGATTATAAATTAAATAGTTTAAAAAGCGAATTTATTTGATGTTAAACTGACAGCTCTAGCATACTTTGATAGCTATTTACCTGGTAGCTGGTGGTAATGAAATGAGAAAAGTAAATTTACCACTTAATTTTTAAGGGTGATTTACGTCTAAACCGTTGGGTTTAGCGATGTAAATAAAGAGCACCTTTTTTAAAGGCCTGGCATCAGTCTTTCAGAAATTATGCCAAAAACTACTGTAGCTGTCAACACTAAAAAATTATGATAAAAAAAACAATTTTCAATGTAGGTAAAGTGCCCTCTAGCGGCAAACAATCAATGTGAATTGTTACTAAAATGATGAAGCGCAGAAGACTTAGCCTATCTTTCAAATATTAGTCAAATCGGTTTTCCTGTAAGCGAGTAATTCAAAAAACAAAAAATAAAAACTTGAACTTGGACGGCTTGTAACTCGAAAACGAATGACATTTTGAAAAAAAATTATATGAAGTTCTACCCTTATTTTGTCAAGTAGAATCACCCCCTTAAGTTTCGTGATCGATTTTTGAATCACCCTGTATAAGCTCGCTTAAGACAAAACATTCAGTTTATACTTGATAACGATTAGAGAAACAACCTAATCGAAACGTCGTAAGAACAAACAAAAATAAAGACAATGCAAGTCTGACAACCACATTTTAGTCAATCTGCAACATTGTTTACAACCTCCAAACAAATGTATAGATTGTGGTATATAACCACAATATTAATTTACATTTTTTAAATTTATGAATTATAGATAAAACTTTTTAAATATTTTTAATAAATGAGTATGAATATCTACATGCTTTACTTGATATTTCTTTTCATAATTTTAAATTAACATTCAAATATAACTTTGAACATACCCCTTTAGAATAAGCATAACGTCAGAAATAGCGCCACTGTTGTTTGAAAAAGTGTTGATAACCAGTACATATTTCATTTCTTGGTACACACATACCGATTTTATGCTATCCTTTTCTAACTGCATTTTTTAAACGAGTATCATATAACAATCGGTACGTTAGAATTGACGTACAAAAGTATTTATGGTTGCCTAAATAAAGTATTATAATTTTTATTTTCAATATGTAAACTATATCCAACAATATTTGCCAATAAAAATAAGTTTTTAAATCCTCTTTTTGTTAATATTATTTGCAAACTTCGCATTTATAGTAATTTCTAACACTTAAAAACACTGAAGAGAGACACGCCAAGCAATTAAACTGAAAGAAAAGATAAGTAAACATGTTTATGTCTGTCAAACATCAAACAAGCCTCTCTTCCACTGACCATAAACGGCCTTCAAACAAATCTATTGTTGTTTAAATCTATAGAGTATGATCAAAGAAATATACCATCATATCTTTTTAACACTGCTGATTTTTTACCGCTTAAAACTGATCCAGTACAATTTAGTTGATGAATTTGACCAACAAAAATAAATGACCACTACACCGAATCGAACCAAAAAATTCACCTTTACCCGCACGATTTAACATATTCCAAAAAACAATCTTGAATCTGAAGAAGCTTTTAAATTGGCCATTTTTGTTAGATAAATGAGAGATGGCGACTCGAGGAGTTACATTGGATTTTGAATCGGTCCATTTCCGTTGAAAAGCGTTATTCGGATAAATCACTTTGGAAATTGCACAATTTAGTTTTGTAGTTATATGTAGCAATTCGATAGCAGAAAAATATTGAAACACATTTTTTGTCGATTTAGGAAATGAATCAAATTATATTATTGTTTATGAGCATATTTCATAAGGGAATGGCAGATTTGTTTGGTTCGAAATCGTATAAATAAAGTAATCGGTTTCGAATCAGATTCCGCTGCCGGGTTTCCATTGTGACTATTTTTAGAATTATTACAATATTTTGATTTATGTACGTCTCCAATTTGCTTGTCGTATTCAAAAGGGTTGAAATAAAAAGTATTACTACAACCATACAAACATTTAGATTATACAGGGTATCCAGATATTATGATGACAAATTTTAAGGTTGGTCGTAAAAGAGTTTTTTATTTAATTTGTTAGGATCTACTTGAAATAGAGAAATAAACTTTTCAATAAAATTTTTACAAAAAAATTGAACCGACTTCTAAAAGTGCTCTAAAAAGTGAAAAATAACTATAAATTTTTATATGAAATTGAACTTTTTGAAGTCGGCGCCAAACTACTACCTGACAAAATATGATTTGCATAAACAGATTAAAAATATTTTATTTGTAATTGCTTTCTTACCATAACTTGTATATATTAGTAGTTATTTATTTCACTAACAAATAATTTGGCACCGACTTCAAAAATTCCAATTTCATATAAAAATTTATAGTTATTTTTCACTTTTTAGAGCACTTTTAGAAGTCGGTTCAATTTTTTTGTAAAAATTTTATTTTTCTATTTTTAATTTTAGAATTCATTATGATATCCATAAATTATTTGAACTAAGTACTAATCGAGATTAGTGTACCCCGCAATGACTCTAATGTAGCAAAAAAGTACCCATTTTATCCAAAGTTGTAAATCACCCTAAAATGAACCACTAAAAATTCATTAGTTCTTAGAATTCTGCAAATACCAGTAAAATTGTGTCAAACAAATGTTTAGTCTGTCATAGTATCTTACTATCTTAAATTTCAAATTAATTTTAGATTGGTAATATAGATCCCAGAACCTTCCAATATCGATATTTAAAGAATCCGAGATGTAAATTTGTTAACTCGATATACTTTATACGGCATATTGAGTTTGTATACACCTGAAGAACCTCACAATATCTATTTTCAATATTTAAAAAACTTGAGATGTAAATTTCTTAGCTCGATATATTTTATACTGCATATTGAGTTTGTATACGCCTCAAGAACCCCACAATATCAATTTTAAACAAAATCGGAATATCTAAAATTTTCTGTCTGTATTCGTAATTCATGACCCCGAAAACTTTCTAATATCAAATCTGAAAAAATGCGAATAAGGTCAAATTTTCAACCCACCATATTGCATCCGCTATATTGAATTCAAAAAAATTATTTTAAGTCTTAATCTAATCTAAATCTAAACCCCTCAAAGCCTCCTAGTACCAATTTTGGATGAAATAAGGAAATTTAAAATTTCTAGATTTTTATTCGCTATTTACATCCTTAAAAACGATTCAGTCCCACCTTTAAACAAAAACGAAAAATGTAAAATTGGTCCGCTACATTGGATTCGCCATATTGAATCCTGAAAAAATACACAACATAATATACACCCTCAAGAACCCCCTATATCATTTTGGGAGAAAATCAAAAAATGTAAAATTTTTAGGACACCATATTGAATCCACCAGATTGAGTTTTTCAAAGAAATGTTTTAAATTCATAATTAACATTAACAAAAATCTCCCAATACTGATTTAGACAAAATTAATCTTAGATCCGCCATATTTATATTTTTTTCTAATAATTTCAGATTCGTAATGTGCGATCCCAAAAACTCCCCGATATCAATTTTGAAAAAAATCGAACAAAATTTATTTTTTATCCGCCATATTGGATTCGCCATATTGAATTTTTTAAAAATAATTTTAGATTCGTTAAATGCGACCCTGAAAACTCCCCCGTACCAATTTTGAAGAACATCGGACAAAATTGATTTTTTGGTCTGCCATATTGGATCCGCCATATTGAATTTTTAAAAAATATTTAGGATTCATGATGTGCGATCCCGATAACTTCCCCACACCAATTTTGGAGAAAATCATCCGCCATATTGAATTTTTAAAAAATAATTTCAGATTCTTTTTGTACGACCCCAAAAATTCCCCTATTCCAATTTTGGAGAAAATTAGACAAAAATTTTTTGGCCGCCATATTGTCAGCGCCATCTTGGATATTACTGCACCAATTTCGTCCAAAAAAATATGGGACCACGGCAGCCACTTCCTGAACATAACGTAAACGATTTCATTCAAATTGGTGCCGCCATTCCGAAATAATCTGTATATATATATATATATATATATATATATATATATATATATATATATATATATATATAAAACATACGTAGTCGACGAATTGAGAACTTTCTTCTTTTAGAAGTTCGTTAAAAATATCAGTTATTCGACAAGTAGCATGATAACTAAGAGATGGTTAGTTATTTATGGTCGTACAGTAGAATCCCGATTATCCGAACATCGATTATCCGCACATCCGATTATCCGGACTAATTCGTCAAGGCTCTGTTTTGACCGCGCAACGAGACATGTTACGACGAGTTTATTCCCGCCTCCGACCGTGTACTCCCGCTCTCATTTGTTTGCGCGATAGTGTTTGTTATTGTTTCATTTTCTTTGATAGCGTTCAACTAATAAGTTGTCTTTTATTATTGTTTACGTTTTTCGTTGAAAATTTAAAATGTCCAAGCGAAAAAGAGTGATGTTGTCTCTTAAAGACAAAGTGTATATAAGTGAGAGTATAAAAAATGGTGAATACGGCAGTAAATTGGCGTAAATATGTGGTGTAGAAACTTCTATGATATCAGACATTAAAAAGAATTCTGATTCCATAATGAAATTCACCTGTGCGCTTGAGAAAGAAGATGGAAGCTCGCCACGTAAAGTCATGAAAAAATCTTAAAATAAAATTCTGGAAAACGCAGTTTTTATTTGGTTCTTACAACAGAGAGCATGCGACCAGCCCATATCTGGACCTGTTTATGTGAAAAAGCATTGGATTTTTTTCAACAGCTTGGTTCAAGGTGAGCTGTAGATGATCAGCAAGATTCATGAAATGACATGAAATGACATGAAATTCGAGAACTGGAGATTCAAGGAGAAAAACTGTCTGCTAACGTTACTTCAACCGACTCTTTCATAGACGAGTTAAAAGCATTTCTAGATGAAAAATAATACGATTTAGATTTTGTATACAATGCGGACGAAACAGGTCTTGATTGGAAAGCTCTACCAAGTAGAGCATTAACATCGCGTCGTGAAAATGCAGCACTGTGGCACAAAGTGAGTAAGTTACAGTTATGGTTTGCGCGAACGCTAAACGAACACTTCGGTTGTCACTGCTACTTATTGGTAAATCAAAAAATCCGCGCTGTTTCAAAAATGTTAAAATCTCCGTAACTGACGCTAACCAACAAAAAACGTAGATGAACACAGATATTTTTCTTACTTGGTATGAAAATACATTGACTCCTGAGGTGAAGAAATTTCAAAAGGACGTGAAAAAAGAGGACCATATTGTTTTTATTAGATAATGTGCCAATGCATCCTTCCGTTGAAACACTAAGTCGAGAAAATGGGAAGTTTTTGCCCCCTAACGTAACATCGATACTGTAACCTATGGTCCAAAGTGTCACTGAAACTTTAAAGCATATATATATATATATATATATATATATATATATATATATATATATAGAAAGCAGCTACTGCGTCGTCTTTTGTCAGCAGACAACAGTGAAATAGAAACGAAGTTAAAGTTTTATACGGAAATTAATTTAAAAGATTGTTGTTATATGCTGGTAGAAGCGAGGAACTCTGTGGAATCGCAAGCATTAAAAAGGGCATGGAATAAATTATTAAATTTAACTCCATCTAATTATTCAGTTAAACCGCACGACGATTGTTTCAAAGAAATAACAGATGCAATGAAAATTCTTAGCACTGGTGAAGGGGCGATGAAGAGAATATCAAGGAGTGGCTGAACTGCGATAGAAGAAGAATATTAACTGATGAAGAAATCATTGATGATTTGAACTGTAATGAGAGAAAAGATGAAGAAGAGACTGGGGAAGTATGTCAAGTACCATATCACACAGAATCTTTTGAAGCTCTAGAAGTTGCTTTTAAGTGGTTTGAAATATAGGATGAATCGGATCCCTTACAGTTGAAACGCATTAGGGACTTGGCCGCAATGAAAAGATATGATTCATTACATCAAAGATCAATAACAAGTAATTTCCGATCAAAATTTTAAATTAATTGGGCATTATGTTATAGCTCATAATTTTTTTATATTGTGTTGTCTAAATGACGTATGTAAAACCCATTACATAATAAAAATTGATTAAAATTTAAATATTGTTTGATTTAACTTTGAAATCGATTATCCTGGTTTTATTTTATCCAGACAATCGGGATGCTACTGAATTCCTTTTCACTCAAGACATTTTCGGGGTTTTTTGAATAAAATGCTTTTAACATTTTTTCATTTAAAAATACGATTTTCGTTTGGCTGTTTAACTAGTCCGTCAAGATTACTTTCAATACAACTGACCAGACTGACTACAGCCAATCAAGAGTTTTACTGTAGCCGTAAAAACAGCGTTTTAGGTAATTTATAAATAATTTTTCCATTGTAAATTTCAAATATACCAGGAATAATGCCAAAAATTTTAAAAATATATTTAGTTTGCAAGTAATAATTCTCATAAAGCCTTGTGAATCGGGGCCATTCGGATAAGATATCGCAACGCGTTAAACCAACCAACTAAATTTTCCGTGTGAGTGCAACATGTTGCACAGTACGAAATTAGCTGGATAATTTGAGATAAATTTAGGTTTATAGGATGTAAAAAATTATGAACGTTACCCGACAACGCATATATATATATATATATATATATATATATATATATATATATATATATATATATATATATATATATATAGATCGACCAAAAGGGTATATAAAATGTCCAGATCGGCTCTCGGGGACATTATAGTTTGAGCGCTGGGCAACGCAACTTGAATTGGTTTGACAAGAGGTTGACAATAAAAATCTTTTGAAATTATAGAGTGCGTTCAACCATACAGTGTGTGTTCAAAAATCGGCCGTCCGAAACAAATTGGTGTCAAATATGCGATCAAATCCAGAAGAGGTTAGTTCAGGTTAGAAAGTTCGGAAAAAAAGGTTAATTGAAATTGTATGCCAGTGGAAACTAGGAAACAGAAAGCAACGATGGAAGAGCAACTTCAAACTAGTTTAAGTCAGATACTGATGATACAAGACATGAAGACAAGCTAAGCAGGTATGACGAAAAATTTAGATGATATGAAACAAGAACTAAAGACAAGCAAAGAAAGTATGACGAAAAATCTACATGATATGAAACAAGAATTAAAGACCAGCCAAGATGATATGAAACAGGGATTAAAGACAAGTCAAGATGATATGAAACAAGAACTAAAGACAAGCAAAGAAAGTATGACGAAAAATCTACATGATATGAAACAAGAATTAAAGAGCAGCCAAGATGATATGAAACAGGAATTAAAGACAAGTCAAGATGATATGAGACAAGAATTGACACTGAGAACAAGTCAAGAAAACTTGAACCAAGAATTGAAAGAAGATATTAAGAAAAATGGAGAAAGTATAAAACAAGAACTTAAAACAAGCTTGAAAGACATGAGGCTGGAACTTAAGACAAGTCAAGAAGATATGAAATAAGAATTAAAAGAAGACATTAGAAAAAATCAAGAAGATATGAAAAGCATAGAACAAGAAATGCAACAGAAAATTAGCAAAATTAGATAAGACATACGTAGCTAAGTACAAAATGAGTTGACTGGAATCCAGAAACAGATGCAATAATTACTTTTGCAAATAAGAAAAGACGTACATGGCGAAGTACAACATGAGGGAGCGGAAATTCAGATACAGATGCAACAACTACATTTGCAAATCGAGAAGCAGAATAAAGGTAGATAGTGTTCCTGCAACTAGTGTGATGAAGCCACCTATCTTCCACGACAAATTACCTTGGCTCACCTATCTCCGTCAATCCGAAGCCACCGCTAGCGGCAATGATTGGTGTTCACCGGAGAAGGCATGTGCTCTTGTTCTAGCACTACAAGGTGAAGCTATAGAGGTTTCACGTAACATTCCTGAAGAGAAATAGCAAGATTACGAGTTTATTGTTACTTTTCTGGAGATACGCTATGTGGAAGCCCACCTCCAAGAAGTTTATAAGGCACAACCCCAAAGAAGAAGACAAAAATACAACGAAAGTCTTCAAGATTCTGAGGCGGATATAATGAGCCCAATAAATTTGACCTACTCAACATACCCATAAGAAACAAAGCAAGAGTTAGCAGTCAATAGTTTTATTGAAGGTTTATGCGACCCAGAAAGAAGTCAAACTCTAAGAATGGCTCTACTGAAATAAATTTCTGATGCTCTTGCTTATGCCCTCTAGTTTGAGATAGCCAAACAGACAGCAAGAAAACAAGACCGAGTCATAAGAAGAGTCAATGTTTCCCCGGATTATCGCAAGACCAATGAGAAAATTTTATGAAGCTAATGAGGGAGTTGCAAGAATTTTTGAATGAAGGGAAAACGCATGACAACATAAATACAACCTTTCGTAGCAGAAATAGAATTCGTTGTTGAAAGGGTGGCCAAGAGGGGCATCTACAAAGCCAATGTACTTGTAAAACTGTTCCTGACAGAGACTCTGATGGCTATCGGCTTCATATTGCTAATATAGGTGATGATGTTCGATGATGTGACTTGGAGAAAGTTTTTGTTCCATATAGTGAATTTAAAGGAGATGAAGTATGCGGTTGTCGTATTGGAGTGACTTATGCCAGACCGAGAAGAAGGGGTCAGGGTCACCGGTACTATTCGAATAACATGCGTTGTTACCAGTGCGGATACAACAGTAACTTTTACAGAGATTTCTCAGAAATTACTGCTGGTGGAAGCGATAGAAGAAAAGATCATCACGGAAGACATAGAAGAACTACTCGCGGCGACCGTAGAGATCGAAACGAGAGGGACCGTAATCGTGAAAGCGGCTACGGAAGAAGAACGTTCTGCAGGTCATCCTCGAAAGGATACGTCGAATGGAACCGCGACCGCGAAAGGCACTATGGAAGAAGAACATCTTGCAGGTCATCCTCGGAAAGATACAGAAACGACTGTACGAACTCAAAGTCATTATTGGAGGATTCATGGTTGGTGAAAAACATGTCGTTGTAAAATCCAAAAAGAACGAAAGGGCGTTCACCAAAGCGTCAGAACTCATGGGAAAGTTCTAATACCGCAGTGACCCGATTAAACGATCTGGTGTACTGAATTTAGAAAAGCCCTCATGTAAAGAAAGTTGTGGATCTTGACATATTGGCCCGATATCAGCGTCAAGAAGGTTGACAATAAAAATCTTGTGAAATAATAGAGTGCGTTCAATCGTACAGTGTGTGTTCAAAAATTGACAGTCCGGAACAATATATATATATATATATATATATATATATATATATATATATATATATATATATATATATATATATATATATCTATATATGTATAAAGAATTTTGTCAGTCATTGTATTCCATCAATATTCTAGCTTAAATTTAATGCACGTCATTAAAATTGAGGATATAATGCGCTTATCCATACATACCATTAAACTAATTTTAACATTAACTAAATGTTTCGAATTAATTGCTATGAACTATAATATTAATTAAAGTGATAAATTATTAATTAATTATATTGATATTAATTATTTTTTAAATCTATTAACGGAATATCCGTTAATATAATTTAAATAATTATTTCAAAATTGAATTCAATTTATTAAAGTTATAACTAATATATTTGGTGTAATAAAAATACAAAAAATTTATGCGGTATTTGCTGCATATACAGTATGTCCCACATTGATTACAAGGGGACAAATGGACTAAAAATTTACAGCCAGATTCACTCAGAAGATATAAGATTTAAACCCAATCTAGTTGCTATAAAATTTAAATCTTGTGGTCGGCCAATTTTGTTTTGCTTATGATATTGTCATAATTTAACTTACGCATGTCAACGAATAAATGCTTTTATAGGGATATTAAAGATTAGAACCTTGCGATAAAGCCTCGAAATATGTAATTAAAGAAGCATATAACAGGGAACCCTCGAAAAAAAATTCGTTCGGAAATAAAAATGCAGTTTTTGAGAAAAACACTTTTGTTTTTTTTTTTCGAAAAACGGCCGCCATTTTGTTAATTTTGAAAATTTTTCGGTTAAAATTATTTTCTGAAAGTTTATGACTCATATGACCTTACGTCAATTAGTCATAAAAACATAAAAGTTTGAATAAAACAATGGCTATATTTTTCTTCACTGTAGAAGCTCCAAGCTCAACTTTAAAATCTCGATAACTTCCTGGAAAATTATTTTTTTCCGAAAACTTCAAAATACGTGTACACTTCTTTGAGTTCTATAACCATTTATTTCGCAGAAAAAGCATTTTATTTTCTTGACTATTTTTCCTGCATGCTGCCAATCGTAAGAGTTACTTTATCGGCTAGAGCAGGTCTTTCAGTACTATATCCCTCAGGAATCTTAGGATATTGGACAGCCTCAAGGTGGATAGATCCCCTTCTTCGACTTGGGTGTTCCCAAGAACAGCATCCTAAGGTTTCCTAGAGTGCTGCACTCTGAAAAGATATGAATAGAGGTTTCGTCCCTCCTCACAGAATCTACACTCTCCTCTTTCTACCAGTCTGAGTTACTTGAGGTGTCCCTTCAGGTGGCAATGTCCCGTCTGGACCCCTGTCAGAACTCTGAGTTGGTTTTTACTTAAGCTTATGCTTTCTTTAAATCTCTTCTGGTCGTAGTTACCCAGAAGTATGTCCACGGGTTAAAAAAGGTCATTAATAAAATGATAGTTAGAAACATTCTCTTAAGGCCAAGATACAAATTTCGCGGTCTTAATCACTCAAGTTTAGGTGTTTCTCTTTTTAAAGAGACACAAATTCTATTCTAAAAATTAAGACCTAAAATAGATGGCGCTTTTGCCCCGGCCAATCTCCGGACTCCTTTTTGAGCTAATCGGTTTAATGTCTCAAAGGTTAGAGATCCTCTAGATAGTCACCTAACTAAATAAGAAAGAGAATTAATAACCTAACTTTACTCTCTCTCTTTATAATCAATTAATTTTTTTAAAAATAATTCGTTAATATAAAAACCTCTTTGCAATAATAAAATTTGCGGTCAAATTTTTAAATCCTTTATTATTTACTATATATATATATATATATATATATATATATATATATATATATATATATATATATAACATCAGTTTACAACGTTCTACGCCGTCTTCTGATTTCCAGTCTCCATTGATCTCGGTTTGTCGATAGGTTTTCATCCATTCCTCTTGTTCTTATATCTTTATTCACTCCTTCTCTCCAACTTAGTCTGGGTCTACCTTTTTTCCTTCTTCCCTGTGGTGTCCAATTTAATACTTTTTTTGGAAGTCTGGTATCGTCCATTCGTTGAACATGTCCGTACCATCTAAGTTGGTTGATTTTAATATATTCTGTTATCTTGTGCTTAATCCCCATAATTTTTTGGATTCTTTCATTTTTGACTCTGTCCATTCTAGATTTTCCAGCCGCTCTTCTCCAATAATCCATTTCTGCAGTTTACAGTGTTCTTTCTTTCAATGGCCATACTTCACTTCCATAGGTGACAATGCTTTTAACAATACTATTAAAGATTTTGTGTTTGTTTTCTTTGGATATTGTTTTATCCCACAATATGCTGTTCAACTGTCTAATAGCTTGTCGTCCCTGGTTGTTTCTATGCTTGATTTTTTCGTCATGTTTGCCCTTCGTTGGTTATATGCATTCCGAGATACTTGTATTTCTCACAGTGATTTGTTTCCTGCTGCTGTTGTTCCTGAATCAAGTTTTATTGCTGTCCCCCAATACACATGTATTCCATTTTTTTGATGTTAACTTCTTGCCCCCACTTTTGATATTCTTCTATTAGCTTACGAGACATGTATTCTAGATCTTCGTAGTCTTGTGCCAAAATTATTTGGTCGTCTGCGAAACACAATGTGTATAGTATGGAATCGTTTAGTGGAATGCCCATATTTTCGCACTTTCTTTTCCATGTTTTTAACGCTTGTTCCAAGTAGATTTTAAACAAGGTTGGGGACAAAAAACATCCCTGCTTGAGCCCTTTGCTAACCGTGAATCCTTTTGAAATATTATGCTCTTTCTTTATTTTGCTTGTATTATTTGAATCGAGCTCTTGAACAGTCTTGATAAGTATTATATTTATATTTGTTTTTTCTAGGAGTTTTTGGTGTGGTACGCTATCATAGACTTTTTTGAAATCCAGGTAGAGCAGGTGTATTTCTTGGCTCCGTGCTGATTTTTTCTCAATGAGCTGGGTTATTGTAAAGAGATGGTCAATAGTAGATCTACCTGCTCTAAATCCAGCCTGTTCTTCGACCTCCATATCTAAGTATTCGCTCTCAACCCTCTTTTTGAATAGTTTCCCATACACTCTCGAGATTATGCAGAGAATCGCAATTCCTCGATAATTATCACAGACGTCTTTACTTCCTTTTTTGTGCATAGTGGTAATATAGGATGTTTTCCACTCTTCGGGTATCGTTTCTCCGTTTATACATTTTTGGTGGAGGTTTGTCAATTGTTTGTATAACTTCTCTGTGCAGTATTTAAGTAGCTCAGGCGGGATATTTCCGGGACCTGGTGATTTTCAGTTTTTTAATGTTTGGCATATCTTTGCAATCTATCCTTAGTGGAGATGCTATGGTGCGTACGTGCACGCCGGAATCAGCTTGTACTGTTTGTTGGTATTCTGCTCTTTCTTCTGCTAGCAATTTTGAAAAGTACTCATCCCATTGAGATAAACCAATCGGTGAAATGATATCTTTAGATTTTTCTTGTCGAAGAGATCTCAGTATTTTCCAGCTTTCGGTACTTCTGCTACCCTCAAAATGTGCGTTTATTCTGGTACAGGTTCTTTCCCAGGTTTTGTTTTTCGCACTGCTCTTTGGGCCGTTTTGTATTCACTTCTACTTTCATTCGTCTTTAAGCTTAAATATTTACTGTATCTTTTTCGTTTAGTATTTATCATATCTTCGATTTCTTCATCCCACCAGTATGGTCTTCTTTTGTTGGGCTTTTCGTACTCTCCCAAGGCTTCTTCTGCTGCATTTTTTAGGCACTCTTTAACGTAAGCGTATTGTTGCTCTACACTATCAAAGTTTTCCCGTACCAATTTATCATCAAGTCGCTTTTTGTATAGTTTTTAACGCTTTCGTGATTGAAGCTCTCTAAGTTGTACTTGATTTCAGGAGTTTTTTGTTTCTGTTCTTCAGTGCCTTCTTTACTTTTGGCTAGGCGGAAGGGCAGTATTTTGGCTTTAACCAGGCGGTGATCACTTCCACACGCGATTCCTCTATAGGCTCGCACATCTTGAATTTTAAGCCTTGTATCCTGACGCGCTATTACATACTCTATGATGGATTTCAAATTTCTTGTTTGTTGTACCCAGGTAAACTTATGTATTTCGCGGTGTTGGTAAAAGCCATTTAGGATACCAAGTCCATTTTGGTTGCACGTATTAATTAGTCTGTCGCCATTGTCGTTCAATATATCTTCTCCGAATCGTCCTACTATTTTGTAGTTCACTTTTTTTCCAGTTCTTGAATTTAGATCTCCTAATAGAAGTAGCTCTCTCGAGGTTCCTATTTTTGAGATTTCATATGATTGTTGTTCGAAAAACTCTTCTTTCTCCCTTACTAGAGCGTCCTCGTTTACACCGTATACTCCCATAATAGTGACTTTATTTCCGTGCAAGCTTAGATTTACTTTCATGATGCTTTGGTTTATTGGTTCCCAAGATGTTATGCTTCGTCGTAGACTTTTTCGGATAAGTATAGACACTCTTTGTTCGGCTCTTTTATCCTTTGATATTCCAGAAAAGAGATGATCATATTTGCCTAGGTTTTCTGACCCTTGCCCTTTCTTTTTTGTCTCGGTTAATACTAGGATGTCTAGGTTGGCCTTTTTTGTTTCTGAAATTATGTCGTTAATTTTTTGGGATAGGCCTTGGACGTTCCAAGTGCCAATATTCATAGTCCGTTTTCTAAGCTTAGTCGTCTTCGTTTCTTCATCCGATTCCGAGGCTGGTTACTGAAAGTTTTTACCTTTATTATCTTTCATGAGTGCCGGGGGGTTAACCCGATGCCTCAATCTCCAACCTGGAGGACCAGAGCTTTGATTTTGGAGTGTCCCTTTCCTAGACGGGTTGCTTTCTCTACGGCTTTAGGAGACCTGTCTTCCCTCTTCGACCGTCATCCTGGCCAAGGAGCCCTCACAGGGTGCTATCAGCCGGGCCAGCTGAATCCTGGTTTTTTTTACGAGGTTGTTACTCCTCCCCCTCCTCCTTTCCCTGAATGGGACCCCAGGCTGGGGACTGGTGTAGCGGAGTTCATTAACTAGATTATTTTTCAATTCTGGAAACGTGAGAATTAGTTTTTTTATTAATAGAAATTTTGGTGAATCCCACTCAGATTTTTTCAGCTGTTCACATATCGGCTGTAGTCAATATGATGTTATAGTATTCAGATGATCTTAAAAACTAGAGTAAAAATGACCTTCAAACCATTATTTCGTTTTTAGGGGTTTTCCAATATTTTTAATTTTTTTTTTTGGAAATTTTTTAATAACTCCAAACATAGCAACATATCGTTGAAAATCAAAAGCTGCGTATCAAAAATTAAACGAGAAACAAAAAAGGTCGACCGACAAGCCTAATTTAAAATTTAAAACCGTTAATCCATACTCTAATAAATTATTTATGGGAAGGAACAATCTATAATAATTTGGAATATCCAGAGGGTAAACAGGCAAAAGTTACGCATCACCGATATGGAGTTTCCAATCGAATTGATCCTCTCACCCATGCATCATCGACTGATTTTCCAATCTGCCAAGCGGACTGCCCATAAAACCTTAATTGCGGATATTATGTTCCCCAGTTATGATTTGAAGGCTGTCATTTGCGTTATCTTATGAAATTAAGCAGGACTATCGTTTTTTCTTTCCCCAATTTGTTATCTTGTAATCGTTTGTGGTGGATTTATGATGCTAACTCATGCATTTTCGATTGTTTGAAATGGTAAATTTTATATAAGTATACATGAAAATATTATTTAAGTTCAGCAATTAATCTAGAAATTCAGGATTTCATTCCGTAAAGAGTAGATCAAAAATTGATCGCAAAAATAGGTGAAAATTAGCCTATTTCGTCGACCTTGAAACCAAAATGTGTATTAATTGAAAGTTCACGATAAGATTACAATCTAAGGAAAGTTTCGAGATGAAAATATGTTTTAATTTTGAGAAATTAATTATCAGAATTGACGAAATTAAGTTGCATTATGTATTTCAGTTGAATAAAAGTTTTGACATTAAAAATCTAATATCTCGACAATAAAAGAAGATAAACAAGTCTATTTTATCTCATTCTAAAACTGAGACAGGGTAAAACTACCCCATGCATGATATCTGAAAAAAATCGTGTCCATAAGTCATGACGCATAAGTAGCAATTTCTATAGAGGGTGATTCTCCAGGAACTTTATCGATCGATTGTGGAAAAACTATAATTAAGAAGAATCTGAAAATTTGACAGTGTACTAATGTACATCGGGGATAGCTGACCAAAATAATTTCAACATGGCGCCACTTCCGGTTATTCCAGAAGTAGATATCAACTCGCTTATTTTAAATGGAACATTCTATATATTATTGCATTTTTGATTTTTGCGTAAAATTATAGATATATCTTATATATGAAATTCTATACTTAAATCTCACCGTTTGGGACATATTTAAATTTTTGTCAAAATTGACGTTTGCGGACCAAAACTCAACTATAAATTTTTCCTATAAGGAAGTATTTATTATTTAATTTGGGTTAATTTTCTTTTAGACGAAGATCGACTTTAGTAGTCCTTTTATGATATTTTAAAAATTATTAGTACAGAGTGGTCAAAAAAGAAGAATAAAAATTATATTTAAAAATCGTCAAAAGTCAATTTTTTCAGATAGAGAGCACCTATTTTTATAATCTTATCATATTAAGCATTAAAAATAGGGGCAACTTTGAGTAATGTTGTCTATTCCAAAAATTTGTAGTTTTCAAAATATTGACAGTTCAACATTTTTCTATTGTAACATGCGGTACATTTGCGATCGGATATCCGCAGAAACAGAAACCAATACCGCGAACCGTTAAAAGGATTATAGAAAACTTCACTTTGTTAATAACGAAAATATTGAAACTACAATTTTAGGATATTTCGCCGCATATCCGACAATATCTACAAGGCAAGTAACATTAGAGACTGGATTACCTCAAACATCAGTTTTAAGAATTTTATGGAAGGACAATTTTCATCCCTGTGTATACTCCATAATACAGCATTTAAAAGGCACTGATTTTCCACGCCGAGTAGAGTTCTGCCAATTTATTTTACTTCGATCACAAGAAAATGCTGGTTTTTTGGATAATATTATTTGGTCGGACGAAGCCAAATTCACAAAAAATGGATTGTTTTATCGACGCAATTCATACTATTGGAGCGATTTAAACATACATATAGAGAATTTAAATTTTCAAGAGTCCTGACAGTTTAACGTGTATTGTGCCATAAGAAATGACGGCGTCGTCGCCCTAGAATTCTACCAAGATAATCTGAGTCGTAAGTTACCCATTTTTGAAGGCTAGGTACAAAATACGTTTTTTAATTTATAGGTGAGCGCTACTTCGACATCTTGAAAAATTTGGAAGTGAACTATTTAGATAACTTGCCGCTGGCTGATCGTAGAGATCTATTTTCTCACCATGATGGAACACCTCCACATAATAATCATTTAGTTAACAATCATCTGCAAAACTTGTTTTATGATCAATGGATAGCCAAGAATGAGTTACATCTTTGGCCACCTCGCTCCTTCGCCCTAACAATAATTGATTTTTTTATATGGGGGACAATTAAAAAAAAAAGTATACTACATATCATTAATCACTATGGAAGATTCCATGCAGTGCGTCAGAATAGCATTTGAAGAACTTAATCCTCAGTCAACAAGAAGAGCCACCCATGAAGAGTTCCTGCTTAGGTGCGAAAAATGTTTGGAAGTTCAAGCGCGTCAATTTGAACATTTAATTATCTAATTTTTGTGCCTTTATTTTATTAACAACTGATTTATTCTATTTATTTAAGCTTTTATAGATCTAAATTCCTTGAAGCTTTTTATAATCTTTTTAAGAGTGGGTAGTGTTGGTTTCTGTTGCTTCGGATATCGGATCGTGAATGTCTATCACATTTTCCATAAATAACAAATAAGTTTAAATAATCTTCGTGCGTGTTGAGATTTTTTAAATATAATTTTTATTCTTCTTTTTTGACCACTCTGTACTAATAATCTTCAAAATATCATAAAAGGACTACTAAAGTCGATCTTCGTCTAAAAGAAAACTAACCCAAATTAAATAATAAATACTTCCTTATAGGAAAAATTTATAGTTAAGTTTTGGTCCGCCAATGTCATTTTTGACATAAAAAAATTAGATATGTCCAAAACGGTGAGACTAAGTATGGAACATAATACATAAAATATGTCTAGAATTTTACGTAGAAATGAAAAATGCAATAACAAATAGGGTATTCCATTTAAAACAAGCAAGTTGACATCTATTTCCAGTATAATTGGAAGTGCCGCCATCTTGAAAACATTTTAGCCCGCTGTCCCCCACGCAAGTTAACACACTGTCAAATTTTCAGATTATTTCTAATTGTAGGAGAATTATTCTGTATATTTATGGATAGTCTTTATTGATATTCACAATTCCGTGGGGGTGAAAGCACCCCTAATGGTTAAAATTACCAAAAAATTTATATAAAAATTTGAAAATATTATTTCTGTATCATATAAATTACAAGATATATGAAAAAGGTATTTGTATCAGATCCAATACAAATACACCCATTGAGATGAACCTGAACTTTTAATCGATTAATATCATCGAAAAAGAATATTCGCCAGTGATCAATTTTCTTTGCGAAATAAAAATGGTTCCTAAAATATTTTTTGTTGACCATCAATCAACTTCCTTCATTGCAGCTTTTGATTAGATTCAAAAAGAAAACTTTAAAAATCCACGAAGCGTGATGATTAGAGTTTTGAATTCATAATGTGTGATCAATAATTGATTTTCATTACATCTAAGTCGTTTGATAATTTTATTGTAATCGTGATCACGCTTTACAAACGCCTGCGATGTTATACTTAAATATTGTTATGTTGAATATTCTTAGTGTTACTATTATCATAACCGCTATTTATTTCTTTGTGGCCGCAGGTGTAACACCTTATAAAGTAACGCATAGTTCATAATTACGTACATTTCCATGGCAATCTCCAAAACTTCAGCTTTTTCATTTGCTTTTGTATGGTTTCAATAGTCTTTAAATATTTGTCCATTTAATAACTATATTATATGTTTTTATTCTTTTATTTATTTATTTTTTTAGTTCTTCCGGAATAGGCTAAGTGAATATTTCAGGAAAGGCACCGTAAAGATCTGCAGTAGTTCACAGTTCAACTGGTTTAGAGCTGCTGACGCCCCTTAATGTACCGAACCTTCTCTTACTGAGCTGTCGGAGTT
Organism: Diaprepes abbreviatus; assembly: GCA_034092305.1. NCBI lineage: Eukaryota > Metazoa > Arthropoda > Insecta > Coleoptera > Curculionidae > Diaprepes > Diaprepes abbreviatus. The sequence goes on from JASJET010000129.1 coordinate 4,305,390, forward strand.
TTGCTCACTGACCAGAACTTATTTTTCTGCAAAGCCACTTTTGGTTAACTCTACGTTGTATTCATTAACTTTAATTTAATTACACCATCAGCCATAAAACAGAGAAAGAGTGTAGCATACTTTTATTGAAAACCTTTTAACCAGAATAGAATGACTTTTCCTCGAAAAAACAAAACTATTAACTAGAGAGCGGTACCCTTTCAGTAGACACAGTGTATAATAATCATGGTCTTAGCCCACTTATATTGTAAATATTTATTATAAACAATTGTTTTTACTACATCACAAAAAATTGTTTTTAATAAACTCCTTAGAAATATGCTTTAGCATTCTAAGATATTATCTATTTGCCGATTATTCACAGATAATCGATATAATTACAAGTGTAATAGCAACCATTAATTACAAGCAAACAAAAACTTTATTATTGCAAATTAAAATGTGTTTAAAGCATGAAAACTAGCTAATGTTACGCTACATTACAAAGTGTAACATAACTTATTAGAGTGTTATTACATTAATTAAAATCGATAAAAATGATTTGTTATAAGAATTTCTTTTTCGCGTTAAGGTTATAAATCAGGAGCAATAACAGCACACATTTTAAAATAAACCGCTTTGAAATTTATGACGGATTTTGTTAAAAAAGTTGGCCTTTGGCCAGCCAGTCTCTGTAAATACAACCTTAGGTTTCCGTTTTTATGTTTTTTTAATATATTAAATTGTGTGTTGAGTTAACGTTTAGACTTAAAGTAATGTGAAATCACTTTTGTTATACAATATACATGCAGAATCGAAGATCATGAAATCCAAAGTGAGCCAGGCGCGGATCCAAGGGGGGGCAGTGGGGGCGATCCCCCCCCCAAGAGCTTTGAGTTCAGGAAAATAGACCTGAGTTTGCCTCTTATACTATAGTTTATTCAAGAACTAGAGAGAGTAATAAATCATTTTTTACCCTTTTTTTTCTTTGCAAACTACCTGTGTTCTTTAGTCCGATGTCTTTGGCAAAATCGGTTAGACATATATATTTTTCATAGGAATGGGTTAGAAATTTTACAATCAAAAATACCGGTCTATAATAATGGACTATTTGGGTTGGATAACAATAGATATTTGGAAGTGTCAAGTGTTAAAAAGGATTTTAATCATTGTCACAAACATATCGGAAGGGGGTTTATTTTATCACTAAATATTTATGGTATAGAATATTATTTCGGTAATAAACTTAAAATAAAAAGTTTCTATAATATTATGATTTTTTAATAATTCACATACATTAGAAAATATAAATAATTTTGACATATTTAACACAAATCACAAATGTATTTTTATTATTTTTAATTTTGACATAGAAACTGTTTTAGGCACATTTAGACTAAAACGTAGCCTTTTGCTCTCAAAAAATTCCAAGTTATAATTTAAATATCTACAAAATACCCATTGTCAAAAATACAAGACGTTAAACATATATAAAAAATAAATTCGTCCATATAATATTAAAATATTTTTGGGGCTATCGGTCATTTTATTATTAATTAAAAACATTTTTAAGACATTTGACGTTTCAGTTTATTTATTTATTAAACCATCTGCAGAATGACAATTAAACACTAAAAAGTAATTCAATTCATTTTTATATGTTACAGAAAATTTAAATAATAAATTGTGTTTACGCTGGTAAACATTACGTATCTTATTCGTAATCAAAGTCAGTGAAGCTATCTTCGCTTAAATTAATTATAATTGGCTCTTCTATATCACCGATTATGAGATCGAGTTTTCACATTTTCTTTTATTCTTTTATTATATGGATTTTTCTCAATTTTCTTCAATTTATTCAAAAAATTATTTCAAAAGTTCAATTAAATTACTAATTTTGTAAGTTGTGTTATTTCCAGCAGTTCTATCTTTTACTTGAGAGAAATGTTTCCTTCTCCAATGGACATTTTCCGGACGATCTATAAGAACATATTTCCTATCTAGTTTTTCCCAGCAAAAATTAAGTTCTCTGAGCAATTTCCAGAGCTGAGGTCTTTTAATTTCAGGTAAATCCTGATCTTCATAGATTTTAGTTAGAATTTTGTCGACGGTAGGAATCTGCTTTTCATAATAAAATGTATGTACAACTCCTTTTATTGCAGTTTACATCTCTTCTTCCAACGAAGTTTTTCATCTGCCTGTGATCGAATGTGGCTTGGGAGTACTAACAATTCTAATCATTTTTTTCTCCTTCAGTATTCGGTACATAGTAGATTTTCCAACTCCTGTTGGAACACATTTCGACAGAGCTTTTAACATTATTATCTAGATATTGATATCTTAAGGCATCATAAATATTCATTGTAATAAGTTTTTCGTTGAGGAAAAAATGCCTTGGTTTAACGATTTTGGAATAAATATAGATGTGGAAGCCATATCTTTTGGGTATCTCACTAATCTCAAATAATATATAAAAACAAGCACAAACAAGATAAATCACTAAGGACACACTGTAAGGTGTACTTTGCACTGACAGAAATTAATTGAACTATCAGAAATTTTATTGTTGTAGTAAATTTAAAAAAGATTATAATATATAAATATAATTAGATTTATGGCAGTCCTCAGTTACCTGCGGCACTTTTTTATTACTCTGTCTAGTTTTTGAATAGGGTATAGAAATGTGTATGCTTGCGATCGCCCCTCCTCTTCCCAAGAGCTTTGAGTTCAGAAAAATAGAACCGATTCTGTCTTTTATATTAGGAATGTGTATGCTGCTGTACTCCCCCCCCCCCCCACCCCGTTGATAACGTGTTTTTCTTGTTGTAGCCCCCCCCCAAGACCTTCAGGAAAACAGACTCGATTTTGCCTCTTATACTAGGAATGTGTATGTTGCTCGCATCCTCCCCCCCTGTCGGCAAATTGTTTTTTCTTGTTATTGCCCTTCCTCCTCTCCAAAAATCTCAAATTCGGAAAAATAGACCTGACCCTGCCTTTGACACTAAAAATGGGTATGTTGCTGATGCCCCCCCCCCCCCGTCGACAACTTGCTTTTGCTTGCCATATTGTACTTTTATTGTATCACTGCCCCCCCCCCAAAAAAAAAAAAAAGAGAGAGACTGGATCCGCCCCTGAAGTAAGCTGGCAGCTGGATTCGGTGTCATATAAGATTCGAGGTGTCGACATCTGTCGTTTTCTATTAAGTCATATAATCTAACCTTATTTCTTGTTTTGAGGAGAACAATTAATAGTCAAACGGACTTTTTTAAATATTTTTTATATATTTGTGAAATTAAATTTATAAACATATTCTCTTTTACTTGCAACTTCGGTCACTTGTAATTTTGGACTAAATAATAAATACAATTGTTATAAACAAAAGCAGCCTTTCTTACTTTTGACAACCTCCTCTTCATATCGGTGAAGTTGCATAGAAATTGATTTATCCGTTATGAAGATTAGCTCTTAGTGGAGACCGGGAAACATTGCAACACATTATCTGTGTACATGTATTTAACATTCTATTTATTTAGGCAGAGTTAAAAGAACAGCTAGAGGCACTACTGTACCGAAAAGCTACGGCTGAGCATTTTAGGAACAGCACAAAGTTAAGAAGACTAGAAAAAAAATACGTTTGCCATGTCACATTATACAGATTCATTCGAAAATTTAAAGCAGGGATACTAATGCAAAAGTTGGATACCGTTGTGTCAATCGGGTCTTCATGACTGAAGAGGAAATAATTTTACAGGACTATATAATTCAGTGTTCCCAAGTATATTTCGGTATGGTTCGTCCTGAAATGCGAAAGTGGGCATACGAGTTAGCGGTTAAGCACAACAAGAAATATCCGGATAAATGGAATGAAGATCACATGGCGTGCAAAGAGTGGCTAACCGGATTTTTGAAAAGACACCCAAATCTATCTCTAAGAAGTCCACAAGCAACGAGCCTATTCCGCTCTTCGAGCTTCAATCAACATAATGTGACTAATTTTTTTTATATCCTCTCAGAAGTTATAGATAGGTATAAGTTTGATCCAAAAAATCTATAGAATATAGATGAGAACGCAGTGAAGAAAATAGTGACTCAGGAAGGATTTAAACAAGTGGGTGCAGTAACTTCTGCCAAACGTGGAAGGTTAGTGATCGTCGCTGTAGCCATTAATTCTCAAGAAGGACATGTACCTCTTTTTTTTTGTATTTCCATTGAAGCGATACCAAAATTACATTATATGCGAAGGTCCAATTGGATTTGCTGGTGCTGGAAACGCTGATTTTACCATAAACAAAGCACATAAAAGTACTATTATTTCATGAAGGGTCAGCGCTACTAGTTAAAAAAGAACAGATATATGAATTTTTTAAAAAAACGCCGAATTCTCCAGTATTTCCTGTATCTTCTCATTTTTCGTCAACTTACATGGACATTATATCAATTTAGTTTATTGACTTTTTTTCTGTAGTTGGCGCTTTAATTATATACATATAGATAAATAATGGACATTTTGTTTCTAAAGGAGATCCGAGATATGGCAACGTTGTATCGCGACATTCCGTTGTCTCTCGAAGAAACACGTAGGAGAGAGAAATTTCGAAATGGAAAGCCTGACGTTCCGCCAAGCTAATTGGAAAACAAACAATTATTCGGAATTAAATTTCAATATTTAACCAGATTCGATCTGTTGCATTTAACTAGTTTTAATTAAGATATTTCAATTTCATTATACGCATTTGAATTAAAAAAAAAATTGTTGTAGTATTATATAATACAGTTTTATATCTGCATTATGGAAAAGCAATACTGTGGTCTCAGATCTTTGTTGTAATACTCGATTTGGATATCCTTAACTAACTTCCAAGAAGGAGGAGATTGTCAATTCGTCCCCAATACTTACATACATATGAAGAGCAATGCCGATTTAAATGAATTTTTTTGCGTTATGTTCAGGAAGTTACTGTGGTGGTCTTGGCAAGAATTGGTTCAATAAAATCAAATATGGCACATTTAACATGGCAAACAGAAATATTAATATTTTCCGATTTTCTCCAAAATTGGTATATTAGAGTTCTAGGTATCGCAGATATTAAAAAAAGTATACTGTTATTTTCCAATTTTCCGCATTTTTTTAGGGATTCAATTTTTATTTAAATCTTATTAGTGAATACGTTTGGCCCAAAAGCATAATGCCGCTGTTTTGGATTTGGTATATTGTTAGTTATAAAAAATGCCTGCATATATAAGCGGCACTTTATTGCAGATTATAGAACTTGATACGAACTTTCGATTGCTGCAAAAATAACATTTTTAAATATTTAATATTTTTTATGCCAAAATTTAAGCGTCGTATGAAGAAATTAGTAAGATACTTTTTGTATAAAAACATTTCAAAAATTCGATCCACAAATCGATTAACAAAAATTAAATTCAATTTCCTCTCCAAGAAATCATCTTTAGTGGCAAGAGGCAATTGGTACTTTATTAGCTATCACAAGCTGCTGGATTGGTTTCTTAAATTGCCTTGGAAGCTGTCGAGGAAGCATCACTTGAAAATGCCAGCTGAGATGTTAGCTAAACGTCGTGAAGATTTTTCTATTGACGAACGGATTGAAAACCGGAAGAACACCAGTGCACATTCCACCATCCGTAAAAATCTACCTTACCTTATATGTATATATATATATATATATATATATATATATATATATATATATATATATATATATATATATATATAAAAATAATCGAAGGTTTTCGGGCATCCCGTGTATGTGCTGAGTCCCTCTCAGGACTGTAAGGCAGCTGATGTTTCGGTGAAATCTCATTCACCATTTTCAAAGCTCACTGTATGGCATCTACGAGCGAACTGACGCCTGCGACTCCTGTGCTGTCGGTACCGTGTGCGCGTCGGACGCGTTCGCTTTCCGAATGATTCCGGCCCATCAGGTTGCGAGACCTGCTGCGCGTCATCGACCCTGTTGCCAGTGTTTGTGGTTGCGTTGCCGAGTTGCAATTTCAATGGCTTCCCTTGTAACTCTTGTGGACAGGTTTTCACATCTCGACAACATTTTTGTTCCCGAGAAATTTATCTTATGTCCTGTGTTTACCCAGTGTTGGGCCAGAGCAGAAGAAGTTGTTTTTTGCTTGACAGCGTCCATATGTTCATCTCTTCTGGCGCACACGGTACCGACAGCACCGGAGTCGCAGGCGTCAGTTCGCCCACCCAATCAGGCAGCGAGCCAACTAAACAAAACTCGAAATTCTTCAGAGGCCACCATCAGTTCTCAGCGAGTAACGAGACGAACCGCACTTGAAAATGCCAAATGAGATTTTGGCGAAACGTCGTGAAAACGATTTTTTGAACGAACCGATTGAAACCCGGAAAAACCAAACTATTCATATATATATATATATATATATATATATATATATATATATATATATATATATATATATATATATATATATATATATTTAAACAAGGTGACTAGTAAAGTTCGCATTATATTGTTTTTTTTTGTTTATTAATCGAAACTTGACTTTGACAACAATTTCTGCTTTTTATTCTATTTATTTTGTTAATAGACTAAGTTGTTTTGAGAAACTTGTCTATAATCAAATTTTGTCACAGCTGTTCTTTATTTTTGTTATCTTCTGCCTTGAATACACATAGTTGTCAACGGTCTCCAGACTTCGATAGTCTAATGTAAGACTGACGGGATTATCAGTGTTGATCATGATTCTTGAAGACCGTATTGAGCTGGCCAGTCATTAACTGCAGTTCCTCTGGCGATTCACTAAACAAACAAGATTATCCGCGGATTACAGATAATTAATATAGCACCCGTTTATATTTATTCCTTTAGTAGATCAGTCCTGCTGGTTGAATGCTTCTATAATTATAAATCGTTTTGGTAATATTGTTTCGCCCTGGTATACTCCTCTTCTGATTTTAATTAATTTTAAATCTTCGAATGTCTGAATATATGTTTCTGGGTTCTCATACCTCTCTGTACTGTGGAGAATATTGTCTCAATGAACCCTCCTCACATCTTTCCCCATAACCCGAGTATATCATTCCTTCATCTCAAGCCCCTTTTAGAACAGATATTGTTTGCTACTTTTGCTTCTTTTAAATTAAGATGCTCGTGATTTCATGCATCTAAAATGAGCCACACTAAATTTTGTACATACCTGCAATGAAAGCTTAACAAGATCAGTTACGTTGTTAGTCTTACTGTCTTACTAATTTACAGACCATTCGAATATTGTTTTATTTCTTTTCCACTTTATTTCTATAATTTTCTTTTTTCAAAATAAAAAATGGAGCAAAAACTCTTATGTCCTTAAATAAATAACCATGAAATACCACAAATACAAAACTGATAACAGAACCAGCCATCTGAGATGCCCTTAATATTATCTACTCCTCGTTCCGATCTTTTTTCCCTATTTCTTAAATGTATCTTCCCGATAAGCTGCTAACTTCAGATTTTATAACCGACAAATTTATTGCCAATTTCAAATTAAAGACGAACAAAAAGCAGGTCAAAATATTAAAGGTTATTTATATACGGAGGGCCAATTTTATGTTTTTCGGCCGGGGAAACATTACCAATAATAACAAAACAACAATGCATTAATATTTTATTTAGACAGGAAGCCATAAAATGGGATATTTTCTGAATTTATACAACGGATATTTCCAGAATAAATAGAAGGAATAAAAATATAAAGAAAAGGTCGATCCGTCAATAAATTTTCAACTACTTGAAAGTTAAAGTGTAAATTTATCGTGAATTTTCTGTTTAAAAAGAAATGCTATTTAATTTAGTAAGTTTCCATCAGTTTTGATAAGTTTTCCATTTTTTTTTCTTATTTAAGTAAAGTTGCCATACTAACTTTAAATATTTGAAACAGGTAATATATTTAGTGTCTGCAATTTTTTTTATTTTTGTTGTCAAAATTCTTGTTCGTCCTCGTTTGATATTACGCTATGTACACATTGTATTTGTTTTTAAAACAGAATATTTTATTGACTTTTTAAATAAGCTTTTAATCCAATACGGAGGAAAGAACAGAGATAGCAAATTGTTTTGCTCGGCATTTTAACAACTCCTCAAGAGCAAAAAATTCCAATCAAAAAAGAAATATAATGAAAAAACCAAGTTAATTTTAGAAACAGAACTGAATACTCTCACAATCTATCCTTGACTTTGCAAGAACTAAAATTTTTCATCACACAGTGTAGAAATAGTGCTCCAGGGTAGCACGGTATTCTTATTCTTTTTATCAGGAATCTTCCATCACAAGGACTAGAATACTTACTAAAGTTATATAACTTCATTCTAATCAACAACTCCCTCCCTGATTCTTGGCGTCACTCAATATTGATACCTGTACATAAACAAAAAAACGCCTCGTTCCGTTTCGGAGTGGTTTCGCCCTATTTCCTTGACTAATTATCTTGGGAAGATAATGGAAAGAATGCTGAACTTTCGTATGATGTTGTATCTGGAGGGGAACAACCTTCTGCATCCCAACCAGATGGGGTTTAGGAAGAATTTGTCAACCATTGATCATCTTGTTGTGCTTTAATATCGATCTACATGAAAACTTTATCTCTAAAAATCATTTAAATGCTGCCTTTCTAGAATTTTAACGCGCATTGGATATCACTTGAACGTATGGTATCTTAAGGAATTTGTATGAGTGGAGCTTGAGAGGTCATTTACCAATCTTCATACAAAATTATCTATCAAGTCGTACAATCCAGGTTAGAATTGGTAACACTATCACACATCAAGATTCTGGAGAACGGAGTTCCTCAAGAATCTGTCTTTAGTCCCACTTTGTATATTATAGCTCTGGATAGCATTAGACGGTATATGACGCCATAGATTCAGTATCATCTCTAGGCGGATAACATTGTCATATACTATCAATCCATCATCCCTAGGACCTGGACTAGGGAATATGACTTCATCAGCTTCTCCAATAAGTCAGTCATAGTACATTTCTATTGTAAGAGAAATTGTCGCAGGACAAACACTCTAGATATAACAAATACTCATTTTAGTCACAAATTCCTAGGAATGATCTTCGACAATAAACTTAATTGGAAAGAGCAAATAGTCTCTATCAAAAATAAATACCTAAAGGATCTCAGCATCTAAAGTATCTCTCTAGTACATCATGGAGTTCAAACTACCTCTCTCTTCTAAACATATATAAATCCATCATTAGAAGCAAAATGGACTATGGTTGCTTTGTATATGTCTCTTTCCGTAAATCTTACATAAAAACCTTGGATACAATTCAAAATTCTAATTTAAGTAAGGCCCTTGGCACTTTTCGCACCAGTCTCATCCCAAGTTTTCAATGTTGGTCTTACGTCGAATCATTGCAACACAGAAGACTACATGTATTATTAAAATACTCTTTAAATTTTTGGTTCAAACCCCATCTTCTCTTGCATGATAAATTCTTCAACCCAGAATTTCCTCCTAATCATCCCTCATAATATGACATTTATTCTCTTCTCTCAGGAACATAATTTCACTTTCCCATCCATAAAACAGCCGCATTTATACCATTTCCCACCCTAGATGGAGCAGTTGGAATTCAGCTTTGACATGACCAAATACAAAAGGCAAGACACTCCTCTCAAAATCCTTTAAAACCATTTCAAGAATATAACAAGCTCTATTTTTCCCAGTCATAAAATTATATACACAGATGGATCAAAAACTAAATAGCGCAGTGGATCAGCACTCTTATTGCTGAATTTAGAAATTCCTACCAGCTAAATCCACTCAACAGCATTTTGAGCGCTGAGTTCCACCAAATCAAAACTGCCATTGAAACCATTTTTTCTCAACAAATGGTTGATCGCATCAGATTCCATAAGCTCACTTTCCTCCCTGATTACATTTCAACCTCACCAGACATATAGAACCTAGTTATCCATTGTAAAATCAAGAACATATATGTATCATTCATTTGGATACCAAGTAATGTTGGAATATGTGGAAACGTACTGATCTCCTAGCCCAATCGTCTATACAAAATCACGGTGACTCAAACCGTATTCTATATCATAAAGATCTAATTCCCCTAATAAACACTACGATGCATAATCTCTCCAAAATAGGGTAAGACCTGCTGGAAGGAAATAATAAGCTTCAAAGTATTCTTCCAAAATTACCCAATACCCCTATATTTCCAAATTTATCACGTAAAGAGCAAGTAATAGCCTGTCGTCTCATGATGGAACATACAAAATTGACACATTTATATGTATTAAAAAATGAAAAGGATCCTCAATGACCCAAATGTAACAACTTTCCTACTGTAAAACACATCCTGATGGAATACAGAGAACTTTATGAGATCCGATCCAAATATAACATCAACTTTGGAATTTTAGGTAGTTCACTTTTCCTGAACTCAGCAAAACTTAATAAATTAACAGCATTCCTTAAAGAATCAACTTATACAAGGACATAGAAATATTCTATAACAAAATAACAGAATTAAACATCATATCTGCATATACGAAAATAAGTAGTTTGGTTAATATAAAGCGAAATAGTTGGTAAAATAAACTGAAGGCACCAAATGGTCACAGATACCGATGCGCCTAAAACAAAATTCTTTCTCTCTCTAATCCAATACACAGAAAATTGATTTTTGTTATATATATATATATATATATATATATATATATATATATATATATATATATATATATATATATATATATATATATATATATATATATATTCCAATGCTAGCAAATTCCAGGTTGACATGTTTCTCGAATCATAGACATCACCGGATCGTTTCCTTAGAAAATAATATTTTCCAGCTTGAGAACTTTAATATTCTCTCTTATGCCTCAGAAGTATCACCTACCACCAAATATCGACTTTAATCTATTTTAAACAGAGCTTTCTATCAGACCAGTTCAACAACATACATGGATTTAATGTTTGCTAATTGTAATGTTAGCTGTTGACTAATGATATTCCTCTAGTATTCCTTGATCCTTAGCATAATTCTTTGTGAATTAAACTTCATATAAAGCTTTCCTGTCAATAATGCTAATCCACCACAAATTGATTTTAGGAAAAAAAAACCATCAATCTACAACTTGGTTTCTGAAATGAATTGATCACCTGTTCTTAACTCCAATAATAAACAGTATTTCATGACATTATGTACACATTGTTTTAGCAAGTGCACCAACATTTTCTAGCAAATTATCGATTACGTCTATAATAAAGAAAAATCTAATCATATTTTGTAAAACTATAAAACTATATAAACCATGGGCCAGAAAAAATTGCTCTCGACATGGAATTCGTAGAAAGTAGGAGGTGTTATATCTGCATATTGGTGAATATAAAATACACCAATTGCACACTTCCCTTCTAAGTGTTGTATCGGCTTTTTTCGACTATTTGTCTGTAAGATTCGATCATGTTGATATTCGAAGAATAACTTTTGATGACGTTGTAACACAAGATAAATCTCTGAAAATCGAATTATTTCGCAACCAGATGGCATTCCCGATTTTACTGTTAAAGATTGCTCCCTTGTTGTCGCCAATCCTCTTTCTAACCTTTTCGATCTTGAAAATTAACGCCCTTTCTCTATCCTTTCAAATTTCTCCAAAATCCCAGAGATTATCTTGCACAAATCTAGCTTCTTAATTTAAGCTCTTCACAGATCAGAATGGTTATTTTTCAAAGATATAGTACATATCAAATTTTTGTCCATTTTCTCATTTTATTTATAATTCCCTAAATGACAGGAAGCTTTTGATATTGCCTCCTCTTCAATCCTGAAAATTATCGTCACATAGGATAGAGTCCTTTAAAATTTCTTCAAAATGATAGAGATTATCTTACGGAAGTCATGTTTTTTTAAGTAACAATAGAAGATTTTTACATACCAGGATGGTTAGTTCAGGTTAGTTCAGGTTAAAGATATAGTGTATGCCAAATCTTTGTTCACTCCTTTATTTGATTTGTAATGTGCTAAATGATAGGAATTTGGTTGACGTTGGCAAATAATTCGACCAGATCAATCATTATATTCTCTTGCAGAAGGCCATCACTTTTTTCGTTTCTCCGAAAGCCTTACTGTTCTTCTTTACAGAGATCGTGGGTTTCAATTCCTCTTATTTTTTCATTCTTCTAGTCTATTATATGGTTCAAATCTCGTTTTTTTTAGCCTAAGTTATTTATTGATTATTTCTTCTATCAAATATCCGGTCCCACACTCAATTATGCTGATGATGCTGAAATCTTGTCTGATTGTCTTGCATTTCAACCATGCATAAATACTTCCTCCAATGTTGACAAATGTTGCCAAGTCTCCAGTAACTTAAAATTATTTAGTTGACAGTATTCCTTTGATTAGGTTAATTTATGCCAAGGACTTGGAAATTGTATTTGACACCAAAGTAAATAGGCCAATAAACTTGAAAATAATTTTCACATGGGTTGTTCACTATATATTCTTCTTTTTACTTCCAACTGGCGTTTTCGTTTGAAATTTGTGTTTAATACTAGATTTTTAAATAGCTCTTTTCTAATATTATTATTAAACAACCAATGAAACGGGTTATAAGCGCAATATTCTTGATTGGTCGAACAATGGAGGCCGGACTCCTAGATTTTGAATATTTTGATTGCCCAATCTGTGAAAAAAAATATTATCATTTCAATGAAATCTTTGCATTCTTTGATGTTACTTACAAAAATAGCCTATAATTAGACATAGTAGGTCTTTGGTATTTTCTTAATAGTAACGTCATTATGCTGTCAGTTTTCTTTTACGTATATATGGCTTTAGAGTGGCTGCATTTTCCATCCCGGTTTAATTTGCTGACGTCACTTTTCCTATTGTTAGGGCAAATTACTCGTATATTTGGATTTAATTGAGTATTATAATATGGAAACAGATTTTCCATAATTCGTTGGATAATCGAGCTTTTAGTCTAAGACGGCTCTGTTAATCAAAGATATATAGTCTTGACTCTTCGTGAAGGCTTTATTTCCTTTTAAAATATCTAATGTTATCTTGTTAGCAAGAGATCTCTTTGGACTTTTATTTCCTTTTCCAACAACGTCATTATGTGACGATTTTACCTAAATTTAGACCTTTTTTCGCAGATATGCAACTATATGAAGTCATTTTATTTCACGCCTTAATAATCTTATCAAGAAAGTAGATTGATGTCGCTTTTCTTTTTTAAAGTATGATTTGAAGGTCTGCAGATGCCTAAGTCTCTACTTTGCGATTTTAATCGTAAAATTTTAGTTATTAGATAGGTTGTGCATCGTCACCTCTATGCAACTAATTATTTAAATTAAAACTGGTTTCAGTTGGAGGCGATCCCTCCCCAAAAGATTTAAATTCAGAAAAAATATACTTCTCTGCCTGCTGCCTTGGGAACTTGGACACCGCTCAACCCCGGATAAGTGATTTTGGTAGCTTGAATTTATGATACATTGAATTAATTCTCTATTTCACTTGTTATACTGCACTGCCTTGAAGCGAGGGTAACTTAGACCATTCTTTGCTCTTGTGATATCGCCCACATCCCCCCCTCTCCCAAGAGAAGAGCTCGATCCGGACACAAGTATCTTTATTTCTAATACAAATATGCACGTTTGTCGTTGAGTCAATTGAAAAAATATGCCTGTTAAATTTTCTTATTAGGCATATTAACACATTGGAGATCAAAATATATTTTTTGTATTCGTTAAAAGAATTCATTAACCACTGCTATGATTAATTTTTTTTAATTTTTAGAAATTCATCTTTGAAAAACTCAAAGGCGAAGTGAAATTTCACTTTTATGTGTTATACAAGCTAAGATAGAATTTATATAAAAAAATCTTATGTTTAAATTTAAACCGATATGATAGTTATAGTAAATATTAAACTGACAATTCAAATACAAACATGGTAACAACTGGGCTAAGAAAGAGACCCGTGCTTTTGTATCATGGAGCCCCATACGATCTGCAACCTACTTAACGGAATACTGCCTTGCCCAGCGCATTCACCAAATTCATATAATAAATTAGTGAACTTAATCTAACCGTGATAAATTTTGTAGCATAAATGCTATTAGGACAAATAGTTTCAGATTTTTAAAATTTGTCATTTAAAACCTAGGGGAGGCATTAAAAAGCCACTTTGGAGGCTCATTCATCATCATCATCATCACACAAACTGTAGCGTCCACTGCTGAACATAGGCCTTCCTCAATCGTTTCCAATGTTCCCGATCTTGTGATGATTGAATCCAGTTTGTTGCGATTCTCTTGATATCATTAGTCCGCCGTGTTGGAAGTCTGCCCCTACTTTTAAATGCTTGGACCCTAGGATGCCACTCTATAATGCGTTTAGTCCACCTAGCGTCTTCCATTCTCGCCAGATGTCCGGCCCAGTTCCATTTCATATGTGTTATACTTTCTATAGCATCCTTGATCCCTGTTCTAGTTCTAATAATTACATTTGGAACTTTATCTCTCAGTGTTATTCCCAACATCCACCTCTCCATGGCTCGCTGAGTCACTTTTTTCACAACTTTTCTTAGTGAGTGTTAAAGTTTCTGCACCGTACGTGAGCACAGGGAGCACACACAGTTCATAAACCTTTCTTTTCAAGCAAATCGGTATATTGCTTTTAAATACGTCCATTCTCAGCTTACCGAACGCCGCCCATGCTAGTGTTAAGCGTCTTTGAATTTCGCAGGTCTGGTTATCTCAGTTTATTCTCAGTTCATGGCTTAAGTATTTATAAGATGTTACAGATTCGTTTAGGGATATGTTGCTACTTGGAACTAAGTTTGTCATACATTGAGTTTTTGTACGGTTAATTTTTAGACCTACCACATCTGACGCTGCACTCAGTATCCATAGTAACTCTTGGGCTTCTTCAAGGTTGTCAAAAATCAACACGATATCGTCAGCTAAGCGTAGGTGGTTTAATCGTTCCCCATCTATATTGACTCCCATGTTCCCCCAACATATTTTTTTAAACATGTATTCTAGCAGCATTGTAAATAGTTTTGGTGAGATGTTATCACCTTGTCGTATGCCATGCTCATTCATATTAAGCAAATAAATAAGAAATATAATATCAAATTTTTATTGGCATTTTTAAAGACCTATCCAATGATTCCCCACTGGATGAAGTGAATGGCACTTTTTTCATCTACTTTCCACCCAAGGGGAGAAACTCTACTTTTTGTTACGCATCTATTCCTGAGCTACCGGAACCCAGTGACTGCCAAATTTAATTGCAAAATATTAGAAATCAGACAAAGTTATAAGGTTGTATCAGATGACATGATGAAATTATAGATTTTTTTTTATGAAACTCTAAAAAGTAAATACAGACTATATCGTGGCATTTTAATAAATGTGTGTATTTTTTGTAATGCACAGCATATTGGTAATAAAACTCATACAGCTTAATCCTGAAAAAATAATCAAAGTTGGGTACAGACTTATTTTCATAAAATGAAATGAGGTGTTATCGTTTCAGTTTTCATATATTTAAAAATATATTACATTATTTACTTGTGTAAACTATAATTTGTAGTCTACTACCTAAAGAAAATATCAAAATAATATCGAATCCTTCATTCGGCATATTCCCTGAAAATCCTTATGTTTATCTAATTTTGTTGATCATGTTTTAAAAAATTGTAATTTTTCGGAAACGTTCATAAGGCAGAAAACTACAGAAGTAATGAACCAAATATCTCTATCTAGAACATATCGGATATTCTTGAGAAACTAAGGAAAGCACAATATTTCTCAATCCTAGACTTCGAGACAGATTTTGATAAAATAGAAATGGAATCTACCGATATTCCCAACAGTCTTTTCAAAAGACACAGGTCAGTAGGAATTTAAAAGAATGCCTTTTGGACTCAAAAATGCTATTTGAACCTTTCAGAGAGTCATGAATAATGTTCTTCAAAATCAAATATGCTCAATTTACCTTGACGATATAACTATATTCTTTACGTCACTCCAGCAACACATCGACAGATTGAGGAAAATTTTTAATCGATTAAGAGAAGCAAATTTAACCCTTTAAGTAACTTATATCATACTAAATAAAAAGTTCAATACAAGTTGCGCCATCTCCCGGAATCTCATGCAACATACGAAGAATATTAATGTAAATTCATTTAATGTCAAGGTAAATGTGAATTAACTTTAATGAACAGAAACTTTAAAGTTACTTTATTGAAATTTAAAGTAACATTCAATCAAATTTAATGTATAACGAACTGATATTTCAATGTATTTACTTTAAATTCAAAGTAAATGTAAACTATTCACGATTTAAAGTAAAAAAACTTTAAATTTAATATAGAAATGATATTAAAATTACTTTAAATTTAAAGTTACTTTTACCAGTGTACTTAACATAGGTTTAATAATATTTTTTAAAAATGCATCGTATTGAACTATCTTTTCTACTTCCAAAATCAATTATTTATGAGCAGAAGAACAGTGGAACTTTGTTATAAGACCCTGTACAAATGCAAAGTTTAAATGAC
This sequence comes from Diaprepes abbreviatus, assembly GCA_034092305.1. NCBI lineage: Eukaryota > Metazoa > Arthropoda > Insecta > Coleoptera > Curculionidae > Diaprepes > Diaprepes abbreviatus. The sequence goes on from JASJET010000129.1 coordinate 4,321,971, forward strand.
CACATAAAATATTTATTTTTCCATAATTTATCGGAAACAGGCACTTCCTAAAAATATTGTTATTTTATTCGAGAACTTTCCTATCGACTGGACTAATCTAAAGAGGAATACAGTTAAATTTTTCATATAGGCCCACAAATCAACGTTTTTTACGTTAGGTCGCACTTTTTGCATTGAATGCACTATAGACTGTGATTTATGGGAGTCGTATATCTCGCCCGGCTTTAAATAAAGAAGAAGAATGAATTTTTCGATCCCCATTCGCGATTCGTTTCCGTTCTGTTTTGATTGTAAAAATGGGGAGATTTTGGGGAGCGTTTAGTGTCTTTTGCAAACTTTCTTTGTTAAGGACAAAAAGTTATTGGTTTTACCTTGAGAAGACTACTATATGCATTTTTTTCACTGCGAAAATATTGAGTTTTCGGGAGTTTCACAGATTTACATTATTTTTAATTTGTTACGCGTCACATCGAGGGTTGTAACATCTTATTCTTAATCTCTCTCTCTCTCTCTCTCTCTCTCTCTCTCTCTCTATATATATATATATATATATATATATATATATATAAATATATATATATATATATATATATATATATATATATATATATATATATATATATATATATATATAAAGGGTGTTTTTTATAGAGGTATAAAACTTTGAGTTGGCAACACTTTTTTAATTGGCGGCCATTTTGTCAGCTGTCAAGTGATTTATGTTTAGTTTGGTTTAGCATATCAACATGAATAGGCTGACGCCTGAACAACGCTTCCAAATTGTGCAATTTATTTTGAAAATCATGGTTCTGTTCGAAATACGTATCGCGCACTACGTCCATTTTACGGTCAACATAATCGTCCGTCAGAGCAATTAATTCGATTAACTATGGAACGTTTTCGCACCACGTTTACTCTAAATGATAATACGCATCCACAGAAGGAAGACCCGAATCAGTCTATCCGCCATCGTGCACTGGAATTGGATATGTATCCATTCACTTTATGGAAGATTTTGCGGAAAGATCTTGGTTTTCGTGCTTACAAAATCTAACTCGTGCAAGAATTGAAGCCAAACGATCACCTAGAAAGGCATAGATTCGGTGAATGGGCCCAAAACAAGATTGCCGTTGATCCCGATTTTCATAAGCGAATTTTGTTTAGCGATGAAGCTAACTTTTCTTTGAATGGATACGTCAATAAACAAAACTGCCGAATTTGGAGTGATGATAATCCTCAAGTGTATGTTGAGACACCGTTACATCAAGAAAAACTAACTGTTTGGTGTGCTTTATGGGCTGGTGGAATCGTTGGTCCGTACTTCTTTAAAAACGATGCTGGTTAGAACGTTACAGTCAATAGTGACCGCTATAGAGCCATGATTACTGACTTTTCGTTCATCAATTGAACAGCCATGATGTGCAGGAGCTGTGGTTTCAACAAGACGACGCAACATGTCACACAGCTCGTGCCACAATTGATTTATTGAAGGAAACGTTTGGTAACCGCATAGTTTCACGTTTCGGACCCGTGAATTGGCCTCCAAGATCGTGCGACTTAACGCCGCTAGACTATTTTCTGTGGGGATATGTGAAGTCGCTAGTCAACGCCGAAAAGCCCGAAACGATTGATCACTTGGAGGACAACACTCGCCGCGTTATTGCCGATATACAAATGTTGGAAAAATTCATCGAAAATTGGACCTCCAGATTAGACTACGTCCGAGCCAGCCGTGGCGGTCATATGCCAGAAGTCATATTTAAATTATAATGCCAGAAGGTTATCTTTCGAATAAAGTAAATTTCATGTCAATTTAAAAAATTCATCTTTGTTTTATTCGATTTAAAAGTTCTATACCTCTATAAAAAACACCCTATATATACATATATATATACATATATATATATATATATATATATATATATATATATATATATATATATATATATATATATATATATATATAAATATGTGTATATATATTATGTCGGATATTCTCACGGGTGTGATGTGTAATCGAAGATTTTCGGGCATCCCGTGTATGTGTTGAGTCACTCTCAGGACTGTAAGGCAGCTGACGTTTCGGTGAAATCTCATCTATCCTTTTTTATGCTCACTGTACGGAGTCTATGAGTGAATATAAAGGCCCGTAGATGCCGTACAGAGAGCTTTGAAAATGGTGAATGAGATTTTACCGAAACGTCAGCTGCCGCCTTACAGTCCTGACTCAGCGCATACTCGGGATGCCCGAAAACCTTCGATTATATATATATATATATATATATATATATATATATATATATATATATATATATATAAAGCCGTCTATCACAAAATAATCTTTTAGAAAATGTCAAGTGTAAAGATTGTTTTTCTGTGCCTAATAGGGTAAAAATAACGTACTTATAGTCCAATTTCTGGAAAATATCCGCTACATTTACATAATATTTATGAATTTCAATTATCTATGTAAAAACCTATCACCTCGAAGCGTGCCGGAATATAACTTACAAATACAATGCCCGACATTGTACTGCATTAGCAGTAAGTCTCTAAAATATTGCTCCGAGATAAGAGGTAAGGTGCTTACTTTTCTGGTGTAGCAAGAGGAGATTTTATGGGTAATTATTCTTGCTTTCTTTGATTTTATAAGTGGTTTACAACATTAAAATGCCACCGGGGCTGAGGTTAATGTTTTAGAAACCGGTTTTATTGAATTAATAAACGTAAATATTCAAGTCAATTTTGTAATTTAGGGGAAATTGGAAAGTATTTTAGGGCGTTTGTAAGAAAATTCACCAAAAACCATTTTATTTTTGTAAACTTTAAAATTAATTAAAAACCACGAAATAAATGATAATTACTCAAATATGTATCTAAGCGTTCATGTTTACCACAATAATTGTTAAACATGCCACATCATCATTCCAGTAAGTGGCGCATGAATGACCTAGCATCAAATTATTCCAATGAATTGAAAATTCAACTTTTGATGTAGTGCTTGCAGATAAGACTCAACGCAATGCCAACTATTAGCCAATACTTAAAAATACAAAAATTTCGAACCTTTTCGGATAGTACAAGATAAGTTTGAGTTTGGAGCTTATTTTAAGGTCATGAATAATAAATAAATGTATATGTAGTCAACGGAAAAAGCATCATAATTTAAGGACGTCTTTTGTGTTGGTTAAAAATCAAAAACACTACTTAAAATTTCAAGAAACTACCAGAAAAAGGTGGAAACTCCTACTATTGACTATGTGTCGCCACCAACAGACCGGTTTCGAACTCATTGGCTCTGGTCAGGATATGTTAGGCAGGTGCACCTCACGAAAAAAAAAGGAAATCCTTTAGGCAACCTTTACTACACTAAATAAAAAGTTTGATGCAGACTGCTCCATCTCCCGTAATACCAAGTACTCTGAAGAAAGAAGTATCTTGTGAAATCTATATGCATTTTAAGTAGTCTCCGGTATATTATTTCATCATTTACTAATCATTAAATATGTTCTAAAAATATCACATATGATTAAGGCCAAAAAGAAAATTTCCTCGCTACAAGAGGCAGGAGTTTATAAACTAAATAGTTCAAATTGCAATAGCTGTTACATCGGACAAACTGGAAGAAATTTGCATACAAAATTTAAAGAACACAAACTGCATCTTTATTAAAAAAATATTATCACGGTTAAAATTTTATCTTAAATTTACTATGGTCAATTTGGTGAATTTGACTTTATTTTTGCTAATATTCACGTTTCGTGCAACACAATATCATTTTCATTAAGAATTTCTCAGATATCCTTCGTATAACAGCATAATATTCGTTGTATTTTTGGATCTTACTATATCTCGAGCCACCCCAATTTCACATCCTTGCATATTTTCTTCCCAACTCGATTATTTTCTTTATCATTCTGTAATGTGCCTATAAGAAATACAACCTAAATAGAATTTTTGTTTCTAACTTGATTCATAGGTCGTTAACTACGTCACTGCATTAAGTTGTTTATTTTTAAATAATAAATAAGTATTTACCTTTTTTTTATTGTTGGATATCATTTTCTTGTCGGTTATTCAAGTAAAATTCTTACATTTGTCCAGTCTTACCGCAGTTTTTCCTGATTTTTTTAAAGTTATACCTTATATTTGACAATTGTTGAAGTAAGGTTATTTGGCACTGTCTAATGATTCGTTTCGAGTGACGTATAGGCAAAATCGCATTTTTTTAAGCAGTTGCATATTTGGTTGCTATTTCTGTTTAGTAATTTTTGGAGGAAATTTGGATGGGCAACTAACACTGTGTTGCTAATGGCTAACAGAAAATACATATTTCTTAGTTTAGAAATAAAAAATAAACAATGAATTCCCATTTTTTTAATGAGCCGAAAAAGTCGATGGTTAATTAGTTAACAAATCTGTTTAACCCCACTATTTTGATCTCTCATTTCTTCTGTCGAGTTGCTACTCGTTTAAAGTTCCTTTTGACTCCCTCCCTCATGTTTGAAAAAAAAGCTTATACAGCGCAAACTTGAGGATAATCTATAAAATGGAGTAATTTTCGCCCTCATTTTAACTTTTTCCTGTTAAAATGGACAAAAGAAGACTAAAGACTTTCATCTCGCTTTTGCAGCTTATTGCTGAATTTTTGGGTTTGAAGTGCTAGCTTATTCAGTGGAATTTTTAGTATTGTTTAATTTGAGTTTTTTTGCCTGCTTGGCATTCTTTTGTCATTACCGAGACAAAACCTGGAGACAGGGCTCGTCTTTAGCTAGGACTCAGTCTAGGCCCCAGGAAATCGGGATCCACCCTACAGACATCCACCCTCAGGGAATCTGTTACTACTATCCACCCTACAGGTATCCACCCTACGGGTTCCACATTCCTGTGGTCCAACCTACAGGCAACCACACCTAAAAATATTCGCTTATCCACAGTTACGCTACAGTTGAATCTTTTAATTGAAGATTTTTTTTAATCATTTAAATTTTAATTAAGGATTTCTTATAATAACTAGTTAGTACAAGTTTAATTTGACTCATAAGCTGCTTACATTTGGTATTTTTTTTGTTTTAAATTTTAAAGAGTAAAGTTGAAAGCTAGGTTCAAACAATATCGTGAATGCTTTCTGCATTCTACCTGACTCTAATGCAGTGGCCCCCTTAATTTTCCACCCCTACTCTCTGGTACAGGGGTTATCGTGTCATTTTTGCTCGCTGCCACTAGCCTTCAACTCTACCCGATTTAAATGATCTCTTATCTTACACCTCTTGCGAGATCTCGCGCCTTTAAAAATCAGTGTAGCAATATAATTCAAATTTTACTAACTATTTTATAGAAACAGTCCACAATTTCCCAGATATTAACAATATTCAAATTTTGCATCCTTACCAAAATGTAAAATCTTAATATCTTAGAACTAATAGGAATTTATAAGTGCAATAAAACCAGCACAATTATCCTTTTTAGTGATCAAACAAACCTACGAAATATTCCGTTGTTCGATGTTCTGCCGTTAGTACCTAGATCATAGTAATAAAAGATATGGAAGTTGAATGAATGAAAAAGGGGTAGTGATACTAGATCATCGATGTTTAGGCCTCCATTGGGCCCTTTACATCCCACCATATCTGCAGGTTATTCGAGGCCGATCTCCTTTGCGAATCCAAGCAGCCTCGTTATTTGAACTTGCCTAACTGCTTCCGGTAACAAAACTATATCTCCAAAATATCTGTCTCAGTCCGTTGAGTACTGGGCACCCTCTGAGAACATGATCAAAGTTTCATCCTCCTCCAAACACAATCTGCATGTCGGGTCGCCCTTGACACCGATTCTATGAAGATGGCCCCGGAGGTGACAATGTCCTGTCAACAATTCGCAGCTCTTTCCTTCCCAAGGAGAGAAGCTCCTTAGTACACCGTGCGCTAGGTCCCGTTATATGTTCCTTAGCACACCTGATTCCAGGAGCTCCCTTCCATGATTCAATAAATTTGCTTTCCAGCAACGATTTCAATTCCCTTTTGCCAATATCAATTGGAACAGGTAATATTGGTTGGGGTCCATACGGTTCGATCGTCGAACCGAACTTTGCCAGACGGTCTGCTTCCTCATTCCCGCGTATGCCCGAGTGACCCGGGACCCATACGAGTCTGACTGTGCAGCCTTCCCTTATACCATTTAGTACATCCTTGCACTCGGACACCAGTCGCGAAGTCACGATACTTGACTTCAGTGCCAATATCGCAGCCTTACTGTCTGAGCATATATTTATTACTATATTCCTGTCTATGTCCCTCTTACAAAGATGGGCACACTGCAGAATAGCATAAATTTCCGCTGTGAAAATTGTCGCACATTGTCCGAGAGCGTAGTACTCTCTGACTCCTGTGGTCTTGCCAGAATACTCCGGTTCCAGCTCTTTCATCTTGTCGAGATCCATCAGTATACCACCAGGATCCATTTTTCGGAAGATTTTGTTCTCCCTCCCAATCCTCTCTACTTGGCATAAGTATCTCCAGGGAGAGGTTGGGTTTTAAACACGTCGTCATGTAGTCTGTCCGCATAGGGAGGGATGGACACCTCTCCACCACGCTTTTCCAGACACCTGAATCACCGTCTGTTTCAATTCAAAGATGTCCCAGGCAACTGAGGCAATAAACAGTCCTCAGGGCCTTGTTCTCTATATATAAGTGAAGAGGAGGCAGGTTCACCAGGACTTCCAGAACCCTGGTGGGAGCAGTCCTCATCGCACTCAATATTCCCACACAAGCCATTCTCTGAACTTTGTCAAGTTGAAGAATCTGTTTGCGCTTTGTTGTACTACGCCATTACACAATAGCGGCGTACGTTATCATGGGGCGGATCACCATAGTGTATATCCAAAATAGCACTTTAGGTGTCAGTCTCCATGTATTCCCAAAGGCTCGTTTACAAGCCCAGAAAGCATATATGGCCTTCTTGGTTCGAGCCTCAAGATATGGAAATTAAAAACCGTATATAATAATGTAATGTTTAGTTTTAAGGCATTACAATTAAGAATGTAACAGTGTCATCAAACCGCGATTACGTCAATTTAACAATATCTATCAAAGTAAATTTTGTTTCATGAATTATTTAGAATATATTATCAAAAACTAAGATACTATTCAATCAAGTATATAGTATTGCAAATATGTAATTTTTGTTTTCTTCTATGAAATATTTTTTCTGTTCAGTAACACTTAATTTATGGCACCGAATAAGTGTATTAATTACTTAGTACAGAGGTGATATTCTACTTACAAGCAGATTCAAAAATTATTTAATTCCTTTTTATATATTTTTTAAACAAATGGGGTAATTACACGGACACGAAAATTAGTCCGAAAATACCCCCAATATTCCCAACACATTTAGCTCGAAACCTCATTTCTCCATTGAACAATAATTCGCCTTGTTAATTATTTTGGGGCTTTCAACCCCATTAGTTCTAGGTATAAATGATAGTCTAATAAAACCCTCAGGATGACTATCGATCGGTTTTATTTACCCTGAGCCTTGCACTTAGTCGGGAAGAACTCCTGCGGTAACGTAGTGGCTAAGCCACTTTAATTATTGGTTCCTAATAGCACTTTTAGGTTTGGAACGTGTTTGACCTAGACATCCTAGGATTTTAAATCATGCCATTGGCGTACCTTTACCTTGTTCCCATTTTATTGAATTAGTAGTGTCAAGTTTTGTTGTACTGTAAGTGAAGTTTTTATAATAATAATAGTCAAGGCATTTATTAACTTTATAAAATTATGGTATGAATTAGACTAAATAGATAAAGTGATTCAGCATAGCATTTCTCATCTAATCACCATACAGAAAACGAATATATTGAAAATTAAACCGTAAGTTATTATTATCTGAATAAAAGCCAATATTTCCATATACATTTATACGCCTATTAAATCTTCATATAAGTTTACAGTAAAAATAATAAATCCAATCATATTTCATTCAAAAATCACCAACTGAGTCTTGCTAGGATTCAATACCAGAACATGAGCTGATATCAGCCTAGAAGTAGTTTCAAAATCGTCGTTGCTAGATGTTAATGGTTGAAAGGAGTTAATTGATGAGATCTGCAATTACTCAAATACCCAGGAAAATCGGCAATGTTGATAGAGAATAGTAAAGGTCTAAGAATATCATTCTATGGTACTCCTCTGTTTGGACAAATTCCGGGATGCTAGAAGGCTAGATACCTACTTATTTCTTCCTCTCAGGTAACTCTCGATAGACTTCAGTAATTAGCTAGCTTAAATCATAATATTTTTTACATAATTGTCTAAATGAGATGGTTTAAGTTATCGAGAAATCTGCAGTTCAATAGAACCAGGTATCCGTTTTCCCTGATTCTGAGCTCTTAGCAGGTCATCAGTGACTTTAAGAAGCATCGTTATCATAGTAAATGACCCTTGAAAACCTGCGTTAATTTGCAATGTTGATGATGATGATAAAGAAATGACGACAGCGCTGTTTCGTCCTAGTGTGGGACTCGTTAGGCCATTGCATTCGGTAGAAACCATCATCTCGTATCTGTGTTCTATAAACGCATTTCACGGTGGAAAAATAGTAAATAAGACACAGTGGCGACATCTCGATGGCTCACTCAATAACATAAGAATAACACAAATCAACAAATGTTGTATAAAACCGCCATGTGGTGGCGCGACGGTAAATTAAAAAAGAAATATATCAAAACTCGATATACGAACTTGCTACTCCAAGAATAGAGGTCGCATCACTCGGCATCGGCATCCAAAAGAGCTATGAATTCCACAGTTCAAGTTCAGTATCGCACCAACGATCTCCCCAAGAGAGCTGTTGTGTATGTTTTAAGCCAACAAATATAAAAATAAAAAGGTAAGTTATCGTCCGTGTAATTTCAAAATAAAATAAGAAATTCTCGGTTATGCGGCCATGAGAATAATATTTTATCAGCGGTCTTTGTCCGCACAGCCGAGAATATCTTGTTTTATTGTAAAATTACACGAACGATAATTTCTCTTTTTATTTTTATATTTGTTGGTTTAAAACATACACAACAGTTCTTTTGGGAAGATCGTTGGTGCGATACTGAACTCTACTGAAAACTGTGGAATTCATAGTTAGTTTGGTTGCCAATGCCTAGTAATGCGACCTCTATCCTTGGAGTAGCAAGTTTGTGTATCGAGTTTTGATATATTTCTTTTTTAATTTATCGTCGCGCCACCATGTGGCGGTTTTATAAAACATTAGTTGATTTGTATTATTCTTATGTTATTGAATAAACCATCGAGATGTCGCCACTGTGTCTTATTTATTATTTTTCAACCGTGAAAGCTGTTTATAGGACACAGATACGAGATGATGGTTTGTACCGAATGCAATGGCCTGCGAGTCCCATAATAGAACAAAATAGCGCTGTCGTCATTTTCCGGAACCAGAGTTTTTCCATGTTCTTTGGAGATGTCCGCACTTTTTTGCATGAAAATAATATTTATCGACGTTCTTTGTCCGCATAGCTGATAATTTCTTATTTTATTTCAAAATTACACGGACGATAACCTCCTTTAATTAAATGTATATTCCTTCATATGAGATGCAATAGCAGTGCATATGTCCACATTATGCCGTTGTAGTGCTGAAATCACATTTAGCAAACGTACAACTATATGCAACTCCGTGTATAAATGAAGTAAAATGCGGACAGTAAATGCAAACTTGGTTTCATCATATCCTTTCCATGTTAGAGGTTGCACAGTTTGAATAAATTGCTACAGAACGCAATTTATCCTATTCCACCACCATGGAGATGACGGCCTACCTGTACCACCATATTGAGAAGTAAGTCAAAACTTACTCTCTCCGCTACAGTGATACGACAGAGGTACATGTTTTGTCTCTATTAGACTCATCAGGTTACCGACATTCATCTGTTTGTGCAAAGGACAGATCGAAAGGAAGTATGCAACACTGAATACGACTTCGTCGACCTCCCGCCGGATGGCGTATATATGTTTATGCGGCTTTCACGGATTCCCTCATGTGAGATGTAACAGTAGCGGATAAGTTTTGACTTTCTTCTCGATATGGTGGTACAGGTAGGCCATCATCTCGATGGTGGTGGAATAGGATAAATTGTGTTCTGCCGCAATTTATTCAAACTGTACAACCTCTAACAAGGAAAGCGTTTGATGGAAAGAAAGTTTGCATTTACTGTTCGCATCTTACTTCATATATATATATATATATATATATATATATATATACAGGGGCGGATTCAGCCTCTCTCTTTGGGGAGGGCGGTGATATCACAAAAGTATAGTATGGCAAGCGAAAGCAAGTTGTCGACGGGGGGGGGGAGACATCAGCAACATTCCCATTTCTAGTGTAAAAGGCAGAGTCGGGTCTATTTTTCTGAATTTGAAGTTCTTGGAGAGGAGGGCGATCACAAGAAAAAACAAGTTGTCGACAGGGGGGGGGAGGGGATGCGGGCAGCATACACATTCCTAGTATAAGAAGCAGAACCGTGTCTATTTTCCTGAATTCAAAGCTCTTAGGTGAGTGGCTATCGCAAGAAAAACAAATTGTCAACGGTAGGGGACTGCTAGCAGCATACTCATTCCTAATATAAAAGGCAGAATCGGTTCTATTTTCCTGAACTCAAAGCTCTTGGGAAGGGGAGGGGCGATCGCAAGCATATACATTCCTATACTCTATTCAAGAACTAGAGAGAGTAATAAAACTGTTACCGAAACCTCCTAAAATCGTTAAACCAGGGCGTTTTTTCCTCAACGAGAAACTTATTACTATGAATGTTTATGATGCCTTAAAATCAATATCTAGATAATAATGTTAAAAGTTCTGTTGAGATGTGTTCCAACATGATAGGAGTTGGAAAATCTACTATGTATCGAATACTGAAAGAGAAAAAAACAACTGGAATTGTTAGCACTCCCAAGTCACATTCGATCACAGGCAGACGAAAAACCTCGTTGGAAGAAGAGATGTAAACTGCAATAAAAGGAGTTGTATATACATCTTATTATGAGAAGCAGATAACAAACGTCAACAAAATTCTAACTAAAATCAATGAAGATCGGGATTTACCTGAAATCAAAAGAACTGAGCTCTGGAAATTGCTCAGAGAACTTAATTTTTGCTGGGAAAAACCAAATAGGAAATGTATTCTTATAGATCTTCCGGAAAATGTCCCTTGACAAAGGAAATATCTCTCTTAAGTAAAAGGTAGAGTTGCTAGAAATAACACAACTTACAAAATTAGTAATTTATCAGAACTTTTGAAAGATTTTTTGGAATAAAGTTACTGCAGAAAATTTGGAAAAATCCATATAATAAAAGAACAAAAGAAAATGTGAAAACTCGATCTCATGATCCGTGAGACAGAGGAACCAATTATAATTAATTTGGGCGAAGATAGCGTCACTGACTTGGATTATGAATTAGATACATAATGTTTACCAGCGTAAACACAATTTATTATTTAAATATTTTTAACATATAAACATTAATTACATTTGAATCCCTTTTTAATGTTTAATTGTAATTCTGCAGATGGTTTAAGAAATAAATAAACTGAAACGTCAAATGTCCTAAAAATGTTTTTTATTAATAATAAAATGACCGATAGCCCAAAAAAAAATTACATCATATGGACGAATTTATTTTTTTATATATGTTTAACTTCTTGTATTTTTGACAATAGGTATTTTGTAAATATTTAAATTATAACTTAGAATTTTTTGAGAAAAAAAAAACTACGTTTTATTCTGAATGTGGCTAAAACGGTTTCTATGCCAAAATTAAAAATAATAAAAAAACAGTTGTGTGATTTGTGTTACATATGTCAAAATTATTTATAATTTCTAATGTATGTGAATTATTAAAAAATAATAAGAAATAAAATAATATTATAAAAACTTTTTATTTTAAGTTTATTAGCGAAATAATATTCTATGAAATAAATACTTAGTGATAAAATAAACCTCTTTCCGACGCCGATGACAAGAATTAAAATCCTTTTTAACACTTCATACATCCAAATATCTATTGTTATCCAACCCAAATGATCCATTATTATAGACCGGTAATTTTGATTATAAAATTTCTAACACATGAAAAATATATATGTCTAGCAGATTTTACCAAAGACACCGGACTAAAGAACACAGGTGTTTTGCGAAGAAAAAGAGCGTAAAAAATGATTTATTTTTCTCTCTAGTTCTTGAATAAACTATAGTATAAGAGGCAAAATCGGGTCTATTTTCCTGAACTCAAAGCTCTTGGGGGGGGGGGGGAGCGATCGCCACCACCGCCCCCCCTTGGATCCGCGCCTATATATATATATATATATATATATATATATATATATATATATATATATATATATATATATATATATATATATATATATATATAAATATATATATAAATATAAAATGTGAAAATTACAGTCCGCCTTAAGTATTGAACAACTATGAATTTTCTGCTTCTACTATTTATGATAATTCTATCTATAAACAAAATTTGTATTATTAACTCATTAGATTATGCTCGTGATAACTTCCTTAAATTAGCAATTTATGAGTGGAAGAAAATAATTTGCATGTTCTCTAAAACCAATTTTATTAAGTAATAGCAAGTAAACAAGTCATTCTCAACTAGCAAACAAAAGAATCTACTTCTAAACAGCTAAATTTAATTTCTTCACATTTAGATAAATTCGAGCTGTTGAAATTTTGATATTAATTAATATTATTTGATTTCAGAAATTTCAAGTTAATTTTAATATCACAAATATATAAAAGTTATAATAAGAATTTTGGTTAGATTAACTTATAAAATAAAAATATTTTTTCGTTAATATATTTAAGTATATTCTAAATTGGTGATGAAAATATTTACGATATCAGAAACCTTTAGAAATAGAAAAACTGTTAAGTGGGGAAAGTTTCAGGTAATTTTGTAAGTAATTTAGTGGGGTGCATGAGGACCCTAGCTGTTTGAGTTTTTGAGATATTCTGATAAAATTTGGAATGTTATAATTGGTTAATCTTGTTAGAAGAATTATTTTAAAGCACATATCTTTATAGTCAAATTTTATTTTAAATTTTGTATTGTAACGCTAACATTGTCAAAAAAAAATTGATATAAATTAAGCAATATTGCACAATAAAATATTAAAACGCAACGAGTTAAAGAGTTTATTAATGAATCAGTCAAGCTTTCTCTAGGTCATATTTGCATTGTCACTGTATGATATTGAAAGTATGATATATAGTGTTCTAAAATATAACGCAATATTTCTCTAAAGTGATGAAATGAATGTTAATTTAATTCACGAAATTAAAGATCAAGAGAAACTGAAATTATGTAAAACATTTTAAAAGACACGTTAATTGTTGAACTGGAAAAATTAGTACGTAGAATATAAAAGCTCTACTAATTTCCTTTATCTTTTTTAATATTTAAAATTTAACATAAATTCTTTTTTCCATACGCTTAATTTGCCAAATAAATTAGTACCCCATAGTTAACTCTACTCGCTTCTATAGATGTTGTATTGTCTTTTGTAATATTACATTTCAAAGTTTGAAGGTTGTTAACAATTTTCAAGACTGACTAAAGTTGACAAATAAAAATAAAGACAATCCAAATTCGACAACCACATTTTACTCAATTTCATTACATATTATGCTTTCGATAGAAATTAATGAAAATATGTCATATACAGGGTGAGTCAACGATTGGATGAAGTAAGTTTGTGCCTTTTCGATGAAATTCACAAAGAAACTATATTTATTGTTTGATACAGTTTATTTTTACGCAGATTTTAAAAATATTTAGGACTCTACAGGGTGAGCCAAAAAACTAGGACAGCATAAAGTTGTATTTTTTTAAATAGAACACCCTATATACGAATCGTATTTTCGATTTAGCTTATAATTTTAAATCTTTTTTATTAAGGGTTTACTATAACAAAACTTTATAGTTTCTGAGATAATTAAGTTTAAAGAAAAAAAGTCACATTTTCAAGCATCAATTCAATCCTAAATAACGTTTTCAATTTTGTGACAAATATATTCAAATTTGGAATTTAGCAAGGCCAAGGACAAATTAATATAATTTTTATCTAATATTTGCAATAAAAGCTACAGGGTGTTGAACACATCGGCTCAAATTTGAACAAGTTTAAATGAATAAATATCTTTTTTTTTTAAATGGTACACCCTGTATATTTTCATGTTATTTAATAGAGTAATAAAAACCCTAAAAGTTTTATTCAATATATTCTATACCTATTTATAATAGTTTTTGAGATATTTCAGTTTTTATAATTTACCATACTTTTTTACAGAAATAGTCTTCATTATCATAGTAGCCATGGCAAAAACAATGTAAAAGAATATTTTTCTGTGTGTCAAATTTATAACCGCAATCGCTTCTTTTGGTTTTTATGTAGTGTAGTTTGGTTTTTTTTGCCTTCATCTTATATTGTAAAATGAATTTTCCAAAGAATGGGTTAATAGATATGATTTATACAATAGGAGAGGCTCAAAAAAATTGTCTTCTTGCTCAAAGAATTTACAAAATGAAGTATCCTGATCGACGCCAGCCTAATACCCATACTTTTCAAAACTTAATGCAAAGATTTGATTCTTCTGGTACTGTTGATTATCCAAAACGTAAAGTGGTCAACAAACCAGTAACTAATGAAGAAAAAGAACTACAAGTATTGTTAAATGTTCAGAAAAATCCTTATATTAGTAGCCGTTAGTTAGCAGCATTATGTGAAACATCACAATCCACCGCTAATCGTACTACCAAGAAATATAGGTATCATCCATATCACATGGAATTACACCAAGAATTGCATGGACAGGATTTTGAAAGTAGTGTAAACTTTTGTCGTACAATAAATGCGGAGATTCAATTAAATCCAAATTTATTATGCTAGGTAATGTTTAGTGATGAAGCTACTTTTAGAAGTAACGGTGCCGTAAATAGACGCAACATGCATTATTATGCCACAGAAAACCTATTTTGGATTAGACAGGTGCAACATCAAAACCACTGGTCACTAAATGTTTGGTGTGGTATTCATCATAATCGAATTATTGGACCCCACTTTTTTAATGAACCACTAAATGGCCATAGTTACCTGAACTTTCTACAAGAAGAACTACCCCAACTGCTTCAAGGTCTCGATAGGGATGAGCTCGACAGTATGTGGTTCCAGCACGATGGTGCGCCTCCGCATTACCATCGTGAAGTTCGTGCGTTTTTGGACCAACGATATCCGCAAAAATGGATTGGACGTGGGGGTTTCATTGAGTGGCCACCAAGGTCTTGCGACATCACCCCATTAGATTTCTTCCTATGGGGTTATATTAAAAATAAGGTGTATGTTAATCCACCAACAACAGTGGAAGATATGCGAAACAGGATTAGGGATACCTGTAGAACAATAACGCCACTAATTTTGTCCAGGGTCCGAGAAAATCTGCAAAAAAGACTAAATTTGTGCATTGCACAAGAGGGTCGTTTATTCGAACACTTAGAAAGAAATAATTAATCTCAGTATTTAATAGGTAATTTTTTTGTTTCAATTTAGTATAAAGTAAATATGTATTTGCCTTGTCGTTATTGTTGTGTTAATTTTTTCACATTATGTTTAATTAAACTATTGCCGTTGTAATATAACGAATAATGTATTTCATCATATTTAACCACATTCTGTTTTTTTCTGTAGTTCCTTTTTATTATTTTAGATGGCTACTATGATAACGAAGACTATTTCTGTAAAAAAGTGTGGAAAATAAGAAAAACTGAAATATCTTTTTTATTTTTTATTACTCTATTAAATGACATGAAAATATACAGGGTGTACCATTTAAAAAAAAAAGATATTTATTCATTTAAACTTGTTCAAATTTGAGCCGATGTGTTCAACACCCTGTAGCTTTAATTGCAAATATTAGGTAAAAATTATGTTAACTTGTCCTTGGCCTTGCTAAATTCCAAATTTGAATATATTTGTCACAAAATTGAAAATGTAATTTAGGATTGAATTGATGCTTGAAAATGTGACTTTTTTTCTTTAAACTTAATTATCTGAGAAACTATAAAGTTTTGTTATAGTAAACCCTTAATAAAAAAGATTTAAAATTATAAGCTAAATCGAAAATACGGTTCGTATATTGGGTGCTCTATTTAAAAAAATACAACTTTATGCTGTCCTAGTTTTTTGGCTCACCCTGTAGAGTCCTAAATATTTTTAAAATCTGCGTAAAAATAAACTGTATCAAACAATAAATATAGTTTCTTTGTAAATTTCACCGAAAAGGCACAAACTTACTTCATCCAATCGTTGACTCACCCTGTACAATTTTTAATTTATGCATTCGGAAATATATTTTTCCTGACCTATGGTAGACACTAAAAAATGTCCTGTTTTTAAAAAGGATGATTGAACCAGGATCAAAAAAAAGCGATAATGTGCAATTTTGCGAGTCCTTCAAGAACAAATATCCTTTTACATAGCGCCTCTTGTGATCGATCAGCGGCATGGTTTTGCTTCTAGAAAGTCAAACGTAATCAATCTTTGTACTATTGCGCAGTATATCTCAGAGCGTATTGATTTTGGCACTCAGGTAGATGTCATTTTCAAAATTTTTCTATAGCGTATAATAATAAGGTAGTCGAAACGCATATGGAGAGAACTTTTATATATATATATATATATATATATATATATATATATATATATATATATATATATATATATATATAAATATATATATATATATATATATATATATATAATATATATATATATATATATATATATATATATATATATATATTCTAAAAGAAGGAGGTTCTCAATTCGGCGAGTATGTCTGTTTTTTTATGTATGTACACCGACTACTCCGGAACGGCGGCACCGACTTGGATGAAATTTTTTACGTTATATTCAGGAAGTTGCTGCGGTGGTCTCATATTTTTTTGGACGATATTGGTGCAGTAATATCCAAGATGGCGCTGACAATATGGCAGCGAAAATAATTAATTTTGTTTGATTTTCTCCAAAATTGGTATGGGAAAATTTTTGGGATCGTACACAATGAATCTGAAATTATTTTTAAAAAATTAAATATGGCGGATCCAATATCGCGGACGAAAAAATCAGTTTTGTCCAATTTTCTTCAAAATTCATACGGGGGAGTTTTCGGGTTCGCATATAACGAATCTGACATTATTTTTAAAAAATTCAATATGGCGGATCTAAGATGGCGGACTGAAGATTCTACATCTCCCGATTTTGTCTAAAATCAGTATAGGGGTATTTTTGTTAGTGTTAATTATGAATTTAAAATATTTTTTAAAAAACTCAATCTGGCAGATTCAATGTACCCTAAAAATTTTACATTTTTCGATTTTCTCCCAAACTCATATAGGGGGTTCTTGAGGGTGTAAATTATGAATTTAAAAATATTTTTTCAGGATTCAATATGGCAAATCCAAAATAGCGGATTAAAAATTTTACATTTTTCGATTTTGTTCAAAGGTGGGCCTGAATCGAAATTTTAAATTTCCGGATTTAGATTTAGATTAAATTAAGACTTAAAATAATTTTTTTGAAATTTAAGATATTGGATGCAATATGGTGGGTTGAAAATTTTACCTTATACGCATTTTTTCAGATTTGGTATTAGAGTTATTTGGGGGTCGTGTATTACGAATATGAAGTTGATTTTTTACAACTATTAGGTTGATAAGATACAATATGAGGGACAGAAAATTCTACATATTCTGATTTTGTCTAAAATTGATATTGTGGGGTTCTTGAAGCGTATACAAACTCAATATGCAGTATAAAATATATCGAGCTAAGAAATTTACATCTTAAGTTCTTCAGACATCGATATTGGAAGATTTTGGAGCCTATATTACCAATCTAAAATTAATTTGAAATTTAAAATTGTGGATTTACTATGACAGACTAAATATTTGTTTGACACAATATTACTGATATTTGGAAAACTGTAAGAACCAAAAAATTTTTAGTGGTTTCTTTTTAGGGTGATTTACAACTTTGGATAAAATGGGTACTTTTTTGCTACCTTGGAGCCATTGCGAGGAACACTAATCTCGATTAGTACTTAGTTCAAATAATTTATGGATATCATAATGAATTCTAAAACTAAAAATTGAAAAATAAATCTATTATAAAAAAAATTGTACCGACTTCTAAAAGTGAAAAATAACTATAAATTTTTATATGAAATTGAACTTTTTGAAGTCGGTTCCAAATTATTTGTAAGTGAAATAAATAACTACTAATATGTACAAATTATGGTAAAAAAGCAATTACAAATAGAGTAGTGTTAATCTGTTTATGCAAATCACATTTTGTGATGTATTAGTTTGGCGCCGACTTCAAAAAGTTCAATTTCATATAAAATTTATAGTTATCTTTTACTTTTTAGCGCACTCATAAGGTGGTCGAAACGCAAATGAAAAGAAGACCAGAGTTGTGTGCAAGAAACAAACTGTTTGTATATATTCTTTCCCATTTTCTTAGTTGTATCGTGTAGGATATGTGTTGGGTAGTGATCAAGTGATCTTATTACCCGCAATCGATCCCAGTTCTCCAAACAGAGCCATTATTTTATTATATTAATGACCAAGAGCACCCTCTATCTGTACCAGGGGCGGATCCAGCCTCTCTCTTTGGGGGGGGGGCGGTGATATGGTAAGCGAAAATAAGTTGTCAACGGGGGGGGGGGGTAGACACCAGCAACAGTCCTATTTTTAGTGTAGAAAACATGATCGGGTCTATTTTTCTATATTTGAAGCTCTTGGAGAGGGGGGGGGCGACCACAATTAAAAAAAAGTTGCCGACAAGGGGGATGCCAGCAGCATAAGTATAAGAGCAGAATCGGGTCTATTTTCCTGAACAAAAAGCTTTTGGAGGAGGTTATCGCAAAAAAAACAAGTTGTCAACGATAGGGAATACCAGCAGCATACAAATTCCTAATATAAAAGGCAGAATCGGTTCTATTTTCCTGAACTCAAAGCTCTTGGGAAGGAGAGGGGCGATCGCAAGCATACACATTCTTATACTCTATTCAAGAACTAGAGAGACAAATAAAACTGTTACCGAAACCTCCAACGTACCTGCTCCAGTGCCGCAGATAACTGAGGACTGCCGTAAACCTAATTATATTTAATTATAAGCTTTAAAATTTCTCATAGTTTAGTTTAATTTCTGTCAGTGAGCAAAGTACACCTTACAGTGTGTCCTTAGTGATTTTTCTTGTTTGCGCTTATTTTTATATATTATTTGAGATTAGTTAGATACCCAAAAGATAGGGTTTCCACCTCAATATTTATTCCAAAGTCGTTAAACTTATTCCGACGAATAATAATGCTAAAAGCTCTTTTGAGATGTGTTCCAACATGACAACTAAAGGAGAAAAAAAATACTGGAATTGTTAGTACTCCCAAGCCACATTCGATCACAGGCAGAAGAAAAACCTCATTGGAAGAAGAGATGAAAACTGCAATAAAAGGAGTTGTACATACATTTCATTATGAGAAGCAGAACCCAACCGTCAACAAAATTCAAACTAAAATCAATGAAGATCGCGATTTACCTGAAATTAAAAGAACTGTACTCTGGAAATTGCTAAGAGAACTTAATTTTTGCTGGGAAAAACCAGATAGAAAATCTGTGCTTATAGATCGTTCGGAAACTGTTCGTTGGAAAAGGAAATATTTCTCTCATGTAAAAGGTAGAATTACTAGAAATAACACAACTTACAAAATTAGTAATTTAACTGAACTTTTGAAAGATTTTTTTGAATAAAGTTAGTGCGGAAAATTGGGAAAAATCCATATAATAAAAGAATAAAACAAAATGTGGAAACTTAATCTCATGATCTGTGACATAGAGGAACCAGTTATAATTAATTTGAGCGAAGATAGCTTCACTGACTTTGATTAGGAATTAGATACGTAATATTTACGACTGTAAACACAATTTATTATTTGAATTTTGGTTTTGTTGTATTTTATTGTTTAATGCTGTTTATATATTTTTTTATTTTTTATATATTTTTCTTTAATTTGATATATATTTAATTCCAATTAGCCGTAAGTTTTTTATTATTTTATTATTGTATTTGTGTCTTTTTCTTAAGCGTGTAGAATTAGCATTTTTTTTTGGGGGGGGGCTATCGGATTTCCATATAATAAAGTAAAGTAAATTAAGATATCAGTACAATAGAAATAAAAATAAGTAGGTCTATTTTTAACTGTAACATATAAAAACTAATTATATTCGAATCTCTTTTTGGTGTTTAATTGTAATTCTGCAAATGGTTTAAGAGATAAATAAACCGAAACGTCAAATGTCCTAAAAATGTTTTTAATTAATAATAAACGCCGACCGAAGCCTCAAAAAAATTTTGATATTATTTGGACTAATTTATTTTTTTATATATGCTTAATTTTTTGTATTTTTGACAATGGTTATTTTGTAAATATTTAAATTATAACTTAGAATTTTTTGAGAGAATAAGGCTACATTTTTGTCTGAAGGTGCCTAAAACGGTTTCTATGACAAAATTAAAAATAATAAAAATACAATTGTGTTTTGTGTGTGTGTGTGTGTGTGTGTGTGTGTGTGAAATAGTAAGAAATAAAAAAATATTATAAAAGCTTTTTATTTTAACTTTATTACCGAAATACTATTCTATGCCATAAATACTTAGGGATAAAATAAACCTCCTTCCGAAGGTTTGACAAGGACTAAAATCCATTTTAACACTTCACACTTCCAAATATCTATTGTTATCCAACCCAAATAGTCCATTATTATATACAGGTATTTTTGATTATAAAATTTCAAACCCATTTCTACGAAAAATATATGTGTCTAACAGATTTTGCCAAAAACACCGGACTAAAGAATTCAGTTTGCATAGAAAAAAATGGTTAAAAACGATTTACTACTTTCTCTAGTTCTTGAATAAACTATAGTATAAGAGGCAAAATCGGGTCTATTTTCCTGAACTCAGAGCTCTTGGGGGGGGCGATCGCCCCCACCGCCCCCCCCTTGGATCCGCGCCTGATCTGTACTGCCACTCAGTAGAAGAAATATATGAAAATAATATTTTTTAGTTGGCTTTTACCAGTGCTTCACGAAGCTAGAATAAATTACTGACAAAATACTCTGACACTTTTTCCTATTTAACTATTTTTCTTTCTCTATAATATGCGATACCGTAATACATTCATCTCCAATTTGGGACACAATATTTATTCACACATTCTCATAAAATAAAACAACATGAATATGGAAAACATTTTTTTTTTATTTAGAATAGGTTTCTATCCTAGTAACACATGATTTTAATAATGATAAATATCAAAATTTAAATGAAATATTTATATAATATAAACTTTAAATTCAAAACGTATTTTACTCTCATGCAGAACCCAGACAGATTGCAAAACATTTCAATGATTATTTATATACTATAGTTTCCGATCGATACAAGAAATATAAAGATAGACAACATAGATTTTCTTTAATATCCTTTCCAATTTTTGTAGGAAATAATTGGCATGATTCCGATGCTAGTTAGAAATAAGCAAGCTATAAAAGATGCCAAAGCTATATTTAGTATATATTTAGTAAATATTTTTAATATTAATTTTTGGCCTTTTTGCTAGGTATGAACCAGAAATGGAAATATTTTGAACTTTAGCTACTAAGTTATACAGAATAAATCTATTTGAAAATGCATAATATATTTTAAAACAGCCACTTAGAATTTGTAGAAAATAATTGAAAATGCTCCACAAATAGCCCATAAAACAGAATTTCCCATTGATTAAAGTACGGCAATGACACTCCTGTAAATTCTTTTTAATTGGTTTATTGAAAATTCGACATAATAACCAGTCTACCAGAAATTTCTAATAAAAAATCTGAACAGGTCATAACCTATTCAAATATTCCGTAATTCGAGATCTTATTTAAAAGCAAGTTAACTTTGAAAGATGCCATACGATTTTAATTTGACAAAACTATCCTTAACTGAGTAGAAACATTAAATAATAATTTATACAAATCTAAATATATGAAAAATAAATTTAAATATTTCTATCAAAAAAATCTAGAAGAATAAAGTTGGGTACTTAAAATGCAATCATGAAAGTTGTGTTAAATTTTTTAATTAGCACTCTCAGCATTCGACGAAATAATTAAAAACTACTCTGCTAAAAATCTGAACATGTAATGACTGATCTGCATATCTCCTAATTTCTGATTCTACTTATTATTTGAAGCAAACTTTTAGATGCTATATTTCAATACAAAAATAAGCCAAACTTTTGAAGTTTATTAGTACCCACTTTTAATTTTAATCTGACATAACTTTTTTTAAATTTTAACGTTTATATACTAAATTACATAAACTACATCTAGTTGCATACATGTACTTATTCAGTTTGAAAATATATTCAATAAATTATCTTAAAAATATTTTTTGACTTTTAGTAAGCGACCCATTAATATATAATTTTATACTTAATAATAACCTATTGTTATATATGCACTTCTTTATTAAGAAGTTCCTGTTATTTTTTTTTATTTAATAATACTGAATATCCACAAAATATCTAACTAAATACCTAATCTCCCTGAGATTCTTGGTAAAAAATGTGAACATGACATAACATTGTACATTGCATAAACAGTCAACAAAAAAAGGATTTTTTAAGAGCACTTTCAAAATTTAACAATTGATTGTCCAAAATCAGAATATTTAATAACTTATCTCTAAATTTCGTAATTTATAATACTATATAGAAACAAGTAAACTTTTAAACATATTATGTTTTAATTAGCCATAATGCTTGTTTGTTTGTTGGGAACACATTTTAATTTTTAATTTCAAAAGCATTTTTTTGCATAGGTTAAAACAATAAAAACTTTAGATACTAAATTCAATATAAAAATTTTTTTCAAAATATGTGCCTCAAAACGTGCGAAAAATACTTTTAAACATATAATGTTCGATATTAATTATTATTTCGAAACAAAAATTTACCTCAAAAATTTTCAGTCTTTAAAAAATCACTTTATATTACACAAAAATTTTTATAATCCTAAATCAAGCCTCTTTCTCTGGATATAATATTTTCTTATTTTAAAAAAAGGAACGTATGCAATATATCTATAGTTATTATTGTTTGGATCATCGGAATCAGCGCTTAATAATTGATCAGGTTCATAAGCAAAATTTCCCAGATCTCTTTTTACAGGCTGTTTTTGATCTTTGTCATTATTATCACTCACTGCATTATAAACATCCCTTTTAACAAAAAAATCTTGAAAAACATCGATATTTTCCTCGATAGTATCCATGAAGCTTCTTTTTTTAATTTCACTGATCACATTCTCGGATTTAACACTTTCATCACTATTAACTTCCTGTTTATCACTAGTGTCTCTTTTCATTAAAGTTTTGTCGCTATCACGTTCATCTTTGTCATAGTAGTTCTGCCTAGAAAGACTAGGATCATCAGAGTCGTCTATTTCAAATTGCAAAAGTCTATCTTCATCTCTTCTCCCATTTTCTGAAAAATAGCGTGGAAGAAAATCGTAATATTCGGTGATTTTTAGTAGGTAATAATGTTTCTTGGTATCGAAGTTTTGTGAAGGAAAATAATCTTCTCTTCCTTTGTCCAGATATAAAGATTTTGTACTTGTTATATTTTTGCTAGTATCTGGAGTTTCTTCATGGACATCTTTGATGTGAGGGTTGCGTCCACTTACACTTGTTGATAATTGCTTTCCATGGGATTGCTTTTCTAGGTTCAACGTTGACTGTTCGTCAGACAAAGGTTTGCT
Source organism: Diaprepes abbreviatus (assembly GCA_034092305.1). Classification (NCBI taxonomy): domain Eukaryota; kingdom Metazoa; phylum Arthropoda; class Insecta; order Coleoptera; family Curculionidae; genus Diaprepes; species Diaprepes abbreviatus. The sequence goes on from JASJET010000129.1 coordinate 4,345,933, forward strand.
TGTAACACTAATAAAGTCAAATAAAAGAACAAAAATGGTAGTAATAACAAAACTTTTATCCATTTTTAACACTCTCTTTGAAAACTGAAACGTATACTCTAATGTAAATGATATTAATATTGCTTTTATAATATTGGGAATGAAAATTAGTTTAGTTCGAGAATGTACGTTAGTGTCAAGGAAGTGTTAATGAACATGACGTGTCCAGGGCTAAAATACATTACAGATAAAAACAAAATAAATCATTGTTTACTGAATGATTTAGTATGATTTGCAAGTGTTGAAGCAACAGAATGGGTGCAATGTAATTTGTTTGTATATGGTTTAATTATTTGTTTCACTGCAATTATATTTCAAATTGCCATATTTCTTTTATTCTAGTATAAATTATGTAAAATATTTTCAAAATAGTTCTTTTTGGTTGTTTAGGATTTCGGGAGATCTGTTACACGTGAATTCTAGAGATGTAAAACCGTACGTTTTGTTTATGTGTTGTTATAACAAATAATTGCATCGATAAGAGTATTGGGAGGGTATTCGTTGGAATTCTTGAAATATAGACTCTAAGTATTTCAGCGAGAGTTGCGTGAAACCTTTCCAAAGAGTCGTTTTATTGTGGTGTACCGTAGTGTAGGAAAAATGCCAATAATGTATTCAATATGGATGAAGCCAGGCGCGGATCCAAGGGGGAGGCAGAGGGGGCGATCGCCCCCCCCTCCCCCCCAAGAGCTTCGAGTTTAGGTAAATGGACCCGATTTTCCCTGTTATACTACTGTTTAGAACTAGAGAGAGTAATAAATCATTTTTTACCCTTTTTCTCTTCGCCAACTACCTGTGTTCTTTAGTCCGATGTCTTTAGCGAAATCTGTTAGACACATATATTTTTCATAGAAATGGGTTAAAAATTTTATAATCAAAAATATCGGTCTATAATAATGGACTAAAACGTAGCCTTATTCTCTCAAGAAATTCGAAATTATAATTTAAATATTTACAAAATATCCATTGTCAAAAATACAAAAAGTTAAACATATAAAAAAATAAATTCGTCCATACAATATTAAAATATTTTTGGGGCTATCGGTCATTTTATTATTAATTAAAAATATTTTTAGGGTATTTAACGTTTCAGTTTATTTATTTCTTAAACCATCTACAGAATTACAATTAAACACTAAAAAGGGATTCAAATGTTTTTGTTGTAATTAAAATTAGACCTACTTATTATTAATTAATTTATTTTATTATACGGAAATATGAGCCCCAAAAAAAATAGGATGAACATGATAATTCTACACGCTTATGAAAAAGACACAAATACAATAATAAAATAATAAAGAACTTACGGCTAATTAGAATTAAATATATATAAAATTAAAGAGTGGGACACACTAAAATAAAAATATATAAAAAAATTAAAAAACATATAAACAACATTAAACAATAAAATACAACAAAAACAAAAATTTAAATAATAAATCGTACTAGTAAACATTACATATTTAATTTCTAATCAAAGTCAGTGAAACTCTATCTCACCGATCATGAGATCGAGTTCTCACATTTTGTTTTATTCATTTATTATATGGATTTTACCCAATTTTTCGCAGTAACTTTATTCAAAAAAATTTTTCAAAAGTTTAGTTAAATTACTAATTGTGTTAATTCTGTTATTTCTAGCAACTCTACCTTTTACTCGAGAGAGATATTTACTTCTCCAACGGACAGTTTCTGGACGATCTATAGGAACAGATTTTCTATCTGGTTTTTCCCAACAAAAATTAAGTTCTCTGAGCAATTTCCAGAGATCAGTTCTTTTAATTTCAGGTAAATCGCGATCTTCATTGATTTTGGGATCTGCTTCTCATAATAAAATATATATACAACCCTTTTAATTGCAGTTTTCATCTCTTCTTCCAATGAGGTTTTTCGTCTGCCTGTGATCGAATGTGGCGTGGGAGTATTAACAATTTCAATCGTTTTTTCTCGTTCAGTATTCTGTACATAGTAGATTTTCCAACTCCTGTCATGTTGGAACACATCTCAACAGAGCTTTTAACATTATTATCTAGATATTGATATCTTAAGGCATCATAAATATTCATCGTAATAAATTTTTCGTTGAGGAAAAAAAAAACAAGATAAATCACTAAGAACAAACTGTAAGGTGTACTTTGCTCACTGACAGAAATTTTATATTGCAGTAAATTTATAAAATATATTTAAATTTACTGAAATATAATTAGATTTACGGCATTTCTCAGTTACCTGCGGCACTGGAGCAGGTACGTTGGAGGTTTCGGTAATAGTTTTATTACTCTCTCTAATTCTTGAATAGAGTATAGGAATGTGTATGCTTGCGATCCCCCCCCCCCCCGCCCCTCCCAAGAGCTTTGAGTTCAGGAAAATAGAACCCATTCTGACTTTTATATTAGGAATGAGTATGCTGCTTCCACTCCCCCCCCCTCCGTTGACAACTTGGTTTTCTTGCCATACTGTACATCACCGCCCCCCCCCCTCCAAAGAAAAAGGCTGGATCTGCCCCTGGGTGAAGCTTTGTTATTTTTTAGTCGGTAGAACTGAGTGAATTTCATAAATTTATCTAGAATTGTCAATACATAATTTCGTACAGGATATTTACATATATTATTACTAATTATTTCGAAAAGAATTTTAGTTTCCTTAATTTAACAGCTAAATAGAAAAATTTCTGTTCTGGAAAATTCAGATCAGAATTTATGTTATCTATTTTCATCATAAAACTGATATATTGGTCATATAAATCTTTTGTTTGAATATGTACCTGATAGGCTATGTATCTTAATTAATTCGGAACTTGTGATTCCTGCCTCGCATCTGAGAGCAGTTTACAGTGATTTACATATTATATTTTAGGGGTCTGAAATAGTTAGAAAAATCTGCTTGTTGGTTGACAATAATTCCTTACTTAAGTCTGGTTCAATAGTCTTTGAAAGCCATAATTTGACATATCATTGAAACGTTCTTGTTAAATATGACACTAGTTAGAAATGTGTGTACCCTGTCGCAATTAGCAATGCCCCTGGTGGTAAGGGCATGTAGCTAGCGATCTATTTTTGACCACCGTAGTAAATGTATGGATGTTTCGTCCCGATACCGGTGGTGGACTCATCAGCGGGATCCACCGGTATCTTTCCCAAACATCCTTGTACTTTCCACAAACTTGGACCTCTATTTAAATCTAGTTTTGCCGGAAAGCGGTTGTGAGATGTTATGTTCCACAACATGCCCCCCCCCCCCCTAAGGCATTTGCTTTCCTGGCGTAAATTGTCAGACAGTCCAAGCCGTTAGAAAGCACACGCCTGAAAAGGAAGTGGAACGGACATACTCGGTGGTCTTCCAATGGTCGGGCTGGGCTTGATGAAAGCCCTCAGCGGTTTCTGACTCTGTCCTATATCCACATCTATGGTTTTACCACATAATTTTTGTAAAAAATTTTAAAATTTTTATAAAATCAACGTTTACAGGTAATACTATATCTAATGACTCTTTTCACCCCTTACAACACAAAATGGCTACATACAATTCAATGATACATAGAGCATTCTCTCTGCCTCTCTCTAAAGAAGATCTTCAAGAGGAACTAAATATCATTGAAAGGATTGCAATATCAAACAATTTCTCTCAACAAACCATAAAGAAATTAATAACTAAAAAACAAAAACAACCAGCTTTTAATTCAATATATCCCAAAATAAAAAATGATAAAGATAGTTTATCTTATATATCTTTGTCATACTGTGGTACCCTATCAGAAAATATAGCTAATACTCTTTCCAAACATAACATAAAAGTAGCCTTTAAGTCTCAACACAATCTGTCCACTATCCTTTACAATGCTAAAGATGAAATTAATAATTTTGATAAATCAGGAGTTTATAAGTTAAAATGTTCAGAGTGTGATAGCTTGTATATTGGACAAAGTGGTAGAAGCTTTAAAACTCGCTTTTCAGAACACCAGCGATCATATAGACTACAAAAAACAGACTCGAGCTTTGCCAACCATTGCTTAGAACACAGCCATAGTATTCCTGATTTAAGCAACACTGACATATTACATTATTCAACAAAGGGCCAAAAGTTAAATATTCTTGAATCTTTAGAAATATATAAACATAGTAAAAATAAAAATGTATATTTGCTTAATGACCAGACAGAACTTGGGTTTTCCTCGTTATTTGTTGTCGCCAAATATTAATTAGTTCCCAAAATTTAGCGCCTCCCCTTTGTAATAATGTAATTTCTCAGGTAGTTTTTAATTATTGTTAAATTTTCTCATGTTTCTGTATTGAATACTTAGTCTACCTTTGTAATTTAGTTTGAAAATGACTCTGTGAGTTGAAAGTGCAGTCACTGTTTTCTTAATAAATTTAGTGGAATAAAACATAGTAGTTCCTTTTAAACATTTTCCGAAGATATTTTATGTATAATTAATACGTAAAAATTACTATGAGGTCTACAGAAGGAATTATTTTCCTAAGAAAAACAAGTATCTTTATTTAAAACAATAAACTCACATGCATTGCAGAGACAACATAAAACCGTTTTTATAGAGCAATTCGTTTCATTTCTGTCTCTTTTCACATCATGAGCTAGCTCTAAACGTAACAAGTAAAGTCGTATAAAGGTTAAATACGCAAAGTTTGCCATTTAGCCATACAAACAACAACCATTCAGTTTATGACAGTTCCGAAATTAGATCCGCGTTTACATGTATAACTTTGAAAATTATTTGCAGCAAGAGTATGGTAACGTCAGCGAAAAGTGAAATGTATAACACTAACGCCCAGCGTTGTCGAGTTTGATGGGATTCTGCCTTCTAAAGGATAAAAACTAATGAATATGTTTAGTACTAAAGTATACCGGGATTAAAGGTAAACATGGGAAAAGATTAAATAATTTTATTGATTACCAAAACTCAGTGTTTTAAGTGATGATGTTCTGATCATTTATTACTAAGTTATTTATTAATTGAATAGCCCATAAGTGATTTCAAAGTGGATTAGATAATGATGTTATGAGCCATTCTAAGACGAAAATTTACAGTGCCTGAGTCAACTAGCTTTTACTATCGTGGCAATTATTAATGAGAGGGATTTTAATGATTCAGTTGCTATAAAATGCAAAAATAGCACTCTCTGAGGCTACTCTTACCATAAGTTCAAATTTAAGGCGCCATGGGTAGTATAAAACTAAAAAAATGATAACTCTAAGAAGACTTAGTCTCTACAGATAGACTCTTCAGATTATCCAAATGAAACTCAAGGCTTTTCTATTAAATAATTTAATTTTACTTTAGTAAAATGCTCGTTAGCTATAGCTAAAGTATTACAGCAGAAAATGACATTGATACATCAATTTTAACTATAAAAAAATAATCAAATATGTTAAAATTAATTGTAGCTATAAGTATTTAAAAAACTGAAATAGATACGTTAATGAAAATTGCAATTTTCTTTATAATTAAAAGTCTATATGTCTCTTATTATAAATTCAAATAATACAGCTATTTATCTCGAACTGCTAACGGGCTGTACTTACTAGTAATCTCGGACTAATTGATTATATATATATATATATATATATATATATATATATATATATATATATATATATATATATATATATATATATATATATATACAGGGTGTCCAAGATAAGGATCCTAACCATGGGGATCTCGGAAACAGTTGGAGATACGAGGTCGGTTAAATTAGAGAAAAGTTGCGCAATTTAGTGCTAAATTAAACGCAATTTAAAAATTTTAAAAATTCAAAATACTTCCGGAGATTTCCGGAAAAAAAACGAATTTTGGCAAAATCGTTTTTAATTTTTGTAGGCTTTATTTAAAGAGATATCAAAAAATAAAAGGTAGATTCTTCTTGCCACTTTTTATTTTTTATAATTTGGTCTAAACAAAATTTAAATCCGACGTTTCGTTTCTGAGATACCATCATGAACTTTCATTTTTTATATGGAACAAAAAAAAGTATCCCATGTATTTGATAGCATTTTTTATTACAAATTCAACGGTGTATCACACTTGCATATCAAGTGTGTAGTTCATTGGCTTTTATAAAACTGATATACCTTTCTCTCTCGCTCTCATGGAGCTCTTATGGAAAGTACTTGAACTACGTATTCGATATGCAAGGGTGATACATCGTTGAATTTGTAATAAAAAATGCTATCAAATACATGGGATACTTTTTTTTGTTCCATATAAAAAATGAAAGTTCATGATGGTATTTCAGAAACGAAACGTCGGATTTAAATTTTGTTTAGACCATATTATAAAAAATAAAAAGTGGCAATGAGAATCTACCTTTTATTTTCTGATATCTCTTTAAATAAAGCCTGCAAAAATTAAAAACGATTTTGCCAAATTTCGTTTTTTTCCGGAAATCTCCGGAAGTGTTTGAAATTTTTAAATTTTTTTAACTGCGTTTAATTTAGCACTAAATTGCGCAACTTTTCTCTAATTTAACCGACCTCGTATCTCCAACTGTTTCCGAGATCCCCATGCTTAGGATCCTTATCTTGAACACCCTGTATATATATATATATATATATATATATATATATATACTGGACTGCTCCAAGGTGCTCTAATATCCCCTTATGGGTGGTTCGATATATGTGACAAAAAAGAATCAAACTCAATATTTAACTATAGAAGATAAATTACATATGTCAAAATTAAATGTATCTATAAATATTTAAAAAATTGAAATAGATACGTTAATGGAAATTGTAATTTTCTTTACAATTAAAATTCTATGTTTTTTTTTTATAAATTCAAATAATACAGCTACTTATCTCGAACTGCTAATGGGCTATAGTCACTAGTAGTCTTGGGATAATTGATTATTTGCATACTGGACTGCTCCATGGTGTTCTATTATCCCCTTGTGAGTGGTTCGATATATGTGACCAAAAAAGGATCAAACTCAATGCGTTCGCCAACAGAAACAATTGGTTTCAAGGAAATATGTAGTATTTCTATTTAAAGATGCTAAATTCTCAGGTACGTGGGACAAAAAAATGTTAAGAGGTTGAAAATAGCTGTTTAATAATCGAAAAGACTGTTTAATGTTCCGAAAAGACTAGTTAATAATCCAAAATAACCGTTTAATAATCCAAAAGGCTGCTTGTTCATCAAAAAAGCTTTTTAACCATAAAAAAAGACTGTTTAATAATCCAAAAAGCTGGCCCCTTACCTAGGAATGTATTGTCGGCATCTCCCCATCTATCGATAACTTGCATTCGCCCCACCCCCAAGAGCTTTAAATTCAGAAAAATAGATCCGACCCTGCCTTATCTAGGTATGTGAATATTATTAATATCCCCCCCCCCCTTTCGCGATAACTCACGATCACTTGCGATCCCCCCTCCAAGAGCCTTTGAATCCAGAAAAATAGACTCTACCTTGCTTTTGACCTGAGAATGTAAATGTTGTTGGCATCTTCCCCTCCCCCGTCGACACCTTGCTTTCATTTGCGATCGCCCCCCAAGAGTTTAAAATTTAGAACTGCTAGCGTCGCCTTTCCCTTCGTTAAAAACTTGCTTTCACTTGCCATACTGTCTTTTTATGATATCACCGCCCCTCCCCCCCCCCCAAAGAGAGAGGCTGGATCCGTCGCAGATACAGGGACCATCTATAAGTAGATTTGGCTATTGGGCAACGTGAAATTTGGAATTATATGGTTTTAAATGGTTACTTCCGTAATTTTAAGGAGCTTGAGATTTCGTAGTTGAGTTATCATTCCTAGATACTCCCACGTGGTGCTGCCAAATTGTGCACAATTCCCTTAACTAATGGAAAATGTAATATTTGCAACGTCTCGCTGTAATGTATTAAAAATGACTTTTTAAAATAATGTAATTAAAATACTCATTCATTTTTGCTGATAAAAACATAACTTAAAAAGCTTACGTGTTAGGAAGTTTTTACCATCATTTTCGCATCTAAAGATCAAAAATTAACCAAAGAGTACCTTTTGCATTACAGCCGCAAATTGGCTGTAGAGTAGTGTTATGATCAATGGATTTATGTAGCTATAACTTTCACTTATAACGTCACGAATTGTTATTTCGTGTAGATTAAAGGGCTCTGAATTTGAATCCGAGCTCAGAATTGCTCCATCGCATGTTAAATATCTTAAGATAAACGCGCAAAAAATACGATTTTGGCTTGTATTTGAGGTTATGTATCATCGCCACATTTTTTTTCTCAAAAAAACTATACCAAGCTTCTTAAAGTATAAGTTTTGCTCATTCAAATGCCGTTAAGTTTGTTTAAATATCTTTCTTTTTCTTCGAGGTATTCAATTTTGAAAATTTCAAACTGCAAAAATTTTTCAAATTTGGAAAACCTTCATCTTTCGTGACGTATAAACTTTTAAACGACAATTCTGACAAACTATGGATGTTTTAAGGCTATCAAGGCATCTCTCAATCCAAATTTATTATTGGTTTTACAAAATAAATTTGTTTAAACAGTTTGTATAAACAAATTATTGCAAAATTCATTAATTTTTAAATAAATGCTTCCATTACTTTTTACACAAATAGATACGTTCAAAGGAGTCGTTATAATTATTACGATTTGAAAGAGTGTTAAACATTTGAAAAACAAAGTCTCTCCTCCTTAAGATTAGTTTAATTTTCTTTTGCTCACTTAGATAGCATATGGAATTTGTGTAATTCATAGATACATGTCAATCCTTTAGTTCTAAAGTTCCTATAATAGCTTTACTATCCGTAACTTCCAAAGCCGTAATCGACATTACGCGATATCATAGGAAATGGTATTCAATATGTTTTCTCCAATCAGTAGTCCAATAGTTAATAAATGATCTGATAGTCCATGGAAACTAAACCTTTGTAATGTAACTAGCGATTCTGTTGCTGAAAAGGGTATATTTTGGCATGACTAAAAACATACTTCATGGTCACTTTTTTCAGTTTTTCCAGTTTATTTGAAAAATAAGGGTTGTATGAAAAAATATTTCAGACAAAAGTTGTAGATAATTGAAAAACATATCGATTGATATAATCAAAGTTATAGGTGGCGCCACTAGTTATCGAAATATATTTTTTTTCTCGGAAATATATATATATATATATATATATATTTTTATTTATAATTAAATGATATTTGTTAATTAACTATCGCCTCAGAATTCTAGGAAATGATAGATATTTTTGAGCCAAAAAAGTGCATTTAATCTGAAATTTGTAAGTTGAATAGTTTCCGAGAAAATCGAGCTCAAAATTGAAAATTCGATGTCGATTATTATCCTTCCTAATAAAGATACAGCAACCAGGTTGACAGCAATTTGTTTTAAATGATGTATATTTTAAAGATATATTTTCAAAAAAAATTTTTTTTCATTTTCCATCGAGAAAATTACAGTTTTTTGCACTCGAAAAATTGCAATAACTTTTTTTTATGATGTTCATTACAAGCTGTCTAGTTTTCGCATTAATCTTGCCATAATGATTTAATTAAAAATTTGTAGCGATGGATTGAGTTAATATAATCTTAATTATTATGAAATAAAAAGACTATATGCAGTACCGTTCCGAATATTTGTTCTTTCTTTTAGCACATATTTATTTATGTATTTGTATTAAAAATAAAACGAACCATTTGCAAAATATTACATGTTTGTTTTTCTGTTTATTCAACTATTCCAATGTTATAGTGGAAAACATCCGTAAAATAGAGTTATAGGAATATTTTTCTAGAAGTATATTATTGTTTCCCATAAATGTAAACAGTCAATATTTTTTATGAATCATTATATAAATCTTGTTTCAGAAAATAATAAAATAATTTTATATTTTGTAATAGTAGCCCCTCAACTCAAACAAAACGAATACGAATTGGGATTACAGTCGGTGATTTATGTTCTTATTATTAATTAAAACATGCCTCGCGTTAGATTTGGGTTCTAATCTGTTTGGATTTTTATTTGAAAGAAATGGAAAATGATGTTACTTCAGTAATAAAACTCGCAAACTTCCACTGTTTATTTATTTCTGTAGCATTATTAGAAATTTACAATTCCCTCTTATAATAATCTTTTTTGTTCGTTTTTGTACATTAAAATTAATTCACATATACCTTAATACTAAGGGAATTTACATTATTATTCAATATACATTGCATGAAATTCCGGGAGATGGCGTAACTCCTATTGAACTTTTTGTTTAGTATGATATAAGTTGGTTAAAGAACTCAATTTTCAAATTTCAATTTCAAATTTGTTGCGTTACATTAAATGCATTTAATAAACGTTTATAAAATTTGCTTCCAGCATATTTACATTAAATTTAATGCATTTTCTTTTGATAGTGTGAAGCAAGGCTTGTGTGTATATAGTGTTTCACTATTTCAAAAATTTCATTCTACCGACATTATCGAAGACCGTTATAAATACGGACAGCGTCGGTCCCTTTCTTTCTATCCTATTGTCACCTATACACACACAAACACATTACATGCCATCAGTTTTCTTGTTCTGCAAAGATCAGAAAAGTGTTTACCGCCGGGTGCTCACCGGTATTCATCATTAAGGGCACATAACAACTGTCGCCACCCGTCACGGCCAGGGTTTACCGCCCCGAGGTCATCGCTGTCGCGTAGAGAACCACCTCGTACAAATATGACGTTGCCCATCGCCTATCGATGCTGGTTGTACAGCTAAGATAGAACGTACCACCGCCGGTCGAATAGTACGTGAATAGCTTCACGAATTGTCAGTAGGAACTGTCGTGATGATACCGCCGGGTTATCGTTTACCGCAATGACGTATGGGTCAGAAGTGTGAGTCACAGATACAAATATGTCACAAAAATTTCTTTTAAACGAAATGATGTACTGGAGAAGACGTACTGGTTTAGCTTTACTTGATCATGTAAGAAATGAAACAATCAGAGAAAGAATGGAAGTAAAAATACGATAATGGACGATATAACTGAAAATCAGTTAAAATGGTATGGACATTTGCAATGAATGTGCGATGAAAAAATAGCATTAGAGGTTTGGAACTGGACACCAGCACAAAGAAATAAACGAGCAAAGTCACGAAAAAAATGGATTTCAAATATCCGCACCGACATGGAAAGTAGAGGATTAGACGAAGGAGGCTGGAACGTCTGGGATGTGAAAACCGACATTAAGTAGCAAAAGCTCGCCAATATATATATATATATATATATATATATATATATATATATATATATATATATATATATATATATATATATATATATATATTCATGGATGCCTCCGTGTGAGATGCATTAGCAGTGGTTATATCCACATTATGCTGTTGTAGTGCTGAAATCACATTCAGCAAACGTACAACTATATGCAACTCCGTATGTAAGTGAAATAAATGCGAAACAATAAATGCAAACTTCTCCATCCTATCCCTTCTGTGTTAGAGGTTGCACAGTTAGAATAAACTGTAATAAAAGACAATTCATCCTATTCCACCACCATCGAGATGGTGGCCTACCTGTACCACCATACCGAGAAGAAAGTCAAAGCTTACACTCCCCGCCACAGTAATACGGCAGAGATACATGTTTCGTCTCTCACTAGACTCATCAGGGTACCGACATGCACCTGGCTGTGCAAAGGACAGATCGGAAGGAAGTATGCAACACTGAACGCGGCTTCGCCGACCTCTCGTCGGATGGCTTATATATGTTTATACGGATTTCACGGATTCCTCCGTGTGAGATGCATTAGCAGTGATTATATCCACATTATGCTGTTGTAGTGCTGAAATCACATTCAGCAAACGTACAACTATATGCAACTCCGTATGTAAGTGAAATAAATGCGAAACAGTAAATGCAAACTTCTCTCCATCATATCCCTTCTGTGTTAGAGGTTGCACAGTTAGAATAAACTGTAATAAAAGACAATTCATCCTATTCCACCACCATCGAGATGGTGGCCTACCTGTACCACCATACCGAGAAGAAAGTCAAAGCTTACACTCTCCGCCACAGTGATACGGCAGAGATACATGTTTCGTCTCTCACTAGACTCATCAGGGTACCGACATGCATCTGGCTGTGCAAAGGACAGATCGGTTGCACAGTTTATTCTAACTGTGCAACCTCTAACACAGAAGGGATATGATGGAGAGAAGTTTGCATTTACTGTTTCGCATTTATTTCATATATATATATATATATATATATATATATATATATATATATATATATATATATATATATATATATATATATATATGTTACTTTAGACCATATTTTAAGGTGTGGACAACAGGATACAGGACGTTATAGAACCGTATATTTCATTACCTAGTTCCTATTTTTCACATTTTTGGTAATAATTGGCCGGCAGCCAGTAATTAACACGCGAAATGACCTTCGCCATTTCTCAATTCTAACAAGCTGCCCGGTGCAGAGTGGGCTCTCTACCACATTATTCCAGAGGGTGGTGCCCCAGATAACCTGGTGGATGTCTTGACAATCGGCCAGTCCAAATGTTGAATACTTCAGAGGATAGGGATATTCCGACCGTGAGTGGGTGCCAATCGGGGGTATTTAGGATAGTTATGGGATAATCCTTACGCTAAAAGTTTAACGGATGACTATCTGCAGGATATATATCCACCTACCGATGTACCGCAGCCATGACATTAAAATCTCCGTAGACTGCTAGATTGAAAAATGCCATTATAATTCTCCAATTGCCAAATACATGTGAAATATCATGTTGCCACTGTGACGAAATAAAAAAAAACTACTAGAAGGAAAAGTGAAACTAAATCATTGGCGGAACTTTATAGAAATGATCGACAGGTAAAATCTTAACATGCGAACAAAATTAGAGAAACAAAAAATTCAAACCATTTTAAAGTTGCACCCAACTAAACCTAACATGTTTTAATATATCACAAAATAAATTATAAAACGTGTATTTAACTTTATATAGCGCACTGTAAGTGATTATAAGTTTTCTTCTATAATTTTATTTTTATTTGCAATTTTACGATAATTTATGTCTATTATGACATACAAAGTTGCTGATGCAAGGCTTAGTCATCGATATATAAAAAGGTCTTTTCCCATCAAACCTTTTTATCTATCAATCATAACTTTAATGCTTCACTTACGAGGACTGTCGACAGATAAAAAGAGGGAATTTTCAAGAATGAAACTACGAAAATGTTACTTTAGAAATATTTAAATCTCGGATTTTGAAATAAAAAGAACAATGCACTTAACTAACCATCTAAAGGACTTTTAAATTAACAAGGTTAGCGGAATTAAACAAAGCGAATGCTTTAAAATTCCGGAGAATTTAAACCCCCTCAAAATGTAAAGCAAAAATTCGTCTTAGAACTAAGACGAATAAACAAATGATGTAAATTAAGTACAATACAAAAGTTATAAAACTAAAGTCATTATAACGGCTTCATCTCATTGTTCCGTTTTAAAGATAAAAATTATTCTTAAGAGATGCTTAATACGAAAAACAGTGCAAATAAAAGAATTTAACTGCAAAAAGTATGAAAATTCATCACGACTGACAGTCCAATTTAAGTTTATTACTTGGGAAACTTTTGTTTTTACGGAAATATAGACACAGATAAAGATTAACATAGCTTTGAGGCAGAACGCGTAATACAAAATTTCACTATACAGAGTGTTCTTAAAGTTGAGTCATTTATTTTAACAGCTTGTAGAACTCGTAAACCGATTTACCAAAAGTCGTTTACATAAAAGTTGGCGAAGAAAGAAATTATTAATAATTATTTAAAAAATTATAAACTGTAATACAAATCTTAGTTCATGATATTTTCAACCACTGTATTGTAAAAACTTGATTTACTACTGATACTGGGTATGCCTGTTTTTTTGTATGTAATTGATATATGGTTTTGGGTGCGGTTGTCGATTTGACCAGTGCTAAATAATTCGTACAGTAGTGCTTAATATTATTTTTCATTTGTGGGTGTTTTATGCAATAAAAATGGCATTAGTTTTTAAAAACAATGAACTAGTGAACGTAATATTAACTTACGAGGAGTGTCAACAACATATAGCTGCAGCATGTCGTTTGTACAGGGTGAGTCAACGATTGGATGAATTAGGAAGGTTTGTGCCTTTTCGGTGAAATTAACAAAGAAACTATATTTATTGTTTGATACAGTTTATTTTTACGCAGATTTTAAAAATATTTAGGACTCTACAGGGTGAGCCAAAAAACTAGGACAGCATAAAGTTTTATTTTTTTAAATAGAACACCCTATATACGGATCGTATTTTGGATTTAGCTTATAATTTTAAATCTTTTTTATTAAGAGTTTACTATAACAAAACTTTATAGTTTCTCAGATAATTAAGTTTAAAGAAAAAAAGTCACATTTTCAAGCATCAATTCAATCCTAAATAACGTTTTCAATTTTGTGACAAATATATTCAAATTTAGAATTTAGCAAGGCAAAGGACAAGTTAACATAATTTGTACCTAATATTTGCAATAAAAGCTACAGGGTGTTGAACACATCGGCTCAAATTTGAACAAGTATAAATGAATAAATATCTTTTTTTTTTAAATGGTACACCTTGTATATTTTCATGTTATTTAATAGAGTAATGAAAACCCTAAAAGTTTTGTTCAATATATCCTATACCTATTTATAATAGTTTTTGAGATATTTCAGTTTTTATAATTTTCCATACTTTTTTACAGAAATAGTCTTCATTATCACACACAACAATAACGACAAGGCAAATACATATTTACTTTTATACTAAATTGAAACAAAAAAATTACCTATTAAATACTGAGATTAATTATTTCTTTTTAATAAGTGTTCGAATAAACGACCCTCTTGTGCAATGCACAAATTTAGTCTTTTTTGCAGATTTTCTCGGACCCTGGACAAAATTAGTGGCGTTATTGTTCTAGAGGTATCCCTAATCCTGTTTCACATATCTTTCACTGTTGTTGGTGGATTAACATACACCTTATTTTTAATATAACCCCATAGGAAAAAATCTAATGGGGTGATGTCGCAAGACCTTGGTGGCCACTCAATGAAACCCCCACGTCCAATTCATTTTTGCGGATATCGTTGGTCCAAAAACGCACGAACTTCACGATGGTAATGCGGAGGCGCACCATCGTGCTGGAACCACATACTGTCGAGCTCATCCCTATCGAGACCTTGAAGCAGTTGGGGTAGTTCTTCTTGTAGAAAGTTCAGGTAACTATGGCCATTTAGTGGTTCATTAAAAAAGTGGGGTCCAATAATTCGATTATGATGAATACCACACCAAACATTTAATGACCAGTGGTTTTGATGTTGCACCTCTCTAATCCAAAATGGGTTTTCTGTGGCATAATAATGCATGTTGCGTCTATTTACGGCACCGTTACTTCTAAAAGTAGCTTCATCACTAAACATTACCTTGCATAATAAATTTGGATTTAATTGAATCACCGCATTTATTGTACGACAAAAGTTTACACGACTTTCAAAATCCTGTTCATGCAATTCCTGGTGTAATTCCATGTGATATGGATGATACCTATATTTCTTGGTAGTACGATTAGCGGTGGATTGTGATGTTTCACATAATGCTGCTAACTGACGGCTACCAATATAAGGACTTTCCTGAACATTTAACAATACTTGTACTTCTTTTTCTTCATTAGTTACTGGTTTGTTGACCACTTTACGTTTTGGATAATCAACAGTACCAGAAGAATCAAATCTTTGCATTAAGTTTTGAAAAGTATGGGTATTAGGCTGGCGTCGATCAGGATACTTCATTTTGTAAATTCTTTGAGCAAGAAGGCAATTTTTTTGAGTCTCTCCTATTGTATAAATCATATCTATTAACTCATTCTTTGGAAAATTCATTTTACAATATAAGATGAATGCAAAAAAAAACCAAACTACACTACATAAAAACCAAAAGAAGCGATTGCGGTTATAAATTTGACACACAGAAAAATGTTCTTTTACATTGTTTTTGCCATGGCTACTATGATAATGAAGACTATTTCTGTAAAAAAGTATGGAAAATAAGGAAAACTGAAATATCTCAAAAACTATTATAAATAGGTATAGGATATATTGAACAAAACTTTTAGAGTTTTTATTACTCTATTAAATAACATGAAAATATACAGGGTGTACCATTTAAAAAAAATATATTTATTCATTTAAACTTGTTCAAATTTGAGCCGATGTGTTCAACACCCTGTAGCTTTTATTGCAAATATTAGGTTAAAATTATGTTAACTTGCCTTGGCCTTGCTAAATTCCAAATTTGAATATATTTGTCACAAAATTGAAAACGTTATTTAGGATTGAATTGATGCTTGAAAATGTGACTTTTTTTCTTTAAACTTAATTATCTCAGAAACTATAAAGTTTTGTTATAGTAAACCCTTAATAAAAAAGATTTAAAATTATAAGCTAAATCGAAAATACGATTCGTATATAGGGTATTCTATTTAAAAAAATACAACTTTATGCTGTCCTAGTTTTTTGGCTCACCCTGTAGAGTCCTAAATATTTTTAAAATCTGCGTAAAAATAAACTGTATCAAACAATAAATATAGTTTCTTTGTTAATTTCACCGAAAAGGCACAAACAATGTATTACAATTTTTAAATTTTTAAAATAATTGTTAGTAATTTCTTTATTGGTCAACTTTTATATAGACGATTTTTGGTAAATTGATTTCTCTTTACGAGTTCTACAAGCTGGTAAAGTAAACGACTCAACTTTGAGAACATCCCGTATGTGGAAAAAAATTTTCATACTAAACGCGAGAAGTGTTTCAAAATCATTGTATTTCCATGATCAACCCCGGAGAATCTTCTTATAAGAGTTATCCCATCATTTAGTCACGTGACATCCATTGGTTTTCAAGCTTGGATGGTTGCCTGTAGCATAGACAATTTAATTAGTTTATATCTTTAGATTAGTTTTACATTACAAAGAGAAACAAAGCTATAATTGGAACTGCACTGACAATTTTTTAATTAAATATCTCAACATTTTGCTCATTTTGCCTTGTTTTGTGGTAGTAAGTGGTAATTTGTTTTGTGGTGGTAAATTGCACCTCTATATTATGATTTTATCCCATATTTTACTTATTTTCCACTAATTATTTATTCAATAAATATATTTTTTTGTTACAGTTTTTCCATTGAAGATTATATTTCTGAATAGCATTTTTAACTCTTTTAAAATATCTTATTCAGTGGTCGCACCGTAAATGCTATGAACATCAAGAAATCCTCCCTTCATACACGTCATAATTTTTATCTATCCTTCGAATAAAAGTAACATCTAAGCAGTATCTTAAAGATCTGAACAGTATTTAAAATATTTGTTGACCTATCTAGTGCCAAAAAGAACCACTCTAAGTGTCGATTTTTGTCGCACAAATGAGTCATTATATCTTCTATAATATCAACTACTCATCAAGCCATAGTATTTGCGGACAAACTAATATTTCTAAACAAATTAGCTTCTTTTGGATACATTTCTTCTGCTGCTGGAGTCAGGCAATCCCTAATCTATTAGTCATCAAGAAATGGTTTCAAATGTTTCGCTATTGACTGAGAAATGCGGAAACTAGCACGTGTTGCTGCTTTTTGATCAGAATTTACTTTCTTAAACAACAACTGCTGAGTATTCAATTCGCTTTTCAAATATTTATATTTTTCTAAGAGGAACGTAAATTGAAATCAAAATATTGCAAAAAAACAGCAGTGCTTCTGAGTAAACAAAATGCACAAAATTTATTTTTAAAACTTTTAATTAAATTAAGCACTTACAATTAAACAAACTGTATTTTCACTAAGAAACTGCAGTCGCAAAATATACTGGTTGACCTTGTTGCTTCAAATTCAAACCTTGAAACTATCCAACTCTCGGTTTTCTTCCGTATATCTACCATGGATCCTCGATGGGTAGAATATATTCGTAAACTCTCTAAACTACTAGAATCTTTCAGATAAGCGCAGGAGAACCTTATCAAAACATGCTCTAGCTCTTCTACTTGGTACAAAATAGCATTGTGTACTGCGACTAATCAAGCATCATTGTCGTTTTTTTTTAATTCCGTCACTTCTCACAAAATGGCGCTATACTACTGTAGTTTTTCCAGGTTTTGCACCTAACATCTCTACTCTTCGCCAGATGTCACTGTTATATGTTTAACATGATCTCAAGTATTGTAATTGCGAAAAGAGTGGAGTTCATACTCGTACTTTTGCCATAGATACTCGCCGGCTAGTCATAATACGAAAATTTGAAAGTAATTTAAAACTACAATATGATGTACTAATTTTAGCCTTTAGTATCCCAAAGGTACTGGAGAAGCCAGTGTGGCCGTTAGGCTAAAAAGTTTCAATATTTCTGATTGAGCTTCGTTGATTGAACTTGCCTAACAGCATACGGAGAAGAAATTCTATCGCAGAAATGTCTCCGCCTCAGTCCGTTGAGTACTGGATACTCTCTGATGACATGGTCAACAGTTTTATCTTCCACTAGACACCATCTGCACATTGGGTCATCTACGAGAGGGCGCTAGTAGGATGAAATAACTATAATATTTTGTAAATATTAATCCTGAGATGACGCCCTGCAAACTTTCAGATGTTTGCGTGCAGTTGCTTGTTTGTGGCAATCGAGTGAACACATAGGGTTAGATATTTTGTGAAAGATCGATAAAATTGAAGTTCGAGCGGTTCTAAAGTACTTTGTTTTTAAGGGGTTAACTCCTACGGATATTAAAGATGAGCTATATTCTACTTTAAAGGATTCTTCTCCTTCGTTTTCGACAATAAAAAATGGGCTACTGAATTTAATCTTGGTCGTACATCAATTCAAGATGATGAGCACTGAGGACGACCAAAAACTGCTACAACTGACGAAATTGTCACACAAAATTCACAATGTCATACTTCATGACCGCCGACTGAAAGTACAAGAGCTCGCTGGGATAGCAAATATCTCGATAGATCGTGTCCACTACATTTTACATGATGTTCCTGGCATGAAAAAGCTTTCTGCACGATGGATGCCGCGTTTGTTAACATTCGACCAAAAAGCCTTCGAATTAACACTTCGCAAGAGTGTTTAGACTTATTCAGATGCAATCCTGCTGAGTTTCTTCGACGTTTTATAAATGTAGATGAAAAATGGATTAACTATTACACACCAGAGACAAAGCAGCAGTTTAAACAGTGGGTGGGGGTAGGTGAAAGTGCGCCAAAGAAAGCAAAAACGGTTCCGTCTGCAGGAAAAGTCATTGCAACAGCTTTTTGGCATTCACATGTCGTGATGCTTATAAACTATTTAGAACAAGGCAAGGCTATCACCGGGTAGTATTACGCTTCACTACTGGACCATTTGCAGCATGTAATTAAGGCTAAACGTCAACATCCTGCCAAAAAAAAGTGCTATTTCATCAGGATAACGCGCCTGCCCACAAATATATGGTTGTTGTTGCAAAACTCCCTGACCTAGGTTTCGAAGTGCTTCCACATGCGCCATATTCGCCGGATCTAGTGATCCAACGATTACTTTCTCTTCCCAAACTTGAAAAAATGGCTCGCTGGACGAAAATTTTCTTCAAATAACGAGGTCAGAACATCGACAACAGCTTATTTTGCAGAGTAGGACAAATCGCATTATACTATGGGTATTAAAATGTTAGACCATCGTTGGTCTAAATGTATTGAAGTACAAGGGGACTACGTTGAAAAATAAATAAAAATATTTTCGAAAATCTTTTGTTTTCTTTATCAGGTCGAGAACTTATCGAACCATCCTCGTATGATACAAATTTTATGAAGATGGCCTCTCAGGTGATAATGTTCTGTCAATAATCCCACTACACATTGCAGTCTTTGCTCCTTAAGGAGAGAATCTCCCTAATATGTCATGGTTCAGTTATATGTTCGCTTGGCATATCTCATTCCTGAAGCTCCCCTAAAGGTTAAATAAATTTACTGTCCTGCAGCAGTTTTAATTCCATTTTACCAACGGTGATTTCAAACTGATAGAATTGATTGGGGTCCATATAGTTCAATCGCGATGCGATGCTCCCGAGTCCGATTTTGCAGCCGTTCCTTGTCAGACTGTTCAGTACATCCTTGCACTCTGACACCAGTCGCAAAATTATGACACTAGACTTCAGTGACATCATCGCAGCCCTACTGTCCAAGCATATATTTATTATCCTATTCGTGTTCATGTTCCTTTCACAGAGATGGCCACACTGCAGAATATTATAGGTTTTCGCTGTAAAGATCGTAGCATCTTATCTGAGAGAGTGTAACTTCTCTGATTCCCGTATTCCTGCCGAACACTTTGGCTCTAGCACTTTCATCTTGTTGAGATTCATCTGTAAAGCAACAGGAACCATTTTTCGGAAGATTTTGCTCCTACTCTTATCATTTCAACTTAGTAAAAGTATCTTAAGATTGTGGCTTGGTGTCAAAAGCGGCACGGTGTAATCTGTTTGCATGGAGAGTGATGGACATTTATTCATCACGTTTTCTCTCACACTTATACACAGGCACGATCAGTAGCCTTCACGCCTTCATGCTCTATGTATAACTAATATTATATACATATTTAAAAACCCTTAGAATAAGTGATTTTTATATAGCAAAAATTATAGAAAAATTTAAATCAAAATTAGTTTCTTCTCTGGTTTACTTAATATCTGGACATGCATGTAAAATTTATACAAGTAAACTTTTAACTCTTTTTGTAGGCTTTATTGTCTTAAATCACCCTTACTCTGTTATTCACAAAACGAGAATAGAGACGCGATTCTACACATTAATTCTGCAGCAGCAGAGTTATAGGATTTATTTGTTACCCTATCGGATTACTAATGAAGTTATGCAAAACAGTCTCGATCGATTACGCTTTATCACAGTGGTTTGAAATCTTTTCTTGATATAAAACGCAATTTTGAGTGTAGTTGAGTTTTCAAAAATACTTTGTAAATTTTATTTATGATTGTTCCTTGGTCTGAAATATATATTTTAATTCATTCGACTTCAAGGGGTTGTATTAAAAAGTAGAAATAAATTAATCATTATTTGATTGTCAATGGACAATCTCCAAGCAATACATGAAATGAGTATTTTAAATAGGCAGATGTTTTCTATCAATTTCACTCTTTTGTTGCTATAGCTGCACTGACGAGACTATTAGGTGTCCCAAACTTGTATGAAGAGTAAACCAGAACGGAATTTGCAGAAAACAGCCTGATCTTCCTTAAATTGCAGTAAGGAGAAAAAGCTTCATTCTCAAATGTATCAACCGTTTAATTATTTTTGTACATATGTATCTTAATAATAGCTTAATTTACACTCAACTTGGTATCTTGGAGATCTTAGGAAGAGAAATTAAGATTTAATTACAGTTTCGATATACGTTGCAGAAAACACCACCAGCAGCACTTCTCCTGCATCTAAAGCTTCATAAATTTTTTATACGTCAGTATATTACATTTCTAATTAAAAATTCTTGCTCCTTGACATCTACTGTCAAAAATAATTTTACCTAGTAGGTTCTACCGCTCCGGGGTATATTTCAATGTTCGTTTGTCATGAAAGAATCAAGTGGAATTCGCAGAGGATATACTGTCAATCCCCCCCCCCTTTTTAACGGTCGTATGGAGAATAAAATAACTTTTCCAAATATATATATATATATATATATATATATATATATATATATATATATATATATATATATATATATGTTTATGCGGATTTCACGGATTCCTCCGTGTGAGATGCAGTAGCAGTGGATCTATCCACATTATGCCGTTGTAGTGCTGAAATCACATTAAGCAAACGTACAACTATATGCAGCTCCGCGTATGAATGAAGTAAAATGCGAACAGTAAATGCGGGGAGGGTAAGTTTTGACTTTCTTCTCGATATGGTGGTACAGGTAGGCCGTCATCTCGATGGTGGAATAGGATAAATTGCGTTTTATACCAATTTGTTCTAACTGTGCAACCTCTAACACAGAAATGATATGATGGAGAGAAGTTTGCATTTACTGTTCGCATTTTACTTCATATATATATATATATATATATATATATATATATATATATATATATATATATATATATATATATATATATATATATAGATATATATATATATATATATATATATATATATATATATATATATATATATATATATATATATATATAAACGAACAGATAAGTTTTCGTCCGTGTAATTTTAAAATAAAATAAATCTCGGCTAAGCGGTAGATCCGGGCGATACATATCGTTTCTTCAATGCATCGATACATATAGCATCGATATTCGATATTTGTTATCGATATTGTCTCATATTATAATACGCAAGTATCGATACACTTATATAAATATTGTATCGTTCCCTTATAATCTGATCCGACTCAACTACGACTGTCAATTATATTTATCAAATGGCCCTCAACTGGGATTTGTCGAACATTGAATGTACCCAAATATTTATTGTAGGAAGGCAGCACAAATTTACTGTATCCCTTTTTAATTGTGTAACAAAAAAGGGGACAGAGATACACTCGGGTATCTTTCTGACAGAATGGCAGCACCAATTTACAGTAGCAAACAACTAACCTTTATTATTCTGTGATTTACATTCCATAGTATTTACGACGCATCGCATATGTATATTTGCAAACTTTTAGACATTTTAATTTGTTGTTGATTATTATGTTAACCATACCTCCCAAAAAAAATATTGTTTGAAAATATTCTATTAAATAGTAAACACACGCAAAATGTATTGTTCGCAAGTAAATTTCGCTGGTATAACAGTCAATTTGTTGTTACATTAGCGAACCAGATGTTCGAAAACAAAACAAGAATAAAAATAGAAACGATATTGAATGTATCTGTAGTTAGAATATCGATACTTTTATATCAATATATCGGCGTATTAATATTAATTATTCGATACGTATCAATACATAATATCGATACACCTAGCCCTGCTAAGCGAACATAAGTTTGCAAATCAACATTACTATAGTGTTAAAAAATGAGATGAACTCCAAAATAATGGAAAGACTCCGAGTCCGAAAATTTACGACAGTACTATTTCGTGCTAATATGAGACTCGTCAAGTCATTGCATTCGATACAAACCATCATCTCGCATTTGTGTCCTATAAGCTTATTTAAAAATTAAAAAACAGCAGATAAGACAACAACGGCGACATCTCGATGGTTCACTCAATAACACAAAATTAACAATGTTGTAGCAGGTAGCGCGTTTGGTGTATCGAATTTTGATATATTTTTTTTAATTCGCCATCGCGCCATTACATGACCGTTTTATACAACATTGTTGATTTGTGTTGTGTTGCTCTTGTGTTATTGCGTGAACCATCGAGATGTCGCCGTTGTTGTCTTGCTTCCTGCTTTTTAATATTAAAATTGGCTTATAGGGAACAAATGCAAGGTGAAGGTTTGTACCGCATGCAATTGACGAGTCCCGTATTAGGACGAAACAGCGCTGTCGAAATTTTTCGGACCATTATTTTGGAGTTCTCATTTTGGGTAAAAAGTAGTTTTGGTACGTTAAATTAACCGTCAAAAGTAAAAAAAAATAGTCTCGTTTTTGTTATTGTCGTGCAGTTATTGATTAAATTTATTTTATATCATTTAATCACCTGGAGACATAGACCAGGCCATCAGTCAAATATGTAGGTGTAAATATATACCACAAAATGCATACAAAGAGCCAAATACTTTAGGATTTTAATATATAAAGAGGAAGGTATATCAAGAAAAAGAGCAACTTTATATATATATATATATATATATATATATATATATATATATATATATATAAAGTAATATACTGACGTTAATTGGAATACATTCCCCTATATACAGTAATTGCAGAAAGCCAGCACTAATATACCTTAAAACGGTGGAAAATGCAACTCTACGTAGTATGACTAAAAACCATCATCCCAATCCACTACGGAAACTATCCAATCAGTTATTTATTGTATGAATCCACAAAATGTCCAGCCTCTTACTACAAGACGTCCTGTCCTGACAACGAAATTTGAAAGAAAACCTGAAACTTGAACAATGATTGAGAAACTGTTTAAGACCAAAGGCTAGACAAAAGACGTCCATTAAAGATACTGCCAGATCTCACATTCAACTTTTAATAATTTTTTTTTATTTTATAAAGATTTGTAGATGCTTGAAGACCAAATGTTCCATAAATATGGTTTTTATGCTGAAGAACCTCACTCGTTGGTCTGTAGCGTTCATATTTATATATCTATATATAAATTATAATCATAAAATTTATTTAATTGTAATGTAGTATAGTGTTTAACACAGTCTAATTAAGTTAAATGATGTAGTTAACATTATTTAAATATAGAATTTGTTACTTAATTAAATAAAAGTCTCAGATAGCTTACCAATTGTTATTTCTCAAATTTATTATAAGTTGCGTCGTAAAAAAAATTATGTTAGACCTAACTGTTTTAAACTGAGACTCTCGGCTGTTATGGAGGCAAGTATTTATGTTAAATCCATAAACAGAACTAGTCGTGGAAAAATATTTTTATATAGCTCGCTCATACAATTGAGTTATGAACAGAATCTCCTGTAATAATTTTATGTGTCTGTAATCTCAGATTTACTTAATATTTGCGAGACATATTCAACTTTCAAAGGATTTTTTAATTAAAAATTTGAAAATATTAAAAATATCGGGTAACACATAATTTGAGAAAAACTTAGGCGGAAGCTTTTTACAAAAATAGATAAAAAGTAACCTATGTATACCTCTTCATTATATCAGTATAAATATCTGACCACTCGCAAAATAATTTTAAGAGAAATTTATTACAGAATGATATTGTTAAAAAGAAAAATAAATGAAAATATATCTAGTTATTCCAGACATTTTTCGCCTTAAGCAATAAAATAAAAACAATTGAATGTAAATTTAATATCAAAATAATATTTAATATAAAAAACAGTCTCGAGATAATATTATAAAAACGTTAAAGATAAAACGAAATTTGAAACTTAAAAAAATTATATATAAAATACTTTGTCAATGTAAACAAATTTAGGCTTAAAAGACTTTCGGGTCAGTAAATATTAGACTATAGGAACAAAAAAAATTACATCAGAAAAGAGAATTCAAAAAATCCAATATATGTCAATATGCTCTTGAAATTGATCACAGGATCTTTTGGGACGATACTATTATAGTATTTAAGGAATCGATAAAGACGTAAAGTTAAAGATAATGTAAGTATTCTTTTAAACGATTGTTGTGTTGTCCACTTTGCTCCATTAATATAAGGAGGAATTCTGCACGATTAATATTTGAAATTTTGACCATTTATTGTTTATATATTATAGAATTAAATTTTTTTTAAATCATTATATTGAAATACAGGGTGTCCAACTTTCAACACTTTTACAGGATTTCTCTTTTACTATTAAAGATAGAAACTTGTAATTTTCGTGAACTTTTGCAATTTTTTTATTAAACAAAATATGCAATAAACCCAATTTTCCTAGCTCTCTCTGTTTTTATGGTAAGTTTAACTTCTTTTGAAATTACAAGGAACTGCCATTTTATTTTGTAAATATATCTCAATTAGCACTTGAGAATCAAAAAAGTATTTTGGGGTGGCTCATCCTCGTTTATTAGTTTATTTTTGAAAAACCCAAAACACGTCAACTTAAGTTACTTATGGTATTCTTGAAAAAAATATTTTCAAATAATTCCATGAAATTTCGTAATTTTTAGAATTAAATTAAGTGCGCAAATATATGGTTTACCTTAATAAAAATAAAGGATGATATAATATAAAAATACTGTGGATTAATATAATTTCGAATAAAAAGTAATTTTCGTTTTATTTTATGGAGATATATGAAGTCGAACTTGAAATATTAGAAAAAAATATTTGGGGGTGACATACAGATATTAAAACAGCTAGAAGACAGCTGAATGGGACGTTCTGTATCGTGTACAAAATTTTTTGTGCCAACTGTCAGTCAGTTTACATAGGCCAGACTTCCAGAAGCCCCAAAGACAGACTCACTTCGCCATAGTGATATTAATAGAGGTTTTACCTTTTGTGCTCTGGTTGAACATGTCTTTGATAATGACCAGTCCATGAATTGGGATGGCGCTGAGATTTTGGAAAGAATTCACTCATATCATAAAAGATTATTCCTCGAAAGAAAAATAAAAAAAAAATCAACCCTAAAAATCTTATTACCATTTACAACTTTCTTTCTTCTTCCTTTAGAACGAAGTTTGCATTTACTGTTCGCATTTTACTTCATTCCTACATGGAGCTGCATATAGTTGTACGTTTTCTGAATGTAATTTCAGCACTACAACGGCATAATGTGGATATATCCACTGCTATTGCATCTCACACGGAGGAATCCGTGAAAGCCGCATAAATATATATACGCCATCGGGCGGGAGGTTTTAATATTTTGTTATAGAAAATGTTGAATTTTTGGATAAAAAATATTTCTTGTAGATTTACAAGACAAACGGCTTTGTATTCCCTCCAGGGGGACTCATATCAAGTATTCAAAGACACCAAATGTATGAAGCTCTGTGGAGACCCTTTCCATGTTATCAGGTCCTAGGTGGTGTGGCCTTCTGTACTTAATACAAACTTTCCGACGGTCCGCGCAGTTGCAAGGAGAACTACTTTCTGAATCGATTTATATAGATGCTCACTAAGGCCCAGTCCCTTGATGTTCTGCAGGAGGTTCTTTGGTATCATTCCAATTGTAGATAGTATTATAGGAATCATGTAGACGCTGTTCATTGTCCACTGTCTGCAGATTTGCAACTCCAGGTCTCTGTATTAGGTGATTTTCTCCTTGTATTTTGATCTTAGGTTGTCGTTCTTAGGTATAGCGATGTTAATCAGTGTAGTTTGCCTAGAAATTTTATCTGTTAGTACAATGTCTTGCCTATTATGAATAACTGTTTGATCGGTTAGAACCGTTCGGTCCCAATAAAACATGAACCGGTTGTTTTCAAGAATAGACTACGGATTGTATTTGTAGTAAGGCACTTTTCCTACCAGCAATAGTTTTAACTTATCTGCTAACTCTTGGTAGAGTATCTTAGCGGCTGAGTCGTGTCTTTCCTTTTACTCGGTTGCGGCAAACGCTTGGCATCCTTCAGTTATGTGCTGGATTGTCTCTGATGTTCGATAGCTATATCTGCATTGGTCATTTCCTATTGGGAGATCTCTGTTGATGAACTTTCAATAGTTCTTCATCGGAATAATTTGGTTTTGGATAGCTGGCAAAAAGCCCTCCGTTTCCGGAAACATCTGTCCCGAAATCAACCAGTAGTTTGACGCTGAGTTATCGACATTGTCCCGGATGACCTCATTTGGAGACCGCCCATGATGTGGTTTCTGTAGCCAGGCTTACAACTTCTCTTGGCCTTTTGGGTGGTGAGAAGCAATATTTCGGTCCCTCAGCTGTAGCGGCGTTGAATCGCCTGTCTCTCATATTACTCGATGCAGTGTGGAACAGTCCGCTAACCTGTGGAAATTAAAATTTAAGTTTATTATTTGTTGATCGAGCTGTTTACCAATATCAACCAATCTTCTTCCTCCTTGGTGTCTTGGAAGCATTGTACGTTCAATATCACTTATATTTTTATTATTATATTTATTATTATATTAAATAACTTTAAACTCGATTAGATAGTAATTAAATATTTCATCCGAAGATTTACTTATAAATTGCGTTAGTCCCAATAGAATTTTTTATAGACCTTCTTTATATAACTTACAAATGAATTTAGCCAACTGAAAAAAAAATGTTATATGGAGATTTCTGGTTTTATTTTAAAACATGCTGAAGTCAATCCTGTCTAATGCTTATTAATTTTAAGAATACTAGGAAATACGTATGCAATTCTTTTAATTGGATATATTTAAAATATAATGTACTTTACCGATAAATAGTTTTTGGGTAAAAACAAGGAACCTTGTTGATCGCTATTAATAACATTTATAATTAAAAAATATGACGGATAATAGTAAAAATATCTTAACAAACAACAAAGTAAATAAAGCCTGTCATGTCATATTTTACTGTTATTTTTACAAATTTATTTCATTCTTACCTTGCTGCAATTTAAATAAAGAAATATTTAAAAATATAATTGTTTACGACAATTATATCTTAAAAAGGAAGCTGTTTTCCTTTAACTCTCCCAAACTACACCCATGAAATAGGAATGTAATAGACATTGATAAAACTGCGAAAATGAGCTACAAAATAAAAACAAGGCAAAGTTATGTTGTCTTGTTTCTTTTTTACAGTTGTTTTTACCCAACCAATCCACTGTTTCTCCTGAATAGTAACTTACGAAAAGTTGACGCAGTTTTTAGGCGCCCAACTTCTCTTTTTCACTTGACATGTCTTTTCCACTCTTGATAAATGTTCTAGATAAATGTTAAATAGGGCTGAAGGAAAGAAAAAGAAAGTTACCGAAAGAAATTAATGCTAATAAGTTTCTCTGGAAGTTTCGGAAGTCTATCAGTAGTAGATGACAGGATTATTAAAGCGTAGAGTGAGCTTCTTAATAATAATGACATCTTGAATTTTCCATTTTATTTTTAATTAAATATGCCGAGAATTTATTTAAGAAAAATAAAGAAAAATAGGGAATTAATTTTTAACCGCGATTTAAAAAATCTATTTTTCAAGGGAGTTGTTAGGTCAGTTCTTTTCTTCTCCTTTATAGGTCATTCGAAAATCATGTATATATATATATATATATATATATATATATATGTATATATATATATATATATATATATATATATATATATATATATATATATGTATATATATATATATATATATATATATATATATATATATATATATATATACTCTCTCTTGAATGGACAGCACTTGTGTAGCATAAAGTGTCCTTTGAATGGAGGTGTCCGTTGAATGGAGAAAATAAAATAAACTTCAAATATTTATACATGTATATTACGTATATGTAGTCAATGTTTAAATGTTAGTTAGCAAAAACACAAGTTTTTAATACTAAATATGTATATAACCTATGTATATGTAATTAAAATATGCACATAAATCATTTGTTATTTAAAAAAAAACTTTCAAGGGTGGTTTGCTTAAGGCCATTTAATTTATTTTTAACAATTTGGGTTTCTACTGAACTTACAGCTTGGGAGATTTGTTGTGCAATGTTAGAATTTCCCTGTAATACAAAAAATGTTTCAATGTCTTTTAGTTTTTTGTAGGCTTCATTAATGTCTTTTATATTCGAAGTATTCGTTTCTTCGTCGTCACTTTCACTTTCAGATAATGTTTCAACAACCTGATTCACCTGAAACTCACGTACACACTCTTGAATACTTAAATCGGGATTTTCAGTCAACAAAGTTCCATCAATTTCCGTATAACTTAATAAATCAATGGAAAAGTGTTTGTTTTTTTTTTCCATAATTCAGAAAGTGGCAGATCGTCCTCGGAA
This sequence comes from Diaprepes abbreviatus, assembly GCA_034092305.1. Taxonomy (NCBI): domain Eukaryota; kingdom Metazoa; phylum Arthropoda; class Insecta; order Coleoptera; family Curculionidae; genus Diaprepes; species Diaprepes abbreviatus. The sequence goes on from JASJET010000129.1 coordinate 4,375,615, forward strand.
TCTTCTTCAGGCTCAACGTTGTCCTGTGTACCGAATCCAGCTTTAAGAAAGCAATTGTTGATAGTTTTCGGTTGTACTTCCTTCCATGCAGTTACAGTCCAAATCAAGGCATTGGTAACGTTAATAGACTTCTCAAGTTCCCCTATAGAATCAGACTCTTCTATCGACGATAGCAGTCTTCGGATCAATAACTTTCTGTAGTAGCTTTTGAAACATTTTATAATCCCCTGACCGAGGGGCTGGCATTCAGATGTAGTATTAGGCGGCAGAAATATCAATTTAACATTACATAATACAAGTTGTGGATGAGACGCAGCATTGTCTAGGAACAAAAGTACTTTTCGATTTTCTCTCTGCATTTTTCTGTCAAATTTATTTAGCCAATCTGTCATGATTTCTCTTGTCATCCATGACTTCTTATTGTAATACCATTCGATAGGTAATTTTTCTACATAGGAGTTCTTGAAACAACGAGGATTCTTGCTTTTTCCAATTACCAGTGGCTTTTCTTTGTTTCCAATCATATTGGTGCAAAACAGAATTGTGAGTCTGTCTTTGGAAGCCTTACCTCCAGTGCATTTTTCTCCTCTCAGAGCATATGTTTTGTTAGGCAAGGCACGAAAAAATAGTCCCGTCTCATCTGCGTTAAAAATATCACGAGGAGAGTATTCTTTCATTATAGTGAGCAGTTTTTTCTTCCAGTCAGCAACCACTGATAAATCTACAGCCGCTGCTTCGCCACATATAGATTTGAAGGAAATATTGTGCCGCTTACAAAACTTCTCGAGCCATCCGCTGGAAGCCTTCATGTCAAAATTTAGTTCCGTTGCAACTTCTAATGCTTTTTCTTGAATAATTTTACCAGAAACAGGAATGTTTTTAGAACGCACTTTACAAAACCAATCGAAAACAATTTGATCTAATGCAGCATCCTCAGTTTTCAAAAATTTCCTTTTCTTTTCTGTGTTTCCGCTCTCAGAAAACTGCTTAATTACATCACTCTTACGTTTTAAAATTTCACTAGCTTGACTTTTTCCAATTCCAAACTTTTCTGCTAACTGTCTAACACTTAACTTATTCGTATCCGCATAATGAATTACATCGACTTTTTCTGCCAAACTTAAAAACTTTCTTTTGTTGGTAGCCATGTTATTCGCGTCACAAAACGTTTATGCAACTAAAATGATATTATCCTTTCCGCAGCAGTTTTAACAATACGTACATAATAAAGTAAAATGTGCTTAATAGAATTCACGTGCACCAATAAAATTCCTTGGAAAACCCTAAAACCCTAATTACCTACCAATATACCTGGCTGCCGCCTATTTTGTGGGTATTTACGCAAATAAAATGTGTCTTTAATAAAATTTAAAATTTAGGCAAATATTGAAAGGAAAATAGTAAAATATTTGTCCGTTAGAATTATTTTTTATAAATAATTTACTGTCCGTGTCCGTTGTTGAGAGCGTCCATTGGAGGGAGGTTTAAAAGTACAGACTGGTATATACGAATGGTTTTTGTCTCAAAAATTGCCCATATAGAAGAGGTGTCCATTGAATAGAGGTGTCCGTTAAGAGAGAGTTCACTATATATATATATATATATATATATATATATATATATATATATATATATATATATATATATATATATATATATATATTATATTGTAACGAACTTTATAGCATTATACATTTCAAAATATCAGTTTGTAGGCTTTTAAGATTATTTTTATATATCTGGAAAATAAGAAAATCTTCTTGCATCGGCCAAAAGGGTATATAAAGGATCAAGAACAGCTTTCGTTGACAGTTTAGTTCAAGATATCGTCGATATAACTTGAAGTGTTTGATAAGTGTCAGAAATTGTGAAGTTCACAATAAATGCTTTTGAAATAATAGAGTGTGTTTAAAAATCGGCCGTCCGGAACAAATTAATGTCAGAGGGGCCATAAAATCCAGAAGAGATTGGTTCAGGTTAGAAAAAAAAAAAGAAAGGTAATTGAAATTGTATGCCAGTAAAAACTAAAAAACAAAAAGTAAAAATAAAGGAGCAGACTAGCTTAAAAAAGATACTGACGATAATACAAGACATGAAAACAAGCCAAGACGATATGAAGACAAGCCAAGATGACATGAAACAAGAACTGATGACAATAAGGACAAGCCAAGATGATATTAAACAGGAATAAACGAGAATCCAAGACGAAAAATCTAGATGATATGAAGCAAGAATTAAAGACAAGCCAAGAAAGCATAACGAAAGATCTAAATGAAACGCCAAAATGATATGAAGCAAGAATGAATGATACTGAAAACAAACCAAGAAAACATGAACCAAGAATTAAAAGGAAACATAAGTATAAAACAAGAACAAAATAAACCTGGAGGACATGAGACAGGAACTTAAGACAAGTCAAGAAGATACGAAACAAGAACTAAAAGCAGACGTTAGAAAAAATCAAGACGATATGAAAAACAAAGAACAAGAAATGCAATAGAGGATTAGCAAAATTAGAAAAGAAGTACATGAAGAAGTACAACATGAGGTGACGGGAATTCAGAAACAGGTGCCACAATTACATTTACAAATCGAGAAGGTAGCCAGTACAGATATAATGAAAGTAGGTGGTGTTCCTGCAACTAGTGTCTTGCCTTCGAAGAATTTGACAGCGCTTCACCACTGCTTAAGAATATTCTACCATTTTTTAAAATTATTTTTACTTGAAGACGGTTTTGTCAAGTTCCATCAACAGTAATTCATTATGTGGGTATTAACATTAACAACCTGATTTTTATCTGTTCGTGTTTAGTATTGGTAACTTTTGAATGTTTCGCATAAAAACCGATTTATTTCGAAAGCTGTCAGTTTTATCGAAATAAATTAAGAGTCCCTTTTTTGAAGAAAAATGTCCAAAGTATTTAAAAAATTAGTTTTCAAATCTGTAAAATGAGACCTGTGAAAAATTAGGTCCAACGAGTGTGGCTGCAAGTCCATTCTTGACTTCTATGATGATCTAAAAATTTACTATAGTATGGTGTCTTTATGGCATCTATAAAATACGTTTCATTAGCTTATACACGTCAGTCCAAAACGATAAGGTAAATCGCTTGGTACCCTTTTAGGGCTCTGTATCTCGGTTAAGGGGCACTTAAAATTTTTTTTCCTATGACAAAGTAGGGTTATTTTGACCTTCTCTGTATTTTCCCGAGAAATTAGGAGGTAAATATCAATAGCTACTTAACGTAACTATTATTACTGATTATAGTTATATCAGTGAAGACCAGTGAAAAACTATTACTTAATTCTCATGCAAACAATTTCAAAAACAACAATAAATTCGGAAAGCATTGGATTGGCAAGCGATATTAAGATAATGTAAAAATTGCCAGGATTCAAGCAGTGTGTCAACGAATACCCTACTTGCAATTGAATTTGCTGCGAGAAAAACAGTAAAAAATTGTTTATCCATTTTCATATCGTATCGAAAAATCTACTTTTAGCACATAACTTGACTTGAAAGTGTGAATTTTCGTTTTAAGTCAGCTAATCCCTTTTAATTAACAATACCTGCAATCCGACCGCTTTTCGGATTGAGAACCTACTTCTTTTTAAAAGTTGGCTAAAAATAGAATAAAATTTTATCCACGGAAAAAAATTAATTAAAACAAAATTTTGAGACCTAGTTTTACATGTTGCATAATCAAATACTTTCTGTAAACTTTTAATCTATAATTGTATACATGATTAATTGAACAAATCTTATAAAATATCTTCACCATGTTGTCAAGAACTTTGGTACTACAATTCTTTTATGATACTACCATCTGCTGAAAGTTTTGAATGTTTTTCAATAAACATTACTTGTAAAAAGAATATATATTCTATTTTAAATTTGAAAAATTCCCAGGTGTTTGTTAGACTGCAGGCTGTTCCCGTATGTATGATTCAACCAGCGGATAACGTAAGAAAACTAAATTACAGTATTCGATTACTTTTACTTACTTTTAACGGTCAAGGTGACTCATATATATTTCCTTATATACGGGTATCGAACAGTATTGACATTTTCTTTGTTTTCTTTAATTATAAGGGCATTATCTTATGTTTTTTAAGCAATTTTATAACAAGAAAAATACACACAGTGGTGTACAATGAATTTACAACAGTTGTGGTATTGTCTAAAAATAAAGCAAACTGAATGGTCAAAAGACAGCCAAAGAAAGTTAAAATGCAATTTTATAACTAGGATTTCTTATATCTATATAAAAAATTATATCGAAATTACCGAAGTAAATTTTCAATCAATAAAACAGTTAATATTTATTTATGAATATATACATACAATAATAGTCACATAAGTCAACAGAAATAAACAAATATAATACAATACAATAGGATTACTAAAAAATTTAAATATAGTAACACCCTGTTTTATTTCAAAAGCTTTTTGTTGTCAACCTCAATTGTGACAAACTAATTCAAGTTGTATCCACAAGCTCTCAAACTATACTGTCCACGAGAGCCGATCTGAACACTTTATATACCCTTTGTCTGGATACCAGAAGATTACGGATCTTTCTAGGAGGATTTTCATACTACATAGTGTTATAAAAATAAAATACAGGAGTAATCCGGCGATTTCCAGACCTTCTATCATTGACGTCTCATGAGGAAATTAATAAAAGATAACATTAATTAAATAAATTTAATTCGTAAAAAATAAACCTAAAACCGTACAGACTAGAAATACAAACTAATACTATGAAGTGTATACTGCTGTAAAGTCCGTTACGATACTAAATTACGAAACACATAGATACATAACCTGAATTAACCAATAAAATTTAAATACTCATTATACAGTATTAATTTAGCCAACAGGAAAGTGCCGCTCTGAGCTCATGGTTTAGGAGATACTCCCCCACACTATAAAAAGCTTTTTTCCTGAGATGCATGGCAAGGTAATGATACCCAGGGATATGAAACTGCTTCTACAACATTCGATGTATCCTAAGCCAGTAATCACTCTCACGCAGCGTCTTTGAAGAGCTAATAACGCAACTGCACGAGAAAAACGTCTCCAGCACAGAATAGCATAGGATAGATGAACATGTATATATCTGTAGTTGCATTCATAAGGATGTCGAGGGAGACAATATTTTTTAGGTTGCGAATACTGGAAACATTTTTACTCAACTTATTCTAACGCTGGATCACATGCTCCTCCAAGTCGACTTTGCGTCAAGGTACACTCCTAAAAATTTTACAAAAGAAATGTCTTTGGTCTCTGGTTTTAGTGCAAAGTTTTTAGTTTTGAATGCATTGAAACTCAGTCTGTTGGTGATGAAACAAGTTTGTATGTCTATATGAGTAGTCATTACCCTTTAACTCACCTGCTCAAGGTTTTCAGAGCTATCTAAAATATTTCTATCATCAGCAAACAAGACAGTCGCACCACTACTCGATAAACAGTTTCCAATATCATTTATTGGGAGCAAAAATATTATTGGACCTAGCACAGAGCCTTGAGGGATTTCACGGGTAACCGGTCTTTTGTCTGAAATATGATTATTATATCATGGGCACTGAAGACGACTAAACAAATATGACTGAATAATACAAGCTCTGTTGCTGCCAATTTGATAATAAGAGAGCTTTTTTACTAGTAAAATATGGGGCACACAATCAAATGCCTTAGTTAAATCGAAAAATGATGCTTATGCATATGTTTTCTCCTTAAAGCATCCCTATATACAGTCCCCAAGTTGAATAATGGCTCTGGTGGTTGATATGTTTATATCAGTTTCTTTAGTTAAAAAACCAACAATAAGAGTTGAATATTAATTTAAGATCAATTTTAAATCATTATTATGTGTTTAGTCTTCACCATCCTCTATATAGTTTCTGGCTTTTTACCACGAACATTGCAGAGAGGCTTGTACACGGTACAAAACTCATGTATCCAAGATTCATGATGGATAATTTTATCCAGTCCTCTTTAGAAGTTGTACGATAGTACACTCTATGTCAGAAATATCTTCGCTCGAACTATTTCCATAGTTCTGTTCATCATTGTTACTCTCTGATGACGAAGATCGATCCAGGTTTGCATTACTTTCCTTAGCTTTTGCTTTTTTGTTATCCCTTTGTTACGTTCTTCTTCTCACATTTTTTCTATTTTTGATACTTCTTAAGATTTCTTATTTTGGTCCACATGGTTTTTGTATATTCTCTAAAGACGTCAGAATAACAGCTTTGTAGGCAACTTGGGTATGGAATGTATTTGAATCAAAACCTTCGTTAGTGTTTCTTCCGAATAGTTGGAGGACAAACTTGAATATTTTTGGGGTGAATACTTGTAAGATAAACGATTGTATAGAGACCATTATAAAGAGAAAAGGAAAACTGCAGAAAAGGATAAGAAAATATAAAATATAAACTAATTTAATTCTCAATATTCTAGATCGCAGAATATGTGTTTTAAAATCTAAAAATTGTACGAATATGAATATCTTTTATCAATCAGCTGTTAGAAAAGCCCAACTGTCGCCGTATTGTGAATTTTCCGTGACCTTTATACACTTTACATTGTAAAACCATCTGCTTCGACTACATTTCGAATTCCTAACGTACGCGAACAAATTATATACTAAGCTCTATATTCAAACATTTTGTGCAACCGACATTGCTTTGTGGACTATCAATGAGACGTTTTTCGGATAATCTTTAATAAGAATCTGACGTAATTTAAGGACTGTGTGGTCCTTTTTCTTTAGGGGTTTGATAAAAAAGGGAATTTAAATTTCTGATTACAATAGAAGAAATGTGCTTGACGAGATGATAGCTTGGAGTCTTCAATTTAGACCAAATCTAATTTGATAATTTATGGTTTAAGTCGACAAGTGAAACATTGAGTCAATTTAATTTTATAAATAAGATAGAAGATCTGGAAAATATTGTTTTTAAATACCAATTCTTAAAAATTCTAATCTCTCGTCATTCGTTATCCAGCATCCTGTTTTAGCATTCCATAGCCACCAAAAATCCTTATAATTGGATTATCTTTATCTATCTCTTTAATACAGTTTTATAACTTCGTATTTATTTTCTCTTAGGAAGATATCTTGCAGACATATATTTTCAGTATATCGGCACATATTGTTCAAAAGAAAACTAGAGAAAATAATCACGTATCAACGTGTTAGTAAATATCAGGATACAGGAATTACTGCGGAAGAAAAGTAACGCTATTCAGCTCTATGACAGCGTAAAGATAAGCACAAGGGCTTAGAAAAGAACAAATGAAGATGAAAGAAATGAAACATCTTTAACCAGAAGTATAACTAAAGAGAATGTTATAGAAGTCATAGACGAAATGACAAGGAGAACGATCAAGTACAAAGGAAGCAAAATGGTAGACAAAATAATTTCATTTAAGAGAATGCCTCAGCCTATGAACTCAACTGAGAAAGTTTAATATAGCAGATTTAAAAGAAAGGTCAGATGAAAACAGACATCAACAAACACATCAAAGAGATAAATGTTATTAACAATGTAAACGAGATGTAGAAATTATTTCATATGGAAAAACTTGTTATAACTAACACCAAAAATAAGAAACAACGATAGATGACTGAAGAAATATTATATCTCATAGAGATATGCAGACTAATACAGTCGATTCAGATCGAGCAAATGCCACTAGCGAATTGCTGAAAACCGTAAAATGCAGAAAACTAGCATATCTTGGTCATGTTCTCAGAGGGGAGTAGTACAGAATTCCTCAATTGATAACGAAGGTTAAGATCGAGGGTCGTAGAAGTGTTGGAATGAAGCAGATCTCTTGGCTGAGGAACATCCGTGAACAGGCAGGGATACACAGTGCTGCACAGTTATTTAAGATAACACAGAACCGCGATCGTTTGGCCATTGTAATTGTCAACGTCAGAGGGATCTGAAACGCACAAGAAGAAGAAGAATATGCCATCTAATCCATATAAAAAGACAAGTGTTCCATTACATTTTAAGAATTTAATGCGTTGCCATTTAACAGATACTTTTGGTACGCACTCTATGGGTAGAGGCGGATATGTTTTAAGACCATCAAAATCTCCTGACCTAAATCCGTTAGAATTCTTATTTATTGAGAATCATAAAGAACTTGTTTATTCAAATCTAGTAAACCCCGGGGAGGAGCTGCTGAAAGGCTAATCCATCATTGTAATCTTATTCAAAATGATTTTGCAGTAGTACACTGAAAAAAAAATCCGCAGGATAAGAAAGTTTATTGAAGTACAGAACTCCCATTTTAAACATCTGCCTAATTTAATACTAAAAATGTGTTCTTAAGGTGATTTCCAAATTTAATCAAAAATGAATTTTTATTTCTTTTTTTTACTTTTTAGTTACGCTTTATCTCTTTCCATTCTTCATTGTATTCATTCTGCACTGTTAAATTTTATATTGAAATGTGTATACAGATGATTTAGAAAAGTAAATACATATACATACACAAACACTGCACAATATTGAATTATTTTTTTACAAAATTTACATAAATAACCGCGTAAAAATGTGATTTTTCCAAAAAAAAGTAAGAAAATCGTTGGCTTCTCATTTCATGATGTTTTTGGGCATGCAAGGTTGCATACGATTTAGATTGAAACATGTGATGCGATGTTGCCACGTTGACCTGGATTTTAAATTTCATTACAATGGAAAACTTGGTAGATCAAATGCAATTAATTGTAGTCATTCCATATTTTAGCATAAAATATGAGTAAACGTCCGAAATCGAGATGCCAAAGACAAACAAATCATTCGGCCAGCTACATTGATCTAAAAACGAAAATTACAACTAAACTAACCTGATCTGACCTGAATCAATATACGAAAAATGAGTGGTGATACTAAATCATCGGTGCCTAAGCCTCATTGGACCCTTTACATCCCACCATAGCTGCAGGTCGTTCCAGGCCCATCGCCTTTGCGAATTCTAGCAGCTTCGTTCGTTCAACTTGCCTGACTGTCTCCGGGAACAAAATTGTAACTCCGAAATATCTCTGTCTCAGTCCGTTGAGTGCTCGGCACTCTTTGGGGATATGGTCAACAGTTTCATCCTCCTCTAAACATCATCTGCATGTCGGGTCGTCTTCGACACCGATTCTATGAAGATGGCCCATGAGGTGACAATGTTCTATCAAGAATCCCACCACGATTCGCAGCTCTTTTCTTCCCAAGACTAGAATCTCTTTAGTACGCCGTGCACTAAGCCCAATTATATGTTCCTTAGCACATCTCATTTAAGGAGCTCCCCTCCATGATTCAATAAATTTGCTTTCCGACAACAATTTTAATTCCCTTTTGCCAATAGCAACTGGAACAGGCAGTATTGGTTAGGGTCCATACGGTTCAGTTGCCGAGCCCAACTTTGCCAGACGGTCTGCTTCCTCATTCCCGCGTATGCCCGAGTGATCCGGGACCTATTCAAGTCAAGCTGTACAGCACTGGACTTCAGTGCCAATATCGCAGCCTTACTGTCTGAACATATATTTATTACCCTATTCCTGTCTATATCCCTTTCACAGAGATGGGCACACTGCATAATAGCATAAATTTCCGTTGTGAAGATTGTCGCGCATTGTCCGAGAGGGCAGTACTCTCTGACTCCTATGCTCCTGCCAAATACTCCAGCTTTTTCATCTTGTCGAGGTCCATCAGAATATCATCAGGAGCCATTTTTCGGAAGATTTTGCTCTCCCTCCCAATCTTCTCTAAATTAACCTGAAGAATTTTCCTAATTTTTCGATGATTTTTTACATAACTCCTATTTTCGGGTTGTAGAATACGAGCATGCTATTTTTTTTCGAGGATCTTGCGTGGTTTTTCCATGAAATCCAGATAAGTTTAGTTCAGGTCAGTTCACGTTAGTTTAGTTGGGATTCTCGTTTTTAGATCAACGTAGCTTGCCGAACGATCTGTTTATGTTTGGCATCCCAATTCTACACTCTTATCCCACATTTTAAGCAACAATACTGGAATGACCACAATTAATTGCATTTGTACCACCAAATTTTCCATCCTAATAAAATCTAAAATTCATGTCAACGTGGCAACATTGCACCACATGTTTCGATCTAAATTGTATGCAATCATGCATGCCCAGAAACAGTATGAAACGACAAGCAAACGGCTTTCTTACGTTTTATGGGAAATTCGTATTTTTCTGCAGTTATTTATGTAATTTTTTTTAAAAAAATGTTAAATATTGTGTAGTGTTTGTGAATTTAACTAGAAATGGTCAAAATTTAAAGGTAATGATCGGAAAATACAAGTTATATGAGTAAAAATGAAATGGAAAAATACGTGAGATTGGCGAAAAATAACAACGCATTCTTTTTCTACGATCCGAAATTAGAAGGTGTGTCAAAAATCATCGAAAAATTCGGAAAATTGGGTTTTTCCACCGTTTCCAATTATTACGTATAAATCAAACAATTTTCTTCGAATTTCACCCCCAACACATTTAGCACTACAAACGATAGCAGAGATACCATAACTATACTCAGTTTCATTGTAAAATATTCCTTGAAATATGAAATATATAGACCAGCTTCAATTAAATTCATTACTATTGATTTGAAATCGTTTAGGGTTTCTACATTACAACTATTGTATAACGAGCCGTTATTCGACATCTTTGGGTAACGATTAATATTATTTCCAAAATATCACATTGAATGTATTATTAAATAGTTGTTAACAATTATATTTCCTCACGAATAGTCTGAGAGCTTGCACGGGATTCATAAAATGTTTAAATGGGGAGCTTAATATGTAATTCGGTTGGGCACGTCGGGAATCCCAATGCGGTTTAAGCAGATGGTTTTACATTGTCAAGTCTATAAAGGTAACATGAAATTTATAATACTTCGACATTTTAGGGCTTCCGACGGGGAATTATAATCTTTTAAGCTAAGAGTTTAATTGTCGAGATTAAAATATGCTTAATCCTTTCTTATATCACATATTTCTATACAACATAACTATTTAACTTTTAAAAATCTCCAAGTTTTTTATTTATATAAATCTTTTAATACTTAGTTACGTGCCTAAACTTCGACAAAATTTTTACGTTCTCATTTCACTAAATATTAGCAAAAATAAATAAACTCGTGGACAAAAATTAAAACAACAATATGAAATTATCCAAAAAATAATGTTCTTTTTCTTATGTTACTTTCGAACTTTATCGAGTATTTGAATAGTATGCTATGAATATTTTGTTTCATTTTTAATGACAGCACTCAAAACAGTTCGTTTCGATTTACAGTTATAAAGAATTTTTTTGAAGATAAACAGTTTTGTGCAAATCTGGCTTGTAACGAAGTTACTAATTTTTGGGCATGAGTGTTCGCCGGGATTTAATTTATTTATTTTACATCCGCAAAATATGATTCTTGCGGGAAAAGAATGCTTAAAGTTTCAATATTACCGGTATATAATTAGATTTACCGCGCTATGCCGGGGAAATACAATTTTCCGATGATTTTCAGAGCGTCCGACCATAGTAATCGCGCGCCGCATACAGCAGTAATGTATGCGCGATCACCGAACGCAATCACACCTCAATGTAGTGGGAACTCGGGCGGACTACTTAAGCTCGAGCAAACCATTATTTCGCTGAGAACTGCACGTTCTCCACCCGCATCAACAGTCCAAACGGACTGGACTGGGTCGCCTGCTGGACCGTGTTTTACTGGTCTAGCAATTTAGGTGAGGCTAGGCTTGTGTATATATGGTGTTTTACCATACACTTCCTTCCTTACGTCCTACCCTGCTAATGGCCAGCATTGCCGAGGACCCTTGTAAGAACGGGCAATGTTGTGTCATCTTACCGTCACTGTCGAGGACCCTTATAGGAACCGGCAGTGTCGGTCTATCCAGCTGACGCTGTCGAGGACCCTTATAAGTACGGGCAGCGTCAGTTCCTTTCTTTCCTTCCTACCGTCAGCTATACACACACGCACTCATGCCGTCAGTTTAGTTTTGTTTCCGTATTGACCAAGAATGTGTTTTATCGCTAGGTGCCCTCCGATGTCCGTTGATAAGGGCGCTGAACAACTGCCGCCTCGACGTTTATTGCCGCCGCCGCGTGCAGAGATCGCTGTCGCCGTGTAGAGACGCCGCCTATCGCCGATCGATGCCCAGTTATTGTTGCCGCGTATATTGCCGTCGGTAGAATTTTAATACGAAGCGCCGTAAACCGTGAACGCGGATTTTAGATACGAGGCGCGATAATTTGCGGACGAGCCGTCGTAAATAGCGTCGTAACCGCATAGTACGAGGTACGTGAATAGCGTCGTGAATGATACCGCCGGGTTACCATCTTCAGCGCAACCGAACAGTAGGAGCTACTGTGAGCAGTTCTCAAAACATACTCTTGCCCTCCAGACCGATTAATTGTTAGTTTGTTGTACATCTTAGATTGTAAGTTACTTTTAGGCCATATCTTTATATAAGTATGGAATACAGGATACAGGATGTTCTATAACCGTTTGTTTTATTATCTAGTTCCATACGCCTCACAAATTTGGCGTCTAGTCCCATTTTTAATATTACATATTAAAATTGGCAGCCGGCAGCCAGCACTAATATACGCAATCGACCCCTGGCTTGCCGTTTCTCCACTGTAACAAGCTGCCCGGTGCATAGGTGGGCCCTCGACCACATGAATCCCGAGGGTGGCGCCCGAGAACCGACCACCGAGTGGATGTTTTGACCTTCAGGCAGTCAAACCGTTGAACAGTTCAGAGAGCAGGGATATCCCGATTATAAGTAGATACTGTCAAACCGATACCCCTGCGCTGAGCATTTGACCGATGACTGTCTTTACGAGAAATATCCACTGACCGATGTTCCGCTGCCGTAAGCAAAGCAGATCCGTAGAGCACGACCTGCTTCCCGATACAAAAACGAGTCACACGCTATAGATTTTTTTAAAAATTAGGCTTATAGTTTGTTTACTTTTTTGAAAATAATATATTTTTATAATAGATTGTTTTATTTGTGACTCCAAAATTGGAAAAATGAGTCGAAAAAGGAATTTAATTGGACAGGAGTTAGTGGGAGCATCAGTTTCTTTGGACGATGGATATTGTCCGAGTTATGTTGCCGATTTGTTAGGCAAACATCGTTCCACAGGAAGTTGAATGGTAAGACGTTTGACTGAAATAGAAACTTATTCTATAAGGTCAGGGCAAGGGAAAAACGATGCAGTAACGACCAAGATAAACGTTTTCTTAAACAACAAATGAACTCGGAAATACCCCAAATGTCGCAATTTTTTCTAGAACAGTTAGAAGACTGCTAAATGAAGCTGGAGGCAGTAGAAGCGCTCTTGCTTACTAGAAAGAACAGAGATGCCAGGTTACATTTTGCTCAAAATAATTAAAATTGGTCTATTGACAATTGGAAATAAGTTTTCTTCATAGATGAAACTAGGGTTAACCTAAAATATTCAAATGTTCGTAAGCGAGTATGGCGAAGACCAGAAGAGAGGTTTGCTACTTCCAATATTTCTGCATGAATTTCATTTGACGGGACGGTGGCTCTCTTATATTCTGGATGGCATCTCCTTTGACTCTCGCACAGAATTAATTCCTGTCGGTACGAGATCTATGAATGCTGATTCCCATCTTGAAAATATTGTAGTAGAACATATGATGCCTTTCGATCATTTTGTGGGACCCAATCTCTTGATTATGCTTGACAATGCTCGACCTCACCTGGCTAGGGAGGTGCTCGATGATCTTAATCAAGTTGATATACCAATTCTGCCATTGCCACAAAAAAAGCCCGGATCTGAATTCGATCGAACATTTATGGGATTACCTCAAAAGAAATGTGAACTGTCATCTACCTGCACCCACAAACCCGAGGGAACTTGCAAATGTTATCACCGAATGGGAACAAAGTCCTCCATTTTTTCTCCAAAATTTAATTAGAAGCATGCCTAGGCGCATAAATGCTATAATCCGAAGTAGAGGAGGCAACACACGCTACTAGTGTCCCAGTTAAACCATTAATTTATTTCTTTCATCATTTCATAATTCCAACAATTTTGTTATTAGGTCTTAAAAATAATTTTAAGTCAAATCTTAACAGATATTTTGTAGCAAATTCACTTTTAAAGCATCCCAAAATGGTTTTTCTAACTTTTAATGAAACCAATGTCCATAAAAAATTATTAAAATTAATTAATTAAAGCGATTTGTTTGATTTATTATGCTGTTGCGATTATTTTATACAGAAACATCTTTATCATTATTTTCCAAAATATTTTACAAGATAATCAATACACTTTTGCCTGAATTTTCCACAGTGAAGATGATATCCTGGTTTTTGAACGCATCAATCGCCTCTGGCGTAGATAATCTTTGACCACGGGGTTTTTTCTTCATATAGAGGAAAAGAATCTTTGGATTCCAAATCAAAACTGCACGGCGGATGACCCATTAATTTCACATTTTAAGAGCTCAATAAATCACTTGTTTGAGTCGTAGAGCTACATAAATCTCTCCTTTGGATATCACTAGTATACAAAATTCAAAAGAACTGATAAAAAAAGGAGTGCTGAGAGATATGATTGTTCTTACGTATATTCATTCGTTCATACTGCAAACTCCTGTTTCTAAGATTAATTTTACATTAAGTAATTGGGTACGAGCGACCTTATTAATTTAACTACCAAATATTGTTTGAAGCTTTGCTTATGTCTAAGAATGTCACTCCCGTGCTAAACTTCCGCTTAAAGTCATTGGTTATGTCAATGGTCAGGCTAATCGTCTGGTGAGTGCAGCTATGGTTGGTTTGAAACACAAATTGCTGCTCGGGCAGGTTAATAGATACAAAACTGGTCATCTCTCACGAACTCATTCAATATTTTTTTGAAGCAGAGGGATCGTATTTTTTGAGTATGTCCTTTATCAATCGACACCAGCCTTTTTCACCTATTGCCAAATTAGGCATTAAGCAGCAATTACACTATAACCGATTTTGAATGACTTTCATGCGACTCGTCGATGAACGAACGACGGTCACAATTGAATTCACTAAATCAGTGATATACTGTGATTTTTGTGGGTGCTCGTCGTCACAGAAAGATAATTCTTTCTCGTAATGAGATGAATTGTGAAAAATAATTGAACGAAATTGTTCACGGGTTAATTCAATATGAAATTTTGAAGTTTCTGTAAACAACACAAATAGCATCCGTATATCAAAATGTTCCGAGTACGTCTACCGTTTAAAATTTCAAACTTTACAGTGGATTTATTAGATTGTACCTAGGAATATCAGGGTTCATATCCTCGAAAGTGTGATGTGAATGGCGATGTGAACTTTTTGTCCGTAAAAGCCGTATTTTTGAAATTGCAATGTTGCCAGATATGCACGTGCTAAAACCCGAGAATTTCAAAAAATAAAATGGATGATTAGAGCTGTCAGACCTAAAATATCCGTAGTATGTTTTGTTGCCATTTTAGGCAAAAAGTAGTTTGGGACCGTTAAATTACTCGTCAAAAGTAAAAAAAATAGCGCTGTTGTTGTTATTTTTGTAAAGTTATTGATTGCCATTACAATTTTTGTACTTTGCCTGGATTAAATTTATCTTAAATTGACACTCTAGAACTGTTAAACAAAAATGTATACAAAGAGCCAAGAACTTTAAGATTCTAATATATGTATACAGAAAAAGGAATATCAAGAAAAACAGCAATCATATATACAAAGTAATATCCTGACAGTAATTGCAGAAAGCCAGCACTGATAAATCTTGAAACGGTGGAAATTACAACTCTACGTAGCATGCCTAAAAGCCATCATCCCAGTCCACTACGGAAACTATCCAACCAGTTATTTATTGTATGAATTCACAAAATATCCAGCCTCTTACTGCAAGATGTTCTGTCTTGACAACTAAATTTGAAAGAAAACCTGAAACCTGAACAATGATAGAGAAACTGTTTATGGCCAGGGACTAAAACCAAAGGCCAGACAGAAGACGTCCATTGAAGATACTAACGGATTTCACATTCAACTTTTAATATATTTTTTTTTATTTTATAAAGATTTGTAGAGGCTTGAAGATCAATTGTACCATAAATAAGATTTTTATTCTGAAGGACCTCATTCGTTGGTCTGTAGGGTTCATATTTATAGGTCCCGATAAATTATAATCATAATATTTATTTAATTGTAGTGTCGTATAGTGTTTAACACAGTCTAATTAAAAAGTGCTTTAGTTAATATAATTTAAATATAAAATTTTTTACTTATTTAAATAAAAGTTTCAGATAGCTTAAAAATTGTGATTTCTCAAATTTATTATAAGTTGCGACGTGAAAAGGATTATGTTAGATTTAACTGTTTAAAACTAAGATACTCGGCTGTTATGGACACAAGTATTTATGTTAAATCCATAAGCAGAACTGGCCCTAGAAAAACATTTTTAAATAGCACGCTCATACAATTGAGTTATGAACAGAATTTCCTGTAATATTTTTATACGTCTTTAATCTCAAATTTACTGCGAGACTTATTCAACTTTCTAAGGATACGTTATAAAAAAATTTGAAAATATTAAGAATATCGGGGTACCACCTAATTAACGTTTCAACTGTTTATTCAAAAAATAAAACGTCTTAAATTAATATTATTTTATTTTTTGAAATCCGCGCGGTAAATATGTCATTTAGCGGCTGACATTTCATTTGCGCATGTTCACCGTTCGCTTGTCTTCCACCGGGCGAACGAGGATATGACTAATGAACATTTCAAGAATTCGCGTTCGCCACCTTTTCATCGTTCACTCCACGTTCCCCAGTTCGAGGATACGGTCCCAGTGTTGTTGCTTTCGAAATATAAACGGCTACGCTCGTAAGAATAAAATACCCCTTGGTTTTACAGCTCGATTAATTTTTTTTTATGCGCCTAACCTACGCTTACTGTACACTAAAACCTATTTGGTTTGAAGAAAAACACAATTTTTTTCCAGAACTCAATATTACTCTTTAAATGCATCTAAGAAAATTCTAGAAGCTTTTCTCTATTTTTCCTATTTATTAATGATTTCTCTCTACCTTCTCGTAGCGATAAAACATTATTGTTTAAAAATTAGTCCATAATTTTACCAGTTCCGTCCTAGTTAATTGAGATTTTTCTGTATTTTTCCTCATTATTTCTTCTTTTCCGATAAGTTAAAACCAATAACATTGTTTCATCATTCGTGAAAACAATTTTGCCTCAGGACAACAATTTTGTGAGCGAGGGGATGTAAGGGTAATAACTCACAGCATATCGGCATTCACTGATTAATTACTTACCATTTATGTAATATACATAATTTGGAAATAAGAGTATTTACCTGTGAAACGTAAGATTTGAGTATTGATGGTCGAATCGTATCATTTTAACGACACTCTTCTCAACTATATTTTCAAATATGAAATGTTACTAAACATTTCATTTGCTTAAAACTTTCTATTACCAGTTGTTAAATACAATTTGGCAGCATGGATTAAACTGTGACGTATTGTTGTAGATTGTCGAGATGTAAACATATCTTATCTATTAGTAAAATGTTATTGATCAAAACACGTTTCTTTTCCTTCTTGGTAAATTTTTTGTGTGGTGTTTCATATTTTTACTAGAATCTTCCGTCTTCACCTTCCCCGAGAGAAAATGTCGCCAACTCATTTTCTAAAGTGTTGTGTTTTTTAACATTATCGAGAAAATACTTAGACAAAAGTTGAGAAGTTTCAACGGCTTATTAAGTGTAGAAAGCAAATTAAGATCATATTTAAGAGCAGATCTAAATTTTAAAGAGGTTTTCCTATATAGTATAACAATAAGTGGACTTGCCTCATCGTTGGAAGAAATGTTTTCGCTTTGTTTAATTACTTGCACTTCCTCATTTTCGATGTAAAGACATGGGTGATCTCATTGAAGAAAGTCGAATATCGCACTGTTCCACAGTCTCATGTAAGCGCGATGTAGATTTTCGCGTCGTTTTTCTAGTATTTCTACCATTATTACTTCTTGTCTGTTTCGGCATGATTATAATTGAATAACTTGACAATAATATTATCAAATTAATACTTACACAGGTATTTTGGAGATTCACAGAGCGGTTTTACTTAAAAGTGCTTGGGAGATTACCAAGATTTGAAAGAAATCTTTCTTTAACTTGTGCTCAGAGAGCAGAGATAGAGCAGAATACTGCTGTATGGGCAACCTTTAAAAGAGGTTTTTATTGCGTGTGAGCGACTTTCAGGCCCAGTGGAAAACTGGCATGCACCACCATGTATATTAGCATTGAAGTATTATGTTTTTAATGTTGTATTTTTATAATTCAGTTAATATTTTTTTAATGCCCGTATAGGAAACCAAATAATCCCCGGAATTAAACAACGCTTCAACGAACAGTATCACAACACCAACGGAGAACTAATGGTAAATTTCTGTGCCTACAACGAATTAAGGAAAAACTATACTTTCTTTCAACACAAAGATTAATATAAGTACACTTTTGAAAATACAAGAGGACACAAATCTATGATTGACTTTATACTTAGTAACCGAGTTATACATCCCACCTAGATATTGGATATTAGAACATTGAACTCTGTTAATGCAGGAAACGATCATAAATTGGTTCTACCAAAGATTCGAATAAAGATTACACAAGAGAAAAAGCAGTTGGAAAAGGTTAGGATACAAAAAAAGAACATAGACTCTCTGTGGCATACGTCAACGAAAGAATTATATCAAAAAAGATTGATGGAAAAAATTGAAAGAAAACCAATAAATGAAGAGGAAGATATAAATCATAGCTGGGAAAAAATTAAGGGAAACATAGAAGATGCTTCAAATGAGTCATTGGGCACACATACAATTACAATCAACAACAAAAATCCTAATAAAACTCCATGGTTCCGTAAAGAAGTTAAAGATAAGTGTAACAAAAAAAGAAAAGCATATTTAGCATATAGAACGTCAAAAATGCCGGAAGCATACAATAGGTACAAACTAATTCGTAACGAAACTAATCTACTAGTCAGGCAACTAAAAAGTGAACATTGCGAGCAGTTCTCTAAAAGAATGGAAGAAGACTTCTATAGTGTACAAAAACAAATGTGGCGACTGATAAGACAACAGCGCAAAGAAGTATCTGAACTCTCCGAAACAAACAAAGTATCATAGGAGAAATGGATAGACTACCTAACAAAATTATTTGAGGGAGATGCTAACATTGGAAAAAACAACATACCAGCAATAAGAAATAATGTGGAAGTCACCATTCAAGAAGTAGAGAAAGCTATAAAATCCTTAAAAAATAGAAAGTCTCCCGGACAAGACGAAATTCATAACGAATTGTTGAAATACGGAGGACAGCGACTAACACAGGAACTCACAAGCTTCAGTCGAAAAATCCTGACACAATACAAAGTACCAGATAGGTGGAGAACCAGCACAATGATGCTTATGTTTAAGAAAGGTGACAAACAAGAACCAGGGAACTACAGGGGTATTAATCTACTGGACACAACTCTGAAACTCATTACGAAAGTAATCAAAAATAAAATTAATTCGGTTACAACACTGGAAGATGAACAGCAGGGATTTAGATCAGGAAGGTCTTGCGTGGATGCAATATTTATTCTACGACAGATAGTCGAAAAATCTATAGAATACAATAAACCAACATTTTTATGCTTTATAGATCTAACAAAAGCATTCGATCGCATAAAGTTAGATGACGTAATCCACCTGTTATATAAGAGAAATATTCCTATCAATATAAATCAGACCATCGAAAACATATACGCAAACAATAAAGTTCAGATTCGCACTAACGGTAAATTATCAACACCCATACCAGTCAACAGCGGTATTAGACAGGGAGACTCGCTTAGTCCTTTGTTGTTTAACATGATAATGGACGAAATAATAAAGGAGGTACGACTTGGTAGAGGATATAAAATGGGTGATACAGAAATAAAAATTCTCTGTTACGCTGATGACGCTGTGATATGTTTCGAAAATGAAGACGACCTCCAGAGATTGTTAAATACCTTTAATCTTACGGGAAGAAAATATAATATGATTATCTCAGCCGAAAAATCTAAATGTATGACAACCTCAAAAGAACCCCTCCGATGCAAACTAGAACTAGACGGTCAAATAATACAACAAGAAATGAGTTTCAAATATCTAGGAATCGACATAACTAGTTATGGCAACATCGAAGATGAAGTAAGAGGGCAAGTGGCCAAAGCAAATAAAGTGGCGGGTTGTCTCAACGACGTGATCTGGCGAAACAAACACTTACAACAAGAAACAAAGGTTCGGATCTACAAAACCACAATGAGACCTATTATGACATACACCTCAGAAACACGGCCAGAGACGACAAAAACGAAACAACTATTGGAGACTACAGAAATGATAATGCTTCGACGAATAACAGGAAAAACGCTACTAGACAGAGAAAGAAGCGATAACATTAGGCAATCATGCAACACAGACTGCATTAATGAGTGGGTGCTACAGCGTAAGACACAATGGAACAAACACATAAGCCGAATGACAGAGGATAGACTGGTAAGGATCGCACGAGATAAATCGCCTAGTGGTACACGCAGTAGAGGTCGACCACGGAAAAGGTGGAGCGATAATTTAAGTCCAGAATGAGGAAAAATCGAAGAAGGTACAGGTCAGGGACCTATTATAGAAGGTAGAAGAAGAAGAAGTTAATATTTTTTAAGATAAAATAAATAAAAAAAAATTAGATCATTTATGTTAAGGAACATGGATTAAAATTTGATGACGATTGATCGAGTAGTTTTCTTCTTCTCTTATATTAAATATAATTAGGTAATCGATTGAATTTGCCGTTCAACATTTTATTTGGAAGTACGTACAAACAGACGGATGGACGGACACGATAAAATCATAAGAAGTCCTGAGTATATTTAATTTTGTATATTTTAAAACAAAGTTAAACAATTTTACAAAGAACTGATTAAATAAGGCTATATAGAATTTGAAATGTTAAGTAATAAATTTCAAGAACAAAATTATCGAAATAAATTATAGACCCCGAAGTGGAAAAGAAATATCCATTTAATCCGAGTTCACCGGAGTACAGTAAATCAAACATTTCTCCAGAATTACGGAGTTATTGGTGAATATTTTCAGCCACACCTGCCTTAGATGATCGCTTTTCCATTTACTTAATATATGTGCGAATGTGTTTCCTTATGAATAAAACATGCCATCGGTGGCTCAAGACGTTCATCAATTCATTTTGAAACTAGTACATCTCGGCAGGTATCGATCAAAGTTTTATTTGAAGGAACTCTTTAACTGTAATTGAATATATGCTGATTTATGTTTGATTTGCAAGTAAACTATTTCTACGGGGGTATCCAGAATACGATATAAAAGATTTTTGTATTTATTTATCTAGTTTGGAAATAATCTTTTAGTAAATATAGCTGCGGGAATCGGTAATACGAAGAGCTCTAGAACTTTTTTATTTATTCATATTAAATGTAGGCAAAGTAAGATACAAAAATGTATTGATTGGAAGCGCATAACGACTTTAAGATTTCTCTAATCTGCAAATTTCTTGATTAAATTTTGAATAGCCCACTGTGACCGTCGATTATGGACACAAAAATTATCACATGTCTTGCAAAATGTGACTATAAAATTTTCTTCACATTTTAATGGATTTTTATTAGTAATAAACCTATTCTTTAAATAAAATTCTGTTATTTATAATATAGTGTTGTAAATATGCCGGCGAAATTGCGACATAAGTATAAGCTATTTTTCAACCACTAAAAATTTCTTCAGGCGTGCTTCGTCTTGACACCGATGGGTTCCTTTCCACCCTTGTTTACGTACTTAATTATTTTTGGATGTTATTTTCGAAGTCATTTCTTGACGGGATTTATAGGTAATATGTTACACTATAGGCGGTCGTTGATTCAAAACCACCCCTCCAAGGCAACGTTTCATTGAATGAAAAATCCCTGAGAAATCTGTATGAACTAACTGCCTTTTAGTGGTCTTTTTTATAGGGTTCAGGCTTAACCAAAGCCCAGGACTTTCTTACGTTCTTACGTTGTGTCGTCCCTGCTCGGGCGCCATGCTGTTAATATGCCGGTGATGTTACGACATAAGTACAAGATAATTTTCGACTACTAAAAAGGGGTATTTCGGTGGTGGACTCGTCAGTGGGTTCCACCGATGCCTTTCCCAGACACCCTTGTTTACGTACATAATTATTTTTGGATGTTATTTTTTAAGGTATTCCTTGACGGGATCTATAGATAAGATGTTACACTATAGGTGGTCGTTCATACAACAATAGTTAGAACTTACCTTTATTCACTAAGAAGGTAGTTCGCTGAGTCAAAAATAAGAAGTTACAAAGGCGGAAATACAAAAGATCTATGGAGACTTGTGACTATCTATCTTATAGTGCTTGTTTTACAAATGTTGAAGTGAAATATAAGAACAACCCCCCACCATTCTGCTCCTACACTAATTTTAGAAAGCCTAGCAGTACTCTACTAGCTGAGACTTTTATTGCTTCTATTTCTCATATACTTGCTTCTAGTCATAGCTGCAATTCTTATTCTCTCATTACCTAATATAATGCCTAATGACGACAAAAGAACATGTAAAAATGTGGAAACCTAATTTACGACGAGTCCGAATTCCATTCCTTCATTTCTTAGTAATAAAAATAATACATGCAACATGATCCAGTGAATGGTACGGCTCAACAATGTCTCGATACACTGAAACAGAAGCTTTTTGCTAATGCAGAACGGCTAAAGAGATACAAGACCAGCAATAATCGAAAACGAGACAATGATCAGAAAAGACTTTCTACCAGAGAGAAGAGTTTTGGAGAAACCAACTTTCCACATCCGCCAATTGTATCATCGCAGCCGGTTAGATCAATGAATAGCACCAAATCTGCCAACACTATAGCCATATGCAGTTTGAGCCATTTACCACCGAGGAAATCTCAGGAATAATCAAGGAATTCCATAACTGGAAATCTCCAGGTCTCGACCGGGTCCAGAACTACTGGCTCAAGAAGGTCTGGTGTATACACCATCAACTGGCTAATCTTATTAATGATGTATTTCCAAACACAGCAAAAATGTCATTGTTTCTGACAGAAGGTATTAGGTATCTCTTACCAGAGGACCAACATAACACACATGACCCAGCTAAGTATAGGCCAATCATCTGCCTTCCCACACGATACAAGGTAATCACCTCCTGCTTGATTCAACGCATCTATGCACATTGTGAACAAAATAACATCATCGCAACGCAACAGAGAGAATGCACCAGGGGAGCAATGGGATGCAAAGAAAATTTGATTGTTGACTCTGTCATACGTAACCAAGCCTGTGCCAACCGAAGACACCTCTTTGCTACCTACATAGATTACAAGAAGGTCTTCGACTCAGTGTCACATGAGTGACTCAAAATTATACTGATAATTTATTGGATCGATAATCATTTTGTTTCCTTTTTAGAACGCATCATGTCAACCTGGAGAACTAGGATCCAATTGCATGTGCCATCCAGCGAAACCATCGAAACTAATACAATTCCAATACGAAGGGGAATATTTCTAGGCGATTCGCTAAGCCCAATGTGGTTCTGCCTTGCAATGAACGCACTGCCATGCCGTTTGAACTCCACCAGATACGGCTTCATTATTATAAATAACAACGAAGAGGTAGTAAGATTGAATCATCTTTTGTACATGGATGATTTTAAACTAATGGCTGCTACCAGAAATCAGCTCGAAGAAATGGTTAAAATTGTAGAGGAGTTCTTCGCGAATATCGGAATGCAATTTAGACTTGACAAGTTCCATATTTTGAACATCGTTAAAGGTAAGATACAACCAGGAGCATTTGAAATGCAGAACGGTGAAACTATAGTTTCAATGGAAGCAGACGAAACATACACACATTTAGGTATAAACCAGGCTAAAAGAATTGACCACTATGAAAGCCGAATTATCAATCGAATTTGTCAGGAGGGTAAGGCGGATATTACAAACTAACTTAAATAGTAGAAATTTGTTTAAGGCGCTCAATACGTACTCTTGATCTGCACTTAGCTACTTTTTTGGAATTGTAAAATGGAGGAGGATAGACATCCAAAACCTACAAAAAAAAAATAAGAACACTCCTAACAAAAGCACAAAAACTCACCCTCGGACTGCTACTGAATGTACAATGCTTCCAAAATATCAAGGAGGAAGAGGATTGGTGGATATTGGTAAGCAGCTCGACCTCCAAATAATAAACTTACGTTCATATTTCCACAGGCTAGCGGAATCTTCCACACTAGATCGAAAAATATGCGAGGCAGGCGATTCAATGCCGCTACAGCTGAGGAAACAGGATATTGCTTCTCACCACCAAACCGACCCGGAGAAGTTATAAACCTGGCTATAGAAGCCACTTCATTAACTCAGCTGGTGGATTTCAGGACAGATGTTTCCGGAAACGGAGGACTTCTTATTAGCTGCCCAAGACCAGGTTATTCTGACGAAGAACTATCGATAGTTCATCATTAGAGATCCCTCGATAGAAAATGACCAATGTAGATATGGCTGTCGAACATCACAGAATACAAAGCGACATTGCTGTACCTAACAGCAACAACTTAAAGCCAAAATGCAACGAGAAAATCACCAAATACAGAGATCTGGGGGTACAAAGTCGAAGACAATGAGCAATGAACAGCGTCCAAACGATTCCCATAATTTTATCAACAACTGTAGTGATACCAAAAAACCTCCTGCAGAACATCAAGGGACTGGGTTTTAGTGAGCATTTGTATAAGACGATTCAGAAAACAGTTCTCCTATACTTCTAAACTTCAATCCCATTCCCAACCCCCCCTGCCTACAAATTCTTGGGTATATACTTTGACTCTTCTCTAAACTTTGGACAACACATTGGCTACCTTAAGGCTAAGTGTTCCAAAGATCTCAACATTTTAAGAATGCTCTCTGGCATTAAATGGGGTTCCCATCGTATCTCATTATTAAGACTATATAACTCTCTCATCCTCTCAAAATTGGATTATGGCTCGGTGGCATACGTATCTGTCCCTCCTTACCTTATCAAAAGACTAGATCCCATCCATAATAGCGGATTACGAATGGCCCTGGGAGCTTTCCGTACTAGCCCCACCTCCAGTTTATATTGCGAGTCAGAACTTCTCCCCCTTCATCACAGAAGAAATCTATTGCTGCTAAACTATGCAAATTCTCTGAAATTCAGACCCTTTATACCTCATTCCAAATATTTCTTGCATTTCCCCCCGCCTCCCAACAATAGTATGCCGGGCTCACATATGAGATTCCTTTCACTGTGTCAAACCACCTCTCATCCGCTCCCAGTCCCGATCACTCATGAAAGATTCACAACCCTCCATGGAACTCATCGCCCATCATAACCGATCTGTCCTTTCTGGAATACTCTACGGAGACCTGCAACAGAGAACTCCTTAGAAAGTACTTTAATGAACTCACTCACACTAAATACAGTGATCATGCAATGGTATTTACTGACGGACCCAAGACCGATTCTAAAGTTGGTGCAGCTGTCTTTTTTTCCCCTCATAAATACTCTTACTCCCTACATCCCTCATCCAGTATCCTATCTGCAGAACTGTTTGCGATTTTTAAGGCCACTGAGGTAATAAAAGGATCCCACAAAAAATTATGAACTATCGCCACTAATTCCTTAAATTCTATTACCTCTCTAAAATCATATAATCCCACTCACCCTTTGGTCATAAATATAAAATACAACCTGACAAGAATAAGCACACAAAAAAAGAAAGTATCATTTCTATGGATACCTAGTCATGTGGGCATCGGAGGAAATGAGGAGCCTGACAATTTGGCAAATGGTGATCCCACCTCTCTTTTTGTTAATCTAACCTTCTGCCCCGGAGATCTTCGTATCTTCTCTAAGCATAAAATAAGAGCCCTTTGGCAGTTAGAATGGGATCTTCAATTGGAAGAAAATAAGCTACATGAAATAAAAGACACAATACACACTAATATTGCTCTTCAGAGCCTTCCTAGAAAACCCCTGTCCGTTATGGCCAGACTCAGAATTGGCCACACTAGACTAACACACGGCCATCTTATTGATCGCTCTATTCCCCCCCTATGTAATCAATGTGAGGTAGCTCTTTCAGAATATGTTTATTCTGGAATTCTGCCCTAAATATTCTCGTCATCTGATTGAACTTGATATCAAGGGCCCCTTAAAGCAGAAACTCTCTTATGAAAATACTATGAAAATTTTCTACTTCCTTCGAGACTCCTCCCTGCTACCTCATATACCTTAATTAGTACATACATTTATAAACATGCTAGTCTTTTAGTATATAACCCTGTTTTTCTTCTGTTTATGTTCCTTGTTTTTACTAATATGTGTTTTAATATTTTATCTATTTATTTCCGAAACCTTCCAAAAGTTTGTAGAAAATACAGCAAATCACTTCACCTAGGACTCGATAATATTGAAAGGGTTCCCACAGAGCTTCATATTTTTGGTATCTTTGTATACCTGGCATAAGTCAATATTCTCTGGAGGGATTGAAATCAGAGATAATAATTTATTACTACTAAATAAGAAAGTTACAATAATTTTCTACATCCATGTGTTTGTTGAATTCATGAGCTACAAGCAGCTTATTTTGATATCAAATAACGAAATTTTACTTCCTAGTAATAATAATAAATACATTTATTGTTATAAACCATTGTACAATTAATAAAAATTTGTTATAATCAAATATAAATTTCTATTCGACGGTTAACAATAGGTCTTAAAAAAGCAGACATCTAGAATATTTAGATACTGTTTATGTATTTAATTATATAATAATATTTCTATAACCTAAAATATTAAATTTTTAGCGAAATAAACTATGATATTAATTTCGAAAGGAAAAAAGTACGAACGGGCAAGGGAGTAGGTAGAATGGATAGAGCAAATTGAAAATATGATAATGTGCATAGGGAGAAAGACCCACAGGTATTGCCATTACTGCCGCTGGCGTAGCTGCTTCTTTAATTCCTTCTTAAATTTTAGAACAGACCAGTCCATATTAATATTTCTTAAATAAGTAATTCATTTTACTACATTATAAGAAAATGATCACTTAAAAATTTCTTTTCGGTGTTGTGGTATCGTTAATTAACTTAAAGTAGAAGATTGTTACATACAATCGAAAATGATTATACGTGTTAAGCCAACCCGCGGCAGCAAGCTGTGGCGAAACCTGGTTCCTACGTCTGACCCCGTATATTAACTTTAAGCATGAATTTTGAACTTTTTGAATTTTATTACGACCAACAGCATTTAAACATGGTATATGAATTCCATCACAATGATTAAATTGTGACAGTACGAGAGCATCGCACAGCAGTTTCCTAGCGCCCCGAGAAAGACAATGTCGATTACTGTAAGTAATCGTATGTAATCCTTAATTTAGATGTAACATGTGATCTGAAGTGCAGCCCAGAATGCACTGTTAAACCCAAACTCTTACCTGATTCAGAATTAGGTGAAGGTATATTATTTATTTTAATTTGCATTTGGTTTTTTAAGTAATTAACTTGCTTTTCATTTCCAAATAAACAACTGACGATTTTCTATGATTAAGTTTAAGAAGATGATCTGTAGCTATGTTATAAAAGCTATTTAAATTGGAGCTTATAATTTCCTCGGCAACATTGAAGTGTACTTGACAAAAAATATAGTAAATATGAGGATCTTCTGCATAGAAACGGTAACTGAAAGGACGAAGGCATTTTAAAAAAAAGTTAAAAGTAAAAATTGTGTGCAATAAGGAACCCAAAACGTTTCCGATTACATGCTGTGTCCGATCTGATAAAAATGAATCAAGAAGTTCACAAGCACTCTCAGGGATATCAATATAATGGAGAATTGATAAGAGAATTTCATGAGTAAGCATATCAAATGCATTACTGAAATCCAGCAAAATCAAGGCGCTCATTTTATTTTCATTAATTGCTCTCAAAATATAATCCGTAACAACTGAAAGAGCACCTTCACAGCTATAGCCAGGTCTAAAACTAGATTGCTTGGTGAGTTAAATTGAATTTAGATTTAAAAAATGTTCAATCTGACTGTTTATAACCCTCTTAAGAGCTTTGAATAGAGTCGGAAGATTACTTATCTTGGATAGTGATATAACCTGGGCACTCGTCCATAGTCCATCTTCTTCTATATCTTCATCAATATCAGAATCACCAAAGTTGGCTTCAATTTCTTAAAAATTATTTAAATCATAGTTTAAATAGTCTCTAAAGTTGTTATCAATCTTTTTTCATTGAGAAAGGTATTTTAGTCCAACACTTGAATCAATTCTTTTAAATCTAGAACCTCATCTCCTATATTTAACTCCATAATTTTGGGAATGACTATTTTACTTTTTAATGTTCACTTTCCAATATTTACTATTTAATAGTTATTATTTAATTATTATTTTTTGTATTTAATTTAACAGACGAATGAAACATATATATGAGGTAATTCGAAAAATATAATGAGAAAACAAAGGAGGAGGAAGAGGATAAAGAGTATATACTCAATACTCTTCATCTTCCCCCTCCTGATTTGTTTTCTCATATATTCACTACTTGAAATCTAGCCAAGACTTTAGATCGGTTTAAGTACATTATATTTCTCTTATATAAAGTAAGTTAGAATATGCCTCAGCTATCTGGCATCCATATTACCTCTGAAAAATTTCAATACGGTTTCTTAAGATTCTTAAGCTTAAAATTTGATGGGTTTTATGCACAGGGTATTACTTCATTTGAAAGAATACAAACAAGATTTCATTCCACTACTTTGGGATAACTAGATCGTCAGTATTTTTTATTTCCTGAAACCCACACTCCACAATAATAACTAATTTATCTAATGAAAATTGGATATGAACAAGGTATAAAACTGATATGCACTTCTCCCTAAATTTTTGCAAAACCAGTTGGGAAATAAGTACTGAGTGTGATATATTGTTATCATTTTCTTTTTGTTGACAATGTCCAGCCTTTTCTAAGTCCGTGGTCAAAGCAGAGACGATATCTACACATCTGTTTTAAAATTAAAAAAAAAATTGAGAAAGGTGTGGGCTCATTTTCTATTAAATCGAGTCAAGATACTGTATTAGACATACTTCAGTGCCCTTAAAATTGCAAGTTATTTTAAAAATATTCCTCCCATAAGGGAAATTTTCTAGATTTAATAATTTTCCTCTTCTTATAAGATTTTTTGTTAGTAGAACAAAAAAATCTTGGGATCAGTAGAGATTTTTTGCAATATACCATCTCTGCTTTTAAAATTAATAGGATTTCGTAATACGGGCAAAATCAAACAACACCGAAAACAATAGCCTTCAGTAAAATTTGAAAACAAGCAAACTCCATTGTCTACAATGATGTTTACCATTTACCTTTCCGGGTTTTATGAAAATATGATTGGAAGCTCGGATTAACTAGCAACAATTTTTATTTATATACATTCCTTGAATTTTCTTTTGATAAAAACTTTCTTGCAATTAAATGAAATTTGTCGAGATGAAAAATACTCAAAAAATTATTTTCTTTTGAAATTGTAAAATTTAGGCAGAAATTATATGAGGGAAGTCATTTATACTTCGGAAACTGACACTACGTTCGTTGCTATAGACATACGGATGCTATTTGTGTTGTTTACAGTAACTTCAGAAGCCTCAGAATGTAGATCTTACTAAACGGAAACGACCAGAGCATAGAATGAAGGATATAATTTTTGAAACATGGAATACTCAAGGTTTTAAAGAAAAAGTAGAAGATGTAGTGAAGGCATTAGAAAGAATGAGAATAGATGTTGCCGTTCTCACAGAAACAAAAAAGAAGGGCAACGGTCTTGAATACTATGGTGATTTCGTACACATATATAGTGGCGTGCCAAAAAGCCAAAGAGCTGCGAAAGGGATGTCAATCCTCATCAGGAAAAAATACGGCAATAAAATTACGTCATGGAAAACAATTAACGAAAGACTAGCCACGGTAAATTTATCTTTGAAAGGACATAGAATTATAATAGTCACCGCATATGGCCCAAATGATGATGCTACACAACTGACTATGGATGCCTTCTACGACCAACTAAACGAAACTATCTCAAGAATAGGAAACCAAAGAGAAACAATAGTGATTGACGACCTAAATGTTAGAGTGATTTCAAAAACGAACAGTAATATAGTTGGAAGGTACGGTGAAAATACGCTTAACAACAACGACCTTTGTACACAACATAAACTAAAAATTCTGAATGGATTCTTTCAACATAAAGATGTCCACAAATATACTTGGCACCAAGAAACTAGAAAACTGAAATCCATTATAGATTATATAATTGTTAAACAGGAATCCTTTCTGAAAGTTCAAGATACTAGGGTATACAGAGGAATAGAATGCGGATCTGACTACTTTTTCTTGGGTGCAAAGATACAAATTCCCTTCAAGACAAAAGACAACGGAACAGACAATACAAACGCCTCAACAATAGAACGAATATCTTACAATGTGGAAGGACTTCATGAACCTAGTACAAAATATCTATTTAAGACTCGATTAAATAACAAACTTCAAACTGAATTGCTGTCAGGGCGCACTGATGAACTATGTGAACACATCGTATCCTCTCTACACTCCGCTGCACAAGAAGCTCTAGGAATTAAGACGAAAGACATGAACAGACGAAACAACAATGTTAAATGGGACAAGACACTGGAAGAACAAAAACAGATAAAACAAAAAGCTTTCAACAAATGGCTAAATTCAAAAGATCCACAAGATAAAAACATATACAAAAATGAACAATCCAAATTTAAAAACATGATTAACAAAAACAAAAACGACACATGGGACAGGAAATGAACTGGACTAAATACACATGTAGGAGGTACAAGGTCATCAGAAGCATGGAAATTAATAAAGACACTAAGATCAGACACCACAAACAAGATTAACTTACAACCAATCCCAATCAAAAAATGGATAACCCATTATCAAACGTAGCTTATCGAAGACCGACAAGAGTACCTCGTTAACTCCCCGAGACGGTACAACGTATAAGGCCACTATATAGACGTAACAAAGGAGATGGTATGTAGGTCTGTGGATTCATTGAAAAATAGGAGAGCAGCTGGACCGGAAGGAATACCTACTGAACTGAACGGTACTGAAAAACTAAAGTCTTTTCTTCAAGAACTATTTAACAAACTCCTAAATAATGATAAACCTATCCCAAATATATGGAAAGAAGGCTGGATAACACAAATCCACAAAAAAGGAAGACGCGACGAATGCTCAAACTATAGATGTATAACTATAACCAGCACAATGAATAGAGTATACGGAAAACTGCTTAAAAACATCGTAGAAACAGAATATGGCCCCCAAGAAATTGAAGAACAAGCAAGTTTTAGAGCTGGCCGATCGTACATAGATCATATATTTAGTTTAACCCAACTTAATGAAAAGAAGGTGGCAAGAAATAGAGAAATATTGGAACGAATTACTAAAGGGAAAAAAGCAATCGGATCTCTAAACTCGCTATTATGGTCAACAAACATCTCCAAGGAAAGAAAACATCTTTTATACAATGCAATATTTAAAAGCGTTGTATTGTATGGATATGAAACATGGTAGATAAATAAAACTTTAGAACGTAAACTGCTGGCTCTTGAAATAAACTTTTGGAAAGTCAAGGATCCAACGAGAGAATTAGAGAGATTATGGGCGTAAAGAAAACTATTCTCGATGAAATCGAACAACGTTAGCTGGTATGGTATGGACATGTGGAGAGACTGACGGACGAACGTCTACCATAGCAAATCCTAAAATGGACACCAAATGAAAAAATAAAAAGAGGAAGACCAAAAGTTACCTGGATTAAGGGCATTAACCGAGCCATGTCCGAAAGAAACTTACTTCCAGGGGATTGGGAAGACCGAAAACAATGGAGCCTGGGAACCGGAAGGCGTAGAACGCTATGAAACCGGAAAACTTCAAGATTTCATCTCCGCCAGAAAAAAATTAACTAAGTTAACATTTTCGTGCGATTATTTTTCACAACTTTTGACACAGTTTATCTCTGTAAGCATACATCGATGAACTTAAGTCTTTAAACGGCGATGAAGCATCTACAAAAACCATTGTATATCGGTCATGTAGTTAATTTAATCGTAATTAAATCGTAACCGTCGTTTGCTCAAGGACGAGTAGCTTGAAGGTTATATTAAATCAATTGTATTGCAAGAAAACATCGATATGTAGGAAACTGATAACGTAAGATCATCATGTAACATACCGTAAGATTGACATATCCACAAACTTTAGCAACATTAAAGATTTGTTCGCTTTAGATTCTGCATAATTCGACAATTACTCAAAAAAAGGATCGAATCGATTGGTTCAAAATTTTTTTTAAAAAGGTACGATCGTAGTGTTTCAAAAAACATTTAAAAGTTTGTGACAAGTGATGAGTCTTGGATTTATGAGCCCGAGAATGAACAGCAGTCAAATGTATAGGTTTTTCATGATGTGTCAAAACCAACAAATTTAGCCGAGCACCAAGTACTGTTTTTTCATTAAAAACTGGCCATGTTGCAACCGTGTCATTAGAGAATAGTGAACTGTCAATTCTGCTGGAAGTTTTCGGTGAACTGATGAGAAAAGATCCGATACGATGGATCATTCTCCACCACGACAATACGAGCTCTCACACATCGACTCAAGCAAATAACTTTCTGAGCATTTAAAATGTGAAATCGGTGGGTTATTCGCCGTAAATTACTGATTTAGCACCCAGAGATCACCTTTTGTTTTCATATATAAAGAATAAATTGTGAGGTCGATTTTCTGCATCTGAAGATGCGATTGATTGACACAAAACGGTTTAGGTTCTGACACCTCTCCTGTAAAATAAACACTTATTTGTAAATAGTCACTGTCATATTTTCGTTTCTTTCCTTTTTTTTCATTCTGTTGGCTTATTTTTTCTTCGCTTTCAGTTTGGCGAGACAGTAGCTCACTACAACTGCCACTTCGTGTTGGTTCCAAATCAGGGACTGAAGTAGAAGAAGTAACTGATTGTACGTCCAGCTTTTCGTCACACTTGACAAAACTATCCGTTTTTAACCAACGATCTTTTTGAAATCACTCGAGGTTCTTAAGCTCATCAGCTCATCGTACGGTTGAATTCGACTCTACTCTTCCTTATATATGACTCCAGCGTTTTTATATTGGCAATTGGCGTCTTCGTTCGCCAGAGTAGAAGTTGCCGGCTCGTTCGAGAATGTACTCACATTGCCAGTAGCGTAAAGACTCGTTGCGTTACAAATTGTTGCCTGTTGCCATGTTTAATTTAAAATTCCGCCATTACGATATTTTTTTCGTAAGCCCCGTTTACAAGGCTTGTGAACCCCTGGAAGTTCGAGAACCTCCGCTTGGGAAACGCTGCTCTACATGGTAGCTTGCAGAGTCAGAATACCGAGGGCAGACTTTATATGCTTTCGCAAAATTTCCTCTATTCGTATTTCTACAAGTTCCGTCCTAACGCTCTTTTTAAAATTCAATTGTCTTCAAAATACTTTAAATGAAATATTGACTGTATTCACACAAAAATATAATTTTGCCGCGAAACGGTAATTTCCACAACAGAAATTCTAAAAAACACAATATTTTATTTTTATTTATTAATAAAAATTTAATTAAATCTCCTTCGAGTCACGTGACAACGAACACCAATCAACGTGTGTTGTCAATCCATACTAACGTCGTCGCTGGCATTCCGTCTTGATACGGTTATTCTTTTGAGTCACTATTAATTTCAGTTCTATTACTTGAAGTAATCATGATCACTTCGATCTAATGACAAGTAAATGTATATTCAAAAGAACATGGTTTTCAGTTTCACTTTTTTCACTTTGATAATTTGATAATTACTCTAAAGAATACGTCATTACTGTCACGAACTTGACATATAAATTTTTTAATTTTATGTCACATCCGTGATCGCTGTCAAGGGCTACGTTGCCAAGTTATTATTTTATAGTCATTTTCATGTCATTTCTAAGAAATTTTCTCATAAAGGAAAGTGACTTTATTAAAGCAAATAGTTCAAATTTGATCACGACTTTGATTGGTGTTCTTGCTTTCCCAGATTGTGTTGTAAGCGTTGGCATCACACACCAATAGTAGTGGTAGTTTCTTTTCCTGGCAGTACTCTACCAGTTTTTGCACTTCTAGCGGTGGTATTGGCCCGTCTCCTGCGAAGTAGCATGAGGCTACGATGATCTAAGGCTTTTTCTTTTCCAGTTCGAGGTATGCTCGAATAGGAAAGAGGTCTCTCGTTAGGAATTCTGAAAGACAAAAATAATTAAATTTTTCCTTATCATAATACATGTTCTGGATGTCTCACCACTGATATGATATTTTACCTTAGCATCCTTGCAGTGTAATCCATTTACCTGATATCTGTTGACCCAAGGTTTCTGGGTCAGCGCAATCCCCAGCTGGTTTTTAGTGAGCGTCCTAGCGATTACAGCCGAGGCGCCCGTAGCATGGTGAACATTTACCATATTGATGCCTGCTATTTCCTGTTATTGGGAGAGAGTGTCGTCCGCTCCCTTGAAGGTAATGTCTACTCCTATGAGGGTAATGTCTCCCCTGTCACCTTTTCCTTCAGTTTCCTCGACTTCCCTTGTCGTTTCTTCAGATAATGATTCTTCGAGCTACAAGTAGGAGATGTGGCGACTTCCCACACTTGCCACATCGTCGACTTTAGAAGTTTTAAGAGTCACTTTCCCCGTTTCCTTCCTATCCCTCTTTAGACCATGCGCGGGAATTTTCCCAAACCGATAGTGGATGGTGTGCCCGTTGTCTTTGATTTTCTGGCAGGATAGATTGTCGATTCCTGCCCTCAGTATTTGACCTTTCCCTTCGTCCTTTAATTTAATGAGCTTCCATTTTCATGTTTTTGTCCCATCGTTTTGGGCTTCTATTAGCTATAGAAGCTTTTCTGCCGTTGTTCTTTGGCTTTTAAGAAGGATATTATTACTATGTGAGCTTTTCGAATGTCATCTCCCTCACACAGCCTCAGTTCTACTCTCTTCCAGCCTTTCAGCTTTGGCACCTTTATCCAGAGCTATTCTACCGACTGTGGTGTTTCACAGTCGATCAGAATTATACCCGGATTAAAATGGATGCCTCTGAACTAGAGCTTATGTGCCCATCCTCCGTACATCTCTCCCACTAGTTCCTCCTCCAATAGGGTCTGATCGTTCGCGCTGTCGGTAGTCTCAGGGAATGTTTTGGAGATGATTTGAGAGCAGCTGCATGGCTCTCATCAGTATAGGAAGCGATGGTGGCCTTGCCCGTTTTTCTCTTCTTTTATTCTGATTTTTGAGGTGTAGTTGCATCTGTCTCCTCTCGCTTACGTTTTAGTTTATTCTTTTGATCTTCGGTAGTTTTATGTTCTATCGCCTTCCTCCTGGCTTCCCCTGGTGCTAGTCATTCATTGAGATAGCGCAGTTACCACTTTACTCCTGCTCAACTTAATCCTCGCCTCAGAAGATCGCCTTTACCTCCCAGTTTTCCCCGTTCAGGTAATGGAGGTGAGCTTTTCTTCTTCTTTTTTCTCTTTCCTTCTTCTTTTCTACGGGGGGTTCATTAAGGAGGTTGTCCTTGTTTCTTTATCATTTTCCCCCACTTGGTCTTTCCTTACGCCGCTCACTCACTTGAGGAGGCGAGTGAGTTTCCTGAGTTGTCCGGATGACATACTCCATTTTTTATTTTTTAAAATCATTATTCATGGCTAGTCCCACGAGTAGCTAGGGAAAGTAAGGTCGACTCCTGCAGAGCCCCTCATGCAGGAGCAAAGATTATTGAAACTGGAGGTCCCCAGGTATCCAGAGTTCGCATGTCAGAGATAAACTATGCAATCATCGGCACATGCTGTTCCACTTTGACTTGGGGGGAGTTTCGTGGCTCCATGTAAGTAATGTATCAAGAACTGTTATTTTCGCAAGCGATAATGAATACATAATAGTAATAATCGGTATTTATAAGCTCAAAACTAAAAAAAAACGAGTAGTGCCGAGCTAGGTGTAGCCATATTTCCTGTTACTCTCTGAACGTGGAACGTGAATAAATAACTTTTCAGGCGTTTCAATTGTAGTCTTGGACACTGAGGCACCACACAACATAAATCTTATCAGTTTACCAGTGTAACGTCACATCGGTCAAGTAAAGTAATGG
The DNA here is from genome assembly GCA_034092305.1 of Diaprepes abbreviatus. Classification (NCBI taxonomy): domain Eukaryota; kingdom Metazoa; phylum Arthropoda; class Insecta; order Coleoptera; family Curculionidae; genus Diaprepes; species Diaprepes abbreviatus. The sequence continues at coordinate 4,412,099 of JASJET010000129.1, forward strand.
CGTTTTGGCGGGAAATTTTAAACGGAATTTAAAATCGATGATTTTAAATGTGCTAGTTATATTAAAAAAAAAATTAATATTTTCGGCTACATTGGATACTTATGCGTGGTTTTAAAGTCTTTCCCAAAAATAATCTACATCCCAATTATAAACTTTTAATTGTTATAAGTTAATTTTCATTAAAGATTTATAGTATGGTATAAAAGACTAAAGTAAAAACGTTTTATTCACCAAATCAAACATGCTTAAGGAAATGTTCAATAAAACTCCACAAGAAAGAAATTGTACCATATAAAACTTATACAATAAAATAAACTGAGCGTTAGTTTCATTTCCATAAACTCCTAGGCTACCTAGAAACTATATAAACTTTTTTATTTCATTCATAAACTTAATGAATACGGTACAACTGGACATCAATGGTTTTACAAGACTATAATGGCAAATAAATAATTTAAATTTACTTGTAACCGTTATTTTCTGTATTTTATTGGTTAATTAATTTCCAATATTACCGGTTTTCAGTTTCCTTTGTATTGTTTTATTAGGTTTTTGCCTTACTATTAAATTGAGACACAATAAAAAGACTTATAGGGGTCACAAAACTTTATTTGTTCAATAAAAATTATGATTCAAATAAATTACGTTGGTGCTTTGAATTTTATATAAAAATATTTATTATTTCTAATATTCTACTAAGGAAGTTAAAGGAGGAATAGAAAGGGAATGGCTGTGCAAATGTGACTTGAGTATAAGACTCTTTAGGTAAGTTCAAGGGCAACAGACAGGTCCGGATTTTATATATAAAAATATTAGTTAAAAGAAATGATTTCTGTCATGGGAAGTTAATATTTTAGCTTGTGCAATATCAAGGTTTATGTGACATTTATTACTAAAAATTTACAATCTATACCAAAATAGTTGTGAACGTATAATTATAATCTATTCAAGCGGACAAGAATAAATTAAATTTATTTATTTTTCTATTAAAGACAAATAAGCCCAGTCCAGAAAATTTAGTAAACGGAAAGTACTCTTATGTTTTTAATTTTGCCTACAGCTTTTAATCTTACTTTTAAAAATACATATATATATATATATATATATATATATATATATATATATATATATATATAAATGCATATATATATATATATATATATATATATATATATATATATATATATATATATATGTTATAAGGGAAAATGCCCCTTTTATTATTAAAATATACTAAGTCCGTTATCTAACCGGATGCAGGTGTTTATCTCTAGATATTATATTACAAGCAATTCATAATAAGCTACGTTGACATAATTAAATTAAGACGCAGTTCTCATATTTCTAGCTGATTTAGCATCACGCGTCTATAGAAATCCATGGAACAAAAGAACAACCTTGTCAGCATAGGCAGAACCTATAAATACCTGCAACCACTAAATAAGGTTAATTCGATCTATTCATTTGTAACTTAAAGTACTAATTCTCAAATTCGACTTATTCTCTCTTAACATAAAGTAAGATTCTGTACTGTTAAATTCCGTATTGTTAAATTCCGTACTTAAACTTAAATAATTAACTTCTAAAATAAAATTATTTTGTTATATCTGATTTAATAAATAAAGTCTTTTTTTAAAAACCAATTTTCCTCGGTCACGATATAACAAAATTGGCGCAGTCGTTCGGATGTTTCAACGTGATCAAAAAACACGGTGAATTCCAATTCTTTGTGAAACAAGAGCCAAGCACTCATTCAAACTTCAAGAAACTTCACGGGACAAAGAAGCCCACATCATCCAATCTTCAAGGGACAAAGAAGCCCACATCATTAGAATAAGCAATACTTCAAGGGACAAAGAAGCCCACATCATTAGAATAAGCAACACTTCAAGGGACAAAGAAGCCCACACCATTAGAATAAGCAACACTTCAAGGGACAAAAGAAGCCCACATCATTAGATTAAGAAAAACTACAAGGGACAAAGCAGCCCAAGGGACAAAGAAGCCCACAACATTAGATTAAGAAAAATACAAGGGACAAAGCAGCCCACAACAAATCAAGAACCCACTCATCGTGAAGAGCTCCGTGGAAGCTGGCACAGAAGCAGCCTACACACCTCACGTGGAAGGAACACCTAGTGACATCCCTGGCGTGAGAGCGAACACGAGAGGATTGGTTCTCCTTCAAAGCTTCAAGCAACGCAACCCAGTCGACGTGAAGAGCTCCGTGGAAGCTGGCGCGAAACAGCCTACACACCTCACGTGGAAGGAACACCTAGTGACATCCCTGGCGTGAGAGCGAACACGACGAATTGGTCAACTTCAAGCTTCAAGCATCGTACTCAACAAATCTTCAAGCATCGTACTCAATAATCTTCAAGCATCGCACTCAACAAATCTTCAAGCATCGCACTCTACAACCCTTACGTGGAAGGAACACCTAGTGACATCCCTGGCGTAAGAAGAGCACCGATGAACTTCAACTTAGAGTAAGTCAAATTCATTAATTCATAATTCATTGTAAAATTGACAGAATCTTACGCACAAATAATTAATAATTCTCAAATCAAATAATTAAATTAAAATTAGTTCGAATTCAGTTCGATTATCTTATTAAATAAAACGCCTTTTAATTTGCTTAACCGAACTTAAAAAAATAAATAACAACTTAATCATCAAAAATGGCTAACAATCAAAATAACGATAACGAAATAGCAGTCGAAGCATATAAATTATCAGAGATATTCAGCTTAATCCCTGAATACGAGGGAGATCAAATAGGTCTAAACACATTTACCACATCTTGCGACCAAGCATATCAATTATGCACAGACGAACAAGTACCCTTACTAGTCATAAAAATTAAAAATCAATTACGCGGAAGAGCGGCACAACTAATAAATTCCAGAGATATAACAACATGGGCAGACATAAAAGCCTTATTAGCAGTTCATTTTGGAGATCCAAGAGATCTTACTTCCTTAATTCAAGATCTTCAACGCATGAGTCAAATGACAAATGAAAACCCCATAACATTCGCGGGTAGACTACAAACCCATCACGCGAAAATGTACGCGGCAGTTTCAAAACAAACTTTAGCTCAAAATCAAAAACACGCACAGATGATCCTAATCGATGGAATGTGCTTAAACACTCTTTTAACAGGCTTAGAACCTAAGTTAGGGCAAATACTACGTGCAGGCAACCCTTCAACTATAGTTGATGCAATCAACAGGTTGAAACGCGAATTACAGTTATCATACTTCGAAAATCAAAAATATCAAAGAGCAAAGGCGCAGCCACCGCAAAGACAAATTCAAAATCAGAAAACGTGCTCAAATTGTAAAAGAAACGGTCATACATCAAATGAATGCCGTTTACGACAAACACAAAATCAAAGACCAGCGTACGTACAAAATGTACCGAACATTCAAAATTCACAATTAAGGTATAATCCTAATTTTCAAAATTCACAAATAAGAAGTCCACAGGCGCAGCCACAAAACAGCCGATTTCAGGCACAGTTACAAAATAGCCGATTCCAAGCGCAGCCACAGGGAATCCAAAGACAAAATACTTACCAAAATAATCAAAGATTTCAACCACAACAAAGATCAGTCATAGTTCTTAATCCAAACTACCAAAGATCGAATCAACAAAATACACATCATGTTAATTTTGAACAAGATAATCAAAATTATTATAATTTTGAACCTGAGTATAGTAATTCAAATTTTGATTACTTCGATAATGCCAATGAGACATTTAATCCTGATTACGAAACTTTTACTCCCGATTACGAGATAAATCCCGACGTTAATCCCGACTTAATGTATAACTCTAGTCAAAGTTATTGTCCGAATACTGAATTTTACTCTCAAAACGCGGAAACAAATTTTGAAAATAATTACGCACAAAATGATATATCCGAAAATTTATATTCTCAAAATAATGAAAATTTTCGAGTACAAGCCTCGGAAATAACAGAACTTACAGACCAAATACAAACATTACATGTCCAACAAAACAACCAACAAACCTCCAACAAAGACGAACAGAATTTCGTTTAAACATAGTCAGTTCCCAAAATTTATTTTACATATATGATACTTCTAAAACTTATAAATTATTGATTGATTCTGGAGCAGGCATAACAATTTTTAAACCCAAAACGTGTGAAAAATTTAAAGATAGATTTCCTGAAAATTTTACAATTAAAGGCATAACCAATGAAGACATACCAATTTATGAATCTGTACTTGTACCTTTTAATGTTAAAGATCCACTAAAATGCTACATATGCAACCTTCCGATAAGTTTTGACGCAATCCTTGGCATAGATTTCCTAGAAAAATATGAATGTGTCATTGACTTGAAAAACAAAGTCTTAATCACAAACTTTAAAACAATACAATTATATCAAGTTCCATCTTTGTCAGGTAATTCTCTAGAAAATGTAATTAAAAATCAAAATTTTGAAAATAATCAGATTACGATAGAACCTCGTGTAGAGCAAATTTTTAAATTTAAAACAAATAAACTTCGCAACACAGAGGCAATACTTTTAGCGCAAACGGTTGAAAAAGTTAGAATTCCAAATGCAATTGTAAAAATTAATGAAAAAGGTGAATTTTTAATTTCTGTCTTAAACGTAAATGCTATTGAAAAAACAGTAAATTTTAATAATCTACAATTTGAACCATTTATTAAAAACGTCAGTTCTGTATATAATTATAATCAAGAAATAATTTCACAAGATGACAGGGAAGATGAAATTTTAAATCAACTACGCATTGATCATCTAAACGATGAAGAAAAAGAGCAAATTACTCAAGTCTGTCTCGATTTTTCCGATATATTTTATTTGGATGGCGATAAGTTAACATTTACAAGTGAAATAAAACATCAAATTCCAACAGGAGACGCAAGACCTGTATATACAAAATCATATAGATATCCATACATATACAAAGACGAAGTGAAAAGTCAAATAAACAAAATGCTCGATCAAGGAATAATACAACCATCTGTATCTCCATGGTCAAGTCCTGTATGGGTAGTACCAAAAAAAATGGACGCCTCAGGAAAACAAAAATTTAGAATTGTTGTCGACCTACGTCGCGTTAACGATATCCAAATAGCAGACAAGTATCCACTTCCAAATATCAGTACTGTACTAGATCAACTAGGAAACTGTACTTACTTCACAACACTCGACTTAGCATCAGGTTTTCATCAGATTGAAATAGATCTTAAAGATGTACCTAAGACAGCCTTTTCAGTCGAAAATGGACATTATGAGTTTCTCAGAATGCCTTTTGGAAGCAAAAATGCACCAAGCACCTTTCAACGAGTAATGGACAGCGTATTAACAGGTTTACAAAATGAAAAATGCGCAGTTTATATGGATGACATAATTGTTTATTCAAAAAATCTTTATGAACACATACAAAGACTAAAAGAAGTCTTCACAAGATTAAGAAATGCTAATTTAAAGATACAACCCGACAAGTGTGAATTCCTACGGAAAGAAGTCGCTTACCTAGGACACCTTATAACTAAGGACGGAGTAAAACCAAATCCAGACAAAGTAAAAGCTATACAACAAATTAAAATTCCCAAGAACGTAAAAGACATTAAATCATTTCTTGGACTTGTAGGATATTATAGACGATTCATCCCTGAATTTGCAAAAATTTCTAAACCATTAACAGCTCTATTAAAGAAAGATACGCCTTTTATATTCGATAAGCAATGCACAAAAGCATTTGAAAATTTAAAAGAATATTTAATATCACAACCAATACTACAATTTCCCAATTTTGAAGAACCATTTGTTCTCACTACTGACGCTTCACTTTATGCAATTGGCGCAGTATTATCACAAGGACCTATTGGAAAAGACTTACCAATAGCATACGCCTCAAGAACATTATGTCCGGCAGAAACCCGATACAGTGTAATAGAAAGGGAATTATTAGCTATAATTTGGGCAGTTAGACACTTTAGACCTTATCTATATGGAAGAAAATTTAAACTTATCACGGACCACAGACCTTTAACTTGGTTATTCTCAGTAAAAGACCCTGGATCAAAACTATTAAGATGGCGATTGAAACTAGAAGAATACGACTACGAAGTACAATATAAACCCGGCAGAATTAATAAAAATGCAGACGCCTTAAGTCGCATCAAAGTAAATCATCTTGAAAAAATTTGTGCTTTCAATAAAGACAAAAATAAGCCCTCAACTTCTAAAGAAAGTTCAGAATCAGAAATCGATGAAAATGAAATTGTTCTCATGTCACCACAAACAATGGAAAACGAATGGAAACGTTTCGCAGAACTTTATCAAACTACGTCTCTAATAGACTATTCAAAAGTAAGATACTCAAATGAACAACTTTTAGACAAAGAACATAAAAATATAATAATTATTTTTCAAGAAAACAAATTAAAAGATTTACATTACAAAATTATTGACGATTTATTTGAGAATCACCCAACCTTTGACGACGAAAAGATAAATATATTAAATTCCAAGTCAGTAAAGAAAAGAACATACTACGTCATCACTTTACCATTTCTGAATGAAGATGCAATACCAACTCTTTTTAAAGTGCTTACGAATTCATTAAATATGTTAGACGAAAGCAAAACGTACTATGTAGAAAACAATGTCGAATTACCATTAGTCGAACAACTATCGTTTATATTTTCAGATAAAGACTTAAAAATAGTCGTATGTCAAGATATAATTACACAACCCTCTCAGGAAGAAATACCAATTATCTTAGAAAAATATCATACAGGTAAATCTAATTTTCACCGAGGTGTAAATGAAACGGTCAGAAGAATAAAAGAAAGATACAATTGGACCGGATTAAATAAAGATGTTGAAAATTACATTAGAAAATGTGAGATATGTCAAAAAGCAAAAGTTTTACGGAAAAATATGGATAGCCCATTAGTAATAACAGAAACGCCAAAAACACCATTTGAACGAATCAATATAGACATACTAGAAATCCCGGAAAATAATTACATTTTAACAATCAATGATGAACTAACAAAGTTCATACAAGCATATCCATTAATCGATAAAACATCGAAATCTGTTGTAAACACACTTTTACTATTTTTCCAGCATTATGGAACACCACTTAGAATACATTCAGATCAAGGTTTACAATTTACATCGCAACTAATGAAAGATCTATGTAACCTTTATAACATAAAATTGACATATTCCAGCGTAAATCATCCGCAATCAAATGGATCTTTGGAAAGATTCCATGCAACCTTGTTAGAAATGATAAGAACAATGACATCAGAAGACCCAAGGGAACACCCATGTCAGTTAATTCCATATGCATGTATTTGTTACAATAATTCAGTGAACAAAACAACAGGATTTACCCCATATGAGTTAATATTTGGCCATACGTCATCTAGACCTCCTGAAACCTTGTACAACCAGAAAGAATTAATATCTAAATATATACGAGACCTCAATGCCAAAATAAAATATTACTACGATATTGCTAGACAAAAAACACAGCTAGCAAAACAAAAAGCAAAAGAAAGATTCGATGAACACGTCTCAGCTCACCCTGACTATAAAATAGGTGATATGGTTTATGTACGTGAATCACAGATTAAAAACAAGTTAATAAATAAATTCAAAGGACCATATGAAATTAAAGAAATCAGGTTAAATTCAGCAGTTTTAGAAAACCCTGAAACAAAACAAACTACTAAAGTAAACTATGATCACTTAAAATTGTGTGACAGTCCGTCAGCCATAAAAACCGACAAGCGTAATATACAAGAAATATTTATAAAACCAGACGACAATAATGCTAGAAATCAACAATAAATTTTGTTGCAGAATCTTATTCATCGTGGCCTTAATCTTCAATCTACATAATGGAACTTCAGCGAAGCAAGAACAAAATCAAAAATATTTATATACATTGACCCCAGTCGAAAATAATGTAGGAGTCTATTTTAGTCGTGAATGCAGACTCAAAATCAGTAACGAAAGATGGACGTTACTAGTTTATAAAGATTTACATGGCTTAAGAAATACTTATGAAAATTCATTAAAAATATTACATTCCATAATGTCAACAGTTAATCAACAATCAGACATAATGCGATCATTTAGTGTTGACATAAAAACACACGTAACTCTACTAGATCAAATTGCAAAAAATATAAATGAAAAATTCGAAGAAATAGAATTCAGTTTAAAACCAAACATTCGAGAAAGAAGCAAAAGAGGGTTAATTAATGCAGCTGGTAGCATCTGGAAATTTATCACAGGCAATCTAGACGCTACAGATGGAGAATACTTTAATAATTGTATAAATAAAATAGAGAAAGACGAACATGAAGTGGAAAACTTAATGAAAAAGCAGATTTTGGTAACAACTACAATTATCAAAAATTTCAATGAAACTCTTCAAAAATTTAGAATCGATGAGGAAACATTTAATAAAGATATACAAATAATTGAAAACAGAATCTATGGTATTATGGATACTCTAGAAACGATGGATGCAAAATTGCAAATTATGAACGTATTTGAACATTTGACAGAGTCATTCACTTTTATCGAAACCCAATTAAACGATGTATTAAACTCTATAACATTTGCTAGGCTAAATATAATTCATTCTTCAATAATAACGCCTAAAGACTTAATCTCAGCCTTACAAACAATTTCTCAAAATTTACGCAAAAACAACTTACCCCTTTTCACCGAATGAAGGTCAAATATCCACGTATTTGGATATAATAGAACTATCAGCATTCCAAACTGATAAAAAGTTAATATTTGTATTATACATTCCCCTGGTAGAACCAGAAATATATACGGTTTATAGGCTTTATCCAATTCCAATAAAAGATAATCAAACTCAATTACACTATGTTTTACCAACAATACAAAAATATGTTGCAAAAGGCGAAGATTCTGATCAGTTCATACCTTTAGCAGATGTTGCAAAATGTAAAGAAATAATGTTAAATATAAAACTCTGTAAAAATTTATATTCATACCCAATCGATTCAGAATCAATGTGTGAAGCTCAATTACTTAAAACTAATAATATGAATGCATTACCTAAAAATTGTCAAGTAATTCCGTTCTTTGCACAAGAATATAAAGTTCAATTACTTAAAGAAAATATATGGCTTCTTATAATTTCGGATCAAGTTCCAATTACAATTAAATGCTCTGACTTTGATCCAATTTCCAAAATAATTAATACTAATGCCATTATGACATTACAACCAACTTGTGTGGCTTATGTTAGAAATACAAAAATACAAGCTACTATAGCCAAAGTCTCTGAGTGGCACTATAACTATACAAATATATTTAAAATACCTTTTAATTGTTGTCAAAATTATTCTAAAGATATTAAAAAATCTCTCAATTTGAAACCATTGAAAATAACAGAGCTAAATCTCGAAAATTTAGAGATAGCCAAACATAAGTTAGATCAGTACTCAAAAGAACTGGATAACTTGCTAAATGAGCCAACGATTCAAAAATATACACCCTGGTTAACCTATTTTTCAATAATTTTAATAATCTGTTTAATTATTGTATACATTTTCTGCAAATGTAAAAGACGCAAAAGAATGCTTAGAATAGGGATAATGTCAAACCCTTCACCACCACCACCCCCTATGGGACCTAGACAATCTATTCTAGGAAAAAGATTTTCTAATATTCTACCTCGCAGACGATCTAGTATTAGAGATGTTAGAATTAATGAGCCAGTAGAAGAAAACTTTGAAATGGAAGATATAAATCTAAATAAATCCACTGCATAATTATATAAGTTAAATGTTAATATAATTATTTTAATGTAAACAATCAAATTTATAATTTTATATTATACCATGTAAGTCAAAAGTTATTGCATGGCAACAACTTTTTGATATGGCGGGGTGTATTGTTATAAGGGAAAATGCCCCTTTTATTATTAAAATATACTAAGTCCGTTATCTAACCGGATGCAGGTGTTTATCTCTAGATATTATATTACAAGCAATTCATAATAAGCTACGTTGACATAATTAAATTAAGACGCAGTTCTCATATTTCTAGCTGATTTAGCATCACGCGTCTATAGAAATCCATGGAACAAAAGAACAACCTTGTCAGCATAGGCAGAACCTATAAATACCTGCAACCACTAAATAAGGTTAATTCGATCTATTCATTTGTAACTTAAAGTACTAATTCTCAAATTCGACTTATTCTCTCTTAACATAAAGTAAGATTCTGTACTGTTAAATTCCGTATTGTTAAATTCCGTACTTAAACTTAAATAATTAACTTCTAAAATAAAATTATTTTGTTATATCTGATTTAATAAATAAAGTCTTTTTTTAAAAACCAATTTTCCTCGGTCACGATATAACATATATATATATATATATATATATATATATATGCTTATGCGGCTTTTACGGATTCCGCCGTGTGAGATGCAATTGCAGGGGATATTCAGTATTTGTATGCTTCTTTCCGATCTGTCCTTTGCACAGCCAGGTGCACGTCGGTACCCTGATGAGTCTAGTAGAGACGAAACATGTACCTCTGCCGTATCACTGTGGCGGGGAGGGTAAGTTTTGACTTTCTTCTCGGTATGGTGGTACAGATAGGCCACCATCTCGATGGTGGTGGAATAGGATAAATTGTGTTCCTTAGCAATTTGTTCAAACTGTGCAACCTCTAACACAGAAAGGATATGGTTGGAACGCAGTTTGCATTTACTGTTCGCATTTTCCTTCATATTCTAGACGTAGCCCAGGCGTTCGACAAGGTGTGGCATAAAGGCCTGATACACAAATTAAATGGATTGCTACCGAAGCAGTACGTGGAAATATTGACCTCTTATATTACTGAGCGGACATTCAGAATAAAACAAGAAGATGAGTACTCACAACTGAAAGATGCAAAAGCAGGGGACCCACAAGGTAGCGTACTGGAACCAGTCTTATATGTACTATACACAATTGATGTTCCTTGTATGGATAATTCAACAATAGCAACCTTTGCCAACGATACAGCTATTATGTCTGTCGGCATGGAACCAGAAACAGCCACTGGAAGGCTACAAGAAGATTGCAACAAATTCTTAGAATGGGCAGAAAAATGGAAAATAAAACTAAATGAAATGAAGTCGATACATGTAAATTTCACGAACAGAAAGATTAAAACTCCACCAAGGCTTTGCTAAACAATAACACTGTCCCGCTTGATAATGAAGCAAAATACCTAGGGATGACTTTGGACGCAAAATTATTATGGAACAAACATATTAACAAGAAAAAAAAACAGAACTCAAACTCAAATACAGACAATATTATTGGGTAATAGGAAGAAGCTCAAAATTATCAATACAGAATAAACTCCTGATCTACAACCAAGTTATCAAACCAATCTGGACCTATGGAGCTCAATTCTGGGGATGTGCCAGCAAGTCAAATATCAAATACATACAAAACTTTCAAAATAAAGTATTGAGAAATATGATCAATGCTTCATGGTACATTAGAGACAAAGACATTTATAGAGATCTAAAAGTCCCACTCGTTATAGACGTAATCAAGGAAAAGGCTATTAAACATGAAGAGATACTTCACTGCCACCCAAACGCAGAAGCCCTTTAGCTGCTGGACAACCAGAATCTCGTCCGAAGACTGAAGAGAACCAAGCCGTTTGAACTAGTGTAGTGCTGTGTGAAAGTAGAGCATGTGTCTGGTTTAAGTTAGCTTAAGACAACAAAACAAACTAAGGAACATCATTGGATAACTTTAGAAGTTAAGAAATTAGATTGTATTCGGAAAAAATTAATGGTTGGTCACTTGTGACCAGTTTTAGTTGGAAACGTGTAACTAGGCCTATACGTAAATAAAAAAAAATTTCCTTCATACACAATACTAAAATAAACACTAAAAATCCTTTGATTTTGAGAAATCTACAAATACATTTTAAATAAAATGGTATCAAACAAATATTTAGTCTGCCATTCTAAATTTTTTGGTTCGACATATTTTATCTTGCATAATAAGTTTGTATACGCCCCAAAAAATCTTAAATATAAATCTTGGATAAAATTGCAAAAATGTAAAATTTTTAGTTCTTCATATTGTATCTGCCATATTCAGTTAAAATAAAAATTAACTTTAGATTCGTCACCTATGACCCTAAAAACACCTTAATACCAAATTTGAAAAAAACATGAATAATGTAAAATATTGAACCCACCATATTAGATTCGCTATATTGAATTTGAAAAAAATAATTTTAACTTCTTTGAATCTACACCCACGGAAACCTCCTAAAATCAGTTTTAGACAAAATTATAAAATGTAACATTTTCTAACCGTCATATTGAATCCGACACATTAATTTTTTTTTAATAATTTTAAGTTCGTTATTTACACCTTGAAAAACGATCCAGTACCAATCTAGAATAAAATCGAAAAACCTAAAAATTTTACTCCTCCTTACTGGATTCACCATATTGAATTTTTTAAATATCATTTTCAATTCGTAATTTACACCCCAAAGAACGCCCCTGTACCAATTTTGGAGTAAGCCAAAAGACGCAAAATTTTTAAGACGCCATACTGGATTTGTCATATTGAACATTTTAAAAATAATTTCTAGGCGCGGGTGCAAGGAGGGGCAATGGGGGCGATCGCCCCCCTTCAAGAGCTTCAAGTTCAGGAAAATAGTCCCGATTCTGCCTCTTATACTAGGAAAGTGTATACTGTTGGTATATCCCCCCCCCCACACCGACAACTTGTTTTTTCTTGCAATCGCCTCTTCCTCCAAGAGCTTCGAATTCAGAAAAATAGACCCGACCCTGCCTCTTACACTAGAAATGGGAATGTTGCTGGGATTCCCCCCCCCCTCCGTCAACAATTCGCTTTAGGTTGCTATACTATACTCCTGTGATATCACCGCTTCCCCCAAAGAGAGAGGCTGCATCCACCCTTGCTCACTCATTCAGTTGGAAATTGTTTCTTTAGAAACAATTTTTTTAAAAGTAAATTTTGCTCGACTTATAATATTACATGTAAAAATTATTTTTTACCATTTAATGCTTTTATTGAAGGTGGAGGGGTGGATTATTTTATTAGAATCTTTTGTACCGAAGAATTTAATAAAAACGTACTAATAATCTGAGCCTAAATATATTTTATTACAAGACCTTTCACATCTCACATAATAGATAAGTAGCTTAAGAATAAGAAACATCTATTTTACGAATTAAATTTCAATTCTCGATGAGACCGGCAGGATATTCAAATAGTTCACATAATCCGATCTAGCGTGGATAAGAAGCATTTCAGTTGCAATAGCTGAGAAAAGTTGATATTCAAGCTGATTTTCTGTGTGCGATTTGGCAACTTAAATGCGAGTAATATTGCGAAACTTTATGTTCTTTCGTTACTGGGAATATAAAAATTTTAATTTAAAATAATGGGTTAGCCAGCCGTTTTACAGCTATTGAAGCTAGCGATATTTTGTACAGGGTAGCACAAATATGAAGGTTACTACTGGAAAGTTGAGAACTGCAACAGATAAACAATGGTTAAGTAGTAAACAAGGTTGAATTTATTTCTTGCTTAATCATATGTAGTTTAAAAACTAGGAAAATTCAGAAAACTTTCGATAATGGATAGAAATAAGCGAAATTTTTGATACTTGTGTTCGTTTTAGAGTTGAGTATGACAAAAATATTACAAATTAGGGAATAACTTAAATATGAACTTTAGATGGTGAATGAATGAATGAATACAAGGTGGTGATAATTGATCATCAACACCTAGGTCTCATTATGCCCTTTACACCCCATCATAGCTGCAGATCATTTGAAGACGATCGCCTTTGCGGATCCAAGCAGCCTCGTTAATGGAACTTTCCTAACTGTTTCCGGTAACAACATTGTATCTTGTTTCAGTCCATTATGAAGATGGTGCCTCAAGTGACAATGTCATGTCTACAATTCCACCGCAGTTCTTTCCTTCCTAAGGAGAGAAACTCCCTTGTAAGCCATGAACTAGGTCCAGTTATATGTTCCTCGACACACACCATTCCAGAAGCTCCCCTCCATGATTCAATAAATTTGCTTTCCAGCAACAGTTTTAATTCCTTTTTACCAATGGAAATTGGGAAAGGTAGAATTGGTTGGGGTCCATATGGTTCAATTGCGGATCTCACGTTTCCCAGGCTGTCCTCTTCTTCATTTCCACGTGATTAGGGACTCAGACCAGTCTGATTGTGCAGTCGTTCCTTGTCAAACTGTTCAATACATCCTTGCATTCAGACCCCAGTCGCGAAGTTACGACAGTGGACTTCAGTACCATTACGCAGCCCTATTCTCTAAACATATGTTTATCATCCAATTCCTGTATATGTCCCTCTCACAGAGATGACCACACTCTAGAATAGCATAAATTTCCGCTATAAAGATCGTTTTACGTTGTCTGAGAGAGTATAATTCTCTGACTTCCGTACTTATCCTGAATGCTACGGCTCCAGCTTCTTCATCTTGTCGAGATCCATCTATAAACCGCCAAGATTCATTTATGAGAATATTTTGCTCTCCCTCTCAATCTTCTATACTTGGCAAAAATATCTCAAGAGAGTGGCTGGGTTTTAAAAGCGGCGCCATGTAATCTGTTTTCATAGGGACTGATGAACATCTCTCCAGCATGTTTTTCTAGACACCTGAGTAGGGGCCAGTTCCATTTCCGAAATGCCCTAGAGAACTGAGACAATAAACAATCTTCAGGGCCTCATTTTCTATGTAGAAGTGGAGAAGGGGAAAGTTCACCAAGATTTTAGAGCCCTGGTGGGGACAGTTCTTATCGTACTCAATATTTTCACACAAGCCAGGCGGTATTGGTGCTTTGCTGTACTAGGCCACCATACAATAGCAGCATACGTTATCATGGAGTGGATCTCCATAGTCTATATCCAAAATAGCACTCTCTGTGTCAGCTCTCAAGTTTAGCCAAAGGCTCGTTTACAAGCCCAGAAAGCACATATTGCCTTCTTGGTTCGAGCCTCAAAATAATAATTTCGGCTTAGTCGTGAGTCCAGCATTACTTTCAGGTATTTAACTCTTTCCTTGTATTAAAAAGTCCTTCACGATAACGTAATTGTGGGAAGTCTCCCAACTGTCCTCTTTTTTGTAAAGAGTACCACCTGGCTTTTCCCGGGTTTATTCCATTCCCTTTCCTGTACCACCATCGCTCCGCATCATTGGTCATCCTAGGTTCCGGATATCGTGACCAGGGCACAAA
The DNA here is from genome assembly GCA_034092305.1 of Diaprepes abbreviatus. Lineage (NCBI taxonomy): Eukaryota > Metazoa > Arthropoda > Insecta > Coleoptera > Curculionidae > Diaprepes > Diaprepes abbreviatus. Next base: position 4,427,447 of record JASJET010000129.1, read on the forward strand.
ATCCAGGTTATCGGCGTAGGCCTGTGAATACAAACCAGCATCATTTAGTTCATTCAGTAGGCTATGGACAAGGCACCACATAAAGGCCTAGACAAACCCTACTTGACAATGCTTTAACAGTTATATTGTTAAGCTCGGTATTTGAAGGGAATACTTCATTCCAGAATAATATCTATTTTAATTGAAAAAGTATATATATATATATATATATATATATATATATATATATATATATATATATATATATATATATATATATATATATATATATTTAAATAATGCAGGGGTTTTAGGTATCTGTTTTTTAAAAAAATCAAGCTGCTGCTAACTTAACAACAGATGATAGGAGAGAAGACTTTAAATTCGTAGCTTCCTTAATTAGTCAAAGAATATATAAATAAGATACAGACTACAGAGGTTGTATTCTCATGGAATTAGATTGTTTTTTTATCGCATTTCGGCAAAGAAGATTCGTATAATCCTGTAATATACATTTATTTCAAGAGTTTTTAAGTAACTTTTTTCTGATATATTTGTAGAAATTTTGGTTTTAAATTGTAGAGTTCAGCTAAATTCGAACATTTTTCATTCTATTATTCTATATTCATCATCATCAACATCAAGCAGCTACACAATTGTCTACTGCTAGATATAAACCACCCGTTGTGACTTTCATATTTCCTCTCCTGTGCTATACTCAGCTAGTTAGTGTGCATGCCTTTTAGATCGTCAAACCATCGTTTGGGCGGTCTGCATCTATTACAAAAGACGTTGTTGCCTGGTTTCCATTCTATATTATTTTTGTTCATATGTTATTATTTCTTCTGGCTAGGTGATCCACCTAATTTCCGTTAATTAATTTATTCTTGTAATGGCATTTGGAACTCCTCTTATTTCCACATTTGGAACCTTGTTTCTGAGAGTGTGACCTAGAATATATAGTTCAATGCCTGCTGAGTGATTCTGATTTTATATTCTGCGTGTTTTATGAAGGAAAGCACTGATCAAAATTTTCCTCTTAAGGTAGATGAGCATACCAGATCATAGGGTAAAATATAACTGCCCATGTCAAGCCAATTCTTCTAACAATTCGCAGATTTAATGTATACATTAAAATTTCTATGTTAAATTTTTTCGAAAATACAATGTTTTCTTAGTTCTAGAGTTGCTCGAAACTAAAAATAAATTAAATTTTAAAATTTATCGTTAACTGCTGACCTGTTGGTTAAAAACAGTACCAGAATACATACACACAACATTTCTAAGAATAACTATATTCTTTGTTAAAACGGGTGGTTTCCGAACCTGAATAACGATCTGGAATGTCTACCATATATTTTTAAAAATCAAGAAACGGTGAGAAACGAATGGATAATAAAAGGAAAAATTATATACTTCTGTTATTTCTATTAAATTACCCAGATCCCAAATTTTATTATTAATTATAATATAGGCATATGAAAAATTAAAAAATTTAATGTTGTGGCTTATTTGTAGATTAATTTAATAATTCAAATGTTTGCATTACCTAATCTGGTTACAGGTATGTTAAGAGAATTTTACCTAATAAACTGTCGAAAAATTCTTCTTATTAATGGTAAACACTTAAAATAATTTCATTCACAAAAACACCCACCGGACTTTTACTAGGAATTGCTATAGGCCTGATGAGTGTTTAACTACTCAAATATTGATTTAAGCATTTTTAATGTCACTACCTTCAGAAATAGTTGACAAAGTAGGGACTAAAAGGTATTCCACCCACAGTCTTAAGAGTCCTTATTGATATTCGTTACGTTCCCTTCAAATTGAAATTTAAATTCAAACCGAATCTGTTTCGCGTTTTCAGAAGAAATTTATTTCAATTAGAACAAAAATTTGGGTAGGTAAGTGAAATTTTATAGGTTAGTAAATTAATTTGAGTTTGTTTCTAAGCAAAAGTAGCAATTTATTTTTTTTTTGTTAGCACATGCATTGTAATTTCTAAAGGCTTTCTATGCGTAATGCGTATGCTAAAATGGTGATTTACGTTGATTTTACATTTCTGTATTTTCTACTTGCTGAAGAACATGACCAAGATTATTTCTGTTATATTGAAATTAAAACGATATGTAATATTTTAGACATAATACGAAAACTACAAGCACATGTGATACTAGACTTCCCATGTAAAATATCTCTCTTATATCAAAAATGGCTCTACCGTGCTTGGTGCTATTACGTGACCATATTGGTTTGACAACAATAAATTCCCCAAATTTTTATTATTTTTGTGAAAACGTATTCTTGATATTGACTGAATACTTTTCATTTTGACAGGAATTTATTTTGATTTTTGCTTATTTTATGTTCTTTATTCGCTCAGTGCCAGGCGCGGATCCAAGGGGGGGGGGGGGGGCGGTGAAGGCGGTGGGGCTATCGGTCATTTTATTATTAATAAAAAACATTTCTGGGATATTTGACATTCCAATTTATTTATTTCTTAAACCATCTGCAGAATTACAAGTTAAACACTAAAAAGGGATTCAAATGTCATTAATTTTTATATGTTACAGAAAATTTAAATAATGAATTGTGTTAACGCTGGCAAACATTACGTATCTTATTCGTCATCAAAGTCAGTGAAGCTATCTTCGCTCAAATTAATTATAATTGATTCCTCTCTCACCGATCATGAGATCGAGTTTCCACATTTTCTTTTATTCTTTTATTATAAGGATTTTTCGCAATTATTTGCAGTAACTTTATTCAAAAAAATCTTTCAAAAGTCCAGTTAAATTATTAATTTTGTAAGTTGTGTTATTTTCACCAACTCTACCTTTTATTTGAGAGAGATATTTCGTTCACCAACGGACATTTTCCGGACGATCTATAAGAACAGATTTCCTATCTGGTTTTTCCCAACAAAAATTAAGTTCTCTGAGCAATTTCCAGAGCTCAGTTCTTTTAATTTCAGGCAAATCCCGATCTTCATTGATTTTAGTTAGAATTTTGTCGATGGTTGAGATCTGCTTCTTATAATAAAATGTATGTACAACTCCTTTTATTACAGTTTACATCTCTTCTTCCAACGAGGTTTTTCGTCTGCCTGTGATCGAATATAGCTTGGAATTACTAACAATCCCAGTCGTTTTTTTCTCCGTCAGTGTTCGGTACATGATAGATTTTCGAACTCCTGTTATATTGGAATACATCTCAACAGAGCTTTTAACATTATTATCTAGATATTAATATCTTAAGGCATCTTAAACATTCATCGTAATAAGTTTTTCGTTGAGGAAAAAAAATGCCCTCCATCCTTTGGATATCTCACTACTCTCAAATAATATATAAAAACAAGCACAAACAAAATAAATCACTAAAGACACACTATAAGGTATACTTTGCTCACTGACAGAAATTAAAATGAATTATCAGAAATTTTATTGTTGCAGTAAATTTATAAAAGCTTATAATATTTAAATATAATTAGATTTACGGCAGTTCTCAGTTACCGGGGGCGCTGAAGCAGGTACGTTGAAGGTTTCGGTAACAGTTTTATTACTCTCTCTAGTTCTTGAATAGAGTATAGGAATGTGTATGCTTGCGATCGCCTCTCCCCTTCCCAAGGGCTTTGAGTTCAGGAACATAGAACCGATTCTGCCTTTTATATTAGGAATGTGTATGCTGCTGGCACCCCCCCCCCCCGTTGACTTGTTTTTTTTGCGATAGCACCCCCCCCCCCAGGAGCTTTGAACTCAGGAAAATAGACCGGATTCTGCCTCTTATACGAGGAATGTGTATGTTGATCGCATCTACCCACCCCCTGTCGGAAACTTGTTTTTTCTTGTGATCGCCCCCTCCCTCTCCAAGAGTTTCAAATTCAAAAAAATAGCCCCGTCCCTGCCTTTTACACTAAAAATGGTAATGTTACTGGTGTCCCCCCCCCCCCGGGGACAACTTGCTTTCGCTTGCCATACTGTATTTTTGTGATATCACCGCCCCGCCTCCCCAAGGAGAGAGGCTGGATCCGCCCCTGCTCAGTGCAAAGTCATGGAAGAAAGAAGAAAAGCGATAATAACGCGAGTTAAAGATAATTGAAGTGCTTAAGGGCGATATTTTGTTTACATATCAAACGCACATGTCAGTTTTTTAAACAAATAAAAACAATATAATGAACAAGGGGAGTTGCTGTAGTGTAAACTGTAAAAGTACTAGCAAAGAAAGTGTAAATTTTATAAAAGTAGCAAAATGGAAATTAAATCAAAGAGACAAATGAATAAGATTCAGAACGCTAGTACTTCATATATTAAAGTTCCAATATAAAGTTAAATTTTACTTAATAAAATACTTCGTTCTCCTTGTTTTAATGGCCATCCAGGATGAGTACAGAGCAATATAGAATAATTTTAATTCACCTTATTATTTAATGATAGTTTTTTGTTTATTTTGACATTACTTAACCTAAATTTCAATGAGTTGTCATTATTTCTTTATTGTCTTCAGCTGAAGTAATAAAAATATATAATATTAATAAATTAATCTTTTCACTTATTTTATAAACCCATAGTAAAATATTTCAAGGCGATTCACTTAGCCCATTGTGGTTCTGCCTTGCAATGAACCCACTATCACGCCGTTTGAACTCCACCAGACACGGCTTTAGTGTTAGGAACAACAACGAAGAGGTAGTCAGAGTGAATCATCTTCTATACATGGATGATCTTAAACTGATGGCTGCTACCAGAAGCCAGCTGGAACAAATGCTTAAAATTGTAGAGGAGTTCTCCGGGGATATCGGAAAGCTATTTGGACTTGACAAGTGCCGTATTTTGAACATCGTTAAAGGGAAGATACAACCGGGGGCTTTTGACATGCAGAACGGTGAAACTATAGCTGCAATGGAAGCAGACCAAACATACAAATATCTAGGTATGAAACAGGCTAAAAGAATTGACCATGGCACTATGAAGGCCGAATTGACAACCGAATTTGTCAAGAGGGTAAGGCGGGTATTAAGAACTAATTTAAATAGTAGAAATTTGTTTAAGGCGCTCAACACGTATGCTTGCTCTGTGCTGAGCTACTCGGTTGGGATTGTAAAGTGGAGCAAGATGGACATCCAAAACCTGCAAAGAAAAATAAGGACACTCCTAACAAAAGCACAAAAACATCACTCTCGGAGTGCTATTGAACGTACAATGCTTCCAAGACACCAAGGAGGAAGAGGATTGGTGGATATTGGTAAACAGCTCGACCAACAAATAATAAACTTACGTTCATATTTCCACAGGTTGACGGACTCTTCCACACTACATCGAGCAATATGCGAGGCAGACGATTCAACGCCGCTACAGTTGAGGGAACAAGATATTACTTCTCACCACCAAACAGACCAAGAGAAGTTACAAACCTGGCTACAGAAGCCACTTCATGGACGGCATCCAAATGAGGTCAATCAGGACAATGTCGACAACCCAGCATCGAACTACTGGTTGATTTCAGGACAGATGTTTCCAGAAACGGAGGGCTTCTTGTTAGCTATCCAAGACCAGGTTATTCCGACGAAGAACTATCGGAAGTTCATCATTAGAGATCCCTTAATAGAAAATGACCAATGCAGATATGGCTGTCGAACATCGGAGACAATTCAGCACATAACTGGAGGATGCCAAGCGTTTGCCGCAACCGACTATAAGGAAAGACACAACTCAGCCGCTAAGATAATCCACCAACAGTTAGCAGAAAATTTAAACCTATTACAGGTAGGAAAAGTGCCTTATTACAAGTACAATCCGGAGCCTGTTCTTGAAAACAACCTGTTCAAGTTATATTGGGACCGAACGGTTCTGACGGATCAAACAGTAGCTCATAATAGACTAGACATTATACTAATAGATAAAATTTCTACGCGAACTACACTAATCGACATTGCTGTGCCTAACAATAACAACCTAAGGCCAAAATACAACGAGAAGATCGCCAAATACAGAGATCTGGAGGTCCAAATCCGAAGACAATGGGCAATGAACAGCGTCCAAACGATTCCCATAATTCTGTCAACAACTGGAGTGATACTGAAGAACCTCCTGCAGAACATCAAGGGACTGGGCCTTAGTGAGCATCTTTATAAGCCGATGCAGAAAGCAATTCTCCTAGCAACCGCGCGAACCGTCCGAAAATTGATGGGAAATGCAGCAGATAACGTCACCTAGGACCCGATAACATTGAAAGGGTTCCCACAGAGCTTTATACTTTTGGTGTCTTTGTATGCCTGGTATGAGTGAATAATACCTGGAGGGAGTGCGAAGCCGTTTGGCTTGTAAATCATGTATAAATTAATCTTTTCACTTATTTTATAAACCCATAGTAGAACCAAAAAAAATAATTTTTACTTGCAAATTTTCATTATATTCTAGTGTCAATATAAGCAAATATCGCTATTTAGTCCAGGCATTAGTTGGCGCTCCTGTCATGTATGGAGCCAATATAATGCTTTATTAGCAATTTCGAACTGGAACGTAATTTTTTGGTATTTCAAAAAGATAAGGTGCTTGATCATAGGACGTACATATGGCTCCTCTGGATTTCACATCACTATAAGGATACTTTTTTTATCGATTATGCGGTAAAACGGTACTTATTGCAATTAAATTTAAAATAATTTCTCTCTGGGCTCACGAACTGGTGTACTAACCAAAATGATATTGCAATTAAGTTTAAAAATCGCCAAGAAAAACACTACACATTTTATTTTGACAAACAAATACCTAAAACTGCAGAAATCAAACCCGCTTTTTTAAAACATGACAAAAATGTTCAAGTACGTCAAACAAACGTCATATGCACATCAGTCTGTGGCTTAAACGTGTTGCAGAATTGTCATATTTAGTTTTTTTTTCTTAATTATTCAGATTTCGAATCGGAATAAAGGGATATTAATTATATCGATTAAGTAAGTCAAGTTAGTTTTTCGGGTACTTGGGGCAGTATGCAGTAGTATACGTTCGAAGGGTTATTTTAGGACGGGTTAGTTCTGTTTTGGTTAGTTAACATGTAACGCGCGCGGAGCAGTAAATGCTACGTCCAATAGTTTATGTTCAAAACGTTAGTTCATATTTGTTCTAATTTATTTTGTTGCGGCTAGTTCTGGTTTGTGCTTATTAGTTCCGGTTATTGTTGGTTAGTTCTGGGTAATTTTAATGAGTCTAGTTCTGATAAATCCAGGTTAATTCATGTTTTCTTAATTTTTTATATTTGCTATTAATATAAGTGACGTTATTTTTATCTACAATTAATTTTTGCAAATATATTTGGAATTATATTAATAATCTTTTTCTATTACTGAAAGCATCAAAAATATGGCAATATTGCATTCCTTATAACCATAATAACTGACGTTTTAAAAAAAATTCCGCATTTTTTTAATCCACTATTAAAAATATGTAGATTTTCATATTATTACAAAAAATCCGAAATTCGTTTATCCATATATATGAACCCCTCATCTGGTTATAGTAATTTATGTCATTATTGTTGGTGAGTTTTAAAGCGTTTATTTTTTGATTTCATATACATGTCACATTCTTTGTTATAAGCTCTTGTAGGGTAGGTGAGGAATAAAAAGTAACGTCAAAGGGTTGTAGACAGTGTGATGAAAGCGGTAAAATGGTAAGCAATATGACATAGTTTTCTTTTACCAATTCCCAAGCTTCTGGGGTAAAATGACTGTTATGACTATCCGATACTAGCAAAACTGGTTCTTCAGCAGAAGGTTTAGTTTGTTTTATAAAATGGCATAGCCTTAAATGAATATATTTTCATTTGTCCAACCATTATGACAACATGTGTATACAGCTCCTAGTGGTCCATCTCTTTCCAGCTATGGTGAGTGACGTTGTCGGGGAAAAGCGAAAAGAGGAAAAATCAAAAGATCTTGAAGCGCTTATAGCACATATTACTGTGAAAGGTTTGCCTATTTCCCATTATGTAAGAAGTCCAATGTTTTTCTGCCCTTTAAGAGCTATAATTTTCTTAGTTTCTTGGACAGTAGCAGCACCAGTGTCATCTAGATTGTAAATCATTTGTGGTTTAAAGTTATATTGCATAATCAGTGTCAAAATTATCAAAGAAATGTGTTATTTCGAGTATTTTAATGATATCCGTGGCTTTGGACTTTCGAATAATCAGATCAGGATGTCTCTCTAAAAAAAAACAGAGCGCCAATCTTTGTCAGCAGTTCTATTTATTTTATTAAACCTTTCTTGTATCACGGCTTCAAGCTGCTGTAAAGTATACCAGTTTCCTGAGGTGCTTTGTACACCGAAATGCCTCCTCTTCTAAGAGTTGTGCTTATATTTTCTAATAAATCTACTGTCCAAGAAGCTTTTGTAGTTGGACCATTTCTTTTTCCCGGCATCTGAAACAAAATAAAAAATACCTAAACCAAAAAATCTATTAAAATACGTTACAAACTCTCACGGGGTAATGGCAGCTATGTCGGGTAAAGAGAGCCGTGTAGATGTAGGGTCCCATTATTTGAAAACCACCATATTGAAAAATAATAACACAAATATTACATTTGACTTTCGATCACAATACAATAAGTATATATCTTCATGCTTACCTGGAGGCTGACACTTCGTAATTTTTTGTAAGCGAAGAGTGAAAAATTAACAACCGTCTCTGGTGATCCAACGTGGGGCATTGACAAGCTGTTCGCATTAGGCCAACTTTCCCGATGATTAACGAATACACCCGAGTACCTAAGCGGGCGCAAAAAAGCATAGATTCCGTGCAACCGCCATCGCTCTTATTACCCTACCGCTTTTTCTGTAGAAAATTGCATGATCTAAAACTTTTATATTTTTTACTTTAAACTTTGAAGAAAATTTTTTGCATTCTTTCACCGGTGGGGACTGTCGATATTTTATTTTTAATAATGTATTAAAGACTTATATCAATTTTCAGCTCAATGCGAATATTTACGAAGTTAATGGTCTATTTTAGACCAAAAACTAGTGTTTCCAAAAGCGTAAGACTCTTTTCCATTAACTTTTTAGGTAATTATATTTCTTCAACATGTCTTTGTGAAGCTAATCGTATAATAAAAATAAATGTTGGATATGCCAAATTTTGAAAATGCACATATTTAATTACAGCAGTGCTTATAACAGTTTTGGGCTCTTAAATTAACTAGAAAATAAATATTCCCTCTTTATTATCATCCAGACGACAAGCAATTAGTAAAAATCCTTAGTGTCCAAAAAAAGTAGGTGTTAACATATATAGGTTGCTGTCTAACTCGTTCAATGTTTACCTAAAAATTATACAAATATTTCTGTAAAAAATGGTCTTGTTTACTTAAAATTATAAGAACAGCTGTGTATTTTGTACATTTAGGAGTTATTTATGAATGGGTGGACGCCATTACCGTCAGAACTTTTTACTTTAAAACCTTGTTATAACTAATTAATTTATTAATTCTAATATTTGCATTTTCTTTTCAGGTAAGAAGATAAGCGCTAAATTCCAGCTAAAAAGATTTTCACCCTGATGTATGGTAAGAATATTATTGGCATACAAATTATGCTCCTCCATATTAATTGCACCTTATTTTTTTACATAAAGGCCTTTGGATTTGTAATATATAGTGCCGAGAATACAATTAACTTCGTAGTATTATAAGAATTACCTGCTAATAGTTCTGACCTATTAAATATATTTTAGGCCAATGAGACATGGCGCCGTACAGTGTTCCAAGATGTGACAAAAATCAGCAGACTGATTTTTTTTTAATAAAGCTGTACCCTTCTGTTAAATTGTAGCTTTAAATTTATAGGATTGAAAACCCCGGATTTCAACATATTGTATTCTGTTTTGTAGGTAAGATTTAAGAAATAACAATAGGCTCCCGCTGAAACCCATAGCAGCAAGTTTGTTAAATAAAATATAGTGATCGACTCGATCAAATGCCTTTGAGAAGTCGGTATAGACCACGTCAACTTGATTGTGTTTATCCAATGCCTCACCAGTAAATTGGGCAAAGAAAGCTAGATTGCTAATAGTACTACGGCGGTTAAAAAATCCATGCTGTTCTAGCAATATTAACTGTTGCACTTGACTCAAAATATATTCATAAATCGACATCTCAAAAACCTTTGCAAATGGGGATAGTATTGAAACAGGTCTATAATTGGGGATCTCGTTTATATTTTCTTTTTTGAATACAGTGGTGATTCTCGCCTCCTTCCAAATCTCTGGAAAGGTATTTGTTTTAATCGCCAAATTGAATAAATATGACAAAGGTTTAAGCAGTGCATAGACATAGTCCTTAACAAAAAAACAAGGAACGTTGTCTGGCCCCTGTGTCATTCTATTTTTTGATTTTTTCAACGAACTCATAACTATTTGTTCCGAAATGAGTTCAATTGAAATGTGCTGGCTCCAAACCGCATTGTCAAAAGATACATTGTTCTTAGAAGGACGCGCATAAATACTACTAAAAAAGTAAGCAAATGCATTCACAATATCCTCAGGATCCGAGAAATGATTGACACCATTCATCAAAACTTCAGGTACCGCTGTTGAAGACCTTTTAGATTTAATATATGACCAAAAGTTATTAGGATCATTAGATAAGGCTTCCTCTGCTTTTACTTTATAATTTTTATAAGCGATATCCATTTTTCTTTTCACCAGTGCCCGCAATTCATTATATTGATTTTTGAGATTTTGTTCGTAGCCCCTCTTCAATTTTTTAAAAATTCTGTGTTTCCGTTTAATTAATTTAATTATTTCCGAAGTATACTAAGCTGGAAAATTTCTTTAATTGAATATAGATTTGGGTATACATACATCGAATATATTCAGCAACTTGCTATAAAACTCTGCACAAGCCCCATTTACATCATCGATGACATACAAATCCGCCCAATTCACCCCCAGTAAACTATCGTAAAGCAGAGGAAAATCCGCCCTCCTAAAATTATACCTTGATTGTGACAAATTCACTGGAAATTTTGAGGCTTTGCCCGGATTGAGGGATAAAAAGATGCTAAGGGCCGGATGATGATGATCTTCATCTACTAATGGTATTAGCTCTTTTGAAACTTGGCAGCTGACATTAGCCAAAATTAAATCGAGGATTCTGTCATAAGTATTGTAACTATAGTTAAACTGATGCAACCCGAACAATTGAGTGAAACTATTTAATACATCCACCCTTTGACCACCAGAATTATCGTAAAGTTGAGGAATATTAAAGTCACCCATTATTAAAATGTTTTTACCGTAAATATTGTGCAATGTTTCAAATAATTCAAAGAATGTTAAAAATTCTGCATTGGTTAAGTTTGGAGGTATGTAAATGACAAAAATATATAATGTTATATGGTAAATGCATACCTTACAGCCAATCAAGTCTATCCCAGTGACACCGCTGTTAACAGCCTGTAGATCAAGTAGTGTTGGCTTAAGTTTATTTTTCACAGCCAATAAGGCTGTATATAGTATCAGCAATAAGCAGTTATGTTTGGTTCATTAGCTAGTTTAGCTGAAACTAAATTCTGCTACATTTTTCTGCAGATCTAAATAGACAGGTTCATTTCATTCGTTACGTTTTCCAAAATTCTAACTACTTTTTATTCAGAATTTAGTTCAGATGCTTAGCCTCATCTTGAATTATCAAATTTTGGTCTCGTCTACGTCTTTCGCCAAAAGATAAGTGATCTAACTATTTGGTAGGGTTTATAGCGGCCCATATCAGTAACAGTATTATATTGTATGAAGTTCCAAGACAATTTATAAAAAATAAACCTTAACAAGTATGGCTGTAGAATAAAACCATTAGTTTTTACTTTTTTCGCTTGGGATTTTCATTTGACGACCAAAATAAAATCAACAAAAATCTTTTAAAAGCAGTTAAATATAAAAAATGCAAAGTACGTTAAAACCATTTAAAATATACATCTAAATTCAAACAAAAACCTCTGCCGCACTGAATAAAATGCACTCAAGTAATTTCCTTAAAAGTTTCAGCGTAGTTCTTTTTTCTCTTGAGCATAGAAACTAAAAATGCGCGTATTTTGACTAGAATGTTATATGGCGATGTCTTTTTGATATTAAAGCGTTGAAATTGGTTATGCAAATGAAAAATATAGGATTTTATACTGATGTCCTCGCGAAATGTTTTAATTGAACATCGAATATCTTGATTAATTCTTAATAACGTCCTATTTAATACTTTTATATAGATTAAATAAATTAGTTAAATAATAGGAAAGCTCTATTAAAACAATTATCTTTTTAACTTTGCTAAAATACATGAAATTCTTCATGCCACGAAAATAATAACGAGAACTCAAATTACGATATAATCCATCGCATAGACTAAATAAACACTGTAGACTGTTACCACTTATGGACGCCTTGGCAATTATTTTTGTTATTTTTGGCGAAAGCGCAAGATGAGAAATTTCTAAGTATTAAATCCAACTCATTCATAAATTCAGTTATAGTAAATAGTAGTAGAAAAGCAAGACATGAGATGATGCAATGTTGTCGTGTTGGATAGTAAATCTAAAATTCGGGTACAAGTTTTTAGTCCCTCCATTTATATTCATTTAAATTTACGAAGCAAGTATTGCCATGAATCAGACGATAATTTTATATTTATATTGAAGTGTTTCTATGGATATGAAACAGTATTAACCTATTTTTTAGATTCAATGGGTGATATACTTGAGTTTTGGAAATGTGAACTATGAAAAGAAAGAGTTTCTAAATTCGAACGATATATATATATATATATATATATATATATATATATATATATATATATATATGTTTATGCGGCTTTCACGGATTCCTCCGTGTGAGATGCAATAGCAGTGGTCATATCCACATTATGCCATTGTAGTGCTGAAATCACATTCAGCAAACATACAACTAAATGCATCTCCGCATGTAAATGAAGTAAAATGCGAACAGTGATTGCAAACTTCGCTCCATCATATCCTTTCAGTGTTAGAGGTTGCACAGTTTGGATGAATTGCTACAAAACACAATTCACCCTATTACACCACCATCGAGATGGTGGCCTACCTGTACCACCACACCGAGAAGAAAGTAAAAACTTACCTCCTCTGTTACAGTGATACGGCAGAGGTACATGTTTCGTCTCTTACTAGACTCATCAGGGTACCGACATGCACCTGTCTGTGCAAAGGACAGATCGGAAGGAAGCATGCAACACTGAACGCGGCTTCGCCGACCTCCCGCCGGATGGCGTATATACGCCATCCGGCGGGAGGTCGGCGAAGCCGCGTTCAGTGTTGCATGCTTCCTTCCGATCTGTCCTTTGCACAGACAGGTGCATGTCGGTACCCTGATGAGTCTAGTAAGAGACGAAACATGTACCTCTGCCGTATCACTGTAACAGAGGAGGTAAGTTTTTACTTTCTTCTCGGTGTGGTGGTACAGGTAGGCCACCATCTCGATGGTGGTGTAATAGGGTGAATTGTGTTTTGTAGCAATTCATCCAAACTGTGCAACCTCTAACACTGAAAGGATATGATGGAGCGAAGTTTGCAATCACTGTTCGCATTTTACTTCATATATATATATATATATATATATATATATATATATATATATATTAAAGAAAATAGTACAAAAAATATTTAACAAAAGGTTTAAGATACAATATATATATATATATATATATATATATATATATATTTATGCAGCTTTCACGGATTCCTCCCGTGTGAGATGCAATAGCAGTGGATATATCCACATTATGCCGTTGTAGTGCTGAAATCACATTCAGCAAACATATAACTATATGCAGCTCCGTGTATGAATGAAGCAAAATGCGAACAGTAAATGCAAACTTCATTCCAGCTATATCCTTTCCGTAATCAAAACTTACCCTCCCCGTCACAGTGATACGGAGGCCCCAGCCTTGTCACAGAGCTCACTGTTCTATTTCAAAAAATACTCCGCACAACTTCAGTACCCAACAAATGGCGGAAAAGCATCACAATTCCGATCTACAAAACAGGATCGAAGAAACAACCCGAAAACTACAGGGGAATCAGCCTACTGAACAGTTCAGCCAAATTGTTAACCAAAATACTGTCACAACGGATCGTAAACAAGTTAGGGGCGTGCGAAGAACAGCAGGGGTTCCGGAATAACCGCTCTACTATCGACGGTATATTTATTATCAGACAGCTGGTTGAAAAATCTATCGAATACGATAAACCGCTGTTCATTTGTTTTGTGGACTTTACACAAGCGTTCGACCGAGTCAAACTGAAACATATAACAGAACTGCTGCGAAGAAGACAAGTAGACGAAGCAATCATACGCACAATATACAAACTGAATTCCAAAAACACCATGGTAATTAAAACAAATAACACTCTAACAGAGGAAATTCTACTATCCATAGGAATAAGACAGGGTGATAGCCTAAGTCCAACACTTTTCAATGTAATCATGGACGAAATCATTGATGAGGTAAAAAGCACAAATATTGGGTACCCAATGGGACACAACACCATTCAGATTATATGCTTTGCAGATGATGTTGCCTTGACAGCAGATAGCGAAGACAACTTACAAAGAATGCTTTTTCATCTCAATCTAACAGCCAAACAGTATAATATGAAGATATCTGTGGAGAAAACCAAAGCAATGGCAATAGCAAAAGAACCGGTAAGATGAAAACTGATGGTTGATGACAAACATATCGAACAAGTTGGGAAGTTTAAATACCTGGGAGCACATGTAACAAGTAATATGGCAGTAACGGAAGAAGTACGCACACGAGCCAACAAAGCGGTCATGATATCAGGCCAATTAAGAGACATAATCTGGAACAATAAACATATGACGGTTGAGAGCAAAGCAAGAATTTACAAGGTCTGTGTAAAACCGATACTGACCTATGGCGCAGAAACAAGAAATGAAACCATAAAGACAAAACAAATTATGAGAACCACAGAAATGAAAACGCTGAGAATGATCACGGGAACCAGTTTAAGAGATACAATAAGAAACGCAAAAATACGCGAGGACAGCGGAGTGGGGGATGTTGTGAAGTGGGATCGAAACCGTCGTAGGCAGTGGAGAGATCACGTGGAACGAATGGACGATGACAGACTAGCAAAACCGTGATGAGAGAGAAACCAAACACCAAACGGCCGCCTGGACGGCCCCCCAAAAGATGGGGAGACAGCTGGATTTCGACCTCAAACGAGGATCGATGAGGCATTGTATAGATAACAGAACTTGGTTCTACCTAGAAGAAGAAGAAGAAGAAGATGTAGTAAAAGAAATAAAGGCCAGAAGACTCCAGTGGGCCGGACATATCAGAAGGCTTCCTGACGACAGAATAATAAGACTCGCTTGGGAGGAAGCACCGACTAGGAGAAGGCCATTGAGACGACCCCGACTCCGGTGGAGAGATAATATAACAAAAGATCTCAAAACTATGGGCATCGAACACTGGATGGAGGTTGCGAGAGATAGAAATGAATGGAGGCATGTCGGAAAGTCGGCTAAAACCCACCCAGGGTTGTAACGCCACGGAGTAAGTAAGTAAGTAAGTAACCACAATACATCGAAGTGATGTCTTTTTGCTGAAGAGACGTGCAGTGTTGCCATATTTCGAAGAAATATTCAAAAACTAAGATTTATCATATCATAAGTGTAGCACTATGAGCATTATTTTAACAATAGGCCTATATTATTCCATTGTTAGAGAGGTTTTCTCTTCTCAAAGAACACATATATACAGGTCAATTCCTAGTTTGTAGTTTTGAACTTGTTTTTCTATAAAATCATGTAGCATCTTATTAGTGATATTTAAGAATTGGCAACGTTGTGATTTCAGTGAAAGGTTGTTAGGAAGTGACAACCTTGAAATTTCGTTCAGGTAACAAGGAGGAGTTTGTCCTCTTTAGTTGGGAAGAAGTGATATGCAACATTGGCACGTTTTGATCGGAAAATCAACAATTTAAATTCCTTTATACTTGTTACAAAGGCAAGTGTATAACATTTTATTACTGATATTCAATCACTCGCAACCTTGTAGTTATGAATGAGTTGTATTCTATCGTTGTGTCCATTTTATGAGAGTCAAAATTATAGCATTAGAGTAACAGTCTTGTGTTTATTTAGTCAATGCTCACAGTGAAATTATACGGTTTCGTCCCGCCAGCAACCCACGTGCTGGTGTAAACATTGGTCACTAGCGCTATTAGGTAGAAAGTATATTACTGACTTACGACCTCCTATTATTTATTTTATAATTTCCATTTAAGCTCTCTTTCAGCAGATGCTTTTTTGAATATAAATATCCGTAAACACCCTTCTTGACACAAAGAAAGGTAAAAAACAACTCTATCGATTACAGGGTCATTGATTTACTCAAAAAGCCTTTTTTAAATTTAGACTTTAGAAAGTCAATCAATCATCCTTGTGTAACGTGTTATTTTTCTTGGGTTATGCTCGGGCTTCTACCTTTGGAAAGTTCACAAAAGCCTGGTATTTATTTTAGGTGAAGTAATTTGTCATTGTTTATGTCATCTTTTGACTTGTCTTTACCGAAAATGGCACACATACTTTCCGATACATCGTACAACGTTATATAAGATAATAAAAATATGCGGTATATATGTCAAAAAAAAATAAAGAAGTCACTTGAAGTTTACAAGTGTAAGAAACAAGACTCATGAATAAAAAGTGGGACCAAAGAAAAATAAATATATAAATGTGAACAAATATCTTAGAAATCAATTTTCTTATTTTGATAAACAAATTAGAAACTATATTTTTGCTATACATAAACAATAAATTCATTTTTGAATGAATCCTTTTTACTAGTCTGCACTTACGAATTAGAAACAAAAGCATTTGCCTTAAAGCTCAGTACATCATAGAGGACTATAGAATGGACCAAGCTTGTTATTTCCTTATAAAATAAAGAAATTATGAACAAAACAAAAATTATAGACATAGTGGAAGAAACAAGGAATATAAACGTAGAAAAGAATGAGAAAGGGCTATATCTGAGAGTAAACAAATATTGGCTGAGAATGAAGAAAAAGAAAAATTTAATGGGTTTTAATTTTGATATTATGTAAGGATTTTTTTGATATATATATATATATATATATATATATATATATATATATATATATATATATATATATATATATATATGAAGTAAAATGCGAACAGTAAATGCAAACTTCTCTTCATCATATCCTTTCTGTGTTAGAGGTTGCACAGTTAGAACAAATTGTTATAAAACGCAATTTATCCTATTCCACCACCATCGAGATGATGGCCTACCTGTACCACCATACCGAGAAGAAAGTCAAAAAAAAGTTTTGACTTTCTTCTCGGTATGGTGGTACAGGTAGGCCATCATCTCGATGGTGGTGGAATAGGATAAATTGCGTTTTATAACAATTTGTTTTAACTGTGCAACCTCTAACACAGAAAGGATATGATGGAGAGAAGTTTGCATTTACTGTTCGCATTTTACTTCATTCATACGCGGAGCTGCATATAGTTGTACGTTTGCTGAATGTGATTTCAGCACTACAACGGCATAATGTGGATATATCCACTGCTATTGCAACTCACACGGAGGAATCCGTGAAATCCGCATACACATATATACGCCACCCGGCGGGAGGTCGGAGAAGCCGCGTTCAGTATTTGCATGCTTCCTTCCGATCTGTCCTTTGCACAGCCAGGTGCATGTCGGTACCCTGATGAGTCTAGTAGAGACGAAACATGTACCTCTGCCGTATCACTGTGGCGGGGAGGGTAAGTTTTGACTTTCTTCTCGGTATGGTGGTACAGGTAGGCAATCATCTCGATGGTGGTGGAATAGGATAAATTGCGTTTTATAACAATTTGTTCTAACTGTGCAACCTCTAACACAGAAAGGATATGATGGAGAGAAGTTTGCATTTACTGTTCGCATTTTACTTCATTCATACGCGGAGCTGCATATAGTTGTACGTTTGCTGAATGTGATTTCAGCACTACAACGGCATAATGTGGATATATCCACTGCTATTGCAACTCACACGGAGGAATCCGTGAAATCCGCATACACACATATATATATATATATATATATATATATATATATATATATATATATATATATATATATATATATATATATATATATATATATATATATATATATTCTATATAAAAAAATACAATTGTAATGTCATTTTTACAAAAAAAAAATAAGGTTAAACATATTTGTGAATTACATAAAAAATAACTGGGAATGGTAATTTTGGTAGCATTTCCCATAGTTTTTAGGAATCTCCAGTAATTTGTAGAAAATAAATAAACTAGGCAACATTGGTACTCAATTCTTTAATGTGTGGTCAATAGCCTTCTACTGTATTTTAAAAATCGAAATCACGCCAGCACAGCAGCTCCAAAAGTGAACCAAATATGGGAATGGAACACGAAATAATAAAGAGAAAGAAGGATATCATAGTGAAGAGATTCACGAAATTGCCTGAAAACAAAATTAGAAGATGCCGGCCTATTCTTCAATTATATGATATTTGAATACCAGTTCAGACCATCGTCCAAACTGATAGATAACAATATTACACAAGAACCGCTACCTACTCCGTGTTCACTTAAGAAAAATAAGTTTGGTATTTCTTCTTCATTCAATTTAAGAGAACTATTCGCACGCTCTTCCATAAGAGACATTTATTTCATTAAACATTCTGGATTTTTACTTTTAAAAATAAGCGCCGTGTAGTTAGCGTAACACACACCTCCGGTCACAGATACTTAAAGATATATATATATATATATATATATATATATATATATATATATATATATATATATATATATATATATATGTGTTTATGCGGCAGAGGCACATGTTTCGTCTCTACTAGACTCATCAGGGTACCGACATGCACCTGGCTTCGTCGACCTCCCGCCGGATGGCCTATACATGTTTATGCGGTTTTCACGGATTCTTCCCGTATGAGATGCAATAGCAGTGGATATGTCCACATTATGCCATTGTAGTACTGAAATCACATTCAGCAAACGTGCAACTATAGGCAGCTCCGTATATAAATGAAGTAAAATGCGAACAGTAAATGCAAACTTCGTTCCAGCCATATCCTTTCTGTGTTGGAGGTTGCACAGTTGGGACAAATTGCTTAGGAACACAATTTATCCTATTCCACCATCATCGACCTGTACCATCATACCGAGAAAGAAAGTTAAAACTTACCCTCCCCGTCACAGTGATACGGCAGAGGCACATGTTTCGTCTCTACTAGACTCATCAGGGTACCGACATGCACCTGGCTTCGCCGACCTCCGCCGGATGGCGTATACATGTTTATGCGGCTTTCACGGATTCCTCCCGTGTGAGATGCAATAGCAGTGGATATATCCACATTATGCCGTTGTAGTGCTGAAATCACATTCAGCAGGAACAAAGTTTGCATTTACTGTTCGCATTTTGCTTCATTTATATACGGAGCTGCATATAGTTGTACGTTTGCTGAATGTGATTTCAGCACCACAACGGCATAATGTGAATATATCCACTGCTATTGCATCTCACACGGGAGGAATCTGTGAAAGCCGCATAAACATGTATACGCCATCCGGCGGGAGGTCGGCGAAGCCGCGTTCAGTATTTGCATGCTTCCTTTCGATCTGTCCTTTGCACAGCCAGGTGCATGTCGGTACTCTGATGAGTGTAGTAGAGACGAAACATGTGCCTCTGCCATATCACTGTGACGGGGAGGGTAAGTTTGACTTTCTCTCTCGGTATGGTGGTACAGGTAGGCCATCATCTCGATGGTGGTGGAATAGGATAAATTGTGTTCCTTAGCAATTTGTCCCAACTGTGCAACCTCCAACACGGAAAGGATATGGTTGGAACGAAGTTTGCATTTACTGTTCGCATTTTGCTTCATAAATATATATATATATATATATATATATATATATATATATATATATATATATATAACGAAAAGAAAAGGACCTAATACCGATCTTTGCGGCACTCTACCGCTGTACCGCTCTAGGCTCAGAAAACTCTCCATTATATTGAACTACCTGCCTTCTGTTTGACAGGACAGATAAAAATAAATCGAGAGGAACGTAAACATAAAGTTTTCTAATCAGAAGATCATAAGGGATACAATCAAAGGCACGACTGAGGTCACACAATGATAGCCTTACGGTTTCCCCACTTTTCAGCTCTTCAGCTACGTCCTCCACAACCACAGCAACTGCCTGAAGAGTCGAAAAATTCCGCTAATATCTCCATGAAAGCAGCATTTCTTCTTCGTCATAGAGCAACATAGTATTCTGGAATATATCGCGGTACATAAATCGATCCATTTTCCCAGTTATTTTCACTCGTCTCAGACCAGAAAAAGTATTTCCAGACCATAATACTGCCACCCCCATGCTTCACAGTAGATTTCTGATACTTAATATCAATTTTTTTTCCTACAGGCCTTCGAACAAACCACCTTACTTCTTAACCGAATACTTTAAATTACTTTTGTCACTCCAAGACACCATACTCCGATTTTGAAGTATCCAATTTAAATGCATTTGAGAAAACTAAAGTCCGGCCTTTCGATTTTTTTTTGGAGAGTAAAGATTTTTTGACAGCAACTGTTTCAAACAATCCAATTTCACAAAGACGTCTTCTTACAGTTCGAGCCGTTGTGTCTGTGTTGAAATATTCCCGAATTTCTGCACTAATTTGGACGACTGACTTATGCGGATCAATTATCGAAATTCTTTTAATGCATTTTTCAACATAGGGGGTTTCTTTCTCAATAACTGAATACTTTGTTATAGTGCATTACTTTACACTTTGTCTTTTTAACTCGACAACTCAAAGTCGGAACTCCTCCGACGATTACTTATTTCTGCCCATTCTTAATACGATGTTGGTGACAACAGCGACACAACAGTATTAATCCAATGATTTTGAAACATTAAAAATGCACAGAAGAAACAAAAAAGGCAGATAAGTGAGGAATGTGTATAGCCCAAAATGTAAATATGTGGTGGTACAGGTAGGCCACCATCTCGATGTGCTGATATTCAATACCTTAAGAAATATATAAAATAAATGGCACAAATTATTATTGAATACGAGACGTGCTAAAAAAATGGAAAAAATAAAAATATTTCCATGCTTTTACCCGTAACTGTATATATGTATATTTGAGTTATTAAGAAACAGTTTTTCTTTTTTTTTGGTATTTTGATGTATGAAAAAACCAGACATCTGTCAATATCACCTGATATAAAAGTAAAATTTTCTTTCTAATTAATTAGTGACAAAAACAATTTTATTCATTGGAATCTTTATAGGAAGTAACATTATATTTATTTCTTAAAAATTATAATATTATTCGCATTATTTACTATTTAAATATAAATGTTCGTATTTGCATATTTATTATTTATCTATTCTATTAATCTACTAAAGACAATAACCCGCTGCTAATCTAAAATATATATTATGTATTTACGTATATGTATGTAATAATGGAAAATTTGTAACGTCAAAAATAAAACACTTTTGTAAATAAAGACAATATTTTTAGAGAATATAGATGATTATTTTTTGGAATACTGTTAATTTTTTTCTTTCTTAGGTTTAGGTTCTTTCAATAATTGTATATAGCAAATGAAGTTTCGTTCTTAATTCTGAGCATTTTCAAAATTTTTGATTCATTTTTATTTCACCGAAAATTTTATATAATTAAGATCATTTCTATATAACAACATATGGTGAACAAAATGGCTGATGTAAATGTGACTCAAATTTCTTATATCTGTCCAGCCATTAACTGTATTTTATATTTTTTAATTTCTATTATTTCTTTTATTTGTAATTTTTGAGTTTGTATTTTAATTAAGAACAAATTGTTTGATTTTAAAGCCAATAACTTACGGCGTTTGCCCACAGACGCCGTACAGTGAGCTCTAAAAATGGTGAATGAGATTTCACCGAAACGTCAGCTGCCGTACAGTCCTAAGAAAGACTCGGCACACACCCGAAAACCTTCGACTACAATATATATATATATATATATATATATATATATATATATATATATATATATATATATATATATATATATATATATTTATATACATGTTTATGCGGCTTCCACGGATCCCCCTGTGTGAGATGCAATAGCAGTGGATATATCCACATTATGCTGTTGTAGTGCTGAAATCACATTCAGCAAACGTACAACTATGTGCAACTTCGTATGTAAATGAAGTAAAATGCGAAACAGTCAATGCAAACTTCTCTCCATCATATCTTTTCTGTGTTAGAGGTTGCACCGTTAGAAATAAATTATTATAAAACCCAATTTATCCCATTCCACCACCATCGAGATGGTGGCCTACAGTGTTCAGTATTTGCATGCTTTCTTCCGATCTGTCCTTTGCACAACCAGATGCATGTCGGTACTCTGATGAGTCTAGTAGAGGCGAAACATGTTCCTCTGCCGTATCACTGTGGCGGGGAGGGTAAGTTTAGACTTTCTTTCTCGGTATGGTGGTACAGGTAGGTCACCATTTCGATGGTGGTGGAATTGGGTTTTATTACAATTTATTTCTAACTGTGCAACCTATAACACAGAAAGAATATGATGGAGAGAAGTTTGCATTTACTGTTTCGCATTTTACTTCCTATATATATATATATATATATATATATATATATATATATATATAATATATATATATATATATAGAAATTAATGTCTGTGTAGTTTTTATATTTGTTGGCTAAAAAATTTACACGACAGCTCTCTTGGGGAGATCGCTGGTGTGATACTGAACTTCAACTGTGGAATTCATGGTTAGTTTGGTTGCCGACGCCGAATAATGTGACCTCTATTCTTGGAGTAGCAAGTTCATGTATCGAGTTTTGATCTATTTCTTTTTTTAATTTACCGTCGCGCCACCACATGACCGTATATATATATATATATATATATATATATATATATATATATATATATATATATATATATATCACCTTGTATAATATTGACAACTCTTTCTAGTAACTTCCCACATATTTCGGAAACTATAAAATATTGACATAGACGAGACGCCAATGCGACATACTAAAATAAAAATACCTTTTGTTACACGAACTCATATATTTCTTAACTTTGGTTAGGCGGACATTTTTTCCTGCCGAACATAAATACTGCTGAACTGTCGTTTATGTTCTTTTAATTGACAGGAAAAATTTATTTGCGTTTAATAAGTTAAATACTCGGAACCAAAAGATCAGATAATATTATAAGTGGTTTATTGGTTGATTCATAGCACTACCGTTACGTTATACATATAAATAGTTTGAGTTTCGTAATTTATTTCCTGCAAGATATAAAATTTTTATAAATTTAGCGATAATGTCGATAAGTTAATAAATGAAAGGTACGGAGTGGTATTATAACTACAAAGGATATCCTCAATATGGAATTGTACAGTCACAATTCAAATGCCGCATAGCTGATTTTAAATGCACAACATTTCACGTATAGAGAAGCTTAGAGAAATAAATGATCTTTTTCAGATATATTACACTAAGTTGCGTTATCTATAAGTCAGAGTTTAAATATCTGGAACTGATCCTAGATAATAAGCTCTTCTGGAACAAGCACGAAAAAGAAGTAATTAACAAGGCTACAAAAGTCTTGATGGTCTGTAGAAACTTTGCGGAAAAAAGATGGGATACAAACCCAAAAATCCTGCGGTGGATATACACTGCAATAGTGAGACCAATCATCACATATGGGGCAGTGATCTGGCGCAAAAAACCAGTCTGGCTAATACAAGAGTTAACCTCTCAAAGACTAGCCTGCGTATGTATACCCGGGGCAATCAAAACCTGCCCAATGGCCACCATGGAAGTAGTCCTAAACCTCACACTTCTACATATATTTGTAGAGAGTATGGCGAAGAGGACAATTTATAGGATGGTGAGTGATGAGGTCACAAAACGAAAACCCAATCTCTTCTCCTGAAATTAACAAATCTGGGACATGCCCCAAGGTGAAATGAAAAACAAAATCAACTTTGTGAAAATCTTCAGTATAAAGTTGAGTCATAATAGCGAATGGGATATAAACACCATTGAAAAACTCAACAAGAAATCCATTTTGAGATATACAGGTGGCTCCAAAACAATGGAACTGGAATAGGACTATATGGATCTGGCACCATACACTACGAAAACTTGGGTAAATCACCAAAAATTTTCCAGGCAGAAATATATGTCATTAGGAAATGTATTTAATTCTACAAAGAAAAAACTATTATCATAATATCGGATAGTCAAGCAGCCATCAGTGCACTGAGCTCTCAAGTTATCAGCTCCAAGATGGTTTGGGAATGCCTAGAGGAATTAAAAGATTTGAGTAAGAATAATAAAGACACCCTCATGTAGGTACCGGGACACACGGGGATAGAGGATAATGAAATAGAAGATAGGCTCGCGAGAAAAGGGGCTGAGACACCATTTCTGGAGTCAGAGCCTTTCTGTGGAATTAGTAGCAGCATAATGCTAGAGAACTAAAGGTAGAAGAAAACAGGGGATCTAATTATTGGACGGAGCTGCAAGGATTGAGACAAGCGAAGATACTTCTTGGGAACTACGACCAGAAGAGATTCAAAGAATGCATAAGCATGTGAAGGGACACCTCAAGAAACTCGGACTGGTAGGAGAAGAGTGCAGATTTTGTGAGGAGGAGGACAAAATCTCTATTCATATCCTTTCAGAGTGCAGCGTTCTAGAAAACACTAGGATGTGGTTCTTGGGAACACACCAAATCGAAGAAAGGAAGCTACCCACCTGAAAGCTGTCCAATATCCTAAAGTTCCCGAGGGAAATAAAACTGAAGGACCTGCTCTAGCCAATAAAGTAACTCTTGCAACTTGGTAGCAGAAGGGGACAAAATAGATCTACCAGATCACAGTATATAGACCTCAATTCTACGTACATACATACCCATAATGCACTATTCCTTAAACTAGCATAATCTCCTGCGTTTTTAGCCTGTTATTATCCATATCTAAACATAGACCTCTCCCATTTCCTTCACCTTGTACCACCCTGGGCCAATCTGCTCAAATCAACACCAACTACCAGTTGAATATTGTCGCTCCTTCGCATTACAGAATCTCTTCTTTTTCTTTTCCCTAACCATTGTCTCTATTTAAACATATTGTTGTTTCATCGATTATATATCATATCTATATCATATTATACTTTGTGGTTTCCTCTGCTTCACTTTCATTTTTTTACATATTCAGTTGCATTAATTGAATGAATGAATGAATGAATGAATGAATGAATGAATGAATGAATGAATGAATGAGAACGAGGGTGGTGATACTAGATCATCGATGCCTAGGCCTTTATTGGACCCTTTACATCCCACCTTAACTGCAGGTCATTCGAGGCCGAACGCCTAGTTAGTTAAACTTGCCTAACTGCCTCTGGTAATAAAATTGTAGTACCCTCTGACTCCTGTGCTCTTGTCGAACACTCCTGCTCCAGTTCTTTCATCTTATCGAGATCCATCAGTATACCACCAGGATCCATTTCTTGGAAGATTATGCTCTCCCTCCCAATCCTCTCTACTTGGCTAAAATATTTCCAGAGGGAGATTGGGTTTTAAAAGAGGCGTCATATAGTCTGTCTGCATGAGAAGTGACGGAACCCTCTCCACCGCGCTTTTTGACACCTGAATAGCTTCCCGTTCTAATTCCTACATACCCTAGGCAACTGAGACGGTAAACAGTCTTCAGAGCCTCATTCTCTATATATAAGTGAAGAGGACGCAGGTTCACCAGGACTTCAAGAGCCCTAGTGGGAGCAGTTCTCATCACACTCAATATTCCCACACAAGCCATTCTGTCAACTTTGCCAAGATGAAGACTGTGTCTGCGCTTTATTGTACTACTTCACCATACAATAGCAGCGTACGTTATGATGGGGTGGATCACCACAGTGTATATCCAAAATAGCACTTGATGTGCACCCAAAGGCTCGTTTACAAACCCAAAAATTACATATGGCTTTTTTGGTTCGAACCTCAGTCGTGAGTCCAAAATTACTCCCAGGTATTGACGAGTCCTTCCCACCAATGTAATTGTGGGAAGTCTCCCCATTTTTCTTTCTTCTGTAAAGAGTACCTCCTCGGCCTTGTCCGCGTTTATTCCTAGCCCTTTCCTATTGCACTATCGTTCCGCAATCTGGAGGACCCTCATCATTGACCTCTCCGGGTCCCGGATATCGCGACCAGGGTACAAAATTACCATCGGCATCAGCATAGTTGCATCAGTTATCTTTTTGATTTTTTGTATTCTCCTAATGCGCTTCTTTTCTTTTAAGTCGTATATGTCCAACCTTTTCTAGACCACCTCCCCTTTTGCAAGAACAAAATAAATCAAACACCCCCCTTCTCTCATAGTACTTCTACCTAATGTTAAAATATCGTAATAAAAATTCAATCATTAATAATAAATTAGAAGCTTGAAGTTTGACATAAAAAACAAGAAGTTTTTCATTTAGTTTTTAATTTCAAATCATGGCCCGAGTTCTTTTATTCCGAAATCAAAACACACTTTTAAAATCTAAACCATTTTACTCTTTACGGAGAGTAGGGTCTTCACATCTATAAAATCAATTCCCCATTTGGTGTTATCGACAGTCGAGGGCAGAGAATTGTATATAGTCCTTGGCCCGAACGAAGGGTAAAATAAGAGCTGGTAAACAATCCTTTTTGCCCGTTTATTTCACAGGAAATGTATTCGCAGACGTAATTTAAAAGACTGTTTCAAGATAAGACGATATATTATAAAGAATTGAGACCCGGCAAACTTTCTTAATATGATTTCTGTGAGGAAGATTTATTGTTAAGGGAGCTAAGAGATCTGCTCGTCTAATATACTTAAATAGACATTACCGTATATCTTTATAACTTCACGCTTTTTTCATTCTTTTTTTTTACCTCGGAAATATGTACAGGGTAAGTCAACGATTAAATTCAGTACGTTTATGGATTATCAATAAAATTTAATTTAGTAAGTACATGGATTTTCACTAAAATTTACCAATGAACAACATATTAATTATAATACAGTGTATCCCAAAAAGAATGATCCAAAGTTTGGTAGGAACACAACTCATTCATTATTACAATGTTGCGAATGATTGTATATTAGTAATAAAATGTTATATACATGTCTTTGTAAGAAGTATAAAAGAATTTATAATGTTGAATTTCTTTTCAAAACGTAGCAATATTGCACATCTCTTCTTACCGACTAAAAAGGATAAATTCCTTGTTACCGACCTTAAATGCACAGTTGCCACTTCCTAGCGACCTTTCATTAAAGTAACAACGTTGCCAATCCTTAAATATCACTAATAAGATGCCACATGTTCTTACAGAATAACAAGTACAAAACTACAAACCAGAAGATGACCTTGAGGAAAGAAACCTCTGTAACAATGGTATAATATAGGCCTATTGTTAAAATAATGCTCACAGTGCTACATTTATGATATGATAAAATCTTAGTTTTTGAATATATCTTTTAAATACGACAACACTGCACGGCCCTTCGGTAAAAATGACACCTATTCAATGTATTCTGGTTTGAGACCATTGGTATTGTCTGCTCTCGTTTTCGCAAACTCGGTTTTAGTAGTTTTTCAGTTTCAGTCTCAATTCGATTATCTAGTAGGATTTATTTCGTTGGTTTTTTGAGTTCAATAATGCAGACTGCAACATTGAGTTACAAACAAAGTTTTTGTTATATATATATATATATATATATATATATATATATATATATATATATATATATATAAATATATATATATATATATATATATATATATATATATATATATATATATATATATATGTATGTATGTATGTATATGTAATAAACACTGTAAAATAGGCATATACCTCAGAGAATAAAATTTGTTCTACAGTTATTTGATTTCATCATAAAATGATTTCTAATAGCCCCCCTCCTTCCTAACACTTCTAAATATTAATTCTTTCTTAAAGCGATCAAATGAAATGTTAAAATTACATTCCCATACCAAAAAAGTTATAAACTTTACTGCCCCACTTCATTACACAATATGACGAAAAAATTTATCGTAAAAACTGTCACATTCAAAATATTAAGGACGACCAAAAATCTTTTCGCCCTAAAGGGGAATTTCGGTCAACGGCTTCGGCCCTTTTGTAGGGCATAATTACGTTGAAGTTCCGAAATCATTTGAGCCCGTTCTTATTTGACCACTAGGTCATTTGAGGACCTGTTCGATCTGTTATGTTGGGTGTGAAATATAAATTTGAGATGTTTGATATATATAAAAAGTATGAGGTTAAAATTAAACGATTTTAATTAATAAAGCTTTTAAAATAAATCAGGATTATTTGGGAGCTGGTTGTTCAATAAATAATTTGCTTTTAGGCGTATTTGTTTAGAAATGGAATTTTATTGATTAATAAATTATTAATTATTCCGTTGCCTCTCGTATACACTTTTACTTTTTTCATGATTCAATCACATAAATATCAGTTTATGAAGAGCTGGTACACCAAAAGAGCGAAATAGTACAAAAAAAAAACAAAATTCTTCATTGGAAAGGGTCTTATTGTTTTTCCAAATATTCTCTACAATGATCAATACACTTTTGGATGTGTTAGGACCAATCCGAAAAGCAGTTTTGCCACTGTTCGTGAGCAACCGACAGATACTATTGAATTCACTGTGATATACATTGATTTTTATAGGTGCTTCATCGCAATATAAAGATCTATGTTTATGGATGCACTCTTGTTGAGATGAACCATATCGAAAGGTATTTTGAAATTTTGAAGTTACTGTAAACAACACAAATATCGCCCTTATAACAAAATGTTCTAAGTACATATATCATCTAAAATGTCAAACTTTACAATAACAATTATTAACTAGGTGTCACCTAGGTAATAATTGTTGCCAGTATAGTATAGATAAGGGAGGAATAGATTAACCACTCAATATTAATTTCTGTGACCGCGTTCTGCGCCCTCTGATGAAATGTTCTCCTACTAACAGCTACGTAGGTAAAAATTTTTTTATCCACGTTTATGACGTAATTTAAAAATTACGTGAAATTGATAGAGATGAGTAAAGATCGCCCCCTTGGAAATAAATATAAAAAATTTTTATTTTGCACATTCTTTTGTGGTTATATTAAGTTCAGTTTTTTAATTTAAAATTTATATGAAAATTGTATGAAAATTACTCTTGCAGGTATAATTCGTCGAACATAACGTTTTTTTTTTACTATTTTCAACTTATTTTCAATTTTATATTAATTATGTCATTATGAGGGGCTGGACAAATCAAAATATTTCTTTTGTTTTGGAAAACAATTCGGGAGTAACAGTGACATACAAACAGGAGTGCTGGATTAAACATAAAAAATGTAAAAAATCACAAATTATGTTCTTTTGATGATTTACAAGAATAATTTTGGTATAATTTTTATGAAAAACCCTGGAAGTAAAAGACCAAGAAAAGTAGCTTGAATAAAAACTTTTTATATTTATGTCCGAGGGCTTGAAAAACAGCTGATCTTTGCCCATGTCATTTTTAACTGTAGTAAATCTTAATCAATCTTTAATATCAAATCTCATTAATATTTACTAAAACTATAAATATTTTGTGAGTGATTCTGATTCTGATTTCAACTTATTAAAAATTTTCTTTGCAAATTAAAAAAAAAGTTAAAATTGGTATTATCATGTACATGACTGAACTTTTATCATCCTTACTGAATAACATTTAACATCAATACCTTGGGACTGTCAGAATCTACTCACCATATCAATGTTTATTATTTTCAAGATTGGGAAAATGAAGTCTGGTGAAAGTTGAATCAATATAATTAAAAACACAACAGTTCCTGTATCTGTTCATATTTACTGTCTTCTCAGCAAAACTAAAAATATAAAAATATGTTATAATTTAAAAAAACATACTAGAAAGCTTAAACTTATTGAAGAAGAGCACAAATTTGAGATATTCGTATCTAGAGAAAGAATGAAAAATATATGTCTTTTTTAACCAACAAATTTACTTACCAATTTCTCCACATTTTTTTTTAAAAACGATGCACAATAAATTATGCACTGAAAAGGCAAATAATAACTTAACCATCTAAGACTCGTCTAAACACAAAAACAACGAAATAAATTTCCCCAAGCCCTATTTAAACAAGCGACAGACGGTAAATTACGGATATATTTTTTGACGTATTGGCGCCATCTATTGAAATGTTCGCCAACTAAAAATATCATCTTAGTTTTCTCGTAAGGAGCGTCCAGACCCTAGTGGTCTGTTCCTGAAAAATAACAGGCTGTCGTTGTATAACAGGAGATATTTTTATTTAGGTTTTTGAATCCATCGCTGTTAAAAGTCATCTAGCGAAAAGTATTATAATCAATCCTTAAAATTGTGAGTAAATAATCTTAGGTATTGACAAAGAATATAAAAAACTTACTTATCGAAAATAATTAATTCCCGGTATTATGACATGGGATTTACAGAACCATTACATACAGTGGTGTATTGCTATAACCAAAAGTCTACACAAATATCTTATTACTTTATATGAATACTAACTTTGAAGTTCCGCTAATGGTACTCAACGGTACAACAAAAGAATTCAAAATAACTAATGGTAATAAACGAACGCTCAAAAGTCGCTGGCATATCCGCAAAGCCTACTCTGGTTTTCTAGGTACCGTGTTGCTAACCTTATGCAATTTTTAAAACAAATTAACTATGAAATTTCTTTTGGCGCCAAATCCATATAACGCCTTTATGTCAATTTATAAAATTTATTTTCTGCATGATCTGATTATTTTTAAGTGTTTAGTTCATTAGTGTAGCTTTCCATTATTCCTTTCAACTTTCTTGATCTTCGTGTGAGCGAAAATTTAAAGAGGCCAGATAAAATATAGCCAACATAACGAGTAGGCTATTTCTATATCCAAAAAATCTCGAGGATTTGTGTGTCCCTGACTTGGCACTAGTGAATGTATTTGTATGGGAATTATTATTACGTGTGTTTTTTGATAGGTCTTGTTAAATATTATTAACATTGCTAAAATCATGAGAATATCCTTATTCTGTTATGAAAATATTGAAAAGGTACTTATGAAAGGGTACTTACGTAAAATAATATGCTCTTTTTTTAAACTAAGTTAAGTTTTATCTTTGAAGACAATCATGTCAACAGATAAAAAACCTAAAGTTTTTATACTATGGCGATCATTTAACATTTTGAATTTCTTAAGTAATACCTTTAATTTAAAAACAATAATTACATAAAGCTGCCACAAGTAAATTTTCTGCTCTTTACAAAAAAATGTTAAATTTATAACCTTACTTTAAAGTCCCTGAAAAGTTTTGTTTCCATTTTTACAGTTTATACCCGTATATACATCTATTCTATAAAGAATGCGTTGTGACGTAATGCGACATATATCTAAATAGTTACCATAACTATATATATATATATATATATATATATATATATATATATAATATATATATATATATATGCATATATGGGTGATATACAAGTTGCCTGCTTATAATTGCTACTTTTCTTTGTTTCAGACAAGTAGATGGTTTCATTCCAGGATCTTTGTGACCTGTCTCATTTATTTACCTCTAAACAACCCTTGGGGCCATCAAACTTCCTCCATTTTGCTATTTTTATTGGAAAGTTGCTCTTCTTGTAGTGGTTATCTCGTCGTTGAAGCATCATATCAAACACATCCTGTGCTAATGCTTCCTAGACCTCAGACAAATTTAACAGAAACAGGATAATTGTTTTCTACTGGAATACGCATTCCATGACAGTTCCTTCGCTACTCTATGAAAACCCACTCATCAAGAATATTAAACAAAACAATAAAGGGACTTCATCTCCATCCAAGTCTTGTGTAAGGGTTATTTATTTTGACAATTGCGTTCTTTGTTTCTACCGTAGCTTCACATAAAATATTAAAACAAATATAAGGAGTATGCAAAATTTGTGTCCGCTTTCTCTCTGATTTTTAAATACAAATAAATCAAAAATATAAAATTGACAATATTATGAGCATACAAAGCTCAAATTATCGCATCAACTTCAGCTAAAATGTTAAGCTATGGGGGGATATATGGGGGATATAATAGTTAAACTTTATCGATGACAATTACTGGATACTGGAGAGTAGAAGTAGGTTATTTAGGGCGCCACTGCATCTGTAACTAGGTTGAATGCAGAAACCTTTCGCAATGTCTTTAGAAACTAGCTTTCAACTAAACTCTATTATTAATTTAATTTTAATAATTATTTTTATAATACTCTATAATTGAATTTCTTCTCACTTAACGGGGTTTTGGGGAAACAAAATAACAAAATAATTGTTTAGAAATTTGGCGCCCTATTTAGGGCCAAGAGATTGAATACAATGCAGATTTACTTCAAAATATATAAGATAAATTAGTTCTTCGATAAATTGGAGACATTGTGATATATGTACCAAACTAGAGTAAATTTTATAACAAATAGCAACACTGCTCTCCAAATTAACCCTTATTAGCAAAATAATAATTAAAGCATTATTCTAGGAATAACTATCAAATACTAAGAAAACCGAAGAAAAATTGATCGACATTCTTAAAAAAAAACGGCCTTAAAACCTCATATAAAACTGAATAGTAGACTAACGCAGTTAAATTTAATTCTTTAGAAAAAAATCATAAAACTTAAAATAGTGTACTATATCCTAAACCTCAAAACTGAATAAATCAAAAATCTATAAAATATTATATTAATAAACTACAATTCTTGGGATCTTACCCTGAGTTCTTATATGTGGTTAAAAGAATTCCTGTATTGAAACATTCTGCTAGAATTCCTGTCTTCAGACTCGTAAAATGAATTGCAAAAACAATAAGTTGTAATTTTAGTTAATTGCTTTGTAAATTGTTACTAAATTAATTGTACATAAATGAACAATAACGACTCCCTGTTGCAAGGTATCAGGCCAGGCTATATAACAAAATAATTCGAAAACGCTGCATTTCTGACGAAGAGCAGGTAACACATATTCAACAAACTTTAATGACAGTTATTTATTCAATTTGGAATGTTCTTACTGACGCATTTTTCATTATTAATGAACATAAACAAATATTTTTTCGTTTTACTGAACTTACCGAATAAATAATAATTTAGCTTTTTGCTACTCTACTCAGTAATTTTTCAATTCTAATAGCTGTCAAAATAAAAACTTTTGAAAAAAATAAATTTTTATTCTTAGATAAAGTACCTTCTAGTAGCAGGCTGAAGAAATAGTTTTAGCTGTAGATAAGATTGTAACAATCATTATTAGTATACCATATTGCACGAATATCAAAATAATATAACCTGGAGCAAAACTTCACTGACCTTCACGTGTTCTTCAAATTCGAAATTATAATATAAATCAGTGTTAATTTCATCACGTCACTCAGTATTCTGACCCTTTGATTTTCCACAAACTATAAATAGAGATTCGCTCTAACGCCCTTTCACGTGTCCGGGGCACTCTGATTAATGAGTTTCGGTAAGACGGTCACACAGAGCGCAGAAAGCAACCCTCACTAATTGCGTGTAGTGTCCAGCAATAAAACGTCTTTAATAACTGCTTGAAGCGGATCGGACATTAAAGGAACAGGAGGATATTGGCAAAAAGCGTCGAGATGACAAAGGATATAAGAGATTCGTTGAGAATTGATTGAAAACAGTTTATTTAACTAGTGAGTATTAAATTAACGGCCAGCGTTCTCAGCGTGAAGAAATAAACACTGAGTAATAATATGTTTTAAAAAGAAAACTGTTTTAACTATTTTTGAGGTTATAATTAAGATCTCACAACCGAAAAGATCTTCTGTTCTTTTCATCTTTTCATCGTTATATTAATTAACGATGTAATTGTTTCAATGGTTTTTAACTTTCCTTGAACAACTACAGAAAAATAATGCCGTTATACAGGGTGTCTGGGAAAATTTGGCATATCTCCCGGATATAAAAAAGACACGTAAAAGAAGTACTATAAGTTCATATAAATTTTCTTTGTATAGGCCTCCTCTTCGGAGATAGGAGCTCCCAAAGAGCTTCAATGGAATCAAGTTTCACACATAATTATTGAATCACCAGGTATATTTCATTTTTTTAATATGATGTATACCAGGTAAGACCCTCTAAATTACTACCCAAGAAAGTGTTGTGAATTACTGACATCTCCAGGGACTGAATAGCTGTGACTCTCATAACCCCATTTTGTTACGCCCTGTATGATAACAACTTTGGACAACGTTTTTTACATACCTTTAACTATTGATTAAAAATTAAGTACTCTTCATTCATGCTAAATCCTGACCGTTTATTTACACTGTTAGTCTCCTATCTTCTATAAGGTTGAATATGAAAAAGAGGAATTTTCCCCTGTCACCATAGTTTCAATAAAAAGTTAGATTAATTGTTTAGTTAAAAACTTCGCAAGAGGGTTCAACATGGGCTCCGTGAAGTCTGACACTCACGGGCACGACGAATCGAGGACTGCTATTCCCACCACATTACCTTAGCATTGTTTCTTATCACAATGAAACGTGATTCTCCGTCGAAGTTCCTCCCTAATATTGACCGGAGTAAAATACATAAAGTTTTGAGGTGTCTGCACAGCTAAAAATTCAATGGCGTTTTGTTGGAAGATCGAGGAGGCCAGGCAATAGGTCCTCTCTACCTATCCAACAAATGAGGTGGTGCCCCACCGTGCATGCCGTACATGTTTCGGTGGGTTTCAAGTGGTAATTGCTCTACTAAATCGTGCATTCTACACATACATACTTCAAATACAGTTCTTCCTTCAGGCATATGGGCTATGCGAATGATCCAATCAAAAGACTGCCATTATTCCAAACAATCAATGTGTTAGCAATGTAAAAATTGGCAAATTCTAAAATACAGGTAGGCCATCATCTCGATGGTGGTGGAATAGGATAAGTTGCGTTCTATAACAATTTATTCTAACTGTGCAACCTCTAACACAGAAAGGATATGATGGAGAGAGGTTTGCATTTACTGTTCGCATTTTACTTCATATATATATATATATATATAGGTTACCTTTATTTTTGGAAAAAGGAAAAAGTCCCACGGAGCCATGTCTGGCGAATAT
The DNA here is from genome assembly GCA_034092305.1 of Diaprepes abbreviatus. Lineage (NCBI taxonomy): Eukaryota > Metazoa > Arthropoda > Insecta > Coleoptera > Curculionidae > Diaprepes > Diaprepes abbreviatus. Next base: position 4,462,837 of record JASJET010000129.1, read on the forward strand.
GGAGGCTGGGGCATCGTTACGGTATTATTTTTGGCCAAAAATTCACGAACAAGAAATGAAGTGTGAGTAGGTGCATTATCGTGATACAAAAGCCATGAATTGTTTTTCCACAAATCCGGGCGTTTTTTTTTTCTGATTGCTTCACGCGAACGGCTTGGAACTTGTAGATAGTACCCCTTATTGACCGGTTGATCTCGTGGCAAGAATTCACGGTGCACTATCCCAGGAAAATCAAAGAACACAGTGAGCGTAACCTTTAGGTTTGACCGCACCTGTCGAGCCTTTTTCGGTCTTGACGAGCCAGAATGCCTCCACTAAGACTATTGAGCAGACTCACCATAGGCCTGTGTTAACATTTCACATACTTTGTTACACTTTATTTTATTTTTTACGCAAAATTTGATACAAATTCTTTGATCCATTTCTATTAATAAACGAAAATCGCCGAGCTCATAAAAACCCGTCTAACCTTAGCGGCTGCCACAGGCAAAGTAAACAATGAATACAGCTGAAAATTTTATCATACTTCAGGGGCATATATACCGACAACAATAAAAAAAATTGACAATCGGACTCGCCAAACCCGCGAAATTGAAAAATTCCCGTTATTTTCTGAACACACCTCGTATATATATATATATATATATATATATATATATATATATATATATATATATATATATATATATATATATATATATTCTTAGGCTATACATACTCTAGCTTGTGCATTGTATTACCTATATATTTATTTACCTTATCAGTAGGGAATTTAGTCCAGTTATGTAATAATAATTTGCAGGTATTAGTGTGAATATAAGAGTAAATAACTATCAACAAACAGTATACTTTTAATGATGATATTTTCTATAATAGCGATAAAATTTCAGATGGCCTAATCCTAATCAGCTCTGCAATACCATAAATTTATATGAAATTATCATGAAATTCAAATAATAAGGCTTATTAGCTTAATTATATTTTAATTCAAACCATGCAACCCTTAACCCAGTCAAATGTCATTCAAATATATTGACTATAATTTAATCCTAAACATGTATAGGGCTTTCATTGACCAATATTGTCCTGGCAAAACCTTGGACTCCACGTGTTTCCAATTTGATGGATATATTCTCTGTCAACCACTCACACTAAAGGGGGATTAATTTGAAGCCGCTGCGTGACCTGCTTCAAATGTTGTGATATTTAACGATTGTCGGGTCAAGAAGTTATAGAAGAGTTTTAACAATAACAATTTATATAAATTTACGTGAAAATAATATTTTTATCTTAACAAGGTAATTATTATATATGAGAATTTAAGGTAGGTATATATGGGGAACTTAGAAATTAAGGGCTCTAGATCAATATGCACATAATTTTAGGATCTTCTTCGTCCTGGAACATACAAAAACATCTATGCAATTTGGGGCTATTAATCTTGTACTGGAAGGAAATTAGCAGTTACCCGTCGCAGCTTCGCCCGCACTCAGGATTTTTTTGTATTTTAAGAAAAAAGAATAAAATTTTATTGAACCTCATTCTTTCGTACCTTTTCGTGGATAAGTTTCAGAGAAGTACCCTTGCTATAATGGCCTCAGCGCAAATAGATCACATATAGTTAATTACCTCATGCAATAAATAATGCAATTAAGGCAAAGTAATCCATTACAGTGCGAATATTTCCAAGAACTGCCGAAATAATGCATATTGAATCATGAAAATCTGATCATTCTAGTATGTTTGTGAATTGATGAAGCACATCTTAATATAGTTTGATTCGTTCGACGACGTTACCTGATTTCTATATTCTATCTTTTCCCATCTTACCACTGCCTATCTTGAAGATCACGGGTACTCATGGCTTTCTTTATTCCTTCCAGCCAATCTTTCAGTTGTTCTGCGTTACTTCGAGTAGCAATTTATGGTGTGAATCAACCATTCGTTGTATATGACGGTACCAAATTAACTATTTTCTTTCTATATCTTTCATGATCACATCTTCTATTCTTATCTGTCGTAATATCGCCTCTATTCTTATTCTCTGTGTTTGTGATATTTCTGATGATCTCCTCAAATCATCTATTTCGACAGCTCCTACTCGTTTTCTATTTCTCTCTGTAAGTCTTCAAGCTTCTGGCCCATAAATTAAATAACGTCTCATTATTATGTTCTTCTTCTTCTTCTACCTTCTATGATAGGTCCCTGACTTGTTCCTTCTTCGATTTTCCTCATTCTGTACTTAAATTATCGCTCCACCTTTTCCGCGGTCGACCTCTACTGCGTGTACCACTAGGCGATTTATCTCGTGCGATCCTTACCAGTCTATCCTCTGTCATTCGGCTTATGTGTTTGTTCCATTGTGTCTTGCGTTGTAGGACCCACTCATTAATGCAGTCTGTGTTGCATGATTGCTTGATGTTATCGCTTCTTTCTCTGTCTAGTAGCGTTTTTCCTGTTATTCGTCGAAGTATTCTCATTTCTTTAGTCTCCAATAGTTGTTTCGTTTTTGTCGTCTCTGGCCGTGTTTCTGAGGTGTATGTCATAATAGGTCTAATTGTGATTTTGTAGATCCGAACTTTTGTTTTTTGTTGTAAGTGTTTGTTTCGCCAGATCACGTCGTTGAGGCAACCCGCCACTTTGTTTGCTTTGGCCACCTGCCCTCTTACTTCATCTTCGATGTTGCCATAACTAGTTATGTCGATTCCTAGATATTTGAAACTCATTTCTTGTTGTATTATTCGACCGTCTAATTCTAGTTTGCATCGGAGGGGTTCTTCTGAGGTTGTCATACATTTAGTTTTTTCGGCTGAGATAATCATATTATATTTTCTTCCCGTAAGATTAATTAATATGTTGTTATTATGTTGTTTATGTTATATTTTCATTTTTTGTTAATATTTTCGCTCCGCAGTATTCCATTTAGACATCCTCTTACCTTTTTAGCTTGAACAATTCTTGCATGAATTTCTTTATCGTCGGTTCCCGTTCTATCCAAGATGACTCCTAAATATTTGTAATCGTCCATCTTTCTCCCTCTGTGTTATCACTAATTTGGAGGTTACTCTTATTATCTTCTATACGTAAATATTTAATTTTCTGAATGTTTATTGACACACTTCATTCCTCAAACGTAGTATTCTTGCCACATATTCAAAATGTTATTTGTCGCCTGCTAATACAAAAGATTTCAACAGCTAGTTTTTTGAAGTTAAATCTTTATATAGATTTTTTTGAGCTCTAATAAGTCTATGGTTCATATTTGTGTTCGTCGTCGCTTCCCACAGTTTTATATATTGATGTTATCGTAGGCCTTAGTTAAATCTATGAATAACATATGAGTATCTTGATTTGTAGCGTCTCTTTTTTCAATTATTCGTTTACAAAAAGTGTTATCATTACAGAATCTATTACCACGGAATCTGCCCTGTTCCTCTTCCTCAGTGTATTATTTTCCAATGAGGTCTCTGAGTATTTCTTCATAGAGTCGACTCATTAAGCTCGGTCTCGTTTTATCACTGTAATTCAGGCAATTTTCCTTACTTCATTTTTGTGGATTCAGATAATGTAGCCTTCTTTTTATTGTCCAAGTGGCTCTTGATCATTGAGTCAAGTTCAAGTTTTCCATTTTTTAGTTTTTTTATAGCTTTACCGACATCATTTCTGTCTATTTCTACGTGTTCTGCTTAGATGTTAATTATAGATATTTCTTCCATATACTAAACCCTCGCCAACAATTCCTAATAATGCACAAACCACTAATTTTCAGATTTTATTTTCATTGACGCTATTTCCTGTTTTATATTCTCATGGTTTCTATGAATTTTCAAGCATCAGAGTATTTCTTCCGCCAAGGTATGTGATATATCTCCTTCTTTACATTTATTATCCCACATTTTGTTCTTTCTAAACATGGCAGTTGGAGATTTCCCACAATTACATTGATGGGAAGGACTCTTCAACTTAAGGGAACAGTTAAATACCTGGGAGTAATTCTGGACTCACGACTGAGCTGGAATGATCATATTGAGGCTCGAACCAAGAAAGCCATAGGTGCTTTCTGGGCTTGTAAACGAGCCTTTGGGTGTACATGGGGACTGACACCTAGAGTGCTATTTTGGATATACACTATGATGACCCGCCCCATGATAATGTACGCCGCTATATATATATATATATATATATATATATATATATATATATATATATATATATATATATATATATATATATATGTATGTATGGTGGCGTAGTACAACAAAGCGCAAACACATTCTTCAACTTGACAACGTTCAGAGAATGGCTTGTGTGGGAATATTGAGTGCGATGAGGACTGCTCTCACCAGGGCTCTGGAAGTCCTGGTTAACCTGCTTCCTCTTCACTTATACATAGAGAACGAGGCCCTGAGGACTGTTTATCGTCTCAGTTGCCTGAGACATCTTGGAATCGAAACAGGCGGTGACTCAGGTGTCTGGGGAAGCATGGTGGAGAGGTGTCCATCACTCCCCATGCCGACAGACTACATGATGCCGTTTTTAAAACCCAACCTCTCCCTGGAGATACTTATGCCAAGTAGAGAGGATTGGGAGGGAGAACAAAATTTTCCGAAAAATAGATCCTGGTGGTATACTGATGGATCTCGACAAGATGGAAGAGCTGGAACCGGAGTGGTCTGCAAGACCACAGGAGTCAGAGAGTACTACGCTCTCGGATAATGTGCGACAATTTTCACAGCGGAAATTTTTGCTATTCTGCAGTGTGCCCATCTCTGTGATAGGGACATAGACATGAATAGAGTAATAAATATATGACAGTAAGGCTGCGATATTGGCACTGAAGTCAAGTGTCGTGACTTCGCGACTGATGTCTGAGTGCAAGGATGTACTAAATGGTATGATAGGGAAAGGCTGCACAGTCAAACTCGTATGGGTCCTGGGTCATTAGGGCATACGCGGGAATGAGGAAGCAGACCATCTGGCAAAGTTGGGTTCGGCGATCGAACCGTATGGACCCCAACCAATATTACCTGTTCCAATTGCTATTGGCAAAAGGCAATTGAAATCATTGCTGGAAAGCAAATTTATTGAATCATAGAGGGGAGCTTCGGGAATGAGGTGTGCTAAGGAACATATAACGGGGCCTAGCGCACTTCGTACTAAGGAGCTTCTCTCCTTGGGAAGGAAAGAGTTGCGAATTGTGGTGGGATTGTTGACAGGACATTGTCACCTCCAAGCCATCTTCATAGAATCGGTGTCGAGGGCGACCTGACATGCAGATGGCGTTTGGAGGAGGATGAAACTGTTGACCATGTTCTCAGAGGGTGCCCAGCACTCAACGGACTGAGACAGAGATATTTCGGAGATAGTTTTGTTACCGGAAGTAGTTAGGCAAGTTCAACTAACGAGGCTGCTTGGATTCGCAAAGGCGATCAGCCTCGAATAACCTGCAGATATAGTGGTATGTAAAGGGCCCAATGGAGGCCTAGGCATCGATGATGTAGTATCACCACCCCTTTTTTATTCATTCATTCATTCAAACATGGCAGTTCTTCTTACTTATCTTCTGATTTCCTCATATGCCTATTGGATTTTTTGTACTTAACTATTTCGTATACCCCTGCTTCTTTATAATTATCACTAGATCTTTGATCTCCTTCGCCAACTGAAACTTGTTGCTTGTTTTTCTTTCTTTTTGTTTTAATGCTTCCCTTGTTATTTTGTGTATAGTTGTGTATACTGTATATTTTGTTTTTTTTTAGAAGAATTGTTTAGATTCTTCCAAGTTTTCATCCAATCTCCGTAGGTATAAATATCTAGTGTTTTATCTATCTAAGGTGTCCATGTTGCATTTGCAGTAATTCACTGCTGAAGAATGCTTTAATTTTGAATTTATTTCGAATTTCTCGTAGCGAAGAACAATGTGAATTGATATTGGAGAATATCCCAGATGTGTAAAATATATTGATGGTAAAGCTACGAAAAACTAAAATTAAAATGTCAGTAATGTTTACTATTATTATACTATTTTACTTGAAGTTCTGTTTTTATTAACAATCAGAAGTAGACCATGTTAGTGAGTTAGGGAATATGGTCATTTATTCGTTTTAAAATTTAGTTATGAAAGTAAGTTAATTTTAAAACGAATCACTTTTCTTGATGCATATTCATTCCGAATCTTGGCAATCCGTACTTTATTAACAGCCTCTCTGAAAAAGCCCACTGTTATAATAAGCTCAATTCGTAGATTTTACACCCATGTGTGTTTTTCTTGTCGATTTCTTCTAATGCAGTCTAATTTGTCGAATGAGATGTCTATACATTCAAATGTCATGGGTTCAAGTTTCCTATAACTCCTTCAAATTCCAGGATTCAACCCCATATCACAACTATCTCAACTATCCCATCAGGCATCTCAATCATCTGATTTTTGACTATAAAGGAAACTGGTCATATTCGAATAACACTGTTCAGCATTTCTGAATTTTACACTTGATTTCTGCTGAATGGCCAGATTGATCATTAATTAATTCTTATTCTTAGATTTCTTCATGTTTGAACTCTTTTGCTTACTAGTTGTAGACTATAAGCTAGTCAGGATGATTATTTTGTTTAGCTATTACAGAATATTTTGTTGTCTTCACATTAATTAGGATTTTCCCGTACCCTGGATATCAGATGTTGAAGATTTTCAAATGCATTTGCAAATACTACAATACTGTCAGCGTATATTATACCGAAGGGAAAATATATTTATTTTAATAGCATTTCTACATAAAAGTACTTTAGTTATTGGTCCTCTAAGTAACCGCTAATTTACGTTTTTTAATTACAAAACAAAATGCCAATCCAAAATAGTTTCCAGAAAATTCTTCCAGGATTTTTATATATGATTCGTTCTTTAAAACTAGCCTTGTTGATGTATTTAAATGGATTTAGAATAAAATCACTAATTTAATTCCATTAAATTGTCACACGTAGTGTGGAAGGCAACTCTCAATAATTGCTATAGTGTCCAGTAATAAAGTGTCTTTGATAACTACAGGAAGTGGAGTAGACATTAAAGGAAAAGGAAAAGGAGATTGGTAAAGAGCATAGAGGTAACAAAGAAACCCTAGGTCCAGTAAAAATTAAATGGAGGACAGTTTAGAGAAATTGCCGTAAATCTTTTTAATGACCTTGGAACTAGAGGAAAGTGGAGAAAGTGCTACTTTAAGGTCGAAATTTTTATATTTTTTCGGTCTTTTTGTTCGTGTCACACATAAGTTCGTTAAATTTGGTAGACACATTGGAAAAATAAATTTATTTACCTTAGATCTATGTACATTAATAAGTATACTGATAAAATAAAAAGATGAAGTTGGTTTTGGTTTTTCTTTGTTTAGGTTTCTGCTTGTTTGTTTCGGTTTTTGTTTGTTTATTTGTTGGCACGAACTAATCTCCGGAATTACTAAACCGATTATAAGAATTCATTCTTGAAAAGGTCATATTCTCCATTTTAAAATAGACTATATTTTATTCTGTCTAATATCAGGAAATGATGAATTTTTATAATAAAAAGCTCATATTTAATTACCCACAGGTCTGGTTCTATCCTTTCTTTGCTATTCAAATCTTTCAAATTTGGGTAGGGTACTATAAGACTCAAATTAGCCTAAAATCTTCACGTAATGCTTATTAGCTGTTATTATCTATGAGCCATGTGGTCATTCTAGATGCCTCTATTTTGATAGGCGTATCCTCTGTCAACTGCCAATACTCAAGAGCAATAACAAGATCTACATGAACCTGATTTATTATTAATTTGGTCTGTTTTAGATACTGTGGCAGCCACTTACAAGCACTGGATCTAAGGTAATGGACTGAGTTAGTGAAGGATTTATTCAAATATTTTATAATGATTGAAATTTCTTATCGTGATATCGTTATGAAGGAAACTCTCTGGCTCTTCTTGTTATTTCCTATGAAACACTTCCGCTCGTCTTTTACAATATTGCTACCATCAGTTACTAACCTCATGTCGTAATAGCGTAAATTTCTGTTTGGTAAATATTTGGTGCCCAAGCTTTCAAACTACCATTTAATGGAGCTTCTGTTGAGTCTCAAAGATATCTCTCTCCTATTCATTTTTATGACTCAATCTTTGTTAAAGTATTTTATGGAAAACTTCTTTTCTATTTCATCTTTTGGCACCTGCCAGGTTGCTGTTTTCTAGATAAGAGATGGGGGGGGCCTTCGTTTATTAACTCTATCCTTCAGCATTCTACATGTTGTCTTGTTTTGCCTAATCTTCACTAATGTATGTAGAAGTGTGAGAATTACTTCCATAATTGCCGTCAGGCAAGTTTTAAATTTAAATAACTTTAAAACCACAGTATATAAAATTAATAACTGACAATAATGTGATATATGTTCGATTGTATTGGTGAAAATCTACAATAGTTTTCGATTGTGATAAGTAAAACACATCCTGGCCTTAATTTCCACTGTATTTTTGACTCGACGACATGTTTCAATGCATTGCGGCGTTTTCAAGTACGGAATAGGATCTTGTACAGTTATACTACTTAATATATCAATATTCAAAAAGAACGAGATAACATATTTGGACAATTGACCCATAAATTTTGTAATTTTACAATTTAGGAATTTCCAAGAAAATATTTTTTGATAAAGGCACTTTTATTTAAAATAGGTTCATATAATATATATATATATATATATATATATATATATATATATATATATATATATATATATATATATATATATATATATATGTAAAAATGAGTTAATTTATTTTAAAAAAATAATGGAAAAGTGGTACAGAAATAAATTCTTACCATCATCGGAAATTAATTACAATCATCTAAACATATCATCCGAATGAACGTTAGCTGCTTCTTTTATTCGCTTTTACCATTATTAGTACTTGTAACGGAGAATCAATTATTTTTTTGTCAAATGATACAAAATTAATAGTTAATTATAAAACTCATTTTTAATATTATTTTATTTTGTATCGTTAAACAAGTCGAAGAAAGTCAAGTCTGCGGGAGCTCTATAAACAAAAGACCAATACGCGCGAAATTCAAATCCCGCGGTATTACTTAATGCTAAGTGCATAGAAATAACTCGAGTAAATTTTTTTTATATAAATGACAATATACAACCAGATATGAAAATTGGCACGATATAATTTTATTCTATATAATTCTACGAATTTTTATATAAGTTTAAATTAAAGTTTTCTTTCGAAGAATTGTATATGATAATGTTTCATTATATAAAATTATATATAATTTTACATAATAATATATAGTGACTAAAAAATCGAAAATTAAATGGACACTTCTTTATTACCTTTTGAAATACACATTATTTTTATTTAAGCAATAATCTAAATTATAAAAATAATACCAATTTGTGAGATTTATATTGAATTTACTTTAATAAATAATTTATATATAATTATTTACACACAACTTTAACTTCTAACATTCACTATAATTAACAATTTTTTTCGTTGAATAAGTTTTATTTCTTATAGTTTCACTAACCACGGTTTAGAGTAATTGCATCTTTTATTTGTGTAATCTGGCATACAGATGAAATAAATATCTGAAATATTAAAGAATAAGTAACTCGAAATAAGTCACCTCTTACTTGAAAAGCAGAAATACAACTGAACGTGCGGGTCAAAAAAGCGAAGAAATTACGAATTCTACAGAACGATTGACCAATGGCAAAGCCCGAAGTGGCCCGTAGTTATGGCGACGAGAAACATCTTGATTTCAGACGGCAACTTGATCAAAGAAAATTTCTAGATTTCGGAATGTTTTTATAAGAGAAAAATAATAAAAATAACATAAAAAGGAATGCAAGTTTGTATAATATTTATACTATAAATTTTGGAGATTATTTAAATAGAACAAAAAAATTTTATCATATAAAAAATATTATTTTTGATATAATTCTTGTTATGATTATTATTGAAAAAAAAAATTAAGTTTTGGTAAAATAAATTCGATAAATACATGCACAGAATTTATATGAAAATATATTAATATATCTAATTATATATAAACTTATATAAGTATATAAAATTATTTAAGATTTTATGTAATTTTACATTAGAAACCAGATATAATTTTATATTACATATATATATATATATATATATATATATATATATATATATATATATATATATATATATAGATATATCTTATATAGCTTATATTTGACTACATATTTATATATAATAATATATAAATATTTACTTTCAAATTTTCTAATTCATACCAAATTATATATGATTATATATAAATATAAAGAATTATATGTAATTATATATAACTATATACTCTTATATAACATATTATATATAATTTTCTTTTCCTTGAAAATTCTTTATCGAAACATAGATATGTTATTTCTTCACAACTTACGATAAAATATATATGGCTAGGTTAGATTGAAAAATTTAAAAATTAGATATGCAGTTCGTCAGTAATAAATTATATACGCCAATTTTTTGTTCATTTTAGCGCAATAAAAGTTAAATTACACAGCTTGAGATGAATTCTCATATATATATATATATATATATATATATATATATATATATATACATATATATATATATATATATATATATATATATATATATATATATATATATGTATATATATATATATATATATATATATATATATATATATATATATATATGTGTGTGTGTGTGTGTGAGGAATTATAAAATTGGCTTAAATGAGATGGCAAAATTTTTGTTAATTTTTTATTAGTTCAGTCACGGGGAGACAAAATGGAAGCATTTGACCGCACGTCGCTCGCGCTGCAATGAAACGGGCAGCACGCCGTTACTTAAATTGGTCCCAACTTCGGTCCTAAATCGAATATCTCAAAAATGAAAAAGTTTCCAAATTTACTCTATAAATTCTTTCTTTTCACATTATTCTTGTGATAGATATCGCGTCATAAATAGTCTGAATGTTCTTGTAAATAATAGAGCTAGGAAAAAATAAAAAATTTTGAATTTATGCTATTACACTATTCTTAAAACTGATCGTTGAAATTTTTAACGATGAATTATCAAATTGTAAGCTCTTACGTTAAAAGTAAATCATTATATCCGAAAAATATACATTAGAGCCCGAGTAACACTTAATTTTGTCCCATTTTTGGGCTATTACAATAATTTTCTTCTAATGATTTTATTAAAATCAATTCTAATAAGAATTTGTTTGCCTTTTTATAAGAAACACAAAACTATTTGGAAAAAATGTTGTATCCCGCTCAGAGAAAAAATATTGGGCTTTAAACAATTAAAAAACAATAAAATTGTTAATAACAAATTGTCTATGGGTTTTTCGATGGGATCCCTTATGATTCGTTTTCAGCGCCCCAAAAAACATGAAAAATTTGAGTGCACCCGGGAGTTTTCATCGGCCACGAACACTCCAGTGACTCCTAGACTACTAGCTCCTCTATATTACATAGTCATTCAAATTAATTTCAGTAATTAGTGCCATGCATGCCACCATATTTATGAATCTAAACGAAAAATGAATATGAAGAGACTAAATTTGGGTATTTTGAGAAACTGCTAAATTTCGTATATTTTCTGGACAATTAGATATTTATACTTTTTTGGATTTCATTCCTTTATTAATTCTTTACACACCATTTTCTATAGAGAAAACTTATTGCAAGCTTATATAGATTATGAGTTAGTTTTATTAGGCTTAATACAGGCATTCATAAGTTGAATTTAGACATAATTAAAACTTATTCCCCTAATTATAAGTCTAAAGTTAAACCCCTTACATTTCGCGGTTAAATTTAAATAGCAGAAACACTTTAAAAGCGTTAAAGTTAAGTCCTAATTACTCTTTTTAATCCTAACAATTCGAGAAACTAAAAATTATTTAGCGTTTTCGAGACTGAGGAAACAACAATAAAACAATCCAACTGTAGAATTATGCGGAGCAAATTTAATTAATCGAGCTCAGCTTTTAAGTCCAAGCCCGAATTTGCATGTCCGTTTCAGGCGAAACGACAGAATGAATTTGGAATTTATTGTGAGAAGTTTCCTTTTCTGGTCCCTTTTTATTGTTTTTTATTTAAATTTGGAGAAGTTTTAAAGTAAATTTTACTTTTTATTAGCATTTTCCTACTTTTTTTGGTCATTTTGCTAACTTTAAACTAACTCTAATATACTTACTCAGCGAGAAACTTGGTTTTGTTAGCTCAGTCAACTGAAGAAAACAGCTAAGTGTTTTTTTTTCTTTTTATTTACATCTTTCTGCATTTTTGGTCATTTTGTTAACTTTAAACTAACTATAACGTACTTAGTCAGCGAAAAATTTGATTTTGTTAACTCAGCCATCTGCAAAAAATAATTAAGAGCTTTTTTAATTTTTTATTTTCATATTTCTACATTTTTGGTCCTTTATTTCACTTTCACAAAAAAAAGAGGCCTGAATGTAGACGATCAAATATTACCAAATTTGAGGTTCGCGGACAGCTTTATTTTCCGATAATCTCAAGGAGATATGTACAATGTTACATGAACTTCAGCTAGTGTGCGCCAATGTGGGTCTTAAAATAAATATATCAAAAACAAAATTTATGACCAATCTGGTACCTAGTGGAAATATCAATATTGGAGAAAACGAAGTTGAGCTTGTGGAAAAATATATATACTTTGGACACGAAATAAAGATCACAAGAGATAATCAAACATGCGAGCTACGGAGAAGAGTAAGTCTCGCATGGGCAGCCTATGGAAAACTTGAAGACATCTTTAAAACCGACGTAATTTTCCGAATTGCCACACTCAAATGGAACTGGGCTGGACATGTCGTCCGAATCAGTGATGGAAGGTGGACGAAGAGATTACTCGAGTGGAGGGCGAGATTAGACAAAAGAAGTAGAAGAAAACCCCCTACTCGTTGGACTAACGATCTCGAGAGAATTGCAACAAATTAGATGCAAATCGCTCAAGATAGAGCACAATGGACAAGAATGAGGGAGTCCAGCAGTGGACGCAAAGGGCTGGATGAAGAAAAAGACATGAAGATTTCACTTTTAACTAACTTTAATATATCCAGTAAGTAGGTCATCCTCGGAAAGGTACAGAGATCACTACTTTGGAAGTCTGTACCGAATTCAGAAAAACCCTCATGCAACGAAGAAAGTCCTTCATCTTGACAAATTGGACCATTATCAAGATCAAGAAGGTTGATCGGGACGATCAGGGCTTGGAAGGGGGCAATTTAACGAACTTTATAGCGTTATACATTGCATAGAATTAGTTGGTGTTTGGAGTTTGTAGGGTTTAGGGTTTACTTTCTACGAGTTCATAATTTATTTAATTAATTCTACCTTTGGTTAATTTCCTTATGAGACGTCGACGAACGAAGGTCTTTTTAGTAAATTTTATTTCCTTATTTGAAACATGGAACGCCTATGATAGAAGGTCTAGAAATCGCCAGAATACTCCTTGTTCTTATTTTTGTTACACTATGTAGTATGGAAATCCTTCTAGAAAATTAAGGAATCTTCTGGTATCGACCAAAAAGGTATATAAAGGGTCCAGATCGGCTTTCAAGGATAGTATAGTTTGAGAATTCGTCGACGCAACTTGAATTATTTTGACAAGTGTCCAAATTGTGACAACAAAGTGTTTTAAAGCAAAACAGTCGTGTATAAATATCGGCTGTCCGGAACAATATCTTTTCATAGGACACTACTCCTTGAAATACCATATCACAAAAGGGGAGAACGAGATTTACCATTTCTACTACCGTGCAGCTAATACAGCGGAACATCTACTATGTGAATGCATTACACTGTTCCGCAAGTAGCTTTAATTTCTAGAAGGTCTCGCCCACTGACCTCTAATATGAACCCCTACTCTTGTTGGCTGTTAAAGCCAAAAAATGACAAATTATGGGCGAAAAAATGGGTTTCTTTACATTGGGCGCTAGTAATATTTTTGTATCGTGGTCACATAAGGGCATGCGTATAAGCGACTTCTTATTATCGATCGGTTGTTTCGTAGTGCCATCCGTAAACAGCGCAGTATCGGCTCAACATCATTTTGGTGTTTATTTTTGCCTTGTGAGTTGCTTGCGATTTAGACGAATTTATATAGATACCCAAAAAACCTAATTTCTTTGACATTTTTGTCAAACAAATGAGTTTAAAAATTATGGAAGATGACAATAGATTTTTATTCCTTAATAATGATTTATTTCACTATGTTTTACTGGAAAATCCAAGATCAAAACTAGTTAACAGTATTATATTTGTGTATGCAAAAATTAAGTTTTTTAATATTGCAAAGAAACAAACCGAGGAAATAAAAGGAGAATTTATAAGAACTAAATTTTCTAAATTAGTTTTGTTTGCAGGCCAATAATATTTTTAATAAAAATAGGTACATAACGTATTTGCATTATTTTCCTTTTTCTCCATAGAGTAAACAAACAGTGTTGCTTTACAACGTTTTTGAATTTACAGTCTGTCTGTGAATCACATTTTTTCTGTAAATTTTACTTAAAAATACATGTTTTAAACAAAATCTTAGTTACATATTGTCTGTGTTTTCGTATCACGTTAAATTTCCAAAACATGTAGTATGATATATTTTTAGCACTTTCCAAATGTTTATCAAAACATAAACTGAAGTTTGAAGCAGTAATTTCTTCAAAAAAAAAGTTCTGTAAATTCGTGTAAAACCATAGAATTATATCTTATAAAAGAAAGTGCATTCATCAATATGTCAAGAAAATGGTACAAACAATATTTCATAATCTATTGCATTACTTACACAAATAAAAACTAACGAATCATTTCAAAATAAGTTTATTTGGCAGTGCAAGTAACTATAATTATGAATAAAAAAATGTATTCTCAAAATGAAGTTGGCATATTTTAAAATATACATATACGTATAAAAAGTTGATGCTGGTAGCCGTTACTATGTGATAGTTAATCATCTTCGGGAAATGTTTAAAAAGGAACTACTATGTTTAATACCACTAAATTTATTAAGAAAACAGTGACTGCAGTTTCAACTCACAGAGTCATTTTCAAACTGAATTACAAAGGTAGACTAAGTATTCAATACAGAAACATGAGAAAATTTAACAATAAATAAAAACTACCTGAGAAATTACATTATTACAAAGAGGAGGTACTAAATTTTGGGAACTAATTATTATTTGGCGACAACAAATAACGGGGAAAATCCAAGTTGTGTCTGGTCATTAAGCAAATTTACATTTTTATTTTTACTATGTTTATATATTTCTAAAGATTCAAGAATATTTAACCTTTGGCCCTTTGTTGAATAATGTAATATGTCAGTGTTGCTTAAATCAGGAAAACTGTGGCTGTATTCTAAACAATGGTTGGCAAAGCTCGAGTCTGTTTTTTGTAGTCTATATGATCGGTGGTGTTCTGAAAAGCGAATTTTAAAGCTTTTACCACTTTGTCCGATATACAAGCTATCACACTCTGAACATTTTAACCTATAAACTCCTGATTTATCAAATTTATTAATTTTATCTTTAGCATTTTAAAGGATAGTGGACAGATTGGGTTGAGATTTAAAGGCTACTTTTATGTTATGTCTGGAAAGAGTATTAGCTATGTTTTCTGATAGGGTACCACAGTATGACAAAGATATATAAGATGAATTATCTTTGTTATTTTTTATTTTGAGATATATTGAATTAAAAGCTAGTTGTTTTTTTTTAGTTATTAATTTCTTTATGGTTTGTTGGAAGAAATTGTTTGATATTGCAATCCTTTCAATGATATTTAGTTCCTCTTGAAGATCTTCTTCAGAGAGAGGCAAAGAGAATGCTCTATGTATCATTGAATTGTATGCAGGCATTTTGTGTTGTAAGGGGTGAACAGAATCATTAGATATAGTATTACCTGTAAACGTTGGTTTTCTAAAAATTTTAAAATTACACTGATTATTGAGGTGAGATATGGTGAGATCAAGAAAATTATTTTATGGTTATTTTCAGTTTCCAGAGTAAATTGAATTTTTGGATGGCAATTATTAATGTATTGTAAGAATTTTTGAAGCTGTCTAGTAGTGCCTTTAAAACATGCTAGAACATCATCCACATTGAACATGGTTTTTGCTTAAAGGGGAATTAAGAATTTTGTTTTCCATGTTTGATATGAAAATGTCTGCTAGGAGAAGGCTAAGAGGAGAACCCGTATATATACGTATAACTTACAATGATTATAATGCATTATTATTTTGTTATATACATTAAATATTTCAGTAGAAGATTTCTATTCTGGCCAGAATTGAATATTGGCTCTTTAATTTCTGAGCTCTGTTTGATTTATTTTTTTAACTTGCAAACGAGGTTTTTTCCTGTTGCTAATTTTTATTTTATCCGATTAAATTCTAGATGATACGGTGACAAGCATACAACATAATATCCATATTCTTACATAACTTCATATATATTCATAATATTAATATATACAATTATTTTTATATACTGCATATCCTTTGAAAAACCCATTTCGTATCAATATTTTCTTAAAAAATGTAAAAAAAAGAAATAAAGAAAAAAAGGTCATACATTTTTTGATAATTAGAGAATAAATTGCCGGACCTTAAAAAGTTAATCAATCACTCCCACCCCACAAGAAGAAAGTAGTTTAAACAAATATTAAGACACATTTTCTTCACAATTTTACTTTCACGGTATAAGAAACGATTGAACTAACTCCCATCGGTACAGAGAATGACCGGATTATTCATTTCAGATATTATTTTTGCTCATATGATGCGACTCCCAGAACTAGAAAGTTAGATGAGACCTATTTTAGCTAAAGTTTGCAACTCTAATAATTTGCTTCATTCAGACACTATTTATGATTAACTAAATAGATTTTCGAAGTTCGGTCCTGTCGATGATCAGCTGATCATTTTGTAGTGCGCATGTCAACTGTTGTTCTACGATGTTTACGTTTTATTATCGTAAATTAGCCATTTTTGAGATCAAACTTTGCGGATCTAGTAAATATTTTATCTATGGTCTCACCTTAATGCATGAAGAAATTAGGCACTGACCCCTAAGAGACAGGCGCGGATCCAAGGGAGGGCGGTGGGTGCGATTGCCCCCTCCCCCCAAAAATTTTGAGTTCAGGAAAATAGTCCCGATTTTGCCTCTTATACTGTAGTTTATTCAAGAAATAGATAGATTAATAAATCGGTTTTTACCCTTTTTTTCTTGGCAAACTAGCTGTGTTCTTTAGTCCGGTGTCTTTGGCAAAATCTGTGAAACACATATATTTTTCATAAGAATGGGTTGGAAATTTTATAATCAAAAATAACGCTCTAAAATAATGGACTATTTGGGTTGGATTACGATAGATATTTGGAAGTGTGAAGTGTTAAAAAGGATTTTAATTCTCGTCATAGGCATCTGAAGGAGGTTTATTTTATCACTAAGTAATTATGGCATAGAATAGTATTTCAGTAATAAACTTAAAATAAAAGTTTTTATAATATTCTTTTATTTCTTATGATTTCCTAATAATTCAGGTACATTACAAAATATAGATAATTTTGACATAGTTAACACAAATCACAACTGTATTTTTAGTATTTTTAATTTTGTCATAGAAACCGTTTTAGGCACATTCAGACTAAAACGTAGCCTTATTCCCTCAAAAAATTCTGAGTTATAATTTAAATACTTACAAAATACCCATTCTCAAAAATACACGCTTAAGAAAAAGACACAAATACAATAATAAAATAATAAAAAACTTCGGTTAATTGGAATTAAATATATATAAATTTAAAGTGTGGAACACACTAGAATAAAAATATATAAACAACATTAAACAATAGAATACAACAAAAACAAAAGTTTAAATAATAAATTGTGTTTACACTGCTAAACATTACGTATCTAATTCCTAGTCAAAGTCAGTGAAGCTATCTTCGCTCAAATTAATTATAATTGGTTCCTCTATCTCACCGATCATGAGACCGAGTTTCCACATTTTGTTTTATTCTTCTATTATATGGATTTTTCCCAATTCTCTGCAGTAACGTTATTCAAAAAAATCCTTCAAAAGTTTAGTTAAATTACTAATTTTTTAAGTTGTGTTATTTCTTGCAAGTCTACCTTTTACTTGGGAGAGATATTTCCTTCTCCAACGGACAGTTTTCGGACGACCTATAAGAACAGATTTTCTATCTGATTTTTCCCAGCAAAAATTAAGTTCTCTAAGCAATTTCCAGAGCTCAGTTCTTTTAATTTCAGGTAAATCTCGATTTTCATTGATTTTAGTTAGAATTTTGTCGACGGTTGGGATCTGCTTGTCATCATAAAATGTATGTACAACTCCTTTTGGTGCAGTTTTTATCTCTTCCAACGAGGTTTTTGTCTGCCTGTGATCGAATGTAGCTTGGGAGTACTGACAATTTCAGTCGTTTTTTTCTCCTTCATTATTCGGTACATAGTAGATTTCTAACTCCTGTCATGTTGGAACACATCTCAACAGAGCTTTTGACTTTCTCATCTAGATTTTGATATCTTAAGGCATCATAAACATTCCTCGTAATAAGTGTTTCGTTGAAGAAAAAATGCCCTGGTTTAATGATTTTGGAATAAATATAGAGGTGGAACCCATTTTTTTTTGGGTATCTCACTAATCTCAAATAATATATATAAACAAGCATAAACAAGATAAATCACTAAGGACACACTGTAAGGTGTACTTTGCTAACTGACAAAAACTAAATTGACCTATCAGAAATTTTATTGTTGCAGTAAATTTATAAAATCTTATAATATTTAAATATAATTAAATATAATTTGATTTACGGCAATCCTCAGTTACCTACGGCCCTGGAGCAGGGACGTTAGAGGTTTCGGTATGCTTGCTATCGCCCCCCCCCTCATTAGGAATGTGTATTCTGCTGGCATTTTCCCACCCTGTCGGCAGTCGGCAACTTGTTTTTTCTGGTGATCGCCTCCTCCCTCTCCAAGAGCTTCAAATTCACAAAAATATACCCAACACTGCCTTTTACACTAAAAACGGGAATGTTACTAGTATTTCTCCCCCCCCCCCCTGTCGACAACTAATTTTCGCTTGCCATTTTGTGATATCATCGCCCCCCCCCAAACAAAGAGACTGAATCCGCCCCTGCTAAGAGAAATATTAGAAGTTTTTAAAAGTAAAATCTATTATCCAAAATAACTCCATAAGGCCCATTTTTTCAACTCATAATTAGACATGCCTCCTTGGCAAGATTAAATTTTAGTTTATTATATTATTTAATTGCTTATTAAACTCTCATGCTAAAGATTTTATATTAACATTAATTACAATGTTATACATCGCTATATATTACTTTATAACATAGCAGCCAAATAAAAACAAAGCACACCTGAACACCAGGTATTTCATTAAATTCTTAGAACTATACCACCTTATTATCCTTATTATTAATTGTTAGACTATATTATTTGAAAACCTAGACAAGTACAATTAAATTATAACAGGCAACTTCCTTTACAGGTGCGATTAAATTGAACTTATTTGTCTATAAATATACCACGTAACTAATTAATAAACTGATATATTGTAGAGTGTTCTGCAACAAGGCGTCTAATTTTCTCATTAACTATTATACTGTTTCAGTTACTATGCCGGAATATTGAAATAACTACCCTGCATGGAGGCATCTTAAATTAAATAGAGAACACGTAAAATACTCTAAAGATGATAACATCAAAGAAACAATAATTAGTTATATAATTATACAAGGTGTCCGGAAAATACGTGTTCAGGATGTCTGGATTTCGTTGTTTTTGCCTGGTAGCTAGGCGCGGATCCAATGAGGGGGGGGGGGAGGCGACCCCCCTCAAGAGCCTTGAGTTCAGGAAAATAGATCCGATTTTGCCTCTTGTACTATAGTTTATTCAAGAACTAGAGAGAGTAGTAAATCATTTTTGAGCATTTTTTTCTTCTCAAACTACCTGCGTTCTTTAGTTCGGTGTCTTTGGCAAAATCTGTTAGACACATATAGTTTTTATAGGAATGGATTAAAAATTTTATAATCTAAAATACCGGTATATAATAATGGACTATTTGGGTTGGATAACAATAGATATTTGGATATGTGAAGTGTTAAAAAGGATTTTAATCCTTGTCATAGGCGCCGGAAGGAGGTTTATTTTATCACTAAGTATTTATTGCATAGAATATTATTTCGGTAATAAATTTAAAATAAAAATCTTTAATAATATTATTTTATTTCTTAATAATTCCCATACATTAGAAAATATAGATAATTTTCACATATTTAAAACAAATCATAACTCTATTTTTATTATTTTTAATTTTGGCATGACACCCATTGTCAAAAATACATGAAGTTAAACATATATAAAGAAAAAAATTCGTCCACATAATATTAAATTTTTTTTGGGGCTGTCGGTCATTTTATTATTAATTAAAAACATTTTTAGGGCATTTGACGTTAAAGTTTATATAGTTTTTAAACCATCTGCAGAATTAAAATTAAACACTAAAAAGGGATTCAAATGTAATTAATTTTTATATGTTACAGAAAATTTAAATAATAAAGTGTGTTTACCCTGGTAAACATTACATATCTAATTCGTAATCAAAGTCAGTGAAGCTATCTTCACTCAAATTAACTGCAATTGGTTCTTTTATCTCACCGATCATGAGATTGAGTTTCAACATTTCCTTTTATTATATGGATTTTTCCCAATTTTCTGCAGTAACTTTATTCAAAAAAATCTTTCAAAAGGTCAGTCAAATTACTAATTTCGTAAGTTGTGTTATTTCTAGCAACTCTACCTTTTACTTCAACGGACATTTTCCGGGCGATCTATAAGAACAGATTTCCTATCTGGTTTTTTCCAGCAAAAATGAAGTTCTCTGAGAAATTTCCAGAGCCCAGTTCTTTTAATTTCAAGTAAATCCCGTTCTTCATTGATTTTAGTTGGAATTTTGTTGACGGTTGAGATCTGCTTCTCATAATAAAATGTATGTACAACTCTTTTTATCGCAATTTACATCTCTTCTTCCAACGAGGTTTTTCGTCTGCCTGTGATCAAATATGGCTTGGGAGTGCTAACAGTTCCAGTCGTTTTTTTCTCCTTCAGTATTCGGTACATAGTAGATTTTCCAACTCCTGTCATGTTGGAACACATCTCAATAAAGCTTTTAACTTTATTATCTAGATATTGATATCTTAAGGCATCATAAACATTCATCGTAATAAGTTTTTCGTCGAGGAAAAAATGCCCTAGTTTAACGATTTTGGAATAAATATAGATGTGGAAGCAATATCTTTTGGGTATCTCACTAATCTCAAATAATATATGAAAACAAATACAAACAAGATAAATCACTAAGGACACACTGTAAGGTGTACTTTGCTCACTGACATAAATTAAATTGAACTATCGTAAATTTTATTGTTGCAGTAAATTTATAAAAGCTCGAAATGGGAATGTTGCTGGTGTCTCCCCCCCCCCCCTGTCGACAACTTGCCTTCGCTTGCCAAACTGTACTTTTGTGATATCACCGCCCCCCCCAAGAGAGAGGCTAGATCCTCCCCTGCTGATAGCTCCGCCATTTTTAGAGTTAGCGGAATGCGGTTTTCGCGAAGTGATACTACTTTCGCGTGAAATGAAAGTTGTCTCAGACAGAACCTTCACAGCATTCTTAGTTTTTAGATACTGGGTTTTTTGGAACACCCCTCGTATTTCGGTTATCTATTTAGTATCAGAGAGATAAATATTGACTCAAATAAAGTGTTTCATGTAAAATTCAGTGGTGTTAGTTTTTCTCTAAGTACGACTGTTTTTTTAATGAAACATTCCGTATATTCATAGATCGTTGCATTCCGCTTACTAAGGGCTTTTCAACGATATATAACACTTAATAATTCTTTTTTCGTTTAAGCCATTAATTTATACTTTTTAGTTTATGTTTCAATTTTTTTAAGAGGGGGTGAAAAATTGTAAAAGTCTGTAATTATTATAAGGCTTTTGCTTTTACATCTACCACTGGTGTCAATTTTCAACTCATTATTACGTATTATCCATAGTTCATTTATTATTTTGTCAATTTTTGATTATTATTCAGTTATTTATTTTCCTATAATATGGCTGCAAATGAACATTTTGAAAACCGCTACAAATATGATATGCTTGGTCGTTTCATACAATGCAATTAAGACTGTGATGAAGCTACGCAAATGCATTTAGATATGTATGTGTATCACCAAATGCTAAATTTTTGGCTTTTTATAATCATATTACTATATATAGATATCTGGAAAGAAGGCAACCCTATAAGACGATATTTAACCGCATTAAAACTAATTTAATAAATTTCGGAACATTCTTCAAGCCATGGCCAAAAGTTTACAATAAGCCACAACAAGAAATTCAGGAAATACATGTCTTGGCAAGCGTAGAAAATCACCCTTTCAACTTCGTTTCATTGGCTTTAAAATAAAGTAGGAATGCCATTAAAATTTAAACTCGTACGCAATTTGCATTTTGGAGACGCACAACGAAAAATCATTTTTTGTAACTGGTATTTGCAACATTTAAACAAAAAAGTCTTATGTTTGACGAAGTTTTTATTAGCAGTGCAGGTAACAGATATTGGTTATAAGGAAACCATAACATTATATTCCCTCGCGAACGACAGAGGAGATTTGGGTTCATTGTATTTTGCTTTAATATTGGATCTATAATTAAATATCACATATATGAAGAAACTGTCACCACAGATCGTTATTTACAAACACTGAAAAATATTATAAAAGAAGTTCGTGAAAATGTGCCTTTGAATCTGTTAAATAGCATGTTCTTGCAACAAGGTGGAGCTCCTGCCCATAATTCTCGAATCATTCGGCCTTACTTAGAAAATAACTTTCCAGATCGCCGGAATGGTAGACAAGGTCCCATAACATGGTCCGCTAGATCCCCGGATCTGTCGGTAACGGATTTTTTCTTATGGGGCTATCTAGAAAATAAAATTTATAATACTAAACATCATACGATGCAGGATCTTAGAAACGCTATAGAAAGTGAATTCAGAAATTTAGCGATTCGACCCCTTGTTTTACTTAAGAGGTATGGCCACTGTAGAAGGAGCAAAATCATGGATATATGCAACCCTGTTTTTTGACAGAAAAAATTATTTATTCAGAAAATAATTACATATATATAAAGTAGACATATCGAAATATATATATATATATATATATATATATATATATATATATATATATATATATATATATATATATATATATATATATATATATACATATATGTAATTTTTTCCAAAATGGCAAAATGTTATATTCTTGGATTTTTATATTCATATTATTATATATAGGGATCTGAAAAGGAGGCAACTCCATAAAGCGATATTTAACCGCATTAAAAGGAATTTAATAAATTTTGGAACATTCTTCAAGCCGTGGCCAAAAATTTAAAATAAGCCACAACAAGAAATCCAGGAAATGCTTGACAAGCGTAGAAAATCACCCTTTTGACTTCGTTTCATCGGCTTTAAAACGAAATAAGAGTGTCATTTAAATTTAAACTCGTTCCCAATTTGCATTTTGGAGACGCACAATGAAAAAACATTTTTTGTAACTGGTATTTGCAAAATTTAAACAAAATTTTGGGAAAATTGTTTTAAAAGTATTTCACGCAGCTTATTCAACATCACTTAATTTTTAATTAAACTGTTGATCCCCTAGTATTTTTCGAATTTGTGGTCCAACCAATATTCCTTTCTTAGACTTAGCGTCACTTAGTTTAGGAAACAATTGTTTAGGATATTTAAAAGCAGTTCTTTCATCTAATGCTTTAACGAAATTTTTAATCAATCCAAATTTAATGTGTAATAGAGGTAACAGTACTCTTTTGTGATCAACAAGTGGTATGTTCTTTACGTTAGCTTAATCTGGAATATATTGATCTCTTTGACGCCATTCTTTTACTTAGTAATGGCTTTGTACTGCTGCTGTCCCGAAACAATACTTTGTAAATCCACCCTGAAGCCAGGGGCGGATCCAGCCTCTCTCTGTGGGGGGAGGGGGCCGGTAATATCACAAAAGTACAGTATAACAAGAAAGTTGTCGACGAGGGAGGGGGGAGACACTAGCAAAATTCCCATTTCTAGTATAAAAGGCAGGATTGGGTTTATTTTTCTGAATTTGAAGCTCTTAGAGAAGGGGGGGGGCGATCACAAAAAAAAAGTTGTCAATAGAGGGGAGAATGCGAGCAGCATGCACAGCTTCCTAGTATAAGAGCCAGAATCGGATCTATTTTCCTAAACTCAAAGCTCTTGGGAGGGGGGGGGCTATCGCAAGAAAAATAAATTGTCAACGAGAGGGAGTGCATACACATTTCTAATATAAAAGGCAGAATCGGTTCTATTTTCCTAAACTCAAAACTCTTGGGAAGGGGAGGGGCGATCGCAAGCTCTATTCAAGAAATAGAGAGAGTAATAAAACTGTTACCGAAACCTCCAACGTACCTACTCCAGTGCCGCAGGTAACTGAGGACTGTCGTAAATCTAATTATATTGAATTATATTTAAATATTTTTAAGCTTTTATAAATTTTCTGCAATAACAAAATTTTTGATAGTTCAACTTAATTTCTGTCGGTGAGCAAAATACACCTTACAGTGTGTTCTTAGTGGTTTATCTTGTTTGTGCTTGTTTTTATATATTATTTGAGATTAGTGGGATACCCAAAAGAAATAGTTTCCACATCTATATTTATTCCAAAATCGTTAAACTAGGACATTTTTTTCTCAAAGAAAAACTTATTACGATGAATGTTTATGATGCCTTAAGATATCAATATCTAGATAAGAATGTTAAAATATCTGTTAAGATGTGCTACAATATGACAGGAGTTGGAAAATCTACTATGTACCGAATACTGAAGGAGAAAAAAACGTCCGGAATTGTTGATACCCCCAGGCCACATTCGATCACAGGTAGAAGAAAAACCACGTTGGAAGAAGAGATGTAAACTGCAATAAAAGGAGAGATCCCAACCGTCGACAAAATTCTAACTGAAATCAGTGAAGATCGAGATTTACCTGAAATTAAATGAATTGAGCTCTGGAAATTGCTCAGAGGACCTAATTTTTGCTGGAAAAAACCAGATAGGAAATCTGTTCTTATAGATCGTCCGGAAAATATCCGTTGGAGAAGGAAATATCTCTCCCAAGTAAAAGGTAGAGTTGGTAGAGATTTAACTGAACTTTTGGAAGATTTTTTTGAATAAAGTTTCTGCAGAAAATTGGGAAAAATCCATATAACAAAAGAATAAAAGAAAATGTGGAAATTCGATCTTATGATTGGTGACATAGATGGACCAATTCTAATTAATTTGAGCGAAGATAGCTTCACTGACTTTGATTATGAATTAGATACATATTGTTTACCGGCGTAAGCACAATTTATTATTTAAATTTTCTGTAACATATAAAAACTAATTACATTTGAATCCCTTTGTAGTGTTTAATTGTAATTCTGCGGATAGTTTAAGAAATAAATAAATTGAAACGTCAAATATCCTAAAGACGTTTTTAATTAATAATAAAATGACCGATAGCCCCAAAAAAATTTTAATATCATATGGACGAATTTTCTTATATATGTTTAACTTCTTGTATTTTTGGCAATGGGTATTTTGTAAGTATTTAAATTATAACTTAGAATCTTTTGAGAGAAAAAGACTACTGTTTCTATGCCAAAAATTTGTGATATGTGTTAAATATGTCAAAATTATCTTTATTTTCTCATGTATGTGAATTATTAAGAAATCATAAGAAATAAAATACTATTATAAAAGCCTTTTATTTAAGTTTATTGCCGAGATAATATTCTATGCCATAAATGCTTAGTGATAATAAACTTCTTTTCGATGCCTATGACAAGGATTAAAATCCTTTTTAACACTTCACACATCCAAAATATCTATTGTTATCCAACCCAAATAGTCCATTATTATTGACCGGTATTTTTGATTATAAAATTTCTAATCCATTCCTATGAAAAATATATGTGTCTAACAGATTTTGCCAAAGACACCGAACTAAAGAACACAAGTAGTTTGCGAAGAAAAAAGAAAGAGAAAAAAATTATTTATTACTCTCTCTAGTTCTTGAATAAACTATAATATGAGGCAAAATCGGGTCCATTTTCCTGAACTCAAAGCTCTTGGGGGGAGGGATCGCCCCCCCTTGGATCCGCGCCTGCCTGAAGCCCTAATAATAGTCATATGATTTTTAGGTCACCACGTATTTGCCACTTATATGTATCATAGTTTATTACATTTAGAATAAGTGACATACTTCGTATGTTTCCTTCATGTCAACTGCATGTTCAAGAGGGATAGAGGATCTTTCATTACCATTATGGAGCAGAACTACTTTCAAACTTGTTTTAGAAGTATCTCTAAATAAGCGCCATTTGTCCGGGTTACGTGCAACTCCTAATTTTTCCATAATACTATTTTGATTAACACAAACACACATTTTATCCTGCAGAGTAAAAAACGAGGATAGCTCCTGGTTACGGTTCCTAAACAATGTAACTTTGGTTCCAGTGGCTAAAAATTTCTGTTATTGTAATCTAGACCCTAATATTTCGGCGTGCTCTTTGAATAAATAGAGGTTACGGTCTAGATTATTTACTTCAGATTGTTCGATTAAATGGGGTGCTTTTCCTTCTCTTTCGGGGAAATAAGAATCGTCTTTTTCTGATACCTTACCAGATTCTGCCTTATCATCATACATTTCCAAATTTTTCTGCCATTTTTACGGGGCGTTGGAACTAGTAAACCTTCTCCATAAAGAACCAGTTTTATTGCTGGGGTAATATCTGGATATTCAATATGATATTTGCTTTTTCTTGCAAAACCAGACACTTTTGTCATACAAAAGTAACAGTCATTACAATGATTTGTTGGTTTCGCCAAATCATTGAATGTGTAAAAGACATAGAAGAGTGTTTGCCATTTAACCAGTTACTTAAATTTGTTGCACATATTTGGCAACATATGTGAGGAGCTCGGTCTAGATCTTGGTCACCAACAACACATCCAAAATACTTATGATAAGCTACTTTGACCATTTTATTAATTATCCTTTTGTGCGATTTAGGGGTAAACTGACCACATATAAAGCAAAAACTATCCTTGGGGTTAACACAGCCACGTTTCTGGACTTTAGACATTTTTGTGCTGCCGCGCAAGTCGGTTCAGAGATGTGATACTACATTTACAGGCGTCAACTAATTTTATTTAATACAAAGATTTTACTTTTGTTTTGTTCACGCACTTCGCTTCTCTATCTAATACTGACCCGTACTCGTGCTAAACAAATACTGATAATAAGAATTTTTTTTCAAAGGAGGGGATATCTTGCAGAGACACCTACACGAAGTGTACAGGTAGTGCTGAATTCCTACCGGCTAACCCCCCCCCCCTGGACTTAAGGTTCCCACGATCTCCTTCTGCTTGCTATAGTGAGGCTATAGCCTACAGAAGTGCACTGTGAGTGTCCCATTGGTTTCCGGGCCGAAGCCTTATAAACTTCTGGTCGTGACTCATTGGTGTTCCCGCTCCAGGTGCCGTTGTACCTATTGCTTCTCACCGTCTTACATTTCGCAGTCGCTCGTCTTTCACTCATTACCTGAAATAATAATCTGAACTGGACTTTCTTCCTCTTCTTTCTTCTCTTCTCTCTTCTACCTAATATTCTGGATTCTTCCTGGATTCTTTACCTAGAGTTGCATTCTAGGTATTTTTGATAATAAGACTGCCGGCCAGCTGCTTTTATAGCCGTTCTGTACTTCTGATATTTTTTAGAAACATCGGGTATCGGAAGTTCGAAAAGCGACGGCGTACTTCTCGAACACAGGGATAAGGAGATTCGGTTACGAGGCAGAATGAAATTTGAAATTATAAGAGTTTAAATAGATATCTCCGTTATTTTAAGCCCAAGGGGGTTGGCACTTCGTGATTGACTTGTCATTCCTAGCCACTCCCATGTGGTGTTGCCAAAATGTATGCCATTTCCCTATGAAAAAACATAAATTTGGCAATGCGGCACACCGGTATATTACAAACACTCATTCATTTTTGCTGAAAACATCATAATTCAAAAATCTGACGGATTAGGAAGTTTTTACCATAATTTTCGCATTTAGAGACCAAAAATTAACCAAAGACTGCCTTTTACATTACAGTAGTAAATTGACTATAAAGTAGAGTTACTGAAGTGAGTACAAAGATTTCTTTCGTATTTATATAACGAATATACTTGTTTGTAGCATGCGATGCAGACAATTAATAAATTGCAGCAAAATATTTTCCCATTAAACATTGGATCACCTAGTATTATTACTATACATTTCATTGTAAAGTAGTTAACAATCAACACTGCAAATTGCCAGGAGATAGTATTTTTTATTATAGTTTCTCAGGAACAATATTTAGAGTTGTAAACAAATTACAGCTGTTCGGAAAACAATATCTAACTACAAGTTGGTAATGAGTCATTAGAAAAAAATAAATAGGTTTTTGAACAATGAAAATTCACACGAATCCATTTACCTCTTGTGGGAACAAACGTAGTAAAGTAATATTGTAAAAATAGTGCTCTCATTTCCGTAATGACGATAAACGAAAGAAAATAGGATTAAATTAAGTTTATGATAATTATTCTGTAGGATGTTGTTAGTGCATAAATTTTTGTAATATATTTTAGGCATTATGGCCCATAACCAATTTACATAATTTTACCTTTTCGGCGAAAATAGGTTTTATGATGAACTTGATTATCTGACCTTGACTATAGAATACTCACATCGGTGATTAGTGTAGTGCGATATCAGAAAATATAAGAGCTCGAAAAATTGTTAAATTGGAAAATTAACTAAAGTATGGTTATGTAACCACCCTGTCTTAGTTTTTATTTGTACGATGTATCGATCAAAACGCAGCCTTACATGGGAATCGTGGCAACATTGCGCGAAATAACCCCATTAGACATGACCGCTATTTTTAACCGACTTCAAAAAGAAGGAGGTTTTCAATTCGTCGAATTTGTATTTTTTTTTGAATATGTAGACCGATTACTCCGGAATGGTGGCACCGATTTGAACGAAATTTTTTACGTTATATTCAGCAAGGAGCCGCGATGGTCCCATATTTTTTTGGACAAAATTGGTGCAGTAAAATCCAAGATGGCGCTGAAATATGGCGGCCAAAAAAAAATTTTTTCCGATTTTCTTCAAAATTAATATGGGGGAATTTTTGAAATCGCACACAACGATTCTGAAATTATTTTTAAAGAATTGAAGATGGCGGATCCAATATGGCGGACAAAATTTTTTTGACTTTGTCCAATTTTTTCCAAAATTGGTGTGGCAGAGTTTTCGAAGTCACAGATAACAAATTAAAAATATTTTTAAAAAATTCAATATGGCAGATCCCATATGGCGGACTAAAAAATCAATTTTTTCCGATTTTCTCCAAAATTGGTATGGGGGAGTCTTCAGGTTCGCACATAACGAATGTGAAAGTATTTTTAAAAAATTCAACATAGCATTTCTAATATGATGGGTAAAAATTAATTTTGTCCAATTTTTTCAAAATTGATATGGGGGAGTTTTTGGAATCGCACATTGCGAATCTGAAATTATTTAAAAAATATTAAATATGGCGGATCCAAGACGGCGGATTAAAGATTCTACATCTCTCGATTTTGTCTAAAATCAGTATTGGGGGATTTTGTTAGTGTTAACTACGAATTTAAAATATTTTTTGAAAAACTCAATCTGGCGGATTCAGTATGGCGCCCTAAATTTTACATTTTTCGATTTTCTCTAAAACTTACATAGGAGGTTCTTGAAGGTGTAAGTTATGAATTTAAAAGTATTTCTTCAGGATTCAATATGGCGAATCCAATATAGCGGACTAAAAATTTTACATTTTTAGATTTGATTTAAAGGTGGGACTGAATCGTTTTTGAGGACGTATATAGCGAATATAAAATTATTTTAAGAAAATCTAATATGTCAGACGCAATATTACGGTCTAGAAATTTTAAATTTCCGGATTTCATCTAAAATCGGTACTACGGGCCTTTGAAGGGTTTAGATTTAGATTAGATTAAGATGTTAAAATTATTATTTTGAAATTCAATATGGCGGATCCAATATAGTCGGTTGAAAATTTTACCTTATTTGCATTTTTTCAGATTTGGTATTAGGAAGTTTTCGGGATCGTGTATTACGAATATGAATTTAATTTTTTACAACTATTAGGTTGATAAGATACAATATGAGAAACTGAAAATTTTACATTTTCCGATTTTATCTAAAATTGATATTGCGGGGTTCTTGGGGAGTATACAAACTCAATGTACAGTATAAAATATATAGGGCTAAGAAATTTAAGTCTCAAGTTCTTTAAATATCTATACTGGAAAATTTTGGGGCCTATGTTACCAATCTAAAATTAATTTTAAATTTAAGATAGTGGATTTATTATGACAGATTAAATATTTGTTTGACACAATTTCACAAGTATTTGGAGAACTTCAAGAATCAAAGACTTTTTAGTGTTCATTTTAGCGTGATTTACAAATATGGATAAAATGGCCACCTTGGATTCATTGCGAAGTCTACTAATCTCGATTAGTACTTAGTTCAAATAATTTATGGATATAATAATGAATTCAAAACTAAAATGGAAAAATAAAATTTTTATAAAAAAATTCAACTTCTAAAAGTGTGCTAAAAAGTTAAAAATAACTATAAATTTTTGTATGACATTGAAATTTTTGAAATCGGCGCCAAATTAGTTGTAAATGAAATAAATAACTACTAATATATAAAAATTATGGTAAGAAAGCAATTACAAATAAAGTATTTTTAATCTGTTTATGCGAACCATATTTTGTCAGATATTAGTTTGGAGCAGACTTCAAAAGTTTCAATTTCATATAAAAATTAATAGTTATTTTTCACCTTTTAGGGCACTTTTAGAAATCGGTCAAATATTTTTATAAAAATTTTATTTTCTAATTAATTTGTTAAAAATAGTGAAAATTAAACGATGCAAGTACAAAAATATTTGAAAAATAATTCGGTATAATTTAGTTATATTAGAGATATAATTTTATTGATACCCTTCAACCTACCTTTAAAAACCACTGTTCACTTTTTTGCTCCAAAACGTATGTTTTCATTGCGGCAGCAATAAATGAACTAATAGCTTCCGTCAGGGTTGCCCTTCGAACATACCCCTGTAGAAGTAGCATAACGTCAGAACTAGGGCCCGGTTGTTTGAACGCTGAATAACGTAATAATATTTTTATTTCAAAAAGTGTTGATAAACAGTAGATATTTAATTTCTTGGTACAGACATGCCGATTTTATGCTATCCTTTTCTAATTGCATTATTTAAACGAGTATCATCGGTACGTCCTTCGAACATACCCCTGGGTACGTCAATTCTGAAAACAAAGAATGAATATATGGTTGCCTAAATTTTTATTATTGTTATTTTCAATATGTAAACAATCTAACAATATTTACCGATAAAAATAAGTTTTTAAATCCTCTTTTTGTTAATATTAATTGTAAACTTCGCATTTATAGTAATTTCTAACACTTAAAAACACCGAAAAAAGTCACGACAAGCAATTAAACTGAAAGACAAGATAAGTAAATATGTTTATGTCTGTCAAACATCAAAAAAGCGTCTCCCCCACCGACCATAAATAGCCTTCAGACAAATCTATTGTTGTTTATATCTAGAGTATGATCGAAGGGGTTGCCAGATCATTTTCTTTTATTTCCCTAGATTAAAAAAAAAATTCCTTAGATTTCCCGAGGCAAGTTCACTGGAATTTCCAATTTACAAAATTCTAATTTATGTCCCGCTCTATTTTATGATAGAATTTCTACCTATTTTACATTTCTTCTCTCTTCTTTACCCCTACCATATTTTACGTATTCAGCGCGGTATTTGAAATTTGAAATGTGATTGGTCGCATTTACGCCCGTAAGTAAATTATAGATTTAATAATTTTTGCTTTATTTTTTAAGTTTATTTATTTACAAATAATAAATCTAAACTTTTAAAAATTTAAAAGTGTGTACTTAATATACTCATTCGCTAACCTATTCTAAATAAATTTAAATTTATGAGAGATTTTTGTTCTCTCGAGACAAAATTTCTGATTTAAATTTCTTAACCATTGCTAGGCTAATACAGATATTAAAACAATTGCTTGACTTTAACGAATTTTTAATATGCAAGATTCCACACAATGAGTCCGACAACGTTGCGTATTTTTTTACCAAAATTGCATAATACATAAAGCGCTCCAAGTTTTCCCGGTAGTTTACCGATTAAAAGCCAGGGAGCATGGAAAATCAGCGAAATTTCTTGATAAATATACAACTGCATTCAAAATTTGTAAACTGTTTTGTATGTCAACGTATAAAAATAAACATTATTTACTAGTTTTTGTATATTAATTAAAAAAATTATATCTTATTCATAATTTCCCCAAAATAGGCATTAAATAAAATATAATTCCCTTCCCCCCTCCCCCATATGTCGCAAAATTCCCTAGATTTAGGGAAATTTTCCGTGGCCTGGCAACCCTGACGTCTATATAGAGTGCCAAAATCGTTGTACTAACTTTTTATATTTGTCGCTAGTTGAGAGCACTATTAAATTACAAAATAGAGAGTTACAGTAGGAAAACTGGTGCGCGTGGATTTGCCCACTGTGCGGTATTTGCCGTCTTTCCCCTACTATATTTAGGGATTTGTTTTAATTATCTGCGTCCATAACAAATTTGTATATGGATAATTCTGTTTAGCACATATGTAACCAGGCACGGATCCAAGGGGGGGCTGTAGGGGCGCTCGTCCCCCCCCCCCAAGAGCTTTGAGTTCAGAAAAATAGACCCGATTTTGCCTCTTATACTATAGTTTATCCAAGAACTAGAGAGAGTAATAAATCATTTTTTACCCTATTTTTTCTTCGCAAACTACATGTGTTCTTTAGTCAGGTGTCTTTGACAAAATCTGTTAGACACATATTTTTTTCACAGGAATGCGTTAGAAATTTTCTAATCAAAAATACCGGTCTATAATAATAGACTATTTTGGTTGGATAACAATAGATGTTTAGATGTGTGAAGTGTTAAAAAGGAGTTTAATCCTTGTCATAGGCGTCGGAAGGAGGTGTATTTTATCATTAAGTATTTATGGCATAGAATATTATTTCGGTAATAAACGTAAAATAAAATGTTTTTATAATATTATTTTATTTCTTATGATTTCTTAATAATTCACATACATTACAAAATGTAGATAATTTTGACATATTTAACACAAATCACAATTGTATTTTTATTATTCTTAATTTTAACATAGAAACCGTTTTAGACACATTTAGACTAAAATGTAGCCTTTTTCTCTCAAAAATTCAAAGTTCTAATTTAAATGCTTACAAAATATCCATTGTCAAAACTACAAGAAGTTAAATATATGTAAAAAAATAAATTCGTCCATATAATATTAAAAATTTTTGGGGCTATCAGTCATTATGTTATTAATTAAAAACGGAAATTTGACGTTTGAGTTTATTTATTTGTTAAACCATCTGTAGAATTACAATTAAACACTTACATGGGATTCAAATGTAATTAATTTTTATATGTTACAGAAAATTTAAATAATAAATTGTGTTTACACTGGTAAACATTACGTATCTAATTCGTAATCAAAGTCAGTGAAGCTATCTTCGCTCAAATTAATTATAATTGGTTCCTCTCTCACCGATCATGCGATCGGGTTTCCACATTTTCTTTTATTCTTCTATTATATGGATTTTTCCCAATTTCCTGCAGTAACTTTATTCAAAAAAATCTTTCATAATTTCAAGTAAATTACTAATTTTGTAAGTTGTGTTATTTGTAGCAACTCTACCTTTTACTTGAGAGAGATATTTCCTTCTCCAACGGACATTTCTGGACGATCTATAAGAACAGATTTTCTGTCTGGT
Source organism: Diaprepes abbreviatus (assembly GCA_034092305.1). NCBI lineage: Eukaryota > Metazoa > Arthropoda > Insecta > Coleoptera > Curculionidae > Diaprepes > Diaprepes abbreviatus. The sequence continues at coordinate 4,497,044 of JASJET010000129.1, forward strand.
TTTTCTCAGCAAAAATTAAGTTCTCTGAGCAATTTTCAGGTAAATTCCTATCTTCACTGATTCTAGTTATTTTTGTCAACGCTTAGGATCTGCTTCTCATAATAAAATGTATATACGACTCCTTTTATTGCAGTTTACATTTCTTCTTCCAACGAGGTTTTTCAAGTGCTTGTGATCGAATGTGGCTTGGGAGTACTAACAATTCCAGTCGTTTTCTTTTTCTCCTTCAGTATTCGGTATATAGTAGATTTTCCAACTCTTGTCATGTTGGAACACATCTCAGCAGGGCTTTTAACATTACTATCTAAATATTGATATCTTAAGGCATCATTAACATTCATCGTGATAAGTTTTTCGTTGAGGATGTAGCAGCTATATCTTTTGGGTATTTCACTAATTTCAAATAATATATAAAAACAAGCACAAACAAGATAAATCTCGAAGGACACACTGTAAGGTGTACTTTGCTCACTCACAGAAATTAAATTGAACTATCAGAAATTTTAAATGCTTATAATATTTAAATATAATTAAATATAATTAGATTTACGGCAATTCTCAGTTATCTGCGGCACTGGAGCAGGTACATCGGAGGTTTCGGTAACAGTTTTATTAATCTATCTAGTTCTTGAATAGAGTATAGGAATATGTATGCTTGCGATCGCCCCTTTCCTTCTCAAGAGCTTTAAGTTCAGAAAAATAGAACCGATTTTGCCTTTTGTATTAGGAATGTGTATGCTGCTGGCACTCCCCTCTGTTGACAACGTGTTTTTCTTGCGATGGCCCGCCCCCCTCGAGAGCCTTGAATTCAGGAAAATAGACCTGATTCTACCTCTTATACTGGGAATATGTATGCTGCTCGCCTCCTCCCCCCCCCCCAGTCGGCAACTTGTTTTTTCTTGTGATCACCCCCACCTCTCCAAGAGCTTCAAATTCAGAAAAATAGACCCGACGCTGCTTTTTACACTAAAAATGGGAATATTGCTGGTGTCCCCCCCTCCCGTCGACAGCTTGCTCTCGCTTGCCATACTGTACTTTTGTGATATCACCGCCCCCCAAAAAAGAGGCTGGATTCGCCCCTGTATATAACAACATATATTTTGGCAATATATTCAAAAATTATTAGTTTTTAATATTTTTTACAGTTTTTTAAGTATTCATAAAAACAAACGAAAGCTTCTCTATGTGATGATGCTATAAAAATTGTCTAAAATTGAAATTGTATAGCAGATTTAAAAAAATATGCATCAGTTCATTTTTTTTCAAAATATTTCAGTACCCCTACATACTCACATAATCGTCTGAAACTTTCCCATTTTAACAAATTTTCTAATTTCTATAGTTACAAAAATACCGTGTAATAAAAAATAAAGTTTTCCTTTTAAATCACGCAAAAGAATCACAGTTATTTAAAACCATTTTCAATTGACAAAAATGATAAAATAACAATTTTCCGCTTAAAAAATAGGTAAGGTATCACTTATGTTTAAAGGGCTCAGGTAAATCCGATCCAAGTCTTTCTCTCCAAAGAACGTGTCCAGAACAGATCCCTTGCGAAACAACCTCTTTGTGGAAACACAAAACCCCCTAAAGCCATTTTATGTTATATACTTAGCTTTAACCTCTCTTTCGTTTTTTTTTCTCTCTAAAAAATACGTCAGATAGACGGCGGGTTTCCGTTCTCTGGCCGTTTTTGGACCGAAAAAGTTTGTTAAAGAATACAATAAGCCTAACAGCCACTAGAGAAGAACAGTGGCAACTCGTTAAATAATTATTTACAAGTAAAGGGGTGGTTGGAAAAGTTTGGTTACTTTTTGTAAGATAAATGCACGCACAATTTATAAAATTCTTACATGATCATTTTCACAAATGTGGAGAATTTTCTTTTGCACGAATACGCATTTTTTTTGTTAAGTAACAAGTAACAACATTCTTATATTTTCCCTTAATAATGCTAATGTTTTTGGATAGCTCATGTAATCAAGAGGAAGCACGTTTTATATTCAATATTATTTAATTTTTTCTGCAGTATTTGCTTACTTTTATGAAATCGTTAGTTGTACTACGTCATCAAGTTCAGTTAAATATTTTACGTAGACCAACGTAATAGGATTCATTCCGGTATCCGAAAGCATTATAATGCTACAGCTGATGACCACCCACGGCAAATCAAATCTATTACAGATTTATGCACCGACTGCTGATAAAATGGAAGACGAAATAGAAAACTTTTATAATGAGCTTCAACGGACACTACGCCTCACAAAATCTAGAGACATTACTGTTGTAATGGGGGATTTTAACGCAAAAATCGGCCAGGGTAAATGTGATTCCATTGTCGGGCCATACGGCCTTGGAGTTCGCAATGATAGAGGAGATCGTCTTATAGAATTCTGTCAAGAGCATAATCTAGTAGTAACAAATACTTTTTTTAAGCTACCTAAACATCGTCTCTATACATGGAAGTCACCAGCTGATAAGGACAACAACATAGTTAGAAACCAGATTGATTACGTCTGGATAAAACACAGATATCGAAACGCAGTACATTCAGTACAGTAGGTGCGGACGTATTTTCGGACCACAATCCCCTTATCGCTATATTCCAACTTAAATTAAAAAGGATACAAACAAATCATGACATCAAAAAACTAAATATACAAAAATTAAAATCAGAAAAAACGAAAGAAAAGCTGAGACAAGACATCAACACAAACTTAGAAAGAAGATAAGGCAAGCCTGGGTTAAACGATGACAACGTTGAACAACAGTGGCAGTTTTTCAAAACGTCAATTATGGAACCAAGCAAGAAAGTACTTACAACATCAAGATACAAGGAAAAAGATTGGATGACAGATGATATTTTGGAGTTGATGGATGAAAGAAGGAAACACAAGACCAATAAGACCCGATATCAACAGTTGCAAATTCAAATAAGAAGAAAAATAAGAGCAGCACAAAAAGAGTACCTTTCTGGAAAATGCAAAGAAATAGAGGAGTTGCAAAACAAGTACGACAACCTCAACTTGCATAAAAAAGTCAAAGAACTAGCTGGAATAGAAAAGAGAAAAACCTCAAACGTATTGCTAGACAAAGAGGGAAACATTATTATAGAAACATAACAAAAATTATGCAGGTGGAAAGAATACATCGAAAAACTACTTGAAGATCAAAGACACGAAAATTCTTCTCTAAACAGTCTGAGCGATAACATAGGGCCTGAAATCACTAAAGCAGAGGTCATTTATGCATTAAAGTCGATAAAAACTAATAAAGCTGTTGGTCCAGATAAAATACCAGGTGAGTTGTTGAAGCTGATCAATGATAGAAATTTGGATTTATTGGTGAGAATATTTAATACAATTTACACGACAGGAACTATCCCCCGAGAAATGTTAACATCAACATTCATATGTTTACCAAAGAAAGCAAATTGAAAAGAATGCAGTGACTATCGAACAATCAGTCTCAGGTCACATACTTTGAAAACCCTTTTAAAAATTGTACACGCTAGAATACATTCCAAATTGGAGCTGGATATTAGTGACACACAGTTTGGCTTCCGGAACGGGGTGGGTACAAGAGAAGCATTATTTGCTTTTAATGTGCTTACTCAAAGATGCTTAGATATCAATCAGGACCTCTATGTCTGCTTCATAGATTACAACAAAGCTTTTGATAGGGTCAAACATGACGAACTGATAGAGATTCTCAGAAGCAAAAAATTTGGATGAAAGGGATTTAAGGTTGATATCAAATCTGTATTACAATCAGCGAGCGGCAGTAAGATTTGGACAGGTAATATCCGGAGATGTGGAAATATAAAGGGGAGTCAGACAAGGTTGTATATTGTCACCTTTACTATATAACGCTTATTCTGAAGAGGTTATATTGGAAAGTCTTGAATCTGAAACAGCGGGGATAAAAGTAAACGGAGTTTTAATCAACAATATTAGGTATGCAGATGACACCGTAATAATAGCTGATAGTTTGAAAAACCTAGAAAAGATAATGAATAAAATATTAAGAGTTAGTGGAGAATATGGACTCTCTCTTAACACGAAAAAGACCAAGTTCATGATAATTAGTAAAAACAACACCAATAATAATGAAACCCTAATGGTAGGAGGCCAGCACATAGAAAGAGTTAAGAAGTACACTTACTTGGGAACCCTAATAACAGAAAATAATGACTATACCGTCGAAATAAAAACCAGAATTGAGAAAGCACGTGCCAACTTTATTAGAATGAAAAAGGTTATCTGCAGCAAAGATCTAACGTTAGCCCTGAAAATACGACTGACTAAATGTTACGTATATAGTGTTCTATATTATGGAATGGAAGCATGGACACTGAATCGAGGAGCAATGAGAAGACTTAACTCTTTTGAAATGTGGACCTATAGAAGAATTCAGAGGATTTCGTGGGTGGATCGAGTTACGAACGCCGAAGTGTTGAGAAGAATGGGGAAAGAAAAGGAAGTCGAGATAACAGTAAAACAGAGAAAATGGCAATATTTCGGACACATTATGCGAGGAGAAAAGTACAGTATCTTACGGCTCATAATCCAGGGAAAAATAAGTGTCAGAAGAGGCGTGGGACGCAGACAAATTTCATGGCTAAAAAACCTAAGGGAATGGTTTGGATGCAGTTCAAAACAACTATTTAGAGCAACTGCCTCAAAAATTAAATTAGCTATTATGGTTGCCAACCTCCGCAATGGAGAAGGCACTTGAAGAAGAAGACCATTAGACTCGAATGCTCCTGAATCTTTATTGGAAGGGCCAGACAAGTGCGATGCACGATTAATATATGAAAGTCCGGACGGGAACCATTGTACATTTCGTTAGGGATTTACCAAAAAATACACTTTCAACTGCCAGCCTTCAAAGGAATTTGAAGGTTTGTTTTGACATTTCCTTTTCGGAAAACCATCATTTAAAATGTGGAATTTTTTCTACTGCAATTTTTCTAAAAGATGTTTTAATACTCTGATTTTTTTTAGTATTTTGAGAATGGGTATTTGGAAGAGGTAAAAGAAGGTATCTCTCTAAATGGGGTTTTGATCAATAATCTGAGATATGCAGATGATACTATCCTTTTTGCAGACACAGCTAAAGGACTTTAAAGACTGATAAAAAGAGTAGATGAGATCTGTGAAAAATACAACATGTGATTGAATATGAGCAAAACAAAGGTTATAATAATAAGCAAAAATGTATCCCAAAATGTACAATTTCGGGTCAGAGCGTCTCTTATTGAAACAGTATCATCCATCAAATATCTGGGCGCACAACTACATGATAAGTGGGAGGAAATAAAAGAAAAAGAAATACGTATTGAGAAAGCCAGGGCCTCTTTCAATCACATGAAAACACTATTATGTAATATGAAATTTAATCTACTACTAAGAGCTCGTTTACTAAAATGCTACATATTCTCTATATTGCTGTACGGTGTAGAATCTAGGACATTGACGGAGACAGATGTAAACGACTTGAGGCTTTTTAAATGTGGTGTTACCGACGTATGATGAGAATATCTTGGACACATCATGTAACCAACGAAACTGTTCTGTAGCGCATGCGAAAGGCGAGAGAAATCATGAGAACCGACCATTAAAGAACCAAAAATACGAACTGCTCCAATTGGTTATGCAAGGCAAGAAGGATGGTAAGAGAGGCCCGGAAGATGACGAATTTCATGGCTACATAATTTGCGATAATGGACCGGAAAGACATCTACTGAATTATTTAGAGCCGCTGTCAATAAAATAATATGGGCCAGAATGATCGCCAACATCCACTGGGGATAAGGGCACAGGAAGAAGATTTGGTAAAGGAATGTTGCGTGACATAGGAATGATTATAATGTGATGTGGCATTGAAATAGCAGCGAAGTGGTATCAAAGATATGCCATTCCTATTACATTAGCAAGCCAACTGTTTACCCTTCATGCTATCTTCGGAAAATAAATATTTTCTTAGATTTGGGTAACTTTAATATGCAAACTCGACACAAGAAAAGTCATGAGATTTATTTTCTTTGGAAAAATAATGGAAAACCCAAAATGGATAAATATATAAATGTGATTTTAAAACTTTGCGACTAGAAATACTTTTCTATAGTTTTAAAAAAGTGGCTTATTGCATATTGCTTATAAAGCAATGTCATATGCATCAAAATTTTGCTATAATAAATAAAATTTTTCAAAAATATAATACTTAATTTGTGAATGGAACGACCTGAAAAACTCCTCTTTTGGAATAGCTTTTAGAGTCCTGGTCACATTCCTTTGAATAGCCTCAACGTCTTCAAATCGTTCTCTCCTCATCGTCAGTTTCAATTTATGTACTAAAAAAAATCTGATGGAGCAAGATCTAGCAAAAAGGACGGGTGATGAATCATGAAGACCGAATTGTGGGCCAAAAATTGTGTAATAAGTATTGAGGAATAGGCTGACGCATTGTCGTGCAACAGAAACTAGTCACCGGTGCGGTACAATTCCAATCTCATGCGACGAATCCGCTTCAAGAATCGATCGAGAACACTCTGGTAGAATTGTGCTTTTACTACTTGGCCCAAAGGCACAAATTTGCTATGGATAATCTCACAAGAATTGGGAAACTTAATGAGCAACATTTAATTTTCGACTTTGTCGCTCGAACTTTGGTGAACCGCCCTCTCCACTCAGCAGTTTGGCGTTTGGTCGATGGATATTATTGAAAACATCATGATTCCAAGTTGCCGGTTACAATTTTATTTAAAAAATTGATTGATCAAATCGCCTGAAGCTTCAATACGGCGTTCTTTCAGTTCTTCCATTAACAAGTGTGGAAGTAACTTCGCACGCACTTCTTTTTCACGAACGCATCGTGCAAAATGTGGTGCACGCTTCCTACACTGATGTTGACTTCGTCAAACAATATTTCAACTGTAATTCGCCGATTCCCAGACAGTGCGACGCGCACACGTTCAACATTCTTCCATTTGAAACAAAATTTGATTGCGGCACGTTGCTCCATAGCGAAAATTATGACGCAATGATAAAACACGTCTACACAAATGTACACAGCTGACCAATAAATGAAGGTGCAGCGCTCACATCTCTCCTGTGGTTAACCAAGGTATGATATTACAGAATTCTGTCGTCGGGTAACAAATAGCGTTAATTGTAAATTTTATACAAAATTACTCCTGGAACTTCTTGAATGAACTATGTATTTCAAAGAAATATCTTTTATTAATCAGTCCAATAATAAGGAGGTTATTTTTTCGACATGTATATCTTTTGTTGGTAGGATTGTGATATTTTGAAGATACTCTTACTATTTTGTAGAGAGCACTCTCAAGATAATCTCTTAAAAAAATTTTCATTGTAGACTTATGCAAGCTGTTCAAGAAATTTTCTTTTTTCAACTATTTTTGCATATCACAAACCACGAAGACGACAATGAAAATCAATTATTCTGATTGCGTCGCTTGCCGCACATCGATAAAGTACCGTGAATGCATTTAGATCATCCCCACTGGTTCCCTAATTAGGGTGGTCGGCATCCTCCCGATCGCCCCAATTAGAGTTCTTATTGTCAAGAATATTTCACAACATTTCGTAAGCTTTAAAAACTTTTTAAAAGTCGATGAAAACAAGTTTAACAGAAGTAAAGCAACTTTAATTGTATTTAATTATATTTTATTTTACATACTACAACAGAAAACAATAACCACATCAAGAATATCTATTATTACGTATTACTTGACGGCAACGTCATGGCATTCAGACAATCAAATTTTGAATGATATCTTGGGGACGATTTATTCAAACTTCATTGATTTTATTTGCCAACAATCCTTTTCTTGGAAATATTTATGTATGAAAACGATTTTTTTGCTTACCACTGCAAAATCTAAATGTTATCCTTCTGAAATCTTGTAGAGTGGCGTTATGTTTTCTTTAAATTTCGCTAATTTCTTAAAAGAGTACATAAAAGATATCGACATTAACACTAACGACAATGAAGTCAAAAATCTTTCATTAGAGCCGTTATCCCCAGATTATTTATTTAACTGCTTGAACGTCACATGTTATGAAAATGCGCATGAGCACCGACAAAATTACCACTAAAATTATATTCAGATTTCTTGTACGTATCAAATAGAGTGGTATTTTATTGCAAAAGTTATCTCCAAAGAATTTTTGGCAAAAATTTGCTACAAATTTTTGTTATAATTTTCGAAATAATTCTTGTGTGTGTAAAACGGTTCTTAGGCAATAAAATGTTACTTCAAGCCCTGCAGAAATATAGAAATTATCTTTTTTATCGACCTCATTCAAAATAAAATAAAAATAACGAAAATTTTTAAAAAATCCAAGATCTTAGCATTTAATTGCCAAAAAAAAGGATATATATCACACCTAACTTGAGTAACTTCACAACAAAAAAAAATGTTTTTCAAGAGGGGCAAAAAACTATTTCATTTGACTGTAATAATTACATTAATACATTTTGACTTGAGATCATTGTAAATATAAAATAGTTTTTTTTAGTTGTAACAGCTTATAAAATAATAAAATGTATTATTTTCTAGGAAAACGCAATTAAGAAAATAATAACAATAATTTCCCGGTACAAATCTTTTTATTAAGTTATTTAAAAAAAAAACACATGTTACGTCTGAATTTTTAGGCTAAATAACATTACTGATGAATGACCTTGTAATAAGGCTCATAAACCCTTGAAATACAATTTAAGCTTACCAAATCTACAACATCTTTCTATATCCTTCCCAAAACCAATATTTTTTTTTGATATGCTGACTTCATTTCAATATATTTAAAATCTATTGACTTTTTTGTTCTCCAGCTTTTTCTTTAATTTTTTTTTCTTCAATGCTCTGTATTTTTTTTTGAAGATTCTATTGAGTCTCATTCATATTTCCTTTCACAAAATGAGCTTGCTTATACGATGTTTTGACATAAATTACTTTTGGATCCTGTTTTCGCACCTGAATAATTCTAATATCTGGTATTTCATCTTTTCCACTCTTGTCTTTTTGTTCGTTATTTCTACTCATACAAACATCTCCAATGGCAGTAACTGTTCTTGAATTACAGCACGTTCTGGGTTATTAGGGGAATTTTCATTTTCTTATTTACGTTCATCACATTCGCGTTTAATCTACAGTCCAATCATTTTGATCCAATTTGACTAAAATGTGGTCGGACTTGCATTATCTTTATTTTTATTTATTTTTATGTTTACGACGTTTCGTTGTATCTGTAATCGTTATCAAGTATAAACTGAATGTTTTGTCTTAAGACTACCACTGGACAGGGTGATGGCCCTTTTGAATAATACAAAAACAGCCTTTAAATCAGGAAATACACTTAGAGCTCATTTAACAGAAACAAAACTTAAAACTACCAATAAGAAAGAATGTGTTTACAAAGTTCCATGTGAGTGTTGTGAAATGTATTTTGGAGAAACCAAACGACCACTAGAAGTTAGAATTAAGGAACATAAAACTCATACACAAAAAGGGGAAACGTCGAGATCAGGTATTGCAGAACACTCCTGAGATAAACAACACCATATAAAATGGTTTGAAGCTGCGGCAATATATATGGAACCCAACATGAAAAAAAGAAAATTTATAGAAGCAGCTTACATTAAAAACAATAATGGAATCTTGAGTAAACCGAGTGTTGAGATACCTAATCTTTGACAACCACTACTTTGTAACATCAAATCTTTGAGGTATGTACAGTGAAGCGAAACTTTGCGCTTCAATGGACACATTCCCTATATAAGCTCGTAATCTTAAGACAAAACATTCAGTTTATACTTGATAACGATTAGAGATACAACCTAATCGAAACGTCGTAAAAATAAAAATAAATAAAAATAAAGACAATGCAACTCCGACCACATTTTAGTCAATCTTCAACATTGTCTACAACTTTAGAACAAACGTTGATCCAATTTGTTTGACAATCAATAAAGATATTGTTGGCCATTTCTGTGACTGTATATGATTTGCCCGTTTTTTTAATTGAACGAATAATTCGGTTGTATTCTTCTGGCATATTGATTGAACTTACTTTCAAAGCACTTGTAACTGATTCTTCTATAACTGAGTTCATATTATCACCCTCATTTTGAGTAGGACCCTTAATTTTATTCGTAGCATTTGCATTGCATTCCAAAAACAATAGAATTCCTTTGTTGATCACATAGTAGCTATTTGTATAACTTCAAAATCTGGATCATTTTTTTGCAAATGAGATTGCATCTCAGTTTATGTTATAAAGCAAAATGTGCCATCAGATATTTTCCTAACTCCGTTAGCAGAAACTGTAGTATGAAACGTTATTTATTGCAATATTTATTTTTCTTACAATATTATTTTGCTTTGAAAACGGTAGTAATGCAACTCAAAATCAAAACCAATTACAACGTAAAATAACATAAATTCAAGCGAAAATACTGCCTTATCTCAAAACTTAACTGAACATAACTTTTTAAGACCAAAAATCTCCGTGTATTGAGTCACGAATAATCTTCTAACTCAAAATAACATTATAAATCCAAAAACACAATTAACTGTTGAGATGACAATTTTGACAATACAATGTACAATAATTAACTTGATTCATGAAGAATGGTACCAGTCAAGATATGCTACTATTCCAAAAGAACTGTAAATATGAGGTCTGACTATTAAATAATGAGACTGCTTATGAAAAAGGGTTTTATTTTTAAAATTATTCTATAATCGAATGCTCCCCTTCAATGTACTCCCCTCTTCTCGCCACACACCGTTCCATTCGCTTCTTCCATATGTCAAAGCAATGCTGAGGGTCTTATTTTGTAAGAGCATTTAGGAGCTCCGCCGATTTTTCACTTCACCTCGTCTATCGACTCGAACCGGGTTCCTTTTAAGGTAGACTTGATCTTTGGAGACAAGAAAAAGTCACAGGGTGCTAAATCAGGAGAATACGATGCGTGTTCGAGCACTGGAGTGCCTTTAGCGGCTAAATAAAGCTTCATAGACAACTCTTCATGGGCAGGTGCGTTGTCCTGGTGCAAGATCCACAAGTTGTTTTTCTACAACTCCGGCTGTTTCTTACGAACTCGCTCTCGCAGTGCTTAAATGATAAGTTTGGTTTACAGTTTGAACCTCTAGAACCTATTCAGTCATCACGATGCCGTTAATGTCGAAAAAAATGATTAGCATGGCTTTAAATTTTGATTTCGACATTCTTGCTTTTTTCATTCTTGGCGATGCAGGAGTTTTCCAGTACATAGATTTCAACATCTTATTAGAATATCCAGATTTCATTGCAAGTGATGATGTTTCCCATCAATTCAGGCTCTTCATCTAACCTCTCAAGAAAATTTGAGCAGATCTGTTGACGAGCGAGCTTTTGGTCAGGGGTCAAATTTTTTGGAACCAGCTTCGCACAGATTTTCTTCATGTTTAATTCGTCATGTAAAATTTTTCTGACAGTTTCTTTATCGGCATTTACAGTCTCAGCAATCATCCTAATGCTCATACGACGATCTCCGCGCACTATTTTATTGATTTTTGTGACCGTTTGCGGAGTAGAAACAGAGACAAGTCGATCTGGACGTTGGCATCTTCGGTGCTCTCTCGGCCTTCAGAAAACCGCTTATACCTTCCAAAAACACACGCACGAAATAGAGAATTCTCACTGTGTTTTTCGTCACACATTGTTGTCGGCACGAGAAAAAATCACGTTCGTTTCTAACCTCTACAGCAAAAATACCACTACACCGATAAAAACGTGTTTTCGTATTGGAATAACAGATACTTCCAACTATCCAACGCTGCATTCGTTCCCCCCACCCACCTCTCTAGGACGCCTTCTGCGAGCCAGATCTCGTACCCTCTCTGCATCAACTCCAAAATCACACCATTCTAGAGACACAGGAGTAAAAAAATAGTTGTCGTACATAGCGACTACACTCCACTCTATGGATCTATTTCTGAGTTAGAGAAGTGTTCTACATGCATGAAGGTAAAAAATACATTGTTTCAGATAAAATATTGACTTTAAATCGCCATTTGCTTTAGGTGCACCGTTACTGAAAACAGTGTACGATGTAGAAAAATATAAGATAGTTGGAAATTTGGAAACTTTTAACACGATCCTGGTATGCTAAAATAATAATATAATACAAACGAACATATTTTACGTAACACGAACAAAATCTATTTATTTAAATTATACATTCCAAAAATAAAAGCTTTTCAGTTTAAAACCATCTAGAAAGCTATGAATCCAAACGCGAAATTAGGGTCCCCGCCTAAAGTTTCCTTCAAGTTTTCATAAGCAAACAACAAAGAGCGTATATTTCTCAAACACATTTTCCGGTTCCGTTTATTCCAATAAAAGGATCTTGACGCTATAACTGTCAAGAGCAGACGCTTGGACTAAATTTAGGGAACGAACAAATGGACGCTATTCACGCAAAATTGGGCCTATTCGGCTGAATAAATACGCGCAGTGGGTTCGGATTGATTTTGCAAAATCAATTAAAATACGCGAATTGTTTACCCGAACAAAGACTATAAAGTTAAATTTATTTTAACATAACTAAATAGGCATTTCATTATTTAAAATACATATTGTTTTTATTTTGTTGTTTAGTATGTGTCCATATCCTATGCAACTAAATTATTCTTAATTATTAACTATTTATTTTTTAATAATAATAATAGTAATGTTTATTCATGATATACATACAAGTCAAAATAAAACTACATATTATAGTAAAACATTAAGTAGACAACAATAAATCAGTCTAAAATTATTAAAATCACAAAATTTTTTCAACAAGTCAAGTTTATAAGTAAAAGAAGTACAGTGAGGAAATCATCCATGTTTTTCTGTCATATTAAATCATTGAAATTATTTAAAAGAAATTCTTCAATACTGTAGAAAGCTTTTTTCTTCAGATAATTTTTCAATTTGGACTTAAACTGCTGCATACCGAGGTTTTCAGCCCATAGTGGCTCCCACCATCTCTAGCTCTAGCAGTTCTACTATAAGCTAAAGTAAAACAATTCCTGCCCGTCGTGTTATAGTTGTGGTAATCACTAATACAGATATACCTATCAGCATTCTTTTTGATATGCATAAGGCAATTCATGCTATAAATAGATGGCAACGTAAAGATGCCAAGGGAGATAAAACTGGCCCTACAACATTCTCTGAACCCCACACCAAACATGATCCTTATACAACGCCGTTGTATTGCAAATACCCTGGAAGCATGCGATGAATATCCCCAACACAGGACAGCGTAGCTAAGATGTGAGTGGATATGACCATAGTAAGCCTTCGTAAGAACATCATTAGACACTATGTTTTTCAGATTACGAAATATAAATGCATTTCTGCTTAAAATATTTATAAGATGTTCAGCATGTGGCTTCCATGTCAGCTTAAGGTCAAGGTATATGCTCAAGAACCTTACAGCCGATTCGCTTAGACTTAAAGGCCTCAGCGAAAAATCCATTGTCTGGGTTCTGGACTCATTGAGAATTAATTTGTTAGCAGTAAACCATTGCTGAATATCTGACCGCGTGCTCTCCATTTGTCGACTACGATTTATCAAATTATCCGCTCTCTCGATTGTCGTTGTGTCATCAGCAAACAAAATAATAGATGTTCCTTTACTTGAAATACATGTGCTAATATCATTCACATAAAAGAAACAACAACGGCCCGAGAACTGAGCCTTGGGACACACCGTAAATAGTCCAGTCGGACTCGAGCTTGATGCCTCACCACGAAATGTTACATATTGGAGACGATTTGATAAGTAAGATTTAATAATATTGACTGTGCAGTCATTAAAATTATATTTATAAGGCCTTTGAATCAACAGATCATTTACACGCAGTCAAAAGCTTTTCTTAAATCAAAGAAGGAGACCCGTACATACATTCTTCTTTCAAAACAGTCCTGAATGTACAAAGTTAGATGGTTTATGGCAAACCAACTGACATGGATTGAACAAACACTGGTCTTTAAGATAGTCACACATCTGATTTTGTAAAGTACTCTCGAAGATCTTACTAAATAGTGGCACAATTGAAATTGGCCTGTAATTAGCAACATCATCGCAGGCTCCCTTCTTAAAAACTGGCACACACGAGCCAATTTTAATCAAATTAACCACACATTTTTTATCAGAAAATATAGTTTTTTTCATATACGCAGAGGTAGATATGACAGCTATGCTCTTTCTTAGACTTGTTTAGAAAAGAACTGGATACTTTTTTTTAGTTTTGAAAGCAGGTTAAAGTCACTAGGGGACTGGTCAGATAAGTAAGGTAGGTGCGCCATAACTGTCAATTTCACTAAAAGTTGGACGTAATCAAATGCTGTCATGTAATGTTCTTTATTTGAATATTCGACAATGACCCTTTGTTCATCCCAAAAAAGAGCAATAACCGAAAACAAGAGAATACGCTGTTCCAACCATCAGGAAAGACTTTCTACCATAAGCTTAGCTCTCTACCTAACATGGCAGATGATAAATATCCCAACAGAGAGCAGGTAGAAGAGTTTTGGGGAAACCAACTTTCCACACCCGCCAATTGTAACATCGCAACCGGCTGGATCAATGAAGAACACTAAATCTTCCAAGGTTACAGCCAGTTGAAGTTTGAGCCATTTATCACCGAGAAAATCTCAAAAGTAATCAAAGAATTCCATAACTGGAAAACTCCAGGTCTCAACCGGAGCGTGCATACTCCAGAAGTTCTGGTGTATGCACCATCAATTAGATGTTTTCCTTAACCCAGCAAAAAGACCATTGTTCCTAACATAAGGTATTACGTATCTCTTGCCAAAGAACCAACATAGCACACATGACCCAGCTAATTATAGGCCAATTATCGGCCTTCCCAGACTATAAAGCTAATCACCTCCTGCTTGACACAAGGCATCTATGCACATTGTGAACATCGCAACTCAACAGAACGGATGGACCAGAGAAACAATGAGATGCAAGGAGCAACTCAGTGCTACATGAGTGGCTCACAGTTATATTGAAAATGTATAGAGTTGATATTCATTTTACTTTTTGATTAGAACACATCATGTCAACCTGGAGAACTAGGATTCAATTGCAATGCCATCCAACAATACCATCAAAACTAATACAATCCCGATACGAAGAGGAATATTTCAGAGCGTTTCACTAGACCCATTGACATTAGAATATCACAAAAGAACAACCTAAGCTCAAAATACAATGAATAGATGGCCAAGTACAGAGACCTGGAGGTGCAAATTTGTAGACATAGGGCAATGAACAGGTTTCAGACGATTCCCATAATATTATCAACAATTGAAGTGATACCAAAGAACCCCCTGCAAAACATCAAGGCAGACCCTTGATTTTAGTGAGCAATTGTATTAATCTATTCAAAAAGCAGTGCTCCTTACAACCGAACAGACCGAATTTGTGAGAATTGCAACGACCACGTCACCTAGAACCGGATAACATGGAAAGGGTCCCCACAGAGCTCAATATTTTTGGTATCCTTGTATACCTGGTAGGAGCCAATATTCCCCGGAGGGAGTACAATGCCATTTGGCTTGAAAATAATATGTTGATTGCATATATTGAGTGTTGCAAAATATGCTGACGATGTTACGACATAACTACAAGCTAATTTTCGACCACTAGAAAATTTAAAGGCGTGTTTCGTCCTGACATCGGTGGCGGACCCATCAGAGGGTTTCCCCGATGCCTTTCCCAGACACCCATGTTTACGTACTTAATTATTTTTGGATCTTTTATTTGAAGTCATTTCTTGACGGGATCTATAGGTAAGGTGTTACACCTATAGGCGATCGTTCATACAACATGAGAAATAATATTATTTTGTATCTTTTATAAAATACATTTCTGCAGAAATAGCAATTGTCTGCTCAAAAACCTGCGAAACAACTTTTTCTTCTTTCAGTTGCAATTTAACTATTTTATAAATTTTAATTGAAATATTATGGCGGTAGTAAAGAAATCTTTAAGTTGGTTCGTGTAAGTGGCGATGATGAAATACTCTAGCGAGACCACTGAAAGAACACTAAATCTAACATATCATTTACCGAGAGTTAACACAACAATATAACAACCACAACAAAAAATTAGTTGATTTTAATTTTAGATTTAGAGAACTTCTGTATTCTCAGATTGCGAGTATATTTAGAAATTTAAAAATGTTTTCAGTTTTTCGGGAAGATATAAATTTGTATCTGGCGGGTGAATGATTTATACGGGTTAATTGTTATAAGAGTTTAAGCCTCTGAAGTAGCTTAAGATTTATTAATTGGTTAGATTCTATCTCACGCTTTTTAAACATCCGCATTGAATCGTCCAAAATAAATTAGTTTCAGGTTATATATGAAGTTTTGTGTTATATATTTTCGTAAAATTTAAATTTATGGCCTTCTATTTTTATTTCTTTTTTAAAGATCAAAGATATTTTTGGAATTTAATTAGAAAAATATTTATATTTCAGTAAAACGGAAGAAATATTTTGAGATACATGTGCAAAAAGTATGGAATATCAGAAACATAAATTAGGAAAGAAAGAGAATGTAGCACAGTGCAAGTCCAGTTGTTACCGTTTCCACATATCCTGGAGCACCAGTGGCGTATCTTATAAGTCAAAAGATACAATAATTTAATTATCAGAAATTGGTTTCAGTTGGAAAGTTACTATTTATCGAGTCCTAACTAATGAAAATATTTTTTTAGATATTTGATATTAGCTAAAATGATAATAAAAATTTGGCGCCAATGTTTAATATACAGGGTGTTCGATAAGTACCTCTTAATTTCTCGGAAGTATACAAGGAAGGTCAAAAAAACTCTACTTTGTTATAGAAAAAAAATTCCTAAAGTGCTCCTTAATGGAGATACGGAGCACTAAAGGGGTACTCAGCGATTTACCTTATCGGTTCTAAGTTTTAAACCGATTAGGATAATTTAATGAAATTTTAATATTTTATGGAGGCCATAAAGACCCATTAAACCATATTACAATAGATCTTTTAGATCATCAGATAAGTCAGGAGCGGACTTGCGGTTACACTCGTTGAGCCTAATTTTTGACAGATGTCATTTTACTGAGCTCAAAACTGATTTTTTAAATAATTTGGTCATTCCTCTTCAAAAAAGGTACATATAATTTATTTCGATGAAGCTGGCGGTTTTCGAGGTATATAGGTTTTAATGCGAAAAACTCAAAAGTTACTAATTCTAGACACAAACAGGTAAAAATAAAATGCACAGGGTGTGCTGATGTACTTTAATTTATGGGCGTTGTCTAACTCTTCAAAGGCAAGAAGATGTTATGCTGAAAGATTTCCAGCTGAAACGTTTGCAAGTCAAGAAACCTTTCATAGGCTGATCGAAGCTTAACGGAAACAGGTAAAAGTTGATTAGAAAATAGTTATTAGAGTTAAGGTACTCTTAATTTATTTCGATAAAACTGGCGGTTTTCGAGATAAATCGGTTTTTATGCTCACTCAACTCAAACGTTACTAATGCTAAACACAAATAGGTAAAAATACAATTCGCAGGGTGTTCTGGGGCCCTATCCTCGTACTGGGGAACGTGAAGTGAACGGTGAAAAGGTGGCGAACGCGTATTCTTGAAATGTTCATCGCTCATATCCTCGTTCGCCCGGTGAAAGGCAAGCGAACGGTGAAACGTGCGCAAATGAAATGTCTGCCGCTAAATGACATACTGAACGCACGAATTTCAAAAAATTAAATAGTATTGAAAATTTTTATTTTATTTTTGGTTCTTCAAAATAACTTGTCATTAAAAAAAATAATATGTTGACGAACCGTTTCTTTAAGACGTTTTATTTTTTGAATAAACAGTTGAAACGTTAATTAGGTGGTACCCAGATATATTTAATATTTTCAAACTTTTTAATAAAATATCCTTAGAAAGTTGAATATGTCTCGCAAATATTAAGTAAATTTGAGATTACAGACATATAAAATTATTACAGGAGATTATGTTCATAATTCAATTGTATGAGTGTGCTATTCAAAAAATTTTTTTCTAGGGTCAGTTCTGCTTATGGATTTAACATAAATACTTGTGTCTATAACAGCTGAGTCTCTTAGTTCAGTTAAATCTAACATAATTCTTTTCACGACACAACTTATAATAAATTGGAGAAATCGCAATTTGCAAACTATCTGAAACTTTTATTTAAATAAGTAACAAATTTTATATTTAAATTATGTTCACTACAGCACTTAACTTAATTAGACTGTGTTAAACACTAGACGACACTACAATTAAATAAATATTATGATTATAATTTATCGAGAGATATAAATATGAACCTTAAAGACCTATGAATGAGATCCTTCAGCATAAAACCCTTATTTATGGTACATTTTATCTTCAAGCCTCTACAAATCTTTATAAAATAAAAAAATATATATATTTAAAGTTGAATGTGAAATCCGCCAGTATCTTTAATGGACGTATTCTGTCATGCCTTTGGTTTCGGTCCCTGGTCATAAACAGTTTCACTATCTTCGTTGAAGTTTCAGGTTTTCTTTCAAATTTACTTGTCAGGACAGAACATCTTACAGTAAGAGGCTGGACACTTTGTGAATTCATACAATAAACAACCGATTGGAAAGTTTCCATAGTGCATAGAGATGATAGCTCTTAATCATACTACGTAGAGTGGTAATTTCCATTTTTTCAAGGTTTATCAGTGCTGACTTTCTGCAATTACTGTCAGTATATTACTTTGTATATATGATTGCTGCTTTTTTTGATATCCCCTTTTCTTTATATATTAGAATCTTCAAGTACTTGGCTCTTTGTATGCATTTTTGTTTAACAGTTCTAAGAGTGTCAATTTAAGATAAATTTAATCCAGGCAAAGTACAAATAGTGTAATGACAATCAATAACTTCACAAAAATAACAACGGCAGTATTTTTTTTTACTTTTGACGATTAATTTAAAGTACCAAAACTACTTTTTGCCTAAAAAGGCAACAAAATATACTATGAACATTTTCGGTCTGACAGCTCAATTCAATCTGTTATCAATTTTATTTTTTGAAATTCTCGGGTTTTAGCACGTTCATATTTGGCAACATTGGCTTTTTAAGAATACGGCTTTTACTGTCAAAAAGTTCACATCGCCATTCCCATCGCCGTTCACCTCACCTTTCACATCACACGTACGAGGATAGGGGCTCTGATGTGCTTTAATTTATTGGGAAGCGTTGTCTAACTCTGCGAAGCCAAGAAAGTGTTATGCTGACAGATTTCCAGTCAGATCACAGAGGAGTTGGTCTACAATTAAGCTCCACATAAGTTGAGAGGCTACTTCCCCCTGAGGACATCCTCTAGTGGTACAAAGGGCAATTGTGTCCTATCTCTGTCTCTGCTATTCTAGTGAAGAAAAGTCATGGTATCCATGTGAATGTCGTTCCGTCCACTGCCCTGTCGTCGAGTGCTCTTTTGACTGCCTCATGTGAAGTGTTGTCAAAAGCTTCTTCTATATCAAGGATGGCACATATTACAGTTTCCTTCTTGTTCAGCACTTCTTGAATCTCATCTGTTAATTGAATCAGTGCGGTTTCCGTAGACCTAGCCATTCGATACCTATGTTGATGAGGATGCAGTGGCATCTGTTCAAGAATTTCTATTCTGATATAATTATCTACTGCGGGCATCGATTTCTTTTATCAGTAACCTTGATCGATTTTTGTGTCGGTAAATTGATTATCTCTTTCTGTTGCAGTTTTTGGGTGGATAATACTGAATTCAGGAAACACGTGGTATCGAATATTTTTCTAATAATTATGACCTTGATTTCTCCTGAAAATTGTCTGTTTATCTAATTTTGACATTTTGCGAATTTAGCCATTTTCTCTGCAACTGGCCGAAGTTGCAGTCATATAGAACTATTAAAGAGCAAAATCATCTATGTTCTATTATATTTAATTTCATTGGTCTATACCAAAATTAGGTAACTATATCCTATTTTTTCGTTATAATCTTCGAGTTCAGTTAATTAAATTATTCCCATTTTGCGAAAGCCATAACCTCCAAAATTTGCAGAATGGGACCTGCTTTATTTGTTTGAAGGTCATAGACAACGAAGTTTCTTGCGAAGTAGTAGATATCTGTTGGACTTCCATTGTCTTTATTTTTTGTTGAATATCACGACATTTTGGCTAGTAGTTTTCAAGTGAAACTAAATAAATCCCTTAGCTATTTATTTATGACTATTTATACTGAAAGTAAATGCAGTGGAGCGTGACTGAGATGGGTGCAGTCATGCCTGCTATAGAAAAATCCCATTTTCTTAGGCTGCATTTAGTTTTAGTTTACAATTATTAAGAAGTGGTTTCCACACTTCCCTTATATCTAAAGATGGTTTACTAAAATAACTCGGGTTCTGATGTATAACCCCGGCTTCTTTGAATTTCCGTTTTCTCCAATGTTGTTCTCGGTGTAGTATTTTAGCTTCAAACCATTTTATGTGGTGTCCATGAGTCCAGGCAAGGTTGGTGGCACCAGATTTTTCTGTTTCTCCTCGAGATGTGCATTTTTGGTGTTCTTTGATCCTTACGTCAAGAGGTCTCTTTGTTTCGTCAACGTAGGAATTGCCACATTCACATGGTATCTGATATACACAGTTCTTCATGTCCATTTGAGTTGTTGGTTTGACCCTAGTGAGCCGACTTCTCAGAGAGTTATTGGAATTGAAAACAACGTTGATTTTATATCGTTTTCCTATCCTTCTAACTTTTTCTGAAATGCCTTTAACATAGGGGATGTCCAAAACTGGTTTTCGTTCTTCATTCATTGCCGATATTGTGCGTGTGCGACCGAAGTTTGAATTTGTCGGCCATTTCTTCGTCGTTTCCACTCCAAATAATAAAAGTATCATCTACGTATCTGGGCCATAACTTTGGTTTCTTAGTTGTGGATTCAATTGCAAATGTCTGGAACCATTCCATGAAAATATTTGCTACCACCGGTGATAGTAAAGATCCCATCGGTAGTCCTTCATCCTGGATGTAGAATTTTTCCTTTTCTTGAAAATGGGAATTAGTCAAGCAACTTTCCAACAAGTCCATAATGGCGTGCGGTGATAAAGATGTTCTTTCTGCTAAGGTCTGGTCTTCTTCAAGTTTCTTTCTTATAATTTTTAGTGACTCCTTAAGTGGAACGTTGGTGTATCGGCTTTCCACGTTAAAACTAATAAAATGATTCTTCCATTATACTTCTATTTCACGTATAATTTCTACGAAATGTTGCGAGTTCTTTACCCAGGACGATGTATTTCCTTGTAATGGTCTCAGAATTGAAAGGAGAAACTTGGCAAGTTCAGAAGTCGGAGAGTTACGGGAACTCGTGATAGACAATGGGAGTCCAACAGATATCTACTACTTCGTAAGGGACCTGCTTTACCTGATTTTTGTTTACTGGCGAATGTGTTGCATCTGCTTTACTTTTGGCTCATTTACCACTTACATAAAAGACAATTGCCTGATTCCACGGTGAGTTCATAGAAATATCAAAACATCCAATATGTTGTGCAATTTTCAAGCATGTTCCTTTTATCCAACACCACCCTTTGGTGAATATAGCACCAGAATGAGTACCTTCAAACAGATAAGTAGCTGAAATATTTAAATTTGTAAGGAAACGTGATACCAATATAATGTAAGGGAAATTGCAATTATCGTTAACAAATAATGTCACTTTTATTTTATTAATTTTTTGCTACAGGTACCATATATTATAATTAAATTAAAATTCATAGTTGAACACACATATTTCGAGGGTTATTTGGAAAACCTGAAGCAAGAGTCTATCTGTAGAGGCTGAACCTTCTCGGAGTTATTATTTTATTAATTTTAAGATACAGATGACCCCTTTAATTTAGTCTCTAGATAGGAGTAACTTCAGGAAGTGCTGTTTTGCATTTTTCAGAAGATATATTATCAAACCCTGCCCATTTGTACTTTCCAGAACAAAGAGCTATTTGACTTAAATGTGGTTGACGGACTTGCATTGTCTTTATTTTTATTTTATTTTACGACGTTTCGATTAGGTCGTATCTCTAACCGTTATCAAATTTAAACTGAATGTTCTGTCTTAAGACTAGGAGCTTATATAGGGACTGTGTCCATTGAAGCGCAAAGTTTCGCTTCACTGTACACACCTCAGTGCTTTGATGTTAAAAGTAGTGGTGGCCAAAAGTTAGGTATCTCAACACTCGGTTTACTTAAGACTCCATTATTGTTTTTAATGTAAACTGCTTCTATAAATTTTCTTTTATTCATGTTGGATTCCATATATATTGCTGCAGCCTCAGACCATTTTATATAGTGTTGTTTTTCCCAGGTGTGTTCTGCAATACCTGATCTCGACGTATCCCCTTTTTATGTATGAGTTTTATGTTCCTTAATTCTAACTTCTAGTGGTCGTTTAGTTTCTCCAATATACATTTCACCACACTCACATGGAACTTTATAAACACATTCTTTCTTATCAATAGTTTTTGGTTTTGTTTTTGTTAAATGCGTTCTAAGTGTATTTCCTGATTTAAATGTTGTTTTTATATTATAGCTACTGACAATTCGTCTTATTTTCCCCGAAGTTCCCTTAATGTACAGAATTGTGAAGAAGGAATGTGTTTCTTGCTGTCCTGTATTCGATGTTTTAAAGTTATTTATGACATCGTCAATTAGTTTTAAAAGATAATCACTCTGTTGTAAATCAGATTTAATATTTGCTACCTCTTTTTCCAATGAATCGGCGTTAATGCATATAGATATAGCACGATTATAGAGGTTGCGCATAATTCCCCGTTTTGTTACAACGTAATGATTAGAACTATGATTAAGATATTGTCCAGTATGTGTTGGCTTTCTATAAACTGAAGTTTTAATAGTTTCGTTTAAACGGTTCACCATGACATTTAGGAAAGGAAATTGATCATTTACCTCTTTTCCATGGTAAACTTAATTGATATTTAGATGTTGCAAGAAAGCATTAAGTTCTTGATCATTGCCCTTCCATACGATGGAGGTATCATCGACATATCTCAACTAGACTTTCGGTTTTACTGTTTCCGTTTCTATGGCATGAGTTTCGAACCATTCCATATATATATATATATATATATATATATATATATATATATATATATATATATATATATATATATGAAGTAAAATGCGAACAGTAAATGCAAACTTCTCTCCGTCATATCCTTTCTGTGTTAGAGGTTGCACAGTTAGAATAAATTGTTATAAAACTTTGCACAGCCAGGTGCATGTCGGCACCCTGATGAGTCCAGCAGAGACGAAACATGCACCCCCGCCGCACCGCCGTGGCGGGGAGGGCAAGCTCCGACCTTCCTCTCGGCATGGTGGCACAGGCAGGCCACCACCCCGACGGCGGTGGAACAGGATAAACTGCGCTCCACAACAACTCATTCCAACTGCGCAACCCCCAACACAGAAAGGACACGACGGAGAGAAGCCCGCACCCACTGCTCGCACCCTACCCCATTCACACGCGGAGCCGCACACAGTTGCACGCCTGCCGAATGTGACCTCAGCACCACAACGGCACAATGTGGACACACCCACCGCTACCGCCGGATGGCGTATGTGTGTTGGTGCGGATTTCACGGATTCCTCCGTGTGAGATGCGGTAGCGGTGGGTGTGTCCACATTGTGCCGTTGTGGTGCTGAGGTCACATTCGGCAGGCGTGCAACTGTGTGCGGCTCCGCGTGTGAATGGGGTAGGGTGCGAGCAGTGGGTGCGGGCTTCTCTCCGTCGTGTCCTTTCTGTGTTGGGGGTTGCGCAGTTGGAATGAGTTGTTGTGGAGCGCAGTTTATCCTGTTCCACCGCCGTCGGGGTGGTGGCCTGCCTGTGCCACCATGCCGAGAGGAAGGTCGGAGCTTGCCCTCCCCGCCACGGCGGTGCGGCGGGGGTGCATGTTTCGTCTCTGCTGGACTCATCAGGGTGCCGACATGCACCTGGCTGTGCAAAGTTTTATAACAATTTATTCTAACTGTGAAACCTCTAACACAGAAAGGATATGACGGAGAGAAGTTTGCATTTACTGTTCGCATTTTACTTCATTCATACGCGGAGCTGCATATAGTTGTGTGTTTGCTGAATGTGATTTCAGCACTACAACGGCATAATGTGGATATATCCACTGCTATTGCATCTCACACGGAGGAATCCGTGAAATCCGCATTAACATATATATATATATATATATATATATATATATATATATATATATATATATATATATATATATATATATATATATATATTGGCGACGACCGGAGAAAATGAAGAACCCATCGGAAGCCCGTCGTCCTGAGCGTAGGACTTGTCCTTTACTTGAAAGTAAGCACTACGCAGGCAACACCCAAAAGGTCCATCACCTCGTCCAGTGGTAAAGTGGCTCGATCTGATAAAGTAGTATCATTTGAAAGTTTAGTTTTGATTATGTGTAGTGATTCCCCTAATGGTACATTAGTATACAGACTTTCCACATCAAAGCTTATTAGTCTGCCGTTTGGCTTGAGATTGACGCTACTAATAATGTTCACGACATGTGTAGAATTTTTAAGATATATGTTCATAGATTTAGTGGGGTCACGAGCTAATTGTCTATACTTTCCTTTTCCAGGATATCTCCGATTTTTTGGTCGTATGTTACGATGTCCATTATCACCGTTGCATCTCCCTTGTCCGCTGGTAAAATCTTTATGGAGTCATCCTTACGAAGTTCTTTTAAGGCTGATGCTTCTAGTTTGGAGAGATTTTGAACTGGATTTTTCTTGTCTTCCGAAGTTGATTTTATTTTCCACCTAAACTCGTCGAAATGGTTTTCGTCGACTTGTATAGATTCTACAGAGCTACTTCCGTCAGGTATTGTAAATTTTTCATTAAATGAAAATTTCCATCATTATATAATCCATTTTACTAACCTATTACCATTCGACTTATAAGTAAGTTTATACGATGAAAACTGGACAATAAAATATTGTTTCCATCTCTTAATTTTTTCAAGTGTATTTTATTATATGAAGAAATTATGCCATGATGCTCTAGTGTCTATAAAATATTTCACCCATGCCTGTTAATAAGGAAACCATACTGATTATTTAAAAATACCCCGACAAATATAAAATTATCCATACCTAGATTTCTAAATTTATTTTTCAACCTTGCTCGAAATAATCTCTCTTAAAAAAGTTAGGGACAAATTATAGCGCACTTATCCATCTTTATCTATACGAGTTTTAGAGGCACTAAAAACCCAAGATAAGAAAAGAAGAAAAGGAGCGCGATGTTCCCCGGCTCCTTGATTTTCATTACCGCCCTTCTTATTCAAATTAAGCTCAATTTAACTTTAAGGTTTTTCGGGTAAAGCCACTGGTATATAGTCTAAATTGTGAGGGATGTGCCGGGATGTTATGCCCATGGGCTCTCTCAATCCCTTAGGGTTAGCGGTCCAAATTGCCATTTAGGGTGGAAAGGGGAACATTTTTAGAATTAATTTATTTTACACTGTTAGCATATTATATGAAACTTCCTATACAATCATTACGTTTGGTAACTTAATTAGACGCAGATTGTGTCTTGATTTTTCGTCTTATCACCGAATTGAAACAACATTCCAGGATCATTTCGAATAAGATTGCTGTCATGAATTATACTTTCAAGTTAATAAGTCTTCCCTTCATTGACAAGTGCTGTAGTGCTGTAGAACTCCTCTTAAAAAATGAATATAACGGATTTAAGTCAAGAGCTCTAAAACAGGTCCACTCTATCCATCAAACGATTACCAAAACTGTTAAATGATGACTTACTAAATAATAAAATATAGTGGAATACCATTATCCATAAATTTCATCTGATTTTAAATTGCAAGGGTACATTTTCTAAAAGGTTATTTAGATTTTGGTGAAAAATTGTAAATAGTTATCCTCTCTTCCAAAATGAAAGGCCCAATCAAATAATTTCCCTTTTTTTTAGATAATTGTCTGCTCAAAAGTTACAGCCCAAAAGCTAGGGGAGAAGGAGGCACCTTAGCATATTTTTCACATTATTACTTATAACAAATCAGTTATAGAGAGACAATGGGACAAAATATTCTTTGTAGCTTCTTTAGTCTTTGATTAGTTAAGAAAGGATGAGTCACCTTAGGTAATAAAAGCTACATGATGAAATATATTTTTTTTAAGCCAAATTTGTCCAAATTTGCCTCTCTATGGAGGCACTTTTGAACTAACTGACAGAGTGGTTTTGGAACTGCAGGAAATAGAGGGTATAGAGTAAGAGTTTATTCAGATTTAGAAGCCAAACGGCTTCGCACTCCTTCCAGGGATTATTGCCTCATACCAGGTATAAAAAGACACCAAAAGTATGAAGCTCTTTGGGGACCTTTTCCATGTTATCAGATCCTAGGTGGTGGGGTCTTCTGTACTTCCTACAAATCTTTGGATGGTTTGCGCGGTTGCAAGGAGAACTGCTTTCTGAATCGGTTTACATAGATGCTCACTAAGACCCAGTCCCTTGATGTTCTGCAGAAGATTCTTTAGTATCACTCCAGTTGTTGATAATATTATGGGAATCTTATGGACGCTGTTCATTGCCCACTGTCTGTGAATTTGCACCTCCAGATCTCTGTATTTGGCGATCTTCTCGTTGTATTTCGACCTTAGGTTGTTGTTATGAGGTATAGTAATGTCAATTAGTGTAGTTCGCCTAGAAATTTTATCTGTTAGTCTAATGTCTGGCTTTCGGTCCCAATATAATTTGAAATTGTTATTTTCAAGGATACGGTCTGGATTGTATTTGTAGTAACGCACTTTTTCTATCTGAAATAGTATTAACTTAGCTGTTAACTAAACAAATTTCTACTATTTAGACTAGTTCGTAACATCCGTCTTACCCTCTGAGAAATTCGGTTGTCAATTCGGCCTTCATAGTGCGATGGTCATTTCGTTTAGCCTGTTTTATACCTAGGTAATTGTGTGTTTGTTCTGCTTCCATTGCAACTATAGTTTCACCGTTCTGCATCTCAAATGCTCCCGGTTGTATCTTTTCTTTAACGATGTTCAAAATACGGCACTTGTCAAGTCCAAACTGCATTTCGATATCCCTGGAGAACTCCTCCACAATTTTGAGCATTTGCTACAGCTTTTTGGTAGCAGCCATCACTTTAAGATTACCCATGTATAGATGATGATTCAAACTTACTACCTCTTCGTTGTTATTTCTAATACTAAAGCCGTATCTGGTGGAGTGCAAACTGAGTGACAGTGGGTTCAGTGCAAGGCAGAACCACAATGGGCTAAGTGAATCGCCTTGAAATATTTCCCTTCGTATTGGGATTGTATTAGTTTCAATGGTATCGCAAGATGGTACTTGCAATTGGATCCTAGTTCTCCAGGTTGACATGATGCGTTCTAAAAAGGAAAAAAAAAAGATTATCGACCCTATATATTCTCAATATAGTTTTGAGCCATTCATGTGGCACTGAGTCGAAGACCTTCTTATAATCCACGTAGGCGGCAAAGAGGTTTCTTCGGTTGGTACAGGCTTAGTTACATATGGCAGAGTCAACAATCAATTTTCCTTGCATGCCATTGCTCCTCTCGTGCATCCTCTCTGTTGAGTTGCGATGGTATTTTTTTCACAATATGCATAGAAGTGTTGGGTCAAGCAGGAGGTGATTACCTTATATAGTGTGGGAAGGCAGGTGATTGGCCTATGCTTAACTGGGTCATGTGTGTTATGTTGGTCCTTCGGTAAGAGATACGTAAAACCTTCTGTCAGAAATAATGACATTTTTTCTGGGTTTAGAAAAACATCATTAATAAGATTAGCCAGTTGATCATGTATTAATCAGAACTTCTTGAGCCAGTAGTTCTGGATCGGATCGAGACCTGGAGATTTCCAGTTATGGAATTCTTTGATCATTTCTAAGATTTCCTCGGTGGTAAGTAGCTCAAACTGCATCTGGCAGTAGTCTTGGCAGATTTGGTGTTCTTCGTTGATCCAGCCGGCTGCGATGTTACAATTGGCGGATGTGGAAAGTTGGTTTCCCCAGAACTCTTCTACCTGTTCTCTGTTGGAATAGCTATTATCTGCCATGTTAGGTGAAGAGTTTAGCTTACGGTAGAAAGTCTTCTGATCGTTGGAACAGCTCATTGTCTCGTTTCCGGTTATTGCTCATCTTGTATCTCTGTAGCCGTCCTGTAATAGCAGAGAGCTTCTGTTTCAGTGTGTCGAGGCATTGTTGAGCCGTATCACTCGCTGGATCGTATTGCGAATGATGCCAGACTCGAGTCATTATTTCCTCTTTGAAATCTACTTGTTCTTAAGGCCCTAATATACTACTTCAGCTGTTCTATATCTTTTCGAAGGTCTTAGATTTAGTTAGATTATTATAATTATATTTATTGACACAAACTCAAAAATTAAACATAAAAGAAAACCAATATTAAATTTTTAAAGTTTAATTTTTTATTACAACAAAGAAACTCAAAGTGAATAATTTTTATTATAGCCAATTTCGACATTCGTAAGAAAAACATACAAAATCATCGGTCAACAAAATTTTTCTACCCAAATATGAATCACGAATTCTTCGTTTCACATAAATTCACAAAATGTAAGGCCCATGGGGAGATCAATTTGTAAACGTGATATGGATGTTCTTATAAAATGTTAATTACAAAAACTTTAGGAATATAAAACTCACGTTTTAAGCTATGGGTACTACTAACACTAGGTTCTTCTTCAACTCTTTCCAAAATTTCCTCTTCTTTTTCGACTATTCAAGTTGTTCAAATACGACCACTAATTTAAATTTTTTTCTAAATGTACCCCGTTTCTTGGACATGACGCTCAATATTGACAAATGCTTGATGATTTGGTGGTTAGGAAATCTCTTCATGTAAATCCCAACACTTCCTTCACAAAACCGATTCAACAGAAGTATGTCAGCCTTTTCAGAGTGCGTGTAGTTGTCTATGTACTTAGTAAAATAGGCTTAGAAATTTAGAATTAATCGACTTCTTAGACAGTGATGACAATATAACACTTATAATAATATTAAATTACTAACATGCCCATATTAGGTGCTTATTATTTCGTATTTCCTCTTCTTTTTCTCTGTAAGATTTCTTGCATAGATTTTTCTCCGATGTGATGCATTTTAATGTTCTCTGTGAAGTGACCAAGAGTAATCACCCACCATCTTGATATTCCATCGTTCTTGGTATCGTATCTCCATGTCTTTTATGTCCTGATGAAACCATTCCCCTGGCTCTTCACTCACATCACTTAAGTTTCCAGGAAAAAAAGTCAATATGATTGTGCAAGAAGTCGACATTAAAGCTCATCAGACAATCAAAATTTTTCAACTTTAATATTAAAATGTGAAAAATTGATGGGTAAATCGACTTTTTTATTATTATATTTGGAATTAGCACTTTAAATAAGACAGGAATTAGTTAAAATGATTGAAAAAGTTTTTTCATCGTTGGCCTGTGTTATTTGAAGAAAGAGTCATATCTAATTTTGGAAGAAGTAAAGAGATAAATAAAATGAAGCTATTTAGATAACTGTTAAAAAAAGTGAAAAAAAAATATTAGCAAAATTTGCATTATTAATTTTAATTCTAGTAGACAGCAAGAATTAGTCATGAGTATCCCTCATACAAATTTCATAAATATTAACATTACAGTCCAAACCCGACCCAGTTAATTCATGCTTAAATTATCACGATACAAATACGAATTAATCTTAAGAGAATCCTCAAATTAAAATTATACTCTCCACCAATTAACGGAAAATTCGTTTTTCCGCCCTCGTCCTTAATTTTAATGATTTGCATGCCACCAAAAAATAATTTTAATATTTCTGATTGACTCTTAAATAAAAAAAGATTATCGTCTTTCGGTTGTAACTACTCAAGTGGAAATCACTTTAGGAAAGGCGGCTAAAGCGTAGTACGCTTTTATCCGGGGTGATATTTTTCCTCCCTAAATGAGCGTAGTATTTTTTAATTGAACTCTCTCTCTGTACCGGTTTAGGGTCCCGGCTGACGTTGAATACCAATGAATTTTAATTAAAATTTGTACTAAGGTTCATCTCGGTCTTAATATGCCGCTTAAAATACATATTTTCAGGAACAAAGAACGTTAAATGTAAAGTGTTATTCAGTGGTGGAGAAGTTCGTAGCGCTGTTCAAGATACTTGACAAACTTGGCTATTCTAAGACATTTACTTATCGCGTTATGGTGAATTAGCTTTTCAAGACTTTATAAAAATTGCATTGGTAATTTTAGAAACCCCGCATGTTTCATTTTTATTGATTTTAAGTGAATATTGATTACTTACTTTACACAGGGTGTAAATGTGGAAAATCCCCCCGATGTGAAAAAAAAACACGTGAAAGGAATAATACAAGTCCATATAAATTTTTTTCGTATATGCCTCCTTTTCGGAGATATAGGCTTCTAAAGAGTGACAGGGGAATCAAGTTTTTTACATATTATTATTGAACCACACAATTTTTTTTAATATGATATATATCAGGTTAGACCCTTCAAAATACTATCCAAGAAAGTGTTGTGAATTACTCACAACTGCAAAGGCGAATTAGCTGTGACACTTGTGACCCCATTTACATTGACTGTTAGTAAAGGGTGTTTTTTATAGAGGTATAGAACTTTTAAATGGAATAAAACAAAGATTTTTTAAATTGACATGAAATTTACTTTATTCGAAAGATAACCTTCTGGCATTATAATTTAAATATGACTTTTGGCATATGACCGCCAAGGCTGGCTGGACGTAGTCTAATCTGGAGGGCCAATTTTCGATGACTTTTTTCAACAATTGTGGCCGTATATCGGCAATAACGCGGCGAATGTTATCCTCCAAGTGATCAATCGTTTCGGGCTTATTGGCGTAGACTAGAGACTTCACATATCCCCACAAAAAATAGTCTAGCGGCGTTAAGTCGCACGATCTTGGAGGCCAATTCACGGGTCCGAAACGTGAAACTATGCGGTTACCAAACGTTTCCTTCAATAAATCAATTGTGGCACGAGCTGTCTGACATGTTGCGCAGTCTTGTTGAAACCACAGCTCCTGCACATCATGGTTTTTCAATTGATGAACGAAAAAGTCAGTAATCATGGCTCTATAGCGGTCACCATTGACTGTAACGTTCTGACCAACATCGTTTTTAAATAAGTACGGACCAGTGATTCCACCAGCCTATAAAGCACACCAAACAGTCAGTTTTTCTGGATATAACGGTGTCTCAACATACACTTGAGGATTATCATCACTCCAAATACGGCAGTTTTGTTTATTGACGTATCCATTCAAACAAAAGTGAGCTTCATCGCTAAACAAAATTCGCTTATGAAAATCGGGATCAACGGCAATCTTGTTTTGGGCCCATTCGCCGAATCTACGCCTTGCTAGGTGATTGTGTGGCTTCAATTCTTGCACGAGTTGGATTTTGTAAGCACGCAAACCCAGATCTTTCCGCAAAATCTTCCATAAAGTGAATGGACACATATCCAATTCCTATGCACGATGGCGGATAGATTGATTCGGGTCTTCCTCTACGCTACGCTCTACACCAGCAATGACTTCTTCTGTACGCACTATATGACGTCTCTGTGGATGCGTATTATCATTTAGAGTAAACGTGGTGCGAAAACGTTCCATAGTTAATCGAATTAATTGCTCTGATGGACGATTATGTTGACCGTAAAATGAACGTAGTGCGCGATACGTATTTCGAACAGAACCATGATTTTCAAAATAAATTTGCACAATTTGGAAGCGTTGTTCAGGCGTCAGTCTATTCATGTTGAAATGCCAAACCAAACTAAACATAAATCACTTGACAGCTGACAAAATGGCCGCCAGTTAAAAAAGTGTTGCCAACTTAAACGTTTATACCTCTATAAAAAAAACACCCTTTATAAATTCTGTCGGATTGAATATGAAAAAGAGGAATTTTCCCCTGTCACCATTGTTTCTATAAAAAGGTAAACTAACTTCTTATTTAAAAACTTCGTAAGATGGTTCAGTATGGGCTCCGTGAAGTCTGATACACTCACGAGCATGGCGAATTGAGAACTGCTGTACCCGCAACATCATCTCAGCATTGTTCTTTATTTTTTTTTTATAAATTTTTCTTATAAGGAAGTCTTTATTATTTAAAATGGGTTAGTTTTCTTGTAGACAAAGATCGACTTTAGTAGTCTTTTTATGATATTTTGAAAATTATTAATACAGAGTAGTCAAAAACGAAGAATAAAAATTATCTATAAAAATCGTCAAAAGTCAATTTTTTCAAATAGAAAGCACCTATTTTTATAATTTTATCATATTTAGCACTAAAAATAAGGGTAACTTTGAATAAGGTTGTCTTTTCCAGAAATTTGTAGTTTTCAAAATCTTCGCAATTTAACATTTTTCTATTGTAAAAATGCTATACGGCTTTTCAGTTTTGTTATTAGTTGGCCATGACGGCGAGGCGTGGCGAAAATAAAACAATCGAACTCTACAGAATTGTCACTATTTCTTGCCATTTAACATTCACTAATAATAATCATGCTGGGGTGATTAAATTACTCGTACTAAGATTATTTAAACTTTTTTTCATTTCAAGAACATGCGATACATTCGCGAACCAATATCCGCAGAAACTGAAACCAATACCACCAACTGTTAAAAGGATTATAGAAAACTTCAAGAACTTTGAATCCATAAAAGCAAAAAGAAATAGGAATAAACTAGGTGTTAATAATGAAAATATTGAAACTACAATTTTAGGATATTTCGCCACATATTCGACAATATCTACAAGGTAAGTAGCATTAGAGTCTGGATTATCTCAAACATCAGTTTTAAGGATTTTATGGAAACAGTTTTCATCTCTATGTGTATTCCAGAGTACAAAATTTAAAAAGCACTGATTTTTCACGAAGAGTAGAGTTCTGTCAATTTATTTTACTTCGGTCACAAGAAAATGCTGGTTTTTTGAATAATTATATTTGGTCGGACGAAGCCAAATTTACAAAAAATGTATTGTTTAATCGACACAATTCCCACTATTGGAGTGACTCAAATGTACATCCATTTAGAGAATTAAATTTTCAAGAGTCTTGGCAGTTTAACGTGTATTGTGCTATAAGAAATGACGGCATCGTCACCCTAGAATTCTACCAAGGGAATCTGAATGATAAATTAACCGTTTTTGAAGACTTCTAGAATAAAAAATACATTTTTTAACTTATAGGTGAGCCCTACTTCGACATCTTGAGAAATGTGGAAGTAAACTATTTAGATAACTTGCCGCCAGCTAATCAAAGAAATCTATTTTATCTGCATCATGGGGCGGCTCCACATAGTAGTTATTTAGGTGACAATCATCTGCAAAACTTGTTTTATGATCAACGGATAGCCAAGAATGGGCAATATCTTTGGTCACCTTGTTCCCGTGACCTAACATTATTTGATTTTCTTATTTGGGGACAATCAAAAATAAAGTATACAACATGGTACTAACAACTTTGGAAGATTGCATGCAGCGCATCAGATTAGCATTTGAAGAGCTTAATCCTCAGTCAATAAGAAGAGCAACCCATGAAGAGTTCCTGCTTAAGTGCGAAAAATGTTTGGAAGTTCAAGGGCGTCAATTTGAACATTTACTCAACTAATTTTTGTAACTTTATTTCATTAATAACTGATTTATTTCTATTTCTTTTAATTTTTATAGATCAGTAGTTCTTGAAGTTTTTTATAATATTTTTACAGTTGGTAGTGTTGGTTTCTGTTTCTTCGGATATCAGATCGCGAATGTATCGCATATTCTTGAAATAACTCTATCATATTCTCCATAAATAATAAATAAGTTTAAATAATCTTCGTGCGTGTAATTTAATCGCCCCGGTATGACTATTATTAATGAACGTCAAATGGCATAATCGGAAGTGCCGCCATCTTGATAATATTTTAGCAGGCTATCCTTCATGCACGTTAATACACTGTCAAAGTTTCAGATTTTTCCTAATTATAGTTTTCCCACAATCAATTGATAAAGTTCCTGGAGAATCATTCTGTATAGGTTTCTTGTTGGTTATGGAACATTAAAATTAATCAATAAAATAATTAGTATTTTCCTTCCTAATACTTTTTCCATCAATTTATGGAAGAAAAAACAATTTTAATCATTTCTTAAATATTATACCTCAACCTTTGGATTCTATCTTAAATGGATTTTTAAAGAGTTCGTAATCCTATAAGTATATAACGTCCCTGGCGGTCTTTCTGTCTGCCTACAAAAAATAACCAGACCTTTTTTTTGTCACCTAAAAATCTGAAATTCTCCACAGACATTCCTTACCATCTAAAGTTATAAAAGAAACCCTAACTTGGAAAATTCAATATTGTAGCTAAACATTTTATCATTTTCTGTTTTAACCAAAATTATTATTTAAGGACTCTAGATGGTCGCAGATTGTGAACCTATAATTTTTATTGGATCAGAAAAGTTTTCAGTAGCGAACTATGAATCTGAAATCATATTTTTACAATTGAAAATGGAAGATACTTTACATTAAAAAAAAAACTTATTCGTTCAGAAATAACACAAATCGAAATCATAATTTTAAGGAGATTTTCTAATAATTCGGGTTGAAAATTAGATTTTTTTCCTGGACAGACTGCTCTGAAGCCCTAGTAATAGTTCTATACATTTTAGGTCATCACATATGTGCTACTTATACGTATCATAACTTATTGCAATTAGAATAAATGCCATAATTTTCCTTTTTATTTTGTCTTTTTTTTGGGTTTGGGTTCTTTCTTTAACAAAAAATAAAAACAATTTGACGTTTCGCCCCTTATTTAAGGCATTTTCAAAAATTTTTTGTTTTTTTTTTTATTTATTAATCTTCCTAAAAATATTTTTATATATAACATTCATACACAAACATATTTACAATTTTAAAAACAAACAAACACTTTAAAAAACTATTCAAATTTCTAAAAAGTATTTAATTTTACAACAGTACATACCCTGATATTTTGCTTATTTATTAATAATGAAATGAAATTTTAAAATCGTCTATTTAGGTACTTAGGATACATGGAATGCTAGTGTGTTTTATTTTTTATATCTTAACAATAGAAAAAAATTTGAGCCACATCTACACCAGCCTAATTTAAAGAAAAATATTAAGTATTCGATCCTGTTAATAAACATCAAAAATTAAATATCCTCTTAAGCATAAAATTAAATGTATGCGATCTTTTGGTTTTTTTCAGGTCCATTGTTAAGATATAAAAAATAAATAAGTACCTAAATAGACGATTTTAAAATTTCATTTCATTATTAATAAATAAACAAAATGTCAGGGTATGTACCTTTGTATAATTAAATACTTTTTTAAAAATATGAATAGTTTTTTAAAGTGTTATTTGTTTTTAAAATTGTAAATATGTGTGTGTATGAATATCTTTAATTATATAAAAATATTTTTAGGAAGATCAATAAATAAAGAAAAACAAAAAATTTTTGTAGATGCCTTAAATAAAGGGCGAAACGTCAAATTTTTTGTTAAATAAAGCACCTAAACCCAAGAAAAGACATATATATATATATATATATATATATATATATATATATATATATATATATATATATACAGTGCCTTCATTTCAAAACGAACCATCCTTAATAACTTTGTTAAATAGAAAAATTAAAAAAAAATAAAAAACACGTCAATTTAGATATACAGGGGGAAGTTTAATTTTGCATTTGTTAAAAGTCTGTCAATCACCTCCTCACCTCCAGCTAACCTCACTTTGATATGTCAAATGGGAACCCCCACCTTGTGACACATCATTGTAAGCAGCATAAAATTGTCTATCCAACCGTATAAAAAAAATTAAATCGGTTGACGTACAAGCGAACAGTGTGCAAAAATGTCTTGTAATAATGCATAATATATCGGCCTCGAACTTTAGTATGTCAAATGATTACCCTATAGTGTGATACATCATGTTAAAGGACGTACGATCTCCTATTTAGCCAATAAAAAAAAACAAAATCTGTTGATGTACAAGCGAATAGTAAGAAAAGATGTGTGGTAATAATAGACACCTTATCACATTAAACTTTATTATGTCAAATGGCTACTTCATAGAGTAAAATATTATTTTAAATTTAAAATAAATATTTTTTTTTTAAATAATAAACAGTTAAAATATTTGCGAGAAAAAAACTAAGATTGTTTTAAAATTCATCGCAAAATTCATTGCAGTCTAATCAATCTAGTGTATTTATTTCAATGATATTTTTTGCGGTACCTGATAGGTACAAGAAATCACTGCAATAAATCAAATTTTTAAGATCTTTAAACACCAGTTGTTTATTATTGTTAAAATAGTCATTGTGACGCCTAGTTGAAACGTGAATATAAATGGTGTATACGCTAGCCGAAAGAATAGAAATAATTTTTCTCTATGGAGCTGAAGATCGGTGCGCTCGTAGAACCGCCAGAGCATTTAACGAGAGGCATCAAGACAAAAACGTGGGCCATAAATATGTACTCGAATTGGTACGAAAGTTTGAAGAAACGGGATCCGTTTGTAATAAAAAATCTATTGAGAAAAGGGTTGTAGATGAAGCATGCCAAATCGAGGTACTAGGACAGTTTGCAATAGATCCAACTTTATCCATCTCAAAGGTCGCAGATTTAACCAACATTTCTGCTGGCTCTGTGCATAAAGTTTTAAAACAAAATAAGTTTTTTCCCTACAAAATTCAAATTCTTCAAGAACTCGGAGAAGACGATTTTGATAGGAGAATTCAATTTTGCGAATTAATGTGCCAACGAATTGACGAGGACCCCCATTTACCTAAGAATATCTGCTTTAGTGATGAATCAACTTTTTTTCTAAATGGACTGGTTAACAGACATAACTGCAGATACTGGGATAATGAAAATCCGCACCTTTTCCGAGAAGGGCATACTCAATATCCCGAAAAAATTAACGTGTGGGCAGGAATTTATGGCAATGAAATCATCGGGCCATTTTTTTTGGAAGATAATTTAACTGGGCAAATTTATTTAAACCTTTTAGAAAACACAATATACCCTGCCATTGTGCAATCTTTAGAAAATCAAGTGGATGAAAATGCTGTTATGGTACTAAATGAAAATAATTTGCATTTCCAGCAAGATGGAGCTCCCCCGCACTACGCTTTGGCAATTCGAGAGTGGCTTGATGAACATTTTCCAGGGACGTGGATTGGCAGACGTGGTGCAATTGAATGGCCAGCACGGTCTCCAGACCTAACCCCTCTAGACTTTTTTCTTTGGGGTATTTAAAAAGCAAAAAGATCGAATTGTTCGGGAATGTAGAGGAATTAGCAGAGAAACCCTTGCCAATGTTCGTGGGGAATTTCAAAATAGGCTTTTTTATTGTCTCGCTAATAACGGCGCACATTTTGAACATCTAATAAAATAATTTCCTTCAACTGAATAAAACTGAATAAACTGCTTATATTTAACACACATTTTTGCATCCTAATTGCCTATAACGTCTATTAACTTAATTTTTTTTTGACATCATTGGATAGCAGATCGTACGTCCTTTAAAATGATGTATCACACTATAGGGTAATCATTTGACATACCAAAGTTCGAGGCCGATATATTATGCATTATTACAAGACATTTTTGCACACTATTCGCTTGTACGTCAACCGATTTAATTTTTTTTATACGGTTGGATAGACAATTTTATGCTGCTTATAATGATGTGTCACAAGGTGGGGGTTCCCATTTGACATATCAAAGTGAGGTTAGCTGGAGGTGAGGAGGTGATTGACAGACTTTTAACAAATGCAAAATTAAACTTCCCCCTGTCTATCTAAATTGACGTGTTTTTTCTTTTTTTTAAATTTTTCTATTTAACAAAGTTATTAAGGATGGTTCGTTTTGAAATGAAGGCACTGTATATATATATATATATATATATATATATATATATATATATATATATATATATATATATATTTCTTACTTATTTATGTAGGCCGATTACTCCGAAATAGCTGTACCGATTTAGATGAAATTTTCTGCGTTATGCTAAGGAAGTACTGCACACAGTAGTTCCATATCATTTTGGTCAAAATTGCTTCAGTAAAATCCAAGTTGGCGCACAAGAAATTTAATTTTGTGATACCGGGTGTTTTTGAGAGCGTAGATTATAGGTTTAAAATTATATTTTTCGGATTCTTCCAAAAATTAGGGGCAGGGTGAATATTACGGATGTAAAAGTAAGTTCTCCAGACTCAATAGGCTGAACGAAATATATCAAACTAAAGATATACATATCTCAAGTTCTTTCAAAATCGATATTGGGGGATTTTAGAGACGCAAATTCATTCTACATAAAAAAACTTCAAAACCACAATTTCGGCCAAGAAAATCATGGCATCCGTGTTTTGGGACTGTCAAGGAATAATTTTGATTGAGAGATCATCAACTCTGCAAGATACTGTAAAACCCTAAAAAAATTGCAAAGGGCGATTCAGAACAGGAGGAGAGGCATCCTGACAAAAAGAGTCCGCCTGCTGCACGACATTGCCAGACTACACAAGGCCAACGCCACGAAGGAACATCCCGCGCATACCCCTGTCCTGACACCTTCAGATTACTATCTCTTCACCTCCCTGAAGCTGCACATGGGTGGAAAAAGGTTTTCAAACGACGAAGAGCTGAAGGGGGAAGTGGAGAAGAGGACGAAGGGGTTGGCGGGAAACTACTTCGAGGAAGATATCAAAAAGTTGATACCCCGCTTCATCACCTGTATATAGGGGAATGGCGAAAAACAACTTACAAATGTACTAATGTAACCGTGTAATTTTTTTTTTAAATAAAAATTTTTGAAGCCTAACATAAAAAATTTATTGCACTTAACGGCATTTGACTTTGTTGTGTCCAGTGGTGCTATGTGTGAAATTTTAGATGTTTAACTTAATATTTGTAAGAAATTAATATTAAAAAAAAAACAATAATTTTGAATAACCTGAGACAACTTTTTTTTCGATGCTGTTAAAGATTTCGATGTATCTCATATTAATTTTCTTTTTTTTTGTAAATCACCGTCATAATTTTTATAGACCAACTTAGAGAATTACTTGCATACAGCGTGTCTTCATACGCGGTCGTATAATTGAAACGTTATTTTTTTGGATATTGTAATTAAGCCCTTCTCAAAGATCACTTGAACAACTTTGTGTTTTAATCGAATAACTATAAAAACGCTTCAAAGATAACATTTAAAGGCGGCTGCTTTACATACAGCAAAATTTCGTTTGTGTTTTCATTTTAAATCTATCTTTTGCAGAATTCCTTCCCCCACACTGGGGAGTCCTTTGTTTTTAGTTACAAAACAGCTTACAGCCTCTGCATCGGCAAGAGAGCCATGATGTTATAAAGTAAATTGGTAGTCAAAGTATTTGCTTAGTTAAGAAACATGTGGATATAAGCGAGTATTATGGAAACCGGGAAATTTAAAGTGTTCTGCAGAGGATAATTTCCTAACTCCTTTACCGTCGGGTAATATTTTAACATCGTTGTAGGAGAGAATGTGCCTACTAAACAGTTTAATGCATTTGAATTTTGAACTGCATAATATTTTGTTGTTGGTAGGAATTTTAGGTAAGCCAATGTTAGAAATGATAGAGAAATTGCCTTTATTAACCAATTGACTAAAAATAATATCTAGCAATGTATCTAAATGGAAAAGCTACCGACCCTGAGAAAATCAACTACAAAATACTTAAATTGATCGTAAAAAATGAAAACAAATTTTAGACTTGATAACATCAGTATTCAATAAAATATATAACTTCGGCAAAATACCACCAGACTGACCAAAGTCAACATTCATAACAATACCAAAAAAACCTAACTCCTCACAATATAATGACTACCGGAAAATAAGTCTGATATCTTATATCCTCAAACGTTTCTCAAAATTATCTATACACAAAGTTACAAGAAGTGTGAAGATCAGATGGATGCCGCTCAGTTCGGTTTTCGTAACAGACTGGCAACGAGAGAGGCTCTTTTTTCCCTAAATGTACTAATACAGCGATGCAGAGACATGAATGTGGATGTATAGGCATGTTTTATAGACTACTGAAAGCAGTTCGACTACGTTAACCATCAAAAGATGATGAAAATTCTGAGAACAGTCGGAGTCGATGAACAAGACCTACGCATTATTTCAGAACTTTATTGACACCAAACGGCAACAGTTCAGATGAAGCAAACAACATCGGAAGGTCTTATCTCCGCTCGTGCTTAATCTGTATGCGAAGTCTCAATTTAGAGAAGCAGTAGACAATGCCAAAGGTGGAATCAAGATCAACGGAACATTATTATCAACAACATTAAGTACGCTCATGATGCCGTCCTAATAGCAAACAACGTACAAGACCAAAACACTAGTCTGCTCAAAGACGCTTATAAATATACATCCACATGTCAAAAGACAAATAATAGCTAATATGAATAGCCAGTGTAACCCGAAAAACGAAATATTGTTACGGATTGAACAAGCGCGGAAAGTACTCATGAGTATGAAAAGATTTTTTCCATGATGAGACCTTAGTCTAGAGCTCAGAACCCGTATAATCTAATGTTACATTTTCCCTGTCTGACTATATGGGTGCGAAAGTTGGACAATGGATCCATAAACAGAAAATAGAGCAGAGGCCGCGGAAATGTACATATAAAGACAGATGCTGCGAGTTTCAGTGCAGGGTAAAAGATCAGTAAGAAGATACTCATTGCTAAAGGATCTGCGGAGATGGTTCAACCGGTCACCTTTTGACTATGAAGATTCTAGGAATATAATCTACCTTTAAGAATGGCTTTTCTTGATTATAAAAAAAAAGCTTAATTAAAATGTGCACGAATATATTCTAACTTAATTATTTTCAAATTTGCTGGGTATACTCTTTAAGTCTGCTAAAGA
This sequence comes from Diaprepes abbreviatus, assembly GCA_034092305.1. NCBI lineage: Eukaryota > Metazoa > Arthropoda > Insecta > Coleoptera > Curculionidae > Diaprepes > Diaprepes abbreviatus. The sequence goes on from JASJET010000129.1 coordinate 4,538,241, forward strand.
AAGATTCTTTCTATACACCTTTTAACCACCTCATAATCTCATCAGTGGACGAGAAAAGGCAATTTTAAGATAGACTGAAAATTTTATTTTAAAGCTTTTTTCTTCTCCATGTGTATTTCAAAAATATGCTCCGAGGCCTATTTGGAGATGCTTCATGTTAAAACAGGAGTTTATATGAATTTATGAGGGAATATATTGTGGAAACAGTACCTCAGAAGGTTTTAACATCACAAAGGATCTCAAACAGGGATGTTGTCTATCGCCTACGTTATTTAAGATATACCTCGACCAGACGCTAAAGAGCGGGGAAAGAAAATGCAAAAATATGGGCATAACGATTAACAACAATACCATGTATAGACTGTCCTTTGCAGAGGATCATACTCATAGCGCAAGATTACGAAAAAATGAAATATATGATGAAGAAATTGAACAATACAGGAAATGGGGATTGGATATAAGCATAGGAAAAACGGAATATATGTATATTGGTGGCAAACAAAGAGACCTGATACAGGAAGGCAATCAAATAATTAGACACTGTAAGTACAAATATCCAGGACTAATCAGCACAAAAGACAAAAGTATGGACAGGGGAATAAAAGAAAGAATCAAACAAGAAATAAGAGTCATCATACTACTCAACAGTGTACTGCGGGACAAGCAATAAACACCGAATATACAATACGATTGTCAAAAACATAACTACTTATAGCTGCGAAATATGGACGCTGAAATGGCGAACAAAAAAGAAACTAGAAGAGATGGACTTCTGGAGGCGCTCACCCGGAAGATCCAGGATGGAAAGAATTACCAACGAAAGAATCAAACAAATTATGAACGTGCAATATTCAATCGTAGATGAAATTGGAACTCAGCAGTTGCGATGATATGGACACGTACAGTGAATGCCAGAGGAGAGATTGCCGAAACAGACCTTAGAGTGGACACCCCATAGAAGACGGAAACGAGAAAGACCAAATCTTAGTTGGCGAGAGGGAATCGAGCGAGAGATGAGGGATAGAAAACTGGAAGAGAATCTTTGGACAGACCGACATAGATGGCGACTGAGTATCGGAAGACTTCGAACGTTTTAAACCGATATATAAAGATTGCAGTTATAAATATTAAATTGTAACTGCACCAATAAATTGTTGTTTATTGAGTAAAAATATGTAGTGAATTTTTCCATTTTTGAAGTAATCTTTTTAAAACACGTTGAATGCCTTTAAAATGTACTTCTCTTAGTACTCCCTCGATTAAAAGAGATAAATTCAATTATGTTAAAATGTGCAGAAATTGAAAACGTAAATTATTTCAGTACGTCGCTAAAAGATAATTATATTTATTGCTATTGTCTTTTTTGCTCGAATATAAACATTTAATCTTCTTCTAAGGGCTCTACTTACTCTCAGAAAAAATCACTCATCATGCCAAGTAATATTGATTTGATTTCTTCACTGCAGTTATACCAAAAATTGGTTACACATGTCCTTACAATTAAAAATAAAGTAGAATGGGTCCTTCTCCACCAATCAAGTAAATTCAAGATTGATTTAGAAAGTTCCTAATTTGCGGTCCGAAATGTGCACGAGTATCGTTATGTTGAAACAATTGCCAATTGTTTCTGTTATTTAATAGCAACAACTTAGTTAGGCATTTTGAACAAAATGTAGATAAGCTTCTTAATCTATGGGATTTAGCAGAATGTGTGTGCGGAAAATTGGGGATTTGTACACGGCGACCTAATAGATCCATTGTGTTCCTTTCCTACTGCTAAGTTGCAAGGGATATCTTGTCGGCTAAACCAGGTCTTCTAGTTCTATTTTCGTCAAAAACCTTTGGATGTTAAATGGCTTTAAAATGGATAGCTCCAATTTTTCTAATTGGTGTGTTCTTAAGAACCGCATTCTAGAGTTTTTTAAAGGGATGCACTCTGAAAAGATGTGAATAGTGGTTTCGTCCTCCTCCTCGCAGAATCTGCACTCTTCTCTCTTGCCAATCTGAATTTCTTGAGGAGTCCCTTCAGGTGGCAATGTCTCTTCAAGATTCCTAGTTTCTGAAGAAGAATCTTCTCGTCTCATTCCTTGCAGATTCATGTAGTAATTGGATCTCCGTTTCTCTTCTTTTCTTTTAGTTCTTCCAGCACCACACTGCTACTGATTCCGCAGAAAGGCGCGAGCCCCAGAAATGGTAACTTGGCCCATTTTTTTGCGTCCCGGTACCCACATTTTTAGACCATTTTGAAGCTGATTACTTGTGAACTCAGCGCACTGATGGCTGCTTGACTATCCGACATAATGATAATCCCCTGTCCATGATAGTTTTTTTTCTTTGCTGAAGTAAATACATTTCCTAATAGCATGTATTTCCTCCTGGAAGATGCTTGGTGACTTAACAAAGCTTTCGTAGTGTTTGGTACCAGGTCCATATGCTGCTATTCCAGTTTCTTCAATTGTTTTGGAGCCATCTGTATATCATATGATGGATCTCTCGTTAAGTTTTTCAATGGTGTTCTATCCAATTTACTTTTGGAACTCAACTTTGTGTTGAAGTTTTTCACAAAGATTAATCTTTTTTTTCATTTCATCTTTGGTCATGTCTAGATTTGTTATTTCTGGAAAAGAGATCAGGCCTTTATTTTATGACTTCATCTCTCAGCATCCTCTAAATTTTCCCTTTGGCCGTACTCTCCGCAAATATATGTAGAGGAGTAAGGTTTGGGATTACTTTCATGGAGGCCATTGGGCAAATTTTCACTGCTCCAGATATACAGGCACAGGCCAGTCTTTGCACTTTCGAGAGATCGGCTCTCGTCAGACTGGTTCTTTTACTACAGATCACTGCCCCATATGTGATGATCGGTCTCACCATTGCAGGATTTTTGGATTTCTGCCACAACTTTTTCCTACAAAATTTCAACAGACCATCAAGACTTTTGTAGCCTTGTTGATTACTTCCGTTTTGTACTTGTCCAAGAGAACTTTATTATCTAGAGTCAAGGCTCAGATATTTACTCTCTGATTTGCACTCGATAAAGTTGCCATTTGTTTTGATAGTTTTCATGTTGAAGTTTATTTTCCTTGTGAAGGCTACGAAGGTGGTTTTGATGGGGTTCATATTTAGTCCCATAATCTGGCACTATTTCTTTGTGTGTTCAAGCCCTCTCTGGACTATGTCACAGAGGATATTCTTGAATTTATCTCTCGCGATCATGACCACGTCATCGACATAGCCTTGACAAGCTATGCCGAGGTAAGTCAGATCACATAGGAGTTGATCTACAATTCGGCTCTACATAAGTGGAGACGCTACTTTTCCCTGAGAGCATCCTCTGATAGTACAGATGTCCTAACACTGTTTCTGCTATTCTAATGGAGAGAAGTCGTGCCATCCATTTGGATATCCTTCCGTCCAGTCCTCTGTATGAAGTGTTGCCAGAAGCTCCTTCTATGCAAGAAAGGTACATCATATGGTTTTCTTAGTGTTCAGTGCATCTTGAAACTCATCTGTTAACTGTATCAGTGCAGTTTCCGTAGACCTACCCTCTTTATATATATGTTGATGGGGGTGCAGTAGCGTCTCTTCAAGAACTTCTGTTCTGATATAAATATCTTTTGCTTTCTCCATCGTTTTTAAAATAAACGATGTGAGAATGATGAGTCACGGGGATTTAGGGTGTGTAGTGTTATTTTCCCCCGCTTTCAAAACGAATTTCAGGCTACTTTGGCTGATTCGTTTTATGTGTGGTAAAATCTCTTTCCACCCTAATCGGAGCAGGGCTGGGATTATTCCATCAAATTCTGGGGTTTTAAAAATGTTGAAAAGGTGTTAATTGCCCATTTTAGACGATCGTTATTGCGTCTCTGACCATTGCTATAACTTCTCTAATAGAATCACATGTAACAATTCCCGCACAAATATTTACTGAAATTTACAAAAAATTACTGAAAAATTCGATATTGTGTATTACTTACTCGCAATAAATTAAGATTTTTATCAGACCATGCATAAAGATTATGAAAATTAACAGTAACTTTTCAGGTAAAAACAATAGATCTTAGAACATTAAAATTATTCCTAATTTGTTCTAAAAGCAACTGCTAAAATTGTAAATGAGTTGCAAGATGTCTAAGCAGTAGCTCCTGTATGGAGGTGTAATGATAGAGGTAAAATTGTTGCTTATGAAGCATTCTTAAAACTGAAGAAGCCGAAACATTTTTTAGTTCCTGGGCAACGTTTCTGGTGCTAATAGACGGGTTATTTTCAACGTGATTTGGAACTTGTTCCTCCAGTTGTGGCCTTCGACGATATCTTGCGCTTCCTGAATTTACTTCTTATAGATTCAATTTTCCCCGTTCTCGTCATCACCGAGTAGCAACTTCAAAATTTTTTTGGTTGGAAATTCTGTTAAAACGTCTGGCCCTAAGGAATAATTTCATTACATTACAAGATAGTAGTGCATGTATGAGGTCAGCAATTTTTTTTTTACGATAATTTAGATGAAAAAGCCATAAAAATGATTATAGAATTGGATTTATCTCCTACATGGGGTCAAAATCGAGAAAACACCAAGAAATAAATTTTGAAAGACATTTATTTAACTTGTTTTGTAAAAATGGTGTCAAAAAGCGAAAAAGTCAGTGACATGAGTATTTTTATTCAATAAGTAATAATTTTTAGGTACGTCCCTATTGCAGTTATAATTTAATATTTATATCCAAAATATTCTTCTTCATGAATCTATTATGCACACCAAAAATTATTGCAAAAAAAATTTTAAAATCTTGGTCTAGAAGAATCAACGGACCCGTGTTCATTAACTTCTGATTCTATTTTTAGACGATGCATCTGCATTTAAGCATTGGCCCAAGTATTTTGAAACACACTGTGTAGATATAGTTTATCAGTTGGTATTATTCAGTATGCATCCGAAACATCTTGCAGGCAAAGATGGTGGTAGTTTCCTATACATTCTTTTTAGACAATCGAAGCGCGTATAGAGAGACAACTAGTGTAAAATTCACAGAAAATAACCGTCCACATTTCCTTTAACTGTATTAAGAAGAAAAGACAACTTAAAGAATTTAATTACAGAAACGATCCTTAAATAACAATTACCTATTAATTTAAGTTAAACACCAATCCAAAATAAATCAACTAGTTTATAAATTCCGGCAAACAGTATACAATTTAAACGTCGGAAAGTATGGGCAGCCTGCAATTTTCCTGTATATCCGCAGTGTGGCGTGGCTTGTTAAAAATCAATTACACGATCACACATTAAAGAGGCAGAGACTAATACGGTAGTTACTAGAAAGTGCAATGACTCAATCTGTAAACAGTTATCTGAAAATATTGCATATACTACGAGGGGAACCGAAAAAATTAAATATAGTTTAGTTTTTTTTTATGACATATAAAGGACGATATCTTTAAAAAATGTTTTTGATTTATGTGCCTAATGCCTTAGAAAACATAGTATCTAGATATAAGTAACTTGAGATGAAAGAATATGTATAAAATATGTATCACTTCACATTTCCGAGATATTTGTTAAGAAAAGTATCTAAAAGCCAAAGTTATACATTAGAGATGAACTTTTTTGGACTTTTTTGTGCATACGCATCTTCCATAAAAATCAATAGCAATACCCCAGTATATGTTGTTACTGAGTTTTTTGCAATTCTGTTACGCTATTTTTTTTTGACACCTGGTATAAATCCGTACAAGAATATATAATCTCTTTCAGCGTCCCATAATCTGCTAATATAATTTCGTGAACTTTAATCGATGACAAATAAAAGTCAATTTATTTGAACCATTTTTTCATAATTGTCAGTATTTTATGTTCGAAAGGGTGTTTCTTTATTCTCTCGAGATATTTTTAAAATTTAGCACATTATTTTCTGAGATACAAATTACCTTTTTGTGCTTAAGCATGATCAAATGTAACTGTAAAGTGTAAATTTATTTGGCATTTAATGATAGCATTCATTTTACAGCAACTTTTTAAAATTTTTGGTAAGCCATAATGCCAAGTCGGCATTAAGATAGCATGCCCAAATTCATAAAAACTATTTTAAAGACTCGTTGATGGTTTAAATAACCTATTTTCTTTATCTAAACTATCTGTTGCTAAAGCGTTTTAACCTAATACTGTGGTAATGGTTGTACTGTCTAATTTTATATCATTTTGGCACTATCACTAGGGTAAAACTTATCTAAAAGGCACTTGCCATTTTGAAATCTGCAAATTCTTCAGCGGATTAAATATTTATCTGAAGAAAGTTGACTGATGAACACATTGGTGTGAAAGCAATATGAAAAAGGATACTTTAGTTCCAACACTTCGTCAGGAGGACTACAAGTGAGTTTTGGCATATGTGAAGCTTATCTGTAAAATTTTGACTTCACTTGTTAGTCTGTTCCAAGTTTAAGAAGCTCAACTATACCTGCTAGCTGATCATATTGTATCTTAGTAGAAAAAAACTTATCGTAAATTAACTTTAGCAACATATTATCAGGAAGCAACAAGCTTTTATCTTAATTACTTAACATTAAGTTTGATATAACTAGAAAAGGACAGACCATGTTGTAGTGTATTGATACATATTATTTTCTTTGTATTCGGCTAACGTATGACCAACTTTCTTACCACTATGATAATTATAAATCTGATTATTTTTGTCGATGTTCAATATTCACTGTCTTTTAATAACTGTATATAAAATTATGTAGTTAAATTTTGTGTATATTACAGCTTATCTATTTCTTTTTTAAATACTACAGAGTTAGTATAAAATGAATTGTGGTTTCTATTGATCACTTATAAAATCATTTGAGTTTATTATACATGTTATATTACAACTTTTGCACGAATTTTTGATAAACTAACGTTGCAGTATTTTATCAATTTTTTAACGATTATATATTTGTTAATAGATTTTTTATTTGTCTTTTGACTTTTATTTTGCACACAAACCATTTCTTCCTAACTCTACATTTTCTAAATTTAAGTCAAAACCTACCGTGAGCTTCAGTATCAATAATTTGTACGGAACGCAAATTTAAAAATAATGTCCTGAACACAATTCTAAACTTTATTGGGTTAGAGATGAAGTTGAAATTAATGGCAACAAATTTTTTATTAAAATTATAAATTTAAAGAAAACTCAACGGAAATTTAATAATTCTATTGATTTTTTTTTAAATGTCAAAGCAAACGCTTCACGGGGTTAATCCCTCAATTCTGCAAAGTTTTCCGAGAAAAAAATCAAGGTAAAAATGTTAAAAATAATTTTTAAGGGCACCTATCTTTTTCAATTTTGTAATAAATTAGTAGAACTGTGTCGTGAAAGAAGCAAAAATTAGTATTCTTTATTAATGCATTCCATAGTCAAATAATTTAGCTTTAGAGCTAAACGATTTTTGTAAATCTCCTACCAGATTTTTGGGTTAGAATGGAGTTTTCATAGGGATATTTATTGAAACTTATGTTGCTTTATTTTCTTTTAAAATTTGGCTGAAGCTACAGAGAGATTAAAGAACTAGAACAAACAACTTTTTTAATGAAGTACATATTTGGAGGCAAATCTGCATGTTCTATTTTATTACTGTCATTAAAATTAAAATCACAGGCTTTATATACATAAAAATAATATTTTTTATAGTTAGTAGTAGCTCTCCAGATTATATATAATAAAATTCAGAGATCACATTTTGCCTGTATGTCACTGACTTAAACTCTTTCTATAGCTTTCACAAACCTAACTTTTTGTTGTGATGAGAGATTAAAATTAACAATGCCAATCCAATAATAATTCAAAAAGATGCCAGTGCATTGATAAGTCTACTAATATTAAACTGATTGCAATGAACAACAATCTAAAATTATTTTTTTATTTTTTAATGCAATTCTTTTTAAATCGTGTTAGTTTTTAAATCATTTTCTTACCAAAAGGTAAACGCAAAAGACAAATCAAAATCAAAAACAGAAGAGAAAAACTGCCCCAGAGAAACCAAAGACAAAAACTAGTAGAAGAAAAAGAGCGTCTAAAACTAATTACAAAAATTCATTTAAATAAGCAAATAAATTTGTTTGCCAATTACCGCCAAAAAGAAAAGAAATATTTACCAATTACTACGTTATTTCTATTTAAATTTAGAATTTTAAACCTCCTACATATCCAAAAAAAAAGGGATTTTCAAGTTGAATTATCAAAAGAAAATTATATTTTAATCAATAACCAATGAGTAATAATTAAAAAAATAAGCGATTTAAAGTAATATACTGCTCAAACTATTGAAATCAAAATAGGTAATTGTAAAAACATTTAACTCAACTAAATTAATCACCACAAAGTTGGAAATAATTATAAAATAAAACAGATAATAATTTGGATTTGAGACCATTGATTACTGTAAATGCCTAGTTTTATTAACATTACTACCATTATACAAATCAGTTTAAGCCTAACAAAAACAAACCCAATTTTAATTAAGCTGCAAAAAACAAATTTTAAATCAAAATGTAATCACAACATTTGCCCTAATACAGAGTACAAGGTCAGAATACACATTTTGGTATTAACTATTAAATAAATAAAAATAAATGAACTTTTCGCTGATAATCTATTGAATTTTAATTTAATTTAGTCAATCTCAAGTACCAAAGCATTGTAATCGAACCCTTACAAAAGTTCACATTGGAGTCAAACTGAAAGTAATCAAACTCAGAGTGGGATCAAAAGATTAAATACAATTTAGAATACGGAAAATCTTCAGCTTTTTTAGTTCAATCAAACAGGAAAAAATTAAGTCAAGGCCTCTTTAAAACGTCAAAATTTTTTTTAAAAATTAGCTTAAAACGCTACACGAATACTAGTACTTGGGTAACAACAGTCGACTGAAACAATTTGTTAGATTAGCCATTGAATTATTGTCAACATTTTCGGATCAAAATCAAATAAATAAGTCATTAGTAATTTTAAAATTTATATATATATATATATATATATATATATATATATATATATATATATATATATATATATATATATATATATATATCGAAAGCCATCACAGACGTGAAACAGGTAATAAAAGAAAATTCTTGCAGTTAAGGTAAACAAAAAGAATGTCTCTCCCTTACAACAATTATTGATTTCCCTAAAGCTTGGGGACTCTCTAAAGTAAGTTACAAAACAGAAATTCATAAAACTCCTATATTTTATAGGTGGTATATTGGAGAACTTTATAATGTTAGTAGCACAGAAGTCCATTAAAAGATATGACGATTACCACACAATAAATTCAAATAATAAGATCAAACAGCAAATGAGATAATGTAAAAGGCAGCAGGTACAAAAATAAGTTGTCAATGCAAATTCGACAGAGACAGATCTATAAAGTAGAAAATAGCATAATCTCCGTAACTTTAATTTCAAGATAACTGCCTTAAAAAAGGATGAAAGGAAAAAATTACAATCAAATAGTAAGCCAGAAAATTGGGATTTAACCAAAAAAAAAGGTAACAGTAGGTTCAAGTGATAAAAGATAAAAACACAACCACCCACAGTCTAATGAATACTAAGAAAAACAACATAAATAGAGATCCAACGGTAATAATTCAATGTAGTTTGTAATAAAACCGAAAATGCAACTGACCAATAACTGGTATACTTTTATTCAAAGAATTCTTTAGAGATATTTAAAAATAAGATATTGTGTTTGCGGATAACGTGAGTATTCGGAAAAAGGGGTAAAATTAATCGAATTAGCCATAGTAAACTTAAGGATCAGCTTATCTTGATAAAGAAAAAAAGACGAACATAAAAAAGTTTCAAAACACAAATAAGAGACATTTTCCGTACTCTTCAACAATCCCCCGTAAATTCACCAACCTCGAGTTGATTTTATTTATTTATGTTGTACAACCGAAGTTACACTTCCTGTTTATGATTACTAATGCAAAAGTCTCGGGGTAGTAATAACTGACGATGTATGGCCGCCATTATATCGGCTCGGTTGTGTCGTTTGTTACTGTTTGTAATAATCTAGATCCGGGAACGTGTTTCAGGTCAGAAAATTTTATTATGTTGATTGTAATGAAGATATAATTGCAAGCATTTGTCTTCTAGTTACATATTAAACAACTTGACATTTAATACTGATGTACACGCAAAAAATAAGAAGTTTGTATAAGGAGATTTATAGTAAGAAACGAGTGTAAAAAGGTTATTGAAATTCAATTGACGACTTCATTTGTAGAATTGAAGGAAGAAAACCTATGCGCTGGTAAGGATAAAAAGAATCTTCGAAAATGACAAGTCTGAAGGGACATGCACTGACATTTATTTGAGAAATTAACAGAAAAGTTAAAGAATAGAAGGATACAATAAAATTTATGCATTTTAAAAATTACTATATTCGAGCATATCTGTTGGAAGAATGAATATTTTCAACTGTTAACTACAAAAATCTAATACAGTCCTGTCCCTTTAACCTAAACCTTAGAAAATTCTTTACCAAGAGATGCATTGTCTAGAGTGTCAGCCAATAGATTCAGTAGAAATTAATGAAATATTATTCTCTAGTGTTTTATTAATTTTAATGTAAAAAAACGTATTTCCCCTCTAGCTATAGGGAGGCTGTACTGATTTGAGCAAAAATAAAATTTATAAAATGAGACAATTTACATGTTTCACTTTCTCATTCTTTTCTAGCAAAAAAAAGTTTATTTTAAAGCTATATAAAAAGTTATTTTTGTAAAGAAACATGTTGATTAAAAACCATGAATTAAAAATAAACACAATTCCCTGATGAATAATAATCATTTTCCTGCATTTCAACTTTTATATTTGTACAATTATTGTTAATATAGTTTGTTTATGTTAATTAGAATAGCACAAAATTAATTACATTATTGACATAATATACGGCTATTAGAACTGTGTTGACATTGCCTTATTGGTAAATACCACCCTGATATTTGCTCTCCTATTTGCATTGAAGTTGGTTGATGATGAAATTTGTTTAATATATGGAGATCAATATTAATAATTAAACTATTTATTATTTATTAATAAATTTTTCAGGCACAAAGCAAAAGATAATTTTCATAGTCTCTTTTTAAGTCCTATAGTGAAGAATGATTTCAGTTTGCTAAGATAAACAATACTGAAAGTTCAATAATACATATTCAAGATATACTTTAAGGTTCTGTATTGACTTCCAGATTATATTAGTTTTTTCCCATGTCATCATCCATTATTTTATCATGATTTACAAGCCAAACAGCTTCGCACTCCCTCCAGGGAATATTCACTCATACTAGGTACACAAAAATACCAAAAGTATGAAGCTCTGTGGGAACCCTTTCCATGTTATCGGGTCCTAGGTTACGTGGTCTGCAGTATTTCCTAGAAGGTTTCGGACGGTTCGCGCAGTTGCTAGGAGAATTGCTTTCTGCATCGGCTTATACAGATGCTCACTAAGGCCCATTCCCTTGATGTTCTGCAGGAGGTTCTTTGGTATCCAGTTGTTGACCGTACTATGGGAACCGTTTGGACGCTGTTCATTGCCAATTGCCTTCGAATTTACACCTCCAGATCTCTGTATTTGGCGATCTTCTCGTTGTATTTTGATCTTACGTTGTTGTTGTTGTTAGGTACAGCGATGTCGATTAGTGTAGTTCGCCAAGAAATTTTATCTATTAGTATAATATTTGGTCTATTATGAGCAACTGTCTGATCCGTCAGAACTGTTCGGTCCCAGTATAACTTGAACTGGTTGTTCTCAAGAATAGGCTCTGGATTGTATTTGTAATAAGGCACTTTTCCTACCTGTAATAGGTTTAACTTATCTGCTAACTCTTGGTGGAGTATCTTAGCGGCTGACTCGTGTCTTTCCTTATACTCGGTTGCGGCAAACGCTTGGCATCCTCCAGTTATGTGCTGAATTGTCTCCGATATTCGACAGCCATATCTGCATTGGTCATTTTCTATTGAGGGATCTCTAATGATGAACTTCCGTTGTTGAGCGCCTTAAACAAATTTCTACTATTTAAATTAGTTCGTAATACTCGCCTTACCCTCCTGACAAATTCGGTTGTCAATTCGGCCTTCATAGTGCGATGGTCAATTCTTTTAGCCTGTTTCATACCTAGATATTTGTATGTTTGATCTTCTTCCATTGCAGCTATAGTTTCACCATTCTGCATTTTAAAAGCCCCTGGTTGTATCTTCCCTTTAACGATGTTCAAAATACGGCACTTGTCAAGTCCGAATTGCATTCCGATATCCCCGGAGAACTCCTCTACAATTCCAAGCATTTGTTCCAGCTGGTTTCTGGTAGCAGCCATCAGTTTAAGATCATCCATGTATAGAATATGATTCACTCTTACTACCTCTTCGTTGTTATTTCTAATACTAAAGCCGTATCTGGTGGAGTTCAAACGGCGTGATAGTGGATTCATTGCAAAGCAGAACCACAATGGGCTAAGCGAATCTCCCTGAAATATTCCCCTTCGTATCGGAATGGTCTTAGTTTCGATGGTATTGCTGGATGGCACTTGCAATTGGATCCTAGTTCTCCAGGTTGACATGATGCGTTCTAAAAAGGAAACAAAATTATTATCGACCCTATAAATTCTCAATATAGTTTTGAGCCACTCATGTGGCACCGAGTCGAAGGCCTTCTTATAATCCATGTAGGCAGCAAAAAGGTTTCTTCGGTTGGTACAGGCTTGGTTACATATGACAGAGTCAACAATCAATTGTTCCTTGCATCCCATTGCTCCCCTCGTGCATCCTTTCTGTTGAGTTGCAATGATGTTATTCTGCTCACAATGTGCATAGATGCGTTGGGCAAGCAGGAGGTGATCACCTTATACAGTGTGGGTAGGCAGGTGATCGGCCTATACTTAGCTGGGTCATGTGTGTTATGTTGGTGCTTTGGTAAGAGGTGCGTAATACCTTCGGTCAAGAACAATGGCATTTTTGCTGGGTTAAGAAAAACATCATTAATAAGATTAGCCAGCTGATGGTGCATACACCAGAACTTTTTTAGTCAGGAGTTCTGGATCCCGTCGAGACCTGGAGCTTTCCAGTTATGGGATTTCTTGATTATTTTTGAAATTTCCTCGATGGTAAATGGCTCAAACTGCATCTGGCTGTAATCTTGGCAGATTTGATGTTCTTCATTGATTCAGAGCGCATTGTCTCGTTTTCGGTTATTGCTGGTTTTGTACCTCTTTAGCCGTCCTGCAATAACAGAGAGCTTCTGTTTCAGCAAACCAAGGCATTGCTGAGCAGTAACATTCGCTGGATCTTGTTGTTGATTATTTTATATTATTATTATAATTATTAGGACCATTGCTAAAAATATATACAGGATGGAATTTTTAACTGGAATAAATTATGGAATAAAGAGAAGTCGATTATTTTTCTAACAAAAATTCAAAAAAGTATCTTTATTAATTTTATTCTATATGTGATGGTTCAAACAGTTTTCAAATAGTGTCTTGTTAAGAAAATCGAAAACAAAACTTGAAAGCAAATTATAAAAAAGGAATCTTTAATAAAAGATTTTTACTTTATGCGATTTATTTTATTCAGTTGTGAAATGTGAAAACTTGTACCTCACTAATTCTTGGCAATGGTTCAGTCGTGATTTCGTTCGCCCTTCTCTGACACTTGTCATTCTCTCCACTAAGAATTTTGTCAGACTTCCATGTTTTAGAATATGTTCAATAATCTTATCTCATTATTTTTAATAAACAAGGTTAGGCAAATATTCCGGAATGGTTTAATCAAGGGCGAGCCGATGGTGACAGCGGATCCGAGTTTTCTTTAACTTTCAGAACTACAATTCTTCTAACTGATTGTGCATTTTATATGGCGGCGACGTTAACAACTGTCAAGTGATGATGTCACTTAAAATTATTTAAATGGAACTTTCCGTATATTATCAGTTATTTTAAATTTGCAGCAAATTTTTTCTTTCTGCTCGCTCTTAGTTAAGCCGTTCCGGAACATTTATCCTACCCTACACATTAAGAGACTATATCTCTAAATCTATGACTTCTCAGTTTAAAACCAACAAATTATAATGAAATATGGTCTCTCTCTCGTTTTCTTTACTTGTATTCAGTTATTCATTTGAAATATTTTCTACTTGATTAATTTTCAACATTCCTCTGCTACTCCACGTCTTTAGGCAACCTATGTCTTCATTTCCCTGTAGCCTCGATGCACACACTCTAAAGAGCAATGCTTCAAATATACTTCTTCAAAAACCACTCCTTAATATATATCACTTCTTCTTCTTCTTCTAGGTAGAACCAAGTTCTGTGATCTACACAATGCCTCATCGATCCTCGTTTGAGGTCGAAATCCAGCTATCTCTCCATCTTTTGGGGGGCCATCCAGGTGGCCGTTTGGTTTCTCTCTCATCACGGTTTTTGCTAGTCTGTCATCGTCCATTCGTTCCACGTGATCTCTCCACTGCCTACGACGGTTTCGAACCCACTTCACAACATCCCCCACTCCGCTGTCCTCGCGTATTTTTGCGTTTCTCATAATTTGTTTTGTCTTTGTTGTTTCATTTATTATTTCTGCGCCGTAGGTCAGTATCGGTCTTACACAGACCTTGTAAATTCTTGTTTTGCTCTCAACCGTCATATTTTTATTGTTCCAGATTATGTCCCTTAGTTGGCCTGATATCATGGCCGCTTTGTTGGCTTGTGTGCGTACTTCTTCCGTTACTGCCCTGTTACTTGTTATATGTCCTCCTAGGTATTTAAACTTCCCAACCTGTTCATCTACCATTAGTTTGCATCTTACCGGTTCTTTGCTATTACCATTGCTTTGGTTTTCTCCACAGATATTTTCATATTATACTGTTTGGCTGTTGGATTAAGATGGAAAAGCATTCTTTGTAAGTTGTCCTCGCTATCTGCTGTCAAGTCAACATCGTCTGCAAAGCATATAATCTGAACGGTGTTGTGTCCCATTGGGTACCCAATATTTGTGCTTTTTACCTCATCAATGATTTCGTCCATGATTACATTGAAAAGTGTTGGACTTAGGCTATCACCCTGTCTTATTCCTATGAATAATGGGTTTTCCTCTGTTAGAGTGTTATTTGTTTTAATTACGATGGTGTTTTTGGAATTCAGTTCGTATATTGTGCGTATGATTGCTTCGTCTACTTGTTTTCTTCGCAGTAGTTCTGTTATGTGTTCCAGTTTGACTCGGTTGAAAGCTTGTGTAAAGTCCACAAAACAAATGAACAGCGGTTTATCGTATTCGATAGATTTTTCAACCAGCTCTCTGATAATAAATATACCGTCGATAGTAGAGCGGTTATTCCGGAAGCCCTGCTGTTCTTCGCACGCCCCTAACTAATATATATCTATATTGTTTAATAGCAAATTACTCTTTTTTAAGTTAGCTTTACGCCATTCTACTCCTTATCATTCGCTCATTTAACCACTTTTTATAATAAGACTATCAAAGTAACAGAATTCATCTTCTTTTATATACATTCATAAAATAAATTCGATCTGTGAAGGATTTTGTCGTCGCGTTTGGTGCAAGCAACTACTTATATGTAATACTAAAAGCAAGAGAACAGTATACATTTAATGCTGTAACATTTCAATAATTTTACTGGAAATTCTCTTTAAAAATAAAATGACTTCATATCTAAATACCTTGAATCAATCTTCCAATATCTTGAATATATTAAATTATTTTTCCCGTTTCCCTCCTAACCAAGAATATTAGAATATGAAATTTTCCAAACGAATAAATACAATAATTATACACAATTACGTACAAGGAGTCCTAAAAGAAAGAAAACAGGATTCGTATAACGATCTAATATTTAAATAACTTTTTATAGAAATTCCCGTTAAAAATAAGATGTCTACATATGCAAACCCCTCACATGAATATTCCTATTTGTTGAATATATTAAATAATTTTTCCCATTTTTCTCCGAACCAAGCTGGTTATAATATCGTAAAATTTTCCAGACAAATAAATACAATAGTTACACACAACACACTGAACCGACAGTAGTCGCATGGATTAGAGCAATGTTAACGCTGAACAATGTAACTGTTAAAGCACTGTCAAGTAGGCGCTGTCAACAGGGAGGAGTGCTATCGCCTTTGCTGTGGAGCCTTGTGGTGAATAGGCTGTTGAGGGAACTTAATGATGCCAGTTTGTATACACAGGTCTATGTGCCTTGGTTGTGATATCCGAGACCTGGAGAGGCCAATGATGCGAGTCCTCCATATCGCGGAACAATGGTGCCACAGGTAAGGGCTCGAAATAAACGTGGACAAGGCCGACGTGGTACTCTTTACAAAAAAAGACGAAAATGGGGAGACTTACCACAATTACATTTGTGGGAAGGGCTGGGAGTTTTGGACTCACGACTGAGCTGGAATTATCATATTGAGACTCGAACTAAGAAGGCTATATGTGCTGGGGACTGACATCTAAATTTCTATTTTGGATATGCACTATGGTGATCCGCCTCATGATATCATATGCCGCTATTGTATGGTAGCGTTGTACAATAAAGCGCAAACACAGTCTTCAACTTGACAAAGTTCAAAGAATGGCTTGTGTGGGAATATTGAGTGTGATGAGGACTGCTCCCACTAGGGCTCTTGAAGTCCTGGTGAATCTGCCTCCTCTTCACCTATACATAAAGAACGAGGCTCTGAAGGCTATTTATCGACTCAGTTGCATAGGACATCTTGGAACTGCAACGGGCGGCTACTCAGGTGTCTGGAAAAGCACGGTGGAGTGGTATCCATCACTTTCCATACAGATAGATTACTTTAAAATCCAACCTGTCCCTCTTTCAAGTAGAGAGGATTGGGAGGGAGAGAAAAATTTGCCGAAAAATGGATCCTGTTTGTATATTGATGGATCTCGACAAGATGAAAGAGCTGAAGCCGAGTATTCGGCAGGAGCACAGGAGTTAGAGAATACTACCCTCTCGGATAATGTGCAACAATTTTCACAGCGGAAATTTTTGCTAATCTGCAGCATGCCCATCAGGAATAGGGTAACAAATATATGCTCAGACAATAAGGCTGTGATATTAGTACTGACTTCTAGTGTCGTAACATCGCGATTGGTCTTTGAATGCAAGGACGAATTGAATGCTATGACAAGAAATGGCTGCACAGTCCCGGGTCACTCGGGCATATGCGGGAATGAGGAAGTAGCCCGTCTGGTAAAGTTGGGTTCGGCAACTGAACCATATGGACCCCAACTAATACTATCTGTCCCAATTGCTATTGGCAAAAGGAAATTAAAATCGTTGTTGGAAAGCAAATTTATTAAATCGGGGAGGGAAGCCCCAGAAATGAGGTGTGCTAAGAGACATATAACTGGACCTAGCGCACAGCGTATTAAGGAGCGTCTCTCCTTGGGAAGGAAATCGCTGCGAATTGTGGTGGGATTGTTGACAGAATATTGTCACCTAAAAGGCCATCTTCATAGAATCGGTGTCGAAGACGATCCGACGTGCAGATAGTGTTTGCAGGAGGATGAAACTGTTGCCCATATCCTCAGAAAGTATCCAGCACTTAACGGACTGAGACAGATATATTTCGGAGATACAATTTTATTACCGAAAATAGTTAGACAAGTTCAACTAACGAGGCTACTTTGATTCGCACAGGCAATCGGCCTCGGATGATCTGCAACTATGGTGGGATGTAAAGGGCCCGTTTGAGGCCAAGGCATCGCTGATTTGGTATCACCACCACTTTTTTATTCATTCATTCATTCAGTCGCACACAACTAAGTACAAACTATATTAAAACAAGAAATATTATTCACGTGATGATATAATAAAAAAATAATTTTTTATAGAAACTCTCTCTAAAAATAAAATGGATTGATGTACAAACTCCTTCAATCAATCTTTCGATATTTTGAATATATTGGATAATTTTCCCATTTTTATTGTAGCCAAACGGAATATAATATCATAAAATTTGTCAAACAAATAAATACAATAGTTGTACACAATTACGTACAAGCAGTACTAAAAATAAGAAAACATCATTCATATAATAATATAACATTTAAATACTTTTTATGGAAACTCTCTCTAAAAATAAAATGGGTTAATACCCAAACCCCTTAAATCAATCTTCCGATATTTTGAATACATTGAATAATTTTTCCCATTTCCCTCCTAACCAAGCGGGTTATAATATCATAAAATTTTCCAAACAAATAAATACAATAGTTCTACAACTTACTCGACCATATTTTATTTTTTTGGCTACTTAAGAGATTGAATTTGGGCAAATCTTTTACTAAAAAGGTTCTTCCGTAAAAAAGTTGTTTACAAATGACCTTTTTTTTTCATCCATCTCCCTTATATGTCCACTTTTCGATTCATTTGCCATCGAACTTTTGCCATTTTTATTATCGACGTTTCATTTCCCTTTTCCATACATAATTTGCGAAAGCGGTGCTTCTACAATATTAAAATATACAGTACAACGGAGAAAATTCAATAAAAATAGAGAAATACGCCATTATAACTTAGAGTTACGGAATTCGTGTATATATCGACAGAACCGAGATTGTTTTTGTATCGATGTATTTCATTTCTTGAAGTTTTTATTTTCCACAGAGCAGGATTTAGATTAGAAAAATATTGGAAATACTTTCTTCTAGATTAAAATAAGAAGTTTTTTTTGAGACCATTAAAATATAAATTGAAAAATCTGTTTGTCTAGAAATTCTACACAGTACTGAGGATTACCTGAAATGTGGCTATCGCTCTTGCATTATTAAATATAAAAATCTACCCTTTTACAAGGTGCATTTCTTTTAGAGGCACACAGAGTGTTTATTGTTAAATATCTAAACCACATTTTTACTAGAACAATTTTAATGATCCTTCGAGTAATTATAAAACTATTAAACAGACTCCAATATAGTTTAATACGCATAAAAAACAATCCAGGATATAGTCAAAGAAGCTATAAATTCTAAAAAAATCCACATTTTAACTTAGTTGTATTTATTGTTATTTTCATATTTAAGGAAAATGGAATACCGCTGTCAGTAAGACATTTTCATTTTTACAATATTTATTTTGACATTTTAGGATCAGGCAGTGACGGTTCGGGACAGCTTGAATAGGTAATGCCAATACGCGGAACAAAATTTAGGATAATTATAAAACAACAATTCCCGCCCTGTAGTTCAGATATGAGGAATTTACCTATGTTTTATGATTATTTTACCAAATATATAAAACTTAAAAACATTATTCATGTACACCTTCCATATTTTAGGAGTGTTTATTTTGCCTCATATATATCTCAAGAATATTACTTCAAAAAATAAAAAATGAAATGCAAATATAGATTTTCTGAAATGATGATCAGTTCTCAGCGAGTAACGAGACGAACCGCACTTGAAAATGCCAAATGAGGTTTTGGCGAAACGTCGTGAAAACGATTTTTTGAATGAACGGATTGAAACCCGGAATAACCAAACTATTCATTCAACCATTCGTGAAAACCTACGATATAACATATATATATATATATATATATATATATATATATATATATATATATATATATATAAGGATGTTTTTTATAGAGGTATAGAATTTTTAAATGGAATAAAACAAAGATAAATTTTTTAAATCGACATGAAATTTACTTTATTCGAAAGATAACCTTCTGCCATTATAATTTAAATATGACTTCTGGCATATGACCGCCACGGCTGGCTCGGACGTAGTCTAATCTGGAGATTCAATTTTCGATGATTTTTTCCAACATTTGTGGCCGTATATCGGCAATAACGCGGCGAATGTTGTCCTCCAAGTGATCAATCGTTTCGGGCTTATCGGCGTAGACTAGCGACTTCACATATCCCCACAGAAAATAGTCTAGCGGCGTTAAGTCGCACGATCTTGGAGGCCAATTCACGGGTCCGAAACGTGAAACTATGCGGTTACCAAACGTTTCGTTCAATAAATCAATTGTAGCACGAGCTGTGTGACATGTTGCGCCGTCTTGTTGAAACCACAGCTCCTGCACATCATGGTTGTTCAATTGATGAACGAAAAAGTCAGTAATCATGGCTCTATAGCGGTCACCATTGACCGTAACGTTCTGACCAGCATCGTTTTTAAAAAAGTACGGACCAATGATTCCACCAGCCCATAAAGCACACCAAACAGTCAGTTTTTCTTGATGTAAAGGTGTCTCAACATACACTTGAGGATTGTCATCACTCCAAATATGACAATTTTATTTATTGACGTGTAATGGAACAAATGTTAATTATTTTCATTGTTCAATGTCAACTATATTTTGTTAAAATAAATAATTAAATAATCACTCTGTGAATAGATATGCCGTGGGAATAGGGTAGTTATATTTTTTTATCACTATTTACGAAGGTCTAAAGGATAAATAAATCAGTTATCGAACTTAACTTTTATGATCTTAGTAGTTTAAATGCTGTTTTAAAAAAAAATACATAAAGTTAGTTAATTTATGAAGACGTAAAAGACCCTCTCTTAGAACTGCCTATAAATCCGTCCAAGTAATCTTGCCCTGGTTAAGTATATAAAACCAGATGTGATAAGGGTAGTTTTAACATATGGTATGTGGAATACCGTTAAAATGTTTTAAAACATTGAACGATTTTCCCATTATTAGGAAACAAAAGAATAATTAAATAAACTCATTATACTGTAATATAACGTTTGATCTGTGAAAGGAGGTACGTAGCGTTTGTTTTTCCTGATTGCAAGAAAGAATGATTCAAATACCAGCATTATGAATAAAGGGCACTCAGGTTTTTTCACAGACGTTATATTATCCTATTCCTTTAGTTATAGGGAGAAATAGAATAGTTTTATCAATTGTGTTATATAAAAATTAAGCTTAAGATGCTCACAGGTCAATTCGTGAATCAAACATCCGGTATGGTACAGCTAACGCCTTCAGTAAGAAAACTCCCAAATCTTCGAACAGAAGGGTGTCGGGGGGGTGTAAGATTGAATACACTGTTTTAAGGAATAGTAAATTTTAGTTCCAATTTGAATGTCGGGTAGTACGGTACCATACCAGTGACGTAGAGTAATTACGTCACGGGTATAATCGTCGGGGGGGAAGGTTGTCTTTGTTTAATTTTGGGAAATTAAGGGATTATCGTGTGTTATTTTAGTAGGGCATTTCGCGATTTTCATACGGTTCGATTTAAGTAATATAAATAGCTGTTTTTCGCGTTTTATTCCTTTTTTTTTGTTTGTTTAATATTTTATTAAGCTATTTATACGTGTTTCTTCAAAATTGGGTTTTAGATTTTTGGTTAAAATAACGACCGAGAAGAGCAATTATGGTAGTTTTTCGTAATTGTTATTAGTTTTAAGTTTCTCATTGTAAATAATTCGTTTTTATTCTATTTATTTTGTTAATAGACTAAGTGTTTTGAGAAACTTGTTTTATTCAATCTAATTAAAACCTTCACGCGAATAAACTCGCGGGCGCGCTGTTGCGAGACCTACAAAACAAGAGATGTCTACTGACCAACTAATTAGCAGCCTTTCCTGAGTCTAAAATAGTTACTAATTAATATGGGACAAAAATGATTATAGATAAGATAATTAACGCCACCTCAATATGTCATCGGCAAGAGTCTATAATCAAATTCTGTCACAGACGTATCCATTCAAACAGAAGTGAGCTTCATCACTAAACAAAATTCGTTTATGAAAATCGGGATCAACGGCAATCTTGTTTTGGGCCCATTCACCGAATCTACGCCTTGCTAGGTGATCGTGTGGCTTCAATTCTTGCACGAGTTGGATTTTGTAAGCACGCAAACCAAGATTTTTCCGCAAAATCTTCCATAAAGTAAATGGACACATATCCAATTCCTGTGCACGATGGCGGATAGACTGATTCGGGTCTTCCTCTACTCTACGCTCTACAGCAGCAATGACTTCTTCTGTACGCACTATACGACGTCTCTGTGAATGCGTATTATCATTTAGAGTAAACGTGGTGCGAAAACGTTCCATAGTTAATCGAATTAATTGCTCTGATGGACGATTATGTTGACCGTAGGACATCGTGCGCGATACGTATTTCGAACAGAACCAAGATAAATTTGCACAATTTGGAAGCGTTGTTCAGGCGTCAGTCTATTCATGTTGAAATGCCAAACCAAACTAAACATAAATCACTTGACAGCAGACAAAATGGCCGCCAGTTAAAAAAGTATTGCCAACTTAAAGTTCTATACCTCTATAAAAAAACAGCCTTTATATATATATATATATATATATATATATATATATATATATATATATATATATATATATCCAAATAAAATTCAAGGTACTTGTACTAAATTATAAAATTCACATAGGGTAGTTCTAGATTAAAAAAGTTAATATAGCAACGATATTGTTGATTAACAAAAATTACAATTTCCTTTGCAATGCGATATTCTGTTTTTTAAAAACTACTTATCTGTTTGTGAGTACTTGCTATCGATCTGGGAGTCACCAAAAGATGGTCTCGGCCAATGGAAATTTTGAAACAGCACAGCTTTCGGACATTCTAATATCCCCTTGTGAGTAGTTTGGTATATGTTGCCAAAAAAGTATCAAACGCAACACATTCACCAGTACAGGTAGTTGGTTTCGAAGAAATATGTAGTACTTTTATTAAGAACGAAAGAAATTTGAAGTCTAATCTTGAAGAACCAGAGTTAAATGCAAATGACTGTAATGAAACATTGAGAAATTGTTATGAGAGCATTAAATAATATAAATGTTTTAAATGTTCTAAATGCATTCTTCAGATTCTGGAATATAATCTGGACTATGATTTTAAAAGCTGTCTCCTGAAATAAAATTTATTGATATCGACGATTATAATGAAATAGATAGGAGATAGTTACCTGATTTTGGTGTAGATTTAAGAAATATTTTAATATCTACAACTTTGTAATGATAAGTTGTAGTGATAAAATAATAGAAAATCGGCGCGTTTTGCCAGACATTCAAAGTCATATCATAGAGAAGGAATTCGAAAAAAAACTTTAAAATATAAATAATAAAAAAAAATATTAAAAAAAAAATTAGTGGACCTATGGCACTGTGATACTACCCTGGGTACTTTTCCATTTTTGTGTGTGAATTTTATGTACCTTATTTCTACCCTCTAGTGGACGGTTCACCAGTACATATTACACCACTCACATGAAACGTTTTAAACGTAGTCTTTCCTGTCGGTGATTTTAGTGTTTTTCATTGGTTAAATAAGCTCAGGGTATATCCTCCGATTAGAAGAATATTTTTATGTCGATGCTGGCATTTCATCTCATTTTGTGTCCTGATTTTGATTCTGAAAAAAGAAATTGTTTTTTGATATTGAGCGGTCTCTGTCGGATGGTTAGCTGTAATATTTCCTACTCATATTAATTTTATAGAGTAACCATTCTATCTCTATTTCAGGTGAGTCTGAATATAATTTTACTCCGGGTTACCATAAAACAAATATCTCATCTAAGTATGGACAACAAATTACACAGATCTACAAGATTCTGCTGTTGGCAGCTGCGAATCATTTTGGAAGTAATTGGCTACGTAGAATCTAAATGCGAGGTCAGAATTGGCACATTACAGAAGGATTTTGAGATAATTTAGTTTACGTACTCAAAAATTTTTGGCTTCTTTGAAGGTTGGTACAGGATGCACAAAAATTGGTCTTTTCTTTTAGTTGCATCATTTATCCTTCAAAATAAACTATTGAGTGATTTATTTTGGAAAAATTACGACCATCGTAAATTATGAAATGTATCTCAACAACGTCATGAGCATTCACATTAAGTTTTTGAGGCATACATTTTTCTACTGTATACATTTCTCTCGAAAATTTGTATTTGGAGATTTTTGGGGTCGCTAAGTACGAATATGAATTCAGAAAATTAAAATTTTTATTTTCAAGATGTCGGATTCAAAATGACCAATCAAAATTATAAAAAGTGATATTGTTCTCTAAAAAATTTCACTTGGGAGTTTTTGGGAGCCGCTGATTACGGATATTATGTCAAAAAATAGAAATTTTTATTTTAAGATGGTGGATTCGAAATGGCGGATCGAAATTTGCAAATAACGATATTGGTCTTTAAAAAGATCTACTAACCTGTATTTAAAGTGGCCATAACTTTGCAAAAAAAGATCATAGATGACCACTCAATAGCTTATTTTGAAGGGTAAGAGTAGTACTAAATGTCGCAACTAGAAAAAAAAGAAAAATTTTGTGCATGCTATACTTAATCTAAAAAGTAACCAAAAAAAATTTTTTTTCGAGTACATAACCTAAAATATCTCAATATCCTGACATGATAGGCCATTTTTGACCTACGTAAGAAATTCCTGGAAAATGACCCTCAGTTGCCTAACAACAATCATGACTCCATTTTTTTAAAGGCCTGTGTTTTAAAGTAAATTATGAGAACTGCAAAACAAAGGTGTAAAAGTTTTTCTTGCTTCGAACGTTTACTAAAGAACATTTTTGATTAAGTGATAACAACATAACCTCACTAAATTGTTGGTATGGATTATTTTTCACCACTAAAATTTTGCGGTATCTAGGCATAAAATCCTAATTTTTTACATAGACAAGATAATAAATCTGATGGGTATATAAATGAAACACGATTTCTAACAAACACCAAAACTAATAATCACTAAATCTACTTTTACCATCTCTTATGCACTTCCATCAATTCTTTTCCAACTAATCGGATACGAGTTATGCACCAAAGAATGTTATTCCATTTGAAACTTCAATCTAATTCCCTTAACTGCTTTTAAATCCGGATCTGTCCAACTTTTCCTATTGTTACTCAATGCGCCCCAGTTTATGTGATCTCATAAGTTAGAGCTACCGAAACTGATTCTACGGACAATGTGGCTCTCGTAAACTCTTTTTTCTTTGAGGGTTATTCTCCGACAAAGGACTTCTGAGTATTTTCGGCAAAGAAGACTATTCTTTAAAAAGGATTATGAATTACCACATAATGTATAACAAGGATGTTAACTGTATTCAAATAAAAATATAATTTGCCGCAAAACGGTAGAATCCTAAAAAACACAATATTTTTCTTTATTTCTAAGGAAATTAATTTTTATTTAGTAAGCAAAATGTAACTAAAGCACTCCCAAGTCAGGTGACAATGAACACCATTCAATGTGCATGACATCACTTGCTCATCGCTGTCAAAGATTACGTTGTTAGATTACAATTATTTTCTAGTAATTTTCGTGCAATTTCTTCGAAATTTGCTTACTAATTCCTTTAAAACAAATTCTGAGAAGTTTTCTTATGATAAAAAGTGGATTTTTTAAGGCAAATAGTTTGAATTTGCTCAGAATTGATTGTTTTATGGTGGCCAATTTCTTCACAACAAACAGTAACTTCTGCTTTGCTGAATTTAGAAATGTGAATACCTTCATGTGAAGTAGTATATCAAGACTTGTTATTTCCGATAATTAATTCATAATATGTAGTAATCATGGGCATTTATAAACAAATTAAACAAGTACACAACATTGTTACCCAACTTTGATTACTTTATTTCTAACCTCAAAATTCTTATTTTGATTTTTGAAAACTTGAAATATAATAACTTTTAATATGATAAAAATGAACAAATATTATTAAAACTTACATCAAAATGATCTTAACAAAAATACGTTTTAGATTGTGCAAAAACAAAAGCCGAATCCCTGCGGGATGTGAAACACCATTTTTCTATTAATTTCCGAACGCGAAACGTGAAAAAAAACCTTTTTAGCTGTTTTAATTGTAGTACTTGTTCACTAAGGCATCTCACAGCACTTATGAAACTTAGAACTCATTTTTTATTACAAACGTTACCAGTCTTTGACAACATGCGACGGACAGCGCTCAAATGACAAGTATTAGCTTTTTAAAGAGAAAATTTCAAACGGAAATATATCATTTTTAGGTTATTAGTGGTATTAAAGAAAATAATATTAAATACTTTGGTCTATCTTAGGTACTTATATATAGTTTTAAACACTTTACCCAAAATAGACAACATCCCTATTATCTTGTTGATTTGGTTAGTGCAGAAACAGACCTAAAATAATAAAAATAAACTCAAAATTTTGCTTCTTTAAAATATAACAGGTGAATTGTATCTTCAAGCATTTAAAAATTTGATTTGAAATTGAACTTATAACATTTTTATTTAGTCACTTTCTTTCAGGAAATATAAATCTCCAAAGTTGCTAAACAATATATTTCACCTCTGGGCAAATGAAGTCTGTGGGGCTGGAAGTGGAGCTCATTGTTTCCATCTCTAATGATTTGATTATTTTCATCAATAACCCGATTTGTCGAGTAAAAATCATGGGTTACTTTTGAGCTCCACTTTCAGCGTCACAGACTCCATTTGCCCATATAAAAAAAAATTTTTTTGAAGATAAAGGTTCAAAGATAGCAATGAATTTTTCAGAATTACGACCTGTTTAGTAGTTTTCGAGAAAAAATTCCAAAAACTACAAATTTCGTATTTTTTGCATGAAACTGCAAATATTTCGGAAAGGAAACATTTTTCAAAAATTTATCAAGAGACAAAAAGTATGTTTTTTAACGTAGTTTATGTATAGAATCAATTCCGTGCATTTTTTTGCAATTTTCTTTGTTAATAACAATTAACGGACACTTGGACAAAATCATTTTATTAAGAAAAATTACTCAGAAAATATATCAAATAGTATTACTCACAGCGAAGATGTAGCGCATAGATATAATGCATTGAGAAGAATATACCGGGTGTCAACGAATCTATTAGACAAGTCATAATTTCTAGAGTATTATGTGTATCAAAATGAGAATTGGTACAGGTAAATATTATGTGAAGAGGAGAGTTTTCGCATATTTTCCACTTTCCGGCCACTTCCGGTTTCACAGGAAAATGGCCCCGGTTTTGAATTTTTAAATAGAATACCCTGTATATTTTAACATTTTTGGATTTCTGAGACAATTCTAGATCAGAATGTGACATTTTAAAAACTTTTTACGTCTACTTCATTTTTTTAGAGCCACTTTTAAAATTGCATCTAGGTGGCCATGATCGGACGCAAACTAATCTAAGGGCCTTAGGTGATGTCAAAAAAATACAATCGCAAAGTTTTAGTTACTAGTATGGAAGACAGTAATAAGACAAGTTGACAAAATTACGTTTTCATTTCTAACTATTAATTTTCAAATGGCGACCCCTTTTTGACAACTACTTTTCGAAAAAAAAACATTCTTTGACGAATCTAACGGTACTAATTTATTTGCGATTGGATTAGACATAAGAACAGAAATTAAATATTATTAAGCAAAATACTGGATAATTTATTTACTTATGACAAGTGCGCCATGGACAGCCATGATGCATAATAATTTGCAACTGTTCTTATCAAGTCTTCTTTGGAAAACAAAGCACTCCCTTAAGTAGATAATGACAGTGACATACGCTCTAAGAACAGACATAAAAGTTTCTTAATTTTCGTTAAGTTTAGTTTAAATTTTCGTTAAAATAATGTATACTTAAAGTGAAAAAGTGGATATGTTATTAATATTTGGAGAGTGTCATAGAAATTCAAGGAATGCTGCCGAGTTGTATGCTCATAGATATCCGAATCGGGAACATCCAGCCCATCAGTATTTTCCGTATGTCGAGACTAGTTTTAGGCAAATAAGAAATCAAGAGGCGGAACAGAGGTTTATCATAAATGATAGATATATGTTAACTATATTTCTTGACTTATCTATGACTTTTGACACAATCTCATCTCCAAACTCTACAATATAGATATTCGTAGTAAATTGTTACTACGAATTAAATCATATTTGTTAGCTAGGGAAAGGAAGGTAATTTGTGAACCACCATTGTCATCATGGAAGCCAGTTACAATGGTAGCTCCTCAGGGATCAGTTGTTGGGGTGGTTTTGTTTTTACTTTATGTTAATGCTCTTGCTACAGCTCTTGGGAATGATCATGTGATTATATATGCGGATAACATGACTGCAGTGATGGCCTCGAATGATGTGGAGGCTCTCTCTCAAAAAGCAGAACTAGTTCTCAATGATATGGAAATATGGTGTCGAAAAAATTGTTTAATTTTAAATAGTGATAAGAGAGTTGGTTTTTATTATATAAGTTAGGAACATGCTACCTATCGATTTTGATAGCAAAATAAATGTTAATTTTTTGAGTATTTATCGATTCATCATTATCTTTTGAACATCAAATTGATTTTGTTTGCTCGAAGTTACTTTTGCCTTTTCTTAAAGTGTGTTACGTAATGGTTTATAGCAATTTATTCGACAATATGATATCCTGGAGATGTAACCTAAAAGATAATGTATGCATCTGGAAAGCTGTAGAATTAAATTTAAAAAAAAAGAAAATTTATTATTTTCATGTGTTCTTTTATATAAATATTTTATTTTGGCTTATACAATATGGATTTAGATTCCAAGTCGAGCAGCCATCGAGGAAGCATCACTTGAAAATGCCAGCTGAGATGTTGGCGAAACGTCGTGAAGATATTTCTATCGACGAATGGATTAAAACCGGAAAAACACCAGTACATATTCCACCATCCGTATATATATATATATATATATATATATATATATATATATATATATATATATATATATATATATATATATATATATATATATTATATATATATATATATATATATATATATATATATATATATATATATATATATATATATATATATATATATATATATATTTTAAAGTTTTTGATTTTCTTGGGTGTAAAATCCGTTTTTATTAATGAAACTGCATATGTTTTATTTGTTATGCATATCTATTGACGTTTCGGTCACAGTTGACCTTCGAATTTCAAAAAACCGAAAACACTTTCCAAAAAATAAAACAAAATAATATAAACAAAATAAATAACCTAACAAAAAAACAATACAATAACACCACAAAAGACACGTCAGGGTGGATTGAAAATTTGACAAACATACACATTCCGGATTCAGTTGCAGACATTCTTAGCCTTGGTCCAAAATTTGCCACTCCTATTGAAACAACAAATGAAATTCCAATTCCTGAAATTATAACCAATATCGAAACTTCAATTATAAATAAAACCACTGAAACAAAAGACGAACTAAGAACCACTTGTTGCAATATAATCACCAATTACAAAAATAAACTCAATAACACTGATAAAAACCCAAATCAAAAACAACTTCTAAAGAAAATGAAACATCCTTTTTAAAACAAAATAAAAATATAAAGATCTTGAAACCAGACAAATCAAACAAAACCATTTTAATGTATACTAACGAATACGATCAAAAAATGACTAACCTTTTACAAGACAATACCACATATAAAGAATTAAAGAAAGATCCTACAACCAGCTATCAAAAAAACAATAACGAACTCATCACACGTTGGGAAAATAAAATGTTTATCTCTCCAAATACTGCCAAACAATTAAAAATTCAAAACGCATAACCACCAAGAATTTATGGACTACCAAAATTACATAAACAAAATATTCCTCTCAGACCTATAGTTTCATGTATACAATCACCTTACGAAAAATTGTCAAAGTTCCTAAAAGCCATACTGCAAAATGTGGTCAACAAAAATCAATACTACATAAAAGATTCCACGGATTTTAAAAATAAAATTAAAAACACAACCTTACCCGAAAACTACATACTGATATCTTTAGACGTAATTTCCTTATACACCAATATTCCAATATGCCTAGCAAAAAAAATAATAACAAAAAAATGGGAGGAAATAAAACAATTTACAGACATACCCCTCAATGAATTTCAAAACGCAGTAGAACAAACGCTTACATCAACGTACTTTCTCTACAATGATAAATTTTATAAACAAACAGAGGGATGCGCCATGGGTGCCTCAATATCTAGTGTTATAGCCCAGCTAGTGTTGGAGGACCTCGAAGAAACGGTTATATCCAATTTAGACATCAATATACCATTTTTCTATAGATATGTAGACGATTGTATAACAGCAATCCCAAAAAATCGTAGTGAAGATATTCTCAATAAATTTAATGCCTACCACCAAAAATTACAATTTACCATAGAAAAAGAAGAAAAAAATAAAATCAATTTCTTAGACCTCACAATTTACCACCAAAATAATGTCATTAAAACTCAGTGGTATACAAAAGAAACATGGTCTTCTAGATATTTGCATTATAATTCTCAACATCCTCTATCCCAAAAAAAATCGGTAGTAATAGGAATTGCAGACCGAGCCATAAAATTATCCGATCCAGAATACCGAAACGAAGCAATTCAAAAAGCAAAGGAAGCCTTAGTACTAAACAGTTATCCCACTAAAATTATAAACAATACTTTCAAAAAAAGAATACACAAATTTTATAATAACAACAACCAAAACCCTCAACACCAAAGAACAAAACAACAAAACCAATATGTTTCGATACCATATATACCACAACTCTCAGAAAAACTTCAAAATGTCCTCAAAAACCATAATATAATTGTTAGTCACAAAGGACACAATCTATTAAAAAAAAACTTTAGTAACTTAAAATGCAAAATACCTAAAGACAAAAAAACACACGTAGTATATGAGATCCCATGTAAAAATTGTGACGGAGTTTACATCGGCCAAACCAGTCAACATCTTGAAAACAGGATTAATGGACACAAATACGACAAACATAATAAGACCGCATTGACAAACCACAGTACAGAAAAACAACACACTTTTGATTTTGAAAATGTAAAAATTCTCAAAAGAGAAAACAATAAAAAAAAGCGTGAATTTTATGAAATGATCGCAATTCAAAAAAATAAGAAATCTATAAATACAAAAGCTGATACAAAACACCTAAGTAAAATATATTACAATATCCTAAAATAACCCCCCAAATAAATTAAATATACACAAAATGATCTCAAAAATAAATCACTCCAAAAATAAGAAAAAAATAATAGTCAGGCGAGGACCCTTAAGGCGAAAAAAAATCCAAACCCTTGACCACCGGAACCCATAAAATAAAATTTCAGTTTAAATAAAGATGCGACACAAAAAGCAAGGTTTTTGTAGTATCTGGTCAAAAAGTGAACCATGTGTTAACAATATGTAGTCTAAGTTGTGATCCTCGGCAAAAACTTATATAAGGTATGTTTTAAATTTAACTTATTAATTTTATGTTATAATACAGCAAAAAATTTTTTTCTATTATAGTTATAAAAAATCATTCTGAAGAAGGTCAACTGTGACCGAAACGTCAATAGATATGCATAACAAATAAAACATATGCAGTTTTATTAATAAAAACGGATTTTACACCCAAGAAAATCAAAAACTTTAAAAAATATACAAATAGAAAAATCCAAGAAAAAAAAAATAAGAAAATATATATATATATATATATACATTTTAGAGAATATCCCTTTTCCCGTTTTTCCAAACCTTCGTATATATTACCCTTTTTGGTCTTTAGTAATTATATGGGCTTCTATGTTTTTATCAAAGTTATTTGGGTATATACGAAACGGAGAAATATGGCTATTGTTTTCGGAAAGAGATTTTTGTCGTCAATAAGGTAGCATGTATACGGATTTATAACCCGCAGGGTATTAAAAAGGGTGTAAGGGCGGATGTTATTTATTACTTTTATTATTAGTCTAATTTTATTTTATATATTGTTTGCAGGATTTAGCTTTTGTTTGTTTTATGTTATAAATAGAGGTAGTATATCCTGGGATCTAAATAAACCATACGTAATGTAATCTGACAAAAATAACAACGGGATAAAATTTATTTCCTAGAAAAGTTAGCACAGGGAAACGCTACATTTCGTTTATTAAACGTATTTTGTTACGGAGACTGCATTTGAATGAGCTTATATAATTTCTTCCTATTTAAAAAAGCAATTGAGCTGTTGACAATTTATATTATTCAACTCTATTCGATAGAAAATGAATGCGTAAGAATTTAAAAAGTTGATGCTAGTAGTCGTTACTATATGGTAGTTAATCATCTTCGGGAAATGTTTAAAAAGGAACTACTATATTTTATACCACTAAATTTATTAAGAAAACAGTGACTGCAGTTTCAACTCACAGAGTCATTTTCAAACTGAATTACAAAGGTAGACTAAGTATTCAATACAGAAACATGAGAAAATTTAGCAATAAATAAAAACTATCTGAGAAATTACATTATTACAAAGGGAAAATACTAAATGTTGGGAACTAATTATTATTTGGCGACAACAAATAACGAGGAAAACCCAAGTTCTGTCTGGTCATTAAGCAAATTTACATTTTTATTTTTACTATGTTAGTAGTGAACATAACCCGATTCGCTCGATCCCCCCACTCCTCGACCTTGACCTTGACCTTGCTTCACCCCTCTTTGGCCCCGCCCACATGTCCTTGTCATTGACCTTGAAAGTGCACGTGTGCTTTGGCCTTGGCCTTGTGTTCAAGGTTGTGTGTGTGACCTTGACCTTGGTCGAGACGACCTTGACTTTGTTGAAGGTCATCTTGGGTGTGTGACCTTGAAGATATGTTACGTGGTTGGGGGTGACCTTGAATGGTTTTATATAAGGTATGGGGCAGTTTCATTCATCAGTTGGCTCTGACTTGTATAGGTAGTACATGTGTTAATATTTGACAAATCATGGCATATGTTTGTGAAAATTGCGGTTCTAAGTTTACTAATATTTATAATATGAGACGTCATCAAAGAGAATCGAGTGCGGCGAGATTTAATGAAGTGCCTGGAGGAAAACGGCTCCGAATTGAAGAGTATACATCGACGATTCCGCTAATTAATTGCGCTACATGTAATGTAGATGTTCCAATAAATCATATGTCGGTGCATAAACGAACACAACAACATAAAAATAATTCATGTTTGCCGGTATGTCATGGTGTGCAACTCGTTCAATGTGCCTTTAAAAGGAGAATTGCAACCTATCGGGTTAGCAGTGATATGGAGCATTCCGATTACGTAATGTTCTTTGCAGACATTAAATCCAAGGTGGTGGAACTTGTTAATAATTTATTGCGTGTGCATCATGCTTTAAAAGTTAACATGACAGCTGTTGGCGAGTACATGCTTCCATCACAAGAAATATTCAGTGAAAAATCCTTCAACACTGCTAATCAAATAATTAGTGTAGAAAGTGATTTGGATGCCGTTTACCATTCTTTCACCGAATTAATAAAAACGCAGGCGACAGAGTTCCAGGAGAAAGATTCAGGTATGGAAAAATCAAAACCCGATATATTAAACTGATTTTTATATATTATTTTTCTTGTTATAGGATGGGCTCTTGTGCGAATTTTATACTTGGAAGTTGGTATCAACAAGTATATGCCTATGGGTGGCTCATCATACATCAAGTTGCCATGTTCTATTGAAAAGAAAGGAGCTGTCGTCAATGTGATTAACCAGGACGAATTTTGCTTTGCGTGGGCTGTAACATCAGCATTGTTTCCTCCAACAGCAGAGACTTCACAGAAGACATCCTACCCCCATTTTTCTAGAGTGCTAAATGTAACAGGTATGGATTTTCCAGTAAAATTACGTGACATTAAAAAATTTGAGGAAATGAACAACATATCAATTAACGTATACGGTCTGGAATCTAAATATGAAAATAATGAAGTAATACATGAAGTTATTGGTCCACTGAGGTATGCGTCAAAAAAGTTGGATAGGCATGTAAATTTATTGTTAATTACAAAAGACTGTAGTAGTAAAGATGGCGGTGAACATTTTTGCGATACGACTTGTTCAAAGAGTCATTATTGTTGGATTCGGGATTTATCACGTTTAGTTTCAAGTCAAATTAGTTGTCAACAACATAAAATATATTTCTGTGATGGTTGCCTCATTTATTTTAGTACACCGTCAGCTTTAACTTTACATCAAAGCTACGATTGTAACCACATTTTGACGCAAACACCCTCAGTGGATTTAAAAATCGATAAATTTGGAAAGAGTGTGCCGGAAAATATTTTAAAATTCGAGGGTATAGAAAAGCAAATGCGCGTTCCATTCGTGGTTTATGCAGATTTCGAATCTGTTTTAAAACCCGTTGAAACGGTACAACCAAACCCACAAAATTCTTACACTGTAAAAAGTTTTAAACATGAACCATATTCTTTTGCTTATTTAATTAAATGCTCTTTTGACGACTCACTTTCGAAATTTGAGCTATTTCGGGGGAATAATGCAGCTCAAGTCTTTGTGGATCGTATCGAGTGTGATTTAAGGGCTCTATACAACACATATTTAAAAGACATTAAGCCTATGAAACCGTTAACGCCTGAAGAAAAAAGGGAGTTTAATGATGCTAAAATATGTGGTATATGTGAAGGCCCTTTTGAAGAGGGTGAGATTAAAGTACGAGACCACTGTCACATAACTGGTGCAAAAAGATTTGGTGCTGCACATTCCGTTTGTAATTTAAATTATAAATTACCCTCTTTTATCCCTATCATATTTCATAACTTAAGCGGCTACGACAGCCATTTATTTATAAAAGAGTTATGTAAATATGGGGATAAAATTGGTGTTTTGGCTCAAAGTAAGGAAAAGTACATATCATTTACCAAAAGCATTTATGTGCACGATTATTTTGATAGTAAATGTGGAAAAGTCAAGAGGAAATATTTAAAGTTGCGATTTATTGATAGTTTTAAATTTCTGTCAACGTCTTTGGAAAATTTAGGCAGCGGTTTAAACGACGACGATTTTATTGAAACGCGGAAACATTTTTCAAATATCAACCAATTTAATTTGATGCGTCAAAAGGGTGTTTTTCCCTATAGCTTTATTGACTCTATAGAAAAAATGGAAAATACATGTCTTCCAAGTAAAGATGAATTTTATGATAATTTACGGGAAGAACATATTAGCGATGAAAGCTATAGAAGAGCAAAAGAAGTATGGCGCTTGTTTGGGTGTAAAACTTTGGGGGACTATTCGGACGTGTATTTAAAATCAGATGTGTTGCTATTGTGTGATGTTTTTGAGCAATTTCGGAATAATTGTTTAAAATTCGATAAACTTGATCCAGCACATTACTATACCCTTCCAAGTTTATCATTTGATTGTATGCTACGTATGACTAAGGTAGAGTTAGAGCTCTTAACTGATATAGACATGATACATTTTTTTAAGAAAGGTATACGCGGCGGCATAAGCCAGTGTACAGAAAGGAAGCACATCGCTAATAATATTTTTTTACCAGACTATGACCCAACAAAACCTTCTTCATTTATAACATACCTTGATGCTACAAATCTATATGGTCATAGTATGTCACAAGCATTACCATATGGTGGTTTTCGATGGTTAAGCGAGCGCGAAATTCTGGATTTAAATATTATGGCTGTTGGTGATGATAGTTTACATGGCTACGTTTTGGAAGTGGATGTGCATTATCCGACTGAGTTGCATGATGCACATTCTGATCTTCCATTTCTAGTAGAAATTATCATACCGCCAACAGAAAATGCTAAATTACCGAAATTAATTCCTAATTTACAAGATAAAAAAAAATACATTGTACACTATAGAACTTTAAAACAAGCCATCGCCAACGGCTTAGTGGTAATGCAAACCCATCGAGTATTACAGTTTGAGCAATCAAAATGGCTAAAATCGTATATTGATTTTAATACCAATTTACGTAACAAGGCCACCACAAAATTTGCGAAGGACACTTTTAAATTAAAAAATAACGCGATATTTGGTAAAACTATGGAAAATGTGGAAAATCGAAAGGATATAAAATTAGTAACACATTGGGAGAACAGTGTAGGCAGAAATGGAGCTAGAGCACTAATATCCCGCCCCAATTTCAATAGTAGCTCGATATTTACCGAGAACTTTGTTGCTATACATATGAATAAAGTTAAAATATTGTACAATAAACCAATTTATATCGGTTTTTCCATATTAGATATATCAAAGACTGTAATATACGATTTTTATTATAATTTTATTAAACCCAAGTTTGGCGATGATGCTTCGTTACTTTACACCGATACTGACTCGCTTATATTAAAAGTGTATACGGAAAACTTTTATCAAACGATATCAGAAAACCCCGAAAAATTCGATACATCAAATTACCCCGAAATTAATAATTTTAACATAATTAAAAGTAATTCTGTAGTTGGTAGAATGAAAGATGAGTTTCCTGGTGATCCGATAATAAGTTTTTATGGTACCGGCGCGAAGGCTTATTATGTAAAGTCCATTAATAATGAATTAAAAAAAGCCAAAGGTATCAAAAAATGTGTTATCGAGAAAGACCTTCATCAGGAAGACTACCAAAGAATTGTTGAACGGGGTGGTTTGATATTAAGAAAGATGAAGACATTTAGAAGTGAATTACATAACATTTATACCAACATAATAAATAAAGTAGCATTGTCACATAGCGATGATAAACGTTATGTAATTCCCAGTTCAACCAAAACTCTACCTTGGGGGCATGCAGACATAGATTTTTACAAAACAGACCCGGAAGAAAACTTAGCAAATTTATTCACCGTGTTGGAATCATTTCTAAGTCAGGACAGCACGTAATCTGGAAAATCCATATTTCATTATTTGTATTGTTTTTATTATTTCTATTAAACATACAACATTAATATGTAACGATAGTATTGTAATTTTTTTTTTTTTTTTTTTTTTTAAATAAAAAACATGTATTCATTACTTGATTGCTTTTTTATTGAACCTTTATTTTAAAATTATAAATATAATGAAGTGTCGACAAATAACAAACTGTAAAAGTTATTGTTGAAAAATTTGTCTAATAGTAAATTAAACGCACAGGTCTACGAGTAAATGTTTAATGTGAAACAGGTTTGCTGACAAGATCCTCCATAGTCTTTTCAATTTTCAACATTCTAGAGATAAGTTCATCACGCAGTTCGTCTTGCCTAAGTTCATATATTGCAATAACAGTATCATCAATGTATCCTCTAAGTTCTTGACCGGTTTCAATTAATTTATTGCGTACGTAACCTTCAAGTTGGTTTCTGAATATATCTTTAATAACAATTGTTGAGTCATGTAAAGCTTTCTGCGTATCTTGCACACACTGAGCAAGGTTATTATCAACATAATTTCGTGTGGTCGCATCGTCTCCTTCAAGAGGTTCTGCTAAATAGCACAATCTTTTGCTTCCCATGTCGTAATCTCCATTAGGTGTAAGTTTAAAACCTATTCCTGAAGGACCTCGCATAAAGTTAAAATCCTTAAATTTTCTTTTGCGACCGAACTTATCAATAGTGTTTACTTCTGACATTGTTATGTGAGACTGATTTGAAACCATTAGATTTCACCCTAATATATGGTTCTATTTCATTAATAAACGGACTCTGCAGAAAAATATGGATTGCAAAACGTATTTTAGGTGATGTTTAATAAATACACATACAGATTCATTTTACTATTGTTTTATTGAAAAAAAATTAAAATATAACAAAAGATTGAGTTTACTTTTTATTATTAAAAAAAATAAAAAAAATAACAAACAAAAAAATTAAAAATTAAGAAATAAAAGACATGTTAATTTCTTCTGTACAGGTAAGCTTCTTCTATGACCCAATTTCTTCTCTGGATGGCACGTTCATTAATGTCCTTGAACTGGTAGTAAACTAGTCCACAAAAGCCGCATTGTACAAATTTAACCCTGAAAAGGTCAATGTAGTTGAAGTCGTACGTAAGATCATTTCGCCAGCAGATACCTAGTCTTTTACAATGATGACAAGTTAAATAAAAAGCTTTTGGTATATGACTGTATGTTTTGGCTGCTTCACTAGGTTGTTCATCGGTTGGCAACATGATGTTTGAATATGTTGTACTTTTCAATCGCGGTACTCTAATTATGTATTACTTTTTTAAAATAACCTTGACAGGACCAAAAAAAATCCTTGAAAATTACAACCTCGAAAACGACCCTGACATTGACGGGTACTTTGACCTTGGCCTTGGCCTCGCATCTAACAAGTTTAGTACTATATTTATATGCTTCTTTAAAATAACCTTGACAGGGACAAAAAAAAAATCCATGAAAATTACAGCCCTGAAAACGACCCTGGTATTGCCGGTTACGTCGGCCTTGGCCTTGGCCTTGCATCTGACAAGTTTAAATATTATACTTAATGCATCGAACAAAAGGAATAAAGGCGGTGTAGTGGGGGAAATGGGCATAAAAGCAGACTTGCTGGCTCGAGCTCTTCACAGTTCGTCAGAACAGCAAACAGTACAGTGCTAAGAAAAAGTTAATTGTGTGAGTTTGAATATCGAAAATGTCTAGTGTACGGTCTCTTTTAGATGCTCTTGACGTGAGCTGCGGTTCACAGCAAGGCATGCTGGATAACATGAGTGGTTTGGAAGTGTTAAGTCCGGGGGTGTTCGAGAACTGGAATGGCGTGGAGCATGAAGATGCCGAAGACCGAGCCCTCAACGATGGTCGCGACGAAGAGTTAGTTCAGTCGGCAGCGCAATTCCTGGAATGCTGGACGGAGGAGAAGGAGCCAAAGATAAATGTGATTAGTGATGTGGTTGTGCGAAAAGCATCGCGGCCTAGGGAATCTTCTCCGAAAGCGTCGAAACTGAAAAAGCTCTTGACTATGCGGAAGTCGGAAATCGCCGATAAAAAAACATTTTATTCGGCGATTAAAGGTGTGGGACAAGGGAAGAAGAAAAAGTTTAACTTTAAGCGTCCCTCCACCCCTGTTCCATTACCCGACTTCCTAAAAACAGCACCAAAAGAGCCATTGTCAGTAGAAGTGGAAGTCATAGAAGGCCCCGATGGACCAACACCACCAACGCCACCAATACCGGCCAGCGTAGAGAATGAAATAGTGTCGGAGGTGAAGTCTTCCCCAGCGCCAGCGCCACTGTCGCCGATATTGGGGTGCCGGAAACCCATGAAGAAGCGGTTTAAGCGGTGTTTTGAAGGCGATGAAGTTTCCGCTGCTTCGTCGTCGTCGTCGTCGTCGTCATCGTCATCGTCTTCACCAAATAAAACCGCTTCTTCTTCGTTAATATATTCGGAGCCATCACAACCGGAGTGGGTCGAAGACTTCACCAACTCTCAGAAGACCAAATTGACCGACATTTATGCCATGAAAAAACGCTTAGTGAATGAAGTGAACGAGTGTGCCAGTGACATTATAGAACTTGAAAAACAATTAGAGATAAAAAAGGTGAAATCTGCGCGGTTAAAAAGACAATTAGAGGACTTTAATAAATTATGTAGTAGGTGTTAGGTAGTTGTAGATATTAGCTTTTAATTTATAGTATTAAGTTTGTAAATATATATATATATATATATATATATATATATATATATATATATATATATATATATATATATATATATATATATATATATATTGTAGTTAATAAAAAAGTGTTTGATCAAATTTTTTATATTTTATAATGAGAATAAAAATGACTTGAAAATTTATTTTTGTGTGTTGTCCCACATAATATTAGGTAATAAAAAAAAAGAGTGAATAATCCACTAAAACTACGCAATAGCAATAGTTGTAAATATTTTCTGATAATATTTACAAGTATGCTAAAACATGGTTCGGTTTATGAAGTTAAGGTTCTGTCGCCAGAACTTCTAATACTTTGTATCTCAATATTGTATGTTTTTATGAAAAAAACATAAAATATTGGTTACAAAGTATTATAACCAACTAAAACTACGATCAAATTATTTTGTGGTCCTGAAAAGGACCGTTTGGTTGTAAAACATGCGACTCTTTTATTGAGTTGTGGAGTCGCACGGCCCGTCATCATCAGCGGGGGTGGCGGTGCTGTCCTCTGTGTATTCGATGATGAACCGCCAAAGTTCATCCCATCTAGGATCGTTCGGCTCCCACTCCAAACAATTCTCTGTGGTAGAATCTACCACAGGGCATTGGATGGGTTGTTGTTGTTGTTGTTGTTGAGTCGCTGACATGTTGAACTAAAATGATTGTAATAAGTATTGGTGGTCGTATATATAGAGACAAATTAATGGCGGGGGGTGAAAACAAATGTCGTATTACGTATTGAGACCAAAAGTTGTTTGTGGTCTCAAATACGAACGAACGATTTAGCTGGGTTCCACCAGCACTTAAAGTTTTAATACTTTGTATCTAATATTGTATATTCTATACATACAATATTAGTAACAAAGTACTAATATGTACTAAAACTACGATCAAATTATTTTGTGGTCCTGAAAAGGACCGTTGTTGTGTGCCCTTAAAAAGGGCCAGGGAGAGTGTGGGGCTTATGGTGCCCCATCCTCGCTGGTCGACCACCAGCTTGACGAATCGCAGGAGCCTTGTG
The DNA here is from genome assembly GCA_034092305.1 of Diaprepes abbreviatus. NCBI lineage: Eukaryota > Metazoa > Arthropoda > Insecta > Coleoptera > Curculionidae > Diaprepes > Diaprepes abbreviatus. The sequence continues at coordinate 4,578,769 of JASJET010000129.1, forward strand.
GGTCGTCGGGTGTTGGTGATGCTGGAATTTCCAGCACCGCATCTTCCGTCGAGTCCGGCTCTGGCTGCGGCGACGGAGTTTCGAGTCTTTGTAAGACCCAATCGCCCGCATCGTCTAATTCCACTAGACCCGGATCATGGTCATATACTAGCGGAATCGGCTCATCCAAGTCGTCCCAACGTAGGACGTCAATTTCAAAATCCACCTCGTCGTCGTCGTCGAAGACTTGCAGGTCTCCAACGTTGTCGGCTACGGTGTCATCACTAAAGATGGATGAGCCTCGGCTGGCGGGTCTTTCTTCCTCCATGTTCATCGTATGAGGGTTGATGAATATATGACTGTGTAACTGGCCCAGTCTCATATATATAGAACTACCCCCACCCCACCAACGGATTCTAAATGTTATGTATTGGTGAGAGCATATAGAATTATTGATTTTTTCAAAAACTTTAAATAAGGAATTAGATTTGTTTAGACAATAAGACTTATTCTTAATATTTTGTGAAGAATACATTACAAAAAAAAATAATAGAAACCTTGTTTGAACTGTTAACATTTTCATAGGTTCTCAAGCATATAACTTGGCACTTAAGCTACGAGACAAATCGTCGTTAAACGAATATCTCGCCCCATAAGTGACGATTACTAAACTACGATCAAAATATAATGTGGTCCTGAAAAGGACCGTTTTTGTGGCCCTAAAAGGGCCTGGGGGGAGGGTGGGGTGCCTACCGTGGAGTAATACCCAACGATATTAACACCGACCTAGGTGCAGCCCTTGGTCTTCTCATTGGCGGCACCGTCGTCGTCGCTGGTGGTGTCGGCGTTGCAGGCGGTGCCGAAGGTGCCGCTCCTGGTGCGGTACCCCCGCACTCCTCACACTTGCATATTTTGCCGGGCACGAATGGCCTGACAATGCCAATGATCCTTTTTGGTATATCTTCCATCTTGCCGATCGAATGTGTAATGATGAAAAAAAAAAAAAAAAAAAAAAAACCCTCCCCTACAACTTCCACATACTCCCGTTCGGCGGCCCTAGCCTCCTAACTCAAGAATTTCAATTTTTTCGTCTAAATTTTTTGTCATTTTTAAGATTTTCCAAATTTTTTTTTTCACCATTGTATTCTACTCAAAATTCTAGGTAATTAAAGTGCTTTTATTTTTTCTCTATCTTGAACGGTTCCCGAGCTACAGCGCTTTAAAGAATTCAAATTACTAACTTTCTATAACCCTTTTTTTCAAATTTCATTTTTTCGAATTTTCAAAAATACTACAATATGTAGAAAAAAATTCTCTCTTTAATTTCCCAATACCGTTTTTCTCTAAATCTTCAACTTTAGCGCGTATTCAGCATTCTCAAAAAAAAAAAAAATTATAATTTTTTTTACACCATCGCATTCTCCTCAAAATTTTGGGCTATCAAAGTGCTTTTATTTTTTTTCTATCTTGAACGGTTCCCGAGCTACAGCGCTTTAAAAAATCCAAATTACTAACTTATTGTAACCCTTTTCTTAAAATTTCATCTTTCCGAATTTTGAAAAGTACTACCATATGTAGAAAAAAATCCTCTTTCTAATTTCCTAATATCATTTTGCTCCAAAACTTCAACTTTGGCGCGCATTCACCATTTTTCAATTTTTTTTTGAAAAAATTTTTTTTTTACGTTTTTACTATCGAGAAAAATGCTTGCTTATAGTACTCGATTTCCTCTATAATTTTTTCTTATAACTTTTTTCCCTATTCCTAACCGTTACTTTCCTACAAATTTTCTAAATCGTTGTTTTCATATTTTGCCTTAAAAATTTTTTCTTGTGTTATTTAAGCTCTTTTTTCCACTTAATAAACCACCATTTTCTAAAGTCCCGTACTCTTTTCTTAAAGAGCGGGCTTTTCCGCCAGCTTTTTTTTTTTGGTTGGGTTTCAAATAAATATAAAACTACTACTTCACTCATTACAAATTTATTGATTCAAGAACATTATTTTGTGTTACATATAATAGATACATTAAAATATAGATTTATTGGTCACCGAACCGTTTAATACATTATAACTAAAAAATGAGTCGTGAATAACTAATGCGTACACTTTAGTGTCTTTGGGGAATTTATTCTTTCTCGTTTGGAACTCCAATTTTACATCCACTGTCGATGAGTTAATCGCCTCTGGTTGATGACTGCAATTGATAATAAAAACGGGGTTTTTCATATATTCCGCGAACGTTATCATCGGATCGTTTATCTCGCGCCCGTAGTAGCTGCTTTGGAAGTTTTCGTAATTGTAATAGACTGCTGCGTACAGTTTCTTGGCGAAATCTAAATTCCATCTTTCGTATGGATAAACGGTTGAATTCAGATACAGTCTAATGTCGCATACGTCGGCGTGGGTAAACTGGGTTGCGTTTTTTTCTTTCTTGTCGCAATTATTGCTGTCTTGAAACCCGACGATTATATAGCGCGGTCTTTCCAGACTTGTACTCGTTCTCAAGGCCCACACGTCGGAAGATGTTTGCCTTAAAGCTGGTAATTCGTACAGATCCCATTTACGATATGCCATTTGAATACTGGCATTGTTTCCTCCTTTATTAATGCGAGACAGTATTTTCAATTTTTGCTTATCGTCTGGAATGATGTGACGAATTTTCCATTCGATTTTGTCGATACTAATTTCTGCCTCTACTTCGCCGACGTAACAATTGGTAAAAGTGCGAGCTATAATCATAATAAGCTCTTGTTTTACGTTGAAAACACCTTTTGCGTAATCTTCGGCGAATCCCATAAGATATTTTAAGGGTAATTTCCCGGAGAATACGTTACTTGCCGTGTCTACGATATCTTGGTTTGCTTCGTCGAGACCCCATCCGCACGTCATGAGAGATCTTTGTTGCAAACTTCCGAATGAAACCATGGTTTTTAATGTCGTCGTAACTCCAGGTTTACGAACCACGGCGACCTGTTCACCTCCCATCTCGTAGCGAATTTCATCGAACAAAAATGCGAGGGCATTATTTGATAAAAAACATCTTTTCGTTGCGTCTATGGGTTTAAATTTTCCTTCGATATATATGTAACTTTCGGCGATATCCAGAATAATATCTTGAAAATTAATGGGGATACGGACTTCATCCGAATTGTTGAATGATGGAGATCCGTATGGTTTATACGTATGCTCTTCTAGACTAATAATGGAATTGTCCAAGATGGGCTCGGAGAAAACCTCTATTTTATCGCTGGTGGTGGAAATCATTTTCGCACTTTAAGACCGATTGATTTTAAAAATTTATAGTCTTCGGCAGATAACTGTTGAGATGTTTGTGATCTAACGTCTGGACGACGACTAACCTTGACGTTAACTCTTCTTTTACTTTTATTATGTTTCGGCGGTTCCCCCATCTTAGTCGACAGCACACACAATTGACGATTGAAGCAAAAACCCATTTCCATGAAAGTTTCTTCAGTTCCAATTTCACGATTATTTTCTCGCCTTGAAAATTGATTAGATCACCGCTATCGTCCAAGATGCGAAGAGTAATGTTGTCGATAAACTGACGTCCTGCCGGCATTAACGGCATATAAATATTATTTTGTGGTTCTTTACTGATTTTGTAACCGGGCTCCACGTCGATATCGAATTCGAACAAGGTATGACCTTCCACCGAATTCATATATGCTCCGGAAATTATATTACAATCTACGCGTATGATGCGTACTTTCATTATTTCCACCATCTCGGTTGATTCGTGCTTTTTGTCTCTTTTTAACACTGTATGATTAAATCCTAACATTTTACCGATACTCGCCTCTCCCCGGAAATCTATAGTATATTGGGATTTCAGTTCACATTTCAGCGTATTATTATTAGCAACCAAGTAAAAGATTCCATCGTTCTTTTCTTCAGTTGAAATCCTCAAAGCCTCCAACATAGCTTTACCTATCTCATCTATTTCATAGGCCCCAGGTGGAATCTGCAATTGTATCGGCTCGGTGGTGTAACCCTCCTTCATGTAGGCAAACTTATTGTTGCTTTCGTCCACATTAAAAATTGAATTGTATGTGTAAAATCCCAGCAATGCCAGACCATATTTGTTTTCTCTATTTAATTCGACTGGTGGATAAAAATCGGCGCTTAAGACGCTCGAGTGTCCTGTTAGTGTGAACGTATAAGACATGACTAACCATTAAAACATCACACATCTCGGTTTTATTCTTAGCGGCAACATTTAAAAAGATTCATCGTCACACCTTTTCTCACTGCATTAGATAGTGATGTTTTTATGCTATTTTCTGCTTTTATGCGCACATCGCTGATTTTGCAATAACAACAAAATATTTTTCTAGCCGTAAGATCCTCATCAGTCATAACCTCGTTTAAATTGCTGCTGCTGCTGCTGAAATAATGTTTGCAACCGCACTGATATTTTAATATATCGATATCGCTTTTAAGGTACTCCGGCAACTTTTCCCAAACGAATGGAATTTCATTTGGGGCTAATGCAATCATTACTTCCTTGGGCATGTTTTCTAACTGTTTCACGGTCATTTTCCTTAATCCACCGGCTAGATGAAATGCTTTCAGTGATTGCAACATTTTAGTATAGTTATTGCGATCCATTTGCGGTGTTAATGGTGACGATGATGATGATGACATCTTTTACGCTGATGATTCGACAAGAAACTTTAAGCACAAATGTCCACACCAGACTGTTCCAAAATCCTGCTGACGATCGTATGTATAGTAAATAATTTTTGATGGTTCCGATCCCGTTTGTAGATATCGTACCAATTCGATCGGTGGGGGTAAATCGCCGAAGCTGTCATAATATGTTACTTTAGAATTATTTTTTCTATAAGCTACCCAATGAGTCCCTGCACCACGTGTACTATCCAAATTCACTATTGCTGCTTCGTAACGTCGAGGACCTTGTCTAGGTAATAAATCCCTCATATAAACGCCTCGAAAGTGTCCTATTCTTTTCTTTTTGGCATATTTTTCTATATCGATGTTAGATAGTGGTCTTCGAGGTAGGGATTCAATTAGTTTTTTGATCTACGATTTAAAAATAATCCCATACCTTTACGATATGGCTTTAGAAACAAACCATTTCCTTTCGATTTTAAATACAGGCCGGCACCGGTTTTATCTTCGCTGCTTTTTTTTACTGCTTTTATGGCGCGCACAATTCCCGCTGCCCCACCGGCTAATGAACCCAAAGCTGATAACCCGGCAAAAATTGGTATTAATGGTAAAATTCCACCAGTTTTAGGAATCGGTATTATTCTCGGTGTACGAACCTTCCTTTTGCCACCTGCCGCTTTTACCGATCTACGTGCTGCCGACAGAGCTATTTTAGATGCATTCATGACATTTTTTTCCAACACATTTTTACTTCCGGCTTTTAATAATTCCCTTCGAACTGCTTGTCGAATAGCTGTTCCGAAACTGGCTTTCCGAACATGTCGATTTTTATTAACACCTTTCCTTTTTGTATGACGCGTGCCTTTACTAGATGTTTTTTTTGTTGATAATGATGATGGTACACCCATACCAAAACGTTGTTTTCCTTTCATAATGTTTGTAACTAACCAAGCTGCTGTTTTTTCACCTAAACTGGAATCTTTCGATTTTACTCTATTCCAAGCACTTTGTTCGAGCTCGTAATCCGCTCGATGTCTCGAACTTATGTTGTCTTTATTATGTAAATAGGCTAAATCGTGTTTTTTGCATGCGGCATCCAAAGGATTAATGCCTGGATCACCTCTTGTTACACGTTTTATTACTTTTGTTCCGGGTCCGCAATATTGATAACCAGGAATGTGTACCTCGAATGGTAATTTATTTATTAACGAATTCACAATACCGTATCCAGTTTTGTTGGAAACGTGAGACCGTCCACTTCGTTTGACGCTCGGCATCTGAATGACAGTTTTTGTGAAAAATTGCCTATAAAATATCAAATTTTCCTAAGATGCGCGTTATCGATCTTAAACAAAAACTTCCTATTGACAATCTCGATGAAAAAGTCGGACTTGGATTTGAAAAGAAGATAATGAAGAGACACGGTCCTCTACTTCCTTCCTCTATTCGCGGCCTGTTAATTGGTCCATCTAATTGTGGAAAAACTAATGTCATGATTTCGCTGCTTACACACCCCCTTGGGCTACGTTTCGAAAATGTCTATATTTACTCGAAATCTCTGTATCAACCGAAATATGAGTATTTAAGGAAAATTTTAGCGCCCATCAAAGGTTTAGGCTACTATGCCTTTAGTGATTCCAGTAATATTGTGGTACCGTCCGATGCAAAACCAAACTCTATATTTATCTTTGATGATGTTATATGTGAAAAACAAGATGTTATAAGATCGTACTTTAGCATGGGACGTCATAAAAATATCGACTCCTTTTACCTAGCGCAAACATATTCGCGAGTGCCTAAACAGCTTGTGCGAGACAACGCCAATTTTATTATTATGTTTAAACAAGATGAGTTGAATATGAAACACATATTTTCCGACCACGTTTCACCGGATCTAACTTTTACTCAATTTCAAGAAATGTGCTCAAAATGTTGGGATAATAAGTATGGATTTTTAGTAATTGATAAAGACAGTGATGTGAAATCGGGAAGATACCGCAAAGGATTTGATAGCTATATATTACTGTAATAATAAGAGAAAATGCTCATTTGATTGTTGAAACGTCCTTTGTTAACATCATGAATAACGCGATCGACTTAAAACGTAAACTAGTGGAAGCTACCAATGCCGTCAGAAAAAAATTTAAACAAATTAAAGCGGCTAAAGAGTTTAATGTTGTGGAATTGGAAAAGTTTTACGAACCCATTTCTAAGCCGTTGACAACTATATCTGATGTGGTTAAGCAACGTCAGCAGCAGCAGCAGCAGCAACAACAACAGCAACAACATTATCCAGCTACAAAGTCACATAGTCTCAGTACATCAGTGCAGTCGACTCAAATATCAGGTTTTCCCCAACCTACACATTCCTTTCAAACCTCCACACCTATTCAGCAGCAGCAGCAGCAGCATCGCATTTCAAAAGAAGATATTAGCCAATCGGTGTTTGATACACCCTCGACATCAACTAATACATCTCTCGCATCCGCTGACACCACAACTTCCGATACTTTAAACGCACACCTGAAAGGATTACGTTCGAAACCATCTCTATACGATACTGTATATGGTGTACGTTTTGGTTCAAAAACAGATCATAACAAAAATTTTATTGGTAATTTAGAGGTGCGTTTTCGAAATGGAAATATTGTCTTATACAAAAAAGGGAAAAATATTGCAGAATATGGTGGATCACCGGCACTTTATGATTTGTTATTTCTTAAAACACCCCCAAGTGTAGGCAAGGAACAACAACAATTAAGTGATAATGTACTTTCAACGTACAAGGAAATTTTGGAATCAACGAATGCTGTCTACAACAATTTTAAAAAAAGTGATGGTTTACGGGAGACCAGATGGAACAAATATTTACGAATTATTAAACCTCTGATAATGGGCACAAAATTAGGTGGTACTATTACAAGAAAAAATCTCTCGGAAAAACTACAGTTACCCACAAAAAAGAAATTATCTTCGAAAAAATTTCAATATGTCTACTGGAACAAAGCTAAAGAGTTGGTGGATCGTTTACGTTTGTTGTGGAGTTCCAAAATGGCCGGTCACACTGGACACGAAAATGAAATTATGTCAATCATAGAGGAATTACGAGAAGAAGATATAATATATTAAGCTCAATATTTAATGATATTATTCAGTTCTTCCTTCGATCTGAAACCTTTAGTATTACTAATAATATGGAGCCCAGTCTAGAAAAAATCAAGATTGTTAATGAACTACATAGAACGGCTAGAAAAAATTTTGTAAGACGGCGCACGATAATAAAAGGATACAGAGATTTGTGGCAAATTGATTTGGCTGAAATGCAACAGTATGCTGATGAAAACGATGGTTATCGTTATATTTTGGTCTGTATAAATTGTTACTCGAAATTTGTCTATACCAAAGCCATAAAAAACAAGACTGGTATAGAAGTTACTAATGCGATGAAAAGCATCATTGAAGAGGCATCATATACACCAACAAATCTGCAAAGTGATCAAGGAAAGGAGTTCTATAATACAAACTTTCAAGCCCTGATGAAAAAATATAATATAAATCATTATTCCACTTACAGCACAAAGAAAGCTGCAATTGTTGAGCGAGTCATAAGGACTTTAAAAAATAATTTATATAAACAATTCTCGACAAGAGGATCTTACAAATGGATACATATATTATCGGCAGTAACAAAAACCTATAACCATTCGAAACATCGCACCATTGGAATGAAGCCTGCAGACGTGCAAGAAAAAACACATATTAAAGCATATGATTATTTAAAAATTGTACCTAAAAAATTTAAGTTTTCCATGGGTGACATTGTGCGTATTAGCAAGTACAAAAGCTTATTCGAGAAAGGATATACGCCCTCTTGGTCAACCGAATTGTTTAAAGTTGTAAAAGTTAACGTTACAAATCCACCTACTTACTTGTTGGAATCGTTAGAAGGTCAGCCTATAAGAGGGTGTTTTTACGAATCAGAACTACAAAAAACAAGCAGTCCTGACGTTTATCTAGTAGAAAAGGTCCTTAGACAACGCAAGAAAAATCACATCGAACAATTATTTGTCAAATGGCTAGGATTTCCCAACCACTTCAACTCTTGGATAGATAAAGCTAATATTGTTTAAATAACATATTGTATGACTATATTTTTTATTTAAAATGTAAAATAAATAAACAATATATTGTAAAATAAAGTTTTTTATTTCAATCTTCATTATTAAAAACAATGACAATAAAACATCATACACATAAATAACATTTCAATATTCTTGGAGGGAAGGTCCAATTCACCGACGACTACGACGTTATCTTCAAGGCTATGCCACTCGGAGTGCGTTCTCCTATTCTTTAACCTGCTTTTTTTAGATTTTTTTTGAAGTCGAGTCGTACGACAGTGCGCTTAATGAGTCATTTAAAGGCTGATGATAGAGTATTTTCTGCATAACTTCAATTTTTGTTTTAAGCTCACTATTATTTTTGTATATCATGGGGAGGACATCCTTGTTAAATATGTCACATATTACAACTGCAAAATTGTAAAACTTTCTATTAACAAAGTGTTTTGTCACAGCATCGTCATCATCTTTAGATTCGCCTAAGTTGGTTATGATTTTTCCACCCATATCATACTGCCCATCCGCTGTAAGTTTAAAACCAATCCCTTGTGGCCCAGATAATATATGATATTTTTCATTATATTTCTGACGACCAAATTTATCAATTGTGTTGTTTCCTCGACTCATTTTCAATCTTTACTAAACTATTTTATTTTTATTTGCCCTACTTATATTAAATATTTCAGCTGAGAAAAAGAAACACTGACTATGATCTACTGGGTTGGTATGTTTATAAAAGAAATAAAATAAAACTGTGATTGTAACAGATATTTATTTACAGTTATTTAATTGCACAAATACAAAAATTATAAAAAATTAGTTTTCCATGTCTTCGTTTTCGTTGCTCAAAATTCTATCCCATCCGACACTATTTCGATCGTCAACGTCTTGGGCTGTTGCTGTTGCAGAAACCAATTCATATTTTGCAGCAAGCTCACCTGGTAAATGTGGAATATTGACGAGGTATTCTTTTAATTCTTCTTCAACCATTTCAGCACAAAATGTATCCATGTCTATGGAACCATATAAAAATTTGTCGCACAAGTGTGCCCCAGCCATAAAATTGATTGTATCCCTGATCTCGTTCTTATATTGATCTTTGGTTACATCAATATGCGACCAATCATTTACGCTATCTAACATATCGTGAGCCCTATTTCTTAATTCTCTCCCCAACCAAAATATGTATCTATCTACACATTCGTTGGCGGTCGTCGTCGTCGTCGTCGCATCAGCAGACATCTTTAACAGAAATAATGAACACGCGTAAGTATTCTGACATGTGCAACTATATTTTAAATTTAATTACATCCTTTTTTTCAAACAATTTACATACAATTTACTCCAATGAGCCAAAACGTAATAATGTTCGAGTATTGTTTCCAAAAACTCTAGTGCCCTGCCCCAAATAAGTTAGAGTGTATTTATCTTTAGTTTTACTCATAATATCTACAATATCGTCAAATAGTGTTTCGGCCACACGTTTTGGTAAAAAAGTCTCAAATGTGCTATTATCACCGTCATCGTGTAAAGCCACTAAAAGAGTTTTACCAAATCGTGTAGTCATTGAAACCATCTTTACAATTTTATACACTTTGCCTACAATCATTTCGGTAACCTTTTTTTTCTCTAAAACCTCGAAATCTTTGCTAAACATTTCATTAATTTCATCTAGAGTTTCTTTTGCAATACTCATTATTGAAAAAAATGGTATATAAATCCAAAAATTACCGTGAATATAAAAGCACTTTCAGAACACTACACGAACACAATATTTGATGTTTATGCCACTGATATCTGCGACTGTTTGAAGTCACTTCTTTTCCCACGAACCTTTATAGCGGGGTTTCAAGGTCGAATTGTAACAATGGTGGGGGTAGCTTAACGATAGAAATAGTGGGAGGAGTATTCAAGGTCAAATGACGTCACACATTTAAATTGGTATAAGGATAACTTCAAGGACAAAATATAATGAAACAAATAACTACATTTTATGTACTTTATTCATTGATTTTTTTCTGCCATTCTTCTATGCGTTTAACATTATCACCTAAACCTAATTTCCTTAATTTGTTCAATAATAATTGTTTGTTTTTATATCTAAGAAAATTCTTACAAACTATACTAGCTAAAAGACACACTTCGGCATGGTCCATATACTTAAAAAATACACTAAAGTCCTGAGCCTCCGAATCTTGCATTTCATATGCGTAAAATTCCGAACAGGCTGCAGAAATTAGAAATTCCTCGTACATTTCTCGCACTAAACTTTCCATATTAACTACTACTACGTTAAACTTAAGTCCTACACTCTAATTTCATCTAACACAACCGGATCTGCAATGAACCTAATCAGTTTTTCCAAACAGTCACTAAACCCCAACTTTTTTATCTCACGAACAAAGTCTTGTAAATTTATTGTTTTGCTGCAATATTTACGACATGCATTCGCAGCCGTTTCATATTCATAAGCCAAATCACAATAGCGCGACGCCCATTCTGCTCGACTTTTCATTGCATCATTGAAATAATTACTAGCCGTTTCAGTGAACTCATCGCCCAATTTGGTCACACACCCAAGATGACCTTCAACAAAGTCAAGGTCGTCTCGGCCAAGGTCAAGGTCAAGGTCACACACACAACCTTGAACACAAGGCCAAGGCCAAAGCACACGTGCATTTTCAAGGTCAATGACAAGGACATGTGGGCGGGGCCAAAGAGTGGTGAAGCAAGGTCAAGGTCAAGGTCGAGGAGTGGGGGGATCGAGCGAATCGGGTTATGTTCACTACTTATGTTTATATATTTCTAAAGATTCAAGAATATTTAACTTTTGACCCTTTGCTGAATAATGTAATATTTCAGTGTTGCTTAAATTAGGAAAACTGTGGCTGTGCTCTAAGCAATGGTTGGCAAAGCTAGAGCCTGTTTTTTGTAGTCTATATGATCGGCGGTGTTCTGAAAAGCGAGTTTTAAAGCTTCTACCAGTTTATCCTATATACAAGCTACTACACTCTGAACATTTTAACTTATAAACTCCTGATTTATCAAACTTATTAATTTTATCTTTAGCGTTGTAAAGGATAGTGGACAAATTGTGTCTAGATTTAAAGGCTACTTTTATGTTATGTTTGGAAAGAGTATTAGCTATGTTTTCTGATAGGGTATGACAGTATGACAAAGATATATAAGATGAACTATTTTTATCATTTTTTATTTTGGGATATATTGAATTAAAAGCTAGTTGTTTTTGTTTTTTAGTTATTAATTTCTTTATGGTTTGTTGGGAGAAATTGTTTGATATTGCAATCTTTTCAACGATATTTAGTTCCTCTTGAAGATCTTCTTCAGAGAGAGGCAAAGAAAATGCTCTGTGTATCATTGAATTGTATGCAGCCATTTTGTGTTGTAAGGGGTGAAAAGAGTCATTAGATATAGTATTACCTGTAAACGTTGGTTTTCTAAAAATTTTAAAATTACACTTATTATTGAGGTGAGATACGGTGAGATCAAGAAAATTTATTTTATGGTTATTTTCAGTTTGCAGAGTAAATTGAATTTTTGGATGGCAATTATTAATGTATTGTAAGAATTTTTGAAGCTGTCTAGTAGTGCCTTTAAAACATACTAGAACATCATTCACATATCTGTACTAAAGAATAAAACAAAATTTTTAATTCCCCTTTAAGCAAAAGCCATGTTCAATTTTGGTGCAGAAATGTGGATTTTTAGAAAACCAACCTTCACAGTTACTACTATATCTAGTGACTCTTTTTACCCCTTACAGCACAAAATGGCTGCATACAATTCAATGATACATAGAGCATTCTCTTTGCCTCTCTCTGAAGAAGATCTTCAAGAGGAACTAAATATTATTGAAAGGATTGCAATATCAAACAATTTCTCCCAACAAACAATAAAGAAATTAATAACTAAAAAACGAAAACAACTAGCTTTTAATTCAATATATCCCAAAATAAAAAATGACAAAGATAGTCTTATATATCTTTGTCATACTGTGGTACCCTATCAGAAAACATAGCTAATACTCTTTCCAAACATAACATAAAAGTAGCCTTTAACAATCTGTCCACTATACTTTACAATGCTAAAGATAAAATTAATAAATTTGATAAATCAGGTGTTTATAAGTTAAAATGTTCAGAGTGTGATAGCTTGTATATTGGACAAAGTGGTAGAAGCTTTAAAACTCGCTTTTCAGAACACCACCGATCATATATACTACAAAAAACAGACTCGAGCTTTGCCAACCATTGCTTAGAACACAGCCACAGTTTTCCTAATTTAAGCAACACTGAAATATTACATTATTCAACAAAGGGTCGAAAGTTAAATATTCTTGAATCTTTAGAAATATATAAACATAATAAAAATAAAAATGTAAATTTGCTTAATAACCAGATAGAACTTGGTTGTTTCCCGTTATTTGTTGTTGCCAAATAATAATTAGTTCCCAAAATTTAGTAGCTCAACTTTGTAATAATGTAATTTCTCAGGTAGTTTTTATTTATTGTTAAATTTTCTCATGTTTCTGTATTGAATACTTAGTCTACCTTCGTAATTCAGTTTGAAAATGACTCTGTGAGTTGAAACTGCAGTCACTGTTTTCTTAATAAATTTAGTGGTATAAAACGTAGTAGTTCCTTTTTAAACATTTCCCGAATTTAAAAAGTGTATACTTTTCTCATTCTTAATATATTTTTCTGCAAAGTTTAAAAACGATAAAAAAAACTTAATGAAATGACATTTTCAACACCCTTCTGAAAGTGTTTCAAAGTATTTTACACAAGCTAAGTTGATTTTTTTCTCAATCTCGAATTACGGGCACATCCGAGATAAATCGCTAATAAAAGACTTCTCCAGTTTATCTGGCCAATTCCTGCAGGAAAATGATAAAACTACTACTATACATACAGATGATGAGCTATTTTATTGATGACGACTTTTTGCACTATAAGGTTAGCAATGATGCTTTAAAATGGAGGCACTTACTTTGGTTTATGCTACTTTAAAAATGCTCTAAACTTTGCCTTGAAATATCTGTTTAAAATGCGTGTAACTGGATGTTATGATATGCGAAGTATTTGTGAAAGATAATAAGCTTTAAAAAAAATTACTAACATAACGAACAAGTTCCAAATGGTAGAAGATTTACGGACCACGGTGTTATAGAGATTAGGCTTGTAAGGAGGAGTGTCCCAAAATTTACGTAAAATTTGAATTAAACAGAAAACACAGAAAGTACAAAGGATAGGGTTATGTATGAAATACCACATAGGGCAAATGATCTCCATAGCTTTGGTGACCATATGTATTCTTTTGTCGAAATTTTCCATGATTTTTTTTCATAAATGTGACTAAATTTAATTGATGCAGGCAGTGGCTGTGGGCTTGCTGGCAAGGAGGTTTGATCTGAAGTAAATCCATAGAAGGAAATCCAATGGTGTGAAATTATATGATCCAGGAGGCCAAATCTGATAAACGAAATGAGTACATGAGCAGAAAGTGTCTCAGGCAGAAGTTGGTTATCATGTCACTCGTAACCCTCACGACTTGACTAGTCTCATTTTTGGAAAAAGTATAATCCAATGATTACAGCCTAAAATCCTTACGAAACAGAGACAGATTCCGGATGCATTTGTTTTTCGACAATCACATGTGAGTTCTCTGATCCTCAAATAAGGCAATTGTGCTGAATAACGAAGTCATCAAGGTGAAAATGAGCTTCATCGGTTAGGATGATTTTGTTCGAAAAATCAACATCCACTTGTTGATGGTCAGTAGTCCATACAACGGCATCGTGATGATTAACGGAGCCATCAAGGTGAAAATGAGCTTCATCGCTTAGGACGATTTTGTTCGAAAAATCAACATACACTTATTGATGTTCAATAATCCATTCAACGAAGTCTCTTCGCTGTAAATAGTCATTAAGCTTCAATTCTTGATCAATTAAACTTTGTTAGCATAGACATGCAGATCTTATTGCACAAACGCTTGAACGTCGTACAGATTGCATACCGGTTCTACGGGTACGGATCTGTCATTATTAGTGGAGATCGCGCGACAATCTGACAACAAATCAGCGCTGGTTACCGTACACGAGTCCCTATTTTGATTAGTCTAGTGCATAGTTGTTCTTCTTCACCAGATTGTATCTGTGAAGCCTAGGTACCGATAATCCTCAATTAGCTGGCCGTAGGTTGAATTAAACGCTGCTTTCATATTCAAATTGAGGGAATTGTATAAATTCCGTATTGAACGAACTTTGTGGAGGTTTTTGTTGAGTGGAAGTGAACATGGAATGTTCGAGTGGTCAAAAGGGGCACCACGCAGGTGGGGCCGCAGAGGACCCACCAACACCGCCCGACCCAGCGAGAAGCCAAACCGCTTCACCTTTCTTGCTGTTTATTTGTGCCGCTTGGGAGTGATGAGCCATGCTCTTAAATTTTCAAGAAAGAAAAATTTGTTCTAGCCAAAATTTAAAAAGAGATTATGGGTATGCGTCTAGGAGGAGAGCTGAAGTGCTCTGGATGTCTTTAAAAAAAATTGAAAAAAATTAAATTTGAAGAGTTCGGGGTTTACTAATTATTTCTTTAAAAAATAATTAGTAGGGGCAAGGTTAAGTGTAATTTTCTTTGTGGCAAATTTTTTTGATCGGCAAAGAAATACCTAACTTATTCAATTTTTTGTCACCAAAAAAATATCTATCTTATTTTGATACCTTTGAATCACCGCAAAACCTTTTTTGAATTTTTTCGCAATAAACGGGAAATTTTTTCTAAGTCACGAGTGCTTTTGAACTTAAATTTTGTACTTCCGCAAAACAAGTAGAGTTTATTCGATCGCAGTCGCAAAAAAATATGAGTAATTTGAACTTGGTCACAAAAATGTAGGGGTAAGAAAATCGCTTCGATAAAACGAGTGTAAAAATTAGATATTCCCGAAAAACCAGTAGATGCCGCAAGTAAAACGTTGAAATTTTATCAAGAGTAATATATCTGGAGGGTTAAGTTTTTCTATCTAATTTTTATGTTTTTTTCACGAAAAATAGAAGGTCCTTGTCTTTTATTACCATCGAAAAAATGGCTTGTTGTTTGTTTTGCTATTGGTTGTTGAGTATGGGAAAACGCAAGTTATGGTATAAAAGTTTCACGATCTTTAGGTGCCAGATCTGGTTCTACCGCAACCTCTTTCAGGAATATAGAGTATATGAGATCTTTGGCCGAACATAAGTCAATTTGGAGTTTCTTTTTATCCCGAAACCTTATCTAAAAGTCCGTAAGCAGGTACTCCTTACATCTGCATTCTATTTTAAAAAAGGGAATATACAGAGACACTAATCCTGGTATCTACAACAATAATCCGCCTTTCAGTTATTGGTCATAAACGGATAGAGGTGTCATAGATCAACTTTCCTGACGCAGGCGCCTAACCAATTTTACCGCAGGTTTATTGACTCTTCTAAAAGATCTGGAAGGTCTATGCTGTTATCAGAAAGATCATCGTTGATCCGAAAGAAAAAAGATACACTCTTCTTTCCAGAAATGGGGTTTTTTGAAATGGAAGACTTGAAAAATCTTGTTTGAAAATCGATCCTTTCCAAAAATAGAAGTTTTGGCCAATAAAAACGATTAAATTATCGAAATTAACAGTGAAAATAGATTTTAGAGACCAAAAGTCTATCAGCGATTCAAAGTGTTGCTTTAATCCAGTCGTCCTTCGAAATCGGCTCAAGTATTCTTCGTACTGCTTCACTCTTGCTGCATTCGATGTTCTTGAAGACTCTTAATTTGCTACTAGTTTGCCGCAAAAACGTATGGTTTATATAGTGATCAGGTCGACACGCCCCAAAATCAGGTGATGTTACCAATAGTACAGGGTGCGCCATCTTTTATGTCGGTATATAAACATTGAATAACTTTAACATTTACCAACCGATTGATTTGGTTATACATGTTTTTGAAACGTCAATTCAGTACAATTTTAACCACAAGTCGCTTTACACCGAAACAACGTGGCGAAACAGTGACAATGTAGATTGGAAATAGTCGTTCAGTTGTGTTAACTCAACGTGCATATCGTCGAAAATATCGTCAGGCACCGTCTGACAACTCTATCCATCGTTTGGTTTCGAATTTTGTTGAGTACGGGCCAGTGGGAAATCGTCAACATATCGTTCATCAACGACCAAGACGTTTCAATGAACTGGTCGAAGCAGTCAGAGAGAGCGTTGCCTAGAACCCAAAGGTCAGTGGAACACTTTGCAGCGCATTTTGAA
Source organism: Diaprepes abbreviatus (assembly GCA_034092305.1). Lineage (NCBI taxonomy): Eukaryota > Metazoa > Arthropoda > Insecta > Coleoptera > Curculionidae > Diaprepes > Diaprepes abbreviatus. The sequence goes on from JASJET010000129.1 coordinate 4,595,821, forward strand.
GATTTGTATTTGTTTCCGTATAAATTGCATTTAACACAAAGAATATTGCCGACAGACCGTCCACATCGCTGGAAAGACGGCCAAACGGTCGCTCGAATGGTTGACATTGAATCGGATTTTTAGAAGCAAATTTTGATGATCGATGAGGCCCTTTTCGCACTCTCTGGCGGCGTTAATAAGTCAAATTGCAGCATTTTGGGGACGGAGAATCCACACGAGATTCATGAAATGCCATTGCATGACGGAAAAGTGACTGTTTGGGCCATTTTTTTAAAGAAAACCAAACAGTCAATGAAAATCGATATCAGTGGATGTTGGCTCATTATATCTGCTCACAAATGCATGAAAAAGGTCTTGATGGTTACTGGTTTCAACAAGACGGTGCGCCATGCTACACTGCAAATCAAACAATCCAGTTTCCGCAACGGATATTTCCTGGACGTCTGATGTCAAAAAGAGGCGACATTGACTGGCCACCCAGATCTCCAGATTTGATCGGCCCGGAGTTCTTCTTGTGGAGTTATTTAAAAAGTAAAGTGTACGCCAGCAAGCCTCATATCATTGAAGAGCTCAAGGCAAACTTTCGTGCCGAAATCACCGCTATACCACCGAGATGCTCGAAAAGATAATAGAAAACGCAGCAAAAAGGTCACATTTTGCTTTGGCCAATAAAGGTGGCCACTTGATCGATGTTGTATTCAAAAATTAGTCCCAATAAATTGTAAATGACCAAATTTAATAAAAATACCTCATATATAGAAATCAGTTTTTTTTTTCAAAGTTATTCAATGTTTGCATACTGACATAAAAGACTTTTCGACGCAAATTTTGAAGTCTGATTATATCGCGGCATCTGAATATTTCCTTTTGAAAATGCTTTTTGCATATAAAGAAAAGTTGAAAAAATAATTTTCCTTTGTTTTTTCCTTATTTTTTGTGAAAAACGTGCATTTTCAACAATCTTTAGTCAGTATAAGCTGTATAGAGTAGAACTTCTTGATATTTGCAATTCTTGTCCAGGACGCTGAATTGATGTTCCTCTGTTCCCAGACTTTCACCAATACTCTCACGCACTGCTTTGATATTAACATTTCAACGGCTTTTTATTGGACGGCCAGTATGTTTAGCATCATCTGTTGATCCGGTCTCCCTTCTCACAGTTGATGAAGTTAAATCAATATTAGGACTATATTTTCTACGACCAAACTTTCCATTATTTTTAAAATACTTTTTAAAAATGAAAACGCGTTGTTCTCTCCAGTAATGCTCCATTTTTACTAACCCTAAACTGTCAGCTGTCAAACTGTTTTTTTTTTGCTGCCAACACTTTAACGCACAAACGGCGTCAAATTCAAATCTTGCCAGAATTTTGAGACACCCTTTACACAGAGTAACATTTAAAACAGTATAAAATAATTGATACACAAACAAAACTTTTTATAGAAAAATTGAATGCGTTAAAACTTTTTCTATAAAAAAGGATTTTTGGTGTTATAATAACTCATTATGTTTAAAAAAAAAACTTTAGCCTCCTAAAAGAGGTAAATGCTACTTTATTTTTTCTCTTATCAATAAAACGTAAAAAATATACAAGTATTTTTCTCATACTTGCACTAAAACTATTTCTCTAGCGTCTAAAAAATTAAAAAATACCTAATAAAATAATATGTTCAACACACTACCGGAATTGTTTTAAAGCATTTTACACTGATGCAGTCGATTTTCTCTGAATTTCGAATTAAAGGCACATCCGAGACAAATCGCCAGTAAAATACATCTCCAGATTATCTGACCAACTCCTGCAGGAAAATGGCAGAACTACTACTATACGTACAGATTATCTGCCATTGTATTGATGACGACTTTTTACATTTAAAGACTGACTATGTTGCTTTGTAAACACTCGATTTTACATTAAAATATTTATTTAAAATGTTGGATGTTATGATATGCGTGATGTTTTTAAAATATATTAAGTTTTAGGAACAATAACTGCGATATAAAAAAATTCCAAATGAGAGGAAATTTACAGACAGCAAAAGTTCTCATAAAAAAGTTGAATGTGTTAACGTTTTCCATAAAAAAAGAAATTTTTAATTTTATAATATCTCACTGATATTCCAGGAATAAATATTGTGTATCCAACTGATGAATAAGGTCGGAGATGAAAATTGGTTCCTTGGAGAGAAATTTAGTAATATCTCCAGAAGCATCTTACATAAAATTAAAGAAACCCTTATACCTAGCTCTATCAAATGTTACCACAAATGATTGATCATAAAAAATAGGTGTTAAACCAGGCGCGGATCCAGCGTCTCTCTTTAGGGGGGGAGGGGCGGTGATATCACAAAAGTACCATACGGCAAGAGAGAACAAGTTGTCGATGGGGGGGGGAGTGTAAAAGGCAGGGTCGGGTCTATTTTTCTGAATTTGAAGTCCTTGGAGAGGTAGGGGGCGATCATACGAAAAAACGAATTGCCGACAGGGGTAGGATGCGAGCAGTATACACATTCCTAGTATAAGAGGCAGAATCGGGCCTATTTGCCTGAACTCAAAGCTCTTGGGGGGAGGGGGCTATCGCAAGAAAAACAAGCTGTCAACTGGGGGATGAGTGCCAGCAGCATACACATTCCTAATATAAAAGGCAGAACCGGTGCAATTTTCCTGAACTCAAAGCTGTTGGGAAGGGGAGGGGCGAACGCAAGCATACACATTCCTATACTCTATTCAAGAACTAGAGAGAATAATAAAATTGTTACCGAAACCTCCAACGTGCCTGCTCCAGTACCGCAGATAACTGAGGACTGGCGTAAATCTAATTATATTTAATTATATTTAGATATTATAAGCTTTTGTAAATTTACTACAACAATAAAATTTCTGATAGTTCAATTTAATTACTGTCAGTGAGCAAAGTACACCTTACAGTATGTCCTTAGTGATTTATCTTGTTTGTGCTTGTTTTTATATATTATTTGAGATTAGTGAGATACCCAAAAGATATGGCTTCCACATCTATATTTATTCCAAAATCGTTAAATCAGGGTATTTTTTCCTCAACGAAAAACTTATTACAATGAATGTTTATGATTCCTTAAGATATTAGTATCTAGATAATAAAAAGCTCTATTGACATGTGTTCCTACATGCCAGGAGTTGGAAAATCTACTATGTACCGAATACTGAAGGAGAAAAAAATGACTGGAATTGTTAGTACTCTCAAGCCACATTCGATCACAGGCAGACGAAAAACTTCATTGAAAGAAGAGATGTAAACAGCAATAAAAGGAGTTGTACATACATTTTATTATGAGAAGCAGATCCCAACCGTCGACAAAATTCTAACTAAAATCAATGAAGATCGAGATTGACCTGAAATTTAAAGAACTGAGCTCTGTAAATTGTTGAGAAAACTTAATTTTTGCTGGAAAAAATCAGATAGGAAATCTGTTCTTACAGATCGTCCGGAAAATGTCCGTTAGAGAAGGAAATATGTCTCTCAAATAAAAGGCAGAGTTGCTAGAAATAACACAACTTACAAAATTAGTAATTTAACTGAACTTTTGAAAGATTTGTTTGAACAAAGTTATTGCAGAATATTGGGAAAAATCGATATAATAAAAGAATAAAAGAAAATGTGGAAACTCGATCTCATGATCGGTGAGATAGAGGAGCCAATTATAATTAATTTGAGCTTCACTGACTTTGATTACGAATTAGATACGTAATGTTTACCAGCGTAAACACAATTTATTATTTAAATTTTCTGTAACATATAAAATAATAGGCAACATCGGGTCTATTTTCGCTATCGCCCCCCCTCCTTTGATCCACGCCTGTGTCAAACCTGGTTCCTAGAAGAACTACAGAAAAGTATTTATTAAGCTTTAATTTTTCCAACATGGAGGCTATTAATTTACGATGTCAAATTTCAGTTTGCCATGTCAAATAGTTTTCAAGAAAGAAGACTGTGACAGACAGAGAGTGATGTAAGGGATTTTCTAAGAAAATTTTGAATACACGTCGTTCGTATTTACAAATTTTAATTCTTATTTTTAAATTTTTTAAAATGTCGAATTTTTATTTTTTCTAAAACATTTTTGTAACTTTAACTTGCATCAATTTTAATATTATTATTACTGAATGATTTATAGATAGATCTAGAAAATATTGATAGCATTATTAATCATATACGGAATATAAAACTACTGTCTGTATTTAACCCTTACGTCTAGCTTGTCCACATAGGATATGGGTCAATGCTAATATAAGCTAGTGGTTTAACAAGGGACCCCACAAATGACGTTGGGTCTTCAACATAATTATTCCCTAAAAAAGGGTCAAAGCTACTGACCGAAAGTCCTTTTAATAGTAAAATGCTTTTGAGACCTTCATATTTCAAAGGCTTAAATTTTATTATTATCATTATAATGGGGAATTCTTAAAGGGAAGAAGCTACAAAAAGTTATTAAAGAAATACTTTTAGTATTTGTATTTTATTAAGAATACTAAATAGGTAATAATAATAGAGTGTCGGATACGCTTTGGAGCTTGTCCAGATGAGGCGAAATACTCACGAAGGTTTTGGGCATTGATGAAGTACTACGGATGAATAAGTTCGGTTTTCATGCATCGCATGAATTCGCGTGCATTTCGCCAGACTCTCGACTCGTGCTGATTACACGACTAAGGAAAGAGTTGAGATACTAGAAACTCCGTGTTGTATCCAGTATGGGATATAAATAAGTTCGCTTGAATCGACCTATTTTGACATCGAGAGCCTGTCATCAATCATTGTACACGTATTTTCCGGACACCCTGTATATTTGATGGAAAAGGGTAATGTTTAGCACCTGAAAACAGAAAAAAAAGATGAAATAAAAAAATATTTCAATAAAAGCAAATTAATAATATTCTTTCTCATCTTTATTAAAAGAGAGAGGACCTATCCCATTTATTTTAAAAAATCATGGTTGTTTCGCTAAATAGCCGTGGAAGTATATTTTACGCCTACCAGATATATATTTCGGGTTTTTATCCTTACAGCTTTGATATAAAGAAAAGAATATGTGTATTTACAGAAACCGTATTTAGGCTATGGCAACAGTGTAAATTATTTTCGTTTCGAGATGAGTGGTGTCTCTGATGGATGTAATCGACGGTAATGATTTTATGAAACATAGAAGCTTCTATGTACGTTAAATTATTGGATGTAAAAATTTTTTAGCAATTTATTAAAATAAATTAATCCTAAAGTGAGAAAACTTAAACCTAAAGTGAAAAGTGTTAGGCTTTCTTTAAAATTCACAATTTTAATGAAGGAACTTCTGATTGTTAATTGCAACTTTATTCCTACATAATAAAGTTCCAGAGTTGCATAAAGAACAATATTTTTAAATTTGCATTCCCTAAAATTATAAACGGCGAAGCTCATGAGTTTCCAATCTGAATTTTTAAGTGTGTGTGAAGAAAGTAAAACTCAGAAAGAACAATAAACGATTTATTAACAACTGTTGACAATGATTATATATAAAAATAACATACTAAGAAGTTAGTTCCCTTAACTTGAAACCTATAACACAACACGGGCCGTCAAAATAAAAATTTTAAATTTCTTAATGGGTATCAAACAACAAAGAACACGTTTTGTACTACCCCTGTATTATATCAAAACCTACTAAGACATTTAGAAACTAAAGTTCACAATATTAATAAGATAATATAAGAAAGTTGCAGTAGTAATAAACAAGAGAAGAAAGTTTGCAATAGCAATACAAAAAGAGAAGAAAACTGATCAAACATTAACCGAATACAAAGAAATAATGATACGTTTTAATAGATACACACCTATAGGTAGAAGATATAAAAGATAAATCAGATTAAGCTTGCTTCTCCAAGACAATATGTACTAAAGGTACTTTTAGATAATTTTATCTTTTGTAAAGTCGCAATGAGATAAGATATGAAGAATAGTCGAGCTCTTTAAAATTGGAAAAGACTAGCAGGTGGAGTCAAAACTCTTCAGACAAGCTTCGGATAAGCCAAAGGTAAAAGATAAAGATTAAAATTCACCTTTAGTCCTACCGACGAAATATATTGGAACTCGAGTATTTTTTTCCATATGGTTTCGGCCCCAATGTGCTTCGTAGAGTCTTTGTCAATTACTTCAGATAAGCACACTATCCGCTCAGGAATGTATAGACTATGCAGTGGCAGATACTTTTTACATACCCTTACCCTTGTTATAGTGCCAACAAACACAAAACTAGGCAAAATGACTCTTGACACAATATTAGGTTATCAAAACGCTTTAGAACAGGTAGTTTCAAAAAGGAAAGTAGGTACTTCTGACCAGCAATAGGTCTTTAAGATAATTTTCATGGACTCGTGTCAAGATGGCCGACCAAGAATTAAGAAAAAACCTTTAAACCAAGGATGTTTGACAGATTTTTAAAATTTGAGAGAACAAAACCACTGAATAAAAAATGTGACTAAACAAAAAAAGAAATCCAAAACTCTGTCAATTGAATGACAGCTGCCTACTTTATGTAGGCGATTTAAAGGTATTCCGAAAATCCTGGCGATTGCTTGAGCCTTGAATTTATGAAATTAAATGTTTGGTGTCTAAAAAACAAACTGCCTCTGAACGTAGACAAGTGCCATATTATGTCATTCTCAAGAAGTAAAATTCCTCTGCATGATTACTGGATCAACGGCGCTTTTTTAAGGCGAGTTAACTACAGTAAGGACTTAGGAGTCACGTTTGACTGCAGACTCACATTTGTCAATCATATTATTGATATAGGATTGAGATCTTACTGAACGCTGGGCTTTCTAGTGAGATGTAGTTATGAATTTCAGTCGCTCCAGGTCGTAAGCACATTATATTATTTCTCTTATACAAAGCAAATTGGAATATGCTTCAGTTATCTAGCATCCGTATTACCATGTATATTCTGAAAAATTAGAAAAAATTCAGTATCGTTTTTTTAGATTCTTAGGCTTTAATTTAGATGGGTTTTATCTACTGCCTACTATACTTCACGAAAGCCTATTGACGAGATTTAATTTCACAACTCTGAAAAAGCGCAGTAACGGATTCGTGTTCCTTTTTTGTATAAACTGGTTAATAACAAGATTTTGGCAACTGACTTGCTCGCGAGTGTTCATTTTCGTGTTCCAGGAACAACTAAATCTTCAATACTTTTCTATTTGCCGAAACCAAGAACTGTTGTATTACAATTCTCTCCATTATACTCGATGTGTTCCCTTTATAATCGCCTGAAAGACAAATTTGATATATTTTACAGCAATTATTCAGTTACAATTACCTGTGATCAGTGGCGGATCCAGAATTTGTTTCTGGAGGGGGGGGGGGGCACAAGTGACAGACGGGCAAACAACTTTATCCAGGAATTTCTTCTGGGAGGAAGGGCAAAAGGGGCTACATACAACAATAACTGTAATAAAAGAATTTGCAATATTAATATAAAGGTTTATTTGAAAAGGATAGAAAAATTACATGCTTAATAAAGACATGTTTCCTTTTTAACTATCACGTGCCCCCGTGCCCCCCCCCCCATCCCTTAATCCGCCCTTGCCTGTGATTGATTTATAGACTGTGTTATACTTATTGTACTGTCTGTATTATGTCCCTAATAATAGTCTGTATCATGTCCCTAATAATAGGGACTCTGGTTCTGTTGGGCAGTATAAATAAATAAATAAAATAAATAAATATGTGAAAAAATAGTGCAATGGACTATTGTTATTTGCGACCAATAGCACCAGGTGGACTATATCAGCTGATTATGACAGAACCGATGTAGTAGCTATAAACATGTACGAGGGTGTTAGAAAAAATAGAATGACAGAAGTGCAAAAACTGGAGAAAAATTGTTAAATAACAAAGCTAGAATCTTATTCTACGACCTATAAATAAGGAGTAGGTGGAGAATTAAAAAAGATCATTTTCCTAGATTTCATTTAATCAAGATAGTTACCTTTTATTTTTGTTTGCGTATTTTCCATTGGCTCAACTTCATGTTGAATACTGAACTAATTTATTCCCAAGTACTTACACATTTAATGCACAATGTGAACTGAACTTTCGCGCGTAGGTCAACTCATCTGGAGAAGCTCTTGCGTTCAGATTCTGTAATAAAAAATATCTCACTAGCCATGAAGGAAACAACTGACCTTGCATTTCCTAGTAACGTGAAATAGTGACAACATCATTTTTGGTCTGTTTTCAAGTGTTTTATGACAAAAAATAATTTTTTTTATTAATTACTGTATTTATACTAATTTAGTTGAAGAATACTGCATTTATCCATAGATACTTTAAAGATTAATTCCTTTATTTTTCAAAAACTAAATAATAGTGACTAAATGCAAAATACTGATTCCTTATTTAAAAACTCTTAACAAGAAACATAATATTGAATAAAATCGACCGAACTTTTACGCACAAATAGAAACGCATTATCAAATACTGTTTATATTACGACTAAATAAGCAATTCCTTCCAGTTTCCCATATACCAATTCCCTATTAGTCGGAAATACTAATAAAAACTAATATAAAGTTAGATGAAGTTATCTTTTCGGTCATTAATACTAGAATTTCAAAGTTTTCATTTCTTCCGGGAATTAGGTTAAACAAACATGTAAATAGAAAGTTTCTTGACATAAGCATGTGGGGAAAACTTTTTGGGACAGGTTGGCAAAAGTTGGGTAGTGATTTATTAGGTATACAAATTATCTTATATGACTTGAGGGTTATACACAGGGTCATTTCCATTGCCATTATGATCTTCCCGACTTTTCAGTTTCAATGAGTAGAAGGATAAAGAGAGAAAATTTGAATCTCAGTGACCAGAAAATAGTCCTGGAGAGAATGGAAAAAATAATATTATAATATGAACTATTGTATTTCTGAAACTTTTTCAATAGATATTAATAATTCTTTTACATACTGTTAGGCATTATTTCTGATTGTTGTAACAAGAGAAATTGTAAAAGCAATCACTGTAAAACAAAATTTTCCTTTAACTCACAAAATTTTTCATGATTTTCAGACAAATTTGTTAAGCATATTGCATTGAAATAATTTAGTGATAAACATCGATTGAGAAGTACCTATCAAAAGCTTTAACTTTTTTCCTGCAATTTTTAAGATTTCTGAAAATTATCATTGAATCAAATTTATGAATTTGTGTTTAAAGTAATTCCTGATTGCTATTATGATTTCATATACCTAATATAATCGATGCCAAAAGTCAGGTATACAAAACTAAATCTTCCATAAATTGTGTGTGTTAAAATTATAATATAGTGAATATTGAAAAGAAACGCAGTACTGTAGAACTCGCAGAAATAAATAGACTAATAAGAAATAAATTGAAATAAGATTGCAGCATACGAACTAAAACAAGAATGATATCTAGAAATTGGTAGTGGTCAAGCACAAATAATGTGCTTGGATAAACAGGAAAAAGCAATAACAGAAAAAAAAAATATACCACAGAAGAATCCTTTAAAAACCTATAAACATCAAAAACCAACAGACTGGGATTACGCAAAGCTGATCTCATCATCATCATCATCATCATCATCATCAGCCCATTTTTGTCCACTGCTGAAAATAGACCTCCTCAGATTTCCATCCTCCTCTATTCTGAGCCACTACGATCCAGTTTGTTACTATTCTTTTGAAGTCGTCTGTCCATCTGGTCGGTGGTCGTCCTTGACAGCATCTGTCCGCTCTCGGTTGCCATTCCAAAAATTCTTTTCGTCCATCTGTTGTCCCCTATTCTAGCTATATGTCCGGCCCATCTCCATTTTAACCTTGCAATGCGCACAATGATATCATCAATCCTCGTTTTCCTCCTAACTTACTCGTTTCGGACCCGATCTCTCAGGAATACTCCCAGTATGGATCTCTCCAGTCTGCGTTGTGTTATTTGCAGTTTCTTAGCAGTTGTTTTCGTCAATGTTAGTGTCTCCGCTCCATATGTTAAGACTAGGAGAACACATTGGTTAAAGGCCTTCCGTTTCAGGTTTATGGGTAAATCTGTCTTGAATATATCCCTGGGTTTTTCATAAGTAGCCCATCCCAAAGCTATTCGTCTGGAGAGTTCACACGTCTGGTTGCCCCTGCCAATCCAAACTTCGTGACCAAGGTTATATTTCTCAGTAATTTCGATGACTTCATTTTCTATGTTTATAGGCTCACTTGGTACTAAATTTGTCATAATTTTTGTTTTGTTATAATATATCTTCAGACCTGCTCTTTGTGTTGCCTGTTGTAGTTCTTCTAGCATTTCTCTGACTTCTTGAAGATCATCTGATATTAGGACTATGTCGTCAGCGAATCTAAGATTATTCAATCTTTCCCCATCTATAATAATGCCTTTTTCTTCCCAATCCAAAGCTTTAAGCACATGTTCTAGCACTGCCGTAAACAATTTTGGGAATTGTATCTCCCTGTCGAATTCCTCTTCTTATTTTTATTTTCTTCGTCACGGTGTGTAAGTTAATTGTTGTTCTTGCGCTTTTATAAATATTGTAGATGATGTTGGAATATCTTTGATCTATCCTGCATTCTTTTAATGCTCTTGAAATTGACACCAATTCGACGGTATCGAAGGACTTATGAAAATCGATAAAAACAAGATTTAGTGAGCGGTTGTATTCTACAGTTTTTTCAATAAGTGTTTTGATATATTGCAAATAGTCATTTGTCCCGTAGCCCGAGCGGAACCCAGCTTATTCTCTAGGCTGGTAAAGATCCAGTTTATTCTCTAGTCGATTGGGGATTATACGAGTGTAAAGTTTATATAGGTGGCTCAGGAGGCTGACGGGTCTATAGTTCTCAAGGCTTATTCGTCGCCTTTTTGTGAGTGAGGATCATAATAGAGATTTCATTGGGCCCGAAATAATTTGGTTTTCAAAGCATAAATTGATTAATCTTTTAATTTTCTCAATAAGAGCAGGACCCCACATTTTATGGACTCTATTACTATTCCGTCTTCTCCCGGTGCTCTGTTGTTTTTCATTCTCTTCAAGGCGTAGTTAATTTCTTCAATTGAGATTTCGGGCATATCTTCGGAGCCCTGATTTGTGATTCTTAGTGTTTCGTGTTGGTCGAGTTCAAGTATTAATTGGTTTTTGTACAATGTCTCGTAGAATTCTTCAACGATGTTTAACATTTCTTCTCAAGTTAGATTTTATTTGCCAATTTTTGTCCTTTAATTTTATTATGTCTTTTTGGCCTTGTGTTAGCCTTCGTACTTTCATATTTTTGTTCTCCTCTATAGTTTGCGTTATTTTTTCTTGTTTGTATTTTCTGATGTCTTTCCTAATAGCTTTGGATATTTCTTTGTTCACATGGTTTATTTCTTGTTGGCTTGTATTACAATCTCTTAAAAGTGATCTTCTATTTTCTATTTTAAATTTCGTCATGGATCTAATTCGTTCTTCTCTTTCAATTTGCATGCAAAACCACATTTGGGCCTCTGCAATTGTGTGGGTTATCGAATCATTTAGGAAATCTAGGTCATTTGTTGTTGTTTCTTTTAGTGCGTTATTTATGTATTTCTGAAATTCTTGTTCGCTTTTAGGTTGCGTCCATTTTCTTGTTTTCCTTTTCTGTACCATTATATTTCCTTCCTTTCTGTTTTTTATGTAATCTATCTCATTTCGGGTTTTGCCATCCGGGCTCTTCCATATCCATCTCCTCTGTGTTTTTTTAAAAATGCTGTTCATTTAGTATATGTTGTTCTCCAAAAGGTAGTTTAGTAGATTTTTACCTCGTTCGTTCCTGCCCGGACTGCCAAATTTGCCAAGAACGTACTCAAATCGAGTTTTTATGTACAAGGAACCCCACTCCACCAACTAATCTTTGCTCATCGCCCAAATAATAGAAGAGGTTGCCTGACTTAAGTGTTTGGAGACTTTCCCATTTCCTTCTAATTTCCCTGATACGAACAATGTCCCACGCGGTTTTGCCTAGCTCTATTTTCTTTTCAAGTCAATGTCAAAAGAGCGTATTGATATGATTTTTATCCTTGGAGAAGGTCATCAAAATTGTTTGTTGGCGAGTCTATGCGCAAAGTTTTCATGAAAAAACCATCCTAAATCAGCCGTTTTGTGAGATTATTAAATCAGTTTAGAGAAAGTGGTAATGTCAGTTATAAAAAACCTACTCTAACAAAACCTGTCACTGGGGATGAAGAAAATGTTTTTACTGTACTTGGTTCAGTGATTTAAAATCCCAATATTAGTCAGAGTCATATATTCGAAAATACTAACATTAGCCAAGCAAGTGTTTCAAGGATTCTTAACAAATACAGATTTCATGCTTATAAAATCTAGCTTTGTTAAGAGCTTCACAGAAATGATTTTGAAAACTGAATTGCATTCTGCTTGTAAGTCTTAGATAAAGTGGCACGAAATGAACACTTTTTTGATAATGTGTTGTTTAGTGATGAATGTACTTTTCATAGCAATGGTTTCGTGAATAGACACAACTTCTATTACTATTTTGATTCAAATCCGCTTGAATACCGAGTTATGAGAAACCAGAATAGATGATCGGTTAATGTATGGAGAGGAATACTAGGTCCATACTTATTTGGACCCTACTTTTCTGAAGGACCTTTAAATAATTTGATATTTCGCGATTTTCTTTTGCACCAACATCCAGTGTTGTTACAAGATATTCCTTTAAATATTAGAACATCTATGGAGTTTCAACTGGATGGAGTTCCTCCACCTCATTATCATTGCGAGATTCGGTAATTTTTAGATGTCAACTTTCGCAACACGTTGGGAGAGGCAGATTTCAAAATTGGCCCCCGAGATCTCCGGACTTAACTTCACCAGATTTCTTTTTGTGAGGATACATAAAATGAATTCTCTACAATGCGCCCCGATAACACCACAAGATATGAAAATACGCATAAGAGACGCTTTTCAAATTGTAACTCCGCAAATGTTGTCCAGAGTTAGCAGTGGTTTCGAAAAAAGAATGTAAATGTTTGGAAATGGATGATCGACATTTCGAACATCTGCTATAAATACTTTACTTCTGTTTTGTGTTATCGCCAATTTGTTAGTGCAATTATTACTGTTATAGACTGTTGGACAACTATAAATCTCGCTACGAGTTTCTGAACATTTGTCAAGATATACCTTATTATTATTCTTATAGTTGTAAATTAACTGTCATTTCTAAATGCCATAGGAATCTAGATACATTAGAACATCTATTCTAAAAACACAAAATGGTACAGAAAACGATTATTTGGGGTATTCTGTGAAAACGCGAAGACTTAGCTCTAGAACACCCTTAAACCATACGATAGGTATTTAAAAGGTACCCTTTCTGGCAAGGTAAAAAGTATAGCATTCTATTTAAATTAGTCAAGTTATAGCCACTTAAAGTTCTTATTGGATTAGTTTTAATTTTTGGACACCCTGTATAATATAGCAAGTTTATTATAATTCAATATATAAAACATGATTTATTGTTACACTTCACTGTAAATTTCGAGTACATAACTGAAATACTTCTGAAGTATTTGAAACATGAAATTTAGATTAGATTTTGTCAAAATTCAAATTATTTAAAAAACCTGAAGGTTTAGGTACTATAAACCTTGTTAAAATAGGCACTTATTTTGATCGTAGAATCCAAAAATGCAATAATATACAGGGGTTTGTTTGAAGGTCATAGACAATGATGTTTCTTGCGAAATAGTAGATATATGTTGGACTTCCAATGTGTTTATTTTTGTTGAATATCACGACGTTTCGGCTAGTAGTTATCTCTGGCCTTTTTGAAGTGAAACTAAATAAATTCCTTAGCTACATGACTATTTATACCAAAAGTAAATGCAGTGGAGTGTGACTGAGGTGGGTGCAGTCATGCCTGCTATGGCAAAATCACATTTTTTTTATGCTGCATTTAGTTTTTGTTTACAATTATCAAGAAGTGGTTTCCATACTTCTCTTAGATCTAAAGATGGTTTACTAAAACAACTCGGATTCTGATGTATAATCGCGGTTTCTTTGAGTTTCCGTTTTCTCCAATGTTGTTCTCGGTGTAGTATTTTAGCTTCAGACCATTTTATGTGGTGTCCATGAGTCCAGGCATGGTTGGCGGCACCAGATTTTTCTGTTTCTCCTCGAGATGTTCATTTTTAGTGTTCTTTGACCCTTACGTCAAGAGGTCTCTTTGTTTCGCCAACGTAAGAATTGCCACATTCACATGGTATCTGATGTTTTTCATGCCCTTTGAGTTGTTGGTTTGACCCTAGTGAGCCGACTTCTTAGAGAGTTATTTGAATTGAAAAGAACGTCAATTTTATATCGTTTTCCTATCCTTCTAATTTTTTCTCAAATGCCTTTAACATAGGGGATGTTCAATACTGGTTTTCGTTCTTCATTCGTTGTCGATATTGTCCTATTTCTGCGTCGTTCAAGAAATTTATCCACTAGATATACTGGGTATCCGTTGGCTGTCAGATCATTTTTAATGTAATCTATCTCTTTCATCAAGTTCTCGTTGATGTTGCAGAGAGTTAAGGCTCTATTTACGAGATTTCTTATAATTCCTTATTTGGTGTTGTTGGAGTAATTAGATGAATTATTAAGGTATTGTCCTGTATGCGTGGCTTTTCTGTAAACCGAAGTTCGAATTTGTCTGCCATTTCTCTCAGCCAAGATATCTAAGAATGGTAATTTATTTTCTACTTCTTTCTCCATGGTGAGTTTAATAGTTGGGCTGATATTGTTGAGATAAAAAGCCATAAATAGTCATATAGCTAAGGGAATTATTTAGTTTCACTTAAAAACGGCTAGAGATAACTACTAGCCGAAACCAATTAATATTCAACAAAAATAAAGACAATGGAAGTCCAACAGATATATACTACTTCGCAATATACAGGGGATTCCATTTAAAAAAAAAACTTTGATACTTTCAGAGCTTAAGGGACTCCCTGTATAATATGAAAATAGTTTTTAAAAGTAACTATAATTAGAACCCCATATATCTCAAAAGTGAAACTTTTTGAAAGCCATGTATTTTGGCCGCAATATTCCGTGCTGTATAGGGTGAATAACCCTCTATATAAGACAACAAGACAATCTATGGAATAAAAAAACACAACTCTGGAAACCATGGAGAGCAAAGCGAAATAGGTAAAGACATCAGTTGAGATGGCAAGACGATACAAAAAGATTGGCAGAACTGCCATGAAGGAGGCTGATAGAAAATAGACAGAAATGGAAGGAAATAGGGGAGGTCTTTGCCCGACAATGAACAAATGAGAGCTAGCAAGAAACAGGAAGAATGTTGTGTGTTAAACTGTATAATATATGGTATAAAATATTTTAGTTTAGCCTGCTATTAAGAGTAACCCACAGGTCCCTATGTCTAATTCCTTGATAATAACAACTTTGGAAATTCGATGAAGTATTTTTAGGATATATCTTGATGATAATTTCTTCGAACTGGGAATGTAAAAATTGACCATAATATTGGCGTTAAATTAATAATAAAACTACCTAAAACTTACATCGCTTTACTGCTTCTGTGATTCATAGTTTGATATTTTAACACATTTGTATTTGGAGCACATTGTACCATAATTTAAACAATACTAGAAAGTTTTAGATACCGCCAAAGAACGCAAAACCCACTGTTCCTTTCTACCTTAATACAATTCCAACAATGGCGCAAAGGTTAATCATAAAAACTAGAACATCTAAATTATTTAAAGAATGCGCAAAAACCTCTGCCCTTAAGAGGAATTGCGGTCAGCGGCTTTGACCCCTAAGAGAATAATTTTGTTGACGATCCGGAATCATTGCCAGCGTCCTTTTTGGTTATATTTAGGTCCTCTTCGAAGTGGCACAAGTTGGCCATTTTCAAACTTTGTTTATCTGTTGTCCCAAGACGACGGGATATAGTTTCTAATGTAAAAACGTTACCAAAACTTTTTTGTAATTAATAGTTTAACATTGTATTGTAACTTAAACATGTTAAGATGTTCTTTTTAAAAAACATAATAAAATAATGAAAAAAATGCTCTCTCAGAAAAGAATGCAAAAGTATGTTCAACGTACTGAGAGAACTCGTCGATTAAATAGATGAACCTTCGAACATACCCTTGTAGAATTAGCATAACGTCAGAACAAGACCCGGTTGTGTGAACGCTGAATAACGTAACAATATTTTTATTTATATTTGAAAAAGTGTTGATAAATAGTAGATATTTAATTTCTTGATACACACATGCCGATTTTATGCTATCCTTTTCTAATTGCAATATTTAAACGAATCAATTCTGATATGAATATATGGTTGCCTAAATTATTATTATTGTTATTTTCAATATTTAAACAATATTTACTAATAAAAATAAGTTTTTAAATTCTATTTTTGTTAATAATAATTGTAAACTACGCATTATAGTAATTTTTAACACTTAAAAACACCGAAAAAAATGTCGATAAGTAATTAAACTGAAAGAAAAGATAAGTAAACATGTTTATGTCTGTCAAACATAAAAAAGTGTCTCCCCCACCGACCATAAACAGCTTTTAAATAAATATATTGTTGTTTAAATTTAGGGTATGATCGAAGAGATGAACGATGTAAAAATCAAAGTTCAGGCTCAAGGCAGAAAAAATCCAAATCCTTGACCACCGGAACAAATAAATTAAAAATCAATTGAAATAAAGATATGTCAGTAAATCAAAGTTTTTGTTGTATCGTGTCAAATGTTAGTCACGTGTTACCAATATGTAATTATTTGTTTTGTGCGCTTCTGGTGAGAACTGTATATTATATAAGGTATCTTTTACAAATAACTAATCAATATATATATACAGAATGCGCTATCTTTTATGTCGGTATATAAACATTGAATAACTGAAATTTACCAACCGATTGATTTGGTTATATGTATTTTTGAAACGTCAATTCGGTACAATTTTAACCATGAATCGCTTTACACCGAAACAACGCGCCGAAATAGTGACAATGTACATTGAAAATAGTCCTTCAGTTGTGTTAACTCAACGTGCATATCGTCGAAAATATTATGGCCAACAGGCACCGTCTGACAACACCATCCGTAGTTTGGTTTCGAATTTTGTTGAGTACGAGACAGTAGGAGATCGTCAACATACCGTTCGTCAACGACCAAGACGTTCCAATGAACTGGTTGAAGCGGTCAGAGAGAGCGTTCCCCTGATCCCAAAAGTGTCGTATTGTCACCGCGCTCAGCATTTTGGCGTCAGTGGAACCATTTTGAAGGATGATTTGCATTTCTTTCCATATAAAGTGCAGTGAACACAAAGAATATTGCCGACGGACCGTCCTCGTTGCTTGAAATACGGTCAAACAGTCGTTCGAATGGTTGACACTGAACCTGATTTTGGAAGCAAATTTTGATGACCGATGAGGCTCATTTCACACTCTCTGGCTGCGTTAATAAGCAAAATTGCCCCATTTGGGGGACCCACAATCCACACGAGATCCACGAAACGCCATTGTATGACCGAAAAGTGACTGTTTGGGCCGACGTTTGCGCCAGAACCATCATTGGGCCATTTTTTTTTCAAAGAAAACGAAACAGTCGATGGAAATCGATATCGGTGGATGTTGGCTCATTATGTCTGCCCACAAATGCGTGAAAAAGGTGGTTGCTGGTTTCAACAAGACGATGCGCCATGCCACACTGCAAATCAAGCAATCCAATTTCTGCAACAGAAATTCCCTGGACGTCTGATATCGAAAAGAGGCGACATTGACTGGCCACCCAGATCTCCAGATTTGACCGCTCTAGACTTCTGTTTGTAGGGTTATTTAAAAAGCAAACTGTACGCTAGCAAGCCTCAGACTATTAAAGAGCTCAAGGCAAACATTCGTGCCGAAATCACCGCTATACCACCCGAGATGCTAGAAAAGGTAATGGAAAACGCAGGAAAAAAAGTCACATTTTGCGTTGGCCAATCAAGATGGCCACTTGATCGATGTAGTATTCAAAAACTAGTCCCAATAAATTGTTAAGAACCAAATTCAATAAAAATACCTCATATATAGAAATCAGTTTTTTTCAAAGTTATTCAATGTTTACATACCGACATAAAAAATAGCGTACCCTATATATATATATATATATATATATATATATATATATATATATATATATATATAATGTTTCTTTGAACAAAAGCTTTACAGAAAATGGTGAAGTTTTGAAAAATTCAATATGGCGGATAAAATATGGCATCTAAAAGCCGGCATACTACGTTAATTTGAATTTAATGAAATTGCTGTATCCCTAAAATATACCTTCTAATGAGGTTTAAAATAAATGTGTGGATCACTGATACTACACCAACATTAGATATTACCAAAAAAAAAATGGCAGATCCAATGTGGCGGATACAAGACCCAATAAACCTATCTTACGATTGAATTATGAAAGGGTTTTTGGAATTTTTGGCTTAATGCTCGGTATGGAGGTGAAAGTGTCGCTGATTTAAAACGTATCATTTAAATACCAAAATCCAAAATGGTAGATCCAAGATGGGGACGAAAAGATTAAAATTACTTAAATATGAGCAAAAATTTATACTAAGGGATTTTTGGGGTCGCTGATTTCAAATCTGAAGTCGGATTTGAAAAATTCAAATCGACCGATCCAAGATGGTGAACGAAAAAATTAAAACTACACGAATCTTAGCAAAAATTTGTACCAAGGGTACTATTTGTACTAAAATTCGTAACGGCATAATTTTTATAATTCATGTTAGATAGGTCACTTTGAATTTTTAAAATCCGGCCTTAAATTTGACTTTATTTTTTTTGGCCGCCATCTTGGATCCGCCATTTTGATTTTTTAAAATTCGATCTCAGATTTGAAATCAGCGACCCCAGAAATTCCTTGGTACAAATTTTTGCTCAGATTCATATAATTTTAATTTTTTCATCTTGGATCCGCCATTTTTGGATTTTGACATTTAGATAATATATTTTAAGTCAGAGACATTTTAAACTCCAATGCCGAGCATTTTATCAAAAACCCTTTCATAACTCAGCAGTAAAATAGGTTTATGTGATTTTGCATACGCCGTTTTTTTTTTTGTAATGTTTAATGTTATTGTGGCATCAGTGATCCTCGCACTTATTTTCAACCAATTATATGGTATATATTAAGGATTACAGCAATTTCATAGAACTTTTTCTCAAATTTAAATGCCGACTTATAGCCGCCATATTTTATTCCGCCATATTGAATTTTTCAAATCATACCATTTTTTTGAAGTTTTTCATCCAAACAAACATTTTGTCACCTCGATCATAATAATCTATTAACCCAAAATTTTGTATACGCAGATGATCCAGTTGACATGAGAAAAAATAATATATATATATATATATATATATATATATATATATATATATATATATATATATAATACAATAGAAAATTCTCGACCAGCGAATGCAGTGGCCTGATGAGTCCTACACTAGGACGAAACAGCGCTGTCGTCATTTTTTGGACCAGGAGTTTTTCTATGATCTTGGAGTTCTCCACACTTTTTAACATGGTCTTTATATCCGCATAGCCGAGAATTTCCTATTGTTATTGTTTACACGGACGATATTTTATCTCTCTTTTTTATATTTTATTGCCTTAAAAAACACGCAACAGCTCTCTTAGAGAGATCGTTGATGCGACACTACTTAAACTGCGGAATTCGTGGTTGGTTTGGTTGCCGATATCAGATAATGCGACCTCTATTCATAGAGTAGCCCGTTTAGCTTATCGAGTTTTGATATATTCCTTTTTTAATTTACCGTCGCGCCATCACATGGCGTTCTGTACAACACTGTTAATTTGTGTTGTTTTTGTGTTATTGAATGAGCCATCGAGATGTCGCCACTGTGTCTTATTTACTATTTTTCAACCGTGAAATCTGTTTATAGGGGACACAGATGCGAGATGATGGTTTGTACCGAATGCAATAATCTGATGAGTCCTATACTAGGATGACACAGTTCTGTCGTCATTTATCAGACCCAGACTTCATGATTGGAGTTCCCCACACTTTTTAACATGAGAGTAATATTTATCAACGGTCTTTATGTCCACATAGCCGAGAATTTTGTATCGTATTTTAGAATTAAACGGACCATAACTATCTCTTATATATATATATATATATATATATATATATATATATATATATATATATATATATATATATATATATATATATATATCCAAGAACCCTTGCATTACTATGGAAAAATATGAAGGTGCTACAATACCACATATTTATTATAATTCTACACTGTTAAATAACTTCACATTAATTTTAAGGTAAAGAGCTAGAAGCAAATTTCATAAAGCCTCTCTTAAATTCATTTAATGTTAATGTATTAAATTTTATAATTTATACATTAACTCTAATGTAATTACACCAATAATTTCAGTAACTTTATTGAAATTTAAGGTAACATTCAATTAAATTTAATGTACAAAGTTTAATTTCAACGTACATATAACTTATTCACGTTTTAAGGTACAAATCTATTAAGTTAAATTAATGAATGTATCTTAAATTTAAGGTTTTTTTAACTGTGTAGCTACGATGATCCTGCACTAACCGTTTGGTTTACGAAGTAGGCTCGTCTCTTTTGACATAAAATTTTCAAATACCAAAATGTCTTTTAAAGTCCTTACCCATAAAATTCCAATGAAACTCGTTGTGATATTCGTTGTATATCATGGTATTAAGCGCTTTTTATTTTTCTCATAAAAATAAACTCTTGGTACTAAAATACACTTATATGAAAAAATTGGCAATAAAAATTTAACTACCCCTTGATCGGACAGTCTGCCTGAGAGCTCAATACGTTTTATGGGTTTTAGGTTTTACGCTTCTTGGCGATATAAAAATGGTTTCTGTATGGATAGCGGTATTTCCTGAAATACAGTCATATCAAGTTATCTTTAGGGCTGGAGAATTTCCAGATATTTGTAAGAAAATTTTCCTCAAATAGACAAGTTAAAGCAATATTCTTTTACTTCTTTTATATGACTTTGATCATGAAGGAGAAGTCACTACATACACTTAGCAATACATTCGTTGATCTTCTCTCTTATTTTTACTAAATTGGTTTTGATTTTCTTTATAATTCTATAATATTTGACTTAACTTGAGCGCTGTTTTAGAATTAAAATGTCTAATGTCATAAAACAAAATTTAAAAATTTTAAAGGAAAATGCCTAATATGTGGAATAGAAATTTTTGTGCAACTCTTTGAATTGTCGGTAAACTCAGAGTATGAAAAGAGTTAAAAAAAAAGCCTAAAAGCTAATTCTATTTAGCGACCACAGTGCCTGATACATCATTTCGTAAAGCCCATTGACAACAAAAGTGCTGAGTTCAAATTATTAACCTCTGACGAAAAGACAACAGTCGAAAAATTTATTAAATTTACCTAAAATTGGCTGAAATTGTACATAACGGGTTCATTTGGAGATTTTATTTCTTTTTTTTTGACATGCGCAGCGAATGATCTGAAATGTTTCGTATAAAAGCGTTATTTTTTTTTTGCTGAAATGGAAATGGGGGAAAATTTGGCAACCAACTGGAGAGGTCAAGTGCACCTTTCCAGTGAATTGTTAAAAAACACCCTATAGTACGAAATGAATATAAAGATTAAATACAAAAGCTGACACAGGACATTCCATGGCCATCTTGACGTTGACCTTTAGGTTATACTAATGTCAAGTTGATTTCTTTAATGACAATCCATATTTTCTATTGCAGTATAAATACGTTTTTTCCTTCACTAAATAGTAAAACGTTTCTCTTTATAATGCCGATTTAAAAAGGAGGGTCGTGCTCTACGGATGCTTTCATTTACGGCAGCGGAATATCGGTAGGTGAACATTTATCATATTGACAGTCATCGGTCAAATGTTTAGCGCAGGAGTATCTAATTGCGCACGGCGGTATCTACCTACAATCGGTATATCCCTGTTCTCTAAATTGTTCAAAGGTTTGAATATCCGGTAATCAAAACATTCACTCGGTGGTCGGTTCTCGGGCGCCACCCTCGGGATTACTGTGGTCGAGGGCCCTCTAATGCACAGGGCAGCTTATGACAGTGGATAAATCGCAAGTCAGGGGTCAATTGCGCGTATTACTACTAGTGGCTGGTTGTCAATTGTTTCCTGACATGTTAAGAATGGGCACTAGGTAATGAAGCAAACTTTTTTAATAAAAACATCCTGTCTCCTGTATTTCATACTTTCTACAAAGATATGGCCTAAAACTAACTTACAACCTAAGATGGACAATAATATAAACAAATAAATGGTCGGGAAGGCAAAAATATATTATGTGCGCTGTTCACGATAGCTCATACTTATCGGTAGCAGCAGACGGTAACCTGGAGGCACCATTCACGATGCTATTCACGTTACCTCGTACTACACGTTTGCGATGCTGTTCACGACGCCCCGTACTTAACTTCTCGTTGTTCACGGCACCTCGAACTAAATACTCAACCGGCGACAGTACATCCAACAGTAACCTGGCATCGATCTGCGGTAGATGGCGTCTCTACACACGGCGACGGCGATAAACGTTATCAATGGACATCGGAGGGGGGCATCCAGCGGTCAAACACATTCCTGGTCATTATGGACACAAAACCGACAGCATGCAACGCATGCGTCTATAGGTGACGGTAGTACGCTGCTCGTACTTGTAAGTGTCCTCGTCAGCGTCGGTAGAATGACACAACATTGCCCATACTTACAAGAGTCTTCGACAATACTGGCCATTAACAGGGTAATATACCTAAATTGCGAGACCAGGAAGGCGCGGTCCGGCGGGCGACCCAGGTAGTCCGTTGGCACTGTAAACTCGGATGGAAAACGTGCAGTTCTCAGAAAATTATTATTATTTTTTTTTCGAAGAAGGGAAATCTTGCATAGACCCTAATATGAAGTGTGAAGGTAGCGCCGGATTCCTATCGGCTAAAACCCCCCTGGACTGAAGGTCCCCACAATCTACTTTTGTTGGCTATAGTGAGGCTATAGCCTACTGAAGCGCACAGGGAGTGTTTCATCGGTCTCAGGGCCGTAGCCATGTAAACCTCCGTTCATCACGCTTTGGTGTTTCTGCTCCAAGTGTCGTTGCATCTATTGGATCGCACCACCTTACATTTCGCATACAATGTAAGGCTGATCTCATTTTCGCTTCCATTCATCTCTTTCATTACCTAAAATGATAAATTTGACATGGTTTTTCGGAGCTGTCCTAGGGATTCCTCCACAGAAACTGCTTGCCGGCCGGTCTTGTTTCCTTCTTCCTGGTTCTTTCTTCACTCATCTTCCTTCGCTCTTCTTCTTCTTCTTTTTCACTCTTCTATCTGATATTCCGGATTTCTTTCTGGTATCTTCGCCTAGAGTTGCAATCTAGGTCTTTTATGTTTTCTTCAATCCACTCCTGGATCGTAATCCACTGCTTTTCTGATCAGTGGATTGTCATGCTCTTCTGCTTTGAAAGATTTTGACAGCCTTTTGGCTCAGGACCTCCCGCTCCATCTCTTTTCTCTACATATTTCTTCGTTCCTGATAAACCACCGGGCGTTTAAGGCCATTCTCAGTACTATGCTATCCTGAGCTTCAAACCTTTTGATGTACGATTCAGCAGCGTAGCCCTACGCTGCTGATCAGTAGGTCAGCACTGGCCTTAGCACTGTTTTAATAATCGTTAATTTGATCCTCAAACTCATTTTAGTTCTTCTGTTCAGCAATGGGTAGAGTTGTTTTCTCGTTAACTTAAACTTCTTTATTGCAGCGGTGATGTGTTTTTCCCAACAAAACCCTCTATCTAGTATCGCTCTGATATATTTGGCTTTATTGATCCATTTGACTTGTTCGCCATCAATATCTATCATCTCGCCCGGTGGTTTCCTTCACTTCATCAGTAAGAGTGCTTGACTCTTTTTCTCAGCAAATGGTCAGCTCGAGCTAAAATAGCCTGACGAAGCTCCCACTATGCCGGCTAGTGATGGCGTGGGGCGATAACGCTTACAGTACTGCGGTATACCACAGACAGACGCTCTGAAAACCGTCGGAAAATCGCATTTCCCGGAATGGCGCGGAAATCTAATTACATATCGTCAATATGGAAACTTTAAACATTCTTTTCTCGCAAGAATAAGATTTTTTGATGTACAATAAATAAAATTAAAATTAAACTTAATACATAAAATTATTAGCAAATAAAAAAATAAATCTGTAATCTGAACCGACAAAGTAGCAAAAGCCCACTATGTAAATTAGTATTTCTTCCTCCATAAACTCACCCTACAATCTAATAATCCCACTTAATCTTATGCCCTACTTGAAAACACAATTAAATAAATTATAACTTTCAAATATAAATCTTCTGTAACACACAGGAGATCTCCAGTTAATCATTACCAATTATTCTACAACTGGAGTTCCAAAAGTTTCAATTTCATTGTGTAACACAATATCTTATTTGTGATTTATTTAAAAATTCTTATGTAATTTTTAAACTTCAGAAAGTAAAGCTTTTTCTCAGTAATGATGTTTTTCTTCAAAATTTAACTTATTTCAAAGTAAAATTATTTCTAATAAGTTGTTAAATAACACTACGGAACAAATTTTAGTTTATTTGTTGTATTTTGTATAAAAGCGCAATTTTTTGTTAATTTTGGGGCTCTGAACACAAAAATGGCAATGAAATTAAAAACTTAGTTGCAATTTTCCAGAACAAGTTTTTTTTTATTTTTAACAAAATATTAAAAATTACGTATATTTACCCTTGTAGAGACACTAAATATCCTGTCTTTTTGCTTATCTTTTGTGAATTATTTTTGGAACATCTCTAACAAGAGTCCAACGGTAGTCGGCAAGCATGGAAGCATTCTACTTTCCCTGGAATCTTTGCTCCAAAAGGTTCCCGGAAAATATGAAACTATATTACCTACTGGTCATTTAGCTTGTTTACAATGGTATCCATGATTTTCAAAAGATATCAAGAAACCGCTGGCTAAAGTAAAAATAACAAACGTTTTCCATGTTCAAAGCTTTCCGTCGCAAAAAACCTCACAAAAATTAGAGTTTCTAACTTGGAAACACTTGACTATCTCTAACGCTCTAGGTCAAATATTTATATATTATATTATTTATAAATACATATTGTATTGATTCTTTATTTAATTGAAAGAGTTGTATAAACCGTCGATCAGATAGAGAAGAACGATCACTTTGGTCGCGGAACACTCGTTTTTGAACTCTAAGCAATATCTGGGAATCAGGGAATGTTGCGATTTAATTAGTTAAAAATCTCTGCACAGGGAATATTATAGCTGTATTTTATTGACTCGTATTGAATTTGTAAACTGAGAAAACAACGAAACAATCATAAAATAACCATCATAAAGTTAGGCTATGCTTTGTGATAACAATCGAAGAATATTATTTGCGAAAATAAAACAATAAAGGCAAATTTTTAGGATGTGTAGTATCGAAATCCTTAATTTGTCGAAACTTAGCGATATGAAAAGGAACTGATCATAAAATACGAACAATTAAAGAGAAAAGGATCATTTCCGTTCCGATTGCCTTATTTTTCTTTTCCTTATGTTTATCAGAAAATCTCAGTCACTGTTTACCTTTTTTATAATAACCAGAATAGTTAAAATACTACTATAGTAGTAACGACGTTAAGTGGTAGCATAACCTAAACAGGGGCGGATTCAGCCTCTTTCTTTGGGGGAGGGGGGCGGTGATTCAGAAAAGTACAGTATGGCAAGCGAAAGTAAGTTGTCGACAGGGGGGGGAGAGACACCAGCAACATTCCCATTCCTAGTATAAAAGGCAAGGCGGGTCTATTTTTCTGAATTTGAATCTCTTGGAGAGGGGGGGCGATAACAAGAAAAAACAAGTTGCGGACGGGGGGGGGGGGGGGATATGAGCAGCATACACATTCCTAGTATAAGAGGCAAAATCGGGTCTATTTTCCTGAATTCAAAGCTCTTGGGGGAGGGGGCTATCACGAGAAAAACAAGTTATCAACGGGGGGGAGTGCCAGCAGCATACACATTCCGAATATAAAAAGCAGAATTGGTTCTATATTCCAGAACTCAAAGCTTTTGGGAAGGGGACGGGCGATGGCAAGTATACATATTCCTATACTTTATTCAAGAACTAGAGAGAGTAATAAAACTGTTACCGAAACCTTCCACGTACCTGCTTCAGTGCCGTAGAAAACTGAGGACTGCCGTAAATCTAATTATATTTAAATATTATGAGCTTTTATAAATTTACTGCAACAATAAAATTTCTGATAGTTTTTCTGTCAGCGAGCAAAGTATACCTTACAGTGTGTACTCAGTGATTTATCTTGTTTGTGCTTGTTATCAAATATAGTTTGAGATTAGTAAGATACCCAAAAGATATGGCTATCTATATTTATTCCAAAATCGTTAAACCAGAGCATTTTTTCCTTAACGAAAAACTTATTACGATGAATGTTTATGATGCTTTAAGAAATCAATATCTAGCTAATAATGTTAAAAGCTCTGTTTAGATGTCTTCCAACATAATAATAATTGGAAAATCTACTATGTACTGAATACTGAAGGAGAAACAAACGACTGAAATTATTAGTACTTCCAAGCCACATTCGATCACAGGCAGGCGAAAAACCTCGTTGGAAGATGAGATGTAAACTGCAATAAATAGAATTGTACTCATATTTTATAATGAGAAGCAGATCCCAACCGTCGACAAAATTCTAACTAAAATCACTGAAGATCGGGATTTACCTGAAATTAAAAGAACTGAACTCTGAGAACTTAATTTTTGCTGGGAAAAACCAGATAGGAAATCTGTTCTTATAGATCGTCTGGAAAATATCCATTGGAGAAGGAAATATCTCTCTCAATTAAAAGGTAGAATTGCTAGAAATACCACAACTTACAAAATTGGTAATTTACCTGAACTTTTGAAAGATTTTTTTGAATAAAGTTACTGCAGAAAATTGAGAAAAATCCATATAATTAAAGAATAAAATGTGATAACTCAGTCTCGTGATCGGTAAGATAGAGAAACCAATTATAATTAATTTGAGCGAAGGCAGCTTCACTGACTTCGATTACGATTAGATACGTATTGTTCATCAGCGTAAACACAATTTGTTATTTAAATTTTCTGTAACATATACAAATTAATTACATTTGAATCCCTTTTTAGTGTTTAATTTTAATTCTGCAGATGGTTTAAGAAATAAATAAACTGAATCATCAAATGTCCTAAAAATGTTTTTAATTAATAATAAAATGTCCGATAGCCCCAAAAAAATTTTAATATCATTTGGAAGAATTTTTTTTTAAATATTTTTGATTAAAAAACTTCTAACCTATACCTATGAAAAATATATGTGTCTAACAGATTTTGTCAGACACCGAACTAAAGAACACAGGTAGTTTGCGAAAATAAAAAAGGTAAAAAATGATTTATTACTCTCTCTAGTTCTTGAATAAACTATAGTATAAGAGGAAAAATCGGGTCCATTTTCCTGAACTCAAAGCTCTCGGGGGGACGGGGGGGCGACCCCCCGCCCCTCCCCTTGGATCCGCGCCTGAATCTAAGTTTAATTTATCTTGATGAAATTTTTAAAGTACCATAAAATGATTTTTAAAATGCCTATTTTTTAATATTTACTTTAAAAGTAATATATCTGACATAACATTTAAGACCATTTTCCTTTAGAAAAACATTAATCATTTATTGTATCTTCTTCAAGTAACTGAAATTCCACCGCCTCTGACGATCTCCTCTAAATCTTGTATTACAAGCACATTCGAGACAAATCGCTAGTAAAAGACATCTCCAGTTTAAACCTGGCCAATTCCTACAGGAAAATGGCGGAACTACTAGCACACATACAAATTGCCCGACATTTGTATTGATGGCGACATTTAACATTTAAGGATTGACCATGGACCTTGGCTTTAATTTATGTTCTTTTTATTACGGTTAAAAGAAGATAAACATAGAACTTAAGAGGTTGTTTATAGAATATATACATGGTTTTGTCTCTGACACAATATGTTTAATTTAAAAAAAAAACGAAATCTATCAGATTTATCTTAGAAATCAATACCCAACTATTATATAGTTATTTTATAATGTTTAAAGTTAAAATATCGCCTCACTATATACATCTGAAATTACGCATTTAGTAATTTAAAAGGCTTTTAAACTAATTAACAACCAAATGTTCCCAGATATTGCTTAGAAAATAATCAAGCATACATTGGTCTATTTAAAAGATAGAACTCAAAATCATAAATATATTATTAAAGGTCATGACACAAATAACAATACAACACTAGCCAAACAAGCAATTGAAAGTCTACATAAAAGAAAACATCCATATAAAAAAACACCCAATACTATGAATTTCAGAACTGACATCAATAATCTTAAGGCATAAAATTGCAGACGTTTACAAATTATTTTTAATAAACGAAAACCTAGTTAAATTGTAATTTTGGTCAACAGGCAGAAGCTTATATAAATATTCAACCTAAGGAAAAGGGAACAAATAATATTTTAAATGGTCAGTTTTAGTTCAATAAGTTTTGCCCAAGTAAATATCTTTTACGGCAAGGAAATTATATTTAACTTTTAAAATGTTCAATCAAAAATATCACGTTTTATATTATGAAGGTGGTTTAATTAAAATAAACTAAAACGTTACTGAAAAGGCAAAAATACTTTAATTTTACTTAATTCCTCTAAAGATATTGACCGGAACTTATTAAAAAAAAAAAATAATAATTATGAATGAATGAAAACGAGGGTGATGATACTAGATCATTGACGCCTAGGCCTCTATTGGGCCCTTTACATTCTACTATAGCTGCAGGTCATTCGAGGCTGATCGCCTTTGCGAATCCAAGTAGCCTCGTTAGTTGATCTTGCTTAACTGCTTCCGGTAACAAAATTCTATCTCAAAAATATCTCTGTTTCAGTCCGTTGAGTGCTGGGCACTCTCTGAGGACATAGGCAGCAATTTCATCCTCCTCCAAATACCATCTGCATGTCGGGTCTTCGACACCGATTGTATGAAGATGGTCCCTCAGGTACTAATGTCCTGTCAACAATCCCACCTCAATTCGCAGCTCTTTCCTTCGTAAGGAGTTAAGCTCCTTAGTAAGCTGTGCGCTAGGTCCAGTTATATGTTTCCTAGCACACCTCATTCCAGCAGCTTCCCTCCAAGGTTCAATAAATTTGCTTTCCAGCAATGATTTTAATTCCCTTTTGTCATTGGAACGAGTAGAATTGGTTGGGGTCCATATGGTTCAGTTCCCAAAGTCAACTTTGCCGTATGATCTGCTTCCTCATTCCCTCATATACTCGAGTGTCCCGGAACTCACACGAGTTTGACTGTGCAGTCTGTCCTTTTCAAACCATTCAGTACGTTCTAGCACTCAGACATCAGTGGTGAAGTTACGACACTGGAATTTAGTGCAAATATGGCAGCCTTACTGTCTGAGCATATATTTGTTACCCTCTTCCTGTCTATATCCCTCTCACAGAGATAGGCACACTGCAGAATAGCATAAATTTCCGAGGTGGAGATTGTCGCACGTTGTGCGAGAGGGTAGTACTCTCTGACTCATGTGCTTCTGCTGAACACTCCGGCTTCAGCTCTTTCGTCTTATCGAGATCCATCAGTATATCACCAGGATCCATTTCTCGGCAGATTTTGCTCTCCCTCCTAATCCTCTCTACTTCGCAGAAATATCTCCAAAAACATTTTTAAAAGCGGTGTCATCGTGTAATCTATCTGCATGGGGAGCGATAAACACCTCTCCACCGCGCTTTTCCAGACACCTGAGTAGCCGCCTGTTCCAATGCCAAGATGCCCTAGGCAACTGAAACGATAAACAGACTTCAGGGCCTCGTTTTGTATGTATAAGTGAAGAGGAGGCATTCTTTGAACTTTGTCAAGTTGATGACTGTGTTTGCGCATATTACGCCACCATACAATAACCGCGTACGTTATCATGGTGCGGATTACCATAGTGTATACCCAAAATAGCACTTTAGATGTCAGCCCCCATACTCACTCTAAGGTTCGTTTACAAGCCCAGAAAGCACGTATGGCTTTCTTGGTTCGAGTCTCACTATGACCATTCCAGCTCAGTTGTGAGTCCAGAATTACTCCCAAGTATTTATCTGTCCTCTTGTATTGAAGGGTCCTTCCTACCAATGTAATTATGGGAAGTCTCCCCATTATCCTCTTTTTTGTAAAGAGTACCACCTCGGCCTTGTCCGGGTTTATACCGAGTCCTTTCCTGTGGAACCATCGTTTCGCGATCCAGAGGGCTCACATCATTGGTTCCTTCAGATCCCGGATATCGCAACCAGGGCACAAAATGACTAGATAATCGGCATAGGCCTCTATATACAAATCGGAATCATTCTGTTCACTCAGCAGGCTATCCGCCACAAGACCCCACAGCAAAGGCGGTACAACTCCTCCTTGTGGACAGTCCTACTTGACAGTGCTTTAACAGGTACATTATTATGCTCAATATATATTATTCTCTGAATTAATATTGCTCTAATCCATGCGACTATTGTTGCTTCAGAGCCTCGTCGTGGTAGAGCATTACATATCGGATCGTAAGACTTGTTGTTGAAAGCCCCATCGATATCGATAAAGGTAACTAAGTCAGATCGTCCATCCAACAGCGCGTTTTCGACTCTTGTGATGAGTCGGAGTAGCGCCGCATCTGTGGATTTTCCTTCCGGATAGGCAAATTGTAAAGGATGTAAAATATATTGCACCCTTATTCCTTCCTAGAAGTGTTCCACCACCTTTCCAGTGCCTTTAACAAAAAACTGGTCAAGCTGATAGGGCGGAAAAACTCAGGATTTGTCTAGCCTGTTCTTCCTACCTTGGGAATAAAGACTACTTATATTTTACTCCACGCCATCGGTATGTATCCCAAGCACAAACATGAGCGGAATAGTTTCACCAGATGGCTTACTATAATATCAGAAAAATTTTATAGTAAAGCCGGAAATATCCTTACCAGGTGACTTGAAACGGGCAAAAATTTTCATCGACCATTTCACTCTTTCATATGTCACTATCGTTTTAACTAATTTGTAGTCATGATGTACTAAGGGGAGTCTTCATTTTTCAGACTCTCTCATATCGATTTGAGCCTAGAAAGAGCACTCTTAGTAGCTCCCCTAGGGTCCCCTATATATATATATATATATATATATATATATATATATATATATATATATATATATATATATAAATTCTGTTAAACTTTAATTTTAGTCTTCTTAAAGCAATACAACAGACACAAGCTTACATAAGTACATCATCTAAAAATTATTTAAATAAGTTGTGCCTAAATATATATCCTTTAAGGTAAAAAAAGCTATACTTCATCAAAAATATCATGCCTTCGTTTTTTTAATTAAAAAATTAATGGTTTAATTAAAATACAACAGAAACTTTAGTGAAAATCAAAAACGCTTTAATTCCACTTAAAGTTCATTCCGTAATCTATTAAAAGAAATTATAATCGTTTAAAAATTAATCTCTAATATTCCAATGTATTGGATTTAAGACACAATACGAAAAGTGAAAAAAAAAAGGTAAAACATCTGCTACGGACTCATGTCCTTCACTCACTTGAGCTGATTCTTTTTAACCAATATACATTGATTGAAATCAGTAATCCTTAATTTCGTGTATAAACCTTTAACAAAGTATCATACTATTAGAGGTACCAATCATATAATTTTCATTAAGACGTAATAGATTTACAATTAAATATCTGGAACAAAGAAAAAGTTTAGTTATGTCGTTTTACTGAGTTTGAACATCTAAATTTCCAATAAAAGCTACTTACAACTTGTTGAAAAAGTAAGCTGATAAAACTCAGCTTTAAGCTAAAAATAACTTTCAGAATTTTTTTACTGTCAAGATTACGGCATTATTGGCTCTTTTTGGTCAGTTCTTTCGTTAATCCTCTTATATTCATGTACCATTGTTTTTATTCATTTTATTATTTTCAGATCTCACAAAAGCTGTTCATAAAATCCCATTTGCTTCTTTTTTAGAATTTTAAAATTATATACAAAAATGCAGTGTTAAAAATTATTTTATAAGAGGGTAAAAAAAATAACAGTGGATTTAAAATGATGTATTTAGATGCACATGCACATTTTGTTGAAAGAAAACAACTAGTTTGATTGGATCACGTCCAACCTAAAATAGGAAATGGCATTCGTACCCCAGGAAGAAAAAAGAGAAGAAGGTCAAGGAAGTTATGGAACAAGGGGATCACAGATGTCATGCTAGAAAGAAATATAAGTGACATTGGTCGTCAGGTTAGGACAGGCAGTGATAACTGATATTATTAAAGATATATTTCTTAATAATGATATGTCTAGCAAAACTACAAAAAAGTAATAACATCAATATATAAGACGATATACTAGGAAAGTTGTTATAGTAGGGGAGCCCAAGCGGGGATTTTGGGATTTATGCAAGCTCGGTGGAATACTATAAAGGAAGAAAGTTTGTACCCTGTTATGAACTATCAACCTGTTATGAACCTTAAATATAGGGGGTTGCGTCTAGAGCAGCCGAACAGATTAGTAAAAAAAAATCGATCCTTAAAGTAACTCGAGCTCATCAGAATAAAACAGGGTGAGTTAATTACATGCAGAAAAGTATACATTTCAATATTCTGACGGTTTTAGCATGACATAAGAAAATGAGCGAGTGACAAAGTTGCAAAAAAAAACGTCACCAGGACATATTCGAGCACGGTTGATTTTTTTTTATTTTGATGGAAATCATGTAAGGATCACGGAAATAATATAATCTGATGATTTTCGCAAGCTGAAAAAGCTAATTTTTTCAGTCAAGTGTAGTACGTGCAGGTGCTGAGAATAATGTATTTTCCACTCCGCGGCTCTCTTCCCTTTTCACTCTTTCTCTATTTCTCACTCTCTCGCACCATCTCCACACTACTTTCTGTCGCCATGATGTTATTCCAACTGATCACAACAACGCGTTTGAGCTCTTAGATGTATAACGTTTGTTTATTGTATTTTCAAAAAGTTTAGTGAATTAAATACAGTAAGTTTTATATTTATTACTACAATGAGTGATAATACTGATAAAAGAGTGAACTGTGTATTTTGTGGTCAAGAAATACATGAAAAATTAATAAAATTTACACCAGAAACGTTAAAAAAATGCATGGTGATTTTCGAGTATCGCCGAATCAAGCCGGCTCGTAGAAAATCACGCAGCACCTACACTGAAATTGAAATTTCAGAAGGAACATCATTAAATGACAGCTATCATGCGCAGTGTTATAATGATGCATATAACTTGCCCCCATGCCAATCAGAGCTACGGCAACAATTATTACGAACGCAATACATCGCATGCTTACGGAGGAATGCCCACTTTCGAATCGTCACTGAGATGTCATCAGCAGATTTTGGGTGGAAAAATGTGGATGGAAAGTTGGAGATGACTTGGTTCATTGGAAATCAACTCCCAGAAGCTAATGAAGATATTGTCATAACACCTGACATTTTAGGGAATACTCCAGATTCAGGTATGTTTCCTTTTTAAAATACTAATAATATCATGAAATAAGTTAAATATTGTTAAATATCATAACCATTTCTGATTACAGATATGCAAGATGTAGATTAAAATGACCAAAATGATTCGAACTCCCAATCTGAAGACAATTCCACTGATGATGATGAAGATTAAACGTCTTTTTGAAATTTTTTTCTTCTCATAAATACATGATAAAATTGTACATGTATATATTTTTCTATGACATTATATATTATTTGCTGTCCATTGAAGTTCTTCCGTTCAGTAATAAAAAAAATTAAACTGTCAGATTTAAAAAATTCCTCCACACAATTGTCAGATTATTGGTCTACACGATAAGAACATCATGCTGAACCGACAGATTTTTTTTTTCACTTTCAAAAATCGGCTATGAGTTCTAGTTGCGTCAAAATCGTCAGTCTTTCTAATATGACATCTTTAAGGGTTCACTTAACATTCTCCCTGAATATCTGACGCGCTCGGATAACTTTTTTTTCTAATTTTTTCCACCCCTTCGTGTGGCCACCCCCATCTAGCAAGCCGTCAGATTAACCTCCCTCCGTTACCAGAAACAGGTCGCGCGTATACATTGTTAATGTCTAACGCGCTTGAGTATGTCTTTTTGACTGATTTTTTTTACATTTTTGAAAATTTATACTCGCTTCTCCCACCAGTATTGAGGCATATATCATTTAAACTTTTTTTCTATTTAGCATCTAATCTTCACAATCGAATAGATCCCGACAACGCTTGAGTAACTACTCATTTAGCCTCTTGGGCTCCCCTACTATTATTTCTTTTAGTTCATATTTATACTAATATTTGATGAAATATTACCGTATAACACACATAATACCCCATTTAAAATGAAATTATTAAATGCGGTATATTGAGAATATATTAAAAAATATATTAAACCATATGTATTACTTTTGAGGAAGTATATTTCTTAAATCTTGCATATAAATTCCGAAAGTATTCAATATAACCCTACACACGCAAAATATGAATGACATATGAAAAGAAAACATCCAGGTCGTGACACGGGCTCCTTTGCAATTTTTCATTTTATTTGTAGCCTTTTATTAGGTTTTTACCTCAATCTGAGAAAAAAGAGAATATAATTCTTGACATTTTTGAAGAAGATGCCCTTTGGGTTGTTCTTTTTAATAAAAATTTTAAGGATAAAAGTTGAGGAATACCTCTGGAAATAAATTTATATGGACAAGTTCAAAAGCATTTTAGTTGAATGTGATATAAATATAACTTAAAGGAAGTTATAAATAATTCAGATATTTTTTTTATTAAGGATGAATTGGGCATGCCATCTAAAAGTTATAGGGCTCCAATTCCTGTTATAATTATATGAATAAATTAAATATATAGTGAATGTACTTCTGAGGAACTGAAGAAATTCAAGGATGTACTGGTTGAAGTAAAAACAAACTCAGAAATCTATCAGGGATTTCATA
Organism: Diaprepes abbreviatus; assembly: GCA_034092305.1. NCBI lineage: Eukaryota > Metazoa > Arthropoda > Insecta > Coleoptera > Curculionidae > Diaprepes > Diaprepes abbreviatus. The sequence continues at coordinate 4,631,072 of JASJET010000129.1, forward strand.
ACGTAGCAGTATTACGCAACGGTAGTCAGGCCAATTTTTGGGTAGTATTGATTCTTTATAATGTAACAAGCCACTCAATTAAATATTCTACTTTGAATTTGAATTGAAAATTGTGAGTCGTGCTCACAAATTCGAGCTATCGTGGACATTTCTAACATATAAATCAGTAGCGTAACTAAAAGTATGTGCGTCCCCCTCCCGCAGATTTCTGAATGCCTCCAACTATTTTTTGCACCGGTCTTGATCCTTCATATTTTGAGACTTTCTCTAAATATTGATTCTTGGCATGTTCAAAACAAATAACGGTCTCCACTTAATTTTTCATTTTCATTAAGTGATTTGAAGGCGCCCCTGGATTGCCTGCGCCCCTCCGCATCGCGGAGTCTGAGGTGTCGTTATTAACGCCCCGGGCCAAAGTCACTATTTCTTGCCTACATTTCCTAACTTTTACTTTGTTTAAAATATAGTATATTTGGGCATGCATATTACAAAATCTTCAATTAATTACTGACAGGATCGAGTTTCGAAAATCTATCTGCCCCAATTCAGGCAAAACGTAAGTATATACTTTGTCGATCTTCTTGTACTAAATACAATACACAAAATACAAATTCATAAGACAAAAACCACAAAACATAAAAATAATGCCTAACCGTCGACAAGTGATATCAGAAAATCAACCGATTGATAATATTAAATCGGTTATGTGCAAGCCGATAAGTGTTAAATGAATGAATGAGTAAACATGGATGCTTAGGCTTCCTTGGACTTTTTGCATCACACCATGGCTGCGGGTCATTCGAGCCCGATCACCTTTGCGAATCCAATCAGGTGAACGGCTTCCGATGACCAAATTCTATCTCCGAAATGTCTCAGAATCTGTTCGTTGAGCACTGGAACTCTCTGAGAACGAAGTCAATACTATCATCCTTCTCCAGACCCCATCCGCACATCGAATCATTTATGACACCAATTTTATGAAGATTACCCTTCAGGTGACAATATCCTATCAACAGTCCACCATTCGCAACTCTTTTTTTCCCAAAGATTGAAACTCCCTAGTGAGCGGTACATTTAATAAAGTTATATGTTCCTTGGTACACTTTATTCCAGAAGCTCCTCTGAACGATTTGATAAATCTACTCTCCAACAATAATTTTAATTTACTTTTACTGAAGGATAGTTAGAATTAGTTGGGGTCCATATGGTTCAATGGCGGACCTCATCTTTGCCAGACGGTCCGCTTCATCATTCCTATGGATAGCCGAATGATCCTGGACCCACACAAGTCTGATTGTACAGCCGTTTCTGGTCAAACTGTTCAGTACATACTTGAACTTTATACTGTTGTACTAGGCCATCATATAATAGTGACTTACGTCATCATGGGGCGGATCACCAAAATAGAACTCCCAGTATCAGCCCCCATGTGCATCCAAAGGCTCGTTTTCAAACTTAGAGAGCATTTTTTGGTTTCAAGTCTCAATATATATATATATATATATATATATATATATATATATATATATATATATATATATATATATATATATATATATATATATATATATATATTTCAGCTCAATCATGAGTCCAGAATTACTCTCAGGTATTTAATTATTCACTTGTATTGTAGGGTCCTTCCGATTAATATAATTGTAAGAAGTCTCCTCGTTTTCTTCTTTTTTGTAAAAAGTACCACTTTCGCCGTTTTCGGGCTTATTCTGAGCCCTTTCTTATGGCACCATGGCTCGGCGACCCTAAGAGTCCGCATTATAGGTCTTTTCAGGTCCCAAATATCGTGACCAGACCACAAAATGAACTGGTTGCCGATGTAGACCTATACATACAAACCAACCTTCTTTATTTCACTCAGCACACTGTCCACCACAAGGCTCCATACCTCGGTGATAGAACTTCTCCCTGTGGACACCTCCTACTTCACAGCACTGTTACAGTTATATTTTTAAGCTCAGCAAAAGTTAGTCTCTGAGTTAACATTGCTTTGATCCATGCGAGTACTATCATTTCAGAGCCTCATCATTGTAGAGCACTACATATCGAATCGTGAGATGTGTTGTCAAATGTCCTCTCGATATAGATACAGGTACCTAAGATGGATCGACTATTCACAACGCGTTTTCCACTTTTGTCGATGTGTATGTAGATTTTCCTGATAGGGAAATTATAAAGGATGTATAGTACACTACACCATTAGTCCTTCCTTGATGTGTCCATCCACCAATATTTCCAATGTTGTTAATAAGAAATTGATCACGCTGAGAGGGTCGAAAGACGTAGGATTTGTGTAGTCTGTCTTTCCGACTTTTGTAACGAGCCGATATTAAGACGTGTATGTAGATTTTCCTGATAGGGAAATTATAAAGGATGTATAGTACACTACATCATTAGTCCTTCCTTGATGTGTCCATCCACCAATATTTCCAGTGTTCTTAATAAGAAATTGATCACGCTGAGAGGGTCGAAAGACGTAGGATTTGTGTAGTCTGTCCTTCCTACTTTGAGAATAAAGACTACTTCTAGTTCTCTCTACGTCATCGAAATTCACCTTAAACACAAATACGAACTGCATACTTCTACCAGACGGCTTATTATAATATTGGAAGAATTTTGTAGTAAGGTTGGAAACATACTATCCTTACCAAATGACTTGAAGGACGTAAAAGTTTCCATAGATAATTTAATCTATTCATACGTCACTATCCTTTTAACTAACGTATAGTTATGTATTATTTTTCGAATTTACCCTCAAATTGATTTCATTCTGGAGAGTGCACCCTCAGTAGCTCCCCTAGGGTCCCCTTTTCTGTCGTGGTTTGACCACTTTTAGGAAGAGTACTCCAATACGGACACCAGGATCTCTAGATAGTGTTGCAGAGGCAGGATGCTGAGGGCATCTCGCCGATAAGTGCTATTATTTAAAAGTTTGACTTGCATCCCACTAGGATGAATGCCCTTGTTCATCCGTGTTTTGTCGTTTTTGGCTTCAACAGCTTATAAAAGTCGGATCCATTATGGAGGTCAGGGAACGTTTATAGTCAGCGACCAATATGTTAAGAAAAAATGTATCAAACATTAAGCAAGTCAATATTAGTAGCTCCGTCTGATTATGTTGATTAAAAAAGGTAAAGGGATATCCTTATTTACAAGCAGGGTCTATATTACACAAGAAAAGGCTTGGAAAACAAATGCATGGATATATGGTATTCAATCGAATAATTTAATAATTATTAATAAAGAAACTGTAGTCGCAAATTTATCTTATAACTTTTTAAGGTTCTTTCTTTGATCAAACAGTTCCATCCGTTCATATCCCCTTAAGCAGTAAAAAAAGTTTTATTTTTCCAGCTATTAAATCCAATTCTGAAATTCAAACTTACATAGAGGCCCACCTCGTTAGCAAATTAGGGTAAACAAACAAACAAATAAAGGGGTTGCTCGACACAAGCAGGTAGGAAGGAACTTTTTGGGACTCAGGTTGCGGGGTTAATATAATGATTTACTGCAGAAATTCTCCCGTGTGATATGGGAGATTTATAACTTGATGTTCTAATTTATTAAATTTTGCTTCATACTTTACGAGAAAACAAATAGGTTGATTAAATTACAAAGGTAAGGTGAATTTCTAAGATTACACATTACTTATAAAAATTTAATTTAACTATATGGGTAAGTAGCAAATTAAGTCATAGATCAATGTCAAAACAGATCTTGGCAATGTTAAAAAGGAAATAAGACTGATTTATATAACATAATAACGTACACTCTAAAATACACTCTTAAATTTAAGGTAAATGTGCTGGAAGCAAATTTTGTAAACGTTTATTAAATGCGTTTAACGTAATACATTAAATTTAATAATTTACACTAATCTAAATTAATTTATTCCATTAAATCTAATGTAATCATACATTAAATTTAAAATTTTGATCATTACTTTTTAAGGTGACAGTGTACTTTAAATACAAAGCCAGTGTTCATTGAATTTAAGAAATGCTATCACATATTTAATGCACCAACATTAATATGAGGTCAAAAAATTCTACTACCAGAAAAAGGTGGAAATTTTCCCCATAGGTGTACCGTTATCTATACACCGGTTTCGAACTCATTCGTTTATATATATATATATATATATATATATATATATATATATATATATATATATAATATATACAAGAGCTGAGAACTAAAAGTCTGTAAGCAGAGTGCCTGCCTTATTACTTACATTAAAATTGAAACAAGTATGAAAACACTTTCATTAAGCAACCCAACATTGCAATCTATAAATGCAAACTTTGCCAGCGTATTAACAATAATCGAATTTTATTTTTAACATCTCTCAAAAACAAATTAGAATTTCATTGTCTAAAGTTTGCTCGTAGAAAAACAAGTCGGTGAGACAAATCCAGTGCCGCATTTACGATCCCAATTTTACTACTCTCTCCAGCATGCCTGAAAATTTACACCCTAACATTTAGTTTTCGTGGTAATCTACTCCTTTCTTACATATGCAATTACGACAACGAAATCACTCTTTCTAGAATAAAGCGCTCGAATTTATTCGACTTCTTCTATCGTCTGTTTGTCGGTTAATGTTCCAAAACAACTTGACGGTGTCTCCTAAATTTGCTAGCTAAAATATACGGAAGTATCTTTTCTATGGAAAATGCATCTTAAAGTTGGTTTACTGAAAGAATACCCATACGTCATCGGTTTATAAATGTATCAAAGACAGTCTTAAGACATGTTCATCTTAATTTGTGTTTACATAAAAAAAAAAACAAGCATAATTTTTCCAATTTAAACGATATATCACATAAAAATCCAACCTAAAAGGCTGAGAAAGATAAAAAGGGACAACCGAGACAAACGAGTTATTTACTTGAATAATTACAAACGTTCGTATGACTCTTTGGTAAAAACATTATTTTATTGAAACCTATCGTTCAAGTTTTATTTATATTGTGTTTCTGGGAAATTTTGGACATTTAAGTGATTTTTATATTCATACAAATTTTATTTTATAATTTATTGCTGGTAAATATGTATTGTTTTTATTAAAAACCTACATCTAAACGTATAAATATTCATAACCTTGAAATCTGTCGCCGGTGTCTAAATATCAGATACTCCAAACCTAGTTTTAACACATTTTTCGTACGATTTTATTCAATTTTAATAATCAGTGATTAAAAATTGGAATAAAGTAACGAAATTCGATTTTCCCTTTAAAATAATGCATAGTGAAACTTTTAATAGTCAAGTACAAAACCTATACTTAATTGGAGCGACTATTTCGAGTTGGAGAAAACAAAAGATGGTCCTGTAGAATCTGTTTCATGTGCCCAGGAGGTAACAAATATAATTTTATTTAAATAATTTTTAATGTTATTTTTTGAAAATTAAACATTGCCCTTAAACTTTAAAAAAGCCTGCTATGCTATTAGAAAAATGAAAAAAAAAACAATCTAATTGCAGCACTGCTTCTGCAAAAAATATTTTCTTGGCAGGATAACAATATTCCACAAAATACCATCGGATGAAAAGACTCTAATATTGGGTGATCTGAATGTAAGAATAGACAATGAAGTGATAGATGGGATCAAAAACAAGTACAACAAAGACCATATTAACGAAAATGGCGAAATCTTGATTGATTTCTGCACAAGCAACAACATGAGAATAAATAATACATTCTTCTTTCCCCATAAGCCTCAACACAAAATAACCTGGCAAAATACCAGAAGACAAAATTCAATAATAGATTATGGGATATCAAATAAAGTTTTACATCCAACACAAGTATTAGACGTCCGTAGCTTAACATCTGCAGAAATAGGATCCGATCATAGATTGGTACTATGCAAATTAAGACTTAAAATACAACACAAAAAGAAAAAGCCACCGAATATTAAAAATAAATTAAACATTGAATCGGTTAGTGATGAATCAACCAAAGACTTGTATAAAAAGAGACTTGCAGAAAAGATCAAAGACAACTCTTTTAAAGATTCAGATGATGTTGAAGAAAGCTGGGGAAAAATTAGAGGAAATTTAAATAAATCGGCCGAGGAAGCATTGGGAGCCAGAGAAGTCAACACAAATTCTAAGCCGTCAGCTAAGCACTGGTATACTCCTGAGGTGAAATCATTGGCAGCAGAGAAACGACAAGCTTACCTCCCATACAGAAATAACAAGTCAGAAACAGAACACAATCGATACAAAGAAATAAGAAACAGAGTAAATGCCGACATAAGACAAATTAAAAACAAATATTGGCAAAGGTTCACAGTAGATATGGAACATGACTTGTACGGGACACAAAAGAAGATATGGAACATGATCAGAAGAAGGAAGCAGGATATAAACGAATATACACAATCCCAAGAAATTTCTGAGCACGAATGGGAAGAACACTTTAAAACACTATATAAAAATACAGATCAATCACAACAGAACAACTACCCACCCGAAAATGCATCTGAATATGATGAATACACCAAGGAAGTAAGCCTCCAAACGACGAAAGACACGATAGCCAAATTATGAACGAGAAAAGCCCCAGTACCCGACAATATTCCCAACGAACTAATTAAATATGGTGGAAATGCATTACACGAAGAACTAACAAAACTCTATAACAAAATAATTAAAGACCAAGAGATACCCCGAGATTGGAAGAAAATTATAACAGTACCTATTTTCAAGAAGGGTGATAGAGGAATAACTTTATTAAATTCAATAATGAAATTATTCACCAAAATCCTTGAAGGTATAATAACTGACTATTGCAGAATATCAGAAGAACAGCAAGGTTTCCGCAAAAACAGATCTACAGTAGATGCCATATTCATCGTAAGACAGATAGCAGAGAAATCTATTGAATTTACTAAGCCGGCTTTTATGTGCTTTATAGATCTCACTAAAGCCTTTGATAGGGTGAGACTAGATGATATTCTGCAACTAATGCGAATTAAAGGCATCCCAAATAATTTAATTAACATAGTTGAACAGCTAAACTCCAACATCACAACACAAATCTCAGTAAGCGGCAACCTAACTAGGATATACCGATTGCGTCGGACATACGACAGGGGGATTCTCTGAGTCTATTATTGTTTAACATAGTAATGGACCAAGTAATTGAGAACGTCAAAAGAGCGACACCAGGGTACAGAATGAATACCGGGGAAATAACAATAATATGTTACGCTGATGACACCGTCATAGTCTCGGAAAATGAAGACGATCTCCAAAGACTTCTATTTGCATTCCACACCATAAGCAAGCAATTCAACATGAAAATATCCATCGATAAAACTAAGCCAATTGCAATAAGCAAAGTGCCCTTAAGATGCAAACTAGTAGTGGATGACAAACCAATAGAACAACTCATGACCTTTAATTACTTAGGAGTTGTGATATCCGCAAACCAAGACAGAACACGAGAAGTAAGAAACCAAGTAAACAAGGCAAATAGAATCTCAGGAAGCCTGGCGGCTATAATATGGCACAACACATACATGAGTAAGGACGCAAAAAAAAAAATGTACAAGACCTGCATTCGACCGATAATGACAACAATACGCGAGGAACATGGAATGCAGGATATAGTAAGATGGGGACGGAAGCGCAGAAGAGCCTGAAATGAGCACGTAGGAAGAATGGCCCAAAATAGGATAGCGAGAATCGCTCGAGATGGAAGACCGGAAACCAGAAGACCAATAGGTAGACCACCTAAAAGATGGAGAGAGTCCTAGATTTCAACATCAAACGAGATGAATGATTGAGTGGGAAAAAACAGGCTGTAAGCCTATAACAAGAGGAAGAAGAAGAAGAAGATAACAATATTTAAAGCGTACGCAAAACCTGAAGGATATGGGTGGACGATTTATTGTTGTTCCTGCTGGCTCTGTGAGCGGATTTGTTCATAAGGCGAGTTTGGTATTGGTGAAATGAACAATGAAACTTTTACAAAGTGGGTCAAAAATAAGTTAATACCTAGTTTAGAGGAGTCATCGTTGACAATTATAGATAATGCATCATAACATAATGTTGTTACAGAGCCATCCCCATCGTTGACAAAAATTCATATTATTTTTTGGCTGAAGGAAATAATGTAAACGTAGAAGATAAATTAGCCGAGCTTGAGATATTGGACGTGGCAAAATGAGTTGTTAAGGCAGCATTGTCGTGAGATGGTTCCACCATATCACTACTACTTTAACTCTATAATATTTAAATGAGCAAGTTTCAAATCATATAACAAACATAGTGGTAGAGATGAACAGAGAGAACAAAGCTTTATAGATATGTAAGTTGAACCGGACACATTTTTTTAAGGATTATTATTTTATCAGTAATAATTTGAGTTTTGTAGGACTATAAGTTTTATACTGATTGTTCAAATAAAAAATTGTGGCTGTACAAGCAATTGTTGAGTTACATGAAGATATTTACCCTGTCTTTTCTTTATTGATTTATCTACAACCAATTATAGTTTCTTTATTCTATTATATTAGTTATATTTCTTTGAACTATATAGAAAACCTCAAAACTTTTTTTATTATTCATCAGATCGTTGAATTTTAAATACACTCTTCTGATTTACAAATGTAAAAGATATGGTTTTAGTCTGTATCCCATTAGTCCTGGGGTACGCTGAATAGTTTTATTGTCTTAATTCAGCAATTTTGTAATATCATTTACAAGAATATACCGTCTATACGTTTACTGATTGGTGTCCCGGGAATTATCTCCAATGAAGTTTTTATACACCAATTGGCTTAATTTCTATAATTTTTTTAACATAATATATATAATAATAATAGTTTTTCTTATGAGAATTTTGTTATTTGACTATGAGTAGACATTTGAGACTAGCAAGTAAGTAGTTCATACCAAAATGTGTATCGTGGCTTTCTACATAGTATTATGGTAAATATGGAGATTATATTTTTATTATTTTTGCTTCGGAACATGTTTAAAATAGTATTTATTTTAGCCAGGTTTAAAATGATTTGTTTAAGAGTATTTAATATTAATAAAACTAAGCGTTTATAGTAACCAGTGGTTTCAAATGCTAATTATTATGTACTTTATTTTTATTATCATGGCCAATTATACGATGGTTAATTTAGCTACATAATTGATTATTTTAAAAGTAAATATTTTGTTTTATTTTATATTCAATAAATATAACAGTTTTAAGCAGTGTATTACTTTAAATTAATTACACGCACCATGTGAAATTTGTACATTGAATGAGACTAGTGATTTACTATAGATTTTGGGCAACTGAATTCGAATCCGGTCTCAGAAATGCTCCACCACATTAGACTTTTTAAATATCCTAACCTAAAAGTGCCAAAAATGCGATTTTGGCTTTCACCTTTCGTGACCGATAAGCTTTTAAGCGAGAATTCTGACAAACCGTGGATGTTTTAAGGCTATCACAGCATTGCCCAATCCAAATGTATCATTAGTTTTGCAAAATAAATTGGTTTAAACAATTTATTTAAACAAATTATTGCAAACATCATTATTTTTTTGAAATAAATACTTCCATTGCATTTGACAAAAATAAATACCTATTCACTACTACACAGTTAAGCAGTGTTGCAGCCTGATTTCTTTGAGACCACTCAACTAGCGGTCTCACCATCAGAATAATAGGCAAAATTAGTATTATTTTTTTATTTTCCACTTTTGACTATCTAAATATTTTTCAAAGGTAAGTTGATTCCATTCTTTTTTTATTTGTAAAGCTTTGCGAATTTTTCCGGCATAATATCACATGATCATGGAATATACCGAATTTGCGCCAGTAGGTGTTAGAGTTTGTTACGTGTTAACTTTTATTTGAACCTTTTAATTTAAATTTTATAAGTAGCCTTACGTGGTCTTTTCTTTTCTTTGCAGGGTCCTTTCAACTAGTTTCTTTCTACTGGTTTCTGCCTCACGTTCTTATTTTTGGTTTTTCTTTTGCATTTACTTTTTGGTGTTTGCGCCAATAGGTGCTAGAGTTAGTTACGTGCTAAATTTTATTTGATGCTTTTTTATAATGCAACATAACTTTATTTTTTTTATTATCTATTAATGACTTTTATTTTACCCACTTCCGTATATATTTTCTTTGTACTTGCGTATCTATAGGAGTGAAGTTAAAAACTAGTTCCTACCGACATCGGGGAAGGTTTCTGTTTTCAACTTAGTTACAGATGTAGTGGCGCCCTAAATAACGCACTCTCTGGCATAGGGGTTAGCTTAGCATATATTTTCTCCGACGGGACTATTAACTTTCAACTGAGTTCTGGTGATTTTGTTTTTTTATTTAATAGTAGTATTGAATTTCTTCTCACTTAACTCTGAGGTTTTGGCGCGAAAATGCTATAGTAGCAATTTTGTTCGGTCCAGAAAATTTTGTTTCTTTAATAATTATATCATTATCCCTTATTGTTTCGGAAAGGTTGGCAACAATTTTTGTATCTGCTTCTGGTGGCCAATTTTGTATCTACGTTACACCATTCTCCCTTCCTCAAAATTGGTACGTGATATATTCATTTCAGTTTTGGATTATCTAATACAAAACACCCATTATAATATCTTTTGTTGAGGGCAAATACATGCAAGGTGCTCATTTTGAATCATAAATATGGCTAAAATAATATTCTATGAATTTTAAGAATATCATTCCTGAGGCTGAATCGAGACACCTCAAAAACTTTCGATTTAAAAGCCGCAATTTTTTTTTCTTATTATACAGACAATAAACTTTTCTCTTTCATACCCCCGAACGTCACGAGACTTGCAACTTCTCGACGCTTTCAAATATATTTTAGCGAAAATTTCGAATATATTTTAGCGGCAACGCGGATCAGTTACGGATTAGATTGTTACGAGGTACTTGATTTATTGTTATACTTAGTTGATTTGTGTACGCTGCTAGTAACGCCTCGTTTCCCGTGCAGCGCGAGACGAGATTATTCTATTTATATACACATTTAATTATTTTACTAAATTAAATTGGTCTCAGAGGTTGACGTCGTATTTTATGGGGCCTGAGACAATAACGAGACCTTTGTTGCTGGATAAATCTCTGCTAAAATGAATACAGATTATCTTAATTTAGGCACATGGGGTGGCATACATGTAATGTTTAAAGTAGGTGTGTGCTATTTGATTAAATTAACAAAATTACAGCTACACAAAACACGAATTTGATATATGTTGTTTTGAACAAAAACTTATGCGTAAGAATTTGTCTAAATTGAGGCCCCCTGACTCTATTACAATATTCTACCAAAATTATTTATTGGTCGTGTAAAACTATCAAAAATTTAAGTTATTTGAATATACATTAATTTTTCATTTAAAGCAATTTAAACATAAGGCACCTGGTTTACATATGGCCCCCTTAAGGTTTGTTATCTTTTTTTTTAAATAATAAAGCTAAAAAAACAAGTTTTAGCACTTGTTCATGAAGAGTGGCTATTTATCTTTATAACAAAAGCAAAAAATACAAAGGTATTGAACGATAAATAGTATTTTCAACAGTTTAAAAAAAAAAGAAATTGGCCATATTTCCGACGGGGTAGGTAAATACGCCCATATATGTGGCCATATTTACTGTATGAATTTATTTGTTTAAAAACTACTAAATAAACTTAAATAAAAATGGATATTATGTTTTAATACAGCATTTATTTAAAAGATATTCTTTGGGCGACATTCAGTACAAATAAAGAACAATCTTCAACAAGTAATATAAATTTAAAGATATCAAATTCAACAATGAGATTCAAACGATAAGTTTTTCTTAATTAAACTGAAAATGCTACACATAATTATACTTATAGAAAATCAACAAAATTATCAAAAATAAAACGTAACATTTGAGATCCTTCATAGGTAAATCACAACGAGATTATTAGAAAAAAAAAGTAGGTAAACCTAATGAAGTATGTAATTAGTCCCGAGTGCACCGAGTGCATACAAATTTATCAGTAGCTTCTTTTGTTAACCCAACGCAGTCTTCACGGACATACGTTTTACATAAAAAGCATGGTTTCATGTCTGCTACTCTATCCTCATTGCAAACGTAACAATACCAAGAGTCTTTAGATTTTTGTCTAGAAACCTTAGAAGTTACTGCTTCACTCTTGTTCATTTCAGCAGAATATTGTTTTCTTTTTTGGGAAGAAACTTTAGATGGGCCTGGCATATTTTTCGTTTTTTGTTTAGAAGCTGATCGTTGGATCTTTGAGCGATGATTCTTTCTCCATCAGATAGGCTGCTACCCTCATCTGAAAACCCCCTCCTTTATCCGGGTTTGGGACCGGCAGTGATAGTTAGTGAGTTACTCAATCCACCCACCACCTAACCCAGGCGGAGCTGAAATATCCGCAAACCAAGAGAGAACAAGAGAAGTAAGAAACCAAGTAAACAAGGCAAATAGAATCTCAGGAAGCCTGGCGGATATAATATGGCACAACACATACATGGGCAAGGACGCAAAAATAAAAATCTACAAGACCTGTATTCGACCAATAATGACGTACACAATAGAGACGAGAGCTGACAACACAAAACAAAATCAATTCTAAGAACTGCCGAAATGAAAGTACTAAGAAGAATATCGGGATACACATTAACAATTCAACAATACGCAAGGAACATGGAATGCAGGATATAGTAAGATGGGGACGGAAGCGCAGAAGAGCCTGGAATGAGCACGTAGGAAGAATGGCTAAATAGGATAGCGAGAATCGCCCGAGATGGAACACCGGAAACCAGAAGACCAATAGATAGACCACCTAAAAGATGGAGAGAGTCCTGGATTTCAACATCAAATGAGATGAATGATTGAGTTGGAAAAAACAGGCTGTAAGCCTATAACAAGAGGAAGAAGAAGAAGAAGTTTAGAAGCGTTGGATGGTCCTGGCTTATTATTTTTCTCTGTAAACATTGATTTTATTAGCTCCTGTGCCAAACTATTAATAGCTTTTGACGTAGGTGTAATTTTTAGGGTTAACGTTTTCTCCGGAGTTTTTAAAATTTCACAAAAAGATTAATATGACTCATTAAGTGTTATAGAGCAGACTTTTGATTCAGTTCTCGAGTCTCTATTATTCTTGTGTTGCTTTAGTTTAGATAAACGTCATCGCTACTATCGGAATCGTCATAGACACTTGGCTGGGGTTCTATAAAATTCGATCTCTCTACTTCAGTTGGGTGCTGTGGATTATTATCAGAGGCATTGTCTAGAATTGCAGCACAACGATATGCATTATTTGACAATAGATGATCACTTGTCTGGGAATCTTTTTGAACTGGATGCAGTATAGGCACCGGATTTTCAACACAGGTATCAGTTCGAGCTAGAGACTGCTTAGGTGGAGTTGAATTATGTTTGTCATTATTTGGAACAGGATGAGAAGGAATGACCTGATTTCCACTGGCATCAATAGTGTCGCTATCATTGAGATCTTCATTTTCTTGAGGAGGAATGACCAGATTTTCACTAGCATTAGTCGCATCGCTGTCATGGGGTTATTATTTTCCTGATTTTCAGAAGAAGGTCCAGGTATTGTGGAATTATAGGTAGGTATGCTGGGAGCGTATACCTCTTCTGGTATCCTTGCTGGATTAAATGGGAAAATTGCAGTAGCTTCAAATCCAGATTTGATATTAGCAGGTGTCTCACGCTTCGGAAAATAATATCCCAAACCTTTGTTTTGTTATTTTCCTGTTTTCGTGTATTGACCAGTATTTTAAGACTTCCTCGTCCCAGTAATATTCAAAGGATCGAAATACCAATTTATCCGTGGGCTGTAATTCATGTGTGGTGTTACTAGGAAGGCAGAGAAGCTTGATGTCGAATTTTTCTGCTGCTTCAAGAATCCAATAGTCCAAGTGGCATTTGGTTCCATCGAAGATAAGTAAACAAGCTCCTGGCAATTTAAATTTCGCAAAATGGTGAATCCAGTTCACTAACGTTTCAGAGTTCATACTCCCTTTGGGTGTCATTTTGAGTATTCAGCTGGTTGGTAAGGAATCTACCCATTCTGGCTTCATGCGTTGGCTCTTAAAGAGAATCATGGGCGGAATCGCATGGCCCAAAGCATTGCCACATGAAACTATTGTGACATTCTCTCCATGTTCGGGTGCTACTAAATGTACTCCTTTGAATCCACGTTCAGTCAAAACTTCTAGTGATTTGTGCAAATTAAGCTGACAACCCTATTCGTCAATGTTAAAAATGCATTCCGGTTTGTTCATAATGTTCATAATCTTCCAAGATTTTCTTTAATTTAGCAAAATAATCGAAAACTATTGCTTTATTCAGCTTTTGCGCCCTTGTGGGATTTAGGTATTGTGCCTTTCGTCTACTAATATTCCTATGACGTTTTAAAAATCCTCTCAGCCAATCTTGTTCCACCATCAGGTCTTCACCTGACGCTGAAATGTTATTTCGATCACAGAATGTCTTCACGCATCTACGAAGTACACGCTGTGTCAATGGGTATCCCACATTGCACAGGTGAATAATACGGGATGCCAAAATCTTCGTGTGTTCAGGGTTAAGAAGTGGTTTCCGGCCCAAAGTAGATTTAGTCTCTTTTTTCTGTTGTAAGTAACGCCTTAGAGTGGGTCTTGGCACATTATAATGCTTTGCAGTCGCATATACTTTCATCTTAACGCTTTTGACTACAGTTAAAGCTGCTTTCGACCAATTACCTCGAAGTCCTTTAGATGTATAGCGTGCTATGATCTAAAACAAAAAAAGTGTCAGCAATTTAGTACCGTAAATATGGCCAAACGGTGGCCATATTTGCAGTCATGCATATTCACGAATGAAAACACCCTATTACTTTGATAAATAAACAAAGAAATAGTAAATTTCAATCGTCACACAACATCGTAATGTAAATAGCAAAGATTCTTATTTGAAAAATAACAAAATACAGGACAATACTTACTTAATGTTTTTATAACACAAACAGCATGTTTCACTATAATGGATGCTGGGCGGCTAGCGGGCGCGCGGGAGGGGTGACAGGTACGCCGTTCGAATACATGCGACACTAGCGACAATATATGGTCGCGTTCAGGTTATAACGAATTTTCGTGTTTGGAATAATGGTATGTGGCCATATTTTCCGGCTAGCCATATTCGACCTAGGTACCTTATTCTGATAAATTAGGTTAATCACACAACATAAAGAAAATTACACCAAAATATTATTTTTTATTAATATTTCAAAATCACTCACACACTCATTATCGTAGTTAAAGTAAGTATAAAAGTTGTTTCTAAAAGGTTTAGACAAAATATTTCAAAACTTTTACAGTTCATACAGTTCTGGATTTTTCCTACTAATTTAAACTTTAAAAGCAAAGTTCCAATATCTTAAAATATTTGCGTTGCAAACATAGTAACTTAAAGGATTTTAGGATAGAGACCTTAGACTTGAGGGGTCTTAATTGGTTTTATTGTATAATACTACATTTATATTTAAGTTTTTAGGGAAAAAAAGGACGATTTTTATTATACACATTTAAAACAAAATAATTAGTTTTAAATGACAAAAAACAAATATCTTAAAGCTAAGAAAACGTCGACCAAAAACAAAATCTGGCCAATCGTTGTGGAAGAAGACAGTTGTTGGTATCGAAGCGACAGGTGCGACGAAGTCAGATGTTTAAAACGGGTCTTTTTTACATTTATTGTAGGGGAACGTTGAGTTTACCCAATTTTTATTAGAACTGTAGAACCAAACGTTAATTCTAAAGTCAAAAATAAATTTCATATTAAAAATAAATCTCCATTTTTGAAAGATCTTTAAAATTTTGTTAGCTGCTCATAATTTTTAATTTATTTGCTTGAATTTAATTTAATAAGTGATTGATTATGTTAAAACGTTATATTTGACTAATGATTTAGAAATTTCATTTATTTAATGGGAATCGATAGTTTTTTTTTGAATGTCAACCTTATAGACAGTTATTTTTATTATTATGGGGTTTTTAACCTATGTTAGCTCAGTTATTGGATTTTATTAAAAGTCAATCAAGAAAACAAAATTTCACTATTAATTAATTAGATATTAAAGCTTTTTATGAATAGTAATAATATTTAAATAAATAAATAAAATAAAAGGAACAATTGATTGTTGACTCTGTCATATGTAACCAAACCTGTGCCAACCGAAGAAACCTCTTTGCTGCCTACGTGGATTATAAGAAGGTCTTCGATTCTGTGCCACATGAGTGGCTCAAAACTATATTGAGAATGTATGGAGTCGATAATAATTTTGTTTCCTTTTTAGAACGCATCATGTCAACCTGGAGAACTAGGATCCAATTGCAAGTGCCATCCAGCGACACCATCGAAACTAACACCATTCCGATACGAAGGGGAATATTTCAGGGCGATTCACTTAGCCCATTGTGGTTTTGCCTTGCAATGAACCCACTATCACGCCGTTTAAACTCAACCAGATACGGCTTTAGTGTTAGAAATAACAACGAAGAGGTAGTCAGAGTGAATCATTTTCTACACATGGATGATCTTAAACTGATAGCTGCTACCAGAAACCAGCTGGAACAAATACTTGCAATTGTAGAGGAGTTCTCTGAGGATATCGGAATGCAATTTGGACTTGACAAGTGCCGTATTTTGAATATAGTTAAAGGGAAGATACAGCCATAGGCTTTTGAAATGCAGAACGGTGAAACTATAGCTGCAATGGAAGCAGACCAAACCTACAAATATCTAGGTATGAAACAGGCTAAAAGAATTGATCATAGCACTTTGAACGTCGAATTGACAACCGAATTTGTCAAGAAGGTAAGGCGGGTATTACGAACTAACTTAAATAGTAGAAATTCGTTTAAGACGCTCAACACGTATGCTTGTTCTGCGCTAAGCTACTTTTTTGGAATTGTAAAATGGAGTAGGGCGGACATACAAAACGTGCAAAGAAAAATAAGGACACTCCTAAAAAAAGCACAAAAACATCACCCTCGGAGTGCCATTAAACGTACAATGTATCCAAGACACTAAGGAGGAAGAGGATTGGTGGATATTGGTAAGCAGCTCGACCAACAAATAATAAACTTACGTTTATATTTCCACAGGTTAGTGGACTCTTCCACACTACATCGAGCAATATGCGAGGCAGACGATTCAACGCCGCTCCAGTTGAGGGAACAAAGTATTAATTCTCACCACCAAACAGACCAAGAGAAGTTACAGACTTGGCTGCGGAAGCTACTTTATGGACAGCATCGAAATGAGGTTAATCAGGACAATGTCGACAACTCAGCGTCGAACTACTGGTTGATTTCAGGACAGATGTTTCCGGAAACGGAAGCTTCTTGTTAGCTATCCAAGATCGGGTTATTCCGACGAAAAACTATCGGAAGTTCATCAATAGAAACCAATGCAGATATGGCTGTCGAACATCAGAGACAATCCAACATATAACTGGAGGATGCCAAGCTTTTGCCACAACCGAGTATAAGGAAAGACACGACTCAGCCGCTAAGTTACTCCACCCAGAGTTAGCAGAAAAGTTAAACCTATTACAGGTAGGAAAAGTGCCTTATTACAAATACAATCCAGAGCCTATTCTTGAGAACAACCAGTTCAAGTTATACTGAGACCGAACGGTTCTGACGGATCAGACAGTTGCTCATAATAGACCAGATATTATACTAATAGATAAAATTTCTAGGCGAACTACACTAATCGACATTGCTGTACCTAACAACAACAACCTAAGGCCAAAATACAACGAGAAGATCGCTAAATACAGAGATCTGGAGGTGCAAATCCGAAGACAATGGGCAATGAACAGCGTCCAAACGATTCCCATTATACTATCAACAACTGGAGTGATACCAAAGAACCTCCTACAGAAGATCCAGGGACTAGGTCTTAGTGAGCATCTGTATAAACCGCTGCAGAAAACAACTCTCCTAGTAACCACGCGAACCGTCCGAAAGTTCATGGAAAATACAGCAGACCCCGTCACCTAGGACCCGATAACATGGAAAGGGTTCCCACAGAGCTTCATACTTTTGGTATCTTTGTATGAGTCAATATTCCCTGGAGGGAGTGCGAAGCCGTTTGGCTTGTAAATCATGATAATAATAAATGTCTTCATTTGTACAGCTACTAAAATATAATATAATTACAATGCCTTGTTCTACATACCATGTAAAAAAGGACGAGGTTCAATTCGGCAGCCACAAGTATTTAATAACTGTTCAGCGAACCTAAAAACTAACCTAATTATACTAATCTAACTAACTAACTAACTAAAATAAATAAATAAGCCTCTTCGTAATATTTAGGTAGCAACTAAGTAATTTTAGTACTTGTGGATTATTAGGAATTATCTTAGTTTGTTATAGTACCGATCTAATTAGGATGAGTATAAATTTTGAACGAAAGTTGATTTGGACTTCTAGTTTTTAAGTTTATTTTTCCTAACTAACGGTTTTAAAATGGAAAGAAAACAGATATATGGTTATTATTTTTCAGAAGTCAAGGCTCATCACCATATTGTAACCTGGTAAGCATTTAAAAGTACGAAAACTTTACTACAATTTGTAGCGGAAAAAAAGATATTTTAAAAGTTAATTTTCGACCTACATGACGCTGGACGTACTTAGAGAATTTAACTATAATTGGAAATAATATAGCAAATATGCCTCCTAGCGGTGAAATTAGCAATTTAAATGTATTTTGCGGTTTTATAGTATAAAATAACACTATTTTCTTATAAAAAGAATAAACTTGAATCAATTATGTATTTTTTATTTCATTCAATGTCCTTTTGCCAACCTTCTTGAAGCTTCACGATTCCATGCTTATAGAAATTTTAATCCTTATCGGGAAAAAATTGAACCAAGTTCGATTTGAGGTTATCATCATTTTTTTATCATTCAAAGAGTTTTGCAAATTTCGAAATAAAAGATAATCATATGGCGCGCGGTTAGGGCTGTATCGGGGATGCAACAATACTTACCAAGCAAAATTCAATAATTTCCCACAAGTTACCATAGATGAGTAATTATCATGATGATGAAATTCTGGCCGTTTTTCTTTGATTCTTTCAAATAGTTTTATTGGTTGTTAACACTAAACATCTAATCTAAATCTAAAATCTAAATTTATCGTTCGGCCTCTTGGAACTAGCTCAAAATGTACAACTCCTTTGTAGTCCCACCAAATTGACAAAACAACATTTTTTTGGTCATTTTAGAATGGAAAATTTTCAGAACGGAGTTTTGGCACGTGCGTTATGCAGTTAACGCTATAAAATTCACATATATCTTTAGAAGCTCCGGCAGCTTTCTTCCCTTTACGAAAATATAAAAGAAAAATGTACCGAAAATGTTCGTTTCTGCACTCCATGTTAAAATTGCCCCTGATTTAGCAGCTACACGCAAAATTACGCACAAGTTGCTTCTAAAATATCTAAATATAACCTACATCAAATGTCAAGAGGAACCGTATTAGCTCAACGTCTCTAAATTTTTATTTTATTTTAGTACTTTAAATTCGTCAATAATTCTCTGTGTTAATAAATACAAAAAATAAAATCGTTTTTCCTACCTTTTAATTTTTAAGTTATCTATTTCATCTCTTGCAGTGAAATAATTTGATATAAAAGGAAGAAGTAAATTTGAACTCCTGTCCTGAACTTAGTACCAATGTGACTCCAAATGGTAATAGAAGCCAAAACCACTTTGACCTGTCACTAATGTCATATGCCATTTCTAAGTTTTAATTTTTTTTTAATTTAATTTTTTTTTATTTATATTAATTGTGCACAAAAACACATCAATTCTCCTTATATTCGTCAAGTTGGTTAAAAATAGTTCGTTTCAATAACTTTTTTATTTTAAGGATTCTATATATATAGATATATATATATATATATATATATATATATATATATATATATATATATATATTAGAAAACAATTCTATTGTCTTACTAAAAATGTTATTTTCTTCCAGTTACTTCATAAAATTGAGTTACTCAACATTCCCCCACATTATAGTGTACCTTCTGCCGTTTGCAGGTTTCTGATTGTTCTTCCTTGTAACGACATATTCACCTCTTTTGTATTGCCTTTCCTTTAGGGTTTTGTATTCGTAATATTGTATAAAATTTGTAAGAAAGGTGCTTTGACGTCATTATATCCTGCTATTGTACATTTTGACTTCAATAACTTCTAGGGCATCGCTGAAATTTTATTATTTTTAATAAAAACATATTCAGACATAAATGGAACAATGAGTTGCGTTTACAACAAATAGTTTCGTTCTATCACGCCGTGCTAGCTAGAACTATAATAATATATATTTAGTTAATCATATTATGAAAGAGCAAATAAGGGTATTGTTCCTCGAATGCCCCTTTTTCTGATGCTTATTTCTACCTTATTTAAATCATTGATATCTATATTCACATAATTTGTAATATTCCATAAAGAAGAAGAAAACATTTCTTGTTTGTTAAGGATAAACGAAAAACCTTTTTCTTTTAATGGTACCGTATGGTAACGCTTGGTCAATATATATATATATATATATATATATATATATATATATATATATATATATATATATATATATATATGAAGTAAAATGCGTACAGTAAATGCAAACTTCGCTCCATCATATCCTTTCCATGTTGGAGGTTGCACAGTTTGAATAAATTGCTAAAAAACACAATTCATCCTGTTCCACCACCACCGAGATGGTGGCCTACCTGTACCACCACACCGAGAAGAAAGTTAAAAAACTTACACCATCTGCTACAGTGATACGGCAGAGGTACATGTTTCGTCTCTCACTAGACGCATCAGGGTATCGACATGTATCCGTCTGTGTAAAGGACAGATCGGAAGAAAACATGCATCACCGAGGAATCCGTGAAAGCCGCATAAACACACACATATATATATATATATATATATATATATATATATATATATATATGTATATATATATATATATATATATATATGTATATATTTATATATGTATATATATATATATATATATATATATATATATATATATATATACATATATAAATATATACATATATATATATATATATATATATATATATATATATATATATATATATATATATATATAACATCAGTTTATAACGTTCTACGTCGTCTTCTGATTTCCAGTCTCCATTGATCTCGGTTTGTCCATAGGTTTTCATCCATTCCTCTTGTTCTCATTTCTTTATCCACTCCTTCTCTCCAACTTAGTCTGGATCTACCTCTTCTTCCCTGTGGTGTCCAATTTAAAACTTTTTTTGGAAGTCTAGTATCGTCCATTCGTTGAACATGTCCGTACCATCTAAGTTAGTTGATTTTAATATCTTCTGTTAACTTGTGCTTAACGCCCATAATTTCTTGGATTCTTTCATTTCTGACTCTGTCCATTCTGGATTTTCCAGCCGCTCTTCTCCAATAATCCATTTCTGTAGCTTCCAACGTTCTTAGAGTTCTTTCTTTCAATGGCCATACTTCACTTCCATAGGTGACAATGCTTTTAACAATACTATTAAAGATTTTGAGTTTGTTCTCTTTGGATATTGTTTTATCCCACAATATGCTGTTCAACTGCCTAATAGCTTGTCGTCCCTGGTTGTTTCTATGCTTGATTTCTTCGTCAAGTTTGCTGTCGTTGATTATATGCATTCCGAGATATTTGTATTTCTCACAGTGATTTATTTCCTGCTGCTGTTGTTCCAGAATCAAGTTTTGTTGCTGTCCTCCAATACACATGTATTCCGTTTTTTTGATGTTAACTTCTAGCCCCCACTTTTGATATTCTTCTATTATCTTACGAGCCATGTATTCTAGATCTTCGTAGTCTTGTGCCAGAACTATTTGGTCGTCTGCGAAACACAATGTGTATAGTATGGAATCGTTTAGTGGAATGCCCATATTTTCGCACTTTCTTTTCCATGTTTTTAACGCTTGTTCCAAGTAGATTTTAAACAAGGTTGGAGACAAACAACATCCCTGCTTGAGCCCTTTGCTAACCGTGAATCCTTTTGAAATATTATGCCCTTTCTTTATTTTGCTTGTATTATTTGAATAGAGCTCTTGAACAGCCTTGATAAGTATTATATTTATATTTGTTTTTTCTAGGGACGCTTGGTCAATACATTATAAAAATGTGTTCAGGATTTTTATGATAATTTTTGTTATAGACGTGTTTTTCTCCGGTGTTATTAAAATTTTTTTATTTATAACAAATTACTTGACCATTTGTCGGAAATCCACTCTCGATATTCGTAATCAGAGGGTCAAGTACATATAAAAAACGTTGGCTTCCCGAGTTGTCTATAACGTTATTTAATGTGTGCTACCACCCTGTGCAATACGTATTGAAATAAACGTAAAATATGCATTTAAAATTATGAAAGTCTAGTGATAATTGATTACAGTATAGGTAATTAGGGCTGTGATAATGAAATTAGTAACCTAACTCAAATAAATGGTATAAAGTAGCAATTACTTAACAAAAGTGGCAAAAAATCTAGTCGGTTATAAATTTTGTTTAGAAAATCATTTTACAAGTACCCAGACGTGTTATTTTATTTGCAGATAAAATTCAAAAGACAAATTGATATTTGCTGTTAACATTTACAAATATATCGGTAGTCGATTAGCGCTTATTATTTCAAAAAATTATGACGATATGATTATACGAGGGTGGCCGTTTATATTTCGAGACCATGTAACACTGGCCTTGCTAGGTGCTATCTAACTTATCAATTGTAAAGTTTGACAGTTTATAAAATCATGACAGATGAGCCCGAAAGTAAACATTAGGCGACGGTATGGCCTTCTATTATTACCCAAACCAACACAAGTTGCTCGCATAATGCTACATCAGCACCTAGTTAACCGAAATTCTCAACATTCGCGACTGTCGTGCCAATATTGAAACCGGGAAAAAATCCAAGTAATCGAGATTCCTACAAGTCAATTTCACTTTTAAGCTTATTGGAAAAATTGCCGAACGTCTAGTTCATGGCAAGACTACATAAACTCAATTCATTGTAAAAATTTCTTAACGTCAATTTGGATTTAGAGCGGATCATAGAACCGCTTTTTTAGAGACAAATATGATCCAGAATGCTATAAACCATGCAAATAGTAACCGAAGTACAGTTATGTTAAGTTTTGACATGACAAAGGCATTTGATAAAGTATGGCATGATGGTCTGCAATATAAATTAATAACATATAACAACTTTCCATTGAATCTAGTTCAATTTTTTCAGCTTTATATATCCAATAGAACTTTAAAAGTAAAAATAAAAAATAATTTTTCCCATCTTGGTATTCAAGTTGCTAGGGTACCACAAGGTACAGTTTAGCCACTTTACTTGCATAACTTTTACTCGGCTGATATACCAGAAACCCCTATATCTAACTTGGTCATGTATACAGATCACACTTTGCTTTATAGTAATTCATTTCCAGAAAGCAAAAAACCGGTAAAAAAACTTTACCATTCTGGAGGAAATGACCCAAATCACAGATGTGGCACAGCAATTATGACAACTGAAAAAATATCCAAATCAATCACGATTGAGTGATGTTAATGAAAATTCAAACTTCCAACAGAACAGTTAGTATACTACAGCTGTATGCTTCTACAAAAGATAAAACAGATGCAGCAATTGAAGAATTTTATAACAGCGTAGATAAAGTCATACGTTTTACCTAAAAGAGAAAACCAACTATAGCTATAGATGACTTTAACACCAGTCTTTGCACCGGTGAGGAAGATGTTGTGGTAGAAAAATATGGTCTAGGAAAAAGGTACTCCCGAGGCTAGTGACTGATCCAGTTCTGTAATAAAACCAATCTATGAATTACAAACATTTTAAAATGCATCTTAGACAAATATATACTCAGAAAGCTCCTAGTGATTGTAAAGACCGAATAATAAGAAATCAGATCGAGTTTATCTTAACAAAACTCGAATAAAAAGTTATGTAAAATCAGTAAAAACCTACCCCGGTGCAGACGTTAACAATGACCATAGCCCAGTGGTTACGGATTTTAAATTAATGTAAACTTATAAGATCTAAAGACAAAGAACAACGAAAGAGATAAATATCGAAAAATTAAACAACACTGACATGTAAATGCAGATAGACCCTTACTACAAAATAAAATGAAATAAATTAAAATAATTGAAGAAATAGAATCAACTTGGAATGCAATAAAGAAAACAATAACCTACATTCAGGAATATAATATTTGGTTTCAGGCTAACAACAAGAAAAAAGGATGGATCACACCAGATATCCTAGAGCAAAAGAAAAATAGACGTCCTCAAAATGCAATGAAATAGAAATAATGTATAAAAAAAAAGAAAATTACTAATAAATTCCTAGAAAAATTTTAAGAGATAAAAACAACGAAATAATTATGGGAACTGAAGTCAAACTTAAGAAATGGGAACAGACCATGGTTATCACCAATAACAGATGTTGAGACCAATCAAATAGGACCATCATCGATCACTAAAAGTGAAATTGTCAAATGTACAGAGAACCAAAGGAACAGAAAAGCAACTGGCCCTGATAATATTCATGTGAAGTTTACTGAACTCCTCATGATGATATAGAACTGAGCCTACTTAGATCTCTCTTTAATACAAACTATAAAAGTAGCAAAATTCCACCTGACTGGTTGGGATCACCCTACCGGAAAAAAACTAGTTTGAATCATTGTGACGACTATCGCATGATAGGCATCATGTTCTATGTTCTAAAGATTTTTCTAAGAATAATACATAATCAAATATACAATAAATATGAATATCAAGTAGACAAGACAGTATTTGAATTCCGAAACGGTGTGGGCATACGTGAAACACTCTTCTCCCTAAATGAGCTAACTCAGAGATGCAGGGACATGAACACAGGTACATTTGCAGGCTTCACTGATTATCGCAAAGCGTTTGATTGTGACAAACATGAAAAAATGATAATAGTCCTAAAAATGACAGGAATAGTTGAAGGAGATATAAAGGTAATTTTACAAATGTCATGTGTTCTGTGTTCTGTTATACTGTTGCGAGAGTTCGACACGATCCAAATGCGAAAAAAAAAGATCTACGCTTTTTAAACTTACATGGACTGATGAATACTGAGTATTCTATAGATCCAGAAAATAACCAACATCGAAGTTTTTCGACGTTTACACAAAACAAAAGAACTAACTACAATTAAAGAACGAAAATTCCGTTATATAGAAAATGTAATGAGAGGATAGGTATGAACTGCTGGAGCTTATCATAGAAGGAAAAATAGATGGAAAAAGATCAGTCGGAAGACGTCAGAACTTCTGGTTCACGGACTTAAAGAGATGATGTGGTTATTCACTTGTGTATATTTTCAGAATAATAGTTTCTAATACAACGTTAGATATTTGGATTTCCAACCTTTGAAAGGAGAAAACGGTTTAAGAAAAAGAATTTATTTTATGCTCAAGCTGCAAAGCAAAGAATTGCTTCCAAAAACTGCTGGAGTATTTTAATTTATGGAAACTTAATATAAATCCTAGCAAGTAAGAGTCCATTGTAATAACAAAAAAGCTAATTAAATTATCGTTTCTCTCAAAATTAGCAATACGAGTGTATCCGTGAAATAAAAAATAAAATACTTAGGCATTAGTATTAGTTTTTAAAAAACTTGTCATGCTACCATGCAGGCGCTGTATGCCAAAATAGAGGGGAAATCTGCCCTATCAGCTCAAAATAAATTTGCAATTTACCAACAAATGATAAAATCCATCATGACGTATGGAGCACCAAGTTGGTGCTCCATATTCGATACCCAGCTGCAGCGCCTGCAAAACATATAAAACAATTTTTAAGACATGTAAGATCGTCTAATAGATACGCGAGGATTGACATAGATATAATTTGTAACAATACATTAAATATGGATCAATCAACCCGAAATTGTAAATATTTTTCGAAAAATTATAGATAAATAAAAAAACATAGATAATAATTTGCAGAAAAATCAATAACAAATTTTAAAATGCAAAAGATATAAATAAGTAAATATGTAAATATATAAATAAATATATAATATATACGTATAAACAATCACAAACATACGTTTATTTAAAATAGTCAAACAATAAATAAAATAACAAAATAATAACATTTATCTCAAGCTAATTCTATATAGTAAACTTCTCGTAAATCTAACACTTAAATTTCATATTCCAGCAGAGCAAATCTCTTAAGACGGAATTAAAATTGCTTGTAATTTCGGAAATTTTTAAATTCTTTTTGAAATTGTTATAGTTCAAACTAAATCAGTTAAATTTGTTCATGTTACAGATAAACACTCATCAAGATCGACACGGTGTTAAGCCCGCCCCAGGTTACTCCTTTACAGCCCTTGGGACGGGATGGAAAAATACCGTCGATCCTGTCTAGTGTAAATGTACAACTACACTAGTAGTTTTGCCCTATATTGGTCGATCATTGTCCGCAAATAAATGCATAGATTGAAATGGAAGTCAGTGGAAGCCAATAGGTGTACACTGCTTGACAAAGTTTGTTTATGATTTAAATTAATTTCCACCGCACTTAAGATCGAGAGTTTTTTTGCAATATTTCTCCCTTAAAAGCAACAGCTCACCAGCCTATGTTATGTATAGAAAAAACGTCAACCTATTTTCTTGAAGCAACTGTTTATTTTACAAATTGAAGTTCGGGTTAAAGCTCATTGAGACCTCGCCCAACTAGTATTCCTATATGCATGCTAGTAGTTCCTCGTAATAAAAATGCCGGCGATTTGAAAAAATCGTTATTTTCGATCTATTTGAGTTGAAAATGCTACACAGTGGTGTCACATATTTTGCATATATATTTTTACAGTATATGAAATGAATTTTATATTGCATATACGAGGTTTGTCCCAAAAGTATCGAGCCCGAATTCATATCTCCGCGTCAATACTTCCGAACGACCTCTGTGGGGTATGGGCGTCACCAGTAAGTCTTCACGAACTCGTTGGTGTCGCAGTTACCGACTGGAAGTGTTAGTTCGTGAACGGTGTGCTTTTATTTACAGTGTCTTTTTTTGTTATTTGTAAAAAATAACGGAAAAATTAGTTCAACTAATTTGCATCAAGTTTTGCTTTAATCTTGGAAAAACTTGCACGGAAATAATTAATATGATGAATAAGGCATTTGGAGAAACAAAGCGACAGTTTTCACAGTGGAAGCATTCTGAATCGCTAACACCAAAAAGAGCACGTCAAAGTCGAAGGAAAGTGAAGACAATGTTGACTGTTTTCTTTAATTATGAAGGTGTTGTGCACCACGAATATGCTCCGAGAGGTCACACGATCACTAAAGAATACTACGTTGAACTATTGAAAAGATTGCGTGATGCAGTCAGAAGAAAACGGCCACAGCTTTGGACAAGCGGTGATTGACTGCTTCACCACGACAATGCGCCAGCGCATTCATCGAACCTTGTACAGCAATATTTAACAAATCACCAAGTCGTACAGCTTCGCCAGCTTCTGTACTGTCCCGACGTAGCTCCCTACGACTTTTGACTCTTTCCCAGATTAAAAATGCTGCTCCAAGGACACCGGTTCGATGACAAAGAGACGATTGAAACTAATGCGACGAATGCACTGAAGGCAGTTCCGAAAACTGACTTCCAGGACTGCTTCAGGAAGTGGAAACACTGCTAGGAACATGCTATTCAATTAAATGGGGACTACTTTGAAGGATGTCACTCACCGGATGATAAAGAATAACACCAATGCATAGATATCAAGGTAGGCTCGATACTTTTGGGACTCATGTACTTAATAAACCATGAAATGTAACAATATTGTTTTATACGTAAAGATGTTTTAAAATGAATGAAATGACAAGTTGTTTGAGCACAAAGCACTTCAAAGAAAATAACCTTGTGTCAATGGTGTCATTAAAGAATCGTAGAATGATCAATTCTAAATGGTACAAAACTGATTATTTGCCAGAAGTCTTCGGAGAATTAAAGAAAATGAACCTGATAGGATGGCTCATTCTCCACCATGACATTTCAAGCTCTCACACATCAGCTCAAACAATTGAATGTTTTGAATTGATTGGTTATTCACCGTACAGCCCTCATTTGACATCCAATGATTTCTTATTGTTCCCGTACTTGAAGAACAAACTACGTAGTTAATGATTTTCTACGCCAGAAGATGCAATTGATATGTTCAAAAAGCATATTTTGAGATACCATATTCAAAATGGAAAAAGGTTTTACCGATTGGTTCGAATGCATGTAAAAGTATATTTATTATCGTGAAATTTAAAAAGCAATAAAATCATTTTCAATGATAAATATTTGTTTCTGTTTGTTATCGCCGAAATATAAACCGCTACTCTCGCATTTCTAAGTAACACAAACATGATTTTACGACGTGGATTTGAAGGAAAAAACAAGATGTAAAAATAAAAATGCATAAATTTAGATGCATGTTTTATATAATTTTTGAGTTATATATAACTGTTTGTTCGGATAAAATGGGGATATGTAAAAAATATTTTTCTGTTTGTTTTCAGTTTCCTCGAAAAAAGTATATTTGGTTATACAATGAGTACGTAAGATCTAGAATAAATTTTTTATGTAACAACATATGACTAGAAAGGAACCTAGATGCAATCAACTTTGATTTTTTAAATAGTGATCCCCAATTTTCTGTACCATTTTAGACTTCCTGTAAAATTCTGAACAATTTTTTCTTTTACTTGTCCTAGGTCCAAACGTAACTATTTTCGATTTATCGACAGTTAGAACTCGAAATGAAATATACTAATTATTAACTTGTAAAACTGCGGTGCGCAAAAAGAAAATCGTATTAGAGACAGCCTGTAAAAACTTTCGTCGCGTAACTGCCTAAATAGAGGTGAAACCTGATGAAAATTCATAATTTCTCGAGATTAGCACAGACATACAGACTGACGCTGTCAAAAAGTTCATTTTCTACCATTTGGTGACTTTTTATTTTGTACTTTTGTTTAATATTTTAAACAAATAAAAGCTTTGCATAAATATGTATGTTAAGCTGGGCCAGGAATATTAACATTTTTGTTGACTTATTGGTATATACAATAAATTATACGAACGTACAGCGTATACTCCCATTAACACATTCATATTCATCAGTTTGGCGAACTAATGTGAAAAGCATTAGACTTAAAATAATGCCAATTATAAATGCCATACGAAGTGCCGGGGTCTAATGCAAATAAACGCGGTTGTGTGTGTGTTTAATATATGTATATACATATGTCAAAAGGTGTTAAGTTTTGTTACGAAATTACGTATCATTTACTACAGAGATACAACGAACAATTATGACAATTACGGTGTCATTAAAAGTTTCAGCGGCACTCATTAAAATATGGAGGTCGGTCTGTTGAGGATGGATCAGAGAGGAAATGTAGATTTATTCGGTTTAATGGAATAATTAAGTACAATACTCTATGGATTGGATTTGAATAAATTATTGGCAGCTTTAATAAATATATGATTTTCGTAGAAAAACTGGCGAAGGTCTTTTGCAGATCGTACCGATTTGTTGCCAAATTGGAGCAATTTACTCAACTGAAACTGTTACCCTTAAATTTCTAACAATTGTTAACCATCACAGATCACAACGCTCTTAGCAGTTAATTTTCTTCCTAAAAATATTCGCATAATAAATTAAAAGCGACATTATACAGGGTGTTCATAAAACGTCGGTAAAAGACGCCAGCGCAAATTTCAGAGGATAAAATATGAGAATCAAGCTCAATTTATCTTAGTTTAAAAGTTATAGATTCCGAATTACAGAGTGTCAACGTTACAATTTTTCAATACTTTTTTGTAAATATTTATCTTAAAAATAGCTTAATTTTTACTAAATTTGGTACTTTTAGTTTTTTTAAGATAATAAATCAAGACTTGATTACCATAAGATAAGATAAGTTAATTTATTAGTAATAATATACAAATAGTACTTTTACAAGTCAAATAAATAAAATATTAAAATTTTGTCAATTAATTATTATCATTAATACGAATAAAACATTACACAATATTGATTCTTCCTTAAGAAGAAAGTTTTGGTAAAAAAAAGCTAAGAGAAGTTGACAACAGACAAAGACAATACTACAGATTAAAATTAGATTCGAAATACTCCTCGCATGAAAAAAACGCGTTCAGCACAAGGTAGTTCTTGATTTTTTTTTGTACTGGTAGAAGTTAAGAGCTTTAATTCTAGCTGGCACGCAGTTGTAGAACTTTATTGCCAAATATCTTGAACCATTTCTGGATCTCTCAAGCCGGCCAAAGTCTGGTACAAGATTGTTGTTGTTTCTTGTTGGATAGTTGTGAATATCTTCGTGTGATCTGTATAGATCAAGATTTTGTTTAACGTACAACAAACACTGTATAATGTACACACAAGGTAAAGTTAAAATTTTTAAATTCTTAAACGAATTTCGACAGTCTTCTCTATAACCAAGCCCAGAGATAATACGAATGCATTTTCTTTGTTGTCCAAACGCCTTATCAGTATGACAAGAATGACCCCAGGAAAGAATAGCATAAGCCAAAAGAGAATGAAAATTACTGTGATATGCTGTCAGAAGAGTTTCTTTGGAAGTTACCCGTACAAGACTCCTGAACAGGAACAGTTGTTGGGATAGTTTTTTTGAGAGATTTATAAGGTGTTGTTCCCAGGTTAATCCTGCATCTAGGTGTACTCCCAGAAATTTGACCTCCATTGCACATTGAGGTAGGAAGGACTGTACAATTTCACTGTTATTCCTTAGAGTAAAGTTAATACTTTGTGATTTGGAGTTGTTCAAGGATAGGCGATTGGCTCGAAACTATTGAAATAGTTCTCTTTCTGAAGTTTTGTAATCAAGACTGTCAATCTCTGAAGGGTGATAACTTATATAAAACGTTGTGTCGTCAGCAAACAAAACAGTATTGACTCCCTTGCCCCTACAGTATGTCAAGTCATTTATATAGATGCGGAATAAGATGGGACCTAATACCGACCCTTGAGGTACACCATACCTTAGAGATTGTTTTTTAGAATTACACTGCCCAAAAAGAACATACTGATCACGATCCGATAGATATGAATTAAGTAGTTGAATGGCATCAACCTGAAAATTGTAGAATGGTAGTTTTTTTAGAAGAATGCTATGTGTAACGCAATCGAATGCCTTTGTGAGGTCTAAAAAGGTTGCAAGAGTGTCAAGATACTTTTCAATGACCTGTAAAACATTACTCGTGAAGTGAACGATAGCCAAAGTTGTGGTCCTGTTCTTTCGGAATCCAAACTGGTTCAAGGTAAACAATTTGTTTGACTCAAAGTGATCATTAGCTTGATTTTTCACAATTCGTTCATAAACTTTTGACAAGATTGGTAATAAAGATATGGGGCGATAATTGTTGCAGTCATCAATGGAGCCCTTATTCTTGAAGAGGGGTACCACCTTTGCAGTTTTGAAAACTTTAGGAAATGTACTGCAAGCTACAGATTGATTTATCAGTATTGTTAGGGGCTGAACTATTATATCCTTAATTTTTTTAATAATTTTTGTGTTAATTCCGTCAATATCTTTGCTGTTACTATTTTTTATTTCTGAAATAGCTTTGCCGACATCACTAAAACTAACTGAAATTTAAAGGACGGGATGTTCTTCGGTGGCATAGATTTTAGGTAATCTTCAAAAGGCTGTTGAAAACTTTCAAGTTTATTCATCACACATTCAGCAATTGAACAAAAGTGGTTATTAAAATCATTTGCATTTGGTTTTGAATTAGAGTCAGAGGTATTATTGTTGCTTTTATTATTAATAAGTTTCCACATAGCTTGTTGAGGGTTACTGGATTTTTTTATAAATTCGTCATTAGCTTTAATTTTTGCAAGCCTAATTGATTTTCTGTAATTTTTTCTATATTCAATTATGGTACTCGTTGGCATGGTAATACAATCTCTTTTATTTAATGCTATCATAAACTGAAGTCTATTACGCATCTCTTTTAAGTTATCATTGGACCAGTTTACTCCTTTATTGGAATAATTTTTATTAAATGACGGTTCAAATATACGTTGCGGAGGGCGACACCAGCAGCACTCAGCATGTATCTAAATCTATATAACTAGTTTGTAACTCAGTGTAATAAATCCCTAATTAAAAATTCGTATTCCTTGACATTTTTTATACAAAAAAATAGGCATTGCTTTGACCAGCCATTTCTGAAATGATCGAATTTAAATGTTTTGATAAGTATTGAGACTCATTGTCGCCTCCTTCACACTTACTCCAGGCTTAGGGTTAGCCCAAGAAATTTGGAGCATATTAACAGCCCAACAGAGCAACAACAATAAAAATTTAAATGGCAACGAGCTATCTGTCTATCACT
Organism: Diaprepes abbreviatus; assembly: GCA_034092305.1. Taxonomy (NCBI): domain Eukaryota; kingdom Metazoa; phylum Arthropoda; class Insecta; order Coleoptera; family Curculionidae; genus Diaprepes; species Diaprepes abbreviatus. The sequence continues at coordinate 4,663,638 of JASJET010000129.1, forward strand.
CTATCCGGCCTTTTGCATCCAACATTGAACATAATCCTCCCCTTCTGTCTTCTGTTCATCCCTATCTTGAGTTTTTGTAACCATTGTCGCAATTTGCAATGCCCCTGGTAACAGAGACATGTAGCTAGCGATCTATTTTCGACCACCGTAGTAAATGTATGGATGTTTTGTCCCGATACCGGTGGTGGACTCATCAGTGGGATTAACCGGTATCTTTCCCAGACATCCTTGTACTTTCCACAAACATGGACCTCTATTTAAGTGCCGGAAAGCGGTGGTGAGATGTTACGTTCCACAACACCATCTTGGTCCAATGTATCTTCCTATGTCATCATGTCACATCATTTGAGGGCCTCTCCGTTTTCTCCTGCATTCAAATGGTCACGACTTCATCTGTCATCATTTTATCGGGAATTGTATCCTTTAAACTGCCATAGATGCTATTCGTTCTCCCACATATTTCATTTTCTGTTTTCTGTCTGAAAGTATTATACTAAGCATTTGTCCCGTCATTCTTCATGGCACTTTCGTCATTTTATTAATATTAGTTTTAGTTAGAGTACAAATTTGTGAGCCGGAAGAACGCACTGAGTATTTTGGTTCGAAGATACAGAGGATATTTTGGGTTTTTCAGGATATAGCTTAATTTTCCGAATGCTACCTAAGCAAACCTAGTGCGCCTCTTAACTTCTGCTGTATGATTTCCTTTGCAAAATTTTATGATTTATCCTAGGTATATGCAATTATCCACTTGTTAAATTTTTTCTTGTTTAAACATAACGGTAATATCTTTTCTGTATTTGCCATCGATTTAATCTTAGTGTAGTTTATTTAGGGTTCTATTTTTTGGGCTGCCTCATCTAATTCTTTGTACATTTCCTCTATATCATCCTTATTACTTAATAATACTATATCATCTGCATATTTAAGATGATTGACCGTTTCTTCTTAGGCTTTTCTCACTATAGTTTAATCTTATAAAGGTGTCCTCCAACAAGCTGGTTAACAATTTAGGCAGGATAGTATCTCTTCGCCTGACCTCTCGATCTATTTGAAGTGCTTTAGTGTTTTCATGCAACCTTATTCTTATGATAGCATTACTATGAATGATTGAAATGAGCTCAGTATACCCATAATCAATTCTGCTATTGTCTAAAGAGGTTTACACTGTCCAACGTTTGACTTTGTCAAAGGCATTTTCAAAGTCTACAAATACCATAAATAGGAAAATGTAGTATCCGTTAGTTCGTTTAGTCAGATGAAACCCTGCCTATTTTTTAAATTGATAGCTGTCCATTTTTGATGTCAATCGATTTGCTAAAATTTTTGTCAGTAGATTAAACATTATATTTAATAGTGTAATTGAGCGACAGTTCTTCAGTTCTGACTTGTCTATTTTCTAGTAGAGTAGGATTGTTACTGCTTCATTTCAGTGAGTAGGAATTCCTTTCCTAATTATTATCTTATTCATGAGGATATGCATGACCTCTATTATTATTTCCCCCCCATTTTTCAGGAGTTCATTGATAGCCCTCTACTCTCTGTTAAATTGAAACAGCAAGCTCAATTTCAGGCTCAATCCCCTAATCTACAAGCTTTTATCAGATCGATCTTTTTCGTTGGCACTCCCATGTGAATCACCATGAACAAATTAAGATACAGCAGACTGTAGAGCTTTCAAAACAAAGTCCCCTGTCTCATTTGTAGAGCCCCTTTCTATGTAAGAAATACCATTATCTTTAGAGACGTAGGGAGCAAAACCTTCTCTATATTCGTGGAGGAAACTCTAAGTACTTCGAAAGAGCTCAACACTCCATAAACTAACTTATCATTTCGTCACACAGTCTCCTCGCCACTCCACAACAGCTTTTTCGATTTACCAGGAATTGGTTGGTTAACTCATAAAATTAAGAAGCCTAAAAGCTCCAGGAGATGAACTTAAGCTCTAACTTTAATATTGTTAAAAAATCAAAATTTCAGTTATAAATAAAGAAATCTTTCTGCCGTATTTAAATAGTTTGTTATATATGTAAATTCTCCTTTCAGGCAGAGAATATGAAAAATATATATACAAACAGTTTATTTCCTGAAAATATTGTTCTGGTCCTCCCTCCATACGCGTTTCGATTACCTCATGATCTCGTCAATGCAGCTGTATCGGATCGAGAGCAACATTAGCAGGAAATAACCGATATTAGAAATATAAATTTCAAGGTACATCGGCTGGATATTGCACCTGCCATCTACCGATCTTGATGTCAGACTGAAAAATATCGCCAGTCGAACGACATCTATGAATCATTGGAAAAAAATCAAAATTTCAGTAAGGAATAAAGAAATCTTTCTGACGTATTTAAATAGTTTGTTATATATGTAAATTCTCCTTTCATTCAGAGAATATGCCGACGTATTTATTTTTCTTATATCAGTTATTTCCTACTAATGTTGCTCTCGGTCCGATACCGCTCCAATGACGAGTTCATGAAGTGATCGAAACGCGTATGGAGAGAGGATCAAAGCGATATTTGCAGGAAATAAACTGTTTGTATATATATTTTTCATATTTTCTGCCTGAAAGGAGAATTATATATATATATATATATATATATATATATATATATATATATATATATATATATATATATATATATATATAACAAACTATTTAATATTGCTATTTCATGTTGTTTGGATTATATTTCACTCATTGTTTTTATCAGTATCTGATTGCATTGATAATTTTAACAGCAAATAGCACCAATAATTTTTATTGACTTTAATAAAGTCTAACCTTTTTATACGAATCAGATGTGCAATAAACTATTTTTTTATTTAAAAGAAAAATACACTAAAAAACAAATTTTTAACTTTCACTGCCTCTACCTTGCTTACCATAAACTTTTAAACTAAAGTAAGTTTGGCTAAAATGCAATATTTTGACATAAAAAATTTGCTGTTATCAGGCGCTGCGACTACAAGGTGATAGCGGTAAGGACGATCCTCCCCCCCCCCCCCCAAGAGCTTCAGAAGAAAAGATTTGCTTCCCTGCTAATAAAGACGTGGATGGCGGTGACCCCCAACCAAATAATTTGATTTCATTTGTCATACGGTAATATCTTATAGGGGTTATTTCTATTTTTTCTTTATTATTGTGATAACTTCCCCCCCCCCTCCCAAAGAAAGAGGCTGGATCCGCCTCTGGATGTCATTCTGTGTGTCATTACTTATCAGAGACCTTTTACATAAAATATGAATTGTTTCTATATGCTGTAAACTCATTTTCAGAAAATCAAAAACAAAGTTATTTCCTAAAAGTCACCAATCAGTTAAGCGCACTTCAAAGGAAAAGTTTTGAGTGTAAAACATTATTGACAGAATTCAATTTATAAACACATAGTTTGTCGGTTATTGCATACATACATTTTGAAATATATTACGAGGTAAAGTATGATTTTGAGCTTGTCAAAACACCTTTTATAGGTGTTTCGCTTTGCAGGCCATAGAGCCCAAACGCCTCGTAAAGATATTTACTCGCAAACAAAATTAAAACTAATTTGGAACGTGCCAACACGCTTTTCCCTGTAATCGCAGGTGATTTTGGTGGCAGCTGGTTCAAATCACTTTCAGGAGATACAAGGGCAAAGCTGAAATTGTTCTGGACTTAACAAATATGATGCTACTACTATGTAAAAGATGATTTTATATTTGCTTAAGTGGAGAATCGATTTTTGCCATTGATTACATCAGCATAGTTGTACAGGACTATTTAATATTTCTAAACTTTTTCATTTATTTGTAGAAAAATAAATAAATTTGATGTAATGCATTAAATTTAATAATTTGCATTAATCTGAATTAATTGATTGGATTAAATCTAATGTGATCGTAGATTAAATTTAAAGTTTGATAAATAGTTTTTGAGATGACTCTGTATATTAAATATACAGCCACTGTTCATTGAATTTGAGATATGTTATCACATATTTAATGCACCAACATTAATGAGTTCAAAAAACTCTCAAACTACCAAGAAAAGGCGGAAATTATTTCCATAAGTAGTGCACCGCCATCTGTAGACTGGCTTCGGACTCATTGGTTCTCGTCAGTACGGGACAAGCAACTTATATCATACTAAATAAAAAGATGAATATAAGTTCCGCCATCTCCCGGAATCTCATGCAATATAGGTTGAATAATAGTGTAAATTCCTTTAGTATTAGGATATATGTGAATTAATTTGAATGTACAGCAGCTGAAATATCTAATAATAGTAGCAGCTAACTAATTGAAGAAACTTGAGGATAAATATTGATTAAAATAAATATACCATGAACTCCTGTTCATTATGTTTATAAATTCAGAAGCTTTCTCTGCTGCAAAACATTTAAAATTGACATATGATTATTTTTAAACACTTTTTAATTCATGCACAGTGATTCTCATAAAGGTGACCTTAGAAATCTTATGGGAAATGGCTTTCAATCAAAGTTTGGTAGTTTTCGGTAATTGTATCAAAAGGGTTAATGGTCGCTAAGTTAAAATAACTCATGATTCAAAAATATAGATTACTGAAATTGCATTATTTTCTGTATAAAAACCTGCAGCCTTTTTACGTTCATAAGAATGATTTCTGCGGATCTTCGGTGATAAATTTGACCTCGCCCTCAAGGACAAAAGTCAATGTCCGTTCAAGGGCAAATTGGGATTGAATGATAACTAATCCCTTTGATACCCGAGACAATGATGTCTGCCAAGGTTAGAAATATGATCGTGTGACGGATTTTAACTCTTGATCAAAGTCAACTCAACTTATATTTTTTGATTTTAGATATAACCTTGTTCTTAGCAATCAGTTTGTGGAATTAATATGATTAATTAACGATTGTAGAGTATAGAGCTTACCCAATAAATGCTATTAAGTTCGCAGATCTAACGTTATCCATGCCATAGCTAAAATAGATCTAGGCAGAAATGGCCAATGGCATCGATTACGTAATCGAATCGAATATTCAGGACTTCTCGTTTTTTTGACTTCAAATATATAAGGGTTTTAACAGTGAAGATTTATCCGGTTAATCTTTCTCCATGTTATAGACAAGATAAACTCGTAAAAGAGAATGATAAAGAGTTTCAACTCGATGAACACATTATCGAACAAGGCTTTGTGAACGCCAAGGTGTTTTTCCGGTTTAGAAATGCAATAAAACACCAATATTGCCTGCAATAATACTCATGGAGAGGGTATGTATGATGTCAAGCATGCTAATAACCATTAACTAATTAACGGTTATTATTGTGCAGTCAGTTTGAAGCCACAACTTTGAGCCCATAAGCCCATGTTACCTTTATTGTGTGGTTTTTAGGCTCTGCGCGTCATTAACATAATATAAAGTATCAAGAAGATTCTCTGTTGTATTTAGAGTTGTATACTCTAAGTACTTGTAGTAGAGTACAACAATAAAATAAAGAAAATATTAAAATTTAAATGGTAGATTAAAGCCATCTTTATGGTTTCTCGTAATACCGAAAGTACTATATTTATCTATATTATTATGTGGATGGAGATTACCCATATCTCTATAGATGGGTATAGGCAGGAAGTTTTATAACGAACGGATATCTATTTTATCTTGCTTTATTTGACTGATCGTCTCTACAATCTAAAATTATTTCGGGAAATAATTATTTTTAAGCAATTGTATTAAATTTCATTATTTTTAGAATTAAATTACTTGCACGAATAGATGGTTTACCTTTGTAAAAAATAAGGAATAATATTCTTGGGAATGAAAATATTTCAGCATCATTTTCAAGAAAAATTAATTTTCATTTTATTTTACTTATATATTTATCTCAAATAGTACATCACAGAATAAATTCAAACAGTACATTCATTATTGTATGTTGCACAAATAAAATAAAATAACTTATCTAATGCTTAACGATGATACAAACCATTAAAAAAGAATACACACTCAGAAAGAAGGAAAAAGGACTATACACGAAACATAAGAAAAAAAAAAGTTATGTAGTAATATACTCTAAATAGCAGGTGAAATTAACCGTCGAAGTTGCAACACACGAATATTCAAGTATTATATAAGAGTGATTTTAGTTTCTTTTTGGATGTAAGCAGGGCGCATTCAAGATCGAAATTAGTGGAAATATATGAGTTGAAATGTAGCATGATACGATTCATTATATTATTTCTACGAACATTAGTCCGGCTTCTCTTAACCAAGAACCGGAAAATGCGAGTGTCGCGTGAAGAGAACGCGGAAGTTAATCAGTTCAAGAAGGCCGGAACAGTCAATGGTGTTCCTGATTATATTAAATCCAAAAAGAATAGTTAAATAAGTTCTACGCAATTCCAGGCTTTCCATACCTTTCAGCTGCAATCTCTGAGAATGGGAAAGAAGATTTCTATCGACGCTGAACTTATACACACAGCTGTAGTTAGATAGATAGATTGGTTTGGCACGAGCATCCTAGCAGAAAGCCATGTTGATGTTTTGATAAAATTCTATGGAAATTTAATAATAATTGATCAACGATTATGGATTCAAAAACTTTGCCCATACAGTCAAGACGGGATATCGGGCGATAGTTACCAATATCTTGTCTGTCACCACCTTATGAATTGCTATGACATAGGCGGTTTTTCACATGCTAGGAAACTGGCTCGAATTCAATGAGAGCTGATAAAGGTAACTACGCGACAACGCTAAAGTTTTGTAAAGATATCTCAATTAGAACTTGAGATTTAAGAAAAAAAAAGTATTTGGGGATGGCCCACCCTCTTTTTCTAGTTATTTTTTTTTTAGAAACCCTGAAACCCGTCAACTTAAGTTACTTATGGTATTGGTGAAAAAAAAATATTTTCAAACAATTATATTAAATTTCGTAATTTTTAGAATTAAATTACGGGTGTAAATAGATGGTTCTATTAAAAAATAAGGGATGATATCCTTGGGGGGGGGGGGGGAGGGGGGAATTTCAAATAACAAATAATTTTCATTTGATTTTGTAAAGATATCTCATTTAGAACCTGAAATATTTAAAAAATATTGTTTTTAGGGGTGAACGTTAGGGGCGATTTTCACTCCATTTAAATGAATCTCTGCAACTAAAAAAATACGGATCTCTTATTTTTGTACCCTCTACAACAAATTTTATTAAAATCGGATCCGGACATTTCAGGTACTTTCCTTGTAAGAATACATAAGCGCTTTCTGTATCCATCGGCTATATATATATATATATATATATATATATATATATATATATATATATATATATATATATATATATATATATGTCTTTTTCTGTTCGTGCCTATCCTCTGTGGATGTTGGCAATCACATTGGCCCATATGACCTTATTGACAGCTGTTCTAAATAAATGTACCGTCGTCATTCCTGTCCATTGTCTGATATTCCTCAGCCATGATGTTCGTCGGCGACCCTGAGTTCTTTTACCCTCTATCTTACCTTGCAAAATTAATTGAATTAGTTGGTATTTCTCATTGCGCATTACATGCCCTAAGTATGATATCTTTCTGATTTTCATATTGCGCATAATTTCTGGGTCTTTTTTCATACGTTGCATCACGGTGTTTTTTGTGACATGATGGATGTATGAAATTCTGAGCATGCGGCGGTAACACCCCATTTCGAAGGCTTCTAGTCGTTTAGATGTTGTTTCTGTCGAAGTCCAGGCTTCCACTCCATATAGAAGAGTTGAAAATACATAACATCTCAAGACTCGTGTTCTTATATCAATTTTCAGGTGCATATTGCACAAGATCTTTCTGAGGCGGTTGAAGACAGCTCTCGCCTTCTCTATGCGGCATCTAATCTCCTGTGAGTGGTTCCATTCTCTGTTCAGACTGCATCCTAGATACGTAACTTTGTCAACAGTTTCCAAAGTTTCATTATTTGCTCTAAATTGGTGGTGTATTGCGTCGTTTTTGCTTACTATAAGGATTTTTGTCTTTTTACAGTTTAATTTCATGCCGTATCTTTCACAGGCTTCCACTACGCGGTCTATTAGTGTTTGCAGATCCTCTGCATTATCGGCAAACAGAACTGTGTCGTCTGCATATCTTAAGTTGTTAATGCTTTCACCATTAATTCTTATGCCCTCTCTTATTCCACTGATAGCTTCCCTGAACAGCATTTCCGAGTACGTATTGAATAACGTCGGCGATAAAATACAGCCCTGACGAACTCCCCGTTTTATTGTAAATTCTTGTGATGTTTCGTTGCCCTCACGTACAGTCGCCCTTTGCTGTGAGTAAAGGTATCTAATAAGACGTAAATCCTTGTCATCGTTACCAGATTCATTTAATATTTGAAGCAGTTTGTGATGTTGCACTTTGTCGAATGCTTTCTCGAATTCGATAAAACATGCATAGACATTTCAGTTTACGTCCCGAGCTCTTTGTATCAAAATTTGAATAGAAAATAGAGCTTCTCGTGTTCCAAGTCCATTTCTAAAGCCAAACTGAACATTGCTAACGTTTTCTTCAAGTTTTCTATATATTCGAGAGTGAATGATACTGAGAAGGATTTTTAGCGCATGGCTCATTAAGCTTATAATTCTGTAATCAGAGCATCTGGTAGCATTTGTTTTCTTAGGAAGAGGAATGAAGGTGGAAACTAGCCAATCTCCAGGCAATTCGCCATCATCTTCAAATAGTTTTAGTATTTCTGATTGTATATTATCCGACCCAGGTGACTTATTGTTTTTTAGTCGTTTTATTTCATATGTTACTTCGCTGAGTGTTATTTCTGGTTCGGAAAATCCAAGGACATCTGTTTCTGTCTGCTGTTATTCATCGAATAATTCTCCCATATATTCCTCCCATCTTTCAAGTATTTTTTCATTCTCGTACAGCAGATTGTTGTATATATATATATATATATATATATATATATATATATATATATATATATATATATATATATATTCAATTGAACATTATTAAAAAGCTCTGTCTACATCCGAATGGTTCGTGAGGGGAAATTATGTATTTAATACTGATAAATAAAGAAAGCTTGATTATACACTAAGAATCATATAAATATAACACAAATATCATATTTAATATTTTTCCGCTGTTTTTTTTTAGTAATTAAATTAATTGGGTATTAAATTCTTAAACTTTATTTTACGTTGTATAAAAGTTATAAAGCTTTATTTCTTAAACTCTGTTAATCAACATAATTTTAATAATTCTGTTTGCCGGGCAAAATATAAAGTTTTATGTTCGCGTATATAAACTTTTATAAAACTATGTAATATATGAAAATTTAGTGCCTTGAAGGCAAGTATTATGTACATTAGCGAGGTTAATGTTACATTTCTTTATTTTTAAACCATTATATTTTATTTTTAATAAAGAAATATGAATTGAGTTACTAAACAGCAAAATGAATCGTTAAGTTGCTAAGCTTGCTATAGAAATATTTTAACTGAACATTAAAATTATACGAACTTATAATTATATTATATGAGTAAAATAAAAAATGTATGTTAATCTGTAAAAATTTTCCATTTTAATATATGTAGGCCACAACACTAATTTTGTGGTTCTCCAAGTTTGTTTAATTCTTCTAAAAATAATCCACATTAGCGGCTAGGCAGTTCTGCATACGTCGAAATAATAGTTTTATAGTATATTGAGACTTATCCAGGCTTAGGTTGGATCCAAGAAACTGAAACATATATAAGGGCCAATAGAACAATAACAATAACAATCTACAGACCAACGAGCTAACAACGATAGTAATGTAAGAATGAAATGATAAAGAACAATAACCCACAAATAAATAAAAAGTAAAACAAAAAAAAATATTTATTTAATTAAACTGTAAGTATATATTCAAAATGGTTTCCATATATATATAAAGAGTACTTCTACAGAGAACTACACCATTTCCTTCATCTCTGCAAGTGTTTTTGTAAATTTTATATTCGAGCCCAGAATTCTTCTTCGGTGTTTACAGGTCTACAGTAAACCTCCTGTTTAAAGTTGTCTATAAAAAGTAATCCAGAGGTTTTCAATCCGGTGAACAGGGTGACCAATTTACTTTAGCACCATTTTCTCTGCTAATCAATTGAATTTGAAAATTCTCATTTTAAATAGTTCTAATATTTAATGTGAAGTGTCCATAAACATGTTCATTATGTACATTTTGTCATAACCCTTTCTAAAATTTGGTTGTCGGACTTGCAAGTTGGACCTAAAAGTAAAACAGAAAATTATTTTTCGATAAACCTAATAAATAACTCTGCTACAGCGCTGGAAAAATATGTAGAGAATCGACTTATTAAATTCTATTTGCATGAAAGTTCTTTTCCCCCTGGTATCAAAATTGTGTAATGAATTAATGTTCGGACCAAGGGCGGATCCAGCCACTCTCTTTGGGGAGGGCGGTGATATCACAAAGGTATAGTATGGCAAGAAAAACAAGTTGTAAACGGAGGGGGGGGGGGAGTGCAAGCAGCATACTCATTCTTAATATAAAAGACAGAATGGGTTCTATTTTTCTGAACTCAAAGCTCTTGGGAGGGGGGGGGGCAATCGCAAGCATACACATTCTCATACTCTATTCAATAACTAGAGAGAGTAATGAAACTGTTACCGAAAACTCCAACGTACCTGCTCCAGTACCGCAGGTAACTGAGGACTGCCGTAAATCTAATTATATTTCACTATATTTAAATATATTTTATAAATTACTGCAACATAAAATTTCTGATGGTTTAATTTAATTTATGTCAGTGAGCAAAATACACCTTACAGTTTGTTCTTAGTGATTTATCTTGTTTGCACTTGTGTTTATAAATTATTTGAGATTAATGAGATACCCAAAAGTTATGGCTTTCACCTCTATATTTATTCCAAAATCGTTAAACCAGGGCATTTTTTCCTCAACGAAAAACTTACGATGAATTTTTATGATGCCTTAAGATATCAATATCTAGATAATAATGTTGAAAGCTCTGTTGAGATGTGTTCCAACATGACAGGAGTCGGAAATTTACTATGTACCGAATACTGAAGGAGAAAAAACGACTGGAATTGTTAGTACTCCCAAGCCAATTCGATCACAGACAGACGTTAGAAGAAGAGATGAAAACTGCAATTAAAGGGATTGTATATACATTTTATTATGATAATCAGATCCCAACAGTCTACCAAATTCTAATTAAAATCAATGAAGATCGCGATCTCTGGAACTTGCTCAGAGGACTTAATTTTTGCTGGAAAAACCCCGATAGAAAATTTGTTCCTATAGATCGTCCATTGGAGAAGTAAATATCTCTCTCAAGTAAAAGGTAGAGTTGCTAGAAATAACAAAATTAGTAATTTAACTAAAGTTTGAAAGTTTTTTTTGAATAAAGTTACTGCGGAAAATTGGGAAAAATCCATATAATAAAAGAATAAAACAAAATGTGGGAACTCGATCTCATGATCGGTGAGATAGAGGAACAAATTATAATTAATTTGAGCGAAGATAGTTTCACTGACTTTGATTAGGAATTAGATACGTAATGTTTACTAGTGTAAACACAATTTACTATTTAAATTTTTGTTTTTGTTATATTTTATTGTTTAATGTTGTTTATATGTTTTTTTATATATTTTTATTTTAATATGTCCCATTCTTTAATTTTATATATATTTAATTAGCCGTACGTTTTTTATTATTTTATTATTGTATTTGTGTCTTTTTCTTAAGCTTGTAGAATTAACATGTTTATCTTATTTTTTTGGGGCTATCGTATTTCCATATAATAAATTAAATTAAATTAAGATATCAGTACAATAGAAATAAAAATAAGTAGGTCTAATTTTAATTACAACATATAAAAAGTAATTACATTTGAATCCCTTTTTAGTGTTTAATTGTAATTCTGCAGATGGTTTAAGAAATAAATAAACTGAAACGTTAAATACCCTAAAAATGTTTTTAATTAATAATAAAATGACCGATAGCCCCAAAAATATTTTAATATTATATGGACGAATTTATTTTTTATATATGTTTAACTTTTTATATTTTTGACAATGGATATTTTGTAATTATTTAAATTGTAACTTCGAATTTTTTGAGAGAATAAAGCTACGTTTTAGTCCATTATTATAGACCGGGATTTTGATTATAAAATTTCTAACCCATTCCTATGAGAAATATATGCGTCTAACAGATTTTGCTAAAGACACTGGACTAAAGAACACAGGTAGTTTGCGAAGAGAAAGAGGGTAAAAAATGATTTATTACTCTCTTTTGTTCTTAAATAAACTGTAGTTGAAGAGGAAAAATCGGGTCCATTTTCCTGGATTCAAAGCTCTTGGGGAGGGGCCTTTATTTAAATATTTAAGTTTAAATTATTAATAAAATAATACAAAAAAATACAGGAGATGTGCAAAACAAATGAAAGGGGTTTTGAGAAATGGGCTGAATATAAATTTTGCAAAATTAATTCGTTTTTATAATTTATTTAGACAATCAACTTAGGTAGTGTTAGTTGTAAGTCTAGCTAAGAATATATTTTATATAAAATCTTGCTCTGTCAAAAAAATATAAGTAGTATCTTTAAAATGAGGTAATTTCTCAAAAACTGACAAGGAACCAACATTCATAGCTACTATATTTAGCCATTTAATGTGGCATTGTCGTATAAATCTGTTTTGACAACATACGAGAGCAATCCAAAGACTTTTTTTTGGTCACATATCCGTGAAATAATCTAAAATAAAACTGATAATAAAATAATTAAAACAGGTGCAGTTTAATAACCAGAACCGTATAATAACTCTCGTCTCCACAAAAAAGTCTATCTGTATTTTAAAAGAGACACATAAGGTTGTAGCGTGAGAAATACTAGGGTACAGGTGGTATGCAGCCTCCGTTACCAACAAATATTTATGTAGTGTATTTGACAAGAAGGTAGAATCGTTTTCAACAGGTGGTATTCTTTGTTTAATCTCAAAAAGGTTGTAGTAAATGATCCGCATAATAATATAGGTAATATAAGGAATGTTCTAATAAGCGTAAAATATTTTTAATTACCCACATTTGTGACATTGGACATCCTTGTTGATAGGTATTTTAAAATGGGATTTGATTATCATTAAGGTTAAGTTGATAAGGATGCTTTAATAAGCCTATATTTAGATATAGTGTGTCCTTAATTTATTCTTATTATACGCAACGTTGTCCTGACTGACTGACATATGACCGCATATTCCAAAGTATTAAAAATAGAATGTTGAAGTTTTGGGAAAAGGTACCTTTTCCAAAATTTCACCATTTATAGTAGGTCGAAAATTTCCTGGAGGCTTCTGTGCTCATCCCCTGCCAAAACTTGGTAATTGGCACGAAATTTACGACCACATAGTTTAAATAAGCATAGGGAAGGGTTTTCCGGTTATATATAACTTCAAAACACTAAAAATCATGATTTCAGTGGAACGAAATAATGGTAAAAAATCTATACATGCTACTAAGAGATTTTTGGAGTCGCTAAATTCAAACCTGATGTCTCTTTCAGAAATTCAAGATGGCGGATCGAAAGTTGAGATTGTATTCGTAAATACTCTTAAATGTTAGTCACAAAGAGATATTTAAATGTCGACCTATGAGTTTGGTAATGTAATTTAGAAAATAACTACTAAAACTAGGTTCTAGTTCTAGTGTTCTCCCACAGGCATAAAACGAAGTTAGCGATACCATATACTGTACAAAAGAGTTTTTGGGAAGCTGAAAAGCAGATGGCAGCTCCAAAATTGGGAATATGAAGATGAAAATTGTCAAATAACATCAGGGCCTATTATTTGTAGGTCAAGGCTCTGCCAGTACAGAGTTTAAGAATCTAAAGTGAAAGGGCCCGAGAATTAGGTTCTAGGGCCCATGGGATAAAGGTCAATAAGTCTATATAAAAAAAATCCATAAATCTAGGGCATACGTGTTTAGAGGGTATACGACGAAGGTCTATAGACATAGATTCTATAAGTTCAAGGTCTATGGGCTTAGCGCCTATATGTTCCCCTCTTAACAACAATGAACAACCTATAGACAGAAATTTGGTGGGTTCCATATAAGTATTACAGTTTAACTTTTGGAATTAACCCATTTTATCTAAACCTTCTATTATTAAGCACTTAAATCTGAAACCCAAAACCCTTGAACCTTAAGCCATTAACCCTTACATTTAAGTCCTTGAATCTCACTTCAACCCTTTAACCTTGAACCATAAACTTTTAAATCCTTAGCTATTAAACTCTAATTAACTGAGCCCATAAATCACAGATTCTAAAACTCGGAACAGTTAAACCTAACCATACCTAAAGTTAACCTTTAACCTTACAATCCTAAATCCTTAAGCGCTTGAATATTAGCCCTATTACTTAGGAATCTAGTGTTCCATGGTTTATGGACCCAGGACTTTAACAGCCAGGTTCACTAAGACGGTTTAAGACTTAAACCCGATCTAGTTGCCATGAAAAATAGATCATCTAATTGATCAGTTTTGTTTGGCTTATGATATAGTGATAATTTTTTATATTACATATGTCAAAGAATGCTTATATAAGAATATTAAGGATAAAAATCTAGCGATAAAGCCTTGAAATATGTAAAAAAAAGAGTTGTACCTTGAAAATAAATAAAATTTTCCATTTTTGCCGGTTAAGTAATAAAAGAATATTATTTTTTTGTACTTGTGTTTTAAGGGTTTAAAACTAGCTTACTTATTATTGCTCTTGTCAGTTTAAGTACTCTGATGTTAAACTAGAACTGGGGTTTAGGGTTTAAGAATTTGGGGATCAACGGTTCATGATTGAATATCTTAGGCATGTATTATTGTGAATTTCGGGTTTATCGTTAAATGGTTTAAAACTTAAAGTCTTAGGGCTTTTTTAAGAGCTTAGGGTTATAAGTTTCAGGATTATTGAATTAAGTTTCAAGGGATCAGGGCTTAAGAATTTAGGGGCCAAGAATTAAGGATCAATGACTAGAGGGTTAAATAGTTTAGTGTTTAAGAGCCTATGAACTCTTTTTGTTTATTATTTGAAAATTTTCACCTCTATATCCGCCATTTTGTCTTCACCTCCCTCTCGAGCGCCGCCGTTGGTGGCAGTTTAAGCGTGGCATGCGTGTCGGTACAATGATCCCGCTTAAAAAGAGTTTTTTAAGTAGAAGGAATATTAAATGCATCGTCTTTCTTATTCAGAGTGTCGTTCTTGTCATTTTCGATGGATTCACGAAATAATCTTGCCTTGTAGTGTTCTATATTAACGACTTGCTGGCAGGTGTCAAAATCAATTTTTTGTCCTATTTCGTGCTTATGTTGAAAAGTGTCGATGTTTTCTGTTTGTTTCTTATACTGAGTTTAGGTTCTTCTAGTCTTGCTGATATTCTTCTGTTGGTCTGATTGCCTTGATTTTCTAGATTGATTTTACCTTTTGGATTTCTTAAAGGCAATTAAATTGCAACAAAATCCAATGCAAGAAGCAAGGCCATCTGCTGAAGATAGTCAATTCACATTTCAATTTCTTATCAGTCAAAATGTTTAATCTTTTTCGTTTCATCCTGTATAGATTTACATGTCCTGCAAAGCAGTTGTTGTTTTGTTTTTTAGACATAAAACATAGCACGTGAAAGTGGTTTAAGCCATCTGCCGCCAAAATCACCTGCCATTAAAGGGAAGGACACCGTGGCACGTTCTAAAATTAATTTTAGTTTTGTTGTGTACTAAATAATTTTACACAAGTACGTTATAAAGGCAAAATTAAACAACGATAAAAGTATAAGAGTTTTACAGGGTCTCGCCATAATTAAATATTTTATTTTTTCTTTTTATTATTAAATTTTAATTTAAAACTAATATTTTGTATATACTGGCTATGGAAAAAAAAATATTTAAAAGGTAGATAGAGAGAATGAAAGAAAACATATTGTTGTCAATTAATAAGTTTAAGTCTTGTTAGATAAATAAAGACTTTTTGATGTCTGATTTGAGTCTACTTTATTTTTTTTTCTTATTCAGGTGGCTCTGTAATAGTCTCTACCTTTTAGGGCTCATCCGGCTAGCTCCCAAGGGAACGGAGAGTGGTCTAGGTAAAATGCGCCACCTGTTTTGGTGCCCTAAAGGTTAGGGCAGAGACCGATCTAAAAACAAAACAGGAAATCTACGAACTCCAAAAAAACACCCAAAAAAGTATCTACATTTTTACATATATATATATATATATATATATATATATATATATATATATATATATATATATATATATAAAATGATAGTATTAAGTGCGCTCTACCCGCGTAAATAGGCCTGTTTACCTGAATTAACAAATGTGCCCTTTTACATATGTCAAAGATATCAACTGCATACGGTTGCAAAATTTGATTAATTGTACCATATGAGAAAACACAATAGATCTTACCAAGGTAAGTACACTGATTATTCATTAATTTTATATCCAAAAGAAAAGAAACATACAACGGCTTTAAATTTTACAGGTGATGCCGAAGGCATTAAAGTCTATGATCCCCTGAAAACGACACAGACACATAAAACCTGATTAACGGCGGCTTCTTGAAATCCTGATGTTGAAGCTCTGGATCACTCGGTGTGGTGGTATGTGCAGCATGCAAGGCAGGTGCCATAGAGATATCCGCAAGAAGGCCCGAGTGGTCTGGTATGTACAGCAGCCAAGGCAGGTACCGTAGAGAAGTCAGCAAGAGGGCAACGAAAGGAAAAAGAAAAAGGGGGAAAAACAAGACCTAAAACAAAAGATGGACTTAGAAAGAACTCAACCTTTTTTGTTACGAGTGAGGTAGGTTACTTATTCCTTTTCTGAACATATCCACAATTATTAATACTTAAGAATTAAAAGAAAAATTAAAACAAAGACTTACCAGTGATGTTAGTTGGCCTTTTTGTGGTGGAAAAGAAAAAATAGAAACATTTGATATCGGGTTTGCCTCCCGAACTGGCCAAACCAAATCAGCACACAGCTTTTAAAAGTACACAAAGTAATTTTTAACTATACATTTGGTCAAGAACCCGAATCTTTTACATTAAAATCTAGCAAAATTGCTTAGTGACCTTTCCAGATGCAACTCTGCAAGGAAAGTGTCTTTATCACTCTAAGATTTTTTTCTTGTCCCCAGAAAAACGTCCAAGGAAACGGCGGGAAAAGATACAGGAATCTGTATATCGACTGACAACTGAGAAGTTTCAAAACAATGAAAAATAAAAATACGAAATTTTAAAATTATTACAAGTACTTTTATTAGCAATTAACAAAGACAATTGTGGTACGTAAAACTGTCTCACAAGAAAAGTCGAGTAGATTCTAACCTTAAAGTTTATTTTTATTTGACACTAAGGTAGTTTTTCGTTTGTAGCTTAATAGAACCTCTAATAGTTATACGACAACTGACAACAACGGGAAAATTAAAGTGTCTAGAAGACATAGAAGATCCAACAGCATCCAGAGAACTTCCACTCAGAAATCTGCCGATCCTGCAGCCAAATGATTATCTGCTCACTCGAGATCTCTCGATGAAGGTAACAATAACCGCAAAATACAATTTAAATTAAGAATTTCTAACTAAATATTCTATACCGAGCCACTCTGTACAAGACTAATACCTTTCTATATTTTAGGTACAAAGGAGAGAAGCCTTACGATCTAAATATAACAACAACAAGGACTATCGAACAGTTACTATGTATTATAATACCATAATTGTGAACCTAATTCTAATAAACAAGATATACTGCCAACGTTTTCTTTCATTTGTAAATATGTTCCCAAAACAAAAAACAAAACACAGATAGGAAATTAGACAGGAAAATTAAAAACGTAACAATACTTGTACCACCAAAGGACGTTACCTCATTCCAAATTCAGTATTCTATTATCTATTATCTTAACTTATTTTTATTAAATAGCCTAGATTTTCACGTCTATATATATATATATAAGCCTTTGAAGTTATTTTTCTTCTATGAAAACGGTTGAAGACATTATGATCGAGTAAGTATATATTTTTAGCTAAGTTTCTTTCTAGGATCGGAACCCAACTTACTAGTAAGAAATAATACCAAGAATTATTAAACCTAACGTATATAACTAGGGCTCTTTAGTGGGATAATTAAAATAATTCTTAAATTTGTAATTATTAATTACATTAGTTCTTTGTTTCCATAGGAAGACATGGAGCTCCATTTGAAACATTATTTTTAAAGCTCAATACTTATTGTATATTACACCAAAGTTTTATTTTAATATCGTCTGTATTCTCATAAACTTTAAACTACTTACCACAGCTTCCAAGAACGGTTTGCTTAAGTTTTCTAAACTCTTTTCTTTCTATTTTCCCTGTTTGACTATAAAAATTGCTAACCACTTAAACTTTTTTAAAATGTTCTCTTTGTGTAATTTGCAACGTATGTTTAAAAGTTTATCCAACAATATTAAAACTCTTCGAATGAAATATGCAAATTAAAAATAACATAACAAAAACAATTTTAATCAAAATTTTTTGTGAAGTTTTTATTTTTATTGCCTGTGTTTAGCAATGATAAATTTAACTTTGTTCAAATCGTCACCACTTTTTCATAAGTATATATTAATTAATAACTTATTATAAAATACATTCCTTAATGACTTCTTTCTATTAGAAAAAACAAAGTTTCCACTTGGCGAACAAAATTCCTATCATTATTCTAAAATGCTTTTTAAAATTTGTCGTCACATATATATATATATATATATATATATATATATATATATATATATATATATATATATATATATATATATATATAAGGTGTTTTTATAGAGGTATAGAACTTTAAGTTGGCAACACTTTTTTAAGTGGCGGCCATTTTGTCAGCTGTCAAGTGATTTATGTTTAGTTTGGTTTGGCATTTCAACATCAATAGACTGACGCCTGAACAACGCTTCCAAATTGTGAAAATTTATTTTGAAAATCATGGTTCTGTTGGAAATACGTATCGCGCACTACGTCCATTTTACGGTCAACATAATCGTCCATCAGAGCAATTAATTCGATTAACAATGGAACGTTTTCGCACCACGTTTCCTCTAAATGATAATACGCATCCACAGAGACGTCGTACAGTGCGTACAGAAGAAGTCATTGCTGCTGTAGAGCGTAGCGTAGAGGAAGACCCGAATCAGTCTATCTGCCATCGTACACAGGAATTGGATATGTGTCCATTCACTTTATGGAAGATTTTGCGGAAAGATCTTGGTTTGCGTGCTTATAAAATCCAACTCGTGCAAGAATTGAAGCCACACGATCACCTAGCAAGGCGTAGATTCGGTGAATGGGCCCAAAACAAGATTGCCGTTGATCCCGATTTTCATAAGCGAATTTTGTTTAGCGATGAAGCTCACTTTGTTTGAATGGATACGTCAGTAAACAAAACTGCCGTATTTGGAGTGATAATAATCCTCAAGTGTATGTTGAGACACCGTTACATCCAGAAAAACTAACTGTTTGGTGTGCTTTATGGGCTGGTGGAATCATTGGTCCGTACTTCTTTAAAAACGATTACTGACTTTTTCGTTCATCAATTGAACAACCATGATATACAGGAGCTGTGGTTTCAACAAGACGGCGCAACATGTCACACAGCTCGTGCCACAATTGATTTATTGAAGGAAACGTTTGGTAACCGCATAGTTTCACGTTTCGGACCTGTGAATTGGCCTCCAAGATCGTGCGACGTAACGCCGCTAGACTATTTTCTGTGGAGATATGTGAAGTCGCTAGTCTACGCCGATAAGCCCGAAACGATTGATCACTTGGAGGACAACATTCGCCGCGTTATTGCCGATATACGGCCACAAATGTTGGAAAAAGTCATCGAAAATTGGCCCTCCAGATTAGACTACGTCCGAGCCAGCCGTGGTGGTTATATGCCAGAAGTCATATTTAAATTATAATGCCAGAAGGTTATCTTTCGAATAAAGTAAATTTCATATCAATTTAAAAAATTCATCATTGTTTTATTCCGTTTAAAAGTTCTATACCTCTATAAAAAACACCCCTTATATGCGTGATACCGAAATATATAAGGTAATCCAAAAAGAAGCTATGTCGCCATCGATATTTTTATTTGTTTTCAATTGGAAACCCCCTTTTTTATTTCAAATCAGAAAGGGTACATTTTTTTACCTACGACAAGGTAAATATCGATGTTGGTTAGATAAGAAAATTCTCAAAAAAAATTACTGTAAATCTTTAAAATATAAAAAAAAATGTTCAAACTAGTCTTCGTTAACAATCTGGCAATAGCCAAGTCCATGAGTAAATATTTTTTTGAACGTTGTCGATGTTATCTGCGGTTTTCTTTTGTATTTTTTGGCGTATTGGAACTTTTAGGACTTCTAAGTTGCCTGGCTGGGTCAAGTATACTTTCTTTTTTAAGTAATAATCAAGTGTGGTCAAATCTGGAGATCTGGCTGACCATTCAATTGTCCCTCTTCTGCTTATCCAAAGATTCGGAAAAGACATACTTCCAGATACTCCTACTAATTTTTTGAAAAAAATGACCTTGATGAATTTTACGTAACCTCAAATATGGCGAAAAACAGTTTTTTTTACATTCTTAGGTTAGGATATCTGAAAAGTCTGACATTTTGGAGTAATTCTGAAGCCATATTAGGATTTAGTCCATCAAAATCCTTCGGAAAAGTATACTAGAGTTCCTATTGATTGATCTTTGTTGGCCTGAGATAATCAATAAAATTATAACCGAGCATCTTAAAAAACTGACGCCATGACCTTGCTAGCAGATGGTCTTCACCATCATTGGAGTCGGTTCTCCCCTTTTAGTCCATTGTTTTGATTGTTCCTTGGTTTATCCCACAGCGCCAGTTCTGCTTACCAAAAATGGCCCACTTGGCACTCTGATCCGTTATTTCTCGCGGCTTCATAAGTTCGAGCAAGCCGGAGATCTCACCCATTTAAAGTTTGAGAATAGGTTGAGGTCGTTTCGACCCCAATGCCTCTAATCATTCGCTTTACCGGATGAGACTCGTGAGCAACGAACGCCAGCTATCCTGAAGGAAACTTCGGAGGGAACCAGCTACTAGATGGTTTGATTAGGTGTAAAGTGATTAACCAATATTTTATCTATTGTTATGAATCGGAGCAAAAACTCGACTTTATTGCTGTGAAACATCGCCAAACACTCGACTAAAATCCGCACGTCGCCGTTTTTGTTCCATTTGAGCTGACGTGGAACCCGTCTTGGGTACGGTATCCTTATCTCCAAATTTTCAGTTCAAATACGCGATGTACAGCACTTTTTCGAAATGTGTATCATATCTGCTAGCTCACGTGCTTTCAGTAGACGGTCATTATACCGTTTTGTGGATTTTCCTCACCATTTCTGGCGTGGTCACCTCATTCGGTCAACCACCACGATATTCACCTTGAAAGCTCTGACATCCAAGATTTAATTGTAGATGAAGGACCAGACGCCTCCCGGGTAGAATCTAGATCAGCTTTAAAATAAATATTGAAAAATTAAGCTCTTTAAACTTCAACTTTTAACTTTATAAGGTTGGTACTTTCGATCATAATAATTTTTTCCAACAATCACCGTTGTCTATACGACGGGTCGAGCACTTTTAGACTACTCTCGTATTATATCTTAAATTATACATTTTCATCCAAAAATAAAAAGGCGGTTTAAAAAATAAATGCTCGCTACGTATCATAAAGTGCAACAAAATTTTACTTTAATATCTTCAGCATTCTCGTAAATTAAAACTACTTATTACTGCTTCAAAGAACGAGTTTGAAGTTTTCTAAAACTCTTTTCTTATTATTTTCAATATTCGACTGTAAGAACCGCTAACCACTTAAACTTTTTAAAAATTTCCTTCTTTTGAGAACGCGAAACAATTTGGTATATTATGCAACGCATGTTGAAGAGTTTACCAAAGCAATATTAAAGTACTTTGAATGAAAAATGAAAAATAAAAGCTGTATTGCTCTATAAAATTTTAACTTTTAATTATTATTTACTTTGCAATTTACCGTTTTTACATGTGATAATTTTATATTATGTTACAAACGAATAAATTAGTATTCTGCACTTGCTAACGGCAGTTTATATAAAAACGTTTCTATCTGTATATATACAGGGTTATTCAATGCATATCGCACAAAAAATTGCGTCCAAAATACGTAACTTTCAAAAAGTTTTACTTTTGGGATATATGGGAGTCTAATATAGTTACTTTTTAAAATTAATTTCATTTTATACAGGGTGTGTTTTTTAAATGGAATCTCTTGTATATTATTGCATTTTTGGATTTTTTGATCAAAATCAGTGCTTATTTTAATAAGGTTTATAGTACCTAAACCTTAAGGGTTTTTAAATAATTTGAAATTTGACGAAATTTTCATGTTTTAAATACTTAAGAAGTATTTCAGTTATGTACTCGAAACTTATAGCAAAGTGTAACAATAAATCATATTTTATATCCCAATTATAATAATCTTGCTATATTATACAGGGTGTCCAAAAACTAATACTAATCAAATAAGGAATTTGCGTGGCTACAACTTGATTAATTTAAATCGAACGCTATACTTTTTGCCTTACCAGAAAATGTACCTTTAAAATACCTATCGAATGGTATAAGGGTCTTCACGTTTTCACAGAATACGCCAAATAATCGTTTTCTGCAGCATTATGTATTTTTTGAATAGATGTTCTAATGTATCTAGTTGCCTATGGCATTTGAAAATGACAGGTAATTTACAACTATAAGAATAATAATCAGGAATATCTTTACAAATGTTTAGAAATTCTGAACTCGATTTATAGTCTTCCAACAGGCTATAACAGCAATAATGGTAATAACATATTGACGATAGCACAAAACAGAAGCAAGATATTTATAGTAGATATTCGAAATGTCGACCATCCATTTCTAAACACTTACATATTATTTTTTCGAAACCACTGCCAACTCGGAAAACATTTGAGGGGTTACAGTTTGAAAAGCGTCTTTATGCTTATTTTCATATCATGTGATGTTATCGGGGGCGCATTGTAACAATTCCTTTTATATATCCCCATAACAAGAAATTTGGTGAAGTTAAGTCCGAAGATCTCGGAGGCCGATTTTGAAATTCGTCTCTCCCAATCTATCTGTTTCGAAAGTTGACATTTAAGAATTGCCGAACCTCGTGATGATAATGAGGCGGAGCTCCGTCCAGCTGAACCCATATAGTTGCTCTAATATTTAAAAGGACATCTTCTAATAACACTGGAAGTTGGTATAAAAGAAAATCGCGAAACATCAAACCATTTAAAGGTCCTTCAAAAAAGTAGGGTCTAATTAAGTATAGACCCAGTATTCCTT
Source organism: Diaprepes abbreviatus (assembly GCA_034092305.1). NCBI lineage: Eukaryota > Metazoa > Arthropoda > Insecta > Coleoptera > Curculionidae > Diaprepes > Diaprepes abbreviatus. The sequence continues at coordinate 4,687,084 of JASJET010000129.1, forward strand.
CCCACACATGAAGCGATCACCTATTCTGGTTCCTCTATCCTGATAAATCTATATTTATGCGGATTTGAATAATAATAGAAGTTGTGTCTATTCATGAAACATTTTTTATGAAAAGTACATTCATCACTAAACAACACATTATCATTTTCTGCCACTTTATTTAACACCCACAAGCAAAATTCAGTTAGGTTGTCAAAATCATTTCCGTAAAGCTGTTGATAAAGCTGGATTTTATAAGATTGAAATCTGTATTTGTTAAGAATCTTTGAGACACTTGCTTGGTTAATGTTAGTATTTTCGAATATATGATTATGACTAATATTGGGATTTTCGATCACTAACTCAAGTACAGTAAAAACATTTTCTTCATCCTCAGTGACAGGTTTTTTATAACTGATACTTTCACTTTCCCGAAACTGGTTTAATAGTCTCACAAAAACGGTTGGTTTAGGATGGTTTCTTTCAGGAAAACTTTGAGTAGACTTGAGAAACTAACAAACTATTTTGATGATATTCTCCAAGGATAAAATCATATCAATACGTTCTTCCTTTAGATAAATCTTCATTTTGACAAAACAATAACACAGTAATATTCAAATAATTCAATTATGTAAATGAAGTTTTACAGTTAAAAAAATAATACCGGTATTATAGCAACACACTTTGACTTAAACTGACAGATTAAATGAATTATCTGACGTTTCTAAATACCATAGGCAACTAGATACATTAGAGCATCTATTCAAAAAACACAAAATGGTGCAGTGCATTTGTAGCGTATTCTGTGAAAACGCGAAGCTATAGAACATCCTTATACTATTCGATAGGTATTTAAAAGGTACATTTTTTGGTAGGGTAAAAAATATAGCATTGTATTTAAATTAATCATGTTATAGCCACTAAAAGTTTTTATTTGATTAGTTTTAATTTTTGGACACCCTGTATAATATAGCAAGTTTATTATAACTCGGATATAAAATAGGATTTATTGTTACATTTTATTGTAAATTTCGAGTAGATAACTGAAATACTTTTTAGATATTTGAAACATTTAGGTTAGATTTTGTCAAAATTCAAAAACCCTTAAGGTTTAGGTACTATTAAAATAGGCACTTATTTTGATCGGAAAATTCAAAATGCAATAATATACAGGGGGTTCCAAACAAAACTTTGATACTTTCAGAGTTTTTGGGACACTCACATGTGTGTAGTCCCCTTGCTACTACGGAATTACGCTCTAATAAAAATTTGGGGTGTTTCGTCCAGGTGCCAGCTTTAGGACTCCTCAGTGGGTTTCAGCTGATACCTTCCCAGACACCCGTTGTCGTTCTATATCATATTTAGATCTTATATTTGAAGTTAAATTGCGGCGGGCATCATCGTTGAGATGTAGTTTACACCACACCCCCGCCTCTAGACAATCAACCTTCCTTGGGAATTGGAGATTTGTACTCCAGATCCCGATTATAAGGAAGGTATGATTGTTGGGTCCGAGAACTGTGGGGACTAACACCCCGTCGCAGATTCGGTGCTATCCAGCACTCATGCAACTTGACGCCACAAGTGCACGTTCCCCACCAGGGATGCCATGTCGTAATCCGCATGTGTGTAGGCCCCTTGCTACTACGGAATTACGCTCTAATAAAAATTTGGGGTGTTTCGTCCAGGTGCCAGCTATATATATATATATATATATATATATATATATATATATATATATATATATATATATATATATATCAAAAGTACAACTTTTTGAAAGCCACGTTTTTTGGCCGCAATATTCCGTGTTGTATAGGTAAATAACCCAGTATATATATATATATATATATATATATATATATATATATATATATATATATATATGTATATGTATATATTCCTAATAAATTATTTATACAAATAACATTCACAAAAGGAACTTATTTTGTTCTCCGCTTTGTTACAATACAAAGAACTATTGTATGAGTATTCATTTGAGACTATAAGTTTTTACGTAGCAGTCAGTGAATGCAAGTTTCTCGGTTTAGCGTCCCTAGTGCGCTGAGTTTACAAAAGGTTTTAGGACCTACCAAGGTTTTAAGACCCTATTTTGTACACTAGATGTCTGACAAATTAAACAGATACAAGGGTTTTAGCTTACTTTTCGCCAACGAGACTTGATTTTTCGGTTTTACTGGTTTATTTGATTGCTTTAAAGCGGTATGAATTAATTAGATCAGTTATTTCTTTGTATAAAAGTGTACTAAAAAATTGTTTTTGTTTTTAGGTCAGTAAATAAAGATCCAAGCTCGTGAAAGAACCGTCACAGAAAGAGAAGTCAAAGGAATAGAAACTAATTTAAGGTAATTTTGAAAACTCATGATTTGATTCCATTCAACAGTACACTTTTTATTCAATATTTTTTTATTAAGAGATTAATAAACTAAAATACTAATTCCAAAAAGAATATAACAAATTTGATACTTCGATATATCTTAAGCTATTTTATAAAGTTTCAAAAACGTTTCTTTTACTTTAACATTCACAAATGAAACTTAAGTCATTTAATGTTACATATGTTTTGCAAGCTCATTGAAGACACTGCTCGCACTAATATTCATCATTCTTAGTGAATAAATAGTTATTTTTGCATACTTCACACCTTTTTCTCTGAATATTTCTAAATTTTTTTAATAATCGTGATTTCTGTTGCATTTTGTCTTGTATTGTGTTATTCTCTTTTATATATATGATTTCTTTTTATACCAGAAGCTACTGGTATAGAATATATGTCGATTAACTTTTTTTGCATCCTTGCACTTCCAGTTTTATTTCAATTTTATTCAAAACATTTTTGTTCCAAAAGCCAGATTATCCGGCTACAAATTCCTAATTGTTTCCGTTGCCTTTTGTGTTATCGCTGAGAACAATATCCGGTATAATTTTGCTATTGCTTGGAATAACAATTTCACTATCCCTTTACCATCTTTAGTAACTTTCTTCATATTTATTTTAGGAGTTTTCATTTTGATGCTCTGTTTTACGATGTTTCGTTTGTGAAGGAAACGTAACCTCTCTCGGCAATATCTGATTAAAATACAAACTATTTAAGGAAATTCATGTTATAATAAATGTCTTATTCTTCTTCCAGTAAAATAGTGAATTAAAACTTAATAGGTTTGTCAAAATACGAGATTTAATCACAAAAATACGCTTTCTTCTCTCTTAATTCATATTTGTCCACTCCTGGACACTGGTCTCTCTCAATCTTTTCTACGTCACTCTGTCTTGTATCACATTTATCCATTGTTTACCTGCTACCTGTCTAATATTATTTTGTCATCGTTTTGTGTGATCGTCCCAGACCTTTTTCTCTGTTTAGGTCTCTATTTTATTACTCCATATACCCATTTCTCTGTGGGTAGTCCTATCCATCTCCACTTTATCCTCTTTACTTCATCCAATATGTCTATAATTTTTGTTTTCTTCCTGATTTTGTATTCTATTTCGTAACGAAATAAAACATATTCAGTTTTATAGTTCTCTCTGATCTTCTAAGCTTTTGTGCAAATGATTTTGTGAGATTAGTTATTTATAATGCGTCAGTGCATAGTGGTAAGATATAGGTGTTAAAGTTGGAGGGGATTAAGTCATTTTTGAGAATGTGCCACAGTTTTCCAAACACAGCCCATTACAATCTGATTCGCCTGTTAATTTCTGCTTGTAGGTCCTTTTTCTTAGCTTCATAAAGTGACCCTGATTCGTTGACCCTTTGATGTAGTTATTCTCTCTATATATGATAACTGCTTTACAAAATTTGTATTAATTACCTCATTTGTCATTACTTGTTATAATTAATTTTCAAACCTGTATTTATGGAAGCTTCATTCAACTCATATATCATTTAGTTCGCTGATGTTATCGAAAATAGTTTAGTGGAGAGGGTATCTCCCTAACATACTCTTCTCTTAATGCTGTTTTACCGGTAGTAGATGTTTCATCAATTCTGATATGTATGGTTGCCTTTATAAATGTTGCCAATGATTTCTATATACCTTCAGCCCCTTCCTGTGTTCGTCCGGGGTTTGAAAAACTAACCAAATTTCGATGAAATCAAAATCTAAAAGTCTAAATGTATGGAAACTTATATTCCTCATTGTACTAAATCTCTTCTTAAGCCCATTTATTCAACAGTTTGATAAAAATCTTATTTCGTTGTTGATCGATTTGTTATTAATTCTTTTGAATAGTATATATAAATGTGATACAAGAGATATTGGTCGACAATTTTTAACATTTGCATTATCGTCTTTTTGAAGAATTGTATAACCTTCGACTGGCTCCATTTCATTGAAGTTTTTCCATTAGCAAGGCCTTTGTTTAGATAAAAATTTAATTGTTTTTTTAACATTTGTCCTCCAAACTTTGACATTTATGTAGTTACTAGGTCTTCTCCTGGACACCAGTCGTTCTACATTAGTTAAAGGATGGTATCTATTTTCTCTTCAGTAACCTCAGGTATTTCCTCGGTCTCACAGGAAATGTTTCTATTCTTAAGGTCTTTGTGTTTTAGATACGTACAATTCGGTGTAGATTGTTCTAAAAATATGTACTGTTAATTCACCTAGAAACCGCAAAATTAGTCAAACTGATCAGTGAGAAGTATAAATAAATGGAACGAATAAATAAAATTGTTTATACTAGATTTTCGACGCCTACCATGGCTGTAAGTTACTCGAAATCGATTGCCTTTGTGAATCCTCACGGCCTCATTAAATGAAGTTTGCTTGATGGCTTCAGGTGATAATATTTTCTCCAAAATATGTCTGCCTAGGTACATTGATTGCTGGACACCCTCTGAGGACACGGGCAGAAGTTTTATTTTCCTCCAGATACTATTTGCACATCGGTTCATCTATAACACCAATCTTATAAAGATAACCTCATAGATAGTGTCGTAGTAATGCCCCTGATGTTAAGGGCATATAACTAACGAACTATTTGCGTCCACCTAAAATGTCGGCTGTTTTGTCCCGATATCGGTGGTGGACTCATCAGTGAGATCCGGTATCTTTCCCAGACATCCTTATACTTTCCACAAACTTGGACCTCTATTTAAGTCCAGTTTTGCCGGAAAGCGGTGGTAAGATGTTGGTTCTACAGCATGCCCCCCCCCCCTAAGGCGTTTGCTTTCCGGCTTTAACTGTCAGACAGTCCAAGCCGTTAGAAAGCACAGGCCTGAAAAGGAAGTGGAACGGACATTCTAGGTGGTTTTTCCAAAGTAGGGTACCGGCTTTAGCACAAAGCCTCGACTCGACGGCCTTCCATTTTGTCGTCCCTGCTCGGGCGCCATGTCGTAGTAATGCCCCTGATGTTAAGGGCATATGACTAACGAACTATTTGCGACCACCTAAACTGTACGGATGTTCCGTCCCGATACCGGTGGTGGACTCATCAATGGGATACACCGGAATCTTTCCCAGATATTCTTGTACTTTCCACAAACTTGAACCTCTATTTAAGTCCAGTTTTGCCGGAAAGCGGTGGTAAGATGTTGGTTCCACAACAATAGCTATATCCTGTCAGTAAGTTATTTATTCCTTGACACACCTTATTGCAGAATTTTTTTTCCAGAATTCAAGAAATTTGTTTTCCAGTTACAGTTTTAGGTTCCTTTTGTTAATGGTTATTGGAACTGGTAGAATTGGTTGAGGTCCGAATAATTTAAGCGCGGACTTCATCGTTGCGAAAACATCTGCTTCCTCTTTGCTGTTTTTTATCAGATTATTCAGTATATCCTTGCACTCAGTTATCAGTCGTGAAGATACGACACGACTTCAGTGCCAACCCTTCTGTCTGAGCATTTGTTTATTGTCTTATTTGTGTTTATGTTCCTCTCACGGAGATAGATACATTAATGAGTACCATAAATTTCAGCGTGGAAGGTCATTTCATATTGTCTGAGGGGGTACTCTTACCGAATACATCAGCGCTAACTCACTTGGATACATTTCTCAGAAAAGTTTGCTCCTCCTCCCTATCTTTTCTGCTTTGCAAAATAATCTCAAGGGAGTGGCTAAATTTCAAAATCGGTACTATATGGTCTGTTGTCAAGAAGGTGATACAAACTAATTTTAAATTCATTTTAATTGCTTAGAATAATTTTTTTTAATGCAAATAAATTATATATCTTTATATTTTATTATACTGAATTATGATTTTAAATTTAAATAAATTACTTTTGCGCACGCCACCACTGTTCCTCCATAATAAACAAAACCCCATTGAAAGCTCTTCACATACTGATTATACCGAAGTCAGTTGGTCCCCACAGAAACCTCAACTTCCGTTAGATTTCAACCTCAAAATGTGCAGGACCTTGGCTTTGTTTCAGCCATCGAATTGTGTCAGCCCCGGTTAGTTATCCTCATTTTAACTCTGTTTTAATAATTTGAGGTTTCACTGCATTTGACATTTGCAATACTAGTGAGTTACGTGTTGTGGTAAAATATGGCGATGAATACGGTTAACCTCGCAGTGTTTGTATGTAAAGTGTAAAATTAAAGAGTTTTGGATTATATATGTGAAGCCAATTATATAGTGTTGGAGATTTAGTACCGAAGTATATTTTAGTAAACATAATAAATTCATCTCAGCAAAATTAATATATAATCAAATATTACATGTTTTCAAATATCAATACTAAAAGTTTCGTTCAGTCAACGTCATTCTTCATTAAATGATATTCAATAAGAAAACGCATCTAGGAAGAGTTGATGGGATTTTTTTTTGTTTTAATGGTTTTTTTTTGTCAAACTAATGAATAATTTTTTAAGTTGGTTCAACCGATAATATTTTAATTTTTGTTTTTAAATGTTAAAAAGGTTTTACAGTACTTTTTTTTCTCTCTAAATTTACAAAATAATTTTTAAAAATCAAATTATACTTTATTATGCCAGGAAAACACTTCGATGATTACAAAAACCTTTTTATAACATTTCCATAAAATTTTCCCTTGCAAAGTTTTTAGCCGAACAAGATTTTGTCTTCAAATAACATTATTATCAAACCAAAAGATAATATGAGTTTGCTATATGTTCATACTCTATCGATCAATATCACATATATCATTTTGTTCATATGATTGATCGACGCTGGTTAATGATAAAAGCCGATCTTTGTAGACGTCACTGGGACACATTTAACGTTTTACCGCAAAATTTGTGCCTGTCATTTTTGTAATCGATCTCTGATGTTCTATTTTAAAATTGGAGTTGATGGTTGACATTAGTGTGGTCTGAAATTTTCTTAAGTCCGGAAAAAAAATTATGGGAAGATTACTAAACAAGGTAATTTAGTATACCCGAGGGTAAAGTTCAACGCCATTTATACAGTTTTCACGATTGTATCAAAAATATTTCTTATGGAAAAGGTTTTATTTTAAGCAGATTTTCTTTAGAGCAGCAGAAGGAGTTGGATGCATAATCAGAAATGAATATGTCAAACGAACTTAAAAGTATTAATGGATGGAGGCAGGGAGAAACGACGACGATAGTAATATTCTACGAGTCAAATGAGGGCGAAACAAAATAATTGAAAGGAAATACTGAGATAAATTGAATGATTTAACTGAGAAAGCAAAAGTAGATTAGATAAAAGCAATAAAGGAAAATATCAGGTAGTAGAACTGCATTAATAAGTTTTCAGTAGGTAGTGACCATCGAGTTGTGAGAGGAAAAGTGGTAATAAATATTGAGAGAGAAAGAGCCAAACTAGTAACAGGAAAGAACCTAAGAAAATGGACAACCCCAGAAAATCTCTCTGAATACACAGAATATGTTGAGAACGGACTCCAAACTTTGGAAACCATAAACCTGGAGGAAACAAATAACCAAACAGTAAACATCCTAAAAAACGCCGTAGAAAAGTATTGTAATAAACAAAATAAAACATCTGACAAATTAAGTCAACACACAAAAGAGCTTATTGAAAGACGCAGAAAAATGGAACAGAAAAACTCAGGAGAATATAGGCAAATTAGCAAAGAAATATCAAGGCTTATAAGAAGAGATATACGAAAATACAAATCGGAAGCCATATCCGATGTAATTGAGCAGAATAAAAGCTTAAAAATACTTAAAAGAACCTAACAAACATTCCAAATGTCTGCAATCAAGGCTCAGAAGATATAGCAGAAATTTCATCATCAGAAATTGAAGTGACCTTACAAGTAATGAAAAACAACAGAGCCTCAGGAGAAGATGGCATTGTTATTGAAAGTATTAAAGTAGAAGGGAAAAATTAATAAATGCTCTCAAAGTCCTATTTAATAGATGTTTAGAGACCGGACAAATCCCAACTTCATAGAATAATGCCATAATGATAATCATGCCTAAGAGAGGCGATCCCACCGACCTAAAAAACTACCGTCCAATCAGTCTCCTCTCCCACATGTACAAACTATTTATAAAAATAATAACAAGACGATTGACTCCCAAATTAGATTTCTACCAACCTAGAGAACAAGCAGGTTTCAGATCCGGTTATGGTACAAACGACCACTTGCTAGTTATGAAAACGCTCATAGAAAAAAACAGTGGAATACAACAAACCACTGGTCTTAATATTTGTGGAATACGAGAAAGCGTTCGATTCAGCGTACCAAAACAAAACATTTGCTGTACTAGCTGATTGTAGAGTCGACCACAGATATGCAGCTTTAATTAAGAATATGTATAATAGCGCAACAGCAAGTGTGAAAGTCCATTCCAAAATAACATCTACATTTAGTATGGCACGTGGCGTACAAGGTGATCACATCTCACCAAAACTATTTACAAAGCTGCTAGAATACATGTTTAAAAAAATAGGTTGAGGGAACATGGGAGTCAATATAGATGGTGAACGATTAAACCACCTACGCTTTGCTGACGATGTCGTGTTAATTTCTGACAACCTTGAAGAAGCTTAGTTACTAAGAACACTAAGTGCAGCGTCAGATGTGGTAGGTCTAAAAATTAACCGCACAAAAACGCAATGTATGACAAACTTAGTTCCAGGTAGCAACATATCCCTAAGCGAATCTGAAATCGAGATAACCAGACCTGCGAAATTCAAGGACGCATAACACTAGCATGGGCGGCTTTCGACAAGCTGAAAAAGGACGTATTTAAAAGCAATATACCGATTTGCTTGAAAAGAAAGTTTATGAACAGTGTGTGCTCCCTGTGCTCACGTACGGTGCAGAAACTTTAACATTCACTAAGAAAAGATGCGAAAAAATTAAAGTGACTCAGCGAGACATGGAGAGGTCGATGTTGGGAATAACACTGAGAGATAAAGTTCCAAATGTAATTATTATAACTAGAACAGGGATCAAGGATCCTATAGAAAGTATAACACATATGAAATGGAGCTGGGTCGGACATGTGGCGAGAATGGAAGGTTCCAGGCATTTAGAAGTAGGGGCAGACTTCCAATACGGTGGACTGATGATATCAAGAGAATCGCAACAAACTGGATTCAATCAGCACAAGATCGGGAACATTGGAAACGATTGAGAGAGGCCTATGTTCAGCAGTGGACGCTACAGGCTCTGTGATGATGATGATGATGATGATGATGATGAGGACTGCATTGAGAAAGCTAGAGGAATAACAACGACAAGAGGATGCTAAATTTCTTTACTGAAAACAACCTAGTGATGATAAACGCATTCTTGAAAGACAAAGGTATCCACAATTACACCAGAGTGGTAGAAAGTAGGAAAGAAAAATCAATCATAGAGTATATGCTTATAAAAAAAAGTGGTATATGACCGAGATAACAAATATCGGGGTCAAAAGAAGACCAGAAACACATAGCGTGCATTATATGGCCTCTGCCAAAATCAAATTTAAAGCAGGCGACACGAAAAACAACGGCAGACTGCAGAAGAAAAAAGACGTCCAAGACATATAGACTAAATGAAGAGGAAACAGAGGGTACATTTCAAAAGAAGACAGAAGTGAAATGAGAGAACTCCAATAGGTGATCGCGGATATGGAACTAGAAGAACAGTGGAGAAAATTCGGGGAAATCGTAATTCGCAACGCCATAGGTAGCTGTGGAACTATTATTGTAAATAGTATAAAAGATAAATAAGATGATGGAATGAATAAATAAAGAAACAAACAAGAATCAAGGAGGCAACATGAAATATTAATTCAGGATAAGGTAAATCAAGCAAAGACAAGAACAAGGAAAGAATTTGGATTAAAAAATGGTAGAAAACAGCAAAACTAACAAAAAACTATTTTATAGAGCACTAAGGGAAAGAAAAATAAAAGTAAAGGAGATAGTTAAAGTTAAATAGGGACTACCGATAACAGAAGGTCATAAAATTATGGGAAGGTGGAAGCAACATCGAGGAACTATCAAATAGTTAAGTCTAAGATCGGAAGAAGAAACAAATAGAATAAACAGAGAACCTTGAAAAAAGATGATATAAAATTAGAGGAAATAGTACACTACTCTATAAAAGTAGTGTTTCAGAGTAAATCGTCGAAATTATAGCTCATTATGAATTCAAGCCAAACGGCTTCGCACTCCCTCCAGGGAACATTGACTCATACCAGGTACACAGAGATACCTAAAGTATGAAGAGGGGGGGGGTGACGTAGTCTGCTGTGTTTCCTACGAACTTTTGGACGGTTCGTGCGGTTGTAAGAAGAACTATTCTGAATCTACCTATACAGATGCTCACTTCTTTGATGTTCTGTAGGAGGTTCTTTGGTATCACTCCAGTTGTTGATAAAATTATGGGAATTGTTTGGTCGCTGTCCATTGCCCATTTTCTTCGGATTGGCACCTCCACATCTGTGTATTTGGCAATCTTCTCGTTGTATTTTGGCTTAAGTTGTTATTGTTAGCAGCAATGTCGATTAGTGTAGTTCGTCGAGAAATTTTATCTGTTATTATAATGTCTGGTTTATTATGATCCGTTCGGTCCCAATATAACATGAACTGGTTATTTTCAAGAATAGGCTCTGAATTGTATTTGTAATAAAGCACTTTCCTTCCTGCCATTGGTTTAATTTATCTGCAAACTCTTAGTGGTATATCTTAGCGGCTGAGTCGTGTCTTTTCTTATACTCGGTTGTGGCAAACTCTTGGCAGCCTCTAGTTATGTGCTGGATTGTCTTCGATGTTCGACAGCCATATCTATATTGGTTATTTTCTATTGAGGGATCTCTGATGTTGAATTTCCGATATTTCTTCGTCGGAATAACCTGGTCTTGGATACCTAACAAGAAACCCTCCGTTTCCACAAACATCTGTCCTGAAATCAACCAGTAGTTCGGAGCTGAGTTATCGAAATTATCCTGATTGATCTCATTTGGATGCCGTCCATGAAGTGGTTTCTGTAGCCAGGTTCGTAGCTTCTCTTTGTTTGGTGGTGAGAAAGAATATCCTGTTCCTCAGCTGTAGCGACGTTGAATCGTCTGACTCGCATATTGCTAGATGTGGTGTGGAAAAGTCTGCTAACCTGTGAAAATATGAACGTAAGTTTATTATTTGTTGGTCGAGCTGCTTACCAATATCCACCAATCCTCGTCCTCCTTGATGTTTTGGAAGCATTGTACGTTCAATAGCACTTCGAGGATGATGTTTTTGTGCTTTTACTAGAAGTATCCTTATTTTTCTATGCAGGTTTTCGATGACCATCCTGCTCTATTTTACAATTTCAAAAGAGTAGCTAACTGCAGAGCAAACTCATTATTATTAACTGTTTTTATTTAATACACTAACTTAATCTAATATTTGTACAAACACAGTAATTTAATATATATATATATATATATATATATATATATATATATATATATATATATATATATATATATATATATATATATATATATATATATATATATATATATATATTGTTTATGAATTGGAAAACTATACTATTTGAATGATATTGCTTCAAACCTGTGACTATGTACTCTCCAAAACGAAACATATTCAAATATATATTTCCCGATAATTTTCTTTTTCTTATGTTTAAACTGCTTTATTAATATTCTTAAACACCCTGTATAGAGTAAAATGCATAAAGATTATTGATTTTTTAATGGACTAAAAATAACAAACAACTGCTTAATCTGCCTTCGTAAATGGCAAAGATTTTCCAGTGTTTTAGTTTATTATTTATTATTTGATATTTTCTTGAGAAAAATTGTTATTTAAGTTTATTTTATAAATCTTCTGATAATCTAAGAACTGCGTAATTTTCTTTTCACCCCTGGCTACGTCAGACTTAAAGTTCATGTTTTTGTTTTGACGAGTTTATTATTGCTGATGTTTTTCAGCTTCTAACTGGATGTTCCAGAAATGTTTTTAATTAAGTCCAAACTTGTTGGGTATAATAATACACATTTTTTGCAATCTAACTGTTTCAAAAAACATCAGTTAAATTTCGATAGGTTCATATTCTCTAGTTAAAACATAATAGTAGTCAATAATAGACCGGTGACAACACAATCCAAATGCAACACACATACTTTAATATAAACATATGTCCAAAATTATTGCATATTGGCAAATGAGGCTTGTATGTTATTTTTATCACAAATTTGTAGTTGATATCTATTGTTGTTCTGTATGAAAATTGGTCAAAATTTATTTGAAATAAAACAAGTTTTTTTATCGTTCGTTCGTGAACTTGTATCTGGTACTCGTGATTATCGTTTGATTAAAGTGCATTTCCAGCGAGATTTATATTTATTTCACCATTACACGGTGTTGGTCTATAAGAGATAGACATAGATGAGAGTTATTTTCCTCAATTTCCCGAAAATGAGTATGGTACATATGCCAGTCGAATGTGTCGTATTTTTTGTGACGGTTTTTGTATAAATCAATATATGTCTGCGGATATCAATCGTGCAATAGACACTCCAAACTACATGCTGTTAATAATTTTGTTAATTTCTATAATTTATATCAGTTCAATAATGCAAAAAAATTACAACAACCGACTTTTTGGTGTTTGCCCCTCTGTACACTGGCAAAGTTATTGAATCTAATTCGACATTATTAGCGTCATCGTTCATTGTTGATAAAGTGCCATTAAATAAATAAATTTATATTAAAAGAACATTTCACATATAATTTTTAAAAGTTTGATTTTTCTAGGATGTACCAACTTTTGCTCGATAGTGACTGTGGCAGCATTTTATCAGCATATAGTTAAATTCTTAATGAGACGGTACCAAGGACTTTATTTAGGCATAGTACATACCCATCTTGGTTCACTAAAGAGATTTTTCGTTTATTAAAGAATAAGGTGTTGCTATGGCGAAAATACGAAAAGTCTTAAGAGATTTGTGACTATTGCGCATAATATTTATCTTTCAGGAATACTAGTACAGCCTATAATACGTACCTTGAAAATGTTGAAGCGAAATTTAAAAAGAACCCCCAATCGTTCTTATTTTACATCAGTCTTAGAAACTCTAACAGTACTGCGCCAGCTGCTATATCTTTTCAAAATCAGAAAGTAACTAATCTCGCAGACATCGTAAATTCGTTTGCAAAATTTTTCAAAGAGTCCTCTATTGTTTTTTTTCCTTATGAATCTACTTCTAGTCATGGTTGTAATTTTTATCTTATCTAAAATATTGCCTAAAGACATTAAGAAAGCCCGTATAAAATGGTGGGTCCTGATTCAATTCCTTCGTTTCTCGTGAGCGTTTGCTCAACTCTCGTCTATAATTTTTAATTTATGCACTCAGAAATGTATTTTTCCTGACTTATAGAAGGAATCAAAAATCTATCCGGTATTTAAAAATGATGATAGAACCAAGGTCAAAAATTATCTCCCCCTAGCGATAAAATGCAGTTTTGCAAAGGTGTTTGAGAGGGTCCTTCAGGAACAAATATCCTTTTTCATAGCGCTTCTTATGATGGATCAACAGCATGGTTTTGCTCCTGGAAAGTCAACCATAACCAATCTTTGTGTTATTGGATGTATGTCTCGGAGGCTATTGATTCTGGCACTCAGGTCGATGTCGTTTACACATATTTTTCCAAAACATTCCATAGACTTGATTGCGGCATTTTACTTTCTAAGTTGTCGGATTTTGGTTTCAATGACAACCTTATCAAATTTTTTACCTATCAAACCGCTCTCAATATGTTGAATACCGTGGCGATAGATCTAGTAATTTTGTAATAATGTCCGGTGTTCCACAAGGGTCTGTTTTAGGTTCCTTACTTATTAATGATATCACATGTGGGTTAAATAACAGCTGCCTACTTTATGCAGACGATTTAAAGATTGTCTGGGACATAAGAAGTCCTGGTGATTCTTTGAGCCTTGAATTGGATCTCATGAAAATAAATGCTTGCTGTCTAAAAAACAAATTGCCTCTAAATATAGACAAGTATAGTGTTATGTCATTCTTAAAAAGTAAAACTCCTATGCTGCATAATTGTGGGCTCAATGATGTTTTTCTAAGGCGGTTTAACTACATTAAGGAACTAGGAGTCGGGTTAGACAGAAGACTTACATTTTTCTATGATATTGATGATATAGTATCGAGATTCTTACCGAATTCTGGACTTTCTAGTGAGATCTAGTCCAGAATTTGCATCACGCCATGTCATAAGTACATTACCTTATTCTCTTGTATGAAACAAATTGGAATATGCCTCAGTTATCTGTCATCCTTAATACCCTGTACATACTGAAAAATTAGAGAAGATTCAATATCGTTTCTTAAGATTCTTGAGCTTTAAATTGGATAGGTTTTATCAACACCTCGTATGAGTCTATTGACAAGATTTAATTTCACTACTATGGAGAAAAGCAGTAACGGGGTTCATGTACTCTTTTTGTATAAACTGGTTTTCAAAATCAGAGCCAAATTATTGCTAAATAAAACCAATAACTACTAATACGAGATAGATATAAGCTAAGGGAAAAAACAATTACAAATAAATTATTTCGTCTGTTTCGATTTCATTTAAAAATTTATATTATTTTTTACTTTTTACCGCTTTTATCGAAATCGGCTTAATTTTCTTTATAAAAATTTTATATTTCGTTATTATAAAGAGAATTTTCTTAATAACTCTTAAGAAGTATATCAATATTTATATTTAATGTACTTAATATTCTTAAAGTGATTTTCTATCAGCTGATTCCTAAAATATATTGTCACAAAATTTTCTTAGGTTCAGTACTTTAAATCTTTATTATATTCGGCTTATTAAATTTATCTTTCAGTATTAAAAGGATATTTTAAGTTAATAAATATATTTCCAATCCTTTCAAATAAATCTTTTATCAATATTTTTTCAGTCAGCAAACACAAAGATATAAAGAAGGTAAGCCTTCAAAAAAATCAGTTTCCCGCCGCCTTTTCGTTGAAGAATAGCTATCAGAAATTACAGCTGCGAATAAAGAAATAGATAAGGCTGCCTAGAGTATAAACAAGTCATTTTTCACGAGACTTGGTCCCTTTCGTTCGCTATTTCACAGTACTTTAACGAGGATCAAGTTGGCTCGCCGTCATTTTACAACTGAACTGATAACACCGCTTGCTGTCTATTTTTCTTTCGTTTCAGATGGTTTTTGTTTGCCAGTGTGCCAGACTTGAGCTTTGCGTTTTTGTTTCGTTCAGTTTCTTGTTTCCGAGATTTCTTACCGTTAGACTGGCTTTTGCGAGAAACATTTTAAATGAACATCATAGACGTGGATTACATTTTTAGTATTCTTACTCGGAAATTTAGAGCGCTGGTGCAGTTTACAATGAAACCTTCATTTAAAAAGTTTTAGAGAGCCAGTAATGGATTTTTGTACGTGATATTCAATGCACAAGACAGTAGTTTGCATCTTTTATTTTTGAATTGACAAAAATACACTATAGAGAGATTCTGTTACTAAATAATTTTTCGGAGTATAATATAATTATCATTTTGTGCTTTAAAGACAAGTAATGTAATATTCTTGTCGACCTTTTTAACTGCATTTACAAAACAGGAGAAATACCAAAAGAATGGCTCCTGTCAACTTTTGTCACAATACCAAAAAAGGCAAACGCAAAACAGTGCACTGACCATCGCAGAATAAGCCTAATGGGACACACATTAAAAGTATTCCTCAAAGTGATTAACACAAAAATTCACAGAAAATTAGATGTGGATATTGATGATACTCAATTCGGATTTCGGAACGGGCTTGGAACAAGAGAAGCACTATTTGCATTTAACGTCATGTGCCAAAGATGTCTAGATATGAACCAAGATATGTATATGTGCTTCATTGACTACAACTACTGCTGGTAGAAAAAAACTTGGATAAAAGAGACATCAGGATTATTTCCAAGATTTACTTTAACCAGAAAGTGAATATTCGAATAGAGCAAGAGACAATGGAGGAACTCGAGATTAAGAAAGGCGTAAGACAGGGATGTATACTTTCACCAATCTTATTCAACCTATACTCAGAAGACATCGTAAACAGAGCACTTTCAGAGCAAAATATAGGTATTAAAATAAATGGCATCCCAATAAATAACTTGACATATGCCGATGACACTGTTGTAATTGCAGAAACTTCGGAGGATCTTCAGATACTAATTAACAGAATAGTAGAATGCAGTAAAGCATATGGATTATCACTTAACATCAGTAAAACAAAAATAATGGTGGTATCTAAATCACCACAAAACTTCCCTGACATAACCGTGCATGATCAAAGAATTGAACGTGTGAGAAAATATAATTACCTGGGAACTGTTATCAATGAAAATAACGATAGCTCTGAACAAATCAGAATCAGAGTGGAAAAAGCTAGAGCTACGTTTATTAAAATGAAGAAGGTGTTCTGCGGACGAGATTTAAGCCTTAAACTTAAAATTCGCCTTGTGAGATGTTACGTGCTATCAGTTCTTTACTACGGAATGGAAGCGTGGACATTGAAGAAGATTGACACCAAGAGGATGGAAGCATTTGAGATGTGGATGTACCGTAGAATATTAAAAATATCGTGGACAGAGGGAGTAACAAATGTTGAGGTTTTGCGAGGAATGCGGAAAGAGAAAGAATTAGTACTTACTATTAAAGAACGCAAACTGCAATACTTGGGAGGGGAAATAAATACCAGTTGCTGCAATTAATTATCCAGGGAAAAATAATAGGCAAAAGATCCATAAGAAGAAGAAGACATTCATGGTTAAAGAACTTAAGAGAATGGTACAATTGCAATAACTGCCAACTGTTTAGATCTGCAGTGTCAAAGATATGCATCGCTTTGATGATAGCCAAACTTCGGAACGAGGACGGCACCTAAAGAAGAATGTTTTCATACAAAGCGGTATATTGTTAGTGTAGCATAGAGGTTTTTCACATTTAATTTTATGTTTTATGAACAAAATGTTTGATATTTTATAGGGTGCGTCGGGAGAAATGAACCAGACTCCAGGAGTGTATTGAACACGTGAAAATGATTCAAAAAAACTCATATATTCTTAGAACGAGAAAGTCCCCCACTCAAGGTAGTGGACTAACTAAAATATTGCAAGGAGGAACACTTACCACTTCTGGGCTGCGATTCCAGTATCCACATTTTAAGGGAATGCAGCAATGTAAATCCCAGTGGAAGGGATTTGCTAGATTTTCTCAGTATTTCCAACCTGGAATTCCTTAACATAGGGAATACGACTACTTTCATTACAGGTAAAGGAGAGTCTGCCATATATCTAACTATTTGTTCTTCAAATATGCAGAACTTGATGAAGAAGTGGGAAATGAGTCCGGAGATTTCATTGTCAGATCACCGACACATCCCATTTGAAATTGACGTTGAACAAGACGCAGGAGTAGCGAAATTCCAAAACCCTAGGACTACAAACAGGGACCTCTCTCGGGAGGAACTGGCCAGCAGAGTTATAAGATTCTTATCGAGATACAGTGATGAAGCTGATACGGAAATCGCTATCCAATTAGTGACGAACTTCGGGTTTCATTTGGGACTAGTTGTCAAATAAGACAAAGGCTCATAAACTCCAAAATATCCTGGTGGAACTTTCAAATGGAAAACCACCGGAAAAATATTCGAAAGCTTTTTAGAAAAGCGCTAAAATAACAAACTGGAATAAGATGGGAAGGATATAAAACTGCCCAGAGAGAATATATAAGGGTCTCACAGAGGAAGAAATATTGCAAGATCATAGAAAGTATGGCCTCAGCATCTCGCCTCTGCTAAATAGTATCTAGAGATCCTGGTGCCCAGATTGGAGCACTGACTCTTCCTGAAAGAATCGTATATCTCTAGCCTTTCTATTCCTCCGATATTAAAATAAGCCACCTGGTGAAACTATTCCGCTCATGTTTGAGCTTGGGGTCCATACTAATAGCATTGAGGGAAACAAATTAGTCTTTATTTCCAAGATAGGAAGAACAGACTATACAAATTCTAGGTCTCTCCGCCCTATCAGTCCAACCAGTTTCTTATTAACGACACTACAAAGATTGGTGGATCAAGGAAGGAATAATGATGTAGTATCCCGAAGATGAAATGAAAAAGAAATTTAACTTTGTAAAAAACTTTAGCAATGGGGTGAAAACACCATTGAAAAACTCAGCAAGAAATTCATTATATGGTATACAGATGACTCCAAAACAAAGAGGGAACTAAAATAGGAAGGTATGGACCCGGCACGAAACACTACCGTTGGGTAAGTCACAAGGCATTTTCCAGACAGAAATACAAGCCATTAGAATATATATTCAATTTGACAAGGAGAAAAACTACCACGGCCAAGAGATTATCATCATGTCGGATAGTCCAACATCAGTGCACTGAGCTCTCAAGTTATCAGCTCCAAAATGGTCTGAGAATGCCTAGAGGAATTGAATGTTTTGATTAAGAATAATAAAGTCACCCTCATGTGGGTACCGGGACATA
Source organism: Diaprepes abbreviatus (assembly GCA_034092305.1). Lineage (NCBI taxonomy): Eukaryota > Metazoa > Arthropoda > Insecta > Coleoptera > Curculionidae > Diaprepes > Diaprepes abbreviatus. The sequence goes on from JASJET010000129.1 coordinate 4,706,024, forward strand.
TCGGAATAGAGAGGAATGAAATAGTAGACAGTCTCTCGAGAAAAGGGGCTGATGCACCATATATAACTTACTTCTGGGGAACTATGACCAGAAGAATGCATAAGCTTAAGTAAAAACCAACTCAGAGTTCTGACAAGGTTCCCTGATGAGGCATTGTCATCTGAAGGGACACCTGAAGAAACTCGGACTGGTAGAAAGAGAAGAGTGCTGATTCTGTAAGGAGGAAGACGAAACCTCTATTCATATCGTTTCAGAGTACAGCGCTCTAAAAAATTCTATGATACGGTTCTTGAGAACATACCAAATCGAAGAAGGGAAGCTACCTACCTTGAAGCCGTCCAATATCCTAAGGTTCCTGGGGAAACTAAGACTGGAGAACGCACTCTAGCCGACAAGGTAACTCTAATGACTGCGCAGTACTAAGGGAACACAATAGACCTACCAGGTCACAGTGTAGAGACTTCAACCCTACGCATATACATACACCCCTTACATCCTTTACAATTTGCCTATCAGGCAGGAAAATCCACACATGCAGCGCTACATCGACTCGTCACAAGAGTCGAAAACGCGCTGTTAAGTGGTCGATCTGCAATTGGGACTTTTATCGATATCGATAGGTCATTTGACAACACGTCTCACGATTCGATATGTAATGCTCTACAAAGACAAGGCTCTGAACCGACAGTAGTTGCATGGGTCAGAGCAATGTTAGCTCAGAATAATATATGCTGAGCTTAACAATGCACTGTCAAGTAGGAGCTGTCCACAGGGAGGGGTTTTACTGTTCATAGCGCCCTCTACGTTAATGCCATCGCTTCTGTATAGAATTTTGTACATTCGAAATTGAGGGAGGATTAAAATGTATGCAAAAAATAGGCGAGGTAGGTGGGTTTGTCAGGAAACAATAGGGAAAAATCTCCCAGTCGCCTATTTAGCAATTTCGTCAAATCTCCTTTGCAATGAATTATTATTTGAAACAAATTTTTTCACAGTTTTAATAAATTTACTTGTCTTAGACTTATTGTCGCCCACTTGTGATCTTTCAGTGCCCACTGAGGAATGCTATCACCTATGGTCTAGAAAATAATGTTACTAACGATTCATTATTAAACACCTTGTAAAAATTTGTAGTAAGTATAATAGATTACAGAACATCTAGCTTTTTTATTTCAAATAGAAACCTTACTACTTCCATTACTGTATTCAAACCTACATATTGTCACCATTACCTTGACAATATTTAACCTTTCCTTTTTAATACTGTGTCTCTTTCAAACTGCAAAATGTACATCCTAGATATAGTCTAGATTTCCGCAGGGACATTTTGGCGAAGCCACGCAGAGCTAAAACAAAATGGCTCACATTATTTTAAAATATTGTACAAACTTCATGTTATGAATACCGCGTTTTCTCGAGAAAAGTTTTAAGAGTCGTGAAAAAGGCTTTAACTTGGGATTAAAATACAATAGGGCTTTTACCGGCGTACGTATGTGTACTTTATAACATGCTTTTGTTTATATATTATTTATGTAATGTTTATGTAATACATTTGTTAGTAGGAAAATTTGCAAGCACGAAGTCATTTAAGGGCGGAAAATTTATACAAGTACCTATAAAACCTGAAAACTTTTTAAAATGTACCTAAAGTTAACAGGTTTTCGATTATGTTATATTGAAGATGGGTGGATATTATGGGCTTATAAACATTAGTGTAGAATATCCTCAAGTAATAAATTACTTCATCATTTTTCTCAATAACAATCCGTCATTAACTCTTTGGTATATAGAGCTCTTTTAATATTTGACGAACGATCACTGAAATCAGAAACAGCAAAACTGACTAATACTCTGAAAACAATGGTATTGCACTGAAGATATTAGATGTTCTATAAATAAATATAAATATCCAACTCCTCAACAAAATGTCATAAATGAACCTCCTATAGACAGTGTTACCATACATACACGGAACCACTGACAGGATTGCCAGATTACTCCTAAAATCAAATATTCGGACAATTTTCAACACATGTAGGAAAAAGTGGTTGTCAGACTTGTATTGTTTTTGTTTTTATTTATTTTTACAACATTTCGACTAGGTTGTATCTCTAATCGTTATCAAGTATAAACTAAATGTCTTGTCTTAAGACTACGAGCTTATATAGGGATTGTGTCCATTGAAACGCAAATTTTCTCTTTGCTGTACATACCTCAGTGATTTGATGTTACAAAGTAGTGGTTGCCAAAGCTTAGGTATTTCAACACTCGGTTTACTGAAGATTCAATTATTGTTTTTAATGTAAACTGCTTCTATAAAGTTTCTTTTTTTTATGTTGGATTCCATATGTATTGCCGCAACTTCAGACCATTTTATATGGTATTGTTTATCCCAGGCGTGTTCTGCAATACCTGATCTTGACATTTCCCCTTTTTTGTATGAGTTTTATTTTCCTTAATTCTAACTTCTAGTGGTCGTTTGGTCTCTCCAATATACATTGCACCACACTCACATGGAACTTTGGAACACATTCTTATCGGTAGTTGGTATATATATATATATATATATATATATATATATATATATATATATATATGGAAGTACTGATGTTTTTCCGGTTGTCAATCCGTTCGTCAATAAAAATATCTTCACGACGTTTCTGCAACATCTCAGCTGGGATTTTCGAGTGATGCTTCCTCGACGGCTGCTCGAATTTCTAAGTCTATATATATATATATATATATATATATATATATATATATATATATATATATATATATATATGAAGTAAAATACGAGCAGTAAATGCAAACTTCTCTCCATCTTATCCTTTCTGTGTTAGAGGTTGCACAGTTAGAACAAATTGTTATAAAACGCAATTTATCCTATTCCACCACCATCAAGATGATGGCCTACCTGTACTACCATACCGAGATGAAAGTCAAAACTTACCCTCCCCGCCACTACAACGGCATAATGTGGATATATCCACTGCTATTGCATCTCACATAGAGGAATCCGTGAAAGCCGCATAAACATATATATATATATATATATATATATATATATATATATATATATATATATATATATATATATATATATATATATCGCAAAAAGTTCAGTTAAATTGCTAATTTTGTAAGTTGTGTTATTTCTAGCAACTCTACCTTTTACCTGAGAGATATTTCCTTCTCCAACGGACATTTTCCGGACGATTTATAAGAACAGAATTCCTATCTGGTTTTTCCCAGCAAAAAAATACGTTCTTTGAGCAATTTCCAAAGCTCAGTTCTTTTAATTTCAGATAAATCCCGATCTTCATTGATTTTAGTTAGAAAATTGTCGACGGTTGGCATCTGCTTCTCATAATAATAATATGTATGTACAACTCCTTTTACTGCAGTTCTCATCTCTTCTTCCAACGAGGTTTTTCGTCTGCCTGTGATCGAATGTGGCTTGGGAGTACTAAGAATTACAGTCGTTTTCTTCTAATTCAGTATTCGGTACATAGTAGATTTTCCAACTTCTGCCATGTTGGAACAAATCTCAACAGAGCCTTTAATACTATTATCTAACTATTGTTATCTTAAGGCATCATAAACATTCATCGTAATAAGTTTTTCGTTGAGGGAAAAATGCCCTGGTTTAACGATTTTTTAATAAATATAGATGTGGAAGCCATATGTTTTGGGTATCTCACTAATCTCAAATAATATATAAAAACAAACACAAACAAGTTAAATCACTAAGGAAACACTGTAAGGCGTACTTCGCTCACTGACAGAAATCAAACTGAACTATAAGAAATTTTATTGTTGCAGTAAATTTATGAAACCTTATAATATTTAAATATAATTAAATTTAATCAGATTTACGGTAGTCCTCAGTTACCTGTGGCACTGGAGCAGGTACCTTGGAGGTTTTGGTAACAGTTTTATTACTCTCTCTAGTTCTTGAATAGAATATAGGAATGTGTATGTTTGCGATCGCCCCTCCCCTTCCCAAGAGCTTTGAGTACAGGAAAATAGAACCGATTCTGCCTTTTATATTAGGAATATGTATGCTGCTGGCACTCCCCCACGTTGACAATTTATTTTTCTTGTGATAGCCCCCCCTCCAAGAGCTTTGAGTTCAGGAAAATAGACCCGATTCTGCCTCTTATACTAGGAATATGTATGCTGCACGCAACCCTCCCCCCCATCGGCAAGAGCTTCAAATTCAGAAAAATAGATCCGACCTTGCCTTTTACACTAGAAATAGGAATGTTGCTGGTGTCTCCCCCTCCCCCGGCGATAACTTGCTTTCGCTTGTCATACTGCATTTTTGTGATATGGTCGCCCCTCCCCCCAAAGAGAGAGGCTGGATCCGGCCCTGGTCTATATTCACTAGGTTGAAGAAATATGAGAGATGTATTAAAAAGAACAATCTGCTGTAGCTGAATGCCAGCATTTAAAGTAAAAGACACACAATAAACGTAGAATTAGAGAATCGATCGTAAATATGCAAGTAATACTAATAGAAATACAGGTGACGGTCTATGTGACATGTGGTAATCGAGTGTAAAACTGGATCATGTTTTCCTGAGCACCAATCTGGTATAAATACCGGGCTGTTGCTCCTCGATGGTTATTCAGTGTTCCAATCTCATGCAATTGCAGGCGAAACTTCGAATAATAATTCCAATTTGACACGGCCCAAACTCTAAAATCACTTGACCAAAGTCGTAAAGCTTTCGTTTTTAATTAAAAAATATAATTAATCAGAATACTTAAAAACAATTATAATGATACCTTTCCTCAAATATTTTTTTTAATTGTTCGTCCAATTTATTTTTCAATCCCAGCAAAACAAGAGATAAAATAAAATAAAAATTTAATAAAAGAGAGTTTAGTCTATAATTCAGACTATCACACAAAACACAAAGCTCCAAAAATAAAGGTAATCTCTAAAAAGCCTAAAGCAAAAATGCTATTAACGAAAACAACTGTCTGGAAAAGTATTTACTGTAAAATTTGTAAAATAAATTAAGAAAAAAATTCCTAATGGCCCGATTTCCAGCTTTCAGCCTTTTTTATTAGCTTTAAGTTGTTTGAGACTTTCGAATATTCAGAACAAATTTAATTTTCTTATGTTGACAAAAACGAAGAGATAGGTAATCTTTTTATTTACGAAAATACATCAAAAAGAATAAATCTTTATGATATCGAAAGCTAAAGCACGGAAAAGTTCGCATTAAATAAATTAAGGAAGTACATGTTTGTTTATATTTATTTTCAAATTTATGTTTTATAGAATAAAAATATTTTCCTAAATAAGTAGATTAAAGATGCAGATGTTTATATTAATTCTCAAATGAGAAAACGGAATTTCTCTGCAACTCAGACAAGTTATATATAAAAATATAGGTAAAAAAATGGCTAAGTGCAAATGTTATACCCGCGGGGGTTTCGTGCCATCAACAATATTCACATACCCACAAAGTTTAAATTACAGTTTCCTTTCTTCGCATTTTAAAATCATTTTGTGGATATTTGGTCAAAAAAAATATTTTTTTATTGTCATGGTTCAAATTTCAGCTTAAGTTAACTATGGGTAATTCAGTTATTTTTACTCTATTTTTGCAAATACTCGTGTTATGGACAAACATAATATCCTCCTCTTCCCTAAGTATCTCTCATATTTCTTTGAATAAAAGCATTCTATTCATTGTATTTTTTAGATTTAATATATTACGAACCCTCGTAATTATATTTCTTTCTAATTTCTTTCCCAACTTATTATCCTTATCTTCCTGAATTGTGCTTACATTCTTACATTACAGTATGGTTTTAAGTTACGTTTGATTATCAGTTTGGCCATTATTACTGATGCTTTCCTACGCTGTGCGTGGTTGTTGTTTAGTAATACTAAATTTACTGTTACTTTTTTTTCAGATAGATCTCGGTTTTCCGGCCTTCTACTATTCAAGCGAAATTCTTCTTTTCATTTTCTTACAGGAGTTTCCTTGAAATTATTTTGGATAATTCTGTAAATTTTGTTTGTTATTCTTAGTTTAAGGTCATTTTCAAATTTATATCGATAGGCTATTTTGCACCGTTACTCGAATATTCCTTTAGGCAGTTTTATATTGTTGAGATTGCATAAATTTCTGTTTCGTAATTTTTGGGAGAAAATTTGGGCAGGTAACTTATTCTGCTTCGGTAATGGCTGGCAATAAAAAAAAACTATTAAAAAAAAATAATTGATGGGTTACTTGATTAATTTTGAGCCGAAAATGTAATGATTAATGGGTTGACTTATTTAACAAATTTATTTCAGCCGACTCTTGTCGCTCAGGGTCAATTTTGAGCTATCATTTCTATCAAAAGTGTATATGAAATCGTCCCAAGCATCATTATTCATATTTATTATATGATGCTTGGGACGATTTCATATACACTCATGCAAACGAAAGAACGTTATTAAAAAATAAATAATAATCTTTTTTCCTATTTTTTGCTTTTTATAAAAAGAAATCTATCCATAGCAATTGCATACCAAGTATCATAACTGAATTTTATTTTTAACATACACACAAAACTACTTTCAAGGCATGTACTATGTTATAATTTTCACTATTTTAACCTGTTGTATTGTTTTAAAATTTTAAACTTTAAAACTATTTGAAAATCTGTTTTATTTTTATTAATTTTAATTAAATTAAAAATATAAATGTGTATTACTGTGATATATGTTTATTATAAAAAACTTTGTAATTTTGTAGATGTAAAATAAATAAACCAGCTCAGCTCTTATGAAGAAGCTCACTATGTAGAGCGAAACGTCAAGAAAAATTGTTGTCCTTTGTTTCTCTAAATGGAAAAACCTATACCCAAGAAAATATTAGAAAAAAATATTTAACAAAAGGTTTAAGATACAAAAATAAATTATATATATATATATATATATATATATATATATATATATATAACTGGAGGCCATTTTTGCATATTGCCATATTGGCCATCCTTTGGGATTTTGGGCTGGAAAGGCGTTTATTATCCCGGTAGTACAGTTTTGTTGATATGTCATATGTTTCTTTGTAAATATCTTATTTATTTCTTTTATATCAGTAAGAGTTAATTTTAAAAGTACCTTTGCTGTTTAGTGCAAAAATTTACTATATTATGTAATGTATTTGTTCCCTGGATGTATCACGATAGCCCCAATTTATTGAATAATTAATTAATCTTTTATATTGTAAAATATGTTTGAATTGTATTTAATCTCTGAGCCCCATTCTGAGATTAGAATTGGAACGAATAGAATAGAATAGCAACAATATATGTCTGTTGACTCGACGATTTTCAATTTTTATGTTCAATTACAGTGTTTGAGTAGTTGAGGCTGGCCAAATTAAGTTAAAATTTTAAATTTAAGCGATAGTTATAAGTGATTACCCGGAATCAGAATGGATTTTTATTGTGCGTTCATACATCTTTGCAATTATCTAACCTAGTTTATTACTTTTAATTGATTATTGCTTAATTATTACCAATTTGTGGTCAATTAATATTTAATTTTCTTATGTTACTTTAAAGAGATATATTTTTTTGAATATGATCATGGTTTATATAAAGTTTGCTTTATGTTTTAGAGCCAGTAGGTACTAGAGTGTTATATGTTAAATTTTAATTGACTTTTTTTGTGTATTTATGTCAACTTGATTTTCATTAAAATATATCTAGCTTTCGCTATAGCTACACATTTATCATTTAATTAAAGATTTTTATTAATACTATTTATTTGTGACTTTTATTTGACCCATAAGCTCACTTGCGAATGTATATGTTTTTGTATACTTGTTTCTCAATAGGAGAAAAGTTCAAAGCTAGTTCCTATTGACATTGTAAAAGGTTTTGGAATTCAATCTAGTTATTGATGCAGTGGCGCCCTAAATAAGACGTCGTTACTTTTCGACATAGAGGTGGCATTTTTGCTGGCTGGCGGAACTACTAGCCTTCAAATATACTCTGGTGATTACTAGTTTTTAACTGAGAAGGAAGTTCTCAATTCGTCCGCTCTGTATTTTTTTATGTATATCCACCGATTACTTCAAAATGTTGGCATCGATTTGAATGAATTTTTTTACGTTATGTTCAAGAAGTTGCTGCAATGGTCTCATAGTATTTTGGACGAAATTGGTGCAGTAAAATCCAAGATGGCGCTACGCTTTATTTTTATTTTTCACTAAATTAATTGTTGTGCTTGAAAATTTTGGGAAACATACAGATCAAATGTAATGTAAAACCATATAAAACATTTCAACTGCATCGAAATTGGAAGTAATATTAAAATTTCCGTTAATAAAGATAAGTTATTGTATATTGATGTCGCGTAATCTGGGTATCACGTTTAATACTGATGTGCGGGTTACTTCCCATATTGGTAAATGTATGGATCTCCACCGACATCTCTATCAAAGAATATAAAAATAAAGCTTGCAGATTCGCTAGTTGTTTCAATATGACGTTATTTATGGGCCTTGTCTGACTAGAATGGATGCTTGTCGTATTGAAAAACTCCAGAAATTACGTCAAAGCATTTATGGCATAAGACAATTTTAACCAGTGCCTTATAGGCTTAGCGCAGAAAGGTGGCAATATCGAGTCTCAATATGCAGGTTGTTTATATCAATCTATTATATTATTTGAACACTCACGGAACAGTAGGTAGTTAATTAAAATAAATAAATTCACAGTCTTGCTATGTGGAAAAGTTCTCTGTTTCTCCTTAAAACCATTAAGAAAATGACAGACAGTTTATTTTCTGTGAATTCCACGCTGATTCTATCTCCATACTAGTTTCGATCATCTGATGGTCTCGTCAGTAAAGCATTAATGAAACTAAAGTGAAATTCACAGAAAACAAAATAACAATGACAAAGTGTCAAATATACCTCTGACAGTGTTAAATACAAGGACTGTGAAATCGGTTCCTTGTTCAGGAATCAATTTTTTTACGGGAAATTCTGAAATACTCCTAACTATGCCCAGAGCGCAATCGTAAACAGCAAATAAGCAAATTCAAAATGCGCTTGTAACTAAAATGTTAACAACTTACCTTAGTGACCATTCATTATCAAAATGTTTTCTTTATAGGCACCAAATCACTTTCTTTCCAAATTGTTAAGTAAACAACAAAACTGTTCAAAGATTTAAACTTAATTTACAAAGTTATCGACACAATTTACAAATTTGCATGCCTAATTAGTGTAAACTTGCTACACAATTAAAACAGGGGAAAAAGGTTTACGTTGGTGTTTGTTCCTTAAAAGGCTGATCTAATTATAAGTTAAGTATTTTATACCCTTGAAAGACAATAAAATAATTTGGCAATTTTTAAAATTAACGTTAGAAATAAGGCCAGTCGGTTTAGGTCAGAGCAATAAAGTGCAGGACACACACACACACACACACATACACATAACGTTGAAACCTATTAAAATAGTTTCTATTTTAAATAGAAGAGAGCATTTGTTATATTTCGTAATATCAGCTTCAATTTGCCTGACGTCTTCCAATGATAATTACATAGTCCTGAAAAGCCTTCTTTTTAGTTTTTTCATTGCTACACCTTCTTCAAGAATTCAATTGATAGTTTCAATCCCTTCAAATACCATTTATAGACTAAATCATCTACAATATCAGTCTTATGTAGATAGACTGGAAAGTAGTAATGTTCTTTTGGTAATAGTTTAATCGAGATGGTATTTAAAAAAAAACTCGTTACAGCTTTCTGATAAGGGAAAAATGTTAATAATATTAGGAAAAAAGAAGGAAAAATAACCAAAACCACTAGCCAGTTATCAAAGTGAAACAGGGTGGAAATTTGTAATTAAAAAATGTTTAGTCTTGCGATTTCCGAAAAAATATACTACTTATCGAAAAAAGTTGAATATAAAAATTATAGGTAATAATTCTACAACTTTTACATTTACCATTTTTAAAAAATAACGCAAGAAACCATAATTTCTATTTTTTATTTTTTTCTTTCACGAAAATGATTCAGTTTGGCTGAAATTTAGCGAAAGTGTACTTTTTGATGTCCCAAATATTTATTTACAATAATTATTCGACAGAGTTTGGATTGTTTTCATTTTTTTGATTTTTACTTCTACGTTCAATAAATATAAAAATATTTATATATTATAATGGGAAATAAGCCTAACCTAAAAACTGAAAATGACGAAAAAGTGACTTTTCTCCTTATACGTTTTTGTATTAATTTTATCTTAGGTTGAATAATGTCTTTTTTCAATTCCTTATTTATAAATATATTTTTCTAAATTGTAATTGTGAAATATCATTAGAAAATTGTTTATTTTGCAAAGATAATATATTAATATGTAACTTAAACATAAATGATATTAGTTTTGATAAGTAATTGAGAGATATAGAAAAAGAGGGGATCAAATTAGATATGTACAAAGCATTTACAACCATAAATGAGTTACCGAACTCCAACATAGTGCAAATTGTAGATGGAGGTTTTTTATTGCACAAAGTTGTTTAGCGAAAAAATGAGATTTATATATATATATATATATATATATATATATATATATATATATATATATATATATATATATATTGAAGGTAGAAGAGAAAACGAAAAAAATGAGCTCGACCCAAACTCTGTGGAACAATTATTTTTAAGACAAACTATAAATAAAAATTTCCATTTTTTTAAAATATCTTCTTCTACTTCCTCCTTATATATATATATATATATATATATATATATATATATATATATATATATATATATATATATATATACATATATATATATATATATATATATATATATATATATATATATATATATATGTGTATATATATATATATATATATACATATATATATATATATATATATATATATATATATATACATATATATATATATATATATATATATATATATATATATATATATGTATATATATATATATATAGTACATATATATATATATATATATATATATATATATATATATATATATGTATATATATATATATATAGTACATATATATATATATATATATATATATATATATATATATATATATATATATATATATATATATATACATATAAGCAATTTGCTTGTTATTATTTGTCTCTTTGCCTGGTTTCAGTCTATTGCAAGGTTATCACTCCATCGTTTACGGGGCCTTCCGGTGCTCCTACGTCCTATTTGGTGATTTGTTCCTCGTGATCTTTACTATTCTGTCGTCGGTCATGCGGTTGATGTGTTTGTTCCATTCCCTTTTTCTTTATAATACCCAGTCATTGATGTTATCGACTTTACACACTCTTCTTATATCCTCGCTCCTATTCCGATCCATAAGTGTCCTGCCAGCTATCCTGCGCACCACTCTCATCTCTGTTGTTTCCAGTATTTGTTTTGTTTTCGAGGTTTCTGGCCTGGTTTCTGCAGTGTATGTTAGTATGGGTCTTATTGCTGTTTTATAAATTCTGAATTTAACTTCGATTCCTATATGTTTATTGCTCCATATGGTACTGTTAAGACATGCGGCTGTTCATGCTGCTTTCATGGATTGTCCCCTCACACTCCGTTTCAACATCCCCGTATCCGGATATTTCTATTCCGAGATACTTGAACTTCATTTCCCGCTGTATAATTTTGTTGTCTATTTCTAGTTTGCATCTGAGTGGTATTCTAGATGTAGTCATGGCTTTAGTTTTTGACGAAATATATTCACTAAAAACCATCCGCTGAATATTTTAGTCAAATAGTACAAGTCGCAAAAAAAACATTTTTCACCTATAAATTTCCACCCCGTTTCACCCCGATAACTCGCTGCTGATTCGAATTATTTTTCCTTCATTTTTCGTAATATTTTTTGAATTTTTGCGTTATCAGAATTGCTGTAGCGAATTATTTTCTTTTGGCCTATTTCGCAACTAGGACGACTGACTATAGTTCCACTATTTTTTGTAGTTCCTGTCTTTCTAATAAGAAAAGCTCCTTAGTGACATAGATATTAGGTCCAAATATATGTTCCAGTGTAGAATTTAATATACTTGCTTTCACAGAGTAGTTGTACGATGCTAACTCGTGGGAAAACGAATCTAGATATTTTTGGAAAAACATTCAAAATTTCGCTGATTTTCGCTATTTTGCAATTATCTTTTGTTCACAGCTGATTTTTCGCAATAAGTCGAAATGTTATTGGGCTAGTTGATTCTTCGTTGTGACAGGTTATTCCGATCACATGTGTGATCATCTGCGAATAAAATATAAAATCTAAATAAAATTTAACAATTAATTTTAAACTACAGAAACGAAAACAAGTATGAGCAACTTTTTTATACTTGACACCAAAAATTTCCATTTTGATATTATTACTCAGCTTAACGGTATAAATATCGATTTAAGCTAATCAACCTATTAAACCTGGATTGGGCAAAAATCACATTATATGTAAATAAATACATATTTAGAGGAATCAATTGAAAAAGTCTTATAAGGACAGGCTTTGTACACATAACTTATTCCATTTACTAGTTTTTAATTTACGAGTTAAAATATTAAACACAATAAAATATACATACAGTAACACTTCAAACTATTTTCTTCATTCTCACTATCACTATTTTCTTGTAAAAACCTTCTTTTTAAGTCGATTTTTACCTTGATATTTTCCTTTCTTTAATTTTTTTTGTTTTCTTCCCACCTTTTATTTTTTAAACATTTTTAACTGACTGGTTATTTAGGAGCACATTTTCAGGCATATTTTCTAGAACTGCTGAATCACTTTTTCAGTCCTTGGACGTCCCTAACTTCGGCAGTGCTTTTGGTAAAAGTCTGATCACTATAGGTTCCTTGGACATGATAAATATTTAAAAGTTTTGACAGAAAATTACTTTCCTCTACTAAGTACCCCATGAACAGGCAAACATAACAATACAGAACCAGAGGATAGAAAACGTCGAACACTATGTATACTTGGGTCATGACATCAGACTAGGGAAATCAAGCCAGCAGCTGAAATAAAAAGAAGAATACAGCTGACGTGGGCCGCTTTCGGTAAACTTTCATACATCCTGAAAAATAATTGAATTCCCATAAATCTAAAAAGAAAAGTATACGAAACATGCATATTACCGGTATGTACGTATGGATTAGAGACCATGTCCCTCATCAAAAAGTCCGCTAAAAAATTAGAAACAGTCTAAAGAGCTATGGAAAGAAACATGCTTGGAATCGTGGAGGAAGTTGCAAAGATGAAGTGGTGATGGGTTGGTCACATAGCCCGATAGGAGGACAACAGATGGATACGAAGAATCCTGGAATGGAGACCGAGGGAGACAACAAGAAGTACGGAAAGACCTCAAAAAAGATGGGTAGACGACATAAGGACAGTGGCGGGCAAACAGTGGATGAGATTGGCGAAGAATAGAGAAAGATGGAAACCATTGAGAGAGACCTACATCCAGGAGTGGATGGAGAGAGGTTGACAAAAAGAGAGAGAGAGAGACTAAGTATGTCATATTATGAATGACAACTAGCCCCGTCTGAGATTCATTACTATAGAGAATTATTCGGTTGCTCATTATCTAGTTCAATATATTCCAAGAAGACAAGACAAGTGGAACTTTGACTTGTTCCACATATTCGTTCATTTTGTGACTTTCTCCATCAATGATCCAAAAAAATTCGAGGCTCATCTCAAAAGATAGCCCTCGAATCATTGCCTCTTTTCGATCTTGAAAAACATATTTTATTTGTAACTTACTGTAGATATTTCTCAAGTTTCATGTGACAAATATCGAGTTCTTTGGAAACTTTTTAATCTTTTACCTTTTTTAAATAACGCTTTTGAGGAAGAGCCCCACAGAAGTCTGGCAACCTGAGAAATGTAATACAATATGATACACATATAATCTATACCTAAATTTTGCGTACCGCTTATAATAATGACCAAGTTCGATACTACGTAACGTTTTTCTAATAATATAGTAAAACTCACAAATTTGTTGGCTCGAAATTCAATGAAACAAACCAATAAGTGTTGGTTTGTTTCATTGAACTAAAATCCTAAAATATTTGCTCGGTTTGCAGTTTACAGTGCAGTTTAAACATGAAACAACACACTCCTTGAACTACAAGCTACGGTCTCCTCTACTCAAATGAAAACCTTGCAGCTTTTAAAACTTGTTTGATATTGTTTCACAAATAAAGATCAGGTGTAATTGCTGCAAAAATGAGAAGTAGCAGAAAAAAGAAGATTTTCTATTCTGATTTTAAAAAAAAAAGGAAATATATTTTGAACTTTGCTTGTATAGTGTTACTTTTTAAAGTATTTTATTGAAAAAAAAAGCGGAGGACGCCTTAGTTATAAACTTTTAAGCAGATAATAAGCTTTCTTTGTAAATCATAACATTGTCATACTTTTCATGTTTCTTCATAGTAGAAAATTATATTATCAAGAAATTCTAAAAACCTCAGGCGACAAGAAGCTTTACACAAAACTTTAGACTTGGATAGAAACTTAATTTAAAGTCAGTTTGCGAAGTCGGTATAACTTTTTAGAAAAGTTAGAATGTGTCATATCACGCGTTAACTATAAAATTCTTATAAGGAAGATGAACAATACGAACTGGCCAGTATATTTATTTTGAAGTAATATTTTGCGAAACCTGAATAAGCTATTTTAACAAAAATTGTTCTTTAGATCAATGTCAGTACTTAAAAGAAAAATGTAAAGGACTGGACGAATTGTGGTGTGACTATGGATTCAGTTCATCACTGAGTGCGGAGGTTTATACTGAAAACTTTTAATTAATTAACAATATATACTTTTTTGTATACGTGGTAAAATGAATGGCTCAAATGTAATGACGTCAGATGTAAGCACTGAGGCCTTGTGTTTTATATGATGTTGTTCAGATACAAACACTCGTCATGTTTATTATCATCATTTTAAAGTATGGGCTATTGCTAAAGAATTAGACATATGTAAAGTAAACGTCGTTCAAATCATTAAATTGGGAAAATAAAGGGATAAACATTAATGATAGATTCCTAAATCATCTGAGATATGCAGATGATATACTCTTGATCGCATCCGACTGGGAAGAGCTGCAGTCAATGATAAACGACCTCCATGAAACATCGCTCCAACGAGGATTAAAGATGAATCTCAGAAAAACAAAAGTAATATCAAACTCAGACGAACAACAAGTTGTAACAGTAAATGCAACCGAAATAGAGCAGGTGAATGAATATATATATATATATATATATATATATATATATATATATATATATACTTAGGCCAGGCCATAAGAACGAATAAGGACAACCAGACAGCCGAAATAATACGAAGAACTCGATTGGGATGGACGGCGGTCGGAAAGTTTCGAAAAATCAAAAAATTCCCTTATACTTAAGAACCAAAGTATTTGATTGTTGTATATTGCCAGTCTTAACATACGGAGTGCAGACGTGGACCTTTACAAAATGAAATTTGGACAGAATCCGCAAAACTCAAAAAGC
The DNA here is from genome assembly GCA_034092305.1 of Diaprepes abbreviatus. NCBI lineage: Eukaryota > Metazoa > Arthropoda > Insecta > Coleoptera > Curculionidae > Diaprepes > Diaprepes abbreviatus. The sequence goes on from JASJET010000129.1 coordinate 4,721,598, forward strand.
CATGGAACGACACATCTTAGTTATATCACTCAGAGATAAAAAACGAAAGGAGTGGATAAGAAGAAAAACCAACGCAGTTGACGCTATAGAAAGAGCAGCATCACTAAAATGGAAATGGGCAGGTCATAACGAACGAATAAAAGACAACCGTTGGAATTCTTAAATGGGAAAATAGCGCCCATATGAAGGGAAAAGATCCAGAGGCAGGAAACAGATGAGAGGAAGGATGACGTAATCAGACATGCCGGCTTGATGTGGCAAAGAAGAGCCCAGAATAGAGAGATTTGGAAACAAATAGGGGAGGCCTATATCCAGTTTTGGAAGGATGAAAACTAGGCTAAAATGAAATGAAATGAAAGTAAGCGTCTCGACAATTCTTCATCAAAAATTTATGCTGCACGTTACTTGAGGAAGAGTCAGTTTAATATACGGGCTGTCCGAGAAAATGTAGGAAATCTCTAGGACATGAAAAAAAACGCTTGAAAGTTGCAAGTTAATATAAACTTTTTTTGTAAAATATGGGCTCCCAAATAGCTGCAATGGAATCAAATTTTTTAAACATAATTGTTCTATTTCTATTTTTTTTATGATGTATAACAGGTAAGGCCCTTCAAATTATTATCCAGGAAAATGGTGTGAATTATTCACAGCTGTAGGGACGGACTAGCAATGACACTCATGACAACATTTTTTTACGCCCTATATAAGAAGAATTTTGTTTTGTATTGTTTGTATATATATATATATATATATATATATATATATATATATATATATATATATATATATGTTTATGCGGCTTTCACGGATTCCTCCGTGTGAGATGCAATAGCAGTGGATATATCCACATTATGCCGTTGTAGTGCTGAAATCACATTCAGCAAACGTACAACTATATGCAGCTCCGCGTATGAATGAAGTAAAATGCGAACAGTAAATGCAAACTTCTCTCCATCATATCCTTTCTGTGTTAAAGGTTGCACAGTTAGAATAAATTGTTATAAAACGCAATTCATCCTATTCCACCACCATCGAGATGATGGCCTACCTGCACCACCATACCGAGAAGAAAATCAAAACTTACCCTCTCCGCCACAGTGATACGGCAGAGGTACATGTTTCGTCTCTACTAGACTCATCAGGGTACCGACATGCACCTGGCTGTGCAGAAGACAGCTCGGAAGGAAGCAAGCAAATACTGAACGCGGCTTCGCCGACCTCCCGTGGAATAGGATGAATTGCGTTTTATAACAATTTATTCTAACTGTGCAACCTCTAACACAGAAAGGATATGATGGAGAGAAGTTTGCATTTACTGTTCGCATTTTACTTCATTCATACGCGGAGCTGCATATAGTTGTACGTTTGCTGAATGTGATTTCAGCACTACAACGGCATAATGTGGATATATCCACTGCTATTGCATCTCACACGGAGGAATCCGTGAAAGCCGCATAAACATATATACGCCATCCGGCGGGAGGTCGGCGAAGCCGCGTTCAGTATTTGCATGCTTCCTTCCGAGCTGTCCTCTGCACAGCAAGGTGCATGTCGGTATCCTGATGAGTCTAGTAGAGACGAAACATGTACCTCTGCCGTATCACTGTGGCGGGGAGGGTAAGTTTTGACTTTCTTCTCGGTATGGTGGTACAGGTAGGCCATCATCTCGATGGTGGTGGAATAGGATGAATTGCGTTTTATAACAATTTATTCTAACTGTGCAACCTCTAACACAGAAAGGATATGATGGAGAGAAGTTTGCATTTACTGTTCGCATTTTACTTCATATATATATATATATATTGTTGTGAATACACGCTTATTTTACGACAAAATATTAAATTTCAGATTTAATATTGCCCCAAAACTTCCCAAACAAAATAATTTAAATAATACGGCATACAGTGCTAAAACTACAATTCTTCTGCCGAGACGGGGAAACCCAGAGAATAACCGGCGCTATAAAAGCGGAAAGACAGCGGCGTAATTAAGAACTTTACGGGTTGCTCTTTTGGAGACAACTTGTCCTTTTTCCGATCAAGCTCTCGGCAAATCGTGGTTCTTAAAGTAGGTTGTCTTTGAAAACATATCATACTACATAAAATACAGATCGTGCACGTATCTTAATTCCTGAAATTGACACCGTCGATAAAAAGACGAGGTCAGTGGCGCGCACGAGTTACTTAACCGACGCGTCTTGACTTTTAAACATTATTCCCAGAACGTGACCAAATGGAGATCACCTGATATTGGCACTGCGACTAATAGTCAATTTTGTGTTGACTATAAAGTTATGAATACCGATCTTGACAACTAAAACTCGAAGGTGACAGTGGAGAGAAAATAATCGCGAACTTGACTTGCGAAAAAAAACAGTACTGATTAAAAACAAACAGTGAATAAAAAGTTAACCAAGAGTCAAGGATGAGTGTTACTTGATAACCTCTTCCAAATTGGCTCATTCCTTAGAAGTGTTCCTTTGATAAAATACAATTTAATTAATCTTCGTGATCTCTTGAGCTTCACTCATTCCCATTCTATCCCGGTGAGCGAGAAGAAAAGTGAGGCAGCTAGAGTTTTTATTCTAGTCGGGAGGTTTAGCGGGACTTCACCAACAACCCCTGATTTGTGTTAAAACTTAGGTTTTATACAAATAATTTATAATGCAAAAAAAAAATCTTAAAATAAATTAGTCCCGACGGACACGAACTTTCACGTTTCCGGAAGGATAAAATTAATTCAATTAACCTGGTAAATAGGTCCATATTCTCGGAGATGGGTACAAAAATACCAAAAAATAGCGAGATGCAGTGACGTCTCGTTAGAATCGAAAAATAATAAAAAAAAAATTATATATATTATGTATAAAAAAACTTGATTCCATTGCAGCTCTTTGGATGCCCATATCTCCAAAGAGGAGGCCTATACGAAAAAAGTTTATATTAACTTGTATTCCTTTCTCGTGTTTTTTCATATCTGGAAGATTATCCACATTTTCTCGGACAGCTTGTATATTACCCTATTCATATTGTGCTGCGAACATTCGAATAAAAAAGACCAATTATCTGACGTTTTTCTCCTTCCGACTAGCCTATGTCAAAGCGTGTAGTAGTCAATATAATATGTCAATATAATAAGTATTCTAAACCTTTTTGAAACGACACAACGGAAATTAAAATAAAGCATTTTTTTTTTCCAGTCCTCCTCGTTTGTTTATACCAGTTTATTAATAATTTAAACTTAAATATTTCAATACCTTATAACACGTTTTTGAAATCAGTAGGAAAAGAACTTTCATTCTGACAGATAATACAGAGTGGGCCAGGAATTTGTGCAAACACAAGCGTGAGGCGCGGGGAGGGGTCTAACGGCTAGCTCAGTTCTTGGAAATTTAGTCGACATAAGAATTAAAGCCTAATGATTTGATTTTACACAAATCCTATGCTGAAACAATGTTGGATCGCTTCCGTAATTTTGACAACATCTTGTTCTCTGACGAAGCCCACTTCCATCTCAACAGGCACGTCAATAAACAGAACTGCAGATATTGGAGCAGCGAGAATCCTAGAGCTAAACATCAAAGGTCTCTTCATTTAGCTAAGGTGACTGTATGGGCAGCAATTTCAGCTATAGGAATCATTGGACCTTATGTTTTTGAGGATTTTCGAGGCCGTCCGATTACAGTAAACTCCACCGAGTATGTGAAACTGTTGAAAGAATATCTGACACCACGGCTACAGGAATTTGCTGGCTACAATCGGCAGACGTGGTTTCAGCAAGATGGAGCCACTTGCCATACATCTAACGAATCCCTACCATTCATCAAAGAAATGTTCCCAGAAAGGCTCATTTCGCGAAGAGGTGACATTCCGTGGCCACTTAGGAGCCCTGACCTAACGCCACCAGATTTTTTTCTGTGGGGATATCTGAAACATAGTGTCTATACTCACAAACTAAGGACACTGCTTCAATTAAAGACGAAAATAAGAGAGGAGATGTCAGCAATACCACGATATTTATTGCGGCGAGTACTCGAAAATTTTCGTGCTCGTTTAGAGGAATGCCGAAGTTGAGACGGTGGGCATTTAAACGATATTATTTTTAAAAAGTAATTTCCAATGTATAAGCTATCTCCTAAATAAATAATTTTTGGTGTAAATCTAATAGTTTTTTTTAATGATTTTTTAAAATGTTAACTAATTCCTGGCCCACCCTGTATGTAGGGTGTCTTCTGAAAAATTAGTATTTTATTTGTTTTTCAAATTTACGATGCGCCACTGTTTTCTTTTGAGGAGGGGGGGGGGGTGATATCACAAAAGTACAGTATGGCAAGTGAAAGCAAATTCTCGATGGGCGGAGACGCCAGCGATATTCCCATTTCCAGTATAAAAATCAGGATCGGGTCTATTTTTCTGAATTCGAAGCTCTTGAGGAGGGGGCGATTCCAAAAAAAAAACAAGTTGTAGACGGGGAAGGGGAGCTGCCAGCAGTGTATACATTCCTACATTAAAGAAACAAAGTCGGGTCTATTTTCCTGAACTCAAAGCTAATGGGGAGGAAATCGCCCCCCCCCCCTGGATCCGCGCTTGCCTCCAGGTATGGTATTAAATATAAAAAAACCCTATACATCTTATGTCTAAGAATATAAGCTATCGATTTTGCAAAAAAATATATTTATTTATTCAAAAATTCAAAGTTTTGCAGCAGAAACCCAGCATCGTTTTTAACTTTTCAAAAAACCCCGCTAATACAAAACGAACTGCAAAATAATTTGTTTTTCGAAATTAACTTTTCATAACGAGGTTTACATAACTTTAAATTGGAAAAGTCTAAAAACTAATCCAATCAAGAATTAAACGTTCACTGCCGAATAAAATAAAAACTTTAACTGTCATAATTATCCAAAAACTTTTGAAGAACTACTTCTACGAAAAAGTTTCTACGGGGAACTTCGTAGTTCGAGCATAATTAAAACTTCGTACATAAGTAATCGAATCCAGATTATTAATGAGACGCCGAAGCCAATTTGAATTTTCTATTTGAACCTTAATGAAGAAAATTACTAATGACTGTGATTTACTTTCCGAGGAGACGCTTTTAGATAGAACAAATTAAAGCTCATTCTCTATAGGATGGAAATTTGTGTAATATTCCACTGTGGGTAGTTATTCTAAAGTTATATTATTAAAATAGAAATAGCCGCTTTTACAGACTTTCATTGAAAGATGAGGCATTAGTCAACATGCAACTATACAATTCTTCGAGAACGAAACATAAGCCTTAATAAATGTACTAAAAAGATCACACATAGACAATCGATGTGTATGTGTGTAGAATTATGATAAGAATACTGCGACCTAATATATGCATCACCCAGCCTGGGTGATAGGAACGAGAGAGGGGAGATGTTATACAACTACCTGAACAACGAAAACCTATTTTGCCTCAATACCTTTTATAAAAAACCCAAATAACGTAAGTGGACCTGGACCAGCTCAGACAAAACAACTAAACACAAAATTGACTATATTCTCTCTAATAGGAAAAACATATGTACCGACGTGACAACACTGAAAAAGTTTTATACCGGAAGCGACCACAGATTAGTACGAGCGAAGATCAAGATATATATGAGAAGAGAACGCAACAAGCTCATCAAACAAGAACGCTACCCAACCACGGAAACCCTGACACAAGAACAAATCAACTATCAAAATGAATTAGAAAAAAGACTAACACCAATAGAGACAATAAAGCAAATGCAAATAAATGAACAGCCATGAAAATAAAAGACACCATAAACACATCGGTTAAAAAAGTCTGCTTAAAATCAAAAAATAACAAAGACCTCCAAACTACAACCAAATACCTTGAGACTTCTCAAAGAAAGACGAGAAAGGACAGATCGAACAATAGACAGTTTCAAAACTCTAAACAAGGAAGTGAAAAAAGAAATTAGAAAAGACAATAGAAATTATACCAATAAACTAATAAGAGACACAATAAGTGAAAACTGCAACATGAAAGTACTAAAAACAAAAAACTTAAGAGGCAAAACAAGAATAGTAAAAATAAAAAACGCGAAAAACGTGACCGTCCAGGACGAAAAGGAAATAAGCAGAGCCATAGAAGAATTCTACACTAAGATATACTCGCCACATGCACAACAAGAGCAACAACGAACAAAAAGAACCATACTCAACATAGGCTCAGAGGAAATTCCAGAAGTAACAAACTCAGAGATAAGAATGGCACCAAATAAATTAAAGAAAAATAATGTGCAGGAGAAGACAAAATTACAGTGGAGATGCTGAAAATTGGAGGCAGAAAAATAGAACAAATATTGAAGATTTTATTTAATAAAATAATTGAAGAGGGAAAATTCCACAGGATTGGTACAACTTCGAAGTAATCTTAATATTCAAAAAGGGGGACAATACAAATATTGAAAACTATCGACCAATATCCCTACTATTACACACCTACAAGTTGTTAACCAAAATCATAACCAACTGCATAACAAACAAACTTGATTTTTAACAAACTGTCGAACAAGCTGGATTCAGAAAACACTTTAGCACCATAGATCACCTACACACCATAAGAATACTAATTAAGAAATGCACCGAATATAACGTACCGCTCCATATGGCTTTTGTAGATTTCCAGAAGGCATTCGACTCCGTCGAAATATGGGCAGTATTACAATCCTTAGAAAACGCAAGAATCGACTCAAGATACACAAACATCATAAAGATATATACGAAAATGCAACCATTCAAATAAAAATAGACGACAAGACGAAAACAAATCCCATAAAACTACAAACGGGAGTGAGACAAGGGGACACTATCTCGCCAAAACTGTTCACCCTAGTCCTAGAGGACATTTTTAAAGAACTTAAATGGGGCATCAAAGGTATAAAAATCGACGGAATATACTTGAACCATCTCAGATTTGCTGATGACATAATCTTAATAGCAAGTAATCTCCAAGAATTGGACGAAATGCTACAACAGCTAAATGATGTATCCGCATCTGTAGGCCTTAAAATGAACTACAACAAAAGGAAAATAATGAACCATGAACAGGCAAACATAGCAATATAGAAGCAGAGGATAGAAAACGTCGAACACTCAAACCAGGATGCTGAAATAAAAAAAAGAACACAGCTGACATGGGCCGCTTTCAGTAAACTTGTATACATACTAAAGAAATAATTCAATTCCCATAAATCTAAAAAGAAAAGTATACGACACATGCATACTAGCGGTGTGTACGTATGGATTTGAGATCCCCAAAAAGTCCGCTAAAAAATTGGAAATAGTCCAAAGAGCGATGGAAAAAAACATGCTTGGAATATCATTAAGCGACAGGAAAAAGAACGAAAATCAAAGACATCGTGAAGGAGGTTGCAAAGATGAAGTGGCGATGAGCTGGTCACATAGCCCGATATGAGGACAACAGATACACGAAGAATCCTGGAATGGAGACCGAGGGAGACAACAAGAAGCACGGGAAGACCTCAAAAAAGATGGGTAGACGACAGTGGCGGTCAAACAGTGAATGATATTGGCGAGGAATAGAGAAAGATGGAAACAATTGAGAGAGACTTACATCCAGGAGTGGATAGACAGAGGTTTACAACGCGAGAGAGAGATCTTTCTGTAGATTCCTAAATTTTGCTTTATTTAAAAATAAACATTTCGATTTAAAAACGAATAAACAATAAAGTAAGAAAAAAACCCAAGAAAATTTTTTAATGAATATGTAGGAGATTCTTACAAAACTTTGAAGGAAATCCCAAATTGACGCATTTTTCTGACTTTTTTATTTTCAATCCCTTGCTCTATTCTCTTTTGTAAAATCGAATGAAATGTCCACTAGAACATTATTTTTAAATAAATTTTTATAACCGGTTTAGTAATTTTATAGACCATTTCTCAAACAAACAAAATTAACATTAACACGTTAAATATTTAGACTACCTATAAAAAGTGATTTTCTCTAAAATTTCGTGTATCTTGTAAAGTAACAAACCGTTACAAAATAATGTTAAATATCTCTGTGATGTATAAACGAGTATTTACCGTAAAAACTTAAAAGCATTCCTAACAAATACCTAATTGGCCAGATTTTAAGCATTCCCTTTTATATTTAGCGCTAAGTTGTTTATTACACTGTAAAAACGAAAACAAAATTTAATTTTTGACGCTTCGGCGAAAAATGAAAAAGAACATCTTTTTCAGTCGAAAAAAGAGTTTAAAGAGAATGAAATTATTCAGAAATTATCTGTACATGGAAAAGCTTTTTCTTTAAATGAACTAGAAAATGGTATTTATTTTTCCTTTGTTACTGTGACAGTTCTAAATAGAAGCTTTTTCTGTATACAGGGTGTTTGGAAAATACGTGAAAGTAATTTAAGCCAACTTTATTATATCCGATACTGCTCGTTTAGGTGGTAGAAGGTGTCATAATTTTAAGCAAATATTGAATTTTTCCAAATTTTTGAAAATGTGGAAACTGAATTTGATGATTTTTGGTGTGTGATCTAACACTATAATATGAAGTTTTCTAGTGATATAGCAACCGACTATAAAGTAGTTTAAGTGTTAGAAAAATAACGTAACTTCCAAACATCACTTCTGATTTTTTTATGTCATCAACATTATGACAAACTAAATATTTTAATCGGATAATCGCATATATTTGAAAACTTTTTTACTCAATTTATTATCTCAGGATTATTAAAAAGTTTGCCGGTGTTTAAAATGCTCATCAATAATTCTTTGCGGGTGTTCGTCGGAGTCTTATATACTTCTGCTTCAAGATCGCTCCACAAAAAGAAGTCACACATGTTTAAGTCTGAACAATGTGATAACCATCTTCTGGTGAACTAACCTGAACTAACCTGAACTAACCTGCCCAAACATTTATTTTAAAGTTATTTTGATGGTATGCAACTTTAATGGCATATGGATTTTCATCCGCAAAAACATGCGCGTTATGCAGGTTGATGACCCCATATCTTGTAAAGCACAACTTATCAGTAAACAAAATTTTCCTACCAAAATCTGGATCAGTAATTCTTTTATTTGGAATAAATGCACAATATGTAAGGCGCATGGGGGGATCAATCGCAAAAAGTTCCTGAATCTTTTGGATGTGGTCTGGATATAACAACTGTACTTTTAAAATGGTTTTTGGGATATCCAACTCACATTCTAAGCGACAGGTACTAACACATGGTCCGAATACGTCATCTGCCTTCAAATTTTTTCTTAAAGTTGCCGGTTCTCAGCGATGTTCAATACTGGGAAATGTTTGATGGTATGGCATTCGGAGATTAGAAAATTTCGTCATATAAACTGTAATATTTCGCGCTTACTTCCTTCACAAAACCCGTACACTAGGAGCATGTCAACCATCTTATAAAGTGTGCAGTTGTCCATAATTACTAGTAAAATAGGATTATAAATTAAGAATGATGATTTTATTTTAATCGACTTCTTAGACTGTGATTTATCAATAATCAAATTATTTTCCTGGCGAAACCGCCCATGCAACGAAAAGTTTCCAAGATGTAAAAGAGCTTCCAGATATATGCGATTATCCGATAGAAATATCTATGTCGTCACAACGTTGATGACCTAAAAAGAAGTAGTATCAGATGAAGATAAGTTGGCTTAAATCGACCTATTTTGACTTTCATGGATTCCTCCGTGTGAGATGCAATAGCAGTGGATATATTCACATTATGCCGTTGTAGTGCTGATATCAAACGTACAACTATATGGAACTCCGTGTATAGATGAAGTAAAATGCGAATAGTAAATGCATTCCATCATATCCTTTCTCTGTTAGAGGTTGCACAGTTTGGATAAATTGCTACAGAACACAATTCATCCTATTCCACCACCATCTAGATGATGGCCTAGTTGTACCACCATATCGAGAAGAAAGTCAAAACTTATCCTCCCAGCTACAGTGATACGGCAGAGATACATGTTTGTGCAAAAGACAGATCGGAAGGAAGTATGCAACACTGAACGCGGCGTCGCCGACCTTCTGCCGGATGGCGTATATATGTTTATGCGGCTTTCGTGGGGAGGGTAAGTTTTAGCTTTCTTCTCGATATGGTGGTACAGGTAGGCCATCATCTCGATGGTGGTGGAATAGGATGAATTGTGTTCTATATTTGTATATATATATATATATATATATATATATATATATATATATATATATATATATATATATATATATATAGGTTTTCAGGGATGGTGTAGTATGCACTGGTGTTTTTCCGATTTTCAATCCGTTTGGCTGGCATTTTCAAGTGGCGCTTCCTCGACGGTCAAGCCGAGCAACTTATACATTAATATAAAAAAGACAAACAATGATGTTAAAAAAATCTAACAAATTCGAAACAAGATAATGATATTTACTTAAAAATATACCTTCATCACTGGTAGTAATAGAAGCCATTCCCAGGATGCCTCTACTTTACGTATTTTTATTGGGGATGTGAATTCGGCTTGATGATTTTCAGCTAAAAGAAATAAATATACTTGTATCATGGCTTTTATTTTAAAAAACATAAAATAAATATTCATTTCAAATTATACTTGAATCTGTATCCTTTACATTACATATTTTTAATTTTCTAGAAAATGAAAAAGCGCTGACTTGGTTTTCCTTACCTACATAAAGATTTAGAGCAGGAACTGCATTCTATTTAACTGTTTTTCTAGAATTTCTTACAGGAGATTCTTAAAAATGTCTAACATATACTGTGGTTGTTATAAATTCTCTCGTAATTCAGACTGTTCAAAAGAGTGTTGTGAATTGCGTGTAGCCATTTTTTCACCATATCAGAATACTTTGAAATCGGAAATAGAAATCGGCTATTGTATTTGTATGCACAGTTTGGGACAGAACACTTAATTTTGGATGTTTTTTTTTCTCGCCAAATATTTTTAACCTCTTTAAAACGTAACAAAACATCTTGATCAAAGTAAAAACACAGTCACTTTAACAAAATTTAAAATACCGGTTGAGTGAACATCACGCATAGAAATACCGGTACGGTAGACATCATCGTTGTATTCTAAGCTGAACTAAAGGATTAGTTTAACTGCTACCTGAAGAAGAAATCTTTACTTGATACTGTCAGCGCCACGCGCGTATGTAAACAAAAGTTCAAATACTCGTCCAGTGCCTTCCATAAGAGAAATTTTTATAGTAAAGGGATATTTTGAGAACTAAACACAGGTTTGCAGTCGACTTGCAACCTACATAAGGCTTATGAGACGGAATTAACATTTACGTCTTAGATAGGCAACTCAATATACACTCCAATGGATTAGCTCGGATTGCATTAAAATTGCAAACCAGCAAAGCGTTAACGTTTCCAGGCGTAATAGTGTAATACAGACAAATTATTAATGATATTTAGGCGAAGTATGTTAAATTATTTCAATAATTGACTAAATCATTAAATTACCAGTAGAAATTAAAAAAATATTTTTACTTATATTTATTAGTATGCCCTATTTTAATTAACAATTTTTTAAAGATCTGCGCAAACCTGAAAAACCTAAGGAAAAGCTGCCGAAATCCACCTTATAATATGTAGAATTCAAAAGCTACTTCTCAATTTCCATCACTTTAAAAGTAGGTCAATATTAAACTCACCCGAAACATCACCTTTAAAGACTTCGCCAGTAAAGACGTCTGATTATGTACAATATATGTGTATAAAACCGGTTTTTCGATTTAACGTTAAACATATGTTACAATATCACATTATTTTTATTTTATTCTGACCAAAAACTTTCAATAATACCAACGTCAGTTGGCGACCTACTATCAAAGCACAGCTATTTCGTTCCTAAAACATCGCAAAGTAGTTCAAAATCTCTTAAACTTCAAGTCGAATCAAAGTTTCCGCGTATTGGCAAAAGACTTTTTCATCTCTTTTACTTTATTTAATCCAACAGTTGGACGGCTATTTCGCAAAAATAATCAGGGGAATGTTTAGAAATATTTTTATCGCCAAAATGCTCGGTTAAAACTAAAATTAAAAGCGGGAGAAATTTAAGTTACTTGATTTTCGTATATCAGTTGATAAAAGAAAGCTTAATTAATTTCGTGTTATTATTGCTGTTACTAGCTGAAAAACTACAGCTCAAAATGTAGATCAATTGAACCTCAAAAAAAAATTGTTAAACAACAAGGGTATTTTTACACTTTCTGTTCACTGTCAAGAGTTTGGCATACATTTACCGGACACCCTGTATACACAAAATTAAAATATTTTCTGAAAAGCTTCGGCCTCGGCACGTAGAAGGCAATCGGTTCCTGTCAGATTACCGAAATTAACTAACGCTGGGTGCGGTTAGTACATGGATGGGTGACCGCTTGGGAATACCGAATGCTGTAGCAGATAGTCGGTAGATACGAAAACTGACAATGAGCGAAAACTCGGGGTTGGTTGATTGTCGAGGACCGTATTTTGGAACCTACATTAAGCTATAGGTCCCGTCACTAAAAAATCCTATGGGTTGATGTGACGTTAATAATATTTACTCTCCTTCCTGTGCTGTGTCGGGTTCCCCTGACGTTGACCATTACAATTGCGAGTTGATCACAGTTCTCTGCAATTTTAAATAGCAGTGTATTCCTGTCCTCTCTCTGATTTTTCTCAGCCAAGAGATCTGCTTTGTTCCAACACCTCTACGACCCTCGATCTTTCTTTATCAGTTAAAGAATTTTAGTAGTGAACATAACCCGATTCGCTCGATCCCCCCACTCCTCGACCTTGACCTTGACCTTGCTTCACCCCTCTTTGGCCCCGCCCACATGTCCTTGTCATTGACCTTGAAAGTGCACGTGTGCTTTGGCCTTGGCCTTGTGTTCAAGGTTGTGTGTGACCTTGACCTTGACCTTGGTCGAGACGACCTTGACTTTGTTGAAGGTCACCTTGGGTGTGTGACCTTGAAGATATGTTACGTGGTTGGGGGTGACCTTGAATGGTTTTATATAAGGTATGGGGCAGTTTCATTCATCAGTTGGCTCTGACTTGTATAGGTAGTACATGTGTTAATATTTGACAAATCATGGCATATGTTTGTGAAAATTGCGGTTCTAAGTTTACTAATATTTATAATATGAGACGTCATCAAAGAGAATCGTGTGCGGCGAGATTTAATGAAGTGCCTGGAGGAAAACGGCTCCGAATTGAAGAGTATACATCGACGATTCCGCTAATTAATTGCGCTACATGTAATGTAGATGTTCCAATAAATCATATGTCGGTGCATAAACGAACACAACAACATAAAAATAATTCATGTTTGCCGGTATGTCATGGTGTGCAACTCGTTCAATGTGCCTTCAAAAGGAGAATTGCAACCTATCGGGTTAGCAGTGATATGGAGCATTCCGATTACGTAATGTTCTTTGCAGACATTAAATCCAAGGTGGTGGAACTTGTTAATAATTTATTGCGTGTGCATCATGCTTTAAAAGTTAACATGACAGCTGTTGGCGAGTACATGCTTCCATCACAAGAAATATTCAGTGAAAAATCCTTCAACACTGCTAATCAAATAATTAGTGTAGAAAGTGATTTGGATGCCGTTTACCATTCTTTCACCGAATTAATAAAAACGCAGGCGACAGAGTTCCAGGAGAAAGATTCAGGTATGGAAAAATCAAAACCCGATATATTAAACTGATTTTTATATATTATTTTTCTTGTTATAGGATGGGCTCTTGTGCGAATTTTATACTTGGAAGTTGGTATCAACAAGTATATGCCTATGGGTGGCTCATCATACATCAAGTTGCCGTGTTCTATTGAAAAGAAAGGAGCTGTCGTCAATGTGATTAACCAGGACGAATTTTGCTTTGCGTGGGCTGTAACATCAGCATTGTTTCCTCCAACAGCAGAGCCTTCACAGAAGACATCCTACCCCCATTTTTCTAGAGTGCTAAATGTAACAGGTATGGATTTTCCAGTAAAATTACGTGACATTAAAAAATTTGAGGAAATGAACAACATATCAATTAACGTATACGGTCTGGAATCTAAATATGAAAATAATGAAGTAATACATGAAGTTATTGGTCCACTGAGGTATGCGTCAAAAAAGTTGGATAGGCATGTAAATTTATTGTTAATTACAAAAGACTGTAGTAGTAAAGATGGCGGTGAACATTTTTGCGATACGACTTGTTCAAAGAGTCATTATTGTTGGATTCGGGATTTATCACGTTTAGTTTCAAGTCAAATTAGTTGTCAACAACATAAAATATATTTCTGTGATGGTTGCCTCATTTATTTTAGTACACCGTCAGCTTTAACTTTACATCAAAGCTACGATTGTAACCACATTTTCACACAAACACCCTCAGTGGATTTAAAAATCGATAAATTTGGAAAGAGCGTGCCGGAAAATATTTTAAAATTCGAGGGTATAGAAAAGCAAATGCGCGTTCCATTCGTGGTTTATGCAGATTTCGAATCTGTTTTAAAACCCGTTGAAACGGTACAACCAAACCCACAAAATTCTTACACTGTAAATAGTTTTAAACATGAACCATATTCTTATGCTTATTTAATTAAATGCTCTTTTGACGACTCACTTTCGAAATTTGAGCTATTTCGGGGGAATAATGCAGCTCAAGTCTTTGTGGATCGTATCGAGTGTGATTTAAGGGCTCTATACAACACATATTTAAAAGACATTAAGCCTATGAAACCGTTAACGCCTGAAGAAAAAAGGGAGTTTAATGATGCTAAAATATGTGGTATATGTGAAGGCCCTTTTGAAGAGGGTGAGATTAAAGTACGAGACCACTGTCACATAACTGGTGCAAAAAGATTTGGTGCTGCACATTCCGTTTGTAATTTAAATTATAAATTACCCTCTTTTATCCCTATCATATTTCATAACTTAAGCGGCTACGACAGCCATTTATTTATAAAAGAGTTATGTAAATATGGGGATAAAATTGGTGTTTTGGCTCAAAGTAAGGAAAAGTACATATCATTTACCAAAAGCATTTATGTGCACGATTATTTTGATAGTAAATGTGGAAAAGTCAAGAGGAAATATTTAAAGTTGCGATTTATTGATAGTTTTAAATTTCTGTCAACGTCTTTGGAAAATTTAGGCAGCGGTTTAAACGACGACGATTTTATTGAAACGCGGAAACATTTTTCAAATATCAACCAATTTAATTTGATGCGTCAAAAGGGTGTTTTTCCCTATAGCTTTATTGACTCTATAGAAAAAATGGAAAATACATGTCTTCCAAGTAAAGGTGAATTTTATGATAATTTACGGGAAGAACATATTAGCGATGAAAGCTATAGAAGAGCAAAAGAAGTATGGCGCTTGTTTGGGTGTAAAACTTTGGGGGACTATTCGGACGTGTATTTAAAATCAGATGTGTTGCTATTGTGTGATGTTTTTGAGCAATTTCGGAATAATTGTTTAAAATTCGATAAACTTGATCCAGCACATTACTATACCCTTCCAAGTTTATCATTTGATTGTATGCTACGTATGACTAAGGTAGAGTTAGAGCTCTTAACTGATATAGACATGATACATTTTTTTAAGAAAGGTATACGCGGCGGCATAAGCCAGTGTACAGAAAGGAAGCACATCGCTAATAATATTTTTTTACCAGACTATGACCCAACAAAACCTTCTTCATTTATAACATACCTTGATGCTACAAATCTATATGGTCATAGTATGTCACAAGCATTACCATATGGTGGTTTTCGATGGTTAAGCGAGCGCGAAATTCTGGATTTAAATATTATGGCTGTTGGTGATGATAGTTTACATGGCTACGTTTTGGAAGTGGATGTGCATTATCCGACTGAGTTGCATGATGCACATTCTGATCTTCCATTTCTAGTAGAAAATATCATACCGCCAACAGAAAACGCTAAATTACCGAAATTAATTCCTAATTTACAAGATAAAAAAAAATACATTGTACACTATAGAACTTTAAAACAAGCCATCGCCAACGGCTTAGTGGTAATGCAAACCCATCGAGTATTACAGTTTGAGCAATCAAAATGGCTAAAATCGTATATTGATTTTAATACCAATTTACGTAACAAGGCCACCACAAAATTTGCGAAGGACACTTTTAAATTAAAAAATAACGCGATATTTGGTAAAACTATGGAAAATGTGGAAAATCGAAAGGATATAAAATTAGTAACACATTGGGAGAACAGTGTAGGCAGAAATGGAGCTAGAGCACTAATATCCCGCCCCAATTTCAATAGTAGCTCGATATTTACCGAGAACTTTGTTGCTATACATATGAATAAAGTTAAAATATTGTACAATAAACCAATTTATATCGGTTTTTCCATATTAGATATATCAAAGACTGTAATATACGATTTTTATTATAATTTTATTAAATCCAAGTTTGGCGATGATGCTTCGTTACTTTACACCGATACTGACTCGCTTATATTAAAAGTGTATACGGAAAACTTTTATCAAACTATATCAGAAAACCCCGAAAAATTCGATACATCAAATTACCCCGAAATTAATAATTTCAACATAATTAAAAGTAATTCTGTAGTTGGTAGAATGAAAGATGAGTTTCCTGGTGATCCGATAATAAGTTTTTATGGTACCGGCGCGAAGGCTTATTATGTAAAGTCCATTAATAATGAATTAAAAAAAGCCAAAGGTATCAAAAAATGTGTTATCGAGAAAGACCTTCATCAGGAAGACTACCAAAGAATTGTTGAACGGGGTGGTTTGATATTAAGAAAGATGAAGACATTTAGAAGTGAATTACATAACATTTATACCAACATAATAAATAAAGTAGCATTGTCACATAGCGATGATAAACGTTATGTAATTCCCAGTTCAACCAAAACTCTACCTTGGGGGCATGCAGACATAGATTTTTACAAAACAGACCCGGAAGAAAACTTAGCAAATTTAGTCACCGCGTTGGAATCATTTCTAAGTCAGGACAGCACGTAATCTGGAAAATCCATATTTCATTATTTGTATTGTTTTTATTATTTCTATTAAACATACAACATTAATATGTAACGATAGTATTGTAATTTTTTTTTTTTTTTTTTTTTTTTTTTTTTAAATAAAAAACATGTATTCATTACTTGATTGCTTTTTTATTGAACCTTTATTTTAAAATTATAAATATAATGAAGTGTCGACAAATAACAAACTGTAAAAGTTATTGTTGAAAAATTTGTCTAATAGTAAATTAAACGCACAGGTCTACGAGTAAGTGTTTAATGTGAAACAGGTTTGCTGACAAGATCCTCCATAGTCTTTTCAATTTTCAACATTCTAGAGTTAAGTTCATCACGCAGTTCGTCTTGCCTAAGTTCATATATTGCAATAACAGTATCATCAATGTATCCTCTAAGTTCTTGACCGGTTTCAATTAATTTCTTGCGTACGTAACCTTCAAGTTGGTTTCTGAATATATCTTTAATAACAATTGTTGAGTCATGTAAAGCTTTCTGCGTATCTTGCACACACTGAGCAAGGTTATTATCAACATAATTTCGTGTGGTCGCATCGTCTCCTTCAAGAGGTTCTGCTAAATAGCACAATCTTTTGCTTCCCATGTCGTAATCTCCATTAGGTGTAAGTTTAAAACCTATTCCTGAAGGACCTCGCATAAAGTTAAAATCCTTAAATTTTCTTTTGCGACCGAACTTATCAATAGTGTTTACTTCTGACATTGTTATGTGAGACTGATTTGAAACCATTAGATTTCACCCTAATATATGGTTCTATTTCATTAATAAACGGACTCTGCAGAAAAATATGGATTGCAAAACGTATTTTAGGCGATGTTTAATAAATACACATACAGATTCATTTTACTATTGTTTTATTGAAAAAAAAAATTAAAATATAACAAAAGATTGAGTTTACTTTTTATTATTAAAAAAATAAAATAACAAACAAAAAAATTAAAAATTAAGAAATAAAATACATGTTAATTTCTTCTGTACAGGTAAGCTTCTTCTATGACCCAATTTCTTCTCTGGATGGCACGTTCATTAATGTCCTTGAACTGGTAGTAAACTAGTCCACAAAAGCCGCATTGTACAAATTTAACCCTGAAAAGGTCAATGTAGTTGAAGTCGTACGTAAGATCATTTCGCCAGCAGATACCTAGTCTTTTACAATGATGACAAGTTAAATAAAAAGCTTTTGGTATATGACTGTATGTTTTGGCTGCTTCACTAGGTTGTTCATCGGTTGGCAACATGATGTTTGAATATGTTGTACTTTTCAATCGCGGTACTCTAATTATGTATTACTTTTTAAAATAACCTTGACAGGACCAAAAAAAAAATCCTTGAAAATTACAACCTCGAAAACGACCCTGACATTGACGGGTACTTTGACCTTGGCCTTGGCCTCGCATCTAACAAGTTTAGTACTATATTTATATGCTTCTTTAAAATAACCTTGACAGGGACAAAAAAAAAATCCATGAAAATTACAACCTTGAAAACGACCCTGGTATTGCCGGTTACGTCGGCCTTGGCCTTGGCCTTGCATCTGACAAGTTTAAATATTATACTTAATGCATCGAACAAAAGGAATAAAGGTGGTGTAGTGGGGGAAATGGGCATAAAAGCAGACTTGCTGGCTCGAGCTCTTCACAGTTCGTCAGAACAGCAAACAGTACAGTGCTAAGAAAAAGTTAATTGTGTGAGTTTGAATATCGACAATGTCTAGTGTACGGTCTCTTTTAGATGCTCTTGACGTGAGCTGCGGTTCACAGCAAGGCATGCTGGATAACATGAGTGGTTTAGAAGTGTTAAGTCCGGGGGTGTTCGAGAACTGGAATGGCGTGGAGCATGAAGATGCCGAAGACCGAGCCCTCAACGATGGTCGCGACGAGGAGTTAGTTCAGTCGGCAGCGCAATTCCTGGAATGCTGGACGGAGGAGAAGGAGCCAAAGATAAATGTGATCAGTGATGTGGTTGTGCGAAAAGCATCGCGGCCTAGGGAATCTTCTCCGAAAGCGTCGAAACTGCAAAAGCTCTTGACTATGCGGAAGTCGGAAATCGCCGATAAAAAAACATTTTATCCGGCGATTAAAGGTGTGGGACAAGGGAAGAAGAAAAAGTTTAACTTTAAGCGTCCCTCCACCCCTGTTCCATTACCCGACTTCCTAAAAACAGCACCGCAAGAGCCACTGTCAGTAGAAGTGGAAGTCATAGAAGGCCCCGATGGACCAACACCACCAACGCCACCAACACCGGCCAGCGTCGAGAATGAAATAGTGTCGGAGGTGAAGTCTTCCCCAGCGCCAGCGCCACTGTCGCCGATATTGGGGTGCCGGAAACCCATGAAGAAGCGGTTTAAGCGGTGTTTTGAAGGCGATGAAGTTTCCGCTGCGTCGTCGTCGTCGTCGTCGTCATCGTCTTCACCAAATAAAACCGCGTCTTCTTCCGAGCCATCACAACCGGAGTGGGTCGAAGACTTCACCAACTCTCAGAAGACCAAATTGACTGACATTTATGCCATGAAAAAACGCTTAATGAATGAAGTGAACGAGTGTGCCAGTGACATTATAGAACTTGAAAAACAATTAGAGATAAAAAAGGTGAAATCTGCGCGGTTAAAAAGACAATTAGAGGACTTTAATAAATTATGTAGTAGGTGTTAGGTAGTTGTAGATATTAGCTTTTAATTTATAGTATTAAGTTTGTAATATATATATATATATATATATATATATATATATATATATATATATATATATATATATATATTGTAGTTAATAAAAAAGTGTTTGATCAAATTTTTTATATTTTATAATGAGAATAAAAATGACTTGAAAATTTATTTTTGTGTGTTATTTCATATAGGCCCTGTCCCACATAATATTAGGTAATAAAAAAAAAAGAGTGAATAATCCACTAAAACTACGCAATAGCAATAGTTGTAAATATTTTCTGATAATATTTACAAGTATGCTAAAACATGGTTCGGTTTATGAAGTTAAGGTTCTGTCGCCAGAACTTCTAATACTTTGTATCTCAATATTGTATGTTTTTATGAAAAAAACATAAAATATTGGTTACAAAGTATTATAACCAACTAAAACTACGATCAAATTATTTTGTGGTCCTGAAAATGACCGTTTGGTTGTAAAACATGCGACTCTTTTATTGAGTTGTGGAGTCGCACGGCCCGTCATCATCATCAGCGGGGGTGGTGGTGCTGTCCTCTGTGTATTCGATGATGAACCGCCAAAGTTCATCCCATCTAGGATCGTTCGGCTCCCACTCCAAACAATTCTCTGTGGTAGAATCTACCACAGGGCATTGGATGGGTTGTTGTTGTTGTTGTTGAGTCGCAGACATGTTGAACTAAAATGATTGTAATAAGTATTGATGGTCGTATATATAGAGACAAATTAATGGTGGGGGGTGAAAACAAATGTCATATTACGTATTGAGACCAAAAGTTGTTTGTGGTCTCAAATACGAACGAACGATTTAGCTGGGTTCCACCAGCACTTAAAGTTTTAATACTTTGTATCTAATATTGTATATTCTATACATACAATATTAGTAACAAAGTACTAATATGTACTAAAACTACGATCAAAGTATTTTGTGGTCCTGAAAAGGACCGTTGTTGTGTGCCCTTAAAAAGGGCCAGGGAGAGTGTGGGGCTTATGGTGCCCCATCCTCGCTGGTCGACCACCAGCTTGACGAATCGCAGGGGCCTTGTGGGTCGTCGGGTGTTGGTGATGCTGGAATTTCCAGCATCGCATCTTCCGTCGAGTCCGGCTCTGGCTGCGGCGACGGAGTTTCGAGTCTTTGTAAGACCCAATCACCCGCGTCGTCTAATTCCACTAGACCCGGATCATGGTCATATACTAGCGGAATCGGCTCATCCAAGTCGTCCCAACGTAGGACGTCAATTTCAAAATCCACCTCGTCGTCGTCGTCGAAGACTTGCAGGTCTCCAACGTTGTCGGCTACGGTGTCATCACTAAAGATGGATGAGCCTCGGCTGGCGGGTCTTTCTTCCTCCATGTTTATCGTATGAGGGTTGATGAATATATGACTGTGTAACTGACCCAGTCTCATATATATAGAACTACCCCCACCCCACCAACGGATTCTAAATGTTATGTATTGGTGAGAGCTTATAGAATTATTGATTTTTTTCAAAAACTTTAAATAAGGAATTAGATTTGTTTAGACAATAAGACTTATTCTTAATATTTTGTGAAGAATACATTACAAAAAAAAAATAATAGAAACCTTGTTTGAACTGTTAACATTTTCATAGGTTCTCAAGCATATAACTTGGCACTTAAGCTACGAGACAAATCGTCGTTAAACGAATATCTCGCCCCATAAGTGACGATTACTAAACTACGATCAAAATATAATGTGGTCCTGAAAAGGACCGTTTTTGTGGTCCTAAAAGGGTCTGGGGGGAGGGTGGGGTGCCTACCGTGGAGTAATACCCAACGATATTAACACCGACCTAGGTGCAGCCCTTGGTCTTCTCATTGGCGGCACCGTCGTCGTCGCTGGTGGTGTCGGCGTTGCAGGCGGTGCCGAAGGTGCCGCTCCTGGTGCGGTACCCCCGCACTCCTCACACTTGCATATCTTGCCGGGCACGAATGGCCTGACAATGCCAATGATCCTTTTTGGTATATCTTCCATCTTGCCGATCGAATGTGTAATGATGAAATAATTCTAATACCGGCCTCTATATTCATTCAAAAAGTTGGAGGGGGTAAGGTGGAGTGCATATATGCATTATATAAGTTTGAGAATAATATGATTTTATAACTCACCGTATCTCTGGTATGGACACAAACTACCCCCCTCCACTTTTCTAGCATATAGTACTAGACTTTCTCTACCTGGACTTAGAAAAAAAAAAAAAAAAAAAAAACCTCCCCCTACAACTTCCACATACTCCCGTTCGGCGGCCCTAGCCTCCTAACTCGAGAATTTCAATTTTTTCGTCCAAATTTTTTGTCATTTTTAAGATTTTCCAAATTTTTTTTTCACCATTGTATTCTACTCAAAATTCTAGGTAATTAAAGTGCTTTTATTTTTTCTCTATCTTGAACGGTTCCCGAGCTACAGCGCTTTAAAGAATTCAAATTACTAACTTTCTATAACCCTTTTCTTCAAATTTAATTTTTTCGAATTTTCAAAAATACTACAATATGTAGAAAAAAGTTCTCTCTTTAATTTCCCAATACCGTTTTTCTCTAAATCTTCAACTTTAGCGCGTATTCAGCATTTTCAAAAAAAAAAAAAATTATAATTTTTTTTACACCATCGCATTCTCCTCAAAATTTTGGGCTATCAAAGTGCTTTTATTTTTTTTCTATCTTGAACGGTTCCCGAGCTACAGCGCTTTAAAAAATCCAAATTACTAACTTACTATAACCCTTTTCTTAAAATTTCATCTTTCCGAATTTTGAAAAGTACTACCATATGTAGAAAAAAATTCTCTTTCTAATTTCCTAATATCATTTTGCTCCAAAACTTCAACTTTGGCGCGCATTCACCATTTTTCAATTTTTTTTTGAAAAAAATTTTTTTTACGTTTTTACTATCGAGAAAAATGCTTGCTTATAGTACTCGATTTCCTCTATAATTTTTTCTTATAACTTTTTTCCCTATTCCTAACCGTTACTTTCCTACAAATTTTCTAAATCGTTGTTTTCATATTTTGCCTTAAAAATTTTTTCTTGTGTTATTTAAGCTCTTTTTTCCACTTAATAAACCACCATTTTCTAAATTCCCGTACTCTTTTCTTAAAGAGCGGGCTTTTCCGCCAGCTTTTTTTTTGGTTGGGTTTCAAATAAATATAAAACTACTACTTCACTCATTACAAATTTATTGATTCAAGAACATTATTTTGTGTTACATATAATAGATACATTAAAATATAGATTTATTGGTCACCGAACCGTTTAATACATTATAACTAAAAAATGAGTCGTGAATAACTAATGCGTACACTTTAGTGTCTTTGGGGAATTTATTCTTTCTCGTTTGGAACTCCAATTTTACATCCACTGTCGATGAGTTAATCGCCTCTGGTTGATGACTGCAATTGATAATAAAAACGGGGTTTTTCATATATTCCGCGAACGTTATCATCGGATCGTTTATCTCGCGCCCGTAGTAGCTGCTTTGGAAGTTTTCGTAATTGTAATAGGCTGCTGCGTACAGTTTCTTGGCGAAATCTAAATTCCATCTTTCGTATGGATAAACGGTTGAATTCAGATACAGTCTAATGTCGCATACGTCGGCGTGGGTAAACTGGGTTGCGTTTTTTTCTTTCTTGTCGCAATTATTGCTGTCTTGAAACCCGACGATTATATAGCGCGGTCTTTCCAGACTTGTACTCGTTCTCAAGGTCCACACGTCGGAAGATGTTTGCCTTAAAGCTGGTAATTCGTACAGATCCCATTTACGATATGCCATTTGAATACTGGCATTGTTTCCTCCTTTATTAATGCGAGACAGTATTTTCAATTTTTGCTTGTCGTCTGGAATGATGTGACGAATTTTCCATTCGATTTTGTCGATACTAATTTCTGCCTCTACTTCGCCGATGTAACAATTGGTAAAAGTGCGAGCTATAATCATAATAAGCTCTTGTTTTACGTTGAAAACACCTTTTGCGTAATCTTCGGCGAATCCCATAAGATATTTTAAGGGTAATTTCCCGGAGAATACGTTACTTGCCGTGTCTACGATATCTTGGTTTGCTTCGTCGAGACCCCATCCGCACGTCATGAGAGATCTTTGTTGCAAACTTCCGAATGAAACCATGGTTTTTAATGTCGTCGTAACTCCAGGTTTACGAACCACGGCGACCTGCTCACCTCCCATCTCGTAGCGAATTTCATCGAACAAAAATGCGAGGGCATTATTTGATAAAAAACATCTTTTCGTTGCGTCTATGGGTTTAAATTTTCCTTCGATATATATGTAACTTTCGGCGATATCCAGTATAATATCTTGAAAATTAATGGGGATACGGACTTCATCCGAATTGTTGAATGATGGAGATCCGTATGGTTTATACGTATGCTCTTCTAGACTAATAATGGAATTGTCCAAGATGGGCTCGGAGAAAACCTCTATTTTATCGCTGGTGGTGGAAATCATTTTCGCACTTTAAGACCGATTGATTTTAAAAATTTATAGTCTTCGGCAGATAACTGTTGAGATGTTTGTGATCTAACGTCTGGACGACGACTAACCTTGACGTTAACTCTTCTTTTACTTTTATTATGTTTCGGCGGTTCCCCCATCTTAGTCGACAGCACACACAATTGACGATTGAAGCAAAAACCCATTTTTATGAAAGTTTCTTCAGTTCCAATTTCAGGATTATTTTCTCGCCTTGAAAATTGATTAGATCACCGCTATCGTCCAAGATGCGAAGAATAATGTTGTCGATAAACTGACGTCCTGCCGGCATTAACGGCATATAAATATTATTTTGTGGTTCTTTACTGATTTTGTAACCGGGCTCCACGTCGATATCGAATTCGAACAAGGTATGACCTTCCACCGAATTCATATATGCTCCGGAAATTATATTACAATCTACGCGTATGATGCGTACTTTCATTATTTCCACCATCTCGGTTGATTCGTGCTTTTTGTCTCTTTTTAACACTGTATGATTAAATCCTAACATTTTACCGATACTCGCCTCTCCCCGGAAATCTATAGTATATTGGGATTTCAGTTCACATTTCAGCGTATTATTATTAGCGACCAAGTAAAAGATTCCATCGTTCTTTTCTTCAGTTGAAATCCTCAAAGCCTCCAACATAGCTTTACCTATCTCATCTATTTCATAGGCCCCAGGTGGAATCTGCAATTGTATCGACTCGGTGGTGTAACCCTCCTTCATGTAGGCAAACTTATTGTTGCTTTCGTCCACATTAAAAATTGAATTGTATGTGTAAAATCCCAGCAATGCCAGACCATATTTGTTTTCTCTATTTAATTCGACTGGTGGATAAAAATCGGCGCTTAAGACGCTCGAGTGTCCTGTTAGTGTGAACGTATAAGACATGACTAACCATTAAAACATCACACATCTCGGTTTTATTCTTAGCGGCAACATTTAAAAAGATTCATCTTCACACCTTTTCTCACTGCATTAGATAGTGATGTTTTTATGCTATTTTCTGCTTTTATGCGCACATCGCTGATTTTGCAATAACAACAAAATATTTTTCTAGCTGTAAGATCCTCATCAGACGTAACCTCGTTTAAATTGCTGCTGCTGCTGAAATAATGTTTGCAACCGCACTGATATTTTAATATATCGATATCGCTTTTAAGGTGCTCGGGCAACTTTTCCCAAACGAATGGAATTTCATTTGGGGCTAATGCAATCATCACTTCCTTGGGCATGTTTTCTAACTGTTTCACGGTCATTTTCCTTAATCCACCGGCTAGATGAAATGCTTTCAGTGATTGCAACATTTTAGTATAGTTATTGCGATCCATTTGCGGTGTTAATGGTGACGACGATGATGACATCTTTTACGCTGATGATTCGACAAGAAACTTTAAGCACAAATGTCCACACCAGACTGTTCCAAAATCCTGCTGACGATCGTATGTATAGTAAATAATTTTTGATGGTTCCGATCCCGTTTGTAGATATCGTACCAATTCGATCGGTGGGGGTAAATCGCCGAAGCTGTCATAATATGTTACTTTAGAATTATTTTTTCTATAAGCTACCCAATGAGTCCCTGCACCACGCGTACTATCCAAATTCACTATTGCTGCTTCGTAACGTCGAGGACCTTGTCTAGGTAATAAATCCCTCATATAAACGCCTCGAAAGTGTCCTATTCTTTTCTTTTTGGCATATTTTTCTATATCGATGTTAGATAGTGGTCTTCGAGGTAGGGATTCAATTAGTTTTTTGATCTACGATTTAAAAATAATCCCATACCTTTACGATATGGCTTTAGAAACAAACCATTTCCTTTCGATTTTAAATACAGGCCGGCACCGATTTTATCTTCGCTGCTTTTTTTTACTGCTTTTATGGCGCGCACAATTCCCGCTGCCCCACCGGCTAATGAACCCAAAGCTGATAACCCGGCAAAAATTGGTATTAATGGTAATATTCCACCAGTTTTAGGAATCGGTATTATTCTCGGTGTACGAACCTTCCTTTTGCCACCTGCCGCTTTTACCGATCTACGTGCTGCCGACAGAGCTATTTTAGATGCATTCATGACATTTTTTTCCAACACATTTTTACTTCCGGCTTTTAATAATTCCCTTCGAACTGCTTGTCGAATAGCTGTTCCGAAACTGGCTTTCCGAACATGTCGATTTTTATTAACACCTTTCCTTTTTGTATGACGCGTGCCTTTACTAGATGTTTTTTTTGTTGATAATGATGATGGTACACCCATACCAAAACGTTGTTTTCCTTTCATGATGTTTGTAACTAACCAAGCTGCTGTTTTTTCACCTAAACTGGAATCTTTCGATTTTACTCTATTCCAAGCACTTTGTTCGAGCTCGTAATCCGCTCGATGTCTCGCACTTATGTTGTCTTTATTATGTAAATAGGCTAAATCGTGTTTTTTGCATGCGGCATCCAAAGGATTAATGCCTGGATCACCTCTTGTTACACGTTTTATTACTTTTGTTCCGGGTCCGCAATATTGATAACCAGGAATGTGTACCTGGAATGGTAATTTATTTATTAACGAATTCACAATACCGTATCCAGTTTTGTTGGAAACGTGAGACCGTCCACTTCGTTTGACGCTCGGCATCTGAATGACAGTTTTTGTGAAAAATTGTCTATAAAATATCAAATTTTCCTAAGATGCGCGTTATCGATCTTAAACAAAAACTTCCTATTAACAATCTCGATGAAAAAGTCGGACTTGGATTTGAAAAGAAGATAATGAAGAGACACGGTCCTTTACTTCCTTCCTCTATTCGCGGCCTGTTAATTGGTCCATCCAATTGTGGAAAAACTAATGTCATGATTTCGCTGCTTACACACCCCCTTGGGCTACGTTTCGAAAATGTCTATATTTACTCGAAATCTCTGTATCAACCGAAATATGAGTATTTAAGGAAAATTTTAGCGCCCATCAAAGGTTTAGGCTACTATGCCTTTAGTGATTCCAGTAATATTGTGGAACCGTCCGATGCAAAACCAAACTCTATATTTATCTTTGATGATGTTATATGTGAAAAACAAGATGTTATAAGATCGTACTTTAGCATGGGACGTCATAAAAATATCGACTCCTTTTACCTAGCGCAAACATATTCGCGAGTGCCTAAACAGCTTGTGCGAGACAACGCCAATTTTATTATTATGTTTAAACAAGATGAGTTGAATATGAAACACATATTTTCCGACCACGTTTCACCGGATCTAACTTTTACTCAATTTCAAGAAATGTGCTCAAAATGTTGGGATAATAAGTATGGATTTTTAGTAATTGATAAAGACAGTGATGTGAAATCGGGAAGATACCGCAAAGGATTTGATAGCTATATATTACTGTAATAATAAGAGAAAACGCTCATTTGATTGTTGAAACGTCCTTTGTTAACATCATGAATAACGCGATCGACTTAAAACGTAAACTAGTGGAAGCTACCAATGCCGTCAGAAAAAAATTTAAACAAATTAAAGCGGCTAAAGAGTTTAATGTTGTGGAATTGGAAAAGTTTTACGAACCCATTTCTAAGCCGTTGACAACTATATCTGATGTGGTTAAGCAACGTCAGCAGCAGCAGCAGCAGCAACAACAACAGCAACAACATTATCCAGCTACAAAGTCACATAGTCTCAGTACATCAGTGCAGTCGACTCAAATATCAGGTTTTCCCCAACCTACACATTCCTTTCAAACCTCCACACCTATTCAGCAGCAGCAGCAGCATCGCATTTCAAAAGAAGATATTAGCCAATCGGTGTTTGATACACCCTCGGCATCAACTAATACATCTCTCACATCCGCTGACACCACAACTTCCGATACTTTAAACGCACACCTGAAAGGATTACGTTCGAAACCATCTCTATACGATACTGTATATGGTGTACGTTTTGGTTCAAAAACAGATTATAACAAAAATTTTATTGGTAATTTAGAGGTGCGTTTTCGAAATGGAAATATTGTCTTATACAAAAAAGGGAAAAATATTGCAGAATATGGTGGATCACCGGCACTTTATGATTTGTTATTTCTTAAAACACCCCCAAGTGTAGGCAAGGAACAACAACAATTAAGTGATAATGTACTTTCAACGTACAAGGAAATTTTGGAATCAACGAATGCTGTCTACAACAATTTTAAAAAAAGTGATGGTTTACGGGAGACCAGATGGAACAAATATTTACGAATTATTAAACCTCTGATAATGGGCACAAAATTAGGTGGTACTATTACAAGAAAAAATCTCTCGGAAAAACTACAGTTACCCACAAAAAAGAAATTATCTTCGAAAAAATTTCAATATGTCTACTGGAACAAAGCTAAAGAGTTGGTGGATCGTTTACGTTTGTTGTGGAGTTCCAAAATGACCGGTCACACTGGACACGAAAATGAAATTATGTCAATCATAGAGGAATTACGAGAAGAAGATATAATATATTAAGCTCAATATTTAATGATATTATTCAGTTCTTCCTTCGATCTGAAACCTTTAGTATTACTAATAATATGGAGCCCAGTCTAGAAAAAATCAAGATTGTTAATGAACTACATAGAACAGCTAGAAAAAATTTTGTAAGACGGCGCACGATAATAAAAGGATACAGAGATTTGTGGCAAATTGATTTGGCTGAAATGCAACAGTATGCTGATGAAAACGATGGTTATAGTTATATTTTGGTCTGTATAAATTATTACTCGAAATTTGTCTATACCAAAGCCATAAAAAACAAGACTGGTATAGAAGTTACTAATGCGATGAACAGCATCATTGAAGAGGCATCATATACACCAACAAATCTGCAAAGTGATCAAGGAAAGGAGTTCTATAATACAAACTTTCAAGCCCTGATGAAAAAATATAATATAAATCATTATTCCACTTACAGCACAAAGAAAGCTGCAATTGTTGAGCGAGTCATAAGGACTTTAAAAAATAATTTATATAAACAATTCTCGACAAGAGGATCTTACAAATGGATACATATATTATCGGCAGTAACAAAAACCTATAACCATTCGAAACATCGCACCATTGGAATGAAACCTGCAGACGTGCAAGAAAAAACACATATTAAAGCATATGATTATTTAAAAATTGTACCTAAAAAATTTAAGTTTTCCATGGGTGACATTGTGCGTATTAGCAAGTACAAAAGCTTATTCGAGAAAGGATATACGCCCTCTTGGTCAACCGAATTGTTTAAAGTTGTAAAAGTTAACGTTACAAATCCACCTACTTACTTGTTGGAATCGTTAGAAGGTCAGCCTATAAGAGGGTGTTTTTACGAATCAGAACTACAAAAAACAAGCAGTCCTGACGTTTATCTAGTAGAAAAGGTCCTTAGACAACGCAAGAAAAATCACATCGAACAATTATTTGTCAAATGGCTAGGATTTCCCAACCACTTCAACTCTTGGATAGATAAAGCTAATATTGTTTAAATAACATATTGTATGACTATATTTTTTATTTAAAATGTAAAATAAATAAACAATATATTGTAAAATAAAGTTTTTTATTTCAATCTTCATTATTAAAAACAATGATTAAAACATCATACACATAAATAACATTTCAATATTCTTGGAGGGAAGGTCCAATTCACCGACGACTACGACGTTATCTTCAAGGCTATGCCACTCGGAGTGCGTTCTCCTATTCTTTAACCTGCTTTTTTTAGATTTTTTTTGAAGTCGAGTCGTACGACAGTGCGCTTAATGAGTCATTTAAAGGCTGATGATAGAGTATTTTCTGCATAACTTCAATTTTTGTTTTAAGCTCACTATTATTTTTGTATATCATGGGGAGGACATCCTTGTTAAATATGTCACATATTACAACTGCAAAATTGTAAAACTTTCTATTAACAAAGTGTTTTGTCACAGCATCGTCATCATCTTTAGGTTCGCCTAAGTTGGTTATGATTTTTCCACCCATATCATACTGCCCATCCGCTGTAAGTTTAAAACCAATCCCTTGTGGCCCAGATAATATATGATATTTTTCATTATATTTCTGACGACCAAATTTATCAATTGTGTTGTTTCCTCGACTCATTTTCAATCTTTACTAAACTATTTTATTTTTATTTGCCCTACTTATATTAAATATTTCAGCTGAGAAAAAGAAACACTGACTATGATCTACTGGGTTGGTATGTTTATAAAAGAAATAAAATAAAACTGTGATTGTAACAGATATTTATTTACAGTTATTTAATTGCACAAATACAAAAATTATAAAAAATTAGTTTTCCATGTCTTCGTTTTCGTTGCTCAAAATTCTATCCCATCCGACACTATTTCGATCGTCAACGTCTTGGGCTGTTGCTGTTGCAGAAACCAATTCATATTTTGCAGCAAGCTCACCTGGTAAATGTGGAATATTGACGAGGTATTCTTTTAATTCTTCTTCAACCATTTCAGCACAAAATGTATCCATGTCTATGGAACCATATAAAAATTTGTCGCACAAGTGTGCCCCAGCCATAAAATTGATTGTATCCCTGATCTCGTTCTTATATTGATCTTTGGTTACATCAATATGCGACCAATCATTTACGCTATCTAACATATCGTGAGCCCTATTTCTTAATTCTCTCCCCAACCAAAATATGTATCTATCTACACATTCGTTGGCGGTCGTCGTCGTCGTCGTCGCATCAGCAAACATCTTTAACAGAAATAATGAACACGCGTAAGTATTCTGACATGTGCAACTATATTTTAAATTTAATTACATCCTTTTTTTTCAAACAATTTACATACAATTTACTCCAATGAGCCAAAACGTAATAATGTTCGAGTATTGTTTCCAAAAACTCTAGTGCCCTGCCCCAAATAAGTTAGAGTGTATTTATCTTTAGTTTTACTCATAATATCTACAATATCGTCAGATAGTGTTTCGGCCACACGTTTTGGTAAAAAAGTCTCAAATGTGCTATTATCACCGTCATCGTGTAAAGCCACTAAAAGAGTTTTACCAAATCGTGTAGTCATTGAAACCATCTTTACAATTTTATACACTTTGCCTACAATCATTTCGGTAACCTTTTTTTTCTCTAAAACCTCGAAATCTTTGCTAAACATTTCATTAATTTCATCTAGAGTTTCTTTTGCAATACTCATTATTGAAAAAAATGGTATATAAATCCAAAAATTACCGTGAATATAAAAGCACTTTCAGAACACTACACGAACACAATATTTGATGTTTATGCCACTGATATCTGCGACTGTTTGAAGTCACTTCTTCTCCCACGAACCTTTATAGCGGGGTTTCAAGGTCGAATTGTAACAATGGTGGGGGTAGCTTAACGATAAAAATAGTGGGAGGAGTATTCAAGGTCAAATGACGTCACACATTTAAATTGGTATAAGGATAACTTCAAGGACAAAATATAATGAAACAAATAACTACATTTTATGTACTTTATTCATTGATTTTTTTCTGCCATTCCTCTATGCGTTTAACATTATCACCTAAACCTAATTTCCTTAATTTGTTCAATAATAATTGTTTGTTTTTATATCTAAGAAAATTCTTACAAACTATACTAGCTAAAAGACACACTTCGGCATGGTCCATATACTTAAAAAATACACTAAAGTCCTGAGCCTCCGAATCTTGCATTTCATATGCGTAAAATTCCGAACAGGCTGCAGAAATTAGAAATTCCTCGTACATTTCTCGCACTAAACTTTCCATATTAACTACTACTACGTTAAACTTAAGTCCTACACTCTAATTTCATCTAACACAACCGGATCTGCAATGAACCTAATCAGTTTTTCCAAACAGTCACTAAACCCCAACTTTTTTATCTCACGAACAAAGTCTTGTAAATTTATTGTTTTGCTGCAATATTTACGACATGCATTCGCAGCCTTTTCATATTCATAAGCCAAATCACAATAGCGCGATGCCCATTCTGTTCGACTTTTCATTGCATCATTGAAATAATTATTAGCCGTTTCAGTGAACTCATCGCTCAATTTTTTTACTGTCTCTTGCAAAGCACTATTCATATTATTCACTCATTTTTACATTCACGACACTTTTTTATTGCTGGTGGTGGCCCATCTATATGATGACGATATATTTGTTCATAGTGAATGTAACAGGGTAAGCTTAACTGTAGTTCCTTGTTACACCGATATGACGCTGGCAGCTTATCCCAAATTTGCCGTAAACTCAGCGTATCAACGCAAGTTTTTAAATATTCGAGAGGAAAAAATGCTAGATCCTTCTCTTCAAAATCACACAAACTTTTTAAATTACTCTGATATAAACAAATTACTCTGCCGACTTGCTCTATAATTTTTTCTTTAGATAGTTCCGTATCTGACATTTCACACTGAATGAATGCAAGTAGACTCACACAATTTATAGAACAATTTGCAAGGTCAAAATCATTTCAAGATCATCCCACACTATTACAATGCACAAATAACTACTTCAAGGTCACACACCCAAGATGACCTTCAACAAAGTCAAGGTCGTCTCGACCAAGGTCAAGGTCAAGGTCACACACACAACCTTGAACACAATGCCAAGGCCAAAGCACACGTGCACTTTCAAGGTCAATGACAAGGACATGTGGGCGGGGCCAAAGAGGGGTGAAGCAAGGTCAAGGTCAAGGTCGAGGAGTGGGGGGATCGAGCGAATCGGGTTATGTTCACTACTAATTTTGTACCGATCCCCTCTGAGAATATCGCCAAGATATGCTAATTTTCTGCATTATACAGTTGTCAGCAATTCACGGAGGGCATCTGCCCTATCTAAAACCACTATATTAGTCTGCATAGCTGATGTTCAAAGCATTCGCCTACGCAACCACATCTCAAATGCCTCCAAACGATTGATCGTGGCAGCTTTTAGTATCCACACTTCCGCCCCATACAACAACACTGACCAGATATACATTTAACCATCCTTTAGCGAAGTTTTAAAATTAGATTTTCATTGCAGACAAGCGATCTCATGTTTAGAAAAGTTGTGCGTGCTGATTCGATTCTACATTTGACGTCTTTAACTGGATCAAGCTGTAATATAACATCCATGGTACTTGAAGCGGGAGATTCTTTTAACGATTTGTCCATTTATTAGCAGCGAAGTGTCTAGATATGCTAGACGACTGAAAACCATAAATATAGTTTTAGCAACATTTATGTTGAGTTTCATTTTTTTCCCGGCACTATTAACTGAATTTAAGAGTTGTTGTAGACCTTGAAGGCTACCTTATGATGACCAAATCTTCGGCATAATGAATCCTTCCTTAAAAACTTGGTCTGAATATAAATTGAACAACAGTAGAGAGACAATACATCCCTATCTAACGCCTCGTTGAATTTTGCATTCTTTAGTAAGCTTACCATTAACTCGGACCACAATCCACTGACGCCAATATAAATTATCTATAATCTGTCTATCCACACCAGCATTCTTTACTATATCAATGAGCTTCACATGCTGTACCCTGTCAATCGCTTTCTCGTAGTCGGTAAAGCATACGAAAATGTTTTTGCGTTGATCTCGATATTTTTTGAGTATATTTAGACCAAATAGCACTTCTTTAGTACCAAAGGCATTTATAAACCCAAACTGGCTTTCATTTAAACCACTTTCGCATTTACTCCTAATTTAATAGTGAATAATACTCAGGAAAACCTGCAAGGTGTGAGTAATGAAACTTACTAACCTATATTCGTTACATCTTTTCGCACATTGTTTTTTTGGTTGCGTTATAAAAACAGATTTCAGCCATTCTCTAATAACTACTACTACTATTACTACTTTCTGAAAAAAGTAATAAATTCTTCTTCTTCTTCTTCCTTCTTTAATTTAGGCGAAGTCGCCTGTTTTTTTGCATCGTTTCTCTGCCCTTTATAGTGATTTGTCGCGTGTAACTCCAACTATTCTTCTGTCATCCATTCTACTGATGTGCTCGTTCCACTCCCTTTTTCTACCTAGTACCCACTCATTAACGTTTTGTACTTTACATGTTCTTCTTATATTTTCACTTGCCTTTTTGTCCAAGAGCGTTTTTCCAGTTATTCTACGAAATACTCTCATCTCGGTTATCTCTAGTTGTTGTTTAGTTTTCGCTGTGTCAGGTTGAGTTTCTGCGGCATATGTCATAGTTGGTTTCACTATTGCCTTATTTTATTGTATCATTTAAACCTCCTGCTGTTCTTGTTGCCCTTGTTGTTTGTTCTTTTACCTCCGCCTCAACATCACCATAACCTAAGATTTCTATGCCTAAATACTTCAATTTCATTTCTTGCTGGATAACTTTGCCTTCAACTTCCAGTTTGCACCTTAATGGTGTTTTTGACTTTGTCAAGCATTTAGTTTTCTGTGCCGATATCATCATATTAAATGATTTGGCAGTGCAGTTAATTCGGTCTATATCGTCTTCATTTTCGGCCACATTCTGTACCCTTTCAGTTAAAGTACATTTCTTATTATTTCGTCCGTAATGATGTTGAAAAGAAGATGGCTTACAGAATACCCTTGTCGAATACCTCGACCTACAGCTATTGGTTCAGTCAGGACCCCATTTATTTTTGCTTCGTATATATTTTCTATGGTTTTGATCAGGTTGGGTGGGATTTGCCTGTTGTAAAAAAGGGGCATAACGTTTCTCAGCTGTACATGATCGAATGCTTTTTCCAAGTCAATAAAGCACATGTATGCTGGTTTGATGTATTCAATTGATTTTGCTGTTATCTGTCTTATGACAAAAACCGCGTCTGCGCAGGATCTATCGGATATGAATCCTTGCTGTTCATCTGCTAACGATATTAAGTTATTAATTTTGTTTGTTATAATTTTTGTTGCAAGTTTCAGTGTAGTGTTTAAAAGATTCATAACTCGGTAATTTGAGAGCAATTTCTTATCTCCTCTTTTAAACATAAGGATGGTGATGCTAGTTCGCCATTCATCAGGTATTCTGTATTGATAGAGGATTTTTCGAATAAGAAGTGTTAACTGCTGTATGAGACATTGACCACCAAATTTAAGTAATTCGTTTGGGATGCCATCTTGCTCAGGGCTTTTCCCTATTCTTTAGGTTTCGAAGAGCTGTTTCAATTGTTTCAATTTGTATGTTGTCGTTCGTTGCTATTTCAGGTGTGTTAAGTTCAACTTCAATTTCTTCTGATTTGTATAGTTCGGTTAAATAATTAAACTAGGTTTCCCTTGCTATCCGGTTCGTTTCGAATAACTCATTGATCCTTTCTCTTTGAGTTCTAATAAAGCGCCAAATTTGTCCATAGTAGTCATTCTCCATTCGCTTTGAGAAAATTTCCCAATGATGATTTTTTGTTTGTCTTACTAGTGCCGT
This sequence comes from Diaprepes abbreviatus, assembly GCA_034092305.1. Classification (NCBI taxonomy): domain Eukaryota; kingdom Metazoa; phylum Arthropoda; class Insecta; order Coleoptera; family Curculionidae; genus Diaprepes; species Diaprepes abbreviatus. Next base: position 4,757,249 of record JASJET010000129.1, read on the forward strand.
TGTTTCGTTTCAGATTCGTCTATACATTTCATATGATTCTGGTGCATGATTGCTGAGTGGATTGAATAGCTCAGTGGTTATGTTGCTGGTCCTAAGATCGGAAAAAGGACGAAGGTTGTCGAGTCAGGTTAGCTCCCTGCCCGACGTAAAAAAGTATCCGGCTCACAGAACCGACACTCTGCTTCGGAATAATAAACTATAAATTACATATATTTAAAATTGCGTTCAATGTAATCAAATGTTCTTGATACTGCTCAACAAGATTCATCAGTAGGAGAAAGTTGGTTATGTTTGCTGATGATACCACGATAGCTATATCTGTGGATGCCCCAGAGAAGCTGTTGCGTACAGCGGGAGGGGTATGTGAGGAGTTGGAGATTTGGTGTCAGCGTAATCAGTTAATACTTAACCCGATAAAGACTGTATATATAAATTTCAATATTAAAAAACCATTGCTTGTAGAGGATAAAAAAATAACATATAATATTCAAATCTCAGCTTATGCTAAATTTTTAGGTACGTGGTTTGATGAATCGCTGCATTTCTTTTCCCATATTGAACATGTTTGTAAAAAATTAAATTCTGCCTTCTTTGCTATTTTGCAGATGAGGTCATCTCTAGACCGGGCTGGATTGCTGACTGTGTATTATTCTCTGGCATACAGTCATCTGTCAAGCAATAGCATGTCTTGGGGAAGAGGGTGTGAAGTGAATAGATTGTTTCTGGCTCAGAAAAGAATACTGAGGTTGATATTTGGTCTTAAGCCGACGACTTCGTGTAGACCCATTTTTAAGGAAAATTGCATTTTGACTTTTTACTCTATTTATATTCTAAAAAGTGTTTTATACAGGGGAGGATCCAGCCCCTCTCTTTGGGGGGGGGTGATATCACAAAAGTACAGTATGTCAAGAAAGGCAAGTTGCCAACGGGGGGGGGGGGGGTGCATACTCATTCCCTAATATAAAAGGCAGAATGGGTTCTAATTTCCTGAACTCAAAGCTCTTGGGAGGGGGGGGGGGCGATCGCAAGTACACACATTCCTATACTCTATTCAAGAACTAGAGAGAGTAATAAAACTTTTACCGAAACCTCCAACGTACCTGCTCCAGTGCCGCTGGTAACTGAGAACTGCCGTAAATCTAATTATATTTCATTATATTACTGCAACATAAAAATTCTGATAGTTTAATTTAATTTCTGTCAGTAAGCAAAGTACACCTTACAGTTTGTTCTTAGTGATTTATCTTGTTTGCGTTTGTTTTTATATATTATATATCTAGATAATAATGTTAAAAGCTCTATTGAGATGTGTTCCAACATGACAGGAATTGGAAAATCTACTATGTACCGAATACTGAAGGAGAAAAAACGACTGGAATTGTTAGTACTCCCAAGCCACATTCGATCACAAGCAGATGAAAAACCTCGTTGGAAGAAGAAATGAAAACTGCAATTAAAGGGGTTGTATAAACATTTTATTTTGAGAAGCAGATGCCAACTGTCTACAAAATTCTAACTAAAATCAGTGCAGATCGCGATTTACCTGAAATTAAAAGAACTGATCTCTGGAAATTGCTCAGAGAACTTAATTTTTTCTGGGAAAAACCAGATAGAAAATCTGTTCCTATAGATAGTCCGAAAACTGTCCGTTGGAGAAGTAAATATCTCTTTCAATTAAAAGGTAGAGTTGCTAGAAATAACACAATTAACAAAATTAGTAATTTAACTAAATTTTTGAAAGATTTTTTTGAATAAAGTTACTGCGGAAAATTGGAAAAAATCTATAAAACGAAATGTGAGAACTCGATCTCATGATCGGTGAGATAGAGGAACCAATTATAATTGATTTGAGCGAAGATAGTTTCACTGACTTTGATTAGGAATTACATACGTAATGTTAGTTAGTGTAAACTCAATTTATTATTTAAATTTTTGTTTTTGTTGTATTTTATTGTTTAATATTGTTTATATGTTTTTTTTTATATATATTTTTATTTTAGTATGTCCAACTCTTTAATTTTATATATATTTAATTCCAATTAGCCGTAAGTTTATTATTATTTCATTATAGTATTTGTGTCTTTTTCTTAAGCGTGTAGAATTAACATGTTTATATTATTTTTTTGGGGCTATCGTATTTCCATATAATAAAGTAAATTAAATTAAGATATCAGTACAATAGAAATAAAAATAAGTAGATCTAATTTTAATTACAACATAAAAAAGTAATTACATTTGAATCTCTTTTTAGTGTTTAATTGTAATACTGCAGATGGTTTAAGAAATAAATAAACTGAAACTTCAAATACCCTAAAAATGTTTTTAATTAATAATAAAATGACCGATTGCCCCAAAAATATTTTTATATTATATGGATGAATTTTTTTTTTATGTTTTTACCTTTTTGTATTTTTGACAATGGATATTTTGTAAGTATTTAAATTATAACTTCGAATTTTTTGAGAGAATAAGGCTACGTTTTAGTCCATTATTATAGATCGGTATTTTTGATTATAAAATTTCTAACTCATTCCTATGAAAAATATATGTGTCTAACTGATTTTGCTAAAGACACCGGACTAAAAAACACAGGTAGTTTGCGAAAAGAAAAAAGATAAAAAATGTTTTAGTCCTCTCTCTAGTTTTTAAATAAACTGTAGTATAAGAAGAAACATCGGGTCCATTTTCCTAAACTCAAAGCTCTTGGGGGGGGGGGGGGGCGATCGCCCCCACCGCCCCCCCTTGGATCCGCGCCTGGTTTTATATGTAAAACAAAATTACTCAGAGTTTAAAACTCTTGGCCAGGGTCACAGATATGATACACGAAATAGTGACATTTTTAGTATACCTAAACATAGAACGGCATTCTTTGAGAGATCTCCAATTAATAATTTCATTATTCTGTTTAACAAATTGTCTGCAAAATTAAAAAACATACCAAACAGTAATAAATTCAAAACAGAAATAAAAAAATTTCTTGTTCAGGGATCATTTTATTCTTTTAACGGATACTTAAACCTGTAGGATGTACTCACTCTTTTACTGTGTACTGAGTGATTATTTCGTTGCGTCCTTCGCTGACCAGTACGATGAATTGTGTTGTTATTGTTTTTTTTTTCGTTCCTGTTAATTGTTTTAGGATTTTAATCTGTGGTTTTTATTATTAAATATTAGATTAAGTTATTTTACATTTTCCGTATTATAACAAGTATCTTATGATACTAACTAATATAACTGTTTCTTGTTTTTTTCTAGCTTTAAAGTATGTCATGTATATATTTTTTTATTTAATTGTATACTGTTGACGAAACCAATGCTGAGGTATCAGTCTTATGGCTAATAAATTATTTCATTTGATTTCATTTCAAAAAAAAAAATACCAAGAAATCCATAAAATATATTTTTTCATGTGACCAATAACAAACATAAGTGATTTTTGAAAGGGGTGCAAAAATTAAAAAAAAAAATAATGATTTTAATAACGTTTATTTTATTAAACCCGAAAATCTGTTTTCTAATTTTGTTGGCTCACTTCCTCAAAGTAAAAGCACTTTTTAAGATTTTCAAACTTAATCCACCGCCTCATTTGAAATTGAGTTCCTTTTAATTATTAAGTATACAAAACAAGGATAAAAGTTTTAAAAGTCTTAAAATTAATTTAAAATATTGTCCGCAAAGTTTACCAATTTAATATGCCCAATTAATGTCGCCGCACGGTTTAGGGTTAGGTACGGGATTACCTAATTGCTTGTTTTTAATCGAATAATTTAATTGATATTTATCTTGGGGACCTTATACAACAGTAAAACTTAAGAAGTAGGTACTATAATCTTTAACTTTGTAATCAGGGTGATTTAATAAATATAAATTTGCACCCGAAGACAAAGATTTTATCGTTTTACAATTGGGATGGCTTCAGCGGTGCTTTTGCAGTTAGGCCAGAGGAATTAGCATCTGGAAAAAATTTATTGTTAGTAGACTTCTGACTACATAGGAACCTTCAAAATGATAATAATAATTATGTAGTATCTTATATCTCATTTTCTTTTTTGGGGAAATTTTTTTATTTTACAAATAAAGAGTCATTTCGAGTTCTAAGAAAAACTATTATTTTTGGGTAAAAATGTTTCAAACAGAAGCTTTAAAAATACCTACAAAATGAGCTCAAGCTTATCTAAATCGGATAATTTGTTTGTTAGTTATTGCAAAAAATCTGCTAAAATGGCTGTTTATTTAATTGTTGATAAACAATAGAAAAATATATTGCCTTAACTTTATACTAAACAGAAAGGAGCCTCTTGTTGCATACAAGTATCCAAAATTTCAAGTAAAAATATTCAATAGTATTTTGCACAGTGAATTTGTTTATAACATTCTATGTTTTTCGGGAAATATTTAAAAATAAACTACTATGCTTTATACCACTAAATTTATTTACAAAACGGTGACTGCAGTTCCAATTCAGAGTTATTTTCAAACTGAATTACAAAAGTAGACTAAGTATTTAATACAGAAACATGAGAAAATTTAACAATAAATAAAGACTACCTGAGAAATTACATTATTACAAAGGGGAGGTACTAAATTTTGGGAACTAATTATTATTTGGCAACAACAAATAACGGGGAAAACCCAAGTTCTGTCTGGTCATTAAGCAAATTTATATTTTTTTTACTATGTATATATATTTCTAAATATTCAAGAATATTTAACTTTTGGCCCTTTGTGAATAATGTAATGTGTCAGTGTTGCTTAGATTAGAAAAACTGTGGTTGTGTTCTAAGCAATGGTTGGCAAAGCTGGAGTCCGTTTTTTGTAGTGTATATGATCGGTAGTGTTCTGAAAAGCGAGTTTTAAAGCTTCTACCACTTTGTCCAATATACAAGTTATCACACTCTGAACATTTTAACTTATAAACTCCTGATTTATCAAATTTATTAATTTTATCTTTAGCAAGATAGCGGACAGATGGTGTTGAGATTTAAAGGCTAATTTTATGTTATGTTTGGAAGGAGTATTAGCTATGTTTTTTGATAGGGTACCACAGTACGACAAAGATATATAAGATGAACTATCTTTATCATTTTTTATTTTGGGATATACTGAACTAAAGGCTAGTTGTTTTTGTCTTTTAGTTATTAATTTCTTTATGGTTTGTTGGGACAAATTGTTTGATACTGCAATCTTTTCAATGATATTTAGTTCCTTTTGAAGATCTTCTTCGGAGAGAGGCAAACAGAATGTATCATTGAATTGTATGCCGCCTGTTTGTGTTGTAAGGGGTGAAAAGAGTCACTAGATGTAGTATAACCTGTAAACGTGGGATACATAGAGCATTCTCTTTACCTCTCTCTGAAGAAGATCTTCAAGAGGAACTAAATATCATTGAAAGGATTGCAATATCAAACAATTTCTCGCAACAAACCATAAAGAAATTAAGAGTTTAATTTATGGTGAGTATTGGCTTGATTGTTGGTATTTTGGTAAAGTTATTTATAGTTTTGTTCATAAAGTAACAAAACTGTAACACATGGTGGAAATTTTCGTTGTTAAATTTGCAATCAGAATACTTTAAACTCCCACAGACAGCCATTATAATATCAGTCGCAATTTTTTCTTTGTTTTTCTTTGACTAGTGTTATTAATTATATCATGTAGTTAAATCTAAATAATTAGCTCGATAGAATTTCAAACTTTGTTAATAAATTTTTAAGTTAATTTTAAAAATTTTATACCTATATTGTATTTTTAATAACAAGAAACTTTTAATTTGAACTTTGAAGAAAAAAATCCTTAAAAGTTTTTCTCCGAATTCTCCGATGTAAAGAAACAACCTGAAAAGAATATTTGTGTGTGGGTGCAATACGCCTTTTTAATTTTTTTTAAGTAAGAGGCTGTAAAAGATTATACAATCTAATTTTGTTAGGTAGCACTCAAATGATTACTTTTTAGGTCTATCAAAGACCATTAGAAATATAACGTTTTAGTATTGAATATTTTTTACAACACTTTTTACAAAGAGTAAAATTCTCCCAAGTGTACCAACATGGTATCGATAATCGAGCTTTTCCCGTACAATACACGTTTTTCAGTTCAGATAAATAAATAAAAATATAACTTTGACTATTTTTTGCAATTCGCATTTATCCAAGAGATATTTTTATACAAGGTTATTCACCCTATACGGCACGGAATATTGCGGCTAAAATACGTGACTTTCAAAAAATTTTACTTTTGGAATATATGGGGGTCTAATATAGTTACCTTTTAAAATTATTTTCATATTATCCAGGTTGTCCCAAAAGCTCTTGAAGTATCACAGTTGTGTTTTTTTTTAAATGGAACTCCCTGTATATTATTACATTTTTGGATTCTCCTAACAAAACAAGTGTCTATTTTAATAACGTTTATAGTCTAAACGTCAAGAATTTTTAAATAATTTGAATTTTGACAAAATCTAATTTTCATGTTTCAAATACTTAGGCGGTATTTCAGTTATGTACTCGAAATTTACAGTGAAATGTAACAATAGATCATATTTTATATCCCAATTATAATAAAATTGCTATATTATACAGGGTGTTCAAAAATTAAAATTAATCAAATAAGGGCTTGACTTGATTAATTCAAATAGAACGCTATGCTTTCTGCTCAATGGAAAAGAGATTTTCGTCGTGTAACATTGGTTTTTTTGCTGGAATGTGTTCACTTCGGCATCCTATAAAACATAACTCGATGGTAACGCTGTGCAAAAAAATGGCGGCCCAAAAATGTTCACGATTTTCGGTTTTTTGAGTTTATCTCGAAAAATAAAAGTTGTATCGAAATATGTTTTAAACAAAAGATGTGGAGAAAAAAACCTATCGATTCATATAATATAAGTTATAGATGGCGCCACTAGTTGTCGATATATATTTTTTTGACAAAATTTACGGTTTTATTTAAAAAAAAAGTGACGCTTATTAACAAATTGCCGACTTAACATTTAACATAAATATAGGTATTATCATTCTAAAAAAAGTATATCAAACCCGGAATCTGTAAGTTTTTTATTTTCCGAGAAACTCGATGTAAAAGTTGAAAATTCAACCTCAATTTTCCGCTTTCGTAATTAAGATATAATGCTTAATTTTAATGGAAATTCTTTATATTGTTTTATATTTTGAAGATCTATTAAAAAAATTTTTTTTTTCAATTGCAGGCCGAGAAATTTTACAAAAATCAATTTTTGCGCCAAAAAAATTGCGATAACTCTTCACCGGATGGAGATAAATTTTGGCTGAAAAAAACTTTGTTTTTTTTCAAAAATGCATAATGGCATGGCAAATGAATATTAAGGGCTCAAATTTGCAGAAGATGCTTTTTAATACTTGTACTTTACCTGTGAATATTTTGGATCCAAGAAATACACTTCCATACGATCTGTGAACCTTCGTAAATTGGACTGAATCTAACCGAAAATAGCTACTGCAGGCCGCTGTCTTTGGGTTGCCATAGTTCAGGCGCATTATTCATTGGCACTTCAAGAAAACTTATACATTACAAGTAATATTTATTTATGATATTAATGTTCTTTTTTAATTTATATGATAGTAAAAATTTATTTAGTCATACTAATTATTAATTTGTTTATTAACAAAATTTTTACAAAAAATTATAGAGAAAATCATACAAATATTCAATTATATATTACATTTTATATTGTTTTTTCCTTTATATTATTATTACTTAATAGTTTCTTAACAAAATTTTTATGAAAATTTCTATAAACAATTTTGTTAAGACCCTATTAGGTAATAATAATATAAAGAAAAAAAAACAGTATAATATGTAATATATAATTGAGTATTTGCATGATTTCGTCTATAATATTTTGTAAAAATTTTTGTTCATAAACTGTTAGATAATAATAATATAAAGGAAAATAACAGTAGAATATGTAATATATAATTGAATATTTGTATGATTTTCTTTATAATTTTTTGTATAAATTTTGTTAATAAACAAATTAATAATTAATATGACTAAACAAATTGTTACTATTATATAAATTAATAAAACAACATTAATATTATAAATATTACTTGTGATGCATAAGTTTCCTTGAAGCGCCAATGAATAATGCGCCTGAACTATGGCAACCCGCCGACAGCGGCCTGCAGCAGCTATTTTCGATTAGATTCGGCCCAATTTTCATTTGCCACGCCATTATGAATTTTTGATTAAAAATAATGTTTTTTCAGATCGGAAATGATACATCTAAATCCAATGCATGCATTAAAAAAATTTTATCTCCATCCCGTGAAAAGTTATCGCAACTTTTTTGGTGCAAAATTTGGATTTCGCAAAATTTATAGAGGTATAGAAATTTTAAATGGAATAAAACAAAAATGAATTTTTTAAATTGACATGAAATTTACTTTATTCGACTTATAATTTAAATATGACTTCTGGCATATGACCGCCACGGCTGGCTCGGACGTAGTCTAATCTGGAGGTCCAATTTTCGATGACTTTTTCCAACATTTGTGGCCAAACAGTCAGTTTTTCTGGATGTAACGATGTCTCAACATACACTTGAGGATTATCATCACTCCAAATACGGCAGTTTTGTTTATTGACGTATCCATTCAAACAAAAGTGAGCTTCATCGCTAAACAAAATTCGCTTATGAAAATTGGGATCAACGGCAATCTTGTTTTGGACCCATTCACCGAATCTACGCCTTGCTAGGTGATCGTGTGGCTTCAATTCTTGCACGAGTTGGATTTTGTAAGCACACAAACCAAGATTATTCCTCAAAATCTTCCATAAAGTGAATGGACACATCCAATTCCTATGCACGATGGCGGATAGACTGATTCGGGTCTTCCTCTACGCTACGCACTACAGTAGCAATGACTTCTTCTGTACGCACTGTACGACGTCTCTGTGGATGCGTATTATCATTTAGGGTAAACGTGGTGCGAAAACGTTCCATAGTTAATCGAATTAATTGCTCTGATGGACGATTATGTTGCCGCAAAATGGACGTAGTGCGCGATACGTATTTCGAACAGAACCATGATTTTCAAAATAAATTTACACAATTTGGAAGCGTTGTTCAGGCGTCAGTCTATTCATGTTGAAATGCCAAACCAAACTAAACATAAATCACTTGACAGCTGACAAAATGGCCGCCAGTTAAAAAAGTGTTGCCAACTTAAAGTTCTATACCTCTATAAAAAAACACCCTTTACAAAGTTACCCTTATTTTTAATGCCTAATATGATAAAATTGTAAAATTAAGTCTTTTTGTTTGAAAAATTGACTTTTGACGATTTTCTAAATATAATTTTTATTCTTCTTTTTTGACCACTCTGTACTAATAATTTTCAAAATATCATAAAAAGACTACTAAAGTTGATCTTCATCTACAAGAAAACTAACTCAAATTAAATAATAAAGAGTTCCTTATAGGAAAAATTTATAGTTAAGTTTTGGTCCGCAAAAGTCACTTTTGAAATAAAAATTTAAATATGTCCAAAACGGTAAGACTTAAGTATAGAATATTATACATAAAATATGTCTAGAATTTTATGTAGAAATCAAAAATGTAATAATATATAGGTTATTCTATTTAAAATAAGCAAATTGACATCTACTTCCGGTGTAACCGGAAGTGCCACCATCTTGCAAATATTTTAGCCGGCTGTCCACCATGCACGTATAGTTTTCCCACAATTGATCGATAAATTTTCCAAAGAATCACTGTGCATATGAATGAAGTATATGGTAGAAACCTAGTCAAAATAATCTCAGCAATGTTAGCGTAAGTAATTTTTCAGAAGTACAAGTATTTTAATAAACTTCTTGAAAAATTTATGAGCTCTACTAACAAATTTAATTCTCTAAATCTTACCTTGCTTGTTTGTTCTCTTAACGGGCAATTTGATCAATTTGTGTTTCTTATTATAAGCTCTTGTAAATTTCACACAGTAAATCATTATTTTAGAAGGAAAACATTTTCTTATAAAAGAAGGCCATTTAGCATTCAGGTCGAGGCGGGAAAATCCAATAGTCTTAATAATGATCATAAATCTCCTGCTCGTTCGGAACGGCCCATACGCCTTTATAGGTGTATCATTTTTTATTTCGCTGGAATTTGTATATTGTTTTTCTTTTTTATCATGATCGCGTTATTATTCGAGGCGTTATAAATTTTATGTTCGTAACAGACGGGAAAAATAATAAATGGAAGGTGTTTTGGGGGAAAAATACGATAACTACAAACAGTTGCATTGTACTAATATTTAGAAGGCTGTATAGAAAACTAGAAATAAATAACTGTCGCTGTTTTAAAGCCCATTAATGTCTTATTATACGGGATGTCCTGTAGGCATATTAGGCCAGGAAATGGAGTGTCAAAAAAAAACTCAAATACTGGGTAGGGAAAGGTAATAGAAATGACGTCTCATCTCGTGTCTCAACAAACTTTGGTTAGAATACTGTTTTTTTTTAACAAATAGGTCGAAAAATGATTTTTCTTCGATTTTTTGGATTTTAAGGAAAATCTAAGGGATTTAAAGAAAAATATTCCAGAGACGAATTGTACCTCTTGAAAATATCTTCAAAATGAGTTTTTGTTTGTTCAAATCGATCTGTAAACAAAAAAGTTATTGCAAATTAAGCATTAAAAATGGCTTATTTTCAATTTTTAATAACTTTCTTAATATTTATGGAATTGTTTTCAACTTTTACCAGAATGTGAGTTTTAAAGTGCTTAAAAAGTGTGCGGAAGTTGGGCGCTGTCGGTCCAATAGTTTTTGTAAAATTGCAATTGTTTATTACAAAAACGATAAAAGTGACTATTTTTGATTGGCTGTACCGTCGTCAAGGAAACTGCTACAGAGTTCTATCAGTGCTCATTCTCTTCGTAAAGACTTAAGCTATCATGTAGTAAAAAAATATACGTTATTTAATGATAATTATAATTTAATCGATTATTGTATAACTTTTAATACATTATTTTATTACAATAACATTATTCAAGAAATGTTATTTCAATATAATAATATTAAAATTCAAATTTTTATCACGATATTGTTATTTCTAGTTCATACATATGTAATAAAAGCAAAAAATGCTAAATCTTGAAAAATATAATTATATATATATATATATATATATATATATATATATATATATATATATATATATATATATATATATATAATAGGGTTTGTAATCGTTCTCAATAAAAAACATGAAAAACGAGTAAAAAAGTTTTTCAATGTAAAAAATGCAATTTTCGGGGGAGGGGGGTCCGAGAAGGTTGAACATGTTCTCAATATTATTTTTTCGATGAGCTACCCCAAAAAAATCAATGAATGAAAGGTCTACGTTATTTAGAAGCGGAGATATTGCTCATTTTTCAAGCGAGCGCCGATTTGAAGACGCGCTCTCACTTTGTACTCCGCGTGAAATTCCGTTACCCCCTCCAACTTACATTATCTGGCGTCCAGCACGTACCCTCAGTTTAGCGATCTCCTGAAGGGTTGATTGTGTATAAAGCAACCTCAATTGAATGATTTCATATTCTTTAGCCTCTTATTAATGAACTGTAAAAAATTCAGCTCCTAATATAAACAAACAATCGCTTTGTGATTTTTTGAAAAAAAAATTGCTCTCTCGGCTCCTATTGGTCGTAGAGACTTTTTTTTTCAAAATTCTTGTTTTTTACCAGCTTTCCAATGATATGCTTCATTAACAAATCGGACAAAAAATGCGGTTGTTAATTAATTTTTTATAAGCGAAAAACTACCTATATCTTCATGACGATTTTGCATAAACAAAATATGAAAAATATCAACTTTTTTTTTACTCCATGATAGCTTAAGTCTTTACGAAGAGAATGAGTACTGACAGAAGTTTTTAGCAGTTTCCTACACGACGGTACAGCCAATCAAAAATAATCACTTTTTTCGTTTTTCTAATAAATAATTACAATTTTACAATAACTATTTGACCGACAGCGCCCAACTTCCACACACTTTTTAAGCACTCACATTCTGGTAAAAGTTGAAAACAATTTAATAAATATTAAGAAAGTTATTAACAATTGAACAATAAGCCATTTTTAATGTTTAATTTGCAATAACTTTTTTGTTTACAGACCGATTTCGACAAACAAAAACTCATTTTTAAGATATTTTCAAGACGTATATTTCATCTATGGAATATTTTTCTCTAAATCCCTTAGATTTTCCGTAAAATCAAAAAAACCGGGGAAAAATAATTTTTCGTCCTATTTGTTAAAAAAAAATAATAATATTCCAACTAAAATTTGTTGAGACACGAGATGAGAGGTCATTTCTACTATCTTCCCCTATCCATTTCTGCAATCAGATCGCAGGCAGTATTTGAGTTATTTTTACCTCTCAAAAATCGCTTCTTTCCTGGTCTATTTATCTCGCGGCAGTATATGTATCTAAATAACCCTAATATTTAACAAAATTTTTTTCTAAGGTCCTCGTATCCAAGATATGGGGCCCAAAATGATTACTCAGTTATTAGCATTTCGGGCCTTAGTTTTTAAGCAGACCTAACATTACTAAGGAGGTCAGGAACAGCCCGAGTATAAACGCTCAATATTTTGACAGGTGTGTATTTTTGGAGCTAATATTTGAATTTTTAGATACTTTAGACCACCCCTTCCCAAGCGGTAGTTTGCGAATCCTCAGGGGTTCTTTATAAAGGGAACTCGCGAAAAAAATAATGAAATGGTGGAATTTTAAATTAAGCATCCCAATCGGCGACAACCTGTAACGCAGTCGCTACGCCACTGAAAATACGAGTACATTATCGAACGAGCCGGCAACTTTTACTTCGACGGACCAGGACCTTTCCCGAATGCGCACGAAAGGACGAGAATAACGTCTGTTAGAAGACGTTCGCGAGAAAAAAAGGATGGGAACCGCTGTCTTAGACCATCGATTGTCAAAGTGATCTCGACTTCGACCTACAAGGGTCGATGAGCAAAAATTGGGGGTACATTAGATATAATTGGAGGTCCACAAGAGTGGAAACTGTTGTATATGTATTCGATTTGCGGTTACACTATTTGTAAAACTTGCGGATTAAATAGCAAGAATAGTAACATGTCCAGACTTGAACCAGAGCTGCAAGGAAGGCGATGCAGATCTGCTTAGTTTGTCTATTGTTAATACGTGGATTAGAGGTAAACACAGAATTTTAAGAAGGAAATTTATAACCCTATATTAAAAAAATAAAATTAAAAATAGACCTAATGTACAAGTTAAAGTGAATCAAAATTGTCTTCTTTGACTTGAGCTATCAAAAATACATTTAAGTTGTTGTCATAATTTTGTATAAGGAAAACAAGGGGAAGTCTACGAAAGGTAGAAAGAATCGACTCATGATTTACAAGAAATAAAGTTTGGGAATCTCTGCTTTAGACAGATATCCAAAATTAAAACACTCTACGTTTACTTTCTTAGAAAAACTAAATCATACATACCCCAATAGTATCAGTAATTTCACATTTTACGGAATTACTTAAGCTCTTTTTTATTAACTAATTAAACTAGTATAACCAAACGATATCTAATAATGAGATCGTTGGAAATTTATTGCAGGATTACGAACTGATGTGAATATGTTCCTCAAAATTAATTTTTTACATGCTCACCTCAATTTTTTTTCTGATAATCAATGATGAACATTGCAAAAGGTACATCAAGATCTATATGTAAGCAAACTTATTCAGGTTTTTGTAGGATCAGAACATAGTATGGAACTACCCTTGGTCGGTTGTAAGGACTACACATACAAGCATTTATAATAAAAAAACTGGAACTGTTCGTTTTTTATTTTTTGCCCTTCTTTTGAGTGTTTTCTTCTTGTAGAATATTTCTTAATAAATATCCTAGAAGCTTGATGAGCTAATCTGAATGAGTAAGAATAGTTGTACTCCATCTTCGACGCTTATATTTCGTTGGAACATCTCACAATGTCCTCAGATTATTCGAGGTTGATCGCCTTTGTGTCGTCTCGTTACCTGACCTTACCTTGCTGCTTCGGGTGACATTATTGCATGACTCTGCATCAGTCTGTTTAATACCGAGCACTTTCTGAAAACATATTCAACAGTTTAATGCTCCTCCAGACAGAATCAGCGTACCTGATCATCCGTGACACCAATCCTATAAAGATGACCTCGCGAGTTCCATCAGTAATCCCACCATTATCGATAATTCTTTCCTCTTCAAGAAAGCAAGCTCCAATTACATGTTCCTGTAAGATAAATTTGCTTTCCAGCAACATTTATCGTTCTCTCTTATCAATAATAATTGGAACAGATAAAAGGTTGATGGCTGTGTGTATATCGGAGTAACTCAGATCTTACAAGGGTCTGATTGTGGTGCCGTTCTTTGATTATCAAGTTGTTCTCTGCACTGTGACACTAGTCGCGAAGCTACTACATTGAACTCCAAAGCCAAAATTGTAATTCTACTGCCGAAGCCTATGTTAATAATCCTATTTCTGTGAATATTCCTTTCACAGAAATGTTTACATTGCAGAATAGTACAAATTCTCGCTTTAAAGACGATTGTGTATTATACCAAATTGTAAAAATCTTTCACTACAATGCATCTACTGAAAACTCCAGCCCCGGCTCGTTTGTCCTTTCCAGATTGTTCTGTAAGTCATTAGGATCCATTTCTTTTGCTCTTGCTCTCTGCTTGGCAAAAGTATCACAAGAGAAGGATTTAGTTTCAAAACCATCTAGTCTGTTTTGATAGGAAGTATGAGTACCTTTCCACAACCTTCCCCAGCCACACGGGTAGTCAGTTCCTGCTCTAAGATGCTACAGGCAATTGAGGAGGTAAACTGCCTTCAGGGTTTCATTTTCTATGAATAAGTGGAGATTAGGGAGATTTATTAGAATCTTCAGCGCTCTAGAGATGGCAGTCCTCATCGTACTCATCATTCTAATATAAGTCAGTCTTTGAACATTGTCAAGTTGGAAATGGCTGTATTAGATCATCGTAAAATAGCGACATATATAATCATAAAGCAGATCATTATGGTGTAGATCCAGTATTTCACTTTCATGTTCAGCCCTCAGTGCACCCAAAGGCTCGCTTACCAGCCCAGAGAGCATATATAGACTTCTTGGATGGAAAAATAGAAAAAGAGAGATATTGTGTATTTCAGTGTAAATAACTTATTCTTGGCTGGAACCTTAATATGATCATTTCAGCTCAGTCGTAAGTCCAAAATTACTCCCAGGTATTTAACAGTTTCTCTGTAATGAAGGAACCTTCCTCACAATATAATTGTCGGTATGAACTGATGAGTCGATTTACTTTTAATATTTTTCCCCCAATTAAGGTGGTTTTTATAAATAAAAACCGTATAAACTAGTATAATCAATGCATGCCAAATATTTACAACTGAGCCAGCATGTTTTATTCGTTTTCTGCAACTATAAATAACAGGAAAATACTATTTTGCTTCCAATTTTAAGACAAGTGTATAGTATAATTAATAACTTAATAAGACATGAATAATGAAACAAAATTCAATTTGTGACGATGTCATAACAAATAAACATTTTATTTATTTTCCTGGATAAAATCCTATTGAAAATTAAAATCCCATACCGCCTCAGGCTATTTAATCAAAAAAATTAGCGTACTTCAACCTGGACAATTAGGAGGAAATTTAAATTAGCAGTCATAGCCGGGGCGTTAATATTGCCCGTCTAGACCAGGAATTAAAACGTACGCTTTAGGTGATATTTGGAGTTAACAATCAAAGCATTTTAACGAATGTACCTTTATGTATCTACATAAAAAAAGAGTGGCTAGAATAGGGAGTTACTGTGGCATAAATGTTCCAATTTTTTACAATAGTGCTCCTGTAAGCTTAACGACACATTGAAATACATGAACATAATATGTTATTTTTGAATTAGACGATACAAAGATACTTTTTGTTCTACCGCGTACTCCGCCGTGTCAAATATATAATTCTTTGGACGCCATTCATAGCGTATTTAATGGAATTTCTTTTATTTATTCATCAAATCAGATTTTACCCAGTGCCAGTACCAGTGCAGCTTTCATAACCCATCCATCAGAATTAGTATTTTGAATCATATTCTTCTCAGCAATACTTTCTTTGCCTGATTATTTAGCTTTGGTAGTTGGTTTCTTCGCTTTGGTGGTTGGTGTAACTTAACAATTGGCGTTCTCTTTGGCTTTTGAAAATGAGATAATAACTCTTGTATATAAAGAGAAGAAGTGATAACAGCTGGTTTGCCTCTTCAATGGTTAGTTTGTCGTTTTTTTTTTCATGACTTATTTTAAGGAGTGGCAAGAGAACTGCTGGGGATACAGGCAATTTTGAACGTCTACTTTTACCTATGTCATTTGAAGTTGAAGGTTTTGGGTCTAGTTGGGTTACGATATTGACGCTCGAAATGAATTTGGGTCGTACGTTAGTAGCAAGGTTAGGATGAGTTGAACAATGTTACAAAAGTTTAGAGGTTGAAGGTACTGAGTCATTATGAGGCACAGTTGGTACTAAGTTTAACTTTATATCTGTTGTATGAACTACAATAAAATCTGCGTTTCGATTTGTCGGGTAGATGTCTATTTTTGAAAAGTTAGATATAACCATTTGCAATGTTCGAACCTTGCAATATGCTCACCCAAAGAGTTTGTGCCTGGATTATTGTGAAGTCACATATTTACTTCATGTGTGTAATATGTGCTAAGAGGACCGATGAAATTGAGATCTAAAGGTTGTAGCTTATGCGTGCAATGTGTTGGTAAACTCGGGAATACAACGCTGTTTTCTCCAGCCTAATCTATCAAAGGTATATTTTGTGTCCGTCTAATAAAAGTAAGACTGGGTACTCTTTTTTGTGCTTGACATTTGTGATAAAATTATAAAGCCACTCGACGAAAATGTTACTTGGTATCCAGCCATTTGGATGACAAACTGACACAGTCCCTGTTGGGGTCCATCTAGTAGTTCTGCTTTGATTCTAACTCGTAGAAAAATTATCAAAGGTAATTATCACAGTCATGGGCTGCCGTCTGGCTGTAGAACTCGCGAAACCAACGCTTTAGAACATGTCAGAAATATTTTTAAGGAAAATAACACTACAGCAAACGTCGTGTTTGTATATATATATATATATATATATATATATATATATATATATATATATATATATATATATATATATATATACTGAGTGGCAGACTGATACACAGCCGAAACTGCTGGATCTAGAAGCATGTTATTTGTATAAAGGTTTCACTAAGAAAGGATTTTTGGAAATCGACGCCCTAAGGGTGTAAAATAGGGAATGAAAGTTTGTATGAAAATTCTTCATTTTGGTAGTTAGAAATGTAAAAATTAGTATATAGGTTTATGGTTAGAAAAAAATATTTATTATGTCATTCTTTTTTAAAAATTCATTGTAAAACAGGGGACGAAAGTTTGTATGAAAGTTCTTTGTTTTTGAAGTTAGAAATCTAAATATTAATATATAGATTTATGGCTTGAAAAAAAGTTTACTGTGCCACTATTTTTTGGAAATTCATCCCTTAGGGGGTAACATAAGGGATGAAAATTTGTATGAATGTTATATATTTTGGTAGTTCGAAATAAAAAATTAGTATATAGGTTCGAAAAAAAAATGTTTACCATATCGTTCTTTTTTAAAACTTCATCTTTTTAGGGGGTAAAAAAGGGGATGACAATTTATATAAAAGTTCTTCATTTCGGTAGTTAGAAATGTAAAAATTAGTTTACAGATTTAGGGTTAGAAAAAAATGTTTACTATATCATTCTTTTTTAAAAATTCATGGTAAAATAGGGGCCGAACGTTTGTATGAAAGTTCTTTGTTTTTGAAGTTAGAAATCTAAAAATTAATATATAGTTTTATAGCTTGAAAAAAAAGTTTACTGTGCCACCCTTTTTTGGAAATTCATTCGTTAGGGGGGAAAATAAGGGATAAGAGTTCTTTATTTTGGTAGTTACACATCTCTTAGTATATAGGCTTATGGTTCGAAGAAAAAACGTTTACTATATCATTCTTTTTTAAAAATTCGTCTTTTAAGGGAATAAATAGGGGATGAAATTTTGTTTGAAAGTTCTTCATTTTGGTAGTTATAAATGTAAAAATTAGGGGCATCATGTTATAAAAAAATGTTTACTATATCATCCTTTTTGAAAATTTATCTCTTTAGGGGGGTAAAATAGGGGATGAGAATTTATATGAAAGTTCTGCATTTTGGTAATTACAAATGTAAAAATTAATATTAAGCCTTGTGGTTGGAATAAAATGTTTGTTATATTATAATTTTTCAAACTTTATCTTTTAAGGGGGTAAAATAGGGAATGAAATTTTATATGAAAGTTCTTCATTTTTGAAGTTATAAACTTAAAAATTAATATATAGGCTTATGGTTGGCAAGAAAAGTTTACTGTGCCACCTTTTTTTGGAAATTTATCGCTTAGGGGGTAAAATTGAAAACGAAACTTTACACAAAATTACAATTTTGAAGACAGAATCATTATTAATTGGTTATACCGACTACGATGCTAGTTATAAATATTATATTATAAATATGTAATATTTTTATATTTGTTCCGAACATTAGATAAATACTGACCTATTTTCCTTAAAAAATATATTTTTAGAAAAGACCTATTCTGTTTTGAAAAAAGAGCAATAAAACAGATCGTTAATATTTACTATTTTCGTATTTGGCTTTTGATGTAAATAAAGGGTGTTTTTTTTATAGAGGTATAGAACTTTAAGTTGGCAACACTTTTTTAACTGGCGGCCATTTTGTCAGCTGTCAAGTGAGTTATGTTTAGTTTAGTTTGACATTTCAACATGAATAGACTGTCGCCTGAACAACGCTTCCAAATTGTGCAAATTTATTTTGAAAATCATGGTTCTATTTGAAATACGTATCGCGCACTACGTTCATTTTACGGTCAATATAATCGTCCATCAGAGCAATTAATTCGTTTTCTCTAAATGATAATACGCATCCACAGAGTCGTCGTACAGTGCGTACAGAAGAAGTCATTGCTGCTGTAGAGCGTAGCGTAGAGGAAGACCCGAATCAGTCTATCCGCTATCGTGCACAGGAATTCGATATGTGTCCATTCACTTTATGGAAGATTTTGTGGAAAGATATTTGTTTGCGTGCTTACAAAATCCAACTCGTGCAAGAATTGAAGCTACACGATCACCTAGCAAGGCATAGATTCGGTGAATGGGCCCAAAACAAAATTTCCGTTGATCCCGATTTTCATAAGCGAATTTTATTTAGCGATGAAGCTCACTTTTGTTTGAATGGATACGTCAGTAAACAAAACTGCCGTATTTGGAGTGATGATAATCCTCAAATGTATGTTGAGACACCGTTACATCAAAAAAGAACTGACTGTTTGGTGTGCTTTATGGGCTGGTGGAATCATTGGTCCGTACTTCTTTAAAAACGATGCTGGTCAGAACGTTACAGTCAATGGTGACCGCTATAGAGCCATGATTACTGAATTTTTGATTCATCAATTGAACAACCATGATGTGCAGGAGCTGTGGTTTCAACAAGACGGCGCAACATGTCACACAGCTCGTGCCATAATTGATTTATTGAAAGAAACGTTTTGTAACCTCATAGTTTCACGTTTCGGACCCGTGAATTGGCCTCCAAGATCGTGCGACTTAACACCGCTAGACTATTTTCTGTGGGGATATGTGAAGTCGCTAGTCTACGCCGATAAGCCCGAAACGATTGCTCACTTGGAGGACAACATTCGCCGCGTATTTGCCGATATACGGCCACAAATGTTGGAAAAAGTCATCGAAAATTGGACCTCCAGATTAGACTACGTCCGAGCCAGCCGTGGCGGTCATATGCCAGAAGTCATATTTAAATTATAATGCCAGAAGGTTATCTTTCGAATAAAGTAAATTTCATGTCAATTTAAAAAATTCATCTTTGTTTTATTCCATTTAAAAGTTCTATACCTCTATAAAAAACACCCTTTACTAATAATTATCTTTCTTACTTAAATAAGACTTTCGCGGATACTATAGACGTAATAAAAATATCGTGAAAAAATATGCTTTTTCGGTTGGTACACTACTGCGTTCTCCTTTTACTGCTATAATAAAGCAATTATATTTTTTATATTCTTCGTCCCTATGTAACTTTTAATTACAAAAGTAATAGATACTGAAACTACCATAAGCCCGGTAATATAATCTTATCTAGCCAAAATTTTTGCAACGTCGTCTCGGTCTTTTATTTCACGCTCGCTCCTTCGGTACTCATTAAGATAAAATTAACAATCAGACCGCCGCCGTTAATAAAAACTTTTATGAAGTTTTCTAATGTTAAGGGAGGGTAAAATGTGTTTTATTTTCCTATAAAAGTGATTTAAAAATTTTTAATTCTAAAGTTGTTTTCTATGGGATATCTCTTCGATTTGAGTAGTTTTTTATGCAGTCAATAAGTATCATCATCATCATGACTCATTCCATCTATCGTTGGGTATTCTTCTTCTTGCGGTGCCTATTCGTTCCGAATGTTGGCGACTAGCATGGCTATTCTTACTTTGTTGGCAGCTGCGCGGAACAGTCCAGTCGTGCTCATGTTGAACCATTTTCTTAAGTTTTGGAGCCAAGAGATTCGTCTTCGTCCTGGCCCCCTCCTGCCGTACACCTTCCCTTGCAGAATTAATTGGAGGGGGTTATATCGCTGCTCATTTCTCATAATATGTCCTAAGTATTCCAATTTGCGTTTTTTAATTGTTTTGATCACTTCACACTCCTTTCCCATTCTGCGCAGGACTTCATTATTTGTGACTCGGTCGACCCAGGAGATTCTTAAGATGCGCCTATAGCACCACATCTCGAACGCTTCAAGTTTTTTAATGGACGCTTCAGAGAGCGTCCAAGCCTCTGTTCCGTAGAGCAGAACTGGAAAAACATAGCACTGTAGTATGAAGACCTTGGTTTTCAGCGGCAGATCACGGCCCCTGAAGACGGTGCTCATTTTTGTAAACGCTGCTTTGGCTTTTGCTATACGTTGTTTTATTTCCAATGAGTGATCCCATTGACTGTTTACATTGGTGCCAAGGTATGTATAGCTTTCAACCCTTTCAATTGTTTGTTGGTTGATGGTCAGTTGTGTGTTTAGGATTGGGCGTTTGCTGATGACCATATATTTTGTCTTCTTTGTATTTAAATCTAACCCATAGTGCTTACTTACTTCAGTTGTGCTTGTCATCAACACCTGCAATCCCTCCAGACTGTCTGCGAATACCACTGTGTCGTCTGCGTATCTGATGTTGTTCAGACGTTCACCGTTGATTAGTATTCCCTCATCACATTCTTCCAAGGCTAGTTTGAAGATATGCTCAGAATAAACATTAAATAGCATCGGGGACAGTATACATCCTTGCCGTACTCCGCGTTCTATTGAGATTGCTTCTGTCAACTGGTTGTCTACTCTTATGTTAGCAGTTTGGTTGTAGTAAATATTTTTGATTATTCTCAGATCTTTATCATCTATGCTGATCTCGTTGGGTATAAGCCTCCCTTAAGTTTCAACATTTGTTCCCGTCATTTGTTCCCTGGATCCAATTATGTCTCATTATTCGTTTGACGTCCTCGGTTTCGATGTACATTTTAGGAGCGCCACCATCACCACTTCACCTACATTTAAAACTTAGTAACTTTCAACTTAGTAACTCAATATATTAAATTTCTAATGAAAAATTATTATTTCTTCCTAGTAGATGTCGCTTTGAGCAGTTGTTTCTGATGCATCATCATTATCATCAGCCCATTTCTGTTCACTGCTGAATATAGGCCTACTCAAGAGATTTCCATCCTCCTGTATTCTGAGCCACTGCGATCCAGTTTGTTGCTATTCTTTTGAGGTCGTCTGTCCATCTGGTCGGTGGTCGTCCCTGACTGCGTTTGTCCGCTCTCGGTCGCCATTCCAAAGCTCTTTTCGTTCATCTGTTGTCCCCTATTCTAGCCACATGTTGGGCCCATCTCCATTTTAACCTTGCAATGCGCACAATTACATCATCTACCCCGGTTTTCCTCCTAACTTCCTCGTTTCGGACCCGATCTCTCAGGTATACCCCCAGCATGGATCTCTCTATTCTGCGTTGTGTCATTTGCAGTTTCTAAGCAGTTGTTTTTGTCAATGTTAGTGTCTCCGCTCCATATGTTAAGACTGGGAGAACACATTGGTTAAAGTCTTTCCGTTTCAGGTTTATGGGTATATCTGTCTTGAATATATCGCTCAGTTCACCATAAGCAGCCCATCCCAAAGCTATTCGGCTGGATAGCTTACACGTCTAGTTGTCCCTGCCAATCCGAACTTCGTGACCAAAGTAGTTATATTTCTCGGTAATTTCGATGATTTCATTTTATATTTTTATAGGCTCACTTGGTACTAAATTTGTCATCATTTTTGTTTTGTTATAATTTATCTTCAGACCTGCTCTTTGTGTTGCCTGTTGTAGTTCTTCTACCATTTCTCTGACTTCTTGTAGACCGTCTGATATTAGGACCATGTCGTCAACGCATCTAAGATGACTCAATCTTTCCCCATTTATAAAAATGCCTTTCTCTTCCCAACCCAAAGCTTTAAACGCATGTTCTAGCACTGTCGTAAACAGTTTTGGGGATATTGTATCTCCCTGTCGAATTCCTCTTCTTATTTTTATTTTCTTCGCCATGGTGTGTAAGTTAATTGTTGTTGTTGCGTTTTTATAAATATTGTATATGATGTTGGGATATCTTTCGTTTACCCTGCATTCTTTTAATGCTCTTAAAATTGACACCAATTCCACGGTATCGAAAGCATTATGAAAGTCGACAAAGACAAATTGAGTGGTCGGTTGTATTCTACTTTTTTTTTTTTCAATGAGTGTTTTGATACATTGCAAATCGTCATTTGTTTCGTCGCGAGCGGAACCCAGCTTGTTCTCTAGGCTGGTAAAGATCCAGTTTATTCTCTAGTCTATTGGTGATTATACGAGTGTAAATTTTATATAGGTGGCTTAGGAGGCGACGGGTCTATAGTTCTTAAGGCTTGTTTCGTCGTCATTTTTGTGAATGAAGATCGTAATAGAGTTATTCCATTGAGCCGGAATAATTTGGTTTTCAAGGCATAAATTTAATAATCTTTTAATTTTCTCAATAAGAGCAGAACTCTCACATTTAATGAACTCTATTACTTTCCGTCTTCTCCCGGTGTTCTGTTGTTTTTCATTCTCTTCAAGAGTAGTTAATTTATTTAGTTGAGATTTCGGGTATATCTTCGGAGCCCTGATTTATGATTCTTAGTGTTTCGTGTTCAACGGGTTCAAGTATTAATTGGTTTTGGTACAATGTCTCGTAGAATTCTTCAACGATGTTTAACATTTCTTCTCTGTTAGATTTTATTTGCCCATTTTGTCCTTTAATTGTTATTTTTGCATGGTGTTAGGCTTCGTCGAAGCACTTTCGTATTTTTGTTCTCTTCTATAGTTTGCGTTATTTTTCCCTGTTTGTATTTTCTGATGTCTTTCCTATTAGCTTTGGATATTTCTTTGTTCACATGGTTTATTTCTTGTTGGCTTGTATTACCATCTCTTAAAAGTGATCTTGTATTTTCTGTATAAGTAAATTTAAATATTTTATTGCGTATTGAGACTCGGAGATAAACTTAATGGTAAAGTCGCCAAGTACAGAGACCAAGAGGTACAAATACGAAAACATTGGGGAATAAACAGCGTCTGGACGATCAGTATAATTCTCTCAACAACCGGAGTAGTACCGAAAAGTCTTCTGCTTAATATCAAGGGATTAAGCCTTAGCGAACACCTCTATAAGGTTATGCAGAAGATAGTGCTAGTTGGGAACGCTCGAACTGTCCGGAACATAACATCATCTAGGGCCCCACAATATGCAAAGGGCTCTCCATGGAGGTCCATCCTTGTGAGGTCTAATTATACCTGGGATGAGCGAATATTCCCTGCAGGGAGTATAGAAGCCATTTGCCGTTATATGGGATAATAACAAATTTATTGTCTAGTTTACAAGAATCAAGTATGTTACAATAATTGAAGAAACATCAGGTTTAGTGCGGCAAAGGTGCAAGCTAAAAATAAATAATAGAAATATATATTAACTTTATAACTCAATAAATATATGCACAAACACCACATTTTAATAAAAGTTTAGTCGAGAAAAATAGCAAGTGTAAAAATCAGGTAAAGACATGATTCAGCCTGGAGAACTCCCCTGTTTTCACTTTTAATATTCTTAACCGCGACAACTTGAATTGGAACACCTCTTACTCCGTAACGAGAGAAAGAGAAAGAGCAGAATTGAATGATGTACACAATCAAAAGCATGAGAGAAGTCTATAAAGAGACCAATTGCTAAAAGCTTTTCATCCAAATCATCAATGGCCACTTTAAAAAAGTCCTATTACGTCAGTCCTTAAATTTAATGCATTTCCTTTTTACAGTGTATTTAAATAGATCTCGCAAAGGACTTTTCTGTTCCGATTGCATAAAATACCAGGAAATGGCGCAGCTCGTATTGAAGTTTTTGTTTAGTTTTATATACGTTGCTTAAATAATTCACTCTTCTTACGATGTGGTGTACTTGCCTGTTCTGTAGTGACAAGAACTAATCAGTTCGAAACCGGTATACTGATCTCTATGCTATCTTTTTGAATGAATCCATACTGATGAGGCGATAATACTTTATTATCTACAAAACAATTGGTTAACTGCGAGTTAATTGTTAATTCAAAAAATTTTGAAATTCTAGTTAAGAGGCTTATAACTCGATAGTTGTTGTATAGATTTGGAGCACATTTTTTATAAGCAGAAATTACATATACTAGTTTTAATTTATTTGGAAAGATTCCAGTCGACAACATTTTATTTATTGAGAGTGTAATCAGGTCTTGATTTCCTATCCTAAATTTAAAAAAAATTTAACTTTGACACTCTGTATTTCTGAAACTATCAACTTTTCTACAAAGGTAAATTGAGCTAGATTCTCAATCGTCAAGCGTCAGAAATTTGTACAGACCCTTTTAGAGACACCTTATGTTTATAGAAAGTAATGCTAAATGGAATATTTAAAAAAAAAAATACCAGCAAACTACACTAGAATACTCTTAACTAAGGGCAAAAGAAATAAAATATAAATGAAAGGCTATGGTATATATGAGGTTTGTCTCAAAAGTATCTAGCCCACCTTCAGATCTCCGCATTGGTGTTATTCTTTATCATCCGGTGAGTAACATCCTTCAAAGTAGTCCCCATTTAATTGAATAACACGTTCCCAGCAGTGTTTCCACTTCCTGAAGCAGTCCAGGAAGTCAGTTTTGGAATTGCCTTCAGTGGATTCGTCGCATTAGTTTCAACCGTCTCTTTGTCTTCGAACTAGTGTCCTTTGAGCGGCATTTTTAATCTGAGAAAGAGCCAAAAATCGCAGGGAGCTACGTTGGGACTCAACGGAGGATGGCTAAGCTGTACGACCTGGTACTTTGTTAAATATTGCTGCACAAGTTTCGATGAATGCGCTGGCGCATTATCGTGGTGAAGCAGCCAATCACCGCTTGTCCAAAGCTGTGGCCGTTTTCTTCTGACTGCGTCAAGTAATCTTTCATTCAGTGATCGTGTGACCTCTCGGAGCATATTCGTGGTGCACAACACCTTCATAATCAAAGAAAACAGTAAACATTGTCTTCATTTTGATCCGACTTTGACATGCTTTTTTTGGTCTTGGCGATTCAGAATGCTTCCACTGTGAAGACTGCCGCTTTGTTTCTTTAAATACCTTATTCATCATATTAATTGTTTCCGAGCAAGTTTTTCCAAGATTAAAGCAAAACTTGATGCAAATTAGTTGATCTAATTTTTCCGTCATTTTTTACAATGACAAAATGGGACGAACGAAAAAAAGACACTGTAAACAAATGCACACCGTTCACGAACTAACACATCCAGTCGGTAACTGCGCACACCAACGAGTTTGTGAAGCCTTACTGGTGACGCCCATGCCCCACATAGGTCGTTCGGAAGTTTTGACGCGGAGATATGTATACAGGCTCGACACTTTTGGGACAAACCTCGTATGTGCGACCTGGTAGTTCTATTGTACCCCTACTGCTGCCCTGTCCTAAAAGTTACGTTATCGGCTAGAGCAGGTCCTCCAGCCCTATTTTCCTCAGTAATCTCAAGATGTTGGACGGCTTCAAGGTGAGTAGCCTCCCTTCTTCGATTTGGGACGCTCCAAGAACCGCAGGAATTTCTAGAGCGTTGCACTCTGCAAGGAAACGAATAGAGGTTTCGTTGTCCTCCTCACAGAATCTGCATTCTTCTCTTTCTACCAGTCCGAGTATCTTGAGGTGTCTCTTCAGGTGGCAATGCCCCGTTAGGACCCCTGTCAGAACTCTGAGTTCGTTTTTACTCAAGCTTATGCGTTCTCTGAATCTCTTTCGGTCTTAGTTCCCCAGAAGTTTCTTCGCTTGTCTCAATTCTTGCAACTCCGTCCAATAATTGGATCTCCGGCTTTCTTCTATCTTTAGTTCTTCCAGCATTACGCTGCTACTGATTTCACAGAAAGGTTCTGGCCCCAGAAATGGTATCTCAGCACCTTTCCACGCGAATCTGTCTATTATTTCATTCCCCTCTATCCCGGTATGTCCCGGTATCCATATGAGGGTGACTTTATTATTCTTACACAAATCATTCGGTTCCTCTAGGCATTTCCAGACCATCTTGGAACTGATAACTTGAGAGCTCAACGCACTAATGGGTATGTAATTAATGATGCAGAAAATTACGAATCTGTCTAGAATTAATTTAAAAATAAACCATTAACTACTGTGGCACCCACTTAAAAAAATTGTTAAGGAATAAGCGGATGTCAATTTCAAATTATTAATCAATTCAGTAGTTAATTTTTACGTAACAATTACTCTAGCAAAGACAAACCATCCCTAATCCGACATGGAGAAAACCAACGTGATTTTGCAATTTATAATGCTGCTGGGGCATGGCCGATTTTTCAATGTTTGTACGAACGCGACCCTAGCAAATTGCTGGACCCTGCAGAGAATATTTATCACTAATGGTTTCGATTTTGGGGGAGATTAATGTAATTGTTTTTATTTTCTCTGGAATGACCAACAAAAAAATCTATCATCCTTTACAACGGAGATTGAAAATGGGGAACCGGTTGTTTATAGTGCTTTGTTGAATGTTATCTTAAACGTCCAGACTACTTACTAAACGTTCATTTTCAATTTCAAAATATGTACAGGTTTTCCACGAAACTTTCCTTAAGATTTTAATTGGTGATATAGTTAGCAATGTTCTATCAAAAAAAAAAAAAATAATAATCCGAGTAAAATTTCACATTTCAGATATGTCTCCTTTTACAAACTCGAAGGTTTGGGCATTCATGGATCATTTCTACAATGGATAAATAGTTACCTGTCTGATAGAGTACAGCGAGTAAAAATTAACAACTGTGAATCATCTGATATACATGTTACCTCCGGTGTTCCTCAGGGTGCTCACCTCGTCCCGCTCCTTTTTAACTGCTTTATTAACGA
Source organism: Diaprepes abbreviatus (assembly GCA_034092305.1). Lineage (NCBI taxonomy): Eukaryota > Metazoa > Arthropoda > Insecta > Coleoptera > Curculionidae > Diaprepes > Diaprepes abbreviatus. The sequence continues at coordinate 4,784,942 of JASJET010000129.1, forward strand.
TATTGAGGACTTCATAACTTTCAGTAAATGTCTTCTTTATGCAGATGATTTAAAGATATTTCGGGTTGTCGGGAGTAGCAACGATTGCGAGGGCATTCAGCGGGATCTAACTCGATTCTCTGAATGGTGTAAATTAAATTTTATGCACCTCAATATTAATAAATGCTCCATTATAAGTTTTTATCGTAAAAAAGATTGGATAACTTTTGATTACTTTCTTGACAATAACAAGATTAATCGTGTTGACTGTGTGAAGGATCTGGGTGTTACATTTGATAGGGCCCTTCGCTTCGACACACATATCGATAATATTGTGAACAAAAGTTTGAAACTGCTTGGGTTTGTGAAGAGAATGCTTGCAGATTTTAATAATGTGGACTGTTTTAAAGTGATATACTGCTCTGTAGTTCGATCAGGAATATGCGTCCCAAATTTAGTCACCTCATTATTTTACATACAAAGAAAAAGTGGAAAGAGTACAAAGAAAGTATTTAAGTTTCATTGCCTTTAAACAGGGAATGCAGCAGGAGTAGTCTGTATATGATGATACTGCCGATGCTTTGAGGTTGCTACCATTGTGTGTGAGGCGTATATATCTTGACCTCGTTCTACTTTATAAGATTGTTAACTCTTGTACTGATTCTCGCGAACTACTCAATAATATTGGATTATCGGTTCCTCCTAGAGCTTTTAGAGCGCACGATTTGTTTGAGGTGATATATTACCGAACGAATTAACAGTTTTATTTCTCGAATGTGTAGGGAAATGAATTCAGTTTCTACTGACATTGATATTTTTCATTTGCCAGCTAATGTCTTTAAATTAAAAATATTGCAATTTTTGAAAAACTAGTTAATAATGTCAACTGTCAATACTTGTCTTTTGAAGCACTGTAATGCATTCTTAGATTAGTAAGTTTCTTAATTCTGATTCTGTTTTAAATAGTGATTGCATTTTTTTTAAATGGATTATATTTATTTGATCCGTTAATATACTATTATTATTACTATTAAAAAATTAAAAAAAAACACTCTAGAAGATCTAATTTTGCAAACGGTATCAGTTAAGAAAGGATAGGTCTATTTTAGAGGGGAACAGGCTTTTTTGATGAAAAAAAAAATGGAAAGAACCTATCATTGCTACCCAAAAAAATTTGTCAGTTTTCTTCTTATACAGGATGCCTGGTAAGTAGCTCCTTATTTCTAGGGAGCATACAGGGGAGGTCAAAATAACCCTAAATTTTATAAAAAAAAAATGCCACTTAACGGAGATACAGAGCCCTAAAAGACCTCTAAGTTTTAAACCCACTTGTATAATTTAATGAAATTTTAATATTTTATAGAAGCCATAAAGATTCACTAAACCATACTACATACAGTAGATGTTTTAGATCAGAGAAGTCAGGAACGGATTTGCAGCCACTCTCGTTGGGCCTAATTTTTGACAGGTACCATTTAACAAAGCTGAAAACTGACTTTTGAATACTTTGGTCATTCCTCTTCAAAAAAGATACACTTAATTTATTTCGAAAAAACTGGCGGTTTTCGAGATAAATCGGTTTTTATGCGAAGAAATGTGAAAGAGACGTAAGCGACTTCCAGTTTGGATTTAGACAAGGATTAGGTACAAGGGAAGCGATAGTCGCAACACAGGTATTGGTACAAAATTGCTATAACCAAAGAAAAGATGTGTTCCTATGTTTCATAGATTATGAGAAGGCTTTCGACCGTATCCAACATCAAAAGTTAATACTACTCCTCGAGAGGCTCGACATCGATCAAAAGGACATCCGAAATTTCGGCATTCAAAATTTGTATTGGAACCAGAATATACAGGCAAAAATTGAAACTGGTATGTCCAATACTGTACAAATTGAGAGGGAAGTGAGACAGACATGCATACTATCTCCGCTCCTATTTAATCTATATTCGGAGACAATTTCCCGAGATGCCTTAGAAGATGTAAAAAAGGGCACTAGAATGAATGGTGTATGGATCAACAACATTCGTTATGCCGATGACACGGTCCTGATAGCAGAAAATATAGATGATCGACAATAAATAGTAAATATGGTTGGACAACACAGTGCATCTATGGGTCTGAACATCAATACTAGGAAAACAAAGTTTATGATCATCTCCAGAAACTTGGATGCATTTACAAACTCCAGAATAACATTTGATGCAGCGCCCATTGAAAGAGTGGACAAGTTCAAATACTTGGGAACATGGCTTTGTGAGGATTGAACATCGGACAGAGAAATAAAAGCCGCGTTGAGCAAGCTCGACAGGCTTTCCTGAAGCTTAAATATGTGCTTACCTGCTCAGAATTCGATTTTGACTTGAGGGTGAGGTTTATGAAATGCTACATATGGTCAGTGCTTCTTTATGGCGTGGAGGGTTAGACCCTAAAAACGAGTAATATCAATAAACTGGAAGCCTTCGAGATGTGGCTGTTTCGTAGAATTCTTAAAATCTCATGGACTGAGAAGAAGACAAATGAGGAAGTTATGGGGCGTGTAGGAAGAGAGCGACATATCAGGCGAAACGAAAAATATGGGTTCTTACAGTTGATGATTGAGGACAAAATTGAGGGCAGAAGGGGAATGGGGAGGAAGAAAATGTCTTGGCTCCGGAACATAAGACAATGGACAGGGTTACGTGATGTACAAATACTGATCCACACTGCCCGAGATAGAGAAGCAATGGATCATGTGATCGCAAACATTCATTAATGGATATGCATCCGAAGAAGAAGAATGCGAAAAATTTAAAAGTTACTAATGCTAAACACAAACATGTAAAAATAAAATACGCAGGGTGTGCTGATGTGCTTTCATTTATTGAGAAGCGCTGTCTCGCTCTTCGAAGGCAAGAAAATGTTATGCTGAAAGATTTCCAGCTCATTCAGTGTCAAGTCCGGAAACCCTTCAATGGGTTGAAAAACTTTAAATATTATCTTGGCAACTGTTCAATATGGGCTCCACGTACTTCAATACATTTTCTTATTCTTCGAATATTTTCCCGCTGTACTGCAAATAATGTTCCGGCATTATTACGGATTTTGTTAGAATGTTGTGCTATTCTCGCTAGCATTTCCTCCCTAATATTTACTAGTGTTGAATAAACGCATTCTTTTGGATGTCTCTAGAAGTAAAAGTCTAAGGAATTTAGGTCTGGAGACCTTGGTAGCCACAAAACAGGCCCACCTCGACCTATGCAACGAGGGCCAATAAAGTTAGTTAAGTGTTGACGTACTATACGTTTAAAATGATGTAGAGCTCAATTATGCATGTACCATATTTGCGTTCTTCTATCAAGGGGTACGTCCTCCAATAAATTATTTATTTGCTGCAAAAATAAATCTCATCATTGAATCTTCCTTCCAAACAATATATATATATATATATATATATATATATATATACATATATATATATATATATATATATATATATATATATATATATATATATATACATTTACAATAAACCTTTATGGGTGTTTGTTTTGAATTATAGCGTACTGAGATGGACACATTTTATAGTTTACATCACGAAAAAATTTTACATCTGCCAACGTTGCGACCTTTTTTGTGAATCTGACGGTTAGTTTACATAATCTGACGGTTGATTGCGTTCCCAAGAAGTATTTATGATTTTTCGTTGAAAATACAAGTTTTTCTAAATTGGTGTGCCAAAATTTGTACAAAAATAAATTAAATATATTACATACAATATATTTTAACTGGTTCCATTGGAAATGTATGCATAAATTCGGTGTTTTAACTGAAATGAAAGTACTTTATGAAATGACGCTTCGTTTTTTGAGTTTTCCGGGATAGTGAGAAAAAATAGTGAAAAATCAAGGTCAGAGTCGTGTTCTACAACCTCGAAATAGGGGGTAAGTATCGAAATTTTTTCAAAAAAAAAAAACGTCAATTTCCTAGTTTTCACTCTAAACGAAATTCTACCAGCTTTATATATATATATATATATATATATATATATATATATATATATATATATATATATATATATATATATATATATATATATATATATATATATATATATATAGGTGAACTGCTGCTGGTGGTGTCCTCTACAATATACATCGAAGTTGTAAGCAAATCTTGATCCTGAAAAACATAGTACCAAATTTGGTGTAAATAAAGTATTAAGATAAATATTTAGAATAAATAAATCTTTGACACCCTGTATTTCGGAAACTATCAACTTTTGGACTAAGTTGCATTGAGCTAGATCCACGTAACTTAGCCTCAGGAATTTGTGCAGGCCTTTTAGAGACACCCTGTAAAGAAGCTTACTCTCAAGCAAAATTGTAGATGTCACCAACTGTGATATTTTCAGGCAATAGTATATCCTAGAAACGCCATAAAACGCTCACATCTGAAGCAACCTTAAAGTGAAACGCTTCTTACGTTTGCTAACTGGACTAGTTTAGATCCGAATAAAAGTTAGAAACTAACAATGCCCAAAACTTAAATTCTGTTATCGCATCACAAACTAAATATTATTCTGACAAGGATTTCCAAGTTAGTTTTATTTTCCTGTATGCCAACTTATATAATATCAGCTTATCTTACGGTTTTCTAAGTTGTCTGACAATATGATAATGAGAATAAAAGTTCAAAAATACTTGGAAGTTTTAGACGTTATATAAATAACAAAGACATTTATGTCTTTCTAACAAAATAATATTAAATTTTAATAAAAACTTAGCTTATTCTAACAGTACGAGCAAATCAAAATGTTTATTTATTAGTACGAAAAATAGCGGTTTTGGTTACGTTCATAAGAAAAAAGTTAGAAAGTGTTTAGCTTTTCTAGGCGTGGCAAACGAATGAAGTATAGTAACTGGTAATATAGCACTTTAATTACTTAATATCTATCTCTTTCTCGGAGTTCAACTGAATTATTTCTTATAATATATATATATATATATATATATATATATATATATATATATATATATATATATATATATATATATATATATATATATAGTTTAGGTTGGTGAAGTTGTTTTTGTTCCATTGTGAGCAAACACGGCACCCGACTTGCACAAATCTTTCTCATGTTCAAATTTTCAGTCCATATGCGACATACAGGGTATCCCAAATTTTATGGAGTTTCTTGTTCACTATTAAAGTTAGCAATAAGCTAATGTAGCATCCATGACCTATTTTTAGTGTTTTGAAAATGCTTATTTTGCAGCACGTGAATATGCTATCAGATATCCTGAACGAAGACCCTATACTATAGAAAAGTGTTTCGGCAGTTGGTAATACGCCTCAGAGAAACGGATACTGTATGTCTCACTTCAGTGCCCTTCAGGAGACATTATAAACGTTCTCGCATACGTGCAAGCGAATCCGCACTTGAGTGTCAGAAACATTTCTTTAGACTTAGGTATAACTTGCATTACAGTGTACCGAATTTTAAGGGATTTTAAGGTGCATCACGTAGTTTTACACCAGGCTCTTTCAGATACTGATTTTGGCAGATGGCTGGATTATTGTTATTGTTTCAGAGCTATGTGTATCGAAAATCGCCAATTCCTCTCTCAGATTTTATGGACTGATGAAGCAACAAACAAATCCCCATTGGATTCAACAAGAGTCAAAACAGATGGAGTGCCAACGTGTGATGTGGAATCTTAGGACACAGAATAACCTACTTACCCTTTTAGAAGACCTCTATAGTACCAGCATGATGTACGACCGACACACTGTTCTGAAAGTGTCCGTAATTTTTTAGACACTAGTTACCCAAATCGTTGGATTGGAAAGGGTACTTTGTTTCCATGGTCACCCAGGTCTCCGAATTTAACCGTGCTAGAATTTTACTTGTGAGGAAGGCTAGAGATTGTTTATCAAGCACAACCAACCCACGGGAGAGTATGACTGAAAGAATTAAAAGTGCCGTAAATATGATTTCACAAGCGGAAATTGAAAATGTCGTTCCCAGCACTAGAAATAAATGTAATAGTTGCATTTTGCACAACAGTGATCATTTTGAACATTTATAAAAACTATTTTTCGTTTGGTGAACAGTTTTGATATGGTTTCATTAATAAGGTTAAGGTGTTTGTTGTTTTTACTGTTGGCCTTGAAATAAGTTTCAATTCTTGCATCTCACATGGTTTGAACCAGTCCTATGTCTGAATAAAGTGTAAAGGGAGGTACATAAAAACAAAGCTACAAATAAACATTAATTGTGACCATAAAATAATAAAACAAGTTAAAAATTAATAAAAATTTAAAAAACATAGAATTGTGGAATGTTAAAAAATTTTATTATTTTTCATGGCACGCTTGACCATAGACTTTTGGAAACAATTGCTTTTTCCCGTCAACGGTATATCAATTATTCTTTTGGCTACAAATCCGAAATAAATAAAGATATCCAATTAATTGTTTCACATTTTCTCCAGCGAATTTATTCTACTTTCCGAATAAATACGAAAACAATGTGTTTCTATTTAAAATTTCGGAGAACGAGAAGGGCTCCAAATAACAGCCTCTATAAAGCTGTTATTTCGTTTCAATTGTCAAACCTTCCTTTCTTAAAAGAGACTAAGTTTATGAAATTCGGTTCAGCCAAATTAAGCTTATGGTAACAGCAGACTTTCCCTCCCTCTCCTGCGCTAACTCACAGCAAAAAATGTAGAATTGTAGTAAAATTATCAATGTGGTATTTTTTGATAGCTATTTTTCAGAAAAATGTCTTTTTTACAATCCCATAGCAATTATACACCCTAACAACAGAGTTAAAAACTTAAAAATTATTTCCAACAATTTTTTCTGGTCACTTTTCTTAACGAGATTTCTTTCCCAAAGTTCCTGGACTATCAATTCCTGACATATGGTACTCCGCCACATTTAAAGAAATACCCTGTATGTATTCGCCTTTCAGACAGATAAAAGAGAGACTATATACAAACAGTTTATTTCTATAAATACAACTCTGGTCCATAAGCGTTTTGACTACCTTTTGGTCTCCTCAGGAGCTATATTGAACCGAGGGTAACATTCGCAGTCACATAAAATATAAATTCCGAGACATATCGGTAGAATATTAAACCTGCCAACATTTCGATGTCAGACTCAAAAATATCGCTAGTCGAACAATTTATACATTTAACTGGGTAGAGCAAAACTTATAAAATTAAGATTTCAGTAAGAAATAAATAAATCTCTTTTTCTGTCGTGTTCAAACAGTTACTAATATATACACGTATTCTCCTATCAGGCATATACAGGAAAGAATATATGCAAACAGTTTTTTCCTGGAAATTCATCTCTATTCCTCTCTCCATACACATTTCCACGATCTTGTGGTCTCGGGAGTGGAGCTGTATTGAACCAAGAGCAATATTCGCGGAAAACAGCTGTCTATATAAAATATAAATTCCGAGAGATATCGATAGAATATTATCTGCCTGAAAAGAGAATGCAATTGTTTAAACACAGCGGAAAAATTGATTTATTTATTTCTGACTGAAATCTTATTTTTTTAAGTTTTGCTCTACTTCAGTGAAAATGCAGGTGTCGTTCGACTGGCGTAATTTTTCAATCTAACATCCAAATGTCGGCAGGTTTTAATATCCTACCGATATGTCTCGAAATTTATATTTTATATAGACAGTTGTTACCTGCAAATGTTGCTGTCGGTTTAATACAGGTCAACTGAAAGTGTGGCGTTATTTTAACTGTACAACCCAACATTTTATTGTTCTGAATGAAGACACATCCTGCCACCGAGCAAATTCCAACAAAGCTTTGATATTAGTTAGACTGAGACCTTTCAAATGAAAGTTTTGTATCAAATAACGAGGACCAATTCACTAAGAAGATTCAGTATGAATAGCTGTCAAACAAATTTTTTTTTCAAATAATAACCGCCATCCATAAGTCAGGTCGGACACTTCTGGGGGACTATCCTCGTATGTCAAATCGAATTCCTCAGGAACGCCAGAAGCTAAAAAACGCTATCTGTTTAACATTCCATCATTACCTATATAAACTTATTCTTTTATCCTCTTCCTCATTAAAAATAAATCATAAACTATCCTATAATATTGTTAAGAGCTTTTCTCCATCCATGTTTACTTAAAACCAGATAAGCCTAAAACCATTCTCCCTATTTATTACAATGCAACAGAAAGTACTTATGCAAATATTCCCTCAATTAAAAGCCCATTCTCAATACTGTGTCGCTATATGCAAGTAGGGAGTACAAAACAGTAGCGTAACTGATAATTCTTATAATTATCGAGAAGGAGCAGAAAATATTTCTAGAACTTTTAATGTATTGATTGTTATTAAGTTTACATTTCGAAAAGAATTAATGCACATTCTAATCGAAACGTCGTATTAAAAATAAATAAAGACTCAAGATTAAGAAATATTTTCTCGTCAATCTTATCAACAATCTAGAAACACAAAACATGTGCTCTACAGAATCTTTAATATGCCTTAAAAAACAATATTTTCCTTTATCAACTAAATCAAAACGCCACCTGTCACTATTAAGAACAGAGCATGACAAGGAAATATATTGTTCTCTAAATTATTTACAAACACTCGTCTAAATGTTTTTACATATTTAAACTAGGATGAAATGGAAACTAATATTTCTATATTTATCATATTAGACGACATCGAAAATTTTAGAGAAATAATAATTACCCCTAATGAGCAATTCTAAAAATTAAATTTAAAAATAAAACTAGTTGCAAGTTGTGAACACAGAAGAAATAACGAAATGAAAAACTAAAATGAGTGAAGGAATAATTAGGACGGAAAATAATACTTTCATATTAGACAAATTACACCATCGAAACTAACACAATTCCAATACGAAGGGAAATATTTCAGGGCGATTCACTTAGCCCATTGTGGTTATGCCTTGCAATAAACCCACTATCAAGCCATTTCAACTCCACCAGACACGGCTTTAGTATTAGAAATAACAACGAAGAGGTAGCAAGAGTGAATTATTTTCTATACATTGATGATCTTAAACTGATGGCTGCTACCAGAAACCAGCTGGAAGAAATGCTTTAAATTGTAAAAGAGTTCCCTGGGGATATCGGAATGCAATTTGGACTTAACAAATGCCGCATTTTGAACATTGTTAAAAGTAAGATACAACTAGGAGCATTTGAAATGCAGAACGGGGCAACTATAGTTGCAATGGAAGCAGACGAAATATACTGATATCTAGGAATGAAATAGGCTAAAAGAATTGACCATCGCACTATGAAAGCCGAATTGATAACAAAATTTGTGAGTAGGATAAGGCGAGTATTACGAACTAATTTAAATTGTAGAAAATTTGTTCCAGGCGCTCAACACACACGCTTGCTCTGCACTTGGCTACTCTTTCGGAATAGCAAAATGTAGCAGGACGGACATCCAAAACTTGCAACGAAAATTAAGAACACTCTTAACAAGAGCACAAAACATCACCCCCGGAGTGCTATTGAAGGTACCATGCTTCCAAGATATCAAGGAGGAAGAGGATTGGTGGATATTGGTAAGCAGCTCGACCAACAAATAATAAACTTAGGTTCTTATTTCCACAGGTTAATAGACTCTTCCACACTATATCGAGCAATATGCGAGGCAGGCGATTCAACGCCGCTACGGCTGAAACAACAGGATATTCCTTCTTACCAGCAAACAGACCAAGAGAAGTTACAAACCTGGCTACAGAAACCACTTCATGGACGGCATCCAAATGAGCTCAATCAGGATAATGTCGACAACTCAGCGTCGAACTACTGGTTGACTTCAGGACAAATGTTTCCGGAAATGGAGGGCTTCTTGTTAGCTATCCAAGACCAAGTTATTCCGAAGAAGAACTATCAGAAGTTCATCATTAGAGATCTCTCAACAGAAAATGATCAATGGAAATTATGGCTGTCGAACATCAGAGACAATCCAGAAAATAACTGGAGGATGACAAGCGTTTACTGCAACCGAGTATAAGGAAAGACACGACTCAGCCGCTAAGATACTCCACCAAGAGTTAACAGATAAGTTAAACCTATTGCAGGTAAGAAAAATGCTTTAATACAAATACAATCTGGAGCCTATTCTTGAGAACAACCAGTTCAAGTTATATTAGAACCGAACGGTTCTGACAGATCAGACAGTTGCTCATAATAGACCAGATATTATACTAATAAATAGAATTTGTAGGCGAACTAAAATAATCGACATTACTGTACCTAACAACAACAACCTAAGGCCAAAATATAACGAGAAGATCGCCAAATACAGAGATCTGGAGGTGCAAATCCGAAGACAATGGGCAATGAATAGCGTCTAAACGATCCCCATAACACTGTTAACAACTGGAGTGATACCAAAGAACCTCCTGCAGAACATCAAGGGACTGGGCGTTAGTGAGCATCTGTATAAACTGCTGCAGAAAACATCCTTGCAACCGAGCGGCCCGTCCGATAGTTCGGAGGAAATACAGCAGACCACGTCACCTAGGACCCGATAACATGGAGAGGATTCTCATAGAGCTTCATACTTTTAGTATCTATGTATACTTGGTATGAGTCAATATTCCCTGGAGGGAGTGCGAAGCCGTTTGACTTGTAAATACCTATTAAGTGTTAACAATTGAGAAATTATTTTAGTTCTCAACCAACTGAAAAACCTTAAGTTATAAGGGCAGACGTACTCTGTTGTAATATGGTTAAAAACAAAATGCTATCTCAGATTGCAATGAAATACCAGAAAGGATGAAAGCCTCTCCCATGGCAGTGCACCGTTGCTTGTAGACCGGTTTTAAGCTCATTGATTCTCCCAGGTAGGAAAACCCTATATGCCGTGTTTTTCATAGAAAAGAAAGCAATCCAATTATTTTCTCTCCTGAAAAAATAGACCTTGTCGAAAAGAAAAAATCACACATGTTCCTATCTCAAGATCTAAAATGGAAATTCGAAATATACTCTAGAATATGCCATAAGAAAATTAGAGTTCTCAGAGAATCTCTGTTATAATATAAGCTAACCTTGAAACAATATGCGTTTTTTCTGCAAAAGCTCGTTTTTTGCTAAAGTATATGGAAGACCTCAATGGTTCATAGACGAACTGTGAAATGTGTATTTTTTTTTGTTGACTCTTTGTCTGATAGTTTATTCCTTTATTTCTGAGTGTCTTCCAAGACTTGATTAATGTAAGGTTTTAAAAATTTCTTTAATTACATTTGTTTATTGTAATTTGATGGACTTCTTGTTCACTGCACTACTTGGGGATTTGCCTGATATATACTTAGATAATAAATGAATAAATAAATATTTGCTTTCTTTTACGCTTTTTTAAAGGATTATTATTTTATTCGCTTTTTTTTTGAATTTCATATTATTACTTCTGATCTTTTTTAACCTTAAACGTATATTTTATAAATATTGCGTTTAAAAGAGCTATAGGAAAAATTATAAGTAACTTCTCATAGTTTGTACCATTAAAAAAATGCTTATTTCAAGTGTTATTCTCTCGGTGGATCAACTGTATCACGTGCTTGAAGAAAATCAGTTGAATATACGTTTTTTCTAAGTCTTCTTTCACTGCGCTATCTCCTAAACTGATAGACAGAATGATAAAGGAAAATACAAATTAAATTTGGAAGTTACGCTACTGTATTTCACTTGGCAAGTAAGGAACATCCGCGGCTAAAAAATACTAGCAGGTTCGTCTAGCATATTGCAAATGCATTTCGTCAACCGACAGATGGCACATCCAAACGTTACGTTTATCCTTTGCAAATGGCATTTCGTTCGTTATTTCTCTTTGCCTAAAGATATTCAGATATTTAATAATGCCACTTTGCCTGCTAAGGTCAAATTAAATAAATGGTTTTTAGAGACTACGAAATGTATTTGTTATTTCCTTTTGCATGTCGTATTCATTTAGTTAGGCATAAAAAACATCTGGTGGTGCAAAACATATCGTCTTTGGGCAATATAACTTTATTCTAAAAGTAGGTCACCATTCATTTTTCATTTGATGAACATAGAACAGATCCTAATAAAGAAGAAAACTTTCAAGGCTTTGGTCAAGTTGTGTCAAATTGGAATTATTATCCGACGTTTCGCCTACGATTGCATGAGACATCTTCAGGGATCTTTATTTCACGAGATCAGAACATTGAGGAGCAACAGTCCGGGATTTATACTCGACTTCGAATGCATCTGTCGTAGGGTGCCATGGCTGAAATTTGGGAAATGAGAGAATATTTGGAATATACGAACATTCCTAAAATTCTAATAATTGACTATATCAGGGACGTTAAAACTTCTTAACAAGAGTTTTAAAAAGTTACCTTTTTTATTGAAACCGTTAAGATGGCCACTTTATTTCCTGATTCTCTCTCTATGAACGTTTCGATTACTTCATAATCAATGGAACTGCGTATTGGAAGTTTCCAGTCTGCGACGGCTGAATATTGCAGAATGATATCAGAGCATTAAATTAACAACATTTGAACGGTATTTTTTATATAGAGAAACTACTAGCCGAAACATCGTGATATTCAACAAAAATAAAGACAACGGAAGTCCAACAGATATCTACTACTTCGCAAGAAACATCATTGTCTATGACCTTCAAACAAATACTAGAAGCCCGGTATGGACCCGGTATAAGTGACAAATTTCGAGGCTACGAGAAATCCAAGATTAAACTTACAAAAGAGGAGACGCACATCCAGTTTCTACGACAAGCATGAGATCAGGGAATAATACCAGATGGTTTCCGTATAAAATCTCCAGTTCCAGGACAACGGGCAAACAGGATATTGGAAAATGCTAGTAAGGCATTAATACGTTCACAGATAAACTATCATCGTTTCAAGAAAGCAACACTACTAGAGGACGCCAACGGTTCGAACAAAATAAAGAATATACATTAGAAGAAGACTACGCCCCCATCCTAAGAAAAATTGACGCTACTTGTGATAAAGTGAGAACAAAACAAGAAATCATACACCAAAAGAAATTTTCCAAATAGCAGATCAGACAAGAACGACAACAGCCTTCTCAGAGCTAGAGGACCAAAAAAAAAAACAGTTTCACTTGAAAACGGCTAGAAATAACTACTATCCGAAACGTCGTGATATTCAATAAAAATAAAGACAATGGAAGTCCAACATATCTACTACTTCGCAATATATATATATATATATATATATATATATATATATATATATATATATATATATATATATATTAAATGTCATACATGGTTAAATTTGGCGGGGATTTGGATTGGGTGAATAAAGACCATATCAGAAGCATATTAATTGTTTCTATCTCTCTCATACTTACACAAAAACGTCATTCCATTTTTTTTTGCAAACTTACCCAAGTGAAATTAAGAGTACATCATGTGTCATTAGGACAAGTAGTTTTGTTAAGCATATGAGTAGTGAAAAATATCGATGCGGTTACTACTACATACATATATATATATATATATATATATATATATATATATATATATATATATATATATATATATAGTTTGCAGTTTCTCTACTCCGGAAAGGATATGATGGAGCGAAGTTTGCATACACTGTTCGCATTTTACTTTATTTACATACGGAGATGCATATAGTTGTACTTTGCTGAATGTAATTTTAGTACAGAACAACGGCATAATGTGGATATAATCACTGCTATTGCATCTCATACGAATGAATCCGTGAAAGCCGCATAAACGTATGTACGCCATGGGCAGGAGGTCGGTGAAGCCGCGTTCAGTATTTGCATGCTTCCTTCCGATCTATCCTTTGCATAAACAGGTGCATGTCGGTACCCTGATGAGTCTAGTAAGAGACAAAAACATGTACCTCTGCCGTATGACTGTAGCAGGGAAGGTAAGTTTTTACTTTCTTCTCGGTGTGGTGATACAAGTAGGCAACCATCTCGATGTTGGTGGAGTAGGATGGATTGTGTTTTGTAACATTTCATCCAAACTCTGCAACCTCTAACACGGAAAGGATATGATGGAGCAAAGTTTGCATACACTGTTCGCATTTTACCTTATATATATATATATATATATATATATATATATATATATATATATATATAACTTAAAAGTTTGGAAAATTTGCAAGTATAGTATTTAATAAATACTTTCCATAAAAATTATTGTGTTGTGAGATATAAAAATAACTGTTTCGTCTCTTGAATATGCTTTTCGTAGTAAATTTCGTATCTTGTGATGAAATTTTGCCGGTATATGCTATGAATTAACCCAAAGAGCAAGATTGCATAAAAACTGACGTCAACAACAGCTGCAGAACTCTAACATAATGCGTATTAAAGCTTTTGAAGATTTTTTTTTTTTGATTAAAGTTTTTATTTAATGATTTTTACTATAGGTTTATTATAGATTAAACAAGAATATATTATAGTTCAAAGCAAATAAAATGTTAAAACGATATATTTATTAAAATAAATCATGTAAATATTAATGCAAAACAGTTTATCAAGCGCCAAATGGTACGTGTGAATGTATAGTTGTTAATGACTTGCAAATATCAACAGATCTGTATCAATTTATTGGCAGACGTGGCCATTAGTTCGAAAAATTGGTACGAATACTAAAATTTTATTTATTTTAAATAACAGTTTCGATAATTGCTAAACGTATCTCCAATTGGGAAATGACAAATGGGAACAAAGTGATGTAATTTCAGATAAATGTAAAAAATATTTTGATATCTGTATTCTTCTAACACAATCAGAAACTTTTGAAATCTGGTTTTTAATAAATTATATTGTTTTTGATTATCTTCTTATTTTTTGCACATGAATAAAAAATAATGACATCACAGCATTTTTCTTACTATGTGAATCCCGTGCACCCTTTAGAATGCCTGTGTTATTGTAAAACTAAAATTTTTATAAAAAAAAACTGCTTTTATAAATGCGCTAAAAAATTAAGAATAACAATGAAATTGAAATTTTTACAGTAGGCGTCAAATTAAGGGGAGACCGGGTATAAAGGTAACACTCCGTACTTTTGCTTTGATTTCTGCTTGTTAACGACATTTTAGATATAATGAATATATCCATATAAAACTTCCATGTATACTCTATAAATGTAGATTACAACTTTAGTCAATATATTTGGTTTTTTAACAATTGCAAGACTGCAAAAAAATAATGACGTTTGTTACTTTCGACCCCAGGATCGGGACGAAAGTAACAGAGTAAAAGTCAAACGTAACACACTCAAGGTCGTACGAAATATAATAATAACTCAGAAAGAAACACAAAACCATATCAAATCATTTATTGGGAAATTGGCAAGCTACAAATCAACAAAATATAAAATATTTTCTTTTAAAAATGTAATCACATCAGATGTAATAATGTACTTCTCGGTAATCAAGCATTTATAAATCAACTTTAATGAAATCAATAAAACAATTTTATTCAGCTTCGCAATTATGGCTCATATAATATGTATCATCTTTAGTACATCCAAGCGAGGCCATTTTTACCATAGAAACATTGTAACCAGTTCTCCTTTGGCAAACTGTTGCTAAATAATTCTAAACAAACGAGGCAAAAGCAATCATCTTCATCAGTAGAATTTTCACTTGACAGTTTTTCCTCTTCCTTGGGTCGATTCTTCGTTTTTTTACCATGGCGTTTTCCTTTTGTAGATGATATTTTTTTCTTGCCTTTCTGTGTAATGGTTTGTAATATTTGTTTTTTGGGTTTATTTCTTTGGTTGTATTCTTCTTCAATTGCATTTTTCTCCGGAGCATCAATAAGTACCGCAGTTTTATGTTTTTTTATCACCTTTTGGATCTTGGACCAGCTTTAGGAAGAGGTCTTATATCTTGGAGTGAAAAAGCAATTTGCTTTGTTAAGTCTGGTCTTGAAATATTATCTTCAGAGGCTGTTCGTTGCATTTCATTATTGGCTGGTAAGGGACGATCCGTTACAGAAGACGGTCCTGGAAAATTACTTATTCCAATCACCCCATTCCCTTCAGAGGCTGCTTCGTTATAAGCAGGCATGGAACGATCCGTTATAGAAGACGGTGCGAAATCAACCTCGGTAAAGATGTTCCTATTACATGGAGTAATGCCAGTGCAGGTAAAACCAGCAATAGCATTTTGATCAGCAACTGCCAAGAGAAATGCTTCTCTGACCATCCCAGGATTATAATTTATGGCCATTGTTTAGCCAGAGTCCTTTCGCATACAGTTATCTGTGACAATGTTGATTCCTAAATGGCCCAAGACCGCTCTATCTAGAGGCTGCAATTTATGGGTGCAATGGGGAAGAAACGACAACAGCACAATTCTATTATTTTTGCAGTTATCAAGGGCTTGAATAGATATATGTGATACGTGATTGTCCAGCAACAATAGGCAATTTTAATCAACAGTAGGCTTGACTTGTTTTTTAAAATGTTCCAAAAACAATAAAAATTCTGCTTCCTGCATCTAGCCACTGTTATTTCCAGCACCAGCAGATCCAGTAGGATCTTCGCTTATCATGTGGTCTTTGTATCGTTTCCATGAAAACACAAAAAAAGTAGATATGTGTCCTTCTTGAGCATTAATGGCTACTGCGAGGGTCATTAACCTTTCACGTTCAGCAGAAGTGACTGCATCCACTTGTTTAATTCCCTTCTCAGCCACTATTTTGTTTGCTTTTGCACCGTCATCACTCCGGTCTCCTCCACATTCCATATATCTTTTGGCTGAAACTTATATCTATCTACAACTTCTGAGAGGTTATCAAAAAAGTTATTTACATTATACTTATTAAAGCTCGAAGCGCGGGGTAGGTTCGGTGCTTGTGGACTTCTGAGAGATAGATTTGGGTGCCTTTTTAAAAATCTGGATAGCCGTTTGGGAAGAATAATACTTTAGAACTCTGAATTATATAGTCCTCTGAAATAAACAACTTTTGCATTAGTTTTTCCTGCTTTAAATTTTCGATTGAATCTGTATAATGTGACATGGCAAACAGTGTATTTTTGGATAGTGTTCTTATCTTCGTGCTGTCCTTAAAATGCTCATCCGCTGCTCTTCTGTACACTGATTTGTCAGTAGTGCCTCTAGCTGTTTTTCTAACTCGTTGTCGTGGCATCCCGTTTCAATAAAATAAATAAAAAGAAGTATTAAATACATGCACACAGATAATATGTTGCAACGGAATCAAAAGTAACATGTTACTTTTGTCCCTTTATGTCATATTACTTTTGTACTCAAACACATATTTGAGGTTACAAACGCAGTTACCTCAAATATAAGTGTGTTACATAAAATACGTTTATAACATGTTACAGGCGATCTAATAACAATAACTAGGCAAACAGTCCCGTTGAAATCATCATCTTATGAATACGTAAACACTAAAATAATCATCAAAAAACTTACTTTTCGTGCGAAAAAATATGCGGCGCATCGTTTCAGCTCTTGGACAATTCTAAAGAGCGTTTGTTACTTTGTTACTTTCTACCCGCTGTTACTTTTTTACCTGGTCTCCCCTATCTAGCAAAATGTGACTGATATTTAAAGATTGATACTTTATTTGCAATTGCCTGATATTTCTTATTTTGGTATTTTTCGCTTTTTAGGGCTTTTTGATAAAAATTTTATTTTTGGAATTTTAGTTTTGAACTGGTGATATTCATAAATAAATTATTTGAACTAAGTACTAAGCCAAATGTGTAGTGTACTTCACAATGTTTCCAATGTTTCAAAAAGTACCCGTTTTATTCAAACTTGTAAACCATAAAATTCTTTGATCCTGAGAATTCTACAAATATCATTATATTCATAATTTAGGCCCTCAACACCCTACAATGTTTATTGACACATGTAAATTTTTAAGGCCGGAATATTTTATCCTGTATAATGAAACCGAAGAAATTAATTTAAGATACGCAAAATACGCCCCAACAATCCCTCAATATTACTTCGAAATCCCCCAATACTAATTTCGAAAAAAACGCAAAAAGCGTGAAATTTGCAATCCACCATATTGGATCAGCCATATTGAATTAAAACAAATTAAACTCTTAATCCATTCTCGTAAACCCCCTAGTACCAGTTTTGGACATAACTCAGAAATGTAAATTCTTTAGAACGCCATATTGTATCTTCCATATCGAATTTCTCTAAAATTACTTTAAATTCATTATTTACGCCCTTTGAAATCTCCCAGCACTAATTTTAAACAAAATTTTTAGTATGTCATATTGAATTTTTTCAAAATTATGTTAAGTTCGTAATTTACACCCTCAAAAACTCTCTATACTAAGTTTGGACAACATCGAGGACGCCATATTAAATCAGCTATATCGAATTTTTTAAAAATAATTTTATATTCGTTATGTGCGACCCCGAGAACTCACCCATAACAATCTTGGGGAAGATAGGATATTTCATTATGTCCGTAAGAATGACCTCCGCCGATTGTACCGAAGATCAAGGATAAGGTTTTCATCTTCGGTAATAAACTCGATCTCGTCCTCCAGGTCAAAGGTGAAGATCCGCTCAAGGTCAACTTGGAATTGAATAATCACTAATCCTTTTGACGTCTGATGTTTGCAGAGGTTAAAAAGATGATTGAATGAAAGATTTTGATCTTCATCGACAGAAGTCATTCTAACTGATATAAAGAAAGGCCACAGTAACACATGTATAGGCAAACACAAAATAGTACAATTTCAATGATTTATATCTTTAAATCAGAGTTTGACCGAAATCCATTTCCCATAATATTTCTACGGCGTTTCCTTTAAGATGATCTTTATTACTATTTTCCTTGTTACTTTTTAAAGTTTTCGCGAAATTATTATAATTTCAGAATCTCTTTAGCAACATTACAATACTTACAACTGAAATTATGCCGTCGCATCGAAAACTAAGATTTTATGCAAAGTTTCTAAAGTTCTTAGTTTTGCTATCGTGTACGCCAGCTTAAATAATACCGCATTATTGTAAAGTTTTGTTAGATGAATCTGACAAAGCCCTAATGATTTAAAGTTTAAAAATTAAATAAACTGTTCTAGAAAATATAAAATTATAATAAATTGTACAATATTATTTAATAATAATATTTTTAATATTAGAAAATTTAACAGCATCGAGTATATAATACTGGATACCAATAAAATTGGTCTACATGCTTCTTAAATATAAATTATAGGAAAAACTGTCACCATTAAAAGTTTAAAATAATCACACTTCACCAACAAACGCATTTTGAAGATCAAAATTAGGTGATGATGCTTTCAAAGTTGAGTAATGACCGTAAAAAACATAAAAATATCTCACCTTGCAAATAAGAAATGAACACATTTCTAAAATTCAAATTATAAAACTGTCCCAACAAAAATTTGAATTTCGAAACTCAATCCACTTTCAAAAAAAAGTTGATGCTCGAAGCCGTTTCTATATTGTAGTTAATCATCTTTGGGAAATGTTTAAAAAGAAACTACTATGTTTTATACCACTAAATTTATTAAGAAAACGTAGGTTTTAATAGTAAAGAAATAGATCTAATGTCAAAAGACCCTAAATTTTCACTTCACATTAATAATAAAAATATTATCGATTCCATAATATCTGAAAGTACTCTAGCTCTAAACAAAATAGAACATACCAATAATATTGACTTAACTACCGGAATTATTAAACAACATACAAAATCCACTAATTTAAAATCCAATAATACACCTTTAGACACAGTGAAAAGTATAAGAGAGAAAGTAAAAGATAAAGATCTAATAGTAACAAAAGCAGATAAATCAAATACAACAGTTATTTTACCAAAAGTTGAATATGTCAATAAAATAGAAGCATTTATTCAATCCGAAATATTACAGAAATTAAAAGCGACCCTACAACAAACTAATTTGAAACAAACCCTGTCAAGCATAACAGCCATTTTTTCAGAATTCGATAAAAAAAGAATAATCAATATGAACCCACAAGCACCAAAACTCTATAGCCTTATAAAAAATCACAAACCAGGAAACCCCATTCGCCCAGTCGTTTCATACATAAATAGCCCCACGAGAGAACTCAGTATGAAACTAAATTCATTCCTCAAACAAATAAGCAACTTTAAATCAAGTCACAGTTTAAATAATTCAGCAGATCTCATCCAAAAACTAAAAAACATAAAAACCCCAGATAACTCCATACTAGTTTCTTTTGACATAAAAAGCATGTTTTCTAATATTCCAACAGATGAATATTTTATACTTATCCAAGAAATCTTACAGGAACGAAATATAAATCCAATAGTTACTACTGAAATCTTGCCCTCTTTTGAACTTTGCCTATCACAAACCTATTTCCACTTTAATAACAAATTTTATTTACAAAATTCAGGCTTACCAATGGGTTCTTCTCTTAGCCCTCTCCTAGCAGACATTTTCATGTCAAACATAGAAAACAAAATTCTTAATTCCCCTTTAAGCAAAAACCATATTCAATTTTGGTACAGATATGGGGATGATGTTCTAGCATGTTTTAAAGGCACGACTAGACAGCTTCAAACATTCTTACAATACATTAATAATTGCCATCCAAAAATTCAATTTACTCTGGAAACTGAAATAACCATAAAATAAATTTTCTAGATTTCACCATATCTCACCTCAATAATCAGTGTAATTTTAAATTTTTTAGAAAACCAACGTTTACAGGTAATACTATATCTAACTACTCTTTTCACCCCTTACAACACAAAATGGCTGCATACAATTCAATGATACATAGAGCATTGTCTTTGCCTCTCTCTGAAGAAGACCTTCAAGAGGAACTAAATATAATTGAAAGGATTGCAATATCAAACAATTTCTCCCAACAAACCATAAAGAAATTAATAACTAAAAAACAAAAACAACTAGCTTTTAATTTAATATATCCCAAAATAAAAAATTATAAAGATAGTTCATCTTATATATCTTTGTCATACTGTGGTACCCTATCAGAAACCATAGCCAATGCTCTTTCCAAACATAACATAAAAGTAGCCTTTAAATCTCAACACAACCTGTCCACTATGCTTTACAATGCTAAAGATAAAATTGATAAATTTGATAAATCAGCAGTTTATAAGTTAAAATGTTCAGAGTGTGATAGCTTGTATATTGGACAAAGTGGTAGAAGCTTTAAAACTCGCTTTTCAGAACACCACCGATCATATTGTATACAAAAAACAGACTCAAGCTTTGCGAACCATTGCTTAGAACACAGTCACAGTTTTCCTGATTTAAGCAACACACACAACATATTACATTATGCAACAAAGGGCCAAAAGTTAAATATTGAATCTTTAGAAATATATAAACATAGTAAAAATAAAAATGTAAATTTGCTTAATGACCAGACAGAACTTGGGGTTTTCCCGTTATTCGTTGTCGCCAAATAATAATTAGTTCCCAAAATTTAGTACCTCCCCTTTGTAATAATGTAATTTCTCAAATAGTTTTTATTTATTGTTAAATTTTCTCATGTTTCTGTATTGAATACTTAGTCTACCTTTGTAATTCAGTTTGAAAATGACTCTGTGAGTTGAAACTGCAGTCACTGTTTTCTTAAAAAATTTAGTGGTATAAAACATAGTAGTTTCTTTTAAACATTTCCCGAAGATGTAGTTAATCTTTTGTTTTTTTTTCTTTTGTTTTTGCTGAGGTGTTAAACAAATCACAAATTCAGATTCAGAGCTCCTGAAAGTCTATATATCTTCTTTTACAGATCCTTTAAGTAATTTTTTTTAATTTGACCTTGAAATGACCCTAAAATGACCTCTGGCTGAACTTGGGAGATTAAACAAATCACTAAATCGGATTCGGCGACCTCAAAAATGTTCATATCCACTTCGTCAGATTTAGTTAGTTAATGTAACTCAATTTGACCTTGAAATGACCTTGAACCTGACGTGATAGAGGTTACTGGACCTCAGATTTTAGAGCGTATAATTACATAGGAATAAAATGGTATAGTCACATAGGCATCCACTTTTTTTTTGTAAACCTATTTTATGTATTATTCTTTTGAATATCATTTATTAGAGCTTTTTTCTCTATAAAAAGTACTAAGATATAAGAAACAAACATAATATGTTGAAAAAAGGTTAAATTAACTAAGTAACAGTTCAGTGGACTGCACTGAGTTATTTAAAGGAGTTAGTAAGTAATTCATGTTATTTTTGCTATAGTAAAATTTTTGCTTTGTGAAATAAAGTCGAGAAGACTATAAAAGCAAGAGTATTTTAGATGACAAAAAGATAGCTGCGGACTTTGCGACATGTTTTCCAGATATCACTTTGTTCTACGTTGTAATTTTATATTTTCATCGTATGACGCATAGCGTACAGAATTTATGCAGTTTTATTAGTTATTTAGGGGGTTTCACTGTAACAAGTGTCTTTATTTTCGCTGGAAAATTACTCTTTATATATGGAATATAATGGTATATAAAACTTTTTTCAAATGAATTGTTTGTTTAGTGTAAGTGTAGACCATTAATTTCCAAAGTGGTCAATATGGACTACCAGCGGTCGATAATGATCTGTACGAGGTCCATGTCAAGGGGAAAAAGCTGGGGAGCACGTAATGGAGGTCACCGAAATTGTATTTTATTTCGGCAGGTTATCACCAAGATTTAAACTTCCTCTATATGTCATAATATTCTTAACAAAGATTGTACCTATATTACATAATACTTATAATAAAATAGACACGGAAATTACCTATTTATATATCGATTAAGTATATTTCATTAAATTATTGTGTAAGTAACTATTCGTTTTGTAGCTTAACTTCTCGCAATTTAAAAAAACTTGCTCAATTGATTTCAACGCATTGTGTTGATACAAGCAATAACAACGAGGTTAAGGCCATTTTTGCATTTTTTCTTGGCAGAATTAACCCTATACAGCAAAACATAAGGCCCCAGGTCCTGACGAAGTTCCAGCTCAATTAATCAAGTTAATTACGGAAGAACAAATCAATATATTGATATACCTCTATATTAGAATAATCAACACGGGAACTCTACCTACAGAATGGCTCAAATCAACATTGATTATTCTACCAAAAATACCTAAAGCAAAAAAATGCCATGACTATCGGACAATCCGCCTAATGAGTCACACTCTAGAAATATTTCTGAAAATCATACATCAAAGAATCTTTAGAAAATTAGAACGAGACCATTTCTTTAAGTTCACGTACAGAAAATTTCTTGGTGATTGGTGGCTCAGTAATAACAACTTATTGCTAGTTTATTAGCTCAAAATACTCTGTGCTTCCCAATACATTGTGAACCAGCCCTCCTTTCATCTCATCTTCGATCGTTCTCTATCCCTCCTCTCCGTTGGCAGTTTCCATTCTGTGACCTTCCTACTCTATCTACCTTCCTCTCTATTTATCACATCGTAAAACGTCATTTATGACTTAAAACCTGTATTACAGCGCTGCTTACTTGTGTTCGTTGTCTTATATGTGCTGATTTTTATGTTACTCAATGTAATATTTAGCACTGATCGCTCCATTTCTATTTGGTCTACGTTTATTTTTTACGTATTTGTCCTTGTTAATACCCATGTTTCGAATGCATATAGGAGTACGGGAAGGACGCAGTTATCAATAACTTCTGTTTTTTTAAAGGGACTTTTGAATATATTTCACATTCTTTATAAGCCGCCCAAGAGAGCTGAATTTTTTTTTGATCTTCTCCGGTTGTGTTGATTCTTGTGTAGTTAATTTATGTCCAAAAAAAATGTACTCAGTCACTCTCTCTATGTTTTTCCCATCTATTTGTACTTGATGATTTAAATTATCTTCTTGTTTGGTCATTATTTTAGTTTTGAATATATAAGGATTGAGTCCTATATCGAGAACTGCCAAGTTTATATGAGTTATTTGAACAACTCTTGTAGAATTTTAGATGTTTTTATTGATTTAAATTGAATTTAATTATTTGTTTATTTATTTACAATTACTGAACATGTTACTTTTATTTTTTACCAGAATAAAAGTTTATTTTTAAGAATGATTTTTAATTTTAAAGTGGTCTATAAGCTTATTTACTTAGAAATTACCGTTGCGTTTCACTAGTATTTTTATTAGAATAAATGTTTATTTTGTAACAGAAATATCAATTTTCTTTACGCTCAACGCCCAACAAAAACTAATTTTTTTGTATTTCGACTATTTGATGTATTTAAAATAATCAATGTATCAAATAATCATTAAATATTCCAAATTCCGTCGATTACATTATAAGTTTAGACGAAAAATAAATACATCCTCTCATTCGTTTCGAGGTACTGCTTGTCTTCGTGTCGCACGTAAGTTAGCGGGGGTGATATTGCGATAGGCGTTCCCTATGATCTTCTGTCCGAACTATCTGAAAGAAGTTAGACGGGCTTAGTGGGTTAGAATTTGAGAAACGGCCAAAATAATTTCTAGTTAAGAAATTTAAAATAGAAGTTTGGCTATAATAACGTTTCTATTAAACCTCGGTAATATGAACGGCCAGTCTTTTATTTCTAAAGTTTCGTCTCAGGTTAAAGGCAACAGTGTTGTGGTTGCGTCGCGCCTAGTTATATTTGTGCGCCGCTCTTCTATTTGACATTAGATTTTTGAGAAACAAATATCAGCGATTACAAAATTGGGCTAAACAGAAAGGCAGTAATATATTTTCGCCGTACTCTGGTGTGTAAACTACAAAAAAAGCATGTTATCCACATGACGAATATCTAACTTTTACTAAATCAAAAGCCGAGGTTAAATTCCAAGGCTTACTGGATCATACAGTAGATCGAATTATATTGCTTAAAATTAGACGGCCTTGAACAAATCGATAAATTAGATTTGTAGATATGAGTTTCATTTGCAAATGGAACTTCGATGGAACATCAGGTCAGAGCTAGTACAAAATGAAATTCACTGATCCGACTATTTCTGATACAAACTTGTTCCTAACCTCTCTTATTTCACTTCAATTAGCAGATATTAACACGCAAACTCAACAAGAACAGATTGTGTTGTACAATTCCAAATCCTCGTCTACTATGAATTGCGGGCCCCTGAAATTTGAATTTATTAAGGAAACCGAACAAAAGTCTTTAACGAAAATAGAAAATTATAAACTCGAACCAGACAACTTGCACCATATAATAGAGTTTTCTTTGCCACCCGAGCTTCAGTACAGTACAACTTATCTATGACAATGATAGATGGTTAGGTGAATGCTTTGGCTTGAGCGAAATCGGTCCAACGTTGTTACCTCTGTCAAACAACATCTCAGTTCAACAACATTGATACTGTGTCTCAGTAAATACAGAGTATTTCAAGCTACAGCCATTATAACAAGAGTAAAGCGAAAACTGATCTTCCAGTTTCCCGTCATTTTGCAAACTATTGGAAGTGGACATTAAACTGCAATAGAGAAGTTTTGGGAATACAAACTTCAAAAAGCAAGATTATTCTTCAAAGGATATTCTTGGTACAATATTCCAACAGGAATCCACAAATGACTTACTTCATTGACCAGACATCATAGCATTTGCAATATTATCGATAGGTAAATTATCGAAAGATGCACAAAAATCAACGGCTAAGTTGATAAGAAACTATCGTCTAGACTTTGCCCGAAAATCTTCTCAAAAAAAAATATGGAGGAT
Organism: Diaprepes abbreviatus; assembly: GCA_034092305.1. Classification (NCBI taxonomy): domain Eukaryota; kingdom Metazoa; phylum Arthropoda; class Insecta; order Coleoptera; family Curculionidae; genus Diaprepes; species Diaprepes abbreviatus. The sequence goes on from JASJET010000129.1 coordinate 4,810,678, forward strand.
GTGTTCCAAAACTTTTGGCGTCGATGGATCCTTACACTGTTTTTGACATAGGAAGGACTCGGATAATAATTCATACGTATTGGAGAATGAGAAAAGGGCTGTTAACAAAGAAGGCAGTGATTAAAAAGTTCTTTTTATTATTTTTATTACAGTCATATTATTTATTCATTTATGTGAATCAAAAAATATTATATTACTTAAAAATTATTTGCATTGGTATTTATTAAGAAGTCTTAAGCATAGAGGAAAAAGTACTTTCGCTTTTTTAACGATTATCAATATCGATGTATTTATTATTATAGTATTATATTTAAAATGTACCTTGAAGTCTAGCACAATATTTTATTCATGGAAATACAATTATTCTTTTTATTTTATTTTTAAAGCGTTAAACCACATTAGACGTTTTTCGAATTTATTTTCATGATTTTAAAATTTCAGTCTGCGATTTTTATTTTTAATATCAAATACTTGCTTTCGACCCACGATGTTTTGACGACCCGAAACCAGCGAAAAGTCTTTGCCCGACGCCATATTTGCTACATACCAGGAAGCAAGCTACGAGACAACCGTATGCTTTATTTCACTTCTTCAACATGGCTAAACGGGTTGTCAGTCGCTTTTTGTTACGTTCCCTTTTTTTAAGAGGTTCTGTTCTCGACTTTCTACACCTGTATATATCGATAGTCCGCAAATAATATTTTAAGTGCATTTATTACGGTCCATGTATCGACCATATTGAAAGCCTTTTCGACGTCTATGAAAGTCATGAAGATTGTATGTATGTGCAGGCGCGGATCCAAGGGGGGGGCGATGGGGGCGATCGCCCCCCCAAGAGCTTTGAGTTTAGGAAAATGGGCCCGATTTTTCCTCCTATACTATAGTTTATTCAAGAACTAGAGAGAGTAATAAATCATTTTTTACCCTTTTTCTCTTCGCAAACTACCTGTGTTCTTTAGTCCTGTGTTTTTAGCAGAATTTGTTAGACACATATATTTTTCATATGAATGGGTTAGAAATTTTATAATCAAAAATACCAGTCTATAATAATAGACTAAAACGTAGAATTATTCTTTCAAAAAATTCTAAGTTACAATTTAAATACTTACAAAATATCCATTGTCAAAAATACAAAAAGTTAAACATATATAAAAAAATAAATTCGTCCATATAATAATAAAATATTTTTGGGGCTATCGGTCATTTTATTATTAATTAAAAACATTTTTAGGGTATTTGACGTTTCAGTTTATTTATTTCTTAAACCATCTGCAGAATTACAATTAAACACTAAAAAGAAATTCAAATGTAATTACTTTTTTTTATGTTGTAATTAAAATTAGATCTACTTATTTTTATTTCTATTGTACTGATATCTTAATTTAATTTACTTTTATATATGGAAATACAATAGCCCCAAAAAAATAAGATAAACAGGTTAATTCTACACGCTTAAGAAAAAGACACAAACACAATAATAAAATAATAAAAAACTTACGGTTAATTAGAATTAAATATATATAAAATTAAAGAGTGGGACACACTAAAATAAAAATATATAAAAAAATAAAAAAAAAACATATAAACAACATTAAACAATAAAATACAACAAAAACAAAAATTTAAATAATAAATTGTGTTTACAGTAGTAAACATTACGTATCTAATTCCTAATCAAAGTCAGTGAAACTATCTTCGCTAAAATTAATTATAATTGGTTTCTCTATCTCACCGATTATGAGATCGAGTTCTCACATTTTGTTTTATTCTTTTATTATATGGATTTTTCCCAATTTTTCGCAGTAACTTTATTCAAAAAAATCTTTCAAAAGTTTAGTTAAATTACTAATTTTATTAATTGTGTTATTTCTAGCAACTCTACCTTTTACTTGAGAGAGATATTTACGTCTCCAACGGACAGTTTCCGGACGATTTATAAGAACAGATTTTCTATCTGGTTTTTCCCAGCAAAAATTAAGTTCTCTGAGCAATTTCCAGAGATCAGTTCCTTTAATTTCAGGTAAATCGCGATCTTCATTGATTTTAGTTAGAATTTTGTAGATGGTTGGGATCTGCTTCTCATAATAAAACTTATATACAACCCCTTTAATTGCAGTTTTCATCTCTTCTTCCAACGAGGTTTTTTGTTTGCCTGTGATCGCATGTGGCTTGGGAGTACTAACAATTCCAATCGTTTTTTCTCCTTCAGTATTCGGTACATAGTAGATTTTCCAACTCCTGTCATGTTGGAACACATCTCAACAGAGTTTTAACATTATTATCTAGTTATTGATATGATTGGGTATCTCACTAATCTCAAATAATATATAAAAACAAGCGCAAACAAGATAAATCACTAAGAAAAAACTGTAAGTTGTACTTTGCTCACTGACAGAAATTTAATTAAACTATCAGAAATTCTATGTTGCAGTAAAATTATAAAATATATTTAAATATAATGAAATATAATTAGATTTACGGCAGTTCTCAGTTACCTGCGGCACTGAAGCAGGTACGTTAGAGGTTTCGGTAATAGTTTTATTACTCTCTCTAGTTCTTGAATAGAGTATAGGAGTCTGTATGCTTGCGATCGCCCCCCCCCCTCCCAAAAGCTTTGAGTTCAGGAAAATAGAACCTTTTTTTGAGTACTTTTGTGATATCACCGCCCCCCCCCCCCCGCCAAAGAGAGAGGCTGGATCCGCCCCTGTGTATGTGTGGATATAGTCTATAACGTTGTAGCCTCTTCTGAAGCCCATCTGATCTGGCGTTTGAAAGTCGTTTGAACATATTTTTACATTATTTGTTATTAAATTTGAAGAATAGAAGTAAATGGTATGAGTCTATAATTAATAAGCTATTTTTTATTTCTTTCCTTAGAAGTAAGATAAATTTTCCAAATTTCCTTCTGTGCAGTAATGTGCAAATAACGACAGACAAATTTTGCATTATATATTTATCAAATCTATTTAAATAATTTAGAAGATAAAACTTTATCTTAACGTACTTTTATATATTCACTGACAACTTATTTATGGCCTTATAAATTTACTAGCTTGTTTTATTGTTCAATTTGAAAAGAAAAATTAATTCCAGTATAATTACAGAGATAATTATTTTCCTTTTATCCCGATTCCACATTAATCAAGAACATCTTTATATTTTTTTTCCCTTTTATCCGATTTTCCTATTAATTCTTTCGAATTCAACTAATAACGAGGTTTAAATCTTCCAAAAAAACTCCGTTAGCAAATACGCCATTGAATTCGGCATCCACGTTCCCATACACTGAGAAGAACCGAGCGAAAACGAGTCGAATTGAATTTATGGAACGGTCCTTCGACCGCAAACGTAATTTTGTTGCCCTTTTCTTGTATACATAGCCTTAAAATTTATTTAATTTCGACAGAGGATTTGTGTTAGCATTTCCAGCTTCTAACGGAGTCAATATTTTGTGGTACACGGCGAGTTATGGGCTAATAAACAGCCCTTCAGTTGAAGTGTTTTACGGTAAATTTTACTTCGGTATACCTTTAATCAACTAGATATTTTTGAAATAGTAATTTGTCTGTGGCAAAAATTGTAGCATTTAAATTTACCAGTTAGCATCAATGTTACATGTTTTTAGTAATATGATATAATCTGTATATTTTTACCTGATTAAATTTAATTATTTATCCCGTAATTTAAAATAGTATACATGGAATTTGTTTTTTTTTTGCTTCACAACTCTTTTGGTCTTGTAACTTATCACTCTTTTTCTTAACACAGTTTGTAAATTGCTGTAGTTTATATATCACATTATTTGGTTTGAATTTAAAAGTCGTAAAATATTTTATTTTTAATAAACTCTCATTTATTTACATTCCATTTCAGTATTAAAAGTATAAGGTTATAGTCGGTAATGTGAGGATGTATTCCCGATTCGTTGACACGAGCACGGCATGTCGAGACCGATCATTTAAGGTTGAGTATGCAGTGTGGAATTTGTGGCAATTTTTTGAACTTTGTTTTAATCATGATTAGTAACTTTGGACTGTTTGATCATAATTTTCTCTTTGATAATTTTCCATGGCTTGCCAATATTTGATGTATTACCTGGTAGTCAGTGTAAGTTCGGAACTAGGTTAGAGTGCTCCAGGTTGAGAATAAGGTTGGCAAAAGTAAATACCAATATCCCTAACATTTGTCACGTTTGGTTGCAAGAGAGATTTTTATTTTCGTCCCCTTTACTGTTAAACCGTCGAAGGCAGCAGACCAATCCTGCCACTAGCTTTGAAAGGGCAGACGGTCAAGTGTTTTTTTTTAAAGTCCACTAATCAATGAGGGCTATTTGAAGCCAGTTCTTTTTTTATCTTTGGGCTTCATCTCACTCTTTTCATCTTGATATTGCTGTCAAGGCTTTCTGATGGTTCCGGCCCTAGTTTTCCTGTCCGTGTGACCACGACTATTTTAACCTTACCCTGCGTTTGGTTGGTGAGTTGGAAGTGGCCCTGTGAAGCCTCCATTCATCCACAACACAACAGGAATCCTAGCAACAGCGCTAGAAGTGAGAGGTACCATAGTTTAGACCAGGTAGGAGAAAACTTTAAGTTAAAGAATTGGAGCTATAAATCAATTTTTTAAATACAAACAAAACAACATAAATGTATTTTAATGTGATATAATAACATGTAAGAACTTTTTGATAACTCTATAAAACTTACGTTATTGGCAATTAAAGGTTCTAGAACATTTGCGGACAAATTTTATATAACCTTTTAAAAACGAGGTAACAACCATAGTTATCAAGAGAGTACAAAAACATTGTAGGCACCATTCTAATTTATGTACATAATAATTTTTTTTGGGAATAAAATGGAATTGTTATTTTGTTTTAATTAAGTCGTTTCATTGTGGAGCTATACACCAACCGTCAATAATTTAAAATCATTCCTCATACCTAAGTGTTTTCCTGTTTAATCACTAGGTAAGTAACACTGATAATGTAAAACAGGTGGCGTCTATTGGGTAATCAAAGCAGAGCACAACTATCTCTAAAAGAGATACGAACCTAGCCTCCGACATATTGAGCTGCCGTACGCATCCGTTGCCGAACCCTGTAAAAAGGGAGACGCCGCAAAGTAAAAGATGTATATTGGAAAAAAAATAGAACAAAGTGTTATTAATACTTTCATTTAAAAAAATATCGAATTTGTGATGCACAGTTTTTAATAAAATACGAGGATCGTTCAATAAGTCCTTAGCAAATCCAAAATATGTAGCTCGTTTTAAAAATCAAAATTTCAGTAAGAAGTGAATAAATCTGCAGGAGTTTCAGGCAGAGAAAAGGGAAATAATATATAGAAAAAGTTTATTTACTGCAGAAAGGTCAACCAAATCCCCAGTACTCCCCTAAGCCTTAAACATTCCCCAATATTCTGCCATTTCGGGATTTTTTACATTTAACTCTGAAATGACCTTGACCTTCGAGGCAATTTCAAGGTCATATCTGATTGTACAATTTTCTGTTATCTCCATTTTCCTGGTCAAAATTATGGGGTTCCATTTAAGAATGACTAAAATGTGGTCGGACTTGCATTGTCTTTATTTTTATTTTTACGACGTTTTGATTAGGTTGTATCTCTAATCGTTATCAAGTATGTAAACTGAATGATTAACTCTTATAAAACATTTATGAAGTGTTGCTATAGTCATTTAAGAAGTTATAATGTTCTTGATATGACCTTCAAGATTAAGGCCAAATTTAAGGTCACCTTAACATACACGATTTTATTTCCACAAACTTTTATTGAAAAAGCTTTCTCCATCACTCTTAATTTCTCATTTATTGGTTCATTCAATATATGAGAGCATTTGATATTCAAATGACCCCTAGATATGATTTTACCCCTAATATTATTAGTAGTGAACATAACCCGATTCTCTAAATCCCCCCACTCCTCGACCTTGACCTTGACCTTGCTTCACCCCTCTTTGGCCCCGCCCACATGTCCTTGTCATTGACCTTGAAAGTGCACGTGTGCTTTGGCCTTGGCCTTGTGTTCAAGGTTGTGTGTGTGACCTTGACCTTGACCTTGGTCGAGACGACCTTGACTTTGTTGAAGGTCATCTTGGGTGTGTGACCTTGAAGATATGTTACGTGGTTGGGGGTGACCTTGAATGGTTTTATATAATGTATGGGGCAGTTTCATTCATCAGTTGGCTCTGACTTGTATAGGTAGTACATGTGTTAATATTTGACAAATCATGGCATATGTTTGTGAAAATTGCGGTTCTAAGTTTACTAAGAGTTATAATATGAGACGTCATAAAAGAGAATCGTGTGCGGCGAGATTTAATGAAGTGCCTGGAGGAAAACGGCTCCGAATTGAAGAGTATACATCGACGATTCCGGTAATTAATTGCGCTACATGTAATGTAGATGTTCCAATAAATCATATGTCAGCGCATAAACGAACACAACAACATAAAAATAATTCATGTTTGCCGGTATGTCATGGTGTGCAACTCGTTCAATGTGCCTTCAAAAGAAGAATTGCAACCTATCGGGTTAGCAGTGATATGGAGCATTCCGATTACGTAATGTTCTTTGCAGACATTAAATCCAAGGTGGTGGAACTTGTTAATAATTTATTGCGTGTGCATCATGCTTTAAAAGTTAACATGACAGCTGTTGGCGAGTACATGCTTCCGTCACAAGAAATATTCAGTGAAAAATCCTTCAACACTGCTAATCAAATAATTAGTGTAGAAAGTGATTTGGATGCCGTTTACCATTCTTTCACCGAATCAATAAAAACGCAGGCGACAGAGTTCCAGGAGAAAGATTCAGGTATGGAAAAATCAAAACCCGATATATTAAACTGATTTTTATATATTATTTTTCTTGTTATAGGATGGGCTCTTGTGCGAATTTTATACTTGGAAGTTGGTATCAACAAGTATATGCCTATGGGTGGCTCATCGTACATCAAGTTGCCGTGTTCTATTGAAAAGAAAGGAGCTGTCGTCAATGTGATTAACCAGGACGAATTTTGCTTTGCGTGGGCTGTAACATCAGCATTGTTTCCTCCAACAGCAGAGCCTTCACAGAAGACATCCTACCCCCATTTTTCTAGAGTGCTAAATGTAACAGGTATGGATTTTCCAGTAAAATTACGTGACATTAAAAAATTTGAGGAAATGAACAACATATCAATTAACGTATACGGTCTGGAATCTAAATATGAAAATAATGAAATAATACATGAAGTTATTGGTCCACTGAGGTATGCGTCAAAAAAGTTGGATAGGCATGTAAATTTATTGTTAATTACAAAAGACTGTAGTAGTAAAGATGGCGGTGAACATTTTTGCGATACGACTTGTTCAAAGAGTCATTATTGTTGGATTCGGGATTTATCACGTTTAGTTTCAAGTCAAATTAGTTGTCAACAACATAAAATATATTTCTGTGATGGTTGCCTCATTTATTTTAGTACACCGTCAGCTTTAACTTTACATCAAAGCTACGATTGTAACCACATTTTCACGCAAACACCCTCAGTGGATTTAAAAATCGATAAATTTGGAAAGAGTGTGCCGGAAAATATTTTAAAATTCGAGGGTATAGAAAAGCAAATGCGCGTTCCATTCGTGGTTTATGCAGATTTCGAATCTGTTTTAAAACCCATTGAAACGGTACAACCAAACCCACAAAATTCTTACACTGTAAAAAGTTTTAAACATGAACCATATTCTTTTGCTTATTTAATTAAATGCTCTTTTGACGACTCACTTTCGAAATTTGAGCTATTTCGGGGGAATAATGCAGCTCAAGTCTTTGTGGATCGTATCGAGTGTGATTTAAGGGCTCTATACAACACATATTTAAAAGACATTAAGCCTATGAAACCGTTAACGCCTGAAGAAAAAAGGGAGTTTAATGATGCTAAAATATGTGGTATATGTGAAGGCCCTTTTGAAGAGGGTGAGATTAAAGTACGAGACCACTGTCACATAACTGGTGCAAAAAGATTTGGTGCTGCACATTCCGTTTGTAATTTAAATTATAAATTACCCTCTTTTATCCCTATCATATTTCATAACTTAAGCGGCTACGACAGCCATTTATTTATAAAAGAGTTATGTAAATATGGGGATAAAATTGGTGTTTTGGCTCAAAGTAAGGAAAAGTACATATCATTTACCAAAAGCATTTATGTGCACGATTATTTTGATAGTAAATGTGGAAAAGTCAAGAGGAAATATTTAAAGTTGCGATTTATTGATAGTTTTAAATTTCTGTCAACGTCTTTGGAAAATTTAGGCAGCGGTTTAAACGACGACGATTTTATTGAAACGCGGAAACATTTTTCAAATATCAACCAATTTAATTTGATGCGTCAAAAGGGTGTTTTTCCCTATAGCTTTATTGACTCTATAGAAAAAATGGAAAATACATGTCTTCCAAGTAAAGATGAATTTTATGATAATTTACGGGAAGAACATATTAGCGATGAAAGCTATAGAAGAGCAAAAGAAGTATGGCGCTTGTTTGGGTGTAAAACTTTGGGGGACTATTCGGACGTGTATTTAAAATCAGATGTGTTGCTATTGTGTGATGTTTTTGAGCAATTTCGGAATAATTGCTTAAAATTCGATAAACTTGATCCAGCACATTACTATACCCTTCCAAGTTTATCATTTGATTGTATGCTACGTATGACTAAGGTAGAGTTAGAGCTCTTAACTGATATAGACATGATACATTTTTTTAAGAAAGGTATACGCGGCGGCATAAGCCAGTGTACAGAAAGGAAGCACATCGCTAATAATATTTTTTTACCAGACTATGACCCAACAAAACCTTCTTCATTTATAACATACCTTGATGCTACAAATCTATATGGTCATAGTATGTCACAAGCATTACCATATGGTGGTTTTCGATGGTTAAGCGAGCGCGAAATTCTGGATTTAAATATTATGGCTGTTGGTGATGATAGTTTACATGGCTACGTTTTGGAAGTGGATGTGCATTATCCGACTGAGTTGCATGATGCACATTCTGATCTTCCATTTCTAGTAGAAAATATCATACCGCCAACAGAAAACGCTAAATTACCGAAATTAATTCCCAATTTACAAGATAAAAAAAAATACATTGTACACTATAGAACTTTAAAACAAGCCATCGCCAACGGCTTAGTGGTAATGCAAACCCATCGAGTATTACAGTTTGAGCAATCAAAATGGCTAAAATCGTATATTGATTTTAATACCAATTTACGTAACAAGGCCACCACAAAATTTGCGAAGGACACTTTTAAATTAAAAAATAACGCGATATTTGGTAAAACTATGGAAAATGTGGAAAATCGAAAGGATATAAAATTAGTAACACATTGGGAGAACAGTGTAGGCAGAAATGGAGCTAGAGCACTAATATCCCGCCCCAATTTCAATAGTAGCTCGATATTTACCGAGAACTTTGTTGCTATACATATGAATAAAGTTAAAATATTGTACAATAAACCAATTTATATCGGTTTTTCCATATTAGATATATCAAAGACTGTAATATACGATTTTTATTATAATTTTATTAAATCCAAGTTTGGCGATGATGCTTCGTTACTTTACACCGATACTGACTCGCTTATATTAAAAGTGTATACGGAAAACTTTTATCAAACTATATCAGAAAACCCCGAAAAATTCGATACATCAAATTACCCCGAAATTAATAATTTCAACATAATTAAAAGTAATTCTGTAGTTGGTAGAATGAAAGATGAGTTTCCTGGTGATCCGATAATAAGTTTTTATGGTACCGGCGCGAAGGCTTATTATGTAAAGTCCATTAATAATGAATTAAAAAAAGCCAAAGGTATCAAAAAATGTGTTATCGAGAAAGACCTTCATCAGGAAGACTACCAAAGAATTGTTGAACGGGGTGGTTTGATATTAAGAAAGATGAAGACATTTAGAAGTGAATTACATAACATTTATACCAACATAATAAATAAAGTAGCATTGTCACATAGCGATGATAAACGTTATGTAATTCCCAGTTCAACCAAAACTCTACCTTGGGGGCATGCAGACATAGATTTTTACAAAACAGACCCGGAAGAAAACTTAGCAAATTTAGTCACCGTGTTGGAATCATTTCTAAGTCAGGACAGCACGTAATCTGGAAAATCCATATTTCATTATTTGTATTGTTTTTATTATTTCTATTAAACATACAACATTAATATGTAACGATAGTATTGTAATTTTTTTTTTTTTTTTTTTTTTTTTTAAATAAAAAACATGTATTCATTGATTGATTGCTTTTTTATTGAACCTTTATTTTAAAATTATAAATATAATGAAGTGTCGACAAATAACAAACTGTAAAAGTTATTGTTGAAAAATTTGTCTAATAGTAAATTAAACGCACAGGTCTACGAGTAAATGTTTAATGTGAAACAGGTTTGCTGACAAGATCCTCCATAGTCTTTTCAATTTTCAACATTCTAGAGTTAAGTTCATCACGCAGTTCGTCTTGCCTAAGTTCATATATTGCAATAACAGTATCATCAATGTATCCTCTAAGTTCTTGACCGGTTTCAATTAATTTCTTGCGTACGTAACCTTCAAGTTGGTTTCTGAATATATCTTTAATAACAATTGTTGAGTCATGTAAAGCTTTCTGCGTATCTTGCACACACTGAGCAAGGTTATTATCAACATAATTTCGTGTGGTCGCATCGTCTCCTTCAAGAGGTTCTGCTAAATAGCACAATCTTTTGCTTCCCATGTCGTAATCTCCATTAGGTGTAAGTTTAAAACCTATTCCTGAAGGACCTCGCATAAAGTTAAAATCCTTAAATTTTCTTTTGCGACCGAACTTATCAATAGTGTTTACTTCTGACATTGTTATGTGAGACTGATTTGAAACCATTAGATTTCACCCTAATATATGGTTCTATTTCATTAATAAACGGACTCTGCAGAAAAATATGGATTGCAAAACGTATTTTAGGTGATGTTTAATAAATACACATACAGATTCATTTTACTATTGTTTTATTGAAAAAAAATTAAAATATAACAAAAGATTGAGTTTACTTTTTATTATTAAAAAAAATAAAAAAAATAACAAACAAAAAATTAAAAATTAAGAAATAAAATACATGTTAATTTCTTCTGTACAGGTAAGCTTCTTCTATGACCCAATTTCTTCTCTGGATGGCACGTTCATTAATGTCCTTGTTTTTAAAATAACCTTGACAGGACCAAAAAAAAATCCTTGAAAATTACAACCTCGAAAACGACCCTGACATTGACGGGTACTTTGACCTTGGCCTTGGCCTCGCATCTAACAAGTTTAGTACTATATTTATATGCTTCTTTAAAATAACCTTGACAGGGACAAAAAAAAAATCCATGAAAATTACAGCCCTGAAAACGACCCTGGTATTGCCGGTTACGTCGGCCTTGGCCTTGGCCTTGCATCTGACAAGTTTAAATATTATACTTAATGCATCGAACAAAAGGAATAAAGGCGGTGTAGTGGGGGAAATGGGCATAAAAGCAGACTTGCTGGCTCGAGCTCTTCACAGTTCGTCAGAACAGCAAACAGTACAGTGCTAAGAAAAAGTTAATTGTGTGAGTTGGAATATCGAAAATGTCTAGTGTACGGTCTCTTTTAGATGCTCTTGACGTGAGCTGCGGTTCACAGCAAGGCATGCTGGATAACATGAGTGGTTTAGAGGTGCTAAGTCCGGGGGTGTTCGAGAACTGGAATGGCGTGGAGCATGAAGATGCCGAAGACCGAGCCCTCAACGATGGTCGCGACGAGGAGTTGGTTCAGTCGGCAGCGCAATTCCTGGAATGCTGGACGGAGGAGAAAGAGCCAAAAATTAATGTGATTAGTGATGTGGTTGTGCGAAAAGCATCGCGGCCTAGGGAATCTTCTCCGAAAGCGTCGAAACTGCAAAAGCTCTTGACTATGCGGAAGTCGGAAATCGCCGATAAAAAAACATTTTATTCGGCGATTAAAGGTGTGGGACAAGGGAAGAAGAAAAAGTTTAACTTTAAGCGTCCCTCCACCCCTGTTCCATTACCCGACTTCCTAAAAACAGCACCGCAAGAGCCACTGTCAGTAGAAGTGGAAGTCATAGAAGGCCCCGATGGACCAACACCACCAACGCCACCAACACCGGCCAGCGTCGAGAATGTAATAGTGTCGGAGGTGAAGTCTTCCCCAGCGCCAGCACCACTGTCGCCGATATTGGGGTGCCGGAAACCCATGAAGAAGCGGTTTAAGCGGTGTTTTGAAGGCGATGAAGTTTCCGCTGCTTCGTCGTCGTCGTCGTCGTCATCGTCTTCACCAAATAAAACCGCGTCTTCTTCCGAGCCATCACAACCGGAGTGGGTCGAAGACTTCACCAACTCTCAGAAGACCAAATTGACTGACATTTATGCCATGAAAAAACGGTTAGTGAATGAAGTGAACGAGTGTGCCAGTGACATTATAGAACTTGAAAAACAATTAGAGATAAAAAAGGTGAAATCTGCGCGGTTAAAAAGACAATTAGAGGACTTTAATAAATTATGTAGTAGGTGTTAGGTAGTTGTAGATATTAGCTTTTAATTTATAGTATTAAGTTTGTAAATATATATATATATATATATATTGTAGTTAATAAAAAAGTGTTTGATCAAATTTTTTATATTTTATAATGAGAATAAAAATGACTTGAAAATTTATTTTTGTGTGTTATTTCATATAGGCCCTGTCCCACATAATATTAGGTAATAAAAAAAAAAAAAAAAAAAGTGAATAATCCACTAAAACTACGCAATAGCAATAGTTGTAAATATTTTCTGATAATATTTACAAGTATGCTAAAACATGGTTCGGTTTATGAAGTTAAGGTTCTGTCGCCAGAACTTCTAATACTTTGTATCTCAATATTGTATGTTTTTATGAAAAAAACATAAAATATTGGTTACAAAGTATTATAACCAACTAAAACTACGATCAAATTATTTTGTGGTCCTGAAAAGGACCGTTTGGTTTTAAAACATGCGACTCTTTTATTGAGTTGTGGAGTCGCACGGCCCGTCATCATCATCAGCGGGGGTGGCGGTGCTGTCCTCTGTGTATTCGATGATGAACCGCCAAAGTTCATCCCATCTAGGATCGTTCGGCTCCCACTCCAAACAATTCTCTGTGGTAGAATCTACCACAGGGCATTGGATGGGTTGTTGTTGTTGTTGTTGTTGTTGTTGTTGTTGAGTCCCTGACATGTTGAACTAAAATGATTGTAATAAGTATTGATGGTCGTATATATAGAGACAAATTAATGGTGGGGGGTGAAAACAAATGTCATATTACGTATTGAGACCAAAAGTTGTTTGTGGTCTCAAATACGAACGAACGATTTAGCTGGGTTCCACCAGCACTTAAAGTTTTAATACTTTGTATCTAATATTGTATATTCTATACATACAATATTAGTAACAAAGTACTAATATGTACTAAAACTACGATCAAAGTATTTTGTGGTCCTGAAAAGGACCGTTGTTGTGTGCCCTTAAAAAGGGCCAGGGAGAGTGTGGGGCTTATGGTGCCCCATCCTCGCTGGTCGACCACCAGCTTGACGAATCGCAGGGGCCTTGTGGGTCGTCGGGTGTTGGTGATGCTGGAATTTCCAGCACCGCATCTTCCGTCGAGTCCGGCTCTGGCTGCGGCGACGGAGTTTCGAGTCTTTGTAAGACCCAATCACCCGCGTCGTCTAATTCCACTAGACCCGGATCATGGTCATATACTAGCGGAATCGGCTCATCCAAGTCGTCCCAACGTAGGACGTCAATTTCAAAATCCACCTCGTCGTCGTCGTCGAAGACTTGCAGGTCTCCAACGTTGTCGGCTACGGTGTCATCACTAAAGATGGATGAGCCTCGGCTGGCGGGTCTTTCTTCCTCCATGTTTATCGTATGAGGGTTGATGAATATATGACTGTGTAACTGACCCAGTCTCATATATATAGAACTACCCCCACCCCACCAACGGATTCTAAATGTTATGTATTGGTGAGAGCTTATAGAATTATTGATTTTTTTCAAAAACTTTAAATAAGGAATTAGATTTGTTTAGACAATAAGACTTATTCTTAATATTTTGTGAAGAATACATTACAAAAAAAAAAAATAATAGAAACCTTGTTTGAACTGTTAACATTTTCATAGGTTCTCAAGCATATAACTTGGCACTTAAGCTACGAGACAAATCGTCGTTAAACGAATATCTCGCCCCATAAGTGACGATTACTAAACTACGATCAAAATATAATGTGGTCCTGAAAAGGACCGTTTTTGTGGCCCTAAAAGGGCCTGGGGGGAGGGTGGGGTGCCTACCGTGGAGTAATACCCAACGATATTAACACCGACCTAGGTGCAGCCCTTGGTCTTCTCATTGGCGGCACCGTCGTCGTCGCTGGTGGTGTCGGCGTTGCAGGCGGTGCCGAAGGTGCCGCTCCTGGTGCGGTACCCCCGCACTCCTCACACTTGCATATCTTGCCGGGCACGAATGGCCTGACAATGCCAATGATCCTTTTTGGTATATCTTCCATCTTGCCGATCGAATGTGTAATGATGAAATAATTCTAATACCGGCCTCTATATACATTCAAAAAGTTGGAGGGGGTAAGGTGGAGTGCATATATGCATTATATAAGTTTGAGAATAATATGATTTTATAACTCACCGTATCTCTGGTATGGACACAAACTACCCCCCTCCACTTTTCTAGCATATAGTACTAGACTTTCTCTACATTTTTTTCAAATAAATTTTTTTGATATTTCTAACCATTACTTTGCTACATATTTACAAAAAATGCAAATTATGCATATATTTTAATTATTTTCAGGCAAGGTAAGGAAAATTTTGAAAATGTTTTGACGGAATCGTAATAAGGAAGAGTTGAAGTATATCACACTATTTTTCCCGATTCGCTAATATAAAAAAAATTTTTTCATCGCATTTTGGATGGGCTCTGGCATCGTAACGGTTGACGATAAAAAATTGGAAAAATACATATATTGTGGCAAATTTTCTCTAGAATCCAAAAAAAAAATTTCCGAACTTCTGTCACCGCAAATAAAAAAATCGATACCTCAAAAATTGCGAGAAAATGGTGAAGGAGCCGCGCAATCGCTCTGAAACCATCAAAAATCGATTTTTTTTCCCTCCGCGGGTGGAAGGGTGGGGGAGGCGGTGGTGGACTTAGAAAAAAAAAAAAAAAAAAAAAAAAAAAAAAAAAAAAAAAAAAACCTCCCCCTACAACTTCCACATACTCCCGTTCGGCGGCCCTAGCCTCATAACTCGAGAATTTCAATTTTTTCGTCTAAATTTTTTGTCATTTTTAAGATTTTCCAAATTTTTTTTTCACCATTGTATTCTACTCAAAATTCTAGGTAATTAAAGTGCTTTTATTTTTTCTCTATCTTGAACGGTTCCCGAGCTACAGCGCTTTAAAGAATTCAAATTACTAACTTTCTATAACCCTTTTTTTCAAATTTCATTTTTTCGAATTTTCAAAAATACTACAATATGTAGAAAAAAGTTCTCTCTTTAATTTCCCAATACCGTTTTTCTCTAAATCTTCAACTTTAGCGCGTATTCAGCATTTTCAAAAAAAAAAAAAATTATAATTTTTTTTACACCATCGCATTCTCCTCAAAATTTTGGGCTATCAAAGTGCTTTTATTTTTTTTCTATCTTGAACGGTTCCCGAGCTACAGCGCTTTAAAAAATCCAAATTACTAACTTACTATAACCCTTTTCTTAAAATTTCATCTTTCCGAATTTTGAAAAGTACTACCATATGTAGAAAAAAATTCTCTTTCTAATTTCCTAATATCATTTTGCTCCAAAACTTCAACTTTGGCGCGCATTCACCATTTTTCAATTTTTTTTGAAAAAATTTTTTTTTACGTTTTTACTATCGAGAAAAATGCTTGCTTATAGTACTCGATTTCCTCTATAATTTTTTCTTATAACTTTTTTCCCTATTCCTAACCGTCACTTTCCTACAAATTTTCTAAATCGTTGTTTTCATATTTTGCCTTAAAAATTTTTTCTTGTGTTATTTAAGCTCTTTTTTCCACTTAATAAACCACCATTTTCTAAATTCCCGTACTCTTTTCTTAAAGAGCGGGCTTTTCCGCCAGCTTTTTTTTTTTTGGTTGGGTTTCAAATAAATATAAAACTACTACTTCACTCATTACAAATTTATTGATTCAAGAACATTATTTTGTGTTACATATAATAGATACATTAAAATATAGATTTATTGGTCACCGAACCGTTTAATACATTATAACTAAAAAATGAGTCGTGAATAACTAATGCGTACACTTTAGTGTCTTTGGGGAATTTATTCTTTCTCGTTTGGAACTCCAATTTTACATCCACTGTCGATGAGTTAATCGCCTCTGGTTGATGACTGCAATTGATAATAAAAACGGGGTTTTTCATATATTCCGCGAACGTTATCATCGGATCGTTTATCTCGCGCCCGTAGTAGCTGCTTTGGAAGTTTTCGTAATTGTAATAGGCTGCTGCGTACAGTTTCTTGGCGAAATCTAAATTCCATCTTTCGTATGGATAAACGGTTGAATTCAGATACAGTCTAATGTCGCATACGTCGGCGTGGGTAAACTGGGTTGCGTTTTTTTCTTTCTTGTCGCAATTATTGCTGTCTTGAAACCCGACGATTATATAGCGCGGTCTTTCCAGACTTGTACTCGTTCTCAAGGCCCACACGTCGGAAGATGTTTGCCTTAAAGCTGGTAATTCGTACAGATCCCATTTACGATATGCCATTTGAATACTGGCATTGTTTCCTCCTTTATTAATGCGAGACAGTATTTTCAATTTTTGCTTGTCGTCTGGAATGATGTGACGAATTTTCCATTCGATTTTGTCGATACTAATTTCTGCCTCTACTTCGCCGACGTAACAATTGGTAAAAGTGCGAGCTATAATCATAATAAGCTCTTGTTTTACGTTGAAAACACCTTTTGCGTAATCTTCGGCGAATCCCATAAGATATTTTAAGGGTAATTTCCCGGAGAATACGTTACTTGCCGTGTCTACGATATCTTGGTTTGCTTCGTCGAGACCCCATCCGCACGTCATGAGAGATCTTTGTTGCAAACTTCCGAATGAAACCATGGTTTTTAATGTCGTCGTAACTCCAGGTTTACGAACCACGGCGACCTGTTCACCTCCCATCTCGTAGCGAATTTCATCGAACAAAAATGCGAGGGCATTATTTGATAAAAAACATCTTTTCGTTGCGTCTATGGGTTTAAATTTTCCTTCGATATATATGTAACTTTCGGCGATATCCAGTATAATATCTTGAAAATTAATGGGGATACGGACTTCATCCGAATTGTTGAATGATGGAGATCCGTATGGTTTATACGTATGCTCTTCTAGACTAATAATGGAATTGTCCAAGATGGGCTCGGAGAAAACCTCTATTTTATCGCTGGTGGTGGAAATCATTTTCGCACTTTAAGACCGATTGATTTTAAAAATTTATAGTCTTCGGCAGATAACTGTTGAGATGTTTGTGATCTAACGTCTGGACGACGACTAACCTTGACGTTAACTCTTCTTTTACTTTTATTATGTTTCGGCGGCTCCCCCATCTTAGTCGACAGCACACACAATTGACGATTGAAGCAAAAACCCATTTCTATGAAAGTTTCTTCAGTTCCAATTTCACGATTATTTTCTCGCCTTGAAAATTGATTAGATCACCGCTATCGTCCAAGATGCGAAGAGTAATGTTGTCGATAAACTGACGTCCTGCCGGCATTAACGGCATATAAATATTATTTTGTGGTTCTTTACTGATTTTGTAACCGGGCTCCACGTCGATATCGAATTCGAACAAGGTATGACCTTCCACCGAATTCATATATGCTCCGGAAATTATATTACAATCTACGCGTATGATGCGTACTTTCATTATTTCCACCATCTCGGTTGATTCGTGCTTTTTGTCTCTTTTTAACACTGTATGATTAAATCCTAACATTTTACCGATACTCGCCTCTCCCCGGAAATCTATAGTATATTGGGATTTCAGTTCACATTTCAACGTATTATTATTAGCAACCAAGTAAAAGATTCCATCGTTCTTTTCTTCAGTTGAAATCCTCAAAGCCTCCAACATAGCTTTACCTATCTCATCTATTTCATAGGCCCCAGGTGGAATCTGCAATTGTATCGGCTCGGTGGTGTAACCCTCCTTCATGTAGGCAAACTTATTGTTGCTTTCGTCCACATTAAAAATTGAATTGTATGTGTAAAATCCCAGCAATGCCAGACCATATTTGTTTTCTCTATTTAATTCGACTGGTGGATAAAAATCGGCGCTTAAGACGCTCGAGTGTCCTGTTAGTGTGAACGTATAAGACATGACTAACCATTAAAACATCACACATCTCGGTTTTATTCTTAGCGGCAACATTTAAAAAGATTCATCGTCACACCTTTTCTCACTGCATTAGATAGTGATGTTTTTATGCTATTTTCTGCTTTTATGCGCACATCGCTGATTTTGCAATAACAACAAAATATTTTTCTAGCCGTAAGATCCTCATCAGTCATAACCTCGTTTAAATTGCTGCTGCTGCTGCTGAAATAATGTTTGCAACCGCACTGATATTTTAATATATCGATATCGCTTTTAAGATGCTCCGGCAACTTTTCCCAAACGAATGGAATTTCATTTGGGGCTAATGCAATCATTACTTCCTTGGGCATGTTTTCTAACTGTTTCACGGTCATTTTCCTTAATCCACCGGCTAGATGAAATGCTTTCAGTGATTGCAACATTTTAGTATAGTTATTGCGATCCATTTGCGGTGTTAATGGTGACGATGATGATGATGACATCTTTTACGCTGATGATTCGACAAGAAACTTTAAGCACAAATGTCCACACCAGACTGTTCCAAAATCCTGCTGACGATCGTATGTATAGTAAATAATTTTTGATGGTTCCGATCCCGTTTGTAGATATCGTACCAATTCGATCGGTGGGGGTAAATCGCCGAAGCTGTCATAATATGTTACTTTAGAATTATTTTTTCTATAAGCTACCCAATGAGTCCCTGCACCACGCGTACTATCCAAATTCACTATTGCTGCTTCGTAACGTCGAGGACCTTGTCTAGGTAATAAATCCTTCATATAAACGCCTCGAAAGTGTCCTATTCTTTTCTTTTTGGCATATTTTTCTATATCGATGTTAGATAGTGGTCTTCGAGGTAGGGATTCAATTAGTTTTTTGATCTACGATTTAAAAATAATCCCATACCTTTACGATATGGCTTTAGAAACAAACCATTTCCTTTCGATTTTAAATACAGGCCGGCACCGGTTTTATCTTCGCTGCTTTTTTTTACTGCTTTTATGGCGCGCACAATTCCCGCTGCCCCGCCGGCTAATGAACCCAAAGCCGATAACCCGGCAAAAATTGGTATTAATGGTAATATTCCACCAGTTTTAGGAATCGGTATTATTCTCGGTGTACGAACCTTCCGTTTGCCACCTGCCGCTTTTACCGATCTACGTGCTGCCGACAGAGCTATTTTAGATGCATTCATGACATTTTTTTCCAACACATTTTTACTTCCGGCTTTTAATAATTCCCTTCGAACTGCTTGTCGAATAGCTGTTCCGAAACTGGCTTTCCGAACATGTCGATTTTTATTAACACCTTTCCTTTTTGTATGACGCGTGCCTTTACTAGATGTTTTTTTTGTTGATAATGATGATGGTACACCCATACCAAAACGTTGTTTTCCTTTCATAATGTTTGTAACTAACCAAGCTGCTGTTTTTTCACCTAAACTGGAATCTTTCGATTTTACTCTATTCCAAGCACTTTGTTCGAGCTCGTAATCCGCTCGATGTCTCGCACTTATGTTGTCTTTATTATGTAAATAGGCTAAATCGTGTTTTTTGCATGCGGCATCCAAAGGATTAATGCCTGGATCACCTCTTGTCACACGTTTTATTACTTTTGTTCCGGGTCCGCAATATTGATAACCAGGAATGTGTACCTCGAATGGTAATTTATTTATTAACGAATTCACAATACCGTATCCAGTTTTGTTGGAAACGTGAGACCGTCCACTTCGTTTGACGCTCGGCATCTGAATGACAGTTTTTGTGAAAAATTGCCTATAAAATATCAAATTTTCCTAAGATGCGCGTTATCGATCTTAAACAAAAACTTCCTATTGACAATCTCGATGAAAAAGTCGGACTTGGATTTGAAAAGAAGATAATGAAGAGACACGGTCCTTTACTTCCTTCCTCTATTCGCGGCCTGTTAATTGGTCCATCCAATTGTGGAAAAACTAATGTCATGATTTCGCTGCTTACACACCCCCTTGGGCTACGTTTCGAAAATGTCTATATTTACTCGAAATCTCTGTATCAACCGAAATATGAGTATTTAAGGAAAATTTTAGCGCCCATCAAAGGTTTAGGCTACTATGCCTTTAGTGATTCCAGTAATATTGTGGAACCGTCCGATGCAAAACCAAACTCTATATTTATCTTTGATGATGTTATATGTGAAAAACAAGATGTTATAAGATCGTACTTTAGCATGGGACGTCATAAAAATATCGACTCCTTTTACCTAGCGCAAACATATTCGCGAGTGCCTAAACAGCTTGTGCGAGACAACGCCAATTTTATTATTATGTTTAAACAAGATGAGTTGAATATGAAACACATATTTTCCGACCACGTTTCACCGGATCTAACTTTTACTCAATTTCAAGAAATGTGCTCAAAATGTTGGGATAATAAGTATGGATTTTTAGTAATTGATAAAGACAGTGATGTGAAATCGGGAAGATACCGCAAAGGATTTGATAGCTATATATTACTGTAATAATAAGGGAAAATGCTCATTTGATTGTTGAAACGTCCTTTGTTAACATCATGAATAACGCGATCGACTTAAAACGTAAACTAGTGGAAGCTACCAATGCCGTCAGAAAAAAATTTAAACAAATTAAAGCGGCTAAAGAGTTTAATGTTGTGGAATTGGAAAAGTTTTACGAACCCATTTCTAAGCCGTTGACAACTATATCTGATGTGGTTAAGCAACGTCAGCAGCAGCAGCAGCAGCAGCAACAACAACAGCAACAACATTATCCAGCTAA
The DNA here is from genome assembly GCA_034092305.1 of Diaprepes abbreviatus. Lineage (NCBI taxonomy): Eukaryota > Metazoa > Arthropoda > Insecta > Coleoptera > Curculionidae > Diaprepes > Diaprepes abbreviatus. The sequence goes on from JASJET010000129.1 coordinate 4,831,929, forward strand.
TAAGTCACATAGTCTCAGTACATCAGTGCAGTCGACTCAAATATCAGGTTTTCCCCAACCTACACATTCCTTTCAAACCTCCACACCTATTCAGCAGCAGCAGCAGCAGCATCGCATTTCAAAAGAAGATATTAGCCAATCGGTGTTTGATACACCCTCGACATCAACTAATACATCTCTCGCATCCGCTGACACCACAACTTCCGATACTTTAAACGCACACCTGAAAGGATTACGTTTGAAACCATCTCTATACGATACTGTATATGGTGTACGTTTTGGTTCAAAAACAGATCATAACAAAAATTTTATTGGTAATTTAGAGGTGCGTTTTCGAAATGGAAATATTGTCTTATACAAAAAAGGGAAAAATATTGCAGAATATGGTGGATCACCGGCACTTTATGATTTGTTATTTCTTAAAACACCCCCAAGTGTAGGCAAGGAACAACAACAATTAAGTGATAATGTACTTTCAACGTACAAGGAAATTTTGGAATCAACGAATGCTGTCTACAACAATTTTAAAAAAAGTGATGGTTTACGGGAGACCAGATGGAACAAATATTTACGAATTATTAAACCTCTGATAATGGGCACAAAATTAGGTGGTACTATTACAAGAAAAAATCTCTCGGAAAAACTACAGTTACCCACAAAAAAGAAATTATCTTCGAAAAAATTTCAATATGTCTACTGGAACAAAGCTAAAGAGTTGGTGGATCGTTTACGCTTGTTGTGGAGTTCCAAAATGGCCGGTCACACTGGACACGAAAATGAAATTATGTCAATCATAGAGGAATTACGAGAAGAAGATATAATATATTAAGCTCAATATTTAATGATATTATTCAGTTCTTCCTTCGATCTGAAACCTTTAGTATTATTAATAATATGGAGCCCAGTCTAGAAAAAATCAAGATTGTTAATGAACTACATAGAACGGCTAGAAAAAATTTTGTAAGACGGCGCACGATAATAAAAGGATACAGAGATTTGTGGCAAATTGATTTGGCTGAAATGCAACAGTATGCTGATGAAAACGATGGTTATCGTTATATTTTGGTCTGTATAAATTGTTACTCGAAATTTGTCTATACCAAAGCCATAAAAAACAAGACTGGTATAGAAGTTACTAATGCGATGAAAAGCATCATTGAAGAGGCATCATATACACCAACAAATCTGCAAAGTGATCAAGGAAAGGAGTTCTATAATACAAACTTTCAAGCCCTGATGAAAAAATATAATATAAATCATTATTCCACTTACAGCACAAAGAAAGCTGCAATTGTTGAGCGAGTCATAAGGACTTTAAAAAATAATTTATATAAACAATTCTCGACAAGAGGATCTTACAAATGGATACATATATTATCGGCAGTAACAAAAACCTATAACCATTCGAAACATCGCACCATTGGAATGAAGCCTGCAGACGTGCAAGAAAAAACACATATTAAAGCATATGATTATTTAAAAATTGTACCTAAAAAATTTAAGTTTTCCATGGGTGACATTGTGCGTATTAGCAAGTACAAAAGCTTATTCGAGAAAGGATATACGCCCTCTTGGTCAACCGAATTGTTTAAAGTTGTAAAAGTTAACGTTACAAATCCACCTACTTACTTGTTGGAATCGTTAGAAGGTCAGCCTATAAGAGGGTGTTTTTACGAATCAGAACTACAAAAAACAAGCAGTCCTGACGTTTATCTAGTAGAAAAGGTCCTTAGACAACGCAAGAAAAATCACATCGAACAATTATTTGTCAAATGGCTAGGATTTCCCAACCACTTCAACTCTTGGATAGATAAAGCTAATATTGTTTAAATAACATATTGTATGACTATATTTTTTATTTAAAATGTAAAATAAATAAACAATATATTGTAAAATAAAGTTTTTTATTTCAATCTTCATTATTAAAAACAATGACAATAAAACATCATACACATAAATAACATTTCAATATTCTTGGAGGGAAGGTCCAATTCACCGACGACTACGACGTTATCTTCAAGGCTATGCCACTCGGAGTGCGTTCTCCTATTCTTTAACCTGCTTTTTTTAGATTTTTTTTGAAGTCGAGTCGTACGACAGTGCGCTTAATGAGTCATTTAAAGGCTGATGATAGAGTATTTTCTGCATAACTTCAATTTTTGTTTTAAGCTCACTATTATTTTTGTATATCATGGGGAGGACATCCTTGTTAAATATGTCACATATTACAACTGCAAAATTGTAAAACTTTCTATTAACAAAGTGTTTTGTCACAGCATCGTCATCATCTTTAGGTTCGCCTAAGTTGGTTATGATTTTTCCACCCATATCATACTGCCCATCCGCTGTAAGTTTAAAACCAATCCCTTGTGGCCCAGATAATATATGATATTTTTCATTATATTTCTGACGACCAAATTTATCAATTGTGTTGTTTCCTCGACTCATTTTCAATCTTTACTAAACTATTTTATTTTTATTTGCCCTACTTATATTAAATATTTCAGCTGAGAAAAAGAAACACTGACTATGATCTACTGGGTTGGTATGTTTATAAAAGAAATAAAATAAAACTGTGATTGTAATAGATATTTATTTACAGTTATTTAATTGCACAAATACAAAAATTATAAAAAATTAGTTTTCCATGTCTTCGTTTTCGTTGCTCAAAATTCTATCCCATCCGACACTATTTCGATCGTCAACGTCTTGGGCTGTTGCTGTTGCAGAAACCAATTCATATTTTGCAGCAAGCTCACCTGGTAAATGTGGAATATTGACGAGGTATTCTTTTAATTCTTCTTCAACCATTTCAGCACAAAATGTATCCATGTCTATGGAACCATATAAAAATTTGTCGCACAAGTGTGCCCCAGCCATAAAATTGATTGTATCCCTGATCTCGTTCTTATATTGATCTTTGGTTACATCAATATGCGACCAATCATTTACGCTATCTAACATATCGTGAGCCCTATTTCTTAATTCTCTCCCCAACCAAAATATGTATCTATCTACACATTCGTTGGCGGTCGTCGTCGTCGTCGTCGCATCAGCAGACATCTTTAACAGAAATAATGAACACGCGTAAGTATTCTGACATGTGCAACTATATTTTAAATTTAATTACATCCTTTTTTTCAAACAATTTACATACAATTTACTCCAATGAGCCAAAACGTAATAATGTTCGAGTATTGTTTCCAAAAACTCTAGTGCCCTGCCCCAAATAAGTTAGAGTGTATTTATCTTTAGTTTTACTCATAATATCTACAATATCGTCAGGTAGTGTTTCGGCCACACGTTTTGGTAAAAAAGTCTCAAATGTGCTATTATCACCGTCATCGTGTAAAGCCACTAAAAGAGTTTTACCAAATCGTGTAGTCATTGAAACCATCTTTACAATTTTATACACTTTGCCTACAATCATTTCGGTAACCTTTTTTTTCTCTAAAACCTCGAAATCTTTGCTAAACATTTCATTAATTTCATCTAGAGTTTCTTTTGCAATACTCATTATTGAAAAAATGGTATATAAATCCAAAAATTACCGTGAATATAAAAGCACTTTCAGAACACTACACGAACACAATATTTGATGTTTATGCCACTGATATCTGCGACTGTTTGAAGTCACTTCTTCTCCCACGAACCTTTATAGCGAGGTTTCAAGGTCGAATTGTAACAATGGTGGGGGTAGCTTAACGATAGAAATAGTGGGAGGAGTATTCAAGGTCAAATGACGTCACACATTTAAATTGGTATAAGGATAACTTCAAGGACAAAATATAATGAAACAAATAACTACATTTTATGTACTTTATTCATTGATTTTTTTCTGCAATTCTTCTATGCGTTTAACATTATCACCTAAACCTAATTTCCTTAATTTGTTCAATAATAAGTGTTTGTTTTTATTTCTAAGAAAATTCTTACAAACTATACTAGCTAAAAGACACACTTCGGCATGGTCCATATACTTAAAAAATACACTAAAGTCCTGAGCCTCCGAATCTTGCATTTCATATGCGTAAAATTCCGAACAGGCTGCAGAAATTAGAAATTCCTCGTACATTTCTCGCACTAAACTTTCCATATTAACTACTACTACGTTAAACTTAAGTCCTACACTCTAATTTCATCTAACACAACCGGATCTGCAATGAACCTAATCAGTTTTTCCAAACAGTCACTAAACCCCAACTTTTTTATCTCACGAACAAAGTCTTGTAAATTTATTGTTTTGCTGCAATATTTACGACATGCATTCGCAGCCTTTTCATATTCATAAGCCAAATCACAATAGCGCGACGCCCATTCTGCTCGACTTTTCATTGCATCATTGAAATAATTACTAGCCGTTTCAGTGAACTCATCGCCCAATTTTTTTACTGTCTCTTGCAAAGCACTATTCATATTATTCACTCATTTTTACATTCACGACACTTTTTTATTGCTGGTGGTGGCCCATCTATATGATGACGATATATTTGTTCATAGTGAATGTAACAGGGTAAGCTTAACTGTAGTTCCTTGTTACACCGATATGACGCTGGCAGCTTATCCCAAATTTGCCGTAAACTCAGCGTATCAACGCAAGTTTTTAAATATTCGAGAGGAAAAAATGCTAGATCCTTCTCTTCAAAATCACACAAACTTTTTAAATTACTCTGATATAAACAAATTACTCTGCCGACTTGCTCTATAATTTTTTCTTTAGATAGTTCCGTATCTGACATTTCACACTGAATGAATGCAAGTAGACTCACACAATTTATAGAACAATTTGCAAGGTCGAAATCATTTCAAGATCATCCCACACTATTACAATGCACAAATAACTACTTCAAGGTCACACACCCAAGATGACCTTCAACAAAGTCAAGGTCGTCTCGACCAAGGTCAAGGTCAAGGTCACACACACAACCTTGAACACAAGGCCAAGGCCAAAGCACACGTGCACTTTCAAGGTCAATGACAAGGACATGTGGGCGGGGCCAAAGAGGGGTGAAGCAAGGTCAAGGTCAAGGTCGAGGAGTGGGGGGATTGAGAGAATCGGGTTATGTTCACTACTATTATTAACTAGCGACCCGCCCCAGCTTCGCACGGGTGCAATGCTGATACTAAATACACTACAGAAAAACTGTGACTATTTATTTTATTTTTACAACAAATATTACATCGGCCTCCGACGCGCTATTTATAGGCACGCTGCCGCCGCCCCGGTCGGCCAGTACCGCCGCAAGCGCTACTTCCCGCAATTTTAAATCTGTAATATCTTCGAAAATATTTATTTAAATCTTGTGCTGTAAAGGACCATATAGATTTATATTAAATCAACAATGTATTTAAGCTATTTAATTGGATAAGGATTAATGCTGTATTGGTTAAAATCGCTTCAAAATTTGCCATTATTTGTCGTAAAAAGTAAATGACAAAAAAATGTTATTGTGGGATATCCATGAGAGATAGACATATACCATCGCGGAGTTTTCTGTAGACCTTTTCAATGTGTACAAATAATTAGTACATTATTTTGATAAATCTCGTAGGGTTCAGCCTGCGTTTGCAATGTAAGCGGAAAAAAATATGATAATTAACGACATCACATTAGAAACCTCAAAAATAACAGTATTTCTCCACTATTTAATGGATGTTATTATACATATAAACCTTCCTCTTGAATCACTCTATCTATTGAAAAAAACCGCATCAAAATCCGGTGCGTAGTTTTAAAGATTTAAGCATACAAAGGGACATAGGGACAGAGAAAGCGACTTTGTTTTATACTATGTAGTGATAGTGATACCGTTGGAAAGGAAATTTTCTCTGCGTTTCATTTGTACAATAAGGAACGGGGTTTCTATTTAAAAAATGACGTTGACCTTCAAATGACTTTGAATATTGTCCTCAAGGTCAAGGTCGTTAGTATAGGTAAAAAAAAAACCTCTGTGTCTGAATCATTTTTTGTAAATGGTGTATTTAGAAATATATTTGGATCTATAAATTAAAATGGCTCACAATCTATATATATATATATATATATATATATATATATATATATATTAACACGAGAATCATGTAGATTGACAAATTTTCACGTCCGCTTCGCCAATATTTTATTCTATTTAATTTTAAATTACACGGACAAAAACTTATCTATTTATTTATTTACTTGTTTGGCTTTGAAACAAGCTAAACGGTGCTGTCATGGTGGGATCGTTTGGTACGACACGTGGCTTTGGCTGCTGAACTTAGCAGTAGGCTTGGTTGCCAGTACCGAAAAATGCGACCCCTATCCTTTGGGCAGCGCGTTTTCGTGTACTCGATTTTATATATTTCTGTTTTAATTCACCGTCGCGCCACCACATGGCGGTTTCTACAAACTTTGTTAGTTTGTGGGATTCTTGTGTTATCAAGTGCTGAAAGCTGAATGACTGACCGATCGATCAACCTACAGCGTTACAAATGTTTAAAAATATTGACATGAAATTTCTCACTCACATTCGTGATATGGTATAGGTTAACAATAAGAACGGATTTTGCGATATCTGTATTAAAAGGGGTGAATTCTAAACATAAATAAGTCCCGAATATATTAGCGAAACTTTTTCTACAATCTACATTTCACTTAATTATACGACAAAACAAATATTTTGCCGCCAAAGCCGCGACGGCTAATTATTTGTATTTATCTAAACATAACTAAGTCCTGAATGTATGAGCGAAACTTTTTCTACAATCTATAATCCATTAATTTATACAATAAAACAAATATTCTTTTGTTCTATTTTCAAGAGCCCGACGTCGACCAAATAATATTTAAGAATTAATAAGTAAAAATATGAATCTGCATAAACGTACCTTAACAAAAAAAAAAGTAGAATGGTAAACAGCTAGGGTGTATTAGTCCTTAGAAACAAATTCAGACATCAAAACAGGGGCGGACCCAAGAGTTTCAAATTAAAAAAAAATTGATTTTCCTGCGTGCTGTATTAGAAGCGTAGATGTCCCCCCCCCCTCCCCCACTGTATACGAATAGGTTAAGTTTCGATCATTTATTTGCTCTTATGTTATCGCCCCCCCCCCCCCAAGAGAGAGGTTGGATGCGCTTTTCTGAAATTTTCAAATAGAGCCAAAATTTATTTATTTATTTACCTTCTCTAATATATTTATTTATTTATATACTACCTAAAATACATATGTAAATTCTCCAAATAGTAACGGTAATTAATTTTTCATTTAGACATATTACACGTAAAGATTGTTTTAAAATAATTTCTAATTATTCAAAATGGCTGACAATGATATTCTCAACGAAAATATTCAAGTTTTTTTTATAAAATTTTTAAGTTTGGTTTAGATACTTTTGAGGTATCAATATTAACCAATAAAATTAAAGCAAATACATTACTTACCTGTTAAATGTAACAAGAAACCCAATTATTATAAACAAAATCAACGATTTCAAAGGAGAGTTCGAGTTAACCTGGCTTGAAAGATTTTTTTTCTCGCTTCAAAGAAAGACAAGAAATCATAACTGAGTGTTTGGGGCACGATTCAAGCTTAAACAAGTGATCGACCTTAATTTGACCATTACAGGGTCACGTAGGTCATATTTTTGCTCTCAATACTTCCAAAATCGAAAATTAGTTAGGTATACTAAATAGGTTGCTGCTATAACTATAAAATAATTTTTATTAAATTATTTTGATTGTGTAATTACAAGTAAGGTTATTAATTTGTAACAAGTTTGTATAAAACTTACCAAAGCTTCTAAATATTCGATATTTAAGAAAAATTTAAAACGAAAAGAATATCTTATTTTTCGTAATTAAAACACATAAAATATTTCTCCTTTAATTCCCTGAACAAAATTTTAATATAAAAGCCACGAAATAAAATTACATTTTACCTTTCCCAACAAAAAATACTTGATTTGTATAACTTAAATGCACGAACTAAAGAAAATTAGGCAACTGTATCAAGTCATTTCTGACAGTACCTTATATGCATAAAAATCATCTACAAGATATTTTAGGAAACATTTTCTTTGACTTATAACATGACCAAAACTTAAATGAAAATGTTTTCGATGAGCCTTAACGATTCCCCACAGATTACGGATAGGAACTAAAGTAAACACAATTATATGTTAGATGTGCCGAAGTAATATGACATTGACTGTAGCAAGTTTTATTTCAAATATTTGTTCTTTTATATAGTCTGTTAGCCCGCTTATTCGTGAGTAGTTTTTAAAAATTAATAATTTGTATTTACTCATAACGAACATAAAATGAATAAATGAATGAAAAAAAAATGGTGATACTTGGTCCTTGATGCTTAGGCTTTGATGCAAGTCATTTGAAGCCGTTCACCTTTATAAATTCAGCAGCTTTGTTAACTGAACTTGCTTGATAGCTTCAGGTGATAATACTATATCTTCGAAATGTCTTATTCTCGGTCATTTTAGAGCTCGTCACTCTTTGAGAATTTCATAAATAGTTGTATTCTCTTTTAAACATCATCTGTGTACCGTATCATTCATTCCTGATGCCAATATAATTCCACCACATTTCGTAGTTATTTTTTCTCCGAGGACAAATTAGAGAAGACGTACATTGCGAAGTACAACATGAGATGACGGGAATCCAGAAACAGGTGCAACGGTTACATTTGCAAATAGAGAAGGTAGCCAGTACAGGTGTAATAAAGGTAGATGATCTTCCTGCAACAAGTGTGATGAAGCCACCTACCTTCGACGGCAAAGTATCTTGGGTTACCTATGTCCGTCAATTCGAGGCCACCGCCACCGGCAATAATTGGAGTTCACTTGAGAAGGCACGTGCTCTTGTTCTAGCACTACAAGGTGAAGCTATGGAGGTGCTACGTAACATTCCTGAAGAAAAACAGAATGATTACGAGTTTATTGTTTCTTTTCTGGAGACGCGTTATGGAGAAGCCCACCTACAAAAAGTTTATAAGGCCCAACTTCAGGGAAGAAGATAAAAATACAACGAAACTCTGCAAGAGTATGAGACCGATATAATGAGGCTAATAAATTTGATCTACCCAACATATCCGGAAGAAATAAAGCAAGAATTAGCAGTGAATAGTTTTATCGAAGGTTTACGCGACCCAGAAACAAGCCAAACTCTAATGATGACCAGATTGAAGAAAGTTTCCGAGGCTCTTGCATATGCCCTCCACTTTGAGATAGCCAAACAGACATCAAGCAACCGAGACCGAATCATAAGAAGAGTCAATGTTTCCCGGGATGATCGCAAGATCAACGAGAAAACTTTCATGAGGGAAAACACAAAATAACAAAAATACAACCTTTCGTAGCAGAAAAGGAATTCCTTGTTGGAAGTGTGGTCAAGATGGGCATCTATAAAGCCAGTGTACTCGCAATACTATTCCTGACAGAGGCCTTGATGGCTACCGGCTTCATATTGCTAATATAGGTGATGATGTTCGAAGAAGCGACTTGGAGAAAGTATTTGCTCCTTATGGTGAACTTAAAGAAGTCTAGTTAAGTAATAGTGTTCCCTGTTTTGGATTTGCTGTTTACAAAGGTTAAAAAATGCTGCAGTTGCTGTCACGGCTTGCGATGGAGTAAAGTATGCGGTTGTCGCATTAGAATAACTTATGTCAGACCGAGAAGAAGAGGTCAGGGTCGCCGGTACCATTCGAATACCATGCGTTGTTACCAGCGCGGAAACAACGATCATTTTTACAGAGATTGCCCGGAAATTACTGTTGATGGAGACGATAGAAGAAAGGACCATTCCGGAAGACATAGAAGGAGTACTTGCGGCGATCAAGGAGAACGTGATGAGATGGACCGTGATCATGAATGGGGCTACGGAAGAAGAGTGTTCTACAGGTCATCCTCGAGAAGGTACGTTGGGAAGGACCGCGACGGTGAAAGAGACTCCGGAAGAAGAACGTCTTCCAGGCCATTCTTGGAAAGGTACAGAGAGGACTACAAATAGAAAGCCCTCATGCTAAGATGAAAGTCGTGCATCTGGACAAATTGGCCCATTATCAAGATTAGGAAGGTTGATCGGGACGATCAAGGCTTGGAAAGGGGCAATGTTACGAACTTTGTAGCGTTTTATATTTCATAATATTAGTTCAGGTTAGTTCAGGTTAGTTCAGGTTTATAATTTATTTAAGTAAATTTACCTGTGTTAATTTCCTCAGGAGACGACTATAAAAGAAGGTCTGGAACTCGCCGGATTATTCCTTTTTCTTATTTTGATTACCCCATGTAGTATGGAAATCCTTCTAGAGAATTAAGGAATCTTCCGGTATCGACCAAAAGGATATATAAAGGGTTCAGATCGACTTTCGTTGATGCAACTTGAAATTTATTAACAAGTGTCAAAAGTAAGGTTGACAATAAAAATATTTTGAAATAATAATGTGTTCAATAATACAGTGTATGTTCGAAGATCCGTCGTCCGGAACAATATGTTAACTCTCCACGATAGGTTACTTTGTTGTTCTCATCATTTTAACAATAATCAAGGTTCATATTTTTATATTTAATAAATTATAAAAACTATTGTAAGACAGTATTTATTAAACGCTTTCAGTCGGATTCACTAAGAAGGTTTAAAATTTAGATTCTTTTCAGTTGCATGGAAGTTAAACCTTCTAGTTGGCCAGTTTGATTTTCTTTATGATATTGTTAGAATACAATTTCTAACAAATATATCCAGATATAAAAATCTACAGATAAAGTTTTGGAATCGAAAAGGGAAATAATTATCTCCGTAAAACAAATATATTCCAATTTTTGACGGTTCGGGAATATATACAAATGATTTTTTATTATTGTATTTTTAAGATTAAAAATTTATTTGACTTATTGTTAGACCACGTTAGCGATAGGGGGTAATATTTTAAAGACGTAAATTTTACCAAATTATTATTTTACGCTTTTTTAATAAATAATAAAATAGATTATTGACAAAGATTGAAAATTTTAAAAATTTCATTGTTGAAGAACAAGATTTAGAAGCTTTAGAATTTTTACTATCGTAATAAAACGAGCAGGAAGTTTTAACTAAGAAAGAAAAAGCATATAATTTATCCCTCCAAAAGCTCATCTTATAAAGGACACCGCGAAAATTACCAAAGATTTTTATTTCAGATAAAGCTCTTTCGAGACTTTATTCCGTCGTATACCTTGACATAATTTGTATTCTGCTCCCAAGCAGGATATGTCGAGGACTTTTTTGTTCGAATGTTTTCTATTAAGTTTGAGTTCTTTTTATAGGAACGCATTTCTAACTATCTCACGAGCTCCTTAGTTGGTTTAAGTTTGGCTGGTCCCCGAAGGCTTTTTTCCCCAGGATACTTGGTCAGTAGCGTAGACCACAGTACAAAGGAAGAGAGACAAAAAAATGTAAATTTTATTAGAAGGCATTCATTTTTAGGAAAACGTATAACAAAAATAACTTTAAATTTATTTATGACATCCGATGAAGAAAGAAAATCCCCATTTGAGAATTATTTTAACAATAGGCCTATATTATACCATTGTTACAGAGGTTTTCATTTCTCAAGGAACAAATTTATGTATCTTCTAGTTTGTAGTTTTGTACTTGTTTTTCTATAAAATCATGTAGCATGTATTAGTGATACTTAAGAATTAGCAACGTTGTGATTTCAATAAAAGGTCGCTAGGAAGTGGCAACCGTGCATTTTAGGTAGGTAACAAGGAGAATTTTATCCTCTTTAGTCGGTTAGAAGAGATATGCAACATTGCCACGTTTTGATCCGAAATCCAACAATTTAAATTCTTTTATACTTGTTGCAAAGACATGCATATAACATTTTATGGTAATTCTTTGAGAAGGTGGAAACACACAATTTTCCGAATTTTTCGATGATTTTTTACATACCTCCTATTTTTGGCTCATAGAACATGAATACATATGTTGTCAGTTTTTGCCGATCTTGCATAGTTTTTCCAAAAAAATCCAATCTCCTCTGTCAATTTTGTGTATTATCCGACCTATCACATAAGAATTTGCCACTTTTACTTAAACATATATGAATATTCTAAACTATGACACATTTTTCTTAAAATTGTACACTATATTTTACCAAAAATATAGCGGAAAAATATGAAAAATCGAACCGGGAAACGAGACGCTAACAAAACTGGTTAAGACAAATACCGCCATAGATAGTTCTATATATATATATATATATATATATATATATATATATATATATATATATATATATATATATATATATATACAAAAAATCAGTGTTACCATAGAAGAGATATACTTCGTCAATGGTTTAATACTGATAGCGGATTCTATAGAAAAAATTTGGCTCACGTTTAAAAAGAGATAGAGCGTTTTCGCATACTACCTGTCTTTCTAAAAGTGGTGCTAAGCACGACACTTCAAACGCCATTGGACATTCCTGTTACCTGACCAAAATTAGAAAGAGATAAGAGTCCTCGAAAACGTTTTATCTCTTTTTAGCGTGTGCCAACTTTCTTCCTTGTATAGGATTCGTAGTCTATATTCAGTAATACCAATTTTTTTTACTCCTCTGAATACCGCGAAATTCCGCGCATTGTTGTCAAATGTTTTCTGTATAAAATTACACAAGTTTTGTTCAGCTCTTCATTCTTTTTGATGCTTTCTACCCTTTTCGTTCAAAAATCTTTCCTAAATAAAAGATTTTTAAAAAGTATCGATAGAGACAAATTATCTCTGATGTTACAAAAGGGTACATCCAGCTGAAGCGAGAGTACCAAATAGGCATAAAATAATTTTCCTCCATAAATTAACCGTTTTTCAAAATCCTGCAGTTTGCAGGATAGTGTTACTTTAGCGCTTCAGCTGTTAACTTGTATTTTTTCGACAAAAATTGCTATGGATCGACAAGAATTTTGTGGCGGTTATTCTGGGCTTCATGAAAGTGCATGAAATTGTGGCAGATCAAGTTATAAAATTTTTTACATATGCATGGTGTGCTTAATGCTAGTAGGTCAGTGGTGTGTTCAAAATGCGATAAACCCTGCAAATTATATCCGTCCGACAAAGTTAAATTCCACGGTACCAATAGAGTGAAACCTAGAGCATATAAGATGAAAGAAGGAGGAAAGCACATTAACCCCTTAAAAAAATTTGCAATTTTTTTTTTATTAGATCGCCATGAAACCTAAACACGAATGGCTTATGGATGAGCTTCATTTAGCTCCCGACACTGTAGTAAATTGGCCTTATTATTGCATATAAGTATACTTGGTTAGCCTAGTTGATAGTTCTAAAAAAATAGGTGGGGAAAGAATCATCGTAGAAATTGACGAATATAAAATGGGTAAATGAAAATACAACAGGGGTAGATTAATCTTCTTCTAAAACGCTGCAAATAGCTCAGAGAAAGATGGAAAGGTCAATTCTAGAGTTAGAAATGAAGACCTGAGACGAAAGACAGGAGTTACCGACGTAATTTCCCGAATTGCCACACTCAAATGGAACTGGGCCGGACATGTCGCCCGAATCAGTGATGGAAGGTGGACGAAGAAATTACTCGAGTGGAGGCTGCGATTAGAGGAAGACCCCCTACTCGTTGGACTGACGATCTCAAGAGAATTGCAGCAAATTGGATGCAAATCGCTCAAGATAGAGCACAATGGACAAGATTGAGGGAGGCCTATGTCCAGCAGTGGATACAAAGGGCTGGATCAAGAAGAAGAAGCAGAACAGTCATTGATAGTCAGTGGGTTTTTGGAAGCTTAGAACGTAATTGCAAAAAGATTTTTTTGGTTCCAGTTGAGAAACATTCAAAAGAACACTTTTTAAGCGTTTTAAAAAATGAATACTACCGGGTACTACCATTATGTCTGATTGCTGAAAAGCTTACAACTGCTTGGTAGATGAAGGTTTTCAGCATCAAACGGTCAACCACTCTAGAAATTTTGTTGATCCACTGACAACAGCTCATACTCATAATATTGAGAGAGCCTGGAGAGATTTACGTGGAAATGTTCCGAAATTTGGTTGTCGTAAACCTCATTTTCCCGGTTATTTAGCAAAACATGTATTTAGGAGGAAATGTCTTAGCTATAAAGATAAGTATCACACATTTTTTAAATACATGTCACAAGTCTATCCTCTCTCGAACAATATTGAGGTTGAGTGAGGTAATTAATCTACTTCTAGATTATACAAAATGTAGAATAGCTTGTGGAAAGTAGCAAAATGTAGAATAGCTTGTGGAAAGTAGCAAAATGTAGAATAGCTTGTGGAAAGTAAAAAAATGTAGAATAATTTGTGGAAAGTATAACAAAAAATTAACAAAATAAAAAAAACTAACCAGAATTAACTGTGACAATCCCTTAGAATAACTTGTAGAAAGTTTCCCAACTCCCATCCTGGAAGACAGTGTTCCGCCTCCCCTTGGTCTCTGCTGGACAACATTTTTTAACGAATGTGAAAAAAAATTATTAGAAATTGTTGTTGACTAAGTTGGACAAAATGAAGTTGCTTTAACGGCAGTCAAATAGAATCGGGATAACAAACATAAACTAATCACCGTTAGAGGCTTTAAAGTTGTGTGCAAGAAAGGGACTTATTATAAAGAGCTTGTTTGGTAAAATTTCGTTAAGTTTAATTCAGGTTAGTTCAGTTCAGTTCAGGTTAGTTTAGTTATGTTTTCGTTTTTAGATCATTGTAGCTTACCGAGCGACCTGTTTATGTTTGATATCCCAATTCTGTACGTTTATCCAAGTTTTCCATCCTGTTAAAATTTAAAATCTACGTTAACGTGGCAACATCCCGTCACCTGTTTTTGATTTAAACGGTAGACGCATGCCCTGTTCAGAAAGAGCAACCCAACGGTTTTTGTACGTTTTATGAAAAATTCGCTTTTTCTCCGGTTATTAATGTAAATTTTGTTAAAAAATGGTTAAATAGTGTGTAGTATTTGTAAATTTTACTAAAAATGCCCAGAATTTGAAGGTAGTGGTCGGAAAATGCAAGTTATATAAGTGAAAATGAAATTTTTTTTTTCAGAAAAACCACGCGAGGTGGGGGAAAATTGATAACATGTTCGTTTGTTACTACCCAAAAATAGGAAGTATGTAAAAAACGATCAAAAAATTCGGAAAATTGTGTGTTTCCACCTTCTCCAAGAATTACCCATTCTATTACTGATATCCAATCATTCGCAACATTGTAATAATTTTTATGATTGTCAAAATTATGGCATCGGATTATTTAGTGAATGAAACAAACTAATTGCCTTTTTGCTTCATGATCAGATCTGACTGACATTTTTAATTGGATATTTAAACTCATTGCAGACTTCATTCAAACACATGCAACTTTTTTCTCACATTTTTATTCGTTTTAAAGTAGCTTATATAAAGCTCTAATTATAAACATTAAACCAGCCAGCATCAACAGAAAGTAAGATTAAACTATATCACTTTAAAAGTTGCTCATTATGCAGTCATGAAAGTATACACTTGAATGAGCCTGAATAATTATTTTTTATTATTAAAACGCTTGTAAAAACGCACCGACAATTCTCATAGTAATGTTTAATACAAGACTAATCGTGGATATATCTTCCCTTAAGATCTCTGTTCCCAAGGAAAGTTCATAGAGCGGCGCTACTAAGCTTATCTCGTGAACGCTCTTGTTTAATTATTAGTGCTTTTTATCGCAAAACAAGAGGTATATTATTTAGTTAGTAATAAACAGACTATAATGTTTTTGTCAGGGTACATCCAAACTCGACCAAACAAAAATTAAAACGGAACTTTTAAAGCTAACTTTCCTATTTCGATTTTAGGATGCAAAATCATAGTGTTTTCAACTAGTGTTTGCGAAGCTAAGATGCACTCTCCTGCATGTTTTTGCATAAAAAGGTTTATAATCTCAAAAGAAATGGTCGCAGCGTAAAAATTCCAACGATATCTTAAAATGTAGGTAAATATCTTCAAAAAACCGTTACATTTATATTCAAAACCCATAAACATAGTTATTAAACAGTATCATAAAAAAAGTAGAAAAATTTAAAAAATTTTGATGATTTTTGTACTGTTCTAATTTCAAGTGCAAATGTTGCAGAATAAAAAAAACATGACAGTTTGAAAGAGTAATGCTTCTCATCTTTAAAATGAGCGGTAGATCATCCCATATGGTGTATTTGGGCGAAAATTAGACCCATTTTTGTAGGAAAATATATTTTTTTTCGAAATGCATATGTTTAAAAAACTAAACAAGATAGAAAAAAGTGTAAATAGAAAAAAGACGTGTTTCTATGTAAAGAATACAGATAAATAGAAAAAAATCAGAGAAAAAATTTTTTTCTTATTTTCTTATTTTTCTTTAAAAAATGTCAAACTTGTAAAATTAATGAAAAAAATCAAACGATATTTTATTGAAGTTAAAGAAAAACACTTTTATTCAACAAAGGAACAATTTTAATTTATATTTACGTCAACAAACATAAATATCAATCACTACTTAGTAAAAAGCGGTCAGTTCTTAAATATAAATATGCATACAATTCAAAATTTAAACAAACAAATAATACAAAGAAACAATTTTTACAAACAGTTATATCGAAAAAAGTAAATATCAATTTGTTAGTATAATAGTCACGTCTAGACACTTTTCTCATCAAAGTGGAAGCCTCTGCTTTTAATTAAACATCTTAACATTCGCAAGATTAAATTGAATTTTTTCCACTCATCTTGTAAGACTTCCCGTAAGTTAGAAACCAATGTCGGAAGTTGCTTTTGAAAAGCTCTGTTAAATTCATCCCATAATAATTCTATCGGGTTTAAAGCTGGGCTCGGTGGTAGCCACTCCATAACTTTCAATTTCTTATTTTTTTCAAGACTTTCCAAGTAACTTTTGCAGCTATCTACGGTGAGTTTGGGGTCGTTATCATATTGGAAAGTAAAAGGAGTACCCTACTAGATGAGTGCCAGACGGCTATACGTTCTTTTGTAAAAGTTTTTATAGCCTTCCTTGTTCAAGATTCGTTCTACTTTTACAAGGTCACCAACACGGGATCCGGCTTACCAACCCCAAGCCATTACTGAGCCACCTCCATGTTTGACACTAGCAACTAAACAATCTTTCAAAAACTTTTTATTTGCATTTCTCAGCACATACACTTTTCTTTTCGATCCAAAGCACCTTCTTCTACTGAGCAAAGTTTCAATTGTTTTGCTGTTTTGCTCATTTTAATCGTTTTTTTATATTTACGGGTCTTGGCAACGGTTTTTTAGTAGCAAATCGTCCAAAAATTTCATTTTCATGAAGTCTCCGAAGTACTTATACTTTCAAATTATAATATAATAATTATAATTTTCAATTTTTTATTAATTTGCACAGTTATATCAGTAACACTTAAAATGTCTATTACGTAAAGCAGTATGAACAATATATGTCTTCCTTAAGAGGTGTTTTCTTTAGATATTCTCTATTACGTTTTCGAATAATAGTGCCGGTTTCCTTATAAAGGGTGTTTTTTTATAGAGGTATAGAACTTTTAAATGGAATAAAACAAAGATGAATTTTTTAAATTGACGTGAAATTTACTTTATTCAAAAGATAACCTTCTGGCATTATAATTTAAATATGACTTCTGGCATATGACCGCCACGGCTAGCTCGGACGTAGTCTAATCTTGAGGTCCAATTTTCGATGACTTTTTCCAACATTTGTGGCCGTATATCGGCAATAACGCGGCGAATGTTGTCCTTCAAGTGATCAATCGTTTCGGGCTTATCGGCGTAGACTAGCGACTTCACATATCCCCGCAGAAAATAGTCTAGTGGCGTTAAGTCGCACGATCTTGGAGGCCAATTCACGGGTCTGAAACGTGAAACTATGCGGTTACCAAACGTTTCCTTCAATAAATCAATTGTGGCACGAGCTGTGTGACATGTTGCGCCGTCTTGTTGAAACCACAGCTCCTGCACATCATGGTTGTTCAATTGATGAACGAAAAAGTCAGTAATCACCAATAGCAGTCACCATTGACTATAACGTTCTGACAGCATCGTTTTTAAAGAAGTACGGACCAATGATTCCACCAGCCCATAAAGCATACCAAACAGTCAGTTTTTCTGGATGTAACGGTGTCTCAACATACACTTGAGGATTATCATCACTCCAAATACGGCAGTTTTGTTTATTGACGTATTTATTCAAACAAAAGTGAGCTTCATCGCTAAACAAAATTCGCTTATGAAAATCGGGATCAATGGCAATCTTGTTTTGGGCCCGTTCACCGAATCTACGCCTTGCTAGGTGATCGTGTGGCTTCAATTCTTGCACGAGTTGGATTTTGTAAGCACACAAACCAAGATCTTTCCGCAAAATCTTCCATAAACTGAATGGACACATATCCAATTCCTGTGCACGATGGCGGATAGACTGATTCGGGTCTTCCTCTACGCTACGCTCTACAGCAGCAATGACTTCTTCTGTACTCACTGTACGCCGTCTCTGAGGATGCGTATTATCATTTAGAGTAAACGTGGTACGAAAACGTTCCATAGTTAATCGAATTAATTGCTCTGATGGACGATTATGTTGACCGTAAAATGGACGTAGTGCGCGATACGTATTTCGAACAGAACTATGATTTTCAAAATAAATTTGCACAATTTGGAAGCGTTGTTCAGGCGTCAGTCCAATCATGTTGAAATGGCAAATCAAACTAAACATAAATCACTTGACAGCTGACAAAATGGCCGCCAGTTAAAAAAGTGTTGCCAACTTAAAGTTCCATACCTCTATAAAAAAACACTCTTTATTTTCTAACGTTATAATTAACACTACGTCTACTTATATTTGTTTTTCTTTAACTTCAACAAAGTATCGTGTCATTTTTTTCATTAATTTTACAATTCTGAAATTTTTTGTGTCGTAAAAATAGGAAAAAATTATATACCTATATACTTTACACAAAAACACATTTTTTTTCTATTTACACGCGTTTCAAAAAAATTACATACTTTCCTACAAAAATTAATTTAACTTTGGTTCAAATGGACCAAATTTGACGTTTCACTGTTCATTTTAAAGGTGAAGCAATGCTCTTTTAGTTTTTTATTCTGCAATATTGGCACTTAAAATTGTAACAGTATAAATATCGCTAAAATCTTTTAACATTTTTTACTTTTTTATGATACTGTTTAAAAAATATGCTTATGGTTTTTAAAGATAAATGTGACGGTTTTTTTGAATCTTTTTACCTAAATTTTAAGATACCGTGGAATTTTTACGTTTCGTCCATTTTTTTCTGAAATCATAAAACTTTTTGTGTTTTCATATTTTCATCTAGGTATGGCAAAAACATGTGCAGGGGAGAGTAAATCGAAGAAAATTTTGGAATTTATGTTTTAGATATATTTTTTCCTTGGCGTTTCGATGGTGTATTCCGATTTTTGAAAGTTTAGTGTATTGACCTTGAAAAAATACAAAATAAGTTATATTTCGAAAACGATATGTTTAATTTTTCTTTGATGCTCTAGCTAGAAAGTTAAAGTTAACATCGATATAGATACTTCCAAGAATGGACTTTTTAGGTAATTAGAAAGAGAGAAGAAGAACACACACACATTTATCACTTCTATAACAAAATTTTTAATATAATGGCATTTTAACGTAGTTCTTCTTTTAAAAATAAAATTCTTTCAAATTAAATATTTAACTTTATATGACATACATTAACGCAACCTATATGGTACGTGTAACAAGGAAAGGAATTTACTTCTGCTGGGGAGATATTCACAAGATACTTAGTACAAAACAGATACCAACCAGTTGGGACGAAGCAATGACCCTTTCACTATTTAAAAAAGAAGAATTTGAAAAACTAGAGACTAATAATACTACTTAATATCATGTATAAACTAACCTAAACTAACCTGAACTAAAATACTGACAAATGGTCCGACTCCCAAATTCGATGGCTACCAAACACGAGAACAGGCTGGATTTAGGGAAGACTTCAGCACATGCGACCAACTACTAACAATAAAAATTCTAATTGAAAAGGCCAACGAATATCAGATTCCTCTATATATAGCATTCACAGATTTTGAAAAGGCCTTTGACAGCGTTGAGCATTGGGCAGTTAAGAATTCATTGCAAAATAGCTGGATTGGCCATAGATACCCAGATTTAATAACAAACATATATCACAATGCAAAGATCGCTATCAAAATAACGGAAGAACACAGCACTAACCCAATAAAAATACGACGAAGGGTCAGGCATGGAGATACAGTATCACCAAAACTATTCAACCAAGCTCTAGAGGATGTCTTTAAAAAATTACAATGGGACAATTATGGGATCAACATAAAGGGAGAGCTATTGAATAAAATAAGATACGCGGATGATATAGCTTTGAGAACAGATAAGAAAGATGAATTGAAAAAAATATTGAAGAACTAGACAACAAAGCGTCAAAAATATGATTAAAACCTGAACTATGACAAAATAAATATAATGACAAATAAAACTGAAGAAATGATTATAACGGTCGCACAAAGGAAATTAGAGACAATCGAACTGAAGAAATAAAAAGAAGAGTCAAACTATCTTGGATATCATTTGGTAAACTCTCATATATCCTAAAAAACAAGAAATATCTGCAGTACCTAAGAACTAGAGTGTTCAATCAATGCACACCACCTGTCTTAACGTATGAATCCCAAACATGGACATTTGCCAAGGAGAATATAGATAGAACTGATCAAACACAAAAAGCAATGCTTGGTATCAGACTTATAGATAAAAAGACGAACACATGAATACGAGGCAAAACAAAAGTAAGCGATATCTCGACACAAGTAGACAAACTTAAATGGAAATTCGTAGGTCATACTTTAAGACAGAAAGACAATAGATGGAACAAAATATTCCTAGAATGAAGACCTTGGCAACACAAACGAAGATGATATAGACCGCAAATGAGATGGACAGAGGACTTAAAAAGGCAAGCCAGAGATGGGTACAAACCGCTCAAGATAGAGAACAATTGAGAAAATAAGTGGAGCCCTAGATCCAAAGGTAAATGATTGAGGCTCTACGGATAGATAGGTAGGGAGATATTATCAATCAAATTGATGCGCGATGAAAACTAGGATTACAAATACTGAAAGATTGAAAAATACTGTACTAAGGACGCAATATATGAATGACTTTTTACCTATGTAAATCTGTAAATAGCTAATTAAGTAAACTGCGTGGTAATGTTTATAGACTAGTTCCATTCAGCAGTCAATTTGCCATTTACATTACTTCTTTTATGTTTCCAGATAAAATTCCAGATGTTACCAATTTGTTGGATCTAGATATTCCTTCCTAACAAAAAATAATTTGGCTAGGTTCCATTTAATACTGATATTGGTTTTTTAAAGTTCTATTCATTCGATTTTGTTTATTTTTTCTAAATTAAAACTTTTCAATTGTAAATGTAAGTTTTACAAATGTAACGGTATGAACTTACAATTTTAGAGTTTAGATTTTGAATGTCCCACTCTGAGTATTGGGAATATTTGGATAGGTTTAATATAGATTCAGTTTCATTATTTATCCTTTTCAAAGCTCAGAACTTGTGTTTTTTTGGAAGTAAAAGAAAATTATAAAATAATTTACTTCTGAAAGTTCATTTTCGTGATTTATAAAAAAAAAAACAGGTGTTAAAAAGTGTTTGAGACTTAATAGTGTTTAATTTTTTAAACAACTAATTTACTTAATTAACTTGTAATTTATTAACTTTTTTTAATAATAGTTTAATTAATCAATCCGATAGCTTTACAGAAAAGCTTCCTTTACAGTTATCACTTTCATCAGAGTGCTGTTATGTTCTTAAAAAAGCCGGTTTTATTTTTGAGGCAAATAAAGACATAGCTAATCGAAACAATGATCAGTCAGCAACGATTGAGGTAATAATGCTGATTTGAGGTACTTTACAGAACGTAATTTCTTTTTTTTTTAAATTTGCGGTTAAAAATAAGCTGAACGGAGCCAATAAATTTAGACAACACGGCGAATAGTACAGCTTAAACAAGTTATATTCCGCTAATGATACATTGGTAATAATACTGAACACTCTATAATGATTTGGTGTTAAAATGGTACAAGTAATTTTAACTTCTTTAGGGACGAATTTGGATGTGTACTCTTAGCTCCCATCCATTTAGACCGTGCTACCTGTATCCAAGTTTATATTATATAGTTGAATATATTCCGGGGTTTGTAATAATAAAGCCAGCTACTTGTTTTTTCCCAGTTTAATTAACAGAAGTATTTTAGTTAAAGGAGTCTAATTTAATAGGAAGTTGAATTTGTTAACAGTAATTACAGGGGTTTCTCTTATATTTTGACACAGTCAAACCCTGCTTTTATTTTTAATTTATCAGTCAGAACCCAATCCAAATTTATTTATATATATATATATATATATATATATATATATATATATATATATATATATATATATATATATAAACAACAAAACGCGGTCGCGGTAAAATGTTCTGACGAAAATTTATTTTAAAATAGTAAAATCAATACCTTAATAGTTTTATTGACCATCTGGTATAAATACACAGCACACAGATATCTTTTTTGGCCAACTTTGGTTTGGCTACGCGCAGGCGTAAAGACAGGTTGGTGTCGAACATTTTGACGATTGCCTTAGCTTTCTTACTCGAATTCGCTCAGGTCATCCCATGATTTGGCAAGTTATTGGCATTCTTGCAATCCGAATAACATTTCGCACCATTCTTCATGAAATTTTGAAATTTTTATTGACTTTTCCTGCATTGGAGACCTTTAATTTAGGTCCTTGCAGGTGCAAGCACAAAAAAAAACCCTCTCAAACCTCTTAGTGTAAACATAATTCATTTTAGTCAACGTGTACTCGTCAGGCCAATTCAACTACTACTGAAAAGAAAAATGCTACAGAAATAGTATAGAGATTTATTACGCTGTAAAGAATAGCGATAAGGCATTTCGCATTTTTGAAAACAAACTCTTGTTGAAGAGATTGTACGTCAAAGCGTTGCTTATCAAAAATTCCTCCCCGAAAGTCACATGGTTAACAATGGATATTAGTTAGCCGTTTTGCGTTGTTTGCTTGAGAGGATGTGCAAACATGGCTAGAAATCTGGACGACAGTAGTTGGCAGTTACATCACCATAATGAACCTATTCATTCTTCATTTGTTCGCAAAATCTGTTCCAAAAACTCAATCAGTAGCATCTCACATGTACATTATTCGCCTGATATGGTATCGTGCAACTTCCTTTCGTTCACGGAATTCAAGTAGCACCTGCATGGACATGGTTTTGAGATCATTGAAGATATAAAAAAAAATTCGCTACATAAATTAAAGGCAAAACACAAAACGAGTACGCGGAGGCGTTTGAAGACTACTTTGAGTGGCACAAAATAAATATCGATGAATAAATACCGTTTAATGTGTTTTTTGTCAAAGCTTTATTTATTTATGAAAGGTATAATGGTAGTTTGTTCTTTTCCCAATGCGCAAATTTTCCTCTGTCTTTATTACCGTATATGTATACAGACAACTCCAAGCGTTTTCCAGGTATGTTTAGGTTTAAACAATGGTTTTCAAACTCCAAAGTACCAACAGACAATAAACATTTTAAGTATGTCCGTAAACGCAAAAGCTTTTATACATTTTCAGAATTTGCTATTAAACGAGCTTTACATTTACTGAAAACTGAAAATACACATAACACAAACAAAAACTAAATCCACAGGCTTTTTGGGTGTATATAAGTACCTATAAGCATTTAAGCTTACGTAAATATTTTTCTTTAAAATATTTGCTTAATAAAATTTTCAACTTTAGCTGAAATAAATTATTATTTTTACAGTATTTTTATTATCTAGACAACTTACGTTTTTTTTTAACCTATGTACTAACTTTTATTTATATATATATTTCGGTTTATGCTGCATGTAGCTGAGCATTGTCATAGAGCAGATTAGTTTATTATCTCGTTTGGCGTACACAGGCAGCATGTTTTTCGGTTTCAGCCATTTTATTAGTGTATCAGATAATTTTGTAAGGGTTTGACATCGATCTATGAATATCAAATAAGACCACCAATTCGTAAACTTAAAATTTTATGGGCTCAAAAGGGCCGAGAGGCTTTATAGTCAAAATCGCCACTTTTGAATCATTGAAACCAATCTCTACATATTGTTTCAGATAGAGCATGCTCACCTTAAGCTTCTTGAAGCAAGCGATGACCTTCAACAGGACTTTTTCTTAAATTAAAGCAAAAAACCAACCAAAGCTACCCACATATGGCGCTTCGTTGGCTCGATACCTGGAATTTTGAATAACGTAAAGAAAGCACTGAGTACAAGTAACTCCATTTTCAAATACTGAATATTATACATTTTAACTAATACTTCAAGATAGTATAGTTTTAGTGCTACTTCTATGAAAATAATATTAATTACGTCATATCATAGAAAACATGTATATATATATATATATATATATATATATATATATATATATATATATATATATGTATATACTATTGCTATTTTTAAGCAAGTTATTATGTTTTTAGAAAATTTTGTTTGCAGTATAAATATAATTATGACTCCTCAAAATAATATTGCCTTTTAAAATGACGCAGAACTATTAGATATTACAGCTATCTTTCCGAAAATTCGGTTAGGAAGGTACATAAGACATTTTGTGTAAACAGAAAGCGAACCAAAATTTAAAGGTCGACAAAGAATTTTTTTTAACAAATATTGCATATTTTGTGGCGTAAAGTCGGCTTCCGTTATAAAAATATGGATGTTCCATTTAAAAAACCGAACTTCCGGTCTGAGAAACCTACTTCCGGCCGAAACCGGAAATGGTAAGTGCCACCAATCGAAAGAGTGTACCCGACATAGTTATACAAAATTTTGAAATTCTCAAAAAACCCATTTCCCTAAATTTTAACAGTGGTGGACGGGAAGTATTTAGAAAATAACAAGATTTCTTTCTAGAATTTTGGTTATAGTCATAAAAATTAGCAATCTAACCGTAGAAAACATTTTTCTAGATGTGACGATATCCTGCATCTCTTACCATTTTTAAAATATTAATTATTATGCACTTTTCCAAAGTAAAAACTGTTTCATTTTAAGATGCTTTTTGACACTTCTACTGGGAATTTTAAATTTCTGCAATAATTATCTAGAAGATAAATGTGTTATTATTTTCGTTCATTATTGACATAAAATTATACCAGGTAAGTAAAAAATAAGTTAAGCTTGTTTAAGAAATAGTGGAAAATCGACTTTTTAAGTAAACCACTCGGTATTTTTTAAATATAACAAATTGAAAATTGAATTACCTATCAAACTATGTAGCATATTTCTATACCCGTCTCCAGAGCTTTTGAAATTATTTCATTTTTAGTGAAAAATGCAAAAATGTACACTGGATTTTTGATTGACGGTACGCGATGAATTTAATTAGAAAATGATTGTCAGGTATTTGTGGTAGTCAAAATAATCCTCTATGGTTACTGTGAATGTGTCGAGCATTAGCTTACTTTATAATTTATTATTTTAGTAACGAACTGTAGGTATTAATTCCAACTTTATTCTTACACAATAAAGTTTAAAATCATGTGGACATTATTTTTAAATCTGTATCCCCTAAAAATCATTGATTGTAAAGCTCACGTGGGTTTCAATCTAAATTTAGATGATGTAAAACTAGGAAGAAGGAGTGTATGTGCTACATAAAAGTCAGGTCATAAAGAAGAATAAACAATTTATTAACAGTAAGTGTTGAAAATGATTATATATAAAAATTAAAATGACATACTAAAAGGTTATCACCCGTACTTGAAAACTATAATACAATACGGATCGTGAAAATTAAAAGTCAAAATATCTTAATAAGTATCAAAAAAACAAAGAATTCTTTTCGTATCCCCTCTGCAGTATGTCAAAACGTAAATCAGTTGACCTTATATAATTTTACTAGCGACCCGCCCCGGCTTCGCACGGGTGCAATGCTGATACTAAATACACTACAGAAAAACTGTGACTATTTATTTTATTTTTACGACAATTATTACATCGGCCTCCGACGCGCTATTTATAGGCACGCTGCCGCCGCCCCGGTCGGCCAGTACCGCCGCAAGCGCTACTTCCCGCAATTTTAAATCTGTAATATCTTCGAAAATATTCATTTAAATCTTGTGCTGTAAAGGACCATATAGATCTATATTAAATCAACAATGTATTTAAGCTATTTAATTGGATAAGGATTAATGCTGTATTGGTTAAAATCGCTTCAAAATTTGCCATTATTTGTCGTAAAAAGTAAATGACAAAAAAATGTTATTGTGGGATATCCATGAGAGATAGACATATACCATCGCGGAGTTTTCTGTAGACCTTTTCAATGTGTACAAATAATTAGTACATTATTTTGATAAATCTCGTAGGGTTCAGCCTGCGTTTGCAATGTAAGCGGAAAAAAATATGATAATTAACGACATCACATTAGAAACCTCAAAAATAACAGTATTTCTCCACTATTTAATGGATGTTATTATACATATAAACCTTCCTCTTGAATCACTCTATCTATTGAAAAAAACCGCATCAAAATCCGGTGCGTAGTTTTAAAGATTTAAGCATACAAATGGACATAGGGACAGAGAAAGCGACTTTGTTTTATACTATGTAGTGATTAAAATTAATAAGACATTTAGAAGTTAAAGTTCACACACAGTAATAGATAATATGAAGAAGTTACAATAGAAATTAAAAAGAGAAGAAAATTAGGAAAATAATTCAATTAATACATTTAAGGCAACGACGTTTATAATAGAGACCTGTTAATAAAAGATATAATACGATAAAACAGATAAACCTGTCATTTCAAGGTAATCTATGCTAAGATATTTTAAGAGAATTTGTCTTTTGCTAATAAACGATAATATATGAAGGATAGTTGAGTTTATTGAACCTGGAACAGACTAACAGGTCGAGTCAAAATTCTACAGACAAGCTTCATATAAACTAAAGATTAAATATAACATTAAGACACACCTGCAGTCCTCCTGACGAAGTAGGTTGTATCCTTTCTTCTGTGTTTTGGCCCCAGTGTGCTTTGTAGCACGTTTGTTTGCCAAGTTTCCTCAATTAAGCATTCAGTTCAGGAATCTTCGATGGCACAATGACAAGTACTCTTTAGGTACATTTTTACCCTGGTAATAAATACACAAAACTAGGCAGTAACACACTTACCACAATATTAGGTTGTCAAAACGCTTCAGCAATAGGTATTTTAAGGTAAATAAAATAGGTAATTTATACTAGTAACAAGTCTTTGAGATAGTTTTGTGGATTGGAATCAAGATGTCGTACAATGAATTCTCCTTCTTCTTTAGTAGCCCTACAACCCGGGGTGAGTCTTGGCTGACTGCACAACTTGCTTCCATCTCACACGGTCGTCCATGATAGTTGGGTCAGTTGGTAACTCCATTGTTC
Source organism: Diaprepes abbreviatus (assembly GCA_034092305.1). Taxonomy (NCBI): domain Eukaryota; kingdom Metazoa; phylum Arthropoda; class Insecta; order Coleoptera; family Curculionidae; genus Diaprepes; species Diaprepes abbreviatus. The sequence goes on from JASJET010000129.1 coordinate 4,859,516, forward strand.
TTAAATCTGACCATATGTTATCTCTCCATCGCCTTCTTGTGCGTCCTAAAGGTATTTTCCCTGTCGGAGCCTCCTCCCAAATTAACTTGGTAAGGCGGTTATTAGGGAGCCTATGGACATGGCCAGCCCATCTTAGGCGTTGGGATTTAATTTCTTGTACGATGTCGCTAGCGTTATATATCTGTTTGACCTCGGCATTTGTTCTTATTCGGTATTGATTAGTATTGGGGTCGTGATAGGGTCCGAAAATCCTTCTAAGGATTTTCCTCTCAAAACATCTAAGTTTCATTTCTATTGCTTTTGTCAGCGTCCACGCCTCACAGCCATACATGAGCACTGGTCTAATCACTGTTCTATATATCCTGATTTTTGAGGTTCGTGTTAAGTTCTTGGATTTGATGGTGTTGTTGAGACTATACATACATCTGTTTGCTGCCTGAATTCTCCCTTTTATCTCCTTTGTGATATCGTTATCTGCGGCGATTGTCGCTCCGAGATATTTAAAACGCTCCACTCTTTCAAAGTTATATGTGTCTATTGTTACATTTTGTCCTATTCTATCTTGATTCTTTTGTCTGTTTATGCACATGTATTTGATTTTCTCCTCATTGACCATTAGACCGGTTTTTCTTGCCTCTATCTCTATTTTGTTGAAAGTTTCCTTGACATTGGTGACGGTGTTTCCAACAATATCAATGTCGTCCGCGTATGCTAGTAGTAATTTTGGTCCATTTACTGTTATTACTTCTGTTCTAATTTGTGTTGTTCTCACTACTTTTTCCAGGATTATATTAAAGAGGAGAGGTGACATTGCGTCTCCTTGTTTTAGGCCACTGTTTATTTCAAACGATTCTGAGAGTTGGTTACCTATTCGTACCCTGGATCTACAGCTATTTACGCATACTTTGGGGAGGTGGATTAGTTTTTTGGAATCGAAAGTTCTGCCATTGCATTCCACAGTTGATCCCTTTTAATGCTGTCGTATGCTTGTCGGAAGTCGATGAAAAGATTGTGGATAGTTCTATTGAATTTTCATCCTTTTTCAAGTAGCTGTCTTTTAGTAAAGATCTGATCAATAGTCGATCTATTTTTCCTGAATCCGGCTTGGTATTCCCCTAGGAAATGTTCTGCAAAAGGCGTTAGTACAATGAATAAGGAAAATTTATTGCAAAGTTAGTGTAACCACTACATTTCAAATAAATGCATGCTCTGCAGATATAGTGAAATATGCTTACGCAAAACAAAAGGTAATGTGTATCTCAGAGCCGTTACTCTGCTAAATTTTGAAAAAATCTTAAGTGAACAAATGAACGTACCTTGGCCTTTCACAATGGGCAAGTAAAGATCTAGAGTTCATGATTCTAGTCTCCCATCACAGAAGAAACCTTCAAACAAAGATGTTTGACAGATTTGTTAAATTTGACAGAACAAACTAACGGAATGGAAAAGACGACTAAACAACAAAAATGATCCAGAATTCTCCCAAGCTAAATAAGTTACGTTATATAAAAAAATTATTATTTTTTCCTTCCACTAAAACATTCTTTTGAAAACAAAATACTGACAAATACGAAAAAACGGTTCAACTGTTAATTGCGATCGATAAACCACCACGTATACTATATCAGCTGATTATGGCGCAAAACGAATTGAGTAGTAATAAGCCGTACTGTGGTGTGAAAAAAATTGAGTAACTGAATTAAAAAAATTCCGTAACACGAGATTTAAAATTTCTTTGAAGTGAACCAATTTAAATTTTTACTGCATTCATGGTCAATATGACGAAATTATATCCAGGGTATGCAGGAAGTTTAACAAGCTCTATTCAGACTCTGTTCCAGTAAATGAAAAATTTAGGAGAATACAAGATAATTTTACGAGTTATAGTAGCGTTAAGATGCCTGTTAAGTTTGCATGTTCGGCAAAATAAAATTTAAATATTATGATCAGAAGAATTTCCATGTTTTGAAAAAGGCAGTCTATGCTGGTAGTATTTTTCTCAATGACAAATGACTGTCATGATATTTCAGATTTAATCATTCCTATAAACATATCGATTGGCGACTGTTTATTCACTCTTCGAAGACAAGTCTAAACTCAGTTTTATTGTTTAATGGAAATGAACTGCCATCTTTAATAAAATGCGGAGATCATAAATGGAATATCTGTGCCTACCTAAAACTTATTTTACTACTACATGTCTTCAGAGTGGCTACATCAAATATTGTTGTTTTTTATACGAATGGGACAGTAGAGCTAGAAACCAACATTGTGTCGTTCTTCGATCATACCCTAGATTTAAACAACAATAAATTTGTTTGAAGGCTGTTTACGATCGGTGGGGGAGATGCTTTTTTGATCTTTGACAGACATAAACATATCTGCTTATCTTGTCTTTCAGTTTAATTGCTTGTCGTGACTTTTTTCGGTGTTTTTAAGTGTTATAAATTACTATAAATGCAAAGTTTACAATTAATATTAACAAAAAGAGGATTTAAAAACTTATTTTTATCGGTAAATATTATTAGATATTGTTTACATATTGAAAATAATAATAATAATAATTTAGGCAACCATATATTCATATGCCGTAATGTCAGGATACCTACGTGATATTATATGGAGAAATAAACATATGACGACACAAAGTAATATCAGAATATATAAGACCTGCATACGACCCATAATAACTTATGCCATCGAAACAAGAGCAGACACATCAGCAACCAAAAGACTACTCCGGACAACTGAGATAAGAACGCTAAGAAGTATCACGGGTCATACATTACGCGATAGACTAAGAAACGATGAAATCAGAAAAAGATGTGAAATACAGGACGTCGTAAGATGGGGCAGAGGAAGAAGGAGAGCATGGAGGGATCATGTCGACAGGATGACCGACGACCGAGTGGCAAAAATTGCAAAAGAAGGAATACCAAACTCCTCAAGGCTTCCTGGTCGATCGCCTAAAAGATGGAAAGAGAGCTGGACATCGGTGTCACAGGAACAAGAATAAACGAGATGCATTGACAGTCAATGCAGGACAAAGTCCTATACTAAGAATAAGAAGAAGAAGATATATTCATACTTTGTTTTCAGAATTGACGTGTCGATGATACTCGTTTAAATAATGCAATTAGAAAAGGATAGGATAAAATCGGTAAGTCTGTACCAAGAACTGAAATAACTAGTGTTTATCACCACTTTTTCAAATATAATTAAAATATTATTACGTTATTCAGCGTTCAAACAACCGGGCCCTAGTTCTGACGTTATGCTATTTCTACAGGGGTATGTTCGAAGAATGACCCTTACGTGCCCGGTCTGAAGAACGTCCTCAATGAACCCTTAGTAGAGCAGCAGAAAATTTATTTACTTCCTTTGCAAATAAAACTAGGGCTCATAAAAAATTTTGTTGAAGCTTTAAATGGAGAAGGAAATGTTTTTCTTTATTTGAAATGGAAATTCGCGCGTATAAGTGAGGCAAAGTATAAAGAAGGAATGTTATCCTTAGGCGCCAAATATGAGATCTTTTTAAGACGAAAATTTTGAAACTACATTATCGAGAAAAATGGAGTGCCTTCAAAAATATATGTAGCAACTTCCTAGGTAACAAGAGATCGGGAAACTACAAAGATCTAGTTGAAGAACTTATCCAATCTTACAAGACATTAAGTTGCAACACATCACTTTTTTCATTTCCATTTGGAATTCTTCCCTGATAATTTAGGTGCAGTTTCAGACAAACAGGATGAAAGATTTCACTAGCAAATTGTTCCAATAGTGAAACGGTATAGTGGAAAATGGACCCCCAACATATTAGCGCAGTTCTGTTGGACTCTCAAACGTGAAACCGACCCCGGCGAATACAAGCAAAGAAAAATAACGAAATTAATTATTTGATTGTATTATACTTTTTCAATACAAACTAACTATATTTTGTAAAAAAGTGATATTGTTTTTTTTTAATCTTTGATAATTCACTAGATTGCTTATAGTTTGGATTTCACATATTTTATATTCTTTCCTTCTCCAAGAACTTATGGGTGATAAGTAAAAACCGAGCTCATATTTGAATTCAGCACAGGCGCGGATCCAAGGGGGGGCTTATCAGAAATTTTATTGTTGTAGTAAATTTATAAAAGCTTATAATGTTTAAATATAATTAAATGTAATTAGATTTACGGCAATTTTCAGTTACCTGCGGCACTGGAGCTGGGACGCTGGAGGTTTCGGTAACGCTTTTATTACCCTCTCTAGTTCTTGAATAGAGTATAGGAATGTGTATGCTTGCGATCGCCCACCCCCCTCCCAAGAGCTTTGAGTTCAGGAAAATAGAACCGATTTTGCTTCTTATACTAGGAATGTGTATGCTGCTGGCATCTCTTCCCTTGTCGGCAACTTATTTTTTCTTATGATCGCCTCCTCCCCTCTCTAAAAGCATCAAATTCAGAAAAATAGACCCGACCCTTCCTTTTACACTAGAAATGGGAATGTTGCTAGTCTCTACTCCCTCCCCGTCGACAACTTGCTTTCGCTTGCCATACTGTATTTTTGTGTTATCACCCCCCCCCCCCCCACCGTCCCAAAGAGAGAGGCTGGATTTGCCCCACATTCAGCATAGGCACAAAAAACCCAAAAAAATATCAGGGAGCGACAAAAAATTTCAAAATTCAGAACAGTGTAAATATTATTACCGTCTGAGTGTCAATTTGAAGTTAATGGAGTATCCTTTTGTGACCAGTTTGGTTGTATATCAAATGTAGTCCAATTATTCTAAAAGTAATTTAAATATTAGAAAGACATCATTTTATGAAACTTCCTTTGAACACATCCTCTTATATGTAATCACAAACAGAACTGAAATCAAAATATTTACTTCGGTCCAAAATGATTCCCCATGGGTTAGGGATAGGTATTAAGGTAAATAAAGCTCTATATTTGATGTACCGAACTAATACGACGTTTTGTTTCAAATATTTGTTCTTTTCTATAGTTGGTTGGTATGAAAACTTATATTAGTTTGCTTGTGGTTGCACTATATTAAAAAATGAATAATTTCTATTTATTTGAAACATAAATATTATGACATATTTATTGCTTGGTTTCAACCTATTTGCTTGAATGTTAGTAAAAATGAATAGATTACGCATCACAACGTGAAGTTTTGTTCATTGAACTAGAATAGTCATTTTTTGTAGATTTTGAGTAGCTGAACTCGAATTGCTCCATCACATTAGGTTTTTTAAATATCCTAACCTAAAGTTAAAAAACGCGCCTATATTTGAAGTTATGTGTAATAGCGAGAGTTTTTTTGTATAGCATCTTAAGGTATAACTCTTACTCTTTCAAATACCATTAACCTTGTACAAATATCTTCCTTTTTCTTCCAAATATTCAATCTTGAAAATTTCAAATTGCATGAATTTTTCAAGGTATGAAATCCGTCACTTTTCTTGACCCATAAGCTTTTAAACGATAATTCCAATAAACCATAGACGTTCTAGGGCTATCAAAGCATCACTTAAACTGCAATAAAGAAAATCTGTACTGTTAGAAGACAAACAAGCAAACAGTAAATAATCACAACAGACCAGAGACATGATAAATAAACGGCGAAACATGGAAAAAGATACAGCAGACTACCAACAACTAAACAAATAAATCAGAAAAAAAAATTAGACACAATATCAGGAAGCATAACACAGAAAGTATTAGAACGATCATAGAAAACAATACAAATATGAAGGTATTATCCATAAACTCAATTGGTAAACACAATATAAACCAACTTAAGGATAAAGAAGGAGAAACAAAGAATGGACGAAGCGAAGTGGCTAACATTGTCGAGAGAGTACACTTCAGTTAACCCAAAACCAGACATCAAGCTCCCCGATATTACGAATGTTGGTTCAGAAGAAATACAGAAATACCTGACACCACAATCGAAGAGTTGAGACATACTTCGTCACAAATGTAATCTGATCGTGCCCCAGGCGAAGATGATATATCTGAAGAAATGTTTGAACTCGGAGGGTCTGCAACGCTACATTCAATGGGTATTCTTTCCAATAAATGTCTTCTAAACGGTAAAATCCCTGCTAACTGACAAAACGCCCGAGTCATTTTTCCTTACAAAAAAGGCGACAAATTAGACATCGGAAATTATCGCCCCATAAGTTTTATATCACATCCATAGACATTGCTTACAAAGCATATAACTAATAGACTAACAAACAAATTTGACTCCTACCAACCTCCAGAACAAACTGGGTTTCGAAAGGGCTTTAGTACAACAGAGCAGATACAGAACATCAAATTGCTAATTGAAAAATGCACCAAATATAATATTCAAATCCACCTCGTATTAATTGATTATAGCAAGGCTTTTGACTCTGTCAAACTATGGGTCATATTTCAAGCAATGAACAATGCAAGGAATTGACTCCAGATACAGAAAGCTTCTGAAATATATTTACAGTAAGGCTATACTGCAAGTAAAGAAAACAGAGGACCTAGAAACCCAGAAAATAAATATTGGCCGAGGGGTGCGACAGGGAGATACGATTTCCCCTAAACTCTTTACTTTAACACTGGAAGATGTCTTTAAACAACTAAATTAAGAACATAGAGACACTAGCATCGATGGTAGATATTTCAGCCATTTATGTTTCGCGGATGACGTGGTATTAATAAGTAAAGATTTAGACCAGTTACAGGAAATGCTCTCTGAGTTGAAAGATGCTTCAGAGAAAGTTGGATTAAGCATGAACTTAGCAAAAACCAAAATAATGTCTCCAGAAGATACGCCAATTTATGTAGGAAACAATGAAATACAAAGTGTTGAGCAAGATGTGTATTTAGGCCATCTTATTAGACTTGGGAACGAAAACCAAGAAGCGGAAATAAATAGAAGAATTAAAATGTCATGGGTAGCCGTAGGAAGATTGAGATACGCGGCTAAAAACTCGGATTTCCATTAATTTGAAAAGATGCGATTTGACTCGTGCGTTCTTTCAGTAATGACCTATGAAATGGAGACAACCACATTAACAGTTTAAGCAGCCAATAAACTGCGTACTACATAGAGAGCAATGGAAAGAATCATGCTGGGAATACTACTACGTGACCGAATAAGAAACTAGAAAGAAATCGCACGAATGTGGAGGATGTTATAAAACGCATTGCTACTTTGAAATGGACCTGGGTGAGACACATTGCTATACAAGACTATACAAGGTGGACAAAACATATATTGCAATGGAGACCTAGGTCATCAAAAAGAAGTATCGAAATACCCCCAAAAAGATGGATAGATGACATAAAAAGGATAGCAGGTGGAAACTGGCACCGGATTGCAGAAAATCGATTGGAGAGAGACTAGAGGAGGCCTATGTCCAGGACTGGACCAAATTGAGCTACTAGAAAGAGAGCGAGACTGGTAAAGACTATTGTTTTAACTTATTTTATAAAAAATACAATTTTAAATCTTCATTTTCAATTTAAGGAAAAACTGACTTACATTTCAATAAATGAGTAAAAATTTGGCAAACTTCTTGTACCAGATAATTGATGAGGCGCCATATTCATCCTTTAATGGTACATTTACTTTCTCAATATCAATTTTGTGTACTATTATTCTTGAAGATTAAAAAATATAATAGATTATAAAGAATGTTTTTTTTTCAAAATTTTGTGAAATTTTTGAAAAAAAAAATGGCAATTTCGCAATAATATTTAAAACCAGATATGCTTTCATATAGATAGTTTTTGGAGAAATCCAAATATGCAAAGATATACAGAGTACCCCATTAAAGAAACAATTTTTTTAGTACCATGCTGTCATGAAAGACCATGTATAGTTAAAAATATTTCTAAATTGTAGAAATTTTTATATTATACAATTTTTATTAAACATTTTTTGAAATGTTTGAAAAATAAAGGAAATTGAGTACTTTATCGCACTATTGCGCTACCCTGTATTAAACCTTAGATTATATAAAACTTCCTCCAACTGTAGCCTTAGTACAGGAAAATCTAAAAATGCTGCAAGCATGAAAAAAATCCAAAATAACGTATAACTGTTTTTGTCACTATACCCAACTATTTAATCTTGTAAATTATAAAAAAAAAAATATCGTTCGCTGACAATTTCGAACCCCTTCAACCACTATTTGTGCAAATACGAACGTACAAATTATAATTAAAGATCATTATCAGAAGGCCAAAAAAACGTATTAAAAACTCGAATGCGTTTGTTCTATTTTCAAAAATAACATTGTATCAAGTGACAAATTATTTATGACTGTTCAATTTCAAAGCACGGAATGATATAAAATAGCGAATTTTCAACGCTTTTTTATGGTTCACTGTTTCATTCGATTAAACTACACAGACGGAAATATACTGATAAATTTAAAAGCATTTAGTATTTGAAAAATTTTGTTTTCAACCATTAAGTGAATATTTAAATTAAGAGTAGATATTTATTTCGAGAAATCAGATTAAACTATTAAATTTAGGTAGAGGATGTGACACTTATTTTATACTTCAAATGCTTCATAGAATCTTAATCTGAAAAAATAAATATGAAAAAATAAAAGCGACAACCCATTTTTTTAAGAATAGACCGTGAAATTTTAAAAAATCAAAATTTCAATAAGAAATAAATGAAATCTGCCGTGTCTAAATTAGTTGTCTATATGTTTTGTCCTTTCAGGCGGACAAAAAAGGAAAGAATATATAGAAACACTGCAGTGCAACTCTGGTCTTCTCTCCATAGGTGTTTCGACCACCTGATGGTTTCGACAGTGGAGCTCTATGGAACCAAGAGCAACATTCGCAGGAAACAACTGCCATATAAAATATAAAAGTCATATCAGCAGGATATTAAAAACCTGTCAACTTCGATGTCAGATTGAAAAATATCACCAGTCGAAATGACATCTATGCATTCACCGGAGTAGTGTGAAATTTTTAAAAATCGAAATTTCATTAAGAAATAAATGGAATCTATCTGCTGTGTTTAAATTTATTGCCTATATATTGTTCTTCCTTTTTCTTCTTCTTTCTGTGCCGTGTCAGGTCCCTCCAACTTTGGCAATTACAATGGCGAGTTAATCACGGTCCTCTGCTATTCTAAATAGCTATTCAGCACTGTGTATTCCTCTCTACTCTCGGATGTTCCTCAGCCAAGAGATCTGCTTCCTTCTAACACCTCTATGGCCGTCGATCTTACCCTTCTTCATCAGTTGAAGAATTCTGTACCGATCCCCTCTGAGAAAATGATCAAGATATGCTAGTTTTCTGCATTTTACAGTTGTCAGCAATTCACAGGTGGCATCTTCCCGATCTAAAACTTCAATATTAGTACACTTCAAATGGGAGACTCTTTCAACGATTTGTCCATTTATGAGCAGCGAAGCGTCTGGATATGGTAGACGACTGAAAACCATATATTTAGTTTTAGCAACATTTATATTGAGTCCCATTTCTTTTCCAACCTTACTGACAGAATCTAAAAGTTGTTTTAAACCTTGAATGCTTATGAATCACTTATGATGACTGTATCATCGGCATAACGAATCATGTTTATTAGCTCGACGTTGATTTTAGTCCTAAATACTTTGTTATGTAGAGCTTCCTTAAAAACTTTTTCCGAATATAAATTAAACAGCAGTGGAAAGAGAATACATCCCTGTCCAACGCCTCGTTGAATTTGGCATTCTTTGGTAAACCTGCCATTAACTCGAACTGACGCCAATATAAATTCTCTATAATCCGCTCATCCTTTCCATCTACACCCACATTCCTCAGTTTATCTATGAGCTTTACATGCTGTACCCTATCAAACGCTTTCTCGTAGTCAATAGAACATACCAAGATGTCTTTACGTTCGTTTCGACACTTTCAGATAAGTATATTCAGAGCAAATAGTGTTTGTCTAGTACCAAGGGTAATTATAAACCCAAAACAATTCCAATGTAGACCTCTTTCACATTTATTCCTTATTCTACAGTGAATAATACTCAGAAAGACCTTCAAGGTGTGACTCATTGGACTTAACCTGTATTCTTTACATGTTTTGGCAAGTTGTTTTTTTGTTACTGTTATAAAAATAGATTTCAGCTATTCTTCCGGTATTTTCCTAATGTTGTTTACAGAATTAAAAAAAACCTAACCAGTATATAGATATTGTCTTCATGAATCACTGAAATGTCTTCTGAGCCGGTTGCTTTTCTGGATTTTGCACGTCTTATGCCATGAAGAATCTCTGACTTCAAAATTTGCGGTCCTTCTGTACATCGCCTGAATTGTTTGGTCTTTGGTCTTCAAATAATTCAGTTAGAACTCTAACTTAAGAATTTCTTGTTCATCAATGAGAAGTTTACCTGTTGTGTCCATTAGTGTATAAGGGGCCCTCTTGTTGAACAGTCTAGAAACTTCTCTAACCTTCTTATGTATGTTAAACGCATCATATTTTCTCTCTAGTTCTACCGTTTCTCCACATCTGTCTCCTATCCACTTCCCCTTAGCTAGAAGAATCTTTTGTTTCATCTCTTTTTGCATCTTTTTATAGCCCTCTATGTTGTTCTTATACTTACTTATTTCCTTCATGGGACCTAATATTTTTTCAGTCATCCATTGTTGTTTATTATGTTTGGTATTATTTATAATATGTTACTCCATTTACCTTGAAACTAAATCATGAAATTATTTCCACATTTTGTTTACATTTTTGGTAAAATTTATCTCTTTCATCTGGTTATTGATGTCTGTTTCCATCTGCTATATTAAACTTCTTCAGCTGAGAATATTCCTTTAACTTCTGTAACTTAATATTGATATCGGCAATCAGAGTATTGTGGTCTGACTCAATATCAACAACTGAATATGTTGTAACCTTTATTACGCAGTTTCTGAATCTCTTGTTGACCAATATGTAATCAATTTGATTTCTTATTATGTGTTGGATCCTTCGCTTATGAAGCTTGTACCATGTGTTTGTTATTACCATGTTATTATTTCATTCAAACAGTCTATCACCACGTTCACCCAGTCATGTTCCCCTACCAAGTCAGATCTACCATCTTTACCAATCCTTTGTTTTAGGCTCTTTCCTGTGTTATTTAGTTGTTTGTAAAATATTTCAACGTCGTGATCGTTTTTTTTTTCTTCTGTAGGGACGTAAATCTGCAAGAAATTAATATTAGATGGGTGGGCGTTTAATTGTAGAAGCATTATTCTATTGTTGGTAGAAACAAAGTTATTCATAAATTTTTCCAGTTCCGACTTTATGAAAATACCGACCCCATTTCTATGTTGTGTATCGTCGTCTTCGCTGCCAGAATAGTAGTATAAAATACCACCCATCTGTCTGCACGTTCCGAAACTGGTCCATCTCATTTTGCTCACTTGAACTAAATTATCGAACGTACCAGGTGCGTATAGGTTTCTGATATTCCATGTCTCCTTTCAGGCAGAGAATAAGGAAAGAATATATATAGAAACAGTTTGTTTCCTGAAAATACAAGTCTGGTCCTGTCTCCATATGCGTTTCGACCCCCTTATGATCTTGTCAGTGGAGCTGTATCGAACCGAGAACAACATTTGCAGGAAACAACTGCCGGTGAATGCATAGATGTCGTTTCAACTGGCGATATTTTTCAGTCTGGCATCGAAATCGGCAGGTTTTAATATCCTGCCGACATGATTCGAAATTTATATTTTTTATGGTATTTATTTCCTGAGAATATTGCTCTCGGTTCGATCGAGACCATGATGTGGTCGAAACGTATGGAGCTAGGACCAGAGTTCTATTTGTAGGAAATAAACTGTTTCTACATATTTTTTCTTTTATCTCTGCCTGAATGAAGAATAACTTATAGGCAACGACGAGACCACGAGTCCCAGTATACTGACTTGAGCTTGGTGTGAGAAAGATGCAAACATTCACGGATATAGTCTTTCTCTTTCCAAAGAGGAAGGGCTAAGCGTCGCTCATACATATCGAAAACCCTTCTCGTGAACGATCAGTCTTCGGTTCTTACTCTTAAAATGTTCGGTTTCATTTTATGTCAGTTTTTTGTTCTTAGTTGATCATTAAATAAAAACATAAAAATTTGTTAAGTCACGGAGTCATGGAGATCTCTGATCTAGACAATCAAAAGAAAATATATTAACAATGTCGTTTTCGGGATATAACGCTTTTTATATTGTTTTAAGGCTAGAACACCATCGAAAAGCTCTAACATTTTGAACGTATGATTTGTGGTTATAATTGCTTTTTTATAGGTAAATATATTCTACTATATTACCGTATTTTTAGAAATTGTAGAAGTTTATATGAAATATATTTATGTTGCCTCTCAATGTATTTTTTTTTTAAATATTCTGTTAATATTCAGATACAAATAACAGCTTAAAATCATTACACATCAGCAACTAATATAAAATAGATTCACTTAGCTTTTATGATGAATACTTAAGTCAATAACTGAGCAAGTTGCTGCTTCCTATTGCATATTTTATTTTGAAATAGAAAAAAATACTACTTACAGGATCATAAATAAAAATTTACTTGACATTTGATTGTTAAACTATTAACATTTTCAACTATCCGAGTTGCTCAATTGATTGTTATAGCAGACTTTTCATACATAAAGCATTTCAAAATACACCCAGCAATATAATTTGTATTCTTTGACTTTACTTTGCAGAATCAAATAGACCTAATAAATGGATATTGTGTCTCTTGCTAAAGTGACTATTCGTATTGACCGAACGGATTAACCAATTATTCCGGCAAATATTTAAATACGACCCTGTAGTTTATATATCAGATTTAATAGGACATAATCCTGTCCTTCTGTTATTTAAATTATCGGAGCAGGTGCAGAGCAGAAATCTGGGTAGAGAGCGGGTTCGGCCGGACACAACCGAACATTTAAATGGGCCATAATTTAGAGGGTCCGAGGAGTTCCACGTATACGCAATGCCCAACAGTGGACAGAAAAGCGAATTTATGAGAGAAATATATTTTGAATGTTTTTGCGAAGAAATTAAAGACTGACACAGTTGTCAGAACAAAAAGTCTACTTACAGTGAAATGTGTATTTTGGAACATTTCTGGGTATTCCTAGAACGACTAACTAAAAATTGTTTTTCAAAATATTTTCTATGACGATAACTTTTGCACCCATTTAAACCAAACTAAAAATTATTTTCGCCTCTATGAAGATGGTATCTCCAAAATATGGTTTTTAAAAGTATCAACCACCTCTTCTGGCGTTGACCATGTAGTTTGTTTTTCAGGTACTGGACAAAAAAAAAACACTGGGTAATAAATCAGGGCTGTACGGTGAATAACCTATCAATTCCAGGTTTCATAAAGTCACTTGTTTGAGCCGATATGTGAAAGCTAGCAATGATACCGTGAAGAATTATTTATCGTCTCCGATGAATTTTCCTTAATTCACGGAAGGATTCCGGAAAATAAATGGGGTTATGTACTATACAAATTTGACAAGGCCTCTTTTTCTAATCTGACTGACTTTGGAGATATAGGCAAATCGGTGCATTCATGCACTCGGCTCTTTTCTCTCATGTTTGCTAGTTTTTTCACATATTTCATAGACTTTTTGATACAAAATGAAAATGTAGGCCTGTAAAATGTTACTTAAACTTTCAAAAATTTTTAGAAAATTAAAATCCTCTATTAACGACAAGAAAAACTCCTTTTATACTCTGGCCGAGTACTTCTTAAACAAGGACCATATGATGAACTTTGAGAGACCGAAAATCCTAGCAAAAGAAAATAACTTTCACAAAAAAATTTTCTTAGAAATGGTTCACATAAATACCGAACCACTCTCAATGAACAAAAAAGGGGACATAGAAAACTTCATTATAACATAGAATTACTTACTACAATTAGAGAATAATGGCGGCCAGTTCCTCACAGCTCAATCTTTTCAGTCAGAGACCGTTTAGTTACTTTATTGTTTTTCTTACAGTTGTCTAACCGGATGTTGCGTGTGCTTCTTTTGATTGTTCCATTACAATACACCCTAGAAATTATTACAATCTGAAGTAGCCATCTTCATCTTTTATCTATATTCGATACAATAATGAATTTTTGTCGCGACTGTTACTTCCTCCCCTGGAGTGGTTTCCAACTTACGAGCATTGTATTCTTCTTTTCATATTAAATCCGGCTTTGCATGCCGACTGTCAGTTGTCACTTCTTAACTGACGGTTCGATAGCGTCTACAGACTATTTGTTAAGCTGCTAAACAAATTAATTTTTAATAATTTTATTTTATTATAATATGTAAGATTAGTTCATAATGCAAAATATCTGCTACTATTCGAGAAAACCTGGCTTTGTATACATACTCTGGTAGGTTTTTTTTGTTTTTATTTTGTGGTAAATAATTTTAAGGAATGTTTTTTTTTCTCCTTTGTAGAAGTCCTGATGATGAGAATAAAATTTCTCGAAAGCTAGACTAACAGAAAGAGTTTTATTTTCTGGCTAATCATCTTTTTGACTGTAGCCCCACAAAAGTGTCCTAAACCATTCAATTATTTTGACTTTTTCTTAAATTGTCCAGTCACGAGACTACTTCTTCTTTAAGTATCATCGTTATCATCATCATCATCATCATCGTCATGCTCAGCTTCATCTACCGTTTCCAAATATGGTGCATCCTCTCTTATTTAATGTCCATTCTTCCATTTGGTGATGTAATTTATTCGGTGTTCTTGTAATTTATGCTCATTTGTGACCATGTTTTTCTATTTTTAGTTGCCCTGGATTAAGTTGTTCCTGCTAGTTTCCTAATGTCATAATCTCATCCGAGATTGAGGCGTTTTTTGACCTCTTTGTCTTTCTGGAATACCACATATTTGTTCTCGTTGTCCATCTATTGAATGTTCATCTTGTTATATGTCCGATCTATTGCCATTTTTTTGTATTACATCAATTACCTGGGTTTTCTGTCGTGTCCAATCTATTATTGTACTATTTCTTTTAGTTATGCCTAGAATACATCTTTCCATGACTCTTTGAATGACTTGGAGTTTTGCGGTGATTTTTTCATTAATATCCAAATTTCTCACCCGCATGTCATGACCGATAATATTCATTGATCAAATACTCGTTTTTTGAGGTATAGTGAGATTCTGGACTTAAATAGAATTTCGTCCAAATGCTAACTACCTTAGTTTAATTCTTCGGTTGATTTCCGGAAGTAACTAACTCGACTTTTGTATAAGTTTCCTCAGGTATATAAATTCATTTACTTCTTCCAGCGTGGTTTCATCGATCCTTATTTCGATGTTAATAATTAGATCATTGCACATTACTTTTGTCTTTGCTAGATTCATATTTAGACCAACTTCATTATTGGCTCTGTTGAGGTCATTAATTTGCTTTTACAATTCTTCAGGACTTTGAGAAATCAGAACTATATCATTAGCGAATCTGAAGTTGCCTAGGTATTTCTCATCTATACATAGATCTTTGTTATTTCAGTCTAATTTCCGGAAGGTTGCTGTAAAAAGCTTCGGGGATATAGTGTTTCCTTGTCGGAATCCTTTTTGGGTACAAATTTCTGGGGCGTTTTTAGTAAAATTTTTCGACTGTATAAATAAAGAACTATAGTAAGAAAATACTTTTTTCTTTTTTATTAATAGTTCATCAATGTTTGCTGACTTCCTTGGAAATAAGCTACAAAATCATAAACAACCGGCTTTAAAACTTTAGTTAACGAATATAGATTTCACGTAGAAGCGCCGTTCTTGATTAGAAGGCGTCACCAGTCATGGGTGCCAATGTTTACAAAGATTAGTTCTGGTACTCAAAAACCAGATAGCGCAGACACCTGACAAGATGAGTTAATGTAAAAAATTAACTTGCATATACAACAAATACTTCTACTCTTGAGAGAGATATACACAGGAATAGGGTAATAAATATATGCTCAGACAGCAAGGCTGCAATATTGGCACTGAAGTCCAGTGTCGTAACTTCGCAACTGGTATCTGAGTGCAAGGACGTACTAAATAGTATGACAAGGAACGGCTGCACAGTCAGACTCGTATGGGTCCCGGGTCACTCGAGCATACGCGGAAATGAGGAAGCAGAACATCTGGCAAAGTTGAGTTCGGCAACTGAATCGTATGGACCCCAACCTATACTACCTATCCCAATTATTGTTGGTAAAAGGGAATTAAAATCGTTACCGGAAAACAAATTTATTGAATCGTGGAGGGGAACTCTAGGAATGAGGTGTGCTAAGTGACATATAACTGTGCTTAGCGCACGGCGTGCCGAGAGCTTTTCTCCTTGGGAAGGAAAGAGCTGCGAATTATAGTGGGATTGCTGACAGCACATTATCACCTCAGGGGCAATCTTCATAAAATCGATGTCGAAGACGACCCGACGAGCAGATGGTGTTTGGAGGAGGATAAAACTGTTGACCATGTCCTCAGAGAGTGCCCAGCACCTAACGGACTGAGACACGGAAGCAGATAGGCAAGTTCAACTAACGAGGCTGCTTGGATTCGCAGAGATGATCGACCTCGAATAACCTGCAGGTATGATGGGATGTAAAGGGCCCAATGGAGGCCTAGACATCGATGATCTAGTATCACCACCCCTTTTTCATTCATTCATTTATTCAAAGTAGTAACAGTTCTTTAACTTGATCATATACAAGGGGCAATGTGGTGGCGAGGAACTGTGGAAGAGAGATACTTGCGGTGTGAGCAGCGTGCGAGAGAGAACAGCGCTTCTGTGTTGATCTGTATTGGTTTGTGTATGATTAAATAATAATTAAAATAGTATTTATTTTGTAAATTACCAGGGCAACTTGTCTTAATGCCATCAAATACATAGAATTTTGAAAAAAGTAACATAATATTTTAATTTAAATTTCACAAAACGGAGAGAAATACCTTTTCGTGTAAAAAATAAATGTAGTTTAATATTTAAACACAAATTTTGCTTTCATAATGTTATACGATAATTCAATTTGTTTTCATTATTTATTATTTTTGATTGCAAAAACCCATATCCAAACCACTGTTCGGCGATCAAGAAAAATGGCAAAATAACGGCTTTCACTTTCCCCATGGGGACAGCCAGGCGTTCGGAATTTATTTGCGCGCTTTCGAGCACTTGTGGGAGATTATCAGACGGATTATTCATAAATTTGGGTAATCGTAAAAACATTCGTTATTTTTCAGATGTCAGAAAATGCTGAGAAAGTTTTATCGGCGTTTGCGGTTCAAGGAAAAACGCGTATTAAAGAAAACGCGAAAATGTGACATTTTAAAATATAAATTTACGGCTAAACAAGGATTAGGGGATTTTGCCAGCCGGACGTAATTTTGTGATACTGACAAGGAAAAAAATTGGTTTATATGCGGTATATGTAGTTGCAAACATTAAAACAAGTCTTGGTGAAATATCTGAACTTTGGAGCACCAAAACTCTACAAACATAATTAATATTTTATTTTATTTATTTTATTCACTTCGACGTATATACAGGGTATCTCTAATAGGTTTGTATCTATCATTATAACCTATAGATTTAAACAACAATAGATTTATTTGAAGGCTGTTCATGATTGGTGGGAGAGAGGCTGTTTTGATGTTTGACAGATATAGACATGTTTACTTATCTTTTTCTCCAGTTTAATTATATGTCGTAACACTTTTCAGTGTTTCTAAGTACTATAAATACAAAATTTGCAATTAATATTAACAAAAAGAGGATTTAAAAACTTATTTTTATTAGTTAATATTGTTAGATATTGTTTATATAAAAAAATACCTATCATAATAATTTAGGCAACCATAAATTCATACTTCAATGTAATTTAGAAATGACGTACCGAATATCACATGATAGTCGTTTAATTAATGCAATTAGAAAAGGATAGCAAAAAAATCGGTATGTGTGTACCAACAAATGAAATATCTACTCTTTAACAATATTTTTTCAAATATATATAATATTATTAATTCGTTATTCAGCTAATTCTACAGGAATATGATCAAAGGTCTGTATAAAACTGTGGCACAAATTCCTGAGACTAAAAATGAGGATATAGCCCAATTTTCTTTGGTCCAAAAGTTGATAGTTTTTGAAATACAGGGTGTCAAATTTAAATATTTTTTAAAACTTTTTCGTGAATATTTATTTTAATAATTGCTTGATTTGTACTAAATTTGGAACTTTGGATTTTTTTAGGAAGAAATATCAGGATCCGATTACGGTTTCGATGTACATTGCAGAGGGCGCTACCAGCACCACTTCACCTACATCTAAAGCTTCATAACTCTTTGTTGTGTCTCGGTATATTAAATCTATTATTAAAAATTTTTATTCCTTGATATATTTGACTAAAAAAGTTAAACTTAATAGGTGTCGCTCGAGCAGGGGGTTCTGATATAATCCAATTTAAATGTTTTATTGCATACTGAAACTCGCTGTAGCTCCCCTCTTATCCAGTCAAATAGGGATTCGACCAGGATGAAAGATAATAAGCTATGAATTTGTTTAAATTTTAGTTTTGACATTTTGTAAGTTAGCTCAAAAGTTCAAAGATCGCAAAATTTTTTTTTTGGAAATATCTTTTTTCCTTTGCTCCAAATGACACTTGGAGTTATTAGCATAAATTTGATCCTAGACCATATATATATATATATATATATATATATATATATATATATATATATATATATATATATATATAGAAAGAGAGAGAGAGAGAGAGAGAGAAAATGCCAATTAAGAGTTTTAAGGCACTCTGGTGGGGCTACAGTAAAAAGAATGATTGGCCAGAAAAGAAAACTCTTTTGTGTTAGTCTAGCTATCAAGAAATTTTATTCCCTTCTTCAGTACTCCTGCAAGAGGGAAAATAACCTTCCTTAATTTTATTACTATGAATAAAAATAAAGAAAAATACCTACCAGAGTGAGTATGTATAAAATGTCAGGTTTTGTTCAACAGATACAGTCACAAGACCTGGCATTTTAATCACACTCACTTTGGTAGGTCTCCGATACCTGTGGTGGATTCATCAGTGGGATCCACCGGTATCTTTCCCAAACATCCTTGTACTTTCCACAAACTTGAACCTCTATTTAAGTCCAGTTTTGCCGGAAAGCGGTAGTAAGATGTTATGTTCCACAAATATATATATATATATATATATATATATATATATATATATATATATATATATATATATATATATATATATATATATTATTGTAAATGTAGTCTCCCTGCTACGAATTATTGTCTATTTAACCGAACCAAGACACGGTCCGCTCGGCTCACACAACTGACCACTAAAAGTTTGGTGTTTCCTTCTTCGTCAACGGCGGTGGATTCCTCAGTGGGTCCGCCGTTGCCTTTCCCACACACCTTTTATGTGCTTTCTATTATTTGGAACTTGTATTTGAATCTATACCTTGATGAAATCTATCGGGTAGATGTAATTTTAGAACACCACCTCCGCCAAGGCAGCTGATTTCTATGGAATTGGAGATTTTAAGTATTAATCTCGATTACATGAAAAGCCAGATGCCCGAAAACCCGTTTGAAAATGACCCCTCTAGTGTCCCTTATCGTGAGTTCTGTTTTAGAAACAACACTCTATGCAGCGCTCTCAAATTACAATGGTACTCACATCATATTGTAAACGTTGTCCCCCTGCTAGGAGTTATAATTGAATTATTGTGGAATTTATCGAATCAGAACACGGTCAAGTTGGCTCAGACAATTTGCCACTAAAAATTTGGTGTTTCGTCCTCGGTCAACGGCACTGGATTCGTCAGTGGGTCCGCCGTTGCCTTTCCCAGACACCTTTTACGTGCTTGCTATTATTTGGAACATGACGGAAGCTATGGGTGAGATGTAATCTTACAACTTGATATTTTATTTGGTTCTAGTCCGTTCTTCCCCAATTTATAAATATTATGAATCTATCTAGCATATTACTTCTTGGAAATGTTTTTGTTTTTTTGTACGCAAGGAATCTAGCCGTATAATCTTGATGATGATCTCACAGAAGTCAAAACCTCGACAAATGCAGCAAAATGTTCCATAAGTTGTTTTATTGACCTGGTCCAACTAAATCCCACATTTATAATCAGTTGAGGTCACTAAACTTTGGAATAAAATATTTATTATGTAAATTTGTCGTGCTCCTTCTTGAAGAATAATACAAATTTTAATTATGTAAAGCTCATGTACTGTCTGGAGCTGGGATGGATGCAACAGCTCTCCTCTTAAAGTCCTATTTACTGTATCTTTAGGAATTATAAGTTTCAAACCTAAGTGTCTGGTGCTCAGACACGGCTTTTTTTCAACTCATTCTGAAATTTCTTCCTCAATCTCCAATATACTATTTGTACTAGTCCCTGCGTATTCAATCGTTGAAGAAGCAGAACTACCGGTTTCTCGAATGCTATAAAGAGAAAGCTTAAGGAATAATGTAAGAAATGAGAAGATGAGAAGGAAAAAGAAAGGTTGACGGTGTAATCGATGTAACAGAAAGATGGAAAGTCCATAGAAGCAGTGGTTAGATGACATCAAGGAAATAGCGGAAAGACTGCAGTACCAGCTGGGTCAGAACTAATTCAGATGGAACCTATTGGCTCCGTGCATTACAGCAGCGCCAACAAATAAATGGAGTAAATGGCGATATTTGAGTATATTGACACTATAATAAATAAAATTAATATGTTTTGTTTTTAAAAAAAGTATACAGGTGTCTAAAACAAATGAAAAAGTATTTTATTATTATCATATAAATTCATTACTTCTGCAAAAAAAAATAAGTATAATCAATAAAGAAATAATTAAAACTCAATGAAAATTAAGTTATATAGTTTGAAAATAAACAAACTGCTGTTAAATAATAACATGGAATAAAAATTATTATATATTGCGCTGTACTTACCCTGGATGGCCACTAAAACAAAGAAAACTATTGAATTATGTTTCTTATTACTTAAAATACACATTTATATCGCAACTTCTAACAGGTGATGCTCTAGTATTCTTAACTTTATCCATTTATCCCTGAGATTTAATTTTTCCATTTTGCTACTGGAAATTTATAAAATTGACACTATTTTTTTGCTAGTATCTTCCAAATTTACAACCCAATAACTCTGGTTTCTCATTATATTGTTTTTAATTATTTAAAAAAATTGTCACATGTATCTGATACGTCAAAAGTAGAAAATAGCGCCTCGAAGTCCTTGAGTTATCCGAACCTTAGTCGTTTTTGCTCCCCCTACCATGACTTCACACTGAGCAAATATCCATAAGTGGATACGAAAAAGCTGCTGAGAAGAGAAAAAAGGAAAGCAATTAATTTGGAAGTTATTTAGATCGATTACTTTTCGTTGGAACGCCCTATATATTTCCGGAAACTGGTTTTACCTTGTTGACTTTTCGAGTAAAAATTAAACGGAGAAACGAATTTTAGGGTCAGCCGCAGGCAGATAAAATACAGTTATATTTTAACTTTTAGCCGTAACCTATACCAAAGTAATTTCCTCCCAAGACTTATTTATAACTTTCGCAAAGGATATTTTGTTGATAATCTCGTCATCCTATAAATCTTAAATCGGCAACCGGCTGAGAAAAATACGAGCTTTTCCTGGGAAAGCCCATAAAACGATTTTATGTTGTCATTAAAATCAACGTAAAGCCTAGAAAAACCACCAAAGTAGTAAAAAATACAACCTGCGTTAATTCTGGTTGCTTTAGAGACTTTTATAAACAACCAGAAAGGCCGTATATAAAGTGGTATTTATTTCTGAGAAAGTCTCATTTATAAGGGGCATTTAAGACAATTTAATGAGCATTTTAATTGTTTTAAAGCGTCTTATTGCCTTTCTTTATTTTGTACTTTAATTTGTGTGTGCTGAAAATTAATTGGTCTTTTAAAATGTTTGATATTACTTAGTTTTAAATTTTGTTTTATTTAATTTGTAATTGAAATACTTCCAAGTTAGCGCACTTTATAGATTTTACATATTACATTAGTTGTCTGGATGATTCAATTAGTGTACTACCATTTTTTAATGATACCATACAATATTGATTTATAGGTTAGTTATGATTTAACAGCTATTTGTATTAAACCTGTTTGGTGTTTTTCAATACAATGGAAAAAGAGTAATATCGGTCCGTAATTCCCTTTTTATTTTTAGATAGAAAAACGTGCCAAGAAATAAAAGGAAAGTTGTATGCTGTCTATGGGGACCCTTCACCATCTATGACAACCGTAAAATATTAGTTCAAAGAATTTAAGCCTAGCTGTACATGTATACAGAATGCAACCAATATTTTACATGATAAAAAAAGAATGAGAAAGCAGATGGTCCTATGAGTACTGCAGTTACTTACGGATAGGGCTATGAAATTTGAAGCAGTATTTTGACCTGCAATTCGCAACAGTTTTTGTATCAAGTCGCCACCACTAAGTAAATCTGGATTCATTACTAGCCAAAGACGATTCCATCGACTGCAAAGATCAATGCTACTATTTTCTCGGACTCAAAGAAAATAGCCCCCATGAACTTTCTTTAGAAAAAAAAAACACGATCATAGGACAGAAGTACAGCGAATTATTGAGCAGATTCGTTTAGAAGTTAAAAGAGACAGCACCATTTGTCGAAGAAAAATGATCTATTCCATCACGACAACGCACTAGCTCACTCATTCCAAATATTGAACTCAATAAAAAGACCCATACGAGATGCTCCGTCTCCAGAAATTCAATGCAATCTGGACAGAGGAATCTCTTGTCAAATATATATATATATATATATATATATATATATATATATATATATATACCTCGCTGATTTATATAATATAGAAAAAATCAACTGATAAACATTTTTATTATAAGAAAGGGTTTGCTTTGTTCTACTTGGAAATCAAAAGCACTACTTCAGGTTACAATCAACTACCAGAAAATTGTGAAAAATTCTCTCTTTAACAGTGTACTTCCACCTGCAAACCGATTTAGAGCTCATTGGTTCACGTCAATATAGGCAAGTATCAAATCACAAGAAAAGTGAATCCTTAATAGAACTTACATTAAACTAAAAGTCCGATAGAAACTGTGCCATCTACCGGAATTCTATGTAAACTGAATAGAAAAATCTCTTGTAAAATCGTTATATTCAAAGTGAATGATGTAACGATATATTTGCAACTGATCAGCTCTAAATGTTACTCCAAAACTAAAAACACCTTAACAGCTGAATGAAACGTCGTATATAAAGTTCCTTGTTCCAACTGTCAATTAGTTTACGCCAGACATGTTCATGATCACATCATTAACTGGGATGGCACTGAGATTCTGGTAAGAACTCCTGCATATCATAACAGATTCTTTCATGACATATTCCATTTTAATCATGATGACCACGCTATCAATAAAAAGAAGACCCTGAGTATCTGAGTGCCATTACAGCAATATTTTAAAGAAAAAAAGAAAAGTATTTGAGTCTCCTGGATAGTTCATCTCCAGATGAATAAGTTTTTTACATTGTTTGCTCCTATATTATATCATGTAAAAATTATTTTGCTAAACCTCACACTTGGCTAAGCCACTGTTTTACGGATTCTTATTTCCTTCACTACTTAGGCCACCCACGCCACTGTTCTCGGTTGACACCTGACATCTGTCACTACAAAATGGAGAAATATTCGAACGAGATGTATTGATGTCTGTGATTTTTTAAAATTTACATTAGCGTTATACATTTCATAGTATTAGTTTGCGTTTGTAGTTTATAGGGTTTTGGATTTATTCTCTACGAGTTCATAATTTATTTAAATAATTTTACCTTCAGTTAATTTCCCCATGAAACGTCGATGAAAGAAGGCCTCGAACTTTTAGTAATTTCTATTTCCTTATTTTGAACATGTCGCCAGATTACCCTTTTTCTCATTTTTATTATAGCATGTAATATGGAAATCCTTCTAGAAAATTAGGGAATCTTCTGGTATCGGCCAAAAGGGTCCAGACCGGCTTTCGGGTACAATTTAGTTTGAGAGCTCATCGATGCAACTTGGAAGGGTTTGACAAGTGTCAGGATTGAAGTTGACAATAAAAAGCTTTTAAAATAATAGAGTGTGTTCAATAATAGAGTATGTGTTTAAAAGACAGGCCTTCCGGAAATATATATTCCGGATTTCAATCCTTTCGTTCAAAAAATCGTGTTCACTACGTTTCGCCAAAATCTCATTTGGCATTTTCAAGTACGGTTCGTCTCGTTACTCGCTGAGAACTGATGGTGGCTTCTGGTGAATGTCGAGTTTTGTTTAGCTGGCTCGCTTTCTGATTGGATGAGCGGCTTCGCAGTTGTTTAGTTTCTTGTTTTTTTATTAATATTTTCCATGTAATTGGAACGCGTAAAACATCGTCTCGTTTATTCAGCTGTCCCGCTTTTTCGATTTCTAGGGCTTCTCTTATGACGCGTATCTTGTAGTTCTGTACTGGTGCTATTTCTTTTTCTGTTTCAAAGTCGATGTTGTGTCCGGTGGTTTGGTGATGTTGAAATAGAGCTGAGGTTGTTTGTTTGTTTTTGAGGCTATTTTTGTGATCTTGAATTCCTGCTGATATGCGCCTGTTTGTTTGTCCTATATATGTTTGCTGACAATCTGCACATGGAATGCTGTAAACGCCATGATTTTCAAGGTTGATCTTATCTTTGGAATTTCCCAGGATGTTAGCTATTGTTTTTTTGTGGTTTAAATATAGGCTGTATGTCGTGTTTTCTTAAAATTCTTCCGATTCTGTCCGTTATTCCTTTTATGTATGGGACTATGGCTTTGTTTCTTGTTTGATCTTGGTCTTTGGTTTTTGTTGTGGTTTTCTCTTATCTTTTCTCAATTCGCAGCGAGTAACGAGACGAACCGCACTTGAAAATGCCAAGTGAGATTTTGGCGAAACGTCGTGAAAACGATTTTTTGAACGAACGGATTGAAACCCGGAATAACCAAACCATTGATTTCACCATCCGTGAAAACCTACGATATAACATATATAAATATATATATATATATATAGATGAAACCAACCTTTTTCTTGTATTATCTTGCAATCTGAAGTAGCGGTTTTGATTCCTAACTAGAACAAAGCGCGCCTGTCCTGATAGGGCTATTTCAGTAGGCTTCTGGACATGTACATAAACTTTTACAAAAATTCAGTTTTATATTAGGCTTTGTTAATATCTTTAAGGAAATAAGAAACAGCAAATTCTGTAAAGGATTTACTTTGCTTGGTATGGAGAAATCATAACATTTTATATAAAACCAACAATACTTTAAAGCTACTTCCTACCACAGTAATAAAGCTCAAATATACTGCCACACTTCACATTAAAATATGTTATATTTTTGAAATTAAATTCGGACTGATTGCATCATAGATCTATAAAAATTAGTAAATAAAGTTGCTTGAACGTTCTGTTGTATACCAATCATTTTTTACAATCGTACATGGATTAAAATACTGTTTCCCTCTATTTTTGTTTTTCTTTACACTTTCTAAATAAATTTTTTCCATATAATTAAATTATATTGTCAAAATAATCCTATTAAGATGTTATCCTCTCCGAAGACTTACTATACCAATTTATTTAAAGTGGTATAAAGCAAAAACGAACCGTTTTAGCTCAACTCTGCGTGTACGTGTCTTCCAACTTGATGAAGGGGATAATTAAGAGTCCTTTGAAGCATCTTTACAGCAGTTTCAACATAGACTTGAAAGTTGGAATAAGTTTGTTTTGTGAGAATCCTTGGAGATCTTTTGAATTTTTAATTGCGAGAAAAATTTTTCATGAAGATTCTTTTTATAAAAAAACACGCTGAAAAATTGAAAATGAAAACGTAATTATGGCCCTTGAGACTTTAATTTTTATTAGGTGTGAATATTTTAATTGTAGAACGTACAGAAATTGTTTTCAATAGCAATAAGCTTTCATTTTTTAAATAATTTAAATTTTCATTAAGCACAAGGCACAGTTTTTCAAATTTAGCTAACAATCTTTCATACAAAGTCCTTTGGTTTCAGTGATTTGCGGTGTTCCCTCAAGCATTCATTAAGCACAAGACACAGTTTTTCAATTTTAGCTAACAATCTTTCGTACAAGGTTCTTTAGTTTCAGTGATTTACGGTGTTCCCTCAAGCATTCATTAAGCACAAGACACAGTTTTTCAATTTTAGCTAACAATCTTTCGTACAAGGTCCTTTAATTTCAGTAATTTACGGTGTTTTATCAAGTGCAGAAATACCAAAAATGATTTTTTCGGCGACACTAAATTAATTAAAATATGATTGTCGAATTTGAATTGTTTTTTTTTTCTGTTTGTTTGTACGACGTTTCGATTAGGTTGTGTTTTTACTTAATTATTACCATTATAAGAAATGAATGTTTTGTCGTAAGACTATGCGCTAATATAAGAACTGTGTCCATTGATGTGGAAATTATACAAAGTATTGGTTGCCAAGGATTAGGTATCTCACACTCGGTTTGCTAAAGATTGTTAATGTAAGTTGCTTTTATAACTTATCTCTTTTTCATGTTATGGAACTGTACATATTGCCACAGCATCAGGCCTTTTCTTAGGAAGTTGTTTGTCCCAAGCTTGTTCTGCAGTACCAAGTCATGATATTTCCTCTTTTTAAGAATGCATTTTATGTTTTTTAACACTAAATTCTAATGAATGCTTGATTTCTTTTACATATATTTCACTACATTCACATGAAACTTTTCTCTAGTGTTTGGTTTTATCTTTTTAAATGTGCTATGAGTATACTTCCCGATTTGAGGGCTGTTTTTATATTAAAATTAGGCAATTCGTCGTATTTTCTCTGAGGTTCCGTTAATATATGGAATTGTGCTGCAACAGGATGTTTTGTTGCAACAGGATGATTAGATCTATAGTTGAAATATCGTCTAGTGTGCTATAACTTCCTGTACACTACGGTTAATAATTGTGTCTGACATCGTGGAAGAACAACTGCTCATTTATCTCTTTCTCCACGGAAAACCTAATTGTCGATCGAATGGAGTTTAGATGTTTCAAGAAATCTTTTGGTTCTCGATTATTAACCTTTCATATTAAGAAAGTATCGACATATCTCAACCAGATTGTCGGTTTTACTGTTTCTGTTTCTATGGCGTAAGTTTTGAACCATTCTCTCGCTCTCTCTCTCTCTCTCTCTCTCTCTCTCTCTATATATATATATATATATATATATATATATATATATATATATATATATATGCTTGCCACGACTGGGGAGAACCAATCGAAAACTCAACACACTGAGCATAGAATTTATTCTTTACTTGAAAGCAAGCGCTACGAAGGCAGCATTCCAAAAGGTCCATCATCCCATTCAGTGGTAGTCATTTGAATCCTTTGGAAAGCTGGTTTTGATTAGGTTTAGTGGATTCCCTAATTACACATTAGTATAGAAACTTTCCATATTAAAAGTTATTAGTTTATTGTCCGGCTCTAAATTAATGTTATTAATAATATTCTTAAAACGTGTGGAATTTTTATATTTTAAAGGATGCATGGTTTTTAGGAGAAACTTCACCAGTGCAATTATTGGAGATCCTGCGGTACTGGCTTTTGATCTTAATGGTATGCTGATTATGTAAAGTTTTGGTAGTCGCTAACGATATGGTGGTATACTGTAGTGTAGAGTGAGCGCTGACCGTAGATTATCAGGTCTAGAATATTTGTATTTCTTTAGTGTTCAGTGATTTTTGACTATGTAGGTTTAGTTGGATTCCGAGCTAGCTGTCAATATTTGCCCTTTTCCAAGATATCCACCGATAGTTTGACCCTACGTTACGATACCTATGGTTATCGTTGCATTTTCTTTGCCTTCTGTAGAATTTTGATGATTTTATCCCAACTAAATTCTTTTAAAGCTAATGCTTCTTCTTTGGAAATATTTTATATAGATTTTTTCTTATTTCTAGGTATAATTTTACTTTCCACCTCGACTCGTCGGAATGTTTTTCATGGATTTCAATTGATTCTATAGAATTTATAAAGGTTTACTAAAACAACTCAGGTTCTTTGAATTTCCGTTTTCTCCAATGTTGTTCTCGGTGTAGTATTTTAGCTTCAGACCATTTTATGTGGTGTCCATGAGTCCAGGCATGATTGTCGGAACCAGATTTTTCTGATACTCCTCGAGATGTGCATTTTTGGTGTTCTTTGATCCTTACTCAAGAGGTCTCTTTGTTTCGCCAACGTAGGAATTGCCACATTCACGTGGTATCTGATATACACAGTTCTTCATGTCTCTTTGAGTTGTTGGTTTGACCCTAGTAAGTCGATTTCTCAGAGAGTTATTTGAATTAAAAACAACGTTGATTTTATATCGTTTTCCTATATATTATATAAAATCAACGTTGTTTTCAATTCAAATAACTCTCTGAGAAGTCGGCTCACTAGGGTCAAACCAACAACTCAAAGAAACATGAAGAACTGTGTATATCAGATACCATGTGAATGTGGCAATTCCTACATTGGCGAAACAAAGAGACCTCTTGACGTAAGGATCAAAGAACACCAAAAATGCACATTTCGAGTAGAAACAGAAAAATCTGGTGCCGCCAACCATGCCTGGACTCATGGACACCACATAAAATGGTCTGAAGCTAAAATACTATACCGAGAACAACATTGGAGAAAACGGAAATTCAAAGAAGTAGCGGTTATACATCATAACCTGAGTTGTTTTAGTAAACCATCTTTAGATATAAGAGAAGTGTGGAAACCACTTCTTAGTAATTGTAAACTATAACTAAATGCAGCATAAACAAAAAATATGATTTTGCCATAGCCGGCATGACTGTACCCATCTCAGTCATACTCTACTGCATTTACTTTTAGTATAAATAGTCATGTAGCTAAGGGATTTATTTAGTTTCACTTGAAAACGGCTAGAGATAACTACTAGCCGAAACGTCGTGATATTCAACAAAAATAAAGACAATGGAAGTCCAACAAATATCTACTATTTCGCAATTAAATTCTATGTTTTAAAACTGATACTGCCTGATAGCAAATAATTACTAATGCTCTATTTACAAGAATATTTTGACACAATTTCCAAAATTCCGTGAAAACTTAATAGATGCTATTATGCTATTTTTAAATGCATTTTGCTTTCTTTTTAAATTAACTATTTTCCACATACTTCTAGGTAAGGCTCTTCCATATCTTTCCAAATTTGTTAATCGTTGAAACCAGTGTTTTCCTGCAACTTGTTTTAGATCATTCTATTATCTTTTTAGTGGGCTGCTAAAGCTTCTTTTGCTGGTTCTCGATCTCCATTGTATGATTTTGATACCGATTTGACTTCATTCATTCAAGCTACATATTCTATCCATTTTTACTTTTGCCTTGCTGTTATTAACCAGAAAACTCAAGTAACTGATGTAATCTAAAGAATAAAATCCCTAAAATGGCAATGGGCACGACGTATAGCAAGAAGAACAGACAATAGTTGGACCAGTAGGACAACTATGTGATGTCCTAGAAACACCAAGAGACCAAAGAGATGCCGATGGGATTATGACAAAAAACTGGCAGGAACAAGTTGGTCCGAGACAGCTTAAGACAGAAGAGTTTACCAAATATATATACATATATATATATATATATATATATATATATATATATATATATATATATATATATATAGATATTTTATTGCTTTTCTTATTTTATAACACCCTCTCCTTATCAATACCCAACTGATTACTTACCAATCGCATTTTTTATAATGCACTTCTGCATGATTGTTTAAGTCGCCGTAAACTGCAACTAAAGTGAAATAACTACCTTTATATGACTCCAATTTGTAATGTGCGACAAACAAAAATAAATAATCCCCCACTAATGGCCCTTGTAAAAGTTTTATGGCCGGTTTATCTAATAAACTTTATTCCCTCAGTTATATTGTCCGCCAAATTATTAAACAGGAAGACATCAAGTTTACAACGTTAATAAAACCCTTTATACAGTATCTTGTGCGTTTGTGAATTGTATGATAAGAGAAAGAAAAATACTCCTTGAAGTAATTTGAGGAATTATTGGTTTAGATAACCACCCAGGCAGCACAAATTAATTCTAGCTATGTTTCGTCGATGGAATTTAATGAAAAGATAATACATTGTATAAATCAGTGAATGAATGAATGATTAAATAAGTTTTATGATCATTCATATTTCTTAGGCTTTGGGGTATACATTATGTCTCCGAAATGCCCAGAATGTTGGCTAGCAGGAATTCTGTGAGAACATGATCGACAACTTCATTCTTTTCTAGATACCATTTGCATACTCAGTTACTTCCGACAATAATTTTCTTTTCTTCTTTTCAAGCACGTTGTGTCCATCATTGAGTATTCCTCGTCTATCTATGTCTGTCTTGTGGCACTTTAATGTATAACAGCGAACGGCAAAAAAATTATATACAGGTCTAGAAAATCCAAACCTGAACCTGGACGTCTCTTAAGTAAGATAAAGAAAATAGAAAATTATGAACTCGAATCAAACAACTTGTACCATATAAAAGAGTTCTCTTTGCCACCCAAGCTTCAGTGTAGTATAACTTATCTTTGACGATGATAGACGGCTAAGTGAATGATTTGGCTGGAGCGAAATTGGCCCAACGTTGTTACCTCTGCCAAACAACATCTCAGTTCAACAACATTGATACTGTGTCCCAGTAAATACAGAATATTTCAAGCTACAGCCATTATAACAAGAGTAAAGCGAAGTAAAACTTCAAACTGCAAGATTATTCTTCAAAGGATAATGTTGGTACAACATGCCAACAGGAATCCACAAATTACTTACTTACATCATAGCATTTGCAATATTTCCGATAGATAAACTATCGAAAGATACACAAATATCAACGGACAAGTTGATAAAAAACTATTGCCTAGACTTTTCCCAAAAATCTTCTCGAGAGAAATATGGAGGATGGGTTCCAAAACTTTTGGCGTGGATGGATCCATACACTGTTTTTTGACATCGTAAGGATTCGGACAACAATTCTTACATATTGGAGAATGAGAAAATAGTAGCTAACAAAGAAGGCAATGATTAAAAAGTTCTTTTTATTATTTTTATTACAGCCGTATTATTTATTCATTTGTGTAAATCAATAAATATTATATTACTTACAAATTATTTGCATTGGTATTTGTTAAGAAGTCCTAAGCATAGAGGAAAAAGTACTTTTGCCTTTTTAACAATTATCGATATCCACGTATTTATTATTATATTATTATTTTTAAAATGCACCTTGGACTCAAGCGCAATAATTTATTCATGGAATTACAATTATTCTTTTTATTTTATTTTTAAATTGCATATTTAAAGGCTATTTATCCACATTAGACGTTTTTCGAAATTTGATTTTAAAGATTCAGTCCGCTATGTTGGATCCGATTTTTATTTTTAATATTAAATCCGTGCTTTCAACCCACTGTGTTTTCGCGACCCCGCCAACCATCTTTACTGGAAACCAGAAAGCAAATTACGATACAACGTATGCTTTATTTCTTTTTTTCAACAAGGCTAAACGAGTTGTCCGTCTCTTTCTGTTACATTCCCTTTTTTTAGAGCTTCTGTTTCGGATTTTCCACACCTGTATAACCATTAAACAACTACGGTAAAATTATTAGTCAGAAACGAAAATTATCACTTATTCTATCAGTTAATATATCCAAAATTATCAATTAATGAAGTAATTGAAGATGTTTTCTCAAATTATTAATTATGTAAATAATTGGAGACGTGATTCCTGAAATTGAAGAGCAAACTTGACAAAAAGAGTTATGTGCCAAAAAGCAAAATTCTCAGGAGAGTTAAAAAACTGATTAAGTTAACCATTTATGAATAAAAATCTATTTAATTTGACAAAATTGTTTATTTGCAAACTTAAGTGTATACGTGTACGAAAAACACTCAAAAATAAAAAATGTTTTCAAATCCAAGCCAAAGAAAATGAAGAAAAAATAGAAAAGGACTAAATATCAGTAGCATTTTCATGGTAAGTAAGTGCTGGTAACTATGCTATAAGTTTTTGATAGAACTGCTGGTGCACTGGTAAATGAATATATGGAATCATAGCACGTAAATTTTGCTTTTTGGCCACATTAAGCTTTGGAGTATGAAGGTATTAAAATCCATAAACTCAACTGGTAAAAGCAATATAAACCAACTTAAAAATAAAAAAGGAGAAACAAAAAATGGACAAGGCGGAGTGGTTAACATCGTGGAAAAGTTCTATTCAAATTTGTATACTTCAATTAATCCAAAACCAGACACCAAGCTCCCCAATGTAACCAATGTTGGTTCAGAAGAAATACCTGACATCACAATCGAAGAGTTGAAACATGCTTTACCACAAATGAAATCTGATCGTGCCTTAGGTGAAGATGGTATATCTAAAGAAATGTTGGAACTCGGGAGGTCTGCAACTCTACATTCGATGAGTATTCTTTTGAATAAATGTCTTCGAAAGGGTAAAATCCATTATAACTAGAAAAACGCCCGAGTCATTCTTCTGTACAAAAAGGAAATCGGAAATTATCACCCCATAAGTCTTCTGCCACATCCGTACAAATTGTTTACAAAAATTATAACTAATAGATTTACAAACAAATTTGACTTTTATCAACCTCCAGAACAAGTCGGGTTTCGAAAGGGCTCTAGTACAATAGAGCAGATACAGAACATAAAATTACTAATTGAAAGATGCTCCGAATAAAACATTCAACTAGCATTTGTTCATTATAGCAAAGCTTTTGACTCTATCGAGCTATGGGTCATATTTCAAGCAATGAACAATGAAGGGATTGACTCCAGATCCAGAAATCTTTTGAAATATATTTACGATAAGGCCACACTGCATGGAAAGATAATAGAGGACCTAGAAACACAGAAGGTCAATATTGATCGAGGAGTACGACAAGGAGGTACGATTTCCCCTAAACTCTTTACTTTAACACTGGAAAATATCTTTAAGCAACTAAACTGGGAACATAAGGGCATTAGCATCGATGGTAGATATCTTAATTATTTATTTTCGCGGATGACGTAGTATTAATAAGTGAAGATTTAGACAAGATACAGGATATGCTCTTGGGAAAATGATTCAGAGAAAGTTGGATTAAGCATGAATTTAGCAAAAACCAAAAAATAAGGAACAAAGAAGTAAAAAGACGCACAAAAATGGAGAATGTGATAAAAGACATTGCTACTTTGAAATTATCCTGGGTAGGATACGTCGCTAAGCAATACTATATACACAAGGTGGACAAAACATATATTGCAATGGAGACCTAGGTTCTCAAAGAGAGGAATCGGAAGACCCCCAAATTATAGGAAGACGACATAAAAAGAAAGCAGATAGAAACTGGCAGTGAATTGGGCTGCTAAAGAAAGAGAGAGAAGCTTTGGAGTCGATTCCTGTCCTATCTGTAGGTTATTTATTTGGTGTTCAGATATATTTTTTTTTTATCTTTTACCAAGGTTTGATATTACTAAGCGATTTCTTAATAAACACGTATCCTGGGTTATCTTTCGTAACTCGTATCTGTGACAACATTGATATTAAAATATGAATACTAGATATTGAGGAATCTGCGACATGTTGCAAATTTATAAAGTATCTAGGTTCCATTTTTACAACTCTGTATGACTGTATTTATCTGGTATCTCTTATGAGTTGCTCTGTGTCCTCAGGAACGAAACATTTTTTAAGTCTTCTTCTTCCTTCCATCAGTGCGAAATGACGATCGTTTGATAAGTAACTGTGACCTCTAACGAGAATTTTCATAGTTGTTTCTGTGAATAGACCAATTGATGTTAAAACAGCATTAAAAATGTTACCACCCGATTCTTATTCTGTTCGGTGCAGTTGTCACACTATATGTTCAGTTTTTCTTTTTCTGTAACGCTGGAATTCACAATCTTTAGTAAGCAAGACAATATCATTAGATCCCCTGGAATATTCGGTTTCATTCCAGACATACATGAAGGCTTCATTTGTATCGGCAATATGCACACTAAAGTTGTAAACTGACAGTTAACTCAAATAATACATATCAGAGTTATTTAACTTTGGAACGAATAATATTTTTTCTAAATCTGTTATTGTGCAAGTATCACTTCCCGATTGCTAGGAGGAAGCCCAAGCTTCTTTTAGATCGGTTTGAGCTTTTTCTGCTTTACGATGGTGCAACTGTATCTCTAGGCTTACTCATGTCTGTCACATGTATCCGTTCTGGGTCTAGGAAATTCTTCTTTGAAAACTCTGCAGTAGTGTTTATAAAGCTTTTGATTATGAGAATAGTCTTTATTAAAAGCTTTTGCAAGCCAATGTATATTAAGATCGAGGCTAAGATAAAATTTTGAGCTTTTTCACGAGGGTAATGGCTCTCATCTTTTGATTCTGAATTTACGTAACTTATAATATACTTGCGATTTTCTTTAGTGTAAACTTTTCGATGATTACTATGAGTTCCGCGTTTATCTATGTAAGTTATATAAATACTTTTTTTTTGATATTAGAACTTCAATCTTTTTTTCGCTAGTGACAATACAGTCATGAAAGTTTTCTTACAGATGTTTACAATACTTCCTGATCCATCAATCTGCTGTCTTTAGAAAAAAACTAAGTGCGCTGGTGAATTTTACATAAAAAATTTTACAACTACCGTTTTTTTCTTTTTCACGTACATACTAACTAAAATATGAGCGGGGCTTGTAAATGGGAAATTTTTAGTTTTGTCTGATATCTTAAAAACAGTTAAATTTTGTTTGTTGTATCTTTTGTTTAACAAAATCTTTAATAATAATAGAGATACACTGAAAAAGTGTCGAAAATTGAACACCTTAGACTTTCAAAAATTAGAAAATCATTAGCTCATTTTGTCTTTCTTTTTCAGATTTTCGAATGCAATAAGGAAACAGAAATTTAAAAGAATGGGTCTTCCACTATATTTCGGTAAGTTAAAATCAAGATTAATCTTAAAATTATATATCACAGCGTGATGCTGATTGCTAAAGTCCCGCTAGTAATTACATAGAGTTATATACCAATTATACTATTAAAATTTTATTAATAATCCCACTCAAAACTTAAAAGCATATTTCAAACAATCTATAAATATATTTTTACTTGTCCCAAAGTTAAAATTCCTGTATATTCATGATATATTCCCTCATAATACACATTGACGGATTCAAAAGTAACTTGAAAATTGCTTTAGCTTTCTATGCACCTAAATATAAATTTCAACAATCTATTTATCTAAATAAGTGCTTAGTATTTGTTATATCAAATCTGCAACTATATCATATGCCTTAGAATGAGCTATTGCAGAACAATTTAAGACGGCAATAATATACTCACATTCACACTTTCTTCTTAAAATTTTAATATTTCTATTGTTTTTAAATTATAGAAATTCTTAATCAAACAAACAAATAAATATATTTTCTTTGCATTAAATCACACACCAGCATTAGAGGTAATATTATTGCAGACCAAATTGCAAAACTCTAGCAGTTTATAAGACAGTTTAACCGTTAACACTATTTTATTCGCAACGAATTTTTTCCAAAACCCAAATTAATGGAAAAAAATAAATGCAAAATATGAGATATTTACACCAGCCAGTCTAGTATCTTCTATAGCATATCTTATCTTAATCAAATAAGAATTCAAAGCCATTCAAGTTGGACAACGTGTAATAAATATGTCGAGGCTAGCCACTTCTTGTTAACTGTAACCAAAATGTCCATCTATTAGACAATTTTCACAACTGCAAAAATTTCGATGGCCCTTTTGGCTATCAGAAATTCTGCAATCCCCAAAATTTGATGTTGCCCTACTAAACTTGACCTACTATTTCATCATCATGCTCCTATCGACACAAGAGCGTGAAGTGTTCCTAGGTGATTTTAAAAGCCAATAAGTTTTTTAAAAAGATTTCATTTTGAAACGGGTTTCGTTCAAACTTAGTACACTAAATGGAGTTTGTTCATCATTAATGATAAAAAATAACATCTCTTAAGTGCCTTCCGTTTTCAGTCTCACACCTTCTGGCTCTTTATCTCGTAAGTTTCATGACAGATATTGAAATATCTGGCTCTAGAATCCTTATTTCTGCTCGAATGTTGTTC
The DNA here is from genome assembly GCA_034092305.1 of Diaprepes abbreviatus. Lineage (NCBI taxonomy): Eukaryota > Metazoa > Arthropoda > Insecta > Coleoptera > Curculionidae > Diaprepes > Diaprepes abbreviatus. The sequence continues at coordinate 4,895,813 of JASJET010000129.1, forward strand.
TTTAGATGGTCATGGATTCTAGGTTTATTGACGTAAACTCTCTCCATTAAATAACCCCACAAAAAAAAAGTCAAGCGGTTTCAAGTGAGGCCAACGTAGTGGATATGGAATATCCGACCGTCTTGAAATTATTCCTTCCTCAAACAATTCTGTTAGAAGCTGCACTGTTGGCCTGGTGGAATGAGACGTGGCCCCATCTTGCTAAAACCACATTTCTGGTCTATATTCTAAGGATGGACGAAAAACATTTTCCAGCATGACTCTATACCGTGCACTCTCTGCAGTCAAAAGAGTTCCATCTTCTGTTTCAAAGCAATAAGGTCCGATGATGCCCTGAGCAGTCACTCCACACCAAACGGTACATTTTATAGAATGCAATTGTCTTTCGGGATTAACTCTTGGATTTTCCATTCCCCAAATCCCTCAGTTTTGCTTATTTACGAAGCCATTCAGATGAAAGTCGACTTAGTCGCTCTTAATCAACCGGTTCAGAGAATTAGGTTCATCTCTACAAAGTTGTTGAAAACGAACAGTATACTGGAGTCGCTGATGGTAATCCTGTGAATATAGCTGCTGTATAAGTTGGATTTTATATAGAAATAACCAAAGATGCCTCAAAGTACGCTGGACAGTTGTCCGGGTCAACTCCAATTCATTAAAACGACGTCTAGTTGCTTGCTTCTTCTTCCATGCTGGCTGAATGTTCTGTTCTGTAAATGCAGAGCGTGGTCTACTGGTACGAGACAATTCAACTCCTGAACCGTGTTGTTCGAAACGGGTAATTAGATTGCATATAGTCGTTTCAGCTGGAGTATTTTTCACTTGAAAATGTGTTCGACTGACCGATGATTTTCAAAATACAGTTCAACAACTTTGGTTCTCTATTAAATACTGAGCCTCTCCATGACTAAACTCCCAAGTTTCTAGTGTCGAAATCTGAAAAGAAAAGAAATAAAAATCAACTATTACACAAATTACTGCTTTTTAGAATCACTTATGAACTTATGACCCACCCTATCTAGGTATTTCTTTCCTGTTCCAAGTCTCAATATCTAAATATTGGTATTGTTTTCTTTTGATATTTTTAACCATAATTAACATATTCCGTGATCAACATATTAGTTTGTAAGGCCAGAAACTATAGAAAAAAATTCTACTTTCGGGAATAAGAATTATGGCAATAAACGATAATAAAATGATAGATGAGAGAGCATTATTTGTAGACTGGAATAAATTTTAACACGTAAAAGTTCCAGGTCTGCGAGATTACCTTATAGGGTGTTCCACAATAACTCCAAAATATCGAATCTCGCTATACATACAGGGTGAGTCAACGATTTGATGAAGTAGGTTTGTGCCTTTTCGGTGAAATTAACAAAGAAACTATATTTATTGTTTGATACAGTTTATTTTTACGCAGATTTTAGAAATATTTAGGACTCTACAGGGTGAGCCAAAAAACTAGGACAGCATAAAGTTGTATTTTTTTAAATAGAACACCCTATATACGAATCGTATTTTCGATTTAGCTTATAATTTTAAATCTTTTCTATTAAGGGTTTACTATAACAAAACTTTATAGTTTCTGAGATAATTAAGTTTAAAGAAAAAAAGTCACATTTTCAAGCATCAATTCAATCCTAAATAAGGTTTTCAATTTTGTGACAAATATATTTAAATTTGGAATTTAGCAAGGCCAAGGACAAGTTAACATAATTTTTACCTAATATTTGCAATAAAAGCTACAGGGTGTTGAACACATCGGCTCAAATTTGAACAAGTTTAAATGAATAAATATCTTTTTTTTTTAAATGGTACACCCTGTATATTTTCATGTTATTTAATAGAGTAATAAAAATCCTAAAAGTTTTGCTCAATATATTAGGATATATACTATTTATAATAGTTTTTGAGATATTTCAGTTTTTCTTATTTTCCATACTTTTTTACAGAAATAGTCTTCATTATCATAGTAGCCATGGCAAAAACAATGTAAAAGAACATTTTTCTGTGTGTCAAATTTATAACCGCAATCACTTCTTTTGGTTTTTATGTAGTGTAGTTTTTTTTTTTTTGCATTCATCTTATATTGTAAAATGAATTTTCCAAAGAATGAGTTAATACATATGATTTATACAATAGGAGAGGCTCAAAAAAATTGCCTTCTTGCTCAAAGAATTTACAAAATGAAGTATTCTGATCGACGCCAGCCTAATACCCATACTTTTCACAACTTAATGCAAAGATTTGATTCTTCTGGTACTGTTGATTATCCACAACGTAAAGTGGTCAACAAACCAGTAACTAATGAAGAAAAATAACTACAAGTATTGTTAAATGTTCAGGAAAATCCTTATATTGGTAGCCGTCAGTTAGCAGCATTATGTGAAACATCACAATCCACCGCTAATCGTACTACCAAGAAATATAGGTATCATCCATATCACATGGAATTACACCAAGAATTGTATGGACAGGATTTTGAAAGTCGTGTAAACTTTTGTCGTACAATAAATGCGGAGATTCAATTAAATCCAAATGTATTATGCAAGGTAATGTTTAGTGATGAAGCTACTTTTAGAAGAAACGGTGCCGTAAATAGACGCAACATGCATTATTATGCCACAGAAAACCAATTTTGGATTAGAGAGGTGCAACATCAAAACCACTGGTCATTAAATGTTTGGTGTGGTATTCATCATAATCGAATTATTGGACCCCACTTTTTTAATGAACCACTAAATGGCCATAGTTACCTGAACTTTCTACAAGAAGAACTACCCCAACTGCTTCAAGGTCTCGATAGGGATGAGCTCGACAATATGTGGTTCCAGCACGATGGTGCGCCTCCGCATTACCATCGTGAAGTTCGTGCGTTATTGGACCAACGATATCCGCAAAAATGGATTGGACGTAGGGGTTTCATTGAGTGGCCACCAAGGTCTTGCGACATCACCCAATTAGATTTCTTCCTATGGGGTTATATTAAAAATAAGGTGTATGTTAATCCATCAACAACAGTGGAAGATATGCGAAACAGGATTAGGGATACCTGTAGAACAATAACGCCACTAATTTTGTCCAGGGTCCGAGAAAATCTGCAAAAAAGACTAAATTTGTGCATTGCACAAGAGGGTCGTTTATTCGAACACTTTATCAGTATTTAATAGGTAATTTTTTTGTTTCAATTTAGTATAAAAGTAAATATGTATTTGCCTTGTCGTTATTGTTGTGTTAATTTTTTCACATTATGTTTAATTAAACTATTGCCATTGTAATATAACGAATAATGTATTTCATCATATTTAACCATATTCTGTATGTTTCTGTAGTTTCTTTTTATTATTTTACATGGCTACTATGATAATGAATACTATTTCTGTAAAAAAGTATGGAAAATAAGAAAAACTGAAATATCTCAAAAACTATTATAAATAGGTATAGGATATATTGAACAAAACTTTTAGGGTTTTTATTACTCTATTAAATAACATGAAAATATACAGGGTGTACCATTTAAAAAAAAAGATATTTATTCATTTGAACTTGTTCAAATTTGAGCCGATGTGTCAACACCCTGTAACTTTTATTGCATATATTAGGTAAAAATTATGTTAACTTGTCCTTGGCCTTGCTAAATTCCAAATTTGAATATATTTGTCACAAAATTGAAAACGTTATTTAGGATTGAATTGATGCTTGAAAATGTGACTTTTTTTCTTTAAACTTAATTATCTCAGAAACTATAAAGTTTTGTTATAGTAAACCCTTAATAAAAAAGATTTAAAATTATAAGCTAAATCGAAAATACGATTCGTATATAGGGTGTTCTATTTAAAAAAATACAACTTTATGCTGTCCTAGTTTTTTGGCTCACCCTGTAGAGTCCTAAATATTTTTAAAATCTGCGTAAAAATAAACTGTATTAAACAATAAATATAGTTTCTTTGTTAATTTCACCGAAAAGGCACAAACCTACTTCATCCAATCGTTGACTCACCCTGTACAATATTACATATTGAGACTCTGTTTCGGTCTTAAACTTTGGCCATTTTAAAATATATAATAGTTTTTTAAATAAACCTAAAGTCCTACTTTCAATTTTTTTAAAACTTTAGAACTTTATAAATCGACCTCGTACATGGATTTATAAAAGTTCATAAGGTTAATGAGGTACCTTATTTACGTAAAAGAAAGGCATATTAAAAACCTTTTGTTAGGTTTAATTGGAAAAAATTACCTATTAAAAATTCTTGGTATTACCAACCATTATAAGTAATATTCTAATTAGGTAAAAAGAGCACTAATAGGGTTCTATTATGTTTTATGATTTAATTGTGCAATAAAAAAATGCTAGTTCCTAATAAAAATATTTTTTAAAACATCTCCCATTATTGCTGAATTTAATAATGCTGTAACATATCTATTAAATGTTATGTCTAGTTTAGAAACTAGTACTGTTACACGAAACAAAATTTATATAGGAAGAAAAAGGTGGATTAAAATCACATTATTATGTTATCAATACGGTGTTAAAATAAAGAATGTTCCAATTTAAACATTGTTTATTTGTCCAGAAGAGAAATGAACGTAGTTCCTAACGAATTTATGCGTAAATATGCCCTCCCCCCCCCACAATCCATTCCAATTTCTTTTAAATGTCAAAGCAGGATGCCCAGGCTATAAAATATAAATATTTTTCAGTATATGCTATAAATTTTAAGTCTTAAATAAAAGCTGTAATTCATTTAATTTAACCTTGTTTTGCAAATACTGTCATTATGCAACACAATGTCATTTTCCTTAAGTATTTCCCAGGGATTCTTTGAAGGAAAGCATTTCATTAAGTACAGTTTCGATTAATTTTATTTACGATTTGTCCTACTTTGGTATTTCACTACACTGTGCTTAGGTATTTTCTTATCAGTATCAAACTTACTCCTACCTTTTTTTTTTGTATTCAGATAGATCTTGTTATTTTTTCCCTGCCATTTATATGTACATTTGATGGGCTTTTATGTATATTGGGTTGCAGAAATCATTAAATTTCTATTGATGTATTAATTTATATTTCTTGAATTTAAAAATAACTAATGGGATACTTATTAGATTTATTATTCTTATTTTGAGTGGAAAATGCTAATTATTAACGAATTGGCTTAACCAACAAATGCATTTCAGCCGACTGTCCGGTGTCTTTCTTTTTGAGCTGTCATTTGTTTCACACGTGACAAGTGAATGCGCTTAACGGAAGTCAATGGTTATAAAAGGAGGCCATTTTGCCTTGATTTTTCACTTTTTCCTGGTTTGATTCGGCCGAAGCAGCTGCAGACTCCCATCTTATTTTTTAGTCTTTCGGATTCTGAGATGGAAAGTCGAAAATTATCCTGATAATTTTGTTGAGTTTTGATGTACCGTATCTTTTGTCAGGTTGGCAGTTATGGATTTTTTTATCGGGATAAACCTGGAGACAGGGATTTTGGGCAGTTTGCACGTGTCAACGAGGGAATCAGTCGAAAGCTCAAAACCATCGGGGTTCACCCTCGGGATAGAGAAAACACAGTTCTACTCTCGGAGTAGAGAAAACCCAGTTTCACCCTCTGGGTACGAGAAACTCAGTTTCACCCTCTAGTTAGAGGACAACCCAGTTGCCTTCTCTGGGTATAGAAATTCCAGTTCCACCCTCCAGGAACGAGAACAGTCCACTCTAGATGGATTCTTCAGGAAAGAATCCTTCAGTGACCTCCTTCTTATGAATGAGTAAAATTAGTATTTAGCCTCTATAGTTTTATTTATCTCGCAACTTCTTGTCATTTTGCAGTGAGTTATCTTTTCATACTTATAATATTTTGTATAGCAATTTTTTTTGAGTCGAGTTAAAAGCTAGACCCAAGCAACAACGTGGGGGGGGGGTTTCTGCGTTTACCCGGGCTAAACTCAGTGGCGCACTTTTAAATACCCGCCCCTACTCTACGGCATAGGGGCTAGCTTGGCACTTTGCTCGCTGGTGCGGCCTCGAGCCTTCAACTCTGTTCTGCTCTTTTAAGTTGCACCTTACTGGCACCCTTTTTTATTTAAATACCAGTGTAGCAATGAAAACGCCTCCTGTCTTTAAACACGGGTATTTACTAAGCCAACCTACTAAAATGCTTTTAAAATGTAAAATATTGTTGCTATTTGTATTCATTAAATGAAAAAGGCATAAAGTACAAATACAAGCGTAAAATAGAAAGCCCTTTCATTAGAAAATACGACTTTCTACTATTTTTCACAATTAAATTGGATATATTAAAATATTAGTGTCATTTCTATAACAATATGCCAATTATTTTGAGTAAAAAATAAACATCAATTCCATTAATAAGGCTTTTTGAAATATGGGAATCACGCGTAATCTATTTGAAAAACCAAAATGATGTTCTGTTTAACAACCTTTGTGACTACCAGGACAAATTTTTTGTTTTGAAATTTTGGATCAAAAATTGCGGCAAAATGCTTTTTTATTCTCTTTCATTTAGATAATTGCGCAGAATAGATTTGTTTGGAGAGAGCTTCGCATGGAATATAATTTCAAAAAGTGTGTTTGTTCTATTAACAAATGTCAACAAGTTTGCAAAAATGATTTCGCCTAAAAAATAGAAAATTTTAACATCATAAGCTAATCGAATGTAGCAGTATGTGGCTAATAAAGTTATATAATGAAAATAGTAAGTTTAGAAGTGAAGATCACTTTTGTATCCATCTTTAATTTTTAATAAATTCATTAAAAAGAACGAAAGCTGTCATGGCTTTGGTCAAGTTGTAAATCATAGTTCTTGAGTTTAGACCATTTCAAATTGGAATTATTATCCGACGTTTCGCCTACGATTGCACGAGGCATCTTCAGGGATCTTTATTCCACAAAATTAGAACACTGAATGACTGTCGAGAAGCAACAACCCGGCATAATTAAAGCCTGTTGTGACGTATTGGCTGAGCAGTTGATTAATATTTTTAATTTGTGTTGCCGACAAAGCATAGTTCCGAAGCTGTTGAAACAAGCTAAAATATTCCCCACATATAAGTCTGGAAATCTCGGTGATATAAAGAATTTTATGCTGATATCGGTTATTTGAGTATTAAACCGCCTTATAATCCACATAGGCAGCAAAGAGGTATCTTCGGATGGTTCAGGTTTGGTTACATATATATAAGTCAACAATGAATTGCTCCTTGCATCCCATTTCTCCCCTAGTGCATCCTCTCTGTGCACTTGCGATTATGTTATTTTGTTCACAATGTGCATAGATGTCTTGTGTCAAGCAGAAGGTAATTACCTTATATAATGTAGGAAGGCAGGTAATTGACCTATACTTGGCTGGGTCACGTGTGCTGTGTTGGTCTTTGGCAAGAGATACGTAATATCTTCTGTCAGGACCAGTGGCATTTTTGCTGGGTTGAGAAAAACATCACCAATAAGATTAGCCAGTTGATGGTGAGTGCACCAGAACTTTTTGAGCCAGTAGTTATGGATCCCGTCGAGACCTGGAGCTTTCCAGTTATGGGATTCCTTGATTATTTCTGAAATTTACTCAGTGATAATTAGCTTAAATTGCATATAGCTGTAATCTTGGCAGATTTCGTGTTCTCCATTGACCCAGTTTACTGCGATGTTACAGTTGGCGGGTGTGGAAAGCTGACTTCCTCAGAACTCTGCTACCTATTCTATTGGGATATTTATTATCTGTCATCTTAGATGGAGAGTTTAGTTTAAGGCAGAAAGTCTTTTCTGATCATTGTAACAGCGCATTGTCTCGTTTTTGGTTATTGCTCGTCTTGTTTCTCTTTAGCCGTCCTACAATAATAGAGAGCTACTATTTCAGCGTGTCGAGGCATTGTTGAGCAGTAGCATTCGCTGGATCTTATATCAGACACGATTCATAATTTTCTCAATTCGTCTTTGCAATTTAGTTGTTCTCGTGCCCCTGATATACTCTGTCAATTATCCTACATCTTTTCGAAAATTTTCTATTTTCATACTTAAACGTCTTTTTGATGGTGGTGTGTTGGGTTCTGTTCTTGCTGATCGGCGCTCTGATGTAACTTTAATTTCTTAAGCTTTAGCTATTGCAGTCGCAGCACAGTAGATGGTCATATATAAAGACTGCTGAGTACAGGCCTGTGAAACATAAGTTGGTAAAATTCGATTATTCATAATGTCTAACATGACCCCCGATTTTTTAGATGAGTTAATTTTTGGCAGTGCTGGTCTGCATAACGGATTGGTTCCATCATACTCCAGCACTGCAGTACTGACTCTTTCTGTTGATAGGTTCCGATAAAGCAGTTCAGCGTTGTCCTGTTGGGTGAGGTCATTTAGCTGTTCTTATTGTTCTTGTACCTCGGGTTCCGGCTCTGGCTCAAGTTCAGTAATCGGATCGTTGTTATTACCAGTACCCCTAATCTCATATTCAACTTTCGCTTTGATTGTATTAATTTATGTTACAGAAATTAGGCTGTTTCGGAGAATAACTCTGTATTTGTCAGCTATTCTCTGTTGTGACATTTGTATGTGTGGATACTACCTGCAGAATTCAGTGAGAAGTTGTTGCCTGTAGCCGATCATCTGTCGTCCTAGAAGAGTTATCCTGTAAAAAATGCGCATTATCGACTTATTTATGAGCATAGTTAATTAGTCAACAAATGACCTAGATCTCCTAAATGATTCAATAACTCACACAATCGCAGATGCCCAAATAAGCTTTTACACACAAACTGAAAGAGAAGAACGAATTAAACTCATGACGAAACTTGAAATGAAAAATAGAAAATCACTTTTAAGAGATGTTAATACAAGCCAACAGGAAATAAATCATGTGAACAAAGAAATATCCAAAGCTATTAGAAAAGATATCAGAAAATACAAACAGGAAAAAATAACGCAAACTATAGAGGAGAACAAAAGTATGAAAGTACTTAGACAAAGGTTAACACCAGGCAAGAAAGATATAAAATTAAAGGACAAAAATGGGCAAATAAATCTAACATAGAAGAAATGTTAAACATCGTTGAAGAATTCTACGAGACATTGTACAAAAACCAATTAATACTTGAACCCGACGAACACGAAACACTAAGAATCACAAATCATGGCTCCGAAGATATGCCCGAAATCTCAATTGAAGAAATTAACTACGCCTTGAAGAGAATGAAAAACAACAGAGCACCAGGAGAAGACGGAATAGTAATAGAGTCCATAAAATGTGGGGGTGCAGCTCTTATTGAGAAAATTAAAAGATTATGCCTTGAAAACCAAATTATTCCGGCCCAATGGAATAACTCTAGTATGATCCTCAGTCACAAAAAGGGCGACGAAACAAGCCTTGAGAACTATAGACCCGTCAGCCTCCTGAGCCACCTATATAAACTTTACACTCGTATAATCACCAATAGACTAGAAAATAACCTGGATCTTTACCAGCCTAGAGAACAAGCTAGATTTCGCCCGGGCTACGGGATAAATGACCATTTGCAATGCAATGTATCGAAAAAACTGTAGAATACAACCGACCACTAAATCTTGTCTTTGTCGACTTTTATAACGCTTTCAATACCGTGGAATTGGTGTCAATTTTAAGAGCATTAAAAGAATGCAGAGTAGACCAAAGATATTCCAACATCATCTACAATATTTATAAAAACGCAACAACAACAATTAACTTACACACCATGACGAAGAAAATAAAAATAAGAAGACGAATTCTACAGGGAGATACAACATCCCCAAAATTTTTTACGACAGTGCTAGAACATGCATTTAAAGCTTTAGATTGGGAAGAGAAAGACATTATTATAGATGGGGAAAGATTGAGTCATCTTAGATTCGCTGACGACATAGTCCTAATATCAGACGATTTACAAGAAGCCAGATAAATGGTAGAAGAACTACAACAGGCAACACAAAGAGCAGGTCTGAAGATAAATTATAATAAATCATGCCATCAAGCTTAGACGAGCTCTGGTTGAGGTTCTCTCGCAGCGTCTTCGGAGGGTGGAGCTCTTGGAGTTGTTGGGCCCTCGTGCTGATGTAATTGTTGTTGTTATTGCTGTTGGTCTTCAGCGATGTCCTTTCTCATGCCGCTGTATGGCTTTTCTTCAATCACGGAGTCTGGCAGTGGCACAGGTTCTGCGATTTGGTTGGTGCTTCTTAGCTCTCGTTTGATTTCCGTTTTGATGATGTTAAGTCGCGCTTCTGAGATTAGTTTATATCGAAGAATCGCTCTGTATTGGTCTGTTGTTCTCTGTTGTTACCCTTGTAGTTGTGAATATTTCCTACAAAATTCGGCATGAAGCTGTTGCCTATAGCCGATCGTTTCTTATCCTAGCCGGGTCAGCCTATAAAAATCCATCCATAATTTATTATTATATTATTATTTATTAGTGTTATTATAATACTATAGTTCATTATTATATTAGAAGGCACTATTTTGAGAGACGAACTAACCTTTTATAATATTTTATTGCAAATGTTTTTGCCCTGACAGAATCCATCACTGACATAAATTCTAGAAATCCAATCTATCTACGTTTGAAGTTTTTTTTCATTAATTTTTAACACACTCTTCCATAAACATAAGATTTAATTATTAAATAAATTGTACGGTTACAAAATTCGTCGGCTTTAAGCAGTCCTATTTTGAATATCTTTACCCGTTCACTCAAAATTCAATGCAAATGCGAATGTTTGTGGACAGCTTGAGGGTTACAATCTGACACACTAGAATCTCATTTCATTCTAGTTACTTTTTGTTGAAATTAATTACTCACATCCAGTAAAGCCGGCACACTAATTACTAGTGGAAAATTTAAATAACCGGACAGCGTAAAAAAGCTGGCCTAAAGAGTAAAAAGGGCCTTTTGTAGCTTTAGAAGTACAAGATTAATTCAAAAGGTTGTTGCCTAGTTACTCTCGACAGAAAAGGGTATTTTTTAACTTTAGTTAGCTTTTTTTTCAATTTATGGTTTAAAGCTAGAATTCTCCCTATATAGGGTGTCCGGTAAGTATATCTTAATTTCTTGGCAGCATACAGGGGAACCCAAAATAACCCTACTTTGTCATTGAAAAAAATCCTGAAGTGTCCCTTAACGGAGATACAGAGTACTAAAGGGGTACCCAGCAATTTACCTTATCAACTCCAAGTTTTGGACTGACCTGTACACTTTAATGAAATTTTAATATTTTATAAATGCCATAAAGTTCTAGATCTTCAGAGAAGTCAGAAATGGACTTGCAACTACACTCGTTGGGCCTAATTTTTAACAGGTATCATTTTACAAAGATAAAAACTTATTTTTTAAATAACTTGGCCATTTCTCTTCAAAAAAGGTACTCCTAATTTACTTCGATGAAGCTAGTAGTTTTCGAGATAAATCGGTTTTTATGCGAAACACTCATAAGTTACTAATGCTAAATACAAACAGGTAAAAATCAGGTCGTTATTGTTAATACATACATAATAAATTACTATTGACGGAACTTGTCAAAATCGCCCTCAAGTGAAAATAATTTTAAAAAATGGAAGAATATTCTTATGCAGAGTATGCTGACATGCATTTAATTTATGGTGAAGCGCTGTCAAATTCTCCGAAGGCAAGAAGATTTTATGCTGAAAGATTTCCAGCTCGAACATTGCCAAGTCCAAAAACCTTTCAAAGGGTTGATCGAAGCCCAAGGGAAACAGGTAAAAGATTTATGCATTATTTCGCAACAATATATATATATATATATATATATATATATATATATATATATATATATATATATATATATATATGTGTGTGTGTGTGTGTGTGTGTGTATGTCCTGGTGTTTTTCCGGTTTTCAAACCGTTCGTCAGTAGAAATATCTTCACGACGTTTCGCCAACATCTCAGCTGGCATTTTGAAGTGAGGCTTCCTCGACGGCTGCTCGACTCGAGAGTCGAGAAGATTTAAACAATTATTTGTTTATAACAATCTTATCCCTACCCGGCCGAACTTCCATCCTGAAAATTATTGTTCAGAGACTCAAAATACATAAAATAAAATTAAGTGTGTCTATATAAATTAAAGGGCCACTGCGGACTAGGGTAGGATCCAGACTCTCTCTTTGGGGGGGGAGGGGGAGATATCACAAAAGTATAGTATGGCAAGAGAAAGCAAGTTGTCGAACGCATCTTCGCAAAAAAAAAATAATTTTTTAACGGCGAGGGGGGGGGGAGTGCCAAAAGCATACACATTCCTAATATAAAAAGCAGAATCTCATCCATTTTTTTAAATTCAAAGCTCTTGGGAAGGAGAGGGCGATCGCGAGCATACACATTCCTATACTCTATTCATGAACTAGATAAAGTAATAAAACTGTTACCGAAACCTCCAACGTACCTGCTCCAGTACCGCAGGTAATTCAGGACTGCCGTAAATCTAATTAAATTTAAATATTATAAGCTTTTATTAATTTACTGCAACAATAAAATTTCTGATAATTCAATTTAATTTCTGTCAGTCAGCAAAATACACCTTACAGGGTGTCCTTAGTGATTTATCTTGTTTGTGCTTGTTTTATATATTATTTGAGATCAATGAGATACCCAAAAGATATGGCTTCCACCTCTATATTTATTCCAAAATCGTTAAAGCAGGGCATTTTTCTCAACGAAAAACTTATTACGATGAGTGTTTATGATGCCATATGTTTTTACATGACAGGAGTTGGAAAATTTACTATGTACCGAATACCGAAGGAGAAAGAAAAACGACTGGAATTGTTAGTACTCCCGAGCCTCATTCGATCACAGGGAGACGAAAAACCTCATTGGAAGAAGAAATGTAAACTGCGATAAAAGGAGTTGTACATACATTTTATTATGAGAAGCAACCAATCGTCGACAAAATTCTAACTAAAATCAATGAAGATCGGGATTTACCTGAAATCAGAAGAACTGAGCTCTGGAAATTGCTGAGAGAACTTAATTTTTGCTGAAAAAAACCAGATAGGAAATCTGTTCTTATAGATAGTCCGCAAAATGTTCATTGGAGAAGGAAATATTTCTCTCGGGTAAAAGGTAGAATTGTTAGAAATCACACAACTTACAAAATTAGTAATTTAATTGAACTTTTGAAAGATTTCTTTGAATAAAGCTACTGCAGAAAATTGGGAAAAATCCATGTAATAAAAGAATAAAAGAAAATGTGGAAACCCGATCTCATGATCAGTGAGAGAGGAACCAATTATAATTAATTTGAATGAAGATAGCTTCACTGACTTTGATTACGAATTAGATACGTAATGTTTACCAGTGAAAACACAATTTTTTATTTAAATTTTTGTTTTTTTTTTTTGTATTACATTGTTTATATATATAGTCGGTTTATAACGTCCTTCTACGTCTTCCGATTTCCAGTCGCCACTGATCCCGATCATGCCAAAGATCGTTATCCAGTTGCCTTATCCTGATTTCTTCGTCAATTCCTCCTCTCCAACTTCTTCTTGGTCTTCCTGGTTTCCGTCTTCCTCGTGGTTTCCATTCTAATATCTGCTTTGGGAGCCGTTCTTCAGGCATCCTATGAACATGTCCATACCACGTAAGTTGTTTAATTTTAATGTCGTCCACTATGTCATGTGTAACTCCCATAATCTCCTTAACTCTTTCGTTGGTCACTCTATCCATCCTTGATTTACCTGCCGCACGTCTCCAGTAGTCCATTTCAGTAGCTCTTAGTTGACCCTCCGTCCTCTGTTTGATTTGCCACACTTCGCTGCTATATGTGATAATACTTTTTACTATCGTATTAAATATTCGATGTTTATTAGTTTTTGATACCTGCTGGTCCCATAGAATTCCGTTCATCATAGCTATAGCTCTCCTGCCTTGAGTGCTCCTTTCCTTTATTGCTTTATCCAGTGTACCATCATTTGTTATTTTTAACCCTAAGTATGTGTAACTCTCGCATTTTTTAATACATTGCCCATCCTCCAATTTAAGATCTTGCTGAATCCCTCCAATACACATGTATTCGGTCTTTTTTATGTTAACCTCCAGACCCCACTTGTTATATTCTTCGATTAACTTCCTTGCCATGTAGTTGAGGTCATCGTACTCCTGAGCCACCACTATTTGGTCATCTGCGAAGCATAAGGTGTACAGCGTATTATCGTTTAATGGAATACCCATAGCACTACATTTCCTTTTCCATGATTTAAGTACTTGTTCTAAATATATTTTAAACAATGTGGGTGATAGGCAACATCCCAGCTTAAGTCCTCGATTAACTTTAAATCCGTTTGACATTTGATTTTCCAATTTTACATGTGCATTACTATTTTCATAAAGGTTTTTTACAGCTTTAATAAGGGTCGCACTTATATTTGTTTTCTCGAGGGCTTGCCATAAGCGGTTTTGTGGTACACTGTCATAAGCTTTTTTAAGATCCACGTACAAAAGATGAACTTCCTGATTGTAAGCCAGCTTCTTTTCGATTACTTGGGTGATAGAAAATAGATGGTCCATAGTGGATCTTCCTGCTCTAAATCCGGCTTGTTCCTCGGCCTCCATGTCTTGGTATTCCAGTTCTATCTTTTCCTTTATTACTTTCCCGTATATTCGGCTTAAGGTACTCGTAACGGCTATACCTCTGTAATTTTCACATTCATCCCTTCTTCCTTTTTTGTGTATGGCAGATATTAGTGAAGTTTTCCATTCGCTGGGTACCGTGCTTCCATTTAGGCATTTCTGAAATAAATTCGTCATCTGTTCATACAGCTTTCTAGTTCCGTATTTTATCAACTCTGCTGGGATATTACCGGGCCCTGGCGCTTTTCCGTTTTTCAGTGATTTGCATATCTTAATGACGTCGTTTAGGTATATTCTACATGGGGAAGCTATTACCTGTATGTGTTGTTGTTTTTCCTCCTTCTGAAATTCCACCCTATCTTCCTAGAGCAGAACGGAGAAATACTTATCCCATTGTTCGAGTGAGATTGGTGCAATTACATCTTTTTTCTTTTCCTGTCTCAGGGATTTTATAATTCTCCAGCTTTCCGTACTTCTCTGTCCCCCCAGAAACATGTTAATCTTGTTACATTTAGCCTCCCATGTTTCGTTCTTCTTTAGGACTATCTTTCTTCTAAATTTTGTTTGTAACTCTTTATATTTTATCTTGTCTTCGTTGGATTTTGTATTTAAATAGGTTTTGTATTTGTCCCTTTTGTCCCTAATGTCTTGTTCAATATCTTCATCCCACCAATACGGTTTTCCTCTCTGTTTCTGTCCCCTTTCTTGGTACCCCAGTGCTTCTGTTGCTGCTTCCTGAATGCAGGTCTTGATGTGCTGATACTGTTCTTCCGTATCTTCAAACTCTACGTCACCCAGTTTAGAGTCTACTCTGTCCTTATACAGTTTCTTAGTGCTGTCATGTTCTAGGCTGTCTATGTTGTATCTGATTTCCTTCGTTTTCATATAGTTATTTTCGTTCATTATTTTTCCTTCGTGTCGGATTGGGAACGTTACTTTCATCTTTAGTAGGTGATGGTCACTTCCACAGGTTGCACCTCTATAAACTCTCACGTCTTGTACTTTAAGTTTTGTTTTAACTCGAGCTATAGCATAGTCTATAATAGTTTTTAATTGTCGGGTATTCTGGGTTCACGTATATTTGTGTATTATCTTATGCGGGTAAAATTACATTGTTTAATGTTGTTTATATATTTTTTAGTTTTTTATATATTTTTATTTCAGTGTGTCCCACTCTTTAATTTTATATTCTTATATATATATATATATATATATATATATATATATATATATATATATATATATATATATATATATATACATATATATATATATATATATATTTAATTCCAATTAGCCGCAATTTTTTTATTAGTGTATTTGTGTCTTTTTCTTAAGCGTGTAAAATTAACATGTTTATTTTATTTTTTTGGGGCTATCGGATTTCCATATAATAAAGTAAGTTAAATTAAGATGTCAGTACATTAGAAGTAAAAATAAAGAGGTCTAATTTTAACTGTAACATATAAAAATGTATTACATTTGAATCACTTTTTAGTGTTTAATTGTAATTCTGCAGATGGTTTAAGAAATAAATAAACTGAAACGTCAAATGTCCTAAAAATGTTTTTATTTATAATAAAATGACCGATAGCCCCAAAAAATTTTTAATATTATATGGACGAATTTATTTTTTATATAGGTTTAACTTCTTGTATTTTTGACAATGAGTATTTTGTAAGTATATAAATTATAATTTAGAATTTTTTGAGAGAATAAAGCTGCGTTTTAGTCTGAATGTGCCTAAAACGGTTTCTATGCCAAAATTAAAAATAATAAAAATACAGTTGTGATTTGTGTTAAATATGTCAAAATTATCTATATTTTCTAATGTATGTGAATTATTAAGCAATCATAAGAAAAAATTATTTTAAGTTTATTACCGAAATAATATTCTATACCATAAATACTTAGTGATAAAAAAAAACTTCCTTCCGACGCCTATGACAAGGAATCCTTTTTAACACTTCACACTTCCAAATATCTATTGTTATCCAACCCAAATAGTCCATTATTATTGACCGGTATTTTTGATTATAAAACTTGTAACCCATTCCTATGAAAAATATATGTTTACAGATTTTGCCAAAGACACCAGACTAAAGAACACAGGTATTTTGCGAAAAAAGGGGTAAAAAATGATTGATGACTCTCTCTAGTTCTAGAATAAACTATAGTATAAAAGGCAAAATCGGGTCTATTTTTCTGAACTCAAAGCTTCTGGGGAGGGGGGGAGCGATCACCCCACCGCCCCCCCTTTGATCCGCGCCTGCTGCAGACCCCCTGACTCCTACACCCTGGATATTTGTAATAATGGGATCAAAATACATATTAAAAATATTGGTGGAACTATATATCTTCACTGGCTACGGAAACTCACTAGGCTCCCCGACTATCGTTTGTTCTGACTCCTGGAATGCTCCACGTGGATAATAATGAAATTTATAAATGAAAAAACTGCAGATCTCACTCGGGGATAGTCATTTTACATACATACAAATCACATTAAGGATTTTCAGGCATGCAAAAATGTCATTATTACTTATATGTCCTATTTAAACTCTGGGCTCGTCGCTTACTTATAATAATTGTTAAACTTACAAACAAGCCATTTTCTAAAAAAATCTTCATTCAGAACAAAACAAACTTTCATGATTTCGAAATATAACGACTATATACCTAAATTATTCTACGTTATATCGCAGTTACACTGGCACGAACAAAGGAAAGTTTGGGCCACATTGGTTCAAAAGGTTCGAACCAGGCAAAAAGTTTGTAACGGAATTGAAAAGTTTCCGAAATTATGTATAGGAAAATTCTGCAATATAAATCAAACTGAGTATTGAAATTTAAGCAATTCTATTTTCAATGAAAATTGAAAGATATGTAAAGTTTGTGCGGAGTCTGCGGCTGAAGGTAAATCATAATAATATAAGCTGTATTTGAGAGTTATAGAATTTTAGTTCTAGCCTTTTATATGAGATATATTTTAGATTCTATTCGAAAAGTAAATTTATTTTTCGGAAAAAAATCTCCATGTACTGGGTGAACTAAACGTAATGTATGTTACCAAAATCATTTTGAGTTTTTGACACAGTTATATGAAATTTGGAGGTTGTAATGTATATTAGACAAGATCAGCAAGTTTTAGGTCATTAACACTATCTTTTATGATTGATAATATATGAGTATCCATTAAAACGTCAGTTAAATAGAGGAAGTCTCTAAAAGGGCTGATAAAACTCCTCAATCAATTAATGTCTGGGCAGGAATAATTGTCACTTTTTTGATTGGACCATCTGTTTTGCCGGCACGACTGATTAGAGAACTTTATTTGGAGTTTCCCAGAATACTTTTTACGATTTAGGAGAGAACTCACTACATACACAATGGGGCACCACCGCATTTCAGCGTTACTGTGCTGAAGCACCTGAATCACGTCTATCCAAACCGTTGCCTGACCTCCTCCATCACCCAACCTAATCCCGTTGGATTTTTACCCATGGGGATACATCGAAACCTTGAGTTATTCCACTCCATTCGATAGTAGCAGCAGTCTCCAATTCGTCATGCCCTCGAGTGTATCAGACTTCACGGTGCCCGACAAAGTTCTTAACTAAGCAGTTAGGAGAGAGGAAAAATCCTCTTTTTAACCGATTTCTAAAACAAGGAGGTTCTCAATTCATCTACTATGTATTTTTTTTGTGAATGAAAATTTTTATGTTATATTCAGGAAGTTACTGCAGTGGTCCCATATTTTTTTAGATGAAATTGATGCAGTAAAATCCAAGATGGCTCTTACAATATGGCGACCAAAAAAATTAATTTTTGTCCGATTTTCTCCAAAATTGGTATAAAAGAATTTTTGGGGTTGTACCCAACGAATCTGAAATTATTTTTAAAAAATTCAAAATGGCGGATCTAATATGGCGGACAAAAAGAATTTAATTTTGTCCGATTTTCTTCAAAATTGGTTTGGGGGATTTTCAAGGTTGCACATAACGAATTCAAAACATTTTTAAAAAATTCAATATGGAGGACAAAAAAATCGATTTTGTCCGATTTTCTCCAAAATTGGTACGGGTGAGTTTTTGGAGCCTCACACAACGAATCTGAAATTATTTTTAAAAAATTCAATGTGGCGGATAAAAAAATTTGTTTTGTCCGATTTTTTTCAAAATTTATATGATAGCACATTACGAATTTGATATTATTAAAAAAAAATAATTATGGCGGATCTAAGATGGAGTATTAAAGATTCTACATCTCTCGATTTTGTCTAAAGTCAGTACTGGGGAATTTTTGCTAGTGTTAATTACGAAATTATAATATTTTTTGAAAAACTCAATCTGGCGGATTCAATATGGTGTCTTAAAAATTTTACATTTTTCGACTTCCGCCAAAACTGATATAGGTTCTTGAGGGTGTAAATAATGAATTTAATAGTATTTTTTCTGTATTCAATATGGCGAACGCAATATAGCTGACCAAAAATTTTACATTTCTCGATTTTGTTCAAATGTGGAACTGAATCGTTTTTGAGGATGTAAATCGCAAATATAAAATTATTTTAAGAAAATCTAATATGTCAGATGTAATATGACCGTTCACAAATTTTAAATTTCTGGATTTCATCTAAAATTGGTACTAGGGGGCTTTGAAGGATTTAGATTTAGATTAGATTAAGACGTTAAAATAATTTTTTTGAAATTCAATATGGCGGATTCAATATGATGGGTTGGAAATTTTACCTTATTCGCATTTTTTCTAATTTGGTATTAGGGGGTTAGAGGGTGGTGTATTACGAATATGAAGTTAATTTTTTACAACTATTAGGTTGATAAGATACAATATGAGGGACTAAAAATTTTACATTTTCCGATTTTATCTAAAATTGATATTGCGGAGTTCTTGGGGCGTATACAAACTCAATATGCAATATAAAATATATCGGGCTAAGAAATTTATATCTTAAATTCTTTAAATATCGATATTGGAAGGTTTTGGGGCCTATATTACCAATCTAAAATTAATTTGAAATTTAAGATTGTGGATTTACAATGACAGACTAAATGTTTGACACAATTTCATTGGTATTTGAAGAATCAAAGAATTTTTAGTGGTTCATTTTAGGGTGATTTAGAATTATAGATAAAATGGGTCCTTTTTTGCCACCATTGCGAGGTATACTAATCTCGATTAGAACTTCAAATAATTTATGAATATCATAATGAATTCAAAACTAAAAATCGAAAATTAAAATTTTTATAAAAAAATTGAACTGACTTCTAAAAGTGAGCTAAAAACTGAAAATTTTTATATGAAATTGAAATTTTTGAAGTCGGCGCTAAATTATTTCTAAATGAAATAAATAACTACTAATATATACAAATTATGGTAAGAAAGCAATTACAAATAAAGTATTTTTAATCTGTTTATGCTAATCACATTTTTCAGGTATTAGTTTGCGTATTTTATTTTTACCTGTTTGTGTTTAGCATTAGTAACTTTTGAGTTTTTCGTATATAAACCGATTTATCTCGAAAACCACCAGATTTATCGAAATAAATTGAAAGTACCTTTTTTGAAGAGGAATGATCAAGTATTTAAAAAATCAGTTTTTAGCTCTGTTAATTAACACCTGTCAAAAATAAGGCCCAACGAGTGTGGCTGCAAATCCGTTCCTGACTTCTCTGATGATCTAAAACATCGATTGTCTTCTTTCTTTTTCTTCTTTTTTCTAACACAGTTAACCATGCTAGTAGGCTATTACCTGTTCATTGCCATCACGTTTTTCCCGGAAGATGAGGTCCAGCATTCTCGCCATCATTTTGGTGGTCTTCCCTGTGATCTTTTTCCTATTGAGTTATTCATTTTTGCGCTTTTAACGAGTCTACAGTCCTCCAGTCTCCCTATATGTTTGTTCCAGAATCTTCGCATTTGTCTAACCCATCTTTCTATGTCCTGTATCCCGCATTGTTGTCTGATATCTTCATTCCGTATTCTGTCGTGTAGAGTTTTGCCTTGTATATTTCTTAATGTTTTCATTTCGATTGTTCTCATCTTTTGTAGAGTTCTGCCTGTATCTGGTCTTGTTTCTGCCACATATGTTATGATGGGTCTTAGAGCCGCTTTATGTATATCTTAGTTTTGCTTTCGGTATTAAGGTATTTGTTCTTCCACGCAATTTCTTTTAGGCGTCCTGAAATTCTAGCCGCTTTCATTGTTTGCACTTTTACTTCGTTAAAAAGGTTTCCGTGGCTCGTTATTTCTGCTCTGCATTTGGTTTTCTGGGTGTTGATGAGCATATTTAATTCTTTCGCTTTAGTGTTAAAAAAGTGCACTAATCTTTGGAGGTTATCTTCAGAGTCTGCAATAAGAACAGCATCGTCCGCATAGCAGATGATATGAAAGAATGTGTTTCCCATTTTGTATCCAGCTGTTCTGGGGTGATTTTCTGTTATATTATCCATTATTAGATTAAATATGAAGGGGCTGAGCGAATCGCCCTGTCTAATTCCTGTGTTTACATATATGTCTTCCATTGTTATATGTCCTACTTTGATTTTTGTTTTGTACTGGATGTTAATATCGTATATTAAGTTAATTAGCCTATAGTTTAGACCTTTTGTTCTCATTATTTCTAAGACGTCCTTTAAGCGTACTCTGTCAAAAGCCTTGGTCATATCGACGAAGCACATGTACGCAGGTTTATTGAATTCTAGAGATTTTTCATTGACAATGAATATTATGTCAATAGTGGATCTGTTCTTTCTGAAACCTTGTTGTTCTTCTCGTATACTTATGATTTTGGTGATTTCTTCCAGTATAGTTTTTATGAGTACTTTGAAAATGCTATCATGCAGTGTTATTCCTAGATAGTTTTCTGTCCTTTTTTAAAAATGGTTATTGTTACACTAGTCTTCCATTCAATCGGTATTTTTTGTTCTTCTATGATATTCTTGAATAGGGTTAATATTTCACTCTATAGCTTTTTCCCTCCATATTTAAGCATCTCATTAGTGATCTCGTCTGGTCCAGGGCTTTTTTTATTCTTAATGGACTTTAAGGTGTTCTCTATCTTGTCATTTGTTAGTTCTATGCTATCGTCCTCCTCATATTCATTTTGTATCTGTTCCATGTTCTCTCCTTTCTTATATAGATTTTTAAAGTATGTTTCCCACTGCTCTAATGTGATTTTATTAGTTTTCACGGTATCTTTGAGTTCAAGCTTGTTTTCTCTTAACATTTCTCATATTTTTCTCTAGTTTCCGTACATATCTCTCTCCATCACTTTTGTGAACCTTTCCCAATAGTTTTCTTTTAGTTTTTTATTCTTGCGTTTATCTTGTTCCGTTCCCTCCGGTAGTTGTTCCAGTTTTCAAGCGTTTTATTTCGTATATTCTGAAAGTATGCATTTTTCTTTTGTTTAGCTAGTTCCTTTACTTCCAGCGTAAACCAAGGTGTTCTATTGATTGTATTGACATTTACCTGTCTCTTTCCTACTGCTTCGATGGCGGAGTCTAATATGTTATTTTTTATTGTTTTTCATTGTTGGTCTATATTGTCTTTTATATTAACTGACCTTTGTACTATTTTTTGTTTTAATCGGTCTTCATATAGGTATTGTATACTATTGTCTTCTAGTGATTCGACGTTGAATTTGCTAATCATTTACGGTTTAGGTTTTAAGGCCTTGGGCATTTTTAGTCTCATTTTGCAAAGTACCATCTTATGATCGCTTTCAGAGTTGGCGCCATTTAAAGTTCTTACGTCTAGTATTGTTAGTGAAAATATAGTCTAATACCGATTGTTGCCCTCTTGTATTCTGTCATGTGTATTTGTACTTCATGAAGAAAGTGTTATTAATTTTCATGTTCTCATCGACTGTAATATCGTTTTATGAGTCTTTATATAAGATAATAAAATTTCATTAAATTATACAAGTCGGTTCAAGCTGATATGGTGAATCGCTGTACTCATTTAAGGCTCTGTTAAGGGGCATTTTACGATTTTTTTTTTATTGCAAAGTAGGGTTATTTTGACCTCCCCTGTATGATCCAGAAAACTTAGGAGGTACTTACCGGATACCTTATGATTATAAGAAATCATTAACGATTTTAAAATAATAGTGTTTTTTGGTAGTGTTTGTTTCCTACCATTATGATTCACTTAACATATATATTTTTAGGCTGCTTACATTTGATATTATTATCCAACAAGGCCTAACTAAGAACATATGTCAGAAGAAGCCTAGCGAGTTTATGAATGGTTTTATCATCATTCCTTTTTCTATAGTTTCTTCAATACATAAAGACAGCTATGTTCGTTGGAAGAGAATTTTTATTCTTGTCAATATTTTATAAGGCCAATAAAAGTGAAATAAGAATGGAAGTGGCACATAAATTTTATTTAAAATTTAAGTAACAACCTACATCAATGACAAATTTAACATAAATTGTATGCACCTTCACGCTAGCTAGACTTCACACTAAGCAACAATTTAATTAAACCATACGGTATTAAAACTACCTAAAACTAGTTCCAGAAAGTTCGGAACAACTTAATAATGTACCATTTTATAAAACAAAACTGAAACTCTGCACCCATAAAGCTTGCAACTAAGTTAACGACTTGGTTGGGTGACGTAAAATGGAGACGATAATTATTCAGTAAAACATAAAATAGGACAACTTTTTCGTTTTATGACTGTTTAAAGACAAGCGCTTTAGAAAAAGGGAAATTAAGTAAATTTCTAAAGAAATCGAATACAATTCTGAAACTTTTTTTTCAGTTAACAAAAAAATTAGCATGAACAAACTGTACAAAATAAATATATTAAAAATTTCAAACATTTAACAAAAAACTGCTAAATATGTAGAGAAGTTTTTTTTTCTGAAATACCATAAAACTCAGCTCACATTTTTAACGGATCAATCCTGAATTTTTACCCATAATAAGGTAGAAAGGGGCAACACTGTATCGAATTTTAAACTCATCGCAAATATTTAATTTTTTCTATAATACCATGTGAAAAATTATTGCAAAAAACAACGTTATAACCTCAGAATAACTAGAAATACTTTTTTAATAAAAATTTTAATATTTGAGAACACCGAAATTTCAAATCATTCTTTTACTTAGCAATAAATTCAAATTAATAGCAACACCACTCAATAAAACTGCGTTCCCTATTTTAACAATGTAATACAATAATTACAAACTATATAGTCATACTGAGGTTCAAAACGTCCACCATTTTTTTCAATACCCTGTTGACATTTTTTCGAAATGGCTAAGGTTAAATAATAATCGGTATTTCGATTCAAGAACTTTTCTGGTTTCAAGACGATCAAATTCGTATACTTCATTTTCCATATATCCCCATAAATAAAAATCTGTAGGTGTTATGTCCGGAGACCTAGCAGGCTAGAACACAGGACCACTGTTAAAGATTATTTTTTCACCAAAAGTCTCTGTTAAAAATGTTTGCACTTCCCTAGAATTATGTGCGGGATAACCATCTTGCTGAAATCAAACATTATCAAGCGGATCATTTGGCAAAACTTCACGAATGGCAGGATTAATTTGATTTTATAACATTGCAAGATATCTTTGACCGGTCAATGTTTGATCGTAAATAAATGGGCCAATCGTAATTATCACAATATCAATATATATATATATATATATATATATATATATATATATATATATATATACATATATATATATATATATATATATATATATATATATAAATATAACGATTATCGGTGATGTGGTCGCGCTCAAAGCTCGCCGCACGAACCCTTTCTAGCGCTTCACTCACCCGCACAAAATTTACCCGGTTAAAACAAAAATTTAATTTAATTTATGGATGTAGGATTTCAAAAATTTTTAAAAATTTTCAAAATGTATTACCAAAATTTAATCAAAAATACTTAATGTTTGTTTGTTGGGCGCCAGGTAAAAAATAATTATAAGAAATTACAATTATTTCTTACCAATTTTGAAAATATTTAAATTTTCAAAATTTTTTTGATGTTCAAAATGTTCTACATATATATATATATATATATATATATATATATATATATATATATATATATATATCAGATTTTTTTTTAAAGATCAAAATGGTAGTTTGTATTTATTTTCTGCAAACAACTAAAAGCATTGTCTGTATCTTGGTCCAATTTCATAAACACAATTCCAGTATATTGATTTACTCGTTTTTTCCTTCAAAAAACTTTTAAATATCCCAAAATTTTTTGTGATAGGTTATGATAAAATTTGCAACAGGATTATTTCAACTAGGACGAAATTCTTACGCTTCGGCTATTTAAAAGAATCCGAAACATCTGAATCGTCTCCAACCTGATTGGTCAGATTTGTGTCACCAGATAACTTGATAAATATTACCAACTTGAAATATTGCGATTTATGACAATTTTTTTTTATTTGATCAATTTTTACTACAATTTTATGTGTTTTGATGAAAATATAGACCAAAATCCTATCGATGAGCATTATTGAACTTACCCAAAATAAACTTTAAAGTTTTCTCGACACTTTGATATACATTAGAACTACTTTGGTATACTATTTTTATATTAAAATTGATGAAAATAAACCGCTTGCACATAGAAATTTATGACTATTTTTGTTCGAAAAAACTGTAAAATGTTTATTATTGCCTCGGATATTATTATCTATGTATTAAATAACATTTTCTGGACATTTTAATGTTAGATTTGCCTACTAAAAACGCATTCACTCACTTATAGTACAAATTAAAAATATATTAATTTACAATAATGTTTCCTCTTTCTTGTTCAATATATTTAACACAGTTTTTTTTGAACTTACGTCTCAAATGAGGAAACTAAATCAAGACTTTGTTAAAACAAACAATTCGAAAATTATATGTTTAGACCAGCATTTTGGTAGTTATTGAGTTATGCTTAAACTATTCCTAATTATCTATTCTATATTTGACACAAAATACCTTAAACTATACTTAATTCTATTTGATATATTAATCTACACTGTGGTTACTAATTTATTATGTATCAACTTTTGATTTTAATCTTTCTGTGTATTGTTTTTATCTTATAATCTCAAACCAATATTAGGTTTTTATCATTTATCTATACAATATATATATATATATATATATATATATAAATATATATATATATATATATATATATATATAAATATATATATATATATATATATATATATATATATATATATATATATATATATATATATATATATATCAAGTTAACACAACAAGGAAAAAGTAAAACCAGAATTCGTATTTTTAAAGAATTACCTTTGTTTTTTCCCCTTGCATCAAAAATCTTGTTCTAATTATAGTACGAAACAACTTTTCCAACACGGGCTGTACTAAATAACTACATGGGAAGACTCCATAGAAATTTAATCAAACAACTTACTACACTTGAAGTCGTAAAAGAATATGGGAAGGGACAAACATCGGTATATGTATAGCAGGAATTGGTTATATACCGGTGGCTGACTCACATAATTAAGCGTTTATCTTGCAATTTAGGTCAAGATGATCGTCCAGCTACTAGAAATAAAGGCTAGCAACTTCCTGGATATATGACCTCTTAATATGTCAAGACAGCATGCAAGGCACAAACTGGATTATGAGGAATGGAGTACATGTGAAAATTCTGTTGATAAAATTGTTTCGCGGTAAATTTTTCACTGTATATAATGACAGATATGATTTTTTGGTAATTTCACGCGTCCCGCTCTGACAGCATAATGTTTTTGTACATGCAAAATAATTGTGTCCAAAATTGCCGATTTTTAAAAAAATTTTTAACAATAAATTCAGTTATCATGGGCTATTCGTAACTGCATCGATTGTTTTTGATTAATAATTTCGTTGAAGTAAACTGATATTGCCTGGTTATAATGAATATCGCCACTAACTCATAGGGAACGAAGTTTTGCAGACTGCCTATTATATCAATTATCTAGGACATCTTAAATCTGAATTTGGTGATTATCCAAGTGACTGGGGGAAAGTCCTGAAAAGATGCCCAGCACTCCCCATGAAAAATACATGCAAGGAGGATTTGGAGGAAAAGCAAACTCTCCCGACAAATAAATCCTGCTGTTTCTATTCGATAGAAACCAATAGTTCATAAATACAAGGGCAGAAGGCTGAAACTAAATTTGATGATAATTTTACCATCCCAGATCCTTTGCTTTTGTAATAACTCCAATAATACGTTCTTGGAACAATTCCCATCTACAGTTAAAGATATAGAAATTCGACAAATCGATACTTTTAAACATATCAATATTGGAAATCGATACATCACAAAAATAATATATTGCATAGTTCAAACGGGATTTAAAGTTAACTGAATGTGGATAAACAATATCCATTATGCGGATGACGCAGTCGTAATCACCGGCAATTTAAACGATCTACTACAACTGATCAATGTAATATAACAGCACAGCAAATCAATGGGCCTACAATCAGGGGCGGATCCAGCCTCTCTCTTTGAGGGGGGTGGCGTTGATATCACAAAAGTATAGTATGGGGGGGGGGAGACACTAGCAACATTCCCATTTGTAGTGTAAAAGGCAGGATCGGGTCTATTTTTCTAAATTTGAAGCTCTTGGAGAGGGGGGGCGATCACAAGAAAAAACAAGTTGTCAACGGGGGGGGGGGGGTTGCCAGCAACTTACACATTCCTAATATAAAATACAGAATCGGTTCTATTTTCCTGAACTCAAAGCTCTTGAGAAGGGGAGGGGCGATCGCAATCATACACATTCCTATACCCTATTCAAGAACTAGAGAGAGTCATAAAACTATTACCGCAACCTCCAACGTTCCTGCTCCAATGCCGCAGGTAACTGAGGACTGCCGTAAATCTAATTATATTTAAATATTATAAGCTTTTATAATTTTACTGTAACAACAAAATTTCTGATATTTCAGTACACCTTACAGTGTGTCCTTAGTGATTTATCTTGTTTGTGCTTGTTTTTATGTATTTTTTGAGATTAGTGAGATACCCAAAAGATATGGATTCCAAATCTATATTTATTTCAAAATCGTTAAACCAGGGCATTTTTTCCTCAACGAAAAACTTATTACGATGAATGTTTATGATGCCTTAAGATATCAGTATCTACATAATAAGGATAAAAGCTCTGTTGAGATGTGTTCCAACATGACAGGAGTTCTCTACAATGTACCGAATACTGAAGGAGAAAAAACGAGTGGAATTGTTAGTACTCCCAAGCTACATTCGATCACAGCCAGACGAAAAACCTCGTTGGAAGAAGAGATGCAATAAAAGGGGTTGTACATACATATTATTATGAGAAGTAGATCCCAACCATCGACAAAATTCTATCTAAAATCAAAGAGGATCGGGATTTATATGAAATTAAAAGAACTGAGCTCTGGAAATTGCTCAGAGAACTTAATTTTTGCTGGAAAAAACCAGATAGGAAATCTGTTCTTATAGATCATCCGGAAAATCTCCGTTGGAGAAGGAAATATCTCTCTCAAGTAAAAGGAAGAGTTGCTAGAAATAACACAATTTACAAAATTAGTAATTTAACTGAACTTTTGAAAGATTTTTTTCAATAAAGTTTGTGCAGAAAATTGAAAAAACTCCATACAATAAAAGAATACAAGAAAATGTGGAAACTCGATCTCATAATCTGTGAGATAGAGGAACCAGTTATAATTAATTTGAGTGAAGATAACTTCACTGACTTTGATTACGTATTAGATACGTAATGTTTACCAGCGTAAACAGAATTTATTATTTAAATTTTTTGTAACATATCAAAATTAATTACATTTGAATCCCTTTTTAGTGTTTAATTTTAATTTTGCAGATAGTTTAAGAAATAAATAAACTGAAACGTCAAATATCCTAAAAATGTTTTTAATTAATAATAAAATGACCGATAGCTCCAAAAAAATTTCAATATAATATGGACGAATTTATTTTATTATATCTATTTAACTTCTTGTATTTTTGACAATGGGTATTTTGTAAGTATATATACATATATATAT
Organism: Diaprepes abbreviatus; assembly: GCA_034092305.1. NCBI lineage: Eukaryota > Metazoa > Arthropoda > Insecta > Coleoptera > Curculionidae > Diaprepes > Diaprepes abbreviatus. The sequence goes on from JASJET010000129.1 coordinate 4,924,505, forward strand.
ATATATATATATATATATATATATATATATATATATATATATATATATATATATGTGTATATATATATATTTTCTGATGTATGTGAATTATTAAAAAATCATAAGAAATAAGATAATATAAAAACTTTTTATTTTAAGTTTATTACCAAAATAATATTCTATGCCACAAATACTAAGTAAAAAAATAAACCTTCTTCCGACGCCTATGACAAGAATTAAAATCCTTTTTAATACTTCACACATCCAAATATCTTTTGTTATTCAACCCAAATAATCTATTATTATAGACCGGTATTTTTGACTACAAAATTTCTAATCCATTGCTTTAAAAAATATATGTGTCTAACAAATTTTGCCAAAGACATCGGACTAAAGAACACAGGTAGTTTGCAAAGAAAAAAAAGGGTAAAAAATGATTTATTACTCTCTCTAGTTCTTGAATAAACTATAGTATAAGAGGTAAAATCGGGTCTATTTTCCTGAACTCAAGGCTCTTGGGGGGGGGACGATCGCGTCCACCGCCCCCCCCCCCCTTTGGATCCGCGCCTGTCTACAATTCAATACCCAAAAAAACAAAATTTATTATTATCTGAAGAAACTCGAATTTATTTCAAAACTTTTGATGCATTACCCATAGAAAGAGTCGCCGAATTTAAATATTTGGGCGCATAGCTATTCGAAGAATAGACATATGATAAGGAAGTAAATGTCGCATAGATGAGGCTTCTAGAAAACTCAGAAGAGTGCTTATATGGTCGGACTTTAACCTGAATTTAAGATTAAGATTCATAAAATGTTACTTCTGCAAAATATTTCTTTATGGTGTAAAGGATTGGACACTGACAGTATCGGAGAGTCCTTAAAATATCATGGATAGCGAAAATAACAAAAAAAGGAAGTTCATTGTTGGCAAAGAGTGTGAACTATACAACATAATCAAGAAAATCAAGATGATGTATTTAGGACACATTATGCGATATGAAAAAATACCCATCCTTAGAGCTGATAATTAAAAGAAAGATCGAGGGCAGAAAAAGAAGATATCCTGGCTCCGAAACATTAGACAATGGACGGGATTACACAATATTCAATCACTGATATACACCGCGAGAAACAGAGAAGCTATGGAAAATATAATCTCAAATCTATATCATCAATGGATATGCAATAGAAGAAGAAGGTGGCCTATTTTTAAAATCAAGGTCAATCTTAAAATAATTCGCAATAAAATATGTTTGTCAAATAAATCAAAATTATATTACTTTACCACATAAACTACATGAAACGTTTCTCATGCTAACCATCTTAAAATAGTTTCGAACAATAAAAAATTTTTACTGTAACCGACATATTATTCTTACTAATTAAATTTACTCGAACTTAATTAAACAAACATATGTTTTTCACAACGATAACATTAACATCACTTAACATACTTCTCGTCTCGACTTTGATAATCAAATTACGTTCCGTTTCAAAATAATACGTAGATAAATAATAAAAGAGCGGAGAAAGAATAGTGTAGTTTAAATAACTTACGATAATACAGTTTAAATAAATGACGACAGAAATGGGAAATAATAAAAAATATTAATCAGAGTAAAATTGATTTTCTATATATCAATATTTTATCAACAGTCCTATCTGATTTGCAATACTTTTTGGTTTTAAAGCTCACATTGCGTTTGTCGATCACGGTTTGAATTTATTGATTTTTCTTGTATTTATTAATACTTTACAAATGTTTTAAGTACTTTTAGGATGGTGGAATAGATGTTATGTATCTGATTTTAAGAGAAATTACTCAAACCATCAGACGATTTGAGTAAGTTTAAATAGCAAAAAGTGATTTATTGTGAAAGTTTTTTACCTACTGATAATAAAAAAGTTTGTAAATGTAATCCGACTTTCTTGTTCTGTAATAAGTAAGGATATCCAGAATGTTTCTTTAAAATTAAACGAACACAGCGTACCAAGTAAATATTCCAGTTGTCTAAAATACTTATTCAACTAGCTTGGAAAGACCAAATGTTAAACTAGCATTGATAAAGTTGAACCGTTTTGTGATTAAAAAAAAACCACAGCACAATCATATTCATGTGCTTCCTCGATACACACAAGGAAGTAGATCGTTTAATAAAGACAGAGTCCGCGATTGAACCGAACTTACCAAACCAATTATATTATCTGTTCTAACCACTGCACTAATGAGCATTTGGCCTCGAAAACCGGACAAAATTAATAACGTCGTTGTTTTTGACTCTAAACGTGTCAAAATCAGTATCCTGGGATTTTTGAGGGCGCTAAGTTGATTTCTGACATTATTTTACTAATCGGGTGAAGGGAGGCTGATTTAGGGTGGGGAGGGTGAGGGGAGTAATATTAAAAAAAACGTAATGGTTATCGTTTTATATGTTTTTATGTGCTCCAATTTCATTTCTGGCATTATTTTACCAACCGAGTGAAGGGGCGCTAGCTTAGGGTGGAGAGGGGAGGGGAGTAATATTAGAAAAACGTAATGGGTATCGTTTTATATGCTGACTTAGAGTAATTGTACGTTTTCCCATAAAAAATCTATCTCAAGATAAAAACAAAGTCTTCTTACTGTGTGATAAATTAGGTCCTGAAGCACAACATCAACATTCGTCACCGTAACTCGGATTGACTCTGGTTTTGGTAGCAGAGTTTCTTTGCTTCTCTAATTAGAGTATACCAAGGAAATATACCTTCGTTGGAATCGTATAACAACTCCCACTGCCTCCTTGTAAAATCACCTTCAACAAAGATTTGCCAAGCTTGTTAAGGTGTGTAATTTTTTACTTTCGGTTTCTGAGCAGTATTTATTACCTTCCTGTAAAGTTTGGCTCTTGTTGGTGTTGAAGTTGCATCTATTATATGTTTTGAGGCTGCGACATTTCCAGACATTCGTTGACGTACGCTGGCTGCATAGGTAAGCTCCTCAACAGGTACCTGTTCGCGGAGTTCTTTTGTATTTCGTCGTTTACTACGATCATGTAATTCTTGGGAATGCTTCCTTGGGCGTCCCGTAGAATTCGTGGCCCATTTATGTACTGGTATTGATGTATTAAGCCATTTCTCGTTTTTTTTTCAAAATCTTTCTTCAATATAGTTAGATGATATCCATCTTTTCTTCAAATCACTATTAAAATGTTTTAAATCGTGACTAAAGGTATAATACTCGTTTTGGAGACATTTCATCATTTCGCAAAGCTTATGGTCCATAAATGTTACCTTATCTTCAAGTGTGTTGGATGTGCTTTGTTTAAAAAGCATGTATATCATTTTATGATATACTTCAACAACATTTCATGTTAAATTTGTACCTATAGGAAAAAAAATATGTATGTAAGTAAAAAATAACCAAAATTATTGCAAAAAAAAAACCCGTGGAACTCAAAGCGGTTTTTTGAAGAGGAAACGTGGAAAATGTTTTGACTGTTATGATATGGCTGATGTCTATAGTTTATTATAAAAAAAGAATTATAGCCCGACCTAGCTCGGAACATTTTCAAAAACACTAATTAGTTAGAAAGAAAAACAAAAAAATAGAAATTTTTCTTGCATATGGTTTTAGGTCCATAAGAATACTAAACAGTCATTATATTTTTAAATTATATATATTAAAATTAAATACACACTTTGTTCTTCAGATTCCATCACAAATTTTTTTTTTAATATTCACTTTACAAAATACCAAACACCAAACACAAGTCTAAAAAAAATCTATCAAGAACGAATGCGTGGGTATTGAACGAAGCTTAGATTGCAGTTAACTGTGCGGAGCGTACCTGCGTGGAGGGGCCACTTTATCATATTTTTATGATAGTACGGTTACTCAGGTATACAAAAAAAAAATAATTTCGATGGTTACTTGTCTAGTTTGCATTTCTCCTTTTTGTCCGGTTTTTGAGGCCAAATGCTCGTTAGTGCACTGTAAGGAAAATACCACTAAGCTGATGCTCCATTCAGTTAACATGTTTTTTTTAAGCTAATAGTTAGTCTTTACAAATATCTGTATCGTGTTCCCAAAGAGTACCAAGTACTTCACACACTGAGAAGAAAACATTTTCAGGAGATAATATTGTCATTTGAATAACTGAGGTAAGTTCCAAAAGGCTTCGTAGATTTGCAAAAGGGAGCAGAATCGTAAGATCTAGACTCATGGTGGGTTTCAAAGAATCCCTCGAGGCCTTAGCAGTGAAGATCAAGAATTAGCCCTTTCATTCATTCATTGATGTTAGGTAATAAATATGAGGGATATATCTTGCCATTTAGTTACTTTTACCTACCCTAGGCCAAAGTCACCAAAACTTTAAAGTTTTGTATCTCAACGTAAATTATTGCACAAAATCCCACGCGGTCTCATTTTAACACAAGAGTTCGATTGGATTAAGATCTGGGGACTCTGGCGGACACTATGTAACGGTTAATTTTTTATTCTTCTCCAAATTAGCAAGACAATCTTTACATAACTTTGGCATGTGCTTGGAGTTATTGTCTTGTTCGAATACGAGTTTCTGTCCAATTATTCTTTTTTCAGAAGGAATAGCATGCGTTTTCAATATTTCCTTCTTTACTCAAAATTCCACCTGCTTTACAGAAATAAATCGAATCAAAGTTCTGGAGGAGAAATTGAAAAAAAAAATTATGGCATCGTGAAAAACGAAAAAACATAAATGTCATTCATATCATTCGAAGGGTTTTGAAAAATTCTTTAAAATGAAACACCGCGAGATTTTGTACAATAATTTTATGTCGAGATACAAAACGTTAAAATGTTTATGATTTTAGTCAAGAAAATGGACGACAGAGTAAATTTATAAAATGTGTTTTGAAAGAAATAAGTCTTAAAAGTATCAAATATTAATTTCCCATAAAAAAGTATCAGAAAATTCAAATAATAATTTTTGAGTTTTTTGAAACTCATTCTCATAAACAACGCTTACCTCAAACATTAAAAAAACTGAAAACCCATTAGTAATTTCTCTTCGTATATCATCCTTTTATTACTTTACGACGTATCTATTTCAACAACGCCCCGTTTCTCATGTTTGAGATATCAATCAACGTAATATCCGGCCAGTAGCAAGTTATCTCAAGCGAATATGCTCGCCGATCGTCCTGTCGCTGCTAAATTGCAGGATAAATGCTTAATTACGTGAGTCAGCTACCGGTATATGACCGAATTCCTGTTATGCCAGTGCTGCTGGTGTCTGTCCCTCCTTATAATCTTTTACGGCCGTAAGTGTAGTTACTTGTTAAATTAAATTTGGGCGTAGTGTGAAACTTTATCGGTCTTCACACACCGTTATTTATTGTAGGCTTGTTAATTGGAAAAGTTACTGCTCTTTGTTAGTGTTTAAGGAAGAGTTTCTTTGTTAGTGTAAATATGGGATATGCCCTTAATTTGCCTAGTTCATGAAAAACAAGTTTAAGATCAACAAATTAGTTATCCTTATTAAAATTTAATATTATTTTCATACCTTACAGTCTCTTTGGCCATGGGCGCCGAATCAAGGACTTAATAAAAAATATAAAAAAAAACTGTAAAATAAAGAACATGCTTAAATGTATCTACCTGAAGGTCTAGTTAATACGTATTTTCATTAGCCAACCATTCAAACATCTTCATTTTCACAATAATGGTGGATGGATTCGGCAAAATTAACGTCAGGAAAAAACATCTTTCACCAATACAAAGTGAAACAGGGTCCAAAGGATATATCACCTGATTTGTCGTGGTAATTTATTTATAAAGGAATTCTAATATTATATATATATATATATATATATATATATATATATATATATATATATATATATGTATAATGTAACGTCAGTATTATCTTAAAATAAAAATAAAAAATTTCTCGGCTGTGCAGAAATGAATTGTCAACGAACATTACTCGTGCTCAAGGAAAATGGAAAAGCTCCGAGTGGGGACGATGACGACAGTGTTGTTTGTCCTCATTAGGACTCATCAGGTCATTCCTTCCAGCACCATCCATCGTGCCCTATCTACTCTTTTTAAATCAAGGAAACAGCAGATAAGCGAAGAACAATGACATTTTAACAGATCATTAAATAAAACAAGAGCAACATCCACCAAGAAAGTTGTATAAAACTGTCACGTGGTGGAGCGATGGTAAAATAAAAATAAAAATCTACCAATGTTAATACACCAAGCATGCTGCACCCAAGAATAGAGATCGCATTTTGACTATGGCATTCAAACTCACCTTTCCCAGTCACAGAAGAGATTGCACCACGATCTCCTTTTGAGAGCAATGTATGTTATTAAACCAATAAGAATATAAAAAATAAAATAATTTAAAATTATACGGACAATCCCTCCTGCGACTGCGAAAGCCGGTGGTGAGGTTGGATGCTTGTGTCAAACTGTGACCTCTATCCTTTAGAGCAGCATGCTTCCTGTATCGATGTTGACAAATTTACTATTTTCATTTTACCGTCACTCCTTCAAATGACAGTTTTTATACTATATTGACGTCAAGTTGTCTGTTGTTTTCTCAGTTTTAAAATAATATATAGGACACGACAGCGACATGATGAATTGTACCAGATAGAATAGCCTAATAAGGACGAAACAGCGGTTTTGTCATTTTCTGGACCCGGAGCGTCCGCACTTTTTAGTACGAGAGTAATATTCATTGACAATTCGTATCCGCACAGCCGAGAAATTGCCGATTTTTGTTTATTTATAATTTACATATATAAATATATATATATATATATATATATATATATATATATATATATATATATATATATATATATATTCTGGAGAACTGCAACTGTGGCTTTTAAATTTAAAAAATACCAAATTTTGTAATACTTTTTAGTCAAATAAGTTGATTATATTTACCTTTTATACGTTCACAAGTTTTGTACTTATTATTTGTTATTATGTTTTAAACCCTTAGGAGAGAACCCATTGATATCAATAGCACCAAAAGCAGGACTTCAATAAATTATTAGATGCCCTTTTTAACGTCATAACTAATATGACTAAAAATTTTCAGCTGTCCTCAGTCAAGTCACCGAAATATAGGTGATATCGAGGAAGCTCCACACTCCTCTAGTACAACCTAATTCACCTCGAATCTAAGGAGTAGGTATCATAGTCTAAGACTTATATATATAAACATTTAAAGTGTGGTAGAGACCTGAAGAACAAGCAAGATACCAGATGACACTCTTGAAAGTCTAAACGTCAATTTTTAAATCATATTCTACTGAATCATGATTTATCTTACAAATCATTTAATGCAAGAATGATACACATAATTGATTAGATGCTGGAGGCGGTGACTCTAATCCTACAATAAACGATAAGTTCTGGTCTCGTGTCTCAGTGTTTAAATCCAAGATCATGGCAAACACCGCTTGAAAAATAACTCCAAACATTTTAAAAAGTTATTTAATGTAAAAATATATATATTTTATTTTAATATATAAACTTTTATTAGAGTTTAAATTTTTAATTTCTTTCCATTAATTTAAAAATAAATTTCCTTTCCTATTTTAAAATAATTTCATGCAATTTAGTTCACATGAAACTTTATTAAATTCTTTTTGCATATTTTTATGAATACCTCGCCATAACGTAGATACTGTTAGCAATATTCAAATAGAATGTACCGTTTCGCTTATATGAAGTAATATGGCATTTTTAAATTCATAGGTTTATTTTATATTCATATAGTTATATAAAGGCAAAAATTTTATAATACTTTTTCCAGGTGACCGAGTAAATCCACCCACATCATTTTTGTTGTTTAAATTCATATGAAAAATATAAATAGAATGGTGGAATTATTTTTTTTAACCTTCAGTTCAACACGTTAGGAGTCAATCAATACTTATTGTCGTGTAGACCAGTGAAGATCTCTAAAAGTTCATCGTTATTTGGCTGTTGAGAAGGGTACGCTTGTTTTTGCTCTAGGTTCGCGTTTCTAGGATCTCTCGACTCGCACGTAATTCGCGCGTGATTAGAACAAGTCGAGAGTCTAGGGAAATGCACGCGAATCACGCACGAATATTCAATTCGCGCATTGCATATATTTCGCCTCATCGGGACAAGCGTTTAGCCAAAAAAGTAAATGAATTACTCCTGCGCTATATATATATATATATATATATATATATATATATATATATATATATAATCTTCTAAGGACCGCCTTCACTTCCTTCCCATCTTCTCTCTCCTAGCTGGGCACACAAATATTAACTCTGTCGGGTATGCACGTCATGTGTCCATCTTGGGGGCTTGACGACCCAATGCGTTTTAACCCTATTTAGTTTATTATATTAAACGATATAATGATAATACCAAAAAGTTAAAATAATTGAGGCTGTTGGATCAAAAGAAATTGATAAATTTTTAAAATGAAAATTTACGTATCTTCGCCCATTTAGAGTGCGATTTTTCAAAAATCCTTTCTTTACCTTCTGCTGCCCAAGTTTCCTAAAATTATATTATACTAATATTATAATTATTTGAGCGCAATATTAACGCATTGCCCAAAGCTCTGAATCATTTCTTGTTTATCCTAGCTCTTTTAATCGAAATCATCAAATAAAATTTCAATTTATGTCTCAAATTATGTTTGTTTCAATTCCACCAATCAAAAAAAAATCCTTAAATTCAGGTGTAACACATTTTATTACACAATATCATAAAAATACCATAAGGCGACAAAATGAGTCATAAAAGATGGTTGTTTGAGTAGTGTTAATTTTATATTAAATTGGGATTGCAAAACAAGAAAATGTCAATGTTTCTGAAATATTACATCTAATTCTTTTCAGACCTTTTCATCAAATGTGATCAGAGACAGGGGAAAACTAAGACAAGTTAATTTATAATTTTATATAAAGCTAAATGTGCGTATAAATATGGTGAGACGAACGCGTGACGAGCGCGTGACGAGGGCGCGACGAGCGCGTGACTAGTATATTTTAATCGTCCAGCGAGACTCCTTTGAATTTTACCGATTTGTATTATTATCGAGGGCCATCGTCGGCAGATTTTAAAGGACGTAATAAATGCAGTTCGGTTAGAAGAAGTCAATTTTTTTATAGTTCTATTGTTTTCGAGTAGCTCGACCGATACTGGCAGCGATCCATTTTCTGTCGGTTTTTTTTATGTGAACTCAAAGGATTTTTTTTTATCTAGTGAGACGGGTTTATGACTTGTTTTTGGAAAAAAATTACTTTGCCGCAAAACTGAAGACACGAGATTTTCTTATTTTTTTTTGTTAATGAAATGAAATTTCTGTAGCGCTTGGCATTTATTAAGATTTGTTCATAAGTGAATATGGAGTGGTCTGAAGAATATATGTTGAATTTACAGGGGACCTTCAAATAATTACAAAATTTGTGAGTTATAGATAAAAACTTTAGAAAAGAAAAGAAGTGGATGTGTGAAATGAAATTGCGTCAAAAATTTACATAGACCAGAGAGACGAGAATTCCGAGTGAATCTGCCATATGGAAATGGGCAGCTGAAAATATGTTTTTCTGTCTTTTTTTAACATATATTCAAAATGTAACGGAGAGATTTTGATGAAATTTCTGTACTATCCGCTAATAGGTTGGAACTATAAATCTGCTAGAAGTTTGAATCCTGAATATTTTTTTATACAAGATATTGCGCTATTATCGCCCTTGTTTTCGTTTTTTGTTTAATATACTTTTTTACGGTAAAACCCCACTGCATAAAACTAACAAAGCTGTCGTTTGTTCTTCATTGTCAGACAAAGTATGACAATTTTATTCACAAGAGATAAAAAATTCGGCTTTCCGAATTCGGATAAAGTAAGGGCTAGATATTGTATGTCTGAAGTATGTACTTGAGGAGAGAGCAGTATACTTAAAAAATAAGTAGGTTTAAAAATATACATCTTAATTGGGTAATGACATTTTTAAGAATAATACAGATGTGTATAAGTGTAAGGCTTTTTATGTTATTGTCTTACAACTTTCTAGCTGTTGAAAATGTGTCCTTTTACTTCAAAACTTTGTATAGGTGTGTTGGATTTAAAATCAAAGACAATATTTTCAAATGTGCATAATTCATTTGTTCAACCAAGAACTCTGATGACGGGGCGTAATTTGTTTGCGAAATGTGCTGGCATAACGGAATTTATCGAATCTATAACTTACAGGCGAATTGAGGAAAGGAAAAGTGGAACTGTGTACAAGCCTAAACCGTCCCCGAGAAGAAAAAAGTTATACGAATGCTTCAAAAACAAACTAAGAAGACACTTTCACAAATTATATCTTAGAAGATAAAAAGCAAGTCTTGACAAAGTTTTGAAAATTGTGGAACAAGACGAGAATGTGCCTGGCATGAGAAAAGGCAATCTGTAGAAAGTGCTGACAAAAATGAATTTCCTTTAAGGAAAGTCAATATGGAGGTGATAGAGAGAAAATACTATTTTAGAGAAGACAGTATTGGCGGGACATTAGAAAATATCACAGAGAAGGCAAAAAAAATTTTTATCTGGATGTAATATGTCCCAGTGGAGGACACATAGTACAAAAAATGTATGAAGATAAGAATATGACAATTTTTCGTAAAGCATTTTTAAAAGGATTGTCGACAGGTTTAAAACCCTTACTCGGTGAGGGCAGCAAATTCATTATAACTCATATTGGAGGTGTTAAAGGATTTATAGGGGTTTTGCTGCAGTTCGAATTGAGATTTACCAGAAATTGCCATGAATAAATGATGGTGGATATCTTTCAAAAATTCCTTTCTCAAATGATACAGTTGATTCCGAAGAGGTCTGTTATAGTTATGGATAACACCAGTTATCATTCGAGACTGGTGGAAAAGTTGCCAATGACATAGTTATTGGCTAAAAGTTCCGATCCTGACCATTTTTTATACAAAGCAGTACGCCAACATCCTCGAGGTTTTCGTTTTTTATTTAACAAACTTGATGATAATAAAACCCCACTGCATAAAGTTAATATAGCTGCCGTTTGTTCTTCGTCGTCACATACGGCACGACAGGTTTACTTTCTTCGCTCACTTTCTATTAACTAAAACGTTCTTGTAAGCTTTGCGGCGTGTGCTGAACTTCAACCGAAACTTAAATATTTTTTTTTCTTTACCCTTTATAGGTTTACACCGCCTAGACGCTAGAAATCTTTTTGGAGCCGGGGGTCGAAGATAAGGGTTCGAACCGGCAAAGTTGAAAGAGGTTCGTTGCAAGCTCGTCGCATACTCGTCACGCGCTCGTCACGCGCTCGTCACGCGCTCGTCACGCGCTCATCGCGCCATATTTACATGTACCTTAAAACACAGATTAATCAGATGCGACAGCTTTGACGGTGCCTTTGGATTTGAACCGTCAAATTTGTGTGACCTTGCTTTACTTGCATCCTTCTATATTAAAACAGTACTTAATTTTTAATTCATAGTTAAAGTTATGTAAAAAACGTTATCCAAAGTTCTTATCATACAGGGAGTAAAAAAATGGGATCATGAGTGTAATACTCAGTCCGTCCCTGCAGCTGTGAGTAAAAAATTCACAACACTTTCTTGGATAGTAATTTGAAAAGTCTTACCTGATATACATCATATTAAAAAAAATTGAAATATACCTGGTGGTTCAATAATTGTGTGTAAAAAACTTGATTCCATATCTCCGAAGGGGAGGCCTATACGAAGAAAGTTTGTATGAACTTGTAGTGTTCCTTTTAAGGATTTTTTTCTTATCTGGGATATTTCCCACATTTTTCTGGACACCCTGTATATTATTAATATTAATCTAATTGTATGTTTTTCAAAAGACTCGTGCAACAGTAGTTGACTAGCATTAAAAAACAATCGTGAGGGAAAAAATGGTTATAAAATGAAAAAACAAAAAATTTTTAGGGGGCACACACTTTCATATCATTTTAGTTACTGTTATGACGTAATAACCAGGCTTTTTTCTCTTATCCTTGCAATCACTATCAAAATATTTATCAATAAATAGCTCACGAAAAGAACAGAGGAGAGTCACTTCCCTAAGTCGCTCAAAAAATTGTCTGTTGAAATATTGGAGTTCTGAGGCAACCGCTCTTTGACTATAAATGGAGCTAAAAGTCTTCAAACAATTAATACAATTACGTGACGTAACGTATATAACATTCTGCGTGAACATTTGACCTTGAAGAAGCTATTTTGCGTTGGGACTGACGTAATTAGATAATTACTCAAAAATAGCTGGTGTCGATTGCTCAAGGAAATACGCAAAAATATTGCGATGCTTTAAAAACATTTATACGATCATGACAAATGACGAATCTATACATATGAGTTCAAACATAAACAACGGTCGTTCGTAGGGATCTTTTATAATGAGCCAAAAATTGTTCGAGCACGAAGCAGTCGTTCGTAAGGGTCTCCCATAATAAGCCAAAAATTGCTCGAGCACGAAGCTCTTCCAAGCAAATGGTGGCCTGTTTTTTTGGAAAAACTTGCCCTGTCGCAACCGTGTCTTTAGAGAGTAATGAAACAGTCAATTCCAAATAATACACAACTATTTGTTTACTGGAAATTTTCGATGAAATGAGGAAAAAAAACACAGATGATGAATCATTCTCCTTCGTGACAATGCGAGCTCTTACACATCGGCTCTAACAAGTAGCACTTTGAGTATTCAAATCGTGGGATTCGCCATACTACCCTGATTTGGCACCCAATTTTTTTTATTCATTGTAGCATTTAAATTTACCAATTTGCATCAATGCTACATGTTTTTAGTAATGTTACAATTTGTATATTTTTACCTGATTAAATTTAATTATTTATCCTGTAATCTAAAATAGTAAACATGGAATTTGTTTTTTGGTTCACAACTCTTTTGGTCTTGTAACTTATCACTCTTTCTTCTTAACAGAGTTTGTAAATTGCTGTAATTTATACATCACATTATTTGGTTTGAATTTAAAAGTCGTAAAATATTTTATTTTTAATAAATTCTCATTTGTTTACATTCCATTTCAGTATTAAAAATATAAGGTTATAGTCGGTAATATAGTTCAGTTAACATTTGTTGTGGATGTATACCCGATTCGTTGACACGAGCACGGCATGTAGTGACCGATTATTTAAGGTTGTGTATACAGTATGGAATTTATAGCAATTTTTTTGAACTTTGTTTTAATCATGATTAGTAACTTTGGACTGTTTGATCATAGTTTTTTTTTGATAATTTTTCATGGCTTGCCAATATTTGATGTATTACCTGGTAATCAGTGTAAGTTCGGAACTAGGTTAGAGTGATCCGGGTTGAGAATAAGGTTGGCAAAAGTAAATACAAATATCAATAAGATTTGTCACGTCTGGTTGCAAGAAAGATTTTCATTTTCGTTCCCTTTACTGTTGAACCGTCGAAGCTAGTAGACCAATCCTGCCATTAGCTTTGAAAGAGCAGACGGTCATGTGTTTTTTTTTAAGTCCACTAATCAATGAGGTAAGATTTTGCTCCTTATCTTTACGAACATGTGGTGAAAACAACATTTTATTTCAGGGCTATCTGAAGCCAGCCTTTTTCATCTTTGGCTTCATTTCACTCTTTTTACTGTGATTTCCATTTTGATATTGCTGTCAAGGCTTTCTGATGGTTCCGGCCCTAATTTTCCTGTCCGTGGTACCACGATGATTTTAACCCTTACCTTGCGTTTGATTGGTGAGTTGGAAGTGGGCCTGTAAAGCCCCCATTCATCCACAACAACAACAGGCATCCTAGCAACAGCGCTGGATTAAATAATAGAAGTGAGAGGTACCATAGCATAGACCAGGTAGGAGAAAACTTTAAGTTAAAGAATTGGAGCTCTACATCAATTTTTTTACATACAAACAAAACAATATAAATATATTTTCATGTGATATAAAACCATGTAAGAACTTTTTGATAACTCCTTTTATAAAACTTACGTTATTGGGAATTAAAGGTTCTAGAACGCTAGTGGCCAAATTTTACATAACCTTTTAAAAACGAGATAACAACAATAGTTATCAAGAAAGAGTATAAAAAAAAATTGTAGGTGCCATTCTAATTTATGTACAGGGTGAGTCAACGATTGGATGAAGTAGGTTTGTGCCTTTTCGGTGAAATTTACAAAGAAACTATATTTATTGTTTGATACAGTTTATTTTTACGCAGATTTTAAAAATATTTAGGACTCTACAGGGTGAGCCAAAAAACTAGGAGAGCTTAAAGTTGTATTTTTTTAAATAGAACACCCTATATACGAGTCGTATTTTCGATTTAGCTTATAATTTTAAATCTTTTTTATTGAGGGTTTACTATAACAAAACTTTATAGTTTCTGAGATAATTAAGTTTTAAGAAAAAAAGTCACATTTTCACGCATCAATTCAATCCTAAATAACGTTTTCAATTTTGTGACAAATATATTCAAATTTGGAATTTAGCAAGGCCAAAGACAAGTTAACATAATTTTTACCTAATATTTGCAATAAAAGCTACAGGGTGTTGAACACATCGGCTCAAATTTGAACAAGTTTAAATGAATAAATATCTTTTTTTTTTAAATAGTACACCCTGTATATTTTCATGTTATTTAATAGAGTAATAAAAACCCTAAAAGTTTTGTTCAATATATCCTATACCTATTTATAATAGTTTTTGAGATATTTCAGTTTTTCTTATTTTCCATACTTTTTTACAGAAATAGTCTTCATTATCATAGTAGCCATGGCAAAAACAATGTAGAAGAACATTTTTCTGTGTGTCAAATTTATAACCGCAATCGCTTCTTTTGGTTTTTATGTAGTGTAGTTTGGTTTTTTTTGCATTCATCTTATATTGTAAAATGAATTTTCCAAAGAATAAGTTAATAGATATGATTTATACAATAGGAGAGACTCAAAAAAATTGCCTTCTTGCTTAAAGAATTTACAAAATGAAGTATTCTGATCGACGCCAGCCTAATACCCATACTTTTCAAAACTTAATGCAAAGATTTGATTCTTCTGGTACTGTTGATTATCCAAAACGTAAAGTGGTCAACAAACCAGTAACTAATGAAGAAAAAGAACTACAAGTATTGTTAAATGTTCAGGAAAATCCTTATATTGGTAGCCGTCAGTTAGCAGCATTATGTGAAACATCACAATCCACCGCTAATCGTACTACCAAGAAATATAGGTATCATCCGTATCACATGGAATTACACCAAGAATTGCATGGACAGGATTTTGAAAGTCGTGTAAACTTTTGTCGTACAATAAATGCGGAGATTCAATTAAATCCAAATTTATTATGCAAGGTAATGTTTAGTGATGAAGCTACTTTTAGAAGTAACGGTGGTAAATAGACGCAACATGCATTATTATGCCACAGAAAACCCATTTTGGATTAGAGAGGTGCAACATCAAAACCACTGGTCATTAAATGTTTGGTGTGGTATTCATCATAATCGAATTATTGGACACCACTTTTTTAATGAACCAATAAATGGCCATAGTTACCTGAACTTTCTACAAAAGAACTACCCCAACTGCTTCAAGGTCTCGATAGGGATGAGCCCGACAGTATGTGGTTCCAGCACGATGGTGCGCCTCCGCATTACCATCGTGAAGTTCGTGCGTTTTTGGACCAACGATATCCGCAAAAATGGATTGGACGTGGGGGTTTCATTGAGTGGCCACCAAGGTCTTGCGACATCACCCCATTACATTTCTTCCCATGGGGTTATATTAAAAATAAGGTGTGTGTTAATCCACCAGCAACAATGGAAGATATGCGAAACAGGATTAGGGATACCTGTAGAACAATAACGCCACTAATTTTGTCCAGGGTCCGAGAAAATCTGCAAAAAAGACTAAATTTGTGCATTGCACAAGAGGGTCGTTTATTCGAACACTTATTAAAAAGAAATAATTAATCTCAGTATTTAATAGGTAATTTTTTTTGTTTCAATTTAGTATAAAAGTAAATATGTATTTGCCTTGTCGTTATTGTTGTGTTAATTTTTTCACATTATGTTTAATTAAACTATTGCCGTTGTAATATAACGAATAATGTATTTCATCATATTTAACCACATTCTGTTTGTTTCTGTAGTTTCTTTTTATTATTTTACATGGCTACTATGATAATGAAGACTATTTCTGTAAAAAAGTATGGAAAATAAGAAAAACTGAAATATCTCAAAAACTATTATAAATAGGTATAGGATATATTGAACAAAACTTTTAGGGTTTTTATTACTCTATTAAATAACATGAAAATACACAGGGTGTACCATTTAAAAAAAAGATATTTATTCATTTAAACTTGTTCAAATTTGAGCCGATGTGTTCAAGACCCTGTAGCTTTTATTGCAAATATTAGGTAAAAATTATGTTAACTTGTCCTTGGCCTTGCTAAATTCCAAATTTGAATATATTTGTCACAAAATTGAAAACGTTATTTAGGATTGAATTGATGCTTGAAAATGTGACTTTTTTTCTTTAAACTTAATTATCTCAGAAACTATAAAGTTTTTTATAGTAAACCCTTAATAAAAAAGATTTAAATTTATAAGCTAAATCGAAAATATGATTCGTATATAGGGTGTTCTATTTAAAAAAATACAACTTTATGCTGTCCTAGTTTTTTGGCTCACCCTGTAGAGTCCTAAATATTTTTAAAATCTGCGTAAAAATAAACTGTATCAAACAATAAATATAGTTTCTTTGTAAATTTCACCGAAAAGGCACAAACCTACTTCATCCAATCGTTGACTCACCCTGTACATAATATCATGGTCTACTATTATCTATGCTAGAAGAAGAGGTTGATACTTTGGGGATGTCATATTCACAGTTGCAAAAATGATTTTATGATTGGTTCAAACTAATGCATGTTTGTCATCGAGAAGAATATTTTGAAAAGCAATAACACTATTTTCAGTGATAAATAGTTATTTTTAGTTGTTGTTTTCTAAATACTTAGGACAATTTGTACTCCACTGGATTATCTATAAACCAAACAATAGTGTACGTGCCTATTTAGAAATTATAACGCAAAATTGTCTATCTTTTATTTAAAATTATTCTACCAGAGCGTAAATTGCTGACAGCAAATTTATTAACAAAAAGTTGTCTGTCATTTACAAATATACCAAAAAAACTGAAACGAAATTAAATCCCCGATTTACACTTCACTAAAAATAAGTAATCGTAATCATCAACTCTTTAAACCCCGTTGTAAAAAATCGTATTAATTTTTTTTCTCATACATCCTTCCGGCATTACCTTTAATGACTCATACATAAACATATTTATCTATAATTCTTATTGTGGAAAGACTCACAATCGTGAGACTTAGTTCTTTTTCACACCACACTCAAGCAAGTGTAACGAAAGTAACCTCTGCACTATGGGTCAAATCGGGGCGGCGAGGAGGGTACGGCTTGTGAACGGAAACCTATTGTCTTCTTCAAGACAGGTGAACAATTAGTGTGTTTTAAATTGACTTGCGTTTTTATGTCAGACGTAGCATAAGGCTTTTTATTGTTAAATGTAAGGTATATTGTGAAAAATTGGATTAGATTCGGTTAAATAATATATTTCAAACGAAGGTGATATGGTCGAGGAAAGCTGGTTAATTGTCTAGTACTCGAGACACTATCTCGTGGTAATTTAGCTTAGTGTCTGTCAAGAGATTTAAAATACAGGGTGTTCGATAAATACCTTCTAATTTCTCGGGAGTCTACAGGGGATAACAAAATAACCCTACTTTCCTAAAGTGCCCCTTAACGGAGATACCCAGTGATTTACTTTATCAGTTTTGGACCGACTACAGTAGATGTCTTAGATCATCAGAGAAGTCAGGAAAGGACTTGCAGCTTCACTCATTGAGCCTAATTTTTGACCTCATTCCTCTTCAAGAAAGGTACTAATTTATTTCGATAAAACTGGCAGTTTTCGAGATAAATCGGTTTTAGGCACTTTTGAAATTTTTTTCTATCACAAAGTAGGGTTATTTAGAGCTTCTCTGTATGCTCCCGAGAAATTAAGAGGTACTTGCTGGACACCCTGTATTTATAGAGTTTTGACAATTAAAATTAAAGTCATTAGAAGTAATCTTCTACAACCAGCCAACTGGCACATATTATTTAGTACCGTAATGGTGTCAAAATGAAAGGGAATGTCACGGTTGGAATATATGGAGGAAGATCGAAGGTTGAACTCTTGTTTAGCATAAGTAACTTTTCATCAATATTCCAAGTCTAAGTGCATACTTATAAAATATATGCGGGAATGCTAGAGGATCAGCGATATTTACCTGTGTAAGGCAATATAAATTTTCTCTGTTGAAACCAAATCGCTATGTTAAAATACTTTTCTAGACAGGATAAGCCAAAGTTGGAGTGTTCGGTAGGATTATGGGAGTCAGATAGTATTATTCTCTTGGACAGTATGCAACGGTTTTTCAAGCAGAAATTTATGCTAATCTAAAATGAGACCATCTAAGAGCATTAATATATGCTTGAACAGTAGGGTTACAATATTGAGACTGGGGCCCAATGTGGTAGCTGCACGACTAGTGTCTGAGTGCAAGGATGTACTTGATAATCTACAAAGAACGTCAGCAGAGAGAATCGTTTGATAAAAATAGTTAAACCATACGGCCCCCAACCTGTTAAACCTGTGCCTTTTACTGTTGGTAAGAAAGAACTAAAATTATTATTGAAAAGCAAATTTATTGACTATTAGAGGGAAGTCTCTCGAATTAGATGTGCCAAGGAACATGTAATTGGGCCTAAAGTGCGACTTCCTAAAGAGGAAAAAACTTCGAATCGTGGCGAGATTGCTAACAGGATATTGTCATCTACGACGTCATCTTCATAGAATTGGTATCAAGAATAATCGAGTATGAAGATGGCGCTTGAAATTAATTATGTTCTCAGAAAGTTCTGGTACTCAACGGACTGAGATAGAGATATTTCGATGATACAATAATATCACGCCAGGCAGTAGGCGAGATCAGGTAACTAGGCTGCTTCTAATAAGCCTAGGTATCGAAAATCGAGTATCTTCCACAGCTAAACGATGCCACAATTTCAAAATTACCTGTTAGTGTCGAAAGAAACTGATCATGGTCAATATACCTAGCAGCCTAGAATATAGCGAATTGGCAGATTTTCTTGCAACGAAGGGGACTGAGAGAAATTTTTCGATGTTACTTTAAATTTCTTATAATACAACCAAGCTATCCTATCCTGGGCAGAGGTGAAACAGCTATGGTACTACACGAGTGTGATTGACTGAATGATTTAGCACAGCGGTTTTCAAACATTTTTATGCCCTGGCTCGGTTATTTTCGTGCTTTCCTATCGTAATCTACCAAAAATTTTTTTAACTCTCCTGGTATATGTAGACAAAACAAAAAAAATATTCGACTGTCCACATAGAAGAATGTATTAAATTAACATGAAAATGTTAACTTTTAATAATAACGTCATAATTATATTTAATTGTTATTAGTTGGCTACCATTAGCGAGAACTATGAAGCTGTGTGTTTTTAACTAGGAGCTCCAAGTTTGACGGAAAAGATGTTAACTTTATTCTCGGATCTGGTTCGACTTCCAATTTTATCACTTGATCTGGTAAAACTCGGTACTCTTCTAATCCATCTTTTGTTGCTATTGATTGGAGGAAAATATTCTTTCAGATTAGTCTCATAAGTTTTCATAAGAGTTGAACTATCGTGAGACAATGAACTCATGTTGTACTCTTTTTATAATTCTGTTAACCTTGTGAAAGCTTTGAATTTCCCTGTTTCTGCATGACTTGATGACAAATTACGTTTTTTATTGTAGCTTCCACCTTCTCTTGCACTTTAAATATCGTGATATTACCACCTTGTAATGTCAAGTTAAAATTATTTAAAAAATTGAAAACATCACAAATGTAGGTTACCTTCATTAAGGAATTATTGGTTTTCCTTAAATTCAAATATTACAGCTCTTGTTGTTGGGGATGTTGTTCTAAGAACGCTGAAATGTCTTCATTTAATTCAGTAATTTCAGGACCAGCAATTAACTCTTATGGGCTGACATACATTTATTATGATGTTGCTGATTTGTCACGGGATATTAACGAAGATTTTTAGTTGTTTGAACTACCATACCAGGTAATAAAGAGAACTAAAAAATAAAGAAGTGTCTAGTATCTTTACAAGATACAAATGACAGCTTTATTAACTGCAAATATCCTACAATCACGCAATGTTAGATGACTTGAGTGAATTGAAGAAGAAACAAAATAACTTTGACAAATTAAAATTATTAAAATATCGACTATACCTGGTTTCATGGCTTTGTAGAAAATATATTTAATTCTCCTTGTAACAACCAGAACATAAAATAGGTGAAAAACTTGACACTACCTTGTCTCACAGAAAATTTATAGCTCTTTAAATTTTGTACCATAAATCATCTTAACGAGCAGTTAGAAGCACCTCAACCAATTATTAGTCCTCTAACTACTGGCCAGACTAAAGAAATTCTTTGATGGTAGTTGCAAACGTATTTTAGTAGCAGATCATTAGTCCCAAAGTAGAGTATTATATTTAAAATGGAGTAGACTCATGATAGTCATACCTGAATGTACAATGACAAAAGAGAAATAGGTATTTCACGTTGCAAGTTAACATAACAAATAATGCGACTATGGACTGTTAAGCAAGTAGTATGTAGCAACAGACATTAACCTATAAATGGAAGGCTTATGAACATTGTACAGGGTGAGTCAACGATTGGATGAAGTAGGTTTGTGCCTTTTCGGTGAAATTAACAAAGAAACTATATTTACTGTTTGATACAGTTTATTTTTACGCAGATTTTAAAAATATTTAGGACTCTACAGGGTGGGCCAAAAAACTAGAACAGCATAAGGTTGTATTTTTTTAAATAGAACACCTTATATACGAATCGTATTTTCGATTTAGCTTATAATTTAAATCTTTTTTATTAAGGGTTTACTATAACAAAACTTTATAGTTTCTGAGATAATTAAGTTAAAAGAAAAAAAGTCACATTTTCAAGCATCAATTCAATCCTAAATAACGTTTTCAATTTTGTGACAAATATATTCAAATTTGGAATTTAGCAAGGCCAAGGACAAGTTAACATAATTTTTACTTAATATTTGCAATAAAAGCTACAGGGTGTTGAACACATCGGCTGAAATTTGAACAAGTTTAAATGAATAAATATCTTTTTTTTTAAATGGTACACCGTGTATATTTTCATGTTATTTAATAGAGTAATAAAAACCCTAAAAGTTTTGTTCTATATATCCTATACCTATTTATAATAGTTTTTGAGATATTTCAGTTTTTCTTATTTTCCATACTTTTTTACAGAAATAGTCTTCATTATCATAGTAGCCATGTAAAATAATAAAAATAAACTACAGAAACAAACAGAATGTGGTTAAATATGATGAAATACATTATTCCTTATATTACAACGGCAATAGTTTAATTAAACATAATGTGAAAAAATTAACACAACAATAACGACAAGGCAAATACATATTTACTTTTATACTAAATTGAAACAAAAAAATTACCTATTAAATACTGAGACTAATTATTTCTTTTTAATAAGTGTTCGAATAAACGACCCTCTTGTGCAATGTACAAATTTAGTCTTTTTTGCAGATTTTCTCGGACCCTGGACAAAATTAGTGGCGTTATTGTTCTACAGGTATCCCTAATCCTGTTTCGCATATCTTCCACTGTTGTTGGTGGATTAACATACACCTTATTTTTAATATAACCCCATAGGAAGAAATCTAATGGGGTGATGTCGCAAGACCTTGGTGGCCACTCAATGAAACCCCCACGTCCAATCCATTTTTGCAGATATCGTTGGTCCAAAAACGCACGAACTTCACGATGGTAATGCGGAGGCGCACCATCGTGCTGGAACCACATACTGTCGAGCTCATCCCTATCGAGACCTTGAAGCAGTTGGGGTAGTTCTTCTTATAGAAAGTTCAGGTAACTATGGCCATTTAGTGGTTCATTAAAAAAGTGGGGTCCAATAATTCGATTATGATGAATACCACACCAAACATTTAATGACCAGTGGTTTTGATGTTGCACCTCTCTAATCCAAAATGGGTTTTCTGTGGCATAATAATGCATGTTGCGTCTATTTACGGCACCGTTACTTCTAAAAGTAGCTTCACCACTAAACATTACCTTGCATAATAAATTTGGATTTAATTGAATGTCCGCATTTATTGTACGACAAAAATTTACACGACTTTCAAAATCCTGTCCATGCAATTCTTGGTGTAATTCCATGTGATATGAATGATACCTATATTTCTTGGTAGTACGATTAGCGGTGGATTGTGATGTTTCACATAATGCTGCTAACTGACAGCTACCAATATAAAGATCTTCCTGAACATTTAACAAAACTTGTAGTTCTTTTTCTTCATTAGTTACTGGTTTGTTGACCACTTTACGTTTTGGATAATCAACAGTACCAGAAGAATCAAATCTTTGCATTAAGTTTTGAAAAGTGTGGGTATTAGGCTGGCGTCGATCAGGATACTTCATTTTGCAAATTATTTGAGCAAGAAGGCAATTTTTTTGAGCCTCTCCTATTGTATTAATCATATCTATTAACTCATTCTTTGGAAAATTCATTTTACAATATAAGATGAATGCAAAAAAAAACCAAACTACACTACATAAAAACCAAAAGAAGCGATTGCGGTTATAAATTTGACACACAGAAAAATGTTCTTTTACATTGTTTTTGTTATGGCTACTATGATAATGAAGACTATTTCTGTAAAAAAGTATGGAAAATAAGAAAAACTGAAATATCTCAAAAACTATTATAAACAGGTATAGGATATATTGAACAAAACTTTTAGGGTTTTTATTACTCTATTAAATAACATGAAAATATACAGGGTGTACCTTTTAAAAAAAAAGATATTTATTCATTTAAATTTGATCAAATTTGAGCCGATGTGTTCAACACCCTGTAGCTTTTATTGCAAATATTAGGTAAAAATTATGTTAATTTGTCCTTGGCCTTGCTAAATTCCAAATTTGAATATATTTGTCACAAAATTGAAAACGTTATTTAGGATTGAATTGATGCTTGAAAATGTGACTTTTTTTCTTTAAACTTAATTATCTCAGAAACTATAAAGTTTTGTTATAGTAAACCCTTAATAAAAAAGATTTAAAATTATAAGGTAAATCGAAAATACGATTCGTATATAGGGTGTTCTATTTAAAAAAATACAACTTTATGCTGTCCTAGTTTTTTGGCTCACCCTGTAGAGTCCTAAATATTTTTAAAATCTGCGTAAAAATAAACTGTATCAAACAATAAATACAGTTTCTTTGTAAATTTCACCGAAAAGGCACAAACTTACTTCATCCAATAGTTGACTCACCCGGTATATAGTGCATCATTTTTATTTCGCGCCGTCATGGGTGATATTAATGGGCGCTTTTATATGCACTTAGCAATAATTACTTTATCCTACAACTTTTCTCTGTTCAAGATTAAAATATATGAGAAAGTTTTTGGACTTGTTAGTATTTTTTATTTAAGGCAATTAGTGAGTGCATACAAATAAGTAATAAACTCGCATTACTAAATTTTTTATTTCACGATAGTAACTAAAAATTAAAAACAGTATTGAAATTATGAAACAATATTATTAATCGAAATTACCGAACGACAGAAGATAAAATAGATATAAAATAAATATAAATTAAAGAGACCAATGTAACAATAATGTTACAAACACCTGAAACTTATTGATACGCTCTCGTATATACAAATATTCCAACGCGATGAGTCATATTTATTATAATGTACCAAAAGGAATAGTGTATCAATGTGTTATATGTCTAGATAGATCTCAACTTTTATGTTCTAGATTTATACAGCAATTTCCATGGGTATATAAATAGGAATAGAATAAGAGTTGGAAATTATTCGTACAGTTGTGTAGTTAAGAGTTTTATAGTGGTTTTTAAATAGTGAAGATTAAGAAGTAATAATAAGAGAGTTGTCTTAATATAAGTATTAGTGAAAGGTGTTGTGTTTTATTTTGCAAATCCTTCTTCTTCTTCAAGTGCCATATCAAGTCCCCCTGACGTTAGCAATTACATTGGCAAGTCTTTCACGATCCTGCGCCAGCTGGAACAGTTCCCCCGCGCTACGTATACCTGTCCATTCACGAATATTCCTCAACCAGGAAGCCTGCCTCCTTCCTACCCCTCTACGTCCCTCTACTTTACCCATCATGATTAGCTGAAGAATTCTGTATCGCTCCCCTCTGAATATATGCCCAAGATATGAGATTTTTCTACACTTCACAGTGTTTAATAGTAGACGAGTTGTGTCAGCCCTATTGAGAACCATTTCGTTGGTCTGCCTAGATGTCCAAGGTATTCTCAGCATTCGCCGGTGTAACCACATTTCTAGAACCTCCAACCGATTAATCGTGGCAGCCTTAATTGTCCAGATCTCTGCCCCATATAGTAACACTGGCCAGACGTATAATCTTATCATTCTCTGTCGTAGTTTTAGGTTGAGGTTATCATTGCAGAAAAGTGGTTTCATTTTTTGAAAAGTTGCTCTAGCAGTCTCTATTCTACACCTTATCTCTTTATCTGGGTGACCCAGTGAGACGAAATGGCAACAATATCATAGCTAGACTTTTCTTGCTTTACTCTTGGCGAATTGATTAATTCTAGATCGTTAGTTTTAACCCACTCACAGGTCCGGATTTTAGTAAAAGAAAGTAAAATATCTCAAAAATGACATGAAACTACTCTAAACTAGGTAATTCAATGATCTTGATACCCCATAATCTCAAAACTGAGGAACTTGATAGATCTACAGCTCTGCGACCCCATGAACTAGTAAGTCAATAAGAGAAAAAGCAGAAATTCATCTAAAATCAGCTAGCTAAAAAAGTGTTAAGGTTTACATGAAGGAATCCTGTGTTTGTTGAATTTCTGCTTTTCCTTTTCTAGGCTTTTTTAGGTTTATCGGGTCATAGGGCTATAAAGTCATTTACTTCCTAAGTTATGAGGTTACGGATAATGGAGTTGCCATGTAAAGTGATGAGCTGAAGAAGTCTTAGGATTCTTAGGCAATAAATTCTGTACTAGACGAGCTTCTTGTGTTTTCTTTATGGACTTACCAAGTTATAGGGTTATGGATTCTGGGGTTATGGGTTCTGGGGTTACTATGTGAGTTGATGAGCTTGAATGTATCTTAGGGTTCATATGCAACGACTGTTGTGCTTGATGAGTTTCTCGTTTTCCTCTTCTAGACTTACTGAGTGATGAGATTATAGAGTTCTGGAGTTTGAAGTCATAGGTTCCGGGGTTGGTATGTGCTTGATGAGCTAAAAGTATCTTAGGGGTCGCATGCATCGATTGCTAAGTCTGATGAGTTTGAGGGCTTTTTTTCTATGCTAACTGGGTCATGAGATTATAGGATTTTTGGGTTCTGAGACTAGCATCTTGTGAGTTGACGAGAAATTACAAGCAGAAATTATATGCTTGAATAGTTTCTGATCTGTCTCTTGTAAACTTACTATTTTATACAGTCTTAGGGTAATAGGGTTAATGAGCTATAGGGTAAGGGGCTTTTAAGGTTGTTTACATCACCGAGTTTAGGAGTTAGTTCGTCTTAGAATTTACAGGGAAAGGATAATTAATTAGCAGATGTTTCATATCATTTTAAATGTCTTTAATCTCATTTTACTATAGATCCTGATATACTGGGCCCAAACGGAAAACAGATTTCAATTCAATGGCACAAAATCTATATAGAATACGTTGTCTCACGTGGGTCAATAAAATGTGCTTTTGAGTTTTTTGTGTAATAATAAATATATCTGAATATCTAAACAAGTCCAGTGTATATAATGAGGATGTAGAATCTGGGTTTAACTCATTATTTTAAAAACGCTTAATTTGTTGAAAAATATGTCGGACAGTAAGCGATTTATAAATTCATTCTGGACATTTCTGACTACTTCTGTAGTAATTAACCGTATTTCTTGAATAATCTGATTCTTTAAGTTAAAACTTTACATTTAAGGCAACCCCACAAATAGAAGTCAAGAGAGTTTAAGTCTGGGAAGCTCGGCGGCCATTCAATAGGTTCCCTTGTGAAAATGGCGTAAGATTAAATCATTTTTCTTGAAATAATTGACACATTTCTTCTTGAATTCTTTACCTATCGCCATATCCTATCATCATAAGAATTTTGAACCTCTGTGCTTCAGTAAGTTTCATTTTCAGTTAAAAGTAACTCAAATGACAAAATGTGACAAAGGTCGCTGATGAGTAAAAAATTATAGTATTTCATTTCGAGTTTAAACTGTTGATAAATCGAACACAGTTGTATTTAGATATAGATATATAGATAGATAGATAAATAGATAGATAGAATATGTAATAGAAAAAATGTTCAAAATTGTATATGGAGTCTAAAAGTGTACAAAGTTGATTCTAGCACAGTTTCTTTCGAGTCACCTTGTATGATTTAATATATTGAAAAAAAAATCATAAGTTTCCGAGCAATTTTTTAAATTATAAATTTATTCCAGATTTTACGTTGTGATTGCATAATACAGTAAAACAACATTGTACCAGCACAAAAACATTTAATATCAAAACCTGTACATAACATTTTTGTAAATGTATATTTTCTGCCGATTTTCTGCCATTTAGCCCAATAGGCAACATTTAAATAATTTTCCCATTTTTAAATCGTATTTATCGACATTTTCCTTTTACTGTCATAATTTATTCGCGTCAACAGGAATATTTTATAACCTATAACAATTATTTTATATTGTTTTATCTGATTTAAAACTAAATTGCTGGTATAATTACCCAACAGTGTCACTTGCAGAAAATGGGCAAACGTAATATTTTACGTCAAAATAATAAAATATAGCCGGGGTGACAATTAAATCGCTCGCAGCCGGTATTGGTTTATAAATTAATGTATCCTTCGATTGTTATTTTTATTAAACTACAACGGTTTGCTGGTTTTATTTTATTCTATAAATTATTTTTAACTTTAATGCATAAATACCGAATTTATCAATTATTTAATCTTATTAATAAGTAATATTATAATTACCATAATTTATTTGAATATTTTATGTTGTTTTTTTTTCGATAATGTTACGGCCTATTTTTTAGATTTGCTTTTATATTATTATATAAAATAACAGGAATTGTGTAACTTTCTACTTCCTTGCGACTTATTTTTTCAGTGAAATTATGCAAGTAATGGTGCACCCTTCCTTTCGTAAATAGTGTAATCAATTCGTCATTACTCCCTACATTTTTGGTAAGTGACGATTTTTTCTTGTAGATTGGCTACAAGTTTAAAACAGAGTTTCCGGAATTGAGGCTATAATCCTTCGCCTGCAATCTTAAAAATTAAGGAGCATTCAATTTTTTTAATATCTCCATAACCTCGAAAAAATTTTACAACTTTTATAATAAAAAATTAAAAATTAGGGGAGGAAAGACAGTAGAGAAAACTTAGTTTCACTATAAAAGTTATTACAAAATTTTTTGTACAGGGTGAGTCAACGATTGGATGAAGTAAGTTTGTGCCTTTTCGGTGAAATTAACAAAGAAACTATATTTATTGTTTGATACAGTGCATTTTTACGCAGATTTTAAAAATATTTACGAATCTACAGGGTGAGCCAAAAAACTAGGACAGCATAAAGTTGTATTTTTTTAAATAGAACACCCTATATACGAATCGTATTTTCGATTTAGCTTATAATTTTAAATCTTTTTTATTAAGAGTTTACTATAACAAAACTTTATAGTTTCTGAGATAATTAAGTTTAAAGAAAAAAAGTCACATTTTCAAGAATCAATTCAATCCTAAATAACGTTTTCAATTTTGTGACAAATATATTCAAATTTGGAATTTAGCAAGGCCAAGGATAAGTTAACATAATTTTTACCTAATATTTGCAATAAAAGATACAGGGTGTTGAACACATCGGCTCAAATTTGAACAAGTTTAAATGAATAGATATAATTTTTTTTTAAATGGTACACCCTGTATATTTTCATGTTATTTAATAGAGTAATAAAAACCCTAAAAGTTTTATTCAATATATCCTATACCTATTTATAATAGTTTTTGAGATATTTCAGTTTTTCTTATTTTCCATACTTTTTTACAGAAATAGTCTTCATTATCATAGTAGCCATGTAAAATAATAAAAAGAAACTACAGAAACAAACAGAATGTGGTTATATATGATGAAATACATTATTCGTTATATTACAACGGCAATAGTTTAAACATAATGTGAAAAAATTAACACAACAATAACTACAAGGCAAATACATATATACTTTTATACTAAATTGAAACAAAAAAATTACCTATTAAATACTGAGATTAATTATTTCTTTTTAATAAGTGTTCGAATAAACGACCCTCTTGTGCAATGCACTAATTTAGTCTTTTTTGCAGATTTTCTAGGACCCTGGACAAAATTAGTGGCGTTATTGTTCTACAGGTATCCTTAATCCTGTTTCGCATATCTTCCACTGTTGTTGGTGGATTAACATACACCTTATTTTTAATATAACCCCATAGGAAGAAATATAATGGGGTGATGTCGCAAGACCTTGGTGGCTACTCAATGAAACTCCCACGTCCAATCCATTTTTGCGGATATCGTTGGTCCAAAAACGCACGAACTTCATGATGGTAATGCGGAGGCGCATCATCGTGCTGGAACCACATACTGTCGAGCTCATCCCTATCGAGACCTTGAAGCAGTTGGGGTAGTTCTTCTTGTAGAAAGTTCAGGTAACTATGGCCATTTAGTGGTTCATTAAAAAAGTGGGGTCCAATAATTCGATTATGATGAATACCACACCAAACATTTAATGACCAGTGGTTTTGATGTTGCACCTCTCTAATCCAAAATGGGTTTTCTGTGGCATAATAATGCATGTTGCGTCTATTTACGGCACCGTTACTTCTAAAAGTAGCTTCATCACTAAACATTACCTTGCATAATAAATTTGGATTTAATTGAATCTACGCATTTATTGTACGACAAAAGTTTACACGACTTTCAAAATCCTGTCCATGCAATTCTTGGTGTAATTCCATGTGATATGGATGATACCTATATTTCTTGATAGTACGATTAGCGGTGGATTGTGATGTTTCACATAATGCTGCTAACTGACGGCTACCAATATAAGGATTTTCCTGAACATTTAACTAAACTTGTAGTTCTTTTTCTTCATTGGTTACTGGTTTGTTGATCACTTTACGTTTTGGATAATCAACAGTACCAGAAGAATCAAATCTTTGCATTAAGTTTTGAAAAGTATGGGTATTAGGCTGGCGTCGATCAGGATACTTCATTTTGTAAATTCTTTGAGCAAGAAGGCAATTTTTTTGAACCTCTCCTATTGTATAAATCATATCTATTAACTCATTTTTTGGAAAATTCATTTTACAATATAAGATGAATGCAAAAAAAAACCAAACTACACTACATAAAAACCAAAAGAAGCGATTGCGTTTATAAATTTGACATACAGAAAAATGTTCTTTTACATTGTTTTTGCCATGGCTACTATGATAATGAAGACTATTTCTGTAAAAAAGTATGGAAAATAAGAAAAACTGAAATATCTCAAAAACTATTATAAATAGGTATAGGATATATTGAAGAAAACTTCTAGGGTTTTTATTACTCTATTAAATAACATGAAAATATACAGGGTGTACCATTTAAAAAAAAAGATATTTATTCATTTAAACTTGTTCAAATTTGAGCCGATGTGTTCAACACCCTGTAGCTTTTATTGCAAATATTAAGTAAAAATTATATTAACTTGTCCTTGGCCTTGCTAAATTCCAAATTTGAATATATTTGTCATAAAATTGAAAACGTTATTTAGGATTGAATTGATGCTTGAAAATGTGACTTTTTTCTTTAAACTTAATTATCTCAGAAACTATAAAGTTTTGTTATAGTAAACCCGTAATAAAAAAGATTTAAAATTATAAGCTAAATCGAAAATACGATTCGTATATAGGGTATTCTATTTAAAAAAATACAACTTTATGCTGTCCTAGTTTTTTGGCTCACCCTGTAGAGTCCTAAATATTTTTAAAATATGCGTAAAGATAAACTGTATCAAACAATAAATATAGTTTCTTTGTAAATTTCACCGAAAAGGCACAAACTTACTTCATCCAATCGTTGACTCACCCTGTACATCCTAACAAATAATTTAATCAGCTTACTTTTTTTTCCGATTTATTTGCCTCGATTCTACATCGATGCAAAAAAGGTAAGTCAAGGTAACTATAATAATAAAAACTGTGCTTTCAGAAAAATTGTATTTTGTGTTATTACATTATAACATTATTACACACTATTACATATATTCAGTTTTAAGTAAGATTACATTTACTTTGTGCTCATTTCCACATCTTCGTAAGATGGAGTTTTAGGCGTTTTTGAGCGTATTGTTCCTTAATCCACAAGTCCTTTATTGAGATTTTAAGATGCGAGTTTTCTTTAGGAATATCATCGCCATTGTTTATGAAATCCATGTTTTACTCTCATTCATCCTAGATCTCCTCTTTATCCATAAAATCAAAAAAAAAAACTTTCAACATTTCACTAAATACAGATGACAGGAGATTTTAAACCAACATGTGGGTATCAATAGTTACTCCGAGGTTGGTTTTTTGCACTGGTAAAAATTATTCGCCTTGTGGCCCCAGAATCCGGATATTGATACCATCCTAGTCAAATACTAAAAAGAGCCCAATAAATATAATAATAATAATACCCCAATCGGAGAAATCTCTTTGCTGCCTACGTGGATTATAAGAAGGCCTTCGACTCAGTGCCACATGAGTGGCTTACGACTATATTGAGAAAGTATAGAGTCGATACTCATTTTGTTTCCTTTTTAGAACGCATCATGTCTACCCGGAGAACTAGGATACAATTGCAAGTTCCATTCAGCGACATAATAGAAACTAAGACATAGGGGAATATTTCAGGACGATTCACTTAGCCCATTGTACTTCTGCCTTACAATGAACCCACTATCACGCCGTTTGAACTCTACCAGATATGGCTTAAGTATTAGACATAACAACGAAGAGATAGTAAGAGTAAATCATCTTCTACATATGGATGATCTTAAATTGATGGCTACTACCAGAAACGAGCTAGAACAAACGCTTAAAATTTTAAAGAAGTTCTCCGGGGATATTGGAATTCAATTTGAACTTGACAAGTACCGTATTTTGAACCTCGTTAAAGGTAAGATACATCCAGAAGCATTTGAAATGCATTACGGTGAAACTACAGCTGCAACTGAAGCAGAATAAACATTCAATTAGCTAGGTACGAAACAGAAGGGTAAGGTCGATATTACGAACTTACCTAAATAGTAGAAATTTGTTTGAGGTGCTCAACACGTACGCTTGCTCTGCACTGAGTTACTCTGTTAGAATTGTAAAATGGAGCAGGGCAGACATCCAAAGCTTGCAAAGAAAAGTAAGAACACTCCTAACAAAAGCACAAGAATATCACCCTCGGAGTGGTATTGAACGTACAATGCTTCCAAGACATCAAGGAGGAAGAGGATTGGTAGATATTAGCAAGCAGCTCGACCAACAAATAATAAACTTACGTTCATATTTCCACAAGTTAGCGGACTCTTCCACACAACATCGAGCAATATGCGAGGCAGACTATTCAACGCCGCTACAGCTGAGAGAACAGGCTATTGCTCTCACCACCAAACAGACCAAGATAAGTTACAAACCTAGCTACATGAACCACTTTATGGACGGCATCCAAATGAGGTCAATCAGGATACTGTCGACAACTCAGTGTCGAATTACTGTTTGATTTCAGGACAGATGTTTCCAGAAACGGAGGGTTTCTTGTTAGCTATCCAAGATCAGGTTATTCCGACGAAGAACTATCGGAGGTTCATCATTAGAGATCCCTCAATAGAAAATGACCAATGTAGATATGGCTGTCGAACATCAGAGACAATCCAACACATAACTGGAGGATGCCAATCGTTTGCCGTAACCGAATATAAGGAAAGACACGACTCAGCCGCTAAGGTACTCCACCAAGAGTTAGCAGATAAGTTAAACCTATTGCAGGTAGGAAAAGTGCCTTATTACAGATACAATCCGGAGCCTATCCTTGAGAAAAATCTGTTCAAATTATATCGGGTCCGAACAGTTCTGACGGATCAGACAGTTGTTCCTAATAGACCAGACATTATACTAACAGATAAAATTTCTAGGCAAACTACACTAACCAACATTGTTCTATCTAACAACAATAACCTTAGGCCTAAATACAACGAGAAGATCGCCAAATACAGAGATCTGGAAGTGCAAATCCGAAGACAATTATCAATGAACAGCGTCCAAAGTCTTCCAAAAGTTTTATCAACAACTGGAGTGATACCAAAGAATCTTTTACAGATCATGAAGGCACTTATCCTTAGTGAGCATCTGTATAAGTCGATTCAGAGAGCAATTCTTTTGGTATCTTTGTATACGTGTTACGAATCAAATTCCCTGGAGGGAGTGCAAAGCCGTTTGGCTTGAAATCATGTAATTATAATATTATCGTGTATTTTGGTGTTATAAAAGGAATGAAATATTCTCATTAAACAAAAATCCTATCTTTATTAAATAAACTTAAACAGTGGGTTCACGTTTTCAAATATCAGTTGCAACTTCACTGTTGGGCAACTCATCATCAGTTAGCTAATAATAGAACTAAACTTACTTGAGGAGTTCTGGAATTTATAGTGTTAACTTCGCAGCCAGAAGCATCCTCAGATAGTCGATAATATGTATGTAGGTTGTCAAGATCGGGAATAAACTCCCATAGATATGGGAGTTCCGCGGAATACATGTTGAATAAGCGAAAAGGCCTATGATTCCTGTTAGTGCTAGATTGCTTTTATAGAACGAAGATGCAGAACCGAGTCTGTTGCGGAAGTGAGGTAGTGCAAACGTGTAACTGAAAGAAACGGTCATGTGCAATAATAAACACTGTATCCCTAAATGAGCCCTTCAAAAATGGAGAGTCAAAAGATAACTTAATTTTGATGTTATACTGATTTTCGGAGATACATACCTTATTCTCCAAAAGTAACACTCGTAAATCTCGAAACCCGAAAACATGTAAACTTCTCTGAGGGTCGTCGAAAAGGGAGGTATAAACGCGGGACGAAATTGAGCTCGCAAATTCCCCCGGGTAGCGCCTTTCACCATTAGGTCAAATCAACTTTGATCACAGTATAACTGAAATAACCAACAGGATAACTTTCGGTAACTTCTAAAACGTCTCATAGCAATTCTAACCCGAAAACGGTTATAGTGAAAGCCTTGGCCACAAGTACGAAACCTGGTCTGTCAGTCTTACTTACTGCTAAGTGCTCCCTACGCTTCACGCTCTATCTCAAGAACTAAATTTTGTAGAAAATTTTATTTTCTATTCCAAATGTCATTTAAAGCAAAGAAGACACGAGATTTACAAAAAAATTTTTTTGTGATCCTTGACCTCGAATATCTAGACTCGCGTACTCGAGATTCTATAAAACTTTTGAGTTAACTTATAAAATGTCAAAAAAGATTGATTCAAATTGATAGCTCATTATTTTGCATTCTTTATTTTTTTCAAACTACTAAATATGGCACCATTTTTATTAGTAAATTAAATATTAACTTAACCTTTACAAAAGAGATACTGGAAATTAGTTAACTAAACAGAACTCCTTTTCCACTGTAGTTTCATTTTATTAGCCTCAATGTTGTAATAAATACAGACGAAGACCTTAACAACTTTGTTAATACAATATAAAGATTTTTATACATTGTTGTTATGTGTTTATATAATAATACTCTACGTTATGCGCTTTAAAATAATAAAACTAAGCCTGTATTGCCTACACTTGCACACAAAATTGGCAATTTTCCCCATTATTTTCC
This sequence comes from Diaprepes abbreviatus, assembly GCA_034092305.1. Taxonomy (NCBI): domain Eukaryota; kingdom Metazoa; phylum Arthropoda; class Insecta; order Coleoptera; family Curculionidae; genus Diaprepes; species Diaprepes abbreviatus. The sequence goes on from JASJET010000129.1 coordinate 4,958,651, forward strand.
GCCTTCCGAGCATCTAAAAAACATTTTAAGCTAAAATAAGTTTACCGCAACCCTTGTAACTCGCTCCCGAACAACATAAGGGCCTATTAAAGAACCTTAATAAAATTCTGTATCGAAGTTGAGCAACAATTTTCCTTCGGCTTACACGGTTTACGAAGAAAATGCCCGCTCCGAAAAGGTTAAGAGGTGGTTTAATTTGACCAAGGTAGATGGATTTCAAACCGAAAATTCCAACGGTTTTTTACTTGGGTTATTATTTTGTTACTTTGATATTTCTTGAATTGGAATCTAAGAATCGTAAATTGGTTACGATTTTTAACAAGCTAGCTATTATATACTACACAGAATGAATTAGGGTTACTTTTTAAAATTCACGAAGTGAAAACCACGCTGGTAATATTTTTTAAACTAAAATACGTTATTTTCAGTCTCATAGTGAAATAAATAAATAAGTAATTTAGGTTGAAAAATCAAGAATAATGAAATTTTTATAAAAAAAATTGAACCGTCTTCTAAAAGTGCGCTAAAAAGTGAAAAATAACTATAAATTTTTGTATGAAATTGAAATTTTTGAAGTCGGCGCCAAACTAATACCTGACAAAATGTGATTCTCATAAATAAATTAAAAGTAGCTTATTTATAATTTCATTTAGAAATAATTAGGCGCCGACTTCAAAAATTTCAATTTCATATAAAAATTTATAGTTATTTTTCACTTTTTAGTGCACTTTTAAAAGTCGGTTCAATTTTTTTTATAAAAATTTAATTTTTCGATTTTTAGTTTTGAATTCATTATGATATCCATAAATTATTTGAATTAAGTAATAATCGAGATTAATGTACCTCGCAATAATCTAAGTGGCAAAAAAGTAACCGTTTTATCCAAAGTTGTAAATCACTCTAAAATGAACTACTAAAAATTCTTTGATTCTTAAAGTTCTCCAAATACCAGTGAAATTGTGTCAAGCAAATATTTAGTCTGTCATAGTAAATCCACTATCTTAAATTTCAAATTAATTTTAGATTGGTAAACTTGAGTAGTAAATCTCTTAACCCGATATATATATATATATATATATATATATATATATATATATATATATATATATATATATGTATGTATGTATATGTGTATAATCTAAATCTAAACCATTCAAATCCCTCTAGTACCAATTTTGGATGAAATCCGGAAATTTAACATTTCTAGATATAATAATGCATCTGACCTATTAGATTTCCTTAAAATAATTTTATATTCGCTTTTTACATCTGAAAGACGATTTAGTCCCACCTTTAAACAAAATCGAAAAATGTAAAATTTTTAGTCCGCAATATTGGATTCGCCATATCCAAACCTGACAAAATACTTCTAAATTCACAGTTTACACCCTCAAAAACCCCCTATATCAGTTTTCGAGAAAATCGGAAAATGTAAAATTTTTAAAACGCAATATTGATTCCACCACATTGGGTTTTTCAAACAAAAATCCCTCAGTACCGATTTTAGACAAAATCGAAAGATGTAGAATTTTTAATCCACCATCTTAGATCCGCCATATTTAAATTTTTTAAAATAATTTCAGATTCGTAATGTGCGATCCTAAAAACTCCCTCATACTAATTTTGAAAAAAATCGGACAAAATTAATTTTTTTCCGCCATATTGGATCCGCCATGTTGAATTTTTAAAAAATAATTTTAGCTTGACCTTAGACTGTGTAAACCAATGCTGATACTGCTCTATCTATCTATCTAATGAGCCTCAATCATCCATCTTTGAACATAGGCCTCCCCTTGTTTTCCCCATAGTTCTCTATCTTGAACGGTCTATACTCATCTTTATCCGGCTTGCTTTTTTAAGTCGTCTGTCCATCTTCTTCGTTTGTGTTGTCAGGGTTCCATGCTCACCCAGGTTAATTTCAGCCTAGGTATAAAATAATCGGTAGGGGGTGAAAGTCTGGGAATATATTCCAGAAATCATACCAAATTAAAAAGTGTAGTTGAAAAAATGAGAAAAAGGGTTTCAGAAGGAATTTTTGGACCCATTTGAAATCTTGTAAAATCCATGGAAGCCTAGAGACTACGAAAAAAAATTAACAAAAAAAATTTGCAAGAGGATTTTTAACTAGAAAATTTTGAAAACAACCAAGTTTTCGGAAATCTGACAAAATTGATCGATTCTACAGCAATTCTTTAATTCAGCAATTCTATTAATTTTTTGATCTGCAGAAAATCGGCTTTGAAGCGTTGGAGCGTTATTGTAAAAAAAAACTAAGCTTTTCATTGAGAAAATAAATAGATTATTGTCTTAGTATCGTTTGCTGTAGTATCGATGAACGTTGTCAGTTTTTCGATTTTTATTTTGAAATTTTCAAATTTAATGTTTTGTTTCCACTCGTAAATTTTATTTTTTTTTCAATAAATTTTTTCGTAGTCATGATTGCGAACAACATCTCCCATGGATTTTCTAAAATTTCAAATAGGTTTAAAAATAAAAATTCTATAATTTCAATTTTTTTTTATTTTTTCGACCACACTGTATAATTTGATACGACTTTAATATATTCCCAGGTTTTCACCCCCACCGATTATTTGATACCTAGGCTGAAATTACACCGGGTGATCCCCTTAAATTGATTCCGTCCAGGTAACATATATATATATATATATATATATATATATATATATATATATATATATATATATATATATATATATATATATAATATATATATATATATAAATGAAGTATTTATTTTTTATTTTTTGGACTCATTAAAATATTTTTTATTTGTTTTGTTTTTCTTGGGGTTATGATCCGTTAAAAATGAGATCAAAATCAAATAGTGGTGTTATATTTTCTTTATTTTACATTTTTTAAAAGTTTAAAATTTCGGTAATTTATTTTACCTTCGTCATAATATACATTATGAAGCCAAAAACAATAGATTATTTTGTTGAAATATTTGCATTATGTTTATTTATCTTGAACAATAATTCACTATCAAACACGGTGTGTAAATCAGTTTAATATTATATTTCAGTAGAAATTTCGTAGATTTCGTAAAATAACAGAATAGAGATGATTACGGTGTCATTTCGAAGTTAAAATAGTACTGAAAGAAGCAGATGGGATATTTTTGTAAAGTAATAAAGATTGTGTTAGCTATTGAGGGTTTAAGGGGTCTAGTCCGAAAGTGCAATGCCCTTTTGGTTTTAGAATTATATTTTTTAATTGTTATTATATATTCCGCTAAGTTGCTAAGTATCTGCCTTAGCATTTACTGCATGTTTACTTTTTTATAGCTTTCATTTCTAAAATCTGGAAAAGTTATTATTTTCTTAGCCTTCTTTACTGAGGGTAGCCGGAAATTGCGGAATATCACCATATTTAGCTGTGAAAAGTGACACAAAATTTAGGTTTATATGTTTAGTGGCGAATCCGTTCCTGACTTCCTTGGTAATATAAAAGGTTGATTATGACCCAGTTTCATGAATCTATATCGGTTATACATGTCAAAGTACACTCAAAAGTTACAGAATGCTGCTTGCTCTACAGGTTAAGAGTAATGTTGTTTCGGTTCTATTCGATTAGTAGATATTCAGATAAACAACTCGTATAAAATTTTCGGTCTCTAGTTATCGCTCCATTCCAGTTTTATTGGAATGTAGAGTCTAAATTACAACACGAGTTTCTGCATTTTCTAAAATTTTGCCACAAAAGGATTTTTTTTAACTGAATTTTTCAAAAGTCGAAGGCATTTTTCAAAAATCTATTGTTCTTTGAGTTTTCATATTCTGAGAAAGAACGGCAAGGGTTGTTTTATCTCCAACCGCTAGGGTTAACAACCCTAGCGGTTGGAGATAAAACATCAGTAAAAATGCAGGTAAGACCTAATTTAATAAATATTTTCATAGATACTGAATTTTTTATTATAGTTTGCCTCACATATCACTATATAAATAAAAATATTCTTTCAAATTAAAAGTATTTTCACTGCAAGAGCGAGGCTACGAGGATGTATGACAAAGTTCCGAGCTCTAACTGACTTTTCTGTTACAAAAGTATCAATTCTTGAAAATAAGCATTATTTTTCTCTTAGTGCAGGTCAATTAAGAAATTTGTGGTCTTTCACAAAAAGCTCAAGAGCTCCAATGTTGGATATCAAAGACATTTCACCCTTGCTATATTGGAGTATCTTCAAGATAAGTAAATATCTTTAGTTTTCCAGTTAAATGGAAAACCACTAAATAGACATTTCGAATTACAAATTGCCGAATTAGAGGAAAAATTCATTTTTCGTTTCTCTTAAAGCTATCGAATACGACAGGAGTTGTATCTATTTTGTTGTCGAAAAAGAAATGGCCTGATTACTATACACCCTCATAAATATGTTATTGAAACTGGCGAAATATATTACAAAAGGAAAAGGACCGGAAAATTGGTTATGGAAATACGTTATTCCAGAAGTTATGCCATCATAAAACGAAAGGATAAGCCAAGAAGGAAAATAAGGAAATACCGATACCCAAAACAAAATGCATGCGACACATATAGGATTAAATTTGTATAAAGTGACAGATGCGAAAGAAAAATGGAAAAGAGAAACTTTTTTCCCTTTCGGTGAAATGACTTTACATATTTGACATAATCATGAAACGCATTTTCATAAAATAGGTTTCGCTTTTTGTATTTTTCCCGGCCACTTATTTAAATGAAATAGAGAAGGTAACGATATATATTTACACTGTATATATATATATATATATATATATATATATATATATATATATATATATATATATATATATTTATATATCGACTCACAGTTTGGGTTTAGGCGGAGCTTAGGTACGAGAGAAGCGATAGTCGCTACACAGGTACTTGTTCAGAACTGTTACGATCAGAGAAAAGGTGTGTGCCTATGCTTCATAGATTACGAAAAAGCATTCGATCGTGTACAACATCATAAACTAATCCTGCTTCTTAGAAAACTCGACATAGATCAGAAAGACATCCGATGCATTGAAACCTTATACTGGGGTCAAACCGCGCAGATAAAACCAGACAATAATGTATCCAACCCGGTACAAATCCGAAGAGGAGTGTGACAAGGGTGAGTGCTGTCCCCTTTCCTGTTTAACCTTTATTCGGAAACAATTTTCCAGGAGACTTTGGAAGATACTGAAATAGGAATTAAAGTTAACGGAATATGGATTAATAACATCCGTTATGCGGATGACGCAGTTCTAATCGCCGACAATATAAACGACCTCCAAAACCTCATCGACATAATAGGAGAGCGCAGTAAATCAATGGGCTTAAACATCAATACAAGGAAAACAAAATTCATGATTATCTCAAGGAATCCCAATTTATTCCAAAACGCCAACATAAGATTCAACGCAGTATCCATAGAAAGAATAACCAAATTTAAATATCTGGGTACATGGATATTCGAAGAATGGACTTCTGACAATGAAGTAAAAAGTCGCATTGAGAAGGCGCGACAGACTTTTGTAAAACTCAGGCGAGTGCTTACGTGTTCGGATTTTGACTTGAAATTAAGACTGAGGTTCATAAAAGGTTACGTATAGTCAATACTTCTTTATGGTGTGGAGGGTTGGACATTAAAGACAAGCGCTATCAATAAATTAGAGGTTTTCGGGATGTGGATATACAGAAGAATCCTTAAGATATCATGGACAGCGAGAATGACCAATGAAGAAGTTCTCTCACGTATTGAGAAAGAACGTGAACTAATCAACATAATCAAGAAAAGAAAGACGGCCTATCTTGGGCAGATCATGCGAAATGAGAGATACCAATTCCTACAGTTGATGATTGAAGGCAAGATCGAGGGCAAAAGAGGAATTGGAAGGAAAAAGATGTCCTGGCTCCGTAATATCAGACAGTGGACGGGATTGCATGATATTCAGACACTGATACACACCGCGAGAAATAGGGGAGAAATGGAAACTGTAATTGCAAACATCCATTATTGGATATGGATTTGAAGAAGAATATATATATATATATATATATATATATATATATATATATATATATATATATATATATATATATATATATATATATATATTATGTCGGATATTCTCACGGGTGCGATGTGTAATCGAAGGTTTTCGGGCGTCCCGTGTATGTGCTGAGTCCCTCTCAGGACTGTAAGGCAGCTGACGTTTCGGTGAAATCTCATTCACCATTCTAAAAGCTCACTGTATGGCGTCTACGAGCAAAGAAGTTCGTTAGTTTAGTGATATTTAGTAACAACTGATTTAATTCGCTGTCGGTGTCAATATTTGCCAATTTTTTTGCCAACGCACATTGTGTACTTTGCCAAATGACACGACCCTTTGCCTTACCATCCGGCCCATAAAATTTGTTGTTTCTTTTACAAATATCTAATAATATTTCTGATGTTTTGCTCTAAATCCAATTTTTCTGTCAATATGTTTATATATTGAATTTAATAAATATAATAAATTTATAAAAAAAAAATACTTTTCGCTGTTTATCTCAGAGCAACAAAGAAGGTAAGATTACCCAATTTAATAAAAACCGATAGGTGTCGACACCTTGCTTGCTAGCTAAAGAAATAATAAAAATCAGGGCTGAGATTCTATAACAAAAATGAGGATGAGGATCTCTATAACTATCAGCTTTCCTATTCTGTAAGCTAGATCGATTGTCATCGGTGCAACCGAATAACTCCTGAACTTAAAAGCGATAGGGAAAGAAATTTACATGCCTCTTTGGCATCTATCCTTGCCTTGACACCGTGAAAAGTTTTTTTTTTCCTTTTCTAGCGTCAACTTTTTCCAAACATAACCTTAGGATTGAAACTTTTTCTTTACTATTTTTATTTATAATTTTTTGATATACCTATTAAAATTAATTACAATACTGCGAAAGAAATTTAAAATTCATCCTGACCAGGCATATTTTTATTATTAATTATATTAACAATAAATAAATGTATTTTTAAAACATAACTATTTATTTTTCAGGCGTTTGCAAAATGGAAAGGTAGAATAAAATAAAAAGCCCCTAAAATTAGAATATAAATAAACAAAAAACTGTGGTGATAAACTACATGTACAGACAGATTGTTGGTTGGACTATTGTTGTAAGTGACACCACTCTTGTCTTACATCTCAACATGACAAAACCCTGAAATAAGTACGAAAACATTACATTTTTAATGACCAAATTTCATAAACCACATGTTTTATCTTTGTCATTTTTATCTACAGTTAGACTCATCTATTTTTAATAACAAGTCTAAATTTCTAAATAACATTCATAGAAGCAAACTTTTTCTATTAATCTAAATATATTCTATGGTTGATGCAATAATACCTACTTATTGTGTACAGTCTATGCGTTTAATCATTCCTGCTTAACTCATGAAGCCTATTTTTGTTATTCCTATGTCTCCCATGGCAAATATTATCCATTAGTCCTTCAGCTGGTTTACAAGGACTTCCGTGATTTTCAAAAGACATCAAGAAACTACTAATTGACTTAAACACAACAAATGTTCTCCACCAACACTTCGTTCATAACTTTCCATCCCCAAAAACCTCAGAGAAATTAGAATTCCTAACTGGAGCAACACTTGACTGATTCTAACACTCTCAATTAAATGTGGGTCTATATTTATTTATCAATACATATTGTATTTCGTCCTTATTTAATTGAAAAAGTTCTATAAATCGTTAACCTTGTCGGAAAGAACGATTACTTTGGCCCAGAACACCTGCTTGTTTGTATTTTATTGAATTGTATTGAATTTGTAAACTAAGAAAGCCACAAAAGAACCACGCAATGATATATTTATAAATAAAAATGAAAATCATAAAGTTAGGTTATGCTGTGTGATGACAATTGAAGTTTTAACATTATTCGGGAAAATCAAACGAAATAGAACGAGTAATATGAAATATTTATAGGATAAAAAATTCAAAGAGAAAAAGGATCCTCTCCGTTTCCCTTTCTTCATTTTCCTTTTAACGATTTTTGTTACAGAATCTCCGCCGAGATGACTATTTTGCTACACACAATACTAGATATGTAGAATTAGATCTGTTAATAGAATTCTATCTCAAACAGAATCCAGCTGCTCGTATTTGGGCTCCTTCTTCTTCTTAAAGTGACTATCCTCTTTGGATGTTGGCTATCACATTGGTCCATATTACTTTATTCACTGCTGCTCTGAACAGATCTGTTGATGTCATTCCAGTCCATGTCGTAAGTTGCGCAGCCATGATATTCGTCTTCGTCCAGCTGATCTCTGGCCTTCCATCTTCCCCTGCAGGATAAGTTGGAGCAGGCGATATTTCTCATTCCGCATGATATGTCCAAAGTACTCCAATTTTCTGCGTTTGACATTTGTAAGGTATTCCAGTTCTCCACCGATACGTTGTAAAATGTTTTCGTTTGATACGTGATGTATCCAAGGAACCCTAAACATGCAGCGGTAGCACCACATCTCAAATGCATCTATACGTTTACATGAAGCATCGGTAAGGGTCCAGGCTTCTGCTCCATATAAGAGAGTTGAGAATACATAGCATTTCAAAATCCTGATCCGCGTATGTATATTGAGGGATAGGTTGCAGGGTATGTTGCGCAGCTTATTAAAAGTACCTCTTGCTTTCTTGATTCGGCTTCTTATTTCTCGAGAGTGGTCCCAGTCCTTATTCAACGTGCAGTCTAGATATGTGATCGTCTCGGCCATTGTGAAAATTACGTTGTTGGCAGTAAACTGTATATTGCCGATGTCGTTTTTACTGACAATAATCGTTTGCGTCTTCTTGCAGTTTATCTTCATACCATATCTGTTGCAAGCTATCACTATTCGGTCGATAATTCTTTGAAGTCCCTCTGCAGTATCGGCTATAAGAACGGTATCATCCGCGTATCTTAGGTTGTTTATTACTTCTCCATTTACAATAATTCCATCTTCTATGTTGCCCAGAGATGTTCTGAGTATACGTTGAATAGAAGTGGCGACAGTATACAGCCCTGGCGTACTCCTCGCTTTATATTAAATTCTTCTGTTGTCTCATTCTCAACTCGTACAATAGCCTTTTGTTGTGAATATAACTTTGATATTATCTCTCTGTCTCTGTCGTCGATTCCTGTCTCTTGTAGGATTGAAATCAGTTTACTGTGCTGCACTTTATCAAATGCCTTTTCAAAATCTATAAAGCATGCAAAGACGTCGGCATTGATGTCACGTGCTCTTTGAATCAGAAACTGCATGGAAAACAAGGCCTCTCTAGTGCCAAGTCCCTGTCTGAAGCCAAACTGCGTGCCATTTACGTTTTCATCGAGTTTTCTATATATTCGTGCTTGAATGATGTTAAGAAAAGCTTTTAAAGCGTGGCTCATCAAGCTGATTATTGTATGATCGGAGCACTTAGTTGCGTTCGTTTTTTTGGGAATCGGGATGAATGTCGACAGTAGCCAGTCTTTTGGTATTTGACCGTTCATGTAAATTTTGTTAAAGAGGGTGGTCAATAGTTTTATTTGTTCTGAGTCAATTAATTTGAGAACTTCTCCGTGTATCTGATCTGGCCCGGGGGTTTTGTTATTTTTGAGTCTATTTATCTCTGATTCCACTTCCGCCTGTGTGATGGTAGGCCCCTCCCCGCCAACAACTGTATTCACAGTACTGTTGTTTTCATCTCCAAACAATTCCTCCATGTATTGCTTCCATCTTACAAGTTTTTTGTCAGTTTCGGTGATGATGTTGTTGTCCGAGTCCAAGAATATTCCAGGACTCCGTTTACGGTAACTTCCTGTTGCTTCTTTTATTTTTTTATGGAGGTTGAAGCTGTCGTGTTTCGCTTGTAATATCTCAATTTCAACACATTTTTCCTGTAGCCATCGTTCTTTAACGTCTATGATTGCTCTCAACACTCTTTTTTGTAGTTCTTTGTATTTCTCATTATTTCTGTTTTTGTATTGTCTTCTTTCTTCCATAAGTTCCAGGATAGTGTCTGTCATCCATTCTTGCCTTTTCATCATTCTATCAGGTTTCAGGTCTTCTTGTGTGATTGAAGTTATAGATGTTTTTATTTTATTCCAGAGCTCTTCTACTTCTGCTTCATGGTTGTTGTTCTCTGATACACTCTTAAGTTCGTTGTTTATCTTTTCTTTCGTTTGCTGGAGTATGTTCTCTTGTTTGAGTTTCCGCACATCAACCCCTCTTGGTGATATCTTCTTTACTATTTTTTTTAGTCGAAGTTTGGTACGAGCTAGTAGCAGGTTATGATCTGATGGGATTTCTGCACCTGGGTATGTTTTACAGGAGACAACTGCATTGCGATATTTTCTGTTTATCATCACAAAGTCAATCTGATTTCTCACGATCTTGTTGCTGTTATCAGCTGGAGATTGCCAAGTGTATAGTCGCCTGGAAGGTAGTTTAAAAAAGGTGTTCATGATTGTAAAGTCCATTTCTTGACAGAACTCTATCAATCTTTCTCCTCTCTCATTTCTCACTCCCAGTCCAAAACCACCCACCACGCAATCAACCTTTCCCATTCCAATCTTGGCATTCATGTCTCCTAAGATTATGTTAACTTCTTCTTTCTTTGTGTGTTTGAGAGTAGTTTTAAGCTGCTCATAGAACTCCTCTATTTCAGTTTCACTGCTGTCAGATGTCGGTGCGTATGCCTGTATGATATTTAGGTCAAATAGTTTTCCCTTTATCTTGATTAACGCGACTCTACTTGAAACAGGGACAAATCCATTAACAGCTGCATTTGTTTGTTTATTAAGAATTATTGCTACTCCGTTTTTATTTTTAGTTGTATTGTCTCCGGAGAAATATATGTGATATTCATCCGTGTTGCGGTGGCCTGAATTTGGCCATCTGGTCTCGCTGCATCCTAGTATATCAAGTTTGAGTCGCTTCGCCTCTTTCACTACGTTGGCCGCTTTGCCAGATTGGTACATACTTTGTACGTTCCACGTTCCTATTTTTTTTCTTTGTTCACTTTGGAGACATCATTGGACGACCGGGAGATTCTTAGCACCCTCTCCCCATTTAAGGGGTGCCCGGGACTGAGGGCCTTTGCTTTATTTTGTGTATCCATTGTGATGTCTTGGGGAAGATATATAAGTCAGGTAGTTTCCCGTTGCTTTCCTGACTGTAGTTTCAGCCACTCCTACATGGAGAACAGACGCTGTCAGATCACCGCTCCTAACATAGAGACAGACGTGTCCTAGGTGCTAGTTTTGGTCCACCCCGGGTATTTCATTTCTGGGAGGCATTCCCCTATCCGTCGCCTGGGTAGGCGCCCGATGGAGGACTAGCAACCCCGCACGGGACATCGAAATAAATATATTTTCGAGCTAAGAACTATGACCTTAATCCATAATTTTGAACTATTAAGGCAAATTATTTATTAACATACTCCTGAAGGACTTATTCACTTGGAGAAGGTTATCTCCCTAGAATAACTTTCTTTAGATGCTATTTCTCAACCAATATAATCTTCACAAATTTCAAATTAACATAAATCACCATTTTTAAACATTTGCCGCTCTTAGAGTTCCATAAGGAATTTCCGGCTAATGTAATTTAAAATCAAATAAAAAATCCATCAGAAAAAGAGTCTTAAAAACATCAAAAATTACTTTATTTTTAAATATGCCAAATGAGTTCCGTTGTTGCATCGAAACTTTCAGAAATTAATCAAACAGCAAATATTTTATTAGGAAAAGAAGAATGTGAGTTAATTAATAATTTAATTAAATCTGAAAATTGGATCAATGTTTATGTTTACTTGTATACATACATCATCGTCAGAGAAATGAAATTGCCAACAAATATTTGTATCTTTACGAAAATTAATTTGATTTAAATTTAATTTAATGTTACGAGTTTATTGTTTAAATTAACAAGAAAAGGGTGTTTTTAAAATGTGAACGTGATATTTTTAAGAGTAGTAATTGGCTAAAAGGTTTTCTGTTGCTTTTAATGGCTAATTCGTATAATTAAAAATTATTTTTTGTATGTGGAAGTTCGTTAGATGTTAAGGGGAGACAAATAAAATCTAATTATAACATAAAAACACAGTCTTTCGTTATATTTTTTTAATTAAAAACATAGAAAACGAATGCTTATAACAAGAGCAAATTAAAATTTCTAAGAGTTGTGTATAAATTGATATCACTCGTAATCTAAACCTGATGGAGCTCACATAAAAAGTATATTTAGATCAAAAATCCTCGCAAAGAGCTAAAAGTGAACGAAAGTACTTAGATGCACATATGTATGTATGTGTGTGTGTGTGTGTGTGTGTAAAATTGGGGTCTGTACACTTCAACCTGATAGATCTATTGTGCCCTCCTACTGTTGCCAAGTCGTAAAAGATACCTTAAGGGCTGACGCAGATTCTCCAGTCTCTATTTCCCTCAGCTTAGGAAGTTAGACAGCTTCAAGGTGGATAGTTTCCCTTCTTCTAGTTGATGTGCTCCCAAGAACCGCATCCTAGGATTTTTTAGAGCGCTCCACTCTGAAAGGGTATGAATAAAGGTTTCGTCCTCCTCCTCGTAGAACCTGCACTCTTCTCCTTCTACCAATCTGAGTTATTTGAGGTGTCTTTTCAGATAACAATGCCTATCTGGATCCCTATCAGAACTCTGAGATGGTTTTTACTTAGGCATTCCTACGAATTTTTTCTGGCCCTAGTTCCCAAGAAGTAATTTCGCTTATCTCAGTCCTTAAAGCTCCGTCTAATAATTGGATCTCCTGCTTTCTTCTTCTATTTTTAGTTTTTTGAGCATTAAGCTGCTACTAAATCCACAAAAAGGCTCTAGCCCCAGCAATGTTATTTCAGCCCATTTTCTCGCTATTATTTCATTCCCCTCGACTCCAGTGTGTCCCGGTACCCACACGGGGGTGACTTTATTGTTCTTACTCAATCCATTAAATTCCTTTAACTATTCCTAGACCATCTTGGAGCTGATAACTTGGGAGCTCAACGCACTGATGGCTGCTTGACTATCCGAGATGATATTAATCTCTTAGCCGCAATAGTGTTATTGCTTGGTGATTTACCCAAGCTTTCATAGTGTAAGGTGCCGAGCCCATACACCCCCATTACAGTTCCCTCCGATGTTCTGGAGCCATCTGTATACTATTTAATGGATTATTGTTGAGTTTTTCAATGATGTTTCTGTCCCATTCGCTTTTGTGAGTCAACTTTGTGCTGAAGTTTTTCACAAAGTTGAATTTCCTTTTCATTTCATCTTGGAACATCTCCCAGATTTGTTGATTTCTGGACGAGAGATTCGGTTTTAGTTTTATGATCTCATCTCTTACCATCATATAAATTTTCCTATTCGCCATACTCTCCACAAATATATGTAGAGGTGTAAGGTTTAGGATTACTTCCATGGCAGCCATTGAGCAGGTTTTCATTTCCCTGGTTATACACGCACAGGCCAGTCTTTGAACTTTCGAGTGGTTAGCTCTCATATTAGCCAGACTGGTTCTTTTGCTCTAGATCACTGCCCCATATGTGATGGTTGTCCTCACTATTGCAGCCCTCAAATTTTCTACAGACCATCAGGGCTTTTGTAGCCTTGTTAGTTGCTTCTTTTTCGTGCTTGTTCCAGAGGAGTTTATTATCTAGTGTCAGTCTTAGACACTTATCTACATGTGTAAAAATTTTCTAGAGCATCAAAGCCACCAGTTTTCGTCTAACCCCTCCCCCTCTCAAAGTCCTTAGGACAGACTAATATCTCCAAAGAAATATCTATGCAAAATTCTGAACTTTTGGCTCTACTCGCTTGAAGTTATACGTTTTCTGAATTTAACATTTCCATTTGAGGGAAAATAACATTAAAACCCCATGCTAGCTAGACGGGTTGGCAAGTTCTGCGATGTCTCAGCCTGTATAGTAAATATTTCACTGCCGCCTGTGAATGTCTAAAATCAAGTCTCTAGGAAAGTAATTAATTGATTAGTTATAACATAGTCGCTGACCTGCGCCATGATTATATATTATCCCTGAGATCAAAGGGGCGCCAGCTCCCCCGGATCGGCTGTATTGAAAAGCGTCTTTTCACTTTCACCGCCATTATCCGTAACCCTGGACAAGCAGCCCTTCTTACAGTATACTATCAATCAAAACCAGTTTAACCCCGATTTTTTACTGAGGTTGCTATTCCTCCTGCTTCTCCTGCCTTATCCTTTTCAGGATAAGGCCTCGGGCTTGTTGCCGGCACAGCAGAGTTTGCTTATTTCATGAATGATTTAATATAAATAGGGTATCCCACAAGTAACTGCCGGGGCCAATTTCTAGGAAAATAGATTTTGCAAAATTTTTATAATGAGGGAATTTCGGATAAAATATTATCAAGATAGTGATGCCTATATGGTCCTCTGTCTGCCTTTTTATAGTTTTGTGCTTTCGCAGGTTATACTTTGGTTCTGACTGATTGTTTTTCTTGCTTCCCTGGGTCTGAGCCTACTCTCATCTCGCTGTCTTTTTTCTCTGGCGTGTCGTTTCTGCTTGGGTTTTGAATAAAGTTTTTCATATATCTCAGATGTTTTGTGCATCATCTTTCTTGTTAAGGTTTTCAGTTTTTTCTATTTCTAGGGCTTCTCTGATGATGCGCGCTCTATAATGCTTATTTGGGTACGATCTGTTTGGTTTCCTGAAAATTTAAATTGTGTCCCATCTCCTGATGATTATGAAATAAAGTTGGTGTAGTTTGCTTACGCTTTGTGCTAAATTTAGGTTCTTAATCTCTGGTAGAGACTGTTCTGTTTGTTTGGCCGATGTATTTTTTTACTGTCTCTATATGGGATGCTGAACACCCCCTGGTTTTCTAATAGTATTTTGTCTTTGGGATTGCCCAGTAATTTGTTTGTGGCTTCTAAATTGTACATATATGATGCTTCCTCAGAATTCTTCCAAACCAAGCCCACGAACCGCAAAGAAGAACTCAACAATATCACAACAGCTCTAAAACAAAACAACCACAAAGAACACAATATCAAAAAGACCATAAAACAGAACAGAAATGCACTAGCAGAAGAAAAAAAGAAGACAAATCTAAACCAAAAACTGACATACATAAGAAATGTAACAGACGTAATTGAAAGAATTCTGAGGAAGCATGACATATGTACAATTTACGAGCCACAAACAACAATACACAAATTGTTGAGCAATTCCAAAAACAAAATACCATCGGAAAACCAGAGAGTGAACAACATTCCATGTAGAGACTGTAAAAAAGAACATATCGGCCAAACAAACACAATAATCTCTGTCAGAGTCCAAGAAAACAAAAATAACATAAATAATAAGCAAATCGCATCAGCTTTATTTCACCATCATCAGGAGATAGGACAGACTATAAATTTCCAGGAAACCAAACAGATCGCACCCATAAAGCACTATAGACCGCGTATCATCAAAGAAGCTCTCGAAATAAAAAAAGCTGGAAACCTTAACAAGAGAGATGATGCACAAAACATCTCAAATACATGGAAAACTTTAATCAAAATTCAAGCAAAAACAACATACCAGAGAAGCAAGACAACGACACGAGAGGAGGTTCAGACCCAGGGAAGCAAGGAAACAAATCAGGCAGAACCAAGGTATAAGCTGCACAAGTGCCAAACCACTTTTCGGCAATGATAACCTCAACCTAAAATTACGACAGAGAATGATAAGATCATATGTCTGGCCAGTGTTACTATATGGGGCAGAGATCTGGACAATTAAGGCTGCCACGATTAATCGGTTGGAGGCTCTCGAAATGTGGTTACACCGGCGAATGCTGAGAATACCTTGGACAGCTAGGCAGACCAACGAAATGGTACTCAATAGGGCTGACACAACTCGTCTACTATTAAACACTGTGAAGTGTAGAAAAATCTCATATCTTGGACATATATTCAGAGGAGAGCGATATAGAATTCTTTAGCTAATCATGATGGGTAAAGTAAAGGGACATAGAGGGGTAGGAAGGAGACAGGCTTCCTGGTTGAGGAATATTCGTGAATGGACAGGTATACATAGCGCGGGGAACTATTCCAGCTAGCGCAGGACCGTGAAAGACTTGCCAATGTAATTGCCAACGTCAGGGGGATCTGATATGGCACTTGAAGAAGAAGATATATATATATATATATATATATATATATATATATATATATATATATTAGAACAAACAAATCAACCCTCATTGACGCCATACATGTTTTGTTCAAACAATACAATAAGTTATAATTTAATAAAATAATTGCCAGAAAATTTCTGGAATAGTACTAATAGATTTGCCTCCATAGATCTACTCGTGACTTTTTTTGCTTCACCCAGTATTCTTAATAAAATATTGTATAATTATAAGGTTAGAGAGATAAACAAAGAGACTGGTATAAATATAAAGTATGTGACAAAATTTTCCCTTAGCTTTCCTAAATAAAAATGATAACATAAACCAACCACCCTCAAATCTAGTTAGAACGTCATCACCCCCATATATACGACATTTCTTCCCATTAACTGTATCGTTAGGTAGCTCCCCTATCTAAAAACTAACCTTTAGAAGAATAATATTTATGGTTTCTATTATAAATGAAATTTGGGCAACAAATAAGATAGTGATAAAAGTTGACAAGTAAATATGTTTTATAGGGGGATGCGTCATGTCTTCAAAAGGTCGATATATATTGATAAAGGACGGAGATACTATTTTATGGCGTAACCATTACTCTGGCCCTCTTTGCTTGGACAAAATTGGTTTTTGTTACGGAAGTTTTGTCAGGGGGGTTGTCGTAAAAGCAGGGTCGAAAAATCCTATTTCCAGAAGCTTTTAAATGAAGCTGTGCTTCGATGCTGATGCCTTTTTAGAATTAAAAGTTGTTTTTTTGTTGTTTATAAGAATGTTCTTGATGAACTTACTGACGAAAGTTTCACAGGAGTTTTTCGGTTACAGTAAAAATATATTTTGTCGTCATTAAATGAAAAAGAAAAAGTTTTGTTTACTTTGTAACAAGGAAGAAAAGTTACACAAATGTCGCCTTTCATAACGATTATAGGACGTTGAAGTAGTATACATCTATGCATGAAAATGAACCAAGCCAAAACAGTAAGAAAAAACAATGTTATTCGACATGATATAATTCTTACAGAACTCGGAATCTAAAATATGATTGATAGGTAATGTACAGGGTTTGTAAAATATTTATATATATATATATATATCCGGTTTCATAGCATTCTACGCCTTCCGGTTCCCAGTCTCCATTGATTTCGGTCTTCCCAATCCCCTGGAAGTAAGTTTCTTTCGGACATGGCTCGATTAATGCCCTTAATTCAGGTAACTTTTGGTCTTCCTCTTTTTTTTCATTTGGTGTCCATTTTAGGATTTGCTTTGATAGACGTTCGTCCGTCAGTCTCTCCACATGTTCATACCATACCAGCTGACGTTTTTCGATTTCATCGAGAATAGATTTATTTACGTCCATAATCTCTCTAATTCTCTATCCGTTCGATCCTTGACTTTCCGGCAGATCTTCGCCAAAAGTCCATTTCAAGAGCCAGCGGTTTAAGTTCTAAAGTTTTATTTATCTGCCAAGTTTCACATCCATACAATACAACGCTTTTAAATAGTGCATTGTATAAAAGATATTTTCTTTTCTTGGAGATGTTTGTTGACCATAATATTGAGTTTAGGCATCCGATAGCTTTTTTCCCTTTAGTTATTCGCTTTAATATTTCTTCTTCAGTTCGTCCACTTTGACTGATCTTTGTTCCAAGGTAGGTATAATCAGAACAAGATTTTACCATGATATTGTCATCCACTTTCAAATCTGTTTCTTCTCCACCGATACACATATATTTAGTTTTACTACAGTTGACCGTTAATCCCCACTCTGCGTATTATTAAAATAGTTTCCTCGTCATAAATTTGAGGTCTTCTTTATCTTGGGTCACTACCACTTGATCATCTGCAAAATGAAGCGTATATAAATTGATGTCATTATTTAATTCTATTCCCATTCTACTGCATGATCTTCTCCAATTCTTAAAAGCTTCATTGAGGTAGATTTTAAAGAGAGTCACATGAAAGCATTCTGATAAGTTATTGCCGATCTTAATTCTAGAGAATGCTTGGTCGTATAGCTGTTTGATGGTTTGGATCGCTGTATTGTTAATTGGAGACTTCTCCATCTTCTTCTTCTTAAGGTGCCTATCTTCTTATGATGTTGGCGACCACGTTAGCCCATCTTATCCTATTCACTGCAGTTCGGAATAGGTCAGTTGATGTTAGGCCAGTCCATTTTCTAAGATTGGCCAGCCAGGATATACGTCTACGTCCAGGGCCTCTCTTGCCCTCGATCTTGCCCTGTAGAATTAATCTTAGTAATCGATACTTATCATTACGCATAATGTGGCCGAAGTAAGCCAGTTTCCTGTTCTTTATAGTGGTGATAATTTCCCTGTCTTTTCCGAGCCTCTCGAGAATCGTGATGTTAGTTGTGTGGTGTGTGTATCACTCGTAAGATGCGGCGATAGCACCACATTTCAAATGCCTCCAAGCGTTTGATGGCAGCTTCTGTAAGACTCCAGCTTTCTACCCCGTAGAGGAGAACGGTAAAGACGTAGCATCTGAGAATTCTTATGCGTATATTGATATTTAGAGAGAGGTTGCAAAGGACTCTTCTGTGGCGACCAAAAGCGCTTCTGGCTTTTTCAATACGGGTGCTTATTTCGTAACTATGATCCCATGTATCACCGATATTGCATCCCAGGTAGGATATTTTCTCTACTCTTTCTAGTGTTGTATCGTTTACAGTAAATTGGGCGTTAGTGTCGATGTTCTTACTAATGATCATTATTTTGGTCTTTTTACAGTTTAGTTTTAATCCATATTCGCTGCATGCTTCCACAACATTATCTATTATTCTTTGGAGACCATTTGCGCTATCTGCCAACAGAACGGTGTCATCCGCGTATCTAATATTATTGATAGGTTTACCATTTACTGTAATGCCGTCTTCCGATTCCTCCAAGGCTTCTCTAAAGAGATTTTCAGAATATATGTTAAACAATGTCGGTGACAGTATGCATCCCTGTCGAACTCCTTTTCCGACTTCAAAGACAACGGATAGTTCGTTTTCGAGACGTACTGTTGCTTTTTGTTGTAAATATAGGTTTGAGATAAGTTTAATATCCTTACTGTCAATTCCCGATGTTCTTAGAATATCAATTAATTTTCCATGTGGTACCTTGTCAAATGCCTTTTCAAAATCAATAAAACATGCAAATACATCGCAGTTAACATCCCTTGCTCTTTGTATTAGCACTTGCAGGCTGAAAAGTGCTTCCCTTGTTCCAAGGCCTGATCTGAATCCAAATTGCACTTCGCTGATGTGTTCTTCTAATTTGGTGTAAATGCGAGAGTGAATGATATTAAGGAGTACTTTAAGCGCGTGGCTCATTAAACTAATTAATCTGTGGTCCTCGCATTTCCTCGCATTGATTTTTTTAGGAATTGGGATGAATATTGATAGCAGCCAGTCTTTTGGTAATTGTCCAGTTTCATATATGTTGTTAAATAGTTTGGTAAGAGCTGCGATTTGGGACTCCTCCAATAACTTTAAAATTTCGCCATGAACATCATCAGGTCCTGGTGATTTTCCATCTTTAAGTCGTTTGATGGCCATCTTGACTTCTTCATTTGTTATTTCTGGGCCGTAGGGGTGGTTTGTTTCGTATGGTGTTCTGACTGCATCTTCGAAAAGTTCTTGCATGTACTCCTTCCATCTTTTCAGCCTGTCTTCAATCCTGATCAAGAGCTGACCTTCGTTGTCTACGATTATGCCGGTATTGCGTTGATTATCAATGTTCTGCATCTGTTTGATCTTTTTGTGCATATGGAAGTCATCATGTTTTTGTTGAAGAGTTTCAATTTCTATGCATTTCTCAGTCAACAATGCCTCTTTTGCTTCCTTTATTTTCCGCAGTATATTCTTGTGGAGCTTGTTGTATTCGTGTATATTTTTATTTTTGAATCTTCGCCGTTCCTCCATCATCTGTAATATTTCGTCTGTCATCCATTCTTGTTTCTTTTCTTTTCTTGATTTCAGATTTTCGTTTGTTAGTGTAGTGATAACTGTCTTCATTTCGTTCCACTGTTCTTCTATATCGTCGGTGTAGCTCTCAGCTATTTTGGCAAAGTTTTTATTTAGCTCTTCTTTCACCTTTTCTTGGATGTTATTTTCTTTCAGTAGTCTTATGTTTTTTCTGGGAGTCCTTTTCTTATGAATAACTTTGAGTCGTATCTTGATATTTGCCACTAATAGATTGTGGTCCGAAAAGACATCTGCGCTTGGGTATGTTTTTGCTGAGGTGATAGAGTTTCGAAACCTTTTGTTTATGTTGATAAAATCAATTTGGTTCCTAATAATTCTCTCTGGAGTATCTCCTGGAGCTTTCCATGTGTAAAGCCTTCTGGGATGCAGTTTGAAAAATGTATTCATGACAACCATGTCAGTCTCCTGGCAGAACTGGATCAGCCTTTCGCCTCTCTCATTTCTTGTGCCAAGACCGTATCTTCCCACAACCTTCTCAACTGTACCCTCTCCTATTTTAGCGTTAAAATCGCCCATGATAATATTTAATTCATGTTTCTTCGTGAGTTTTAGAGCGTCTTCTAGGGTCTGATAAAATGTTTCTATTTCTACTTCAGTAGATTCGGCTGTGGGTGCGTAAACTTGAATGATGTTCATGTTAGAGGATCTGGAGTTAATCTTCAGCAGTGCAACTCTATCTGACATGGGTATAAATCCTATCACTGCTTTAGCAATTTCATTTTTTATTATTATAGCTACGCCATTTCTGTTTCGTGTTGTTTCATCTCCTGAGTAGTAGACATGGTGCTCGCCTATGACTGTTTTTCCGGAATTTGGCCATCGGACTTCACTGCATCCCAAAATATCTATGTCTAGATGTTTCATTTCTTGAATAATATTTGCTACCTTGCCTGGTTGGTACATGCTTCGAACGTTCTCCATCACGTGCCATAATTTTTGGATTGGCACCGTATCATTTGCTTCTGTGAAGTCAACAAAAAACAGATGAACCTCTCTATTTATTGCCACCTTCTTTTCATTAAGTTGGGTTAAACTAAATATATGATCAATGCATGATCGGCGCCCAGCTCTAAAACCTGCTTGTTCTTCAATTTCTTGGGGGCCATATTCTGTTTCTACGATGTTTCTAAGCAGTTTTCCACATGCTCTACTCATTGTGCTGGTTACAGTGATACATCTATAGTCTGAGCATTCGTCGCGTCTTCCTTTTTTGTGAATTGGTGTTATCCAGCCTTCTTTCCATATAGTTGAGATAGGATCATCATTATTTAGGAGCCTGTTAAATAGTTCTTGAAGAAAAGACGTTAGTTTTTAAGTACCGTTCTTTAACAGTTCAGCAGGTATTCCTTCTGATCCAGCTTCCTCCGCAGTTCTCCTATTTTTCAATGAATCCACAGCACTATATACCATCTCCTTTGTTACCTCTATATAGTAGCCTTGTACGTTGTACCGTCTTGGGAAGTTAACGAGGTACTCTTCTCGGTCTTCGATAAGCCGTTTGATAATGGGTTATCCATTTTTTGATTGGGATTGGTTGTAAGTTAATCTAGTTTGTGGTGTCTGATCTTAGTGTCTTTATTAATTTCCGTGCTTCTGATGATCTTGTACCTCCTACATGTGTATTTAGTTCAGTGCATTCCCTGTCCCATGTGTCGTTTTTGTTTTTGTTAATCATGTTTTTAAATTTGGATTGTTCATTTTTGTATATGTTTTTATTTTGTGAATCTTTTGAATTTAGCTATTTGTTGAAAGCTTTTTGTTTTATCTGCTTGTGTTCTTCCAGTGTCTTGTCCCATGTAACATTGTTGTTTCGTCTGTTCATGTCTTTTGTCATAATTCCTAGAGCTTCTTGTGCAGCGGAGTGTAAAGAGGATACGATGTGTTCATACAGTTCATCAGTGCTCCCTGACAGCAATTCAGTTTGAAGTTTGTTATCTAATCGAGTCTAAGTAGATATTTTGTACTAGGTTCATGAAGTCCTTCCACTTTGTAAGATATTCGTTCTATTGTTGAGGTGTTTGTATTGTCTGTTTCGTTGCCTTTTGTCTTGAAGGGAATTTGTATCTTTGCACCCAAGAAAAAGTGGTCAGATCCGCATTCTATTCCTCTGTATACCCTAGTGTCTTGAACTTTAAGAAAGGATTCCTGTTTAACAATTATATAATCTATAATCAATTTCAGTTGTCTAGTTTCTTGGTGCCAAGTATATTTGTGTATATCTTTATGTTGAAAGAATCCATTCAGAATTTTTAGTTTATGTTGTGTGCAAAGCTCGATCAGCCTTTGTCCGTTGTTGTTAAATGTATTTTCACCGTACCTTCCAACTATATTACTGTTCGTTTTTGATCCTACTCTTGCATTTAGGTCGCTAATCACTATTGTTTCTCTTTGGTTTCCTATTCTTAAGATAGTTTCGTTTAGTTGATTGTAGAATGCATCTTTAGTCAGTTGTGTAGCATCATCATTTGGGTCATAAGCGGCGACTGTTACAATTCTATGCCCTTTCAAAGATAAATTTACCGTGGCTAGTCTTTCGTCAATTGTTTCCCATGACGTAATTTTATTGCTGTATTTTTTCCTGATAAGGATTGACACCCCTTTTGCAGCTCTTTGGTTTTTGGCACGCCACTATATATGTGTACGAAATCACCATAGTATTCAAGACCGTTGCCCTTCTTTTTTGTTTCTGTGAGAACGGCAACATCTATTCTCATCTTTTCTAATGCCTTTACTACATCTTCTACTTTTTCTTGGCCCGTTGACAAAACCCTCAACCTGAAAGATCAGGATTTTTATTCAAGGTTTTCTTCCTTTAGCCTTTGATGAGCCGACATCTAACTACAAGGTAGCAGCTTCGCCGTATCCTGGCAGGAGCCCTTACTGGGTGCTATCATCCGGGCCAGATGAACCCAGGTTTTTTAACGTGGTTGTGACTCCTCTCCTTCATCCTTTCTCAACCTGGCTTAGGACAGGCTTTCTAACTTTCTCAATTTGTGTGAATTATAAGACTACACAAGTACGATTATAATATTGTAACTTCTACACCTCCATATTGCTTTCTTTAACTGATAATAATACGTCTGCGAACGCCTATTTTTAATTAAAATTCTAAATTGAGTAACTAGAATAAATTCAAACGCACAGCGAGAACCACAGAACAGACCTATGCTTTAATGACTGCTAATTTTCCATCGAAAAATTGAGAAATTGCCTGACATTTATTAGGATATTCATGACAAACCGAAAAACAAACAAATACCTTATCCTTATATGACATTTTTATAGCTTACTAGACTATTATGATTGATAAATTTTCAAGATTCGTTGTAAGCTTTCATAAATTGGGCTTGTATCTTAACTTAAGAGCCATTACAGTTACAAAAGAAATATTTAATATGAAACCTATTTATGATTATTGACATATATATATAGTCTTAATATCAATTTTTTTATAACAAAATGATGTACAATCGAAACAATAAAAGAACAAAAACCTAGAAAGTAAATAAGGTACTAAAGGTAAATATAGGCCGTCGGGTTATATGGGTCACAACGCAGGCGCGGATCCAAGGGGGGGGGGCGACCGCCCCCCCCCCAAGAGCCTTGAGTTCAGAAAAATAGACCCAATTTTGCCTCTTATACTATAGTATATTCAAGAACTAGAGAGAGTAATAAATCATTTTTTACCCTTTTTTTTCTTCGCAAACTACTTGTGTTCTTTAGCCCGGTGTCTTTGGCAAAATCTGTTAGACACATATATTTTTCATAGGAATGGGTTAGAAATTTTATAATCAAAAATACCGGTCTATAATAATGGAATATTTGGGTTGGATAACAATAGATATTTGGATGTGTGAAGTGTTAAAAAGGATTTTAATCCTTGGCGTAGGCGTCAGAAGGAGGTTTATTTTATCACTAAGTATTTATACATTAGAAAATATAGATAATTTTGACATATTTAACACAAATTACAACTGTATTTTTATTATTTTTAATTTTGGCATAGAAATCCTTTTAGGTACATTCAGACTAAAACGTAGCCTTTTTCTCTCAAAAAATTCTAAGTTATAATTTAAATACTTACAAAATACCCATTATCGAAAATACAAGAAATTAAACATATACAAAATAATAAATTCGTCCATATAATATTAATATTTTTTTGGAGCTATCGGTCATTTTATTATTAATTAAAAACATTTTTAGGACATTTGACGTTTCAGTTTATTTATTTCTTAAATCATCCGCAGAATTATAATTAAACACTAAAAAGGGATTGAAATGTAATAAATTTTTATATGTTACAGAAAATTTAAGTAATAAATTGTGTTTACGCTGGTAAACTTACGTATCTAATTCGAAATCAAAGTCAGTGAAGCCATCTTCCTTAAAATTAATTATAATTGGTTTCTCTATCTCACCAATCATGAGATCGAGTTTCCACATTTTCTTTTATTATATGGATTTCTCCCAATATTGTGCACCAACTTTATTCAAAAAAATCTTTCAAAAGTTCAGTTGAAAAACTAATTTTGTAAGTTGTGTTATTTCTAGCAACTCTACCTTTTACTTGAGAGAGACATTTTCTGGACGATCTATATGAACAGATTTTCTATATGGTTTTTCTTAGCAAAAATTAAGTTTTCTGAGCAATTTTCAGAACTCAGTTCTTTTAATTTCAGGTAAATCCGATCTTCATTGATTTTAGTAGGAATTTTGTCGACGATTGGGATCTGCTTCTCATAATAAAATGTATGTACAACTCCTTTTATTGCAGTTTACATTTCTTCTTCCAACGAGGTTTTTTGTCGGCCTGTGATCGAATGTGGCTTGGGAGTACTAACAATTCCAGTCGTTTTTTTCTCCTTTAGTATTCGGAACATATTAGATTTTCCAACTCTTGTCATATTGGAATACATCTCAACAGAGCTAGATATTGATATCTTAAGGCATCACAAACATTCAAAGTTTTTCGTTGAGGAAAAAATGCTTTGGTTTAAGATTTTGGAATAAATATAGATGTAGATGCCATATCTTTTGGGTATCTCACTTATCTCAACTAATATTTAAAAACAAGCACAAACAAGATAAATCACTAAAGACCAACTGTAAGGTGTACTTTGCTCAGTGACAGAAATTAAGTTGAACTATTAGAAATTTTATTGTTGCAGTAAATTTATAAAAGCTTATAATATTTAAATATAATTAGATTTACGGCAGTTACGGTTACCTGCCGCACTAGAGCAGGTACGTTGGAGGTTTCAGTAACAGTTTTATTACTCTCTCTAGTTCTTGAATAGAGTATAGGAATGTGTATGCTTGCGATCGCCCCTCCCCTCTCCCCCCAAGAGCTTTGAGTTCAGGAAAATAGACCCGATTCTGCCTTTTATACTAGGAATGTGTATGCTTTTCGCATTCTCCCCCTGTCGGCAACTCGTTTCTTCTTATGATCGCCCCCCCCCTTCTCCAAAAGCTTTAAATTCAGAAAAATAGACCCTAACCTGCCTTTTACACTAGAAATGAGAATGTTGCTGGTGTCTCCCCCCCCCCCCCCGTCGACAACTTGCTTTCGCTTGCCATATTGTACATTTGTGATATCACCGCCCCCCCCAAAGAGAGAGGCTGGATCCGCCCCTGTCACAACGTACAACTCGTAAAGCAGAGTTTTCGTAAAAATCCGGAAACGTCGTAACATTCTCTTAAATAAAACTTGTTAAAACCTATTCGTTCCCACATTATCTACTGGTTATTTTTAAGGGAAAACTTTCCATTCCTGGACTTCTTGACAATTTACTTTATGTTTCTCTAGTTAAAATTGCCCCTAAAAGTAATATAACAACAAATTTCTTCATTCAATTTTTAAAACCTTTTGCTACTTTACTAGTTTTTGATCGAACCAGTTGCCATTTTCACTTTACAATTGAAGAAACCGCGGACTTTCTCGGCGTGATCCTGTTCTGTTTACCATCAAATACTACATACAAGCTTCAGCCATTAGACAAAGCAGTATTTCGCTCACTGAGATCAAGCACTTTAAGGTATTGGGATATTTGTCCCCACAGAAGTCTCAACAAAGCCAAGTTTAATATTATCTTATCACGAATTTGGCCAACATATATGACACCAGATAACATAGTTAGTGAGTTGAGTGCTACAGGATTATTTCCCTTGAATGCAGAGGCAATACCTGAGCGTTTGAACCTTCATTAGTCACAACGGAAGACATATCCAGTGAAAGAAGAACAAAATCAAAAACTGGAAGACAGTAACGAAGTGCCACCAGAAAATGGAAATTAACATTCAGAAACTCCAGATAAGAAACATATTCCGTTGGCTATTTTAGCACACAAAATTAATACTAAAATTTCTGCATATTCTTCCCTTGATAAATTAAACAAATTGTTTAAAGAATTGCTGCAACTTCCGTAAATAGAAAGAACGAGGGTAAAAGCTTTACATTATAAGACCAGCAGGTTACAAAAGACATTTTTGATACCGCACATCAAACTAATGCAATTCGTTCTTCTCTAGAAAGTCTAGTTCAACTGATTTCTAAATAACCGAGTTCCATCAATAAGTCGACGTTGAATAATTTCACTAAAAGATTTTGGTGTTGTGTTGTTTGTGGAGAAGAAGAGCAGCAGGACATGTGAATGTGTGTCAACTGTCTTACCTGGTACCATGAGGCATATGTTGGTCTTGGAGCTACTGATACAAATCATTTTCCATACTGTTAGTTCTTTTTTTATTCTAGTTAAGAAAAAACTTATATTTTAGTTTTTTTCATGTTCGTATTAACTTTTTCATGTAATCTTATCATTTTCTTTTTATGTCCTGCCTTATTAAAATATGTTGTTTTCATGACAGGTTGGTTTTACCTTCCTGTTCACTTAAAATAAGTGTCAAGTAGGTATAAGTTAAACAAAGGTCACGTATGTTTTCCTACATCAATTGTTAATTGGTGGCCTTTATAACTCAACTAGATAGATAATATGTGCCAAATAGACACACAGAACACTTTCATAAACAATTCTTGCAAGAATGTATTTAACAGTCCGGTAAATAAAAATTTGACATTGTGACCAATTTTTGCAGATGTTTGTGCTCTGCTTCAATTTTTTTAATTTTAATTCTTTCCATATATTTTTTTATGCGCTATAAAGCATTAGGCGTGATTGAGACCTATTATATCCTTCAGGTTTTGAAGAATATCTGTATATTCCTCCTCCTAAACCTTGGCCTGTTTTTCATCCATTCGTAAATAAGCATAAGTTAGCTTTTACTAGGTGTCTTTTGTTTTAGTTCTATTATTATCTGCTTGGAAACATTAGGGTAGGAGTGGCATGTAGTGTTTGTTTAAAGTATATTATATTAAACTTGCCTTTCATTCACTCTTAGGTGCCGCTCAACTAGTTCTTAATGTTCCTGTAATAGTCAAACAGACTTGTTCTTGTAGTTTTTAGTCCTATGCTTGGGCCACTCTTTGCTCTTCTTTGCCTCACCAGGCTATGTACATATAGGCTATTATTAGTCTAATGACTATGATATATAACCAGTGTAGTTCTTTTTATCCGAAGCTTGAAGAAATTTCCACAAATTCTGTGGCGACACTACAAAGTTTAAATTAGATTGTTGCATGAGATTTTGATATCTAAGAAGTCATCGTTTACTCTTTGATAGTATATAGCAGTGTAAATTAATCCAAAATACCATAATAATTTCACTAATTTTATTACATATTCTTCTTTTCTTCGAAACTGACCTTCAAAGAAATTCCAGTAGTTCAAAAATTCTGTAATAATTTCTTCGTACCGTTAAATTATTTATATGTACGTTGGCATTAGTGTTAAGCCTTACCAAAGAAAGAACGTGGTGATTTGAAAAGTTTCTAGGCTACACATGAAACAGAATTACTAGAAAATAAATTTATTTTTCAGTATTATCTCCCTTGAGTTCAATACATGGGAATGATTTTCCGGAAAGCTTTTAAAATACCACTCTACGGCTAAAACTAAAACTAACTCAGTAGCACTACAACGCAGGGTGGATTTTGGCTGCCTCGACTATCTGCTTCCACCTGGAACAGTCTTGTGCCAGCTCCCTCCATTCTTGCTGGTCAACTTCAAGGATAGCTAGATCCTTGTAGATGTTATCTCTCCATCTAAGCCTAGGTCTTCCCAGTGGTTTTTTCCTTGTGGTGCTTCCTCCCATACTCGTTTTATTAGTCGATCGTTTTGACTCCCTTGTATATGACCTGCCCATCGTAGTCTTCTGGACTTTATTTCTTGAATAATGTCAGGGCTTTGATATATTTGCGCAAGCTCTATGTTGCTTCTCATTCTGTGATGACCTGTTTCAAGGTCTCGATATGGGCCATATATTATGCGCAGGATTATACTCTCAAACCTTCTTAGCAGCACCGTATCGTGGACTGTCAGGGTCCATGTTTCACTGGCGTAGATTGCTACTGGTCGTATTATTGTTCGATAAATTTCGGTTTTTGCCTTTCTAGTGATAAATTTTGATTTCAGCAAAGTTTGTATCGCAAATGTACATTTATTTGCTTGTGTGATGCGCTCTTTAACCTCTTCCTGCATATTATTGTTTGCCTTTATCACTGCGCCCAGGTACTTGAAAACTCGCACATGCTCAAAATTATGGTCATCCATAGTGACGTTCTGCCTGATTCGGTCTCGGGTGGGGTTGCAGGAGACATGCATGTATTTGGTCTTTCCTTTATTTATTCGGAGCCCTATTCTCTGAACTTTTTTTTCTATCTTTATGAAGTTTTCCTTCACACTGACTGCGCTTTCTTCTATTGCGCCCATATCATCCGCGTAAACCAAAATAAGTTTAGGGCCACTTGGCCTAAAAACCTCCGCGTCAACTGATACTTTTCTTACGGCTTTCTCCAGTGCAAGGTTAAACAGTACTGGCGACAAAGCATCTCCCTGTTTTAATCCTCTGTTGACAGAAAATGTTTGGCTACACTCTTCTTCAATTTCGACACAGCTTTTTGCCCCCTTCAGGCACGCTGTTGTACACAGTCTAATAAGCTTGTGCGGTATTCCAAATTCTTCCACAGATTCCCACAATCTTATTCTAATAACACTGTCATATGCCTGTTTTTGTTAAACTCCCAACATATCTCCAGCATCTATCGGATAGTGGAAAGCTGGTCAACTGTTGATCTTCCGCTTCGAAAGCCACATTGGTAGTCTCCGATAATCTCCTCGGTATACGGAGAGAGACGTTGAAGGAGAATGCTGGAGAATAATTTATAGGCGTGGCTTAATAGAGCAATACCTCGGTAATTTTTACATTGCATTTGGTCCCCTTTTTTGTGGAGGGAATTGTTACCCCTTCTTTCCATTCCTCTACGGCTGCAATTACGTTTTCATTTGATGAAAAAAGCTTTCCGCGCAGAAATCTTTTGCAGTGTGGGAACAGAGATAAATCAGAAGTAGTTCAATCTGGTAAAAAGGGTGAATGTTCAAACAATCCGAACTGAAATTCTATGATTTTTGCCATCTTCAAAACCACTCTTGTAAGCAAGTGCACTGTACTGATATAAGATGATATTTTTATTCTGTAAACCAGG
Organism: Diaprepes abbreviatus; assembly: GCA_034092305.1. Lineage (NCBI taxonomy): Eukaryota > Metazoa > Arthropoda > Insecta > Coleoptera > Curculionidae > Diaprepes > Diaprepes abbreviatus. Next base: position 4,988,413 of record JASJET010000129.1, read on the forward strand.
TCTTTTCTCTCGAATTTTTACATCCAAATGATTGCAGTACTTTTCTTCTGTTATTGTTTTACTGCTTTGCAGGTAATCAATTAACAATATTCCTTTTACATCCGAAAAAACTGACGCCATAAACTTTTTGGACGATTCTGACCACTTGCCTGCTTCGGAGCATAACCACCAGGTTCAATGTCCTCTGCACTTTATTTTCGCAGTTCAGAATCATAGTAGTAAATCAATATCTTATCCATAGTTGTAAATTGATGTACATAATCAGTTTTTTCTTTGTAAATTGGTCCAAATGTTGTTGTGGAAGTCTCACTTGAATATGTTTTTGATCCAAAGCTTAATTTATTATTTAAAATATGAAAAACGCAATAGCTTGAGATGCCCAAAGCCTCAGCAATTTTATCGTAGCCATTTGTTTCTTATCCAAAATCATAGAATGTATAGAATCAATAATTTCTTCACTGGTGGCAGTTTTTGGAAGTCCATTGCCTGAATATGTATGACGACGTTTAAATTCAGTATGCCAATTAAATACTTTCGCTCGTGAGGGAGCATCGTTCTTTATATTTACTATAGCCTTTTTAATATAAATATTTTATCATTGCACGAATTTCTCATTTTCCTATTTTTAATAAAAAAGCAAAACACGCCTGTTTCCAATAACTATAGAAAAAAAGAACGATTTGACAAATTAGCTTCAAATTTCACATATCTTCATAAGAAAAATGGAATATTCCAGCAACCGCATATGTTTTCTGATATGAACATCATGTATGTGACAACTTAGAAAGTTTTCGAACCACCGAATATTACGCATGTTACAACTTTAACATTGCCGATATGCTCTTTTCGTAAACATAACACAACATATTGTGAAATTTTTTATTAATATGAATATTTTTAAACCATCAATAACAATATCACTTCCTTGACCTTTTATTTGTTTTTGATGATTCACAAATTTTATTAGTTAAAGAACTTCTGACGATATGACCCCAGTCATTGGAACGGTAACTCGGCACCATGTCTAGGCGGACAAGAAAGAAAAGGAAATGATACTATTCATTCGCTTGAAATAATTGAACCGTTTCGTGACTCATCATTACCATAATCATCTGTATATGTCATTGTTACCATAAAACTTAAAGAATTGATGAGTTTTAGTTAGCAGAGTGACGTTTTCAGAAACGGTAGAGTAAACAAATATATATATATATATATATATATATATATATATATATATATATATATATATATATATATATATATATTCCTTTACTGCTTCGAGGCTATGACTTTTATTGGTGAGCGTCATGTTCATATTTTTTTTCATGTTCATTTTAAATCCGATGCGTAATGATATTTGTAACTCTGTCAACATACTTTCTAGTTTTTCTATAAAGCTGCAGAACTACATCATCTATAAACTGCAAGGGAGTTAAATACAAATCCTATAGATATGCCTCCTAATGCTAAAATAAACAGTTTTGGGGAAATTGTGTCTCATTGTCGAACCACTTTTCCAACATGCTGCATTCTCATTTATTTACCTTTACCTGTAGACTTGCATTATTGTATATATTCCTAAACTTCTCTATTCTATATATATATATATATATATATATATATATATATATATTGTATTTTCCAGATTCTTGAATCATAGATTATATCAAAACAAATTGACGGTTCGTCCTTTACTTAAGGCATCTTCAAAAATTTTTTGTTTTTTTTTATTTATTGATTTTTTTGTATAATTAAAAACATTCATACACAAACATATTTGCAATTTTAAAAAACAAACAAGCACTTTAAAAAACTAATCAGATTTCTAAAAAAGCATTCAATTTTACCAGTACAAATTACTCTCAGTATGAAAATACATTTTACAAACAACTCGATGAATGTGCTATGAGATCACCAATTTCATCTACCATTGCTCAGTTAGTAATGGAATATTTAGAGGAAAAAGTTTTAGAAAAATTAAAATTTAATATAATATTTTTCAAACAGTTTTTCGATGATTGCATAACAGCTGTGCCACAGGATAAAATAAATGAAATTCTACAAGAGTTTAACAGTTTCAACGAAAAATTATAATAAAATAAATTTTCTGACACTTATAAGCAGAAAAAACAAAATTTTAACGGAATGGTACACCAAACCAACTTGGTCATGTAGATATCTAAACTGTTTCTCTAATCATTCAAAAACTCAAAAAAAAATAGTGCTATAATCGGTCTGTCTGATCGTGCTATCTCCCTAACGTCTCCAGAATTCCGACCAAGAATACTATAGAAAGTGAAAAATACGCTAATAAATAATAATTTCAATAAAAAGACTATAACCGAAATAATTAATAAAATAACATATAAATTTTATAATAACCTAACAACAAGAAACATAGAACATAAACAACAAAAATATGGAACATTACCTTACACTAGTGAACTGTCAGAAAAAATAAAACACATTTTAAAAAAGCATGATATTATCGTATTTCACAGGTCTTATAATAAATTAAATACACTATTTACTAATTTAAAAATATAACTCCTCTCACGAATAACTCAAATGTAGTATATTCGATATCGATCCCTTGTTCAAATTGTCCCAAAAAATATATAGGCATGATAAGCCAATTGCTAAAGAACAGATTGAATGGCCATAAATATACGAAAAACGCCTTAACAGCGTTATACAAACACACACAGGATGAAAAACATACCGTCAATTATAACAATACCATAATTAAAAACAAAGATATGAATTATCAAGAATTGCAGATAAAGGAAATGATAGAAATTAAAAAAGATAAAAACACTGTTAACGACAGAACCGATATAGAAAATTTGACCAAATTTACACCAGCCTAATTTAAAGAAAATATTAAGTATTCGATCCTGTTAATAAATCAAAAATTGAATATCCTCTTAAACATAAAGTTAAATGTATGCTTCCTAAGTACCGAAATAGACGATATAAAAATTTCATTTCATTACTAATAAATAAGCAAAATGTCAAGGTATGTACTGGTAAAATTGAATACTTTTTTTAAATTTTGATTAGTTTTTTACAAATTGTAAATATATTTGTGTATAAATGTTTTTAATTATATAAAAAATATTTTTAGGGAGATCAATAAATAAAAAAAAGACAAAAAATTTGTGAAAATGCCTTAAATAAAGGGCGAAACGTCAAATTGTTTTTGATTTTTTATTAAATAAAGAACCTAAACCCAAGAACAGACGAAATAAAAAAAAATTATATATATATATATATATATATATATATATATATATATATATATATATATATATATATATATATATATATATATATATATATCGAGAGAGAGAGAGTTTGTAGTGCGCTAAACTTGTTATTTTTTAGTATGCGTGCGAGTGTATATTATAAAGTCATTTTTAAAACAATATTTAACTGATCTAAAACCCAGAAAGAATAGAATAGAATTGACTTCGATATTAGAAATTAGGTATTGTCACTTTTTCTAACTTTTCGGCTGTCTACTAATAATGATTCATAAATTTCAGAATAATTCCATTTAAATGAGAAACCCTCTTGTAAATGATTAGAAAATCCAGGAAATATATATATATATGTAAATTTTTATTAATCTTTCTTCAATATTTTTTATATTTTTTGGAAAATATCTTAGAAAGCAGGTTGGTAATAAAATTCAAAAATTCATTTTTTACCGCTTTTTTCTATTCTGCTAACGATGTTTCACACATTATATCGTACTTTTTCAAGTTTTTTCTTGGATTTCGTCAGACTATATACTACTTAAACTTACATTTTTAATCTCTGTTGCTGTTTTCAGTAGAGTGAGAAGTTCTTCAACTTCAATAATGATAAGAAATATAGCGTATTCAGTAATATTTCTTCTTGGGGTGTAGTGTCTAAATTAATGCAACCATGATACAGAAGTTTTTACGTAATACATCGAAGAGTACATGGAAATGTTCTGATGAACTGTGAGGAGACTGACCCAGCTAGTCTGCTTTTTTGGCCATTCTCCCCACCAGAGTCGTTTGATTTCTTTTGTTTGCTACGCCAAAAGTCACAGACAAGGCCAGTGTCAATATAACCGTCAACATCAGGATCGTTTTAAAAATTTAACATGATTATGACAACTTAATGGACCTAAAATTCTAATGAGTTTTGTACTAATTTTTGAACATATTCAGATATATAATTTTGGCTTTTCAATAAACAAAGCACAGCGGGGTTCTTATGCTCCTGCAGAATAATATGTTACTTCCGAAAATGCATAGAAACAATCATAACAAAAGAGACTAGAGAACAGCTACTAAAACATTAATTAATCATTTTTATTCATGTTTACCTTTAATTTCAAAAGTTAATTCTGACTGCAAATGAAATGTTTAAATTGCTTCCATTCTAAAATTGAACTGGAAATGCAGAAAACTCAAATAAAAATACACAGTACACATACTCATTGGACGGATAATTGTAATTTTAAAATTTAAACTTTATTGTTCGACTATCTTGTTTAACTTCCCGAATTTTCAGATTTATCAAAAACGTGGTCTAATAAAAAGTGTTAATGAGTGAACGTTTGTATGCTAATTTACAGTTTTCTATTTCACTATATTAGGCGAAAAGAGCTCCGCATTTTTCTAGTTTGTTGAGAATAGAATCATCTTTATAATCAGTTCTTAACCAAACTTTTTGTCTTTAAGGTTTAGCAACACATTCTCGCTCATTTTCTTTCAATTTAGATATCTGAACGTTCATAATATTTTCCATTTTATTGATTTTGGAAGCACGTCTTCTGCAGGATGAATGAAGAAATGAATGAAAATCATTAATGCCTAGACCTCACTGGGACCTTTACATCTCACCATGGCTGCAGGTCATTCGAGGCCGATGGCCTTTGCGAATTCAAGCGGCATCAATAATTGAACTTGCCTAACGGTTTCCGGTGACAAAATTATGTCTCCAAACTTTATTTGCCTGAGTTCGTTGAGTGCATGACACTCTCTGAAGACAAGGTTAACAGCTTTATCCTCCTGAATACATCGTCTGTACATCGGGATATCTACTACACCAGTCTTATAAAGATGGCCCCTCAGGTGACAATGTCCTGTCGACAGTTCCACCACAATCCACAACTCTTTCTTCCTAAAGAGAGAAGCTCCTTGGTAAATAGTATTTCTCAGCACACCTCATTTCAGGAGTTTCTCCTCACGATTCATTAAAATTACTTTCCAATAACAATTTTAATTCACATTTACCAACGGTAATTAGGACAGGTTGAATTGATTAGGATCCATGTGGTTTAATCGCGGACCCTGTGTTTGCCACAGAATCTGCCTCCTCATTCTTGTATATTCCCGAGTAACCCAGAACCCATACGCTTCTGATTGTGCAGTCATTCCTTGTCAGACTATTCAGGACCTCCTTGTACTCAGGCACCATTCGCGAAGTTACGACACTTGACTTCAGTGCTATTATCGCAGCCCTGCAGTCTGAACTTTCATTTGGTATAACTTTCCTGTTTATGGCCCTCTTGCAGAGATGGCTATACTGTGCTTCTGTCGAACACTACGGCTTCAGCTCGAGATCAATTTATAAAGAAAAAAGGACCCATTTTTCGAAAGATTTTGTTCCCTCTCTCAATCCTATCTAATTAACAAAATATCTCAAGACAGTGGTTGGGTTTCAAAAGCGGTGCAATGTAATCTGTTTGCATGGGAAGTGCAGGATATAAACCATATCCAAAGTTTAGTCTGATCGAGCTGTCACTAGAACGTACAAAAATGTACTGTAAATAGGAAGTATATTAAATTTAATGTAAATGTGCTGGAAGCAAATTTAATAAACGTTTATTAAATGCATTTAATGTAATGCATTACATTAATCGAAATGAATTTATTCCATTAAATTTAATGTAATTATCTATTAAATTTTAAATTTAATCATTACTTTTTAAGGTGACTATGTACGTTAAATATGCAGCCAGTGATCATTGAATTTGAGATATTTTATCACATATTTAATGAACCAATATTAATGTGAGTTAAAGAATTCTGAAATTACCAGGAAAAGGTAGACATTTTTCCTATAGGTACTGTCCGCCATCTAGACCAGTTTCAAACTCATTGGTTACCGTCAATACGGGCAGACATGTACACCTCACCATAAGGAAATTGAGTCCTTTAAGTAATTTATATCTTACTAAAAACTTTAAAAAAAGTTCAATACAAGTTGCGCCATCTTTCGGAATCTCATGCAATGTATATTGAATAATAGTATAAATTCCTTTAGTATTAGGGCATATGTGAATTAATTTTAATGTACAGAATTTGAAATATCTTTTCAGATAGTTTACAGAAATTTAAGATACCATTTAATGAAATTTAATGTACAACGAAGTGATATTTGAATGAATTGCTTTAAATTTAAAGTAAATGTAAATTTTTTAAGATTTTTGTTACAAAATCATTAAATCTAATGTAGAATGGACATGGACAAGGTTATTTTTACCAGTGTGCCCGACAGATACAAAAATATTACGATAAAGCTATTTTCTCTATTTTATTCCTGAATTTAGTAAACAATCTATTCTCAGTGATAAATTTTTCTGACTCAGCTATCTCCAAATATAGTAATTCATTAAACAAAATCTTTATATTAAATTATGAGAACAGGAAAACAAGGAACAACAAAAAATAATAAGACCATTTTCGCCCACGCGCGCCGCACGTAAAACGCATAAAAACCTTTCCGTGGCTTATTTGCAGAAATTGTTACAATTAAATAGATAAAAGGCGGACTCGAGTTTGGAATAATAAATACTAAAAAATAGTGGGTAGCAGGCGCGGATCCAAGGGGGGGGCGGTGGGGGCGATCGCCCCCCCCAAGAGCCTTGAGTTTAGAAAAATAGACCTGATTTTGCCTCTTATACTATAGTATATTCAAGAACTAGAGAGAGTAATAAATCATTTTTACCCTTTTTTTTCTTTGCAAACTACCTGTGTTCTTTAGCCCGGTGTCTTTGGCAAAATCTGTTAGACACATATATTTTTCATAGGAATGGGTTAGAAATTTTATAATCAAAAATACCGTCTATAATAATGGAATATTTGGGTTGGATAACAATAGATATTTGAATGTGTGAAGTGTTAAAAAGGATTTTAATCCTTGTAGGCGTCAGAAGGAGGTTTATTTTATCACTAAGTATTTATGGCATAGAATATTATTTTGGTAAGAAACTCAAAATAAAAAGCTTTTATAATATTATTTTATTTCTTATGATTTCTTAATAATTCACATATATTAGAAAATATAGATAATTTTGACATTTTTAACACAAATCACAACTGTATTTTTATTATTTTTAATTTTGGCATAGAAATCGTTTTAGGTACATTCAGACTAAAACGTAGCGTTTTTCTCTCAAAAAATTCTGAGTTATAATTTAAATACTTACAAAATATCCATTATCAAAAATACAAGAAATTAAACATATACAAAATAATAAATTCGTCCATATAATATTAAAATTTTTTTGGAGCTATCGGTCATTTTATTATTAATTAAAAACCTTTTTAGGACATTTAACGTTTCAGTTTATTTATTTCTTAAATCATCCGCAGAATTACAATTAAATACTAAAAAGGGATTGAATTGTAATTAATTTTTATATGTTACAGAAAATTTAAGTAATAAATTGTGTTTACTCTGGTAATCTTACGTATCTAATTCAAAATCAAAGTCAGTGAAGCCATCTTCCCTCAAATTAATTATAATTGGTTTCTCTATCTCACCAATCATGAGATCGAGTTTCCACATTTTCTTTTATTATTTTATTATATGGATTTTTCCCAATATTCTGCACCAACTTTATTCAAAAAAATCTTTCAAAAGTTCAGTTGAAAAACTAATTTTGTAAGTTGTGTTATTTCTAGCAACTCTATCTTTCACTTGAGAGAGATATTTCCTTCTCCAACGGACATTTTCTGGACGATCTATATGAACAGATTTCCTATATGGTTTTTCTCAGCAAAAATTAAGTTCTCTGAGCAATTTCCAGAGCTCAGTTCTTTTAATTTCAGGTAAATCCGATCTTCATTGATTTTAGTTAGATTTTGTCGACGGTTGGGATCTGCTTCTCATAACAAAATGTATGTACAACTCCTTTTATTGCAGTTTACATTTCTTCTTTCAACGAGGTTTTTCGTCTGCCAGTGATCGAATGTGGCTTGGGAGAACTAACAATTCCAGTCGTTTTTTTCTCCTTTAATATTCGGAACATATTAGATTTTCCAACTCCTGTCATATTGGAACACATCTCAACAGAGCTTTTAACATTATTATCTAGATATTGATATCTTAAGGTATCATAAATATTCATCGTAATAAGTTTTTCGTTGAGGAAAAAATGCCTTGGTTTAACGATTTCGGAATAAATATCTTTTGGGTATCTCACTAATCTCAACTAATATATAAAAACAAGCACAAACAAGATAAATCACTAAGGACGAAATGTAAGGTGTACTTTGCTCAGTGACAAAAATTAAGTTGAACTATCAGAAATTTTATTGTTGCAGTAAATTTATAAAAGCTTATAATATTTAAATATAATTAAATATAATTAGATTCACGGCAGTCCTCAGTTACCTGCGGTACTACAGCAGGTACGTTGGAGGTTTCAGTAACAGTTTTATTACTCTCTCTAGTTCTTGAATAGAGTATAGGAATGTGTATGCTTGCGATCGCCCCTGCCCTTCCCAACAGCTTTGAGTTCAGCAAAATAGAACCTATTCTGCCTTTTATATTGGGAATGTGTATGCTGCTAGCACTTCCATCCCGTTAACAACTTGTTTTTCTTGCGATAGCTCCCCCCCCCAAGAGCTTTGAGTTTAGGAAAATAGACCCGATTCTGCTTCTTATACTAAGAATGTGTATGCTTTTCGCATTCTTCCCCCTGTCGGTAACTCGTTTCTTCTTGTGATCCCCCCCTCTCCAAGAGCTTTAAATTCAGAAAAATAGACCCTAACCTGCTTTTTACACTAGAAATGGGAATGTTGCTGTTGCCCCCCCCCTCCCTCCCCCCGTCGACAACTTGCTTTCGCTTGCCATATTGTACTTTTGTGATATCACCGCCCCCCCCAAAGACAGAGGCTGGATCCGCCCCTGGTGGGTAGTCTAGTTTAAAACTTAAATAGAGTATGATCAAATTGTTTGCTAAATACACGCACTTATAAAGTATATGTACTGATCGTCAAATAAACAGAAAATGTCCGGACCATGCTATGCGCCATTAAAGGTAAGGTGAAGTTATAATAACAGTGAATACACGGTCGCCACTGAAAAATTATAACGACTAAACGTAATCGTTTACCTCCCACTGCAATTTGCATACCTTTCCAAAATTTCATCGACATAAGTAGTTGAACGAAACGAATGGTAGAAAGAGATAAAATGACAGTATTACGTTATAACCTTACCCAACTTATTCAATTTGTGTCAATTGATTGTTATGTGTGGACGTCTGTCATACTATTGGTCGGTCGTAAAAATAAATTAAAAATTTTTATTATATTTTTGGTTGTTAAAAATAACTAGTCCTTAAAAAAAGCAATATGTTGACGAACCGTCTCTTCAAAACGATTTATTTTTTGAAAAAACAGTTGAAATGTTAATTAGGTGGTACCCCGTTATTTTCAGTATTTTCTAATTAAAATTTCCTTAGAAAGTTGAATGTTTCGCAAATTTCAAAAAAATTTGAGATTATAGACATACAAAATTATTACACTAAATTCTGTTCATATCTCAATAGTATGAGCGTGCTGTTTAAAAACTGTTTTTCTACGGCTAGTTCTAATTATGGATTTAACATAAACACTTGTGTTCCTATATCCCCAAACGGTCGAGTATCTTACTTTCAAACAGTTAAGTGTAACATAATTGTTTTCATCAACACAACTTATAAAAAATTTGAAAAGTAACAATTTGTAAGATATTTAAAACTTTTATTTAAATAAGTAACATTCAATTTTATATTCAAATAATGTTAAATGCAACATTTTACTTCCTTGGACTGTGTTAAACACTATACTACACTACAACTAAATAAATATTATTGATTATAATTTATTAGGACATAAAAATTTGAACCCTACAAGCCAACAAACGAGGTCCTTCAGAATAAAAAGCTTATTTATAGCACGTTTGGTCTTCAAGCCCCTACAAATCTTCACAAAATAATAAAAAAAGTATATTAAAGGTTGAATAGTATCATTAATGGGGGGTCTTCGGGCTGGCCTATGGTTCCGGCCCCTGGTCATACACAGTTCCTCTATCACCGGTCAAGTTTCAGGTTTTCTTTCAAACTTACTTGTCAGGACAGGAAGTCTTGCAATAATCGGCTAGATATTTAGTGAATTCATACAATAATTGATTGGTGGATAGCTAGGACGATGGATTTTAGTAATACTGCATAGAGCAGTGGTTTCTACCGTTTCAAGTTTTATGAGTGCTGGCTTCCTGCAATTACTGTATATTGGAGGTATGTATTCCTATTAAAGTCTGTACATTGCTTTGTATATATGAGTTGTTTTTCTTGATATGCCTTTTTCTTTGTATATTAGACTCTTAAGGTATTTGCCCCTTTGTATAAATTTTTTGTTTAACAGTTCCAAAGCGCCAATTGAAGATAATTTTGTGGTCTATATTTACACCTAAATATTGGACTGATGGCTTGGTGCATATTACTTGGTTATTAAATTATTTAAAATAAATTTAATCCAAGGAAAAACAAAGATTATTTCACAATAATAACAACAATGACACTATTTTTTGACTTTTGACGATTAATTTGACGTGCCAAAACGTCACTTTTACCCAAAATGGCGCAGAGCTTACTCCGGACATTTTTCGTTTGACAGCTCCATTACCACCTATCATCCATTTATTTTCAGAAATCCGTGGCTAAATATCATAGAAAACGAGTAAAATCTTGTTGTTTCCAAACGAGGCCGGTTGGTGGCGCACTCGGCTTAAAAACGTCAAAAAATTTACAATACGTCAAATTTAAAGTGTCCTAAAACTTTATTTTAAACTAATATCTTTATTATATACTGGTTGTAGGACTTTTGAAATTTAAACTTCGCGAAAACAAACATATCGACAGCTAGAGGAAGAACCTAAGCCGAAAAAATCCAATAAAGCCCTTTTTAAACTACGAAAGGGCTTTTGAAGCGTATATAAGACTAAAGCCCTTTGGCTTTTATTCGATTTAATAATTTTACATAACGAAGTAGTATCTAGTTACAAAGGGAAAAAAGCTCAAGCTTAAACTGGCCTAATAAAGTTTTTAGATTTGAAAAGTTTCTTTGTCTTGGAATTTCAATTAAAATTTTAAAAATTTGATACCGATGGAAATGAAATCAAAGATATTTCGAGATATCGTATAATATAGGAAACCAGAGGATTTTATCTCTTTTTATAGTAACACTACCACAATTTTTGAGTAGTATTTTCAAATAAGACCCTCATAATTTCGTTTTAGATACGCTTCTTGATAAATATTTATTAGAATCATATCTAAAAAATGCGTTCAGCTTAAAAAATGTTTTTCCAAAATAATTAAACAATTTATTTAAATAAATATATATTATATATCTTTAATCATTAATTCCTTCTTCCCCTCCTTCTTTATGAACAATTTTCGCTGTTAATTATCTTCCATATCACGATGGTTTTTATGAATTCCTTCGTAACTCGGAATCCTTTGAATTCGCGAATTAAAATCGGCCACTGTATGTACAGTTTGGGACAGAGCACTTAATTTTAGATGGTTGAAAAAACAAATATATGTACTTCCACTATCTTCTTACCTTATTTCTACTTGCTCCTCCGACGTAACCGCTCCAGTACTGCAGGTAACTGAGCACTGCCATAAATCTAATTATATTTAATTATATTTAAATATTATAAGCTTTTACTGCAACAATAAAATTTCTCATAATTTAGATCAATTTCTGTCAGTGAGCAAAGTACATCTTACAGTGTGTCCTTGGTGATTTATCATGTTTGTGTTTGTTTTTATATATTATTTGGATTAGTGAGGTACCCAAATGATACATCTTTCACCTCTACATTTATTCCAAAATTGTTAAACCAGGGCATTTTTCCGCAACGAAAAACTTATTACGATGAATGCTTATGATGCCTTCTTCTTCTTCTTCAAGTGCCTTCTCCATTGCGGAGGTTGGCAATCATAATAGCTATTTTAATTTTTGAGGCAGTTGCTCTAAATAGTTGTTTTGAACTGCATCCAAACCATTCCCTTAGGTTTTTTAGCCATGAAATTAGTCGTCGTCCCACGCCTCTTCTACCACTTATTTTGCCCTGGATTATGAGCCGTAAGATGCTGTACCTTTCTCCTCACATAATGTGTCCGAAATATTGCAGTTTTCTCTCTTTTACTGTTATCTCGACTTCCTTTTCTTTCCCTATTCTTCTCAACACTTCGGCGTTCGTAACTCGATCCACCCACGAAATCCTCTGAATTCTTCTATAGGTCCACATCTCAAAAGAGTTAAGTCTTCTCATTGCCTCTCGATTCAGTGTCCATGCTTCCATTCCATACCTTAATACATCAATATCTAGATAATAATGTTAACGGCTCTGCTGAGATGTGTTCCAAAATGGCAAGAGTTGGAAAATCTACTGCTTACCGAATGCTGAAGTAGAAAAAGATGACTAGAATTGTTAGTGCTCCCAAGCCACATTAAGAAAGACGAAAAACTCCATTGGAAGAAGAGATGAAGACTGCAATAAGAAGAGTTGTTCATACATTTTATTATGAGAAGCAGATCCCAACCGTCAACAAAATTCTAACTAAAATCAAAAAAAATCGCGATTTACCTGAAATTAAAAGAACTGAGCTCTGTAAATTGCACAGAGAACTTAATTTTTCTGGGAAAAATCAGATAGGAAATCTGTTCTTATAGATCGTCCGGAAACTGTCCGTTGGAGAAGGAAATATCTCCGAACAATCAAGCAGTATCGCGTTATGTTCTCTAGTAAAAGGTAGAGTTCGTAGAAAGAACATAAATTGCAAAATTGGTAATTTAAATGAATTTTTGAAAATTTTTTTTGAATAAAATTACTGCGGAAAATTGATAAGAAATATGTGGATCTTATAATAAAAGTATAAAACAAAATATGAAAACTCGGTCACATGATTGGTGAGATAGCGGAACCAATTATAATTAATTTGAGCTAATATAGCTCCACTGACTTTGATTACGAATTAGATACGTAATGTTTACCAGTGTAAACACAATTTATTATTTAAATTTTTGTTGTATTTTGTTGTTTAATGGTGTTTATATATTTTTTTATATATTTATATTTTAGTTTGTCTCACTCTTTAATTTTATATATATTTAAGTCCAATTAGCCGTATTTTTTTTATTATTTTATTCCTATATTTCTTTTTCTTAAGCATTTAGGATTAACACGTTTGTTTTATTTTTTGGGGGCTATCGGATTTCCATATAATAAAGTAAATTAAATTAAGATGTCAGTGCAACAGAAATAAAAATAAGTAAGTATAATTTTAACTGTAACATAAAAAAAATAATTACATTTGAATCCCTTTTTAGTGTTTAATTGTAATTCTGCAGATGGTTTAAGAAATAAATAAACTGAAAAGTCAAATGTCCTAAAAATGTTTTTAATTAATAATAAAATGCCCGATAACACCAAAAAATTTTTAATATTATGTGGACGAATTTATTTTTTTATATATGTTCAACTTCTTTTATTTTTGACAATGGGTATTTTGTAAGTATTTAAAATAACTTAGAATTTTTTGAGAGAAAAAGGCCACGTTTTAGTCTGAATGTGCCTAAAACGGTTTCTGTGCCAAAATTAAAAATAATAAAAATACAGTTGTGATTTGTGTTAGATATGTCAAAATTATCTATATTTTTTAATGTATGTGAATTATTAAGAAATCGTAAGAAATAAAATAATATTACAAAAACTTTTTATTTTAAGTTTATTACCGAAATAATATGCTATGCCATAAATACTTAGTGATAAAATAAACCTCCTTCCAACGCCTATGATAAGGATTAAAATCCTTAACACTTTACACTTTTAAATATTCATTGTTATCCAACCCGAATAGTCTATTAATATAGACCGGTATCTTTAATTATAAAATTTCTAACCGATTCCTATAAAAAAAAAAATGCCTAACAGATTTTGCCAAAGACACCGAACTAAAAAAACAAGTAATTTTCGAAGAAAAAAGGGTCAAAAAATATTTATTATTCTCTCTAGTTCCTGAATAGACTATACACAACATTAAACATTTTACTTATTAATGTTGGAACCATGGGTAAAGACAAACAGAATAGCTGAGTTTCTAGCGCTTTTAATAAAGATGTCTTAAACATACATCTTTAAAACTTCTGCAAAACAAAAAAATAGAATAACTAATACTATAAAAAATGCATAAAATTCTGAAAAACTAAAATTAGCAAAAATGGGCTATGCCTTCAAATTTCCTTTAATCTTCTACACACACTGCTATGTTATCACCTGACGTATATCCCCGATTACCGAATAACCTAAAAATATTTACAAAAAAAAGCTACAACCCCTTTTACTAAGCCCAAAATACACCTATTGTTCTTTAAACGCCCTAGAGACCTGACATTTCAACACACTTCTCGAAAACCTTCACCTAGATTTTAAAAGGCCCTTATTGAATCCCTTTTTAAGCCTACGATTCGATTTTGCGGTATATGTGAAGTGTTCTCTTTCCTTAAACGTCTTTTCTTGGTTTATTGTAAAGCAGGACCGGATTTCCTTGAAGAATTTATTACTAAACTGATTTACGTTACGAATGTTTTATTGTTTTTTTATTGTTTTGGGTGTATGTGTTTCATGTAATACCTCCAAACCTTTCTTTTTTCTTGTTCGTCAACAAGAAAGGTAATAAAATTTATTAGTTTTATGCTTCATTTAGCATTTCCTCGTGGACCCTAGGAATTTTTATATATTGTTTATGAAAAATAATGACAAAATATAATAAAATTGTGTCTTCGTTATAATACTGATATATAGATATCATTCATGAGATGTTGTCTATGGTATTGCATGCATTAAATTTAATTTTGTAATTGTTTATTTATATTCTTTTGTTTTTATCTTGATACGCTTATATTTACCTACTTTAGTACCTACTTAAATTAAGAATATTTAACCACACAGGTAAATTTATATCAATTAAGCCACCACCTATTAACAATGATAGGCGACACTATCTGCCTTTGTTACCTTCTTTCACAGCGCTATCGCTTCACATGTATGTATATCATAATATTATTTGTCACAATATTAAAAAACTCAGCTATTTTCAATTATATATTTGAATTACTGATTTTACAAGCTTTTTTGTGTGAAACAAGTTTTAGAGAAAAGATCATCTGATCACCGGAAAACGCATAATTTTTTTAGCTCTAAAGCTTATAATAGTATACCACTTAGTAAAATATAGAAATCTTTAGAAAACAAACATAGATAATACAGTATCCAGCTATCCAGAAGTCTCGAAGTAACAAAAACCTAAAAATAAAAAGCACTAATGAAATAGAAAAAGAAATATCGTATAATGGCAATCTCCGTAAACGATGCAATATTCTACAGTCATTAACAAGCAGACTCCGATCACCTGTTGGTGGCAGCCAAAGTTAGAACTCGCATATCTTCACACAAAAACAATAAATCCAGAACAGAGGCACAACACGACACGAATAAACTACTAGACCCACAAATATGCCTAGCTTACAAGAACAGAATCTCTGAGAACCTTAGCAGAATAGCAGAAATTGACAATATAGAAACTAGCTGGAAGCACATAAATGAAAGCATCAGGGAAACAAACGAAAGTGTATTGGGCCCCAAACCAAAACCCAGCCGACATCCCTGGTTTGATGATGAGTGCAAAAATCTTGGTGCCATCAAAACAGAGGCTCGAATTAAAATGCTTTATAACCCATCAGAGCAGACAACAATTTGGTTTAACGAACTAAGAACAGAGCTACGTAAATTAATCAGGGAAAAGAACATGAGACAGAAAAAGTACTTAACTTACAGGCTGATTTTTAGAACGGCAATACTAGGAGGTTCTACAAGGAAGTAGGGAGGCATAAAAAGGGATTCTGCCCAAGAAGTGCCACAATGCTAAAGCTTAACGATGTTGGGAATTTAACAATAACTTACATACCTTGGTCATATATTTCGAGCAAGCATATGACAGTGTTATTAGGATAATGTTGTGGAAAGCTATGGAAGAATTTGGAATCCCGCACAAGCTGATTAGACTGTGTAGAGCATGCCTGGAGGGGACAAAAAGTTATGTCAAAATTGAAGGAGAGTGTAGCCAAACATTTTCTATCAACAGAGGATTAAAACAGGGAGATGCTTTGTCGCCAGTACTGTTTAACCTTGTACTGGAGAAAGCCGTAAGAACAGTATCAGTTGACTTATTTGGGCCTACGCAGATGATATGGCGCGATAGGAGAAAGCACAGTCAGTGTGAAGGAAAACTTCATAAAGATAGAAAAAGAAGCTCAGAGAATAGGGCTCCGAATAAATGAAGGAAAGACCAAATACATACATGTCTCCCGCAACCCCGCCCGAGACAGAATCAGGCAGAACGTCACCATGGATGACTATAATTTTGAGCATGTGCGAGTTTTCAAGTATCTGGGCGCAGTGATAACGGCAAACAATAATATGCAGTAAGAGGTTAAACAGCACATCACACAAGCAAATAAATGTACATTTGCGATACAAACCTTGTTTAAGTCAAAATTTATCACTAGAAAGGCAAAAACCAGAATTTATCGAACAATAATACGACCAGTAGCAATCTACGCCAGTGAAACATGGACCCTGATAGTCCATGATACGGAGCTGCTAAGAAGGTTTGAGAGAAAAATCTTGCGCATAATATATGGCCCATACCGAGACCTTGAAACAGGCCGTCACAGAATGAGAAGCAACATAGAGCTTGCACAAATATATCAAAGCCCTGACATCATTCAAGAAATAAAGTTCAGAAGACTACGATGAGCAGGTCATATACAAAGGAATCAAAACGATCGACTAATAAAACGGGTATGGGAGGAAGCACCACAAGAAAAAAGACCACTAGGAAGACCTAGGCTTAGATGGAGGGATAACAGCCACAACGATCTAGCTATCCTTGAAATTGACCAGCGAGAATGGAAGGAGCTGGCACAAGACCGTTCTAGGTGGAGGCAGATAGTCGAAGCAGCCAAGACCCACCCTGGGTTGTAGTGCTACGGAGTCTGTCAGTCAGTCAACTTTCAGACAATCAACCAATTCTGGCAGGAGACAAAGATGACCTAGAGTATATAACCGAGAAAATAAATAACTAATGAAGTTATGAAAATGGGGGACTAACAGTAGATACAGGAAAAACAAGATACTTATGCATGGGTGGAGATAAAGATAACATGAAATAAATAACAACGAAATATTACACCTATGTGCAGAATACAAAAACCTACGTACTTTGATGAAACTAATTACTTTAAAAAATGTGATTAACAGAAATACATTGCGAGTGATTTTATAATTGACTTTATTTGCGATTGTTTTCTTACTATATCTTGTTTATATCCCATATTAGTAATTATTTGTTCCATTTAATAATAATTTACGCCGACTTCAGAAATTTCAATGTGTTCAGGATCGCAAATAGTACTCATTTTATCCATAGTTCTAAACCATACTAAATTGAACAACAAAAGCAGTTCTCCCAATACCAACTTTGAAAGGAATTAGACCAAAGAAAATTTTGCCAGCCGTATTAAATCCGCTATTTTCAATTTTAAGAAATTAATTTTGGATTTGTAATTGACGTTTCCAAAACCACCCAATACCAATTTTGAAACAACTTCGGACGTAAATTTTTGAGTCCGATATATTTTGTTCAGCATATTGAGTTTGAAGAATTTAATTTTAAACCGTAATATAAGGTTCTGACGCCACCTAATCCTAAAAATAATTTGAAAGTTGTATTCTATTCCCCCAATATAAATTTTCTACAAAATTCAATATAAATTTTTTACAAAATTAGAAAAGTTTCCCATATTGTATTTACCATATCTATTTTTAGAAAATTAACTTTAGATTCGTAATCTACTATGTTAAAAACTCACTAATACCAATTTTGAAAACCGTAAAATTTTCTGCCAACTATATTAAAACAGTCATCTTAAATTTAAAAATTTTTGTATATTTCTTAACGCAATTTTCGTCTACTCCTCGAAAATCACCTAATACCAATTTTGGACAAAATTGAGAGACGTAAAATTTTTAATTAATTAAAATCGTAATTAACTCTCCCGAAAATCCCCAATACCAATTTTTAATAAAACTGAGGAACGTTAAATATCTAGTCTTCCACACTGTATCTACCATATTTAATTATAGAAAATTAACCCCAGAAACCCACTTATACAAATTTTGAAACTGTAAAATTAAATTTAGAAAAATTATTTTAAACTCTTAATCTAATTTTAATCTACTGACTCAAAAACCCCTCAGTACCAATTTTGAACAAAATCGAGAGATGTCAAGTTTATAGTTTGCCATATTCAATCTGCCATGTTGAATTTTTCAAAAACAATTTAAAATTCATACTTTATGCCCTAGAAATCCCCCAGTATCAATTTAGGACAAAATCGAGAGATGCAATTTTTAGTCCGCCATATTGGATCCCCCATATTACCCCAGACGGTAGCTCCGATTTGAATAAGATTTTCTGCAAGTCCAAAAGCTTGCCGGGGTAGCGTCATATTATTTTGATCGAAATTGATTAAGTAAAATACAAGATGGCGCTTATAATATAGCGAACAAAAAATTAAATTTGTCCAATTTACTCCAAAATTGGTACGAGAGAGTTTTCGAGGTAATATAAAATAAAATTATTGAAAAATTCAATATGGCGGACTAAAAATTTTACTTCTCTCGTTTTTGTACAAAATAGGTATTAGGGTTTTTTTGGGGTGTAACATACGAATTTAAAATCATTTTTAAAAAATTCAGTATGACAGATTTAATAAGGCGTGCTAAACATTTTGCGTTTCTGGATATGGTCCAAAATAATTAAAGGGGGGTGGGGGGTTCTTGAGGGTGTAGACTAGGAATTTAAATTTATTTTTAACTAGCGACCCGCCCCGGCTTCGCACGGGTGCAATGCTGATACTAAATACACTACAGAAAAACTGTGACTATTTATTTTATTTTTACAACAATTATTACATCGGCCTCCGACGCGCTATTTATAGGCACGCTGCCGCCGCCCCGGTCGACCAGTACCGCCGCAAGCGCTACTTCCCGCAATTTTAAATCTGTAATATCTTCGAAAATATTCATTTAAATCTTGTGCTGTAAAGGACCATATAGATCTATATTAAATCAACAATGTATTTAAGCTATTTAATTGGATAAGGATTAATGCTGTATTGGTTAAAATCGCTTCAAAATTTGCCATTATTTGTCGTAAAAAGTAAATGACAAAAAAATGTTATTGTGGGATATCCATGAGAGATAGACATATACCATCGGGGAGTTTTCTGTAGACCTTTTCAATGTGTACAAATAATTAGTACATTATTTTGATAAATCTCGTAGGGTTCAGCCTGCGTTTGCAATGTAAGCGGAAAAAAATATGATAATTAACGACATCACATTAGAAACCTCAAAAATAACAGTATTTCTCCACTATTTAATGGATGTTATTATACATATAAACCTTCCTTTTGAATCACTCTATCTATTGAAAAAAACCGCATCAAAATCCGGTGCGTAGTTTTAAAGATTTAAGCATACAAAGGGACATAGGGACAGAGAAAGCGACTTTGTTTTATACTATGTAGTGAAGAAATAAATATGGTGGACTATAAATTTTACATCTCCTGATTTGGTCCAAAAGAAGTATGGCGGGACTGTTTTTGGAATGTAAAATACGAATTTAAAATCATTTTGGAAAAATTCAATATGACAGATCTAATATGGCTTGCTAAACATTTTGCATCTCTCGATTTGGTCGAAAACAAGTTTTTAAAATCATTTTTGTAAAATTCACTACAGCAGATGCAATATGGCGGTCTAAAAATAGAATCCAATTATGTCCAAAATTGATGTTGGGTGGTTTTCAAGGGTGTATATTAAAGTTATATTAGGGTTGAAGATTATTTTATGGAATTTCATTATGGCGGATAGAAAATTGTGCGTTATTTATATTTTTTTCAAAATTGGTAAGGATTTTTTTAGGGTATGTGAAGTTTATTTTTTGCAATCATAATGAAAGAGGCAATAAGTGGCCAAGAAATTTTATATTTTTCCAATTTTGTCCAAAATTTATATTGGATGGTTCTGGGGCCGTATATTACAGATTTTAAATTAAATTCCTCAAATCAATATGATGGATAACTTATGTCGGACTAAAAAGTTTACATGTCTCAAGTTTTTGGAGGCATAGATTATAAATGTGATTTAATTTTTTTAATTGTAGACAATTTCGTGCAAAATTAGTATTTTAAGAATTCTTAGAATGGAAAAATTTTTTTTTGTTCAAATTAGTACCTTGGATACTTTTTGTGACCTTGGACACATTTCGTGGTACAGTCTATATCTCATTAAGTACACAGTTCAAATAATTTATGGAGATAACAAGTTCAAAAATAAAAACCGAAAAATTTTTTAAAGGAAACTAACATTTTACCCGTCGCGGCTTCGCCCGCAAAATATTTGTTTTATCGTATAAATAAATGGAATATAGATTGTAGAAAAAGTTTCGCTCATATATTCAGGACTTAATTACGTTTAGAATAATAAAAACAATTGGCGGTCGCGGCTTCGTCCGAAAAAATGGTATAAATAAATGGATTATAGATTGTAAAATAAGTTTCGCTCATATACTCAGGACGTAATTATTTTTAGAATAATAAAAACAATTATTCGACTAAATTAGTTAAGTACTATGTAACAGCATTCCGAAAATCATGTAATTAATTTTTTTGTTATCATTTGCACCCTTTTTAATAAAGATATCGAAAAAATTTTTTCTTTTTGTTAACCGAAACATATCACGAATGTGTGTGCCAAATTTCAAGTCAATATCTTTAACCGTTAAGATGTACGTTGGTCGATCAGTCAGTCAGTCAGTCAGGACTTCTTGTTTTATATATATATATATATATATATATATATACATATATATATATATATATATATATATATATATATATATATATATATATATATATATATATATATATGGAAGATTTAACCCACTTTTAATAAAGCGCCAAAAAGCGAAAAATAAAATAAATTTCATATGAAATTGAAATTTTTGAATCGGTATCAATTTACTACTAAATGAAATAAATAATTATTAATCACGAGATACAAATAGGCTAAAGAAAAAAGTGATTACAAAAAAGTGTTTCTCAATCAAGTATTAAATTGACGCCGACTTCAAAAATTTCAATTTTATATAAAAATTTAATTTTTGATTTAAAAATCATGTAATACATTGTTGTGAATACACGCTTATTTTACGACAAAATATTAAATTTCAGATTTGATATTGCCCTAAAACTCCTTAAATAAAATAATGTAAATAATAAGGCATACAGTGCTAAAACTACAATTCTTCTGCCGAAGCGGGGAAACGCAGACATTAAACGGCGAGGTGGCGGCACTTTGACGCGGTGCTTCCCCGAATTCAGAATGCGACGTCACCACTGCTATGAAAGCAGAAAGACAGCGGCGTAATTGAAGACTTTACGGGTTGCTGTTTTGAAGTCAACTTGTCCCTTTTCCGATTGAGTTTAGCTCTCGGGAGTCACGAGATTGTTCCCTTATTAGGACAAATCGTGGTTCTTAAAGTAGGTTTTCTTGGACAATATAAATTTTTCTGAACGTAAAGAACGTGCACTTGTCTTACATTACTAAAATAGAAATTAAACTGACCGTCGATAAAAAGGCGAGGTTAGTGGCGCGTACGAATTCTTACATTCATGGGAGAGGTAAATAATTCGGGATTCGGAGACCAAATCTTGTTTAGTAAGGGTCTTGCCAATAAATCAAAGCGATCGTACGTTTGGTTTAGGAAGTGTTACGAGTCGAGTGTAATGCTCGGCAGAGCTAAACAACAAAAGATTTCTTGCCAATCCTAAAGGGTTTAGTAATACCGAAAAACGCGTCCTGATTTTAAACATAATTACCAGAACGTGACAAAGTAGAGATAACCTGATATTGACATGCGACTAATAGTTAACTTTGTGTTGGCTATAAAGTTGTTAATACCGAGCTAGACAAATCCCGATCGTGACAGTGGAGGGAAAATAATCCCGAACTTGACGTCCGAAAAACAGTACTGAATTTAAAAAAAAAAATGAATAAAAAAGTTAACTAAGAATGAAGGACGAGCGTTACTTGATAACCTCTTCCTAATTGACTCATTCCTTAGAAGTGTCCCTTTGATAAAATAAAATTTAATTAATCGTCGTTAACTCTGAGCTTCATTCGTTCCTCTTCTATCCTGGTGAGCGAGTAGAAAGGTGAGGCGGCTAGAGTTTTCATTCTAGTCGGGAGCTTTGGCGGGACTTTACCAACAACCCCCAATTTGTGTTAAAACTTGAGTTTTAGCAAATAGTTGATAATGCGGAAATTCTTAAAATAAATTAATCCCGACGAAAACGAACTTCCACGTTTCCTGAAGGATAAAATTAATCCAATAAACCCCGGTAAATGCGTAAATAGGTCCATATTCTCGGAGATGGGTACAAAAATACCGAACAATGGCGAGATGCGTTGACGTCTCGTTAGAATTGAAAAATAGTTAAAATTGCGAAAGGAAAGTTGAAAGAGACCCTTGGAAAAAATTATCTAAAATTCAAAATTTAAATTAAAAAAAACAACACTCATCATCCGTTAATACGATAACATATACATGTGAATCTTTGTAAATTAAAGAAATAATAAGAAGATTTTTCAATTATATTATTTACATCCCTGGTACACACATCGTTTAGGGTTGTTTTTCTAATCAATACAAAACAGATTTGTGTGATCCGTCATTTCGTTTTTGTTTGTATTTTTGTAAAGGTGTAGATATAATTAATGTTCTCTGTTATAAATGGCAGATGAACGATGAGCCAGATCATGTGAGATAGAAACAGTGGTAAAAATTAATGTGAGCCGTGCTATATACGAATCAAAGGGAGAGGATATATACAAAAAAGATATAGGATTTGAGTCGTAAATAATTTGCTTTGTTTTCGGCTTGGGCAGATAATATCATCGTACGTAACAAGGGGATTTTTTACAGTTTTTTTGGTACGTTGGGCAAATGTGTCGAAGAAAAATTGATAAAGTAGGCAATACGATGATGGTAGGTTTTTTTTTGTATCAAGAAAAAGTATTCGACATATTTTTCCTATTTTCATTCTTAAAATATGACGTATCAAAGCTATTTCTCCTATAACAAGCAGCACTTTTTGCACATATAATGTATAAAAATTAAATCGTTTTGCTACACATAAGGTGTGCGAAATATGACGTTTCCTAAATTAGAAAACTTCGATGGTCGGTGAACGAGAGGCTTTTTTGATGTTTGACAAACATAAATATGTTTACTTATTTTTGCTTTCAGTTTTATTGCTTCTAGTGTATCTTTTTAGCAATTTTAAATGTTAAAAATTACTATAAATGCGAAGTTTTCAATTATATATATATATGGCGAGTTTTTGCAACTTAATGTCGCTTCTCGCACCTCAGACGCCATCGTTTCTTATCGTTTCAGTCTCCTTCGAGGAGTCCTCTACTTTCCATTTCGGTTGAAAGGAGTCTTTGTGACATATTTTTATCTGTGACCCACACTTCTGACCCATACGTCAATACTAGCTGAATCATAGCCTGATATATCCTTCTTTTTGTTTTCTTTATGTTCTTACTCACACAAGATTGGATGTAGTACTTTAATCATATTTTTTCCATTTTCCGTCTTCATTTATTGTAACCACTAGGTATACGAATTATCTGACGTTTTTTATTATTCCGCTCCCTGTTTCGATTTCTTGTCCTGTGCCTCCTATAGTCATGTACTGTATCTTTTATATGTTTATCTCTAAGCCCCATTTAGTGAATTCTTCAGAGTTTGTTTATCATGTAACTCATGTCCTGCTGGTCTTCCGCAAGAACTACCTGATCATCTGCAAAGAGGATTGTATACAAGTGAGCATCCTCTATCCATATCTCCATGGGGTTACATTTTCTTATCCATTGTTTTAAAGCGATGCAGAGATATATTTTAAACAGGATTGAAGAGAGGCAGGAACCCTATTTAACCCCTCTTGTTTCTGAGAAAGCTTCAGAAGTTTGATTTCCGAGCTTAACAACCGCTTGGTTTTCTCTATACAGTGATTTTACGACGTTTTATACCTGCTTCTTTCATTGCGATCCATTATATCTGCAAAGGGACGAAATCAAATGCCTTACGAAGATCTATGAAAGTAGCTTGAAGCTCCATTCCTCTTGCTAGTCCCTTTTCTGCTAGTTGTTTTATTGTAAATATATTGTCAACGCGGGATCGCTCAGGTCAAAATCCACTTTGATCTTCAATTTCCGTGGCTTCCTCTTCTATTCGGACTCTTAAGAATCTTTCGTAAGGCGTTCCAAGGGACGATGTAATACTAATACCCCGATAATTTTATAAAGGGTTGAACCCTAAAAACGAGTAATATCAATAAACTGGAAGCCTTCGAGATGTGGCAGTATCGCAGAATTCTTAAAATATCATGGACGGAGAAGAAGACAAATGAGGAAGTTCTGGGGCGTATAGAAAGAGAGCGTGAACTATTCGAAGTAGTCAAGAAAAGAAAAACAGCCTATCTGGGACATATCATGCGAAACGAAAAATATGGGTTCTTATAGTTGATGATTGGGGGCAGAAGGGGAATGGGGAGGAAGAAAATGTCTTGACTTCGGAACATAAAACAATGGACAGGGTTACGTGATGTACAAACACTGATCCACACCGCCCGAGATAGAGAAGCAATGGAGCATGTGATCGCAAACATCCATTAATGGATAAGGATCCGAAGAAGAAGAAGAAATGGAACTTATGTAAGAACTCCTTCAATCTTTTGGACTCATTTCCCCTTTCAGGCACTTGTTAAAAATGACACAAAATAACACATACGTTCTTGTAGTGACGTGCTTAATTAACTCGATAAATAAATCCCTTAGTCCTGATTATTATTCTTTATTTTCTGTAATACTGTTTTTATTTCTTCTAATTTAATGGTATTTACTCCATTTACTCCTGTTTCGTCTATATCTAGTTGCGTGTCTAAATACTCAACAGCAAAGCCGAACTGATTTTTCTGATCTACTTTAAGCGAGTAACGAGACGAGTCACACTTAAATATGCCATATAAAATGTTGGCGAAACATCGTAGAAACGACTTTGTAAACGAATAGATTTAAACCCTTAATAATCAACCCATTCATATATATATATATATATATATATATATATATATATATATATATATATATATATAAATGTATATGTATGTATATATATATTTAAAATTTCAAGTTAAGTTTACTATGGTTATATTATTTTACTTTTCTTTTTGTAAATAGTCACGTTGTGGGCAAACACATACCATTGTCGGTGGTTGCATTTTTGGTTTTGCTTTGAACCTCCGTAGTTCTACTTACTTCTTAATTTCTTTCCCAACGATGTAATATTATATTGATTATTATTGTTTGATCCCTATTTTGGTTGTTTTGTTTAGCATTTACTGAACTGTGGGTGGCTATATTTATGTTCATTTTTATTTGAACTTACTAGTACCTTTTTTTCAGTTAAGTTTCGGCGTTCCTGCCTGCTCTTCAAGTGAAGTTCTTTCTATTATCCTTTCTTATGCAGTTTTCTTGAAATTATTTTAGTAAGTTCGGTAGATTTTGTTTTGTTTATATTTTCAAATTACGGTTCTATCACTGCAGAATTTACTTGGACAAGTTATTTTTGTAGGTGTTGCTATTTGCATTATCTCATTTTTGATATACATACATACATATATATATATATATATATATATATATATATATATATATATATATATATATATATATATATATATATATATATATATATATATGGACACATGACGTGCATACCCGACAGAGTTAATATGTGTGTGCCCAGCTAGGCGGGAGAAGATGGGAAGGATGTGAAGGCGGTTTTGAGAAGATTATATATATATATATATATATATATATATATATATATATATATATAAATATATATATAAATATATGTGTATGTGTGTTTATTCAAGTATATAATAAACTTAAAACAACAAGTTTTGCTTTTAGAAAAAATTGTTACGCCTCTGTTCGTTCAAGCTTTTCAGGAGTTTAAATTAATAATGGGAAAGCAGCTTCTCGAAAAAATCACTCCACTTTTGCCTGTCGAGCGTTTTTCTTTGATAGTGCAACTTTTAAGGCCGTTGTAAGACCACTTAGGAGTAATTAACTTTTTAGATGTTTAAATCTATCGTTAGAAAGGAAAATAACGAAGAATGGCGCATTTAATTGCTCTTTGGTTTCCTTTTTTTTTTTATAAAACTTTATTAGGAATATTTGATCCTATTTTGTAAGGGCGGCTACAAATAAATTTATAATTAAAAAAAAATGTGTTAGCATAACTTTTGTGTGGATGGGGCATTGTTAATTTTCTTTAGCAAATTAATTTTGACATTTTGATTGATAAAAGTGGGAACATGTCTTTACATGCCAAGTATTTATTTTCAACTGTCAAAAAAAGTTAGCCGGTAGAGAAATTCTAACATTAGATCCTGATGATTTGTAGTTTTTTTTTAGGTTAAAATAAGCACGTTAAAAATGTGCTATGTATGTTGATTACATTTGTTTGCAGAATCTTTTAAACTACTCTTTTTGGTACAGGTTCACTTTTTAAATTTTTGTATGTTCTTTGTAGACCTATGCTGATAGACAAAGAGGTGTAACTGATCTTCTAAGGATTTGATTTTTAATTTTTACTGTCACTTGTTAAATCCTTCTTTTTATATTCGACTTTTTTTGCCTCTTTCCTATTTTTATATTTTCGTCTCTTTCCATGTGTTTTTTCTTCCTTTTTTTTGCAACTCTTTAATTGTGTTTCCACTCTCGCGTTTTTTTCTCAATATGAAGTTTTTGGCTTAAGTTAAAACAAATATTTTTTAAATGTGGTGGAAATAGTACTTGGCATCTTTGAAGTAGAAGGTAGATTTTGTGATTAGTTTTCTTTTACCTTCAGGTTATGTTTGGATGTATATATTTTCTGTTGTTTTCTGAATTTTTTCTAAGATGATAGAGTCCGTATGTTTTTTTTTCCTTTTTTTTAAAAAAAAAATATTATCACTAAATTTCGTCTTGTACCCTGAGTTTCAAGCACCTAAGTTTCATTAGATACTTTTAATTTAATGAAATATACTTCTTGCTGGCCATTACAGACATAGAGCAGGCAATGAAAAAGTTTCCTGCAAAAAGTAACACAAATGTAAACGATTTCTCACTTTCAACAATTATTGATTTCCTGAAAGTATGGGGACCCCAAAGACTAAATTTCGCTAAAACAAGTTACAAAACAAAAATTTATAAAACCCTTAATATGAGAATTATTTAAAAGAATACTCGATAACTGGTGTATTGGGGAACTTTTGTAACGACAGTAACAGAAAAGTATTGACAGGGGTGAAAATGAACCTAGAACATAGAGCAAATTAATCAAAATGTGACGGTTACCACCCAAATAATAAAATCAAAATTGCCCAAAATGAGATAATACGTAAAGCAAAACCTATAAAAATAACGTGTCAATGTAAATTCTACAGTGATAGAACCCTACCGAAGTTACTAAAATAATTTCAAGAAAGCTGCATCCAAACGATAAATGGAAGAATTTCACTCGAATAGCCGACAGGAATTCCTAAACTTAACTGAAAACAAGTACCAGTAAGTTCAAATAAAAATAAACATAAATACAACCACCCACAGTCTAGTAAATGCCAAGCAAAACAACCAAAATAGGGATCAAAAGATGATAATCAACATAATATTACACCGTAATTTGTAGAATGTAGAAGATAAAACAGCCGAATAGGGAAAGAAATTAACAAGTAAGTAGAACTACGAGAGTTCGTAGCAAAAACAAAAATACAACCAACCGAACAATAGTATGTTTTTATTTTTTAAAACTATGAGAGATGCCTAAAGAAAGGGATATTGTGTTTGCCATAACGTGAGTATTTACAAAAAGAAAGGTAAAATAATTCAACTAGCTATAGTAAATTTAACTTGAAATTTTAAACTTGACAGGCTCTGTCTTGATTTCAATTAGTCAGGACAACAGCGCTTTAAGTATAGATAACCAAAACTGTCGCCTTTCAACTCCAATCGAAAGAGACCCGATTAGATTAAGTATTTTGGATTAAATTACAAAGTGTCATTTTTCGAAAAAATGAAGTTATACCGTTTTTGTAAATAAACAATTGTGAAATCTTATATACATATATATATATATATATATATATATATATATATATATATATATATATATATATATATATATATATATATAATCAGTCTGCAACAAATGATAAAATAATAATTGGACCCGACACCTTTATCTAAATTATATACAATTTAAAAAATTTATAATAAAAGTAATGTTTATTTATCTCATTTCATAAAATTAAAAAGAAATAAGAAAAAAGTGTGCAGGTTCCACCGAGATTTGAACTCGGATCGCTGGATTCAAAGTCCAGAGTGCTAACCATTACACCATGGAACCGATGCCAACTTATGCGATGAAGGAGCTTATATCGGTTCGAGTCGAATCCATTTTTTTTTATCAAAAGAACAGCAAATTCTTCTTGAATATATTTTTATATCCGACATTAACAAAAACAATAAATGTTTATGATTTTAATAATAATACAAAATATATGGAAACCTAAATAAAAAGGTATATTTTCCGGGAAAATATAAAATTTTAGAAAGAAAATCCTACTTTATTAGGTAGTAGGTATAACTTACAACACATTTTACGTTTTTATATGCGGCAGTAAATTTAACCATTTGAAAATGGACGTAAAATATGTTCATAATATTTTTATTTCGTTATTTGCAGTAAAATACCACAAATCCACCGTATGCTTATTTTTGTGGGTCAATATTATATTACTGAGTGGAGTTTTCGTAGATTATTCGCTAAATATATATTTGTGTAGAACAGGTCTAGTAAGCGAACCTAAAGATATCTAAATGATCTTTTCAAGAAATATGTCATTTAAGTTTAAAATACAAATATAATAAAAAGTGGCCCCACGTTGGGCGCCATCTACTTTGTCCGCTTAAAAGTTGTGTTCATAGGTTCTTCAAACTACAACAATGGTATTGTTGAATACCATCTGACATATGCCTTGTGAAATGTGACATCTTAGACCAGTGATTCCTAAGCAGTGGTTCGCGAACCTCCCTGGGGTATTGTAATAGCGAAATTTTAAATTAAACATAACAACAGCCAACAATCCGTAACGCGACTAAGCGCTCCACTGCTGGCAATGCGAGTACATTCTCGAACGAGTCGGCAACTTCTACTTCTGCGAACCATAGAAATTTACTTTGTCTGCTTAAAAGTTGTGTTAATAGGTACTCCAAACTGCAACAATGGCATTGTTGGATACCATCTGACATATGCCTTGTAAAATTTGACATCTTAGACCAGTAATTCCTAAGCAGTGGTTCGCGAACCCCCTTGGGGTATTGTAATAGCGGAATTTTAATTAAACATAACAACAGCCAACAATCTGTAACGCGACTAGTCGCTCCACCGCTGGCAATGCGAGTACATTCTCGAACGAGTCGGCAACTTCTACTTCTGCGAACCATAGATATTTAAACGATCTTTTCAAGAAATATGTCATTTAAGTTTAAAATACAAATGTAATAAAAAGTGGTCCCATGTTGGGCGCCATCTACTTTGTCTGCTTAAAAGTTGTGTTAATAGGTACTTCAAACTGCAACAATGGCATTGTTGGATACCATCTGACATATGCCTTGTAAAATTTGACATCTTAGACCAGTAATTCCTAAGCAGTGGTTCGCGAACCCCCTTGGGGTATTGTAATAGCGGAATTTTAATTAAACATAACAACAGCCAACAATCTGTAACGCGACGAGTCGCACCACCGCTGGCAATGCGAGTACATTCTCGAACGAGTCGGCAACTTCTACTTCGGCGAACCATAGATATCTAAACCATCTTTTCAAGAAATATGTCATTTAAGTTTAAAATACAAATGTAATGAAAAGCGGCCCCACGTTGGGCGCCATCTACTTTGTCTGCTTAAAAGTTGTGTTAATAGGTACTTCAAACTGCAACAATAGCATTGTTGAATACCATCTGACATATGCCTTGTAAAATTTGACACCTTAGACCAGTGATTCCTAAGCAGTGGTTCGCGAACCCCCCTGGGGTATTGTAATAGAGGAATTTTAAATTAAGCATAACAACAGCCAACAATCTGTAACGCGACTAGTCGCTCCACCGCTGGCAATGCGAGTACATTCTCGAACGAGTCGGCAACTTCTACTTTTGCGAACCATAGATATTTAAACGATCTTTTCAAGAAATATGTCATTTAAGTTTAAAATACAAATGTAATAAAAAGTGGCCCCATGTTGGGCGCCATCTACTTTGTCTGCTTAAAAGTTGTGTTAATAGGTACTTCAAACTGCAACAATGGCATTGTTGGATACCATCTGACATATGCCTTGTAAAATTTGACATCTTAGACCAGTAATTCCTAAGCAGTGGTTCGCGAACCCCCTTGGGGTATTGTAATAGCGGAATTTTAATTAAACATAACAACAGCCAACAATCTGTAACGCGACGAGTCGCACCACCGCTGGCAATGCGAGTACATTCTCGAACGAGTCGGCAACTTCTACTTCGGCGAACCATAAATATCTAAACCATCTTTTCAAGAAATATGTCATTTAAGTTTAAAATACAAATGTAATGAAAAGCGGCCCCACGTTGGGCGCCATCTACTTTGTCTGCTTAAAAGTTGTGTTAATAGGTACTTCAAACTGCAACAATAGCATTGTTGAATACCATCTGACATATGCCTTGTAAAATTTGACACCTTAGACCAGTGATTCCTAAGCAGTGGTTCGCGAACCCCCCTGGGGTATTGTAATAGAGGAATTTTAAATTAAGCATAACAACAGCCAACAATCTGTAACGCGACTAGTCGCTCCACCGCTGGCAATGCGAGTACATTCTCGAACGAGTCGGCAACTTCTGCTTTTGCGAACCATAGATATTTAAACGATCTTTTCAAGAAATATGTCATTTAAGTTTAAAATACAAATGTAATAAAAAGTGGCCCCATGTTGGGCGCCATCTACTTTGTCTGCTTAAAAGTTGTGTTAATAGGTACTTCAAACTACAACAATGGCATTGTTGAATACCATCTTACATATGCCTTGTAAAATTTGACATCTTAGACCAGTGATTCCCAAGCAGTGGTTCGCGAACCTCCCTGGAGTATTGTAATAGCGGAATTTTAAATTAAACATAACAACAGCCAACAATCTGTAACGCAACGAGTCGCTCCACCGCTCGCAATGCGAGTACATTCTCGAACGAGTCGGCAACTTCTACTTCGGCGAGCCATAGATATCTAAACGATCTTTTCAAGAAATATGTCATTTAAGTTTAAAATACAAATGTAATAAAAAGTGGCCCCCTGTTGGGCGCCATCTACTTTGTCTGCTTAAAAGTTGTGTTAATAGGTACTTCAAACTACAACAATGGCATTGTTGAATACCATCTTACATATGCCTTGTAAAATTTGACATCTTAGACCAGTGATTCCTAACAGTGGTTCGCGAACCCCCTGGAGTATTGTAATAGCGGAATTTTAAATTAAACATAACAACAGCCAACAATCTGTAACGCAACGAGTCGCTCCACCGCTGGCAATGCGAGTACATTTTCGAACGAGTCGGCAACTTTTACTTCGGCGAACCAAGACTTTTCACGCATGCTCACGAAAGAATGAGAATAACGTCTGCCGGTATAAAAATGCCGCAGTCACATATAAAAAAAAGTAGAGTCAAACTGAATCTGCACGATGAGTTTAAGAAACTCAAGAGATTTCAAAAAGATAAATAGGTAGTACTTAATGCATAGCATGTAGATAAATATTAGTAGTGTAAACCACTTCAAGAATTTCTTCTTGTGTAAATAAATTACTACAAATATCCAAGCTTCACAAATCGTATGTGCGCACGTCGAACGTGAAAATAAATAATTATACTGGACAACACCAAAAATGTATTTAAAATAAAATCGACTAAATTACTTTTGATGTGCTAAAACCGAAACTAAACTTAGCTTTTTAATATTAATTGAAGTTTTAGAGATACGTAATGTCATGCGCGACGTTGCCAAATATACATTTTCCCTAAGTTAAGGAAATTTTGCACAACTTGATAACGTAGCATGGGGAATCTCTTATATACGCAATCCCAACCTCCTAGAGCCATTTAAACTAAATCGACTTTTACAAGTATGTTTGCTTTGTACTGAACAGCCCCTATGAACAAACAAATGACAAACGCCACTATTGCGAGTATTATGGAATTGAATAGAAAATTCTCGAATATTCTCTAAAAATGTAGAAGTCGAATTTGAGTATATAAGCAGCTACAAAGCACACGGGTTAATCAGTCGAAGTTAGTGAGTCGAATCAAATAGTTGAGAATGTATGATGTCTCGAAAGAGTTTAAACAATCCAGATCACTTCTGTAATGTTTGTGGTGAGGTGACTTTTGCGTCTCAGAACCGGTCTGTTACCCCCATTGATAAAAAAGTATATCAGCTTTATTTTGGTTGTAATATTGGGGATCAAGACAAACAGCAGGCGCCACATATCTGCATACGCTTTAAGGCTGAGAAACGGTCATGCTGTGACACCTTTTTGAAATTAAATTAAAATCAGTATTTTGAATATCCAAAATAATTTAAAAATTATTTAACACCATGCTTTTTATCAGTATAATAGACTTTTAACAAATTCATAAATATCATTTCATTAGAAGTAGCCACGTGGCAATAACAAATAGTTTACAAAAAATCCCTAGCTTTTGAAATAACCAAACTAGAACGTCATACAAGCAACATAGTTACAGCAATTTATCTATAATGAAAAAATTACCTTTCTTTTACCTCATAGTGACGAAATTCCTATTCCAGAACCCCCACAAACATTCACTTACGAATCAGATATGCCATCAACATCAAGAGATCCTGATTTTACACCCAGCACAGTATACTACCAACCGCACAAAAAAAACCAAAAAGAATTAAAGGATATTGTGAGAGATTTAGAAAAAAGTAAAGCAGAGCTACTAGGATCAAGATTGCACCAGTGGAACTTATTGGCTTAGACGGTTCAACATTTAGTTTAAAAGAAGTACTATTGCATATGGGAAATATTTTACCATCTATTCCTGTTGGATACGTAGTTCACATGGAAGAATAGTACGAAAATATGAAGTACCTATTGACTAGTGAAAAACTTTGTTGAGGCAGTGAATACAGATGTGCTTGCTTTTCAGTTCCTGCGTCAGAAATTCCCAAGGCTAAGTGAAACAAACATTAAAGAAGGTATTTTTGTTAGGCCACATATTCGAAATTTTGTGAAAGACAAACTTTGGCAGCACTCTATTAGATATTATAAAAAATGCTTGGTATGGCTTTCGCCTCGTAGTCACTAATTTAGTCGGAAATAAAAAAGCTAACAATTTCGTTACTCATGTTGAAAATATGCTGTCATCGTATAAAAAAATGTGTTGCAATATGTCTCTAAAGATCAATTTCCTACACTGTTACAGATGCTCCAGAAACAATTCACAAAAGAAAAGCAAAAAGACAGGATATTTAGTGCCGCTACAAGTGTAAAAGTATGTATTTTTATTATTTTGTTAAAAATAAAACAAAAGAAACTTGTTCTGGAAAATTGCAACTAAGTTTTTAATTTCATTGTCATATTTTTGTGTTCAGCGCCCCAAAATTAAAAAAAAAAAAAAACTTTTCATACAAGATACAACAAATAAACTAAAATTTGTTGCGTAGCGTTATGTATCATGGATCGTTGATTAAAAACAGATAGTTTTGTCGAGTTTAACGCTGCACGGGTAATCAGTTGCTCCTTCTGCTTGAGTCCCTAATTTGAAACCAACACAGGGTGGCAGTTGTAGTGAGCTACCATCTCGTCAAACTAAAAGCCTAGAAAAAATAGGCGGACAGAGTGATAAAAGAAGAAAGAATAGAAAATATGACAGTAACTATTTACAATTGGGTTTTTATTTTACTAGGGAAGAGTCGAAGGGTAAATCGTTTTGTGTAATCTTGACCAACATCAGTTTAGAACCATCGTTTCTACTTAAAGACTTTGAAACAAGATATACTGACCACAAGAATTTGTGAGAAAAAAATTATAAAGACTTTACTTAATTTTGTACTAAAAAAGTATAATAAACAAATTATTTTGTTATCTTTTTGCGCATATATGCGCCGGGCTCGGTTTCATGTTTGAGAGTCTAACAATAATCCGCTAACATGTTTGGGATCTATTTTTTTACTATATTAATTCTTCATTTGAACAATTTGCTGGTGAAATATCGCGTTTATTTAAAACTGTATCTAAATTATCAGGGAAAATTTTCAAATGGTAGGGAAGAAAACGCAACTTAAGTGACACGGTGAACCTAACTTCTTGTAAGATTGGATAAGCGCTTTAACTAGATCTTTGTAGTTCTCCGATTCCTTGTTACCTAGGAAGTTATTATATACATTTTAAAGGCAATCCACACCCTATTTCCTTTTCAGAAAAGTGTAGTTTCAACATTTCAGTCTTTAAAAATGTCTCGTATTTGCGGTCCACCGAACATTCCTTTTTTAAGCTTTGCCTCACTTATAGGCGCGAATTTAAGCCCATTATCGAGCAAACAACGTAGTATGATAAGGGTACGTCCACAATAAAGAATATTAATAACATGGTATTCTTACTTTCGCGATGTAACCGACTGAAGAAAAACGCCCAATCAGTGATATTTACTATATGATATATTAACATAAAATATCATAGCATTAATGGCACAAATATGAAAATATTACATAGGTTCGGAACTTCTGCAACATTTAAAAGTATTCACCACTCTACCAGCAATCTCTTTTGGAGAACGAAGATTTCATTGGAAAAATTACTAGCTCCGTAAAAGTGTAAAAAACTCCCATCGAAATAAAATCCATGTTTCTCAATAGGTTATGAACAATGGTGGAATGAAAAACAAGATTTCCTGCCCTTAATATATTTTTAGGCTCTTATATATTTAAATAAAACGTCTATTTAAGGCTTTTACAAAATTTTTAATAAGCCCTCGTTTCATGTGCTGAGGAGGTAAACAAATTTTCTGCTGCTCTACTAATGGTTCATTAAAAACGCTCTTCATACCGGGCACAATGTTTTCACGTAACGGCCATTTTTAGCGACATAATGTTGGTTTCTGGCTCTGCTGTCCCATTTGCTTAAAAAAACAACAATATTTGGTGTGGACATTCTGCCGTCCTGTAAGTAGTGCAACAACTTTCAGATCGGCACGTATATTTCATTTATGATCATTGTATTTTATGCTTTGAAGTAATATACACATATTCTCGTACGTTTCTTTCATATTTACAGCATAACCCACGGAACAGATGGTTGTTCATTTCCACTAAACAGTAAAACTTCCTTTAGACTTGTCTTCGAAAACTCCCATAGACTGCCATTTCAGAAACGTGGAAATTTTTCCTCCTTTTTATAAGAAATTTCACTATTTTAAACGAGATATACGCAACTATAAGTTTGTTTTGGGAAGATCCAAATTTCGAAAACGGTCGTTGAGATCTTCTTGAGATATGGAGTTGTTTACTGCTACTACATTCGTAATTACCTTTCCCTTGAAAATTTGGATCGGTTTCGGGTTGAAAATCATCAAGTTCATCCGATTCCGAGTTGATTTTCTATTTTTCTGTAGGCTTAGGGACAGATATTCTTGGTACGTCATGGGGTACAGGTCTAATTTCTAAAGGGATATTAGGATATTCAAATTTATGTTTGCTTTTACTAGAATATCCCAGGATTTTTGTTAAGCAAAACTAGCAATCGTCATCATCATTATGAGGTTCCTGTCAAATCATTTGCAGCAAACTTCATAGAGTTGTAAATATCCAGTAGCCATCCTGTTAAGATTCTTGAGCAAGTGCGGTAGCAAATTTTCGGAATCCAAGTTTTGTCTTGATCATCAAAATATAACTTTTATGCTGTTATTACAAGTGAACTGAAAGTCTTTCATTAAGCTTTCAGTGTCACTTCACCATATAAATAACAGAAACTGCTCGGTTTGTTCACACAGTATTATGGCGACTTCTTTTACCCTCGGCGAAAATAATAGCACTGCTACAACTCTATTACTATTCTATAGTTCTTTGCAATATCCAATACTGATCCTCCAACGACAGGCCGGCTGTTTATATACTCATTCGTACATCTGGTGTTTTCTAGAAACATCCGGTATCGAGAGTATCAGAAGCGACGACATAATATCTGTACACAGAGGCCCTTCGATAAGTAGCTGACCCTTCGACGACTAGAGGGTAAGATGAAATTTAAAATCATTGGGTTTAATGGGTATCTTCGTTATTTTGAACCCTAGGGGGTTGAAGCTTTGTAGATGGAGGTCATCTCCAGATATCTCTTCATACGGTGTTGCTAGATTGTGCACAATTTTTCTAACCTTAGAGAAAATCTATATTTGGCAACGTTTTACCCCGGTATATATATATATATATATATATATATATATATATATATATATATATATATATATATATATATATATATATATATATATAGCATAAGCAGGGACGTGTCACTAAAATACGAGTATACAGCAACATGGAATTTGAAGGGGTTGCGCGCCCACTTTAGCGGCAGGAAAAAATCGATATCCATGACCCTCAAATTCTAGGCTTCAAATATTTCAATACCAAGGAAAAACATTTATAAAAATCAGCTGTGTATTGACAATAATGTGTGACGTTGTGTCAGTTGTCTCAGAATTATGGTCACGATACGCATATCAGCAAATTGTTATGTTTTTCAGTATTTTTTCCCAAATGTTCGGTAAGTGTAAAGAGAGAATTCTTTTATACTTTTCAAATCACTTGCTTAATAGTTTTTATTTTATTGTAGGAAGCGTATGGTAATACGCACTTGGCCCCAAATTTTTGTATCGCTTTCACTGTATTTTCAATGCTTTGGTGGCGAAAGATAGATTCTAAGTATGATCTGTGAGTTAGTTTTTGGCTAATAATGAATATAACTTGTAGTAACAATCATCCGACTCAAAATCTTGCTATGTATTGTTTCCATTTTTGCTATGTTTACTAACAGCACGATGATTTAATTTTAGTAGTATATCAGTAGCATAATTCTAACAGATCATCTATCTCAGTATATTTAGAATCCTTTTTCAATCATTAATATGGATACTGTAAAAGTTTGAAACTTTAATTTTGATAAAATATGATGTGTTTGAACAACGCTATCGATTTTGGTGCCAGCAGATTTTATATTAGAATATAATTTTCTTTTTAGTTTTTAGTTTATAATATGAGTTGGTATATTGTGAATAATATTTGTACATTTTTATGATGTATAAATAATTTTGCTCTGGTCTGTATATGTAATTTATAAGGCATTCTTTAATTAGATCATTTTTTTTTAACTTTTTGGATTCTTCAAGCTGTTGTAGATAATGTTCATAAGTATAAGTAAATTATTTTAATTTTTTCTTCCAGTCTTTTTTAATTTAAAATGATATTTCAGGAACTTCCTCCTGAGAGGAAAGTCTTCGCTTAGAATATCGCTTTCTTCTGACTGTTTAAATTGTTGAATATCTATTGTAAGTAATGTATAAATTATTTTAATTTGTAAACTTACTATAGGACCTTTTGAATTAATGGCTGAAGTTTTCTACTGCAGTTTTTTATTTTAAAATGATATTGTAGGAACATTCAGCCGATAGGAAAATCATCCTGGATATCTCAAATAATTATTAATTAATTAATAGGGGAAGGGATAGTTCTTGTTATATAAAAACACAAAACTTTTTTCAATTAATGTATAGAAGAGTACCAATTTTGAACGCGTACCCCCCAAATTACACAGATGGTGTAACTTTAAAACCGGTGGCGGTAGAGGGTTGAAACTGACAAGAACAACAATAAGTCGAGCAAGCTTTGAACCTTAAAAATACAAGCATAAAAAGATATTTTTTTTGTACTGAACCTGGAAAAATGGATAATTTTATCATTTTTGTGCATAACTATTTCTCTTAGATATTTCAAGGCTTTATTTCTTGGTAATGATTCTTAATATCCCTATATAACTGTTGTATGAAAAGATCGTAAGCAAAAGAAAATTGACCTACTAGAAAATCTAACTTCCGTGGCAACTAAATCAGGTCTAAGTTTCTTCTTAGTGAATCTGGCTATTAGTCTTCAGTTTAGACTGTGTTTAAATTTAATTCTCCTTGGTAAATCAGAGGTTCAATTTTTATTAATATCGTACTTTTTTTTACAGGTATAATATGGAAAGGGTCAAGTATTGTAACTTGGTTCTAAGGCTATACTAAATTCAGTATTAATATATTGCATATTATTATTTCAATAATATTAAATAAATAACTTTGGAACTTTATTAGTTTTATATATTTACACATACCTTTTAACATTGCTTATTATAAATAGAAAATAATATTATTTTTAATTCGTTAAGCTGTATTATTAGTTTTAAAAAGAAGAAATAATATGTATTTATAAATATTACATAGTTGCAATTTTAAAAGCACTAAATTATTTAATTTTTTTTAAGAAATTACTATTTAAAATGAAACTTTCAAGATAACAAAAATAAGTTATTTTTCATATAAAATTGTTCAAAGAAGAATTAGGTAATTTTAGTTAGTGTTAAATAATAAATTCAAAGGTTTGTAATCAATTTAAATATTTTCAGCACCTTCAAGGAAAAAACTTATTTAATAGAATACTTTCTTCAAAGAAACTTTACTAAAGAATGGAAATGAAATATAAACCATATTTTAAAAGTAAATATGGTTTTTATGTATTCCTTTTTTTAGTAGAATATTTTTTTGATAACGTATTCTTTTAAATGGGTTTTTTCTTGGAAGTTGCTAAACGTATTTAAATTTATTACAAAGCCTTAAATAATGACTTAGTCTAGCTGCTAGGAGTGGGCGCTGTTATCTAAGTATTTATAGCTGCTACGAGAGGGCACTACTCTCTGCAGGGTTCTCTATTAGGTATTATATTAGGCAATTTTAACACACATTTCTGCAGGTGGGATCGCCCACTTCATCAATGGATGGCCTTGTGTGACATTTTAAATACATGGTTGCGACATTTCTCTAACGTTATTGTTCTGGGCGCATAAGTACTTCCTTATACTAGTTTTGCAATCAATCAAAACATGTTGCTGATGTTCTTTAGATTTTGCTACGTGATACGACAATTTTCAGGTCAGTGCACATCGATAGAAATTATCAAAATAAGACATTACTTTGGCGGTGAGGATTTTTATGAAGAACAATGTTATAAAGTGTTTGCAATGTGCAGCTAATTTTTTACCGGTTACTATATGATGACAGTTTTTATTATCTTGTAAAAAAAATGTTCGGACATATACTAATTTTTAATGGTGGGCAGTATATTAAACATACACTAATCAATATATCACATTACACACATGATAAATTTATTTATGTAAATAGGCAAATTATGATGTTTTCATTTTCGATCAATTAACAGTTTTACGTGGGTTCAAACCCATTTTAAAATCCAATTTTGTTAAAATATAAAAGAAATCCATACATCCGTTACACCTACAATAAAATTTCAGAGTAAAAGTTTTTTAATATCTCTAACTTTCTTTAAATTCGGCACAATTTTTTACAGATGCGTTATTATATAATTTTTTTTATTTGATGTAAATTTAAAATTTTATATGTGGTGTATAATATGTAAATGATAAAGTTTTCTGACCTGATAATTTAGTCAATAATATAGATAATAAATAAGTTTTTTATGGATGTCACTGGGGAAAGAAAAAATGGAATAGCAAAAGCTTACTTATTTTATTATACTAATTAACAGTCTGTTTTGTAAAAGTCTCAGTTGGCTCCAATTTCATAGATACGTGCTAAATATGATAATATTTTGGCTATGTGTTCTTAATACATGGAACAATTGGGCCATAAAATGAGAAGTACCTTGTTTTATTACACCAAGTTTAGTTTATAGGGGGTCTAAATACACATAAATCCTATATTGTTAGTTAGTTGTATTTCAAGCTTCAGTTGATCGAGAACTGTTTGTATATGACAGATTAGGGAGTTTTGAGCAACATATCGCGAGTTTGTGTAAATAAGCTTGATCATTTTTGTTACATATGTGGTGAAATGACTTTTGTGAAACAAAAACGTACTCTTAGCCTTTTAATACAAAAGGCTTAATGCTTGTATTTTGGCTGCAAATTTGGAGACCAGGATAAAAATTGGGCTTCCCATATCTGCTGCAATAAATTGGGACCAACATTCGTGGCTGGCTAAATGAAAGAAAGCGGAAGATCCCTTTTGCTGTTCCTATGATCTGTAGAGAACCGAAAGACCATGCTACCGACTGTTACTTTTGTCTGACATTTCCCATCAGAAAAAGCTATTCGGAGAAAAAAAAAATGCGATACAGTATCCGCTATACGCCCAGTGCCCCATAGTGATGAGTTGCCTGTACCCAATCCACCTCAGGAATATACCCTTGAT
Source organism: Diaprepes abbreviatus (assembly GCA_034092305.1). Classification (NCBI taxonomy): domain Eukaryota; kingdom Metazoa; phylum Arthropoda; class Insecta; order Coleoptera; family Curculionidae; genus Diaprepes; species Diaprepes abbreviatus. The sequence continues at coordinate 5,029,567 of JASJET010000129.1, forward strand.
TCTGATGAACATAAAACGCATACACAAAAAGGGGAAACGTCGAGATCAGGTATTGCAGAATACTCCTGGGATAAACAACACCATATAAAATGGTCTGAGGTTGCGGCAATATATATGGAACCCAATATGGAAAAAAGAAAATTTATAGAAGCAGCATACATTAAAAACAATAATGGAATCTTCAGTAAACCGAGCGTTGAGATACCTAATCTTTGGCAACCATTACTTTGTAACGTCAAATAATTGAGGTGTGTAGAATAAAGCGAAACTTTGCGCTTCAATGGACACAGTCCCTGAATAAGCTCGTAGTCTTAAAACAAAACATTCAGTTTATACTTGATAACGATTAGAGATACAACCTAATCGAAACGTCGTAAAAATCAAAATAAATAAAAAATAAAGACAATACAAGTCCGACCACATTTTAGTCATTCTTCAACATTGTCTACAACCTTCAAACAAAAAGTATTTTTTAGTTACTTGGTTTCAGTTGAATCCAAAAAAAATGGGTTGTTCAGGAAATAAAAAAAAAGTTGAAATTTGTTCCCCAGCGATATCAGAAATGCCCTTAGTTTTACAAGCACACTTTCTATCATCACTAATAAATTCATGAGAACAATCGAAAACAACAAACGAAAAAAAAACAATACGCTGAATCCCGTGCAAGTTTTAAAAGTAAAAATATTCAATTTACTTTCTGCTCTCCCAAAACACAACTAAAGAAACAAAAATGGAAAGGAAAACATACTTTATTTACAGGTAAACATCAACACCACCCAATATAATTTAATTTACTTCTCATTTGTGCAAATTCTTTCTTAGGGAAACCTAGAATTTGTTGCAGCACATCGCACGAACGGTGCAAAGGCACACTTTGATGAAACGAGGAAGATTAAAGCAAGATTAAAAGTGGAAGTAGAAAAATACACGCCGCCAGCGCAAATTGCTCCTTTTCTTATTAAAGGAATTAAATCGAAAAAGGCTGCAGCCAGTCATTGATGTCGATTTTCACACGGTAGTTTATGTTGGAATTAAAACAGTTTTTCTTTCAGTCTTTTAGCTTCAGAACGTCAATTTAATTGGTGTTTTTCCTTTTCCTTTTTTCAAAGGCTTTCAAGGGCTCTAAATAGAGAGAGTTGACTAACTTTTTTTTTAAATAGCGCTGCTTTTCATAGAGAATCTTCTTTTCGGATTTATTTCAATCAAGCGACTTAAAATTAAATACAGCTTGTTATTATCAATTGGGTAATTGAATAGTTTTGCAAAATTATTACATTTAATGCATTAATCGACGGGAGAGATCTTTTAAATTGTCGGTAAAAATTAACGCGCCGAAACGCACTATGAGTATTGGCGCCGATCACGCGACACATATGACGTCACATCATAGTAAACAAAGCACCTCAAATTCATTGTTAGTTTGATTTCTCTAGATTTTTATTTGTTTATTTTTATAAAATGGTGCATAGTGTCACAATGCACATCGATATCCATAAGCACTCCAGAAAATGTGTTTGTTTCTGTTCCTATAGATACTAAATGACGAAAACGGTGGTTAGAACTAGCTCGTAGAAACCCCAAATGCCTAGAAGCTAAATTCCATTGTTTTTATGGGTGAAGATCACATTAATGTGAGTGTAATTTTGTCTTTATATTAATACACTGTCTTACAGCTGAGCCGATTTTGTTCAGTTTTCTAAAGCTTCATCACATTTATATAACCTATATGGACCTCAAATGATTTTTACTAAGACAAAGGCATTACTACCGTATTATGTATTAAAATGAAATCTTTTGTGATGTCTGCACATTGCTCGATCATAAAATCCAGAATTATTGTTGTTACTGAGTACTAGAACACACAATTCAGGCTTCAAGTAAAATTTGACAAATATATTACAAAAAATCCCACTTCCATAATTAAAATCACCTCGGTTACCCTGTGCTATTTATAGTTACATACTCTAGCATCACCCAAATAAGAAAAAAATATTAAATCATAAGGTTTACAGATGGCCGGTAAACTTAAGAGTTCTGGTCAAATGAGAGCCTCAATAATGTTCTTGAGGACCCTCAATCCTCGCAAGTTGTCTCAACAGTCTCTAAAAAGGTACAACGGGGCAAATAAGTTTATGAAATAATAGGGAAAGCAAAAAAAGTCTGCACCACGCGTGTACTTACTTGTCGATAAATCCTTCCAAGAAGAACTTGTTCATTAACACAATAAAAGCAAAAGATAAGGCAAGCAAACCAAATAACAAAAATTAACGAACAAAGTGCAACTTTGACCGAATATCCTAAAATATAGGATTAAAAATCTCGGAGACTCATTGCATCCACACTTCGACTGTTTAAGATCAAAATAGACGAAGAAAATAACTTTTTCTTCCCAAGTTAAATATTCATTTCCAGAAAAAAAAGGACAGAAAAAATCACCCATTATGAAGTTGACCAGTCTGACAACAATTGTACGTAGTACAATATTCAAAAAATAAATAACAATTATATACATATATATATATATATATATATATATATATATATATATATATATATATATATATATATATATATATAATAACATATGTCAGGTGTGATGTGTAATCGAAGGTTTTCGGGTATATCGTGTGAGGCAGCTGACGTTTCGATTAAATCTCATCCAACATTTTCAAAGCTTACTGTCCGGCGTTTGTGGGTGAACTAACGCTTGCGACTAGGTGCTGGCAGTCCCGTGTGAAAGTGGGGCGCATTCGTTGGCCGGATGGTTCTGGCCAATCAGGCTGCGGGTCCTGCTGCGTGTCATTACCCTTGTTGCCAGTATTTGGGCTCGTGTTCCGGAGTTGTGATCCGTTTCTTTTCTACCTGCTACTAGTTGGTGTTTCCACGTATTAGAAAATCGCTAGCTATCAACTCTTATATTTAAGTTTTCGGGCCTCTTTACAATTTCGATGGCTTTCCTCATCACTTTTTTGGACAAGTTTTCACATCTCGATATCATTTTTGTTCCTGAGAGGTTTATTTTATGTCCTGTGTTTAACAAGTGTTAGGCCACTGCAAAAAAAATTGTTTTTGCTTGACAGCGTTAACATGTTCATCTCTTCTGGCCCTTGTTTTACGATTGGTTTGGCCTACGTAAGATGGACTGCATTTTTCACATGGAATTTACTACACTCCCTGGTTTTCTGAGGGATTTTTTCTTTAAGTGGTAGCAGGAGATCTTTTACTTTACGGTGTGTTGTGAAAATATTTTCAATGTTGTGTCTCTTGAGAATTTTTGCGATTGTGTCTGTGGTGCCTCTGACATAAGGAACAAAAACTTTGAAGCTAGTCTCTTGGTTTTCGCGATATTTCGGAACCAATCGTCTTTTTTAGAGCCTTGTCTATATGTTTTTTTTAACCGACTTCTAAAAGAAAGTTGCTGCGGTGGTTTTTGGACGAAATTGGCGCCGTAAAATCCCAGATGGCGCTGACAATATGGCGGCAAAAAAAAATATTTTGTCCGCTTTTCTCCAAAATTGGTATGGAGGAATTTTCGAGGTCGTGCACCACGAATCAGAAATTATTTTTAAAAAATTCAATATGGCGGATCAAAAAATTTAATTTTGTCCAATTTTCTCAAAAAATTGGTGTGGAGGAGTTTTCGGGGTCGCACATTAAGAATCCGAAATATTTTTAAAAATTGAATAAGGCGGATCCAATATGGCGTACAAAAAATCAATTTTGTCCGATTTTCTCCAAAATTAGTACGAGGGAGTTTTTTGAGATCGTAGGTAACGAATCTAAAATTATTTTTAAAACATTCGCTATGGCGGATCCAATATGGCAGACAAAAAATCAGCTTTGTCCGATTTTCTCCAAAATTGGTATGAGGGAGTTTTCGGGGTCGCACATAACGAATCTAAAATTATTTTTAAAAAATTCAATATGGAGCACGAAAAATCAGTATGGTGTATCCAATATGGCGGAAAAAAATTTTGTCCTACATTTTTCAAAATTCATATAGGAGAGGAATGGCACATTACGAACTTGAAATTATTAAAAAAAAATAAATAAATATGGAGAATCTAAGATGACGGATTAATGTTTCTACATCTCTCGATTTTGTCTAAAATCAGTATTAGGGGATTTTTCTTAGTGTTAATTACGAATTTGAAATATTTTTTTAAAACCCAATATGGCGTCCCAAAAATTTAACATTTTTCGATTTTCTCCAAAACTGATATAGGGTGTTCTTGAAGGTGTAAATTATGGATTAAAAGTATTTTTTCAGGCGAATGGCGAATCCAATATAGCAGACTAAATATTTCACACTTTTTAATTTTGTTCAAAGGTGGGACTGAATCTTTTTGAGAATATAAATAGCGACTATAAAATTATTTTTAAAAAAATATAATATATTACATGCAGAATGTCGACCCAGAAATTTTAAATTTCTGGATTTCATCTAAAATTGGCATTAGTTCGCTTTGAAGGATTTAGATTTACATTAGATCAAAATGTTAATATTATTTTTGGAAATTCAATATGGCGGGTTCAATATGATTAGTTGAAAATTTTACCTCATTTAAATTTTTTCAGATTTGGTATTAGGGGGTTTTCAGGGTGGTGAATTACGAATACGAAGTTAATTTTTTTCGACAATTAGGTTAATAAGATGCACTACGAGGGACTGAAAATTTTGCATCTCCCGATTTTATCTAAAATTGATATTGCAAGATTCTTGGGGCGTATACAAACTCGATATACTGTAAAAAATACATCGGGCTAAGAAATTTACGTATTAAGTTCTTTAAATATCGATATTGGAAGGTTTTGGGGGCTTATAATACCAATCTAAAATTAATTTGAAATTTAAGATAGTGGATTTACTGTGACAGACTAAATATTTGTTTGACACAATTTCACTGATATTTGGAGAACTCTAATAATCAAAAAATTTTGAGTGGTTCATTTTAGGGAGATTTACAACTTTGAATAAAAAGGGTACTTTTTTGCCTCTTTGAAGTCATTGCTTTGGTTCACTAATCTCGATTAGTACTTAGTTTAAATATTTATGGATATCCTATTTAATTCAAAATTAAAAATCGGAAAATAAGATTTATAAAAAAAATTGAACCGACTTCTAAAGTGAAAAATAACTATACATTTTTATATAAAATTGAAATTTTTAAGGTCGGCGCCAAATTATTGCTAAATGAAATAAGTAACTACTAATATATTCAAATTATGGTAAGAAAGCAATTACAAATAAAGTATTTTTAATCTGTTTATGCAAATCACATTTTGTCAGGTATTAGTTTGGCGCCGACTTCAAAAATTTCAAAATCATATAAAAATGTATAGTTATTTTTCATTTTTTAGCGCACTTTTAGAATTCGTTCAATTTTCTTTATAAAAATTTTATTGAGTGTTCTTAATTATGAATAATCAAAGTAAATTGATACAGGTATGGGAATTTTCTTCGAAAATGAAAGTCATTGACCACTGTAAATTATTGAGACAAATTACCACCATTTTGTGCTAATTTGCTATCTCAAAAGAAATATCTTCACCAAGTTTGAAGAGTCATCAAGTCTCCGACAGAAGAGAAAGTTTTTAAATTTAATATATTTTCTTTATTTGCAATTTTTTTTGTCTAAGCTTTTTCAGTGTATGCCAATTCCTCGTAAACTATAGAATATGCACTAGGTAAGTTGCTCTGAACATTACACTTCTATCAGAATTTAAAAAAAAACTAATTTCCCAAAGATTACGCGGACATCTGCTATTATTCATGTATTTAGAGTTAGTGGATGCCACATAAACCAAAGCGCTTACAAATTGCTGTCTCTTTGTCCATTTGCTATCCACATGTCACTTAACATTCTAATGAACATAATGCATTTCTGAGTACCCTCGAACGAAATTAGACGGTCACTAGGCTTTGGCGTCACAGAGAAATTGATGCTCTTTGGTTTAAATTGGCAATATGTATGTTTAATAGATTGAGAGTTTAAAGTATGTCAATTTGGTTTTCTAAAAGTTGTTCGAGAGATAAATTCATACCACACGTTTTGTTTGAATTTTGGATTTTTTCAAAATTTATTATCTGGTTTTATAGTATATACCTTTTGGAAGATATAACAATGTTGTAAATTATCTATTAGTGTTAGTACAGATAGGCTGGCGGAGTTAGCCTCATATGAGATGATTTTGAAATTTATTGTTAGTAGACTTCTGATTACGTACAAACCTTCAAATGATAATAATAATTATGTAGTATTTTATGTCTCATTTTTCCGAGGTTTAATAGAAACGTTATTATAGCCAACATTCTATTTTAAATTTCTGAACTAGAAATTATTTTGGCCGTTTCTCAAATTCTAACTCACTAAGCCCGTCTAACTTCTTTCAGGTTAGTTTGGGACAGAAGATCGTAGGGAACGCCTACGCGTAATATTACCCCCGCTAACTTCCTTGCGACACGAAGACGAGCAGTACTTTGAAAGGAATGAGAGGGTGTATTTACTTGTCGTCTAAACTTGTAACGTAATCGACGGAATTTGGAATATTTAATGACTATTTGATACATTAATTGTTTTAAATGCATCAAATAGTCGAAATACAAAAAAAAAATAGTTTTTGGTGGGCGCTGAGCGTAAAGAGAAAATTGGTATTTCTGTTACAAAATAAACATTTATTCTAATAAAAATACTAGTGAAACGCAACGGTAATTTTTAAGTAAATAAGCTAATAGACCACTTTAAAATTAAAAATCATTCTCAAAAATAAACTTTTTTTCTGGTAAAAAATAAAAGTAACACGTTCAGTAATTGTCTGTGTAAAAGTCTACAAGAGGTGTTCAAACAGGCCTCCACTTTGAGCGAGACAATAACCCAGTCTATTGTAAAATAAGGTTCGCGAATTTGCCAAAATCTTAGGGGTTATATCCCTATTAGCCTTTTCTATCATGTTCTCACAAAACACCATACGTGTTTCCTGATCTTTCGGAAAAATTTCTTGAGTTATTCGCAATTTGTAACAGCGATATTTGTTCCACTTTAAAATATTTCGAACTGTTCGAGCGTTCATATCAAGTTCTCCAGCAATTACAGTACTACTGCAAGGAAATTAATTTCTGCTGAACTACAAACGTCAGTATCCCGATTTGCTCGTTCTTCAGTAATTTGAGGAACGGGTTGCTCCTCATTATTATCAGTGCATTTTTTACAAATTTTTAGACAACCGGTTGTTTCAAATTTTTAAAAAATTTCCGAAATTCTAAATTTTCAAGGAACAGGAAGATTTTCGCACGTAAATGCAAATCTACCGATTATTTATTCAGAATAATAGCACTTAATAATCTGCTCTTTTTGTTCCGTGGAATAAACTACCATTGTAACAAAAGAATTTTGCGCGAAACACAGTATTTGCGCTTTGACGGCCTAAATGAAAGCAAATAACTTGGAATCCTCTAGTTGTGCTAGGGCGTGGCGTATGCTGCCGCCCGCCCTCACCGCGCCAGCATTGTATTACCCCTCATCATAGGGCCAAACTGGTGATTTACATGTATGTCGATGCTTACGGCTGTCCCATTCTGATTTGATGAATTATTGTATTTTCTTTATCTTACTTAAGAAACGTCCAGTTTCCGGTCTGGATTTTCCACACTTATATATATATATATATATATATATATATATATATATATATATATATATATATATATATATATATATATATGCGCCTATCTATATATCGGCGAAAGAAAGCATGGAAATCTCGGTATTGATCATTTTTATATTGTAGTGGTAGTGAGATTATAGTAGTTGTATAAAAGGGTAAAAAGCAAGAAGTTTTTAACTCTTTGTGCGTAGTCCAGAATCACACAAGATTATTAAAACGATATGACGATAGCAACTTTATCTAAAAAATACGAAATTATCAAATCCGCCGTTTCCCTAATCTTTAAAAAAAGGACAAGATAATGAAAGCTGTAAACCACAGTTAAGTACGATTATAAACGCACTCTCAAAACTCAAAATATCTAACGATGGAAAGTGCAATTTATAATAGCCGGAAATTGTTATTAAAAAAAAAAACTTGTCAAAGTAATAAAACGCACGACTTTGTAGATAAAGCACATTAAAATAAGCTTTTTTAGTCTCTTGACAAATTTTCGAAAAATGATTTTTTTCCGAGATATTGGTGATTTTTTGTAAAAAAAAATGACGAAATTCGAGATTTTTACAAATTTTTTTCTCGACAACTACTAAACAGATCGTAATTCTAAAAAATGTATAATAATCTTTGAACCTTCAACTTCAACAAAGATTTTTTTGATGTAGGCAAATGAAGTGTGTGATGCTGAAGGTGGAGTTTAAAATTAATCCGATGATTTTTACGCGACAAATCGGGTTATTGATTAAAATAATCAAGTTATTAACGATGAAATTTCAGCGTCAGACAATATCAAAAAAAATCTCTCTTGAAGTTGAATGTTCAGAAAATGCTATGTACTTTTGGAATTATCATCCGTTTAGTAGTTTTCGAGAAAAAAAATCTAAAAATTACGAATTTCGTCAATTTTTTATCAAATATCTCCGAAAGGAAGCATTTTTCGAAAATTTGTCGAGAGACAAAAAGTATTTATTTTGATGTGTTGTGTTTTCTTTTAATAACAACTGACGGCCCACTCGGACAAGAAAATTTTGTCAAGAAAAATTACTCAAAAAAATATAACAAATTTAATAAAAAAGGTTTGGTGAAATAGAAATTCCGCTCGCCTATAAAACTTCCTTATGCCAAAGATTACAATAAGTTCACCCCTAAACTCACTGTTATTCATTCATTACGCAATTAAAAAAATACTAGTATTCAAGAAAAAAGCTCAAATTTTCTGATAAAAACTTTGGACAACTGTCACTAAAAAATAAACAAATGTTTATTGCCAGAGAATCTTATTTTAATGTTTATATATTAAAAGAGTTCTAATACTTTAAAGCGATTTTGTATAAGGGAAATCTAAAAGACGTTCATAATATAATTGCATTAAATTTATAATGAAAAAATTCCCTACGGGCTCTCTTGTCATTTAAAACATTCTTTTTGCTTTTTATTCTGAAGAAATGGCTTAATATATGTCATGTTTCGTTAAAATTGAATCTTCGTAAATTCTTAAATTCACTACAGTAAAATGTTTCAAAAAGTAGAAAAATTACCAAAACTTTTAATTAGTTCTGCTCTTGTGAATTTCTAATAATGCTGTGATCAGCAACAAATTTAATAGATTTGTCTGCTGAAAACTGACAAACTCAAAATTAAAAATGAAGTTAATGGTGCTTACAATCAAGGATTTGATTGAACAGAACATAAAAGTAGATTTAATGGCTTATGTTTGAGCACAAATAAAGCTTAACAATATAGCTTAGTTCGAATGATTTTTAAATGAACACCTTCACGAGTCCAGCTATTGATCTCCATTATTTTATAGCAACAAGTATTAAGATCCAAGCAAAACTTGATCATACTGAAATAATTTTGGATCATTATTATGCACATCTTATAGCAAACTTAGCCAAAATACAGTATTCTTTGGAACGAGTTACGGCTAGAGAACAGTTTAAGAAAGACTATAACTTCATGGTAAGAGAAAATTTAAAAACCACCAATAATATCAGATTATTATTTTTAAGAACTTAGGCATTTATATTTGCCAATTTTATTTTTTATTTCGGGACAAATCTGAAAAGTAGGGGGAGTTGGGGCACCACGATACAATTTTTTTGCATACGAAAAAACTAGACAGATTGTCAATAATAATAAAAGAAAATATCTCAGATGTGTTCCGTGTCGAACTTACTGTATTATAAAATATTCAATATTCTAAAAATATCCCTTATTAGTTTTTATCTGCCGTTTGAATTTTGATTAAAGGTATCATAAAATTTCATACCTACATTGCCAGATACGTACAACAGTAAGTCAAAACTTTACAAATAAATAAAAAGATGTTGAAAAAAGAGAAAATTCGTCTGATTTATTTTTGTCTGCCATTTTGTATTTCGATTAAAGGTATCATAAAATATTCATATCTGCACTGGCAGACAAGTAAAGTTCTTCGCAAATGAATCAACAGTTGCAAATGATCTCTTATATAACAGATACTCGTGTGTAATATAACATCTGAAAATTACCCTGACTTATTCTTGCCTGCCATTTTGATATTTCGATTAAAGGTATCATAAAATGTTCATACCTACATTGGCAAAAAAGTATCTCTCATATACCAGATACACGTTTGACATATAACATCAAAATTTTTAGATTATTTAATTAGTATTGAATATATACGTATAGGTACAGAAATTTATTGTTTCTTTATGTTTTCATATTATGTCTTTTAGTGTGTGATTTTTATTTTTAATATCCAAAATTAAAAGGCATTCTTTTTCTACAAAAAAAGGCAAATATGAGTCCATGTAGCTTTCTACGGATAACGTTTCGTCATAATTTAGGCATCTGAGTATTAGTAAGTTAATACATTTATGATTAATCTGGCTTACTTTTATGCGCCATTTTTTTTATGTTTGTAATGTTACATTATACTGTAAAGTTTTGGTAGAAAAAGTTGGTAGTTGTATGAAAAAGCAACGTCACTGACATGGTTTATACAACGGACAGCGCGCTTAGTTGGAATTAAAGTTTCAGACGTTGAAATCCACAAACTAATTTCAATTAGATTTCATGCCAATTATCGTATAGCAATAATTGTTATAACATAAAAATGGTTAAATAAACATATGATTGTCGTTATTTTGCGATATTTTCAACATGTTTAAATTTTTTCATTTTTAAATGAATTAAACGCTATTTTATTCATGATACAAGAAATATTTAATTAAAGCTGATAATCTTATCCAAAGTTAAACTAGAGAAAAACAATGCAGATATTTTATTTATATATAAGTGCCACTTTCTCTTCAGCAATTTATTTTATACCTCTAATCGCAAAATGGCAGACAAAAATAAATCAGGAAAATTTTCACTTTTTTTCTACAATTTTTTTATTTATTTATAAATTTGCGAAGCGCTGTACTTGTCTGCCAATGTAAGTAAAAACATTTTATGACACGTCCAGTCGAAATACTAAATGGCAGATAAAAATAAATCAGGGAAAATAAAAAAAAGTTTTTTGTCGACTTTTCTTTTGTCTGTAACAATACTCCCAACTTCCAATTTGTCTGCCAAATTCATAGCCCTCATAAATTAGTATTGTCTTCAAGTAGCCACATCGGCAGACAAATTCTGATCGTGAAAACTTGATCGAAATTTTCTCATAATTTTCCACCGGAAAAAAAGATTTCGTAATGGGAAAACAATCTGCAATTGACAGGCGCAAATAAATCAGGATTTTTATTATTTTTTTTAGAAGTTAACCTCTAGGTTTCCACCCCTTCGACCATTGCAACTTGTCTGCCATTTTTTTTCGTGAATTCAATTTGGGTGACTACCCTTTCACTTTAATGGCAGACAATTTGAGATCAGGAAAAAAGATATTTTTTTTGCAAATGTGTTTTTCCAAATTTTCGAAGAGATAGCCATAATTGACCCCATGGACTCTTTTCACGAACTTACTTAGATCTTTTAGTCCTCCAAAGGGCAGACAAAAAAAAATTAGTCCATTTCACCTTATGGATAGCTGACGCAGGTGCGGATCAAAGAGGGGGCGGTGGGGGCGATCGCCCCCCCCCCCCCCGAGCTTTTTCAGGAAAATAGACCCGATTTTGCCTTTTGTCCTATAGTTTATTCAAGAACTAAAGCGAGTAATAAATAATTTTTTACCCTTTTTTTTCTTAGCAAATTACCTGTGTTCTTTAGTCCGGTGTCTTTGGCAAAATCTGTTAGACACATATATTTTTCATAGGAATGGGTTAGAAATTTTATTTCCAAAAATGCCGGTCTATAATAATGGACTATTTGGGTTGGATAACAATAAATATTTGGAAGTGTGAAGTGTTAAAAAGGCTTTTAATCCTCGTCATAGGCGTCGAAAGGAGGTTTATTTTATCACTAAGTATTTATGGCATAGAATATTATTTCGGTAATAAACTTAAAATAAAAATTTTATAATAATATTTTTTTATTTGTTAATAAAACACGCACATTACTAAATATAGATAATTCCGCCATATTTAACACAAACCACAACTGTATTTTTATTATTTTTAATTTTGACATAAAAATCGTTTTAGGCAAATTCAGACTAAAACATAGACTTATTCTCTCAAAAAATTCTAAGTTATAATTTAAATACTTACAAAATACCCATTGTCAAAAATACAAAAAGTTAAGTATATATATAAAAAAATAAATTCGTCCATATAATATTAAAATTTTTTTGGGGCTATCGGTCTTTTTGTTATCAATTAAAAACATTTTTAGTGCATTTGACGTTTCAGTTTATTTATTTCTTAAACCATCTGTAGAATTACAATTAAACGCTTAAAAGGGATTCAAATGTAATTAATTTTTATATATTACAGAAAATTTAAATAATAAATTGTGTTTACGCTGGCAAACATTACGTATCTAATTGGTAATCAAAGTCAGTGAAGTTATCTTCGCTCAAATTAATTATAGTTGGTTCCTCTATCTCACCGATCATGAGATCGAGTTTCCACATTTTGTTTTATTCTTTTATTATATGGATTTTTCCCAATTTTCCGCAGTAACTTTATTTAAAAAAGTTCAGTTAAATTACCAATTTTGTAAGTTGTGTCATTTCTAGCAATCTTCATTGATTTTAGTTAGAATTTTGTCGACGGTTGGGATCTGCTTCCCATAAAAAAATGTATGTACAACTTCTTTTATTGTAGTTTTCATCTCTTCTTTCAACAAGGTTTTTCGTCTGCCTGTAATCAAATGTAGCTTGGGAGTACAAACAATTCCAGTCGTTTTTTTTTCCTTCAGTAGAGATAGTAGATTTCCCAACTCCTGTCATGTTGGAACACTTCTCAACAGAGCTTTTACCATTATTATCTAAATATTGACATCTTAAGGCATCATAAACATTCACCGCAATAAGTTTTTCGTTGGGAAAAAATGTCCTGGTTTAACGACTTTGGAATAAATATAGAGGTGGAAACCACATCTTTTGGGTATCTCACTAATCTCAAATAATATATAAAAACAAGCTCAAACAAGATAAATCACTAAGGACTCACTGTAAGGTGTACTTTGTTCACTGACAGAAATTTAATTTAACTAGTAGAAATTTTATTGTTACATTAAATTTATAAAAGCTTATAATATTTAAACATAATTAGATTTACGGTAGTCTTCAGTTACCTGCGGCACTGGAGCAGGTACGTTGGAGGTTTCGGTAACAATTTTATTACTCTCTCTAGTTCTTGAATAGAGTATATGAATGTGTATGCTTGCGATCGCAACTCCTCTTCCCAAGAGTTTTGAGTTCAGGAAAATAGAAACCGATTTTGTCTTTTGTATTAGGAATGGGTATGCTGCTGGCACTCCTCCCGTTGGCAATTTATTTTTCTTGCGATAGCCCCCCCCCCCCCGGAGCTTTGAGTTCAGGAAAATAGACCCGATTCTGTCTCTTATACTAAAAATGTGAATGCCCACTAGAAATGGGAGTGTTGCTGGTGTCTCCCCCCCTCCCGTCGACAACTTGTTTTCGCTTGCCATACTGTACTTTTGTGATATCACCGCCCCCTCCCCCCAAAGAGAGAGGTTGGATCCGCCCCTGAGCTGACGACCTATAAGATAATTCCGGACATTCTTGAGTGCTAGATAAACGATGTAAAAAATATTTTTGCCTTAAACTTCTACGAGAAACAGTTGTCAAGATATGCTTGGAGCTTTTCCTTTTTGAATACTCTGTATATTGCCTTCTAATACACAAATGATTCTAGATATATTTAAAAGGGTTAAAACAAGACTCTTCTTTTTTCTAGTTGTTAAAATAAGCAAAGCGGAGAAAAACGATTTTTCTTTTAAAACGTCGGTATGTCTGTTCTTTTATTTTCACAAAGAACAAACAATTTGTTTTAACTTGCACAAAACGGTTCTACAAATGACGTAATAAATTTCTAAAATTACAATCGTTTGAAACGATATTTAAAGTTATATTGCCATTAATTTCTCGCCATTGCAGAAAACTTGAGCACATATTTTTAATTGTGGCAATCTCGTTCGCGATTCTACATTTGATGAGATTTACTTTTGTTCGAAAAAGTAGAAAGTTTTATTGGACGAAATAATAGATGGCACGATTATTTTACTTAAAAATGCTATTATTACCGTGTGAAGTTATTATCTGTACTAGGGTTGTAACGGAGGCCATCTTAGCGGATGCGGAGGTGCAGAGATTGGCATTCGCATAAGCGGAAGTTGACAAATAAAGAAAAAAAGACTAATTAAACATTTATTAAATAAAAAAAATCTACTTGTTGGTAATCAAAATTAAAAAATGGCAAAATCTATTTGACAAACAACAATTTTGTGGCTTTGGGGTTCATAAATTAAACCGGCTCCACTAAAATACTCACTTGATACTGAACGTCGCAAAGGCAATAAATAAGTGTAGAAGATAGAAGTAAGAACTTGAAATTTAGTGTTGTACATTTCTTAGACAGTCACAAAATCTCGAATTGATGTCTTCGATTAGTGGTCAAATGTATCTTCTTTTATCTGCAATGTATGCTTAAGTCACGAACTTGAGATATAAAACTGGACTGCTCGTGTTCCATATCTCCCTTATAAAAAAAAATGACACACCGTGCTCCGTGCCATTTGGTGAAAATAATTGCTTTAGCAACAATGAACTCCCTAAGTTTTTATGATATTGGTGAAAGTGTATTTTCGACATTGACTGAATACTTTTCATTTTGACAAAAATTTATTTTTGATTTTGCTGTTTTATGGATTTTATCACATTTTATGTAACGTTTTCCTGAAAATTTCAAACAGGAATGTGAACTTTAAGGTTTTTTTTGTATTTTAAAAAATGTGATTCTTCATCGTAAAACGTGCAAATACCTCATCTGGTAAATTGGAATTTATTTAATTGGTATGTTATAAAGCATTCAATAATAATTATATAAAATTTTACCTTAGAATCAAATTGTAAATCTAAGGGTAACAAGTTTAATCTTATGGATATAATATATGATAATTATTAAATGCTATCAATATTTTAGTTTTCTAAGAGAAAAGAATCTTCAAATTCAAGAGCTGAAGCAAATTGGTCATGATCATAATTCTTTAATATATCAGATAAGTAACTATAATCAGAGCATTTTTCTGGAAATTGTTTTATACAAGAAGATGAGCAAAAAGTTTGTGTTGTACTTCTTACAAATAAACTGCCTGAAAAAAACTACGATATTGATGTAAACATCTTGAAGCAACTAAACTTGGACTTAATAACATACACTGGCTCTACAAAAAAAGTCCTGAATTAGGTGTGCATTAACCAACAACAATATCGTTTTACCATAAAATTAATGTTCCACTGACATATAAAGCTGGATATCGAAACTGGTATGGTGTTAATATTTAAAATCATTATACGTTTAAAAACCAATATGCCATATTACAATAGAAATAAATGATTGCATATAATATGAAATTTTTCAATATTATTAAGGATGTTTGGAAATTACATAAATTTTACTTTTATGTATTTGTTTTGTCTAAAAATAAAATAATAACCTTTTGTTTGAATATGTTATTAATTAATAAAACAAAAATTATTGATTTTAGCTCAGATAGGAAATTTGTGTCACGAAAATCCTTTGACAAAATAGTAAGAGACTGCGATTGATTACCATTTAAAAAATTCAATTCTAGGAAAGGTCAATTCCAGATCCTTAAACAGTTAAGTAAATGGAAAGTTTGACTTAGTGTAAAAATTTAAAGTTGCTAGTAAATCTTTATGTTTATATTTAGATTAAAAATGATTGTATTCAAGTAAGAATTCTCTTGTATTTACAAGCTTTTTTATATTTAAAGTGTCTTAAGAAATATTGTTTTGTTTACAATTAAATATAAACTGCTTTAACACTATCCCCTTTACAGTTTAATTTTTTTTATATAAAAATGGTTTAGTATATAATGTTACTTTATTTCCTTTAAATTAAAGCTCCGTTATTATGAAGGAAATGTCAACATTATTATGAATGTTGTTAACCCAATATAAATACCTAACATATCAGTTCCCTAAAAGCATCGAGGAGAAAATAATTTTAACAAAGACCTAATCGAAGATGTTTTTAAATGATGAAACTTTCTTACTTTGCAATAGATTATGTGGACATTCCGATATCTTACATTAAACAATATACTTTATTAATTCATGATATAAAATTTTTAAAAATAAATGCCTTAATACTTTTTTTCGTTAACTTCTTATATTCTACGTCCGAATAAGGATGTTTCTAAAAGAAATATTTAAAAAAAAAAATTAGTCTCAATTTGTTTTTGGCCCATATTTCACATTTAAGCTATTTTGCTAAATAACAGTTTTTTTGTAAAAAATTAAATATGTAAACAGTCATAGAAAAAGCATTTTCATTTATTTATAAGAACTGACATTTCGTGCTTGTTATCTAAAAATAATAAAATTGTTACATATTTACGCTGTTCCAAAAAAGTTAAAAAATTTTGCTTTATTGGAGTTGCTTTAAACAGAAAAATTATAATTTTGAGGAAACTAAAAGTAGAAATTCAAGTTAAATATTGTTTTACAGAAACAATTATCCTGGGCTGCGATTCTATAAGAATAAAGGGAAAGAGAATGTCATAATAAGGATCTTCTATCTTTGTTCAGTCTGTATTAACACATAAGTATATCACTGTATTAACACATAAGTATATCAAGAGAATGTCAAAAAATATGCGTACAGAATCGGAGCTCTGAGGCCCGATACTGTAAGCATATGTTTTGACATTCCCTTTCCTTATCTCTTTTAGGACAGTGACATACTTATATGTTGCTACAGACTGAATAAAGATGGAAGATCCTTATTATGACATTCTCTTTCCCTATACTTTTATAGAATCGCAGCCCTGGTCTTTTTTATTGAATATACTCGATTAACCTGTCAAGTAAAAGAAGGAAGAGCGATTTATTGTTTAAGATATAGTATAGAAAGAGATAGTTATTGTCTAAACCTGTTAGTTAGAATAATAGAATTGACATTCATACACATACATTCACACCAATGTAAGAAACTAGCAGGGAATTCAATGTTGCCATACAAATCATTGCACCGAATGGCGACCAATAAGGGGGGGGGGGGGTCAAAAATGATTTTCATGAGCAGGCCAGTTTTATATCTCAAGTTCTTGGCTTCAGTATACAGACAAATAGAATCTTTGATCTTCAAGAGCCGCTCGATCACATGGAAAGTGCTGTTCCATCTAAAATAAAAGATAAATAAAATTAAGTTATTATATTGTACCTAATCTCCCAAAACAAAAGGCTTACATAGAATAACTTGGAAGACATGCCTAGTATACCGAGATGACATCATAATTCTGGGGAAAACATTTGACGATCACCTGAAAAATGTCGAAGATGTATTTCAAAAACAGAAAAGCGCAGAATTAAAGCTTCATCCGAAAAAATGTCAATTTTTTCAGAAAGAACTGAAATACCTGGAGCATATAAGCACAGAAGCTGGTGTACCCTGCTACCTTCTCGATTTGCAAATTCAATTTCTGCACCTGCTTCTGGATTCCCGTCACCTCATGTTATACTTCGTAATGTACGTCTTCTCTAATTTCCATAGATGGCATTTTTTTCTGGATTTTCATGTTCTCATATTGTACTTCGAAATGTACGTCCTCCCTAATTTTCTTTATCTTCTGTTGCATTTCTTGTTCTATGCGCTTCATATCCTCTTGATTTTGTCTTTCAGTCCTTTCTTGACTTGTCTTAAGTTCCTATCTCATGTCCTCCAGGCTTGTTTTTAGTTCTTGTTTTATACTTTCTTGAATTTTCTTAATGTCTTCTTAGCTTATGCTTTGTGTCATCAATTCTTGCTTCGTATCTTCTTTCAATTCTTGTTTCGTCGCTTCTTAGCTTTTTTTCATATCTTCTTGGCTTGTTTTCGTGTCTTGTATCATCATCAGTGATTTAAAAAAATGGTAAACATTTTAAACCTTAGTATGATTATATAAGTTGTAATTATTAAATAATATTTTTACAATAGAGAATTCAGTCTTATGGAGAGATATTTTTAGTTATTTTTAGATTATAAGGTTGTTTTTTGTATTAGTGTTTCACATAGTTTTACAAAAAATAAGTACTATTCGATGAGTTAAAAATACAATATAGCGGTCATAAGGAAAAACGAAATTGGTGATGGTTCCAGTAAATTGAAACGTAATTAAAATTTGTCTAAATAGACGTATTTTGCGTAAAAAGTTGCCTTACAAAAGTATTAAAAAATATTGGGGAATAAAAAGTTACAGAACATTTAACGCCGTTAAATTTCTTATAGTTTTCCAGATTGCAATGCTGACATCATCAATTTCGGACACCCTGTATCTATGATTTACTATTAAACCAGGAATTCATCTGTTCGTTAGTTTGGTTTCTTGTAGAAATTGGCAGACGCTTCGCCAAAATCTCATTTGGCATTTTTTATGCTTGCTGATTGTTGATCTAAAAGACCTGTGTGTTTTTGTGTTTTTACTACTTTTTATTTTACTTGATATATATTTTTTGACATTTCGGTTCTTAAACCTTCATCAGCAATGTTGTTGCAAAGTATTTTTTGCACCAGCAATCACAAAATATTAACATTTGTTTATATATATATATATATATATATATATATATATATATATATATATATATATATATATATATAGTAGACACGTTCTTGTTTGTCTTTTTTGCCCATGGGTTTATTTAATATTCCGTTCATTTAATTTTTTTCGCCTCATTTGAAAAATAATTTTTACAAGTCAGTGATCATAAGAAATGAACAACATTCATATACAGACAAACGCACAAAGGATGATACAAAAGTCAAAAGGACAAAGTAATCTACTTTTATATTATTTCAGTCTGATATGACATAATAAAGTTTTAAAAATGTGGTTTATCGTCGGAGTCCCTTTATCCTATCTTCCTTAAAGGATTAAAATTCTATTTTCCTTACCTTTGTTTAATTTAATAAATGAGCATAATAAAAACACCAATTTTCTGTCCTTTAAACCCCATTAGGCCGCATCAAGCCCTCACAAAAACTTTTCTTTGTTATAAATGCGGCGTTATGATGCATTAGTGCCAAGATAAAATAACCAATTTCTATTCTATTATCTGTCAAAATAGCCGTCGGGCCGTATCAGTACGAGCGCTGGCTTGTGAAAATTACTTTGGAAACAAGACGGATGATTGTATGAGGCTGTCATCAGCTGATGCTTCTCGTCGTCCGGGTTTATACCGCTTTTGGATCCATTTTCAATTCAAATTATTATTTTTGTGTTTGTCCAATTAATTTTTTTTGGAAGGCCCAAGGGACGTAAAGAAGGAATTGTACGATTTAGAAAGCAAAAAAGATATAGGAATATTTATTAATATATTCACTTCCCTATATTTTAAAATATTTTCTTTTTCCCTGGAACTTTTTAGGTTTTTTTTTTATTATTTTGTGTCACTGCGTCAATTTTCTCACTTCCATTTCCAGCATTTGGGTTCGGTTTTGACATAATTTTTTCCCTGTATCTATAAACATTTTGATGGTTCAGGTTAGTGTTTGTTTGCTAATAGTTCGTTGTGGAACGTTTTCGGGGATTGTCTATATTGATATAATTGCTAAGCGGCCGTACCACCGAACTCGCTTATTATGCGGGGTGAGGAGCTCTCTCACTTTAATTTTCGGACATTTTTAAAAACTTTTAACGAATTATTAACAATAAAGCCGATCATATATAAACTTCATGCCAATAAAGTAGGGTAAAGTTGGATAATCTCGGTCAGAAGGTGATACCGGCCACTTCAATTTCTCCCATACTAATGCGTTTCTGTACACGCACACATACAAAACAGGTGGCGTGACTATACCCCGCACCGACCCCCGCTAAGACCGCAGCACGCATTCGGGATGAGTGTACGTCAATCGTTTTCGCGTCAAATGGTAAATTTTCGTCGAGGTCCTATAAGACGTGAGTGTTTGTTTTATCCCGTTTCTTACATTGTTGGTTACAATTATTGTACTATAACTATCAAGTATCCCAAGTAATCATAGAATTTGAATTTTCCTCAACACATATTTAACCTAAAAATATTTTTTCGGAAATGTTTCTGGGGGGCAACGGCGATCATGCTGACCGATATTACCTGCAAGAAATAAACATTGACTAAGTCTAAAACTTTGTATCGTTCACTTAAAAAAAAGTAGTTCTTTTTTAACTTTTTTGCTCATTTCTCCGTTTTGTAATGTAGGGGAGCACGGGGGAATCAAAGCCCATAAGGTAATGAGAACCACTCTGTTTTAGATGTAGCTAACCAGGTTAAATAGTGTTTTGTTTTAACATAGTGCAGTGGAACGCAGGAGGGATACGTGAGTCCAATCCTATTGCTTCTTATTTAACTTTACGTTCACAAATAGAACACACGTCGGTTTTTTGGGGGACTGTTCCAATTTTTTGCGATCATTAAGAACACAGTGTAAGTATTTAATGCATTGTATTATAAGTTTTGTCTCTTTTAGTCTGTAAACTAGTCGTTAAAAATTAGGATAAAGATATTAATTTATATATATATATATATATATATATATATATATATATATATATATAATCAACCGTATTTTGATAATGGTTAGAAAACTCAAAAAATTCTCTTTGGGGAAATGGAAGCCAAATGGCTCTCATTACCCCACTTTAAAATAATTTTTAAAATTAATTTTGGATGTCCCGAAAACGTAATAGAACTACGAAAAGTGTCAGTGGAGTCTAGATTTGCTAGATCGTGCTATCAAGAGGGTTAATGATGATGACATTTCCCTGCTTAAGACAGCTTTAAAGTTTGATATCCCGTATAATATTTTTCAGTATAGTAGATCAGAACAAATGAAACCATATTGGGAGAAAACCAAAGTTTTCTGCGGATCAAGAACGAATTCTTGCTAACCACCTAATTCAGATGCCTAATCTATCAGTGTCCACAAACCTTTTACAAAAATCTTGAAGAACTCAAGTTAAAGAAAAAATAGGAAGTACATCAAATATTTAATAGAAATGAGACGGGAGTGAAAAACTCGGGAAATTTTAGGAAAAATTTTAACAAAAACAAGTTAGAAGCGAGTTGGTGCTATTATTTCTTGGGAACGAAGAAAAACAGTTACTGCCGTTTTTGCGATAACTGCTGCTGGTGTCTGTGTACCATCCATGTTCATATTTCCGAGACAGCATCATTCTCCTCTTCTAAAATGTATGACTGTTCGAAAAATGAATGGTCTAATTAAAGTGTCTTCTTAAAATGGTTACAACATTTTAAGAAATTTATAAAACCATGTGAAAATCATAAAATATTACTCGCTATAGACAATCATGGCCTGCCACTGTACCTTACAAGTATACGGGTTTTGCAAAAATAACTATATAACAATGTTGTCCATACCACTAAACTCCTCACACTGTCACAGCTATTAGATATCACATTTTTGGCTCCCTGTACAATTGTGAACGTGATCTATATCTCAAATCAAAAAATTTGATAAAAATTACTCCATATCACATTGGCGATCTATTTCATAAAAATATAGTAAAATAGCTTTAATTGACCAAATCGTAAGTGGCTTCTGTGCCACTGGTGCAAGCCTAATTAATACCTATTCAACGATGATGACTATTATGTCGTGAAATACTGCTTCCTCCAGTATATTAAACAGCTCTGTAGATGATCAGGAGAATAATACTAGGGATTCAAATAGTCACGCTTTATCTGATCAAAGCACTGTAATACCAGAAGATATTCAATAAATTCCATTGCAAGATGTATTTATTTGACCGAAATGTCATTGACAATCAGTTAAATAATGGCGAATCTATTACAAATATACTTTCTGCTTTTTCTGAACTAAATTTTGTCCTGACACAGATCTCGAGAACTATCAACATCCCGAGAAGTCCAGATACCAACACAGAAACAACATTCGCAAATAATCATTGCCTATCCGAACAAAACTTTTCTATAAGAAAATAATAAGAAGCATCTTATGAAAGAAAATAACCAAAAGGAAGGATAAGATGAACAAAAGATTATAAAACAAATGAGAAAGCTTAAAAATTCCTCTTTCTAAAGATAACACAGCCCCACAAAAAATGAAAAATAGGATATCCGAAAGACCAAAGCATATTATCTGCACGTTTTTGGGATTTCTGAATCCGAATCCAGGGACCGCCTGACCTCATCAAGTCTGAGCTGAAGTAATTTCAAGGTCAAATCTAAAGAATCTGTTGCCACCAGGTTAAACTAACATATCTGTATATTTTTGGGGTCGCTGAGTATGAATCCGAAGTCCGTTTGATCTCATCATGTCTGAGTTGACGGCAGTTCAAGGTCAAATCTAGAAAATTTATTGCTATCAGAGTAAACAAATATATGTGTATGTTTTTGGGCTTTCGAAATCCGAATCAGGCTTCCTTTTGACCTCAGCAGGTTTGAATTAAGATCATTTTGAGATTAAAACAAAACAGGTTATAACTTTGTAGACATCTGTCATATGTTTGGTGTTGTTTTTTCGATTGTAGCATCAGCGGAGTATATTTCGTTATTGTATTGTTCCTTATTGTAGATTGGCGAAAATACTGAGTTTGTTCGACAATCTGCAAATTCAAGCTCCAAAATTCACATACCCTACGCGCAACGAGATCCACATTCACAATAAGGCAGTCAGGCAAGCGAGGCGAGTTTATTTAATAGGCGCAATCCCCAAGTTCCCAATTCACATTATCTGGGTGCATCGAGGCCCAATCTTTAACCAATTTAGTCCGAGATCTCGATTGAAAGCTCTCAGTAAAAGCACGCTCTCCACCCGTTAACAAATGGAACGACTACCTAGTAAACGAATCTTTTATCAAAACTTATTCGTGGGGAAATCTTATTACTACCCGAAACCAGCCCATAAAGCCAGGACGTACATTGAGCTTATTGAATTTAAATGAAAGAGTTACCAACCGTTAGAGATTCTTTATATACTGCATCGGTTGTTAACTTGGCATGCTAAGTTCAAACCCAAGAAGACAACGAACTCCAAAAAGAAGAATGATAAATCTGGCACACAATATAGCATGCTCGTCCACAACACTGTTGCCACTGCTACTTGCTGATTCTTGAAAAAGTGTTACCGACGTTTTTCCACTGTACAGCTGGGTCCGCCCGGCCACATGTAACCAAAAGTGACATGTGAACTTTCTGTTGTGCTTGACAATTCATATGCTTATCGTCGCGAGCTGAGTCATCAAAGGAGGACCTGATAAGCCTATTGTTACCCTAAACTCTCTGTTCTTAATAATGTCCGTTGATGCGAAAGACAGCTTTGTCATTCATACTCAGCAACCTCAAAAATGTACAGATATGTTCGTTTACCCTGGTGGCAACGGATTCTCTAGGTTAGACCTTGAAATGCCCTCAACTCAGACCGGATGGGGTCAAACAAACTCCTGATTCGTACTCAGGTACTCCAAAAATATACAGATATGTTGATTTACTCTGGTGGCAACGAATTCTCTAGATTTGACCTTAAAATTACCTCAATTCAGACTTGATGAAGTCGAACTGACCCTGAATTGGGGTTTAGCGACCCCAAAAACATACAGATATTATGGTTTGGTCTCTCAGATATCCTACTTTTTATTTTTTATGGGGCTGTGTATTTTAATCACATTTTATAAATAAAACGCCTTAAGTTTTCAAGATTAGTTATTCCTCAGCTTTGGCTATCATTGCCCCGGTGAATCACATTACCCCATAACTTCTAAAGGGTGTTTTTTATAGGGGTATAGAACTTTAAGTTGGCAACACTTTTTTAACTGGCGGCCATTTTGTCAGCTGTCAAGTGATTTATGTTTAGTTTGGTTTGGCATTTCAACATGAATAGACTGACGCCGGAACAACGCTTACAAATTGTGCAAATTTATTTTGAAAATCATGGTTCTGTTCAAAATACGTATCGCGCACTACGTCCATTTTACGGTCAATATAATCGTCCATCAGAGCAATTAATTCGATTAACTATGGAACATTTTCGCACCACGTTTACTCTAAATGATAATACGCATCCACAGAGACATCGTACAGTGCGTACAGAAGAAGTCATTGCTGCTGTAGAGCGTAGCGTAGAGGAAGACCCAAATCAGTCTTTCCGCCATCGTGCACAGGAATTAGATATGTGTTCATTCACTTTATGGAAGATTTAGCGGAAAGATCTTGGTTTGCGTGCTTACAAAATCCAACTCGTGCATGAATTGAAGACACACGATCACCTAGTAAGGCGTAGATTCGGTGAATGGGCCCAAAACAATATTGCCGTTGATCCCGATTTTCATAAGCAAATTTTGTTTAGCGATGAAGCTCACTTTTGTTTCAATGGATACGTCAATAAACAAAACTGCCGTATTTGGAGTGATCATAATCCTCAAGTGTATGTTGAGACACCGTTACATCCAGAAAAACTGACTGTTTGGTGTGCTTTATGGGCTGGTGGAATCATTGGTCCGTACTTCTTTAAAAACGATGCTGGTTAGAACGTTACAGTCAATGGTGACCGCTATAGAGCCATGACTAATGACTTTTTCGTTCATCAATTGAACAACCATGATGTGCAGGAGCTGTGGTTTCAACAAGACGGCGCAACATGTCACACAGTTCGTGCCACAATTGCTTTATTGAAGAAAACGTTTGGTAACCGCATAGTTTCACGTTTCGGACCCGTGAATTGGCCTCCAAGATCGTGCGACTTAACGCCGCTAGACTATTTTCTGTGGGGATATGTGAAGTCGCTAGTCTACGCCGATAAGCCCGAAACGATTGATCACTTGGAGGACAACATTCGCCACGTTATTGCCGATATACGGCCACAAATGTTGGAAAAAGTCATCGAAAATTGGACCTCCAGATTAGACTACGTCCGAGCCAGCCGTGGCGGTCATATGCCAGAAGTCATATTTAAATTATTATGCCAGAAGGTTATCTTTCGAATAAAGTAAATTTCATGCCAATTTAAAAAATTCATCTTTGTTTTATTCCATTTAAAACTTCTATACCTCTATAAAAAAAAACACCCTTTATTACCCCGTACCTTTGGCAATAGGAACAAATGCTACTTTTTTTTAATGAAGATAATTTTTACTATTGCTTTTATTGTAAATTTTGATTTAATCAAATAAAGTTTATTAGTTCTAGTTTTCAAAAAACCAAAATGCACATTAAAATGTGATTATACAAAAAAGTTATTGGAGTCTTTCCTTATGTGACGCCAGTTTTCCAGTGCTTCCCTAATAGTAGTCACCTTTGCAGATCTACACAAGGATGAATTATTATTCCTAATATGATTTTAGAGTGATTTATTCAGAAACTAAAGTGCAGAACTGACTGGACTAATATCATTCCCGTATAAATTATATTTTCTGCTGTCACCAGTGTAGAGTTAGCGACTATTCTCCAACAACGTGTATTACAACCGTAAATAACTACCCAAATTTAACGAATTCAGAAAGATTTAAATCCCCATTTGCCCTACACTATCCCTCTAAGAGCAGTTAAAAATGTAATGGGTTCCTTTTATTTCACCGACGGGTGAAAAATGCGAAACAAAGTATAATATATTCCGAGAATGAAAATTTACACGACTGCAACGTTGTTTCAGTGATAAAAATTATTTATTTAATGGGAACGATCTGGCGTGTTTTTGCATTTATATAAGATTTTTCTCACGTCTTATGTTACCTAGTAATTCATCGGGTAATTCCGGTAAAAGGGGCGCTTTACATGGGACCATAAGGTCGCATGGAGCTCTTCCATTTACGTTTCGAGTTTAATTTTTAATGAAGACGCGAAATATACGACTTGAGGGTTAAAACTTTAGTAATTTTATAAAGAATTTCATTAATGGGTCAAATTATTTGAAATTTACCCCCTAATTCACTAACATGCGCTAACTTTGAACTTGGTATAAGTTCAACGTTTAAATTGAGAAGGAAAACAATAAGTCAAAGTCAGCTAGATCGGGTTTTAGTACCTTGACTAATAAATAAAAACATTTTAATATAAAATCCGTTGTTTGCAACTATTTTTCAGGCCAAACTAACTTTAAGTGTTAAGTAGAAGTTAATTTCAGCTAACACATAGAATCAATGTACTGAACCAAAATGAATACAGGGGAAGTTGGGGCAAAGTGATATCGCTTACAAAAAAAAAACTTTCCAAGGTTTAATCAGCATGTGGCAATTTATTTCAATTATCTGTACGTGTCCATCTATATATTTATTAGAGACACCTTGCATGTCGATTGAAAGATTGTCAGGAGGGCATTGAGATATCTCATCTTTTGGAGCCCATATACAGGGTGGGCCTTAACTGTGTGAGTGGTTTCAATATGCAATAAAAAAAACTATAAATCTTATTATTTTTTTATTTATATATTTAAAAAGTACAAGAAATTGAAATTTAAGTAACATCTAATATTTGAAAATAATGTTATTTAAGTGACCGCCTCCACCTTCTTGACATTCTTGAAGTCGCACTAGCAGGTTTTGAAAAACACGTTGACAAGTTGCTCGGGAAATAGTGTTCATTTCAAGCACAATGTTTTGCTTTAACTATTCAACTGTTGTTGGATTATTTTCATACACTCTTGATTTTAGGTATCCCCACAAAAAATAATCATTCGGAGACAGATCTGGACTCCTTGGGGGCCACTCAATGTCACCTCTTCGTGAGATGAGTTTTCTAGGAAACATTTCTTTCAATAGGTCTATGGAGACTGTAGCAATAAGGGAAGTGGCTCCATCCTGCTGAAACCAGGTCCTAGAATTGTAACCTTGAAATTCTCGAATAGCTGGGACCAAGAATTCTTGCAACATCTGACAATAATTCTCAGCTCTCACTGTCACAGCCACTCCTCGTTGATTTTCAAAAAAGTATGGCCCAATTATTCCACTGGTCGATATTGCAGCCCACACAACGACCTTAGGGCTATGAAGAGGTCTTTGATGCATCTTGCGAGGATTAGTCTCAGACCAAAACCGGCAATTTTGCTTATTAACATGACCATTGACATGAAAGTTAGCCTCATCACTGAAGATTATGTTAGAAAAATTGTTAAAGCGATTAAGCATAACATTAGCGAAATTAAGTCGAAGATTAACGTCATTAGGTTTCAACTCTTGTGTCAACTGAATTTTATAAGCTTTTAAATGTAAATCACGGTGCAAAATCCTGCGCAAAGTGGTCCTCTTGATGTTCAAAACTTGGCTTCTTTTACGAGTCGATTGCCGAAGATTTTTTCTGATTGATTCATGAACACGTTGAATAATCTCCGGCGTCCGTATTGACTTCGGGCGGCCCGCGTTATTAATTCTTATTGTACACCCGGTTTCTTCAAACATTTTAACCCATTTGCGAATAGAATTTGCGCATGGTGCTTCTCTGATGTCACGTAAACCGAAGTGAGCGCGGTACATTCGCCTAGCAACAGTCACAGAATTATTGTTGGCATAATATGCGCGAACACAAAACGCACGCTGTGCTCCCGAGAACGCGTCCATGGTGACTAAAAATTCCACGAAATGGCGCGTCTAACGACACCCCCCGTGCCCCCGTACCCCTAACGGTTTTTGAATTATACACAAAACAAAACGCGCATGCAGTTAAGGCCCACCCTGTATAAGCGTGTAGCTTTCCTATACAGGATGATTCCCTGGGAAATTCATCGATCAATTGTGGGAAAACTATAATTAGGAAGAATTTGACAGTGTACTAACGTGCATAGTTATACCTGAAGTAGATGTCAACTTGCTTATTTTAAATAGAACACCCTATATATTATTGCATTTTTAATTTCGAAAATTCTAGATATATTTCATGTATAATGTTCTATACGTAAGCCTTAGCGACATATTTAAATTTTTATGTCAAAAATGACGTTTGCGGTCGAAAACTTAACTATAAATTTTTCCTATAAGAAAGTCTTTATTATTTAATTTGAGTTAGTTTTCTTGTAGACGAAGATCGACTTTAGTAGTCGTTTTATGATATTTTGAAAATTATTAGTACAGACTGGTCAAAAAGAAGAATAAAAATTATGTTAAAAAATCGTTAAAAGTCAATTTGTTTAAATACAAAGCATCTATTTTTATAATTTTATCGTATTCGGCATTAAAAATAAGGGTAACTTATAAGGTTGTCAATTCCAAAAATTTATAGTTTTCAAAATATTGGCAATTCAACATTTTTATATTGTTAAAATAATAAACGGCTTTTAAGTTTTGTTATTAGTTGGCCATGACGGAGAGGCGGGGCGAAAATAAAACAATCGAACCATACAGAATTGTCTTTATTTCTTGCCATTTGACATTCATTAATAATAATCATGCTGGGGTGATTAAGTTACACTCACGAAGATTATTTAAACATATTTATTATTTATGGAGAATGTGATAGAGTTATTTCAAGAACATGGGATACATTCGCGATCCGATATCCACTGAAACAGAAACCAACTCCACCAACTGTTAAAGGGGTTATAGAAAACTTCAAGAACTTTGGATCCATAAAAGCAAAAAAAAATAAAAATAAACCAGTTGCTAATAATGAAAATATTGAAACTACAATTTTAGGATATTTCGCCGCATATCCGACAATATCTACAAGGCAAGTAATGTTAGAGTCTGGATTATCTCAAACATCAGTTTTTAGGATTTTATGGAAACACAATTTTCATCCCTATGTATATTCCATAGTACAATATTTAAAAGGTACTGATTTTCAACGAAGAGTAGAGTTCTGTCAATTTATTTTACTTCGGTCATAAGAAAATGCTGGTTTTTGGATAATATTATTTGGTCGGACAAAGCCAAATTTACAAAAAATGGATTGTTTAGTCGACTTAATTCCCACTATTGGAGCGACTCAAACGTACATCTATTTAGAGAATCAAATTTTCAAGAGTCGCGGCAGTTTAACGTGTATTGTGCTACAAGAAATGACGGCGTCGTCGCCCTAGAATTCTACCAAGATAATCTAAATGGTAAGTTAGCCATTCTTGAAGACTTCTATATACGAAATCTATTTTATCAACGTGATGGGGCGCCTCCATATAATACTTATTTAGTTAACAATCATCTGCAAAATTTGAATTATGATGAATGGATAGCAAAGAAGGGCTACATCTTTGACTATCTCGCTCCTCCGACCTAATAGTACTTGATTTTTTTTATTTGGGGGGGGGGGGGGGGGCAATCAAAAATAAAGTATACAACACTGCACTAACCACTATGGAAGATTGTATGCAGCGCGTCAGAATAGAATTTGAAAAACTTAATCCTCGGTCACAAGAAGAGCC
This sequence comes from Diaprepes abbreviatus, assembly GCA_034092305.1. Taxonomy (NCBI): domain Eukaryota; kingdom Metazoa; phylum Arthropoda; class Insecta; order Coleoptera; family Curculionidae; genus Diaprepes; species Diaprepes abbreviatus. Next base: position 5,059,152 of record JASJET010000129.1, read on the forward strand.
ACCCATGAAGAATTCCTGGTTAGGTGCGAAAAATGTTAGGAAGTTCAAGTTTATAGATCCAAGATCTTGAAGTTTTTTATAATTTTTTTAACAGTTGGTAGTGTTTGTTTCTGTTTCCACCTTTGTGCATGCATGACGAGTTAACTAGGAGATACGAAAAATGTTTGGAAGTTCAGGGTGGAAATTCTGAACATTTATTAAAATAAGTTGCTTTCTTATGTAGATGAACCGCTCATCATTTTTCTTCTTCTTCTTCTTCTTCTTCTTCTTTTTCTTCTTCTTCTTCTTCTTCTTCTTCTTCTTCTAGGTAGAACCAAGTTCTGTTACCTACACAATGCCTCATCGATCCTCGTTTGAGGTCGAAATCCAGCTGTCTCTCCATCTTTTGGGGGCCCGTCCAGGCGGCCGTTTGGTGTTTGGTTTCTCTCTCATCACGGTTTTTGCTAGTCTGTCATCGTCCATTCGTTCCATGTGATCTCTCCACTGCCTACGATGGTTTCAAACCCACTTCACAACATCCCCCACTCCGCTGTCATCGCGTATTTTTGAGTTTCTTATTCTATCTCTTAAACTTGTTCCCGTGATCATTCTCAGCGTTTTCATTTCTGTGGTTCTCATAATTTGTTTTGTCTTTGTTGTTTCATTTCTTGTTTCTGCGCCGTAGGTCAATATCGGTCTTACACAGACCTTATAAATTCTAGCTTTGCTCTCAACTGTCATATGTTTATTGTTCCAGATTATGTCTCTTAGTTGGCCTGATATCATGGCCGCTTTGCTGGCTTGTGTGCGTACTTCTTCCGTTACTGCCCTGTTACTTGTTATATGTGCTCCCAGGTATTTAAACTTCCCAACCTGTTCGATATGTTTGTCATCAACCATTAATTTGCATCTTACCGGTTCTTTTGCTATTACCATTGCTTTGGTTTTCCCTTCAGATATTTTCATATTATACTGTTTGGCTGTTCGATTGAAATGGAAAAGCATTCTTTGTAAGTTGTCCTCGCTATCTGCTGTCAAGGCAACATCGTCTGCAAAGCATATAATCTGAATGGTGTGTCCCACTGGGTACCCAATATTTGTGCTTTTTACCTCATCAATGATTTCGTCCATGATTAGATTGAAAAGTGTTGGACTTAGGCTATCACCCTGTCTTATTCCTATGGATAGTGGGATTTCATCTGTTAGAGTGTTATTTGTTTTAATTACCATGGTGTTTTTAGAATTCAGTTCGTATATTGTGCGTATGATTGCTTCGTCTACTTGTTTTCTTCGCAGTAGTTCTGTTATGTGTTCCAGTTTGACTCGGTCGAACGCTTGTGTAAAGTCCACAAAACAAATGAACAGCGGTTTATCGTATTCGATAAATTTTTCAACCAACTGTCTGAAAACAAATATACCGTCGATAGTAGAGCGGTTATTCCGGAAGCCCTGCTGTTCTTCGCACGCCCCTAACTTGTCTACGATCCGTTGTGACAGTATTTTGGTTAATAATTTGGCTGAACTGTTTAGTAGGCTGATTCCCCCGTAGTTCTCGGGTTGTTTCTTTGATCCTCTTTTGTGGATCGGAATTGTGATACTTTTCCGCCATTCGTTGGGTACTGACGTTGTACAGAGTATTTTTTGAAATAGAACAGTGAGCTCTGTAACAAGGCTGGGGCCTCCGTACTTTAGCATCTCATTCGTAATTTGATCGGTACCAGGTGATTTTCTGTTTTTTAATTTCTTAATTGTTAGGTACATCTCTGCTTCACTGATGTTGACATCTGTTAGTTCTGCGCTTTCTTGTTGGTTTTCGTCTACGTTGTTTTCTGTAGCTGGTGCCTGGAGTAAGTCCTTAAAATGGCTGACCCATTGTTGGCTGTCGATTAGACTTAGTTGAACGTATTCATTGATTGATTTTTTTCTGTTCCTCAGCATGTTCCATATTTTCTTTTGTCCGCCATATAGGTCGTGTTCCATGTCTTTTGAATACTTTTCCCAGTATTATTTCTTCAGTAGAGCTATTTGACTGTTGATTCTGTTTCTCACCGTTTTGTACTTTTCGAAATGGTTTGTTGTTTTGTGCTGTCGGTATTTTGTAAATGCTTGTCGTTTTTCTTTTGCTAGTATTTTCACCTCTTCTGTGAACCATGGTTTTGTATTGCTTCGCTTGTTCGTGCTAACTGTTCGTGTTCCGATCGCCTTTACAATATAAAAATGTTAAATTGCCAATATTTAAAAAATTGCAAATTTCTTAAATAGATAACTTTATGCAAGATCAGCCTTACTTTTAATGCTAAATAAGATGACAATTTTTTTTATATGGGATTAACATTTAAAAAAATTTACTTCTAACGATTATAAGTTAATATTTAAAGTTAGTTTTTGATCACCCTGTATTTATTCATTATCAAAATATTAACACAGTGACTAAAGTAGATCCCCTTCCAGAAGGAAATTAATCTCAATTAAATAATAAAGGCGTTCATATAGGAAAAATATATAGTTATGTTTAGGCCTGCAAACGTCTTTTATGACAATAATTTATTAAAAACAGATTTAGGTATAGAATATTATACATAAAAAATGTCTATACTTTTGCGTAGAATCTAAAAATACAATAACATATTGGGTGTTGCATTTAAAATAAGCAATAAGGCATCAACTTCCGGTATAACCGAAAGGGCTACCATCTTGAAAACATTTTAGACAAATTGTCCCCTTCAACTTTAGTAAACTGCCAAATTTTAAAACTCTTTTTAAGTCTGTTTTCCAAGAAATCGATCTCGGCAGTTTGTCATAGAACACCCTGTATATGATAACAATTAGGTATACAACATAATCAAAACGTCGTGTATACTAATACAAGTAAAGGCTACGTAATTTCGATAACTGCTTGTTAGTCAATCTTCAACATTTTCCTTATAAAATAACAACCCTTTTCCAAAGTTGTGAGACCAATTTTTCGTCAGGAGAAGTATAAACGAAGAATAATAAAATACATTTTACTGTTTATAATTACTTAAAATGGGCTATTTTTAAATCATTTTTGTTTTATTATTTTTGGTTTATCCTCTTTACATTTCATTGGAAGCGTTCCACTTCAAAGTTGTTTTTAAATTTCTTTCATTTATACGTATTGCTTACTTTCCCAACAAAGCTCCTTTTATGTTCTCGCAGAGATTTGTTTTTCATTTGTATTGTTCGCCGCACCAGGACTGGCGTGAGCGAGTGTCGGTTACTATTGGGGACAGAGTATTATAATGAAAATCATTATGCATTAGTTTTTAATCACAAAAATTGTTTGATGTAATATTATAATAAGTAATTTCTCACGCGAATTGTGGTAAGTAATTTCTAACCTACCAGTTCAAAAAGTAAAATAATTCGCTCATACTTCGTCTGTTATATTCGAACTTCTGAACTAATAAAGATATCAAGCTGAAAATTGTCATAGAAATAATGATTACTGACTCTATGCTAATATCACACACCTACAAGTTGTTAACCAAAATCATAACCAACCGCATAACAAACAAACTCGATTTTTACCAACCTGTCGAACAAGCTGGATTCAGAAAACACTTTAGCACCACAGATCACCTACACACCATAAAAATACTAATTGAGAAGTGCACCTAAGATAACGTACCGCTCCATATGGCTTTTGTAGATTTCCAGAAGGCATTCGACTCCATCGAAATATGGGCAGTATTACAATCCTAAGAAAGCGCAAGAATCGATTCAAGATACATGAACATCATAAAGAACATATACGAAAATGCAACCATTCAAATAAAAATAGACGACAAGACGAAGACGAACCCTATAAAACTACAAAGGGGATTGAGACAAGGGGACACTATCTCGCCAAAATTGTTCACCCTAGTCTTAGAGGACATTTTAAAGGAACTTAAATGGGACATCAAAGGTATAAACATCGACGGAATATACTTGAACTATCTCAGATTTGCTGATGACATAATCTTAATAGCAAGAAATCAGCAAGAATTGAACGAAATGCTACAACAGCTAAATGACGAATCTGCATCTGTAGGCCTTAAAATGAAATACCACAAAACAAGAATAATGAGCCACGAACAGGCAAACATAACAATACAGAATCAGAGGATAGAACACGTCTTGGGTCATGACATCAGACTTGGGAAATCAAACCAGGATGCTAAAATAAACAGAAGAACACAGCTGACATGGCCCGCTTTCGGTAAACTTGCATACATCCTGAAAAATAATTCAATTCCCATAAATCTAAAAAGAAAAGTATACGACACATGCATATTACCGGTGTGTACGTATGGATTATAGAGACCATGTCCCTCACCAAAAAGTCCGCTAAAAAATTAGAAACAGTCTAAAGAGCGATGGAAAGAAACATGCTTGGAATATCATTAAGAGACAGGATTAGAAACACCGAGATAAGACGCAAAACGAAAGTCAAAGACATCGTGAAGGAGGTTGCAAAGATGAAGTAGTGATGGGCTGGTCACATAGCCCGATATGAGGACAACAGATGGAAATGGAGACCGAGGGAGACAACAAGAAGCACGGGAAGACCTCAAAAAAGATGGGTAGACGACGTAAGGACAGTGGCGGGCAAACAGTGGATGAGATTGGCGAAAAATAGAGAAAGATGGAAACAATTGAGAGAGACCCACATCCAGGAGTGGATGGAGAGAGGTTGACAAAGAGAGAAAGAGAGAGAGAGAGAGAGAGAGAGACTCGCATACTATATATCAGCGGGGATTTATAAAGGAAGTTCACCAAAAAAATACTCTAATGCAACGAGTCGCTACGCGGCTGGCGATGCGAGTCCGTTTTTGAAGGGGCCGGCAACTTCTACTTCGGTGCATCAAGACATTTCTCGAATGCCCTTGAAAGAACGAGAATAACGTCTGCCGATATAAAAACGCCGCAGGCACATATAAGGAATAGTAGCGTCGAACTGAATCGTACGACTGAATATTATTGTTCGAGAAAAAATATTTGACAGTGATCTTGAATTTGAGAGTGTCTTTTAACGTTATTTCAAGTTTTCCTCATTAACTTAAGGAAAGTAATAAATATTTTGGCTTTACCCAGCAACAGCGCCGTAAGAAAATTTGACCTTCAAAGACCTCTAGTTGACATATAAACCTCCATATTATTTATACCATTGAATGCAAAATTGTGTCCGTTTTCCAGTCCTGAAATAAGAAACAGTTGTTCCTATTTTATTAAAATGGTTCTAGGCTTTCTTGTGCCCAGAGGGTGGATCTGGACTGTTCTTCGACCTAGAGGGTGGATATGGGTATTCTACTATCCCGAAGGTGGATTGCTGTTTGTATCCCTACGGGTGGATTGCTGTTTGTTTCCCTACCCAGAGTGTGGATCCTAATATAAATAAAAAAAAGTAGCTATGCCAAGTTCTTGTTATCCATATACCGGGTGTCAACGAATCTATTAGACAAGTCATAATTTCTAGAGTATTATGTGTATCAAAATGAGAATTGGTACAGGTAAATGGTATATGGAGGGGAGAGTTTTCGCATATTTCACCGGAAATGGCCCAGGTTTTGAATTTTTAAATGGAACACCCTGTATATTTTAATATTTTTGGATTTCTGAGACAATTCTAGATCAGAATGTGACATTTTAAAAACTTTTTACGTCTACTTCATTTTTTTAGAGCCACATTTAAAATTGCATCTAGGTGGCCATGATCGGACTCAAACTAATCTAAGGGTCTTAGGTGATATCAAAAAAATACAATCGCAAAGTTTTAGTTACTAGTATGAAAGACAGGAATAAGACAAGTTGACAAAATTACGTTTTCATTTCTAACTATTAATTTTCAAATGGCGACCCCTTTTTGACAAATACTTTTCGAAAAAGGCATTCTTTGACGAATCTAACGGTACTAATTTATTTGCGATTGGATTAGACATAAGAACAGAAATTAAATATTATTAACAAAATACTGGATAATTTATTTACTTATGACAAGTGCGCCACGGACTGCCATGATGCATAATAATTTGCAACTGTTTTTATCAAGTCTTCTTTGGAAAACAAAGCACTCACTTAAGTAGATAATGACAGTGACATACGCTCTAAGAACAGACGTAAAAGTTTCTTAATTTTCGTTAAGTTTAGTTTAAATTTTCGTTAAAATAATGTATACTCAAAGTGAAAAAGTGGATATGTTATTAATATTTGGAGAGTGAATGCTGCCGAGTTGTATGCTCATAGATATCCGAATCGGCAACATCCAGCCCATCAGTATTTTCCGTATATCGAGACTCGTTTTAGGCAAATAGGAAATCAAGAGGCGGAACAGAGGTTTATCATAAATGAAGAGACTGAGATTAACGTACTTGCTATGGTTAAGGTTGATAAAACAGTTTCGTTAAGAAAAATTAGTCAAGAACTGCAGATAAGTTATGAATCAGCAAGAAAAATATTGAAAAAGCATGGATATCGAGCATTTAAATATCAGTTACATCAACAGTTGTATACTTAAGTGAGTGCTTTGTTTTCCAAAGAAGACTTAATAAAAACAGTTGCAAATTATTATGCATCATGGCTGTCCATGGCGCACTTGTCATAAGTAAATAAATTATCCAGTATTTTGCTTAATAATATTTAATTTCTGGTCTTATGTCTAATCCAATCGCAAATAAATTAGTACCGTTAGATTCGTCAAAGAATGCTTTTTTCGAAAAGTAGTTGTCAAAAAGGGGTCGCCATTTGAAAATTAATAGTTAGAAATGAAAACGTAATTTTGTCAACTTGTCTTATTCCTGTCTTTCATACTAGTAACTAAAACTTTGCGATTGTATTTTTTTGACATCACCTAAGGCCCTTAGATGAGTTTGCGTCCGATCGTGGCTACCTAGATGCAATTTTAAAAGTGGCTCTAAAAAAATGAAGTAGACGTAAAAAGTTTTTAAAATGTCACATTCTGATCTAGAATTGTCTTAGAAATCCAAAAATGTTAAAATATACAGGGTATTCTATTTAAAAATTCAAAACCGGGGCCATTTCCGGTGAAACCGGAAGTGGCCGGAAAGTGGAAAATATGCGAAAACTCTCCCCTTCACATACCATTTACCTGTACCAATTCTCATTTTGATACACATAATACTCTAGAAATTATGACTTGTCTAATAGATTCGTTGACACCCGGTATAGATATGACAGAGAGGGCAAGTGATTATCTATTAGCAAAATGTCAAAAAAATGCACTTAAAACTTCAGATACACACCATAATCAAAAAAAAAAAACGAGAAAATCACCAAAGGTCAACTACAGATCAATGGCATTAGAAATATTGAAACAAATCTTTTAAAGTAATCGTCTGTTCTAACTATTGAGTTCGAGTTACATAGGAGTAATAATGTGGTAAAAATTGACAAGTAAAATTTACAGTATGACTCCAGTTATATACACAAAATAATCCAGCAAAAGTTTAACAACAGGTTCATTAAAATAAAAAAAAACTACTTATATATATATATATATATATATATATATATATATATATATATATATATATATATATATATATATATATATATATATATATATATAAATAATCAATCCAAAATTAAATTTACCAATAATATTTTAACAAAACATTAAACAAAAGATTTACCATAGAATATAATTAGTTCTTCACTTAAATCAATCATCACGAAACTGGACATATAAATTTATAACTCTAGACAACTAAGTGTATGATGACGTTACAATACTTGGTATATTAACATTAATTATTTTCAAATAAATTGGGTTAAACCTGTCTAAAATGGAACGCGTTTTAATCAACTCTATATATAAATAACAATAAAACAGATATACTCAAAATCTATCAAATGATCAAATAAATTACTACAGTACAATATGAAAAGACAAAATACGCGTTCAGAAATTAACTTTTATTAAAAAAAAAAACAAGAAGATCGGAACGAATTCCTAATTCCTAAAATAAGCCAGTCTCTAAAACCCAAGCATTGCAGTCAACCACACAAAAAAGAAATATTGCTGGAATCAAACTGAAAGTTAATGCGGCCATGAACATATCACGAAGCAAAAAAAAACTTTAAATTTATCAATAATAAACCCAAAATGGGGCCTAAAGATTGCATGTAGTGCAAAATACTTCAATATTACCGTTAATAAATTAATTTAACTGAGAATTGGGAATATCGTGATACATCCAGGAGTCAAAAACATAGCAGAATATAGTGCCAACTACAATTGGTAATAAAATTACTCTTAAAATCAACTCTTACAGATAACAAATTATAAAATTTAGGCACTGCATGGCAGCAAATATTAAAAATATAAAAAATTTACAAAATTCAAGAAATATATTTTTATCACAAAATAAAAAGAAATGATCGGCCCTAAAACCGCAAAATATAATTTAATAATATTACACGTGGTTAATTTAAGGTCTAATTGAGACTTTGAATAACATATCGGTTTGTTTCAAATCATGCTTCAATTCCACAAGGTAAAAATCAATTTTAAGCTGAAATATCTTAATAAATAAAAAAAAAACTATGAGATCGCTCCAACAGTAACTACTTTAAAGCTCCTCACCCGATCTTCTGGGGTCAGACTGATTCCTTCATATACCCGTGCAAACTGCCCAAAATCCCTGTCTCCAAGTTTAACCCGATAAAAAAAACCATAACCGTCAACCCAGCAAAAGTTACGGTACACTAAAACTCAACAAAATTACCGGGATAGTCTTCGACTTTCCATCTCAGGATCCCAAAAATTTGGCAGCTAAAGATTGAGATAGAAGTCTTCAGCTGCTTCGGCCGAATCAAACCAGAAAAAAGTGAAAAATCAAGGCGAAACGGCCTCCATTTATAACCATGTCTCTGCTTGCGCACTAATCAACTTCCGTTAGACGCGTTCAATTACCACATGTGAAAGAAATGACAGCTCAAAAAGAAAGACACTGGGCAACAACAGTCGGATGAAATGCATTAATTAGTTATGCCAAATCGATAATCATTAGCATGTTCCACTCAAAACAAGAATAATAAATCTGATAAGTATCCCAGTGGTTATTTTTAAATTCAAGATATATAAATTAATTCATCAACAGAAATATCCTGATATATGCAACCTGATATTCATAAAATCCCAACAAATAAAAATATAAATGGCTGGGAAAAAAACCAGTTCTGAATACAAAAAAAAAAGGTAGCAATAAGTTTGATATTGATAAGAAAATACCTAAGCACAGTGTGGTGAAATACCAAAATAGGACAAAATAATGGCGAATAAAATTTATCGAAACTGTACTTGAAATGCTTGTCTTCATGGAATCCCTAGGAAATACTTAAGGAAAATGATACTGTGTTGCCCATAACGAATTTGCAAAATAAAGTTAAATTAAATAAATTAGCTTAAACGCAAAATTGAACCGTGACAAACTTTGGAGTTATTCTCTTGGTTTCGCGATTTTTCGGGGCCAATCAGTGGTTAAAAATGCAAAGAAAACTAATTCCAAAATTGCAAATTTAATCAAGAGTAAATCTGATGGTAAATGGCCAGATCCGATCCTGACTCTATCAGTTGTTGAAAATTTACATTTCCCGTTAATAGGTAAACATTTTAATTTTGAAACGGACATTCCGATTTCGGTGGACCAAATAGGACGACGCGCAGATGTAACATCACCAGATATTATATACAATTTATAATTTTCCGGGTGGAATAAACAAAGCATTTCATTAATTTACAACCTCAAATGCAGCTGAACCGAAAATAAACAACACGTTCTAAACAAAATAGCACACTGCAACCCGAAAAAGTAATGTTAACACAAAAGCTGTGTGCAGGGATTTTGCTGAATCGATTGAATTATTCTATTATCAGATTTAACAGGAATTCCAGAATTTGAACACTTAAAGGTGTAAAGGACTCAATTCTGTTTTTTTAGAAATTATGTTTTTTACAGTCTGAAGTTAGTAATCAACACATAATTATATATATATATATATATATATATATATATATATATATATATATATATATATATATATATATATATATATAACCCTGTAAATGAGAGTGACCTGCAATTGGTGAGCCTTCTTCCAGTCTCATTTAGAGTGTTGGAAAGAGTGGTCCATGTGTACATTCCAGATTATCTTAGAAATAATAGTGTCAACACTTCTAAATATAACTGAAAATATTAAGCTCTTGTTAAAAGTTAGCTGCAATTTTGGTGCTGCTGGCATTTGATGTAATTGGCAATGAATTAATTTGTGCTAAACTGTCATTCTATGGATTTGATGAGATTTCAACCCTATTTTTTGGATCCTATTTGTCTAATAAATAGCAGATTGTAAAAATCAGGAAGGTGGTTTCACAGCCTAAAGCTGTAGTATCTGGGGTACTCCAGGGATCCATTCTTGGTCCTCTCTTGATTGGAATATATACGTTTGATATATTTTCGGTAGTTTCAAATTCATTTTTGCAAGCACATGCATGATACTCAGATATTGCATCATTTTGACCCTTCTGATCCAGAAAGGACTTCACTCGTGATGAATCAGGATTTGACAGTCAGTCATTCTACGATATTCTAAGGAGCATAATTTGAAAATTAATTTTACGAAACTGAAATTCTCTAATTTACGAAAGAGGACCCAAAAGTAACGGGAATTGGGCTGCGGTGGGGAGAAAGAGTGAGGGAACTCATTGTTCGACCAGGTGTCTGTTAGGGTGATGCCTTCTGAGTCAGTGTGCGAAGTTGTGTCGCTGTGAGCGCATCGGTTCGCTCGTAAGATTTTTTTTAGTAAAAATCTTTTTCCATTTTGCCGAAAACGTGATGACAAATTGTCGAGAGCAACGCGCAGCTGTGAAATTTTGTTTTCTGTTGGGGAAATCGGAAGCGGAAACTATTGTATTGCTTTAGACTGCTTATGGGGATACTGCCCTAAATATAACCAGAGTCTACGAGTGGTATTCACGCTTTAAAAATGGAGAAATGTCAATTGAAGATCAACCCCGTTCAGGATGCCCGTTACCGTCAAGAAGTGACGAAAACGTCGACAAAATCAATTCTCTCGTTCGTGAAGACCGTCGCTGAATCACTGATCAGCTCTGTGAGGTGTCTGGAATGCCATGGAGTTCAATTCAGAGGATCCAAAGATTTGCACATGAAAAGGGTTGCAGCCAAAATTGTCCCTCACCTTCTCACAGACGAGTAAAGGGAGCTTCAAAATCAGCGCGAAGAGGACCCTGAATTTTATTCCAAGGTGATTACTGGCCATGAATCGTGGTGCTGTGGATACCACCCCGAAACAAAGCAGCAATAAAGCCAGTAGAAGACAGCGGACTCTCATTGTCCCAAAAAAGCTTGCCAAGTGAGATCAAACATCAAGAGAATGCTCAATTGTTTCTTCGATTGCAGACGTGTTGTACACGCGGAATTCATTTTTCCGAGTTAAACTGTCAACCAGAAGTTCCACTTGGAGGTTTTAAAAAGATTGAGGGAGAGTATCCGGAAGAAAAGGGCAGGTTTTTGGCGCACAGATGACCGGTTCTTCCATCATGACAATGCATCGGCCCACACCTCCCTCTCCATAAAGCAGTTTTTGATCAAAAACGGTATGACACCGATTGTCCACCCCCTACTAACCGGATCTAGCCCCCTGTGACTTCTTTTTGTTCCTCGGACTCAAAAGGGACATGAAAGGAAATCGTTTTGCCACTGTGGAGGAAGTAAAACAAAAATCGCTGGAAAGCCTAAAGGACATCCCGATAAGTGAATTTAAAAACTGTTTTGAACAATGAAAGAATCATATGGAGAAGTGCGTTGTGGTCAATGGAGAATACTTTGCAGGTGGTCAAAATTTGGTGTAAAAATATTAAAAAATAAAGAAGTTATGACGAAATTTCCATAATTCCGAAAAACAGGGCAATACGCTCACAAATCGCATCAAAGTGTGTATTGGAGATGATGTTTTACCTTTTTCAAATTGTTCCAAAAACCTAGATTATATTTTGATGTTAATTTGAGGTTTTAAAAACATATCCAAATACTGTTAAAAAGGAGTTATGTAAAGTTATGCCAACATAACTACTGTTATATTGTTTACTGGACCTTTTTGGAAGTAGTTACAAAAAAGAGAATACAGTATGTACATTTGATTTTCTGTCCAATTACATCAGACAAATTCCCTGCTTAAGGATGTGATGATAGATATAAAGGGTTTTCCAATAAGAGGTGTTATTTTGATATTCAAAGAAAAATGCCATTTTTTAAGATAAATGATCGGATATTTATTACATTATAAAGAGGAAGGTATGCCGTTAATGATGGAAAATAACATCAGCCAAATGACAACCACGACCATGCCTACAGGACCATATCCTTTTCATGAAATTTTCCATAACCAAATCGCAAAGTGGCTGCCCTATGTCCTCGATAGCCTCACGAATTCCATCTTTGAGGTCTTGAATCGACGCTGGGCTGTTGGCGTAGACCTTGTCTTTCACGTGGCCCCAAAGGAAGAAATCGCAAGGTGTCACATCACAAGATCTCGGTGGCCAATTGTGATCACCTCTTCGAGAGATAACACGGCCCGGAAACTTTTCCCGTAAAAGATCAATGGTTTCGTTGCTTGTGTGGCACGTAGCGCCGTCTTGTTGAAAGTAAACGTGGTCCAGATAAATACCATCCAATTCCGTCCATAAAAAATCATTAATCATCTCTCGATAGCGCAATCCATTCACCGTAACTGTTGCTCCAGCCTCATTTTCGAAAAAGTAAGGTCCAATGACCCCGCCGGACCATAAACCGCACCAAACAGTCACACGTTCAGGATAGAGAGGCTTTTCAACAATAACTCTTGGGTTTTCCGAGCCCCAGATGCGACAATTTTGTTTGTTGACGAAGCCACCGAGGTGGAAATGGGCCTCATCACTGAAGATGATTTTTCGATGGAATTCCGGATCATTTTCATGCATTTCAAGAACCCAATCAGCAAAGGCACGACGTTGTTGATGATCGGCCGGCTTGAGTTCTTGCGTTAACTGAACTTTATAAGCCTTAAGACCCAAATCTTTATGCAAAATACGGTGTAATGACGTTTGTGGAATCCCTAATTCCAAAGAACGACGAGGAATGGAAAAACCTGGGTTTTCTTCAACACTTTCGGCTACAGCAGCAATATTCTCGGCTGTTCTTGAGCGACGTGCACGGGTTTTCTTCTTCACATAACTAACTTGTCCCAACAGCTCGAATTTTTTCACCAATTTCTTTATTGCGCTCCGACAAGGTGCTTCATGACGACCCAAAAATGTTCGAGTTTTACGAACCGTCTCTGCCAAATTTTCACCATTTTTATAGTGAATTTTAATAATTTTAATGCGTTGTTGAAGCGTGTATCGTTCCATCTTTATTTATGGCGTAGTTTCTACTTGTCAAACGTCAAAAACTTACAGCTTCAAAAGTGACATCTACCGAAATAGCGGGCTTTTCAAAATGACACCTCTTATTGGAAAACCCTTTACTGTATTCTCTGATATTTTTTCGGAAATTATTAGACACTTAAAAATCAGTATCTTTACGATACCAAGGCATAGAAATTCCTTGATTCAGAAAAGTTTTCCTTATAATTTTGTTAAGCAATATAGTGATATTTTATCACAGTTTAAGAACTGTAATGTCACAAAACTTGAATCAGAATACAACAACTTTCTACTTTGGGCCTAATAATAAGTGTTTCTATTGTTGGCCATTGGTTAAACTTCGCCAACCGCATCCCATGGGTACATTATATTACTTGATAATATCAAAGATTATAATAATCTTGGGAAATATGTATACATACATATTTTTTGTTTACAACAAATTACGTGATCATTTTTTGGGAATCCACTCTCGATATGCAAAATCAGGGGGTCAGGAGCCCTATCTTCGAACTGAGGAACGTGAAGTGAACGGTGAAAAGATGGCGAACGCATATTCTTGAAATGTTCATCACTCATATCCTCGTTCACCCGGTGGAAGGTAAGCGAACGGTGAAACATGCGCAAATGAAATGTCAGCCGCTAAATGACATATTTAACGCACGGATTTCAAAAAATAAAATAGAATTAAAAATTTTTATTTTATTTTTGGTTCTTCAAAATAACTCGCATTAAAAAAAATAATATGTTGGCGAACCGTTTCTTTAAGACGTTTTATTTGCTGAATAAACAATTGAAACGTTAATTAGGTGGTAGCCCGATATTTTCAAATTTTTTTATAATAAATTTGAGAAATCATAATTTGTAAGCTATCTGAAACTTTTATTTAAATAAGTAACAAATTTTATATTTAAATTATGTTAGCTACAGCACTTAATTAGACTGTGTTAAACACTATACGACACTACAATTAAATAAATATGATTTTAATTTATCGAGACATATAAATATGAACCCTACGAAAGAGGTCCTTCAGCATAAAAACCTTATTTATGGTACATTTGATGTTCAAGTCTCTACAAATCTTTATAAAATAAAAAAATATATATATTTAAAGTTGAATGTGAGATCCGCAAGTATCTTTAATGGACGTCTTCTGTCTGGCCTTTGGTTTCGGTCCCTGGTCATAAACAGTTTCACTATCATTGTTCAAGTTTCAGGTTTTCTTTCAAATTTACTTGTCAGGACAGAACATCTTGCAGTAAGAGGCTGGACACTATGTGAATTCATACAATTAATAACTGATTGGATAGTTTCCGTAGTGGATTGGGATTATGGCTTTTAGTCATACTACATAGAGTTGTAATTTCCACCGTTTCAAGGTATATCAGTGCTGACTTTCTGCAATTACTGTCAGTATATTACTTTGTATATATGATTGCTACTTTTCTTGGTATCCCTTTTTCTTTATATATTAGAATATTCAAGTACTTGGCTCTTTGCATGCATTTTTGTTTAACAGTTCTAGAATGTCAATTTAAGATAAATTTAATCCAGGAAAAGTACAATTATTGTAATAGCAATCAATAACTTCACAAAAATAACAACAACAGTAATTTTTTTTTACTTTTGACAATTAATTTAAAGTACCAAAACTACTTTTTGCCTAAAATGGCAACAAAATATACTACGGACATTTTCGGTCTGACAGGTCAATTCAATCTGTCATCAATTTTATTTTTGAAATTCTCGGGTTTTAGCACGTTCATATCTGGCAACATTGGCTTTTCAAGAACACGGCTTTTACTGTCAAAAAGTTCACATCGCCATTCACATCACCTTTCACATCACACTTTCGAGGATAGGGGCCCAGGTTTATTCATTGGCTGCGAAAACCCTCTAGGCTCCCCGCCTATTAAGATCAGTGTAGAATGAAACATCTACAGGTGCAAATGCGCCTTTATAATACAATTTATAATATAATGAAGCGTACACTAAAGCAGTTAACACTACATTAGATTCTACTTGCGAACGTACATTTACTTTATTTACTTTGCTTTATAATGAGTGTAAGAAAACATCTCTTTCGAAGAATATGAAAGTTCTTTCAAGGCGCAATATTATATAGGTTGTAATCGTTTAAACTCTAGTTAATATAAATCTGATTCGGATTCATATAATAGCAAAATAAACAAAACACCCTACACAAAATAACACAGATTAGCTCTAAAAATTAATGTGAACACAAAAGCAGTGCTGGGATTTACCGAATCGATCGAATTATTTATTTTATTGTCAGGTTTAACCGGATTTCGAAATTATCAACACCTAAAGGAGCAGTGGGTTGATTGTTTTTAATTTGTTTACGGTCCGTAATTTGTGTAAAATGGTTGATGATTTATTTTTTATTGAAACGAAGGTAAACGGGCGTTAAATGATAATTATTTTGCTTGTATCCTTTTGTTTGCTTAAAAATTTTCGTGTATGTGGAAGAACTGAAAATGCGTTTATTTGCTAAAATTAATTTAATACGCAAAATTTTTTTTATCAGGGTTCCACAGTCACTAGGAGTTTATAATTTCGTCATGGTAATCTGCGTCTCTATTATAAAACTTAGGTTATCTCATCATATTACTTACTAACTTACTTAGTTCTATGTCTTTCCATATTTATGGGTAAAACAGTTAAGTTTATAATCTTCTGCATTCTTCTCTCCATCGCTTTCTATAGTGGGTATGTTGTTTTATTCCTTCATATTCCATTCTTCTTCTTTCTGCTGCCTTCATAACATCGTCGTTCAATCTTTTTCTCGGTCTCCTTTTCTTATTTTTTCCTATCACTCGCTCCTCATTCACTTTTTTCTCCACTCTCTCGTTCTTCACATGACCAAATCACCTTAATTGCCCTTCTTCTATTTTTTCCGTTATAGGTTCAGTCCCCAAGTTCTTTCAGTATATCTCATTTACTATTTTATCTCTTTTAGTCTTACTTTCTATTATTCTCAGAAATCTCATATCCATTGCATTCCCATATGCTTTATTTAATTTTTTCTATCATTGTCCATGTGACTACTATATATTATTTTTGATGTTATCATTTTTTTCACTATTTTCGTCTTAATCTGTTTCCTTTTTGCCCAGAAACGTTATTCTCATTATATCGAACATTCTTCCTTCTTTCTATTTTCGTTCCTAAATGTTTATAATTTTCTACCAATTTCCAACATTTTTTCCTTGTATTTTAATGTCGCGTCCTCCTGCAATTATCATTATCTTGATCTTTTTGATGTTTATCTTTATTTTTGTGTTAATGATTTCCCTGTTCAAAATTTCTTAATTCTTTTGTAGGTCTTTAACTGTTTCGGCCATTATTACTATTTCATCCAGAAATATCATTTCAGAAATACGTCTGTTGCATTCGCCAATATCCCATTTTTAGTAACTTCATTCATTTCTTGGTTTCCTTTATGGCTTCGCCTATTGAGAACAGTATGGGCCTAGCATACCCCCTGTTTCACTCCTATCTATGTTTCAAATTCCTTAGACTCTTCGTTATTGGATCTTCCTATATTTGTGTTTTTCCTATACTACTCTTTTGCTACTTCGATTGTTCTTTAACATATCTTTATTTTTTTCGAAGCCTTCCATATATCTTCTCTTTTAACATGATCAAAAGCTTTTTCTAAATCTATAAAACAAACTTGTATCTCTTTTATCTTGTTTATGAGATTTTCACTTACTTACCTTATCGCAAGAATTAAGTCTTGTGTACTTCTTTCCTTCTTGAACCCACATTAAGTGTCTTCTATACTATCCTCTGTTATTTTTCTTATTTTTCTTTTCAGTATACTTACTAGTATTTTTCCTTGTACGCTTACCAATATAATTGCCTTATGAGTATTACAGTCCCTCTTATCACCTTTTTTATACAACGGTATTATTATTCCCGAATTCCATTCTTTCAGAATTCTTATTTCTTGTTTTACATATTTCATTTCTTAGTTTGTTTAGTTGTTTTTTTCTTTTTCTCCTTCTTCCTTTATAATTTAGAGTATTTTGTTGTCTCTTGCAGATGTCTTCTCCAATTCTATCTTTCTGATATACTCATAATTTCTTCTTTTTGTATTGGCCTTATATTCTGTATCACCATTGGTCATTCTTTTTTTCCTCTATCTGTCTATATCTGTCTATTAGAGAAAATGTTGTAGCCATCTTTCAATTATTTTCTCTTCCTGTAATATTATGTTTCCCTCTTTATCTTTTATGTTAATCATATAATATTCCTTCTTTTTTACTGATTGTTTGAATGTATCATAAAATTGTTTTTGGTTTTCTCTGTAGTTTTTAGTCATTTTCTCTCCAAATTCATCCATGACTTTTGCTTTGCTTTAGCAAGTTCCCTCTTGACCTCTTTTTGCATTTTCCTTATATTTTTCGTAATCTTCTGAGTATTTTGTTCTCATTATGTTGCGAAGGCTAAATAATCGTGATTCTAATACCTATAATTATAACACATTTTTTATAGAGGGCGGGAACCTGGGGTTAGAGACCAAAAATGTTATTATGCCCACATAAATTATTCATCAAATCCATGGTCACATATGCCTTCATGATGTAGTGATTAAAGATAGCAAACAACGGCTCATAGAACTGCAAAAAATTCAGGAATTAGCCTCCTAAAAGTCACGAGACTATGTCCTCCCTCATACCCCAGAGTAGCAATAGAGGCACTTTAGTATATTGTACATAACTGTGACGAGCACAGCAGCAACAAATGCCTTAAATTATGGCTTTAATATGAATTCTGAAATAAGTAACTGACTGCTACCAAGCGAATAAAGAGGAATTTTTTCGACTTGAGCATATATGGTTTCCTGATGGATCTAATGTGAAAGAGGGGATTGAAGTGGCTTGGCTTTGGCTTGCTAAATCCCTAAGAAATACTCCCAACATCTTCCAAGCACAAATGGATATAATTCAAATTTATGCCAACGAGTGCTTGAGTGAAAATACCAAGAACGCCAAGATATACTTATCATCAAATAGCAGCTAAATAGCGCTAAAGGTACTCAAGTCACACACATTAGAGTTTAATTTGTCTTGGGACTCTAGGTAAGCCCTAAAGCAATTAGTAGGCAACAAGAAGGTAACCCTGATGAGGATGCCAAGGTACAAGGGAATCAGATGCAATGAGAAAGCGCTCAACCTTATAAAAGAGAAAAAAAGATCTCTTTTCTTGGACTCGAATCTTTCCGTGGAATAATAAAAAGTTACATAAAAGAGAAGCGCTACATCGACTCGTCACAAAAGTAGAAAACACGCTGTCGAATGATCGATCTCTCTTAGGTACCTTTATCGATATAGAGGGGGTGTTTGGCAACACCTTTTACCATTCAATATATATTGCTCTACAATGACGGGGTTCAGAACCGATAGTAGTCGCATGGATCAGAGTAATGTTGATCGACTAGTATGTGCTGAGCTGAACAATGTACCTGTTAAAGCAATGTCAAATAGGGAATGTCCATAAGGAGGAGTTCTACCGTTTTTGTTGTGGAGCCTTGTGGTACACAGCCTGCTGAGGCTGGTTTATAAACACAGGCCTGGTCATTTTGTGCTCTGGTCACGATATCCAGGACCTAGGAGAATAATGATGCAAGCCCTCTGGATCATGGAGCGATGGTGCCACAGGGAAAGGCTCGGAATAAACCCGGATAAGGCCAAGGTGGTACACTTTACAAAAAAGAGAAAAACGGAAGACTTTCCACGGTTACATTCCCGGGAAGGACCCTCCAATGAAATGATTAAATTGAGGTTGGAATCAAGAAGACCATATGTACTTTCTTGGCTTGTAAACGAGCCTTTGAGTGCACATGATCACGTGTGCCTCTATTGCATGGTGGCTTAGTACAACAAAGCGAAAAATCACTCTTCAACTTGACAAAGTTCAAAGACTGGCTTGTGTAGGAATATTGAGTGTGATGAGGACTGTCCTCCCCCCACTAGGGCTCTGGAGGTTCTGGTGAACCTACCTCCCCTCCACCTACACAAGGCTCAGTTGCCTAGGACAGAACCGATACTAAAATGTCTCGGATAGCATGGTGGAGAGATGTCCATCACTCTCCATGCAAACAGATTACATAGCGCTGCTTTTAAGACTCAACCACTCTCTTAAGATACCTTTGTCAAGTAGAGAGGAATACGAGATTTGCCGTTTCTGTAACTGTGCAGCAGAAATAGCAGAATACCTACTCAGCACTGTTCTGCAAGAGATTTAAATATCAGAAAGGTGTCACCTTGACATCCAAAAAAATAAAGTACTTCTAACCAGAAAAAAAAATCTGAATATCTCCTGCTTGTAATTAGTGTAACGCACAAAAGCTTTTATAAGTCGAGGAGCTGCAGAGGGACAAGAAAAGCCTTAACCGCCCACTAACAATCTACAACCCATTATCGTAACAGTAAAACGACAAGATCACCAGGTCCTAATCCATTGGACTTTTTATGAGAAGACGTTATAAGTAATGCAAGAGATAAATTTATTTCTCCTTAACGTTTTGCCAAAAAGAAAATATTGAATACAGTAAACATTTCCTTAAAAAAAATAGCCCTAATAATTAGTGGGCGTGACATTCAGAAAATAGGATGAACAAATAAAAATCCAATCTGATGTATTTTAAGATTTTTCTAAATAATCTTTCAGCTTTCCATCTTATATGATTCTCTAAAAAACTAATTTAAGTATTGACATTGTTTTAAATCTTGTACCTGTCAGATAAATAAGGTTTTATTTTATCGCGGTAATAAAATGAATTTTATATTTCTACCATCCAGAAATCAACCGAATTGTCTTTCCACCCACGCCACGTAGCTATTTAACTGTATTGTTGCCGTCATTTAGGACTTAATTATGGATTCGTATCGTTTTGTAATCCATTGGACGCTGACGTTAATCTGAGACCAAACCGCTTTATTTGAATATAGAGATAATGGGTATTATGTTTAAAATGTATGGAATTCTTGGATATCACAGCTTCAGTACAAATATTGTTGGGTTCTAGTAGCTTAAAGAGGATTTAAGAGAACAGATTGGAAAATATTTTTATAGAGATAATTAAAAGCGTAATTTATTTGTTTAAATTTGTTTTTTGTATTGTTTGGTTTAAACGCAAAATGTATTAACTTATAATTAATTTATAGGGTGATAAATTAAAGTTGTAAAGGTTTGTTAATACAGTGTTGCCGACAATGAGGAGCAGGTAAGAATTTTCTAGTCAATCCAAAGAGTGAAAAAAAAATTCCATTACGGTTTGATTAATTTTCAATAGAATGTTAACAGTCTAAAATAAGAAAAAATAATGTAAGATTTCGGATGATATAATGGTGGTTAAAATTCAAGATGTTTTGTCTGAGCTGGAGGGGTTTAAATGCTGGACTATCTGTACACACAAGGTGTCTCTAAAAGGCCTGTACAACATGCCAGAGCAAATTTCAAAAGTTAAAATATGAATATTTGGCCCAATTTACTTTATTACAAAGTTGGTAGTTTCCGATATCAAAGTTACAATGTTTAAAAATTTTTATGTAAATATTTGTTTTAATAATAGCTTGATTTAAACTAAATTTGGTACACTGAGGTTTTTTAGGATGATAAATCAAGATCTGATTACAGTTTCGATGTGAATTGTAGAGGGCCCTAACAGCATTATTTTGCATACACTTAAAACCAGGGGCGGATCTAGCCTTTCTCTTTGAGGGGGGGGGGGCAGTAATATTACAAAAGTACAGTATGGTAAGCGAAAACAAGTTGTCGATGGCGGTGGTGAGACACCAGCAACCCATTTTTATTTATAGCTCTTGGAGAGAAGGGGGCGATCACAAGAAAAAACAAGTTGCTGACAGAGGGGGTGAGGCCAGCAGTATACACATTCCTAGTATAAAAGGCAGGATCGGGTCTATTTTTTTGAACTCAAAGTTCTTGGGGGGAGAGCTATCGCAAGAAAAACAAGTTGTCAACAAGGGGAAAGTGCCAGCAGCATACACATTCCTAATATAAAAGGCAGAATCAGTTCTATTTTCCTGAACTTAAAGCTCTTGGGAGGGGGGGGGGCAATCGCAAACATACACATTCCTATACTCTATTCAATAACTAGAGAGAGTAATAAAATTGTTACCGAAACCTCCAACGTACCTGCTCCAGTGCCGCAGGTAACTGAAGACTGCCGTAAATCTAATTATATTTAATTATATTTAAATATTATAAGCTTTTATAAATTTACTGCAACAATAAAATTTTTGATAGTTCAATTTAATTTCTGTCAGTGAGCAACATACACATTACAGTGTGTCATTAGTAATTTATCTTATTTGCGCTTGTTTTTATATATTATTTGAGCTTAGTGAGATACCCAAAAGATATAGCTTCCACCTCTATATTTATTCCAAAATCGTTAAACCAGAGCAAACAATAGAAATAAAAATAAGTAGGTCTAATATTAACTGTAACATATAAAAACTAATTACATTTGAATCCCTTTTATGTGTTTAATTATAATTCTGCAGATGGCTTAAGAAATAAATTTACTGAAGCGTCAAATGTCTTAAAAATGTTTTTAATTAATAATAAAATGACCGATAGCCCCAAATATATTTTAATATTATAAGGACGAATTTATTTTTTTATATATGTTTAACTTTTTGTATTTTTGACAATGGGTATTTTGTAAGTATATCAATTATAACTTAGAATTTTTTGAGGGAATAAGGCTACGTTTTAGTCTGAATATGCCTAAAACTGTTTCAATGACAAAATTGAAAATAAAAAAAAATACATTTATGATTTGTGTTAAATATGTCAAAATTATCTATATTTTCTAATGTATGTGAATTATTAAGAAGTCATAAAAAATAAAATAACATTATAAAAACTTTTTATTTTAAGTTTTATATTCTATGCCATAAATTCTTAGGGATAAAATAAACCTCCCTCCGACGCCTGTGACAAAGGTTAAAATTCTTTTTAACACTTCACACATCCAAATATCTATTGTTATATAACCCAAATAGTCCATTATTATAGACCGGTATTTTTGATTATAAAATTCCTAACCCATTCCTATGAAAAATATATGTGTCTAACAGATTTTTCCAAAGACACGGGACTAAAGAACACAGGTAGTTTGCGATGAAAAAAAGGGTAAAAAATGATTTGTTACTCTCTCTAGTTCTTGAATAAACTATAGTATAAGAGGCAAAATCGGGTCTATTTTCCTGAACTCAAAGCTCTTGGGGGGGCGACCGCTCCCATCTCCCCCCTGGATCCGCACCTGCCTATAACTTTATTAACGGACTTTTAAAAAAGGAGATTTTTGATTCCATCGGTATGATTTTTTTGGTATATACATCGATTACTCCGGAATGGCGGAACCGACTTGAATAAAATTTTTTACATTATACTCATGAAGTTGCTGCAGTGGTTCCATATTATTTTGGATGAAATTGGTGCAATAAAATCCAAGATGGCACTGATAATATGGCGTCCGATTTTCTCGAAAATTTGTATGGGGGAGGTTCGGGGTACCACAAAACGAATCTTAAATTATTTTTAAATAATTCAATATGGCGGACAAAAAAATATTTTTTTTTCCATTTTCCACAAAATTTATATGCGGTAGTTTTCGGCGTCGCACATAACGAATTTGAAGTATGGCGGATACAATATGAAGAATAAAAATTTATTTTTTCCCATTTTCTCCTAAACTGGTAATAGGGAACTGTTGGAGTCGCACATGCCGCTTCTGAAGTTATTTTAAAAAAATTCAATATGGCGGATCCAATATGGCAAAATTGTTATAGAAAGTATATTATTTTAATATAAGAAAAACCTTTTATTGATTATTCGGTAAAGTTTGTGTAATGAAACACTTTATTATCACAATACCTTATAATTAATAAAAACGTTTTGAGCATTTTTCTTTTTTTATATAAATTTTCTTTACATATTTGTAAATGTTATACAAGATGTCCGGTAAGTACCTCTTAGTTTCTTGGGAGCATACAGGAGAGGTCAAAGTAACCTTAAATATTCTAAAATGCCCCTTAACGGAGATATATAAACCTAAATGGATACCCCGCTTTAAGTTTTGAATCGACCTGTATAATTTAATGAAATTTTAATTTTTTATAGAGGCCATAAAGACTTATTAAACAATAGTACAGCAGATATTTTAGATCATCAAAGAAGTCAGGAACGGACTTGCAGCCAAACTCATTGGGCCTAATTTTTGACAGATGTCATTACAGAAACTGTTTTTTAAATACTTTGGTCATTGCTCTTTAAAAAACGTACTCTTAATTTATTTCGATTTAAATGGCACTTTTCCAGATAAGTCGGCTTTCATGAGAAAAACTGTGAAGTAAAAATAAGGTTATTATTGTTAATACGTACATAATGAATTACTTTTGACAGAACTTGCCAAAACCGACTTCAAGTAAAAAATAATTTAAAAAAATGGAAGAATATTCTTACGCAAAGTATGTTGATATGCATTTAATTTATGGCGAAGTGCTGTCAAATTCTTTGAAGACAAGAAGACTTTATGCTGAAAGATTTCCAGCTTAAACATTGCCAAGTCCAAAAACTTTTCAAAGAGTTGATCGAAGCCTAAAGGAAACAAGTAAAAAACGAATAAAAAATAATTATTAGATTTAAGTGATTAATGTTTTATTCAGGGTCATTTTTGTTGCGAAGTGGCGGTGAGAACCGTCCCAGAAAAGCACGAGACCTTCATTAAACAGCATAAGAAAGCTCGCGACGCAAAACAGTGTCACAAAATGGATTGTGCATGAAACTCTAACAGAACAGTTACTTCACCCGTACCACGTTGAAAAAGTACAGACTATATCTCCGGATTATTATCCAGCGAGACTTCAATACTCCAACTGGTTTATACAGCAACATAGCTAAAGCTAAATTTTTCTAACCTTATTTTGTTTATCGATTACGACGGTTTTACAAGAAATGGCATAATAAACTCACACAATTTATATTTTTGGGCTGATGAAAACCCGCAATCTATAATTCAAAATAAACGCTAACAAAGGTTTAATGTAAAGTGTGGGCTGGCATCATCGAAAATAACCTTATAGATCCATTTGTTTTGGAGGAAAACCTCAATGGTGAGATTTATTTACAGTATTTGCGCAATATTTAAATAATGTGGTACATGCATGATGTCGCTCTACCTCATTTTAACCGTATAGTACATCAATACTTAACACACGTTTTTAACCCTTAATGGACTTTCGAATTTAAGGTCCAAAAAAAACCCATCAGGTCAAGGTTTTCCGTAAATTAATTCAAAGAAAAAACGAAATTGGCATTTTCTCGAAATGAATAGTAATCATGAAAACTTGATTCCGATTAGGTTAACTTTGTATTTGTATATTATCAAAAATACATTTGAATTACTTGTTTCACTCCTTAATAGTGAAGGTGCACAAACATGACCGTTTCACCTTAAAAAAAGCACTACAATGGTGAAATTGGGACTGTTTGTAAATTCGCAAATAACAAGAATGAGAAAAAAAGTAGAAATATTTTTCTAAGATGCGTCATCAATTCCTTTTTTAGCTCATCTAAAAACCCAAAAATTTTTCAACTCACGGAAAGTATAGGTCCTCAATAAATTTTTATTTATTACATTTTTTCGCTAGAAAAAAGTTAGATATTAAATTTTTCAATAACTCACACCTTGTGACTTTTATCTCGAAACCTAATTAAAATGTGACCCTACCTACCTTTTAAAAACCATTTTAAATCTTTCATTTATTAACCTTAACCTTACAAAATAAAAGATTTAATTTCAAAGATCTCAATAAGCAATAAACCGTTAAAAACGTAATAATTGAATTAGATTGCTTAACAGTACTCTTCAAGAACAGGATATTAACATAACAGATATTTAAATACTAATAATAGCTTTGCGAAACAGAAAGTAGTTTGCAATTTTGTTAAGAGAACAATTTTATAATGAGCAAAAAGCGGCAATTACTTCACATGCAGCTTTTTGATTTTTGTGAATTATGTTATAATTATGAAAATGTAGTAATGGAGTTTAAATAAACTAAGTTGGATTTTTTGCCTTTATGGTTTAAAATTTTCGCTTTGTGTTGAATGGAAACTTGTCTTTAAACTATCAATTTTCTTTTCTCATATACTATCAGGATTAAAATGAATATTAAAATGTATTTAGAGTATTAATCAGCAAAAGCTATAATGGATTATGTGCACTAGGTGAGTGCCTGTAAGTAGACTTCTACTTTCTTTCATGCACGACGGCTCATGCGTTATAACTGAAATGTTGACTGTATTGAAATAAAAATATAATTTTATTGCGAAACGGTAGTTTCCATAATAGAAATTCTAAAAAACATAATATATTTCTTTATTTTTAAGGCACTTAATTTTTTATTTAATAGTCAAAATTAGTAATTAAATCGCTCTCAAATCATGTGACAACTAACACCAATCAAAGTGCATGACGTTACTTGTTAGCAAAAACATCATCGCTGTCAACGGCGACGTTGTTAGGTTAACATTATTTTCTAGTGATTTCCGTGCAATTTCTTCGACATTTATTTACTACTCCCTTTGAAAACGATCATAAGATGTTTTCGCATGATGGAAAGTGGATTTATTAAGGCAAATAATTCGAATTTGTGAATAACTGATTATTTTATAGTGGCCATTTTCTTCGCAACAAACAATAAATTCTGCTCTGCTGAATTTCGAAATGTGATGATCAACATGTAAGTAATATACCAAGAATTGTTATTCTCGCAACCAATAATGAATACATAATAGTAATCGTAGCTCAAAACTAAAATAAAACAAATACAAATGTATATGAATGTGCGTAGATTTGGGGGTCTGTACACTACGACCTGGTAGATCTATTGTGCCCCCTTACTGCTGCCCAGTCGTAAGAGTTACCTTATCGGAAGAGCAGGTCCTCCAGTCCTATGTTGGACGGCTCCAAGGTGGGTAGCTCCCCTTCTTCGATTTGGTGTGCTCTCAAAAACCGCATCATAGTGTTTTTTGGAATGCTCCACTCTGCAAGGATATGATAGAGGTTTCGTATTCCTCCTCACAGAATCTACACTCTTCTCTTTTTACCAGTCCGAGTTTCTTGAGGTGTCCCTTCAGGTGGCAATGCCCCGTCAGGATCCCTGTCAGAAGTCTGAGCTGGTTTTTACTCAAACTTATGCATTCTATGAATCTCTTCTGATTATAGTTCCCCAGAAGTGTCTTCGCTTGTCTCAATCTTTGCAGGTCCCTCCAATAATTGGATCTCCTGCTTTCTTCTTCTAAACAAACACAAAACATTATTACCCAACTTTGACTACTTTATTTCTAACCTCAAAATTTCAATTTTGATTTTTCAAAACTTAAAAAATAATAACTTTTAATATAAGAAAAATTATCAAATATTATCAAAACTTCAATTCAATATAAAAATAAAACTACTCATTCATGTTATTGAGTTAATCGGCCAATATTATTAAAGTATAAGAAACATATTACTTAGTTATTATTGCAATTAAGTGAAATTTAGGAAAACGAGGTTTTTTTTTAATTCGACATTTATCGTATTCCATCTCGAAATAGGGTTTCGAGGTAGAACACAATTCAAAAAAAAAGTCTTCCTACATTTCACTTAATTAAAAAATTACCAAATACTTAAAGGTTTTAATTAACAATATCGATAATGAAGGTGTACTAAGCCATAAAAACTTGAGGCTTTGTTCCACGATTACTATGAGTTAGTACGAGTTATTTAAAATTATATTGGTTTTTTTGAGGATTGATCAACCGAGTGTCAAGCATGGCAGAAAAAGAAAAAATACATAAGATATTTAATGCATCCTGGCTAGAAAATGAGGAATTTAAATATTTTTCAGAAAAATCTAATAAAAGAAAAAGGATGACCATGTCGAATATAAATATTGTAAAGAATATAGAGTAGCTGAAAATGAATTTGGTTTATATAAATCCACAACCAGTGAAGTTTTACAAGAATTTGTATATGCTATAAATACATATTTAGCTACAACATGTAATATAAGTTCCAAGTACAACCCATTCCATTAACTTTCCAGACAGTTGACCAGATATAGCAGTATTATCCACATCAAATTTCTATGAGAAAATATTTAGAGCTATGCCAGAGGTGAGTTGTAGACTCGAAGCTTTCCTAGTGAAAATTGCATATTTCTGTATTAACCCACTGTCCGTCGTTGGCAGTTTCTACTCTGTATCTTAACTCCCACGAGTTCTTGAGAGTTCTTGTCTGGTGGGTTATTTTGTTCGATATAGTGATAGTTTTAGAAGAATATTTTTAAGTTGTAGACTCGAAGTTTTTCTGGTAAAAGTTGCATATTTCTTTAATAACCCACTGTCCGTTGCTGGGGCACATATCTTAACTCGGATGGATTTTTGGTTAGAACTAGTTGTCTATAACTTCATGGTTTTTAATGTTTCCCCTAAGTACAGCATCATAGTGAAATATTTTAGAATACCACGAAATGAGACACTTAATCTTCCAAATTTTATTGTCTAATTTGTTGTTCAGACGGTGGGCGTAATTAACAAGTTTCCTTCTAAAAATCGTCGCTGTTAGAAACGATTCTGAAACACATCGCTAATTTCACACAGGTGTATTCCGCAACATGTGACGTCACAACGGTCAAGTGACAAAAATTGGCTTTTTGAAACCGTGTTTAAAATATACGATTTTTAAAGTTTTAGTTGTATTAAACAGACCAGAGACCTGATAAATAAACGAAAAAATATGGAAAAAGGCACTTAGATACGATATCAGGAAGCATAACACGAAAAGTATTAGAATGATCGTAGAAAATAACAAGAATATGAAGGTATTGAAATCCATAAATTCAATTGATAAACGCAATATAAACCAACTTAAAGATAAAGAAGGAGAAACAAAAAATGGACGAAGCCCAAAACCAGACCTTAAGCTCCCAAATATTACAAATGTTGGTTCAGAAGAAATACCTGATATCACAATCGAAAAGTTGAAACATGCTTTGTCACAAATGAAATCAGATCGCACCTCGGGTAAAGATAGTATATCTGAAGAAATGTTGGAGATTGGAGGGCCTACTTCTACATTCAATGAGTATCCTTTAAATAAATAAATGCCTTCAAAACCGGCAAAACGCCCGGGTCATCGTTCTGAACAAAAAGGGACATAAATTAGACATCGAAAATTATCGCCCCATAAGTCTTCTGCCACATCTCCTCAAATTGCTTACAAAGATTATAACTAATAGACTAACAAACAAATTTGATTCCTATCCACCTTCGAAACAGGTTGGGTTTCGAAAGGGCTTTAGTACAACAAAGCAGATACAGAACATCAAATTACTAGTTGAAAAATCCACCGAATATAATATTCAAATCCACCCAGCATTTGTTGATTATAGCAAGGCTTTTGACACTGTCAAGCTATGAGCCATATTTCAAGCAATGAACAATGCAAGGATTGACTCCGGAAACAGAAATCTGCTGAAATATATTTACAGTAAGGCCACACTGCAAGTAAAGAAAACAGAGGACCTAGAAAACCAGAAAACAAATATTGGCCGAGGGGTACGACAAGGAGATACCATTTCCCCTAAACTCTTTAAACAACTAAACTGGTAACATAGGGGCATTAACATCGATTGTAGATATCTCAGCAATTCATGTTTCATGGATGAAGTGGTTTTAATAAGTAAAGATTTAGACAAGATTCAGGAAATGCTCTCTGAGTTGAAAAATGTTTCAGAGAAAGTTGGATTAAGCATGAACCTAGCAAAAACCAAAATAATGTCTCCAGAAGATATACCACTTTATGTAGGAAACAACGAAATACTAAGAGTCGAGGAATATGTGTATTTAGGCCATCTAATTAAACTTGGGGAAGAAAACCAAGAAGCGGAAATAAATAGAAGAATTAGAATGTCATGGACAGCTATTGTTAAGATTGGGATACGCTCTTAAAAACATCGATTTTCCCATTAATTTGAAAAGAAGAGTATTTGACTCGTGCTTTATCCCAGTACAGCAGCCAATAAACTGCGTATTACACAACGAGCAATAGAAAGAATTATGCTGGGAATATCACTACGCGACCGAATAAGGAACGAAGAGGTAAGAAGTCGCACGAAAATGAAAGATGTGATAAAACGCATTGCTACTTTGAAATGGATCTGGGTGGGCAAGACTATACAAGGCGGACAATACATATATTGTAATGGAGACCCAGGTCGTCCAAATTAAGTATTGGAAGACCCACAAAAAGATGAGGCCTATGTCCAGAATTGGACCAAATTTTCGCTGCATGCATGGTTTAAATACTTTTCCACAAATAATTAACATCCCTATTGATAAAACGCCACGCTAAATCTACATTAAAATATTAAATTTTATTGCAGTTTTTTTTTGAAGTCGCTTTAAATAATTTATATACATACATTCATCTTTTAAGCGTAATCGTCATTTAGAAAAAAATATTATGCCTGTTGAGCTTTAAATAATATCTTTAAGCTTATGTCAATCAACGAGTAATCCACACGTCACTTTTAAAAGCTTTATTGGGGTAATAAAAATCCTTAACAAAATGACCTATATTGAAGGTAATTTCGGTCAATACACTTTACGACCGAAATTTTTACAAAGTACTCATAATAGAGCCATATTTTTTATTTATCGGCCTAAAAGCAACCGCGCTCTCACGATTATTTTTAAGAACCATTTTATGGCCTAACAAAAAGCTACAGTTTCATATTAAAAATTCAATTTGACTTCTTTATTATTCTTAAAGAACCCATGTTTTCCAGTAATTTACTTTAATCCGGCATCTTTTACTTTTGTTCAGTTTAAAAAAATATTCAAATATCAGAAGTTTATTAAGGGACTTGTTTTTTATTGGGTTTATGTCAGTAACATTAAACCTTGGATAAGTTAATACGCCTCTTTTGTACGTTTCGATATAATTATGTCAAGTAGGGGAAGGTAAAGTAAACGAGGAAGCGCACGCAGAAGATTGAAATATTGGACTTTTATATATCACGGAAAATTCCGGATATTAAAGAATGTTTTCCCATTCCAGAATGTAAATATTTTGCTATTATCATTAAAGACGTGAGAGTACTACTGAGAGTAAATTATTTGGAGGAATATTGAATTTCGATTAAATAATTTTAAAGCTTCGGGAAATGTTTAAAAAGGAACTACTATGTTTTATACCACTAAATTTATTAAGAAAACAGTGACTGCAGTTTCAACTCACAGAGTCATTTTCAAACTGAATTACAAAGGTAGACTAAGTATTCAATACAGAAACATGGGAAAATTTAATATAAAATAAAAACTACCTGAGAAATTACATTATTACAAAGGGGAGGTACTAAATTTTCGGAACTAATTATTATTTGGCGACAACAAATAACGGGGAAAACCCAAGTTCTGTCTGGTCATTAAGCAAATTTACATTTTTATTTTTACTATGTTTATATATTTCTATAAATTCAAGAATATTTAACTTTTGGCCCTTTGTTGAATAATATAATATGTTTGTTGCTTAAATCAGGAAAACTGTGGCTGTGTTCTAAGCAATGGTTGGCAAAGCTCGAGTCTGTTTTTTGTAGTCTGTATGATCGGTGGTGTTCTGAAAAGCGAGTTTTAAAGCTTCTACCACTTTGTCCAATATACAAGTTATCACACTCTGAACATTTTAACTTATAAACTCCTGATTTATCAAATTTATCAATTTTATCTTTAGCATTGTAAAGGATAGTGGACAGTTTGTGTTGAAATTGAAAGGCTACTTTTATATTATGTTTGGAAAGAATATTAGCTATGTTTTCTGATAGAGTACCACAGTATGACAAAGATATATAAGATGAACTTTCATTATCATTTTTTATTTGGGGATATATTGAATTAAAAGCTGGTTGTTTTTGTTTTTTAGTTATTAATTTATTTATGGTTTGTTGGGAGAAATTGTTTGATATTGCAATTCTTTCAATGATAGTTAGTTTCTCTTGAAGATCTTCTTCAGAGAGAGGCAAAGAGAATGCTCCGTGTATCATTGAATTGTATGCAGCCATTTTGTGTTGTAAGGGGTGAAAAGTCATTAGATATAGTATTACCTGTAAACGTTGGTTTTCTAAAAATTTTAAAATTACACTGATTATTGAGGTGAGATATGGTGAGATCTAGAAAATTTATTGTATGATTATTTTCAGTTTCCAGAGTAAATTGAATTTTTGGATTGCAATTATTAATGTATTGTAAGAATTTTTGAAGCTGTCTAGTAGTGCCTTTAAAACATGCTAGAACATCATCCACATATCTGTACCAAAATTGAACATGGTTTTTGCTTAAAGGGGAATTAAGAATTTTGTTTTCTATGTTTGACATGAAAATGTCTGCTAGGAGAGGGCTAAGAGCAGAACCCATTGGTAGGCCTGAATTTTGTAAATAAAATTTGTTATTAAACTGGAAATTGGTTTGAGATAGGCAAAGTTCAAAAGAGGACAATATTTCAGTAGTAACTATTGGATTTATATTTCGTTCCTGTAAGATTTTTTGGATAAGTATAAAACATTCATCTGTTGGAATATTAGAAAACATGCTTTTTATGTCAAAAGAAACTAGTATGGAGTTATCTGGGGTTTTTATGTTTTTTAGTTTTTGGACGAGATCTACTGAATTATTTAAACTGTGACTTGGTTTAAAGTTGCTTATTTGTATGAAGAACGAATTTAGTTTCATACTGAGTTCTCTCGTGGGGCTATTTATGTATGAAACGACTGGGCGAATGGGATTTCCTGGTTTGTGATTTTTTATAAGGCCATAGAGTTTTGGTGCTTGTGGGTTCATATTGATCATTCTTTTTTTTATCGAATCTAAAAATGGCTGTTATGTTTGACAGGGTTTGTTTCAAATTTGTTTGAATAACTTTTGTAGGATCGCTTTTAATTTCTGTAATATTTTCGGATTGAATAAATGCTTCTATTTTATTGACATATTCAACTGTTTTTTTTTTAATAAATTTAGTGGTATAAAACATAGCAGTTCCTTTTTAAACATTTCCCGAAGATGATTAACTACCACATAGCATCAACTTTTTAAAATTTGAAAGCTGATTTTGAAAATATTCTGGAGGAGGAATGCAGAATAAAATATATTTATATCCAGGCTTAGAAACTTTTAATGTTTCTAAAATTAAAGTTTTTTATTTATAAATATTTTCACTCTCCTATTTCCTCTAAAGTATTTTTATGACAGTTTAAAATTAAAAAGAGAAAGAATAGAACAGATCCACTTTTTAATCGAAAAAATAAAAATTAAATCATTAATTCAATGAAAGCTAGAAAAGCAATTGGGCCCAAAGGAATAAGCGCAAAAATATATGAATGAATAGATGACATAAAACAGATGACGCAGGGAGTAATTACAATCACGACTGCATTCAGTAACCTATATGAGAAGGATAGTAAAGAGTTAACTGAGGAAGAATGAAATAAAATAGAAGCAAACCACAAAGATATTAGGAAAACTAAGAGAAAAATTTATGTTATTTATTGATTTGTGCAAAGCATATGGTTTCGTACCAATATAAAAATTGTGAACAAGATTGGAAAAAATAAATATTTGTCATACATTAGTCAGAGCAATTGAACCATTTTATAAGAGAAACAACCAAAATGATGATTACGAACTGAATTTCAGATGGATTTAGATCAATCTAATGACTTCTAGATATAGTATTTAATTTTTTGTTGTAAATACTAATCTACTCCGTCAGTTCGTAATGAGAAATACTAAAAATCATTTGATATGTATTTAGAAATAAATTTCCAGAGTTGATACATATTTATAGCGAAGAATTAAAGATCACATCTAGTATTTATTCATATTTGTCGCCATATTTGACCCACCAAATTGGTTTTTTCAAAAATGCTCATCTGCAAATGAAACTAGACCTCTTTACCAAAAATTTATATAAATGTATAATAACCTCTTTAGGTTCAGTTTTAGATTAATACTACTATTCTGTGCTTGACGTTTCGCTCAACGCAGTGGGCTTTTTCAAAAGTATAATCTAAAATAAAAAGGAAAATACTAACATGGGTCACAAATATATATATATGTATATATATATATATATATATATATATATATATATATATATATATATATATATATATATATAAATATATATATATATATATATATATATATATATATATATATATTGCTACACTGGAATTTATTTTAAGGCGCTAATAAAGATTGTTTCGTGCGGGCAGAGCAGAGTTGAAAGCTAGAGGCGGCACTAGCAAGCAGGCGCCACTGAATTTTTGGCCGGGTAAACTCAGAAACCACCCCACGTTGTTGCTTGGGCCTAGAGTTCAACTCAGCTCTCTAATTTGCTGCATAAAATTTTAAAAATTAAGAAAAAGGCGACTTACTAAAGCAAAGGACAAGAAGCTGCGGGAAAAATGAAGACTCATAAGAAAAAAATGTTTTATATTAATACTACTCTCTATTCATTGATAAGGAAGTCCTTAAGGGTGCATTGGTTTCAATTCCTAAGGGTGGATCTATTTTGTTGGTCGACCTAGTGGGTGGATCTGGACGTCCTCGTTCCCAGAAAGTGGATATGGGTATTCTTCTACTCCGAGGGTGGATATGGATATTCTTTTACTCCAAGGGTAGATATGGGTATTCTTTTACCACATGGGTGGATATGGGTATTCTTTTACCACATGGGTGGACGCTGATCTTCTGAGGTCAGACTGATTCCTTCGTTGATCCACGCAAACTGCCCAAAATCCCTGTCTCCAGGTTTATCCCGATAAAAAAACCATAACTGCCAACCTGGCAAAAGATACGGTACACCAAAACTCAACAAAATTATCAGGATAATTTTCGACTTTCCATCTCAGAATTCCAAAAACTTGGCAACTAAAAATTGAGATGGAAGTCTGCAGCTACTTCGGCCGAATCAAACCAGGAAAAAAGTGAAAAATGAAGGCAAAACTGCCTCCATTTATAACCATGGCCCTGCTTGCGCACTAATCGACTTCCGTTAGGCGCGTTCAATTACCACGTGTGAAAGAAATGACAGCTCAAAAAGAAAGATACCGAGCAACAACAGTCGGCTAAAACGCATTTGTTAGTTAAGCCAATTCGTTAATCATTAGTTTTCCAGTCAAAACAAAAGTAATAAATCTGATAAGTATCCCAATAGTTATTTTTAAATTCAAGAAATATATATTAATACATCAATTAAAATTTTCTCATTTCTGCAACCCAACATACATGCAATCTCTTCGAATGTAAATATAAATGGTACGACAAAAAACAAGATCTTTCTGAATACAAAAAAAAGATAGCAATAAATTTGACATTGATAAGACAATACCAAAACACAGTGTAGTAAAATACCAAAGTAGGACAAAATAATGGCAAATAAAAAAATCGAAACTGTACTTAATGAAATGCTTGTCTTAAAAGAATCCCTGGAAATACTTAAGGAAAATGATATTGTAACGACAGTATTTGCAAAATAAGGTTAAATTAAATTAACTATATATATATATATATATATATATATATATATATATATATATATATATATATATATATATTTAAAAGGATTTAGTCTCGTGACTCGACTAATTATTAAGAAAAAGCCAACTAAACCGAAAGGTTTAAAGTATTTTTGTGAGGCTGCAGTCAGAAGAATGGTTGGCTAGAGAAGAAAACTATTTTTTTGTTAGTCTAGCTTTCGAGAAGCCTTCCTCTCTTCATCAGAACTTCTACAAAAGAAAAAATAGAATTCAGGAATAATTCTATTTTTCATAAAATAAAAATAAAGGAAAATGAGTCATTATGCACTTAACACTAAGATAACATAATATAAAAATAAATATTCTAAGACTAAAATTCTTCAATTTATTTTTTAAGATCCTAATTTCTAGCACGTGGACGTCCTTGAAATGCCATTTTAAATGAATGAATGAAATTGACAACTGACAGTTGGCACCAAACGTCTATTTTAATAGATAAAGTATACCCAAGAACTGGTAATCATTTTGGGGGCGGAGGTAACGGTTCTTGAAAAAGTATTATGTTTTTAAATAAAAAGCAGATAAAGGATGGAGATTTTTACTTAATTTAGTCGTAAATATTACAGCGTAATTTAATATAGAAATCAAAAAGGTAAACTCAGCTCCCAGTTGAACAAGTATGATAATAACAATCAGAACAGTGACTAGACGGTATCTGTCTGAAATGATTGAAAAGTGAGGGATCGAATTCCATTGATTTCTAATTGTAGCAAGTAGTATATTATGCTGAGGTTTGTCTCCTCTTTGTTCATGGAAAGTTACCATATTTAAAACATGCTCAACAGGAGCACAAAGAAACACTCCTCTATTACAATCACATTTATGGGAACTTATTCTACCTGAAAAATTTCTAGAAGTTTGGCCTATATATACTTGGTCACAATTAAGGCATGAAATCTTATAAACAATATCCCAGCTTTCTTTCTATTAGACAGGTGTTTTGGTTCTAGAGTAAGATTCCACTTTTTAAAATCTTTTTAAGTCAACGAAAATATGTAGCGTTAAGTTAGTTCTATTTTTATAAAAAAATAAGGTAGATTATTTCCTCTTCTGTAGAAGTCCTGATGAAGGAAATAAACTTTCTCGAAAGCTAGACTAAGGAAAAAGAGTTTTCTTTTCTGACCAACCATCCTTTTGACTGCAGGCCCACAAAACTGCCGTAAATCTTTCGGTTTAGTTGGCTTTTTCTTAACTAGACCAGTCACGACATATATATATATATATATATATATATATATATATATATATATATATATATATATATATATATATATATATATATATAGGGTGTTTATTAAACTTGCGGCAAAAACTCAAGAGGTTATTTCTCTTGGACTAGTCTAAGGATATTTTGTCCTTTAATGATTTCTGAAAAGGCGCTTTGTTTCGAAGATAGGACGAAATAAATTTTCGACAATTCTAATTTTGGTATTTTTCAAATTATGAATGCGATCGTACTACACTGGACTTACCAAATAATAATAAATTTATAAAATGCGTTTTTATCTTTTGACAACATTTCAATTATTGCAAATGGCAGCAGATATTGAATTTAAATACGTGATTGATCATTTTGTATGTGTCGAATTTGTTGAGACTGATCGATGTTTGGTTATGTGACGTGTATTTTCTGTCTTTAGTACTGAAACTGTTGTTAGTTAAGTCCTCAATCATGAATCGCTATATGAACGTCGAGATGGCTGACATGTATTTCATTTATAGACTTGGTGATGGCAACTCATTAGAAGCTAGACGGGTGTACATTGAATGATTTCCTAACCGTAATGTTCCTAATAGAAAAACTTTTCAGTAGTATTTATCAACATTTTCGTGAAACAGGAACACTAAAGCGAATTGGAGGACCAGCAAGGCCAATGACAGTAAGAACGGTAGAAGTAGAGGAGAATATGCTGAACATGACAGAAGAAGAAATTGCAAATAGTTTGTAAGTAATGGGAGTGTTTGGAACATTCTTACATACAACGCGCTCAGACATTTATTCCTGCTGATTTTTCTCCACCTATTGCATTCTGCCAATGGCTTTTGCACACATTGGTTCAAATCCCTCAATTACTAACACTGATTCTTTTTACCGATGACGTCAGTTTCTAAAGAAACGCAATAAGGAACTTCCACAATAAACATGTGTGGGCTAAAGAAAATTCACATGAGGCACTTGAAGATCGCTTTCAACATCGTTCTCGTTGAACATTTAGGTTGGAATTGTGGGTGACTCGTTAATTGGACCGATATCTCTACCGAATGACTTACCGGTGAGGTATACCGTAACTTTTTGGAATAAACGCTACCTTACCTTCTGGAGGAGGTACCATTGGCTGCAAGAAATGTAATGTGGCATATGCATATTGGTGCACCAGAGCATTTTAGTGTGGTTGCTCGGAAGTTTTTAACAGTAACACATGAAGATCGATCGATTGGTCGAGGTGGACTTCACTTATGGCCCGGACTTAAACCCCCTGGATTATTTCGTATGGGATCATCTAAAGTCATTAGCTTATACTATTCCAGATGTGGAAGATTTAAGAAATCGGATCATTGCTGGATGTAACTCAATAATTCATACATTAGAGCTGGAGGCAGTCTTTTTGAATACATGTAATTTTTGGTAATAAATTGTTTTTATTGTTGAAAATTTGTGTCGCCCTGTATTTTCACAACAAGGCGACTTTTCAACAATTATCAAAGGACAAAAGAACCTTAGAATAGTCCAGGGAATAGCCCTCTGAAATTAAGCTGTATGTTTAATATATATATATATATATATATATATATATATATATATATATATATATATATATATATATATATATATATATATATATATATATATATATATATATATACCGGGTGTCAACGAATCTATTAGACAAGTCATAATTTCTAGAGTATTATGGGTATCAAAATGAGAATTGGTATAGGTAAATGGTATATCAAGGGGAGAGTTTTCGCATATTTTCCACTTTCCGGCCACTTCCGGTTTCACCGGAAATGGCCCCGGTTTTGAATTTTTAAATGGAACACCCTGTATATTTTTTGGATTTCTGAGACAATTCTAGATCAAAATATGACATTTTAAAAACTTTTTACGTCTACTTCATTTTTTTAGAGCCACTTTTAAAATTGCATCTTGGTGGCCATGATCGGACGCAAACTAATCTAAGGGCCTTAGGTGATGTCAAAAAAATACAATCGCAAAGTTTTAGTTACTAGTATGAAAGACAGGAATAAGACAAGTTGACAAAATTACGTTTTCATTTCTAACTATTAACCTTCAAATGGCGACCCCTTTTTGACAAGCGTCAGTTCGCTCGTAGACGCCATACAGTGAGCTTTGAAAATGGTGAATGAGATTTCACCGAAACGTCAGCTGCCTTACAGTCCTGAGAGGGACTCAGCACATACACGGGATGCCCGAAAACCTTCGATTACACACATATATATATATATATATATATATATATATATATATATATATATATATATATATATATATATATATTTGCATTTCAGTTTGCTTTGGTCTCCCCTAAAATAAAAATTACTCCTTTGTGCCAACAGGTAAACGACTACAGAAAATCTTCCCACACCTCTATAATTAGGTGGACCTATTAATAAACTGGATGGAAGAAAATTAAACTAAAATTTATTCACATGGCTTAACTACCAACTCGATTTAACATGATGTCTATAAGAACCTGGGTATTTTTTTATTTGTTTCGAATGTTGTTTTAATTTCCGGCGAATCTTTGTGTAAGTTGAAAGGAATAAAGTAATATAGACATATTTATTATATTCTAGATGTCTCTTTAA
This sequence comes from Diaprepes abbreviatus, assembly GCA_034092305.1. Classification (NCBI taxonomy): domain Eukaryota; kingdom Metazoa; phylum Arthropoda; class Insecta; order Coleoptera; family Curculionidae; genus Diaprepes; species Diaprepes abbreviatus. The sequence continues at coordinate 5,098,119 of JASJET010000129.1, forward strand.
TTTGTGGCGGTAACTGTAATTATTCAAATTTAAGATCTTGTAGCAATAGGCTATTTAGTAAATAAAACGTTACTGTCAACCAGAAATAATAAAGAGGAAATAATTTATATGAAATCACCCCTATGGTGGAATTCTTATGTTTATCTGGAGGATCACACTTACTTGTACAGGGTGAGTCAACGATTGGATGAAGTAAGTTTGTGCCTTTTCGGTGAAATTTACAAAGAAACTATATTTATTGTTTGATACAGTTTATTTTTACGCAGATTTTAAAAATATTTAGGACTCTACAGGGTGAGCCAAAAAACTAGGACAGCATAAAGTTGTATTTTTTTAAATAGAACACCCTATATACGAATCGTATTTTCGATTTAGCTTATAATTTTAAATCTTTTTTATTAAGGGTTTACTATAACAAAACTTCATAGTTTCTGAGATAATTAAGTTTAAAAAAAAAGTCACATTTTCAAGCATCAATTCAATCCTAAAAAACGGTTTCAATTTTGTGACAAATATATTCAAATTTGGAATTTAGCAAGGCCAAGGAAAAGTTAACATAATTTTTGCCTAATATTTGCAATAAAAGCTACAGGGTGTTGAACACATCGGCTCAAATTTGAACAAGTTTAAATGAATAAATATCTTTTTTTTTAATGGTACACCCTGTATATTTTCATGTTATTTAATAGAGTAATAAAAACCCTAAAAGTTTTGTTCAATATATTCTATACCTATTTATAATAGTTTTTGAGATATTTCAGTTTTTCTTATTTTCCATACTTTTTTACAGAAACAAACAGTCTTCATTATCATAGGAGCCATGTAAAATAATAAAAAGAAACTACAGAAACAGAATGTGGTTAAATATGATGAAGTGCATTATTCGTTATATTACAACGGCAATAGTTTAATTAAACATAATGTGAAAAAATTAACACAACAATAACGACAAGGCAAATACATATTTACTTTTATACTAAATTGAAACAAAAAAATTACCTATTAAATACTGAGATTAATTATTTCTTTTTAATAAGTGTTCGAATAAACGACCCTATTGTGCAATGCACAAATTTAGTCTTTTTTGCAGATTTTCTCGGACCCTGGACAAAATTAGTGGCGTTATTGTTCTACAGGTATCCCTAATCTTGTTTCGCATATCTTCCACTGTTGTTGGTGGATTAACATACACCTTATTTTTAATATAACCCCATAGGAAGAAATCTAATGGGGTGATGTTGCAAGACCTTGGTGGTCACTCAATGAAACCCCCACGTCCAATCCATTTTTGCGGATATCGTTGGTCCAAAAACGCACGAACTTCACGATGGTAATGCGGAGGCGCACCATCGTGCTGGAACCACATACTGTCGAGCTCATCCCTATCGAGACCTTGAAGCAGTTGGGGTAGTTCTTCTTGTAGAAAGTTTAGGTAACTATGGCCATTTAGTGGTTCATTAAAAAAGTGGGCTCCAATAATTCGATTATGATGAATACCACACCAAACATTTAATGACCAGTGGTTTTGATGTTGCACCTCTCTAACCCAAAATGGGTTTTCTGTGGCATAATAATGCATGTTGCGTCTATTTACGGCACCGTTACTTCTAAAAGTAGCTTCATCACTAAACATTACCTTCCATAATAAATTTGGATTTAATTGAATTTCCGCATTTATTGTACGACAAAAGTTTACACGACTTTCAAAATCCTGTCCATACAATTCTTGGTGTAATTCCATGTGATATGGATGATACCTATATTTCTTGGTAGTACGATTAGCGGTGGATTGTGATGTTTCACATAATGCTGCTAACTGACGGCTACCAATATAAGGATTTTCCTGAACATTTAACAATACTTGTAGTTCTTTTTCTTCATTAGTTACTGGTTTGTTGACCACTTTACGTTTTGGATAATCAACAGTACCAGAAGAATCAAATCTTTGCATTAAGTTTTGAAAAGTATGGGTATTAGGCTGGCGTCGATCAGAATACTTCATTTTGTAAATTCTTTGAGCAAGAAGGCAATTTTTTTGAGCCTCTCCTATTGTATAAATCATATCTATTAACTCATTCTTTGGAAAATTCATTTTACAATATAAGATGAATGCAAAAAAAAACCAGACTACACTACATAAAAACCAAAAGAAGCGATTGCGGTTATAAATTTGACACACAGAAAAATGTTCTTTTACATTGTTTTTGCCATGGCTACTATGATAATGAAGACTATTTCTGTAAAAAAGTATGGAAAATTATAAACACTGAAATATCTCAAAAACTATTATAAATAGGTATAGGATATATTGAACAAAACTTTTAGGGTTTTTATTACTCTATTAAATAACATGAAAATATACAGGGTGTACCATTTAAAAAAAAAGATATTTATTCATTTAAACTTGTTCAAATTTGAGCCGATGTGTTCAACACCCTGTAGCTTTTATTGCAAATATTAGGTAAAAATTATGTTAACTTGTCCTTGGCCTTGATAAATTCCAAATTTGAATATATTTGTCACAAAATTGAAAACGTTATTTAGGATTGAATTGATGCTTGAAAATGTGACTTTTTTTCTTTAAACTTAATTATCTCAGAAACTATAAAGTTTTGTTACAGTAAACCCTTAATAAAAAAGATTTAAAATTATAAGCTAAATCGAAAATACGATTCGTATATAGGGTGTTCTGTTTAAAAAAATACAACTTTATGCTGTCCTAGTTTTTTGGCTCACCCTGTAGAGTCCTAAATATTTTAAAAATCTGCGTAAAAATAAACTGTATCAAACAATAAATATAGTTTCTTTGTTAATTTCACCGAAAAGGCACAAACTTACTTCATCCAATCGTTGACTCACCCTGTACATATTTTTTTAATTTTTAGGCAATTTTTATTGCTTTATTATGCTATGACTGTGTGTGGCATAATCTCACTTTTATCTTTTAAGTTGTTAATGTAAGAGTTGATTGTTTATAATAATATTATTGTTTACATTGTATTGACGTTTTAATTTTATACGTAATTTATACTGTCTAAGGGCTACGCTGGCGTTGGAGACTGTTTCCCAAATGGCAAGGTTGAGGTATACCATTTCACGAGTGAGTGTGGTTGATGAGTACTGAGAAAGCTTATTTACTGATCACATTTCCTTGTTTCTAGGGTCTGAGCCCTGAGGATGGTTTAAGTAAGACCGAAAATGCTTGATCCTGTAGCATTTAAATGTACCAGTTTGCATCAATGCTTCATGTTTTTAGTAATATTATATAATTTGTATATTTTACCTGATTAAATTTAATTATTTATCCTGTAATTTAAAATTTGTAAACATGGAATTTGTTTTTGATTTTTGATCTTATAACTTGTCACCCTTTCTTCTTAACAGTGTTTGTAAAATGCGCTTGATTATATATCACATTATTTGGTTTGAATTTGAAGGTAATAAAATATTTTATTTTTATTAAAATCTAATTTATTTACATTCCATTTCAGTATTAAAAATATAAGATTATAGTCAGTAATATAGTTCAGTTAGCATTTGTTGTGGATGTATACCTGATTCGTTTGCCACGAGCACGGCATGTAGAGTCCGATCATTTAAGGTTAAGTATACAGTATGGAATTTGTAACATTTTTTAAAGTTTGTTTTAATCACGATTAGTAATTTTGGACTGTTTTCATCACAATTGTATTTTTGATAATTTTCCATGGCTTGCCAATATTTGATTTATTACTTGGTAAGTTCGGAACTAGGTAAGAGTGCTCCAGGTTGAGAATAAGGTTGGCAAAAATTACGAACAAATATCCCTAAAATTTGTCAAGTGAGGCTGGGATAGAGATTTTCATTTCCGCTTCTTTTACGGTTGAACCGTCGAAGGCAGTAGACAAATCTTGCCATTAGACCTGAAAGGGCAGACTACCATGTGTTTTTGTTATAGTCCACTAATCAATGAGGTAAGATTTTGTCCCCTTATCCTTACAAGCATGTTGTAAAAATAACAAATTCTGTTTCAGGGCTTCTTCTTTGACTTCGTTTCATTTCTTTCCCTGCTTTTTTCATTTTCTGTTTTTCTCGGCTGATCAAGTTTTCTGGTTTTCCTGACTGTTGTGACTCTATTTTTCCTGGCCGGGTTACCACAACGATTTTGACCTCCACGATTAGGCTCTCCTTGCATTTGGTTGGTGAGTTGGGATTGGCCTTGTGAAGCTCCATTCATCCACAATCATCAAGGATCCTGATAACAGCACGAGATCAAATAAATAGAAGTGAGAGGTATCGTATACATAAGCATATACCAGGTAGAAGAAAACCTTAATTTAGAGAATAGGACCTAGACATCGATTTTTTTATGCACATAGAATATAATATAAGTATATTTACATTTAACATAACATAAAAATGCAAAAACATCTTGGTAACTTTCTTTATAAAAATTACTTTTCATACTCTTAGCCATTAAAATTTTAGAACGTTTTGCGGCCAATTATTTACATAACCTTTAAAAGCTATATAACGTCTGTAGTTACCAAGAAAGAGCACAAAAAAAATTCTAGGTACCATTCTTTTTTATGTATACAATTTTTTGGAATAAAATGGAATTGTTATTGTGTTTTAAATAGTCGCTTTATTATGGAGCTATTCACCAGCAGTCAGTAAATTAACATCATTCCTCAAACCTATGTGTATTCCTGTTTTATCACTAGGTAAGTAACACAGACAATGTCAAACAGGTAGCGCCTATTAGGTAATCAAGGTAAAGCACAACTATCTCTAAAAGAGATACAGACCTAGCCTTCGACATATTGGTAATGTACTGGATCTGGTGTTTAGTAGTACTCCAGGAGTTAAATTAAATATATCAAATGTCTCTATTACCAGACGTGATATCTATCATCCAGCATTAAGCTTGGAGATCCCAATGCCTGAGCAAATGCATGAGTTTCAGTACTGTTGTATCTAAAATGATTTTAAAAACTTCAATTATTTAGAAATTAATAATTATTTGTCTTATTTTGATTGGCACTTACTTGTTAATGAAAATGTTGTAAATGTTACTTTGAATGCCTTTTATGATATTCTTAATGAATGTTTTAATATTTATGTACCTAAAGCAATTGCTAAAAATAAGAAGTTTTCTCATTAGTTTAGCCCTGAATTAAAGGCACTGATCTTAGAAAAGAAGAAGGCACACAGAAATTTTAAAATGTCTAATTCTGCTGAAAACTATATGGTGTTCTCTGATTTGAGAAGATCATGTAAGCAGTTATATGAAAGTACCTACCATGCTTATATTTCGGATATGGAGGGGACTATGTGTTCCGATAATAGTGCATTTTGGGGTTATGTGAATGCAAAAAATGGAAGTGGTTGTTTCCCCAGCTCAATGTCTTATGGTGATTATTAGGCTAATAATCAATCAGACATAGTGGAGCTCTTCAGGTTATTTTTTTCATCTGTGTATTCTAGAAACTCTGATGGCCTCCCATCTCGTAACTGTGCAGGGTTAACTGATCTTGGTTTTCTGCATGACACCTTTGGAAGTATTTAATGCAATATCGCATCTAGAAAGTAGGTTGGGAGTGGAGCCCGACCGTATTTCACCTCATTTTATCAAAAGTTACCAGTGTATCCTTTCCACAATATTATCTGAAATATTTAATGTATCTCTGTCCACTGGTGTGTCTCTGATGTTTGGAAGGTTACTTATATTAATCCTATCTACAAGTGTGGTGATAAGACGAATGTTGAGAATTATAGAGGTATCTCAAAATTCTCTATATTTAGCAAATTGTTTTAACAGATACTCCATCAAAAAATATATCCCCTCTTTATAAGTCTTTTCTCTACTGCCCAACATGGCTTTGTCCGTGGTCGCTCTGTAGTCACTAATCTGTTCGCTTATAAGCACGTCTTGTTGGAGGCGTTGCAGAGGCGTTATCAGGTGGATGTTATTTACACTGACTTCTCCAAAGCCTTTGACAAGGTGGATTGTCAGCTTCTCTTGATGAAGCTAAGTAGTATGGGTATCCACGGAGTTTTTCTTAAGTGGTGTGAAAGTTATCTTTCCAATCGAACACAAAAGGTGAAGATTGATGGCGTTGAATCTGCTGATATACCTGTCACTTCTAGAGTCCCACAGGATGCACATTTGGCACCTCTCCTTTTTAATTGTTTCGTGAATGACATAGAGGATTCTATAACCTCAAGCAGATGTCTTTTATATGCTGACGACTTAAAGATACCTAAGGTTGTTGGACAGATAGAGGACTGTATGGCCTTGCAGGATGACCTGGATAGTTTTATTAAGTGGTGTGACCGCAATTTCATGCAACTTAATTTAACAAAATGTTCTGTCATTACTTTCTCAAAGAAAAAAATAGTATAGTTTATAATTATACATTGCACAATACAATGCTGACTCGCTCAGATCATATTAAGGATCTTGGGGTGATATTTGATGAGAGTCTTTCTTTTGACCTGCACGTTGATAGTATTTCGAGCCGTGGTTTGAGACTTGTTGGTTTTATTTAACGCACACTAGCTGATTTCAGCAGTGTGCAGTGTTTTAAATCTGTATACTGCTCAATATTTCTGTCAGTCTTGAAGTATGCATCTCCAGTCTGGGCACCAAACTATGAAATATATAAAAATAAAATCGAGAAAGTACAGGTTTCTTTCTTGAAATTTGTTGCTTTTAAGCAAGATGTGCCATTCAGTGTAATACGGGATTATATGAGCTTGTTATCATTATATAATAGACGCATCTCTCTTGACCTAATATTATTTTATAAGATCATAAACTCTCTGGTTGATGCTCCTGAATTGTTGGGGGCTATTGGATTCTCTGTACCTCAGAGGGTGCTTCGGATCCATAGTCTTATTAATGAACCATACCATAGGACAAACTATGCGTTTAACACCCCAATGTCCAGAATGAGTAGGGAAATGATTTCACTGCCTAGGAATGTTGACCCATTTATACTCTCTCTGAACTCATTTAAGGGTTGTATTAAAGAATTTTTAAGTAATTGAATTTTATACATAATAGACTCTAGTGACAGTATTATTGTTTTCATTAATTGTTATTCTTTTATTACTGATGTGACTTGTGATATTTTGTGATTGTTTCGTTTCAGATTTTTTATTCTTATTTGACGTATTATATAAAATGGAATTTGTATGATTTATTGCCGTTAATAAACCATTATTATTATTATTATATTGAGCTGCCGTGCGCATCAGTTGCTGTACCCTCTAAAAAGGGAGAACGCTAGAGCCCATAATTCAAAATATACACTGAAATACACAACAATATCTCTCCTTTTTTTAACATCTTCTTGCGTTCGAAGAGTGAGACAGCGCTTCCCGATAAATTAAAGCACATCGGCACACCCTGCATATTTTATTTTTACTTGTTTGTCTTTAGCGTTAGTAACTGTTGAGTTTTTCGCATTAAAACCGATTTATCTCGAAAACCGCCAGTTTTGTCGAAAATAAGTACCTTTTTTGAAGAGGAATGACAAACGTATTTAAAAAAATAATTTTGAGTTCTGTAGAATAACATCTGTCAAAAATTAGGCCGAACGAGTGTGGCTGCAAGTCCGTTCCTGACTTCTCTGATGATCTAAAACATCTACTATAGTATGGTTTAATGGGTTTTTATGGCCTCTATAAAATATTAAAATTTCATTAAATTATACAAGTCGGTGCAATACTTAGAGCCGATAAAGTAAATCGCTGGTTACTCTATGAAAAAATAAGGTTATTTGGACCTCTTCTGTATGCTCGCAAGAAATTAGGAGGTACTTACCGGACACCCTGTATATCTCTTATCCAAAATATTTTAAAAATATTTTTTAATTCTCTGTAAATATACCGAAGGAAGTATTTATATATACTCAAGATCTTTAATAGTTTAAATTACAAAATAAATAAAAGCATTTAAAAACACAATTTATAATGAATTAAGAATACATCAATGATAGTTTCAGTTTAATTCATTAAATCAAAATTTGTATTATAACACTCTTAAAAAGTATTAAGTCTACGAAATTCTGAGATTACTAAACGACAAACTTTTTAGCGTGGCACTTTTTTTTATCCTTGTTTGAGATAAATTTAAAACAGCCAATTATTATTAATTCTACTTCTAGTAACCACAAAAATATGCAGCAATATGACACGTATTTTCTTAGATAACTTACTTGCTACATTTCCTATTCTCGTAACATTGTATCAAAAAAGCTGGGTTGCTGACCTTTACAACATCAAAAAATTTAGACAACTTGGAAACAGGTTAGACAAAAACAATCAAAATCAATTAATTAAATCAGGCATAACATTAATTAAATAAAGAAGTAAAACCACAAAAATGAGATGCAGGATTGCTTCCGCTAAAACTAATTGGATATTTTTGCTTGAAAATTGGTTGAGCAGTAAACATATTGAAATAACTATCTTTTAAAAAAGATAACTTGAATGTTTGAGTATCCTGTATGTATATGATATTCCAAATAAAATGTACCGGACAATATAAAAATACAGGTAATTCGTAATTCGGAAATATCAAAACAAGGTTTTATATTTTGGTTGTTAATAAAATCGAAAATTTTTATAAAAAATTTAATTCCTCAATGTAGAAAAGGAGGGAATCAAGAAAATTACAAATTTTAATAGTAAATAATTCGTTTTCTTGAGATAATTCTTTAACCTGCAGTGGGAAAATTTTCACTTGTTATACAGGGGCGGATCCAGTCTCTCTCTTTGGGGGGGGGGGGGGCGGTGATATCACAAAAGTACAGTATGGCAAGCAAGAACAAGTTGTCGGTGGGGGGGGGGACACCAGAAACATTCCCATTTCTAGTGTTAAAAACAGGGTCGGGTCTATTTTTCTAAATTTGATGCTCTTGGAGAGGGAATATGCCAGCAACATACCCATTCCTAGTATAAGAGACAGAATCAGATCTATTTTCCTGAACTCAAAGCTCTTGGGGAGTGGCTATGGCAAAAAAAAACAAGTTATCAACGGAGGGGGGGGGGAGTATCATTAGCATACACATTCCTAATAAAAAAGGCAGAATAGGTATTATTTTCCTGAACTCCGAGCACTTGGCAGGGGGGGGGGGGGTGATCGTAAGCATACACATTCCTGTACTCTATTCAAGAACTAGAGAGAGTAATAAAACTGTTACCGAAACCTCCAACATCCCTTCTCCAGTGCCGCAGGTAACTGAGGACTGCAATAAATCTAATTATATTTAATTATACTTAAATATTATAAGCTTTTATAAAATAAAATGCAACAATAAAATTTCTTATAATTCAATTTAATTTCTGTCAGTGAGAAAAGTACACCTTACAGTGTGTCCTTAATGATTTATCTTAATTGTGCTTCTTTTTATATATAATTTGAGCTAAGTGAGATACCCAAAAGATATGGCTTCCACCTCTATATTTATTCCAAAGTCGTTAAACTAGGTCATTTTTTCCTCAAAGAAAAACTTATTACGATGAATGTTTATGATGCTTTAAGATATTAATATCTAGATAATAATGTTAAAAGCTCTGTTGAGATGTGTTCCAACAGGACAGGAGTTGGAAATCTACTATGTACCGAATACTGAAGGAGAAAAAAATGACTGGAATTGTTGGTACTCCCAAGCCACATTCGATCACAGGCAGACGAAGAACCTCGTTGAAAGAAGAGATGAAAACTGCAATAAAAGGAGTTGTCACTAACTTTGATTACAAATAAGATACGTAATGTTTACCAGTATAAACACAATTTATTATTTAAATTTTTGTTTTTGTTGTATTTTATTGTTTAATGTTGTTTTTATATTTTTTTATACATTTTTATTTTAGTGTCCCACTCTTTAATTTTATATATATTTAACTCCAATTAACCGTAATTTTTCTATTATTTTGTTATTGTATTTGTGTCTTTTTCTTAAGGGTGTAGAATTAACATGTTTTTATTTTTTTGGGGATATCGGATTTCTATATAATAAAGTAAATTAAATTAAGATGTCAGTGCAATAGAAATAAAAATAAGTAGGTCTACTTTTAACTGTTACATATAAAAATTAATTACATTTGAATCCCTTTTTAGTGTTTAATTGTAATTCTGCAGATTGTTTGAAGAAATAAGTAAACTGAAACGTCAAATGTTAAAAATGTTTTTAATTAATAATAAAATGACCTATAGCCCCAAAAAACTTTTAATATTATATGGACGAATTGATTTTTTTATATAGGTTTAACTTCTTGTATTTTTGACAATGGGTATTTTGTAAGTATTTAAATTATAAATTGGAACTTTTTAAGAGAATAAGGCTACGTTTTAGTCTGAATGTGCCTAAAATGGTTTTTATGCCAAAATTAAAAATAATAAAAATACAGTTGTGATTTGTGTTCAGTATGCAAAATTATCTATATTTTGTGATATGTGTGAATTATTAAGAAATCATAAGAAATAAAATAATATTATAAAAACTTTTTATTTTAAGTTGATTACCGAAATAATATTCTATGCCATAAATATTTAGTGATAAAATAAACCTCCTTTCGACGCCTATGACAAAGATTAAAATCCTTTTTAACACTTCACACTTCCAAATATCCATTGTTATCCAACCCAAATAGTCCATTATTATAGACCGGTATTTTTGATTATAAAATTTCTAACCCATTCCTATGAAAAATATATGTGTCTAAGAGATTTTTCCAAAGACAACGGACTAAAAAGAACATAGGTAGTTTGTGAAGAAAAAAGGGTAAAAAATTATTTATTACTCTCTCTAGTTCTTGAATAAACTATAGTATAAGAGGCAAAATCGGGTCTATTTTCCTGAACTTAAAGCTCTTGGGGGGGGGGGGGGGGGGCGATCCGCGCCTGTCTCTAAAAGGCAATTTTTTGAGGTAAAATATAATATAAGTCCAAAAATTAATATTTTGGAGGAAATCAAGATTTGATTACAGTTTCAATGGAACTTTGCGGAGGGCACCAACAGCAGCACTTCTCCTACATCTAAAGCTTCATAGCATTTTTGTGTCTCGGTATATTAAATTTCTAATTAAAAATTCCTATTCCTTCATATCTTTTATATAAAAAGTTAGTGTCACTTCGAACCGCCGTTTTTGAGATAATTAAATTTAAATGTTTTATTGCGTACTTGTACTCATCGTAACTCCCTTCACACTATCCAGAATTAAAGCTGATCCAAAAAATTTGAAGAGTGCTTAAGGACTAACATAGCAACAAACCAACAATGATAAAAGGATAGAAATGAACGGAATAATAAGAATAACACACACAGTTAATAATAACCGAAAACAGAAAAATTTTATTTATTTAATTGTCTAATTAAACTTGAATTGAAAATGACCTCCTTTTTCAGAGATTAATTCTACGGAGAAAGTTGAACTACACCCTTTCCATCTTCTCTATGTCTATATATAAAGTGTTTACTGAATTTTGTGTTCACGCCTACCATTATTCTTCCATCGGTTTAAAAGTTCCCTATAGGCCTTAAATTCGGTGAGTGGGGTGGCTAATTTGCAGGGGCATCATTTGCTCCGCCGATTTTGAAAATTCTCATTTAAGTGATTTCTAACATTTAATGTGAAGTGTGAAGTACACCGTCGTGCATGAATCAGATATTTAGTCTAGCAACAAATAAATATGGAAAATTTACCACATGTTCAATTATTTCTGCCCATATATTAATTTTATATTCATTTTAATAAGAAAGAACTTTATTTGCATCTCTTTATGCCAAGCAACATCCTTCAGTAGATAATTCTTTTTTATGAAAATTTTCATTATGTGCTCTACACTCATTATTGAATCGACAGAAGCCTAGTCTATTCGAGGTTGAGATGTATACGCTCTTGTACTTTCTGGAGATGGAATGAATGCAACCGTTGTTCTCTTAAAGCCCTATTTACTGTGCCACTAGAAACTCTAAGTTTTGAACCTATATGTCTTTTGAAAATCATGGAGTATATTACACGAAGGAAAGCGTTAAAAATATCAGTGAATTCATACAGTTTTTTCGTTAAAGCCATAACTCCCTGTGGTTTTCAATTTCTACGTATTTTGTAAACAATTCTCTGCAAGTTTTGCCCAGGTTCTCTTTGTTAATTTGACACGCTCTGTTCACACAAATTCTTAAATCTATGTAACAACTTGCAGTAGTTATTGAAATTTTCACTATTTCCATAAAGTACAGATTTATTTTAATTTCAACGAAAAGTAATGCAAAAATTCTAAATTTCAAATACTACAAACATCACAAAGTGACAGTAATAACAGCTGAGGAAGAATTACGCCTATCATGATATATAGTGTCTAATATTTTCGGATAAAAAAGAGTACGATAGTATTATTGCTTTTATGTCGTTTAAGATAGCCGTGACAGAACGAATCATGTTATTAACAAAAAATATAACATTCAAAGGAAAATTTTATACAACAAAGAATATACTTCTTTTAACATTAATACAAAAGAGGCTTGGAAATTCATTATACAGGTTTTCCAAAATTTTAAAGCGGAATAAAAGAACAAAAAAGCATTAGCAAATCATAATGTCATGCCAAGTTTGGGGTATGACTAGAGACGTAGAAATCGGGAACTTTGGTCTGTAAGATTAAATTCTAAACTATTTCTTCGACTTCGATTTATTAAAAAATATGGTTTTTACAAAATTTTACTGGCACACATAGCTGTATATCTTTTGAAATAGATTTTTACTTACACTGTAATTAGATTCATATTCAGCACTCTACCCTGGCTTGTCACTTAGATCACTGATTCACTCCCAACAGAGTAACCCCAGATTAACTTATCAACTGACTAATCCTTATCCCAAGCGTGACCGTCTTTTATCATTCTCATGTTGTTTTTTTCATTCAGGCAACAATCCATATATTTTAACAAACTTTGGCTCATCGTGATCCGGAAAAGGACCTTGCATGATCGACGACCAGTATACACATATTGCATTCATAGTTGGAAGATTATGAAATACCACTGTGCTGCCTTTTGAAATTTTTTGTCGCTCCCTGATATTGTTTTGGGATGTTGTATTTACTGTAATGTGCTGAATTCAAATATGAACTCGGTTATTACTCACCAGCCATAAATTTTTAGAGAAGGAAAGAAGAATATAAAATATGAGAAAAACAAATCATAAGCAATCAAGTGGATTTTCAAAATTTAAGACAAAAACACAGAATCACTTTTTTTACAAAATACTCTTCATTTATATTCACATTCTGTATAATACGGTCATTATCGGTTGTATTCCACAGGATCGATCTCATGTTTGTGGGTCCAACAGAAGTCCGCTAACATGTTCGCGGTCCATACCTCTTCTCAATTTGAATAATTTAATAGTAAAGTCATTCGCCCTATTCGTCTGAAACTGCATCTAAATTGTCAGGGAAGAATTCCAAATGAGAGTGAAGAAAATGCAGCTTAAGTGACATGTTGCAACCTACAGTCATGTAAGAATAGTTCCTCAACTAGAAAGTTACTACATATATTTTTAAAGGCTATCCATGCCATTTTTTTTTCTCGAAAGTATAATTTCAAAATGCGTGCTTTTAAAAAGTTCTCGCATTTGCGGCCCAACGAACGTTTTTCCTTTAAGCTTGGCCTCACTTAGACGCACGTATATTCGTCTCAAATAAAGAAAGGCATTTCCTTCTCTTTTTAAGGCTTGAAAACAATTTTTTATAAGCCCTAGTTTTACGTGCAGAAGAGATAAATAAAATTTCATCTGCTCTACGAAGGGTTCATTAAGGACGTTTTTCAGACCGGGCACAATGTTTTCACGTAACGGCCATTGATTGTGCACAATCATCTAGTTCATGCGATTCGAAATCGATTACATATTTTTCTGGAGGCTTAGGGACAGGTGTACTAGAAGAGTTTTGAGGTACAGATCTCATGAATGATATTCATTTTATGTTTGTTTTTCTTAGAAAAGTAGCTATCATCAACATGATGCTGAGGTTCCCGCCAAATCATTGGCATTACAAACTTCATAGATTTATGAGTACCCAGACTCTGTTAAGAGTCTTGAGCAAGTGTGGCAGCCAGTTTTGGGAGCAAACTTTGCACCCAAAATATAACTTGTAGGCTTTTCTTACAAGTGGGTTCAAGGTCTTTCGTTGAGCTTTTAGTATCACTCACCACATATAACCACATATGTAACAGAAACTGTTCTATTTGTTTACACAGGAGCACTACTACAACGCTCTCACTATTCGCTTATTCTTTGCAGTTCGCTCGTCTATCCAATCCTGGTCCTCCGACGACCAGCCAGCTGCTTATATACTCATTTCGAACATCTGGTGTTTTCTAGAAACATCGGGTATCGAGAGTACCAGAAGCGACGACATAATTTCTGTAGACAGAGTCCCTTCGACTATGGGGTATGAAAAAATTTAGAATAACGAGGGGTTTAATGAGTACCTCCGTTATTTTAAGTCCTAGGATGTTGAGACTTCGTAGTCGAAGATCATTTCCAGACGCCCCCTCCATGCAGTGTTGCCATATTGCTCACAATTTCCCTAAACTTAGTGAAAATGTAGATTTGGCATCGACGCACCCAGGTATGCTATAACAACTTATATATCGCTTAAGTAAATCCTTATACCTTCTTTGCAATCAGTCAAAACAAGTTGTTGATGTTCTCTAGATTTTGCTACATGATACGACAATTTACAGGTTAGTGAAGGGTTACAGAGATAGAAATTATCGAAATAATACATTGTTTTAGCGAGGAAGATTTTCATGCAGAACCGTTTAATTAAAGGTCAAACGGTTTGTTTTTATATTAATTTAAAATGGAGAAATTATTGAATTCGGAAACTAGACTTTATGATGTATTATATTTTTTCCTATGTGATATATCTACTGGTCTTAGAGAGTCGGACCCCAGCGAACTAAAAAAGTCCCTTGATAGGCTAACTATCTAGAGGATAGTGTCGTGTTGTCTTGTCCGGTGGGTTAGAAGATATGGTATTATTTATGTTGATTATATAGTACTCCTTACTTTAACCAGCTGTAGTCGGCATCGCTTCACGTGCATGATCCCCTGTATTGACCGATCATACCATCTTTTTTAATTTTTGTTTATATTTTCCTTATGTGACAATGTAATTCATGTCTTATTCCTTGGTCTAAAATATCTCGCAAAATATACATTCTAAACTCACATTAAGATTTTTCATTCCAAAATAGGGGAGACGTAGACAATGAGCTAGGAGGGCGCTTCGATCAGAATATATTGGACCTAATCAGAGGTATCAAGGATAATCCTTGAAGGTAGAAAATGTTGATATCAATCTCACAAGGCGAATAAATTCGCCCGTTCATTTTAAAGTGTTATAAATTCGTATATAAAATATATTATGACTTATTTTGTGATCATAAAAAAGATTTTCATTTATTGCTCGGTGTTATTTTTAAATACTATTTCTTATTCACTTTTAAGAAGGAAATCTTTCTCCCAATCATCGTTTAATCAGCCTGTAGAATTTTTTTTTGTTGGTCATAGTTAATAAAATTAAATTTGCATATCTAAACCAATTAAATATTTAAATTATATCAAAACTTAACTCATTTTAATGCTAATTCGCTGATAAACTATTTTTCTAGTAACATTTATATCTAAATTTGACTGTATTTAAACTCGATGCTAATCTTCTTAATCTCGTTTTTTTCCTGCATATCAATCAAGAAATCTGGCCGAGTCATTGAACTACAATTACGTTAAAACACAATTCTTACTGAAAGAGAAGTTGTGAATGAAAATCCGGCGTCAGGTGTAGCTACGTTTCGAGAGAACTTATTTAAAAATATACGATCGCTCGGAATAACCCATTGAACCAAAATATATCTAGTTTAACTACACATACTCTATAACAGTATTTTAAATAAAGTTAACACATAAATTCAACGACAACTCATTGTTGGTATCAGTTATTTTTATTATTCTTATTAACTATGATATCTTTATACCATATTTAAAATAAATTTTATAGAAAAATTCAAAATTATTTAATTTTTCATAACGGCGACAATATTGACATATTATGCCCTTTTTATATGATTCAGATATAAAAACAGTTTTTCAAATAGAAAGAAAGGAATACGAAGATAAGAAGCAAAAAAGTTATGTTTTAAAGACACCCAAAATACCTTAAGTTATGCTCTCAACAACTGACAGTAAAACTATAAAGAGTATCGCATATCATACATCAAAAAACCTCAATTTACTGAATTTTGTTCAAATATTGGAATTCATTAAAAAGTTGTTTAAAAAAATAATGTATCTTGGTACTATTTACTTTAGGACTAAGCTAAATTGCTATATTTTTTTCGTCAGGAATACGCTGTTGCTATGATTACAATGCAACACTCTATATCGTCATACAACTTTCTGACCTAAAAATTCGTAACATGCTTAGCTAGTATCATACAACCATTTGTGGTATCTTATGCTATAACGAAGAAAGAGTTCACAACAATTCTACACTTCCTTGCAATAAGAAAAAGGCAATATCATAGCAAACTGCGAGATAAAATGCCTGTGTCACAGCATGGCTATAGATGGAGCCAAAAGACTATACTTTCCCACTCATATTATGGATTTCTCCAAGAATGGTTTTAGGACTGTCCAGTTCTTAGGTATATAGACAGTTGTATGGTGCTGCCATGGGATCATCACTACTTCCAGCTACTGTTGTTATGTAGATAAGATATTTATGTTATGACCCCACGGCATGCTTCCCCAGACTTCCTACGTCCAAAGACACAATACTTTGAAATATTAAGCTTTCATTTTTGGTCAAACTAGGAACAAAACAAAACCTGTAACACAGTATATCGAAAACCAACCGATAGATACGTCGATACTAATTCACACCACCTCAGTTTGCAAATACAGGCAGTAACAAACACTCTAATCCTTTCATCTAATCTATAACATATTTGCCCATGTCCAAACAGAACAGGGGGTGGCGGGGGCTATCGCCTCCAAAATTCTTCGAATTCAGGAAAACAGACCCAACTCTGCTTCTTACACTAGGAATGTGAATGCTGTTGGCATCTCCCTCCACGAACAACTCACTTTCGCTTGCGATAGCCTCCCCTCTCCCCCGAGAACTTTGAATTCAGAAAAATAGACCAGATCCTGCCTCCTACACTAGGAATGTGAATGCTGTCTGATCTCCCTCCCCTCGAAAACTCGCTTTCGCTTCCAACCATCCCTCCCCCAGAGCTTCAAATTTAGAATTGCTGACTTCTCTCCCCCCCAAGAGAAAGACTAGATCCATCCCACAACAGCATCTTCAACAAGATGTATATAGGCCAAACCAGCAGAAGAACACTGGCAATGCTAGAAGACAAAGCAAACAGATATCAGCCCTTTTTGCAACATCAGCTCCATCTACCTTCAGCTATAAGTATAGACGGTGCGAATTGAGATTTTGGCCAAACATCTATCACTTTTCACAAGCAACCAAACCAACGAACGGATGTACACTCAGATATTACCTACTATGTATGTATCAAATACCCCCTGCCAAGTTATAACGTCATAATTAAAAACGATTATGTGATAAAATGGATACTAAATATAAATAAGACCATTAATGATAATGACCCTTACAAACAATCTTTCCATCTGAGCTCCACTATCTCTTTCTCTCAAGTTCTTCAAATTATAAATCTGATGGACTTCCGGTGCCCGAGTGTGTAAAAAAACTAATAACGATTGGTCAGCGAACTCTTCCTGCGCTGCAGCGATCGAAAGCATCAACTCATGCTTCATATAAAATGATATATGCACGCTGCTGGTTCTTCTTGAAGATGTTGATGTAAAAGATGACGAGGTAACTTTTCACCAACGGATTAATGTGCTTTTTCAGAATCATACACTTTTACAAGAAATTAACAGATAAATTGACACATCCTACGGAAAAAGATTTTCTAAGAAAATTTAAACTTAGCAAAACCTAGTTCTTTGAAATTTTAGCATTTCGTTCAAATAAGGTATAAAGTGATAATATATTTTATTTTTATCATCTACAGTATGTTATTGTATTTAACAATTAATGCATATATGAATGCTACAAGACAAAAAGAAATGGAATATAAATCAAAAGCTATGTTAGTAATATAATAATGATATAGAGTGTGTCAGACGTCAAACTGTCGCGATGGATTCCTTGCAAAATATACTTTGTTAAATTTTTAAAATTTGACAGTTTAGTAAATTCGATGGAGACAATTCAGCTAAAATATTTTCAAGATCTTATCATACCGGAAGTTGGTGCTTTCTTGCTTATTGTAAATGGAACACCCTATATCTTATTTCATTGAAATGAAATGAAATGAAATAATTTATTAGCCATAAGACTTATACCTCAGCATTGGTTTCGTCAACAGTATACAATTAAATAAAAAATATATACATAATATACCATAAAACTAGAAAAAAACAAGAAACAGTTATATTAGTTAAGATATTTGTTATAATATAAAAAGTGTAAAATAACTTAATCTAATATTTAATAATAAAAACCACAAATTAAAATCCTAAAACAACTAACAGGAAAGAAAAAAATAAAACGATAAGAACACAATCCGTAGCACTGGTCAGCGAAGGACGCAATGAAATAATCACTCAGTACACAGTAAAAGAGTCAGTACATCCTACAAGCCTAAGTATTCGTTAAAAGAATAAAGTGACCCACGAACAAGAAATTTTTTTATTTCTGTTTTGAATTTATTACTGTTTGATATGTTTTTTAATTTTGCAGGCAATTTGTTAGACAGAATAATGAAATTATAAATTGGGGATTTCTCAAAGAATGCCGTTCTATGTTTAGGTATGCTAAGAATGTCACTATTTCTTGTATCATATCTGTGACCCTGGCAAAGAATTTTAAACTCTGAGTAATTTTGTTTTACATATAAAACGCATTTTAGAATATAAATAGAGTAAAAAGTCAAAATGCTGTTTTCCTTAAAAATGGGTCTACACGAATCCGTCGGCTTAAGACTAAATATCAACCTCAGTATTCTTTTCTGAGCCAGAAACACTCTATTCACCTCACACCCTCTTCCCCAAGACATGACATTGCTTGACAGATGACTGTATGCCAGAGAACAATACACAGTCAGCAATCCAGCCCGGTTTAGAGATGACCTCATCTGCAAAATAGCAAAGAAGGCAGAATTTAATTTTTTACAAACATATTGGATATGTTAAAAGAAATGCAGCAATTCATCAAGCCACGTGCCTAAAAATTTAGAATAGGCTGAGGTTTCAATATTATATGTTACTTTATCCTCTTCCAGCAATGGTTTTTTAATATTGAAATTTACATAAACAGTCATTGTTGGGTTAAGTATTAACTGATTACGCTAACACCAAATCTCCAACTCCTCACATACCCCTCCCGCTGTACGCAACAGCTCCTCTGGGGCATCCGCAGATATAGCTATCGTGGCATCATCAGCAAACATAACCAACTTTCCCCTACTGATGAATCTAGGTAGGTCGTTAACATAAATCATAAACGAGAGCGACCCCAAAACCGACCCCTGCTGCACACCCAAGGCGACTTTTTTGCAATCTGATTTACTTTTTTGGTATCGAACAAACATATTTCTATCACAGTATCAAACGCACTTGTTAAGTCAAACATTAGACACATCACATACTTGCCTCTGTCGAGCTCTGTATATACAAAATTAAGTAAATCACAGCATGCTGTCTCGATGGATTTGTTCTGTCTGAAACCATGTTGACAAGGAGTAAAAATTTAATTCTGGTTTAAAAAAATTATCAAATTCTCCAATATTATTTTTTCAAAAACTTTAGAAAATACACTCAGTATAGATATTTGCCTGTAATTGGCCGGGTTGTGAGGATCATCCTTTTTATATATTGGCGTAACTGCCGCCTACTTTAGTATTTGAGGGAAAATGCCCTCTGAAAGTGATCTGTTTATTAATTATGTCAAGGGAAGTGCGACAGATTCTGAAATTAATTTTAAAATCTGAGGACTTATACTATCGGAACCTGAGGAGCGTTTGTTCTTTAACGAATTAATAGTCGATACTATCCTTTCCTGAACCACTGCAAAAACTACTATTTTTTGAGGAATTGATTCTATAATTGTTGCTGGTAAGGACATGTTTCGACCGTAGGCCTTAAACAACTTCAACTTAGTAACAGAGCTGAAATATTCAGCGAAGTGGTTAGAAACCTCTTGAGGGTCATCGCTTTTACCATCGGTGAAGCGCAAAACGATGTTACGGTTTGTTACCCTTTTCTGTCTATTAAGATTTTGGTTAATACAACTCCATATTTCATTCGTTTTGTTGGTTGCATTATTTATTTTGTCTCTATTATAAGTTTTTTTTGCGTTTTATATACTCCGCCTATAATCTTTTTTTTTTGTTGCGATAAAGCATCCTATGTTCGGTACTGGCTATATATCTTTGTAAGAAATAAAGATTATCCAGTTCCTTTCTTTGTCTTGCCAAAAAACGACTATACCACGCATTAGTTTTTGTCAACGATTGTTTGTAATTTCGTCTCACTCCCAAAGGACAACTCAAATAAAAGTAATGGCCCACAGTAGATGAAAACCCCGATCAGGCAACATCCGCGCTTGGAAGTTCCAATAGAAAAGACCAATCAACCCGATCTAAAAGATCTGAACAGTGTGATAAGTTAGCCGGGCTTAAATTTCTGCCCACCCTATCTTCCGCTGTGCGATGATTGGTTACATTAAGATCATAAGAAACGGTAATTATATGAGCAAAGTGGTCTGTCAAGTGAGGATTTATTAACTTGCAGCTATAATTAGACCTTGGCAGGTTGGTGCAGACATAATCAATGGCACTCCCATACCAGATTCTACGCAAAATTATAGACATCTTTCATGTATAATGTCCTATATCTATGTCTAATTATTTTTGACATATTTTAAATTTTATATCAAGAATGGCATATGCAGGCCTAAAAATAACTATCAATTTCTCCTATATGAAAGCCTATATATTTATTGTCATCTCTGTAAATTAATATCGATTCATACATCTTACAATTTTCTATATATAAAAATTCATGTTTTAAATTTAAACTACCTATAGAATTTACCAAATCAACCAATGGCGCAAATTTATTATTCGAAACAAGTTCTTCAGGAGAGCTACGATGGGTTTTTTTTTAAATTCCTACGCAGGGGAAGTTCGCTTATCGAAGCTAAATTGATTA
The DNA here is from genome assembly GCA_034092305.1 of Diaprepes abbreviatus. Taxonomy (NCBI): domain Eukaryota; kingdom Metazoa; phylum Arthropoda; class Insecta; order Coleoptera; family Curculionidae; genus Diaprepes; species Diaprepes abbreviatus. The sequence continues at coordinate 5,119,428 of JASJET010000129.1, forward strand.
ATCTAACTGAAACACGTAAAATATTTGCAGTATTTTAATACCTCTATTTATTATCAAAATGAATAAATCAATATTTTTTACCCATAAATTATTATTAAATGCATAGCATAAAACTAAGTCCCCCACGGCGTCTATTTGTCTTTCTATCTGTCTATGCACAATTTTCCTGTTTCCGATAATGGATAGAGGGTTTTAGGAGGGAAGTCTTCTTCTTTAGGTGCCATGTCTGTATTCAGACGTTGGTGGTCATCATGTTTACAATTTCCTGAAATCTTTCTCTATCGGCTGCTGCGCGAAATAGTTCTTCTACTGTGCAATCACACCACTGCCTGATGTTACGCAGCCATGAAAGCTTCTTTCGGCCTATCCATCTTTTTCCTTCCACTTTTCCTTGTATTATAAGGCGAAGTAGCTGGTATTTAGGTCCTCTAATTATGTGACCGAAGTATTCTGTTTTCCTCCTCTTTATAATGTTCAAGAGCAGTCAATCTGTATCCATCATTCTGAGAACATCTTCGTTGGAAGTGTGCGAAACCCATGATATTTTTAGGATTCGACGATAGCACCACAATTCGAATGCTTCCAATTTGTTTAGCGTTATCGTTTTTAGTGTCCATGTCTCGCAACCGTATAATAGAATAGACCATTCATAGCATTTTAGGACCCTTTTACGAATATGCATTGACAGGTTCCTGTTGCATAGAACTGGTTTCCATGTCATAAAGGCCTTCCGCGATATTTCTATCCTAGCTATTATCTCTTCATCTGAGTCCCCATTTACATTCAACCAACTGCCAAGGTATTTGAAATGGTTTACACGCTCTATCCTCCTCCCATCGAGCCAAAGTTGACATTCATCTACAGTAACCTTTCCAACTGTCATCCACTTTGTTTTTGAGATGTTGATTATACGGCCTCTTCGGCAGCTCGCCTCATTGACTAGGTTTACTAGTTTGTCATGTTGTACTCGGTCGAATGTCTTTTCAAAGTCGATGAAACAGACGTAGATGTTCTTTCGGAATTCTCAACTCTTTTGTAGGAGAACGCGCATACAAAATAGTGCCTCTCTTTTCGCATTTCTAAATCCAAATTGCTTATCACTCACTCTATTTTCGCATAGAAGGAATATTCGGTTCTGTATAATTCGTAGAAGTATCTTAAGTGTGTGGCACATTAAACTAATCAGCCTAAAGTCGCTGCATTTGGTGGGTCTACTTTTCTTTAGTAATGTTACAAACAGCGATTCTAACCAATCATCTGGTATTATTCCTTCGTTGTAGATTTTATTAAAGAAAGTGGTTAAGTAGGAAATATTTTCCTCATCTAGAAGTTTAAGCAACTCGGCAGGGATTTGATCTGGTCCAGATGCCTTATTATTTTTGGCTTGCTGTATTGCTTTCCTGACTTCCGATTTCAATATACTGGGGCCCCTGTCTATCTCGCTGCTGCACATAGTATGTGTATGTGCAGCGTTTTCTCGAGTAGCATCGTCAAAAAGGTCACTGATGTATCTCTCCCATTCTCTGCACTGTTGTTCGTGATTACAGATTTTTCCGTCGGCGTCCTTGAATATATGAGCATTTTTTGGTTTTCTGATTCCGGAGGTATATTTAAGTTTCCTGTGGACATTGAAATTGTCGTATTTTTTTTGGAGGTTCTCTATTTCTTTACAGGAATTTTCGAGCCAGAGTTCTTTGGCTTGCTTAATTTTTCTTTTTATGAGTAGGAAAATATAAATGTATAATTTGTGGGCTAAACAGTAACTTACCACAACAATTTCCGTGTGAATCAGAAGAGGGTCGCTAGTGCACAATAAAGAAGAAGAAGAATTAACTATATTAAAAATTATATTTTTAATCTACTTTGGTTCAGAGTAAAATTTTGATAGTTTAAACTAGTTTGATATTTTACTGCTATGATAGATTGTACTACACAGAGGGTACGAGAATAAATACAAATGACATGTGACAAAATTTCTAGATATTACGATGGCTCTGCATACAACTCAGTTTATACCAAGAATATGTTGAACAATAGGCAGATTTGTAAATTGCGTTGAAGAAGTTGGGGGCTGATGAAAAGACAATGGCAATTAAAGTATTGACAACTTAATCTCCCAAGCAGGAAGAAATATCTCCAAAACTAAAAGTTTCTTCAAAATTTGGATCTAGTTTCTACAATTTTCAATCCAAAGTACAACTATTCTCAAACGTATTATTGATATAAAATACTGCTAATGCACATGTTGAGGAATCTTCTTCCTTTCCTACAAGGAAGGCACCTGAAGTGTATGGTTTCGATTTTAATGAAACCTCAATATATTGTAGAGGGTACAAAAGAGACACATATTTTTTTAATCTGTGGAGACTCATTTTAACGGAGTAAAAACCGCCTCTAAATTTCACACCTAAAAACCGTATCTAGTTCTAAATAAGATTACAAAACAAGATGAAATACCTTGTTGTTCGAAATGATGTTAAACTATGATTTTTTCACCCCAAAGGATGCCATCTCTTATTTTTATAAGGGTAAACCATCTATTCGTGCAATTAATTTAATTCTAAAAATTACGAAATTTAATATAATTATTTGAAAATATTTTTTTCATGAATATTATAAGTACTTTAAGTTGACGGGTTTTGGCGTTTCTAAAAATAACTAGTAAAAGGGGGTGAGCCACCCCAAAATATTTTTTTTTCTTAAATCTAAAGCTCTAATGGGATATCTTTACAAAACAAAATGGGAATTACTTCTTATTTGAAATGATGTTGAACTGAGGTATCTTCATCCCCAAGAATATCATCCCTTATCCTTCATTAGGGTAAACCATGTATTCCCGTACGTAATTTATTTCTAAAAATTACGAACTTTAATAAAATTGTTTTGAAAATATTTTTTTCGCCAATACCATAACTAACTCAAGTTGACGTTTTTCAGGGTTTCCAAAAATAAACTAGCAAAAGAGGGTGTCACGCCAAATAATTTTTTTCCAATATTTCCAGTTCTAATGAAGATAACTCTACAAAATAAAGTTAAAATTATTTGTTATTCCAAAGGATATTAAACTATGGTATTTTCACCTCCAAGGAGATCATTCCTTATTTTTTATTAGGGTAAACCATATATTTGCTCATATAATTTAATTTTAAGTTACGAAATTTAATGGGATTGTTTGAAAATATTTCAAGCAACTTTACGTTTTACTTGAGAGAAATATTTCCTTCTCCAACGGACATTTTCCGGACGATCTATAAGAACAGATTTCGTATCCGGTTTCTCCCAGCAAAAATTAAGTTCTCTGAGCAATTTCCAGAGCTCAGTTCTTTTAATTTCAGTTAAATCTCGATCTTCATTGATTTTAATTAGAATTTTGTCGACGATTGGGATCTGCTTTTCATAATAAAATGTATGTACAACTCCTTTTATCGCAGTTTACATCTCTTTTTCCAACGAGGTCATTTTTTTCTTCTTCAGTATTCAGTACATAGTAGATTTTCAAACTCCTGTCGTGTTGGAACACATCTGAACGGAGCTTTTAAAATTATTATCTAGATATTCATATCTTAAGGCATCATAAACATTCATCGTAATATGTTTTTCGTTGAGGAAAAATGCCCTGGTTTAACGATTTTGGAATAAATATAGATGTGGAAGCCATATCTTTTGGGTATCTCACTAATCTCAAATAATATATAAAAACAAGCACAAACAAGATAAATCACTAAGAACGACACACTGTAAGCTGTACTTTGCTCACTGACAGAAATTAAATTGAACTATCAGAAATTTTACTGTTGGAATAAATTTATAAAAGCTTATAATATTTAAATATATTTACGGCAGTCCTCAGTTACCTGCGGCACTGGAGCAGGTACGTTGGAGATTTCAGTAACAGTTTTATTACTATCTCTAGTTCTTGAATAGAGTATAGGAACGTGTATGCTTGCGATCGCCTCTCCCCTGTCCAAGAGCTTTGAGTTCAGGAAAATAGAATCAATTATGCCTTTTATATAAGGAATGTGTATGCTGCTGGCACCGCCCTCCATTGACAACTTGTTTTTCTTGCGATAGCCCCCTCCCTCCAAGAGTTTTGACTTCAGGAAAATAAAATAGACCCGATTCTGTCACTTATACTAGGAATGTGTATGCTGCTCGCATGCTCCCCCCTGTCAGCAACTTGTTTTTTCTTGTGATCGCCCCCCCCCCTCTACAAGAGCTCAAATTCAGAAAAATAGACCCGACCCTGCCTTTTGCATTAGAAATGGAAATGTTGCTGCTATCTCCTCCCCCCCACCCCCGTCGACAACTTGCTTTCGCTTGCCATACTGTACTTTTGCGATATCACCGCCCCTCCCAAAGAGAGAGGCTGGATCCGCCTCTAGATATTAACATATATAACTTAAAAACTTCAGGATATATTTTTCCGAAAAATCACTATATGATGTAAATCATTATAAAGCATGATATGTTACAAGGCAGAAACGTCCAGTCAGAATCCTATTATGGTTGTAAGAACTAAGGGCAGATATCTTTAGTGGTGAAAAAAACATAATTCAACATCATTTCTACTTTATTTTGAAAATATATCTCAATTAGGATTTGAAATTTTAAAAAACGTATTTGGGGGTAGCTCACCCTCTTTTCCTAGTTTATTTTTAGAAACCCCGAAACCCATCAACTTAAGTTACTTATGGTAAAAAAAAAATATTTTCAAACAATTCCATTAAATTTCGTAATTTTTAGAATTAAATTACGTGCGTAAATATATAGTTTACTTTAATAAAAATAGGGGATGATATCGTTGGGAGTGAAAATACCACAGTTTAACATCCTTTCGAATAACTAGTAACTTTAATTTTGTTTTATAAAAATATCTCACTTAGAACCTGAGATACTTCAAAAATACTATTTTTAGGTGTGAACTTTAGGGGTGGTTTTCACCTCGTTTTAATAAATCTCTACAGATAAAAAAAATGCGTGTCTTTTATTTTTGTACCCTCTACAACATATTGAAATTTCATTAAAATCGTAGCGGGACACTTCAGATACCTTCCTTGTTAGTTTGAAATGCAAAGCATTTAAAAAAATATAAAATTCACAAATTATCAGTATACAAACTTCGTCGAAGCTACAATACCGTTATCACCGTTACAATATAATTTTGAAACTACGTTGCCCATCAACTTAATTCAAAAGAAATGTATAGAAATGGCGGTTTTGAATATCGCAGTAAAGAGCTACTTATAAAACTTACCATTTTTAGATCAATTACACAAATAAATATAACCTATAAATTTAATCCCCCTCGAAAATATTTTATTTCTCTAATTTTAAATCCCGAATATGTCAAAAATCACAATCACGTACTATCAATGTTTACTCAGTAAAAACGATTTTTCCCCGGAGACCTATTCCTTTCAAAAGGAAAAGCATTCATTTAGTGAAAACATATTATAGCAATACTATCTTTACGAATCACTTCGCACACCCTCCATACAGTGTTAAGGACACAAATGAAATTACGGGGGAGAGAAAGAGGGATTCCCTTGTTGTGTTTCGTGCTTTAAATTTTCAGGATGGGGATAATTGATATATTTTTTCAAGTTGCGAGATAAATTGGGTGTATTCTCCAAATTGGTTTTGTTTCTTTTTCCTTTTTAACTAACACCGTATAAAGTAAGGTGAGAAAATGCGTCCCTTCTAGTAATTCTTTGAAAATCGTAAAAAGAATTACCGTTGTTGTGGTTTTGGGGCTATTTTTAAAACACTTCTGACTAATTACGGCAATACAATAATTTTGATGATTTGTTTAAACTCCGACCTCACGAAAAGTACTTTTTTTCTATTCAATTAATTTTAATGTAATGTTATCTTGGGATCTAATTATATGGTATATACTATACTATATACCTATTATCTGCACCTGCAAAAAAAAAATAAATAAGGCAAGGAAAAATGGAGAGACAAAAAGACATTGCATAATACTAAATGAAAAGAGAAAAAAATGTTAACGAAGGAAAAATAAATTTAAATGGAAGAAATTCGGATTGTCACTTTTGAAATCTTGTGGTGGGTAATTTTTATTAATGACATAAAAAAAAACGAAAATCGACAACGTATAAAATTATTATTGGCTAAAAATAATGGAAATCACTTTCTTTTTAAATGATACCATTATTACATCAGACAATAACTTAACTCAGGAAATTAACATGAGAATACAAAGTGCCAATCGCTGCTGTTTTCCATTTAAGAAAATAATAAAATTTAAAAAATGTATACCCCCCACCCACCCAGGTTGTAAGAGCTACAGAGAGAGAGAGAGAGAGAGAGAGAGAGAGAGAGAGAGAGAGAGAGATTTGAGAATCATTTGCAATTATAATAGATTTTAAAAATAGATAGGTATATATCGTATAGAGCAGCGGTTCCCAAGCGGTGGTCGTGAAACCCCAGGGGTTCAGAAAAAAAAATTTGTAACGGCGGAAATTTGTATTTGACATCATAACAGGCAACAATCTGTGATGGGACGAGTCGCTAGGCCGCTAGTAATGAGAGTACATTCTCGAATAATCCGGCAAATTCTACCTCGGCGAACCAAGACTTTTCCCGAATGAGCACGAGAGAACGAGAATAACATCTGCCAAAATAAGAAGAAAGAATGGTATTTTTATATTTTTCCACTGTTTTTAATATATTGCCTCTATAAGTTTTATAATCATTTAATTCATGAAAAAGGCGCCACCAAACTTTACTTTAAAATTTGCCCTAATGATTATACTACGAGCACTTGTAGTAGAGAAAACTTGGAAAAGAACAAATAGTTCATATATATTATCCGGGTAAATAAATCGCAGAGTCTAACTACTTAAAAGTATTCTAATTTAAAATCATAGGAAAAAAACAATTAAATAGAAGCCAATACATTTATTCCTCACGAGATACCCCTTCCCAGAAAAAAAGTACAACCCCTGGAAAAGAGTTATCACCAGTATGAATCATTGCAAGCTCCTGTAATGGTGGGCGCCAGTGAAAAATTTACTGGCTGCGTAAAAAAAATATCTTAAACTGGGTAATTAAAATTGCAATTAATTAGTCATTGAAATATTCTATACTTTAGACTATTATTAAATGGTTAATTGACCACTCTGGGACTCCAGAAAGTAACCATAATAAAAAAACCTCAATTACAGTAGGGTATCGCAAAATAAAACATTTAAATTTGAGGTTGTAGCGCCACATAGTCGACTTCGTTACACTTTACAAAGTTTTCTGGTTCGCCGCAAAGATCTACTTCTTTTAAATGATTTAGCAAATTTAACAAAAGATAAATATCACAATAGAATAATAAGAATGTCCAAATATTTAAAATCTTTCAATAAAAAAGGTTTAAAATCATGTATGAAAGAATCCCTTACCTGTTAGCCATCTAGGTAATCGAAAAGGAAACGTTGCTCAGAGAACTAAGCGATTAAGAATACTGGTTTTTATACCCATCAGGCTTAACAGTTAAACACTTTCGGGTACATGTCTTTGGCTAAAACTAGGCAATTAGCTGAATGACTTTCAAACATGTGGTTAAACAAGGCCTGTAACGTAGACAGCTACACCAGAAAGGACGTTGACCTGGTTTAATACGGAGATTGTCCCATTTAGAAGCTCACAATCTCAGAAGGGCAGCACGATAACCCAAACTGCATACTATCTCCTAACTGCTGTACATTAGAAAATTTTATCCAAAAAGAACAGAAAGACTGAAGAAATCCAAACACTCTGAAGGTATCCTACGACCTTAAAATAAAGAAATAAAGGTTTCTACTCAATCAGTCGTTCAAAAGGCCTTCGCAAAGCCTAGCTAAATTTTGCTTAAACACAAAAACTGATTATTCTAAAAGAAATATGTACATACCTCGAACTCAAGAAAATGGTGGCATCTGATAAATGTTAAGCCGTTGTTTCTGGGCTGGCTAAAAAAAATAATCGCCAAACTGGCTGTAGGGTGAAACGACCAAATCACCAAAAAAATGTTTGCACCCCGGCTTGGTTTCGTTTTATTTAATCGGCCATTTATGGCCAAATCCCCTAACTTGGGAAAGTAGTAAAACTAAACCACTTCTTCGCTCTTGCGTCATATAGCAAAAAGAAAGCGATTTTTCTCAAATCGCTAGCACATTCCTTCCAACGGAAGTTACCGAAAAAACTTAATCTCGAGGCAATAATCTCGAACCCTTTATATTTACCATAAAATTTGAACTACTTCCGTAAAATAGATACCAAAATACTTCTATCGCAATTTTAACTGGCCAGAACTCAAATCAGACAAAGACACATAATACTCTCAACTATCTTGTCCTACAAAACGAATACCCAACAACAAATTATTTAATGGGTTCGAAATATTCAAAAATGAAATCCAGTTAGTTCGATTTAGTTCAAGGGTCTAATTTCAAATATTATAATTACCAAAAATTCTAATTTGTAAGGTAGAGGGAAATATTCAACTAATAAACTAAAAACAACATAATGAAAAAGTTGATTTTAACTTATTTCGAATTTAGCATTTCGATATATTCAACAGATGTGCCATTATATAGGCAACCATAAAAACTTTCCACGCAATCAAGTGGACCTGACTATTTATCTGAAACAGCTGATATGTGGAAATAAATAAACATTTTCTGAAAAAGGAAAATCAACAAGAATACAAATAAACACTGTTCATATTTATCCAATCATCATGAAAACACTTTGCCCAATCTGTGATACATTGTCTCGAGGAACTCAACGAAATTTACAAGTTATGGAAATAGGTTAAGTTACGATATCAATTAAAATTTCAAAATGCAAACAAAAGGGACGATCTGACTATAGATCCAGAACAGAAGGTAATCATTAGTTTTATAGTAGGAAACATAGTTTACTGGAAATTTAAGTTCAAAGTTATGCATGTGATTGACAACCTTTAAAGAAAATCGTACAAAACAAAAATCTATTTATTACTTTAGTAATCTAAACCTGTAATTTAATGTAGAAAAATGTAAACGAAAATATTTATTATTTAAGATCGATTTTTAACCCTAACACAGTTCTTACCCGGAAACAAAATACTCTATTTTTGCCAGTAATAATAAAAAACATTTTTTTATTCTTGCTTTTTAAGGTTCAAAACTTAGTTAACGTATTCTTTTACTTTTCAGTAATTTTAATAAAATTTTTAAAGATTAATTTTCAGGAATCATCTCAGAGTAGAAAACATAGCATAGAACATAGAAACACGCAAAAACAAGCCATAATAAAATAACCTGGCACTGAAAAAACCAACCACTGGAAATCATTTTCTACATTCTGTTGTAAAAAAGTCAAATCAAATCATTCAACAGAATATTACTGAAATGATTAAAAAAAAGTTTTCAGATTTTAATTATAACATAAACCAAAGATTTAAATACCTTGTAAAAATCGAATCATAATTTAAATGCTCCTTCTATCTACTTACTTGTTCTTCATAGGATGATACTTCCTTAACTTAATCAAAGGTATCATTTTATAGCAATACTATATTTTAGAATCCCTTCGTACACCCTCTATACACCGTTAGGGACTCAAATGAAATTAAGGATAAGGGAGAAGGGGATCTCCGTTGTTGTGATACGCGCTTTAAATTTTCGGGACAGGGATAATCGATATAAATTTTTCTAACCTACAAAATAAATTCAGTATTTTTATCTAAATTTGTTTTGTTTTTGTCACGTTTCTTCAAAATGACGTCAGAGAATAAACGGTGTGTGTATATATAGGTAATAAGAAATTTTTGCAGATGATATGTACATATAAGTGGAAACAATTTTTTATTTCCGAGAGAGTAGAGTTAGCATATCAGGTATTCGGCCATCTAGTACAAAAAAATCTATTTATACTAGTTTTAATCTAATTTCATATGTTTGCTAGTATGTCCGAGTCATATTTTATAATACATATTTTGCCCACATCCAGTTGCCTGGAGATTTCACTCAATATAATATTAATATATTTTGTCCCATCTACCAAAGAAATTACATGGTGAAAAAAAATTGATCATTTCAGAAAATTAAAAACACGTTTTTATTAAGAATACATTAAAAGAAATAAAGTAAATATAATACAAAAATACTTTTTATGAAGAAGTTTTTAATAAAATACACCAAAGGGTAATAATAATATTTTGTTATTTGTAATTCTGTTCTTAAATTCTCCCTCTATTTTCAAAACTAGTAAAACTAAAATAATAAAAAATAGTTAAACTCTTTCACTACTGCTTCCACACAATAATTACCTTCGGGTTTGGAAACTACAGTGCCACCTAATATGAATAACATAAAAATGTAAAATCTTCAACCTCCCACATTAAATTTATTGAATTCACTATATTGAATTCCAAAAAAATAATTTTAAACTTTTAATCCACAACCCCAAAATCCCCCTCCCCCCCCCCCCAGTTCTAATTTTGGACACAATCAGAAAACATTAAATTTATAGACCGCCATATTGCACCTGCCATATTCAATTTTTTAAAAATAATTTTAAATTCGTAATTTACCTCTCACAAACCTCCTTATACTAATTTTTGGACAAAATCGAGAGATATAAAATTTTAATCCGCCATCTTGGATTTTCCTAATTTCGGCCAAAATTATATGAGACCATCGCAGCAACTTTTTGAACTTATGTTGCAAACAAATTCATTCAAATCGGCGTCTCCGTTCTGGAGGAATCAGCATACATCAGTCAATTAAAAACAGTATTTTCTGAAGACAAAAAAAGTAAGCAACGCCAAAAAAAATTATGACAAAATTAAATAAAACATTAAAGAATAATTTAAAATCAACGAAAACTGATAAAAAATGAAGGAAAGTACGGAAAATTACAAATTGAGGAATATTGATACTTGAATATTACTAACACAAAAATGTTACAGGAACTATACCACAATTTGCTCTATTTTTGATCTTTTTTAATTTCTTACTATATAGAAGACTATATGAAAGAGGACTTTGATCACATTCTCAACTAGTATTAAGTCTGTAGTTAGGGACTAAAGAATGAATATTTCACCTGCAAGTATTGTCAAACTTCCTTCTCTGTATATATCAAAGCTTATTAAACATGATAACTCAATTAAGCTGCAGGAAAACATTAGTGGTATGTTAAAATTCATAAACAAATTATTGAATTTATCTTTTCTTGTTTCGAATATCCTCCTTAACAATTTGGTTGAGGACCCTGTATGGTCTATGTTCTTTTCAAAGTTACAGAATACTGCAAGTGTAGTGATATTTAACAAAACACAACGAACACGAAATCTCCATTCTATCGTTAGCGTGTCAACTATTCAAAAAAACTGACGCTTTTTAAGTGAATTTTTTGCTGAAACAATATTCCTACTTACGTTATGATGCAGAAGTAAATATAACAAATCACAAACAAAACAACAGCATATAATATTTTTGCTCATGCAAACAAATGAGCAAAACCAACGAAGCAAAAAAATACAAACGCCCTTTTTAAAATAACCCCTATTTTTTACTGTCTAAACTTTACTTTTCCGACAACGTGGAAAAAGCACATCAATTATCCCATTTCCGAAATTTTAAAACAGAGAACACAGTATAGCGACACCCCCAAGTTAGTTCACTTAATTTTCCAATTACTTGTTTTTTAGTTTTATTAAATTCTGAAAAAGCGCTATGACAGAGTTGCTTTAGCTTTATTTTCATTTTTTCCATATTATATTACATATAAAGGGAGTTTTTGCAGAAAATCAAAAAATCATGTTTCTCAAATAAAATTCTGAAATAAAGATACTTTTATTATATTAAGTTTCTTTTCTAACTTTACTTAGACGTCCTAACGATTTTAACACCTTTCCACTTATTTATAGAAAATCAAGCCTTAAAGAATACTGATCGTGTTGTCTAGGGCATATCAGATCTGGAATGGGCGGCTACCCGTGTGGACGAAGAAGCGAGTTGAATAGATGCTCTTCACATATAAACTAGATGGCGTTGGTTTTGAAATCCTACAACTATCTTAAGATATTTTTGTCGAGCAGAGAGTATTGAGAGAAGAAGCAAACTCTTCCGAGAAATGGTAATTTTGATGATTTAAACACTGATCTCGTGTTGTGAAACTTAACATCTTACCACCGCTTTCCGGCAAAACTGGACTTAAATAGAGGTCCAAGTTTGTGGAAAGTACAAGGATGTCTGGGAAAGATACCGGTAGATCCCACTGATGAGTCCACCACCGGTATCGGGACGAAACATCCGTACATTTTAGGTGGTCGCAAATAATTCGTTAGTTATATGCTCTTAACATCAGGGGCATTGCTACGACACTCGAGGATGAAATAACTGGAGCTGAAATGTTCGGCAGGAGTACAAAAGTCAAAGAGTTTTACTTTCTCGGACAACATGCATCGATGTTTCAAGCAGAGATTTATGCTATTCTGCAAAGTGACCATCTCTGGGAAGAGGACATGAATGGAAATATGACCCTAAATATATGTTTGGACAGTTGGTACTGAAGTCTAATATTTGGACAGTTGACACTGACGTCTAATATGAATAAATAAATTAAAACAAAGGGTGGTGAAGTTAAATCATCAAATCTTAGGTCTTTACATCCCACCATAGCTACACGTCATTCGAGGCTGATCAACTTTGCGAATCCAAGTGGCCTCGTTAGTTGAAATTCCCTAATTGCTTCTGGTAACAAAATTGTATCTCTGCAATATCTCTGTCTCAGTCCGTTGAGTGCTGGGCATTCTCTGAGGATATGATCAACAGTTTCATCCTCCTCCAAACAGCATCTGCACATCGGTTCGTCTTCGACACCGATCTTATGAAGATGTTCCCTCCGGTGGCAATGTCTTCTTAACAATCCCACCACTACTCGCAGCTGTTTCCTTCTTAAGGAGAGAAACTCCTTAGTACTCCGTGTGCTAGGTTCAGTTATATGTTCCTTAGCACACCTCATTTCTGGAGCTTCCCTTCTCGATTCAATAAATTTGCTTTCCAGCAACGATTTTAATTTCGGCCCGGGACCCACACGAGTATGATTGTGCAACCGTTACTTGGCATACCATTTAGTACGTCCTTGCATTCAGACACCAGTCGTGAAGTTACGATACTGGACTTCAGTGCCATTATCGCAGTCTAACTGTGTGAGCATATATTTATTACCCTATTTCTATTTATATCCCTCTCACCGAAATGGGCACACAGCAGAATAGCATAAATTTCCACTGTGAAGATAGCCGCAGGTTGTCCGAGAGGGTAGTACTCTCTGACTTTCGTGCTCTTGCCGAAAACTTCAGTTCCAACTCTTTCATCTTGTCGAAATCCATCAGTATACCACAATGATCCAATTCTCGGAAGTTTTAGCTTTCCCAATCCTCTCTACTTGGCTGAAATATCTTCAGAGAGAGGTTGGGCTTTAAAAGCGACGCCATATAATCTGTCTGCATGGGGAGTGAAGGGCATAGTTCTCTATGTACAAGTGCAAAGAAGGCAGATTCATCAGGACTTCAAGAGCCCTAGTGGGAGCAGTCCTCATCGCACTCAATATTCCCACACCAGCCATTCTTTGAACTTTGTCAAGTTGAAGACTGTATTTGCACTTTGTTGTACTATGCCACCATATAATAGCGGCGTACCGTATTCTGGGGCGGATCACCATAGCGTATGCCCAAAATAGCTCTCTGGGCGTCAGTCCCCATGTGTACTCAAAGGCTCTTACAAGCTCAGAAAGCACATATGGCCTTCTTGATGATTCCAGCTCAGTCGCGAGTCCGGAAGTCCGGAATTACTTTCACTTACACTGAAGTCTCATATCGTAGATTCATGACAAAGAACTGCTGCACACCCAGGTTCTTATGAGTCACTTGGATATAAATGGGATTCACGAAGCCGATCGTTTAGCAAAGATAGGGTTCGCGACTGAACCATATGGATCCCAACCATTTCTTCCAGTTCCAATTCTCATTGGAACAGATATTAAAATTGTTATTAGAAGTTCCGGAGAAAAGCACCAGGCATGATGAGATTTCTGACAGAGCATTGTCAGCTGCAAACCCATCTTAATAAGATAGGCACTATAAATGTACAGATGGTGTCTACAGAAAGATAAATTTATGATCAAAGAATATCGAGCACTCAGTGGACTAAAGCAGAAATATCTCGGAAATATAATATTATCACTTAAAGCAATCGGTCTTGAATGACTTGCAGTCATAGTGGAATGTAAAGGATCCAGAAAGGTTTAAACATCGAATATCAAATATCACCACTCTTCATTCATTCATTCAAAACACTTACTTTCGATTTACCAACATTTTTAATCTTAGTTCCTTCTTAGTTAGAAATAAGTTCGTTGTGAATCATAATTTTCTAAAAGATATATTTTGCTAATAGATTTTAAACTTTTACGTACGGTAAAAATAAAATTCAATGTTGGCAAAATTAGTTTTAACATTTTTTATAAATAAAGCTATATTCTGTGTTATCAATGAAAACAACCATACTTTCTACATTTTTTAATGTAGATTTAAACGTTTGTTAAAGTGTATCTTTCTTTTTAAAAGCAGAACATAAGCAGATTATTTTATCGTTAAGGTACTTTCAAGTAATAAAGTTCACCTTATAAAAAAGCCTTATAAATTATTTATGTGATTTATTTTATTCAAAGAACTGTAAGAAAACCCACATCTTTTGATTTGTAACTTGAAAATCAGAACAATTAGAACTCGTTTTTTTTAGTTTGCCATCAAAAAAAGAGATTTTAAAAAGGTTAAAGTTGAGCCTTACTGTTATTTAGAAAAGCTCATGACACAGCTGGATATATTTCAGTATAAATCACGTGAAATTTCCTTTTGTGTAAACATTAATTTTCAAACATCTTTTTATCTAAAATAATAAGAATAGAATGAAAATTACGACACTGTCTTGTTATAGTTATACTCATAAAAAGAGATAGGGCTATGTACCGAGTATTTTTTATTTTTTGCATTTGAATATATAATCGATGGGTCACATACAACTATTAAATAAATGCATGATGATGGACAAAATGGCGGCGGAACGTTATGTGGCGCTAGTGCGAACACATTGTTACACATTCGGATAGTTCTAACATTATAGAGAAAACACTGAAATATAACAAAAATATACACCTGGCTTTTATCGGCTATAACAATGCGAAATAATAGATATGTGTTGGACTTCCATTGTCTTTATTTTTTTGTTGAATATCACGACGTTTCGGCTAGTAGCTATCTCTAGCCGTTTTCAAGTGATACTAAATAAATCCCTGAGCTACATGACTATTTATACTAAAAGTAAATGCAGTTGAGTGTGACTGAGATAGGTGCAGTCATGCCTCTTATGGCAAAATCCCATTTTTTTATGCTGCATTTAGTTTTAGGTTACAATTATTAAGAAGTGGTTTCTACACTTCTCTTATATCTAAAGATGGTTTACTAAAACAACTCGGGTTATGATGTATAACCGAGGCTTCTTTGGATTTCCGTTTTCACCAATGTTGTTCTCAGTGTAGTATTTTAGCTTCAGACCATTTTATGTGGTGTCCATGAGTCCAGGCATGGTTGGCGGCACCAGATTTTTCTGTTTCTTCTCGAGATGTGCATTTTTGGCGTTCTTTGATTCTTAGGTCAAGAGATCTCTTTGTTTCGCCAACGTAAGAATTGTCACATTCACATGGTATTTGATATACACAGTTCTTCATTTTCCTTTGAGCTGTTGGTTTGACCCTAGTGAGCCGACTTCTCAGAGAATTATTTGAATTGAAAACAACGTTGATTTTATATCGTTTTCCTATCCTTCTAACATTTTATGAAATGCCTTTAATATAGGGGATTATAAGAAATCTCGTAGATAGAGCGTTAACTCTCTGCAACTCCAACGAGAACTTGACGAAAGAGATAGATTACATTAAAAATGATCTGACAGCCAACGGATACCCAGTATATCTAGTGGATAAATTTCTAGAACAACGCAGAAATAGGACAATATCAACAACGAATGAAGAACGAAAACCAGTTTTGAACATCCCTGGCTAAGGGATTTATTTAGTTTCACTTGAAAACGGCTAGAGATAACTACTACCCGAAACGTCGTGATATTCAACAAAAAAATAAAAACAAAGGAAGTCCAACAGATATCTACTATTTCGCAAGAAATATCGTTGTCTGTGACCTTCAAACAAAGTCTATAACAATGGATTCGATTCGGTTGAAACATGGCTATAGTAAATGCATTGGAAAACTGTAAAATCGGCTCGACATCTATAGAAATATTTACGAAAAAGCAACGGATGCTATATAGTTACACCCAGAATCTGAACAGATTAAACTGGAAAGAGGCAAAAGATAAGGATACTCCATATTAGGAGACACATTTTAAAAACTAATACGGGAAAGTCATAGAATTTAAATAGAAGATCAAAGACCGAATAACCTCAGATACGCGGACGATGTAGTGCTTTTAATGAAAGATCCCACAAAAAATGAAAACAATAATAAAAAAAATCAGAAGAAGTGAGGCTAACAATGAACGGAGATAAAGCCCAAATAATGAGAAGAGCCGCTCAACCATATAACCAATAATATATGTAAATGGAACACCAATAAAGAAAATGGTATATATATATATATATATATATATATATATATATATATATATATATATATATATATATATATATATATATATATACTATGGATAAATTTCGACTTATTAACATTCTGCCTATTTTGTCGAAGGTTTTCCAAAAAATTCTTGATGGGCAGTTGGAATAATATTATTCCAGAAAGTCAGTCCGGGTTTACATGTATGTTGTATTGCTTTGCAGAATATTACTGACGATTTGATAGGTGCGATAGATAAAAGAAGCTGGCAGTACTGGTACTTTTAGACTACCCGGAAGCCTTCGATACACTGAATCATCAAACGTTGAAGTCTTTATATAGATACGCTAGTTTTTCCACTCAAAGAACTAATTTAATATTTAACTACTTGGAGGACTGGTTGCAGACTGTAGTTTATAGTGACCGCTTATCGGAATTTGTGGCCGTTACCAATGGCGTTTCTCAAGAAACGATCTTGGGACCTAGAATGTACACATTTTATATATCAACATTTTCCGAGGCTTTTTGTATCTGTCTTTTTATCCTGTAGCGTCTTTGGAAGCGGTTGCCGCAATAAACAATCATCGATGCAACGTTTTAATTTTTTGTAATGGACATTGTCTTAAGTTAAATGCTGACAAGTCGGTGGAGATGGTTTTTGATGGGAAGATAGAGACAAAGAAATTTATTGAAAATTACGGTAAACTTATTTAAGTTCAAGGTAGGGATATTAAAATAAGTAACGTAGTGAAGAATCTGGGATTGAACGACGAGTTACGATTCAAAGAGCATATTCTGATATTGGTGTTGAAACATTGGCGCACACTCAGAAGATTATAGACAAGCTAGAATCCATCCAACGTCGCGTGAAGACAGATATATTAAATATTAGATTAGCAGATAGAAAATCAAGCGAATGGGTAAGATATTGCACAAAGATGAAAGACGTAAAGCAAACAATACTGAGAGTAAACTGGCGCTGGGCGGATCACATCGCGAGAATGGACGGAATAAGAACCAAATGGAAATCGTGGGAAGTGAAGAAGAACTCATTACGCCCGATACTACGTTGGAACAATATCAGAAAAATATTAGGAAAAACATGGGTGACAGAAGCCGAAACCAAGAAAAAGTTAAAAAATATGGAGGAAGAATATATTCATACATTGACATGAAATGTTGACTAGAGAGGGAGAGAGTACGCTTTTATTGTATCAGGATAATGAAAATATGCGAAAAATTTAAAGTATTAAGTAATGGGTAAATATGAATGTATAAGAGTAAAACTTAATAGAACACGATATATCATTTCACGTTTAACATAACTTCCTTGCTACTTATAAAATGTTTATTATATTCAATCCGCGCTTTCTAACCTCCCTAATACATTACCACTAATGAATAAGGAAATCTGCTGTCTCTCTCTCTCTCTCTCTCTTCCTCTGTATTTTACTTTATTCACGCTGACGAAAATAAGAAAGATAGTATTTTATGTATTTTTACTAAACGACCGCTACAAGATTGAAAATGCGGAAAACTCGAGAGAATATTCTTTTTTGGTCGGTAAACATTGACTGTACGTGCTTGCAAATTTTTACGGTTTATTTGGGGGCTCTTGAATAAGACAAATATAAATAACTTGTTGTAGTTGAAGAGTTGTGTAGTTTACTCAAATTTGTGTTTAATTGTTGTGTTTTATAAAATATGCTTTTATTTTTTAATGAAAACAGAATAAAAAGAGGATTATTATAATTTTAAGATTCACCATATTAGACCAATTGTTAACTAAGTATATGTGTTAATGTACGTAAAAAGTATAAAAAGTCATATGACAATGGATACAGGGTATTCGGTAAGTATATGTCAAACTTTTAGCAGTGTACAGAAGGCTTCAATATTAAACCTAATGTTTCATATATTTTTTTTTCTTCTACAGATGACGTCAATATTTCATACATATTTTTTCCTCCGATATCGGAGATATGGAGCCTAAAAGGGGTACACGATTACCTTTGGAACTATAGCTTTTGAACCAGGGGCGGATCCGGCCTCTCCCTTTGGGGAGGGCGGTGATATCACAAAAGAACAATATGGCAAGCGAAAGCAAGTTGTTGACGGAGGGGGGGGGGGACACCAGCAACATTCTTATTTCTAGTGTAAAACGCAGGGTTGGATCTATTTTTCGGAATCAGAAGCTCTTGGAGAGGGAGGGGGGCGATCACAAGAAAAAACAAATTGTCGACAGGAGGGTGATGTCAGCGAGAAGAGGGTACCAGCAGCATACACATTCCTCATATAAAAGGCAGAATCGGTTTTATTTTCCTGAATTCAAAACTCTTGGGAGGAGGGGGCGATCGCAAGCATACGCATTCCTATACTCTATTCAAGAACTAGAGAGAGCAATAAAACTCTTACAGAAACCTCCAACGTACCTGCTCCAGTGCAGCAGGCAACTGAAGACTGCCGTAAATCTAATTACATTTAATTATTTTCAAATATTATAAGCTTTTATAAATTTCCTTTAATAATAAAATTTCTGATAGTTAAATTAAATTTCTATCAGGGAGCAAAGTACACCTTACAGTGTGTCCTTAGTGATTTATCTTGTTTGCGCTTGTTTTTATATATTATTTGAGGTTAGTGAGATACCCAAAAGATATGGCTTCCACCTCTATATTTATTCCAAAATCGTTAAACCGGAACATTTTTCCTCAACG
Organism: Diaprepes abbreviatus; assembly: GCA_034092305.1. NCBI lineage: Eukaryota > Metazoa > Arthropoda > Insecta > Coleoptera > Curculionidae > Diaprepes > Diaprepes abbreviatus. Next base: position 5,138,823 of record JASJET010000129.1, read on the forward strand.
AAAAACTTATTGGGATGAATGTTTATGATGCATTAAGATATCAATATCTAGATAATAATGTTATAAGTTCTGTTGAGAAGTATTCCAACATGACAGGAGTTGGAAAATCTACTATGTACCGAATACTGAAGGCGGAAAAAAACGACTGGAATTGTTTATATTCCTAAGCCATATTCGATTACAGGCAAACGAAAAACCTCGTTGGAAGAAGAGATGAAAACTGCAATAAAACATTTTATTATGAGAAGCAGATCCCAACCGTCGATAAAATTCTAACTACAATCAATGAAGATCGGGATTTACCTGAAATTAAAAGAGCTGAGCTCTGGAAATTGTTCAGATAACTTGGTAGTTTGCGAGGAAAAAAACAGTCAAAAATAATTTATTACTCTCTCTACTTCTTGAATAAACTATAATATAAGAGACCATTTTTCTGAACTCAAAGCTCTTGGGAGGGAGCGATCGTCCCCACCACCCCCTCTTGGATCCGCGCCTGTTTTGAACACAACTGTATATTTTAATGAAATTGTGGTGTATTGTATACTTTTACAGTACCAGTGTCACTGATTCAATGTTCGAATCTTGTGGAGTAAAGATCCCTGAAGATATCTCGTGCAATCGTAGGCGAAACATCGCATAAGAATTCCAATTTGACACGGTTTAAGAACCATGATTTTTAACTTGACCGAAACCGTGAAAGCTTCCGCACTTTATTCCTTATCTTAATTTTTTATATATACTTTTTGAGGTTACACTATTCAAAGGCGTCGTAATTAATATAATGATAAATTAATAGATAATTACATAAAACATTAAATTGAAATATACAGCGCAAAGCAGTTTAAATTTTGCGCATTTTTAGTTTCCGTACCCCCTTTATGGAAAGTGGCTCTCTTTAATTGAAGGCTGTAAGGAAGAGCTACTATTTCCGATTCATCATCTATCTACAAAAACATTAATTAAAGTCCTACATAACATATACCAGATAAATAAATAAAATGACACCGGCAATATCCTAAGATTCCTATTTTTAATTAATAGATTTCTTTTATATACACACCGACACCATGAGATTAGTTGCCTCTCGAAACGTATCAAATTACTTAATAAATACAAAAACAGAAAATAAAAACCCCTAGGAATATAGAAACAAAGCAAGAAAACCCAAAGATATTTTTCTGAGCTGCTGAAACTCATTTGATGAACGTTTCTCTAAATGAAATTTCTGGAATTCCTTGGAATAAATTGAAAGTGAAAGTAATTACCAGAGACTGACGTTTCTTTATCCATTTAGGAACATAAAATACGCTTGTTTTCATTTTGTTGCTTATTTATTTATATTTATTGCCAACTGCTGGCCCTTGCGAAGGCATAATCCATAACTTAATACAGAAGCTCCAAAAAAATTAAACGAAAAGTAATTTTCTACAAAAATCTAATTTTCTTAGGGGAAAACAAATTACTAAAGAAAACTCACCATAAAAATTTCATGTATATTTTAAGTAAGGCTATAAGTTAGACCTAAAAGAGATGTTTAAAAATGATTACATTCCCCTTATCATAGAAGTTGCGATCTAAACGATAGGTCTAGGTTTGTAAAATTTCGTGTATTTATTCAGGGTAATTTTCCGTGAACTTTATCGATTGATTCTGGAAAAACGATAATTAGGAAGAATCTGAAAATTTGACAGTAATGCGTACATGGGGGATACCAGGCTAAAATATTTTCATGGTGGCGACACTTCAGGTGTCAACTTTCTTGTTTGAAATGAAACATCCTATTTATTATTGCATTTTTGATTTCTAAGTAAAATTCTAGACATATTTCATACATTATGTTCTTTGTATAAGGTTGTATATTTCAAAAATTTGTAGTTTTTAAAATATTGGCAATTCAACATTTTTCTATGGTAAAAATTCTATACGGCTTTTAAGTTTTGTTATTAGTTGGCCATGACGGCGAGGCGTGGCAAAAATAAAACAATCGAACTCTACAGAATTGTCACTATTTCTTGCCATTTGACATTAATAATAGTCATGCTGGGGCGATTAAATTACACGCACGAAGATTATTTAAACTTATTTATTACTAGCTGACCCGACAGACGTTGTCCTATGAATAACTATGAATATTCAATTCGAAATGGAATAAATGTATCTATTATCTATTTATCTATATATTTATCTATTCATCATTTATCTATATATATTCTATATTCTATATTTATTCTGTTCTATATATATATATATATATATATATATATATATATATATATATATGTATATATAAATGAATCCCTATTTCCCTCTGAGTATTATTGCAACCTTTTGGATCAGTTGGATGAAAAAGTTCCTGAAAAAAAAACCCGGCTTACAGAACAAAAAAATCATTTTTTATCAAGACAATGCACGTCCTCACACAAGTAGTTTGACGATGGCTAAATTGAAAGAATTAAAGTTCGAATTGCTTGAACATCCACCGTATTCACCAGATTTGACTTCCTTCGACTACTACCTCCAGAAATTTGAAAAAATTTCTTAGTGGAAAGCGTTTTTCGTCGAATGAAGAAGCTATTGCAGCCATGAAACATGACTTTGCAGAACTTCCGGAAAATCATTACAAAGATTGTATAAAATTATTGAAGGATCGTTGGAATAAGTGTGTTGAAGTTGAGGGAGATTATATTGAATAAAAAAACTAATTTCATTAAAAAATCCACATTCTTTCATTTTCGCTTTCAAAACTTTTCAACCAACCTGTATATATATATATATATATATATATATATATATATATATATATATATATATATATATAAATGAATCCCTATTTCCCTTGGTCACACCATAACTTGAGAACGACTTTACTGATTTCCTTCATCTTTTTTTGCAAAGTTTTCTAATATTTGTAGAAGGTTCTTATGGAATGAAAATTTGAAAATTTTATAAAAACGACGTCCACGCGGGAGAAGCAGCGGGCATCAGCTAGTAATAATAAAAAATATTTTTTATTGTAATGCCTTTTGATACACAACATTCTTAGTTCTGTTTTGTGGCGCGTAAATAAATAGTGCTGATGGCTTTTCGACACGGGAACAGACCACATACAGTTGGCCATGAAAAAACATGTATTTTCGAGATTGATGCCACAAACACTTAATGACTGCTCCTGCGATTTATTTATCGACATTGCAAATGCAAGCCCCACTGGGAATTGTATCCGTTTAAAGTCGAATGGCATATCGTCCGGAATTATGATGATGCGTGGCATCAGAACGTCTTCGCCTTTGTACTTTCCTTTTAAAGTTGTGGTTTCGATAAGGTTGTCCATTAATTTCTTCACCGCGAGCCGGGTGCCATGACAAGGACGTGGTTGGTTTATGTTCCGCAACATACTGACTACCGTCCAACTTTTAATTGCAGAGTATGAGGTGGTAATCCGGGCAATTCCAGCGAATTTAAAAATTCCGTTGGTTAGTTGACAATATCATCTTGGTTAGTAACGGAATCAACTGATTTGTATGTCATCAATTCGCCAGCTATCTTATTTTAAATCTGAAAATTAATTTCGTTCACATCGACATTTTTTGCAGCCAATATAACACGTTCGCTCAACCAAACATGATTTTTGTAATTTTAAGCAATGTTTGGGAACACCATTTCGATCAGTCCGGTCTTTGATTCAGTAAATTGACAAAAATTAGCAGGGAATGTAATGTATCCAGAGATATGTCAACAGGAATATTGCCATTACCAATGTCAAGTAATTGTTAGGAAAAAATTTCTGCAGATAGGTCGTTCTGCAATTCGACTCGCATGTTTATATTCAGATTGAGTGTTTTTACATGATTCTATAAAATGGACGACATGGAAGCATTCATTAAGTTCATGAGCTTCCGTTGAACGTGGAACTATTGGCAATGTTTGTCTAAAATCACCTGCCAAAAGAATCATCGCACCACCAAACCGATTTTGGATGTTTCTTAAATCTTGCATCGAGCGGTCTAATGCCTCCAAAGATTTTTTATGTGCCATCGTGCATTCATCCCAAACGATTAATTTGTTTTGCTGTAGCACTTTGGCCATCGCAGAATTCCTTGAAAGATTGCAAGTTGGAATTTCATGGGTTTGCATGTTCAACGGCAATTTAAGTGCTGAATGAGCTGTTCGACCGCCTTCCAACAACATAGCTGCAATACCTGATGAAGCAAGTGCAAGTGCAATTCCATTTTGCGATCGAATCGTTGCCAAAATCAATGATATTAAAAACGTTTTTCCAGTTCCACCGAGAGCATCTAAGAAGAAAAATCCGCCAGTTCCATCGTTCACTACTTCTGTCACAAGAAAATGCTGGTTTTTTGGATAATATTATTTGGTCGAACGAAGCCAAATTCACAAAAAATGGATTGTTTAATCGACGCAATTCCCACTATTGAAGCGACTCAAACGTATATCCATTTAAAGAATTAAATTTTCAAGTATCTTGGCAGTTTACCGTGTATTGTGCTATAAGAAATTATGGCGTCGTCGCCTTAGAATTCTACCAAGATAATCTGAATGATAAGTTAGTCATTTTTGAAGACTTCTATATACAAAATACGTTTTTTAACTTATAGGTGAGCCACTGGCTAATCATAGAAATCTATTTTATCAACATGATGGGACGCCTCAACATAATAGTCATTTAGTTACCAACCATCTGCAAAACTTGTTTTATGATTAATGGATAGCCGAAAATGGGCCACATCTTTGACCACCTCGCACTGCCAACCTAACAGTGCTTGATTTTTTTTATTTGGTGTACAATCAAAAATAAAATATACAACATCATATTAACCACTATGGAAAATTGCATTCAGCGCGTCAGAATAGCAACTTAATCCTCAGTCAATAAGAAGAGCCACCCATGAATAGTTCCTGCTTAGGTGCGATAAATGTTTGGAAGTTCAAGGGCGTCAATTGGAACATTTACTCAAATAATTTTTGTAACTTTATCTTATTAACAACTGGTTTATTTTTCGTCTACAAGAAAACTAACCCAAATTAAAAAATAAGAACCTTCTTATGAAAAAAATGTATAGTTAAGTTTTGGTCAGCAAACATCATTTTTGACATAAATATTTAAATATGTCCTAAAAGGTGAAACTTAAGTATGGAACATTATATATGAAATATGTCTAAAATTTTACGTAAAAATAAAAAATGCAATAACATATAGGGTGTTCCGTTTAAAATAAGCAAGTTGACATTTACTTCCAGTTTAATCGGAAGTGCCGCCATCTTGAAAATACTTTAGCCGGCTGTACCCCATGCACATACATCTGAGGGATCGGTTATTTCATTTTTTTTTTTAAACTCCATTTCGCTTTGGCATGATAAAAGATACTGGTGTGTCCCTTCATATTTACTTACAAAATCGCACTTGAAACTTATGCCTATGTATTAAAGGAATTTTAGTCGAAAATTCAAACAATTTACCTCTATTATCACCGCTGACTTTCTATCTGCAACTCGATAAAATTATGTCCACATCATCAGTCGACTTGCTTATATAATATTGGCGCCCCGTTCTAGACCGAGAAAAAACTGACCTGAATATACGGGAAAATTCACGGCCGCAGGAGGCAGGATCAATGAGTTTCGACGAAAGAATCCATTCGCGTTTTCCACAAGAATATACTCACAACCGACCCACGCAAATCGCTTTTTCAGTGCTGTTAAGAGAACTGGGCATCGATCGTCTACGCAACTAATACTACATTTTAAATTCTCTCCAAAATGGAAATTTTTTGTGCTCCGACAGACTCTTTGGGGACACCAGGAATGAGAATACACTTAAAAACGCAACGGTCCCGCTGAAAAAAATTAAATCAACATGTAATAGTGAAGTTGTTCTTTCTATATTTTACATTTTCTATATATAATTGACGTTTCGGTAATTTACTTTAGCTTCTTCAGAATTTACAGTATGCTTGAACAAAACTTCACGAACAACACTGCACACTGTGTACACATTAATTAAATTTAATATTATGTTCACGGATTTCTGAAAATAAAATGGATGACAGATGGTAATGGAGCTGTCAAACGAAAAATGTCCGGAGTATGCTCTCCGCCATTTTGGATAAAAGTGACGTTTTGGCACGTCAAATTAACCGTCAAAAGTCAAACGATAGTGTAATTGTTGTTATTATTGTGAAGTAATCTTTGTTTTTCCCTGGATTATATTTATTTTATATAACTTAACAACCAAGTAATATGCACCAAGCCATCAGTCAAATATTTAGGTGTAAATATAGACCACAAAATTATCTTAAATTGGCACTTTGAAACTGTTAAACAAAAATGTATACAAAGGACCAAATACCTTAGGAATCTAATATACAAAGAAAAAGGCATATCAAGAAAAACAACTCATATATACAAAGCAATATACTGACTTTAATAGGAATACATACCCCCTACATACAGTAATTGCAGGAAGCCAGCACTCATAAAACTTGAAACGGTAGAAACCACTGTTCTATGTAGTATGACTAAAATCCATCGTCCTAGCTATCCACCAATCAATTATTGTATGAATTCACTAAACATCCAGCCGATTATTGCAAAAGTTCCTGTCCTGACAACTAGGTTTGGAAGAAAACCTGAAACTTGACCGGTGATAGAGGAACTGTGTACGACCAGTGGCCGGAACCATAGGCCAGCCCGAAGACCTCCATTAATGATACTGTTCAACCTTTAGTATACTTTTTTTTATTATTTTGTGAAGATTGGTAGGGGCTTGAAGACCAAACGTACTATAAATAAGCTTTTTATTCTGAAAGACCTCGTTTGTTGGCCTGTAGGGTTCAAATTTAGATATCCTAATAAATTATAATCATAATAATATTTATTTAATTGTAGTGTAGTATAGTGTTTAACACAGCGTAAGGAAGTAAAATGTTGCATTTGCCATTATTTGAATATAAAATTTAATGTTACTTATTGAAATAAAAATTTTAAATATCTTACAAATTGTTACTTCTCAAATTTTTTATAAGTTGTGTTGATGAAAACAATTATGTTACACTTAACTGTTTCAAAGTAAGATACTCGACTGTTTGGGGATATAGGGACACAAATGTTTATGTTAAATCCATAATTAGAACTAGCCGTAGGAAAATAATTTTTAAACAACACGCTCATACTATTGAGATATGAACAGAATTTAGTGTAATATTTTTGTATGTCTATTACTTAAAATTTGCGAAACATTCAACTTTCTAAGGATATTTTAATAAAAAAATACTGAAAATAACGGGGTATTACCTAATTAACATTTCAACTGTTTTCTCAAAAATTAAACGTTTTGAAGAAACGGTTCGTCAACATATTGCTTTTTTTAATGACTAGTTATTCTTAACAACCAAAAATATAATAAAAATTTTTAATCTATTTTTACGACCGACCAATAGTATGGCAGACATCCGCACATAACAATCAATTGACACGAATTGGATAAGTTGGGTAAGGTTATAACGTAATACTGTCATTTTATCTCTTTCTACCATTCATTTCGTTCAACTACTTATGTCGATGAAATTTCGGAAAGGTATGAAAATTGCTCCAAACCTTGTCAGTGGGAAGTAAATGATTACGTATAGTCGTTATAATTTTTCAGTGGCGACAGCGTATTCACTGTTATTATAACTTCACTTTACCCAAAATGGCGCATAGCATGGTCCGGACATTTACTGTTTATTTGACGATTAGTACATATACTTTATATGTGCGTGATTATGTTACATTAAAAAATTACTTTTCATAAAATGACAGTGTAAAGATGACCACGTTGATCATCTTGAAGTACTACTCTACTGGTACAATCCAGGAAAGCAGCAGTTAAAAAAACCAAATTTTACTTTTTAACAAACGCCATCAAGGAAGAGAACACTAATAACCTCACTTTTATTGCCTTATTAGCAGTATTTAACTTTTTTACTATAGGAAAAATTAGTAACATGTTTACAAAATTTAAATAGTTTTTTTATCGACAACTCTAAAAAAAAATTAAATTACGACTCTGGAAAAGACAGCTTAAAATGTTCAAAAACTGACTTATATTCGCTGTTGTCGCTATATAATTCTTAGTATAATCGAGGAAAGCAGCAGTTAAAAAACCAAATTCTACTTTTTAACAAACGCCATCAAGGAAGAGAACACTAATAACCTCACATTTATTGCCTTATTAGCAGTATTTAACTTTTTTACTATAGGAAAAATTAGTAACATGTTTACAAAATTTAAATAGTTTTTTTTATCAACAACTCTAAAAAAAAATTAAATTACGACTCTGGATAAGACAGCTTAAAATGTTCAAAAACTGACTTATATTCGCTGTTGTCGCTATATAATTCTTAGTACCTAAATAACATTAAATTTGTATATAATCTGTAGAGACTTGAATTCCAGAATATTCTAATAATATTAAAATATCATAAGTGTAAAAAATATAGAAGGAAAGCTATTATTCTTTTATAGATCCGACTGATTAAAATGTCTACTCTTATTTTATAGTTCAAGCTGTCGATTTTAACCCTCAAAAGATTGATAGCTGGAACGGATTCACAAAGGGGTAAGCCAAAATATTTTTGGTCAACGGTTGTGGTATTGGCTTCGAACAGAATGCCAAATGATGCCAATTTTAAAGTTCTGCGGCCGCTTTTATACAGCGCAGTATTTTGTTTTAATGTGGTCATAATTTTAATCCTTTCGGAAACCCTTGTAAATTTTGAAATAAAATTTGAAATCACTGTTAATGGAAAAACTGTGCATGAAAAGTTACTAAAATGCGATTTCTTCTTTTCGTAACAATAAGTGGAACACATTAACTTTATTGCTGCAAACTGATCATGTAAATATGATATCTTATACATACATATGTGCTTGGGAACATAAAATATACTAGACAAGCAAATTTAATACAAAATTTCAGTTTATATTGACTAATAGCTTTTTATAGAAAATAAAGGGTAGAGAGATTTCCCTGTTGCCATGAACATAGTGTTGAGATGATTTTAAATCAGTTACCACCCCTGAGTATTTGATTATGTTATGTACGATTTTAAAATTTTAATATTAAGTTGCAGTTTTATCAGTCTACTACAAACTTCTATATGTGAACCTGAGGTATTCCGTAAATTCGCATGCATCGGAAATTTTTCAGATTATAATGTCTTTGGCAAGGGCGGATCCAGCCTCTCTCTTTGGGGGGGGGTGGTGATATCACAAAAGTACAGTATGGCAAGAAAAATAAGTTGTCAACGGGGGGGGGGGTGCAAGCAGCATACTCATTCCTAATATAAAAGGCATAATGGGTTCTATGTTCCTGAACTCAAAGTTTTTGGAAGGGGGGGGGCGATCGCAAGCATACAGACTCCTATACTCTATTCAAGAACTAGAGAGAGTAATAAAAATGTTACCGAAACCTCTAACGTACCTGCTCCAGTGCCGCAGGTAACTGAGAACTGCCGTAAATCTAATTATATTTCATTATATTTAAATATATTTTATAAATTTACTGCAACATAGAATTTCTGATAGTTTAATTTAATTTCTGTCAGTGATCAAAGTACAACTTACAGTTTTTTCTTGTTTGCGCTTGTTTTTATATATTATTTGAGATTAGTGAGATACCCAAAAGATATGGCTTTCACCTCTATATTTATTCCAAAATCGTTAAACCAGGGCATTTTTTCCTCAACGAAAAAGTTATTACGATGAATGTTTATGATGCCTTTAGATATCAATATCTAGATAATAATGTTAAAAGCTCTGTTGAGATATGTTCCAACATGACAGGAGTTGGAAAATCTACTATGTACCGAATACTGAAGGAGAAAAAACGACTGGAATTGTTAATACCCCCAAGCCACATTCGATCACAGGCAAACGAAAAACCTCGTTGGAAGAAGAGATGAAAACTGCAATTAAAGGGGTTGTATATACATTTTATTATGAGAAACAGATCGCAACCATCTACAAAATTCTAACTTAAATCATTGAAGATCGCGACCTACCTGAAATTAAAAGAACTGATCTCTGGAAATTGCTCAGAGAACTTAATTTTTGCTGGGAAAAACCAGATAGAAAATCTGTTCTTATAAATCGTCCGGAAACTGTCCGTTGGAGACGTAAATATCTCTCTCAAGTAAAATGTTAAGGTTAAAAGGAGTTGCTAGAAATAACACAATTAATAAAATTAGTAATTTAACTAAACTTTTGAAAGATTTTTTTGAATAAAATTACTGCGGAAAATTGGGAAAAATCCATATAATAAAAGAATAAAACAAAATGTGAGAACTCGATCTCATAATCGGTGAGATAGAGGAACCAATAATTAATTTTAGCGAAGATAGTTTCACTGATTTTGATTAGGAATTAGATACGTAATGTTTACTAGTGTAAACACAATTTATTATTTAAATTTTAGTTTTTGTTGTATTTTATTGTTTAATGTTGTTTATGTGTTTTTTTTATTTTTTTACATATTTTTATTTTAGTGTGTCCCACTCTTTAATTTTATATATATATATTTAATTCTAATTAGCCATAAGTTTTTTATTATTTTATTATTGTGTCTTTTTCTTAAGCGTGTACAATTAACATGTTTATCTTATTTTTTTGGGGCTATCGTATTTCCATATATAAAAGTAAATTAAATTAAATTAATTAATTAATAGAAATAAAAATTAGTAGGTCTAATTTTAATTACAGCATAAAAAAAAGTAATTACATTTAAATCCCTTTTTAGTGTTTAATTGTAATTCTGCAGATGGTTTAAGAAATAAACTGAAACGTCAATGTCCTAAAATTGTTTTTAATTAATAATAAAATGACCGATAGCCCCAAAAATATTTTGTTATTATATGGACGAATTTATTTTTTTATATATGTTTAACTTTTTGTATTTTTGACAATGGATATTTTGTAAGTATTTAAATTATAACTTAGAATATTTTGAGAGAATAATCCTACGTTTTAGTCTATTATTATAGACCGGTATTTTTGATTATAAAATTTCTAACCCATTCCTATGAAAAATATATGTGTCTAACAAATTTTGCTAAAAACACCGAACTAAAGAACACAGGTAGTTTGCGAAGAGAAAAAGGGTAAAAAATGATTTATTACTCTCTCTAGTTCTTGAATAAACTATAGTATAGGAGGAAAAATCGGGTCCATTTTCCTAAACTCAAAGCTCTTGGGGGGGCGATCGCCCCCCCCGCCCCCCCCCCCCTGGATCCGCGCCTGGTTTTTGGGTCAAAGAAATAACCAGAAATAGTCATTAAATGATGATATAGAGAAAAAGACAAATAGTCGGTCTAAAATGTTCATTTTTGTGGTTATAATGTAACTAAAAATAATAAAATTGTCTTAATTGGGAAAAATTTTCAGTTGATAAATGATAATAAACTTGTAATTGTTATGTTTTATTTATTTTTAGGTCACCACACTTCTAGTGGCAGGCTGTCTTCCCAATTTGCTGCATACTTTAGGCTCGGTAAGTATTTTTTTAATGCTTTTATTAATCCAATTATTCCCGAAATCTAAAATATTAATTTTCTTTAGATTTGAACACTTCAGTTATGATTTCATTCAATTTTTAATGTAAAAAATAAATAAGATGTACAGAATTATATAATCATGGTAATAATTAATTAAATTTTTGAAAAAATCCTAAAAATCAAGTAATTGTCTTTTGTGTAGTAACTTTTTATATAACAAACAATTTAGGTGTAAACTATATTGAGTACGGAGAACGCAGTTTTTCATTTAATTAATCAAATTAGTAATAATCCTAATACAAATAAAAAGTCACAAGTAATGTCTATCGACTTCACCAAGACACAATCTTTCTGAGTGGTAACACGGATTGACTTTTTAAGTACGCGAGGAAACTGTCTTGAATTTTTTCATAATTATTTATTCTAACGTACCCAGGGAGGATCAACGTAGCCAATTCGGCGAGTTTGCTATAGGTATGGCGCAGGGGACCATTCAGGGGTGAATTACATGGGAACATTTTGTAGGATGTCACTAGTGTCATTTACGCAGGTGATCCAGTAATTATATTTAAATGGAACTGTTGGGATGGTGAAAACTAGGGGCCGAAGTTGGCGTCAGAGTCGTGTTCAACTCAGTTTCAGTCTCTTAAATACAAAAATATTTTGAAAAAATCATTCCGTTCTCTATTTTATTAAGTAAAATAATAAAAAAAAAATAAAATTCGTGTTATTATATATATATATATATATATATATATATATATATATATATATATATATATATATATATATATATATATATATATAATAAAAAAAAGTGTAAATTAAGTATTAACAAATAAATTTCTGAACTTGTTAAATGTCCGTCAGTTCTTTTTTGTTTAACAAATATATAATAACACGAAATTATTAACTATTAGTTTTGCAATTTTCTATTGAACAATGTATTTCTCAGTTTTTATTCAAAATTTGGAGAAGACTTCCTAGAAATGGTTCACATAAACAACGAACCACTTTCCATGAACAAAAGAGGAGCCATAGTAAACCTCTGCATAATATATAATTACTTACTACAACTATAAATCAATGGAAATCGATCCCTCACTGTTCAATTTTCTCAGTCGGATACTTTATAGTCACCGTTCTGAATGGTACTATCACACTTATCGAACTGGGTGCGGAGTTCGTCTTCCTTGATATCTAAACTGCATTACGCTTAGATGGTTATGACTGATTTGAGTCAAGAACTGTTACCTCCTCTCCCAGAACGATTACCTGTTCGTAATAAAAATCAATTTCTTAATTAAATTAGATAATTTTTGTCTAAAAACAGTTTTCTTTTCTGGTCAACCATTCATGTGACTGCAGCCCCACATAAGTGCCTTAAACTTCTTGGTTTAGTTGGCGTTTCCTTAACTAGTCTAGTCACGAGTCTACCTCCTTTTTAAATATATATATATATATATATATATATATATATATATATATATATATATATATATATATATATATATATGAAATAAAATGCGAAACAGTGAATGCAAACTTCGCTCCATTATATCCTTTCTGTGTTAGAGGTTGCACAGTTAGAATAAATTGTAATAAAACACAATTCATCCTATTCCACCATCATCGAGATGATGACCCACCTGTACCACCACACCGAGAAGAAAGTCAAAGCTTACCCTCCCCGCCACAGTGATACGGCAGAGATACATGTTTCGTCTCGCACTAGACTCATCAGGGTACCGACATGCACCTGGCTGTGCAAAGGACAGATCGGAAGGAAACATGCAACACTGAACGCGGCTTCGCCGATCTCTCGTCGGATGGCTTATATATGTTTATACGGCTTTAACGGATTCCTCCGTGTGAGATGCATTAGCAGTGGTTATATCCACATTATGCTGTTGTAGTGCTGAAATCACATTCAGCAAACGTACAACTATATGCAACTCCGTATGTAAGTGAAATAAAATGCGAAACAGTGAATGCAAACTTCGCTCCATTATATCCTTTCTGTGTTAGAGGTTGCACAGTTAGAATAAATTGTAATAAAACACAATTCATCCTATTCCACCACCATCGAGATGGTGGCCCACCTGTACCACCACACCGAGAAGAAAGTCAAAGCTTACCCTCCCCGCTACAGTGATACGGCAGATATACATGTTTCGTCTCTCACTAGACTCATCAGGGTACCGACATGCACCTAGCTGTGCAAAGGACAAATCGGAAGGAAACAAGGTTGGTCTTATCTTTGGGATTTCCCAGGATGTTGACTATTGTTTTTTGTGGCTTAAATATGGGCTTTATGTTGTGTTTTCTTAAGATTCTTCCTATTCTGTCCGTTATTCCTTTTATGTACAGGGTGAGTCAACGATTCGATGAAGTAGGTTTGTGCCTTTTCGGTGAAATTAACAATGAAACTATATTTATTGTTTGATACAATTTATTTTTACGCAGATTTTAAAAATATTTAGGACTCTACAGGGTGAGCCAAAAAACTAGGACAGCATAAAGTTGTATTTTTTTAAATAGAACACCCTATATACGAATCATATTTTTGATTTAGCTTATAATTTTAAATCTTTTTTATTAAGGGTTTACTATAACAAAACTTTATAGTTTCTGAGATAATTAAGTTTAAAGAAAAAAAGTCACATTTTCAAGCATCAATTCAATCCTAAATAACGTTTTCAATTTTGTGACAAATATATTCAAATTTGGAATTTAGCAAGGCCAAGGACAAGTTAACATAATTTTTACCTAATATTTGCAATAAAAGCTACAGGGTGTTAACACATCGGCTCAAATTTGAACAAGTTTAAATGAATAAATATCTTTTTTTCTTAATGGTGCACTCTGTATATTTTCATGTTACTTAATAGAGTAATAAAAACCCTAAAAGTTTTGTTCAATATATCCTATACCTATTTATAATAGTTTTTGAGATATTTCAGTTTTTCTTATTTTCCATACTTTTTTACAGAAATAGTCTTCATTATCATAGTAGCCATGTAAAATAATAAAAAGAAACTACAGAAACAAACAGAATGTGGTTAAATATGACGAAATACATTATTCGTTATATTACAACGGCAATAGTTTAATTAAACATAAAGTGAAAAAATTAACACAACAATAACGACAAGGCAAATACATATTTACTTTTATACTGAATTGAAACAAAAAAATAACCTATTAAATACTGAGATTAATTATTTCTTTTTAATAAGTGTTCGAATAAACGACCCTCTTGTGCAATGCACAAATTTAGTCTTTTTTGCAGATTTTCTCGGACCCTGGACAAAATTAGTGGCGTTATTGTTCTACAGGTATCCCTAATCCTGTTTGGCATATCTTCCACTGTTGTTGGTGGATTAACATACACCTTATTTTTAATATAACCCCATAGGAAAAAATCTAATGGGGTGATGTCGCAAACCCCCACGTCCAATCCATTTTTGCGAATATCGTTGGTCCAAAAACGCACGAACTTCACGATGGTAATGCGAAGGCGCACCATCGTGCTGGAACCACATACTGTCGAGCTCATCCCTATCGAGACCTTGAAGCAGTTGGGGTAGTTCTTCTTGTAGAAAGTTCAGGTAACTATGGCCATTTAGTGGTTCATTAAAAAAGTGGGGTCCAATAATTCGATTATGATGAATACCACACCAAACATTTAATGACCAGTGGTTTTGATGTTGCACCTCTCTAATCCAAAATGGGTTTTCTGTGGCATAATAATGCATGTTGCGTCTATTTACGGCACCGTTACTTCTAAAAGTAGCTTCATCACTAAACATTACCTTGCATAATAAATTTGGATTTAATTGAATCTCCGCATTTATTGTACAACAAAAGTTTACACGACTTTCAAAATCCTGTCCATGCAATTCTTGGTGTAATTCCATGTGATATGGATGATACCTATATTTCTTGGTAGTACGATTAGCGGTGGATTGTGATGTTTCACATAATGCTGCTAACTGACGGTTACCAATATAAGGATTTTCCTGAATATTTAACAATACTTGTAGTTCTTTTTCTTCATTAGTTACTGGTTTGTTGACCACTTTACGTTCTGGATAATCAACAGTTCCAGAAGAATCAAATCTTTGCATTAAGTTTTGAAAAGTATGGGTATTAGGCTGGCGTCGATCAGGATACTTCATTTTGTAAATTCTTTGAGCAAGAAGGCAATTTTTTTGAGCCTCTCCTATTGTATAAATCATATCTATTAACTCATTCTTTGGAAAATTCATTTTACAATATAAGATGAATGCAAAAAAAAACCAAACTACACTACATAAAAACCAAAAGAAGCGATTGCGGTTATAAATTTGACACACAGAAAAATGTTCTTTTACATTGTTTTTGCCATGGCTACTATGATAATGAAGACTATTTCTATAAAAAAGTATGGAAAATAAGAAAAACTGAAATATCTCAAAAACTATTATAAATAGGTTTAGGATATATTGAACAAAACTTTTAGGGTTTTTATTACTCTATTAAATAACATGAAAATATACAAGGTGTACCATTTAAAAAAAAAGATATTTATTCATTTAAACTTGTTCAAATTTGAGCCGATGTGTTCAACACCCTGTAACTTTTATTGCAAATATTAGGTAAAAATTATGCTAACTTGTCCTTGGCCTTGTTAAATTCCAAATTTGAATATATTTGTCACAAAATTGGAAACGTTATTTAGGATTGAATTGATGCTTGAAAATGTGACTTTTTTTCTTTAAACTTAATTATCTCAGAAACTATAAAGTTTTGTTATAGTAAACCCTTAATAAAAAAGATTTAAAATTATAAGCTAAATCGAAAATACGATTCGTATATAGGGTGTTCTATTTAAAAAAATACAACTTTATGCTGTCCTAGTTTTTTGGCTCACCCTGTAGAGTCCTAAATATTTTTAAAATCTGCATAAAAATAAACTGTATCAAACAATAAATATAGTTTCTTTCTTAATTTCACCGAAAAGGCACAAACCTACTTCATCCAATCGTTGACTCACCCTGTATGGGATTATGGCTTTGTTCCTTGTTTGGTCTTGGTCTATGATTTTTGTTATGGTCTTCCTCTTGTCTTTTTATGGCTTTGCTTATACTGATTGTGAGAAACCATTCCATTCTAGAGCTGTTGAAATGTGCCTTATTTCGTCTTGTTTTGCGTCGAGTTCTGTTAGGCGGAGAGATCTTCATACTAATGTGTTGACTACTGCTTGCTTTTGAGAGGGATGATGATGTGACTGAGATATCAGTCAGTATATGTGGGTTTCTGATATACGCTAAAACCCAGGGTATTGTTGTGTTTTCTAGTTAATAACAGGTCCGAAAAAGGAAGTTTCTTTTCTTGCTCGATTTCTAGCGTGAACTGAATTCTATGGTGGATATTGTTCAGGTATACGAAGAAATCGTCCTGGTATTCTTTTCCATATGGTCATAGTATAAAAATATCATCCACATAGCGGTTTCAAAATTTTGGTTTTAAAGGAGTATTTTGCAGTGCCTTTTGTTCGAAATATATCATGAAAAGGTTGGCTATAACTGGTGAAAGTTAGGACCCCATAGGTGCGCCATCTGTTTGTATATTTGGTTATTGAACATGAAATATGTATTTTTAGGCAGTGTTGTGTAAGTTCAATTGTGTAGGCTGGAAAACCTTCGTTCATGGCGATTATGTCCAAAGTCTCTTCCAGTGGTATGCTTGGATATAGCGATTTTATGTCGAGGCTTGCTAAAATGTCATTTTCTTCGAGGTGAATGTTTTTGATCATTTTGGTCAGATATTTGGAGTTTTTCACGAAGAAATAGGCCAGTTCGACACTTGATTGCATGATGCTAAATATTTTTCCAGTTTTTTTCACTATTTGTTTTGTATATTTTTGGTAGGCTATACAGTCTTGGACATCTACTTGATTTTTCCCTTAGTATTATAGATTTTTCTGTTTCTGGGTCTAGTTTTCAGGCTTTGATCTTAGCTTTCGTACTTTTTTCAAGGTATGTTGTTGAATCTCTGTTTGTTTGTTTGTAAGAGGCATCTTGTTTTTAATTGATTGAGAAATAAAATAATTTCTCTTATATATTTGCATAAAAACTACGTTAGTGAATCCGGCTATTAAAAGTTGTTTTTACCCATATTTTTTTCTATTTAAATGGTTTTTACAGGTTATTTGGGTAGAGTGGTCGCATTAATGTAATGAAGCGTGATCACTTTATGATATCCTGTAATGTTATTTAATCTCGTTCTATTTCCTTCTTTGACTCAACTATCTATAACACTAACGATCCATGAAGTGATCGGAATCAATTCGATTATCGTTTACTAAATGATGTACAGAGTAAAATCATCTGCATAGAATTGATCATAATAAATTAACAGAAGTGGAAATCGTAATAAACAAGTTATATCTTGAATATTAAAAAGAAACTGCAAAAACTCAATTTAAAAAATTTGCTAATGAGTCTTCTTTTTGATTAAGCAGCGTATTTATAGACCTGCAAGAAGCACAAATTATTGCAAAATAAACAAGCAAATGGAAAATTAAAATTCTGCAAGATGTAGTAAGACAGCTTAAGTGTGCAACAAAAATATAAATATAACCAGTTTTACATTAGTAGCCTCGAGATGGTTAAAAAATGTGCGATTATCTTAGACGTATAAGGCATTTAAGCTTATATTGCCCACAAATAGAGTTTGTCAGAAAAGTAATTATATTGTATCGTTTTAGTTTTCAAATATGGATATTACTAAAGGGAGCCTGAACAAGAACTTGAATAATAAATCAGTTAAAAAAGATAATATTATTTTTAGAAATCGAGTTTCAATAAAGACGATGCAAAACACAGAAGCAGATCGAGGAGCACGATGTGACTGCGTGCCACATGGAGAACTATAAAAATAAGGTATTTAAGAAGTCAAAGAGGAAAGTTTGAAAGAATGACACTAATAATAGAGCTATGAGACTACACGATATTCAGAATTCTTAACTAGAATGTAGCAATGGGAGAAATTTAAAATGCACTAATTAGGGTCTCCTAAATAGGTATCGTAAATCAGAAAAAATGATTACACTAGTCAACAAATACAAAAAAAAATTGTGACTGATGTTATAATGACTGTCCCTGGGAGTTTAAGTATTTTAAGAGACCTGCGACAGCCAATTTTACAGTAGCTTTCAAGTAGGTCGTCTACAAGTTTGTGGTAGTTTTCTACTTTTGTGTTTCCTGAAAACTCCGAAACAATTGTTTTAAAACAACTCCACACACCTAATTCAACATCACTTAGTTTTTGATCAAACTGTGAATCCCTTGGTATTTTTCTAATTTGTGGTCCAACAAATATTTCCTCCATAAGCTTAGCATCACTTAGTTTAGGAAAAATTTGTTTAAAGCGTTTAAACGCATATCCTTCTTTTGTTTTATTTTTACTTAATTTGTTATTTTTATTTATTTTTATTTATTTTTATTTATTTATTCACAAACTCTACAGATTTTCCTATAGAATATAATATAACATATAACATATTTACAAAAACATAATAATAGCACCTAGATGATTAAACATCTGTATGTGCCAAAATATGGTTATACAAAATGTTTGGTACGTCGATAGAAAGTTTGGAAGAGGTGATAGAGAATGTCATTTTGAATAATTTATGCCATATATGCCTTAGTACAAAAATGCACGGTCGTCGAGTTACAGCTTCTTCTTCTTCTTCTTCTACTTGTATGAGATCTGTTGATCTGTTAATTCCGGTCGTGCCTCCCTATCATTTCCTGTGATGTGGACTGCCAGCTATCTCTCCATCTTTTCGGTGGTCTTCCTGGTGGTCGGTTTCCTGCTGGTTTTCCCTCTAGTACTATGCGGGGTAGTCTGTGTTCGGACATCCTTTTTACGTGGTGATACCATTCCCGTCTTCTTTGTCTTCCCCATCTTACTATATCCTGTATCTCGCATTGTTCTCTGACGTCTATATTTCTTACACGATCTCTTCTGGTTTTACCGACTATCATCCTCATTACCCTCATTTCAGCCACCCGTAGTATACTTTTCGTTTTACTAGTGTCTTCTCTCGTCTCTATTCCATATGTCATTATGGGTCTTATGCATGTTTTATAGATCTTAATTTTGCTGTCCATTCGCATATATTGATTCTTCCATACAAATTCTCTTAGACATCCTGTGGTTGCTGCGGCTTTGTTGACTTGGCATTTTACGTCCTTTATAGGTTCATGACTGCTGGATATATTTACGCCAAGGTATTTGAACTGCATCACTTGCTCTATGGGTCTGTCCTGGATTACTAGTTTGCATCTAATGGGTTCCTTACTGATGGTCATACTTTTCGTTTTTTCGATGGAGATATTCATATTAAGTCGTTGTCCCACTTGGTATAATTTAAAGAGCTGTCTCTGCAGATCGTCTTCGGTTTCTGCGAGGATTGCGGTATCATCGGCATAGCCCATCAAGCTGATACGTGTGTTATTTATTCTGTACCCGATGTTTAATGTTGCCACTTCTTCTATGATTTTATCCATAATGAGGTTAAACAGGAAGGGGCTGAGACTATCTCCCTGTCTGATTCCTCCGGGCGTTGGTATGCTACCTGAGGTGTGTTGTTCTGTTTTAATTTGTGTTGTATTGGCAGTGTTCAGATTGCAAATTGTCTTTACTATATTGGCGGGTATTTGTTTATCAATAAGCATTCGAATGACGTCGCCTAGTTGGACTTTGTCGAATGCTTTAGTGAGGTCGACGAAACAGACGAATGCTGGTGTGTTATATTCTATGGCCTTTTCTTTAATTTGTTTCATGATAAATATTGCGTCCGTAGTCGATCTGCCCTTTCTGAACCCTTGTTGCTCTTCCCTATTAACTATTAGCTTTTCTAGCTTCTCTTTTATTATTCCTGTGAACAGTTTCATAGTTGTGCACAGTAAAGTTATTCCTCTGTAATTTTCGGGCAATGTCTTTTGTCCCTTTTTTAATATAGGAATTGTTATGCTCGTGTGCCAGTCGTTTGGAATTTTCGCTGTACTCAGGATTTTGTTAAATAAAGTGGTAAGTTTTGTTACAAGTTCCGGGCCACCATATTTTAATAGTTCGTTAGGTATTCCATCTGTCCCAGGTGCTTTTCTGTTCTTTAGCTTTCCTAGTCTTTCTCTTGATTCCGTCTCTGAGACGGTTGCGTTTGATGCTGTCCGGTATTATATTTCTTGTATTTCTTTAGCGTTATATAGTGTACCAAAGTATTCTTCCCAAGTTTCTATTGCGACTCCTTTACTTTGAACATACTCATTCACCGGCTTCTTTCTGTTCTTTAACATTTTCCACACCTTTCTTTGGGCGCCATGTATATCATGATCCATATCGCCTGTGAATTTATTCCAATGCTCCCTTTTGATGGCCTTAATACGTGAATTGACTCGGTTTCTAGTTTCTATATATTCTGCGTGTTTTTGTTGGTTTGGTGTGCTTTTGTATGTTAAGTAGCTTCTTCTTTTTAATTCTGCGAGGTCCTTTACTTCCTGGCAAAACCATGGTTTGGTGTTGTTTGTTGAATTTATGTTTATTTTTCTCTTTCCAATGGATTCTTCAGCCGCTTGATGTATGGTATTTTTAATTTTTATCCAGCAGGTCTCCACGTCATATGCGTTACAGTCGAACTCCTTCAGTTTGCCTGTTAGTCTGTTTTCATACATACTTTGTGCGGTCGTTCCAAGACTAACCTGCACAGTACGAGATTATGGTCTGTTCTCAAGTTAGCGGAAGTCAGAGTTACAGCACATTTTATAATTTTTCGGTTTTCTGGTAATTGGTGATTGAAAATTTAATTTTTATAATACTGGTATAATTTTTCGGTTTGAAATATTTTTGTTTCTTATTCTTTGGTTCATACACTATAATAACAACAAGAGGACTAAAATTAAAATAACACACAGAAAACTGTGCACTCAAAAATTTTATTCACCTACGAAAATTCAATTTTCATCTTAGATTTTAGTGATCTTTTTTTTCTAACAGTGAGAAAGATAGATGCATTCAATTTATTTTAAAAATAGCTTTATTGAATTACCTTTACAGTGGTTTATCGAAACCCATATCGATAAAATATTACATACATTAAATTCGTATTAACGAAATTAGTAATTTTCTGTATTCACTTCTTCTTAATGTATTGCACTGGATGTTTTGAACGCCTAAAAGATGAATTTTTGTGTTTTTGTTCACCAGGCCGGTAATTGTTATTTGTAAAACAAACATAAACAAAATAAAAACACCAATACATAAACAACCAGTTTTTTTAGCCAACCATACAGATGATATCGACTTTAGTGCTGGTCGCACACATCTTGCAGTTGTGTTTTACACCAAGTCAGTGTTCACTTGCTAAATTTAAAATTGCCTTGTTCACAACAAATGGCTACTTTTTCCAATTTAGAAAACGCTGATACAATTTTCATGTATGGTAGAGCAGACGGCAATGCAGCTGCAGATCAAAGACTATACTGAGATCGATTTCCTGGAAGAAAAGTTCCCAATGTACAAGTTTTTATCAACACATATTGCCGTATTTGTGAAACCGGTATTCTTCTTTTCAGAGAAAGATTGCATGCAGACAGACATGCTGTCGAAGTAGAACAACAAATTTTGGATTCATTTGATGCAGATCTAACCACTAGAAAGGTAGCTAATCAGCTTAATTTGTCTACTTGGAAAGTCTGAAACGTTATGAAGGAAAATATCCATTCCATTACACCCAAGTTCAAGGCCTTGAAAAAGGTCATCCAGTATGAAGATTTCTATTTTGCCGTTATTTGTCAAAGCTGGTATGGAAGATGGACTTTTCTTAAGAAGTATTTTATGGCCCGATGAATCGAAATTTTCTCGGGAAGGAATCACCAACTTCAACAATCTGCATTATTAGGCTGATAAGAATCCGCAAATAAAAAAAGAAATATACTTCCAACAGAAATTCAGTGTACATGTATGGGGAACGGTAATCGGAAGAACTTTTATTGGTTCATATGTCCTTCTTTGACATTTAAACGGAGACAATTACTTAGAGTTTTTGAAATACCATTGCACGTAAGAGACAGAATAATTTTCCAGAACGACGGATGTCCAGCACATTACCGGTTTGAGGTAAGACATTTTTTAAATGAAACATTCCCTAATCGTTGAATAGGAAGAAACGGTCCCCTATTGTGGCTTGCGAGGTGCCCAGACTTAGGGCTTATAGATTTTCACATCCGGGGATGTATGAAAGAATTTGTCTATAAAGTTGAAATAATATACCGTAATCAACTAATTGAAAGAATTAATGAAGCAGGTGTCACACTTAAAGAAAAAATGAGACTAGGCGTAACCACCACCCAAGTGAGAAAAATGCCCGAAAATAAATTAGAAATAATGGCTCACATTTCGAACATAACATGTAAAATAATACTTAATATGATTTTGGTAATTTTAAGAAAGTAAAAATAAATATAGAAAATTGTTAATTTCGTTAATATAAATAACTTCCCTGAATTTAATGGATTTAATATTTTACAGATACGGGTTTCGTTACACCACTGTAAAGGTAATTCAACAAAGTTATTTTTAAAATAAATTGAATGCATTTATTTTTCTCACTGTTAGAAAAAAACATCACTCAAATCTAAAAATGAAACTTGAATTTTCGTAGATGAATAAAATTTTTGAGTGCACAGTTTTCTGTGTGTTATTTTAATTTTAGTCCTCTTGTTGTTATTATAGTGTATGAACCAAAGAATAAGAAACAAAAATATTTCAAACCGAAAAATTATACCAGTTAAATAAAAATAAATTTTCAATCACCAATTACCAGAAAACCGAAAAATTATAAAATGTGCTGTAACTCGACAACCGTGCATTTTTGTACTAAGGCATATATGACATAAATTATTCAAAATAATATTCTCAATCACCTCTTCAAAACTTTCTATCGATATACCAAACACCCTGTATATTATAATGACTATAAACAAAGTATGGTTTAATGCACAAAACAATAAGCAAAAATTCCTAAAGATCTAAACTACATTAACTTACAAAAATATCTTTTCAAACTGATTTCACCTCAGAAAAACTAATTCTTTACTACGTACTTTAAACTGTTTCACACTTTGCAAGTTTCTAATCTCACTGGGCAATAGGTTGTATATCTTTAGTCCAATATAATTCATGTACTTTAAGTTAAGATTCTTTATCTATTGCTTTAACGAAATTTTTAATCATTCCTGTTTAATGTGTAATGGAGGTAACAGTACTTTTTTGGCATCAACAAGAGGTATATTCTATACGTCATCTTGACCTGGAATATATTAATCTCTCGGAAATCATCCTTAAACTTGGTAATGGCTCTGTGTTGCTCTCCTGTCCCAAAGATAAAGAAAACAGCAATATTTCGTAAATCCACCTTGAAGCCCTAGTAATAATCTTATGACTTTTAGGTCACCAAATATTTGCCACTGATGCATACAATAGCTTATTGCATTTGGAGTAAGTAAGTTACTTTCGTATGTTTCCTTCATGTCAACTGCATGGCCAAGAGGAACTTATTTTCGAAGAATCTATATATTCGTCTGGATTATTTGCATAATCGAAATTTTCCTTAACACTATTTGGATTAACACAAACACCCATTTTATTCTGCAGAGTAAATGACGAGAATAACTCTTGGTTACGGTTCCTAAATATTGTAACTTGGTTCCAGTGGCTAGTAAATTCCATTGTTGTAATCTAGACCTTAATACTTCAGGAGGTCCCGAACTAGTTCATTTAATTCAGATTGTCCGAATAAATGGGGTACTTTTCCTTCACTTTCGGGAAAATAAATAATCCTGATACATTATCAGATTCTGCCATATCATCATACATTTCTAATTCTTCCTCTCATTTGGCAGGGGGCGCTGGAATTGGTAAACATTCCCCATGAAGAACCGGTTTTATTGCTGAATGAATATCTGGATATTCAATATTATGTTTGTCCTTTCTTGGAAAATTAGACGCTTTTGTTATGCAAAAGTCGTTAAAATGATTTGTTAGTTCTCACGAAATCTTTGGAACTGCAAAAGGTAAAAAACGTTTGACCACATATGTGAGGAGCCCAGTCTCAATGTTGATCGCCAACTAGACATCAAAAATACGTCAAACTGACCCCATATGTAGCAAAAAATCACGCTTCTGTACATTAGATATTTGTGTACTGTTGCGTATGTCGGTTCAGAGATGTGATATTACGTTTACAGGCATCAATTAACTTTATTCAAGATAAAGATAACACTAATACAAGGTTCTTACTATTGGCTTGTTCGCGCACTTCGCAGAACTATTAGTGCTAAACCAATACTGATGATACGACTACCTGCCAGCTGCTTTTATCACCGTTTCGTACTTCGGGTATTTCTAGAAACATCGGGTTTCGGAAACTTGAAAAACGATGGAGTACTTCTAGTATACAGGCCATCTATACGAGGCACAGTGAAATTTGAAATTATATGTGTATAAATGGGTACTTTCGTTATTTTGAGCCCTAGGGGGTTGAGACTTCGTGGTTAACTTGTTATCCCTAAACACCCCTCGCGTGGTGTTGCCAGATTATACACAATTTCCCTAACTTATGGAAAACGTAAATTTGATAACGTCGCGCGTCGTTATATTACAAATTACTTACTGTGATTAAAATACTCATTCATTTTTGCTGAAAAAACTCAAAAATCTTACATGTTAGGAGTTAGAGTGAGAGTCTATGGTACGACTTTTGTTTTGGTATATTGAATCACTTTCACAATAAATTTTTTATAAATTAGCTCTTTAAACGGCTATGTACAGACGAAGTTTGATTTGGCTATTTTTACACATAACCTATAGATGACACTTAAATTAAAAATAGTATGCAATCAATATATAATACTAAAATGGAAAATCATATGATAAAACTTAAGAAAGATAAAATATATAGCTTAAAATATATAAGATAAAAAGTTTAATATATTTTTTAATAGTTTAATAAAATTTAATAAGTAAAACTGGCATAAAATAGTTCAAAAATATAAAAAAAAAACACTTCAACAGATATGAAAAAAAAAAGTTATCGCAGTGATTAACTCTACACTTCAAAAATAGAACAAAACATACTGAGATTAACTAAAAATTTTACTTTTATTGGTTGCTTAGAGACATTTTCTTTATATATATATATATATATATATATATATATATATATATATATATATATATATATATATATATATAAAAATAAGAATTTAAATTGTTCACCTCATCAGAAAAACTGTTTTAAAGTATAGTTGCCCGATACACAAAACATTTACGCGAAAGGACAGTTCTCCGTCTTGGTACTGATAATCATTGAAAATATACTGAATATTAGCAGCTCATGCTTCTTGTTTCTAAACTAGAGTCTTATTCTTAAATAAGTGTGCATTCCGGTAGACATATGTAATCTTATAAACAAACTCTGCAAAGTTCAGTTTCCTTCGATTGGCCATATTCAACCATCCTAGCACACTGAATTAAGTTCCTAAACTTAGTTAGGGTACCTTAATATCGGATGGTTTAATAAGCCCTTAAAATATACTGAAAACTTTTTTATTTAGAAGGCCTCTATTAAGAGTGGAAATAAATTAGAACTGTTATAAATTTCAAGAGTAAATCTGCAACACCAGATACGAACGAAAACTATCGTTCTACTTTCACAGACGTAAGGGGGGCGTACTTAAAATAACCGAAATTTTGTCAAGATGGTATGTTGACATTAACTTCTGAAAAATCGATAGTACAACAGTACTGTAAAATCCAAGATTGTTCCATAAAATGGTGTGACAACTTTACTTGGAATATTCAGCGACATTTGTTGTTAAGTGATAAAACTGCATGGAATATTCCAACAACTGTGAATGCTTCAGTTGGCAAAAAATCAAAAAAAAATTGGAAAATGTATGGTTAAATAAGTCTCATTAAAAAGTATGGTGTACAAATATTTTTCACTAACAAAATGTACATAATATTATGAAATAGCCAAACCAAGTACCCAGCAAATAACAACGGGCTCTAGAAGTAATGAAATATCTGGTATTTTTTTATCTTAAACATGTTGCCGAGGTGTAGAACATTTTTTAACATAACAATTAATCTTTTTACATTTAGATATAACTCCCTAATATTCTCAACAATGCGGTTAGGCCTCTATATCACAGACTTTAGTTGCATTAAGTTAACATATGTGGTTTGTAACCGTCAGCCAGCTGTCTTCATATATGGATCTGCGTCTATTAGGAACAGTAAAATGCGTTTTTTATTTTGTTCGTAGGTTTCATCCCATAGTACTATAGGGCTGCTAGTAATATATTAATGAATCGTCTTTGCGTTTATTCTTCTTAACATTTAGGTGGACAACCATTACTATTGTTTCATGTAGTCCCCTGACCAACAAATTTGTAATATTGGCCATTATCGTCAGTCATCTGCACAAACTCATTTAAGTTGTTACTGCAGTTCAAAGACTTTTTTTAAACGTCAATACATACTGACGATTGGTAATTTTCTCAGTGTAAATTCCTCAGGCACAGTAATGTTAGTGTGTTGTACATTAATACATCATTATTACAAAATCTAAATTAAAAATGCTTGTCTTTCCTGAGAACTGCTACTATCACTCAGCCTGGTTTTGATTTTATTAGTACTGACATGTTGTACATCTCTTGTTTTGTCTTGTCACAATGACACACACTGGTAAATTTTACAACGAAACTCCAATCAATCAAATTGCAATTCATAAAAATCCAGCCAGCTGATAGAGAACCTCATATTAAAAAAATAAAATTATCCACTAAGCTTATTTATGGACCGGTAAACAAAAAGCTTTCCGTTGCAGTCCATATTAGGAATGTGTCACATGGTACTAATGAATTACTTACATTGCACTCTCCGACCTGACGACAACTACTGATTAAAGAAAGGTTTTTCATTATGTTGCAATTATTATTATCTCTTTAGCATTAGAAACCAGTCGCAAAATCACGCAGTTCATATTGACAGGAAACGACAATCAAGCTGTTTGAATTCATTATTTGACTTGAAACAGTAGTTTTTTTTTTCTAACACGTCTTTACAGACATGTTTTTAGTGCGACATTTTTGAAAGTGCTGGTGTTTCAGTTAAAAAACAACAAAATATATTTGACTCAACATAATGAGCCCAGCGGGTTTTCGTAGCGGATGAAAAAACATGGCTTCACCAAGGATTTGGTATGTATTGTGAAACTCTGATTGCGAATATCGCGGATATGTTCTAGAAATATATTTAGGTAATTTGTTATGAACAAAAAAATTGTTAATAATTAAAAAGTTGCCCTGTAATAAAGCAAAAAATATGTTCGTACTCCTCCACTGATTCTAAGCACAAAATGTCTCTTCTGATTTTTTCATCCGACGCATATTTTTCAATTAAAAATCGTTAAAAATTTGAAAAATGGCACTTTTTGTCACTTTTCAATATGAATACGTTTAAATTAAATGAATATTTTCAAACTCTACACCCTTCGGTTGACATCTATTCAAAAAAAAACTATTTCGGGAAGCTCATGAAGAGGTAAAAGACGATATCACTCTAAATGGGGTTTTGATCAGTAATCTGAGATATGCAGATGATACTGTTCTTCGTGCAGACACAGCTAAGGGACTTCAAAGACTGATGAAAAGGTAACAAAATTGTAGCTCCGAAATAGCTACGAAGGTACGACACTGAACTGCAGTGTTAATATCGCAGTCTTACTCTCTAAGCATATATTTATTACCCTATTCCTGTCTATATCCCTCTCACAGAGATGGGCACACTGCAGAATGGCATAAATTTACGCTGTGAAGATTGTCACATGTTGTCCAAAAGGGTAGTATAGGAGTCAGACTCCTGTGCTCCTGCCGAATACTCCGACTTCAGCTCTTTCATCTTGTCGAGATTCATCAGTCTACCGCCAGGATCCATTTTGCGGAAGATTTTGCTCTCCCTCCAATCCTCTCTATTTGGCAGAAATATCTCCAGGGAGAAGTTAGGTTTTAAAAGCGGCGACATGTAACGATATTGTAGGTAATACAACTACCAGTGTCAAGGAAGAGTTTTTCAAACTGGAAAATGCCGCAAAGAAAGTTGGCCTACGAATCAACGAAGAAAAAACAAAATATATGGCTACAACAAGGACGGAATGGCGAGACAGAATAGGACAGAACGTGACTATGGACCACTACAAGTTTGAAAGAGTCCATCAGTTAAAATATTTGGGAGCTACGATCACCTCTGACAACAACATTACACAAGAGATTAACAACATAATACAAGGAGGCAATCGCTGCTGGTATGGACTGCAAAAGATAATGAAATCGAAAAATATATTCCGCCGCACGAAAATAAGAATATATCAAGTAGTTATAAGACCGGTAATGACATATGCATGTGAAACATGGACGTTGACAAAACAAAATGAGAATAGACTGAAAATCGCAGAAAGAAGAATGCTTAGAGTGATATACGGACCGGTCAGGGACAACACCACACAGCAATATAGAACGAGAACAAACAAGGAATTGGAGGAACTATACAAGCAGCCAGATATAGTGAAAATAATACAAGCAGAAAGATTAAGATGGGCCAGCCATGTTTTGAAACAAGATCAACGTATCGTCAAGTTGGTATGGGAAGAGAACCCAGAAGGAAAGCGGCCGCTAGGAAGACCAAGGATGAGGTGGAGAGATAACGTTGCAGCAGACTTACAAACCCTAAACGTCGAACACGCGGAGGAACTGATGATGGATCGCAGCAAGTGGAGGCAGATTATGAAGTCAGCAAAGACCCACCCCGGGTTGTAATGCTAGAGAGAGAGAGAGAGAGACATGTAACCTGTCCGCATGTAGAGTGATGGACACTTCTCCACCGCGCTTTTCCAGACACCTGAGTAGCCACCCGTTTTAATTCCAAGATGTCCTAGGCAACTGAGATGATGAACAGGGCCCCGTTCTCTATGTATAAGTGAAGAGGAGGCAGGTTCATCAGGACTTCAAGAGCCCTGGTGGGAGCAGTCCTCATCGCACTCACTATTCCCACACGAGCCATTCTTTAAACTTTGTCAAGTTGAAGAATATGTTTGCGCTTTTTTGTACTTCGCCACCATACAATAGTGGCATACGTTATCATGGGGTGTATTACCATCGTGTATATCCAAAATAGCACTTTAAGTGTAAGTACCCATGTGCACCCAAAGGCTCGTCTACAAGTCCAGCAAGCACATATGGCTTTCGTATTTCGAGCCTCAATGTGATCATTCTAGCTTAGTCGTGAGTCCCGAATTACTCTCAGGTATTTAACTGCCCCCTTAAATTGAAGAGTCCTTCCCAAAAATGTAATTGTGGGAAGTCTTCTCATTTTCTTCTTCTTTGAAAAGAGTACCACCTCGGGCTTGTCCGGGTTTATTCCGAGCCCTTCCCTGTGGCATCATCGTTCCGCGATCCGGAGGGCTCTCATCATTGGCCCCTCCAGGTCCCGGATATCGCGACCAGGGCACAAAATGACCAGGTAGAATGGACAATAAATTTGCATTAAATTTTAGGTTATTTTTAAAAGTACGGTTTAAACATACTGTTTTTTTCACTCAAATAAATAAATAGTTATTTGCTATAAAATTATAATAAAATTTATTATTGAACAGAGAGAATATTTTCGAAATATTCCACTTAAAAAAAATGTATCCGATCTATTATAAATGAATTTGAAAAAAATCCATATTTTCTTAGCGCTTGTATAACGCGGGATCAAACAGCTCTACCCTCTTTTAGTACTCCCCTATCTCCTTTTATTTCTTGAAGAAAGTTAATGTTACAAATGCCATAATAAATTTTATTTTCTATCTATTTTTTGCCTAACAAACTGACTAGACAGTAAAAAAATGACATCTGTAGGATGTAATTAAATTTGAAAACATTTACAAACTCTGGAACACAAACAACTTGAACTAAACCGGATTATAAGCACAAAATAGAAGAAATACAGAGCTAATTTATTTTTGAGCTTCTTGTAACTAAGCAGAGGTTATCAATTCAACCCGTATACATTTTTATATAGTTTTTGCTCCATTAGTGGATGTTGAAACGTAAATTTAATTATTTGTTGTGAAGATGTAAAAAATATGATCTTTCCGTCCTTTGTATTTTAAATGCCCCTTTAAATCAAAAATAATCACTTGTGCAGAACTTAAGTAGGCCTTGATTGTACAGATAGCGAAGGTGCTACATCCCGAATGTAAATATACATTAAATATTCAAATTAGTTACAAAACGATAACATTAAAAGTCGTTTGAATATATTATTAACCGGTTAATAATTAAAAGCGGCCTCAAAAGTTCATTCACGAGCAATTTCCCACACTGCTGCATAAGTGGATCCACTTGCCGTTTATGTTAATATCTGTTCGTAGCTGCGGTTGTTTTCTGGCCCTAAAAGAGTAGTAGATGCTGCAAGATTTTTTTTGTGCACTAAGTGAAAATCAATGGTCTCTATAAATTTATCGAATCTTAAAGTGAAATATTTACTAGAATATTCGCTTAGTGATGTAAATTTAACCGCAAATGAATTCATTAACTTAAATTAATTCCGGTTTTTTAAAGCATTTTGAAAATACTTTCAGAAAATGTATCAAGAAGTCGAGGAAACATTCACAAATATATACGAGACAAAGTACAAATAACACAAAAAAACGTGAATGGCTATTTGACCAGACTATCTTATTCTTATCTAATTAGACGCCCTGAATCCAAATCTGAAGTCCGATAGCCTCTATCACGTCAAGATCATTTCAAGGTCAAATGGAGTAAAATTCACTAAATGAATCTGAAGAAGTAGATACGTATATTTTTGAAGTCGCTGAATTAAAATTTGTGATTGTGTGTTTATTTCAGGGTCTTTTCAAGGTGAAATTGAAAAAAAATCTACTAAATACATCCGTAAAAGAAGATATATAGACTTTTGGGGGAGCTAAATGTGAATTCGTGGTTTGTTTAACACCTCAAGGTTAACCAGAGGCCATTTCAAAGTCATTTTAAGGTTAAATTGAATAAATCCACTAACTAAATCTGTAAAAAAGCTCCCAAAACCACGTATCCCACGCAGGCGCGTGAACGGAGCGAGCTAGATCGATATATGTTACATAACAGCTAGGCTAGCGAAGTGAGTTTTTATAAGTATATAACACAAACCCCAAACTCTCATACATGTTGTACCTGGGGTATATGGTTTTCGCGGGGCTTGGGTTTATTTTATACACCCATAAATCTTTGCCTCTCGCCTCTGTCTGCTGCGCGTAGGATATCTGTTGGAATAAATAAATGAAAAAGGAGTGGTGATACTAGATCATCCATGCCCAGGCCTTAATTAGGCCCTTTACATCCCACGATAGCTGCAGGTCATTCGAGGCCGATCGCCTTTGCAGCCTCGTTTGTTGAATTTGCCTAACTCCTTGCGGTAACCAAATTATATCTCGGGAATATCTCTATCTCAGTCCGTTGAGTGCTGAGCACTCTCCAAAGACATTCTCAACAGTTTCATTCTCATCTAAATGCCATCTGGACCTCGGATCGTCTTCTACACCGATTCTATAAAGGTGACAATATCCTGTCAACAATCCCATCACAATTCGTAGCTATTTCCTTCTTAAGGAGAGAAGCTCCTTAGTGGGCTATGTAGTTATGAGAGCTTATGTTTAGCATATTTATAAAAACTAGGTTTGGTCGCCTATCTGCTGTACAGTGGCAATTAATTTAGTTGCATGTAGATTGTGTGGTTTTGGCAGTTTGAGTTTCGCTTTAAAAATTCGATCCGCCCCGGATGTGCTGTGCAATGGCTATCAATTTAGCTGTGCGTGGATTATGTGAATTTGGAAGGTTTAGTTTTGGATTACTATTTTATTATAACTAACTCTAGCTATACGTGGGGTACGAGGTTCTGGGAGCTTGAGTTTCGGCTCAAAAACTTGATACGCTTGCCTGTCTGCTAAGTAACGGATATTGATCTAGCTGCGCATGGGTTCTCTTCTTTTACAAATTTATTCAGTGGATTTTTTCAACTTGACATTGAAGTGGTCTTGAAATGACCTTTGGTTAACCTTGAGGTATTAAATAAAACACGAATTTAGACTCAGCGCCCTCAAAAGTCTAGCTATCTTCTTTTACAGATCTATTTAGTAGATTTTTTCAATTTGACCTTGAAATGACGCTAAAATGAGCTCTTGTTGACCTTGGGGTATTAAACAAACAACGAATTTAGATTTAGCG
This sequence comes from Diaprepes abbreviatus, assembly GCA_034092305.1. Taxonomy (NCBI): domain Eukaryota; kingdom Metazoa; phylum Arthropoda; class Insecta; order Coleoptera; family Curculionidae; genus Diaprepes; species Diaprepes abbreviatus. Next base: position 5,171,758 of record JASJET010000129.1, read on the forward strand.
ACCCCGAAAACCTACCTATCTTATTTCAGATTTATTTAGTGGATTTTTCTCAACTTGACCTTAAAATCCCTCTGGATGATCTTAAGGATTAAACAAATCGCGATATCGGATACAGCGACCCCAAAAACCTACATTTTTTTTCAGATTTATTTAGTGGATTTTTCTCAATTTGATCTTGTAATGACCTTAAAATGACCTCTAGTCGACCTTAGAGGATTGAACAAACCACGAGTTCGAATCCAGCTACCTTAAAAAAGTACATATCTATTTCTTTACATTTATTTAGTAAATTTTACTCTATTTGAACTTGAAATGATCTTCAACCTGACATGATAGAGGTTAACGGGCAGATTTGGATTCAGGGAGTCTAATTACATAAGAATAATATGGTCTGGTTGAATAGGCATCCACTTTTTTTTTGTAAACCTATGTAATTAAAGCCGTTGAAAATTTCTATATATAAATGTACAAATTGAACCAAAGCATATTATTAACATCAGTTCAGAGGAGATGCCTCAAATCAGCAAAAATGAACCCTTAAACGCATCCAGTCCCCCGAAAAAGATAGTATAGTTATATACTGAATATATGCTGAAATGCTTTAATTCACGCATTATTAATAATGTTAAATATGTGTCTTATCGACGGTAGTATGACAAATTGCAGGTGAAATACAGAGATCGTCTTACTCTTGAAGAAAGGAAATAATAAAAACCTAGATAACTATAGACCAATTAGCCTACTGTCTCATATGTGTAAATCATTAAATAAAATTCTAATTAATCAACTTGCAAATAAACTGGACCTCTACCAAGTAGCAAGTAAGAATTCGAAGACGTTATAGCACTATCGACCACTCTGCCTTCCCTTATTGAAAATGTCACCAAATATAATGTTCCAGTACACCTAGTACTACTGCAAGGCCTTTGATTAAGTCAAAACTTAGTCAATTTTGGAAAGTTTAGGAAATGTATAAATTGACTAGATATATAAATCTGTTGAAGCATATATACCACAACTTAACTCTGCAGGTAAATTTTGACAAAAAAAACACCAAATAGGATATAGGTTGAAAAAGAGGACTGGCAAGGAAACGAAATTTTCCCAAAGCTGTTTACTTTGGCATGAAAGGAGGTATTTCGAGCATTAAACTGGAACGGAAAAGGTTTTTGATCGACCGTTCGTTGTTGAGTCATTTGAAGTTCGTAGTTCTGATAGGTAACAGTTCAAATGAACTGGGAAGAATGTTGATAGAATTACAACAAGCATCATTACACATCGCATTTAAAACGAACATATATAAAACAAAAATTATCATCACAGTTGAGACATCCATCACCATTAAAAACCATAACCTTTAAACTTTACTCTTGTATTAAAAAATGCTGAGAACTCCAAGACAATGGAGAAACTCCGGATCCAAAAAATGACAACAGCGCTGTTTTGTCCTCACATGAGACTCATCGGGTCACTGGATCTCATACAATCCATCATCTGACCCTATCAACTATTTTTAAAATCAAAAAACAGCAGACAAGACACGGATAGTGAGATTTTGAAGGACCACTTAATAGTACAAGAGCAACACAAACCAACAATGTTGTATTACACCACTGCTTGATGGCGCGACAGTAAATAAAACTAGAACTAAAACAAAACTCGATACACGAAGCCTGCTACTCAAAGGATAGATGTCGCATTATTGATTGAATACATCAAATGTCTCTTCTGACCTTGAAAATCATTGACATGCGGTTTGTTCTTTATGTACAGGAACAAAAAGCAATCATTGGGTACAAAATCAGTTCTGTGAGGCGGATGACCTACAATTTCACGTTATCAATGCGCTAAAAGTCGCTTGTTTGAGCCAATGTGTGAGAAATCGCATTATCATGGTGCGATTCTCTAAAGGCACGATTGCGACATGGTCAGTTTTTTTGAAAAAACAGGCGACCATTTGCTTCGAAGTGCTTCTTGTGCGAGCAACTTTTTTAGGTTTTGGCTCAACATGTGGTCGATTATTGTTTATTTTTAAGCCTGTCACACGATTTTATAAATGTTTTCTGAAGCACTACGGTCGTATTTTTGGAGATTTTTTTCACACCAATCAACATGATTGTGAAATTATACGGAATCCAACGTAAACATAGTTCCTTTCAGCCAAATATTCAAGAAACATTATTTACTCTGGTGTTATTAGTTGCCAGAGATGCCTTAATCTCACGGTATGTCACATGAAAATTTTGCATTATCATTTTATCATTTCCCCCATAGCATTACTATTCGGGAGTGAAAGACGACCACGATTGATTTCATCAAACCAGTGAAATACAGTGTTGTTTGCGTAGCTGCTTCACCGCCATATGCAGCAATGAGGTCATGGATGGACTCTTGTTGAGTTAAACCACGTAGAAATTTGTAAAAATAATCGCTTGAAAATGTGGTAATTCTATTTTTAAGGATACTTTAAACAACACAAATAGCAGAAATATACCAAAACATTCTGAGTACGTATACTATCCAAAAAGGTAAAAATTCACAATGAATTTGTCAGATCGCACCTATCAACACCAATGGTGTCAGTTCCCAAAATATCAACGTACGACCTAACAAAAGAAGATATTTTATCTTTTTGTCAATAGTTTTAAAGACGTAGGAAAATTCAACTTTGAAAAGAAATTAAAAGCAAATGCGGTTTTTCTTTTTGGACATCATTCCATTATCATTTTTAGAGTCTCGATTTTAATTTTTTTGGTAAATATTTTTGTTAGCAATTAATAGCGGAAAATTAGACTTAAAAGCTTACTATTACAAGGTAGTACATCTTTGAAGTACTTTTTACTGTGTTGAAATCCATCCAGTGAATACCGAGTTAAAAATATAGTTAGTTCAAGTCAGGCACGAAGGACCATTTTGTTGCTAAACACATATATGTACCAATAGAACGTAGAAAAGATTAACCAAGTTTTTCAAGATAAATTGTTCAAATCGTGCAGCAAAAAATAGCTCTTCTTTCTTTCTTATAAACAAATTAAAGAATGCGGTTATTTTGAAAGCTACGTATTTTAAATGGTGGCACTCGAAACCTAAAAAAAAACGCGCATATAAAAAATATATAGAGATGAAAATCAAAAAGGATTTTTTACTTTAATATGAGTAAAAAAAATGAATTTCCTATTAAATTTTGGACATTCCATGTATAAAAATAATATAATTGGATATTGTAAAATGTTTCAGATCTCGCATGGAAAATTACAAGACAATCACTCAAAAGAAAATTAACCCAAGACATAAAAAGTTACAAATACAAACTAAAATTATAAAATTTGTAACACTTCAAAGTTCATATATAAGTTTTACGATTTTTACCCTTAAAAATTCTTGCTAATCATCACTAAAAACTTCTTTACAAACCTACGCGACAAGGAAGTAATTTAAGACTAATTAGAAAAAATGAAATATGTATATTTATGTATAACTTACGAAATTTTTTATCGCAAAAACTTGTTTTCTCAACACCGTAGCTATTATATCGACACTCGGTGATTTTTTTAAAAGAAGTACTTATATCGTTAGCGGAAACAGCGTAACTTTTTCAGATTAAGTATATTTATAGCCATATATAATGAAATTAACTTTAAAGCTTCTCTGGGAATTGCAAAAAAAAACATATAATAAGTGGGATTTGCGAAGTAGCTTTAGAGACATTCAGTATTTATTTCAAAGCTACAGCCAGTTTTAAGTGAGAATAGTTTCTAATCAACGAAGTCCTTTGTGGTCTGAAAATCATGGTTTTTGGGTTTAGACCGTGTCAAATTGGAATTGTTATCCGACGTTTCGTCTACGATTGCACGAGGCACCTTCAGGGGTCTTTACTCCACGGAATTAGAATACAGCATTCTGTGTAAAAATCCTCGAAGGTGCCTCGTGCAATCGTAGATGAAACGTCGGATAACAATTCTTATATGATACGGTCTAAACCCAAAATCCATGATTTTAGACTTTAAAAAGCCGTGAAAGCTTTCGTTCTTTATTCCTTTGGAAAAATGTTAATATTTAGTGTGAGTTTCTTTATCTTTTTATACCCATAACGATTTTATGATATCCTTCCTACTCTGGATAAGATTTTCTTTCAACTTCATACTCTTTTGTATTTGTAAGGGTTCAATTCAAGTTGTCGATCTTCCATCTGCTTAGCATACAGTTCAATTAAAACATATTGTAGCTAAGGTATCAAATTTTTAAAGGTGGTATATTCTCGAGGTGCTTTCCTGGCATAATAAAACCTTTACGCTTTCGAGGGTTTTAGAATCGTCAGATATCGGCCCTCTGAAGTACACTTTTGTTGTTAACTCAGTCTTTCTTCCATGGGAAGATCACTTTGTATGACGTATTATAACCGGTAATTTAATTTAATTTGTAGGAAGATAGGAAGTTTCCTTATGTCAAATGTCTGTTACTGCCGGTAAATCAGTTTTTCAAATGTATTCCCAGTTATACAAAAAAAGCATCAGGAACTGGTTAAGAATGAATGGTAGTCTTTTTGAAAATATATTAAAATTCTTTTACTTTCTAAAAATATAAATTTTCTGTTTAAAATTTCATTTATTAAATAAGAATAAAAAAATATTATTTAATTGTTATCGTCGTTTTAATTATCAGATCATCTTTTAGATATTTAATTGCAAGATATAACTATATTTGAAGAATGGTAACTTGATTTTTTGCTTCCTTGAAAAACTAATTTTACTGGAAAACAATCAAAATTTCAGTAAGAAATAAAGAAATCTTTCTGCCATATTTAAATAGTTTGTTATATATGTAATTCTCCTTTCAGGCAGAGAATATGAAAAATATATGTACAAACAGTTTATTTCCTGCAAATATCGCTCTAGTCCTCTCTCCATACGCGTTTCGATCACCTCATGATCTCGTCAGTGGAGCTGTATCGGACCGAGAGCAACATTAGCAGGAAATAACTGATATATGAACCATAAATTTAAAGGATGTCGGTAGGAGATTACACCTGCCGTCTACCAACTTCGATGTCAGACTGAAAAATATCGCCAGTCGAACGACATCTATGAATCAACGGAGTAACGTGAAATTTTTAAACAATCAAAATTTCAGTAAGAAATAAAGAAATCTTTCTGCCGTATTTAAATAGTTTGTTATATATGTAATTTTCCTTTGCTCTCGGTCCGATACAGCTCCACTGACGAGATCATGAGGTGATCGAAACGCGTATGGAGAGAAGACTAGAGCGATATTTGCAGGAAATAAACTGTTTGTACATATATTTTTCATATTCTCTGCCTGAAAGGAGAATTACATATATAACAAACTAATTTTACTGGTAATAAAAACTTCGATTCTCATTTTCGTCTAAAAAACATGGTTAATCAACTGTCACCTATAATAAAATCTTTAACGACATTAAATCTAGACAGCTGCATAAAATTAATAACCTCAAATGTCAGCAGCTCAGAGATTTGCAAGTACAGGAGAAATGGATAAAGAATTTGACTAATGTGGAAATTCCATATGAAGTCAAACAATTTTTGTTACTTGGTCTTAAATTTACCATTAGTCCAACATTAAAAGACTTGCGAGCCTCGAGACTATTCTATGTACTTTTGATGAAGGTGAGAGCAATACCCTCAGATCTCAGTACACAAATATCTTGACTAATTTTGTACAGCAATATGGAGACCATCAACCATATTTGAATTTTAATAAAATCAAACTCTGTTTAAAATAAAATCCAAACTTATATTTAGTACGAAGTGATAAGGATAACGTGACTGTGGTGATGCAGAAGGAAGACTATGTCAACAATTCAAACTTTGTTTAATGACACAGAATATTATAAAAAAAATAATCAGCAATCCCACAACCACATTGCAAATTAAGGCGAATAAAATTGTTAAGGAACTGAAGGACGGTGGTTTCATTGATGAAGAGCAGGCTAAAAAAATGTACAGTTACAACTCCATTGCACTTAGGTTTTACTCTCTACCTAAAATTCATAAACCTGTCTTATCAATGAGGCCTATCGTGTCTTCATTAAACTGCCCCAATGGCTTACAATACAGATTTAATTTTCTACAATGGATTGGGACACTTTCGAAAAGGTTCTCACTTTCATTTTTGATTCAAACTATTTGAAAACTCATACTACAAGGAGATCTTTGGAACCCCTATGGAGAGTGAATTATCAACAATATTAGTCAATTATGTGTTAGATGATCTTATTGAAGACTGCTGAAAATACCTTCCTTTTTATATCCCTTTTGAACGTTGATAATCTCCTTTTGACCTTTCCTGCACATAGAATAGAAGAAAACTTGGAGATGTTTAACTCATACAATTTCCATCTCCAATTAACGGTCGGACAACAAAAGTGCCTTAAACCTCTCGATTTATTGGCTTTTTCTATCTATGTATATGTACCACACGGTAGTCATGGCGTAGTTCTTTATTCTTCTCATGTTCACATGCATATGATTTACCTTTAAAATAATTACCATAAAATATTACCTTAATATGATAATTGTAGTTAAATAAGTTGATTTGTTACGTTTTTACAGCAAGAAGTATAATTTCAGCACCTATTAATTTGCAGTTTTTACCGTGGTGTACACATTAAGGTGATCGAGCATAACCGAACCAATTGTTAAATTTACATTAAAGTGATTTATTCTTCATGACGTTCATTTATACGTTAATATAAATTTGTAAAATATTATCAATATAATGAGAAACAATGATACCACGTTTGCCTTAAATATTACCTTATATATATATATATATATATATATATATATATATATATATATATATATATATACAGGTATGGAAAATCCAAACCAGACGTTTCTTAAATAAAATAAAGAAAATACTAGATTATTCATCAAATCAGAATGAGACAGTCGTAAGTATCGACATACGTGTAAATTACCAGTTTGGCCCTAGGGTAAGGGGTAATACAATGCTGGCGCGGTGAGAGCGGGCGGCAGCATACGCCACGCCCTAGCACAACAAAAGGATTCCAAGTTATTCCAAATTGCGAATAACTCAAGAAATTTTTCCGAAAGACCAGGAAACACGTATGGTGTTTTGTAAGGACATGTTAGAAAGGGCTAATAGGGATATAACCCCTGAAGTTTTGGCAAATACGCGAACCGTATTTTACAATAGACTGGGTTATTGTCTCGCTCAAAGTGGAGGCCTGTTTGAACACCTCTTGTAGACTTTTAGGTGTTTTCTCGATTTAAATTGAATTTAATTATTTGTTAATTTATTTACAATTACTGCACATGTTACTTTTATTTTTTAGTTTATTTTTGAGAATGATTTTTAATTTTAAAGTGGTCTATTAGCATATTTACTTAGAAATTACCGTTGCGTTTCGTTAGTATTTTTATTAGAATAAATGTTTATTTTGTAACAGAAATATCAATTTCCTTTACCCTCAACGCCCAACTAATTTTTTGTATTTCGACTATTTGATGTATTTAAAACAATCAATGTATCATATAGTCATTAAATATTCCAAATTCCGTCGATTACGTTATAAGTTTAGATGAAAAGTAAATACACCCTCTCATTCGTTTCAAGGTACTGCTCGTCTTCGTGTCGCACAGAAGTTAGCGGGGGTAATATTGCGGAAGCCGTTCCCTACGATCTTCTGTTCGAACTAATCTGAAAGAAGTTAGACGGGATTAGTGGGTTAGAATTTGAGAAACGGCCAAAATAATTTCTAGTTAAGAAATTTAAAATAGAAGGTTGGCTATAGTAACGTTTCTATTAAACCACGGTAATATGAATATGAAGGATTTAGATTAGACATACCAATTTTTAAGAATTTTCGTTATCGGTCTAAATTTAGTCGTACAATAATTAATTTTTATAAAAATATTTAATAGTATTCTGGGATGCCTTATCTGCAGATATAGTAAAAGGATTACCAAAAATGTTTTTAAATGAATAACGTACTTCTGTTTTATTTTAAAAGTTTTACGAAATTTCCTACGAGGTTTTTTAAAATTGTGATTGGTATCAAATCTAATTCTCCCAACCATACTTTCGTCAAAAGATTTTTTATATTATTCAGACTACTTTTTAAAACACTTATATGCAGCATCGTAAAAATATTTACAACTGCATTTTTACAAATCTATTTTTAAAATTTTTATCACTGGTTCTCTTAATGGTGTTTATAATCCACGCTTAGTTTTACTTAATTATTTACTTATACAGGGTGGGCCTTAACTGCATGAGCGTTTTGTTTTGTCTATAATTCAAAAACCGTTAGGGGTACGGGGGCACGGGGGGTGTCGTTAGACGCGCCATTTCGTGAAATTTTTAGTCACCATGGACGCGTTCTCGGGAGCACAGCGTGCGTTTTGTGTTCGCGCATATTATGCCAACAATAATTCTGTGACTGTTGCTAGGCGAATGTACCGCGCTCACTTCGGTTTACGTGACATCAGAGAAGCACCATGCGCAAATTCTATTCGCAAATGGGTTAAAATGTTTGAAGAGACCGGGTATACAATAAGAATTAATAATGCGGGCCGCCCGAAGTCAATACGGACGCCGGAGATTATTCAACGTGTTCATGAATCAATCAGAGAAAATCCTCGGCAATCGACTCGTAAAAGAAACCAAGTCTTGAACATAAAGAGGACCACTTTGCGCAGGATTTTGCACCGTGATTTACATTTAAAAGCTTATAAAATTCAGTTGACACAAGAGTTGAAACCTAATGATGTTAATCTTCGACTTAATTTCGCTAATGTTATGCTTAATCGCTTTAACAATTTTTCTAACATAATCTTCAGTGATGAGGCTAACTTTCATGTCAACGGTCATGTTAATAAGCAAAATTGCCGGTTTTGGTCTGAGACTAATCCTCGCAAGATGCATCAAAGACCTCTTCATAGTCCTAAGGTCATTGTGTGGGCTGCAATATCGGCCAGTGGAATAATTGGGCATACTTTTTTGAAAATCAACGAGGAGTGGCTGTGACAGTGAGAGCTGAGAATTATTGTCAGATGTTGCAAGAATTCTTGGTCCCAGCTCTTCGAGAATTTCAAGGTTCCAATTCTAGGACCTGGTTTCAGCAGGATGGAGCCACTTCCCACATTGCTACAGTCTCCATAGACCTACTGAAAGAAATGTTTCCTAGAAAATTCATCTCACGAAGAGGCCCCCAAGGAGTCCAGATCTGTCTCCGAATGATTATTTTTTGTGGGGATACCTAAAATCAGGAGTGTATGAAAATAATCCAACAACAGTTGAAGAGTTAAAGCAAAACATTGTGCGAGAAATGAACACTATTTCCCGAGCAACTTGTCAACGTGCTTTTCAAAACCTGCGAGTGCGACTTCAAGAATGTCAAGAAGGTGGAGGCGGTCACTTAAATAACATTATTTTCAAATATTAGATGTTACTTAAATTTCAATTTCTTGTACTTTTGAAATATAAAAATAAAAAAATAATAAGATTTATAGTTTTTTTTTATTGCATATTGAAACCACTCACCCTGTACATCCCTATATGGAGTTAATATTAGTGTGACATTTATACGTACTAATACTTGAAAACATGCCAGCTTTTACGATTTTCATTAGTAAATCTAGAAATACTACATTTACGATTGTTAGAATAGTATAATCAACGTAATATGCTAAATATGAAACCTTTGTTCGAAATGTCACCTCTCGTTTCGTAAGAAGATTGTTTATAATCATCCCACTTTACTTTATTTCCATAATCGTAATTTATTTATGAAATGAACACTTGAAGTATTAATTATTTATAGTGGGAAAGGGCAAATGTCTTGTTTATCAGTTTAATTGCAAGAAATATTGCATGTGAAGAAATTTGCAATAAAAATCGGTATTAAACAACGATATTGTGTAAAATTAATCTAATAATAGCTAAACAAGAAAGAATTGTTTAAGGTACGGTATGGTAAAATCATAGAAGGGACATATTCCATTAATAACAACGCTTTCTATAAACAAAAGAAAATTTTTCACAGTTCTATTATACCAACAAAGAAAGAGATTAACTGTCAATAAGTTTTTTTCACGCTAAATTCCGGAAATATTTCGTTTTTAACCATATAAAAAGCACAACATTTTCAATTTATTGGCCAACATCAGCTCATCCAAATTACGCACCACGCTACGTAGACTCGCATTTGGCATTTGGCCCCATGGCAATTAAGCGTCAAACTGCATCCTTGATTACTCTTTTCACTCGAAAATATAATTCCATCTAGAATTTTAAGACCACTTTCAGCTCTCGTTCTTAGATTATCAAAAATATTCATATCTGCAACATATATTATATCTCAAACCAACCCACAGGAACAGATACCTTGATGGTGATTCACATTACCACCTCTCAAATATAGCGCGTAGTCAACATCCTAAACTTAGTATTTCTTCGTTTAACAGAGAACCAAAGAAAAAAAGAACCCACACAAAATGGCTACAAATCAAATACTATAAATAAGCTAATAAAACTACAGCAAAAAATCACTTAGGAAATAAAATCACCGGCAGATTACTCCAAAGACGCATGATATTTACAGTTCACAAACCAAACAAAACTGTTTGTTCATCACCAAAAAATCCAAGATATAAACGTAATCTGAAGAATCAATGACTCTACAAGATCGTATGCGGCATCTACATCAAAACATATATAACTCAAACTAACAAAATATTATTCGCAAGGCTATAAGAACATAAAGTAAGCAGAAGACATAAACAGTAAACACCAGCCCTTTTCCAACATCAGCTTAGGGCGTAAGAGAAAATAATAACCACCAACAAATCGCCAATAGGACAAGACTGATTTATGAGTCCATTGGAAAGAACAGTACTCTGAATAAGAGAAATGGTGCATTCAGCCTTCATTTCATCTAAAAAACTCTCCTTAATCTGAATCATATGACCGATGTTCTCGAAAAGCAAGGGAGTCAACGTATACATAGTCTTACTACATATAAAAGCATGTTGCATGCAAAACCTCCTCAGCTGATCTTCAACAGCAAGCACAAAATGAATTAGTGAAATTTTGGCGAAACATCTGCTAGTTTCTGCAACACACCGATCCTGTGAACGAAAGTGACCCTGGATTCACATATTTTCATCCATGAATCTCCGGGATACAAACTACGCTCCGACATTGTTCCTGTATTTCTTCGATTCATATAGATTTAGACCTCCCTCTCTTCCGTTGGTTTCCTTCTAAGTGCTCTATTTGGAAAATGCTCTTGCCCGTTGTCTTTATTATTTCTCTCCTTGAAATGCAGGCTAATATTCGCTAAGAATCCATTTCCAGGGCAAGTAGACTTGGACGTGGCTTTAAGTTCTTTTTTAATTACCAGGTTTCACATCCACACAGCCCTATGTTTTTTAAAAACAACATTAAATAATAGTTGACTTTATTGAGATGTTTTTGATCCTTACACTTTCAGAATTAGTTATTTCACTTCTTTTTCCATAGTAGTGCCCAGCGCTGTTTCAAGTTACACATAGTATTCACATACGTCTACCTATCTTTCGTCTTCTCTAAAATGAAATACTGTATGAGATCTCCATGCGTAGATATTTTGTCTTATATCGGTTTACCGAAAGATCCCATTTACATTTTTTAAATAGTTTTCTTGAGTTATCACTACTTGGTCATCAGTGAAATGAAGAGTATATAATGTATTTGTTTACTTAGTGGAATGTTCATTCGAGAGCAAGATCGTCTCCATTTTTCCAAGGTTCCATTCAAATATATTTTAAATAGGCTTAGTGAAAGCCTTGCATAAGATCTTGTGTATTTAGGAAACTTTTAGTAAGGTCGTTTTCTATATTAATTTTAAATAATGAATTTTCATAGCGTTGTTTATTGGCTCTTATTATTGTTTTATTTCTTAGAGAGTTCTTTAAAATCTAACAGTTCTTGTACTGGGTCGGTGACGTGTACCGTTATTAAATCAACGAACAAGAAGTGGGCTTCTCGGTTTGTTACTACTTTTTTTCATTCATTTGTGCTAAGCTGAAATTGTGGTCAACCAAGAAACGGTCCAGGTGAAACCTTGCCTTCTCCTCTATTTCATGGATTCCATGGTCTTGCTCTATTAAATTTATAATATTTTCCTGTATAACCAATTAATGTTATTAGTCACAGAAATGCATCTGTGCACTTGTTTTCGCTTCCTTATATGTAAATTGGAGTTATGCATGCTGCTTTCTGGTCTATCAGCATTTGCTTTCCATTCATGTATCTTGTGAATAAGATTTTAAATTGGCTCAGTATTTTTTGTGTGACATTTTTAAGAAGCTCAATAATTAGATCCTCTGGTCCAAAGGCTACTTCATTTTTGATTTATGTTAAGGCTTGCGTAATTTTTATTTCCTTCATCCCTATATACTGATATTGTACATGGTAGCGTTGAAGTGAGTTGATGGTGTATGACCTTACTCGCGGAATCTCTTCTTGATTTATTTAATTTCAGCGCTTCTGATGATTCCATTCCCCCCATGTCGCAGTTACTTTTTATATTTGGTTTCTAAATCAATATACAATTCTTTTAAATACTGATTGTTCGTGTTTTTATGCAACAATAGACCAGGGCTTATCTGTAAAATATCGGGGTTTCGTGGATATGAAATGGAACATGGAGATTTTTGCATGAGAGCCTTCAGAATAACCTGAATAACGATAAATTTAATAGGCGTCATTTTAAAAAATTGGGCAACATCGTTTTTATTAATTAGAATATAAAATTAACGAAAAAAGCCGTTTTTTTTTCAACTTTTCTCTCGTGTAACGCTGAAGGTACTCATTTTAGAGGAAAGTTGAAGAAGAAAAAAAGTTTCGAAATTAAATTTTCCATAAGATAGTGTTGGTCGGAAATTTCAAAATATATTTCCCTTATTGCAATATAGCAATAATTAAAAAAAGAGGCAAAGAAAACAGTTTTTTTTATCATTTTTTATCGACCATTTAAATTTCTCTGAGGACCTTCATATTAGAGCAAAGAAAACCTTATGCCATGATAAAATAACACGCTAAAATTCGTTAAGATCGAATTGATAGTTTTTGCACAATAATTTTACAATCCGATTTGGTTTTAAAAAATTGACCCTTTTTCAAGTTTGTCGGAGTTCAAAATATCACGTTAAGGTATTTAAATTTATTTGTCACATTTAATAGGGAACTCAAGTTTTCCAAAGATTTTTCCAGAATCAAAATCGGATGATTTAGACGTACTCAGGAATTGTTTAAAGACATTGTTGATATTTTTGTTCATAAACAAATAGATTATCTCGGCGGATTTCCATTGGATTTTTTTTGCAATGCATGGTTTGAAGTGCTTGGAAAGATGTTTCTTTTCGTCAAAAAAAATTTCAAATCCGTCAAGAGGTTTCTGAGATACAAACTGTCAAAGTTTGGTGAATATATAAATAATACAAACTTGATTCTGGCCCAGTTCTTTTTTGGTACAAATATTTAAATGTTTATGTTATCGGAAATGTTAATAAAAAATATAAAGAATATCGCCCACGCGCGTAAAAAATGAAAAAAAAAGGGTGGGGAGGTCTTATTTTAAAATTGAATTCTCGAAGATTCAAAATACATATCTGGAAAAAATTTTCATTTTCTCGGCTTCTAATGGAGCGATTTTGATCATTTTTTTTAAATCGACGTACCGCGAATAATGGAGCTCAAATATCGTAATGTCATGTGCCCATCATGCATTCATTTTGTTATAAACAAAAAACGTCATTTCTGCATCATACTTACAGCATACTGAACCCTATAGTATTGGAGTTTCCAAGCGAATCTTTGTTTATTAATATAATTAAGCATATTATAACGATATATATTTACTTTAATTATCAAAACAATCATTGCTTAAATAAATTGAAAAAAAAAAATTGGTTTTAAATTATTTTATTCGCAAAATACAGATAAAAATAAAATAGCTATTCTTTATAAATTATGTTCAAAAAGTTCAATAAAGCACTCTTAACACTAAATATTATATTACAAACTTTACAGAGTGAAGAAAAGCGTTTTTTTTTTACATTGAATTTTTCATTCGAATCTGGCTCTCTTAGGCTGTGGAATGTCCGAATCATCATTTTCATTAAAATCTTCTTCATCTAATCGTATATCCATATCGAAACAGTCCTTTTCTATTTCTCTGTCAACTTCTTCAAAATCAATTACATTTTCAGAAATTTCTTCTACGTCAATATATTGGGTTTGTACATTTTAATTCATGCTTAATACAGCCACATAATTTGGAACACGCTTTCATACATTCACAGCTTTTTTTTAATAAACTATCTGACAACAGTATATCTGTGGTTTTAACTGATTCCAAACATGATTTCTGCACTTCGCAACCCTAGTCTTTTGTGTCCAATTCATTATTACCAAGCCATTGCTGCACTTGAGAGTACACTCTGTAGCATTGCTGTCCAGCTGCAGATTCTGTCGGCGGGAGCTGGGTCAAATTAAAGTTTTTCTTTCTACTTTCCTTTTAAAACACAAGCATCGCAGCTCATTTAAACTTGTATTAATGCTTCTTTTCCCACCGTACATTACAGCTATGATTTTTAAGCCCTCATTTTTTACTTCGTATTGGGAAGAATTAGTTTGGTTGAAAATTAAAGCTTCTTTCCTTAAGTCTGCGTCATTTAATAAAAGTTTGCATATTTTTTTCCATAGTTATAAAATGCTAATATTTGTATCAAAAAAGAACTCGGCAAGACAATATTGTTGGTTTAAGAATCAGGTCTTTATTGTTTATAGATTCACCGTAACAGGCTCTCAACTTTGACAGTTTGTATCTCGGAAAGCAATTGACGGATTTGAAATTTTTTTCAAGAAAAGAAGCGTCTTTCCAAGTCGTTTCAAACCATATATTGCAAAAAGAATCCAATGAAAATACACCGAGATAATCTATTTGTTTATAAGCAAAAATATTAACAATGTCTTTAAACAATTCATGAGGGCGTCCAAATCATCCGATTTTGATTCTGAAAAAAGCGTTGGAAAACTTGAGTTCCCTACTATATGTCGAAAATAAATTTAAATACCTTAACGTGACATTTTGGACTCTTGGACAAACTTGAAAAATGGTCAATTTTTGTAAACGAAACCGGATTGAAAAATTATTGTGCAAAAACTATCGATTCGATGCGAATTAATTTTAGCGTGTTATTGTATCATAGCATAAAGTTTTCTTTGGTTGAATATGAAGGTACTCAGAGAAATTTGAATGGTCAAAAAAAGTTGATTAAGAAACTGCTATTTTTACCTTTTTTTAATTATTGCTATTTTGCAATAAGGGAAATAAATTTTGAGATTTCCGATCAACCCTATCTTATGGCAAATTTAATTACGAAACTTTTTTCCTCTTCAACTTTCCCCTAAAATAAATACCTTCAACGTTACATGAGAGAAAATTTGAAAAAAAAAAACGGCTTTTTTTCGTTAATTTTATATTTTAATTAATAAAAACGATGTTGCCCAAGTTTTTGAAATGACGCATATCAAATTTATCGTTATTCAGGTTATTCTGAAGGCTCTCATGTAAAAATCGCCATGTTCTATTTCACATCCACCTAAAAAAAGATAAGCTCTGGTCTACAAGGTGATTAGGATCTTGTGTGATTCGCCATTTTGTATAGGCCCTTTTTGATTTTATAGTTCTTGGTTCCAAGTAAGATGATTATTGTGGGAATAAGTAGTTTTGCTGAACGTAAGTCTTCCATTATATGTATGTACAGATTGTCGGTTTCGACTATCATAAAGTCATGTCATTAAGCTTCTGAATAAGCCTGATTTGAAATAGTGTTTTGATACTTGGTTCATGGAATCCACTGTTTAATAACGTATATATTGACAATCATACCGCTTAGTCATCTCAAACAATAAATTAATATTAGACCTTGTAAAATTGCTAAACAGTTTTTTTTACTTATTATAAAACCCTGTATATCCGCCTGTTAGCTTTCCTGAAACGTTCAATAAAAAAATCTTACTGCTAAAGCTAAATAAGCTTTTGTTTCTTAATTGCTGCGGAAAATAGACGTGATTTCAACCATAAAGTTTGAATAAGAAAACCTATTGTATGAATCTCATTGTTTAGTTTAATTTGTTTTGTCTGAAAGGATTATAAATTCGAATTCTGTGAAAAGAATTCATTTAGAAAATCAGTTCTAATAAGGAACATTTTGAAATTAAAAATAATATTGTTGTTTTGTATCGAATTTTATTTAGCCTTGATGATTTAAAAAATCTAGAAAACTGATTACTATCATTTGTGTGCCTGAACACAAAAAAAAACACTATATTTTGGACTCTTGTTTTCGATACCGAAATAAATCTAAGACTCTTTTTCAACAGATATATCCGATTTATTTTTCTCTCAGCTTTCTATTGGTGTGGCCAATTTTTTGAAAATTTGGCATTTTGGCTTTGAAAAATTACAAAGCCTGTAATATCTCGAAAAGAGCTTTTTGAATATTTTTTATAGTCTAGAAGTTCAGAATTTTTTACATTATTATAGGTATTTTTCAGAATGAAGCTTTCTACATGTGTATTTACTTTAAAATACAGTGTGTCCCACGAAGAAATGCCGAGATCGATTTCTCGGAAAATACACTTTGGAAAATTTTGAAAATTTGGAAGTTTACTAAAGTTGGTGGGAAAAATTCAGCTAAAATATTTCCAAGATGATGGCACTTCCGGATATACCGGAAATTGATGTCTGCTTGCTTATTTTGAGATTCTACGTAAAATTATAGACATGTACAATGTCCTATACCTAATCTAAATGTTTTTGTCATATTGTAAATTTTATGTCAAAAATGGAGTTAGCAGACCTAAATATAACTATCAATTAATTCCTACATGAAAGCCTTTATTATTTAATTGGGGTTGGTTTCTTTCTAGAACGGGATCTACTTTAATATATTATGTTGATATTGTGATAATAAATAAATACAGGGTGATCAAAAACTAACATTAAATATTAACTTGAAAAAATTGTTAAAGGTCAATTTTGATATAAAATGTGAAAATGAAATCCCCTATTTTTATAATTTTATTTAGCATTATAAATGAGGGTGGCTGTATATTTTAAAAGCACACTGTATATTTTAAAGAAAATAATTTTTTAAGTTACAAAAATGTGGTTGTAATATCTAATAATCTTAATCGTGATACAGTGCAGTTTATTGATATCAAGAAATGATAGTAAATTATTTGGAAAGCAATTACACACGTACAAGCATGTATTATGTTAGTAAATCAGTACTTTAAAAATAAACCAATTTTCTCCCTTTCCACAAAAAAGAGTTCACTATTATAGGAGAATGGCACTTTTCAGTCAACAAGAAAAATGGAAATATAGAGCAGTCAAGAAAATTACAAAAAACGTGTTACCGAATACTTTGCAGTATCACACCTTTATCCCAGTCAGTGAAAATTCCATTTAATTAAAAAAAAAATCATCATTATCCTTATAGTATACAATCTTTTCTGAAATTAAAAATATAGAAAGTGGCGAAAGTGTGGAGCTCTCACTGTGTGATCTCACTGGTACCTTTGTTTTATTTCTCGTAATATTTTGATTAGAAAGCTTCATAGATACGGTATGAGAGACATTCCTCTCGATTTGTTTCCGTCTTTCCTGTTAAATAGAATGCAGACAGTCGCATATGGTGGAGAGCTTTCTGAGCCTATAACGGTACAGTATGGAATGTCGCAGGACTCGGTATGCGAATGGAGTAAAATGCAAACAGTAAATGCGAACTTCTCTCCATCATATCCTTGCTGTGTTAGAGGTTGCACAGTTAGAATAATCCTATTTCACCACCATCGAGATGATGGCGGGGAAGGTAAGTTTTGACTTTCTTCTAGGTATGGTGGTACAGGCAGGCCATCATCTCGATGGTGGTGGAATAGGATAAATTGCGTTTTTTAAAAATTATTCTAACTGTGCAACCTCTATAATGGAGAGAAGTTTGCATTTACTGTTTGCATTTTACTTCATTCATACACAGAGCTGCATATAGTTGTACGTTTGCTAAATGTGATTCAGAAACTTGTTGTTCTTGAATGGAAATGGAGTAGTTGATTCTTCAGTGACATTGTTGGATGTCAGTTTGGATGATAATTTTAACGGGATTTCTCATATTACTTTATTGAGGAATAAGTTGGCATCCTCTATTTTTGTTTTCAGGCAACTTCGTGGTTCTCTTCACTGTGACACCCTTCACTCTGTTTATTATTCGTTGTTGCATTCTCATATTTTGTAAGGTTTTCACCTTTGAGGTTGCTACGCTAGCACGATTCAGATTTTTATAATGCAGAAGAAGGCTATTCGACTTGTTTTTGGTATCGACTATAGGGACCACTGTAGGCCACGCTTTTTAAAATTGCGAGTACTAACGTTGCCTAGTTTATCTATCTTCTACTAGCTACTGGAGATTCATAAAAATCGTAGGAAATTCTATCAAAATTCAAATTTTCACTCTTATAGCACTAAATCAGATAATTTAATTAAACTTTCGAGGTATATACTGGAGAGATCTAAGAAAAATTCACTGAATGTGTCATTGTACAACACGTTGCCTGACACGTTTAAAGATTTAGATTTTATGAGATTTAAAGCATGCATTCTATTCGGTGGATATTACTAGGTCTTTTTTTTATGTAATTCACAGATAGTTTTAACCTTATTTTTTATTTTGTGACATATTACAATTGCATTTTTTTTTTGTACAAAATGTAATGAAATAAATTTATCTATCTATCTAAAAAAAGTAAAAAAAACTTCTTCAAGAGATAAAATCTGTTTAAAAACTAAAGGGCTACTAGAGAAATCAGTCGTGAGACTGAATAATGAAAAAAAAGTCTAAAAACAAAACCATCTTAAAAATTAATGACTATAATATTTAACTATAATGTTATTACGAAGCGGAGTACACAGCCGCTGACAGATTATGAGCCTCACATGAGTGGCTCCGTACGCAAAATCCATGCAGTAAACGCACTCGAGAATGACACCCCGATATTACTGGATGCAGATATTACAGAACAAGAGGACATGGATAGTTTAAGGGCTGATGATGGTGATGAGGGTGAATCTCCAATTAATTGAAAATTACAGTGTTTTTTATCATAATAATATACATCACAGACCACTTAATTTAATTTAAGAAAAAAAAGTTTTTATGAAAATACATTATTTGGTATTTTAACCTACTTTCTTACCAGAAATAATTTATAACTCTCCTTTGTATCTTTTAAAATTATTAATTTTTCGAACTTCTACACACCCTTTACTTCAATATACTTTGGCCTTGTTAAAAAAGTAGAAATTTTTATGAAAAACAACTTTTTTTCATAAACTCACAAATAAAAATGTTTTCTTTTTTGACACTGAATTCGTCAATATATTGTATATACCAAGAAAGTCTTATTTTTTAATTAAAAATACTTTTTAAGTATAAATTGAAATAATCGTGACAAGAAATTTAACTAATTAACTGGCTGGCTGTATTCAAATAACTTTTTTCAAAGGAATAACTTTTTTAAATCTAAATATTCTTTCTTTTCTGCAAACTTTCGAGACACCGAGTAAATGCCAACATGGAATCAGACGTGGGAAGACAGTATTATGAAAATACCGTTATTTTGTTAACTTAACCTACCTAATAATTTAACTAATTAGAATAGTCCACGGTAAATAACATAAAAGTAAATAAAAGAGCACTATATGGACCTAAAAACGGATAAACAATTTATTTTAATTAAAATAGTTAACAAAAACTCGCTTTGTAAATGCACAAACCTATCAGATCGATTTTTCAATGTAATAGTGAAATAAATTCAGTGACAATTCCACAGCTGCATTAGGCAATTTATTATTATTGAAATGAAATTAAACGTATATCCACGGTCTATTACTTGCAAGTCTATTAATGACAATAACAATAACTCAATTATTAAATTATTGCAAAAACGGCCGACAGGATATTAATATACATTTACTTTTTTCTTCAGCTTTTTGTTATCGAGTTAAATTAATGATACATTTATTAAACTGATACAAACAATTTTACACATAATTTTAATCAATATCTAACAAAGTGACTAGTAAGAGTTAATATTTAGAGTAATCATATTTTTTCATGATTATCTCATAATATTACATATATTGCAATTGTATGTGTTATTGTAAAAGTCTATATATTGGTTAATCTTAGGTTTTACCAGTAAATCTTAGAATTTACCGACATCAGTTGGTAAATGTAAAGATTTATATAAATAAAATTTTTATAAAAAATTGAACCGACTTCCAAAAGTATGCTAAAAAGTCAAAAATTGAAATTTTTGAAGTCGGCGCCTAACTAATACCTGACCAAATGTGATTAGCATGAACAGATTAAAAATACTTTATTTGTAATTTCTTTCTTACTATAATTTGTAAATATTAGTAGTGATTTGTTTCATTTAGAAATAATTTGACGCAGACTTCAAAAATTTCAATTTCATATAAAAATTTATAGTTATTTTTCACTTTTTAGCGCACTTTTAGAAGTCGGTCCAATTTTTTTTATTAAAATGTTATTTTTCAGTTTTTAGTTTTAAATTCATTTCGATATCCCTAAATTATTTGAACTAAGTACTAATCAAGATTAGTGTACCTCGCAATAACACCAAGGTGACAAGAAAGTACCCATTTTATCCAAAGTTGTAAATCACCCAAAATGAACCACTAAAAATTCTTTGATTCTTAGAGTTTCCCAAATACCAGTGAAATTGTGTCAAACAAATAATTAGTCTGTCATAGTAAATCCACTATCTTTAATATCAAATTAATTTTAGATTGGTAATATAAGCATCAAAACCTTCCAATATCGACATTTAAAGAACTTGAGACGTAAATTTCTTAGCCCGATATATTCTTTACTGCATATTGAATTTGTTTACGCCCAAACAACCCCGCAATATCAATTTTAGGCAAAATCGGAAAATATAAAATTTTCAGTTCTTCATATTGTATCTTATCAACTTAATAGTTTTAAAAAATAAACTTCATATTAGTAATACACGAACCCGAAAAAACCCTGAAACCAAATCTGGAAAAATGCGAATAAGGTAAAATTTTCCATATTAAATTCCAAAAAAATAATTTTAATGCCTTAATCTAATCTAAATATATACCCTTTAAAGCCCCCTAGTACTAATTTTGGATGAAATCTAGAAATTTCAAAATTTCTATAGGGTCATATTGCATCGGACATATCAGATTTTCTTAAAATAATTTTATATTCGCTATTTACATCCTCAAAAACAATTCAGTCCTACATTTGAACAAAATCGAAAAATGTAAAATTTTTAGTCCGCTATATTGCATTCGCCATATTGAATCCTGAAAAAAATACTATTAAATTCATAATTTATACCCTCAAGAACCTTATATATCAGTACCATCTTGAATTCGCCAGATTGAGTTTTTGAAAAAATATTTTAAATTCGTAATCAATACTAACAAAAATCCCTTAATACTGATTTTAGACGAAATCGAAAGATGTAGAATCTTAAATCCTCCCTCTTGGATCCGCCATATTTAATTTTTGTAAATAATGTCGGATTCGTAAAGTGCGATCCCTTAAACTCCCCCATATCAATTTTGGAAAAAATCGGACAAAAATAATTTTTTATCCGCCATATTAGTACGCAATATTAAATTTTTCAAAAATAATTTCAGATTCGTTATGTGCGACTCCGAATACTCCTTCATCCGCCATATTGGGTACGCCATATTGAATTTTAAAATCGTTATATGCGACTCCAAAAACTCCCTCACACCAATTTTAGAGGGAATCGGACAAAATCAAATTTTTTTATCCACCATATTGGATCTGCCATTTTGAATTTTTAACAATGATATGAGAGAGAGAGAGAGAGATGTGAAACGAGTCTCATAAACTGACGTGATACACACATTTTACAGCCACAGATTTATAATCAACGGGAAAAAATACACATCCCAATCTCTTGACAACTCGAAATTAGTTACCTAGTAATCCAGCCTTATGAAAAATAATGGACCTTTCTATAAACATCTTATCGAATTGAATAGTATTAAAAGTTTTCAATTTGCCTTGAAGTTCAAATATATTTTTGACTAATAAATAATACTGATTGACTTGAACGCTTAAATATAGTGTTAATTACAACCATGTAATTTCTAACTAGTAACAATACCCGAATCATATTTACTTTTTAAACACTCTGTATAGATTTTCAATTCCTCTTTACATTAAAACTCCTAGCCAAACCGTTCTTATAATAATAGTCGTCATTATAGGAGTTCGTATTGGTTCATAATAGCTTTTTATTGTTTTAAAAAAGGAAAAACTTTCCAAGTTTTATGATTTCTCTGGAAGAATAGTATTTCGAACGAAATGAAAACTTTTCAGTAACTATTGTGAATTCAGGTAGTTTCTGATAAATTTTTGTTTCCCATTAAATTCTGGATATAAAACCTTAATATTAGTTGAAGAGATTTAATTTTATTATTTATTTCGAAATATTATTTTCCAGGTCGACATACAAAATTCAAATATAGTTTTATTTGATCCTAAATACATAAATTTTCCTAATTTAAATGTTTTCCAGAACATTCATAAGAACCTTAGTAATTATACTATACTTTTAATGTAACACAGACACACAAATAAACGAAGGAATCTGGTACTGGAATTATTTGATCACCCCCCAGAGCAAAAAATACACCCGCGGCCATAAATTTCATTAAAACTTCTGAGTTAAAATAAAAACGAGAGAACTTTGTACAATTCTGATACCAAATTCTTCAAGAGTCAAAATACGAGTTCTGCCATATAAAACACAGTACAGCAAAACAAAAATAGTGGTATATATATATATATATATATATATATATATATATATATATATATATATATATATATATATATATATTTCCCTCCAAAACGTCAATACTGGTAAACTGAAAAGGAGATATAGTTTTCTCGTAATTTTTGTAGTAAAAGATGAGAGTTAAGTGTTGTGCGGTGGTTCAGTGTACAAGTACTACTATTAAAATACCTGAAAAATACTAGGAAAATGAGGCTTCAGCTAGCCCGCCCGTCACTACTTGGTTTATTTTAGTTTTGAGCTTATAAATAATTATGATTATTATTGTTCCAGACGGCCGATCTTCGAACACACACTGTATTATTGAACATACTATTAATTCAAAAGATTTTTATTGTCAACCTTACTTTTGACACTTGTCAAACAATTTCAAGCTGCGTCGACAAACTCTGAAAATATACTGACTAAGAAAGCCGATCTGGATCCTTTATATACCCTTTTGGTCGATACCGGAAGATTCCCTAATTTTCTAGAAGGATTTCTATACTACATGGAGTAATCAAAATAAGAAAAATGAATAATCCGGCGATTTCTAGACCTCCATCATAGGCGTTCCATGTTAAAAATAAGGAAATCGTCGTCTCCTAAGGAAACTAACAAAGTTAAAATTACTTAAATAAATTATGAACTCGTAGAAAATATGCCTAAAACCCTACGAACTACAAACACAAACTAATACTATGAAAGATAAAATACTACAAAGTTCGTTACATTAGAAAATATACCTAAAACCCTACAAACTACGAACACAAACTAATACTAAGAAATGTACAACGCTATAAAGTTCGTAACATTGCCCCCCTTCCAAGCCTTAATCGTCCCGATCAACGATCTTGATCTCGATAATGGGCCAATCTGTCCAGATGCACGACTTTCATCTTCGCATGAGGGCTTTTCTTAATTCGGTACACCAGATCGTTTAGTCGAGTCACTACGTTGTATGGACCTTTCCATGATTTTTGAAGCTTTGATGAACGCCCTTTGGTTCTTTTCGGATTGTACAACCAAACCCTTTCACCAACCATGAATCCACCAGTATTGGCCTTGAGGCCATAGCGGGTCTTCATTCTGTCGCTTTTTATTTGTAGTTCTCTCTGTACCTTTCCAAGAATGACTTAAAAGACGTTCTTCCGGGGTCTCTTTCACCGTCGCCGTCTCCCTCAACGTACCTTCTCGAGGATGACCTGTAGAACGTTCCTCTTCCATAACCCCATTCGCGGTCACGGTCCCTCTCGTCACGTTATCCTCGGGCGCCGAGAGTACTCCTTCTATATCTTCCATAATGGTCCTTTCTCTATCGCCTTCACCAGCAGTAATTTCTGGGCAATCTATGTAAAAATGACCGTTGTATCCGCAGTGATAACAGCACATGTTATTCGAATGGTACCGGCAACTCTGACCCCTTCTTCTCGGTCTGGTATAAGTTACTCTAATGCGAATACTTCAACTCCATGGCAAGCCTTAACAGCAACTGCAGCATTTCTTTTATCTTTATAAACAGCAAATCCAAAACTAGGAATACTATTACTTAACCAGACTTCCTTAAGTTCACCATAAGGAGCAAATACTTTCTCCAAGTCGCTTCTTAGGACATCATCGCGTATATTAGCAATATGAAGCCGATAGCCATCAGGGTCTCTGTCAGAAACAGTATTGCAAGTACACTGGCTTTGTAGATGCTCCTCTTGACTGCACTTTTAACAACGCATTCTATTTCTGCTACGAAAGCTTGTATTTTGTTATCTTGTGTTTTCCCTTCATTCAAAAATTCTTGCAACTCCCTCATAAGCCTCGTGAAAGTTTTATCGTTGATCTTGCAATAATCCCGGGAAACGTTGTCTCTTCTTATGATTCGTTCTTGGTTCCTTGATGTCTGTTTGGCTATCTCAAACTGAAGGGCATAAGCAAGAGCATCAGAAATTTCCTTCAGTCTGGCAATTCTTAGTGTCTGACTTGTTTCTGGGTCGCAAACCTTCAATAAAACTACTCACTGCTAACTCTTGCTTTATTTCTTCTGGGTATGTTGGGCAGGTCAAATTTATTAACCTCATTATATCCGCCTCATATTCTTGAAGACTTTCGTTGTGTTTTTGTTTTCTTCCTTGGAGTTGGGCTTTATAAACTTCTTGGAGGTGGGCTTCCCCATAGCGCATCTCCAGAAAAGTAACAATGAACTCGTAATCATTCTGTTTTTCTTCAGGAATGTTACGTAGGACCTCCATAGCTTCGCCTCGTAGTGCTAGAACAAGAGCACGTGCCTTTTCCGGTCAACTTCAGTTATTGTCAGTGGCGGTGGCTTCGAATTGACGGACATAGGTAAACCAAGGTACTTTGCCGTTAAAGGTAGGTAGTTTCATCACACTAGTTGCAGGAACACCATCTACCTTTATTATACCTGTACTGGCTACCTTCTCCATTTGCAAATATCATTGTTGCATCTGTTTGTGGATTCCTGTCACCTCATGTTGTATTTCACCATGTACGTCTTCTCTAATTTTGCTAATCTTCTGTTGCATTTCTTGTTCGATACGCTTCATATCTTCTTGGTTTCTTGTAATATCTTCTTTCAGTTCTTGTTTCATATCTTCTTGACTTGGCTTAAGTTCCTGTCTCATGTCTTCCAGACTTGTCTTTAGTTCTTGTTTTATATTTTCTTGATTTTTCTTAATGTCATCTTGGCACGTTTTTAGTGTTATCAATTCTTGTTTCATATCGTCTTAATTTTTCGTCATATCTTCTTTCAATTCTTGTTTATTTTTTTTTAAACTTTATAACCTGAACTAACTTCTTCTGGATTTGATCCCACTTTCGACACCAATTTGTTCCAGATGGCCGATCTTCGAACACACACTGTATTATTGAACACACTATTAATTCAAAATATTTTTATTGTCAGCCTTACTTTTGACACTTGTCAAACAATTTCAAGCTGCGTCGACAATCTCTGAAACTACACTAACTAAGAAAGCCGATCTGGACCCTTTATATACCCTTTTGGTCGATACCGGAAGATTCCCTAATTCTCTAGAAGGATTTCCGTACTACATGGGGTAATCAAAATAAGAAAAAGGAATAATCCGACGATTTCTAGACCTTCCATCATAGGCGTTCCATGTTAAAAATAAGGAAATCGAATTATCTAAAAAGTTCCAGACCTTCTTTCATAGTCGTCCCCTAAGGAAATTAACAAAGTTAAAATTACTTAAATAAATTATGAACTCGTAGAAAATATGTCTAAAATCCTACGAACTACAGACACAAACTAATACTATGAAATATAAAATGCTACAAAATATACCTAAAACCCTATAAACTACGAACACAAACTAATACTAAGAAATGTACAACGCTTTATGTATTTATTATCGATTGCGAAAATAACAATCCTTGGTAAATTACTTACATAGAGGTCTTCACATTTCTAAATTCAGCAGAGCTGTTTATTGAGAAGAAATTGGCCACCATAAAATAACTAATTCTCGGTAAATTCAAATTATTTGCCTTAATAAATCCACTTTCAATCATGAGAAAACTTCCTAAAATGGGTTTCAAAGGGAAAATCAAGCAAATTTCGAAGAAATAACATGAAAATGACTATAAAATATTACCTATGCAATGTAGCCCTTGACAGCAATCACGAATGTGATATAAAACTAAAAAATTTATACGTCAAGTTCGTGACAGCGATGCCGTGGGCTGTATTCTTTGGGACAATTATCAGATAATCAAAGTGAAAAAAGTGAAACTGATAACTTCATGTTCTTTTGAATATGCATTTACTTGTCATTGGGTCGAAGTGATCATGATTGCTTCGAGAAGTTGTTATATAATAAAACCAGTTAAGTGTAGCCGTTACAGTATAAACTAGTCTAACCTAAAACAATTTGCAGGTTGCATGTAGTATAGGTTAAATTGATAAATTAAATAAAATGTACTGAAAAAAAAACTAGTCTAAAAAATAATCAGAAACATATTTAACACCCAATCAAACCTTATAGAAGTACAGTAACAAACTCGTTAAATCAAGTGTTTTCATATTAAAAAGCTCTACACTATTTGTACCCCTTGTGAAGGAACAAAATTCAAATTTGATTTATCCATTGTCCTACCCGACGCATTCACCTAAAATCACACTTCTAAACTAGGGGAAAAATTGTAAGCAACTTTGAAGAATGAGATGCAAAAATTGTATTTGGTATTCAACTCAATCGAATAAACATAAATAACGAAATTAAATTTTTAATCCTTTTTTTATATCTCATAAAATAGTGGAGGTAACTTACCCAAGATCTTATTCGTTCCATATATTGAAGAAGAGCTGTTTTCACAATTTTTAAATTCCCCGTTAAAAATTTAAAAGGTCACTTTGGAAGCTCACGAAAATGAAGCGCCTAAATTGTAAATGTAACATAAAAAAAAATATAATTTTAAAGATCTATTGAATAATATTCCGCTAGATGGGGCAAACGAAATATTTTTTACATCCCCAAATTTTACATAATTACCATAAATTATTTTTCCAATATTATTTCACGTCTGTTTTTCGGTCAGTGGAAAATTTTGCTGTGAAAGATTAAAAACTGACGATATTATAAGGCTGTGATATACGGACGGACTAACGAACATTAGGAAACTATTAAAATCCTTACGAAACTCTTGTAAAAAAGAAGGCAATGTATGTCAGGCCTATTTCATAAGGCACATATTCAAACTGCTTCAAAAAACTTTTAATTAGTTTTTTACTTAGAGTAAAAAATATTAACCAGCTGCTACTTCATTACAGTAGCGGCTTTTTCTTAGATTGACAAGTTTGCGCAGCCCCCCAAAAAATTGTAAATGTTAATAAAACATACTAATAAATGTAAGTACAAGTATTTTTTGTTTCTACTGATAATTTAATGATTAAATTTAAATCAATTTTTTATCTATATTATACCCGAACAGCGGTCAATTATTAAAATGATTTAACTTGCTTTACCTAAATATCGTTAAAAACTTGTCTGTATTACATTATTACGCCTGGAAACTTTATCGCTTTGCTGATTTGCAATTTCAATGCAATCCAAGCTAATCCATTGCAGCATATATGGAGTTGCCTATATAAGACGTGGAGATTAATTTCGTCTCATAAGCTTCATGTAGGTTTAAAGTCGACCGCAAACCTATGTTTAGTTTGCCCGTCGTGTTTTAGTTTATTGTGCGGTACGCTATTGTATTTTTTTTTTACTTTCTTCGTTTTGATTCCCATAAAAACAAAAATGAATTCCGTTAAGAGTTTAATTGGTTGGTTATTAAGTGATAAGGCTGAAATAAAAAGGCTTGGAAGGCGCACTCTGAATGTAAAAATAGAACAATGCGTGTCTAGCAAAAAAAAAACTTTTACTAGGACCTTTAACCCCGACCTTTAAAATAAACATACGTAACTTTGTAATTATGAAATTAAAATTGGCTCTATTTTATTTTCCTTGATTATTATTTAGAGGAGGAACTTCTTGAATAAAAGTAGGTTTTACCGCCTTAAATCATTCGGGGGGCCGCATTAAAAAGCATACGTTGTCGGCAAAACATAAAAAATGTTTTGCAATTTTCAATTTTTGGAATTGTTAACGTAGCTGCTCCATTAAGCAGTGCTTATCGAAGAGATATTCAACTGCACAATGAAAAAGCGAGACATAATCGATACATTTTAAACATTTCAATTAATAGTGTGCGTTTCTGTGAAGCTTTCGAATTCGCAATACGAGGACATGATGAGTCTACGTCTTCCTCTAATTCCGGGGTTTTAAAAGGTTTAATCGATTTTAGTCCTGAGTTAGATGGTGCTTTGAAACATTTGGAAAAAGCATAGGTGTTTAAAGGTACGTTAAAAACCAGTTTTCAATCATCCCTCCACTTCGCTGATTTTTAATGTTATCAAACGTTCTTGACGTATTTGACTTAAAAAACTGTGAAGTAATTATGGGGAACAACTGGACTAGATACTTTTACTCAGTGAGGTTGATAGTTTGATTAATTATTTTAACTATTATTTTATTATACATAGTTTTTTATTTCTTGAAACTAGGTTAATTACCAGCCAGTACTTTGCTAATATTTATTTTCAACTTAGGTATAATTTGTTATATTATTACTAATACTTTTAGTTCAAATGTTTTTTTTCCAAATTTGTAAAGTTAATATTTTAGGAAAAAAACTTCGATTTTTGTTTTTAAATTTACATCTAAAGTTCTACACTAAAAGATCATCATTAATAATTTTTGAAAATGATTGAATCCTCGAGAGCTACTGAACTACGAAAATAATTGCAAAAATAACATCCTTTAACATTAATTTTGCACTTGTTGTGTCATTGCCAGTACACTCACCTATAGCAAGCTATGCTCTACCATGAGTGGTACCTTGTTGAAAATATAATTTTGTAAGTAATTTATTCTCGTACCAACTATTTTGTTTAATTGAAAAATTATTCTAAAATTATTTTATAAGCATATTTAACACGTTGACTGCCGTAATAACAAAAAAATTCATCTCATCAGGGTCTTTCGTATTTTTTATAATTGAATTTGAATGTGTATTTCTTTTTTATTCCAACCATTTTATTTAATAATAAAATGTATTTTTTTACAAATTGGAATTGAAATGAACAGCTACATGTGCTTCACACAGCCATAAGATATACACATATGTTTCTAAGAGCCGCTTGAAGCCAATCCGGCTGCTCAGTGTTAATCGCGGCAGACAGAAGATGAACACTTTAATTTTCACTAGTCAATTTGCGTTTTTTAGCTGCTTTTTTAATTGAATTGGCATTTGAAGTCTTCTTACAAACGTTCTCAGGGGAAGTCAAAACACAAGCAACTTGTTTTCGCTTCACTGTCGAGCTAGGTAGTTTTAGGATTGGATTAGACTCCTCAAGAATCTTTGTAGGGGTTTCTTTACTAGTGGATGTTTGTCTGGAAGTTGATGGTTTTTGTGGAGGCAGAGCTGCAGTGGCAGCACTTTCAAGAGGAATGGCAGGAGTAGCTACCTCGATTAAATCAGATATGGCAAAGAAATGATCTGGAATAGCATTAGAATTGTGTGGGAATATTCCACAAGCTTTAAAACCTGATGTGGCATTTCCCATGGTTGCCACTTTTCCCCATACTTGCCCTATTAATGACCCAACCTGTAATCGTGTTATAGTTATATTCTTATTTCTCAACATCCATGCATTTGATTCTTGAATATAGTAGGTTTGCATAGGTTTGAAAAAACTGCGATTAAGAGGTTGAAGGGCTTGTGTAGTGTGACTCGGAAAGCATATAATTATGACATCATTTTCATTTGCTAGATCTAACAGACTTATTGAATTGGAATGTGAAGTATGGCCATCTAAAATCAAAATTATTTTACCTGTCTTCGGTTTTTTGGATAGAAAATGTTCCTTAAACCAACGCAAAAATAATTCAGAATTAATATAATATGAATTTTTATTCATATAGATATCAGACCCATTTGGCAAGCCATCAGAAAACTCTGACTTTTTATTGACTCCTTTCATTATTAACACTGGAGGTAGAAAATGACCTTCAGCACTGCAACATATAACCAGAGAAATTGTTTCTCCTTTTTCACGAGGTGTGATCACATGAATGTCCTTTGCTCCTTTGGCTGTTAATACTTTTCCAGGTTTATTTATTAGAATTCCAGTCTCGTTAATATTAAAAATATTTTCAGGTCTATTAGTTAAATTGTGCTTTACCATTTCTTCTTCAAGTGGTTTAAAAATGCACCTACTTCTTCTCTGTTCATTCCCTGGGCTCTTGCAACAGATAAACCTTCTGCTTGATGTACTGAAACATCATTGTTTCTTTCTAGAAAAGAAGAGAGCCAACGTTGACCTGCCTTCTCCTTTTCTTCAGAAAATATATGCTTAATTTCAAGCTTTTCGGCAAATTGATAGACAAGAGACCGAATAGTAGACCTATCAGGTGCAAAACCTGCGTTAGCTAGGCGCTTAATATACGAAGCCAATCGTTTTTCGTTCTCTGCCCAAGTGATGCTGGAACACTAGTTAATATAATTACTTACTATATTATTACATATAAAAACAATAAGTTCTTTCATCAGTAACAAGAGTTTGATAAATACCTGAAGGACCTAGTCTAGACTTTTTAGTATCATCAGTAATGAGACGCCTACTCAAGGTACGAATCGGTATTCCATAAAGTTTTTGAGCTTCATTTTTCGATATTTCTCCTTTTTTTACTTTTTCAGTAGCCAGCGTCAAGTTCTCTTCACTCCATTGCCTCCTGACTATCGTATGCTTCCTCACGTATTTTCTCGGCATTCTAAAAACAATAAAAATAATAAAGAAAATACCCCTTCATTTACACTTTTGCAAAGGTTGGCATCTCTCCTGATTTTGGGGGAGAAATGCCATATAGGTATAAAGTACGTAGGTATTAACATATATTGCAAAATATAGTTGAAATAAGTTAATAACAAACTAAATAAAACATTAAAACCAGTTCTTTCCTTACGGTGTCTTTGTTTTACATTTAACACTCATTCAAACCACAGCAACTCAAAATTTTCGTCGAGGCTTCTTCATATTTTAAAGCAAAATTTTTTTAGAAAACTCTTTAGAATTTTTGCCCTTCTAGTAAAAAATTTTGTCGATTACTCTGCAACATCTTATTTTATTATTTATTTATCACAGAATTGACTCTGGAATAATGTATTTATCAATTTATATTTCTTATCCTAAAACTTAATCTGGTTTTTTCAACTTCATAAAAGCAAGCTTTACGAAGTCTAGACTTTTTATTGATATTGAGTAGGCATGGTCATAAGAAAGCGTCAGACGTCTTGATGTTTTCGCTTAACATGATCGGTGTTAGAAATTTTGATTTAGATTCATAACTTCAATATATCTGCCCTTGAAAGTAAAAGAAATTTCTTTAAATAAATCTTTAAGACCACTTTATAAGGGTCTGATTATGGAATTCAAAGACTACACAGACAGATTTAAAGCAATTTTCAGTATCAACTTTATTTTTGATACCTTCAATTTAATATGAATAATGATTAGAAACAGATCTGGAGGAGAGCTACTTATTTAGTGGCTTTGATAAATCACAAAGATTTATTTTATTTTATAAATAAACAAAAAAAAAGTTTTTACAAAAGTTTGTTGTTTATAAAATACAAGAATACTTATTTTCAGCAATATATCTTAAACAACATTATTTCTGATGACATAAAATAAAAGTCCCACTTCTACTGGAAAAGAAAAAAAAATTCGGTATACAACAGCAACATACCAAATAAGTGGAATAATGTACTTACCAATTGTGGTTTAAGAAGGCAGGCAATCCTAGAATTACTTTAAAAATTATTCACCTGAAGAGTTAATTCAAGATCAGCCAGGATGCTATATTTCTACCACCCAAAGGAACATGCTGGTTTTCACTCTATTTATGGTACAATCGATCATCTACTAGTTGTCAAAACGTTAAGAAATCCTTAGAACACTAACTTTTGTTGACTTCCACAAAGCGTTTGATATAATCGAATTAAAAGCTGTCATCGAAGCTTGACAAGAATACCGAGTCGATTATAGATATTCCTACTTATTATATAATACCAATAAAAATGTTTCAATGACTATAAAACGAAAACACCAACTGCATCCCAATTAGATGAGTTGTATAACAGGGGGGGGGGGGCATTTCACCCTAAGTCTTCATCACAGTTTGAGAAATGTATTCAAGAAACTTGAATGGGAAAATAATGACATAAATATAAATAAACTTGCAAATGGTATGGTATCTATATCGAATGATCTTGGGGAGAAATAACTACGTTGTAGGAAATCCAAAAGGTCTGCTCTAGCATCGGTTTAAACATCAATTTTCGCAAAAAAAAATTATAACCAACCTAATACGTACACTCTAAAAAGGAAATATATTAAATTTAATGTAAATGTATTGAAAGTAAATATTACAAACGTTTATTAAATACATATAATGTAATGCATTAAATTTAACAATTTACATTAATCTAAATTAATTTACTCCATTAAATTTAATATAATAATACATTAAATATAAAGTTTGATAATTATTTTACAGTGGTTATTGAATTTGAGGTATATCATCACATATTTAATGCACCAACATTAATATGAGTTCAAAAAATTCTGAAACTACCAGGAAAAGGTAAACATTTTGCCCACAGGTAGTGTACCTCCATCTAGACAGGATTTCATTTCATTGGATTCCGTCAGTATGGGACAGGCCATAGCACCATTAGAAAATTGAGTCCTTTGAGCCACTTATATCACGCTAAACAAAGAGTTTAATACAATTTGCGCCATCTCCAGAATTCTCAATATACGTCATTGAATATTGAATAATAATGTTAATTCTTTTAATATTAGGGTATATGTGAATTAATGTTAATGTACAATGAAAATTATTTATGATTTTTTGGTACAAAATCATTAAATTTATGGTAGAATGGACATTAAATTTAAGGTTATTTTTACCAGTGATATGCATTTCAACAGACTGGAAACACAATGCCGGATAAATCGTGTGATGCATAAGGACATCAAGAACGAATACGAATGTTGACCGCATTCGCCAGTCTATTAGAGACGATCCACAACAATCTCTACGACTCTGCGCAATTTCTCTAAATTTGCACATATTTATGGTCAACCACATTATTCGCAAAGATTTACATTTCCGCCCCTAAAAAATTGTTACGGTGTAGAAAATGAGGCCCGATGATCCAGCTAAACAATTTAAATTCTGCACAACAATGAAAAAACATTGTAGAAGTTTCAATAACATATGGTTCTCTGTTGAATCGAATTTGCATATCAACAGTGATGTGAACAAATAAAATTGCAGATTTTGAGACTCTGACAGTCCACTGGAATTGCATCAGAAACCCCTACATGCACCTAAGGTTGTGATTTGGGCTGCTATATCAAGCCAAGGAATAAATAATTCCTATATTTTTAGGGTAACCGTTGTCGCACTCAGACTGTTAATTCTGATTTATATTGCTATAAGATCTGGATCTTTTTGGATTCGTAAATGTAAAACCAGATTGACTACAACCAAAATACATTTTTCCAACAAGATGGAGTAACTTTCCACGTCACGAATGATTCTTTCGCAACTCTTCATGTTCTTTTCCCTGAAAGAGTAGTGTGGAGGTATAGTGAACAAACTTTTTTATAACAAAATGATAGAAGTGTAGTGGGTAGTCTATGTGCCAAATATCAACGTAAATATTTAAAAACTAACCGAAAAATGATAATAATAAGAAAAAAAAATTGAACCATGATAACACGATGAAGTATTGAGGTTTCGACCTTTTGTTATATGACTTACTACTTCTATTTTACTATGTACAATTATCTCTCCAAGTGTCTTCATGCATTATTTGAACACCTTGTATAAGACTTTTTACCTTTGCTTATCTTTATCACGTCTGTCCAAATTATACGAAATAAATGATGTAAATTTTTTTTATCTTAATCTCATTTTTATCCGTTCTACGAACAATTTGCCACATACGAAATATGGATTAATTGGGTTGTCACAGTCATTAGAAAAGAAATTGCCTTTTTTGCACCGTGCTTTATAAAAATAAACTTTGGAAGAGTCTAGACTTGAAAAAAAGGGTTCATTAATTTCGAATGGGAATGACACTTAGAGAAAATGAAATGTGACTCACGTAATTGAGGAAAAAACGCAAGAGCGTCCGAATTGTTTTATATCCTAAAATAAACTTAAT
The DNA here is from genome assembly GCA_034092305.1 of Diaprepes abbreviatus. Lineage (NCBI taxonomy): Eukaryota > Metazoa > Arthropoda > Insecta > Coleoptera > Curculionidae > Diaprepes > Diaprepes abbreviatus. Next base: position 5,206,567 of record JASJET010000129.1, read on the forward strand.
ACCACAGACATGACGATTAACGTGGAATCGACGAAGAAAATAAATGCATAAATAAAGGAGAGGGAGCTTAAATTAAGGCAGTTATTTAATTGTACATAAAAAAATCCACTGCGGACCTATATATAACAATATATAACAACGACAATTGCCCTAATAGTTGTCCATTGTTTCTCGAGAGTTACCAGCAAGCACAGAAAAAACTACGTTGTATTTTAGAAACATATAGATATGTTTAGTTACAGTTTATACTGGATGTCCGGAAAGTGCGTATACAACGTTTGATGACAGACTGTTGACGTCAAAATAAGTCGACTTAAGCCAAGTAAGTTATATCCAATACTTCGTTTAGGCAGTAAAGGAAGTCAAAGTTTTAAAAAAATATTGATATTGATGCCTCTCAGAGCATTAGTCAGTTTTTCGTAGAGCATACATAGAGCACTTTCAATATGTGGCGAACAATCACTGAAATCAGAAATAGGAAAACTGACTGGTGCTCTGAGAGGCAATGGATATTGCGCTGAAGATATAAGACGTTCTATTAATAAATATAGAAACCCAATTCCTCAACAAAATGTCATAAATAAACCTCCTACGGACAGTATTGTCTTAGCTTATATACAGGGAACCAAACATTCGAACAATTTTCAACACAGATAATAAATTTGGACAATGTTTGAAGTCTCCAAAGGACGCAATTCCATTTCAAGCAGAAGACGTTTACAAGATACCTTGCTCTTGTGGTAAAGCGTATGTAACTGAAACAGGATGGTATATATCCACTAAGCTGAAGGAACATGAAGGATGTATAAAAAAGAGACAAATTGTACAATGTGCAGTAGCTGAACACCAGCATTGGCTCAGGTCACACTTTTAGTGTAAAAGAAACTAAGGTGCTAGCATCAGTGCCTGGTTTCTCTAAACGTAAAATTAGAGAATCAATCGAAATTTGTAAATATCCAAATAATATTAATAGAGATGGAAATCGATTGTAACGTTGGATCACGGTTTGCTGAGCAGCAGTCGGGTATAAATATCGGGCTGTTGCTCCTCGATAGTCATTCAGTGTTCTAATCTCTTGGAGTAAAAATCCCTGAAGATACCTCGTGCAATTGTAGGCGAAACGGATAAGAATTCAAATATGACACGGTTTAAACCCAGGAACCATAATTTTCAAAATGGGTTTTAGTTACAAAACAAAAACACACCGACGTGAAAAATAAATGTTATGTAAATACCTCGATAAATATGTAATAAATCACTTCTTACCCTGTAACAGCGTGTTCTTTATTCGATATGTTTATGAGCATTCCAGTCATTTAGCACCTGGCATAAATTCCGTCATAGTTGCATACAGATGTTCGTCTTTCCGATATGCCATATTAATAAATTCTTTAATACCGACTATAGAAAATTCACGAGTTCTAGGCTGTTACTCTAATGATGCGGACCTTCCGGATCGCGGAATGATGGTGCCGCAGGGAGGGACTCAGAATATATCCGGACAAGGCCGGGAAAGTACTATTCACAGAAAAGGGGAAAATGGAGAAAATTCCCACAATTACATTGGTGGGAAGGACTCTTCAATTTAAAGGAACAAGTAAATACCTGGGAGTAATTCCGGACTCACTACTGAGCTGGAATGATCATATTGAGGCTCGAACCAGGAAAGCCATATGTGTTTTCTGGGCTTGTAAAAGAGCCTTTGGGTGTACATGGGGACTGACACCTAAAGTGCTATTTTGGATATACACTATGATGATCCGCCCCATGATGACGTACGCCGCTATCGTATGGTGTGCGACAATTTTCACAGCGGAAATTTATGCTACTCTGCAGTGAGAGGGAGGAGTTCTGTGGGAGGAACATAGACAGGAATAGAGTAAAAAAATATAGGCTCAGATAGTAAGGCTGCGATATGGGCACTGAAGTCCAGTGTCATAACCTCGCGACTGGTGTCTGAGTGCAAGAATATACTAAATGGTATGACAAGGAACGGCTGCACAGTCAGGCTCGTATGGGTCACTCGGGCATACTCGGGAATGAAGAAGCAGACCGTCTAGTAAAGTTGGCTTCGGCGACTGAACCGTATGAACCCCAACCAATATTACCTGTCCCAATTGCTGGAAAGCAAATTTATTGAGTCATGGACGGGAGCTCCTGGAATAAGGTGTGCTAAGGAACATATAATTGGGCCTAGTGCACGGCGTACTAAGGAGCTTCTCTCCTAGGGAGGAAAAGAGCTGAGAATTGTGGTGAGATTGTTGAGAGGATATTGTCACCTCAAGGACCATCTTCATAGAATCGGTGTCGAAGATGACCCGACGTGCAGACGGTGTTTGGAGGAGGATGAAATTGTTGACCATGTCCTCACAGAGTGAAACAGAGATATTTCAGAAATACAATTTTGTTACCGAAAGCAGTTAAGCAAGTTTAACTAACGAGGCTGCTTGGATTCACAAAGACTATCGGCCTCGAATAGCCTGCAGCTATAGTGGTATGTAAAAGGCTCAGTGGAGGTCTAGGCATCGATGATCTAGTATCACCACCCCTTTTTCATTCATTTATTTATTCATTTAAGCTGTTACTCTATTGCCAGGTGTTCATATTTTTCATATGAAATTGAAAGTAAAAATCATTTTGAAAAAAATGTTTAAAAAAAAAGGGTCATGACAATGTGACACTACTCTATGAGCTGAACACCTGAACGCTATGAACACCTACACAAAGCTTGAGCTTCAAGCTTTTTGTAGATCTTTTTAAGAAAGGGAGACCACAGTCTTTCCTATTTTCTGATAATTTCAAAACAAATCTCTAAAGAACAGATATGTAAATATCGCATGAGGGCCAAAACTTCGCTCAGCTGCCCTCACGCTATATTTTGTCACAACTCAACGTGTTGCTGGTGCTTATATTTTATTACATAGGACTTGTTTTACAAGTTAATAGCAAAATTTCATATATTTGCGAGCCAGAATGCTAAATTACATTTCTTAATGGCGGAAATATTTCAGAGCGTATAAACGTCAAGCGACTTATTCTCTTGTTGCATGAATAGGTTTGCGAATAGGGTTAGAGTGGTTGCAGTAATTACGGTAGGTTTGTTTACAGTCCGTTCAAAATGCGGACAATTTATATGTACACAAATAAAGTCTATTTTTCTTCATTAGAATAGATCTGTGAAACTCTATGAAAAATCCATTTTTCTTTTTCATTCTGTTTCAATAAAAAATTTATAATAATAAAAAATGTCTTTATTTCTAGTAATACACTGTACTATGCGTGTGTGGAGTATCAAATAGGAGATTACCAGTGTGGATTTAGAAAAAACCGCTCAACTGTAGATCAGATATTCACGATTAGGCAATTAATGGAGAAATGTTGGGAATACAACAAAACATTGCACCAGCTATTTATAGATTTTAAACAAGCATACGATAGCATCATAAGAGTGGATTTGTGGAATGCCATGGCAGAACTGGGCATACCGAAGAAGCTAATCAACCTCAACAAAACATGTGTAGAGGGATCTACAAGTGCAGTAAGATTTGAAGGAAGATTGTCAACTTTCTTTACAATCATCAATGGTCTTAAACAAGACGATGCGCTATATCCACTCGTCTTTAACGTTGCCTTAGAGAGCATCGTGCGAAAAACCAACACAAAAACGCTCCCCTTTAGAAATCAAGGTCCGCGCATCATATTGGCGTTCGCTGATGATATCGATATTATAGGTAATACAAGTACCAGTATCAAGGAAGAGTTCTTCAAACTGGAAAATGCCGCCAAGAAAGTTGGCCTATGAATCAACGAAGAAAAAACAAAATATATGGCTACAACAAGAACGGAACGGCGAGACAGAATAGGACAGAACGTGACTATGGACCACTACAATTTTGAAAGGGTCCATCAGTTTAAATATTTGGGAGCTACGATCACCTCTGACAACAACATTACACAAGAGATTAACAACAGAATACAAGGAGGCAACCGCTACTGGTATGGGCTGCAAAAGATAATGAAATCGAAAAATATATCCCGCCGCACGAAAATAAGAATATATCAAGTAGTTATAAGACCGGTAATAACATATGCATGTGAATCATGGACGTTGACAAAACAAAATGAGAATAGACTGAAAATCACAGAAAGAAGAATGCTTAGAGGGATATACGGACCGGTCAGGGAAAACACCACACAGCAATATAGAACGAGAACAAACAAGGAATTGGGGGAATTATACAACCAGCCAGATATAGTGAAAATAATTAAAGCAGAAAGATTAAGATGGGCCGGCCATGTTATGAGACAAGATCAACCTATCGTCAAGTTGGTATGGGAAGAGAACCCAGAAGGAAAGCGGCCGATAGGAAGATCAAGGATGAGGTGGAGAGATAACGTTGCAGCAAACTTACAAACCCTAAACGTCGAACACGCGGAGGAACTGATGATGGATCACAGCAAGTAGAGGCAGATTGTGAAGTCAGCAAAGACCCGCCCCGGGTTGTAATGCTAGAGAGAGAGAGAGAGAGAGAGAGAGAGAGAGAGAGAGAATACACTGTACTATGTAGAACTAATTGAAAAATCATAATATTTTGAAAAAAACGATGTTGAAATGAATGCCTCCCTGACCATACTCAGTCCTACGACGAAATGCCGCGATCGATTTCTTGGAAAATAGAAGTTATACTGGAAGCTGCTTATTTTAAATGGACCACCCTATAGGGGCCATTTAAGTATTACGTAAGCAAGATGTTAGTCATTTTTAGTCCCCCCTCCCCCTTGTCAGCAAAAGTAAGCAAAACTCTTACTCCCTCTCCTTTGCTTACGTAAGTATTAATATAATTTTCACAAAATCTCTCATGTGAGCAAGTACCTAAGCCTATGGCAATGGAGTAAGTAATTTATAAATGACATAGGAATTTAATGCATATTCAATATTTATTTAAACAATTTTAATAATTATTAATATTTAAAAAATATTGATTGATTTTGTTTATTTAAAAAGTTGGTAAGTATAAAATTAATCGTCATCAGTCTAAAATACGTGAATGTTGTGTATCTGCTCACTTTTCTCTTCTTTCGGGAGATCGAGATTATTTTCTTCAAGCCATTCAATATCTTGGTATTCGGCTAAAGTTTGAACTATGCACATCATCTCATTAGAACGACTAGCAACCACTCTTATAGGTCGCACTTTAATTTCGGTGCCCGGGACAATATTCTTATGGATCTCCTTACTGTAACGCAATAATGACTTCACAGAGGTATGAAAAAGGTCATATGTCTTGCATGTTCGACTTGATCATTAAATTGGCGAAAAATAATCGTAGGGAATCTGTGGAAGCTGTTTAGTTGAACAGTTTAAGTGTGGGGCTAAACGGAGAGGGAGACTAAGAAATTGTCCTCCTTCGTCTAAAACCAAGTCATCAACTGTCTTTTTTACTTTTAGTGGAACTTACCTTGGAAAAAAAGCTTAATAGACTCGATTTAATTCTAGTTGCTGCATTCAATTCTTTATCAATTCTCTTGAACACAATAATATCGAGTTCTTTGTCGAACTTTGCTTGTTTCTTATAACCACACCAAACTTCATTAGTTAATTTATGTATATTTTGTGCGTTTATTATACCTTTTCTTGTAAAATCGGCCTCATCGGTAAACAAAATAAGGTTAAAAAAATTTGGATTTAGGTTATATTGCTGTATAAACCAATTGGAGGAATGAAGTCTTCCAGGATAATCATCCGAAGACATAACGTGTACTTTTTTAACGTGATATGAGTAAAGAAACTGTTGTGTTAAAGTTTTATGTACAATCCATTGTTTTGTGTCGCGAACTTTCTTATACTGTTTGAAGGGTTGTTAGCAATATCTTGCAAAATTTGCTCCTCTCCGTGAGGGTCTCGTAACCTACTGCAAGGGCCCTCACCGCCACGTAGCTGTAAAAATGATCGTGAATAAAACATGCAAAAAAATAATTCATTAACTCCAATAATTATTTTCTTATCATCTTTTACCCGTTTTCCTTAGGCTTCGATAAACCCTTTGGAAGGTTTTTGGACTTGGCAATAAATTCTTCTTGCCTTCGGAGAATTTGACCGCACTTCACCATAAATTAAATGCATATCAGCATACTCTGCGTAAAAATATTCGTCCATTTTTTTTTAAATTATTTTTACTTGAAGGCGGTTTTGACCAATTCCGTCAATTAGAATTCATTATGTAGGGTAACACCTGATTTTTACTTGTTTTTTGTTTAGCATTAATAGTTTTTGGGTGTTTTGCATAAAAATCGATTTATCTCGAAAACCGCCAGTTTTATCTCGAAAACCGCCAGTTTTATCGAAATAAAGTTAAAATACCGTTTTTTGAACATGAATGACCAAAGTATTTAAAAAATGAGTTTTCAGCTTTGTAAAATGGTACCCGTCAAAAATTAGACCCAACGAGCAGTGCTGCTGATGATCTAAGATATCTACTCTAGTATAGTTTAATGAGTCCTTATTGCCTCTATAAAATATAAAAATTCATTAAATTATATAAGTCGATTCAAAATTTAGAACTGAAAAGGTTAATCGCTGGGTCAATCCCTTTAGGGCCCTGTATTTCCGTTAAGAGCACTGTAGGATTTTTTTATGCAAAAGTAGGGTTATTTTGACCTCCCTGTATGCTCCCGAGAAATTAAGAGGTACTGACCGGACACCCTGTATATACAAAAAATACGTGGGTTTAATCTAAACAAAATATAGGAGAGCGTGTGGGAATTGGAGCCTACTAAGGATATTTTGTAATAAAACTCAAAATTTACGTAATCAAAAAATGTTTTTATTATGGAAGGGAGCGTTGCCTATCTAGCTAGTTATAATTAGAGAAAAAAACATGAAAACAAAATCATCATCAATAATGAGAAACAAAAAACAAAAAAATGTCATTCGCTCCCATTACCCTCCATTTGGGTTATTAGAACCATGTCAAATGGCAGCCATTGTATTTTTATAAAATATTTATAAGGTCTTTTCTTTGCCTATAAACAGTTTCAATAATATTTTACCTTAATTGGTTAAGTAACTATTAATCAACGTAAACATTTGGCTATAAAATCAACAACAATTATTAATAACACTGGCAAAAATAGATAAGGATCCAAACAGAATAAACATATATATTCATTTGGACTTTTACTGCTAGAACATTCTGCATGTAACCATTTACCACAGCTTCTCCAGCGATACCAAAGTTCTTTTCTTTTGCCTGTGTCGAGACAAACGTTACACAGATTTTCTTCATCTGAGTATTCAAATTCATCATCGCAAAGTTTGTTTTCATCAACTTCTTCATTTAATGACCCATCTTCATCACTATTAATAAATTTTTCTTTACTCTTTTTTTCCCTTTTCAACTGTCTTATTCTTGCGTTTAGAACCTTTAGCTTTAGCACTCGATTTTTTATCCCCTTTTTCTTTAGTACTTTTACTCTTGGCAACTTTATCACTTTTTTCTTTGGTACTTTTATTCTTGGCACCTTTTCCGACTGGTTTAGGATTTTTGGCATCCTTTTCCATACGTTTCTTCTAACAACACTTTCATTGGTGTACTCGTCAAAATTTCAAAATATTGTTTCTGCCTGGTAGTCATCGTCGAAGAAATCTGGGGGATAGGTTTCGGGCTTAAAACAGAGAGAGTAGAAACAAAATCAGAAGATGTGCTCGGCTGTGGTTGAAAGTTTTCGGAGTCATCAATCGTATTTGATAAATCAGTTTTTTGCTGCTATTGTAAATTATTCGATGCAGTCTGAACCTGAAAAGAATCAACTAGAGTTTGCAGTGGTGTTTCATTTGCTGTAGATTGGATAATATCACGGTTAACAGAAGCTAGCTGTTCAGTTACAATATTATCAATGAAATCTTCATCATCAAAAACCGCAGGGTTTATGGGAAATATTCCCGTCGCCTTATAACCAGAAATCCCTTTTTCTAAACTAGCAACCTTACTGTAAGCTTTATTAAACAGTCCCGCGATTTCATATGGTGTTATTTTTATCATATTTTTTGATTTCATGTACATATCACACTCCTTATATATGCGTTTTAAGGGCCCGAAAAAAGTTACATCCAACGTTTGTAAACGGTAGGATGAATGTGGGGGGATAGTCAACATTATTACGTGATTAGTTTTAGCTAATTCCCAACCCTTCTAAAGTGGCATGACTATTGTGATTATCCATTACAAGCAGAAGGGGTTTTTCGGCTGTAGGCTTTGAGTGCTGTATAAAATGTTTTAACCACAAAATTAATATGTTGGTATGAACAATCTTGAAGCGCTCATAGCACATATTACTGTAACATTTTTTCACCTCTCCCAAAATGTCACTGATCCAACACGTTTATACTGTGGTAACACCAGACTCATCTGCATTGTAAATGTTAGTTACTTCAAATTTGTGCTTAACCATAACTGTCTCCAAATTTTCAAAAAAAAAACGGTTCCACTCTGTTGAATCCAAGTATTCTGTTAAAACTTCTGGCTTCGGGCTTTCTGATATTGAGATCGGGATGTCGCTACAAAAATCCGTATAAGAAATCTTTATCAGCAAGTTTGTTGATTTCATTAAATCGATTTGACACACCGAACTCCACAGCCAAAACATATTTTACGAAATTGAAATTTTTTTAACCCGTAATACATATTAGACATTTAACGAAGATGATCGGCCAGCTGTTTTTCTTGTTCGTCATTGAACACTGCACCACTTCCCAACTTTGGAGAATAGCTGTACTTATCATTATTCGCTTCAGCTAATTTGTATCATTTTTTTAGCATACTGTAGGGTATTCCTGTGGCCTTAGCTACTTTGTACACAGATATGCCACCGATTTGAAGGGTTTTGATGGTATTTTCTAATGTTTCTACAGTCCAAGAAGCTTTTGACGTCGTACGGGGTCTTTTTCATGGCATCTGAAAAAGTTAATTAAGTCATGTAAGTCAGTGAAAATTTAATAAACTGCAATGAGTAGTAGGAGCCAAATTCCAATAATGCGAGTAATGGGAGACATGAGTAGCTCTCATTATCCGCATATCAACCACTTGAAAATTAAAAATATAATAAAAACACATTATTCTCTATACAATACAATATGAATATATGTTAACAGTTACCTTGAAAGATGAAATTTATAATTTTTATAAACACGGAGACAAAAACATACTTCTGTCTCGTGCGACTGATCGCGGGACACTGGGGGGCCACCCGCGGGCTGCATATGTTTCCGAACATTGCCGAGCACACCCGAGCGCCATTTGCACGAATATGATCATCGAATAAGTCTCCACAGACACTGCTCTCATTACCCCCTGGCTCCGATTCCCACAACCTCCCCTAAGAATAGTTAATAAGGTACTTAAAAATGTTTTGGGTATCATTAATTAATATACCTGATCTATTTTTAAATATAAAAAGTTGAATTTCTGAAGCAATTTATCTTGTGAAGAACATTGCTCGGGATGAACTCCACAAATCCAACATTTTAAGAATTTTCTCAAGACTCTTTCCAAGTTATCAGTGTGGGTAGTGGTAGATGCATACTCTAATTTACTCCGCATATAGAAGATGTGAACGAGATCTATGAGATTCAAACTACTGAGTGCCATACTTGAGGAGAGGATCCGATAAAGCAATCATCAATAAAAAAGGGATTTAAATGATCACATACCGTAGTGAAATTTAAAAAAAAATGACAACCATAGTCTGTAAACTCTACTACATCTTGAATTATAACGATTTTATCTGTTGACATTGAAATGCAATTGAAAAATATATGTCGTAAACGTGTACTCAAACTTTTTAAAATTTTTCTTTTTATTTCTTTTATGGCCGACCCGATTTTCTTTAAGATTTTTATAATTTTTCATGTTTTCCTCTAACTAGTCTAAAGAAAACCGTAACCTATCTATTTAAATAATTTATTTTTAGTTTAGCCGAGTCAACAAATAATTTTGGTCACGCAAGAAAGTTTAAAATTAGCAGTAGGCGCTCGTTCCAACCTTATTTAAGTAGAACATAACCAACTTTACCGAAGAAACGTACCCCGAAGGCATATCTTTATACGCAACATACGCCTAAGTAAAATCTCTTGACCGAGGAATCGTCTATTGACTCGAAGACCAGTTAAGCAACTCTACAACGGATGTGACGTAACGCGGCAAACTGCGGATACTGTGATTTTTCTTGATGCAGATGGTGTGTTCAGTAATTATCTCCACAAGGGTCAGAATGATTTTTATCCGTTAGGCATGGGATAAATTTAACATCTTATTATCTATCTAAAGAAATTTGAATTTATAAACACTTAATTTACTAGAAAATTGTTATATCTTATTGGATATTCAAGGGTATAAATTGACAAATGCATCAAGTCGCTAAAGTTTAGTAATTATACAAAGCGATAAAAGTAAAGCTTTTACACATTATGGTCAATTCACAATATGAATGAAACGTTATATTTTTTATCTGATCAATCCATGGATTTGAGTTCAATTCAGTAAATTGTGAATAAAGGACCTTAGGAAGAATTGATCAGGATAAGTAAATTATTGGATTGGATTGTTCTTTTATACTGGGTGTAACTAAAAATATATCACCAGTATAGGTCAATCAACGAAGAAAAATAAATGATTCTAATCAGGATACCGAATATGCCATTACACAAAAAACAATCTGTAGAGATATTTTGTTATGTTTTTCACTATCTATTATGATCCATTAATTTATTATAAAGAATAAAACAAAAAAATTGCGTTTTTTTTTTAGTTTTTTGCTTATAAAACAACACTAACGAAGCAATCTCGATCGTGTGAACAAATGAATTGTAAAAAATAAAATATTCCAACAAAATGAGCCCTGCATTGACTAAATGGAATTTTTAATAACGGAGAATAACCAGAAAAAGAACGGAAAATTCTGCGTTTTTTTAAAATTCATATCACCGTAATTTTTTAAGTTGTGGGGCTGGGCCCCTATCCTCGAAAGTGTGATGTGAAAGGTGATGTGAATGGCGATGGGAATGTCGATGTGAACTTTCTGACAGTAAAAGCCGTATTCTTGAAAAGCCAATGTTGCCAGATATGAACGTGCTAAAACCCGAGAATTTCAAAAAATAAAATGGATGAGAAACTGAATTAACCTGTCAGACCGAAAATGTCCGTAGTATATTTTGTTGCCAAAAGTAGTTTTGGTACTTTAAATTAATCGTCAAAAGTAAAAAAAAAAAATACTGCTGTTGTTGTTATTTTTGTGAAGTTATTGATTGCTATTACAATATTTGTACTTTGTCTGGATTAAATTTATCTTAAATTGACACTCTAGAACTGTTAAACAAAAATGCATGCAAAGAGACAAGTACTTGAAGATTTTAATATATGAAGAAAAAGGGATATCAAGAAAAGCAGGAATCATATATACAAAGTAATGCACTGACAGTAATTGCCGAAAGTCAGCACTGATAAACCTTGAAACTGTGGAAATTACAACTCAACATAGTATGACTAAAAGCCATCATCCCAATCCACTACGGAAACCATCCAATCAGTTATTTATTTACTTGTTTTCTTCTTTTCCATAGTAAATTGAATATCTTGGTGGATTGAGTTAATAACATCTAAAAATTTATTAAGTTGCCGATCTGTGCCTGTGAAACGCACTGATATGTCATCCACATATCTGTACCATTACAAGAAATGTTAGCTTATGTGGTTATTAAATATTATTTTTTCTATATTGTCCATAAAAATCTCTGCTAACAGTGGGCTTAAAAGGCTACCCATAATTAATCCTTCTTTGCTTTTGCAGACTTTATCATTAAACGCAAAATAGTTTTGGTTAAGGCAAGCCCTATTGTGCATATAGTACATGTTTCGGTGGGTTTCAAGTGGTAAGTGCTCTACTAAATTGTGAAAGCGTTCTGGAGGAACTCCAAAATAAATTTCTCCATTCAGTCGTACTGGCAATATGAATAGTCCAATCAAAAAACTGCGAACGATTCCTGCCCAGACATTAATTGATTGATTGGGACTGATATTGATGATGCAAAACAATAATTGCATGAGGATTTTCATCAGTCCATACATGTGAGTTGTGTAACTTTATGATACCATTTTTGGTAAATCCTGCTTCATCCGTGAAGAGAATAATGCTAACGAAGTTCACATTATTTCATTGCTGATTCTATAGCTAGCAAACTGCATTCTACGGGAAAAATATTCAGAAATCAGTTCATACACTTTTTTCTAATGGTATCGATATTACAGCTGTTCTTGAAGAACTTCATGTATTATTCTTTTTAACGTATTAAACTGCTCTGATAATTTCGAGTGCTCGTTAAAAGAGTGTCACCTACAGCATTTAAGATATTTTCCTGTAATTGCAGGGTACCTACTGTTCTTCCCCGACCAGCATCAGTACTTCTTTTCCCAAAATTTTCTAAAATTATGAAGAAATTCTTTAGACGTTGGTCAACTCGATAAATGGTTTCTGATTTGGAAGAATACAATTAGGATATCTGTTGTGATATAACCTCCTGGTTCCAAAGCATTGCAAGATGCAAGACCATTCATCAGATGTATATATGCATACTCAATAAACATGTATTCCATAGTTCGAATTATTTCACAATTAATTTCACCACGAAATCCAAAAATCAGTCAACGAATATCCAAGTAAAGAGTCACTCTGTCAGCGATGTAAAAATTGTCACGTTCTAAGAGGCAGGATATTTATTTCTTACGTCGCTAGCAACGTTTGCAACAACAATACTTTGTTTTTGGTGCCGATAAAATAAAACGCACATTTTTTCCGAAGCTAGGTCGAACTGCAATTGATAGAATTGGATATTTTTAACTAAAGATTAAACTTTAATTTTGGACCGATTTTTTTTGTCATATGGTTGAAGGTTGAACATTTGATAGGAACAAAGTTGCAGCTTTTATCGAAATATGCCAAATACATGATATAAATAAAATAAAGTTTTTTCGAAAACGGTTAAGATTAGCGATATGAATCAAGAAACCTTAATTTTTGGTTAATAGTTAAAGGTATGTAAAAAAATTTTTCAAAGTTCCTATCATACAGGGCGTAACAAAAAATGTGGTCTTGAGTGTCACAGCTAGTCCGTCTCTGTAGCTGTGAGTAATTCATAACCCTTTGTTAGATAGTAATTTGAAGTGTCTTACCTGGTATACATCATATTAATAAAAATAGAAATGTACCTGGTGGTTGAATAAATATGTGTAAAAAATTCATTCTATTGCCGCTCTTTGGGAACCCATATCTCTGAAGCGGAGGCCTATACAATAAAAGTTTATATGAACTTGTAGTATTCGTTTCACGTATTTTTTCCAGATCTGGAAGATTTCCCACATTTTCCCGGACATCCTGTATAACGTTATTTGGAAAGCAATGGATAACTTTATAGCTTTCCTTATTCATCTTTTATTAGCTATTTACCCGAGTTTCAACATTTTTTTACTGTTTGTTTTCTAATAATAATTTAGTTAAGGTGGTGTTATAAGAATTTTTTAATATATATTGTGAAGATTTTTAAAAAGTCTAAGCCTGTACTTTGCGATTTTGGTAGTTTTTAGACTTCAGTAAAAATTTATTTTATTTTTTTGCATGTCACCATAAACTTGTAGCTAAACCACAGTATAGTAAAAATAGCCAGTAAGTTAACCAAAACAGGTTCAAATTTTAATTATATAATATTTAAAATTGAGAAAAAGGTACATAGGGTTTTACCTAGACATCTCCCTAAATTTATTTCAACAAAAATCACAATTCTTTTTATTTTAAGTTCAAAAATTTTTTTATTACATTACAAGTCATAGATAATTTTAATGAAAATAATTTTCACAATTTTTTTCTACTATTATTAATATTAGAAATTATTAGCATAATAACCCTAAGTATTTACATATAAAAGAGCAAAGTATATAAATCTCAGAAGGAGCTTGTGTTCGCTTGCACAACATGGTACAGAAAAAGAAACTGAATAAACAGTACCTATAAGTCTTTTACAAAATGATTAACACTGACTTATGAGGTAAAGAGAGACCAAATATTATAGGAGAAAAACAAAAAATGCAAAAAAAAATCAAAAAATCACAAATAATATAAGAATCGAAACGAAATTCGTAGAAATCTTAGTTTTTAACTTATATCCCCTTAAAATGTATCTACTTTGAAAGTTAGATTGTCAATACTTTATGTGCCCATTACTTGGATTTACTGTTATGTCTATCCATTTACCGAAATCATAAAGAAAACTTTTACTTTGCTCACATTAAAATTTTTAATGAATAACTTTAACCTTCGTGAGATTATTGTTTTTAAGTCTAAGGCCATAGCACTAAAACTATATATCTTTTCTGATTGGCATGGATGTATTTTAGGCTATTTTATTTAAATTTTATTTCAATTATTTGTAAATTACAATCCAAATTAGGGAAGTCTAGAAAAAATCGAATTCCAATTTAAATTAAATGATGCATAAAAATAGGAAAATTTGGAATTTTCCACAATGATGATTTGATAATACGAGTATAATTAAGCTCCAAAGTAGTTCCAGTTTACGAGAAATGTCTTAAAAACTAACAGCCACATTGACTAAGAAGGTTTAAAATTTAAACCTGATTTAGTTGCTATGAAAAATAGATCTTCTAGTCGGTCACTTCCTTGGCTTATGATATTGTCATAATTTATATTACATCTGTTAACAAATAAATGCTTATGTAGGGATTTTAAGGATATATGTAAGAGTAACAGTTGCACCTCGAAATTAATTATATTCTCCAATTTTGCCGGATCGGTAATAAAAGAAAATGATATTTTATACATGTGTATTTAGGGTGTTTTTTTTTTATTATATTCCCGGGTCCGTCCTAAAGCCGGATGCACTGCGACCAGAGTAGGCCTATTGTACTCACCCTAGACATTACAGCCACTCTGTCAACCTAGCCCCCTGGCTCAATCTGTACAGTCCTGCTAAGGAGTGAGTGAGTATTTCTCCTGGTTCCAATCTTACTGACCCGAAAGTTTGTTGTCTAAATCTCACCAGTGACCCACAGTCACATATGATATGCTTCACCGTTTCCTCGGCGTGTCCAGATAGTCTGCAGCCGAGGTTTCCGTTATATAGATTCATTCTATTCAGATGTACTTTGACGGTCATGTGTCCCGTCATTATACCTGTAATATTTAGGGTGTAAAACTAGCTTAACTTATTATGTAAAACAAAACCACAATTTTTTTGTTTAATTTCCACTATATTTTCTTGTTTTTGAAAACATATGATACGTTTAGTTACGATATACATCAAACATCCGAAAAAACTGCACCCTCTGGTCCAGACGCGGATCCAAGGGGGCGTTGGGGGCAATCCCCCCCCCAAGAGCTTAGATTTCAAGAAAATACACCCGATTGTGTCTATTGTACTAGGAATGTGTATGCTGCTGACTTCCACCCCCCCCCCCCCCCGTCAACAACTTGTTTTTTTTTGCGATCTCCTCCCTCCCCCTAAGACCTTTGAGTTTAGGAAAATAGACCCGATTCTGGCTCTAATACTAGAAATGTGACTGACTTTTCCACTAGAAATTGGGAATGGTGCTGGCGTTTCTCTCCCCCCCCCCTTTCGTAGACAAAATGCTTTCGCTTGCCGTACTGCACTTTTGTGATATCACCGCCCCCCAAAGAGAAAGGCTGGATCCACCCCTGCTCTGGTCCAGGGTTATCATGGTTCTAATGTGGCTCCAAGTCCTTAAGAATTTTTCTTACTGGCATCTCCGTCACGCCATCCCGTTCTCCACAGGAGTGCGATCTCTACTCAACGGGAAAATGCTCAAAACGCCATCTCATGTCTTTTCAAGCTGCTAATTATCCCTCCAAACACTGTAATCCTGTAGGAAGAATATGTTATTTCTCTGAACATTTGCAAAATTGGTAATTAATTGGGTATATTTATTGTTTAGTTATTTATAGCACCTAATTTAACAGTAAAATTTGGTATATTTATTGTTAAGTTATTTGTATTCAGTAATATCTCCTTCAACATAACGTCCTTGGAAAGCCACATAATGCTGGAAACAATTTTTCCAATTCTCATAGCAGTTCTAAATCTCAGAAACTGGACTAGATTTCAGCCGGTCGATTACAGCCATATGAACGTTTTCGAGGGTCTCAAAATGGCAACCCTTGAGGTCATTTTTCAATTGCACGAAGAAAAAAGTCACAAGAACTTAGTTATGACGAATAAAGAGACTAAAGAGCTACAGGAATGTTTCTACTGGCCAAAATCTCGTTTATTAAAATTGCTGTGTGACATGGCGTACTGTCGTGATATAATACCTAGTTGGTCTTGATATTTAGTCTCGCACTCATGGCCTAATTACCAAGCTTTTCAAAAATCTCTCGTTAAAAGGATTGATGAACTATTGGTCTCTGAGGCACAAACTCTTTGTGGACTATTCTCTGGATATCGGAAAAGCAAATGAGCATGCATTTGACCTTCTGCTTATTTATTCTTATTTTTTTGACACTTGGAGAAGTTGAAGTGTGCCATTTCATGCTTTACGCTTAGTTTTTGGGTCGTATCCAAACACCCGTCACCAGTAATGCCACATTCCAGAAAATGGGGATCATTTTCAAATGATTCCAAAAAGTTAAGCCCTTTTGGTCTTGCGAAACGTTGGATTATTTTTACGCAAACTTTTCTCACCTTAAATTCACTGGTCAAAACCTGATGAAAGGTAGTGTGAGTCAAATTCAAATCCTCTCCTATCATTCTGACTGTTAATCGACGACCCGACCGCACAAGATCCCAGATTTTGTTGACATTTTCATTGGTTTTTGAAAATAAAGACCTACCGCTACGTGGTTTATTTTCAGCCCACTCCCTTTCTTCTGAAAATTTCTTAAAGTACCGAAAAACCGAGATCCTTAACAAAACACTGTAGACTGCTGTAGTTTTACAAAAGTTTCGGTTGCATCGTGTCTAAGTCTACAGCAAAACCTGATAGTATACGGTTGCTCTCGAAACTGATATCACTCATTTCTAGAATGCATTGAAAAACTCTTTCACCAAATAATTTCTTTGAACAACCAAATAACTCTGCGAGTTCAAACTCGTACTAAAGACGTATCATATGTTCATTTGCCGTCCTGCAAGACACTCGTTCCGAGTACTGACAGATCGAATACTACGTTATCAGTCTCCTAACTTAATTTTCACACCGTATTGCATAATCTTGCAAAGTACTGAACTATTTTCTATAACACAGAAAATATACTTATGGAAAAATTTTTCGTTTTCTCGTAAACATTATTGTCAAAAATAATTTTTATTTAGATTTTGTAATAACTAATTTGTTATATTCTTGGATTAAATCATATTTCCACACAAAATTGTATCTTTTCACTAGACCTTAAAATAATTTAGGAACGTAGCTTAATATTTCCCTTGGTACAAAATAACCTCTCAACTAACGAATGGGAGCGGTTCCCACCTAGTCGATAATAAAAGCAATTAGGTTCAGGTAATAATGATGAGGTTAAATATACCAGCATTTGACCAGTGGCGCTACCTCAGGTGTCGCTTATGCATACAATAAAAGTGATAATTAACAAGGTTTCCTGGGTGATAATTAATTTTAATTTTGTTGTTAGTTATGCTAAAAGAACCTAATGGATGGTCAAATCATGTGATGATAACTTATAATAACACTTATATCGCCCTTATATCAACATATTAATTACTATTATCAGTTTTTACATTATTAAATAGGTTCTATATTTTTTTGGGGTTCGTAATACGCAAAATTATGAGATATAAACAAATCTGTTACAAATTTTAATTTCGTCTTTTTTGTTCATCATTAAATTTCATCTTTTTTGTTCATCCGATTAAGTAGAGTACCGTTAATTACATCTTCAGAATATGTTAGACAGGGTGTTCGGTAAATACGTGTACAACGTTTGTTGACAGATTACTAAACGAAACAATATCGCATATAAATATAAGGTTTAAAATTTAAACCCGATTTAGTTGCCATGAAAAGTAGATCTTCTAGTCGGCCACTTTTTTTTGGCTTATAATATTGTCATAATTTATATTACATCTATTAACAAACAAATGCTTATATAGGAATATTAAGGATATATGTAAGAGTAATAGTTGTACCTCGAAATTAATTATATTCTCCATTTTTGCCGGATCAGTATTAAAAAAAATGATTTTTTATGCATGTGTATTTAGGGTGTAAAACTAGCTTAACTTATCATCTAAAACAAAAACACAATTTTTTTTGTTTAATTTCCACTATATTTTCTTGTTTTTGAAAACATATCATACATTTAGTTACGATATACATCAAATATCCGAAAAAGCTGCACCCCCTGGTCCAGGCGCGGTGAACATTCAATAGTCGTTTTCTCCAACAAAACATGACTCCTTCCTTATACGGAAAACATATCCATTATGTTAAAAAATCATTGCTTCACAGATAAAAAATTAAAAACCATAACTACATCACATTGCATCCTTGTTTACAAAACGAAGCAGAGCGCTTATTCCTTCTCTCTTGCTTGCACACATTTAGAACGAGTGTAATTAATTGAAATAATGGCAACCACTCGCTGCGGTCATTTTTTTTACAGGCAAACATTTGTTGTTGTGAAAAAAAAAACTTAACTTAAATTTAGTATAATTTTTTTTTGAAAAACCTTATAACCTTTCAAAAATAACAATAATATACCTGTTTGCACTTGGCACGTGGAGGTTGCAGCTAACTGAGAGCTAACAACCATTTTTTTACATTCTTTACATAATTTTCATTCAAATGACGTTTAATTTACTTAAAAATATATATAGTTGGAAATCGTGAAAAAAAAATAATTACGATATGTTTAATTAACTAGCTGGTTTATTCTCATACTTTTAAGCCGAGGCGGATCCAGCCTCTCTCTTTGGGGGGTGGGGGGAGCGATGATATCACAAAAGTACAGAATGGCAAGCGAAAGCAAGTTGTTGACGGGGAGGGAGAGACCAGCAATATTCCCATTTCTAGAGTAAACGGCAGGGTCGGGTCTATTTTTCTGAATTCGAAATTCTTGGGGGGGAGGTGATCGCAAGAAAGGACTAGTTGTCAACGGGGGGGGGATGCCAGCAGCATACACATTCGTGAACTTACAGCTCTTGGGGAAGACGATAGCAAGAAAAAAACAAGTTATCAAGGGGGGAGATGTCAGCAGTATACATATTCCTAGTATAAGAGGCAAAATCGGGTCTATTTTCCTGAACACAAAGCTGTTGAGGGGGGTGCGATCGCCGCCACCGCCCTCCCCTTGGATTCGCGCCTGGTCCTAAGAGGATTTATTGTTCACTTTGACTGTAAGTTTAATATTTATTACAACCTTTATTTCGATTTATATTTGAGGTTTAGAATTATGTATGTATTTATTCTGAAATGGCTCCACCGTAGATCAAATATTTACCATTAGACAGTTAATGGAAAAATGCTGGGAATTCAATCCACACCTGCATCAACTATTTGTGGATTTTAGACAGGCGTACGACACCATCCATAGGGTTAAATTGTGGCAAGCTATGAAAAACTTGGCTTTCCAAAGAAATTAATCAGACTATTCCAGGTGTGTGTTGGAGGCTCAAAGAGCAAAGTGAGAATTGGACAAGACTTTTCAGAGGTGTTCAATATAAATGACGGTCTCAAACAGGGTGACGCTATATCCCTGTTGCTTTTTAATGTAGCTCTAGAATACGTCAGCAGAAAGGCGAAAATCCAACCGCCAGCAGCGATGTTTTATCATAACGGTCCCAACTTACTTTTGGCTTTTGCGGATGATATAGACATTGTGGGAAACAGCACGCTGGATATTAAGACGACCTTCAATAACTTCGAAAAAAGTGCGAGTAGCATAGGGCTTAAAATTAACGAAGAAAAAACTAAATATCTGTATTCCACTAGAAACAACCAACACAGAGGCAGATTAGGCCAAAACATCACAATGAGGGACTATAACTTTGAATGAGTCAAAGAGTTCAAATATCTGGGAACGATGCTTACTGAAAACACTGACGGGACGACAGAAATTAACTGTAGAGTCCAAGCAGGTAATATATGCCTATATGCAGTACAAGACCTCCTAAAACCCAAATTAACAACAAGACGTACCAAGATAAACATATACAAAACAAAATAACACCTATAGTGATGTATGGATGCGAAGCTTGGACACTAACGGTAACAAATGAAGAACGGCTTCGAGTCTTCGAAAGAAGAATTCTTAGAAAAATATATGGCCCAACAGTGGATGCAACAGGATGATACAGAATCCATACCAATAAAGAACTAGAGGATCTATATGGAGACACTAATATTGTACGAGAAATAAAATCTAAGCGACTGCAGTGGGCGGGGCACGTAAGAAGACTACCAGATAGTCGCACAGTCAAACTCGCGTGGGAGGAAGCACTGGTAGGGAAAAGACCACTGGGACGCCCACGCCTCCGATGGAAAGACAATTTTGCCAAAGATCTAAAGGCATTAAATATTGATAATCCGCTAGATGCCAAGGCAGACAAGCAGCAATGGAGGAGTATTGTGAAGTTGGCAAAGACCCACAATAAGCCATGGAGTAAGTAAGTAAGTAAGTACAGAACTCTAGCATATGCGTGCCTAATATATACCTGATCATTAATTTTTGAACTCTATAAATGTATTTTGTATTGGGCTTCATCGTAGGATGTTAAATACAAGTATTTGACCACGATCATTTATGCATTACTTCTTAAATCTATAGAAGAACATATTTAATCTTACTTATACTTAACAATAAAAAATATGGGGATAAAAGTCCATTGTAATAATACTATTGAAAGTTTTTAACTACTTGTAGAGTGACTAAAAAGTATCAGTTTCTTCTTCCTCAAGTGTCACATCCGCTTTCGATGTGAAATATCATAAATATTAATAGTGTTTTAATCACTGTCATTCTGAATCGTACGCGTACCGAATCAGTCGTGTGAAATTTTAAATAAGGATATCTTTCTACGTCCAGAACTTATTTTATCTAGCCTAGTAGTTCTCTTTTCATGATATTTTGTACATATTTGGTATTTTTAATGATATAATTTTTACCACTTTAGCTAGTTTAATATAATATGGGTCTTTTTTTTTTGCAGCCCAGGATATTCATAGCAATTATTTGAAACACCACATTTCACTGAGGAAGCAACACGCCTCAGCAATTGTACTCGCAGACCTAAATTAAAACAAAAATGAGACAACTCTGTGTAAAACTCTATGTAAAATAAACGCCAACATAGAAAAATGATTTTATGCAAACATTTTAGTTTTACCAAAACCTGGACACTAATATATCCTGTTTTAATAGAAGATTGCCATTGGTAATCTTATTTTTTAAAGTCTTTCTCTCTCTCTCTCTCTCTCTCTCTCTCTCTAGCAGCCCCATTTGGTCCACTCCTGGATATAGGCCTCCTCTAGTCTCTTCCATTTCAACCCATTTTCTGCAATTCGGTGCCAGTTTCTACCTTTCTTTTTATATCGTCTATCCATCTATTTGGGGGTCGTCCAATATTTTTTTTGTTGACCTAGGTCTCCATTGTAATATATGTTTTGTCCACCTTGTATAGTCTTGCCTATCGACGTATCCTACCCAGTAGCAATACGTTTTAACACATCCACTACTTTCGTGCATTTTCTTACTTCTTCGTTCCTTATTCGGTCACGTAGTGATATTTCCAGCATGATTTATTCTATTGCTCTCTACATAGTACGCAGCTTATTGGCTGTTTTAACTATTAATGTGATTGTCTCCATTCCATAGGTCATTACTGATTTTCTTTCCCAAGTCTAATTAAATGGCCTAAATACACATATTCCTCAACTGTTTGTATTTCGTTGTTGCCTACTTAAATTGGTGTATCTTTTGGAGACATTATTTTGGTTTTTGCTAGATTCATGCTTAACCCAACTTTCTTTAAAACATTTAACTAGTCTAAATCTTCACTTATTAATACCTCGTAATCCGCGAAACATAAATGGTTGAGATTTATGCCATCGATGCTAATGCCCTTATGTTCCCAGTTTAGTTGCTTAAAGATATCTTCCACTGTTAAAGTAAAGAGTTTAGGGAAAATCGTGTCTCTTTGTCGCACCCCTCGATTTTTTAAAGCATCATTCCTTAAAATTTAATTTTTTTGCGCCGTCATTTTCAGTAATTATTTTTCTTTTATTTTTAAATCCTTTGATGAGAAAAGAAATAATTACTTTTGTTACCAGTTACAATAACAGTATTTTTAATTTTTTGTATTAAAATAAATTTTTGTAGCATTACGTTGAATATCCGCCCACTGACAGTGTCCTCATTTACTGACTTAACTGTTTTACCATTCTTGCTCCCTTAGCACATTAACAAGTTATCCGAAATTTCCCTTAAAAGGATTAGTTTTCGTGTCTGAAAGCGGAAACTATTTTATATTATCCGCATCTGAGACCATCGGCAGTGTATTTTCTTCATACCTTGTACTTATTTCACCATTGAAAAGTAACTTTTCGTCAAAATAATCATCACCAACCAGAGTGTTCGTTCACGTCTGAGCTAGAATCAGCCCACTCATAGGCGTTTTAAAGCTGCTCATCACTACTACATTAACGTTGTTGTTATATTTTCTTTGTTCGTTAAACAAAACACCTTTTACATAGAAGCTGCATTCCTTTACATTTCAAAATCAGCTCCGAACTAACAATAAACTTGGATCTTGCATATTCGATAGTCAAGAAACAAAGCGATCCTTGAGGCCCAATTAAGCAAAATGTTATTAAATATAATGATACATATGCTAAATATTGACACCAAATCTCGTTGAAAAACCCAAATACCGATAAGTGCTCGACGGAAAAACTCAAAATATCGTCCTAAACTGAATCTAAAACAGAACTTACAACTGAAATAAGCCCTGTTCAAAATACATTTTACATTAAATTATCTTCAGCGTCCAATCTCCAAATCAGCTTAATTTTCAACATCTTTCTGTTGTAAACTGGGACTTCGACGCTGAGCCATCGTAATACCTACACATTTTGTCGAAACAACTGCAGCAATTCCCACATATCGCTTGATTGGTACAAATAGGAGTGATTTGACTCAAATCAGTTTCAGAAATGCGGGATAAAACACAGCGTTGATTGAACTGCGGAGTGTCATGTTAATCCCTCTGGAATTAATTGTAACAAGTATTAACAGAAGGGTCTTATTTTCACAGCGCGATGTTTGACACACAGATTGGGAGATAGCATGTAGTGTATAAAAAAGGTGTATCTTTATTCTGTATTGATGTAAATTAGCTGAAATGTATTAATAGGTTGTTTCATTAAGAAATAAAAACCAACATTATGGATTAATATTCGGAATTAAAACAGACTCTTCTTTTTCTACGTTAAATTATAGATACTATTTTTGATTAAAGTTGAGACGGAAACACTTTAGCAAAGTTTTGTTCTCTGTGTATGTTATTTATAGCGGTTTCTTTCATATATTTAACTCTCTTTTCAGTTATCAATTCCTGATAATGCATAATCTTTTGGTTTTGATATTATTTCAAAAAATGCTGCTTCCTGTCCTGTAGTCTGTATACTGGAAAAAATTCGCACCAAAATAACAAAGTCGATGTCTCTCAACCCATCATTGTACCATTGTACATATATATTCTGGATATATATTGTGACGATTTCGCTATTACACCCACAAAGTACGCCCGTAAATAAAATTATAAATTTTAGAAAACCAAGGTAGTGCAAAATTTTTTTGAAAAAGTTGTAAAATAAAGGGAAGTAAGAAGGTTGTATTTTAATTTTTAAGAAAACAAGGTATTGATATTTTTATTTAGGCAGCAAATTTATTTATATACATAAAATATGGCAGATAAAACATTACGCTTAGGTTAGGTAAGCAAATAAATATTGACATTGGTATAAGAAAATCGGAGACTGATGAGAGAATGGACAGTACTTTCACATCCTCGACAGGTATAGAAATAGGCAATCAAAAACAACAAATTCAACGAGAGAAAATCGAGGAACAAAAAGAATCAGAAAATAAGCCAGAAAGGCAATATATAAGAGAAGAGTTGAAATAATCAATTTGCCGAAAGCACTGCGTTTCTTGAGCTCCCGAAACTTGACAACCTCAATTTTTCATTTGTTTAAAAAAACAAAAGTTCTTACTACGTCACAAGTAAACAAAAGTTAAATATTTGGTTTTAAAAAAGGTTATGTGTGACTTTTATTGTCAAGTATAAAGAAATTAATAGTTTTCAAAACAATTAGTTAAAGTTTATAAGTTTTTTGTTTATTAAAAAATTGTACAGCTCACAAACAACAACAAATCAGATATTATTTTGATTAGAACAATATGGAAGAAAATTATTCGAATCGAACTAAGAAAAACTTGGCCGAACGAGATTTTGGAAAATAATTTTGTCAATTCCTTACTTCACAGGAAAAGACAACTAATATGTTTTTTTGGGATTTGGTGAATTTTTTAAAAAAGGAAATAAATAAAGTAGCTGAAATTGTATTTGGTAATATATTGGGACGAAATAAAAGAAAGCATAACAAGGTATTTATATATATATATATATATATATATATATATATATATATATATATATATATATATATATATATATATATATATATATATATATAAAATAAGGCAGTAGAAAGCTTTAATTTTTTCAAACATTGCAGACTAGTATCAAAAATTAATCTAACTTATTTTTAAAATAAAAATAATTAAATTAATAAATTATAATTGTGTGTACTAACCTGATAGAATATAATAATATTTATCATAATATATATTAGGTTTGAAACAATATTAACATCTTGTATCACAACACAGCACACGATAATTTGTTTAAATTAGTAATTATTCCTCTAAAAATAAACGATACTTTCCTTGTAAAATAACACTGTAGCCACCTAGTAGACAATTACGAAATTAAACGTTGCCGATTTGTGATCCAGGTAGTTAAAAGTTAATGCATGGTAGATCAAATTAACTAAAAAGTAATATTGATTAGTAATAGTCTTGCATGAAGGAAATAAGTATTGACCATTAAATTCCATCTGGATATAAAAAAATAGTATTGTGCCATATTCATTATAAAATAAAATTTTTATATTTTGTGTTTTACTCTCTGTGTTTTGATTGTTTTTCTGATATTTAATAACATCTGAACTCAACTGAGAAGAAGTCAATTTACAGGCAGGAACACATCTATATTTATACATAGAAAATTTGAATATTCTATAATATTTCAAATTGGTCAAGAATAATTGTAATTTTAATATAATTATTTTTTACCTTGCGCTGAACAACAACAAAAATATTACCGTATATATATATATATATATATATATATATATATATATATATATATATATATATATATATATATATATATATATAATTATAATTAACCAAATTAAAATGAAATATATGAAAATCCCTGAATATCAACTAATATTATTTGTCCTTTATTCCGCCGTCACTGGACCGTATATCTACTAACAAATGAATGAACTCCGCTTGATCTTGAGTAGTAGAGAACCTTTCATTCATGAGAAACAGAATCTAAGACAGGCAGGTGCTTTTTCAATTTGTATTAATTTGGGCGCAAATGAATTTGTACCTAATTGGGATTAAAGCACTATTTTTAATCTGACAAAGACAGACTAATGATTTAAATTGGCTGTTTCTTTTTCTTGTTTCCTGTGAAGTTTTTTCCTTTTGTTTGTACGGAAATGGATAAATATTATACTCTAAATTGTCTTGTTTCTTTGAAGTTTGAAACTCCTTATTATCAAGCTTTAATTTAAAATAAAAAATGAAATTATTTGATGAAAGAAAAACAGGTATTGTAGGGGAACTTTAGGAAATCTGAAACTTTTATTTTTTCCCTTTTTCCGTCAACAAAAACGGACGCATTTTGATTTCGAAAAGTTGTTTAAAAACATAACAGCCAGATTTACTAAAGGGGCTATTCTGGTGTAGATTTTTGAAAAAATCTATTTTTTTTCATATTTTTAAGTTCAGACCTGTAAGAATATGTCCCCGAAAACGATTTGTCGAATTTCCATTTGTTTTAGCGATGCGGAACCTTAACCGGTCGTGCCGGAACGAATCGGATAATAGACTGTAGACATTTTCCAACTATCTAAGGACGAGTCTCCCCATAAAATCCCCTTATACTTAATATGTATTTAAAAATCGATTAATCCAAGGTTGTTGTAATGTATTTTGTTGAAATCTTTCAGTTTAAGCCAGTTTAGTTTCAATTTTGAAAGAACGTTGATGCATGCGCTCTGTGTACAGTTCAAATATAAAATATCTTGAGTATTAATTTTAATTTTTGGATAATTAATGGATAAAAAAGTAAAACGGGAAGTAATTTGAGTCGCGATAGACAAAGACAGAACTATATAGAGGTAATCAACCTACTATTGAAGATGAAACAGGTTTAACTAGTGCATTAGCAGCAAAATTAACAACATCGAGAGGTGAAGAGGTTATTATTGAAAATAATCACGGCTACTATATTTTGGAGTTTTTTTTTGTTCTTACAACACTTTCTTCATTAGTTTTATGTGCTATATGTAAGAAAGAAATTAAATTTCCTCAAACGGCTGCTCGTGGGATAAGGTCCAAAATTGAATTACAATGCAGTTCTGAAAATATAATGGGTGTTTTTTTATAGAGGTATAGAACTTTTAAATGGAATAAAACAAAGATGAATTTTTTAAATTGACATGAAATTTACTTTATTCGAAAGATAAGCTTCTGGCATTATAATTTAAATATGACTTCTGGCATATGACCGCCACGGCTGGCTCGGACGTAGTCTAATCTGGAGATCCAATTTTCGATGACTTTTTCCAACATTTGTGGCCGTATATCATCAATAACGCGGCGAATGTTGTCCTCCAAGTGATCAATCGTTTCGGGCTTATCGGCGTAGACTAGCGACTTCACATATCCCCACAGAAAATAGTCTAGCGGCGTTAAGTCGCACGATCTTGGAGGCCAATTCACGGGTCTGAAACGTGAAACTATGCGGTTACCAAACGTTTCCTTCAATAAATCAATTGTGGCACGAGCTGTGTGACATGTTGCGCCGTCTTGTTGAAACCATAGCTCCTGCACATCATGGTTGTTCAATTGATGAACGAAATAGTCAGTAATCATGGCTCTATAGCGGTCACCATTGACTGTAACGTTTTGACCAGCATCGTTTTTAAGTACGGACCAATGATTTCACCAGCCCATAAAGCACACCAAACAGTCAGTTTTTCTGGATGTAACGGTGTCTCAACATACACTTGAGGATTATCATCACTCCAAATACGGCAGTTTTGTTTATTGACGTATCCATTCAAACAAAAGTGAGCTTCATCGCTAAACAAAATTCGCTTATGAAAATCTGGATCAACGGCAATCTTGTTTTGGGCCCATTCACCGAATCTACTCCTTGCTAGGTGATCGTGTGGCTTCAATTCAAGCACGAGTTGGATTTTTTAAGCACGCAAATCAAGATCTTTCCGCAAAATCTTCCATAAAGTGAATGGACACATATCTAATTCCTGTGCACGATGGCGGATAGACTGATTCAGGTCTTCCTCTACGCTACGCTCTAGAGCAGCAATGACTTCTTCTGTACGCACTGTACGTTCCATAGTTAATCGAATTAATTGCTCTGATGGACGATTATGTTGACCGTAAAATGGACGTAGTGCGCGATACGTATTTCGAACAGAACCATGATTTTCAAAATAAATTTGCACAATTTGGAAGCGTTGTTCAGGCGTCAGTCTATTCATGTTGAAATGCCAAACCAAATTAAACATAAATCACTTGACAGCTGACAAAATGGCCGCCAGTTAAAAAAGTGTTGCCAACTTAAAGTTTTATACCTCTATAAAAAACACCCTTTACAATATAGAAAAGGCATCAATATATTCTGTCTAGGTTTATCGATCAGTACATACTATAGTTGCCTTGAAAACTTATATTTGGCCACATCAGCATTTTATAATCAAATAATTTCCAAAGCTGTTGATGAAGAAAAAGAACTGATAATAGCCTCAGGGAAATTTGAAAATAGTGAATAAGATTTCACCGAAATATCAGCTCTTTTACAGTCCTGAGAAGGACACACACGGAATACCCAAAAACTTTCTATAGCATAACATCCGACTTAATATATATATATATATATATATATATATATATATATATATATATATATATATATATATATATATATATAAGTCTTGGGATAGCGGTCCTAGGGCTGAATGAAACTCTGTTTTTACAAACGCCAAGCATTCGAAAGTTTATTATTTCCTTCTTCAGGGCTACAATACAGAACAGTTCTATTAATTATTATTTTAGAATCATTTTTTATTAAACATTCTACATTGTAAAGTTTAAAATAATAATCAACAGAACTGTTCTGTATTGTAGCCCTGAAGAAGGAAATAATAAACTTCCGAAAGCTTGGCGTTTGTAAAAAACAGAGTTTCATTCAGCCCTAGGACCGCTCTATACTTAGAATTTTCCTATACGACACGGAATATTGCGGCCAAAATACATGACTTTCAAAAAGTTTAACTTTTGAGATATATGGGGGTCTAATATAGTTACTTTTTTTTTTTCAAATTATACAGGGTGTCCCAAAAGCTCTGAAATAAAAATTGTGTTTCTTTCTAATAAAAACTCCCTGTATATTGTTGCATTTTTGGATTCTCTGATCAAAATAAGTGCTTATTTTAATAAGGTCTATAGTACCTAAACCTTAAGGGTTTGAATTTTAACAAAATCTAACCTAATTTTGGGGTTTCAAATATTTAAGAGATATATCAGTTATGTACTCGAAATTTATAGAGAATTGTAACAATAAATCATATTTTAGATCCCAATTATAATAAACTTGCTATATTATACAGGGTGTGTAAAAATTAAAATTAAATAAGAAATTTACGTGGCTATAACTTGATTAATTTAAATAGAAGGCTATACATTTTAACTTCCCAGAAAATGTACCTTTTAAATACCTGTCAAATGGTATAAGGATGTTCTATAGCTAAGTCATCGCATTTTCACAGAATACGCCAAATAATCGTTTTCTACATTATTTTATGTTTTTTGAATAGATGTTCTAATATATCTAGTTGCCTATAGCATTTAGAAACTGTGATAGCGGTATTATTTTTTTAACTGTGAAACTTCACTTATTGAATTGAATTATTTGAATATTGTTGTGTTATTGCTTTGTCAAAATGAAGATTGCGTGTTGATATGATTTTTATCCTTGAAGAATGTTTGTTGGCTTCTCGAGTCTATGTTTAAAGTTTCCTGAGAGAAATCATCCTAAACCAGCCGTTTTTGTAAAACTATTAAACCAGTTTTGGGAAAGTAGAAGTGTCAGTTATAAAAATTCCTGTTATAGGAAAACCTGTCACTGAGGATGAAGGAAATGATTTAACTGTACTTGGTTTAGTGATCAAAAATCCCATTATTCAGATTCATATATCGGAAAATACTAACATTAGCAAGCAAGTGTTTCAAGAATTCTTAACAAATACAGATTTCATCCTTATAAAATCTAGTTTTGTCAAGTGCTTCACGGAAATGATTTTGACATCCGAACTGAATTCTGTTTGGGGGTGTCAGATAAAGTGGCAGAAAATTAACTCTTTTTGATAATGTGTTGTTTAGTGATGAATGTACTTTTAATAACAATGGTTTCGTACATAGACACAACTTCCATTACTATTCTAATTTATATCCTTATGAATACAGAGTTACGAGAAACTAGAATCGGTGGTCGGTTAATGTGTAGAGAGGAATACTGGGTCCATACTTAATTGACCCTACTTTTTTGAAGAACTTTTAAATGTTTTGATGTTTCGCGATTTTCTTTCACACCAACCTCCAGTGTTATTAGAAAATGTCGTTTTAAATATTACAACAACTATGTGGCTTCAACTGGATGGAGCTCCGCCTCGTTATCATCGAGAGGTTCGCCAATTTTTAAATGTCAACTTTCGAAACAGGTGAATTGGGAAAAATGGATTTCAAAAATGCCCTCCGAGATCTCCGGACAGCTCCACCTTTTTATGGGGATACATAAAAGAAATTGTCTACAATGCGCCCCCGACAACACCACAAGATATGAAAATACGCATAAAAGACATTTTTCAAACTGTTACCCCACAAATGTTGTCCAGAGTTAGCAGAGGTTTCGAAAAAAGAATATATAAGTGATAAATGGTCGATATTTCGAACATCTACTATAAATATTTTGCTTCTGTTTTGTGCTATCGTCAAATGTTATTACCATTATTGCTGTTATAGCAATGTTAGACGACTATAAATCGCGTTCCGAGCTTCTGAACATTTGTAAAGATATTCCTGAATTTTATTCTTATAGTTGTAAATTATCTGTCATTTCCAAATGCCACAGACAACTAGATACATTAGAACATCTATTCAAAAACACAAAATGGTGCATAAAAATTTTCTTTGCTGAATCCAAATGCTCTAGCAAAAGATGTGCCAGTTGATCTTCTCACTGATAGCTTGTCCTTATGGCGTTTAAAAAATAGCTTAAGCCATTTTTTTCCAGCCATTCCCGTGTCACCAAATGGATTTTCCAACTGATTACGTCTTGCCAACATGTACGCCATTCTTCGAACATCATTTCTCGCTAAGCCATGAAATTTGCTCTCCATCGTCAAAATGTAGTCTACCAAAAGATCTTCAAGGGTTGTCCCTAAAACAGTTTTCCTCCCAAGTGTAGTAAATGCGGCTTCTTCTGGAGGTAATTTGTTTGTCTGGCATAATCGAAACAAGGTAGATCTCGGCACATCAACGTGTTTTGCAGCTCTCAAATAACCCATTTTTTTCTCTCTTACCAATTTAATAGCTTCCGCCATATGCTCTGAATTGCATTGTTTTCTCTTCGTTTTTGTGAGTGCCACCAGCCATTCTGTTGAAACATGAAAAATTTACTTTCAATTTATAATTAACAAAATCATCAAGTCAGCTGATACTTAAGAGAACCAATTATGGTCCATAATTGGATACTATGATCCGTTCATATTTGGATTTTCCAACGACTTCAAACTGACATTCATATTTTTATATATAAGAAAGTAATACAATCAAATACCGCTAAAACCTACAACAGAACAACTAAAGTATCTCTAGAAGTTATAAAAACAATACTATGTGCACTTTTTGTACGAAAAATATGTATTTTTTACATACCTTAGAAAGTTATGCGGAAGCGACAAAACAAAATACTGCGACACTGACGAAAGGGCTCACTCGACTGACATATTACAACTTGTACGCGAGAATGGGGATAGAAACTGACAAACACTGTTTGTTGCGTGTCTGAGTTTCCGTTTAAAAGAATTGCCAATATTCCATATTAGTGATACTACCCCACATTTGGTCACTTTCCTTTATATATGTATATATATATATATATATATATATATATATATATATATATATATATATATATATATATATATATATATATATATATATGTAGTTGAAGATGTTCGAGTATCCCGAGAATGCAGAATGCATTTACAAATCTGTCGACCAAGTTTAGTCCATATTTAGTTCTTAATCAGTACCTACTGATTATTCCAATTTCTCACCCTGTATATAATAATTTTCAAACCAAATTTCCATTAAGTTACAGCTACCTCAAGTTAACCCCAAAAATCTTTTTTCAAGTAATACACATGTGAATTTCAATTTTACAATGAACACTTAAACACGGGCATCTCATTCTAATGGATAAATTAGCTTTCACGCTTTTAGAAGTTAATTCCAATGCAAATAAAATTAATTAAAAAGTTTAATTAAGGCCCTCACGAAACGTCAGTAAAAGGGCCGCCGGCCCTTCGGAAACGGATGCGGGCATTTTAGCATCATCACCGAACTTAAAACTTTCTCATAAATGGAATGGGACATGATGAAATATAAATTTGATAATTGTGGTTTAATTTGATTTGACTTTTGGGTAAAATTACCATTTTGTTAAAAAAAAATTAAATTAAATTTGATGATTATTATTTTTAGCTTTATTAATTTTATAAAGACGGATCGGACGCATGGAACTTTTCTCTCCTCCATCGGTTCCCTTTCCATAGATTCGTAATATTTGACTTCATAATTGTTGATTTTCTCAAAATTTGAGTCAATGTTGTTTTTAAGTTTATTAATTGTAAAAGACCAATCTCAGAACATTATAGATATTTTTCGTTTTTTGTTTCTAAACATTTTCAATTTCAAAATATATTTTGTTATTTGACTTATGGACGCATTTTTAAATGCTATTTACGCCCTATTACAGACGCGGATTCAAGAGGGAGCGGTGGGGGCGATCGCCCCTCCTCAAGAGCTTTGAGTCCAGGAAAATAGACCCGATTTTGCCTCTTATACTATAGTTTATTCAAGAACTAGAGAGAGTAATAAATTATTCTTTATCCTTTTTTTTTCTTCACAAACTACCTTTGTTCTTTAGTCCGGTGTCTTTGGCAAAATCTGTTAGACAATAATAAATTGTATTTACGCTGGTAAAAATTACGTATCTAATTAGTATTCAAAGTCAGTGAAGCTATCTTGACTCAAATTAATTATAATTGGTTCCTCTATCTCACCGATCATGAGCTTGTGTTTACAAATTTTCTTTTATTTCTTTACTATATGGATTTTTCCCAATTTTCTGCAGTAACTTTATTCAAAAAAATCTTTCAAAAGTTCAGTTAAATTACTAATTTTGTAAGTTATATTATTTCTAGCAACCCAACATTTTACTTAAGACAGATATTTCCTTCTCCAATGGACATTTTCCGGACGATCTATAAGAACAGATTTCCTATCTGTTTTTTCCCAGCAAAAAATTAAGTTCCCTGAGCAATTTCCAGAGCTCAGGGTAAATCTCGATCTTCATTGATTTTAGTTAGAATTTTGTCGACGGCTGGGATCTGCTTCTCATAATAAAATGTATGAACAACTCCTTTTATTGCTGTTTACATCTCTTCTTCCATCGAGATTTTTCGCCTGCCTGTGATCGATTGTGGCTTGGGAGTACTAACAATTCCAGTCGTTTTTTCTCCTTCAGTATTCGGTACATAGTAGATTTTTCAACTCCTGTCATGTTGAAACACATATCAACAGAGCTTTTAACATTATTATCTAGATATTAATATCTTAAGGCATCATAATCATTCATTGTAATAAGTTTTTCGTTGAAGAAAAATGCCCTGGTTTAACGATTTTGGAATAAATATAGGTATGTAAACCATATCTTTTGGGTATCTCACTAATCTCGAATAATATATAAAAACAAGCACAAACAAGATAAATTATTAAGGACATACTGTAAGGTGTACTTTGCTCACTGACAGAAATTAAATTGAACTATCAGAAATTTTCTTGTTGCAGTAAATTTATAAAGGCTTATAATATTTCAATATAATTAAATATAATTAGATTTACGGCAGTCCTCAGTTACCGGCGACACTGGAACAGCTATATTGGAGGTTTCGGTAACAATTTTATTACTCTCTCTAGTTCTTGAATAGAGTATAGGATTATGTATGCTTGCGATCGCCCCACCCCTTCCCAAGAATTTTGAGTTCAGGAAAATAGAACCGATTCTGCCATTTATATTAGGAATGTGTATGCTGCTCGCATCCTCCCGCCCTGTCGGCAACTTGTTTTTTTTTTGTGATCGCCTCCCACCTCTCCAAGAGCTTTAAATTCAGAAAAATAGACCCGACCCTGCCTTTTACACTAGAAATGAGAATGTTGTTGATGTCTCCCCCCCCCCGTCGGCGCTTGCCACACTGCACTTTTGTGATAGCACCACCCCCCCCCCCCCCCAGAGAGGCTGGATCCACCCCTGCCCTGTTAACCTATTATTTTGATTAAAAATTCAACATTTGTGAATCGCTGTGACTCAAACAGGAAAAACGATGATTCTTACGTAAAACTTTCAAAAAATGCTTACAAAAGGCATATCATTTAAAATCGAATCAATATTTCGCAAATTTTATTATAGTATAGCCCTACCAACAAATAGAGCAAGCGGGATTTCGTACTGAGTTTGGAACAAACGATCACCTACAGAGCATCAAAATAACAATAGAAAAAACTGTGGAATACAATCGCCCACTCGTTCTGGCTTTTATGGATTTCCATAAGGCCTTTGATACGGTAGAGCTTGACAAAATTCTAGAAGCATTACAATCATGCCGCATCGATACACAAAGTTAATTTACAAAATATACAGGAATGCCTATGTCGGTGAAACTACACAGAAACACGGATTGTCTCCCAATTGGCAGAGGAGTCCGACAAGGTGATACCTTATCACCTATACTGTTTACTGCAGTATTGAAATACGCCTGTAAAAAACTTAACTTGGAAAAAAGAGGCCTGAATGTAGACGGCCAAAGATTAACAAATTTGAGGCTCGCGGACGACATAGTTTTGTTGTCTGATAATCTCAAGGAGATATGTACAATGTCACATGAACTTCAGCTAGTGTGCGCCAATGTGGGTCTTAAAATAAATATAATATCCAAAAAAAATTTATGACCAATCTGGTACCTAGTGAAAATATCAATATTGGAGACAACGAAGTGGAGCTTGTGGAAAAATACATATACCTTGGACACGATCACAAGAGATAATCAAACATGCGAGTTACGTAGAAGAGTAAATTTCGCATGGGCAGCCTATGGAAAACTTAAAGACATCTTTAAAAACGATATACCAATTTCTTTAAAATTTAAAATATTTGATTAATGTGTGTTACTGGTTATGACCTACGGTGCCGAAACTTTGATATTGATAACAGCAACTTCTAAAACGCTGCAAATAGCTCAGAGAAAGATGGAAAGGTCAATGCTAGGTATATTGCTGCGTGACCAAGTTAGAAATGAAAACCTGAGACGAAAGACAAGAGTTACAGACCTAATTTTCCGAATTGGTACACTAAAATGGAACTAGGCCGGACATGTCGCCCGAATGAGTGATGGAAGGTGGACGAAGAAATTACTCGAGTGGAGGCCGAGATTAGACAAAAGAAGTAGAGGAAGACCCCCTACTCGTTGGACTGACGATCTCAAGAGAAATGCAACAAATTGGATGCAAATCGCTCAAGATAGAGCACAATGGGCAACAATGAGGGAGGCCTATGTCCAACAGTGGACACAAAGGGCTGGATGAAAAAGAATAGCCCTACATTTTTGAACTATTCTATCTAAAAAATTACAACGAATAGACATTTATTTTTCAAGAATTAGCGTATATAAGAAAGCAAGTAAAAAATACTTTCTAGAAAGTTCC
Organism: Diaprepes abbreviatus; assembly: GCA_034092305.1. Classification (NCBI taxonomy): domain Eukaryota; kingdom Metazoa; phylum Arthropoda; class Insecta; order Coleoptera; family Curculionidae; genus Diaprepes; species Diaprepes abbreviatus. Next base: position 5,242,096 of record JASJET010000129.1, read on the forward strand.
AGACCTTTTTTCATAGACGTTCCATGAAAGAATTAACAAAGGTAAAATTAATTAAATAAATTATGAACTCGTAAAAAATAAATCTAAAATTCTGCAAAGTACAAACCAAACTAATACTATGAATGTATAATGCTATAAAGTCCGTTATATTGTCCCCTTCCGTGTCGTATGCGCAGGTCCCTGATGCTACGAAAAACGAACAAACTTAAATTATTTATCTGTGTTTGCCGTCTGGCTAGGCCTGATTTTTGTCACCACTAAAAACTTTTGTTTGTCCTGATGCCAGCGGTGAATTCATCAGTAGGTCCACCGACGCCGTTCCCAGATACCTTTTCGACTTATTTTATTAAATTTGGAACTTTTTTTTCAATTGATTCCGGAACTATCGGTGAGATGTCGACTCTCACACCTTCCCCTCAAAGGCAATCCGACTTTCCATGACTCGGAATTAATTCATTTATATTTCAAATTGGAATAATTTCTCTAGATTACGATTCTATAAAAATAAAGGAAAAATAACGTAATAAAAGAATCTTGTATCTTCGTTGCTTAAGTAGTAATGCATAAATATATAGATACATAATTTATATTAATTCGCTTTGGTCACATTACTGAAGCATGAATAAATGAACGAATAAGTAAATGGTGGTGATACTTAATCATGGATGCCTACACCTCGGGGGGTCTTTATATCCCAGGTTATTCGACGCCAATCGCCTTTGCGAATCCAAACAGCCTCGTTGATTGAACTTACTTAAAGACTTTCGGTGTGGAAACTGTATCTCCGAAATGTCTTTCCTTCTGTCCGTTGAGAGATGGTTACTCTTTGAGGATATGGTCAAATGGTTTCATCCTCTTCCAGACACCATCTGCACATCTTATTTTCTACGACACTCTTCTTATGAAGATGACAGTATCTCATTAACAGTTCCATTACGATTTTCAGTTCTTTCCTTCCTAAGGAAATAAGCTACCTAGGAGACCGTGCACTAGGTCCAGTTATATGTTCCAACAGTCTCTCTTCATAATTAAATCCATTCACTTGGTAGCAATCAGTTTGTCAGTTTTGATGTGAATTATGTCAGAATTATATCCAGGTACTTTATTTCCAACAAAGTTTCCGAGTTTATACACGAGTGACCCGGCCATCCATTGCCACACTATTCAGTACATCCTTGCACTCAAACAACAATGAGACAATTACTACACTGGATTTCATTATCAATATCGCGGCCCTACTGACTGAAAATTTGTTTATTCTCTTATTCCATTTATATGCCTTTCACAGAGATAACCACACTGCAGAATAGCATAAATTTCCTCTGTGCTCCTATAGCATACTCTGGCCCTCGTTCACCACCACGAATCCATTTCTCAGATGATTCTGCTCGCCTTCCCGTCCTCTTTACTTGACAAAAGTATCTGAAAAGAGTAGTTCGGTTTCAAAGACGGCGCCATATAATCTGTTAGCATGGGAGTGATGGAGATCTCTGTACCACGCTTTCTTAGACACCTCAGTAGCTGCCCGTTCTAGTTTCGAAAAGTCCTAGGCAACTGAGTTGATAAACAGCCTTCAGAGCTTCGTCCTCTATGTAAAGAAAAAATAGATTTACTGGGACCTCCAGGGCTCTAGTGAGAACAATTCTCATCCTACTCATTATTCCCACACAAGCCATTCTTTGAACTTTGTCAAGTTAAAGACGGTGTTTTTGCTTTGTTGTACTAAGCCACCATACCATAGCGGCGTACGTGATCATAGGGCAGATCATCACAATGTATATCCAAAATAGCACTTTCGGCATCAGCACTATGTCTCCTCAAAGGTTTTTTTACAACCCCAAAACGCTTATAGAGTCTTCTTGGTTCGAGCCTCGATATGAACATTCCAGCTCAGTTGTGAGTCAAGAATTATTGCCGGATATTTAACTATTCCTATATATTAGAGGGTCCTTCTCGTTAATATAATTGTGGTAAGTGTCCCCGTTTTTCTTTTTCGTAAAGAGTACCACCTCAGACTTGTATGGGTTTATTCAAGCCCTCCCCTATGACGCCATCGCTCCGCGATCTGAAGGCCCCGCATCATTGATCCTGGATATCGTGACCAGGGCACAAAATTATCAGATCGTCAAAGTAGGCCTGTGTATACAAACCAACCTCGTTTAGTGCATTCAGCAAGCTGTCCACTATAAGAATCCATAACAAATGTGATAGAACTCTGTGGACAACCCCTACTTGACAGTGCTTTAACAGATTTTTTGTTGAGCTGAGCATATATTAGTCTCTGAGTTAACATTGCTCTGATCTATACGACTATTGTCAGTTCAGAGCCTAGTGGTTGTAGGACTTTACATATTGAATAGTGATATCGATAAAGGTACCTAAGGCAGATCGACCATTCGACAGTGCTTTTTCGACTCTTGTAACCAATCGATGTAGTGCTGTATGTTGTTTTTCCTGCCTAATAGCCAAATTGTATTCTTACTCCTTCCTTGATGTACTGCTCCACGAACCTTTCCAGTGTCTAATAAAAAACTGGTTAGGCCGATAGAGCGGCATGATTGTGTGTAGTCTGTCTATCCTATCTTGAGAGTAAAGCAACTTTTCCGCCATCGGCACTTACCTCAAGCTCAAACACGAATGAAATCATTTTACCAGGTTGATTATGATAATATCGGAAAAATTTTGTAATATCGCTGAAAATATGCTATCCTTACCAGTTGACTCAAAGGGGCAAAGGTTTCCATCAACTATTTTTTCCTTTAATATGTCACTATCGTTTTATCTAATTTGTAGTTACGATGTGCTGAGGAGAATTTTTATTTATCTCCAAATTCGCTGGAAAATGCATTCTTAGTGGCTGCCTTAGGGTTCCCTCTGCTGTTGTGGTGTGACTTTTTTCAGAAAGAGTCAGTGCTTCTATTACTTAGTCACGTGTTGTCCCGAAAACGCCATGACAAATATGTTCCAAAATATGACCTGTCTATAATCTTAACACGATAATCATAAAGAAAATGATTGATATAAAATGGAGAGATTTTGAAATATTCTCATGGACAAGATATGTAATATTCAACAAATCTTAAAAAAATCAGTAATTTATAGACTTTTTACTAAAAAGCAGAATTTACTTTACGAATTTGAAGCAAACAATATGAAGCCTTTGCAAAAAACGCTATATATTGTGAAATAAGGGTACACCTTTCCCGCAACTGACCGAGTCAGTCCAAAATTTTGCACTCTCTAAAAAATATAGTACTTTTAAAGTGTACTATCGGGGGAACCCTGTAAAAATATTTCTATTCAGGTCGCGGTTGCAGGTCAAAGTCTCTTCCCTTCTATTTTAAATATTCTTGACTTGAAAGAATATTTTTATCTGTGTAATTTTTATTACTTCCCAAATTATGAATTTTATTTCCGTAAATTACAGTATAAATATTGCATAAACTGCTGCGAATCGAATTTTAAAATTCTATTTTAGTTGAAAGGTTTTATTTAATGCCCTTTGTGATATGTGCGCTAAAAATATCTCGTCTCTGTCACTCTGTAAAAGATACGGCCAGCATGCGGTTTGAATTACTAACAATATAAGAACAATATTTTTCTTTCCAAAAAAGTTTCATAGAGAAATATTGCGGATACCAACATCTGGGAATTGCAATTTGTTTTCAGTTGTATGAACACAAACTTGATCTTGATCTTTCAACCGAACGTAATGCGATATCTGCAATTACAGGGAACTGAGAATTTTCAGTGTTCACAGAGATTATGATATGGACACCAGCTCTGCGCTAAAAAATGTACGAAGATGCCGAGAGACAATGAAGTCTTTGCAATTCTCAAAGAGATCGTATGTCAAAAAAAGGTGTTAATTTGTTTTGCTTCAATAATAATTAAGTTATTAACGGCTTTAATTTTTTATCTTGGAATCTAAATTAATATAGTTAACATAAAGGTAAAACATGTTTGTTTCTCGATTTGCTCGAGGTAGAAAGATAAAAATCTCTGTCTGAAAACAGGTTATTTTTTGAGAGAGTTGCGTGCGGTAAAGTAATTGGATGAATTTTTGGATAAAATTAAATACATCTTGAAAACAGTTACAAAGATGAGGAATTATTCAAAAGGGAAAAAGGTCGATTCGAGGAAAGTTATGCTGCAATAACATATTCACGATGAATGATTCCGCGGATATCGAAAAAAATGATCAACATTGCCTTCAGTTGCAACTTCGACATCCTCGCATTCGTTGGCTGCTCCCTACCCTTTTCCACCCACTGCTGACTTTGTTTACGGAACTTCGGGTCATACTCAAATATCCAGGTCTCATCTCCAGTGATTACCAGAGTCAACCAGTCTCTGTCGTCGCTCCGAATGCGCGATAACAAATCCTCGCAGAACGATTTTCGCATTTATTTCTGTTCGTAGGTAAGAACTTTTGGCACCATCTTTGTGCAAATCTTTCGCATATTCAGATTCTCGTGTAACATCTAGCGAACGGTTTCTTTGTTCATGTTTAACTCGTCAGACAACGCACAAATGCTTAGGTGCCGATCAGACGTGATCAGCGAGAGCAAACGATCGTTTTTTACCGATTCACATCCCTCCTTGAACCGCTTCGCTCATTCAATCACGCACATTTTTAACATGCACTCGTCTCCATACACCACCTGCATTTTTTGGAGGATTTTCGAGGATTTTTCGCCAGTTTTCACTAAAATTGAATCCCAACACATTGTTTGTAATGTGAGTCACTCATTTTCACGGCGCCACTAAAAAAATTACTTTCGAAAAATGCGCATGAAACTCAAACCAAACATGCTATCAACTTCAACCTTGAACTGAAACTCAAAGGAAGGTTCCCCCTCTCTAGACAGATGTTGATGAATGACACAGACCTCGTATATCATATAACTATTAGAGCGCCTCGTTGATAATTTCATTGGTATTGATTCTTGACTAATCTTAACATTTTTACATGCCTCAATATTTTCTTTACTTAGATCGTCATTTTCTCTTTTTAGATTTTCATTTTTAACTTTTAAACTAAGGTTTTTTTGTGCGTATATTTTTCTGCGCACTTGTGGGTCATATGATGCACAAACCAATCTGAAAATTACGTCAATTGCATTCAATTATTACATTTGATATTAAATGAATGTTTATTTAAAGTTCCTGAAAACTAAATGAAATGTTAGAAAATATTTATTTAATCAAAATTCTTTATGTTGCAAAATGGCAAAAAATACGGTATACCGTCATCTGTAGACTTGTTTCGAACTCATTAGTTTTCGTCAGTACAGGCAAACATGTACACCTCATCATAAAAAAATTGGGTTCTTTAAGCAACTTATATCATACTAAACAAAAAGTTCAATACAAGTTACGCCATCTCCCGGAATCTTATGCAATGTACCATGAATATTAATGCAAATTACTTTAGTGTTAAGGTAGATGTAAATCAATCTTAATGTACAGAAATTTGAAACATTTTTTCAGTTACTTTATTAAAATTTAAGATAACATTAAATCAAATTTAATGTACAACGAACTGATATTTGAATAAATTGCTTAGGATTTAAAGTAAATGTAAATTATTCAAGATTTTAGGTACAAAATCATTAAATTTAATGTAGAATTGAATTTGCATTAAATTTAAGGTTATTTTTAAGTGTATACTTACATATTTCTGTCGAAAATTGCAACATACAGCTAAATATATGCATAATAAATTTACTAAATATTGTATTGATTTAGTGGCGAGTGGAAGACAAATGTTTTACGTAGTGTAAAAATAAAACCAATATTATTTACATAAAAATTCAATATGTAACAATCAAGAAAATTAATATCCTTTGAATAAAAGAGTGTCGAAATGAAACATATATTTGTTTGTGTATTCCTCATTCCTTAACCAGAGGATTTATATCTCTATTTAGCATACTCTTTGTGTATTCAAGACAACTTAAAATATACAGCTTTTTTACAAATAACCCACACAAGTCCTAGTTATTTTATTTCTTATAAAGAGGGGAACTCAGTGTATTATTTGAAATAATTAGTTTCAGACTAGTAGTTAGATAGTTCATAAATAAAAAAGTTTAGGAGGAAAATTAAGAAATAATATAATTTATTTCATCCAAAAACTGTAGCAGGCATAGCAATAGATAATCAAAAAAAAAAGACATAACGCAACCCATGGGAAATTTGAGAACATATATCTAGAAAAGTGCAGAAAAAATCGATCGGTTTAAACCAATTTCCTGGATATAAAACAGTTTTTACAAATTCCAAAATATATCATTGGATATATCCCAAAACTATTATTATATTTTATTTTTAAATTAATAATAAAAATAAAGGAAAAAATCTGTTGAAATTGATCAAAAATATTTATCCAGACCATTCTATTTTATCAATACTAAAATGATATCTGCAAATCTAATGATAAAAAAGAGCGATTAGCGGATATAATCAGAGTTTTTGTTAAATCTAATTAACATTTTTATGTACAAACTAAATATACACAAATTTAAATCAGAAAAAACGAAAGAAAAGCTGAGACAAGACATCAACGCAAACTTAGAAAGAAGACAAGGCAAGCCTGGGTTAAACGATGACAACGTTGAACAACAGTGGCAGTTATTCAAAACGTCAATTATGGAACCAAGCAAGAAAGTACTTACAACATCAAGATACAAGAAAAAGATTGGATGAGAGATGGTATTTTGGAGTTGATGGATGAAAGAAGGAAACACAAGACCAACAAGACCCGATATCAACAGTTGCAAATTCAAATAAGAAGAAAAATAAGAGCAGCAAAAGAAGAGTACCAAGTACGACAACTTCAACTTGCATAAAAAAGTCAAAGAACTAGCTAGAATAGAAAAGACAAAAACCTCAAACCTATTGCTAGACAAAGAGGGAAACATAATTATGGAAACACAACAAAAATTATGCAGGTGAAAAGAATACATAGAAAAACTATTTGAAGATCAAAGACACGAAAATTCTTCTATAAACAATCTGAGCGGTGACATGGGGCCTGAAATTACTAAAGCAGAGGTCATTTGTGAATTAAGATCGATAAAAACTAATAAAGCTGTTGGTCCAGATGAAATGCCAGGTGAGTTGTTGAAGCTGATCAATGACAAAAATTTGGTTTTATTGATGAGATTATTTAATACAATTTACACGACAGGAACCATCCCCCGAGAAATGTTAACATCAACATTCATATGTTTACCAAAAAAAGCAAATTCAAAAGAATGCAGTGACTATCGAACAATCAGTCTCATGTCACATACTTTGAAAACCCTTTTAAAAATTATACACGCTAGAATATATTCCAAACTGGAGCTGGATATTAGTGACACACAGTTTGGCTTCTGGAACGGGGTGGGTACAAGAGAAGCATTATTTGCTTTTAATGTGCTTACTCAAAGATGCTTGGATATCAATCAGGACCTCTATGTCTGCTTCATAGATTGCAACAAAGCTTTTGATAGGGTCAAACATGACAAACTGATAGAGATTCTCAGAAGCAATAATTTGAATGAAAGAGATTTAAGGTTGATATCAAATTTGTATTATAATCAGCGAGCGGCAGTAAAGATTGGACATGAAATATCCGGAGATGTGGAAATACAAAGGGGAGTCAGACAAGGGTGTATATTGTCACCTTTACTATTTAACGCTTATTCTGAAGAGGTCATATTGGAGAGTTTTGAATCTGAAACAGCAGGGATAAAAGTAAACGGAATTTTATTCAACAATATTAGGTATGTACATCACACCGTAATAATAGCTGATAGTTTGAAAGACCTAGAAAAAATAATGAATAAAATATTAAGAGTTAGTGGAGAGTATGGACTCTCTCTGAACACGAAAAAGATCAAGTTCATGATAATTAGTAAAAACAACACCAATAATAATGAAACCCTAATGGTAGGAGGCCAGCACATAGAAAGAGTTAAGAAGTACACTTACTTGGGAACCTTAATAACAGAAAATAATGACTATACCGTCGAAATAAAAACCAGAATCGAGAAAGCACGTGCCAACTTTATTAGAAGGAAAAAGGTTATCTGCAGCAAAGATCTAACGTTAGCCCTTGAAAATACGACTGACTAAATGTTACGTATACAGTGTTCTATATTATGGAATAGAAGCATGGACACTGAATCGAGAGGCAATGAGAAGACTTAACTCTTTTGAAATGTGGACCTATAGAAGAATTCAGAGGATTTCGTGGGTGGATCGAGTTACGAACGCCGAAGTGTTAAGAAGAATGGGGAAAGAAAAGGAAGTCGAGATAACAGTAAAACAGAGAAAACTGCAATATTTCGGACACATTATGCAGGGAGAAAAGTACAGCATCTTACGGCTCATAATCCAAGGCAAAATAAGTGGCAGAAGAGGCGTAGGACGACGACGAATTTCATGGCTAAAAAAACCTAAGGGAATGGTTTGGATGCAGTTAAAAACAACTATTTAGAGCAACTGCCTCAAAAATTAAAATAGCTATTATGATTGCCAACCTCCGCAATAGAGAAGGCACTTGAAGAAGATGTATAATAGGGAGAGTATAAGCAAAATCACACCCTGTGTATATTTAGACGTTTGTTTTAACTATTGATAGTTTATCTTCAGGCATTAAATTCTATAGGTAATATCCTACCGATCTATTACGGAATGGAGATATTAAATAGGCAGTAGTTCCCAACAAATTTCGCTTTTAGCGTGTTATAGCTTCGTTAATGAGATGAAGATGGTCGAAACGCACGTGCAACCTCCTATATATAAATGAAATTGTTGTAAATTTTTCAAGTATAAAATTAACGTTTCAGAATTAACAGAGAAGAACAGAAATTAGAAACAACCCATACATCATAAAACTCTATTATTCTATGAAGAATAATAAAATTATACACCAAAAAATTAACAAAATAGAATTATAGTTAAATAACTAAAATAAATCCTAAAACATACGCTATATAAAAATCTATCGTAAAATAGAACACCAAAATTTAAAATCCGGATCAAAACACAAACATCTACTGAATTAAAAATCTGTCAATTTTGGCATAGTATAAATTAAAACATTTTTTACCTAACAGCTTATCAACCTATGAGAAAATGTGCACACATGTAGAACAGACATATATAGGCGATGTTTGGTTTACTTCATCCTCAATAACCATTTCACAGCCAGGATGTGGAGCAAGAAAAGTATAAAAAAGCGTAAATTTAATGCAGTTAAAATTCCATGATTATTACAATGAAATACAGCATATCCCCTGATCATTTTACATAGCCTAAAAAACAACTTTAAATTACAATGCCCAACCAAATATACTTACAAAAATGTTTCTATATATCACAAGATCTAAATAATCACGGTGTTACTACGTCCCTGGCAACATCAAGTGGATTTTTTGAGTAATTTTCCCCATAAAAGTAAGGTCGGTAATATCAAAAATACCCTACAAAATACACCTGTTAAGCAAAACATACAATTTATTGAAGTTTTCGGTAAAAGCTACTCCTCAAACCAGATCAAATGATCAATTTAAAACATTTTTATGGCATACAGGCTACAGCATCAGTCGGTAATCATTATAATTGCTTACTGATCTGCTGTTTGAACTGGAATATTGTTAGATAGCGGAAAATCCATATATTGTTTATATGTATATTATTATAAATATTGTAAAGGGTGTTTTTTACAGAGGTATAGAACTTTAAGTTGGCAACACTTTTTTAACTGGCGGCCATTTTGTCAGCTGTCAAGTGATTTATGTTTAGTTTGGTTTGGCATTTCAACATGAATAGACTGACGCCTGAACAACGCTTCCAAATTGTGCAAATTTATTTTGAAAATCATGGTTCTGTTCGAAATACGTATCGTGCACTACGTCCATTTTACAGTCAACATAATCGTCCATCAGAGCAATTAATTCGATTAACTATGGAACGTTTTCGCACCACGTTTACTCTAAATGATAATACGCATCCACAGAGACGTCGTACAGTGCGTACAGAAGAAGTCATTGCTGCTGTAGAGCGTAGCGTAGAGGAAGACCCGAATTAATCAATCCGCCATCGTGCACAGGAATTGGATATGTGTCCATTCACTTTATGGAAGATTTTGCGGAAAGATCTTGGTTTGCATGCTTACAAAATCCAACTCGTGCAAGAATTGAAGTCACACGATCACCTAGCAAGGCGTAAATTCGGTGAATGGGCCCAAAACAAGATTGCCGTTGTTCACGATTTTCATAAGCGAATTTCGTTTAGCGATGACGCTCACTTTTGTTTGAATGGATACGTCAATAAACAAAACTGCCGTATTTGGAGTGATGATAATCCTCAAGTGTATGTTGAGACACCGTTACATCCAGAAAAACTGACTGTTTGGTGTGCTTTATGAGCTGGTGGAATCATTGGTCCGTACTTCTCTAAAAACGATGCTGGTCAGAACGTTACAGTCAATGGTGACCGCTATAGAGCCATGATTACTGACCTTTTCGTTCATCAATTGAACAACCATGATGTGCAGGAGCTGTGGTTTCAAGACGGCTCAACATGTCACACAGCTCGTGCCACAATTGATTTATTGAAGGAAACGTTTGGTAACCGCATAGTTTCACGTTTCGGACCCGTGAATTGGCCTCCAAGATCGAGCAACTTAACGCCGCTAGACTATTTTCTATGGGGATATGTGAAGTCGCTATTCTATGCCGATAAGCCCGAAACGATTGATCACTTGGAGGACAACATTCGCCGCGTTATTGCCGATATAAGGCCACAAATGTTGGAAAAAGTCATCGAAAATTGGACCTCCAGATTAGACTACGTCCGAGCCAGCCGTGGCGGTCATATGCCAGAAGTCATATTTAAATTATAATGCCAGAAGGTTATCTTTCGAATAAAGTAAATTTCATGGCAATTTAAAAAATTCATCTTTGTTTTATTCCATTTAAAAGTTCTATACCTCTATAAAAAAAACTCCCTTTATTATAATGTCATAAAACGTAAAGAAAATATTTTAAAATTGTGAACAAAACTTAGAACTTTATCTATAATTTCTATTGAATCCACGTTGGCTGCCACTCGAGACTACACATACCCAATTGACGAATTTGCTACAGTTAAAGACTAGAACTGTAGTATATTGTTGTAACTAATAATTAATATCATTATTTTAAGGTAGTTTCTATGTTAAAAATAAAAATAATATACTTACATTTTGTGCATTTTTTAGGCCATAGTCGAAGGTTTTTTAAAAGGAAAAGGGCTGCATTTTAAAGATCTGTATTAAACCGATAAAATCTACCGCACGGCCCTGATCACCTGTTCTCATCCCTGAAACATTACTTTTTGAAGTGTTTTAAATTTATGCAAGCCGGATATTTTCGAGAATTTGTTGTACCCTTGTTATATTCCTATAAAAAATTATTTGCAGCAAAAAACAAAAAAGATTATAGTTAAAGAAATAACAAAGAAGACAGGAAGAACTAAGTAATTTATGTGCAGTATTACATTTCTGAACACATGTAGAACAACAGTTTTTTAATATTTAAACTAACGTTTTGTTAAAATTTTAACCCTTGTTCAGTTACTTGTAATTTTCCTAATATTCTCAACCTAACCTAGCAAACACTTAATTTTGTTTATGTCTGTAACGTATGAATAATTAATATTCTGGTTTTAATAATGCTCAAATTGCTCAATGACTGTTAGCATATAATTAGAAATAGTTTCGTCTAATCACGTAGTTATAAATATCTTTATACACCCAGCTGGGGAGAGCTGACACTCGACTTTGAAGCTGCAAATATAAGCTTTGTTTATTAATTTCGGTGTGGGAGGCATTTTGTACTGGGTGACACAACATGTGTTTTATCTCGAGAGACGGAAAAGTAATAAAATAAATATTATGTTTCTGATACGATGGGATGATTGTATTGTTTAGTGTCAAATTATCTAGCTTGAAGGATTTAACATTTTTATTTGAAAATTAAATTTACTGACAAGAGGCTGTTTTTTGAGATATGGAACGACAATTTTTTTATTTTCCGAGATGTTTTCACTGTATTATAAAGTGTGATTATACAGACTGTCCGGAAAAAATATCAGAAAAATTAGGGATGGAATTTTATATTATAAAGAAAGATTAGAGGAATTCAGCAGCGTTCTTATAGAAATATTGTATCGAAGAACTATCTGATTTCAGATGTGTCTTCATAGAAATATTATATCAATCATTGTTAGTAAATTTTTTAGTCGAATTCTAGACAAGTAAATTTTATAGGTGTATATTAATGAGTAGGATAGGATTTTTAGTTAGTTGTGATATAAACAGGGAACAAAAAGTAGTTAATAAAGAATGGAAAGTAATTGGTGATAAGTCGTGTTTGTATTTGGACCCAGTGAGTGAAAATAAGAAGAAAAAATCGTAACAATTGATGCCAGGTGTGAGGATTATCACTGAATTTACAGAAAATTCTATTTGTAGACCAGCAGAGGAAGAGAAAAACGGACTTCACTGTTGAATGTTTCATCAAGAAAAAAAACTTAGAACAGGGAATAAAAAGTAGTTAATAAAGAATGGAAAGTAATTGGTGATAAGTCGTGTTTGTATTTGGACCCAGTGAGTGAAAATAAGAAGAAAAAATCGTAACAATTGATGCCAGGTGTGAGGATTATCACTGAATTTACAGAAAATTCTATTTGTAGACCAGCAGAGGAAGAGAAAAACGGACTTCACTGTTGAATGTTTCATCAAGAAAAAAAACTTAGAACCGAGTTATCAACAATATCCTAGAAAGTTTTATAATAAGTAATAGACAAAAAAACAGCAAAAATGGATCAAATCAATAAAACATTGGCTGATTTTATGGAACATAAAAAAACTTCACCTGAAAGACAAACAAGAAGAAGAAAGTTGTCAAAAGGAAGAACAACGTCATCTAACTCAAAAACGGGAAAAAGAAGCACATCGCCAAACTGAAAAACCAAAAGAAGATGAACTTCTCCAAAATGAAAAACAAGAAGAAAATAAACATCGCCAAAAACTGAAATAGCAGGAAGAAGAAGGGCGTCTTAAAGACAAACAAGAAGGAAAAGAACGTCGCCAAAAGCAGAAGAACGTCGCATTAAAGATTCAAATAGATACAAGAAATCATTGTCCAAAGACAATAAGAATGGAATCATTTTATATTGGTACCAATGGAAAAGTTTAAGAAAGAGATAGGCGACATAGGTAAAGTACGCCAAGGAGTAAATAGTATTGAATCAAATGTATGGCAAGACATAGGAGAAGTGCGACAAAACATATGAGAAGTATGCCAAGAAGTAAATAATACTGAATTAATTGTGTAACAAGACACAGGAAAAGTGCAGTAAAATATAGGAGAAGTGCAATAAGGAGTGAAAGAAATCATAGATGGGATAGAATCAAAAATACGCCAAGAAGTAAGTGTTGCAGAATCTTAAACGAAAGATTTTCAGACAGATTATTAATAAAATAAAGAAGCATGGGCTTTCTGAAAAAATAATAACCACCGGAAAGGACATCAAATCTCCAACTTATTACGATCAAACATAATTTACAAATAACAATTTGAAGCTGCCACTACTGCAAATAAGTGGAAAGCGAAGAAATCGCTACAGTATTGGTGGTTGCACTTCGTGGAGCAGCACTAAAGTTATTGTAAATCATTCCTACAACTAACAAAAAGACTATGAAATTCTTAGTGCTACATTGAAAAGAACATTTGGAGATCAACATCGACGCCAGTTATACCAGTTACAATTCAAGTCACGACATCAGAGAAATAGAGAAAATTTGCAAGAATATGAAACACATGTCCGATGTCTTGTTCATCTGGCATAATTAGGAGCTACCAAAGAATTTCAAGAAGAGTTTATGAGTCAGTATTTTATTGATGGAATGAAAGATCAAGAAATACAACGTATGTTGCATATAGGCAAGTTTAGTTATTGTAGTGAAGGGTTGAACAAGGTTTTAGAAATAGAAGCAGCCTGTAATGTATCAAGGTCAAAAATAAAAAACGGAGGAAAGCAAGGATTCACTGAACCAAACAATGGAGACAGTGTTATCTGAATTTCTTTAGACACTAATACAAGAAGTAATATTGTGCATTATAGCAGAAATCGGATAGAATGCTACATGAAAAGAGACTGTCGGTTCAATTAAGTACTCGTTTACCATTCAGAAATCGAAGAAAAGAAGGAAAAACTTCAACAGTACAGCTTTAAGACCAAACGACCAGGAAGATTGCGTAACAATGCAGATACCTTGTCAAGAAGGCCATTTGAGGAAAAATGCAAGCACTATATCAAAACAGAACAAAGAGAAAGGTTTCCTATTCAGAGAGTCACTTTGACGTTGATCCAGAGTAGAGTATTACTCAGGTGAGAAAAAAACAATTTGAAGACGATGATCTGGTGTCATTTCTTCAACTTAAATGAAATAATGAAAGACTCCCTAGTTGAGACGATATCTCGGAAAAGGAACTTACATTCAAGACACTTTGAGCTCAGTGGGACACGATATTCATTGAAGACCGGTTACTAAAGAGATCCTGGGAAAGTACTGATAACAACAAAATCAAAACTCAGTTGGTAGTATCCAGAAACAAAGTTCCACTGATTCTAAAAGAAATTCAGAATAGGAAGTCTGGTGCCCATTAAGAAGTTAACAAAATTCTAGACTAACTTTGAGAAAGCTTGTACTGGGTTAATTACTATCAGGACATAAAATCATGGTGTAGATAGTGTTCTAAATGTGCCAAAGTCCAAGCATAAGACCTAAGGGAAACATGGAGAAGTATAATGTTGGAATACCTTCTCAAGAAGCTATTGAATAACTGGAATATTCCCAGGAACAGATAAAAGCTACATTTTGGTTGCTATTGACTATTTCAGCAAAAGGCCCGAGGTATTTGCCTTCCCTAATCAGGAAACTTTAGCAGTGGCTGATTTTTAAGTCAACAATGTATTCAGCCGATTTAGAATTCTTTTGGAGCTACATTCTGATCAAGGACATAGTTTTGAATTTAAGTTTTTTTTTAAATCAATTAAAAAATTAGAAGGAACTAATTTAAAATTATTTTCCAATAATATCGATAACAAAAAATATTCAACAATTTATATGTTATAAAATGTAAGATTGAGCAAAAGAGATTAATATTTCTAGCATAACTGTTAATAAGAATTTTGCTCAAGTACTAATTTTAAAATTGTACAGAAACTAATCACTACACTATAGCAATAAAAGAACTGCATTATAATATTTCGCAGGAATTAACATCATTAGTTTCTCATATTTAGTACTTTGAAAGAACGCTGTTATTCAATACTTTCTCATAACTATATAAATTACAAGAAATAGTTAATCTTAATAATTCATTTTAATTTCCAAGTGTAGATATCCTATACCAACTTGTTCTTGTTCGCATGAAGATCAACCTGTAAGTTTTCTTGTAAATTATACTCATACCTTAAACCAGGTTAAATTTTTTATAATAGATATTAAATTACAAAATGTCGTGAGAGGAGAGATAAAAACGAGATTACTGATTAAATGCGAATCTGTCTTAGCGTAAAACGAGGGCAGCCGTTTATATTTCGGGAACTGGCAACACTGACGTTTATCTCAATGAAAATACGCCAATAAACATAATTTTTATATGGCAATGAAGCATATACAAAAACTACTGTACCTAACTGGTTTAGTAAATTCAATCGTGGCTGTCGTTCGCTCACGGACGAGTCGCTCATTACCCTAGATTAAATAATGCATTTAGAAAAGGATAGCATAGCATGGGGTGTGAGTAACAAGAAATAAAATATCTACTGTATATTAATATTTTTCCAAATATAAATAAAAATATTACATTGATTCACAACAGAATAATTGCTCCCTAAAATTAATAGAAGTTGTTATAATCAACAATTGGAAAAAGAGCATTGGATAATAAGAAACGCATTCTTTTCTGACAATACTCTGTATTTAAAGGACTTGAGAGAAAATAAAATGAAATACCAGCAGCTATAAAACCTTGAAATCAGGAAATACATTCCGAACTTGTTTAATAAAAACAAAATCTAAAAATACCGACAACAAAGAATGTGATTGTAATATTCCATGTAAGTCTAGTGAAACGTATATTGGAGAAACTAAATATCCACTAGAGGTGAGAAATCAGGAAACTGAAATTCATAGACAAAAAGGGAGAACGTCGTTCTGGAATTGTGAGCATGCCTAGGACAATCAACACCATGGAAAGCAGTTCGAAACTAAACCAATAATGTACATTATCGGGCAAAGGTAGCGCAGCAACTGTTTCTCTGTAATTTTAAATCAACGTAATAAACGATTTTAACTGAACATTCTAACGGATACAATTCTACTCTACGTTAATTTCAAGTACTTAAAACTGCATCGGATCAGTCCGATTGAAACAAAATACCATATTAGAAACGAAGTAAACGAAAACAAATGACGAAAAATCTCTTAATGGTCATTAACAAGAAAAATATATATCAACTAACTTATAGACCTAAACAAATTAAATTATTTTTGCTACACGCAACCATCCAATCACCGTTTTTCTCTCTCTTTTCAGTACAACAATACTGGCCTGCTTATTCGCTCCTGCTTTAAATGTAGTTTGTGCGCATACGAAGTCACTGACGTCTTTCCTAAAGATTTTATCTAATGCCGGTTGCACACGAAGCCAGTCCTGTAGGACACGCCAGCAGTGTTGCCAACCCTACTTTTTGTCAATGAGTGTTCTACCGTTTTTTTACTCACCGTTTGAGTTATAATTTATTACATATTTATTAAAAGTAATTACAAAAAACTATTACTATTGCATAATATTATCATTAGATTAATTATAAAAGAGGCATCCTACAGAATCTAAAAGATTTCATGCTTAAAGGCGTCCAAATTTTCTTCTATTCACTAGGTGGCACTACGCTGCACACGTAAGCCCATTCTTATTCTATCCTTGTTTACCAGTGCAATAAAAAAGAAGGTTATTGTCTTGAAATATTAGAGTGGCATTCTATCTACTATTCTGTCTCGATTATTGGCTTGCAATGTTGCCAAACCTACCATTTTAACGATAAATATACCGTTTTTCAATGAGAACTACTACCTTTTTTCCACTAGCCATGCATAAAAATCTTATTATGCTAATTACAAAATAGTTACATTACGAAATCTAAACGATTTCATCTTTGAAAACCAAAAGATTTTCTTCAAATCACAAGGCCGCACTGTAAGTTCGTGATTTTTCCATCCTTGTTTATCCCTGTACAATAAAAATTAACAGATACAAATCTGACTTTTCACATATAGAACAGATTTTGTATACACAGAGGTTGGTAGAAATTACGCAATTATTTTCAATTCTCATTTTTCGCTCAAAAACAAAAAAAAAAAGCGCGAGTAGTAATAGTAATATAAGTCGATGAGTCAATTAAAAAATGAATAAGACCGATTTGTATTTATATTGTTTTTCTTAAGTTTTACGAGGCATGTTGGCAACGCTGCTGGCTTGAGACAGTTGCGCTGTCCTAATATTACCTTGCACACGGCCTACCTCGGTTACTGACTTCGTGTGCAGGCGGCTTAATGCCGGTTGCACACGAAGCCAGGACAGTAAGCCAATCCGGTGGGATAGGCCAGTAGACTAAGCCAATAAGTGTTTACAATAAAGCCACTTTAATTATTATTGTACTTGCTAGGTTTGTTATAGAGTAATAAGGAATTTGGGGCGATTCCCATGGGAAACTTAAATCAACAATCAGGACTTCTATCAGATTTGTCAGCATATATAAATATGTACCAACTGTATTAATTTCCGAATATCTCGGCAACATATTAGATTCGGTGTTTAGCAGTAGTTCAGATGTTAAAGTTGTCATTTCCACAGAACCCTTTACGCGTTGTTATGTTTATCATCCAGCTCTATATTTAGAAATTTCAGTATCTACAAAATTTGATAAACTTAATTTTGAATATTATTATAATGATTTTAAGCACCGCAATTATTTGGAAATTAAGTTTTTCTTGGCAAATTTTGACTGGGCCTCATTAATGACGCAAAATAATGTTGATATCATATTAAATACGTTTTATCGGTGTTTGAATTGTTGCTTTGATATATAAGTCCTTAAAGCTAAAGCAAAAAATAAAAAAATTCCGCCATGGTTCAATCCAGAATTGAGGTCTCTCATTTTTGAAAAAAAGAAAGCCCATAAACAATATAAAATTTCTAATTCCATTTCTGATTACATTTTATTTTCAGAGTTACGTAAGTTATTAAGTATACATATAAATACAATTATCAAAACCATATATCTGGCATTGAAAACTCTATAAAGTCCGATAGTAGGTATTTCTGGAGGTATGCTAATGCCAAGAATACGAAATTTTCTCTTCCTAGTTGCATGTCACATAATAATGTTAGAGCGGAAGATTCAACCGCTATAGCAGAACTCTTTAGAGCTTTTTTCTCTACAGTCTACACGCATGAACATTCTGATGTCCGTACTTTTAGTTACAGAAAAACTGTAAACCTTAGTTTCCTTCAAGTTGAGCCGGTGGACCTGTTTAATGCAATAGATCACTTGAATAGTAAATTGGGTACCAGTCCCGACGGGATACCGGTCATATTTGTTAAGAATTGTCAGGGTGTTTTGTTTGCAGTGTTGGCTCAGATTTTTAATATCTCTTTATCAACGGGTGTTTTTCCAAAAGTATGAAAAACTACGTACATTACGCCAATCCATAAGAATAGAGACAGAGCTTACGTCAAAATTATCGTGGAATTTCGAAATTTTCACTATTTAGTAAGATCTTTGAGGGTATTGTTTACCAAAGATGTGTCCTCTTTTTACGCATGTGTGAGCGACTTTACGGCATGGTTTTATGGCAGGTCGATCCAGGGGCGGATCCAGCCTCTCTCTTTGGGGGGGGGGGGGGGGGTGATATCACAAAAGTACAGTTTGGCAAGAAAAAAAGTCAACGGGGGGGGGGGTGCAAGCAGCATACTCATTCCTAATATAAACGGCAGAATGGGTTCTATTTTCCTGAACTCAAAGCTCTTGGGAGGGGGGGGGCGATCACAAGCATACAGACTCCTATACTCCATTCAAGAACTAGAGAGATTAATAAAACTGTTACCGAAACCTCCAACGTACCTGCTCCAGTGCCGCAGGTAACTGAGAACTGCCGTAAATCTAATTATATTTCATTAGATTTAAATATATTTTATAAATTTACTGCAACATAAAATTTCTGATAGTTTACTTTAATTTCTGTCAGTGAGCAAAGTATACCTTACAGTTTGTTCTTAGTGATTTATCTTGTTTGTCCTTGTTTTTATATATTATTTGAGATTAGTGAGATACCCAAAAGATATGGCTTGCACCTCTATAATTTATTAAAAAATCGTTAAACCAGGGCATTTTTCCTCAACGAAAAACTTATTACGATGAATGTTTATGCTGCCTTAAGAGATCAGTATTTAGATAATAATGTTGAGATGTGTTCCAACATGACAGGAGTTGGAAAATCTACTATGTACCGAATACTGAAGGAGGAAAAACGACTGGAATTGCTAGTACTCCCAAGCCACATTCGATCACAGGCAGATGAAAAACCTCGTTGGAAGAAGAGATGAAAACTGCAATTAAAGGGGTTGTATATACATTTTATTATGAGAAGCAGATCCCAACCGTCTACAAAATTCTAACTAAAATCAATGAAGATCGCGATTTACCTGAAATTAAAAGAACTGATCTCTGGAATTTGCTCAGAGAACTTAATTTTTGCTGGGAAAAACCAGATAGAAAATCTGTTCCTATAAATCGTCCGGAAACTGTCCGTTGGAGAAGTAAATATCTCTTTCAAGTAAAAGGTAGAGTTGCTAGAAATAACACAATTAGTAATTTAACTAAACTTTTGAAAGATTTTTTTGAATAAAGTTTCTGCGGAAAATTGGGAAAAATCCATATAATAAAAGAATAAAACAAAATGTGAAAACTCGATCTCATGATCGGTGAGATAGAGGAACCAATTATAATTAATCTGAGCGAAGATAGTTTCAATGACTTTGATTACGAATAAAATACGTAATGTTTACTAGTGTAAACACAATTTATTATTTGAATTTTTGTTTTTGTTGTATTTTATTGTTTAATGTTGTTTATATGTTTTTTTTATTTTTTTATATATTTTTATTTTAGTGTGTCCCACTCTTTAATTTTATATATATATTTAATTCCAATTAGCCGTAAGTTTTTAATTATTTTATTATTGTATTTGTGTCTTTTTCTTAAGCGTGTAGAATTAACATGTTTATCTTATTTTTTTGGGGCAATCGTATTTCCATATAATAAAGTAAATTAAATTAAGATATCAGTACAATAGAAATAAAAATAAGTAGGTCTAATTTTAATTACAACATACATTTGAATCCCTTTTTAGTGTTTACTTGTAATTCTGCAGATGGTATAAGAAATAAATAAACTGAAACGTCAAATACCCTAAAAATGTTATTAATTAAAAATAAAATGACCAATAGCTCCAAAAATATTTTAATATTATATGGACGAATTTATTTTTTCATATATGTTTAACTTTTTGTATTTTTGATAATGGATATTTTGTAAGTATTTAAATAATAACTTCGAATTTTTTGAGAGAATAAGGCTACGTTTTAGTCCATTATTATACACCGATATTTTTGGGTATAAAATTTCTAACCCATTCTTATGAAAAATATATATGTCTAACAGATTTTGCTAAAGACACCGGACTAAAGAACACAGGTAGTTTGCGAAGAGAAAAAAGGTAAACAATGATTTATTACTCTCTCTAGTTCTTAAATAAACTGTAGTATAAGAGGAAAAATCCGGTCCATTTTCCTAAACTCAAAGCTCTTGGGGGGGGGGCGATCGCCCCCACCGCCCCCCCCCCTTGGATCCGCGCCTGGGTCGATCAACTACTACTAATCTGTTTGTTTATGAGCAGTACATTGTGGAGGCTTTGAAGGGAAGGTGTCAAGTGGATGCTATTTATACTGACTTCTCCAAGGCTTTCAACAAGATTAACCATCAACTTCTTATTTACAAGTTGAAAGGCTTGGGCGTCCATGGATCACTTCTACAATAGATAAATAGTTACCTGTCTAATAGAGTATAGCAAGTAAAAATTAACAACTGTGAATCATCTGATATACATGTTACCTCTGATGTTCCTCAAGGTGCTCACCTTGCCCCGCTCCTTTTTAACTGCTTTATTAACGATATTGAGGACATCATAACTTTCAGTAGATGTCTTCTTTATGCAGATGATTTAAATATATTTCGGGTTGTCGAGAGTAGCAATGACTGCGAGAGATTCAGCGGGATCTAGCTCGATTTTCTGAATGGTGGAAATTAAATTTTATGCACCTCAATATTAATAAATGCTCCATTATAAGTTTTTATTTTAAAAGGAATTGGATAAGTTTTGATTACTTTCTTAATAATAACACGATTAATCGTCTTGAATTTGTGAAGGATCTGGGTGTTACATTTGAGAGGGCCTTACGCTTCGACACACATATTGATAATATTGTGAACAATAGTTCACAAAAGTTGCTCAGGTTTGTGAAGAGAATGCTTACAGATTTTAATAGTGTAGACTGTTTTAAAGTGATATACTGCTCTGTAATTAGGTCAATCTTAGAATATGCGTCCCAAGTTTGGTCACCTCATTATTTTACATACAAAGAAAAAGTGGAAAAAGTATAAAGAAAGTTTTTCAGTTTCATTTCCTTTAAGCAGAGAATGCATCAGGAACCGTCTGTATATGATGATACTGCCGATGCTTTGAGGTTGCTACCATTGTGTGTGAGGCGCATATATCTCGACCTCGTTCTACTTTATAAGATTGTTAACTCTTGTATTGATTCTTCTGAACTACTCAATAATATTGGATTATCGGTTCCTCAAAGAGCTTTTAGAGCCCATGATTTGTTTGAGATGATCTATCACCGAACAAATTATGGCATTAACAGTCATATTTTTCGAATGTGTAGGAAAATGAATTCAGTTCCTACCGAGATTAATATTTTCCATTTGTCAGTCAATGTCTTTAAATTAAAAATATTGCAATTCTTGAAAAACTAGTTAATATTGTCAACTGTCAATACTTGTCTTTTGAAGCACTTTAATGTATTCTTAGATTTATAAGTTTATTAATTCTAATTCTGTTCTAAATTGTGTTTATATTTTATATTTTTGAAATGAATTGTATTTATTTGATCCGTTAATATACTATTATCGAGATGAAATCAAAAATATAGAATGTATTTGAGACTATTAACGCAAAGAGCCTGATTAGTATTAAATGATGATGAAAAAGTGATTGAGAGTGAGATGAATGGCTTGTTCATTTCAATACTCCTCAAAATCTACACGCTATAGACACTCTTGTTCCCTATAAAGTCTAATCGACTTAATGATTTCGTTCGATTTTAATTTTTGCAGTAAAGTAACTGTAAACAAAGCAACAAGTCTTGAAATCGCCAATATTGGCTTACCATGCCCATGTACATGAGGACAGCTGAAAGACAATTCTGACCGATCAGTGGTGGGGAAACGTTACTTCTTGAAAAGTTAAACCAGTATTCTATTTACTGTCCTGTCTCGATTACTGGCTTGAGAGAGTTACGCTGTCCTCATATTACCATATACAGGGAGACAATACTAGCTTGACTTACTGCCCTGGCTCGGCTACTGCTCTCGTGTGCAAGCGCCTTAAGAAGCTCATAACATTAAAAACTTTCACATAATAAAATTAACAAAACGTTTTGTTTTAAAAGTCGAAAGTTGAATCACGCTTATTTTTATTATCAAGAATAACACTAACATTTTATAGAACATAAATAATCTAAAAGCAATTTTATAAACGTTATAAATCAATTATACCTCCCAAAATAATATCCTATAAGCGATATTTCAAAAATAAAAAGGTCGTTTACCTTTTCACGGTATAACACAAGATTACAAGTCTAATTTATTATATAAAATGTAAATTTAAAAAATCACCCACGCTCGGATTGCAACAGTTGTTAAACGTACAATTTATTTGGTAATTTACGGTCTCCAATAAAAATAATATAATTATATGCCGAAAAAAAATTTTCGTTTATTCAAAAATTGTTAATAGACCTGTTTTATGCGGAATTTTATAATTTTTCGGTCATAAATCTTTAAATAATTAGACTCCTACGACGATTTGGCAATAATTGATTAAGGATATCGACTTTCTTATTTCCTGTTTTTCATTCATAATCTAATAGCAGTCATTATTTTTAATAATTCAATATTTATTTATACAGGGTGTCATATAAGTAGTGGTACACAGACCAACAGCAGATCGCTGATGTAAAAATATGACGATTTAGTCAAACTTATTTCATAAATGCTTGGTGTGCTCCTTGAATCTGCTTTCTATGTAAAACTTCACTAAAATATAAATGTATTTTGTATTGTGTTTTATCGCATTGTATTGCCATTTTAAAAATATCCTATTTAACGTCACGTCCCCAAATTCTTAAAAAGAAAAGTTTATAGACCGTCAGCTATCCATAAGGTGAAATGAAATAATTTTTTTTTGTCTGCACTTTGAAGGGCTAAAAGATCTAAGTGAGTTAGTAAATAACTGAGATTAAGACAAACAATGGGCATGCCGCTACTAAAATTCATGCGCTTCAAGTCTGAGAAACTAGTTAAATAGTAAAAAAAGATCTGTACGGTTTGCTGTTCCAATGATCTAGAAAGAGCCTTTAAATCATGTTAATGATTGCTGTTTCTGCATCTTACCTCGTGTTGGGCAAGACACAGGTATATCCAAGAAGAAAAGGTCGGTTATCAACTATACAAATATACCATCTGCCATAAGACCTGTACCTCGTAGTGATGAACTTCCTATTCCAGAACCCTCAGAAATATTCACTTACGAATTAGATAATAACGATACAATGATTTATCAAAAAGAAGATATTCCATCAACATCAAGAGATCCTGATTTCACACCCAGCGCCTTAGACTGCCAACTGCATAAAATAACCCAGTCGGAATTAAACGATCATGTAAGAAACTTAGAACTTCCAAAATGTACAGCAGAGTTACTAGGATCAAGATTGCAGCAATGCAACTTATTAGAAGATGATATTTTAGTATGTGTTTTTCGTAAACGCCATGAAGGCCTAGCACCATTTTTTTTAAAATGAAGAGAACTTGGTTTTCTGCAATAACATTAGTATATTGGCAGCTTTAAATATAGACTACCAGCCAGAGGAATGGAGATTGTTTATAAACAGTTCAACATTGAGTTTATGAGAAATATTTTACCGTCTATTCCTGTGGGATATGTAATTCACATGAAAGAATCATACGACAATATGAAGTACCTACTGACAAGTATGAAATACGATATGCACCAATGACAGATCTGTGGCGGCTTAAAGATCATTGCACTTTTACTTGTGTTGCAGCTAGGCCACACCGAGTTTTGCTGTTTTTTGTGTGAATGAAACAGTCGGGCAAAGGCACTCCATTACAAGAGAAAAGACTGGTCCGTTCGACAATCATTAGTGTCAAGTGAAAAGAATTTACAGCATATGCCAGTAGTAGAAACTTTGTATGGCACTGGATACAGATGGGCCAGCTTTTCAGTACCTCCGTCAGAAATTCCCAAGGCTAGGTGAAGCAAAAATTAAAGAAGGTATTTTTGTTGGGCCACGGATTCGAAATATTCTGAAAGACAAACATTTTAACAGTATTCTATCAGATATTAAAAAAATACTTGGAATGTCTTTCGCCTCGTGGTCACTAATTTCTTCGGAAATAAAAAGCTGACAGTTATGTTACTCTTGTTAACAAACGTATCAAAAAGTTGGTTATAATATGTCTCTAAAGATCCATTTCCTACACTGGCATCTGGACTTTTTTTCTGATAACTGCGAAGCTGTGAGTGATGAGCTTGACGAACGCGTCCATCAGGATATATCAATAATGGAGAAAAGGTACCAGGGAATGTGGAATGTTTCCATGCTTGCCGACTACTGTTGGACTCTTAGAGATGCTCTAGAAACAATTCACAAAAGAAAAGCAAAAAGACAGGATATTTAGTGTCTTTACAAGTGTAAAAGTATGTATTATGTTAAAAATAAAATAAAATGAACTTATTCTTTAAAATTGCAACTAAGTTTTTAATTTCACAGCAATTTTTGTGCTCAGCGCCCAAAAATTAACAAAAATATGCACTTGTCATACAGGATACATCGAATAAACTAAAATTTGTTGCGTAGTGTTATTATAACTTTCCATATGACAAAGGTATCATTCTTGTCTTGCTATCAATTAACAGGATATTTACTGTTCCAAAATGCTACAAAATTTTTAATTTTAAATTTCTAGTATTTAAAGTCTCCTTGGCGGGAGACTATATACAGAGCAGATGCCTTAACACACCAAAGATCAGATTATAAGGAATTAGATTGACTACGTAATCATCAACAAAATGTATAGAAATGGAATTCAGGACGTAAGACCTTATCCAGGAACACGGATCATAACCCCTTAGTAAAATTAAGAGTAAGATTAAAGAAAATCCCACAACCCACGAAAAAGAGAGTTGACATAGCAAAACTGAGGAATGATAAAATAAGAGAAAGAATTGAAACAAGAATAAATAGCGAAATTCCAAAGTTACGAAACACAATTGAATCAAACAACATGGAAACTTGTTGAAATCAATTTAGAGCTTCTATTGTCAGCAGTGGAAATGATTTGATCGGCTAGAGAAACTTCAAAGGAAAGAAAAAATGGATAACAAAAGAGATATTGCAACTGACGGAAGAAAGGAGAGCACACAAAAACCGAGATGACGCTGAATACAAGCAGTTGCAAAGACGAATAAGAAGAGACATCCGAAAAGCTAAAGAAGAGTGGATGAAAGACAAATGTAAAGAAATAGAAGAACTGGAAAAGAAGCATGATCATAAAAGAAACAACTGGACGAGTAAGAACATTAAATCTCACTAGGCTTACTACTGATACTGACGAACCAATCATAGACCCAGAGGAAATACTCACAGTAGAAGAAATATACTGAATAACTCTTTTCAAATAATGGTCCAAGAATATTTCAGGAACAATATGAGGGAGAAATCTCACCTGAAATACTTAAATCTGAAGTTATAAAAGCAATAAATTCATGCAAAACGGGCAGAGCACCAGGTCCCGATAAACTATATATTGAGATCATAAAACTGTTTAATGAAGACAGCACTGACGTACTCGTAAGAATCTTCAAAGTATTATAGACATCGGAACAAATAACAAAAGACTGGTTCCACTCAACGTTCATACTGATACCGAGAAAACGGAATATCACTAAATGCGATCAATTCCGGATGATGAGTTTAATGAGCCATGTCCTCAAACTCTTTCTGAAGATCATTCACAGAAGAATATATAGAAGATGTGAGAGAGAGATAAGCTGCTGCCAGTTTGGATTTGGATTTCGGGAGGGGTTTGATACTAGAGAAGCACTTTTAAGCCCCACTATACCACTAGAAAAATGCAGAGACCAAAGAAAAGACGTATACATTTGCTTCATCGATTATGATAAGGCTTTTGATTGCATAAATTACACAGAATTAATAAAGTTCCTTCAGGACATGGGAATAGATAAAAACGATATGTGCTTTATTACCGAGCCATGAGAACATCAAACTGCATCTGTAAGAATTGCAAACGACGAGACTGATAGTTTCCCTATTTTACGCGGGATACGATAAGGCTTTGTGCTCTCTCCCCTTCTTTTTAATATATAACCCGAAAATATTTTCGAACTAGCGCTGCAAGACACAAACGATGGCATCAGAATTAATGGTTATCTTGTAAATAATTTACGGTATGCTGATGATACCGCAATAATTGCTGACAGCCCCGAAGTCCTACAACGCTTCATGAACACAATCACGACAGAAGGAGATCAACTAGGGCTAAAAATTAACATAACTAAAACCAAGGTGATGGCCATAAGCAGAACACCGGGACCGACATAACAGTAAACGGTAACGTAATACAACAGATCGATAAATTTAAATATCTTAGAAGCTGGATAAAAGCTGATCTGGAACCAGACGTGGAGATACTTAGCCGAATAGAACAGGCTACAATAGTATTTCTCGCCTTAAAAAATCTATTAGACAATCATAGCCTCAATCTAGAGCTGAGCTATCGTTTTGTTAAGTGTTACATTCGGTACTAATGTATTGCGTGGAGACATGGGCACTAAAGGCCGCCACGCTGAACAGATTTGAGGCGTTTGAGATGTGAATCTTCAGGAAATTATTGCAAATTCCTTGGACTGACCGAATAACCAATGCTGAGGTCCTAAGACGCATGAAGAGAGAAAGAGAAATGCTGCAAGTCATCAAACGCCGGAAGGCAGCCTATCTTGGACACATCTTCCGTAACACTAGGTACCAGTTCCTGCATCTGATAATGCAGGGAAAGATCTAGAGGAAACGGAGAATAGATCGCAAGAAAGAGAATGGATTGGTTTAGACGCTCACGCCTTATTCAGAGCAACCCAAGACCGAACAGCAATTTGCCCAAATTGTCACCAAACTTCATTAATGGAGACGGCACTATGAGAAGAAGAAGTATTTAAAGAGCGATATTTCAAAAACTAGACACCATATTGTTTATTGTCGCTTTTATTTTTTTATAAACTGTAAGGAATTTTTCGTTGCAATACTCATTCTATTTTCAATATATTTCTGATATATAATTAATCTAAACTATATATGTAAAAATAAAAAAGCTGAATTGCCACCGAGCATTGTTTTGCCATGTAATTATTTACTATTAATAACAATAGATTGTTAACTGTAAATTAGCTATAAATAATAAATTTACCCAATAATCATTAATCAATATGTCCGCTAACTCTATGAACAATTACTTTACTGTAACCAAATGTGTAAAGTCACACTTTTTCATAGAAAACCTGTCCCTTTTTTAAATTCCATACCTTTATTCGAAGCTCCATTTAAAAATTAAACTTTATTTAATATAATTACGTATGTTTAACTATTTTACTTTAAGGTGATGTATATTTTAAGTAAAAAGGAAACACATTGCTATATTTATATTTGGTTTTCGTTCTATTTTGCTTGCAATATGTTTCATTTGGTAAAAATATGGTGCACCTAATCGATTGCCGTTGTTATTGGTTACAGAAAATTTTAAACCTTGGGCATTATGGTATAATATGGTTGAGTGGATTAATATGTATTGAATTCCTTTTCATATGTTGTTCTTTTT
Organism: Diaprepes abbreviatus; assembly: GCA_034092305.1. Classification (NCBI taxonomy): domain Eukaryota; kingdom Metazoa; phylum Arthropoda; class Insecta; order Coleoptera; family Curculionidae; genus Diaprepes; species Diaprepes abbreviatus. The sequence continues at coordinate 5,270,530 of JASJET010000129.1, forward strand.
GTATATAATAGATTTTGAAATCCGAAAACCTATATGGAAACTATTTCCAAGTATATTAGTGTGTGATAGTATTCCTGTAAAAAGTTATACCACATCAGAAAGTAACGTAGCCAGATAGAGCAACACAAGTATGATACAGATCTGCTGCTATCTCCCTGACGCTCACATGATGATCTGTTGGGACAATTTTCTTAATCGTTTCGATGTTTTGCTCAGTCTAACTAGTGGATGGACGACCGGAACGAGACAAATCATCAACGGCAGCACGACCAGCTTTAAACTCTTTGTACCACTCGTACACTTGTCCCCGTAGGATACCTTCACGAACTTGACATAAAAAACTGGACTGCTCATGAAAATAATTTTTTGACCCCCCTTGTTGGTCGCCATTACGTGCAATGATTTGTATGGCAACATTAAATTCCCTGCTAGTTTCTTATATTGGCGTGAATGTGTCGTGTATGAATGTCAATTCAATATTCTAACTGATAGGTTTAGACAATAAATATCTTTTTGTACAGTATATCTCAAACAATAAATCGCTCTTCCTTGTTTTGGGTGACATGTTAATTGAGTATATTCAATAAAAAAGACCCGAATAATTGTTTGTGTAAAACAATATTTTACTTGAATTTCTGGTTTGAGTTTCCTCGAAACTATAATTTTATTGTCCAAGACTACTTTTTTTAACTTCTTCGGAAGAGCATAAATACGTTGCAATTTTATTATTTTTAGATGACAAGCATGGAATGTCAATTATTATAAATAAATGAGAATGCTTTTTCTATGAATATGTTTATATATTTTATTTTTTACAATAAAACTGTTACTTAACAAAATAGCTAAAATATGAAATATGTGTCAAAAACAAATCGAAAATAAATTTGTTTTTGAAAATATTATGGAAAACAGTGGTTATTTTTGCAAATAACATTAGTATAATCTACATCCCTCTTTGGACGTAGAGTGTAAGAAGTTAATTAAAAAAAGTATTAAGATATTTATTTTTTAAAATTTTATATCATGAGTTGTATATTCAATGTATTTTGTTTAATATAAGATCTCGAAAGGTTCATACAATCTATCACAAAGTAATAGAGTTTCATTATTTAAAAATAGCTTCGATTAGGTCTCTGGTAAAATTATTTTCTCCTCCAGACTTTTAAGGAACTGCTATATTAGGTATTTATATAGGGTTAATAATATTCATAATAATGTTGACATTCCCTTTATAATAACGGAGCTATAATTTAAAGGAAGTAAAATAACATTATATACTAAATCATTTTTATAAAAAAAATTCAACTCCAGAGTGAATAAAGTTTTAAAGCAGTCTATATTTAATAGCTAATCTACCTACACAAAATAATATTAATAAGACACTCTAAATGTAAAAAAGATTGTAAATATAAGAGTGGAATTCTTACATTAATATAATCATTTTTAATCTAAATATATACATAAAGATTTACTAGCAACTTTTAATTTTTACACTAGTTCCCCCTTTTCATCTACTTAACTGTTTGAGGATCTAGAATTAATCTTTCTTGCAGTTGAATTTTTAAAATAGCAATCAATCACTGCTTCTCATTACTTTGACAAGGGATTTTCACGACACAAATTTCCTTATTATTTGAGCTGAAATCAAGAATTTTTGTTTTATTTTTTTAAAATAATAAGTAATTAAATATAAATTTATTTTAAATTAATACCATATTCAACATAGCCAAAACAAATACATAGAAGTCAAATTTATGTAATTTCCAAACATTCTTAATACTATTGAAAAATTTCATATTATATATATATATATATATATATATATATATATATATATATATCATTTTATTTCTATTTTAATATGGCGAATTGATTTTTAAAAGTATAATTATTTTATATTATAACATCATACCAGTTTCGATGTTCGGCTTTATATGTCAATGCAACATTAACTTTATGGTAAAACAATATTATTTTTGGTTAATGCGCACCTAATTCAGGATTATTTTTGTAGAAAAAATATATGTTATTAAGTCCAAGTTTGGTTGTTTCAAGAGTTTACATCAAACAGTGCTTCATAGCTTTTTTCAGGCAGTTTATTTATAAGGAGCACACCATTAACTTTTTGCTCATCTTCTTGTATAAAACTATTTCCAGAAAATTGCTCCGAATAGACTTACTCATCTGGTATATAAAAGAATTATGATCATGAGCAATTTGCTTCAGCCCTTGAATTTAAAGTTTCTTTTCTTTTTGGAAACTAAAATTTTGATAACATTTAATAATTATCATACATCATATCCATAAGATTAAACTTGTTACCCTTAGATTTACACTTTGATGCAAAAGTAATATTTTAAATAACTATTATTGAATGTTTTAAAATTTACCTATCAAATAATTTACAATTTACCAGGTGAGGTATTTGAACATCTTACGATGAAAAATCGCATTTACAATCGCAAAATACAAAAAAAAAAACTTAAAATTCACGTTCCTGTTCGAAACTCTCAGTAAAACATTACATAAAATGTGATAAAATGCATAAAACAGGCAAACTCAAAAATAAATTCTTGTCAAAATTAAAAATATTCAGTCAATGTCAAAAATACAATTTTAGGGACTTCACTGTTGCCAAACCAATTATTTGCACGTAATGGCATGGAGCACGGTAGGGTCATTTTTAGTATAAGGGAGGTATTATACATGAGCAGTATTTATATGTCAAGTTCGTGGCTATCGTTAACATTTTCAACGTTTCCGCACATGATATTTTGCTAGAAACACAAAATTTCGGACAAACTCTTTGCTCAACTAATTCGACATTGCGAAATTCGCAGAACATAACAAACACTGACTTGTTTACAAGCTCCCGACAGATCGCGCTCAAACTAATATTTGAACACCAGCTGACAGATGTACCAACCTAGAAAAAGAAGATTTTAAAAATATTTCAAACGCGATTTGTTTGAATGGGAAATTCCGAATACTTTTTGATCAGAAGGTTATCATTAACAGTTAAGTACCTAATACAATTTCAATAGTTTAGTAACTATTTTATGGAATAGTTAATATGTATTAAAAAATCTATTATTCGTCCTTAAATTTGGCTTTTAAACTATGATTTTTAGATTTTTTTAAAGCGATAATCCTAATATCATAAATTTTGTTAAATTATTTTATGCATAAATACAATATGCAACAAAATCATGTTTTTATCGAGAACGATTCAGCTTACAGACTTCAATTAAGATTACTTTTTTTTGTCTGAAAGGCAAAGAAATTGAAAAATATGCAATACAGTCTGCGCTTTCCTAAAAAAGTATAAAAAAGTTCACTCCACCATTTTAATGACCGTACTATGATGCGGCAGATAAAAAGATATCATTAAAATATTAGTGTAGTTCTCACCTTTAAGAATAAATGTCTCGACATGGGGAAGTTCTATAGAAAAATTTGATATGAAAATATATTGTTATTTAATTTACGCTATTCACTTCCAAGAGATGATTTTAAAAAATTTGTTTCCAGAGAAGTTCTTCTACGAGAGTCAACAATCTTGGAAAGGAACCCAATGTGTTGGTACTTTACTTATGCCAAATCGCTTAATTAAGATGTGCTTTATACTCGTCATTTGATATTTTTACCTGGAAAGTTTTCCGGGAGTTTTGAAAATTGGTAATTTTATAGATACTGATGTGCTCTTTTCGAATTTCGACTTTGCCACCTCGTATCTCTGCCGCTTGCGCCGCCGTATTGGAAAAATGGCGCCTAATAACAGTTTTTTTACAATATCTCCTTTCCGACGCATTTTACGACAAAAATATTTATATACAAAATTAAACTAGAGAAAATTTCGTGTAATTTATGTATTTACATTTTTTTTTTGTAAAATCAATAGTTTTTGGCGTACGAGCGCCGCAAAGTACATTTCAATATGCGTTTTGAAAAATAACTCATTTCCACACCACCTTGAGGTAGAGTAAGCGGCGCGGTTTTTTTTTTTTTCATGGTGTCCCCTGTAGGCCTAATCTACATGTGATGCACCCTTTCGAAATTTAGCGCAATCTCCTTCGCTTTGCTGTTCCTGATGGACCAGGCGTTGCGAGTTCGTCTTGGGCACCGATCGAGACGTCGCAGACCGAAATTTCATCCGCATCATCTGCGATGGATATAGCCACAATAAATCTGAAACGGATGGCGTAACTACTTCCGAAGCCGCACGAATGCTACCAAGGTTTTGAATCTTTATTGTTTTTAAGCCCGTATCGTTTTTTTTTTCACAAATGTTTTTAATGCAATGGTACCTAAACTACCAACGACTCTTGCAGACGGCATTTGCTTTAATCGTAGAATAATTTGATCAGGAGCCATAGCAGTTGTAGGTGTTACACAATGGATACCGCCCATGGCATGGTAACTGTCATTACCATCTAATGTCTGCGTATTGAAATCAGCGTTGTCAAAAGAAAATTGAGAAAATGCGTTATCATCGATATTCAACGGTGCGCGCATAAGAGCTGAAACTTCGATCAACATTGCTTCGGTGTATGAAGAGCAAAATCCAAGAGATGATAATACATCTATTAATCGCCGAGATCCATACTTATGAAATAAAAATGCAGCTAGTCCGATCTAAAATGATGATATAAAAGATTTCGGTCTTGCTGCTGCAATTATAGAATGGGCGATAGCAATGTTTTTTTTCTTCCATTTTTCAAAAGACGCTCATTTGTTTCTTAAAATCACTCCATCTAGGAAAACGCGTAAAGTTTCAGGTATAACTGACTCAGAGTCTTGAAAAAAATCTGATGGAGGATAATGTTTTGTCTCATAATCCGTAGAGCGAATATCCTATATAACAATTTCTGCTGCTGTTTTTACAATACGCTGACGTTCTTCTACATTGTCATTACTTTTTTGATTGTACCAGGCTTTCGTTAATAGCCTAAACCCTGTATTTCGGAAACAAACCACCGGAGCCTTATTGGCAGTGACGGCAAACTAAAATATCATCACCGTATTTTTTGAGGAGTTGTGCTTTCCCTATTTTTATGTATGGACAGTAATCACCTTCAATTTTGGCTATCAATTTGTCCAGAGAAAACTGATACTCATCGGAATTCTGCTCAAGATAAGAATAAATGAATTAAATCGCAGTATCGATCTCATTTGCATACGGACCTTTTTATATCTTCAGCTGGTGGTGTTTGATACAATTTTTTCATGCAGGAATTGTGGTACTGTGCATCGGCTGCACAGTACCACATGCTCACATGCTCAAGACGCTCAACAATTGCTTGACCCCAATCATCATTACGAGCTTTACCAAGTTCTGAAATACTATTTTTCATTGATAATTTCCGCACACTATACACAACATTACACTTGCACAACCGCGCCTGTTTTTGTTTTGCTAAAAACTCTGCTGTTATCTCATGAGCGCATAAAAAACAATGATCTTTGAATGAGAATGTTGGGTGCGAGGATCTCAGTAGTGGTCGAGGTGTCGTGACATCGCTTCCTCTACGCAATGATCTAACGATTAACTTTTCATTATTATATCGTTTTCGACATACATCATGAACCACTATCGATTTTAATCCCGCTAAAAGTTCAACTTTATTGTCTTTTCTTTTAACACTTGACTTACGAAAAGTCTCCAATCCTTTTTCCTTCACTTCAATTGTTTCACTTTATAATAATGGATTATTACAAATAAAACAATTTACTTTATCAGAAGCCAAGGCTCTATAAACACAGACAACACTGTAAGACGATAGACGTATACTGATGACTCAGACTAAACTAAATACTTCTCTTGAGTTCTACCAACAGATGTTTCCTTTAAGGTCGAGAGAGGGGCCTGACACGAAGGCGACGCATTTACCCTTATACCTGTTTTTTTAATACTTGCGACAATAGTAAAATATTTTGGAGAAATATACGCCAAAACTCTGGATTTTACAAAAAAAATTGTTAATACATAAATTGTAGGAAATTTTCTCCAGTTTAATTTTATATATAAATATTTTTGTCGTAAAGGCGTCGGAAAGGAGATATTGTAAAAAAAACTGTTATTAGACGCCATTTTTCCAATATGGCGGCGCGAGCGGCGGATAGATGGCAAAGTCGAAATTCGGAAAGAGCACATCGAAATCTATAAAATTACGAATTTCCAAAACTCCCGGAAAACTTTCCAGGTAACCCCCTTTTTTTGACCAAATGACTTGGCTATTAGCAGTAGTAGAAAATTTGCAGATTGAACTGACGGTCGCACTCCGCAATACCTTTCCAAAATTCGAATATTCACTAAAAGTAACTTTCAACAGATAAAAACATTGAAATATTCAGATTTACCAACATTTTTACTTTAAATAAATTGAAATAATTTCTTTTTTATAAATTGTTCCTATCTCATATGGCTTAAAATTGTAAACGTTATTACATCCAATTAGTCCTCTTTGTGTTTAATACAATCATTTTAAAGGCAATATTAGAAATTTAAGTGGCAATCTATGTCTAAAATGCGTGGCGCTTTAATGTAATACGAATAGTTCCAGATTCCAATTGAAAATTGAGACTATTGGTTAACAATGGCATTCAGCTAAACTAATTTAACTATTACTTCGACAGCGTCATTGTTGCATCTATGTCATTGTACTATGATATTCATGAAAATCGGACAACACAAGTTTTTTTTTGTTTATTTGAAGGTTGTAGACAATGGTGAAGATTGACTAAAATGTGGTTGTTGGACTTGCATTGTTTTTATTTTTATTTATTTTTGCGACTATAGGTTTAAAATCTTTTTGAAGTCCTTAAGCACTAAGAGCCCATTTTAGTTTCCTTATGTCATATTTGTGAATACTTACAAACAAAAGTTCTAGATAGAGGCAGCTGGTGCATTAAAAAAGTAGGGGTTGCAATTTCAATGGTACAATAAAAACATGAATATGTATAAAACCTGCAATAGGTATCGGTAGATGAAAAAATAAAAGTCTTTAAAAATTGCAAAACAAAATGCACTTATAACTTACCGTGTGAATTATTTATAAAGAGAATCCGTACACCGATCTTTGGCATTATCAAACTTATTAATAACTCGTTGATTAAAATCAGGCATGCTTTCGATAAGATTCCTTTCTTTAGAAAACATTGCTAAAGCAGAAAGGTTTCCTTCAACCATGTGATTTGTGTAATTTTAATCTTTAAATTGTATCTGTATTTTTAATTTATCTTAAAATGTATATCTTGGTTTTTAATTTTTCTTTTTATATTAATTTCTATTATACTTATTTTATACCAGCTTTGACGTATAATACACTTGTTGTGCCTAACATGAATAAACTATTCTATTCTATTCTGTTCTATTCTCAATGTCTCACTTAGCTCGATGTTTTGTAAAAAATAGTCAAGTACAAGAAGTCGCGAAATTGATCTAAATTCTTCAATTTCATATATGAACTGACAGTTCTATACGGTAATTTTGTTCGATAAAAAAGGGATAAATTTTTGTTCGGGAAAACATGTACTATATTCGAGATAATGTTTCGAAAAAAAAAGACTGGCTGTTATCAAGTAATCTGTAAAGTTAAATAGTTCTTTTGCTTGACAAATGATTATACCACAAACTAATTTTCCTTCCCGAGAAAATTCCCGGAATCATCGAGCTTACGTGGTTTTGAAGTAGATGGTGATGGCTCAGCGGCATGTGAGGTAATAATATCTCTAATTTCTGTTAATTTTGATTCAAATGATAATATATTAGCATCAATTTTTATTGTTTGAAACTTATCAAATAACAAATCAATTTGAGGCATTATTTTGTAAAATAAGTTTAACCATGAAAAGAAACTCTTGCTTTTGAGAATTTTGACATACCCTGATGATTGATTCGTGGTACTAAAGTTTCTACTGTCATCTAAGATTTTTTCCATTGTCTCTAGAATGCTGTCTTTGTATTTGAATACTGTAGAAACAACTCTAGAAGTTCCATCTTGTTGGGGCCGAATGAGATAAGCGATTGTTAACAATTTGATTTAATATTGCAGTTCTTTGAAGACAACTTAAAAAAAGAACAAATCTCTTGTAAATTGGAAAATAATATGCGGACATTTTTATTGGCGGATGCAGCATTTATCGTTGTCAAATTTAATTGATGTGCAGAACAATGCATGTAAGAAGTATGTTTATAGGTTTTTTATAATTGCTTGCACCCCATTCGACAAGCCGCTCATAACTGATGACAATCATATGTTTGCGAAATGAGTTAATTTTTATTACCTTTGATGTTTTTTAAGTACAACAGAAGACAAATTTTTCGCGTCATGTTCTAAAGGCACTAAGAAATCTTAAAATCTAATCAAACCTAATTTTGATAGCAGCAATAACATCCCAGTTCTAAGCAGAGCGTTGGGATTTTTTCTTCCCTTTTTTAATAAAATCAACCAAAACCAATATTATATATGCTATGATTTTGACAGGAATATTTTAATTAACCCTATTAAAACCATTAATTGCAACATCAAGAAGAATGAAATTACGATTAAAGAAAAGTTTAAGTTGTTCACAGAAATATTTAAGAAAGATTATACCTTTATTTATACGGATGGGTCAAGAAGTGAATGAAGAGTGGGTTTTGGTATTAATATACCTGATATCAATTGTTAATTTTCATCTAGACTCCCAGATATTCTAAATATCTGTAAAGCTGAAATTATTGCAATTTATCAAGCTGTCAGGGTAGCTATTAACAAGCGTCTAAAGAAGGTTATTATCTTCTCAGATTCACTAAGTGCTATTTCCAAAATCAAAGATACGAAAAAATCATTCAACGAAGAAAGTTGGTCCCTAAAAACAAAAAGGTTAATTTGTCTGGCCAATCAAAATAGTTTTGATATACGGCTTTGCTAGATTCCGGGACATTCGGACATTCCGGGAAACAATGAGGTAGATTTGTTAGCTAAAATAGGTAGAGACCTGAATGTTCCTATGAATGTGCCGTTAGACTATAAAGATCTCATATCGATATTTAAAAAGAAGATTTATGAAAAATTTAAAACCCTCTGGGGTTCCACTTTATTACGTAGGAACCCTCAATATAGAAGAGTGCAATCAACCTTCCCAACCAAAATATGGTATATGGATTCTACGTTTAAAAACAGAAGATATATTACTACCATCATTAGACTACATACAGGACATTGCTTAACTAAACAACAACTCTTCAAATTGAATCTGGTAAATGACCCTCATTGCGAATGTGGTCTGCTGGAAGATCTGAATTACATTTTTTTTGAATGCCCTATCAACCGCATTGCTAATTATGATATTTATTCTAAATCAATCGCGGCAAATAATGCAACCCCAATCTCGATATTCTCTGTTATAAATAGCCCAACTACTGAAACAGTTAATGTCCTGATGAAATTCTTGTGTTACAATCAAATTAAATTATAATATTATCTGGTTGCTCAACTATATCTTTCATCCTAGTCTAAATCCCATTTCAGAAAATAACTTATTACATAAATCTCTTGATATTCGAGCTACTAACCCCTGAACTTGCTTACTAACCCAACCTCTCTAGAATTAGCCTGAGTTCTGTAATGCTCACAGCACGAGACCACATCGGAGGCCCTGATATGGTTTAGAGCCAGTCTTCATTGGAGTCTCTACCAAATTGAGCTGGAAAATTGCCCCGAAGCAAAGCCATAAAACAAAAAAGAAGAAGAAGAATCTCAAAACCGCTCAACTGGCTTGGCCTGTACAATGTATCTGAAGACAATTACCATTTGAAAGATATTTAATACGTTACTATAAATGTATTTTCATGTGTATTTTTATAAATAAATCCTGTTATCCTTAACATATCTTGTTTCTTTTACTTTTTTGAACTTATGTATAAATATTTTATAAAAATGTTTGTATTAAATAAAAATAACTGATACATTCTATAACTCAAAATGCATACCACGGACAGTCATTATAACATCAGTTGTACTTTTTTTTTATATTTGTTGACTAGTGTAATCAAGTAAGATCAAAAATAAGTATGCTTTTATTCACCATGAATACACAATACAAAAAATAAACATCCTATATAAGGTGTTACTATAATTCAACAAATTAATGAATCCCCAATACAACAAGAATAATCTTTTCTCGCAAACTTTTTACATAAAATATAACTTTGATAAATTACATTACAAAATTACAGGAAGCATGTAAAAATAAAAGTCCATCCTATGACTGCACATTCACTTGATAATAAATGATTGAAAAATGAAATACTTTGGCGTGTAAGAAGCTCTCAAAGGTGCTATTAGAGAGCCGACCATCAGACTCCAGTTTGAATGGACTTATCGTCGATAAAAACTGAGATCTGTGGGTTAAAATCGGAACAGGTGCAAATGGAATTGAATGCAGTGATGCCAAACGTATTTTAATGATTTTAAAGCTCAACAGGTATGGAGTATGTGGAATACTACAAATCGGACGGCAACTTGATCATGAAAAATCGTGACAATTAAAACGTGATCAAATTAAACGTCAGTTTAAATGACTAGTTTGTATAAATTTCTTTATCTAAAACATTGACACTTTCGATAATAGATCTGATTGTAATGTTCATTTCGGGGTTTTTAAGAGCCCAATTTAATTCATTTTTTTAATAGTATAATAATAAATAATATAAAGGGTGTTTTTATAGAGCAACATTTTTTTAACTGGCGGCCATTTTGTCAGCTGTCAAGTGATTTATGTTTAGTTTCGTTTGGCATTTCAACATGAATAAACTGACGCCTGAACCACGCTTCCAAATTGTGCAAATTTATTTTGAAAATCATTGTTCTGTTCGAAATACGTATCGCGCACTACGTCCATTTTACGGTCAACATAATCGTCCATCAGAGCAATTAATTCGATTAACTATGGAACGTTTTCGCACTACGTTTACTCTAAATGATAATACGCATCCTCAGAAACGTCGTACAGTGCGTACAGAAGAAATTGCTGCTGTAGAGCGTAGCGTAGAGGAAGACCCCAATCAGTCTATCCGCCACCGTACACAGGAATTGGATATGTGTCCATTCACTTTATGGAAGATTTTGCGGAAAGATCTCGGTTTGCGTGCTTACAAAATCCAACTCGTGCAAAAATTGAAGCCACACGATCACCTAGCAAAGCGTAGATTCGATAAATGGGTACAAAACAAGATTGCCGTTGATCCCGATTTTTATAAGCGTATTTTGTTTAGCGATGAAGCTCACTTTTGTTTGAATGGATACTTCAATAAACAAAATTGCCGTATTTGGAGTGATGATAATCCTCAAGTGTATGTTGAGATACCGTTACATCCAGAAAAACTGACTGTTTGGTGTGCTTTATGGGCTGATGGAATCATTGGTCCGTACTTCTTTAAAAACAATGCTGGTCGGAACGTTACAGTCAATGGTGACCGCTATAGAGCCATGAATACTGACTTTTTCGTTCATCAATTGAACAACCATGATGTGCAGGGGCTGTGGTTTCAACAAGACGACGCAACATGTCACACAGCTCGTGTCACAATTGATGTATTGAAGGAAACGTTTGATAACCGCATAGTTTCACGTTTCGGACCCGTGAATTGGCCTCCAAGATCGTGCGACTTAACGCCGCTAAATTATTTTCTGTGGGGATATGTAAAGTCGCTAGTCTACGCCGATAAGCCCGAAACGATTGATCACTTGGAGGACAACATTTTCCGCGTTATTGCCGATATACGGCCACAAATGTTGGAAAAAGTCATCGAAAATTGGACCTCCAGATTAGACTACGTCCGAGCCAGCCGTGGCGGTCATATGCCAGAAGTCATATTTAAATTATAATGCGAGAAGGTTATCTTTCGAATAAAGTAAATTTCATGTCAATTTAAAAAATTCATCTTTGTTTTATTCCATTTAAAAGTTCTATACCTCTATAAAAACACCCTTTAGTTGTATCTACACACTTATCCCTTTAATAGTTGCTTCATAGAAGTGGTTTGTTTCAACAATAGTAAATTGTCCATTTCAGATAGAATATCTCGCATTTTTTTATCATATACCCTTACAACTTATAAATTTCGCTGATAAATAATACAACCATTATATATATTTCAATACAAGCATCATTCATTTTTCTTTTATAGTTTATATCAACCTACCTTGGCATCTATATACCCGCATTTCAGCAGCCACATATTCAAGATAAAACTGTAGGTATATTGTTTAACTTTTTCGGATCTTTATTGATTACGAGAAATCATTTGACAGGATACAGTATGTGAAAATATACTGAAGAATGTTGGTGTAGATGGCATGGATGTGTACATCAGTCAGATAAGCATTTTGCCGAGCCACTTAATCATCCAGGCACAGACCCGAATTTTCGGGTAATATAGGCCTAGAAAAATAAACCCTATATATCTTCTGCACGAAATTTGTGTCATAAACTTTTTGTAAACAAATGTCAAGAAATGCATTTTTTTGCACTTTTTTGCTTACCAGCAAAAACTAAAGAAATTTTTGGACAAAGTGGAATAGCCATCTTATAGAGAATTGAAAAACCTACAAATTAGTTTTTCACCGATCTCGATGTTTTTATTTGTTGCTGAGAAAAATGCAAAACAAGGTCAAAATTGTTACAATATTCAATTAACAATAACCATTGCTAAATACAATCTACGACTTTATTGTTAAGTAAAAAAATTGGGTTTTTTAGTGCTTAACATGTGGTAAAAATTTCAGATCAATTCATCAAATAGTTTATACAAAATTTAATTTGTTTATCAGAGGCGAGCGAACTTTGCAATAACATTCTAGTTCCATTGATGAAGGTATACCAATTCTGAGCACATCTCATGAAAGAAGAACTCTTCTTCTATGAGAAGTATTACATGGAATTGGGGGAAATTAATTTTAAATTTGTTTAAACTTCATTAGAAAACCACACCACCACAAATCATTTTTACCTTGTAAACACATTTAATAACTTTCAGGGAAACCTGACACGACACAGGAAGAAAAATCTTGTGATCCACATTGGACAAATCCAACTTCTATATTGGAAAAACACAACAATTTTGTTTCATCCAAATACAGACAAATCATCATCATCATTACTCAGCCATCTGTATCCACTCCTAGATGAAAACCTCCTCCAAATTTTTCCACTGTTCTCTATTTTGTTATCTGCGTAACATAACTCTTGCTGTTTTTTATGTCATCGCTCCATCTATTTTCGAGTCTGCCACTGTTACTCTTACTTTTCCTAGGTATCCAGTCTATTAGTCACTATTATCAGTCATTCTCGCTATGCAACAAGCCAATCTCAAGTCATAAAAGCATCGAATGTTTGAGTTATGCTAAAGAAAATGGTATTCATATGTTATGTTTACCGCCACATTGCACTCATAGAATGCAACCTTTGGATGTCAGTATCTATGGACCACTAAAAATTTATTTCAATCAAGAAATTTCTAAATGGCTAAAAAATCATCCAGGGCGTGTTGTTACCCATTTACAAATCGGATGTTTGTTCAATGAAGCATATGAAAAGGCCGCAACTGTTCAAAATGCAAGTAGTGGCTTTAAAAAGACAGGCATCTGGCCTGTCAATCCTGATATTTTTCCAGACTACATGTTCGCACCTGCAGAGACCACAAATATTTCGTTGAATCAGGAGGATATTTCAGACAGTACACTTGAACTTCCCAGCTCAAATTTGTCATCAGCTGAATGTATCAACACTTCTTCAATCCAAGAAGATCCGAATAACAATGTTGCATCTATTTTAGATCCATCAGCAGCAAATGACGATAAACTGGATTCTTCACAAAACACTACAAAAGCAACCACTGATGCTGATATTGGAGTTGTTGTTTCTGATGTAATGAACCTGCATTTAGTAAACAAACGTAGAAGAGTCTAATGCAGTTGAGGTGGCTGCAGCAGCGTACGATGACGGTGTGAGACATGGTACATCAAAGCAATCACTAGCATATCCAGTAGCAACTATTTTGCCAGCACCACAGGGGCAGTTCATTCGAGGCCAAGGAAAAAGAAAATTGAAACCTGTCAGAGGTAATTGGGTTTTAACTTCTACTCCAAATATGCAAGAAGTTATTGCCAAAAATAGGATCCACCAGCAGAAAAGAAGAGACAGGTTAACGAAAAATTTTTGATAGTGATGAAAAAAAAATTCCTGCTTACAAAAATGCACTACCATTAGAAAAGAGATCGAGAGCATCGAGGCAGCGTAAACCTACTCTAAATGATGATGATAGCTCAGGAAATGAAGTTTTCATATGCGAGACAAAAGACGTTAATAACGACTGCACTTGCATTTATTGCAATGATCTCTTTTCCCGTTCTAAGCCCGATGAAGGTTGGTTACGATGTATGACTTGTTTTCTTTGTGCTCATGCTTCATGTGCTGATGTCCCAAAGAAGACCAAACGATTTATTTGTGAATTGTGTTCTTAAAATTTTAGTATGTCATTATGTCCTTACTGATTATAATTACGTTAAATAAAAAAATATGATTAAAAACAAAATACCCTGTCATTTTGTCTGTACTCCCCCTACGTTGCAGCATCATACGTAACCACCGGCAGGATATATTGTTCACAGACTTTTCTCATTAAACATATTGATACTGTTTCTTTAAGAATATTGCGCATTTTACAAAATGCTATCTATACGGTGGTGGATGTTGCTGGTTCGATTATCTTTACCAGTCCTTATGACCTAAGTATTTGTAGGTCTGAACCTGTCCAATTCCATGTTCTCTTATTTTACATGAAACAATTCTCAAGTTCTGAAAGCAGACTTTATTTTAGCGCCAAAAAATTATGTTAAGAATGGTGCTACTTCCTTTCCAGGAATCAAAACTTGCAGAATTGTGTTGTTACTCCTTTGCAATATAATACCAACTTATTATCTCATAAATTTCTTTAGACAGTTTAATCTTAATCTTCGCTGTAATAACAGGGTTTTAAATAAAATGTCAAATATATGAACTGGAACAAGAAGCAAATATAGAAGTTAAGAAGATTATAGCGGATGCATGTAATATCTATTTCAATTATAAGTATATATTAGGTATGATTTTTAAAGCAAAATGAATTTCTGAAATAGCTTAATGCTCAGTTTAACATTTAAAGTAATTTTAGCTACTTACTCAGTCTCATTTTAAAATAAACAACTAAAACTGAGCTATTAATAAAGACTATTGACTATAATTTGTCGAACATAAAATTGAAAGTAATATTGTCTGTAAGTAAATATCTTGCTGCATAAAATGCTGGTTTTCCTTTTGCAACTCGCAAAAGAGATAATAAAATATGGCAATGGCGCATAAATCTGGTTCTACCTCGAGCACTTTCTTCTAAGTGGAACATTAAATGTAAAAAGACATAGTCTTCGGTTGCTTAGAGTTGTTTGCTGGATAGTACGTGTTGATTTTTATTTATATGCATTTTATAATTCGTTACATATTAAAATTGTAGCTAAAAATATGATAAACAGAAAAGAGAGAATATAACTCCAGCACTTAGGGTCCTGTATCATCAATTATATTATTTGTTTTTAAACGAATTAAATAAAGTAGTATATCAATATTTTTGTATTTATTGACAGGAGACATATATGGATCCAGAGCCAGACAACATGAAAGCTTGAGTAAGTTACCAAGCATCTTCCAGGCGGAAATATACGCCATCGGGAAATATATTCAATTCAGGAAAAAGAAAAACTATCGTAGACAGGAGATTATTATCATGTCGGATAGTCAAGCAGCCATCAGTGCGCTGAATTATCAAGTAATCAGCTCCAAGATCATCTGAGAATGTCTAGAGAAAGTAAATGAATTAGGTAAGAATAAAAAAGTCACCCCCCTGTGAGTACCAGGACACCCCGGGGTAGAAGGAAATAAAATAATAGACAAGTTCGCGAGAAAAGAGGACGACGCAGCATTGCCTTTTGAAGGGACACCTCAGGAAACTCGGATTGGCAGAAAGAGAAGAATGCAGATTTTGCGAGAAAAATGACGAAACCTCTATTCATATCCTTTCAAAGAGCAGCGCATAGAAAACTTTAGAAGGAGGTTCTTGAGAACACACCAAATAGAAGAAAGGAAATTAGCCAATTTCAAGCCGTCCAGTACCCTACGGGTCTTAAGGAAAATAGGACTGAAGGACTTGCATTGCCACCTGAAGGGACACCTCAAGGAACTCGGATTGGCAGAAAGTGAAAAGTGCAGGAAGAAAATGAAACCTCTACTCATATCCTTTCAGAAAGCAGTGCATAGAAAACATTAGAATGAGGTTCTTCTATATGAAAGAAAGGAAGTTAGCCACTTTAAAACCGTCCAATACCCTAAGGTTCCTAAGGAAAATAGGACTGGAGGACTTGCTCTAGTCAGCAAGGTATCCCTAATGACTTGGCATCAGAACACAATAAGATTTATCAGATTGCAGTATTCTGATCCCCAATTTCACACACCTACCCATACATATAATTACTAACACAGTAATAACAAGTTAAGGTTAAACATAGGTTTTATATTTAAGGGATTTTTAGGCAATTTAAAAAGTGCTATATTTTCTCCAGTTTTTGATGTGTAATTACGTCAACAGGAAGTTCCTCGTACCGCACAAAACATAAAATCAACATAAAATAACACGACAGAGTGTAAAAATAAGGTTAGATTAGATCCAATTATTCGAGCAATACAAGTTCGGCCGAGAACTGACAGAAAGACGCTATTGGCGCAATAGTGTTTTTTTCGAGAAAGGAAAATCTTGCACACCAACACGAAGTGTAAAGGTAGTGTCGAATTTCTACTAGCTAAAACCCCCCTTGGACGAAAGTCCACACGATCTACTTTGGTTGACTATAATGAAGCTATGGCCTACAGAAGCGCACTGTGAGTGTCGTCCCATTGATTTCCGGGCTGAAGCCTTGTAAACTTCCGGTCATCACGCATTGGTGTTTTAGCTCCAGATGCCGTTGCACCTATTGCCTTTTATTTCACATACAATGTAAGGTTGGTCTTATTCACTCTTTCATACGTCAATCGTTCATTACTAGTGAAATGCTGTTCAGGGCTTCTTGCGTTCCCTGAATTCTCGGTTCTGCCCTTGGCATTCCTCCTCTGAGTTCTGCGTACCGGTTGATCTTGGTTTTTTCTCTAGTTCTTTCTTCATTCCTCTTTCTCCTCTCTTCTTTCTTCTTTCTTCTTCTCTCTTTTACCTGATATTTCGGATTTCTACCTAGTTTCTTTGCCCAGAGTTGCAATATAGGTCTTTTGGATTTTCTTGCATCCTCTTCCAGATGATAATCCACTGCTTGTCTGATCAGTGTATTGTCATATTCTTCTGCTTTCTGAAAGACTTTAATAGCCTTTTGTTTTAGAACCTCTCGTAGAGGGGTCCATTTCATGTCTCTACGTACTTGTTATTTCCTGACGAACCACGAAGCGTTTAAAGCCATTTTATACTATGCTTTCCTGAGCTTCGAACCTTTTGAGATACGATTCCGCAACGTAGCCCCACGCTGCTGAGCCGTAAGTCAGCACTGGCCTCAGCACTGTTTTTATTATCGTTAGTTTGTTCTTCAAACTCATTTTGCTCCTTCTGTTTAACAAAGGATAAAGTTATTTTCTCACAAGCTTGAACTTCTTTATTGCAGCAGTGATGTGTTCCCAACTCTGTCTAATGTCACTCCAAGATATTTTGCTTGATTCGTCCATCTGACTACTTCGCCATCAATATCTATCATCTCGCCCGGTGGTCTCCTTCTCTTCGTCAGGTAGAGCGCTTGACTCTTTTCGGCGTTTACTGCTGTTTTCTAAGAGATGAATTAGTCATTGACTAGGTCCATCCCTTCTCACAGGTATCTATTAATCATCATCGGATGAATAGATTTTGCTATGATTGCTGTATCATCTGCGAACAGGGCCATGTTCGTATTCCTAGTCTTGGGGGTGTCGTGAGTAAAAATATTATAGAGGTGCAGAGAGAGTAAGAATCCCTGTGGTACACCTGCCTCTGGTATTCTCGGTTGGCGCAATAGTTTTAGCAGAAAGGTTTTTAAAAGGCGGTGTTGCCCTATTTCTCATTCCATCGTAGCTTCATTGAAGAAAGTACCAAAACTAAAAGTTTAGGAGAATATTTCTTTACAAAATATGGTAGGAAAACAAAACTATCAAATCATTTTTGTACATCTATTTTATTACCACCCATTTTTCTGTTTTTGGATATGGGATAAACTATACTAAAACAAGTTTAATGCGATCAATGTTTGAACTTTTCCTTAGAAGAAGGTATTTGAAGCTACTTTTAAAGTTATTTTTCTCGCAAGAATCGTTACTTAAAAATATTGATTTTTTTTTGTTTTTTAGATACCAAATAATGGTATTTTGAAGTTTTATAGGTTTTTCCATACAATTGTGTAACCATTGAACATCTTTAAGATTTTTTAATTATTTATTCTACAATTTCCGCTGAAAAAAGCTTTTGAACCTTATTACAAATCTGCTACTGTATATAATGCAATCCCACATCCATCTTTGTGGTGTTATCTTTATTTTCCAGGCGCCCTATTTTTAGTTATCACTTCAAAATCAACTTCTTCTGAAGTTTTAATACAAACAAACAGACCACCTATAAAGAATATACATCCACTTAAACCTTTCTTAACATTCATAAGCAAAATAACATCCCTTTTCCTCAAGACCGTAAAAATCTAAAATTATGTAAAATATCACATAAAAGCATATTAAAAGCGATCCGGTTGCCTCCAGCTGCGTAAGCTTCCGCTTAAAAATAAACAGATCATTCGACCTATAAGACGTTGTGTAATAAATAACTGTAATAAAAAAACTACAACACCTATTAAAACTATTATTTTATTATATGCAAATTTAAACAAAAGTAATTCTAACTTTCATAACATGTAAATAAATAAGTATTATTTCAATAAAATAAAACATTTTTCTTTATTAATGCGCAATATGCTTTGAATTTTCTCACGGTATCGTTTATCAAACTATCGACGAGTTTGTACTTTTTGTTTGTTTGAAATTCTTTGTAGAGGAAAATATAAAAACAAAGAATTGCAGTTTGAGGGAATGTGGTTTGTAATGAAATATTAGAATGGGTATTGTAGTTTATGTGAAGAGATATATTATGTGTTACGATTTTTATTTTTCATATAACTTTATCTTTTACCGATAAAACAAAAATTGAATAAATGTGAATATTAAACTGTCTTAGTAGTGTTACAAGTTAACTAAAACAGTCTAGAGAGTAATGATCATCCAGGGGCCCTATCCTTGAACTGGGGAACGTGAAGTGAACGGTGAAAAGGTGGCGAACGCGTATTCTTGAAATGTTCATCACTCATATCCTCGTTCACCCGGTGGAAGATGTGTGAAACATGCGCAAATGAAATGTCAGCCGCTAAATGACTTATTTAACGCGCAGATTTCAAAAAATAAAATAGAATTAAAAATTTTTATTTTATTTTTGGTTCTTCAAAATAACTCGCATTAAAAAAATAATACGTTGACGAACCGTTTCTTTAAGACGTTTTATTTTCTGAATAAACAGTTGAAACGTTAATTAGGTGGTACCCCGATATTTTCAATATTTTCAAATTTTTTAATAAAATATCCTTAGAAAATTCAATATGTCTCGCAAATATTAAGCAAATTTGAGATTACAGACATATAAAATTATTACATGAGATTCTGTTCATAATTCAATTGAATGAGCGTGCTATTTAAAAATATATTTCTAGGGCCAGTTCTGCTTATGGATTTAACATAAATACTTGTGTCCATAACAGCCGAGTATCTTAGTTTTAAACAGTTAAATCTAACATAATTCTTTTCACGACACAACTTATAATAAATTTGAGAAATCACAATTTCTAAGCTATCTGAAACTTTTATTTAAATAAGTAACAAATTTTATATTTAAATTATGCTAGCTATAGCACTTAATTAGAATGTGTTAAACACTATACGACACTACAATTAAATAAATATTATGATTATAATTTATCAAGACATATAAATATGAACCCTACAGACCAACGAATGAGGTCCTTCAACATAAAAACCTTATTTATGGTACATTTGATCTTCAAGTCTCTACAAATCTTTATAAAATAAAAAAAATATATATATTTAAAGTTGAATGTGAGAACCGCCAGTATCTTTAATGGACATTTTCTGTCTGGCCTTTGGTTTCGGTCCCTGGTCATCAACAGTTTCACTATCATTGTGCAAGTTTCAGGTTTTCTTTCAAATTTACTTGTCAGGACAGAACATCTTGCAATAAGAGGCTGGACCCTTTGTGAATTCATACAATAAATAACTGATTGGATAGTTTCCGTAGTGGATTAGGATTATGGCTTTTAGTCATTCTACGTAGAGTTGTAATTTCCACCGTTGCACGGTTTATCATTGCTGACTTTCTGCAATTACGGTCAGTATATTACTTTGTATATATGAATGCTGCTTTTCTTGATATCCCTTTTTCTTTATATATTAGAATCTTCAAGTACTTGGCTCTTTGTATGCATTTTTATTTAACAGTTGTAGAGTGTCAATTTAAAATAAATTTAATCCAGGCAAAGTACAAATATTGTAATGGCAATCAATAACTTCACAAAAATAACAACAACAGCAGTGTTTTTTTTTTTTATTTTGACGATTAATTTAAAGTACCAAAACTATTTTTGGTCTAAAATGCCAACAAAATATACTACGGACATTTTCGGTCTGACAGGTCAATTCAATCTGTCATCCATTTTATTTTTTGAAATTCCCGGGTTTTAGCACGTTCATATCTGGCAACATTGGCTTTTCAAGAATACGGCTTTTACTGTCAAAAAGTTCACATCGCCATTCCCATCTCCATTCACACCACTTTTCACATCACATCGAGGATAGGGGCCCAGATGAAACCAAATAATCCATAAATCAAGGAATTTCAAGAAGGGTCTACTGGCAATTGTATCTTTGTTACACAGCACGACATGAAATTTGTATGTTGAATAAGAATAATGAATTTCTAAAGGTTTTAGATTGCTGAATGTGAATCTGGCCTCAGAATTGCTCTATCATATCAGGTTTTATAAATATCCTAACCTAAAACTGCAAAAAATGCTATTTTGACTTATTTTTGGGGTTATGAGTTCCAAGAGTTTTTATCTGTGTTGCAGGTAGCAGGCATTCACATAACAAAGCTCTGTCATATACCTACATAAATTCCATACATAATAGAAATAAAAAGAAACTACAAAAACAAAAAATCTTCTCTTTATCAACTCCATCATACTCTTAGTGTCACCATCTTTGGCATTGACCCCAACGAATCCACTCTGACCCGGAAAGATCTTCGAAGAAAAAATTTGAACAATAAGAACATTCAGCGTTTCTCGATCCATGTCGTCATCGGTGTCTATCAGCTCCATCTTCTCTTCACTACTGAAACTGTTTGATAAATATAATTCTAGTTTTTTTTAATTATTTTCTTCTGTTTTGCCTGCCTTTCTTGCATTACCGTGACTAGAACACTTTTCCCTTTTGATATCCCAAGTTTTTTCACACACAGTTTTGAATTTTCTTCAAGCTCAGTTTTATATGGAGTTGAAGTAAGAATTTTAGCTGATCCATGCTTCTATGAGATACTTAAGAACAACCTGGCTTTAAAGTTTGTTTTTCGTTTTTAAGTAGTTAGCAGGAAAATATTCTATGCGCAAAGAATTATTACCCTAGGTAGCGTTTTTCCCTTCTCTCAAACGTTCAGCTTCTTCAGTTGTCATATTTTGATATACATTGTGCGCGCCATGGTCTGTTCTCTCTTGAGTAGAATCAGTGAAAAATTCTCCGTCTCCAAGAATATTGGGATTCTAGGGAAACGAGCCATACTTCCTAAATCCACTCACAGCTACAACTCAACTGGCTTCTCACAGATATGCTCTCCCAGTATGGAATTTGATAGCTCGTCCTGGATTTGTTTTAAGACAGTTCTCAATTTGAGCAGTATAATAAGTCTTGAAACGAAACATGAAAGGATCATCAAGGGGTTGCATTATTTCCGTAGAGTGGGGATAAGCAAGAATATAGACAAAATGTTCTGTGGCAATATTAATAACGTCAAACTTCCTTGAATGGAAACAATGATCATCCACAATTAAAATAATGTAGTGAAGTGTCTGAACTAGTCAGTAAAAATTTCTTGCCGAGGGTATTGATTCCAAAAGTATTTGAACACGACTATTTGAAATGGAAGACTAAGCTTCTTGAATATATAGCAACAAATTTTGTACGTAAGGGGGAGAAATCCTTGAGAATTCTGAGGCATGTTTTTACAAAAAAATTGATTCATTTAACCCTCGTGATGTCTTCAGCACACAGTCTAGTCAAATTTTCTACCACTGTATGTGCTTCTCCAGCTCTTGCAGTTCTGTAATTAACTCGAAATGATACCTCGCGAGCCATTTTGCTATCTTCGTTTAATTCTGTTAGAAAGAAAAATCACTGGACTTTTTATTACCTGCCAATTTTCTTTTATAATATCCAACGGTTTCAAGGTGTCTACCAAGGAGAGATGGTTTTAAACTGCTGTTGGCTAGGATTTCATTACAGATTACACACAGCAGTTTAGGTTCTGACTCCTCTCGAGTAAAATAGTCACTGCCATATTTTCGTTTCTTTCCTTCTTTTTCACTATGTTCGCCTATTTTTTCTTTACTTTCAGTCTGACAAGCCAGTAACTCACTACAATTGCTACCGTAGGTTGCTTCCAAATCAGGGATGGAAGTAGAATAATCAATTGATTGCTCGTCCAGCTTTTAGTCATACTTGACAACACTATCAGTTTTTAACCAACGATTTATAATACATTTACGGAGCAATAATTATTTACTTTCACGTTCGACGTGCGCTCGTGTGATTTTAAAGCTTTGGTATTTGTTGTAATTTATTTACACAAGAAGAAATCACTTAACTGTCTCTCTTTTTTATATGTACTGCTCTTCTTTATTTGTGACTACGGCGTTTTTATATCAGTAAATGTTATTCTCCTTCTTTCGTGCGCATTCGGAAAATGTCCTGGTTCGCCGAAGTAGAAGTTACCGACTAGTTCGAGACGTACTCAATTGTTGCCTATTGCGATGTTTAATTTAAAATTCCGCCACCAATACTATTTCTTTCGCGAACCCCCTTTAGAAAGCTTGCGAAAACCTGGTGGTTTCTGAACCACCGCTTGGAAAACGCTGATCTAGGCAATAAAAAAAAATTAAAAATGCCCTTTTCGAACTATATCACGTTTCGTATTTTTTCAAGGGCCACTAGGGCTCTTGATGTCCTGGAAAACCTGCCTCCTCTTCACTTATAAATACATAGAAAACGAGGCCCTGAAGACTGTTTATCGTCTCAGTTGCCTAGGGCATCTTGGAATTGGAACGGGCGGCTACTCAGGTGTCTGGGAAAGAGCAGTGAAGAGGTGTCCATCACTCACCATGCAGACAGATTACATGATGCCGCTTTTAAAACCCAACCTCTCCCTGGAGATATTTCTGCCAAGTAGAGATGATTGGAAGGGAGAGCAAAATCTTCCGAAAAAATTGATCCTGGTGGTATACTGATGGATCTCGACAAGATGAAAGAGCTGGAGCCATAGTGTTCGGCAGAAGCACAGGAGTCGGAGAGTACTACCCTCTCGGACAACGTGCGACAATCTTCACAGCGGAAATCTATACTATTCTGCAGTGTGCCTATCTCTGTAGGAGGGATATAGACAGGAATAAGGTAATAATAATGCTCAGACAGTAAGGTTGCGATATTGGCACTGAAATTCAGTGTCGTAACTTCATGACTGGTGTCTGAATGCAAGGATGTACTAAATGGTATGATAAGGAACGACTGCACAGTGAGACACGTATGGGTCCCGGATCACTCGGGCATACGCGGGAACTAGGAAGCAGACCATCTGGCAAAGTTGGGTTCGGCAACTGAACCATATGGACCCCAAGCAATTGTATCTGTCCCAATTACAATCGCAAAGGGGTAGTAAAATCGCTCCTGGAAAGCAAATTGAATCGTGGAGGGGGGCTCCTGAAATGAGGTGTGCTAAGGAACATATAACTAGATCTAGCGCACGGCGTGCTAAGGAACTCCTACCCTTAGGAGGGAAAGAACTGCGAATTGTGGTGGGATTGTTGACAGGACATTGTCACCTGAGGGGCCATCTTCATAGAATCGGTGTCGAAGACGACCTGACCTGCAGACGTTGTTTGGAAGAGGATGAAACTGTTGATCATGTCCTCAGAGAGTGGCCAATACTCAATAGACAGAGACAGAGATATCTCAGAGATACAATTTTGTTACTGGAAGCAATTAGGCAAATTCAACTAACGAGGCTGCTTGGATTCGCAAAGGCGATCGGCCTCAAATGACCTGCAGCCAGCTATGGTAGGATGCAAAGGGCCCAATAGAGGCCTAGGCATCGATGATCTAGTATCACCACACCTTTTTCATTCATTCATTCATTCACGATATCAAATTTTTAAAAATATGGTTCAAAATAAAATACAAATCTCTGTTATTACGTAACATTTAAAATGCAAAAATAGAAATAAATTTTAAGAGAAAAATCACATTATAATGAAATACAATAACTTTTGTTTTGTTTAACAATTTACTAATAAAAATATTTAAAAAAATATATAATTTAGAGAGAAATGCCAAACCAATATAAAATAAATATAGAATTTCATTTTAACGACTTGAAAACAAATGTCTGTTATTTACATTTAGAAATTTGATACTAATGTGCGAACGTCCTATTTATCTCAAATTATCAGATTGTTTACCATTAACAGAGTAGCAACAGATAATTAGTCATCATTGGATATTTAAACACTACATTTTAGTTATTATTTTATGTAAAATAATCATACCGATTGACATTAGTGGAACTTTTCAAAATATTGCCGCCGTTTTTATTGTTAGTAATAAAAATTAAATATGCGGTTGGATAAATGCAGACCAGATGGTGCTGTATTAGAAAGTTGTCAACAGTAAAGGAGACCGTAGAATAGCAGATCCAAACCTCTGGGTTGCGACAATATACAAACAAAATACTGAGCAGTTGAATAACTTTTGATCCCAACATTAAAAGTGAGTTGTATATAAGTCCCCATACTTCTATTTCCTATTTCCCAAGGTTTTTAGTCTGCAACTACGGAACGAAAAAGCGCTTATGTCATTTTAAGTTGTTTTGACGGCAAGGATTTTCTAAACAAAATGTTAGGTTTTGGGCTATTTGGACTGGATCTGGCCTCGGACACACCAATGGCGTACTAACGAACATACAACTTTGACAAACCCTATACTATTCGACTTGACTGGAAAGCGCGGTCTGACCGAACACTGAGTCAGCTAGGAAACCTCATCTGATATACGGACGGGTCCAAACTGAGCATGGTACAGGCGCTAGAATACATGGAGATGCACCCAGACTTAATATAAGTGTAGCACTGGGGAAGTATACCACAGTATTTCAGAAATAAATTCACGCTATTGATATGTGCCTTCGAAAGAACTTGAGAAGAGGCTGTAGGTACAGGACCGTTCTCATCTTCTCAGACAGTCAGGCAGCGCTTAAGGTTCTAACGTGCTACCAAATAACATCAAATCAGGTCTGGAACTGTCTCCAAAATCTTATCGCTCTGGCAAAACAAAACATGGTCACCCTTGCGTGGATGCCAGTGCAGAAGGGGGTCTCGGGCAATGAAAAAGCGCATTAACTTGCAAAACAAGGGGCTGCTACTTCATTTGTTGGACTAGCGCCAGCATTTCGTATTATCAAGGCTGTTATTCGTGGGTAGCTATCCTGGTGGACAAATAACAACACCTTACCGGTTCCAGACACAACAAGCTACTGCTGAGCATACTATTCAGCAAACTGAGCCGTGAAATTCTGCGTTTAAGCAGACAACAAATCAGGCTGGTGACAGGACTTATAATTGGACACTGCAGCTTGAGAAAACACCTACATACAATGGGCATCTTCAACGAAGAATCCATATGTAGACTATGTGATGAAGAGGCTTCGTACATTATCTTCGAGTGCGAAGCTTTGGCCTACTGGATACATCTTCAGGGGTTCAGAGGACAAACTAGTGAGCAGGCTGTTAAACCTGATCAAGGCAACCAACCTGTTCGCCTAGAACGGATATGACAGGCAATACAATAAGTCGGAAGGCTTCTGTGTAAGTTCTTTTCAACCCTAGCCTACCATATCATATAATCAATCAATCAATCAATCAATCAATCAATCAATCAATCAATGGGCCATGCCATTCAAAATAACCTTTAAAATTAAAGCATTTAGCTTCTGCGCATAGGGGCGTTTAGGAACTAGTAGATGAACTTATGCGACTTTGAAGTGGGTTTTTCATATTGCAGTGGCTAATTGTGATAGACACCGGTTATCAGTTTTAAAAATCAAAATTATCCCTGGCAAAATCCGACAGAGGCATGCTAGAAGGATAGTTACAGCGTTCGGAAAGGCAGTCGCCGAGTTACGAATAATCGAGAGAGGGAAACTGATATAAGAGCTATTTTTTAAGTCATTATTACCTTCAGTTCTATCACTTGAAGTAATCATAATCACTTCGACCCAATGACAAGTAAATCCATATTCAAAAAAACATGAAGCTATCGATTTCACTTTTTTCACTTTGATCAGTGAGAATTTACTCTAAAGAATATAGTCATACATACCAGCAATGAGCAGAGTCGTAGGAAACAGTCTTCAGATACTCAGCCGCGAGTTTAAACTTTTGAATATGTACAGTGTACAGGGTGAGTCAACGATTGGATGAAGTAGGTTTGTGCCTTTTCGGTGAAATTAACAAAGAAACTATATTTATTGTTTGATACAGTTTATTTTTACGCAGATTTTAAAAATATTTAGGGCTCTACAGGGTGAGCCAAAAAACTAGGACAGCATAAAGTTGTATTTTTTTAAATAGAACACCCTATATACGAATCGTATTTTCGATTTAGCTTATAATTTTAAATCTTTTTTATTAAGGGTTTACTATAACAAAACTTTATAGTTTCTGAGATAATTAAGTTTAAAGAAAAAAAGTCACATTTTCAAGCATCAATTCAATCCTAAATAACGTTTTCAATTTTATGACATATATATTCAAATTTGGAATTTAGCAAGGTCAAGGACAAGTTAACATACTTTTTATCTAATATTTGCAATAAAAGCTACAGGGTGTTGAGCACATCGGCTCAAATTTGAACAAGTTTAAATGAATAAATATCTTTTTTTTTAAATGGTACACCCTGTATATTTTCATGTTATTTAATAGAGTAATAAAAACCCTAAAAGTTTTGTTAAATATATCCTATACCTATTTATAATAGTTTTTGAGATATTTCAGTTTTTCTTATTTTCCATACTTTTTTACAGAAATAGTCTTCATTATCATAGTAGCCATGTAAAATAATAAAAAGAAACTACAGAAACAAACAGAATGTGGTTAAATATGATGAAATACATTATTCGTTATATTACAACGGCAATAGTTTAATTAAACATAATGTGAAAAAATTAACACAACAATAACGACAAGGCAAATACATATTTACTTTTATACTAAATTGAAACAAAAAAATTACCTATTAAATACTGAGATTAATTATTTCTTTTTAATAAGTGTTCGGATAAACGACCCTCTTGTGCAATGCACAAATTTAGTCTTTTTTGCAGATTTTCTCGGACCCTGGACAAAATTAGTGGCGTTATTGTTCTACAGGTATCCCTAATCCTGTTTCGCATATCTTCCACTGTTGTTGGTGGATTAACATACACCTTATTTTTAATATAACCCCATAGGAAGAAATCTAATGGGGTGATGTCGCAAGACCTTGGTGGCCACTCAATGAAACCCCCACGTCCAATCCATTTTTGCGGATATCGTTGGTCCAAAAACGCACGAACTTCACGATGGTAATGCTGGAACCACATACTGTCGAGCTCATGCCTATCGAGACCTTGAAGCAGTTGGGGTAGTTCTTCTTGTAGAAAGTTCAGGTAACTATGGCCATTTAGTGGTTCATTAAAAAAGTGGGGTCCAATAATTCGATTATGACACACCAAACATTTAATGATCAGTGGTTCTGATTTGGATTTAATTGAATCTCCGCATTTATTGTACGACAAAAGTTTACACGACTTTCAAAATCCTGTCCATGCAATTCTTGGTGTAATTCCATGTGATATGGATGATACCTATATTTCTTGGTAGTACGATTAGCGGTGGATTGTGATGTTTCACATAATGCTGCTAACTGACGGCTACCAATATAAGGATTTTCCTGACCATTTAACAATACTTGTAGTTCTTTTTCTTCATTAGTTACTGGTTTGTTGACTACTTTACGTTTTGGATAATCAACAGTACCAGAAGAATCAAATCTTTGCATTAAGTTTTGAAAAGTATGGGTATTAGGCGGGATCAGGATACTTCATTTTGTAAATTCTTTGAGCAAGAAGGCAATTTTTTTGAGCCTCTCCTATTGTATAAATCATATCTATTAACTCATTCTTTGGAAAATTCATTTTACAATATAAGATGAATGCAAAAAAAAACCAAACTACACTACATAAAAACCAAAAGACGCGAGTGCGGTTATAAATTTGACACACAGAAAAATGTTCTTTGACATTGGTTTTGCCATGGCTACTATGATAATGAAGACTATTTCTGTAAAAAAATATGGAAAATAAGAAAAACTGAAATATCTCAAAAACTATCATAAATAGGTATAGGATATATTGAACAAAACTTTTAGGGTTTTTATTACTCTATTAAATAACATGAAAATATACAGGGTGTACCATTTAAAAAAAAAGATATTTATTCATTTAAACTTTTTCAAATTTGAGCCAATGTGTTCAACATCCTGTAGCTTTTATTGCAAATATTAAGTAAAAATTATGTTAACTTGTCCTTGGCCTTGCTAAATTCCAAATTTGAATATATTTGTCACAAAATTGAAAACGTTATTTAGGATTGAATTGATGCTTGAAAATGTGACTTTTTTTCTTTAAACTTAATTATCTCAGAAACTATAAAGTTTTGTTATAGTAAACCCTCAATAAAAAAGATTTAAAACTATAAGCTAAATCGAAAATACGATTCGTATATAGGGTGTTCTATTTAAAAAAATACAACTTTATGCTGTCCTAGTTTTTTGGCTCACCCTGTAGAGTCCTAAATATTTTTAAAATCTGCGTAAAAATAAACTGTATCAAACAATAAATATAGTTTCTTTGTTAATTTCACCGAAAAGGCACAAACCTACTTCATCCAATCGTTGACTCACCCTGTACAGATAAATTGTCACACTCGTTAAACTCGTACCCTAATGGTAAGGCGTGATTGTGTTCGTTTTGGTATTTATATACGAATAGTTTGTTGTTAGTTTTGCTTGATCTTTGATCTGAAAAACGTCACATTACTATTGATAGCCCGTAACAATTCGTCTTTGATAGACATGTCCTACATTTTGTAGTATTTTATATTCCAGATATCAAGGTCACGGAGAAAAAAGAAAATACTTGGAGAACTGTTACAAATTTGGATTTTGACTGTTGTGAAAATGCTATAGAAAAGCCACAATATGTTTTATGGTGTTCTTAGTGCTGAATCTATGAAACCCTCAAAGCTCAAACGTGACTTAAAAATAAAGTATTCTGAACATATGTAAAAGAGTTAGATTTCTTAAATGAAATAAGGGTCCTCTGGAATAACAAAAGTTATATTTTAATGAGATGTTTCAAGAAAAAAGCCAAGCTGTACTTCAGGTATCATATAAAATGGCTCTGGAAGTTGCAAACAACAATAAACCCCATACAATTGCAGAAGCCCTCAACAAACTCTGTTGATCAAAATATGTTAAGATAATTCTTGGAGGAATGAATGAACTTAAAATGCGATATATATCTTTGTCTAAAATAAAACAACTTCTGTATTTTTCTGTCAACTTGATCAATCTACCGATGTTAGTTCATGTCCTTAGTTACTGATTTCCGTGAGACAGATTCACCTGGAGGATATTCTAGAAAAATGTTTGTTTTGTTGAGAGTAGTACAGTAAGCGGGTTACTGGGCGTTTTGGTGCTCCTGATGGCCACATGCCATCCACATCTCAAAAATTCTTGATAATTTTACAAGAAGTAAATTTTTCAGGAATAAAAGAACGGAATAGGCGAAGAAGTGTATGTAAAAGACATAAAAGACCAGTGGTTGTTGACCAAAAGGGCCTTATGACCGAAGAAATTCGCTGAAAAAGTTAGTTCTTGCAAATTTTTCAGTAGTTCTTGTAAATTTTCAGTGGTTCTTGTATAAGAGTGTGCAAAGAAGTGATCGTCAATGACGTCACAAAACCAGAGGCTGTTGAGCCATAAGAGCTTAATGTAGAAGAAGTTACCTGTAAAAATCGTAAAGGTAGGTGTTTGTGTGTAATTTACCTGTAATTAGTGACTTTATTACCGTTCGTGAGCAAGAGGCTCTTGGTCATGTAGTTGAAGAAGAAGTGGTCGTCATCATCGTCGTCAATGACGTCACAGAACCAGAAGCTGTTGAAAGAAGTAAGACGTAGAATGGATGACACCTGTATTTACCTATCGAATGTGACACCTAGTTTCACCTAGCTTAGCTTAGGTGAGGTGTGTATTTACCTGTATGAGATGCCACCAACCAAGTGGTCGGCAATGACGTCACACACTGACTATAAACGTTATCTTGTTTTCATTCCCAACATTGAAAAACAATAAATAACAAATATAATTACTTTATTTATTCATAATTAGTAGAGAGGTCAGCAGTATGATAAGAAAGTTCAACTTGTATAGATAGCATTAAATAACATTTAATATAAAATAAATATTTGTAAAGGAATAATAATCATCGTCTCTGACGTAATAAACCGGTGTTTGTTATTGACATACAAGATATTTAAAAGAAATTACCTGTAATTACCTGTTGTAACCTGTAAAGACTTGTAATTATTGTTTAAAAGTAGGTGCAATATATAAATATAAGCAATTGCAGTTTGAACTAGAAAAGGGAACGAACAGTCTTGAATATCACAGTACTTATAGCCTTTATTCAATTATTAAGAAAAATGTCTAGATTTAAAGACGTTTTTACGATTCAAAAAACATGTGGTGAATGTAATGCACAAAGGACGTCACAGGTATTAGTAAATAAAAATGAAGATTATAAAAATGTAGCCAGGAGCAGTAATAGGCATATGTGGTGTCATCCGAAAGCACAATGGGTAGCGGCAGTGAAAGGAGATAAATGGGGACAGAAACAAGTCGGAGTTAGCACACCTATTCAAAATAATAAAAATCCCCATTTTAAACATGGGAACAGCTAATGTAATTTTAAAAATAAAAATATTAATTTTAGAACAAATCAATTGTTTTATTTTAGAATTAAATTTCAACTGAGGAAAAAGACAGGTAGGTATTGTTAGTTAAAAAGTAGAATAGGTTTCAAAATAAAACAAAAATCTGAGATAATTTATGCAATTTATTTTTGAGAAAGTTCAAAATATTTATATTAATAACTACTACAACTACATTTATTTTCCTAAGAATGGTATCCTTTTTTGATAAAGTTTTTTAGATGAACACGCCTTTCACTGTGACATTTAGAGTGTGAAATAACACAGTTTTTTGAAGACTGGAAACCATGATTACTATTATTAATTTCCTGGTAGCACAAGTAACATTGATTTTCTTTTACGTTATGAAACTCCTCTTTTTTACAGTTCAAATGTATTCTAACACGTTCAATATCACGTAACATATTCCAGTGTATTCAAATACGTTCGTTTTCACGTGACATGTATCTTGTTACTAAGACAGTTGAATACTATCTACCTACTTTTAGTGAGAACATTTCTCTTTTAACTTTTTTAAATTTTTTCTGCAACCTGTTAACTTAATGACATATCTATTTTTTTGATCCAGCGTAACTTCTTCTCTTTCCAAACAAGCATTTAAATTGGAAAAAATTAAATTATGATTTTTAAAAAGATGCTGTGCGTCCAAATGACATTTGTTCAATTCTTCATTTGTGGTATTAAATTCATGTAATAGATCGGTGAAATTTTCTGTTAAATTTAAAACTTTTTCCTTATAGTCGTTTATTAATGAATACGCAATGGAATTTTTTTCTTCTAAAATTAGATATTTTTGCTGTAGTGAAAGCAGGGTAGATTCCAATTCAATATTGGTTTTTAAAATTTTCACTTGATTGGTATAATTTGTGGAGGAAGTTAGGTTAGATGTCGTATTTTCACATTTTTCAAGTTTTTCCATACAAAAATCGTTAACCATTAACTCATTATCATATAACTCTATTGCATCATCGAGATGTCTAGTACATTCTAAATACAAGTTTAAACTTGTATTATAAAGGGTATTGTAATCATCTCTCAGATAATTACAGTCTTCTTCAGCCTTTGAAATGTTTCCATAAATTGTTACACATAAAAAGAATACAATTTTAATTAAATTATAAAACATTTTTATAACTTGAACTGAACGGTTGCTCAGGTTGTCTAGTACTAATAATTACCTAGCAACTATAGAAATACTTATAGCCTGTTCTACGACCACCTTGTGGAGTTTTATCATCAAAACCTGTTATGATCATACGCTTACGTCATACATCTTTTGTAA
The DNA here is from genome assembly GCA_034092305.1 of Diaprepes abbreviatus. NCBI lineage: Eukaryota > Metazoa > Arthropoda > Insecta > Coleoptera > Curculionidae > Diaprepes > Diaprepes abbreviatus. The sequence continues at coordinate 5,303,356 of JASJET010000129.1, forward strand.
TAAGAAAATGACAGAAGTAGTTAAATTTTTAAACTCATTACCAGAAAGTGGTAGGCATTACAATGATATTTTTCCTATATGTAGGATATGTAGAATAAATAGAATCAATGTCATTTTTAAACGGTGTAACCATCAAAAAGTTTGTTATAATTGTTTTAAAAATCATAATTTATTATCGTGTATTAGATGTAATAAAAAAGATAATTTCTATTGAAATCAGATCAGTCTAATTAAAATGCCGATACCAACGAGATATAAGTGCCCTAAATGTAAGGGTGAGTCAGACATTCCAAACAATGAAGATTGCCTAGCCTGTGTAACTTGTAATCATTTTAGGTGGGTGGGTGGTGCAAAACATGTACCTTCACATTATTTTGATGGACCAGAGAAAAGGGGAGACAGAAGATATGAGCGAGATAATGCACAAAGAAGACAGTCATAATTAAAATTAATTTTTTTAATATATTTTAAGAATAAAATAAAAGTCTTATAAATATTTAAATAGTTTTATTTATATACCAGTTATATAATAATAATGCATTTTCCTTAGCACATTTTTTATCATTATAATTATGTTCTAAACAATGAAAATTAAAACAATTATCTTTAAATTTCTTTAAGTTATTCAAATTAGGACATCCTAACAACATTAGTTCCTCTATATTATTTGAAATTAATTTTCTTAACCAACATAATTTATCGTGCCCTTTTACATAAATAGTTTCATCTTTAACAATATTTTTTATAAAATAGGTAATATTTTCATAGGGTATGTAGGAGAAATCAGATTGGTTCCATTTCAGTCCGTGAATGTTGTTAGTTAACCATTCCAAACGTCTTTGAATATCTTCACTGAAAAAATCCATATCATGTGCATAATTGACCATGGTATGGTAGAGCTGACCAGTTTGAATATTTATAATAGTAATTTCTTTGCAGATAAAGTCACTTTTTTTGTATTGGAATCCTTGCATGTCCAAAATAAACATTTTTATTTCTTTATGAGATTGGTTTTACTATATTGCTCAAAGGATTATATTTTACCAAACGATCGTGCAGTATTAGACAATATGCTGTAGTATTTTTAGATATATTTTTGGAAGTTTCAAATTCCAAGCGGATATCTATTGCACCTGTTTTGAGTGCTTCGTTCTGACGCGAACAGTCGACTACCACAAATGGACAAACACCATGAAATTTAATAGGTTCATAGCATGGTTCACCGTGACGTCGATAGTAAAAACTCTTTTGAAACTGTGCATACATTTCATACAGCAGCGCCCATTGTTTAGTATCAAAATCAACATTTAAACTGTCGTATGGATACGTTTCAGAATTTAAAAACAGTTTGAAATTTGACAAATTTCCATGATCGAAAACAGCCATATTTTTCTCTATTTTATTTTTTCTATTAGTTGAAAGAGCAAAAATCAGAAAACGTGGTTTGGAAATTAGTGCAGTACTTTTAACAGCCCATGTGTGTCTCGTTGTCTCTTGTAAAAGGGGGTATTCATGTAGTTCCCATCCTCTAAATGCAATATTTAAATCTCTACTGCTTTCCAGATATTTTAGTAATCTTAATTTTTCAACATCTGATACAGAGACATGTGGTATCTTCCATACTACTTTATTCAAAACTACTTTATACTCCTCAGCTATTAACGGATGGCTAGCTTGAATAATGGCATTTAAATCTGAATTACTTCTGATTAAAATTAATTCCTGTTGGACATTCATAATAATTTTTTGAAAATCTTCAGCAAAGCCCAGTAAAGTTCTTAATGGTAAACATACATTGAAATTACCTTTGTTATCAAGTAAATGTGGATTCTCATTAATTTCCCATCCGGCGTTTTGTAGTCGTTTAATTTCGTTTGTTGTGTAGGAAACGTAACCTTTAATTGTAGATGTAATACCTGGATTTCTTACACGATCTACAACTGTACCACCAAGTTCATAACGGATTTCATCAAACAAAAAGGCAACTCCATTAGTAACAAATTGGACGTGTTCACTGTAAGCACCATCCTTTTTCACCACTTTTCCTTCTATATAGAGGAAACTTTGTCCAGGTAAGGTGTAAAGGTCCTGTGTTTGAATTGGGATTCTGATTTCATCATTGTTATTAAAGGTGGTAGAGGTGTATGGTTGATGTGTGTGATATTGGTAGTTAACAATTGAATTATCAGAGTAGACGTTTTCACCAACATTTAATATATTGAAACTCATTTTACTTCCTTTTCAATTTCTTGTGTTTTAATGTTACAATTACACTTTATAAATAATAAAAGGCTTCTTAGTCTTAGTCTTAGTCTAAATCCAAGTTTAAAATTATACCAAAATTTCCTTAGTTTTTTAATTATTAAAAATTAATTTTTCAGTCATATAAAAATTGTCTGTGCATGTGTGTTATCGCTTTCAGTTTATTATGATTAATGAATTTAATTACATATTTGGTCTTTATTTATAGATATTTAGTCTACAATGTAATGAACCTCACAGAGTGAATTTTTCTGCAGTGACAGTTTGCACATCACTTGAAAAGTAAAATTTTGTAACAGTGTGTTTGCCTCCATTTTCTTTGGCCACTTCCCTTTGATATTGACAAGGAAGACAAATACAGTTTGGTCTATCTGATTCTCCTTTACACTTTGAACATTTATATTTAATTGGGATAGGCATTTTTTGTTTATTTTTTAGGAGTAAGTCCCAAAGAAAGTAAAAACTGTTCATTAGCGTATGTTAATGGTTTCAGCTTGCTATTTCTACTAATTTGCTTTGTTAATATTCCTCGATTTATGAACATTTCTTTTCCTTTGTTTCTTTCATCATCATAATTGCTCACCAAAGATGTTATAGGGTGGAAAGCGTTATATAAAAAAACCATTTTTCTAGTAAAATTATATTTTCTTCAGATGCAATCTAACCGTTATCACTTCTTCTCTAAAATTGACCAGATTACCATCCTGATCGGTTATTTTAAGGGTAATTTCATCAATATACTGAGTGTTTATCGGTAAGTAGATAACATTAGATGGTTTTTCGATAATTTTTGTTCCAGGTAAAGAGGATGGAAAAAATTGATGAATAATATGAACTGTTTTTCCATTTCTAAAAGAATTTGTAACAAGATTGCATTCAATACAAACACTGTTTACTTTAAATATATTTATAGGATGATTTGATACATGTTTCTTATTTTTCTCAAGTTTTATTCTATGGAATCCCAATAACGAACCAATACTGTTTATCTTGTTGAAATTAATATCCAAATTACTTTTAATTTCACACTTTAAGGTATTATAATTGGCTTTAATTGATAAAAATGGTTTTTCACTTTCAGTGCCTTGTTTTTCCTTTAACAGATTTTCCATGTGTTCCACTAAATAATTATGAATATCTTTAATCTCATAAGAACCTTCTGGAATCGTAATGACCTGCTTATCATTAAAATGAAACTTATTATTTGTTGCGTCAACATTCGGTATTGAATTATAACTCTCAAAGTTTATCAGACCCAAAACGAACTCTTCTTTTTCACTTAAAATAATGGGTGGATGAATGCTGGTAGTTAATAAAGATTTTCTGCTAGATAAGGTAAAAGTGTATGACATGTTTACTCTATAAAAATTAAACAACAAATAATATTTAATATCTGTTTATTTCATATTTATACATATACATATACATATACATATACAAATTATTTATTATTCAAAAAAGCTAAACATAAGTGCCCGCAATTTACAGAATTATACGATTGATAAGAATCATGGTTATACATAATGTTAGATAAACCATTTGAATTAAAATAGTTAACTAATTGAAATGGAGGAGAAAGATTACCAAAACTATCAAAATACATAATATTACAACCATGTTTCTTATAGGCAGTCCAATGGGTTCCCTTTCCATTACTGTTATCCATATTAACAATACCAGTTTCCTTTACATGTATTTTTTTAGGTAAATTATCTTTCATGAAGATACCTCGAAAATTTTGTATTTTTAACTGTTTAACAAATTTTTCTAAATCACGATTGGTTAGTGGTCGAGATGGTACTTTCATGGGTAGTTTCTTTGGAACTCGGGTGGTCGTAAAAAAAGACCTAGACCTTTTTTGTGTGACTTTAAACATAGTCCTTTTCCAAGTGCTATGGCTTCCATTGACTTGTTATGACGTTGTGCTTCTTTTAATTGTTGCGCAGCAGATTTAGCATCATTAACAGCCTTTGCTATACCTGCAGCACCACCTGAAAGGGCTCCAAGGGCGCTTAGCCCTGCAAAGATCGGGATAAGGGGTAAGAATCCACCTTGTTTAGGAACGTCTATAATTCGAGCAGGTCGAATTTGATTTTTCAATTTATTGGCTTTCTTTAGTGCAATCTTTAATGCTCCACTTAAATCTTTCGGCTTTTGACTTATAATACTCTTTTTAATTTGTTTAGTGGCCTCTCTGAACGATATTTTTCCATTGATGTTTTTTCGTTTTTTATAAATCTTCTTTTTATTCTGACGTCGTTGTTGTTGTGGTCTTTGTGATTTTGTTTTTCTTTGTTTGTGAGAAGCCATAATAAGTGTGTGTAACTTTTCCTAAGAATTGATATTTTTAAACTAACTATAAATTACATTTTTCATGCTTATATATTAAAACGTTTTAGGTTTTTTCGGAACGAAATACTCTTCCATATCGGTAGCTAAACCTCTTTTAACACCACGTGTTTCCGGTTGTTGTTGTTGCAACTGTTCGCTGTTGTCAAGGAAACTATCATCGCTATGAGGTCTCTTCCTTTTTACCGCTGCTGGTAACAACAATATACTTTCTTCATTATCTGGATCAAAGTCATGTTTTCTTTTACGTTTTATTGGTATTTGTTCGGTGTCCATTAATTCCTCTCCAATATTTAACTCATCCATTTTCCTTTTTCGAATTTTTTCTTCCATTTCTAGTTCATATTTATTTTTAAATCGTTTCTGATTTTTTTCAACTTGTTTTCGGTTTGGTTTTGTTACTCTACCATTATTACTTTTTGGTTTTGTTTCTTTCCTACCTGAATTAATCGACTGCAAACCATTTTCCAAAACTATTAATGCATTTTGCAATAATTTTATTCCTTTTTTCAATACCGCTCCACATTGTTTTTCTTGTTTTCTACTACCAATACCCATACCAAGTTTAACCTTTGCCTTCATTGCTCCCGCTACTCCCAAAGCAGCCATTTTTTCACCAAATTTTGCATTACTTGCTCTAACTCGTGCCATTGCCTTTTTCGCTAATATTTTATCAGCTTCATGTCGAACGTTGATATCTTGGTTGTTTGAATAGGCAATATCATGTTCTTTACATGCCTCATCCAGTTCGTTAATACCCACATCACCTCTGTTCAAGCGTTTTTCCAATTTTGTACCTGGTCCACAATAATGATAACCTGGTATATGTAATTCAACAGGTAATTTATTTATTGCACTATTTAAAAGTCCTTCTCCTTCCACCAATTCAGCACCGCTTGTATCAGGATAAAATTGCATCTTGATTGTCACAATTTTCCAAATTAACTAAATAAATTTGTAACTTTTACTTGTTTATAAATACTCTTATTTGAACATTAAAAGAAAGCAGAAGTGTATAAAGAAAAAGTGGTAGTTGGAAAAATATGAAAATTATTCAACAACGCATAACTTTACCTGTTGACAATCACGACCTTGAACATGTACCAACTGGTAAACATAGTTTACTTTTACCTTCCTCAATTCGATGTCTAATTGTAGGGCCCTCAAATTGTGGAAAAACCAATGTGATGCTTACCTTAATTGAACACCCCAATGGATTGAAATTTAAAAATATTTATTTATATTCAAAGTCATTGTACCAGCCTAAATATATATATTTGGAAAAATTACTTAAACCAATAAAAGGAATTGGTTATTTTGCTTTTGATAATAGTGAAGAAATTTTACCACCCTCTCAAGCTAAGCAACATTCAATTTTCATTTTTGATGACGTGGCATGTGATAAGCAAGACGTAATTCGAGAATACTTTAGTATGGGACGTCATAATCACATTGACTGTTTCTATCTCTCTCAGACGTTTGCTCGAATTCCAAAGCACCTGATACGTGATAACACCAACGTCATAATCCTGTTTAAACAGGACGATTTAAATTTAAAACACGTATATAACGACTTTGTTGGGACTGATATGAAATTTGAAGAATTTAAAAATATTTGTGGAATTTGTTGGAAAAAACCTTACCAATTTCTATCTATTTTTAAGGACAGTAAAATAGAAGAGGGACGATATCGTTGTTGTTTCGATAAATATATATACTTGTAGAAAAAACTCACTCTGTCATTCTAACAGTATATTTATTAAGAAAAGGATGATAAAAATAAAAAATGGATGCATCTGAAAAACAACTTAAACGAAAGCTTATAGAAAAACGTAAAATTGTTAAACAAAAATTGGACCTATTAAAACAAGGTGAAGTAGCACACGAAGATATTTTTTTACCGATTACGAAACATTTAAAAAGTATAGAAACAAAACTGTTACCGTCTCAGCTAAAAGAATCAATAAAAAATGAAGCTTCAGACATTAATAAGACAATAGAAGAAAAACGACAAATTTTATCTGAAAATGATTATCTTGAAAATATAAGTGCTTATACCCCATTACCACCTAGACGACGTTTACAATTTCAGTCTACCCCTATTAGGGATGATACGGATGAACCAGGTGGTATAAAACGATCAATTATAAATGAAGCTAGTAGGCAAGAAAATGAGCTCGAAACAAATTTACAAACTCGGTTTGAACGTACAAGAAATCAGGAGATTATGGAAGCATCTTTTAAAGAATATCTAGATCAATATGAACCGTTACCTAGAAGATATGTCAAAGATATGATAAATGATAAAAATAATCAATTTGATCATAAATATGGAGTGATTTTTAATGAAAAAACTGATAAATTTTACATTGGTGATTCTCAATTAAAAATAGTGGAGTCAGATATAGTTGTACAAGGAAAACGTTATAAGGGAACAATTGGTTTATATGAATTACTTTTTAAAAAATATCCTGTAAATTTTACCATTCAAGATGAGAGAAATTATGTTGAAATTGTATTGAAAACAAATGCACATAGGAGATATTATAAGGCTACACAACAGGTTCAAGGTAGTACCTTACCTAAATATAAAAGTATAATTGCACCTGCCGTAGCACATAAAACAGGTGGACGTCTGAACGGTAGACACAACGCTTCTAAAAAACAACTTCTTATGCAATTTAATACAAACGGATCAGGGAACTGAATTTTTATCAAAGGAGTTTCAGCTACTTTTAAAAAAATATAGAGTTAAACATTATTTTACTTATAGTGAAAAAAAGGCGTCTATAGTTGAACGTGTAATTAGAACACTTAAAAGTTTAATTTGGAAAGAATTAAATGTTATCGGTTCATATAAGTGGTATAATTTGTTACCTGAAATTGTTAAAAAGTATAATAATAAAAAACATCGAACTATAGGTATGAAACCTGCTGACGTAACTGAAAAGCATGAAATGTCTTTACTTAAAACAACCTATAACCATATTAAAATCGCACAAAACCCAAAATTTAAAATTGGTGACCATGTAAGAATTTCAAAAATACGAGGCATTTTTGATAAAAAATACCAGTCTAATTGGTCAACTGAAATTTTCACTATTAAAAAGGTTCAATTAACAAATCCTATCACTTATTTGTTGCAAGATATAAATAGTTTAGATATTAAAGGAGGTTTTTATGAACAGCAATTACAAAAAGTTAAATTCCCTAATGTATACCTAGTTGAAAAAGTTTTAAAACGCAAAGGTAATAAAGTTTTTGTAAAATGGCTAGGTTTCGATAAAAAAACACAATAGTTGGATACCTAAGAGTGATATTGTATAATATAAAGGTTGTTTTTAAAAATAAAAGAGTTATAAAGATTAAATGTTTATTAAATAAAATAATATAAATATATTTTAAATATAAACTATTCATTGTTTTCCTTCTTCCTCCTTTTCACCCTGTAAAGAAAACAAATAATCTGTATTAATAAAACACATATTTAAAATATACTAATCTTTAACACTATTTAAAAAATTAACTTGATTGCTTAGGTCCCTTTCTTAGGTCAAAACACGTTTAAATAATTAAAAATTACCTTAAGGCCTTCATTTGTGAATATTCGTCCGAGTCTGCATCTAGTTCCAAAACATCCTCATATTGACTTAACTCTTTAGAAGAGGAAGCTGAAGAGTTGTCGGGCACTTTGGAGAGCGAGGTTGAGGGTCCAGCCTCTATCATTAGAGGGTCCTCTCCTCCTAGTATTTCCCCCATGTTAAGATTGAATCTTTCGATAACCTTTTCAAATAACATGTACTCTTCTTCAGTTTCCAACTTCGTTCTTATCCATTGAACTGGAAGCTTTTGGAACTTTCTTTGTAAAGTAACATTTCTTGGTGAATATGTTAAAAATAAAAACACATCGTCATTTTTAATTTTCATATCCTTTACCCCATATCTAAAAGAATAAAATTGGACTTATTAACACAATATCAAATATTACATTTTACAAGGCTTAAATTAAAAAACGAGAAAGGTAATGATAAAAAATATTAATGTTTTATCTATTAATTGTTTAAATTCACACTATTAATTTCCATTATTATTATTTGAAATAACTAATAATAATAAAATATTTAATACTTACAAAAACAATTGCTTCATTAGCACAAATAACATATTCACCGGTAACAGTACTTTATCCAGACTGGACACAATAATAGTGGTTGGTACACCTGACATTTTTATTATTTAAAAATTTTTGATTATTATAAAGAACTATGAATAACTTGAAAATTCTGAAGTGTTAATGCTTAATTTCACATATTTATACAACAATAATGTATATATTTCATGACGTACGATGCATTTTTTCAAGAAGTATATAGAGTAAAGAACCAAAAGTTGAATACATTTGTTTCAGTTTATTCCATAAGACTTAATGTAAAATTTATCTTTTTCAATTTATTCTATGCTCCCCTACTTTTCAGACCAGAGGTCAGTCATGTTATAAAAATTTCAACTAGAGCGGCTGAAAGTCTGTAAAAATTTTCGAAGGTTAAAAGTTAAATAAATAGAAAATTTGATTAAATTTTAAAAATGTAACAAGTTGTAAAAATTAAATCTTATCTGACCTCTATGACCCTTCTAACTAACATAAATGATAGGAAAATTAGAGTAATATGGTAAATAATTGGTAATTACGTACGTGAAAGCTTAGTAGAACCCTATTTTTTCCTAGATTAATTGTGTTTTTGAATATTAATCAAACTATTTTATAAATCAATCAAACTTCCTGGAACGCTCTAACAGTTTACAATTATCTGATCAACTGCTAATTTGTTTAAGTGAGGTTAAAGATTTTATTGTTGGTAAGTGGTTTTACATTTTTTATGTTTAAAATTTTTACAACCCTCTGTGAAAATAATTTAACACAAATTCATATATTTTAGAATCTTTCAAAATATCAAAAAATGTTTCCTCAAAGAGCAACACGAGAAAATGATAATGGAGGTGTTTTTGAACAGGGTGAGGCTAGTTCCAATGTTACAATTCAACACAAAAGTTTTTCCAGCAAGAGTGAATTGGACTGTCTAGTGGGGGATGTTGTGAAAAAAACTGAGAATGCTTGCAGAATTGTTAAAACATTGGAAGATCATAAAAGGTGGCTATCAATTTTGAGGAAAACTATTTTTATTGTAAAAAAAGGTATTCAAACCAAGGCAGATTGTATTAAAAATTTTTCATGTGTAGAAGCTGGACTGGCCCTTTTAAAACATTATAAAAGTGTCTTGAAAAATTCTAAGAGAGTTAAATTTAGTAATTCTAATAAATGTAAGACAATTAAAAAAAATTTAGAATGGCAGGAGGTGGAATCTTGTTTTAAGGGTAGAATAAAAACTGGGGTTATAACAAATTTGTCTATTAAGGATCCAAAAATTTTTTTCAAAAAAGCTTTTAGAAGTTTTTCATTAAAAATTAAAAAAGAATTAAAACAATCGCTTCTCAAAGTAAATGCAATTTTTTCAGCTAACTTTGTCAAACCTAATACAGCAGAAACTGATATTAAAACATTTTCCACCAAAAATGAAATTATTGATAATTCTACTAAACTTAAATCGTGGTTTGTAAATAATATTCAAAATAAAATTTTAACAAAGCTTGAAGAGTTCCAAGAACGCGATAGCGGATGGGCACTTTATCAAATAATCCATTTAAAAATTAACATAAATAAATATAATCCGATTAGTGTTGGATTGTCAACTTATGTTGACCTACCTCCTTTTATTAAAATAACCAAGGCTGTAATTAATATAAAAAACAATGATGATTTCTGTTTCTTATGGTCAGTTGTATCAGCACTATTTCCCGCTCCTCCTAATAGAAATTCAAGTTTAACAAGTTCATATCCACATTTCAGACAAATTAAAGAATTAAATTATGAAGGAATTTCTTTTCCCATTACTTTAAAACAAATACCAAAATTTGAAAAATTAAATTACATGTCAATTAACGTTTATACTTTTGAAAAAAGAAAAATTTTTCCTATAATGATTAGTAAAAGGGATTTTCCAAGAAAAATAAATTTACTAATGATTCCTTCTATTTATGATAACAGTGAGAGCGAAAATGATTCAGAAAATGATGATTTTGATGAAAAATATGAAAAAGCATTGGAAAACCGATTTTTTCACTTTTCCTATATTAAAAATTTATCAAGATTGATTAATAAACAAATTGGTAATGTTAAAAATAAATCGTGGTTGTGTGAACGCTGTTTAAACCATTTTAAATCAGAGGAAAATTTATTCAAACATAATACTGATTGTAAAAATTTAAATGAAACCAAAGTAACAATGCCCAAAGCTGATGAAAAATTTTTAAAATTTAAAAATTTTAAAAATAAAGAAGAAGTTCCATTCGTAATTTATGCAGACCTTGAATGTTTATTAAAAAAGTGTGAGCAAGATTTAATTAACGTTAATTTAAATACGAGAAAAATTCAAGAACATATCCCTTGTAGTATTGCCTTTTATCTTAAATGTTCTTATGATGAAAATTTATCAAGATTTGAATGTAATACAGGTGAAAATTGTATTTCATGGTTTGTAAACAAACTTAAAAATTTAGCAGATGAAATTAATAACATTTTTAATAACCCTGTTCCTATGAGACCTCTAACAACCAATGAAAAAATTCAAATTAAAAACGCAACCCATTGCCATATTTGTAGTCTTATATTTGAAAAAAATGATGAGAAAGTTATTAACCATTCGCATTTGACAGGTGAGTTCAGAGGAGTTGCACATAATTCTTGTAACTTAAATTATAAAGATTCACACTATATACCTGTGGTTTTCCATAATCTCTCTGGCTATGACAGTCACTTCCTTATTAAAGCACTAAGTACTGAAATCGAGGGGAAAATAACTTTACTTCCCATAAATAAAGAAAGGTATATTTCGTTCACCAAATATATAAAAAATACAAATATTTATTTTCGATTTATTGACTCTTTTCGATTTATGTCTTCAAGCTTAGAGAAATTAGCATCATTTTTGCCTGATGATGACAAAAAAATTACCAAATTTTTTTTTAACAATTTTAATGAATTTAAATTATTAACACGGAAAGGTGTATTTCCATATGAATATTTAAACAGTTGGGATAAATTACAAGAAAACTGCTTACCTAGGCAGGAAGATTTTTTTAGTTCATTGCATAATGAAAATATATCAGATGAAGATTATAATCATGCCTGCAATGTTTGGAATACATTTAAAATTAAAAATTTAAAAGATTACACCGAACTTTATTTGAAAAATGATGTTCTTTTACTAGCTGACATATTTGAAAAATTTCGATCAACCTGTATGGCTACCTATAAACTAGACTGTTTACATTATGTAACTACCCCTTCTTTGGCTCTAGATGCATTTTTAAAAATGACAAATTGCACTCTGGAATTATTAACAGATCCAGATATGTTCATGTTTATAGAACGAGGAATTCGCGGCGGGGTGTCTCAATGTTCAAACAGATATGGTAAAGCAAATAATAAATACATGGGGGAACAATTTAATAGTAACGAACCTATTTCATACCTCATGTATTTTGATGTTAATAATCTTTATGGGGCTGCTATGTCTGTTCCTTTACCACAATCCAATTTTGTTTGGATTAATGACTTTTACCAAGAAAATATAGACATTATGAATATACCTGATGATGGTCCAACAGGATATATTTTTGAAGTAGATATTTTATATGATACAAAACTCTTTAGATTACATAAAGATTTACCAATCTGTCCTGAACGTTCTGTTCCCCCAATTTCAAATTCAAAGGTTCCTAAATTACTAACAACTTTATTTAATAAAGAAAAATATATTATACATTATAGAAACCTAAAACAAGCTCTGCAACTTGGTTTAAAAGTCATCAAAATTCATAGAACACTTAAATTTCATCAATTTGCTTATTATAAAAAATTTATTGATTTAAATACAGAATTAAGAAAACAGAGTACCAATGATCATGATAAAAATTTTTATAAACTAATCAATAATGCGAACTTTGGGAAAGCAATGGAGAATGTGAGAAAATATAAAAATATTAAACTAGTTACAAAATGGTCTGGTAGATTTGGTGCCAATTACTATATTTCCAAACCAAATTTTCACAGTCTTACAATTTTTGGCAATGATATGGTGCTAATTGAAATGTCAAAATTAAATGTCACGTTTAACAAACCCATTTATGCAGGTTTTTCAATTTTGGAAATTTCAAAAACTATACTTTATGATTTTCATTACAACTACATTAAAAAAAAGTTTGGTGAAAATGCTAAATTACTATACACTGACACAGATTCTCTTATCTACCACTTTTTTGTTGATGATATTTATAAATATATTAAGGAGGACGGACACAAGTTTGATACATCTGATTACGCTCCTAACAATACTTATAATATACCATTGAAAAATAAGAAAGTTCTTGGTATAATGAAGGATGAGAATAATGGACAAATTATGACAGAATTCATCGGTTTACGATCTAAAATGTATACCTATAAAGTTTTAAAAAACCAGGATAAACAACAATTAACTGAAAAAGAACATAAAAAAGCCAAAGGGATTAAGTCAACAGCTTTAAAGTCAATTACTTTTAATGATTATTTTCAATGTCTTTTTAACAATAAAACAACTGTTTGTGAACAAAATCTTATTAAATCTATAAAGCATAATGTGTATACTATTGTTCAAAACAAAATTGCTCTAAGTCCAACAGATGACAAACGTATTGTAAATTATTTATCGTCAGACACAATCCCTTGGGGTTATAAGGAATTTGTTTAATTTTTTCCTACCATAACACTAATGTAACCCAAATGTATTGTTTTATTTTTGTAAAAATCTATTGTTTTTGAAAAAATTTTAACGATTAAAATTCATATTCAAGTCAAGAAATTGTTTCATTTTACCCAACAATCTCCTACATACTTCAAATTTTAGTTAGTTAGTGTGTGTGACGTCATTGCCGACCACTTGGTTGGTGGCATCTCATACAGGTAAATACACACCTCACCTAAGCTAAGCTAGGTGAAACTAGGTGTCACATTCGATAGGTAAATACAGGTGTCATCCATTCTACGTCTTACTTCTTTCAACAGCTTCTGGTTCTGTGACGTCATTGACGACGATGATGACGACCACTTCTTCTTCAACTACATGACCAAGAGCCTCTTGCTCACGAACGGTAATAAAGTCACTAATTACAGGTAAATTACACACAAACACCTACCTTTACGATTTTTACAGGTAACTTCTTCTACATTAAGCTCTTATGGCTCAACAGCCTCTGGTTTTGTGACGTCATTGACGATCACTTCTTTGCACACTCTTATACAAGAACCACTGAAAATTTACAAGAACTACTGAAAAATTTGCAAGAACTAACTTTTTCAGCGAATTTCTTCGGTCATAAGGCCCTTTTGGTCAACAACCACTGGTCTTTTATGTCTTTTACATACACTTCTTCGCCTATTCCGTTCTTTTATTCCTGAAAAATTTACTTCTTGTAAAATTATCAAGAATTTTTGAGATGTGGATGGCATGTGGCCATCAGGAGCACCAAAACGCCCAGTAACCCGCTTACTGTACTACTGTTGAGCACTAAAAACTACTACGAAAGGTGAAGACGTCATGATGATGAAATTCATTCTTTGACAGTAATGACTTACAATGGAGAAACTTGTTGCATACAAACCTTTGCAAGATGTGCTCGACTCTTTGATGACAAATGTCAATTATATAAAATGTAGTGTTCTCAATGATATGTTCAAAAAATATGCCAAAACAATCATTCTAAACACAAAGTTCTTCTTTTTTATACTAGTGTTGATTGATTATCAAAATATTTTCTTGGAAATTAAAGGAAAACATGAGTTTATGACATAATTTTAAGATGAGAACTGGATTTAAAGAAGAGCTTATTTATCAAGATAAATTTGAAACTCCACCGTAAAAAATGCGCATTATTCACTTCAGAGATGATATCCAGGCATATGAAAGCTGACAAATTGATGATGTAAAGTTTATCTTGGAAATTTTGTCACATTTGAATACCTTTGCACCATAACGGAAGCATTAGAAATGGGAATTGTAGTTAATCTAAAAGATGGAGTTTGTAACCACATCCAAGCCCTAGAATCGGAAATCTATCTTTGAACAAGAAGTTGCATTAGCATCAAACCTATTTTATATATGTTGGGATGTTATCGACATTTCCGTTAAAATGTAGGATGAATTTGTGTGCCATTTACTTCTACTGACCTTTACGAAAGTAAATTTTCTGCCTATCAAGACAGTAATAAGCTGAAAGATGATATGAAAATGGCCTTGACAAATACTCAAACAAGAATGAAAACACTTGTTAAATAGAAGCAAGCTTAATTACCATATTTATTATAAATAATTAATGGTTAATAAAATATATCATATATTTTTGATCAAATATGGCGGATGGGAAATGAGGGCCGCGAATAATTAAACAATATCGAAAAGGGTGGAGATAAGAAACTTGTTGAGAACCACTGCTTTAAACGTACAGTTTAAAGTATCTACATGATATAAAGCAGACTACATGACATTCTCGAACAGAAAAAATATCATAAAAATGTATAACATCCAGACGTCCTTAATCGATTATCAAGAACGTATATTACATTTTCCAGAGAGTTTCCATTTAGAATAACTTTAACTTTGCTCTTAAATTAATAAATCATGGGAAAATTATAGAATATTAGATTGAATTTTCTTAATAGAGAAATTCTCCATCGTTAATTCTTATTTATTGTTTTATTAAAAGTTAATATATACTTTTGCAACTGAACATGGTCTAGGTAATCATATGAATAAAAATTTTGATTTAGACTGGGTTAAATTTTTAAAGAATGTACTCGCTATTCTAGAGCAATGTCATCTTCCAGATGAAAGAGTTCATTAAATATGCTATGAAGAGTTCTAAGGTTGATCTTGTAAGCATGATCCCTGTGAACTATTTTGAGAAAAATTAGGCATATTAGTAATGAAAATAGCAGGAGGAAAACCAAGAAACCTCAGATTCGCAAACGAGATAGTCGTATTTGCCACTGACTCTGCGGAACTAAGTGATATGCCTAAAAAATACAAGTGAAAGCAAGAAAGATCGTCTTAGAAAAAAATATAAATGAACGTCAAGTGGGGAAGGTTAATTCAAATGTTTATCTAAGTGAAGAAATAAAATTCGAAAGAAAAAACGAAATAAATCATAGAATACGCTTAGAATGGTTAAACAATCAAAATTTCAGTAAGAAATAAGGAAATCTTTCTGCCGTATTTAAATAGTTTATTATATATGTAATTCTCCTTTCGGGCAGAGAATATGAAAAATATATGTACAAACAGTTTATTTCCTGCAAAAGTCGCTCTGGTCCTCTCTCCATATGCGTTTCGATCACCTCATGATCTCGTCAGTGGAGCTATATCGGACCGAGAGCAACATTAGCAGGAAATAACTGATATATGAACCATAAATTTCAAGGTATGTCGGCAGGATATTACACCTGCCGTCTACCAACTTCGATGTCAGATTGAAAAATATTGCCAGCCGAACGACATCTATGAATCAACGGAGTAACGTGAAATTTTTAAACAATCAAAATTTCAGTAAATAATAAGGAAATCTTTCTGCCGTATTTAAATAGTTTGTTATATATGTAATTCTCCTTTCAGGCAGAGAATATGAAAAATATATGTACAAAGAGTTTATTTCCTGCAAATATCGCTCCACTAACGAGATCATAAGGTGACCGAAACGCGTATGGAGAGAGGACTAGAGCGATATTTGCAGGAAATAAACTGTTTGTACATATATTTTTCATATTCTTTGTCTGAAAGGAGAATTATATATATAACAAACTATTTAAATACGGCAAAAAGATTTCCTTATTTCCTACTGAAATTTTGATTAAAAATTTCACGTTATTCCGTTGATTCATAGATGTCGTTCGACTGGCGACATTTTTCAGTCTGACATCGAAGTTGGTAGACGGCAGGTGTAATATCCTGCCGACATACCTTGAAATTTATGGTTCATATATCAGTTATTTCCTGCTAATGTTGCTCTCGGTCCGATACAGCTCCACTGACGAGATCATGAGGTAATCGAAACGCGTATGGAGAGAGGACCAGAGCGATATTTGCAGGAAATAAACTATCTGTACATATATTTTTCATATTCTCTGCCTGAAAGGAGAATTACATATATAACAAACTATTTAAATACGACAGAAAGATTTCCCTATTTCTTACTGAAATTTTGATTGTTTAAAAATTTCACGTTACTCCGTTGATTCATAGATGTCGTTCGATTGGCGATAATTTTCAGTCTAACATCGAAGTTGGTAGACGGCAGGTGTAATATCCTGCCGACATACCTTGAAATTTATGGTTCATATATCAGTTATTTCCTGCTAATGTTGCTCTAGGTCCGATACAGCTCCACTGACGAGATCATGAAGTGATCGAAACGCGTATGGAGAGAGGACTAGAGCGATATTTGCAGGAAATAAACTGTTTGTACATATATTTTTCATATTCTCTGCCTGAAAGGAGAATTACATATATAACAAACTATTTAAATACGGTAGAAAGATTTCTTTATTTCTTACTGAAATTTTGATTGTTTAAAAGATGCAGACTATCAGGAAAATAAAAGAAACACCAGCATACTACAACAACGACAGTACGACGTTATCAAAAGGACAGCGAGATTGAATTGGAATCGGTTGACACAGAACAATGATACCTGAAAGAATATGAAAGAGGCTTAAATCCAACGGATATAAAACGTTCAGGGAGAAGAAGAATCATACAGCTGCTTTTTTTCAATATGTTGTGGATCTTTTTTCTTATAATGCCCTAAAATTTTCAACTTCACTTTTTGATCAGTATTTTCCTCTCAAGCCAGGTTTTAATTTAATAAATATAAATCGCCCCTAGAGGCCAAATTAGGATTATAGGATGTATGATTAAGTTATGTTCAAATACATTTAACGGTACTTTTTAAGCAGCTAAAAGAAGTTTCGGGATCATCTCTCACTGACCTTATTCGTAGGATTGTGAACACTATTCTTTTTAAAGTACTATTAAAAATATTGAAAATTTCGTATTTTGTACTGATAAATAACTACATAATAATTACTATTTTTTGTAATTACACATATTACATGATAAGATTTTCATTAATCGTATTATTTTGTAGTTGTCCATCATTTTCTCCAAACTTGTGTTCTATATACTTTAAAATAGCTTCCTTGAATTTCATAAAATATGATGATCTTTACGAGTTTCCGCTGCCAGAATTTTTTCTAATATAACACCTAATTATACACTCGGTGACCACTGTAAATGAGTCGCTTCTGCGTGAGAATATGCGGGAAGAATACTAATTTCGTGGTCATTTAATATGTTTAATTGTTTAAGAAATTTTTTGAATAACTTTTAGAATAAGAATTTTGAGTTTAATGCCCCTGCGTTGTTTAATTGCCGTGATATATTCACGTTTTTTACTTAAAAGAAGTCGGGGCTATACATCTTAATATATTATACCCATTCATAACGACGGTTTACACCTTTTTTATAGTAGGATAACAAAATATTCATAGATTTAAAATGATTTTGAACCGTCAGATAAAAAATTCTGGGTTATATATATCGTTTAAAGTTAAAGAGAAAAAAATGGGTACAGTTTGAATAAATCATTTTGATAAATATACAGAGTGTGCAATTTATGTGACACCACTATTGCTATACCTGAAAATGTATATTCACACGAAATCGATTTAATTGAAGAAAAGTTGCCTTTTTAACCGACTTCTAAAAGAAGGAGGTTCTCAATTCGTCGTCTGTGTATTTTTTTTTATGTATGTACACCGATTATTCCGGAACGGTGGCACCGATTTGAATGAAATTTTTTACGTTATATAAAGGAGGTGGTCCCATATTTTTTTGGATGAAATTGGTATATCAAAATCCAAGATGGCGCTGACAATATGGTGGCCAAAAAAATTAATTTTGTCCCATTTTCTCCAAAATTGGTATGGGGAAATTTTCGGGGTCATACACAACAAACCCGGAATTATTTTTAAAAAATTCAATATGGCGGATCCAATATGGCGGACAAAAAAATTTAATTTTGTCCGATTTTCTCCAAAATTGATTAGGGGAGTTTTAGGGATCGCACATAATGAATCCAAAATATTTTTAAGAAATTCAATATGGTGGATCCAATATAGCGGGTAAAAAAAATCAATATTGTTTGATTTTCTCCAAAATTGGTACGGGGGAGTTTTCGGGCTCGCATATAGCGAATCTAAAATTATTTTTAAAAAATTAAATATGGCGGATCCAAGATGGCGGATTAGAGATTCTACATCTCTCGATTTTGTCTAAAATTAATATTAGGAAATTTTTGATAGTGGTAATTGCGAATTTAAAATATGTTATGAAAAATTCAATCTGGCGGAATCAATATGGCGTCCTAAAAATTTTACATTTTTCGATTTTCTCCAAAAGTGATATAGGGGTCTTGAGGGTGCAAATTATGAACTTAAAAGTATTTTTTCAAGATTCAACATCCGCGAGTGCAATATAGGAGACTAAAAATTTGACATTTTTCGATTTAGTTCAAAGGTGGGACTGAATCGTTTTTAAGGATGTAGATAGCGAATATAAAATTATTTTAAGAAAATCTAATATGTCAGAAGGAATATGATGGTCTAGAAATTTTTGGATTTCATCCAAAATTGGTACTAGGGAGCTTTGAAAGGTTTAGATTTAAATTTGATTAAGATTACTTTTTTGAAATTCAGTATGGCGGATCCAATATGGTGGGTTGCATTTTTTCAGATTTGATATTATAGGGTTTACGTCTCAAATTCTTTAAATAACGATATTGAGAGGTTTTGGGGCCTATATAACCAATCTAAAATTAACTTGAAATTTAAGATAATGGATTTACTATGACAGACTAATTATTTGTTTAACGCAATTTCACTGGTATTTGGAGAACTCTAAGAATTAAAGTTTTTTTAGTGGTTCATTTTAGGGTGATTTACAACCTTGGATAAAATGGGTACTTTTTTGCCACCTCATTGCGAGGTACATTAATTTCGATAAGTACTTAGTTCAAATAATTTGTGGATATCATAATGAATTCAAAACTAAAAATCGAAAAATAAAATTTTTATAAAAAAAATTGAACCGTAAGAAAGCAATTACAAATAAAGCGTTTTTAATATGTTTATGCGAATAACATTTTATCAGATATTATATATAAATATATATAAAGTATTTAAAACCATAAATAAGTATCTAATATAGCCCAAAATATTTAATATTATTTTTTTAATACAACTAATACTTTAAAAATCATATATATTTTAAATCCCGTTTCAAATTTAGCACCAAAGCGGCTGTGACGCCACTGCGTCTCCTGTGCGAAGTTAACGACGTTTGTCAGAAACGATTCTAACAACGACGAATTTTTACAAGGAAACTTGTCAACGGCACTTACTGTCTGACCAGCAAATTAGACAATAAAATTAGGAAGATTGGAATGATCTTGTGCCTAGTGGAAAAATTAAAAGCTGTGGAGAATAAGTTATAGACAATTATAGACTACTAGTTCTAATCCAAACAAGTACGAGTTTAGATATAAAATGTACCAGCAATGAACAGTGGGTTAATAAAAGGGAACAAGGGAAGCTTCGAGTCTACAACTTGGAAATATTTTTCGAAAACACCTACTCTATTGAAGAAAATAACTCACCTTATAAGCACTGTAAACAACCCGTAGGAGTTAAGATATAAAGTAGAAATTACCAACTTCGACTTCATAACTCACCTCTGGTATAATTCTATAGATTTTCTTATAGAAATTTAATGCAAATAATACTGCTATATCTGACCATCGGTCTGGCTGTTAAATGGAATAGGTTGCATTTGCCGGTTAAAATAAATGCTGAAGCTAAATTTATATTTACAGCATATACAAATTCTTGTAAAACTTTACTGGTAGTGGATTTATACACACCAAATTTGTTTCTAACGACCCTTTATTCTTTACGGTAGGCGCAGTTGACAAGTTTCCTTCTAAAATTCGTCGCTAGTAGAAACATTTTCGAAAAAGGTCGCTAACTTCACACAGGTGTCAAAAACTGACAACACGTGTTGGGCGGTGCCTCAATGTACAAGTACTAAAATAAAACACCTGAATAATTATTCAGACACTTGTGCCTACACAATCTAAAATGTATTTTTGTGCAGATCATTTTGATGTAAGTTTTGATAATATTGTTTATTTTTTTATTAGCAGTTATTATTTTTGAAGTAGTAAGCAAATTTCGAAGAAATTGCACGAAAATTACTTTAAAATAATATTAACCTAACAACGTAGCCTTTGACAGAGATGACCTTAGAGCGCAGTGACGTCATACACTTTCATTGGGGTTCATTGTCACGTGACTTGAAGGAGATTCAATTACATTTTGAATATTAAATAAAAATAAAATTCCTTAAAGATAAAGAAAAATATTTTGTTTTTTGGATTTCTATTATGAAAGCTACCGTTTTGCGACAAAATTATATTTTTATTTGAATACAATCAACATGCCTATTGCATTTTATAAACTAGTATGACGTTATTCAGTATACCCGCCAGTGAATAAAAGAGGCAGACTTCTAAGAATTTCTGGTTGGTTCATTTATTATATTCTTTTTTCGAGATGTGAATCATTTTGAGAAAGATTAACGGACAAAAATCACCTTTTAAATCTTCTTTTTGTTGACATTAATTAGAAATATTGCAATTATAATAAATTTTAATACACAAAAATTCTCAAAGAAGTCACAATAACCAGACAAATATCAAGTTCAAATATTTATACGTGTCAGATCAAAAATACCGCCGACCATAAACAACTACCAAATAAACTTTTTGCTTTTAAAATTGTATATATCGTCAAATTAAGGGTTGTTATTAATGAGGTTTTACATGAAATTTTCTCTTTGAGTCACCCTGTATACATAGTTTTAGTTCAAAAAATGCACAACTGAAAACAAGTATTGAGCGATTTTGCAACAAAAGAATGTTTACATTTCAAATGACTTTTTTTCAACTTTTTCGTGATCACTGTATATTAATACTTATAGCAAATTATTTAGATACACTACACAAAATTTTTACTTCCTATTGAGATTTAAATACATATAGTTATCATTACATTGTTGCATTACATACATATTTACTTTATTCCTTAGTCAGTAGCCACACTTATTGCTCTTAATTACGAACTTCACTTTCTTTCTGCTCAAATCTTGAATATTGCAACACAACCTATCCTTTTTCTTCATTAAAACATTTTTTCGTTATTCAGCTTGTTGCTCCTATTTACAAATATTTTGACATATTTTTCAGTTGCTCCTAGTGTGGCCAGGGACTAAAGTATTTCGCTTTTTTAGAAATTAAATGAGAGAAACATTAATAATGAATCGAATATTGTCGAATTGTCAATTCGCAAATGTACCGCATGCGGGAGGTTAGACCTACTAACTGTGAACAGGCCGATTATAATGAACGGTAGGCGGAACATAATCATCGGTAAGAAATTAAAATGCTTTGAAAAAACTGAACAATTTTTCTGTCTAGTTTTTAGCTCGATATTTAGCTCGATATACTTTTTCAAGCACAAAAATTTAATTTTGTCCGATTTTTACCAAAATTGGTGTGGGAAGTCGCACATAACGAATACAAAATATCTTTAAAATATTCAATATGGCGGATAAAAATGTCGATTTTGTCAAATTTGCTCCAAAATTGGTACGGGGGAGTTTTCGAGGTCGCACGTAACGAATCTAAAATTATTTTAAAAAAAATTCAATATGACAGATACAATATAGCGGAGGAAAAAATCAATTTTGTCCGATTTTCTCCAAAATTGGTATGGGGAAGTTTTCAAGTCGCACATAACGAATGCGAAATTACTTTTCAAAAATTCAATATGGCGTATCCAATATGGCAGATAAAAAATTAATTTTATTCGATTTTTTTCTAAATTGATATAAGGGAGTTTTTAGGATCACATATTACGAATCTGAAATTATTTAAAAAATAAATAAATATGGAGGATTAAAGATGCTACATCTCTCTACTTTGTCTAAAATCAGTATTGGGGGATTTTTATTAGTATTAATAACCAATTTAAAATATTTTTTGAAAAATTCAATCTGGCGGATTCAATATGGCGTCCTAAAAATTTTACATTTTTCGATTTTCTCCAAAACTGATACAGCGGGTCCTTAATGGTGTGAATTATAAATTTAAAAGTATCTTTTCAGGATTAAATATGGCTAATTCAATATAGCGGACTAAAAATTTTACATTGTTCGATCAAAGGTGGGACTGAATCGTTTTTGAGGATGTCGGATGCAATATGACGGTCTAAAAATTTTTAAATTTCGGAGTTCATCCAAAATTGGTACTAAAGGGCTTTGAAGGGTTTAGATTTAGATTAGATTACATTAAGACGTTAATTTTTTTTTTTTAATTCAATATGGCGGATCCAATATTTGCATTTTTTCAGATTTAGTATCAGAGGGTTTTCGGGGTCGTGGATTACGAATATGAAGTTAATTTTTTACAACTTTTAGGTTGATAAAAAACAATTTTCGGTCTAAAAATTTTACATTTTCCAATACTGTCTAAAATTGATATTGGGGCGTCCTTGGGGCGCATACAAACTCAATATGCAGTATAAAATATATCGGGCTAAGAAATTTTCATCTCAAGTTCTTTAAATGTGGCTCTTGCAAGGATTTGGGACCTATAGTACCAATCTAAAATGAATTTGAAACTTTAGATAGTGGATTTACTATGACAGACTAAATATTTATTTGATATAACTTCACTGATATTTGGAGAACTCTAAGAATCATAGAATTTTTAGTGGTTTATTTTAGGGTGATTTATAACTTTGGATAAATGGGTGCTTTTTTGCCACCTTAGAGTCATTGCGAGGTACACTAATCTCGATTAGTACTTAGTTCAAATAATTTATGGATATGCTAATGATTTCAGAACTAAAAATCGAAAAATGATATTTTTATAAAAAATTGAACCTACTTCTAAAAGTGCGCTGAAAAGTGAAAAATAACTGTAAATTCTTATATGAAATTGTCGGCGTCAAATTACTTCTAAATAAAATAAATAACTACTAATATATACAAATTTTGGTAATGAAGGAATTACAAATAAATTATCCTTAATCTGTTTATGCGAATCACATTTTGTCAGGTATTAGTTTGAAGCCGATTTCAAAAATTTCAATCTCATATAAAAATTTATAGTTAATTTTTCACTTTTTAGCGCACTTTTAGAAGTCGGTTCAATTTTTTTTTATAAAAATTTTACTTAAGTTCTGCTAACTTAGCTATTAAATAATATTACTAAACGGTATGGTAACAATAAAAATAAAATTTTCAAACCTCTACAATAGACATTCTTGAAATTCTCATTTTACTTTTCTGTTACCTACTACCGGCACGTGCCTTAAATATGTAGGAGGTAAATTCCCTATTAAAATGATTTATGGGCGTAGTCATGGAAATATGATCGGTTTAACTCGTGAAGAGGGTAAAAGCACCCCTGCGTGATACTAAATAAATTAAATATATGGACAAAGATAGAGAAATAGAAAAATGGATGTCCCTATTTATTTAAAGCGATGTTTTCAAAATAGCAATACAAATCCAAATTTAGTGGATATTGAAAAAGACGTTAAAAATAATGAGTCATAAATTTGTTGTTACTTTAGTCAGTTTTCATCGAATTCATGGATTTTATGATTTGTAATTTTTATGAGTTCGAAGGGCGCTATTATTCTATGGTACAGAATTTGAAAACACTAAGTTTCATTTTTGTCATGTAGGAATGTTACTGACATTTGTCATCTGGCTTTCATCTTAGGTCATAAGTTATAAAGATAAAATAATGATAGTCTTTAAATTGATGCCGAATGACCCGAATTAATATCAATTTTATACATATTTCAAAATTACCTTTAAAATGACAATTTATCAACAGCTCTAACTAGCTTCAGAACCTCTAATAACACAAGTTAACAAAAAAAAGGTGCCTATTTGACGATATTATTTCATTTCTATGTACTTAGGCGCCCTGAATCCAAATCTGAGGTCCACTAACTCTATCACGTCAGGGTCAAGGTCATTTCAAGATCAAATTCAGTAAAATGCATCAAATAAATCTGAAGAAGTAGATACGTAAATTTTTGAGATCGCTAAATCCGAATTCGTGATTTGTTTAGTCTCCCAAGGTCGATTAGAGGTCATTTTAAGGTCATGACAAGGTCAAATTGAGAATAATCCACTAAATAAATCTGAAAAAGAATGTAGATTTTTGAGGTCGTTGAATCCGAATTCGAGGTTTGTTTAATCCTTCAAAGTCAGCTAGAGGTCATTTCAAGGTCAAATTGAGAAAAATCCACTAAATAAATCTGAAAAAGAAGATATATAGACTTTAGAGAGCGAAGAGTCTGAATTCATGGTTTGTTTGATACTCAAGGTTAACCAAAGGTCACTTTAAGGTCAATTTAAAAAAAATACACTGAATAAATCTGTTAAAAAAGATCATCTACACGCAGCTAAAGCAGTATCGGTTACATAACAGACAGGCTAGCGGATCAAGTTTTTGAGCCAAAACTCAAATTCCCGAAACCTCGTACTCCACACACAGCTAAATTGATGTCCGTTACAGAGCAGATATGTAAGTAGAGTTAGTTATTATGAAATAGTAATCCAAAACTCAAGCTCCCAAACTCACATAATCCATTACACAGCAGAGAGGGGAGCGGATTGCGTTTTTAAGGTGGAAGCCAAGTTTTCAAAAACACGCACTACGTTCAGCTAGATTGATGGCCACTACACAGCAGAGGCGACCGGACCAAGTTTTTATAAATATGTGAAAACCTAAGCTCTCATAATCACATATTCTACGCGCAGCGAGATCAATGCCCGTTTCGCAGAAGACCTAGGCAAAAAGCAAGGATTGAGTGTATGAAATAAAAGTGAAGCTCTCCGAAAACCATGTACCCCAGGCACAGCATGTACGAAAGTTTGGGGTTTGTGTTATACACTTATAAAATCTCACTTGGCTAGCCTAGCTGTTATGTAACAGATATCGATCTAGCTGCCCGTGATGTATGTGATTTTAGAAACTTGGGTTTCATCTTGAAAACTCGCTCCGTTCACAGATCTGCGTAGAGTACGTGGTGTTGGGAGCTTGAGCTTCGGCTCAAAAACTCGATCAGCTTACCTGTCTGCTGTATATGTTGATCTAGCTGCACATGGGTTCCCTTTTTTTACAGATTTATTTAGTAGATTTTTTTCAATTTGACCTCGAAATAACTTTGAAATGGCTTCTGGTTAACCTTGAGATGTTAAACAAACAACAAATTCAGATTCGGCATCCCCAAAAGTCTACATACCTTCTTTTATAGATCTATTTAGTAATTTTTTCTCAATTTGATCTTGAAATGACTCTGAAAGAACCTCTGGCTGAAATTGGGGAATTAAATAAACCAGGAATTTGAATTCAGCGACCCCAAAAACCTACATATCTTCTTTTTAAAGATTTATTTAGTTGATATTTCTCAATTTGACCTTGAAATGACCCTAAAATCTTTTCTAGCCAACCTTAAATAAACCACGAATTCGGATACAGATACCTCAAAAACGTAAGTATCTACTTCTTCAGATTTATTTGGTGAATTTTACTGCGTTTGACCTTGAAATGACCTTAGACCTGGCGTAATAGAGGTAAGCGGACCTCAGGTTTGGATTCACGGCATTTAATTACATAAGAAGAAAATGGTTTGATTAAATAGGCATCCACTTTTTTTTTGTAAACCTGTGTAATCAAAAACTTTATATACAAATTTTATTTGTTTTCCAAGGTCCCAGATGAATTGTTATGTTATAAAGTAAACAAAGGTAAATAGAATACTGTTAAATAAGTTATAAACTCGCAGAGAATAAACCGAAAACTTTATGAACTATAAACATAAACTAAAATTATAAAAATCCCCAACATTGTAAAGTCGCTAACCAATGGTTTCGAATTGTTAGGGGATGTGTTTCTGGAAATAAATAAAAATTCGCATTAATACTCTAAAATATTGGTTGCCAATACAACGCATGTGAAGTATATCAACTTATCTTAGATCTTTGCTTAAAGAGATTGTCTATTATTTACATTTAATAGCAGGCTTTAATTTAATACTTGTTTTCTCACATCAGATGTTCAAAATTAATTGATTTCCCTCTGAAACATTGTTAACAACCAGGCTGTTTTGGAAACCGTTCTATAAGTAACAACATTTAGCAACTTTCCGAGTTGGAATCTATGAGGTGTTACTTTATTAACCTAAATGTTTATTAACAAATCTAAGATTTGAATATAATAACACGTATAAAGAAAATAACTGATGAATTTTGCTTGCTCTATTTGGTACAATTAAAACAAATTAAAGAAGTTCGTTTCTCGCATGACATTTCAACTGGCAGAAGGAAATTGGCAGCATGAGTTTCAGAAAGAAAAGAAAAATAATGAAAAAGGAAGTATTAAGTGGTGACCGAGAAGCAATAAAAATCACTGGTTGTCAAGTTCGTGATGATAACGAGAAATACCAAAGAAGAGTCGGAGAAGTTATAATGAAGAGTTTTATCTGCAACTAGGGAAGGAAAAGCGAAATAAGTCTGTTCACGATAGAAGTATTGTTATGTGAAGCATAATATTTCACACAGTGGGCTTGCTGAAAAAAAAAAAGATCGGAATTTAAGTAAAGAGTATCACAGTAATGCCTCTGATGTTAAGGGCATATCACTAACGAACTATTTGCGACCACCTAAAATGTACGGATGTTTCGTCCCGATACCGGTGGTGGACTCATCAGTGGGATCCACCGGTATCTTTCCCAGACATCCTTGTACTTTCCACAAACGTGAACCTCTATTTAAGCCCAGTTTTGCCGGAAAGCGGTGGTAAGATGTTGGTTCCACAACAATACCTTATAAAATGAATATGAATGAGAAATGAATAGTAAGTACCCTTAAAATTACGTTGTCAGTGATCCAAAAATTCACTAATTGTTCTAAAAGTAAGTTTGAATTTAAAATAATTACGATTGTTTCATTTGAAATTTAAAAATAAAAGTAAATTCCTGAAAACTGTTATACCTACATGAAGCATGTAGGGATTCACAAGACGCCTAATCGTTACTTTGCTAAAAAAATAATTATTTCTAGATAAAATTTAGTTAGGATCTTTTTTTAAATAAAAACATATTTACAGAACTCATTAAATGCCTTTGAAATGATAAATTTTCTCCAATAAGAGAAAAAACTTTAACTTTATGTGTAGGTTTATGATAAAGGTCCTTTTCGTTTTAAAAAATAAATAAAAATACCTATTTTAAGATCTTTCAAAGCTGTTTTAGAAGCTGCTCAATCATAACGTCCCAACGAGGGCGGATTGCCCCCACCTTCCACAGTGGGTGCTGAAGCATTTCAAGAGGGCGACACTGCTATATCAAACTTTTTTGCATCATCTTTGAGACTAGGTGATGGTAGATAACAAGCTTTATATAATATTTCATTGTTAATCATACAAGCGAGTAAGCTACATACAATTGAAACACGTAATTAAAATTGTTCTTCTTCATAAGAATGTATCTGACATCATCGGGAAAATTTCTTTGCGCGATAATTCAGTATAAAGAACAATTGATGACATAGCTAAGGATATTGAAATGTCATTATACAATGACTTAAGGGTAAATTTTCCATTTAATTCGATAAGTTCATTCTGTCAACGAACAAAGCCGTATTCTTAAGATTCATAAAAGAACAAAAACTTTGGCAAAAATTATTATTTAATAAAAATTTTGAAATTTATACAAAGGGAGATTTGATATTTTTTCTTAAAAGAAATAAACTTCTGTAAATAATATTTTATCAGCAGCTACTGATGGTGCTCCAGCAGAATTTCATAGCTCATTTAAAACAAGCAGTACCAGATGTTCTCGCTGTACATTGTGTTATTGCATCGCCAGCATTTGATTTTGAAGAATCTGAGAGAGCACATGCATACATCGCTCCAGTATGTTATTAAAGGTGTCAATACGATAAAAAGCAATTCATTGACTGACAGATTATTTAGTCAACTATGTAGTGAAAATGATAAAGATTTCAATCTCTGGCTGCTTAACACAGATGTTCGTTGGATCTCTATAGATATTTGTCTGAATTAGTCTTGCTGTTTTGGGTTCACCAGGGTTTTCTATGTATTTTTCTCTCTGAATCCATATATGAAACTTATTTTTTCATCAAGTGGTCAGAGAATTTGTTACTAACAATTTAGTTATTTAAAATGGCGTAGATTATCCATGATAGGTATCAATATAAAACCATTGCATATCGATAACTGTATATTAACTCGTTTAAGATTTATCAAAAAATATTAATTTAGACCGATTCCATTCAAAATCAGATACGGGTGTGGCATTTATCTTGAGACAACAGAATATCTCGGTGGTATCACATTTTTGCGACAAATGTTTTATACAAAAATTATAGGGTAGCAATGATCTTGAAGATGACCTTGACATGTCCTTCAAGGTTATCCGAAGGTCAAATTTAGAATTTTAAGTGGGATTGTCCAATTTTGACCTCAGGAATGAAAAGGGCGGTAAATTTTACCATCAAATGTGACGTGACCTCAAGTTAAAGGTGAAATATCCACGTAATTTCAAGGTCAAAACAAAAAGATCGCCGTATTTCGTGAAATCTTTCGTACAAAAGTTGTTGGGTGGTACGGGGGTTAAATGATAGTGACCTTAAAAATAACATTAACGTTGACCTTTAAAGTCATTTAAATCTCAATTTGAAAAGGAAACCCCCAATTTGAGCCCCGAAATAGAAAGACCGATCAATTTCACAGTAATTTCATCATCATACATGATCATGACCTCAAGATTAAGGTCATTCTAAAGTCAAACGAAGATCTTCAACGTCAATATTTTATAAAATGTTTCATACTAAAGTTGTAAGATTGCAAAGTTTTTATAACATTACGTTGATCTCGATCTTCATTAAAAAACTCATTCGTACAGAATTGTTAGCAAAAACTGTACCTGGTACAAATATGTGCATGATTAACTATTTTTAGCACTACCCAGGAACAACGACGTGAATGTAGTAGTTTTTGTTCTCTTTGGGGTGCTCATTTTCGGTAAGTCTCCTCGCCTCTTACCATCGAGGTACTTGTTTTCAGTGGATACTCCAATCTTTTTTGTTTTAACCTTGAAATAGCCCTGATATTTGACCTTCACCTTGAGAACAAAGTCATATCCGATGGTAGAATTTATCGCCCTTTTCATTCCCGAGGTCGAAATTGGGGGGTCCCATTTAAAATTCTGAAATTAACTTTCAAATTACCTCAAAAACGAGGTCAAGGTTATTTCCAAGGTCACTGCTAGTTAGCCCCTCTACCACCATATAATTTTTGTATATCGAAAAAATGTGATCCCACCGAGATATTCCGTTGTCTCAAGATAAATACCGCAACCTCTATTATTCTAAAACCTAAAAAATTTTACAAATATTTTGCTGTTTTGCAAAAAAATCATTTGCAAGGAATTTATCGAAATTTTAAAGTTGAGCTTAGAGCTTTGCAGTTAAAAAAATGAAAGTAATTTTTTATTTAAAGTTGTTTATTTTTATGACTAATCGACGCAATTTAGCTTTTTTTCTTTTGATTAAAGACACAGAAGTCAGAAACTTTCAGAAAAAAATTTGAAAACCGAAAAATTTTCAAAATTAAGAAAATAGCAGTCATTTTTCGAAAAAAAAATCAAACGTGATTTTCTCAAAAACTACATCTTTCATGGGTGCTAAAATGTAGGCGGAGACACAATAAAGTTTTTTCTTTTTTCAACGACCGATACTATTTCAAATCATGCAATGAGATTTTTTCAAAAAAAAAATTCTTCCCCCGTGAAATATATTATTCTAGAGTT
Organism: Diaprepes abbreviatus; assembly: GCA_034092305.1. Taxonomy (NCBI): domain Eukaryota; kingdom Metazoa; phylum Arthropoda; class Insecta; order Coleoptera; family Curculionidae; genus Diaprepes; species Diaprepes abbreviatus. The sequence continues at coordinate 5,334,149 of JASJET010000129.1, forward strand.
GAGATTAGTGCTTTTGCAGTGAAGGAAACTAAAGCAATTGTTTTACACAAAATTTTATATTTTTTTGACTGATCAGCGTAATTTAATTTTCTCTTTTGATTGAAGTCACATGAGTTTTGAACTTCAAGAAAAGAATTTGAAAGTAGAAAACTTTTTTAAATTAACAAAAATGCGACCGTTTCTCGAAACAAAATCAAGAAATTTTTTTACGGTTGCCTGTTATATGCTTCGTTATATAATTATCATTTATAGTCATTCCGGCGGTATAGACCGGGCTGCGCCCCCATAGGTCCCACACCGAGGGCCCCATTTTGGGGCTTCGCCCCACTTTTTTTATGGAGCCCCCTTTTTAGAGCCCCATCCGAGGGCCCCAGTTTCTAGTGCTCCACCCGAGTACTCCATAGGGCTCCGCTAAAGTTCCGTCCGGGATCCTCATTTTTCAGAGCCCCGTCCGGGTTCCCATTTTCTAGTACTTCACCCAGGTACCCCATAGAGCTTCGTTAAAGTTCCGTCCGAGGGCCCCATTTTTTAGAGCTCCTTCTGAAGTCCCCCTTTTTCTAATGCTTCATCTGGGTACCCTATAGGACTTCTATAAAGTTCCATCCAAGGGCCCCATTTTCTAGAGCTCTACCCGCGGGCCCCAAAGGACTCAGTTCAATTTCCGACCGAGGGCCGCATTTTCTAGGTCTCCACTAACGGATCCCATTCAAGCTCCGTCTAAAGGCCAAATTTTTCCCTGAACCCCCACCCAAGGGCCCCATTTGGGCGTTGGCTTTCGCATATACATCACCTGTCAATTGTCATATACGTCAGCTATCATCTACATTAGGCTTTAACCCCACTTTTTTATTAGGCCCCTATTTTCTAGAGCGAAAATACGCTTTTCAGTAAAAAATGATCTATTAGAATTTGAACAAATATTTCATTCGATTTAAAGACTTGTAGACAATCTGACAAGGAAATTCTGTAAATAGAGAACTTACTGCGGCCCATGATGATGCAAACACGCCATTTTTACAATTTTATTTTAACAAGTTGTATATATATATATATATATATATATATATATATATATATATATATATATATATATATATATATACATATATATATATATATATATATATATATATATATATATATATATACATATATATATATATATATATATATATATATATATATATATATATATATATATATATATATATTTTATTTACCAAAAAAAGTGTCGTACAGTTAAAAAGCTTTTTGGTTTTGACCGTGTCAAATTCGAATTATTATCGGACGTTTCGTCTACGATTGCACTAGGCATCTTCAGGGATCTTTACTCCACGTGTGATGTAGACTGTAACCTATATGTCTACTAATATTATTTGGATATTTACAAATCTCGATTGATTCTCTAATGGAGGCATGTCGTAAAGTCAGCTAAAACCCACCTAGGGTTATAACGCCACGGAGTAAGTAAGTAACAAATGGCTTCCGGCCTCTTACTTATTTTATGTTTAAAGAAAAAGTTTCTTTTACGTTAAAGGTGCGACTTCTGCAATGATGGTGTTCAGATGATGTATAATTTATTTATTTTTAATACATCTTTCATGTTCCTTAAGCCTAGTGGGTATAGATCATCCTGTTTCACCCACGTACACTTTACCCCAAAAGCAAGATATCTTATAAACGCCGTCTGTTTGTAACGGTATTGCGTCCTTTGGTGACTTCAAACATTGTCCAATTTTCTTTCATGTGTTGAAAATTGTCCGAATGTTTGATTTTCGGAACAATTTGGCAATCTTGTCGGTGGCTCCTTCTATGTAAAGTAAGACAACACTGTCCATAGGTGGCACATTTATGACATTTTGTTGGGTAGTTGGGTTTTTGTGTTTATTAATAGAACATCTTATATCTTCAGCGCAACATCCGTTGCCTCTCAGAGCATTAGTCAGTTCTTCTGTTTCTGATTTCAGTGATTGTTCGTCCCATATTAAAAGAACTCTATGTATCAAAGACTTAATGACGGATTGTTTTTGAGAAATATATTGGTATGACCTTACATTGAAATATCCATTTGTATGTGTTGGTTTTCTGTACAGAGAGGGTCCTAATTTGTCATTATCTTCCCTTTATCCCATCGAGAAACCGAAGGACATTGATTCAATTTTCATAGTGAATTTTATACTAGGGTGTTGTTGCTTTAGATTATCCAGGAAATTATGGATGTTATCTGGCCGAACTATGAACGTATCATCTACAGATCCGCATCAAAATTTAGGTTTTAAAAGAGCAAGAAACAAGGCTTTTTCTTCAGGATTTGGGTTTATTTTTTCTTGTAAAGGGGGCGGTAATCCAGAAAAAGTTTGAAACTTATGTATTGAATAGTAAGAAATTGAACCATAATATCTCTATATTAAATTCTAATAAGATATTTGAATGGAATGGATTCTAAAATTTTGAAATAAATAAAATTTTCGACCTAACAAAGAGATCTTAAAAAAAATCAGATTATAAATAAAAAGATTGTACGCGTTCGTTTAAAACTTAAGAAAAAAAAAACAGGATACCTCACTTGATCTCTTGATCGATTTATTTGATTACTGACAACATATCAAATCCGAAATCTTAACTTAATTCATCAACAGTGAGCGTTTTCATGTTTCCTTAATATTCTTATATCTATCTAATCTACATTTAATTTAAGAGTATCCCTTACTATTTCCTACTCAGCTTCCTTATCAAACTATTTAATGCACTACCATTAGCTACCTAACCCAGCATTGTAACCATTTTTTACCTAAAAACCATACATTACTAAGTCTCATTTAATATCGAGCAGTCGGTAATTTTTTTAATTACAGTAATTTTCAGATTATTTCTCAAGATACTTTAATGTATGCAGACAAGAATTAAATGACTGACAAGTTTTACCGATCCCTTGAGATAGAATACTATATAAACCACCGAGTTTTGAATACATTAAACCTGTTTTACATGTTTTCAGTCCTGATTGCTTAAGAAAACAGGGATGACATATATTTTTATTCGGTCAAATTGGTATTCAGCAAAATAAAAATGAAAGCAGGTGCTGGATTAAGGTATACAGGGTGTGTGAAAAGTTAAATAGTTTCGTAGATTGTTCTAAAATGAGTGACGAGCAACACATGTCAATAAAATGTCGGAAACAGTATGCAGTTTGAAACAAGTGAAAAATCAGAACAAACAAAAGATAGTTTGCTAAAAACGCGCATAAATAATAGAAAACTTTATTGCAGGTTATTTTGGTTATGATATATTAAATATCCACGCTTAGTTGCGCAAGGCGCCTGCAAGTAGGCTTCCTTCCGTACGCCACACGGGGCGTCGCATATAAGAGGCCGGAAGCCATTTGTTACTTACTTACTTACTTACTCCATGGCGTTACAACCCTGGGTGGGTTTTAGCGGACTTTACGACATGCCTCCATTCATTTCGATTTCTCGCAACCTCCATCCCGTATTCGATGCCCATAGTTTTGAGATCTTTTGTTATATTATCTCTCCACCGGAGTCGGGGTCGTTCCAATGACCATCTCCCAGTCGGTGCTTCCTCCCAAGCCAGTCTTATTATTCTGTCGTCAGGAAGCCTTCTGATATGTCCTGCCCACTGGAGTCTTCTGACCTTTATTTGACTACATCTTTATCTGGGAATAGTTCTTCTAGTCCCTTGTTAGTTCTTGTTCTGTATTGTCCTGTCGTTTCATCTATCGTTGGTCCCGAAACTTTCCTCAAGATTTTTCTTTCAAAGACTCGTAGTCTCTCTTCGTTCGCTACCGTTAGAGTCCATGTTTCGCAACCATATATAACTATCGATCTTATAACTATTTTGTATAGGTCCATCTTTGTTCGTCTTGTGAGGTGTTTCGATTTCATCAGATCTTGTAGTGCGTACAGGCATCTATTTTCTGCTTGTATTTTATTGTTTATTTCCTGTGTTCCGTTGGTATCTTCGCATATTGTTGTTCCTTGGTATTTAAATTCTTTGCCTCGTTCAAAGTTATATTCATCGATGGTGATGTTTTGACCTATTCTGTCTCTGTTTCGGCCATTCCGACTCATGAACATGTATTTAGTTTTGTTTTCGTTGATTTGAAGTCCCATCTTTTTTGCTTCCCTTTCGAACCGTATTAGAGATTCTTTCATTTTTATTCTACTACTATCAATCATGTCGACATCATCTTCAAATGCCAACAGTAGATTTGGTCAATCTTGATGGAATATAGATGTCGGTGCTTCAATTTTCGAATTTCCGTTTATATATTCCAGCGCTATATTAAAAAGTCGTGGTGAGAGCGCATCTCCCTGCTTAAGACCGTTGTTTATTTCAAACATTTCAGAGTAGGACTGTCCCACTATCACTTTGTACTTCAACCCCTCCATACACATCCTTATTACGCTGATCAGTTTTTTGGGAAAGCCAAGCTCCTGCATTGCTATCCATAGTCTCGTTCTGCAGACTCTACCAAATGTCTGTTTAAAATCGATAAATAGCTGATGTAGTTCACGATCGAATTCCCAGCTTTTCTCCATTATCTGTTTTATGGCAAATATCTGGTCAACAGTTGAGCGATTAGGTCTAAATCCGCATTGGTAATCCCTTACGATTTCTTCTGTATATGTTTTGGTTCTTTCCAGCAGAATGTTCGAAAGGACTTTATAGGTTGTGTTCAGTAGGGTTATGCGCCCGTAAGTGATGCATTGTTTCTTGTCGCCTTTCTTGTGGATTGGCACAATGACTCCCTCCTTCCATTCATCTGGAAGAATTATTTCCTGTCAGACTCTTTGTATTAGTTTATGGATGGATCGGTGGAGTGCATCCCCTTCGTGTTTTAAATATTCCGCTGGTATATTATCACTGCCTGCGGTTTTATTGTTTCTCAGTTTCTTGATAGCGCGCATCACCTCTTCCTATGAAGGAAGCCATTTGTTGATAACCGAAATAAACAATTAAGACGTAACTTTTTCGTATGACATTTGATTGTAGCTTGTAGATGCTGATTCAAACTTTCGATTACTGTCTTAAAAGTTAAAATCACTGAAAGAATATGACCCAATAGTTGGTTTTGCGAATATTACATTTTTTTAAGGTTTGAACACAACAACAATTATTTGTTTATAACAAAACACACGAACACACACACAACATACCACCTGACCGAAATTCCACCCTAAAAATTCAGAGTTCAGAGACTCAAAACGCATAAAAAAAACTTGAATGGGTCCATATAAATTAAAGGGGCCAGGGGGTCGACAGTATATGGTCAATATCCACCCTAATTTCTATTTATACCTTTGTAACGGTAGTTTTTAGGTTATTCAGTTTGAAAATGTAGCAAAGCTATGAAACTGCAGTCATTGTGTAAAAAATAAAGTGATAGAAAACAAAATATTAAACAAGTTTATCAGTAAGGTAAACTGGGCTAAAGTCTTATATTTAAGCCTAAGGATATTGCGTGTCTGTTTTGTTTAGACCTTTTAGAGATACCCTGTATATAAGGTTATTCATCCTATACGGCACGGAATATTGCGGCCAAAATACGTGACTTCCAAAAAGTTGTACTTTTGGGATATATGGGGGTCTTATATGGTTACTTTTTAAAATTATTTTCATATTATACAGGGTGTCCCAAAAGCTCTGAAAATTGTGTTTTTTTTTTAAATAGAACCCCTGTACAATATTGCATTTTTGAATTCTCCGATCAAAATAGGTGCTAATTTTAATAAGGTTTATAGTATCTGAACCTAAAGGGTTTTTAAATAATATGAACTTTGACAAAATCTAACCTAATTTTCATGTTTGAAATATTTAAGAAATATTTCAGTTATGTACTCGAAATTTACAGTGAAGTGTAACAATAAATCATGTTTTAAATCCCAATTATAATAAACTTACCATATTGTACAGGGTGTCCAAAAATTAAAACTAATCAAGTAAGAAATTTAAGTGGCTATAACTTGATTAATTTAAATAGAACGCTATACTTTTTAACTTACCAGAAAATGTACCTTTTAAATACCTATCGAATGATAGGGTGTTCTTAGCTAAGTCTTCTCGTTTTTACAGAATCCGCAAAATAATTGTTTTCTGCATTATTTTGTGATTTTCAATATATGTTCTAATGCATCTAGTTGTCTATGGCATTTAGAAACGTCACATAATTCAGTTAATCTGTCAGTTTAGTCTGCTAAGCCTGTGAAACTTGATTTATTGAATTGAATTATTTGGATATTGTTGTGTTATTTCTTTGTCAAAATGAAGATTTATCCAAAGAAAAACCGTATTGAAATGATTTTTATCGTTTTATCATCACAATTGTTTGTTGACTTCTCGACTCTATGTTCAAAGGTTTCCTGAAAGAAACCATCCTAACACAGTTATTTTTGTGAGACTATTAAAGCAGTTTCGGGAGAGTGGAAATTTCAGTTATAAACAACCTGTTAAAAACTTGTCACTGAGGATGAAGAAAATGTTTTTACTGTACTTGGTTCAGTGATCGAAAATCCCAATATTAGTCAGAATCATATATCTGAAATACTAACATTAGCCAAATGTTTCAAAGATTCTTATAAAATCCAGCTTTGTCAAGAGCTTCACGGCAATGATTTTAACAACCGAACTGAATTCTGCTTTTGGGTGTTAGATAAAGTGGCCAAAAATGAACACTTTTTTAATAATGTGTTGTTTAGTGATGAATGTAATTTTAATAACGATATTTTCGCGAATAAACACATCTTCCATTACTATTCTGATTCAAATCTTCATGAATACAGAGTTACAAGAAATCAGAATAGGTGATCGGTTGATGTGTGGGGAGTAATACTGGGTCGATACTAAATTAGACTCTACTTTAAATGATTAGATGTTTCACGATTTTCTGTTACACCAACTTCCAGTGTTATTAGAAAATGTCCTTTTAAATATTAGAATAACTATATGGCTTCAACTAGATGGAGCTCCGCCTCATCATCGTTGCAAGGTTCGGCAATTTTTAAATGTCAACTTTCGAAACAGGTGGATTGGGAGAGACGGATATCAAAATTGGCCCTAGAGATCTCCGGACTTAACTCCACCAGATTTCTTTTTATGGGGATATATAAAAGACATTGTCTACAATGTGTCCCCAACAACACCACAAGATATGAAAATGTTGGTGGTGTTGTTGTGGTGGTTTCGAAAAAAAGAATATGTAAGTGTTTAGAAATGGATGGTCGACATTTCGAACATCTACAATAAATATTTTGCTTCTGTTTTGTGCTATCATCAATATGTTATTACCATTATTGCTGTTATAGTCTGTTGAACGACTATAAATCGCGTTCCGAGTTTCTGAATATTTGTAGAGATATTCCTGATTATTATTGTTATAGTTGTAAATTACCTGTCATTTCCAAATGCCATAGGCAACTAGATATATTAGAACATCTATTCAAAAAACACAAAATGGTGCAGAAAATGATTATTTGGAGTACTCTGTGAAAACGCGAAGAACACCCTTATACCATTCGAAAGGTACAGGGTGTCTCAAAAGAAAGTTCACATTTGTTTTGCTTATTGCGTGAACGCAACTATTCCGAGCGGCGCGGGGGGTATGTCAATCGGTAGCCTGGCTCTTGGGAATTTAGTCGCTATGGAGCTTTTCTCGGGAGCCGACCGTGCTTTGTGCGTACGTGAATTTTACAAAAACGGTAATTCGGCGACTGTAGCGCGTAGAAAATTCTGCAATTTTCGACATATTCGTCACTTAAATGATGCGCCAAGCGCTCGGCTTATTGGAAAATGGGTCCAGAAGTTTGAAGAGACCGGTTCAACACTAGATAAACCAAAATCCGGGCGTCCGAGGTCTTCGAGAACGGTCGAAAACGTAGAGAATGTTACTCAGTCTGTTCGTGACGACCCAAACGTTTCGATTCGTAAGCGTGCTGTTGCTTTAAATGTGCATAGGTCATCATTATTCCGCATTTTACACAAAGATTTAAAGCTGAACCCCTATAAAATTCAGTTGGTGCAAGAATTGAAGCCTTAGGATGCTGGTCAGAGGCTTGACTTCGTAAACCAGATGACTGAACGCTTTTCAACGTTTACCAACATCTTCTTTTCGGATGAAGCCCATTTTCATCTTAATGGTCATGTAAACAAGCAAAATTGCCGCTATTGGAGTGCAAACAATCCAAAATACAAACATCAGAAACCTCTACATTCACCGAAAGTGACTGTATGGGCTGCGATGTCGGCGCGAGGAATTATCGGCCCGTACTTTTTTGAAGATGAAAGGGAACGCACAGTAACAGTGACTTCAGAGCGGTATGTGGAGATGTTAGACGACTTCTTCCTGCCTGAACTGCAAAATTTTTCTGGCTATAACCAAAGAACATGGTTCCAGCAAGACGGAGCAACTTCACGCACGTCCAACATGTCTCTGCCACGAGTGCGTGAAATTTTTCCTGACAAATTGATCTCAAAGAAAGGTGACATAAATTGGCCTCCACACAGTCCTGATTTATCACCTATGGACTCTTTCCTATGGGGTTATGTCAAATCAAAAGTTTACGCTTACAAACCGACTTCCCTGGCACAATTAAAAGAAACTATCCGCAACGAAATGGCAGACATCACGGAGAATACCTGCCGAGCCGTCATGGGCAATTTTAGTGCTCGATTAAATGAATGCCGTGAGCGCAACGGATTACATTTGGACGATATCATTTTTAAAAAATAAATTCCCAAACAATGTATTTTAATATGCAATAAACATTTTTTCAATAAAGTCCTGACTTTTTTTTAAATCGATTTTTTTAATGTGAACTTTCTTTTGAGACACCTTGTATTTAAAAGGTGCATTTTCTGGTAAGTTAAAAAGTATAGCGTTCTATTTAAATTAATCAAGTTATAGCCACTTAAAGTTTTTTTTTTATTAGTTTTAATTTTTGGACACCTTGTATAATGTAGCAAGTTTGTTATAATTGGGATATAAAATATGATTTGTTGTTACACTTTACTGTAAATTTCGAGTACATATTTGAAATACTTGTTAAGTATTTGAAACATGGAGATTAGGTTAGATATATACCTTATTAAAATAGGCACTTATTTTAATCAGAGAATCCAAAAATGCAATAATATACAGGGGGTTCCATTTAAAAAAGATACAACTTTGATACTTTCGGAACTTTTGAGACACCCTGTATGATATGAAAATAATTTAAAACTAACTATATTAGACCCCCATATATCCTGAAAGTAAAACTTTATAAAAGTCACGTATTTTGGCCGCAATATTCCGTGCTGTATAGCGTGAATAACCCTGTATAACATTGAACGAATTTTTAATATTCTCAGGCCCTGACAAGGATATTTTTCTATTTTCTCTGTTATTTCTTAATTGCGAATTATTTTTTCTAATTATTTTTGTAACAAGCCTCTTTAACAATTTAATATCATGCTAAATCAGTCAAAGCAAAAGTCAAAAAATTTTCCCGCGTATTTAATTTCGGTTTCAGACTAAATTTAACCAGCCCTAAGGGTGTTCACGCGAGCATATAAAATCCGAAAATGGGATATACATTTCACATTGTCACTAACACACAAACTTAGGCCCTTTTGCACATGACCTCATTTGAAATTACGTGAAACGCGTTCAATTTCACTAAACAGCTTGTATCTACATTTATTCAAGCTTCTGGGAAATGACTTTGCAAATCCCTTGCTAGCCAAACGAAACTCTCTTATGGTCATCTCTAAGCTTTTATCTCGGTAAACCGGCAACAGTGCTTGACAGGACATAGACTACAGTGGGACAAAATCATGTTAAAATTAAATCTAGACATCTTTATATATAGTCAGGGAGCCCAATGAATTTGCGTAGCCGATAAAGAGAGATGACTCGATCAAAGTATATATATATATATATATATATATATATATATATATATATATATATATATATATATTTTCACCCTTTGATTACCAATATCAAGGATGGAATCCAGAAAAATAGTCAGGTAATTTGTTATAAATTAAAAAATTGTTAATAATTTAAAAAAATCTTATAAAATAAGAAATATTTTCATATTTCTCGGCCGATTCTGAGCAAAAGTATCTTTTGTAATTTTTCCATCTCACATATAGTCTTTAAGGTAAAAATCGTTAAACTTTTAAAAATTAACAATTTTTGCTACTTTTCAACATAAATACCAGTTGTTATATATGAAATTCTCCTTTCAGACAGAGAAAAGGAAAAATATATACAAACAGTTTATTTCCTACAAATACCGCTCTGGTCCTCACTCCATACGCGTTTCAATCAACCTATGATCCCGTCAGTACAACTGTATCGTCCGAAAGCAACATTCACAGGAAATAACTGATATATGAAATATAAATTACAAGGTATGTCGGTAGGATATTGCAACTTACCACCTACCGACCTCGATGTTAGCCTGAAAATTATCGCCAGCCGAACGACATCTATGAATGACTAGAGTAGTGTGAAATATTTTCCCTTTCTCTGAGAATCTCATGTATAACAATTATTTAAAATCGGTAGATAGATTACTTTATTATTTTTTACTGAAATTTTGATATTTTAAAAATTTCTAACGATGTTTAAATGCTTATTTTCCTTGACAGCCATAAAATTGTTCAATAACGTCCAGTACGATTTGAAAGTTTGAAAAGAAAAAATAAAATGCAATATATGGACAACTTTTGAATATATAAGTATGTAAATAAATAAATTAATGACTTGCTTGGCTTATAATTTCTGAACAATTGTCATTTAATATTTTACTGATTTATTTGTAATGAATTAGAATGGGATTAGTGCATTATCACTTAATATGAGACTATTTTTTATACATTTTTCCTTCCTGTTTCCGTTCTCCCCTCTATCCTTTACTTTCTCTCCATTTTTCTTCATCTATTTTTTCCTTCAGACTCTGGTTTCTGCCTTCTTGTCTCTTTTCAGTTTACTATACACAATTCATTCAAAGAGTTCCGGACCTAATTTTGTATAAAAACTAACAACTAGCGCTATCTGTTTTGCGATAGCAAAACTATGTGATATCATGTCTTGGTTACCCACAGTGGAGATGTGAGCGCTGTAACTCCATTTATGGGCCAGCTGTGTTTGTTTGAAGTAGCCGTGTTATTGCCACGGCGTCACAATTTACGCAATGAAGCAACTGGCCGCAATCAAATTTTGTTTCAAATTGAGAAAAAGTGGTTCAGAAATATTCAAATTATTGAAAACCGCGTATGATGAGGACTGTTTAAGCCGCCGTAAAGTTTCCGAGTGGTGTACGCGGTTCAAGAACAGTCGACAGTCGCCTGAAGATGATGAATGGGTTGGGCGCCCTTTAACCTCGACTATCGACGAATTTGTGCCCTCGAGCCAAACAATGAACGCATAATTCTACAAAAGTGTCCTGGATCGATTTTTGAATCAAATTTGCCGCGTGAGACCGGAATTGTACCGCACCAGGGACTGATTTCTGTTGCATGATAATGCGCCAGCCCATTTCGTAATACTCATCACAGACTTTTTGGAACAAAAGTCGGTCTCCATCATCGATCATCCGTCCTACTCGCCAGATCTGGCTCCGGTAGACTTTTTTTTATTCCCTAAACTGAAAATGACGATGAAGGGAGAACGTTTTGAAGATGTTGTAGCGATTAAAAGGAATGTGATCAGGGCTCCGAAAGCTATTACAGAAGAGGAGTGTTCCAAGTCGTTCCAGCCACTAAGCCAGCGCAGCAAAATTTGTATAGAACGCGGAGCGAATTATGTTGAAAACTAAGTATAATCTTTTTTCTAAACTTTTTGAATGAACTGTATAAATTGTCTTAAAATATTATATAAATTTGTACTCATTGGGTTAAATAAAAGTAGAAGATGTAATGTTATACCCCGCCTGTATGTGAATCTTTTGTTTTAACAAAAGACGATTATTACTATATCTGCAGACTTAGTTACTCATACTCTTACAAAACAACGCTTTGCACATATATATATATATATATATATATATATATATATATATATATATATATATATATATATATATATATAATATATAAAAGTAACCCTTTTGGAAAAAATAAAAGAAACAGGATGTTGCGGCGTCTCCCTTTTTACAGGGTACGGCAACGGATGCATGTCGGCTATGTTCGTATCTCTTTTAGAGATAGTTGTACTCTGCTTTGATTACCCAATAGGCGCCACCTGTTTTACATTATCTGTGTTACTTACCTAGTGATTAAACAGGAAAACACTTAGGTATGAGGAATGATTTTAAATTATTGACGGTTGGTGTATAGCTCGACAATGAAACGACTTAATTAAAACAAAATAACAATTCCATTTTATTCCCAAAAAAAATTATTATGTACATAAATGAGAATGGTGCCCACAATGTTTTTGTACTCTCTTGATAACTATGGTTGTTACCTCGTTTTTAAAAGGTTGTATAAAATTTGGCCGCAAATGTTCTAGAACCTTTAATTGCCAATAATGTAAGTTTTATAGAGTTATCAAAAAGTTCTTACATTGTATTATATCACATTAAAATATATTAATGTTGTCGTGTTTGTATTTAAAAAAATTGATTTATAGCTCCAATTCTTTAACTTAAAGTTTTCTCCTACCTGGTCTATGCTATGGTACCTCTCTCTTCTAGCGGTGTTGCTAGGATTCCTGTTGTGTTGTGGATGAATGGAGGCTTCACAGGGCCACTTCCAACTCACCAACCAAACGCAGGGTAAGGTTAAAATAGTCGTGGTAACAAGGACAGGAAAACTAGGGCCGGAACCACCAGAAAGCCTTGACAGCAATATCAAGATGAAAAGAGTGAGATGAAGCCCAAAGATAAAAAAAAACCGGCTTCAAATAGCCCTAAAATAAAATGTTGTTTTTGCCACATATTCTTAAAGATAAGGGGCAAAATCTTACCTCATTGATTAGTGGACTTTAAAAAACACTGGACCGTCTGCCCTTTCAAATCTAACGACAGGATTGGTCTGCTGCCTTCGACGGTTCAACAGTAAAGGGAACGAAAATAAAGATCTCTCTTCCAACCAGACGTGGCAAATCTTAGGGATATTTGTATTTACTTTTGCCAACCTTATTCTCAACCTGGAGCACTCTAACCTAGTTCCGAACTTACACTGACCACCAGGTAATACATCAAATATTGGCAAGCCATGGAAAATTATCAAAGAGAAAATTATGATCAAATAGTCCAAAGTTACTAATCATGATTAAAACAAAGTTCAAAAAAAATTGCCACACATTCCATACTGCATACTCAACCTTAAATGACCGGTCTCGACATGCCGAGCTCGTGTCAACGAATCGGGAATACATCCTCACATTATCGACTATAACCTTATGTAATGTAAATAAATGAGAGTTTATTAAAAATAAAATATTTTACGACTTTTAAATTCAAACCAAATAATGTGATATATAAACTACAGCAATTTACAAACTCTGTTAAGAAAAAAGAGTGCTAAGTTACAAGACCAAAAGAGTTGTGAACCAAAAAAAAACAAATTCCATGTTTACTATTTTAAATTACGGGATAAATAATTAAATTTAATCAGGTAAAAATATACAAATTATATCATATTACTAGAATCATGTAGCATTGATGCTAACTGGTAAATTTAAATGCTACAATGTTAAAATTTTGTTCATAAATTCTCGTCAAAACTCCGAATGATATTGACTTTCAGTAGTTTAAAGTAGGTTATATACAATTCCTTTAAATTAAAGCTTCCTGTTCCTAATGGCTATAGCTCCCATCTGGTTTGACCACAACATGATAACCATTGTACAAACAAAGCTAATATTGTCTTTTAAAAAGGATTCTTACCCACTGCCCAACGGTCAGGTTAATCACGCTGGTACGTACATCCGCGCCGCGAGCTATAACAACTTCCAGTTATGGCCTGACGACTTTTGGAATACAAAATATCATTGATGGATGCTGTGCTACTACATTACCTCTTATTCTATCTTCGAGATTTAATTTTTCATTACTAGTTATGAATGGATCGCTGGTAAATTGACCAGATCTTGTTTAATTAACGAAAAAATCAAACGTGTTTTGATGCGTACTGACGATGGGAACAACGACGCTGGTAATTCTCTAACCAAGTATGTAGATAAAAAGTTAATGGCAGGATATGCGATCATATTAGCCTGTGTTTATCGCCCGGCCATAATTATCTCAATAAAGTGTCAAAACTAAAAATTCCTTTTTATCTTCTGTTGACTTAAGCGCCACTGTGATTTGCATACACTGTAAAAAGAAAATGCATTAAATTCAAGGTAAATGTGCATGCAATTTTTATAAACGTTTATTAATCTAAAATAATTTATTCCATTAAACTTAATGTAATTAAATTTAAAATTTGACTTTTATTTTGTAAGGTGGCTGTATACATTAAATATACAGCCAATGTTCAGTGAATCTGAGATATGTTATCAAATATTTAATGCATCAACATTAATATAAGTTCAATAAATTCCGAAACTACCTGGAAAAGGTGGACAATTTTCCCATAGGTAGTGTCCGCCATCTAGAGCAGTTTCAACTCATTGGTTTCCGTCAGTACGGGGCGGTCATGTACATTTCACGATAAGAACATTGAGTCCTTTAAGCAACTTATATCATACTAAATAGAAAGTTCAGTACAAGTTGCGCCATCTCTCGGAAACAATGTATATTGAATAATAATATAAAATCATTTAGTATTAGGATTTGCATTTGCTTTAAGTTCAAAGTAAATGTCAATTATTCACGATTTAAAGTACAAAATCATTGTATTTAATATAGAATGGATATCAAATTTGCATTAAATTTAAGGTTATTTTTAACAGTGTACACGTGTACACATACGTGAAGAAACTTTACATTAATTTTAAGGTAATGTGCTGGTTGAAAATTTCATAAACTGTTTATTAAATTCATTTAATATTAATGAATTAAATTTAATAATTTTTACATTAAATCTAATGTAATTGTACCAATCATTTCAGTAATTTTATTGAAATTTAAGGTAACATTATTTCATTTAGAAATAATTTGGCGGCGACTTCAAAAATTTCAATTTCATATAAAAATTTCTAGTTATTTTTCGATTTTTAGTTTTTAATTCATTGTGATATCCAAAAATTACTTGAACTAGGTACTAATCGAAATTAGCGCACCTCGCAATGACTCCAAGGTGGCAAAAAAATACCCAATTTATCCATAATTGTAAATCCCCTAAAATGAACCACTAAAAATTATTTGATTCTTCGAATTCTCCAAACACAAATGAAATTGTGTCAAAGAAATATTTAGTCTGTCATAGTAAATCCACTATCTTAAATTTCAAATTAATTTTAGATTGGTAATATAGGCCCGAAAACCTTCCAAAATTGATATTTAAAAAATTTGAGACATAAATTTCTTAGCCCAATATATTTTATAATGCATATTGAGTTTGTATACGCCCCAAGAATCCCGCAATATCAATTTTAGATAAAACCGGAAAATGTAAAATTTTTAATCCTTCATATTGTATCTTATCAACCTAATAGTTGTAAAAAATTAACTTCATATTCGGAATACACCACCCCCCAACCCCCTAATACCAAATGTAAAAGAATGCGAATAAGGTAGAATTTTCAACCCACCATATTGGATCCGCCATATCGAATTCCAAAAAAATTATTTTAACGTCTTAATCTAATCTAAATCTAAACCCTTCTAAGCTCCCTAGTACCAATTTTAGATAAAATCCAGAAATTTAAAATTTCTAAACCGTCGTATTGCATCTGACATATTAGATTTTCTTAAAATAATTTTATATTCGCTATTCAGTTCCACATTTGAACAAAATCGAAAAATGTAAAATTGTTAGTCAGCTATATTGCGTTCACAATATTGAATCCAGAAAAAATACTATTAAATTCATAATTTACACCCTCAAGAACCCTTTATATCAGTTTTGGAGAAAGTCGAAAAATGTAAAATCTTGAGGACACCATATTGAATCTGCCAGATTGAGTTTTTAAAAAAATATTTAAAATTTCGTAATTAACACTAACAAAAATCCCCAATACTGACTTTAGACAAAATCGAGAGATGTAGAATCTTTAATCATCCATCTTAGATCCGCTATATTTAATTTTTTTTTAAATAATATCAAATTCGTAATATCCTATAATATCAATTTTGAAAAAATCGGACAAAATTAATTTTTTATCCACCATATTGGATACGCCATATTGAATGTGTGACCTCGAAAACTCTCCCGGACCAGATTTAGAGAAAATCGGACAAAATCGATTTTTTTGTCCGCCATATTGGATCCGCCATATTGAATTTTTAAAAAATAATTTGAATTCGTTATGTGCAATCTCGGAAACTCTCCCATACCAATTTTAGGGAACATCGGACAAAATTTTTTTATTCGCCATATTGAATCTGCCATTTCGTATTTCTTAAAAATAATTTCAGATTCGTTGGGTACAACCCCGAAAATAATTCCGTACCGATTTTGGAGAAAATCGTACAAATAAAAAATTTTTGGCGGTCATATTGTAAGCCGCACCAATTTCGTCTAAAAAATATAGGACCATCGCAGCAACTTCCTGAATATAACGTAAAAAATTTCATTCAAATCGGTGCAGTCGTTCCGGAGTAATCGGTGTACATAAATAAAAAGAAAAAAAGGACATAGTCGACGAATTGAGAACCTCCTTCTTTTTGAAGTCGGTTAAAAAAGAGAAACTTATTTTCGTTTTAGAACCACTTTTTAATATTTGAAATCTGCTTTTTAAAAACAAAGATGTCATAATGAGTTTAAGAAGAGCTAGACAGAGGTTTTTTTTTTAAGAGCGCTACAAAATCTAATATTAAAAATCTTTTCTATTCTCGGATATTAAAAAATGTCGTTAATAACATGATACCTACGCATACGCAACCAAAAAAAAGAACAAAACAGCTCGATTGCACCTTATTAGTGCGAACACCCAAGATAGTTCATGTCCAGTTGAGGTCCATGAAGTTCTATAATTGATTACTATATATTTTGAGTTGCTAATTTATCTTCAAAAGTATAAGCCGCCATGTGATTAGAGAATTTATTATTAATAATTTAGTTTCTTTATAAAATTGTCACTAAATGAGGTATCGATTTGGTATCCAGTTTAATAAGGATAACAACAGTATTTTCAAAATTAAAATTAAATGGTTTGCGTGCGCAGCGCTCCAACAAAATGGAGTATAACTAGTCTTCAAATTTAATTTTTTTTTCGTAGAACTGCTTATTTCAAAGAAAAAATTTAGACAACCTTTGAAGAATAATAAATAAACTAATATGATACAAAGTCAAAATATTTTATGTTTATTGTTATATCTGTTGTTTTTAAGAGAATAGGGGATAATAAGATAAAAAAAATACCCTTAATAAAAGTTGTATCAATCAATCAAGAATATTTCAATAAAAGATGTAAATATATTTACCAATAATGTCATGATTTTATTTGTCAGTATTTATCAATTTATGAGATCAAATTTTTGAATTTACCTGTTTTACACTGGAATATTGTTCTTTACATTGAAAAAAGGAAACTTAAAAATGCATATTTAATGAAACAGGTGAAACAATGATTTTTAAGTGATGTTTCCTTGACAATTGCTCGATTTGGAATGAGCGCAGGTGATGAATGATCTGCCTGGTTCATTTTCTTGCCTTCCTGGGTTTGGGCCTCCTCTGGGCTCGCTTTTCTGTTTTTCTGGTGTGTTATTTTTGGTTGGGTTTTGATTAGGGTTTTCCATGAATTTCTTATTAAAATTTTTAAGGTTTTCTATTCAGAGAGCTTCTCTGATGATTCGCATTCGATAGTGCTTTACGGGTGCGATCTGTTTAGTTTCCTGGAAATTTATAGTATATCCTGTCTCCTGATGGTGCTGGAATAGAGCTGATGTGGTTTGCTTATTGTTTATACTATGTTCATGTTCTTGGACTCTGGTAGAGATTCTTCTGTTTGTTTGACTGACGTATGCTTTTTCACAGTCTCTACATGGGATGCTGTACACTTCCTTGGTTTTCCAATGATATTTTGTCTTTGGGATTCCCCAATAATTTGTGTATTGTTGTTTGAGGCTTGTTAATTGTGTATAAGTCATGTTTTCTCAGAATTCTTCCAATTACGTCTGTTACACATTTTATGAATAGCAGTGTGGTTTTTGGTTTGGATTTGTCATCTTCTTTTTTTTTCTCTGCTTTTACATCTGCATTCTAGTTTATAGTTTTTTAAAATTGTAGTTGTTTTGTTTTAGAGCTGTTATAAATTGTTCTTCTTGGAGGTTCATGGGTTTAGTTAGTCGCAACGATCTGGAGATCAGTTTGTTGGCGACTGATTGTAACTGTGAGGAATGGTGGTGAGATTCGGCCTTCAGGTATCTGTATGTATGTATGGGTTTTCTGTAGACCAAGTAATCGATGCTTGGGTCGTCTTCTCTGGCGACTAGAAAGTCATGGAAAGGTGGCTGCTTGTTGACTTCAACCTCCAATGTGAACTGCGTGCGGTGATGAATTCCTTTAAAAATGTCTAAGTTGGATCTTTCGTATGACTATATGATGAAGATGTTATCTACGTAACGTTTCCAGAGGGATGATTTTGTTTTGATTTTTCTTTGGGCGTCTGTTTCGAAATATTTCATAAAAAGTTTGCGATGACTGGCGATAGCGAAGATCTGATGGGAGAACCATCTGTCTATCGGAAAAGTTATTTTCACAGGAAAAATATTTATTTCTAAGACAGTATTCGGAGAGGTCGATGATGTGAGGTGAAAACTCCTCGTTCATAGCTGTATATATATTACGGATTGGTATTTGAATATTTAATTTTTCTGGCTTCCAGACTCCCTGCTGCTCTTACACTCACATGCCTCCTGTCACGCTGACGCTCAACCCCTGCCGTGTTGCTAAGAGTCCAAAATTCACTTTCGGCAATGTCACATTGAGTTCAGGATATTTCAGAGCAATTAAATACTGGAAACATTATGTTCGACTTGTATGGTATTCACACAGGCCGTGTTCAGCATATTTTCCTGGATAGCAGGATGATAAATCCGAGGAGTGAATCTGAAAACAATCAAATTCAACGTATTATCTGGACATTCTGAGTACATTGCCGCACGCACTCTGATAATTCCTTTATATATGTTGCTTGAACTATTTACGAATAAGCAAAAGAGTTTTTATCGGTAGCAATTATTTATCTGTTGAGTAATAATTAAAAGTTTCTGGAAATTTTAACAATAAATTTTGAAAAAAATGCCCTTTTAGATAATGATAATTTAATATTAATTTCAATATAAATATATTAAAAATGCTATAAAATTTATTTTTTAAAAAATTTGTTTTGGTACTGGCGAAGAACTAGAGGCAATTTTAATCGCGGAAGAACTAACACAGAGCATGAAGAGAAGACAGTAAACAGAGCACAGGCTAACTATTGGCCACTAATAAGGAAGGACACAAATAAGAGAGGCTATAAGGAAACTAAAAACCAAAGAAGACCAAAGAAAGAAAGATTATAAAGAACAAAAGCTTTCACGGCTTTGATCAAGTAGAAAATCATGGCTCTTGGGCATGACATTCAGTGTTCTAATCTCGTGGAGTAAAGGTCCCTGAAGATGCCTGGTGCAATCGTAGGCCAAACGTCAGATAATAATTCCATTTTTAAACTATCTAAACCCAAGAACTAT
Organism: Diaprepes abbreviatus; assembly: GCA_034092305.1. Lineage (NCBI taxonomy): Eukaryota > Metazoa > Arthropoda > Insecta > Coleoptera > Curculionidae > Diaprepes > Diaprepes abbreviatus. The sequence goes on from JASJET010000129.1 coordinate 5,353,951, forward strand.
GATTTTGAAAGAAAGGTTTTGTTATTTTTAGTTGCGTTTTTCTATAAACCCTCTATTTTAAAAATATTAATCGGTAGTAGTACATATCTTTTAATTTATAATAATTTAATATTTTAATTTTGGTATTTCAATGTAAGAAAAGGTTTAAATTTAAAACCAGTTCTTTAACACAGACTTATTTATATAGCATTTCCTGTCATTTTATTCATATGCATAGATAGAGGACAACCAATAATGTGTTTCCTTTCTTCATTTTGTCATCATTAAATATAGAAATAAGTCTAGATTTCCGTTATTTATAGAAGAACTAATGAATTTTTGTTTTATTTATTTTTAAAGATTATTTCTCATTCAAATTTTATGACGTAAATTTCCGAAAAATCATTTTCAGTTGGATAGTGTAGTCAAAACTGGAGAAAAAAATTTATCAAGGCGAACATATTCTATTAATATTAATAAGTTCTAAAATTATATATAAAATAAGTGCTAGTCTATAGCTATATTTTCTCTAAAAAATATTCAAAGACTTTTTTTTTAAATTATCCATTCATAAAATCAAATCCAGAAAGTTATTACTAAAATTTTAGCTTCCATGTGACAATGTATGTGTGAGAGCTCAATGTTTTTTTTGAAACCAATTAAGGTCCACGAAGTTTTAAAATTGATTATCATGTATTATGAGTTGCTGAATCCAAATCTTTACATCTACCATCACATGGTCGGGGATTTTGTTATTAATTGTTTCTAATCCTATAAATTTGTTAATAATTAAGATGTCATTTCGTTATAAATTCAATTAGTGCGAAATATTATGCAGTTAAATCGAATATAACTCGTCTTTTAATTAAAGTTCTTCATCTTATGTGGCTTATTTTAAAGTTAAAGGCTTACTATTAGATAATATGCCACCGAAAATGATTTTTTAATAATAATAGATAAACTGAAATGATGTAAACTACATATCTCTGATATTTTTTTTATCTCAATTGTTTATGAGATAACAAGGGATGGTAACAAAAAGACACTTCTAAGAAAAGTAATGTCGACAAATTAGATTTTTCTTACGAATTAAGGATTTTTTGGAAAATATTTATTAGAACCGAAGTTATCTTAAATTTCAGTAGCGCCGAAATAGTGTGTTCAACGGACCAAACGTTTATGACCTTAAAATTGACTTTGAACTTTTATATCAGGCCATTTCAAGATCAACTTTATTTCTTCTCTTTTTATTGCAGAAATTAAAAATAGGAAAATTTCCCCATTTAACGATATAAATATGCCATATGTTTTATCACATCTAGAAGCCATTTGAAAGCCAATCGCATTTGTAGGACAGAAGAACGCATACTCTAACCTAGTGGTTTACTGACAAGGCTTTAATAACAAAAAGCCATTAGTTTATTTACTTTGAAAATGCTTAACCTTAAAACTAACCTTACATTTGTGTTTCAAGGTTATTTCAAGGTCAACTTTTCTCCGAATATGAACCTCTTTCTGTCAAATAAGTGCGATTGACCTTGAAATGACCTCTAGGTGTGAAAAAAGCGTATGTCAAATTTATATCGTTGGATGGGGATCTTTCCTACTTTCAATTTTTAAAATAAAAAGTAGGGAGATCGAAAGAAATAAAACTGTTATTGAAATTCATGTCCAAGGTCAGTGTCAAAGTCATAAACTTTAAGCCTTTTTAACACGAAGAAACGTATGTGTCTTGCCATTAAATTATTTGGTGGCTAAGCCTTTTTGCGTTTTTCAATCAGATGAATGAGATTGACCTTCAAATGACCTCTGGATGAAAGAGAGGCATATGACATATTTATATCGTCGGATAGGAAATTTTTCCCTATGCTTCAAATTTTGCAGGGAGTTTAAAAATTAGGGGTTCCTATTTAAAAAAGCTTCTGTCGAGTCATTAAAAAATTGAATAAAATACGGCCCAAAAAACAAATTTTACGTGCCTGAATGATATTTAACAAAACCCAGCGTTTTTTAACATCATGAATTTATATCAATATGTTCATATATATATTTTTTTTGGGATTAGGTTCATATTTAAAATACAGTTTTCATTGCTCTGACGTTTCGTTCTTTGTTTAGAACATTTTCAAAAATAATCGTCATTTGACTTCCATAATTCCGTTCTATCTCTTCAAAGAAGGTCATGAATTATGGAAGTCAAATGACGATTATTTTTGAAAATGTTCTAAATAAAGAACGAAACGTCAAAGCAATGAAAACTGTATTTTAAATATGACCTTATCTCAAGAAAAAATCAAAAATAAAAATAAATATTAACGGTTCAAGAAAATCAATACATATTACATAGTAAGGGTGAAAGCGACTATACTGATTGAGATCATGACATTCTTTGAAGAGATAGAACGGAATTATGGAAGTCAAATGACGATTATTTTTGAAAATGTTCTAAATAAAGAGCGAAACGTCAGAGCAATGAAAACTGTATTTTAAATATGAACCTAATTCCAAGAAAAAATCAAAAAAAAAAAAATATATATATATATATATATATATATATATATATATATATATATATATATATATATATATATATATATATATATATATAGTTCAAAGAAACAGTCTGGATTTGTCTAAGAGTGTAAGAACATCTGATTCGACTCGCTGAAATGACTTGTTCTTCAGTTAATTTTAAAAAATTTAAATACAAGCCAATTTAAAATTTTACAAAAAAATAGACACTTTTTTTCCGCTCGATTCAAGCTTAAGTCTTATTCAGTTTTCAGGATATAGGAGTAATCTCTATTAATTAAAATGTCTTTTCCCAACTCCTTTATTTTTCTCCTATACAAAATATTAAATTTTATAATAGGTACATAATGCATTTTAAATCATCCTGACGGAATATGTATCTAGATTAAAGATAATGTAAATTTTACACCGGATAAAGATTTTAGATCAGAAATGCAGTAAATAATGTACTGGCAGGCAGGAAATGTCTAAACTAGTTTTTAATGTAATGTAATTATTTCCAATCCTTCTAGTATATTTCGCAACATAAAACTTGTTATAATTTTTAAATATGTGATTTTATTGCTCATTATTGTCTTTAGAACTCTGCCTTTATATGTTTTCATACGTTTTATGGTAATTATTGGAATAAATAAGCCAGTGATATTAATAAAATGTATTTAATGAACCCGCATAATTTTGATTGTGGTCGATGCTGGACAGTAAATAAATCCACATGTTTTTCTAATTAATATAAAGATATATGCCTAGGTAAGTTTCGAATTATTCAACTGAAAAATTGCTCTTTAACAACGCGAAGTTAATTCATGAGACATAAAAGAAAATTTTCCAAAGAGTTAAGATAAAAACTTACCAAAAGGTTATTACAAAGCCTCTACACATCTTTAATTACTAAGAGTTAATTTGTGTAATAAGAGAAATTTTTACTGCATATTAAAGGTTCTTCCGTCAAAATAACAAATAGGGGACTTACAAATTTTCAAGATTACCAGAACATGTTTTAAAGAAAAAAGAACGAGACGTTTGCAATTGAATCCACATCTAAGAAACCAAAGTTACGGCTCAGATACGTAGACGATTCTTTTATTATTTGGAGTGGAAACGACGAAGAACTTCGAAACTTCCTTTTTCGTCTCAACAATATCAGCCCAACTATTAAACTCACCATGGAGAAACAAGTAGAAAATAAATTACCATTCTTAGATGTCTTGGTTGAAAGAAATGGCAGACAAATTCGAACTTCGGTTTACAGAAAAGCCACGCACACAGGACAATACCTTAATTATTCATCTAATCACTCCAACAACACCAAACAAGGAATTATAAGAAATCTCGTAGATAGAGCCTTGACTCTCTGCAACTCCAACGAGAACTTGATGAAAGAGATGGATTACATTAAAAATGATCTGACAGCCAACGGATACCCAGTATATCTAGTGGATAAATTTCTTGAACAACGCAGAAATAGGACAATATCGACAACGAATGAAGAATGAAAACCAGTACTCAACATCCCCTATGTTAAATGCATTTCAGAAAAAGTTAGAAAGATAGGAAAACGATATAAAATCAACTTTGTTTTCAATTCAAATAACTCTCTGAGAAGTCGGCTCACTAGGGTCAAACCAACAACTCAGAGACATGAAGAACTGTATATATCTAATACTATGTGAATGTGGCAATTCCTACATTGACGAAACAAAGAGACCTCTTGATGTAAGGATCAAAGAACACCAAAAATGCACATCTCGAGGAGAAACAGAAAAATCTGGTGCCGCCAACCATGCCTGGACTCATGGACACCACATAAAATGGTCTGAAGCTAAAATACTACACCGAGAACAACATTGGAGAAAACGGAAATTCAAAGAAGCCGCGGTTATACATCAGAACCCGAGTTGTTTTAGTAAACCATCTTTAGATATAAGAGAAGTGTGGAAGCCACTTCTTAGTAATTGTAAACTAAAACTAAATGCAGCATAAAAAAAATATGATTTTGCCATAGCAGGCATGACTGCACCCATCTCAGTCATACTCTACTGCATTTACTTTTAGTATAGTCATGTAGCTAAGGGATTTATTTAGTTTCACTTGAAAACCGCTAGAGATAACTACTAGCCGAAACGTCGAGATATTCAACAAAAATAAAGACAATGGAAGTCCAACAGATATCTACTACTTCGCAAAGAACGACATAATTCAATTTTTTTTGATTGGATTCCTGAATCCTCATATAGAGTGAAGTATGATTATTTCACACAACTGCGCTTTGCCAATAAAGATGGTCGAAATTATTATTGATTAAATGTGAATTTGCCAGAGTTTAAGGTTAATGAATAATGACTGAAAAGAGTTCAAATTAGAATTAATTTTGATTATTACTTACAGTATATTTTAGATGTAAGAACTTTTCTGAAACTTCATCAAAACATGAAGAATTAATTATTCTTTGTTAAATATCCATTATTTATTTATTTATTTATTTATTGATACTCTTACAAACACCTAAACATAACATACTACAAGGTAATTACAAATGAGGGAAATTTCACCAGACTTAACTAAGCTGAATAAACATAAAGGTCACTGCATAAGCTGCAACAACAATTCCTTAGAACAATTAAAAAAGTCAGTTTCATTATTCTTATATAATATGTTGCACTCAGTATCCTTAATCCTATCTGAGGTATATGAAGAGGTATATAATTAATCAAAGAACAATTTTTAAATTTTATATTATTGATAATACTGTTCCGGACGCCGATCTTCGAACAGACACTGTATTATTGAATACACTCTATAATTTTGAAAGCTTTTTATTGCCAACCTTAATTGTGACACTTGTCAAACTAGTTCAAGTTGCGTCGACGAACTCTCAAACTATACTGTCTCCGAAAACTGATCTGGATCGTTTATATACCCTTTTGGTCGATACCGGAACATTTCCTAATTCTCTAGAAAGATTTCCATACTACATGGGGTAATAAAAATAAAAAAAGGAATAATCAGACGGTTTCTAGACCTTCTATCATAGGCGTTCCATGTTAATAATAAAGAAATCAAATTCTCTAAAGAAATCATAAACATCTCCTGAGAAAATTAACAAAGGTAAAATTAATTGAATAAATTATGAACTTGTAGAAAATATACCTAAAACCCTACAAACTATCAACGCAAACTAATATTATGAAATATAAGACGCTACAAAGTTCGTTACATTAGAAAATATACCTAAAACCCTACAAACTCCAAAAACAAACTAGTACTATGAAATGTACTACACTATAAAGTTCGTAACATTGCCTCCTTCCAAGCCTTGATCGTCTCGATCTTGATAATGGGCCAATCTGTCCAGATGCACTCATCTTCGCATGAGGACTTTTCTGAATTCGGTACACCAGATCGTTTAGTCGAGTCACTACGTTGTACGGACATTCCCATGACTTTTGAAGCTTTGGTGAACGCCCTTTGGTTCTTTTCGGATTGTACAACCAAACTCTTTCATCAACCATGGGTTTTAAATTTAGAACTTTTTAACATACTGCTATAAGAGTTCAGATATAGATATAAGTTATTATTCCTAACATACAAATATCTCAAAAACCTTTTTTGATTATGCTAACTAGCATCAGCAAATTTGCACTAGGAAACCATATATTAGATGCATATTCTAGATGAGGACGAATAAATGCGTTATACAATTTTATTATTATATTATGGTTATTAAACTAACTTGTATTTCTAATCACAAAATCAAGTACCCTAAAAGCCTTATTAATAAATAATATTGCGACAGTGGGGATTAAATTTGAAATTAGACTGGGAGTGCACCCCCAAATCCCTGTATTCAGTCTTTTTTTGTAGTTTTGCTCTATCAATAAAGTGATTAAAATTAGTAGGATTTATTTTATTTGTATAAGACAAAAAGAAGCATTTATTAGTAGTTAAAAACATTTTATTTGACCGAAACCATTCCGTTACTGAATTTAGGTCTGCTTGCAGTGCACTACAATCATTACTGTTTGTTACCTTATTAAATATTTTAAAGTTATCCACAAATAACAGATCATCAGAATCTATACATCATTTTATAATGAAGGTTCTTCTCTAAACCATGTTCTGGTGTAAGAGTTCATAATCCAAAGTAAAAAATGCCGAACGATTAGAGAAGTAAAGATGCTGAAGTATTATTTTTTGTTTATAAATAACATGTAGGTAAAAAATATGCAAATTATTAATCAGGTCTGGACGAGTCTTCCGTTAAATGAAATATCTTTTCAAATACTCTCACCTTGTATTTGTTTCTAAGCTTCTCGTCAGTAATCGCGGGGTTATTACATTTATTTATAATCAACAAAGCGGGAAATTTCAAGAATTCTATCTTCTTCTTCTTCAAGTGCCTTCTCCATTGCGGAGGTTGGCAATCATAATAGCTATTTTAATTTTTGAGGCAGTTGCTCTAAATAGTTGTTTTGAACTGCATCCAAACTATTCCCTTAGGTTTTTTAGCCATGAAATTCGTCGTCGTCCTACGCCTCTTCTGCCACTTATTTTGCCTTGGATTATGAGCCGTAAGATGCCGTACTTTTCTCCCTGCAGTTTTCTCTGTTTTACTGTTATCTCGACTTTCTTTTCTTTCCCCATTCTTCTCAACACCTCGGCGTTCGTAACTCGATCCATCCACGAAATCCTCTGAATTCTTCTATAGGTCCACATTTCAAAAGAGTTAAGTCTTCTCATTGCCTCTCGATTCAATGTCCATGCATCCATTCCATAATATAGAACACTGTATACGTAACATTTAGTCAGTCGTATTTTCAGGGCTAACGTTAGATCTTTGCTGCAGATAACCTTTTTCATTCTAATAAAGTTGGCACGTGCTTTCTCTATTCTAGTTTTTATTTCGACGGTATAGTCATTATTTTCTGTTATTACGGTTCCCAAGTAAGTGTACTTATTAACTCTTTCTATGTGCTGACCTCCTACCATTAGGGTTTCATTATTATTGGTGTTGTTTTTACTAATTATCATGAACTTGGTCTTTTTCGTGTTAAGAGAGGGTCCATATTCTCCACTAACTCTTAATATTTTATTCATTATTTTTTCTAGGTCTTTCAAACTATCAGCTATTATTATGGTGTCATTCTATAGGCTCTTTCAATTGTTCGATCTGAAAAAATCTAACTCAATTTTAAACCTTGATCTGTCTTATATACTTAAAAAAAAAATTATAGGACCACAAAGAGAATTATTGTTAGTCAAATTGTGATTAAATCTTTATGACAGAACTTGGCTATTTGGAAATTAGGATAACAAAAATACTATCTATAAATCTGTATTATCTAAATAATATTAGGAATTCCAGTATCTAATGAAGTTATTAAACGTTATTAGCACTTTTTTCCGAATAGAAAGTGGCTTCTCCCGCAATAATCATTGCATTTCAGTCCTTATTTATCATTTATTACACTTAATATTTTATCTTCAGCCTGATGCCTATAATCAATTAAATAAATTTATTTCTTAGTCTATAGCCGCATTTGAAAAATATTAACTTGACTATCACGACGAGGAAGATAAAATATTATATTACTTCCAAGTTGATTGGTTCGGAGAGCAAGTTTTTCAAGTACGATTATAACGATTTGGATTTCTTTTCATTCATAACTAGTTTTGTGTAAAGTTGTATCTTGAAAAATGTATGAAGGCAAAAATATTTACTAATTTTATTAAAAATAAAAGAAAGATGAATGAGATAGAGGACATCAAGGTCTGTTCGATTTACTTTTTAAGCTTTAAAAGAAATAAAATAAAACAAAAAATAACCATTTCCTTTGAAGCAAGGTGTATAACAAGGTAAATTGTAACTATAATACGCATTTATTTATTTATTGATTTATTTATTTACACTGTCCTACACGACCAGAATCCCTATTATTAGGCAGAAAAAAAACAAAGTTATATGAATCCTAAAATTATATACATAATGCAGACAGAACAATAAGTATAACAAACCCTATTAATTAGTCACAGATAATTGCAAATAAATGATTTGACAACAGAATAATTGCAGTAAAATATATCAAATTTGTCTTTCAGGCGATCATAAAAGGAACACATTGAGTACAATAGAGAGAATTATAATACATTAGTTATTGGTTTGGGCAAATAGAAAAATACTGGAGATCTATAGTTATCCCTGGAACATGAAAATGAACTCTCACAAACAAATCAGTTGCCAAATTTTTGCTATTAACCAATTTATACAAAAAAAAAGTACACGAACCCCGTTACTACGCTTTTCCAGAGTTGTGAAATTAAATCTTGTCAATAGGCCTTCCAAAGGTGTAGTAGCCACCCGATTTGAAGCTTAAGAATCTTAAGAAACGATACTGAATTTTTTTCTAATTTTTCGGAGTATACATGGTAACGAATGCTAGATAACTGAGGCATATTTCAATTTTCTTCATTCGAAAGAATAATATAACGTGAATATAACCTAGAGCGATTGAAAATCATGACTAGATCTCACTAGAAAGCCCAGCGTTTGGTAAGATCTCGACACTATATCATTAATATCATTGACAAATGTGAGTCTGCAGTCGAAGGTGACTCCTAGGTCCTTAATGTTGTCAACTCATCTAAGAAAAGCACCATTGATCCCATAATCATGCAGCAGAGGCATTTTACCTCTTGAGAATGACATAACATTGCACTTGTCTACGTTTCCAGGCAGTTTATTTTTTAGACACCAAGCATGTAATTTCATGAGATCCAGTTCAAGAGTCAAGCAAACACTGGGATTCTGTATGTCCCGCAATATCTTTAAATCGTCTGCATAAAGTAGGCAGCTGTTATTCAACCCACATGTGATATCGTTAATACAAACGTTCAAAACAGTCCTTGAGAAACACCCGACATTACAATAAAATTACTAGATTTATAACCATCAAGGCAGTGAGAGCGGTTTAAGAGATCTTTCAAAAAATCTAATAAAATTGTCATTAAAACCAAAATCCGACAATTTGGAAAGTAAAACACCATGATCATGTCGATCAAACGCTTTGAAAAAATCTGTGTAAACGACATTGACCTGAATGCCATAATCAATACGCTCTGAGACATAACGCAAAAGTACAAAGATTAGTCACGGTAAACTTTTCAGAAGCAAAACAATGGTGTTGATCGATCATAAGAGGCGTTATGAAAAAAGATATTTGTTCCTGAAGAACCCGTTCAAATACAGGCATTATTTTAAATAATGAGATAGGGTAAGAATTGGAACCATGACTACAAATAGGTACATAGGGAGTAGAAACAATAGACTCTTTGAATAATTTAGCAAATAAATTTACGATTTCAGTGGAATTAGTTACTTCCTGACCTTGATAAGACATTGCAGGTGGCAGAGTACCATTAGATTTTCCAAGATTGATATAGGACCAAAACGATTGGGGGTTCTTTTTAAATTTCACTTCAACATTTGCAAGATAAGTTCTATAGAACGTACGAATAAGATTTTTTAAAAGTATCCTAGCATTTTTGAAAGATAAATAGTCACAAGTCTCCTTAGATCTTTTGTATTTCCGCCATAGCAACTTTTTATTTTTTAATAAGTGAATTACCTCCTTAGTGAACCAAGGTGGGTACTTGCTATGCCTGAACAAAGTCTTTGATACTGTCTCATTAAGAATTACATCTATATGCTGATAAAATGCCGCCACGGCTTCTTCAATAACAAGATCCTCACACAGAAAAGACTAGTCACTGTCGAGCATATGACTTTTAGAATGGCAAGTAAGATACAGTTGGTCCAGCGAGAGAATACCCATGCTTCATCAGTAATATTCGTCTAAACTAAATCGAAATTAATTAATGCAAGCAATGACATATCAGGCCCAAAGTAAACAAGAAAAGATACACATTTCAGAGTTCGTCTAAAAACTACTCTGAGATATCGAGATTTTCCATATACTATCGAAATTTCCCATATACTTTCGAAGAAAACGAGCTCTTGTAGAAGCAACGCATGTTCTTTCAATTAATGTTCTTCTCTTGTCAGCGGTCTTGTATTTGAATCTCAGCTCATCAAGCAGAATACTTAAAGGAAGATTTAGGCCGGATTCTCACTATAAGGCTGGTCTCGATACGATATGAGTATTCTTACAGGAGAAATAATGAACCTTTTAACACTATCGGTTTCACGGCGATTTTCCATTTAAAAATTCACGTCCGAAACAGAAAATAATAATGAAATAAATTTTCTAGATATGACACTTATACGTAGAAAAAAACAAAATTTTAACTGAATGGTACAACAAACCAACTTGGTCAGGTAAATATCTAAACTGTTTCTCTAATCACTTAAAAACTCAAAAAATAGTATATAATCGGTCTGTCTGATCGTGCTATTTCTTAAACGTCTCCAGAATTTCGACCAAGAATACTGCAAGAAGTGAAAAAGACACTACTAAATAATAATTTCAATGAAAAAACTATCACCGAAATAATTAATAAACGAACATATAAATTTTATAATAACATAACAACAAGAAACATAGAACATAAACAGCAAAAATATGTAACATTACCGTACACTAGTGAAATATAGCACATTTTAAAAAAGCATCAGACTATCCTATGCCACAGTTCGCATAATAAATGAAATACACTGTTAACTAATTTAAAATGTAAAACTCCTCTCATGAATAAATCAAATGTAGTATATTCGATCCCTTGCACAAATTGTCCCAAAAAATATATAGGCAAGACGACCAAAGTACTAAAAAACAGATTAAATAGTCATAAATATAAGAAAAACGCTTCAACAGCGTTAAATAAACAAACACAGGGCGAAAAATATACCTTTGATCATAACAGTACCATAATTAAAAACAAAGATATGAATTACCAAAAATTACAGATAAAGGAAATGATAGAAATTAAAAAAGATAAAAAGACTTTTAACCACAGAACTGAAATTTTAGCCACATTTACACCAGCCTAATTTAAACAAAAATATTAAGTATTCGATCCTGTTAATTAACATCAAAAATTGAATATCCTCTTAAACATAATGTTAAACACTTCCGTATTCCACGTATCCTCAGTACCTATATAGATGACATAAAAATTGCATTTTATTATTAATTAATAAATAAAATATCAAGGTGTGTACTGGTAAAATAATTTTTTTAAATTTAATTTGCATAGTGTTTTAAACTGTTTGTTTGTTTTTAAAATTGTAAATATGTTCTTGTAAGAATATTTTTATTTAATAAAAAATATTTTTAGGAAGATAAATAAATAAAAAAAAACAAGAAATTTTGAAAATGCCTTAAATAAAGGGCAAAACGTCAATTGTTTGGATTTTTTATAAATATATATATATATATATATATATATATATATATATATATATATATATATATATATATATATATATAGTTAGGAATCCCATATTTATTATATTATATTTCAATACGTCCAAGTCAATATCAGTGTTTGTCGGAGCTTGACGTAATAGTGAATATTAACTTGGAGGTGACATGTACAACACAGTTTAAATGGGTATTAATTAAGAGTTAATCCTAAATAAAATTTACATTTCAGACTTTTTTGAGTATCTTGTTTAAAAAAAAAACATTATTTATTAGATCTAAGATATTGTCGTCTGTCATCCTTATTCGAAAATTTATGTATTTGTTATTATTGTGTGCTCTATTTCAAATGATCTTCGATAAAATTTAATCTATAACTGATAACGGTATCATTTTTTATTTTGCGAAGTGGTTACATAAATCTTGAAAAGGTTAAGCTTCTTATTCTAATATCTTCTAATCTTTGATTAAATTACATCAATTATTACCTTATGAATATTAAATTTTGTAGATCAACGGGTTATTTCTAATATAAATTAATCTAATTAACGTTTATAGAGCAAATAAAAACCCGAGTCAAAACAACGAAAATACATCTATAAGATCACTGATATTGAAACCGAACCAAGCGCGTTATTCTTAAGTAGGTTCGATGCCACTCACATATAAATTAACGAGCTGAAGAAGTAAAACAAGTTTGATCGCAGTCTGTAAAATCAGAACTCTTCTCACAGGACATAATTATCGGACTTGATTTGTAAATGATACTTGAATATATTTTGTACAGGATGGTCCCTTAAGGGCCACTTTTATAACTTGAATTTAAATCTTAATTGCTGGTTGACCTTAGATTTTTCTGAACTCATTTTAAACACAATTGTTAACCTGTAAAAACGACCCTAAGAAAAAGCCTAAATTCCAAACAAATTATATTTAATATAACCGCATTTGGTACATTATTCAGACGTTTAGAGCCACTGCCAATTGTGTTCCGGTTTTCCGAGAAAGGAAAAAAACTTTGTCAAATTCTTTGGTCGAACGCCTTTTTTTTTTATCACATTAATTAATGTTTGATTTGTGTTTATATGTTCTAATGAGTGTCATAATGTAAAAAATATACAAATATACATATTTTATTATACTCTTTTAATTTGAATAATATCAACTTAGAAATAAATTAATTTGTCTCAAAGAGATGCCCCAATTAACACGGTCGAGATTATTTCAGAATACTATGCATACATAACTCAGTATATATATATATATATATATATATATATATATATATATATATATATATATATATATATATCTTCTTTTATAGGTGCCGTCGTCGTTTCGAAGTTTGGCTATCATCAAAGCTATGCGGATCTTTCACACTGTAGATCTAAACAGTTGGCAGTTGTTGCAATTGTACCATTCTCTTAAGTTCTTTAACCATGAATGCATTCTTCTTCCTATGGATCTTTTCACTATTATTTTTTCCTGGATAATTAATTGCAGCAACTGGTACTTATCTCCCCTCATAACATGTCCCAAGTATTGCAGTTTGCGTTCTTTAATAGTAAGTACTAATTCTTTCTCTTTCCGCATTCTTCGCAAAACCTCCACATTTGTTACTCTCTCTGTCCACGATCTTCTTAATATTCTACGGTACATCCACATCTCAAATGCTTCCATCCTCTTGGTATCAATCTTTTTCAATGTCCACGCTTCCATTCAATTCTTTGAGCATGCACGGTTATGTCAGGGAAGTTTTGTGCTTATTTAGATACCACCATTATTTTTGTTTTACTGATGTTAAGTCATAATCCATATTCTTCACTGCATTCTACTATTCTGTTAATTAGTATCTGAAGATCCTCCGAAGTTTCTGCAATTACAACCGTGTCATCGGCATATCTCAAGTTGTTTATTGGGATGTCATTTATTTTAATACCTATATTTTGCTCTGAAAGTGCTCTGTTTACGATGTCCTCTGAGTATAGGTTGAATAAGATTGGTGAAAGTATACATCCCTGTCTTACGCCCTTGTTAATCTCGAGTTTATCCGTTGCCTCTTGCTCTATTCGAATATTCGCTTTCTGGTTATAGTAAATCTTGGAAATAATCCTGATGTCTCTTTTATCCAAGTTTTTTTCTACCAGCAGTCTCATTAGATGATCGTGACGTACTTTATCGAACGCTTTATTGTAGTCAATGAAGCACATATACATATCTTGGTTCATATCTAGACATTTTTGGCACATGACGTTAAGTGCAAATAGTGCTTCTCTTGTTCCAAGCCCGTTCCGAAATCCGAATTGAGTATCACCAATATCCACATCTAGTTTTCTGTGAATTCTTGTGTGAATCACTTTGAGGAATACTTTTAATGTGTGCCCCATTAGGCTTATTCTGCGATGGTCAGTGCACTGTTTTGCGTTTGCCTTTTTTGGTATGGTGATAAAAGTTGACAGGAGCCATTATTTTGGTATTTCTCCTGTTTTGTAAATGCAGTTAAAAAAGTCGACAAGAATATTCACTAAATCACCTTCCACAGGCTTGAGAAGTTCCGATGTAATCCTGTCTGGACCCGGTGATTTACCATTCTTCATTATATATATATATATATATATATATATATATATATATATATATATATATATATATATATATATATATATATATATATATATATATATCTGGTTTAATCTCATTGTATCATTATAGATAAGACCCCAGTTGATTTGAATCACTTTATGACTCTTTTTTTGTGGATCACCTTGTATACTTGACTTATTTTAAAGGGCAAACATTATCTATATTTGGTATTACCGATGTAAAGACCAGTTTTGTGCAAACATGAAAAAAAAATTATTTTTTTAGATCGATTTATACGCGGGAGTCCGGAAGCATGTAATTAATAAAGTGTAAAAATTACTAGGTAGTAAATCAGGTTCACAGGAGGGTTGTTCCCATAAACAATCTACATTTAACTTTACACTTAAGCTAGAGAAAAATAGAGGAGCAAAATACATAATTTTTTTATTGAATATTTACTTTTTTTGAATAAATCTCATGGTGTTTCAAAATAAGAAAATTTTTTATAATTATTGCTGCTGTATAACGATATTATAAAGTATAATTTAAAAAACATTATGTTATATTAAAAAGGTCTTAAGCATTGAAAATTAATGTCTAAAACGTTGGCAAAGCCGACCAACAGGAACTGCTCAATTTTAGCAGCAACATTGTCTGATCGAAGTTATAACTATACACATGGAAGCACAAAAACTCCATTTCAGCTAATGCAGTGAATCGATATTTATCATAGAATTTCCCTTAGTCATCTTTAATATGACATTTCAACAAAGCAGAAGCTTTAAGTTTATTCTAGTTTACACATGTCAGTTTATAATAGATATAATTTAGTAGGTTAATCTTTGCACAAAAGAAACCGTCACCAAGAAAAACCCGTTAGAAATTATATTTATAAGTAACAAAGGATATTTATAAAATTAGAATGAAATTGTGAGGATAATAAATTAGTTTTGATTCATTGGCGTAAAAATTTTCATAAGTAGAAATTAATGGATTTTTTTGCAATATTAGATGAGAATAAAATATCTACCAGTAATATTTTTTTTAGCCCGAAACTGGCTTCTTAACAAAAATAATATTTTTCTAAAGGACAAGGTCGCCTTCTCTAAATGTAATTTATTTGAGTTTTGGGTGGTGATATTCTTTATTATTCGAAATGCATATGAGGTTTGTACCAATTATTACTTATAAATCATCACTGTAGTTCAAGTTAGAACGTTAAAGCGAACAACGATAATTTAGATATTTTAATTTTCGTCCCACATATGCCATTTTTTTCTACAATTGATAAATAATATATTTATAATTTATTTGCGCATAAGGTACCAGTTATAATATTTAGAGTATTAATGTTTTGGCAATTGCTAAGTAAATTAGAAAAACTAAAATTGCTGCGCTACATAGTTTACGCCAAAACCTCATAGTTAAGTAAAAAGAAATCCCATAACAGAGTATAAACAAAATAAAATAATAAAGCAAAATCACTAAAGTCCACTTTAAAGTTGGTAGTTGCGCCAGATAGCGAATGAATCAAAAAGGGGTGGTGATACTAGATCACCGATGCCTAGGCCTCTATTACATCCCAGCTGCATGTCATTCATTGCCAATCCCCTTTGCGAATCCAAGCAGCCTCGTTCATTGAACTTGCCTAACTGCAACTTCAAAATATCTCTGTCTCAGTCCGTTAAGTACTGGACACTCTCTGAGGATATGGTCAACAGTTTCATTCTTCTCCAAACACAAGTCGGGTCGTCTTCGACACCGATACTATGAAGATGGTCTCTCAGATGGTCCTGTCAACAATCCCACGACAATTCGCAGCTCTTTCCTTCCTAAGAAGAAAAGCTCTTTAGTACGCCGTGCGCTAGGTCCAGTTATATGTTCTTTAGCACACCTCATTCCAAGAGCCCCCCTCCACGATTCAATAAATTTCCTTTCCAGAAATGATTTTAATTCCCTAATAGTTCAGCTGCCGTACCAAACTTTGCCAAACGGTGTGCTTCCTCATTCCCGTCTATGCCCGAATGACTCAGAACCCTCCGTGACTGTGACTGTGCAGCCGTTCCCTGTCATACCATCCAGTACGTCTTTACACTCAAACGCCAGTCGCGAAGTTACGATGCTGGACTTCAGTGCCAATATTGCAGCCTTACTGTCTGAGCACATATTTATTTCCCTATTTCTGTCTATATCCCTCTCACAGAGATGGGCACACTGTAGAATAGCATAAATTTCCGCTGTGAAGATTGTCGCACGTTGTCCAAGAAGGTAGTACCCTTTGACTCCTGTACTCCTGCCGAGCACTCCAGCTCCAGCTCTTTCATCTTGTCGAGATACATCAGTATACTACAAGGATCAATTTTTCAGAAGATTTTGCTCTCCCTTCCAATCGTCTCTACTTGGCAGGGAGAGGTTGGGTTTTAAAAGCGGCGTCATGTACGCTGTCTGCATGGGGAGTGATGGACACCTCTCCACCGCGCTTTTCCAGATACCTGAGTAGTCGCTCGTTTCAATTCTAAGTCCTAGACAACTGAGATGATAAGCAGTCTTCGGACCTCGTGCCAATCTAACCTCTATGTCGGAGAGTAGGAATGGGTTATTCAGGGTACCACTGTACCACTCCTATAAATATTTGAATAAATGAAACTTAAGTTTGAATATATATACGCGTGAGCGTGTGGGTCCAATAAATCTCGGTAATAAATAATAGAAAAAGAAAACTTTACCGAACAATCAAATGTCTAGCTAGAAAATCTATAAATAAAATTTTTTGTTCAAATAATCACGTATTTTCAACTTACTTTCTAGTCATGAAATTTAATGCTTCATAATTATTAAACTGTGAAATAAATTAAGCAAAAAAAAAGGACTTGACCAAGAAAAAGAATCGCTATAAATATTAATGAAGATCTAGTATACTATGTAAAAGAATCGAATAAAATTTAATATGTTACAGACTGTAGTAACTACTGGCCCCAAAATAGAACTCAAACCCTATATATTCCATAATCATGGAATGGAATACGGAAAAATTGCGCCACACCTTACTTCAATCTACGAAATTATTTAGATTGTCAACATTTATATTGGGAAAAAAAATAATACTCAGTTTGCCTGTTATACCAATAGTGAGACTATAAGCTGTGTTGTCTCGTACAAATCAGGTTGTAACATTCCTCCACCGTGTAGTGATGTGTGGGTTACTGGGTACTCATAAACTGCTAACTGAAGGTTAGTGAAAATCTACAAAAAGCAAGGAGACTCAAAACGGTAAACAAAGATAGAAACCGAAAAAAAAAAACGTAAAGAAAACCTCTTCAGTTCTCATGTAAGTTTACAAGAATTCCTTCATTGAAACGTGCATAACTGCTAAGATCCCCGTTTCCAGGTTTATTCCAGCAAAATAACGCAATAAACAGTAAAACAGGTGAAGGATAAGGTAATTTAATAACTAAACCAAAAGATAAGGTAACTAAATAGTTACTAACGGAAACTACTGGAACAGTTTTTAATATTTTTCTCCTCAAAATCCCAAAAGAGGGACCAGATAAATTTGGATGAAAAATTACAGCTATTTAGTTGTTTCCAGAAATGAAAATCAAGGCAAATAGCTACGATTTTATCTATATTAAGGATTCCTAAACGCATAACGCTCTCTTTTTGAAATATGTCCAAAATTTAAAAGAGATGACAGCTCAAAAACAAACCTATGCGAGTTCCTGGGTAACAACAGTCGGCTGAAATGAATTTCAGTTTCAGCAATTGCACGAATAGTTAACCGATATATATATATATATATATATATATATATATATATATATATATATATATATATATGTGTGTATATATATATATATATATATATATATATATATAAATATATATATATATATATATATATATATATATATATATATATATGTGTGTATATATATATATATATATATATAAATATATATATATATATATATATATATATATATATATGTGTGTATATATATATATATATATATATATATATATATATATATATATATATATATATATACATATATGTTATACAATTGGTCCAGCTAGAGAGTAGCCATGTGGCATCAATAATATTCTGGTGATCTGACTTCCTATGATTTTTTCTGTGGGATTTCGTAGAGTCTAAAGCCTACTCCAACGTCATTGGCAAAATTCAGCAGCAAATATGGGAAAATGTTATTAAAAATTTTGTTAAAATGCGAGGGTGTGTCAGAAGAGTCGAGGTGAGTATTTGTCGGATATTAAGTTTCATGCATAATAGGAAGTTTTATACTTTATCTCAAGATAAAAATAAATCATATTCTCAAATTTTTATGGTATTTTATTACCATATCAAATCCAACGTTCCTATTGGGACACGCTTTATTATAAATGCCATTAACTAGACATTTTCGTAAAATTTTATGACATTTGTCTTTCATTTGCATGTTTCATATAATATTAAAAGTTAACCAATCACACAAATATAGAGGATGTCCGGAAAATACATGTACAACGTTCGATGGCAGACTTTTGACGTCAAAATAGATCGATTTAAGGCAACTTAGTTCTCTTAGAATGGCCTATTTTGACATCAAGAATTTGTGATCAAACGTTATACATGTATTTTCTAGACATCCTGTATAGTATTTTACTCGTATCTAATACCTATTACGCGTGACGATCAGTTTCAGCCACAAGCTAAAGACGAGTATCTTAAATTATTCGAATCATCCTTACGTGCTGATTGAATAGGAATACTTCGTTTTTCCGACATAGTAAAACAAGTTGTGTCACTTTTCGGAATGCAGAATTCTTAAAAGAAAAACGTAACTTATTTAAGTAATTGATACTTATTTATGCTTTATATAAGGAAACAAATATTTTTATATATTATGAATGCAAATACCATTTTGGTAATGTTAAGAATGATTACTATTTTTAGTTAGTCGTTTATTATGTGGTTTTATAGGCAAAATGCAAGAAACTAGTTTATTTTCACAAAAATACATTAAGAACATGCTTTAGTATTATTTTATTTTATCAGAAAATTTAATTATTAGTGTGTTCGAATAGGTCTATTTCTTTTAATTGAGTGGGTACCAGTTATCAACATGTTATGCCGGTTTTTTTAAACATATTTATTTACATAAAAATTTAAACCCATTTCTCACAGGCAACTTCTTCCTACCACTTGAGTAAGGGATATAAAACAGCTGTAAAACATACGTTGGCAGGTGCACTAGTCAACTTATACAAACCTCTAGAAATATTTAGCTAGAAAAGTAAATAAAAGGTTAAATGTAATATAAAAAAACGTGAATATTCTTAAAAACTCCATTTCTAATATTGAAAATTATTTAATTAATTTAGTAAATACTAGTAAATACTGATCATAGGATACTAAAAGTTATTTCCTTAATTTACTCAGAGGGCACAGAATTACTCTTGTATTTGAAACTGACTGTAAAAAATTTCCAGTTGACGTTTATATCCATAATTTTTATTTTTTATTATACATACTTATGGATAAACTTACGTAATAACAAAATTTTCATACCTTCTTTTTGAAAAAATAAACTTTGATGGAACAAGTCATTTAAACACTTTTTTTTATTAGGAGAGCATTTGATTTTAGGTAATTTAAGTAAATGATATTTAATTTGTATTAGAAGAAAATTATTAAAAAATAATACTAAATGTAATGAAAATAAAGGATATTTACTTTTCCACAGCGAAAATTTATGCTATTCTGCAGTGTGATCATCTCTGTGAGAGGGACATAGACAGGAATAGAGTAATAAATATTTGCTCAGACAGTAAGGCTGCGAGATTGGCACTGAAATTCAGTATCGTTACTTCACGACTGATGTCTGAGTGCAAGGATGTACTAAATGAAATGGCAAGGAAAGGCTGCACAGCCAGACTCGTATGGGTCCCGAGTCACTTGGGTATACGCGGAAATGAGGAAGCAGACCGTCTGGCAAAGTTGAGTTCAGCGACCGAACCGTATGGACCCCAACCAATATTACTTGTCCCAATTGCTATTGGTAAGAGGGAAATAAAATCGTTGCTGGAAAGCAAATTTATTGAATCTTGGAGGGGAGCTCTTGGAATGAGGTGTGCTAAGGAACATAGAACTGGGCCTAGCGCACGGCGTACTAAGGAACTTCTCTCCTTGGGAAGAAAAGAGCTTCGAATTGTGGTGGGATTGTTGACAGGACATTGCCACCTCAGGGGCCATCTTCATATAATCGGTGTTGAAGGCGACCCGGCATGCAAATGGTGTTTTTAGGAGAAAGAAACTGTTGACCATGTTCTCAGAGAGTGCCCAGCACTCAACAAACTGAGACAGAGATATTTCGGAGATTCAGTTTTGTTACCGGAAGCAGTTAGGCAAGTTCAACTAACGAGGCTGCTTGGATTCGCAAAGGCGATCGGCCTCGAATAACCTGCAGATATGGTGGGATGTAAAGGGCCCAATGGAAGTCCAAGCATCGATGATCTAGTATCACTACCCCTTTTTCATTTATTCATCCATTCATTCAGGATATTTACTTTAAATTGAAATGATTGGAATTTTAAATACTAATTTTCTGCTTAAAATAAAAAAATCGAAAGGGGGTTTCCTTTGTCGTGCTCTAATTAGTCCTAGCATCAACCCCAACATGCACCCAAGTAGGTGCTCTATTGGATTAGGTCTGGGAAATACAACAGACAATCTACACGGACGTTTTCACTTTTTGCCCGTACTCAGTTTTATGCCATATTTTTCACACAATCCTCTTCATGAGTCTTTATAGAGCTTCATCACCCTCTGCAGGTTGCAGAAGGCATACAAACACCGTATTAAGCATTTTGGATCTTTTATCCAACTTATTGGAATCGTTTCATAGCCTAGAAGTTAATGTGATGGTATTTTATAACTTGAGCAAGGCCTTCGACTGTGTGGACCATGGAATCCTTATACAAGAACTACATAACAATTTTAGCAGACCCCGGTTGTGAGAGTGTTCTTGATATCAGAGACCCAGAGGGTGCATTGCTGAGATCTATCTTACTTTTTATATGTATAAATGACTTGCTATTAAATGAGCTAGCAGCAGGAAATATACTCTTTGTGGATGACACAACGGAGTTTTTCTCGTCTGATATTCTGGGGAAAGCCCCTGAGGGTTCCGGGGGTGCACATTATACGGCTGAGCACTAATTTAGTGCCGACAGATTGATTTTGAACCTGTAAAGTAACAAGGAGAGCTGTTTTCTCTCTGAGGAAAGCTCCGGCATCGGAGGATAGCATCAAGTTCCTTGGAGTATATCTAGACACCGGTGCAATGGGGAAACTACATAAATTATTTATGCAGTCAGTTAAAAAAAATCATTTTATTCAACGCAAGTTGTCATATTGTGTATTTCCGGACATTCTGCATTCTCTTCAAAATTAACGCTATATGAGATTGCAGCTCTTCAGTAGACGTGATTTCATCCATCTGGTTTCCATAATTGAGATCTAGTCTCGTTCGTATCCACTAAACGCGTCTTATAGGATGATGAGCGATGAAGCCATAAAACTAAGGCCCAATCTCTTAGCCATACATCAACAAATCTGGAACATGCCCCAAGATGAGATGAAAAAGAAGTTCAACTTTGTGAAAAACTTCAAGACAAAGTTGAGTCATAAAAGTGAATGGAACAGAAACACCATTGAAAAATTCAACATGAATTCCATTAAATAGTTTATTGATGGCTATAAAACAACGGACGGAACTGGAATAGGAGTGTATAGACCCAGAACCAGATACCATGGAAACTTGAATAAGTCATCAAGCATCCTTCAAGCGGAAATACACTCCATCACCATATGCATTTAATTCAACAAATGGAAAAACTATCGCAGAAAAGAAATTATTATCATGTCGGATAGTCAAGCAGCCATCAGTGAGCTAAGTTCTCAAGTAATCAGCTTCAAGATGGTCTGCGAATGCCTAGAGGAAGTAAAAGAATTCTGTGGGTACCGGGACACACTGGGGTAGAGGGGAATAAAATAGTCGACAAGCTTGCGAGAAATAGCACAGACACCATTTCTGGGGCCTGAAACTTTTTATTGAATCAGTAGCAGTGTAATGCTGAAAAACTAAAAAAGAGCAAAGAGCATGAGATCCAGTTACTGGACGAATCTGCAAGGAATGAGACAAGCGACGATACTGCTTGGAAACTACGACCAGAACAGATTCAAGGAATGCAAAAGTCTAAGCAAAAACCAGCTTAGAGTTCCGACACGAATTCTGATCGGGCATTGCCACCTGAAGGTAAACTTCAAAAAACTCGGCTGGACAGAAAGCGAAGAGTGCAGATTCTACGAAGAAGGGGACAAAACAAATCATTTCAGAGTGCTGCGCTAAGGTTCCTAAGGGAAATAGGACTGAAGGACCTGCTCTAATCAACAAAGTGTCCCTAATGACTTAGCAGCAGAAGGGAAATACAATAAATTTACTATATCGCAGTGTACTGACCCCCAATTTTACGCGCACACATACAAACACGTCTTTTCAAAAATGCGAATCTCCAAGTATCGTGATTATGAAAAAGACACGGAAATGAAATTTGACAATCCGTCATATCTTCAAACGGGCTTCTTTCAATTTTTGTCTGATCGTTTTTTAACCAGCATTAATTTGTTTTACGGTTGGTCTCCCATTTTTGAGATACGTAGACATCGAAGGACGATTTTATGTAGAATTAGGTATCAAAAGACAATCACCAATAACTATTGTACAACTTTTGTAGCCTTTGAGTGAGCATTCGTATAAAATTTTCAGCCTCTTGATACCTTTTCAAAGTAATTGTATTATGACCATTTCAAATATTACATAAATTATGTTCTAAAATGTGATACCGCACCTATATTTTCTGGGATAAGTTCAAAAGGATGTGTAGAAAATGTTTTTGCAATGACATTTTCTTTTTTGTACTAGGCTTTCACAAAAAAATCATCATTTTATTTTTCACTCAAAACATAATAAATATTTTATTTTTCAATTAAAATTTCTTGCCCAGTTTGTTTGTTCTGGAACAGTATTTCTACAAATAGGCCATTCTTATACAATGAAATCCTGATCCTCAGCGCTATGCTAACACCTTTACATATAAGACAATAATATGTGTGTATGTATCCTCCATGTAGTCATCCACGTAATATCACTAGTTTCAAATAAGATGTAAATCTTCCATTAATATTTTCATATTCTTTATTATTTTGGAGAAATACCAGTGGTGTGAATGGGTAAAAATATCACATCTCTTTTATTTGAAGGACTTTAGGGTTAAAATCCGGAGGAAATAATACCAGATGTCTACATGCAGTATTGCCATATCCTTCAAAATTTCTTAACAAAAGAAAATATGGGTAACTTCGCATTGTTTGATGCTATTATCCTCCTTCCTTAGAACTGTTGTGCGATACACTTCTTTCAAATTTAGTTTTGAAATAGCTTGGGTCAAAGTTATTTAATATCCATTAGTTTCAAAGAACTATGTAGTCGTACATAATACTCAGACAGTAGGACTGCAATATTAGCATTAAAGTTTAATGTCGTAGCTTCACGATGGTGTCTAAATACAAGGATGTATTGGATAATCTGACATAAACTGCTGTATAATCAGATTATATACGGACCCTAATCAATATTTTTTCTTCCAATTACCGTTGGTAAGAGAGAATTAAAATTGTTGCTGGAAAGTAATCCCTGAAATGAAGTATGCCAAGAAACATGTAAGTGTTCCTTGGGATATCTAGAGGAGGATGACACTAGTGACAAAGTCCTCAGACAGAAAGTCCAGCATTTAAGCCGACAAAATGCCTGAATTCACAACGGTGATCTGCATTGAATAACTTGAAGGTATGGTGGGATGTAAAGGCACCAATGAAGTCTAAGCCTAAGTGTCAATACTTTTATTTATTTATTCATTCATTCATTGATCATAATATGTATCCTTTCTATTATATATTAACGTATTTCTCATATTAGTAGTAATAACATGTGTAAATATCACTAGTCAATAATTGTTATTAACACATTTAATCACTTAAATGTGTTTCTTTTGTAAAAGTTGTATAACTAATAAAGTAATATGAATATTAAAAATATAAATAATTTTTCTGTTTGAACATTCAATAAAATACATTTCGCTCTTCGAAAAATATATCCGAATGTCAAACATCTTGTCGAATTAACGTGCGTCCAAGCAGACAGGTTCAAACTTTAAAATTTAATTGTTTTGTTCCACCTGCCATCGAACGGCTGTTCGGGAGAAAATTACAGGTGCCTCGGAGGGCCTAAAAACCTCGTAAGGTGTTTTTAAAATGTGGTTTCTTTTAGAACGCATGTTGTTCTTGATTTTATTGTTGGATTTCGATTTTAAAATACTGTATTGGGGTTTTTCGTGTCGTATCAAGGTGTATGGCCTCCAACTGTTGAGGAATAACATTGTATTATTACACGTAATTATTATTGATTAAGGACCTTTCGAGTTTCGAACATTACTTTGGGAAAAATTAACCTGGCTTCAAAAAATTGGAGTAAAGAAAATTAACGAGTGTTTTATTTTGTAGTTAATTTTAAACATTATTTGCATTGCATCTGTTGAAACCAGAAACATATAAAGAATAGACCGCGGGTCCCAGGGTCAGAATTGCGCTTGGTATCAGAGTAACGCAAATATTTAAGAATGTAGTCTCTTTCTCTAAAGAAGAAGCGAGGTCCAAGACTGGTTGTTCATGCAAGGGCCTATGTACGGTTACCAGTGCCAGTGCGCTATCTGTTTCTTTCTATCAGTATTTCTATTGGTAATTTCGTTTCCTGCCATGGTAATGCCAGTGAACTCTATTTGAATTATACTGTCATATTTACTCATTGAAAACTAATATTCCTGTTAGGGGATTTAAATTAAATTCCACATCCTGTTTCCTCCTTTTTTTTTATCCATATTTATATTTCAGGAATGCAAGGAGAGTTGTAAAAAATCTTATTCGTACATCCTACAGTACTTATTTTGCAAATGTTGAAACGAAATTTAAAAAGAACCCGCAATCATTCTAGTACTACATCAATCTTAGGAAGTCTAACGATACTCTGCCATCTGCTATGTCTTATCAAGGTCAGGAAGTAACTAATCCCACTGACATCGTAAATTCATTTGCGAAATTGTTCGAAGAGTCCATTATTGTTTCTACTCCTTATGTAACTACTTCTAGTCATGGTTGCAATTCTTACCCTATTTCATTATCTAAAATAATGCTTAAATACGTTCAGAAAGCCTGTAAAAATTGAAGAGCAAATTCACAGCGGGTCCTGATTTCATTCCTTCGTTTGTCATAAGGAATTTTGCTTGTGCGTTTGCTGAGCCGTTGTCTATAATTTTTAATTTATGCATTCAAAAATGTTTTTTTCCAGATATATGGAAGGAATCAAAAATCTGTCCGGTTTTTAAAAAAAACGATAGAACCAATGTCGAAAATTATCGCCCCATAGCGATAATGTGCAATTTTGTAAAGGTATTTGGACGGGTTTTTCAGGAACAAATATCCTTTTACATAGCGCAACTTATGACCAATCAGCAGCATGGTTTCGCTCCTGGAAAGTCAACCGTGACCAATCTTTGTGCTATTGCGCAGTAAGTTTTAGAGCGTAGTAATTCTGGCACTCAGGTCGATGTCGTTTACCCAGATTTTTCCAACGCATTTGATCTCCTTGATCACGGTATTTCACTTTCCAAATTATCTCACTATGTTGAATACCATATTCATAGATCTAGTAATTTTGTAATAACATCGGGTGTTCCTCAAGTACCTGTTTTGGATCCCTTACTTTTTAACGTTTTTATTAACGATGTGGGTTAAGTAAAAGCTGCCTACGTTATGCAAACGATTTAGAGATATTCCGGCACATACGGAATCTTAGCGATAGCTTGAGCCTTGAACTGGATCTCATGAAATTAAATGCTTGGTGTCTCAAAAACAAACTGCCTCTGAACGTAGACAAGTGTAATGTTATGTCATTCTCAAGAAGCAGAATGTCTCTGCTGTATGATTATGAGATCAACGGTGCTGTTGTAAGGCGAGTTAATTGCATTAAGGACCTGGGAGTCACGTTTAATTGCAGACTCACATTTCTCAATCATATTAATAATACAGTATCGAGATCTTACCGAACGCTGGACTTTCTAGTGAGATCTAGTCATGAATTTCCGTCATTCCAGGTCATAAGCACGTTATATTATTATCTTGCATAAAGCAGATTGCAATATGTCTCAGTTATCTGGCCTCCGTATTACCATATACATTCTGATAAATTAGAAGTATTTAGTATGGTTTCTTAAGATTTTTAAGTTTTCAATCGGATGGATTTGATCCACTGCCTACTATACCTCGCGAAAGCTTATGGACAAGATTTAATTTCACAACTCTGGAGAAACACAGTGACGGGTCTCGTGTACTTTTTTTGTATAAACTAGTTAATAATTAAAAAATTAAATAATAAGATTTTAGCAACTGATTTGCTCGAGAACGTTCATTTTCATGTTCCAAGAATAACTAGATCGCCAGTATTTTTCTATTTGTCGAAACTTAGAACTAATATAGTACAATTCTTCCCATTATACTCGATGTGTTCTCGTTATGATCGCCTGAAAAACAAAATTGATATATTTTACTGCAATTATTCTGTTATCAAATCGTTTATTTACAATTATATGTGAATAATTTTTAGGGTATGTTATACTTATTTTACTTTATATAACTTTAGGATTTATGTAAACCTGTTTTTTTCCTGCCTAATAAAAGGGACTCTGGTCCTATAAGGCAGTGTAAATAGATAAAATAAAAAATAAAATAAATGAGTAGATGGTAATTTCATCTGACACATTTGTGCCTGAGAGTTGTAGAGTGTACAGTTTGTTGAAGACCAGTCTTGGCGTAATACAGTCGATCTTTATCTGGAGGTGTGGAATTGTATCCATCATTTCTCTACACCAGCGACATCGTACCACACCAGATCCTCCAACTGGTTTAGTTCCTACAGTATGGAGGTGCATCAGAGTATAGAAGAAATATACCGAGAATTCCTATCCTGTGCTATAAGTTTTACCCTCCTAAATGGTACGCCAAACTGATACGCCGCCTCATTCATAAAAAGCAATTTACAATATTGTCAATGATTAGATATCAGTATTTTAATGTTATATACATGCTTTTGTTTGAAACAAGTATAAAAGATTTAAATTTTTGGATTTATGTTGAAAACGTGGCAATACTGCATATCCCTTCCTACCGACTAAGAGGGGTTAACTCCACCTTTTTATCGATTTAAATGCGAAGTTGCCGCATCCTAGTGAAGTTTTACTGAAAGGTTTGACCATTACAACGTTCCCTAAACTTAAACAAATATAATAAACTAAAGGATAAAAAAAAGTTGTACCCGTAATTTAGATCAACTATCCAATACGATAACACTGCAAATACATTATTCCTTGCCGTTTTACTACTTATAGAAAAAACTACCTTTTATCATGACCGAATTTTAATACTTAGCGCTTCCAATCCTCCCATAAGAATGAGCCTTCTTAGTATAATTCGTCAATGATCATAGAAATCAAAGCCTTCTTGATGACAATGTCAAGAGAATCGAGACTTAGGATTATCTAGTCCAATTTTTGGATTGCTTTTTTCTCATTACCTTTTAGTCTCATACAATAGCTCTATATATTAGCATTGGCCTTTTACTATCTGGTCCAATTTTTGGATTGCTTTTTTCTCATTACCTTTTAGTCTCATACAATAGCTCTATATATTAGCATTGGCCTTATACTAGCCATATAGATCTACGCAGCTACTCATGGAGCAAATCCCCAGGTGTTTCCCATAGTTCTGCGACACTCTTTATGCTTTGTTAATTCTATTTTTGGAGTGAGAATTTGATGTTTGCCTGCTGTCAAAAGTTATATATCTAGATCTCTCTCTGTCGAGAAGTTTATTTATTTTTAAAGGTGTAAGGGCCTTAAATATACCTCATTTCCTTTTCCTAGTAAAAACAACCATCTCCGTTTTTTTTTAAGTTTATAGAGAGTGAGTTGTAATAACACCACTCTTCAAATATACTTATACTCTCCAGATTCCCTGTTTGCAGGATGACTCAGTCATCTGCCTAAGCTATGGTGTTCGTTGTTAAGGTAGTTGATTAGACTATTAAGGACTATATTCCAAAGTAAAGGTGATAATACCCCTTCCTGTGCGCAGCCCCTTCTTACCTCTCCTCGAATTTTAACATCGCTTGCACTAATTTCTACGACCCTTTTTGAGAACATATTATAAATTCAGGTATGAACGTCCTTATTGCTAAGTGATATATCATATATCACTTTGTTTTGCACTTAATTGTGGAATAAAGAGGAACAGTATCTGACCACAAACCACAATACAAATATACTTTCAGTAACACTCGAGGATAATAATCAATGATCGACTACATAATAACAAACGGATGCTTACAACCACCTCAGATATTGGACATAAGAGCCCTTAACTCTCCTAACATCGGTAGCGATCACAAACTACTCCTTGGAAAAATTAAATGAAATTAAAACACAACAAAAACACAAGATCTGGCACACCGGATAAGAAAATAAACGTAGAATCATTGTGGGATGAATCCACTAAGGAATTATATCAAAAACGACTTAGGGAAAAAATACAAAACAAGCTATTAGACGAAAGGGATGACATTGACAACAGCTGGGAGAAACTAAAGCGAAATATCAACAAAGCAGCCACTGAATCACTCGGAATACGAAAAACAAACCATATAAAAGGAGGACCCAACAAGACCCCCTGGATCTGTAAGGAAGTTAAGGAGCAATGTAAAGAGAAAAAGAGAGCCTAGTTAAAATACAGGACAACGCAGTCTCCGGAAGATTATCAAGAGTATAAAAGAATTAGAAATAGCACCAATACATTAGTGAGACAAGTTAAAAACAAACATTGGGAAACCTTTTCAAAAAGGATGGAAAGCGACTTCTATGGACTCCAGAAACAGATATGGCGGCCGATCAGAGACCAAAGAAAGGAAACACAGAATTAATTAGCAGTAACCGCATTCCGAAGGGAACTAGGGTGAACTACTTGAAGGAATTATACAAGAAACAACAGACAGAAATCAAACCCGAAATTATAATTAACGACGATATACTTGTAAAGAAGGAAGACATAGAACTAGCCTTAAAAAAATAAAAAACGGGAAAAGTGCGGGACCTGACGGAATTACCAATGAACTATTGAAATACGGAGGAGAGAGCCTGACAGAACAACTGAAAATTCTCATCAATAAAATCATATACCATCACAGAATCCCCGATGAATGGAGCACTAGCACAACAATACTCCTATTTAAAAAAGGCAATAAAAAAGTGCCGGTTAATTACAGAGGAATCAATCTTCTCTCCACCTCGTTAAAACTAACCACAAAAATTTTTACAAGCAAAATTAATGAACACACTTCCTTAGCAGACAAACAGCAGGGATTCCGGTCCGGAAAGCCATGCACGGATGTCATATTTGTTATAAGACAAATAACTGAAAAATCAATTGAATATAATCCTCCAGCCTTTATGTACTTCATCGATCTAGAGAAGGCGTTCGATCGTATACAACTGGAGGATGTAACACAGCTACTTTACGACAGACAAATACCTCAAAACATTATCAAAACGATTGAAAATATATATCAGGCAAATACGATTCAAGCTAGGATAAACAGTGAATTGACCGAAAAAAATAGAAGTAAATAATGGCATCCGACAAGGTGACTCTCTTAGCCCCCTACTATTTAACATCATCATGGACGAGTTGATAAAGCAGATGCGTAGATTGAAAGGGTATAAAATGGGAGACAGGGAAATCAAAATACTGTGCTACGCCGACGATGCAGTGTTAGTAGCTGAAAGCGAAGACGATTTGCAAAGACTACTGAACCAATTTAACATAACAGCGAAAAAGTTTAACATGAATATATCAGCGTCAAAAACGAAAGCCATGACTACATCTAGAACACCACTCAGATGCAAACTAGAAATAGACAACAAAATTATACAGCAGGAAATGAAGTTCAAATATCTCAGAATAGAAATATCCGGATACGGGGATGTTGAAACGGAAGTGAGGGGACAAGCCATGAAAGCAGCAAGAACAGCCGCATGTCTTAACAGTACCATATGGAACAATAAACATACAGAAATCGAAGTTAAATCCAGAATTTATAAAACAGCAATAAGACCCATACTAACATACACTGCATAAACCAGACCAGAAACCTCGAAAACAAAACAAATACTAGAAACAATAGAGATGAGAGTGGTGCGCCGGATAGCTGGCAGGTCACTTATGGATCGGAATAGGAGCGAGGATATAAGAAGGGACAAATCACCAATAGGACGTAGGAGTATCGGAAGACCCAGTAAACGATGGAGTGATAACCTCGCAATAGACTGAAACCAGGCAAAGAAACGAAGACTAACAAGTAAATTGCTTATATATAAGAAGGAAAAAGAAGAAGAAGAAGAAGAAGTATCTGAATAAAGTCAAAATGTCAAGAGGATTAATATCATTGTAAGGTCAAAATTTTATTCTACCTGATAAAATTTTATAAAAAAATTTAAATTAAAACACCTCATTTTACAATTATTAATGACAAATAATTGTATCTGATTTATACTTCTATTACAATTCTCCAAACTTTGACCATTTACTCTTTTTAATTAATTTATTATCTTGTTCACCGAAGCATCAGTTCCGTAGCAAATTTCTGTATCATATTTGGTGAAGAAAATACCCACAAATAAAGTTAAATATGAATCGCTTCTATAGTGTGCAATTTACAAAACAAATTTTAATAATGATAAAACTAAAAAATAAAAATAAATTTAAAAAAAAAAATATTAATGAGAACATATATAAAAATAACATGTCCATAAAGATGTGGTTGTGCTGCAAATATAAATTTCAATCTCAATCTCAAAGCTTTATACTACAATCAATACTTGAACGTAGGCGTCTCTCATCCCTTTTTATCTTTCTTTATCCTGCGTTTGCCTCATGCAATTAAAAACTGCCATTTATTTTCGGTTATTGCACTGATGATTAGCGCCTATTTATTTTTTTTAATATCGTTGCAGGTACAACAAAATATTTGGCCTATTTATTATCCTTACATCTGGTTATATGCTCAGCAAGCAAAATTTCCTTTTGATGTAGCGAAAGTTTCAGCTACACTAACCTTTTCTTTGTATATATATATATATATATATATATATATATATATATATATATATATATATATATATATATATATATATATATATATGTGTGTGTAATCGAAGATTTTCGGGCATCCCATGTATGTGTTGAGTCCCTCTCAGGACTGAAAGGCAGCTGACGTTTCGGTGAAATCTCATTCACCATTTTCAAAGCTCACTGTATGGCGTCTACGAGCGAACTTCGCTAATACTTTATAGAAGACTACTAGAGCGTAGCAAACCTCAAAACTCCAATTTGTTTGTGAGTCTGTTTCTAAATTTTTTTCTTTCTCCTGTTTTATATTTAAGTACTAAATTTGCTTTATTCTTGTTCCGTGTTTCCGGTATTTTCCGTTCTTTCGAGCAATCATTAATTGTTTTAATGATATTGTCTTCTTCTTCTTCTTTAAGCATTTCTATTATTACATTGTCGCCTGCAAGTTTTCTCGCCTCTTCATTGCTAGACATGACAACAACATCGTCGGCGAAACAAAGATGACTAAGATAAGAACCGTCGACTCTCAAACCTTTCTCATCCCAATTTAGTTTTTTAAAGATATCTTCCAAAGCTAGCGTAAATAGTTTCGGAGAGACGACGTCTCCCTGACGCACACCTCTCATACCGTTTATTTTTTCGGTTTTTGTGTCTTCGTCGATTTTAACCTGTATAGTTTTTATATATGTTCTGTATGATGGTGGTATACCTGGAGTCAATTCTAGCATTATTAAGTGATTTCAAGATCGCCCATGCTTCTATGGAGTCAAAGGCCTTTTGAAAATCTACAAATGCCAGGTGTATAGGAATGTTATACTCCTCGGTTTTTTCTAGGACTGTGCGTGGGGCTTGATCTATCGTACTAAATCCATATCGAAAGCCGGCTTGCTCCACAGGCTGGTAATAGTCAAGCTTTTCAGTCAGGCGACTTGTCAATATGCGGGTGAATAGTTTATATAGGTGGTTTAATAAACTGATAGGACGGTAGTTTTCTATATTTGTTGTGTCCCCTTTTTTGAAGAAAAGTACGACTTGTGCGTTATACCATTGTTCTGGTACTCTACCTTCGTATAAGTATTTATTCATCATTGTTTGTATCGCTTTTTCAAGACTGTCTCCACCCATCTTTAACATCTCAGTTGTAATTTGATCCTCGCCCGGGCATTTTCCATCCTTCATCTGTTTTAGTGCTCTTTTTATCTAACGATATCTCCGGCAAATCTTTTGATCCTACATTTTTTATTTGTTTTACTGTGTTTGTTGGATCTGGATCCGTATTGATTGAGGAGTATAAGTCCACATAGAATGCTTCCACAGCCTTTATGATGTCATCTGCATGTATTACTGTCACCGCTTCTCTGTTCTTTAATTTTGTTATTTTGGTTCGTCCTCTGGAGAGACCTGACCTCAAAACTTTCATATTTGCGTTTCTTTCTATTGTTTCGTGTATTAATTTTGTTTTGAACATTCTAATGTCTTTCCTTACTTCTTTCTTGATATTTTTATTTAGTTGTTTAAAATCCTCTGTGTCTCTCTCCGTCATCCTTCGTCTTTCCATCATCTGTAATGTATTTGCACTAAGTTTCTTGTCTCTAGTTTTCCTTAATCTTTCACATACTTTTTTCATTGATGTTTTTAAAGTAGTTTGGATTTTATCTATCATTTCATTGATGTTATGTTGTTCCAGAGTATTAGTCGATTTCAAACTTTTCGCAATTTCGTATTGGTATTCGCTTTGTCGTGTGTATAGTTTAAATTCTTCGCTATGTATAAAATATAATTAGGCAATGAAATATATGACTTTTCTAGTGGATGGAATACTTTCTTTCATATCTTTTCCTACAGCGTATAAAACGATTACTTTTACTTAAAAAATTACCAATAAAAATAAATGGTTATTAAGCCCACTTCAAGTAAAACACAAGTCGCCAGCACAATTATATATACATGCTTTGCCGTCGTACACACATGATTATGTAAAATTAGCCCTCATATTACACGAGTGCACTGAACCTATTGACATTTGTGACTCTTAACACATTTTACTTGAATGTCTTATAGTACTGCCCACCTGCTTTTGGCCAATCATGCGTGGGTTTACTTGTTAAACGGCGTATCCATCCTTTAAAAGATTTATTGCGAATGGAAACGCTAGCTAGTGTTGAAATTGGTAGATGAATGAGAAATCCAATGTTTGTAAAAAATGACTTTCTTTTACTTGCTGCCAAAAAAAGAATTTCAGCAGGAATTAATTTAAAACTTTTAGATTTTTACGCCTTTCAATATATCAATATTTTCCAAGAAGAGTGATATAACATGCAAAACGGTTATTGAGAGATTTTAATTATTTATTTAGGTTGTAAAATGTACACAGTCTAGCCATAAGTTATACCCATAATAAAATGATGTATAGATGAAACAATAGAAAAGTGAAAACCGAGAAAGCGTATATATTTTATTGTCTACCTTTCATAGAATATACAAAATATAACAAGTTTTCCAAATGTCCCAGTTTAAAGTCTGCTTATTTTCTTTTTCATCAAGACCTAATTATTGTGGTTCACATGATACTAAATGATAATATAAATGATTCATTGACAAAGAGTTCTCTGTTGCTTTCCTCTCTGATTTAACTCTAAAATACCTTATAATCAGAAGTAAATTGGTACAAATTTGAGTGACATCATCTGAAATTATATACGTAACTTTTGAAGTATATGGGGGTCTAATATAGTAACTTTTTGAAATTATTTTCATATCATACAAGGTGTCCCAAAAGCTCTAAAAGTATCAAAATTGTATTTTTTAAATGGAACTCCCTGTATAGTATTGCATTTTTGGATTTTCCGATCCAAATAAGTGCCTATTTTAATAAGGTTTATAGTACCCAAACCTTAAGGGTTATTAAATAATTTGAATTTTGAAAAAATCTAAACTAATTTTCATGTTTCAAATAGTTAAGAAGTTTTTCAGTTATGTGCTCGAAATTTACAGTAACAATAAATCATATTTTATATCCAAATAATAAAAAACTTGCTATATTTTATAGGGTGTCCGAAAATTAAAACTAATCAAATAAGAACTTTAAGTGTCTATAACTTGATTAATTTAAATAGAGCGGTATACTTTTTACCTTACCAGAAAATGTATCTTTTAAGTACCTATCGAATGGTATAAAGGTGTTCTATAGCTAAGTCTTCGCGTTTTTACAGAATACGCCAAATAATCGTTTACTGCACCATTTTATGTTTTTTGAATAGATGTTCCAATGTATACAGTTGCCTACCGCATTTAGAAACGTCAGGTAATTCATTTAATGTGTCAGTTTAGTCTGCAAAGCCTGCTGCTATAATTGTGGTATTATTTTTTGCAACTGTGAAACTTTAATTATTGAATTGAATTATTCGAATATTGTTGTGGTTATTGCTTTGTCAAAATGAAGATTTATCCAAAGGAAGATCGTATTGGTATGATTTTTATCCTTGGAAAATGTTTTTGTAAGATTATTAAACCAGTTTCGGAAAAGTGAATGTATCAGTTATAAAAAACCTTTAAAGAAAACCTGTCACTGAAGATGAAGAAAATGTTTTTACTGTACTTGGTTTAGTGATCGAAAATCCCATTATTAGTCAAAATCATATATCCGAAAATACTAACATTAGCCAAGCGTTTCAAGGATTCTTAACAAATATAGATATCATCCTTATAAAATCTAGCTTTGTCAAGAGCTTCACAGAAATGATTTTGACAACCGAACTGAATTCTGCTTGTGGGTGTTAGATAAAATGGCAGAAAATGTACACTTTTTTGATAATGTATTGTTTCGTGATGAACTTTTCATAACAATAGTTTGATGAATAGACACAACTTCCATTACTATTCTGATTCAAATCCGCATGAATACAAAGTTATGAGAAACCAGAAATCATCTAGATCGGTTATTGTGTGGGGAGGAATACTAAGTCCATACTTAATTGGACTCTACTTTTTTGAAGGACCTGTAAATGGGTTGATGTTTCGCGATTTTCTTTGACACCAACTTCAAGTGTTATTAGAAGATGTCCTTTTAAATATTAGAACAACTATGTGGCTTCAACTGGACGGAGCTCTGCCTCATGATCATCGCGAGGTTCGGCAATTTTTAAATGTCTACAGGTGGATTGGGAGAGATGGATTTCAAAATTAGCCCCTCGAGATCTCCGGACTTAACTCCACTAGATTTCTTTTCAATCTGTAACCCAGCAAATGTTGTTCAGAGTTAGCAGTGGTTTCGAAAAAAGAATATGTAAGTATTTGGGAATGGGTGACCGACATTTCGAATATCTACTATAAATATTTTGCTTCCGTTTTGTGCTATCGTCAATATGTTATTACCATTATAGCCTGTTGGACGACTATAAATCACGTTCCGAGTTTCTAAACATTTGTAGAGATATTTCTGATTATTATTCTTATAGTTGTAAATTACCTGTCATTTCCAAATGTCATAGGCAACTAGATACATTAGAATATCTATTCAAAAAATAAAATGGTGCAGAAAACGACTATTTGGCGTATTTTGTGAAACGCGAAGACTTAGCTATAGAACACTCTTACACCATTCGATAGGTATTTAAAAGATACATTTTCTGGTAAATGTATAGTGTTCTATTTAAATTAATCAAGTTATAGCCACTTAAATTCCTTATTTGATTAGTTTTAATTTTTTGACACCCTGTATAATATGTCAAGTTAATTATAATTGGGATATAAAATATAATTTATTGTTACACTACACTGTAAATTTCGAGTACCTAACTGAAATACTCCTTAAGTATTTGAAACATGACAATTAGGTTAGATTTTGTCAAAATTCAATTTTAAAAACCCTTAAGTTTTAGGTACTATAAAACTTATAAAAATAATCACTTATTTTGATCCGAGAATCCAAAAATGCAATAATATACAAGGAGTTCCATTTAAAAAAAACACCACTTTGATAACTCTTGGGACACCCTGTATAATATGAAAATAATTAAAAAGTAACTACATTAGATCCCCATATATTTCAAAAGTAAAATTTTTTGAAAGTCACTTATTTTGGCAGCAATATATATATATATATATATATATATATATATATATATATATATATATATATATACGTAATAAAAATTATATAAAAACTTCGGTTATTAACGTTTATTCACATTTCTTAGTTTTCCAGTTATGGACGGTCTTTCAATTATTCATCAAAGAAAGTAAATTTGACTACGATATAATCCTTAGGAGTTGTTGAATCCCCCAAGTAATTTATATCATTGAACGTGGAATTTTCGATAGTTTACGTTTCTTTAATAAAAGGTTCTTCCAAAAAAACCATTAAATGTCTTTAAAGATTAAGCTTAAGGTTAAATTGTGAGTCTCTAGGAAGTAGTCAAGGGAAAATTCTATAACTTTTTATATAACATTTTTTTCTACAACCCTTAGTTTTCAAACTATTTGGAGGTGAATGAATGATTGAATGAATAAAGGTTCTGATACTTAATTATCTATGCTTAGGCCTCATTGGGCCCTTTATATCCCACCATAGCTGCAGTTCATTCAAGGCCGATCTCCTTCCGCTAACAAAATTGTATTTCTCTAAGGACATTGTCAACAGTTTCATCCTCCTCCAGACATTATCTGCACGTCGGGTTGTCTACGACACCGATCTTATGAAGATGGCTCCTTTCAACAATTCCACCACAATTCACAGTTCTTTCCTTCCTAAAGGAGAAGCTCTCTAGTAAGCTGTGAGCTAGGTCTAGTTATGTGTTCCGTAGCGCACCTCATTCCATAAGCTCTTCTCCACGCTTTTTGGAGGTTTTTATGATTGCTGTGTGAAATATTATATCCGCTATTTTGAAACTAGATTAAAGACTATAAAAACCTGATAAAGAAATATTTTTCACTTTTCTTTGATCTGTCATCTCGAATTCAACTTTTTGAATCTTGAAAAATCCGATGTCGAATTTAAAATAAGCGGTATCGAAATCCCCTAATTACTTGGTACTAAAATCATTTGCAGCGTTTTCAATGCAATAAATAGTAGTCTAAGAATATTTTACACATAAAATTCGAGGATACGGAAAAAAATCATATTTTTTCCTATTTTTATTACATTATCTATAAAAAATACCTCTGAACTTGGGTAATAATCGATAGGATACAAATTACAAGTTCACGATTATTAAATTAATAACCCCACGAAAAAATTGCTAATTTATTTTGTATGTTCTGATGAAATTTTGAGAAATCTGATCATAAATTACAATTTTCTTTGTAATGAAACTAGTTGAGTTTTTCGTTGACATTCTAAAGAGACTTTCTAAATAAACAACTCTGTCTTCTTATCAACATTAAAAAGATAATTTTGAAAAACCAAATTTATGAGTTCTTGAGAACTCAAAGAATTCTGCAGGCATGATTTATAACACTATTGACATGAAAACATCTCCTGCTTAAAACTAGTATAAATCCTACAATTTATTATTAATTCGTGTACTTATTTTCAAGTTATAATTACTCATGCAATTTCCTCAATTAGTGTTAAAATTACAAATATTTCGTAAATTAATTGCTTTATTTTTCACAAAACATCCCTGCTATAGAATTTCCATACAAGGTTGGATTATATGTACAGTTCCTTTCGCGACACAGAAACGTTCAAAGCAAATTACAATTGACATACTTAAGGTGTTAGATCAATTAATGTTTCCTAATGATTACCTAACGAGATTAACGTCATTAATTTGTATCTAGTACTTTTCAATTTTAAATTGGAAAAAGGGATTAAGTTTAAAGTAACACACTACACTTGTGAACACGTGTTAAAGATTTCTTCCATACAAGCATTATTTTACTGTAATCAGTACTCTCTAAGCATTCTAATTAGTAAAACGGTTTATTTGGTTTTACAAAACAATTCTTATATGAGTCATTAGTTCTAAAGTAGGATAAATAATCCCTTGCGAAATTGTATTGCTCGTGTATTATAATGATTGCAGAAAAATATTTTCTCCTATCTAAGAGCTAAATAATTTAACAAATATATTCTAAAAATAAGTGACTATTAAAATGAAGGGTAGATATTTGTTTTTTTTAAATATTTTCTCTTTGAGGCATCAAACTTCAAAATTAAATACTTGTTCTTCAACTATTTTATATTCTTGGGAAGGATGCATCTTCCATTTCATGCTAGCTTTTTCTGTTTTCAGCTCGTTGATATCAACTGAGGTCATTATTGTAATGGTCTTTTAATACTGCGTTTTTCACCGCAGAAGCATGATCTACTCGTAATAATTTTGCCACTCCACTTTTCGAGCAACATAACCTGCTCACTCTCACTTTAGAAGCTGTGTTATGTCATATCACTGTGCTCTTTTGTTTATTCACTGGTTAGTTTTGTGCTCTCTACTTGCGATAACTAAATTTTTTTATTCAATTTTTCTTTGATGAACCTGTACTTTGTTGACTGTTTTTTTTGCACCCAAGGTTCACATCTATACAGACTGTCTAATAAGTATATATTAAAATTTCGATAGTCTACAGATGTAACTTAGATGTAGTTTATAACCGATGGTACTCCACCATATTTTTTTTAGCAATTAAATGCATCGCAATTTGACTGGTAGTCTTGATTGATTCCCTGATTTAATGGTCGAAGGAGTGTAGTAACTTAAACCCTTTGACACCTTCTGTAATAGGGTTTAAGTATATTATATCTTTTGGTACAGGTCAATATATTTCAGGAAGTTAGGGATCTGTTGAGTTTTGTTCAATTCAAAAGATGCCTGTCGCAAGGTTTCCATAGAGGGGGTGCAAGTTTCTAGCATTGGTATATGGACAACACTTGAGGGAAGTGATTTCTTTTTTATTCGGTGTAGTTTCTTGGAAATGTCAAGAGACTTCCACTATGAGGTTTGGCATCTCCGAGGATAAAATTTATGTAGCAAATCAATAACATCTTTGAGAATTGTGGGAGTGGCAGTAGAAGAAGAAGAGGGGAGATATATGCAATAGATTGTGGTGTAGCGATCCAGATATGCTAAAATGGCACAAATTTCTAAGTCGGTATTAATGTCGATGATCTAGTACTTAAGGAAGGAATAGATATAAATGGCGACGCCACTTGAGGCACGATTAGTGTTGAGTTTTTTGAGAAATAAATATCGTAATTCTTCAATTGGTTACATTTGTTATCTTGAAAATTGGTTTCTTCGAAATAAGTGATTGAGAAGCCTAAGTTTTAATTATGCGTTGCAAATCCTTTATGCGCTAAGCAAAACCGTTCAGATTCCAGGGGCAAAGAATGTTAAGAGTATGAGTAAAGAGAAATTAAATTATATTAAAGTATTACAGTGTAGAGAGGATTGTTTTAACAGTGAAAGAGAAATTAATATAAAATTGGATTTATTTGGGTGAATAGTTCGTTATAGTTAGTTTGGAAAAGAGATTTCTGAAGGTTCATCGACTATCATATCATCAGAGAGTCCTTTGGAAGATTGAGAAGATTGAGAGGAGGTTCTATTGAGACTAGATAATTTGTGGCTAGTAGAATCTTCATTTTTAGTGTGAGAAGAGTGGGAAGCTTTGGTAGTAAAGTGTTTGGAAGGTTGAGATGAATGAGAAGATTTGACGAGATGATTTGGTTTTAGAAAAAAAGGGGTTTTTATCAGAGTTGTGGACGATTTTTTTGAAATACTTGTCTCTTTTTTACGAAATTGTACACAGTACATAAAAAATAGGGTTTTATCTCTGAAAACTAACATCTGTTAAAATTTCACATTTCTTAGTTTTTCAGTTATGGACGATCCTTCAATTATTGATCAAAAAAAGCAAATTTAACCACGATATAATCCTTAGGAATTGTTGAATCCCCCAAGTAATTTATAGGGTTGAACTTGGAATTTTCGATACGTTTCTTTAATAAAAGGTTCTTCCAAAAAAAAACAATTAAATGGCTTTAAAGATTAAGCTTAAGGTTAAATTTTGTGTCTCTAGGAAAATTCTATAACTTTTTATGTAACATTTTTTTCAACAAACCTTAGTTTTCGAGCTATTTGGAAGTGAATGAATGATTGAATGAACAAAGGTTCTGATACTTAATCATCTGTGCCTAGGCCTCATTGGGCCCTTTATATCCCACCATAGCTGCAGTTCATTCAAGGCCGATCTCCTTTGTGAACTTGCCTAACTGCTTCCGCTAACAAAATTGTATTTCCGAGATATCTCTATCTTATTCCATTGAGGTCTCTAAGGACATTGTCAACAGTTTCATCCTCCACCAGACATTATCTGCACGTCGGGTCGTCTACGACACCGATCGTATGAAGATGGTTCCTTTCAACAATTCCACCACAATTCACAGTTCTTTCCTTCCTAAAGCAGGAGCTCTCTAATAATCTGTGAGCTAGGCTGCAAGTTTAGTAGCTGATGGCCTGCATTCGTGAATTCTTATGTGCTATAGAATATAACAATATAGAAAACTTTAATCTAGCGGACAATACACTTTTTTAAGTGCCGGTATTATTCCAACAATTGTCATATATTTGAAGCACTATTATTATTTTGACCACAATAACCCCGCAATTTTACAATTAGATTTGCAATTTTTTAGTTGGATAATTCCTATTCTTTATTTCGTGGCATACTCAAATACTAAATTATACTTCCTGATAATTTATAATACTCCTATTCGCGCCAAGTAAAATTTTTTTTTAGTTTTTTTTTACTAGTACTATTTACGTACTACTTACGAAATTTTTATGAAATGCTATATCTGTTACAGGGTAAGACATGTTGGACGAGTTGCGTACGAAGGTAATAAAATTAAATTGCTGCAAATTACGCAATATTTTATGCTTGAAGCATCACGTAAAGGAATATGTGTTGTCAAATAACACAGCACAGCAAAATCAAACTTTTATTTTGTTGCATGAAATATTTTAATAGTTGTTTACTCATTCGATGTCAGTGATTTTGAATCTATGCTCAGTTTTATTGTATCAGCTCGAGTTTTTTAGTTACCGCTACTTTCTTCTTTTTTACCGTCATATTGAGTTTGTTTACGTTATCTATATCTATTACGCTCGCGTTTTGCATAAATCTTGGTAGTGTCTATCATGTCTTCATCGAAAAGGGTTTGCAATAACGATACAAATTATAATTTTTACATATGTGGTGAATATGTTTTTGAAAAATTTCGTTTCAGTGTGTCAGACTTTGTGAAACAAGCATATTTGGAGCGTGGTTTTCCATTGGAACCACTGGGTGCCCAGTATTGAATGCAAAATCTGTGTTGAGAAATTGTTCCAGTTCCAGTTCCAATCTCCAATGATTGGACCTAAATCTGTCACAAATTCGCAAACTGGCAAAGGACCCTAGTTTCCGCAGTTCAATGTCCGAAATTAAGAAGGACACATGGGACACATTGGTTTGTTTAGCTTATTTGAAACTTGTTAGATAATGGAAAAGGTGATGATTATGTTGCGCGTTAAAGAAATCTCTCACTTTCAGCAACTTAGATACAATGTGAGCATTAAAGTACACTTTTTTCACAGCAATTTAGATCATTTTCCAGAAAATCTCGGTAACATGAGTGAAGAGCAAGGTCAACGATTTCACCAAGATACTCGGACTATAGAGGAACGATTCCAAGGTTGCTGGAATGTGTATATGATAGCCGATTGTTGCTGGAGTAGCACTTCGTCGTTCAAAACCAGTAAAAAATCATATAAAAAAATAAGTTCAAGAATTTGTAGTTTTTTTTAATAAAAATATTTTTGTACGGTCAGAGTATTTTCTCTAAAAAACACTCCTCCTTATAATTCATAAACTAAGGCTGTAAACTAAGGCTGATATAAAAAAATGCGTATGCAGAAAATGATGACTCACTGCACTAATGGAATATAATGACAAATTTATCTCAATGTTGTGTAGACAACAGTAGGTCATGTATGCCGTTATAGGACCAATTAATTATGAAGATGATTTATTTGATACGGGTTTTTTGAAAGCAAAATAAATCATTGTAAATGTTGTATTGTAAAAATGTCTGAAATGACTGCAATATATGTATGTATTATATCTCAATTCTCAATTATCTTTCATTAATCATAAATTAATATAAAAGTAAGTTTAGAATTAAGAATGACATAATGGAAATAGAATTGTCTAATAGGTATTGGTTTTGTCGACAACACAGAGTTATTCGTTTGTATGTAAACAATTTTAATTTATTTTTTTTTAATTTAACTCTCAAAGGGTCTCTAATCGAGTTTTATAAAATCGATACATTTTAAACCTCAGAATAATTAAATTAATTTAGGGGCATGTTTCACAAGGAAACCATGTTAATAATTTACTTTAATATTTAAGTTTTTGAATTTTTTTGGGTTCGAAATCGTTAAGCATTTGAAAAATGGCATTTTTTTCCCACTTTTCCACATAAATAATTTTTAATTAAATAAATATAAATAAATTCTGCGTCCAACAATTGACAATTCAAATCAAGAACTACAAGTTTGATTAAAATGCAAAAATGTAATTATTTTTATTGCATTTTAGCGCAATAAACAAATAGCCTTTCATTAATTATAACATATTCACCGCCGTTTATGAAAGGAAATGTAAGTCTACTTGCAGATATTGACCTAGAGCACATAATCGATTATAGATTTCGTTGCATTAATACTTTAAACATATTTTAATGTATATATATATATATATATATATATATATATATATATATATATATATATATATATATATATATATATATATATATATATATATATCCGTACGTTAGTTAATCTTAGGTTTTACTAGTAAATTTTAGGATTTACCAACATCAGTTGACAAATGTAAGGATTTATAAAAAAGCGGCGATTTTTTAGGGATTTTACCATTAGAATTTAGTATATGATAGGTTTTACCAGTGTTGGTAAATGTTGGTTTTGAAAATAAAACAATGAGTACTTCTTAATCATTTATTTCAATTAACTATCAGTCAAAACCTTACATATTTTTATATATCATATGAGAGTAATTATTGATCATTTATATTACTAATCATGAAAATCCTTACCTAATTCAATTTTAAAAATTTTTATAAAAAAATTGAACCGACTTCTAAAAGTGCGCTAAAAAGTGAAAAATAACCATAAATTTTTATATAAAATTGAACTTTTTGAAGTCGGCGCCAAACTAATACCTGACAAAATGTGATTTGCATAAACAGATTTAAAATACTTTTTTTGTAATTGCTTTCTTACCATAATTTGTATATATTAGTAGTTGTTTATTTCATTTACAAATAATTTGGCGCCGACTTCAAAAAGTTCAATTTCATATAAAAATTTATGGTTATTTTTCACTTTTTAGCGCACTTTTAGAAGTCGGTTCAATTTTTTTATAAAAATTTTATTTTTCTATTTTTAGTTTTAGAATTCATTATGATATTCATAAATTATTTGAACTAAAAACTAATCGAAATTACTGTACTTCACAATGACTCCAAAGTGGCAAAAAAGTACAAATTTTATCCAAAGTTGTAAATCACCCTAAAATGAACCACTAAAAATTCTTTAGTTCTTAGAGTTTTCCAAATACCAATCAAATTGGGTCAAATGAATATTTAGTCTGCCATAGAAAATCCACTATCTTAAATTTCAAATTAATTTTAGATTGGTAATATAGGCCCCAACACTTTCCATTATCGATATTTAAAAAAAATAAATTAATTTTTTATCCACCATATTAGATACGCCATTTTTAAATAAT
This sequence comes from Diaprepes abbreviatus, assembly GCA_034092305.1. Lineage (NCBI taxonomy): Eukaryota > Metazoa > Arthropoda > Insecta > Coleoptera > Curculionidae > Diaprepes > Diaprepes abbreviatus. The sequence continues at coordinate 5,398,576 of JASJET010000129.1, forward strand.
TTTAGATTCGTCATGTGTGACCCCGAAAACTCTCCCGTACCAATTTTGGTGAAAATCGGACAAAATTGATTTTTTTTGTTCGCCATATTGAATTTTTTAAAAATAATTTCTGATTCTTTATGTGAGGCCCCGAAAACTTCCCCATACCAATTTTGGAGAAAATCGGACAAAATTGATTTTTTCGTCCGCCATATTAGATTCGCTATATTTTTTAAAATTATTTTAGATTTGTCAAATGCGACTCCGAAAACTCCCCCGTACCAATTTTGGAGAAAATCGGACAAAAAAATTTTTTTTGCCGGCCATATTGGATCCACCAAATTGAATTTTTTTTAAATTATTTTAGATTCGTCATATGCGACCCCGAAAACTCCCCTGTACCAATTTTGGAGAAAATCGAACAAAATTAATTTTTTTGTCGGCCATATTGGATCCGCCATATTGAATTTTTTAAAAATTATTTTAGATTCGTCATATGCGACCCCGAAAACTCCCCTGTACCAATTTTGGAGAAAATCGGACAAAATTGATTTTTTCGTCCGCCATATTGGATCCGCCATATTGAATTTTTTAAAAATAATATTAAATTCGTTATGTGGCACCTCGAAAACTCCCCCATACTAATTTTGGAGAAAATCGGACTAAATTAAAAATTTTTGTCCGCCATATTGGATCCGCCATTTTGAATTTTTGAAAACTAATTTCAGATTCGTTGGGTACAATCTCGAAAATTCCTCCATACCAATTTTGGAGAAAATCGGACAAAATTAATTTTTTTGGCCGCCATATTGTAAGCGCCATCTTGGATTTTACTGCACCAATTTCATCTAAAAAAATATGGGACCACCGCAGTAACTTCCTTTACACAACGTAAAAAATTTCATTCAAATCGGTGCAGCCGTTCAGGAGTAATCGGTGTACATACATAAAAAAAAATACATAGTTGACGAATTGAGTACCTCCTTCTTTTAGAAGTCGGTTAAAAAGGACAATTAATCAATTGTGGAGCGCTATTGTGGCATATAGAATTACAAAGTAATCTTCAGAGCATGACGTAAACTGATTATTCTGTAAAGCTGCTTTAGTTCTTCAATTTTGATATCCAGTTGGTAAAACTTATTGTCGTTTACATCTACCACAACTACAATAATGTTTTTGGGTCAGTTTTAGCTCTGCCAATATCAGGTACTTGTAGTCTTATATTTTGACCAACCTTCATATTTGGATATTTATCAGCTGACATGGCATTCATTTTTTCAGCTTGGTTTTCCAAATTCTTATTATCTGGACAGATTTTATCTTTTCGATATTGAATCTTCTTGAATTTGAGTTGTTTTCTGTCTCTAAATCATTACATTGGTATCATTGGTTATTTGCTTCTCCTTCATCTTTTTTGTTACAATAATTTTCTTTTTTTGTGATTTGTTTCTCACATTGTTACTGTTTATGTCCTCTTCTGACTGATTTTCAACAACGTTGTATTCCTTGCCCTGTTCAATTACATTTTCGACGTTAATATTTTGTTCCGTACTTTCTACAAATGCAACAAATTCTCTAAATCTTCTTCAGATCTTAATAGTCCAATATAATATCTTTAGGAATTGCTGATGTTGCAATGCCCATTTTCATTAGACTACCAAATATTGTTTCATAGGAGGAGTATTTAATTACCTCGTGATTTAATTTTTAATAATTTTTCATGGCCTGGATGAATTTCAAGTCCTCTGACCACTTTGACGACTCATTATCATCGAAGGTCTTCGGGTATTCCATGTATGCTGAGTCTTCAGCTCCTAAGTCCAAAGCTCACTGTGCGGGGTCTGTGATCAAACGAATGCTTGCGACTCGGATGCTGTCGGTCCCGAATGCAGGAGGGATGTGTTCGTTGGCTAGTAGGTTCTGACCAATCAGGTTCCGAGCCCTGCTGCGTGTCATCCATCGGCCCTACTGCCAGTGTTTGGGGTCATGTTGCCGAGGTGGGAAACATCAACCAGTGGTAACTGGTTGATGTTTCGTAAGTAGGTTTTTCGAAGTATTAGGCAATTTCTGGCTATTATCTTTGCTATTTAAGTTGTTGAGCCTCTTTGCAATTTCGATGGCTTCCCTTGAAACTCTTGTGGATAGGTTTTCACATCTCTTTAGCATTTTTGTTGAATAAATTGTTTTTTGCTTGACAACGTTTATACGTTCGTCTCTTTTAGCGCTTATTTTACGGTTGGTTTGGCGTACGTAGTTTTCCAAAGAGATTTTTTCTTTAGGTGGTGGCAGGAGATCTTTTACTTTACGATCTGTGGTGGAAATGGTTTCAATGTCTGTGGTGCTTTGGATATAAGAAGCAAAGCTTTGGCTTTCGCGATTTTTCGGAGCCAAGCATTTATTTTTTAGAGCCTTTTCTATATGTTCTTCTTTATAACTATTTTTTGTTAGGGCGTTCTGAAGTATGTCTTTTTCTTCGTGGTAATTTTCTTGATCTGTAAGGGATTGAGCTCGAAACACAAGTGATTTTACTACGGAAAATAATTGGGAGGAGTGATGATGTGAATCCGCGTTCAGGTATCTGTCGGTGTGGTTGGGTTTTCTATAGACAGTGTGTGAAAGCAAGCCATCGTCTTTTCTTTTCAGTAGGCTATCTAGAAAAGGTAGTTTCCTTTCCTGTTCTATTTCAATGGTGAAATTGATTTTTGGGTATATACTGTTTAAGTGGTTTAGGAAATTTTTGAGATTTTCTTCCTCATGTTACCAGATACCGAATATGTCATCTACCTAACGCAGATACAGTCGTGGTTTGTGTGAGGAGGTCTCTAAAGCTTTCGGTTCGAAGTATTCCATAAATAAATTAGCGAGTGCGGCAAATATCAGTCAAAAAGGTTTTTCTGTAATAGAAAACATATATAATCTGCCAAAATAAATCGCCGAATTAGCTAAACACTGCCTCGATAACCCTTATTTTACTTATAAAGGCCAGCGATATAAATAAGTCACGGGAGCCCTTATAGGATCACTGCTATCTCCTGCACTCGCTAGAATCAGATGTTGATATCTGATCTTAAAAAATTCCACAGTACCAAATTTATCGAAGCTGAAGCTATTATTTTAGAAACTATTGACTTTTGGACTAAGGTAAAATGGCCTAGATTCTCATATTTTAGGCTCAGCAATTTGCGCTGGCGTTTTGTGTAGACCTTTTAGAAAGACTCTGTATTTTTGCTTTTGTATTTTGTATTGCAGCCAGTCACAACGTGACATCCAATAAGACGCCCTGTATATACTTATTAACTTTATATTTTAGTTAGGTTAAATTTGATCTAAAAAATAATATAAAATAACCCAAAATAAAATTGTAAATAAAAGAGACTAATTAACAACTGAAATTTTACAGTAACCTGAGTGGATTTACACATAAATTAATATTTACAGTTTTATTAAAACAAATATCAAATCGGTAGTGCAAACAGCTGTTTTTACTTTAACTTGGCACTACCGAATATGACTTGAAACATGTTTCACGCCAACGCAGGTACTTTTATATGGGTCAAAAACCAGACAGTGGGTTCTAAGAACTTCTTCAATTTTAATAATATTTTTTATAGTTTGCAAAGAGATTGTAATATTAGCATAATATAGGAGTGTATATAATTGTAATTACTTTACAGAAATACTATTTTAGTATCTTTAAATATATTTTTAAAAAAAGCCATACTAGCTCATGATAGAGGAATGAATCAGTCTTTTATATGGAACACCGTTTATTTGATGAAAAATCGCTGAGAACCGTGGATTTTTAGATAAGAAAATATTATGCAGAATATATCAGAAAATTCATTGTGTTCTTTAAATTTTATGATTCCACAATATATTCTATACATTTTAAAAATCAAAATTTCCGTAAGAAATAAAATAAATCTGCTGTGTTCAAATAATTGCCTATATATATTCTCCTTTCAAGCAGAGAAAAAAAAACGAGAGAATATTTAGAAACAGTTTATTTTCTGCAAATGCCACTCTCAGTCATCTCTCAATTTGCGTTTCGATCACCTTATGATATCGTTAGTGGAGCTGTATCGAACAGAGAGCAACATTCACAGAAATCAACTACTATATAAAATATGATAATTAGTAAAAACAACATCAATAATAATGAAACCCTAATGGTAGGAGGCCAGCACATACAAAGAGTTAAGAAGTACACTTACTTGGGAACCCTAATAACAGAAAATAATGACTATACCGTCGAAATGAGAACCAGAATCGAGAAAGCACGTACCAACTTTATTAGAATGAAAAAGGTTATCTGCAGCAAAGATCTAACGTTAGCCCTGAAAATACGACTGACTAAATGTTACGTATACAGTGTTCTATATTATGGAATGGAAGCATGGACACTGAATCGAGAGGCAATGAGAAGACTTAACTCTTTTGAAATGTGGACCTACAGAAGAATTCAGAGGATTTCGTGGGTGGATCGAGTTACGAACGCCGAAGTGTTGAGAAGAATGGGGAAAGAAAAGGAAGTCCAGATAACAGTAAAACAGAGAAAACTGCAATATTTCGGACACATTATGCGGAGAGAAAAGTACAGCATCTTACGGCTCATAGTCCAAGGCAAAATAAGTGGCAGAAGAGGCGTAGGACGACGACAAATTTCATGGCCAAAAAACCTAAGGGAATGGTTTAGATGCAGTTCAAAACAACTATTTAGAGCAACTGCCTCAAAAATTAAAATAGCTATTATGATTGCCAACCTCCGCCATGGAGAAGGCACTTGAAGAAGAAGATATAAAATATAAATTATGATGCATGTCGGTAGGATATTGAAAATTTGATGAAAAATATCATCAGTCAATATTTCGCACTACTCCAGTCAATATAGATGTCGCGGCGGTTAGTAAGCAAAAGAGAATTTAGCAAAATTATCACGTCTCGAAATTTGCAATTTTAAATATTTTAGAAATTTTAATTCAAATTCAATTTTGGCAGCCTCAAAAACATATGAACACATGTGTTTGTTTTAGTTATGCAGTTATCACATATTTTTTGCAAATTTTGTGCCTCTTAAAATTGACAATTTTGGATATTTTACAATTTCAGCTTCATATTCAGATTCGATAGACTTATGAACATATATTAACAAATTTTCAAGTATATTATAAGTCTGTTGCTATTTTTGCATGACTTTTCAGATAATATCAACAATTATATGCTGGACTGACAATATATAAAGACTCGCGGAAATCTAGATACTACTCGTTCAAGACATGCCAAAATGGCGAAATTTGAGAGAGGATTGTGTCCAGCAATATACAGTTTGAACTAATGATGGTGATGATGATGAGATGTTGATAAGTAAGTTATACTAATTTTGACTGGGCGTTGTTTGTACTAAGTGAAGATTTTTATCGTGTCAAAAATAATTGAGTAAAGAATTGCAATTAAATTTTCGACTAAATTAAATTTAGACAAACATTGGAAATAAAGGATGTTTTTTATAGAGGTATAGAACTTTTAAATGGAATAAAACAAAGATGAATTTTTTAAATTGACATGAAATTTACTTTATTCGAAAGATAACCTTCTGGCATTATAATTTAAATATGACTTTTGGCATATGACCGCTACGGCTGGCTCGGACGTAGTCTAATCTGGAGATCCAATTTTCGATGACTTTTTCCAACATTTGTGGCCGTATATCGGCAATAACGCGGCGAATGTTGTCCTCCAAGTGATCAATCGTTTCGGGCTTATCGGCGTAGACTAGCGACTTCACATATCCCCACAGAAAATAGTCTAGCGGCGTTAAGTCGCACGATCTTGGAGGCCAATTCACGGGTCCGAAACGTGAAACTATGCGGTTACCAAACGTTTCCTTCAATAAATCAATTGTGGCACGAGCTGTGTGACATATTGCGCCGTCTTGTTGAAACCACAGCTCCTGCATATCATGGTTGTTCAATTGATGAACGACAAAGTCAGTAATCATGGCTCTATAACGGTCACCATTGACTGTAACGTTCTGACCAGCATCGTTTTTAAAGAAGTACAGACCAATGATTTCACCAGCCCATAAAGCACACCAAACAGTCAGTTTTTCTGGATGTAACGGTGTCTCAACATACACTTGTGGATTATCATCACTCCAAATACGGCAGTTTTGTTTATTGACATATCCATTCAAACAAAAGTGAGCTTCATCGCTAAACAAAATTCGCTTATGAAAATCGGGATCAACGGCAATCTTGTTTTGGGCCCATTCACCGAATCTACGCCTTGCTAGGTGATCGTGTGGCTTCAATTCTTGCACGAGTTGGATTTTGTAAGCACGCAAACCAAGATCTTTCTGCAAAATCTTCCATAAAGTTAATGGACACATATCCAATTCCTGTGCACGATGGCGGATAGACTGATTCGGGTCTTCCTCTACGCTACGCTCTACAGCAGCAAAGACTTCTTCTGTACGCACTGTACGACGTCTCTGTGGATGCGTATTATCATTTAGAATAAACGAGGTGCGAAAACGTTCCATAGTTAATCGAATTAATTGCTCTGATGGACGATTATGTTGACCGTAAAATGGACGTAGTGCGCGATACGTATTTCGAACAGAATCATGATTTTCAAAATAAATTTGCACAATTTGGAAGCGTTGTTCAGGCGTCAGTCTATTCATGTTGAAATGCCAAACCAAACTAAACATAAATCACTTGACAGCTGACAAAATGGCCGCCAGTTAAAAAAGTGTTGCCAACTTAAAGTTTTATACCTCTATAAAAAACACCCTTTATTAAATAAAGTCTATCCGGAGGATTGTATGTCACATACAAAAATTTTTCAAAAGACACAAAGCGTTGAGGGCCGATAAAGGTGTTCAACATTTGCCGACGATGTTGCCACTACGAGGCATCGTTTTGAGACGTAAAGAGAAAGTCCTTGTATGATTCGAAGATTATACCACAAACTGCGTACGCGCAAAGGCTCTTGGTAACTGAAAAAAATGTAGACATATGTGTATCGCTTCGAATGGTAAATGCTTGAAGGGAACAAAATGAATATTATGCGTTTTTTTCCAAAATTCCATTTATTATTGGATAGAAGGTGTTTAGTAGTACCTTATTTTCTACTAATATGATATTTTAGAGTCTATTCTATATAAAATATGTAAATATGTTTGAAGTACATTCATAATTATATACATTATGTTAGGTCTCCTTAAATTCATGATTTTACTCAACTACGATGGAGAAATTGACAATATCATTTAAAGGTTATATGGTATTTGGTTACGAGTACGTTTACTATTAAAGCACGTCGTATATGTTAATTCCTACTCTAAGTGCCGATACTGATGATAAGAAATATTTTACTTTATATAAGAAACTCCTTTAACCATGAAAAATAAATTTCTGTAGCTCTGAAAATAACTGAATAAATAGCCTAAAACGGCGCAAAAAATGTGTTATTTTGTAAAATATTAACCCGCTCCTTTTAAATATAACACCATATTTAAGGACTACAAATCACGTGAAATCAAATCAGTTTGATGATTTCTTTATTTGTTTTTGCCTATTCTTATTCCCCAGTAACTTCGGTGTAGCTGTATTTTCTAGACAAATGAGATTTTCAAATATTTGTCTTTATGTGGGGTATCAAATTAAATGATATTAAAACTTTTGCATTATTTATATTCAACTTTCAAACTAATTATCAACGCTGTATATAATATTTAAAAAAGTGAAAACATAATTTTTCTGATTAAACAAAAATATATGCAAATTTACAAACGGATCCGAGAAAGTACATTGGGTGGTATCTTTTTTCGCCTTTTCATTGAAATCTTGAAGCAGTTTTAGCTGTTCTGGGTTGCTAGACATGACAACAACATTGTCGGCGAAACGAAGATGACTAAGATAAGAACCGTCGACTCTCAAACCTTTCTCATCCCAATATAATTTTTTAAAGACATCTTCCAAAGCTAGCGTAAATAGTTATATATATATATATATATATATATATATATATATATATATATATATATATATATATATATATATATATATATTACATAAACTTCCCACTTTATACAAGAAAGCAAAGGAATGAAAGGATGTACTCCTGGATTAATACTGAATCATACATATATATATATATATATATATATATATATATATATATATATATATATATATATATATATATATATATATATATATATATATATATATATATATATATACATTTCAATGTATATATTATATGTACAGCATTGACTATCTCTAAAAACTCTTTAAAACTAAACGCTTCTGCGGCACTTTATTTTCGCAATTCATGTTCCAAAATACATTTATTCTAAAAAAGTGGTTAATTCTGGTGTGATGTAATCACTGACCTTATTTCTAACGTAGCGTTCTGATTCACTTTAAATTCACGTAATAAACAATTCTAACTGAATCTTCTATCAGATGCAACCATAGATTTAGAAAATACCGAATGCGCTACCCTAATGCCCCCAGTTTCAACTGTGCGAGAAAAAAAGAAGAGTAAAAACAGTATTCTGCTCTCTTTTTAATGGGCTATGCTCCACCCATTAGACGGACAGGAGAATATTGCTTTGACTCTTTTTCCTCTCTCGCATTGTGGGAACGTTCGGCGACGTGCAATCTAGTATTTTTTAAATCTATGGATGTAACATTTCAACTAGTGGTAAGAAATATTGCATCCGATAGAAACCTCAGTCAGAGCACTTTATTACGTGGATTTCAAATGGATATTATTGCATCGGATCGGTTCGATCGGATCAGGAATCTTCGTTACAAACAAAATCACTGACCCTGCTCTCGTAGACTGTTGAAGCAAAAGAATGCGTTCTAGGCTTGTGAGCAGGGGCGGATCCAGCCTCACTCTTTGGGGGGGACGGTGATATCACAAAAGTACAATATGGCAAGCGAAAGAAGAGTATCGACGGGGGCGGGGGGGGGGACACCAGCAACATTTCCATTTCTAGTGTAAAAAACCCGACTCTGGGTCTATTTTTCTAAATTTGAAGGTCTTGGAGAGGGGGGGGATCACAAAAAAAAAACAAGTTGCCGACAGGGAGGGAAGATGCGAGCAGCATACACATTCTTGGTATAAGACGCAGAATCGGGTCTACTTTCCTGAACTCAAAGCTCTTGGGGGGGGGGCTATCGCAAGAAAAACAAGTTGTCAATGGGGGGGGGGGTGGAGTACCAGCAACATACACATTCCTAATATAAAAGGCAGAATCGCTGCTATTTTCCTAAACTCAAGACTCTTGGGAAGGGGAGGGGAGATCACAAGCATACACATTCCTATAATCTGTTCAAGAAATAGAGAGAGTAATAAAACTGTTACCGAAACCTCAAACGTACCTGCTTCAGTGCCGTAGGTAACTGAGAACTGCCGTAAATCAAATTATATTAAATTATATTTAAATATTATAAGCTTTTATAAATTTACTGCAACAATAAAATCTCTAATAGTTCAATTTAATTTCTGTCAGTGAGCAAAATACACCTTATAGTGTATCCTTAGTGATTTATCTTGTTTATGCTTGTTTTCATATATTATTTGAGATTAGAAAGATACCCAAAAGATATGGCTTCTACATCTATATTTATTCCAAAATCGTTAAACCAGGGCATTTTTTCCTTAACGAAAATCTTCTTACGATGAATGTTTATGATGCCTTAAGATATCAATATCTAGATAATAATGTTAAAAGCTCTGCTGAGATGTTTTCCAACATGACAGGAGTTGGAAAATCTACTATGTACCGAATACTGAAGGAGAAAAAACGACTGGAATTGTTAGTACTCCCAAGCCTCATTCCATCACAGGCAGACGAAAAACCTCGTTGGAAGAAGAGATGTAAACTGCAATAAAAGGAGTTGTTCATACATTTTATTATGAGAAGCAGATCCCAACCGTCAACAAAATTCTAACTAAAATCAATAAAGATCGGGATTTACCTGAAATTAAAAGAACTGAGGTTTGGAAATTGCTCAGAGAACATAATTTTTATCAGAAAAAAAACAGATAGGAAATCTGTTCTTACAGGTCGTCCGGAAAATGTCCGTTGGAGAAGGAAATGTCTCTCTCAAGTAAAAGATGAAGTTGCTAGAAATAACACAACTTACAAAATTAATAATTTAACTGAACATTTGAATGATTTTTTTGAATAAAGTTACTACAGAAAATTGGGAAAATCCATATAATAAAAGAATAAAAGAAAATGTTGAATCTCGATCTCATGATTAGTGAGATAGAGGAAGAAATTATAATTAATTTGAGCGAAGATAGCTTCACTGACTTTGATTATGAATTAGATACGTAATGTTTACCAACATAAACACAGTTCATTATTTAAATTTTCTGTAACAAATAAAAATTAATTACATTTGAATCCCTTTTTAGTGTTTAATTGTAATTCTGCAGATGGTTTAAGAAATAAACAAACTGAAACGTCAAACGTCCTAAAGATGTTTTTAATTAATAATTAATAATAAAATGACCAATAGCCCCGAAAAAAATTTAATATTATATGGACGAATTTTTTTTAATATACGTTTAACTTCTTATATTTTTGACAACGGGTGTTTTGTAAGTATTTTAATTATAACTTGGAATTTTTTGAGAGAATAAGATTTAGTCTGAATGTGCCCAATACGGTTTCTATGCCAAAATTAATAATAATAAAAATACAGTTGTAATTTGTGTTAAATGTGTTAAAATTTTCTAATGTATGTGAATTATTAAGAAATCATAAGAAATAAAATAATATAATAAAAAATTCTTATTTTTATTTTATTACCGAAATAATATTCTATGCCATAAATACTTAGTGATAAAATAAACCTCCTTCCGACGCCTATGACAAGGATTAAATTTCTTTTTAACACTTCACACTTCCAAATATCTATTGTTATCCAACCCAAATAGTCCATTATAATAGACCGGTATTTTTGATTATCAAATTTCTAACCCATTCCTATGAAAAATATATGTGTCTAACAGATTTTGCCAAAGACTCCGGACAAGAACACATGTAGTTTGCGAAGAAAAAAAGGGTAAAAAATGATTTATTTCTCTCTAGTTCTTGAATACACTATAGTTATAAGAGGGAAAATGGGGTATATTTTCCTGAACTCAAAGCTCTTGGGGGGGGGATCGTCCCCCCCCCCTTGTGTCTGCGCCTGCTTGTGAGTTGTTTGCAGTTTAGATAGATTTATAGAATTTTAAATGAATCATTAGTATTTTGTGTGTTTTATTTAGTATAATAAGCTCCTTAAAGCATATGCTTAATTTTGGTCGAAACTACGGCAAATAGATTTTCAAAATTCGGTCCTATCAATGACCAGATAGACATTTCGTAGCACGCATGTCCGAAAGTAGGGCATGCATACTATGTTTATGCTTTAACACGTCTAATAAATATTTTCTCTAGGAGTGTAATATGCTCAAATAATTACAATAGTTTCTTATAATATTAAAATAAATTTTAAGGAAATTTACAATATTATTACCATACAAATCTCGTACTCATCATCACTATAATACTAAGTCGTTGTCGGATAATAATTGGAGTTACACTTTTTCGAAAACAAATTAGTTCTCTTTACCTCTCTCAATGACTCACGGGTCAAATATCTATACTCAACTTCATTACATATGCACTACGTGTTAAAAAACAAAACTGTCTATAATTAATAAAATGTCGACACAAAAAAATCCATTACACTCTGTCCCAAAGCAGTTTATTGAAAGCCTGCTCTTGCAATTTTTTTAAAAACAGATGCCTCAGGGTCGCGACATGGCTGTCTGTGACACGAACACATGTTTAAATTTAAACTTCAATATGTAACACAATATTTCGTTAATCTCCCGCTGCTTGTCTACAGCCCCCAGCTTGGTATCTGGTTTATTTTTAATTTAAATAAAATGGAAACACATAACTTTATTATGTGTAGTAATGCGCCTTTTGTTTATTAAACCCCTAGCTGGAATGCATATAGTGTGGTGCATTGTTTGAAATATAAAAGTGTCAATGAGCTTTTTGTTAATTTTTATGTAGTAAAACTTTTTGTTCGAGTTCGTAAATTTGTTATGTTTATAATAGGTAAAACGCTTTTTGGCCTGGAATTAAAATATGAAATAGTGGCTTTGCTAAATAAAAATTTTTAAATCGTAAGCAAGAAATGTGGACATTATTTAACACGTATTTTAATTATCTTCTTGAGGGCGTTTCTTTGTTAAGAAAAAATTTTAATAATAAAAATTATAATTTGGCTACCTGTTTCTCAAAAGTAAAAAAAAAAACTCATTTACAGGGTATTCAGTAGATACATGTCAAACTCTTGACAGTATACAGAATGCGTCAAAATAACCCTAGTGTCCATAACGGACATATGACCCACAAAAAGTGGAACTTTTATTATATTTTTTTGAAATTGTAATATATATTAAATTTTGTAGACTTAACGAAAGCTTTCGACTCAATAAAATTAAAAGATATTATACAGATTCTCGCAGAAAAAAACGCTCCTGAAAAAAGTTATTAGAATCATTGAAGAACTTAATTAGCTCCAATTGCTTCACTAAAATATAAACCAAATCATAAACTATCGTATAACATATATATATATATATATATATATATATATATATATATATATATATATATATATATGTATAATATATATATATATATATATATATATATATATATATATATAGGGTGTGCTATCTTTTATGTCAGTATGTAAACATTGAAAAAAAAAATTGATTTTTATATATGAGGTATTTTTATTAAATTTGGTCCTATACAATTTATTGGGACTAGTTTTTGAATACTTCATCGATCAAATGTGACCTTTTTGCAGCGTTTTCCATTACCTTTTCGAGCATCTCGAGTGGTATAGCGGTGATTTCGGCACGAATGTTTGCCTTGAGCTCTTCAATGGAGTGAGGCTTGCGGTCAAATCTAGAGATCTGGGTGGCCAGTCGATGTCGCCTCTTTTTGACATCAATCGTCCAGGGAATTTCCGTTGCAGAAACTGGATTGTTTGATTTGCAGTATGGCATGGCACATCGTCTTGTTAAAATCAGTAACCATAAAGTCCTTTTTCACGCATTTGTAGGCAGAAATAATGAGCCAACATCCACCGATATCGATCCCCATCGACTGTTTCGTTTTCTTTGAAATAAAATGGCCCAATGATGGTTTTGGCGCAAACGCCGGCCCAAACAATCACTTTTCGGTCATGCAGTGGAGTTTCATGGATCTCCTGTGGATTCTTCGTCCACAAAATGTGGCAATTTTGCTTATTAACGCCGCCAGAGAGTGTGAAATGGGTCTCGTCCGTCATCAAAATTTGCTTCCAAAAATCAGGTTCAGGTTCAACCCTTCGAGGGACTGTTTGGCCGTATTTCAAGCGACGGGGATGGTCTGGCTGCAGTATTGTTTGTGTTAGCTGCACTTTATATGGAAACAAATGCAACTCATCCTTCAAAATGCGCCGCGAAGTGGTTCCACTGACGCCAAAATGCTGAGCGCGGTGACGATACGACACTTTTGGGTTCTGGGCAACGCTCTCTCTGACCGCTTCAACCAGGTCATTGGAACGTCTTGGTCGTTGATGATCGGTATGTTGACGATCTCCCACTGTCTTGTACTCAACAAAATTTGAAACCAAACGACGGATAGTGTTGCCAGACGGTGCCTGTCGGCCACGATATTTTCGACGATATGCACGTTGAGATAACACAACTGAACGACTATTTTCAATGTACATTGTCACTATTTCGGCGCGTTATTTTGGTGTAAAGCAATTCATGGTTAAAATTGTACTGAATTGATGTTTAAAAAACACGTATAACCAAATGAATCGGTTGCTAAGTGTCAAAGTTATTTAATGTTTACATACGACATAAAAGATGGCGCACCCTATGTATATATATATATATATATATATATATATATATATATATATATATATATATATATATATGTTTATGCGGCTTTCACGGATACCTCCGTGTGAGATGCAATAGCAGTGGATATATCCACATTATGCCGTTGTAGTGCTGAAATCACATTCAGCAAACATACAACTATATGCAGCTCCGTATATGAATGAAGTAGAATGCGAACAGTAAATGCAAACTTCGTTCCAACCATATCCTTTCCGTGTTAGAGGTTGCTCAGTTTGAACAAATTGTTAAGAAACACAATTTATCCTATTTCACCACCATCGAGATGATGGCCTACCTGTACCACCATACCGAGAAGAAAGTCAAAACTTATATATATAGTATTTGCCTACTTCCGTCTGATCTGTCCTTTGCACAGCCAGGTGCATGTCGGTACCCTGATGAGTCTAGTAGAGACGAAACATGTACCTCTGCCGTATCACTGTGGCGGGGAGGGTAAGTTTTGACTTTCTTCTCGGTATGGTGGTACAGGTAGGCCATCATCTCGATGGTGGTGAAATAGGATAAATTGTGTTTCTTAACAATTTGTTCAAACTGTGCAACCTCTAACACAGAAAGGATATGGTTGGAACGAAGTTTGCATTTACTGTTCGCATTCTACTTCATTCATATACGGAGCTGCATATAGTTGTATGTTTGCTGAATGTGATTTCAGCACTACAACGGCATAATGTGGATATATCCACTGCTATTGCATCTCACACGGAGGTATCCGTGAAAGCCGCATAAACATATATACGCCATCCGGCGGGAGGTCGGCGAAGCCGCGTTCAGTATTTGCATGCTTCCGTCTGATCTATCTTTTGCACAGCCAGGTGCATGTCGGTACCCTGATGAGTCTAGTAGAGACGAAACATGTACCTCTGCCGTATCACTGTGGCGGGGAGGGTAAGTTTTGACTTTCTTCTCGGTATGGTGGTACAGGTAGGCCATCTTCTCGATGGTGGTGAAATAGGATAAATTGTGTTTCTTAACAATTTGTTCAAACTGTGCTACCTCTAACACGGAAAGGATATGGTTGGAACGAAGTTTGCATTTACTGTTCGCATTCTACTTCATATATATATATATATATATATATATATATATATATATATATATATATATATATATAGTCACGGGTATCAGATAAGGAGCCAACTTAAATCCGCTGCTATTCAGTCTAATAATGGCTTAACTGATAAAGAGTGTACGACCACTACAGGTATATAAAATAGGAAGATAGATTTTTAATATAGTTTGCTTTGCAGATTATACTGTTGTGATCACCAGCAACGAAGATGACTTACAAAAGCTCCTGCATAAGTTCACTGCTACAGCCACAAACTACAACATGGCTATATCCACTGAAAAAATTAAATGCTTAACCATCTCAAGAGAACCAGTGAGATAAACTAGTAATAAACAATAAAGCACTAGATCAAACGAGGACATTCAACTATCTGGAAGCAAATATAACAGGCAACCGTAACTTATGCGCGGAAATAACTCATCAAATCAATAAGACCGCGATAGCGATAGTATCAGGATCATTGAGGAACATCATATGGAGAAAAAAACCTCTTAAATCGAAGCAAAACAAGAATATACAAAACCTATGTACGCCTAATATTAACCTATGCTATAGAAAATAGAGCTGACAAAAGTAGAACAAAACAAACATTAAGAAGAGCTATAGTAGGCAAACCAAATTAAGAAAAGAAGAGATTGTGTATTTCAGTGCATATTTTAAATTATCGGGCAAGCGCCCACCTTAACCTTTATTGAGATTGAGGTGTGCCCTTTGACAAGGTCTGAGTCCTGAGGATAGTCTAAATAAACCGAAAATTTAAAATATACACTGAAATACACAATCTCTCCTTTTCTTGATTTTTTCTGTGTACAACCTGTTAATAACTTAAAACTAAATTAGACCGCATAAGAAACGAGGGCATCAGACAGCAGTGAAATATCAAGATATATTAAGATTGGGTCGGGAGAGAAGCAAAAACAGAACCAACACGTCATCAGAATGGTTGAAGGAAGCGCAAGATGGAAAGCCGGATGGATCTAGACCAACTGGAAGGTCTCCGAAGAAATAGCGGGATAGCTGGTCCTCAGTTTCCCAAGAACACCAGTAATACACAGTCAATAGGCCTAACAAAAGAGGAAGAAGAAGAAATAGAAGAAGAGTAAAAATGCCTGCAAATCGAATAAGAAAATCAGATTGTTTTAGGTGTTATTGCAACAAAATTATTTTATTTGTTTATAAGCGTAAAATAATTATATTAAACCAACGAGTTTTGTAACGTTGTAAATAAAACTTTCGATCATCTATTAATTCAATGTAGTGAAACAACTCTATTACAATCTCTGTTAACAGTGGTGTCTCGTCGCGGCTTCGCCCGCACTGAAAACCCCCGGAAATTATTAGAAAGAGAGCGAATGAATCTTTATTGAATCCCATTCTTACGTGCGTTTTCGTGCATACGTTCCAGCGAAATACTCTTAACAGTCTCAGCGCAAATAGATCAAATAGAGTTAATTACCTCATACAAGTTATCAGTAATGCAATAAAATCTAATTATTACAGTAAGCATATTTGAAAGAGCATAAATTGACGGAAATATTGCATTTTGAATCATAAAAATAGGATCATTCTTGCGTGATTGCGAAGTGATTAAAAATATCAATCAATCAGGACAACATCACTTATAAGTATAGATTAAATCGTTTTCTCTTTTAAAAATTATAGTACCATAAAAACGAACTGTTGTACCAATTTTTGGATATCTGCTTTGGAATCTGTTAAAAATAAAATGTTATGCCGCATTATTTTCTCTGAAAAATCCATCCAAAACGCTCAAAATTTCGATCGTGTAATAACACTTAACGCTGCCTTGCTTGTGAAATTTTGATGATCGGTTTCGGAGTTATTGCCGAATGAAATTGGCTGTAAATCCCGATTTAATCTTTTGTTACTTCACAATCAATTTTCAGGATTGTCTTTCAATCGACGATTAAGGATAGCTTTAAAGTGAAATTTTTTATCTTAAACTAAAATTCTCTTTTTAATAGTGTTCTTGGATATGGAAAAGACACAACATTTGATATCTCGTTTATGCATTAAATTTAATAATTTTTACATTAATCTAAATTAATTTATTCCATTAAATTTAATGTATCATACATTAAATCAAAAGTTTAATGAATACTTTTTAAGGTATACATTAAATATACAGTTAGTGTTCGTTGAATTTCAGATATGTTTTCACACATTTAATGCATCAACATTAAAATGAGTTCAAAAAATTCGGAAACTACCAGGAAAAGGTGGACATTTTTCCATCCGCCATCTAGACCAGTTTCGAACTCATTGGTTCCCGTCGGTAAGGGTCAGATATATACACCTCACCATAAGAAAACTGAGTTCTTTAAGTAACTTATATCATACTAAATAAAAAGTTTAATACAAGTTGCACCATCTCCCGAAATCTCAAGCAATGTATATTGAAGAATAATGTAAATTCCTTAAGTATTGTATGTAAATTAATTTGAATGTACAGAAGTTGAAATATAAAGGGTGTTTTTTATAGAAGTATAGAACTTTTAAATGGAATAAAACAAAGATGAATTTTTTAAATTGACATGAAATTTACTTTATTCGAAAGATAACCTTCTGGCATTATAATTTAAATATGACTTCTGGCATATGACCGCCATGGCTGGCTCGGACGTAGTCTAATCTGGAGATCCAAGTTTCGATGACTTTTTCCAACATTTGTGGCCGTATATCGGCAATAACGCGGCGAATGTTGTCCTCCAAGTGATCAATCGTTTCGGGCTTATCGGCGTAGACTAGCGACTTGACATATCCCCACAGAAAATAGTCTAGCGGCGTTAAGTCGCACTATCTTGGAGGCCAATTCACGGGTCCGAAACGTGAAACTATGCGGTTACCAAACGTTTCCTTCAATAAATCAATTGTGGTACGAGCTGTGTGACATGTTGCGCCGTCTTGTTGAAACCACAGCTCCTGCACATCATAGTTGTTCAATTGATGAACGAAAAAGTCAGTAATCATGGCTCTATAACGGTCACCATTGACTGTAACGTTCTGACCAGCAT
Organism: Diaprepes abbreviatus; assembly: GCA_034092305.1. Classification (NCBI taxonomy): domain Eukaryota; kingdom Metazoa; phylum Arthropoda; class Insecta; order Coleoptera; family Curculionidae; genus Diaprepes; species Diaprepes abbreviatus. The sequence goes on from JASJET010000129.1 coordinate 5,416,684, forward strand.
CGTTTTTAAAGAAGTACGGACCAATGATTCCACCAGCCCATAAAGCACACCAAACAGTCAGTTTTTCTGGATGTAACGGTGTCTCAACATACACTTGAGGATTATCATCACTCCAAATACGGCAGTTTTGTTTATTGACGTATCCATTCAAACAAAAGTGAGCTTCATCGCTAAACAAAATTCGCTTATGAAAATCGGGATCAACGGCAATCTGGTTTTGGGCCCATTCACCGAATCTACGCCTTGCTAGGTGATCGTGTGGCTTCAATTCTTGCACGAGTTCGATTTTGTAAGCACGCAAACCAAGATCTTTCCACAAAATCTTCCATAAAGTGAATGGACACATATCCAATTCCTGTGCACGATGGCGGATAGACTGATTCGGGTCTTCCTCTACGCTACGCTCTACAGCAGCAATGACTTCTTCTGTACGCACTGTACGACGTCTCTGTGGATGCGTATTATTATTTAGAGTAAACGTGGTGCGAAAACATTCCATAGTTAATCGAATTAATTGCTCTGATGGACGATTATGTTGACCGTAAAATGGACGTAGTGCGCGATACGTATTTCGAACAGAACCATGATTTTCAAAATAAATTTGCACAATTTGGAAGCATTGTTCAGGCGTCAGTCTATTCATATTGAAATGCCAAACCAAACTAAACATAAATCACTTGACAGCTGACAAAATGGCCGCCAGTTAAAAAAGTGTTGCCAACTTAAAGTTCTATACCTCTATAAAAAAAACACCCTTTATTTTCAGTTACTTTATTGAAACTTGGGACACCATTTAATCCAATTTAATATACAAAGAACTGATATTTCAATGAATTTGCTTTAAATTATTTTAAAGTACAAAATCAATAAATTTAATGTAGAATGGACACTAAATTTGCATTAAATTTAAGGTTATTTTTAACAGTGTATGTTAGAGATTAAAATTGGATTGTTAACTAATATTAAACACTTCTAACTTTACAATTAGGCATTCTAGCCAGTGCCGGATTCAAAAATTCTGAAGCCTGGGCCCAAATTATGTTGGGGGACCTTAATTTTGTATGAGCCCACTTAACAAAATCAGAATTATATGAATAAGCTTTCTATAAAATCTCAAATTATCAAAAGTTGATTTATTAAACTGGATTTGAACGCTTGGTCATCAGATTACCAGAAGAACACTCTAACAACTAGATCACACATATTCATCACCTCAAACAATCTAAAATCGATCTATGAAATCACTTGTTGCAATATTATATTTTTTACTTTTTACTTCTAATTTTATTTCTATGCACTTTATTAACAAATAAATGAATGACTTAATTTAAACGTCTAATCAAACTTGTGAGGGCCCTCAAAATAATGACCGTACGCAAACACCACAATCGCCCTTATGTAAATCCGGTCATAGTCCAAAGTTCAAAAACTGGCAGACGGGAGAGAAAAAATCGATTTTTTATTACATTTTCTTAAAGTACAATATCTCATAAATATACTGTGAAAATTTAAGCTGACGGAGTATTACCCACTGACAGTTTCACGTAAAACAAATGGCGTTCCTTATACCTGTTAGATGGAATTCTCAACCAATTATTATTAGAATATGCATAACTTTTGAATTATAAATTTTATTTTATAAACGTGAAAATAAATAAACTATATATGTTGATGCAAACTGCACTTAAGTTTCCCAAACCAGTATTTTTTCAATCGGTAATTTCTCAAAAACTATTAACCCGATTTTATTCGAATTTGGTCGATATTTTGTAAATATCCCAATGTTTTCGTTGATGGAAGAATTTCCAATTTTTTTCATAATAGAGATATCTCCTCTGTCAAATAATGGCGCTAGTTTTTTTCCATATTAATTAAAAAATTAACATGGGTCAATCTATTTTTGAAATCTCTATATTTTATTTCCACTCGAAAATGAAACATTTTAACAAAAAATAATTATAAAAAATTGACCTGCCAAAAAAAAGCGCTAAAGAGCAAAAAATAATATATATGTTGTGTATTTTGAATTGGTCATTAAGCCTTTTCTTGCCCCTCTGCAGCACCTCTACCTATAAGAAATTGTGTGCATTGATTGCTTATTGCTTACTATAGCTTGTTTGGTTCTCGTGTAAGGGGTTATTTGCACTATTTAATAATAATTTGGAACCGACTTCACGAAATTCAATTCCATAATCAAATTTATATTATTTTTTCGCTTCTTAGCGCTATTTTACAAGACGATTTAATTTTTTCATGCAAATTGTTCTGTTTTTAGTTCTGAACTGCTATCCATAAATTATTTGAAGTAAGTACTTAGCGAATTATGCAAAGTTATTGTAAATCCAAAATAAATTAAACAAAAAAATGCTCTGATTCTGAGAATTATTCAAATACCAGTCTTGAATCAAAATGACTCAAATAAAAATTAATTTTGGAAGAATCGTAAAAAAATAATTTTAAAGCTGTTAATCTACGTCCCTATAAACACCTATTATAAATTTTGGACAAAATCAAAAAAATTTAAAATTTTTAGTCCCCCATATTGTATATGCCATATTTGATATTAAAAAATTAACTTTAGGTTCGTAATCTACGACCCCGAAAACCCACTAATAATAATTTGGAGAATTGTAAAATTTTCAGCCCGTCATATTGAACTAATAGAAAATTATTTGAAACTCTTAATCAACACTCCAGTACCAATTTTGGCAAAATCGAGAGATTTAAAATTTTTACCATGTTAAACTTTTCAAAAATAATTTTATCTATGTGCAAACCTGAAAACTCCCCCCCCCCCCGTACCAGTTATATATATATATATATATATATATATATATATATATATATATATATATATATATATATATATATATATATATATATATATATATATATATATATATATATATATATATATATGTATATATATATATATATATATATATATATATATATATATATATATATATATATATATAAATAGATAAGTTTTTGTCCGTGTAATTTAAAATAAAATAGAATCAAATATTAACGAAGCTGACGTGAAAATTTGTCAATCTACATGATTACCATGTTAAAAAGTGAAAACTCCGGGTCCGACAGATGGCGACAACGCTGTTTCGTCCTAATATGGGACTCGTCAGGCCACCGTATTCGGTACAAACCATCATCTCGCCTTTGCATCCTATAAACCTGAGTTTAAAATCAAAAAACAGCAAACAAGACGACCAAGGCGACATCTCGATGGTCCACTCGATAACACAAGAAACACACAGATTAACAAAGTTTGTAAAATAACCGCCATATGGTGGCGCGACGGTGAATTAAAACAGAAATATGTAAAATCGAGTACACGAAACGCGCTGCCCAAAGGATAGGGGTCGCATTTTTCGGTATTGGCAACCAAGCCTACCGCTTATTTTAGCAGCCAAAGCCACGTGTCACACCAAACGATTCCACCATGAGAGCATCGTTCAGCGTATTTCAAAGCCAAACAAGTAAATAAATAAATAGATAAGTTTTTGTTCGTGTAATTTAAAATAAAATAGAATCAAATATTGGCGAAGCGGACGTGAAAATTTGTCAATCTACATGATTCTCGTGTTAAAAAGTGTGGAGCACTCCAAAAATATGGAAAAACTCCTGGTCCGACAGATGGCGACACCGCTGTTTCGTCCTAATATGGGACTCGTCAGGCCACCGACATTCCCATTCTATTTTATTATATATATATATATATATATATATATATATATATATATATATATATATATATATATATATATACTTATCCCTATTTTTTTAAGTCGGTTAAAAAAATAAATTTTAAAATCATATTTTGTATCTTCAAAAACTTATACATAACGCCCAATGAATCCAAATAATTGATAATATACTGTTCTATCTATCCATAAAAACTCTTAAATATAAGTATATTATAAAATTATCGTCTATTCATCGCAGTGTTCTCTTGGCAAATTAAAATGAATATAAATGGAAGGAGAAAAAGTTGTAACCGTAGTTTGGATTTACTGTCCAACACGACAATACTTCATTATATCATTTCCTGCCATTTTACTACTTTTTACTGTAACTAGCTCCTTTGAATGAAATGGATTTAATACTTAAGGATTTTCTCATCTGACGTATTAACCCTCAAATAACAAAAAGGCGTTCATAAGAGGTAAAAATTTTGGAATACGTTCGTCTAAGAAAAGAAGTTCTCTAGTAAGTCTCCAGGAAAGACTCTTGGAGTTTTGAATTCCTTCTTACCATCGATAATTTGGACAGGTGATTATTATTTAATTTCTGTTTTCTTAACCTACAAATATCACGAATTTACTATTTTGCATGATATATGAAAAACTAAAATCGTTTTAATTTAATTTCTCAATTAAATCATTCTGAATATTTTAATTGATATTGTTTTCAAAATAAGCCATTAAGTAACAAACACGTATTTATCTGATTGAGATGCAAGTCAAGATCTTCTAAATTTAAGAAAAATTTACCGCTTTTAGCTTTACAGATAAGCTCAGAAAAACATTTAGAAGCCGGGTGGTCTTAAAAGGCCCATTTTAAAACAACGATTTAAAATAATAAAAAACTAACAGTATCAAGTAATATTATTAATAAAACTTATAACAATAAATAAGAAGATGCAACAATAACGGTATTATTAGAGTATTTTTAAGTTTTTAAAACCTTCATCATCATCTATTTTTTTTATAAAGATAAAAATTGATAAAGTCTCAATATTTTACCGTTTTTTCTTCTTCATCGCTTTCTTCGTTAAAAGCTAATACGGACTTGTTTATTTATAAATATTATCATCATTTTCCAACTTGATATAATTAACGGTACATTAAGAAAATATCGATACTAACTGAATTCAAAGAAGAAATACACGATTTCACATATTATATAAATAACCAATCAGCTTTTAATAAAATTAAATATGAAAATGTTTAAAAACTCATGGAAGTCCAGAGGATCACTAAAAACCGAACATCTGTTAAAAAAATCATGATTGTTTTGCTTTAACTTGCCGATGTTCGGTCCAGAAAAGTATGCAAAATTTATCAGTCCGACACTACCTTTCACACTCTGTGAAGATGCCTATGCAAGGTTTCCCCTTCAGGAACAAAATTATAAAAGTTGATAAAAATGTGAGGAAATAAATTTAACTTAAAAAAAATATTCTAATATTTCCATGTTTTTCTATTATTTATTATATTCTGAAATGCACACGTCACTGGAGTTGATCCTCATGACGGCACTCCATGTGCGAGCGATTAGTCCCTGACAGAAATTAGGGACTTTAGGTATCGATTTTATTTGCTTGCGTTAGAAATTATATGTAATATAATTAATAAAAATTTTCAATATCATTTAAAGTTTTTCATGAATTTCATAAAAAAAGGAAATGGCCTATGTATGAAAATAGTATTCGAAAAAAATAAACAAATTGTCTATATCCATGCAATTATAGAAAGTTAAATGAATTAAGGAATGAATGAAAAAGGGGTGGTGATACTAGATCATCGATCCCTAGGCCTCCATTGGGCCCTTTACATCCCACTATATCTGCAGATAATTCGAGGCCGATCGCCTTTGAGAATCCATGCAGCCTCGTTAGTTAAACTTACCTAACTACTTCCGGTAACAAAACGGTATGTCCGAAATATCTCTGTCTTAGTCCGTTAAGTACTGGGCACTCTCTGAGAACATAGTCAACAGTTTCATCCTCCTCCAAACACCATCTGCATGTCGGGTCGCCTTCGACACCGATTCTATGAAGATGGCCCCTGAGATGACTGAAAGAAGGTCCTTAGTACGCCGTGCGCTAGACCCAGTTATATGTTCCTTAGCACACCTCATTCCAGGACCTCTCTTCCACGATTCAATAAATCTGCTTTCCAGCAACGATTTTAATTCCCTTCTGCCAATAGCAATTGAGACGGGTAATATTGGTTGGGGTCCATATGGTTCGGTCGCCGAACCCAACTTTGCCAAATGGTCTGCTTCCTCATTCCCGCGTATGCCCGAGTGACCCGAGACCCATACGAGTCTGACTGTGCAGCCTTTCCTTGTCATACCATTTAGTGCATTCTTGCACGCAAATACCAATCGCGAAGCCACGACACTGGACTTCAGTGCGAATATCGCAGCCTTTCTGTCTGCATATATTTATTGTAGAAAGTTATAAATTTAATAAATGTATGTGGCAAGTTTTTGCAACTTAATGTCGCTTCTCGCATCCCAGACGCCATCGTTTCCTATTATTCCAGTCTCCTTCGTGGAGTCCTCTACTTTCCATTTCTGTGTGAATGTTTGAAATCCATTTTTTCCCTGGCCTTCCTCGTTTATTTCTTTAGACTGGTGTCCATACCATTTTAACTTCTTTTCAGTTATATCGTCCATTATCGTATTTTTTACTTCCATTCTTTCTGTGATAGTCTCATTTCTTACATAATAAAGTAAAGTTAAACCAGAACATCTTCTTTAGTACATCATTTCGTATGAAAGAAGTTTTTGTGATATATTTATATCTGTGACCCACACTTCTGATCCATACGTCGAACTGGCAGAATAATAGCCAGACATATCTTTATTTTCTTTGTTAGGTTTTTACTCCACAAGATTGGATATAGTGCTTTAATCATATTTTTTTCTTTTCTTATTTTCTTTATTATATCTTTATTACCTTTTCCGTCTTCATCTATTGCAACTCCTAGGTATTCGTATTGTGTAACGTTTTTTATTATTCCGCTTTCTGTTTTGATGTCTTGTCCTAAGCCTCCTATACTCATGTATTGTGTCATTTGTAAGGTTATCTCTAAATCCCATTTATCATGTAGGTCATGTTTTCATGGTCTTCCGCAAGAACTACCTGATCATCTGCTAAGAGAATTGTATACAAGTGAGTGTCTTCTATCCATATCCCCATGGGACTACATTTATTTATCTACTGTTTTAAAGCGCTGCAGAGATAAATTTTAGACAGGATTGGAGAATCAAAGGAGCCCTGTTTTAACCTCTTTTGTTTGTAAAAAAGCCTCAAAAGTTTGGTGTCCGACCATAACAACCACTTAGTGTTCTCTATACAGTATTTTTACGGCGTTTGTATATATATATATATATATATATATATATATATATATATATATATATATATATATATAGTTGTATTCGCACGCGGAAAAACCCCAAAACCCGGCGATATACAACCTAATTTAATATTTGTCCCAAAAGTTACAGCGGTGTTTCGTCCATGACGTCGACGGTTGGACTCATCAGTGGGTCCGTCGACACCTTTACTCAGACACCCTGTGTTGACATACTTATTATATATTAGATGTTGTATTTGTATTTATTTTCAGGCGGAGCGTGTCGGTAGGATATTAATTATAAGTGGTACTGTTTAATGAACAGACATCGTGGTTTTTAATTTCGATCCGTAGTACTACAATATATATATATATATATATATATATATATATATATATATATATATATATATATATATATACTATTTATGCCTGTCCCGTCGAATCCCCACTCTGAACCCTGTCGGGTCCCTCCCCTGAAGATTCAGAGCTGTTCCGACAAACCCCGCAAAGGTCCCACCAGGGATGCCATGTTGTATTCGCACGCGGAAAAACCCCTAAACCCGGCGATATACAATCTAATTTAATATTTGACCCAAAAGTTACAGCGGTGTTTCGTCCATGACGTCGACGGTTGGACTCATCAGTGGGTCCGTCGACGCCTTTACCCAGACACCCTGTGTAGACGTACTTATTATATATTAGATGTTGTATTTGTATTTATTTTCAGGCGGAGCGTGTCGGTAGGATATTAATTATAACTGGTACTGTTTAATGCCCAGACATCGTGGTTTTTAATTTCGATCCGTAGTACTACGACAATATATATATATATATATATATATATATATATATATATATATATATATATATATATATATATACTATTTATGCCTGTTTCTTTCATTGCGATCCATAATTTCTGCAAAGAGAGTTAAATGCCTTACGAAGATCTATAAAATGGAATAATTTAAATAATCAATACATTCAGTAAACATAAAACATAAAACAAATATTTTAAATCTAATTTATTATTGATTAGAAGAGTTTCTTAACTCTCCTGTAAAATTATTATTTTGCGAGTTAGCCAGTTTACATCTTAGAACAACGTATTGTCGCGTTATTTCCGAGAATTGAATATTTTAAATACTATTTAGCATAGCCATATATCAGCCGTATTTTATTTTAATAACCAACAATCCAAATGACAATACTTCAAAAAACCTTGAGATTAATAACCTTTTTTACAAAACTAAACTTTCCATTTATTTTTGAAATAACGAAGTACTTGTTTTGCAGCAGCAACCAAAATATTAACTTTAACTAGTTTTTTAGATATAAAATAATTAGTATTACGCTTATTACTAAAACGGTTTGAGTTTTACTATAAACGAAGTTGATTCATTTACTGCGGTATACAAAATTAATTTTTTAAATTATTATTTAAGAAACCTACAAACCTATTTTTTCAGTTCATTGCACCGATCCAGTTTTGTCAAACATAAATTATTTAGTAAATTATTCTAATATTTCTTTTTGATCTTCTTCATGTTCTTCTACCAACCACAAGCGCTAAGCCTAACCATGACCAATTGGATTATATAAATTATAGATTTAGAGATTGCTGGCAGAGCGAAAAGTATAAATTTAAGTTATATTAATATGTATATTTATATTCTAAAATACTCAATAATTTGAATTTTTTGAGAATATGTTTTGTATGGATAATCCTGCTAATTTCAAAATTTTCTCATTTATTAAAAATGAGTGCTGACGTTCTTATTTTGGTATTTTTTAGCAGGACCAAATAAATCAAAATATTTTTAATACTAAGCAATTATATAACTTAATAAAACTTCTTCAAAGCAAGATTTCCTAAAATTGTTACATATATTAGATCACAGGATCCCAACCGGGCGGTAACGCCCCCAGCGGACGCTGAAGCCTTTCAAGGAGGCGGCAGCGGGTCCAGGGGTAACAGAGAGGCGTTAAGGTGGTCAAGGTAGGCGGCGGTGGGTTGAAGAAATAAACAATTCATACTTTGGAATTTTTCATTTTATTATTGTGACACAACTTTTTAAAAATAAAATTTGGCATTATTATTCATTTTAATTTTATCTGTGACAGATCCTTGCAAGTTTGCAAATAATAAAAACTATTAAGCGATTCAACAATCTAGTAGAAGAATGCTGCTACTTGTAATGATTTGTTTTCAGAGCGAGTGATCCGGTATTGCAAACAAACGAAGGCATACAAGTCGATGCGTGCATGATTCATATCTATAAAAAGTAAAGAACCGGAAATTAGTCTTATTGTGTGCTCTGTCTATAATCTTTACATGTGAGTGATACATGATACAGTTTATCCACGAATGCAATAAATGAATGAATAAAAAGGAGATGGTGATACTAGATCATCGATGCCTAGGCCTCTGTTGGGCCCTTTACATCCCATCGTAGCTGCAGGTCATGCGAGGCCGATCGCCTTTACGAATCCAAGCAGCCTCGTTAGTTGAACTTATTTAACTGCTTCCGATAACAAAATTGTATCTCCGAAATATCTCTGTCTCAGTCCGTTGAGTGCTGGGCACTCTTTGAGGACATGACCGATAGTTTTATCCTTCTCCAAACACCATCTGCACGTCGGATCGTAATCGACACAAATTCTACGAGATGACAACGTCCTGTCAACAATCCCACCACAATTCGCAGCTGTTTTCTTCCCAAGGAGAGAAGCTCTTTAGTACTTCGTGCGCTAGGCCCAGTTATATGTTCCTTAGCACACCTCATTCCAGGAGCTTTCCTCCATGATTCAATAAATTTGCTTTCCAGCAATGATATTAATTCCCTTTGGCCAATAATAATTGAGACAGGTAGTATTGGTTGGGGTCCATACGTTCAGTTGCCGAAACTAACTTTGCCAGACGATCTGCTTCCTCATTCTCGCATATGCCCAAGTGACCGGAGACCCATAAGAGTCTAACTGTGCAGCCGCTCCTTATCATACCATTCAATACGTTCTTGCACTCAGACACCAGTCGCAAAGTTACGACACTGAACTTCAGTGCCAATATCGCAGCCTTACTGTCTGTGCATATATTTAATACCCTATTCCTGTCTATATCGCTCTCACAAAGATGGACACTCCGCAGAATAGCATAAATTTCCGCTCTAAAGATTGTCGCACATTGTCCGAGAGGGTAGTACTCTCAGACTCCTGTGCCCCTGCCGAATAACCCGGCTCCAGCTCTTTCATCTTGCCGAGATCCATCAGTATAACACTAGGATCAATTTTTCGGAAGATTTTGCTCTCCCTCCCAATCCTCTCTACTTGGCAGAAATATCTACAGGCAAAGGTTAGGTTTTAAAAGCGGCGTATTTAATCCGTCCGCATGGGGAGTGATGGACACCTCTCCAAAGCGCCTTCCGAGACACCTGAGTAGCCGCCATCCATGAATGGAATACTACACTCTAGTAAACATCAATATTTCTGATCTTTAAAGGAAAAGTCATTCTTGGTAAAAAGTTTTGCTTGCCTTTGGATTTCAGAAACAGTGATCAAAGTCATGGTAACGTATATAGAGTGTACAAAATAATCGAAAATGAAAAATTAATCTTAAACAAAATGCTCTTATTCGTAGTTTTTATCTACAAATTTTATTTAACTAAGTTGTTCTGAAGTAGAAACGTAGTCCGGAAAATGACGACAGGGCTGTTTCCTCTTTATTTGGGACTCATCAGGCCATTGCATCCGGCACAATCCATCATCTCCCAGTCATGCCCCATATAACGCGAATAGCGTACTGGATATAATATATATATATATATATATATATATATATATATATATATATATATATATATATATATATATATATATATATATATATATTACGTACCTATACTTTAATTGTTAATAGTTTTATATATATTTGCTATGACCAGGTCTGGGAACTGCGGGCCTTGCGGATCACGGAACGATGGGAGGGACTCGGAATAAATCATGGCAAGGCCGAGATAGTATTCTTTATAAAAAAAGAGGAAAATGGGGAGACTTCCCACAGTTACATTGGTGGGGAGGACTCTTCAATTTAAGGAGACAGTTAAAGACCTGGGAGTAATTTTGGACTTACGACTCAGCTGGAATGGTATAACACAACATAAAATCTTTATAAAAAAATTGAATCGACTTCGAAGAGTGCGCTAAAACGTGAAAAATAACTATAAATTTTTATATGAAACTGAACTTTTTGAAGTCGGAGCCAAACAAATACCTGACAAAATGTAATTTGCATAAACAGATTAAAAATATTTTATTTGTAATTGTTTTGTTTCCATAATTTGTATATATTCGTAGTTATTTATTTCATTTACAAATAATTTGGCACCGACTTCAAAAAGTTCTATTTCATATAAAAATTTATAGTTATTTTTCACGTTTTAGCGCACTCTTCGAAGTCGGTTCAATTTTTTCATAAAGATTTTATTTTTCTATTTTTAGTCTTAGAATTCATTATGATATTCATAAATTATTTGAACTAAGAACTAATCGAGATTAGTGTACCTCGCAATGACCCCAAGGTGGCAAAAAAGTATATATTTTATTCAAAGTTGTAAATCACCCTAAAATCGACCACTAAAAATTCTTTGGCTCTTAGAGTTTTCCAAATACCAGTAATATTGTGTCAAACAAATATTTAGTCTATCGTAGTAAATCCACTAACTTAAATTTCAAATTAATTTTAGATTTATAATATAGGCCTCAAAACCTTCCAATATCGATGTTTAAAGAACCTGAGATGTAAATTTCTTAGCTGATATATTTTATACTGCATATTGAGTTTGTATACGCTTCAAGAACTCCACAATATCAATTTTAGACAAAATGGGAATATGTAAAATTTTCTGTCCGTCATATTATATCTTATCGTCCTAATAGTTGTGAAAAATTAACTTCATATTCGTAATACTCGACCCCGAAAACCCTCTAATACCAAATCTGATCCGCTATATTGAATTTCAAAAAAATTATTTTAAGTCTTAATCTAATCTAAATCTAAACCCTTCAAAGCCCCCTAGTGCCAAATTCGAATGAAATCCGGAAATTTACATCCTCAAAAACGATTCAGTCTCACCTTTGAACAAAATTGAAAAATGTAAAATTTTTATTCCGCTATCTTGGATTTGCCATATTGGATCTTGAAAAATATTTTTAAATTCATAATTTACACCCTCAAGAACTCCCTATATCAGTTTGGGAGGAAACGAAAAAATTTAAAAATTTTAGGACACCATATTTGAGCTTTTCAAAAAATATTTTAAATTCATAATTAACATTAACAAAAATACCCTAATACTGATTTTAGACAAAATCGGGACGTATAGAATCTTTAATCCGCAATCTTGGATGCGCCATAATCATTTTTTGATAAATAATTTCAGGTTCGTTAGGTGAGATCCCGAAAACTCTCCCGTACCAATTTTGAAGAAAATCATATAAAATTGATTTTTTCCACCATATTGGATCCGCCATATTGAATTTTTAAAAAATAATTATTGATTAGTTATGTACGACCCTGAAAACTCCCTCGTATCAATTTTGGAGAAAATCGGACAAAATTGACTTTTTTTCCGCCATATTGGATCTGCCATATTGAATTTTTTAAAAATATTTTGGATCCATTATATGCGACCCCGAAAACTCTCCTACACCAATTTTGGAGAAAATCAAACAAAATCAATGTTTTTGGCCTCTATCTTGGATATTACTGCACCAATTTCGTCCAAAAAAATATGGGACCACCGCAGCAACTTCTTGAACATAACATAAAAAACATCATTCAAATCAGTGCCGCCGTTCCGGGGTAATCGGATAACAAAAAACATACATACTCGACAAATTGAGAACCTCCTTCTTTTAGAAGTCTGTTAATAAAAGAGATTGTCGTATAGGAAAAAACTCGTGTGCCGTTGTAGGACATCACTTAATAAGAGGACATAATTTTGATTATGATAATGTCAAAAATTCCAGAACACCAAAATAATTGCAAGAGCAGGCTATTCCTCGAAATGTGTCATATTAATAACCAAAAATTGCCATCAATTATAAATCGAACACTATTCAGTTAAGTCATATTTACTGTAATATTTTAAATTTGTTGAGTGTTGTATAATATAAGATACTGAGTGTATGCACTTGTATGTGTAGTGTAGTTTATCATTTAAAATTAATTATTTTCTTTTTAAGTAGGGGAAAAGAAATAACCCCTTTTTTGACGTTATTTTATTGACATTTCATATTTATTTTTATTGCCATGTTGAGCGTGCTAGGTTTAACTGTTCAAGAGAATCTCTTATCTGTAAGTTAATGTCATTTATATTGTTTGTTTCAGTTTGTTAATTTGTCCATTTCTTTGTATAATTTTGTAGTTTTACTCCTGATGAAGACATGAATCTATGTCGAAATATTGAGTAAATTCCTTCCCTAATTCAATAAAGTGTATGATCGATAAAAAAACAAGAATTTATACGTATATATGGGCTACCTAAATTACATAAACCTGGAACTCCACGTACACCAATCGTATCTTGTATACAATCGCCTTTTAATGCAGTCTCAAAATATCTCAAAAATATCTTATCAAATGTCATTGGCGAAAATAATTTTTACATTAAAAACTCATTGAGCTTTAAAAAAAATACAAAAAGGTAAAATTCCAGAAAACCACGTGTTGATCTTATTAGACGTTGTATCTCTCTACACAAATATACCTATAAATGTGTCCTTAAACATAATCAGAAAAAAATTGTCAGAAATAAAGAAATACACCGATATATCATTAGACAATTTTCTTGAAGCTGTAGAAATTTGCCTTACTTCTACATACTTCAGATACAAAAATTTATTGTTTCAGCAGGTTGAGGGTTGCACGATGGGTGCCTCCATATCGAGTGTTATTGCTCAATTAGTATTAGAAGATCTAGAATCTGATGTTATCAACAGCTCAAAATTTAAATTACCATTTCTTTACAGATATGTAGATGATTGCATAACAGTCATATCAGAAAATCAAGATTCATACATTTTAAACAAATTTAACAGCTATCATGAAAAATTACAATTTACCATCGAATTTGAAAACAATAACCATATAAATTTCGCATGACGTTGCATCACAAAAATAATACAATACTAACTGAGTGGTACACAAAATCTACATGGTCTAGTCGCTACCAACTCCAATTCCCAACATCACATGCAAAAGAGGTCCTTATATCAAACTCTCACCCAAATAAACTGATGAATAAAATTTTTAAAGAAAGACTAGAAAAATACAAACAGGGAAACACTAAAAGAGAAAATTTAGAAGACAATAAAATCAGAAAACAATATCTTTGCAGTCAAGTCAATGCAGTTATAGGGTTAATAATGTAGTGTCCACTCTCCTAGTTGGATTTTTACAAATACTTTTTAAAAGTTAATATATAATAGAGTGTGTGATTATAATTGGTTGTGGTGTAATTAATTTTTTATTTAAAACAAAAATCTCTGCTCTTAATCGTAAGTTTTTAACCTGTTATTCCATATACAATATTAAAAATGCACATTTTTGTAGAATCCTCCGATACGCTCAGTTGAAAATGATTCCAAAGAATCGAAACGTCCCGAAATACATATATATATATATATATATATATATATATATATATATATATATATATATATATATATATAATCAGACGCGGATCGGACGGCGATCGCCCCCCCCCCCCCAACAGCTTTGAGTTCTTGAAAATTTTCCCGATTTTGCCTCTTATACTATAGTTTATTCTAGAACTAGAGAGAGTAATAAATCATTTCAATTTTGAAAATACTGTCGTCATTAAATTTGAAATAAAATGGCATAGATTCGAAATCGATACCTCATTTATTAGCAATGTTACGGCGTTATAAATAATTAAATTTTTAATAAAGTCCGAGAGTATATGACGCCTATACTGCTTACTACACATGTGTATAAAGTTTATTTTTTGTTATTTTGATTTTTAATCACCACGTCCGATTGGTGTATAGTCTATTCAAGCACTAGAGAGAGTAATAAATCATATTTTACCCTTTTTTTCTTCACAAATTACCTGTGTTCTTTAGTCCGGGGTCTTTGGCAAAATCTGTTAGACACATATATTTTTCATAGGAATGGGTTAGAAATTTTATAATCAGAAATACCGGTCTATAATAATGGACTATTTGGGTTGGATGATAATAGATATTCGGATGTGTGAAGTGTTAAAAAGGATTTTAATCCTTATCATAGGCGTCGGAAGGAGACTTATTTTATCACTAAGTATTTATGACAGAATATTATTTTGGTAATAAACTTAAAATAAAAAGTTATTGTAATATTATTTTGTTTTCTGATTTCTTAATAATTCACATACATTAGAAAATATAGATAATTTTGACATATTTAACACAAATCACAACTGTATTTTTATTATTTTTAATTTTGGCACAGAAACCGTTTTAGGCTCATTCAGACTAAAACGTAGCCTTTTTCTCTCAAAAAATTTATATTATAGTTATCATTTAAATACTTACAAAATATCCAATGTCAAAAATACAAGAAGTTAAACATATATAAAAAATAAATTCGTCCACATAATATTAAAATTTTTTGGGGTTATCCGTCATATTATTATTAATTAAAAACATTTTTAGTATATTTGTTGTTTCGGTTTATTTATTTCTTAAACCATCTGCAGAATTATAATTAAACACTAAAAAGGTATTCAAATATAATTAATTTTTATATGTTACAGAAAATTTAAATAATAAATTGTGTTTACGCTGGTAAACATTACAGATCTAATTCGTAATCAAAGCCAGTGAAGCTATCTTCGTTCAAATTAATTATAATTGGTTCCTCTATTTCACCAATCATGAGATCGAGTTTCCACATTTTCTTTTATTCTTTTATTATATGGATTTTTCCCAATTTTCAACAGTAACTTTTTTTAAAAAAATCTTTCAAAACTTCAGTTAGATCACTAATTTTATAAGTTGTGTTGTTTCTAGCAACTCTGCCTTTTACTTGAGGTTTTTCGTCTATCTGTGATCGAATGTAGCTTGGGAGTACTAACAATTCTAGTCGTTTTCTTCTCGTTCAGTATTCGGTACATAGTAGATTTTCCAACTCCTGTCATGTTGGAACACATCTCCACAGAGCTTTTAACATTACTATCTAGATACTGACATCTTAAGGCATCATAAACATTTATCGTAATAAGTTTTTCATTGAGGAAAAAATGCCCTGGTTTAACGATTTTGGACTAAATATAGATGTGGAATCCACATCTTTTCGGTGTCTCACTAATCTCAAATAATATATAAAAACAAGCACAAACAAGATTAATCACTAAGGACTCACTGTAAGGTGAACTTTGCTCACTGACAGAAATTAAATTGAACTATCAGAAGTTTTGTTGTTGCAGTAAATTTATAAAAGCTTATAATATTTAAATAAAATTAAATATAATTAGATTTACGGCAGTCCTCAGTTACCTGCGGCACTGGAGCAGATACGTTGGAGGTTTCGGGAACAGTTTTATTACTCTCTCTAGTTCTTGAATAGAGTATAGGAATGTGTATGCTTGCGATCGCCCCTCCCCTTCCCAAGAGTTTTGAGTTCAGGAAAATAAAACCGATTCTGCCTTTTATATTAGGAAAAACCCGATTCTGCCTCTTATACTAAGATTGTGTAGGCTGCTTGCATCCTATCACCCAGTCGACAATTTGTTTTTTCTTGTCATCGCCCCCCCCCCTCTCCAAGAGCTTCAAATTCAGAAAAATAGATCCGACCCTGCTTTTTACACTAGAAATGGGAATGGTGCTGGTGTCTCCTCCGTAATAAATATTTTATTACAAAAAAGGAATCTGTTTAAAAATAAATAACTTTTAATTTTTTCAACCTCATCTAATCGACAAATGATGGAATTTTTCAAACGGAAGTATTAGGATTCTGATTTCCGATAAGATTATACTAGTTTTACATTTTTAAAAATGCAATTCTCAAAAATTTACATTTTAAAGTTAATCGAAATTCGACGATAGTATAGATTAAGACTAAAACCATTTTAAAAAAATTGATCATTTAGAAATTGAATTTTATTTGTTAATAAGTAATTTCGATATAGTGTAATATTATCTGAAAAAATATAAACCAAAGAAGTTAGCATCCAGAGCAGAATGTATATGAAATTTTGGTTCGGCAACCTTTCGTATCTGCCTGATCTGTCATTGCAATCATCCCAAAAACAATTCAGGCAGCTAAAATGACCATAAAAGAAAACTGTCTACTCAAACTTTGTCAACACATTCACCCTGTAAGACATCTACACCACCTTTTCCAAAGACCTTTCCACCAGCAGTGTCTCAAGAACAGCATAACAGGTGATGTCGAACGAACAACCGAAGCTCATTCGGCAAACATCGAGATCCGGCGTACCGGAGCCTGCACGTGAAGAGACATCAGTCCCATGCAGAGCTTTTACGTTGCCGGAGCTGAGCTTTCGACTCCGGGCGGGTCTTGTAAATTCCGGACGCTTTTTACATCTCCCGGATCAAAAGTGTAGGATTTTAGAAGCTTGCAAATTTCGCTGTTTTTGATATTAGTGATAGCTTTTTGTGACTATACGTCTTGAAAACTGTTGTCGGGTATTGCAACCGTATATTTTTAAATCGTGTAAAAGACGCCTTGAGTTCGCGCGCGTATAGAGTGCAGGATTTTCTTATGCGTTTAGCAGGATTGAAGTTAATAAAAGGATGCTTCCTTGAAAAGTGGCTGTAGTGCACAACTTTGAAATGCGTTTAAGCGCGCTTGTAGTGTTCTAAAAATTGTTCAGTGATTTGTTTTGTTATTATACTGTACCTGAATTAGGATTAACTTTTTCGTTATGGATATGTCATTGTTTGTTTTGAGTACATGTAAGTGTTTTTTGTTAACGGAGTTTGATGTAGTGTATATAGTACTATACTTACTCTAATTATTTTTATAAATATACAGTGGTATTTAAGTGTGTTATATTAACAAGACTTTCATGTATCTTATCAAGAAAGGCAGATGTTTAAATTAACTCTTAATTATCCCTAATTAAAACGTTTCCTGAAAAAGCGGTTTTAATGAATTTTGAAAAATTTTTTGCCATTACCCTGCCTTGTATTTTACAAAAGTCTATATATAAAAGTGCAGGATTTTCTCCTACGAGCTGCAGGATTTTAAGACAGGATTATGACAATGAAAGTAAAGAATTAGGATATGTTTGAGAAAACAATATAAATCTAAGGGCAAGTTTACAAATATGATAAAAATACACTTCAATTTTAATAAAAACTGTTTAGCTTATCACAAAATTATTTTTGATACATAATAAAGTTATTTTGTGCCGTTTTGGAAATTTCATTGCCAAATTTGTAACCCTTTGTTTAAGTTAAGTCCAATCACATTTAATATATCTATTTTCGGATCATTTTTGAGATTACAAGGGTAAATTTATAAAGGACTAAAAATCAAATTTAGGTCTAATTGGGGACCAGTGCAAACAAAACCCTTCTCGATTTTTTATGTATCGGGATTACTTGTTGAAATTTCAGGTTATAAAAAAAGTTGAAAAGTTATAAAATTGAGATTATGTGTGATTGAATTCACTAATGAAAATATTCTTTATTATAGTTATTTTGGTAATAATATTGCGCTTTCAAAAAAAGGTAATATTTTGCAATAGTATTATTAGTAAATAATATCTATACAAAAATATAGAATTTTTAGAAGTTTATGTCGTTACTCAACAGTTAATTTTGCCTGAAATTCAAGTTAGTGCAGGTTTAAGAACAACAATTTGTAAAGTAAACGAACAAAGGATGTTAGAAATTTGATGACGAATCTTTAATTTCAGTAATAGGCAATTTGTCACTAATGGTAATGCAAGAATTAAAGAAAAATTGCGGAAAATTGGAGGGACGTGATAATGTTAGCAGAACCACTTGATAATAAAAATAGTTTAATATTTTTACGATCAAATAAATGTCGTACAGCTTTGCTAATTACAAATTTGTTGAAGAATATGCTGAAATATATCTACGTATTTTTTATTAAATTTTAATTCTCAAGTTACCTTACAGAAGGGAGGCACAATCATATTTTGTTCATAACATATAAGTTGGATTTTAACAGATCCTTTTAGTAATTTTTTAAATTTAATAATTTAAAAGCTTCAATACCTGACTAAGTAGATATATTTAACAAGTTGAAATTTCAAACCAAACATACGAGACATTCTAGCACTTGGTTCTTTGGAATCTACCCACCTTTTTTCCAAAATTGTAATGTACGAAATCTTGGTGAAGCAGGTGTTATACTCGCGATCAAATAAACTAGATTAAGAATTTTTGAAATCTAAAATGAAAAATATACACCTTCGCTTAGGTGATTTAGAGGAAAACAGCTACTTACACCACCTTAAAGTCAGTGGGGTAGCCAGGTGGGAGTTAAGGGGTGCAACTGCCACCCGCTCTCGTTGATCAGCGCCCACTAGCTTCCAAAGTTGAAACCTAGATCTTTAATAAAAATGTCAAAAAGTTTGCGTAAAGCAGTTATTTTGAGCTATATATAAATTTGTTTAAACAAGTTACAAAAAATCAATTTTTTGATTTGCAACCAATTTTTTCATGAAATATAAAAAATGTATGTTACATTCAAACAGTTGATAATTTCTAAGCATTTGAAGGTCGAAAAATTGTTCGTTTCATACCTTTCCTTACTGTGCCCTCACCTATCGGATGTTACCATAAATAGCCTCTTTTCACGCGGACAAATTCGTCAATGGGGGTATAAGCACATTATCTTCTTTCAGCTCATATCCAAAATCCAAAGGATCCAAAACAATACAACTTGGATATAAATAATTAAGCTGTACATAAGCCACATAATATGCTCGTTTTATATATAACTGCGCTGATGAACTTGTTGGTAGTAAATCTGTTGTCTTCAGATGATATAAAGAATATGAGCTTTACTTATTGAAATTAAAGCACTTGGAAGTTTTATTACACACATTGACTAGAAATAACAATTTACGTTTCGTGTGCGTTCCGGTATAGCGACCTCCACGTCGTACATTGTATATATAGATATAGCGGCGCGCATAAGTAGGCGCCCGAAACGCTATTTTTTGTCGCTCAAAATAATTGCCTTATGCAAACTTTTTGATATTTCTAGTAATTGTAGGTTGTAAATCTAGATTTCAACTTTCAAACACTTTTTTGGGTTTGAAAAAATTTTGATTAGGTCAAAAGTTATCGATGTTTAAAATTTCAAAAAATTACGAAATTTTCACTTTCAATTGTTAGTAACTCCAAAACAATTGATTTTTTGTATATAACGTATATAGACTTTTTTTCTTGTTGTGACTCATACTATGTGATGGTATAGTTTTTACATCGAAAAATTATCATTTTTTTATTTGTTTAAACAATTAACATTTGAACATATTGGTACCCTTTTTCGTGATTTCTAAACAAGAAATTCGGTTTCAGCAGACAAAGATGCATGAAAATAAGGTGTTTTTATCCTTGCACTTTGGAAAAAACAACGGGGAGGTACCCAGTCCCCGAACTATAGTCTATTCAAGAACTAGAGAGAGTACTACATCATTTTTGGCACTTTTTTTTCTTCGCAAACTACCTATTTTCCTTAGTCCGGTGTTTTTGGAAAAATCTGTTAGACACATATATTTTATATAGGAATGAGTTAGAAAATTTATAATCTAAAATACCGGTCTATAATAATGGACTATTTGGGTTGGATAACAATAGATATTTGGAAGTGTGAAGTGTCAAAAAGGATTTTAATCATTGTCATGGGTATTGGAAGGAGGTTTATTTTATCACTATTATTTATGGCATAGAATATTATTTTGGTCATAAGCTCATAATAGAACTAAGTTGTTATAATAATATTATTTTATTTCTAATGATTTCTTAATAATTCACATACATTACAAAATAGAGATAATTTTGCCATATTTAACACAAATCACAACTGTATTTGTATTATTTTTAGTTTTGGCATAGAAACCGTTTTAGGCACATTCAGACTAAAACGTAGCCTTATTGCCTCAAAAAATTTTAAGTTATAATTTAAATGTTTACAATATTTAAATATAATTAAATTTATGGCAGTTCTTAGTTACCTGCGACACTGGAGCAGGTATATCGCAGGTTTCGGTGACAGTTTTATTACCCTCTCTAGTTTTTGAATAGAGTATAAGTACGATGAATTCAATTTTTTAAAACCTTCCCAAAATAATGTAGGTTCTGGAAAGCATTTCATTAGCTGTAACTTTGAGTTGCAATGCAAATCAGATTATTCACGCTAGTGGTATATGAACTTTAAAAAATCTTCTGAATTCGTATCTCTTGCGCTTCTAGAAATAGAGGTTTTAATAACCTTAGTTCTATCTAATTATTAACAAGAAATTTATATAAATATGACAGCAACGGTATCCCTAAAAAAATTAAAATCCTTTAGAAATGATAATTTTTTTACTATCTTTGACAAAAAAAGCTAAATGAACTTCAACTTTGCCTAGTCATTTTACTCAAAAAAGATCACAAAAAGTCCAACTTTTCCACATTGAAAAACAACTGGACACGTTGATAACTGCCCGATAGAAAATTTTAAATTTTCTGTATATTTTTTTATTTGATACCTTCATGCCAACATTAATACGAAGATTTAATGTATTTTTTCAGGTCATAGATAGAAAACATAAAATCATTGAATGATTTATGTATTTTTCACAAATCATCTGTCCAGTCATAAATAGTGGATAAAATATAAATCATTTTTTACTAAATTTAAAATCAAAAACATTTATTTCTTCAATTTAAATACATATATGGAAATAATTGAAAAAAAGGTCAGAATATGAAGTTAAAACTTCAACTAAAGAACAATATAAACTTACATAACTACAAATAACTCATAAACTGACAAACCAGTTAAAATTCCTACATATTATAGCAGTTTTTTTTTTATTGTAAGATTACTAGCATCCTTAATATCATCACTTTGCCGATTAAAAATTTCCATCTTATTTAAAAATATATTTTTGATAATCGTCGGATCTGCGAATTTCAGACAATAAAAAGTCTTTAAAATAGAATTTTAAACGTATGCCAATCTAACATCATAAAAAAATCTCTCTTACGATAAACAAAAACATAAACTTCGAAAATATATGTTCTAGCTATCGTCAAAACTTTTACAACCGGATTCAGTAACCTGGTTTAAATTTAAAACCGCTCTAAATTGACAGCAGAGGGCTTAAACTGACAAGCGCAACAATAAGTCAAGCAAGTTTTAAACACTAAAAATAAAACCATAATAAATCATTTTTTTTTATTACTGAACCGGCAAAAATGTAGAACTTTATTTGGTTTCGGGATACAACTATTTCTTCCTAAATATTTCGCAAGTTTCTTATCTTTAGTATCCCTATATAAGTATATATTTGTTGACATATCTAATATAAATTATGACGATATCATAGGCAAAACAAAACTGACCGATTATAAGATTTAAATTTCATGTCAAATGGATCGGGTTTAAATCTTATAGCACTCATTCCCCAATTTAAAACCTCATATCCAATTCGTTAATGAACATTTACCAAATAAAGAGTCAAAAACACTTTATTGCTACAGTGCAAGGCTATAAAATCCTATGCATAACAACAACTGCGAAACTTTATATTATCAAATATTACGCCCAACAACTAGGTATTATTTGTCAATTTAAAATTGTTATCAGCTGCTTCAAACAATTGAAAATCAAGATTTTTATTTAACTTAAGTTTATTTTTAGCTGACCAACGCAGTATATTTAAATATACTTTTATAGAATTTACTTTCAATAAGGCAACATTCTGTCCTATTACCAGAATATAACTGTCATTAGCATATGGTATTACAGAAATGTTCAATATATTTTTAATATAATTAATGATATCGTGGGCAAATGTTAAAAATAAATAAGATCCGAAAATTGAGCCTTGCAACGCCATTATTAATTACAAGCTGTTGTGTGTATTTTATAAATATTATCTGATATAATTGTATGGCTCGCTTTTTACACCATAACAAACAACATTAGCAAGTAAAGGATCATGGTTTACAACATCGAATGCTCGAGAAAAATCATTCAATATTTCCAAGCGACTCTACAATTATGTATTGAAAATCATATAATGCTGTCTTTGTGCTTTTATTTAACATAAATCCATATTGTAAGGAGAACAATAACTTCCATCTCAAAGAATGAAACAAATTGCTCTTTAAATATTAGTTCAAATGTTTTAAACTTATTCCACGATAGTTGTCAAAATTATTTATATCGCTCTTTCTATATATTGGAAGGTTTCGAAAAGTCCGGAAAAACTCACTTTCTATTACAAAATTTATCAAATGGACCAATATATCAGCTATATAAAATTTTTATTTCTTTAAAAATATTTTTAGTTATACTATCATGACACGAGTTGAAATTGTTAAGTTTTTCTGTCATGTTCAAAATTACAAACGAGAGGCAAGAAAAAGGATTTTTCAAAAAATAAGAAAATTTAAATCTAAATGTACGCTGTTATTAGTGAATACAAATTGCTTATTAAATCTAGTCACAATGCCCCTCAATAATAATTTTAATGTTATCCTTTACATTACTTTTTTGAATACTCTTATACATTGCCACATTGCCTTAGATTTTTTGTTAGCACTTAAAATTTTATTATCATTCTTTCACGTATAAACAATTTTAATCTTTCTCTGTATATAACATTAAGTTTTTCACTAATACTGAAATAATTTCTATCAAATTTAGCTAACTTGGTGAACATAGTAACTTTTTCTTTTTACCTCCCAAGCTCAGGATTTAAGTTTTGTTATTGTATGCTTTGAAGAATAATATTTTTTGAGACAAAGCAACAAATTAAGATAATAAAAAAACAAAAACATTAAAAACGTCATTTGGAGAGGTGAGAACTAAATTTAAAAAGTTCAAAAAGTAACCATATTTGCATCACTAAAATAGCGACGATAAAAAAGCTCTTTTTCCCATTATCGGCCATGTAATAATCTGTTTTTTAGTTTATTTATTACAATAAATGAAGAAAGTTAATTGAAAACTTAAAAAATGTAACTTTTTTTTATCACGATTGCTATAAACACACTGCAACAGGCGAATGAAGTTTTAATATATTAAAAGCTATTAAAACCATAAAGACAGATTAACAAGCATAGCTTTACTGTATGTTGAAACAGACTATGCAACTAATGATGCTTTACACTCTGTTATAGACAAATTTAAAAATGTAACTGTCACTGAAGTTTGCATCAATGCAGCCAGACTCGCATAGACGTACAAACCAGTAGACCTCAATTATATGAAATATTCTTGTAATTTATTAAACTTTTTCTATTTTATTTCCGAATACACAAGATAATAGAAAAATTATAACGCCATTTCTACTAATCAGAATATGGCTATACTTATCCGCAACGCGTTGTTGACAAACTACATATAGCTGATTTCGGGTTTCATTAATAAATATTTCGAAAATAAGGAAAAACACCTCTTTTTTATTTCGGTACATGAAAGATAATAGAAAGACAAAGCCTCTAAAAAAATTTGGTTCATTTCTAACATCCCAAACACCGCCATATTGACTCGCGACTGCATTACTGGTGAACTAGGTATAAACTAATTTCGTGACTAATTAATAAATATTTCGAAAACAAGACAAAAACAACCTAAATGTAAAAAATGCAAGTGTCATTTTTAAACATATTTTACTTATTTTTGTATTGTGTTTAGAGTATTATTTTTTTTGGAATGGTGTCAATGTTTCTTGTCCGTATGTTGACAAAATTTTATGAATCTGAATGGTATAATTATTTATTATATAGCATGTTTTTTTTTTTTAAATTTTTCCGTACAATCAACTGTTACTCAAATCTCCTGTGAATAACTTTTATTTATAAATAAATTATATAAATATAAGAGCTGGTTACGCCACTGTTTAAAGTACGTACGAAGCTGATAAGCAAGTGTAACTTCCCCAAATTGTCCTATTGGAAATGTTAAATTTTTCTAAATCTAAAAATTCTGTGTCATCCATTACAAAAACGAAGATAAAACATCATCGATTTATTTTAATGTTAGTCTTTACCCAAAATCTAATATTTAAATGGCTCGATTTACATGATTTGAAAACTAATCTTCTCTCTCGTCCTGCTTAGCCCTATTTCTATCCCCATTTAGCCCCAGGAATTTATTTTTAACCCTTCAGGTATTAACCACGATAACCTCAAGAGTGACCCTCGCAATAATTTAAAATTCTAATTTTAAATTAAATCCGTGTTTATACTTAGATGGATAGTGTCAAAAAGTTCAGTCTTGTTGTTGTTAATAACATAATTATATTTCGTTAAAGTAAATATAGAAAATAAAACCATTATAAAGGAATTTTAAACATTTTAACACCTTTGAAAAATGTAAATAAAAGGTTATAGTCTTTAGTCCGAGAGCCCAGTACGACTTGATAGTCGATTAAGGGACATGGCTCCACCAAAGTTCTTTATATGTATTTTGACCTCCTGATTAGGAATATCGAGGGTAGATTTCGGAAAAATGGTCAACAGTTTTTGATTAAATAAATATTTTCAAAATATGCAATTGATAACTCAATTCAAGAATTACAAGTTTGGATTAACCGCATTGCGAAAATATAATGTTTTTATGGCCTTTTAACGAAGTCTGCTTTCAGGGGCTCACCTAGTACACATAATCCATTATAGCTTTCGTTCATCGTTGCAGTAATACTTTATACATATATATATATATATATATATATATATATATATATATATATATATATATATATATATAATTAATTATAAACATTTAATCATAAAATCAACAATACATTAGCATAAGCAACATAGTTAATAAAACTATGTTTGAGAGCCGACGAGTTGTTGTTGCCTAATGAATAAAATGCAATATCGTACTGCAGTAAGTATATGGTACACATTTTATTAATAACTAGAGACCGGATTATATGCAACATAACAAGCTCGAAATATGTATGTAAATATACATAAAATATGCATTAAAAGTGTCAAAATATGCAACATCAAATAATAAAAAAATCATAGTAGTTATTAGTTTTTTTTTATTACAAAAACAACATACAATCAGTAATTTTTATCATTTATTTTAGTTACTAATAATGTCAGACGAAAGTATCGTTTACATTTTTTTTGCTTTTGCTATATTGTAAATAGAAGCGATTACGTACTGTTCCAAATGTTCTATATTGTGTCTTCGATCCCTCAAAACATTTTTATAAGCTGAATTACGTGGGTAATATTTGAATGTGGGTGGTATGTTGGAATTTACTGTTTCTGACAAACGTTCACCCGACCCACGAAGAATAATACTATTAATTTTACACAAAGGTTCAAAGCCTAGGTTATTTTTCAAATTGTTTTCAAACTTTTCTTTAAGTTTACTCAAGAATACCTCCGGCAATGAGGAGTTTACTATACGAGTTTTAATCATTAATTGAATAGATTTATCAACGCTAAACGTTGAGTTTCAAGCTTTTTATACTTGCAGGTATATGGGAAAAATGAGTGCTAATCAGAGCAATGTTTTTTTTTCAATACTGGAATCGTTAAATGCTTCCTTGCACTGACAAACTGCCAAAGCCTTTATACTATCGAAGTTGTTTACTACATCTTTGATGGCCTCGAAATATTCATTGTAAAACAATATAGCTTCGACCCACATACTCCAACGAGTTACCACTGGTTCAGGAGGTAAAGGCAAATTTGGTAGTTTCTCTTTGTAGGCCTTGTTGTGAGCTGGTGCCTTAAGAAATATTGTCTTTGTTGATGAGATCAGTTTATTTACATTCCCAAACATGGGTCGTACTTCTTCAGCGAGGCGATGTAACCCGTGAACAAAGCATATCGCATGAATCAAATTGGGTTAAAATACTTAGAGTGCTTTTCCTACTTTGATCATATAGAGAGCAGCATCTGAGAGAAGCACCTTTTCATCTGCAGAAGAATCTGGAAATATTTTTTTTAATACCCTCATTCACAAATCTGACAATCGTAGAATGATTTTTCTGTTCGAGTTCTTTGCAGGCCACTAAATGGGAAGAAGAAGGCTTTTGTTTTAATGCACCAACAATTAAATTTGCAATATAATGGTCACAAATGTCGATAGTTTCGTCAGCTGAAATCGAAATAATGTTATCCTTGAGTTTAATGTGTATTATTTCCAGAACATGTAGTCGCATATAATTTTTACGCAATATTGATTCATCTGGTATATTTTGATTTAAGCAATATTTTCTGAGAAAACCTTTGATGATAGGGTTTGCAAGTTTGTGAAGATGAATATTACTTACAATGAATGCTTCACATAGATACATGTTGAAGCCATTATCTCGTTGCCTCTGGAGGTTAAATAACTGTTACTGCTATTTCCCACTGTTAAAAGTTGTTATCGTGGGCCTTTTTTTTGCATTCCTGCGATGTGAAGACTTGTTTTGACATGCTGGTCTATTTGAAACTTGTTTGTGCACGAAACGCTTTGCTTGCAAATTGGACAATATGTAAATGTTCCAGCTATCCACGTAACGACCCTTTATTTTTCGGGAGGTATGGGACACTACACGTCAAACTTTGTACAAATAAACAGAAAGCAAAACTGAAACAATGAACGTGCGACTAACAACTTGCGTAATTTGATTGTGTCTGACGCGTGCGGTATGACAGGAAAGGGGATCAAGTTGGGTCGCAGGAGGTAGGTGCATTGATTTTCTCTGCCCCCTTCCCCCTACTCATGTTCATTACGCTAGCTACTCGGTCAGCAATCGCACGTAATTATTGGTCGTGGTCATTCTGTGAGACATCAAAACGAGATCGAGCTTGAGCCCTCCCTTCTAGATTTTTCAAATATTGTAAATAGCGCCAAAATATATCATATATCATAACTAGTTTTTAGTTAAAATATGCAATAACCGATGAAGAGGGGATAAATATGCAAATGCATATGCAACATGCAAACGCATATAATCCGGTCTCTATTAATAACATTTCAGTTAAACAGTATTTTTAAGCTGAAGTTCAATAATTTGAATAATTTTCGCGAGTTAGTAAATAATCAGGTTGCAACTTGTTAATAATCCTACTTCCTAGACTTTCATTCAAGCGCACTGTTGATTTTTATATTCGAAATAGATGAGTTGTTGAGGGTAGCATGGTTTGTAAGAGATGTAAGAACCAAAGAAGGTACAATTACTTTATAACAAATTTTATGCATATAATTCCATATTTCAAACATTTAATTGGTTTTAAATAATTTTAAATAAACATAAATTCAATATAAGATGTGATAATTGAATGCTATTGATGTAATTTTTAGATTTGTTCAAGTACTACATGACCAATGAGTGTTATAAATATATACACATAAAAAACCTTAGATATTTTAAAACTTAAAAATGAAAATCTAAAAAAAGTAAAAAGTGATCAAAGTCAAAATATGAGGAACGTAAAAAAGTTAAGCTTAGTCAAGAATGTCAACGCAATTATCGACAAGGCGCTGTAATCGTTATATGATGGATACTAAGAAATGTATTTTATTTGATAAAAAATATCATACAAAGGAAATTCTCAACTACATTAGATAGAATCATGCGTACGTACTGAAAAATTATATACACCTTTCCGATTAGTCAAAGATCACATTCACAATAAAACTATGTTAATTTTTTCACCAGAAGATTCATTAACTTTGAAAACCAATTATCATGCTCAATGGTCTATATCATATGAAAGATAATATGGGATGTACCAGCCTCTGCTCGACAATGACTGTTTTTTTTGCGTGAGGGTCTTACTGTTGAAAAATCTGTGGCGGCATTTTATCAATATATAGGTATAATTCTTAATGAGACGGTACCAAAGACTTTATTCAGGCTTAATGGGTACCCACCTTGGTTTACTAAGAAGGTAATTCGCTTATTAAAAAATCAAGAGTTGCTATGGTGGAAATATAAAAGATCTAATGAGACTTGCAATTATTTATTCTTCAGGAATGCTGGAACAGTTGTAAAAAGGTTATCCGTACATTCTATCTTGCAAATGTTGAAGCAAAATTTAAAAAGGACCCCCAATCCTTCTGTCCCCACATCAATCTTAGGAAGTCTAATGGTACTCTGCTATGTCTTATCAAGGTCAGGAAGTAACTAATCCCACTGACATCGTAAATTTACTTCCCAAATTAATCAAAGAGTCCTCTATTGTTTCTACTCTGTATGTATCTACTTTTAGTCATGGTTGCAAAGAATTGCAAGGATAAGAATATCCTATCTCATTATCTAAAATAATGCTTAAAGACTTTGAGAAAACCTGTAAAAAATTGAAGATCAAATTCACAGCGGGGACTGATTCCATTCCTTCTTTGTCGTAAGGGATTGTGCTGGGGCGTTTGCTAAACCGTTGTTTATAATTTTTAATTTATGCATTCAAAAATGTATTTTTCCCGATCTATGGAAGGAATAAAAAATCTGTCCAGTTTTTAAAAAGGATGATAAAACCAGAACGGGTTCTTCAGGAAAAAATATCATTTTACATAGCGCCTATTCTGATTGATCAGCTGCAGCATGATTTTGCTTCTGGAAAGTCAACCGTGATCAATCTTTGTAGTATTGTACAGTATGTCTCAGAGCGTATTGATTCTGGCACTCAGATCGATGTGGTTTTCACAGATTTTTCCAAAGCATTTGATCGACTTGATCACGGTCTTTTACTTTCCAAATTGGTGGACTTTGGTTTTAATGACAATCTTATTAGATTTTTCGAAAACTACCTAATAAACCGTTCTCACTATATTGAATACCATGGTTATAGATCTAGTCAATTTGTAGCTACGTCGAGTGTTCCTCAAGGATCAGTTTTGGGTTGCTTAGTTTTTAACGTTTTTATTAACAATATCACATATGGGTTGAATAACAGCAGCCTACTTTATGCAGATGATTTAAAAATATTCCGGGACATATGGAATCCTGGCGATTGCTTGAGCTTTGAACTAGATCTTATGAAATTAAATGTTTGGTGTTTAAAAACCAAACTGCCTCTGAACGTAGACAAGTGCAATGTTATGTCATTCTTAAGAAGTATAATACCTCTTCTGCATGATTATGGGATCAACGGTGCTTTTCTAAGGCGAGTTAACTGCATTAAAGACCTGAGAGTCACGTTTGACTGCAGACTCATCATATCATACAGTATCGAGATCTTACCGAACGCTGGGCTTTCTAGTGAAATCTAGTCATGAATTTCAGTCGCTCCAGATCATAAGCACGTTATATTATTCTCTTGTACGAAGCAAATTGGAATATACCTCAGTTATCTGGTATTCGTAGTACCATGTACACTCAGATAAATTAGAAAAAATTCAATATCGTTTCTTAAGATTCTTAAGCTTTAAATCGGATGGATTTGCCACTGTCTACTACACCTCGCGAAAGCCTATTGACAAGATTTAATTTCACAACTCTGGAGAAGCTCAGTAAGAGAACTCGTGTACTTTTTTGTATAAACTGGTTAATTACAAGATTTTGGCAACTGATTTGCTCGCAAGAGTTCATTTTCATGTTCCAAGAATAACTAGATCTCCAGTATATTTCAATTTGCGGAAACCAAGAACTAATGTATTACAATTCTCCCCATTATACTCGATATGTTTCCTTTATATTCGCCTGAAAGACAAATTTGATATATTTTACTGTAATTGTTCTGTTGTCAAATCGTTTAATTACAATTATCTGTGATTGATTTATAGGCTATGTTATTGTACTGTTTGTATTATGTATATTACTTTAGGATTTCTGCAACCCTGTTCTTTTTCCTGCCAAATAATAAGGACTCTGGTCCTGTAGGGCAGTGTATATAAATAAATAAATATATGGAAAGTATAATATGGAGCAATAATACCGGGTAATAAATTAAAATATGCATTTTTTACCCGATTTTAAACAAAAGTAATATAGATGCTTGCGTCAAAAATATTTATATATGAGATGTTTTTAATTTACTGGAAATTATTTTATTTCCTTGCCTCAACAGTAGTCTTCGGATATTAAATAAACATTTTACAAAAAGGCTTGTGGACCTCTTGAAAAAAAAATTTACTTAGGCTCAAGTAGAAGGTCCAGTTCTGTGTGAAAAGGGCTAGGAAAGGGTATGTAAAATAAATTAGTATTAGGTTAGTTCAAATTAATATTTGGTAAAAGTTTGGAAGGTTATAACATTTAGGAGGTTACTGATATGATGATTTGGGTAACTAACAAAAACATTAAGTAAGAATTTTGGGATAATAAATTATCGGGCTTGTTGTCAAGTATATACGAGTGATTTTCAGAAAAGTAACAATCTAAATTTTTCCAGTATAAAAGTTCAGTTTTTGAAATAAATTTTCTAAAAGAACATAAAAGCACATCAGACTTTATTTATTTCAGAAAATTTCATACAGAACTAGGAAAATATCTCGTTTTTAGTTATAAAATAGATTTTAAGGAGTTAAACGAAAATTCTCAGTTCACGCTCAAACTGTTGCTCATTTACAAGATCAGTAAGACAAATTTATGTTTTTCAAAACATTCACTTTCAGAAACAAGATATATGGTTCCCCATTGGTCCGTTTCGTTACTTTTTAGTGGAACTTTTATTTCTATTGCATGTTTTGATAATCAAATATGATTTTTGTGTATTATGGCACGATTGCTACATTTCAAAGGGATCTTTTCATATTTTTCAAAGGAAAACATGGAAACATGTCATGGTATATGATGTTTCATTTAAAAAAAATACATGGAGTACACCTTTATTTTTAGTAAAGCAGTTGTAAAGTTTTTTTTCGAATTTCTAAGTTTCAGTTAGCATAACTTTTATTTTCGTTATATATATATATATATATATATATATATATATATATATATATATATATTTATCTATATATATATATATATATATATATATATATATATATATATATATATATATATATATATATAAAACGAGGTATGTCCCAAAAATATTGAGCCTGCATTTATATCTCCGCGTTAAAACTTCCGAGCGACCTCTGTGGGGCATGAGCGTCACCGACTGGACGTGTTAGTTCCAGAACGGTGTGCGATTGTTTACAGTGTCTTTTTTTCGTTCGTCGTATTTTGTTATTGTAAAAAATGACGGAAAAATTAGATCAACGAATTTACATCAAGTTTTGCTTTAATCTTGGAAACAACTAATATGATAAATAAAGCATTTAAAGAAACAAAGCGACAGTCTTCACAGCAATCGCCAAGACCAAACAAAGCACGTCAAAGTCGGAGCAAAGTAAAGACAATGTTGACTTTTCTTTGATTATGAAGGTGTTGTGCACCACGAATATGCTCCGAGAGGTCACACGATCACTAAAGAATACCACGTTGAAGTATTGAAAAGATTGCGTGACGCAGTCAGAAGAAAACGGTCACAGCATTGGACAAGCGGTTATTGACTGCTTCACCACGTCAATGCGTCAGCGCATTCATCGAACCTTGTGTAGCAGCACCAAGTCATATAACTTCGCCAGGCTTCGTATAGTCCCGACGTAGCGCCCTACGACTTTTGGCTCTTTACCAGATTAAAAATGCCTCTCAAACGACACCGGTTCAATGACAAAGAGACGGTTGAAACTAATGTGACGAATGCACTGAAGGAAATTCCGAAAACTGACTTCCAGGACTGCTTCAGGAAGTGGAAACACCACTGGGAACGTGTTATTCAATTAAATGGGGACTACTTTGAAGGATGTCACTCACCGGATGATAAAGAATAACACCAATGCGGAGATATGAAGGTAGGCTCGATACTTTTGGGACAAACCTCGTATATAGTACCCAAAATCGTCAAAGTTTACCCTTGTTGTTTTTATATGTAGCGTCATCTGCAATGATTAACATGCAATATTTAATCACAATAATAAACAATGTGTTTTTATAAGAGGTGCTGCTGTTATACAGCGTTATACATTTCATAGTATTAGTTTGTAGGGTGTTAGGTTTATTTTATATGATTACATAATTTATTTAATTAATTTTACGTTGGTTCTTTGCCTCAGGAGACGTCTATCAAAGAAGGTCTGGAATTATTTAGAAAATTCTATTTCCTTATTTTTGACATGTAACGCCTATGACCGAAAGTCTAGAAATAGCCAGATTACTCTTTTTTCTTATTTTCGTTACACCATGTAGTATGAAAACCCTTCTAGAAAAATCCGTAATCTTCTGGCATCGACCAAAAGGATATATAAAAAATATAGATCGGCTTTCATGGACAGTTCAGTTTGAGAGCATCGATGCAATTTATATTATTTTGACAAGTTGTCAGTCAACGTTGTGATAATAAAGGTGTTTAAAATGATACAGTTGTGTACAAATACCGGCCGTGTATATATATATATATATATATATATATATATATATATATATATATATATATATATATATATAAAGGAATTATTGTCTTTCTCTAATTGACGTTTCGATGTTTTTTTTTGGCTTCATCAGAAAGCAAAACAGTGTAATAGCTAACAACATTATACAATTATTTTTGCTACTAGCGTCAATTTATTTTAAAATATTCTCTCTTTACACTGAACATAAATTCACGGGTGACCCTGCAACATATGTACATCTCAATTTGAGCTTAAACAACTGTGCTCGGATAGAATTTCTTTTTTGTAAAACAATAGTATAAATATAATCATGTGTAGCATCTTGTTGTTAGACTAACACTAAAAGAACCAGATGGATTTTTTGTAGAGTAATATGGATTGTTTTGGATATTAAGGGATTAAAGTCCGAAAAGTGCAATTTATTTTAAATTGCTTTTAATTTTTATTTTATGATGTTGTTAGAGCCTGCAATAATAACCTTTCAAAATTTAAAAAAAGGTGCGAATAAAATAATAATTCTTTTAAAAAGCATTAAAAAATTATTTATTCATTTATTATCCACAAGAGGCCAATGCCCAAATGGTACAGTGAATAAGAAATACATCTGTGAATCCAAAAGAACATCAAATTATAGTAAACAAATATATGTAATAACAATTATAAAATCTACTTACAGATATATGTAATAAAATGAACATTTCACAGTTTGTCTAAGAAAACTACTCGTGGATATGAACTATTGAGGATTTTTCATATACTTTCGAAGAAAACGAGCTGTTGCAGAAACAACGCATGTTCTTTCAAATAAAGCTCTTTTCTTGTCAGTTTTTCTGTATTTAAATCTCAGCTCCTTAAGCAGAATACTTAAAGACACTTTATCCAGAAACACAATCTCTTTGTTGCTGAGTTCAGTACTTAAACTTTTTAGAGTAACATGCTTCTCTAAAAATAAAAAAGACATTAAGTTTATGTAATATAGAGCAATAATACTACTCTCAAAGTTAGCTTATATTATAACGTAGATTATACTCTTACCTTCTTAGTACATGTTTTAGAGAATATATATATATATATATATATATATATATATATATATATATATGAGGTTTGTCCCAAAAGTATCGAGCCTGCATTCGTATATCCGCGTTCAAAATTTTCTTTTCCACGTGCGGCCCATATACTTGTATTTCTTCATAAAATGTCATAATGGATGTTGTTAGTAGCTTCAACCCAAACTATTAATATTTATTTTTTTGATTCTTGAACAATAGATTATATCATTTTTCCTTTATTTTGTCTTTTCTTGGGTTTAGGTTCTATATTTAATAAAAAATACAAAAAATTGACGTTTCGCCCTTTATTTATGCGGCCGCACGTGGAAAAGAAAATTTTGAAAATGCCTTAAATAAAGGGCGAAACGTCAATTTTTTTGTATTTTTTATTAAATATAGAACCTAAACCCAAGAAAAGACAAAATAAAGGAAAAATGATATAATCCATGGTTCAAAAATCAAGAAAATAAATAAATAAATTAATATATATATATATATATATATATATATATATATATATATATATATATATATATATATATATATATATACCTTAACTAAAAATAATGCTGCAAATTTTTTTACAATATTTTTACTCTTGTTTGCTTTCTCCTCCGCCCCTTGATTACTATTAGCCTCCATTCATTTCTCCTTTGTTTCAATAAAAATACGAAGCAGTGAAACCGATGGACCCTTCGCCTCCCACTAAACAAAATCCGATTCCAAGCCACTTGATGATCCCCTTTTAAAATTAAGAGTGCATTAAATGAAGCGCTAAGTGTTATCGTGATCATGAGAACTAACTTCGGAATAGCACATAAGGGCGGGTGGATATCCACGCAAGTATTATCGTCATTTCGCAAATTAAAGAAGGAAGTTTTTTTACAGTGATAATTCTTTTTACTCGAAAAATAATATTCATATCGTTAGAATTGCTAATAATAAATAAATTAACTGAATTTATTAAAAATAATTAGAGATCTTAAAGTGTCAGTGTCAACATGAACTCTTCGACTCTCTTATATTTAAACGTCTATTTTTGTTAGTTGGATATCAATTGAGGCATCCAAAATCAACAACGTGAACATATATTACTTACGGTTTGGTATTTTATAGAATAGTGTTTAATCAAATATCGGTGTCAAACTTTTGGGAATATAGGTATTTCTTATTATTTTCAAAATTTGTATATCAAGATTTGGATGAAATAGAAAACGCTTTTGTTTCTAAAATTGCAATTTGTTTATTGAATCATGAAGTACATAGAATAGGGTTATATATGGAAAAGCACATCGAACAAATAGCCTCCATGGCTTTGTTGGCACATACGTAATCTTTTGTCGAAATTTTCCATGACTATTTCGCATAGATGTGGCTGAATTTCATTGATGCAGCGTTGAATTTCCTTCTTCAATGCACGAGTGGCTGTATACTTATTAGCATAGAGTTTTGACTTCAAATAACTCCATAGAAAAAAATCCAGCAGCGTTATATCACGTCATCTAATTGAGGTCAAAGAGATAACTTTTATACTAAGAAACCAGTATGATCAGAACCGTAAAAGTAGTGCAAGAAGAGGAGATTTTGGTTCGTATTCGGACAATTCGTACTTAAGTACATTGTAATTCTTAAAGTATGTATAAATATGGCGAGCTGAGCGCGTGATGCACGCGTGACGAGCTTGCCTCGAACCTTCTTTGACCTTTACCGGTTCGATTGAACCCTTGTGAATTCGGCGCCCGATGTTAAAGGACATTTTTAAAAATGTTTGGCTTCAGTAAACCAATAAAGGGTAAAGATAAATAAAAATATGTTAATATTTATAGACAGAGATATTTATCAGTATTTATAAATTTTGATATTTGGAAATAGGAGGCGTTTTCGCACCAAATGTGTTTTGTATCACGGATACTCAAATTTGCTGTTCAATGAGTATCACAGTACATTTTTAGAAAGAATTTTCGTAAAAGATATGACCAGGTTTTAAGTTATTTCTTTTTTTAACCGGATTTATTGGTGACGAAGAACAAACGACAGCCTTGTTTCGGTTGAAGTGGAGCACACCATGTAAACTGCTCACGAATTTTTTAGTTAATGAAAAGTAAGCGAAGTAGATAGGTCTGACGACAAAGAATAAGTGGCTACTTTGTAAGTTTTATGCAGTGGAATTTTACTGTCAAAAACTTTGTTAAGTAAAAGACGAAAACCCCAGTGATAATAACATAATTCTAGCAGATTTATAGTTTCAATATATTAGCGGACAATACATAAATTTCACCAAAATCCTTTAGGTTTTGAATATTTTTAAACTAAATGAAACCAGTCATTTCCACAAGAGAAAAACATAGACCTTTGACTTCAAATATCCCCACAGGAAGAAATCCATTGGCGTTAATTCACATGATCTGGGGGGCCAATTCTGAACACCGAAACGAGAGAGTACTTCTTCTTCAAATGCATATCCACTAATGGATATTTGCTATTACATTTTCCATTTCTTCCCTATTTCTCGCGGTGTGTATCAGTGTCTGAATATCTTCTTGATAATGCTGAATAGTTCACGTTCTTTCCCAATACGTGAAAAAACTTCTTCATTGGGCATTCTCGCTGTCCATGATATCTTAAGGATTCTTCTGTATATCCACATCTCGAAAGCCTCTAATTTATTGATAGCGCTTGTCTTTAATACCCAACCCTCTACACCATAAAGAAGTATCGACCATACTTAACCTTTTATGAACCTCAGTTGTAATTTCAAGTCAAAATCCGAATACGTAAGTACTCGCCTGAGTTTTACAAAAGCCTGTCGCGCCTATTCAATGCGAAATTTTTCTTTGTTGTTAAAAGTCCATTCTTCGAATATCCATGTGCCCAGATATTTAAATTTGGTGACTCTTTCTATGAGTACTGCGTTGAATCGTATGTTGGCGTTTTGGAATAAATTGGGATTTCTTGGGATAATCATGAATTTTGTTTTCTTTGTATTGATATTCAAGCCCATTGATTTGTTCCGCTCTCCTATTATGTTGATGAGTTCTTGGAGGTTGTTTATATTGTCGGCGATGAGGACTGCATCATCCGCATAACGAATGTTATAAATCCATATTCTGTTAACTTTAATTCACATTTCAATATCTTCCAAAGCCTCCTGGAAAATTGTTTCCGAATGAAGGTTAAACAGGAGAGAGGACAGTACACAAGCTTGTCGCACTCCTCTTCGAATTTGTATCGGCTTAGATACATTATTATCTGATTCTATCTGCGCGGTTTGACCCCAGTATAAGCTTTCAATGCATCGGATGTCTTTCTGATCTATGTCGACTTTTCTAAGAAACAGCAGAGAGAGTACACGACCAGGAAATGTTTCATGTAGTAAATAAATGGTTTCACGGGCTATATGGCATGTGGCACCGTCTTGTTAAAACCACATATCGTCATGTCGCGATATCGAGAACCAATAACAGTCACTGCTTGACCAGTCTTATTTTCGAAAAAGTATGATTCAGTGATACCTCCAGTTCAAAATCCTCACCAAATAGTGACACATCCTGATCCATTTGTTTTTTGAGAATCGCATGCGAGTTCTCTGAACCCCAAATGCGGCAATTTTGATGATTAATGAAACCATCAAGGAGAAAATGAGCTTCGTCGCTTAGGATGATTTTGCTCGAAAAATCAGCATTTACTTTTTAATGTTCAATAATCCATTCAGCAAGCTCTTTTCACTGTGCATGGTCATTAGGCTTCAGTTCTTGTTACAATTGAACTTTGTAAGCATTTAGATATAGATCTTTAATAAATATACGTTATACAGAGCTTCTTAAAATTCGCAATTTTTTTTTACGAAGCCGGATTGATGTTCCTGGACTTTTACCAGCACTTTCACGCACTGCCTCGATATTAACATTTAAGCGGCTTGTTATTGGATGGCCAGTATGTTTAGCATTACCAATTGATCTAGTCTCCTTGAATTTTTCAGTTACTTTCTTCACAATTAACGTAGTTAAACCAATATTCCGACCATATTATCTACAAAATTTGCGAACGGTGGCCGCCAAAATTTCATTATTTTTAAAATATTGTTCAACAATGAAAACGCATTGTTCTCTCGTGTAGTACTCCATCTTTACTAAGTCTTAACTATTAGCTATCAAACTATTTTTTTTTTTGGATGCCTACACTTTACCGCATAAATGCAGGTAAATTCAAATCTTGCATGAATTTTGGGACAACCTTTACAAACTGAAAATTATTCTTTATGAATCCCTCGTTAAGTATCGAAAAGCAAAAACTAAGAAATTAGATGGCTTTGAATTTAATTTAGGTTAAAATTAGATTAAAAACTATCATCACAATTTACTGATTGTCTCGTAATTCTGTTATACCTATAATATTGTACAGGTATCAAATATTTAATGTTATCTTGATGTTTTTGTGATGGATAGGGTTGGGTAGAAAGGAGACGTGTAGGATGCTGACGCACAAGGTGTCATCTAACAAGAAACTTTTCCATTAATAATTTTGAAACAGAAACTGAGGTCTAAATTTTATAATCAATACTTGCTTGTAAAATATGGGGAGTTTCCAA
This sequence comes from Diaprepes abbreviatus, assembly GCA_034092305.1. NCBI lineage: Eukaryota > Metazoa > Arthropoda > Insecta > Coleoptera > Curculionidae > Diaprepes > Diaprepes abbreviatus. The sequence goes on from JASJET010000129.1 coordinate 5,456,065, forward strand.
AGTTTGCATTTCAACTTGAAGTAATAAACAGTTTTATTATATTTTTAACTAGGGCAGAGCAAGTTAAATATGTCTTCAAAAATTACATCTGTAAAAATATTCATTGTGGCGCCTCTTATCTCATAAATATATCTGTTTTATTATGGTAGTGAGAACTTTCAAGTAACATCATTAAGAGGCATTACGTTTAGTATAGTGAATGATAGTTCATGTTTAATTAGAGCTTTATAAACTCTAACTCAAACTTTATGTTGTTTACAACTTTAAAGGGTCAAACTTAATAATTTAATTCACAGAAATATATTTCAGTATTATCAGTGGACATAGAAAATTGGGATTGCGACAAAATGTAAATAATGGATAGTTTTTGGATCAAAATTTAGACAACACTAAACCAAAATTTGAGTAAGCGGAGATTGTGTTTAAAACTCTTTTTCAATTTTGACTTTTAAAAAGCTCTTAGTTACAGAAATGCATCAATTATATGATATAAGATCTTCCAAAATTTTACTGTACAGACTTTAAAAGCAATAAAAACGTTATATTTTCGCATTGCTATTAATCCCAACTTGTAGTTCTGGACTTGAACTATTGCGCGCAGAATTTGAAAATATCTATTTAATCAAAAGTTTTTCAAAGGTTTTACGATTTTTAATTCAAAAATTATGGGTCAGAAAAATTACAAGAGACACTTTTTGCTTTGAATCGCCCAAGGAACAACAAAAAGTTACACCAGCTCAAAAAAATTTCTCAAGGTATTTATACTAATTTAGGAGAAAGAGGTAACTTTTATACTAAGAAAACAGGATGGTCGAAACTGTAAAAGGAGCCCAGAAAGGAGAGATTTTGGTTCGTATTCGGACAATTCGTACTTAAGGTGCGTATAAATATGACGAGCTCAGCGCGTGACGCACCCGTAACGAGTTTGCCTCGAACCTTCTTTGACATTTACCGGTTCGACTGAACCCTTATGCATTCAGCGTCCGATGACAAAGAAGATTTTAAAAAATGTTTGGGCCCAGTAAACCAAGAAAACATAAAGATAAATAAAAAGATATTAATATTTGTAGACAGAGATATTTATCAGTATTTGTAAACTTCGATAATTTGAAATAGGTGGCGTTTTCGCTCCAAATGTATTTTGTATTACGGGTATTGAAATTTGTTTGCCAATTGAGTACCATAGTAGATTTTTACAAAGAATTTTGGCCAGGTATAGAGTTATTTCTTTTGGTTAATCGGACTTATTGATGACGAAGAAAAGCAGCCTTGTTTTGGTTGAAGTGGATCACACCACGAAAATTTCTCGCCAACTTTTTAGTTAATACAAAGTTAGCGAAAAAGACAGACCTGCTTTGCTATGTCTGGCGACGAAGAATAAACTGCTGCTTTGTTGGTTTTATGTTAATAAGTTTATTTAATAAAAAAAGAAAACCTCGGCGATAATAGCGCACTGCCTTGGATAAAAAACGGTTAAGATTGGAAATTCTAGCAGATTTATAGTTCCAATATATTAGCGGACAATACAGAAATTTCACGAAAATCTCTCTTTTAGATTTTGAATATTTCTTAAACAAAATTAAACCAGGCATTTTCAAAAGATATTTTCAGCAGCCTATTTCCATTTGACAGACACATTTTCTTTTCGCTGATCTCTGCAGATTTTCTGCCACAATTTCATTCCACACATTTACTTTTTTTCTATTTTAAAATTGTTGTCCATAACTCACAAATTTTAAAATTGTTTGTAAATCTCCTCTAAATTCAACATATTTCTTTCGGACCACTCCACATTCACTTATCAACAACTTTTAATCAATGCTAAGTGCTAAATAAATTTTATTTCATTGACAAAAAAATAAAAGAATTTCGTTGCGTCAGTCTCACAGCAAAGCACATTTTTTCGAAAAGCGTGTCATAAACCCGTCCCGCTATAAAAAGAAAAATATTTTGAATTCGCACCAAAACATCGACTCGGTCGAGGTACTCGCAAACAATAGAATCTTTAAAAAATTAACTTCCTGCAACCCAAATGCATTTATTACCTCCTTTGAGACCTGCTGCCGAAGGCCTTCAACATCAGTAGAAATCGGCAAAATTGAAAGGAGTCTAGCTTTAAATTCGCGGCAGGCTCGTCACGAGCTCGTCACTTATTCGGCTACCGATATTTAGGCGCACTTTTTAAAAATGACTTATTTAATCTGTGGTCTCATCGGTAAATTGGTCGCAGTAGTGAATTTCTTAGAACTCCTCATAACCCAGATATTAACTCGCTTGATTTTTATTTGTAAAGTCACGTGAAATCGATAATTTGTAAAGATGAAACTAATAAACTTGTATAGAATATTCGAGAAACCGCAAATGTTATTAAAAGTAATCAAGAAACTTTTCCAACGATAAGATGTAACTTAATTAAAAGTTTAAAACATTGAAGTGAACGATGGAACTTGTCAACAATTACTGAAGTTATCTTGTTTGTTTTAACTCAACTGTTTTTATTTCTTGCATTGTGTTATTTAAAATACAAATTAAATAAAATTAATTGTTTTAAACACATTGTGATATTTAGACGCTTACGAGGTTTGTCCCAAAAGTATCGAACCTGCATTCATATCTCCGCGTCAAAACTTCCGAGCGACCTCTGTGGGGCATGGGCGTCACCAGTAAGTCTTCACGAACTCGTTGGTGTGCGCAGGTACCGACTAGATGTGTTAGTTCGTGAACGGTGTGCTTTTGTTTACAGTGTCTTTTTTCATTCGTCGCATTTTGTTATTGTAAAAAATAACGGAAAAATTAGATCAACGAATTTGCATTAAGTTTTGCTTTAGTCTTGGAAAAACTTGCTCGGAAACAATTAATATGATGAATAAGGCATTTAGAGAAACAAAGCGACAGTCTTCACAGTGGAAGCAATCGCCAAGACCAAACAAAGCACGTCAAAGTCGGAGCAAAGTGAAGACAATGTTGACTGTTTTCTTTGATTATGAAGGTGTTGTGCACCACGAATATGCTCCGAGAGGTCACACGATCACTAAAGAATACTACGTTGAAGTATTGAAAAGATTGCGTGACGCAGTCAGAAGAAAACGGCCACAGCTTTGGACAAGCGGTGATTGGCTGCTTCACCACGACATTGTGCCAGCGCATTCATCGAACCTTGTGCAGCAATATTTAACAAAGCACCAAGTCGTACAGCTTCGCCAGCCGCCGTACAGTCCCGACGTAGCTCCCTGCGACTTTGGGCTCTTTCCCAGATTAAAAATTCCGCTCAAAGGACACCCAGTGCATGTAAATAATGGCATTTTGTAGGAAACAGAATGATTCATAAAGTGCTATTTTCTACTAAAAACATAATAATGTAGATTTTAAATATCATATGTTGAACCGTTTGCAAAATATGACTTATAATCTACAATAATTTTTTACTTTGAATACCCTGTATCTCTTAAATTAGGGTCATTTCGAAAAAGCGTATATAACTTGACCAGTCTATTTTAATGTCTAGTATCTTTAGTGATTCCACTAGTTAAGAAACACTCTGTATATGAAACTTTACGAACATTAAAGAATGAGGTAAAATATTAATAACAGTTTAATTACATTCAGATAAAACCATAAAATTATAAATTATATTAAATTAATATATTAAACGTGTTAGAATCTCTGATGCATGTTTGTTTTTGATGCGTGTAAACTGTAGTTTAGTAGTAAGCTCGACGCTAAGAGTGTTTTTACGGTCTACAAACTTTCGTGATTTATGGTATGTTGATTTTTCATCGTTCCTGCTTTCTGATTAACGTGTTATTATCTTAAAGCTTACGTTTAGGTTGGTAATTTGTTGATGCGATATCAATTTGTTTTATAATACTTTCAGTTTAAGCTTTTTTGTTCAGCATTTAAAAATTAATTGTACTTAGTCGAGGTGTTCGGTCTGTGATAATTCATCCGATTTTAAAGGCTTTTAAAGACCATTTATACATTTTTTATTTTTATAATAGAAGTTAACTTTAAAGTTTGGCTAACGCAAAAAAAAAGCAGGTCGAGGTTAGGAAAATTTTCAAAAAAACTGATTTTCGTGGAAAACAATAAATGTGATAGATCTTCATTTCAAAGATTTCTTTCACGTACGTAATTTTTATATAGAAATCGAACAGCCAGAATCATTAAGAAGATTTAAGACTTAAACCCGATTTAGTTGACATAAAATTTAGATCTTCTAGTCGACCGCTTTTGTTTTGCTTATAATATTGTCATAATTTATGTTATATATGTCAACAAATAACCGCTTATACAAGGTGTTTCCAAATAAGTTCGAGTTATTCTTGAGCTAATTTTAAGTATAAAAGTTCATAAAAACATATGTCTGATAATGATTAGTTTTTAAGATACTGTTTTTATTGTTTTTATTACTTGAAGGACCACCATTTAAACCGGAAATGTGAAAAACACGTCTCTTTCTTCTCGGGCTTTCTTTTCTTCTAAAAAAAAAAAAACAAACTTTTTTAAATTCATTTATTTACTCCTGAACTTCTGCGGCAATACTTAACCTTTCTCGCCTGCAGAAAACTTGACTAACAACCCACTTTTTGAAATACTGGAAAAACAAAGAATTATTTGAATTTCGCGAAATAGTAATAGGTAGGCAATCGATACATTAACGCACGAAGAGCTACACAGTAAATACTCCTCTTTGGGGACAAACAACTAATTGGCCGAAATTGATTACTCCGCCTCCTAGAAATGTTTAAACGAGATTAGGAGTTAACAAACGGTCGAACTCGTCCAGAAAGTATATAATATATTATAACTGGTTGGAAAGGTTTCTTCAAAATGAAGAAAATGCTTTTTTCAGAATTCAAATTAAAGCAAAACTTTGGACTTGGCGAGCATTTAAAGTAGGAAAAATATTCTGAGAAAAATTGAAAAAAGTTTAAACGTTGAAAAAAAAAACATCATTTTCAAGTAGAATATATATATATATATATATATATATATATACATATATATATATATATATATATATATATATATATATATATTCTTTCAGTTCATCCTTTCGTCATTGCAGTCTTGCAGACATTTCGCCAAGGTCGCACTTGGCATTTTCAATGCTTACTGATCGAAGTTTGGAAAGTGAACTGAGGTTCGTTAGATTGCACAGGCTTTTTTATATTTTTTGTGATCGTTTGTGATCGTTCGTGGTCGTAGGTTGTACCGAAGATTGTTCGGTGGTGACTCCGAACGATCACAAAAAGTATAAAAAAGCCTGCGCAATCTAAGGAACCTCAGTTCACTTTCCAAACTTCGATCAGTAAGCATTGAAAATGCCAAGTGCGACCTTGGTGAAACGTCTGCAAGATCCTTCAACAGGAAACAATGACGAACGGATGAACTCCCGGATAAACAATAAAGCACATTTATCCATCCGTGACACACTTCAAACAAACATTTCACGGATTCCTCCGTATGAGATGCAATAGCAGTGGATATATCCACATTATGCCGTTGTAGTGCTGAAATCACATTCAGCAAACGTACAACTATATGCAGCTCCGTATATGAATGAAGTAAAATGCGAACAGTAAATGCAAACTTCTCTCCATCATATCCTTTCTGTGTTAGAGGTTGCACAGTTAGAATAAATTGTTATAGAGCGCAATTTATCCTATTCTACCACCATCAAGATGATGGCCTACCTGTACCACCATACCGAGAAGGAAGTCAAAACTTACCATGCAAATACTGAACGCGGCTTCGTACCTCTGCTATATCACTGTGGCGGGGAAGGTAAGTTTTGACTTTCTTCTCGGTATGGTGGTCTAGGTAGGCCATCATCTCGATGGTGGTGGAAAAGGATAAATTGCGTTCTATAACAATTTATTCTAACTGTGCAACCTCTAACACAGAAATGATATGATGGAGAGAAGTTTGCATTTACTGTTCGCATTTTATTTCATTCATATACGGAGCTGCATATAGTTGTAGGTTTGCTGAATGTGATTTCAGCACTACAACGGCATAATGTGGCTATATCCACTGCTATTGCATCTCACACGGAAGAATCCGTGCAAGCTGCATAAAGATATATATATATATATATATATATATATATATATATATATATATATATATATATATACATATATATATATATATATATATATATATATATATATATATATATATATATATACGCCACTCGGCGGGAGGTCGGCGAAGCCGCGTTCAGTATTTGCATGCTTGCTTCCGATCTGTCCTTTGCACGGCCAGGTGCATGTCAGTACCCTGATGAATCTAGTAGAGACGAAACATATCCCTCTGCCGTATCACTGTGGCAGGGAGGGTAAATTTGACTTTCTTCTCGGTATGGTAGTACAGGTAGGCCATCATCTCGATGGTGGTGGAATAGGATAAGTTGCTTTCTATAACAATTTATTCTAACTGTGCAACCTCTAACACAGAAAGGATATGATGGAGAGAAGTTTGCATTTACTGTTCGCATTTTCCTTCATACATATATATGTATATATATATATATATATATATATATATATATATATATATATATATATATATATATATATATATATATATATGTATATATATATATATATATATATATATATATATATATATATATATATATATATATATATATATATATGTATTCAATTATAAATCTCCAATAAAAATGGAGAGTGTGACCAAAATTGCAACCAAAGTTTTAAAGAAATCATAAAAAGATATTTAAAAATAATTATTTTTCTTGCGGTTCACGAGCAAATTTAAAGAAATTCATTGTTTTTTTTAACAACGATTTATTCCGTCTTGTTATTTATTTATTTTTAAAAGCAGTATTACTTTCCAAAATTTTCAATTGTTTTAAAGTAATTTATTTCGCAATTTATTTTGTTTTATTATGAGTAACAGAAATTTATATCGGTTGAAGATCAAATAAATTTACTTTCTTATTGTTTAATTATTTATAAACCATTGTTGAAAACTTAATGTATCTTTGAGCATTAAAGAAAAATCTTGGGAATATTTTTATTGTGATTAATGGTTTTTCTAATTTACAGGGAAATAATTATATATTCAGTCATTTTCGATCTTTGTTGTTGTTTTAAAAAGAGTCTTAAGTTACTATACGTACCCAGTTGATAAAGTATTTTAAATGGCCCAAAGATATAGCTTCTTTGGTTAATGTGATTAGTCGCAAGATGGAATAAATATAGCTCATAAATTTTATTGTTTTTATAAGATTTCTGTGACTACAAATAAACTTATATTTATGTTTTCGTCGAAGAAAATCGCATTTTAAATAGTTTTGGAGAAGGTGGAGAATTACGAGCCCCTAAGGGGCATTTCAAACAAAATCAAATAATTTTCAGATAAGTTATATTTTCTTAACTTTTCAGGATGTCTTTATATTTATTTACAAACTTGGTTAAAATTTAAGAACAAAAGCAAAATCATTTGCGTTCATGTTTACCTTACTTTAGTTGGGTAAACACGAACACCAAGTGGAGTAATTATGACTAGTTTACAAAAATCAGTCTTCAGTTACGGCATAAATTACATAGATAGCCCGCCGATGTGGATTACTTACCCATTCTTACATTTTTCATGTGTCCAGTTCGTATATACGACACAGTCCTCATCGGGTAAGCCTATGTTTTTACATTGCAAATAATACAATAATAGTCACCATCATTGTTCTTTTTTTTTTAATTCTTTCAGTATGATTTTCGTCATCAGAATCAAGAAACTCTTGCAGGGTTTTGAAAGTTTTCCTGACGTTTTTATCTTCCACATTAAGTTCCTTATTTATTATTTGATTCTTCGGTATTTTCTCAGTTCTTTTACTCTCTGTTGCTATTTTTTTTTATTTTCTTTCTCATGCAATTATTCTTTGACAGGTATACTTGTTGATGAAACTAAATGAGATTATGCATAAGGATTTTTTATACCAGAATTTTAAAGGAATTCGAAAAGTGTACAAGTTGAAGTTGAATGTCGATACTTAGAAAATAAGTTGATTATGGCATAGCTTCTTTCAAGTCATCCTGTAAAATTTAATACAATAGAAAAAATTCACACAATAAATTTAACATTAGCAGATAAAACAGATCACCGATATAAAAAATAATTTGTAAGGATTACGCAGCTGCATACATAGGACAAATTCGGAGTAAGATCAACATCTGATCGAAAGAATCTAAAAAATCCATATTAAATAATAAAATAAGTGTAATTATGTCAACTTAATTACTTTATCGATTTAAGTAATACTCAACTGCTCAATTCAGAAACAAAAAGTCAAAAACGTAATTTATTCGAACAATTAGAAATTAAAAAATCAGTTATATAGTTGGTTGCATAGCTACTTTTAGGCCTCCTCAACATTTTCTTGTATTTTTATGATTTTTAGCAGAAAATGTGCAACTGAGCATTGTATTTGTATATTATCAGGTTGCCTTTTATAAATTTTCGTATTTGCCCAAAAAATTGATGTGGAGACAGTTGTGGTCGAAGAACATCATTGTAAATTGGCTACAATTCTAACCCACTAAATACAGGATGTCCGGAAATTCCTTTCGTATACTTGGAAGAAAGATTTTATATATGAAAAAATTCTTATATGGACATAGGTCCACAAATGCGTCATAAGTAAGCTTTGGCCGTGTAAAGTGGCACTCGAATACTGATTTTTATTTAATATCTTTTAAACTGCTTGTGGTATCGATGGTATTTTTGATATTACAAATGAGCAGTAAATTTATTTAGGGACTTTCCGTTAGGGGGGCGATCTAGTTTGTTTATCCATATTTTTTTTACACGATCTTTTTTTAGAATTCTACTTAAAAGTTATGGTTTCATAAAACGATTTACATAAACAATATATTGTAAAAAAGTCACTAATTGTATAGGAGAAAACCTGCTTTAACTAAATCACTGTATAAACTCTGTTTTATTTGTGTTTAAACTAAACATCAAAGTAGGCTTATGGCGACTATAAATTTAGAGCGAAAAACATCAAGTATCTTGAGTGTTAATGTCATAATAAAGAATCATTATTATCTGTCTTATTTAAGAGCTCTGGTTAAAAGAATTTTTTGAAAATTTGTTTTTAAAGTTTAATAAAAGAACACACAAGAATGTTCAATTTACTTATCAAAATAAAAATTTTGAAAAATTTTTCTTTTGTTTTTTATTAGCTTTAAACGTAAAATAAATTAAGAAGTTCGGAAAAGAAAAAAAAACGCCAATAATAAGTCTTCATGGTATTTTGCTTTTGTTATTTCATCATTAAAGTTAATTGTTGGTTGAGCATAAAATAAAAATAAAGAGAAAAATAAGTCTCTTAGCCAAAAAAAGTTATTATGGATGTTGAAATTAATTTTCTTTCATCTCAATTCAGGTAGCTAGACAATTTCTCATTGAAGTCCTTACTCTCTCCAAAATACCTTGTTTGTTAAGAATTTATTGGCAACAGTGCATGCATTTATTGACAACAATGCATGACATGTTCTTTTTGTTTTACATTTTCGATAGTTGTAGGGTAGATTTAGTTCCAGTGAACGGAGTGGACAAGGAATGGACTCACCTGCTTACCCATCTGTCTGGATACGTTCGATTTAAGTGTTCTCGAACCAAATCACCGGAGTAAGGCGGAGCCCCATCGCGAATAAAGAACGTTTCCTGTCTTTGAAGCAAATCTACAAGCAAACCTGGCAAACATTCTACAAAAAATCTGAATATGCAGACCCGTCTAAATGTAAAAGGATAATAAGCGGGCTTCCTATTCGATCTCCCTTGATACCTGCCAAAGATTGATTAAAAATTTGTTTTGAAATCGAGTTTCGAAAATTTCATAGGATGGTAATCTGCCCACATATATTTATTATGAAAATTTACAATACCTTCACACGTACACCTTGCTTCGTCTCACACAGATCGGCAGCATTTCACTTTATTCATTCAGAAAAGTGACCCTGGAAAGTAGACCTTAAGGTTAAAGCAAAAAAGTTGTTCATTTAAAATTTCCCATATAGTATTCTTAGAAATACCCTGTTGTACAACAGTTTTTCTTGTACTCATACCAAGATTGCTTGCAACAAGTTCTAGAACTGTTTCTTCTACTTCTAAGTTTCGAGTAGTACGGTTTCTCCCACAGTCATTTCCATTTTGCATAAGAGTACCATTTTCTCTTAAGCGCTGGTGTAATTTATTAAGTTCTCGAGGTTCCCGAATCACAACCAGCTTTGCTATATATAAAACGCATATCAGCTAATTCTATAAAAGAATAATCCGACATGTTCTTTCAATTTACACCTTAAACATAAAATTATTCTTTTGATCAGCTTTCTCAAATAAGACAAATAATTATGGTTCTTTATTATTTTGACATAATCACAAACATAAGCGTCATAAACCTATTTTGGAGTTTTGACATTGAATTAATTAAAATGAATTTTCCCATTAGGGTAGTGATTTTTTACAAAAATATCTTTTTTATATAAATAATCTTGCCGAATCATAATCTTTAGATAGAATTTTAAAAAAGTGTCATGAAACAAATAGTCATCAATAAATCAGACCACCCTCTATCGGAACTTCACTGACTAAATGATATTTATTGATGTTAGTTCGAACACTAGAAAACTTATCGGTGCTTCAGACAATTCCAAAAAACCCGTGCTCGCGGGGCCATCTTTCAACGGTCATAGCTCCCTTATCACGCATTTGCAGATCTATATTTATATGAAATATTTGTCATATTTTCCTATATAGAATCTCCCGTTCAAGTTTACGAACGGAATTTCCGAACACTCGGTATATCTTAGCAGATGGTTTTTGACAAGTCTGTATTATAAAGGAAGAAATAATTATAATTTCAGAAAAGTGGGTTCCAAGATTGTTGACTTCCAAACAAAAGATGCTTAGGCAAATAAATCCTCAAAATCCACAGGACAGGCGATGAAGCCTGAGTACATCGCTGGAATTCAGAAGTAAAATTAGAGTTCGTGCAGTGGATTCATGAGGGTTATCCACTTCCAAACAATGTCCACATACAGTTTTCAACTGGGAAGCTTATTACTAACGTCTTTTAGGATCAAGCTAGGCTTATTCACGCACCTATTGATGAAAAAATATTAAGGTTTTTGTCACAAAAATGCTATCCTTCTTTACTAGAATGCGTGAGTCTATAAAACAACTAAAGTTCAGACCATTTCTCCCGCTTAATAGTCTCCATTTGGTTCTGTTTGAATTCTTTTTACTTAGAAATTTGGACAAACAACACGCACGGCATCAGTTAATAAAACTATAACCGAATGTCCCTCGTAAGTCGCTTTAAATCTTTTTATTATTTTTGCAACCCCAAAAAGTCTTCACCTCAATTTTAACATTCTGAGAAATCCATCGTAGTCTGTTTTAAATTCAATAAGGTTCTCCTGTTCCGAGATATTTTCTTTCTCTAAAAAAAAAGTACGCGAACGTGTTAACGGAATCTTCCTTCATCTTTATTATAACACCTCACCCTTTATTTAGTTCTCGAAAAAGCCTTTTATAGCGTCGTATTTTAATATAAATTAAATCTGTTAATTCAAAAATATTTCTAGACTTGTATTTATATAAGAAGACTAGTAAGAAAAACGAAAAAAAGAACAATTTGATTACTATGTTATATTGTATAATTTAAATGTTATTTTTTGATATTGCATACTCCAAATATCATTAGAAATAAATATAGATTTGAAAGTCCTGAGGATGATCTCACAGAAATAGAAACCTCGACTAAAAACTGGCTGTACATTTAATGTACGTAGTCACCTTAAAAAGTACACAGTGTACATCATACATTAAATTTAAAGTTTGATCATTATTGTTAAGGTGACTATGTACATTAAATGTACAGCCAGTGTTCACTGAATTTAAGATATGTTATCACATATTTAATGCACCAATATTAACATGAGGTCAAAAAATGCTGCTACCAGGAAAAGGTGGAAATTTTTCCCATAGATAGTGTACCATCATCTGTGCACCGGTTTTAAACTCATTGGTTTCCATCAGTACCAGTAGACATCTACACTTCATCGTAAGAAAATTGCGTCCTTTAAGCAACTTATATCATAATAAATAAAAAGTTCAATACAATTTGCGCCATCTCCCGGAATCATGCAATGCACCATGAATATTAATGTAAATTCCTTTAATGTTAAGGTACATGTGAATTAATTTTAATGTTCAGAGAGGTAAAATATCTTTTGAGTTACTTTATTGAAATTTGAGATACCATTTAATCAAATTTACTGTACAACGAACTGATATTTAAATGAATTGCTTTAGATTTAAAGCAAATGTAAAGCATTCACGATTTTAGGTACAATATCATTAAATTTAATGTAGAATGGAAATTCAATTTAAAGTTATTTTTAACAGTGTCCTTACCAATGCATAAACAGAAGGTATTAGACATAATATATTATCTCCTGATAGCGATTAATGACAGTGCAATGGCTTTCTGCCCAAAACGTCTAACCTGTCACCTGTTGTCCCTGTTGCGCAAGACTGAGGTACCTCGCCCCGCGTGAGAGGTCTTTCGGTTGAGTGCAATTTTCGTGGGCCCACAATTTACATTTGATGCACATTATCCAATCTTCTGCGATTGATTCTTCATACTTGTCATTACAAATAAGACAATAATACCCTTCATCAACCTTTGTAGCACTTTTGTTGACTTTCTTTTTTTTTGCGCTGTACGTTCCTATCTTTAGCCTTCATATCATCTTCAAATGATTTAAGATTCTTCATACCTTTCTTTCTTTCAGTGGTTCGTACAGACTTATCATTTTCTTTTGCCTCTTTATTTTTCTTCCTTTGTTCCTTTTCTTCTAAAGCGTCTTCTATAGGGGTACTAGTGATTATAATTGAATGTTTCTTTCTGGAACGTTGCCTACTTTTCTGTTGTGGCAGTTGGGGAACATTAACAACATCTTGAAGTGGAATTGATTTGTCCAACACAGGTAAAAGTGTTACTGATCGCTGCTGCACAACTGATAATGGAACTACTTGTGCATTAGGTGACACTGCTCTCTGCATAGATAGTGTCGGTGCAATCTGGGTATCAGGTGTTACTTCTGGTTCCACAGATGGTGTCGGTGCTATCTGGGCATCAGGTGTTACTGCTCTTTGCATGTTTGATGTCGATGCTGTCTGCACATCAGGTGATGTCGAATCAAAGACATGGTCGTCAAATTTTATTGTATCTAAAGGCCAAATACCAGCTGCTCGAAAACCATTTGCAGCTTTTTCTATATTACTGCTTCGATTGAAAACTTTAGTAAAAAGCTCGACAACTTCATACTGTGTAATTTTTCGGCCTATATTTGAAGCCATGTATAAGTCACATTCTCTGTTGTATGCAATTTTGAGTGGTCCAAAATATGTTAAGTCCAGCGGTTGCATACGATGTGACGTATGTGGTGGAAGAGATAACAGTATTATCCCATTCTGGCTACAAAGCAGGTAGCAAGCCAAGCTAATATGACTTTCATGGTTGTCTAAAATAAGAAGAATAGGTTCTTCAACAGTTGGTTTAGCGTAAGAGATAAAATGATGTAACCAATCTATAAATAGGTTTTCATTAATCCAACCCGAATCGCTCACGGCTGCAACCATATCAGCATTGCCTCCATGCAATAGATGAGCATTCATTCGCTTCCTCTTGAAAATAAAAAATGGAGGGACATACTTTCCTGAAGCACTGAATGCGCAAACAATTGTTGTGCCTCTTTCACCACTTGTAGCCATGCCGACTTGTTTCTGGCCTTTCGGAGCTAGAATTCTAGAATTTTTTTGGGTGTTAGAAATGCCGGTCTCGTCAATATTGTAAATGCGATTGGCATCAAACTGATATTTTCTTTGTAAGGCTTCAAAGTTTTCGAAAAAGATTCTCACTTCTGTTTCATTAAACGCCGTAATTCTATTAATAGAAGTGGATTCAGGTTTGCGGAGAGAAATGTTGGGATGCCTTTTTCGAAATCCATAAAACCAGTCCTTTCCCGCCATTTGTGATGTTTGTTCAAAATTATGCTTTAACTAATTTACTTCAGCAAATTTGAAAGCTATTTTCCTCACCATCTCTATAGTTAAGCCATAAAATAGTTTGCTGCATTTTAAAATGTGTTCTTCTAATTCTTTTTCTTGGTCTTCAGAAAATATAGCCTTTCTTCTACTTTTTGGGGTCTTTATAATTTCTTTATTAAGATGGTCGTGTATAGTGCTTTTTGGCATAGAGTAAACGATAGCTGCTTTTCCTAATGCAAGTTTTTTGTTCTTGACGATCTGAATAGCTTTTTGTAAATCTTCTAATTTGTATTTGGTCACCGTCTTTCTTTGGTAATTTCTGAAATATAAAAAGGTTTAGGTAGGTTTATAAAAAATTATTTGAGTAGGTTTATAAAAACTTTTTATAACTGGGTATTCGGCCTATAATAACCCATATAGGGGTAATTACGGATGTCTGTGATTACCCCTCACAAATCGTCCGCCATTACCCGACTCACAAAAAAAAACGAAAAACTATATATTTATTTGAGATTAGAATATCTTAATGCACTTGGCGATTACTTACAAACGTTGCTTAATTAGACGTTAGTTCACTTAAAAAAAACATGAATCCCATGTTTAGCTTGAAATAATATACACGTATTCAATTTTACTAAAAAATCAGATGAAATTGTTGAAAAATAATCGACTTAACTTACCTTATACGGCGAACGCGACCTCACCTCACCATTCACTGTTGGGCACTGCATTCGGGCGCGACTCGCGATTGTGGCGGTTAAAATATCTTCTATGTTTTTCTAACATACCTACACTGGCGTGTCCGCCATTACCCGCTGTCCGGGATTCCCCCCACTCTCCCCTACTAGGTTCTGTCTGGAGCTAGGGGAATTCTTCCTATTAAAATATAAGGCTCACATTTTAAACATCTGCGTAAATGAATTCAAAAAGTATGTACTAAAATTTTACTCAATTTTGAGATAATTTAGTTAAAAAAAAATATTTGAAACATTAGAGTTATTTTGACGCCTTCTGTTTACTGTAGAAAGTTGCATATACACTGTACATTCTGAACTTAAGCAAATAAATACACAGTAGTTGAACCAACTGAACTTTTACAACGAGAATTTTATATTATGTGTTTTCCTCCTCTTGTTAACTTCATTAGGCCTTGTTAATGTCGGCTTCCTGAAAAAAAGCTTTAGAAATGTGAATGCCAGTAAATAAATAAAATTACCGTCCCGATATAAACTTTAAAGTGCTTAACCAACTTAAATTAATTAAATGCAGTCTGTAGGCCTATCCAATTATGGTTGGCTAAATGATTTTGCTCGTTGCATCAATTATCCTTGCCCGGTGATGTAAAACTACGGTCAACAATTTCAGGCAATATTCACTGTAAATTTTATAGACAAACAGCTTGATTAATATAAAATTACAGAAACTGGAATTGCGTTTCAATAAAATGAATTGAAATCACTTTAAAATAACAAGTTTTTGAATGTTGAAAATATATATATATATATATATATATATATATATATATATATATATATAAAATTTTACATAAAGAATTTTTTGGTTTTCATGTCAATGTTTTCGTACCGATGTTTAGTATACAGGCTATTAGGAAAAAGAAATTTTCTGCGTTCAATTTGAGCCCAAAATTAAAACCTAATTTTATTAAACGCCATTTGGAAATGATACAACAATTTCGTTCTAAATAACTTATTTAGTATATTTTCTCGCATTTTACGTCAAGACAATTGCCAAAATATTGTGCTTCCGATATTCAGATTTGAAAGAAGTAAACTTACGTGCGACGTACGCCGAGTACGGTACCTTTACGTACATAATTCCGAAACCGAGCTAAAGATGGTGCCGAGATACGAACTCTTGGATCGATACGCGCACCTTTATATACGTAGTTCTGAAACCGGATCACCAATGGCGCCGAGATACAAAATCTTGGATTGAAACTCCCGCCTTTTCGTATACAGTTCTAGAGATGGCGCCGAGTTGCGAAATTTTGAGTTATACAACGGATTGAAATGCCAAAAGTAAAAACTATGTTTGACGACCCGATTTTTAAACTATGAAAAAGGCTCTAAAAGCCTAAAAAGTAAAATGTTTCGTATGAGAAAAGCTCTAACAGCCTGACTACTAAATATTTTGACTATTAAATGTTGTGCTTGTAAAAAGGTTGTAAAACCTGATTGCTAAAATGCTTTATGTGTGGAAAGGCACTAAAAACCTGAATGATAAAATATAATGGTATGGAAACCTTGCTAAGATGGAAGTAAAATGCGATATATATGTCAGCGATCCGTTACTACAACACCAGTTTGTGTATGTAGTTCCGAATAACACTGGCCTTCGAACTGTAGTGTAAGGGCTCTGCGGTTTAGAAATCTAATTTACCTGTGAGCACTCTTTTTATGCAGAGGAACTTCCTTACACGGTATTTAAACCGGAATTTGCTTTTCGCTTTATGGTCTTGAGAATCGCCAGCCTTTCGCTAAGATAGCTACTAATTCGTCCAGCAATTCTCGGATTTATTTTAGATTTTTTATTTTAGCACTACAGTTTTCAGCCACGCAGCCTTGAAAATGATCGTCGAGGTTGTAACAGTTTCTTGACTTCAAAAGTCTCCAGACAAGGGAAATGAAAGCTTGCTTGAATCATTGAAATCAGAATTTCAGGCCTAAGCGCTAATAGGCTAAAAAAAATAGAACCGAATCGCTATTTTTCACAGCACTACTTTCACTTTTTCACTGGTATTCCGTCTTCCTTGTGGATTTTTTTCAAGGAGCTAAAAATGAGTATGGCGGTACTGAAAGTACTCAAGCTTTCTTCTCTTCTTGGACTATCTTTTTACGCATACTCTTGGCGGGAAAAATCAGAAAGCCTCCCTGGCCAACCAGATGCTGTATTCCGTTACCGCGATGCCTTTTGCTCTCGGCCAATCGTAAATCAGAGCGTGACCGCGTGGTGACGGCGTCATTCTCTCGCTGCGTGTCTATTAAGCAACCTTTAATATCTGTATTTCTAGGCGTAAAAAAGGTTTTCATTTTTAAATATTTAATGCATATTTACAACAATATATACATACATACTCAAGTGATCGTATTCACATCGCCATCTTTCGGCATCGTTCTTAACTGGAGTCGCAATTTTCTGGGATTTCTTTATTAGTATCCTTTATTGATTTTCGTGTCGGTAAATTGATTATCGGTTTCTGTTGCAGTTTTTGAGTAAATAATATTCAGCTTTGAGAACACATTTAATATTTTTATAATAATTAGGACCGTGGTTTCAAAAATCTCGTGAAAATTGCTTGTTGAAAAGTCTTACATTTTGCTAATTCCCTGCAACCAACCGAACTTAAAGTCATGTATAATTATCAGTCGTCTATGTTCTATTTTATTTGATTTGATTTGTCTCTGCCATCACGATCGTCGTCGTTGACGATTCTTTTTGTTTTTAGAGGCCAGCGTTATTCTAATTTAGCAACACAGCGTTACTCTAATGTCAACGTCGGAACTGAACCGTTACTCTTATATAATTGTTATTTTTTTTATATCGTAGCTTTTCCCTTCCTTAATAGAAGTACTAAATATTTCCTTAATATTGCCTCCTTTTACTGGCAAGTGTTTTGCGTCTGTTTTCTTTTTGCACATTTAGCTATTTTATTGAAAACAACTGCATGATTCAACAGTGGGTTCATAGAAATATAAACACGAAGACCATTCTTTTGGTGATTGTAGCCCGAAAGACTATCTTCAAACAGATAAGTAACAAATTTTTTAAATTTGTCATGAACCTGTTTTCGTAATGTTAATTGCAATTTTCACAGAGAAATAATATAATTTGTTCTTTACAGTTTTCGTATTTTTTTAGTTAAAATTCATAGTTCAGAACACGTACCTTGAGTTTTTTTTTGATAATCTGAAGTAAGAGTTCATATGTGAAGACAAGGCCTTCCCGGAATTCCCATTTTATCAATTTTAAGCTGCAAATGCGCCTTCAATTTGATCTTTCGACAAGAATAACTTGCCCATTTATTGTTGCCACGACAAAAGCAGTAGTTCACGCACTGTGGATTATAAAATAATGAAATTTTGGGAAAATATTTGCAACATAATCGAGACATCAGTTAGGTAAGAACTTTTCAAAAATTCGCACTTCAAAAGGGTAAAATGGGGTATATTGTCATTTGCTAAATTTATTAATATCTTTTAATCCAATAGAGACATGGCCTCGAGTTCCATTTCAAAATATAGCCCGATTTTTGAATTTTTTGATATTCCATTTTTAAAAGTATGAAAATGTGTAAATGATTCTTCGAAAATTAAGTTTCTCAGTGAAAAATAGCGCTATGAATATTATTTCTACTTTCACCTATTTTTCATAAAATTATCTCTTGAAATTGTTACTATTTCGTGGAATAATTCAAGGAGTTTTGAATAGATTTTATCAAACTTCATGAATCCATAGAATCAACGCTCATTGATCAGATGTAGTTTATTATCTAGAGTAATTTTTCGATAATGCGAGAACTAGAATAATTAAGTCTATTTCTCTATTGGATAAAAAGAAATCGGTAAATTTATGATATTACAATGTATCTCTTTTTGCCCCATAGAATGGGAATTTCCAAAATTCCTTTCTTAGAAAGTATTTACCTTGTGTTGGCAATATTTTTCCAATTTGGGATATGCATTGATACAACAGTCAGGACAACGCAGTGTAGAAATATAGATAGCTTTACTTTTCATTTCTATTTATGTAATACTTTCTTTTCATATGAAAAAACGCATTCAGTTGAAAATTTGGTATAATAAGGGCACAATGTGTAAATTTATTAGCATAAATCAAAAATGACAAATGACGCAATTTTTTGCCTAATATGAAAAAGTTTATATACAGTGTGATTCAAAAATCGATCACGAAACTTAAGGGGGTGATTCTACTTGACAAAATAAGGGTAGAGCTTCATATAATTTTTTTTTCAAAATGTCATTCGTTTTCGAGTTACAAGCCGTCCAAGTTCAAGTTTTTATTTTTTGTTTTTTGAATTACTCGCTTACAGGAAAACCGATTTGACTAATATTTGAAAGATAGACTAAGTCTTCTGCGCTTCATCATTTTAGTAACAATTCACATTGATTGTTTGCCGCTAGAGGGCACTTTACCTACATTGAAAATTGTTTTTTTGTCATAATTTTTTAGTGTTGACAGCTACAGTAGTTTTTGGCATAATTTCTGAAAGACTGATGCCAGGCCTTTAAAAAAGGTGCTCTTTATTTACATCGCTAAACCCAACGGTTTAGACGTAAATCACCCTTAAAAATTAAGTGGTAAATTTACTTTTCTCATTTCATTACCACCAGCTACCAGGTAAATAGCTATCAAAGTATACTAGAGCTGTCAGTTTAACATCAAATAAATTCGCTTTTTAAACTATTTAATTTATAATCTTAAAATAACTAATAATGGCTAATCAGTAAATATTCATATTATGGATTATTGCGATATACATTTAATTGATAAAAATTAATGAAACAGTACTAAACAAACTAAAAAAGATTCTCAAAATGTCCCCCATTTTCTTCTATACATTTCCTAACACTCTTCAAAAAATGTCGCCTAACTCGATGAAAAATTTCTGGTGTTTCTTTAATAATTTGGCACTTTTCGATTATCCTGAAGCGAAGATCCTCGACGTTGATTACTGGAATATCGTACACCAATTGTTTCAAATGACCCCAAAAGAAAAAATCCATAGGATTAAGGTCTGGTGACCTCGCTGCCCATGCCAATGGTCCACTTCGTCCTATCCATCGCTCAGGACACGTTGCATTCAAATACTGTCGGACACGTATACTAAAGTGGGGCGGAGCTCCGTCTTGGAGGATCCACATGTTGGCCCTTACTTCCAATGGCACATCTTCCAGATACAATGGGAGACGATTTTGGATAAAATCTAAGTATACGTCACCAGTTAATGGGCCATCAAAGAAATGAGGACCAATAAGGTAATCTCCTATTATCCCTGCCCACACATTTAGTGAAAATCTACGCTGATGTTTCGTTTCTACCACATTGTTTGGGTTCTCGTAAGTTTATGTGTGGATGTTGTGTAGATTTGTTATGCCATCACGAGTGAAACCAGCTTCGTCAGTGAATAATATGACGCCAATTAATCGATTATCGTGTTCATACTTAGCTAGGATCTGATTGCACATTTCCAACCGTCTCGGCCGATCATCGTCATAAAGAGCCTGCACCTTTTTTGAATGAAACGGGTAGAGTTGTTCTTCTCTTAGTATCCTCCATGAACTAGCCTGACAGAGCCGCACTTCATTCCCAATTT
This sequence comes from Diaprepes abbreviatus, assembly GCA_034092305.1. Lineage (NCBI taxonomy): Eukaryota > Metazoa > Arthropoda > Insecta > Coleoptera > Curculionidae > Diaprepes > Diaprepes abbreviatus. The sequence continues at coordinate 5,476,514 of JASJET010000129.1, forward strand.
TTCTAGTACTAATACCTGGATTATCTTCAATAATTTCAAGCACTCTTTCTTCTTGTTGCACGTTTCTAGCAGTTCTAGGTCTTCCCCTATTTCCATTATAACTTTTAAAGGAACCACATTCCGCAAGCCTCCTGTGCACACTGGAAAATGTTTGAGCATGAGGGATATTTCTTTCCGGATAACTCTCCATATAATATCTTCTTGCCAACTCTGCATTACCATTTGCTTTTCCATAACAAAAATGGATATCACAATATTCGATATTTGAATATTGATGATTAGCCATTATTAGTTATTTTAAGATTATAAATTAAATAGTTTAAAAAGCGAATTTATTTGATGTTAAACTGACAGCTCTAGTATACTTTGATAGCTATTTACCTGGTAGCTGGTGGTAATGAAATGAGAAAAGTAAATTTACCACTTAATTTTTAAGGGTGATTTACGTCTAAACCGTTGGGTTTAGCGATGTAAATAAAGAGCACCTTTTTTAAAGGCTTGGCATCAGTCTTTCAGAAATTATGCCAAAAACTACTGTAGCTGTCAACACTAAAAAATTATGACAAAAAAACAATTTTCAATGTAGGTAAAGTGCCCTCTAGCGGCAAACAATCAATGTGAATTGTTACTAAAATGATGAAGCGCAGAAGACTTAGCCTATCTTTCAAATATTAGTCAAATCGGTTTTCCTGTAAGCGAGTAATTCAAAAAACAAAAAATAAAAACTTGAACTTGGACGGCTTGTAACTCGAAAACGAATGACATTTTGAAAAAAAATTATATGAAGCTCTACCCTTATTTTGTCAAGTAGAATCACCCCCTTAAGTTTCGTGATCGATTTTTGAATCACCCTGTATATACATATATATATATATATATATATATATATATATATATATATATATATATATATATATATATATAGAGCTAAAACTGAAACTCTAAGAATATTATTTATAGAGCATGGTTTTACTAGACTTGTTCTGTATGTAATTACTAGATTACCAAGAAACAAAACTTAAAGGAAATGCATTGACAAGTTCTAAAGTAAAGTATAAAAGTGGCTTATTTGATTAAATAATTCTTCGTAGAAGACAAGAGAGCTTGTTAGTAACAGGATTTTTCAGAAAATTTTATGGCTTACTATAGAACAGATTTCCGTTAACTAAAATTACTTCTTGGTGCATTTTCAAAGGCACTCAACGGGTTTTATGAAAACTTGAAGTTAGTTGATAAACAATTCGAATTTTATAGTTTCAGCAGTGCTGATTTTGCACCTTTCGATCGAATTTCCGTTTAACAACTTTGGAAGTTTTACTACGGTAAAGCGCTACAAAGAAAAGGTGCTTCGCCAGATAATAAATTAATTAGGATATGCTTATATGTGGATTTTTACAGAGGTGGTAAAAATGAAAATTCAGTTATTGTTTAAAGTATAACGAGGTTTTCCTGATTAATTTAATTTTACACCTTAACCACTTGTCATCTAATTCAAATGTACAGTCTTAAAAATAACTTTAAATTAAATGCATATTTAATGTCTATTCTACTCTAAATTTAATGATTTGTACCTAAAATCATAAATAATTTACATTTACTTTAAATCTAAAGCAATTTATTCAAATTTCAGTTCGTGGTAAATTAAATTTCATTAAATGGTATCTTAAATTTCAATAAAGTAACTCAACTTTCTGTACATTAAAATTAATTCACATGTTCCTTACCTTTAAAGGAATTTACATTAATATTCATGGTATATTGCTTGAGATTCCGGGAGATGGCGCAACTTGTATTGAACTTTTTATTTAGTATGATATAAGTTGCTTAAAAGACCCAATTTTCTTATGATAAGGTGTACATGTCTGCTGGTACTGGCGAAAACCAATGAGTTCGAAACCGGTCTACATATGACGGTACACTACGTATGGTAATGTGATAACATATCTTAAATTCAATGAACACTGGCTGTATATTTAATGTACATAGTCACCTTAAAAAGTAATGACCAACACTTTAAATTTAATGTATAATTACATTAGATTTAATGGAATGAATTAATTTAGATTAATGTAAATTATTAGATTTAATGCATTACATTAAACGCATTTAATAAACGTTTATGAAATTTGCTTCCAGCACATTTACCTTAAATATAATGGATTTCCTTTTTACAGTGTAACTGATCGAAAAAATATTGCCTTTTGGAGTAATTAATCAATATTTTGCCAACTTTTATGAATTAAGTTTAATCTGTTTTACCTACTACAGATTTTATCATCTAAAAGATATAACAGATTTAGTCTTTGAAGTTCGTGATCTTGTTTGCCTGGCGATCCGCTATATTAAACTGGGAACAAGTGTTAAAATTAGAAACAGTACCGTAATAAAAGAAAAGTAATGGATAAAATTAAAAAAAAAATACTTCTAATACGGATCTCTTTAATAAATTTATAGGTATTAAAAAGTACTTCCTTTTCTTATTTCGTTATATTAAAAGAGAAAAAAAACTGATTTCATTCTAGTTGTTTACACGTTAGGAATGACTTGAGAGAACTCTATACATAATTGAGTACAAACATTAAGCATTTTTTACAAATATGTGTAACAAAATTTAATTCGAATACTTCATATTTTATATTTTTTTGTCAGTTATTTAGACAAATATTTAAACAATAAAGCATAGCTCAGGGGATGCTTGTTTCGCTGGAAGCTGTGTTAGCTACTGTGCTTGCCATAATGATGGAAAATATCCTCAATACTAACTCCATTTTGTGCATAAATTCTGCTATATATCATGTCCTATTTTTCTTGCTTGTTTCTTTGATGGAATTGAGCTCTAACCAATAAAAAGATCAGGTCTCAGCAGGGAGGCATGAGTTTACTACGACAGCCGGTGGTCGATTTATTATAAAAGCTTCCGACAAGGAATGACACCTTATTTATGATTAATTATAATTATTTTAAGACAATTTTTAATAAATTCAAGGGATTCTCATAAATTTGTAAGGTAACTTATTCTTTGCTTGCTCTGCCTCGGCAATAGCCGACGGAAAATGTATTTCTTTAATTTAAAAATAATTAACGGGTTACTTGTTTAATTTTGAGACGAAGACATTTTTATAAGTACAAACCATTTTACATTGACTTTCACTTTTCCTTTCTGAGACAACTAAAGAAGCTGTTATTTTTACATCTCAATTTATATGGTCATCCTTTGGGATTTTGGGGTGTAAAATAATTTAAATTATTCTGGTAATTTTATTTCACTATTTAATTTAGTCAGATTCTAATATTTTTTTCTCGCCTAACTGACGTTTTGGCGTAAAAATACCAGCATAGCAACAATAATTGACATAAGGTATATTTTCTCTACTTTTGGACGTGAAATCAAGGTTAGTGCCATTTTTTAGAAAATTATTTATATATATTAAAAAAAAATTTATATATATTATTATTTTTACTAGAAAAACATAAAATACGAACGGAACGTAAACAATAAACTTATATAATCCAATATAAATCCTCATAGAAACATGCTTCTAGCTGGAGCTCCTTTTGTCGCATCTGATTGAGATGAAGTAATTTGTCTCGATATTTCATTGAATTTTACAATTTCTTCCAGTGTAATAACTGGTCACGAGGAACGCAAGGTTATGAAATTAACACTATATTATTGATTGTAACTTAAGTGGTGGAAATTTCATTGATTTTTCCACCTAAATAATTTTGAAGCTATCCCTTAGATTGATAGCGTAGTAACTATAACTAATAATTCTGGTTTATTCAATACATTTATTTAATAATATATATATATATATATATATATATATATATATATATATATATATATATATATATATATATATATATATATATCGATATTTATTTCATAATATTAATATTCTAGACTTAATAATCTATATTCTAACAGGTCCCAAAACCACAAGAAGACCGTTTTAAAACATCAGTATCCGGTGGTATTTTGTTTCACCTGCCGCACTTGTAAGGGGTTTCAATTTTTAGGGATATCAGTCACGGTTAATAGCTATCTCGACTCGAAGCAGGTTTATTGTTTTTCTGTTATTTTTTTCTCTACATCCTGTCTGTCAAGACGGATATAAAGTTTGGCGTAACGTAAGAGGGTTATTTTGAATTTTCAGGTAAAAAATCTGATGTGATATATTTTTTTTGTTTTTCGGTACGATTTAATACGTGCAAGAAAAAGAAAATAAGACAAAAGAAATTTAGTCAATTGTCAATTATTCGTTACTTTTCCTAGTACAAGTCGTGTATTTTTCGAAGCAACGATAGAAAAATTCAAGCAAAGTTGAATATACAAGGTGGCCCAATAGAGAAGCAAAGTCAAATAGGTTTGTTATTGTAAAAGTAAGAAAAAAATATTTTAAATAAAAGTTACAGAAAATTGATATGCCTATATTCCAAAATTATTTGTTGCTACACAAGGTGATACAGAAAAGTTGGAAATCAAGAAATAGAACACCCCATATATTTTTATATATTTGAATTTCCCATGAAATCTCGATACAGGTCTCAAATTAGTTTTACGCTGATGCGACGTTGCCAAATTAGTGAAAAAAAACATGGCATTATAAAAGAACTACGCACAAAACCTATAGGAAATTGATCTCAGTGTATTCACTCCAAATTTTAGAAATACAGATTTCGAGTAAGGCACCCGCAGATAACTCATTCCGTCGACTTTGTGACAAGTGCCAAGATCGTTTGAAGGTCCAATAATTTTTTTAGATGGTGACCAATATTTTTGATCATGGAAAGTATGAATGAATGAATGAATGAAAAAGGGGTGGTGGTACTGGATCATCGATGTATAGGCCTCCATTGGGCCTTTTATATCCCACCATATCTGTAGGTTATTCGAGACCGATCGCCTTTGCGAATCCAAGTAGCCCCATTAGTTGAACTTGCCTAACTGCTTCTGGTAACAAAATTGTATCTCCGAAATGTCTCTGTCTTAGACCGTTGAGTGTTGGACTCTCTCTGAGGACATGGTTAACCTGTTCATCCTCCTCCAAACATCATCTGCACGTCGACTCGTCTTCGACACGGATTCTATGAAGATGGACCCTGAGGTGACAATGTTCTATCAACAATCCCACCACAATTCGCAGCTCTTTCCTTCCCAAGGAGAGAAGCTCCTTAGTACGCCGTGCGCTAGGTCTAGTTATAGCGCACCACATTCCAGGAGCTTCCCTCCATGATTCAATAAATTTGCTTTCATGGAAAGTAATATCGCGAAAAATGTTCGATCAAGGGAATGACATTAACCGCAAGGCCAAACAAGGTCATTTTCGAATATCACTTAAAACTTAATTCAGTTTTTGGTTACAGTATTTGTGACTTCAAAAGAGCCCTGCCAATTAAGGTAAGACCTTCGAAGAGTATTGGCCTGCTAAGGCAAGACCTAGGAATGATCCTGAAAGTTAAGACAGAATCTTCGAAATATTCAGCCAATTACGACAAGACCCTGAAAAGACCCGATAATTAAGATAGGACCTCGAAAAATATTGGCCGGTTGAGGCAAGACCTAGCAAGTAGCTACGCATGCTCAAAAAGATTAAGCGAGATATAGATATTCGTAAGAGTAATGAGTAAATGATAAATAGCTTTCAAAATCGGGCAATGCAAAAAGTCAGTTTAAGAGATTTTTATATGGAAAGAAGAAAAAAAAACTGAACTAAGAGACGTTTGAAAATAATCTTGTTTATCCTTGCGGTCAACGTCACGGCTTTAGTCGAACAACCTCGGCTATATTACTTTCCATGATCAAAAATATTGGTATTATCTAGAAAATAAATCGACCTTCAAATGACCTTGACTTCGACTACAATATTAATGGAAAAGATCACTTTCGGGTGCTTCACTCAAAATTGCAATTTCGACATTTTCATCATTGAGAATAGCTTTCTTTTTATGCATTTTTGTTTTAACAGTGCCAAGATTTTTTTTTTTTTGGATATCTATCAGCAAATGTTTGGCATGTTGTTAATAACAAAACTTAAAAGCCTTATAGCGTTATTTTTAATACTTAATAAAATAGCATTATAAAAATAGAGAGTTTATATTTTAAAAAATTGACTTTTAGCCAAGTAAATATTTACTCTTAGTTTTTGATTACCCTGTATTTATTTATAATCAAAATAGTACCACTGTACACTGAAACAGATTCTCTTCTAGAGGGAAACCAATCCAAATTAAATAATAAAGGTTTTCATAACAGGAAAATTGATAATTATGTTTAGACTTGCAACCCCATTTTTGACATTATCGTTGTGAGACACTCTGTATTTACCCAATGCGGTAATTCCGCATTTTCTTGTAATGTATTATATCAATTTACAAACAAATGATATATATATATATATATATATATATATATATATATATATATATATATATATATATATATATATATAGGTCATTGATACGACGCCTGGCGGCGTTCGTTGGAACAATTTAGGAATCTCCACTTTTTTCTTACGAATTACGACACCTTTTAATGTCAGGACTTTGCCAATAATTAAATTCCAAAGAAGTACTAAAGCGGTAGGCAATATGAAATTTTATTGCCGATAATATGTCATAACGAATTTTAATGAACTTAGTACACATAAAACTATTTAGTTCCATTCAGTAATTGTATATATTTCTTTATGTTCTGTCGAGATAACGATTGAAACTCTCAACATTCCTCTTACGGTCGGTTCCTAAAAAAACCTCACGTTATTGGATACGTATTACGTTAGGCTTCCGTGGCGATTTTTTTTCTCTTTTTTTACATATCTTATATTATCTTATTGTTCCTTCCAAAAAGTTAGAATACCAAAGATGTCTTAAATATTTTCCTTATCGGAATCTGAGTTCTAAAAAGTTTTTTTCTTCCTGTTTTCATAAATTAGTAAATATAACCGAAAGAATTTTTTTTTTAAAGATTTACTAAGTGCTATTTTGTTAATAATATTCAGTGAATTATTTACATGAGCATTTATACTCGATAATAATATACATTTTATTAATACGATTAAATTCTCTCGACTTCAATGATTTTTAAATAAAAAAAAAAATCAAAATCAATCCAACCCTGAAATTTATTTGCCCAACTGTATTGTACTATACTATATTAACCGTTGGTATATAGTATATATACAGGTTGGTTGAAAAGTTTTGAAAGCGAAAATGAAAGAATGTTTTTTTTTTAATGAAATTAGTTTTTTTATTCAATATAATCTCCCTTAACTTCAACACACTTATTCCAACGATCCTCCAATAATTTTATACCATCTTTGTAACGATTTTCCGGAAGTTCTGCAAAATAATGTTTCATGGCTGCAATAGCTTCTTCATTCGATGAAAAACGCTTTCCACGAAGAAATTGTTTCAAATTTCTGATGAGGTAGTAGTCGAAGGGAGCCATATCTGGTGAATACGGTGGGTGTTCAAGCAATTCGTACTTTAATTCTTTCAATTTGGCCATCGTCAAACCACTTGTGTGAGAATGTGCATTGTCTTGATGAAAAATGATTTTTTTCTTCTGTAAGCCGGGTCTTTTTTCACTAACTTTTTTATTCAACTGGTCCAGAAGGTTACAGTAATACTCAGAGTTAATTGTTTTACCCTTTTCAAGATAATTAATCAACAAAATCCATTTTGAATCCCAAAAAACTGAGGCCATAATTTTGTTTTTGCCGATCGTTCTGACTTGACATGTTTTGAAGCTGAACAACCAGCTTCAGTCCACTGTAAATGTTCTTGTTTCAGTTTAGGATCATGATGGTAAATCCAAGTATCATCCACAGTTACAAAACGACGCACAAAGTCGGTTTTATTCTGCTTAAAACGCTCCAAATTACGCTTACAAATTTGTTCTCGATTCAGTTTTTGTTGAATTGTTGACGAATGCGGCACTATCTTTCCGTATAGCTTTTTCATACGTAATTCTTCGTGTAAAATATAGAGTACTCGTTCGTCCTAGATACCTATGGTATCAGCAATTTCACGCTTAGTCATCCTTAGATCTCTACAAACGATATCATAGACTTGCTCAATAATTTCTGGTGTTGTTGCACATTTTAAACGTCCACTACGTGGTTCATCTTCAACGCTTGTTCGACCACATCTAAACTCTAAAACCCATCGATGCACAGTTGGAAATGAAGGAGCAGATTCCTTTAACACTTCCATCATTTTTAATGAATTTCTGTTCCTGATAAATCTTCCAAAACAAAGAATTTTATCACTGCACGATATTCGGTTTTATCCATTGTATAAAAATATATTGACACGTCAAATTCAAATGGCTTGTAAACAAAGAATGAATTGACAGAAATAAACTTTTGTGTATGTGTGTGTGTTCATATAGAAGATGAAATATTAAAATGACGTATAAATTTTAATTCCTGTATTGGTTAATAGGTGTCGCTTTCAAAACGTTTCAACCAACACTGAAATAGTGCTTTATTTCTAACCATGCTAGAATAAAGTGTATCTGCCCTTATAGTTTTTTGAAGATTTATTCGACGATTCCACTGGATGGGGTAAGCGACGGAAAATCCCAACCCAACTTTTCACGTATGTATTTCTTTTTGTCGCAAAAAAAGGAAAGAGCTGTGAAATATATATGGACGAACGAACGGAATGTCCCTTTAATATCTAAAGGCAACAAGGCCCTTTTTTTAATCAAATCCTTATTTTTCTTTTAGATTGTTTATTTTTAAAAAGATGAAAAAAATGTATTAAAGTCTCCTTATGTTCGAAAAACTTACTAAACCACTAAATTATTAATTCATAACAAAACCAACTTGAAACCTACAACACTGTTTCCAAGTTCGACAACTGAAAACTTTCTCCTTAAAAAAAAACTTTTTTTATAGAACGAAACTTTTATAATGACTTTTTAGCAAAAAGTAGCCCTGTCGACTTGTCGGCCTATAAGTAAAACTTTGAGGTTAACTTTTAATCAAAACAACCTTCGTTCCCCGTTTTACTTCCAACAGAGACAAGCAAATGCCATTTAAAAAGGGTTTATCCTGCCCCTAAATAGCGCTAAACTTGAGCTTAAAGTTAATAGCAAAGTTTCAGATTGGCTTTACTGACATACAGTCAACCCATTTTATTGTTTGTTTTGTTAAATGGATCAGTCACGGTTTAAACCAATGAGAATTTAGAACGGAGAGAGTACATATTATATTCATAAATTAGTTTCTCGACATTCTGTAGATTGTATTCCCGCTAGCTTTATTCGAAGTATAACGGCGTCTGTAGAGGCGTAATACGTAGAGAATATTCGAGTCCAAATGAAATCTTTTGATAGATTCCGTTAACCTAAAAACGACACGACGACGTGAGCATTCTCTTTGATCAACAATGCGTTCGGAACTAGTCAAATAAACTTGCTTAGATAACTTCAACTATAACTGCAGTTATTATTTTATAAAATTAAATATATTTCTGATGAGAACTAGGAAATTATATAAAATAGTTTTATCAGAATTGCCAATTTTCAAATACCGTAAAGACGTCTTGTAAAATACCGAAAAAATAAAATACAAGTTTTTATAATGTTACATTAGGGTGCTCCAAATAAAAATTTGGAAATTTATATGCGATGCATCGACATTTTTAAAAGCATCGAAAATGCTGTGTTTTTTTGGAATTGGAATTAAATATATATAAAAATAAAGAGTGGGACACACGAAAATAAAAATATATAAAAAAATAAAAAAATATATAAACAACATTAAACAATAAAATACAACAAAAACAAAAAAACATAAATTGTGTTTACACTGGTAAACATTACGTATCTAATTCCTAATCAAAGTCAGTGAAGCTATCTTCGCTCAAATTAATTATAATTGGTTCTGCCTCTATCTCACCGATCATGAGATCGAGTTTCCACATTTTCTTTTATTCTTTTATTATATGAATTTTTCCCAATTTTCCGCAGTAACTTTATTTAAAAAAATCTTTCCAAAGTTCAGTTAAATTCCTAATTTTGTAAGTTGTGTTATTTCTAGCACCTTTACCTTTTACTTGAGAGAGATATTTCCTTCTTCAACGGCCAGTTTCCGGATGATCTATAAGAATAGATTTTCTATCTGGTTTTTCCCAGCAAAAATTAAGTTCTCTGAGCAATTTTCAGAGTTCAGTTCTTTTAAATTCAGGTAAATCGCGATTTTCATTGATTTTAGTTAGGATTTTGTCAACGGTTGGAATCTGCTTCAGATAATAAAATGTATGTACAACTCCTTTTATTGCAGTTTTCATCTCTTCTTCCAACGAGGTTTTTCGTCTGCCTGTGATCGAATGTGGCTTGGGGGTACTAACAATTCCAGTCGTTTTTTTCTCCTTCAGTATTCGGTACATATTAGAATTTCCAACTCCTGTCATGTTGGAACACATCTCAACAGAGCTTTTAACATTATTATCTAGATATTGATATCTTAAGGCGTCATAAACGTTAATTGTAATACGTTTTTCGTTGATGAAAAAATGCCCTGGTTTAACGATTTTGCAGGAAATATAGAGGTGAAAGTTATATCTTTTGGGTATCTCACTAATCTCAAATAATATATAAAAACAAGCGCAAACAAGATAAATCACTAAGGATACCCTGTAAGGTGTACTTTGCTTACTGACAGAAATTAATTTGAACTATCGAAAATTTTATTGTTGCAGTAAATTTATAAGAGCTTATAACATTTAAATATAATTAGAATTATCGCAGTCCTCAGTTACCTGCGGCACTGGAGCAGGTACGTTGGAGGTTTCGGTAACAGTTTTATTACTCTCTCTAGTTCTTGAATAGAGTATAGGAATGTGTATGCCTGCGATCGCCCCCCTGCTCCCAAGAGCTTTGAGTTCAGAAAAATAGAACCGATTCTGCCTCTTGTACTAGGAATGTGTATGCTGGCATCCCCCCTGTCGGAAACTTGTTTTTTCTTGTGATCGCCCCCCCCCCGCTCTCCAAGAGCTTCAATTTCAGAAAAATAGACCCGACCCTGCCTTTTACATTAAGAATGGGAATGATGCTGGTGTCTCTCCCCCCCCCCCCCCGTCGACAACGTGTTTTCGCTTGCCATACTGTACTTTTGTATTTGATATCACCGCCATCCCCCCCCCCCCAAAAAAAAAAGATAAGCTGGATCCGCCCCTGCATATACTCGCTGAACAATACTACTGATACATCTAACAACCTCCCACTTAAATATTGGGTGAGCTAATGCAGTCTTACCATTAGTTCTCTTCATATGGAATTGATGTTCAAATGAAGTAATAAAAGAATGAACACCGAGAAGGTATAAATATCTTATTGTTTACTTTTCATAAAATGTACAAGATATAACACCTTCTGAAAAAGTTTGGTCTCCACTTACTCCCCTTTTAATTCAGCTACATATCTATTATTGGTAGTGTATCTGATGCATTGTCAAAGAGATCTTTAAAGCATTTATATTTGATGAAATATAAAGTAGACTATTTTCTGTAAAATATTCCGCAAATACTGGTTCAAATGAATTTTAAAATTTCAGCTTTGGTATACTCAATATTCATCACAAATAAACTGGTAAATTCACTAGTCTTTCTGTTTTCGCAGAAATTTAGCTTTTGTCATTGTAGGTATTGACTAGGTTGTTAAGTCTTTTCTTGTCCCTCTAGAGCACTTCGATATATAAGATGTACGTTGCCCTAATTTAAGCCCAGGATATTTATACCTTATTTCTTCAGGGATCCAGAAAATTAAGTCTCTGGCATTCATATAGCAATTATTCCGCTGTTTTGTAGAAACATTTTCAGGTTTGCTCACCTTTTCGAAATGATATCTCACAGGGTCCTGTCTAGACATACCATGAGAATATTTTCGGTCTCAAATCCACGATTTTTCCAAAGATTTTTCGACATGTCTAGTTTACCGCTGTTGCTTTTTAGAGATTGTTTACAACGTTGCTAATCTAGCTTTTGATCTACTATTACTCCTAGATATTTAATCTCCTTGGAAAAGCTCAATATTGTTCCATTTAAATTTGGAATTTCATGTTGTCTATCTTATGCGCATCATTCTTGCCTCTAATAATAAAATCCAGGTCATTAACATAACCCAGCTTTGTAAACTCTAAGTCATTTAGTTGGCTCAGCAAGCTATCTACGACCAAAAACCTCAGCAGAAACGACAGCACCCCCCCCCCCCCCATTTAGCTGTGGTAATCGTCGCCCCTTCACAGGCAATAGATGCCGTGTGTAATAACGCCTTTAAAAGAATCATTATTATTTTGGACATCCAAAATATCCAGATAATTGTAATTTCATATATCGTATTTTGGCAGTTTTCTTTTGTATTCGATTATTTTAATTTACTGCTTAAATTCCATAAAACACCACTCCTTTGAAGTAATGCATTTTTGACAAGAAATAGAACTAAATCTATACAGTACAAATACAACAATTATAGTTATAGTCTCAATAATTTTACATATTTATTAGAAAACTTCTGTTTTAAATAGAGAATTACAATTTTATAACATATGAATCACAGATATTTACGAAAGTAGTCAGTGAGTTATAACTAACTGTAATAAAAGATTACTGCTTAAATTTAATGTTACAGCATCAAATTATCCTATTCGGGACGGTAAAAATTATAATGTTATCATTTGCGTCATAATTTTACAACGTATGATTCATAATTATTTGTTATAAACAATAAGGTACCAGTATCCCTTTTTTGAATCTAAAGGCTATATATATATATATATATATATATATATATATATATATATATATATATATATATATATATATATATATATATATATATAATCATAACATTCCTATCCTAAGGTAAAGGGTGTTTCCCCATTCTTTCTTGTTCTTTGCCATCTTATTCGCACTTTTCCAAGTATCTCCTTTTTTCTCTAGTATTTATGCAATCTCGCCTTTTTAAGTTTTCCCCTTCTTTTGTACTCTCGGTGTCTTTGCTTGCCATATTTGTTTTAGTATTCTAGTGTCCTTCATTTTCTTCTCTATCGTTCGCGTATTTCTGTAACTTCCCTTTCCACTCTGATGTTTGTTTTCGTTTCTTATTCTGTCTATCCTAGTTATTTCTTTTACTCCTTTCAGAAATTTGATATCAGTAACCTGTATTTTGCTGTTCATTGTGTTTTTTAGGATTCGGCTTTCACTTCCATATGTAAGAATGGGTCTACAGATTGTCGTATGTATTTTTATTTATGTCCTCCTACTTATCTCCTTTTTTTCTAATGAATGCATAACAGAGACTGTGGTTGGTAGCTTCCTGTATTCGTTCATTAATTTGTTCTTCCATGTTTCTCTCCCTGTCCAATATTGCACCTAAGTACTTAATTGCATCTGCCTGCTCTACGCTCTCCTTACTTAATTTTATATCCATCCATTTTTTCTGTCGAGTTATATGCGTTCCTGTTCCTATCTGTGCAATTTTTCCTGTACATTTGTTTCGGATTACACACATAGCGTTATGTCATTTACAAATGCACCCTCATCCATACATACCGACCTCAACTTGTGGTATCCTATATTAATTTTGTTTTTATTTGTGTCTATTGCTTTAATTATATCATCCAATGTTGGGCTGATAACTCCACCTTGTCTTAGTCTATCTTTTATATTAATTGTTCCTGATTGTCTCTTGTCCTTTCTCACGTAACTTCTATTGTTGATTTGATTCCTATCATTAGTATTTTATCTATACTTCTATTTTCTAAACATTCCCATATAACTTTTTGTGATTCTGTATCAAATGACTTTTCTATATCCAAGAATTCCATGAATGCTTCTGCTCACCTGCTCGATGTTTTTCCACCATTCTTTTTATGGAGAATATATGATCCTGAGTGTTTCTCCCTTTCGTGAAGCCGCACTGTGCCTCCTCCAACTGTTTACTACTGCACTCTTCATCTACATCTCTGTTTTAATATTTTTTCGTATGTTTTTAGTACGATGCTCAGCAAAGTGATCTCGCTGTAATTTTTACACATTCTAGGGTCACCTTTCTTATATATGGTATTATTACTACTACTCAAGGTATTCTTCCGCTTCTCCAGGTTTTGTTAAAAGTATCCGTGAGTATTTCCTTCCCTATTTGTCCTAAATTTTTCAGCATTTTTACCACCATCCCGTCTTGTCCATTCGTCTTTCCTTTTCTCAAAGTTCTGATTCATTCTTCTTCTTAACCCATTCTCTGTCTATTATGTTACTTTCTTCCTGTCTCAGTTGGACTTCACTATTTGGTAGTGGCTCGAAATGCTGCTTCCATCTATCCATAATTTGAACTGAACGTGAAATTTAATTGCCATGTTCCAATTTCACAAAACTCATTTTTTGTTGCAAAACAGTTCATCAGACATAAAATAATTACCGAAATGAAATCAAATTTAACATACATATAGAATAACACTACTGAACAGAACAGAACTAGGCAAAGCATATAACGTCACTTGATTCTATTCTCCCTTGTATATTAAAAGTAATCAGACTCTGTAGTGGAAGTGCATTAAAGTATATTTTGGATTAAAAAAATTAACAATCTTTTTTGTGTACCCTGTATAAATGAAAACATTTTTCTTATTTTTTGTAGGATGAAAAAATTAAATATAAAGATATAAGCATATCCTATCATTCGATTTCAACGATGTAATTATCATTTAAAAAGAGGAATTTATTTCTTTTATTATCCTTAACAAAATCGGTGCCTAAATTTCCACATTCTATGATTCGCACGTGCTTGTGAGCGCCGAGATAAGACATCAGCAACTTCATTTTCCAAGGCCTTTATAAAACCCACTGTTCAAGAAACCCCAAAATATACACTCAATTTTATTATTTGCTAGGCAGAAAACAACCCTTGAAGCAATGTAATTTCGGTTATTACCTTTATATACACATTTCCCCTGCCTTATTCTCCATCATGTAAATTAAACAGCACCTTTTATTTTCTTGGCCCTTATTGTGTTTTACCGGGAAATTTTAAGGGCTCGTTTTGTCAGAGCTTAACCGAAGCTGAAACCATTACATGTGGCTGAGGGCAACATTACGAAACCCCATAGTAATTGCTCTTCGTAAATGGATTCGTTGAAAAATATAAATGTTGCGTAATTAGACCGGAAAAAGAATCGAAAGGTATACAAAGGTAAGTCCTATAAGTTTGTTTTTGCAACAAATAAAGTAGGCGAAAGAAAAATACAAAATAATTATTTAAAAGGTTTTTTTTTGATGTTTTTCAAAGCTCTTTAGAATTTCTTTTTGTAAAATAATAATTAAGGCTTACAAACAGGGATTTTTTCTAAAAAAATGTTTAAAGTAATTGAATTTTTTTTTTGTCGTTCTCAAACCGTAAATTGTATCGAATCGTTATTTGTTCCACTCTCAAAAATTCAATTATTAATTGTCTGCTTCAACATGCTAAAGAAACCGTTGATAAAGTTTGGTAAAACATATAATAGAAGTTCATCGCCTAGCAAACTCATTCCAATTTCCTGTATAATATAAACGTCCTACCTCTTCTGGACCAGTGCTCTCTTTGCAAAAAAATGAAAGGGGGGGGGCTTCCCTAAAAATAGTTGTGCCTCATATTAAATTATAGTATTAAAAATTAAGACACCTTCAAATATACTAGAAAATGGTCTATTATCAATTAGAAAATATTTGCAGTGAAACCTCACTATAACGATTTCCTCGATTTAACAACTTTTTGGAAATCTCCTAGAACTGCCCATATGAGTTAATGGAAAATATACCTTTACATTACGAATCCCTTTTATTAAAAACCTGTTTATAACGAATTTTGAATCATTTTTGTCAACCTATAACTTTCACATAACTTATCCTACCAATCGATCACTCAAAATGCATGTCTCGATAGGTTCAGACACGTTAAATTTATTATAAGACAATCACTGTTGTTTAATGTGAACTAAAGTAAACACTGCTGTTTTTCACTGTTAATGTAAAGTTGTAATGACTGAGAAACGAAAAAGATGTTCCTTAATTGTCGCAGAGAAATGAGAAATCATTAAGTATGCAGACGAGAATCCTACAAAGAAAAAATCAAACATCACTAAAAAGTTCGAAATTCCCGCAAGTACTTTGGCTACAATTTTGAAATTTAAAGATAAGTTTTCAGAAGAAAGTGGGTTGCCTGCAAACAGTAAAAAAATCAAATCATGTGAGTTCAAGGACGTAGAGGAAACACATGAATGGCTAAAACAGTGCCATAATAAAAAATGCGCCAATCGGAGGCCCTACCCTTCAGCAAAATACTCATCATTTCGCAGTAGAATTGGGACATACAGAATTTCGTGCTAGCAACGTGTGGCTTCAAAATTTCAAAAGAAGAAACGAGATTATTTTTCGGAAAATATGTGGTGAAAGTACAAGTGTTGATGACGAAGTGTGTGATGAGTGGAACGACAAACTTGCAGAGCAGACTAAAGGATACGAACCCGAAGACATCTTTAACGTCGATGAAATAGGACTTTTCTATAAATGTTTACCTGACAAAACCTTAACATTCAAAGGAAATAAATGTCATGGTTGGAAAAACAGCAAACTTCGTTTACCAGTATGGCTAGGAACAAACTGTAGCGGCACATACAAACTTAAGCCACTGGTCGTCTGAAAATATCAAAAACCACGTTGTTTTAAAAATATCAATAATTTGCCAACAGAGTACATGTCAAATACTAAGGCTTAGATGACCATTCTCGCAAATTCCTAAGCCAGGATATTCTTCTTCTTCCAATAGATCTTTTTCCCACAATCTTTCCCTGGATTATGAGTTGCAGAATCTTGTACCTTGGACCTCTCATGATGTGGCCGAGATATTGCAATTTTCTCTTTTTTACTTCATATAGGATCTCTACGTCCTTCTTCATTCTTCTCAGAACCTCCAAGTTGGTCACATGTTCTGTCCATGATATTCGCAGCATCCTACGGTGATTCCACATCTCGAAGGCTTCTAGTTTCTGCTCGCAATGTAAGTTGAGGGTCCAAGCTTCTACACCATACAATAAGACTGGGAATACATAACATTTAAGCATCCGAATTCTTAGGTCCAGGCTCAGATCGCGACTACAGAGCAGCTTCTTGATCTTCACAAATGATGCACGGGCCTTCTCAATGCGAATCTTTATTTCTGAACAATAGTCCACGGAACAGTTGACACTTGTACCCAAATAGTCATATCTCTCGACTCTTTCCAACCTTTCGCCTTCGACATACAGATGTTCATTGGGTACTTCAGTTTTGGTGACAATCATGTATTTGGTCTTCTTAACATTAAGTATCAGACCATATTCTCGACTAGTTGTGGTGACATTATTCATCATATTCTGAAGGTCTTGCATGTTTTCGGCGAGAAGTACTGTGTCGTCTGAATAGCGCAAATTGTTCAGTGGAATGCCGTTAACTCGTATTCCACCGGTGTCATTTTCGAGGGCTTTGGCGAAGATTTCCTCTGAGTAGAGGTTAAAAAGGGGTGGTGAGAGAACACATCCTTGTCTCACCCCTCGCTTGATCTCCACTGCATTCGTTAGTTTAGATTGGACGCTGACAGACGCACTTTGGTTTAGGTACAGTTTTACAATTATTTGTATATCTCTTGTGTCAAGGTTTTTTCGTTCCAGCGCTTCTATTAGTTGTTTATGTCTCACTTCATCAAATGCTTTATTATAATCAATAAAACAAGCGTATACATTTTGGTTGACATCGAGACAACGCTATATTAAGACATTGTAGGAATTACTACAACCCTATTACTATCACTTCACTCGTATACCCAATATTGATCCTCCGATAACCGACGGCTGCTTATATACCCGTCGCGTACATCTGGTATTTTCTAGAAATATTGAATATTGAGAGTACCAGAAGCGACGACGTAAGTCCTGTATACAGGGTGAGCCAACGATTGGTTTGTGCCTTTTCGGTGAAATTAACAAAGAAACTATATTTATTGTTTGATACAGTTTATTTTCACGCAGATTTTAAAAATATTTAGGACTCTACAGGGTGAACCAAAAAACTAGGACAGCATAAAGTTGTATTTTTTTAAATAGAACACCCTATATACGAATCGTATTTTCGATTTAGCTTATAATTTTAAATATTTTTTATTAAGGGTTTACTATAACAAAACTTTATAGTTTAAAGAAAAAAAGTCACATTTTCAAGCATCAATTCAATCCTAAATAACGTTTTCAATTTTGTGACAAATATATTCAAATTTGGAATTTAGCAAGGCCAAGGACAAGTTAACATAATTTTTACCAAATATTTGCAATAAAAGCTACAGGGTGTTGAACACATCGGCTCAAATTTGAACAAGTTTAAATGAATAAATATCTTCTTTTTTTTTAAATGGTACACCCTGTATATTTTCATGTTATTTAATAGAGTCATAAAAACCCTAAAAGTTTTGTTCAATATATCCTATACCTATTTATAATAGTTTTTGAGATATTTCAGTTTTTCTTATTTTCCATACTTTTTTACAGAAATAGTCTTCATTATCATAGTGGCCATGTAAAATAATAAAAAGAAACTACAGAAACAAACAGAATGTGGTTAAATATGATGAAATACATTATTCGTTATATTACAACGGCAATAGTTTAATTAAACATAATGTGAAAAAATTAACACAACAATAACGACAAGGCAAATACATATTTACTTTTATACTAAATTGAAACAAAAAAATTACCTATTAAATACTGAGATTAATTATTTCTTTTAATAAGTGTTCGAATAAACGATCCTCTTGTGCAATGCACAAATTTAGTCATTTTTGCAGATTTTCTCGGACCCTGAACAAAATTAGTGGCGTTATTGTTCTACAGGTATCCCTAATCCTGTTTCGCATATCTTCCACTGTTGTTGGTGGATTAACATACACCTTATTTTTAATATAACCCCATAGGAAGAAATCTAATGGGGTGATGTCGCAAGACCTTGGTGGCCACTCAATGAAACCCCCACGTCCAATCCATTTTTGCGGATATCGTTGGTCCAAAAACGCACGAACTTCACGATGGTAATGTGGAGGCGCACCATCGTGCTGGAACCACATACTGTCGAGCTCATCCCTATCGAGACCTTGAAGATGTTGGGGTAGTTCTTCTTATAGAAAGTTCAGGTAACTATGGCCATTTAGTGGTTCATTAAAAAAGTGGGGTCCAATAATTCGATTATGATGAATACCACACCAAACATTTAATGACCAGTGGTTTTGATGTTGCACCTCTCTAATCCAAAATGGGTTTTCTGTGGCATAATAATGCATGTTGCGTCTATTTACGACACCGTTACTTCTAAAAGTAGCTTCATCACTAAACATTACCTTGCATAATAAATTTGGATTTAATTGAATCTCCGCATTTATTGTACGACAAAAGTTTACACGACTTTCAAAATCCTGTCCATTCAATTCTTGGTGTAATTCCATGTGATATGGATGATACCTATATTTCTTGGTAGTACGATTAGCGGTGGATTGTGATGTTTCACATAATGCTGCTAACTGACGGCTACCAATATAAGGATTTTGCTGAACATTTAACAATACTTGTAGTTCTTTTCCTTCATTAGTTACTGGTTTGTTGACCACTTTACGTTTTGGATAATCAACAGTACCAGAAGAATCAAATCTTTGCATTAAGTTTTGAAAAGTATGGGTATTAGGCTGGCGTCGATCAGGATACTTCATTTTGTAAATTCTTTGAGCAAGAAGGCATTTTTTTGAGCCTCTCCTATTGAATAAATCATATCTATTAACTCATTCTTTGGAAAATTCATTTTACAATATAAGATGAATGCAAAAAAACCAAACTACACTACATAAAAACCAAAAGAAGCGATTGCGGTTATAAATTTGACACACAGAAAAATGTTCTTTTACATTGTTTTTGCCATGGCTACTATGCTAATGAAGACTATTTCTGTAAAAAAGTATGGAAAATAAGAAAAACTGAAATATCTCAAAAACTATTATAAATAGGTATAGGATATATTGAATAAAACTTTTAGGGTTTTTATTACTCTATTAAATAACATGAAAATATACAGGGTGTACCACTTTAAAAAAAGATATTTATTCATTTAAACTTGTTCAAATTTGAGCCGATGTAGCTTTTATTGCAAATATTAGGTAAAAATTATGTTAACTTGTCCTTGGCCTTACTAAATTCCAAATTTGAATATATTTGTCACAAAATTGAAAACGTTATTTAGGATTGAATTGATGCTTGAAAATGTGACTTTTTTTCTTTAAACTTAATTATCTCAAAAACTATAAAGTTTTGTTATAGTAAACCCTTAATAAAAAAGATTTAAAATTATCGATTCGTATATAGGGTGTTTTGTTTAAAAAAAAAATACAACTTTATGCTGTCCTAGTTTTTTGGCTCACCCTGTAGAGTCCTAAATATTTTTAAAATCTGCGTGAAAATAAACTGTATCAAACAATAAATATAGTTTCTTTGTTAATTTCACCGAAAAGGCACAAACCTACTTCATCCAATCGTTGACTCACCCTGTACAGCGTCACTTCAATAAGTAGCTGAACCTTCAACGACTACGGGGTATGGTTAAATTTGGAATTACATGGCTTCGTAGATGAGTAGACGCCCCCCATGCAGTATTGCTGAATTGTGCACAATTTCCCCAAACCTAGGAAAAATATAGATCTGCCAACGTCGCACCCCGGTATGCTATAACAACTGATAAATCGCATAGGTACATCTTTATATCTATTTTACAATCAATCAAAATACGCTGATAATATCTAGATTTTGCTATGTGATACGACAATTTACAAGTCGTGTAATGGTTACATAGGTAGAAATTATCGAAGTAACACATTAGTTTGGTGGGGGGATTTTCATGCAGAACAGTGTAATTAGAAAACTTCAATACCGAATTCATGACAAAACATGTTTGCTAACATATTTACCTTTAGAAAATAGGAAGGAAACCTTATACTGCAAAGCAACTAATAAACTTTTAAAATAAACATAATCTCATAACGGGAGGTGGCGTTTCCTTACGAAATATTACACAAAATCGGAATAATTTAGCAAATATTTGCATGCATAGGCAAAACCAGAGCGCTGCAGCAGAGAATGTTTATTCCTGTTAAATATTTTACCGTGCCGGTTTAATTTAAAGAAGTACGTTGTTGTAGTTGCTAAGTAAATATGCGGCGGTAATTTTGCATGTAGCTGTTTACAATTGCAACCGGGACACCCCCGCAAAAAGTAAATTTAAGGGGATGTTTTAATTTGTGTCAAGTTCGTGAACCGAAACTGCAATCTACCTACCCTTTATCTCTTGCTGGATTTTGGAGCTCGCTTTTGGGATGAGGAAGAGACAATTTAATTATCATTTTAATTTGTTCTTTTTAATTATTTATATAAAATTGTAATGCAAGATTAATAAATATTTCTAAGTAATTACATGAAGTAACCGCAAGTGTGTAATATATAGTTTGCGTATGTTACTATCATAGAAGGACATAACTGAGTCACTGAGGTAGCACGCCATAGTATTTCAAGGAGAAATACTTTCTATTAATTCCTGTCTTCGAAAGAGTCTGGCGAGCGGTTACAGAGACATGACCATTTTCGTTTTTTCTGACAATCAGGCAACGTTGAGAGCGCTTGCATTCCATCAGATTGGAATTATTCTTCAAAACCTTATCGCTCTAGTAAGACACCACAGGATTACTCTTACGTTGGTACCAGGTAACCAGGACATCGTAGGTTATGAAAAAGCTGGCTAACGTGAAAGGCAACGGTCTGCTACCACTTTTATTGCACCGGAACGAGTATTAGGCATTACTAAAACTGCTATTCATGGATGGTTATCCTGGTGGACAAATCGTCAAGACCAGCCCCACTCTAACTACATTGCAGGCCTCATGCACTGCGAACTTATACTGAGGAAACCATCAGGCCAGGCGCGGATCCAAGGGGGTGGGGGGCGATCGCCTCCTGCAAGAACTTTGAGTTCAGGAAAATAGACCCGAGTTTGCCTCTTATACTATAGTTTATACAAGAATTAGAGAGAGTAATATATAATTTTTTACCCTTTTTTTCTTCGCAAACGACCTGTGTTCTTTAGTCCGGTGTCTAAATTTTATAATCAAAAATACTGGTCTATAATATAATGGACTATTTGGGTTGGATAACAATAGATATTTGGATGTGTGAAGTGTCAAAAGGATTTTAGTCCTTGTCATAGGCTTCGGAAAAAGGTTTATTTTATCACTAAGCATTTATGGTATAGACTATTATTTCAGTAATAAACTTAAAAGAAAAAGTTTTTATAATATTATTTTATTTCTTATGATTTCTTAATAATTCACATACACTAGAAAATATAGATAATTTTGACATATTTAATACAAAATCACAACTGTATTTTTATTATTTTTAATTTTGGCATAGAAACCGTTTTAGGCAAATTCTAACTAGAACGTAGCCTTTTTCTCACAAAAAAGTTATAATTTAAATACTTACAAAATATCCATTATCAAAAATAAAAGAAGTTAAACATATATAAATAATCGGTCATTTTAGTATTAATTAAAAACATTTTTAGGACATTTGACGTTTGAGTTTATTTATTTTTAAACCATCCGCTGAATTACAATTAAACACTAGAAAGGGATTCAAATGTAATTAATTTTTATTTGTTACAGAAAATTTAAATAAATTGTGTTTACGCTGGTAAACATTCGTAATTCGTAATCAAAGTCAGTGAAGCTATCTTCGCTCAAATTAATTATAATTGGTTCCTCTATCTCACCGATCATGAGATGGAGTTTCCACATTTTCATTTATTCGTTTATTATATGGATTTTTCCCAATTTTCTGGAGTAAATTTAGTCAAAAAATCTTTCAAAAGTTCAGTTAAATTGCTAATTTTATAAGTTGTATTATTTCTAGCAACTCTACCTTTTACTTGAGAGAGATATTTCCTTCTCCAACGGACATTTTCCTGACGATTTATAAGAACAGATTTCGTGTCTGGTTTTTCCCAGCAAAAATTAAGTTCTCTGAGCAATGTCCAGAGCTCAGTTCTTTTAATTTCAAGTAAATCTCGATCTTCATTGATTTTATTTAGAATTTTTTACAACTCCTTTTATTGCAGTACGTCTCTTCTTCCAACGAGGTTTTTCATCTACCTGTGATCGAATGTGACTTGGAGTACTAACAATTCCAGTCGTTTTTTTCTCCTTCAGTATTCGGTACATAGTAGATTTTCCAACTCCTGTCATGTTGGAACACATCTTAACAGAGCTTATAACATTATTATCTAGATATTGATATCTTAAGGCATCATAAACATTCATCGTAATAAGTTTTTCGTTGAGGAAAAAATGCCCTGGTTTAGCGATTTGGGAATAAATATAGATGTAGAACCCACATTTTTTGGGTATCTCACTAATTTCAAATAATATATAAAAACAAACACAAACAAGATAAATCCCTGAGGACACACTGTAACGTGTACTGTGCTCACTGACTAAAATTAAATTGATTTATCAGAAATTTTATTGTTGCAGTAAATTTTGTAAAAACTTATACAATTAAAAATAATTAGATTTACGGCAGTCCTCAGTTACCTGCGGCACAGGAGCAGGTCCGTTGGAGGTTTCGGTAACAGTTTGATTACTCTCTCTAGTTCTTGAATATAATATAGGAATGTGTATGCTTGCGATCGCCCCTCCCCTTCCCAAGAGCTTTGAGTTCAGGAAAATAGAACCGATTCCGCCTTTTATATTAGGAATGTGTATGCTGCTTGCACTTCCCCCCGTTGACAACTTGTTTTTCTTGCTATAGCCCCCCCCCCCCAAGAGCTTCAGGAAAATTGACCCGATTATTATACTAGGAATGTGTATACTCATCCCCCCTGTCGGCAACTTATTTTTTCTTATTCTGCAGATCCAGTGTTGGATTTACTCTTGATGTAAGCTAAAGTGGTTATTTGAATATTAATTCATATTTTTCTATGAAAATTTCCATTTTTTTCTTAATTCGTGGAGAGTTTTGTTAGACACTAGATCTATCACATATCTTCAGTATTTAAAGTCTAGAGGACTTAGATCGGGTAATATCGCAGGACTTTCAATTTCGCCCTTTCTGCAGATTTTTCTTCTTCTGATGCCGTATCTGTTTTCAAACGTTGATATTAAGAAGTAAGGATAATATATTTCGTCCTATCCACATCTTTCCTTCGATTTTCCTTGAATTATAAGGCGAAGTAGATGATATTTGGGTCCTTAATACTCGGTTTTCCTTATTTTTATAATACTTCCTTTCCTGTGTCAATCATTCCAAGAACATCCTCGTTAGAGGTGTGCGCTATGATGGCCGATAAGACCACAATTGAAAGCCCTGTTTATTATTAACGCTTTTAATGTCCATCTTTACGAAAATGCATCGAAAGCATCCATATCATAAAATTTCTACATGATATTTCTATCCTAGTTATTATCTCCACATCAGAATCTGCTTCAGCGTTTAGTCAAGAATCGAGGTATAACATAGTTATCCAAGCTTACTGATTTCAAGAATTCAAAAAGTAAATCTTATTAGACTCGATCAAATACCTTTTCGAAGTTAATGAAGCAGATAAAGATATGTTTCCGAAATTTGCAGTTTTTCTGGAGTAGACAGCACATACGTTAAGCACTTCTCCAGTTCCCAGACTCCTCTAAAACTAAACAACTCGTCACTCACTCTACTTTCACACCAAAGAATTATTTGATTATAAAATATTCGTAAAAGAATTCTACACTTTGTGTCCCATTTTTTTAGGTAGTGTAACAAAGAGTAACTCTAGCCATTTGTCCAGTGTTTTACTTTTGGTGTACATCGGATTAAAAAACATTGTTAGTTAAGTAGTGCTCTCCTCATTCAAAAGTTTAAGCGGTCCAGTAAGAATTTGATTTGGCCCCAGAGTTTTATTGTCTTTTCCTTGTCGTATTGATTTTTAGAATGCTAGGACCTCTGTCTATCTCATTATCATAAAAGATGGCATAAGTCATATATACTCATGTGGCATCCTCAAAGAGATCAGTAATGTACTTCCTGATCCTCAGGTGACTAAAATTTTCATCTAACTTGGATAACATAATAAGTTTGAATCTCATTTTAGTAAAACTTGACTTCGGAAGCATAACGTAATTCTTCCATAAATCCGAATTATCTGCATTCCGATGTTTCTTTAACCCACCAAAAAATTATGTATCTGAACATGAAAAACATCTTTGTTTTTAAATCCAGAGCCAAAAATATTATTGAAAAATTTATATAGGTCTTTAAATGAGCTAAAAAATCTGTCTTAAGATCGAATTAGATAGATCTATTTGCCTGTACAACTTTTACTAGGATAATTTTCTATAACTTACTTCTTTTTTAATTTTCAGTAGAATAGACCGAAAAAAAAGGATATACAAATTTATACGCAACTGCTAATGTTTGCGATGAAATTGGACTATAATAGAAAGTCTCATTTTTAATGAATCAATAAAGAAGCCTCGTACACTTTTACTTAAGAAGCTACAAACCCAATATTAAAAAACCGGCAAACTACCAGGCATCACATATTACAAAATATAAAAATACCAGCTTAGAACATTGCTTCTGTTGAAGAAAGAAAAAGCACCTTCGGGAAATCGCTTATAATATATCCAAAATCGATGTCGCTGGGATAATAGGTACATTGTCCTTATTGTCAAGAAAAATCAATAAAGCAATTTTATTTTCTTCTTTAGAGTGAAAATTAAAAAATTTGTTTTTTTAGACTCGCTTCTATACTCATATACGTAGGTATACGTTTTGCCGTACTTAGAGCTAATTTTTTTTCTCAATATAATCCTCATTAGCGACTAGAGATATTCCTGCATATGTCGACTAATATCTTTTCAAAATTTTAAAAATATCGTCGTTGTTCCTTTTCAAAATTTGTCATTGTTTTTCAGTCAATTGCTTTATACATCATCGGTTGAAAGACTTGGACTCCTGCTCCTTGATAAAAAGGAAAATCGCCAAGCCATATGGTGCTAAATCTGAACTAAAAGAAGGATGACTTCGCTTGATATACCGTTGCTTTTTTTTTGCAACATCAGGTTTCGAGTTAGAACGTTTATTTTTCAAAGCTTCAATAAATCTGAGGAGACTTTGTTAGAATCGTCTCCAAAATACCTTTATTATAGAAAAAGGGCGTATTAACGTAATTATAAATAACGTTTTATTACTTTTATATATTTCTACCCACTGAAAAACTAGGTACATATTCTTTTTTAGCTTTCCTTGTAACTTAATTTCCATCTTCTACCTATTTTAAATTTCTTAACGCGACTCAATCTGATATTACTTTTTTCCACACCATAAACAGTCTAGAGTCTAGGGAGTTTCCTGCTTGTAGTTAGCTTGATCCTGTTTAAATTACATCTATCTCAACGAAGGTTTATAAAATTCGTCGGAACATTTATTTTGATATAGACGTTTTAACAACCAACATTTAAATTTGCTTTTGGAAAATATAAGTTACTATTATTGTTTAAATAATTCATTTGTACGTTCATATGTTTTGTACTCCTAGAAATGCTTGCAATTGTCATTTTTTTTTTCAAGTGTGCATTTAATATCGTTTAAAAAATCGTTGTATCATAATAATTAAATTAAATACTATAAAAAGCAAGTCTTGATTTATTGGTTTAGACTTGAAGTCTGGTTATTTATTTAAACTTGTTTAAATAAATACTCAATTAATTGTAAGATATATGAATAATTACTTAGGTTCCTAAAAAAACAATTTCATGAATGAAGTATCTGTATTTCGTTCTTAATGGGCCGAAATATACATATATTATCAAACCCTAAAGTAAAATTATTCCAGACGCTTCCAAAATAAATTACGTAGTTACTGTCGATATTCTAAAATAAATTAACAAGCGTTATGGGGTACGATCGGCGAAAAATGTCTCTTTTATTTCCCTGAACATCTGCTTCACGCAGTTTTTTTTATTAACATTCATTGCATTATTTCAGTGCTTTTTAGGGGTCCTTCCTTTTATAGCTCTGTAAGTTTCAGCAGCGTTGTTATATTCAAGAAAAAAATTGACAGTCAAATTAAATTAGAAAAGGTGCGAAAGAGAGACAAAAAGGATTGTTTTATTTTATTAAAAGAAAGAGCATATGTATACTGTCATATTAGGTTTTTCTAGATTATTAAAATGATACAAATGTACGTGTACATAGAAAAGTAATTGGCAGAAAGCTTACAACAAGTATTACTTATCCAAAAACTAACGAAGACAAATTATAATTTCAAGAAGCTCAAGCGCAAGTGAGAAGACTGATATACCGAAAAAAGAACTAAAGTAAGGAAATGACTTGTTCTAGAAATAGCTCACATATACAACCGGAAAAAATAAATAATATTACCAATAAAACTTGATAACTAGAACACCTTCTTGAGCTAACTCCTTACAAAAATCGACTGCACTTTGAAAATGGAAACATAAATTATACCACTATACTAACACCAGTATTCCTAGTTAGATTAACCTATACGGAGTTTGAAAAAATTTGCCAAACCTTTAAATATGGAAAGTCTACAAAACCCAAGAACCAACAAAACCAATTAAATATGGCACAAAGGAACTATACAGATACCTTACCGTTCTACTCCAAACTCCAAAATGTATTGGCGGCGCAAGAGTACCAGAAATGTAGAGAACATCGTACAAGTCCACAAAAAAGGGGAGCAAAGGTAACTGTGACAATTATCGCTGAATTGTCATCTAAAGTTGTATATCAAAAATATATGGAAAGTTTCTTATAAAAAAAATCAAAAATGAACACAATATGGTGAATTTGAAGCGAAATAAGAAGCTGAGTTCAACGAATATAGATCAATGGTGGGCCATCTCTTCTGCATTTCCCAAATAGAAAAGAAAATATTCTGGCATTAAGAACTCTGCTTGGTGTATGTGGATCATGGAAAATGCCTACTATAGAGTTTCTCCAAAGTAGACCATGAGAAGCATTACATCACACCAACATCAACATACATTTATCAGAGCAGTAAAAGGAGTGAATGCTCAAAGTACAAAAACTAACAGCTGGGAATAAATTGCCACAGGGATTCAAGGTTGATAAAGGTCTCAAACAAGGATGTTGCTTATCATAAATACTTTTTAGGTTTTATTTAGAACATGCTTTAAAAGTATGGAGAAGGAAATGTAGTATCATGAAAATACCGTAGAAATAACGTAGGACTACGATAATTGGGAGTATATGATGAAAAAACTAATTGAAGAACAAGTCAGGATTAGAGGGTAATTTAAAATGAACAGGATACATGCTCTTTAGTAGAAAACAACCAAACCTGGTAATACAGGATGCACAAATAAACATAGTAAACATATAAATAATACAGAATGGCACCGCAAATAAGGTACAGAAAGATTCAAGGAAGAAAAGTCATTAATCGATTAAACAACGTCCTATGGAATGAGCAAATATCAAACACCAGTAAATATAGAATATATGACACAATTGTTAAGAGCATAATAATATACAGTAGAATAAATCAGAAAAAGTTTTAGGAATAACTAACATGGATTTCTGAAGACGAGTCGCAAGAAAATCAAAAATGGAAAAAATCAGAAATGACACAATCAGAGAGATAATGTGAATTAATCACAGTATTGTAGAAGACATAACAAAAAACCAACTGGAATGGTACGAACATGTCCAACGTTTGAACAAAGATCGGTTACCAAAACAGGTTAGGCACACGACACCTCGAGAAAACAGGAAAAGAAGGAGACCTAGAAAGAGCTGGATGGAGGAGATAAATAATGAAATTCATAAGAGAGAATTAAAAGGATTTATTTGAGAAGACAGAGATTAATGGTGGCCGAGGGTCACAAAACGTCCAAGAAATACAGATTTAAAAAGTAATAGATTCAGCATTCCCAATGCCGGCTGTTGCGAGAAGGGAAGAAAAGTGAAAGCAGTAGTCTACTTTCTGATAGGCAGAGTATAGAACGAAATATGGAATATTATTCGTGCTTGGGGTTCACATGGTGCTTTTGAATTTTGAGTTTTAATTAAAGTTTCATTGTCGCCACAAAATGGGAAAATCACACACAATTAATCTTGATGGGCAGTGAAATATATAGTAAAAACATCAAATTTCTTTAAGCAGTAATTTAGTGAAAAGAAGAATTGATGAAATGGTGAAAAATGATGAGTCAACTGTACCAACCAACGAAGCACTTCTTTTATATGTACAATCGACAAAAAAGGAAAAAATTATCAGCGGCTGCTTGTGTTGGTCCAGCAATGACAGGGTGTCCGAAAGGTTTTATAGCATAATTGAAACAAGCAGTACGAAATCTACATAGCAGGCGAAGAATACAATATGATGACGAGAGATAAAAGAACAAATCTGAGACATGCCCCAAGATGAATCACAGAAACACCACTCGGTTCTTGGAAGTACACCAAATAGAAGAAGAATTGCCCACTTTAACACCGTACAACATTCTAAGGTTTTTAAGGGAAATAGAACTGAAGGACCTGCTCTAGTGGGCAAGGTATTTCTAACGACTTGGCAGCAAAAGGGAATACAATAGATCTATTAAGTCGCACTGTACTGATCCCCAATTAAAAAAATTTACTCGCCGTATATATGTTATTTATCGTCAGCATGACGTTAATAAAGCGACAACACACAGAAGTTGGCTCCCTAAAGGTATTTGTCTGAATCCTTTTTATAATTCATTTGACTTAGTACTAGATTTTTTTAAAAACAGATACAAAAAACTGCGCGTCAATTGAATTACATTAAAAAATTACATCTCATATTTGAAGTACCTGTGAAACACTTAATTTTGCAATTGCAAAGTAATGAGTTGTATTTAATTAAAACAAAAAACATCCTAGCTGCTATTGTGTTGAAACTTCTTCTGTCCAAGCAAATTCTGGGTGGAGAGGACACTTGGATGATCTTTATACTGATTTTACAGAGAATTTCCAAGATATTCTAAACATAAACGTACCGAGTTGCGTTTTATATTCTTTTTATAGATACAGCAGAATCATCAAATTAAGAAGAGAAACTAATATAACTTAGAACTAATAGTTCTGGCTCCAAAAATTAATACCAGGACTCTACACATGTATTATGGAAAATAATATTTGACTGTGCGTGGATCCAGTGCAATCGCAAATTTATTTCCCCCAAAAAAAAAATCACTGAGCTTGAGGATTTGTGACTGTGAATATCGGGTACAACTACAAAAAGATGGGGGTGCGTTGGTAATGCAGAAAAGGTTGGAAATATATGTGCTAGACCAAATGCAGTAGTCAAAGCCACTTTTACTATTTACCAAACATTTTACAAAATAGATCACTATCAACAATATTGGACCCAAATTTTACTTACTTATACGCTTCAACATTGTATTGCGTTTAAAGATTTTTAAACAATTTCAAAGTAAATAAATTCAACACAGGTTTTCCCAGTGTAATCAACTTTCTACGCCCGCACAGTTTTCGTTAAAAATTACCCTCGAGGCGTTCCTCTAATAAAAAATTGGCTAATTAATGTCGGAATTTTAAAATCAATTAACAAGCTCCACGGTGTTCGGATGCTTAAAGATTGTTCCTTTTTTTCATCCCCGACTAACGTCTGTTTTACCCGTTTTTATTTACATCCATTGCAATATTTCATGTCTTACCTTTTCGAAACCCCTCTTTTTATAGCACTGTAAATTTTACCAGTTTTTCTTTGTTATATTTTCTGAAAAAAAAACGTTGACAGTGTAATTAAATTAGGGGAGAGCGGGCTTAAAGGTTCGTGCTGAAAAAAAAAAAAAGAAATATGTATGAATAAAATTGTAAAAGCAGTTTTAAAGGGTAAGTTATAAGAAAGTTAAAAAGGAAGATATGAATACAACTGATACTTTACGTCATAAAACCAAAAATTTCATAGCTAAAAACAATAATAGGAAATAGACCCGCGGCAAGAATATATTATGTTACAATCAACATTCAAAGAAGCACTTGATGAAAAATAGGTGAAATAAAAGTCAATAAAAGATTAATTAACAACATACGATATGCCGATGACACTATCATAATAGCAATCAGCATAAATGAATCACAGTCAGAGATTTGGTCTGCTTATGAATGTCTAAGATGAAACTAATGCTATTTTTTACAACTGCAAGCAACATGGTAATGACTGTCAATAATAGAGCTATTGTAAATGTCTGGACATTACAGTTAATACAACAATACAATTTAAGAAGGAAAATATTTTCAAAAATCAGAGGAACTTTAAAAACTGTCATGAATATACTTTATAAAATAGGAACTAATAGTATACATGTTGCTATATATTTTTAATACTTCTGTCCTATTGCGAGGGTTGGGATTTATAGAAAAGTAAATTGATGTTTTTGAAATGTGCATCTATTCGCTCATCCTATTCATGTCCTGGATATAAAAAGTATAATATATATATATATATATATATATATATATATATATATATATATATATATATATATATATATATATATATTATATATATGTATATATATATATATATATATATATATATATATATATATATATATAAAATTATCATTATCTAATTATTTGATACAATTCATTTAAATTGGTGATTTTTTCTGTCTTTAATCAACCTAAAAGATCACAATGGGATTTGGGTTAGGACCCATCATGACCAGTTTATTAATGCAACTAAATTTTTTAAACTTTTTTTTTAAGGAACATGTTGTATGCTTGCGGTCATTGTCTTATTTCTGAACTCAAATAACGGGAATATTTCCTTATTTGATCCAATATTCCCTCAATTCTGACTAGAAGATCAAAGCCCACAGTGTTTTAAGGGAGTAATGGTTATATTCTTTACCTTTTGTGTATTCGTGGGACATTTCTATAGTTGCCGTACTTGTGTATGTTATGTGCTTAAGACCATCAAACACCTTTTTTTTTGTATATATATATATATATATATATATATATATATATATATATATATATATATATATATATATATATATATATATATATATATATATATATATATATATAATATCCTCGCACAGCTTGTATTGAACTTTTTGTTTAATTTCATATAAGTTGCTAATAGGATTTACTTTTCTTATGGTGAGTGTACTTCTCTCTCCTGTACTGACAAGAACAAATGAGTTCGATGCCGATCTGTTGTTGGAGATTCACTACTAATAGTTTAGTGCTTTTGATTCCTAACTAGAACACGGCACGCCTCTCATAAAAATTATTCAGTTGGTTTCATATATATATATATATATATATATATATATATATATATATATATATATATATATATATATATATATATATATATCCTGCAAAATTATCTTACGTGTAGAAAAGGCGATAACATTTGCAGAAGATCTTACACTGGCGTAAGTAGACTGTAGAATGCGAGTGGGTCATTAAAGCTTTCTTTACATCTCTACAGCAATTTGATCTATAAGATCTTTCGTACCCTGATCTAATAAAAGCACGGGATATTTAGACTTTTCATTAAGTTAATTATTCTTCCCTTCTTTCTTTCATCTTAGATCCGTCAGTAAAACACACTACAGAATCCATCTCTAGTGATGTTCTAAATCGTACAGAAATACAAAAAGAACCACTTTTGGTCATAAAAGGAAGAAAATTTAGGCCACATAATAATTCAAGGAAAGATCAAGGAAAATAATCAGTTAGAAGATATCAGAATCCTTGGCTGAAAGACTTACATAGATGATTTCAATGCTCATCGATCATAGATAATCGACGAAATATTGAACTTGATTTCAAACGTCGGCTTGATAAAAACCAGCATGATAAATATAACGAACTAAATCACACTAACAAAAGCAAAGTAAAGGAGGCTAAAGAGAAATGGACTCGGAAACAATGTGACGAAATTGAAAGACTTTGTCAGCTGCTTGACGTCTTTAACTTCCATAGAAAGATAAAAGAAATAACTGTAGCAAATAGAAGAACTACATTGCCATCAATAAGAACTAGACAAAGTAGACTGATTTTAGATACCGATAAACTCAAGCCCAAGAAACAAGAAAGAATTTAAAAAAGACAATAACAAATGTGAATTCTGAAGACCTGCTAGATATTACAGAAGATTAAATAGATAAAGCCATACAAGATATGAAAAGAAATAAAGCAGCGGGAGATGACAAAGTCTTAATAGAACTTCTTAAAGAAGGAGGAAGAAAAGTTAAGGAATATTTAAAGACCTTATTCAATAGATGTCTTGTCAAATGTAGGATGCCCAGTGGATGGAACAACGCTAACACAATTTTGATATATAAAAAAGGCGATCCGGCGATTCTGGACAATTATAGGCCTATATCACGTCTCCCCCAGTTATACAAAACCTTCATGAAAATCATAACTATCAGATTGACGAACAAATTCGACACATATCAACCTGTTGAATAAGCAGGATTCAGAAGGGGATATGGAACATGCGACCACAGTACAACTTGATGACGAGCTAAAGACGAACCGACAGGGATATAAAATCTCGCCCAAATTATTTACAATGGCCCTGGAAGACTTGTTCAAATCATTAAATTGGGAAAATAAAGGGATAAACATTAATGGTAGATTCCTAAATCATCTGAGATATGCAGATGATATACTCTTGATCGCATCCGACTGGGAAGAGCTGCAGTCAATGATAAACGACCTCCATGAAACATCGCTCCAACGAGGATTAAAGATGAATCTCAGAAAAAAAAAAGTAATGTCAAACTCAGACGAACAAGTTATGCCAGTAAATGCAACCGAAATAGAACAGGTGAATGAATATATATACTTAGGCCAGGCGATAAGAGCGAGTAAGGACAACCAGACAGCCGAAATAACACGAAGATCTCGATTGGGATGGACGGCGTTCGGAAAACTCTCCTAAATTTTGAAAAATCAGAAAATTCCCTTATACTTAAGAACCAAAGTATTTGATTTTTGTATATTGCCGGTTCTAATATACGGAGCGCAGACGTGGACCTTTACAAAATCAAATTTGGACAGAATCCGCAAAACTCAAAGGGCTATGGAACGACACGTGTTAGGAATATCACTCAGAGATAAAAAACGAAATGAGTGGATAAGAAGAAAAACCAACGCAGTTGATGCTATAAAAAGAGCAGCATCACTAAAATGGAAATGGGCAGACCATAACGAACGAATAAAAGACAACCGTTGGAATTCAGAAATTTGAAAATGGCGCCCATATGAAGGGAAAAGATCCAGAGGCAGGTCACAGATGAGATGGAAGGATGACATAGTCAGACATGCCGGCTTGATGTGGCAAAAAAAGAGCCCAGAATAGAGAGATTTGGAAACAAATAGGGGAGGCCTATATCCAGTTTTGGAAGGATGAAAACTAGGCTAAAATGAAATGAAATTAAACTAAAGGAAACTTGAAGAAACTACGCAGCGACATTGTTCAGGTCCAAAAATTATTGAGTCTGAAATTAGATACTTTTTAAACTATATGAAGATATTAAACAATTCTTTATTTAAATTTCATGAATGATTTTATTTAATAACGTAACCTGGGGGCAGATTTGGCCCCAATTCGAGACACTAGTCACCTTCTAAAAAAAATACACCAACAAATTATTTCCACGAACAAGATAAAATCATAGCTAAGTTTTGAACAGAGAACATATTTCTTAAAACAAACTCATTTAAAAGTTCAGCGGTAAATTTCCTTATCAAAGTAAATTCCCCAAAGAATTTTATATACCTTGCCCGAAATAAACGTATTTTAAACAGGATAAATTTAAGTTGCACCAGGAAACTTCGTTGATTCTGGTATGTTTATGGGGCGGAACAAAGTGGGGTTACGGGGGGACAGGAAGAGTAATTTGGAATAGCTAGAGAAGCGAAACTTTTTTAAATAAGTACGTAAGTATGCTTACGTACTTTGCATAGGAAAAAATAGCATACTGATCCCAAGGTATTTATGCTCGTGCCGAGAAAAATCACTACATAGTATAAAACAAAGTCGCTTTCTCTGTCCCTATGTCCCTTTGTATGCTTAAATCTTTAAAACTACGCACCGGATTTTGATGCGGTTTTTTTAAATAGATAGAGTGATTCAAGAGGAAGGTTTATATGTATAATAACATCCATTAAATAGTGGAGAAATACTGTTATTTTTGAGGTTTCTAATGTGATGTTGTTAATTATCATATTTTTTTCCGCTTACATTGCAAACGCAGGCTGAACCCTACGAGATTTATCAAAATAATGTACTAATTATTTGTACACATTGAAAAGGTCTACAGGAAACTCCGCGATGGTATATGTCTATCTCTCATGGATATCCCACAATAACATTTTTTTGTCATTTACTTTTTACGACAAATAATGGCAAATTTTAAAGCGATTTTAACCAATACAGTATTAATCCTTATCCAATTAAATACCTTAAATACATTGTTGATTTAATATAGATCTATATGGTCCTTTACAGCACAAGATTTAAATGAATATTTTCGAA
The DNA here is from genome assembly GCA_034092305.1 of Diaprepes abbreviatus. Classification (NCBI taxonomy): domain Eukaryota; kingdom Metazoa; phylum Arthropoda; class Insecta; order Coleoptera; family Curculionidae; genus Diaprepes; species Diaprepes abbreviatus. The sequence goes on from JASJET010000129.1 coordinate 5,512,208, forward strand.
GATATTACAGATTTAAAATTGCGGGAAGTAGCGCTTGCGGCGGTACTGGCCGACCGGGGCGGCGGCAGCGTGCCTATAAATAGCGCGTCGGAGGCCGATGTAATAATTGTTGTAAAAATAAAATAAATAGTCACAGTTTTTCTGTAGTGTATTTAGTATCAGCATTGCACCCGTGCGAAGCCGGGGCGGGTCGCTAGTCTAATATAAAAAGAAAATACAAGGAATTCTCGTTTGTACTATGAACGTAATAGCTATTGGAGTATTTTGAACATATCCTTAATAACGTTTAATTTCGATAGACATACATATCTGATGTCATAGTTTTAAAGTTCCCCTTTTTATTTGAACAACACGTTTTTAATTTGACTCAAAAATATTAGGGCAGGAAAGAGAGTGTTAAAAAAAAACTCACATACTGCCTGCGATCTGATTGCAGAAATGGGTAGAGAAAGGTAGTAGAAATGACGTCTCATCTCGTGTCTGAACAAATTTTGGTTGGAACATTATTTTTTTTTAACAAATAGGCCGAAAAATGATTTTTCCCCGGTTTTTTGGATTTTACCGAAGATCTAAAGGATTTAGAGAAAAATGTTCCATAGACGAATTGTACGTCTTGAAAATATCTTCAAAATGATTTTTTGCTTGTTAAAATCGGTCTGTAAACAAAAAAGTTATTTGCAAATTAAACATTAAAAATGGCTTATTTTTCATTTGTTTATAACTTTCTTAATATTTATTGAATTGTTTTCAACTTTTACCAGAATGTGAGTTTTAAAATGCTTAAAAAGTGTGCGGAAGTTGGGCGCTGTCGGTTTAACAGTTTTTGTAAAATTGCAATTGTTGATTAGCAAAACGAAAAAAGGGACTATTTTTGATTGGCTGTACCGTCGTCTAGGAAACCACTTCTGTCAGTGCTCATTCTCTTCGTAAAGACTTAAGCTATCATAAAGTAAATATACATTTTTAACGATAATTGTGATTTAATGGATTATTGTATAACTTTTAATAGAACCTTATTTTATAACAATAACATTATTGAAGAAATGTTTTTTCATTACAATAATAAGAAAATTCAAATTTTAGCACAATATTATTATTTCTAGTTCATACATTGTAATAAAAGCAAAAAGTGCGAAATCTTGAAAAATATAATTTTTGGGGGGTAGGAGGGGGCCGAATATAATTGTTCATAAAAGTAAATATATATATATATATATATATATATATATATATATATATATATATATATATATATATATATATATAATAAGGTATGTAATCGTTTTGTATAAAAAAACATATAAAACGAGAAAAAAAAATTTAATGTAAAAAATGCACTTTTCGGGGGGGGGGGGGGTGGTAAGGGTGCTTTAAGAAGGTTGAACATGTGCCCAATATTACTCTCTACGTTATTTAGAAGCGGGATATTGCTAATTTTTAAAGCGCGCGCCGATTTGAAGACGCGCTCACACTCGGTTACCCCCTCCAACTTACCTTATCTGACTTCTAGCACGTACCCTCAGTTTAGCGATCTCCTGAAGGGTTGATTGTGTATAAATTAACCTTAATTGAATGATTTCATATACTTTAGGCTCTTATTAATGAATTGTAAAAATTCAGCTCTTAATATAAATATGATTTTTTTGAAAAAAATTTGCTAACTAGGCTCCTATTGGTCGTAGAGACTTTTTTTTTTCGTGTTTTCTTACCAGCTTTATGTTTCATTACCAAATCGAACAAAAAATGCGGTTGTTAATTAATTTATTTATAAGCGAAAAACTACCCATATCTTCATGACGATTTTGTATAAACAAAATATGAAACATATCCTTTTTTTTTCTACTATATGATAGCTTAAATCTTTACAAAGGGAATGAGCACTGACAGAACTCTGTAGCAGTTTCCTAGACGACGGTACAGCCAATCAAAAATAGTCACTTTTTGTTTTTCTAATAAACAATTGCAATTTTACAAAAACTATCTTACCGACAGCGCCCAACTTCCGCACACTTTTTAAGCACCTTAAAGCTCACATTCTAGTAAAAGTTGAGAACAATTCAATCAATATTAAGAAAGTTATTAACAATTGAAAAATAAGCCCTTTTGTTATGTATAATTTGCAATAACTTTTTTGTTTACAGCCTGATTTGGACAAACAAAAACTCATTTTGAAGATATTTTCAAGATGTACAATTCGTCTCTGGAACATTTTTCTCTAAATCACTCAGATTTTCCGTAAAATCCAAAAAACCAGGGGAAAATCATTTATCGGCCTATTTGTTAAAAAAAAAAACAATGTTGCAACCAAAATTTGTTGAGACACGAGATGAGACGTCATTTCTACTACCTTCCCCTATACATTTCTGCAATCAGATCGCAGGCAGTATTTGAGCCATTTTTACCTCCCAAAAATCGCTTCGTTTCCTGGTATATTAACATTAGTAACTTTTGAATTTTCCGCATAAAAACCGATTTATCTTCAAAACCGCCAGTTTAATCGAAATAAACTAAGAGTACCTTTTTAAAAGAGAAATGACCAAAGTATTTAAAAAAAAAATTGTTTTCGGCTCTGTAAAATGGCACCTGTCAAAAATTAGGCCCAAGGAGTGCGGCTGTAAATCCTTCCCTGACTTCTTTAATAATCTAAAACATCTACTGTAGTATGGTTTAATGAGTCTTTATAGCCTCTATAAAATATTAAAATTTCATTAAATTTTTTTTCGATGACAAGGTACAGTTATTTTGACCTCCCCTGTATGTTCCCGAGAAATTAGGAGGTACTTGCCGGACGCCCTGTATAAATAAATAAATTTATATCAAGGATAAACCAACTGAAAAAATTCTTATATCATAACGATTGGCGTACTTTGTTCTAGTTGGGAATCAAAAGCACTACTTCAGATTGCAAGAAGCTACCTTCTGGTAGGGTGTAATTGCCTGCCCTGTACTCACTAGAACCAGTGAGATCGGGATCATTCTGCAGATGGCGGTACACTAGCGGAAGGTAAAGTTTCCACTATTTTGATTCTTGCAATCTGAAGTTGTGCTTTTGATTCCTAACTCGAACAAATCACTCCCCTCCTTAGTTGTCCCAAAAGTCTTTTTCAATTTGTTTTACCCATTATGCGAACGAAACCGATGGGAGGGGTGCAGGAATTATGCCGATCACTAGCCCCATCCTTGGAAATTTAGTCTCTTTGTAGATTGTGTCAGATAAATGAAGTACTAAGTACTGAACTCATCAAAATATGGGTACAGAAGTTTGAAGAGACTGCTTCGATGATGAGCAAACCTCGGACGGGGCAACCAACGTCATCAAGAGGCGAGGAAAATGAGGAAAACACTCGTCAATCAGTTGAAGCGATTCCTGCTCTCTCTGTTCGCAACAGGACAAGTATCTTAAATCTTCCTAAAAGTTCCTTACATCACATAATGCACAAAAATGAACGAATTAAAGCCAATTGATGGCTGACCTTCGCTAATCAAATGTTTGATCGATTTTCGTTCTTCCATAACATTTTATTCTGGGATGAGGTTATTTTCACCGTAATGGCCATGTTGACAAACAAAACTGCTATTATTGGAGTTCAACGAATCCATAACATAAACGTCAGAAGCCTTCATTCACCAAAAGTCACTGCTGAGCTCTGCAATGTCGACGCAAGGAATAATCGGCCTGATTAAATCAAATAGGTTGCACAGTAACTATCAATACGGAGCGATGATATATGGAGATGATTAACAACTTTTTCACACCAGCTTTGCAAGATTTAGTTTGTTTAATCGAATTACATGGTTCCAGCAGGATGGAGCAACTTCTATACCGGTTCTTTGTGAACTTTTCCCTGGAAAATTTATAGCCAAACAAGGTGAGATAAACTGGCCTCCACGTAGCACCGATTTGACACTAGTGTATGAGGTAAACAGTATCAATTCTACCTCTCTAAATCAATTGAAACAAAATATCCGTCAAGAAAAAGCAGCGATTACGGGTAACACATGCCGAGCAGTTCTCAGAAATTTTGCCCTTGTTTAGAAGTGTTCTAACGAACCAGTGGAGAACATTTAGATGATATTATCTTTAAGATATAAATTCCCAGGGACTGTACATTATTACAAAATATTTAATTAAACTAATACATTATTGTAATATTGATTTTTTATTTTGAAAAAGACTTTTAGGGCATCTTGTATAAAGCTTTTTCAGTTGGTTTATCGTTGATATTCATTTATTTATTTCTATATAGCGGCTCTAAATATATCATTTTTTATAATTTAAAATATAAGGTTAGTTGATAAAAATGGTCTATAAATGGCGCTTAGAAAGGGGATATGAAATGACTTGTACGATATAAAAATTATTTAGCTTATTAATCTTTTAGCTTAGTAATGTGATGTCCAAATTGGTAGGAGGCTTAAGGAGTCATTACACCTGCATATAATGAATTTCAAGTACTAAAATTCCACCCTTAACGAGCCAACTTTCGATGAAAAACAAAATAATGCACGCCGACCCCATTTACTTAAAAAAATTTACATTTTCCTTTACCCGTCTCTGGATTAAAACGAAATTTCCATATTTATTTGATTATTTATTGGTTCAATTAACGACGCTACCAGCTACTCTAATGCTAATGACGTGGAGTTATCGACAAGGGCAATAAAATGTTCAATCTCTTCAAAAACAGTTTAAGTAACTATTTTATTGCTTGTTTTTCTATATATTCCGTTAATGCGAAGGAATGATATGGCGCCACATCGACAGCCCATTGCGGTTTTATTGGTATTTTATTTTGATATTTATAATCTAAAAATGACATAGTGTAGCTTAAAACTGTTTCCGTGAAAAAGGACTAATTCTAGTGACTCTTATCAGTTAGACCAGTTCAACATTATTGTTAAGTAATGGTCTTAAAAGACAGGGAACGCATTTGAGTTCAATATTTTTTAAACTAAAGTTTAAATTTCTATTCTTTTTCTTCGAATGCATTAATTTTTCTCGAAGTTTAAATGGACAATCAATAAGACGGATTTACTTGTCAGTTTTGTTTTGCTCATGATATTTCTTAAATTTGTAGTTCACAATTAGTTCTATAACAACATTTTGCGGCGTATTTCAATACTATAATTGTTTAAGATTATTTACTTGGTACGTCCAACATTCCAGGCTCCAAATTACTCCGCAAACTTGGGTCAGCTTTAATAGACTGGAATAATCACTGTTTAGAAAAAAAAAGTAATAGACAGGTCGGGACCAAACGGTAAATTCAGTTAAGGTTAGGGGGGGGGGGGTGCTGTTTAAAGGCTGATAGTGATTTTTTGCGGAAAATGTTCTACACAAAAGTTAAAGATAAAATAAAAATTATTTTTCAACATAACCTGAAATTTTTCGAGAAAATGGCGAAAAAATGATTTTTGTTTTTTTTCCATCTCGCGTAAAAATTACTCAATTGACATGACATTTTCTGTAAATGTATCTTTTTTTTTGTACTGAATAAGCCTGATTTTACTGGTATCTGAAAAGCAAGTAGTTTCCGAGATATTCACATTTTTCAAAAAAAAAAAACACATTTATATTCCACGGAAAACTTTATTGATGTTTTTTTTCGATTTCCATACTTTGCATAGGCGCATTTTAACTTTTAGAACGCTTACTTTCAAATGGTATATATATATATATATATATATATATATATATATATATATATATATATATATATATATATATATATATATATATATATATATATATATATATATTATATCGCAGATTTTTCACGGATGGTAGAATGAATAGTTTGGTTATTCCGAGTTTCAATCCGTTCGTTCAAAAAATCGTTTTACGACGTTTCGCCAAAATCTCATTTGGCATTTTCAGGTGCGGTTCGTCTCGTTACTTACTGAGAACTGATGGTGGCCTCTGATGAATTTCGAGTTTTGGCTCGCTTCCTGATTGGATGAGCGGCTTCGCAGGCTCCTCCCCTCTGCTGAGTGCGATATATTTTATTCTTCTTCTCTCGTGTTCAAGTTGATTTTTGTTGTTTTCTTTCTTGATTTGTTATTAATGTTTTCCATGTAGTTGAAAAATTTATAGCATCGTCTCGTTTATTTAGCTGTCCCGCTTTTTCGATTTCTAGAGCCTCTCGTATGACGCGTACCTTGTAGTTTTGTACTGGTGCTATTATTTCTTTTGTCTTTTCGACGTCGATGATATGTCCGGTTGTTTGGTTATGTTGAAATAGGGCTGAGGTTGTCTGTTTGTTTTTGAAGCTATTTTTATGTTCTTGGATTCTTGCTGATATGCGCCTGTTTGTTTTTCCTATATAAGTTTGATGGCAATCTGCACATGGAATGCTGTAAACGCCATGATTTTCAAGGTTGGTCTTGTCTTTGGGATTTCCCAGAATGTTGGCTATTATTTTTTGTGGTTTAAATATGGGCTGTATGTCGTGTTTTCTTAAGATTCTTCCGATTCTGTCTGTTATTCCTTTTATATATGGTATTATGGCTTTGTTCCTTGTTTGATCTTGGTCTTTGGTCTTTGTTGTAGTCTTCTCTTGTCTTTTTATGGCTTTCTTTATATCTGATTGTGAGAAACCATTTCATTCTAAAGCTGTTGAAATGTGTCTTATTTCGGCTTGTTTTGTGTCAAGTTCTGTTAGGCGGAGAGATCTTGATACTAGTGTGTTGACTACTGCCTGCTTTTGAGAGGGATGATGATGTGATGCTGCATTGAGATATCAGTCAGTATGTGTGGGTAGGAAACCCAACAACACCATGGGCTTTAGCGTATATCGGAAACCCACACATACTGACCGATATCTCAATGCAGCTTCACATCATCATCCCTCTAAAAAAAATCGGGCTTATCCAGTGCAAAAAATCAGGCACACTTTCAGAAAATATAATGTCAATTGAGTAATTTTTACGCGATATAAAAAAAAAACATTCTCTTAGAAAATTTGATGTTATGTTGAAAAATGACTTCTACAAAAGTTTTAGATTTCCTTGTTATCTACAACTCTTATATAGAACATTTCCCGCTAGAATATCCCTTTTCGCCAGAAATCACAAAAAAACTTTCAACCTCTAAAACAGCACCTCCAATTCACCATTTAACATTATCTGTAGTTTATTTCTTGTTTTCTCTTTTTATTATAACAATTAATTTCCTCCTAGCCCCGGCCTGTATATAATTTTTTTTCAGCCTTCTCAATCGGATATTGTATCAGCCTATAAAGTTAAATTACATTAGCGAATTAAGTGCTAAGTTTTTTTCTGTTGGATGACTGGATGTGACCAATGTTATTACAAAAAAAGTTGTTATCCGCAGCAACTAACCTGTGGTATGTCCAGAAGGTTTTATCTTACATTCATTGTTTTACCACGATCTTATTTGAAAGGATCAGCCTACCTTCGACACCAAGAGATGTCCGGATTAACACTTCACCGTTTATTTTAAATATATTTTCCATATATCGTCACCTTTTTGATAGGTACTGTAGAAAGTTCCAGTTCAGCAGTAGGTTCAAATAATACATATTTTTTTAAATTCCCCCATTAACATTTAAATTAATTAATTTATTTAACCATATTTATTCCTAAATTTACCACCAGTTTACGCTGCTTGCTCATTCGTTACTAAACTTTAAAATGTAATTTGTGGCCGAGTTTGGACTTGTTCGTACATTATTAAGAATAAATTGGCTGGCCAATTCTGGTGCACGTCCATTCCCCGGTGTTTATCCTTTGGAGAAATATCGCCGCTATTTACTTTAATGCTCTATATTTTCCTCCACAAGATTGCTCTATGGCTTTGAATTCCTAGTTTACGCTATTCTTGCTATATAAACATTAATTTGCAGTCCATTTTCTTTTATCTCATGTATTTCTTTATTCATTTTATACTTGGATCATTTTTCCTGAACTATCATCAGTTACTGCATTTAGTAATAATATATTATTTGATGAGCAGTGATGTTGGCCGTGACTCGAAAGGACGCAGTTTATGAAGCGATAAGAAAGATTTCGTAAATCATCCGAGTTTATAAAATCCCATTAGAAATTCTGCTATATATATATATATATATATATATATATATATATATATATATATATATATATATATATATATATATATATATATATATATATATGTATATATATTTATATATATATAAAAGCCAACTAAACCGAGAGGTTTAAGGCACTTTTGAGGGGTTGCAGTCAGAAGGATGGTTGACCAGAAAAGAAAACTCTTTTTTTTGTTAGTCTAGCTTTCGAGAAATTTTATTTCCTTCATCAGGACTTCTACAAAAGAGAAAATAACTTTCCTTAATTCTATTCTTATATAATAAAAATAAAGAAAAACGACCTACCAAAGTTCCTATATATGAAAAGTTTTGTTCAACAGATACAGTCATTAACACTTAACACTAAAATCAGATAATATGAAAAGAAATATTTTAAAAGGCAAAAATTACCTAATTTAATTAAAAAACTGATTTTTAGCACGTGGAAGTCGTTGAAACGCCATTTTAAATTCATGAATGAAATGGACACTTTACAGTTGATGCCAAAAGCCCGTTTTAATAGGTAGAGTTTACGCTGCTCAAGAACATGTAATTGTTCTGGAAGCGGAGGTAACAGTTCTTGAAAAGTATTCTGTTATTAAGTGGAAAAACGATGAAAAATGAAAACTGTGGCTCAAATCAGTCATAACCATGAAAGCTTAATGCAGTTTAAAGAAAGGAAGGCGAACTCCTCACTCAGTTGGACACATGTGATAGTAACATTCAGAACAGTGATTAAAAGTATCCGACTGACAAAATTGAACAGTGGGGGGGACCGATTTTCATTGATTTCTAGTTGTAGTAAGTAATTATATATTATGGTGAGGTTTTCTATGTCTTCTCTTTTGTTCATGGAAAGTGATTTGTTGTTTATGTGAACCATTTCTAGGAAGACTCCTCTGGGCAAATTATTTTCTTTTGCTAGGATTTTCGGTCTCTCAAAGGTCATTATATGGCCCTTGTTTAGCACATGCTCCACAAGAGCACAAGAAAACACTCCTCTGTAACAATAGCTTTTATGGGAACTTATTCTACCTGAAAAATTTCTAGAAGTTTGGCCTATATAAACTTGATCACAATTTAGGCATAGGATCTTATAAATAATGTTCTAGTTTTCTGTGGTGTTTTTATTCTAGAATAGAGTAGCGCGATTGTTTTAATTTATTTGATCGCAATTTTAATGGAAGTTCCATTTTGGAAAATTTTTTTAAGTCTAGGAGTTTAATTTTCAATATAGGGAAACAATTTCTGGGTAAATTGTTGAACCGCGTTTTATAGTTTCGTGTTTAATAAGAGTCGCTTAAAAATAAGCATTTGGGGGCTCAAGAAGGTGGATTAAATATTGCGGTGAAATTCTCTTCACATCATTCACCGCTCAGAATCCTACAGAACAGTTCCAAAATGTTCTCGAAAATGTCTTCTGGATCGCTGATCACGAAACAAGTCTCAAAATAGTAAGATGGCTGATCCAATATGGCCATCGAATATGCCTGTGTGGATACTGCGAATAATTGAAAAACTTTCAGAATGGTTCAAAAATGGTTTCTAGATTTTCTGGACCACTGACAGCGAAGCTAATCATACGATAACGCAATCCAAGAGGTGGATCCAATATGGTGACCAGAAATCCCATTTTCACACTGTAATTTACATTAAATCCTCCAGGATATATATATATATATATATATATATATATATATATATATGCCAATTTTGGAGAAAATCGAACAAAACTGATTTTTTCGTCCGCCATATTGGATCCGTCATATTGAATTTTTTCAAAATAATTTTAGATTTGTCATATGCAACCCCAAAAACTCCCGCAAACGAATTTTGGAGAAAATCGAACAAAATTGATTTTTTCGTCCGCCATATTGGATTCGCCATATTGAATTTTTTCAAAATAATTTTAGATTCTTCATGTGCGATCCCGAAAACTCTTCCGTACCAACTTTGGACAAAATCGGAGAAAATTTATATTTGTGTCCGCCATAGTGAATCCGCCACATTGAATTTTTTAAAAATATTTTCGATTCGTTTCGTGTGATCCCAAAAACTCCCTCGTACCAATTTTAGAGAAAATTGAACAAAACTAATTTTTCGTCCGCCGTATTGAATTTTTTAAAAATATTTTGGATCCGTTATGTGCGACCCCAAAACTCCCCCATACCAATTTTGGAGAAAATCGAACAAAACTGATTTTTTTGTCCGTTTTATTGGATCCGCCATATTGAATTTTTAAAAAATAATTTTAGATTTGTCATGTGCGACCACGAAAACTCTTCCGTACCAACTTTGAACAAAATCCGACAAAATTGATTTTTGTGTCCGCCATAGTGGATCCGCCATATTGATTTTTTTAAAAATATTTTGAATTCGTTATGTGCGACCCCAAAAACTCCCCCGTACCATATTTGGAAAAAATCGGACTAAATTGATTTTTTTGTCCGCCATATTGAAACCGCCATATTGAATTTTGTAAAAATATTTTGGATTCGCTATGTGCGACCCCAAAAATTACCCCATACCAATTTTGGAGAAAATCGAACAAAACTGATTTTTTCGTCCGCCATATTGGATCCGCCGTATTGAATTTTTTAAAAATGTTTTGGATTCGTTACGTGCGACCCCAAAAACTAACCCGTACCAATTTTGGAGAAAATCGAACGAAACTGATTTTTCGTCCGCCATATTGGATCCGCCGTATTGAATTTTTTAAAAATATTTTGGATTCGTTATTTGCGACCCCAAAAACTCCCCCATACAAATTTTGGAGAAATTCGAACAAAATTGATTTTGTCGTCCGCCAAATTGGATCCGCCATATTGAATTAAAAAAAAAAAATTGGATTTGTCATGTGCGACCCCGAAAACTCTTCCGTACCAACTTTGGACAAAATTGATTTTTGTGTTCGCCATAGTGGATCCGCCATATTGAATTTTTTAAAAATATTTTGGATTCGTTATGTGCGACCCCAAAAACTCCCCCGTCCCATATTTGGAGAAAATGTGACAAAATAGATTTTTTGTCCGCCATATTGGATACGCCATATTAAATTTTTTAAAAATAATTTCAGATTCGTTATGTGCGACCCTAAAAACACCACCGTACCAATTTTGGAGAAAATCAGACAAAATTGATATTTTGTTCGCCATATTGGATCCGCCATATTGAATTTAAAAAAAAAAATTTGGATTCGTTATGTGCGACCCCAAAAACTCCCCCGTACCATATTTGGAGAAAATCGAACAAAACTGATTTTTTTCGTCCGCCATATTGGATCCGTCATATTGAATTTTTTAAAAATAATTTAAATTTTTCAAGAGCGACACCTAAAACTCCCGCATACCAATTTTGAAAAAAATCGGACAAAATTGATTTTTTCGTCCGCCATATTGGATTCGCCATATTGAATTTTTTCAAAATAACTTTAGATTCTTTATGTGCGACACTAAAAACTCCCCCATACCAATTTTGGAGAAAATCGAACAAAACTGATTTTTTTCGTTCGCCATATTGGATCCGAAATATTGAATTTTAAAAAAATAATTTTAGATTTGTCATGTGCGACCCCGAAAACTCTTCCGTACCAACTTTGGACAAAATTGAACAAAATTGATTTTTGTGTCCGCCATAGTGGATCCGCCATATTGAATTTTTTAAAAATATTTTGAATTCGTTATGTGCGACCCCAAAAACTCCCCCGTCCCATATTTGGAGAAAATCGGACAAAATTGATTTTTTGTCCGCCGTATTGATTTTTTTAAAAATATTTTGGATTCGTTATGTGCGACCCCAAAAACTCCCCCATGCCAATTTTGGAGAAAATCGAACAAAACTGATTTTTTTCGTCCGTCATATTGGATCCGTCATATTGAATTTTTTCAAAATAATTTTAGATTCTTTATGTGCGACACCAAGAACTCCCCCATACCAATTTTGGAGAAAATCGAACAAAATTGATTTTTTTCGTCCACCATATTGGATTCGCCATATTGAATTTTTTAAAAATAATTTCAGATTCGTTATGTGCGACCCCAAAAATTCCCCCGTACCAATTTTGGAGAAAATCAGACAAAATTGATTTTTTGTTCGCCATATTGGATCCGCCGTACTGAATTTTTTCAAAATAATTTTAGATTCTTTATGTGCGATACCATAAACTTCCCCATACCAATTTTGGAGAAAATTTTAAAAAATTGATTTTTTCATCCGCCATATTGAATATTTTAAAAATAATTTTAGATTCGTCATGTGCGACCCCGAAAAACTCCCCCATACCAACTTTTAATAATATTAATACATAATAATATATCATGTAATTAGTTACAAGAAAACAAATTGTTACTTATATATTCTGATAGGAATGAAAAACTTATTTTTTACTATTGCGCAGCACGAAATAACTATACTAAACGAACTACGCAGAAAGATATTCTAAATAGTCTGAAAATAATATAATATCGCCATTGTTGCCAGATTGGGAATGCTTTAGAGATGATAAATTCATGTTTAGGAATCTTAAGAGGACGCTTACCAATCGAATTGATGAAAGTAAAAAAAGTTTGACGTATTCAGATTAATATACGTGAAGCGACAATTGCGCCTCTACTGGCAAACTGGTTGTATTAGACATATACAAATTAATACGAAAAACGTCGGTTTAAATATTTTCTGGGCGTCCAACCTAATTTTTGGGAAATGTCTTTGGGTAATCCCAGGAACCTATTCCCGAAGTTTACATGGCGATACATCTCGGCGTCCTTATACGGACGCTTTGGTGAAGGCGGACGCTCGGGAGATATTAATTTGACAATGTATGGACGCCTAGTAGATAGTTGGATATATATATATATATATATATATATATATATATATATATATATATATATATAAATATCTTGTTGTTTTCTTTTATTTCATCCCAATATATTACCAAAGATAATTCCAGCTACTTTATTTTCTTTTTTCAAAAATCCACCAAATCTCCAAAAAAAAATATTAATTGTCGTTTCCTGTGAAGTAAGGAATTGACAAAAATATTTTCTAAAATCTCGTTCGGACAAGTTTTTCTTACTTCGATTCGAATTATTTTCTTCTATATTCTTCTAATCAAAATAATATCTTTTGTTTTTTTTTAACGAACGAAAAATTGAGGTTGTGCCAAGTTCCGGGAGCTCGAGAAATGCTGTGCTTCCGACAAACTAATTATTTCAACTATTTTGAAAATTCCTTCGCCTTGGCTTTTTATAGTCGGCAAAAACATAAGAAATTTCTGTTTTTTGATTGGTCCGATTTTTGACACTAGGCAACTTGATAAATTTTTATCTTGAAAAATTGAATTTTATGATGGCCTTTTTATTTTACCAATTTTTGACTGGAATTTTAATGTTTTTTTTTTTTATATTGACAGAAATTTGACTTTTGAACTTAATTAAATGTGCAGTAATTAAACTTTCGGGTTTTCTCGACATTTTGATATATATAAAACCTACTTTGGCACATTATTTATATATTAAAATTGATAAAAATAAACACTGCACTTTAAAATTTATGACAATTTTTATCAAATTTTATTTATAAAGACTCTAAAAACGTTTATTGCTTCTTTAATGTTATTACAATTTTATTCAGCAAAATTTTCTTAATATATTTGTGTCAATCTTTCTTAAACTAAGCTTAAATTTACCTAACAAACTAATTAAAACTATTTTACATTCTATGCTTTTATATAAAAATGATTTAAATTTGTACATAATTTCTTGAATAACCCGTAAAACTAAAGCATTTTTCTAATATTTTAATCATTAGTGTTTATTTGTCACTGTTCACGGTAATTTTTTCTGAATTTTGCACTAGATCTTCCACCTCACGCATGTTTGTGCCTTACGAGTGATTGTTTTAATGGATGTATTACACTTCATTATTAGCTTTTTTAAAAACATCCAGTCTCTTTTTATTCATTTTAACCTATATATTTGTTTATATTGGACATTACTCTAACTAATACAATACCTTTTATATAGTTTTTTATTAACTTTAGTTTTTATGAGAAAAAATATGTCATTTTTTTTTATTAAATGTAACAATTCTCAATTCATTCTCTTATCCAAGAATTTTGGATTTTATTGTCGTTTTTTAAGACTTTAAATGTTTATTTACTCTAATATTTTTAACAGTACATCTTATGCTATACCTAAACCTAGTTTTACCCTATTCTAAACTAAATTAAACCATTAAAATGCATCTTTTATACTTCCTGTGTCTAATTTCTTCTCTTTTTGCCTCAATCAAAACTGAGTCTGAATGGTTAAAAAATAATATTTCTTTACTGTCCCTTTATAGGTTCCTAATGACTTTAGAGAACTCTATATAGCTTCAATCATACCAGATCGATTTAAAGAAAAATAAATTTTTTGATCAATACGAGACGGTCTTTTTTGATGTTTGACAGACAGAATTTGTTTTTCAATTTTGTTTTCAGTTTTTTGCTTGTCGTGACTTTTTGAGTGTTACGAATGCGAGGTTTTTGATTAATATCAACAAAAAGATGATTTAAAAAGCTATCCAGAAAATCATACTTTTCTTTATTGTCGGTGACTTTATTCTCGAATTGACGTACCAATTAGCATGTTGTACTGGTTTCTTCTTCTTCTTCTTCCTCAGCCACTTCCTGTCCACTCCTGAACGTAGGCCTCTTTCATCTGTTTCCATACTGTTCTGTCCTGTGCTATTTGAAACCATCTTGCTCCTGCTTGCTTTTTGATGTCATCTAGCCATCTTTTCTGCGGCCTGCCGACACTACGCTTTGTTTGTCTTGGTCGCCAATGCGTTAGTCTTGCCGTCCATCTGTCCTGAGTCTGCCTAGCTACATGTCCCACCCACTGCCATTTAAGTTCTGAGACACGCCTTATTATATCTGTGACTTTGGTTCTTCTACGAATTTTCTCGTTTTTGATTTTATCCCTTAAGCTGATTCCAAGCATAGCTCGTTCCATTGCTCTCTGCATCACTCTAAGCTGTTCCGCAATTCTCCTTGTCACCGACATGGTTTCGAGGCCATAGGTTGCCACCGGCAATACACAAGTATCGAAGACTTTTCTTTTAAGGTTCATTGGTATGGCACTGTTTCGGAGTATGTAGTCCAACCTACCAAAAGCTGCCCAAGTTAGTTTTGTTCTGCGTCTGATCTCAGCTGTTTGATTATCCTTTCCTATTTTGATGATGTGCCCCAAATATGTGTATTCTTCCACATTTTCCATGATTGTGCCATCCATATTGATGTTTCCTTCAGTGTTAGTAATTACTTTGGTTTTGGAGAGGTTCATTTTTAAACCAAATTTTTTTGATGTTCTGTTTAGTTGTTCTTAGTTGTCAATTCACGAATGTCACTGCTAATTAGGACAATATCATCAGCAAAACGTAGATGGTTTAAATATATCCCGTTAATGCTGATGCCTTTAGTCTCCCACGGTAGTGTTTTAAAAATGTTCTCTAGGGCTAGAGTAAATAATTTTGGAGATATAGTGTCTCCCTGACGCACTCCTCTATTGATCT
This sequence comes from Diaprepes abbreviatus, assembly GCA_034092305.1. Classification (NCBI taxonomy): domain Eukaryota; kingdom Metazoa; phylum Arthropoda; class Insecta; order Coleoptera; family Curculionidae; genus Diaprepes; species Diaprepes abbreviatus. Next base: position 5,527,837 of record JASJET010000129.1, read on the forward strand.
TGATTCTATCGGTGACTAAGTCGTCGTTGATCTTTACGTGAAATGTGGCATTTTCATAAATGTATTTTAAGAGATTCGAGTATCGGGAGTCGATTCTAGCGTCGTCCATTGCATTCAAGAAAGCCCATGTTTCAATAGAATCAAATGCTTTGTGATAGTCTACGAATGCCAAGTGGAGGGGCAAATTGTATTCGGTTGTTTTTTCTATTAATGTTCTTACTGTTTGCAAGTGGTCCAGGGTGCCAAACCCTTTTCGAAAACCTGCTTGTTCCGCTGGTTGATAGGCATCGAACTTGTTTGTTAGTCGGTTGGTGAGAATTTTAGTCAGAAGTTTATATAGGTGCGACAAAAGGCTTATAGGACGGTAGTTCTCTATATTGAATAGTAAAACGACTTCTGCATTTTGCCACATATCCGGTATCCTTCCTTGGCTTAAACATTTATTGAGAAGCACTTGTGTTGATTCTTCCAACACATCTCCTCCCATTTTCAACATTTCACAAGTAATTTTGTCTTCCCCAGGACTTTTGTTATTTTTCATTTGCTTGAGAGCTGCCCGTATTTCTTGTTTTGTTATCTCGGGAATATCTTCTGATCCAACGTTACGAATAAAGGTGTTTGAAATTTTTGGATCAGGTATAGTAGAGGTGTAGAGCAAGGTGTAGAACCGTTCAATATGTGCGGCGATGTCTTTGTTATCTGAAATTATGTTACCTTGCTGATCCTTCATGTTGGTGATTTTATGTTTACCTGGAGATAGTTTTGATTTTAGAACTTTCATATTTGCATTTTTTTCTATAGCATTTTCGATTATTTTGGTGTTATATGTTCGAATATCTTTTTTCACTTCTTTGTTTATTCTTTTATTCATTTCTTGGTAATCCGCTGCGTCTCTGGAAGTATTTCTTCGTTGTTCCATAAGTTTTATTGTATCTGGTTGCAATTTATGGTCTTGTTTGTTTCTACTCTTGGTACAGATTTTCCTGGTAGCAATACGAATATCGTTAGTAATTTTTTTATTGAGTTCGTTGATCTCCATTCTGTCCAAAGCTTCGACTGGTTCAAGTTTCTTTTTTAGTTCTTTTTGGTACTCTTCTTGTTTTCGATTAAGTTCTTCACTGGTAGGAAACTTATCTTTATGAATAAGTTTGTTTCTTTCAGCTCTAAGATTAAAACTAAATGATGCTCTAACCAGCCTGTGATCACTACCCGTGTCGAACCGATTCAACACTGCGACGTCTGTGCATATTTTTCTGTTATTAGCTAGTATAAAGTCGATCTCATTCTTCGTCTTGCCGTCGGGACTTTTCCAAGTCCACTTCTTCTGCTTAGGTTTTTTGAAGAAAGTGTTGAGGCAGTATAGGTTTTCTTTATTTAGATAATTTGTTAGCATGTCCCCACGTTGATTTCTTGTACCCAAGCCGAAGTTTCCGATGTTATTTGAGTCAGTTTCATGTTTCTGACCAATTTTAGCGTTGAAGTCTCCGCTAATAACCTTATAATAGCTTTTCTCAGATTTTATTGCTCTTGATAAGTCCTCAAGGAAAATTTCCATTTCTTCCTCGTCCGAATTACTTGTTGGCGCGTATCCATGGATTACCTGCATAGTGTATCTTTTATTCAATCGGAGTATTACGTAGATTACTCGATCAGAGATGTAGCCGAATTTAGTTACTAGATGACCAAGTTTTTTGTTAATAAGGAAGGCCACACCTCCCTGACCACGGTTGCTGTCGGAGTTGTATTGATATAATATATGACCTGATCTTAAAACGGTAGTTTTCTCTTCTGACAGTCGTGTTTCGCATAGCCCCAGAACATCCCATTTAATATATTGGAGCTCTTCTTCTAATTTAGTGAGGTGGTCTAGCGTACTCATTGTTCTAATGTTATATGCGGCTATCTGGATTTTTGTCTTAACACACTTACGTTCTTTCAGTTTAATCGAATTTTTGCCTCCCCCAGAATCCGAATTGAGGCAGACTGATTTTGCATCAGTGTGAGATTCCGTGTCATTTACACTACTCACCTGGGGACTTCTTTCTAAATTCGACATTTCCTGCATGGATAATTATGAAAGGTTTATGGCATTTAAAACGCCTCGCTTGCCGAGCGTGTTGGCGAGTGGGCAAGTGAGAGTTGCATTTCCTCATCTCTCAGTTGAAACGGTTATACCGCCGTAACTCGGTCGCCAGAGCCTCGTCTGTTATCTAGCAGGGTATACCGGATAACTGATCCCCAGTTATCACTCGTGCAGGTGAGGTTGACATTTGGACAGGCCTAGCCCTTCTGCCTTCGTCCCTTATACCCCTGTACTGGTTTAAACAGTACAATTAGAAAAGTATTAGAAATGGTAAGTTTTATGGATGTAAAGTAACAGTACATTATTTCTTAATTTATCACCATAATGTATAGCACAATAAAAAAAAGTTACGTAAGAAATAAACTTTGATTTTTAGGTAAAATGTTCTTTGGTGGAAATTAGGGAGACAGTATTAACGGTGGACGAACCAGATCTGTGCAAAAATATATTAAAAATTAGTTTAAAATAAAATACAAAGTTTAATGTCTTTTATCTGAAACAAGGAAATCTTTATTTTGACATTTTTAAATGACTTTTTAAGTTTATTTTTTCATATAAAATCACCTTCGAAAGATTTAGGTTCATGTTTCCCGACACTGTTTTGGTTAACGTAAGTTTTTACCATGCTTTTAAAATTAGTAATAAAATAAATCATTGTTTAAAAAACATCCAGCTCGTTTTGATAGAGAAATTCGAAGAGATATAAACAAACCTATTTTCAATTTAGGAAAAGTGCTTTTTTAAAACTTTCTTGATTACAGAAAAATACCCAGTTTTAATGTGTGTGTGCACATTATCGAAAAAACCGATAGACCGGTTGGTATTAATTTTGTATATTTATACATTTTCGGGTTTTGACTTTTTATCTTCACAAGAGTTATATTGTTACTAAAATAATACTCTCGCGCCTGTCACAATTAGATAAGTTACTCTTTCCTTGAACCAATTTACAGTAATCAAATTCAAAATTACCTTCCTAAGTATTATGCTTGTTTTTTCCAACATGTATATGTTTGAGTTAACGTAAATTTTTAACGTGCTTTTAAAAATAGTCATAAAATAAATCATTATATAGAGAACATTAGGTTCATTACAATAGAGAGATTGGAAAAGATGTAAACAAACCTATTTTCTATTTAGGAAATGTACTTTTTTAAAACTTTCTTGATTACAGAAAAATACCCGGTTTTAACGTGTGTATGCGCGTTATTGAAAATCCGATGAACAGGATTGTATTATTATTTTTTTGGTTTTGATTTGGAAATATTTTTTATATTATTATATTATTTTGTTGCTAAAGAAGACTCGTAAGCTTGTCAAAATTAGCTAAATTGTTCTTTCCTTGGACCAATTTTCAGTAATCCATATTTAAGAAGACAACGGGCCTTCGAAACAGTTAGTAATTTTAATATTAATAATGATTTCTTATCTCTTTTATAATGTGTTATTATTTTTATTGAATCAATCCCACGTTGGCATAGTTACTACACCTTGCATTGTTTTTAAACGTTGAAATACGTAGGTTTGTTATACTTTTAAGTTAATATTATGACATGTAATAATAATTTAAATTATTTATAAATTCCTAACAAATTTAGCCTTACTTTTACTTACGCATATTTATTAACTCTTTATAAAATTTAAAAAAATATATGTGAAAATAAAACCGCTGTTTTAGTGATTTGAATAATAATATTTTTAGGCCAAAAAAGTAATTCTGTGATGATGGCCGCGAGATAAAATGAAGAATCATCTACCAATTATTGTATTAAATCTCATTATAAAATATAGTAATGTTAACTGAAATGGTATGGCGCAGGTAGCGGGGGTGGACTCACCTCCGTCTGAAATTTCAGTTGGTACTTATAGGCAAGTCCAAGTCGAGACGCGTACTGTGCGGTACTCAGCCTATACGGCACGAAATATGGCGGCCAAAATACGTGACTTTCAAAAAGTTAGTTATTTTTAAAATTATTTTCATATTATACAGGGTGTCCCAAAAGCTCCGAAAGTATCAAAGTTGTGTTTTTTTTAAAGGGAAACCCCTATATATTATTGCATTTTTAGATTCTTCAATCAAAATAAATGCATATTTTAATAAAGTTAATAGTACCTAAACCTTAAGGGTTTTTAAATAATTTGAATTTTGACAAAATCTAACCTAATTATCATGTTTCAAATACTTAAGAAGTATTTCAGTTATGTACTCGAAGTGAAGTGTAACAATAAATCATATTTTATATCCCAGTTATAATAAACTTTCTATATTATACAGGGTGTCCAAAAATTAAAACTAATCAAATAAAAACTTTAAGTGGCTATAATTTGAATAATTTAAATAGAACGCTATACTTTTTAACTTAGCAGAAAATGTACTTTTTAAATACCTATCGAATGGTATAGGTGTGTTCTGTAGCCAAGTCTTCGCGTTTTCACAGAATAAGCCAAATAATGGTTTTCTGCACCATTTTGTGTTTTTTGAATAGATGTTCTAATGTATCTAGTTGCCTATTTCATTTGGAGATGACAGGTAATTTACAACTATAAGAATAATAATCAGAGACAGACTATAAGAGCAACATTGGTATTAACATATTGACGATAGCACAAAACAAAAGCAAATTTGATACTTTCAGAGCTTTTGAGATACCCTGTATAATATGAAAATAATTTTAAAAAGTAACTATATTAGACCCCCATATATCCAAAAAGTAAAACTTATTGAAAGTCACTTATCTTGGCCGAAATATTTCGTGCCGTATAGGGTGAATAACCATATATACATATATATATATATATATATATATATATATATATATATATATATATATACATATATATATATATATATATACATATATATATATATATATATATATATATATATATATATATATATATATATATATATATATTAGTGACATCTTGCAGAGAGTATGGAAGTTAAATGCAGAAAGTAGCAAAGCAACAGTAGTTCAGCGCCATCTCATGGAGAGCAGCGGATTTACTATCTTATAGCGGGTAGTATACCATTAATCACACTTAATGTGTTCAGTTTCATTATATGCATCATTCAGTGCGTTTTTTAATTGATCGTTAAATAAAATCATCTGATTATTATTTTATACATTTTACTTACATTACACATATTAAAATGTGATCAAAATAAACTATTACTGGCCACATTTGTGGTGCGCACGGGCTGGTGTTAGCCCTTGGGTGATTTTGAAGACCTTTGTCCTAAGGTTATTCAAAGGCGTTAGACCTCAGCAGTTTTATATTTTATCGCTTTAGAAACAGCACTCAAGTAACTGACTGAATACTTTGATGGTTTCATACATCAGAGAATTCTTAGTTACCATACATGTGAATAACCATATATATACATACAGCGGATTTACTATCTTATAGCGGGTAGTATACCATTAATCACAGTTAATGTGTTCAGTTTCATTATATGCATTATTCAGTGCGTTTTTTAATTGATCGTTAAATAAAATCATCTGATTATTATTTTATACATTTTACTTACATTACACATATTAAAATGTGATCAAAATAAACTATTACTGGCCACATTTGTGGTGCGCACGGGCTGGTGTTGGCCCGCGGGTGATTTGAAGACCTTTGTCCTAAAGTTATTCAAAGGCGTTAGACCTCAGCAGTTTTATATTTTATCGCTTTAGAAACAGCACTCAAGTAACTGACTGAATACTTTGATGGTTTCATACATCAGAGAATTCTTAGTTACCATACATCTTGGAATAGCCAATTTTATTTTTTGGTAACATACAATAAAATAAACTTCTTTACATAATAAAATTTTCAGGAAACTACTATATTTAATTATAATTAAGAGACTTTTTAACAGGTATTAACTTAAAAAACTGTATATAAAACATTTCATAAAATTTGTGACTAAAAACCAAAATAGTGGCACAAATATCAACATAATTAAAACATCACCAATCTAGGTTTACAATCGATTAAAAGCTTTTAACTGCAACTACGCAATTAAGAGACCCGTATTTTCACCGTACCGTCAATAATGGATTCGATAATTCGCCGAAAATAGCCCAAATATATGGAAAATACCTTCCAAAATTTACTTTTATTGCTATGGCTTTCAGGAATTTTTCATTCTAGATAAGTGATAAAGGCTCGAATAAATCCAATTTAGAAATTCCACGAGCAGAATTTCTATAATAGCTATAATGTGTTTGTATGTAAATATTCTTCGGAACTATGCGAGGAAATATTTAAATTACTTTTAAGTATTTTTGTTCTCGTTAAAGAAGGTATTCGGACAAAGGCTAATTAGAAGAAACTTAAGTAGTTTTCCAAGTAGGATAAACCATTTCTTGTAAACAGTTACTTAAAACTTTAAAAAGGTATGCAGGTGCTCTATCGCTGTGAATATGTTTTCCTTGTCTATTTAGCATATTTCCCTCTGAAGAACTTTCCAGTAAAAAGGATCTCTGTGTTGTATTAAAAAATAGGCTTAATTGCTAGTGTACCTATTTAACTTACGAGTATATTTCTTACTCAATCAACTTGAAATACATAACCGCAACTTTGTATACTATACATTTTTTCATTCTGAGAAGGTTTTGAAAGCCAATTTGAATGAATTGGACTAAATAAATTTTAAAGGGAATGGCATAATATTAACTGTTTCTGTCCTGCACGTTATAAGCGCCATATTTGATTTTAATAAACAAAATTCAGCCAGAACTATATGGAACCAGAATTACGAAACATCTATTTTAAAGTCGGTTAAAAAAACAACAATTTTAAACCAAAATATATGGAGCAAGGAAAAATTTTTTGGTACTTAAAATACTCAATTTTCAAAATTTGGAGAAATTCGGGAAATGTGCTTTTTTTAGTACTTCATATTGGAACTACCATATTAAATTTTTTATAACTAATTTTAAATTCGTGATTCACGATCCCAAATATACCCAAATACAGACCATAGTGGGGAATGTAAAATTATTAAATCTCCATATTGGCTTCGCCTTATAAAGGGTTTTCCAATAAGAGGTGTCATTTTGAAAAGCCCGCTATTTCGGTAGATGTCATTTTTGAAGCTGTAAGTTTTTGACGTTTGACAAGTAGAAACTACGCCATAAATAAAGATGGAACGATACACGCTTCAACAACGCATTGAAATTATTAAAATTCACTATAAAAATGGTGAAATTTTGGCAGAGACCGTTCGTAAAACTCGAACATTTTTGGGTCGTCATGAAGCACCTTGTCGGAGCGCAATAAAGAAATTGGTGAAAAAATTCGAGCTGTTGGGACAAGTTAGTTATGTGAAGAAGAAAACCCGTGCACGTCGCTCAAGAACAGCCGAGAATATTGCTGCTGTAGCCGAAAGTGTTGAAGAAAACTCAGGTTTGTCCATTCCTCGTCGTTCTTTGGAATTAGGGATTCCACAAACGTCATTACACCGTATTTTGCATAAAGATTTGGGTCTTAAGGCTTATAAAGTTCAGCTAACGCAAGAACTCAAGCCGGCCGATCATCAACAACGTCGTGCCTTTGCTGATTGGGTTCTTGAAATGCATGAAAATGATCCGGAATTCCATCGAAAAATCATCTTCAGTGATGAGGCCCATTTCCACCTCGGTGGCTTCGTCAACAAACAAAATTGTCGCATCTGGGGCTCGGAAAACCCAAGAGTTAATGTCGAAAAGCCTCTCTATCCTGAACGTGTGACTGTTTGGTGCGGTTTATGGTCCGGCGGGGTCATTGGACCTTACTTTTTCGAAAATGAGGCTGGAGCAACAGTTACGGTGAATGGATTGCGCTATCGAGAGATGATTAATGATTTTTTATGGCCGGAATTGGATGGTATTTATCTGGACCACGTTTACTTTCAACAAGACGGCGCTACGTGCCACACAAGCAACGAAACCATTGATCTTTTACGGGAAAAGTTTCCGGGCCGTGTTATCTCTCGAAGAGGTGATCACAATTGGCCACCGAGATCTTGTGATGTGACACCTTGCGATTTCTTCCTTTGAGGCCACGTGAAAGACAAGGTCTACGCCAACAGCCCAGCGTCGATTCAAGACCTCAAAGATGGAATTCGTGAGGCTATCGAGGACATAGGGCAGCCACTTTGCGATTTGGTTATGGAAAATTTCATGAAAAGGATATGGTCCTGTAGGCATGGTCGTGGTGGTCATTTGGCTGATGTTATTTTCCATCATTAACGGCATACCTTCCTCTTTATAATATAATAAATATCCGATCATTTATCTTAAAAAATGGCATTTTTCTTTGAATATCAAAATAACACCTCTTATTGGAAAACCCTTTAGAATACCTAAGCTAAAGAGGGCCAGTATGGGAATCTCTTTAACGGTAAAAGGGAGAGAAAGAAAGAGATTTGATTAAAAAAGATTCATAATTAAAAAACCAATGATATGACAAACAGAAATTTTTGATATGTCTTTTAATCTGTCAGATATTTAAAAAGAAAAACTTTTGGATATTGAAATCGAGTTTTTTCTGGAGTTAACATTAAGATTAGGGTAAAACCCATAAAACGTTTTAACAGCAACTTTTAAGGGGGTTAAAATTCTCTTTATCAATTTTTTTTGATAATCGTTAAGAGCTTAATTTTTTTAAATATGGTCCTGATGTCAAATTTTAGGAGCCCTTCTTAATCGGAATACAACAATGTATTGGACATTATAGTTCAATGACTTTTGCGTCCTTTTTGATCATTATTGAGAAATTTTTAAAGTTTTGATGTGTAATTTTCATTTATTCTATAAAAATGGGTTTTACATCCATACATATATACGCCTTTTTTTTCTATTTAATCAAATCGCAACTGTTCGTGTAACCGAGATTTCCATACTTGCCCTTCTTATCTTGGACGCCCTGTATTTAATTTAGAAAAAAATGACCCCGAAAACAAACTTCTTCATACCAATTCTGAAGGAAATCAGGCAATATTATTTTACGAACGCCATTTTAAAGTTTATTGAATCAATTTCAACCAAACTCAAATTGGACCAGCCCATAATTTCTCTGAACATAACGCAGAAGTAATATATAGTAGTCGAATTTAGAATCTGCTTCTTTCTTGAAATCCGTAGAAAATAATTAAAAGGAACTGGATACAGCCGTAGAAAGTATTTTAATTGATTTTTGTAAAACTGTGCCAAGGAACTGTGGATACTAAAAAATATCGGTTAAATCAAAATTCATAATTATCATCAATTTTTAGTAGAGTTGTGTTAGCTAAAAAGCCAACGTTGTAAAAGCTGTTTTATCAACGTGGCGTTAATTTTTCTTTATAGACCACACTTTCATTGTTGTTGTGTATATATACCATGGGATGACTAGATCAAATAAATAATAGAAAAGCATATTGTCGACATTAACTCAATATTTTTTTTAAATTAATGTCCAACATTAAAAAAATAATAATAATAAATTCACTAGTAATGCAGCAAAAAATATTTTAAATCCGAATTGTTAAAAGTGATGTTGAAATTACGGAACAATAGAGAATTGCAACTGTTAAAAGGACTGACAACATTTAATAAAAAAAAAACCCAAACAGCTTTGTAAGTTTCCAATAAATTTTCTGTTTCTAGAAGTTTTTGTAAATTTAAAACGGTATACAGGTGCACTATTGCCATAAATATATTTTCCTCGTCCTTTTTAACATATGTTCTTGCCGTAAAGTTTTAAAAGAAAATATATTTTATATTCGAAGATGTTATACTTTATATGTATTGTATGTCTAATATTCAATTTGAATAATATTAAATTGATACTCTAATGACTTCTTCAAAAAATACATGACAATTATAAAGAACATAAAAAACTGAAAAAAAGGGGTTGTAGTATACTCATCTTGAACCCCCACAGTACTTGTCACTGACAAACATGAAATAATTGTTCAAACCAAACCTATAACAGGGCCAGACCACAATATATAAAACAACTTTTTCTAAACCATGAAAGACCGGATTATGGACAATAATAGTAAAAATAATTCCCTTACAGGTTCAGCAATAACAAGATGAAAAATTCGCAAGGTTATGCTACAATAAAGCAGTTGGATCTGATGGATTACCAACTTAAAATAGTAAGCTGATCGATGACGAAAATCTCTATGCCGGAAATCCTCTTTAACAAAATATATGTATAACGAGGGTAAATGCCCCTTAAACTGATTGAAATCAACATTTCTTCGGCTCCAGAAAAGAAATACAAGAAACTGCAATGAACGTCGACTTCAGGGTTTAACCGATTTAAATCATTTGATTTAAATCACGATTTTAATCAACGATTTAAATCACGTGATTATTTTATTTTAATAACAATACCACACATTTTCAATTTTCATTGTAATATATGTAAAGAAATACTAATTTTCCTGCTTTTTCTATTCCTAGTTTATTTTTAACCTGGTAGTGAACGAGTCGGAATGTAGAAAAAATCCTTTCTACTGAAGATGGTGACGAGACAGCACATAAAAGCTGCTTCAGAATTGTAATAACACGTTCAACATCAGGAATGTTTTTTGTGAGTCCCACCTCTGCAGAGCATTAGAAAAAACCTCCTCTGAAAACACAATTGTTGAAAATGATTCCATTTTAACTCGAAGTTTTATAATAAATGGAAGAAATCGAACATTTTCATACCTTTCTTTCACAATATTTAAAGCTTGGTTGTTCTCTACATCAATCATTTTATTTCTGGTTTTAGTTACATCTAAATATAAGCTATAAAGTGATAATCCGTAGGTGCCTATTTCTATCGTTTTTGAAAAGTATCAAGCTGAAATAACAACAATACTAATTCATGTTCGAGTATGCTACTCAATTCCTTCCATATTTCTACTGCGTTCGATAGAAAACACTTTTTTCTTTGTAATATATTAATTGCTACAGCTGTTGGTTTCAAGATTTTCAGATATTCCTCAGCTGATCTTTTAAGACTAATGTCTGAAACTTTTTGGTATATGATAGAGTCTATTTCTTTTCTATTTTCTTCACAAATGTTTAACAGTTTCTCCCATTGGCTCTCATAAACATCTAGACAATCTGCCATACTGTTCCATTTTATGTCACTCGGAAGTACTAGTGCTTTTCCATCAGCCTGTTTGTACTTTGCTCCTGTCAACTGGTTATTTCTGAAATATTAAATAACTTGTAATATGTTCTTTAACGTTTTTTATTTCTAAGTCTTTGCAGAGTAGGTTTAGAAGGTGAGCTGAGCATCCATATGTTGTGACTCTTTCGCTAATGTCTAACTTGTCTTCTATAGTTCTTCTCATAACTGTCATGTTCGCTGCATTGTTTGTTACAAACGATTTACCGTCACAGTTTTATTTAGCTTAACAAGATGAAATCAAATGGCTAGCAATCTCAGTTAAATATTCGCCAGTGTGAGGATTTCTCGAAGGATCTAATGTTTCATATAGGAATGCACGTCCATCTTCAGTCGTTATTATGGCACAGACTACAGGCTCATTATGCACATTAGATTAACCATCGATCGACATGTTAACGCCCTGTCCAGAAAGATATCCAAAACATTTTACTTTTTCATTATCATAAATTTGATCTAAAAGGGTTGTAGAAATTGTTTTCCCTGAAGGAGGAATATAACCAGACCGTAATATTTCGATCGCACTTTTTTTTCATGCGAATTGTCGACCCATCTAAAGCTACCGTTAGTTGCAAATACAGCCTTGGCAATTTGTATGTCTATTTCTTGCAGGTGTTCGCATAACAAAGTTCTCTAAATTTGCTGAGGAACTGGTTTTCATTTTCTTAAAGTTAATTAGTGAATCAGTAAATTGAATTTCCTCGGGTAATGATAAACTTGCAAACAAATCTTTGCTTGGAAATTATCGTTTTTGATAACTACTGGTTGAACTTATTGAAGTCCCACTACTTAGAATATTTGCATTGTTTGAGTTTTCATTTTCTGTAAAAAAATATGAATATTAATACAAAATTCAAAAATACAAACCTTCACAGCTATTTTTAATTCCACCATTACACTTTTTAAAAGATCTTAAATTTGGTCAAGGTGAAGTAAAATATAAAGATAAAAGAGATATATGCCTTTAAAGTTTCATAGTTAATAATGTCAAAAATAAAATACAGCAATTTCAAATACGTATTTTTTTGATTTTCAAATTTCCACTTTTTCAGCTGAAACCTGTCAAAAAAGCAAAAAAATACGAAAATTTAAATTATCATTGTAAAAAATTCTTGCATATTTTACAACAATCATTCAAATTTGGTTGAAATCCGTCCGTAAATAACGGAGATATAAATGTTTTAATTTTGACAGCTGTCAAAAAAGCACTTTTTGATTGTGATTCAAACTCGAAATCAATATGGTTCATTTTCGGGTTGAGAGGTATTTTTCTTCAAAATTCGTTTCAAATCTGTTAAAGGGTTTAAATGAAATTGTGAAACATTCAGACAGACTAACAAGCAGACTTTTTTTGAAAATATGTACAGGGTGAGTCAACGATTGGATGAAGTAAGTTTGTGCCTTTTCGATGAAATTTACAAAGAAACAATATTTATTGTTTGATACAGTTTATTTTTACGCAGATTTTAAAAATATTTAGGACTCTACAGGGTGAGCCAAAAAACTAGGACAGCATAAAGTTGTATTTTTTAATTAGAACACCCTATATACGAATCGTATTTTCGATTTAGCTTATAATTTTAAATCTTTTTTATTAAGGGTTTACTATAACAAAACTTTATACTTTCTGAGATAATTAAGTTTAAAGAAAAAAAGTCACATTTTCAAGCATCAATTGAATTCTAAATAACGTTTTCAATTTTGTGACAAATATATTCAAATTTGGAATTTAGCAAGGCCAAGGAAAAGTTAACACAATTTTTACCTAATATTTGCAATAAAAGCTACAGGGTGTTGAACACATCGGCTCAAATTTGAACAAGTTTAAATGAATAAATATCTTTTTTTTTTAAATGGTTTATTTTCATGTTATTTAATAGAGTAATAAAAACCCTAAAAGTTTTGTTCAATATATCCTATACCTATTTATAATAGTTTTTGAGATATTTCAGTTTTTCTTATTTTCCATACTTTTTTACAGAAATAGTCTTCATTATCATAGTAGCAATGTAAAATAATAAAAAGAAACTACAGAAACAAACAGAATGTGGTTAAATATGATGAAATACATTATTCGTTATATTACAACGGCAATAGTTTAATTAAACATAATGTGAAAAAATTAACACAACAATAACGACAAGGCAAATACATATTTACTTTTATACTAAATTGAAACAAAAAAATTACCTATTAAATTCTGAGATTAATTATTTCTTTTTAATAAGTGTTCGAATAAACGACCCTCTTGTGCAATGCACAAATTTAGTCTTTTTTGCAGATTTTCTCGGACCCTGGACAAAATTAGTGGCGTTATTGTTCTACAGGTATCCCTAATCCTGTTTCGCATATCTTCCACTGTTGTTGGTGGATTAACATACACCTTATTTTTAATATAACCCCATAGGAAGAAATCTAATGGGGTGATGTCGCAAGACCTTGGTGGCCACTCAATGAAACCCCCACGTTTTGTTGGTTTGTTGACCACTTTACGTTACAGTATCAAAAGAATCAAATCTTTGCATTAAGTTTTGAAAAGTATGGGTATTAGGCTGCCGTCGATCAGGATACTTCATTTTGTAAATTCTTTGAGCAAGAAGGCAATTTTTTTGAGCCTCTCCTATTGTATAAATCATGTCTATTAACTCATTCTTTGGAAAATTCATTTTACAATATAAAATGAATACAAAAAGAAACAAACTACACTACATAAAAACCAAAAGAAGCGATTGCGGTTATAAATTTGACACACAGAAAAATGTTCTTTTACATTGTTTTTGCCATGGCTACTATGATAATGAAGACTATTTCTGTAAAAAAGTATGGAAAATAAGAAAAACTGAAATATCTCAAAAACTATTATAAATAGGTATAGGATATATTGAACAAAACTTTTAGGGTTTTTATTACTCTATTAAATAACATGAAAATATACAAGGTGTACCATTTAAAAAAAAAGATATTTATTCATTTAAACTTGTTCAAATTTGAGCCGATGTGTTCAACACCCTGTAGCTTTTATTGCAAATATTAGGTAAAAATTATGTTAACTTGTCCTTGGCCTTGCTAAATTCCAAATTTGAATATATTTGTCACAAAATTGAAAACGTTATTTAGGATGGAATTGATGCTTGAAAAAGTGACTTTTTTTCTTTAAACTTAATTATCTCAGAAACTATAAAGTTTTGTTATAGTAAACCTTTAATAAAAAAGATTTAAAATTATAAGCTAAATCGAAAATACGATTGGTATATAGGGTGTTCTATATAAAAAAATACAACTTTATGCTGTCCTAGTTTTTTGGCTCACTCTGTAGAGTCCTAAATATTTTTAAAATCTGCGTAAAAATAAACTGTATCAAACAATAAATATAGTTTCTTTGTTAATTTCACCGAAAAGGCACAAACCTACTTCATCCAATCGTTGACTCACCCTGTAGATCCACTTAAAGACATCCAAAACATGCATTTGGCATGGAATCCAAAACATTTTTACCGAAAACAATAACTACCTTACTAGCATACTAAGAAGGTAAAAATAAATTACATCTAACGTTTTACACTTTCCATGATGGTGTTTTAATCTTTTAACAAAACCTTGCAATTCTTTATTACAATTTCAACAAATTGCTCTACTACCAGTCTTTCCTTTTTTTTGGTTTTTCTATAAAATAATCCCAAATATTATCTTTTTTCCTTTCACTCATTTTTATTTTAAACTTACTTTTAATTAACCTGGGGCGCACTTTACTTTATACAATTTGATTGTTAAAATACACTTGGATGGCCTAGGTTTCCGACACGGTCAACGAGGGACTTCCCCGGTTTTCGACTGAGAGGGTCTCGATTCATGGAGTCGATTTACTTATGCGTTTGCTTGCGTTTGTCGTGGGCACTTATTACAAAATAACTGATTTTTGTCCATCAGTAGAATGATTGTTAATAATATTTATTATTACTTGAACCATAAAAAGTATACGTTCACTATAAGTATAGTTAATTTTAGTATTAATCCGAAAAAAGAAAAATCAGAATAATAAATAATATTTTGATTAAAATCATTGATTGTTGATAATTTTTTTAAATCATAATTTTTTTAAACCCTGATCGACCTAATCAGCTTAATAATCTATGCAATAAAAATGATTCTCAAAATTTTACATAACAAAAGTGAAGCCGTCATAAAGGACAACCAATTTTGGCTTAAAAGTTAAATGGCAATATGTGAATTTCTTGTCGGAGTGCGCGTATGAGTCCAAAATTGTCGAGATGTACAAAAAGACGTATTTTTTTGCTTTATTGATTTTGAAAAAATCTTCGATAGAGTTTATTATACAAAGCTAATTGATATTTTGAGAAAAACAAATATATATATATATATATATATATATATATATATATATATATATATATGATAAAGATATTGCCTGCATTCAAAACTTGTAATGGCACGAAACAACACACAAAAAGACAATGAAATCGGTTTTCATCCTTTTACTGTTCCATTTATACATTATTTTTATATGGATAGATCTTATGGTCAGACCATATATTAATAGAAAATTATTAATCAGCATGTGTACCTCCCAAGAACATACATAGCAGCAGTTCCCCTGAAATAAATGTTCTTAATCACAATCACATTCGTTAGTTGAATAGTAAACGGAGATTACAGTAAATCTAATGCTAAAAAATGGCTTGTATTCCGAATCAGCTCGTACTTGTTTAATGATTGTACCGCTGATATATTACCTTTACAAAATACATATCTCAGCTCATTTAAGCACAGTAAATCTAACTTATGTGTAACTTCGTTCCGCACCTATTTCTGTATGTATGTAAATTACGCGACCTAATCGTAACTTTGCTGCATTTAATTCTGCATAGGCGGTAACTTGAATAAGTTAGGTATGCTATGAATTTTGGCTATAGGCATTAAAAGCAAATAGGAGCAATATTTCTTTCATTAATAGGAAATACCTATTCGTACAAAATTGCCTAGACGCCCCAAAGAGGCTTTAAATAATAAATGGTAAAACTACCGCTATTCAACTGTTTTTGAGTTTTTTTTTTGTATTAAATTCAAACGGATAAATTTTTAACAAATTTTTATTTTTAATCAGTGATATAATCACCTTCGTTGCCAATAATCTTTTGCCAAAATCTGAAGATAGCATTTTAGACATCATCCAAATTTCCAAATTTTTTACCACTTAGAAAATGTTGTAACGATTGGAATAAATAGAAATCCGATGAAGCAATATCGGATGAATATGGTGAATCAGACACTCTTGCGCAGTGTGGTCTTTCATAATCGTGTTGCAAAATAACGCTTTTTCTGTTGACAATCGCTGGGCACTTTTCAATTGAAGACTGATTTACTCTATCCAATTGTTAGCAGCAAAGGTCTGCATTCACAGTTTGTTCAGGTTTCAGCACTTTAAAATGAACGACCCCGCGAATACTTCACCAAACACAGAAAAGCGCCTTTTTGGGGTGTAAACCTAGCTTAGCTGTACTTCGTGGCCATTCATTCGAGTAGAGCCACTGCCTTTTGCGTTTCGGATTATCATAGAGGACCCATTTTTCATCTCCAGTGATTAAACCATCAAGAAGCGCTTCTGTATTGTGCCGCTGAAGCAATAAGTTACATGTGGTAGACCGGTTAGCTTTGTTTTCTTCAGACAGATTATGTGGACATCGACCATGGTTGGTTAAGACTGTTTGAGAGTTCCTCGATTATCTGACACGGATTTGCTTCCACTTCCATCCCTAACATGTCACTGTTTAAAATTGTTGCTCTTCCTGATCGATACGAATCGGAAAGATCAAAATTACTCGATTTGAACTTAGAAAACCACCTTTGGAGTTTACGAAGATTTAATGTACTTAGATAAACATCGCAAATGTTTTTGGTAGCAACTGTTGCATTACTAGCCTTAAAAAGCATGCAGTGCCGGATATGTACCTCTTTTAGTATTTGGTTGGCTATTTCGTCATAAAATGCAAAAAAATATATATTTAATTATTTACGAGTCAACAAGTCAATCTAACCTTCAAATATATTTTCCATGACTTTGAAGTTCAGTCGATAGATGAATATCGACAAGCGTAGAAACGATTTTACTTCTTCCGGTTCTTCTAATATAATCTTATAAATCTCCCCCTTTTATAATAAACGTTCTTTATTAGTTTAAGAAACAGTTGAAGATCATTGGAGACATATTTACTATGTTTATGATTTGAAAATGAAATTAATTATATATATATATATATATATATATATATATATATATATATATATATATATATATAATGTCGAATATTCTTACAGGTATGATGTGTAATCGAAGGTTTTCGGGCATCTCGTGTATGTGCTGGGTCCCTTTCAGGACTGTAAGGCAGCTGACGTTTCAGTGAAATCATTTTCAAAGCTCACTGTACGGCGTCTACGAGCGAACTAACGCCCGCGATTCGGGTGCTGTCGGTCCCTTATGTACGTCGGGCGCGTTCGTTTCTGGCCAATCAGGTTGCGAGACCTGCTGTGCGTCATCGGCCCTGTTGTCAGTATTTTTCCAAGTATTAGGCACTCGCTGGGTATCGTCTCTGCTATTTAAGTTGTTGGGCCTCTTTGCAATTTTAATGGCTTACCTTATAACTCTTGTGAACAGGTTTTCACATCTCGATAGTATTTTTGTTCCTGAAAAATGTATCTTATGTCCTGTGTTGGGCCAGTGCAGAAAAAAATGTTTTTTTTTTTGACAGCGTTTATATGTTCGTCTCTTCTGGCGTTTATTTTACGGTTAGTTTGGCCTACGTAAGATGAGCTGCATTCTCCGCTTGGAATTTCGTACACTCTCTGGTTTTCTAAAGGGATTCTTGCTTTAGGTGTTGGCAAGAGATCTTTTACTTTACGGTCTGTGATGAAAATGGTTTTAATGTTGTGTCTCCTGCTAATTTTTGCGATTTTGTCTGTGGTGCCTCTGACATAAGGAACAAAAACTTTGGAGCTATTCTCTTGATTTTCGTGATTTTTCGGGCCAAGCATTTGCTTTTTAGGGTCTTGTCTATATGTTCTTTTTTAGAACCGTTTTTTGTTAGGGAGTTTTGCAGTATGTTCGTCTCTTTGTGGTAATTTTCTTGATCTGCAAAGGACTGCGATCGAAACGCAAGTGATTTTACTACTGCAAATAATTGGACGGGGTGGTGATGTGAATCGGCGTTGAGATATATGTTGGTGTGAGTGAACTCTTTGTAGACAGTGTGCGAGAGCAAGCCATCCTCTTTTTTTCAGTCCTGAGAGGGACTCAGCACATACATGGGACATCACCTTTACAACAAAACAAACAGAAATATAATTTTCCTTGAATCTCATAGCAGTCGCTTACAAATTCCAGGGTGTTCGAGATTCACAATAATAACTCAAAGACACTTTTGACATTTGTTAATTAATTAACAAATACTGTAATTATAATACAGCGAAATATGCCAAGACTGAGTACTACAAATTTGAGTTTATGTATAGGAAACGTAGGTATAAGACATTTTTTATGATACATTAA
Organism: Diaprepes abbreviatus; assembly: GCA_034092305.1. Classification (NCBI taxonomy): domain Eukaryota; kingdom Metazoa; phylum Arthropoda; class Insecta; order Coleoptera; family Curculionidae; genus Diaprepes; species Diaprepes abbreviatus. Next base: position 5,546,631 of record JASJET010000129.1, read on the forward strand.
GATCTACGATGGATTGTAAAGTTTTCACGAGAAGCCGGAATAATAATCCTTTACACTTGTGACCGCCCTTAGTAACTGAAGTTATAATTTTTTTGTTAATTTTCATCAATACTAAAACTTATCATTTTTAGCTAAAGTATGAAAAATAAAACAGAAATTCACCAGATACAATTTAAAAAAATGTCGACTGATTTTTATATGACATTGTTCTTGAAATATTTATTAAAATTTAAAACTAATATAATATCAGATCATTGAGCAAGAATATAATTCGCTATACCTTATAAATATTAGGTACCCTTGTAGTTCGTGCACTAAGGGAGCTTTTTTAGCCACTCTTTTAGGGTCCTTCAATATTTTCGTGTATTTTTATATTTTGTTTTAACCCAGAGAATCGATTTTTCAAGGGTACGAATCCCAAAACTTTTTTGTTATTAACAATTTAATTGCTTAAATGTGTATAAACAATTGCTTTAGCTATTTATGAGTGCTCTGCTCAGCCAAATCGATTGTACTCTATTAAAAATGTCCGTTTTTAAAAAATATTAATAAGTGTAAAAACATTACAAAATAGAATACCGCTCTAACTTAATCGCTCATAATTCGGCTTCTAGAAGTCCAAAAGAGGCCTATAAAGACTTAAATTGAAAGAAGTTGTTGTGTCTTTTGAATTAACTTTGCTAAATATTTCTTGACTATTAGTAACAAAGTTACAATAGTTTAAATTTTCAGTTTTCGCCTAAAATTCCTGAAGATATTTGTTTATAAGCTTTTTTTAGTGATAGCTTTACTAACTGATAACTAGCCAACATGATTTTACGTTTCAATACGAAGATTTTAAGCTTTTATAGACTTATTTACGTTACTTGGTTGTTTTAAGATGCACTAATGGATAAGAGCACGTTTGCAAAACCTGTTAATTAGGAACCTTTATTTGATCATATATATATATATATATATATATATATATATATATATATATATATATATATATATATATATATATATATATATATACAGGCGCGGATCCAAGAGGGGGGGGGGGCGATCGCCCCCCCCCCCACCCCCAAGAGCTTTGAGTTTAGGAAAATGGACCCGATTTTTCCTCTTATACTACAGTTTAAGAGCTAGAGAGAGTAATAAATCATTTTTTACCCTTGTTTCTTCGCAACCTTCCTGTGTTCTTTAGTCTGGTGTCTTTAGCAAAACCTGTTTTCATAGGAATGAGTTAGAAATTTTATAATCAAAAATACCGGTCTATAATAATAGACTAAAACGTAGCCTTATTCTCTTAAAAAATTTGAAGTTATAATTTAAATACTTACAAAATATCCATTGTCAAAAATACCAAAAGTTAAACATATATAAAAAAAAAATAAATTCGTCCATATAATATTAAAATGTTTTTAGTGATATCGGTCATTTTATTATTAATTAAAAACATTGTAAGGGTATCTGACGTTTCAGTTTATTTATTTCTTAAACTATCTGCAGAATTACAATTAAACACTAAAAATGGATTCAAATGTAATTACTTTTTATATGTTGTAATTAAAATTAGACCTACTTATTTTTATTTCTATTGTACTGACATCTTCATTTAATTTACTTTATTATATGGAAATACGTTAGCCCCAAAAAAATAAGATAAACATGTTAATTCTACACGCTTAAGAAAAAGACACAAATACAATAATAAACTAATAAAAAACTTTCTGCTATTAGAATTAAATATATATAAAATTAAAGATTGGGACACACTCAAATAAAAATATATAAAAAAATAAAAAACATATAAATAACATTAAACAATAAAATACAACAAAAACAAAAATTTAAATAATAAATTGTGTTTACACGAGTAAACATTACGAATTTGATTCCTAATCAAAGTCAGTGAAACTATCTTCGCTCAAATTAATTATAATTGGTTCCCCTCTCTCACCGATCATGAGATCGAGTTCTCACATTTTGTTTTATTCTTTTATTATATGGCTTTTTCCCAATTTTCGCAGTAACTTTATTCAAAAAAATCTTTCAAAAGTTTATCTAAATTACTAATTTTGTTAACTGTGTTATTTCTAACAAATCTACCTTTTACTTGAGAGAGATATTTACTTCTCCAACGGACAGTTTCCGGACGATCTATAGGAACAACTTTTCTATCTGGTTTTTCTCAGCAAAAATTAAGTTCTTTGAGCAATTTCCAGAGATAAGTTCTTTTAATTTCAGGTAAATCGCGATCTTCATTGATTTTAGTTAGAATTTTGTAGACGGTTGGGATCTGCTTCTCATAATAAAATGTATATACAACCCCTTTAATTGCAGTTTTCATCCCTTCTTCCAACGAGGTTTATCGTCTACCTGTACTAACAATTTCGGTCGTTTTTTCTCCTTCAGTATTTGGTACATAGTAGATTTTCCAACTCCTGTCATGTTGGAACACATCTCAACAATTTCGGTCGTTTTTTCTCCTTCAGTATTTGGTACATAGTAGATTTTCCAACTCCTGTCATGTTGGAACACATCTCAACATTATTATCCAGATATTGATATCTTAAGGCATCCTAAACATTCATCGTAATAAGTTTTTAGTTGAGGAAAAAATGCCCTGGTTTAACGATTTTATAATAAATATAGAGGTTTTGGGTATCTCACTAATCTCAAAAAATATATAAAAACAAGCGCAAACAAGATAAATCACTAAGAACAAGCTGTAAGGTGTACTTTGCTCACTGACAGAAATTAAAGTTAACTATCAGAAATTTTATGTTGCAGTAAATTTATAAAATATATTTAAATATAATGAAACATAATTAGATTTACGGCAGTTCTCAGTTACCTGCGGCACTGAAGCAGGTACGATAGAGGTTTCGGTAACAGTTTTATTACTCTCTCTAGTTCTTGAATAGAGTATAGGAATGTGTATGCTTGCGATCGCCCCCCCCCCCCCTCCCAAGAGCTTTGAGTTTAGGAAAATAGAACCCATTCTGCCATTTATATTAGGAATGAGTATGTTGCTTGCACTCCTGCCTCCCCCCCCCTCCGTTGACAATTTGTTTTTCTTGCCATACTGTATTTTTGTGATATGACCGCCCCCCCCCATAGGGGGAGGCTGGATCCGCCCCTGTATATATATATATATATATATATATATATATATATATATATATATATATACAGGTAAAATATTGAGGGGTCCAAAACTAGCTACGAAACCCCTCTTCGCACACAACTTACTGGGGGATAAATTTGCAACAAAGTAATGTTATATTCTCACCGGTAAATCTTTGGCATACAAAAACTTCTTGAAAACAGGCGTTATATTATAAGTTAGAAGCTTGAATAAATTATATGTTATAGCACTATTATTAAACTAGTACAAACTAATCTCATGCAAGTTATCATTTTTTGTTCGCTTTTGAAGATGCATTTGCTTCATATCTAACTTAGAGTTAACGAATGTGCTTATCCCTATTTCATAGAAAATTTATGACATGTAGGTTGCTACTGCAGTAGCGTATTTCTTTAGAGGTAATAGATTTATTCTATGCATGTTTTATACAACACATGTAAGATACGGGTGGTCTGAGATAAAGTACCATTTTACTTGTAAAGCTTGTTATATGTAATTATCAGTAGTTGATTTAACACAAATTAAATATATACAGAACAGTTTTAATAAGAGCAGTAACACATATAAACGAGTTCTAAATTGAAAATGCTTTGCCAAAAAGCTTTTCGTAAATTTCTTTTTTCCCATTTTGCATATATTATTAGAGAAAATATTATCAATGAATATAACAGCATTAGGATAACCTCTATGTATTTAAATTATGCTTGAACTTATTTGGAAGTTTAAAGTAGCTAAAAAGTATTAAAAAATCCTTCTAATTGGAACTGATATTACATGCAAAGTTATTGCAAATCGCTTATTTAAACTAATTTTTTAATCCATATTTTATGTAAATAACGGTGTCGGTATTTAAACTACTTTTAACTCGTTCATTATCAATTATCTTGTCTCACATCTTTATATAAAAACAGTAATATTTTAGTAATTAAGGAAAATAAATTATCTAAATGATTTTCGCCTGTGTCGTGCCACTTACACAGGTGTATATATTTACAGGAATAAGTTATATCTTATGGTTGAGCTATAGAATTACTAAAATTACATAAAAATAAAAACTCTGAAAGTATTTTCTTGCATATTTCTACGCACTTCTTTTTTTTTATTCATGCGTTACATTTAGTAATACTGGAAATGAACTTTAAAAAGGAGCTTGCTTAACCATTTAGAAACAAAATTATCTGGTCATTTATGAATTATTGCAAAAAACAATATTTATTTTTAAACTTTAACACACACTATCTTGGAAATTAAGCCTAAGATTTATGTTTCTACGTCATTTTTCATGAATTTGCTAGGGCTATCACCTGTCAAGCATGGTCGATCGAAATAATATCCAGATGTATACATCTTGTATTCTTAAAAATTTAAAAGTTAACAAAGTTCATGAACACTTGGTTTATTCGTGTTTTCATTTTAAAGAGTATTTGAATTTGGGAGCATTAGTTTATAAAGATTTACAGACATTGCGTCAACTTGCTGGTGATCGATATTTAGGACTAACTAAATCTTATTCTATAGTGTTCAGCTGTAAAAACAAAGTAGATTATCTTAGAAATAATGTTAATTTGAATATTGTCACTTCTCAGTTCCTCTAGAAACCTGGAAATGGTTAGATTTACTATAATTCAGACAAACTAGATGTTGGTGTTGCAAAGTTTGCGCATAACTTTAGTATCTGGTAGGAATGATAATTCATCCTTGCGCCACTCTGAAAAGGGGAGTTTCAAGCAGGAATTTTTTTTCGTTTTATCTCCGTAAATATAAATCTTGGAAAAAAATTTCGTTTCAAAATTACATTTCAAAACGGAGAAGTGCGCAAAAAAAAATTTTCATATGAGCAATACTGAACAATTACTGAACTTTAGAAACAGAAAATTTCACTTTTCAACAAATAAATTTCCGTTTGTCCAGTACCAATCGCTGAAATAGTTTTTGCACAATAATTTACTAATCCAACTCGGCGCGAATAGAATTGAAAATATGTTTAATTACAACTTCTCGAGGGTGGTGATTTTTTTACGTATAGTAGACATCACTAGCTTTCAACCTTTTTTGATTTTTTAAGATTGAATAATTAGGAAAGCGTAGCAAATTTTCAAAAAAAAAATAATTTTCTCTTATAAACAAATCGAATATTTTGGTTATTTTTTATCCGAATTTTAAAAACAAATATATCGGCTAAAAGAACTCGAAAATACCTTTCTTTGAAAACAAATTCTTTCCGTTCCAAATAATAGCTTCGTAGACATAACACCAGGGGGCGGTGATATTACAAAAGTACAGTATGGCAAGCGAAAGCAAGTTATCCACGGCGGGGGGGGGGGGGGTCTGAGATACGAGCAACATTTCCATTTCTCGTGTAAAAAGCAGGGTCGGGTGTAGTTTTCTGAATTTGAAGCTGGTGGAGAGGAGGGGGCGATCACAAGAAAAAACAAGTTGCCGCCAGGGGGGAGGATGCGAGCAGCATACACATTCCTAGTATAAGAGGCAGAATCGGGTCTATTTTCCTGAACTGAACTCAATGCTCTTGGGGGGGCTATCGCAAGAAAAACAAGTTGTCAGCGGGGAGGGGGGGGGGAGTTCCAGCAGCATACACATTCCTAATATAAAGGCAGAATCGGTTCTGTTTTTCTGAACTCAAAGCTCTTGGGAAGAGGAGGAGCGATCGCAAGCATACACATTCGTATACTCTATTCAAGAACTAGAGAGAATAATAAAACTGTTACCGAAATCTCCAACGTACCCGCTCCAGTGCCGCAGGTAACTGAGAACTGCCGTAAATCTAATTATATTTAAATACTAGCTTTTATAAATTTACTGCAATTTCTGATACTTCAATTTAATTTCTGTCAGTGAGCAAAGTCCACCTTATAGTGTGTCCTTAGTGATTTATCTTATTTCTGCTTGATTTTATATATTATATGAGATTAGTGATATACCCAAAAGATATGGCTTCCAAAATCGTTAAACCAAGGCATTTTTTCTTCAACAAAAAACTTATTACTAGATAATAATGTTAAAAGCTCCGTTAAGGTGTGTTCCAACATTACAGGAGTTGGAAAATTTACTATGTACCGAATACTGAAGAAGAAAAAAACGGCTAGAATTGTTAGTACTCCCAAGCACATTCGATCACAGTCAGACGAAAAACCTCGTTGGAAGAAGGGATGTAAACTGCAATAGGAGTTGTAAATACATTTTATTATGAGAAGCAGATCCCAACCGTCGATAAAATTCTAACTAAAATCAATGAAGATCAGGATTTACCTGAAATCAAAAGAACTGAACTCTGGAAATTGCTCAGAGAACCTAATTTTTGCTGGGAAAACCCAGATGGAATATCTGGAAGAAAACGTCATAGAAAAACTTAATATATCGATTCAATTTTTCAAGAGGTACGTTGACGACTGTCTAGCAGCTGTCCCCGAAAATGAAATAGACACCATACTAAATGCATTCAACAATTTCCACCAAAAGATGCAATTTACATCAGAAGTCGAACATAATGGAAAAATAAATTGCCTCACACTAGTTCGAAATTATGAAAATAAAAACATTGAGACGATGTGGCACACAAAAGATACATGGTCGGGACGCTACCTTAACTATCAATCACATCATTCGAAATCCCAAAAGATCAGCGTAATAATAGGTGTGGCTGATAGAGCTTTAACCCTAACTTCTCCGAAATATCGTCAAGAAGCTTTAAAGAAAGTCAGACAAATCCTAAGTGATAATAATTTCCCTGAAAAACTCACAAACAGAATAATAAAACAACGAACTTACAAACTGTATAATAAGAACGTCCTTACACAAAATAATAATAATAATAACAACCGAAAAACATATGTTGCAATACCATACATAAATTCATTGTGAGAAAAAGTTACACACATCCTCAAACAGCACGATATTATTATATTGTTTGCCACAAAACATACAACCACTTGTCACCACTATTTACAAAGCTAAAAAGTAAGGTGACCCATAAAAAGAAATCTAACATTATCTATTCCGTACCATGTCTAATAAATTGACCACAGAAATATATTGGAATGACAACACACTATCTAGACAGCAGATTGAACGGACATAAATACACAAAAAATGCAACGACAGCATTACACAAACACGAGACAAATTTTAAACATGAATTTGACTTTTCAAATACAAAGATTCTAACCCAGGAAAGAAACTATCATAAACTTCAAATAAAGGAAATGCTACATATAAAAAAAGAAAAACAAGCAATCAATGACAAAGAAGATATTAAAAACTTCAGCCAAATATATTTTAGTCTAATAAACTAAACCACATATTGTAGCCCTGATTGTTTGCAACACACTGTATAGTCAATATTGATAAAATTTATTTATAACTCAGGAAAAACTAAGTAAAAAGGTTTCCAAATAAAAGAAAATATTAAGTTGATTGTAACTGAAGGAATCGTCACTATCGTTCACTAAGAAACATGGCCAAGGTAAATTGAGGTGCGTATCTGGGATTAATTTGTAATTTTTGATTTTTAATTTCACATTATTTTATAAATTGATATTTCTTATTAATTTTGTACCGTTGAGTGTTAATTCTAAGTCTTGTGAGTGTGCGTTTGTGACCATGTTAGTTGTATTTTGTTTTTATTTTAGATTATATTTTTGAAAAAGCCCACTACGTTGGACGAAACGTCTAGCACAGAATAGTAGTATTAATTTTTCAAAACCTAATCCAACGAAGTTACCATACATATATATATATATATATATATATATATATATATATATATATATATATATATATATATATATATATATATATTGTTTGATTTTAATCTACTTCTTGCTACTATTTTGTTTTGGATAAAAAATATTTGGATTAAGTAAAATAACCCAAGATAATTTTGTGAAAACTTAAAGACATTCCAATTATTGTCAAGTCTTTTTTGTAACACTTAAAACTTTCGTTTTACACGGCAATTTAAGCGAACGCTAATAAAATTTTACAAATATAATATTTATGTTTATGTTGGCAGTAAACTGGTTTACTACCCAAACTTGAACATAATTTAATGTAATAAGAAAAGGGATATAAGGATTAAATAAGTTAATTAAGTCTGCGTTTGAAGCTCAACTGTTTTCTTTATATTTAAGTTTTGTTGTAGTTTCATCTTACTCAATAAAGACATTTAAAAAAAAATTGAAATTTCAATATTTTTAAAAAATGAGGTGGTTATATTGAAAAGTAATAATAAATGTTTTCGATTAACAAGTCATTTTACAATTTAAGCCTTAAATTTTTGAACTAGGTCGGAAATAATAAATAGGTTCTCTAATTATAGGATTACAAAAGTTTTATAAGTAGAACAATTTTACAAAATGCAACAGAAACTACGTTAAGATGTTAAAATACTATAAGAGCTCATTACTGAAGAAAATTTTTATAAAAAAAATTGAACCGACTTCTTAAAATGCAGCGGTGCTAAAGTAATACTTGGTAAAATGTGATTTACATAAAAAGATTAAGAAATACATTATTTGTAATTACGTTCTTGCTGTAGCTTCTATGTCGTGTTAGGAGTTATTTGTTTTATGTATTTTCTGCATTATGCTCAGGAAGTGTCTGCGGTGGTTTCATATTATTTTGGCCACAATTGGTTTAGTAAAATTCAAGATGGCGCTGATAATATAGCAGACAAAAATATTAATCATATTTCATTTCCTCCCAAATTGATATATAAATACTTTATACTGTTGTTTTAAGAAAACTAATCCCATATAATGTAAACTTAAAGAAATGTTTTACACGTGTTTATATTAAAGGTGGAAAATGCTTATCACGTGAAAGGAACAAAGTGAAACTCGGGCAAAAAGCTGATAGAGTGACATATTGAATAAAGAGAAAAAGATATAAAGTGATCTCTTTCCCAAAAAATAACATTAGATGTTTCACAGAGTACCGAATTAAAATACACATTGTTCTTTAAGTTGGAGTTTTCTTTAAACACTATCGACCTCGGCAAATTAAGTTTTCATTTTTTAGAAAGAAAAAGATGGCAAATTCAAAATATCAGAAATCAAATACATCTCTGTGTAGAATCTCATTATATATCTCAGTCAAGAAAATATAAAACTCCAACCAAAAAAATGAAATTGTCAATAATTGGTTTTGGGTACCGATAACTCACGCTGCACAAACGCTTCATCAAAGCATCATTTGGGCTTGTGGGCTTGTTAAATATTCTTCTAAGGGCTCGCGACATCGAGCACCTAGATGAAAATCGAGATGGAAGACCTAGGGCACCTAGAATGCGATAATTCCAAAAAAAAATGTTTGGAATATAGTTGAAGAAAACTTAACAACCGGTACCAGATAAAACACACATAGAGATGATGTGTCTCCTAGCAAAGGGTTCACTTTAGTTTGAACGAAAATTAAGTGTATCCCTATGATGTGTGGCGACTCCAATCTTCTTCTTCTTCTTCTTCTAGGTAGAACCAAGTTCTGTTATCTTCACACTGCCTCATCGATCCTCGTTTGACGTCGAAATCCAGCTGTCTCTCCATCTTTTGGGAGGCCGTCCAGGCGGCCGTTTGGTGTTTGGTTTTTCTCTCATCACGGTTTTTGCTAGTCTGTCATCGTCCATTCGTTCCACGTGATCTTTCCACTGCCTACGATGGTTCCAAACCCACTTCACAACATCCCCCACTCCGCTGTCCTCGCGTATTTTTGCATTTCTTATTCTATCTCTTAAACTTGTTCCAGTGATCATTCTCAGCGTTTTCATTTCTGTGGTTCTCATAATTTGCTTTGTCTTTGTTGATTCATTTCTTGTTTCTGCGCCGTAGGTCAGTATCGGTTTTACCCAGACCTTGTAAATTCTTGCTTTGCTCTCAACCGTCATATGTTTATTGTTCCAGATTATGTCTCTTAGTTGGCCTGATATCATGGCCGCTTTGTTGGCTTGTGTGCGTACTTCTTCCGTTACTGCCCTGTTACTTGTTATATGTGCTTCCAGGTATTTAAACTTCCCAACCTGTTCGATACGTTTGTCATCAACCATTAGTTTGCATCTTACCGGTTCTTTTGCTATTACCATTGCTTTGGTTTTCTCCACAGATATTTTCATATTATACTGTTTGGCTGTTCGATTGAGATGGGCTCCAATCAATAGTACAAAACTGTACCCAAAGAGAACAGTCTCTAATTCAATTGTAGTAACAGATGAAACAATTTTTGCTTACAATGGGGTAATCTATTCATAAGCTAGGGAAATTCGCCATGCTGAGCATGCGCAGATTCATAAGACTAAGCCTTCATGTTAAATATCAACCTAATTCATAAATCTACAGATTGGAAATATGGATTTTCGCTTCTTCATGTTTTTTTCCTGTGCCTTCAAGATTTTATCATGTTTGTTGTGTTGTTACAACACCTTAATTTATTTTTTGAATGTTGGTGTTCCATTGGCATTGTGCTTTATGAATAATGACTTCCAACCGAACGTAAAGTCCCAACAAGTTTCAGTTTTAAAGCAATCAAGGTAAATTACGTACCCCAAAACCCATACAACGTCGACATTATTAAATATTTTCATTAAAATTAATTACGTACAGTCTAGTTTTCAATCTCATCCCCTAATTTTCCTGATTATATTATCTTTTCTGGTCCGGGGTGTATTCCAGTTACTTTGTAGTGTTTGCTCCGAACGCTAATTATGTAGCAAAATTAAATGTTGCTGATCGACATCAAACAAATTATTTACCCTTAATTCAGGACATAAAATTAATTAAAATTACCGTGACAGGCGTATTATGAATGAAACCTATAAAATTTTACACACAGCATGAAATTTTACGAGCACAATAAAATTATTAAGAAAATCATAAAGTTCCTGATATAATATTTTAATTCGTGTATTGTAAAATATCCAATCAGGAAAATATTAATTAATTTAATTAGTACAATGGCAGAAAATAATATTGTTTCCTCTATACGGTGCCCGCGAAAAAGTCTGAATATGGAAAACTTTGTATTTGAATAAATATTATTATTTCATGGAAATTAATGAAATATGGAATTTCGCAAGAGATCGTATTCCTTTATAGGTATCGGTTTTAACCAGAGTCGCGGTTTCGCCAGATTTTTCTATCGGTATCTTCTATCGATTCTCGTGTCCAAGAATTGCTTATCTGTTTCTGTTGCAGTTTTGAGTGATTAATATTGAATTTTGCCACGAATATTTTTCCAATAGAACATGGATTTTAAAAATCTCTTGGAATGTGCGTTTTCACATGTCTAGTCCTGATTTTTCGTGAATTCTGTCATTTCCTTTGTAATTAGTCGTGCGAAAAGTAGAATTTTTAAAAAGTAAAACAGTGGGTTTTATTATTTCAATTGATCAATCTACGCCAAAATCAAGTACCTACATTCATTATCCCTCGCTACACTCGCCGAATTCAATAAATTAAGTGGTTTCCATGATACGCGCCATAGCCTCATGGAAAATTTCCAAAATACTGAACCCCCACTTTTTTCCTCTTGTTACAGAGACCACGTTTTGTCCAGCATTTAAAGCTTTTTAGTTATTCAAGTTTTAGTTTAGTTTCTGCAAGCTATTTATTCAAGTTTTTGAAGCTTTATAACAGTTTTTTGTTCCTTTTTTTTATGCAAGGTTATTTCATACTAAATATTTCCTCAAAACCAACTACTTTTGTGAGCGAATGAGTTGAATAGATTGATTCTCTTTTGGCCACATATATTAAATTACTCACATGACGAATTAAACATCCAAGAGCAGTTCAGTTTCCAAGCTGAGACCATATTTTAGTAACAGCAGCTAACTTTACTTACAACCAGGTAAGTAGTTATATTGTTTGAATTTAAAACAAAAAGAAATATAGAATCGTATGATTTTACTGTGAATATTTTCTCAACTAGTTTGCAAGTTGGTGCCGAATAGTGCGACCTCTATCCTTTGAAACTGGTGGTGTATCGATCTTGAAAGTGGCTTTAAACATACTTTCAAGATGAAAATATACCATAACTTTGAAGAAGCTCACGCGCAAATAACGAAAATTCCAACACTTATGGCTTTATTTCTCGAAAATACCAAAAAGTTTATTCTAGAAAGTATCTATATCTTTCGACCTCAACTTCAAAAAAAATATATTAAAACACCGTATTTTTGAAGATCTGTCTGCATCATCTAAAAGCTGGAGGAGAGTGAGAACCGACAAAGGTTATCGATGCAAGAACTCTTCGTTTTGAAAGAAGTGATCAGTTGTGATACCATTTTTGCCATGTTATAAATTTATTGCAGAATATTTATATAAAACGTATTTGTTAACTAATTTTATCATATCCCTGGGTATCTTTTTTCTTATTTTTATTCTCTTTTAAAATGTCGTATTTAATTAAATCCACTCCACAAACTGACACGAAAAATTAAAAAAAAAATGAACTAATTTATTTCGCACTTAATTTAATAATAATAATACAGAAAAAATATCAATCCACCTAGGCTTAATCTAACTATAGCTAAAATCCTCAAATACTACCGCGAAGATATCAAAAAAGTGACAAAGATATAAGTAATTCTATAGTTATTAAATTATTTGCAACATATACAATTGTTAAAGTATTAATTACATTTTCGTGCATTTTCTTAAAGTCGGTTTAATGTTTTTAAAAATAATTTATTATGCTTTTCTATCAGTAAACTGTATACATCTCAATTAAACTCAGTATTCAAAAGTTGAAAGCTCCATAACACCATAAACAAAAGTAAATTTTGCTCGACGCCTAGCCGAGATTTATAAATCTTACTTTCACAAAGTAAACCGTGTGGATATACAACTCTATTTTAGAATATTCCAGAGAAACAACGTTAATTTAATAATTAGCACGCCGAGTGAGTTTTCTGAAAAGGAAGGGATGTAGGATTCAAAGGGGTGCAACACCGGAAGACGACACACAACCAAATTAATTCAGAAGTCAGTGAAACGTCTTCGTGGTCACAGGGCGTTAAAAATCCGTTGAGAATGAAAGGAAGGTAATTAACATGGGGTTTTGTGGTTGGATATATGTTTGAAACAGGTTAACTGGTTTAATCAGACTTTTATGATAAATTGTTACTTTTGTGTTATTGTTGACATCCAATATGGGAAGTAAACTTCATGCGTCGTCAACTTAGTTTCCCCAAAAAACAATGTCGCACACTAGAACTTGAACTACAAATGTATAATACAAAATAAATATTTAATAAATTATATAGTGGGTGTCTCAAAAAGGTCTACAAATGATAATTTAATTACAGTTAAAACTTCATAATTTTTTGTGGCTCGGTATATTAAATTTCTAATTAAAAATTTTGATTCTTTGACATCCTTTGTTCAAAAAGTTATACCCAGTAGGTATCACTTCGAGATAATCGAATATTTTATTCTATACTGAGACTCGTTGAGCCCTCCTTCGCCCCTTATCCAGGCTTAGGTTCAAGAAGTCCGGAGCAGCTCGAAGCGACACCTACTAGGTATACCTCTTTTGAGCAAAAAAAAGTCAAAGAAACAGAAATTTTAATTATAAATTGAATATTCCGATGCATAAAATTAACAAAGCTTCAAATGTAGGCGAAGTTCTGCTGGTGGCGCCCGCTGCAATGTATATTTAGACTCTAATCAAATCTTCATTTATCATCCTAAAAACCCCAAAGTAACAAATTTAATGCAAATCAAGCTATTATTAATATAAATATTTACAAAAAACTTTAAAAAGTTATAAATTTGACACCGTATATTTCGGAAACCATCAAAGACTTGGACTAAGGTAGATTGGGCTACATCCTCATATTTTAGTCTCAGAAATTTGGACTAGTTTTTAGTACAGACCTTTTAGAGACACCCTGTATATTCTAACGATAAATTTTGTAAGAATTCAAATACAGTCTCTGTTTCTTCTTTAATAGTCTTACAGTATGAACTCCTTTTCTTTTCCACATTAATCTGCTTTCCCCTATATTTTGCAAATTTCTGCAGTATTTTAAATAATAACGTCTATCCATCATCTCTGCGAACAGTATCCTTCACCATCGTTCACTTTCTTATATCCTCGTTTATAACACAATATTTAAAGAATGTTCCCACCATGAGTTTTTCGATTGTTTTTTTTTTAGTTTAATTACTCTTCTTATATTTTATGTTATGTTTTCTTATATCGTCTCTAATTATATTTTTGATACTTTAATTACGATTTGAGTATTCTGGAACATCTTTGTCCGTTATTCTTCTTTTGTCTAGTAACTGTTGTATTTTTCTACTAATTTTGAGGGAATTACCAAACTTAATTGTTTATCTCTAGATCATCAGAATAAATCTTTTACCTTATCTGCAGTCTCCGTTAGCTCCTTTTATTATATTAAGTATATACTAGGAATATTGAAATCGTACCGAGCGATAGAAGAAACAAATTAAAACATGTATTGCTCTTTCCACAAATTAAACAACCTTATTAAAATCACAGTTGGCGTAGATGTAGACTCATCCCTTCTTTGAATCCGGTAATCAATGCCTGTATCTTGTAGAAACCACGTTGTTTGTCACCTGGAAAATGTATACGAAGTATCAAAAAGTGACAGCGGCTCAAGATAAAAGGCCGTTTATCCTAGGCAACCTCTGAGGCCAATCAAATGTAAGGCGTCTCTCCCTAATTTGCTAATGAAGATTACATGCTTGCCTATGCAAATGGAGATTATCGTTTTTAAAAGTATCAATCTGTGGCATTAAATCCTTGGGATTTTTGACCAATGGCTCTGCCAGAACAATTATTTGCTTTCCTCAATGGAAACTGTTCGAATCTACATGTCAAATAAATTTTAAAAAGAAAAATTCATGTGTTGTTGAGAACGGAAGCTCTTGTGAGAATATTGGCGAGATCACAATTCCTTTTTGCTTAACAAATAAAGTAATACTCCTGGATATCTCGATATCCCTAAGTTTCCAGCACAAACTTATTTTAGTAGTAGATTTTTGGTCAAAAATGGATCTATTACCGGATTTGTATGCTATTGAATGGAAGTTTAGAACCTTAATCGATAGTTCCGTGGAAGTATCTGCAACTCAGTCGTGGGCCTCTCTAAACGATTTTGAGAGAGAGACCCTGAACAAAATAATTGATAAGGTTTTTCCTGCCATAGAAGATAATTTGGTGGAGCTTAACATCAAAACAGACTCTCATATTTATTAACACCAGCTTTTTAGAAAGAAGTAAATATAGAATTGGATAAAATGAATAACGATGTTATCGTTGAGCCTTCTAATTCACCTTAGTTCTCCCTCATTATAATGGTTCAGAAAAAGAGTGGAGGGTAGCGCTTTTGTGTGGACTATAGAGCTGTAAACAAAGTAAGTTTTCCTGACGCTTTCCCCATTGCGTATATTAGTGTAATTTTGAATAAATTAAGGGATACAAAATACATAAGAAACTTGTATGGTAAATCATCTTACTGACTTAATAGCCCAAGATTCAAGACCTGTTACAACATGCACCGTCCCAAAGCATGACTTGCTTCAATTTTACAGAATGTTGTTCGGACTGTTTAATATCCCAACGGCATGGACTGTTGAGGACCATATTCAAGTCCCAAAAGAAATATTTAAAAGATGTAACAATGCTGGGCTTTGAATGGAGGAATATATATATATATATATATATATATATATATATATATATATATATATATATATATATAGATATATATATATATAAACATATTCGAAAAATTTTCGAGGTAAGCATATGCCAGTGTTTTGTCTTTTTGATAAGTATTTGTATTTTTTGCGATGCATGACATATATGTAGTTTTGAAACCCGTATAATTTTTAGATTTGAGTTTTTTTCGAATTTGAATTATAAATCATTTCATCCGAACAAAAAGAATTGTTTCATTATGGGTACAAACGAATAAAAAATATTACAGTTGAAAAACACACAAATTTGTCATTTGAGTTTTACTGGCCAAGCATATTAAATTGCTTATTATCATAATATGTTTGTTTCTGTTTGGACCACACAGTGTTTATTCAATCAAATAACGCTCTTAAAGGAATAATTGGATAATGTGGTATTTCAATTGTGGCTTTATTCCCATTTGAAAATTGAATCCTTTCTGGTGTTAATCAGTTCGAAATCAAATTCAAAATAGAAATTAATGAGCACCAAATGGAACGATGCATTTATGACTCACAAATTTGCCAATTTTAAATATTCGACTTAATAATAATTGGCAATTAGTACGTTGGAAATTAAATGTTTTAAAACCGATAAACATCTAATCGGGTTAATTAAATACGGAAATATTATGAGTCAGAGTAAAATAATTTTATACTAAGAAGGAAAAATAACGTTTAACAGACTTCTCAGTTCGATAACTTTCAGAGATTATGTTTAAATAAAGGTTAAAAAAACTGGTCAAGTGCGTATCTTATACGCATTATCTGTAGCAGTTATGAGGGAACTGTTCATATTTTGAGAACTGGCAACACTGAAGTTCCTAGATGCCTTCTGACATAGTCATTGCAAAGTTTGACATTTTATATGATATATATATCCAGAGCGTTCTGACACATGAACGCTATTTGTGTTTATAGTAACTTCAAAATTTCATCTATGGCAATAAATGAATATTTTCGGGCGAAAACTTATGATATAGTTTATCTCAACAAGAGTACATCGATTATCTTAAATCTTTATGTAGCATTGAAGCACCTGTAAAAGTCACTGTATATCGCTTGTGTGATGAATTCAATCATGGCTGTCGTTCGTTCGCGAACGAGTCGCATGAAAATTGTCCAAAATCAGTTATTATGCAAGAAAATATCGATGCTGTGCATAATATAATAATGCGTAATCGCCATATGACATTCGGTGAACATTAATAATATATCGCATGAACGTCTGATAGTAAAGAAGCTATCTTCACGTTAGATCCCGCATAAATTATCAGTCACGGAAAACAGGTTCGTATCAGTTGGTGTAAGGATATGCTCAAAATTGGATAATACTTTGAAAAGCAATAAAACAATTTTCAGTGATAAATATATATTTTTTGCATTCCCGAAATATAAACGGCTTCAGTCATACTAGCGGTATTACCTATTCCATATCAAGGAGCCCCATACGATCAGCGCCCTTCGTAACGGAATAAACTTGTCTTCCCTAGCTCATTCACTAAAAGTCTCACCACTAAAATGAATCGAAAATTTTAAACAATTTTATAGTCTTTAAATCTGTTATTTAATTTATCAGCTCATTGTACAAAAATATTTTTATTGGACAATATCCAGCAGTACATCAGCCATAAGATCCAACAACATACCTTGAAAAAACTACAAAAGCCAGGATCAAAGAATTAAAACTAGACCCAGAAACGGAAACACCCCTCAGACCAACAGTGAGCGCCGTGAAATCTCCAACATAAAAACTAGAAAAATTTTTAGCAAGTATAATGCAACTAAGAGTCGAACTGGCCGATTCCTTCGTGAAAATATTCAGCTTGAAGAAAATGACATCTTAGCAAGTCTCGACATAAAATCACTATATCCAAACATATCATTAGATGAGATTTTAGACAAAATCGCCATGAACGAAGATTTTCCAGCCAACACAATTGAACTTACAAAACACTGTCTAAAAAACACATATTTTATGTTCAATAATCCAATATACAAACAAATAGATGGCGCACATTCACCAGTTATAGCCAACCATTTTATGATATATTTCCAATAAAAGACATTGCATAAGGTACCTTTAAAACCGAAATTTTGAAAACACTATTTGGATGACATTTTTATATTATGGCCCCACGGAAAACAACACCTATTCCTAACTAGAAAACCCAACAACACCCTGGGTTTCGGCGTATATCGGAAATCCACACATACTGACCGATATCTCAATGTAGAATCACATCACTATCCTTCACAAAAACAGGCAATAGTCAATACATTAATATCAAGACCTCTCCGTCTAACAGAACTGGACACAAAACACATCTCTACAGCTCTCGAACGGAATAGTTTTTCGCAATCAGATATATAAAAAGCCACAAAAGGACAAGAGAAGACCACAACAAAAACGAAAGACTAAGATCAAACAAGGAATAAAGCCATAATCGCATACATGAAGGGAATAACGGACAAAATTCGAAGAATCTTAAGAAAACACGATATAAAACCCATATTTAAACCACAAAAACAATACCCAAGATCCTGGGAAATCATAAAGATTGGATTAACCTTGAAAAGCATGGCCTTTAAAGCATCCCATGTGCAGATTGCCATCAAGCATACATAGGACAAACCAAATCATTCATACATATCTATATATATATATATATATATATATATATATATATATATATAATATATATATATATATATATATATATATATATATATATATAATATATATATATATATATATATATATATATATATATATATATATATACATACATACATATGTATAGCAAAGACGAGAGTCAGCGATTGCCTAATACCTGGAAAAACCTGCTAACGAAACATTATTAAAGTATACCGTGGTACTACCTCAATCAAATATTTTACAACAAACATATTTGTAACCGATTGACGCAGTCTGAATCATTTTGTGAGAAAAGAACATTCTCTGAATTTTTTTGGTGTTCATGATTAAGTCGCTATCATTAAACTATGTTTCAGCCAGAGAATGTATAAAGTTTTCACACAATTGATCAATTTTACTTCCCGTAACCAGAAATGTTGTGTCATCCGCAAACATAACGGTATCGATACCAGAGCCCACCCCAATGTCATTCATATAAATTTTAAAAAATCCAAGGGCCGACTCCTAGGGAACATCACACTTGATACTCCTGATACTAGATATACCATCTACACATACTGTGACCTGCACTGCAGGTAAGAAAAAAATCAGGTCCATTCTCCTTCTCTGCATGTTATAAGTTATCTCGTGTTTATACATGATTAAAGTATGACTACCCCATCTACAAACTTATTAGCAACGAAGGTTGTAGACTCTAAAAAGCTAAAAAACGTCTGTAATAATCTTTCGTGATTTGCAAGAATTGTTGGAAGTTATAAATCACTTTCTTTTAAAAAGTGTACGTTCTACAAAATAACGTAATAAAACATCTTTTATCCGCTACGTTATTTCTAACGTCGAACTACAGTAGCATGTAAATTATAAATTGTTAATAAATTTTAGATTACTAATAAATTAGCATGACTATACGTATATTGTTTTTCGCTATTAGCATTTTATTAATAAAATGTTCTATAATAGGGGAATATGGTGTAAAAGCGTTGCTACGTTGTTAAAATTTGATTAGAGAATATGAAGAACTGTGATCAAGAATTAATAAAAGGCAAAAACTTTACGTAGACAAATCAATTTTACTTTTTTAAGTGTGAGACATTTTATTACTAAAGCTGTGATATTCACAAAAACATATTAGCTATTTGCTGATCTAATTAAAATGTTGTAAAATTAAAGTTAAGGGACATTTACGTACCTGGTAAAATTCGTAAAAGTTACTTTTGCACAAGCAATAAAAAAGCAAACCATTTTGCAAGACAAAAACCTGATACCACATTTATTAGACCAGAACCCGTATTTAGCCGTATTAAACCACTATTTATAATTGGATATCCTGTGAATAAACCATTATCACCAGAATCCCTAGAACCATATGGGATACAAATATAGCAAACTATTGATAAGCCCTCTATTCAGTCAACCAAGCTATTGATATTCTACACCTATGCGGACAATAATTTAGACTGGTGATAAAACTGATAATGGACCATTGACTCTAGAACCATATGGGAGACAACTATAGCAAACTATTGATAAGCCCTCTATTCAGTCAACCAAGTTACTGATTGACTAAAATGTGGTTGTCGGACTTGCATTGTCTTTATTTTTATTTATTTTTACGGCGTTTCGATTAGGTGGTATTTCTAATCGTTATCAACAACATACAACCTAATCGAAACGCCATAAAATAAATAAAAATAAAGACAATGCAAGTCCGACAACCACATTTTAGTCAATCTTCAACATTGTTTACAACCTTCAAACAAGTTACTGATGTCCTACACCTATGCGGACAACAATTTAGACTATGTAACGAAGAGGATAAAACAACTTCATACATTGTCTTCAAATGCAAAGCTCGAAATTCCTGGACCCATCTTCAGTGATTCGTTTATGCTAAAGACCTCTTTCCAAAGAACAAATTAGGTAACATACTTCTAAGTCTTTTGAGAATTACTAACCTATTCGTATAGAACAGATGTAATAAACATTACTATACAGGGTGAATCAAATCTAATTTTACATAGCCTAGCGGTGTGTTCTACCTAATTAGGTAAATATTTATCTTCTATGGAAATGTCCTTTTAACCACCTATAATAAAGATACAATGCATTTTACAAAATTTGATTAAATATTCCTTTACAGATATTTCCTAAAACATCTGTGATATTAGGTGGCTAGTTAGTAATGATATTTTAGTGCCCCTATATAAATATTTCGTGTTATAATAATTTCCATTTTTTTACACATGGACACAGATAGGGGGAGCAAGGGTGGGCACCGCCCACCCTACAAAACTTATTACCCACCCCAGAAAAATCGACAATATTGAAGAAATATACTGTTTTTATTGTTTTTGTTTTAAGAAAAAGTTTTTTTTTCGATAAATATAATATATATTTAATACCAATTTAGTAATAAACAATTACTTAGACATTTTTACAACTACAAAAATGAGAAATATATTTAGATTTAAAATTTTAAAAATATTTACATTTCATGTACAATAGAAATTGTCTAGTACCCCAAGAAAATCAGTGAAATAGCCTAATTTCACTGATTCTACTGGATACTGATGGGGAAATATTTTTTCCGAAATACCGATACCCAACCGAATAAAATGAGATTCCAGAGGGAACTTTTGGGCGCTCTTGATTTGTTTATAAATAATCGATAAATAGAAAAATCAGAATATAAGTTCTACGTTGTTGATATCAATAGATAAAATGTAGAGGTTCAAAAAGACCACAGTTTTTTTTACGTACTTTTCCAATAAATAGTTCATTATTAATTGAAATTTTTGCTTGATTTAGTTAACAATCGTGCAAAAGAGCCGAAAAATAATCTATACGTTTGAAAATTTTGCCCACTTATTAAAGACCAAAGAAATTTTTTGATTTCAATTCCATGTTTTGAAAATTCGATTTTCTAAAGCTAAAAAACGTATTTTAAACTTAAACTTCATTGACTTTTTAGGCTAGGAGATTCATATGAAGCTTAAAAAAATCAAGAAAACTGTCGAACAAAATTGTCTATCAAAAAAATTGTCTTTCCATAGACATTGACAATTTTCGAATTTAAGACAATGCCATTTCCAAGAACGCTAATATTATCCAACAATTACATATAATCTTCTTATCTTACTCACACGCGGAAAACAGAAAAGTGCAGATAGAACCAAATGCTTCATCCACCCCGTCCGCCGCTGCATCAGTGTTTCCCGAGATCTGGTCTCTATGGCCGATATTCATGGTCCTATCTTACGCTTAATTCCGTCTTAATCACTACATTTAGCATGCAATAGCATGAAATACTGAAAAATACAATCACTTCTGAAGCATCTTGCGCCGGTTCAGAGAAAAACATATAAAACCAAAACGTAATGAACGAATCAAAATAAACAAGAAAATGTCTATTTTTGTCACTATATTTTTTATTTTGTATTGTTAATGTATGTCATAAATACTTTAAATTCAGCTGCATCGTCAGACTTTTAGTTTTACTGCAGAATTGAGAAAGGCACCATTTTGAATGAGTACAGTCAATTAACTCCATTAGTACAATGATCTCTAATGAGGAGCGGATTCAGCCTCTCTCTTTCAGGGGGGCGGCAATATCTTAATGGAAAAGAAAAGATCGACGCCGTGTGACAGACAGTACAGTAAGACAAACGAAAGCGGGTTTTCGATAGGAAGGGGGGGGGGTAGCGACATTCACGTTCCTAATACAGAAGGCACACTAGCTTT
Source organism: Diaprepes abbreviatus (assembly GCA_034092305.1). Lineage (NCBI taxonomy): Eukaryota > Metazoa > Arthropoda > Insecta > Coleoptera > Curculionidae > Diaprepes > Diaprepes abbreviatus. The sequence continues at coordinate 5,568,886 of JASJET010000129.1, forward strand.
CTGAATTTCGAAGCTAGATCCACGCCTATCTCTAAACGGATTATCGAAATTGAAATCTTGCTATGCCAATGTTTCAGAGCAGAATTAGAGAATGGGCATATTTATTATTTACTTAAAAACACTACTCTCTGAAAAAACTTTTTAAATCATTTAATGACATATTTTAAATTTGGTTGCCACACGCATTCCTTCTGAAAATTAAGTAATATTTTTCTGAAAAGAAAAAATAATCCACCATCAATAAAAAAAAACAACCTATTTCTAAACGTAGGTCAAGTTTTACAGCCGATGATTATTTTGACAATTTTATTAAGTTATCTTTTATGGTTACTTGATTTTTAAAATTTGTATGTAACTTGTTATGCTGTTCTTCTATTTGATTCTATATTTACTCTGGTATTTGGAGAATACCATTAAATATGTTTTCGAAAACACTGTGACATTTTTTCTCTTCATTTGTTATATGCAATAGATTTATGCAAGAAAACTAAACGTAAAAAAACTCGAGGCCAGAAGAAGTCGATGATTTCTACTGTTGAGAAAACCTTATTACAAAAGACATTTGAAGCATGTGTGTGCCAAGCATAGAAACATGATGAGGTAAAAGAATGATGAAAGTAACTGGCATATTTCGAGTTTCAAACGAAGAAATACTGAGACGAGTCGAGGAAAAGAGGATCACTTTTGATACTCTGCAAAGAAGAAGAAATAAGATGTTTGAACAAATAATGAGACATGGAAGTCTCACACATTGATGGTGAAAAGAGTGGCACAGGACAACAAAATCAAAAATAATCTCCACAATAAATAATGAATTACACAGAATATAATGGCTACAAGAAAACTATCGATTTACCACCATTCCTAGGATTGAAGAATAGAAAAGAATAGATTGATATAAAATTTAATTATATCTAATTTTACTTTTATACAATATAAAAAAAACGAAAAAAACCGAGCTTGGTAAATAATTTTGGTTATTTTCTCCCTATACGTCTCCCTTTGCTCTGTTCTCCTCTACCATTCGGTTCACTGTACCGGGATATGCATGTTTGTAATTTTAAATATAATCCATTCGGAACTGCCTACAGATCTCGTAAAAACATTAATTATCTCGATATCTTGTTTAAACTGTTCCCTAATCGATCAAAATTTGCATTATTGAATATTGAGTGCACGGGCAGACTTTATTTCAAAAATAGATTTGCATTTGTTCTATGTATCTGGACCAATATTATCATTTCGTTATTATTCCGCCCTAGTCCAGTATAGTTAGAAAATAATAAAAAAAAAATAAGAATGTAAGGAAAAATTAGAAAAAAATTTTTATTTGTACTTATTTTTAGAATTTTCTCGTAAAAAGGTAAAATAATATTACAACTGAACCACTCATAATGCTGCAGAACTAACAATGGTGATCATAATAACTATTTTTCTTTTAAGGTATGATAAGTACTTTTTTCAAATCATAGCTTAACTAATCAACAAAATGCAAATCACGATATCATTGATTGGAAATTTTTAACTGTAAATTGCTTGTCTTTTTTTAAAGTAACTTTTTAATTTCATCTATTTCTCAATAGGTAATATTAATTTTATTTTTTTTTGAAATGAATTTGTTTTTATAAAAATCAGAAATGTAAGTTACATGGTGTCCTAAACAGTATTTTGAATTCGTGATACCGGGTACCTACATTTTTGGAACTAAAGACTTTATCTCAAAATTAATATTTTGAAAATGGTCATAATATATTCAATCCAGTAAAATGTAAGGTGCTATTAACTACGAGAGGCTCTAAAAATGTTTTTGTTCGAATAGAATTACAATTTAAAATTGTTGCCCCCAAAATAACTTCATCAGAAAGCCATACAGCGCTGGAGATGGTTCTTTCAATCTTAATAGCAGTGTTGGGATTCAAATACTGGAATAGCGTTCACCTGGTCTGTTAGAGCCCTTTAAATATTAGATTGATCATTTTGCCTTGAGGCACAAACTCTTTATGGATGGTATTCTGGCTAATGAAAAAGCAAATCAGCATGCGTTTGATTTCCGGCTTGCTAAATACTGCTTTTTTGGGCCTTGATGTCGAACTAAAACATCCAAGACTCGTCACCAGTACTGACACGTTCAATCGATACCAAAAATGTCAAGCCATCTTTCTTTTTTGATGCAAATTTGGTCCAACTCTTTCCTGATCATTCTGGCTATCAATTGATGGTCTAAACGCACAAGATCTCGAATTCTGTCGACATTGGTTCTTGATAATGAGGCTCTTCCTCTGCGTGCTTCATCTTCAATCGACTCTCTTCCTTCTGTAAATGCTGTAAACTACCGAAGAACGTGAGTTGTTGACAAAACACTGTCTTCGCAGACCTCCTGAAGTCTTGCAAAAGTTTTCATTATAGTGCCTCTAAATCTATTTTTACATAAAAAATCATTTCGAACAACCAAATGAGTATAACGACTTCTAACTAATGATGGAAATTATGAGAACAACCAGGGTCGATGAACAAGACCTACACATTATTTCAGAACTTTATTGGCAGCAAACGGCAACAATCGTGGTAGAGCAAACAACATCGGAAGATATTCTGATTAGACGAGGAGTCCGACAGGGTTGCGTCTTGTCTCCGCTCAAGCATTAAACAATGCTCAAAGTGGAATCGAGATTAACGGAACTATAATAAACAATATTAGGTACGCTGATGATACCGTCCTAATAGCAAACAACATACAAGAGCTACAAAATATAATAAATTCCGTGGTTCTTCATAGCGAAATGTTCGGCTTACATCAAAATGTGTCCCAGACCAAAACACTAGTCTTCTCACAGACGCCAATAAACGTACATCTATATGTCCGTTGACTTCAAAAGACATAGAATAGGTAACATTAATAAAATTCCTGGGAACTAATATCAATGCCAGTGTAACCTGAAAAAGGAAATATTGTCAAGTATTGAACAAGTAAGGAAAACACTCATGAGTATGAAAACATTTTTTACAAGATCAGACCTTAATCTAGAGTACAGAACCCGAATGATCAGATGTTACGTTTTCCCTGTCTTACTATATGGGTGCCAAAGTTGGACAATGGACTTACAAACAGAAAGAAGAGTAGAGGCTCTGAAGATGTACATATAGACGGATGCTGCGAAGTTCGTGGGTGTAGCGGATCGTAAACGACGAAGTTCTCCATCGCATGGGTAAACAAAAAGAACTGCTGAACACCATCAAAGAGAGAAATATACAATATCTGGGTCATGTGCTGAGAGGTGAGGGATACAAGTTACTCTGACTCAGAGGGTAAAGTGCAAGGTAAAAGATCAGTAGGAAGACGCCAAAACTCATGGCTAAAAGACCTGAGTAGATGGTTCGACCACTCATCTGCAAAAATATTTCGTGCTGCGGTTTCCAGAACTACAATTGCAGTTGTATCGCCAACCTTCGGAAAAAGGGAGGGCTCAATAAAGAAAAGAAGATGTAGGGATAACATTTTTTATATTTCACAGAGCAATGACTAACAGAAAGCCCTTTTTCCTTATGGTGGTAACGCAAAGGTGCTAATATATGAGAGTCGATGTTGTGCATATTCGATAGGTTTCAAGTTTTCATGAAATATGACTGAAATGATAAAAATCAATTTGAAATTAATAGTTCAGACATAGATATTATCACCAGACTATATTCGAAAATTGGTAACATTAATATAAATCCTTCAGTATCAGAAAATACTATACCACTTAAAGTTGTGTGAAGCAATGATGTATCACGTCACCCCTTCTTTTTAACAACTGTTCACAAGCAATATTCAGGGAAGAGTAGACGGAATACAAATCAACAGTTACTCAACAATATATAATGTGCTGATGACACTTTCATCATAACAACTGATGATGGATCGGGTTATCCAACACAGTACAAAATTTGGCCTGATTATGGAAGTAATGGTAGTCTCGAAAACTGACAGAGTCGTGGTGTGGGCTGTCAAAAACAGCGTTATCGTACAAGTTTCCGTTTTTAAATATTTGGGTACTACAGTTTATTAACAGTTTAATGAAATGAAATAATTTCAAGACTTAGACAAGCTCAACAAACGTATATGGACATGAAAAAGTGCTGTATAATATCAGAACTAAACTTAGTACTAAGAATACGCACGTTAAGATGCTACGTCTTTTCAATGCTTCTTTACTGTTGCGAGAGTGGTGCTTTAAACCCTACTATAGAAGAGCCAATTGATGATTTTGAAATGTATCCCCTCATCCTACGCATATCCTAGGTTCAAGGAGTAATCAATGTCGAAGCTCTAAATCATATAGGCAAATGAAAATACCGGCATTTAGTTATAAAAGAGAGAAAAGCGTGGAATATGTAACGAGTAAAGCAGGTTTCATATCCTGCCGACATGTCTTGGAATTTAAATTTTATATAGATAGTTATTTCCTGTGAGTGTTACTCTTGTTTTCTTACAGCTCTACTGATGAGTCAATTAGGTTGTCGAAACTAGTATGGAGAGAGGACCAAAACTGTTTTTGCAGGATAATAAACTCTTTGTATTTGTATATTTTCCTTTAACGGCCGGATGAAGAAAAATGATAGTTTGTTAAACTAATTGTACAGGGTGAGTCAACGATTGGATGAAGTAGGTTTGTGCCTTTTCGGTGAAATTAACAAAGAAACTATATTTATTGTTTGATACAGTTTATTTTTACGCAGATTTCAAAAGTATTTGGGACTCTACAGGGTGAGCCAAAAAACTAGGACACCATAAAGTTGTATTTTTTTAAATAGAACACCCTATATACGAATCGTATTTTCGATTTAGCTTATAATTTTAAATCTTTTTTATTAAGCTTTATAGTTTCTGAGATAATTAAGTTTAAAGAAAAAAAATCACATTTTCAAGCATCAATTCAATCCTAAATAACGTTTTCAATTTTATGACAAATATATTCAAATTTGGAATCTAGCAAGGCCAAGGACAAGTTAACATAATTTTTACCTAATATTTGCAATAAAAGCTACAGGGTGTTGAACACTTCGGCTCAAATTTGAACAAGTTTAAATGAATAAATATCTTTTTTTTTAAGTGGTACACCCTGTATATTTTCATGTTATTTAATAGAGTAATAAAAACCCTAAAAGTTTTGTTCAAAATATCCTATACCTATTTATAATAGTTTTTGAGATATTTCAGTTTTTCTTATTTTCCATACTTTTTTACAGAAATAGTCTTCATTATCATAGTAGCCATGTAAAATAATAAAAAGAATCTACAGAAACAAACAGAATGTGGTTAAATATGATGAAATACATTATTCGTTATATTACAACGGCAATAGTTTAATTAAACATAATGTGAAAAAATTAACACAACAATAACGACAAGGCAAATACATATTTACTTTTATACTAAATTGAAACAAAAAAATTACCTATTAAATACTGAGATTAAGTATTTCTTTTTAATAAGTGTTCGAATAAACGACCCTCTTGTGCAATGCACAAATTTAGTCTTTTTTGCAGATTTTCTCGGACCCTGGACAAAATTAGTGGCGTTATTGTTCTACAGGTATCCCTAATCCTGTTTCGCATATCTTCCACTGTTGTTGGTGGATTAACATACACCTTATTTTTAATATAACCCCATAGGAAGAAATCTAATGGGGTGATGTCGCAAGACCTTGGTGGCCACTCAATGAAACCCCCACGTCTAATCCATTTTTGCGGATATCGTTGGTCCAAAAACGCACGAACTTCACGATAGTAATGCGGAGGCGCACCATCGTGCTGGAACCACATACTGTCGAGCTCATCCCTATCGAGACCTTGAAGCAGTTGGGGTAGTTCTTCTTGTAGAAAGTTCAGGTAACTATGGCCATTTAGTGGTTCATTAAAAAAGTGGGGTCCAATAATTCGATTATGATGAATACCACACCAAACATTTAATGACCAGTGGTTTTGATGTTGCACCTCTCTAATCCAAAATGGGTTTTTTGTGGCATAATAATGCATGTTGCGTCTATTTACGGCACCGTTACTTCTAAAAGTAGCTTCATCACTAAACATTACCTTGTATAATAAATTTGGATTTAATTGAATCTCCGCATTTATTGTACTACAAAAGTTTACACGACTTTCAAAATCCTGTCCATGCAATTCTTGGTGTAATTCCATGTGATATGGATGATACCTATATTTCTTGGTAGTACGATTAGCGGTGGATTGTGATGTTTCACATAATGCTGCTAATTGACGGCTACCAATATAAGGATTTTCCTGAACATTTAACAATACTTGTAGTTCTTTTTCTGTAAAAAAGTATGGAAAATAAGAAAAACTGAAATATCTCAAAAACTATTATAAATAGGTATAGGATATATTGAACAAAACTTTTAGGGTTTTTATTACTCTATTAAATAACATGAAAATATTGTACCATTTAAAAAAAAGATATTTATTCATTTAAACTTGTTCAAATTTGAGCCGATGTGTTCAACACCCTGTAGCTTTTATTGCAAATATTAGGTACAAATTATGATAACTTGTCCTTGACCTTGCTAAATTCCAAATTTGAATATATTTGTCATAAAATTGAAAACGTTATTTAGGATTGAATTGATGCTTGAAAATGTGACTTTTTTTCTTTAAACTTAATTATCTCAGAAACTATAAAGTTTTGTTATAGTAAACCCTTAATAAAAAAGATTTAAAATTATAAGCTAAATCGAAAATACGATTTGTATATAGGGTGTTCTATTTAAAAAAATACAACTTTATGGTGTCCTAGTTTTTTGGCTCACCCTGTAGAGTCCTAAATATTTTTAAAATATGCATAAAAATAAACTGTATTAAACAATAAATATAGTTTCTTTGTTAATTTCACCGAAAAGGCACAAACCTACTTCATCCAATCGTTGACTCACCCTGTTCTGCAGTAAAAATTTTTTTTATATCTTACTGACATATTAATTTTTAAATTTGGGACATGTTATGGAGGGACAAAATCCTCCTGTTAATAATTGCGTAAAAAATTTAAGAAAAAGAATGTGTTAAAAGACGACGGAATTCTTGAATGAAAAGCTTACGTAGATGGTTTGGATCGATCGCCGTTATTTGAGCAGCTGCTTTAACCAACCTTCGTTTGGAGACGGCACAATAAGAATAAGAAGAGAAGAAGACGAAGACAAGAAGAAGAAGTGATTTGAGTAATGTCAACTTTGAAATATATTGTAATAGTTAACAAGGCACTAACATCAATAAATTATGTACAACAAATAGGAAACAATACACGGCAAAAAGTGATTGGGAGAGAGGAGAAAATGCTATATTTTTTGCTCCGAACCACAATTGGCATACTCTCTATTTGCAGTGTAAGGTGCGCGAGGCATCACGCGCTGCCTCTAGTAGTGTATACTCGAAGACATCAAGTTTAAGGTTAAGTAAATAGCTTAAAAAAAGAGTAAATAAATCGAGAAAAAATCTAACAAAATAGCAGTGCCATAATCATGATATAACAGAATGACAGGAAGAGATCGACAGGCGATAAGAGACATCAAGCGATAAATTCAGCCGCTGAATGCCAAAGTTTCCATTTTCCGATAAATATTTTTAATTTCACAAGTGGGAAAATTTTCGATAAAGAAATAATATAATAACAAAAAATGGAAACAACTCAAATATTATAACGAGCCTCTAGGCAAACATAATAGAAAAAGTCGGGAAAAATGTAATTTATTTCGCCGGCAACAAATAAATAAAAGGGTTCTTCAAAGTAAACGAGGGTTACACAAAAATATGTACGATAAAGTGTGTTTTTTTGTTATGAATATTGTAATTAAATTTTACCGTTTTCACTTTTTAGGCATTTTGTTGCCTTTCGAAGGTATTTACGTCCCGTCACTTTTCGAAAGTGTTACGTGCTTTATTCGGACGCAATAAAAAATATTTCTCACTTTTTCTAACATTTTAAAATCAAATACTATTTGTTTATTGGTTTGTGAAACTACAGATTTAGTATTTTGCCGTTAAATGGTATTCATATAAATTAATAAAAAAATAAATTGACTTTAAAAAGTTGCACTAAAAAGGAAAAAAATAAATAAATATATATATATATATATATATATATATATATATATATATATATATATATATATATATATATATATATATATAGTCGGTTTATAACGTCCTTCTACGTCTTCCGATTTCCAGTCGCCACTGATCCCGATCTTGCCAAAGATCGTTATCCAGTTGCCTTATCCTGATTTCTCCGTCAATTCCTCCTCTCCAACTTCTTCTTGGTCTTCCTGGTTTCCGTCTTCCTCGTGGTTTCCATTCTAATATCTGCTTTGGGAGCCGTTCTTCAGGCATCCTTTGAACATGTCCATACCACGTAAGTTGTTTAATTTTAATGTCGTCCACTATGTCATGTGTAACTCCCATAATCTCCTTAATTCTTTCGTTGGTCACTCTATCCATCCTTGATTTACCTGCCGCACGTCTCCAGTAGTCCATTTCAGTAGCTCTTAGTTGACCCTCCGTCCTCTGTTTGATTTGCCACACTTCGCTGCTATATGTGATAATACTTTTTACTATCGTATTAAATATTCGATGTTTATTAGTTTTTGATACCTGCTGGTCCCATAGAATTCCGTTCATCATAGCTATAGCTCTCCTGCCTTGAGTGATCCTTTCCTTTATTGCTTTATCCAGTGTACCATCATTTGTTATTTTTAACCCTAAGTATGTGTAACTCTCGCATTTTTTAATACATTGCCCATCCTCCAATTTAAGATCTTGCTGAATCCCTCCAATACACATGTATTCGGTCTTTTTTATGTTAACCTCCAGACCCCACTTGTTATATTCTTCGATTAACTTCCTTGCCATGTAGTTGAGGTCATCGTACTCCTGAGCCACCACTATTTGGTCATCTGCGAAGCATAAGGTGTACAGCGTATTATCGTTTAATGGAATACCCATAGCACTACATTTCCTTTTCCATGGTTTAAGTACTTGTTCTAAATATATTTTAAACAATGTGGGTGATAGGCAACATCCCTGCTTAAGTCCTCGATTAACTTTAAATCCGTTCGACATTTGATTTTCCAATTTTACATGTGCATTACTATTTTCATAAAGGTTCTTGACAGCTTTAATAAGGGTCGCACTTATATTTGTTTTCTCGAGGGCTTGCCATAAGCGGTTTTGTGGTACACTGTCATAAGCTTTTTTAAGATCCACGTACAAAAGATAAACTTCCTGATTGTAAGCCAGCTTCTTTTCGATTACTTGGGTGATAGAAAACAGATGGTCCATAGTGGATCTTCCTGCTCTAAATCCGGCTTGTTCCTCGGCCTCCATGTCTTGGTATTCGAGTTCTATCTTTTCCTGTATTACTTTCCCGTATATTCGGCTTAAGGTACTCGTAACGGCTATACCTCTGTAATTTTCACATTCATCCCTTCTTCGTTTTTTGTGTATGGCGGATATTAGTGAAGTTTTCCATTCGCTGGGTACCGTTCTTCCATTTAGGCATTTCTGAAATAAATTCGTCATCTGTTCATACAGCTTTCTAGTTCCGTATTTTATCAACTCTGCTGGGATATTACATATATATATATATATATATATATATATATATATATATATATATATATATATATATATATATATATGTATATAAAAAACAAATAATTATTGCAATTTATTTAGTGGAAAATTGTGGTTGCAATAAACACTTAAAATAAACGTCTTTGTCTAAAAGATGTAGTTAAATTATGTATTTCATGAAATAGTACAAACGCAAAGATAGATGTTATCGGCACCACAAAAGATAATTAATAAGATTATTGGCCTCTAGTTGTTGTAGCAAATGGTCGACACTGTTACCGTTAAGTTTGCAATATTACGTGTGTATGTGTGTGTGTGCAATATGGGATTGTATGTACATAATATATAAATTATACACCAATTTAAGATAGATGTTTCTAATTAATCTCGCATCTAATCTACTTCTGAGATCCTCTTAAAAATGCATGGTGACTCATAAGTGATTGATGAAGCTAATAACTTTTATGAGGATATTGTATTTTAAAATGGACTTCGCACAAAGTTAGTATGCTAAACTGAGTTTGTTTTACATTATCCACAAAAACTCTCTCGCAAGTTAAGGGTGCCTCAGAATGTTTTTTGTTTTTGATTCTTAAAAAATAAAACAGAATTATTTCAGACTTGTTTAATTGCTGTTAAATTTTAGAATAGTATTTGAATTTTTTTTTATGAAAAACGACCATCCTTAAATGCTTCTTCACAATTATTTAGCCCCAATCTGAAATTTTCAATACTCGCTGAAGCATCGCTTTTAAAATCGCATGGATTTTGTCTGTGATTCTTTGCTTTAGGAGATTTTGAGTTGGTTGGTAATGGATTGAAAACCTTAGTTTTTAAGTAGCCCATACAAAAAAATCAACCGGTGTTAGATCTCAACGACTTATCGCTCTTTTGAGGTTTTTTGATACTGGATATAAAGTTGCCAAAGTCGATAAAACTGAATTTTCATTCTATACAGTTAGTTGTGAAGCACTCTGTTGTGTATCTAAAACAAAAAATTTAGTTTTAAGCTCATAGAAACTTTCAAGAAAAATAATTCATTTTAATAACCCTATATAAAATCCAGAAGTGACGTTTTGGTTAAAAATAACAAAGGCAGTATCATTAATTATCAAGAAGTATGCTAGCACTCTGTCAAAAATCATTTACGTCGGATAATCGGTTTTGAAAAAAATATCATGATAATAACGGGACAATTTTAATGTCATGTGTTAATTTTGTACAAAACTTTATTACTTAGTTAGTACTTATACAACTTATTTGTATAAATTCTACCTTGCTGCTCAATAGTCTTGGTACAAAAGTCGTAATGTACCTCAAAGCTTTGGAGTAATCCTGAAATTCATTATTTTGCAGCTTTTACAAATTGCTCTGCAACCAGATTTATTGGGATTTATTTTCTTAAATCGGAGGGTTTGCAACGCTAGATTCAATAAGTATTCTTTTGAATGAAGGTCTTCCAAACGTAAAATCTCTGATAATTGGCAAAATTCCAGAGTCATTCTTCTGTACAAAAAAGGCGACAAATTAGACATCGAAAATTATCGCCCCATAAGTTTTCTTCCACATCCGTACAAATTGCTTACAAAGATTATAATTAATAGACTAACAGATTTGACTTTTATCAACCTCCAGAACAAGTTGGGTTTCGAAAGGGCTTTAAGTACAATAGAGCAGATACGGAACATCAAAATACTAATTGAAAAATGCACCGAATATAATATTCAAATCCATCTATCATTTGTTGACTATAGGAGGGCTTTTGACTGTGTCGAGCTATTAGCCATATTTCAAGCAATGAACAATGCAAGAATTGACTCCAGATACAGAAAACTTCTGAAATATATTTATAATAAGTCCACACTCCAAGTAAAGATAACAGAGGACCTAGAAACACAGAAGATAAATATAGGGGGAGGGGAGCGACAAGGAGATACTATTTCCCCTTATCTTATCTTTAAACAACTAAACTAAGAACATAAGGAGATTAGCATCGATGGTAGATATCTCAACCATCTAAGTTTCGCGGATGACATGGTATTAATAAGTAAAGATTTAAACAAGTCACAAGAAATGTTCTCTAAGTTGAAAAATGCTTCTGAGAAAGTTGGATTAAGCATGAACCTAGCAAAAACCATTATAATGTCTCCAGAAGACACACCACTTTATATAAGAGACAACGAGATACAAAGAGTCGAGGAATTTAGGCCATCTAATTAGACTTGGGAAAGAAAACCAAAAAACGGATATAAATAGAAGAATTAAAATGTCATGGGCAGCTATTGGAAGATTGGGATACGCTCTTAAAAACCTCGATATTCCCATTAATTTGAAAATAAGAGTATTTGACTCGAGTGTTTTCTCAGTAATGAGCTATAGAACGGAGACAACCACATTAACAGTTAAAGCAGCCAATAAACTTCGTACTATACAGCGATCAGTAAAAAGAATCATGTTGAGAATATCAATACGTGACCGAATAAGGAAGGCTTTGCTACGTTGAAATGGCCCTCGGTGGGACACGTTGCTAGGCAAAGTGGACAAAAGATATATTGCAATGAAGACTTAGGTCGTCAAAAAGAAGTATCGAAAGATTTCCAAAAAAATGGATAGACGACATAAAAAGAAAGCTGTTAGAAACTGGTACGGGATTGCAGAAAATAGGTTGGAATGAAAGAGACTAGAGGAGGTCTATGTCCATTAGTGGATCAAATTGGAGTACTAGAAAGAGAGAGAGAGAGAGATTTTCTTAAGGGGAGTCTGGACTAGCATATCGGACAAATGGACTTTTTTTTCTTTGTTCCAAAATTTTCCTACACATGTTCTGAAAGTTATAAAAACAAATTCGACCTTGAAATATAGTTAAGAACGGTGCGCGCCAAGCAGGCATAAGGAGAAGCGGAATAGCACGCCAAGTTCGAAGTAGCTTGGGCGGGACAGAGCTCTCACATTTTATTGTGTGGCTCTCGGTTTCACGAATCTGTTTCCGTGTGCATTTGTTTCGTTTCTGTTATTATATCGTGTATATTATCAACATACAGTTTCATAAATGAGAAAAAGACAGTTTCGATGATGCTGCAAAGCCGCGTAAACGAAAATTCTCTGGAAACCAGCATGTTATTGAAGAGAAGAAGAAGAAACAGCATGGAAAGACCGCATCAACAAAACTAGCCCTCGCAGAATTGGAGGATATTATTATTCACGTAGGCCATGAAAAAAACAAAAAAACGTGACAACGAAGTGACCAAAAATGATGCCAATAATTTCGATAACGCACGAATGAAACGGTAAGCGCGAAAAGCCTTGAAAGCACAAAAGAGGGTCAATCTGCACGAAAAATAAAGCAAACCAAAAACCAACAGTTCTGTGAGGAGTCTGAAGATCTATTGTATGCAGCCATAAGTATTGAAAAACTGCTTTTTACAACCGAGAAGTAGCTCATCGAATTTTCATCCGATTCACTCGATTCATTCACTTAAATTGAAGAAAATTAAATTAGTATGCGGATGAACCTCGATTTTTTCAAAATTATTGTTATAGTAAAAAGTTATTGGAAATTTACAACCGACGTTTTTCGTGTTATTTCCACCATTTTTGTAATTAACAATTTTTTCTGCAAACTGTATTTTTTCTACATTTTGCATTCATATTATAACGAAAAATTTTTGGATTTAATGTTTCAGAACGTTTTTCATATATATATATATATATATATATATATATATATATATATATATATATATTGGATTTTCTATATTAAATTCTTTTTTGTACATCTGCCCTTACATGTAAAAAAGAAAAAAAAATAAATTATATCTTTAAATAACGCATTGGAAAAAACCTCGGCTGGGCCAAACTCCCCCATAATATAAAATTGCTATATGTAGTGTTCTTTCTTCCGAACCATTTCAACGAAAATAATTATTTGAATAAAAACTACACCACTCCATTGAACCAGAACACAATCAGCAATATAACAAAACGAACACAAATTATTACCCATTCACAATTTGTAGCCAAATAAGCGAGTCCTGACAAGAATTTTTTGACAGTAAGAGCCGCTAAACACAAGTTCTGACAAGGCAAAAAAAAAAGGAAAATATGTCTTGAATTTTTATTTGGCAAATGGAAAAGTAAAAAGTAATAGAAAACCTACGCAATTTACAGTATAGTTATTTATGCTAAATAGTAAATAAGTAAAAAGTGGATTAGGTTTTTAATTAGGAAAATATTTTATGCCTACCTAATGAGCATTGGTTAATATTGATAATAATAAATTCAATTTTTTCCAAAGGGCATCCGTAAAAAATAAAAATTTAATATTATTTATAATTTTTCTTAATAAGAATAAAAATATACAGAAAAATATACGCATATACATACTTATAAAATATAAGTTTAGTAATGTAAATATAAAATAAAAATATTGAAATAATTTTCAGTGAATTATTTACATGGATATTTGCTCCCTATGAATGTGGAAGTCTTGAGAAAAAGTCAAAATAAATCCAACCTGACGTCAAGTTATTCGGACGTAGTAGATATTGAATTTCCGATTGTCCTGAAATTATTCGTTCGCCAAACAGTTCCACCAGAAGCTGCGTTGTTGTCCTGATTGTAGAAGCTATGGCCCCATCTTGCTGAAAACACATCTTTAATTTATTTTATAAGACTGGACAGGAGTTCTTTCTTCAATTCCAAAGTACGAAACGGTACATTTTTTGGGACAAATTTTGCACTGACATAAGCCAAGATGACCAAAATATACTGAACAGTTGTTCGTCCCTTAAAACGATGCAACTTCAATTGATGATCCTGTATCTTCTTCTATGCTTCTCACATTAAATTGTCTTCGTCATCCATACTAAGTCGCTACAATTGACTGGCGATTTTTATACTAAAATTTTATGTTCTGCATAATAGTGAATCTCTTCGCAATTAAATTCTCTAGTATCTCGTTTCTAAAACTGAAAAGAAACGAAAAAAAAATCTATATTAGAATTTATTGGTTTTTAAAATTACCAAGAAACTTATGCGCTAGCCTGTTTTTAAGCAGTTCTCAACTCTTGATTCGTTATTAAAATATTTCATTATTACTGTGACGATATCTTAATCTACTGTTTTATCTTTAATAATATAATTACATTACAGACTCCCCTAGATTTAATAAAAACGACAGAACATGTAAGAAAACATATATTTTTTTTCTTTACATTCCGTATACAAAGAATATTTCAATGTATAAAAAAGATATACGCCTACTCATGGTGCTATTGAATTGATCTTTCCAAACACACTTTACTTATTTGTGTCGGTTAACTGATTCCAGAATTATTGAATATTGAAATTGGAGCAAATATTTCAAATAGGTTTTTAGATTTTAACCCGGAAATATTTTGACCAGAACGCTAAACGACCATTCAGCACTCATTTAGGCAAAAAAAAATTATGTTTAAGGTTTACCTTGTTTAATTCTGTTTCATTTGTATTGATAATAATTTTCTTCAAAACGTAGGATTGCAAAAATTGCGAAAATTAAAATATTATATAAATATTAAAGAAAAAAACGCAAGCAAAAGTTTTGGCCCATCACGAAATGCTTAAGGACACGGTGTCAATAGATTTTTCTAAAAGTTTTTCTGTTTAATTCAGTAACATGGGATGAGCTTAAAAATGGTTCAAATTGACAATGGTAATAATATCAAGTTTTGAACTTCAATAATTCAAGAATTCAAAAAATCTTTTTTACCAAACTGACAAAAATATCATATTAGAAGAAGATCACATTCAGGACAACTGGAAACAGTTGAAAGAAACATAAGGAAAAAAGCAGTTCAAGTGCATTGCCCTCGCAATATGAGCCAACAAAAACGAGCACCAAATGGAACATCATGATTCTACGAAAAAGTAATGACACAATGTCAAAGGAAGGAGAAGAGCATTTCAAGCAGCGAAATAATATGAGGAATATAAATATCTGGAACGAGACTATACCATCACTAATTAGACAAATCCAAAATAAAAGATTTTGTTAAAAATATATATGAAAATTTTAAGAAGACAAAAAAAAATGACAAACGAATTTATGATGATCTGCCTCTTAGAAAGGATACCTGTGTTAAATGTGCACTATAATTTTACCAGGAAATATAGATAATAGCAGATAACTTACTGAAAAGTCATTGAAACCAGTTTTTACTTGCTTCATTGATTTAGAGAAGGCCTTAAATAAATTACAACTAGATTATGGAAAATATATATTCAACAAACACGATTCAAACTAAAATCAGCGGAAAAGTTACAGAATAAATAGCTGTAACTGATGAAATTAGACAATAAAACTTTTTAAACCCACTCATGTTTAACCTGGTGATGGATGAAATAAGAAAATATATCTGCAAAATAAGAGGAATACAAAATATGGGATCAAGAAATAAAAACAAACACTTACCTCTTTCACACTTCTGTTGAGAGTAAATTTTATATCTCTTGCTTTGAGGACTTCTATAACATTCTTTTTACCACTTTTGATTATTTTAAAATTTTGAAAACTTTCTTGTTAACCAACATTTATTCCATCTAACAAATACTTTCTTTATAAATTCAAGGTCCAATTTATATTGGAAATAAGGCTTAAATTCTTATTTCCTTTTTTATATAGCGTCTATTTATATTCTCTTTTTAAATCAATTTAGTCTATATTACGTTACAACATAGGGATCAGCGTTATACTGACTAAATATATTTTAAAGAATTTTTTTTTCATTATTTAAACGTTTTTGTCTCCTAAAAAACTTTTATGCTTAACGACATTTTTGTATAAAAAACTAAATATAAATGTGAGTAAAAAATTTTACCAAATAGCTTATCCCAAATATCGATTACATAAATCGGTTTAACATTTTTATATAAAATATATTACTTACTTGATTTCAATTTACGTACTTATTGTCAAAATTGCTCTGTAAAACTTAAAACGATTGCAAAACTTGAAAAGTGAGGATTTAGTATTGAAACTATGAAACTACACTTTATCTCCCAGTTAATAACATAAGTTATCTTTGAAACTGATCTGAGTTTTTAGAGGATAATTATTCCTTTTACGGATTCCATAACTTTGTATCCTTCATTTTTCTACACAACTGTTTTTCTGTTGACATATTTAATATATATGATAAAATTAGCCATATTTTTTGAATCATTATTACCTCCAGTTCTATTACTTTTACCACTTTCAAGTTACCATGACCAACACAATGGCAACTAACTCTATTCAAAGGGCACAAAGTTATTACTTCACTTTTGTCACCCTGATTACTGATGATAAAAGAATAGTACCTATATCATAAGAACAAAATTGGTCATCTCCAATGAAATTTCAATTATAAAGAATTTAACAATCTACTCTACTGAACTTTATCGACTGTTGCAAAGAATTTGGTCGTGTTAAATTGTCTAAACGTATAGAGTATCTATACACACACTAAAAGCAACATCACAATTGAAGGAACAACAGGAGTTACATGGAAGCAATCGTAAGGAAGCTTGTGACGGAAGAGTAAACATAAATGGATATAAAATCATCAACTTTCAATTTGCAAATGATAAATTTCTGATAGCAAAAGGAGGAGGAATTTCTTCACATAATACAGGCTATAGAGAAAAAAAAAGTGGAAAATGTGAACATAAATAAAGCAATGATTATCGACAGATAAACAAAATTAGAAATGATACTTGATAAATAAGCCGTTTTGAGGTAATAAATAAATATTTCCCTTATGGGTAGTTGATACGGGCTTTCCTGAGGAAGAAGTGAAAAAAAAAGTTTCAAATAGAAAAGGGCGCTATGGAGAAATAAACGAAGATCTGGAAGGAAAATACATCTCTTCATCATATTGAAAGGAGAATGAATATAAAGACAGCTATTTAAACACGGCAGCAAATGAATTTATTCATTTCTTACTGAAATCTTAATTTTTAGCTTCTCACTTCTCTTGTAGATGTATAAGTGACGTTTGACTGGCGATATTTTTCAGTCTGATATTGAAAAGTCGGCAGGTTTAATATCCTGTCGACATGTTTCAGAATTTACATTGTGTATAGACAGTTGTTTCCTGCAAATGTTGCTCTTGGTTCGATACAGCTCAACTGACAACACCATAAGATGGTCGAAACGCATAAAGAGAAAGAACCAGAGTTGTATTTGCAGCAAACAAACTGTATATATTATTTCCTTTAATTACTTGAAAGGTGAATGAATATATAGGTAACTAGAAAAATACTATTTGCGTAGAATTCTTAGAATCCTCTGGAGTGCACATCACACTAATGTTTTTGTGCAGGGATTGTCAAGTCTCTTTAGATAGAAAATAATGAAATACTTCGATCAAATTCAATATTGAATGAAATTGGATTGATCATGTTATGAAAGGAACCAATAAATTCATGCAGGAGTTAATAAATATAGTTGAGGACAAAAAGGCGTGGAGAGAGATGGTTTACAACGCAACGCTGACTACTACATTCCCACAGAGGTGTTAAGATTAAGGAAAAGTGAAGGATTAAACAATAAATACATTTGAAACAGAAATATCTCAAAAACTACATGTCTCAGCAAATTTAAATTTCTAAGCTATTGAAGTAAAATAACCAGATGTAAAAGTATCTTAAAATTAAAAAAAAAAAGAATGAACGTTTTTAAGTTGCAAATATCAAAACAACAATTCCCATTTAGACTTTTGACTCTTCAGTTTCCAACACTAGAATTTCCTTTTATCGTAAATATCTTAAAATTTCAGTTGGTCCATATTATATATTTACAAACTATGTCACGAAGTTATCAAGTTATCTGGAATAAATGTAATTTATTTCCCCGGCTCCAAATAAATAAAGGGGTTCTTCAACTGAAAGCAAACGAGGCTCGTCCAAAATACACATGATAAACTGTTTTTTGGGAAAATAGTAATTAAATTTAACTGTTTTTACTTTTTTGTTTTGTTGCCTTTTGTATTTACGCTTAGTCATGTCTCTGATATATTCGGTGTTTGCGTTTAACATTTTAAAAAAAGTGATAAATGCTTTGACATTTCGGCGTAATGGGGAAAATCTAAATAAATACATTTTAATGAGCTAATTTAAATGAAAATGTGAAATATGGAATGGAAAATTTTTTATTAATTTTTCTTTTTATTCTTCATATTTTATTGATATTGGAGGAAGGAAAGAGAATAAATTGCACTAGTACTGAACTGGCCAAAAAAATAAATATATTTTTTAAAATTATGCCCTTGGAATCATCCTGTCAACTATTCCACTTTCATATATAAATATTATCCCAATAAAATTAGATTGTAACTCTTAAACATTATTAACAATCTAAATTTTTGAGTTGACCTTTATTTTTATTTTTTAAGCCCAACCTCTGTCTCTCTCTCTCTCTCTGTCTATATATATATATATATATATATATATATATATATATATATATATATATATATATACATAAAGAGAACGATAACTGCATTTTAAAATTTTATGAAGTATACAAAGTGACTTAAAACAAAGCGTCATATCAAAGTTGTTAAAATTTTAATAGAATGCACTGTGTATATTTCAAAATAATGTTAAACTATAGTTCTAATAGACAACTTAACTTTTGAAAAAAAATATTTAAAAAATTTAAACAAACTACCAAAAGCAAGAAGCTTGTGTATCAAAATAAAACTCGTATCAACTAGTTTCAATTAAGTTCTTTAATAAAGTTAAAATAGTTGACGAAAATAAATACTCTCCAAATTGCAAGGTTCTTCTGCAGCATAAGAAATCCACGGAGGGTGGAGTGCGATATTCTCACCGGTAGGGTGGACTGGAAGCTAATGAGTCTACCCAATAGAAGGAGGGGCAGCTATTCTTTGCCCGGTAGGGTGAAATAGCATTTGACAGTATTCTGCCCAGTAGAAAAAGTGGCAGCTATCTTGTCTGCCCAGTAGAAGGACCCTAAGATAAAGATAGCAATGCCTAAAATACTGGATAGTAGATAATAGAAAGAGCAAGCGAATCTATTAACTATTGCTAAAATGTCAAGAAATAATTAACTCTAAAATCCTAAATTCACACCGTAATTAGAGAAAAATCATCAAAGTTAGCGTAAGAAATATTAAAACTAATTAGCAAAATTAAATAATTCATTAACTAAGAGTAGTCGCTTACTCTAACCAGTGTGCTCGAGTTACATAAGAGTGATAACATAATATATGCACAAGGAATAATTACCAGCATGACTCCAGATATTCACCAAAATTAAACCAGCAAAAATATACAACAGGTTAATTAAAAAAAACTTACATATATAAAAAATTAATCATCCTGTAACCAAGATACCGATAATATAAAAAACAATATTTTGGGACTGAGATCGGTGAATGCTTAGTTCTTTCACATTAAATAAATTGGCTCAATCTGGCTAAAATAAACACAGCGTTAATTAATTATAAGACATAATCAGTAGTAAAAAAAAAATACTCTAAAACAATCACAATTTTTCCAGATTACTGTGAAACGCCATGATCTGCAGTTTGACACTGCCTTTTTAATTAAATTTCGCGGCAATAACAATAGTTAAAAAAAGATATTCCAAGTATAATTACAAAATATCGAACTACTAAGTGAAAAGTCAGGATGTACGGTTTGATATTAACCTTAAAATAATTACCAAATTACTTGAGCTGAAAGAATTTATAATTTCACTTTATAAATCAGTCTCTAGTTCCCAAATATTATAGTCAAATGCACAAAAGAACTGTATTGCTGGAGTCAACTGACAGTTGCGAGTCCATGAACATATCAGGATGCAAAAAAAAACTTTAAATCTGCCAATAATAACCCCAGAATGGTGCCCAAAGGAAGCATACAAGGCAAAAACAAAGCAAAATATAATGCAAATTACAATTGATAATAAAATACTCATAAAATCAACTCTTACTGATAACAAAAGGAAAAAATTAAGCACTGCCTGGCAGCAGATATTACTAAATTCAAGAAATACATATTTATCACAAAAAAAAAAGAAACAATCGGCCCTGAAACCCCAAAATATATCTTAATAATATTTTAAAGTGGTTAATTTTAGGTCCAAATGAGACTTAGAATAACAACTGTCGTTTTTAAATTAAGCTTTAATTTCACTAGGTAAAAATCCATTTTGAGCTGAAATCTTTTAAAGTTAAAAAAAATCTATGCAGGATTGTTTTAATAGTTGTTAATATAAAATTCCTTACCCGATGTCTTTTTGGGGCCTAGCCTGATTCCTTCGTTGACAATTGTAAACTGCCCAAAATTCCTGTCTCCAGGTCTATCCCGGTAAAAAAAAACCGTAACTGCCAACCTGGCAAAAGATACGGTACTCCAAAACAACAAAATTACCAGAATAATTTTCGACTTTTGATCTCAGAATCCCGAAAGTTTGGAAACTAAAAATTGAGATGGAAGTCAGCAGTTGCTTCAGCTGAATCAAACCGGAAAAAGTGAAAAATCAAGGCATAATTGCCTCCATTTATGACCATGGCCCAGCTTGCGCACTAATCGACTTTCGTTAGGCGCGTTCAATTGCCACGTGTGAAAGAAATGACAACTCAAAAAGAATAACACTGGGCAACAACAGTCGGCTAAAATGCACATGTTAATTAAGCCAATTAGTTAATCATTAGTATTTTCCAAAAATAAATCTAATAGGTATCCCAGTAGTCGTTTTCAAATTCTAGAAAAACATGTTAATAGGAGATTTCTGCAACCCAATATACATATAATCCCATTAAATGTATATAATAAAAATGGCAGAGAAAAAAAACAAGATCTATCTGAAATGAAAGAGGTAGCAGTAAGTTCAACATCAATAAGAAAATACCTAAGACCAGAGTAATGAAATATCAAGTCAGAACAAAATAATCGTCAACTTGAAAAATTTTGTATATATATATATATATATATATATATATATATATATATATATATATATATATATATATTGATATTTATTTTGTAATTTAATTCTTATTTATCTCCTTTCTGGTTGGTGTCCCAGCCTTTCTGAAACTAAACACAATTAATTTATGAGGTATGCACTATTATTCCTTAAGTGCATAAACTAATTAAATTTGTTTCTTCAACTTTATTGTCCATAACTATGTAATAAAGTACACTGGTCGATATTGTTCTCATTAAAAATATTGCTGCAGAAATTGCAGGAGCCTTAGTCATTACTGCGAAACTTGGCAAACAATAAATAGCCTCTAATGCCTTTTACTTTTGCAACAATATAATTTTATTTCCTATTTGAGCAAATATACGCAATGCAGCATTTTCGTGTCAGCTGTGATTATTATTGGTAGGTGAGAAAAATTCCGATTAATATGATTACGATATAGTTATTATTTTAATTAGCAAAAAAAATGTTGCGAAGTACAAATGCAATACAATTTATTTTTTGCTTTAAATAATGTCGTTAATGTATAATTCGCAGGTAACGAGTAAAAATATTTATCCTTTACCACTCCCTCTACAATTAGTCCAGCAACTATTTTCTATATCAAAGATCAGGCAATTATAACTACTGCCAAAAATATGTAATTGAACTACAAAATTAAGCATGATTTCTAATTTTTGATCACCGTTTACCTCCATCTCTCTAAACATTTTGGCGAGTAGCTATAGATATATTTAATATATTTCATCCTTGTTTCATAACGCAAAAATTATATGAATCCTTCTTTTTTTATGTTAAACATTTCGCCTAAAAAATGAACGCGCGCGTAAATCGTCCATTCCAGTAATTGTAACTTTTTATTTTCATTGATTTTTGTAAATTAACTAAAAATTTTTCTTAAATCTTTTAAAGAAATTTATTTTCATTTTCTTAATGTTTCTGCTTCCTAAAAAACTTTAATATATATTGACAAGTTTAATATTTTTATGTAAAATCTATTGCTTGCATAATTTCTATTTACATACTTATTGTCAGAATTGCTCTTAAAAACTTTAAAATATTCCAATTTTTAGAAAAGCGAGAATTTTTTATTAAAACTATTTATTCCTGTGATTAACATGAATTATCGTTCAGGAGGTAACTATTCCTTTTATAATAATTAAATAATAAAATGTATTATAATGTCCACTGTATTACATTAATCATTACAATTGTATGAACACACAGTATCTAATTCAGATGGTAGATAACATCTAAGTAAAGTAAAGACTACTTTAAATTTTACATTCAAAAAAATATTTACCTCTGTCACCTAAATTTACAAATCTATAAAATTATGGAAACACCAAAATTATTTTTATTAGTTCAGGTTATTGTAATTGCATATTAAATAATAAGTCCAATTAGCCATTTAATAAAATGTTTAGTTTTTTATATTTGTTGATTTCCAGGCAATGTAATAGATTTATATATATATATATATATATATATATATATATATATATATATATATATATATATATATATATATATATATATATATATTATAAAATAGGAAATTATCGACTATGCGGACATAAAAACCGTTGATAAATAGTATTCTCATGTTAAAAAGTGCGTAGATATCCATGATAATGAAAAACTCCGGGTCCGAAAAATAACGACAGCGCTGTTTCGTCCTAGTGTGAACCCATCAGGCCATTGCATCCGATACAAACCATCATCTCGCATCTGTGTTCTATAAACGGATTTTACAATTGAAAAATGGTAAATAAGACAGAGTGGCGACATCTCGATTGATTACTCAATAACTGAAGAGCAACACAATGCTATATAAAACCGCCATGTGATTGCGCGACGGTAAAATAAAAAAGGAATATATTAAATCTCGACACACGAAACGTGCTACTCCAAGGATAGACGTCGCATTATTCGGCATCGGCAACCAAACCAACCACGAATTCCAACAAATATAAAAAAGGGATAACTTTTCATCCGTGTTATTTTAAAATAAAATTGGAAATTCTCGCCTATGCGGACGTAAAGACCGTTTATAAATATTACTCTCATGTTAACAAGTGCGGACAGCGATAGCGCTGTTTCGTCCTAGTGTGGGATTTATCAGCATGTCCACCAACAACAAATTAATTAATCGATACGACACCTGAAGTCGTTTCAATTCTTTACAATAATTAAGCCATGGAAAATCCTAAACAAAATATAAAAAATAAATCGTTCAATACATCATGCTGTCGACTGATGCTTAGAGGTACTTTCAATCATTCAGAATATAAGTATATAGCCTTTAAAATAATTATACCGCGTAACGTAGACAGCTGAAAATAATGTCCAAACTTGGCATGCCAACAAAGTGCACAACCTTAGTAAATCACAAATTTGTTATTTGTAATTCTTCTTGTTTATAACTTTACTCTATATGTAGATTTGAGTTATTAGTTTCAAATTCGCAAGAGCACTAAAATTATTTTTGTAATGTTCCAATGCGTACGATCACTAAACTAAAACCACTCAATATTTCCTACAACAAAGTTAGGAAAACGCATTCATTTTTAACAATTATCGATACCAACCAGCGGTAAAGAATGAAACCCGCACTTAAAACAATAATGCTCGACTAAATGGCGAATGAAAAAATTAATAGTACCACAGTAAAGTATCAATTTTACTAACACTAAAATTTGAAGCCTGATTCATCACATTTTAATATATATATATATATATATATATATATATATATATATATATATATATATATATATATATATATATATATGTCTCTTATTACGTACTTATAAAACAAGATATATGGAATACAGTATATAAAAAACATTATCGTGACAGACTTCGCCACTGACAGAAAATTGTTTAGTGTTACAAAAATAGAATGATTGCTATTCAATTTTAGTATTGATTTCGTTCTACTGTATCCTGAAACGATGTACTACATATAATAAAAAAAATGTCCAATATAAATTATGTATACCTACTTTATGGTTTGCAACTAAATAAGTACATAGAACGTTGAGTTGTGTGTGGTCAACTTATTTTCTAGAAGGTGTCGTGATTTAACAATTTAGTAATTTGAATATTAGATTTCGAAATGATTTATCGAAAGATAATTGTAGATTTTAGTACTGTTTAAATAGATAAACAATAGATTCTGTAGGGGATTGAGACTAAGAGTGGACTGTATATAGGTTTAATTGAGGAGATGAGAAATTATACAAAATACGGCGACAGCGTGACACAAATACTAAAATGGCCTACCTTGTAGTCGAAATCACTTCACTAAATTCTTCTTGGTGGCCACCAGAATAATTCCAAGCTTCACCATACAGGAACCAGGAATCGGGGACACTATCACTGTATTTCGGAGTAGTTTTGAGGCGAGAGTCAATATATTTGCGAGCAAAACGATAAGCCTTTTCAAGAAGGCGGGAGACGTGCAATACGTCGAGTACTATACGATACGACTATGGTACTACTACTGTTCTGTCCCTTTTTACATTTGTCCAAAGGCGCGAGGGCCAGTAAAATGTGTCACGTGTGAACACGAGTAAAATTGAACTAAAAAGTAATGAAACCTAAACAGATTCCTTTTTTACCCGCATTTGATTATCCTTTTTCAAATATTTTTTGAATTCTTGGAAACCAACTTTTTTAAATTTCCCTTATTACCTTACGGTTTCATTTAACCATATAAAACATCGAAAATTAAATTTTAAGCGGTTTTGCTTGTATAAATTATTTATTTGTTTATTTATTTATGTATATATTCATTTACTAACACTTTCTTAGTGTGCCTACTCTACCCTAATGTATTTAATTCAGAAACCTTTCTACAATTAGGTGAAATGCTGGTGGAGTTGAGTTTGTATTATTTAGCTCCATTGTGTTCTGTCCTGTGTTAATCTTCATATTTCGCTCCATGCTGGACACTTCCTTTCTGATTCTTCCCAGATTTTACTGGTCCATATTATCATTATTCTACCTCTCCCATACGTTCTCGGCATTCGCATTTAAAACACTTTTTTAATAAATCTATCATCCGGAATTTGGTACATATAGCCAAACCAAACTGCCTCTCTATAATTTTTTCGTTAATGGGTTTTATTAGTAAGTTTCATTTGTATATCTTATTTTAGATTTTGTCTATTTTGCTTTGTTTTATATTCTTCTCAAGCACATCATTTCCGTTGCATTATCTTTTTGAAAAAGTCCATAACTCTTTACTGTACATGAATGTTGGTCTCGCCACTCTTTTTACTCCTTCCGTTTTTATCTTTTTTGCTATTTTTCTTTTTTCTAGAAATGTTGTCTTTACTATATTGAATATGCCTCTTACTTTTTCTATTCTTTTATTTATTTCCCTTTCTATTTTTCCATTTTCTTCTATATTTGCACTCAGGTACCTGAAATTGTCTACTTGCTCAGTTTGCCTTCAGTCCAGCTTAATTTCCTGTGTCTTCGTCGTCTTCAAAATTATCGTAATTTTTATTTTTTGTATATTGATTTCCATATTTATCTTCGCTTAATTATTCCTCTATTACTTCACGATTATACTGTAGGTTTCCTTTTATAGCCGCTATCAACGCCATGTCTTTTGCAAATATCAGCTCATTCAGTTGTGTTGTCTTCATTTGCCAGGAACCCAAAACCAAATAGTTTATCTTTCTCTTGCTATTTTCATTGCTTCATCCAGTACCGTTCGACACAACAGTAGATATATCTTTTTTTAAGACCTTGCCTTTTTTCAAATTGTTTTCATCATTCATTTTTTGTTCTAATTATCTTTATATTACCCTTATACATATCCTTTAATACTTCTATGGTGTTTTTTATCAAATCCTCTCTTTCTCTCTCTTAACACTTTCCATACGTCTTCCCTCCGTATTTTATCAAAGGCTTTCTCCATGTTTTTAGAGCATATAAGTACTTATCTGTTGGTGTTTACTACCATTTCGCCCATCGGCTGATGATGAATATAAGAAACTTTGAGCTTCTATTCTCCTTATATCCATACTGGGTGTCTTAGTATGGGTTCTATTTAACTTCTTGGTCTTTTTTTTATTATTCTTGTGGAAAGTGTTATTTTTCCGTAAATAGCGTATTGCCTATTATCTCCCCTCCTATTTATTGGAAGTATAAGAACTGTTTTCCAGTCTTTAGGTACTTTTGCATTCTTTAATACATTTATCTTCCTTTTCCATATATTTAATCATTTCCTAAGTGATGTTTTCGCTCCCGAAAGCTTTGCCTAGCTTTTCCTTTTTTAGTATTTCTTCTAATTCCTCTTTTTTGTACTTCGATTTCTTGTTTAACATTTTCTTCTCCTGCATCGTCTTGTTTTCTTATCACTCCCACAGATATATCATATTTTATTTTAACTTTTTTTTTGCAATTTGAATGCTTATTTCTGCAAAATATCATCACAAAAAAAAGTTGCAAGGATGTGACATTCAAACAAACAAACATAATGAAATTATAAGTGCTGCTAGTTGCTATACAAACCTAAAATGAGATCGTGCATGAACCTTTGGATCGATCTAAATATCTAATTTGACACTGTCGAGAATTAAATCACAATTATCTTTCAACATCTCGAAATTTAAATCATATAATAACTCGTAACAAATAAATTTTTTAACTAATTTGTACAAATAGAGAAACTACTACAATTATACCAAAGCTATTAAATACACAAGCATAATATATTACCATTACACGATATTAAGTCAACTACATTAACTACGAGCTTAGTTTTCCCAAATTAACAACATATAATAGCATAGGTATGCATCCCTAGATTAGGGTCTTTATTAGCAAAATATATGTTTATATTATCAGCGAATTTGATCTGCTAACTGCGTTGGACCGCGTCCAAAAACCATTAGATTGCATTGTGTCAGATGGTTGCATTTCGGTATAGAATATCAGGATTATCATAATATATTATAAAACAGTTTGGGTATATTAAA
Organism: Diaprepes abbreviatus; assembly: GCA_034092305.1. Taxonomy (NCBI): domain Eukaryota; kingdom Metazoa; phylum Arthropoda; class Insecta; order Coleoptera; family Curculionidae; genus Diaprepes; species Diaprepes abbreviatus. The sequence goes on from JASJET010000129.1 coordinate 5,596,486, forward strand.
GCCTCTATTCGGGTTTATAGGATTTGGGAAAATGTTTTCATGTATAAACCCGAATATAAATCAAACAAGAATTTTTTACATTTTGGAAGCTTTGAAGCTGGAACTATATTATTTGAAAAAATTGGTCAGGTTATTTGAACGCTTTAAAAACACATGAATTGATTTCTTTTTTTTTTAATTGAATTTGAATGACATGAATTCATAAATTTCGGTTTTTTATCTATCATTTAGCAGAAACCTATAAAAACTTTCTTAAACTTCTTGAATCATTGTAAAATTGCTGAATTTTTTTCATTATTCCACTAGTTTACAGTACATCTGTTGCCGAAGAAATTTTAGCTGTTGTTGAATACATGTGATATGCTAATTTCAGATATATTGGTAGATTTTTTTTATCAACTCTAGTTTCTGAGTTTCAGCTATGTAGGTATAAAACAGTAAAAAAAACATGTATATTTACTAAGAAAAAATTTATTAAAAACCAAGTGAATCACTGAGTTCCAAAAAACTTCGTTTTAAAGCTCTTCTCTGATGTGTAGACTTAGGAAAATGACGTGTCAGAGACCAACAATAGTCAGACATCATATTCGTATCCCAGAAACCCTGATAGCACTCTTTCATGACGCGTAAGTCCTGATGCATACGCTCTCCCTGCTCTTCGCTCATATCTCCTAAATTTTCCGGAGACCTGTCTAGGTGACTATGGAGGAAGTGAATTTTTATGCTCATATTGCACCTCAAATTTTTTAATTGTAACACAAGGTCTTCTACAAGTTCAATATAATTTTCTGATTTTTTTATTTCCGAGAAAATTCTGCATCACAGAGACGAAAGCTGTCCAAGTCCTTAGTTCTAACTTAGTCATAGAATTTCTAAATTGAGTATCTTTCGTAAGTTGAATAATTTGGTGGCTTTAATCTTTTCTATAGTGAGCTGAGGAAATTTTGGGAAAATGTAAGAAAAGCAGTCCCCGTCTTTATCTAATGATTTAACAAACTGTTTCATGATGCCCAGTTTTATATGTAATGGTGAAAGGATAATTTTGTCACGAGCTACTAGTGAGTTCTGGACTATATTTGGCTTTCCAGGCTTCATATTTTTTTTCAAGGGCCAGTTTCTTCTTACCCAATGCTCTTGTTTAGCTCTACTGTCCCAAAGACATATAAAACAGGGACACTTAGTGTAACCACTTTGTTGACCGAGAAGAATGTTCACCATTTTTAAATCAACACAAATTTGCCACATAAGGTCATTGTACTGTATTTTATTTAAGACTAGCAAGATGTTACAATATTCTTTCTTTAACTTTATACTGTGGGCAATAGGTACCCCAGCGTATTTATTTCCATCATGTAATAGAATACATTTTAGGCTACGTTTTGAGTTGTCAGTGAATAAACGCCAGTCGTTTGGTTCGTATTGTTTCAAGCCCATTTTTATCAACAAGTTTTTAATGTCTGGACAAGAGGTAATACCATTTTCTTCGGAAAAATAACGCCGTAATTCTTTATCTCTTTCACGATAAAAAGTTATTTTAGTATTTGGGGAAATTAAATTTTTTTCTTTCAGCCTTGATGCCAACAATTCTGAAGCTTGTTTAGAAAGATTTAAATCTCTTACAAGATCATCTAACTCATTTTAGGAAAAGCATTTTGGCTCATTTGATATACCTTCAAAATCAGCATCATTTTATGATGAGCTTGGTCCTTCCTTGTCTTGTTCCAATGGTTCAGATATATTTTTAGGCACTGAAACGTCAGGTGAATGGTGCACTGAAGGCTGAACACAACTAGTACTTGGGTACTGCCATTTAGCTCGATTTTTAGTGTTTAGACCGTTTACGTTCACGCTACGAAAGTAACAGTATTCGAGATGATTTTGTGGTTCTCGCGAAATAGTCGGGGTTCCAAATTTAAAGGCACTTCTTTTACCAGTTTTCCATAATTTCAAATATTCCACACACAATTTACAAACACAATTAGGAGCCCAAGACTTTTCATTTTTATCTAAGAGCATCCCAAAATACTCAAAATAAGTATTTTTCACCAACCCTGATATAACTTTTCTACAATTGTTAAACACATATTCTCCTCATATATAGCAAAAATGATTCGGATTGTTTAAACAACGTCTCCTTGAACTACTCATGACGCAAAAAATTCAGATACTTATCTTAACACAGTAAAATACGCATGTTATCGATAAATAAATACGCATAAATGATAAAAATCAAAAAAAAAAGTAACTCGATCTGCACAAAAATTTTTGAGGTTAGATTTGACAAAAACAGGTCATAAGTGAATATTATTAACCATAAAATTCACGACAACAGACAAAAAGTTAAATTTTGTAAACTAGTGTTATTATTATCACGAAAATATATGAAACATAGTTCAGAAAGTACCGATTCGCGCCTGGTGTTTGAATGCAAGAATGTCCTTGATAGCTTTACAAACAATTATTGCACAAATAGAGTAATGTGAGTCTCGAATCACTTGGAAACAAGGAAGCAAATTATTTAGCAAAGGTGGGGTCTACAGTTGAATCAAACTGCCTTTCTGACTAATAACTGTTTCTACTACTGTTGAAAACATAGAACTAGAACTATTGCTTGAAAGCAAAACACCTTCAAAGATATGCAGAAGGTGTTTGAGGAAAGCTGAAACTATTCTAAACGAGTACCCAGTACGCAACAGGCTTAGAAAAAGGCATTTCTGGGATGTCAAGTGTCAGCGAGGGCTAAGCATTGGAAATCACCACTTTTATTCTTTCATTTTTCACTCATGATACGAGAAGGTATTAGCTATGGAACAAAATATTTTAACGTTCAATATTATCTTTTAAATTCAATGTAACTCCCACTCATTATATGAAACCTAGCTGGGTCATTTTGCTGCATTACTTGGCTGCAGCTACTCTTTGCGAATACAGTGACACTTATTTGTCAAGCTGTTGTGAGAACCTTATAGCTCAGAAGTCACTAAGCGGAAAACTTTTATACTTATAACTTTCCGCCTCGAGTACAACTGTGTTTGCTTCTTTTACCTCTAGCGTTCTTTAATCACTTCCATTCTTACTCGCCCTTATATTTCGTCTTCTATCAATTATCAATTTAATCAGCGATAAAGTTTCAAATATAATATTGTGAAATAAAACACACAGCCCCAAAATTAAAATTTTATTTAAATTAACTACTTAAAATATTATAATATTTTTTTAATTAAAATTAACATTTCTCTTTTTTTCAGTTTTTCTTCTCTCACTTTTTCTGGTAGCCTCCGCCGGCCAACAACAATACTTCAGAGTACAGCCGCACGATGTCAAAGTACAAGAAGGCGGCGAAGCTATGCTGGAATGTGAGGTTGCCAATTTAGCTGGTCAGGTACAATGGACTAAGGACGGTTTTGCTTTGGGTAAGTCGTGACAGCAATTATTCAGATTTATTTAATTAAGAGTCGGCGACCTAAAATAAGAACATGATAACAAACAACAGGAAAATACTGGTCTAATGAGCCTTAAGTACCATGAAGCCTTGAAATACATTGTTTTTTGATTTGTCAAATAATTTTATTGTTCGGACCATCTACAAGGGTAAAAGGAATTGAAAAGGGAATACTGGAGGTTTTCATAGTTCATTTTTGACTTTTTAGTAAATTTTAAATTTAGTTGGTTGTAACTCTTGTGACATGCAACAATATTGTTTTTTTTTTTGAAATATCTGGTATATATGGTAATGCTATGTATTTTTTTTGTGTTGTGAATCATCCTTGTTTTTGATTCTTAAGTTGTTACAGTGTTTGTATATTCTCTTTAATAATTTATTCGATATTTTTACTAATAAAATTGGTTTGTCTGTTTCTTTAATTTTTCTTAAAGTCGAGGGTCTGAAGGTCTTCTTCTTCTTTAGGTGCCGTCTTCGTTCCGAAGGTTGGCGATCATCAGAGCTATACGTATTTTCGAGACTGCTGACCTAAACAGCTGGTTATTGCTACAATTATACCATTCTCTTAGATTTTTTAACCAAGAGTTTCGTCTTCTTCCTACAGATCTCTTTCCCATAATTTTTCCCTGCATAATAGTTCTCAGTAGTTGATATCTTTCTCCTCTTGTAACGTGTCCCAGGTATTGTAATTTTCGTTTTTTAATTGTAAGTATGACCTCCTTTTCTTTATTCATTCTCCTCAGTACTTCAGCGTTTGTGATTTTCTCCATCCATGATATTCTTAACATTCTGCGGTACATCCACAATTCAAAGGCTTCCAACTTGTTAATATCGATCTTTTTAAGCGTCCATGCCTCCATTCCATAAAACAAAACTGACAGTACGTAACATCTTGGCAGACGAACCTTTAATTCAAGACTCAAGTCTCTGCCACAGAACACTCTCTTCATTTTCGTGAATACTGCTCTTGCTTTCTCTATCCGGATTTTGATTTCTTCAGAGCTATCGTTGTTTTCATTGATGACGGTGCCTAAATAGTTGTATTTTCTGGCGTGTTCTATATTTTGACCCTGTATGCGTATATCTGGGACATTTTGGGTTGATTTGGATATTAACATGCATTTTGTTTTTCTTATGTTTAGTGACAGTCCATATTCTTCACTGACTGTTGCTACTCTATTGACTAAGGTCTGGAGATCCTCGACTGTTTCTGCGATAAGTACTGTGTCATCGGCGTATCTGAGGTTGTTTATTAAAATTCCATTTATTTTAATACCAACGTCTGAAGGTAGAAGAAGTTAATTAAATAGCTCTGCCAACCAAGCTCATGATTACACTTCTTTTTTGGTTTTTTGAACGGTCTGAAAAGTTGTTCAGATATCTTCCCAAACAACTTGGTTTGGTATAGCACTGCGTTACAATTTTATCATTTTGGTGCATTAGAGTCATATCTAGGAAGTTTATTTGACCGTTTACTTCAGATTCTGATGTAAATTTTAATTTGCTATGGAAATTATTAAATTGTTGTAAAATGTATGTTTATTTTGTCATGATATTAAACAATCTTCAACAAAACGTTTAAAGAAAATCAAGTCTTTAGATTTTGAATGACCCTTTCCTCCAAATATTCCAGAACTAGCTGGGCGATCGAGGATGAAATAGGTGAACCCATTGCACAACATACTAAAATAGTATGTTGACCATGTCAAACTTACACCCTTTATAAAACTATCCTTCTACATAGATGTGAAATTTTTTAGCTTTTCACATTTTTCAGATAATATAATTTTAACCAGATGGTTTCGAATATTTGTGTATAGGGATACTACGTCCAGGGAGACAAATTTGTAATTTTGTGGGACACTCACGGTATCTGTGAATTTTTTGAAACAAAAGGAATCTTTAATATAAAAGTTATTTTTCCCCGTAATGTTTGAGATACAACCTGATAGATATTTCGCCAATTTATAAAAAGGTGATTGTATGCAGCAAACAATAGGTCTTAATGGAACGTTTGGTTTGTCTAATTTAGGTAGTTCGTATATTTTTCGAGAAATAGCATTATGAATTGAGAGATTTTTTGCTCCAGCGTCACTAATTGCTTTTTTTTTAGTAATTTCTTGACGAATTCATCATTTTTCTTTTGCTTTATGTTTGTTGGATCGCCATTTATTTTCTTGTATGTTGTTTGGTCATCCAAAAGTTCGTTAATTTTGTTTTCATGATCAGTTTTATTCATTATTGCTGTTTTATTGCTTTCGTCTGGATTTAAAACAATTATTTGGGGGTTTTCTTTTAAAAATTTATGTGTGCCAGCTATTTTTGTTTCGATTTTGTTTTGTAAGTGAGACATGGCCGTAATTTACTTATGTCAGATTTTTATTTTATGGTTGATAATAACATTTGTCACTTCTGCTCTAATTGTATCTTTATTGTCTCATGATTTGTCTTTTATTGCCAACTTTGTCGCTAGCTAAAAATTTGGTCCAGGAGACAGCATTTGTTCAACCTCCAAGAGTAAAGGAGTGTCAGAAATATTGTTAATCAATAAAATATATATATATATATATATATATATATATATATATATATATATATATATATATATATATAGCATTGCTAGATATAATTATGAAATGAGAATATAATATGTAAATTACGTATTTAAAAAAAAGTCATTTTACCGGACTCTGTTGTTAAATTAATCATTACTTGTTTCGTTTAATATCGTCTGATCGGATTTAATTTATTATTGTTTAATCTCAATGTTTCTGAGGAATTCAAGCAGATAATTTAACTTTTCTAAAAGTTTTACTACTAATTTATAGTTGCCAGGAGTTGAACTATTTGATAAGATATCTAGGAGAATAGACCATCCCTTTAGTTTAGGGAAACAAGATTATATTGTTGCTGTTTACTTTTAATGGAGAGTTGTATTGCCTCAGCTTCAATAAACAGAGGGTTAGATACAGGGTGTCCATCAATTATTCCGGTATTCGATTGCAACTATATCGTTAAATCAATGGAAAATTTGATAAGTGAAACAACCGACATTATTTTGTTGTTGGAATTTCATTGCCGCTCTATGCAATTCTCGTTTGATAATTTTTCAGTTATAAAAAAATTAATTAGCTTCTGGAGTAATATCAAAATAATAAAGAATCACAAGACATTAAATAAAAATCCTTGTTCGAGTGACACATTTAAACGATTATAATTCACGTATGAATTTTTTTTTTATTTTCATATGTAAAATCTCCTTTCAACATATATGAACGAAATTTGACACTTATTAATATAAAAATTAATTATGTTTCAAAGAAAAGAAATCACCAACATTTTGGCAACACTGTTTCGATTAGTGAAAGCGACACGGCAATAGTCATTATTCCACTAATAAAGAGGCTTTTAGTGGATTACCTAAAGTGAATTGCCATGCTTGCCCCATTGCACTTGACCTCTAAGATTGACCATTTTGTACACTACGATTTATCGATTGTCTCTGCCTTTAATTATTTAAGTGTTTTTGGATAAAGACTAAATAAAATTTATAACACTTCATTGTCTATTGTTAAAAATACCTGAATAATTGCAGAAGAAAATAACCAAAGTTCTTCTGTAACAAAAATAAGGATATTGTTACGGGTTTTTAACCCAACAAGTTCCGAACTTAAAAGAAATAGAGTAGCAAATATTCTGGTTATCTTTGGTATCTTATAAATCTTTATCTATTTCTTGGAACGTATCATTTATTTACGGCTTTTTCAAATATAACCAAAAATATATCTTTCACCTAGTTTCAAAATGGAACGTCCTAGAACTTTATCGAACATTAATCTTATATTCTTACTTGATAGCAAATCCAACAGTGAATCCCGTTTTGATCTAGCTCTTCTAGTTTTAAAAAATTATTTTATGGAATCCTGGTGCTAATCCTCACTTCTAACACCAAAACGATTTTGTCTGTCTCAAAATCGCTCACTGGGTATAAATAAAACACACTTTTCTGTAATAAATAATAACTCTTTAATTACTACTTCTTAACAAACTAAACTGACTACGCCTATCTTATCCCTATATATCTCCCTATAGAACCTACTAGAATATATGAGAATACAAGTCTAGAATTATACTAGAAACATAACAAATTATGACGACTCATCGATATAATATTTCTATAAGGATGCATCAAAATAATATTACTACAAGGGCGCGTCAAAAAATTCTCCTAGTCCTTCGTTACAATATTAGATATAGCCGGTAGACAGCCTTAACATAACATCCTGTATATGGCTTGTTTCACAACTTAATAATAATATATTTTTCAGAGCCAGCCATTACGTTTTTTTTTATATTTAAAATATTTCGCGGCCTATAAATCTCTTTAAAAAAGAATAACGTAAAAAAAATTCAACTAAATTTTTAGGAACTGCTTTATGGACTCGTAAGTTCAGAATTGCTTTTTTATTCAATTTTATTTTAGGAACAAGTTTTCCCACAGCAAACAGTATTATTTATATCTGAATTTCTTATTCTATCCCAAGACAAACTGAAACCTAAACTTTTTTCTAATTTTTTTTTTAGGTTTTTCTTCGGTCATCCCTGGTTTCCCCAGATACTCGGTTATCGGCGACAGAAGGCACGGAATATACAACTTGCGGATCAGCAACGCATCCCTGGAGGATGACGCCGAATATCAGTGCCAAGTTGGGCCGGCGAAACCGAACAAGGCAATCCGGGCAAATGCCAGGCTTAATGTTATCTGTAAGTAAAGTTTTTTTTTCTTTTAAAGTTTTTATCTAGGGTTGCAAACCGTACTCCTTAAAGAATTCACATACCTTTATATAATACGAGTTTATTTAGAATGTGTCTTAATTGCAACAAAAACTTAAAATTTAATTTTTATTGATTTGAGTTACTTTATTTAATTTAGCAACATTGTTTTGAGTAAATTAGGGTAGTGGCACAATCAGCCTCCTTCCTCCAAACTTCTTAAATCTTCTCATCATAAATCGTAAAACATCCCTAGCAATATTAATCTTTCGGGAAAAATTTCTAGAAAGGACAATTTAAAAGAAGAAAATTAATTTTAGTTAATTTAATTGCACGTTTTTGTTATTAGAAACGATTTTAATCTACTTGCCCCAGAGTGTAAAACTGTGTGATTCTGGTGCTACTACCGAACATTCTCGCTCTGGCTTTTTCATCTTGTCGAGATCCGTTTGTAAACCACCAGAATCCATTTCTGGGAAAAGTTTGCTCTTTCTCCAATCCCCTCTGCTTGGTAAAATTATCTCAAGAGTGTAGTTTGGTTACAAATATATACAATACAATGGTTTACTCCGCCTCTCCTTCTGCATTCCTAAATTATTCAAAATATGATTATTTTAACTTGAGATTAATACAGTTTTTATCCTTACCTAATCTGCAGACATCAGTTGTTTGTTTGCTAAGAATAATATAGTTTAAAGTTGATATTATCGAATCATATGTATTGGGATTGTTCGTCAGATCAACCATGTACGAGAGAAGTCCCAGAATTAATTGGCCTGACAAAGAAAACACAAGAGTTTTGGCAAAAACGTTATTTATTTCTCAACACAGGTTCCTTTTAGCGCGATACACTTTTCCCAGCGATGTCCAATAGCTTCGATACCTTGTTTATAGTAAGAAATATCGCGCTCCTCAAAGTAGCCATTTACTGCAGACATCACCTCTCCATCGTTCACAAATCTTCTATCGCCGAGCCACTTCTTCAACTTTGGAGAGAGACAATAGTCCGAGAGTGCTAAATCTGGGAATAGAGTGCCTGAGGAAGGAATTCCTACTTCAAATCATTGATTTTAGTCACTGCAATAACGGATGTGTGAACAGGCGCATTGTCGTGATGGAACAACACTTTCTTTTTCGTCAAATGCGACCTTTTTTCCTGATTTTATCACTCAAACGCTGCAACAAGTTCGCATGATACTCGCCGTTGATGGTTTTTCCTTTTTCAAGATAATCAACAAAAATTATACCATGCGCATCCCAAACAACTGAAGCCATGACCCTGCCGGCAGGTAGAACCGTCTTTGACTTCTTTGAAGCCGATTCTCCCCTTTAAGTCCATTGTTTTGACTATTCCTTCGTCTCGGGTGTGTGGTGATGGAACCATGCTTCATCCATAGTTACGAATCGACGCAAAAACTCGGCTTCGTTGCACCAAAACATGGTCAAATCCTCGATTGAAACATCCTCACGACGCTGTTTTTGTTCGATTGTGAGCAAACGCAGCACCCTTCTTGCACACAGCTTTTTCGTATCCAAATGTTCACTCAATATGCGATGTACAGCACTTTTTGAAATGCTTACAATTTTTACTAACTCACACTTTAGTCGACAATCATTCAGTACCATTTTGTGGATTTTCTTCATCATTTCTAAAATAGTCACCTCATTTGGTCGACCACTGCGATGTTCGTCTTCGCACCTCGTACGACCTCGTTTAAACTCTACCACTCAATTCTTCACTGTTGAAAACGAAGATGCAGACTTCCCCAAAGTAGAGGCTTTGATATTGGTTGCACTAAGTCCTTTCAAATGAAAGTATTAAATTACATAACGCTGACCAATTTTTTCCTTGTTTAGAAATTCACTGAGATCGTTCACCATTGATGACTGTCAAACAAGTAATAAACAACATAGCGTCTTTAAATTTAAAACTTGATCTTTCTAAGGTTGGTACTGTTTAACACAGTCATTATATTTTAACAACTGCCTCCATCTATGTGTCAGGCCGGTTAATTCTGCGGCTGGCATTGTAAATAGTTTTTAAAAGGACGTTTGGTTCTTGTTAAAGATGACGAGTTACTTTGTGAAGTAGAAAATCAAATTTTGTGATAAAAAAGAACGTATTAAAAACAAACTAAAATTATACGTCCATGTGCTCATTTATAAATGAAATATAATATCTACGATCTAGATTATTTTGCTCAATCGCTGAGCAGTTAACGCAAAATCCTATTGAAATGAAAACTACCAATTTTATAAAAAAAAAACAAGTCCACTTCACACTATAAGGCGATGGGACTTTTAATTTAAATTTACATCTATGTACAGAATTCAATATTTTTAAAATTTTTCTTTTGTTGGCAATTCAATAAAAATGTCGTTTTTCAAACAGATAAACAACATCACTGTCTCTTCCACCAATTTATCACTCCCATTAAACTATTCTTAATTTAGGTTTAATAGATTTATATCCATTTGCATGGACATTAGAAGCTATTTACTAGGTAATATATTACCTATCACAACGTATAGGTATAACATATGTAAGCTCTTAGGAAACAGCACAGGATTTCCAAATTGACTAGAGATTAGTTATTGGTAAAACGCTGTTCACGGATTATATAACTAATTACCTCATATTTAATAATACGTTCATCTTGATTAATCCAAATGTACTTTAGTAATTACTAATATCTGCTATATGAAGGTTATAAAAACAGAGACAAAAATTTTTTAAGATTATAAATGAACCATGGAAAAAATGTTAAGCTTAGTTTGTATTAATATCGCATTCGATTCCCCCTTAATTTTTCAAATACTAACATTATTTATTTTAAAATTACACAATATTCAGATCCATAGTCGATATTTTAAGTTATTCAAAGCTTTGTAATATCAGAATGTTTTATTTCCTCCAGTTTTTACATCATCTACAATTCTTATAATAATCAGTGAAAAATAACCAGAATATTTACTAATATACAACTCTGTTAGAAATGATGAAAAGACAAATGAAGATATATATATATATATATATATATATATATATATATATATATATATATATATATATATATATATATATTCTTGATTCTTGAACCATAGATTATATCATTTTTCCTTTATTTTGTCTTTTCTTGGGTTTAGGTTCTATATTTAACAAAAAATGCAAAACAATTGACATTTCGCCCTTTATTTAAGGCATTTTCAAAATTTTTTCTTCCTTGACATTTTGTTACTCTATTACTGAGTATATATATATATATATATATATATATATATATATATATATATATATATATATGTATATTGCGATCAGTAAATACAAACCTCGTTCCAATCATATCCTTCCCGTGTTAGAGGTTGCACAGTTTGAATAAATTGCGATAAAACACAATCTATCCCATTCCACCACCATCGAGATGATGGCCCACCTGTACCACCATACCGAGAACAAAGTCAAAACTTACCCTCCCCGCCACAGTGATACGGCAGAGGTACATGTTTCGTCTCCACTAGACTCATCAGGGTACCGACGTGCACCTGTCTGTGCAAAGGACAGATCGGAAGGAAGCATGCAACACTGAACGCGGCTTCGCCGACCTCCCGCCGGATGGCGTATATATGTTTATGCGGCTTGTATGGATTCCTCCGTGTGAGATGCAACAGCAATTTACTGATCGCAATTTACTTCATTTATATACGGAGTTGCATATAGTTGTACGTTTGCTGAATGTGATTTCAGCACTACAACGGCATAATGTGGATATATCCACTGCTGTTGCATCTCACACGGAGGAATCCGTGCAAGCCGCATAAACATATATACACCATCCGGCGGGAGGTCGGCGAAGCCGCGTTCAGTGTTGCATGCTTCCTTCCGATTTGTCCTTTGCACAGACTGATGAGTCTAGTGGAGACGAAACATGTACCTCTGCCGTATCACTGTGGCGGGGAGGGTAAGTTTTGACTTTCTTCTCGCTATGGTGGTACAGGTAGGCCACCATCTAGATGGTGGTGGAATGGGGTGGATTGTGTTTTATCGCAGTTTATTCAAACTGTGCACCCTCTAACACAAAAAGGATATGATTGGAACGAAGTTTGTATTTGTTGATCGCAATTTACTTCATTTATATACGGAGTTGCATATATATATATATATATATATATATATATATATATATATATATATATATATATATATATATATATATATATATATATATATATATATTGTTACGAACTTTATAGCGTTGCACATTTCATAATATTAGTTTGTGTTTGCAGTTCATAGGGTTTTAGATATATTTTCTACAAGTTTATAATTTATTTAAGTAATTTTACCTTTGTTAATTTCCTCAGGAGACGACTATGAAAGAAGGTCTGGAACTTTTTAGAGAATTCGATTTCCTTATTTTTAGTATGGAACGCTTATGATGGAAGGTCTAGAAATCGCCGGATTATTCCTTTTTCTTAGTTTTATCACACCACGTAGTATGGAAATCCTTCTAGAGAATTAGGGAATCTTCCGGCATCGACCAAAAGGGTATATAAAGGGTCCAGATCTGCTTTCTCGGTCAGTAGATTTCGAGAGTTCGTCAACGCAAGTTGAAATAGTTTGACAAGTGTCAAAAGTAAGGTTGACAATAAAGTTATTAAAATTATACAGTGTGTGTAGTTTGTTTGAAGACCGGCCGTCCGAAACAATATATATATATATATATATATATATATATATATATATATATATATATATATATACATACATCAAATGGTGGATCTTTTAGCTCAAAAAAGTTACACTGTGGAAGATGTGCTGATTATTACCTGCTTTGTGAACTCAGTCCTTAAATGGTTTAACTATAGTAGACAACTTCAATTGACGATCTTTGAGAAACATGGTTTCTACTTTCCTGCAAATATCAAGATTGGTTGCTTTTGAAGATCTTCCCCTTCTTTAGTTATCGTCAATTGATTTCCTTTTTCATCGTTAATATTTTAAACAATATTTCAATATTTTTAGGACATTTATAAACCTTCTTCAAAAATTTGTTGATACTGTGATGTCCCGATTTTATTAAACTCATTTTTTGTTGCAAAACACTTCAGGAACATGAAATAATGAGCAAATAAAATATAGCAATAATTATTATAGTTATTTAAAAGAAATTAAATAATTTAGATGCCATTAACTAATTCTGTAAGTGCTAAAAATTATGTGCTTAAGGAAATAATGCGTGAATTTTATTTTTCAATGTCCTTACAAAAAAAAACTACAAAAAGGTAACGTAAAATATTTCTACAAATACATCCCAATACGTCTTTAGAAGCCGATTATATATAATAACGTTGACAAAAGTGATATTTATTTCTCAATCGAAAAATAAATTGAAAAAGAAAATTTAGTGAATTACTAAGACCTTCAAAGCCGAATAAAAAAATACGGGATGTTACCGCGCTTGAATATGAGGAGCTGTATAAAATAAAAAATATTTTCGTATTTTTCCTCTTATTCTAACCAAAAAGTCTCTCTTGGGATGTTTCCGTTCGACACATAGTTTTTGAATCAAAAATCGTTAAATATTTGAGAAACGGTATTTTTTTGTCATTTTCCAGAATTTTGATTAAATAAATATTTTCAAATTCTAACCCCCCCCCCCCCTCCCCGCAAGTGATAATTCAAATCAAAAACTGTCTGCTTACATTCGCCACCTAGTGCACATAATGCGTTAAAGCTTTCGATGATCGATATATTACTACTTTAAACATAATTTTTTTATTTATTAATTATAAGCATCTAATCATAAAATAAACAATATCGTGACACAAGGAACTTCAGTTATTATAACTATTTTTTCAGGTGTTGGTGTGCTGCACTAACGAACATTTGGCGTCAAAAACCGGACAAAATTAATAACGTCGTTGTTTTTGACTCTAGACATGTCAAAATCAGTATCCGGGGATTTTTGAGGGCGCTATGTTGATCTTTGGCATTATTTTACTAATCGGGTGAAGGGGGGCTGACTTAAGGTGGGGAGGGGAGTAATATTTAAAAAACTTAATGGGTATCGTTTTATATATTTTTAAGTACTCCGATTTCATTTCTGGCATTATTTTACCAATAGGGTGAAGGGGCGCTGACTTAGGGTGGGGAGGGAGAGGGGAGTAATGTTAAAAAAACGTAGTGGGTATCGTTTTCTATGTTGACTTAGGGTAATTGTACGTTTTCCCACAAAAAGTCTATCTTTTACAAAGTTTAACATTCTAAAGTTTTCTACCGACTTTATTAATGGTTGTCGAAAAAAAAATTTCAACATATTTTAACAAAAACCGATTGCGATCATAATTGAGTTTAATGGATTCTGTTTAATTTTTTAATAATGTCTAAACAGGGCCACAAACATCGTACGATTTGCTGCCTGTTAATCCTATTTCATTTTTAATTGCTAATAGAAGTGTGTGAATTTATGTACGATTTGCTACCTGATTGTTTATTCGTCCTTTAAAGTTATAACATTTTTCATAAGAGCATAGACATATTTGTATATATGAATTAAAATATACAAGTTTTTTTTTTGCTTTTACATATATATGTATATTCACACGCTTCCATTAGCAGTGAAAAAATTAATACGATCATAATTGTGTTGACAGCAGGTAGCAAATCCATTATTGTATGCTTCGAAAAATCTTTCTTTTATTTAAAAGGATACCAATAAAATTGACATCGAACTACAGCGATAAAAACTGTAAAAACTGTATGGATTTTAAATGCAAGAATTGGAAATCCCAAAAAGATTTTTGTTCTTGTTTGTGTAAAGGGTGACAAAATGATATCAGAGATTTTGATTAGAGTCTCTATTCGCTTGCCGGGATTTGAGCATTTTTTCTCAAAAACCGGACAAAATTATTTTAACCTAATTTTTTATGGAAAATTAATAAAAATGCATGAGTGAATTTAGTTAACATGTTATTTGATAAGAATAAAGAAAAAATCATTAAAAAACACATAATATCAATAAATAATACAAATTGGGTCAATCGGATTCACCAGATTGATTGATTCTCAGCAGTTTCCTCTTCAACTGTTGATATATTCACTTGTTCGGGTTCTTACAATTCTAAAGTTTCACTCAAGAAAGGTTGGCTTTTACTATATAGTTAGATGATATCCATCTCTTCTTCAAATCACTATTAAAATGTTTTAAATCGTGACTTAAGGTATGGTACTCGTTTTGGGGACATTTCATCATTTCGCGGAGCTTATGTTCCATAAATACTACCGTATTTTCAAGTGTTCTGGATTTGCTTTGTTTCAAAAGCATGTATAGCATTTTTCGATATATTTCAATAACATTTGATGTCAAATCTGTAACTATAGGGAAAAAATATGTATGTAAGTAAAAAATAACCAAAATTATTGCAAAAAAAAACCGTGAAACTCAAAGCGGTCTTTTTAAGAGGTGGAAACATGTGGAAAATGTTTTGACTGTTATGATATGGTTAATGTCTATAGTTTATTATAAAAAAGACTTGTAGCCCGACCTAGCTCGGAACATTTTCAAAAAAACTAATTAGTTAAAAAGAAAAACAAAAAAATAGAAAATTTTCTTGCATATTGTTTTAGGTCTATAAGAATACTAAACAGTCATTATATTTTTAAATAATATATATTAAAATGAATACATACCTTGTTTTTCAGATTACATCACATTTTTTGTTAATATTCACTTTACAAAGTACCAAACACCAAACACGAACGAATGCGCGCGTATTGAACGAAGCTTAGATTGCAATTAACTGTGCGGAGCATAGCGGCGGGGAGGGGCCACTTTATCATAATTTTATGACAGTACGGTTACTCAGGTATACAAAAAATAATTTCGATAATTACTTGTATAGTTTGCATCTCTCCTTTTTGCCCGGTTTTTGAGGCCAAATGCTCGTTAGTGCGCTGCTTCATTTTTAAAAAAATTTTAATACTCAAATATTTTCTTTCATACGATATAAAGTACTCAATATAAAAGGTCAAAAGATAAACAGTTTAAGATACGTAGATGACATCGTTTTAATAACAGAAGACTCGGCGGAAATGGACGCAATGATAAAAGAATTAAAGGAAGAATCAGAAAAAATTAAACAATGAATATGATTAAAACAAAAATGTTAGAAAAAACCACACAAAATTACAATCAACTCTTGACAATAGACGGAGAAATAATAGAAGAATTATATATATATATATATATATATATATATATATATATATATATATATAAATATACCAAGAGCAAACTATAATAGCAGGTAAAGCAATGCAGACCGCAGATTTAAACAGAGAATAAAACTAGCAGGGACGTTATTCGGGAAATTAAAACATATTCTATTATACCCTAACAAAAACTTTAGAATCTACCACAAGATAAAAGTGCTACGAAGGCCTGGGTAATGACAAGAAAAACTATGAACAAATTCGAAAAAACGCAACGTCCCATGAAAAGAGCAATATTAAAGAAGATTAACAAACAAAAAATCGATAGGATAGATAAGACAACGCACAACTTCCACTTCCCATAGTGTATATATAATAGATAAATTCATTTTAGCTTATTTAAAGTTGCTGTTAAAAAATTGATCGGTTTGGCTCTAGTTGGAATATTAACATTAGAAGAAAATATAATTGAAAATTTAACAGTTCTGTTTTTTCAAATTAATTCATGTCAAAAATTTCTGACCGCAATTGCGCATCTCTTTCCCATACTAGCCCTCCTAATCTTGGACACCTTGTATATAATTATTTACTTCAATATTTAATTTCCTTTATGGCGCAGTTAAAAATCTTAAATTAACTAGCGACTTAAATAACGATTGCAAAGTTATACAACTCCCATATAGATAATTTAGTACCTTATAACTTTCGGTATTATGAGAAATAATAGCCGATAAAATATTTTTAGATGTACCAAAATAAATAAAACTTTTTTATTTATAACTTTTTATTTACGAATGATGTCTTCCATTTAGTCGATTTCGAACGCCTCTTTTTCGTGATAAAATCAAAAGCTTTCACACATTACCCAAGGACGTCGAGCAGTCACTGAAAGCATCCATTAGAAAATAATTTATCTCCTGAAAAAGGGCCTCTAATCTAATCTTAATCTCTGTAATAATATAAAAAGTGTTTGCATCGTCACTCGTTGAAACTGAAAACTGTTTTCATAACGTATTGTGTTTAATAACTTTATATTATAAAATTTTACTATTCAAGATGCATACTTATAACTAAAGTCCATAATTTCTGTCATATATATATATATATATATATATATATATATATATATATATGTTTATACGGCTTTCACGGATTCCTCCGTGTGAGATGCATTAGCAATGGCTATATCCACATTATGCTGTTGTAGTGCTGAAATCACATTCAGCAAACGTACAACTATATACAACTCCGTATGTAAGTGAAATAAAATGCGAAGCAGTGAATGCAAACTTCGCTCCATCATATCTGGGGAGGGTAAGCTTTGACTTTCTTCTCGGTATGGTGGTATAGGTAGGCCACTATCTCGATGGTGGTGGAGTAGGATGAATTGTGTCTTATTACAATTTATTCTAACTGTGCAATCTCTAACACAGAAAGGATATGATGGAGCGAAGTTTGCATTCACTGTTTCGCATTTTATTTCGCTTACATACGGAGCTGCATATAGTTGTACGTTTGCTGAATGTGGATATAGCCCTTGCTAATGCATCTCATACGGAGGAATCCGTGAAAGCCGTATAAACATATATAAGCCATTCGACGAGAGGTCGGCTAAGCCGCGTTCAGTGTTGCATGCGTCCTTCCGATCTGTCCTTTGCACAGCCAGGTGCATGTCGGTACCCTGATGAGTCTACTGAGAGACGAAACATGTATCTCTGCCGTATCACTGTGGCGGGGAGGGTAAGTTTTGACTTTCTTCTTGGTATGGTGGTACAGGTAGGCCACTATCTCGATGGTGGTGGAATAGGATGAATTGTGTTTTATTACAATTTATTCTAACTGTGCAACCTCTAACATAGAAAGGATATGATGGAGCGAAGTTTGCATTCACTGTTTCGCATTTTATTTCATATATATATATATATATATATATATATATATATATATATATATATATATATATATATACAGGGTGTCCAAGATAAGGATCCTAAGCATGGGGATCTCGGAAACAGTTGGAGATACGAGGTCGGTTAAATTAGAGAAAAGTTGCGCAATTTAGTGCTAAATTAAACGCAGTTGAAAAAATTTAAAAATTTCAAACACTTCCGGAGATTTCCGGAAAAAAACGAAATTTGGCAAAATCGTTTTTAATTTTTGCAGGCTTTATTTAAAGAGATATCAGAAAATAAAAGGTAGATTCTCATTGCCACTTTTTATTTTTTATAATTTGGTCTAAACAAAATTTAAATCCGACGTTTCGTTTCTGAGATACCATCATGAACTTTCATTTTTTATATCGAACAAAAAAAAGTATCCCATGTATTTGATAGCATTTTTTATTACAAATTCAACGGTGTATCACACTTGCATATCAAGTGTGTAGTTCATTGGCTTTTATAAAACTGATATACCTTTCTCTCTCGCTCTCATGGAGCTCTTATGGAAAGTACTTGAACTACGTATTCGATATGCAAGGGTGATACACCGTTGAATTTGTAATAAAAAATGCTATCAAATACATGGGATACTTTTTTTTGTTCCATATAAAAACTACCTTTTATTTTCTGATATCTCTTTAAATAAAGCCTGCAAAAATTAAAAACGATTTTGCCAAATTTCGTTTTTTTCCGGAAATCTCCGGAAGTGTTTGAAATTTTTAAATTTTTTCAACTGCGTTTAATTTAGCACTAAATTGCGCAACTTTTCTCTAATTTAACCGACCTCGTATCTCCAACTGTTTCCGAGATCCCCATGCTTAGGATCCTTATCTTGGACACCCTGTATATATATATATATATATATATATATATATATATATATATATATATATATATATAAATGATATGACAACCGACTGATACTCCCCCCCCCTCCACCCGGATTGAAGATCCTACCGATTTTTCTGGGTTATCCGTGGCTGTTGGCTGTCCAAGGTTATTCAGTGAGGCCTCTAGTTTCCATGAAATTAAGCCCTAACAAAACTTTGGTCTTCACTCGGTGTAACTTGACCCACTGCTAATTTGAATGTTTTGTTTTTCCACGCCATTTTCCTCTTTATTTGCGCCCATAATAATTCGATTGGATCAAGTTCAGAATAGTACTGCGGCAGTCTCAACAATGTTATATTTTTTCCCCGAATCATTTCATCAATTGCATATTTGATATATGTTTCTTTATTTACCCTCACTAAATTTAGCAACTACACTTTAAACAATGTTTCGTCAAATACAATGTTTTTTGAGAGGAGCCATTGGCATATCTCCACCTTTTTAGACGCAGAAGTCGTGGCAAATTAATAAATAATAGAAAACCGAAACTAAAAAAGAAAATAAATGTGGTGTTTCTAAATTAAAATGAAAATATACATAGGGCAAACGGACAGAAGCTTTATTAAAAGAATAAAAGAACATAAAACAAGTTATTTAAAAAAGTACACCAGTTCGCCCTACGCTTTACATTTAAACATTAAACAACATATTTTTAATAATTTTGATATTTTACATTTGGAAAATAAATCATTAAAATTAAATCTATTAGAATAACTTGAAATCAAGAAACATAAAAAACTAAGCATTTTATTAAATGATCAATTGGACTAATAAAAAGAATTTTGGTTTTCCATCATTTTTTGACACAGGTAAACGTATTTTTGAATGTAAAATTTAGAGTAGTCTGCAGTTTGTTTAGATGTTATCTACCATCTAAAGAAGACGCTGTGTGTTAAAATAATTATTATGGTTAATAATTATAATACGTTGTATTATTTAATTATAAAATAATTCTTTATGAATTAAATTTCGTGATATTATGAAGTATTAGAAAATTGATATTAAAACAGTTTTAAGCGTCTTTAGAGATGCCTCTCATCTATTAATAAGTTAATAAATTTATAAGAGAGAGTAAAAGATATAACTTTGTGTTACTTTTTAATATTGAAAAATCTACAGGCCTGTTCTACAATAAAGCTCAATTCTGGGCCGCTATCTTATTCCAGATCCAACGTAAGAAACTCAAACATGCATTGATCGTCCCATAAAGAAACAGGAACAGAGACTGAAAACGAAAAGTTCACTCTAAATCCAGACCATCAAAATTTTTTCAAAATCAACCAGCCAAATCCAACTGAACATGAAAAAGAATAAATAATCCAAAACCAAAATATGATAACTCTAAAATAAGTCAAAATATGGTGTGTAAGGAAAATGCATTCACGTTTGAAAAAGCATTGGTTTCTTCACAACCACAAATGTTATAAAGGTTTTCTGATAGCTTTGAAAACGAAATTGAAAAATGCGGAACATGTCATTTTATACCAACCCCTCCCCCGATGATATTTGCTATCGCTTGCATTTTTTGAACATCGTTTATCAATCGAATATTGGCCTGCTCGGTGTACTTAAGAGTGCATTTCTCAAATCACAGGAAATAAGTTAATAAAAGTTATTAAAATAAAGGCCCACAAAGTAGTTTTTTTTATGACATATGAATATATATATATATATATATATATATATATATATATATATATATATATATATATACATATATATATATATATATATATATATATATATATATATATATATATATATATATATATATTCCAACATTACTAACAGTTTGAAAGTATTCTATTTATTTCCCCCTAGTGTTTTTTTTCCTAGCATGTCTCGCTTGAAAATCGATTGAATCTGAAATATTTTCCCGAAACGAAAAAAAATCTTAAAAATACAAACACAGAAATTATTTACATAAATTCAAACAATTTCCCGTCAAAAACAGAAAATGGCTTAAAAGAAAACCGCCAGCATTTTGAGTCACATTCGGGCTGTTGTTATGGCTAATAAAGTGAGCAGCATGACTTTGCAGATGACCTGAAACGTGACTCGGGTTAACGTTTAGAGATCTAAAGGGGTATGTTCGCAATTTGCTACATTTAAGAAAACTTATTGTCTGGAGAGCAAAGCTTTTTGAAGGTGTTTTGATCGTCGTTGAATTAATTAATGATCTTTAAAAATCCAAATTTAGAGAAGAAAATACAGGAATTTTTGCGCTAAGAATAGTTTTTAATACTACAAGAGGAACTATAAAGGCTTTCGCCTTAACATTAAAACAAAACACTTTCAAATGACGAATGTTTAAGCAAGTTTTGTTTATGAATCAACACCGATGAAACTACCTTGCTGAAACTTTATTCACGTTTTTTTGATCAAGTAGAATTATCAAAACGGTTGGTTCATATAATTAATGCAATAAAACGCTTTTACAAAATTATCTTCGAGAAACACTGTTTCCACTTTCTTAGGGCCTTCTGTTTCCTGGCTCATCTTCAATAGGCTCACCATCTAATCAAACCTTTTGTAACTTATTTATTTTAAAATATAATAAAGTCTCCTGTCCATCCACGGCAATAATTCATCAGCTTCATGAAACTCAATCCCTGGTAGAAAACACTTCATAAAATACATAAAATTTCTTAGTATTTTATGTATTTTCACTTAGTCCAGGAGCCCAATGGGTTTTCTTGACCGATGGACGTTTTTTATATATATTTTGACCTTCTGATTATGAACACTAGAATGGTATAATGAACTTCGGTTATTATACTTATTTTTGGATGTATTGGTGCGCTACTTCAGTTTTTTTTTTAATTTTAATAATTTCCATATATTTTTTTTTTCATACGATATAAAGCAGTGAGCGTGATTCTGGATTTTCAAAGTTAATAAACTGTCTGGTGAAAAAAATGACACAGTTTTGTTGTAAATGGGATCTTCAGATAATTGGAAAGCTGTATACATGCTCATGACTCCATTATATGTAAATGAGAATTTCATTTTTGCGACATTTTTTTTGCAAATAATAAATTTGTATTCGTATGCATAAACTTAGTTTTCTTAAATGGACCTGGAGTGCTTCATTGTTCTTCAGTAACATTGTTGGGTATCACTTTGATCGACGGTCTGAACTGGAATTCACATATCACATTATTGATAAATAAGTAGGCAGCCTTCGTGGGTCTCTTCACTGTGACATCCTTCTCTCAGTTTCTTATTTCTTGTTACACTCTTAAATTTCATACGGTATTCACCTTTGGAGTGCTGTGCTGGTACCATTCACATTTTTAGAATGCAGAAGAAAGCTATTCAACTTGTTTTTGGTATCGGTTATAGGGACCACTGCAGGTCACACTTTATAAAATTACGAATACTAACGCTACCTAGTTTATTTATCTTTTACCAAATACTGAAGATTCATAAAAACCGTTGGAAATCCCACCAAAATTCCCATTTTCACTCTTATAGCACTAGATCAACTAACTTAATTAGGCCTTCCAGGTAAATGAATAAATTTTTTCCCTTTTTTTGATCTTTCTGCTCATTGTCAATGAATTATTGATTTTTAATACAATTGACAAGAAATTCAAAGATGAAAACTCATACAGAAAATCTCTACTCAGGCTTTCACATACTTGTAAGTAGTTTTAGTTTTTGGAAAGTTTTATTGCTGTATTATGCTATGACTGTGTGTGGCATAACCTCACCCTTTTGGGTTGTTGTTAAAAATGTTTATTGTTTTAATAATGTCAATGTGCACAGTGTGTTGAATGTTCTGGTTTTAATTTTAGTTTTAAAAATTTCTAAAAATTTTTTTAATTGTATACATCTTGTTCTGTGTGGAGGCTACGCTTGCGACTTTTCTCAAACTGGCAGGGTTGAGGTGTGCCCTTTGACAAGTGAGTGTGGTTGGTGAGTACTGAGTAAACTTATTTGCTGACCATATTCTCTTGTTTCTAGGGTCTGAGCCCTGAGGATGGTCCGATAGAGAGACCGAAAGCGCTTGGCCGATTGTAATAATTTCAAATATACACTGAAATACAAAATCTGTGAATTTCTTCCAGGTAAAGATTGAAGAGATTTAAGAAAAATACACTGAATGTGTCACTGTACAACATGTTGCCTGGCACGTTTAAAAAAATTGTGAGATTTAAAAAGTAATTAAAAAAGTTTTTGTTAGAGCATGCATTCTATTCGGTGGATGAGCACATGGAGACTTTTTCTGGAGCGTATTGGTAGCGAGTTCTTTTTTATGTAATTTACAGATATTTTTTAGTTTTTTTTGTAAATGTGACATATTACAAAATGTAATGAAATAAATTTATCTATCTATCTATCTATCTAAAATTAATTTTACCTTCTTTGGCTGTTACATCCAAACACCTAGTGGGTGTAGAGAATAATGAAGAACTCTAAAATTATTTGCTATTCTTGAAAATTTTTACATGGTTTAAAATAATCTATATGTACAAAGTGTTACCATTCGAATGCGACTTTGACATATAGTATTTTATAACGAGTGAATGTAAAAATAACCGTCCCCAAAAAAGTTAATAATTTTCAGGTGTTTAAGTCTGAGGGGTTGGGGGGTGATGCTCTGTGTATTGCAGCTCTGATACGATGTTCAGTTTTCGATCTGTTTGTAAACTAGACGAGATTTAAGCTAGAAAGATCTTTTTTATATTATTTTATTTATTTTTCGTGATCTGCAATCTGAATAGTTGCAATAAAATGATATTATTTAGCCTAAATATTGTTACAATTAAAATAAATATCATCTCCTTCATATAAATGCGTCACAATTTTTCATTTTTATAATTTCATTTAGATCAAGTCATGTTTAACTACGTGAATCAGATTTGTTCTGATAATATTTCTCTTGTCAAAGCAGTATATTCAATAAAATAAAGTAAAAAATCGTTGTAGCAGGGACTGAAATGTTAATAAAGTTAAGGGTAGCATCTCACGCCTACGCTATCAGAGATAATTTATCAGCGACAATGAAGAAAAAGTAGAAACCTACTTGCTAGGAAATCGTGGTCTTGGAAGCAAATCGATAACGTTAAAACCGACATTTTTTTATTTGTAGACTTTATTTTGTCAAAAAAAAAAACAATTATTCACAACGATTTTAACTCACAAATTAAAAACTTTATAATATATTAATATTTTATTACATGAACATGAACTTTCCCAACATTTTGAGTGGAATTCGCATCGCGTAATTTAACAAAATTGACATTCAACTACAATTTGCAAATATAATTACTATTAAACTAGACGTAAAGTACGCTAAAAGATAATAAAAACTGCACTAAAAAAAATGGTTGCTTTTTATTAATCTAGGGAGTCTCTCGAAAATGATATTCTGGCGAAATTCTTACGTGATCGGGAAAATGCGAGACGACAGCAAAGTACTAATTAATTCAACCAATATTAATATTAACTCTATGTGGAGTCTTAATACGGGAAACATTAATGGAAACTCAT
This sequence comes from Diaprepes abbreviatus, assembly GCA_034092305.1. Taxonomy (NCBI): domain Eukaryota; kingdom Metazoa; phylum Arthropoda; class Insecta; order Coleoptera; family Curculionidae; genus Diaprepes; species Diaprepes abbreviatus. Next base: position 5,621,243 of record JASJET010000129.1, read on the forward strand.
TTTTTGTTGCAAAAACACGTCATGAAACACAGGCTAAACAAATCAATATATCTCAGCAACTAATAGCAATTTCGAGATGATCAGAGTAAGATTTTGCAAATTATGATTTTTTGGTTTAGACCGTGTCACACACAAAAAATGAAATAACGAATTTTCATTACTACAAAAGAAAAACAGTGCTTAATAAAAAGTTTAATATATCTTTGTACTGATTTCATCTATCAGTCTGCAAACCTAGATACATATATCACAAACAGTTCGTTTCCTTCTAAATTGGCGCATTTCTGATGGGCCTATCCTTGACATCCAGAACACTGGATCCAGTCTTCTTCAAAACTTTCTGCACCAATAATGCATTTAGCAGATTGGTCGTTATATACTTGATTGCTGCAGCTGGGCTGGGCTGAGGAAATTTTAGAATTTTTTTTACATTTTCTGTTCCATCAAACATTCTCTTTTAATTCCTTGATAAATTCACATTTCTATACCTTTGCTTTAATTACTTAATTTTCTTCTTCCCTTTAGTCAAATCGATTTTCTCATTTTTCGTTATTTTTTTAAGATGAGATTTCACTTTATTCGTCACGGCTCCCACGTAAGTTAAACTTAATATTGAATGTGTTGAGCAGCAGTGAAGTTTCTACCAACATACTTTCACCAAAAGATACATGTGCTTGAGGAATGGGTATTTCTTATGTTATAAGATTTGACGACGAAGTCGTTTCATCAGCGCCTGCATTTTGCCCCTCACTGTTGCGACTTTGGTTTGTAGCTGGCCTAGGAGCTATTTGTTTGTCAACATTTATAGACGGTTGAGCTGTAGTTGCATCACCACTTGTGTCTTACTCATCATTGGTGAGTGAGGTGGAAAATCCAAGATCACACCATCGTCCTTCTCAAAAACAATCCTTCATAAACTCTTTCACTTTCAGTATGTGACGAACCATCACTAAAATCAGAAACAGAAAAACTGACTAATGCTCTGAGGGGCTACGGATATTGCGCTGAAGATAGAAGACGGTCTGTTAATAAATATAAAAACCCAACTCCTCAACAAAATATTATAAATGTATTTCCTATGGACAGTGTTGTCTTACCTTACATACAAGGAACCACAAGATTGCCAGATTGCTCCGAAAATCAAGCATTCGGACAATTTTCAACACATGTAAGAAAGTTGGACAATGTTTGGAGTCTCCAAAGGACGCAATTCCATTTCAAACCTTAGGCGTTTACAAGATACCTCGCCCTTGTGGTAAAGTGTATGTAGATGAAAAAGGACGGTCTATATCCACTAGGTTTAAGGAACATGAAAAATCTATAAGAAAGAAACAAATTGTACAATCTGCAGTAGCTGAACACCAGCATTGCTCACATCACACTTTTAATATAAAAGAAACTAAGGCACTGGCATCAGTGTTAGAGAATCAATCGAAATTTGTAAATATTCAATAATATCAATACAGTCTAGATAACACGTGGAAATCGATTGTAACGCTGGATCACGGTTCGTTGAGCACAAGTCGGCTATAAATACCGGGCTGTTGCTACATGATAGTCACTCAGTATTCTAATCTCGTTGAGTAAAGATCCCTGAAGACGCCTCGTACAATCGTCGAAACGTAGGATAATAATTCCAATTTGACACGGTTCAAACCCACGAACCATGATTTGCAACTTGGCCAAATCCGTAAAAGAGTTCGTTCTTTATTAAAATAAGATTTTGTTCAAAATTTTATGGGCTTCCTTTCCAAGTAACAAAAAATTAAATAATTTAATAATGTAATAATTGTTTAATGTTCAAAAAAGAGCAATTTTCGCTGTTTCTTAGCTTTTTTGCAATAACTAATTGATCAAATTGAATCTGTAAGAACTCAAATGGAGATTCTTTCAATTATCTATAGTTTTATACTAAAATATTGTTACTTTGACTTGTAGGGTGAAAGAACTATGTTTACGCAACCCTGGTCGCTTTTGGTTCAGCAAGCATATTGGGAAACTTCTATCACTCCCTTGTATATTTCTTATATTTCATAAATCCGACTCATTTCTGAATTAATTTCTATTTTTCACTTATTGATTTGAGTATGTAGTAATCATTATTCTCAACTATTATTTCCCGGCAAATGTACATTTTGTAAATTAAGTGTACTTAGTATCGACTCTTTGATATATTAACGAGGTTAATTATCTTGAAAGTAGTCTATTATATTTTTATTACTTCTATATTGCAGAAGTCGGGTTCAAATATCTAAAAAACAGTAAATGTATGATAATAACAATGGAAATGGTACATTTTTGCTATTCAAGTGCATTTCGATTACATTTCTTTAATAAAATCTGTAGGGATAAAAGGTTTGTAGTGTGAGGATTTTAAAAACTTCTTTTCAAATTTTATTGCAGGATTCTGCTTTATTCGCTGAGGCAGTAGATTATATAATTTACTACCATAACAAGCAGGAAATTTCTTCTAACCCTCAAGGGAATGCTTAGCAAGACAAATATTCGTCTCAAACTATTGCGCTGACATGAATGTTTGTTCTATTGAGTTGGTAATACATTTTTTATATCTTAAAAATTTTAAAAGTTTCTCGACATGAACTGGCAAATGGCAAATTCAAAATTAAACGAATTATTCTTTTTTGGGTTACGAAGGCACGCTATACGTGAGCATCTATGTCATATGCTATAATAATATAAGACAAAGAAGAATGAGTGAATGCTTAATAAACTGTTAGAAGTATTTATTTCATCTTTCAAAGAGTTTATCACATTATTTAGGATATAAAATTCTCAATTTAATTTAGAACATAGTGTGTCGACATGCTGCTTTTGATAGAGTCAGATCGATAGTATTCCCAGGAAGTTAATGGAATTTTGTGGTCGCCCTAGGTGGCCATTAAACTGAAAAGTGAAATCTTGTAAGTTATGTATAGTAGTTGCTTCGACACGGAATGGCTCAGAAAATGTTTATTAGAGCTATACCATGATAGGTATCTTGAATTAACGCTGCTTTGCATAAAAATTACATTAAAATGACAACGCAGGTGTCATCTCCGTAGAAAAATATATTCGAGACGATCATTGATAAAAATGACAAAAATATTGGTAGTATGAAATGATATTCTTGAAACGCAAGTTGACAATGCAAGTACATCGTTTTGATATCAACGTGTATCGCCTCGAATGAAAAAAAAAAAGATAAATATATGCATAATCAAAATATAGCACGTAGCACGAAATCGGATTTAAGAGTTGAACATTATTGTTATTGTATTATAGTATTTTTCAGTTGTGTTATTTTGATCCTCCTGGATTGTGCAGCTGTCCTCTTTCTTCTGATGGCTGCTCCCATCTTTCTTGGACCTGCTTTTGGGTATGATCGAACAAGTTGAGGAGAAAATCCCGGAGGTTGATCGAAAAGTTTTTTGTAGCTTCTTCCTTAGGAGGCTGTAGCACTATCGGGTTTCCTGGCTGCATTATAGCTTGATCTGAAGGATCTTTTTGCAGCTGAACAGATTCTGAATCTGGAGGGTCGGTTACAAAGGAAGGAAAACTCATCGTCACTAAAAATGTCCACATTAAATGAAAAGATGCCCGATGTCTAAGCTAAGAGCAGTGAATTTACAACGATTTTTGATATATCGTAGTTTGTTATTTTTTCCGGGTTACTTCGTAGCCAAGTATATTGTGAAGAAGCGCAAGACTTCTTGAAGGGCCCAAAAACTGAGATATCTAAAGACTGTTATTTATGGCCGCAATGCGATGGGAATAATAACATGGAGATGCCGTTTTCTTTGGCCAAATATAGTGTCTCTACGCATAAGTGAGGGGAGTGATTGTCTGAGAATAACAAGACAAAATTCTCAGTAAACGGTTTTATATGTAACACACCCACGGGCATTACCTACTCAAATACAATCAGTTGGGCCACCAATATTTAAATAACTCTTGAAATTTTTACGAGTAAATACAAATATAGAATGTACTGTTTCCAGAAACAGATACACCAGTTACCATTGTAACGTTAGTACCTCGATCTCCAGAAGAAAAGTTTGCCCTTAACAGCTTCAATTTTATTTAGCTTCAACACAGTGGACACTCCTCTTTCATCCATATTCAACATTTGTAACGCAGTGAAATGATATTTATCTATTATTTCAGTTAACTTGTAAATTAACTTTAGCGTTTTGAGCATTAAATGATGTTGGCCTACCAAAGCTGGTGAGTTCTGGTTATTGTATACATAACTCAGGATTCTGTTTTGAAGACATTCTTTTCTAGCCGTCTGGTTTGTAGTCCAGGCGACTAAAATTTTACCGCCGAACTCGTAGACAAGGCAACGAACATCTTTAGAGGAATATCCATGGAAGATCAATGCCATTTGTAACAAGTATTTATTGACAAAATCTTCGGGTTCTGAAGAAAATAATTGCCTCCGTGCTGCATAATCCATTGATGGAGTAGCACTTTGAGACTTTAATTTCTTGCTAAATCTTGTTAAGGTCATCTATTTAAGACCGAATTCCTTGGCGGAGACATTTACACTCTCGCCTTTATTCGTGATAGCGTTTGCTGCATCATTTAACTGTTGACTAGACTATGGTGATCCTCCCCATGATAACGTACGCCGCTATTGTATGGTGGTGTAGTACAACATATTCTTCAACGTGACCAAGTTCAAATAATGGCTTGTGTGGGAATATTGAGTGCGATGAGGACTGCTCCCACCAGGGCTCTTGAAGTCCTGGTGAACCTGTCTTTTCTTCACTTATACATAGAGAACGAGGCCCTGAAGACTATTTATTGTCTCAGTTGCCTGGGATATCTTGGAGTTGGAACGGACGGCTATTCAGGTGTCTGGGAAAGGTCGATGGAGAGGTGTCCATCACTCCCCATGCGGACAGATTACATGACGTCAACCTCTCCCTGTAGATATTTCTGCCAAGTAGAGAGGATTGGGAGAAAGAACAAAATCTTCCGAAAAATGGATCCTGGTGGTATACTGATGGATCTAGACAAGATGAAAGAGACGGAGTATTCGGCAGGAGCACAGGAGTCAGAGAATCGGAAAATGTGCGACAATCTTCACAGCGGAGATTTATGCTATTCTGCAGTGTGCCCGTCTCTGTGAGAGGAATATAGACAGGAATAGGGTAATAAATATATGCTCAGACAGTAAGGCTGCGATATTGGCACTGAAGTCCAGTGTCGTAACTTCGCGGCAATTTAACCGCATAGACCCTAACCAATACTACCTGTCCCAATTGCTATTGGCAAAAGGGAACTAAAATCGTTGCAGGAAAGCAAATTTATTGAATCATGAAGGGGAACTCCTGGAATAAGGTGTGCTAAGGAACAAATAACTGGACCTAACACACGGCGTAATAAGGAGCTTCTTTCCTTGGGAAGGAAAGAGCTGCGAATTGTGGTGGGATTGTTGACAGGACATTGTCACCTCAGAGGCCATCTTCATAAAATCGGTGTCGAAGAACACCCGACGTGCAGATGGGGTTTGGAGGAGGTTAAAACTATTGACCATGTCCTCTGATAGTGCCCAGCACTTTACAGACTGAGACAGAGATATTTCGAGTTTTGTTACTGGAAGCAGTTAGGCAAAGTTCAACTAACGAGGCTGCTTGGATTCGCAAGGGCGATCCGCCTCGAATGACCTGCAGCTATGATGGGATGTAAAGGGCCCAATGGAGGCCTAGACATCGATGATCTAGTATCACCACCCTTTTTCATTCATTCACTCAACTGTTGACAAGAAATAGAACCTCTTGTAATATTTGTTATATATGTCAACATCCTAAAATAAAAAAAAAACTTGCACTGCTTTGGTTTTGAATCACGGGGTAAATTGAGCAAGAATTATTCAACGACTCTCAACCCAAATACTTGAAAAGAAAGTGAAGTTATGAGAAGACAGTTTGAATAAGAATATAATAGATTTATGAAAGTTTAGCACTTACCTGATCGAAAATGGATGCTCTTTAACATCTACAGAAGAGATATGAACCGAAACTAATTTTTTACTTTTTTAACGCAAACGCTCTATATATATTACGTACTTACCGAACACCCTGTAGAGAATAAAGGAGAATTAACATTACTGAATCATGTGGAACACCAGTTCAGACATTTAAAGGTGTTGAGAGATGTTTGTTAAGACCTACTATTCGTGACCGTGCTCTAATGAAGTTATTGACTGTATCAACCGCTCCATGTGACATACCGATAAGATGCAAGACAGAGCTAAAAATTTTAAGATTTAGAGTATCAAATACTTTTAATGAATCTTGTAGTACCAGAAATGTTAACTTGTTATTTTTGGTAGTTATTATGTCATCAGTAATTTTAACCTAAGCAGTTGTGCAACTGTTGTTTCCTCTTATATAGTTTTGAAGATGCATTTCCATTGCTTTTTCTAAAATTTCCTAACGTGTTGCCCGTATACTAATAGGTTGGAGATTATTAAAGGATGTCGGTTTACTTATTAATGGTAATGGTATCGCCCAAATGTGTAGGACCTTAGTCTATTGCATTCTTTTCATTTCAGTTAGTAAAATATTATCACCTTCAGGTTTTTCTTTATTTTATTAATACAAGTCAGTTTTTATTTATGAATATTTCTTAAATGATATAAAATAGATTTTAATAGTGCAAGCTAACATGTAATATATATTTAATAATTATTAAAACGACCAAGGGTAGAGATCCTTCCCTTTTACAAAATTAACTGCCGTCGCTCATCAATTAAATTCAGGTTTTTGAGGGTTCAGACATATTCTCCGATGCTAATTCGATCAATTATAGTCGCATTAAAGAGCGGACAGGTTTTATATGAGAATGGCAGCGACCCATCCTAATTAAGGCGCCCGAGTGGACACCGGACACTAATGGTGATTTTAATTTGTGCCGTGCCACGACGTCGGGGTAAAAGGACAAAGAGCATAAAAATTAAGGGTCTTTTTAATATGTCTATATGGGGTTAATTTACTCAAACGGAAATCGATATGAATAACTTCTTTTCCATTTAATTCATTTAGAGAAGCTTTACGATGTATAAAAGCAAATAGAAGTAACATAACTTGGTATAATTATCTACAAATATCATTTTTAAATTCGTTTTAGCCACGTTATAAACTTATCAATATTTCACGGTTCAAATTTAAAAACTTAAGTTTATTTTGGCTAATTCCATTAATATTACCTCATTTCTCACAAATACTCACGTTATGGCCAAACACAATAACCTCTTCTTTAAGTATCTCTCATAAATTCTTTAAATAAAAACCTAACATTCTTTTTACTACGAACGCCCGTAGTTCAACTTCCTTGTTAATTTCTTTCCCAGCTCCGTTGTTTTATCTTCCTGAATTTTGACTATATTCTTACATTAAAAAGTACGGTTTTAACTTACATTGGATTATCACTGTTGGACCCCTATTTATGTTGTTTTGCTTAGTATTCGCTAAACTGTTGGTGTGTGTATTTTTATTTCTATTAATGTTGAATTTGTTGTTATTTTTTTTTAGAACATTCTCGGTTTTCCTGCTTACTATTCAAGTAAAATTCTAGTTCCGTAGATTTAGCTTTTCTTATTTTTTTTTCTAGGTCAAGTCATCTGTCACTTTCGAGTTTTTATCGACTAGTTATATTTGTAGGTACTGCTTTTTGCAATATCTCATTTTAGGTTGCATAAATTTCTGTTCTGTAACTCGCCTTTGCGAAATCTAGTCTGCGGAATCTCCCTACTTTCGGAAAATTAATAATATTTGAGAAACAGAAATTCTTTCCATGTGCTTTATGTTATGACCCTATATTTGACAGAGAACTATTTTTTGCTAGGTATGCGTCAGTATTAACTGGCAGAAGACGTATTTCTTTAATTTACAAATAACTAAATGTTAACAATTAATTAATAACTTATCTAATTAAGTTATTTCAGCCGACCGTTATTACCCAGGAACTAGCATTTGGACAATTTTTTGAGGTTTAAGATAATATTTTAATTAAGTGCAATTATTGAATTTTACCCTAAGTTGTTAATGACGTTTGAAAGAAGACGCGTAGTGCATACACATGGATCTTTAATATAAATAAGGTCGATGCCATCTGTTTTGACTTAACTTTTGCTGGTTGAATCACCTAAACGAGCTGAAGTTTTATATCTCAATTTATATTTTAGATCTTCTGAAATTTTGAGTTTTAAAATAGTTTAAATTATTCCGGTAATTAAGTCTAGTTTTACATGTGTGTTATTTTCGAATTATTTTTACCGCAATAAACCTGCATACAAGGATTTTAACAGTTCTGTATGTATTAATGAAGGGATTATTTTAAACCCCAATAACAACTAAGGGTAAAATCTGTTAATTGTAATTTATTAAAACCAACTTCCAAACGTCATAAAATTTAAAAGAGGTGAGAATTTTTTACACCGACGTTTACTATGTCAGCGTAAAGAATCCCTCTAAAAAATTGTGTTGCGAGGAAAATCCTCCTTAAATAAGTACTGTGAAAATAATCACTCCCAGACAATGAGAACAATGATCAACGAATCTTACTGTGGTGTGATTGTGGAGTTCCTTCGCCGCAATTTTAACTTATCATTGAGTGAATTTCTTTGTAGCCACCATTGAAATAATCTATTTTACACCATATAAAGGGTGTTTTTTTATAGAGGTATAGAACTTTTAAATGAAATAAAACAAAGATGAATTTTTTAAATTGACATGAAATTCACTCGAAAGATAACCTTCTGGCATTATAATTTAAATATGACTTCTGGCATATGACCGCCACGGCTGGCTCGGACGTAGTCTAATCTGGAGGTCTAATTTTCGATGATTTTTTCCAACATTTGTGACGGTATATCGGCAATAACGCGGCGAATGTTGTCCTCCAAGTGATCAATCGTGTCGGGCTTATCGGCGTAGACTAGCGACTTTACATATCCCCACAGAAAATAGTCTAGCGGCGTTAAGTCGCACGATCTTGGAGGCCAATTCACGGGTCCGAAACGTGAAACTATGCGGTTACCAACCGTTTCCTTCAATAAATCAATTGTGGCACGAGCTGTGTGACATTTTTCGCCGTCTTGTTGAAACCACAGCTCCTGCACATCATGGTTGTTCAATTGATGACCGAAAAAGTCAGTAATCATGGCCCTATAGCGGTCACCATTGACTGTAACGTTCTGACCAGCATCGTTTTTAAAGAAGTACGGACCAATGAATCCACCAGCCCATAAAGCACACCAAACAGTCAATTTTTCTGGATGTAACGGTGTCTCAACATACACTTGAGGATTATCATCACTCCAAATACGGCAGTTTTGTTTATTGACGTATCCATTCAAACAAAAGTGAGCTTCATCGCTAAACAAAATTCGCTTATGAAAATCGGGTTCAACGGCAATCTCGTTTTGGGCCCATTCACCGAATCTACGCCTTGCTAGGTAATCGTGTGGCTTCAATTCTTGCACAAGTTGGATTTTGTAAGCAGGCAAACCAGGATCTTTTCGCAAAATCTTCCATAAAGTGAATGGACAGATATCCAATTCCTGTGCACGATGGCGGATAGACTGATTCAGGTCTTCCTCTACGCTACGCTCTACAGCAGCAATGACTTGTTCTGTACGCACTGTACGACGTCTCTGTGGATGCGTATTATCATTTAGAGTAAACGTGGTGCGAAAACGTTCCATAGTTAATCGAATTAATTGCTCTGATGGACGATTGTGTTGACCGTAAAATGGACGTAGTGCGCGATACGTATTTCGAACAGAATCATGATTTTCAAAATAAATTTGCACAATTTGGAAGCGTTGTTCAGGCGTCAGTCTATTCATGTTGAAATGCCAAACCAAACTAAACATAAATCACTTGACAGCTGACAAAATGGCCTCCAGTTAAAAAAGTGTTGCAAACTTAAAGTTCTATACCTCTATAAAAAACACCCTTTACATATTTAAGAAATTTTTTTATGTTACAACTTGGGTTATGGAGAAATTTTTATGCTCAAGAACTTTTTGCACATCTTAACTAGTCACAGATGGGTGGGAATTCTTACCTTTATACGATAGGATTTTCTTGATATTAAATTTTCTTGAGATATTAGGTTAGTTAGTTAAAATATGCAAATACTCACTTAAGTTGCATGTCTTCTTCCTTCATAATTTCGTCTCATTTAAACCTAATACGTCTACATTCACGGGTATTAGGAGCTGTTTGCTTAATAATCTATACTCTACCTAAATGTATAGATACAACATGTGTAATCTCCTTGGCAATAGCATCGGATTTTCAGTATCGACTTGGAATTAATTATTCTAGAAGGGTAAGGGTAATATAATTACCTTTATTATTACACACTCCAATTTAATATGCAGACAATGTATGAAGTGTCTTTTATAGATAGGAGAAAAATTGAAAATGAATCTTGATATATTCTGCGATATTATCAAGGGATTATGTATTGTTGTCGATAATTTTTGTTAGCGTGTATTTCTTTATTGAAAATATAGTGTCAGGTGACTGTTTTGAAAAAGATTGGTTTTATGCTCTCTTTAGAAATGTAATAATAAAATTTACTATTTTCCAGGACATGAATGAAATATATTTAAAATAATTAAGATTTTATTCACTGCTATTAAAACCGATTAAAATTGTGAGTCATGATCGGAGGGTTCTGTACCATCAACCATATTGTTTATTTGCTTTTGAACGTCAAATCTACAAGCAGCATCCATAAAAAATCATTTAACAAAACGATAAAATTATTTCCCGAATCCTGTTGATATATATATATATATATATATATATATATATATATATATATATATGTACTGGTATTTTTCCGGCTTTCAATCCGTTCGTCAGTAGAAATATCATCACGACGTTTCGCTAACATCTCAGCTGGCATTTTCAAGTGATGCTTCCTCGACGGCTTCTCGACTTTCTGACGAACGGATTGAAAACCAGAAAAACACCAGTACACATTCCACCATCCGTGAAAACCTACGATACATTTATTTATATATATATATATATATATATATATATATATATATATATATATATATATATTTATATGTATATATATATATATATATATATATATATATATATATATATATATATATATATATATATATATAAATGTATGGTAACTTCTTTGGATTAGGTTTCAAAATTAATACTACTATTCTCTGCTTGCCGTTTCGCCCAACGTAGTGGGCTTTTTCAAAAGTATAATCTTAAATAAAAACTAAATACAACTAACATGGTCACAAACGCACACTCACAAGACTTAGAGTTAACACTCAACGGTACAATATTAATTAAAAATATCAATTTATAAAATAATGTGAAATCAAAAATCAAAAATTAAAATTAAAAATTACAAATTAATCCCAGATACGCACCTCAATTTACCTTGGCCATGTTTCTTAGTAGAGTATATGAATTCCTTCAGTTAATATCAACTTAATATTTTTTTTATTTGGTAACATTTTTATTTAGTTTTTTCTGATTTGTAAATAAATTTTGTCAATATTGACTATACAGTGTGTTGCAAACAATAAGGGCTACAATAGGTGTTTTAGTTTATTAGGTTAAAATATATTTGGCTTAGGTTTTTGATATCTTGTTTGCCATTGATTGTTTGTTTTTCTTTTTTCATATGTAGCATTTCCTTTATTTGAAGTTTATGGTAGTTTCTTTCCTGGGTTAGAATCTTTGTGTTTGAAAAATCAAATTCATGTTTAAAATTTGTCTCGTGTTTGTGTAATGCTGTCGTGCGTTTTTTGTGTATTTATGTCCGTTCAATCTGCTGTCTAGATATTGTGTTGTCATTCCAATATATTTCTGTGGACAATTTAGACATGGTACGGAATAGATAATGTTAGGTTTCTTTTTATGGGTCACCTTAATTTTTAACTTTGCAACTATATATATATATATATATATATATATATATATATATATATATATATATATATATATGTTATGTCGGATATTCTCACGGGTGTGATGTATAATCGAAGGTTTTCGGGCATCCCGTGTATGTGCTGAGTCCCTCTCAGGACTATAAGGCAGCTGACGTTTCGGTGAAATCTCATTCACCATTTTCAAAGCTCACTGTATGGCGTCTACGAGCGAACTTGCGATCTTGTCTGTGGTGCCTCTTACATAAGGAACAAGATCGCAAGAATTCTCAGAAGACACAACATTGAAACCATTTTCACCACAGACCGTAAAGTAAAAGATCTCTTGCCAACTCCTGAAGAAAGAATCCCTCTAGAAAACCAGGGAGTGTACGAAATTCCATGCGGATAATGCAGCTCATCTTACGTAGACCAAACCAACCGTAAAATAAGCGCCAGAACATATGAACGCTGTCAAGCAAAAAACAACTTCTTCTGCTCTGGCCCAACACTGGTTAAACACAGGACATAAGATAAAGTTCTCGGGAACAAAAATGCTATCGAGATGTGAAAACCTGTCCACAAGAGTTATAAGGGAAGCCATTGAAATTGCAAAGAGACCCAACAACTTAAATAGCAGAGATGATAGCCAACGTGTGCCTAATACTTGGAAAAATCTGCTTACAAAATATCAACCCGTACCACTTAGTAATGAAACAGATTACAATTCGGCAACGCAATCACAAACACTGGCAACAGGGCCGATGACGCGCAGCAGGTCCCGCAACCTGATGGGCCGGAACCATTCGGAAAACGAACGCGTCCGACGCGCACACGGTACCGACAGCACCGGAGTCGCGGGCGTCAGTTCGCTCGTAGACGCCATACAGTGAGCTTTGAAAATGGTGAATGAGATTTCACCGAAACGTCAGCTGCCTGCCAGTCTTGAGAGGGACTCAGCACATACACGGGATGCCCGAAACCCTTCGATTACACATCACACCCGTGAGAATATCCGACATAACATATATATATATATATATATATATATATATATATATATATATATATATATATATATATATATATATATATATATATCATTTGGTATTAATCACGGAATACATCCGTTCATTCGTTTGAGTTCTTGTAGAAGTTTGCAGACGTTTCGCCAAAATCTCATTCGGCATCTTCTGTGCTTGTTGGTTGTAGATCAACAGTTATCGTAGGATCTCCGTACTGATATAAAACTTTGAAGCTCTACTTGCTTTCACGTAGGTTGGCAAAAGTAATTATATATATATATATATATATATATATATATATATATATATATATATATATATATATATATATGTATATATATATATATATATATATATATATATATATATATATAATTTCTTGGGTTTAGGTTCTTTATTTAACAAAAAATCCAAAACAATTTGACGTTTCGCCCTTTATTTAAGGCATCTGCAATTCAAATTTTTTAATTTATTTATGTTCCTTGACATTTTATTTATTTATTAAACAAAAAAATTTTGAAGATGCCTTTAATGAAAAGCGAACATCAAATTGTTTTGGATTTTTTGTTAAATAAAGAACCTAAACCCAAGAAAAGATAAAATAAAAAGAAAATATATATATATATATATATATATATATATATATATATATATATATATATATATATATATATTGGTTATTCCGAGTTTCAATCCGTTCGTTCAAATAATCGTTTTCACGACGTTTCGCCAAAATCTCATTTGGCATTTTCAAGTGCGGTTCGCCTCGTTCCTCACTAAGAAGAATGCATAAGCATGAGTAAAAACCAATTCAGAGTTCTGACAGGGGTCCTGACGGAGCATTGCCGCCTGAAGGGACACCTCAAGGAACTCGGACTAGTAAAAAGAGTGGAGCGCTCTAGTAGAGCACACCAAACCGAAGAAGGGGAGCTACCCACCTTAAACCCGACCAACATCCTCAGATTCCTGAGAGAAATAGGACTGGAGGACTTGCTCTAGCCGATAAGGTAACTCTTACGACTGGGCAGCAGTAGGGGGGCACAATAGATCTACCAGATCGCTGTGTACACACCCCCAATTCTACGCACATACATACATACATTGTCGCGTCAGTGAAACTGTAAGTGGTAATTACAGCTATCGTTTTTGTTTATAAAAAAATGTATCGCTCTAAGTCATAAATCTCGAAAGCCAAGTCACTAGTCACCTCAAAACGTCAATCAAAAGCGACTAAAAGAAAAGCTCTCCCTTGGAATTTGTTTAAGTTTTCCCAATAAAGCTCGCATGTAATCATTTCCTCCGGATAAGAAAAAACAATTTTTTTTCTTAAATTCACTCTTACCCTTATGCAAGACAGCTTTAAGTCTTAAAGCCGTCAGCTTTTTATTTGTAGCCTCCGCAGTCTCATAGTAGGCCTTCGCAATGTCATGCCGTCCATTTTATTAGCCATAAAAACGGTCCGAAGTTGACTCAAAGCGGTGGCGGTTTCCTTTTTAGCCATTTCCTATTTCGTCGCGAATCCCACTGAATTTAAAGGCGATAAAAAAAATGATGAGATGTCTCCTTTAATATTTTATTAAATTAAGTATAGTAGAAAATTGCATCCGTGTATTTTTTTGTTTGAATTTTCACTTTTTAACCTTATGTTTTAACATCGTTAAATAAACATATTATTTGAAATCCATTTAATAACTATTTAATTTATGGCACAGTATTACCCTTAACTGTAACTCGAATACGTCTCGGACCACCTCTTTTTAAACGACTTTTTGTTGTTCAAGAAAAGCATGCTTTCATTGTCATACTAGATGACCTAAATCCTTTGTTATCCTTTATTATTTTGAGTACTTACTAAAAATATTCAGCCACATTTTTTTTTAAATCATAATTTGATACCGTTCTTTCTTCCTATAACCGTAAATACTATAAATTTCCACATTTTTATTAAGATAAATAGCGTAATATGTCTACTTAATAAATTGAATATTATTTGAAATAATATATTCACTTATCTAGAAGTCAGCTCTTAATCTTTTCTAAGGGTTGCTTCAGCAGTCACGTAGTAGGCCGTCTGCAATGTCACGCCATCCACTTTATTAGCCATAACAACGGCCGGAATGTGACTCAAAGCGTTGGCGATTCCCTTTCCGACCATTTCCTATTTTCCACGGAAAACCTGCTGAATTTTTAAACGTCAAAGGAAAAATTCCGGGTGTTTAACCAAATATGTTTTGTAGAATTTGAGAAAAAAAATGTTTGAATCTCCGATTCAATTAATTTTAAATTTTTTCGTTATGTTTATAAATGATTTGGTATTTTTATATTTTTACGACTTACCAGAAATTATGATTTTTTTATTAAGTATTAATTATGTTTTAATGATTAGAATGATGATTGAAAAAATACTCCAAATAGTGGAAGATTTCTACACCGCGTTATACACAAAATACACCATTGACAATGACCTAACAAATATTCCAAATGTCTGTAATCAAGGCTCAGAAGATATATCGGCAATTTCATCATCAGAAATTGAAGTTGCCTTACAAGAAATGAAAAACAATAGAGCCCCAGGAGAAGATGACATTGCTATTGAAAGTATTAAAACAGGAGGAGCAAAATAAATAGATGCTCTCAAAGTCCTATTTAATAGATGTTTAGAGACCGGACAAATCCCAACCTCATGGAACAATGCCATAATGATAATAATGCATAAGAGAGGCGATCCCACCGACCTAAAAAACTACCATTCAATCAGTCTCCTCTCCCACATGTACAAACTATTTATAAAAATAATAATAAGACGATTGACTCCCAAATTACATTTCTACCAACCTAGAGAACAAGCAGGTTTCAGATCCGGTTATGGTACAAACGACCACTTGCTATTTGTGAAAACTCGTATAGAAAAAACAGTGGAGTACAACAAACCACTGGTCTTAATATTTGTGGACTACGAGAAAGCGTTCAATTCAGCGGACCAAATCAAAATATTTGCTGCACTAGCTGATTGTAGAGTCGACCACAGATATTCAGCTTTAATTAAGAACATATATAATAGCGCAACAGCAAGTGTGAAAGTCCATTCCAAAATTACATCTACATTTAGAATGGAGCGTGGCGTACGACAAGGTGATAACATCTCACCAAAACTATTTACAATGCTGCTAGAATACATGTTTAAAAAAATAGGTTGGGGGAACATAGGAGTCAATATAGATGGTGAACGATTAAACCACCTATGCTTTGCTGACGATATCAGGTTGATTTCTGACAACCTTGAAGAAGCCCAAAAGTTACTAAGGACACTAAGTGCAGCGTTAGATGTGGTAGGTCTAAAAATTAACCGTACAATAACTCAATGTATGACGAACTTAGTTCCAAGTAGCAACATATCCCTAAACGAATCTAAAATCGAGTATGTAACATCTTATAAATATTTGGGCCATGAACTGAGAATAAGCCTAGATAACTAGACCTGCGAAATTCAGAGACGC
Source organism: Diaprepes abbreviatus (assembly GCA_034092305.1). Taxonomy (NCBI): domain Eukaryota; kingdom Metazoa; phylum Arthropoda; class Insecta; order Coleoptera; family Curculionidae; genus Diaprepes; species Diaprepes abbreviatus. The sequence continues at coordinate 5,637,700 of JASJET010000129.1, forward strand.
ATAACATTAGCATGGGCGGCGTTCGGCAAGCTGAGAAAGGACGTATTTAAAAGCAATATACCGATTTGCTTGAAAAGAAAGGTTTATGAATAGTGTGTGCTCCCTGTGCTCACGTACGGTGCAGAAACTTTAACACTCACTAAGAAAAGTTGCGAAAAAATTAGAGTGACTCAGCAAGCCATGGAGAGGTCGATGTTGGGAATAACACTGAGAGATAAAGTTCCAAATGTAATTATTAGAACTAGAACAGGGATCAAGAATGCTATAGAGAGTATAACACATATGAAATGGAACTGGGCTGGACATGTGGCGAGAATGGAAGACGCGAGGTGGACTAAACGCATTATAGAGTGGCGTCCTAGGTTCCAGGCATTTAGAAGTAGGGACAGACTTGCAACACGGTGGACTGATGATATCAAGAGAATCGCAACAAACTGGATTCAATCAGCACAAGATCGGAAACATTGGAAACGATTGAGGGAGGCCTATGTTCAGAATTGGACGCTACAGACTGTGTGATGATGATGATTGGGCTTGCATCTGCTTAACAAGTGTAGTTTTTGATTCAGTTTGTGACAAGACCATTCTCGTATCATCTGGAACAGGAAAAGGCTTCCTAATGTGTTTAAAATTCACTGTTGTAGAAGCAATAGCACTAACATTCAAAATGAAAGCATGGAAAGCACGGAATAAACGAACTGGGAGTACTTAAAGCGCAGGAAATATGCAAATGAAAGAATATTAATTTAAGGTAATAAAGGAAAACTAGACAAAATGTTTAAAAAGTTGGTTGTTGTAAGTACACAAACATCAGGTGGGAGTAAATTGGTAACGATCTGAATCTAAGTAAAAAAGCTATTTGCTTCTTAACTATTTCCATTTTATCCGGGATATTAGCAAATTTATAGTCAATGCAATGAAATGTGAAATCCTCAAGATTTTATTATTTTCCTTCAGTTAATTACCCATACTTATTACTACATCAGTACTAAATGAACTTAGTTTTAATCTCCTTTAAAATTTAACAATTTCATTTTACAACCATATAAAGTATTGCATGTCTAGTTAATCAAGAGACATTGTTGTTTAACGTTCGTACAACCAGCTACAGTCTGTTTAAATTATACTTTGCAAATTTTAACGTATGGCGTTGAAAAACGCATTTAGAAATTAAAAAATTAAACAAATAACGGAGCTTGATGATTTCTTTTTGTTGTTAAGCCTTACATTTTTTTAATTTAGCTTCCTGACATATGTATATATATATATATATATATATATATATATATATATATATATATATATATATATATATATATATATATATATATATATACGTTCTTTAGACCCAAGAAGATTATTCCAAATAAAATATCTTTCTAAATTCCAGTTTTTCTTGAACCATTCAATATATGTATCCATCTGTATTTTTTATTCTTGGGGTTAGGTTCATACGTGGATGTTAAAAAATATGTTTTGACATTTCCCCTTTTCTTCAAGGCATTTTCCAAAAAAAAAAGTTTTTTTTTATTATTTTCCCTAATTTAATAATAATAATAATAATAGCATTTTCCTTAGTCAAACAACCTAAAAGTTAGAATCTCATAAAATAAGCTTAAAATCTTACATAATAACAAAAAGTTAAAAGACAGTTCAAAAAGAAATTTTAAGATACTTATTTTTATAATTAAAAATTAACATAATTTTAAAAATATTTAAATGTTCACAAAAATATGGAGGGACGCACCCTGAACTTGCTATTTGTATTTCGATACTGAAGACGTCCAAAATCAGAAATTCGTTTTAAAAATGTACCATTTTCTCGTAAACGCTAATGAAGACAAGCAAATTTGTTATAATGACATAACCTACGTTGTGGACATAATTTAGCATAGGTCTGTTAAGCTTCTTATGCATTTTTATTAACACCGCCATAAACAAAATGCATATCTGACATTATATCATTTGTAAACTCTTCCATTTTTACTATTTTTTTACCTACTTTACATTAAGAGTACATAAAATCAATCTCACTTATTCACACATTACAACAAAAGAACAATATAACAAATTAGGCGTGCACTTATTTGACAACAGCCTACTATATCTTTTCGTCACTTAATAATCCATCTCTACAGAACTTAATTGAAGATGCATCTAAAGATATTTTTATTTTTTTGTAGAAAAACTACTTTTAGAGGAAAAGTTGAGAGACAAATGGCGCCCCAAAGAAATGTCCGAGAGCATAAAATTTTACCCGAAAAAAAGTACTACTCTGTATATTATTTCACATAATAGTAATTTTTTATGAAAATTGTAAAAAGTATTGTGTTCCAAATTTGGCTGAAATATCTTTAAGAAAAAATTTAAAAAACTAAAAATAATAATAAAATTTAACACCCTGTATCTAAAAAACTAAGCATTATCGAACATATGTTTGTATGAACTTTTTTGCTTAAAATAAAATATATATATATATATATATATATATATATATATATATATATATATATAATTTATATTTATTTATTATAGAGAGGGTAGTCGTTGTTGACTAGTTAGGATAAACCAGTTAATATTGGAGTGTGCAGCAGCTGAAAGAGTACTGTTTAAAGTTAATCCAAGCTTTTGAAAACCGATCATTTTCATCTTCAGGGAGACTACAATAGTTACAAAAAAGCAAAAAATTAGTGAGATAATTTTCCCCAATAATTTTAAATAACACATCTTTATTTGAGGTTGTTCACTAAGATGTTAAGAAGTTGTATGACAATGTACATTTGCAGAAGAGATTAAAAACTAGGGTCACAGATCAATTTACAACAACTTAATACTTAAAATTGACTTTAAAATTTAAAATAAAAAATATAAAACAGGAGGAACCATTTTGTTAGTTCCTTCCCAAGTCACATGTAATGGTAAAATGAATTTGAATTATGAGGTTAGGAAAATTGTCAGCTGTCAGTAAGGCTGCCAACTTTATGTAATTATTTTTAAGTTTTGTTAAGATGAAACTACAATTAAGGGTAATTATGCAGTAAATGGTAGGCCATACTGAAATTATTCGGATAGAAAAAAATTTTGTCAGGTGTCAGCAGGGCTGTGCACTTTTAGTAATTATCTTTGAGTTTAATTAAGATGAAATTGTAATTAAAGGTAATTATGCAGTAAATAGTCAGCCATAGTAAAATTATTATTTAGTTATTATCTAAGGAAAAAACTCTAATCATTATTGTTAGTATCTAATATTTGTAAATGTTGATAAAGATTTATCCAATGATAAAAGATACAAATATATTGGGTGTGTGTCATAATTTAAATTCATTTTACCATTACATATGACTTGGGAAGGAAATAATAAAATGATTCCTCCTGTTTTATATTTTTTATTTTAAATTTTAAAGTCAATATTACGTATTAAGTTGTTGTAAATTGGTGTGTGGTGTGACCCTGGTTTTTAATCTTTTTTGCAAATGTAAATTGTCATCCAACCTTTTAACACCTTAGTGAACAACCTCAAATAAAGATGTAAGTTATTGAAAATTATTGGAGAAAATTATCTTACTAATTTCCCCTTTTTTTAATCATTGTAGTGTCCTTGAAGATGAAAATGATAATAAAGATTTCCGAAAGCTTGGATTAACTTAAAAAAGAACTACTTGTCCTTTATATATATATATATATATATATATATATATATATATATACCCTGCTATTGCAGTAATAAAGATAGTTATAGGATAATTTTTACAAAAATAAATATCCCCTTCGGAAAAAAAATAAACTGGTATTATGTCAAGTATCACTCAAGTTTATTAGATTTAAAAAAGTTTTAGGTAATAGACCTAGAAACTGCTTCAAACTAATTATTCTAGATGTAGCATCTGCAGTCACGTAATGAACTATCTGCAACGTCACGTCCGTCGTTAACCATTTTATTAGCCTTATAATAAAGATGTAAATAATGCGATTCAGAACGATAATAATTGCTTTTATAAAAAGTCTTCTAATAAAACGGAAACTCACTGAATTTATGAAAGTCGTGGAATTATTAATAACAATAAATGTACAGGATTGGGCAAATGTTCCAAAAGTGCTTGATTAAGGACGAACGACAATTCCTCTATTTGATTGTGCATTATTATGCCAGTAACTTCATCAGCTGTCAAATCGCGCTGTTTTTTTTTAAAGAACATTTTGTATTTTATCAGTTATTTTAAATCCCCAACTAATTTAGAATAATTTTTTGTATCCTATGGGTAAATTCAGCTGTTTGAAATATTGACAATTTAAATTATCGAGCTCATAATACTTCATCCTTATACCAAAGATTATTATAGCTTAGCGTTAGCTATTATAATCTTTGCTTATACTTAGTTTAGTTTCGTGTTTGTGTAAAGAGGTTAACGTGTTAAACCCAAAACAACAAATTTCTACGGGAAGAAATAATTCACAAAAAAAAGAACATGTAGTTAGTGATAAAGAAGACATAAGCAATCTAAACCAAACTTAGCACAATTTCATTTTGTTAAGAATATTTTTAAACAACTATTAAAACTTAATACTCATCTCTCCATCATTGTAAAATTTTCAGATATTTTTAAATTTATCAAGTTATTGTACACGTCAATTTATAGTGTCAACTAATTTTAGTAGTGTAGTTTAAAGAGTGTTAATTGACGCTAATATAGAAATTTTTGATAAATCTTACAATGATATGTTGGACCTTAAAAAGTCTTTAATTTAACAAATAAATTAGAAATCTACTCCCAAGATATTGAAGAATTTGATACGTAATTAAACGCCTTTAACGATAGGTTCGTATTTATGAAAATAATCTATCTATAGAGGAGGAAAAGTGTCATTATTAAAATGTAATTTATTTCAAAATATCTTGTCAGAAAAAAAGTTATGAAAAAATGATTTTCGTTTTTTCTTACTTATGTCATTGGAAATAGTAGGAATTGCTAAATTCAAAGAGATTTAATTAATCATCAAATAACGCAAATTAGCCCCAATTACCGTCTTTCTGTCTTTTAACATTTTTATCAAGTATTTAATAAAAATTTGCTTGATCTAGAAAAATCGAGGGTATCTCCCGTTACGGAACGGGAAGTACAAAGATACATATAATTAACGCAAAAATTGCATTTTCTCCAGTGTGGTTCATATCGTTATTGTTATCTAATAAACAAGATTTTAACAGAGTTAATTTCAAATAATTTGGCTATTCCCTGATTTTAATATTTTCACTATACGGTGAAATAAAATACTACATGTCGAGCGAATCAAGACATACTGTTGTTTAACGCCTGCAGAATCACCTACAATTTGTTTAAATTATGCTCCAACACATGACATAAACGAGTATAAAAATTATAAAAAATAACACTGAAATAACACAATCTGAATGTTTCTCTATTTTCCAAACAACATGCATGCTAGTTCAGCGTCGATCAATTCCATAAATTTTGATGATAAGTGCATTTGCGGGAAAACAGGAAAACTGATGGCGTCCAGGAGCAGATACAGATTATCAATAAAATAAGTTGCTTGTGCAGGAAGCAACATTTAGGAGTTTCCATAAAAAATCCTGTAAATAAATAGTGGTTGACTTTATAACACAAGATACAATAAATATATGTACAATGAGCAGCAGAAATATTTCACCGTAAGTGAAACATTTTTGGTAAGCATTATAAAAAATTAAAATACTAATAATAGACAGTCTCTGCACATTCTTAAATACGCAGAAATAAATTTAAAAAGCTTACCCTATATATATATATATATATATATATATATATATATATATATATATATATATATATATATATATTTATATATATATATATATATATGTGTGTGTATATAGTAGATTCAAATTCATCAGGTCAGTATTTCTCGCTAACCTAAAGAAATACTTCAAATCGTTGATTTAATACTATGGGGCGATGAATTATAGAGTCTCACCAGCGGATCTTCATGTTTTTACGGTAGCTGAAACCAATTCTGATATCCGGATAACTTCAGCCATTCAGAATTCATACCTAACCTCAAAAACACTCTGCATTGTTAAGACTATACGCTTCTACGTTTAGAAAATAAGATAATAATTATGTCTTCGAGGTTGTTGATTCGAATTTCGATATCCCTTTGCATCCAACTAGTTACTTCTTCTTCTTCTTCAAGTGCCATCTCCGCGGCGGAGGTTGGCAATCATCATAGCTATTCGTACTTTAGAGGCGGCTGCTCTGAACAGTTCATTCGATGTACACCCATACCATTCTCTCAAATTACGCAGCCATGATATTCTCCTTCTTCCCACGTTTCTCTTTCCCTGTATTTTTCCCTGTATAATCAGCTGAAGCAGGGCGTATCTCTCCCCCCGTGTAATGTGCCCAAGGTATTGCAGTTTTCTAACCTTAATTGTATTCAGGACTTCCATCTCTTTACTCATTCTTCTCATAACTTCGTCATTTGTGACGTGGTCTACCCATGATATTTTTAGGATTCTTCTATATACCCACATTTCAAATGACTCCAATCTTTTAATCGATGTCGCATTCAGGGTCCAGGATTCTATTCCATAAAACAAAATCGAGAAAATGTAGCACTTCGCCAACCTAATCCTCAATTCCAACTTTAAGTCTCTTGTGCAGAGAACTCTTCGCATTTTATTGAAGCTTGTTCTTGCTTTTTCTATCCGTGTCTTGATTTCCTGGATATAATCGTTTGTGGAGTTAATCATTGTACCCAGATATGTGTATTTTTCTACCTGTTCAACGTTGGTTCCATTAATTGTCAGATTTTCGTTGTTTCTTTGTGTTCTTGATATTCTCATAAATTTCGTCTTTTTGACGTTCATTGTTAGTCCATACTCATGTCCACATTCCGCTATTGTGTTTGCCAGTCTCTGAAGGTCCTCCATATTTTCTGCAATTATGACCGTGTCGTCCGCATATCTAATGTTATTAATCGGTACTCCGTTTACTCTTATTCCAGCACTTTCTCCTTCCAGAGCTTTTTTCAGGATTTCTTCTGAGTATGCATTAAAGAGGAGTGGTGATAATACACATCCTTGCTTCACTCCGCGTTTGATTTCCATTTCCTCTGAGTGATGTTCTTCGATGCGTACCTTTGCTCTTTGTTTATAGTATAAGTTTAATATGATTCTAAGGTCGTTATAGTCTAACTGTTTTGTCTTGAGAATATTAATTAACTGATCGTGGCGGACTCTATCGAATGCTTTGTTATAGTCGATGAAACATATGTACAAATCTTGGTTGACATCCATGCACCTTTGAATCAGTACATTAAGTGCAAAGAGGGCTTCCCGCGTACCTAAGCCTTTACGGAAACCAAATTGTGTCTCATTCACGTCCATGTCTAATTTATGGTATATGCGTTTATGGATGACCTTCAGGAAAAGTTTTAGTGTGTGTGACATTAAGCTAATAGTGCGGTGATCGCTACACTCTCTGGCGTTCGTCCTCTTGGGAAGACAGATAAAGATCGAGGTCAACCATTCTTCTGGTAATATACCTGTCTTATAGATTTGGTTGAAAAGTGTCACTATGGTATCGAAGTTCTTCTCCTCTATGATTTTCAGTATGTCGATAGGAAGTTCATCAGGTCCGGGGCTCTTTCCATTCTTCATTGTTTTTAGTGCATACAATATTTCCTCTCTCGTAATATTCGGTCCAATTTCTTCCGGGTTCAGTTCCACCTGGTCCAAGTCTTCCCTTTCATCATCAAACAATTCCTCAATGTATTCATTCCACCGTTGCACTTTTTTGTCTGTCTGTATTATAGTTATTCCATGTTTGTCCAATAATGCATTAGTTGGATTTAGTCGTCTTATCCCTGCCATTTCTTTAACCTTCTTATGTAGGTTAAATAGGTCGTATCTATTTTGAAGGTCTTCGATCTCTTTGCATTTCTCCTCAAAGTGGCGTTCTTTGGCCTCTCTTATCTTTCCTCTGATCTCGAGATTAATTCTTCTGTATTTGTGAATGTCTTTGTTCTTATGTTGCCTTCGTTGCTTCATCATATTCAGTATTTCTTCGTTCATCCATTCTTCTTTTTTCTTTAGAGAGGGCCTTAATATCTTTATACTTGGATCCAGTAGGCAGTTTTTAAGTTGTTCCCATTGTTCTTCAATATCATTATTGGTTGTGTTCAGTTTGTTAATGTTTTCATTTATCTGTTGTTGGAGGTTTTCTTTTATTTCAGGTTCTTTAAGTTTCCTTGTTTATATTGTAGGTCTTTTTTGATGTTTTTTAATGTTTTTGAGTGTAAGTGTAATCCTGGCGATCAGTGGATTATGATCTGAGGCGACATCCGCTCCGGGGTATGTTTTTACTGCTTTCATAGCGTTCCGGTATCTTTCATTAATCATAATATAGTCTAACTGGTTTCTGACTATTTTGTCTGGTTTATCCGCAGGTGATCGCCATGTGTATAATCGTCTATCTGGTAGTTTAAAAAAGGTGTTTGTAATTATCAGGTTTTCTTCTTGGCAGAATTGTAATAGACGGTCTCCTCTTTCATTACGTTCTCCCAGTCCATAGTTTCCTACATTTCGACCACTCTTTCCCTTTCCGATCTTTGCATTAAGATCCCCCATGACTATCGTGATTTCTCTGGTTTTCGTTATTTTTAACGCTTCTTTGATTTGTTGGTAAAACATTTCTATTTCCCCTTCGTCTGCATCTGTTGTGGGGGCATATACCTGGATCAAGTTTAGTTTGGCGTGGGTTGTCCTTAGTTTTAAGCTTATTACTCTATCGGAGATCGGGAAAAAGCCCTCCACTGCTCCGGAAGATTTTTTGATGATCATTATTGCCACCCCGTGTCTATGTTGGTTATCATTGTTACCTGAGTAGTAAATTTTTCCTTTTTCTGTTGAGATGCAACCTGAGTTGGGCCATCTTGTTTCACTAATCCCCAGTATGTCCACATTCAACTCACTCATTTCCTGAATCACATTATGCATCTTACCAGGTTGGAACATGCTCCGGACATTCCATGTACCAATCTTCATGTTGTTCAATCTTACTCTGTCATCTCTGCTCATCTGACAAGGATTTCGCCGGCTAACGACCTGAGAGGCCTTGTCTCGTCCTCCCCTGCCGGATCTTGGGTTCCGAAAACCATGATCAGTAAACGTACCTTCGTTGGCTTTTATCACCATGATGATTTCACTAGGGATATCTAATGAGATGGTTTCCCCTTGCCTTTCTCATCGCATTGTGGAGACCAAACAAACTGTTACAGTCATGCCCTCCAGTATCCATAATTGAATCAGTCTAGGATCATTTCCGGTATGCTTCAACTTGGTATTGAGAATGATGCTGCCCATTCTCAAGCTAGTATTTGGTTCGCCCCGAATATTTGATTTCTTCGGTACCACTCATATCTGAGAGGTGTTCCCCTATCCACCACCTGGGGAGGCTAGTTACTAGTCGCTCCTAACCTCAAAAATTTTCCAAATTGACAAAAATGACACTATTTCTGATTGAGTTATGAAGCTTGACCACCATATTACCAAAATCCATTACAGGTAAATATTTTCAGCAGTTACTAAGTATTGAAAATGGGACAGAGGAAGAGGACATTACATTCTATTCTGCAGATATTAGAGTGCCATCACCAACACTTCAAGAAGTTAAAATGCTATAGCATCACTCAAAGATCACAAAGCGCCAGGCAGCGATGATATGGAGAGCTGCTAAAACAGGGAAGAAACTGCCTACATCAAAAAATATATGAAATCATTTTGAAAATATGGGAACAACAGAAAATGCATAAGGAATGGAATGGAAGTGTCATAATACCTACACATAAGAAAGGAAACAAGGGACAATTTCGAAATTATAGAGGTATATCTCTTATCAATACAACATAGAAAATCCTGGCAATTACTCTACTAAACAGACTGACGCCTTATACGGAAGATATTATCGACGACTACCAATGCGGTTTTCATGCTGGAAGGTCAACAATAGACCAGATATTTACGATCAGACAAATATTAGAAAAAAACTGTGAATTTAACCGAGAAGTCCACCAAATCTTTGTGGATTTCCAGCAAACATATGACTCCGTGAAAAGAAGCAGACTATGGCTAGCAATGCTAAAAATGGGCGTACCAAGAAAATTAGTCGATCTAACACAAATGTGCGTGACAAACTCATATGCACAGGTAAGGGTAGGAAATAGAACATCAGCTCCATTCAGTGTGACATCAGGACTCAGACAAGGTGACTCTCTGTCACCGTTGCTTTTCAATTTTGCCTTGGAACATGCATGATGCAGGGTTGCGTCGGGGCTGACAGAGGGTTTTGCGAACCAAGGTTCAAAACTGGTGATGGCCTTTGCTCATTCAACAAGAGACGTGCGAGAAGAATTTTCACAACTCGAGGAAGAAGCAGGTAATATGGGTCTCCGAGTAAATGAAGAAAAAATTAAATGCATGGTAGTAACCAAGAATCCAAGACCTCGAATCGGGCAGAATATATCACTGAATGAACACAACTTCGAAGTGGTTAAGGAATTCAAGTACCTAGGAGCGGTAATTACAGACGACAATCGAGTTGAAAAAGACGTCTGGGCGAGAATAGCGGCAACAAATAGGGCGTTATACTCCGTCACAACATTATTGAGATCTAAACTGTTAAAAAGACAATCCAAACTAACTCTGTACAGGTCAATTATTCGCCAGGTAGTTACTTATGGCAGCGAAACTTTTACCCTCAATCAACGGGAAATAAATAAATTACTCATATTTGAACGAAAGGTTCTTAGAATGATATTTGGTCCCCAAAGAGATGAAACAACAGGAAATTGGAGAAGACGCCACAATGCTGAATTGGCGACACTGTATGGCAGTGAAAACATAGTCCGTTGTATAAAAGCCAATAAAATAACATGGGCAGGCCATGTGGTAAGATCAGAGGACCACAGATTATTGAAAACAGCATTCTTTGAGAGACCAGATGGTAGAAGATCAATAGGCCGTCCCAGGAAAAGATGGAAGGATGCCGTCGAAGCTGATTTATATAGGATTGGAGTCCAGCAGTGGGAAATGGAAACACAAGACCGTAGGAGACGGAGGGCGATAGTGGATGCGGCTAAGACTCACCCAGAGTTGTAAGACCAGGAAAAGAAGAAAGAAGATTACAGGTAAAGAAATTAAAATTGATCGTTATATCGGATCAATATGCTATGTATAAAAATGCTCTGGAAAACCGTATACCACTTTTCTAAACTCCTCATGGTAGTTACAGTAGGAAGATTGGTGTGCAAAAAAAACACGAAATATTGAATAGCATCATTGTTTATGCGCTATTATCTTTTACCATGTCTCTAGTCTCAGTTTAGACCATTAGAATATACAATACTGACACAAAATATATATATATATATATATATATATATATTTATATATATATATATATATATATATATATATATATATATATATATATATATATATATATATTATATAGGCCAATTTTAATAGTCGTTAGGATTACCACCAGTTTGGTCATATTTTCTAAATTTAATGGGATTATATAGTTACTATCCGTAAAGAGGTTCAGAGAATTTTCAGCGGAAAATGGAACATAGATTTCTGAAGGAGATCACCAGTGCTTTGAAACATATTTTGGTCTTTGTTATAGCTAATAAAGTGGTCGACGGCGGCGTGACATTATGGATGTCCAGAAACGTGACCGGATCTCATATTAAAAGAGATCGAGGGCAAATTTGAGAACACAATAAATTTGCACTAAGTTTTTATATTTTTATACTGGAAATGAACACGAAATAATTAAGTTATTTTATTGTTTCAACTTATTTGTGTTTGAAAAGTATACTAACGTTTAACAGTCGTAAAGTTATTGTCTATTTAAATTCAGGAAACATTACTTTTGTACCGTTAAAAATATAAATTAGTAAATCTGATATGGTATCTTAATTAGACAGATACAAATTTAAATAATATTTTCATAACTGGAACTGATCCCATTACACATTTACGGTAAGCTTATCTTTATTTATGTCTTTTTATGTATTTTTTTAATCGCACCTTCGGTCGTTGCTTTGAGCTTTTACATAATATCAACATCTCCATACAAGACATCGTGGAAGTTAACACATTATAAACGTATTAAAGTAAGAAAATTATAGTCCGTAAAATTTATACAAAATGTGGATATCCATTCACACCTGGCCATTTTCATTTTCAATGGTAAAGAACGCTTACAAGTGAGTTTAGAACTTAAATATTTTCCATTTTATCAAAAATACAACTAAATTCAATCGATGGATGTTGGCATTAGAGCAACGAAATTTTAATTTAAGCATCTCGGGTAATATAAAACTAACTACGTTAACTTTAATAACTTTATTTTTTAGCTTCAAAACCTTGTATTTCTATATAAAGCATTTTTAACGTACACTCAGTAGCAAAATCTCCATCCAATGGCTATAACACAATCCGACTCACACAACTCCTGTTTGGTCGCAAAAAAGGTGGTTCAAAAACTTTACAGCTTTTTTAGGCATGGAGAATGCTTATGGACCCATTGTATGAGCTCTAATTTTGTTTCAGGTTTCTAAATATACACCCAAGACTTATCACGTGTTACACTCTACACACTTGGCTCAGATGTACTTAATACTTTAAAAATAGTCCACACTTTGAGATGAGTCTTCGGAAACCATTCTTTCTATTTTATTTGCGACATTAAAATTTCCAAATACTTAAACCGTGAAATGGTTTATATTTAATAATTTCCTACCACTCCGGAGAATATTTCGATAGTGGTTCGTACTGTTGAAGTGCAGGATTAAGTTTTGCGGGCAATATCCTGCCGACATTTTACGATATGGGGTTTTTAACTAGACAGATGTTTTCTGTGCATTTTGCTCTTGGTTCGTTACAGCTCCACTGACGAGACCATTAGGTGGTCGAAACTAGTATGGAAAGAGAACCAGAACGGAATTCGAAGAGAATATACTACCTACCTCTCTTTTTTTAACGGTCATAGAGAGAGAATCAAATAACTTTTTCAAATACTAGACCGTGAAAATTTTTAATATATATATATATATATATATATATATATATATATATATATATATATATATATATATATATATATATATGGGACAATCCGCGTCCACAGGATCAGAGCTATGACCAAAATTTGAAGCAAGCAAAAAAGTAGACCAAAGGCTCATTTTAAAGCTTAGAGCGTCTACTTTCAAATGCTGAGTGCGCCTTTGGAAAAATCCAATATGGCGGCCGGAAACCCTAGAAAAATCGAGTGTCTAGCAAAAAAAGCTTGAAAAATAAGTTCGCAAACCAATCAGATCGTTTTTGGTTCGAATTTTATCTGATGGACACCTCTGAAGAGCTAGCGGGGTAGGTTGACAAAGTCCAACATGTCGGATCCAATATGGCGGTCAAAAACCCAATATATTGACCTAATTTTTGAAAGTCAACCGATATGCACCAAATTTGATATACAGGGGTTTTTGGAGTCGTTGATTACGAATCCGATGTCGGCTTTACAAAATTCAAGATGACGGATGTAATTTGACGGATGTATTTTTTGAAATTTAACCAGTTTACGACAAATTTGGTATACGGGGGTTTTTGGGGTTGCCGATTACGAATCTGAGGTCAAATTTTCAAAATCCTCAAGTTCAATATGGCAGATCTAACATGGGAGACGTATTTTTTAAAAGTCAACCGATTTGCACAAAGTTTGATATACGGAGATTTTTGAAGTTGCTGGTCACGAATTCGAGGTAAGGTTTACCAAATTCAAGATGGCGGATATTTTTTAAAATCAAGCGATTTGTACAAAATTTATTTTACGAGGGCTTTGGGGTTGCTGCTCAAGAATCCAAATTCAGATTATCAAAATGCAATGTGGTAAACTCAATAAAGTCGAAACTCAATAACTCAGTTCTCTATATTAGGTCCGTAATTTTGGATTTTGAAAATTCTACCTAGATCTCGTGATTAGCGACTCCAAAACCCCCCGTACATCAAATTTGGTGCAGATCGGTTGATTTTAAAAAAATGCGTCTGCCATATTGGATTTGCCATCCAGAATTTTGCAAATCTAACCTCAGATTCGTGATTAGCGACTCCACAAACTCTCGTATACCAAATTTGCTACAAATCGTTTGACTTTCAAAAATTCGACCACCATATTGGATTTTTGACCGCCATATTGGATCCGCCATGTTGGATTTTATTAGCCTAGTACGCCAGCTTTTTAGGGGCGTCATTGGCTAAAATTTGAGCCAAAAACGACTGGATTTTTCTACGGTTTCTGGCCACCCTATTTCAGCCGCCATATTGGATTTTTCAAAGGCAACTTACGGCATAAAAAATGATCAAAATGTAATAGTGGGGTTAAATTTTCTACATTTTAAATTTTTAAAAAGATTAACGTTTCAGTAATTTATTTTACCTTTGACAGAATATACAGTGTGTAGCTTGAAACAATAATTCACGAACAAACACTGCACTCACTGTGTGTAAATCAATTTAAAATTATATAATATTGGAAGAGTAGATTTGGTAAAATAACAATATAATATAATATTAAACTGCAGTAAGTGCAGTGTTTGATCGTGAAGTTTTGTTTCAAGCTACACACTGTATATTCTGACGAAGGTAAAATAAATTACCAAAACGGTAATCTTTTAAAAAATGTAAAATATAGAAAATATAACACCAGTATTACATTTTGATCATATTTTAACTGACCATAATCCCAAGAAAAAACAAATAAAAAAATTGAAGATCCAAAAAATAAAAAATAAATATTTCACGTATATATATATATATATATATATATATATATATATATATATATATATATATATATATAATAACGGTATTCTAAATGACATATTTAGAAACACCCATACCGTGAATCCATAATTATTTATCAATTTTTATCTTAAATCTTAAAAATGGCTCGCGTATGCGCCAGTTTATTTTCCATCCAGATCTGCATATGAAGCGATATGCAAGCAGGTAATTTTTCATTTTTTACTGCAAACAAACCATATTTATCACAGTGATTTATGGAAAGATTCGACGCTAAACGCACAAAACATACATTCTGTCTAAAATTTTAATGAAAACTAGGCTATATGTCTTTTTTTGTTATTTAGGCCTTTATTATTTTTGACTAATTGTTGTTTTATGTTTTGAATTTTGCCTTTTTAATTTTTAATAAATTGTAAGCAGAAGTTTTGCCGGTTAATAATTATATGTCAGCTTTTATTCAAATTTTCATAAATGACTTCCGTATGTTAAACATTATGTAGACAGGTAATTTTTCATTGTCCGTTGCAAACTACTACAGGGGATGACAGTATAAATGGTGTACACGTCACTATCTTTTTATTTGGTAATTTACGAAATTCAAATTTAGGTGACTTCAGTGGCTCAGGATTATTCAAATTTTGGCCGCTGTCACTTCACAGCTAAGTGGCTATAATTTTATTATTTAAAATAGGACCTTTGTAAATATATATATATATATATATATATATATATATATATATATAGTACAGGGTGTCCAAGATAAGGATCCTAAGCATGGGGATCTCGGAAACAGTTGGAGATACGAGGTCGGTTAAATTAGAGAAAAGTTGCGCAATTTAGTGCTAAATTAAACGCAGTTAAAAAAATTTAAAAATTTCAAACACTTCCGGAGATTTCCGGAAAAAAACGAAATTTGGCAAAATCGTTTTTAATTTTTGTAGGCTTTATTTAAAGAGATATCCGAAAATAAAAGGTAGATTCTCATTGCCACTTTTTATTTTTTATAATTTGGTCTAAACAAAATTTAAATCCGACGTTTCGTTTCTGAGATACCATCATGAACTTTCATTTTTTATATGGAACAAAAAAAAGTATCCCATGTATTTGATAGCATTTTTTATTACAAATTCAACGGTGTATCACACTTGCATATCAAGTGTGTAGTTCATTGGCTTTTATAAAACTGATATACCTTTCTCTCTCGCTCTCACGGAGCTCTTATGGAAAGTACTTGAACTACGTATTCGATATGCAAGGGTGATACACCGTTGAATTTGTAATAAAAAATGCTATCAAATACATGGGATACTTTTTTTTGTTCCATATAAAAAATGAAAGTTCATGATGGTATCTCAGAAACGAAACGTCGGATTTAAATTTTGTTTAGACCAAATTATAAAAAATAGAAAGTGGCAATGAGAATCTACCTTTTATTTTCTGAAATCTCTTTAAATAAAGCCTGCAAAAATTAAAAACGATTTTGCCAAATTTCGTTTTTTTCCGGAAATCTCCGGAACTGTTTGAAATTTTTAAATTTTTTTAACTGCGTTTAATTTAGCACTAAATTGCGCAACTTTTCTCTAATTTAACCGACTTCGTATCTCCAACTGTTTCCGAGATCCCCATGCTTAGGATCCTTATCTTGGACACCCTGTATATATATAAATATATATATATATATATATATATATATATATATATATATATATATATATATATATATATATATAATTTGCGGAATGTATATATCTTCTTTTTTATTTTGTCTTTTCTCGGGTTTAGGTTCTTTCGCCTTCAATTTAAGGTATTTGCAAAATTTTTTGTTTTTTTTTTATTTATGTACCTGCCTAAAAATATTTTTTATATAAATAAAACCATTCTTATAAGAACACTAGCGACCCGCCCCGGCTTCGCACGGGTGCAATGCTGATACTAAATACACTACAGAAAAACTGTGACTATTTATTTTATTTTTACAACAATTATTACATCGGCCTCCGACGCGCTATTTATAGGCACGCTGCTGCCGCCCCGGTCGGCCAGTACCGCCGCAAGCGCTACTTCCCGCAATTTTAAACCTGTAATATCTTCGAAAATATTCATTTAAATCTTGTGCTGTAAAGGACCATATAGATCTATATTAAATCAACAATGTATTTAAGCTATTTAATTGGATAAGGATTAATGCTGTATTGGTTAAAATCGCTTCAAAATTTGCCATTATTTGTCGTAAAAAGTAAATGACAAAAAAATGTTATTGTGGGATATCCATGAGAGATAGACATATACCATCGCGGAGTTTTCTGTAGATCTTTTCAATGTGTACAAATAATTACTACATTATTTTGATAAATCTCGTAGGGTTCAGCCTGCGTTTGCAATGTAAGCGGAAAAAAATATGATAATTAACGACATCACATTAGAAACCTCAAAAATAACAGTATTTCTCCACTATTTAATGGATGTTATTATACATATAAACCTTCCTCTTGAATCACTCTATCTATTGAAAAAAACCGCATCAAAATCCGGTGTGTAGTTTTAAAGATTTAAGCATACAAAGGGACATAGGGACAGAGAAAGCGACTTTGTTTTATACTATGTAGTGATATCGACAATTAAAAAAAAAGAAACTTTAGAACACTTCAAACTTTTTTAAAAAATATATATAATTTTACCAGTACATACCTTTGCATTTTGTTTATTATTTAATAATGAAATGCAACTTTTACGTCATGTATTTAAGTACTGACCATACATGGAATGCGCATGTGTTTTATTTTTTATATTTTACAATGCACTAAAAAACCGAAAAAACGCATCTATTTCATTTATATTTAAGAGCATATTCAATTTTTGATGTTTATTAACAGGATCGAATACTTAATATTTTTGTTTAAATTAAGTTGCTGTAAATGTGGCTCATTTTATTTTTATTTTTTTTTTAATTTCTATCATTTCCTTTACCTGAAATTTTTCGTAATTCATATATTTGTTTTTAATTATGGTACTGTTATAACCAAAGGTATTTTTTTCGTCCTGTGTATGTTTGTTTAACGCTGTTGAGGCGTTTTTCGTATATTTATAGCCATTCAAACTGTTCTTTAGTAATTGGGTCTTCATGCCTGTATATTTTTTGGGACAATTTGTGCAAGGGATAGAATATACTACATTTGATTTATTTATGAGAGGAGTTTTACTTTTTAAATTAGTGAATAGTATATTTAATTTATTGTAAGACCTGTGGCATACGATAATGTCATGCTTTTTTAATATATGTTTTATTTTCCCTGACACCTCACTTCTATAAGGTAATGTTACAGATTTTTGCTATTTATGTTCTATGTTTCTTGTTATTAGGTTATTATAAAATTTATATGTTCGTTTATTAATTTTTTTGGTTATAGGTTTTTCAATGAAATTATTATTTATTAGTGCCTTTTTCACAATTGCAGTATTTTTGGTCGGAATTCTGAAGACGTTAAAGCGATAGCACGATCAGCCAGACCTACTGTAACACTATTTTTTAAAGTTTTTGAGTGATTAGAGAAACAGTTTAAATATCTACCTGACCAAGTTGGTTTGGTGTACCATTCAGTTAAAATTTTGTTTTTTCTGCATGTAAGTGTCATATCTAGAAAATTTATTTTATTATTATGTATATATTATTATATATTATGTTATACATTAGGAAGGAAATGATTTAAAAAATTAATAATAAGAGAAATAATAATAAAAAAGTGTTAACGACAGAACGGATATAGGAAATTTGAGCCAGACTTACACCGGTTTAATTTACACACAAATATTAAGTATTCGATCCTGTTAATTAACATCAAAAATTGAATATCCTCCTAAATATACAATAAATGCATGCGTTTTTTCAGTTTTTTCCGTGCATTGTAAAATAAAAAAACACATTCGCATTCCATGTATCCTTAGTACCTAAATAGAAGACATAAAAGTTACATTTCATTATTAGTTAATAAACAGAATGTAAAGGTATGAACTGGTAAAATTAAATATTTTTTAAAAAAATTTGAATAGTGCTATAAAGTGTTTGCTTTTTTTAAATTGTAGATATGTTCTTATATTTATTACAAAAAAAAAAATTTTTAATAAGATAAGCAAATAAAAAAATAAAAAATGTTGAAAATGCATTAAATAAATCGCGAAACATGAATTATTTGGATTTTTATTGAAAAAAAACCTATATATATATATATATATATATATATATATATATATATATATATATATATATATATATATATTCGAGTTCTCTACGGCATACTAAACAAGCTCAAAGCTCGACACTTCGGGTTCCTTCCCATGATTCTCATCTAAATTCAAAGCTATTTAAATACATGAATCACATTCTAAATTTTAAATAGGCAAAAACATTACATATATCTTAAATTAGTAGCGTAACGGCATTAAGTCATTATAAGTTGAAAAATTTATATAGAGCTAAAAATGTAATGCACGTATTTAAATTATTATTTTCAAACCAAGCGTCGCTTGATTGATTGTTCCATATGTTCATGCAAATATACTAATGAACCTATTAATTGACGTTAATTGCCCGATATTTTTTAAGACGTTATTTTATACAGAATGTTATGAAAATAGTTCGCTGAAATTCACAGAATAATTCCCAAACTCACAGTAAAGCCTGTTCAAGGAAAATTTATGTTATATATATATATATATATATATATATATATATATATATATATATATATAGTTTTTATATATTCGAATTGTTTCTTAAAGAAGATTAAAAAGAAACTGAACTTTTTAATCTGCTTAGTTTTAACGATACGAATAAAATCATGTATGTATGTGCGTAGAGTGGGGATCTGTACACTGCGACCTGTTAGATTTATTGTACCCCCTACTGCTGCCAAGTCGTAAGAGTTACCTTATCGACTAGAGCAGGTTCTCTAGTCCTATTTCCCTCAGGAACCTTAGGATGTTGGACGACTTCAAGATGGGTAGCTCCTCTTCTTCGATTTAGTGTATTCCCAAGAAGCGCATCCTAGGGTTTTCTAGAACCCTGCACTCTGAAAGGATATGAATAGAGGTTTCGTCCTCTTCCTCACCTAATCTGCACTCTTTTGTTTCTAGCAGCCTCAGTCTTGAGGTGTTCCTTCAGGTAGCAATGCCCCGTCAGAACTCCCAGTTGGTTTTTACTTAAGCTTATGCATTATTTGAATCTCTTTTGATCGTAGTTCCCAAGAAGTACTTTCGCTTGTCTTAATTCTTGCAGCTCTGTCCAATAATTGGATATCCTGCGTTCTTCTTCTATCCTTAGTTCTTCCACCATTATGCTACTACTGATTCCACACAAAGGCATTGGCCCCAGAAATGGTATTTCAGCCCCTTTTCTTGCAAACCTGTCTACTATTTCTTTCCCTCTATCCCAGACCATCCTGGAGCTGATAACTTAAGAGTTCAGCCCACTGATGGCTGCTTGACTATCCGACATGATAAACTCTTGGCCGTGATAGTTTATTTCCTTGTTAAATTAAATACATATCCTAATGCCATGTATTTCTGCCTGGAAAAAGTAAAATCAGAGCATATATATTAAAACGGAAAATCTGACAACAATGCATGGCGCCTTGATTTAATTCCTAGTTACCTCAACTTCTCCAAACATTTTGGGAAGTTGTCATGGATGTACTTAATATATTTCTTCTTTCTTGAATAACACAATAATTGTACAGGTATCTTTTTCTAACTTAAATGTTGGTTTGTAAAAATGAAGATGTGCTGGAATCGGTATAGCCAATGATTATCACAAGTATTTAAATTAGTTTTATGAATTAGGTATCATTATTCTAAATAGTAAATGTTAATATCTTAGCGAACATTCGAGAAACTCCGCCAATCAATTAGAAAGAAATAATAGATCAAAAGAGATTAACTATTACATTGGTGAGAGTTCATTGGCTTTAATTTCCTCTTTCGTCTTGCCAAACACATCCAAATATTTTGATATTGTGAAAATATGTCACACATTCCAACTAATAGAGGGTGCCACCCAACTGAGGAGAACTTACCGAATAGTCACTTATTGAAGAACTTCAATAAAATTCAGAACTTTTCTAGATGATGGGAGACCTCCAGTTGCGGCCTTACTCCAATATGTAATATATGGTACGATATGTACACTATAAATCAAAGGGTAGGATAAAAAGAAATAAAAAAGGTAAAATTACCTATTGCATTTCAAAACTTGCATTTATGAATATAAGAACAGAATAATCAGAAAAGAAGAGTTTACCCGCTTGGAGGACGTTAGCTTTCCACAAAAAGAAATCTCATAGAAACATTCTTATGGCGTTGAAGACATATATCCAAAGGAGGGAAATATGATTTTTACGAAACCCTTAAGATAATTATGAAATTCGAGGCTAACGTATTCTTCTGACTGATCATTGGTGACACATCTCTTACCATAGTACAACAAATAAACTACTCACAATGAGTAGTATTAGAAACTACTCAACTTGAAGTTTTTATAGTGTTAACTGTCAATCCCCATATATTCATTCATAAGTTTCTCTTTACCATATATTTCATGTCTTTCCTATTGTTGTCTATCGCTTCTTACTAATCTGGAAAGTGTAATGTATATAAACACGTATTACGGAGTTCGATACCCATGCTAATGTACTTAATTTTCAGGTTCTTTACGACATGTGTTTTAAACAATATTTTCAATACGCAAGAACTTTGTCGTAGTACTTTTAAAACTTTAAATTTTTTCGATAGTTAGTTTGCTCCTTTTAACTCATGATATGAGTGCGCCTAAAAATATTGTGTTGCGGTACTTAAAATTTGTTTTTAATGAGGACTGTATCATATACTGTTTTGGAGGTTCATGAACGCTACGTGAACTTTTACATTGACGGTCATGTTCTTATCTAATATTTATTTAAGGCATATATATTATCATTCCAAGATATTCCCACAAGATTTCTTATACTTTTGCCGTGTAGAGTGTTGATACGATGTAAATGATATTTTCCTGATGTTTTTCTTATTTTCTTTTTATACACTAAAGAGATAAATGTTATTTCCAATTTTTCAGAAATTTGTTTAGCATTCAAACATCCATTCATTATTATTGTTATCATTGTATATAGTTGTTCTAATAGAATAGGGCGTAAAAAAGTGAATCTTTACAATTCATATTTAAAAAATGTACTGTTTAATTATGCTCAATAATTATTTAAAAATGAAAAAATATATAATCAAAATTAAAATTACCTCAGGTTATAAATAACGCGAAAACAAAACAAAACAAGGAATGTGCAATCGGCATCTAAAAATCAATTTCAAATCAAGCATCGTATAATTTATCGCCCAATATGTATATGCAAATAAACTAATGGACCCCCGTCTATCGGCAATAATTGCCCAGATATTTTTAAAAGCAGAGCAAAGAAGTTTCCGTTGAACGTTTAACGAGAAATTTCCGATGGTTTTGATAAGGCGCTTTTGTTTTGCCAGCGAGTCCTGACGGCAGCGGCAATATTTTCCCGTCTCTTTTTGATTTGTTTTCCCTTTTTTGCCATAAATTTATACGGCGTGATTTACCCCCACAAGATATGATTAAAAACTCTTATCTTTAATCTTTGCTGCCTATTTCGGCTAAATTCTTGGGTTTTTCTGAATTCTTTTTTTAGCGAGTTTTGTTCGATTAAACACACTTGCTGTTGTTTCATTTGGCAATTATACTATCTGAAAAAGTTATAAATATAAAAACGTTCTAACTAACGTCCAGCTGTATGATAAATTCGCTTATTTATAACTTATATGTTCTAATTATATTGGAATGATTAATCAATAATCAATTTATATATACAGACACTGTGATTAAGTTATTTTTGTAGCTCAACTTTTTAACTGTTAATTTTAAAATATTTTACAAGAATGAGTCTCCAAATCTTATCAAATATAATGGCAAAAATATTTTTATAAAAAAATTGAACTGACTTCTAAAAGTGCGCTAAAAAGTAAAAAATAACTATAAATTTTTATATGAAATTGAAATTTTGAAGTCGGCGCCAAACTAATAACTGATAAAATGTGATTCGCATAAACAGATTAAAAACGCTTTATTTGTAATTGCTTTCGTACTATAATTTGTATATATTAGTAGTTAGTTATTTCATTTAGAAACAATTTGGCGCCGACTTCAAAAATTTCAATTTCATATAAAAATTGATAGTTATTTTTCACTTTTTAGAGCACTTTTAGAAGTCGGTTCAATTTTTTTATAAAAATTTTATTTTTCTATTTTTAGTTTTGAATTCATTATGATATCCATAAATTATTTGAACTAAGTACTAATCGAAATTAATGTACCTCGCAATGAGGAGGGAAAAAAGTACCCATTTTATCTACAGTTGTAAATCACCCTAAAATGAACCACTAAAAATTCTTTAATTCTCAGAGTTCTCCAAATACCAGTGAAATTGTGTCAAAGAAATAATTAGTCCGTCATAGTAAATCCGTTACCTTAAATTTCAAATTAGTTATAGATTGGTAATATAGGCCCAAAAAACTTCCAATATCGATATTTAAAGAACTTAAGACGTAAACCCCATAATATCAAATCTGAAAATATGCGAATAAGGTAAAATTTTCAACCCACCATATTAGATCCGCCATATTAAATTTCAAAAAAGTAATTTTAATATCTTAATCTAATCTAAATCTAAACCCTTCAAAGCCCCCTAGTACCAATTTTGGATGAAATCCGGAAATTTAAAATTTCTAGGCCATCATATTCCATCTGACATTAGATTTTCTTAAAATAATTTTATATTCGCTATTTACATCCTTAAAAACGATTCAGTCCCACCTTTGAACAAAATCGAAAAACGTAAAATTTTTAGTCCGCTATCTTGGATTCGTCATATTGAATGTTGAAAAAATACTTTTAAATTCATAATTTATACTTAAAGACCCCCTATACCAGTTTTCCAGAAAATCGAAAAATGTAAAATTTTTAGGACGCCATATTGAATTCGTCAGATTGAGTTTTTCAAAAAATATTTTAAATTCGCAATTACCACTAACAAAATTCCCCCAATATTGATTTTAGACAAAATCGAGAGACGCAGAATCTTTAATCCGCCATTTTGGATCGGTCATATTTATTTTTTTTTAAATAATTTCAGATTCGTAATGTGCGATCCCAAAAACTTCCCCATATCAATGTTGAAAAAAATCGAACAAAATTGATTTTTCTTCCGCCATATTGAATTTTTTTAAAATAATTTGAGATTCGTTATGTGCGACTCCGAAAACTCCCCTGTACCAATTTTGGAGAACATCGGACAAAATTTAATTTTTTTGTCCGCCATATTGGATCTGCCATATTGAATTTTTTTAAAATAATTTTAAGTTCATTGGGTACAACCCCGAAAATTCCCACATACCAATTTTGGAGAAAATCGAACAAGATTAATTTTTTTGGCCGCCATATTGTCAGCGCCATCTTCGATTTTACTGTGCCAATTTCGTCCAAAAAAATATGCGACCACCGTAGCAACGTCCTTTACATAACGTAAAAAATTTCATTCAAATCGGTGTCACCGTTCCGGAGTAATCGGTGTACATACATAAAAAAAATACATAGTCGACGAATTGAGAACCTCCTTCTTTTAGAAGTCGGTTAATTAAGACCCTTTGGGCAATACTTCAGTTCACAATTCGAATACACTCAGGTCATCTTCTTTTAAAGGTGCCTCTCTTCCTATGATGTTGGCAATCACGTTGACCCATCTTATCCTATTCACTGCAGCTCGGAATAGGTCAGCTGATGTTAGGCCAGTCCATTTTCTAAGATTGGCCAGCCACGATATACGCCTGCTCCCAATGCCTCGTTTTCCCTCAATCTTTCCCTATAATATCAATTGCAGAAGTCGGTATTTATCATTACGCATAATGTGGCCAAAGTAAGCCAGTTTTCTGTTCTTTATAGTAGTGATAATTTCCTTTTCCTTTCTGAGCCTCTCGAAAATCGTTATGTTAGTTGTTTGGTGTGTGTATGAGACCCGTAACATGCGTCGGTAGCACCACATTTCAAATGCCTCTAAGCGTTTGGCGGCAGCCTCGGTAAGATTCCGACTTTCAACTCCGTAGAGGAAAACACTGAAGACGTAGCATCCGAGAATTCTTATATTGATATTCAGAGAGAGGTTACAAAGTACTTTCTTAAGGCGGGTAAAAGCACTTCTGGCTTTTTCAATACGACTTCTTATTTCGTAACCGTGATCCCATGTATCACTGATAGTGCAACCCAGATAGCATATTTTCTCCACTCTCTCCAATCTCCATCGTTTACTGTAAATTGGGCGTTTATGTCGATATTCTTGCTAATAACCATTATTTTAGATTTTTTATAATTTATTTTTAGTCCGTATTCGTTGCATGCTTCTACAACATTATCCATTACTCTCTGGAGACCCTCCGCACTGTCTGCCAGCAGTACCGTGTTGCTCGTTCCATGACTGCTTACGACAAGACCTTCGACCAATGAATAATTAGTTAGTCATCAATTAGAATTGATCGAGAGCAGACGGCGTTTATTTGTAAAGAAAAACAACATTTAATTTCTCTATTGAGGAATTAGCAACAGTTTTTATTTAAGAAAAATAATATACTGAATAAAATTCTGAGCTAACTCAGGTTCACGACAAAGAAAAATTAAGGAATATCTGAGATATTTCAAAAATATCAACCCTTGGATCTAGGGCTTCAATATCTCTAAACAACCTTTTTATTGTGAAGATTCTCATTGAAAAGTATATAGAATATAATTTAACTTTTAGAATGACTTTTTCTGATCATGAAAAAGCCTTTGGTACGATAGAGCAATAAACAATAATAGCAGAAATAAATTGTTCACGAATAAGCTCTAGACACTAACCTATTCAAAGAAATATACCAAAAAGTCCTCTCAGTTAACAGACATATTAGACAGTGACACTGCATCTGACCACAGTTGTTCACCCTAGCTCTAGAAGGTATATCTAATATACTCAACGGGACCAATAATGGAGAAATGTTAAATCAACTGTGGTTCGCGCAACGACGTAATCTTGTTTTCTGATAACGATTAAAACTTAATCCGGACGTTAATACAACTCAAGGAAGGATCTAGAAAAATCGTCTTAAAATTAACACTTCCAGGTCTAAAGTGATGTGTTCCAAAGATCAAAACATCGTAATAAACTATAGATGTTGATTAGTATGTATATTTCGGCCAAAAGATAAAGCTCAAGCCTAAATAAAGAACAAATACCACTACAGTGAACCACATTTGCCAATCATGCTAACCAATAAAAAAAACTACAATACCTACTAACAAGACTATACATCCAGTGTATCCTCCCAGTCATATCCTATGTACCACAAGCCTGAACTCCTACAAAACAGATAATGAACAAATTGACAGGGAATCAAAGAACAATGAAAGAAAAATTATAACTCAGACAAAACTGAAATTGAATTGCGCGAGTTGTATAGCTCAAATTAAAGATGGTACTGGAAAATACTGCACTAGAAATCATGAATAAGTAAAAGATCAAGATGAAGACCAATGAAATTGTCTGATGACCCTAAAAAGGTTTATCCTGGATAAGAGTAGAACAGGATAGAGAAAGATAGAGAATATTGAGGGAAGTCTATATTCAATATTAGGTATTACAAAGCTGGAGGCAGAAGATTATTTAGAAGGATATAGGATCTGCCATAAATAGTGGTACATAGAGCGCCAAGCGAAATAGCAATTTAATCAAACTTATTTTAGTTAATAGTAATCTAGTTGTAGATTGTAAATTGCAAGTGGGTCGTTTTCTTTGCTTCTCCGAGAAGATCTGTTGTACGTTATCCTAATCTGATATAAACTCGGGATATTTCGACTTTTCAGGAAGTCTGTTATTTTTCTGGAGGGTAGTTGCTTTGCTTCTTCAGACGTCAAGGTGAGGCGTTCAGGAATTTAGGTATCTTACAGAAGAGTGTCTTACATTCACATAACAGATGTTCTGCTGTTTTCGCTGTCTGATCGCAAAAATGGCAAATATCGCTCACATATTTGCTTATTTTTTTGAAATGGTTTCTCAGAGCGCAGTGTCCTGTGAAGATATTTGTTATTACTCTGATATTCCTTTTTGGGAGATCGAGAAACATCTTTGGGTTCACTGGCGATAGATTTCTGAATGTTTTCTCTTGTCTGAGACCAGGCATCTTATTCCATTTTAATTTTATCTGATCTTATTCCAAGTACCACAGCTCATCTTTTATGTGGCATTTTAGTAGGCTACAGAAAAGTTTCGCGCCAAGAAAAGGAGTTTTTGCCCCTTCTGCTGCGAGGCTGTTCGCTTCCTTATTTCCCTTGATTCCCTTCTGCCCTGGTACACACATCAGGGTTACCCTGTTGTTCCTTGCCGATTGATTTAGGGCTTGCCTGTAGTTCCAAGGCAACGTAGACTCGTAGGTGTTTGACCTAAAAGCCTTTAGCGTTACTTGACTACCAGACAATATGTATTTTTTCGCCTTCTATTGAAACACTCATTAGAGCAAATCTGGATTGCATGCATTTCTTCTTGGAAGACACAGAGGATGTCTAGTAGGGACTTGACAAGCCCAAAACTTGAACCTGATGTTCCCACACGGACCCCTTCTTTCATCTTCGATCCGTCAGTTAACCCTACCATAGAATTATTCTCGAGTCGAAGTAATCTTTCTCCGTTTTCAGTGAACAAAGGTTCAGCATTGCCTCTATTGCTGCGATGGATCATGGTAGCATGGGTAATCTAGTTACCTGGTATTTTAACAAAATTCAGTGATCATTTTTTTTTTAAGCGAGAGATCCAGTTATATTTATAGATTTGGTGTTAGTTATAATTGTATTGTGCGTGTTTTTAAAACTTCGTTACTTTCTTGAACCTAAGGCTATTTTTTCGACATTTTATTGTGGACAGATATTATAGCTATATTATGTATATATTTCCACCCATTATTAAAATTTCTAATATATTTTTCATAATCCGAAATTTTGTTTTGATTATGTTGTGTCTTTAACTAGCCATTTCGTAGCATCGTGCACGGCACTTGTTACCATTTCTAACTTTTCATTGTTTCTTAATTAATTTAAAGGGAACAACAATCATAATCACTTTTGTAATTTTATCCGTCGCTAATTTAAAAAAAATAAAACAAAAAATTGTAGTTTTAAAGGATTTCTGCTTGGCATGCCCTACCAACTGTCTCAACTATTGTCGCCTATTGTATCACAAAGAAAGAAATTTGCTGAGTAAATTTTTTTATCTTTTGTAATTAGCTTTAATTTCCTTTCGTTTTAATTGGAAAAAAGATTACGTTGCTAGTTTGTTTCGGTTCACAAAGACGCTTGTTAAAAGCCATTTAAAGTTTATGTAAAAAAAGTTTAAACACTAATACAAATCACAACTGTGTAGTAAAAATTTCAAACAGGGCTTGTTTGTCTATGGTGAATATTAATATATTATAATTTTTATTAATGCTGAGAATATGTCAATTTTCAAAACTAAAGCTAATGTCAATTAATGAACTCCGAAGAAACAATTGAGTTTTTGCATTATTTTTTTATGTTACAGTAATTTCTAAGCATAATATGGTCAGCAAATAACGTCTACAGAATATTTTTATAAGCATAAGAATAAAAAATGCTGAAATTAACACAGAAAAATAGAGGCAACAAAAAGTGCTTTACAAGTAATAGTCATATCAGAACTTTTGTGAAAATTGAGGACAATCAAACAACAATGTGAACGATACAAACAAAATAATATTACAAGAAAATATAGCTAAGCAACTGATGAGAAGAGACAATAAACAGATTTTAGAGAAAAGAACACAACAAAATGGGAATCTAGACACGGAAATGAACAAACTAGCAAGAAAAATGTAGAATCAGTGTATCATAAAAAATAAAACAGAGAGAATAACTACTAGAGAACAATAAAGGTGTAAAAACTCAAAGAAGAAAAATATAATAAAATTAACAATAAAAGGGAAAACGTAGCTGAAGATAAAACACAGATATTGAAGTAATAGGGACATTTTACACGATCTCACAGAGATAGTACGATGAAATGAAAGTTCACTGGGCTTAATTGGTACCAGATTGCCCAAAATAGAGATAGATGCTCCAGTATGAGAGAGGCCTTCCCCCATTGGATGGATTACTGCTAAGAGAAAACGAATGCTGAAGAACATATGTATACCGTATCCTAGAAAAATGATGATCTAACCACGGTATCGTATTTATAGAAAAAGCAAAAAATATTTTTTAAATTGTTTATAAATAAGTACGATTACAACGATAAGTTGCATTTTTATAGTTTATAGAAAAAGAGCAATTAAATTTAAAAATTAAAAAATAAGAGCAACCAAAATTATTCTAGGTATGTATAATTAGGCTAGCAAAGTATCAATTAAAAATCAGCGCATTACCTTAGGGTTCCGTAGCCAGTTGTTTTCCTTTTTCCTTCAATCATACTATTGTTTTATTTAATAATTTAATTTTTACATCTAAAATTCCAAAATTAGTTGGTTTTTGACATATACATGAAAAATACAAACGACTATGATGAAATTATAAGAATTCCTAGTGTCGGCAATACTCAAAAAACGGCAAACGTTGCTTGATAATTATCATATATCATAAATGGGTTATGGCGCCTAGCATTACTTCATTTTCCTGAAGAGTACGATCATAAAACCAAAAAAAAAATCTTTTTATAAGTTTATATGATCTTTTCTGTAATTAACAACCATAAAACGGTAGTTAGTATATAACTCCAAACTAATAACAGTAAAACAGTAGGTAGCTGCCTAGATTAACGTCAAGTCGTAAACCATGCAATTTTTGTCATTATTTGTTTTTCTAATTAATTCTGAATTTTTGTTTTTTACCTACGTATGTAACGGGTCATCAAATAATAGCTTCCTAATTTTAATTTAAAATAATAAGGCACCTTATAGAGTATAAATAGTTTTTTTTAAATTTAATTACCGGATTTTCAAAATTATTTTTTGTAAATGAACACCTTGAGATTTCTTTGAGAAGTCGTATTTGCAACAGCAGTTTCGAGCTACTTCCAAATGAGATTTATTTGTGACATAAAGTGGACTTTACTTCTAACAAAAAAAGAATGCAACCGTGTTTTTTACACCCCCGAAGAATCCATGCCTTATTTTTTACAGGGTAGTTGAGGCTGACATTTGAGGGTGATTTTCATCCATTCAAAATGTTTTTGGCAAGTAAAAAATACATATCTCATCTCATTTTTTATTATCCATCACACTGGAAAGTTTCAGAAAATCGGCCTCCAACACCAACCTTAGTCCTCTATTCGGATAAATTCAGAAATATATAGATTTAAAAAAAAATGATATCGATGTATATAAACCTTAACAAAACTTTAAAGGAATGTAAATATCTTTATAATAAACTAAATAAATATAGAGTATCTCATTTGAAAAAACGTGAAAAAATGAGTTTTGAATTTATTAAGTCTGCATGTCTGCACAAGACACCCTGTAAAAAATGAATTATTTTATGGATTTAGGCAATTTATTTAACCTTTATCTGTAACAGGTCCAGGTGTTTTTGTTCTCAAAATATTATAAAATTAATAAAGCCAAGTTTTTTCCATATGTATTGATTGTTATTATCAATTTGGTAACACCGCGAGAACATGTAAAACTAATTTCAAGATTATATAGAAAATTTTGTGGGAAACTCAAATATGTTAAAATATATAGGATGTCCCATTTGAGAATTTATATTTTTTGCTCTCCTTCTCCCTGTATAACCAACGATAATTTCGAAATGTTGTATATAGTTGTACGTTTGTTGAATGTGATTTTAGCGCTACAATAGCTTAATGTAGATATAATCACTGCTATTGCATCTCACACAGAGGAATCCGTGAAAGCCGCATACATATATATATATATATATATATATATATATATATATATATATATATATACATATATATGCCATCCGGCGGGAGGTCGGCAAAGCCACGTTCACTGTTACATACTTACTTCCGAACCGTCCTTTGCACAAACAGGTGCATGTCGGTACCCTGACGATTCTACTAAGAGACTAAACATGTACCTCTGCTGTATCACTGTAGCAGGGAGGGTAAGTTTTGACTTTCTTCTCGGTATGGTTGTACAGGTAGGCCATCATCTTGGTGGTGGTGGAATAGGATAAATTGTATTTTACAGCAATTTATTCATTCGGGATGGAAATTAACCAAAAATAATGGTAGTCACGTGATTAACATTATATGTCAAATTTGAATTTTTTTCCTAAAAATATTCAAAAGTGGGATTACATCTCAAAATATCGTAAAAGTTATTAGAAAAAGGTTTTCTAAATGCAATTTTTAGTCCATATAATTTAGATTTTTTGCCAATTTATTGTAAATTGTACCACTGTTGCAAAATAAGACTCAAAGCAACCTACATAAAACTTCGTAGTTTTGACAATGCTTCATTTCAGATATATTTTGTTTAAAATAGCGCCATATTAAATGTCTGTTTTTCTACAAAATCCAAATAGGGCTATTAAAATTTGATCACACGTTATGCAAAGTTTATTTATTTTTGAGGTAACTTCGTAAAATAACGCCTTTAAAATTTATTTTCCACTTATGCCGCCTTAAGTGATGACACTGCGTACTTGTTTGTCTTAATTATAGTGTGTTTTACTTTTAGACACAAACTACGTTTTCAGAAATAGTTATTTTATAAAGTTTCCTTATACAGGGTCAAAACTAAATAAATTTTGCATCACATGTGACCAAATTTTAATAGCCCTATTTAGATTTTGCAACAGTGGTGCAAATTACAAAAAATGGGCACAAAATCTAAATTATCTTATACAGCCGAAATTGCATATGGGTTAAAAATTGCATTTAAAAAATTTTTTTCTCATAACTTTTTTCGATATTTTGGCTTTTTTTTTGGAAAAAAATTAAAATTTGACAGACAACGCTAATAATAACTGCACGTAGACCAAACGTCAAATAAAAAATTGAAAGCTTCATCTTTAAGTTCATAAAAAGTAACTGTAAAAAAGTTTTATCAGTTTCGCTCTAACTTTAATATTAACGCCAGAAAAAAATATGATTCAAGATTTAAGAATTCTTTTTTTTATAATTCAAACGCTAAAAAACATAACAAGATTCTTTAGCAGTTATATTCTGCGATCATACCGATAGATTTAAACAACAATATATTTGTTTGATAGCTGTTTATGGTCGGTGGGAAGAGGCTCTTTTGATATTTGACAGACACAAATAGGTTCACTTATTTTTTACTTTAAGCTCTAATGCCTATCATGACTCTTTACAGTGTTTTTAAGTATTTCTTCTTCTTCAAGTGCCTTCTCCTTTGCGGAGGTTGGCAATCATAATAGCTATTTTAATTTTTGAGGCAGTTGCTCTAAATAGTTGTTTTGAACTGCATCCAAACCATTCTCTTAGGTTTTTTAGCCATGAAATTCGTCGTCGTCCTACGCCTCTTCTGCCACTTATTTTGCCTTGGATTATGAGCCGTAAGATGCTGTACTTTTCTCCCCGCATAATGTGTCCGAAATATTGCAGTTTTCTCTGTTTCACTGTTATCTCGACTTCCTGTTCTTTCCCCATTCTTCTCAACACTTCGGCGTTCGTAACTCGATCCACCCACGAAATCCTCTGAATTCTTCTATAGGTCCACATTTCAAAAGAGTTAAGTCTTCTCATTCAGTGTCCATGCTTCCATTCCATAATATAGAACACTGTATACGTAACATTTAGTCAGACGTATTTTCAGGGCTAACGTTAGATCTTTGCTGCAGATAACCTTTTTCATTTTAATAAAGTTGGCACGTGCTTTCTCGATTCTAGTTTTTATTTCGACGGTATAGTCATTATTTCCTGTTATTAGGGTTCCCAAGTAAGTGTACTTCTTAACTCTTTCTATGTGCTGGCCTCCTACCATTAGGGTTTCATTATTATTGGTGTTGTTTTTACTAATTATCATAAACTTGGTCTTTTTCGTATTAAGAGAGAGTCCATATTCTCCACTAACTCTTAATATTTTATTCATTATTTTTTCTAGGTCTCTCAAACTATCAGCTATTATTAGGGTGTCATCTGCATACCTAATATTGTTGATTAAAACTCCGTTTACTTTTATCCCCGCTGTTTCAGATTCAAAACTCTTCAATATGACCTTTTCAGAATAAGCGTTAAATAGTAAAGGTGACAATATACACCCGTGTCTGACTCCCTTTTGTATTTCCACATCTCCGGACATTTCCTGTCCAATTTTTACTGCCGCTCGCTGATTGTAATACAGATTTTATATCAACCTTAAATCTCTTTCATCCAAATTTTTGCTTCTGAGAATCTCTATCAGTTTGTCATGTTTGACCCTATCAAAAGCTTTGTTTTAATCTATGAAGCAGACATAGAGGTCCTGATTGATATCCAAGCATCTTTGGGTAAGCACATTAAAAGCAAATAATGCTTCTCTTGTATCCCCGTTCCGGAAGCCAAACTATAAATGCGAAGTTTGCAATTAGTATCAACAAAAAGAGAACATCAAAACCTATTTTATTGGTAAATATTGTTTACATATTGAAAATGACAGTAATAAAAATTTAGGCAACCACAAATTCATACCTTTATGTATTCTAGAACTGACATACCGATTATCATATTATACTCATTTAAATAATGCAATTAGAAATTAACATCATATAATCGGACTTACCAATAAATCAAAAATATATTGTTTATCGACACTTTTCTAAATATAAATAAAAACATCCTTGCCCTAGCTCTGACGATATGCTTGTTCTATAGAGGTATGTTTGAAGGTTATATCGTTGGTTCTTAACTTCCGCAACTTTTTTCCCAATTAAACTAAACCTATATCTTTTACTGTTATCGAAATTCCCTTCTTATCTTGAGCACCCTGTATATACTTTTAATTTATATCCATTTTTGATTAATAATTTTCTTCCCCTATTTACAAAACCAATTTTTTGCCGATTAATAAAAGAACAACCGGAACCTTAACGGTCATTATTCTTTAATTTTCTAGAATGACCTATGGCTTTCTCCACCCCATTATAATGACACAAAAAAGTGTATCTAAAGGCTAAAATTATTTTATTTTAATGTTTTTTTGAAGAGAGCGAGTAAATCATAGCCCTTCGAACGTTTAACCACACGCAGGTTTTTTACTTTTGTTCGAATCGGATCCGTCACGCGAGGTATTTGTAAATTGGCCTTTTTTGTATGTGTGTTCTTACACAAATGATAATTATTATAGAAAATAACATGTCAAAGGCCTATTAGAGAGTTCTTTAAAAGTAACATAAAGAATTTAGCAGCAAGCTATAGTGTTAATTAAGATTAATATTCGTAAGTCAAGCAAGACACAGTATTTTTATTTATATATGTATATATTAGTTTATTTACCCTATGGCGCTTTGTGCGTATTCCAGTAGAATTTTTATGTTCAAAATGAGGATATAATTTCAAAGTGTATCTCAAAATTGTATCTCTCTCTTTCTAAGTGCTGTCTCGTAATTCAAGGATGGCTAATAGCATGAAATATCTCCACCTATCTCTGACGGTGTGAATTAGAGGTTCTCTGTTTAGTCGTATCCAATTTCAATTATATAAGAGAAACTTAGCTCTCAACCAACTGAAAAAACCTTATACCATAAGGACAAACGTGCTCTGTTCTAACACAGTTAGAGACAAAGCACTATCTCAGATTGCAAAAATACCAGGAAAGTATGGAAGCCTTTCCTATGGTAGTGCACCGCCATCTATAGACCGGTTTCGAACTTGTTAGTTCTCGTCAGTATAGAATAGGCCAGCCTTCTTCAGCATCGGAAAAGTAAATCCTTTAAGCAACTTATATTAGACAAAATATGAAATCTAATACAAGCGGCGCCATCTCCCAGCATTCCACGCAATCTGAATATAAAATCTCGTAGAGATCTATACATATAAACCAAAAGTGGATAATATACTTGCAGTTGGGTGTATCAAAATACAATTATATAAGAGAAACTTAGCTATCAACCAACTGAAAAAACCTTATACTATAAGGACAAACGTGCTCTGTTCTAACACAGTTAGAGACAAAGCACTATCTCAGCTTGCAAGAATACCAGGAAAGGGTGGAAGCCTTTGCATGGAATGCTAGGAGATGGCGCCACTTGTATTAAATTTCATATTTTATCTAATATAAGTTGCTTAAAGGATTTACTTTTCCGATGCTGAAGTGCGCTGGCCTATTCTGTACTGACGAGAACTAACAAGTTCGAAACCGATTTACAGATGGCGGTGCACTACCATAGGAAAGGCTTCCACCCTGTCCTGGTATTCTTGCAATCTGAGATAGTGCTTTGTCTCTAACTGTGTTAGAACAGAGCACGTTTGTCCTTATAATATAAGGTTTTTTCAGTTGGTTGAGAGCTAAGTTTCTCTTATATAATTGTATTTTTATACACCCAACTGCAAGTATATTATTCACTTTTGCTTTATGTATCCAATTTCGAATATTACTCATCCATAAAGTTCTTCGTCTTCCTTTCCCTAATTACGAATACGAAGGTGGATTCCCCTAAGATGCATTTTTGTAAAATATATAAAAATATATTCTTATTCCTCGATCGATTCTACTCTGTTAAAAATAACCTTAAATTTATTGCAAATTTAATGTCCACTCTACATTAAATTTAATGATTTTGTACCAAAAATCGTGAATAACTTATATTTACTTCGAATTTAAGGCAATTCATTCAACTCATCAGTTCGTTGTACATTAAATTTCATTAAATGGTATCTTAAATTTCAATAAAGTAACTGAAAAGATATTTCAACTTATGTACATTAAAATTAATTCACAATAATCAAGGGACTTACATTATTATTCAATATTCGATAACCTACATTGCATGAGATTCCGGTAGATGGCACAACTTGTATAGAAGTTTTTGTTTAGTATGATATAAGTTGCTTAAAACCTTAATAAAATGACATTAATTTTTCACATATATATCAAATTTAAGTGAATTCTATTGAAAGGAAATCTACCAAAACATATATTCCTGATTTAACAAAACACATTTTTATAAAAATTTATTAAATTGCTCTATTTTATTTCCCACCCTTAAACTTCTCCGATACATTTTCAAATAGAAACCCTTAATTTAAACAGATTTTTAAATGTTATTTGCCTTAAGCCTATATAGAATTATAATTTTACCGTTACAATAAAGTTTTAGTAGTTTTAATCCGTTGCTGCAAGTTAATTAACATTATATGTACCAACTTTTTGCTAAAATATAATTAGTGAAGCAGCGCATATAGGCGTTATACGGTTTATCTCAATTTTACACCGTTATGATGTAGCTATAAAAGATAATAAATTGAGAGAAAACGTGTTTAGTTTTCGAATGAAAAACTGATAGTTTATGTATGAACTATCAGTTCCTCCTTTTACTACGCTAACAACCTGCTTTGATATCTTTATTATTCAGTAACGTTTATAGAACTACAAGGTGGTCCATAAGTTCCTAAGTGATTTAAAAAACTCCAAAACATTGAATTTTTAAAGTGGTTTGCACAAAGTTCTTAACATGGAGTTTGATTTACTAATTATTCAGAATACTGGAAACGCCCAATTTTTCGCTAATTTTTGCATACCCCCTACTTTTTTCTCTATAATTTTTTGTAAAAATTTTGTTAAAAAACAAATTAGTAATTAATATGACTAGACAAATTTTTACTATCATATAAATTAATAAAACAACATCAATATTGTAAATATTACTTATAATGCATAAGTTTCCTTGAAGCGCCAATGAATAAGGCGCCTGAACTATGGCAACCCGCTGACAGCGGCCTGCAGCGCTTATTTTCAATTAGATTCGACCCAATTTTCGAAGGTTCACAGACCATATGGAAGTGTATTTCTTGGATCCAAAAAATTCACAGGTAAATACAAGTATTAAAAAACAACTTCTGCAAATTTGAGCTCTTAATATTCATTTGCCACGCCATTATGAATGTTTGAAAAAAAAACTTTTTTTTATCCAAAATTAAACGTTTTTTCTTTGAGATCGGAAATAATACATCTAAATCCAATGCACGCATTAAAAAAATTTTATCTCCATCCGGTGAAAAGTTATCGCAATTTTTTTGGTGCAAGAATTGGTTTTTGCAAAATTTCTCGGCCCACCGGCTGTAAACTTTTTATTTTAAATTTATACAGTTATTATCGTCATCTTCAATATACATCCCACCTCTATCCCACAATGCTTCATGCAAATTTTCCATTGTGTGAAATAGAGATGGAAGCTTTCTTCTGTGAGCTTCTTCAAGACGCATGCCACTTTTTCTTTCACAGCTTCAACGGACTAATATCTTGCTCCTCTTAATGCATATTTCACCTTGGGGAACAGATGAAATTTACTTGGTGAAAAGTCAGGAGAATAAGAAAGATGATCTAACACCAGGATATTATACTTGGCTAGAAAGTACTTGACAGATAATGCAGAATGAACCAGCCCGTTGTCTTGACGGAGAACCCATGACTTACTTATTCTTTTACAATTCAGGTCGTTTTTCTTATTCTATCACGAAATTGAACAAACACCACACATATTTATTAATTTTTCGATTTTTAGGAACCTAGTGAAGGTATAAAATCCCATAAATATCGAAAAGAACAATCATAATCACTTTAAATCTTCAACGTTCTCGGCTATCTTGGAAACGCCTAAACCACTCAAAAACTTGCTCACGTAATAAGCTTTCATTGCTGTACACTTCTTTTAATAAAAGATAAGTTTCAGTAGCAGTTTTTGCAAGTTTCAGATGAAATTTCACGAGAATTCGTGGCTCTATTATTACACTTATCAAAGGTGTCAGTCATTCGTCTTTAGCGCATGCGATCTTCTTTTATGGAATCATCAGTCTCGTTATTCTATAGCCACTTCACTCACATACTCTATAAACCTCAACTCAACTGTATGTATATATGTGCGTAGAATTGGGGTCTGTACACTGTGACCTGGTAGATCTATTATGCCCACCTACTGCTGCTAAGTCGTCAGAGTTACCTTATCAGCTAGAGTAGGTCCTCCAGTCCTTTTTACCTCACGGACCTGTTGGACGGCTTCAAGGTGGGCAGTTCCCATTCTTCGATTTGGTTTGTTCCCAAGAACCGCATCATAGAGTTTTCTAGAGCTCTGCACTCTGAAAGGATATGAATAAAGGTTTCGTCCTCCTCCTCACAAAACTTGCACTATTCTCCTTTTACCAGTCCGAGTTTCTTGAGGTGTTCATTCAGGTGGCAATGTCCCGTTATGGTCCCTGTCAGAACTCTAAGTTGGTTTTTACTTAAGCTTAAGCTTGAATCGCTTCTGGTCGTAGTTCTCAAGAAGTGTCTTCACTTGTCTCAATCCTTGTAGTTCCGTCCAATAATTGGATCTCCTGCTTTCTTCTTCTATCTTTAGTGCTTCCAGCATTATGCTGCTACTGGCTCCACAGAAAGGCTCTGGCCCCAGAAATGGTGTCTCAGCCCCTTTCCTCGTGAGCCTGTCTACTATTTCATTCCGCTCTATCCCAGTATGTCCCGGTACCACATGAGGGTGACTTTATTATTCTTACTCAGATCATTTTATTTATCTAGCTATTCGCAGACTATCTTGGAGCTGATAACTTGAGAGCTCAGCACACTTACCTGACTCATACCTATTTTTGTTGAGGAGGGATATAATCGTTTTATGTACACGTAATAACAATCTGATGTACCACTTTATGACCTCATTAATATTTTATTTCTATTAATGTT
The DNA here is from genome assembly GCA_034092305.1 of Diaprepes abbreviatus. Taxonomy (NCBI): domain Eukaryota; kingdom Metazoa; phylum Arthropoda; class Insecta; order Coleoptera; family Curculionidae; genus Diaprepes; species Diaprepes abbreviatus. The sequence continues at coordinate 5,676,524 of JASJET010000129.1, forward strand.
TAATTTTAACAGAAAAAGAGTAGTCAAATCATTGAATTGCTATGATAATTGAAATTTTATTATTGTTGAACAGTTGGCAACAATCCAGGAATATGCCAGGTTTAAAGTTCAGTAAGTTTTTCTTCGGCTTGATTTTTAATGTTTTCTGCTGTATTTTAATAAAATATTTTGTATAATTTTTTCCGAAATGTGTTATATTTCAAAATAGTTAAATTTTTTAGAAAAAAGGTGCTACCACCAAAAAAAAAACTTCAAATTCCTATTCTACGCAAAAAGCCGCGAAAAATTCGGTGTTTCCTGTATTCCCTACAATCTAGCTAACACTAAAGGTTGTAATTATTAAAACGTGTTACCTTTATTAGCTTTATATTTAGCGTAACCCGAAATAAATTTTAGATATAGTCGAACTTGCCAAATAATTTCCTCTCCTTTACGATTTGATCTGTGGGCTAACCTAAATAAAATCCCCATTTAAAACTGGTTATTGTACAAAACATTTTCACTGTAAAGAACCACTCGAGACGTATTTCACCGAGCGATTTATAAGTACCAATATTTTGTTCGTAAGTTGATTCGCCTATTTATTCTTGAAGTGTGTCGACAAGATTTTAATCTATATTATTTTGTGTTGGGAACGTTTTAAACCCTTGAACATAAGCTTCGATATTAAGTCCTTTTGTTGAGAACGTTTGCAGCAAACATTACATGTACAAGAAGCTCGAATTTTGATTCTTTATTCACTATAACAGCTGGAATGTAAAATAAATGAATAACCTGAAAAGAAAACACTGCTTTTAAAAGCGATTTTTGTTTACAATTATTGTTCTGTTTACGGCATGCAGTATTGACAAATCATTATTTTTCAAAATTTGTGTAAACAACTAAAATTAGTGGATTGCATTTTGAAAATGAGTGGTCAGTCGAATTTCACATATTCATAGTCCAACGCTTTTAATTAGATTTAAATAAACATAAATTTACTACCTATCTTCTTCTTCAAGTACCATATCAGGTCCCCCTAACGTTGGCAATTACATTGGCAAGTCTTTCACGGTCCTGCGCTAGCTGGAACAGTTCCCCGCGCCACGTATAGCTGTCCATTCACGAATATTCCTCAACCTTGAGGCCTGTCTCCTTCCTACCCCTCTACGTCCCTCTACTTTACCCATCATGATTGAAGAATTCTATATCGCTCCCCTCTGAGTCCCTATTGAGTACCATTTCGTTAGTCTGCCTAGCTGTCCAAGGTATTCTCAGCATTCACCGGTGTAACCACATTTCGAGAGCCTCCAACCGATTAATCGTGGCAGCCTTAATTGCCCAGATCTCTGCCTCATATAGTAAGTAACACTAGCCAGACGTATGATCTTATCATTCTCTGTCGTAGTTTTAGGTTGAGGTTATCATTGCAGAAAAGTGGTTTCATTTTTTGAAAAGTTGCTCTATCAGTCTCTATTCTACCCTTTATCTCTTTATCTGGGTTTAGATTTTCGGTGATATAACATCCAAGATGTTTAAAATGAGTCACCCTGTCTATACTTTTTCCTTCTATTTGTATTGAAGCGTTAAGATGAGGTTGTCTACTAAAGACCATAAATTTTGTCTTTTTGATATTTATGTTGAGCCCAATTCTTGACCCTCAGTGTTAACACAGTCTAATAGATGTTGCAGGTCTTGTAGTCTGTCGCTTAGGATAACAGTGTCGTCAGCATATCGTATTGTATTTATATATTCTCCACTGATTTGTACTCCCATTCGTTGTCCTTGAGTGGCCCGTTTAAAGATTTTATCTGCATATATATTAAAAAGCAGTGGAGATAGTATGCAGCCCTGTCTGACGCCTCGCAGAATTTTACTTTCTTCTGTGAGTTTTCCATTTAGCCTTACTGTTGCTTTCTGCTGCCAATATAGATTTTTAATAATTCTTACGTCTCTGCTGTCTACCCCTACGTTACTTAAATTGTCTATGAGTTTTCTGTGCTGTACTCTGTCGAAGGCCTTCTCGTAATCGACAGAACATACGAATACATCCTTGTGTTGGTCCCGGCATTTTTGCAGAAGTATATTTAGAGCGAATAAAGCCTTTCTAGTACCTAGGGCGTTTCTAAATCCGAATTGGATTTCATCTAAATCTGCTTCGCATTTAGATCTTATCCTGCTGTGGATGATTCTGAGAAAGACCTTCAAAGTGTGGCTCATTAGACTTATTTGTCTGTACTCACTGCATCGCTTTGCTCGCTGTTTTTTTTTTGGATTGGGACGAATACAGACTTCAGCCAATCTTCCGGTATATCTCCAGTCGCGTAAACGGTATTAAACAGTTCGACCAAGATTCCTATATTTTCCTCATGGATCATTTGTAGCAGCTCGGTTGGGACTTTATCAGGCCCGATGGCTTTCCTGGTTTTTGCAGATCTTATAGCAGATAGAACTTCACTGTTTAGAATTTCCGGTCCCATGTCTATATTAGCGAGATCATCGGAGTTGTGTACATTCGGTCTGTCATCATCAAATAATTCTTTCCCATATTTTTTAACCCATGTTTCAAAAATTCTTTTTCGTCCAAGATAATTTTACCATCAGGGTCCACAAGGGTATTAGTGGTATTCTTATTTTATAGACCTGCTATTTCTCTGACCTTTTTATACATGTTGAATGTGTAATGTTTCCTTTCTAAATCTACCTATCTACCAGATAGTTTATTCTTTCATAATAAGTATAATGAACGTATAAAAAGTAAGGTTATTCAACGCCGTTATTCAAGATTAGCTGACAGTCTAAAGCTGGACCTGAAGCTAACCGACTTTGCGTTTGGCGCATACTTGCAATAATGTTATTGGTCATTGTTTCTTGTTTTTTTTTTGAAGTTTATGTAGCAAATAGTCACATATTTATTTTAAATTGAATTAAATTGTACATATTATTTTTAGATTAAGTTTAACGATACATAGTTCATAAATTAGAATCCTTTTTCATTTATTGTTTAAATATAGATTTTAACTGTTTTTGGTATTTGGATGTATTATTTTTAAATCTGGTTGTTTCCTATTTTTGCTAATCATCATCGCTTCTTCTTACCGACGGGCCTAAAAACAGGTGGCGCCAAATTTTGTTGCGCAGAAAACAACTCAAGAAAATTAAATATTAAATGCTTCGGTACAGATGATTATTTTTTTTGGTGTTTATCGCTCCTTCTTTTAGGACAGTGCCTATGCTTGCATGTCGGATATTAGGGGGTTATATGTATTGAAATCGTCACCTGTTTTTAAGCCAGTCGGTAAGAAGAAGCGATTATAATTAGCGAAAATAGGAAACAACCAGATTCATAACTAATACACCCAAATAACAAAAACAATTAAAATCTATATTTAAACAATAAGTGGAAAAGAATTATGATTTATAAACTATGTGTAGTTCAACTTAATCTAATATATATATATATATATATATATATATATATATATATATATATATATATATATATATATATATATATATATAAACTCAATTTAAACTTCAAAAAGAAACAACGAACAATAATACTATTGGAAGTATGACGTCATCCATCATCTTTATACTTTCAGCTGATCTTAAATAATGGCGTTGAATAACCTTACTTTCTTTTTACGTTCAAATGTTTATATTTATTTTGAAAGAATAAACTATCTAGTAGGCCTATTAACACTAAAATGATTTATTTAAACCTGAGGTGTTTGAATTAAATAATGAGTTGTCAATGACGGATTCGATCTGGCAACACTTAGAACGCGGGACTTGAAAAAGCGACAGGTACACATATGATACGCATGCAGTACGTGTTTCAACCATAAATTTAGAATATAATAGATTGAGCGTTCCAAATGTTGGCCGTTCCCATAGTGCTAGAGAGAAAAAACCAGTGAAAGCTATAGTATTTCTAATAGGCGTTCCCTCAATACGAATATAACACAAACTCCCTTTCATATAGCAGCAATATACTTTCAAAGAGCACTGTAGATTGGTTTGGTGTCAGAGTTTTTGTTTCGTGCGCGGACATCCAGGATTCGATTCTCCGCGGGTAAAATTTATGTTTTTATTATTTTTTAACATTTGATGATACACATTTTCTTTTACGCTTTATATCGGTAAATGTATATTTATAATAATTAGATTTCATTAAAAATAACTTAACAAGCGTACTAAGAAACGCTACAAAAAACGAGTCAAAAGCTCTGTCACCGAGTCAATCCATTAAAAGTATATATCTATTATAAAAATCTGCCTCAGGGAGGGAGGTATAAGTAGTTATATTCATTTGGGGACCACGTGGTTCCATGCCCCGCCGATTAAAAAGAAAGGAAAATACTACTTTCACTCTTCTTTCTTTATGTCTGGTTCTATGCATTGCCGATTAGAAAAAGAGGAGAATATAGCTTTCTTCTTCTTCCTCTCTCACACAATGGGAACGTCCGGCATTGAGAACACACAATCTATTCTAAATCTATGGTTTGAACTCGCTAGAGTAGGTAGCAATTATTTTTGTAAAACAGATTTTATTCGAGTGAGTTTTAAAAATGAGTGATATCGAGCAACGATGTGCTGTCAGGTTTTGCTTCAGACTTAGGCGCAGTGTAACGAAAACTTTTGAAAATCTTCCGCAGACCTACTGAGGCAATTTTAAGATAATTTCAGAAGGTAGTTAATTGAAAATGAACCAGGCAGCAGACAACTTTCATCTTCAAGAACCAATGAAAATATCCATAGAATCCTGGATTTTCTGCGTTCAAATCGTCAAATGATCGGGAAAGATTCGAATTTGACTCACTCAACCGTTCATTAGATTTTCATAATTGAGTTGGAGATGAAAAAGATCTGCGCAATTTCATTTCAAGAGATATCATTTTGGGACAAATATGCAAATAGCTGTAGCCGACCAGCTGAAGGCTACTCCAGTATTCGAGTTCCAGCACTGCTAGAAAAATTGGAAGAACTGTCTCCAACACTCTGTGGCTTTCCAAGGAAGTTTTTTTGGCAGCACCAACCATCTTATAAAAACTGCCTTCAAAACAAAAAATCCACTCGGAGCTCCTTTACCAAAAACATTCTTCTTTCTAAAAACCTAAAAATACACACATTTATGAGAAAGAATATGTTTACAAAGTTCCATGTGAGTGCAGAACTAAGCGCTCACTAGACTTTAGGAACAAAAACTAATATATAAGAAGGGAACACAGGCGTGTAAATAACACCACACAGAAGGGTCTAAAGTTGCGGCAATGTATATGAAATCCAAAAATTTTTTAGAATCAAATTACATTAAAAATTTTAATGGAACTTTCAGTAAACCCAGTGTTGAGATACCTACTCTGTGGCAATCCCTACTTTATAACATTCAATCGTCTTAAAGCAAGTAAAAATAAAAACAATGCAAGTCCGACTACCATATTTTTGTCAAACATTTAGGTCAATCCGGTTAGTAGATCCGTTATCAAAAGGAAAATAAATTGCTCAGTTAATCTGCATCTTGGCAACATTTGCATATTATCTCTTTTAAATAATATTCGACAAAAAATGTTAATCACTCTCTTATAATTAATTATACATGCAGTAAAATGACAATAAATAATTGCTACTGCGCATTTCAGCATAAGAAAAAATACAAATATACCAGGAATAATATTTCATTTTCCCCCTTTATCTTGGCAGAATCTAGCGAATTATTATTGTTAGTATCTTTGACAATTAATATATTACTCTTATATTCCGATATATGTTATTTTTATGAATCTTGAAGAGTAATTACAGACCAGTTTTAAGTGGGCAGCATTTAAAGAGAAAAAATACATCCATTTATTTTAACCGTCATGTAATTTATTTATAAATATATATATATAACCGACACAATCAAGTAGGGTTATTTAATTTAATGTGTTAAAATTTGCTCTGATGATTTTAAATTCAAATATTTAACTCACTGGTACCTTTCATCATTAGGATTGTTTCAAGAAAAACTCAAAGCAATTATTTTTGTGCTACCTTCTGCTATCATATCGTACCACTCCTTTGTCTTTCAGGAAGCTCAGAATCTGGGACAGCATCAGATTGGGTAGATCTTTCTCTTCCATTCAATACACTCCCAGGTATCGCATCCTAGGGTTTTCTAAAACGATGCATTCTACATTATAAAATCTGCATTCTTCTCTGCTATTCCAAGTTTCTTTAGGTGCCCCCTCAGATGGCAGTGTCCCGTTAGAATTTTAAGTTGGTTTTTAAATAAGCTTATGCAATTCTTGAATTTATTTTGGTCATCGTCCTCGTCGCTTGTCTCATTCCTTATATATAGACCTCCTATTATCTTCCTCTTGTTTAGTTTTTCCAGTATTCGCTCAAAAAGGTTCAGTTCCCAGAAATGACGTCTTTGCTCTTTGCTTACTATTTCGTTGTCTTCTACTCCTGTATGTCTCGGCACCCACAGAGTTGAAATCCCTTACTTACAGTGCAGCCTAGTGACTTATTGTGTCGCCTGTTATGTCTCTTCTATACGAACAGCGATTGCCTTAATCAGGTTTAGAAGCATGTTCACCAGATCGTCGTGTAGGTATAAAACTTCAGAATTAATTGCTTCTTGAAGGTATTTCCAGTAGTCTTAAAGCTTTGAATTCTTGTGTTTTACTAAAGTTACTAAATTTAAAGAATTCAAAGCTGCATTTTTATTGAATAAAACATAATTCAGATTTATCTAACCATTCCATAGAAGCAGGCCACAATTTCCCAAATGTTAACAATATTTAAATTTTACATACCATACGCAAAAGTAAAATACTTAATATCTTAGAGGCCATGGAAAGTTATAAGTACAATCAACCAGTACAATTAACCTTCTTAATGATCCCTTGTTCGATGTTCTGTCTTTAGTACCTAGATAGTAATAATAAAAAATGTGCGAGCTAAAAAAGGCCTTTAAAATAATATACTCCCTAGTTTTTAAGGCATTCTGTTTGAAAATGTAACAGTTTGCGAGACTACAATCACGCCAAGTCTAACAAAGTAAATCTGCACGTTGGGTCGTCTTCGACACCGACTTTATGAAGATGGCCCCTGGGATGACAATATCCTGTCAGCAATTCCACCACAGTTCGCAGCTCTTTCCTTCCTAATGAGAGAAGCTCTTTAGCACACCTCATTCCAGGAGCTCCCCTCCACGATTCAATAAATTAGTTTTCCAGCAACGATTTCAATTCCCTTTTGCCAATGGCAATTGGCACAAGTTGAAGACTAAAGATTCCTGAAGATGCCTCGTGCAATCGTAAGCGAAACGTCGGATAATAATTCCAATTTGACACGGTCTAAACCCAAAAACCATGATTTTCAACTTGAAAAAAACTTTAATTTCCTGACAAAATGGTAGTTAGAATTTAGTTCACATGTAGGAATATATCCCCAGTACTACACCAACTCCTCGATACCTGCTGAAACAAAATAAGTTAGAAATATTTCTGTTTCAAATAAAATATATTGTAGTATATTTATTTTCTCTTTAACAGTAAATCTAATTAATATACAAAGCTCAGTGTCCCCAAAGACTCATTAACGAAAAGCCAAAACGGCTGAAGCTAGAAACTTGAAATTTTAGGGGTGTTTTCCCTTATGACGTTCGCGCTCGCTAAGAGTGGGTTTTTGGGAATTCAGCTTATAAAGGGGTAAAAAGAGGATTGAAAAATTAGCTTCTCCAAAGCTGTTTATTTTATTTTTGATGCAAAAAATGTTTTCTTCCCTCGGGATCACTGGAAATTCCAACGAATATTTGGTAAAATAAATTTAAAATAATGCAGCTTCTCAGAATCATTATTTAAACTTTTTTTAAAAGCGTTGAAATGGAGTTGAAATAGTTATTAAAATATTTTAAATATAAACATGAGTTTTAGTCTTATTTTCAAAACCCGATTTTAGAAAATTCATACAAAAATCTCCCTCGATATCTCAAAAACTGACTTTATGATACAATGCTTATAATTCTGATCTTATTACTGGATCGTGAGAAATAGATAAGATGGTAGTCGACTCTAAATTTCCAACAAATACTTCATCAAATAAATTACATTTATTAAGCAGGAAGATCTTGCCTGGAGAATATGGACAGCTATGTGTATTTGGAGCAGAAGATAATAACAACAAATAATAGCAACAACGAAGAAATAACTAGAAGACTTAAACTATCCAGGTCAGGATTTGGAAAACTTAATAACATCTTCAAATCGGAAATACCAAAACTTTAAAAATGTTAACTAAAATTTTTTAAGAAATTGCCGGTTAGATAACTTAAAAAAATAAAATACGTTTAAGTTCATATAAAGCTTTTATATAATATGACTTTTAAGGTAAGACTTTTTTCTTACAAATTTAAAGCTATTAATGATGAAAAAAGGTTTTGCATTCCTAATCAATTTTCATCAACTCTTTGACAATTTCTGATGTACTTTCAAGAGAAATGATTTTTTGTCTACTTTTAAATAAAAATTACATTTCTAAGTGTTACAAGCATCTCAAGTTTCTCCCAATTCATTACAAAGCTTCCTAAGTATTCCTTGTTTCTATGCATTAGCTTTTGAACGTCAGAATTTCAGAATATCACGACCACAAATACTATTAGTTTCCCCTAACAATGTGTATTTTGTAGGCTTAGTTCAAAATATATACATTTCTCTGTAGTAATTCCTTTAAATTCTCTTCGTCGCGTCGAGGTTAGGTAATATCATACCGGTACTAATTTAAGATCAAAAATTCGCTTTGTTTTCCATATTAATTTACATACAATTTATACCGTTTAAAGTTTTTTTATTATATTTAATTTACTAAACTTTTTCTTGGAATTACGATTTATTGGCATATAAAAATTAATTAGCATGAAGAAGCTATAAATTCAAAGACAAAATATGGAGTGGTTGAGTTGAAGGACCCAATAAACTAGCAAATAATAGACTATATATATATATATATATATATATATATATATATATATATATATATATATATATATATATAAAATGCGAACAGTAAATGCAAACTTCGTTCCAACCATATCCTTTCCATGTTAGAGGTTGCACAGTTGGAACAAATTGCTAAGGAACACAATTTGTCCTATTCCACCACCATCAAGATGATGGCCTACCTGTACCACCATACCGAGAAGAAAGTCAAAACTTACCCTCCCCGCCACAGTAATACTGTAGAGGTACATGTTTCGGCTCTACTAGACTCATCAGGGTACCGACATGCACCTGGCTGTGCAAAGGACAGATCGGAAGGAAGCATGCAAATACTGAACGCGGCTTCGCCGACCTCCCGCCACTGTGTATGTAACTGTGGCGGCCAGCAAAAAAATTATTTTTTGCTGGCCGTTGGGCGTAAAGAAAACTGATATTTCTGTTACAAAATAAACATTGATTCTAATAAAAATAACGGTAGTTTCTAAGTAAATAAGTTAATAAACCACATTAAAAAAATCATTCTCAAAAATAAATTTTGATTCGGGTAAAAAATAAAAGTAACATATTCAGTAGTTATAAATAAATAAACAAATAATTAAATTCTATTTAAGTAAATAAAAACATCTAAAATTCTACAAGAGGTATTCAAACATGCCTCCACTTTGAGCGAGACAATAACCCAATCTATTGTAAAATCCGGTTCGCGTATTTGCCAAAACTTCAGGTGTTATATTTATAATAACTTCATTAATTTTTTGTCTCAATTCATCCAAATTCATAGCACGATCATATATGTGCCGATAAATTTTTTGGGAAACATGAGCCCAAAGAAAAAAATCGTTTGGGGCCAAATCGGGAGACCTGGGTGGCATTTGAATGGTTCCCCTTGTGCTTATGAGGCGCTCAGGAAATATAGTTTGCAAAAACTGTTGCACTTCTCTCGCATTATGAGCAGTTCAATGCTCGAACAGCTGGAATGACGTGATTTCGCAAAAGGTCCAAGTATTTATTGGCAGTTAGGTTCCTATTAATATAAAATGGTCCAATGATAAAATTACCTAACATACCAGCCCATACATTAACCTTTTGCGGATATTGTGTTCTCTGAGGAATATTGAAATGTTGATTCTCTCTAGAGTATCCTACGGCAATAGAAGGATTGTGACGGCCGTGCAAGGAGAATGAAGATTCATCCGTAAACAAAATGTTGCTGATGAATTTGTCGTCCCTATTAGCCCTTTCCATCATGTCCTCACAAAACACCATACGTTTTTCCTGGTCTTCCGGAAAAATTTTTTGAGTTGTTCGCAATTTGTAACAGCGATATTTGTTACGCTTTAAAATATTTCGAACCGTTCGAGCATTCATATCAAGTTCTTCTGCAATTGCGGTACTATTGCAAGGAAAATTAATTTCCGCTAAACTACATACGTCAGTCTCCCGATTTGCTCGTTCTTTAGTAATTGAGGAGCCGGTTGCTCCTTATTGTTATCAGTGCATTTTTTACAAATTTTTAGACAACCGGTTGTCTAAAATTTTTTAATAATTTCTCAAATTCTGGATTTTGAAGGAATAGGATGATTTTCGTACGTAAATGCAAATCTGCCGATTATCTCATGTATACTTTTACCAGAATAATATCACTTAATAATCTGTACTTTTGTTCCCTGGAATAAACTACCATTTTAAATAAAAAAATTTGACTCGAAGCACGGAAATACCAACACTCGATACTTACGCTTCGACGGCCGAATGAAAGCAAATAACTTGGAATCTTCTTATTGTGCTAGGGCGTGGCGTATGCTGTCACCCGCTCTCACCGCGCCAGCATTGTATTACCCCTCATCCGCATCCCGTGTATGTGCTGAGTCCCTCTCAGGACTGTAAGGCAGCTGACGCTTCGGTTCGCTCGTAGACGCCATACAGTGAGCTTTGAAGATGGTGAATGAGATTTCACCGAAGCGTCAGCTGCCTTACAGTCCTGAGAAGGACTCAGCACAGACACGGGATGCCCGAAAACCTTCGATTACACATCACACCCGTGAGAATATCCGACATAGCATATATATATATATATATATATATATATATATATATATATATATATATATATATATATATATATAAGAAAAAGTCAACTGAACTGTAAGGGTTAAGGCACTTTGGTGTATGTATCAAAAATCAGGTTTTGTTCAACAGAAGCAGTCATTATGCACTTTACACTAGGATTACATATTATTAAAATAAATATTCTAAAAATCAAAAATTCTTTAATTTATTGGAGAACCAAATTTCTAACACGTGGACGCTGTTGAAACGCCATTTTAAAATTAATAAATAAAATTGACAATTGACAGTTGGCGTCAATAGATAGATATACTATACTACCCATTTTGGGCAACTGTAAAATCTTCATCCTGTTTTTAGAAAGATAGGAACATTTAAGACATTTTACAATCTATCTTTTATCTCCCAATGTACTAAATCAAATAATTTTTCTAACATAAAGCTTACCCCAATATATTTTACTCAGTTAAATTTAATTTTAAATTTATTGGCCTCCTTTGCACCAAAAATAATTTATATTTACCAAAACACATAAATTTTACCAACAAGCATTCCCTAACAAAATATTCCCTTGTTCTCATTCCAAAACATATCGGGAAAATTCAAACCCCTGTTTAATTGTTCGGAGCAACCCCTTTTATTCCTTTCAATTTAAAAGCTTTTGCATTTCGTCTTTAAGGTCCGTTTTTCTGGTAATTTATAACCCAGTTAAGACAAAAAATTGTTTGTCTTCACCCCAAAAAATTTGGGAAAAAGAATGCTATTCTTTATAAATAGGGACCTAGTCGGAATTTTTCATTCACTTTATTTTTGCTTACAAGAACGTTCTTTATTTATATTAAGTATATAGTCTGGAGAAAATAAGCAAAATACCCAAGATATGTTCGTAAATAAATTTTGTAATTTTATTTTGAAGTTAAAATTGATTCACTTTTTTAAATGTATTACTTTGTTGGATTTTTTCCTTTATTAGAAACCTTTATGTACTGATTTTGCTTGATAGTTGTTTGCAAACGTTATGGTTTTTATTGGATTAGAAACGAAATACTTAATAACTTTTTCATGCAGTAAAATTTTTGGAAAAACATAGAGTTGAAAAATCAGATAAAATAGGAGTGAAACAATCCGCCCGGCCTCAGAGTAACGAAGAAAAGCATAAAACCATCGCCAAGAAAAACAAGAATGCTTCTAATTCTCCGAAAAAGGAAAAGACACTGCTCTTCGAGATACCATTTCTGAAAGATGGCAAAACTGATGAAAAGATTTGCCGTTTCTGTGATCATGCTGACTAAACAGCTGAATATCTACTATGCAAATGCACGACACTCGTGTGCAAGGGATTTTAATTTCTGGAATGCGTCACCTTGACGTCCGAAGAAATAAAGCACTTCCCTTCTAGAAAAATAATAGCCTTCGCGAAAAGTCATCCCGAGCTTGTATTAATAAAGGCCGTTTCCTAACTTGTCGGTGCGGTAGCGGCGCGATATCGGTATGCTCGGTGCACGCAGTACCGATAGCTTACCGAGCGCCTACATTTCAATAAGTGCTTTCTGATTAGCGCAGTATGTACGGAGCGGGGAGGGATCGGTTCGGTTTACTGCGTCTCGGTATGCTTGTCTAGAAGGCTCTCGGGATTTACCGCAAGCACGAACAAAATGGCGGACGTACATTTAACTTTCGTTCTGGAAATTGAAAAGTATCCCGTGTTGTTTAATTATAAACTAGCTGAATATTCCAGAAAAGATGTAACAAAGAGAGCCTGGAGTGAAGTATCTAATAAAACACAACTATCCGGTATGTATAGGTATAATTACAATGACTACAATTTATTAAGTTTATATACAGTAATTATTTTGCCATGGAAGTGCTGCTTATGGTGTGATAAAATAGTTTGTCAAATACTTTCGGACTGTTGCTCCAGATGATGTTGGATTTACAGTTAAATTCTGTTCAGTGAAGTTAATCGAACGGTTTTGCCGAGCATTACTCTCAAAATCTATAGCAGAATATTGCTCTCCATCTGTCAGTCGTATATAATTGTGTAGGACACATGCTGATTTCACTATATTATTTATTGTTGCGTAGATCGTATTACGAATGGGTGTTAAAAATACTTGAAATTTTTGATTCATCATACCAAACACACATTCAATGATTTTTCATGCTCTAGAATGTTTCATTGGTGATTCTTGACATCGGATAAGGTCACAGTACCCTGCGTGGCAAAGGAAACGCATTATCTGCGACCAAAAAATACGGCACTTCTTGTTGCGTATTGTTGTGAGGTAATGGAGCCGCTGTAGGTATACTAATGCCATCTCGCTCCAACTAGTAGCTTAAAGCAGAAGCTCTAAATATTCCACCATTGCTATTCCTGCCAGTGTAGCCTGTCTCGATCATTGTGAACATACCATCAGCATCACAAACCGCAAATAATATAATTGAATGAAAGTTTTTATAATTATAGTTCGTCGATCCTGAGTTTGGGAATTGTTGAATCCTTACATGCTTGTCATCCATTGCGCCTAAGCAATGTGGCATATTCCAAATTTCATAGAAACGATTTGATATACATTTCCATTTTTGCGTTGTAGGTATCTCCATGTACTCTTTTTGTACTATTGTCCAAATTGCTTCAATCGTTTCAGTTATTATGTCAGATACTGTGCTAATACCTCTAGCAAAATAAAGTGCCAAAGCGCTGAAAGTACTTCCACTGCCAAGATATCTGAAAAATAAAATAATTTTGATAATTTACCTTAATTGTTATATGACGAACTAAAAAGTCTAAATTATCTTTTTCAGTTAACGAATGCAATGGCGTAATATTAGATCTACTTTCCTAAGAAGTTTAAAAACGCCTGCTAGTGGTTCGAAACCAAAGAAACCATATTATCTCAGAGAATATCTGTCATTCATTTTACCATTCGTAAAACCAATGAACGAATCGCCAAACCGTGGTAACATTCCACCGATTGAAGAACGTGTAAACATTCCACCTATTGAAGAAGCTGGGGAACAACAAGCACGATATTTTGAAGAGCAAGGAACAGCCACCACTAGAAATTTACAACAAAATGCACAATCACAAGAAGCAACACTAGAGGGACCAGCAGTCCTGACAGAAACTTTTGAGACTCCAAGCAAGCGAAGCCCTAAAAGTGACGTCGATAGTGCAATGTTACAATACTTAAAGAAAAAAATTGAAAAGAACGACACACACAAGCTAACTAAACATCAATCAAAGATGAATTTTTTTCTTTATGAACTTGCTCGCTGAATTCGATGACATGACCGATCAACAAATAAGACAGTTTAAAATTAAAACATTACAAGTGATTGATGAAATAAAGCAAGGCTCACAATTATCTATGCCGTCTACTTCGAGAGAGTCATTTCCTTCTACACCTAGTTTGCATTCTACATCTAGTTTGCATTCTACATCTAGAGAATCAACTTGTACTCAATGGTTCAATGAGGCTTATTCTCCAGCATCGACTGCTGATACTCCTTCGCCTATGCAGTTGAGTAATGCTCCTGTCAATTTTTCAATACAGGTTCAATCGATTGCTAATACTCCGTTACCGGTCAATATGCTTTATGATTTGAGTGCTAATTATAATAACACTGAATTTTCTTACGAAGAATTGTAATTGCTAGAGTCAGTAAACTAAAATAAAGAAGACATTTTATTACCCACTTGCCTTAAAGTAGTCAGCAACCTTTCATCAGCACTGACGCACTCCCTGAATCTTGTATTTTGTGTTGTTATTGCTGGAGCAATAAGATTTAAATGCTGTTGATATGTTTCTTTTGACATTCTATACATAGAAAAAATTTTTGTATCATCATGTGAAAGTTCTTTTGCCGCTACAAATAGTCGACAGTTAATATTATTTTCAATATACGGATGACGCCAATAAGGTTTCCTTTTTTTACGTAAACGGCGATAAATGTAATACGCCAAAATATCATCATCACTCGAAGAAGATGACATTATCTCGCGATAACACAAGCAGTACTGAAGGAGTTTCTGCCGAGAACACACCGACAAATGCGTAGATGAAGGCAATGCGGTATTGGTTCGGTACAGAGCATACCGATGCCTCGTTGCTACCGCACCAACAAGCCGGGAAAGAGCCTAAGTTACCGTGCAAAAGTCCTTATAGATGGAGGTGCTATAGGGAGGCAATGAGAACCTTAACATTCTACAAAATATTAAATTTTTTATTTTTTTCTTGCTAGTGGAGCTGATACATTTACTCACTCAGGAGCAAAATATAAATAAAGAATTATTTTCAAATAATTAATAACATTTAAACTTTTTGAATGAATTTAAACACAGAATGACATTTATTAGTTTAAAAGTTGTTTTTTTTTAATTTAGACTTTGCACGAGTCTGTTTTAAAAGCACGTTCCTCCAAAATTTCATTGTAAAAGATAAAAATCTGACGAAGTTATAACGGTGTGACATTCCAACGGACTGACAGGAATAAGGAAATTTTAAAGGTTCTTGGCATGTTATAGATAGTTAAAAAGGACCAAATTATGCAATCTACAGCAATTGAATATCAGCATATATATATATATATATATATATATATATATATATATATATATATATATATATATATATATATATATGTATATAGATCATATCATTGATATATAAGAAACCTTCCTGAATGGCAAAATATGAAAAAATAATTACAATAAGACTGCATAATCTAAATCCAGGAATAATGATTTCTCTGTTAAAATGAAGCTCCCATGAAAGGGATTAGTATATATTTCCATACTACTCAATTTTTCCGTTTTTATGACTAAATTAATAACAAAAAATATTTTATAGCGGGAGAATTGTTACAGATACTAAATACAGATTCCAAAATTTGGCTTGCGGCTTACATTCATTTTATTCATTTAAGCTCACATGTAATAAAATCCATTTTTTACTGAAGATAAGTATTAAATAAAGTATTTTTGAAATACAGCAGTTTATAGTGTCTGTTCGGATATTTTTTGCACTAAAATATAATAAATATTGGGAAATATGGTATGTAGCCTTAATATAAGTAAAATGATATGTCAATGGAATTAGCAAAAAGATACCTTGTGACAGTTAACTGATATATGTTTCAGAAAGTATGAGAATATAGGAACAAAACATATATGGCGCATTTCACGTCAACTCCACTTACGAAGCTAAATGAATCGAAATCAAAAAGATATCCGCACTTTTTAGCATGAGCATATATATATATATATATATATATATATATATATATATATATATATATATATATATATACTTGTCGAGTAAGAAAACCGGACTTCTGTAATTGTTATGTAACAAAGTTACATCATTTGTATATGAGTTCGGTAATGTTGTCATAATAATTCACTGTACAAAAACAGCTCTTTTTCGTCAACAAGGACTGCCACATTTCAATAAAATACACATTAAAACCTTGCAAAAGAGGACCTCTGGAATAAGCAATTGCAAAAATTCTTTGAAGTGTCTATTTGAAATTTTTGACACTTATTTAGGACTCACTATCTAAACCGTAAGTTCATTTTGAAAAAGTTATTGTATATTAAACAATTAGTGAAATTTTACCTTTTTTGTGATTTTCTGAACAAAAAATAATCCAATAAGTTCGTGCAAAAGCGTATTTTAAAAAATTTGATAGCTCTACAAGACGTTTTACTTATATTTTCAAAAAAATCCAACACTTTTCACCTATTAGCGAAAAACATGCAAATATCACCATTTTTTTACTTATAAAACACCTGTAATTTCAGTTAGATGCCACAAAGATACTCGCGACCAAACTAATTAATTTTTCTGGCCAATGTCGTCAGTACAACATTTTGAGTTTCTAAAAAGAATGCATTTTCTCCACCCCCATTCAATGAACCCAAACATACATCGGAAATATTCTAATCCCTGTTTAATTATTCGGAGTAACCCCTTTCTCCCTTTCAATTTAAAAGCCTTTGCATTTCGTCTTTATAGTCCGTTTTTCTGGTAATTTATAACCCAGTTAAGACAAAAAATTGTTTAGCTGCACCCTACTGAATTTAAGGGACGCTATTCTTTATAAGCGGCAGCCTATTTGGGGTTTTTCAGACATTCACTTTATTTTTGGTTATAAAGATAAGATTTCTGTTGAATAGAATATACAGTGAGAAGAAAATCTAGCCCAAATTAATCTAATCCAATACAAAAGTTAACATTTCCTCTGATAATGGAAAAAAAAACAGTAATATTTTATTTTCCTCCGATAACGGAGGTCCTAGAGCGGTACTTATTGAAACATATTTTTAGAGTTTCTTGATAAAAACTTGAGTTTTAAAAAAATTAAAAAAAACATTGTTTCAATAAATTTTTTAGAAAATTTTATCCATATACAGGGTGTTTATTTAGTACTCCTGTATTCGATTGTGGTTATATTGTTAAAACCATGAAAAATTTGAAATAGGTGCATTTTAAAAATGGTGTCACAAAAAAGTGCGTCGCATAATTTTTTTTAAACGTTACCTATATTTACTAATATAATTACACACAAATTTAACAACTAGATTCATATTTTAAAATTACAAACAAGAACCAAATATCGTCAAGCTTTGCAAAACAGTGACATACTAAACTAGACTAACACAAATCCAAAAGAAAAAACAAAGAAAGTACATGTCCTCAAGGATCTTCATCCTTCTTCATCCAGCCCTTTGCGTCCACTGCTGGACATAGGCCTCCCCATTCTTGTCCATTGTGCTCTATCTTGCATACAATTTGTTGCAACTCTCTTGAGATCGTCAGTCCAACGAGTAGGGGGTCTTCCTCTACTTTTTTTGTCTAATCTCGGCCTCCACTCGAGAAATCTCTTCGTCCACCTTCCATCACTGATTCGGGCGACATGTCCGGCCCAGTTCCATTCGAGTGTGGGAATTCGGAAAATTACGTCGGTAACTCCTGTCTTTCGTCTCAGGTTTTCTAACTCGGTCACGCAACGATATATCTAGCATTGACCTTTCCATCTTTCTATGAGCTATTTGCAGCGTTTTAGAAGTTGCAGTTGTCAATGTCAAAGTTTCCACACCGTAGGTCATAATCAGTAACACACATTGGTCAAATGTTTTACGTTTTAAAGAAATTGGTAAATCGCTTTTAAAAATGTCTTTAAGTTCTCCATAGGCTGCCCATACGAAATTTACTCTTCCCCGTAGCTCGCATGTTTGATTATCTCTTGTGATCTTTATTTCGTGTCCAAGGTATATATATTTTTCCACAAGCTCCACTTCGTTGTGTCCAATATTGATATTTCCACTAGTTACCAGATTGGTCATACATTTTGTTTTAGATATATTTATTTTAAGACCCACATTGGCGCACACCAACTGAAGTTCATGTAACATTGTACATATCTCCTTGACATTGTCGGAAAACAAAACTATGTCGTTCGCGAACCTCAAATTTGTTAATCTTGGGCCGTCTACATTCAGGCCACTTTTTTCCCAGTTAAGTTTTTTACAGGCGTATTCTAGTACTGCAGTAAACAGTTTAGGCGATAAGGTATCACCCTATTGGACTCCTCTGCCAATTGTGTGTAATTTCACCGACATAGTTGCATACCTGGATATATTGTAAATTAATTTTGTGTATCGATAGTCAATGCGGCATGCTTGTAATGCTTCCATAATTATGTCAAGCCCTACCGTATCAAAGGCCTTATGGAAATCTACAAAAGCCAGAACGAGTAGTCGATTGTATTCGAATTTTTTTCTATTACTGTTTTTATGCTCTGTAGATGATCGTTTGTCCCAAACCTAGTACGAAACCCCGCTTGCTCTATTTGTTGGTAAAAATCAAGTTTTTTCTCAAGTTGATTCGTTACTATTCTTGTTAGGAGTTTATATAGGTCACTAAGAAGGGTTATTGGTCTGTAGTTTCCCAAATCATAGAGGTCTTCTTTTTTGTAAATCAAAATTACCTCAGCATTGTGCTACTTGTCGGGTATTGTACTGTCCAAAAGGCACATATTAAAAAGGTCTTTTATTTTCTTAAGTAGACAAACACCTCCGATTTTGATTGCATCAGTAAATCTGCGTCTGGAGATTTTGTATTCTTAGTTTTTCTTAGGGCTAGTTTTATTTCGTCTATTGTGATTTCCGGCATTTGTTCTGATCCTTGGTAGACAATGCCATTTTTCCTTGTCAATATTTCTGATACTTGATCTTTGCCATTCTCTTTGTTTTGGCTTCTGTATAGTAATTAGTAAAAATCTTCGACTACTTTAAGGATTTCCTCTCTGTTAGACCATTCTTATCTATCACTTTGATTATTTGTCTTGTTCCCGTTCTTAGTTTTCTTCTCAATACTTTCATACTTTTATTGTTCTCAATGATATGTTCGATCTGTTCTTGATTGTATTTTCGAGGATAAACCCTATTAAAAAAATATTGCTCCAGACACCGTTTAAATTTATTTAAAGATTTTAAAGATTTAATATTTGCGGGTAATTGATTAAAACTGTTTAGACCTTTAAAGAATATAAATGTTTGTGTTTGTCTCTTGAATACTGAAGGAATATAAAAGTCATCCCTCGATCTAGCAGCATAAACATGTACATATGTATTATAATTAATATTCTCTTGTAAATATGTAAAAGAACTACCCGATCTGATTTTAGAAATAAAGGTCAATGTTTGATAGTGAAAGAAGTCCTCCATTGACAATCATTGCATTTCCCTGAACATGCAGTTAATTGATGTTGTACCTGAGAGTATAACTCTCATGGATCTATTTTACAATTTTTGAAATCTTGCCTTTTCATTTTGATTAAGCAGGAGCAAAATTGTGGAGCAATAAACAAAGTACAGCAACACCAGAGTATTAAACAGGATTATTTTAGTCCACCTTGTCAGAAAATTAGAACATCTGTATATAGAGTTAATTTTATATATTATATTCTCAGACTTTTGCACCATTTCAATTGTTTCATTGCCTATTTTAATAATATGATCCCCACGAGAAAAAGTTCTGTAATAATTTATATTGCTCATTATCATGAATTTGGTTTTTGATATTTATTTTAAATTGGTGACACCACCAATTTAAATTTTGTAATGTAGAATTAAGTATGTCAACCAATTGAATACCATCAGAACATGCAAAAAAAAGAACATCATCTGCAAAAAGATGTATACAACAATCACCAGATGAATTCACTATATCGTCACTATATAAAAGAAATAACAATAGTTCCAGCACACTACCCTGTGGAACACCCATGTTGTATTCAATCTCGTCAGATACCACATCATTCAATTTTAATTTTTGTTTTCTATTAATTAAGTAATTATTCATAAATTCACATTTTACCTCTTATACCGACACTTTCTAATTTGCTAAATAGTCTTTGTTTATCCAGAGTCTCAAAGGCCCTCCTCAATTCCAGAAACTCACCACCCGTTATGGCATTTTGATCGAAACTATATTTCCAGGCATTAAGAACATACTGCACTGCAGTTTCACAGCTATGCTCAATCGTGTAACTTGTCATAGTGATTTGACATCGGTAACAGAATAATAAACAGCAGATTAGACAGACGCTACCGAAAAAACATGGCCGCCACAGGCCGCCTTTATTGAAAAACCCTTTGGAAAATCTACAAAGGAGAATTGTATAGGGCGACAAAGCGCCTATTAGCTTTATATTTCATATGAAAAACAAGCCTTGTAGAAGTCGTTGTGCATAATTAAAAATCATTCATTGGTTAACTGCAAACATGTTAGTATTAATTTGAAGTTAAATAAGTTCTCTATCGATATATGTTACTAGATACAGGCTGTAAATGGTATAATTTAATATTGAAAAAATAAACAATATTTAAATAATAATTTAATCTGTAGCTTGTATACTCAGACATATTTTTACAGCAATGAATGTAGATAATATAACCCACAATAAGCAATTCCTACTATTTCAGGTTAGGATATAAAATTAACCTTTATCAAGTAATGTTCTCGAAGAAAGTCTCAAAGATCACTTGAGACACTCTAAATTGAATCAAACTAAAGTTTATAAATTTATAGTATTTATAATTTATGGTAATTCGGAACAAGGCATTAAAACCTGAATAGTATATCAGACACTCTAATGGATCCATTTTAACTGTAAGACAAATTCTCATGAGAACTCGATATCTCTAAAAGGTTGACATATTTGGATGACTACGTAATATAATACCAATTTGGGTAGATGGTTAATGGATTATAATTAATGGCTTATTTGAAATGCTAAATTGGGGTAAAAGGTTTAAGTTTATTTAAAATGGTAAATTAAATTTGGTTTTATTACATCTACGAAGTGAAACTTGTAAATGATTCTTTAGTCGATGGCAGATCTAGGGGTAGAGTACAGTAGTGGACTCAGATTTCTGGTTTAAAAGACCCAACGCTGATTTTATTTGACTCACAGGTTTTGTTATTTATCAATTCAAAAAAAGACGCGTGGAAAAATGGTATCAAAATTTTCCTGCTTAGGGAGGAAAATAAAGGTATACCCTCCCCCCTTCCGCTGAATATGGGATCAATATAAAACATTAATTTCCTTACATCAAAAAACTAAAAACATTATTCATGTAAATCTTAGATATTTTATGAGCGTTAATTTTATCCCATATATAAACAAGATCATCTTTCGACAACCAAGTGAATATTTTAATTAATAAAAGTTACTTTTTTACACGTCCACTTTGTTTTTCAGTTTTTAAATTTCGAAGTTCTAACTTTATTTATAGTCATAGCGGAAAATAAAATGACTTTTAGTAACAAGACAAAATTACACATCGACATAGAAAAGTAAATATTACGCATATGCCTTTATAAGTACTTAATAAATAATTTAGAATAAAATATTATTTTTAGATCCGTCAATTACAAACAAAATAATCGCCGAAATAAGAAACTTATGTTACTTCTCACCCGGTAACACGTGTATTCTTTATTCGATCTATGTAATTACATTCCAGTCATTTAACGCCTGGCACAAATATCGTCGTAGCTGCGTACGAAATATGTTAATACATACTTTCTTCCATCTTTTTCGCTCACATATGTGCGCTTTAGATCTTCTCGTCCGAACTTCTCGTACCTATAAATGGCACAATCTTATGTTGCTGCTTATGGAGGATCCTCAGTTTTTTAACTGCTGCTATATTATCATATGTCCAAATTATAAATAAATATGGATAAGGAAGAAGTATTTTAACAATTTTAAAGTAAATATAATATAATACGTGTTTAGAAAAAATTAAATATTGCTAACGCCCTTTGGCACTACCTACCCTACGCACCGCCACTTTGGAATAGTACTCGATAGTGTTTGTACATTTCTTTCACATTTGATTACGTGTGAATTAATAATCCGATGCCTACATGCAATGCTGCCATAGTTTAAAAAAAAAATTTTGAAATAGGGAAGAGGTTTAAATAACACAAAATATCCAGTGTTTTCGGAGAGAGAATTTTGACGCAGATCTGTATTAGAATTTTAGATTAAAAACTATGCTACATGATTTTTCGCTGAATCGCTTAATTTGTGGGAGAAAAGGATCAAATATTCTCATTAAAACACCTCTAAATAAAAACTGAACAATCTATCCAAAATCAATCAATGTTGGTTCTGAAATGGAAAAAAAAATTAATAATCCAGTAACTGCTTTTGCAACCTGTGACCGAGATTGAGGTTATAGTCCAAATCAATTCTCTCAAAAATGATGGAGCTCTGAGGAAAGATGGGATTCAGGCGAGTATAATAAAATCTGTACACTAGGAGATAGTTAAACCTTTGGCTCATATCATCAATCTTATATTTGAAACGGGTCAAACACCTTCACACTTTAAACACACAATAATATGCCCAATGAATAAATTCGGTTCAAAGAACAAAATAGAAAATTACCGTCCAATTAGCTTAATTAATAACTTTGCAAAGATCTTTGAAAAGTGTCTGAAGAATAGACTTGTCAGTTTTTTGAAGGAAACTAATATTATTTCTGAAAATCAGTATGGGTTTCTGGAGGGATTGAATACTGCCGAATGCAATGTATTCTCTTACTTCGCATATCACAGATAACCTTAATAATGGTAAGAAAGTGATGGCTATATTTATTGATTTAGCAAAAGCTTTCGACACTGTTCCTCATTATAATCTCCTTAACGTTTTAGAACGTTATGGAGTCCGGGGTGTAGCGCTGGAACTTTTTAGTAATTACCTATCAAATAGGGATCAGTTCGTGAGGGTCAATAATAGTATTAGTTTACCACGAGAAATATTGATGGGTATGCCACAGGGAACAATTTTGGGTCCAGTCCTATTTATTTCTTATATAATTTTATTACTTTGTCTTAATATTAAGGGTAAAATACTGTCTTCGCCGATGACACGGCCATCTTATTTCCAGGAAATACTTGGGAAGAGGTAAGAACAACTGCCATTAATGATTTTAAAATGATAAAAAACTGCCTGGACTCCCTAAAGTTGTCTCTCAATATAGAGAAAACTAATTATATGGCATTCTCTTTAACGCGAGCTGGTAGGCCAGATTTTCAAAGCTTAATAATAAATGACAATCCAAAGTTAGAAATACTTTCTGTCACTAAAACCAAATATTTAGGTATTATCATTGATCAGTTCTTAAAATGGAATGAACACATCAGTTATCTAGCAAATAAAATCCGTAAATTAATTAGTATGTTTTACACAATGAGATAATTCTTAAGTACCAAACGACTTAAAATAATTTATAAGTCGTTGGTTGAATCGCTTTTGAGATTTGGTCTGATCTTGTGGGGTGGTGCTTATGAGTGTTATATAGGACCATTAAATATTATACAAAAAAATATTATTAAAATTATATATAAGCGAAATAGAACCTATCCATCATATCTGTTATAAAGTCAGAATATATGTAGTATAAAGTGTTTGTACATACAGTTAATTTGTTCATATTGTCACAAATCAAAGCATTTTAAAAATTTCACAAATCATGGCTACTCGACTCAAGCAAATATGAACAAACTTCTAATAATGCCCGAGAACAAAAAAACGATTAATCTTAAATTTAATAATTATTTGGCTCCTAAATATTATAATATTCTCCCAGCCGAAATCCGTCAAATAGATAAAATAAAAACCTTTAATAAAATATGTAAAGAATTTATTTTAAAGAATAATAGTTTATTTGAAAAAGTGATACGTCAGAATTACATTATATTTTAGTATGAATCCATTTACTGTACTCACATTGATTTTTTTTTCTACTTGATTAAGTGTTTCCATGAATTGGCTTTCACTGTAATTTTGGGATATGATTTGTTTCTTTTTTTTGCACATACAGGTGCTTCAGCATCTAGGTGCAACATTATTTAATGTGATATTATAGTATTACTGTATGAATGTAAAAATTTTACTGGCTATGTAAACAAATTGATAAATAAATAAGTATATATTCATAAAAACTCTTCCCATTAATTTTTTACCCTTTCGGACGCTATATTGCAACTGACATTCGATAATTTGATTCTAGAATATTCATCGGTGATCTCAAAAACCTTATAGTGAACCACCTTGAACGAGATTCAATCCTTGTGCGATCGATGGTATGGATTGTCTCTAAATTTTAGCGATTTTTGACCTTTTCAACCTCCATATTGGACCCGCCTTTTTAAATTTAATAATTTAACTGGCATATTGATCAAAGGACTCAAAAAACCATATTAACCTATATGTAATCCCTGCGCGATCAATATTTTAAGCCTATATTCGATGTAATTCATATTAAAATTGTTTTTTTCTTCTTCTGTTGGTGCCTATCCTCTGTGGATGTTCGCAATCACATTGGCCCATATGACCTTATTGACAGCTGTTCTAAATAAATGTACCGTCGTCATTCCTGTCCATTGTCTGATATTCCTCAGCCATGATGTTCGTCGACGACCCTGAGTTCTTTTACCCTCTATCTTACCTTGCAAAATTAACTGAATTAGTTGGTATTTCTCATTGCGCATTACATGCCCTAAGTATGATATCTTTCTGATTTTCACATTGCGCATAATTTCTGCGTCTTTTTTCATACGTTGCATCACGGTGTTATTTGTGACATGATGGATGTATGAAATTCTGAGCATGCGGCGGTAACACCATATTTCGAAGGCTTCCAGTCGTTTCGATGTTGTTTCTGTCAAAGTCCAGGCTTCCACTCCATATAGAAGAGTTGAAAATACATAACATCTCAAGACTCGTGTTCTTATATTAATGTTCAGGTGCATATTGCACAAGATCTTTCTGAGGCGGTTGAAGACAGCTCTCGCCTTCTCTATGCGGCATCTAATCTCCTGTGAGTGGTCCCATTCTCTGTTCAGACTGCATCCTAGATACGTAACTTTGTCAACAGTTTCCAAAGTTTCATTATTTGCTGTAAATTGGTGGTGTATTTCATCATTTTTGCTTACTATAAGGATTTTTGTCTTTTTACAGTTTAATTTCATGCTTTCACAGGCTTCCACTACGCGGTCTATTAGTGTTTGCAGATCCTCTGCATTATCGGCCAACAGAACTGTATCGTCTGCATATCTTAAGTTGTTAATGCTTTCACCATTAATTTACATGCCCTCTCTCATTCCACTGAACAGCATTTCCGAGTACGTATTGAATAACGTCAGCGATAAAATACAGCCCTGACGAACTCCCCGTTTTATTGTAAATTCTTGTGATGTTTCGTTGCCTACACGTACAGTCGCCCTTTGCTGTGAGTAAAGGTTTCTAATAAGGCGTAAATCCTTGTCATCGATACCAGATTCATTTAATATTTGAAGCAGTTTGTGATGTTGCACTTTGTCGAATGCTTTCTCGAAATCGATAAAACATGCATAGACATTGCAGTTTACGTCCTGAGCTCTTTGTATCAAAATTTGAATAGAAAATAGAGCTTCTTGTGTTCCAAGTCCATTTCTAAAGCCAAACTGAACATTGCTAACGTTTTCTTCAAGTTTTCTATATATTCGAGAGTGAATGATATTGAGAAGGATTTTCAGCGCATGGCTCATTAAGCTTATAATTCTGTAATCAGAGCATCTGGTAGCATTTGTTTTCTAAGGAAGAGGAATGAAGGTGGAAACTAGCCAATCTCCAGGCAATTCGCCAGTTTCGTAAATTTTATTAAGTAGACTTGTTAGGAGTTTAAGTTGGTCATCTTCAAATAGTTTTAGTATTTCTGATTGTATATTATCCGGCCCAGGTGACTTATTGTTTTTTAGTCGTTTTATTGCATATGTTACTTCGCTGAGTGTTATTTCTGGTCCGGAAAATCCAAGGACATCTGTTTCTGTCTGCTGTTCTTCATCGAATAATTCTCCCATATATTCCTCCCATCTTTCAAGTATTTTTTCATTCTCGTACAGCAGATTGTTGTGTTTGTCCAGTGCTGAATTATTGCTGCGTGAATTGTTTCCCCTGGTTAGGGCCTTGATTTTCTTATGCAAGTTAAAAATGTCATGTTTTTGTTCTAAGGATTCGATTTCTTTACATTCGTTTTGTAGCCACAACTCTTTTGCTTCCTTGATCCTATTGTTAATAACTTTGTTTATGTCTTTGTACCTTCTTTCATTTTTATGTCTGTATTTTTTTCGCTCTTCCATGAGTTCTAATATTTCTTCTGTCATCCACGCATGTTTCTTTATATTTTTTCCTGCTTTTAGTTTATTATCAACTATTGGATTACAGACATTTTTTATCTTCTTCCACGTATCATCCACATTTATGTTCTCCTTGTTAATATCCATGGCTATGCTCGTTATTTTGTTGTTTAATTCCTCTTTGACTTCGTCTCTTGTGGTGTTATCTTTCAACCTCTGAATGTCCGGTCGTTTTTGGAATTTTCCTTTCCAGATTTTTTTCATGTGTAGCTTAATCCGGCTCAGCAAAAGATTATGGTCTGAAGGGACATCCGCTCCCGGATATGCTTTTGCGGATTTTACGGAATTCTGAAATCTTTTGTTTATGATGATATAGTCTATCTGGTTTCTTATCACTTTTTGGGGACAATCAGCTGGAGACTTCCATGTGTAGAGTCTTCGAGGCGGTAACTGAAAAAAGGTGTTCATTATCGCACTGTCCATTTCTTGGCAGAACTGAATAAGACGATCCCCTCTATCATTTCTCGTGCCCAGTCCAAATTGGCCTACAGTATTATCTACTACTCCCTTGCCTACTTTAGCGTTAAAGTCTCCCAGCAGGACATTGATTTCTTGTTTTTTTGGTGTGTTTAAGGGCTTCTTTTAGCTGTTCATAGAAAATGTCTATTTCCTGCTCTGAGCTTTCCGAGGTTGGAGCATATGCTTGTACAATATTCATATTAAATGGTTTGGCATTAATTTTAAGTAGTGCAACTCTATCCGATATGCCTATAAAACTGAGTACACAACTGTTAACCTCTTTGTTGACTATAATAGCTACTCCGTTTTTGTTTCTTGTTGTTGTATCTCCGCAGTAGTATACCGTGTGATTGTCTATTTCATAGTGGCCTGAGTTGGGCCATCTAACTTCGCTACATCCAAGAATATCTATGTTGAGTCGTCGCATCTCCTTAATTACATTATTCACCTTGCCGGCTTGGAATAGACTTCGTACATTCCATGTACCAATCTTTTTGTCGCGTTTTAGTGTAAATTTATCGGGTAACCGGGAGATTCTTAGCACCCTCTCCTCACTTAAGAGGTGCCCGGGACTGAGAGCCATTCCTAAGTAGACTTGATCCATTGTGATTATCCTGGGGATGTAATTAGCTAAGTAGTTTCCCCTTGCTTTCCTAGCTTTTATGTCAGCCGACTCTAACATGAGTACCGACGCTGTTCGCAGCCGCCCACTCTAGGTCAGACGCTGCTGTGTTAGTTAGTTTTGGTCCGCCCCGAGTATTTAATTTCCTCGGTACCACTCATATCTGAGAGGCGTTCCCCTATCCGCCACCTGGGGAGGCGCCCGATGGAGGACTAACAACCCCACACGGGATTATTTTTTTACAACCATTCTTACCCTCTATGTGCTATTCGCTCATTTCTAGGCTCCATATTGGGTCGCCATTTAGAATTTTCCGAAGGAGCCACGCGAAAGAGTGATTCCTAGCGAATCTTTTGAACCATCAGTCGTTCAAATCCATTTCCGTGAATTTTGGGTAGAGTTGTTTCGTTTGACGTAGATCGTCCCATATATCAAGTAAAAACTGAAAAGTTTCCAGCGTAATTATGCTTACTCCAAATTACATTTAAACTTAATGAATACATAATAGAAATATTAGAAATTCAAGTATAAAGCAAAATGTTGCAAAGCTACCAAAGCAGAAATATTTATTACAAAACTTTACGAAACTCCATCGCGGCATTATATTAAATACAGTCACGTTACAACTCGTCTAAAATTTAGACAGCATGGCATTAGTTGCACAAATTGACTTTAATTTTATTGGAACTTTGTGTCTTTATATATGGATTTGTTTCTCCATCTAACCGAAATTTGAATACATGTTTGCTGGAATTATACTAAAGTTCAGGGAAGTAAAGTTGAGAAGATCGGGAGTAATTGTTGTCTTTGACGTAATTAGAAACAGTGGTAAAGTAAAATATGAAACGTATATACGTATTTAATGAAGAGAATTTTGTTTATTTTTGCTGTGTTTGTGGTTTTGTAAGATATATTTTTTTCACACAAATTTTTAAGTATTTTCTATGTTTAAAGTGAATTTGTAACGGTTTATGTAAAGGTAAATAAACCGCCTAAATATTTAAGGCATTTCATCATTTTTGTGGAGGCTAAATAGTCGTGGTTCCATTACCGATAATTCAAAAAAAATTTTTTTTTTAATTGAAAATGCCTCTTAGTTTTTTAAAGTTAAAAACAAAAAAAGCTCACTGAATAGTCACTGGAAGAAAGACTTTAATATGAAATAAAGATTTTATTGCAAAATCAAACGATTATATTGATCAACAAAAAATTTCTGACTCTAAAATCGAATTTCCAAGAAAATCCTGGACTTTGAAATTAGAAAATATATTGGGCATCTCTAGACAAGGGATTTGTATATCTTTTATCGAGAAAACCTCACATTATCTAAGAATTAAGCTAGATAGCTTATGTGCATATGTAAAAGTCAATTTAAATATTTAATGCTGGAAAAAGATCATGAATTATTACTTCTGCTGCATTATAATAAAACTTATATAGACTTTTGTACTTGTATAAGCACGACTCTGTGCTGTTATAGTTTTATTAATCTGATGCCTCTAGAACTGTATGGTCCAGCATGCATAAAACTGCCCTATGTGCTCAGGCATATAAAAATCCTTTTATAAAGCTGGAAAAGGAACAAAAAATGGAGAGGTCACCACAAACTCAAATCATCACAAAAGAATAAAAAATGCAAATGAAAACAATACAAAACCAGGAAATGAAATCCAGAAATCATTTCATATAATAGCATCTCATCTCTGCAAGGACGTTCATTTTCCAAAAAGGGAATTCTCACAACGAGAATCTGGCGGCTTTGAAGGCAGATATAAAAAAGGGTGGAAATGTGATTTTTACTAAACTTTCACGACAGTTATGACAGTGATGACTCACGTGTTCTCCTGGCTGCGTAATAGTATCACTAAGATCGCAACCAAACATGTATGTGTATAGGCGTAAGATTGGGATCTATATACTGCGACCTAATGAATTTATTGTGCTCCCCTACTGCTGCCAAGTCTAAAACATGTCCTCCAGTCCTATTTTCCGCAGAAACCTTAGGGTATTGGACGGCTTTAAAATTGGTATTCCCCTTCTTCTATTTGGTGTACTCCCAAGACCTCATCCTAGAGTTCTCTAAAGCGCTGCGCTCTGAAAGGATGTGACTAGAGGCTTCATCCTCATCTTCGCAGAATCTGCACTTTTCTCTTTCTACCAGTCCGAGTTTCTTGAGGTTCAGGTGGCAATACCCCGTCAGAACTCTGAGTTAGTTTTTGCTTAGATTTATTCATTCCTTAAATCTCTTCTGGTCATAGTTCTCAAGAAGTATATTCGCTTGTCTCAATCCAATAATTGCATCGTCTACTTTCTTCCTCTCTTTTTACTTTTTCCTGCATTATATTGCTTCTGACTCCAGAAAAAGGCAACCAAACATTCTCATAATCCGGTATATCAAATAAATCCATCTCAACTTTTAATTGCTAGACTTAAGTCACTCACCCCTGAAGGATTACAATCCGGAAAAATGAAAATGCTAAAAGCTTAGACAATATTTTCCTAAATGAAAAGTGTCTGACTTTATACACACTTTGTTTTATAAAATCGTTATCATCAAAGCTGTTTTTTTCAACTAGTATTTCACTGTAAATTATCATTTCGTGAATTAACTTTACTTTAAGTGTCGTCTCTTACATATATTTAAAGTTAAAGTTAAGACATAAATAAGGAAAAGTCGTCACTTTTGAAAGTTATTGGGAAATGTGAAAAGAGTTGTTTTCTTCATTTTATTTTATCATCACAATCCACCCATTTCAATCCAATGTAGGATCTAGACTTCTCCCATTTCATTCCACCATCTCTTATTGGTGGCTGTTCTCATCCAAAGAAGTCTCGGTTTTTTCCTGATGTCATCTCTCAACCTGGTATTAGGTTTTCCTGCTTTTCTTCGTCCCACTCGAATATTTTTGTCCATCTATTGTCAGTCTTCCGGGCAATAAGTCCAGTCCATTTCCATTTGATTTATACTGCTCTTTCATTTTCATTTTATTTGTTTGTCCGAAATTAAGAGCAACTTAAAAATTTTATCGGCGATCACAGAAAGAACTTTGAACTTGCAGGTAAGAAGGATGGAGGAGGAGCTCTCATGGCTGTTAACACCAAATTTATGAGGGTAATAAATCCTGAATAGTCGTACAGTAATTTGTTTGAGGATTTTTGGGTCTCCATTTCCGTAGGAGGATTAAAGATAATAACATTATAATTTGCTCAATCTGAATTGAATATATGAACCATTAGAGAGTAATTTTATTGTTGGTAATACTTATTTGGGCGACTGTAAGGGAACGCTTGCTGTTATTTTCAATTATCTTCAGTGTGGTCAGTATAATGGCCTAAGACATGCTGATAGTAAAATTTTGGTTTTCATTTTTCCTTATTTAATGGTGTCAAGGTTCCTCCTTATTCTGACCCGCTAATTCCGGAGGCGATCGGGCGACTCTGGACAATTATAGTCCTATATCCCTTCTCTCCCAGTTATACAAAACCTTCATGAAAATCATAACTAGCAGATTGACGAACAAATTCGACACATATCAACCTGTTGAACAAGCAGGATTCACAAGGGGATATGGAACATGCGACCACCTGCATACACTAAAAATATTAATAGAAAAAACCAACGAGTATAATCTGCCTCTGTACATGGCCTTTGTTGACTACGAGAAGGCTTTCGACAGCGTAGAACTATGGGCTGTTGAAGAAGCTTTGATAAATAGCAAAATAGACTCTAGATACAAAAATCTATTGCATAATGTCTATCTAGACGCAACGATGACAGTACAACTTGATGACGAGCTAAAGACGAACCGCATCCCAATCAAAAGAGCAGTAAGATAGGGAGATACAATCTCGCCCAAATTATTTAGAATGGCCCTGGAAGACCTGTTCAAATCATTAGATTGGAAAAATAAAGGGATAAACATTAATGGTAGATTCCTAAATCATCTGAGATATGCAGATGATATACTCTTGATCGCATCCGACTGGGAAGAGCTGCAGTCAATGATAAACGACCTTCATGAAACATCGCTCTAACGAGGATTAAAGATGAATCTCAGAAAAACAAAAGTAATGTCCAACTCAGACGAACAACAAGTTATAACAGTAAATGCAACCGAAATAGAACAGGTAAATGAATATATATACTTAGGCCAGGCCATAAGAGCGAGTAAGGACAACCAGCCGAAATAACACGAAAAACTCGATTGGGATGGACGGCGTTCGGAAAACTCTCCTATGTTTTGAAAGATCAGAAAATTTCCTTATACTTAAGAAGCAAAGTATTTAATTGTTGTATATTGCCGGTTCTAACATACGGAGCGCAGACGTGGACCTTTACAAAATCAAATTTGGACAGAATCCGCAAAACTCAAAGGGCTATGGAATGACACATGTTAGGAATATCACTCAGAGATAAAAAACGAAATGAGTGGATAAGAAGAAAAACCAATGCAGTTGACGCTATAGAAAGAGCAGCATCACTAAAATGGAAATGGGCAGGCCATAGCGAACGAATACAAGACAACCGTTGGAATTCAGAAATTGGAAAATGGCGCCCATATGAAGAGAAAAGATCCAGAGGCAGGCCACAGATAAGATGGAAGAATGACATAGTCAGACATGCCGGCTTGAGGTGGCAAAGAAGAGCCCAGAATAGAGAGATTTGGAAACAAATAAGGGAGGCCTATATCCAGTTTTGGAAAGATGAAAACTAGGCTAAAATGAAATGATGAAAATGAATTCCAGAGGATTTGCACCCCTTGCATCTCTTGATATCATTTTGCCAACTTATTTGAGTCAAGACTTTAAATATAAAAGTTGATTTTAGCATTGTTTTCGTTACGCTGTTTACAATACAATTATCACTGAAATTCGTAATGTTGATTGGAGAGGTTTGTTGGTTAAATGCACTGGTATTTTTTATAAAAAAAATCCAAAAAATTATTACCAGGCATGTTCGCTTTAAAAGAAGTAAAAATAGATTTCTTTCATGGTTTTCAACCGAGACTTATTAAAGGGAAGTATTGTTGTCATAGACGATGGAAGAAATCTAGAATGGAGGGAGAGGCTTTCTCTAACTTAAGAAAATACGTTAGATGTGCAGTTAAAAATGACAACTATGCAGAATATACTAAAAATTAGTTAAATAATATAAGTTTTTGGTTATTTATAGGCAGTAAATGTAATAGCAAGAGTATTCCTAGCACTATTACCTTCTTTTAACAGACCAGAATATTACAGATGTATTTTCTAAATATTTTGTTTCAACTTTTGAGCCCTCAAGTATCTCCTTGCTTACATAAGTAAAGCCTTGTATTTTCGAACTAAATTAATGTTAAAAAATGTATAAAAAAAACTTGATATTAACAAGGGATCAGGCCCTGATAGCCTGCCTGCGTTGTTTGTCAAGAAATGTAAAGATAGCATTTAGCTACCCTTGTATCTTATTTTTAGCCAGTCCTTGTTTCTCAATATCTTATCTGACATTAGACAGTGTGCTTAGATTAATACTCTAGTCCATTTGGATGGGAGCAAGTCGAACATAGCAAATTACACACCTATACCTATTTTGTCATTCTTCTTCTTCTCAAAGTGCCGTGCAGATTCCTGCGTAGGCGTCCTTCGACTTCTTCCCATCATATAATTCTATCAATAGCAGCACTCTGGAGTGTCTGGAAATCGTGCATTCCCGTCCACTGGCGGATGTTCCGGAGCCAGGACAGTTTTTTTCTACCCAATCCTCTCTTTCCTCCTTCGATCTTCCCTTCCAGCACAAGACGCTGGAAATAATAGCGTTCTCCACGCAAAATGTGGCCAAGGTAGGAGACTTTTCTCGTTTTAATGTTTTCAAACAGTTCGCGATCTTCTAGGTTGGCGATTTGAAGCACCTCCTCATTTCTTATGTGGGCGGTCCAGGGAATTCTAAGCATTCGTCTTAGCGTCCACATTTCGAACGCTTCAATTTTATTTATGGTTGTTGATTTGAGAGTCCATGTTTCTACACCGTACAGAAGAACGGACCAAACATAACATTTGACCATCCTATATCTTAGTTCAAATCTCAGGTCTTTGTTGGTCAAGAACCTTTTAAGTTTCAGAAAGGTGGTTCTGGCTTGTTCTATTTTACTCCTAATTTCGAGCTCCGGGTCCCACTTATCGTTTACGAGGCAACCTAAGTATTTAAATTTGGTTACTTGATCAATGGTCTGTCCCTCGATGTTCAGGTTGATGTTAGGTATGTTATCTTTAGCCACAACCATAAATTTTGTCTTGCTGATATTAATTTTTAGCCCGATTTGCTTGCTTGCCTCGTTAACAGCATCCAATAGCGTTTGCATATCATTTGCATTATCTGCTATGATTGCAGTATCGTCTGCATAGCGTATGTTATTGATGGGAATGCCGTTAACTTTAATTCCTATAGAGCTATTCGAGACCGCCTCAACGAATGCTCTTTCCACATACATATTAAACAACATTGGTGACAAAATACAACCCTGTCTAACACCCTTCCTTGTCATTACCTGGTAAGATTATCGAAGCGATTGTTGCCGATGATCTCTTTTTTAACGTAAAATATGGCATTTATAAGGATCAGCATGGTTTATTTCATGATGGTTCGATGAACACAAATGTCATTCCTTATGTTTAGCATATTTTTGAAGCTCCGTCAGGTTGTGAAAAGAATGTACATCCATTATGATACCCTTTTCATTAAATTGCAAGACATTGGTGTGTATGGTAAATTATTGGCTTAGGTTCAAACTTACCTCAATTAATTCTAATTGCAGTTTTTCCAAAAAGACAATAATAACATTTGGTGTACCTCAAGGGTCATAATTGGGCCCTCTCTTGTTTTTAATTTTTATTAATGATATTAATTCCTATTTTTTGAAATCTAAATATTTGTTATATTCTAATAACTTAAAAAATTATGAAAGTGTCTCAACATTACAGGATTGTGCCTTATTGCAAAATGATCTTAATAGATGTGCACAATATTATAATCAAAATAGACTTTTTTTTAACATCTGTAAATGCCAGTGTATAGGATTTTCAAGGTTAAAAATGAATTCTTAATTTAGTTTTAGTATAAATAATGTTAATTTAACTCGAGTTAATTGTGTCAAAGGTTTCAGCATCCTTCTAGATGATAAACTGCACTCTGATAGACATATTGAATATATTGTCAGTAAAGCTTATTGTCATTTGGGCTTCATTATCAGAATTTCCAGAAATTTTCGGGTGCCCAGGTCTCTGTATTCCTCTACAATGCACTGGTGCGTTCTTATTTAGAATATGGGAGTTTTATTTAGAACCCGTTATTAATAAGTTGGCATCCATGCAAAAAAGTTTCTTCTTCATTTTAATTATCGCTTTAACTGTGAGGTGTTTTTATGTTATATTTTTATTTAAAATTTTGGCAGTCAAAATTGATTGTAGGTTCATTTTAGACAAAATATCTTTCATTGTCTAGCAATTTAATTCACGTCCTTTTTCTTTGTTTAATATATCAAGATTTAACATAAACTCCGCAAAAAATTTTCCAGTGTCTTTACTGCATAATGTTTATAGTAATATTTTTAGTCATATAGACATATTGAATCTTTATTATCAGTTATCAGTCAGGTAATGAGAATCTTCTCTCTTTTAATTATTTCTCGTCACTTCTTTTTCACTTAAATTTCCTTGTTCATATTTCATCTTATTCTTAGTATAGGACTTTGTCCTGTATTGACTGTCAATGCATCTCGTTTATTCTTGTTCCTGTGATACCGATGTCCAGCTCTCTTTCCATTTTTTAGGCGGTCGACCAGGGTACCTATTCTCGTTCTTGAGAGAACGATCCCTTGATGGAAAGTGGGCATGGTTCTCACGAAAAAGTATGAAATCGCGTTCTGGGTAGCTTTTCTCGTTCTCGAGAGAACGATCATCTTGATGGACAGTGGCCGTGGTTCTCACGAAAAAGTAAGAAATCTTATTCTGAATATGTTTTCGTACTTTTTCATGAGAACCACGCCCACTTTCCATCAAGATGATCGTTCTCTCAAGAACGAGAATAGGTACCCAGGAAGCCTTGAGGAGTTTGATATTCCTTCTTTTGCAATTTTTGCCACTCGGTCGTCGGTCATCCTGTCGACATGATCCCTCCATGCTCTCCTTCTTCCTCTGCCCCATCTTACGACGTCCTGTATTTCACATCTTTTTCTGATTTCATCGTTTCTTAGTCTGTCGCGTAATGTATGACCCGTGATACTTCTTAGCGTTCTCATCTCAGTTGTCCGGAGTAGTCTTTTAGTGGCTGATGTGTCTGCTCTTGTTTCGATAGCATAAGTCATTATGGGTCGTATGCAGGTCTTATATACTCTGATCTTACTTTGTGTCGTCATATGTTTATTTCTCCATATAATATCACGTAGGTATCCTGACATTACGGCTGCTTTGGTTGTTTGTTCTTGAACTTCTGCTTTTAAGTTTTTATTGCTGGTGATGTTTGCTCCCAGGTATTTAAATGACATGACCTGTTCGATGCGTTGATTGTGTACAGCGAGCTTACATCTTCTTGGTTCTTTACTGATCGTGAGAGATTGGATTTTTCCTATGGAGATTGTCATGTTAAATTTTTCAGCGGTCTTTTCAAACTTGTACAGGAGCCGTTGGAGGTTGTCTTCGTCTTCCGATATCAGTACTGCATCATCGGCATAGCAAATTATCTTTAGTTCTTCTTTTCCCATTCTATATCCTCTACCGGCCTCATTCACCTCTCTGATAATTTCGTCCATAATGACATTGAATAGAATTGGACTGAGGCTGTCTCCCTGCCTTATGCCGGTAGATATTGGAATTTGGTTCGATATCTTGTTGCCTACTTTAATTTTCGTTGTATTTCTGCTGTTTAAGTCTTTAATTACTTCAAGGATGTTATGACATATGTTTCTGACCTTAAGTAGTTCGAGAACGTCATGAAGTCTGATCCTGTCGAAGGCTTTTGTGAGGTCGACAAAACACATATATGCCTCTTTGTTGTATTCGATGGCCTTCTCTGTAATTTGGCGAATTATAAATATGGCGTCAGTTGTTGACCTGTTTTGTCTGAAGCCTTGCTGCTCCTCACTGATTCCGCTAGATTTTATTTTTTTGCTATGATTTTCGTTAGTAGCTTGGCGGTTGAGCTTAGAAGTGTTATTCCCCTGTAGTTGTTCGGGTCAGTTTTGTTGCCTTTCTTGAATATGGGTATGGTCAAGCTTTCCCTCCATTGTTCTGGTGTTTTCTCCTCGTTAAGTATTTTTCTATAGAGGGAATGTAACTCTTCTAGTAGTGCCGTTCATATTTCTGTATTTTTTTATTATTAATGCATTGATCAAAGGCAGTCTCTTCAAAAGCACGCTGTAAATTGTAATACTTTTGTATTATGTTGAGTTGCTTTATACTAAATAAATAAATAAAAAACTGAAAACAAAATTATTTTAAATCAAAGCAACATCATACTTCGCACCATCTGACGATAATTTATACCCTCTCACATTAATAACAAAACAACTTATACCGTGACAATAATAAATTATTTAAAAATACCATAGAACAAATCCAACTACGGCTAAAGTTTAATCACTTTTTATTTTATTCTATTACTATTTAATTCTTTTTCCATCATTAAAATTTAAAATATTACTTTGCCCTTTTCAGAGTTTCGAACTTTAAAGAAAAATTTTATTTGAAATTCGAAAGTTTCATTTAAAACGGGTGCGTCTCATAAATTATAAATGTTACTCCATTTCTGGAATCATAAAACTTTCAAAGATCGTCCTACTGCACCCTTTTTATTATTCACTAGTGGAATCTCAGGTATGTACAGGAATTTACGAAAAGTTAACACCTGAAATAATGCGTAAAAAAATTCCCAAGAAAAAACGCAATTTCGTACTTAAAACGAGAAGCTTAAGTATGGGAGAACCCAAAATGGAGGATGAATTACTCAGATTAATGGATTGATATTAATAATATATATATATATATATATATATATATATATATATATATATATATATATATATATATATATTATCGTAACTTCGGTCGGTCGATATCTGATTCGCGTACCTGTTCTAAGGGTATGTCGGTGCCATGATCTGATACGATCGCCGCTAAATTTGACATCTGCGCTAGTAACCGTTTCTGAATTTTAAGATGTTTGTGTCCTGTAGCACTCGTGAGTTGTTCCACCAGGAGTTGTCTCTTTAGGTTATATTTGGTGAAGCCTAAATGCCGATGCTTCTGGGTTAGCTGGCATTAGGTGAAACCCTATGCTACTATCATCAATGAATCCCGGAAATTGCCTAAACTCCGCTTCAAAGGATGACGTACGCACAGGGTTAGTTTGAAAATTTTGGAACATCGGACGTTGTTCCGGAAATTGAAAGGTAGGGCATCGCGCAGGCGATGCCGGAGAGGACCCACCATAACCGCCCGACCCGGCGAAGAACCAAGCCGCCTCACCTTTCTTGATGTTTGTCGAGGGCACCTGGGGAAGATGAGCCATGCTCTTAAATTTGGAAAAAGAAAAACTTTTATGCCGAAATTGAAAAATGGGCTATGGCGTTGTGCGTCTGGGAAGGGAGCGTGGATGCTCAAGACGACTTAAGAAAAAAATTTAAGTTTTTTATAAGAGTTCAGGGCTTATACTAATTATTTTGTGAAGAAATAATTAGTATAGGGGGGCAAGGGTCAAGTATACTTTGTCGTGGCCAAATGTTTTTTTAGGCGCAAAGAACCTACTTTACCTAATAAATTTATTTATTCTTTTTGCCGATAAATTGGACTTTATCGTAAAATTTTTAAAATGCGCAAGAAAAGTGTGAGCAAGTGTACTTAGACGCAATTTTATAAATTTTCACAATCGAAAAAAGTAAGAGTAACAGATCTTTTTAAGAAGAAATTAAGATAAAAATTAAATTTTCACGAAAACTAATAAAGGGATTTCCGCAAGTAAATTTGGAAAATTTAACTAGCGTAATGTCTCTGGAGGGTAAGGTTTTTTAATCTAATTTTTTTTTACGATTTTCCCCGAAAACTTAGAATGTCTTTAACGTTAAATTTCCGCAAAAAAAAAGTTTTTCGTCTTAATCTTCTGACTGAAAGAGAAAATTTTATTTTGTTTGTTGAGTATTGGAAACTCAAGTTAGAATAGCTACGCGATCTTTATGACGGTGATCCGAGATTGCAACACCAGTTCGCGTATACAATCCCGAATATCACCCGTCTTTCGAACTGTAGTGTACCGGACTCTGGGAAATAAAACCAATCTTACCTAGACTCTATTTATTTTTATCCAGAGGACTCCCGATACACCGTATTTAAACCGCTTTTTTTTCAATAAGTTTATTATTTTTAAAGTCTTCAGGGGCCTCGGAGGCACTTTATTTTAAATAGATTAAAAAACACTATCAATTTCAGCTACGCAGCTCTTTAAAATATCGTCGATGTTGTAACCTCTTCTTGGCTGTTCAGCCGTCCGACAAGCGATGAAAGTTAACTACTGCTTAAGGCAACTGAATTCCGCTACTCCTCTTGAATATTCTCTTTCTTTAGATCTGATCTGCTACTCGTTTAATACTACTTCAGTTTTGCTACTACCGCCGATTTCTGTATAAGATCTGACGGTTACTTTACTTTCCGGGAAGTCACGTCCCAAAATTAGGTGATGTACCGACAAAGTAACGTGATATTCAATCGCAAATTTTAACGTTAAATTTTGTCGCCGAATATGCATAATTCTGTTAAAAATGCTTTTAAAACATTTAGGCAGATAAGAAAAACAATTTACAATTGTTTTTTCCGCTGTTCCGTTTTTAAAAAAGAACGTACATTTTCAACAATATATATATATATATATATATATATATATATATATATATATATATATATATATATATATATATATATATATATATATATATATTGATTTGTAGCGGCTTTTTTTTCAATTATTTGTTTATTACAAAAAATATTATCATCGTCACCACGAAATCTGTACTGTTCTTCGTCGTTATGTTCTTTTTCAATGAGTGTTTTTCCATAGAGTCGACTGATTACGCTGGTTATCGTTATACTTCTGTAATTCTGGCAATTTTACTTGTTTCCTTTTTTTGAATTGAGAAAATGTTCCTTCTTACCATTGTTTTGGGGGTTTTTGACCATCGAGACATTTATTAAATATCCATATAAGCATATTAAAAAGCTTTATTGTTTCCCTTTTTAGTAATTCTGTATACATCCATTTTTTAATTTTTTTATAGCTTTAACGACATCATTACTATCTATTTCGATGTGTTCTCCATATATGTCAATTACCGCTGCTTCTTCCATATACTAAACCCTCTTTTCAGTAAGTAATTCCTGATAATACAAAATCTGGTTTTTATGAATTTCAAAACTTCAAAGCATTTTCTTCCGCTAATGTATGTGTCAATTAAACTTTTAGATACTCTGCATAAATTACTAAAGATTTATCTCGAGTTATAATAAATAATATCAGTTTACAAGATCTTGTAAAACATTTCCCTTTAAATTTAAATTCGTAATATCTGGCTGTGTTCCTAAGTCAGCAGACTCTTTTTCAAATAATTTAACAGTATTTTATTAGATTTAATCTGAAATCCGAAACTTTAAAAAGCTAGGAGAACAAAAATAGGAAGT
This sequence comes from Diaprepes abbreviatus, assembly GCA_034092305.1. NCBI lineage: Eukaryota > Metazoa > Arthropoda > Insecta > Coleoptera > Curculionidae > Diaprepes > Diaprepes abbreviatus. The sequence goes on from JASJET010000129.1 coordinate 5,717,098, forward strand.
TTAATATCTCGGATAGATCTCGTTGCGAGGAGTGCCAACAAAAATATATAGAACAAACAATTTACAGTAGACACGTAGACATATTTCTTTTCCTATTAAATCGGATGGATTTATAGCAATTTCAAACGATTTATTCCGGAGTTTCTAGAAACTATGAGATCTATGTTTCGGTTTTTTTTTGTTGTTGTTTAACAATTTTTTCCACGACTAGGACGAAGTCAAAAAGAAAAGCAATGTTTGTCAGTATCATACAGGTACGTATGTATGTAAATTCGTTTTTTCATTCCTTTATAACGGATTAATCCACTTTACGAAACGAGAAATCATTGGATTTGTCCTAATCTGGCAAGTCTTGGTAGATCTGTAAAATTTATTAAAGATCAAAATGAAGGATCATATACTAATTCTACATACGCGCAGGGCTTAAATTCCGTTTATTTTCTTACATAAACTATGATTAAACAGATTCTTTGCTAAATTAAGTCGATATACATACGTAAGATTGAACTACTGCTTTAGATAAAGTATTAATTTTTCCTAACACGGGCCAATAAGTTATGCACTGTCAAAGTATTTAAAATGTCATGTATAAAGTTTGCATTACATAGGAAATTTTTTGATAAATTATTTTAGGTAAATTTTAATTTTGCGGTTCGTTTTTTCTTTAAAAATAATGCCAAGCGAAGTATGGAAATATGGTATGGGTAATCAGATGATTATATAAATTTTCCAAATACATATAATTTCATAATATATATATATATATATATATATATATATATATATATATATATATATATATATATATATATATCTGTTCTTTGGCGATTTTGGATAAAATAAAAAATTTTAATATGTACTTGTGTAACACAATAATTATTTTGTTTCTTTGCACACAATTTGTGACGCTCCAAGTATTTTTTTAACCATGTAGACTATCCAAAGAATGTAATGACAAAACACACTTTCAAAAACCATTGCCGAAACTCACTCGTTTCATTTTTTTAATTATATAACATACATATAATTTGAAAGATTTTATTTTTTGATTTATGGGGAAGAAAAACGTCATAAAAGTGAAACTGTTTATATCTATATATATATATATATATATATATATATATATATATATATATATATATATATATATATATATATATATGATCAGCGCTGGAAGCATCAGCTTGAATTACAGGGAAGTTTTGATTAGATTAATAATAAAACTTTGAGGACGCAAGGAGCCCAAGCTCTTCTTTAACGGGAGTTATAACCATGAGAACTTTGGATCAGGTTGATAAAAAGAACAGTTTTTTGGAGTTTCAGCTAAATCCACAGAAAACAAATTTCCATGAGAACAGATTCCTTCTACATGTTATTATTTGTCAAAATTTTGAAAAATATCATTTGAAGAAGTTGTTTGTTTTTTGATTTATTGTAAACTCTTTGGTACAATTTAAATTCTTTTGCACTGATTAATTCCCGAATACATTCAAAATCCTCTCCTGTACAAATTTTAAAAAAATATATTTTTGATTGTTAAATATTGTTGCAAATAAATGTTTTGGGAAAAATAAAAATTTGCTGATAAAACTTGATTAAACCTAATTTCTACAGATAACTAATTCTTTACATAAATCGAATTAAAAAGAAAATATTAATACAAGAATAGACTTTATTAAATTTTTTAAAAAGAACTCCAGATTCTAGTCCTAATAGTGATATATTTTAATGCCAAAGAACGGAAAATTCCATGAAAATAATTTATCAACATTCAATAAATAAAATATTCTATCAGTAGAAACTTAAAAAGAACAAGCATCTTGTTTTTTCGATATTTTTCGTCATTTTATGACAATAATTCCAAACTTAACAGTTACAAAAAGTCTAGCGATATCTTCTCGGTTTGATTAAAATATTGACTACGCTTATTGCATTCCCTCATTTTATTTATTGATTTTATTCCCTTTTTTAGGAACAGAAGTGCCATAAATAATCTTGCAATATTTAATAAGTTAAATTTGATTTTGCTTCAACTCACAAACATTACGAAAAGGCAAAATAAATTCAGCGTTCGAAGGAAAACCCTACTGCGGTAATATTTTACCAACTGAAAACAAACCACAAGTGATGAACGTTTCTTTTATAAAATCATTCTCGTAAAAATTATTCTAAACTATTTTTACATTGTAAAACTCGTGTATCAACTTTGTTGGCAGTTGTCTCGTACATATCACTAACGAGGAATTATTTTTAAAGCCTGCTACGAGAGCCACGAAAGAAGTTTTCGCTCTCAGAAACAAAAACATCTGATTTCCTTGATAATTTTATGTCTCATCATAACCCTTATACGTTCAGAAACCATAAATGCAGATACAATTACATATATATATATATATATATATATATATATGTTTATGCGGTTTTCACGGATTCCTTCGTGTGAGATGCAATAGCAGTGGATATATCCACATTATGCCGTTGTAGTGCTGAAATCACATTCAGCAAACGTACAACTATATGCAGCTCCGCCTATGAATGAAGTAAAATGCGAACAGTAAATACAAACTTCTCTCCATCATATCCTTTCTGTGTTAGAGGTTGCACAGTTAGAATAAATTGTTATAAAACACAATTCATCCTATTCCACCATCATCGAGATGATGGCCTACCTGTACCACCATACCGAGAAGAAAGTCAAAACTTACCCTCCCCGCCACAGTAATACGGCAGAGGTACATGTTTCGTCTCTACTAGACTCATCAGGGTACCGACATGCACCTGGCTGTGCAAAGGACAGATCGGAAGGAAGCATGCAAATACTGAACGCGGCTTCGCCGATCTCCCGCCGGATGGCGTATATATGTTTATGCGGTTTTCACGGATTCCTCCGTGTGAGATGCAATAGCAGTAGATATATCCACATTATGCCGTTGTAGTGCTGAAATCACATTCAGCAAACGTACAACTATATGCAGCTCCGCGCAGCTGAGCTCTAATACAGAAAGGATATAATGGAGAGAAGTTTGTATTTACTGTTCGCATTTTACTTCATTCATACGCGGAGCTGCATATAGTTGTACGTTTGCTGAATGTGATTTCAGCACTACAACGGCATAATGTGGATATATCCACTGCTATTGCATCTCACACGGAGGAATCCGTGAAAACCGCATAAACATATATACGCCATCCGGCGGGAGATCGGCGAAGCCGCGTTCAGTATTTGCATGCTTCCTTCCGATCTGTCCTTTGCACAGCCAGGTGCATGTCGGTACCCTGATGAGTCTAGTAGAGACGAAACATGTACCTCTGCCGTATTACTGTGGCGGGGAGGGTAAGTTTTGACTTTCTTCTCGGTATGGTGGTACAGGTAGGCCATCATCTCGATGGTGGTGGAATAGGATGAATTGTGTTTTATAACAATTTATTCTAACTGTACAACCTCTAACACAGAAAGGATATGATGGAGAGAAGTTTGTATTTACTGTTCGCATTTTACTTCATATATATATATATATATATATATATATATATATATATATATATATATATATGAAAAGAGTGGAAAAATGTATGCTTATAGAAAGTCAAAAGGTGGAATAAATATCTTTTTATTTCAAACTAATTCTTAAGGTTTAACTACATTGCGTAAAAAAAAATAAATTAAAGGTAAATTTATTTTTTAAATTTTTTTTATAAACTAATTTTCTATTTCAGAACAACTTAGATAAAATTTGTAGAAAATTATAAAAACAAAGTGCGGAATCCCATCCGTAAACATACTGATTAAAAATGTTGTTATGTGTTATTCCAGTTTCGCAAAACTTATTTTTTGTTGCAAAACACCTGATAAAATACAATTAGTCACAAAAGTTGAACTTATTTAAGTACCTAGTTGTTTTTATCACAGATTGTATTATTCTCTGTCAGTCAGGACCCATTACATTACAATTACTATTTTCAAAATATCAAAACCATTTACTTTTTGCTTTAAATAAATGACTTACTATGCAAATTTATTCCCATTAACTCATAAATCATGGATCATGCAGTAGTTTACATATTTATCTGCTTATTTATTTATTTAATTAAAATCTAAAAGCTTTCCGATATTTTCATGCTAAAATGACATATAATTCGTAAAAGCAAATGGATTTTTACAACTTTCCTTTAAAGCGTTTTTTTAAATTACTGTAATTTTCAAAGATGTCTTAAAGAAATTTTCTTTTACGATCATTCCCTTCTTTTATGTCGAAATGTTAAAAAGTTCTGGTATTTAATTTTAGAAAAGACTTAGCAAACAATATTTAAAGAAGATAAATATCGCTGAATGTATATCCAATCTCAGGTTTCATGTAGGCAGCGGTTATCGTCCCGATATCAATTTAACAGGCACCAAAGAAATCATATATATATATATATATATATATATATATATATATATATATATATATACAGATTCATTCATTGCAGATATTGGCAGTAAACAATAAAAAAATCACCTTAGCGTTTATTATTATTCTGAAAATAACCATTGAACAAGGTATGAATTTGAATTGTGATTTACAAGCCAAACGGCTTCGCACTCCCTCCAGGGATTATTCACTCATACCAGGCATACAAAGACACCAAAAGTATGAAGCTCTGTGGGAACCCTTTCCATGTTATCGGGTCCTAGGTGACGTTGTCTGCTGTATTTCCTACAAACTTTCGGACGGTTCGCGGGGTTGCTAGGAGAATTGCTTTCTGCATCGGCTTATACAGATGCTGACTAAGGCCCAGTCCCTTGATTGATGTTCTGTAGGAGGTTCTTTGGTATTACTCCAATTGTTGACAATATTATGGGAATCGTTTGGACGCTGTTCATTGCCCATTGTCTTCGGATTTGGACCTCCAGATCTCTGTATTTAGCGGTCTTCTCATTGTATTTTGACCTTAGATTGTTGTTGTTAGGTACAGCAATGTCGATTAGTGTAGTTCGCCTAGAAATTTTATCTATTAGTATAATGTCAGAACCGTTCGGTCCCAATATAACTTGAACTGGTTGTTCTCAAGAACAGGCTCCGGATTGTACTTGTAATAAGGCACTTTTCCTACCTATAATAGGTTTAACTTTTCTGCTAACTCTTGGTGGAGTATCTTAGCGGCTGAGTAATGTCTTTCGTTATACTCGGTTGCGGCAAACGCTTGGCATCCTCCAGTTATGTGCTGTATTTGACAGCCATATCTGCATTGGTCATTTTCTATCTAATCTCTAATGATGAACTTCCGATAGTTCTTCGTCGGAATAACCTGGTCTTGGATAGCTAACAAGAAGCCCTCTGTTTCCGGAAACATCTGTCCTGAAATCAACCAGTAGTTCGACGCTGAGTTGTTGACATTGTCCTGATTAACCTCATTTGAATGTCGTCCATGAAGTGGCTTCTACAGAGCAGGCATATGTGTTGAGCGCCTTAAAAAAATTGCTACTATTTGTAATACCCGCCTAACCCTCCTGACAAATTCGGCCTTTATGGTCAATTCTTTTAGCCTGTTTCATACCTAGATATTTGTATGTTTAGTCTGCTTCCATTGCAGCTATAGTTTCTCCGTTCTGCATTGCAAAAGCCCCCGGTTGTATCTTCCCTTTAACGATATTCAAAATACGGCACTTGTCAAGTCTAAATTGCATTCCGATATCACCGGAGAACTCCTCTACACTTTTAAGCATTTGTTCCAGCTGGTTTCTGGTAGCAGCCATCAGTTTAAGATCATCCATGTATAGAAGATGATTCACTCTGACTACCTGTTCGTTGTTATTTCTAACACTAAAGCCGCATCTGGTTGAGTTCAAACGACGTGATAGTGGATTCATTGCAAGGCAGAACCACAATGGGCTAAGTGAATCGCCCTGAAATATTCCCCTTCGTATCGGAATGGTGTTAGTTCAGTTGTGAAATTATTTGGTACCCTTAAGCTAAGCAAACATTTATTAAAATTCTAATTAAAGATTTATTACTACCTAAATCGAGTTTTATTTGTCCCACATGCTGCTTACGTTTGTATTTTTTTTGTTTGTGTTTGCTCTAGGGGATAAAGTTGAAAGCTAGTTTCTAACGACTTCGCGAAAGGCTTCTGCATTCAGCCTAGCTTTTAATGTAGTGGCGCCCTGAATTACCCACCCCTACTCCCCGGCATAGGGGTTAGCTGGTGCTGTTACTAGCTGTCAACTGTTCTCTAGTGATTTATTTTAATTAATCTAACGTTTCTTCTCACTTAGTCGTTGGTACATCCTAATTTCTCGGGAGCATACAGGGAATTACTTTCTTGATACATATAGAGTGTACTTCGAACTTCCATTTTGGTTTTTTCGAGAAGATTTGGGGCCCCTGAAAAAAAGTTCAAGAAGGTAAAATTTTACAGACTCGGAAAAAAATACCACTCTGTATATTATTTCACATAAGTATTTTTTTATGAGAGCTATAAAAAGGGTTATCTATTCCAAATTGAACTTAATTATCTTTAAAAATAAATTATATAAATTTAATAAACTAAAAATAATAATAAATTTTAACACCCTGTATTTTAGAAACTACTTAGTAGTATGCATTTTTTCAAGAAGAAAATAAAATTGTGTTTTTACATATATACATCATATTAATAGTTGCATAACAGTTGAATAATACTAATTCAATATTCTAAATTACTCGGTTTATTTTCTTTAGTATTGTTACTATCAAGATGCCCTTTGATCGTTAAGCTTCAAAATTAACTATTATAAATATGTCTAATAGAATTCACATTGGTTTCTGGCTTATATTAAACATAGTAGATCCTGGCTTCATCACAGATACACCATTGAGATTGCAAATATAAGAACCGAGAAGGCGCCCCAGCGAATAATATTGGTTTCGAAAGTGCCAAACATCGCGAGTTCGATGCACATTTTAGAGGCTGACAAAGACCTTGCCGCCATTTTACTATTTAAATAAAGATTTTAGACGGTTTCATTTTTGCATTTAAAAGGAATGGGAAATGAATAAATTTAAAATTTCTTACTATTATCGTTATAATACCTTTGTGGCAAAATTCTTACTTCTCTATATTTAGAAGTTACCGACATTGTGAAATTTGTTAAAGAACTTTTTACATTTCAGTCTGCGAAGAACTGTAAATATTACTTAAGAGGTATTTTCTGTTACCTGCAGTTTTAGACAAAAATATCTTTAATATATCCCAGGATCCCCAATAGTCAGTCTTCAGTGCATTACTAACACTCCTCCTCTGTATCTCCGACGTTCTTTTCTTCTCATAAAATACGTCATATCTGTCAAATCTAGACCATTCCTTTTGGATTATGATAAAATCCTTAACCCTTCTGATTTCCCGGTCGTCTCAAATATCACATTGGGTGCCAATGTTAGAGCTTCTGCGTTTATAGCCTCTCATAACATATCCATTCCCGATACTACCCCCATCCTCCCTCAGATCTTCCCCCCCCCCCCTGGGATTATCCCCATTTTGAAATCAATTTTGATCTTCTGCAGTATGATAAGAACAATACTTTACCTTCCATCATCAATCAACACTTCCTTAGCCTAATTAACTCTAGGTTCAAATCTTTCAAACTATCGTTTACCGACGGATCCAAATCGGATCAAGGGGTAGGCTGAGCTGCCGTAACAAGCTTTTCATGTAACAAAACAAAGTTAAATCCCCTTTCATCCATTTTTTCAGCTGAATTGTTTGCCATCAAGGAATGCATCAGAGAGATAATTAAGCACTCCTCCATCCCCAATCATTTAATCATCTCTGATTCCCTCAGCTGCCTGAGATCGATCCAAGCCATTAACACATCCCACCCTCTCATGAATCAAATTCTCGACCTCCTTAAAATGGGATCCCAACGTAATCTGTACATAGCTTTCATGTGGGCCCCAAGCCACATCGACATAGAGGGGAATGAATTGGCCGACACTCAAGCAAAATCTGCAATCCTTGAGGGCGCCCCTTTCTTCTCTTTACTCAACCCCAAAGAATTCATAGACACATTGATAACATTATTCGCAACATTGCGCAGGCTCGCTGGGAATCTCTAGAAAACCCCAATAAACTCTTCCACATCAAGAGAAATTTCTCAGAGACTTATCACTTCCCCCAACTGTCCAGAAGGGAAAATGTTGTTTGGAAGAGAATCGCGATTGGACATTGCAGAATGACTCATTCCTTTCTCCTTAAAAACGAGGACCCCCCTCAGTGTCCGTCTTGTATTTCCCCTTTGTCTATAAAACACATAATTTCTGACTGTCCCTCATACAGAAACGCTAGAGAAAGGTATCTAACTCCTAATGACTTTGTGACAGTTATGTCTTTTGATTCTTGCTAAAGCCAAACGCTTATTGTGTTTCTTGAGGCATATTGATCTTTATAATAAGGTTTAATTGATCCCAACAATTTCTACAGTAGGCGCTAAATGGTCTGAGTTACTGATGCGCCTTTAACCTTTAAACTAACTAACTATTTCATTTTATAATTAAAAATCTCGAGACATTTAGAAAAGTTGCTACAATGTACAAGACATTACAACACACTATGCCAAAACTCTTGATTTCTTATAAAATGTTAAACATACTTTAATTCAAAGAGGGTAAGAGTAATTTTTTCTAGCTGGTTCATGTAATTCATTCTCAACTGAACTGGCTGATATTCTTCTTTTAGCGCAAAACATATAACTTAACAACAGTCCGACTTGATTCAAATGGCATTTGTAGCAGCGACAACCGACTTTGACTCTTTGAGATTAAAAGATTTAAAAATGTAAGAAGAGAAGTCGGTGATAAATTTGCTTCTGAACCCGAGCTAGAATTTCAAGGTCACTTGCCATTGGAACACTACCAAATATAGAAATTTAACACTCCAGTTGCTCCCTCCGAGTTTTAGTGGGATAAAGTCAGTAAAAAACACGAATAGATGTTTTTTTACCATTCCTCCTATTTTTTTTTTTTTTTTCAAAATGACTTGGAGTTCATTAATGTCGAAAAAGGAGGATATATGGATTAGTTTACCTTCAAGGGCGACGAATCGGTCGAAAACAAACCCTCATTGGATAAAGTTTCATGTACAATAATCTAAAACTAGTTTTGTTGTTGACACTTCTTAACTAATATCAGTGTATAAATAAGTATAAAAACATTTTATGGAAAAATAAAATTAAACCGTTTTAAAAACTGAATGTACTCAAAGTAACTGACTTGAAAGTTTTGTTACCTTTCACTCGAGCTGCACAATACGGAATGTCTGGTGCAGCCAGTCTGTACGAAAAGCACGTCGCCCATAGCAATTCACCAAATTTAATTTAGGAAGGAAAATTACGAAACAAAATTAAGGCTATTCCCGGCAAGAACCAGCAAAAATCCCAAGTTCCTGCCAAGGAAATGAGAATGCCTCAGGACCTATTATGTTTTTAGTCTTTTTCTTTCGAATTTTTAACTGTTCTTGAACAAGAATAATGTTAAGACAGCGTGAGTTGTGGATTTTCTGTTAAAACACAGTTTTTACTATATATATATATATATATATATATATATATATATATATATATATATATATATATATATATATATATATATATATATACGTTGAAGGACGTTACGGAAAATTTTAAATATTAAAAAATTGTGTATAGCTCTTATTAATTTTTTAGAAACAATACTTAATCAAATGTTACTTTTGTACAACTCTTAAAAGAATATTTTTTCTGTTCTAATTTATTTATGTAAGATGCTTGATAAGGAAAGAACAAAAGTTGTATCACGCAAGAATTAGTACTTAATTAGTTTCTAGCATTATAATAAATCCTAAACATAGGATATCGCTCAGTATTATATGTTTCGTAACACGTTATCTTAATAAAGTTTTAATACTGAATTAAGCATTGTAATCTTATTCATTTAAAATTAAAATGGCTGATCGGAATCTTTCTTCGCACGCACGTTCCTCACGCGTAATTGTGCGTGACAGTTTTAATCGTGAATAAAATATATTTATAGATCCTTCAGCCACAGCATAAAGTACTTAGTTTAAATAAATTATATTTGCTCCACGAATTTCTGATTCGCATAACAGGTGATAAAAGATTGGCAAATTTTAGCATAAATCTGCTTTAATTTGCTCAGATCATTAAAATAATAGAGCACAATTGATATAGATATGTTTACTGTAACTATAAATTTTGAAGCAGAAATGTCAAAAATAATATGGCTATCCATAATGAAACAAAAATGACATAGTTTGTCAACGAAAATTCCAATTTCCTTTGCACTTCGATTTAATGTCTTTTTTAGTTATAAATTCAAACTATACAGCTACTTATCTGGTTGTGAGTACTTGCTAATGGGTTGCAGTCACTAAAAGGTGGTCACGGCTAATTGAATACTTACAAGCTGGACTGCTCTAGGATGTTTTAATATCCTCTTGTGAGTGATTTAATATATGTGGTCAAGAAGGAATTAAACTCAACACACTCGCCAACAGAAGTAGTTGGTTTCTACTTGAAAATAGACAATTTTTTATTAAACAAAAATGGGTATATTTTGTGTTTAAAGCACGTTGTGTCAACGGTTACCGTACATATAAACAATTTTTGTATGTTTAACACATTTCAGTTCTATAAGAAAACTTCAAATAATCGACTTAAAGAGAAGCTAAAAGAGGACAATAATATTATCCAGCACTGAAAGTTTTGATGTATTTGTGACCATCAGAGGTCACTCTTGCGAGTGGTATTGGGATTGACTGATCAGGCGTATAACCAATTAAAAAGAGTTCTAGTGAGTTAGTAAAACACAATTTTCGCAATTTTTGCGCGGTATTAACTTAATTAAGCGTAATGTCGGCAGCCTATGAATGACAATAGTAATTGAGTTAGACGTCTTGAAATGTCACTTCTGCAACCAAAAGGGGTATTAATTTGAATACACCAGCAAATCTATTTAAATGTATACAAAAATCTATAGAAATATAAATAATTGCATTGTGATACATTAAATCATAGATATAGAAGTTAAATATATATATTATGGATCCCATAGAAGCAAAATGGCTCACGCTTTGAAGGAAATAGAGTGTTTTCGATGAGTATTATTTGTCTTTCTAATAACGGTCAGAAGACAGGGGTATCCAATTACGTTGAAGTATCGCGCTTAGCTCCATCATTAGGAAGACAGGTACTACTCAACGAAAACACTTTGTTTCTTTTTAAGCTTGCGCTAACTTGCTTTTATATGATTCACAGTCTATAGACTTAAATATTTTGTCTATGCATTAAATATTCTTCATAATAGACCCAAACTTTTGTATGCTGTTGAAGCCAAAAATGGCAAAAAATGGACGAAAAACAAGGGCAAGGTCGCTCCTGTCGATAGTCAGCTGAACATTTTGTAGTACAGAAACTCTTTTTACATTTTAACATCGTAAATTAGCGATTTTTCAGATTAGATTTTGCGGGTCTAACAAATATCATTACTAGGATTTTAACTAAGCTATCATCAGTGTAAACTAATTAGAAAAGGTGGATGTAAAAGGAAAAATAACGATTTGATGTAAAAAAAAATCACATGGCTAAATATAAAGAAATATTTTTTACAATTCATATAAACAAAATAAGATTCCTCCGGAAAAAATACTTCAGTTATGTGATGAGCAACATTGTTCCAATAGCGCAGTAGTTAAAAAAATTATTTAAAATTTAAAATTGTGATAATAAAGAGCAGCAGAATTGTAGGATGACGCTATAACAAAAAAAAAATTATTCTTAAACACCTTCTTACTTATACTAATGATATTTACCAACTATATTTTTTATTTCATAGGATAATACTTTGATTGATCGATTGAATGCTATAGGAAGTTAAGGTTGGAAAGTCCTGTAGCCTGGAGGATTACTCTCTTTCCTGTTACATCTGTCTAGACTCCCAGAAGACAAATAATTCTGATCCTTGAAGATGTTTCCAGTACGTTCGAGCTTCGCAAGATAATGTATGAGGTTGTTTCGTCCTCTTCGTCATTTAGTCTTCGTATTGGTTCCTCATCATACGTGCCCATTTGGTGTAAGCGGGCTAATATTTCAGCCCAATCTGTGTATGTGTCCCACAATATGGTTGCATTGGTTCTGGTGTTGATGATTTATCCACCAGGATATCCACTCATGAATAGCCGTTATAGGGATGTCAAGTATTAGTTCTAGAGCAATAAATGTGTAGCAAACCCTTACGGTAATAGTTACGTTATACATATATAAATAATAACATAATTTGAAATATCTTTTTCTGGCTTTTATTTCATTATTAAGTGTCTTAAAAAGTCAATATAAGGCAGTTTTCCTGGGGTAAAAAGAAATAAAAAACTAGAAATTTTAGGCTCCCTAATAATTCCAAGGCAATGTCTTTTGCGGGAAAATTTTCACGATGGAATTTATTATTGCTGTTTTAATGATCCTTCAAGTGACGCTTAGAGGCAGAATAAAATTTTAATTGGAGAATATTCGCTGGCTTTTGATAATTTTATCACCATCCTTATTTTGTATTATGGATCCCATCGAATGCCGTCTTTATATTATTGCGATACTAAAAGTGGACTTTTTATGTAGTTGACGAATCTTGATAATGTAATGAACATACAAACTTACGAAACGTTACAAATTTAAATGTATATAATACAACAAAATTGCTTTGTTTATTCCTGAACATAGGTTGTATGTATGTGTCGGTCTACTTAAAATCGGGATATTCCTACTCTCTGAACTGGTCAAGGGTTTGACTGCTTGATGGTCAAAACATCCAGTCGGTGGTCGGTTCTCGGGCGCCACCCTCGGGATTAATGTGGTCGAGGGCCCACTTATGCAGTCGAGAAACTGCAAGCTGACTGACAGCTGCCAATTGTTACTTGTAATATTAAAAATGGGACTAGGTAATGAAACATCCTGTATCGTGTATTCCACACTTCTATAAAAAGACATGATCTAAAACTAACTTACAACTTAAGATGTACAATAAAATAAACATTTAAACGGTCTGGAGGGCAAGAGTATGTTATGAGGGCTGTTCATAGTAGCGGTAGGCGGTAACCCGGTGGTATCATTCACGACGCTATTAACTTTAGCTCGTACTACGCATTTGCGACGCTATTCACGACGGCTCGTGCTTGAATTCACGACGCATCATGTCTAAAATCCGCGGACGCTCTTCACAAAGCTTCGTACTAACATTCGACCAACGGCGGTACACACGATATGTTCAACAGTAACCCGGCATCGATCGGTGATAAGCGGCGTCTCTACACGGCGGCGGCGATCTTTACACGCGACGGCGGCGATAAACGTCACGGCGGCAATTGTTAAGCGCCCTTATCAACGAACGTCGGAAGGCACCCGGCGACAAAACAAATTTTTGGTCAATATGGAAACAAAACAAAACTGACGGTATTCAGTGCATGTGTGTACAGATGATGGTAGGAAGGAAAGAAAGAAATCGATGCTGCCCGTACTTGTAAGGGTTCTCGACAGCGTCAGAAGGATAGAACGACATTGCCTATACTTTCAAGGGTGCTCGAGAATGCTGGCCATTAGCGGGGTAAGACGTAAGGAAGGAAGTGGATGGTGAAACACTATATACACTCAAGCTTAGCCTTACCTACATTGCTAGACCAGGAAGGCGCGGTCCAGCAGGCGACCCAGGCAGTCTCTTGGAACGGTTGACCCGGGTGGAAAACGTGCAGTTCTCCGCGAAATAATGGTCAGCTTGAGCTTAAGTAGTCGGCTCGAGCTCCCACTACGCCGAAGAGTGACGGCGTGGGTGATCGCGCATACAATACTGCTGTATACGGCGCGTAGTTACTATGGACGGAAGCTCTGAAAACCGTCGGAAAATCGCATTTCCCGACATGGCGCGGCAAATCTAATTTTATACCGGCAATATTGAAACGTTAAGCATTCTTTTCCCGCAAGAATCAGATTTTTCAGATGTATAATTAATAAATTAAAGCCCAGTGAACATACTCATGCCCAAAAATTTATTAATTCGATACAGCTTCTCTATGCCTCATTGGTAACAGTTGAATATCTAAATTATAAATAGTTTTCCAATTATTTTCTTATTTTCTCGATAACATTGATATCTGGAAAAAATAAAATATATAATTTTTTAAAAAAATATTGAATGAAGTAGCATTGCTTATTGTTTTTTACTGACCAATTGCATACTGACATTTTATAACCTAAACTTAAATTTTAAATAACATATTTGTTTTTAAAGTCAAGGTGACCCACTGTTGGGAACCACGGATCTAAAGTGTAACTTACAATATTTGTTAAACTTAGAATTTTGTTTTTATGGTCATTCCAATTTATAGAATTATACCTTATAATATTTTAACTGGATTTACGTATTTTCTAAAACAGCGCGTTTGTAAGTAGCTTTAAAGGTACTGCTGATTGTATTTGTCTTCGGTATTTCTTTAATTACGAAAGATTATTGTTCATTTACTAGAAAAATTGAATTAGTGTATCTGTAATATTTCACAATATCATATGGTATGACTCACAAAATTTGTTAAACTAGAATTATGTCGTTATGGTCATTCGAATTGATTATGGTTATCAAATTTTAAACAAAAGCCTCTAAATCTCCATAATTAATTACACAACCAACATATAAAAACAATACATCATCGAAAATATAAATTAAATTTATAATGCGGTTTGCTTGATTAACTAATTAGCCAAATGATTATAAATATGAGCAAATAAATATAAAAATTTAAATAATGGCATGGAATATGGAAATTATACAAATCAGTCTAAATCATTGATCTGAAAGGTTTATTGAATTAATGGAAATAACTGTCGGTTTGGTTTATCGGCATTTTATTATCAACCGGTTTTAGTGTATTTGAATTTTTTAATATTGCCATTCGAAAAAAACGAGCTTTTAACAACGTAAAGAGATTAAATTTTCATATGACTATTAGAACAAACTTTAAAATTCGAGGCTTAGCTCGATAGCGAATGAATGATTTAATTTGCAGGTTATAAAATACATTGCCATTTTCACTAAAAAACGTACAGCAGAATATAAAGCAAAAAAGAAATATACAAAAATAGACTTGCCATAGCAGGATATTAATTTCAAGTTTTAAAGGGATATATTGTTAAACTTACGGCAGATTTTAAAAATAAAAACTTTATTTCGATTCTGTGAAAACACTAACATATATTATATCTTTAAGACTTTTTGAGAAAATAATTTTAAAATATATCAAATAAGTGACTAATTACTTTTTACAGAATTACTAAACACGAATGTATTCTTCAGATGTAAACGGAAGCAACAATGTTATGATATAAATATCTTCAGCATGCTGAAATTGTACCTGTCTTCATTTGTTTTCTACCGCTTAAAATGCAAGCTTCTCTGAAAAACCACTAGTTAAACCAAGGATGCATCATTCAATAATATACCTCTCTAAAATTTGAAACCGATACACATATTTTACATCGATTCTGATAAATAATTTATTTACGAAATACCGTTATTTATAAATAAAATTAAAGGCGAGTTAACAAGTGAGTAGAACTTTTAATCCTATCATTATAATTCACGGTCAGTTATCCACAAAATAGGCATTTTTCTGTAGAACTGGATAATAAAAGATTTAGCCAACATAGAGCAGACAAAATAACAGCGATGGAAACAGTAAAAATATATTTATTGTAACTTTTTTCTAATTTTGTAAGTATCATCACTTTCTAAAGTCTTTACAATCCCTTTTACAACCTATTAATTAAAATTACAATACTTTTAGATACTTGCTTTCATTTTATACATATACAGCCGCAGATCCAAGGGGGAGGCGACCCCTTCAGAGCTTTGAGTTCAGGAAAATAGACCCGATTCTGCCTCTTATACTAGGAATGTGTATGCTGTTGACATCTCTCCCGGCGACAACTTGTTTTTTTCTTGCCCCTCCCCCCCAAGAGCTTTGAGTTCAGAAAAATAGATCCGACTCTTCTTCTTATACTAGGAATATGTATGCTGGCATCTCCCATCCCTCGACAACTTGCTTTCGCTTACCATACTATACTTTTGTGATATCACCTCTCCCCCCCCCCCCCCAAGAAGAGAGAGGCTGGATTCGCTCCTGTACATATACATGTTTTCAGGAAAACATTTTTTAAACTTCTACTCATCTTTTCTTCTCAACACTCAATCTTCAAATTTAATAAACACTATTTCAAATACAATAGTAAAAGTTTCTTTTTTCCATACTTTACCTCTTATAGAAGGTTTCACTGATAAATTGATTAAAATTTTGAAATATACAGATATTGAAATAGCAAAAAGACAAATATTAACTCTTTCCAAAATTTACTCTAAAACGAAAACACTTCTACAGTTGAATGAGACGTCCTGTATCATTTACAAAGTTCCTTGCGCTAACTGTCAACATAGGCCAAATGTTCAGAAGCCTCAAAGACAGGCTCATTTCCCATCGGAGTGTTGTCAATAGAGCTTTGCCCTCTTGTGCTTTGGTTGAGCATGTCTTTGATCTTGACCACTCTATGAACTGGGATGGCACTAATATTCTAGAAACAGATCCTTCATATTATAAAAACTCAAATAATCAAGATGTCAACTCTACGAACAAAAAAAGGACACTGAGAATCTGAGTGCCATTTACAGCTATATCCTGAAATTGGAGCAAGAAAATTATTTAAGCTTCCTGGACAGTCCATATCCAGATGAGCAAGCATTTTTCACTTTAGCACTTATATCTTGTCAAATATTAAACAAGTAATTTTTACGGAACCACTGCCCCTTATTAGATTTTCACTGAATTTACTACTCTGGTAACACACGTCACTATTTTAATTGACGGTTGACATCTCTAACTATAAAATGGCGAAATAATCAGGTTCGACGTTTACCGTTCTGGATTTTTAAGAAATAATGAAATTCTTCTTGTTCAGTTTGAACAGTCCTATTATGCTTGTAAAGATAATTAAAAAGTTTTAACAAAAATAGTTGTTTATGTCGGTATAGCCTTATTCAACAGCAAATTCTTGTAAATTGTGCATCCAACTCCATATTGACTTCTATGAAACCAATACTATTCGCTGAGATGCATTCTGAGTTTCTGTAATCTTAACAGCATCATCTCGTAATGCTTCTTGACACCTACTAAATGAATTATTGTCCGAAATACGGCACATTTGAAATTCAAATTTACTATTTTCTATAGAGTAAGAAATCTAATTATAAATGAAACAGAACAAATAACATTTCCTATTTCGCAATCATTAAAAATAGATACTTATTTATGTAAAGTAACCGTAACAAAAGATAGTTAATTGATGTTTACATTATTTTGTATTTCAAGATGGCAGTGGTTTCCAGATTAAGTTCAATGTTAATCCTAAATATTTCGAGTACACATTCGAAATGACTACAACGTTATGTAAATAGGCTTAAAACTGGTTCAATTAATTATTCGGTTTAGATGGTTAAAAGTGACTGTTTCAATTCAAATTGTTCATGTAACGCAAATTATCAATGATCCAGTAATATCGACCATATATATATATATATATATATATATATATATATATATATATATATATATATATATATATATATACAGGGTGTCCAAGATAAGGATCCTAACCATGGGGATCTCGGAAACAGTTGGAGATACGAGGTCGGTTAAATTAGAGAAAAGTTGCGCAATTTAGTGCTAAATTAAACGCAATTTAAAAATTTTAAAAATTCAAAATACTTCCGGAGATTTCCGGAAAAAAACGAATTTTGGCAAAATCGTTTTTAATTTTTGTAGGCTTTATTTAAAGAGATATCAAAAAATAAAAGGTAGATTCTTCTTGCCACTTTTTATTTTTTATAATTTGGTCTAAACAAAATTTAAATCCGACGTTTCGTTTCTGAGATACCATCATGAACTTTCATTTTTTATATGGAACAAAAAAAAGTATCCCATGTATTTGATAGCATTTTTTATTACAAATTCAACGGTGTATCACACTTGCATATCAAGTGTGTAGTTCATTGGCTTTTATAAAACTGATTTACCTTTCTCTCTCGCTCTCATGGAGCTCTTATGGAAAGTACTTGAACTACGTATTCGATATGCAAGGGTGATACATCGTTGAATTTGTAATAAAAAATGCTATCAAATACATGGGATACTTTTTTTTGTTCCATATAAAAAATGAAAGTTCATGATGGTATCTCAGAAACGAAACGTCGGATTTAAATTTTGTTTAGACCATATTATAAAAAATAAAAAGTGGCAATGAGAATCTACCTTTTATTTTCTGATATCTCTTTAAATAAAGCCTGCAAAAATTAAAAACGATTTTGCCAAATTTCGTTTTTTTTCCGGAAATCTCCGGAAGTGTTTGAAATTTTTAAATTTTTTTAACTGCGTTTAATTTAGCACTAAATTGCGCAACTTTTCTCTAATTTAACCGACCTCGTATCTCCAACTGTTTCCGAGATCCCCATGCTTAGGATCCTTATCTTGGACACCCTGTATATATATATATATATATATATATATATATATATATATATACATATATATATATATATATATATACATATATATATATATATATATATATATATATATATATATATATATATATATATATATATATATATATGAAGTAAAATGCGAACAGTAAATGCAACTGCGTTCCAACCATATCCTTTCCGTGTTAGAGGTTGCACAGTTTAGACAAATTGCTAAGGAACACAATTTATCTTATTCCACCACCATCGAGATGATGGCCCACCTGTACCACCATACCGAGAAGAAAGTCAAAACTTACCCTCCCCGCCACAGTGATACGGCACTTCATTCATATACGGAGCTGCATGCAGTTGTACGTTTGCTAAATGTGATTTCAGCACTACAACGGCGTAATGTGGATAGATCCACTGCCATTGCATCTCACACGGAGGAATCCGTGAAAGCCGCATAAACATATATACGCCATCCGGCGGGAGGTCGGCGAAGCCCCGTTCAGTATTTCCATGCTTCCTTCCGATCTGTCCTTTGCACAGCCAGGTACATGTCGGTACCCTGGTGAGTCTAGTAGAGACGAAACATGTACCTCTGCCGTATCACTGTAGCGGGGAGCGTAAGTTTTGACTTTCTTCCCGGTATGGTGGTACAGATGGGCCATCATCTCGATGGTGGTGGAATAGGATAAATTGTGTTCCTTAGCAATTTGTTCAAACTGTGCAACCTCTAACACGGAAAGGATATGGTTGGAACGCAGTTTGCATTTACTGTTCGCATTTTACTTCATTCATATACGGAGCTGCATACAGTTGGACGTTTGCTGAATGTGATTTCAACACTACAACGGCATAATATGGATATATCCACTGCCATTGCATCTCACACGGAGGAATCTGTGAAAGTCGCATAAACATATATATATATATATATATATATATATATATATATATATATATATATATATATATATATATATATATGTGTGTGTGTGTGTGTGTGTGTGTGTAATTGAAGGTTTTCGGGCATCCCGTGTATGTGCTAAGTCCCTCTCAGGACTGTAAGGCAGCTGACGTTTCGGTGAAATCTCATTCACCATTTTCAAAGCTCACTGTATGGCGTCAGTTCACTCGCAGACGCCATGCAGTGAGCTTTGAAAATGGTGAATGAGATTTCACCGAAACGTCAGCTGCCTTACAGTCCTGAGAGGGACTCAGCACATACACGGGATGCCCGAAAACCTTCGATTACGCATCACGCCCGTGAGAATATCCGACATAACATATATATATATATATATATATATATATATATATATATATATATATATATATATATATATATATATATATAGATTCTTTGGAATTGAAATTGGAACAAGCTGATTCTTTTGTACAATTCATTTAAAAAAAATATTTATTTAAACAAGAATTATTTGCTTTTTTTGTCACTGAAGAACGAAAATGAGAAATGTCAGATGAACAAATTTAAAATAAATAAATAAAACATCTTACGAAATTATCATTTTTATATAGGTTCGTGTGCGTCATATCCAATAATATTGTGAAAGTGAAAAAGTTATATTATTGAATTTATGATATACATTTTATAACGTTGATATATTAAATAAAAAAGTAATATTTTTATAGCGCTATTTCTCTTTTCATTTTTTTTTTCATATTACGTTAAACACATTATTTTAGTTTACTTCACATTTTGAAACAATATGCAGTATGGAACTAGATAATTTCTGCATGTTTCACTAAATACCGTTTCATTTAGAAGCTTTGAAACTGCTTTTTGGAGTTGTTATGTTTAAGTAAAACTTCACGCAAACATGGTACGAAATTTTTTTTTACAATAAAAATATCTTACAGGAAATTTGATTTTAAGCTGATTAGTATAAGTCCATTTTATTTAGTTAAATACAGAAAAAACTAGAATAGCTTTTAAAGAATAATATTCCGAAGGATTTCTAAAATATAGTAATTCAAAAAAAAACAAAATTCTGTTTTTTTTTTTGTAATATCAGTTTTCTAAAACAAAGGTAGATATATTTTTAAATTTACCTAGGTTGCCTGATGGCGACTTCACATTGATACTACTTTGGGGCATATACATTCATGAAATTAGAGATTAATAAAAAAAAAAGTATTTCATGAATTTTCTAGAACACTTTTTTAACTAGATTTGGCACTGGTATAAAGTCAGATCTTAAGCCGTGTGATTTTTACCAGATTACTCACCAGTTAAGTAAAAAAGAAGATATTTTTATAAATAATTCTCCTGGATACTAAAAAATACATTTTTAACTCCTGTTATATCTAATATATTAACATTGTGTATTATTAGTTAAGTTTTCTACGCGATTTTTACGTTAACTTGGAGACAATCCTAATATCGTAGAAACACAATTATTGCTACTTAGGTTTTGATGCCACTTAAACTATCATTTCTTTTTATTCACTAAGGGGGTGTTCTCCTTAAATAAGACATATCCATTCGAAAGATATGGGCAATCATTTTACCTATCATTAGTTTGTTGACGGCCGTTTTGAGTAGCGCGCTTCTTGATTATCTCAATCATTGACATGGATTATTCAGCTAGGATATTCCTTTTCTATCTAGACGTCTTTCTCCCTCGATTTTTCCTTAGATACTTAAACCATTCCCGAAAAATGTGCAAGTGAGATCATAAGGAAAGCTTACATTAAAAGGCTGATCGATATATATTCTGACAGTCAATCGGCCCTGAAAATCCTTTCGAGGCAATATATTGGTTTGAGGCTGTGGGATTCCCAAAAGAGGCATTCTCTTCATATGGCACTGCCCTCTGAGAGGCCATCTTAAAAAGATTAGAAAAGCTGAGAACTAGATTTTCCATCTCTAGACCGTGGAACCAAAACAGTGAAACACTTACTATGCGAATGTTGTGAAAGGCATAACCTTGGCACCCGAAGAAATAAATCAGTTAACCCCAAGGAAAAGACTTCTTGAAAAGTGCATTTATCCCGAGCTTCATTAGATTAGGGTAGCGTACAAAATATAGATCGAGGTGCAGTAGAAGGGCAAGAAAAGCCTAAAAAAAACTATCTACAATCTATAATCCTTCCGAAGTAGGAAGGTTTCCTACTCTTACCTATCTTGATGACATATTTGTTCTTTTCATGAGTTGATGTATCCAATTCATTCTGCATTACCCACCCTTATTTGAAATTCTTCAAGTTTTCCCGATACCCAAATCATTTCCTGGGAATGAATATTGTTCAAATCTAGATCTCATCATAGATGTCCTAGACATTTTTTTAACTAACTCTCACCAGCTTTCTTAGCCTCATTCACAGTTCAACATCTGTGATTAGTTTTTTTGCTTATAACAATGTATGCTGGTCATTTAAGTTTTTCTTAAATTTAAAATTAGTAACTTTGCAAGTGGTCGATGTAATTAAATCTTTTGAATTATTTCTGAATTATATAACTTCTTTCACATTTTGTGTCTAAGGATTGCTTATCAGGCCATCTAAAAGAGTTTCTGAAATTACCAATAATAAATTCGATCTCTTTAAATAACCCAAAGTAAGAATTCCTTGATAAAATGCACCGACTTGAGAATATTAAGTAACTACATTTGTTCACTTTAGTTCTATTAAATGCAAAAATGCAATATGCTATTATCAAAATGGAAACTTATTTATTTGCACATTTAAAATATTTTAGAAATATTTCAAAATAAGTTGGGAACGTATACAATTTTATGTTTATTTCTGTTTGAACAGATGTTTTATTTGCAAAAACAAATTTGAATTTATAAAATTACTACTTAACATAGTATTTCAACTTTATTTTTACTTTAATCTTCTTAGGCTTCATTTTAATACGTTTAAGTAACGCCTGTTGCGTATTGTCATTAAAAAAGGAACAATTTAAATTGATTGAAACAATCATGTCTTTGATTAACGAAATGGTAAAACCAGCCCCCTAGATGTCATATGTCGTGAATATATTGATTAGCTCATCTTTATAGTAGATGTATAAGATAATAATGTAATTTTACAGCGCGACAATACTATAACAAAATATGCGACAATGCTTACGCATGAAATTAATGATATTATTGATTAGCAAGTATTGTGTTTTTGACTATTTTCTGAAAAGTCGTAAGAATATGGTATTTTGACATTGGTAAGCCTCAAAACTTTACTTTTAATCAAAAAAGTGATACGTCAAAGGTTATATTTTAAGATTAAATTTAAATCAGCTTCTTAAAATCCCCTTTACCAAGGTAACAATTTATATTGCGGGAATATCAAACAAAAACTAATATTTATCATTGATTCATGGTTTAACTGTTTTTCAAAATATTCTCCAAAATGATCAATACACTTTTGCATGCGTTTGAACTAATCTGAAAATCATTTTTACCACTATGGAGGTGGTATTCCCAAAACATGGTGTTGAACGCATCAATTGCCTCTTTTGGAGTGGGAAATCCCAAATCCTAGTTTGTTCCTCACATACAAGAAGAAATTATTGGGTGTCAAATCAGGACTGTGCTGTAGGTTGCTCACTTGTTTGAGCCGATTCATCGTAGACTTCCGACAAATAAATGGTTATGTACCTTTCAGAATGACCATTCTACGACTCTTTACTTACTTTATTTACTTTTTACCTTAAAATTCTTTATGCAAGGATGCATTATAAAATATAATATATATAAACATTGACAGAATGTAAATTTGGAAAAATGTCCAAATTTAAAAGAAAAATAAACAATAACAATTCAGCCTATTATCAGTGTTCGCTACATGAAATGTAATTCTATATAAATATTGACATAATGCAAATTTGAAAAATGTCCAAATTTTAGATAAACTTAAACAATTCAGCTTATTACCAGCGTTCGCTACAAGAATGTGTCATAAAAAATTCTGTACAATCATAAACATACTTATACGAGTACATATATGTTTAAATACATGCATTAATTTAAACAAAATTGTTATTTTAATAGACGTCATATGCACAGTACTAAAGGAAGGAAATCTGATGATGGTGCCGCAAAAAATTGTTTTATTTTTTAATGAATATGGTAGCATATTGAAATAGTAAGAACCTGCATATATAGATGATTTCTTGAAATAGACATAACAGAATTGTTCAAGATGAAGCCGATCTTTGTGTCGAGTGATATACTCATGCTACCATTAATCAATAAACTATTTTACCATGGCCGCAACCCCCAATAATCAAACGCTTCCAAGTTATCGGGGAGTTAACGCAACAAGAATCAACCCCTACCTTGCAACTACTGCATACGCCCTAAAAATGTAACTCCTTGTGATATCGAATTGGGGTTAGAATATCTTCACAAAACATGACAGTTATCTTAAATGGGTATTCCGGGGTATAATATGAGTTTGCATGTTGACAAGTTGCTTTGGCTTGCCACAATGTACTTTGTGATATCTACCGCCTCGCCCTCCAAAGAGAGAGACTGGATCCGCCCCTGCGTCTAGAACTATATCCAGTTTTAAGGATTAACCGGAAACCAATTTCCATAAGGTTTGAACCTGGTCCTTTGTGAAAAATAATATAACGAAGATGTTCCCTAATAAATTCGATTTTTTAGCCGAGATGAAATTTTTAAGTTACTGCACGTTTTCTCAAAACGTTCAGATTACATATATCGTCTAAAATATCAAACTTTACAATGGACATGTCAGGTGGACGCAACGCCAGTATTGCCAGTTCCCGAAATATAAATAACTACCCTTGTATTTAAAAAGAAAATTGTCAATAAAAAATTTTCCTAAATTCTTCCAACTTACGCATACATAGCGGAAACGTTTTTCCTTGTTTGTACCCTGTAGTAGCCTAGATTTGATCTTTTTTTAAGAATAATGTATTTTTATAATATTTGTTATATAGATCAGTTTTTTTTGTCCATTTAACGTTAATTCGTAAGAGAACTTTAAAAAAATTAACAAGAAAAAGGGCAAAAAGGTAAATTATCCAGCGTTTCCCATTTCCCTTGTTTTTCTGGTCGTTTTTCTTTACTCTTCTTAGAGTCTTGTTTTTTTAACAACTTCAAAGCTGTATTGAATTATTACATTTATTTATATTTTATGTAGTTTACTAAATAATTACTTTTAAGAATATTTTTTTTTGGACGATAAAACTAGAGGAAAATGTTATCCCATTCCTTCGCATAGACAATATCATTCATAAGCAGGTTGTCACTATCGGGACTTAACAGTAGGACGTTCGATTCCTCAACTATAAATTTTGAGTGGTCCGGCAAAACGAATGAGATAACTTGTTCTTCCAAAAACCAATCAAAGAATCGAATTTTCTTGCCTGTAAAGACGGATTTTTAATAGATTTCAGTATAAATTATGTCGAACTAAAAGTGTAACCCATTAAGACATTTTTGAGAAGTTAATGAAATATTATTATAAAATATCATCAGAAATAACTGAATGTTATATTACATTCTAGACATACTCTCATAATCATATAAAGGGTGTTTTTTATAAAGGTATAGAACTTTTAAATGGAATAAAACAAAGATGATTTTTTTAAATTGACATGAAATTTACTTTATTCGAAAGATAATCTTCTGGCATTATAATTTAAATATGACTTCTGGCAGATGACCGCCACGGCTGGCTCGGACGTAGTCTAATCTGGAGGTCCAATTTTCGATGACTTTTTCCAACATTTGTGGCCATATATCGGCAATAACGCGGCGAATGTTGTCCTCCAAGTGATTAATCGTTTCGGGCTTATCGGCGTAGAGTAGCGACTTCACATATCCCCACAGAAAATAGTTTAGCGGCGTTAAGTCGCACGATCTTGGAGTCCAATTCACGGGTCCGAAACGTGAAACTATGCGGTTACCAAACGTTTCCTTTAATAAATCAATTGTGGCACGAGCTGTGTGACATGTTGCGCCGTCTTGTTGAAACCACAGCTCCTGCACATCATTGTTGTTCAATTGATGAACGAAAAAGTCAGTAATCATGACTCTATAGCGGTCACCATTAACTGTAACGTTCTGACCAACATCGTTTTTAAAGAAGTACGGACCAATGATTACACCAGCCCATAAAGCACACCAAACAGTCAGTTTTTCTGGATGTAACGGTGTCTCAACATATACTTGAGGATTATCATCACTCCAAATACGGCAGTTTTGTTTACTGACGTATCCATTCAAACAAAAGTAAGCTTCATCGCTAAACAAAATTCGCTTATGAAAATCGAGATCAACGGCAATCTTGTTTTGGGCCCATTCACCGAATCTACGCCTTGCTAGATGATCGTATGGCTTCAATTCTTGCACGAGTTGGATTTTGTAAGCACGCAAACCAAGATCTTTCCGCAAAATCTTCCATAAAGTGAATGGACACATATCCAATTCCTGTGCACGATGGCGGATAGACTGATTCGGGTCTTCCTCTATGCTACGCTCTACAGCAGCAATAACTTCTTCTGTACGCACTGTACGACCTCTCTGTGGATGCGTATTATCATTTAGAGTAAACTTTGTGCGAAAACGTTCCATAGTTAATCGAATTAATTGCTCTGATGGACGATTATGTTGACCGTAAAATGGACGTAGTGTGCGATACGTATTTCGAACAGAACCATGATTTTCAAAATAAATTTGCACAATTTGGAAGCGTTGTTCAGGCGTCAGTCTATTCATGTTGAAATGCCAAACCAAACTAAACATAAATCACTTGTCAGCTGACAAAATGGCCCCCAGTTAAAAAAGTGTTGCCAACTTAAAGTTCTATACCTCTATAAAAAACACCCTTTATGTGAAAAAGATAAGAATAGCGTATTCTAGTAAACATATAGTTATTAATATCAAAAATAACACCATTTAATTTTTAAATTGATCTTAATTGACAATAAATATTGAATATTGAAAATACAGGAATAAAAAATCTTCTTCTTTAATGCCAAAATGGCAAACATAAAAATTTTATTTATTTTTAGAGAATGAGGATTCCTCTTGCCGATTTCTAGGCCTTATTTTTAGATTTTTATCCTTAATTTAAGTAGATAAAGATATTTTATTAAAACATTTAAAACAAATTATAACACTGTCATAAGCAAAACAAAACTAAACAATTAGAAGGTCTGATTTCCATAGCAACTATATCAAGCTTATAAGTTAAAATTGTTTAGTGAATTTGGCTGTAAAAGTCTGACAAATTTCTATCAAAACATATTGACTGATAATATTTCCTTATAATGCAAACTAACTTTACTAAATAAAAATCATCAAACCATAAAAAACACATTTTGAAGTCTTATAAAATTGTTTCTGACTTTTCTCGACCTTAATATAGAAGATTTGTCATCAACCGTCAATGATCGGCTTTAGATCGTCGATCAATATTTATTTTTCATAAAGAGGGGACGCTCTTAAAAAACAATATTTATTTTTTTGGCAATATAAGCTTAAAGATTCGCTAAAATAATTTTTGGGGAGGAAATTTCGGTCGAATTTAATTCTGTATCAAAATTTAAAGGATAGTCAATATTTAGCTTTATGTTGAACTTAAGACCTTTGAAAGTTTCCTAATAGCTTTATAGCAAGTTTATCTTCTTGCAAAGTTAAACGATGAGCTCGACTGGAAACTTCATAATATTAAGTATACAAATGTTTCAGAAGAAATAATATATACACAAATTTATGATATACAACAAATTTCTTTCTCTAGAGCTAGAAATACATAGCCAGTAATTATTGACAGAGAAATTTGAACTTGGATATTATTACATAATATTTCAAAGGTCATTGTGACATTTGAAGGTCACAGACAATGATGTTTCTTGCGAAATAGTAGATATCTGTTGGACTTCCATTGTCTTTATTTTTGAATATCACGTTTCGGCTAGTAGTTATCTCTAGCCGTTTTCAAGTGAAATTAAATAAATCCCTTAGCTACATGACTATTTATACTAAAAGTAAATGCAGTGGAGTGTGACTGAGATGGGTGCAGTCATGTCTGCTATGGCAAAATCACATTTTTTTTATGCTGCATTTAGTTTTAGTTTACAATTACTAAGAAGTGGTTTCCACACTTTTCTTATATCTAAAGATGGTTTGCTAAAACAACTCGGGTTCTGATGTATACCCGCGGCTTCTTTGAATTTCCGTTTTCTCCAATGTTGTTCTCGGTGCAGTATTTTAGCTTCACCCCATTTTATGTGGTGTCCATGAGTCCAGGCATGGTTGGCGGCCCCAGATTTTTCTGTTTCTTCTCGAGATGTGCATTTTTGGTGTTCCTTGATCCTTACGTCAAGAGGTCTCTTTGTTTCGCCAATGTAGGAATTGCCACATTCACATGGTATCTGATATATACAGTTCTTCACGTCTCTTTAAGTTGTTGGTTTTACCCTAGTGAGCCGACTTCTCAGAGAGTTATTTGAATTGAAAACAACTTTGATTCTATATCTTTTTCCTATCCTTCTAACTTTTTCTGAAATGCCTTTAACATAAGGGATGTTCAATACTGGTTTTCGTTCTTCATTCGTTGTCGATATTGTCCTATTTCTGCGTTGTTCAAGAAATTTATCCACTAGATATATTGGGTATCCGTTGGCTGTCAGATCATTTTTAATGTAATCAATCTCTTTCATCAAGTTCTCGTTGGAGTTGCAGAGAGTTAAGGCTCTATCTACGAGATTTCTTATAATTCGTTGTTTGGTGTTGTTAGAGTGATTAGATGAATAATTAAGGTATTGTCCTGTGTGCGTGGCTTTTCTGTAAACCGAAGTTCGAATTTGTCTGCCATTTCTTTGAACCAAGACATCTAAAAATTGTAATTTATTTTCTACTTCCTTTTCCATGGTGAGTTTAATAGTTGGACTGATATTGTTGAGATGAAAAAGGAAGTTTCGAAGTTCTTCATCGTTTCCACTCCAAATAATAAAACGTCTACGTATCTGAGCCATAACTTTGGTTTCTTAGATGTGGATTCAATTGCAAACGTCTCGAACCATTCCATGAAAATATTTGCAACCACCGGTGAGAATAAAGATTCCATCGGTAGCCATATTCAACAAAAATAAAGACAATGGAAGTCCAACAGATATCTACTATTTCGCAAGTCATTGTGACAGTTGTATTTTTATCCAAGTAAAACTATAAATATTTAAACTAATAGAATTACCACTCACCTTCTATTAAGATATTTTTCACATATGTCCATTCAGGCTTTACGTCATTCCATATTAGATTAATACTATTTTGTAAGTAATACACCATGTTAGGACAGGAAACAAGGAGAAAGCCCCATTAAATAATATTGTTAAATGTTGGGAATATTATTCGCCAAATCTTACTTGAGCTAGTTGTTTAATCATAAGGTCATGTTGATATCTCTAAATCACTACAGGTATTTAAAACTTTTATCAGGAACACCTGTGACTGATCTCTATTTCTCAGCTATGGTTTTAGTCACAGGTGCTAGAAGTAAAATAGAACAACAATACCAAAATTTTTACCCCCTCGTTAAGGATTGTTTGGATAACAGACTAAAAAGTATATTACATTAAATCTATTTTCTTAAGTCACATTTTCAGCAAATATTCAATTACTTAAATACCGAAAGTTTATTTATCTCTGAGCCACGAACAGGCAAACATAACAATACAGAACCAGAGGATAGAAAACGTCGAACACTATGTATATTTGGGTCATGACATCAGACTAGGGAAATCAAATCAGGATACTGAAATAAAAAGAAGAACACAGCTGACATGGGCCGCTTTCGGTAAACTTGCATACATCCTGAAAAATAATTCAATTCCCATAAATCTAAAAAGAAAAGTATACGACACATGCATATTACCGGTGTGTACGTATGGATTAGAGACCATGTCCCTCACCAAAAAGTCCGCTAAAAAATTAGAAACAGTCCAAAGAGCGATGGAAAGAAACATGCTTGGAATATCATTAAGAAACAGGATTAGAAACACCGAGATAAGACGCAGAACGAAAGTCAAAGACATCGTTAACGAGGTTGCAAAGATGAAGTAGCGATGGGCTGGTCACATCGCCCGATATGAGGACAACAGATGAACACGAAAAATCCTGGGGGATCAACAGAAACACGAGGGAGACAACAAGAAACACGAGAAGACCTCAAAAAAGATGGGTAGACGACATAATGACAGTGGCGGGCAAACAGTGGATGAGATTGGCGAAGAATAGAGAAAGATGGAAACAATTGAGAGAGACCTACATCCAGGAGTGGATGGACAGAGGTTGACAAAAAGATTTATCTCTCAAATGTCAAAAATTGGTACAATAACGATTACAAATGTACCATATCAAAGGTTTAGGAACTAGAACTCATTTTTTAGTAAGTTTTATAAGGGTCCGGATAATAATTTTTTTTCAGAACCAGTTTTAAGCTCTAAGCTAAGTTGATTGGGGCCTAAAGACAACATTCAGAGGTCCACGCGCATTACGTAGGCGAAAGAGTGAGAGGGCCAATTGCAGTACATGGTATCTCTCTTTGATCGCAACCGCTCTTTTAAAATATGATCATAAAAGATGAGATAAAAACTAAACATTTTGAGAGACAGCATGTACTGCCATTCGCTCTCCGTCTTTTTACGATGCAATGCGCGCTAAGCAATTAATGTTACATCCAGTAATATATTCAAATTTGGAATTTCGCAAGAGATCGTATGCTTCTCGCCATCTATCGGAATCGGTTTTAACTGGAGCTGAAGTTATGGCAGATTTCTATCTCGGTATCCTCGGTCGATTTTCATCGTCGAAATTGACTGTCTGTCTCTATTGCAGTTTTGAGTAGGTAATATTGAATTTTGGTAATACTTAGTGTCGAATATCTTTCAAATAATTAGGACATGGTTTTAAAAATCTTTTGAAATAAGCTTTTTGTAACTGGTCATTCTAGCAGTCATGTAGAATTGTTAAAAAATACGATCAGTGATCATGTGTCAATTTTATTATTTGATTTGATCAATCTACACCAAAATCAGATAATTATTTCTACATTTTTCGTTATAATTGTCGAGTTCAATACAGTAAATTAATTCCATTTTACGCATACCGTAACCTTATAAAATGATCAAGATATTTTCTTTTTATTTCACAAGCCAGCTTTTTAAACCATATATAAGAAATTTTAACGTTTTGTTTCAATAAGCAGCTAAAACTTTAAATTGGTGCTTGAGGGAATCGTTTTTCAGATTTTGGAGATAAACAAAATAAAATTCTAATTATTTTCCTTCTGATTAGAAATTAGTAAAAGTTTTCCTTTCCATTTTTTACTTGGTGCATTGGTTTTCAATTTCTTTTTGTAGGGATGCTAAACAAAATCAAATCGGAATATTTTCACATATCATCTAAATATTTTGCTGAAAAGAATTTTTAAGGGAACCCAATTTTTAGGTCAAAAAAAAATTCTGATAAGAATCCTAAGTACTCGAAACCTTATTAACATAAAAATATGCTTTAAATTAAAAAAAAACTGAATTCTTAATCAACAGTTTTTTAACAAGAATGCTGGAACGCCCTTAGCATAGCAAAAACATTTTTAATTAACATGATGGAAAAACTGTTTTTACGAAAAACTTTTTAAATTTAGTATATTTTTCAATGCTTTAAACTTTAAGTAATAAAAGTTTTTTAATTAACTAGTATCAAGTTTGTTTTATATATTGCATCAAAAATTATAATTGTGGAATACTAATTTTTCCATATACCATTGAGTGACGTTTTTAGTTGGTCTATAAGTAGGTAAGGAAATATAATTCTGAGAATTGTCGTTCTCCCGCTTTATCACGCTGCTGAAGAAACCAGGTAGAATATTTCAAATGTAGACAAACTGGACATATGTGAAGGAGCTGCCGAGGACAGTTAAGGTCTGGTTCACCATTCACAGAAGAAATCTCGGGGATCTAACCATAGACAGAATGAAAACAAGAGATGACATCAAGGCAAACTTGGCAGAGTTCCAACAAGGTAACAGAATATAGAATCCACAGAAGGAAAACAAATCACCTACGTTATTGCCATCCTGGGATGGACCATATATTGTTTTGAAGAGAATCATTGAGGTTGTTTGTAGAACCTAAAGAAGCCCCAAAGCCAAAAGTAGTGCTTCTCCACAGGTTGAAACCATACCACGGATGTATCAAAGATGATCGGAACGATCAGAATTCGGGCGACAGTGTAACGAAGACCACCTGAATATGGTCCTGTTCTCTATAAAAAAATCCATCTCAAAGCTTTTGTTGGTCATGTTTCTAGTGAGATTCTAGACTTTTATTGTAGTATGTTTTATAGGTGTATATCAATAAGTAGGATAGGATTTGTAATAGTGAAAGCATAAATAAGTATTCATAAAAGAATTGAAAGTGATTAGTAAAAAATGGTGTTGTCGTTCGAACCCAGTGAATAAAAAAGAGAGAGAAAATCGTAACAATGTTTTAAAATTATTTGGACGTAGCTTTGTTGTAGTAGTCTCGCACCGCAGTAAAAAGGGTTCAATTCACACAGTTGCCTTAGGTGTTGGTCTTGGAGATTTTTAAATTTAATTACAATATTTCGTGAGGCTTATAAATCTTTTTTTAAGAAAAAAAAATGTCAAATCAATACGAATACACAAGTTGTCTAAGAAATGCATGTTTACCTTTCATTAAATATCGACTTTTTTAAATTATTAGGAACATTTCATAAATCCTTTGCTTGTGTTTTTAAATTTATATTAATGTCCCATTGACATGCTCTCATTTTTCTATCACAGCATCCAATTTAAGTAAAGGTTATAATCGCTCTAATAGTGAATTTTTCAATAAAAATATATATGTCATTTTTAGGTTAATAGAAGAAAAATAAAATGTGCGAATAACAAAACTGAAATTAGAACTGTTAACTAAAACTAACTTTTCTTACATCTAGACGAACAATAATAACACGAGAAAACATTAATATAACCCGATGCTACTTGTAAGTTTCGGTAAATTGAGTTTTAACACTTTAATTTGCACAAGAAAATGTGCAAATAAATGACTTTTACAGTTATTACTTTCTGACACTTCACAATTGTTCAGTAATTTTACGAAATGTTACTGAACTCTAATTTCTTGCATTCGTAAAAATAATTTCATGTTTTAATTCCGTTTATCGCCTTCTATGTTGTTTATTTATTTGTTTGCGAATTTTCTGTATACTCATTAGCAACTTGTATTTACTTTAGCATAGTTAAAATATGTTGTAACTCCGAATCCTTACTATTTATAGAACACTATTAGTCCAAGCCATAGGTAAAAATTAGTGCTGTTTTTGACGGAAATTCCGAGATGGATGAGACTTATCCAGGGGTGTTGGGGGCAATGTAAGAACAAACCCTACATAAAATGTAACAACATTTCGAGGGGCAAATAATGAACCTTATACCCAAATGTGATCATTTTTTCTGCTTAAGGGATCTTAATGTTGATTTGATGAATCTGGATGCCAGGGAAGCTACTGATCTCTTATCACTTTTGGATCTTATTATTGTCTGAGGAGCTTACAATAGAGATGTCCGATGCTGTATCGGTTCCGGATATCTCCGATCATCACTTCGTTTTCTGCGAGCTTTTGATTCCTAAATATAAATCCGAACCTATTGTTAGGGAGTTTAGAGATTTCAGAGACATGAATTATGACCAGTTCTATGCAGATCTTCAATAAATTCCTTTGCGATATATTTTTGATGTTAATACTATAGACGAAAACGTAAATTTTTTGAATAAAAATATTATAACATTACTTGATATTCATGCGCCATTGGAGGTGGCTAGGTTTACAAAGGGGAACAAGTCGTGGATAACTGATAATTCGAGAGATGATCAAAACTAGAAATAAAGCTCTGACTCGTTATAAAAAAATCTAGGTCACTGGGACACTGGGAGTACTATAAAAGCATTCGAAATCACACAACCATCACAATTAAATAGAAAAAAAAATAGTTTTTTGAAACAAAGCTACAAAATTCTCCCAATGTTTGGCAAGAGCTTCAAAGGTTTGGATTGTGTGGCGACAAGGATAAAAGGGACATTCCTGACAACCTCAATGTGCCAGATGAGCTCAATTTATTTTTCACAGTTAATTCGCCTCAAACAACAAATGACGAACATCTCCTTAATAAGTATCAGAATAAAGTCAGCAAAAAGGTTTCATCAATTTTAAATTTTAAGGCAGTCACTGAGACTGATATCTACAAATATATAATGAACATAAAATCTAAGGCTCAGGGTGTTGACTATAAACGGTTTTGTTTTAAAATTATGCTCTCCATTCTTATTACCATACGTAACACATATAATAAATTTCTGTATTCGTCCTTCCAGTTATGGAAAAAAGAATTGGTAACACCAATTCCTAAAACTTCCTCTCCGCAGAAATTGAAGAATCTCCTACCTATTTGGATTCTACCTTGTGTGTCTAGAATCTTGGGAAAGGTCATAAACGCTGAGTTGACTCAGCATGTTGAGTCCAATAATTTATTACCTGAAACTCAATCAGGGTTCCGAGAACACCATGGATGCTCAACAGCATTAACAGGGGTTCATGACCATATTTTTGGAGCTATTGATAAAGGTAAAATTACAATTCTGGCATTGTTAGATTTTTCAAAATCCTTCGATACTCTAAATCACAAGTAACTTCTGGCTATTCTTCATTATGTGGGTCTTTCTGAGAAGGCAATTAAATTCTTGTTTAATTTTTTAAGCAATAGATGTCAGTCAGTTCAGATTGGCAGAAGAGTGTCAGCTCCTGTGATGATCAACAGTGGCGCGCCTCAGGATTCGGCTTTGTCTCCGCTGTTGTATGCATCTATTCCTTTTAGAGGCTTTACAGGTTTGTTCTGCTCAGTGTTATACAGATGACACGCAGGTTTATTTATCATTTGATAGAGCTGATGCTGTTGAGGGTTGTAAGGCTATAAATAGAGAATTAAGTTTGTTAAGCAAACTCTCATTGGAACACTCTCTTAAATTAAATCCTAAAAAGTTGTATAATGGTCTTCGATCGTGTCGGATAGATTTGTTTGTAGTTAAGTTTGCATGTCTGCAAAATGCAGCCATTACAAAATATTAACTGTTTAATAGGTTTAGACAATTTCTTTAACCTTTACAGTTATCGCTGTTTTTGTTTTCGCTGATGTTAGTTGTGAAACCATGTCTCACTCATTTGACAACGCCACAAAAAAATTATAAAACTAACGTCAGAACACAATTACGTAAACATATATAGGATGTCCTATTTAAAAGAAAAATAATATTTTTGGTCTCCTACTTTTGCGTCTCATCCTGTTGAAACAAGAATAATTTTAGAATATAGACCTAGTTAATCTAGTCTAAAAACTTCAAATTACAACAATTTTTATTATAAAGGGTGTTTTTTATAGAGGTATAGAACTTTTAAATGGAATAAAATAAAGATGAATTTTTTTAATTGACATGAAATTTACTTTATTCAAAAGAAAACCTTCTGGCATTATAATTTAAATATGACTTCTGGCATATGACCGCCACGGCTGGCTCGGAAGTAGTCTAATCTGGAGGTCCAATTTTCGATGACTTTTTCCAACATTTATGGCCGCATATCGGCAATAACACGGTGAATGTTGTCCTCCAAGTGATCAATCGTTTCGGGCTTATCGGCGTAGACTAGCGACTTCACATATCCCCACAGAAAATACTCTAGCGGCGTTAAGTTGCACGATCTTGGAGGCCAATTCACGGGTCCGAAACATGAAACTATGCGGTTACCAAACGTTTCCTTCAATAAATCAATTGTGGCACGAGCTGTGTGACATGTTGCGCCGTCTTGTTGAAACCACAGCTCCTGCACATCATGGTTGTTCAATTGATGAACGAAAAAGTCAGTAATCATGGCTCTATAGCGGTCACCATTGACTGTAACGTTCTGACCAGCAGCGTTTTTAAAGAAGTACGGACCAATGATTGCACCAGCCCATAAAGCACACCAAACAGTCAGTTTTTCTGGATGTAACGGTGTCTCAACATACACTTGAGGATTATCATCACTCCAAATACGGCAGTTTTGTTTATTGACGTATTCGTTCAAACAAAAGTGAGCTTCATCGCTAAACAAAATTCGCTTATGAAAATCGGGATCAACGGCAATCTTGTTCTGGGCCCATTCACCGAATCTACGCCTTGCTAGGTGATCGTGTGGCTTCAATTCTTGCACGAGTTGGATTTTGTAAGCACGCAAATCAAGATCTTTCCGCAAAATCTTCCATAAAGTGAATGGACACATATCCAATTCCTGTGCACGATGGCGGATAGACTGATTCGGGTCTTCCTGTACGCTACGCTCTACAGCAGCAATGACTTCTTCTGTACGCACTGTATAACGTCTCTGTAGATGCGTATTATCATTTAGAGTAAACGTGGTGCGAAAACGTTCCATAGTTAATCGAATTAATTGCTCTGATGGACGATTATGTTGACCGTAAAATGGACGTAGTGCGCGATACGTATTTCGAACAGAACCATGATTTTCAAAATAAATTTGCACAATTTGGAAGCGTTGTTCAGGCGTCAGTCTATTCATGTTGAAATGCCAAACCAATCTAAACATAAATCACTTGACAGCTGACAAAATGGCCGCCAATTAAAAAGTGTTGCCAACTTAAAGTTTTATACCTCTATAAAAAACAGCCTTTATTAAGATATTTTTCACATACGTCCATTCAGGCTTTACGTTATTCCATCTTAGATTAACACTATTTTGTAAGTAATACACCATGTGAGAACAGGAAACAAGGAGAAAACCCCATTTTAACTTATTAATCCCCATTAAATAATATTGTTAAATGTTGGGAATATTATTCGCCAAAACTTACCTAAGCTAGTTGTTTAATCATATGGTCATGCTGGTATCTCTGAATCACTACAGGTATTTAAAAGTTTTATCAGGAATACCTGTGACTAATCGCTATCTCTCAGCTCTAGTTTTAGTCACAGGTGCTAAAAGTAAAACAGAACAACAATACCAAAACTTTTTGGGAATACTTCATGTCGAATATCTTTCAAATAATTAGGACATGGTTTTAAAAATCTTTTGAAATATGCTTTTTGACAAGTCTAGTATTGTTTTTTGTAACTGGTCGTTCTAGCAGTCATGTAGAATTGTTAAAAAATACAATCAGTGATCATGTGTCTATTTTATTATTTCATTTGATCAATCTACACCAAAATCAGATAACTATTTCGACATTTTTCGTTATAATTGTCGAGTTCAATACAGTAAATTAATTCTATTTTACGCATACCGCAACCTTATAAACTGATCGCGATATTTTCTTTTTCTTTCACAAGCCAGCTTTTTAAACCATATATAAGAAATTTTAACGTTTTGTCCAGTATTTGTAGCATTGAAATAGTTTATTCAAGCTTTACTTCAATTTTTATAAGCTGTTATTCTATTTTTTTGAAGTTTTATGACAGTTTTTTTGTTCCTTGTTTTTATGCAAGGCTTATCCCATGTTCTGGAAACTTTGCCGTCCTTAATAGAGGTACTACTTACATGTCCGACATTAAATATGTTGACGAGACTACTCATATACAATTGCTGACTCAAGCATTGTGATTGTGTCAAGGAATGGAACTTGATATCATGACTTTTAATCACTTACAGAATCTTCAATTAGTAAGTAATAAGTATTATTCGTGAATATCGTTTTATTTCAATAAGCAGCAACTTTAAATTGGTGCTTGAGGGAATCGTTTTTCAGATTTTGGAGATAAACAAAATAAAATTCTAATTACTTTCCCTCTGATTAGAAATTAGTAAAAGTTTTCCTTTCCATTTTTACTTGGTGCATTGGTTTTCAATTTCTTTTTGTAGGGATGCTTAAGATAAACACAATCAAATCGGATTATTTTCACATATCATCTAAATATTTTGCTGAAAAGAATTTTTAAGGGAACCCAATTTTAAGGTCAAAAAAAAATTCTGATAAGAATCCTAAGCACTCGAAACCTTATTAACATAAAAATATGCTTTAAATTAAAAAAAAAAGTGGCTTCTTAATCAACAGTTTTTTAACAAGAATGCTGGAACGCCCTTAGCATAGCAAAAACATTTTTAATTAACATGATGGAAAAACTGTTTTTACGAAAAACTTTTTAAATTTAGTATATTTTTCAATGCTTTAAACTTTAAGTAATAAAAGTTTTTTAATTAACTAGTATCCAGTTTGTTTTATACATTGCATCAAAAATTATAATTGTGGAATACTAATTTTTCTATATACCATTGAGTGACGTTCTTAGTTGGTCTATAAGTAAGTAAGAAAATATAATTCTGAGAATTGTCGTTCTCCCACTTTATCACGCTGCTGAAGATACCAGGTAGAATACTTCAAACGTAGCAAACTGGACATATGTGAAGGAGCTGTCCAGGACAATTAAGGTCTGGTTCACCATTCACAGAAGAAATCTCATGGATCTAACCATAGACAGAATGAAGACAAGATATGACATCAAGGCAAACTTGGCAGAGTTCCAGCATGGTAGCAGAGTGTAGAATCTACAGAAGAAGGAAAGCAAATCACCTACTTTATTGCCATCCTGGGATGGACCATATATTGTTTTGGAGAGAATCATTGAGATTGTTTGTAAAACCTAACGAACCCCCAAAGCCAAAATCAAAGTAGTGTTTCTTCACAGGTTGAAACCATACCACGGATGTATCAAAGATGATCGGAACGATCAGAATTCGGGCGACAGTGTAACAAATTCATAAAAGAATTAAAAGTGATTATTAAAAAGTGATGTTGTCATTCGAACCCAGTGAATAAAAAAGCGAGAGAATCGTAACAATGTTTTAAAATTATTCGGACGTAGCTTTGTTGTAGTAGTCTCGTACTGCAGTGAAACGGGTCCGACTCACACAGTTGCCTTAGGTGTTGGTCTTGGATATTTTTAAATTTAATTACAATATTTCCTGAGGCTTATAAATCTTTTTTTAAGAAAAAAAAGGTCAAATCAATAAGAATACAAAAGTTGACTAAGAAATGTGTGTTTAACTTTCATTAAATATCGATTTTTTTAAATTATTAGGAACATTTCATAAATCTTTCGCTTGTGTTTTTAAGTTTATATTAATGTCTCATTGACATGCTCTCATTTTTCTATCACAGCATCCAATTTTTGTAAAGGTTAAAATAGTGAACTTTTCAATAAAAATATATATGTCATTTTTAGCTTAATAGAAGAAAAATAAAATGTGCGAATAACAAAACTGAAATTAGAACTCTTAACTAAAACTCACTTTTCTTACATCCAGACGAACAATAATAACACGAGAAAACATTAATATAACCCGATGTTACTTGTAAGTTTCGGTAAATTGAGTTTTAACACTTTAATTTGCACAAGAGAATGTGCAAATAAATGACTTTTACAGTTATTACTTTCTGACACTTTACAATTGTTCAGTAATTTTACGAAATGTTACTGAACTCTAATTTCTTGCATTCGTAAAAATAATTTCATGTTTTAATTCCGTTTATCGCCTTCTATGTTGTTTATTTATTTGTCTGCGAATTTTCTGTATACTCATTAGCAACTTATATTTGCTTTAGCATAGTTAAAATATGTTGTAACTCCGAATCCTTACTATTTGTAAAACACTATTAGTCCAAGCCATAGGTAAATATTAGTGCTGTTTTTGACGGAAATTCCGAGATGAATGAGATTTATCCAGGGGTCTTGGGGACAATGTAAGAACAAACCCTACATAAAATGTAACAACATTTCGAGGGGCAAATAATGAACCTTATATCCAAATGTGATCATTTTTTCTGCTTAGGGGATCTTAATGTTGATTTGATGAATCTGGATGTCTGGAAAGCTACTGATCTCCTATGACTTTTGGATCTTATTATTATGAAGAGCTTACAATAGGGATGTCTGATGCTGTATCGGTTCCAGATATCTCCAATCTTCACTTCGTTTTCATGCGCCATTGAAGGTGACTAGGTTTACAAAGGGGAACGAGCCTTGGATAACTGATACAATTCGAGGGATGATCAAAACTAGAAATAAAGCTCTGACTCGTTATAAAAATCTAGCTCACTAGGACATTGGGAGTACTATAAAAGCATTTGAAATCACACAACCATCACAATTAAAAAGGGAAAAAATAGTTTTTTGAAACAATGCTACAAATTCCTCCCAATGTTTGGCAAGAGCATCAAAGGTTTGAATTGTGTGACGACAAGAATAAAAGGGACATTCCTGACAGCCTCAATGTGATAGATGAGCTCAATTTATTTTTCACAGTTAATTCGCCTCAGAAAACAAATGACAAAAATCTCTTTAATACGTATCAGAATAAAGTCAGCAAAAAGGTTTCATCAATTTTGAATTTTAAGGAAGTCACTGAAACTGATATCTACAAATATATAATGAGCATAGAATCTAAGGCTCAGGGTGTTGACTGCATAAGCAGTTTTGTTTTAAAATTATGCTCTCCATTCTTATTACCATACGTAAGGCATAATAAATGTCTGTCTTCGTCATTCTGAATTTCCAGTTATGGAAAAAAGTATTGGTAACACCAATTCCTAAAACTTCCTCTCCGCAGAAACTTAAGGATCTCCGAACTATTAGGATTCTACCTTGTGTGTCTAGAATCTTGGAAAAGGTCATAAACGCTCAGGTGACTCAGCATGTTGAGTCCAATAATTTTTTACCTGAAACTCAATCAGGATTCCGAGAACACCATGGATGCTCAACAGCATTAGCAGGGGTTAGTGACGATATTTTTGAAGCTATTGACAAAGGTAAAATTACAATTCTGGCATCATTGTTAGATTTTTCAAAATCCTTCGATACTCAAATCACAAGTAACTTCTGGCTATTCTTCATTATGTTGGTCTTTCTGAGGAAGCAGTTAAATTCTTTTTTAATTTTTTAAGCAACAAATGTCAGTGAGTTCAGATTGGCAAAAGAGTATCAGCTCGTGTAATGATTAACAGTGGCGTGCCTCAGGGTTCGGTTTTGTCTCCGCTGTTGTATGCCATCTATTCCTTTTCGAGGCTTTACAGGTTTGTTCTGATCAGTGTTATGCAGATGACACGCAGGTTTATTTATCATTTGATAGAGCTGATGCTATTGAGGGTTGTAAGGCTATAAGTAGAGAATTAAGTTTGTTAAGCAAACTGTCATTGGAATACTCTCTTAAATTGAATCCTAAAAAATATTGTATAATGGTCTTCGGTCGTGTTGGACAGATTTGTTTGTAGTTAAGTTTGCATGTCTGCAAAATGCAGCCATTACAAAATATTAACTGTTTTATAGGTTTAGACAATTTCTTTAACTTTTACAGTTATCGCTGTTTTTGTTCTCGCTAATGTTAGTTGTGAAACCATGTTTTTGTCGAAATTTATAGTTTTCTCACTCATTTGACAACGCCACAAAAAAATTTTAAAACTAACGTCAGAACCCAGTTACGTAAAAATATATAGGATGTCCTATTTAAAAGAAAAATAATATTTTTTGCCCTCCTACTTTTGCGTCTCATCCTGTTGAAACAATAATAATTTTAGAATATAGACATATTTAATCTTCGACAACTTTTAAATAAAATATTGCTTTCATACTTTTAAAATAACAGTCTTTGCCACACTATTTGGCCACCTTCTATATTCAACTAGCGAGAGGCTTAGTTAGAGTTAATAGACCGTTTTAGCTGACGATTATTTAGCAACAAATAAATAGAGTCTAAAAACTTCAAATTACAACAATTTTTATTATAAAGGGTGGTTTTTTTATAGAGGTATAGAACTTTTAAATGGAATAAAATAAAGATGAATTTTTTAAATTGACATGAAATTTACTTTATTCGAAAGATAACCTTCTGGCATTATAATTTAAATATGACTTCTGGCATATGACCGCCACGGCTGGCTCGGACGTAGTCTAATCTGGAGGTCCAATTTTCGATGACTTTTTCCAACATTTATGGCCGCATATCGGCAATAACGCGGCGAATGTTGTCCTCCAAGTGATCAATCGTTTCGGGCTTATCGGCGTAGACTAGCGACTTCACATATCCCCACAGAAAATAGTCTAGCGGCGTTAAGTTGCACGATCTTGGAGGCCAATTCACTGGTCCGAAACGTGAAACTATGCGATTACCAAACGTTTCCTTCAATAAATCAATTGTGGCACGAGCTGTGTGACATGTTGCGCCGTCTTGTTGAAACCATAGCTCCTGCACATCATGGTTGTTC
The DNA here is from genome assembly GCA_034092305.1 of Diaprepes abbreviatus. Taxonomy (NCBI): domain Eukaryota; kingdom Metazoa; phylum Arthropoda; class Insecta; order Coleoptera; family Curculionidae; genus Diaprepes; species Diaprepes abbreviatus. The sequence goes on from JASJET010000129.1 coordinate 5,758,995, forward strand.
AATTGATGAACGAAAAAGTCAGTAATCACGGCTCTATAGCGGTCACCATTGACTGTAACGTTCTGACCAGCATCGTTTTTAAAGAAGTACGGACCAATGATTCCACCAGCCTATAAAGCACACCAAACAGTCAGTTTTTCTGGATGTAACGGTGTCTCAACATACACTTGAGGATCATCATCACTCCAAATACGGCAGTTTTGTTTATTGACGTACCCATTCAAATAAAAGTGAGCTTCATCGCTAAACAAAAATCGCTTATGAAAATCGGGATCAACGGCAATCTTGTTTTGGGCCCATTCACCGAATCTACGCCTTGCTAGGTGATCGTGTGGCTTCAATTCTTGCACGAGTTGGATTTTGTAATCACGCAAACCAAGATCTTTCCGCAAAATCTTCCATAAAGTGAATGGACACATATCCAATTCCTGTGCACGATGGCGGATAGACTGATTCGGGTCTTCCTCTACGCTACGCTCTACAGCAGCAATGACTTCTTCTGTACGCACTGTACGACGTCTCTGTGGATGCGTATTATCATTTAGAGTAAACGTGGTGCGAAAACGTTCCATAGTTAATCGAATTAATTGCTCTGATAGACGATTATGTTGACCGTAAAATGGACGTAGTGCGCGATACGTATTTCGAACAGAACCATGATTTTCAAAATAAATTTGCACAATTTGGAAGCGTTGTTCAGGCGTCAGTCTATTCATGTTAAAATGCCAAACCAAACTAAACATAAATCACTTGACAGCTGACAAAATGGCCGCCAGTTAAAAAAGTGTTACCAACTTAAAGTTCTATACCTCTATAAAAAACACCCTTTATATAACCCTTACTGATATAGTAAAATTTACTTAAAATTTTCGATTTTCGGAAAATTAAAAACGGATATCCCATTATCTGTATAACTTAATGTCGCGCTGTGACCAATTTCTTTCCAGTCCTTATTTGCATAACGCATATAAAAGCTTTTAGAAAACCAGAACTGCAAAAAGTGGCCTGTAAATCTTCCAAAACTCTTTTGTTCGCATGTAAACGAGTGTAATATAGGCCATATAGAATTCCATTCACGTATTAGGCAGTGGGAACCGTTACATAGGGATAAATATAATTCATAAGTTTCTACGCATATCCTACACACGTACGCATCCAGAAAATAAATCTACTTATAAGCAGTTTTTGTCATATTAGAAAATAGGAAATAATAGATGGCGGGCTTTCTTATTTACATAAAACGAGTGACCCACATTATCATAAAATACCATTATATTAAAATACATTTTGAAATTAATAAAAGGAGTGTTTGATTGAAAATCATGATTCTTGGGTTTAGATCGGGTCAAATTGGAATTATTATCCGACGTTTTGCTTGCCATTGCACGAGGCATCTTCAAGGATCTTTACTTCACGAGATTAGAACACTGGATGACTATCGAGGAGCAACAGTCTGGTATTTATACCCGACTGGTGCTCAGCGAACATGATCCAGCTTTACGATGGATTTCCACGTGTAATGTAACCCATATCTCTATTAGTATTATTTGGATATTTACTAATTTCGATTGTTTTTCTAATTTTGCATTTAGAGAAACCAGACACTGATGTTAACACCTTAGTTTCTTTTACATTAAAAGCCTGACCTGAACAATGCTACTGTTCAGCTACTGCAGATTATATAATTCGTTTCTTTTTTAAACATTTTTCAACTTCTTTAAGCCCAGTGAATATAGACCGTCCTGTTTCACCTACATATAATGTACCACAAGAGCAGGATATCTTGTAAATACCGTCTGTTTGAAATAGTATTGGGTCCTTTAGTAACAATTGTCAGAATATTTGATTTTCGGAGCAGTCTGGCAATCTTGTCGATGGTTCCATTTATGCAAAGTAAGGAAACACTGTCCATAGGAGGTATATTTATGACCTTTGACTGAGGAGTTGGATTTTTATATTTATTAATATAACGTCTTACATCTTCAACGTAATATCCGTTGCCTCTCAGAGCATTAGTCAGTTTTTCTGTTTCTGATTTCAGTGATGGCTTGTCACATATTGAAAATGCTCTATGTACCAAAGAGTTTATAATGGATTGTTTTTGAGAAGGATGATGGTGTGATATTGCATTGAAACATCGATTTGTATGTGTTGGTTTTTTTGTACACAAAATTAGGACATTCTCCATCTCTGTCATTATCTTTTCTTTGAACTAGTACATCAAGAAAGGGTAGAGCACCCCTTGATTCAGTTTCTATAGTGAATTTTATGCTAGGGTGTTGTTGGTTTAGATGATCCAGGAAATTATGGAAGCTATCTGCACTACGCGGCCAAACTACGTACTTATCATCTACATAGGCGTTTTCTTCTAAAGCTTCCATGAAGATTTTAGCTACTACAAGTGATAGCGGAGATCTCATAGCCGCTCCCGAAATCTTCTCGTAGAAAATTACGAAATAAAAGTAAAATAGGTGGAAATCAAGCATACTTTAATTAGTTCTGGAAGGGTCTCCACCCTTCCATGTTGTTATTTCGTAATATGTCCGATATTATGGAAACTGAATCATTTATAGGAACATTTGTTCCTGTTCTGTTGTCAGATTTTGTGACATGTGATTTTTAATAAGAGCAAATACAAAGAATATAAAATAAGTTGTGTCGTAGAAAACTGAGATAAATGTGATTTTATTTATTATTTTGTGTGAGAAACAGCTGCGCTTTTTAGGAAAGGAACACGGTTCATTATTTAAATGATCGAAAAATATTTCAAGTTAGATCAATCAGCTTCAGTATTTCAGCAAGAAAACTAACCTCCAAAAACATTGTTTGAAAATGGAGTACGTGCTTTTTGGAGTGTATTTTGCTCCAAAATCAAAACACAGTATTGCAAAATATGCAACTGGTGCAGTTATCATCTCTTTTTCGTTCAAGTATAGCAGCTTGGCTGCATATTAATTGTGTCTACTACCAGAGCCAAAACTGGGAATGAGTATTGCAAAATGAAGTTCTCAAATCGACAACAACATTATAACTACCAGCACTAGAAGAACTACTCAAAACGATATTTCACAGTTGCAAAAAAGACTGATTTTCAATTGTGGATATAGTAGATTTACAATACTCCTCAGTTTGTGGTCAGCGTAATGGACAAGCAAGCCTCAGCGTTTCTTTATATTCAAATGATCTTGATGAAGAAACTGAATACGTAGCTGAAGTTCTTGAAGTTTTACAACCGAATATAACAAATAACGAAGATGATGATGATAATGAATTGGAAATCTAAGTTTAGTGACCAGAAGAGAAACACAATGACGAACAAAAAAATATTAAATACAACCATTGTTTTATTCAAAATTTAATATTTTTATGACTGATCAATGTAATTTAATTTTCTCTTTTAAAGCCGAATTATTTTTAAAATTAACAAAATGGCGGCCGTTTTTTAAAACAAAAACAAGAAATTTTTATGGTTGCCTGTTATATACTTCATTATATAGTTATCGTTTTTGTAATTTTTTTATCTAGTTTATTTACCAAATAGGTTTCGTACGATTATCCAAAGAATAGAAGAATATGTGCAAACATTTGCAAGTAGCAACTTGTTTATGAAGTCGATTCATTGTAATATTTCAACATGCATTTCAAGAGATAAGAGATTATGCTCAGAATGATTCCTGTTACGAATATCAGCGTGGACTTGATTCAATACCCATATTAAGTTTATTATGCAAGTTAACTTATCGAATACATTACTGTGTTGCAGTGATTAAATTGTAAAAGAAATCTTCCGTATTAAATACTGTATTTTATATAGTATTGTTTATATTTGTATTGATTACGATAGAGCTATGATGACTCGTGAAAAAGTGCATTCTGTTCGTAGCGAAAACAATCAATCAAATGTCACTTACAGGAAAGGAAACAAAATATTTTCAAGAAAACGGTTTTTACAACCTTTGACCTTGAATATCTTGACTAGCGTACGCACGATTTTATGAGACTTTTGAATCAACTTATAAACATCAAAACAAAGATTTATACAAGTTTGTAGCTTACTACCTTTCATTCCAAGGTCGAATCTATATTTCACTGGATACCAAAGGACTATGCATTCCCAATAATGGTTTTACCAGGCATCTTAAAACGAGACAGAACAATTATAGGTTAGGGAATTTTAAACATCTGATCATTTCAAATGTACGTGTATAATAATGTCAGAAATATTACTCTCAGTGGATAATGTAAATTTATTATCAAAAATTAGTGCCCTATAAAAATAAAATTTTATGTCTTTGCCGAGTCTCCAATCTGAAAAATGAAAAAAATAATTATGAGGAAGGGACTACTTTTTCGCTTATTTCAATATGAATTCTCTGTCGTGTCATAATATTTTATTTTTTTTTATCTCAACAGGGAGGCTGATATTAGATTTAAGACAAATGAAACACACAGTCATGGATTATTTATTAATGTTCCCAATATATTTTTGAAACAATTCATTTTAATGAAATAATATATTTAATAACGTTGTATTGGGAAGAACTCTAAAGAATTTTTCCTCCTGTAACTACTGATACATGAATTTTTTCTCTTGTCTCAGACCAGGCGTATTGTTCTCCCTATTTTTATCTGATTCTCTTCCCGGCTTTGAAAATCCTCATTTATGTAGCATTTTAATAATTCGCAGGAAGGTTTCGGGTCAAGAAAAGACGTTTTTGCCCCTTCTTTGCACACATCCTCATTTCCTTTGGTTCCTTCGGGCCCTGACATGCACATTAGGGTTACCCTGTGGTTATGTGCCCATTGCTTTAGGACTTGCATACATTCCTCAAGTCAACTTAACCTGTAGGTGTTTGACCTAAAAGCAAAATATGCATACTTAGCTATCTAAGTATGCATATTTTGGATTTTTTAATGTTTCTATTGAGATGCTCGTCTTTAAATATTTTAATTGCATACAGATATGCTTGGAAAATGGTAGAAGTGTTCCTACGGATTTACCAAGACCAAAGCCTGGACTTGATACTCCTACTTCAACATTTTATTTTGGATCTATCAATAAACTAAACCATCAAATTCTTCTTTGGGCGAAGTTGTTCCTCATCGTTCGCTTAGTAGTCGTCAGTTATTACTTCATAGTTTATGTCAATGTCACATCTTACAAACATGAAGTCTCAGTTTTAATATGGATACTGTTGGAATTATATCCATAACTGGCATACTCATAACAATGTTTCCAGCTTAAGGGCTGCCCTCTTCACAGCTGTATGCAGCGGCGGGAGATTCAACATTCTCTTTATTACCACCTTGACTCTTACACAGGCCAATCTCTGTATTTTTTGCAGTTTGCTCTAACTTTGGTCACCATATTAAGAAATGACCATTAGTTTCATGATATTTTCATATGACCATAAGAGTATTTTCGATCTTAAACCCTTGGCACTTTCAAAAATTCTACGACGTGTATTGACTTTTAGAGAATGCTTTCAATGTAGCTATTTCAGGTCTGTTTTTGATCTTATATTACTTCCAAATATTTATCCTTGGAAAAGCGCAGTATTATTCCATTAAAAGTGAGAGCGCTCATATTTAGTTTTCGGCTTCTCGTATATCACACACACAAGGACTGTTTTGTTGAGATTAACATTACTTTTATCTTGTTTTTTCTTACAACATGGAACAATATAGTATCAACAGAATCTTAATGTACAGATGAAGCACTACTCACAACTAAAATCTGCCCATCTCCCCATGGGTGTCTCAGAATGTTTTTCTTTTTATTTTGACTGTTACGTTTCACGAGACCACAGCGCATATTTTGCGTGCTAGAGTTTTATAACAACAACGATCTCTACACTATTGTTCGACATCTCTACAGGACACATTTCAATTTAACGACCATAGGAAATGAGCCAAGAGCGAATTTGATCAGGCATTGGGTATGCAAGTTTGAAGAGACTGGAAACAGTGCCTGATAAATCACCTAGGCGCAAAAACCCATTGATAGTATCTAGGGCTCCATGCAGCTTCTCTAGATTTGCACAAATCCACGGTTCATCGCATTATTCGCAAGAATTTATATTTCTACCTCTACAAAATTGTTACTGTGCAGGAAAGGAAACCCGATGATCCAGCTAAACCTTGAATTCTGCAAGACAATAAGATACCGTTTTAGTAGCTTAAATAACATATGGTTCTCTAATGAATCGAGTTTTCACATCAACGGCCACAAATAAAATTGCGGATATTGGGCTCTCGACAATCCGCTAGAACTGCATCAGAAATCCCTACGCTCGTCTAAGGTTGTCGTATGGGCTGTCATGTCAAGCCAAGGAATAATCGGTCTCTATTTTTTTGAGGATAACCGTAATGGCACTCAGACTATTAATGCTGATCGTTATTGCCATGTGATCCGGACTTTTTTGGCTCCAGTAATATAAAATTAGATTAGCTGCAACCGGAATACATTTTTTCATAAAGATGGAGCAATTTTCCACATCACGAATGATTCTTTGGCAGCTCTTCATGATTTATTTCCCTAAAGAGTCATCGTCGCCGAGGGGACACCAACTGGCGGAGTCCAGATTTAACACCTGCTGATCTTTTCTATAGTGCTACTTAAAGAGTAAGGTTTTCAACCCATTATCACCCAACTTAGATATTCTAAAACAGATAATACCCTTATGCCACCTCTCTAGGAGTTGCTACACCCGGTTATTCGTGTTCCTTTGAGTTATTATTTTGACTCTAGTAAGGTACCATGTAAAGGTGACAACTACTACGTTACTACTACTACTACTACTCCATGGCTTACAACCCTGGGTGGGTCTTTGCCGACTTCACAATACTCCTCCATTGCTGCCTGTCTGCCATGGCATCTAGCGGATTATCAATATTCATTGCCTTTAGATCTTTGACAATATTGTCTTTCCATCGGAGGCGAGGGCGTCCCAGTGGTCTTTTCCCTATCGGTGCTTCCTCCCACACGAGTTTGACTGTGCGACTATCTGGTAGTCTTTTTACGTGTCCCGCCCACTGCAGTCGCTTAGATTTTATTTCTCGTACAATATTAGTGTCTGCATATAGATCCTCCAGTTCTTTATTGGTACGGATTCTGTATCGTCCTGTTGTTGCATCCACTGTTGGGCCATATATTTTTCTAAGAATTCTTCTGTCAAAGACTCGAAGCCGTTCTTCATTTATTACCATTATTGTCCAAGCTTCGCACCCATACATCACTACAGGTCTTATTATTGTTTTGTATATGTTTATCTTGGTACGTCTTGTTGTTAACTTGGATTTTAGGAGTTCTTGTACTGAGTACTATTACCTGCTTGGATTCTACAGTTAATTTCTGTCGTTCCGTCAGTGTTTTCAGTAAGCATTGTTCCCAGATATTTGAACTCTTTGACGCGTTCAGAGTTTTAGTCCCCCATTGTGATGTTTTGGCCTAATCTGTCTCTGTGTTGGTTGTTTCTAGTGGAATACAGATATTTAGTTTTTTCTTCGTTAATTTTAAGCCCTATGCTACTTGCCCTTTTTTCGAAGTTATTGAAGGTCGTCTTGATATCCAGCGTGCTGTTTCCCACAATGTCTATATCATCTGCAAAAGCCAAAAGTAAGTTGAGGCCGTTATGATAAAACATCGCTGTTGGATTTTCGCCTTTCTGCTGACGTATTCTAGAGCTACATTAAAAAGCAACGGGGATATAGCGTCACCCTGTTTGAGACCGTCATTTATATTGAACACCTCTGAAAGGTCTTGTCCAATTCTCACTTTGCTCTTTGAGCCTCCAACACACACGTGGGTTAGTCTGATTAATTTCTTTCGGAAGCCAAGTTCCTCCATTGCTTGCCACAATTTAACCCTATGGATGGTGTCGTACGCCTGTCTAAAATCCACAAATAGTTGATGCAGGTGTCGATTGAATTCCTAGCACTTTCCATTAACTGTCTAATGGTAAATATTTGATCTACGGTGGAGCGACCGCCCCTAAAACCACACTGATAGTCCCCTATAGTTTCCTCTGCATAGGGTTTAAATTTGTCTAAGGGTACAATTGCGAGTACTTTATAGGCCGTATTAAGCAGAGTAATGCCTCCCCTTTCTTCTTTATGGAGACGATGACCCCTTCTTTCCATTCATTTTGTATTTCTTCTGTGAGCCATATAGCTTCTATCAGATGGTGAGTGATTCGATAGAGGGTTCCCCACCATATTTTAGGCATTCGGTGGGAATATTGTTACTTCCAGGCGTTCACTACTATGTTGGTGAAACAAAAAGACATCTTGCAGTAAGGAGCAAAGACCACCAGAAGAACACATCTCGTGGAAAAACAGAAAAATATGGTGCCTCCAATCAAGCCTGGATATCATATAAAATGGTCTGAAACTGAAATCCTTCACCGAGTTATTTTACTTAATTTCCCACTTTTTTAACGAGCCTTTGAAAGAAAGTTATATGTTTTAGTATTTTTTTTTAATAAAATATCCCTGCTTTGTTTTTTTATTTTTTAAAGGCGTGAAACTAAAGAAGGAATGAAAAAAATTGATATTCTCGACTATTTTTTATTTCCCCTCTTCGTGCAATAAATTAATACTAAATCTCGACATAAAAGCTCTATTCTAGGTAATCAACCTACCAAATGTGTGTTTTCATAGCGAGTCTAAAATGTTACGCTATGACGTCCTTATTTCAAATCAAGAATAAAAATAATAATAAGCAATAAAAGAAAGAAAAAAATACCGTTATTTCGCGACAAGACGGTGGTTCCCACGTCTCTGCTTGATCCTTTCAGAAAAGAAAACTTTATTAAATTTTACTTTTACGAGCACATTTTGTTCTGGTTTGTGTTATACTCCCAGTTTCCACGGCTAATGAAAGTGTTACCGGCTCCATTTATTCTCCCGGCTCATTTTTGCGCAGAACCGTCGTAATTTTTATGGATAATTTGTTTTGAGGGCGAAACGAATTATAACATATATTTTATGCTTCGTCGAAAAAAATTGTTTCGTCCTTCCACGGTCACAAATTATGGCACATTTTCTTTTAATTGTGAGGGACGAAAAAAACAGCTAGTTACAAAGAAATATTAACTGAGTTTTATGAAACTAGGGGACACTTTATTGAGTGACATAATAAAAAGATATTGCCAGAAATTCCCGATGATATAATAACTGTTTTTTTTATAGGCTTTATGTCTTCATTTTTATATGAAGATATTGTCTCTACATATAATTTTCTAGAACTTCATACTTACCTTTTACTTTTCATGAATAATCAAAATATTACCTGATTTATTTCATTTTCCGTCTCATTTTTACATAAAGCCTCATTTATTTTATGCCTCGTCAAAAAAAAAAAATATTTTGTCTTTCGACTGTCACAAATTATACCACATTTTCTTTTAATTGCGAAGAATAAAAAAGACATACTTAAACGAAATATTAGCTCAATTTTATGAAGCTAGGGGACATCTTATTGAGTAACATAATAAAAATATATTGCAAGAAATTCCCAACGATAACGGTCTTAAGTTTTATATAGGCGTAGTATCTCAACATAGGGGGTTCTAGAATGATTAAATAAAGTGCTACCTTTCAATTCCCCATCTTATTTTTACAGAGAGTCGTCATAATTTTTATGATTAATTTGGTTTAAGGGCCAGGCAAATTATCTAAAATATGATATGCTTTCAGGACAGATATACTCTTTCAGGAGTTTTATGAAATTAAAAATTTTCGGTTAAACGATATATTTAAAGAATAAACAATTCTCCCTAATAATGAATTAAAAGACTTTTTTGATAACTTTATTTTTAACATATATATATATATATATATATATATATATATATATATATATATATATATATATATATATATATAGAGGTCTGGAAAATCAAGAACAGAAACTCGATGTTTCTTAAGTATGATAAAGAAAATACTATATTATTCATCAAATCAGAATGAGACAGAAGATAATGCATCGTAAGCATCGACATACGTGTAAATTACCAGTTTGGCCCTCGGATGAGGGGTAATACAATGCTGGCGCGGTGAGAGCGGGCGGCAGCATACGCCACGCCCTAGCACAATAAGAGCATTTCAAGTTATTTGCTTTCATTCGGCCGTCGAAGCGTAAGTATCGAGTGTTGGTTTTTCCGTGTTTCGAGTCAAATTTTTTATTTAAAATGGTAGTTTATTCCACGGAACAAAAAGTACAGATTATTAAGTGATATTATTCTGGTAAAAGTATACATGAGATAATCGGCAGATTTGCATTTACGTACGAAAATCATCCTATTCCTTCAAAATCTAGAATTTCAGAAATTATTAAAAAAGTTGAGACTTCAAAATGCGCATCAATTACCTCTGTCAACTGGTTATTGTCTGTTAAATGACCTGAAAGGAAAGTAAAAGATGAAGGGAGTAACAATAGCACAAAGATAGAGAAGAAATGGAAGCATCTCAGGAGCAACATACTATATATAGCATCAAAACCAGACTATCAAAAAATATCAGGAGAAAAGTAAAAGATATAAAAGACAAATGGAAAAAATACCTGACTCCAAGAAGAGATGAAGCTACAAAACTTACAAAGAAAAGAGAAAATAAGCTAGAGTGGCAATAAAAAACGCAACGGGGAAAACTTGAGAATATTTGGAGACAGAATTGCAGAGAGAGTTAAAAATTATTCTACGGTACATTAACATAACTCATATAAAGAAGTATAGCATGCCAAATATAAAAGATAAATGTCGAAACATAAGAAATGACGATGGAATAATGAATAGAGAGAGTACTTTAAAGAACCTAATTTATGGAAGTAATAAGATAACAAAAAAGAAGCATAAGAAGCGAAGAATAGAAAGAAGCACTAAAAAAAAGTAAAACTAGTCAAAGCACCCACGAGAGCCAACATCACACTAAAATTGATCAAATATATGGAAAAGGAATTTCAGAGAATTACACTCTGAAATGTCCCAGAGAAAGTATTCGAAAAGATATCCAATATGGATTTAAGGAGAATAGAAACACATAGAACCTCATATTCATTATCAGATAAATGAGCTAAAAGGTAATAAACAAGAACAGACAAGTACATGTAAGCTTTATAAACATGAAGTAAGCCTTTACAGGAATGTCTTAAGAAAGAAAAAAAAAATAAAATAAACAATGAAGAGTCAAAAGAATTGAAACAAGCATGGGTATCAAGTTAACTCCTGTTCCTAACACTACTTGATAAAACAATTGACTTTGGGTTATGGATAAATGGGGACAACGCAACTAAATGAGCTGATGTTTGTAGATGACATGACATTGATAGCAGATAAAGAAGAAAACCTGTAATACAATCTTGAGGTAATAGAGGAAGAATTAGCGAAGATAAATATGAGAATCAATATAGAAAAGACAAAAAACATGATAATTTCGAAGTTGAAGAAAACACATGGAATAAAGCTGATTGAAAACGAAGCTCAGCAAGTAGACTTGAGGTAACTGTATGCAAATATAAAAGAGAATAAAATAGGAAAAGTAGGAAATATATCTAATATGTTGAAGACAATATTTCTAGAAAAAAGAGATCAACCCTCTTGTATATACAACGGAAATGGGGTTGTTGGGAAGAATAAAAATTAAAACCAACAGAAACAACTTCAGAAAGGAGACATACAGACGAATTCTACAAATATAGTACTAAAATAGTGTTTAAAATACCGAGTAGATATAGGAAGAGAGACCAAGAACAAGATGGACAGATAAAATCAAAGAAAGCAGAGAAGAAGAGTGAAATAAGAAGATTAATATAGAACAGAAAACAGTAAAGACAAGCAATACGAAGTCAACTCCCCCCCCCCCTTACACATAACTCAATTTCTCGCATATGCCGGTGTAGCGTGTCGACTATAACATACACAGATATACCGGACCACCGACTTTACGTACCTTATCAAGCACGTCTGCTAGATAAAATACTGCACAGTAATTCGCCATTGACTTTTGTAAGATTAAGAGCATATAAATAAATTTCGACGTTCTAACTAAAATACGAACTTGGGTTGTCCGGATGCAGGGTTGATAACGCTAACCACTATATGCCATGCTCTCCACAAACATAAATCAGACAAAGCTGGCTCTGCACGATATAGCAGATAATCCAGCTCAGAGAAGTTACCAGGTAATTAATTGAACTTTGGTTGCTTTGAATTGTCATGAAGAAGAAAATTCTTATGACACAAAACAGGAGAGTTTTTTAATCAGTTGCCATCCGTAATCTTGCTAATGCATTGGTAAATAACTACTGTTACTATAATGCTCTTGGGCATATATATTCAATAAGAATAAATCTTCCTGGGTTCCCAGATATGATGGTCATAAACGTTTCAGCTGATATATGATATACCCGTGCCTATAACTTGCTTAGTGAGGAAATCAGGATCTGAATCCAAATGAGTTGCGAAAATAACCTGCACAAGCAACTTTTCTTCAGGAATCAACAATCTTAGAACACACCTTGCTCAAGGTTTACTGATACCTAGTTTATTTTAGATAATAACCGAAATGCTAACACACACAATTTTCCTACAAACATCAGGAATGATTGCGTCTGAAGATCTTCAACTTCTTATATCGTGCACTGGAACGTACCGTTCAAGCCAAGCTGAAAAATCGCATTTTGCTAAAGATATTTTATTGTTAATGTTACTCTCGAGATTAAATTTTATAAATAATTTAATTTTAAGGTAAAACTAATTATATTAAAGATTTAATTCGCACAAATTACTGCATGTTTTAATGAAGTAGTAGAGAATAAAACAAAAACCTACGTTAAAATATGTACTGGCTTTTATAAAACTAGGAACAATTTGTTGAGTAACGTAATTTAAGTGCATTGACAGAAATTCCCAACATTCTTTTTGCTAATTTATTGCTTAATTTTTACATACGTAATGTCTCTGCAGAACAGTGGATAAAATCTAGAAATTGACTCTTTTTAAAGAGATTCTTTTTCATTACATTTAAAATAAAGAGAACCAAAGTAGCATTTCCAAGTATTATAAAGCATGTCCCCTTTTTTAGAATTTGTATTAAGGAATGTAAAAAAGAAATGTCCTAAATGCAATAACGCTGTTACTCCAACTGTGCGGAAATGAAATTATAAATTGAGTAAGTGCCAACATAAGACTTACATTTTCTTCCATTTTCTTTTTTAATTCGAAGTCCTGAAACTCAATTTAATAGTTTTTAGCTACACGTACGGGAACTCTAAAGTATCATACAATGTTAAATGTTCTTTTACAAAGTGTTTGTTACACAATAATTAGGTTTTCTTGCTATACATATATATATATATATATATATATATATATATATATATATATATATATATATATATATATATATATATTTCTAATATTTTCTTGGGTATAGGTTTTTCATTAGAGAAACAAAGGACAACAATTTTTTTTCTGACGTTTCGGTCTTCAAAAGAGCTAGGTATATTTATTTTACATCTTGAAAGTAGTTTTGTGTGTATGTTTAAAAATAAGTTTTATTAGAAAAAAATATTTAACAAAAGGTTTAAGATACAAAAATAAATTATATATATATATATATATATATATATATATATATATATATATATATATATATATATATATATTGTTGACTATTTTTACACATATATGTGGAACCGCCGACTTCAAGAATAGAAAATATATGAAAACTTGTAAGATCATCAATAATACTTAGTAACTATTGATGAAACGACTGTATATTGAGTCAAAAACAAAAATGAAATAAATCAGAATAGATTTCTACAGCTAAGTTCTTGACAACTGTGTGAATATAAAATTATAATCTGGAGCAAGTTACAACTATAAAAGTTGCATTTACTTCTATTTTCTTCCTTAGTTTGAAGTGCTAAAACTGAGTTTTACAGTTTGCAGTTACGGAAAGTTTTTAGTGTCATCATGTAATATTAAATGTTCCCTTTGGGGCGATATTCAATTTGCGACATTTTAAAAGATTTTTGGATGACAATGCCGTTCTAGCAATGGCAAATTAAAATCAGTTAATTTAATGAGCTGAAACTTTGCGTAATTACAGTATATTAATCAAATTATGTTCAGCTACTGTAAAATGGCGGTGTTTCATATTCACCTTAGGTATGCCTTAGTTGTTATATTTTCCTATAAGTTATCACAAATTCCCAAACATTCGTAGATAACTATTTTTCTTCAATATTCACAATGTTTCAGGCTTCCGATCAGTTTCTTTTTTCCAAATCAAACTAACAGAATACAGTAATCTTAAGGTGTATCTAGTTCTCCTTAATTTTTCTGAATAAAGTTTGTTTGTTTATCAACCTATGTGACATAAATTATAACAAAATTATAAGCAAAGTAAGAAATAAATAAATATATTTGCTCTCTGGTTTAAATAGTTTCCTTTATTTATTTTCCTTTTTCCAAGCGCTTAAAGGAAAGATTATATACAAACAGTTTATTTCCTGCAAACTATTTAAACCCGGCAGCAAATAAATTTATTTATTTTTTACTGAAATCTTATTATTAAGTTTCGCGCTACTCCGCTGAATGTCGGTGAATATTTTGGTAGCGTATTGCCGTTTCACCCACGATTTATGACTGTCCCATATTAGTTAGTAGCTATACTATAAACCTATAAATAAATCATATTGTGACTAAGTCACTTTGGAAGTCTTATTGATCTTCTTGTACAAATATAGTTTATTAGAGCTTACCGATACCACAAACACAGCTTCCAGATTCAGGAAAAGCTGCTGTCTAGCCGATCTCGTCAGGCTTCTTGTGTTTGAACTCTCACATCGGTGTATTGGCGAGATTAATCGCGTGATGATTTTTATTAAATTAAACGAAACCAGTTTCGAAAAACACTTAAATCTATTTAACGGAATTAAATAACACTAAATTATTTTCAATGAGAACCTTCAAATTAACCCCGTAAACAATTCCAAAGTAACTAAAGTAATTGCTCTTGTCAACTCTTATTTTAACCCGGATCATAAAATAAGACCCAATTTTGAAAATTTTTCGTTTAAATAGTTTTCTAAAAATTAATCAAGAAAAAAGGAATGAAAACACGAAAAACAGTTATTTAAATTGTTTAAACAAAATTATACTAAAGTCGTCGTTTTCTCAGGTAAAATAAGACAGAATTTTCCCTTAAATTTCTCAAAGAAAAATGACAAATCAAAAATAAAACTTTCTTAAACAAAACTGGCTATATGCAAAAAACATAACCTTCTCTAACAGATTTTATAAGTAACGCGTTTACCAAATCTCAGATCGTAACGGACATTATGATTTTTTAAAAAGCGCCTCCAAATTTTCCTTCCCGTGGAACCCATTAATATTTATCTCACCCTGTAAGGATGATTCCATTCCCGAATATTTCTATCTTTTGTTTGTAGTGAGCATTAATCATCACATGTTGGATATTTAATTCTCGATTAGATCTCGGCATTTTAAATTTATTTTTAATATATATATATATATATATATATATATATATATATATATATATATATATATATGCATATACAAGAGAGAATAAAACTACTTAAAAGCTTCGATAGTAACCATAAAAAACCTGAACACTCCATTTTTGAGGCATCTAAGTAGGAAACAGTCATTATACGACTTCTTTTTACAAGTAATCAAATGAATATATTGGGTTATAGCGGTTTATTTGATTATTCTTTTGTCTCCTAATAATGGGAAAATTGTTCAATTTAAAAACATTCTTTCGGTGTTTGCCGGTACCACATGTTAAGGTAAAAGGTAGGATTTCTTCAACAAATTTATTTAAAAATTTTAAAACCTTTTAATCTATGTCTTCCTAAATTTATCTGGGTTTATATTTTTTTAAGAAAATATTTATAAACGACCCAAAAGTGATGAAACTGAGTCTATACTTAAGGCTGATAAAACTGGTAATGATTCTAGGATGGTAATATAGATACACTTTCTCAGTTCCGATGGCTACATATCAAGCTACATTTAAGAAGATTAATCATAATTAATATTTTCCATTATATTTTGATAATAACATTAGGGACATTATTAACAATCTTATGAAAGTAATGCTGTACGAGAACAACCAATTCAACTAAATTATCATGTGCTAAATTTTTCCTCATAGTTTTAACTAAACCTCATGAAATTAATTTAACTACGAGGTACATAAAATTCTCATAAAAATAATGAAAACATCAATCCCAAGAGTGTAAAAAGTACAGGAAAGTAACAACTAGAAAAGTTACATTTGCAAATCTAAGTACAGAAACTGTATTTTATACATAGTTTTCAGCTACGGAAACTTTTTAGTATCATCGGAATAATTTTAAATGGCCTCCAAGTTTATTATTTAAGAATTGTTCGTCTGGAATAATTAAAGTTATTTCGCATCAGAGACAAAAACACGACGATCCGATTCACAAAAGCTACAAATCTTCTCACAATTTACTGTTTCCTTCGCTTGATTTCGTTTCGAGAAAAAGGAAGAGTTTCAGTCCGAGGTAATAATAATCCTTAGAAATTTTAACTTCCAGATAAAATCCGATTTTTAATTGTATTGATAAAATCTTGTTTCTTCCTGCTTTTTATTAGAAGTAAAATAAAAGATCGTTGCTTGTAAAATAAAACTATTGGATATATTTACTCGAATAAGTTAATGTAACCTGATGTTTTTTAAACTTTTTTGAGATAATCTTAACAATGATATATATATATATATATATATATATATATATATATATATATATATATATATATATATGTTGTATCGTAGGTTTTCACGGATGGTATAATTCTTGTCTAATTTGTGCAGACTTATAGAAACTATTGCCCTTTAGGAAGCAACAAAAACAAAAAATAGATCTATTCATCAAACAGAAATCTCTTAAGATTTAATATTACTGAAGCTTCAAAATAGCTTTTTAAGGCTACTTTTAATTTTTAAAAATTAAGGCAAAAAAATCTATTCAATAATAAAATATCGTATATCGAAAGAAACAAATCCTATTTTATTTTTGTTATGACACGATTTCTCGGGTCATTGCACGTTTATCAAAATAATAACAGTGAACTGTATAGAAATACGAAATATTTATTTTCTTTTAATATAAAGACAATTTGTGAGCATCCATTTTGTTTTTATATATAAAAAGAGAAAATACAACCTGAGATATAAAAACTGTAATGTCAGTAATGGAAATTTCTTTACAATTTCCCATTAATTAGGCGATGTTGTCGGATTTAATGCACCATTAGCTAATTATATGGATTGCGAGTGGGACGTGAATATAACCGAAATAAATTTAACATCAAGCTATATTTGTAAACTAGTTGCTGAATCATTTATTCTTGTTGCTTGAGCGGCATGCTGGAGAGAGTATAAAAACTGTGAAGTTTTAATGGAAAATGAAATGGACCCACGAGCGAAAAAAACTAAGGTTCCCATTAACAAAAAAAAATGTTAATTTATTCGAAAATCTCAAATTCCAGATGAATTCAACTTTTCTTTGAAGAATAAAATTTAATTAATCAATGTTGTAGAGCCATTACTACTGAGCTTTGAAATTGAAAATCAGTTATTTCACGAACTAGTCAATGGAAAGACGGTTTTTTGATTAGAAATTTTATCTAGTAACGACAAAGAGCAGCAGTTCCTGGGTTGTAACGTTTTTTTTTACTCCTCCTGTAGCTAGTGCACTTCTACGTGCAGCTTTAGTAGCCAATTATTTCCTTGGTGCTTTAACACCAGTAAGTCTACGAGCTGCTTTATATAAGCCATTTTTAAAAGATATTATACACAATTTACCAATACGAACAAATCAACTTATACTGAACGACAATTCTGAGTTCCAACATCGAAATGATTGTTTGACCCATAATCCATTGCCATCATGCGGCATTTAACCTTTCCAAGCAAATCGATCCTCGCAGGTAAACTATAACGATTTTCGTTGCAAATAAATATGAAAAATTTATAAAGTTGTTCCATTTTTAGGAATTTATTCTCAAAATATTGTCAAAAGGTAATTTTTTACTTGTAATCATAGAGTATGTATGTATGTATGTATGTATGTATGTATGTGCGTAGAATTGGGGTCTGTACAGTGCGACCTGGTAGATCTATTGTGCCCCCTTACTGCTGCCAAGTCTTAAATTGAACTTATCGGCTATAGCAGGTCTTCCAGTACTATTTCCCTCAAGAACCTTCGGATGTTGGAAGGCTTCAAGGTGACTAGGTCCCCTTCTTTGGTGTATTCCCAAGAACCACATTCTAGAATTTTCTAGACCGCTGTACTCTGAAAGGATATAAATAGAAGTTTCGTCCTCCTCCTCACAGAATCTGCACTCTTCTCCTTCTACCAATTCGAATTTCTTGAGGTGTCCTTTCAGGTGGAAATGCCCCATCAGGACCCCTGCTTATGCATTCTTTGAATCTGTTCTGGTCGTAGTTCCCAAGAAATATCTTCGCTTGTCCCAAATCTTGCAGCTCCATCCAATAATTGGGTCTCCTGACTTCTTCTTCTATTTTAAGTTCTTCCAGCATTACGCTGCTACTGATTCAAAGAAAGGCTCTTGCCCCTAAAATGGTATCTCAGCCCCTTTTCTCGAGAACCAGTCTACTGTTTTATTTCGCTCTATCCCGTTGTGTCCTGGTATTTAATTCCTCTAGGCATTCCCAGACTATCTTGGAGCTAATAACTTGAGAGCTGAGCACACTGAACTATCCAACATGATGATAATCTCATGGCCGTGACAGTTTTTTTCTTTATTGAATTAAATAGATTTCCTAATGTACTTCTGCCTGGAAAATGCTTGGTGACTTATCCAAGCTCCGTAGTATCTGGTGCCGGGTCCAGACACTCCTATTTCAGTTCCCTACGTTATTTTGGAGCCATCTGTATACCATATAATTGATTTCTTGTTGAGTTTTTCAATGGTGTTCATAGAGTTAAAACATATCGAGGTTATGTTTTAGTTTTCTACATAGACATAAAAGTTAAAAGTTAAATATATAGACTGCGGATCTTGTAGAAGAAAGTTAGTTCACGCTTAAAAAGAGACAGAGCGTTTTCGACGACGTAATGGTAGAACTAAGCATGATACTTAAAACATCATTAGATACCACTGTTATTTGAACTTGCTTCTATAAAATTAGCAATCTATATATTTACCTTTTAGT
Organism: Diaprepes abbreviatus; assembly: GCA_034092305.1. Lineage (NCBI taxonomy): Eukaryota > Metazoa > Arthropoda > Insecta > Coleoptera > Curculionidae > Diaprepes > Diaprepes abbreviatus. The sequence continues at coordinate 5,778,237 of JASJET010000129.1, forward strand.
TTTTATTCGATCTTGTTGAGTCGCATTTGCGTTATGGTGTGTTTTTGGGGTTCCTGTACTGATAAGTTGTTTAAAGCCGTATTTCTTTTGCAGAAAAAGGCTATACGATATATGAACAAAATGAAAACTACAGACTCTTGTAAGCCAGTTTTTCTAGTGCAAAAAATTTCAACACTACCATGCATTTTTATACTGGAGACAGTTTGTCTAATTTATAGAAAGTTCAGGATGAATATTTCGGCGAATTTATTCATTCCACATCCTCGACACACGCAGTATCTCTTCCCGTCCCTTCTGCGGCTTTATTACAAAAATTAATTATTTAAAACAGTAAAAAACTTTTTAATCACTTTCCCCTTAGAGTTCGCCAAGTGACCTGCAATTGAAAATTCCGTAGGGAAGTAAAAAAGGTCTACTAAATAATGTGTTTGACGAACTCGTCACCCTGTGTGCCTTGATTGTTCTTGGCTGTCATTTCTCAATTGTATTTTATATTATTATTATTTTAATATAACGTCAATACTTATGTCAAAGTGATTTGGATTTTATTCTGTGTTGCTTAACTCGGTTTCTTTGAATGCTTGTTCAGTAATTTTAAAGTGTTAACGATTTATTTTGTGTGTTTAAGTAATTATGTATATTTATACTATTTTGTTTTAGTATTCTATTTTTGTTTAGAGTGTTCCATAGTTTTTCCATTTATTTTATACTTTGACTCAGCTTGGCACTTCCACCACATTGTATTAAAAAAAATTTTATAAAAAAAATTAAAGCGACTTCTAAAAGTGCGCCAAAAAGTGAAAAAAAAAGACAAAATTTTTAAATGAAATTGAAATTTTTGAAGTCGGCGTCAAACTAATATCTGATAAAATGTGAACTTTCTTACAATAATTTGTATATATTAGTAGTTATTTATTTCATTTAGAAATAATTTGGCGCCGACTTCCAAAATTTCAATTTCATATAAAAATTTATAGTTATTTTTCACTTTTTAGCGCACTTTTAGAAGTCGGTTCAATTTCTTTTTATAAAAATGTTATTTTTTGATTTTTAGTTTTGAATTCATTATGACATCCACAAATTATTTGAACTAAGTACTAATCGAGATTAGTATTCCTCGCAATGACTCCAAGATGGCAAAAAATTACCCATTTTATCCAAAGTTGTAAATCACCCTAAAATGAACCACTAAGAATTCTTTGATTCTTAGAGTTCTCCAAATACCAGTGAAATTGCGCCAAACAATCTGTCATAGTAAATCCACTATCTTAAATTTCAAATTAATTTTAAATTGGTAATATAGACCCCAAAACCTTCCAATATCGATATTTAAAGTACTTAAGACGTAAATTTCTTAGCCCAATATATTTTATATTGCATGTTGAGTTTGTATATGCCCCAAGAACCCGCAATATCAATTTTAGATAAAATCGGAAAATGTAAAATTTTCAGTTCTTCATATTGTATCTTATCAACTTAATAGTTGTAAAAAGTTAACTTTATATTCACAATACAATATCCCAAAAACCCCCTAAAACTATTCAGTCCCACCTTTGAACAGAATCGGAAAATGTAAAATCTTTAGTCCGCTATATTGGATTCGTCATAATGAATCCTGAAAAAATACTTTTAAATTCATAATTTACACGCTTACATCAGTTTTGAAGAAAATCGAAATATGTAAAATTTTCAGGACGCCATATTGAATCCGTCAGATTGAGTTTTACAAAAAATATTCTAAATTAGCAATTGGCACTAACAAAAATCCCCCTTTACTGATTTTAGACAAAATCGAGAGGTGTGGAATTTTTAAGCCGCCATCTTAAATCCGCCATATTTAATTTTTTTTTAAAATAATTTCAGATTCGTAATGTGCGATTCCTTAAACTCCCTCATATCAATTTTGAAAAAAATCGGATAAAATAAATTTTTATTCGCTGTATTGTATACGCCATATTGAATTTTTAAAAAATAGTTTCAGATTCGTTATATGCGAACGCGAAAACTCTCCCGTACAAATTTGAATTTTTGCGTCCTCCATGTTGGATCCGCCATATTGAATTTCTTTAAAATAATTTTAGATTCGTCATGTGCGGCCCAAAAAACTCCCCTGTTCCAATTTTGGAGAAAATCTGACAAAATTGTTTTTTTTGTCCGCCATATTGAATTTTTTAAAAATATTTTGGATTCCTTATGTGCGACCCCAAAAACTCCCCCACACCAATTTTGGAGAAAATCGGACAAAAATAATTTTTTTTGTCCGCCATATTGGATCCGCCATATTGAATTTTAAAAAAATAATTTCAGATTCGTTGTGTACGACCACAAAAGTTCCAATTTTGGAGAAAATCGGGCAAAATTAATTTTTGCCATATTGTCAGCGCCACCTTGGAATTTACTGCATCAATTTCGTCCAAAAAAATATGGGACCACCGCAGCAATTTCCTGAACATAACGTAAAAAATGTCATTAAAATCGGTGTCGCCGTTCCGGAGTAATCGGTGTACATACATAAAAACAAAAATACTTACGCGACGAATAGAACCTCCTTCTTTTAGAAGTCGGTTAAAAAGAAGTTTTGTAATAGTCATGTTTTCAATTTTTTTTTAATTTATAACAAGTTTTTAGATACTTTGTTTATAAGTTATTGTATTTTACTTGAGACAATAAAGCTATTTTGAAGTTGAAGTTGAATTCAGTATAGTAAATTCAAAAAAGGGATGGCCGAATATTTTAAAAGAAAATAAACCTGAGAAAACTGTCTCTTTTAGAATCCGGATATTTCCGCTGCATGATTTCGCCTGAAATTATGCCTTAATTTGAATAATAACTTATTTTTAATGTAAAGACTTCATAAAAATATTACGAATAAACTTATGTGATGTCATATTACTGTATTTTTGTCTAAATCGGAATTGAATTTTGATTTTTAATTGTTGGTTAAACTTTTCTTTTTCACAACTCGCTTGACTCGGTATTTTTAACTTATTAACTTACACCTGTTTTAAAATTAGAGAGGGAATCAAGTTTTACCACCTCTTGGCCTCTATCCCCTTATTTATAGAACTTCACTAGCCTAGATTTTAACAAAATATTAATCTTGGAAGAAATTAAAATTAAAGAAATTTCTTCTAGTTAAGCTTGTTAACGACACTATTAAAATCAGTTTTAATGAAAACAAATTATTTTTATTCATTCGGACACTTATTAAAATTTATTTTCCTACTGCGAAAACGTCGTAAAGCTAAAGTATTTTAGCCAAAGTAAAAAGGCCATTTTACTTTTAATAAATTTCTGTCTGTATAATGGTTCTGAGAAGTCGTATAGAGCGATTCCAATTAGGAGTTTCGCAATTTCATTTTGTTTTAAAGGAAAAAAACATTAACGAATATTTGTTTTTCGTAATTGTTGTGTCTGCTTAAAACATTCTTTAATTAAAATAAGTTAATGTGTGTTTGTTTTATTTAATTAAAATAATTTCTAAAAGTAATGTAATTGGCTTCCGTAAAAAACGAGAACCCTTCTAAAGTAGTCAATAATTGAGTTTGTTATTTGAAAATAAAAGCAAAAAACTGAAGTATTGGGTAGGTTTTCCGAATATTTAATCTAAATGTTGTTATGAAACGGACATTTTTTCTATGAACATAAAATATAATTGGATTAGAAATAATTTAATCTTAACCCTGCTACAGCAAATTTAACTTTTTTTAACATGGATTATACTTCTGTAGATTTTAACAAAAACAAGTTCCTTTTGGTCGTTGTTTATAGTCCGTGAGCTAGTGGTTTTTTCGATGTTATAATAATAATAATAATAATAATAATAATAGTCCAGACATAACAGTCCAGCACATAACTGGAGGATGCCAAGCGTTTGCCGCAACCGAGTATAAGGAAAGACACGATTCAGCCGCTAAGATACTCCACCAAGAGTTAGCAGAAAAGTTGAACCTACTACAGGTAGGAAAAGTGCCTTATTACAAATACAATCCAGAGCCTATTCTTGAAAACAACCAGTTCAAGTTATATTGGGACCGAACGGTTCTGACGGATCAAACAGTTGCTCATAATAGACCAGATATTATACTAATAGATAAAATTTCTAGGCGAACTACACTAATCGACATCGCCGTACCTAACAACAACAACCTAAGACCAAAATACAACGAGAAGATCGCCAAATACAGAGATCTGGAGGTGCAAATCCGAAGACAATGGGCAATGAACAGCGTCCAAACGATTCCCATAATACTCTCAACAACTGGAGTGATACCAAAGAACCTCCTGCAGAACATCAAGGGACTGGGTCTTAGTGAGCATCTGTATAAACCGATGCAGAAAGCAACTCTCCTAGCAACCGCGCGAACCGTCCGAAAGTTCATGGGAAATACAGCAGACCACGTCACCTAGGACCCGATAACATGGAAAGGGTTCCCACAAAGCTTCATACTTCTGGTACCTCTGTGTACCTGGTGTGAGTGAATATTCCCTGGAGGGAGTGCGAAGCCGTCTGGCTTGTAAATCATAATCATAATAATAGTATATTATCGGATCAAATAAATACAATCCATTTCAAAAATAAAAAATACAAACACTATTTAAAACAGTCAGAATTAAAAAACTTACAAATATCATTATTTAAAACAGTCAGAAATAAAAAAAAAACCTACAAATCTAAAGATACATCAAAGTGCTTCAAAAGACTAGTATTGACAATTGACAATATTAACCAGTTTTTCAAGAATTGTAAAATTTTTAATTTAAAGACATTAATTGGCAAATGAAAAATATCAATCTCGGTAGGAACTGAATTCATTTCCCTACACGTTCGAGAAATAAGACTGTTAATGCCATAATTCGTTCGGTGATATATCACATCAAACAAATTGTGCGCTCTCAAAGCTCCTTGAGGAACTCATAATCCAATATTATTGAGTAGTTCGGGAGAATCAATACAAGAGCTAACAGTCTTATAAAGTAGAACTAGGTCAAGACATATGCGTCTCATACACAATGGTAACAACCTCAAAGCATCGACAGTATCATCATATACAGACCGCTCCTGCTGCAGTCCCTGTTTAAAGGCAATGAAACTGAAAAACTTTCTTTGTACTCTTTCTACTTTTTCTTTGTATGTAAAATAATGAGGTGACCAAACTTGGGACGCATATTCTAAGATTGATCGAACTACAGAGTAGTATATCACTTTAAAGCAGTCTACACTATTAAAATCTGTAAGCATTCTCTTCACAAACCCGAGCAACTTCAAGCCCCTGTTCACAATATTATCAATATGTGTGTCGAAGCAAAGGGCCCGATCAAATGTAACACCCAGATCCTTCACACATTCAACGCGATTAATCATGTTATTATCAAGAAAGTAATCAAAAGTTATCCAATCCCTTTTACGATAAAAAGTTATAATGGAGCATTTATTAACATTGAGGTGCATAAAATTTAACTTACACCATTCAGAGAACCGAGCTAGATCCTATTGAATGCCCTCGCAATCGTTGCTACTCCTGACAACCCGAAATATCTTTAAATCATCTGCATCAAGAAGACATCTACTGAAAGTTATGATGTCCTCAATATCGTTAATAAAGCAGTTAAAAAGGAGCGGAGCGAGGTGAGCACCCTAAGGAACACCAGAGGTAACAAATATATCAGATGATTCACAGTTATTAATTTTTACTCGCTGTACTCTACCAGACAGGTAAATATTTATCCATTGTAGAAATGATCCATGGATGCCCAAGCCTTTCAGCTTGTAAATGAGAAGCTGATGGTTAACCTTGTCGAAAGCCTTGGAGAAGTCAGTGTAAATAGCATCCACTTGACACCTCCCCTCCAAAGCCTCCACAAAGTACTGCTTATAGCAGATTAGTAATAGTCGATCGACCTGCCATAAAGCCATGCTGTGAAGTTGCTAACACATGCCTAAAAAGAGGACACATCTTTTGGTAAACAATACACTCAAAAATCTTACTAAATAGTGAAAATTTCAAAATTCCACGATCATTTTCGACGTTAGCTCTGTCTCCATTCTTATGGATTAGCGTAATGTAAGTAATATATACACAATTTTACTTTATTTTTAACTTCAGTTTTATAGTAAATATCATCAAAAAAAGATATAAAAGATTATTTTTATCGATAAGTATTGTTAGATATTACTTATTGGATAGACAAGAAAGTATTATTGGTTGTCACACATAGAGAGCGTTGTAATTGTTTCGAAGGACTTCTGTCAGTGTTATGGGTTTTTCCTTTTGACATTAGATATCAGTCACAATTTATTTTATTTATAGCTGTTAGTTTAAGATCAATTTTAACATGAAGTGCAGAAATGAACATTTACGGCATATTTTACTTCTTATTTCCGTAAGAAAAAGAAACATGCTGAGCCTTAAAATAGATATACGAAGTTTATGGAATTGATTGCATAACCGAATGCACTTGTCAGAATTGGTTCCAAAAATTCCGTTCTAGAGATTTTTGTGATATAAGGCGGCGCAATAGTGTGACAAAATACCTTATCTCCCCTATTTTTTAAAAATCTGAAAAAAATATCTTAAAAAAGTTGTATAATATGAAAATTTCTATAATCTAAAAATATTCTTATAACAACGTAACGCCAAAAAAAGTCGTTTTTTTAATAAGATACCCTGTACATATTTAGATATTCGGGTTTCTCAAAGAACTATCCATATGATAGTATTTCTGTTTTTGAATTTTATTGCTGCCATATTGTCATAATTTATATTACCTATATCAACAAATAAATGCTTATAGGGATATTAAGGATAAAAACCATGCGAAAAAGGCTTACAATATATAAAAAAATAGTTGTATTCCGAAAATAAATAAAATTCTCCATTATTGCCGGTTCAGTATACTTTTAGGGTTTAACTTCCTTGACTAATTGTTGCTCTTATCAGTTTAAGCCCTCTGCTGTCAATTTAGGACAACTTTAAAGACAGATAGATACCAATGGACCAGTGAGATGGCCCCCACGATCTCCCGATCTAACCTGATGATACTTTTAAATTCAATTAGAGAAATAACAAAACTGTGCTGATATTGCATTCGGGAAAACGGCCATCATTTTGCAAACCATCTTTAAAAAAACTCTTGGTTATTTCAGTGTTTCTTTTTGTTTTTGTTACTTTAGTTTTATGAAATAATATTGTTCTTGTTTCTTTGCGATCAAATTTCAATATTCTGGTTTTATAATAACAGTGTTGTTTAAAGCAAAAAGTTGAATGATAAATAATTCTTTACAATTAGAAATATTAAAAACAATAAAATTAACTTTAAAGGTGTCTAATCTTTGATATAATTACTATTGTCAAAATTTTGCATTTGTTTCTGATAAATCGGTCATGGTCTACTGTTATAAATACAGTAAATTATTGAAAATATCGAATTCTGACCTTGTTTTTCAAAATAAAATAAACACTATATATATTTTTGAAAAGCTTGAATTATGCTTAATCAATATCTAAAATAATATACAGGGTATATTAGAATCAGTTTTTACCTCTTCCACCAAAAAGTGTCGAAAATGGTACACTCCGTACATCGAAAGACAATAATTGTAAAGATTGCCCTGCTGAATATATATATATATATATATATATATATATATATATATATATATATATATATATATATATATATGAAGTAAAATGCGAACAGTGATTGCAAACTTCGCTCCATCATATCCTTTCCGTGTTAGCCGCATAAACGTATATATATATATATATATATATATATATATATATATATATATATATATATATATATATATAATTTACTTTTGTATCTTAAACCTTTTGTTAAATATTTTTTTCTAATATTTTCTTGGGTATAGGTTTTTCCATTAGAGAAACAAAGGACAACAATTTTTCCTGACGTTTCGCTCTACATAGTGAGCTTCTTCAAAAGAGCTGGTATATTTATTTTACATCTACAAAATTACAAAGTTTTTTTATGATAAACATATATCACAGTAATACACATTTATATTTTTAATTTAATTAAAATTAATAAAACTAAAACAGATTTTAAAATAGTCTTAAAGTTTAAAATTTTAAAACAATACAACAGGTTAAAATAGTGAAAATTATAATATAGTACATACCTTGAAAGTAGTTTTGTGTGTATGTTAAAAATAAAATTCAGTTATGATACTTGGTATGCAATTGCTATGGATAGATTTCTTTTTATAAAAAGCAAAAAATAGGAAAATAGATTATTATTTATTTTTTAATAACGTTCTTTCGTTTGCATGAATGTATATGAAATCGTCCCAAGCATCATTACTCATATTTATTATAGAGTCGCTTCAAGTATGTTTTATTAAAATATCAAATTATGGTATATCTGACTTAAGTTTTTGATATCTTGCTTGTCATTTACAACATTTTTATCTTTTTTTATGTGTATCATTTCTTTGAGGACTAAATTATGATAATTTCTATCAGTATCTAAAATATGGGTGTTTTTAAAATCAAATTCATGCTTAGATGTTTGTTCATGTTTATGTAAGGATGTCGATGCGTTTTTAGTATACTTGTGTCCATTCACTCTATTTTCAATATATTGTGTCGTCATACCAATGTACCTCTTAGGACAGATTAGGCATGGAATTGCATATATAACGTTAAATCTTTTTTGGTGGGAACTTTGCTTTTTAATTTCGTATAAAATGATCCTAATAATGAACCATTTTCCCAAACTACTCATAAAAAAAATTATTAAACAAAGAACCTTTTTACATTATAACACAAACAAAAAAAAATAAAATTAACAATACCAAAACACAAAACACTCTCATTGCATTACCGTATATAAACCAACTGTCTGAAGAAATAAAATATATTTTGGATAAGCATAACATAACGGTATGCCATAAGGCGAACAATTTACTAGGATCATTTTATACGAAATTAAAAAGCAAAGTTCCCACCAAAAAAAAGATCTAACGTAATATATGCAATTTCATGCCTAAACTGTCCTAAGAGGTACATTGGCATGACGACACAATATATTGAAAATAGAGTGAATGGACACAAATATACTAAAAACGCATCAACATCCTTACATAAACATGAACAAACATCTAAGCATGAATTTGATTTTAAAAACACCCATATTTTAGATACTGATAGAAATTATCATAAATTAGTCATCAAAGACATGATAAACATAAAAAAAGATAAAAATGTTGTAAATGACAAGCAACATGTCAAAAACTTAAGTCAGATATACCATAATTTGATATTTTAATAAAACATACTTGATACTTGAAGCGACTCTATAATAAATATGAGTAATGATGCTTGAGACGATTTTATATACATTCATGCAAACGAAAGAACGTTATTAAAAAATAAATAATAATCTTTTTTCCTATTTTTTGCTTTTTATAAAAAGAAATCTATCCATTGCAATTGCATATCAAGTATCATAACTGAATTTTATTTTTAACATACACACAAAACTACTTTCAAGGTATGTACTATGTTATAATTTTCACTATTTTAACCTGTTGTATTGTTTTAAAATTTTAAACTTTAAGACTATTTTAAAATTTGTTTTATTTTTATTAATTTTAATTAAATTAAAAATATAAATGTGTATTACTGTGATATATGTTTATTATAAAACAACTTTGTAATTTTGTAGATGTAAAATAAATATACCAGCTCTTTGAAGCTCACTATGTAGAGCGAAACGTCAAGAAAAATTGTTGTTCTTTGTTTCTCTAATGGAAAAACCTATACCCAAGAAAATATTAGAATATATATATATATATATATATATATATATATATATATATATATATATATATATATATATATATATATATATATATAAGCAAAATTGGGAAAAAGATTAGCACTAGATTAGAAGAACATGTAGATCTACATTAAATAATGAAAAATCCACAAGTATGTCCACTCATTGCAGTGACAATAATCACTTTATTGATTTAAGTATTGCTCAACTCCTCCATGTCGGAATAAATAGTTAAAAATAAAACTTAGACGAAAAATTAGAAATTAAGAAATATCTAAAACACAATTCAGTTATAAACACTGACATACCAAATTTCAATGATACCATAATTATAGAAATATTCAGTAATTAAAAATTCCAAAAGCCTAATAATAAACAATTTGTTACGGGCCATAAAATTATGCCCTTTTTACCTTTAGTATAGTTTATGTACTCTTAAGAACGTCCTAAAAAGTGAAACATATGTAGAGTAATATTCTAATCAAAACTTGAAAGCAAAAATTTTGTTTTTAATCAGTATTTCAAAAACGTTCCATAAAGAGCCCGCTCCAGATTCAAACAAAAGAGGCGTAAAAACGAATCTTTTTATTTCTAAATAAGCCTTTAAAAAGACACCAAAATACCATGCTTGTTTTTAATATTTTAAAAATAACATCGTGTATTTTTTATTAAGCAAATTAAAACATTTTTTCCTTTCGAGTTCCATACTTCCATTCTGAAAAACATTGTTGCGAAAATTAAAAGGTTTCAGTTTTCCCTTTTCGTAAAAGCAAAGTACAGCAAAAAATAACCTTTAAAAAAAATCAAACGAATGTTTCCCTATAAAGTTACCAGGATTTGTCAGAAAAAAAGACCCTAAAGGGGTAAAAAGTCTGACGTGGAATTTTGTTTTTGTCAGCTTAAGTGATGAGAAAAGTATTTATGTTACAGCTTCTTTTTTACGGTTGACTCGACGATTTAAGAAAAAAATACCAAAGAAGTTTTTCTAGTTTTGTCTTTTTGTGATTTAAACTTCGATAATTTAAGAGAATTGAGCCCGCAGCTACTGAACCAATTTAATAATAAATGCTTTTTCTTGACTGGATATAGTCTGTATACGCTTCAATTTGTTATTTTTAAAGCGTCATGTAATTTTAGTTTAATTGTTTTCCAGTTGACGTAAGTTCCTGACGTTCCAATCCGCTCAACCTATTTTAACGCTGCCTCGTATTCAACCAAGGCTAATCCACAAAAGCAGAATCACACTTCGAGGCTTAATCTCTTAAGTAATTAGCGAATATGAGCTTCATTTAAAAAAAAATGAAAAAACCTAGACATAGTGCCTCCTACTTTGTTTTAATCTGGACATTAAAGCGAATATTTGAATGTGAAGTAAAATTCCACTTCTATTAATAAATCCCTTTATAATTGCTGTGATAAAAAGAGAAATACAGATATTTTAATAAAACCCGTTCAGATCTGAATGTGTATCCAGTGACCTTTTTAAATACGAGATGTAATATTCTGTAATTATATGTTTTGTAATAATTTTAATTGAAGTATAAAAAAAATGTATCATAAAAGCAATTTAAAATGAACTTACGAGGTGTTCCCGATTTGTAACCTTTTTCAGTTTTATTGCCAATATCTCAAGCAATTTAAAAAAAATACCAAATACCTTTTAACTTCAAAAACTTGTATGAGGGATTGAACTTTAAAAAAATATATTTAATATTATAGATAATAAAATGATTTTAAATCACCCACTGCTCCCTAATCGTGAGAGGCAAATTCGAGAATACTCTCTGCGACATATAGTCCAAGTCATTGGTAGGGGTGTTGGGGGCAATGTAAGAGCAAACCCTACATAAAATATATCAGCAAAAAATAGTAGGTTGGGGGCCAAGGGGGAGGCGGTTAAAGCTTGCTAAAACAGGTTTTTATAATTTCCAAGCCAAGAAACACATTTTGGAAAAAAAAACTGTGAAATAAAAATTGTAGAGATTTTAAAAACATACAATTTCAGCTTTTTGCGATCAATTTTGTTAATTTGTGATTAAAAAAGGGCCAAAAAAAACCTCAAAATCGGCACTTTTCATCATATCAATTATTTATTGCAAAATTAACTTTTTTGCACTTTTTGCTTTTAAAGGGAAGTCCTCGTCTTTCTGAATAAGATGATATTTTGTAATAGTCTTCTTCTTCTTCCTCTTGTTATAGGCTTACAGCCTGTTTTTTCCAACTCAATCATCAATCTCATTTGATGTTGAAATCCAAGACTCTCTCGATCTTTTAGGTGGTCTACCTATTGGTCTTCTGGTTTCCGGTGTTCCATCTCGGGTGATTCTCGCTATCCTATTTTGAGCCATTCTTCCTACGTGCTCATTCCAGGCTCTTCTGCGCTTCCGTCCCCATCTTACTATATCCTGCATTCCATGTTCCTCGCGTATTGTTGAATTGCGTATGTGATCTCATAATGTGTATACCGATATTCTTCTTAGTACTTTCATTTCGGCAGTTCTTAGAATTGATTTTGTTTTTGTGTTGTCAGCTCTCGTCTCTATTGCGTACGTCATTATCGGTCGAATACAGGTCTTGTAGATTTTTGTTTTTGCGTCCTTGCTCATGTATGTGTTGTGCCATATTATATCCGCCAGGCTTCTTGAGATTCTATTTGCCTTGTTTACTTGGTTTCTTACTTCTCCTGTTCTGTCTTGGTTTGCGGATATCTCAACTCCTAAGTAATTAAAGGTCATGAGTTGGTCTATTGGTTTGTCATCCACTACTAGTTTGCATCTTAAGGGCACTTTGCTTATTACAATTGACTTAGTTTTATCGATGGATATTTTCATGTTGAATTGCTTGCTTATGGTGTGGAATGCAAATAGAAGTCTTTGGAGGTCGTCTTCATTTTCCGAGACTATAACGGCGTCATCAGCGTAACATATTATTATTTCCCCGGTATTCATACTGTACCCTGGTGCCGCTCTTTTGACGTTCTCAATTATTTGGTCCATTACTATGTTAAACAGTAATGGACTCAGAGAGTCCCCCTGTCGTATGCCCGACGCTATCGGTACATCCTTAGTTAGGTTGCCGCTTACTGAGATTTGTATTGTGGTGTTGGAGTTTAGCTGTTCAACTATGTTAATTAAATTGTTTGGGATGCCTTTAATTCGCATTATTTGCAGAATATCATCCAGTCTCACCCTATCAAAGGCTTTAGTGAGATCTATAAAGTACATAAAAGCCGGCTTAGTAAATCCAATAGATTTCTCTGCTATCTGTCTTATGATGAATATGGCATCTACTGTAGATCTGTTTTTGCGGAAATCTTGCTGTTCTTCTGATATTCTGCAAGTCAGTTATTATACCTTCAAGGATTTTGGTGAATAATTTCAATATTGAATTTAATAAAGTTATTCCTCTATAGTTTTCAGTGATTTTCTTATCACTCTTTTTGAAAATAGGTACTGGTATACTTTTCTTCCAATCTCGGAGTATCTCTTGGTCTTTAATTATTTTGTTAAAGAGTTTTGTTAGTTCTTCGTGTAATGCATTTTCACCATATTTAATTAGTTCGTTGGGATTATTGTCGGGTCTTGGGGCTTTTCTCGTTTTTAATTTGGCTATCGTGTCTTTCGTCGCTTGGAGGCTTACTTCCTTGGTGTATTTGTCATACTCAGATGCATTTTCGGGTGGGTAGTTGTTCTGTTGTAATTGATCTGTATTTCTATATAGTGTTTTAAAGTGTTCTTCCCATTCGTGCTCAGAAATTTTTTGGGATTGTGTATATTCGTTTATATCCTGTTTCCTTCTTTTGTGCCCCGTACAAGTCATGTTCCATATCTACTGTGAACCTTCGCCAATATTCGATTTTGATTTGTTTTGTGTCGGCGTTTACTCTGTTTCTTATTTCTTTGTATCGATTGTGTTCTGTTTCTGACTTGTTATTTCTGTATCGGAGGTAAGCCTGTCGTTTCTCTGCTGCCAATGATTTCACCTCAGGAGTATACCAGTGCTTAGCTGACAGCTTAGAATTTGTGTTGACTTCTCTGTATCCCAATGCTTCCTCGGCCGATTTATCTATATTTCCTCTGATTTTTCCCCAGCTTTTTTCAACATCATCTGAATCTTTAATAGAGTTGTCTTTGATCTTTTCTGCAAGTCTCTTTTTATACAAGTCTTTGGTTGATTCATCACTTACCGATTCAATGTTTAATTTATTTTTAATATTCGGTGGCTTTTTCTTTTTGTGTTGTATTTTAAGTCTTAATTTGCATAATATCAATAATAGTAAATCGAATAATTTGTTGCTGAGATATTGCTAATTGTTTATCCCAAGACCCACAAAGGTTCAATGTCTTTGTGGGGGCCTAAACTTTTCTGTCTTGTTAGGGGCAAATGAAAAAATGTATTTTCAACCCCTTTGATATCGCTTTAAAAAAGGGGGTGTTTTTTTTTATAAGGAAATAGAGCTATCGCGCGCACTAGAAAACTGAACTCGCAACTTCAAATCAGCAGCGCTAGGAAAAATTTGCTGTATTTCTGCAAAGAATGGACCAATTTCGGTGTTTCTTTTTAATCTGAAATAGCTCGAAAAATTATGAATATAACACACTCCCTTTTTTAGAGCGATATTTAACGGGTTTAAAATTAATTTTTTCATTTGCCTCTAACAAGATATGAAAATTTAGGCCTTCACGAAGAGATTGAGCCTTTGTGGAGGTCAAAATGTTCACCCAAAGAAAAGTTGTAGCAATCAATATTTTGCGTCTTGAGTTAAACAAATAGCATTACTATGTCAGCAACAAATTATCTGATTTACTATTATAAAATATCATTTTGTTTACAATGACGAGAGCTTCCCTTTAAAATCAAAAAAGTGTAAAAAAAAAGTTAATTTTGCAATATAAAATTGATTTACAAAAAATGGCCGACTTTAAGGTCATTTAGAATTTTTGCAATAATAAATGAGCGCATGAAGACTCAAATTGTAGGTTTTCAAAATATCTACAACTTTTGTTTGAAACTTTTTTTTCCAAAATGCGTTCCTTAGCTTGTAGATTGAAAAAACCTGTTTTAGTCAACTTTGTTGCCCTCTCTTTTATTTTTTGCTGTTACATTTTATTCAGGGTTTGTTCTTACATTGCCCCCAACACCCGTGAATAGGTCTCATCCATTTCAAAATTTGCGTCAATAACAGCACTAATTTTTACCTATGGTTTGGACTAATAGTCCTTGAACACACTAAAGACGAGTGCCAGATGATAGGACTAAAGGTCAACTCCGCCAAAACCACTCTAGTAGCCTTTTAAAGGAAAAGAAATCTCAACCTGAAAACCATCAAATAGATGGAAGCTAGAGGTTAAAGATCTGGACCTGACCCAAAAAAGAAGTAATCGACAAGAGTACAAAAGCCTTGAAGATCTGTAGATGCTCTGCGGGAAATAACTGGGGCACAAACCCGAAAATCCTGCCGTGAATGTACAATGCATTAGTGAGACCAATCATTACATATGGGGCAGTAATCTGACGAAAAAGAACCAATCTGGCCAAACTAGGACCAACCTCTCGAGAGTTCAAAGACTGGCCTATGCGTGCATAACTGGAGCTGTGAAAACCTGCCCAATGGCCACTATGGAAGTAATACTAAACCTTCCACCTCTACATGTACTTATGGAGAGTATGCCGAAGAAGACAATATATAGGATGATGAGATAAAGTCATAAAACGGACCTCTAATCTCTTTTCCAGAAAATAACAAATCTGGGACATGTACCAAGCTGAAATGAAACAGAAGTTCAGCTTAATGAAAAACTTCCACACAAAGTTGAGTCGCAAAAGTGAATGGAACAGAAGCGCCATTGAAAAGCTTAACAAGAATTCCATTAAATGGTATACAGATAGCTCCAAAACAACAAAGGGAACTGGAATAAGAGTGTATGGGTCCAGAGCCAAACAGCATGAAAGCTTGAGTAAGTCACCAAGCATCATCCAGGCAGAAATACACATCATCAGGAAATGTATTCACTTTAGCAAAGAGAAAAAAACTGTCGCTTACAGGAGATTATTGTCATGTCGGATGGTCAAGTGGCCATCAGTGTGCTGACATCTCAAGTAATCAGCTCCAAGATGGTCTGGGTATGCCTAGAGGTGCTAAACGAATTAAGTAAGAATAATAGGATCACCTCTGTACACAAGCTTGCGAGAAAAGGCTGAAACACTATTTCTGGGACGAGTCCAAACCTTTCTGTGGAATTAGTAGCAGTGTAATGCTGGAAGAATTAAAAAGGGAGGAAGATAAATGGAGATGCAATTGCTGGACGGATCTGCAAATGATGAGACACGCAAAGATACTTCTTAAGAACTATGACCAGAAGAGATTCAAGGCTAAGCAAAAACCAACTTAGAGTTCTGACAGAAATCTTGACTGGACATTGTTACTTGAAGGGACACCTCAAAAAACTCGGATTGGCCGAAAGAAAAGAGTGTAGATTTTGCGAGGAAGAGAACGGAGCCTCTATTCATACCCTCTCAGAACGCAGCGCTTGAGAAAATCCTAGAATGCGGTTCTTGGGAGCATATAAAATAGAAAAAGGGGAATTACCTACTTTAAAGCCGTCCAGCATCCTAATATTCCTAAGAGAAATAGAACTGGTCTGCTCTAGTCCGCCAGATATCCCTAACGACTTGGTAGCAAAAGAGGAACACAATAGATCGCAGTATACTGATCCCAAATACCACACACACACACATATATAGACTGTGGAGGACTCTGCGAAGGACGGATATAATCAATAAAGCGAAAAAACAATACTAAATAGCATTTTGCGTACTGAACTAACGTGAACTGTAACATCCTGTAAAATGAAGTCAGATTTTTCCCTAACAAAATATTCCATTTCTTATAATAACATACAAAAAAAATCGTTATTGAGGTTGTTGTAAATTTAAATTTGGCGCAGCTTTAAATACTTTTTACAAATTATCTTCTTTTATTTCAGCTCCTCCGTCCTCGGTGGAAATCCTGGACCACAGACACAATTCGAAAATAGAAATAAAGGAAAACCAGGAGTTTCATTTGGAGTGTCGGGTCCGCAACGCAAAGCCAGCCGCCAAGATTGTTTGGTATAGAGGAAACGTTGAAATTAACATACGTAAGTTGCAATAACAATTCTCTAGAATATTAGGCAGTTTTCGTTAGAACGTTATTTTAAACGGTAAAAGTAAATTGATGTAGCCAATGTCGATTCCGAGGAAGAGTAAGTTAAATTCAAACACGTCAAGATTAAGTTAAGTACTTAAGTCACTCTAAATCGAAAAAAAAAGGATAAAACATGGAGAAGGTGGAAACAGACAATTTTTCGATGATTTTTTACATACTTCCTATTGTTGGGTCGTAGAACACAAATATGTTGTTATTTTTCACTGATCTCGCGTGGTTTTTCTTTAAAAAAAAATCATTTTCACTCATATAATTTGTATTTTCTGATCATTATTTCTAAATTTTGGGTATTTATAGTAAAATAAACAAATATTATACAATATTATTAAGTTTTTTTAATAAAATTTACTTAAATTACTGCGGAAAAATGCGAATTTTTCATAAAACGTAAGAAACCCGTTAGCTTATGGTTTCATACTGCTGCATGTATGGTTGGTTGCATACGATTTAAATCTAAACATGTGATGCGATGTTGTCACGTAGACGTAGATTTTAAATTTCTGTAGGATGGGAAGCTCGGTAGTTCAAATGCAATTAATTGTGATCATTCCAGTATTGTATCGCAAAATGTGAGTAAACGTGCAGAATCGGGAAACATAAACAGACCGTTCGACAAGCTACGTTGAACTGAAAAGGAAAATCATAACTAAACTAACCTGAACTAACCTAAAGAATTTTTACATACCTCCTATTTAAGGGTCGTAGAACATGAATATGTTGTTTTTTTCGCTGATCTTGCATGATTTTACAACGGCATCTAGATAAGTTTAGTTCAAGTTAGTTCAGGTCAGTTCAGGTTAGTTTAGTTGTGATTTTCGTTTTTAGATCAACGTAGCTTGCCGAATGATCTGTTAATGTTTGGCATCCCAATTTTTCACGTCAACGTGGCAACATCGTATCACACGTTTCGATTTAAATCGTATGCAACCAACCATGTATGCCCAGAAACAGTATAAAACAAGACAACGGTATTCTTACTTTTAGGGAAAATTTGTGTTTTTCCGCGGTTATTTTGTACTGTTTGTATATTTTCCTATAAATGCCTAAAATTTAAAGGATGTGGAAAAACCAAGAGAGATCGACGTAAAATAACAACATAATCATGTTGTACGATCCAAAAATAGGAAGTATATAAAAAATCATCGAAAAATTCGGAAAATTATCTGTTGCCACCTTCTCCAAGTTTTACCAAAAAAGAATTAGGTTAGTAATTTTATTAATTATACTTTATTAGCATATAATTTTAATCCCACACTACTTTTCATTTTTTGGAGAATGGTTGAAGTTTCAAATGTTGAGTAACTTTAACGAAAAACTTTTTATATATTCAAGCTTTAAACTTTTGAACTACTACAATTCACTTTTAAACATATTCCAATAAAACTTAAGTTTTACCTGAGTACTTTTAGCTGAACTTAAGTATACTTTTTAATTATAGGCGCAAATTAAACAATGTTTCCTTTTGACTTAACTATTAAAAAATACAAATGAACTCTAGTAATGGTTATAATGTAGAAGAAATATCCCCATTGATTTTGTAAAGAATTTATATGTAAAAACTGACATTTAACTCTTAATCGAAGACTTTCTAAACTGATTTCATTCGGGAGAGATTTTCTCTACCTATTCACATTTGTTATCTATTTTTTTAGTTTCATATTTCTACCCCAAGAAGGAAGTAAAGTTGCCGATTGAAAAATTGCAAGTGTTAAGTCAACCATAAAATGTTGTAAATAAAAACTAAATGAGGAATTTTCCTTGTCCATAAATCTTAGAATTTATTACGTTTTTCTTACGTTGTAGTTATTTTTTTATTCATAGAATGAAGATCATTCTGGTCTCTAATTAAGCTGATGCCATATACGTAGCAAATTAAATGGTTTTAGAGATAATTGAATCGCGGCTATTTAGTTAAATTTTTAAAAATATTTAATGAATACTTAAAGATTAGAAATTCAATTGTTTAATTAGTGTCAGTTTTCGCACGTTGTCAGCTTCTAATAGAGCACATCAAACTAATTTTAGTTTGAGGTATAGCTGAGTAATACCAAATGAAAACCTTAAAGACTTTCTTGGTAGTGAGTTTTATCATAAAATTTATCAAATTAAGATTTAAACATTGTGCTTCTTCGATATTTATTTACTACTACAGTATCGTATTTAGTGGAGGGCAAAAGTGACAATTATCTATCTAGAATAAAGTTAAACTTAATTATACAGAGTGTCCGATGAATACCTTCTAATTTTTCTGGGGAGCATACAGGGAAGGTCAAAATAACCCTACTTTATCACAGAAAAAAATTACTAATGTGACACTTAACGGAGATACAGAGCTCTAAAGGGGTACCCAGCGATTTATCTTATCAGCTCTAAGTTTTAAACCGACTTATATAATTTAATTATATTTTAATATTTTATAGGAGCCATTAAGACTCATTAAACCATACTACAGTAGATGTTTTGGGTCATCAGAGAAGTCAGGAACGGACTTGCTGCCACAATCGTTGGGCCCAATTTTTAGCAGGTGTCATTTTACAGAGCTGAAAACTCATTTTTTAAATACTTTAGTTATTCTTCTTCAAGAAAGGTACTCTTAACTTATTTCGATTAAACTGGCGGTTTTTGAGATAAATAGGTGTATATGTGAAAACTTTTTTGAGGACAAAGGACCAAAATATTTAAAAAATCAGTTTTTAGCTCTATAAAATGACATCTGTCAAAAATTAGGCCCAACGAGTGTGGATGCAAGTCCGTTCGTGACTTCTCTAATGATCTAAAGCATCTACTGTAGTATGATTTAGTGAGTCTTTATGGCCTCTACAGTACCCCTTTAGGGCTTTATATCTCTGTTAAGGGGCACTTTGGGATTTTTTTTGACAAAATTAGGTTATTTTGACCTCCCCTGTATGATCCCGAGAAATTAACAGGTACTTATCGTATACTCTATATATATTTTTGTAGAATATCTATGAGAATTCTGAACTGTCCCATACTATCCAGGAATATTTGTCTGGTGGAAATTTTAAAAAGGGTCCAAACTGCCCCTCGGTAATAAAAAAATAAAAAACACCCGGTTGTTCTACATCTAAAAGTACCCATACAAATAAAAATTTTAGCCACTTCCATAGTTAGATAACCTCAAAAAAAAAATTATATATATATATATATATATAGTTTAGCATCTAAAAAATAACATATTTTTTTCGGCCCTGCTATTCTCGTAGTTTTTATTTTATTGAATTTAAAAATTTTCGAACACCCAAAAAAATTCGAATTTCGCGCCAAAAATTGTTATAAAAAATATCTTGTTGTAGGCAATAAAAAAACCTACAAAATGAAAAAAAAAATGAAGTTTCTACGATGATTCGAACCGAAGATATCGTTAAAAAACGAAAAAAGACGTTTTATTTTTTTTAAGGTTATGTGACGATAAAATTAGCTAAGCTAGTACTTGTTGATGTAGAATAACCGGTTGTTTTTTTATCTTTTTATTACCGAGGGGGCAGTTTCGACCCTCCTAATCGGCTAGACCCTTTGGGAATATAATAATTTATACCAAATATATGCAATCAAAATTTTTATGTAAATGGGAAAAAAACTGTCAAGAATTTATTTTTGCCTTTTTTAATTTGTGATCTAGCGGGGTACTAGAAAAAAAATACAGGTTGTACCATTTGAAAAAAGCGATATATTTGAATATAAAATATTTAGTAGAAATAGTCTTTGATTAGCTTTGGTTTTAATTGATAATACGCCAAAATTCAGTAAAAGTAATTTAAAATAGAAAGTTTAAGTAACTTCTAGAAAGTTCATAAATTACCGTCTTATGACCCAATTCTTTAAAAAAAACGATGTCAGTGCGCTCTGCCAAGTCTCTTTAATGCATATCAGTCTCTAAATTAAAAATCTCAATTTATTTAACTCACCCTTATATTCACAACTAGTAAATACAACTTGTTGTCAAAACAATCAAAAATAGGCAGATTGTCTTAAAATATTCCAAGTATGTTTCTGCCACCCTAAAATAAAATTAGTTCTTAGTTCTTTTCTTGCCAAATTTATTTTAGTTAAAACTAAACTGTTACTATATAATGTACCTTACTTTATCGTAACCATAAAATTAACGATAGCTACCCATGTAGAATACATAACTTCACAATAAGATGCTCCGAAATATTCATTCTCCGGTAAACGTACCGAAACAGAAGTTACTTAAAATTCAGAACACAAAACATCAGCTTTTATGAGTTTTATTAGAGCGCTCAAACATTCAAATAAAAAATATGGTAAATAAGGATACATTCACAATTATTTGCATTGCCATTTTATTTTAGTATCATGCTCAAAACAGAAACGGCTCAAAAGCGTGATAGGACTTTTTATTATATGATTCTACCTTTATATGCAGTATTTTTGTTGATATGGATCGGTTTTTTGTCAGAACCAGATGCTGCTGGATAAAAGGGCTTCAAATAAGAGATAGAAATTTTAAAATTTGAAATGTATTTTGATTTTCGCAAAATATCGTTTCGGCATTGCGTGAAAAAATTTATTCTTAATATTTTCTGCCTTACAGTGTAAAAACTAAATTTACAGACTTTATTTAGTTAACTATATATCCCTTTTAAAACATGTTTATAATGATTATGATTTTAAAGTAAAATTTACTTCTCAAATTATACCATTTATTCCTTAAAAATTAGACTTTTGTCTCGAAAAAAATGTAACCTGCAATTATATTTTTGGAAAGTGTATATTTCGGCATCCTAAATGACATATCTCGGACTTTTTATTATCTCATTCTACCTTTATATGCAATATTTTTGTTAATATGGATCGGTTTTTTGTCAGAACCAGATGCTGCTTGATAAAAGGGCTTCAAATAAGAGATAGAAATTTTAAAATTTGAAATGTATTTTGATTTTCGCAAAATATCGTTTCGGCATTGCGTTAAAAAATTAATTCTTAATATTTTCTGCCTTACAGTGTAAAAACTAAACTTACAGACTTTATTTAGTTTACTATACAGGGTGATTCTGTGGGAATTTTATCGATCGATTGTGGGAAACCTATAATTAGGAAGAATATGAAAATTTGACAGTGCACTAACATGCATGGGGGACAGCCTGCTAAAGTATTTTCAAGATGGCGGCACTTCCGGTTATACCGGAAGTACATCTCAACTTGCTTATTTTAAATAGAACACCCTATATATTATTACATTTTTGATTTCTACGTAAATTTCTAGATATATTTCATTTATAATGTTCTATACTTATGTCTCATCGTTTTGGACATATTTAAATTTTTATGTCAAAAATGACGTTTGCGAACCAAAACTTACTATACATTTTTCTTATAAGAAAGGCTTTATTATTTAATTTGGGTTAGTTTTCTTGTAGACGAAGATCGATTTTAGTAGTGTTTTTATGATATTTTGAAAATTATTAGTATAGAGTGGTCAAAAAAGAAGAATAAAAATTATATTTAAAAGTCGTCAAAAGTCAATTCTTTCAAATAGAAAGCACCTATTTTTATAATTTTATCATATTAATTATTTAAAATAAGGGTAACTTTGTATAAGGTTGTCTATTCCAAAAGTTTTTAGTTTTCAAAATATTGGCAATCCAACATTTTTCTATTGTCAAAATGCTATACGGCTTTTAAGTTTTGTTATTAGTTGGCCATGACGGTGAAGCGTGGCGAAAAAAAAAACAATCGAACCCTACAGAATTGTTACTATTTTTTGATATTTGACATTCATTTAATAATTCTGCCAGGGCGATTAAATTACACACACGAAGATTATTTAAACTGGCTTATTATTTAGGTGAACATTCGCGATCCGATATCCGCAGAAATAGAAACCAACACCACCGACTGTTAAAAGGATTATAGAAAACTTTAAGAATTTTGGATCTATAAAAGCAAAATGAAATAGAAATAAATCAGTTGTTGATAATGAAAATATTGAAACTAAAATTTTAGAATATTTCGGAAGATTGCATGCAGCGCGTCAGAATAGCATTGAAGAACTTAATCCTCAGTCAATAAGAAGAACCACCCATGAGAATTAGGTACGAAAAATGTTTGGAAGTTCAAGGACGTTAATTTGAACATTTTGCAACTTTATTTTATTAACGACTGGTTTATTTCTACTTCTTTTAGCTTTTGTAGATCCAAAGTTCTTGAAGTTTTTTATAATCCTTTTAACAGTTGGTAGTGTTGGTTTCGCGAGAAAAATGTAACCTGCAACTGTATTATTGGAAAGTGTATATGTCGGCATTCTAAATAACATATCTTGATGTTAACATTGACAACCCTGTGCTAGCAAAATGGCGGAACAAAAATGGTCACTTTTTCCGGGTTTTCCAGTATATCTCGAAAAACGAAGATTTTGTAGAAATAGGTTTAAAACAAAAAATATAGATAATTGAATTACCTGTCGATTCGTATAAATAAACTTATATGTGGCACTGGTTGTCGAGATATTTTTTTTTCGCAAAAAATTACATTTTTTTTGTTTAAAATAAAACCATATTTATTTAAAAACTATTATCTCGAAATTCACGATATATATATATATATATATATATATATATATATATATATATATATATATATATATATATATATTATCTGTCTTAAAAAGTAGGTTAAATCCAGAATCTCTGTGATTAAAATTTTCTGAGAAAATTGACTTCAAAGTTGAACGTTTGACCTTGATTTTTCTCCCTCCTAATTAAGATACAACATCCATTCTTACAGCAAATTATTGAAAATGACCTATATTTTTAAGATATATTTAAAAAAAATTTAAAATAACTTTTTGCCTAGTAAACTAACAAAATTTTTTATGTTCTCATTGGATTTATATGTATCATTTCCGATCTCTGAAAAAAAAATTATCGTACAATGAAAAACAATTTTTTTTTAATTCGAATCGTCGAGGCTAACTATGGTTGTATTTTAAAGAAATAACAATATCATTTTTGCGAAAAAGAAAGTATCTCGATCACTAGTGGCGCCTATAACTTTATCCATACGAATGGATACGCAATTCAAATATCGACAACTTTTGTTCGTAACCTTTTTTCATAGAGCTTTTAGTTTTCGAGATAAACTGGAAAAATATAAAAAATTTACTATTTTTGATTTGCCATTTTGTTAGTACAGACTTGCCAATGTTAACATCATGATTTTATTTTGTAGGATGCCAAAATATACACTTTTCAATAATGAATACGCAAGTTACATCTCTTTACAAAAAGGTGTTTTTGTGTCTAATTTCTATGGATTAATTTTTCAATTTAATATAATTTTGGGAGAGTTCTTCGATATAAAACATTCCCAAATAATTACTAGAATACTTATAAATCAAGCATCTTCAGAATTAGTTATTCGTGTTGCTGTAAATACCTTTAACAAGTAAAAATATTTTCATAGAAATTTTTCATTTAAGTTTTAATAAATCCTCATATTATAATCTCTTTGTAGCAAGTCGAGAAGACCAAACCATCGAAATTCCTGGTAAAAACGGCGACAAGCGAATAACACGCTACGACACGCATTCCCGCATTTCCCTCAAACCAACGGCAGAAGATGATTATGCTGAGTATACTTGTGAAGCCAGGCACGAAGCTCTATCTCCAGATATCCCAATGAGAGCAACTGTTCAGCTAAGTGTACTTTATCCACCTGGACTACCGTATATTGAAGGTTATACAGAGGGTGAAACAATTAAAAGAGGACAAACGGTAAGTATTAGTTTTTACAAATGATTATTTTCTTTCTAAAAATATCATTATTGAGAATTATTAAATAAAAAAAAATTAAAATTTATTTTTTTTTTTAAATTTAGGCCGTGTCATTTGAATATTACTTTTCGAGGTTTTACCTGAAATTCCACGAGGCCTTTTCGAATGATTTTCAATCGACAAATTAAACACATTTACATAAATTTATTCCTGACCTGAGCTCACGGTACCATTATTCAATTTTATTCTATTTCTACATGTGATAATATCATAATTTGAATTTGTTTTCATATTATTAGAGCTTTTATAAAATTCTATAATTTTTCATTTGGAGAAACCTTATTCCGTGGTAAGATCAGAGTTTCCTTACAACCAGTGAGTTTGTACTCTTTTTCTATCTTGTTCTTTAACCGTAATAGACAGAAACCGTACAGTTTTCATACATACGCACTACCACTGAAACACGGATTATTATAAACTGTTTTTTGAAAAAGTACATGTTTTGGTGTCTTATTGGAAATCTCATGAATACTGTTTCTAGTCCGTATATATTAATACGCTATACTCTATTAAGTGAAACAAAATTGCATATCCGAAGCTGTCATCAACGTTCTTTTGTTCCAATACATCCAAAATGGAAAGAGCTCCATCCAATTCAACATCTCCAAATTTTCTTCACTATGCGACCAAATAAAAACCGTCGTCTACTTATGTGCACCAATGAGCTGAAGCTTTTCTTCTTCCTAAAAGACTTCATATTGCAGTCTTTGCTACCACAAGTGATAGCAAAAATATTATTGAAAAAGTAAAATTAGTCTTTTGTTATTTAAGTGCAGTTTCCAAAAAATTAATTAGTATTGTACCTTACGATGATGCATCAAAAACAAGTTGGCCGTAAAACAAATGATAAAAAAGATCATTAAGCCCTTGCTTTAATAATGACAGTCAAATCGCTTTCTGTTTGTCATAGTGGCTTTTAATTAATACTGCGTATTAAATAAAAAAATTGTTAACTTTACAGGAAAAAATTGAAACTGTATTAATATGTGATGAAAACACAAGTCATCGTGTAGCAGCAAACATTTGTAATGAAAGACATCCAGGCAAAAATATGCAACAATCTACTGTGAGTAGGATTATGGCGAAATTTAAATCAACTAGATCAGTAGAAAGTTCATTTAAAAAACCTCAGAATTCTATAAAACATAGTGAAGAAGTCCAATTAAATGTGTGCCTAGATGTTGTGGAACATGGTCAAACTAGTATTAGACATGTATCTTGCAGAAGTGACGTTCAACGAGAGAGTGTAAGGAAGATTTTGCACAAAAATAAATTTAAACCTTATATAACCCGAAATTTATAAATACTCTTAAGGAACAAGATTTTGACATACGTTTGGGATTCTCTTTTTGGTACCAGGAGACAATAGAAGATGTGTCCTTTCCCTTTCACGTTTTATGGACCGACGAGGACACTCTTACTTCAAACGGCGTTGTTAGCTTTCAAAATTGTAGATGGTGGGCTCAAGAAAATAATTTTATAATAGAATGCAGAGCCCAGTATTCCTTTAAAACAAATATGTGGTGCGGTGTTTTAAATGATCAAGTTGTTGGTCCTTATTTTTTAAGAGATAATTTAAATTTTGAAGAATACCTACGCTTCATTAACACCGAGATCCTTGAAGTTTTGGACACTATACCTATTGAAACGAGGCATAATATGTGGTAACCTTGTGACGATGCTCCCATCCATAAAACAAGACTGGTTCAAGAACGCCTCTTGGAAATATTTACGGGCAAAGTAATTGAGCGTAATATGGAGCAATACTGGCCGGCTAGGTCTCCAAATTTAACCTCACTTGATTTTTTCTTGTGGGGTTACCTAAAACAAATAGTTTACAAACAAACACCTTTTCATAATATTGAGCATTTGGAAACGGAGATTCGAAACTTTATTTTAGAAATAAGGCCTCTTAGTATCAAAAACTCCGTTATAGATGTATCAAGAAGAATAATTGTTTATGTTAAACGCAATGGATGACACACAGAAATGTAATTTTAAATTTTAAGTTTTTGAACTATTTTTAAAGTTACTATTCAAATACCAAAAATAGTTTTGTTATCAATTAAAAAGGTTTTTAAATGAGTTTAATTTTATATTATGACTTTTTTATCGGAAAATTTGAGTCTTTTCAATTAAACTATTTTTCTTAATATTAATGTGTATTACGTTAAGACACAAATTATGTTTTCAAAAATAGTTATTTTATGAAGTTACCTTATACAGGGTCAAAAACAAATAAACTTTGCATCACATGTGACCAAATTTTAATAGTTATTTGGATTTTGTAGAAATACACACATTTAATAAGGCGCTACTTTAAACAAAATAGATCTGGAATGAAGCATTGTCAAAACTAAGAGTTTTATGTAGACTGCGTTGAATCTTATTTTGCAACAATGGTGCAATTTACAAAAAATGGGTAAAAAATCTAAAATATCTTTTACAGCTAAAATTTTGCATATGTGGGCTAAAAATTGCATTTAGAAAAACTTTTTTCGATATTTTGAGATATAACCGCACTTTAGAACTTTTTTTGGAAAACAATTAAAATTAGACAGATAATGCTAATAACGTGACTACTATTTTTGGTTAATTTTCATCTCGATCGAAGCAAAAATTGATGAGAAAGACAAATTTCGAAAAGGTATTAATAAAAAAATCCCATATGATGCGGACTTTACTGATATATATATATATATATATATATATATATATATATATATACATATGTATATATATATATATATATATATATATATATATATATATATATATATATACATATGTATATATATATATATATATATATATATATATATATATATATATATATATATATATATATATATATATTTATATAGGCAAGTATTCTACTTATATGTTACAGAACTGTTCCAGTTTTGAAACATAAAAAATATTAATATTAAACCTCACAACGAAATTTGTTGTGCATTTGCATAATTGTTTATACTAAAAGAGTACACACTATCCGATAACCCCAAAGCCACTTAGAAAAACTGCACTATAAAATAATATTTTTTGCTAACCACAAAAACAGTTTGAATAAAACCATATTAAAAGCACAGAGATCAATGATAATGCAAAATCATGCGTGGAGCGGACGTTAACTTTATGTAAATATCAGGAAGGGCAGCGAAACTTCTGTCCTCAAGGGAATTCCATAAGTGGAAGCGGTAAAAAGGGGTAAAAGCAGCCTGCATATTTTTTTTTGTTAACAAAAGGGAGAAAGGGTTGGAATATTGTTTTTAATGGAATATATTAAGCCGTGAATTAAAGCAATAGAATATATTTTAATATTACGTCATAAGTGAATTATTTAGCACAAAAAAAGCGTGATATATTTTTATGAGCTATTTCATACTTTTGTCTTTGTTTTAGGTTGAACTTGTATGCAGAAGTCGGGGAGGCAATCCTCCTGCCCAACTAATTTGGTATAAAAACGGAGAACAAATAAGAATGGCTTACAGGACAGCAGGAAGGGTATCAGAAAATGTCTACACTTTCACAGCCGATGCTAGCGATAATAAAGCTAGGTACAAATGTGAAGCCAGCAATATAATGTCCAAGAGTTCCCTGAAAGCTGAAATTGATATGACTGTATTATGTAAGTTTACTTCTGGAATTGTAAACGGGGATACTTATTAAACAAACTTGTATATTCGTTTTTAGTTTCCCCCTCACATGTTACGATTTCCGGTCCTACAGAAGCTAGAGTAGGCGATCCTGTGCCTCTTACATGTACCACAGCAAACTCTAACCCTCCAGCTGAAATTAAATGGATGGTAAGTATTACGCTTTTTTTAAGCTGAACGTCATCAATTAACGTGTCACCTTATAAAACAAAATTAATCAATATTAATTAATAACCACTATCATAATTTTTAGGTTGCTGGTAGACAGGTCAGGAATGCTACTTCAAGAACTGTAGTTTCCCCGGAAGGAGGATGGATAACTACCTCAAATATAACAGCCGTCGTTGATCCAAACAGACGAAGTTTAGTAGTCATCTGTCATGGACTTAATATGCAATTAACAGAAAATGTTGTTTCCACCTACACCATTAATGTTTTGTGTAAGTTTTTTTTTTAAATCTACTTCAAACGTATATATAAAACAGTAATCATATTATTAAATTATAGATCCACCAAGTCAACCATTTATCCATGGTTACACTGAAGGAACCCATGTACCAGCAGGTACTGTTCAAAAGATATCTTGCACCTCTTCCGGTGGTAACCCATTAGCAACGTTAACATGGTACAAAAATGATAAAAAGGTAAGTTCTATAGATACATGAAAACAAGCTTTATATAAATCCTATTTTTAAATAGCTAAATATACAAAGATTTACTTTCGTTTCAGATTCATTCGACAGTTAAAACTACCGACAAATCAGTCACAGCCGAAATAACAATTCTTACGAACGTCACTGACAACGAAGCTCGATATAGATGTGAAGCAGCTAATTCAGCAACTGAAATACCATTATTTGAAACTCTTACTATGAGCGTATACTGTAAGTAGTTTTATAAGTTTAAACATTACTTTCATTCTCGAATTTAACACACATTTGTATTTCAGTCCCTCCAGAGACTGTAAAAATTCGTCAAGAACCTGCTGACCTCAAACCAAATGAAGAAGCGACCCTTATTTGTGATTCAAGCTCCAGCAATCCACCAGCAAAATTATCTTGGTGGCGTGAAGGTATTCCTGTCCAAGGATATCAAAATTATTCAAAACCAGGTCTTCACGGCGGCACTGTATCTTCAATTGAAGTGAAAGTCAACGTAACCGAAGAAATGAATGGGATTCAGTACGCTTGTCAAGCCCAGAATGAAGCCTTGCAGAGAAGTGCTCATGATTCAATTGCTTTACAAGTTTTATGTAAGTGCTATAATATAAATAATTACCCGTAGCAACATATAACTTTATATTACTTTATACGACTTTTCTAAATGGAAATCTTTAATGGAAACACACCATAAAAATGATTATAGAGACATATAATGTTGTTAAGTTCTTGAACTTAAGAATAGATCTTAATTAATTAATATTTTTACAGATAAACCCATATTTGATAAGAACAACGAAAATTCCGTTACCGGAATAGAAAATGAGCCCCTTATCATAACCCTAAAAGCTGATGGAAACCCAGAAAACATTGCTTATACGTGGACAAAGGATGGACTACCAATTTTGCAATCATCTTCATCAAGTGGCTCTGACAGAATAATATCTGATGGTCAAGTTTTAAACATCACAAGACTAAGTAGACATGACGCGGGTACATACAGTTGCGAGGCATTAAACTCCCAGGGGAGTTCCTTAACTATGCTGAACATTACCGTACAATGTAAGCAATTTTCTTTATTTCAATACGTTGACATTTCATGTCTTTATTATACCTCAGAATTTATTTTTAGTCAACGATAAATCCATTGTTCTTTTTTTAGATCCAGCATCCATAACACAAACAAGTGAAACCGTTATAGTTAATCCGAAAGAAGATGCTACTCTTTCCTGCACGGCAGACGGAAATCCTTTGGCCGATGACACCATATCCTGGAAAAGGGATGACTTTCCAGATTTCGATGCCAGGACATCCATTATGTATGATAAAAATGGAACGTCTTATTTGAGGATAATACAAGTTACTCGAGAGGATCTCGGACATTTTCAGTGCATTGCAAATAATGGAGTTGGAAACTCGACGACCAGAGAAGTTATGTTAATTGTTAAACGTAAGTATTTTTGACAAGAATTTATTTATACATATATTACAAAAACTATTTATTCAATTCTGAAAGAATTAAAATGTATTAACATATATTAATACGAAATAATAGCAAAACTTAGAAATTGAAGACATCAAAACATAAATAACTTTTATTTATTTTTTGTTGTAGCTTTTTTAATAAACTATTTTTCACTTCCACAGATAAACCAGAGATTGATGAAAGTCCGACTCTTCTAAAATTTGCAAGTGATGCTGGAGATACCGGCAAGCTAATCTGTAGGAGTCAAGCATCGCCTTTAGCCAGATACACGTGGGCTAGAAATGGAAGCCCCATAAGTGCCAATACAACAGGAAAATATTATTCTACCTATAGACAGGTATATTTTCTAACTTTAATATATCAAATAAATTCATTCTAATATACCTTACATCACATCTAGGTTGATCAACTAACGTCTGAGTCCATCCTGTACATATCCCATGTGACGTCAGCTGACTATGGTAGCTATGAATGTGTAGCTAGAAATGAGCTTGGATTTTCAACTGTGTCGCCTAGATTAGAAGTAACATCTGCACCTGATACCCCTACTCTTTTTGTGGTTCTAAATGTAACACATGACTCTGTTCATCTTGGTTGGACACCTGGTTTTGATGGAGGCATGACACCATCTTACAGAATACGATATAGACAGGTATGTCACTTGGAAATATTTTTAATAATATTACTTTTCAGTATTGTGTTCCATTTTTTTGTAACAGAACATTTGCTAAATTCTATAATGATTTAAAAATAATGTTGCACTAACTATACTTAATTGGAACGTAGTCGTTAATCAAATTGAAAGAGTATTACTAAGTACGGATTAATCTAAGCATTTATTCATATTTAAGTCCTTCGTCATTTAAAACATATCCTAAAGGTAGAACGTCTGAAAAAATATATACGCGTGGAAGTAGGTAAGCCCAGAGAATCATTTTATATATCAACAAACCATTTAATCAGAATGTCATTCAGCCTATAGGAGAAGGAATAGTTGTACAGCGAGAAACATATTTGGATTAATATTCAGTACGTAGTGCGAGTGCTGTTTTTACTTTCATTTTTTTTATTAACTATCAATAGGAAAAGACAAAATACTAGAAATATAGCTAAGTAATCTCTAAGAGAAATGGCATAGAAGTGTCTGAACTAAACAAAAGTCTAAAAAAGAAAGTCGTAAAAGATAAGAGAAAATATAACACTGGAATAATATGAAATGCAATTGAGAACAATAAAGGGTCAAAAACTGTAGAGAAAAAAAAATATTAGCACAATATAAACTAATAAAATCCAAAACAAAAAGGATGAAATACTAAACGATAGAAAAAATATTAGAAGAAACAACATCATACTATTCAAATCTATTAACGTCTAAAGTTTAGCAAAGAATAACAAAAGCAAGGAAATTATAAGAAATGTAGCATCAGCGGAAATCTCTGAAATAAATGTGGAATATATTGACAAGGCCCAGAAAAACCCTACGCGAACAGGCTGGCTTCAAGTCGGGTCTTAACACCTTCGATCATGTTCAAACTCTAAGAAGAATGATCGAGAACTGCAGTGAGTATAATATCGATCTGTATATGACTATGAAAATGCTCTCGAATCAATTGAGGATAACCAACTGCAGAGAGACAGTCGCTACGTTTTCTTAAATAAACTTATAATTACACTTATATGAGAACTTGAAAATATATATAACACATATGAAGATTCAAAATTAATTTGAGGGTAATAAAATATTACCAAAACTATTTATAATGGCCTTCCAAGATACATTTTGTCAGCTGGATTGGTCTACTAAAGGAATAAATATAGACGGATGCTCATCTGCAATTCCATTATGTAAGTTTGCTTGGTGGATTACCTAAGGAACTGCAGTTAATGATTAACCAACTCAATACGGTCTCTGACCTCAAAAAAAAATCATGACTAACACTAAAAATTTCATCAATATTACACTGCCCTATTGAAGTCTGGGGACCGTAGACAGCTACAGCTATATGTATATGAATATGAATATATATATATATATATATATATATATATATATATATATATATATATATATATATGTTTTTGTGACAAAAGGTAACAACAACAAAGAGCACCAACAACGAAGAAATAACTAAAGGAATCAAACTAGTTTGGTCAGCATTTGAGAAAGTTAATAAGATCTTCAGATTCAAAATATCAAATAATTTAAAATGAAGAGTATGCAACCAATGCAAACTCCCTATATTTATTTGGAATTACACGAACTATAACAACGAAAGTCGCCAAAGTGCAAAGAGCCCACAAAAAAATTATAACACTATCAGATCACATACAAAACACCGATAGATGCAAAGGAAATAGATATAGACGGGACGCATTGCGCTACTCGAGAACGACGGTGGACTAAACCTGTACTGGAAAGGCATCCAAGAGAACGTAAAAGAAACGTAGATGGACCAAACACAAGATGAAGAGATGGCATTGTGCAGATTCCTGGAGTAAGTTGGCAAGAAGTGACACAGGACAGGCATCGTTGGAATAGCAGGAGAAAGTCCTATATCCAACAGAGAGAGAGAGAAAAAGAGATGTATTAATTTGAGACACATCAGCCTCTGGGGCTTTTTAATGTCTAAAGTAGTGTCTAAATATTATCAATTATACCGGTTGTCTTGAGAAAACTGTAAATTCTAGAAGCGGTTGGGTAAGCAGAGAACCTGTCAAGTAAAATGCTCTTCAGAGCGGGGTATATTGTGGACAGGAGCAGAAGATATGTTTTATGGTCAGAATTGAACCACAAAGTTGATATGTTGGAGGTTCTGCCTTATCCATGAGGAACCTTCTATTAAGTCTTGCCCAATTCTCAATCTTGTAAGAAGAATTAGTGTTCTTCTATCAATAGGAGAAAGATCTTCTTTGCGGATCTTTTTAACCTACAACTAACCTGAAGTTAGATGTTTTCATCTATAAGATCCCAGTCGAGTTGAATCGTGATTTTTATTTGGTCATCTGTAAACTTGTTTATGTCGGATAGTGAGTAAATAAATTCGACTGGAGTAGAGTTTGACAAGTGAGCTTATTTGGCCAGTGAGTCTACTTTTTCGCTCCTCCGTATGCCCACATTGCTCAGACTGCAAATAAGTAGAGTATCTTGTTCAGCAATGGGGATTTTTGTTGCCTAGACTGAATCGATTGAAGGGAGCTAAGATGATGGCCTATTTTGATGAGTCGTTTGATAGTATCAGATCCGTGACTTCAAAAATTGCGAAAAGTTCGGCTGATATTATACTGGTATATCAGTAGAGGTTGTAAGACATAGATGTTAGATGGCAGTAATAGACAGTACCAGCATTTTTAAGGGTTTTAAATTCGTTCGTATATATAATGGTACGATCTCTATAATAATTGATATAAGTTGCTTATTAAGAAACGTGCTAGTGAATTGTTTCTTGGGATATTTTATCAGAGCCAGGTTTAGATTGATTGAGGGAAAGTTTCAGAGGGGGAAATTGTACGTGTTGAAAGGGATAACCTGAGGAGTGCTAAGTGCTAGTCTAGAAGATAGATGTTTGAGTCTTGCATAGGAGTTGTTAAATCTTGAGTTAGAAAGAGTAGATGTATTAAATAGAGTTATACCACGATAAGCTATATAAGGACAAAACTCTAAACTGTTTACATATCTTGCTGGTAGAATTTTTTTCTTTAGGGGAGTGATGGGAGTTCTGATCCACAGTACAGACTTTTCACGGGGCTTGAGCGAAAGGCACTCAACGCTATTATGAGTCCCTTATGATAAACGGAGTTGAGTCGATTTAGTTCTCGTTCATTAACCAAGCCGTATGCTACGCATCCGTAGTCCAGTTTGGAAAGAATCATAGTGCTATGAATTTTTAGGGAGAGGTTCTATGAGAACCCCATTTAACAACAAGTCTGAGGAACATTCGTTAATCATATAGTCCATGTGTGACTTCCACGTGAGTGAAAAGTCTTAGATGAGACCAAGAAATCTGTGGTGTGAATGGCTAGGGATAAGACAGTTGTTTAGTTGAAAACCGCAAATTTTGAGGCAATTTCTGGTTTTGCAGAAGCGAACAAATTCTGATTTTGAAGTGGATATTGATAGTTCTACTGAATTTGACCAGTTATTGAGATTATGTAAGCAATTCAAATTGACAAGAAGTGGCACAGGATAGGCATCGATGGAATAGCAGAAGGAAGGCCTACATCCAACAGTGTATAAACACAGGCTCATCGTAATCGTAACTATGGCAATAAACCGAATAAAGCCTAGTGCATAATCTTATCGCAATTTCGTCACTAGCCTAAGCAGGTCGTTTAAATTATGCAGACCTCTCTTTTATTTAAGATTCTATTTAATTCCTCCCTGTAGCATGGAAAAAAGTCATTTCCAGACTTGTTAAGGATACATATTTAGTGATACTCTATAAAAATAACAAAGCGAAGAAGAAAAGTTTTTTATGTTTGTTTCCAATTCTTTTTTTATCAAAAAAATATATAAAATGTTTAATTTTACTGTATAATACAATTATTGAAAATTGAATTTCCATTCGGCTTGCGTAGGAGGTTATTAAATACTAAAGGGGTGATACAAAGCAAAATCGTCGCCTACTTAAATCCGAAAATAGAAAATAACAACAGCTGTTTTGATAAATGTGTTAAAAATACTTGGAAATTATTGAGGCAATGTTAAATTGAAGAGAAAAATAATATTATGTATTATTTCTCGAACAAAGGTTTTAACAATTTCTTGAAAATTTAATTAAATACATTTATCGTAAAATTCACGGATGACGTCCTTTTCCCTGTAAACACACGCACGTTGAATAAACGTATAAAAAAGTTATAACTAAACGTTACGTTTTGGTTAAGAAACTACGTCGAATTATAAGGAAAATGTCACACTAGACAACATTGTTTATAACGCTCAGTAATGGTTGAAATCAACTAGATAAATAAAATAACCACAAAATCAACATTATTATAACGTCGAATGAGAATTAAAATCAACTAGATAATATAACTATTCAGCATTGTTTTAACTTAAAAGAAGTGTATGAAATGGATATACAACATACAAAAACACAAGAATCAAAAACCAAAAACATACCTTGTAATGTTGTTGGTAACTTCATTATTTTCTTAGTCACATTGATTAAAAAATAAAATAAACACTCGGATCGTCATGGTTTGCATGCACATATTACATAAAAGTTAAAATTAAAAAATTAAAACAACTAATTACAACACCAACAGCACATCCAAAATTTCTTTATTATTAATAACATTTTGATTTGCCCAGTCGTCCGAATTCATCCACATCAAACAACTGATATTTTGCATTAAAGTATGTATAATCTATTTAATTTATTTATAGCTTTTTTGACGTTTACTGCAGATTTCGATTTTTAAACTTCCATCATTTCGTAAAATTCTCTTTTTTTAAAGTTATCCTCTGTTTTTAAAAATTTGGTGTTATCGAAATTAAACCGATGGTTTTTTGTTTTTTCATGATTGGTCAATGCGGTAGTGTTTTTCTTGTAAAGGGTGTTTTTTATAGAGGTATAGAACTTTAAGTTGGCAACACTTTTTTAACTGAAGGCCATTTTGTCAGCTGTCAAGTGATTTATGTTTAGTTTGGTTTGGCATTTCAACATGAATAGACTGACGCCTGAACAACGCTTCCAAATTGTGCAAATTTATTTTGAAAATCATGGTTCTGTTCAAAATACGTATCGCGCACTACGTCCATTTTACGGTCAACATAATCGTCCATCAGAGCAATTAATTCGATTAACTATGGAACGTTTTCGCACCACGTTTACTCTAAATGATAATACGCATCCATAGAGACGTCGTACAGTGCGTACAGAAGAAGTCATTGCTGCTGTAGAGCGTAGTGTAGAGAAAGATCCGAATCAGTCTATCCGCCATCGTGCACAGGAATTGGATATGTGTCCATTCACTTTATGGAAGATTTTGCGGAAAGATCTTGGTTTGCGTGCTTACAAAATCCAACTCGTGCAAGAATTGAAGCCACACGATCACCTAGCAAGGCGTAGATTCGATGAATGGACCCAAAGCAAGATTGCCGTTGATCGGGATTTTCATAAGCGAATTTTGTTTAGCGATGAAGCTCACTTTTGTTTGAATGGATACGTCAATAAATAAAACTGCCGTATTTGGAGTGATGATAATCCTCAAGTGTATGTTGAGACACCGTTACATCCAGAAAAACTGTCTGTTTGGTGTGCTTTATGGGCTGGTGGAATCATTGGTCCGTACTTCTTTAAAAACGATGCTGGTCAGAACGTTACAGTCAATGGTGACCGCTATAGAGCCATGATTATTGACTTTTTCATTCATCAATTGAACACCCATGATGTGCAGGAGCTGTGGTTTCAACAAGATGGTGCAACATGTCACACAGCTCGTGCCACAATTGCTTTATTGAAGGAAGCGTTTGGTAACCGCATAGTTTCACGTTTCGGACCCGTGAACTGGCCTCCAAGATCGTGCGACTTAACGCCGCTAGACTATTTTCTGTGGGGATATGTGAAGTCGCTAGTCTACGCCGATAAGCCCGAAACGATTGATCACTTGGAGGACAACATTGGCCGCGTTATTGCCGATATACGGCCACAAATGTTGGAAAAAGTCATCGAAAATTGGACCTCCAGATTAGACTACGTCCGAGCCAGCCGTGGCGGTCATATGCCAGAAGTCATATTTAAATTATAATGCCAGAAGGTTATCTTTCGAATAAAGTAAATTTCATGTCAATTTAAAAAATTCATCTTTGTTTTATTCCATTTAAAAGTTCTATACCTCTATCAAAAACACCCTTTACTTGTGACTTTTCAATCTGTTTTTCAGATATTGGCTCGTTTGCTCGATGTATGAAGCGTTGTAATCTCAACAGGGAATTTCGTACACGACATTGTTTTTTTTTAATTTTTGGGTTTTTGATTTTAGTTTGGAAAAATTTTTAGATAACAGGTTGTGAGTTTTATGCCCTATTTGTAAGTCGTATTTTTTTTAAAGAGGTGTTGGAATTGCTGTGATAGCCCGTTTACAAAAGGGAGAGATATATATTTTTTATTGTTGCTTTTTGGTTCTTTGTTTGATCTTTTGGATACTTATTCAGTATTAAGGTTTTTTTTGCTTTCTCTATAGATTTTCTTCCAAACTCTGGATCAGATAGTTATATTGCTCGATCTGCAAGCCCTATTACTACCGATTTTTTTTTGGTTGATAGGATGACATGAATTGAAATGTATATATCTTGATGACCATGTACCTTTTGTATACCATTCTGTTTTTATGTTATTATCTCTGTGATGTAGGGTAGTATCTAAGAAATTATTTTTTTTGTTTTCTTCTATTTCTATGGTGAATTGAAGTTTTCTATGGAAGTTGTTAAATTGTTTTAAGATATCGTTACTTTTATCTTTTGGGATTGCAGTGATACAGTCATCAACGTATTGATAAAAGAAGAGAACTTCATATTCGAGTTTTTTTTTAATTTGTTCTTCGAGTTCTTCCATTACCATTTTGTGCTATGAAACTTGAAATTCATGACCCCATAGCACATCCTTCAATTTATTTGTATAACTGATTTTCATATAAGAAATAGGTAGAATTTAGTGTAAGTTCTATTGTATTAAGGAATTCATCTTAAAGATTGTCAGTATATTTTTTTTAATGACATCTGTGGCAAGAGTAATTGGAATATTTGTATATAGTGAGATTACATCCAGTGATATAAGTATATAACCGTTAGGTATAGTTAAATTTTTTATTTTGTCTTTGAAGTGAAATGAGTCTTTAATATAATAGTTATTTTTATGAGCTCTGTTCTTAAGTATGTTTTACAAATATTTTGAAAGTAATGCGTATGGTGATTGAGTACGTGTTACAATTGGTCTATGGGAAATATTCTTTTTATGTAGCTTTAGTAATCCGTATATTTTAGGTCGTAAGGAATTTCTGATTTTAAGATTTTTAGCTGTGTCGAGTGATATATATTGTTTTTCTCCCATAAATCTATAAGTTCATTGTTTCTTTTCTGTTTTTGATTTGTTGGGTTTAACTTATTCTGTTTGTATGTTTTTTTGTCGTTCAGCAATTTTTTCCTTTTTTGATCATATTCAGTAGATTGCATTATTACAGATTTATTGGTTTTATCAGCTCTTAGGATTTTAATTTAGGGGTTATCATTTAAGAATTTTATTGTTTTAGTGGAATTTTTCTGTATGTTGGTTATTTTTTGTTATTTTGTGAATTAAATTTATTTTTAAAATTCTGCAATATATTAAAAGTTATATATATATATATATATATATATATATATATATATATATATATATATATATATATATATACAGGGTGTCCAAGATAAGGATCCTAACCATGGGGATCTCGGAAACAGTTGGAGATACGAGGTCGGTTAAATTAGAGAAAAGTTGCGCAATTTAGTGCTAAATTAAACGCAATTTAAAAATTTTAAAAATTCAAAATACTTCCGGAGATTTCCGGAAAAAACCGAATTTTGGCAAAATGGTTTTTAATTTTTGTAGGCTTTATTTAAAGAGATATCAAAAAATAAAAGGTAGATTCTTCTTGCCACTTTTTATTTTTTATAATTTGGTCTAAACAAAATTTAAATCCGACGTTTCGTTTCTGAGATACCATCATGAACTTTCATTTTTTATATGGAATAAAAAAAAGTATCCCATGTATTTGATAGCATTTTTATTACAAATTCAACGGTGTATCACACTTGCATATCAAGTGTGTAGTTCATTGGCTTTTATAAAACTGATATACCTTTCTCTCTCGCTCTCATGGAGCTCTTATGGAAAGTACTTGAACTACGTATTCAATATGCAAGGGTGATACATCGTTGAATTTGTAATAAAAAATGCTATCAAATACATGGGATACTTTTTTTTGTTCCATATAAAAAATGAAAGTTCATGATGGTATCTCAGAAACGAAACGTCGGATTTAAATTTTGTTTAGACCATATTATAAAAAATAAAAAGTGGCAATGAGAATCTACCTTTTATTTTCTGATATCTCTTTAAATAAAGCCTGCAAAAATTAAAAACGATTTTGCCAAATTTCGTTTTTTTCCGGAAATCTCCGGAAGTGTTTGAAATTTTTAAATTTTTTTAACTGCGTTTAATTTAGCACTAAATTGCGCAACTTTTCTCTAATTTAACCGACCTCGTATCTCCAACTGTTTCCGAGATCCCCATGCTTAGGATCCTTATCTTGGACACCCTGTATATATATATATATATATATATATATATATATATATATATATATATATATACATATATATGTTTGAAAAATCAAATTGAGAATTTAAACATGACATATTTTCATTGAATTTCGTTGAAAGTCATTAATAGTTCAACGAAAATCCGTTTTGTTTATAAAAAGGTGGAATTTTTCTGAAAATCAACGTAGTTTAAAAATACCTAAAATCCTTTTTGAATAATGAAAAATTAGTTCATAAGTATATACGAGTATAAAATGTAGATTTTTGAGCTTCTAATATGATACTATATCTACTTATTGTAAAATCACTTAAGATTAATTTTATCCTAACTCATTTTAGGTCAATGACGATGGTTACAAATACGAAGACGTGCTACCTCACAATGCTACTACATACACGATTAAAGGTCTGGAAATCAACACCCAGTACATTTTTTCTATCATGGCCTCCAACAAACTAGGAAACAGCAAGTATATGCCAGACTTGCTATCTGCAAAGACCTCAAGTAAGTGCGTTTTAAGAAGATAAAGTTGTTGTCTTATATCTGACTCAAAATTTGAAACAGTCTTTAATGATTTTTATAAAAATAAGATTATAATTTGAGACATAATATATTCGGGTAATTTCATATCAAATCATACCAAGATCTACCATGATATCATGGATTTCTACCCTAATTTTTATATTTACTCTATTCATAAAATAATGCACCATGAAAACTTGGTAGTTTCTGTTATTAGATATTGTACGGGCTGTTTAAAACATATGGCTTTCGATGGAATATAACTTCGATCATACCCTATAGATTTCAACAATAGATTTGTTTGAAGGCTGTTTATGGTTGGTGGGGAGACACTGTTTTGATGTTTGACAGACATAAACATGTTTACTTATCTTTTCTTTCAGTTTAATTGCTTGTTTTGACTCTTTTCAGTGTTTTTAAAATGTTAGAAATGACTATAAATGCTATGTTTGCAATTAATATTAACACAATGAGGATTTTAAAACTTATTTTTATTGGTAAATAGTGTTAGATATTGTTTAAATATTGAAAATAACAATAATAGTAATTTAGGCAACCATAAATTCATACTTTTATGATATTCGTTTAAATAGTGCAATTAGAAAAGGATAGCATACAATCCGTATGTGAGTACCAAGAAATGAAATATCTACTGTTTATCAACACTTTTTTAAATATAATTAAAAATATTATACGTTATTCAGCGTTCAAACAACCAGGCCCTAGTTCTGACGTTAGGCTAATTCTACAGGAGTATGTTCGAAGGAATATAATCTTTATAAGAAACCAATACCAAATTAATAGATATGTTGCCTTAAAGTTTGTATTTGGGTTTTATATGGTAAATTGGTTTTAGCAGCAAGTAATTTGATGGTTGTGTCTATATCGTCACATGGTCTATTGCGATGAAAAATGGCAAAGACATGTTTGTTATAGCATAGGCTTAGATAATTGTTTTTGTTCTTATAATGGTTATTAAACAAAAATTCAAGACCACAAGGGAAAATTTATTTTGGTATGATTTGATATGGATTGACCCATTTTATCTAACCTAGATTAATCATAAAATAAACTGTTTTTAAATGGGTTCAATCCGATCGTTACTATGTTTCATTAATATTTAGAGTGTTAAATTTTTATTTGTTTTGATATTGATTATCTCATTTTGTGACAATTGTAGGTGCTTTATAAATTTTGAACAATATATGTCGTCATCAACATCACAACATGACGTATCTTATTTATAATAAGGGAATGTCTTACATTTACTTGTGATTTTTCACGAATTCTTATTTTTTTGACTATAAGTTTACTAAGATGGTATTTATATTTCAGGAATAAACCAAAAACAATATATATCATTAAAAATGGTTTTATTGCTTTTCAAAATATTTTCCACAATGATCTAAACAATTTTCGATGCGTTTGAATCAGTCTAAAAAGCATTTTTGAACTAACCTCGTAATATTTCTGTTTACGTGGTCAATGGGCTGATGCTTTCGTTGAATTATTTTAAAAAAAAATCAGCTACGCTCATTAGTGAGAATGTGGGTTGATAAAAGTAAGATACGTCGGTTTCATATATTTCTATAAAAACATAGAAAAGAACTAAGAAATATCGTGCTATTGTACAACAACCTATTAAAACCGATTTATCTTAGTTCTCGATTTGTTTTAAGTACGCCATTTTGTGATACTAGCATCGTTATCTTACAAAGATGTAGTTCTAAAATAATTATATTCAATTGATCAGAAAACTAATTAGCTGAAAAAATTTTTAAATTGCTTTAATGAATACATTTTTTTTATAAAACAGGTCCTGCCTTATATCCCTTTTTTCTGCAGATTATTTACCTAACACCATAATCTCTGTTCTAACAAAAACTAATTTTTCTTTCACGCTAACATAAAACAGACAAGATACCCTCATCCCAATCCAGTCCAAGTTTGGATGAAAGAAACCTGAAAAACTTCCCAGGATTTTTAATTATAGTAGGGACAATAGTAGGCACCCTACTTATCCTCATGAATGTCCTGCTAATCGGCTGCTGCCTGCACAGACGTTCGAAAAAACGGCCAGCAGGTAATCCATTTTAATTCCATCTCTTTTTTATTTATAGCTTTTGAGGGAGACCACGTTGAAAAAGTGCTGCCCGAGGATTTGCTCGAAAAACAAGACTTGCCGAGGATTGTGATAATAAGTGTATCAGTTATCGGGGTTATTTTGCTGTTTATCAATATTGCTTTGGTTGCTGGATGCATGTTTAAGCGAAGGGCGAAAAGAATTAGAGGTTTGTTTTCGTTTTTTTTTTATTATTTTTGACGGATACGAAACACAGTGATGTGTACATATATATTTTTTTGTTATTTAATAAGAGAAACATGCCACAATTTATAATCTGTGATGTAACAGAAATGAATAAATGGAGAATAAAGAAAGAGAAGCGGGTGGACCTTTTCTCTTTAATATTCTGTAACAAATTTCTTTCCATAGGGTGTATCAACAAGAACTTTTTTATTTTCGCGAATTCCTTAGAAAATTTTATTGATAAATACAGATAAATCATTTACATTTAACATAAATGAAATGTCAGTTAAGATTCTTGAATTGTCTCTGAATGGTTAGCATAGATCTGACTTTTTATAAAATTTTCGAAGAAGATATTCAAACAGGTTAAATCTTAACTTCTTGGCGGTCAGTTTTAATCTCCAAAACAAGAAATAGCAAGACCTGGAGACTTTCTTTGCAACAACACACAGTCACGAAGGCATCTTCATCATGTGTCCACATAGCACACCTGCAAGACCGAACACCAAAATGAATACATTCTCCGAAGGTCTAAGGGTTCAGACATAATACAGAAAATGAATGGACAAAAATGGAACTGGGCTACACATGTTACCAAAATAATAAGTGCTGGACTTGCCGTATCGTGTACAGGCAACTTAGAAGTAATAAGAGAAGCCTTAGACGTCCCTGGACAAGGAGTTACCAATCTCGTGCCAAAGGATCAGCATAATACACAAGATCCAGTCAAATATCAGCCTATCACCTATCTTTCCACATTATACAAGGTGACCACATCCTGCTTGATACAACGTATCTATGCACACTATGAGCAAAACAACATTATTGCAATTCAGCAAAAAGGATGTACCAGAGACGCAATCAGTTGTTAGGAACAACTTATTATCTATTCCGTCATTTGCAACGTGGACTACCAAAAAGCCTTCGACTCTGTACCATGTGCCTGGCTGGCAGCTATATTGAGAATATTTATCGACTGATTTTATTAAACTTATAGTAGGTATCAATTAGATGCAGAAAGCTCAAAATAAAGTCGAATGGCTGATTCTACAACGCCCATACACATAAACGGGAAATTATTCCATAGATTTTGTTCAAACTTCATTAGTATGTAGCAGCAATTTGCAAATAGCCTCTCAAAGCCGTTCATCACTGCCTCCGCGGGTCAAGCCGCGATGGGTAATTGCTAGTTGTTGTATATGATGGTAGTAATTATACAAATATTCAGTAGAGAAGTCCGATGTTGAAAGTGATTTAAAAACACTTTTTCTTAAGTTTCAATTAAGCATGAAAAATAAATGTTTTTCCTTTATATTTTGCTCTTTTTGGAAGTTTATTTTCTACCTGATTTGAAAATCAATTTTTATTATTTTTATAGCTAATTTTAGATTTTCAATTGCTTT
Organism: Diaprepes abbreviatus; assembly: GCA_034092305.1. Classification (NCBI taxonomy): domain Eukaryota; kingdom Metazoa; phylum Arthropoda; class Insecta; order Coleoptera; family Curculionidae; genus Diaprepes; species Diaprepes abbreviatus. The sequence goes on from JASJET010000129.1 coordinate 5,822,407, forward strand.
TTTTCAAAATTAATTAATTTCCCATCGGTGCCTTGACGTAATTGGATTTTGAAGTTATGTTTTGAATTATAATTATGATTTTTAAATCAAACCACGTTTCTGAAAAGAAAAGTAAACAAAATCCTTTGATCCTCTTATATGAACAAGCCACCTAGGTATTTACGTTAAAAACAAATTGAGGTTTTTATACATCTCGCTTTATCTTTAAAATGGTTTTAAAAAAATAGCTTAACGAAAATTAAAATTCTTCACGAGTCCTTAAGGAGTTTATCAGTTTATTCTTTACTTTATTAAGAATTATCTGGAACGTTGCTTTCGAATAATACTTCTTTATTAAGGATATAAATTCATATCCGCATTTTCCTTTTTAGAATATACTCACAAAAGATACGACTAAATTGTTTTTATTAAAAAATATAAATAAGTGATATATAAATTCTGCGACATCAAACTCTTATTTACTTTTATAAACCAAAAAGTTTTATTTATTTTAGCAGTTTAAGTTGTGTTTTTATTTGTTTTTGTTTCTGAATTTTGTAAGAGCATTTTTTATAGTTAATAAAGTCTATTCTCTCTGGATCAATTTTTATCATGAATAACTCCTTACATTATTCAAAAATTAAAGTGTATTTAGTTATCTGTGCTACACAAAATCGTACATTAACATCGACGCACCTCAAAAATAAACCGCCAAACCTAAAACAAATGAATTTTAGTTCAAAAACAGGCAGATGAACTTTAAAAGAAGCAAATTTAAAGTCACAATAATCTATCAAAGTTTCACGTCTTCGTCAAAATTACAGAACTCTTCGAGTAGAATTTGTCAGAATGTTTAATGGAATGTAGAAATTTGGGAAAGTATTCCGTTCACTGAAGAGAACCAGATGGACCAAACCAAGTCTATCGCAGAGTTCACAAGTGAAACGGCGCACTGTGACCAATTTCCTTAAGTTAGCGATACTTAAATAATTTTTAGTGATCTGAAGATATGCAAAAAACAATGCAGGTCGATGTGTCATCATCTTATTTACTTTGTGTTGCATTATCTTTTTTTGCAGCTATTAGTTTACTAGATATAGAGTTTCATAGTTAAAAAACCAGCGGTATCATTAACATTTTATTTGTTTCTATCTTTCACCCATGACTTCGTCCGCATAAAACTTAATTTGATCAGTTATGAAAGTTCTCCTATTTTTTTTTCAAGCGCTGCCCAACTAACGTTCTATGAGAACACACAACCTTACCTTCATGTTTGTAAAATTTCATCGAAATCGGTTCAGCCGTTTAGAAGATTAGCCTGTAGATAGAGACAGACAGGTAGAAAAATGCAAGCTATATCGCTCCTGGCAACTTCACTTTCATATCTGTAAAGTTTTATCGAAATTAGCTTCGCCTTTTGAGAATCATCTCGTACACACGGACAGGCAGACAGAAAGGAAAGCTATATCACTCTTGGCAACCTTCTCTTCAAATCTGTTTCATCGAAATTAATTCAGTTGTTTCAAACATCAGCTCGTACTAACAGACACTTCAGTTTTATTTATGCACTGTTAAAAATGACCTTAAATTTAATGGACATTCATTAATTTAATTTAATAATTTTGCACCTTAAATCATGAATAAGTTACATATACTTTGAAATTAAAGCTTTGTACAATCAAGTAGCTGAAATCTAATGTATAATTAGATAAGATTTAATGAAACAATATTAAATTTAATGCATTACCATTAAATGCATTTAATAAACGGTTTATAAAATTTGGTTCCAGTACTTTAACTTAAAATTCATGTAAAGTTTTTTTACAGCGTATGTTTGAGGCGATAAGTTTTTGAGGGGTTATGTATGTGAAATTATTTCGAAAAAAAGTTGGATATTGAAGAGAATATTATTTCTTTAGCTTTTCAGTATAGTAATAATGCAAAAAATAATTTAAAAAAATTATCATTTTAGATGGTTTTTATTTATGTAAAAGTTGGGACCGCCGGGGACCACGCAATATTAATAGAATTGGTTGGCCCTCTTTGTTGGTCATCCAGAGCAGAGATCTTTTACCCATTTTAAATAATTTTTTTCCTAGAACATAGCGTCTGCATCAAAAATCAAGATTTTCTGATTGTCTTGACGCATAATCGGCCTATGGAGCCTATACCAACTGATAGGCATTTTTTTATTATTTGTCTACATTTTAAAATAATAGGAGTATTAGATTTGAGTGTAGGTGCAAAAAATAGACTTGACTCCGTAATTAATAGTTCTTGCAAATTATTTTCGAAATATTGACAAAAATGTAAACACAAATCAGCTACACTGTGTTTACGACATCGAAGATGGTTGACAAAATAGTTATCGCTTCTGATATCAGGAATACCACAGCTTATACATAAAGTTTGAAACAGAACACAGCATAGAAAATGCAATGTTTTATTCTGAGAGAAAACGAACTGCACCAAACTTAATCCTGGATGTATCTTTTTCAACAAATAAAGCCAGTCCATTATTAAAAAGTTAGAAGCGTTGTTATTATTAACTGACTCGAAATTTTAATTCGGTCTGATTATGTAGACCCATCAGATATCAGTTCGCAAATGAAGCTGTTGAATTAATGAAAATAAGTGTATTAATGTTGAAAGTCAGAGAACTAATTTAGAACCAACCGAAGTAGAAGTCAATGGTCAAACTTTTGTTATTAATGAAGCTTATTAAAAACTATGGTGGATAGTAAAGTATGCAATACTCTTTAATAATTAATAATGTCTCTCAGAAATGTTACAATTGTTACCCTTCTTCAACTTAGTTTTATAATATTGCATATTTAGAGTTCTCAAAACATGATCCAGAAGTACTACATTTTTACATGCCTATATTTGTTTCTATGAGTGCTTTTTTATTAAGTATTTTACAAACTGCCATTACGAAATAGACTTGTTTGTTGATATACCTGAAATAAGTTTTGGTAATACGAAAAATGGTAATATCATGTTTCCTGCAAATGCCAATATATCATCTAGGATTACCAGAGTCAATCAAAATATAATTGAGAGATTGGGTATAATTTTGAAAATTCTTCGCTCTTCTAGTAAAATAAATAGAACCATATTCGCAGAGTACTTATTCAGTTCTATAGTTAATATTTTACGACACCAAATGTCCACAAAGTGTTGATATATAGCAACAGGCATAAAAATATAATATATTATCGAATGCATAATGCGTGAAAAATGATACTGACACAAACAAATTAAGATTTATTTAAAATTGTTGACACCATCAGATCCAATAATAACAAGTTTAAGACCTATACTTATGGCACAAATTGGTTCGTTGTCAGTAGAAGTTTTAAACTTCTTGGATGAACCTGAATTAGTGTAATTCAATAACGTATAATGTAGAAATTGAAAAATTTTATTTTAATAATTGTATAATTTTTTTCTTAAGTATATTCATTCATCCAGTATTAACCTAATCTAATAAGAAAACAAAGTTTGTAATCAGTTTCACTGCAGTTTTTTGATTTCCATCTCGCTAGTTCACGAAGTTTGATCGCTGTGCGCCAGGTGCAATCATATACAGAGCGTTAATTTTGGAGGGCACGCAAGGATGTATTCCGCAGATATTGGTTGAAAGGGGAGCATCGATCTTGTGGCGGTGACTAGACGAATAACATTAACTTTTATATGAAAAATATCTAACTGGATCGTGTTTTACCATATACCTGCAATATTTAAAACGAAGGATTTATAATAATACACTATACCGCAGAATCACATGCATCTAGCACAGTGACTAATACCTCAATGTAGTTGCCCTTAATTTTAAGTACCATAAAAGTGCTTCGATTTGCATCAGAATATGAATGGAGCGCAGTGCTCCAAAAATATATTTAAATTCACCAGTTATTGTAATAAGTTTAGTCGATGGTTTTACATTTTGGTTATAGGATACTTTACATGACACCTGCTGGAAAATAGTCTCGTGTGAATCTAACAATTCAGGACTTAAAATAATTACCATGTTTTTTGAAAAATTGAATTTTTAAATAAATTCCTTGTCTCACGAATTGGTTAAAATAGAATTTCTACGAGCTAAAACTTTAATACATTTATTTTTTTCTTATTAAGCTATTGCTGATAATTCTAAAATTACTGATTGGGGAAAACCTACAGATTAGACTCGCTTTTTCTTCTCCGACTCCCACGTAGACCTAAGACCTACCCCTTGCGTTGCCCTATCAAAGCCAAAGATTGGGTCAGAGATATAATTTTTAACACTTGCAATTACTTCCACCATTTTCTTTTTGATATTTAGTATATTTTTTTTACCTGAAGAGTTGTGCTTTTGATTCTCTAATACTTCGATAATCAAACTCACTAGAAAGTGGCTGAATGGTCCCAATATTACGTTAGTTATAGTTCTAAGTAATCATTTGTCTTAGCCGTAGATTTTTTATAACAATTAATGTGTTTTTGCGGGTGGAAGTAATAAAAAACTATATTCTGATAGTAAAGCTCCAAAGAAGTTTAAATTCATGAGAGACTTTAACACAGGTTTAGTCCTAAAAGTGAATAGGACAGAAATAGCATTGAGAAACATAACAGAAATTGCAATAAATGCTACACAAAGGATTCCAAAAAAACGACGGGAATTGAAATAGGAGTGTATTGATCCAGAACTAGGCACTCCGAAAGCTTGTCAAATCACCAAGTATTTTTCAAGCAGAAATTTACGAGGTTTGCAAATGCGTTCAATTGATTAAGCAAGAAAAAACAACACAGGCAAGAAAGAGATGATAATCATACTGGATAGGCAAACAGTTAGCAATGCTAGGAGTTCTCGTGTAATCAGCTCAAAGATTGCCTGCTAATGTTCAGAAGAATTACACAATCTAAGTAAAAATAACAAGGTTGCACTCCTGTGGATTCCCGAATACACCGGAACCTCGGTTCTGGAGCCTAAACCTTGTGAAATTAGTAATTGAACAAGTGAAGGGCTGGAAGAGCTAAAAAAGTTGAAGAAAATAGGGATCTAATTATTAAACAAATCTACAGGGAATGAGACAAACAAATATTTCTGGGGAACTATAAACCAGAGGAGATTCAAGGAATCTTCTAACCTAAGTAAAAACCAACTTAGAATTCTAACAGGAATCCTAATAAAGCACTAGCGCCCAAGGATACGCCTTAAGAAACTTGTGTTTTCAGGGAGAGAAGAATGCAAATTTTGCAACGAAGGGAAAGATACCTCTATTCACATTCTTTCACAATGCATCACCTTACAAAATCCTAGAATTTGATACCTGGGAGCGTATCAAATAGAAAAGGGAGATCTATCCAATCTGAAGCCGTCCCACATACTAAGTTTTCTAAGACAAATAGGTTTGAAAGACCTGCTTTGGTCGATAAGGCGTTCCTAACGACTTACTAGCAGAAGATAGCACAATACATATTTTCGCCGCAGTATATCTAAACTCCATATAACATTTTATTATTACTTTTGCATTAAAGATTTGAAAATACTCATATTAGTTTTGTACCAAATCACCATTCTTCCAATTTTAACATCAATTTTTATCTTTGTTTAAACAGAACAAAACAACCAAACAAGCAAATCCGCCACAATAGAAATGTATGCTCCCAGCAGTTACAACGACACGATGACTGGCGAAACGCTTTCGTCTGTAAGCGAGAAAAGCGAGACCTACTCTAATGAGGGCAGCAACAATGAATATGTGGTAAGTCAGCACTTATTTCTGGTTTATATTGTTTTATTTTTCTTGTTTTTACGTTTTAATAAGACTTACCGACTTGTCAGACACGGAAAGTTCAGTAAAGATAATTGGGTTTTCAACTATTGTTTCGGGCTAGAAAAAAGGCTCAATCCGAGATTACAGTGTTTCACATTATTTGTCATTTTGTACCTTTCTTAATCTTTTTTGGTTGTCAAGGCGTTTTGTTTCATATTATTTATCGAATTTCGGCGGTTATTGTTTATTATTTTGATTTATTATTTTCTAGATTTCTAATTTGTCCAAATTGGAACTAAGTCTTTGACGATTTATTTTTGCTCTTAATGAAAGGTAAATAATTCTCCAAGCGCTAGAACATTTAGTAAATTAGGTTTTCATTTCGCAAACGATAATCATATAATATTATATTTACATAATAAATAGGTCTTTCATTCTGTACTCTACGTATATGTTCTTACAATTATTTCTTCTTCTTCTTCTTCTTCTTCTTCATCTTTTTGAGTATTACGAAATTTAAACAAAAATTAATTGTATTAAACGCTTTTTCTACAGTGTAAAGTCTGGAATAAATTTTTTAATACGATTTTTTCCAATATATTAAACTTTACAAGGTGACTCGAGCTATACTATATATCAACTTTAATTTTTTATGTAGTGACAATCAACTTTTGATACACTGCAAAATTCTGAACATTTTTTCTATTACATGTCCTATACAGAAATTATTTTCCATTTACCGACAGTTAATCTCGAAATGAAGTAGTAACAACAGTTAATTTATAATCATGGTTCTTGTGTTTGTACCTTGTCAAATAGGAATTAGTATCCAACATTTCGTCTATGAATGCACGGGGCATCTTCAGGGATCTTTTCTCCACGAGATCACTGAATGGGCATCGAGGAGCAACAGCTCGATATTTATACACGACTGGTGCTCAGCAAACTATGATCCTTACTGTCAAATAGGAATTAGTATCCGACATTTCGTCTATGAATGCACGGGGCATCTTCAGGGATCTTTTCTCCACGAGATCACTGAATGGGCATCGAGGAGCAACAGCTCGATATTTATACACGACTGGTGCTCAGCAAACTATGATCCAGCGTTATAATCGATTTCTACGTATGATGTAGACTGTAATGTGTATTTCTGTTAAAATTATTTGGATATTTACAAATTGCTACCACCTTAGTTTCTTTTACATTAAAAGTGCGATCTGTGCAATGGTTTATTACATCTTTCTTGTTCCTTAAGCCTAGTGGATATAAACCTTCCTGTTTCACCCACATACACCTTACCACAAGAGCAAGGTATCTTATAAACGCTTTCTGTTTGCAATGATACTGCGAACCTTTGGTGACTTAAAACATTGTTCAATTTTCTTACATGTATTAGAAATTCTCCGAATGTTTGATTTTGAGAACAATTTGGCAATCTCGGTGGTTTCGTGTATGTAAAGCCAAACAAGATTGTCCATAGGTGGTACATTTATGACATTTTGTTGTGTAATTGAGTTTTTATGTCTATTAATCTTCAGCGCAATATCCGTTGCCTCTCAGAACATTATTTAGTTTTTCTCTTTCTGATTTCAATGATTATTCGTCACATATTGAGAGACCTCTATGTACCAAGGAGTTAATGACGGATTGTTTTTAAGAAGGATGATGGTGTGACGTTGCATTGAGATATCGATTTGTATGTGCTAGTTTTCTATGCACAGAATGCCCTAATTTGCCATTATCTTGCCTTTGTACAAGTACATCGAGAAAGGGGAGGGCAATCCTTGATTCAGTTTCCATAATGAATTTTATGCTAGGGTAGTTGGTTTAGATGATCCAGAAAATTATGGCGATTATCTGCGCCATGTGGCCAAACTATAAACGTATCATCTGTACATCTACACCAAAATTTAGGTTTTAGAGGAAAAGAAGACAGCGTTTTCTTCGAAAGCTTCCATGAAGATATTCGCTACCACGAGTGACAACGGAGATCCCATGGCCGCTCCCGAAGTCTGCTCGTAGAAAGGTCCAGCCATGTTTTAATTAATTCTAGTAAGCTGGAGTCCATGTTGGTATTTCGTAATATGTATGATATTATGGAAACTAAATCATTTATAGGAACATTTGTACACAGGGATCCTACATCAAAACTGACCAATATGTCTCCAGGCATTGGATGGTTTTTAATCTCTGGACAAAGTGTCCAGAGTTTTTAAGGATTCAGTTTTTCCTGTAAACGGATTCAAAAGTTTGGCCAAATGTTTACCTATTTTGTAAGTTGGTGAGTCTATTGCGCTGAAGATTGGACGTAGAGGTACATTTTTTTTATGCATTTTAGGTAGTCCGTAGAAGCATGGAATCTTGGAGCTGCTTGTTTTAACGGCTTCCTTTTTTTCTGGAGTGAGACTGGAAGAGTTAATTAGAGATGTGAGGTTCCTATCGATTTTGTTTGTTGAATCCATCCGAATGACTTTGTCAAAATCCAAAAACCATGATTTTAAACTTGACCAGAGCCATAAAAGCTTTCGTTCTTTATTAGTTAATTTATTATTTTATTAAATGTTGAAAATGCTTGTGATTGATTAATTGACGAAACCTAAGCAATTTATAAATTCATTGTGAATAGTTATGACTACTTCTGTAATAATTAACCCCATTTCTTGAATAATCCCATTATTTAAGTCAATATTAACTATCTTTACTTTTAAATGTGTTTGTCTTATTTTTTTATATTCTTTCGGTCATTTTTTTATTAAATTAAAATATTATTTAGGATATTTGACGTTTCGGTTTATTTATACATTAAACCATCTTCAGAATTGCAATTAAACACTAAAATGTAAATAATGTTTGTTCGTTATAATTTAAATTTTACTTATTATTTTTGTTTCTATTGTACGACTTATCACAATTTCGTTCTTTTTATTGTAATTGTAGAAAGCATACTGAATTTCTATAACAAAAATTACAAAAGCAAGAGCTTTTTATATGAACATCTGGAATTTATGGTACTAGAAGATTTTTATAAATACTACTATATAAGTCATTTGTATCTGAAAATTTACAATATTGGGCGTTTTCTTAATATGGACCATTTCTTCGATTGTTCTTTGTTTGTAATTATTCTCTTTGTCTAAAATTTTGACGTTATTAAAATCAAAATTATGGAAGTTTTGTATTGAATGTTTAACTAAGGCAGTATTTGGTATAGCACTAAGATATCTGATGCTAATTTTTTGTTTTTAATTCGAATTTTTAGATATTGTTTTATTTAGCGTATATATATATATATATATATATATATATATATATATATATATATATATATTCCTAGTTGCAGTCATGGCATTTGGTTTTATATACAGTATTAGCTAGTTCTTCTTTTGAAACATCCGGTTTCTATTTAGTAAAATGCTGTTTGGGTGCATTGTTGGGTTTTTCAGCTATTAAAATGTTGTATAATTTTAATATTTTTTAATAGGATTTGTTATTTCATGAATATTTGGCTGGAATTCATATTTTGTGTAGGTGTATTACTATTATTTTGTAAGGGCGCTTTCAACTTTTTTGAGACTTTGTGGTCCGAATTGTGGGTGAAAGATCGTCAGTTAAGGGAGTGGCAATTATTTTTTTATTGTTATGGGATTAGAAGAATTGTAAATCCGCTATTTTCGTCACCAAATCGACTCAGTGAACCACTTAGTTTTAACGATTTAATTCTTTTATGAAAACTGGTAAATTTATTAATAGTACATCGGATTTTAGTTGCGAGTATGCATAGTATACAATTATCAACAAGTCGGTTAAAGAAAATAAGTTTTTAATTTAATTGGCTGATGATATTTTCTTCTAAATATTCCATAATCAGGTTAGCTATGGGAGCAGAAGTGGGCGAGCCCATTGCAATGCCATAAATTTGGGTGTAAAATGTATTTTCGAATTGAAATAATGTTTGAAATAGACATAATTTTATTGCTTCACTGAAGTCAGTTTTAGTTACAGGTGTATGATCTTTTATTAGATTCCATTTATTTTCTATACATTTTATAGCTAAATTTATAGGCGTATTTGTGTATAAAGATACTACATCAGATACAATGATGTGTTTATGATTAATAGTTTTGGTTTTTTATGAAGTCACAAGGGTTTTTGACGTAAAATTCGTTTTCACCAGTTAATTCACTTAGAATATAGGACGCAGTAGAACACCGGGTTTATGTAGTTTAGGTAAACCGTAAATGTACGGCGTGTGACCATTGTGACAGTTATTTGTTAATTCTTTAGAATCGTTTAAACCAAACGTCCACAAAGTTGTTTATTTTAGATTGTACTCTAATTGTTGAATTATAGTTTTGTTTTTTGTACGTGTATGTCTCTCTAAGCAGGGTATTCATTTAACTTATGTTTTCATTCTTTTCCTTTAAAACAGTTTTATTAGATTTGTCGGCCGTTAAAATCTGTAAGTTAGGATTATTTTTAGGAATTGCTTAGTTTCTTTAATAGATGTTTTTAATAATTTGGAACTGCCTGATTTATATGAATTACACGAAAAAAATAGTCAGAAAACTTCAGATATAAAGTATTATTGGGTTTTGTTATGCAGGAATTAAGCTATATTTTTTTCTTCCAGGACGATAGTAGAAGCAAACAAGCACCAAATTCATACATAATCGAACAGCCTCCCCCAGTGGACTATCCTCCAGGTGCGTACCCAGTGTACGAGATGCAGATGGGTACTGTTTCGATGGCCCATAAAACTCATACCTTGCCTCACCCCCACCATCACCATCACCATATGCATGACAACAGACCTAGGTCTCGCGATGACCAAAGTCTGGTGGGTCATTATGGGCCTGGTATGGGCATGTCAGGTGTGTGATAATGCTTTGATTACTAACTTACTAATTCATGCATATTATTTTTAAAATAACTTAAACAATTTTTATAGTTTTCCCTAAATTACATGAACATAAATCTTACTAATTACTAAAAATCATCTTTGTTAAAAACGCGATGTTGACTTTCTTTTAACATAATAAAAATACTTTTTCATATAAGTCCTCTAAAAAGTAACATATCATGATTGAAAGTAACTACTTTTTCACTAACTTTTACAAAATTAAATCTGTTATGATTTTAGTACGAAAATGTTCAAATATATCAGAAACAACATTTGCAATATAAATAGCTTATTATCTCCATATACATGACAAATTCTTTTATAAACATAAACGCCTCCCGATATTAATCATGGAAACGACTAATTAGGTGCTAAAAATCTGCTTTTTGCCAATTAATTATTATCTTAATAGCTTTTAAAACAACTGAAAATATTTTAAATTACTAATTCATATTTGCACTATCCATTTTAACAATTTGCACATTATTACATCACGAAGCAAAATATTTACTAACAAATTAAAAGTTCCCGAATAGGTGATATTTATAGACCTAGACCTAAAATACTTTACGATGTTAATAAAACTGTGATTTTAAAATTGTGACTATGTTGATATTAAGCATATCGATATACAGAATGTTACAGAGATAGCTTTCGTAAATTTAAAAAACGATTACACACAATATTTTGAACAAAAAATTTCCTTAAAACATGTATCCAAAATATAATCATATCCTTGGAAAACAGGCCAACACATTGGAAATTTTCTTAAAAATTGGCAACTTCGCATTTATTTCGATAACCACTTGACGCAGCACGGGTCAAGCAAATTATTTTTTCTGTATAATTGGTCTGTTAAGATATTTTTTAACCGACTTCTAAAAGAAGGAGATTCTCAATTGATCGACTATGTATTTTTTTTTATGTATGTTTACATTATGTTCAGGATGTTGCTGCGGTGGTCCCATATTTTTTTGGACGAAATTGATTCAGTAAATTTCAAGATGACGCTGACACTATGGCGACCAAAAAAATTAATTTTGTCCAAATTTCTCTAAAATTGGTATGTGGAAATTTTCGGAGTCGTACACAACGAATATGAAATTATTTTTAAAAAATTCATTATAGCGGATCCAATATGGCGCACAAAAAAATTTAATTTTTTCCGATTTTTACCAAAATTGGTGTGGGGGAGTTTTCGGGGTCGCACATAATGAATCCAAAATATTTTTAAGTTCAATATTGCAGATCCAATATGGCCGACAAAAAAATCAACCTTGTCCGATTTTCTCCAAAATTGATACGCACGTAACGAATCTGAAGTTATTTTTAAGAAATTCAAAATGGCGGATCCAATATAGTGGACAAAAAATCAATTTTGTCCGATTTTCCCCCAAATTGATATCGGAGAGTTTTCAGGATTGCACATAACGAACCTGAATTTATTTTTAAAAAATTCAATATGACGTATCTAATATGGAGGATAAAAAATTAATTTGGGGGATACGGGGGAGTTTTTGGAATCACATTACGAATCTGAAATTATTAAAAAATAAATAAATGACTTATCTAATATGGCGGATTAAAGATTCCACATCTCTCAATTTTGTCTAAAATCAGTAATGGGGGATTTTTGTTAGTGTTAATTACGAATTTAAAATATTTTTTGAAAAACTGAATCTGGAGGATTCAATATGGCGTCCTGAAAATTTTACATTTTTTGATTTTCTCCAAAACTGATATAGGGGGTTTTTGAAGGTACAAATTATGAATTTAAAAATATTTTTTAATGAATCAATATGGCGAATCCAATATGGCGAACGAAAACATTTTACAATTTTCGATTTTGTTGAGGTGAGACTGAATTATTTTTGAGGATGTAAATAGCGAATAAAAAATTATTTTAAGAAAATTTAATATGGCAGAAGCAATATGACGGTCTAGAAATTTTAGATTTCCGGATTTCATCCAAAATTAGTACTAGGGGGCTTTGAAGGGTTTAGATTTAGATTAGATTAAGACTTTAAAATTACTTTTTTGAAATTCAATATGGCGGATCCAATATAATGGGTTGAAAATTTTACTTTATTCGGCTTTTTCATATTTGGTATTAGGGGTTTTCGTGTGTATTATGAATATGAAGTTAATTTTTATACAACTATTATGTTGATAAGATACAATATGAGGAACTGAAAATTTCTTGAGGCTATACAAACTCAATATGCAGTGTAAAATATATTGGTCTAAGAAATTTACGCCTCAAATTCTTTAGATTACGATATGGGAAGGTTTTGGGGCCTATATTACCAATCAAAATAGTTAATTTGAAATTTAAGATAGTGGATTTACTATGAGAGACTAAATATTTGTTTGACACATTTTTACTGATATTTGGAGAACTCTAAGAGTCAAAGAATTTTTAGTGGTTCATTTTAGGGTGATTTTTGCATTTTGCATTTGCATAAAATGAGTACTTTTTTGCCACCTTGGAGTCATTACGAGATACCAATAATTTATGAATATCATAATGAATTCAAAAGTAAAAATCAAAAAATAAAATTTTTATAAAAAAAATTGAATCGACTTCTAAAAGAGCTCTAAAAAGTAAAAAAAAAACTATAAATTTTTATACGAAATTGAAATTTTTGAAGTCGGCGTCAAATTATTTCTAAATGAAATGAATAACTACTAATATATACAAATTATGGTAAGAAAGCAATTACAAATAAAGTATTTTTAGTCTGTTTATGCAAATCGCATTTTGTCAAGTATTAGTTTGGCGCCGACTTAAAAAAATTTCAATTTTATATAAAAATTTATAGTTGTTTTTTACTTTTTAGAGCACTTTTAGAAGTCGATTCAATTTTTTTTTATAAAAATTTTATTGCAAGTAAAATGTTTTTTTTTTTAATTTACAGTCGTTATGGGTATTAATTCCATATACTTTAACTCATTACTGTAGTTTACTGTCAAAAATAAAACTACTAACACCAATTTTTCACCCCTGTTTTCACACTTTTTAAAGGGTTCATGTCCCTTAAACATGATTAGGGTTTTTATTAGAAATGCTTCAAATGTCCAACATTTAAGTCTCTAAAAACCTGACAATATCTTAACGATTTTTTCCAAATACTTCAAGAAATTCGAGGCCTATTTTTAAGTGTAATCGGCAATAACAAAAATACGTTATCTCGTATTTCAAAGCTATAAACCAGATTTTTCTTATAATCTCAAATAAAAAAATTGAGAGGATTATAGAATACACTTATGGTTGTAAATTGAAACTAAATATACACACACTGATAAAACACGCCCAATTTAATACAAAAAACACTTAATACTTCTCTGAAAACAATGACATGAGGAACTGAACTTATTAAATAGTCTATGTCAAACCTACCAAATAGCTGTCAATCTATTGCTTATTAAAGAACAAACCACAAAATTGATTTACTTAAAGAAAGTCGTATTTTACATTGAAATTGTCCTACGACCAATAGCTACTCACTTAGTGTCGACATTTACATACAAGCGGCTTTTTTATAATTAAAAACGTATGTTATATCTCTGACGTTTCCATACGGGTATTAAAAATTCTCTCCATGTTGTCACATCCAGTTCAGTGGATGTAGGGAGTTTTTTATTAATTAAAAACATATTTTTAACAGTACTAACTAGTTTTAACTAAAATTAACAACTAACCAAACAGTTTTTCGTTTGTTTATTTAATATTTTTGTGACCTTTAGGTTTCAGACCCTTGTAAAGAACTTGTTTCTTTAAAATGATATGCACAACACTCTGTATATCTATATTTTTCAAATATATAAAGGTCGCACGTCGATATATCGAATAAAAATATCGATTTTTCGTGAGATCGGTATTTTATTAGATTAATTTTATCGAACCATCGATATATCAATATCAATTTTATCGACACACTTACCAAATTGTGACTAACTTTTTTATATCACTAATTAAACACAACCTAGGTGCTTTTATAATTACACCGGCACTCAAAAAAAAAGTGCTCTGATATCGGTACCCCACCATAGTATTTTCATGTATTTTGACTCACTGAATTCGAATCGAAGTCAATTTGATCTCGTCATCCACAGTTTTTCCGAAAATCACGAAAAATAGCTGAAAAAGCGGAAAATCCGGAAGATAACAATTGATTCATTAAATGCTTACATATATATTTGTGATCTGTCGAAGGATTTGACTTAAAACTGCAATCTCGCGAAAATCTGTCATGTCATTCTATCCATCAATCGTTCTTTAAGTTAGTCTTAATCTTTTTTTTTTGTAATAGTCGAGTTTTCTAATCAAGCAACTATAGGTTATATTTCAATGAACTTTTTATTGTTTCTTTCGTCTGTAACGTTCTCTTTTATTTTCAAAAGATTTGTGTAATGGATTTCTTACCCTTTTCGAATTATTGTCATCTTCAGTATCTCTCTTCAGTAGCCAACAGTAGTCTGACATTCTATTTACGTCCCATTTTCCTTGCCACCTTCGTTCAACTTCTTTCATATCTTGATGGAAATGCTCGACTTGCTCTTCGCTGTAGTCCTCTAAGTTTTCAGGAAAATAGCTCATATGAGAAACCAAGAAATGGAGTTTGAGACACGTCAAACATCCTAAACGCCTAAAATTGTTTACCATGGTTACTACGATAGCTGCATAGTCATCACTTTTGTTATTTCCCAAAAAGTTTCGAGAAACATCTCGAAAACTAAGCCATGCAGCTTTTTTAACATCATTCATTGTACTTAGGAAATATTCGTCGTTGAACATTTTAGGGATCTGAGGTCCATCAAATATTCCTTCTTTCACTTTAGTCTCAGTCAACTGAGGAAATTGGCTTTCACATAGTGATAACATTGTCCTTCCTTATCTAAGGACTTGACAAATTTTTCATACATTCAAGTTTTATATGAAGAGGCGGAAGTAAAACTTTTGATGGTTCAATTAAAGGCTGTTTCAGTACATTGTTATTTCCCGGTTCAAATCCTTGCCTGTCAAACTTTTTTCTCGTAATGATTTGCGCGATCTCTGCTGTCCCATAAACACAACAAGCAGGAATACTTTGTATATCCTGATTGTTGGCCTAGGATGATCTCTATGATTTTCTAATCCCCATAAACTTGCCACCCATGCTCATAGTATCGAATTTTCTGTAATACATATTTGACATTTTCATAACTTTTTCTTAATCGTGTACAGTGAGCTATTGGAATAATTGCGTAATAATTTCCATTGAGCACCAGTACCACCTGGAGCCTCCGTTTTGAAGAGTCTACAAACAATTTCCATTCCTCAGGAACATAACAATCTTGTTTCATTTCACTCATCAAACCGCAAACGTTTGTACAATACACCAAAGATCCCACTTCATCTACATTGAAGTATTGGCGGTATGGCTCCTCTCGAATCCTGTAGAACGTCGAGTTTGTTTCTTGTTTTAGCATCCCACAACTCTGCAGACATATATTCGGATAAATCTTTAGGTAGACCCACGTTCCTGATGAAATCACTCAAGGCTTTCTTGATCAGATAGTCTTACAGATTTATTTTTCTTCCCTTTTGGCAGATATTCTTCAACTTTATCTTCTTGGACCCAACCACTTCCAGGTTCTTCTTCACTGTCTTCCGTCACAAACTATCTGTTCCTTCAACACTTGGTGAAGCTTAATTCACTATAGCGCTGTTATCCATACCACTATCAAATAAGATATTTTTGATTTGGTCTTCGCATTGAATCCCTCTAATATTGTATTGCAAAAGTTACAGTTCTCTTGTAATTGTGGTTCTGACCGTCGGTCGGTGAGATGTATTTTAAAACTTTGTTGTTTTTTTGTTCAGTCCATCGTCTCAGATTATTGTAACAAGAGCAGCAAATGCTGTCCGGAGCACATGTATCATCTTAATTAGATATTTCACTTTCACAACATTCACGACATATATTTTTATATGTATCACTCATTTTCCTACGTAATTTGCTTACTTCATATTTTCCGCAAACGTAACAGAACAACATTCATGCCTGACAGGTGCATTAGTTCTTCTTGTAGTTTCATACTCCTTATCAGCCAAGTTGCCAACTGATAAGGAGCTGCGGTCGCTTGATGACGACGCCTACGGGCCCGCTTGCTCACCCTAACTAACCGCCAATACTGGGCATCCGAATCCCTGAATCGTAACCAATTTTTCCTTTGATGTGCCTGCCATGTTTTTAGAATTATTCTTGTAGCCCCTTACTCTCCATAAGCCAAGTTGTCAACTTATGAGGAGTTAATATATGCGTTCATCGCATCCATGTATCATTCCTTTTGTTTATCACGAAAATATGAAGTAAGCAATTTTCTGCTTTTTCAGCTATTTTTCGTAATTTGCGGGAAAACCTTGATAGGATCAAACGGACTCCGTATTCGAATTCAGCGTGTCACAATACATGAAAATAGTATGGTGGGGTACCGAGATCAGACCACTTTTTTTTATGTGCCGGTGTTACCGAATTCTATTAATAAGAAACTAAGAGAAAACAAAAAAATTTGAAAGAAAAAAAAATATAACGAAAACACACATGTTTGACGTTCTAATTTTTCTAACTTAAAAACACATTCCTTCAATATTTTTTTCTCATTGTTACAGCAAAATCTTCATATGTCAGCGCTCCCACTCCAACACCTCCAGCGGACGGAAGCTACTACAACGTCTCGGATCGTTACCTCTCCTACCCCCCACCGCTGGACTTTCAAACTCCCCCACCAATCCCAGCTCATCCACACTTAGCGCACACCATTACCCCCGCCACACCTCCCCTTCCGTCCAACGGTTCGTTGTTGCGTCATCAAAGACACGTTCCACCACCCGATGTACTTCACAACACGAGTCAGAACGCCCAGATCTTGCAAGCTCAAACGCTGGCTCAGAAGAGGGAGCTGACCAGTTTCGGCAATGGTTATGGTGTGAATGAACAGGAAGGCCATCTTGTTTGAGAAAGGGACGACTTTGACATTTTGTATGTTTTGTAAAATAGTGTGATTGTGCGAAAGCAAAGGACTTCGATGAAGTGGCAGTGAAAGGAGGAGAGAGGAGTGTCGCTTAACGACGATAATCAAAAACTTTTTGAAATGCGTAGGTTTTTAAGATGCTCAGCTTGATATTTTGGTACTGATTTAGTTTTATTTGTAACGATTTTGGCTTTTTTACATTTTGCATTGGTGAGATGCAACAGCGGGCGTTGTGATTGCGCCATAGTTTTTTAAAGTTGTTAAAAAGTTAATTTGTGTTTTGGTTTCATAAAACTTGCAAGTACAATAGTTCTCATTATGAAAACAAGATTATATAAGTACATAGTAAAATGTAATCTAGCCAAACTTCATAAACTCCTGAACTGGAATTAAATAGATACTATTATTTATTTTTAAAAGAAAAATAAATTTTACACCTATTATGAAAATTTTGGTTTCAGATATTTATTTCTATCAATAAAAAATATGTATTTTAATTGGTTTTGAGTTAAAAATATTTATGCTTAACTACATAACTTGATTTAAGTACAAAAAAGTTTGTTAATTTTTTCAAAATCTTGAACATTTTTTGAAATTAATTTGTTGTATCAGTAATAAAATATTATTTTTTATGTATAAAAGGATCAGATTTAAATCAAATTTAATGTGTAAAATATATTTTTCTTTTTTCATTTTTTTGTATTTGCCCAAAATGTGTTTCGTAAATCTAATAGTCAATTTATTGACATATGTATAAATAATTTGTGCTAACTGATAATCAGTTAAAATGGACACGGTTTTATGAATATCTCTTCTTTTTTCTTACACAATTTGACGTTGTTAACCGACTTATAAAAGAAGGAGGTTCTCAGTTCGTCGGCTATGTATTTTTTTATGTATGTACACCGATTACTCCGGAACGGCGGCACCGATTTGAATGAAATTTTTTACGTTATAATCAGGAAGTTGCTGCGGTGGTTCCGTATTATTTTGGACGACACTGGTGCTGTAAAATCCAAGATAGCGCTGAAAATATGGCGGACAATTTTTGTTCAATTTTCTCAAAAATTGGCATGGGGGAATTTTCGAGATCGCACATGACGAATCTAAAATTATTTTTAAAAAATTCAATATGGCAAATCCAATATGGCGAACAAAAAGAATCAATTTTGTACGATTTTCTCCAAAATTGGTATAGGGGAGTTTTCCAGGTCGCACCTGATGAATCTAAAAGTATTTTTTAAAAATTCAATATGGCGTATCTAATATGGTGGTGGAAAACATTTTACATCTCTCGATTTTGTCCAAAATCCGTACTGGGGGATTTTTGTTAGTGTTAATTACAAATTTAAAATTAATTTTAAAAAACTCAATCTGGCGAATCCAATATGACGCCCTAAAAATTTTGAATCTTCCATTTTTCTCTAAAACTGATCTAGGGTATTGTGAAGGGTGTAAATTATAAATTTAAAATTATTTTTTCAGGAATCAATATGGCGAATCCAATATAGTGAACTAAAAATATTACGTTTTTCGATTTTATGCAAAGATGGGACTGGATCGTTTTTGAGGATATAAAAAGCGAAAATAAAATTACTATAAGAAAATTTAATACGTCAGATACAATATCTTCTACTTCTTTAGGTGCCATGCCTGTATTCAGACGTTAGTGTTCATGATGTTTACAATTTCCTGAAATCTTTCTCTATTGGCTGCTGCGCGAAATAGTTCTTCTACCGTGCAATCACGCCACTGCCTGATGTTACGCAGCCATAAAAGCTTCTTTCGGCCTATCCATCTTTTTCCTTCCACTTTTCCTTGTATTATAAGGCGAAGTAGCTGGTATTTAGGTCCTCTAATTATGTGACCGAAGTATTCTGTTTTCCGCTTCTTTATAATGTTCAAAAGCAGTCGATCTGTATCCATCATTCTGAGAACATCCTCGTTGGAAGTGTGCGAAACCCATGATATCTTTAGGATTCGACAGTAGCACCACAATTTGAATGCTTTCAGTTTGTTTAGCGTTGTGGTTTCTAGTATCCATGTCTCGCAACCGTATAATAGAATAGACCATACATAGCATTTCAGGACCCCTTTACGAATATGCATTGATAGGTTCCTGTTGCATAGAACTGGTTTCCATGTCATAAAGGCCTTCCGCGATATTTCTGTCCTAGCTATTATCTCTTCATCTGAGTCCTCATTTACATTCAACCAACTGCCAAGGTATTTGAAATGGTTTACACGCTCTATCCTCTTCCCATCGAGCCAAAGTTGACATTCATCTACAGTAACCTTTCCAACTGCCATCCACTTTGTTTTTGAGATGTTGATTTTAATTAAGGCCTCTTCGGCAGCTCGCTTCATTGACTAGGTTTACTAATGTTTGGAGATCCGCGATGCTTTCCGCAAGAATGGCCGTATCATCAGCAAATCTAATATTGTTGATTACTTCTCCGCCTAGTCTTACTCCTTCTTGTCTGTCATCCAAAGCCTCCCTAAAGATTTCTTCAGAGCATACATTAAAGGGACAGGGTGACAGAACGCAAGCCTGTCTTACTCCACGTTTGATGGGTAGGTTTTGAGTACGACTGTTTTCAATTTGGATAGAGGCTACTTGATTGTAATACAGATGTTTTAGCAGTCTTATATCGTAGTGGTCTAGACCTGCTGCTTGTAGGCACTCAAAAAGTTTATCATGTTGTACTCGGTCGAATGCCTTTTCAAAGTCGATGAAACAGACGTAGATGTTCTTTCGGAATTCACAGCTCTTTTGTAGGAGAACGCGCATACAAAATAGTGCCTCTCTTGTTCCTAGACCATTTCTAAATCCAAATTGCTTATCACTCACTCTATTTTCGAATAAAAGGAATATTCAGTTCTGTATAATTCGTAGAAGTATCTTAAGTGTGTGGCTCATTAAACTAATCAGCCTAAAGTCGCTGCATTTGGTGGGTCTACTTTTCTTTGGTAATGTTACAAACAGCGATTCTAACCAATCATCTGGTATGATGCAATATAACGATATAAAAAATTTAAATTTCCGAATATCATCTAAAATTGGTAGTAGGAGGCTTTCAAGTGTTTAGATTTAGATTCGATTAAGACTTTAAAATTATTTTTTTGAAATTCAATATGACAGATCTAATAAGGTGGGTTAAATATTTTACCTTATTCGATTTTTTTTCAAATTTGGTATTAAAGAGCGACCGGATACCTATTTAATATAATCCCGTTGCATTGGACATCCTCGTCGTTAAAAATCACTGTCGCCGTCTCACTAGTTACCAAAATATGGATATACTGCTCAACTCTAGATCAAACCAATAACCTGACTCCTGCGGAAAATTGATCGGAAGACCCTGTAGTTGCAAATAAATTAGGTATTGTCGGAGACACCTTTTGTCATGTCTGTTCAATCTGTGACGCCTAGAATACGTTTCTTTTTTGCAGAAAATAAAGGAACTAAGTCAGAAATTGTTCACTTAAATCTAAAAGAACTTATTGAGAAAGGCCTCTTTACATGGTCGATACTAGTTTTCCAAGGCACTAGAGGAAAGTGGTCCATAATCAATCAAAATTTGCTCGTGATCTCTTACACGTGAATTGACATTTAAATATGACACAATGTTAATCTGGGCTAAATACGAAATGTCAGTTTTAAAACTGGCCATGCTCCACTTAAGCTCAGTAGAATTTAGAAAAATAGTGTTCATTATCAAAATAAAAACTTTCTCGTTGATTTTTTTGGAATAAAACCAAAAGAAAAATGAAAATAAGATAAAACAAACTATCTCAAAACAGCAGGTACAAAAATGAGAGATTGGTTCCAATGTGATAATATTTACTTTGGATATCAATTGTCCCATATACAGTTGTAGTAAAATAAGTTAATTAAGAAACCACAAATTGGAATTTTATTATCAAATTTATTTTATTCTTAACTAAAAAACTTCACAAAATTATACTAATTCCTTGTGTCAAGAATATTGAAGAATTATACTTGCGCTCAATCATTATTCTATACATTGAATAACACCTTAAAACTATGACGTTATTCGCGACTAAACGATGGTTTGCCAACATTATGGGAACTTTAGTTTTTCATTTTATTATAACTACGCCAAATTTTGAAAGATTAGAGATTAGATTAACATAAAACGGTATGTCTTAAGATATAAAATATCTGTGTGATCCTTAGATAGTGAATAAATTAATAGCAAATGCGTTATTTTTACAAATAATATTATTTTTAACGATTTATTTAAACAAATGTTTCGTTTTAAAATTAACATATTGTTAATGTATTTCATGTAGATATTCTTGTTTTGTACATAGTACTTTGACGTAGGTGATTTTTTATATTAATTATATATATATGAAAATTGTTATTTTTAACTAGTCCAGTGGAACAACCAAAGTATTTCATTTTATTCTTTTGTAAAAAGATTTTCTTTTCGACCTTTTCGTTTAATTTTTATTATTTCTCTTTGTATATAATTTATTCGATTTTTTATTTGGTCAAGTTTTGTACTTATTTTCTCATTTACTTTTGTTAATATTATTTGTATTATAAGACTTTCTGTGTAGTATTTTTATTCTAAGCAATAATAAATGTTTTATTTTATAATTATTATTTTATTTAATTTTCCTTCTTTTACCTAATTGTTATTTTTTTTTACTTTTTTTAATCGGACGAATAGGGTAAAAAATATCTAATAAAAATAGTATAGTCGTGTCATTTATAACTTCAAATCTAAAAAAAAAAATAATTCTAGTCATATAGGTAGACGTAATCACAATCATTCAGAACTTAATGAACTTTTAATAAATTTGTTTAAAGCTTTATAAAATTGTATATATTGTAAAAAAGTTTTATACACAGGGTGTACTACTAAAATTGCTCCGTAGATTGAAAAATATTGTAATTAACCGGATAAATTAAACCTGTGTTAACAATTGCACAATTTACGTAATACACTCATAAATTTTTAGTTTTATGTACGCTAGATCTCGAAAAACAAAACAAATGCACTTCTTAGGTTAGGGTTTTCAATAAAAATAAAAACGAGATGATATCTTTAATAGTACATTCATTCAAATAGTATTTTTTTTTTCTAAATTAAACTAAAAACTTGTGGAGTGCATAACGAGCAACTTTTTTTTGGAATGACAATACATGATGTATAATAAGATGTAGACATGCATAATTTATAATTTTTCGCCAGTGGAACACCCTGTATATTATGTGAAACACGAACCTTCCATTTTTGCCAAATAATTTGTTATTAATAAATGTAAAAAGTGCCTTTAAAATTTCGAAAAATCTGCCAAGAGTATGTAGATAGAGAATTTAATAATTGTACGCCCGTAATAAAGTACTTTGGTAAATGGAGAACAATAAAACAAAAAAGTTTTGTCGACCATTACTGTAATTAAAGAAATTAAGTTTTAAATTTTATTAGAAAGTGTGCCAAAAAATGGAAAGCCTTCCTTTTGAATTCAAATGTTCAAAGCTTTTTTTTGAAGAAATCTGAAACGAATAAGCTTGTTTTTAGTACGAAGTCTCGGGCCTCAAATGGTACAAAATTCTGTGCCCACTTTATAAAATAAACATGGAAATTATCTATATATTTCCTCCATAATCTCAAGCAACTTGAGCTCAGCATATAATTACTGGCCAATAGAAATTGTGTGAAGACATCGTAAACAGAGAACTTTCAGAGCAAAATATAGGTATTAAAATAAATGGCATCCCAATAAACAACTTTAGATATGCCGATGACACGGTTGTAATTGCAGAAACTTCGGAGGATCTTCAGATACTAATTAACAGAATAGTAGAATGCAGTGAAAAATATGGATTATCACTTAACATCAGTAAAATAAGAATAATGGTGGTATCTAAATCACCACAAAACTTTCCTGGCATAACCGTGCGTGATCAAAGAATTGAACGTGTGAGAAAATATAATTACCTGGGAACTGTTATCAACGAAAATAACGATAGCTCTGAAGAAATCAGAATCAGAGTGGAAAAACTAGAGCTACGTTTATTAAAATGGAGAAGGTGTTCTGCGGACGGGATTTAAGTCTTAAACTTAAAATTCACCTTGTGAGATGTTACGTGTTCTTTAGTACGGAATGGAAGCGTGGACATTGTTACCAAGAGGACGGAAGCATTTGAGATGTGGATGTACCGTAGAATATTAAGAATATCGTGGACAGAGAGAGTAACAAATGTGGAGGTTTTGCGAAGAATGCGGAAAGAGAAAGAATTAGTACTTACTATTAAAGAACGCAAACTGCAATACTTGGGACATGTTATGAGGGGAGATAAATACCAGTTGCTGCAATTAATTATCCAGGGAAAAAATAATAGGCAAAAGATCCATAGGAAAAAGAAGGCATTCATGGTTAAAGAATTTAAGAGAATGGTACAATTGCAACAACTGCCAACTGTTTAGATCTGCAGTGTGAAAGATACGCATAGCTTTGATGACAGCCAAACTTCGGAACGAGGACGGCACCTAAAGAAGAAGAAGAAATTGTGTGTTATTCTTTGGCATCTTTCATTGCCAAATAAAAGATATATATTTGTGATTCAAATACATCAAGTAACAGTTAAATAAACTGCTCGCAAAACGACTAAAATTTTACTTTGTTAAATGCTTTTGTCACATCTCATAAAGCACACTATATTTCTGAAAATGTACTTTCTATCACGTATAATTTGTTACGAATTAAATATTTAATTTGATATGTTTGTTGACTTAAACCAAAAGAAAATATAAAAAGTTGAGCTGAGAATTTCAAAGATATAATGTAGATAAGAAACTTTATTTGAGAAAAACTTTTTTGTTTTATTTTCATTATATATAGAATCCGATTCTACTCCAAAGTATGACCCGGCTGAGACTGAGTAATTTGGATCTGCGTTTTTAACCAAAACCGAAAAAAAGAATCAAAGTTTTTTGAATATTTTAACGCTACCGTAGGTAAGTAAGATGAAGCGTCGGTCCAAATATCAAAATCGAATAATCCAAAAGTAAAATATGTTTAGTATTTGTAATAATTTTAAAATTTTTAAGCGTTTAATGCATTGTACATATTAAAAAATTTAATATTATATGGTGTCTATTATAAGAAATAATATTGAATTGTACTGCTCTAAATTCAGAAATTTAATAGTTATATGTTTTTATTTCTGCATTTTGTGAAGTACATTAAAGTCAACATTAATTTAAAAATTTACTTGGTTTTTAGTGTAGATGTAGGTCTGATTCTGATTCGAAAATATAAGATGCTCTGAAATCACATGAATATAAAATGCCTTCGCCTCTGTGTCAAGAAAACTAATTAAGCCCATTTCCTTCCTCGGAAGAAAAATCCCCAAACTGATTTTGTTAGGTTCTCTCCAATAAATCATCTGTAAAATTTTAAATGTCACTTCGAGCAATGGCTTCAGAAGAGTCTGAAATAAAAGACTGAAAGAGACTAGTTTTTTTTATAAAATATAATATAAAATAAAAAAATTGTATAAAACTTTTCTACAAAGTGTTTAAAACCAAGGTTTAAAACATAATTTTAAGATAATCTCCAATATAATTGTTGGTTTCCGAGTGAAACCATTTTTGTTAAAGCTTCGGCTCGAATATAAAACATGTTAATGAACTTCTTTTATTTTTTTTAAAAATAAAGTTTTCAACTCAGAAATAACTTGAATGGAACTTTACATTTCCAAAAATATTAAGAAAATCTAGAATAACTACTCACACGCGACTTACTTTTCGCGCAGTCAACAAATAACCTTGATCGTGGTGATATCTCGAATTACAGGTCGAAATCGAACACTTTTCCTTAATACTCTGCCTAGTGCTGGACCACAACAAACACTTTTATTCGATATATGATAATGACTTCATTTATTCTGGGTTTTAATGAGTTGACTTTTGTAATGTTAGCTTACGGATGGTGAAATATACACTGTTGTTTTTCCGGTTTTCAATCCGTTGGTCAGTAGAAAAATCTTCACGTTTCGCCAACATCTCAGCTGGCACTTTCAAGTAACGATTCCTTGACCGCTGCTCGACTTGGAATAAACATGCTGATTTTTTTTGAAGGAGGGGAAATCTTGCATAGACACCAACACGAAGTGTGAAAATAGTGCCAGATTAGCTAAACCGCCCCCCCCCCTGGACTGAAGGTCCACACGTTCTTACTTTGATTTACTACAATGAAGCTACAGTTTACAGAAGCGCACGGTGAATATCCATTAGTTTCCGAATCGTAGCCTTTTTAAACCTCCGGTTATCACTGCATTGGTGTTTCCGCTCCAGGTGCCAGTGCACCCATTGCTTCATACTTACTTACATTTCGTATTCAATGTAAGTTTGTCTTTTCGCCTTCATATTTCATCTTCTTGCATGAAAAATGAAGATTCGGAACTAAGTACTTACACACTCAATTCCAGCCTAGGACTTATATCCCAGTCACCAATTATGCAACCCGTTGAAGAAAATCTCCGTCGGATTTGCATCATGGTTGCGCTAGCTTCTTATTTTTTTCTTCGCTGAGGCATTTTACGTCTCGACAATCTTCTCGTATGACTTGCTGGAAGTAATTGTCTTATCTGGACACTAAATACCCTTTGTTTTGCTGCTCTAGGTTATAAACCTATTTTTGAGGTTATGTCGCGTCCAGATGCATATGCGCCCTGGTAAACAACGCCACCCAACGGGGAACTGCCCCTTCTGGATCTGCGTCATACCGCTATTTTCTTCTCCCTCTTTTCTTCTGTGATAATTCCGAAACCATTAGTCTTCTTTCTTCAGGGCTATAAGCTGACCATCTGTCCTGATTAAACGTGCTGGTCATCCTTCTTCCTTTTTATAGTTTGGCGCTTGCCTGGTTGGTTTCCTTGCTTTCCTGAGTCTGGGCCTCCTCTCGGCTCGCTGTCCTGTTTTTCTGGGGTATTATTTTCGGTTGGGTTTTGATTAGGGTTTCCCATGTATTTGAGATGTTTTGTGCATCATCTCTCTTGTTAAGATTTTTAGTGTTTTCTATTTCGAGAGCTTTTCTGATGATCTGCGTTCTAGAGTGCTTTATGGGTGCGATCTGTTTAGTTTTCTGGAAACTTATAGTGTGTCCTGTTTCCTAATTATGTTGAAATTAATTTTCCAATGGTAGTTTGTCTTTAAGGTTGCCCAATAATTTGTGTATTGTTGTTTGTGGTTTGTAAATTGTGCATATGTCATGCTTCCTCAGAATTATTTCAATTACGTCTGTTACATCTTTTATATATAGCAGCGTGGTTTTTGATTTAGATTTATCATCTTCTTTTTTCTCTGCTTTCCATTTGTGTTTTGTTTTATGGCCTTCTTGATATTGTGTTCTTTGTAGTTATTTGGATCTGCTGTGATGTTGTTGAGTTCTTCTTGACGGTTTCTGAGTTTGGTTAATCGCAAAAATTTGGAAATCAGTCTGTTGGCGACTAATTGTAACCGTGATGAATGGTGGTGAGATTCGGCGTTCGGGTATCTGTTTGTATAAGTGAATTTTCGTATAATCGATGCTTAAGTCATCTTTTCTGGTGATTAGAAAGTCAAGGAAAGCTAGCTGCTTATTGTCTTCCACCTAAACGCCGAATCTCACCACCATTCATCACAGTTACAGTACGACTAACTAAACCTACGAACCGCCAAGAAGAACACAACATCACAGCAGCTCTAAAACAAAACAAATACAAAGAACACAATATAAAAAAGACCAGAAAACAGAGCACAAATACAAAAACAGAGAAAAAGGATAGGATAAATCCAAACCAAAAAACACACTGCCATACATAAAAGGTGTAACAGACGTAATTGGAAGAATTCTGAGGAAGCATGACATATGCACAATTTACAAGCCACAAACAACAATATACAAATTATTGGGCAATCCCAAAGACAAAACACCTTTGGAAAACCAGGGAGTGTACAACATCCCACGCAGAGACTGTGAGAAAGAATACATCGGCCGAACAAATAGAAGAATTTCTACCAGAGTCCAAGAACATAAAAATAGCATAAAGAATAAGCAAACCACTTCAGCTTTATTCCAACATCATCATGAAATAGGACACATTATAAATTACCAGGAAACCAAACAGATCTCACCCATAAAGCACTATAGAACGCGCATCACTAGAGAGGCTCTCGAAATAAAAAACACTAAAAATCAAAACGTCGGAAATGGAAAGAGTGCAAAATGTTACATTCAGAGTTTCTGAGTGACCCTCCCTTTGATTTAAACTTGAATTGATCTTCCCAAGGTTACACCAACATACTTTAAAATATCATTTCTGACAAAATTTCCTTCTCTTGTCGAATCCGGTGTCAAAGATAGGAGTTTCATTTCATTTCATTCTGATCTTCAAATGACCTAATAAATTGATCTTAAGGTCAAAGTCACTATCACAGAATTCCTCTGAAACTGGTATCACAGAAAAGCAATGATGCAAACGAATTATTTACTCAATTATTTATTAATCGTTCTAATAAGACCCCCACAAAATCAAAGAGAAGGGCTCTCATAATAATATCTGTGTGTAAAATTTTACGATCTTTCCATTCCCAACGTTGAAAGTATGGAGTTCTATTGAAAAAAAAGTACTTGACCTTCATATGACCTTGAAGGGCTAGGTCAAGGTCAAATTTGTCATCTTGAGCTGCACCGTTTGGTTTCCTGAAACTATTGTAGAACAATTTTTTCTCCATCACTTTTAGTTGTCGAGGTATTGAAAATTTTGTACCAATCCACGGTATAAAAATATTTGACCTTCAAATCATCTAGAGATGCGATTTTACCCCCTATGTTATTTATACTGTTAGAAAAAATATTTTCTCCTCTGTGCATTTCTGCAAAAAAATGAGGGTTTCTATTTAAAAAAATTCAACTTCACCTTCGAATGACATCGTAAGTTGATCTCAAGGTCAAAGTAACTGGCACTTATAGATGACTCCCATTGCCCTAAACATCTTTTGTCTGAACCATTTTTCTGTGTCTGGCTGACCTACGGAGTAATTTGGATTCAGAGATTATAATGGCCCACCATGTATATAAATTAACAGAGTAATAACGATAGTTTTAAGTCGTAGTCAAAATAAATGTCCGGTTGCTAACTAAACCGTTTAAAACAAAGTATGACATTTTTGCAGATCTCAAAATGTTCTACGAATAAATCTACCGAATATATCTATTTTTTAACGGTGGCCCATAATAATTGTGTTTGTCGTATAAAAATTGATAATAAAAAAAGAGATTAAACAAGCAGATCGCCGGTATTTTAAAACAAGTGATATTTGGTTTTTTACTGTGATTAAAATAATATATACATTCTTCTAAAATTTTTGCCGATATTGTAAAATAACAAAAAAAAATATTGTATATTATCGAATTAATGTTGACTTTAAAATGTTGGTTTTTAATTGTTATAATAACAATAATGTATGAATGCTCACTGTAAAAAAATGTTAAAATGTCCAGTCAATAAAACTTGTATGTATGTTTATCTTCATACTGTATATTGTTAAAACTACGAATTAAATGCTGATAACAAAATCAACTACTGTTTTTTTTTTTACGTTATATACAGAGTAATTCAATAATGAGGGGAATAAAGATTACATAAATACGTAGAAACTTGTATTTTTGCTAAAGTACCAAAAAATGCATATTGTGAAAATATTTCACGACGTACAGGGTGTCACAAAAAGTTGTGGTAAACCAAACTTGGTATTTTTCTTATGGAACACCCGAAAGATGCTTTGTTGCTGATCAATTTAATATAGATATATGCTGGTCCATATTAATATTTTTACAAAAATTAACGATGTTATCTGAAAAATTATACATTACCCACACAGCACTAGACGTCTTATAGACGTCATTTTTATATCCAGATTATGTCTGAACGTCTTAAGACATAAATAAGGCGTCTTATAGACGTTGTTTTAAAGACGTCGATAAGACGTCTGTATACAACGTCTTTAAGACATCTTTTAAAAGTCTACATACTACATTTTATATGAAAATAAATACAGTTGTGTATAATTTAGTTGATAAAAACTAAAAAGCATTTCCTTCCCTATGAATTTTGTCGCAGTTGGGTAATAAGTTTGCAACGCCGCACAGAGCTCAGTTGAATACGAGTTGAAATTAAAATTTTTGATTGAACGACAAATTTTTAGTACCCTCACTACGACCTTGGTTAACAGAACTTTTGCGTGATCTTTTTTTGTCAATACTTTGGTGCTTTTTGTCACAGACTGTTTGATGTACCGATAACAATCACACATAAATATATATATGATGCCAGCGAAACTATAACTTTAAAAAACCCGCCTTTTGTTTCTGTCACCTGTCATTTTTCAGTTTTGTATTTGTGTTTCATCATGTCGTTATTCATTTTTAATGTTGTTGGGGTGCCGACTGTGAAAATTTAGCTTTTGAAAGAATTTTATTAAAATAATTGATTTATCTATGAGCCTCTGAAAATCGAGATCTAGAATCATATGTACTTAGGAAAAACAGTAACGTTATTTATAGGTTGTGTTACAGGAAATTCCCGAATGCTTTACCGCTTATATTTTTGTAGTAACTCTATGTTAGAAGTATGAAATGAAATCTTCAAAAATATTATCTGTGCGAAAAAGGCTTGCACAGCTCATCCAGACTCGCTCCTAAATATTACAAGAAATATTACTAATGAAGTGGAAGGCGAAATGTTTGTTTATGGAGTGCTTCATTAATGAAACCTGTAAGATTTATATATTATATAAGTTCCTGATGATTGGTTTATATTTAAAGAACATAGAAAATAGAGTTTTGTTAATTACAAGAAGTAATTCTGTTTAAGGTTTTAGAAATTTCAAAACTGGGAGTAGGGAGCATTTATGACTTTGTAAAGCGAGCTTGTAAAATTACCATGTACAGTTGATTAGTACGAAAAGGAAAGAGAAACTTCTATGATTCCAACTTGGTCAGACTTATTATGAGTAAGCTCTGTCTTTCATTATACATATTAACCTTAAAATAGCATAAGTCACGATTCTATAGTAGAGGACAATTATAAAAATTCGCAAAAATATCAAAGAATTTACTCCCACAAATGATAAACTTTATCCTATAAAATTAAAATCAGAGACAACAGGACTGGCAAAAAGTCGGAAGAATGAGGAAATTTCAATCCAAACATGGCTGAAAAGGACATCAGACCAGATTTGTTTTTCGACTAAATAAAAATTCTTGTTTTTAAAATTATTTAAAGATTTGTGTACTTTTTATTTCAATATACTTTTATTTTGTTGATAGTTTACCTTTTAGAGTTATTATATCGAAGGAATAAACTAAGGCTTAAATTTGAAAGGTTCACTTATAGTTCGAACAGTAGTAGTTCTGAAAATATTTGCTACCTCACTTCCTCAATTTCAAATTAGAAATAGTTTACATTATGCTTAAGTTAGGTATTTTTTTGTATAAAAAGATGAACATATTTTTTAAAGCAAATTATTTAAGCGGAACTTGTAGTTATTTAAAATGGTAGTGCATAATTTGCTCTTGATTTTTTCTTAATTAAAGTTATTTCTTGGACTTTTGAATAATTACGGTTTGACTTTGTAAACAAGACAAACAAAAAAATTAAAGGGACCCTTTTTAATGTACATAATTTTATTGGTGGAATATGTTGTTTTAATGTTGGGAAGGGACGTCCATAAGACGTTGTAAGCAAATGTCTTAAAGACGTTACCTTTTGTAACATAAGACGTCTATACAACGTCTTATGGACGTCATTTGTCTTTTATGGACATCCATAAGACGTCCTGAATGTTGAGATCAAACGTTTTATGGACGTCTTTAAAACGTATTTGTGCTGTTTGGGTATGGTCTTCCTTTTTGATATTTTGATGATTTAGTATCTGTAGGCGCTTCAATTACAAAGAATGATCACATTTTACAAGAGAAAAAATGTTTCAAAAGGTAAACCCTGCCTGTTTCCCATTTGTTCTGCCTTTATTTACATGATATCATGTTTCAAATCCCTTAAAACGAACCATTTTGTAGATATTAAGGACATCTAAAAAAAGCAGGTTCTAAACTCGTGTGTTCAAAGTGGCGAATCCAATATGGCGGATCAAAAATCTTACATCTCTGGATTTTGTCCTATATTGGATAGGAGGGTGTAGATTACGAATTTAAAATTATTTTTAAAAAAATCAATGCGGCAGCTCCAATATGGCGGACTAAAAATTTATATGCGAGAATTTTTGAGGGTGTTAATTAAGAATTTAAAATTATTTTTAGAAAATTCGATATGGCAGATCTAATATGGCGGACTGAAAATTTAAGATCTTTAGGTTTTGTTCAAAACTTGTACTAAGGGGTTCCTGGGAGTGAATAAAACGAATTTAAAATTGCTTTAAAAAATGTAATATAGCAGTCTAAATATATATATATATATATATATATATATATATATATATATATATATATATATATATATATATATATATATATATATATATATATATATATCCAAATTATCTCCAAAATTGGGACTGGGGTGTTTTCGAGGGTGAAGATTAAGATTAGATTAGAAGTGTAAAAAGATTTGTTTTGACATTCATATATGGCGGATTCAATACAGTGGATTTAAAATTTTACCTTATTCAAATTTTTTATAAATTGATATTAGATGGTGTTGTGTAAACTACATCTCACCGTCAATTCCCGCCACAATTTAAGATCAAATATCAGAATCAAATATTATATAGTACGACAACGGGTGTCTGGGAAGGTGTCAATCGAAACCCATTGAGGAGTCCTAAGGCTGGCATCGGGACGAAACACCCCAAATATTTAGATTATTCGTAATTCTCGCTAGGTACAGGGACCTTAGCGGAATACGACATGGCATCCCTGGTGGGGAACGTGCACTTGTGGCGTCAAGTAGTATGGGTGCGTAGCCGCACCGAATCCGCGACGGGGTGTTATTCCCCGCAGTTCTCAGGCCCCAATTAACAATCATACCTTCCTTGTAATCGGGATCCGGAATACAAATCTCCGATTCCCAAGGAAGGTTGATTGTCCAGAGGCGGGGGTGTTGTGTAAACTACATCTCACCGTCAATTCCCGCCACAATTTAAGATCAAATATCAGAATCAAATATTATATAGTACGACTACGGGTGTCTGGGAAGGTGTCAGTCGAAACCCACTGAAGAGTCCTAAGGCTGGCATCGGGACGAAACACCCCAAATTTTTAGATTATTCGTAATTCTCGCTAGTTACAGGGACCTTAGCGGAATACGAAAATGGTTTTCGGAATCGTAGCTTACGAATATAATACAAAGTAAATTTTTTACAATTTGATATGAGAGATGCAATATGGAAACTGAAAATTTTACATTTTTCCGATTTTGTAGAAATTATTATTAGGTAAATCTCGGAATATATATTACGGATCTTAAAGTAATTTCTGCAAACTTAATATGCAGAATAAAATATGTCGGACTAAAAGATTTACATGCGTCAAGTTTTTCACTGTCGATATAAGGAGGTTTTGGGAGCAAGGGTTACGAATCTAAATTAATTTCTTAAAATTCAAGACAGCTGGTTTACTATAGCAGACTAGATATTTGTTTGGTACAATTACATTCAAACCTGATATTTGGAGAACTCTAAGAATCAAAGAATTTTTATTGTACAATTTCGTGCAATTTGCGACTTTAGAAAGTCAACTCAAATCAAAATTTAAAATCGAAAAAATAAAATTTTATTAAAAAAATTGAACCGATTTCTAATAAGATGTAAAAAACGAAAAATAACAATATTAATAATGTAATATAATATTTATTGTAATTATTTTACTGTTATTCAAAATTAAATTCCCGGGAAACAATAAAACTCTACTACCCGCATTCATCGAGCCCATCTATCAGTTCCTCGTTCAAGATTATAATTTTCCTTTTCAATCATCTAACATGAAAAAGCCTCCGAAAACTGAAATTTATCAGATAAAGTCAGAGTTCGAAGTGTAGAGAAGCCTTGTTAATCACACATTCTGTCGCATTTTTCCGGGTTTTAACAATGAAAACCTTGACAGACACACAAGGTAATCTGAAAACACGTTCATTACCAGTATTAAAATTTATATTGAATTTGAATGCTATTTGTTGTTTAATTTATTTCAATAATACACCCTTGAAGGTAAATTTGCACCTTATGAAGGGTGTCCCTACTTTTTTCTTGTCATATTATTCTTAGTATATATTTGCTGTTTTTTGAGGAGATGATCATTCGTACTCCTGAGGGGTTTTCTGGTAGACTAACTGGGTCTATTAAGAAAAACTTGTATAAAAGGAGTACAATCAATAAGAAAAATACATATCAAATAAATAATAGTTATACTTAATTATAACCGGCTTTAAAAAAAATAGAAAAATGGTGGCTGTTTTAATTTTTGTGATGAATTTTGTGATCTTTGGAATATATGCATTAAATAATTGTAAGTATGACTTGATTAGCAATTCTTACGCATTCAAAACTTTTTCTAATTAGCTTAAATTAAAAAAACAATGTGAAAAATAGTTCTGAAAAATGTTAAAGGAAAATAATTAAAATAGCATCTATATTTTATTTAATTTTAAGACCTCTCCATATTAAAAAATTAGTTAATAAATTGTTTCCAACTTTTGACTGTTTTTTATAATTTTGTAAACCTAAAAGATAAATTACTGTTGTTACATGGAAATAAATCAGCTGTATTAAATTTGAAATGGTATATATATATATATATATATATATATATATATATATATATATATATATATATATATATATATATATATATATAGCAGAACTAAGTGAACTGCAATTTGCAGTACCAGATCATCAGCTCTTGTCCAATGAGATATTCTAAATGATTGCAAATTTTAGGAAAGTTTCATTACAGAAAAAAATTTATATAGTACTAATTTTATCAAATTAATTATATGTTGCAACAAAGAAAAACTTTTAAAAATTCTTTCCACTACTTTCGTTTAGTTGCTGATATTAATTGTGGCGAAAGAACTAATAAAAGGAATGCAAGGATTGTTGGGGGAGAAGAAGCAGCGAAAGGTGAATTCCCTTGGCTCGTTTCCATTACAAGAAGAGGTAACCATTTTTGTGGAGGCACACTTATCAGTAAGAAATATGTTATGACGGCGGGACATTGTATATGCACGTAAGTAATTTAGATTTTTATGTAGGCTAAGCAAAACCCGAATTTATTATCTAGTGTCTCACGAAAAATGAAATAAATATATATATATATATATATATATATATATATATATATATATATATATATATATATATATATATATATATATATATATATATACTGATAGATGGGCTCGATGAATGCGGGTAGTAGAGTTGTGTTGTTTTCCGGCATTTTATTTTTAGATAACTGTAAATTATAATAATTTTTAAAATTAAAATGTTTTAATTTTTTAAGGAAGCAAAATTGAACATAAATTTTACTCTTGTTTTATAACATTGATTTTCAGTAATTGATTTTTTCAAAAAAAAAAACTAGAAATCTTCAAAAAGTTGCAATGAAGAGTAAAAAATAAATTAAAACTGTTCAAAATTGCAATTACTTTAAAAATTGTAGATTTAATTATTTACTTACCACTTTTTTGAAGTCGTAAAGCTGAAGGAGTTATTTTAAAATTATATCTAGATTGTTGTTGAGTTGTTGAGATATTAAAAAAAATAAAATCTTGCATTTTTTTTGATCGGCTATAACTTTTTGATTTCCCTATGTATATATATATATATATATATATATATATATATATATATATATATATATATATATATATATATATATATATATATATATATATATATATATATATATATATATATATATATATATATATAGTATATGTTTATGCGGCTTTCACGGAATCCTCCGTGTGAGATGCAATAGCAGTGGATATATCCACATTATGCCGTTGTAGTGCTGAAATCACATTCAGCAAACGTACAACTATATGCAACTCCGTGTATAGATGAAGTAAAATGCGAACAGTAAATGCCAACTTCGTTCCATCATATCCTTTCCGTATTAGAGGTTGCACAGTTTGAACAAGTTGCTACAGAAACACAATTTATCCTATTCCACCACCATCGAGATGATGGCCTTCCTGTACCACCATATCGAGAAGAAAGTCAAAACTTACCCTCCCCGCTACAGTGATATGGCAGATGTACATGTTTCATCTCTACTAGACTAATCAGGGTACCGACATGCACCTGTCTGTGCAAAGGATAGATCGGAAAGAAGCATACATCACTGAACGTGGCTTCGCCGACCTCCCGCCGGATGGCGTATATATGTTTATGCGGCTTTCACGGAGGTCGGCGAAGCCACGTTCAGTGATGTATGCTTCTTTCCGAGCTGTCCTTTGCACAGACAGATGCATGTCGGTACCCTGATGAGTCTAGTAGAGACGAAACATGTAGTTCTTCTCGATATGGTGGTACAAGTAGGCCATCATCTCGATGATGGTAGAATAGGATAAATTGTGTTCTGTAGCAATTTGTTCAAACTGTGCAACCTCTAAGACGGAAAGAATATGATGGAACGAAGTTTGCATTTACTGTTCGCATTTTACTTCATATATATATATATATATATATATATATATATATATATATATATATATATATATATATATATATATATATATACCCCACTTGCTCTTTTTGCACTCGACTAAAATATATTGGTCTTCAACAAGTAAATTATCTTTGCTTTTATTGACACCTACTGTACCACTGATCTCCTGGTATCCCAACTAAATTCAGAGTAATATTTCTCCTGATATAAAAATATTTTCTCAACTAACTAAAAAGTTGCATCAAAAATCTCTCTTTTATTATTCCGTTTAAATTCATTGACAATAAACTTGAGAATTAATTAACCATGAACATAGAATAATTCTTAATTGTCAGCTTACACACGGTACTTTATTCCGGCTTATAATGTATTTGTATATTTTTTTATTCTCGTGATATAAAAACTTTTAAAATTTATTTAGTTCAGAATTGAGAATTACAACTAATAATATGGAGGTGTAAACACTTCTTTCAAATTTTGGGATATATATGAAACTTTCTATCATTGTGACGTTAACTTTAAACTATAAAGATAAAAATCTTTAATCAAGATGATTTTAAATTTTTTTCATATAATTACATAGTTTAATAAAAATAATCATTTGCAAAAAAGAAACAAGTTCCTAATAAGCAACTCATCCTCATATCCTCAAGCATGACTGTTTTAATGGGCTCATGTTATCAATTCAAGCTTATTCAAATAAAAATGAAATAATAAGTTGAATGAAAATTTCCAGATAATTTTTCAAAAGCATTGGCATCGTCGTATTATTTTTCCACAGTTGATACCTTTCATTCTGTTCAGTTCTACAGGCATTTAATCAGATCACTTATACTTCATCGTCCTATTAGTTTATATTGAAGCATCTTCGATTTCGTTATTCTATCTTCTCCCATCCTCTCCATGCATGCTTTCCAGTTACCTTTATATGTTTGTACTTTTTCTTCTAACGGTTGTATTATAAATTAACTTACTATAACTTAATTTCTTATTCCATTTTATCTGATTAATATTTTAATTATTCTTAGGAACGTTATTTCTATTTTTCCAAGTTTCATAATCATACAAGGCCACAGAGTACTATTTGGGTATGAAATATTGCTTCATTTTTGAAAGTTTTTGAGATTACTACGGATTCACTAACAAATCTACTTTCTTACTATGCTTCTCGAATAGCAGGTTTACCTTTACTCTTGTACGCTCCATGTAACTCGTCACTCACCTTTTTTTTAAATTCATCTCCAGTAAGCCTCTTTATTCTCTTTTATCACTAATTCTAGTTCATTATTTCAATTTTTATATTCTATTTTTTTAGCTATTTTTCTTTTACTTGCTTACAGATATCAGGTAATGATTCGCGTTTAATTGGGCCCCTCTAAATACATGCACACCTAGTACATTGTTAGCTAGTTTATTTATTATTCACTATTATGTAATCTATAAGAAATCTTGCTCTTGTTTTGCGCTAAGGGACTTATTTATTCCTTCCTTTTTGTTTCATAATCATACAAGGCCACAGAGAACTCCAAAGTTCTATTTGGGTATGATATCTTGCTTTATTTTTGAAAGTTTTTGAGATTACTACGGATTCGCTAACAAATCTACGTTCTTACTATGCTTCTCGAATAGCAGGTTTACCTTTACTCTTGTACGCTTCATGTAACTCGTCACTCTCCTTTTTTTTAAATTCATCTCCAGTAAGCCTCTTTATTCTCTTTTATCACTAATTCTAGTTCGTTATTTCAATTTTTATATTCTATTTTTTTAGCTTTTTTTCTTTTACTTGCTTACAATTATCAGGTAATGATTCGCGTTTAATGAGGCCCCTCTAAATACATGCACACCTAGTACATTGTTAGCTAGTTTATTTATTATTCACTATTATGTAATCTATAAGAAATCTTGCTCTTGTTTCGCGCCAAGGGACTTATTTATTCCTTCCTTTTTGTTTCATAATCATACAAGGCCACAGAGAACTCCAAAGTACTATTTGGGTATGAGATCTTGCTTTATTTTTGAAAGTTTTTGAGATTACTACGGATTCGCTAATAAATCTACTTTCTTACTATGCTTCTCGAATAGCAGTTTTACCTTTACTCTTGTACGCTTCATGTAACTCGTCACTCTCCTTTTTTTATATTCATCTCCAGTAAGCCTCTTTATTCTCTTTTATCACTAATTCTAGTTCGTTATTTCAATTTTTATATTCTATTTTTTTAGCTATTTTTCTTTTACTTGCTTACAATTATCAGGTAATGATTCGTGTTTAATTGGGCCCCTCCAAATACATGCACACCTAGTACATTGTTAGCTAGTTTATTTATTATTCACTATTATGTAATCTATAAGAAATCTTGCTCTTGTATCGCGCCAAAGGACTTATTTATTCCTTCCTTTTTGGAAAATATGTTCTTAATCATTTTTCTGAAGACAAAAATCAATTAAATATTGTCCGTCTTTGAGACACACAATAAAAGTCAAAATTTAGTTTCCATAATCAAGATTAATAATCAGCGGTAATAAAATTTAATTTTTTGAAAATTTTACCTCGACATTTACAATATAAATTTTAATAAATTTCTCAAATACCTAGCCAGTGTCGCACCAGTAACTAAATGGTATTTTTTTTAATGTTCTAGTGGCAGTGGAAATGACCAATTAACTCCTAATCAAATGAAAGTAACAATATCCCAGCATGATCTTACGAAGGAAAATAGCGACTCTTATGAAATGTCCCTAAAGTCTATAACAGTCCATCCAGAATATTTATGTAATAAAGTAAAAAATGATATAGCTATTTTAGAATTGGAGAAAGAAGTCGTATGGTCTGACAGGTTAGTATATTAATTCAGTTAGTTAGATTCTAATATATTGAAAATAAATTAAAATTATTTAACTTTACCTTCTCTTTTTCTTGAAATTAAATGTTTAATATGTAAAGCAAATGTAAAATTTTTAGTTTTTACTTATCTATGAAAATATATATTTTCATTCCATTTACAGTGCAACACCTGCATGCCTTCCATCTGAAAGAACTGAAAGATCCTATTCAACATTTGACAATATTATAGCGACAGTGGCTGGATGGGGCTGGACCAACGAACAACGAAAAGGTAAAATTTATACACACACCACACTTTACTTTTTCATTAAAAAAAAAGTTACTAGATTTAGATACATCCTTCTAAATTCCTGATATTAAATAATTTTTTTCTGAATAAAAAATGAAACAACCTTAATGTCATATGTATTTTTTATTTAATAGATTTTCTCATGCACTCCTGACTGTAGGCCTCTCCCATATTTTTCCATTTCTCTCGGTCCGTAGCGATCCCCATCCAGTTTTTTCCGGCAATTTTCTGGATGTCGTCACGCCATCTCTTTTGGGGAGTGCCAACACTTCTCTTGTTCTCTCTTGGCTGCCATGCTGTTATCTTGTATGTCCATCTGTCTATGTCATGGCTTGCGATATGTCCAGCCCATCTCCATTTTAGCTGCGCTATTCGTTTGCTCACATCTGTTATTTTCGTTCTTCTTCT
The DNA here is from genome assembly GCA_034092305.1 of Diaprepes abbreviatus. Taxonomy (NCBI): domain Eukaryota; kingdom Metazoa; phylum Arthropoda; class Insecta; order Coleoptera; family Curculionidae; genus Diaprepes; species Diaprepes abbreviatus. The sequence goes on from JASJET010000129.1 coordinate 5,862,324, forward strand.
GATTTCTTCATTTGGAACTCTATCTCGTAAACTAATTTCCAGCATAGCCCTTTCCATTGCTCGCTGTATAACCCGAAGCTTATTAATGGCTTTACATGGTAGGGAGGTTGTTTCAATACCATAAGTGAGAACTGGCAGGATGCACGACTCGTAAACATTTCTTTTCAGACTTATGGGGGTGTTACTGGATTTAAGAATGAATCCGAGTTTGCCAAAAGCTGCCCAGCTGAGACTTATTCTTCTAGGAATTTCAGCCGATTGGTTTTCCTTCCCTATTTGTATTTTATGACCTAGATATATGTATTCTCTTACGTTTTCTATTATTTTATCTTCAACTTTAATTTGTATTTGTTCTAGACTCATTATTTTTGTTTTTGACAAGTTCATTTTGAGTCCTCTCCTAGCTGATGCTTGATGAAGTTCTTGTATCATACATTGGAGTTGTTCTGGTGAATCACTGATTATAACAATATCATCAGCAAATCTTAAGTGGTTTAGTCGTGTTCCGTCTATGTTAATTCCCTTGTCATGCCAGTCCAAGCCCCTAAATACATCTTCAAGTGCCAACGTGAACAATTTTGGAGAGATTGTGTCTCCCTGACGTACGCCTCTTTTTATAGGTAATCTTGAGGTTTTTATATCCTCGTCTATTGTAATTTGCATGTAAGCGTTTTCATATATATGCTGAATCAGAGCAGAGTATCTTGAATCAATCCGAGCATTGTCCAGTGCTTTGAGAACTGCCCATGATTCGATAGAATCGAACGCCTTCTGGTAATCAACGAAAGTCAAATGCAGAGGTATATTATATTCCGTGGTTTTTTCAATAAGCGTGTGTACTGTCTGTAGATGGTCTATTGTACTGAAGTTCCTGCGAAATCCGGCTTGTTCTGAAGGTTGGTATGCGTCCAACTTTTGCGTCAGTCTGTTAGTTATTATTTTTGTAAGAAGTTTGTACAAGTGGGACAGTAAGCTAATTGGCCGATAATTTTCTATGTTATTTCTATCGCCTTTTTTGTATAATATGAGGACTTCTGCGTTTTCCCATGCCTCGGGTATTTTTCCATACATTAAGCACTTGTTCAACAAAATTCTTACGCTTTCTCTTAGTTGTTCTCCCCCTATTTTTAACATTTCGGCGGTTATACGATCCTCGCCAGGGCTTTTATTATTTTTCATTTGACTAAGCGCTTTCATTAACTCTGCGGTATTTATTTCGGGCATCTCTTCTGAACCGACATTTCTTACTTCCTTTCTTTCGTAGTAAGGACCTTGAGTTTTTGGACTGTATAACTCTGTATAAAAGTCCTGGACAGCCATCGTGATTTCCTCCCTGGTACTAACTAATTGGCCTTGTTTAGTTTTAAGTCCGGAAATTTTTGTCCGGCCCCTACCCAATTGAGATCTGAGAATAAATAAAAATTTAATAGATATTTATAATTATTATAGGTGGAAAACCAACAAATCTCCAAAAGGCCAAAGTAAATGTTATCGATATTGAAAAATGCAAAATTTGGTATAAATCTCAAGGAAAAAAGACTAAAATTCAAGAATCTCAAATTTGTGCCGGTCATGAGCAAGGTGGAATAGATGCTTGCTGGGTAAGAACAAATGACTAATACCTTTATAAAATGTCTTCAATAAAACCAAACAATAAAAATGAATCTAGAACTTATTAGTTCACAAAACTACAACACGTAATTGGACAGAGCTTTGTTAAGTCTACAATAAGCAAATGAGAAAATTATGATGACCATGAAACACGTAAAACTAATTAAAAGGTCAAAGAAAAATATACTTTTTCAAAGTCACACCGCAAAAATTAATAAATTATAATGACAAGTTATTTAAATGCATTAATAAAATATTTTATATTTAGGCTGATAGTGGTGGTCCATTGATGGTAGATATGGGATCCTCAGATAAAATGATGGTAGTAGGTGTTGTATCAACTGGAATTGGCTGTGCTCGACCTTACCTTCCAGGAATATATACCAGAGTTTCGGAATACATTCCTTGGATACGAGAAGTTATTGAAAAGTAAAAAGAATAATCAAAATAAATATTTTAATTTTAACATATAGTTTAGAGAACAAGACTGTTATTTATTTATTTATATTTAAAAGTATTTATTTATTTAAACAGTATTATTATGGGTATTAATTTATTTAAAAAGTGCACCTTTTCATATAATTACAAATTACAGATTTTTTTAATAACTTATTATTATTGAATAGACCAAACCATCTAGTCATTCTACTTTTAAGCATAAGACATGTAATGTAACTAATTATTTTAGCATATTGACTTGCTGTACAAATAAAAGTTTTGTAGAAATAATGTTGTTTTGAAATTTAAAGAAAATTAATTATAATTTAAGTATACTGAAAACATAGGGTGTTATGTATTAAAAATCAAAAATTAACATTTATAGTAATCAAAATTAATAAAATCAAGCCATATAAAGAAAAATTTTATTTCCAAGGTGTGAGTTTGCAATTTAGTAGCTTTTAGTAATTATATCGATTAAAATAAAATGGAAACCAAAAATTAAGAAAAAACTGTTTTCAAGGTAGTTTACTCGTGAAACGGCTTTTCGTAGGAATGTGATCGAATTTGAATATATAGTTTACAAAAGTGTCTTTTATTCAATTAAAGAAAAAACGATATTTTTCAATCGTCTGTGAGACGAAATATTAACAAATAAAATATACATAATTAACATGCTGGAAGTCACTACATATGACAAAATGCCAATTCATTTTTGAATATCTCAAAATCGGTTTTTACCATATTTTTTAAAAACTAATGCAACGTAGATCCAAAAAGTATGAATTTTTTAGAAAAAAACCCGGAATTTCTTGACCGTTTTGTTTAGAAAATACAGATTTTTTAAATAAAAATAATTTGAATACTTCTGACGCGTAGTACGGTACAGTGATCACAATTTGGCAACGCGCGATAATTCAAATCTAAGTTAGTTAGGTTAGTTCTTCAGAATGTGACATTTTTTTTAAATATATTTCTCGATATTTTTATCTGTTTTCTCAATATGTTGGGATGTCAACATAACAAACTGTATAGGTATGAGACTCACACTTTATAAACGTTACTATACACATGTTTACTCTATAGACCATTCAATATAGACATTTGCGGCGCTGCCAGATTTATTATATATAAAGTTATTACTGTATAAGAATGTGTCTGTATATTGAAAGTTAACGTGTGTTGGGTACAGTCTCGTACAAAAACAAAATTCTTTAGGCCTGAGAATCTTTAACCTTTGGCACTTATTTGAAGACTATACTTTCGTCTACGACTGTCACGAGTGAACTACCTTAAGTGACTTTATTTGTAAAGTAACTAAAAATTGACTAATTTGCTTGATTTTGACCGGTTTTAGCTCTAGATCATGGGTGAGCATTATCTTAACTGACAAAAGAAAATCTTAAAACATAGAAAAAAATGGTATAAATACCAATTTTTATTAGACGAATGCATCTTAAATAATTTTGAAATTTATAGAGTACAAATTTTGTTCTAAATATTTTTTGTGTCTATCAGTTAACATTTTCGTTGTTAGATTGAAAAATAACAAAATCGAAATTATTCTTACTGGTATTACATTACTAAATAAAATGGTATCATTTAGAAACTCTTGGATTTTTATAATTTATTTAAATTTAATATTAAAGTTAGAGCTTTACATTTTTTCTGTCCATCCTTCTTTCTTCATTCAACAGAGATCACTGATAATAGAGATAAATCATGAAATAATGGTATTTCCGCTCAGAAAATGGTAGAAAGGCTGGTTTTCATTCATGATCGACACTGACTCACCAATCCTCTGTGTATCTTCGCCTATAATCCATCACCATTACATTATATTGCTGGCGACTTCCTGCAATTTTCGAATCCTCAAGATTTATAGGTCTTCTGTGACCAGTCAATCTTAATCATGGTGTTTTTATGGTCACTTTGTCTATTTTTGGACTATTTATTAATGATGTTTTTGTATCAGTAAAAGAAAATGTGTATAAGTATCCGTAGCATTCAAAGAACAACAAAAAATACAAATTTTATCTATACCATATTCAACTACATCAGAAACTTTTGGAAGTAGGTTGCGACTGATGACTCGAATTTTGTTTATGGGTTCTAGAGATGTTAGGATATGATAAAAATTTCTATGATTTTGTCTTTTTTTTCCGGAAGAATCCAATTTACAAAATTACAAATTAATCAACAGGCACAATTTCCATTATTACAGTAGTGCTCCTGAGCACTTCCAAGTTAACGTCAGAATTGAGTTAGATACTCAACAGATGGATAGGACGAGGAGGAATACAATACTGGCCAGCAAGGTTTTCGGATTTAACACGTCCTGATTTTTTCTTATGGCGATATATTAAAAATATTGATTATGGTATACCGTTAAGAACACCCGAAAATACGAAAAAACGAATAAAAACAACGTTTTGTTTTATAACACAAAATATGTTATTTAAAGTTAGACAGTTGTTTCAGAGAAGATTTCGCTTATGCATTGAAAGAGATGGACTTCAGTTTAAGCTTTTGTCAAAGCAATAGTTTTAAAATTTTTTGAGTTATGTGTGATATTTTTGCTATTAATGTAGTTATGACTAATTTTTTTAACTGATTAGTGATTAAGTGTCATCTATTTAAGTAATAACTACATCAACTCCATCAATACCAACTTTTAGAGAACAAACTGCAAAAAATTTTTAGCTAGAACTAAAAATGCTAAATTACTAAAAACTATAAAATATAGGTAAAGAAAATCTTCATAAAATTTTTTAAGACTCTTAGAAATTAGAATACAAATTCGATATTAAATATGAGGTGTTTTATCTACAATAAACAAAGATATTTGGCTTTAATAATAAAAAGTCAAATGTAACTTTTTATCAACAATATATATTTTTTACAATAATTTGTAATAATTTTACTAATAAATCAATATAATTTAAAACATCTAGCTTAAATAAACAAAGCAGGCATTCCTCTTAAATTTTGGTCAATTTCAAAAATAGTTAAATATATCAAGAACGGCTTTTCTCAGACATGAAACATATTCGTAACTTCCCCTTTTTTAGCCCACGTTATAAAAATATGCAATAATATACATAGCATTTCTCTTAAATTTTAAAAATTTTGGTGTAAAACTTTTTTTTTGAGTCACTCTGCATACTTCACAACAATTTTACAATATGGTCCCGAATATTTTATCATTTTCTGTATATGAACCGATGAAATTGTGGTGCTCCACCCTGTATATATATATATATATATATATATATATATATATATATATATATATATATATATATATATATATATGTAATATATATATATATATATATATATATATTCAATGTTTGTTCACGCATAATTTTTGAAAGCGGTGACAAATTTAAATTTTATAGAAAATACATCCAAACGACACAAAGACACTCTTAACCTGTGGCGTCTTAAGTTTACGCAATCCCCCAAAAAATTGTAAATTAAAATAAAACATACAAATAAATATAAGTACAAATATTTTTTTAATTTCTACTGATAATTTAATGATTCAATTTAAATTTACTATTTACCTAGATTATACATGAACAATAGTCAATTATTGAAATAATTAAACTGACATCGCCTAAATGTCAAGAATAATTTGTCTGTATTACAATATTACGCTGGGAACGTTATCGTTTTGCTGCTGCGCAATTTTAATGCAATCCAAGCTAATATATTAAAGCGTATATGAAGTTGCCTATCTAAGAGGTAGAGATTAATTTCATCCCATAAGCTTAATAAATGTTGCAAGTCGACGTGTACACCTGTATTTAAGCTGTTAATTCATTTCAACCAAGTTCAAAGAGTTTCTGGAGATGAAATAGTGACGTCACATTAAAATTGTTTGCACGTGTTTTGAAACAATTATAGATTTGCTTTCAAATAAGTGAACACACGCACTTCGTCATTATTGTATTCGGGCGATCGAAAATAGTAACGGGTTACCCCGCGAGAAAACACCTTTATTTTGCCCGTCAATTTCGAGGTCGTAGGTGTTTGTTGTGTGGTACGCTATTGTATTGTTGTGCGTTTTGGTTTTGTTAAAAACAAAAATGAATTCTGTTCAGAGTTTAATTGCAGAGCCATTCTGTGGTCGGTCATTAAGTAATAAGGCTGAAATAAAAAGGCTTGGAAGGCTTACTGCGAATTTAAAAATAGAACAATCCGTGTCTAGTAAATAAAAGGATTTTTACTAGGACGTTTAATCTGGACCTTTATAATAAACATACCTGGCTTTGTGGTTGTGAAATTACAAATGTTCTATTTTATTTTCCTTGTTTATTATTTGGAGGAGAAACTTCTTGGACAAAAGTAGGTTTTACCGATTTATATCATTCAGGGAACAACGTTAAAATGCATAGGTTGTCGACAAAACATATGAAAAATGTTTTGCAACATTTGCTTTTTGGGACTGTTAACGTAGCTGCTCAATTAAGCAGTGCTTATCGAAGAGATACCGAACATAGACATAATCGATACATTTTAAACATTATAATTAATTGTGTGAGTTTCTGTGGAGCTTCCGAACTGGTGTTACAAGGACATGATGAGTCTACGTCTTCCTCTAATCCCGGGATTTTTCGAGGTTTAACAGATTTTAGTGCTAAGTTAGACGGTGCTCTGAAATAACATTTGGAAAAAGCATCGGTATTTAAAGGTACGTCAAAAACCAATCAAAATGAATTTTTATCAGCAATGTTTATTGTATGTCAAAAGAAACTTTGGAAAAATAATCTCAAAATAACCTTTCAACTACTATTATTAAATTAATTGCAATTAAGAGCAGTTTATAATTTATTTTTTACTTTTTAGTGCAACTTTTCAAGTCGGTTTCATACTTTTTGTAAAAATAAATTATTTAAAATCAGTGTTATCAAACAAGAGTAAAATTTATGTCTATATGCTTCCTTAAAAATAGGCTATAACTAATGTTAATTTTAATAATTATTATAATTATTTTACAGTTATTCAAAATTAAAATTCCGGAAACCATTAAAATTCTACCACCCGCATGCATCAAGACCACCTATCAATTCTTCGTTCAAGATTACAATTTTCCTTTTCAATCATCTAACACGAAAAAGCCTCCTAAAACTGAAATTTATCAGATAAAGCCAGAGTTTGAAGTGTAGAAAAACCTTGTTAATCACACATTTTGTCCCATCTTTCCGGGTTTTAATAATGAAAACCTTGGCAGATATACAAAAACATCTGAAAATATGTTCATTATTAGTATTAAAATTTATAATGAATTTAAATGGTGTACGTTGTTTAGTTTATTTCAATACAACACCCTTGAAGGTAAATTTGTACCTTACGAAGGGTGTTCTTATCATATTATTTTTAGTATATATTAGTTCTTTTTTAGACGAGATGATCATTCGTACTCCTGAGGGGTTTTCAAGTAGACTAACTGGGTCCACTAAGGAAAACTTGTACAAAAGGAGTACAATCAAAACAAGAAAAATACTTATAAAACAAATTCCAACTACATTTGAATACTGCGGGGTTAAACAAATTTGAAAAATGGCGGGTGCTTTAATTTTTGTGATAAATTTTTGTGTAATCTTTGGAGTCTATGCATTCAATAATTGTAAGTATGACTTCGTTAGCAATTTTTACTATCCAAAACTTTTTCTACTTAGCTTGAATTTAAAAAACAATATGAGAAATAGTTTTAAATATATATATATATATATATATATATATATATATATATATATATATATATATATATATATATATATATACAGGGGCGGATCCAGCCTCTCTCTTTGGGGGGGGCGGTGATATCACAAAAGTATACTATGACAAGAAAAACAAGTTGTCAACGGAGGGGGGAGGTTGCAAGCAGCATACTCATTCCTAATATAAAAGGCAGAATGGGTTCTATTTTCCTGAACTCAAAGCTTTTGGAAAGGGGGGGGGGGGCGATCGCAAGCATACAGACTCCTATACTCTATTCAAGAACTAGAGGGAGTAATAAAACTGTTACCGAAACCTCTAACGTACTTGCTCCAGTGCCGCAGGTAACTGAGAACTGCCGTATATCTAATTATATTTCATTATATTTAAATATATTTTATTAATTTACTGCATCATAGAATTTCTGATAGTTTAATTTAATTTCAGTCAGTGAGCAAAGTACAACTTACAGTTTTTTCTTAGTGATTTATCTTGTTTGCGCTTGTTTTTATATATTATTTGAGATTAGTGAGATACCCAAAAGATATGGCTTTCACCTCTATATTTATTCCAAAATCGTTAAACCAGGGAATTTTTTCCTCAATGAAAAACTTATTACGATGAATGTTTATGATGCCTTAAGATATCAATATCTAGATAATAATGTTAAAAGCTCTGTTGAGATAAGTTCCAACATGACAGGAGTTGGAAAATCTACTATGTACCGAATACTGAAGGAGAAAAAACGACTGGAATTGTTAGTACTTCCAAGCCACATTCGATCACAGGCAAACGAAAAACCTCGTTGGAAAAAGAGATGCAAACTGCAATTAAAGGGGTTGTATATACATTTTATTATGAGAAGCAGATCCCAACCATCTACAAAATTCTAACTAAAATCATTGAAGATCGCGATTTACCTGAAATTAAAAGAACTGATCTCTGGAAATTGCTCAGAGAACTTAATTTTTGCTGGGAAAAACCAGATAGAAAATCTGTTCTTATAAATCGTCCGGATACTGTCCGTTGGAGCCGTAAATATCTCTCTCAAGTAAAAGGTAGAGTTGCTAGAAATAACACAATTAATAAAATTAGTAATTTAACTAAACTTTTGAAAGATTTTTTTGAATAAAGTTACTGCGGAAAATTGGGAAAAATCCATATAATAAAAGAATAAAACAAAATGTGAGAACTCGATCTCATAATCGGTGAGATAGAGGAACCAATTATAATTAATTTTAGCGAAGATAGTTTCACTGACTTTGATTAGGAATTAGATACGTACTAGTGTAAACACAATTTATTATTTAAATTTTTATTTTTGTTGTATTTTATTGTTTAATGTTGTTTATATGTTTTTTTATTTTTTTATATATTAGTGTGTCCCACTCTTTAATTTTATATATATTTAATTCTAATTAGCCGTAAGTTTTTTATTATTTTATTATTGTGTTTGTGTCTTTTTCTTAAGCGTGTAGAATTAACATGTTTATCTTATTTTTTTGGGGCTATCGTATTTCCATATATTAAATTAAGATATCAGTACAATAGAAATAAAAATAAGTAGGTCTAATTTTAATTACAACATAAAAAAAAAGTAATTACATTTGAATTCCTTTTTAGTGTTTAATTGTAATTCTGCAGATGGTTTAAGAAATAAATAAACTGAAACGTCAAATACCCTAAAAATGTTTTTAATTAATAATAAAATGACCGATAGCCCCAAAAATATTTTTTTATTATATGGACGAATTTATTTTTTTATATATGTTTAACTTTTTATATTTTTGACAATGGATATTTTGTTAGTATTTAAATTATAACTTAGAATTTTTTGAGAGAATAGTCCTACGTTTTAGTCTATTATTATAGACCGGTATTTTTGATTATAAAATTTCTAACCCATTCCTATGAAAAATATATGTGTCTAACAAATTTTGCTAAAAACACCGGACTAAAGAACACAGGTAGTTTGCGAAGAGAAAAAGGGTAAAAAATGATTTATTACTCTCTCTAGTTTTTGAATAAACTATAGTATAACAGGAAAAATCTGGTCCATTTTCCTAAACCCAAAGCTCTTGAGGGGGGGGGGGGCGATCGCCCCCACCGTCCCCCCCCTTGGATCCGCGCCTGTATATATATATATATATATATATATATATATATATATATATATATATATATATATATATATATATATATATATATATATATATAAATAAATTTAGAATGGCATCTATTGTATATTTAATTTTAGAACCTCTCCATACTAATAAATTAGTTGATAAATTTCTTCCAACTTTTGACTATCGTTATAACTACTTTAATTTAAAAAATAAGTTATTGTGTTGTTAAATGGACACAGATCAACGGCATTATGTTAGGAAGGGTGTGTATATAGCAGAACTAAGTATAGAGATATTCTAAATGACTGTAATTTTTAAGGAAGTTTCAATACAGAAAAAACTTATTAGAGGATTAATATATTCAATTTAATCAAATTAATTATATGCTGTAATAAAAAAAAAACATTTAAATATTCATTCGTTCCACTATTTTCTTTTAGTTGCTGATATTAATTGTGGCCAAAGAATTAATAAAAGAAATGCAAGGATTGTTGGAGGAGAAGAAGCAGCGAAAGGTGAATTTCCTTGGCTTGTTTCTATTACAAGAATGGGTAACCATATTTGTGGAGGTACACTTATTCATAAAAAATATATTATGACTGCGGGACATTGCATATGCACGTAAGTAATTTAGGTTTTTGTGTAGGCTAAGCAAAACTCGAATATATATATATATATATATATATATATATATATATATATATATATATATATATATATATATATATCATTTTTCTTTTTTTTTGTCTTTTCTTGGGTTTAGGTTCTATGTTTAACAAAAATGGAAAGCAAATTGACGTTTCGCCCTTTATTTAAGGCATTTTCAAAATTTTTTATTCCTAAAAATATTTTCACATAATTAAAACATTCACATAATAACATATTTACAATTTTAAAAAACAACAAGACACTTTAAAAAACAGTATTCAAATTTTTAAAAATATTTAATTTTACCGGTACACACCTTGACATTCTGCTACTCTATTACTAAATAAAACTCAAACTCTACATCGCCTACTGAGGATACATGGAATGCCAATGTGTTTTATTTTTTTTATATTTTTTATATTTTACAATGCACAAAAAAATACAAATAAGGTATACGATTAGTTTTATGTTTAAGAGGATATTCAATTTTTGATTCTTATTTGACAGGATCGAATACTTAATATTTTTGTTTAAATTAGGCTTGTGTAAATGTGACTCAAATTTCCCATATCTGTTTTCTAATTTTTGGTAATTCATATCTTTGTTTTTTATTGTGATACTGTTATAATCAAAAGTATGTTTTTCGTCCTGTGTGTGTTAGCAGGGGCGGATCCAGCCTCTCCCCTTGGGGGGGGCGGTGATATCACAAAAGTACAGTATGGCAAGAGAAAGCAAGTTGTCGACGGGGGGGGGGGGGGGGTAGGCGCCGGAAATATTCCCCTTTCTAGTATAAAAGGCAGGGTCGGGTCTAATTTTCTGAATTTTAAACTCTTGGAGAAGGGGGGATGCTAGCAGCATAAACATTTCTAGAATAAAAGAACTCAAAGTTCTTGGGGCGCGGCTATCGCAAAACAACAAGTTGTTAACGGGGGGGGGGGGAGTACCAGCAGCTTACACTTTCCAAATATAGAAGGCAGAATCGGTTCTATTTAACTGAAATTTGAGCTCTTGGGAGGGAGAGAGCGATCGCAAGCATACACATTCCTATACTCTATTCATGAAGTAGAGAGAGTAATAAAACTGTTACCGAAACCTCCAACGTACCTTCTCCAGTGCCGCAGGTAACTCAGGACTGCCGTAAATCTAATTATATTTAAATATTATAAGCTTTTATAAATTTACTGCAACAATAAAATTTCTGATAGTTCAATTTAATTTCTCAGTAAGCAAAATACACCTTACAATGTGTCCTTAGTGATTTAACTTGTTTGCACTTTTTTTTATATATTATTTGAGACTAGTGAGATATCCAAAAATATGGCTTTCACCTTTATATTTATTCCAAAATCGTTAAACCAAGGCATTTTTTCCTCAATGAAAAACTTATTACAATGAATGTTTATGATGCCTTAAGATATGAATATCTAGATAATAATGTTAAAAGTTCTGTTGAGATGTGTTCCCACATGACAGGAGTTGGAAAATCTACTATGTACCGAATACTGAAGAAGAAAAAAACGACTGGAATTGTTAGTACTTCCAAGCCACATTCGATCACAGACAGACGAAAAACCTCGTTGGAAGAAGAGATCAAAACTGCAATAAATGACAGGAGATGGAAAATCTACTATGTACTGAATACTGAAGGAGAAAAAACGACAGGAATTGTTAGTTTTTCCAAGCCACATTCGGTCACAGACAGACGAAAAACCTCGTTGGAAGAAGAGATGAAAACTGCAATAAATGACAGGAGTTGGAAAATCTACTATGTACCGAATACTGAAGGAGAAAAAAACAACTGGTATTGTTAGTACTTCCAAACCACATTCGATCACAGATAGACGAAAAACCTCGTTAGAAGAAGAGATGAAAACTGCAATAGAAGGAATTGTACATACATTTTATTATGAGAAGCAGATCCCAATTGTCCTAAAATTCTAACTGAAATCAATTAAGATAGGGATCTACCTGAAATTAAATGAACTGAGTTTTGGAAATTGCTCAGAGAACGTAATTTTTGCTGGAAAAATCAGATAGGAAATCTGTTCTTATAGATCGTTCGGAAACTGTCAGTTGGAGGAATAAATATTTCTCTCAAGTAAAAGGTAGAGTTGCTAGAAATAACACAACTTACAAAATTAGTAATTTAACTGAACTTTTGAAAGATTTTTTTGAATAAAGTTACTGCGGAAAATTGGGAAAAATCCATATAATAAAAGAATAAAACAAAATGTGAAAAGTCGGTCTCATGTCCAGTGAGATAGAGCAACGAATTATAATTAATCTGAGCAAAGATAGCTTCACTGACTCAGATTACGATTTAGATACGTAATGTTTACCAGTGTAAACACAATTTATTATTTAAATTTTTGTTTTTGTTATATTTTATTGTTTAATGTTGTTTGTATATTTTTTATTTATTTTTATTTTAGTGTGTCCCATTCTTTAATTTTATATATATTTAATTCCAACTAGTCGTAATTTCTTTATTATTCTATTATTGTATTTGTGTGTTTTTTTTAAGCGTGTAGAATTAACACGTTTATTTTATTTTTTTGGGGCTATCGGATTTCCATATAATGAAGTAAATTAAATTAAGATGTCATTGCAATAGAAATAAAAATAAGTAGGTCTAATGTTAACTGTAACATATAAAAATTAATTACATTTGAATCCCTTTTTAGTGTTAATTTGTAATTCTGCAGATGGTTTAAGAAATAAACTGAAACGTCAAATGTCCTAAAAATGTTTTTAATTAATAATAAAATGACCGATAGCCCCAAAATAACTTTAATATTATATGGACGAATTTATTTTTTCATATATGTTTAACTTCTTGTATTTTTGACAATGGATATTTTGTAAGTATTTAAATTATAACTTAGAATTTTTTGAGAGAATAAGGCTACATTTTAGTCTGAATCTGCCTAAAACGGTTTTTAAGCCAAAATTAAAAATAATAAAAAGACAGTTGTGATTTCTGTTAAATATGTCAAAATTATTTATATTTTCTAATGTGTGAATTATTAAGAAATCATAAGAAATAAAATAGTATTATAAAAACTTTTTATTTTAAGTTTATTACCGAAATAATTTTCTATGCCATAAATACTTTGTGATAAAATAAACCTCCTTCCGACGCCTATGACAAGGATTAAAATCCTTTTTAACACTTCACATATCCAAATATCTATTGTTATCCAACCAAATAGTCCATTATTATAAACCGGTATTTTTGATTATAAAATTTTTACCCCATTCCTATGAAAAATATATGTGTCTAACAGATTTTTCCAAAGACACCGGACCAAAGAACACAGGTAGTTCGCGAAGAAAAAAAGGGTAAAAAATGATTTACTACTCTCTCTAGTTCTTGAATGAACTATAGTATAAGAGGCAAAATCGGGTCTATTTTCCTGAACTCAAAGCTCTTGGGGGGGGGGGGCGATCGCCCCCACCGCCCCCCCCCTTGGATCCGCGCCTGTGTGTTAGACGATGTAAAGTTTGAATTTTATTTAGTAATAGAGTAGCAGAATGTTAAGGTGTATACCGGTAAAATTAGATATTTTTAAAAATTTTAATACTGTTTTTTAAAGTGTCTTGTTGTTTTTTAAAATTGTAGATATGTTCTTATGTGAATGTTTTAATTATGTGAAAATATTTTTAAGAATTTTGAAAATGCCTTAAATAAAGGGCGAAACGTCAATTTGTTTTCCATTTTTGTTAAATATAGAACCTAAACCCAAGAAAAGACAAAAAAAAGGAAAAATGATATAATCTATGGTTCAAGAATGAAGAAAATAAATATATATAAATAAATAAATATATATATATATATATATATATATATATATATATATATATATATATATATATACATATATATATATATATATATATATATATATATATATATATATATATACGCCTCTGGTGATTATTTGTTTTGATCATTTCCTCAAATTAATTTTTTTTTCTAGACAAAATTTTCCTCTTGCGTTTTCTTTATATCTCTCGTCATTTTTCCGTAATTAAGGCTTTTGTAAATGTAATTTTTTTCATTGCATACACAGAAAAATGTAGAAAACAAAAACATTATCCAGTATGACCATGATGTTTATTTTTGTTTTCAGATAAAACGTCATTGTCAGTTAAGATAAGCTTTCATTACACATTTTTAAGTTGGTTAATTGATAAAAATTGACTACACATTTGAGAAATTAACAGATATGCATTTTATTTATGACTTTGCAAACGGGAATATAGTGTTAGCTGCGCGTCTGTATGCTGAACGTTTTCCAGTTCGACGCATTCCGAATAGGAAGATTTTTTTAAGAATTCACCTTTACGCGAAACGGCTCCTTAAAACCTTGTACCTCCAGCAGATGACCTAAAAAAGGTACAGTGCAGCTGAGGAACGAATACTTAGCAAATCCTGATTCTAGTACAAGAGCAATTGGAAGAATAGAGAAAGCCATATGATGCAACGAATGAGTATTTTGATAATTTGTTTTACCCATACCATCTGCAAAGGGTTTAGGCACTTTCTACAGAGGATTATGCTCCACGTCTCAGATTTTGTAACTGATCCTTAAATAAAATCAACCAGGATATTCCTTATGATCTTCTGAACAGGTTCATCTCTAGGGCTTTTAGTTTTCTTTCGTTATTTTCTATTATCGGCCATGTTTCCGCTCCATAGAGTAGATTACTATTTATAAAGGTTTCATAGATATGATTCCATTTCTTCCCTATTTTCTGATTCCAAAATATTTTATTTAGGCAGCTGATTTCATAATAATTTATAATTTTCTTATCGCCCTTACTTGTTGAGTCAAAGATCACCCCTAAATATGTATATTCTTTACATGATGTTATCACATCATCATTTCCTAGTTTGATGTCCGACAACTCAGTTCCTGTAGGTAGATACTTTATTTTTATATGTTTATGTTTGTTCAAGAAGGTCAACGGCGGACAGAAAATTTTCCTGATGGCGGATGAACCGATAGGGGAAGACTGATTTCCAAAGTCCTGCAAGGAAAAAAGCTTCGATGAAAAATTACCTGGTCTTCTTAGGGGGGGGGGGGTTAAGACGTCAGGTTGAATCCCTGTCACTTTTAAAAATTGAGAAATACCAAACAGCCCAACACTTGCCTCGGAATTTCGAACAGAAACAATGGAAAACATTTATTAATACGTCTACTTTTTTGTTATCACCAGTTGCTGGTCGACCTCTTCTTGAGATACCTCGAACATGACCAAGCCGATGAAATTTTTGGTCAATCTTACTCAGTGTTGATTGTGAAATTGATGGAAGATTGGGATATTTTTATTAAAATAGCTCACATACTTCTTCATACTTTTAATTAGTCAAATTTTGTTTTATCTTGATTTTCTTCATTAAGATATTTTCATTCAGCTAACGAATCTACCTCAACTTTCTCTTTGTGCTTCTCAAACAGCCCGTATGCTTTTCTTCCTCTACCCTTCATGAAACTTTCTTTTAAATCCACTTCCAGTAAGGTTATTTTTTCTTTTTTATCGCTAATTCTAATTAATCATTTTATTCTGCCTACGTACTTATCAGGTAATGAATTGCATGTAATTGGACCCCTCTACATACATATATATCTAGTACATTATTAGTTAGTTTATTTATCATTCATTATTATGTAATCTATAAGAAATCTTCTTGGTGTTTTGCTCCAAGTAGAGCTATGTATTCCTTTCCTTTTGAAATATGTTCTTTGTCATTATTTTTAAGACACATATCAATTAAATATTGTCCGTCTTGGAAGGCAACAGAATAAAAGTAAATTTTTATTTTCCAAAATCAAAATTATTCAGCTGCCTCGACATTTACAATAGATATTTCTAATCAATTTCTGAGTTACCTACCCAGCGTTGCACCAGTAACTAAATGGTATTTTTAATGTTCTAGTTACAGTGGAAATGACCGATTTACTCCTAATCAAATGAAAGTAACAATATCCCAGCATGATCGTACGAAGGAAAATAGTGATTCGTATGAAATGTCCCTTAAGTCTATAACAGTCCATCCAGAATATGTATGTAATAAAGTAAAAAATGATATAGCCATATTAGAATTAGAAAAAGATGTAGTATGGTCCGACAGGTCAGTATAATAAATCAGTTAGTTAGATTCTAATTTTCTTTACGAGCATATATAGTAAAGAAATTAAAATCATTTAGATTTACGTTTCCTTTTTCTTGCAATTAAACGTTTAATATGTTCCATTTACAGTGCAACACCTGCATGCCTTCCATCTGAAAGAACTGAAAGATCCTATTCAACATTTGACAATATTATAGCGACAGTGGCCGGATGGGGCTCCACTAATGAAGCACGAAGAGGTAAAATTTATAAAACACCACAATATACTTTTCTATTAAAAAATTACTAGATTTAGATACATCCTTTTAATTTTCTGCTATAAAACTATTTTTTTTTAATAATCAATGAAGCAACTTTAATGTCATAGGTATTTTTCTATCTAATTGATGTTTATAATTATCATAGGTGAAAAAGCTGCAAATCTTCAAAAGGCGAAAGTAAATGTTATCGATATTGAAAAATGCAGAATTTGGTATAAATCTCAAGGAAAAAAGACGAAAATTCAAGAATCTCAAATTTGTGCTGGTCATGAGCAAGGTGGAATAGATGCTTGCTGGGTAAGAACAGATAACTAATACTTTTATAAAATGTCTTCGATAAAACCAAACAATAAAAATGAAATTAAAACTTATTAGCTCACAAAACTACAATACATAATTGGACAAAACTTTGTTGAGTCTACAATAAGCATATGAGAAAATTATGCTAACCATAAAACACTTAAAACTAATTAAAAGGGAAAAGAAAAATTTACTTTTCCAAAGTCACACCGAAAAAATTAATAAATTATAAAAAGTTATTTAAGTGCATTAAAAAAAACATTTTTATTTAGGCTGATAGTGGTGGTCCATTGATGGTAGATATGGGATCCTCAGATAAAATGATGGTAGTAGGTGTTGTATCAACTGGAATTGGCTGTGCTCGACCTTACCTTCCTGGAATATATACCAGAGTTTCGGAATACATTCCTTGGATACGACAAGTTATTGAAAAGTAAAAGAATTAACAAAAAATATATATTTTAATTTTAACATTATAGTTTAGAGAACAAGACTGTTATTTATAGTTAAAAGTAATTATTTATTTAAACAGTATTATTTATGTATATTTATGAGTATGAATTTATTTAAAAAGTGCAACTTATCATATATTAACAAATTACAGAATTTTTAATAACTTATTATTATTTTACAGACATAACCGTTTAGTCATTTTTTTAAACTTAAGGCATCAATTGTAACTAGTTATTTTGGTATATTGACTTGCAGTAAAAATAAATGTTTTTATTAGAAATAATGTTGTTTTAAAATTCAAAAAAAAAAACTAATTATAATATATATAAATTGAAAATACAGAGTGTAATATATTAAAAAATAAAAAATTAAAATTACCATTTATGAAGCAAATATTAATAAAATGAAGCCGTCCAAAAAAGTCGTGTGTTCAAAAAAAAAATAGTATATGTAAATTTAACATTCAATCCGTTTTAGTAATTCTAACGTTTAAAAAAAGTGTCTTTAGCTGCAAAATAACTAAAAATTAACAATTTTAATTCATTTTCATCGATCTCAGCTCCATCTCATTGGCGGCATGAAAAGATAAGCATTGTCTGAATGATAAAAGAAAATAATAAAAAGATATATAGAACAAAATAGTTTTAAAAATTAGACCAATGCCTCTTAAATAATTTTGAGATTTATAGAGTTTTAATTTGGTTTTAAATATTTTACATGTCCATTAGTTAAACTCTCCGATTGAAAAGTATATTTTATAAGTACAACTACGTAGTTGCGTTGGGTTTTTATCGTACTGATTATTAAAATTACGTTTAGCCTATTTTGAGAAAAATCAAAAATATTCTTACTCATAATACATTGCTAAACAAAATGGTATCATTTGGAAACAGCATAGAAGCTAATTTTCATAATCATGATCCACACTAACTCACCATTGTTCTGCACTATGATCCGTTGCCGTTATATCCTATTGCTAGTGACTTCATGCCATCTTCTAATTATCGTTTTCTGGAATCCTTACTAAATGACCAGTCAATCTTAAACTTTGTAATTTTATGACCACCTTGTAGATTTTTAAACTATTTAATAATGATATTTTTGTGTCAGTAAAAGTATCTCTTGTGATATGCATCAATCAATTTTAAAACAACAAATACACTATCGTGAGTCAGCTTACAAGCATTTATTTAAAGAAATGGAAGACCTGCTCGAAAGGCAGTTTAGGATGCACAGATATCATATTCGAATTAAGTTAAAGAGGCATCAATATAATCAACTTCTGATGTCGACGGGAGGAATTGTCAATTAATCCATACAAGACATCTGCAGTGGCATACACAAAATTGAGGTTCTTACCAGTGCTCAATGATTTCTGACTTAATGAGCGAGGAATATTATTTTCTCAAGCAGCAATATAAAATTATTTGAAAAGAACTCACTTTTGTAGAAAAAATGACTCTATGCCTCTACAGAAGAGTTATAACCTACGTGGCAATATCATTATCGACAAAAATAAGGCAAAGAAAGGCGATCACCATGCTAAATCAAGTACAGAGTCTAGCATGTCTCTATTTAATTGGAGTCTAAAACACCCTATCTACAGTAGCTTTAAAAACACTTCTAAACAAGCCTTCACTACATATCCTTAAAAGAGGTGGAGTCAAATCAGTCCTCATAGCCTGATTCAAGAACAAAATCCAATAATTACAAAACATGGCACTGCCTGATTGAGTAATATAGCAAGCAAGAGTTGAGAAGCCCTTACACTGTAGCCTGTGGGAACAGGTCGATTACCTTCATCAGGTTTAGGAGCTTATTAATGAATCTGTCCTTTGAGTATAGTACTTTAAGATTGGCTGGTCTTTGAAAATATCTCAAGTAGGTTAGTATTTATTACATGGTCTATGTTGGTTCTTTAGATGCTTATTTTATATAGACGTCTTCTTATGCTGCAGTGTCCGGTTATCAATCCTGTCAACAGCCTAATCTACTGTTTACTTAGGCGCAAGACCCTGCAACTTAATTTGATGAATTGTTTGCTCCTCTGTTCCACAATATGAATAAATGTTGTAACTAACCCTTGTCTTGCAAGTTGGTTTGCGTTTTTATTCCTAGGATTCCATTGTGTATTTGTTCTCTTGCAAGGATAGCCTCTGAGGACGACAAGGTTTTAAAAACAATCCCAGATCTGTCTAGATATTATCAGATACAGGCATTAATTATATGTATTCTTGCCTGGATTACAGTAATATGCGGCCCCTGTGGCTCACTTATATTGAACCTGGAGACGGCTCCATGTATTCCCGTTTCTGTATTATGGTCGATTTTAGACCCATCTGCAAACTAGAGGGCTTTTTCTGACTGATTGTGTATTAGATCAGATCCTGCCTTCTAGTCATTCTGAATGCTGTAGAGTCTGGTACAGTTGTAAGCCTTTGACATCGTATTACTGCTCAACTCGAACGATGAGTTAGTTACCATGACCTTAATAATTTTGTGCACGAGGACAGGTCCAGTCTACCAAACCTTGTTTTGTTCCTGCCTGTATGTCTTTACGCTAATATCAGCATTGATTATTATATTAAAGGAAAGAGAGGTGTTTCTCATAGTTACAATTAGGCACAGATAGACCAATGTCTGAAATTTAGTAAGCTCCAAAGTTCCGAAAAGAATTGGTAGTTTTAAAGCACCAAGCTTTATTCTTTTAGCGAATTGTATGTGTGGTTTTTTCGTCATTTACCCTAAGATGTTTCTTAGTTCACCACTCCTTCATCATGATGAGTTTGATCGTGCATCCCAACGATGAGTATAATTAGATCATTAACATACCACTAGTTATAATAGCCTTGAATGTTGAGGCTTACCAAAGGTTTGTCGACCACCAGATCCCACAGAAAAACGGATAAAATCCCTTCTTGTGAGCGGCCTTTGGGGATCCGCAACTACACGGTTTCCTCCAATAGATCTGATTATGCTCGTCTGCCTTGGCGCATGAAGAAGATGAGGTCAAATGATCTTTGACTATTGAAAAAAAAGAGTTGTATTTTGTGAATTTTGCTCTTGATTTGTTACAGCTCCACCGACGAGACCATGAGGTGTAAGTAAAGAGAAGAAAGGTGGAATTCACAAGTGATAAAATGAAGACGGTCTGAAGGAGACCTGGAAAAATTCACTTAATGATCGTAAAAGAGTTTTTTATGCTTTATTTAATTTTCTGACTTTATATTTAAAAATCTGACATAGCACCTCAGAGGACGCCATTTTGCAAATCATATCGACCCCTATTTTGAAGGCCAACAGGAACCATTTTTTCTAATGTACCATAATTGTTACAGAATAGATGGCGCAAAGGCACTGAAGTTAAGAGTATTTTTTTTAAATATGAAATTATCAATAAAATCGTATATAGTGTGACGAGTAAAGTCCTATAATATGGGATTTTTTTTTATTAATGCTTTACTCGAAAGCTTTTTCCAAAAAAAAAAAATTAAAAGTGGGGTTATATCACAAAATATCAAAAAAAGTTATTAGAAAAAGTTTTTCTAAATGCAATTTTTAGCCTATATACATATTTTAGCTATATAAGGTAATTTAAATTTTTTGCCCATTTTTTGTAATTTGCATCACTGTTGTAAATAATTCGCAACCTACATAAAACTTCTTAGTTTTCACAATGCCTCATCACACGAATATTTTGTTTAAAATAGCGCCATATTAAATGTGTGTTTTTCTGCAAAATCCAAATAGGACTATTAGAATTTATTCACATGTGATGCAAAGTTTATTTGTTTTTAACCCTGTATAAGGTAACTTCATAGAATAACTATTTTTAAAGACATGGTTTGTGTCTAAAAGTAATATACATTATAATTAAGACAAACAAGTACACAGTGCAATCAGTAAAGTCTGCTTTAGGTGGAACATAAATTTTTATTTAACTTTACGTAAAGTTTATTTAGTTTCAACAGTTTAATTTAAAACTCCATTATCAAAATTTCTATATAAGGCAATGTTAATAAAAAAGAAATGTAATTTTCAATTTCAAGTTTTCGAAATGTTTTTTATTTAATATTCAAATATCAAAAATAGATAGTTATCAATTAAAAAGGTGGAATTTTAAATGAGTTTAATTTTTATATTATTAGAAAATTTGAGTCTTTTTAATGAAATTTTTTGCCTTATATTAAAGTATATTACTTTTGGACACAAACTACGTTTTTAAAAATAGGTATTTTATGAGGTTACCTTATACAGGGTCAAAAACAAATATATTTTGCATCACATGTGATCAAATTTTAATAGCCCTATTTGGATTTTGTAAAAAAACACACATTAAGTATGGCGCTACTTTAAACAAAATATGTCTGAAATGAAGCTTTGTCAAAACTAGGAAGTTTTATGTAGGTTGCGTTGAGTCTTATTTTGCAACAGTGGTGCAATATACTAAAAATGGGCAAAAAATCTAAATTATCTTATACAGGGTGAGTCAACGATTGGATGAAGTAGGTTTGTGCCTTTTCGGTGAAATTAACAAAGAAACTATATTTATTGTTTGATACAGTTTATTTTTACGCAGATTTTAAAAATATTTAGGACTCTACAGGGTGAGCCAAAAAACAAGGACAGCATAAAGTTGTATTTTTTTAAATAGAACACCCTATATACGAATCGTATTTTCGATTTAGCTTATAATTTTAAATCTTTTTTATTAAGGGTTTACTATAACAAAACTTTATAGTTTCTGAGATAATTAAGTTTAAAGAAAAAAAGTCACATTTTCAAGCATCAATTCAATCCTAAATAACGTTTTCAATTTTGTGACAAATATATTCAAATTTGGAATTTAGCAAGGCCAAGGACAAGTTAACATAATTTTTACCTAATATTTGCAATAAAAGCTACAGGGTGTTGAATACATCGGCTCAAATTTGAACAAGTTTAAATGAATAAATATCTTTTTTTTTAAATGGTACACCCTGTATATTTTCATGTTATTTAATAGAGTAATAAAAACCCTAAAAGTTTTGTTCAATATATCCTATACCTATTTATAATAGTTTTTGAGATATTTCAGTTTTTCTTATTTTCCATGCTTTTTTACAGAAATAGTCTTTATTATCATAGTAGCCATGTAAAATAATAAAAAGAAACTACAGAAACAAACAGAATGTGGTTAAATATGATGAAATACATTATTCGTTATATTACAACGGCAATAGTTTAATTAAACATAATGTGAAAAAATTAACACAACAATAACGACAAGGCAAATACATATTTACTTTTATACTAAATTGAAACAAAAAAATTACCTATTAAACACTGAGATTAATTATTTCTTTTTAATAAGTGTTCGAATAAACGACTCTCTTGTGCAATGCACAAATTTAGTCTTTTTTGCAGATTTTCTCGGACCCTGGACAAAATTAGTGACGTTATTGTTCTACTGGTCTCCCTAATCCTGTTTCGCATATCTTCCACTGTTGTTGGTGGATTAACATACACCTTATTTTTAATATAACCCCATAGGAAGAAATCTAATGGGGTGATGTCGCAAGACCTTGGTGGCCACTCAATTAAACCCCCACGTCCAATCCATTTTTGCGGATATCGTTTGTCCAAAAACGCACGAACTTCACGATGGTAATGCGGAGGCGCACCATCGTGCTGGAACCACACATACTGCCGAGCTCATCCCTATCCAGACCTTGAAGCAGTTGGTGTAGTTCTTCTTGTAGAAAGTTCAGGTAACTATGGCCATTTAGTGGTTCATTAAAAAAGTGGGGTCCAATAATTCGATTATGATGAATACCACACCAAACATTTAATGACCAGTGGTTTTGATGTTGCACCTCTCTAATCCAAAATGGGTTTTCTGTGGCATAATAATGAATGTTGCGTCTATTTACGGCACCGTTACTTCTAAAAGTAGCTTCATCACTAAACATTACCTTACATAATAAATTTGAATTTAATTGAATCTACGCATTTATTGTACGACAAAAGTTTACACGACTTTCAAAATCCTGTCCATGCAATTATTGGTGTAATTCCATGTGATATGGATGATACCTATATTTCTTGGTAGTACGATTAGCGGTGGATTGTGGTGTTTCACATAATGCTGCTAACTGACGGCTACCAATATAAGGATTTTCCTGAACATTTAACAATACTTGTAGTTCTTTTTCTTCATTAGTTACTGGTTTGTTGACCATTTTACGTTTTGGATAATCAACAGTACCAGAAGAATCAAAACCTTGTATTAAGTTTTGAAAAGTATGGGTATTAGGCTGGCGTCGATCAGGATACTTCATTTTGTAAATTCTTTGAGCAAGAAGGCAATTTTTTTGAGCCTCTCCTATTGTATAAATCATACCTATTAACTCATTCTTTGGAAAATTCATTTTACAATATAAGATGAATGCAAAAAAATCAAACTACACTACACAAAAACCAAAAGAAGCGATTGCGGTTATAAATTTGACACACAGAAAA
This sequence comes from Diaprepes abbreviatus, assembly GCA_034092305.1. Classification (NCBI taxonomy): domain Eukaryota; kingdom Metazoa; phylum Arthropoda; class Insecta; order Coleoptera; family Curculionidae; genus Diaprepes; species Diaprepes abbreviatus. The sequence goes on from JASJET010000129.1 coordinate 5,886,527, forward strand.
ATGTTCTTTTACATTGTTTTTGCCATGGCTACTATGATAATGAAGACTATTTCTGTAAAAATGTATGGAAAATAAGAAAAACTGAAATATCTCAAAAACTATTATAAATGGGTATAGGATATATTGAACAAAACTTTTAGGGTTTTTATCACTCTATTAAATAACATGAAAATATACAGGGTGTACCATTTAAAAAAAAAAGATATTTAATCATTTAAACTTGTTCAAATTTGAGCCGATGTGTTCAACACCCTGTAGCTTTTATTGCAAGTATTAGGTAAAAATTATGTTAACTTGTCCTTGGCCTTGCTAAATTCCAAATTTGAATATATTTGTCAAAAAATTGAAAACGCTATTTAGGATTGAATTGATGCTTGAAAATGTGACTTTTTTTCTTTAAACTTAATTATCTCAGAAACTATAAAGTTTTGTTATAGTAAACCCTTAATAAAAAAGATTTAAAATTATAAGCTAAATCGAAAATACGATTCGTATATAGGGTGTTCTATTAAAAAAAATACAACTTTATGCTGTCCTAGTTTTTTGGCTCACCCTGTAGAGTCCTAAATATTTTTAAAATCTGCGTAAAAATAAACTGTATCAAACAATAAATATAGTTTCTTTGTTAATTTCACCGAAAAGGCACAAACCTACTTCATCCAATCGTTGACTCATCCTGTACAGCTGAAATTTTGCATGTGGGCTAAAAATTACATTTAAAAAACTTTTTTTATTGCTTTTTTCGATATTTTTAGATATAACCCCATTTTCGATTTTCTTTTCGAAAAAAATTAAAATTTGACAGATAATGCTAATTAAGTGACTACTATTTTTTTGGTTAAATTTCATCTCGATCGAAGCAAAAATTGTTGCCAAAATCAAATTTCGATTTAAGCTATTAATAAAAAAATCCCATATGATGTGGGCTTTACTGGCCAGACTATATTTTCTTTCATTTTAGGGGAGAAAAGTTTTTTATTGCCCCTTGTATATCGATATACTATATACTAAAATGCTGGAAACTGCCTAACTTACGATGAAAATATAATCGAAATTCATCCAGTAATTTTTGAGATTAGTCCGAACATATACACAAGGATGTCCAGATCTTTTTTTTATATTATGTAGTGATGTCATCAATGATTGGTTATTTTCATCCAAAATAAACACCTCAGTCATTCACTAAAGGTAATAATTAGCATTTTTAAAAACAAAAAAAAAAAAGACAAAAAACTCATTTTTAAGCCTGGAACATTGCATATTCCATGACATCATTACCAAACAATAAAATTATAATGGTATATACATACATATTTCTCTGTGAACTTACAGTAATTTAAAATGTAGCAACTACCATAAAAGCTGCATAATGAGTACATAAATATAATGAAAATTATCAGAAAATCTGTACCATTACACGATTCATACGCACATGTATGAATCTCCAAGTGCGTAACTTTTCTTAAATGGAAAGTGTACTTTAAACAGTGGCTGCAATAAAGTCATTATTTCTATATTTGCAAAATCTAAATAAAGGTTGGGAATATCGTTCATGTTAGCCGCATATCTCAAACAAATCATGAGCGCATTATAGTAAATATATTTATGAACTACACTTTTAAATAAACTGAAGGTTAATTCTTAAGAAATTTTTTTTTACTGCCTTATTCATTTTTATGACGAAAATAAATCCAAAACGGATAAATCAGGTACAGGCTTTGCCTCAAATAACACAAATTTGTTCGAGGAATTTAGTGCCCTTTTCTGTTTCTCAAATAAATTATATATTTATCTTAAAGCCGATTGTTCACCAAAGTCTCAATACTATCATAGATATACCCAAAAGTTGTCAGATTTTGCAAAAATATTCGGAGCTTTATTTTTTTTTTATTCTCCGTATGACTATATTTATCAGTTCTTTCTGCTATTGAACAATAACATCTTTACTTTTATTTGTTATGCTTGTTATGTTAAGAAAAATGAATAAAAAATTAAGTAGACGCTAGAAGAATGTGTGGAAAATTTTTTGCTTCAACGAACACTTATCAAAGTTATGCCTAATTCTCAATGCCTACTTTTTTAAGCCTAGATGATAATAAACCTTAAATTGTAAGTATCAAAAAAATAGTATTTTTTTTTTGATACACATTTTCAGAACATAAAATATCAAATAATTGAGCTTAAAGAAAACAACAAAATACTATAACTATTTTTCATCCTTCATTTTTCGTAACTGTCATATTAGGCTATTGACTATGTACTTTAAGAAAGAAACTAAAACGTTAAAATATTTTCCTTATTTCATACGTTCAATTGATCTCTAAATTTGAAAAGAGCACAAGGTGCTACCAAATTAAGGGATGTATTTTTGAGATTAAGATAAATTTGACCCCTTTTCAGTTTTTTGAGTTTTACTCTATGTATTTTCGTAGGCACATGTCCACATAAAAGTTCTAAGTAATCAAATTCCCTATCGAGGTATTACAAGAAGTCCAAAAAAGTCATTTTTCAAAGAAATACACCAAACAAAAAAAAAATCACAAATATGCAATTTTTTTTTCTACTCACATCTTTTTCTAAGTGAAGTAAGGTATAGTATATAACATGAAAAAGAAAGCTGACATTACGCCCGTTAAAATGGTCTGCAGCTGAAGTCTGTACGATGAATAATAGCCGAGAAATGAAATCTCAAAATTTTCAACTTTTTACTATTTTTATAACGCTTTATCGTCATAGTATGTAAGTTTATATCTTTGCGTGAAAATTTTTCTTCATCAATGAACAAATAATTTGAGAATGTTTAGTGATAAAATAATTATATTTTGAAAAAAACTATTAAAATGACGTACGGAATGAAAAATAATTTTCACATTATTTTATACCTTTTGAATTCATTTATTTTTCAAAAGCTGTATTTAATTAAATTATTTGCAGTAATTTTGTCAATATCTGCGTCAGAATTTTCGAGAATATTGTCTTTAGTAACGTCAGTTACATCAACATTTTCACAATTTAAACCTATACATTCTTTGCCGGAAATGAAGCAATTGATTCCCAATTTCCTGCAACCACAATTCCCTTGGCATCGTTTTGTACATCTACAGGCTATTCCTTCAAGCAAAGTTTGCGGTGCAGGTGCAACCCCAATCGAGAGGATTAAAAATATTCCCTTTCCATTATTACAGTTGCAAGTATGTTTTTAAACCATGGTGTTTAGCAGCATCAGTGGTTGGAAGCAACTGTGTTAAAATAAAATTTGCATTGTTTCAGGTGTATCGGCTTTCAATTTTCAAATCACATTATAAAGTTACGATGCATGCAAATGCAGAACTAGCGTCCTCAGGACTTGCATTTCCCCACAAAAATGAATCTAAATTCTTCTCCAGCAGTAAAATATTTTTATTCACGAAATTGAAAAATTTTTTACCAATGCCAAAAAATGAAGAAGTGGTATGAGAGCCACTGAATGCGTAGATGAAGCCAAGGTATTTTTGAAGAAGTAGAAACTTGAAGCTATTATGGTTGTATAGTTTAGCTATCACTTTTCCTATACTTGGTTTCAAAAAATATATATTTTTGCACTCTTGTGGTATTAAGATCGACATCTTGGCAAACTATAACCACACTATTTGACTGGGATGCGATATCATTTGCAGTATTTACAATAGACACGTCTGCATCTTCTTCAGCTTGTTCAGTATCGATTTAACAGCTTTAAATTTTTGAATCGAATATAAAATAATTTTTTCTTGTTATTTTCATTTGCAAAAAGTTTTTCTAGTTTGGATAATGGCTTCGCATCATCTTGAATCTGTGCTTCCCGACCAACTTGTTTGGTTCGATGTAGTCTTTCAACAGATTTTATACCTGTATGGAAGACTTCGCTTTGCTAATATCGAAAAAAAGTGGCAAAGTTTGAATCGCCATACCTCGGTTAATTTTCATCATATAGAATTCTGCGGGAGTTCATTTTAACGAGCATAACGTCAACTTTCTTTTTTATGAAGCAACGGCTATACGTAACTTCACTTGGAAAAAAATTATGGAAAGAATTGGATTTTTTTCTTTTTTTTTTAATTTTGTTTTTTGGGTGTATTTCTTTGAAAAATGACTTTTTTTTACCTCTATCTTAATCTATCCTTGATTTGGTAGATTTTGTTATATTTGGAAGTCAATCGAATATATGAAATAATGAAAACACTTTGTTTCAAATAATTTCAAAATGCTTACTTATACCCCCATTTACAAGAAATATTAGAAGAATAATTAAATGAGTTTCCACTTCGCACTAGACAATCTATATATATAGATATATATATATATATATATATATATATATATATATATATATATATATATAAAATAAAATCTTGGTTTAGCGGACGTGAAATGTGTCAATATGCATTATTCTCGTTTTAAAAAGTGCGGAGCATTCCAAAGTATGGAAAGACTCCGGGTCCGACAGTTGGCGACAGCGCTGTTTCGTCCTAATATGGGACTCGTCAGGCCACCGCAGTCGGTACAAACCATCATCTCACCTCTGTATCCTATAAAGCTGAATTTAAAATTAAAAACAGCAAATAGGACGACAATGGCGACATCTCGATGGTTCACTCGATAACACAAGAACCACACAGATTGACAAAATTTGTAAAAACCGCCATGTGGTGGCGCGACGGTGAATTAAAACAGAAATCTATACAATCGAGTACACGAAATGCGCTGCCAAAGGATAGGGGTCGCATTATTTGGTACAAGGCAACCAGGCTTGCTGCTATATTGGCAACGAAAGCCACGTGTCGCACCAAACGATCTTCCTATGAGAGCACCCTTTAGTGTGTTTAAAACCAAACAAGTAAAAAATAAAGAAATAAGTTGTCCGTGTAATATAAAAACAAAAATAAAATAAAATCTTGGCTTAGCGGACGTGAAATGTGTCAATCTGCATTATTCTCGTGTTAAAAAGTGCGGAGCATTCCAAAGTATGGAAAGACTCCGGATCCGACAGATGGCGACAGCGCTGTTTCGTCCTAATATGGAACTCGTCAGGCCACCGCAGTCGATACAAACCATCAACTTGTTTGGCTTTAAACACACTAAACGGTGCTCTCATAGGAGGATCGTTTGGTGCGACACGTGGCTTTCGTTGCCAATATAGCAGCTAGCCTGGTTGCCTTATACCTAATAATGCGACCCCTATCCTTTGGACAGCGAGTTTAGTGTACTCGATTGTATAGATTTCTGTTTTAATTCACCGTCGCGCCACCACATGGCGGTTTTTACAAATTTTGTCAATCTGTGGTGTTCTTGTGTTATCGAGTGAACCATCGAGATGTCGCCTTTGTCGTCCTATTTGCTGTTTTTAATTTTAAATTCAGCTTTATAGGATACAGAGACGAGATGATGGTTTGTACCGAATGCGGTGGCCTGACGAGTCCCATATTAGGACGAAACAGCGCTGTCGCCATCTGTCGGACCCGGAGTCTTTCCGTACTTTGGAATGCTCCCCACTTTTTAACGCGAGAATAATGCAGATTAACACATTTCACGTCCGCTAAGCCAAGATTTTATTTTATTTTTGTTTTTATATTACACGGACAATAACTTATTTCTTTATTATATATATATATATATATATATATATATATATATATATATATATATATATATATATATATATATATATACATATATATGTATGTGAAAAAGTTGTCTCTCCTGTTTCTCCTTAGGACAACTATGAAAGGAGCATACAGTTTATTCTCAGTAAATTTCATAGATTCGACCTCCTAATGGTAATCAACCAAGAGCGAAATTCATAGAAGACAACCCCTAACCAGATTCTATTGACATCTACAAGTTAGATTCAATTGCATTGAAATATTACCAGTTTATGAATTGACATACGAAACATCTCGAATAATAAGAACTTCTTAAGGAAATCCCCTATAAACTGTTAACGCAACAAACAATATTAATCGCTCTCAGGATCCTTTTCAATACTTTCTTGTGAATATTTATGGCTGACATTGAGCGTTGTTTAAGAAGACCTATGGATACATTTTCATTAACGCATTAGGCCTTATTGATAACTACAAGATGCCAAAATCATACAGATAGCAACATTAGTGAATATTTACGCTTAAAAGAACCTAGGAACTGCAATATAAATAAAAGGTAATGTGAACCGGACTTGCTGAACTTATCCTCAAAATCTTCATTGACGAGATCGATTTATTATTCAAAGTAATTTCACTAGAAACATCTTAATTCTGACTTAGCACTCATTCGTACTTTTTTACTGATCAAATTATAAATCTTTGTAACAAAGCTTTGAGTTTAGTATGATATACAAGGATAAAAGGATATTGTTTAAAACACATAAAATTTAATGGTTTTATAAAAAATATATCTTAGTTTTGTTCTATTCATCGATGAAATTAATTTGTGTTGACTAATACTCCTTCATATAACAATGTAACAAAGAAGCGAATATAAATTTCTGCTCCATTTTAGGTTTTAGACTTTTCCTTTGTATCAAAATATACCTATATCTGTAAGTTTTAAATTTCTTTTAAAAGTTAAAAAAAAAAGTTGGTAACCCTTAAAAAATAGAGCCTACTCATATTTCTGTCCATTGGTTAGAAGATATACAGAAATACGTGTACAATGTTTGATGATTCTTGACGTCAAAATAGGTGGATTTAAACCAACTTAGTTATATCCGATACTGCTTCGTTTAGGTGGTAGAATACGTCAAAGTTTTAAGAAAATGTAGATTTTTCTCAAATTTTTTGAAAACGTGATAACTAAATTTAATAATTTCTGGTGTGTGGTCTAACACTATTATATTACGTTTTTAGTGGTATAATGACCGGCTCTAAAGCAGTATAGGTGTTATAAAAGTAATGTCACTTGTAAATATTGCTTCTGATGTTTTATGTCATCAAAGTTGTGACAACTCTAGGTTGTTGAAATATCTATATTTCTATCTGATAACCGCTTTTCTTAGCTAGTTTTCTCAATTTTTTTAAGATACGTACAGGTACTTCCAACATTTATCTTAAAAATTGTTTTATTGTTACAGCAAATTGGGTATGCATGTAATTGAAAATATGTTTTTTTCTGGCAAAACCAGTCATCCAATCAAAGTTTTTCTTATTGATTTTGACCGGATGATTACACAGTACGACGTGTAATTTATACATTGTATAAGGATAGTCATTTCTTGTAGATTTTGGGTCACTGAATTTGAATTGCTCCATTACCTCAGATTTTTTAATTAATCTAACCTAAAACTGCAAAAAAAAAACGATTTTGGGTTATATTTGTGGTTACGTATCATCGTAACATTTTTTTTTCTCAAAAAACTATACGTAACATCTTAAAGCATAAATCTTACTTTTTCAAATGCCGCTGAATTTGTTCAGATATCTTTCCTTTTTTTCGAGATATTCAATTTTAAAAAGATGGCGTCATTGTGCAAAGAACATAGTTCTTAATAGCTTCGAAAATGTCGAACTTTGTATTTTAAAGAAAACAGCTGCTGCAAGTTGTCGATTGTTGGTTCAAGCTTAAAGTGGGAATGTTTTAATCCAAGAAACTTTAGAAGGATGGTCAAGGGGCGTCCAGGTCAGCCAAAAAACTTTGAAGTTTTGCAAGAAATATTGGATAAAGACTCAATTCAAAATCCAAAATATTAGCAGCAGCAATTAATGTTTCCCAATCTACCTTTTCGAACGTGTACATGCATGGGGCAAGATCCAGAAAGAAGGAAAATAGGTTTTGTATCAAATGAAAGAAACAAACACTGAAAAGCAAAAAAAACCATTTGTGAAATTTTACTTACCAGACAGAACAGAAAAGGGTTGTAGTATCGAGTTGTGACAGGTGATGAAAAATTAATCCGGAAAGCAAAATATCATAAGTAGATCCAGGCCAGCCTGCAACATCACAACCAGTCCGCCATATACACGGAAAGACGTCTTTGTATTATAAACTACTAAAACCCGGTGGAAAATTTACTGGCGAATATATGCCGAAACACATAGAAAAGTTAAATAGGACATCCTACTCTACCCACCATATTCACCAGACTTCGTCCCTTTGGACTACCATTTATTTCGATTAATGCAGCACGGACCTTCAAAACAACACTTGCATTCATACGAAAAAGTGAAAATTTGGCTTGATGAATGGTTGGCCTCAAAAAACGAAGAATTCTCTTGACGCGGAATCCATTCTTTAACAGAAACGATGGCCGATATTTTGATGATTGAGATGATTAATTTTGTTCTGGGAACAAATGCTCAAATTTTGCAACCAAATCGACATTACTAACCAAATCACCCATACTTTAACTTATTACTTCGATTTTACCACGTAGAATCACCTCTCCAAACATTCTGATACAGTATCTAAACATCCTGCTTGAAACTAGGTGTATTTTTATAGTTAAGACTCCACTTTTTTAATTCCTTGTAGCTATACGCCTGCGGTGAATAGCATAATTATTTACAATATTACGACATTACAAATATTTAATATTAATAATATCTTTCTTGACCATTTCTAAGGAAGACACTCTTAATATTGATAATCAGTAGATCAAAATGCACAAGAAAATCCTTTATGCGTTGAAACAACTTGATGGGCCACAAAAACATCCTGGGCGCCCAAACTATTAAAGGCCAGGCCTACTTTTCCTTATGTTGAGGCTTTGACGTGCTCACAACTCTTTGCGCTTTGACTTTTACTCAGCCAAAGACCCTTCTTACTGTAAGGGGTTAAAGGGGGTTTTTCCATAGGCGAAGTTCTACTCTGGGAAAATTAAATCCAATACACTATTTTAATACTTTATTCTAAATGTAAAAGGAATGGCAAATTAAACTCTTTTTTAAAGAGATATAGAGAATACAATGAATTTTTGTGCTTATTTTTTACTTTGCGAATTTGACCGTTTATCAGGTCGAGTCAAGAGAAACACACTTATTAAAAGGTTTTTTGCTTGGAGAACTAACTTTTAACTACTTCAGCAAAACGAGATCTATCGAACCGCTTTTAACACTATGTCTCCCTTACCGCACTTCAATCTACAAATCGCACTATTACCAAGATTTAATAATTGCCAGTCTTCCTTTTCGCTGGACATAACAATTTTTGTAAAGGTTTATTTATCAAGATAAGAATATTAAAATAACGTTGTGTTTTCACAACACTTTACATTAGGCAGATCAAAAAGAAGTATTCATGTTGTGAGAGTAGCCAGAAACTGGGCTATATACCAGAACTATGGAGAAGGGCCAGAGTCACCTTCAATCCGAAAGCGGGAAAAAGGAGACAACACATCCTAAATCCCTACGATCCATCAGTCTCACATCGTTTATTTTAAAAATGATGGAGACAGCAGTAGATCATTATATCAGAACATAAATTCTTGAGCAGGCGCCATTGCATCCTCATCAACATGCGTATCAAGCGGGTAGGTCTACAGAGACCGCACTGATACAATTGACAGATGAGATTCAAGAAGCACTGAACAGGAAGAAAACTATAATTTGTGTCTTCCTTGATATAGAGAGGCTTTTGACAACACTCCACATAAGGCAGTCAAAAGAGCACTGGACGACAGGGTAGTGGACGAAACGACATCCAGGATAGCACGACTTCTCTCCACTAGCATAGCAGAGACAGAGATAGGATCGGACACTATCGCCCTCTATACCACCAGAGGATCCCCTCAGAGGGGAGTACCCTCTCCACTTATGTGGAGCTTAATTGTAGTTTAACTCCTTTGTGATCTTATTGACCTCGGCATATCTTGTCAGGGCTATGCGGATGACGTGGTCATGATCGCAAGAGGAAAATTCGAGAATACCCTCTGTAACATAGTTCAAAGAAGCCTTGAATATACTAGAGAATAGTGCCAGATGACGGAACTATACATCCACCTTACCAAAACCACACTAGTAGTATTCACAAGGAAAAGAAACCTCAATCTGGAAACTATCAAAATGGATGGGAATGTTATTGAGTTGAAGTGGAAGATTAAATATCTAGAACTAATCCTTGATAACAAACTCCTCTGGAAAAGCATGAAAAAGAAGTAATCAACAAGGCTACAAAAGCCTTGATGATCTGTACAAACTTTGCAGGAGAAAAATGGGGTGCAAACTCAAAAATCCTGCAGGGAATATACACTACAATAGTGAGATCAGACTGGAACAAAACAACCAGTCTGGCTAATAAGAGAACTAGCCTCACGAAAATTCAAAGACTTGCCTGTGAATGTATAACCGGGGCAATGAAAACCTGCCCAACCGTCGCCATGAAAGTAATCCTAAACCTCACAGCGCTACATATATTTCTAGAGAACATGGCGAAGAGGACGATTTATAGGATGATGAAAAATGAGATCATAAAACGAAGGCTCAATCTCTTATTCAGAAATCAACAAATCTGAGACATGCCCCAAGATGAAATGAAAAAGAAATTCAGCTTTGTGAAAAACTTTACACAAAGTTGGGTCGCAAGAGCGAATAGAACATTGAAACACCATTGACAAAATCCATTATATGGTATACAGATAGTTCCAAAACAACGGAGGGAACTGCAGTAGGAGTGTACCGGTACCAGACCCTACGAAAGCTTGGGTAAGTCACCAAGCATTTGCAAGGTAGAAATATATGTCATTAAGATATATATTCAATTTAACAAGGAAAAAACTGTCACGGCTAAGAGATTATTATCTTGTAGGATAGTTAAGCAGCCATCAGTGCGCTGAGCTCTCAAGTTATCAGTTCCAAGATAGTCTGGGAATGCCTAGAGGAACTAAATGATTTGTATAAAAATAATAAAGTCATCCTCATGTGGGTACCGGGACATACCGGGATAGAGGGTAATGAAATAGTAGACAGACTCGCGAGGAAAGGGACTGAGATACCATTTCTAGGATCAGATCCTTTCTGTGGAATCTAAAGACAGCAGGAGATGTAATAATTGGACGGAGCTGCAAGGATTGCGACAAGTGAAGGTACTTCTGGGGAACTACGACCAGAAGAGATTCAAAGAATGCATAAGCTTGCGTAAAAACCAACTCTTCTGACAGGGTTCCTGAAAGGACACTGCCACCTGAAGAAACACCTCAAGAAACTCGGATTGGTAGAAAGAGAAAAACACAGATTCTGTGAGGAGGAGGATGAAACCTCTACTCATATCCTTTCAGAGTGCGGCGCTCTAGAAAACCCTAGAATGCAGTTCTTAAGAACACGCCAAATCAAAGGAGGGAAGCTACCCACCTTGAAGCCGTCCAACATCCTAAGATTCCTGAAGGAAATACGACTGGAAGACCTGCTCTAGCCGATAAGGCAATACTTACGACTGGGCAGCAGTAGAGGGGCACAATAGATCCACCAGGTCGCAGTGTACAGACCCGCAATACTACGCACATACATACATACATGTTGTGAAATACAGAAAATTACATTGACATTTACGTGGCTGTCAGAATGCCTAAAATAATTTCCTCGAATACTTCTGCTAATCTACAAATAGAGAAAAAATTTGCAAATTTAATTAAACCAGGTACTGTGTATCACATTCGTTACATAATCCTAGTAAAATTCACACCACTGACCTTAACTACTACTAAAATATAGGTATGTGATAGAAGTTACCTAATACTCATTAAGACAATTAATAGTAGAAAATGATCTAATGAGGATTCTTTCTCGACTGTTTAAACCAATTACTTTATTTCTTTAAAAGGTCTCAAAAAATTGTGGTTAATGACGATAAGATGTTCTGTGCGATGCATGACGATTGTTTAATTTTTATTTTGTTATAGTTTTTTCTTCGCGTTAAGATGTGTCGCAAATTATTGTGCAAAAGTTAATCGATATACATAAGTTGCGAACTAGATCATAAATGTTTTCTTAAATGTCAGGGTTTTTCTTATTTTTAGTGATAATATTACTAATTTAAAATAATTGATTAGTTCAAGCAATACTTTATTGTAAATACCAGTATGAAATTATAAAGATATTGTTAGGAATTATGATTACAGTTGAAACTACAGTATAACTTGAATAACCAGTAGGATCACTGGACTTCACGTTAGTTAAAGTTTTCGATTACTTCCAAAAGATGTCACCTAAATTGTCTTTCGGAAAGGGTTGTGGTGAATACCGGGGCGATTGATTCGAGCTTTGTATTGTAATAATATTGTGCATTTCGTATTTTTTATCGCTCCGAATTTCACATAGAGAGATAGCATGTCAGTTAAGAATCTCAAAAACTCCATGCTATGTGGTTATGTTTGAAGGTTATAGACAATGTTGAAGATTGACTAAAATGTCATTGTAGGACCTGCATTGTCTTTATTTTTACGACGTTTCGATTAGGTTGTATCTCTAATCGTTGTCAAGTATAAACTGTGTGGTTAAGGTCCAAAAATTCAATACAAAACGCGTTGGTTTGCGTATATTGCCAAAAACATTGAAATTTTAGTAATAGCATTGAATGTCAGCAGTTTCAGAGATAAATTTCAACGTAACCAGCAACTCAAACTTCTTTAAAGACATCATTACCTGCAATGGGGAGGCCTTGGTGCATTAAAAATAACATTAGATTTAATGCAAATTTAAGGTCAATTCTACATTAAATTTAATGATTTTGTACCAAATAATTTGAATTTAAAGCAATTTATTTAAATATTAGTTCGTTGTACAAATTTGATTAAATAGTATCTTAAATTTCAATAAAGCAACCGAAAAGATATTTCAACTTCTATACATTGAAATTAATTCACATATACCCTAATTCTAAAGGAATTTACGTTAATATTTATGGTACATTGCATGAGATTCCGGGAGATGGCGCAACTTGTATTGACCTTTGTGTTTAGTATGATATAAGTGATTTAAAGGACTCAATTTTCCTATGGTGAGGTGAACATGTCTACCTTGTGACGGCAGTGTTACCACCTCTACCGATAGATATACCGATTTCCACTTCAATTACCCGATCTACCGAAATACCATTGAATTACACCGAATTTTGAGCTTAGACAGTGCAGGGCACTTTTTGGAAAAAATTCTACCCTAAGATTGACTTTTTTATAAAAATATCCCGATTCTCAATGTATCGATGCAGAAATTAAATTAATTTAGGAAGTTGCTCACTCGCAATACAAACCTGTTTTAATAGTTGCCTAATGGGAAGGTAACAGTCTTCTACTCTGCGTCTGCTCTCTATGGACAAGCTAAAGAAATATTTATTTCAAAAATAGGAAACCTCAAAACACTTTTAAGTGAAACTTTTTTTTGAATCTCAGAAATATATCTGTTGAATTTACGATTTATAAAAAGAACGAACTGAACTTTTCCGATTTAGAACATGACAATTAATTAGATTTTGTTTCAGAAAAATCCTTTTATCGTTCATACTTTGAGCATACACTATGAAAGCTTCATGCAAACCCGCGAAAGAAAGAGAGGGGGTGAATACGAGATCATGCTACCTCTTACGGTCAGAACGTTTTATTTTGTTCACCACCCTCATCGAAGCTTTGTATGCTAAAAATGTGTGTTCGAAGCATTCATAATATCCAATTAATCTTTGGCTATACTTAATAAGGTGGCCATTTTGAAAATCTACAAAAAATTATCGAAATCTACCGAATTTCTACGAAACATCTACCGAATTCCTTACATTCGACGGTGGCAACACTGACTGATGGGAGCCAATGAGTTCGAAACCAGTCTAGATGACGGACACTACCTATGGGAAGTTTCAGAACTCATATTCATGTTGGTGCGTTAAATATGTGATAACATATCTAAAATTCAATGAACACTGGCTCTATATCCAACTGAAGATAACTACAAATACTTATCAATTGATACATTTTCTAAAGAAATAATTGAAATATTATAATAAATATTTTCAATTCATACCTGTCAGAAATAATCTATGAGTTAATAATACTGTACAGCCAAAATCAAATACAATTCTACTAATATCACTGCTATCGATGTATAGCAAAACCTTCACTATTTGTTACAAAATAAAGTTATTAACATTTTAAAAAAATGTGTGGTTAATAAACCATTTCGAGTACACGATTTGCCTTAAAGAAAATATGAATATATTGCTAAAAAAAAACTATGATGAGCTCTAATTCTTGCAACAAGGTCAATATCATCATAAAATTAAATCGTTGTCACTGGGTTAGTTTCTTTATCGACTGTTGATATCTCCATATTTTTCTATTTTTTTTTATTAAATATTATTTACTAGAAAAATATATTTATTTATTATCATGAAATTTAAAGTTTAAATTAAGAAAATAAAGAAATATTTAATAGGATGACAATTATAACTCGGTCCATATACAGGATGTTAAATATATTTTTTGATTTTCTCATTTCTGCTATTTCCTAAATCAGTTTATGCATGTTAAAAATATCGTATTTCTTTTCTATTTTTTGAAATTCCTGGCTTTGAGAAGCTGAGTCTCTACCCTGTTTTCTATTAAAAAGGGATAGCAAATTCAGCTCAGAACACAAAGCAATATAATTAGAACCAGCATCTTCACTGAACTTACAGTTCATGAATTTGAAAAACCTTCGAGCAAGTATGATTCTATAAAATTGTGATTCATGATGAGGGTACCAAGGACAAGATATCTACTCAAGATATCTAAGCAATGAGAATTAAAGCATTTTAGAAAAAGCTCTTTATCATTAAGTTTAATAAAATTTAACATTCTGAGTGATCTATTGACAATATCAATGATGCTGTTCAAGTGACAGCAAAAATTGAGCTGATGACGCAATATAAAAAATGTAATTAATTTACACTTAGAGACATTTAAACCCATTCTGTTCACTCTGCAGAGGAAACAAATTTATCAAAGTCCTCCTGAAATTCCAAGCAATTACTGGAACCATCGACAACCCTATAGATCTCCATGGTCTTAATAACAAGCAAGAATGATGATTTGAAACTGATGAATACGCCATTAATAAGTGAATTTAACAATATTCAACAATTTTGCACGACTTCTGAAGAAACTGATGTCTCCAAAGATACCAAATCATTCACCCGGACCACCTGACTATGATCACTCAAATAGCTCTCTATCCAACCCATCCAGATAATAAACTAGCGATACTCGGCCCCTGAAGTTTACTTAGCACAACATTATAAGGTATTCTATCAAAGGCCTTCGAGAAGTCAATATACATTGAGTAGATCTCAGATCTATTCTCCAAAGTCCTAGACAAAGCGCCCACATATGAAACCAGATTTACCTCTACGCTCCTGACAATACAAAAACCGAACTGTCCTTCAATGATCGAGGTGAGAAGGGTATTAACTAACTTTTCGAAGATCTTAGAAATTTATTATATATTCGCTCATTTCTATTTAACGTCACTTGTATTTTCACTGCCTGTCTTAAAGTTGCGAAGACTTTCATTAATATTTCTTGTTGTAGTTTTATTTGTTTGTTGTTCTTTGAGTCTTTATTAATTAGTTAGTTTTTTGTTAGATTTTCTGATCAACTTCAGAGGATTATCGTCTGAGCCAATATCTGCTCTAAAGTAAATGTCAGTCGAAAGCAATGCCTTTTGGAATCTATGTCTAACTAGAGAATACATTATCAAAATGAATTTCTTTAAAAAAATTTTAATTCGACAGATATTTATTGCTGAAATTTCGAAGTATTTTGCTCAAGAGAGTAATTTGTATTGTCATTTTATGCCAATAAATAAATGTCAACCACCTAATATAATCTTAAGTCCTGTACCATTCTTCTGAACCATTTTTTAACTAAGAGTTTATAAACCAATTTACTTTTAGTAAACTCATCGTACCAATTCCTCTTCTCAACAAATTTTTGATGAAGATATGAATTTTTCTTATCACCACATACAAAACAGAAAGTCTACTAAATGAACTTCAAACCAGTTTTCACTATAGACTAGATAGTTTTCCAAGAATAATACATCGATACCTAATATAAAGAAGTCAAGCAATGATGATAGTTTCAAAATAAGTCAAAGACCAAACAGAGATCCAGTTGTTGTCCTGATGTTTGAAAAACATGAGAACAATGTGTGACTATCTTTTATGGCCCTGTCCTATTTGTCTTGACTCCTTAGGAGAAACGCTAAAGGGATCATGTCTATTGGTATATTTATAAAATACATTTGTTATCACATTTCCTTGAAGTACATTTAGAAAATTTATTGTGGAAATTTTAAGTTTATTTCATGAAAATTGACAATGAAAGCTCTAAACTCAACCCTACGAAGATCACCTGTGCAGATGCAATTCAAATAAAATTTATTGGTTAATTGTTAATGATTTAACGTCATCCTTTATTGTCCTGGAGTTGATAACCCGCGTAAATAAAATAAACTTTAATTGCGTTGTTCTCAAATTAATATTATTCAAACGTGTGACAGTGACTTCTTTAAAACTTAAAAGCTCAATCGAACACAATTATTTCAAATACACACTTAGATGGCATGTTACATACTTTTGCATAAATCAAAACGTTATTATATGATCACCCAGTTTAAGTAATTTTGAATTAATTTTCACCACATTTTCTATGCTCTGCATATATTTTGTTTCATTTCGATTATAAATAACATTCACTGACGTTACAAATAATCCTAAATCTGTCATCTCTTACTGTTTTCGTAGGAAGAGATTGGGCAAATATTGCGATTTTCATATCATTACGATCATTCTGATTAAATCTGTAAATAAACAAAACTTCTTACGACATATCGTTTTAAGACTTATGTCTCCTTTTATTTTATTTTATTTTATTTTACATGATTTTAAGAGTTTTATTTTCATGAAGTGTTAAAAATTTCACACTCAAAACAGAATTCAGCGAAAAATTTTATTAATTTGGTAGTTTAAATAATAGTTTACCAAAAAAATGTATTTATTTTTTGAAGGTCTGAATGCAAGAATGTCCAGTTTGACAAAAAACGGCAGCACAATCAGACTTGTGTGGATCCCAGTTCGAAGTGCTATTGAAAAAGGGCAACATTTTCTGTTATATTTTTATATAACTTTATTTTTTCTAATTATTTAAATATTCTTCAAAATTTTCAAAATTGAAATTCCCAACAAACTTGCATTTTTTTTAACTTTATTTTTAATCGTTTGCCATAAGATACTGATCTATGCCAACTTCGTTTAAACAACACGTCGGCTAAAATAGAAAATATTCCAATTTCCATCACAAAGGATCTTCTGATGCACTCAAACATTCGGTACAATTCTTAACCCCGTTACCCTCTGGCCCGTACTATTTCAGTTTCCTTTAGATCTTTATAAGAGCTGGAGACCCGTGCTCAGCTTTAACCACGCATTTAAATCTACTACTGACTGTTTTGAGAGCTGAAGACTCGTATTCGACATTAGCCACATTTTCGTATTATTCCAAAATATATGTCTAATTATTTCCAAGTGTAGTTTTGCTTCAGCTCCTTGTGAAAGTTGAAGCTTGCACTCGACTTTAAACATATTTTCTAAATTTCACAAAATAACCTTCTTAATCTTTGCAGATTCAGTTTTCTAAAATAAAACTTATATTTTTTAAAGTGTATTTGCTACTTATAGTTAATGTTGCAGGGTGTAAGTTAACACTGCTATTAACTTGAATATACTATACTTATTTAAGTTCATACAATCCGCTTTCACTTTCTGGTAAAACAGCAACTTTTACACCAAAATACTATCGCTCGAAAGAGAGTTTATTGAATACCGTAGGGAAGCTCTGGGAATGTAGCGTACCAGGAAGGTATTTCTCATTATAAGCGTTTTATAAAATAAAATATCCATCATATATATATTTTTTCCTTTCAATTCAAATTATTCAGTATTTCAGATTCGAAAATATTACCGAGTTTTCCAAATGCTGACCAGGTTTATTATACATTCACCGGAGTATATAGATGTCGTTCGAGTGGAGATATGTTTCAGTTTGTCATCGAAGTTGGCAGGTTTTTTAATATCCTGCTGACATACCTAGGAATTTATATTTTATAAAGCATTTGTTTTCTGCGAATGTTGTTCTCGATTCGATACGTAGTCGAAACGTGTAGGGAAAGAGGACTGGAGCTGCATTTGTAGGAAATAAACTGTTTTTCAATTTATTTTCTTTTTCTTTGCTTAAAAGGACAACACCTATAAGCAACTATTTAAACATGGCAGATAGATTTATTTTATTTCTTACTAAAATTTTGATTTTTTAGAACAATCTCTTCTGCATGCCACATTCTCCGTGTTTGCCCCATTTGCCAACATTTGTTGTATATTAAGCCTAGCGCATGCTTCAATTCGAGGCCACATTCCTGTAACATTTCCGCCAATAAGTTGTCGGGTGCAACACATTTATTCTTTTTAAGGGTTTTCAGGGCATTCTCAATTTCTACCACATTTATTTCGAGAATATTCTTGAGCCTATCTTTCTTATAATTTCCCTGCTTCTGCCTCTTTGATAATCGTTAGGCTCAACTTTTGATTCAAATATGTTTGAATAGCACGATGTTATTTCTTTTAATATTTCTCTCCTATCGTCTAGTATTTTACCATTTCTATTTTGGATTAAATTAATTTTTTTGCCCCAATATTTTTTTGTTTCTTTATAGTTTTTGGCTCTTTATTGTTCTCTATTATATTTAGCATTTTTCTAGTGTTATGTTTTCTCTTATCTTTACAAATTTCTTTCTCTATAGATTTATTTAGTTCAGCTACCGATTGAGATAAATTACCTCAATAGTATGTTTTAGTGAACGATCCAAGATGAAAGAAAGAATTGGAGGGAGAGTATCAGGCCCAGACTTCCACTCCCACCATCTTCCAAGCAGAAATGCATGCATTTCATATCTGTACCGACAAACAGAAACACAAATTGCAAGAAAGCCAAAGTATTCGTATTGTCAGACATCCAAGTAGCGCTAAATACTCTCAGGACATCAACAAATCTAAGTTGACTTAGAACTGTAAACAAGTCTTAAAGTAATTGACAAGGAACAATGGAGTAATCCTGATGTGGGTACCAGGGCAAAAAGTGATTATAGGAAATGAGGAAGCCAATGTTCTTGCAAAAGAAGAAGCAAAATAATTTTCTTCGGCCCAAAACATTTCTGTGGATTATCAAAAAGTCACATAAGGGAGGAGCTCCGGAGCTGGGAACTAAATCAGATAGAATTAAGGTGGAGCTATACGTATGGTCTCAGACAACCGAATAGATTTACAAAACCATCGGCAAAAAATACTTCTCGAACTCCCAAAAGGGACCTTCGAGTAATAACGGAGTTACCATATCCAAAAGATGGATAAAGCTGTGGACGAGACTTGTCCTGCAGCTGAAACAGGGAAATATATACCTTGGGAATTGCCCTGACTTGAAAAAAATCATGCCCTTATCCCACAGAAAAATAATAAACTTCGAGGGGTATCAAAAGATGTTAAAGGTCGCTGAAGAGGAACAAAGAAAGCCTTAATGACCAACTTTTAATCTGCAACCTATAAACTAATTGAACTAATGTTAATGTAAATTTCTTAAATAAATCAAACCAATTTGTTAAACCATTATTTACTAGTGTAAATTTAAAATTTAATGATAGACAACTTTTAGAATGATGCAGATTAATTGCGTCTCTCTTGGTGCGTTCTAATAAGAACCATAAGGCAATTTAGCGTCTTTCAAATCACCTTTTGTTTATTGACTGCAATTAAAAGTAAGAAAAGGATTCCTAATCAAAAGTAAAAAGAGGAAAATTATTCTGTTCTACTAATTTTGAAGCAATACTATTAAAGCTTTTGCCTATAAAAGAACTTACCACTCTAATAAAATTACTCAACATAATAAAATTATCATGCCTTATTTTCTTTTGTGGCAACCTTGCTCTAATATTAACTCCTAAATCGAAAAAAATATGCCGAAGATGTTGGAGTTATTGCTTAACACAAAGCGATCACGAACCAAGAGATTTATATTATTTCAATTTTATCTATGAGACAGTTTGGATGTTCTTGCAGTATTTATTCCTTGTGAAATGTTGAATTAAGTTAAAATATTTAAATTAAAAGAATAATTTATAATTTCCTATTGTTGTGGTCTAAATAGTTTTGTGTATATTAAAGTCAAAAACGAGGGCTTGTAAGATGAAAACTAATTTTATAGTTCGAGATGCAGTGAAGGGTAAAATGTATATCTAGTTTTTAGATTGTAAAGAAAAATTATCACTTTATGATATAAATATTTTATGGAAAATTTTGTAATAGTTTAAAGACAATAATATTTTTAGTTGGTGATACAGCAGAGGATTACATTAATGAAGAAGCAGTACCACGAGCTATGATTTTTTAAAGATGTATATGCAGGTCAAAGAATTAGATGAGAAAGCCCAAAATGGACTATAGATTTACTATACTATAACAAATACAAACAAAGATATTACCGTTATGTTGGGACAAGAAAAAACTGAACAAGTAGACTATTACATTACAGATTATAAAACTTTGCAAAGAAAATCACATAGCAGAAGTTAAGAGACGTACTAGACTTGCTTGGATAAAATTCAGAAAACTGAGCTATATCCTGAAAAACAGAAAATATCCCTTGTATCTTTGAACCAAAATATTCAAACAGTATGTCCTTCTAGTGTATATCTATAGCAACAAACCTGAACTCTAACTAACGCCAATATGGATACAGTGGCGAAAGCGCAAAAAACACTGAAGAGAAAAATACTTAATAAAAATTTACAGACAAAAAACGAAATCTAGCATCTATGAAATGGAAGGTTGCAGGACAAAATGATCAACAGAAGGACGAAAGAATAAAATTATAATGAAGTGGCGACCATGAGGATGCAATGAAAAACAGGGAGGATAGCAAATGAGGTGACATGTGGACGTAAAAAGACACATCGTATACAAAAAAAGCTCTTTGTTCAAAGTTAGATGCAAAGAACTGAATAGGTAGATAGATATCCAGGTCTTAAACTAGTAATACCGCTCCTAATTGCCGTTGGCAAAAGGGAATTAAAATCGTTGCTGAAAAGGAAAATTTGGAGGGAAGCTCCTGGAATGAGATGTGCTAAACAACATATAAGTGGACCTAGCGCATGGCGTACGAAAGGAGCGTCTCTCCTTAGGAAGGAAAGAACTGTAAATTCTGGTGGGATTGTTGACAGAACATTGTCACCTGAAAGGCCATCATCATAAAATCGGTGTCGAAGACGACCGAACGTGCAGATGGTGTTTGGAGGACGATAAAACTATTGATCATATCCTCAAAGAGTGTTCAGCACTCAGCGGACTGAGACACAGATATTTTGGAGATACAATTTTATTACCGGAAGCAGTTAGACAAGTTCAACTAACGAGGCTGCTTGAATTCGCAAAGGCAATCGGCTTCGAATGACCTGCAGCTATGGTGGAATCTAAAGGACCCAATAGGCATCGATAATCTAGTATCACCACCCTTTGTTTCATTCATTCATGTACAGGTTTAATTAAAACTACTAGTGTTCATTAATCAGAAAATCCTTGAAATTCCGTGAAGGTGATTTGATTATTATCCTGTAACAGTGGATATCATTCTGACGTATTACTTCTATTACTAGTTGATTCTTGTGGTATTCATCACAAGTTACTGTTATCACAGCTAAAATTCCTTGGAAATATTATAACTGGTGACAGTTTTTAAAGTTGCTCTCCCGCCAGTTGAAACATTTAAAGGTCTTGAAAGATGATTGTTAAGACTTACTGTTTGTGACCATGCTCTAATAAAATAATTGACCATATCAACCATCCTACTTGACAGACCGATAAAATGCAAGGCAGAGCTAAGAACTGAGCGATTTTGAGTATCAAATACTTTTGTGTAATCTAGTAAAACCAGAACTGTCAATTTGTCGTTACTTGTGGCTGTTTTATGTCATCGGTAATTTTAAGCAGTTGTGCAATTATGACTGGCTCTGAACCCTGGTTTTGTAACGTATAATGGATATCGGGTTACTTATCTTTGGTAATGGTATCACCTGTGCATTTTTTTAGCATTCTGGGGATAGGGAATTTCTTAAACAATAGTTAGTAAAAAGCGTTGTTACTGGAAGCAAAAAAGATAAACACAAATTTAGCGTTGAAATATTTAATCCATCAAGAACCGTCGATATACCTTTAATTTTTAATGTTACGTCAACTTCTATTTTGTTGATAGCCCCACCTGAGAGCTTATTAATTTCATTATTTTTTATGTTATTTTTATCAAAAATTTTTAAATAAATATCGTCTACGGGTAATTTTTCTACTAACTCATTAATTTTGCCAATATCGTTAAAACTATCAGATGTCTGGCCTCGGCTATTATTTTTTGAAATATTTAACAACTTTATTGATAACCAAATATCTCTCGTCGATTTATTAACCTCAAAGTGAAACCATTTTTTTCTCGTCTTGCTGCCGCAGTAACCATATTTCTAAGATTTTTATAAGTATTCCAGTCCGCTGAGTTCTTTTTTTTTTGTATCTTGCCTAAAGTTTTATCTCTATCATTTATCATTGCTCGTAATTTATCCGTCAACCAGGATTTAGTTAATCGGTAGGTAAGAAAACTTTATTGAAATGCTTATTTAGAAATTAAAAACTGTTAAAATCGCAACAAAACAAGCCAGAAAATGCTAAAATTTGAATTATCGACACAGTCATTGCAGAAACTGAATATCAAGGGTCTCGTCATCATAGGAGAAGATATTGACCTGCTAGTTCTTTTAATAAGGGGTACTCGATCACATCAGCAAGAAATTTTCTTTAAAAAAAGTGACAAAGACAATATGGAGACGCAAATGTAATCGTCTAAGTAAATAACTGACGTTTCTTCTCAATTATAATATTTACATTGAATAATGAACTTTATAAAGTGCACTATGTATTCGATTTCACAGCTGACCTAGCGTTATCATATTCCGCGCTCTATCTCAAGATCATATAAAATATTGCCTAGAATCAAATTTGTAGAGAATTTTATGCTCTATAACTCTTCTAATAACTTGAAATGTCATTTATAACAAAGGAAACAAACTACCTAAAAAACGGTTTTTGCAACCTTTGACCTTGAATATTTTGGCTCGCGAAAACGAGAATCTATGTGACTTTTGACTTAACCTATAAAAAGTTAAAGCAAAGAGTTGTAATATACAAGTTTATAGCTTATTATCTTTTATTCTGAGGTTGAATCCTTATTTGACTGAATTAAATATCGAATGCAGTATGTAAAACTTAAGTAAACCCTTCTCACGTCATTTGCACAAGCTTTTTAAACAAAGAAACAGAAAATTTTTGAATATGGTGAAATTAATTTTGAAGATACATAAAGCAAAATTTGGCATACAAAAATTTCAATGAAAAAAAGGGTTCAAAAAATTCAATTTTAAACCTCCATGCCTGCCCCAGAACTACAAAAATGCAAATCAATAAGAAAAAAATAACAAAACTGATAATTAACACATTTTTTCGTAATTAACAAATTCCAAAGTCGATTACAGATAAACACGTCTTTTTGACATTTGAGTACCGAATACCGTGCGACACATTCGAAGACATTGACCGTACCATTCTAGTACGGCTAAGGTAACCCCGTATATGCCGTATATTGCAGGTTGCAGTAAAATGAAGATCCATTTTTATTAGATGCGTTGGAATAAAAATTAGATTGTGAGTTTAGTCAGGGCTATTTAGAGGAAAAACGTTATTAGTTTAGATATATTTTATAGTTTTTCCACTAAATATAAATACATATATATATATATATATATATATATATATATATATATATATATATGTATATATATATATATATATATATATATATATATATATATATATATATATGTATATATATATATATATATATATATATATATATATATATATATATATATATATATGTATAATTGAAGGTTTTCGGGTATCCCGTGTGTGTGATGAATTCTTCTCAGGATTGTAGGGCATCTGACGTTTCGGTGAAATCTCATTCACCATTTTCAAAGCTCACTGTATGCCTTCTGTAGGCGAACGTATCATTCGGCGGTTATTCTTAGGTTATTGAATGATCCGTGGATATGTCGCTGTTCGTGTCTTGTTTGCTGTTTTTTCATTTTAAAAACAGTTTATAGGGCATGATTGCTTGAGATGATGGATTGTACCGGATACAGTGACCTGATATGACCATACGAGGAAGAAACAGCACTGCCATCATTTTTCGGACCTGGAGTTTTTCCACTGTCTTGAAGTTCTCAGTATTTTTTAACACGAAAGTAATGTTTATCAACAATCTTATGAGATATACAGAGTACATAAAAAATATAATAATGTAAAGAAACAAATATGTGAAATACCAACATATTTGCGGTTAAGTGTATAAAGACGTTTATATTAGAGAAAATATTTTAGTTCTCAGACAACTGAAAAAAAGCCCGGCGTCTCTCTGGCACAGTTAAAGACAGAGCACCATCTCATATTGCAAGAAAATATCAGGTAAAAGTGGAAGCCTCTCCCATGGCAGGACACTGCCATCCGCAGACCGGTTTCGAACTCATTCGTTCTCGTCAGTATAAGGTAGGTAAGCGCACCCAAACATAAGAAAAACGAGTCCTTAAGTACCTTATATCAGACAAAATAAGCCTCTCCCATGGCAGTGCACTGTCACGGAAGACACTTCCACTTATTCCTGGCATATCCTTGTAATCTAAGATAGCACTTGTTCTCTAACCCTATTAGAACAGAATACGTTTGTTCTTATAGTATAAGATTTTTTCAGTTGTTTAAGAACTAAAATAGTTTCTTTAATATATATATATATATATATATATATATATATATATATATATATATATGTATATATATATATATATATATATATATATATATATATATATATATCTGTATTCGGTTTTCAAACATAAGAATAAATAGCCATCTTCATTCCTAAATATAGAGACGTACAGTCTTAGCAGTCTAGGGTATTTTTTGAAGTTAGGGGTGAATTCTGAATGGCTGAAGTTACAGCGACTTTGAAGAGATGAATATAAAGTGGTCAGACTAAGTTACTCATCGCATTGTTGTGTTAATTCAATGATTTGAAGTATTTTTTGAGGTTAGCAACAAATACTAATCAGATAAAGTTTCATGAATATTGGAGCGACCTTGAAAATATATAGATACTATGATTTAGGTCATAAAATATTGACTTTATGTTTTGCATCTGTCAATAATGCTCACTAAACGGAATTCTTCATGATTGCGAACACCATGCAGCAAAGGTGAAAAAAGCATTGAAGAAAAAGTGGCTATAACTTAATAAGTTTATTTAAAGAAGTAATAATAGCCCAAAGAATTAAATGTGAAAATCAAAAAATATAGGCGGAAGCCAAATTGTTTGGTAGAGCTTAAGGAACTTTATGGGTGACGTTAAAGAATATTTATTAAAAAATCTACCTAGAAAAATAGGATATATCTGCAATTTTAAAGCCTAAAAGTTTTTTCTACTTAGTTAGAATTAAAATTAAAAGAATTTGTATTTTCCAATTCTCTCTCTCTCTCTCTCCCTCAAGACTATCTAATTGTTCAACAACGTGACTGTAGAAATACACAACTCATCTGATGGCACACATTTTTATGCTAGATTAAAAATTTGACAACGAAAATGATAAGGTGTAGGTTTATACTTCCCTAAGACTTCCAGAACATGTTTTAAAAAGGAGAAACGGAATTTCAGTAAGAAACCTACCTGCCGTGTTTAAACAGAAAGAATATGTAGAGACAGTTTATTTCCTGCAAATACAACTCTGGTCATCTCTCCAAACGCGTCAGTGGTGGTGTATCGAACCGAGAGTTACATTGCAGGAAACAACTGCTATATAAAATATAAATCCCAATGCATGTTAGCAGAATATTAAGAACCTACCGACTTCGATACCGGATTGAAAAAAATCGCCAGTCAAAACGACATCACCAGGTAATCCGAAATTTTAAAAATCAAAATTGCAATAAGAAACATATCTGCCGTGTTTAAAGTGTTGCCTATACATTAAGCAGAGGAAAAAGGAAGAATGGTGGGGATGTAAAATGGAGAGGAGTAAATCGGTTCGGCTCGCCAGAGCAGATTTGCTGTTAGCAGCATCATGTCTAAGCGAGAGGTGCACAAGTCTGTTGAGCAACGCATTATTATTAAACTTTTGTCACTGGAGGGCGTAAAAGCTGCCAAAATTTTGCAACGACTAAATACACAGTTCGCTGAAAAAACGCTTTCAAGGACTCAAGTCTACGACTGGCACAAAAAAATTTCCGATGGCCAAGAGTCAGTGCAAAATGAGACCCATGCACCCCCACCGCGGAAAAGCACCAGTGAGACGAATATTATTGCGATCCGTGAGATGATTGAAGGAAACCGCCTCCTCACAATATGGGAAATTGTTGCACATGTTGGAATATCGTATGGGAATGCCCAATAAATCATTTTAGATGATTTGGGTTACCAAAAGTGTCGGCAAGATGGGTTCCTCGCCTCTTGATGGAAGATCAGAAAGCAAACCGTCTTGCTATGTGTGAAAGACTTTTAGCACGACATCGAATAGAGGCGGATGATTTCTTGAGGCACATTGTCACCCGTGATGAAATGTAGGTGCATCATTACACCCCGGAGTCTAAGCAGGCAAGCATGGAGTGGCGAAAACCTTCTTGACCAGCTGGATGTCAAAATTCGCGGGAAATGGCATGACCTGAAGAAAAAAAAAAATATAGTTCACTAGGATAACGTACCTGCTCACAAAAGTGTGTTGGCAATGGGAAAACTGCGGGTTTTGAAGTACGATTTGCTCAGCCATCCTCCTATTCTCCTGATTTGGCACCTTCAAACTTCCATCTCTTCCCACACCTGAAGAAATTTGTTTCTGGAAAGCGCTTCGCGTCCAATCAAGAAGTTGAAAGAGCATTAAAATGAATATTTTAACAGCCTTCCAGACTCTCACTTCCGGAAAGGAAGACTGATGTTGGAGAAATGCTGGACCAAGTACGTTGAAGTCAAGGGAGATTATATAGAAACATAAAAAAAATTAACTGAAAATTACAGTCTTTCATTGTCAGGCCGAGAACTGTTCACCTTGCCCTCATATGTCCAAAATTTTGCGAAGAATCTAAAAATGACCTAATATTTTTTTTTTAATTTAAAATAAGCAAAAACGCATTAACTTCCTATATAACCGGAAGTACCAACATCTTAAAAATATTTTAGACGAATTAGCCCATCGATTTTAATCTTCTTCTTCTTCTTCTTCTTCTAGGTAGAACCAAGTTCTGTTATCTATACAATGCCTCATCGATCCTCGTTTGAGGTCGAAATCCAGCTGTCTCTCCATCTTTTGGGGGGCCGTCCAGGCGGCCGTTTGGTGTTTGGTTTCTCTCTCATCACGGTTTTTGCTAGTCTGTCATCGTCCATTCGTTCCACGTGATCTCTCCACTGCCTACGACGGTTTCGAACCAACTTCACAACATCCCCCACTCCGCTGTCCTCGCGTATTTTTGCGTTTCTTATTCTATCTCTTAAACTTGTTCCCGTGATCATTCTCAGCGTTTTCATTTCTGTGGTTCTCATAATTTGTTTTGTCTTTGTGGTTTCATTTCTTGTTTCTGGGCCGTAGGTCAGTATCGGTCTTACACAGACCTTGTAAATTATTGCTTTGCTCTCTACCGTCATATGTTTATTGTTCCAGATTATGTCTCTTAGTTGGCCTGATATCATGGCCGCTTTGTTGGCCTGTGTGCGTACTTCTTCCGTTACTGCCCTGTTACTTGTTATATGTGCTCCCAGGTATTTAAACTTCCCAACCTGTTCGATATGTTTGTCATCAACCATTAGTTTGCATCTTACCGGTTCTTTAGCTATTATCATTGCTTTGGTTTTCTCCACAGATATCTTCATATTATACTGTTTGGCTGTTCGATTGAGATGGAAAAGCATTCTTTGTAAGTTGTCCTCGCTATCTGCTGTCAAGGCAACATCTTCTGCAAAGCATATAATCTGAACGGTGTTGTGTCCCATTGGGTACCCAATATTTGTGCTTTTTGCCTCTTCAATGATTTCGTCCATGATTACATTGAAGAGTGTTGGACAGGCTATCACCCTGTCTTATTCCTATGGATAAAGGGATTTCCTCTGTTAGAGTGTTATTTGTTTTAATTACCATGGTGTTTTTGGAATTCAGTTCGTATATTGTGCGTATGATTGCTTCGTCTACTTGTTTTCTTCGCAGTAATTCTGTTATGTGTTCCAGTTTAACTCGGTCGAACGCTTGTGTAAAGTCCACAAAACAAATGAACAGCGGTTTATCGTATTCGATAGATTTTTCAACCAGCTGTCTAATAATAAATATACCATCGATAGTAGAGCGGTTATTCCGGAAGCCCTGCTGTTCTTCGCACGCCCCTAATTTGTCTATGATCAATTTTAATAAACTGCCAAATTAAAAAAATTTTCCTAAGTATAATTTCCGAGAAATCGCGGCAGTTCGTCCTGCGACACACTGTATGTTTATTATTTTAGTTTCTTATTATTATATAAAGTTTTCGTTTCGTATATTAAATCGATAATTTACATATTTTAAACCTATATTTAAAAAATGAAATTCCAAATTTTCCATTTTTTTCCCAAATCTTCCGCACTAAACCACGTGTGAAAGCAAGATTTGATTTTATCCATACACGTACGTTTAGGTACCCTCCACACATCTAAATTCCCAAAGGGGACAAATTCTTTCCCCCGCAGAATCCGCATAACGACGAAAATTATTGCATAAAAAAATTCTAAACGTATTTTGATCTAAATACATGATTGTGAATCACGATTGGTTATGTATAAAAGGCAAGACCATCTTCAGAGGATTCATTAAACAGTTGACAATTCCTCCTTAGGTACATACCTAAGGAATACACTTAGTTTTTTTCTTAGTATAATATACAGTGTCTGAAAAAACATATGGTATAGGCCCTGGAATACCTTACCTAGTTTCTATTAGTTTTTATAGTTCAAATTAGTTTTAATATACTCATTATGGAAAAGGTAAGCAAATCAGTTTAACTTTAGAGAATGGAAACATGTAGATCTCGGGATAATAGAATTTTTTGAAAATTTTAAAAATTAGAATAACGAACTTACTTTAAACTATTGATTGCTTTTCATTCAGCTATAAATACGACACAATCTAGTAGTCAAGTGCATTATGTTAGGATTCCGTAGCGGTTATTGGCGTTGGCAGTTTTTTTTTCGTTGCACTTCTGTCTTCGAGTTAAGTTAAAGCATGAACCGGCAAAATTCTATCAAAAAAGAAAAATTTTTATCGATAAGCATACTAAAATATTAAAGATTTTATTTTAAAGATGTTTATTGTATTTTATAAATTAGCAGAGGTAATTTAATCGTACTAATTTTCATTGAAAATGCTCTTTTGTCGAATTTTAGAATATATGGCTGGAAAATTAAAAGGGGCAGAATAAAATTTTCAATTTATATCTACAATAAATTAAAAGATAATTTAACAAAAAAAATATTATGTTTATGTATAAATTGGTATAAATTAAGGGTGCAGTAAATATTAAACTACTAAATCGAATTAAAAATGTTTTTCAATATTCAAGATTTAATGCAAAATCACAAATTTTGGAGATCGTGCTGCCATATTGTTGAGAGTTCTTAAAAATAAATTGTTATTTCGAACAACTCTTATATGGCGGTCGTTCAGAAATACAATAATAAAAGTATTTTCTAAATGTTTCTTTCTTAAAAACAAAATTAAAAGTACTATAGTCTCTCTTACAACATGAATTAACCTGAACAAACAGTTCAAAAGAAAAAAGTTTACAATAAAGAATTTTTCGATGAAACGAATTATTTTTATATTTTTCACCACACAGTTGAAAAAAAAATCATTGTTACATACGAGTATTTACTTTTTAATCGACTTCGATAACGAAGGAGGTTTTTAAATTTGTGCAGTGATTCCATATTATTTGTGTCACATTTGGTTCAGTTATTGGGATAAGAAATAATAAGCCTTATAATAAGTGCGCAATCAAACTGTATAGAAGTATGGAAACAAATCCGTTGAAACGGCTCGTTTCCACATCAAAAAGCCCCATATGATCTGCAACCCTTTTAGCGATAAACTGCCTGCATGACGCATTCGCCAAAATTCGCACTCATAAAACTGGGAAACATTTAGAGGCTTATATATATATATATATATATATATATATATATATATATATATATATATATATATATATATATATATATATATATATATATGAGATACATTTAATGACATTTTTAAAGACCTATTCAACCATGTCACACTCGATCGAATAAATAATAAAGACAGTTTTTTTATATATCGTAAATTAGTTGACATAACTTACTCGTGATAATTTGTGTTGCATAGATTTAGTAAGAGGTGTTACACCAAATTTTTCAGGCTTTTAAATATTACCGCTGGAGCATTTTAGACAATAAAAAATGTAATATAAAACATTTATTTGTATTTTGTAAGCCTTGATGGAGTCAACGAAAAAAAATTGTATCCCTACTTGTTTCACCCTAATTTTTTTTTTTCAACTACACCGACAAGGATATAAGGATGTGACGTACAGACAGACAAACGGGCATGATGAAACTATCAGGATTCATATGGAACCCTAAAAATGTCCTTTTTGAAAAGAATGATTAAGATCATCAGCTCGTTTAGTTAAAATTATTTTTTGTATTTCAACGGTTTGAAAAATTACTAACTACTCAATAATATTCCAACTGTAAAAATGATGTGAGTTCACAATAAAGAGTTTAAACTGACAAGTGTAAGAATAAGTCATCAAGTTGTAAAATAGAGCGGTGTCCCATTCGATCGAATAAACAAGAAAGATATAATTAAAACAAACAGTTTTCTTTTGTATTTCATAAATTAGTTGACATAGCTTACTCGTGATAATTTTCGTTGTATATATTAAGTAAGAAGTATTACACCAAATTTTTTCAGAATTTTAAATATTATCGTTGGAAGCATTTTGGACTAAGATAAAAAAGTAATATAAAACATTTATTTGTATTTTTGAAGACTTATTCCATACTCGAGGAGGTCCATCGAAAAAAAATTGTATCCCTACTTCTCACACCCTAATTTTTTTTCAATTTAAGTCACTGGAACACGAATATATGTAGAATTTTATTGCAAAAATTAACAACTGGCAAAGATAAAAGGATATGACGTACAGACGAACGAACAGACATAATGAAACCATAAGGGTTCCCAGGGAACCCTCAAAAAAGCCCTTATTGACAATACTTCATTAAGGAAATCTTACATCGCATACAATATTGTTCTCTCTCATCTCTTTTACTTAAAATGCTAACTATTCAATATTAGTATTACTTTAAAAATAGTGTGAGTTCACAATAAAGGGTTTAAACTAACAAGTATAGAAATAAGTAAACCAAGTTTTAAAATACGAAATAAAAAACATTGTTTTATTTTAATCCCAAATAAGCAAAAATTTAAATTTTGGTTTCTTTTCAGGAAACAACTATTTCTCTTCTCGGTTTCAAGATCTCAAGTTTTTATCTTTAATATTTTAATATTTTAATATATATATATATATATATATATATATATATATATATATATATATATATATATATATATATCCGGCTTCATAGCGTTCTAACCTTCCGGTTCACAGTCTCCTTTGTGTTCGGTCTTCCCAATCCCCTGGAAGTAAGTTTCTTTCAGACATGGCTCGGTTAATGCCCTTAATCTAGGTAACTTTTGGTCTTCCTCTTTTTATTTTTTCATTTGGTGTCCATTTAGGATTTGCTTTGGTAGACGTTCGTCCGTCATTCTGTCCACATGACCATACCATACCAGCTGACGTTGTTCGATTTCATCGAGAATAATTTTCTTTACGCCCATAATCTCTCTAATTCTCTCGTTGGTTATCCGTTCGATCCTTGACTTTCCGGCAGATCTTCGCCAAAAGTCTATTTCAAGAGCCAGCAGTTTACGTTCTAAAGTTTTGTTTATCTGCCATGTTTCACAACTATACAATACAATGCTTTTAAATATCGCATTGTATAAAAGATGTTTTCTTTTCTTGGAGATGTTTGTTTATCATAATAGTGAGTTTAGGCATCCGATAGCTTTTTTCCCTTTAGTTATTCGCTCCCATATTTCTTCTTCAGTTCGTCCACTTTGACTGATCTTTGTTCCAAGGTAGGTATAATCAGCACAAGATTTTACTATGATATTGTCATCCAGTTCCAAATCTGTTTCTTCTCCACCGATACACATATATTTAATTTTACTGCAGTTGACAGTTAATCTCCACTCTGCGTATTCTTTAAATAGTTTCCTCGTCATAAATTCGAGGTCTTCTTTATCTTGGGTCACTACCACTTGGTCATCTGCAAAATGAAGCATATATAAATGGGTGTCATTATTTAATTCTATTCCCATTCTACTGCCTGATCTTCTCCAATTCTTTAAAGCTTCATTGAGGTAGATTTTAAAAAGAGTTGCTGATAGACAACATCCCTGGTCTTTGGTCACATGAAAGCTTTCTGATAAGTTATTGTCGATCTTAATTCTGGAGAATGCTTGGTCGTATAGCTGTTTGATGGCTTGGATCGCTGTATTGTTAATTGGAGACTTCTCCATCACGTGCCAATTTTTGGATTGGCACCGTATCATATGCTTTTGTGAGGTCAACAAAAAGCAGATGAACCTCTCTATTTCTTGCCATCTTCTTTTCATTAAGTTGGGTTACACTAAATATATGATCTACGCACGATCGGCTAGCTCTAAAACCTGCTTTTTCTTCAATTTCTTGGGGGCCATATTCTGTTTCTACGATGTTTCTAAGCAATTTTCCGTATACTCTACTCATTGTGCTGGTTACAGTTATACATCTATAGTATGAGCATTCGTCGCGTCTTCCTTTTTTGTGGATTGGTGTTATCCAGCCTTCTTTCCATATACTTGGGATAGGATCATCATTATTTAATATTAAAACATAAATAATACAAATTGTAATAATATTACAATCAGTACAAAACTAGCCAACTAGAATGTGCAATTAAATTGGGCTTAAGCCCTTTTTAGTAGCTGTTAAATTTTAAACTGTATTCATTTGCCACGGAAGTTATTTATATCAGTTTATTTTGCTTATTTTTGTTACAAAAATTTGTATCATTTTTCTCAACAAATTAACCTCTATTTAGGAAAATTAAAGATAAAACCTTGGAATCGATCGAGAGAATATTTTTATCCCGATAATATACAACCTTTTTCACTTTTACTGGTTTGGCAATAAAAAAAACATTTTTTCTGTTCTTGTTTTTTACTATCAATTTTAACCAGTTCTAGAGATTGACTAAAGTAAATTAAAAGCTTAAGTTTGTGTGGAAAAACTAGTATGTGCAATTGCCATTCCACAAGGGAAACGATCTTGAATTGTAAAAATTCGTATATAATGAGATACAAAATAAACTGATTCTAGCAACACCGTTCTAAGAACTAGTGGTGTATACCAGCTTAACATGTTTCGCCAAGTTTATTTTTGTGAAACTACGCGATACCAAAGTTATGAAGCTCTCTGTAAGCTTGCGGAACTTCCAGAGTTTTATTCGAACTAAATGGAACTTATCCCCTTCCTCCTTTATAATAAAGTTTACCACAAGGTTTAATCATGATGCAGGTGGGTCGCTTGTTGTAAACATTTTTTCATGACACACGTTCCTTGAATAGAGTGAACATATGATGTTCCTTGTCAGCTACATCTGGTATATCGTTGATTTTGTTCCACGGAATCTGACAAATTATAATGATGACAATATCTTTGCTATGATTAAATATGCTTTATAAAGCATTTTATACTAAAGCAACGTACACAACTCTTTGGTTCAAAATAATGTTCAGTCACACCAAGATGTTATTTTCCAAGTTAATTTCTACTTAATTTCTTGTCTCCTCAAAATTATTATCAAAAGAGATTGGAATTTTTTCATGCCAATATCGAGATAAAAAAGAACACGTGCATTGGCAACTTCTGTTCGAACATATAAAACGATATTTCTCTATTGTATCCTGTATCTGGGTTTACTATTTTTACGAAAATTTCATATTTTTTTAAATTCTAGCATTTTTATTGTTATTAATTTGAATAACAAATAAAATATTTTTTTGTTAAAGCTTATTCCGTGTCTTCTTTTAATATGGACCGTTGCTGCAAGACCAGAACCTCCAGTAAATTCATATTTACCACCAAATGGCAATGGAAGTAAGTAATATCTATCTATAAAATATTTTTTTTGTTACGCGGCTTTTTGTCGGCCATCTTATGCTTTTAATCTCCTAAGGAGAGGATACCAATGTTCTTAGATATGCTTTATTAGAATTCATGAAAAAATGTGAAGGTATTTAATACTTGTAATATTGAAGCAATACTTTAAAATTTTAGCAAGTATTATAAAAAAGTATTAATTTTACCACTGGACAAAAGTAGACAGTTTTAATTTTGAGAAGAATAAATCAACAATTTTTCAAAATAGATTTTTTTTACATTCAACGCTTTCATTAAAAAGAATAATTTTAAAAAATTTACGTGCTAAGAGTAAAAAATTCAATAATTATTAATTTTTCTTAGATGGCTATCCCAGCTCCAGATATGGCGCTCCCTTGAATGGTAATGGAAATGGTAATGGTAACGGTAATGGAAACGGCAATGGCAATGGAGGTGTAAACGGAAACGGTAACGGTAATGGAAATGGTAATGGTAATGGAAATGGTAACGGTTACAATGGGGGACCACCAAAACCTGTATACGGACCACCAGCACCAGTATATGGACCACCAACTCCTGTATATGGCCCGCCAGCACCTGTATACGGAGCACCCAATGGAAACGGTATACTTTCCAATCAAAATTTTTTTACTGCACTTTTATGTAAAATCAGTTACTAGCCCAGTTTGTTGTTTTTTAAATTTCAGATTTTAGCTACGAGATGAAATTTTTAATTTTAAATGCACAGAAGAATCTAAAAGTTACCTTTAATTGATGGTTTAAATTTTTTTAAAATTCCGCTATTCTACAGCTTCAACGTTTCTCCGTGCCTTTGCCAATGAAGCAGTTCTGGATTTTCGAAAAAATCATAATTCTAAGCATAGTTATTTTACTTGTGACAACTCGACTTTGCAAAAAAAAAAAGCTGTGTACGACGAATTCGGTATAACTGAGAGCTCAAAAATTAATAAAATTGTAAAAATAGCTAAAGCTATTTATTTACTATAAACAAGTTTTAATAGAACTTTCAATTATATGCAGAATTTCTTTATTTTTAGGTAACGGCAACGGTAACGGCAACGGTAATGGCTTAGCTACAACATATGGAGCACCAAATGGTAATGGCAACGGAAATGGAGGAAATGGCAATGGCAACGGAAATGGAGGAAACGGAAATGGTAACGGAAATGGGGGAAACGGAAATGGGGGAAACGGAAATGGGGGAAACGGAAATGGTAATGGTTATAGAAATGGCAACGGAAACGGTAACGGTCTTTCGACAAGATACGGACCTCCATCACCTGTATATGGACCTCCATCACCTGTCTATGGAGCTCCAAATGGTAAATAACTCATAATGCTAGTACTGTCAAAATCGATAGCCCTTAAATTAAAAAAAAAACTGTCATAAAATATTAAAAGATCTGATATATAACTTTATTTAGGCAACGGCAATGGTAACGGAAGAAATGGAAACGGAAATGGCAATGGAAATGGCAACGGAAATGGTAATGGTAACGGCAACGGTAAGTTAAAAAATTCCATAGATTATAATTACCTGCTGTTTACCAATCGATTTTGAAAATGCACATCTTTTTATTTAAGTTTGTGTGTAACGATTTATAGAAAAAAAAGTAGTTTGTTTACTTTTACATTACAATTTATTAAACTTTTTTATAACGATCTCGCTATTCACCAGGTAATGGAAGAAACGGCAACGGAAACGGTAACGGTAACGGAAGATTATACTTGCCTCCTAACGGAAATGGTATGTAGAGAATACTATGTGATATATATATATATATATATATATTTATACGTATCATTAACAAAACTTAACAGAATCCTTTGATTTGTAGGAAATGGCAGACCTAGCTCTACTTATGGAGTTCCAAATGGTAACGGTAATGGAAATGGTAATGGCAACGGTAACGGTAATGGAAATGGTTATTCATATGGTAATGGAAATGGAAACGGAAATGGTAATGGGGAAGAAAATGTAGGTATTTTTGCTAAACAAAAACGATTTGAGTTAGAATGCGAATATTATAGTTATTTTTAAAATTAGATGGCGCCAAATTATTAGCTTAAGAGTGATGAATGGCCTTAGATAACCATTCATTCAATTACGAATATACTGACTAATAGATGCTTTTGTGTCGACTCTCCAAAATTAAGATGATCTTTACGATATGTATGTTATTATAATATTTTTTGTAGGGACCTGCGCAATACCAATTTGAATACGAAGTAAACGATCCAGATTCTGGAAACCAATACGGTCACAGAGAAGAAAGAGATGGAGACTTTACGACTGGTGAATATAATGTTCTTCTTCCAGATGGTAGGAAGCAAATTGTATCGTACGAAATTGATGGGGATGAAGGATACAAACCCACTGTAACTTATGAAGGTAACAAAATATGACTCCTTTTATTTAGGTGTGTATCTAGAAATCTAGAGAATTCAAAGCCATTGGGTCAGGACATCATACTGGCCATTAAAGAGTAATTCATTTATTTAGAAAAAGTTATTCCCGAGTAAAATTTTCACTTTGACATAATAGCCTGTCATTTTTCAAAACATTTACTGATATTTTTTACATATGACTTGTTTTAGGAGTTAACAAGTCATAACATCCTTTAGTGTGTTATTTTTATTTATGTTCTATTAATACTTTACTTATATTGCAGGAGAGGCAAATGGAAATGGCAACGGTTACCCATCTAATGGTAAATATAAATTTATTTTCATAAATAAAAATACGATTAAATTTAAAAATAGATTTTCACCTTCTACATTGTGACATGCAAAAAGACTTAAAATTTGTAGGAAATGGCGGTTACGTATACAATGGAAATGGTAACGGAAACGGTAACGGCAACGGAGGTAACGGTAACGGCAACGGAAACGGATATAAAAACGGCAATGGAAATGGCAATGGATACGGCAATGGTAATGGAAACGGAAACGGCAATGGAAATGGCAACGGTAACGGTAATGGTAACGGCAACGGATATAATGGAAATGGTAACGGCAACGGGTTTAACGGAAATGGTAATGGGAGTAATGGCAATGGATACCCCTCGGGACCTTATTAGCTGTAATCTCTTCTCGAATTTTATAATGGACCTTGGTAAACAATCGGGTTTTTGTGATCGTATGGGAACTGACAAATATTGAAACCAATAATTTCAATATGTTGATAATTCAAGCGATATCTAGTCTCATTTCTAACATTACTTATTTAAGTGATATATTTTCTACTAATTCTATTGTGAAAAATTTTCTATGTTTTTATTTTACCTGAGCTTTTAAATTCATTCTTATTTTTCTATATCAATTGGCATTGCCTGGCGCATTCGCCATATTAGAGAAGCGTTCACCAATAAACCAGTATATATTTATAAATATATTTTTATGATGATCATCAGGAATCACTGATAATATATTTTTGTTTGCTTTTTTGAGGTATAGGAATATTTTGATGGGTAACATACAAACTTTCATAAAAGTACAAATAATATACAAAAAGTTAATGCACGCGTTACTGCTTTCTGCAATCATGATTAATAAACATATTTACTTAACTGTTGATATTTGTCAGCTCCAAGGCACCCTAACAAAGATGATGCTAATTTTTGATATTTATTTTTAAGTTTTGTACATTATAAACCAATGTGTTTTAATTTAAATATAAACCAAATGTTGCCAGATTTTTTTTAAGTCTCTATTTTTCCATGACTTCATAGAAAATCCATTTTTGTTTTATTGAAAACTAAAGAAAACATACAGTTAAAATATGACGATAAAAATTTTAAAATAAGCAGACTTAATAATTTTTTGGACATATGGTTTTATATTATACAGGTAAACCAAAACATATTTTAGGATATAATTTTCTAGATGAAAAAATGAAAGTTATATAGCAATTTTTTTTGTTTTTCCTGTATACTTAGTATTATTTTTTACATTTCATTTAACTCTTATAAGTATTATTTCATGTATTGTATTATTTACTCAGTATTTATAAAGCTTTCATTGAAACTGACTGATGACGACTGCTATGTTAAGGAACTGATACGAGGACTGTTGTGTGATTTTGCATTCTGTGTATATTTCATGTAAAAACGTGTATTTATTTATTATAAAATAAATCTTTTTGATAATAATTCGAATGTTGTATTTTTTATAGTTTGTAATTTAAATAAATCACTACAATGCTATGATAATGACCACAATCTCCTTATTTTTTCAAACATTTAAAGAGATGTAGGTAAGGTAATATATAAGAGAAAAATTATAAAGAAAAAAAATTAGGTAAAAAATTAGTTATTTTATTAATGGCAAAATGTCTTTAAATGAAATTTAAAATGATTCTTTAACAACTGGTTATTTAAAATAATTTCTTGATAAGTCAAGTTATGGACCCAATGCGATAGTTTTTCATAATTCAGCTACTTTTCTGGTTCTATTTTGTTATCCTGGACTTATTTTACAAGTTAAAATCAATATTATTTAATTTTGCGAGCAAGTAGTTAAGTAATTTTTTATTACTCGAAATTTTTTATAGCCTATAATCGTTCTTAATATAGTACAGTCGAGTCGCATTATAAGCTCACATTACTACTAGAATGATTTATATATATATATATATATATATATATATATATATATATATATATATATATATATATATATATATATATATATATTCTTTGGAGGTTCTTTTCTTGGGTATAGGTTTGCAATTTAAAACAATAAACAACTTGTTTATGTTGACGTTTCGCCCATGTTTATAAGCTTTTTTAAAACGTTAATTATTATACGATTCCTTGAAAATTTATCTTTCAGGTACAAGCAGACCTGCAGTTTAAACAAATAAGCAACTTGTTTATGTTGACGTTTCGCCCATGATTATGAGCTTTTGCTGCTTGTACCTGAAAGATATATTTTCAAGAAATCTTGTAATAATAAATGTTCATCATAATCATGGGCGAAACGTCAACATAAACAAGTTGTTTATTTTTTTAAATTGCAAACCTATTCCCAAGAAAAGAACCTCTAAAGAATATAATGTGCATGGTTAATATATATATATATATATATATATATATATATATATATATATATATATATATATAGAGAGAGAGAGAGAGAGAGAGAGAAAGAGAGAAATAGAGACAATTCTGTAAAAGCCGTTGCCAATATTTTGAAAACTACAAATTTTTGGAATAGACAACCTTATACAAAGTTACCCTTATTTTTAATGCTTAATATGATAAAATTATAAAAATAGGTGCATTTTATTTGAAAAAATTGACTTTTGACGATTTTTTAAATATAATTTTTATTCTTCTTTTTTGACCATTCGGTACCAACAATTTTCAAAATATCATAAAAAGACTACTAAAGTCGATCTTCGTCTACCAGAAAACTAACTCAAATTAAGTAATAAAGACTTTCTTATAAGAAAAATTTATAATTAGGTTTTGGCCAGCAAACGTCACTTTTGACATAAAAATTTAAATGAGTTCAAAACGGTGAAACTTAAATATGGAACACTATACATAAAATATATATAGAATTTTACATAGAAATCAAAAATGAAATAATATATGGGATCTTCCATTTAAAATAAGCAAGTTAACATCTACTTCCGGTATAGCCGGAAGTGCCGCCATCTTGAAAATATTTTATCCGACTGTCCCCCATGCACGTTAATACACTGTCAAATTTTCAGATTCTTCCTAATTATAGCTTTTCGACAATCGATCGATAAAGTTCCCCGAGAATATATATATATATATATATATATATATATATATATATATATATATATAAAGACTGCTGATAAATATTACCCTTATGTTAAAAAGTGCGGAGATCTCCAAGATAATGGAAAAGCTTCGGGTCCGAAAAATGACGGCAAAGCTGTTTCGTCCTAGTGTGGGACTCATCAGGCCATTGCGTTCGGTACAAACCATCATCTCGTATCTGTGTCCCATAAACAGATTTCACAGTTGAAAAATAGTATATAAGACACAGTGGCGACATCTTGATGGATCACTCAATAAGACAAGAGCAACACAAATCAACAATATTGTATTAAACCGTCATGGGATGGCGCGACGGTAAATTAAAAAAGGAATATTCAAAACTCGATACACGGGAACGTGCTACTCCAAGGGTAGAGGTTGCATTATTCGGCACCTGCATGTTATTGAGTGATCCACCGAGATGTCGCCACTGTGTCTTATTTATTATTTTTCAACGGTGAAATCTGGTTATGGGACACAGATGCGAGATGGTGGCCTGCTGAGTCCCATACTAGGATGAAACAGCGCAGCCGTCATTTTTCGGAGCTTTTCCATTATCTCGAAGATCTCCGCACTTTTTAAAATGAGAGTAATATTTATCAAAGGTCTTTATTTATACGCCTAACCGAGATTTTCCTATGTGACGGCTAAATAAATATTATATATATACATACATTCATACATATATATATATATATATATATATATATAAATATATATATATATATATATATATATATATATATATATATATATACATATACATGTGTGTGTGTGTGTGATACAGTATTCATCCGGGAATACATACTTTCGTTCGTTTGGTTTCCTGTAGAAGTTTGCAGACGTTTCGTCAAAATCTCATTTGGCATCTTCTGTGATTGTAGATCAACAGCAAACACAGAAGATGCCAAATGAGGTTTTGGCGAGACGTCTGCAAATTACTACAAGAGACCAAACGAGCGAACGGATGTATTCCCGGATTAATAGTGTATCACATGTTCCCATCCGTGAAACACTATGCAACAACATATCTATATATATATATATATATATATATATATATATATATATATATATATATATATATATATATATATATATATATATATATATATATATATATATATTTGAATTAATAATATGTGACGGCTTAATAAATACTATAAGTTACATTTTTTAACAAAAAGGACAACCATTATTATTTTTCAAATAAATGCATTATTTTTTCCTCCTATTCTAAAAAAATTTATTTATTGCCACCATAACTTCCATCTACTTAATTCAAAAAAGAATGAATGGATGAAAAATGAGCTTTATAACTAAATGTTAATTGAAAAATAAATTGAAATAGAAGAAGAATTACTACCATTTTATTGATGTCACCAAGAAAAATGTTATATGTACTTTTAGTTAAGTTTTGGTGTGACACAACCCAACTTTGCACCAACAAAAGAAGCGGCCTTATAACGCTAGGATATAATTTTAAATGGTAGACAAAATACAGGTTACAGATGAGTACTTGACCTTGA
The DNA here is from genome assembly GCA_034092305.1 of Diaprepes abbreviatus. Lineage (NCBI taxonomy): Eukaryota > Metazoa > Arthropoda > Insecta > Coleoptera > Curculionidae > Diaprepes > Diaprepes abbreviatus. The sequence goes on from JASJET010000129.1 coordinate 5,928,300, forward strand.
CCGCTCCTCAAGACAAGGCCAATGGATTTGCAGAAAAATTTTATGAACAATTTTAGTTTAACCCAAGCGCCGATCGCAGCAAGAAACAAGGAATAGATCATACGGTGTAAATTTACAAGTCCACATGGATTTAGGTATACCTGTCATCGATCCGGATAAAGTCAAAGGGATAGCTTCCGGTTTGATGATCAAGAGAGCGCCGATCTGGATGATTTGCCGAATGCAGCTCTGAAAAGAGGTCCGGACAAGACACCTTACAACTATTACTAATATTGAATAAATACATGAAGTTTTGCAATCAGCCCATTTTTCCTCAGATTGGAACGTGGCTAAGATAATTCTGAGTGGAGAGAAAGGCGACAAGAACACTAATATTAATAGCTACAGGCCTATTAGTCTCTTTTCCAATCTGGGGAAAATAATAGAACGTATGATACTAAATAGCCTAATGGATCTCATAACTGAAAAAAGGCAGTCACAGTAGCGTTTAACTGACTACCAGGCTGACTTCGTTTATTACTAAGGATTTCAACCGAAATTTTTATACGAGTACAATTTTTTTTGACATCAGTGAAGCTTTTGACAAGGTTCGGCATAATGAATCTGTAGTTAAGCAGGCTTGGAATTCGAGACTACCTAATAAGATTGGTCACAAGTTTTCTTGAGAGCATAACTTTTGAGATGTCGTCAAATGATGCCGTATCAAATATCAAGCCAATAAGAGCAGGGGTGTCCCAGGGTCCACCACTATCCCCCCCACCCTTTTTAACCTTTACATGGCGGACATTTTCGCAGACGTATAGAGCAGAAGATATATAATATTATGTTAATATTTAAAGGTTTATAATTACATCCAAATGATAACTCATTCAAAAATAATATTACAAATATTTTGTAGAATATGTGTAATATTAAAATTTAATTACAAGTAAAAATAAATTTAAATTAATTCAAATAGTTGTGTGAAAACATGTGTTGTTACTATTTTAATAAATTATTCAAATTTAGGTTAGATTTTCCACAAAGATTCTTCTTGTTCTAAAGAATGGAACCATTTATATTATTAAGAAATTTCTTGTTAGTAACATGGGAAATTTGTATGGTTTATTATTTACTTTTATTAAAATAATAAACGAAAACAGGTCCGTATTCTTCGTAAATGAGAGTAAAGAACTGGATATGTGTATTTAGCTTAAAATTCTGCTTAGTTCCTTCGACTTTAATGTTAGCATCATGAATAAAGATTTTGAAATATCTATTAATAAATATTTGTCTCCCCAGGAAAAATATTTTCTCCTTGTCACGTTTACTTTAACTATATATTTATTTTCTAAAATAAACTGTTTTATAAATAAATTAAACCAACTTCTAAAAAGGCGCTAAAAAGCAAAAATAACAATATAAATTTTTTATAAAATTGAAATTTTTAAAGTAGGCGTCAAATGAATACCCGATAAAAAATGTTATTCACACAAAAAGATTGAGAAATATTTAATTTGAAATTGCTTTCTCATCGTAGCTTTTATATTTATTTAGTGTTAGTAGTTATTTGTTTCATTTAGTAATAATTTAGAGCCGACTTCAAAAAATTTCATATAAAAATTTGTATTCTTTTTTTCGCTTTTTAGAGTTTTTTTAAAGTTGGTTCACTTCACTTTTAAATATTATTTATCGATTTTTAGTCTTAAATTGAGTTGGGTTTCTAAGCTCGCATAAAATTACCCACTTTATCCGAGTTGTAGACCACACCAAATCGAACAATAAGAAATTCCTTGATTCTGAGAATTCTCCAAATACCAGTTTTGAATGGAATTGTACCAAACAAATATTTAGGCCACTATAATAAATCAAGTATCTTGAATTTTAAGAAATTAATTTTAGATTTTTAACCTAGGTCCGAGAAACCCAATATCGATATTGAAAAACCTTGAGGCGTGTAAATATTTTACTCCGACATATGTTTTCCTGCATATTGAGTTTGAAGAAATTAATTTAAAATCCGTAATATATCAAGAAAATGTAAAATTTTTAGTCCTCCATAATGTATCTGCCATATTAGATTGTAAAAGATTAACTTTAGATTCGTACCTACGGTTCCGAAAACCCTCTAAAAACAATTTTAAAAAATGTGAATAAAGTACAATTTTTAACTCACCACATTAGATCCTCCTTATTAAATTTCAAAAAAATAATTTATAATTCCTAATCCTACCTTAATTTACATCCTCGAAAACCTCCAGTACCAATGACAACAGAAGACACCGAGCGGCCGCAGCGATAACACCGCTACGAACTCGAGTAAACTCAAGATGAATTTAGAACAGATGAGCGATCAAGAATTTCTCGCCGTAATAGAAGACAAAAGAAAGAACTTCGATGCGAAGCCCTTCGGACAACAACTGGACACCCATTCTCTTCAAGAAAAAATTAAAGAACTAGAAAATCAACTGAGGATCACAGCACAACAAAAAGATGAAAAGATACACCACATGAGAAAACAACTAGAAGAGAGCACTAGAATTATAAAGAAGATTCAAGAAGAGAATGCACAACTACAGGCCACGTCCAAGGACTTACTAGCCAGAATGAAAACAATGGAACGAATACACTACAATGACAACGAGGATTCCGACGCCATACAGAGCGACAATGAATCCCAAGGCCACAAAAACAAGAAGAAAAGAAAAAGACGAAAACGCAAAAAGAAAACCAACACGAATGAAACCCAGAACACACAAGATACAGAGTAGACCATGGAAATACCGCCTAAGCCTCCAAAAATACCAACAATCGTCCTCAGGGAAAAAGAAACCTACAGTGAAATACTCCAGAACTGTAGAAATAACCACATTGAACTAGATTATGCCAAGAGCATACCAGAAGGAGTAAAAATATACACAAAAGATGCCGAAGCACACAAACAGCTGCGTAAACTCCTGGGAGATTCCAGAAAACCCTTCCATACTTACACTCCCGAGGACGAGAAACCACTGCACATAATCCTGAGAGGAGTCATCGGGTCAATCACTAAGACCGAGATCATCAGCGACCTGCACACAAAAGGCTTTCATCCCCTAAAAATCATCCGATGGCATTACAAAGACAAGAAACCCATGCCCATGGTGCTTGCCGTCATGCCGAAGAATGAAAGTCACATCCTTCACATCGGGAAAATAATGGTAAACCGAATCAGACCAGAAATACAACGAAAGAGGTCCAAGATGTTCCAATGCTACAACTGCCAGCAGTTCGGGCATGCAGCACAAAACTGCAAAGCCAGTCCACGCTGTATTAGTTGCGGCAGTGACCATCACTGGTCAGAATGCCAAAAGTCAAAGGAGGAACCACCCAAATGCGCCAACTGTAGAGGGGCATATCCTGAATCCTACAGGAAATGCCCCAACAGACCACAACACACAAATCAGGATCGCAACGCCTCAAACCCAGGACACGGGGTGCACCACCTCGGGACACCTTCTACAAACACAGAGTTCGACGACAAAGTACACAGGATCATGCAACACATGATGACCCAGTTCCAAGCCGCCTTAAAAGACATGCAGAGAGAGACCCAGGCTTAAGGAAGTCACAGGAACTAAACAGAATCAGGATCCAGACAACAACTCACAGACGAATAGGAACAAACGTCCACCAGAAGCAGGACACTCACCAGAGGGAACTCCATTATATTATATTTAGATTAAGTTCATAATTAGTTAAGCCTCATATATGATCTGTACATTAAATAGAAGTTTATAGTCTTTTGTACTGACTTAGAAGCTAATAAAGAAATTGGAAATTGGACATACTCCGAAAATATGAATTTTTTGGAACGCCATATTGCATGTTTTAGAAAGAATTTTTGTAATACAATTTTAAATACATTATTTACAATCTCAAAAAATCCTCAGTAACCATTTTGAACAAAATCGAGAGATGTTAAATTTTTATTCCGCCATATTAGATTCGCCATATCGAACATTTTAAAAACAATTTTAAATTCCTAAGATATACTCTCAAAACACACCCTATAGCAATTTTAGACAAAATCGAAAAATATTAAATTTTTAGTCAGCTATATTCAATTTTTTAAAAATTATTTTAAACTCATAATTTACACCTTCAAAATCTCCCTATACCAGTTTTGGACAAAATTGAGAAATGTCCAGTTTTTAATCCGCCATATTGATTTTTCAAAAATAATTTTAAAAAACTCTCCCATACCAATTTTGAAGAAAATTGAACCAAAATTATATTTCTTTTGTCCGCCATATTTTCAGCGCGATCTTGGATTTTACCTGAAGTCGGGTAAAGAAAAACCCGAATGGGTGATCAGAACCCGTACATATTACGAACGCTAATAACAGAGTCCAACGCCTTATTGACGTAGACACTTGTACCTTCACCGCCTGAGATTCCAGAGCCGTGTTAAATCCCACATCTATAACAGTCCTGTCGCAAAAACACCAAAAACGCAATCGCCTCAAAAACGTCTCTGCTGACTCCGCCGGATTAGGTCGTTAACCTAGGACATGGGGTTAATTTGAAATATGCACTTTTTACAAAAAAAAAGGATGTACTCGTATTAATACCTATTTAGATTTTTATATTTGCTTTTCGTCGGTGGAGAACTATACTCGTATATTGAAGTATCTTAATTTTATTTTTGCATTCACATATCTACATTTCTCCAAAATAACTAGCATCTAAACACTTACCTCAGCAAAACAAGTGTCTCCCTCTAGCACCAATATGGACCTTAACTCTCTCTATTCGTTTTATTTCTATGGAACTTCAACAAAAGCCTTTATTATGCCCCCTTATCTATAAATTCTAAAGCCAATTGAAAAAACCGAATATTTTCATGGATAAACTCAATTGTTTGGACACAATACTGACCTGAAAATAATAGTAATTTTACATAAAATTTTCGTATAATTTTACATTTTATGCATTCCTTTAATTTTATATTGAGCAGTTAATCCCATTTTTGGAAATATCTATCTTAATAGGACTTGTTTTATTTATTAAAAAAAAGCAAGATTTTTAACTGGCACCACAAGAAAGGATAGCAAATGGACTTTTAAAACACATTACCTAGCATAAATTAAATTCAGTTAATTTTTTAATTTTTGAAAACTTACTTATTAAAAAACGCCCAATATTTAAATATCCCTCTTAAATGTTAATTTATTGCAGCTTAATTTCACGTCAAAGGAATTGGTATGTTTATTTATAATTTAGACAATTATTCTTTTACCTAAAGAAGGAAAAACTACCTTTCTATATAGTATTATTTAAATTATTAGTTTATCCACTTTTCAACCAAAATAATGCGTCGGTTAAATTTGCCTTTACAAATGACATTCTACAGTAATTTGTTTTTTGTTAGCGTCATTCCGGTTTAGCCTACTATTCATTATATTAGTTGGGTGGTAAAAAAGGGTGCTTGTGCTTTGACAGTTGTTACAAAAATGGAATATTATAAAAGTTAAGGTAAAATTTTTGTGAAATTGATTGTGGTTTAACTACAACAGAAAATTACTATATTATTATGAATAATTAATTTTTGGGTAGGACTAGTGTTCTAAAAGTAAGAAAAATAAGTATCTCACGAAAATTTTTTCTATATTTTTAGATGCAAACGGATAAAAGTTAAAACGTTGGTGTACCAAATAACCTAGATGCGGTTAGAACTTTTGAAGAAGAACCTCGTAAGGTAGGTGTTTGCTATTTTCTAAAATATTGCATGTAACAATAAATAAATATTTATAATAAGAATGTAAAAGTCGCTTTTGAACCGCTTCCACCTAATTTTCAAACAGTAAATATTGAAAATCTGAAAAAGTTGGACATAATAGTATTTACTAAATATATTAAATGAAAAGTGTTACGATTAAGTTACTTCTTCGAATTTATGAAATATAAAAAAAAAAGTTTAAAATTTAGGGGTATGCAGTGGCGTAGCGTGGAGGGACACTAGCTAGGGATAGCAAATTTATAAAAAAACATATATTTTGAATAGAATTTCCTTTAATTTTTTCGTTAATAGAGGAAATACCGTATCCATAGGTTATTATGATCATTCAGTCCTTTTACAACTGGTACGTATTGTCATAAATGAGGAATATTACCATTCTATAATAAGAATATGTCCGTATTTGTACAGATTTTCAAAATCTATGACGGATAATTGACGAATACGGACTTTCATACGCATTACCAGATTTACATTGGGCACGCCAATTTTTAAAGGTTTTCGTTGTTGGTCTAAATTTAGTCTTAAAATTAGAAATTTTCATAGAATGTGGCAGGTTCTTAATAGAATTCCGAAATCTCTTATCTGCAGATATAATCGAAGGGTTGCTAGGGATTTTGTTAAATGAATAACAAACTTTTATTTTTAAACGGAATTAATCATTTTCAACTGACTTTTAAAAGTAGGAGATGCTATATTCGAACAGCGACACCAATTTCAATAAAATTTTTTAGACTATGTTCCTGAAATTGCTGCGATGGTCCCATCCCGGAACAAAAAAGGTTAGGGCCCCATATTATTTTAGTCGAAATTGATTGTGTAAAATCCAAGGTGGCGCTGATAATATAGCGGACAAAAAAATTAGTTTTATCTGATTTTCTCGAAAATTGGTGTGGAGAGTTTTCGGGATCGTACATAACGAATCTAAAATAATTTTTTTAAAATTCAATATGACGTATCTAATATGGCGGTCTAAAAATTTTACATCTCTCGATTTTGTCCAAAATTCATTTAGGGGGGTTTTCGAGGGTATAAATTACGAATTTAATCTAAAAATTTTATTTTTCCGGATGATGTCTAGAATTGGTATTGGGGAGTTTTCGGGGGTGTCGATTAGGATTAATCATGTCCAAACATTTTTGAACCTTTAGAAAAATTAACTATATATGTATATCTATGTATATATATATATACATATATATATATATATATATATATATATATATATATATATATATATATATATATGTAATTGAAGGTTTTCGGGCATCCCGTGTATGTGCTGAGTCCCTTTCAGGACCGTAAGGCAGCTGACGTTTCGGTGAAATCTCATTCACCATTTTCAAAGCTCACTGTATGGCGTCTACGAGCGAACTGACGCCTGCGACTCCGGTGTTATCGGTACCGTGTACCCGTCGGACGTGTTCGTTTTCCGAATGGTTCCGAGCCATCAGGTGGCGTGACCTTCTGCGCGTCATCGGCCCTGTTGCCAGTGTTTGTGGTTGCGTTGCCGAGTTGTAATCTCTTTCGTTACTAAGTGGTACTGGTTGATGTTTTGTAAGCAGATTTTTCCAAGTATTAGGTACACGTTGGCTATCACCTCTGCTATTTAATTTGTTGGGCCTCTTTGCAATTTCAATAGCCTCCCTGATAACTCTTCTGGACAGGTTTTCACATCTCGATAGCATTTTTGTTCCCGAGAAATTTATCTTATGTCCTGTGTTTAACCAGTGTTGGGCCAGAGCAGAAGAAGTTGTTTTTTGCTTGACAGCGTTTATATGTTCGTCTCTTCTGGCGCTTATTTTACGGTTGGTTTGGCCTACGTAAAATGAGCTGCACTCTCCGCATGGAATTTCGTACACTCCCTGGTTTTCTAGAGGGATTTTTTCTGTAGGTGGTGGCAAGAGATATTTTACTTTACGGTCTGTGGTGAAAATGGTTTCAATGTTGTGTCTCCTGAGAATTCTTGCGATCTTGTCTGTCGTGCCTCTTACATAAGGAACAAAAGCCTTGGAGCTATTCTCTTGGTTTTCGCGATTTTTTGGGGCCAAGTGTTTGTTTTTTAGAACCTTGTCTATATGTTCTTTTTTATAACCGTTCTTTGTTAGGGCTTCCTGCAGTATGCTCATCTCTTTGTGATAATTTTCTGGATCTGCAAGGGACTGCGATCGAAACGCAAGTGATTTCACTACTGCAAATAATTGGGCGGGGTGGTGATGTGAATCGGCGTTGAGGTACCTGTTGGTGTGAGTGGGCTTTCTGTAGACAGTGTGCGAAAGCAAGCCATGTTCTTTTCTTTTCAATAGGATATCCAGAAACGGTAGTTCTCTTTCCTGTTCTGTCTCCATGGTGAATTTAATTTTGGGATGTATACTGTTTATGTGTTCCAGGAAACTTTTGAGATTTTCTTTCCCATGTTGCCAGATAACGAATGTGTCATCCACGTAACGTAGCCACAGTCTTGATTTATGTGAAGAGGTCTCCAAAGCTTTTGATTCAAAGTCTTCCATAAATAAGTTAGCGAGTGCAGGAGATAGCGGCGATCCCATCGGGGCTCCCTCGATTTGTTTATATCGTCGGCCTTCATAAGTAAAATAGGTGTTATCAAGACAGTGTCTAGCTAATTCGATGATATATTTTGGCAGATTGTATTTGTTTTCTATTACAGAAAGAACCTCTTTAACTGGTATTTGTGTGAAAAGTGATGTTACGTCAAAACTAACTAGACATTCTTGTTTCGTCCTAATATGGGACTTGTCAGGGCACCGCATTCGGTACAAACCATCATCTCGCCTTTGCATCCTATAAAGCTGAATTTAAAATCAAAAAACAGCAAATAAGACGACAAAGGTGACATCTCTATGGTTCACTTGATAACACAAGAACCACACAAACTAACAAAGTTGTAAAAACCACCATGTGGTGGCGCGACGGTGAATTAAAACAGAAATATATAAAATCGAGTACACGAAACGCGCTGCCCAAAGGATAGGAGTTGCATTTTTCGATACTGGCAACCAGACCTACTACTAATTGGGGGATTGTTTGGTGCGACACGTGGCTTTGGCTGCTGAAATTAGCAGTAGGCCTGGTTGCCAGTACCGAAAAATGCGACCCCTATCCTCTGGGCAGCGCGTTTCGTGTACTCGATTTTATATATTTGTTTTAATTCACTGCCGCATTAGTTTGTGTGGTTTTTGTGTTATCAAGTGAACCATCATCATCGTATATATCCACTGCTATTGCATCTCACACGGAGGAATCCGTGAAAGCCGCATAAACATATATGTATATGTATATATATATATATATATATATATATATATATATATATATATGTTATGTCGGATATTCTCACGGGTGTGATGTGTAATCGAAGGTCTACGAGCGACGCCATACAGTGAGCTTTGAAAATGGTGAATGAGATTTCACCGAAACGTCAGCTGCCTTACAGTCCTGAGAGTCCTCAGCACATACACGGGATGCCCGAAAACCTTCGATTACATATATATATATATATATATATATATATATATATATATATATATATATATATATATATATATATATCTTAGCACATATTTTAAGGAGAGCCATTGCTTCAATAGTTTCTCCCTGAATCCGCCCATGATAAGTTTCTTATCTTCCTTAAATATATCCTTTTCTAAAATATATACTAATTTAAATTAAACATTTTTTTCAGAAGTTACCATTATTAGGTCATTTTTGGTTATGTGAAGAAGTTTACAAAATAATAAGTTGAGTAATCGATAAAGTACATTAAACGTTGTGATATTATTTTTAACCTACCTCAAAAAAAAAGAGGTTATCAATTCGAGACGTATATATGTTTTAATTATTGTTTGTTCATACCATAATGTGATAAAACTTTCTCGGAATGACCTCAGAGAAACATTTCCGTGATAAGTTTATTTCAAGACAGTTGAAAACTAAAAAAACTTTCAAAAATTTTTGGTTTGTGAAATTTTTTTTTATTTCATTCCGACTTTATTCTCATGTAAATTTTTACAAAATTTTCAACATTTTCTAAAAGGTTATCCAGAATCGTTCCAAAAACATTTCCAAAATAGGTTTAGTGTAAAGGGGTGGAAAACTGAAAAGATTTGTTGGTAACCAAACTTTTTGATTGTCTTCATTTGCATAAAACTTCAATACATTTTTATTTAAAACAGTTTGTAATTTATTATTTACTTTTTGGTGCAATTTTTGAGATCGGTTGGTTTTTTATTACCAAAATAAATTATTTTGATTGATGTGTTATGACTAAAAAATTACATAAATAAAAATTCATTTATAAATGGCTAAACTATTTCATAATTTTGTGAGGAAAATCTGTTTTTGAGAAATTATGATTATTATGTATATATAGGATGGCACATACATTTCCGTCGGTTCATATACAGAAAACGATAAAATATTTTAAAAATATTTCTAATGATGGATATATAGGTTTATTAGGACCACATTTTAAAATTATTGTGAAGTATACAGAGTTAGCCAAATAAGTGTGAAAAATTTTAAAAAGTTATTCTTGAATTAATTTAATAATAAGTTCATATAAACACTCTAAAAAAAGTACCACTCTGTATCAGGGGCGGTTCAACGGGGGGGGGGGGGAGGCAATCACCCCCTCCCCGTCAACAACTTGCTTTCACTTGTCATACTGTATTTTTATGATATCACCGCCCTCTTCCCAAAGAGAGAGGCTGGATCCGCCGCTGCTCTGTATAATATTTCCCATAATAATATTTTTTTATGAAAACTGTAAAAAGTGTTGTGTTCCAAAATTAACTTAATTATCTTTGACAAGAAATAATGTAAATTTAAAACACTAAAAATAATAACAAATTTAAACACCCTGTATCTTAAAAGCTAAGCATTATCGGACATATGTTTATATGAACTTTTATGCTTAAAATTCGCTCAAGAATAACTCTTTAAAATTTTCGCACTTATTTGGAAACATCCTACACATTCTGAATGGGCTACGTAATCGCATCATGTACGTGCTCAGATCGTTTTTCTTTGTTAATTTTTCAATTTATTTTAATTAAAATTCACCTTTATGAATGCCACTTTTGAAATATGAAGTTAACATTCTCATTCTTCCCCACACATGATTTTTCTCATTTGTGTTTGCGACCTTCGAATTACTTGAATGATAATTATACTGAATGAAATTTTTTTGAATGAAAAAAAAATTATGAACATCACTATTATATTAAAATACAAATTGCCATAAGTTAAGCTTACCTACCCATTAATTTTTACATCATTAATAAAATAAATCTGAAATGAACCTTAAGAAACTTTTATTGGAGCACCTCCAACTAAGATTAAAAATAATTAACACTATTTTAACAATTACGACGTCCGATAGTTACAAATTATTGACCCAATCACTGCGTAATTGAGAAAGGCCATAGATAAACTGTAACAAATAAAAAAAAAGATCTAATACCATCAAATTACGAACAGTAGGTTATTATTTCACAATATTAAAACGGATTTACATTATGAATCGTATTATATTGAAAGGTGGTACATTTCAAGGTGATTAATAATTTGTTTATAAAATTACTATTATAATTATCCGCTATTTCATCTGTCTCGATAAGAAGATTATAATATTTTTCAACAGCTGCTGAGAAAGTAGACAAAAACACTTCATTGATTAATATATAAAATCGTAAACGTTTGCGCACGTTATATGGAAACGTTGTGTCGACTGGAAATAAAATAAAAATGGCTAAGGTAGTAAGTTTATTAAAGTTATATGGAGCTTTCGGACGCAGATTCTGCTTTTTCTCGGTTTCTAACAAGCGGTAAGACTTAGATTCACTGGGATCCAGAAACAAAATTATTGTTCTAGCAATTACATCTAGGTAGAATGGACGTGGAGAAGACCGGACCACCGAACAAACAATAAAATAGATTACATTATCACCAACAAAAAATATATAGTGTTCGATCTGAGAACTTTCAACAAATTCGACCTGGGTAGTGATCACAGACTCGTTCGAGCAAAAATAAACATCAACATTTAAAAAGAACGGAACAATTGGATTAAACTCCAACGTTTTCCAACTTCAGAGGAATTAAAACAAAATAAAAACACATATCAAGAGTATATCAAAAAAAAATTACACCATTGGATAAACTTAATACATTGATAATAAACGAACTAGAAAATAAAATCCAAAAAGGTAGCCAAACTGCAGTAAAGAAAATCTGAACTGGTAGAAGACAGAGAGTAAATTATCACAACAGACCAGAGACCTGGTAAATAAAAGAGGAAACTAGGAGAAAGACAGCAGACTATATACAACTAAACACAGAAATCAGAAAAAAAAATTAGATACGATATCAGGAAGCATAAAACGGAAAGTATTAAAACAATCATGGAAAACAACAAAAATATGAAGGTATTAAAATCCATAAACTCAATTGGTAAATGCAATACAAACCAACTTAAAGATAAAAAAGAAGAAGAACCCAAAAATGGACGAAACAAAGTGGCTAACATCGTAGAAGAGTTCCATTCAAATTTGTACAGTTCAGTTAACCCAAAACCAGACATCAAGCTCCCCAATATTACAAATGTTGTTTCAGAAGAAATACTGCACATTACAATCGAAGAGTTGAAACATGCTTTGTCACAAATGAAATCTGATCGTGCCCCTGGAGAAGATGGTATATCTAAAAAAATGTTGGAGCTTGGAAGATCTGCAACGCTGCAACGAGTATTCTTTTGAATAGATGTCTTCAAAAGTGCAAGATCGAAAATTATCGCCCCATAAATCTCCTGCCACATCCATACAAATTACTTACAAAGATTATAACTAACAGACTAACGAACCTCCAGTAGAAGCTGGGTTTCGAAAGGGCTTTAGTACAACACAGCAGATATAGAACATCAAATTACTATTCGGAAAATTCACACAATATAATATTCAAATCCACCTAGGCCTTTGTTGATTATAGCAAGGCTTTTGACTCTGTCGAGCTATGGGCCATATTTCAAGCAATGGACAATGCAAGGATTGACTCCAGATACAGAAATGTTATGCAATATGTTTATAGTAAGACCACACTGTAAGTAAAGATAACAGAAGGCCTAGAAACACAGAAGATAAATATTAGTCGAGGGGTGCGACAAAGAGATACGAGTTCCCCTAAACTCTTTACCTTAACACTGGAAGATGTCTTTAAACAACTAAACTGGGAATATGAGGGCATTAGCATCGATGGTACATATCTCAGCTATTTACGTTTCGCAGATAACGTGATATTAATAAGTAAAAATCTAAACAAGTTACAGGAACTACTTTCGGAATTGAAAAATGCTTCAGAGAAAGTTGGATTAAGCATGAACTTAGCAAAAACCAAAATAACATCTCCCGAAGAAACGTCAATTTATGTAGGAAACAACTAAATACAAAGAGTCGAGGAATATTTGTATTTAGGCAATCAAATTAGGCTTGGAAAAGAAAATCAACAAGCGGAAATACATAGGAGAGTTAGAATGTCGTGGGTAGCCGTTAGAAGATTGCGATACGTTCTTAAAAACCCTGATGTTCCCATTAATTTGAAAAGAAGAGTATTTGACTCGTGGGTTCTCCCAGCAACGACCTATGAAATGGAAAACCACCACACTAACAGTTAAAGCAGCTAATAAACTGCGTACTACTCAGCGAGCAATAGAGAGAATTATGCTGGGAATATCACTAGGTGACCGACTAAAGAACGAAAAAGTAAGAGGGCGCATGAAAGTGGAGGATATGATAGAACGCAATGCTACTTTGGAATCGACCTGGGTAAGACACGTCGCTAGGCAAGACTATACAACATGAAAAAAACATATATTGCAATGGTGACCTAGGTCGTCTAAAAGAAGTATCGAAAGATCCTCAAAAAGATGGATAGACGACATAAAGAGGAAAGCAGGTAGAAATTGGCACCTGATTGCAGAAAATAGATTGAAATGGAAGATACTAGAGGGGGCATATGTCCAGAAAAGGGCCAAATTCGGCTGCTAGCGATAGAGAAAGAGGGAGAGAATTTTTTCTGGTGTCCCTCGAATATTTATTAATCCATTTATGTTATTTAGCCTTCGCTCATCTAATATTGGATATAATACAGGCGACAAGTAAATTTTTTTGATCAACCCACTTATCACGCTGATTTTTTGTATATACTTTAAGCCCCCTTTTCCTAGCTTTGTGAAAAAGTAATACCTTGTGCTTGTAAAGGGTGTTTTTATAGAGGTATAGAACTTTTAAATGGAATAAAACAAAGATGAATTTTTTAAATTGACATGAAATTTACTTTATTCGAAAGATAACCTTCTGGCATTATAATTTAAATATGACTTCTGGCATAGATAGATAGATAGGTAGATAAATTTATTTCATTACATTTTGTACAGAAAAATACAATTGTAATATGTCACAAAACAAAATAAAAATAAGGTTAAAACTATCTGTAAATTACATTAAAAAAGTCCTAACAATAAGCTCTAGAAGAAGTCTCCATGTACTCATCCACCGAATAGAATGCATGCTCTAACAAAAATTCCTTTAAAAATGCCATCTATGACCGCCACGGCTGGCTCGGACGTAGTCTAATCTGGAGGGCCAATTTTCGATGACTTTTTCCAACATTTGTGGCCGTATATCGGCAATAACGCGGCGAATGTTGTCCTCCAAGTGATCAATCGTTTCGGGCTTATCGGCGTAGACTAGCGACTTCACATTTCCCTACAGAAAATAGTCTAGCGACGTTAAGTCGCACGATCTTGGAGGCCAATTCACGGGTCCGAAATGTGAAACTATGCGGTTACCAAACGTTTCCTTGAATAGATCAATTGTGGCACGAGCTGTGTGGCATGTTGCACCGTCTTGTTGAAACCACAGCTCCTGCACATCATGGTTGTTCAATTGATGAACGAAAAAGTCAGTAATCATGGCTCTATAGCGGTTATCATTGACTGTAACGTTCTGACCAGCATCGTTTTTAAAGAAGTACGGACCAATGATTCCACCAGCCCATAAAGCACACCAAACAGTCAGTTTTTCTGGATGTAACGGTGTCTCAACATACACTTGAGGATTATCATCACTCCAAATACGGCAGTTTTGTTTATTGACGTATCCATTCAAACAAAAGTGAGCTTCATCGCTAAACAAAATTCGCTTATGAAAATCGGGATCAACGGCAATCTTGTTTTGGGCCCATTCACCGAATCTACGCCTTGCTAGGTGATCGTGTGGCTTCAATTCTTGCACGAGTTGGATTTTGTAAGCACGCAAACCAAGATCTTTCCGCAAAATCTTCCATAAAGTGAATGGACACATATCCAATTCCTGTGCACGATGGCGGATAGACTGATTCGGGTCTTCCTCTACGCTACGCTCTACAGCAGCAATGACTTCTTCTGTACGCACTGTACGACGTCTCTGTGGATGCGTATTATCTTTTAGAGTAAACGTGGTGCGAAAACGTTCCATAGTTAATCGAATTAATTTTTCTGATGGACGATTATGTTGACCGTAAAATGGACGTAGTGCGCGATACGTATTTCGAACAGAACCATGATTTTCAAAATAAATTTGCACAATTTGGAAGCGTTGTTCAGGCGTCAGTCTATTCATGTTGAAATGCCAAACCAAACTAAACATAAATCACTTGACATCTGACAAAATGGCCGCCAGTTAAAAAAGTGTTGCCAACTTAAAGTTCTATACCTCTATAAACAACACCCTTTACATAACTTCAAATATGGCGAAAAACAGTGCTTTTTGGATATTTAAGTTAGGATATTTAAAAAACCGGACATGATGTAGCAATTCTGAAGCCAGACTTAGATTCTACGCACCAAAATCCTTGGGGAAAGTTTACTATAGTTTCATTTATTGGCCCTTGTTGACCTGTGCAAGTGAGGCATAGCTTAAAGAAGGAATGTTCGTTGAGCCACAATGCGAGAACTTTTTAAAGGCGAAAATTTTGAAACTACACTTTCGAGAAAAGAAAATAAAGCATACACTGCCTTCAAAAATGTATGTAGTAACTTCCTAAGTGGCAAGAAATCGGAGAACTACAAAAATTTAGTTCAACTTATCCAATATTACAAGACGTTAGATTGCAACATGTCACTTAAGATGCATTTTCTTCAATCTCATTTCGAATTCTTCCCCGACAATTTATGTAGAGTTTCAGACAAACACGGCGAAAAACTTCACCAGCAAATTGTTCAAATGGAGAAATGGAATAGTGTAAAAATGACCCCAAACATGTTAGAGGACTACTGTTGGACCCTCAAACGTGAAACCGAAAGCGAAAAACGACAATTATCCCAATTAGCCCTTATAGAGATGTATTTATAAACTTTAGATATAAGAATTTTGTTTTCTAAATTTTAACTTTAACAATAAAATATCACTAGTTAATGTAAAAGAATTGCGATAAAATATAAAACTTTTTTTATGTATTGCAATATATCGAAATAAACTATTTTTAGTTTATTTTTAAATTAGTGTAAATAGTAATTTTAGCAAAAATAAATAAATCATTTGTGATTTGTAGTAGTTTTATTCATAATTAAGAGAAATATAGTTTAAATTGACCAAATCGTTGCAAATCATGTTAATATTATAAGCAATTACTTTCTTAAAAATTAATATGTATATTTCGTTTTATTTTTAATAGAAATAACCATATTATTTAATAACTTTTGCATTATGGATATTAAATTTAACTTTCTTTTTCGTATTAACTTGTTGTTGAGTCATAATATATTTTTAAGGAAATCAAATAAATAAAGTGACTTTTATATATTTTTTGAGAACTGATTTTAAATTTACATGTCCATAAAAGCCTACTTAATTTTGCTTACCTAAATATAGTGTGTTAATTTCACTGCAGATTGTATAAAGGTGCAGAAGAAGTGCATGTTATCTTTGAAGCCTCATGTATCTCATTTTTTATCGATAATCTTACAATTTTATATAAAAAATTTCTAGGGAATTTAGAACTTCGCATTATTATTCCAGTTTTAGTCTTACTAATAACTTTTTTTTTTGGAAAAAAATAAAATGTTGCTTTATTTTTGACGCACGCAATATTTGTTTTTGGTGGTTGGAAATAGCGACCGTTTCGGATAACAGCAACTTACTTTATTATTTCAAAATAAAATATATTTATATGCCATATGATACATATAGTATATTATAATATTGGGATTGGGATATGTATATATATATATATATATATATATATATATATATATATATATATATATATATATATATATATGTATATATATGACTTTTTCTTTCAATAGTTTCATTGTAACAATGCACAGTGACACTAGCTAATAATACCATAGCAGTTGTGCAAAAACAAACTACGTTCGTACGAATATGGGATAACGGAAGATTCTGCATGTAGTCAAACAACAGACATGTGTAATTTGACGTCAAGCGTTACTTGCAGTTTATATTTTTCTTTTCAATTCAAAAAATTTATCAGCTTTTGTTAAACGTAACTCCTTTTCATTGGTAAGTTTACGTATCTCCTCAGGATTTTCTAAGCAGATCAAACGACTTTCAAATTTATTGCAAGTGCCACAAGTATCACTTTTCGTTAGTCCAAATTTAAAGTTACATTTCCAATTAAATATACTTTAAGACCTGGATGTTCAGTCATAAATGTATGAAATATTTTCTTTACAGTTATTGCCAGGGAGATAATAGGTGTTTGGGTCTCTTCTTCTAGAATAGTGCGACTGTCTATTTTTAAATGATCTAATATGGATTTCTATTGAAGTCTGAATATTATCCAGTTTTATTTGATCTATTGGAATGTCTATCCCGTTGATCCTTTGGGCTAGTCCCTTTTGTAAAGAAATGTTTCTGTATTCGTCTTACTCTCATATATAGCGCCGTAAAAACCACAGAAAACTTTGACAGCGAGCTGTTCTTCTTTTCCTCTCAAATGAATTTGGCTCAGCGTAGTCCGGGTAATGACAGAGGCTCTTGAGCACTGTTAATTTTTTCGTCTTCTACTTCATTTTGTAAAATATCGCTCTGCTCAACAGTCTTACGACTTCGTTTCTGGTTTGGAACATGGTATGATATTAGCCCTAAAAAATGAAATATATTTTTCTGAAACTTTATAATAAAACCACAGTAACTGTTTTTACCTGCGAGATGACTATCTTGTTCATCTTTACTGATTAAACAGTAAAACTGATTGAAAATAAGAAACCTTTCATCCTCCGTAAATTTAGTATAACACTTGTACCGAGAACAACTACAAAATATGTTTGTTACTAAATGGAATAAAAATTATTTCTGAGAAAGTTTGGCTTGCAATTGGATCTTATTTCAACTTTCGAAACCTCCCTTCCTCTGTAATTTACGTATTTCTCTCCTTTGGTTCTTGCTTCTTTTATTTCCGTACGTTTTAGTATCTTTTACTTCTTTTTTAATGGCATTTACTCAATATTCACAAAAACTGACATATTGGATTTTTGCAAAGAAAGCCTGAATTTTCTTCACACTCCCCAGTTACTAAAATCTCATTTTAAATACTTAAGATTTTCACATAACCTGGAACAACGATGATGCTTTAACGTATACATTATTTTAACGAAAATTTAAACCAAACTTAACGAAAATTAAGAAACTTTTACGTCTGTTCTTAGAGCGTATGTCACTGTCATTATCTACTTAAGTGAATGCTTTGTTTTCCAAAGAAGACTTGATAAAAACAGTTGCAAATTATTATGCATCATGGCTGTCCATGGCGCACTTGTCATAAGTAAATAAATTATCCAGTATTTTGCTTAATAATATTTAATTTCTGTTCTTATGTCTAATCCAATCGCAAATAAATTAGTACCGTTAGATTCGTCAAAGAATGCTTTTTTCGAAAAGTAGTTGTCAAAAAGGGGTCGCCATTTGAAAATTAATAGTTAGAAATGAAAACGTAATTTTGTCAACTTATCTTATTCCTGTCTTTCATACTAGTAACTAAAACTTTGCGATTGTATTTTTTTGGCATCACCTAAGGCCCTTAGATTAGTTTGCGTCCGATCATGGCCACCTAGATGCAATTTTAAAAGTGGCTCTAAAAAAATGAAGTAGACGTAAAAAGTTTTTAAAATGTCACATTCTGATCTAGAATTGTCTCAGAAATCCAAAAATGTTAAAATATCCATTTAAAAATTCAAAACCGGGGCCATTTCCGGTGAAACCGGAAGTGGCCGGAAAGTGGAAAATATGCGAAAACTCTCCCCTTCACATACCATTTACCTGTACCAATTCTCATTTTGATACCCATAATATTCTAGAAATTATGACTTGTCTAATAGATTCATTGACACCCGGTATATATATATATATATATATATATATATATATATATATATATATATATATATATATATACATATATATATATATATATATATATATATATATATATATATATATATATATATATATATATATATATGTATATCTGGTGTCTCTGACCACCCGTCCCCCAATTTTAAAATCTTGAAAAATGGATTTTTTGAGAATTTCAAAATTTGTATAACTATGTCGGGTACTCTCTTTCGATTAGTACCACTTACAATTTCCTGTTCCGACCGGAAGTAGGTTTTCAAAACGGAAATTCGTTTTTTTAAATGGAACATACATATTTTTATAACGGAATCTGATTCTATGCAACAAAATATGAAACATTTGTTTAAAAAAAAAATTTCAAAAACATCTTTTTTGACCTCTAAATGATCTTTAAATATAAGTTCAAGTTATGTTCATACAAAATCGTTTGTGTACTTTGCCAGCTGAATTTTCAGAAAGACAGCTGTGATATCTAACAGTTCTACATCATCTCAAAAGACAATGCCATTTTGAAAAGTCGGAATCGTATTTTTACTACAAACAAATTTTTCTAAGAACATAATAACTTGTTTAAAAATAGCAATGATATTTAATCACGTTTTCACAGTTAACAAGATTTATTAGCATACGGTAATTAATGGTATAGCAACAACATAAAGTATTAAACATATTTTTCTGTTAACAAGATTCATTTGATAATAACAAAACAAAATAATAATCACACTTTTTCTTTAAACAAAAATTTTTAACCACGCAAAAATTTATTTCATAATAACAAAAGTAGATTATCACATTTTTACTGCAAACAAAATTTTTTACAACATAATTCTTTTTATAGCAACAAAAATGAATAATTTTATTTTTACCATCAGCATGATTTTTTAGAACATATTAATTTTATAATAACAAAACTAATTAATCACATTTTTACTATTAACAATATGAAAGTATTTTCCAACCAATGCCGTGAAACGCGATTATCTACTATTGCTATTTTTGAACAAGTTATTATGTTCTTAGAAAATTTTGTTTGCAATACAAATATAATTATGACTACTCAAAATGACATTGTCTTTTGAGATGACGCAAAACTGTTAGATATGACAGTTGTCTTTCCAAAAATTCGGTTAGCAAAGTACATAAGAGATTTTATGCAAACAGAAACAATATTTATGTTCCGATTAAAAAAACGAACTTTCGGCCTGAAAAACCCACTTCCGGTCAGAACCGGAAATTGTAAATGGCACCAATCGAAAGAGCTTATTCGACATGGTTATATAAAATTTTGAAATTCTCAAAAAACCCGTTTCCCTAGATTTTACAAGGGGTGAAGGGGTGGTCGGGACACCCGGTGTATACATACATACATATATACATATATACATATATACATATATACATATATACATATATACATATATACATATATACATATATACATATATACATATATACATATATACATATATACATATATACATATATACATAGATACATATATACATATATATATATATATATATATATATATATATATATATATATATATATAAACATTAAGAAAATAATTTAATTGAAAAGACTCAAATTTTCTAATAAAAAAATCATAATTAAAAAAAAAAGTTAAATTAAAATTTATTTTCCATCTAATGCAGACTTTCCTGATGATGCTGTGTACTTGTTTGTCTTAATTATACAACACTGGTAAAATTTACAAAAAATGGGCAAAAAATCTAAATTATCTTATACAGCTGAAATTTTGCATATGGGCTAAAATTGCATTTTAAAAAAACTTTTTCTAATAACTTTTTTCGATATTTTTAGATATAATCCCACTTTTGAATCTTTGAAAAAAAAAATTTGACAGACAATGCTAATCACGTGACTATTATTTTTTTAGTTAATTTTCATTTCGATCGAAGCAGAAATTGATGTTAAAGTCAAATTTCAAATAAAGCTATTAATAAAAAAAAGTTCTTTATGATGCGGATTTTACTGGTCACACTGTACAGGGTGAGTCAACGATTGGATGAAGTAGGTTTGTGCCTTTTCGGTGAAATTAACAAAGAAACTATATTTATTGTTTGATACAGTTTATTTTTACGCAGATTTTAAAAATATTTAGGACTCTACAGGGTAAGCCAAAAAACTAGGACAGCATAAAGTTGTATTTTTTTAAATAGAACACCCTATATACGAATCATATTTTCGATTTAGCTTATAATTTTAAATCTTTTTTATTAAGAGTTTACTATAACAAAACTTTATAGTTTCTGAGATAATTAAGTTTAAAGAAAAAAAATCACATTTTCAAGCATCAATTCAATCCTAAATAACGTTTTCAATTTTGTGACAAATATATTCAAATTTGGAATTTGGCAAGGCCAAGGACAAGTTAACATAATTTTTACCTAATATTTGCAATAAAAGCTACAGGGTGTTGAACACATCGGCTTAAATTTGAACAAGTTTAAATGAATAAATATCTTTTTTTTTTTAAATGGTATACCCTGTATATTTTCATGTTATTTAATAGAGTAATAAAAACCCTAAAAGTTTTGTTCAATATATCCTATACCTATTTATAATAGTTTTTGAGATATTTCAGTTTTTCTTATTTTCCATACTTTTTTACAGAAATAGTCTTCATTATCATAGTAACCATGTAAAATAATAAAAAGAAACCACAGAAACAAACAGAATGTGGTTAAATATGATGAAATACATTATTCGTTATATTACAACGGCAATAGTTTAATTAAACATAATGTGAAAAAATTAACACAACAATAACGACAAGGCAAATACATATTTACTTTTATACTAAATTGAAACAAAAAAATACCTATTAAATACTGAGATTAATTATTTCTTTTTAATAAGTGTTCGAATAAACGACCCTCTTGTGCAATGCACAAATTTAGTCTTTTTTGCAGATTTTCTCGGACCCTGGACAAAATTAGTGGCGTTATTGTTCTACAGCTATCCCTAATCCTGTTTCGCATATCTTCCACTGTTGTTGGTGGATTAACATACACCTTATTTTTAATATAACCCCATAGGAAGAAATCTAATGGGGTGATGTCGCAAGACCTTAGTGGCCACTCAATGAAACCCCCACGTCCAATCCATTTTTGCGGATATCGTTGGTCCAAAAACGCACGAACTTCACGATGGTAATGCGGAGGCGCACCATCGTGCTGGAACCATATACTGTCGAGCTCATCCCTATCGAGACCTTGAAGCAGTTGGGGTAGTTCTTCTTGTAGAAAGTTCAGGTAACTATGGCCATTTAGTGGTTCATTAAAATAGTGGGGTCCAATAATTCGATTATGATGAATACCACACCAAACATTTAATGACCAGTGGTTTTGATGTTGGACCTCTCTAATCCAAAATGGGTTTTCTGTGGCATAATAATGCATGTTGCGTCTATTTACGGCACCGTTACTTCTAAAAGTAGCTTCATCACTAAACATTACCTTGCATAATAAATTTGGATTTAATTGAATCTCCGTATTTATTGTACGACAAAAGTTTACACGACTTTCAAAATCCTGTCCATGCAATTCTTGGTGTAATTCCATGTGATATGGATGATACCTATATTTCTTGATAGTACGATTAGCGGTGGATTGTGATGTTTCACATAATGCTGCTAACTGACGGCTACCAATATAAGGATTTTCCTGAACATTTAACAATACTTGTAGTTCTTTTTCTTCATTAGTTACTGGTTTGTTGACCACTTTACGTTTTGGATAATCAAAAGTATCAGAAGAATCAAATCTTTGCATTAAGTTTTGAAAAGTATGGGTATTAGGCTGGCGTCGATCAGGATACTTCATTTTATAAATTCTTTGAGCAAGAAGGCAATTTTTTTGAGCCTCTCCTATTGTATAAGTCATATCTATTAACTCATTCTTTGGAAAATTCATTTTACAATATAAGATGAATGCAAAAAAACCAAACTACACTACATAAAAACCAAAAGAAGCGATTGCGGTTATAAATTTGACACACAGAAAAATGTTCTTTTACATTGTTTTTGCCATGGCTACCATGATAATGAAGACTATTTCTGTAAAAAAGTATGGAAAATAAGAAAAACTGGAATATCTCAAAAACTATTATAAATAGGTATAGGATATATTGAACAAAACTTTTAGGGTTTTTATTACTCTATTAAATAACATGAAAATATACAGGGTGTACCATTTAAAAAAAAAGATATTTATTCATTTAAACTTGTTCAAATTTGAGCCGATGTGTTCAACACCCTGTAGCTTTTATTGCAAATATTAGGTAAAAATTATGTTAACTTGTCCTTGGCCTTGCTAAATTCCAAATTTGAATATATTTGTCACAAAATTGAAAACGTTATTTAGGATTGAATTGATGCTTGAAAATGTGACTTTTTTTCTTTAAACTTAATTATCTCAGAAACTATAAAGTTTTGTTATAGTAAACCCTTAATAAAAAAGATTTAAAATTATAAGCGAAATCGAAAATATGATTCGTATATAGGGTGTTCTATTTAAAAAAATACAACTTTATGTTGTCCTAGTTTTTTGGCTCACCCTGTAGAGTCCTAAATATTTTTAAAATCTGCGTAAAAATAAACTGTATCAAACAATAAATATAGTTTCTTTGTTAATTTCACCGAAAAGGCACAAACCTACTTCATCCAATCGTTGACTCACCCTGTATATTACCCTTGTCTTAATACCAACCTATATCATCAACTTTTTCAATGCAAAAAAGGTATATACATATCTTTATAATTATTTTTATAATAATTTTTTTGTCTCTCGATTATTTCAATCATAAAAAATACCTGACTTCATATTTGTAACCTTAATTTAATCAAATAATACACTTATTGTTAAAAAGATCAATATTGTTTACTTCATCGTGACCAGCTAATACGCTCGAGTACTGAGAGTACCCGCAACAAATTCATCTGTTTCAAAGCCATCAGTTTATACAGCATGAGCATCAGCCCACCTGGAAACTCCCGATTTGGAGCAGTACCTGAAAGGGCATTCTCTGAAAAATTACGTTTTAATAAATTGAAATTTAAAGATAATAAACGTAGAAACTTATATTAGAACAATCAAAAATGAAAATTCGAAATATGATGTTGCTTTTTACAGTGTTTATTTTTTTCGGGGGAAATACATGTAAATTTTTCAGATCTTTTCGAAATAAAATGGCGGCTATAATGTGGTTTTAGCAGGACGTGTTCTAATTGAAGTGGCTCATCTGCGTACACGTTAGACGTGTTCATTTTTTATCTGCAGTATACACGCTTAATAAAGTAGAAAATTGTAGAAATTACGATGAAATTGTAAAAGTTTTTCGGTAAAGTTTTAATATTTATGCCTTAAAAATCAATATTTCTTACTTTCCTTTCTGGAACACGTTAGCTCGCATGGAAAGTATTATTATTTTATAGATGAATGTTAAATTTGAGCAATATAGGAGAATTATTTCTCAGTTTATGTTATACGCGGTACCCAAAAGTGCTCTTTTGAGAAAAACGCGTTTAAAGATTGGTTAAAAATCAATAATTAAAATAAATAACCAGGTAATCAGCAATACCAGCTCCATACAGCTTCCTCTTAGGCATCATTCACGATAGACAAGAGGTCTTTTTCTGTTTTCTTTTTCGTTTCTACACTGCGGTAGTTCTGTCACATTATTCGGTCACTACCAACCTTTTCAGCAAGCGACCGAGAATGCAAGCCAACTATAATTTCTAAATCATTCATCAGTATGAAGCTGAAGCCTTCATTGAAGATTCCTGAAGCTATGCAAGCAGCTATCTCGACGATTGCAGGTTCTTAGATGTCAAACGCCAAATGATGTCGTACAAGCTCTAAAACTCTCGTTCGTGTTTTGCATCTGGCCGCCTAAAAATCTCTCCAATAGATCGTCCTTTCACAAATCCACGGTTAAATGCTGAGATTCAGGAAGTTCGTTTTTTTTTCTTGGATTTAGGTTTAACAGCTACACCCTCTTACCAGAAGCACCAGCTATCTTCTCCTTGTGGACAGTTTTCATGCTTTAAGTTTTCTTACGTTGAACCCATATACCATTAATTGGCCGTAATAACTGTTTTTATACCTTCTACATATTAAGTATTCCTCCATATAGCTAAAAAAAAGGTGGTCAACTTTTTGATAAGAGTATTTGTTAACTTTTCTTTTCCACCAAGCTTGTGAGTAGTTACATCCGTTTTTCCACGTAGCCAACGCTAAAAGAAGTAGAATTTCACCACGTACGTATACAAATATTTTTTTACCTGGCAAAAATAATGTCATGTGCCACGATTTCAAAAGCGTTCAGATTCCTTAGATTTTGATTGCAAATATTATTTACTAGTTGAGAAAGAGCATCTTCAGAATTTTTTTTTCATTTCTGAAACCAAATTGCTTTGGATGTATAAGAATTTTTCATGTTCTAAAAATCCATTCAATCTTTGTTCTAGACATTATTTGTTATCGATATGAATCTGTAGTTTGTAAGGTTTGTGGGATCAATGTTGAAGCAGAGAAACATACATTCGACTTTTTTAATATGCATTATGATTCCATTTTTGATCACTGATTTCAAAAATAATGATTTTGTTAATATAAATTGTGAGTTTCTTGTATTTTGTCAGTTTCGTTTGCTCTGAGATTGAATTTTTCCTCCAATATTGATAAAAAAATTATTAAAAAGTTCATCAATTTTAGGCTCATGCTTAAATCAATATCATTGTTGTGAATACAGCTGTTTTGTTTTATTATCTGAATTGCCAGATGTTCATTATTTCCCATACTTAGCTTTCTTAATAGTTTTTGTTGACATGTTTCTGTGTGTTTTATATTCAATATGCAGCTTTTCACAATAACGTTTATTTAATTTTTTCTTCAAAACCTCCCTGTTTGCAATGGAAGGAATAATTCATATAGTAATTCATTGTTTTCTATTTTTATTGCTACTATTGATTTTTTTGGTACTGGTACAGTTTGTTATAAAAGAAGATAATTTATTAATAAAATTACACCGTTTATTTTTCCTATTTCCAAGTTAAAATTTTTAATCTTTTTAAGGTCCTTCTGTACACACGTGTTCGGTCTCTTTTATATATTAATCTTTAAGCCCCATAATTCATGTTCCAAAATTAGCTGTCTGAGGCTAGAACAACTTGGTTATCTGCAAATGATAGGGTATATGTTGTAGAACTTTCACCTAAAGGTTATATTCATTTCTAGTTCTTTTAAGTCCGTTCAAGATATATTTTGAACTGAATTGGTGATATACAACAGCCCAATTTCAAAACTTTTGTCATTGTGAATCTCTCTGTACGCCCCTTTCAATCTGGATTTTTGATCATACGTTGATTTTACTGCTCTAATCAATTTAACGTTAATATTTTTGTATTGGAGTACCCTCGATAACTTGTTAAGTGGGACGCTGACATATGTTTTTTTAGGTCAACATATACTAGATGTACTTCCTGGTCATATGTCATTTTCTTCTTTATAACTTGGATCACTGTAAATAAATGATGAACAGTAACCTTTCTCCTCTAAGGCCGGCTTGTTCTTCAGCCACCATGGCACAATATTCTTGTTCTATGTAATTTTTTTATTATCTAATATTTTGACCGTTTGTAGCTTCCAAAGGGAATGAAAATACGTAAAAGTATTTTCATCTTCGAATAATGTTTTATCATCTAGTTAAAATATAACTAAAACTAATTAGTAACGATGATTTTTTTTTTAATTTATTTAAATGATTTTCCTTTGAGAGAATATCCCAGTAAGTGTGGCATTGAGTACAAAGTAAATGTAACGCGCGTTGCAAGGTCGTCGGTCGTAAACGATGATGTACTTATTGCGTAACCATCGGCATCAGTGAAATAAGAGAAATTCATTAGCTCGAGAGTGATGGCCTAAGGCGTAGGTTACCAGATCTGTGTCTATATTGCTTTTTTTCCCATCATTTTTATAAAATGCCTGAATACATTTAAAAATATACTATTTATAAATAGAAAGAAAATTGTTGTGTAGTCCTGACCTACGGCAATCTTGCTTTAAAAAATTTCAGATTAATTCTTTGAGGCCCTTTTCTCCAGCCGACCAGCATAGGGAAGCCTGTGGAGGCTGATCGAAGCGTATGTGTTGAAAAATAGAGCATTGTAGGTGACGTGTACAGGCAGCAGAAGCATCTAGAAAAATTCACTCACAGATTTCTCATTACAGTATCTTTTTTCTCGATGGCCCCACTGAAGAAGTTTCAAATAGGTATTTTTACCCACTGGCAAATAATATAATGTGATTTTTAGCTTATCTCGGGAGATAAATGCCTACTTTCTGACCAGTTCTTACTCCAGATATTACTTCATTTTGTCGCTGTAGTAACTAGTAGACAAACTGTTACTATAATATCATCCGATGATGGCTTGGTGTCGATATTGGAAGACTGTTTTACTGCTATAAGGTTATGCTTCATGAAAACTTCGTAAAAACTATCTATTCTATTCTATCTTAAACAGTCTAAGAGACATAAAGAATCGTTATGTTGTTCAGACAGTTACGAACTGTATTACACAAACCATCTTCAAGTATTGGTACCTAATCTGCATGCATTTATTGAAGTTTTTTAAGCAATGCTTCATGACTGACACAATCGAAGGCTTTGGACAAATCACAAAACACCGCCAAAGTAAAGTTTTTATCAATATTAATTTAAGCACTCCCCAGAAAATTATAAACTGCATCTATTGGTGATTTGCCAACCTGAAAACCAAACTGACTCAGTTTGAAATTAATTTATTGATTATTTATTAAGCACTTTTCTATTATCATTGGTACCATCGACAGAAACGAAATAGGCCGAAAACTGGTAGGTTGTTTTAGGTCATCATCTTTTGCAATCGGAGAAATGACTGACACTTTTAAATCATCCGGAAAACAAACATCCTGGAATGATTCATTTACTTATAACTTTAAAGCAAACGCTTGGCAGTTCTTTCATGATTTTGGCCGCAATGCCATCAATACCAGATGTCTACTTTTTTCGCAGATCATTTAGTATACCCAATACCCCAAAAAGATTTGTCGGGACAAAGTAAAAATTATCCAAACCAAAGCCTTTTTGATTAGGTTTTAGAAATCGCTAGACTACTCGTGCTAAATCAATACTGAAAATGCTTGATTCCAAACTTTTTCATGCCAAGAAAATTTATGCCGGGAAATATTGAGCGTCTTTCGTGTATTTAAAAAGTTAAAATATGTCGGATCGCTGAAGATTTAATACAGTATTCAGTAGCCAGTAACTAATATCGCAACAAAAATGGAATTGAGCAAAACATGGGGATTAAAACCACTTCAGCGAGCAGCTTATCTGTGCATTACAGGACCTATGAGAAGCATTTAGACAACAGCCATTGAAACCCTACTTAATCTTCCCGCTTTGATATAATAATCAACGCTGAGATGAAGATGGTGCATCCAGGCTGGAAGAAAACAAGGTTTGTTGGTCTGGAGCTGTTCTCGGATACACTAGCATTAAAAGCATAATCACAAAATTATTATTGGATATGAGCAGTGTTACCATGCTAAAATTCTACAATTTCTATAGACCCTACAACGTTCCGACTGGATGGAAGGCACACAAGGTCAACCAGAAAGTCCCATCCAGGATACGCGGAATACATCCAGACTCAATATAAGTGGAGAACTAGGGCAGTACCCATTGTATTCCAGACAAAAATGCATGAAATTAAAACATGTTTCCTTGAGAATACGAAAAGAGGTTATAGGAGTGGTTCCATTCTCATCTTCTCGAATTAGGCACCCCTAAAAGTGCTAGCATTCCGTCATCTAAAATCTAACTAGATCTGGGACTATTTTTAAAACATTATTATGCTGACAAAATATAACAAGGTTACTGTCGCGTAAGTGACAGGACACAAGGGTATCCTAGGCAATAAAAAAATAGACCAACTTGCAAGACATGGGTCTGCTGTCACGTTTGTCATATCAGAACCAGTATTTATCATCCTGGTGGACAAACTTTTAATACGAGAACCAGTGGAGCCACATTACTGAACACAGGTACAGCAATATATTATTTAAGCTTTAGAAAACACTATAATGAAGAACCAACATGTAGAACAGTTAACGAAGAGTATGAAACAGCCTCTCGCATTATTTTCGAATGCTACTAACCTGTTTACATAGATAAAGTAATCAACACATGGCTGAGTATAAGGGCTTTTTTACCCTAATGTCCCATATAATTCAATCAATCAATCATTCCAGTAGCGTAGCCTGATTTGACACCAATAATTGAGAAAAAAAGAAAAAAATTAATTCAGGTGAAAACTTCTGCTAGAGCTATAAAAACTGTGATTATACATTAAGAAAACACCCTTAACTAAATTTTTAATATTTCGATATCTATGTCTGATATTTCGAGTAAATTTAAATAAATATAGATACACCGTAAAAAGGAAATTCACTAAATTTAAGATAAATTTACTGGAAGCAAATTTCAAAAACGTTTATTAAAGGCGTTTAATGTAATAATTTACATTAATCTAAATTATTTTATTCCATTAAATCTCATGTAATCATACATTAAATTTAAAGTATTAATCATTACTTTTTAAGGCGACTATGTACATTAAATTATTAACCAGTGTTCATTGAATTTAAGATATGTTATCACATATTTAACGCACCAACATTAATATGAGGTCAAAAAGTTCTGCTATCAGAAAAAGGTGAAAATTTTTCCAGTAGGTAGTGTACTGTCGTCTATAGACCAGTTTTGAACTCATTGCTTACCTTCAGTACCGGCAGACATGTACACCTCATCATAAGAAACTTGAGTATTTTAAGCAACTTATATCGTACTAAAGAAAAAGTTCAATACAAGTTGCGCCATCTCCCGGAATCTCATGCAATGTACCATGAATATAAATGTAAATCCCTTTAATATTAAGGTAGATGTGAATTAATTTTAATGTACAGAAAGTTGAAATAAATCTTTCTTTAGCTTGTCCATAGAGAGCAAATGCAGAGCAGAAGACTGTTACCTTTCTATTAGGCAACTTTTAAAACAGGTTTGTATTGCGAGTGAGCAACTTCCTAAATTAATTTCATTTGATATTTATGTTCTGCATCGATACATCGAGAATCGGGGTATTTTTATAAAAAAGTCGATCTTGGATAGGATTTTTTTCAAAAAATGCCCTTCACTGTCTAAGCTTAAAATTCGATGTAATTCAATGGTATTTCAGTAGATCGGGTAATTGAAGTAAAAATCGGTAAATCTACCGAAAAATCGGTAAAGGTGGTAACATTGCCGTCACAAGGTAGACATGTACACATCACCATAAGAAAATTGAGTCCTTTAAACCACTTATATCATACTAAACAAAAAGTTCAATACAAGTTGCGCCATCTCCCGGAATTTCATGCAATGTACCATAAATATAACCGTAAATTCTTTTAGAATTAAAGTATACCTGAATTAATTTTAATGTACAGAAGTTGAAATATCTTTCCAGTTACTTTATTGAAATTTAAGATAACATTTAATCAAATTTAATGTACAATGAACTGATATTTGAATAAAATTATTCACGATTTTAGGTACAAAAACATTAAATTTAATTTAAAATGGACATTAAATCTAATTTAAGATTATTTTTAACAGTGTAGAAAACAAAACAAAACAAAATAATAATAATTTAGAAGAAGCAAAAAAATAAAATCACAGTCGAAATATATTCACGCCTAACACAAACGGAAGCTAAAAATATTTACAAAACAGAAATATATAATGTTAATTCGTAAATTCGTAGTAGAAAATTAAAATAAATTGAAGGTTAACAAAAATAATTAATTGCTTCCAAATTAATAAAAACTAGATGTGTCATTCACAAAAATACAAATTTAACTAATCATCACAAATCCTCTACACACCTACATCAAAGGTCACTG
This sequence comes from Diaprepes abbreviatus, assembly GCA_034092305.1. NCBI lineage: Eukaryota > Metazoa > Arthropoda > Insecta > Coleoptera > Curculionidae > Diaprepes > Diaprepes abbreviatus. The sequence goes on from JASJET010000129.1 coordinate 5,959,499, forward strand.
CAAAAACTCAATTAGAAAACGATTTGATGTATAATAGTCCATTTCTTAGACATAAAAAATCATGTTAACTTGTTAAAATATTTTAATTGGTTGTAGAATCTGACACATCGTAATATGTGAATAAAAAAATTGCTAATTTATTCAATTAAATAGAAATTTTTATAAAATATGATTATTTGGATGTGATTTATTAGATTATTTTAATTCACATTGCTTAAGAGTTATTATACTAGGTGGATTAAGAAATTTATAATAACATAAAGTATATAGAGAGGGAGAGCGAATCAGGGCCTTAGCGGGGGAGAAGTTCTTCATAAAATAAAATCTGTGTCAACAGAGATTTATATTGAAAGATATGTATCTATTCTTTTATTGATTGTACCCATTTTATGGTTTACCTAGATATAATGAATTGCAAAGTCATTTAGCATCGTTGCAATTTGTAACACAGATGCATTGATTGGTTTGATTGATTGATTAAATATTATAGCAGATCCCTTACACTGCAGCCTAGTGACTTACTGTTGCCTGTTATGTCTGTCGTATGTAAACAAGTTTTTTTTAATCAGGTTTAGCATCCTGTTTACGAGTTAGTCCTCTGAGTGTAAACGCTCAGGAGTGATCGATCTTTGAAGGTGTCTCCAGTAGATTAGAGCTTGAAGGTGATGTGTGAGGTTATTTCATCCTCTCCGTCATATAGTCTATATGTGTGTTGTTCTTTATATATACCCATGGTGTCTAGATGTTCCTATAAGCTGGATTGGCCGATTAATTATTAGTCCTGTCATCAACCTAATCTGTTCTATGTTTAAACGCTAGATTTTGTGGTTTAGTTTGCCGGATGGTTTGCTCAGTAATAGTTTACTTCGCCTGTGGCCTACCATGTAGTTCCAGTTGGTTAGGTGTTGATGGTTTATCTACCCACGAACAGCAATCTCAGTAATGCTGTCCTGGTATCGACCCAAGAGGAATTTTATTCTGTTTTGCCAGGGCGATACGGTTTTGAAGATAATCAGCGCTTTTAGCCTAACTGTTGGAAAAGACGAGAATGGTACTGCCTATAACTTCTGGCCAAATTTTCTTGAAGACAGGTATATATTGCATGTAATTCTGTCTGGAATGCAGTGGTGTGCTGCCCCATTGCCTCACTTTTATTGAGTCTGGTGTGGCTCCTTTTATTCTAGCTCCTTTAACTTGGTTAGATTTGGACACATCTGCATGTAAACCAGACTTAGTTCCCTGAATGACTTAGTAATCGATTAGATCCTGCCTTCCAGTCAGTCTGCATCATATGATTGCTCATCTCCAACAATGAGTTCGTCATCTTGTCTTTGATGCTGGTGTATCCCAGATCCAGACCTTGTTTTGTTCCAGCCTGCATGTCCCTAGTTTTTTTTTTGGCACTGTAAATTCGAGTGATATAAATTTATGATGACATTAAATAAAAATTGGTAGAAAAAATCAGATAATCGAAATCTACCGAAGAAAACTGCAACAGTGAAAACGACCACTCTCTCTTCCTCTATGGTATACTTCAGGGAAGACCCAACATATTGATAAATGGGGACTTAAGTTCACCGGCGAACAGAAAACTGTATCTGTTCATAGTTTTCTGGAACGAGTTGTAGAGCTGAAAGTTGCACGTAACATCACCGATAAAAAACTGTTTGACTCAGCAATAGACCTCTTTGCTGAAAAAGCTTTAAATTGGTAACGTACTAATCGTACCAGAGTACACGATTGGAACAGTTTTTCGCAACTTTTGTGCACACACTTTGAGCCTCCAGATTATCGCTTTCGACTATTCAAGGAGATTTTAAATCGTACCCAAGATTCCTCCGAAAGCATTGTGAAATACATGTCAAGTATGCAGGCCTTGTTTCGCCGTTATGGTTGGAAGAGGGCTGCCTGAAATTAGAGAGTAAGAAATACCAGTGTAGCAAATTGGCCATATATATATATATATATATATATATATATATATATATATATATATATATATATATATATATATATGTAGGGAATCAAATAAAAAAAGACAAAAAACATCAGATGTTTGAAATCTACCGAAGAAGACGGTTAGCGTGAATGACATTTGGAAAGCAGGAACATATTCTGCAAAACAAAAACATCTCTCTAAAACATAAGGTAAACTATTCAATAAATGTATATTTCTGGTTTTGAGAAAGTTTTAGAAGTAGGAAGAATAGCACGAAAACTTATGATAAAATTCCAGGGGCTCGTGTACCGAATTGCTGCTATTCCCTGGAAACATCACATCTACGTAGATATGCACCGATAAATTGTTTTAATGTCTCCAAATTTATACTTTCTTGGTTTACAAAAATTGCCAGTGGACTTGGTTTTGTGGATTATTATGTGGATATATTAAATATAAAAAATTATATAAAAAAAAACAAATCTGTGCTAGGCAATATTTTTATGAAGCGCTTTTTTTTCTCCTCCTTGTATAGTAATATTATTAAACCCACAGATTTCTATTTATTAATACATTTGACAAATTGTTTATAATTTATATTTTTGTCATAATAATATTCGCATCTCTAAAAAAAGCATATTTGCGATTAATTTGAAATGAACTTTTGCCATCATTTTGTTATATAAAAAAATTTAAAACTTGAAGATGATCTTCATAAGTATAAAGGTTAGTCAATAATTTAAAATATTAAAGAAACTCCTACGTCATGGTTCATAAGGTGTTTTACTTTTTAAATTATCTTCTGTATCAAAGAAAAATCAAATAAATTTGTGCTTACCAAGTTTCAGCAGAAAGCAGTACTAGAATTTTATAACAAATATAATAAAAGGTATCCCTTGTATTCATAATAACAGTCAAATTTACCAAAGTATAAGTCAGATTAGTTTGATTTAACCGAATAACCTCAGAACTTAAAACAGATAGAAAAGAAAATTTAGATGGGCACTCAGCATTATACTTCTAGAATAGTATTGTTACTTTTACAATTTTTTTCGAACATGTATACACCAGGCCCATAAAGTATCGAAAAAAGTTCTTACCTGTAGTGAAGGAACTGGAATAGGAGTATATGGACTTAGAACCAGACATCATGAAAACTTGGATAAGTCACCAAATATACACCATTCGGAAATTTATTGAATTCAGCAAAGACAAAAACTATCGCGGACAAGAGATTATTATCAAGCCGGATAGTTAAGTAATCAGCTCCAAGACGGTCTAAGAATGCCCAGATAAACTAAAAGAATTAGGTAAGGATAATCAGGTCACCTTGCTGTGGGTACTGAGACACACCGGTGTAGAGAGGAATGAAAGAGTAAACAAGCTTGCGGGAAAAGGGGTAGAGACATCGTTTCTGGAGCCCGAGCCTTTCTGTGGAATCAGTAACATTGTAATGTTCGGAAAACTAAAAAGAGAGAAAGAGAGCAGAGGATCCAATTTCTCGACGGATCTGCCATGAATGAGACAAGTGAAGATACTTCTGGGGAACTACGACCAGGAGACATTCAAGGAATGCATAAACCTAAGCAAAAACCAACTTAGACTTCTTACAGAAACCCTGACGGGGTATGGTCACCTGAAGGGATACTTCAAGAAACTCTGATTGGCACAGAGAAAAGAGTATAGATTCTGCGAAGAAAATGACAATCCTTTCAAGCGTGCAGCGCTTTAGAAAACCCTAGAATGCGGTTCTTGAGAGCACACCAAATGGAAGAAGGGGAACTACCCACATTAAGCGATCCACCATTCAAAGACTCCTAAGGGAAATAGGACTGGAGGACCTGCTCAGTCAGCAAGGTATTCCTAACGACTTGACAGTAGAAGGAGAATACAATAGATCCATGAGATCGCAGTGTACTGTTTCCCAGTGTCACACACATACACAACTTAAATTTATATTCAGTTAAAAGAAAGTTTTTCATTTATTCCAATTTTTTCACAACACTGTAACCTATATTGTTTGTTCATTATATATTTTATTAAGAAATCCAACCTATTATAAAACTAAAACCTCAACATTAAACTGACCCCATATACTTTATGTAAATACAGTTTGTGGTCACAAGGAATTGCATGCAGTGATAAAGAAGGCACTAGAAATCAGTGAATTCCCATGAAATGAAAAAATAAAACATAACTTATAGCACGTTATATTTCCTTATACAACATACAATAGGGGAAGGTCACCTATATCATAACAATTACTAAATTGTACTTTTTCATATTTCCGTTGTAGTGGCGTGTTATGGAATTTTTTGTCATTCCGTCACTTTTTTGAACACCTGTTATATACCCGCAGGAGGATATATAATCACCCAGCAATTTCAGCTCTTATAATCAGTTGATGATTACACAGGCACGCACCAAAAAGTTTTCGATTTCGCCGATCAGACCATTTATTCCATATGTATTTTTGGTCGCTAATTTCGAATCCAGGGTCTATTTATTTGTATCAGGTCAATTGAATGGCCCTTTGTGTAAGTTTTTGGGGTCGCTGAATTCGAATATGAGGTCCGTTTATTTGTATCAGGTCAAATGCAAGGTCAATTAAAGGTCAAATTGAGAAAAAACCGTGCAATCAATTTGAATCGTCCTTTATATAAATTTTTGGGATTGCTGAATTCGAATGTGAGGTCCGCTAGTTTGTATTAGGTCAAATTCAAGATCAATTGAGGGTCAAATTGGGAAAAAGCGTGCAACTAGTTTGAATCGCTCTTTATGTATGTTTTTGAGGTCGCTGAATCCAAATCTGTGATTCATTTGTTTGTATCAGGAAGTTGAAGGTCAAATTGGGGTCGCTGAATGCTATTTCAGTGTTGGAAAAAATAGCTAAAACAGGCGAATGAAAACGTCAACACTAACATTTTTTAAGAATGTATATATATATATATATATATATATATATATATATATATATATATATATATATATATATATATACTAACATTTTTTAAGAATGTATATATATATATATATATATATATATATATATATGTATGTTTATACGGCTTTTACGGATTCCTCCGTGTGAGATGCATTAGCAGTGGTTATATCCACATTATGCTGTTGTAGTGCTGAAATCACATTCAGCAAACGTACAACTATATGCAACTCCGTACATAAATGAAGTAAAATGCGAAACAGTGAATGCAAACTTCGCTCCATCATATCCTTTCTGTGTTAGAGGTTGCACAGTTAGAATAAACTGTAATAAAACACAATTCATCCTATTCCACCACCATCGAGATGGTGGCCTACCTGTACCACCCTACCGAGAAGAAAGTCAAAGCTTACCCTCCCCGCCACAGTGATACGGCAGAGATACATGTTTCGTCTCTCACTAGACTCATCAGGGTACCGACATGCACCTGGCTGTGCAAAGGACAGATCGGAAGGAAACATGCAACACTGAACGCGGCTTCGCCGACCTCTCGTCGGATGGCTTATATATGTTTATTCTAACTGTGCAACCTCTAACACAGAAAGGATATGATGGAGCGAAGTTTGCATTCACTGTTTCGCATTTTACTTCATTTATGTACCGAGTTGCATATAGTTGTACGTTTGCTGAATGTGATTTCAGCACTACAACAGCATAATGTGGATATAACCACTGCTAATGCATCTCACACGGAGGAATCCGTAAAAGCCGTATAAACATATATAAGCCATCCGACGAGAGGTCGGCGAAGCCGCGTTCAGTGTTGCATGCTTCCTTCCGATCTGTCCTTTGCACAGCCAGGTGCATGTCGGTACCCTGATGAGTCTAGTGAGAGACGAAACATGTATCTCTGCCGTATCACTGTGGCGGGGAGGGTAAGCTTTGACTTTCTTCTCGGTATGGTGGTACAGGTAGGCCACCATCTCGATAGTGGTGGAATAGGATGAATTGTGTTTTATTACAGTTTATTCTAACTGTGCAACCTCTAACACAGAAAGGATATGATGAAGCGAAGTTTGCATTCACTGTTTCGCATTTTAATTCATATATATATATATATATATATATATATATATATATATATATATATATATATATATATATATATATATATTTGTGCACGAAAAGGCACTTAAGAATGGGCTTCAATAAAATTTCATTGACCTTTTTTTTTTTAATCTCCGACGGTCCAGAATGCTTACAAAGTCGCGACGGAAAACTACTAGTTTCTAATAAGTATATTCTGGGACAAGTACAAAAAAGTTTTTAAAATAAAGAATGGAATAAGTCAAACAATATGATCAAAAGTCTAACTTTGTTGGAAGAATTCGTTGTGCATATATAGAAGGTATTCAACCTATAGCGGAAATTCTAGATCTGTCCAATTTCTTTTAGAATACCCATTGAACTCGAATCTGTTATTAGTTTATCCATAGATATCGTAGGTTGCTATCAATATGCGAGAAATGACAGATTTATAGCTAAATTCAGAAAAAATAGCAGCAGACAAGTTATATAAGAACAACAATGAAATAATTGTACGCAAAACACTTATCCCATATGTTTTGTGTACCGATAAATACAAATCCGACATTAGCTCAACCCTAAAAAAGAATATGGTTTTCCTCAAAGTGAAAATATTAATAAAAAAATGGATATTTTACATTTATTATTCATTTTTTCCTCTTATAATGTACTGTTTATCCTCAAATGATCGGTTCAACGGTTTTCTTTTACGTTTTGTTCCTCTGCGCTCTGACATATACAACACAGCGGCGACGAAAAAATTTCTATTTCAAGGTGCAAGTTACAAAAATAGGTTATTTTTGCTTTTTTGCATTAATTCTGAATTTTTTCAAAGTTAGGTTCAAACTTTTCTTTTAGTTTTTTTGTATTTTTGCAGAAACACGTCCCTAACGCGAAAAAATTCACTTATTCCGATTAAACGCCCCCAAAAACCTATATAAAAGTCAATTCAAGTTGATTGGACGATTTTTCTCAATTTGACCTTGAATTGGTTCAAGTTGATGGCACGATTTTTGACCTTCAATTGACCTTGAACTTGACCTGTTTTTTTTGTGTGCATCCATCGCAAATAAAAGTCAATTATTTAACCATTTTTTCATATTTGTCAGGATTTTATGTTCAAAAGAGTGTTTTAATAAAAAAAAAAGGTAGTTTTTTTTTATCACTTAACTTATTTAGTTTTAAGAGTTTTGAATTATTTGTGTTAGTTTAATTACCTTTTTTAATTAGTTGGTTTGTTCCCTGAATTTAAAAAGGCTGTCAAATATCCTTTGTTTGAAGGTTTTTCTGTGATGGGAAACCGAAATCATGATCTCTAGATCTTCGTTGTTCTTGAGATTTTTTTTCAAAATTTAGCAAATTATCTTCTTTAAAATACAAATTACTTTTTGTTTTTGTTTAAGCATTTTTAAATGTATCTGCAGAGAATACATTTATTTGACATTTAAGGTAACATTTATTTTGCAGCAATTTTTCTCAATTCTTGGTAAGCCATCTTGCCAAACAGGTATAAAGATGTCAAACTATCTTTAAAACCTGTTGCTAATCTGAATTAGCTATTTTCTTTATCTAAACTAGCTGTTGCTAAAAAGTTCGGCAAGTTAATACCGTGTTAAGAGCACTATCACCAGGGTAAAACTTATCTAAAAGGTACCTGCCGCTGTGCAGTTTATAAATTCCTGGGGTGACAAATATTTATCTGAGGGAACTTGTCTGACAAACACTTTACATTGAGACCAAATCCATATGGTCAAGAGAGTCTCAGATTCCAATCTACTTTATCAGCATGACTACAGGAGAGTCAATTTTTATATTTTATCTTTGGCTTATTTGAAACTTATCTGTAGAATTTTGACTCCACCTGCTAGTCTGTGCCAAGTGAAAGGAGCTTAATTATTCTTGTTTTCTTATATTATTATATCGTAGTAGAAGACAACTTATATTAAACTATCTTTAGCAACATATTATCTTGAAACAACAGGCTTTAATTCCTTCTTATCTTTAGGTATATATTTAATATAACTAGTAAAAGGGCAGAACCAATGTTATCTATTAAAAAATACCATTGTTTTTTTGTATTCGGCCAACGTCTGACCAACTTTCTTATTTTGTGTTATTACTACGGTAATTTTCAGTATATGAATATCTTTGTTAATTTTGAATGGTTCGACACTCGCAGACTTTCAATTTCTTGTTTATTGATAATGTTTAAAAGAGTTTGAACTTGGAATTATTATACAAGTTGTAAAATAAGTTTTACCCAATTTAGTTGCTTTTAACATTCTAGTATTTTATCATTTGTTAACAATCATATATATTGATTGTTAATAAATTGTTTACTTTTCTTTTGACTTTTATTTTGCGCTCATACTGTTTCTTCCTAACCTCACAATTTTTAAAATTATATTGGAACCGTCCTGAACTTTACTTTCTATAATTTGTAGGAGACACAAATTTAAAAATAATGTCCTTCACATAATTCTAAACTTTACTGTGTTAGAAATAAAATTTAGAATTAACCACAAATTCGTTATTAAAATTATAGATTTAAAGAAAACACAACAAGTGTGTAAATGAAATTTGTCTTATGCACTATAAAATAAAGGGCTAAAAACTATTCCATTGAAAACTTATCTGTAAAAAATGGGATATTGATTTTGAAAATATATCAATATCATTTTCCAGTTCATAAAAAAATTTCTGGAAGACATTATTCCTCGAAAAATTACTCGAGTTGAACAACTAGCAAAAGAATTACTGAGCGTGATAAAGGATGTAATCCTTTTAAACTAGATTTAGTGTAAAAAAAATTTAAGTGCAATGAAGAGACGATACAAATCTCGGCCTATGATACTTTTCGTAATGAGTCATACAGTCTAAAAAATCAATAATTTTCATTATAACTTCAAAATTTCAGCAATTTACAATAATTATACGTTGAAGCGACGGTCCCCTACAACATTACTTAAGAAAAATGTTTTACGTACCCACGGGCAGTGATAAGATCTTAATTGGTCAACAGTTATTTTATTAATCACTTGAATTAATCTCTTTAAAGATCATCGATATGGTTACTCGTTTTAAAAACATTTAATATTATTAAGGATATTGTTTGTTGTTATATATTGTTATTGATTAATTTAAATTATATAATTTTAAAAAATTTATTTCGATTTTCTTTAAAGAGTCCTGCTAGTATATACAAATTTTTGGTTTATATTGGTATGTTTTGTGTTACATTTAAAAATATATAGAGCAAGTGAAAAGTATTTTAAGGTGTATTTAAGTCTTGTTTATTCCTAATTTTATCGAGTTCCACAGAAGAGTATAACAGGATTTAACTATATACATTATCTTAGTCCTACTAAAAATGGTAATGATTTACAATTTTTTTTCAGAATATTTGTTTATAAACAGTTATGCTTACCGACCAAACTTTAATAGGACAATTTGAAATGTAGCATTGTTATAGACGGAAGAGAATGAACGTTAGTAAGAACTGCTATCAGAGTCGCATCGTTTAAGTTCATGGCGTGGATTAACCCCAAGAGGTTGAGATTCGAAAAATTTGATTCGTTATACCGAGGATGAGGAAGTTTTGTGTTTTATGTAGAGATCTGAGAAGTTCATCAAGTAATTCGCGATCCCGTGAAGAGCCGCAAAGGTCCCACCAAAACCACCCAGGGAACTTGAAATGCCGCTTGCCTCATTTCGGCAGGGGAATTTTATTTTACGCCATGTGGTGATTAGAACAATTAAAAATCTAATAAACAAGTGAATCGCGGTCTTTGAGAAGATCTTAAATATATCGGTTGTACTCATAATAAAATCTAATTTCTCAAGGGGGTGTGGATTCGCAAAATTTGAGTTTATTCCATTAAAACCTCCTAAATGTCAGCAGAAACATCAAAATCACTTTGTTCTTAATTTACGGCACCGTTAGCACGGGAATACTCTTAATGGTATCAATTAAACAATTAACAAATTAGTATAATGGCTGACATTTAAAATTTAGAACGAAACTATTCGGCTAGATATAGAAAGAAGCTTATTTTGGTAGATACATATCGTACAAAATGTACGTATATGTAATATATTTACTGTAAAGGTGTAAGTTTTTTCTTTAGTCGTTAATAATTTTTTGCCATATTTACTTAGGCCTTAAACTTTGCAATTATTGTCGAACATATGTTGTAACTGTTCTTAGAACTTGGTCTGGTTTCTGTATATATATTTTTTTGCTCTTATTAGAATTTTAGTTTTTCTGACGACATTCAACATGGTAAGAACGGTTTAATAGGTAGCTTCCAAATAATCTAATAATATTGTCATTAAAACCAAAGTCCGACAATTTGGAAAGTAAAACACCGTGATCAAGTTGATCAAACGCTTTGGAAAAATCTGTGTAAATGACATCGATCTCAGTGTCAGAATCAATACGCTCTGAGACATACTGCGCAGTGGTACAAAGATTGGTCACGGTTGACTTTCTAGAAACAAAACCTTGGTACTGATTGACCATAAGAGGCGCTATGTAAAAGGATATTTATTCCTGAAGAACCCACTGAAATACCTTTGCAAAATTGCACATTATCGATATGGGTCGATAATTTTCGACTCTGGTTCTTTCATCCGTTTTAAAAACCAAACAGATTTTTTACAGGTTTTCTTCTTTAGGCATTATTTTAGATAATGAGATAAGGTAAGAATTGAAACCATGACTAGAAATAGGTACGTAAGGAGTAGAAATAATAGAGGACTCTGTGAATAATTTCGAAAATGATTTTACGATGTCAGTAGGATTAGTTACATCTTAAACTTGGTAAGACATAGCAGATGGCAGAGTACTATTAGACTTCCTAAGATTAATCTATGAGTAGAAAAATTGGTGGTTCTTTTTAAATTTCGTTTCAACATTTGCAACATAAGTACTATAGGACGTACGAATAAAATTTTTTTTAGAACTATCCTAGCATTCCTGAAAGATAAATAGTCACAAGTCTCCTTAGATTTTTCGCATTTCCACTATAGCAACTCTTTATTTTTTAATAAGCGAATTACCTCCTTAGTAGACCAAGGTGGGCACTTACACTGCCTGAACAAAGTCTTTGGTACCATTTCCTTAACAGTTACATTTATGTGCTGATACAAACACTATTTTTAGCTTCATACACTCTGCATACAATTATCTAAAAAGTAGTTTCTATATTTTTCAAAATTCCCTTTGGTAATGTTGAAAAGGCTTAAAATGTGTTTTTATAATTTTGCCAGATAAAACTAAGACTATTTCATAGATTTTTTCAAACTTCCACAGTATGTAAATACAATTTACAAAAATAGTATAAAATGTATTTCACATTCATATTAGCAGCAGAATAATAGTAGAAAGAATAAATTAATTATTGCGGCGTAATGATTTGGCCTCCCAAAACCGTTCCTCACTACCCCCTCTTCTCTCCCTGGCAGATGAGCACAAAAATGTCAGGTTATTTCAAATATACATCATAAATTGCGTAAAGATCCGTACATGCACCCCCAGAGGTGGGGGGGGGGAACTATAGACTAATTACTTAATGCCCAGGAACCCACGCAAGAGTAACTGTGTTATGGCTTGACTGAGCAATAAAACAATCTCAACACTTGTTTAGATTTTATCTAATAACACGCAAGTATTTTTAACGCTGTCTAGCTGTCAGAGAAAATGAGGATTATCCTACCCCTGCAGTCTCTCTACATGAGGCAGGCATCAATTGCAGGCATTTCTGCCTGGAATTCAATGTCCCAGAATCCTGGCTAGTTCTTTGCTCGATCAGAGCCAGGTATAGGGTCTGATGAAGTTGTATGTTAGTTCAGGTTAAATAAGGACAGTTCCTGTTCCCTGGACCTAGTTTTATTCCAGGCTGTAAGCCTCCATTCTCGGCTTTACCTTAATTATTATATCAAAGGTGAGAGGGGGGGGGGGAGATTTGGTAGGATTTCCATGACTGCTGTCAAGATGTTTCTCAAAGCTGCGGTGTATATATATATATATATATATATATATATATATATATATATATATATATATTATTAGTATTAGTTTAGGTAGTTTAAATTAAACTTTCAATAAACAATATTGAATTTCAATAGGCAAGTCCTATAGTAATGGGGATGAAACAATAGGGTAACCCTGATGTGGCTATCAGGGCACAAGGGAATCACGGGAAACGAGAAAGGAAACAGCCTCGCAAAAAAAGAGGCAAATACTCCTTTTATTGGCTCGGAACCTTTCTATGAACTACCAAAGAATCTCATAAAAGAGGAATTCAGGAGTTGGAAACAAAATGTGATAGAATTAAGCTGAAAAACGAAAAAAATCAATGAACGCAAACGCAAAAATACCCAAAAAAGGATATTTAATTAATAACAACTATATTCACAGGACAATGCCTTCTTAAATAATATGTCAAAAGAATAGGCCGTTTCTGCAATCGAGCACTCGAAACAGCAGAACGCCGTGTCAAATTGGAATTATTGTCCAAGGTTTCGCTTACGAATGTACGAGGCATCTTCAGGGATCTTTATTCCACGAGATGATAACACTGTTTCCTGAAGATGTCTCGCACAATCGTAGGCGAAACGTCGGACATTAATTCCAAACTGACAAGGTTTAAATCAAAGAACGAGAGCTTGACCAAAACCGTGAAAGTTTTTGTTCTTTATTAGCAGAACACCTGCTGTGTCCAGCAGGAGACTTAAATTCCTAGGAAGAGTCATGCTTAAAGAGGCAAAGTACCTAATCCCCCCCCCCCCAGAAGAATACTAGACTTTATGGAAAGTCTAAATATTCCGAGCTTATATTAGATCGGGGTAACGTACAAAAGATTTTATAGTTCGAAGTGCTGTAGAAAGGTAAAGAAAGCCATAGCGACGCACTCGAAATCTACAATAAATTCAAATAAATCACTTTCACATAATTAGGAGCTAAAATTTTAAATTTGGAGGGAAGTTACCAATTACCAAAAACAAACGAAGATAATAAACCTTCATTTTTATTATTAATTAGTGTATTTTAACTAAATAGCCATAATTGTAACAAAATGTTACTGCAAATTAATAGGTGTAACAAACCATAAAATGGGTGTAATTTTACCATCAAGTAGTAAGCTTAATTTTAATAAAATAGCAATAAAATAGAAAATTGTTTTAAACGTGATGATTTTGTTGCTAAATTTGTAGATTCTCATAAAAATTTTCGCCTAAATGATTTAATGGCTTGATAATTATATACTGAAACATCAGGTAACCAAGTACCGTCAAGAATATTTGCGAATCATTATTAACAAAAATTTATAGTTCTGTTTATACGATAGATATTCTACAAGTAAAGAATGCCATTCCATGATTAATTTTCAGTATTTAATAATTATTATTAAAATAACTTAGTTAGCACACCGTTATTAGTATTAACAATATTTTTCCTATTTGATATTATAGTCTTTTTTTACCATAGAAGGCAAAAGTATATTTTAAAGTGTTAATACATTCATCCATTAGACGTTATTATTCGAAAGCCGATTTTCCCAAAAGCTACAAGATGTTTTAACACAAATTTCAAAATGCTCCAACAAATTCAAAATATACACTTCTGTTATCAAAAAATGATTTTAGCAGTTTATTTTGCGTAATTATAGATTAAAAAGGAACCTTAAATATTTGACATATCGCATTTGCTTTAATCTACAAATGTCATTTAAAATTTTTAAACGGAGGAAAAACAAATTACAAAAATCAGTTTTGAAAAACGGGGGAATTTTCCGCAAACACTTTATACAATAAAAAATAGAGGGCTCCAGATGGGTTTCGTGGGGCACTCCAGATTTAGCCTCGAAGGAAGTAGACTGCAACGATCTACATCCGATGACACTAAAAGTCCTGCGTAAGCATCTGCTTTGGCAAGCGTATTGATCTACCTATTAGGGTTATCTTATTGAACGCCTTCCTCAAATCAGTGTACATTCATCCCATCTGATCTTGGTTTTCGAAGACTTCATAAGCATGTCTGCTTAAATATTTTCAAAGAAAATCTAGAACAGAGTGCAGAAAAATGACTACTTATTTAAGTAATTTAACTATTCAAAGCAAGCCGCATTAATTTGTGTTAATGGCTACTAAATAACAGCCCTCACAAGTTTGAAATACCTCCTCAAAATTTCAGTCTCAATCCGATTGAGTACTTTTGGGATCAGGGGCGGATCCAGCCTCTCCCTTTGGAGGGGGGGGGGGCGGTGATATCACAGAAGTACAGTATGGCAAATGAAAGCAAGTTGTCGATGGGTGGGAGACACTAGCAAAATTCCCATTTCTAGTCTAAGAAGCAGGGTCGGGTCAATTTTTTTGAATTTAAAGCGCTTGGAGAGGGGAGGATGACAAGAAAAAACAAGTTGCTGACAGGGAGAATGATGCGAGCAGCATACACATTCCTAGTATGGGGCAGAATCGGGTCTATTTTCCTGAACTCTAAGCTCTTGGGGGAGGGGGGGGGCTATCGCAAGAAAAACGAATTGTCAACGGGGGGACAGTGGCAGCAGCATACACATTCCTAATATAAAAGGCAGAATCGGTTCTATTTTCCTGAACTCAAAGCTATTGGGCAGGGGAGGGGCGATCGCAAGCATACACATTCCTATACTCTATTTAAGAACTAGAGAGAGTAATAAAACAGTTACCGAAACCTCCAGCGTACCTACTCCAGTGCCACAGGTAACTGAGGACTGCCGTAGATCTAATTATATTTAATTATATTTAAATATTATAAGCTTTTATAAATTTACTGCAACAATAAAATTTCTGAAAGTTTAATTTAATTTCTGTCAGTGAGCAAAGTACACCTTACAGCATGTCCTTAATGATTTATCTTGTTTGTGCTTGTTTTTATATATTATTTGAGATTAGTGAGATACCCAAAAGATATGGCTTCCACATTTATATTTATTCCAAAATCGTTAAACCAGGCCATTTTTTCTTCAACGAAAAACTTATTACAATAAATGTTTATGATACTTTAAGATATCAATATCTAGATAATAATGTTAAAAGCTCTATTTAGATGTGTTTCAACATGACAGGAGTTGGAAAATCTACTATGAACCGAATACTGAATGAGAAAAAAACGACTGGAATTGTTAGTACTCCCAAGCAACATTAGATCACAGGCGGACGAAAAACCTAGAAGAAGAGATGTAAACTGTAATAAAAGGAGTTGTACTTACATTTTATTATGAGAACCAACCGTTGACAAAATTCTAACTAGAATCAATGAAGATCGGGATTTACCTGAAATTAAAAGAATTGAGCTCTGGAAATTGCTCAGAGAACTTAATTTTTGCTGGGAAAAACCAGATAGGAAATCTGTTCTTATAGATCGTCCGGAAAATGTCCTTTGGAGAAGGAAATATCTCTCTCAAGTAAAAGATAGAGTTGCTAGAAATAACACAACTTACAAAATTAGTAATTTAACTGAACTTTTGAAAGATTTTTTTAAATAAAGTTAGTGCAGAAAATTGGGAAAAAGCCATATAATAAAAGAATAAAAAAAAATGTGGAAGCTCGATCTCATGATCGATTAGATAGACGAACCAATTATAATTAATTTTAGCGACTTTGATTTCGAATTAGATACGCATTGTTTACCAACGTAAACACAATTTATTTATTTAGATTTTCTGTAACACATAAAAATTAATTACATTTGAATCCCTTTTTAGTGTTGAATTGTAATTCTACAGATGGTTTAAGAAATAAATAAAGTGAAAAGTCAAATGTCCTAAAATGTTTTTAATTAATAATAAAATGATCGACAGCCCCCAAAAAATTTTAATATTATATGGACGAATTTATTTTTTTATATATGTTTAACTTCTTGTATTTTTGACAATGGGTATTTTGTAAGTATTTAAATTATAACTTAGAATTGTTTGAGAGAAAAAGGCTACGTTTTAGTCTGAATATGCCTAAAACGGCTTCTATGCCAAAATTAAAAATAAAAAAATACTGTTGTGATTTGTGTTAAATATGCCAAATTATCTATATTTTCTAATGTACGTGAATTATTAAGAAATCGTAAGAAATAAAATAATATTATAAAAATTTCCGACGCCTATGACAAGATAAAATCCTTTTTAACACTTCACACATTCAAATATCTATTGGTATCCAACCCAAATTGTCCATTATTATAGACCGGTATTTTTGATTATAAAATTTCTAACTCATTCCTATGAAAAATATATGTGTCTAACAGATTTTGCCAAAGACACCGGACTAAAGAATACAGGTAGTTTGCGAAGAAAAAAAGAGTAAAAAATGATTTATTACTCTCTCTATTCTTGAATCAACTATAGTATAAGAGGCAATTTCGGGTCTATTTTCCTGAACTCAAAGCTCTTGGGAGGGGGGCGGGCGGTCTCCCCCCCCCTTGGATCCGCGCCTGTTTGGGATGTATTGGATAAAAGAATTCGATGTCATGAAATAAAAAGCAAAAATAAATTACTAGAAGTTTTTGTTGATGGAAGACAAAACATAGTAATTGTTTTTTACAATTTACAATGGAAAAGGAAAGAAACAACATTATGTCGGTTTGGTCACGAAGATATCTAAATAATAATTCCTCTGTTCCCAATAATTATAAAAAAGTATTGTCACTACCTTAACTGACCGAGCCATCAAATTCTCTCACCCACATTTCAGACCGCAAAGTCTAAACAAATTTAAAAAAAAAACCTCCGATAATAATTATCTAAAAGACATTTTTGAACCAATCATCAATAATCGGATAAATAAAACATTACAACAGTAACATCCAACAAAATAATAAGAATACACGGCTACAAAAATAGGTGTCCCTGCCTATCTGAAATAACAAATGCATTAAGAAAATATTGAAACCATACAACATTTTGATAGCTGAAAAGCCAAAGAATGCAATCAAATAACATTTTCCTAAACCTGATGTCACAAAAGAGGAACAAGCTAGTACTCTATACAAAATTAATTGCCTTCACTGTAATTAAGTAATTTTACACATAGAGGATAATTAAAAACAAAGAACAATCAAAGAGATGGCCCACATAAAAAAAAAAACGTTAAATACAGTAAATTTTTGGTTGGATATAAATGTCTTAGGTAGTATTTATAACAACCTTATAACATAGTACCATAAATTCCAGAGGTTCACATAGGATAAAGCTTTTGTTTATCCAGTTTTTGTTATAGAAAGTATGCTTTCTACACTTACAATTAAAGGAACGAAAACGTAAAATGCATAAAGTAAAAATATATTTCCAACTATAAGTTAAGTTAAAATGTCAGTGCAGTATAAATAAAAATAAGTAAGTCACATTTTAATTATAACATATAAGAATTATTTACATTTTGATTCCGTTTTGGTATTTAACTTTAATTCTGAAGATGGCTTAAGGAACAAATAAACCTAAATGTTAAGTACGCTAAATAATTTTGAAATTTAATAAAAAAATTACCGAAGGCCCCGGCGAAAAAATAAAGCAAACATATTAATTCTACACGGTCAAGAAAAAAAAACAAACTAACCATAATATCATAATTAAGCAACTGAAGGCATTCTTTCCAAGAGGGCTCATCTTCATGAAAACAAGATCATAAACCCAAGAGCCTTGAGCAAAAAATGAGGAAATTACAGTCAAGTTATTTTAATCGGTTTATATAATAACGATATCTTATCGAGAAATAAATAAAAATTTAATGTTGATGCAACCTGAGTCACGAAACGCTACAGTTTCGAGCGATTCTATGTGTAAAACAAGCTAAGTTCTTATGTTGCCACTTTTATTTTATCGTAACGAAACAAGATATTCCGGAGCTACTTAAATAAACAAATACAAGTAGCTCTCACTGATGTAATATCACATCATTTATTTTATTGTAGGTAATAGTAAAATTAAAGATGTTATTTTATTGTAAAATTTGAAGAAGCTAAAACCAAAGGCAGGTTTGCAACAGTAGTTTCAAATATTTTTTATTACAGTAAATTACAATGTTAAAAATAACCTTAAATTTAATGCAAATTTAATATCCATTCTACATTAATTTTAATGATTTTGTACCAAAAATCGTGAATAATTTACATTTACTTTGAATTTAAAGCAAATTCATTGAAATAGCAGTTCGTTGTACAATAAATTTGATTAAATGGTATCTTAAATTTCAATAAAGTAACTGAAAAGATATTTCAACTTCTGTACATTAAAATTAATTCACTTATACCCTTATACTAAAGGAATTTACATTATTATTTAATATATATTGCATGAAATTCCGAAAGATGGCGCCACATGTACTGAACTTCTTGTTTAGTATGATAAAAGTTGCTTAAAGGACTCAATTTTCACATAGTCACCTTAAAAAGTAATGATCACTTTAAATTTAATGTATGATTACATTAAATTTAATGACAAAAATTAATTTAGGTAAATGTAACAATTTTTAAATTTATTGCATTACATTACATTTCAGAAACGTTTATGAAATTTGCTTCCAACACGTTTACCTTATATTTAATGCATTTCTTTTTTACAGTGTATACACTGTTAAAAATAACCTTAAATTGAATGTACATTCCTTAATCAAATTTAATGATTTTGCACCTTAAATCGTGAATAAGTTACATGTACTTTGAAATTAAAGCTTTTTACATTAAAGTTAATTGAATGTTAACTTAAATTTCAATAAAATAACTGAAAAATATACCAAATTTAATATATAATTACATTAAATTTGATGTAAAAACTATTAAATTTAATGCATTTAAGAAGCACTTTACCTTAAAATTAATGTGAATTTTTTCTTACAGTATGCTTTTGTTCTAGTAATAATAACATTATTACCCACAGATTGGTGACAAGGGTCTCACAAGAATTAATAAAATTACCATAAAGCAAATGCTATATCGTTCTGAGGTCACCCATGCTATGAAACAAAACAAAACCCTTATACGACGCGATGTTCCGTTGCCTCTCTATAGCACTTCGACCTCTAAGATTTTTGTACGTTACCCTGATCTATTTTAAACGCGGGATATTTAGACTTTTTATAAAGTTTATTTATTTTTCTGGGAGGTATTTACTTTGCTTCTTCAGGCGTCAAGGCGACGCTTTCCATGAACTTAAGTCTCTTTTGGCTACCCGATCGTAGAAACGGCAAATATCGCTCTCAGTTTTGCCCATTTTTTGAGATGATATCTCAGAGGCCAGTGTCCTGAGAAGATATTTGTTATTACTCGAATATCCCTTTTCGGGAGATCGAAAAGCATTTTTGCATTCTCCTCTTTTATATTTTTTGTTTTTTTTGAAGTTCACAGAAAGGCTCTGGGTCAAGAAAAGGAGTTTTTACCTCTTCTCTTCCAAGGCTGTCGGTTTCTTTGTGTCCCTTGATTCCTTTATGCCCTGGCACCCTGTCAGGATTCCATATTATTCCTTGCCAATTCCTTTATGACTTGTCTACAGTCTCATATTCAACTTAGACTTGTAGGTATTTGACCTGAGAGCTTTCAGCACTGCTTGGCTCTCTGAAAATATTGTTTCGAACCGGTCTTTATACACGCTGTAATTTTTTTTCAAAATTCTGACAAGTTATCACACAATTCCAGTTACCTCAACAACTTTTCCAATAAAACTGTCTACGAAAGCCAATCTGTATCCTTTATATATTCCTTTTTACCAATACTGGAGATGATTCCCGAATCTTCTAGGATTCTCATACTACATGGTGTAACAAAACAAGAAAATAGAATAATCTGTCAATTTCTAGATCTTATGCCATATGCGTTCCATGTCGCATGAACAAATTAACAAAGGTAAAGTTAGTTAAATAAATTAAGGACTCCTAGAAAATAAACCTAAAACCATACAAACTACCAACACAAACTAATTCTATGAAATGTATACTGCTATAAAATCCATTACAATATGTATATTTTGGCCTCCTTAGTATTTCTATTGAGACACTCGTCAGCGCAGATTTGGATTGCACGCATTTCTGCTCGGAAGATAACAGGAACTTAGTAAGCCCGATACTCCCACTCTGACCCCTTCTTTTATCTTGAATCCATAGTAGAGATAATCCTGCATTCGCTTGGTAACAGGCAGGTACTACTTCATAGCTCAAAAAAAAACTGTATCTATCACTAAATGGAATCAAGTATCATTTAGTGTAATATTTGTACTCTTTTACAAAAAAGTATCTGACTTTCATTACCAAAAATAATGACAGATGATTTATTAGGATTAAGCAAAAACATGTGACCTTCGGGAAATGTTTAAAAAGAACTACTATGTTTTATACCACTAAATTTATTAAGAAAACAGTGACTGCAGTTTCAACTCACAGAGTCATTTTCAAACTGAATTACAAAGGTAGACTAAGTATTCAATACAGAAACATGAGAAAATTTTACAATAAATAAAAACTACCTGAGAAATTACATTATTACAAAGGGGAGGTACCAAATTTTGGGAACTAATTATTATTTGGCGACAACAAGTAACGGGAAAAACCCAAGTTCTGTCTGGTCATTAAGCAAATTTAAATTTTTATTTTTACTATGTTTATATATTTCTAAAGATTCAAGAATATTTAACTTTCGGCCCTTTGTTGAATAATGTAATATGTCAGTGTTGCTTAAATCAGGAAAACTGTGGCTGTGTTCTAAGCAATGGTTGGCAAAGCTTGAGTCTGTTTTTTGTAGTCTAGATGATCGGTGGTATTCTGAAAAGCGAGTTTTAAAGCTTCTACCACTTTGTCCAATATACAAGCTATCACACTCTGAACATTTTAACTTATAAACTCCTGATTTATCAAATTTATTAATTTTATCTTTAGCATTGTAAAGGATAGTGGACAGATTGTGTTGAGATCTAAAGGCTATTTTTGTTATGTTTGGAAAGAGCATTAGCTATGTTTTCTGATAGGATACCACAGGATGACAAAGATATATAAGATGAACTATCTTTATCATTTTTTATTTGGAGATATATTGAATTAAAAGCTAGTTGTTTTGTTTTTTAGTTATTAATTTCTTTATGGTTTGTTGGGAGAAATTGTTTGATATTGCAATCCTTTCAATGATATTTAGTGTCTCTTGAAGATCATCTTCAGAGAGAGGCAAAGAGAATGCTCTATGTATCATTGAATTGTATGCTGCCATTTTGTGTTGTAAGGGGTGAAAAGAGTCATTAGATATAGTATTACCTGTAAACGTTGGTTTTTTAAAAATTTTAAAATTTAAGTTAAAATTTAAAAATGACCTGTTAATGTATTATAAAATTGAGAAAGGTCAGAATTTATGAGATTTACAGCCTGTTCAGCATTTTCTTGAAAAAATGAAGAAAATGTGTGTCCTTGGCGAAAAAATGAAAATTATAGGTCTTAATACACTTTGGAAAATTACTGGTATATACAGTATAAAAGAGAGATCCTCCAGCTTGAGGATATTTGTTGCTGCCGCCCTCATCACAGCTGTAAACAGTGGAAGTTCAACATCGCCTCTAAAGCTACGGTGAGGCATGATGGGCCCTGCGACACCTACACAGACTGACCTCCGCTTTTTTTAAGCAAGTACTTGTCGTATCTTGGGTCATCTTACTAAAGAGGCCTATCTGATCATAGGTTTGATGATCATTTCATACAACCATAAGATCATTTTCGGCCTTATATTCCAGGTTTTCCCCAAGATTTTACGCTTTGTGCAGCTTGCCGCTATTGCCCTTTGTAGAGAGAGATAGAATCTCTTTGGAAAAGCTCAGTGTTATTCTATTTAAAGTTGGAACTTTGATGCCTAGCTTTGGTCTCCATGTAAATGACATAAGGATTATTTTGTTAGGATTAACGTGTAGTCCTTCTTTTGTGCAACAATTCCTAATTTAATTTAAGCAAAGATTATTATAGAGCGTTAGCTATAATAATCTTTGGTTTAACGCAGTTTACATAAGTCTTGTAATAGTAAGTCATCGGTGATGAACCTTGCGTTGTAAACCCTGAGTTATTCAGTTGGCTCAGCAGACTGTCCACGACCAGCGACCACGGTAAAGGTGATAACACCCTCTCTTGAGGGCATCATCTGGCTGTGAATTATTGGCTAGTTATTAAATTTACCACCTTTACTCTGCTATTAAAAATATTCCAACTTTTTAAAATTATCCATGATTTTTTTCACTAATACAGGTAACTCCATACATTTTCCTTGTAATGATTTAACAGTATAAAAGCAAGTTTTAACATTAACAAAGCATTGATTTAGTCAATCGAATTTTATTATCATTGAGATCATTTATCATATTATTTTCTTACCCATCAGCACGTACGTAATAATTACAAAATATCAAATTTCAAAGGTAAATCGTTCCGATGGCATTTCACTAAAGCAATAACTCCCGTTAATCAAACGATTTTTATTCATTTGCGAAAAATCTAGATCTGTTTTAATTATCTAATATAAAAAAAGAATCATTGAATGTAATTAATTGTTCTCAATTTGTGAAAGATTACAAAACTGTAATGTACCACAAGAATAGGTTAATTTATTTATGTAGATCGTTGTAGTAACGAGGATGATAAAATTAATTTTAGCACTGAATTATGCAAAATATGTAAGTGGCGTGACGTGAAGAAATTAACATAGTGTGCTTATTATTCCTTTTAAAATAGATGATCTTAAACAATACTTTTTTTTAATAAAATGGTCAGATACAATAAGGTAGTTCTCGATATATGGAAAAGTTCTTCCACTCGAGTGGTTTATCCCAAACAAGAGTGTTTTTTAGTGTGTTTTTCAATCGTAGCAGTCATTCGCTCACTGACGAGTCGCCTGAAGGTTGTTCAAAATCGGTTGTAGTTCAAAAAACATCGATGCCGTGCGCGAACTGATAATGTAAAACGTAAATGACTTACCATAAACTTGAATCATCTCTGGGCATATACAGGGTATTCCACGACGATGCCACGATCGATTTCATAGAAAATAAATTTCGGAAAATTTTTAAAATTTGGCCATTTACTAAAGTCGATGGGAGCAATTCGGTTAAAATATTTTTAAGACGGTGGTATCTCTGGTTATAACGGAGGTTGATGCCTTCTTGCTTGTTTTAAAAGGAACACCCTGTATGTTAGTTAGTTTTTAGATTCTACGCAAAATTAGAGACAAATTTTATATATAATGTCCTATACTTAAGTCTAACCATTTTTGACATATTTTAAATGTTATATCAAAAATGGCATTTGCATGCCTAAACAAAACTATCAATTTCTCCTATATAAAAGTCTTTATTATTTAATTTGGGTTGATTTCTTTCTAGAATGGGATCTACTTTAGTGTACTGTGTTGATATTTTGATAATACATAAATACAGGGTGATCAAAAACAAATATTAAAAATTAACTTCAAAAAATCGTTAAAAATCAATTTTTTTTAACCGACTTCTAAAAGAAGGAGGTTCTCAATTCGTCGACTATGTAGTTTTTTTATGTATATACACCGATTACTCCGGAACGGCAGCATCGATTTGAATGAAATTTATTACGTTATGTTCAGGAAGTTGCTGCGGTGGTCCCATATTTTTTTGTACGAAATTGGTGCAGTAAAATCCAAGATGGCGCTGACAATATGACGGCCAAAAAAATTAATTTTGTCCGATTTTCTCCAAAACTGGTATAAGGGAATTTTCAGGGTCGTACACAGCGAATCTGAAATTATTTTTTAAAAAATTCAATATGGTGGATCCAATGTGGCGGACAAAAAAATTTAATTTTATCCGATTTTCTCTAAAATTGGTGTGGGGAACTTTTCGGCGTCGCACATGACAAATCCAAAACCTTTTTAAAAAAATTCAATATGGCGAATCCAGTATGACGGACGAAAAAAATCAATTTTGTCCAATTTTCTCCAAAATTAGTATGGGGAAGATTTCGGGGTCACACATAACGAATGTGAAATTATTTTTAAAAAATTCAATATGACGTATCCAATATGGCGGATAGAAAAAGATTCTACATCTCTCGATTTTGTCTAAAACTAGTATTGGGGGATTTTTGTTAGTGTTAATTACAAATTTAAAATATTTTTTGAAAAACTCAATTTGGCGGATTGAATATGGCGTCTGAAAAATTTTGCATTTTTCGATATTCTCCAAAACTGATATAAGGAGTTCTGAAAGGTGTATAAATTTAAAAGCATTTTTTCAGGATTCAATATGGTGAATCCCAGTATAGCGCACTAAAAATTTTTCATTTTTCAATTTTGTTCAAAGGTGGAACGGAATCGTTTTTGAGGATGTAAATAGCGAATATAAAATTATTTTAAGAAAATCTAATATGTCAGATGCAACATGATGGTCTAGAAATTTTAAATTTTCTTCCAAAATTGGTACTAGGGGGCTTTGAAGGGTTTAGATTTAGATTAGATTAAGACGTTATAATTATTTTTTTGAAATTCAATATGACGGATCTAATATGATGGGTTGAAAATTTTACCTTATTCGCATTTTTTCAGATTTGAAATTAGGGGGTTTACGGGGTCATGTATTACGAATATGAAATTAATTTTTTGCAATTATTAGGTTGATAATGTACAATATGAGGGACTGAAAATTTTACATTTTCGATTTTGTCTGTTATGCGAGGTGTTTGGGGTATACAGACTCAATACGCAGTATAAAATATATCGGGCTTTTTTGACCTACATTACCAATCTAATATTAATTTGAAATTTAAGATAAAGGATTTACTATGACAGACTAAATATTTATTTGACTCAATTTCACTACTATTTGGAGAACTTTAAGAATCAAAGAATTTTTAGTGATTCATTTTAGGGTGATTTACAACTTTAGATAATATGGGTACTTTTTTGCTACCTTAGAGTCATTGCAAGGTACACTAATCTCGATTAGTACTTAGTTCAAATAATTTATGGCTATTATAGTGAATTTAAAAATCGGTCTCTCTTACTTCAAAAAGTGGTCTTTTGACAGCCCTTAACTCATCATCATCGGTTGGAGAACCAAAAAAATGACAACAGGAAATTATTTTCATTAACAGCGATATATTTTTGAATTAGTACAAAATAACCGAATTATTGTAAGATAGTAAAAAAAAATATATAGCTATTTTTGGCTTTTTCCTCCTTCTAGAAAGCAACAAATACCTCTTGCCTTCTCATTTAAAATTTGAGAAACCGAATTTTAAAAACTTAAATGTATCAAACCACTTCATGTATATACATCATATGATTTTTTTACAGACAATTATTTTTTTATTACTCCATCATTTTGGATAATTATAAGCATTAGGAGAAAGAAAAAGTTGCAAAATTCTTCGGCTATTATTATCGAAAAAAAGTATAGATCCATTCTAACAAATAAATATATATTATTCGTAGAAAAAAATTTAAACTTGACATTTAAGTACTTTTAGCAAAGTGCTGATGGGTGTGAGATATCGCTTTATTTTGATAATTCACCTAAACAATACGAAAATCCTCAGAACTAAAAGTTATAATTATATATTTAATGCATACGTGCTTTTTTTGTGTATAATTATGACTTAATTCCCCATTAAAAAAGTACTTACTCTACAATACTCTTGAATTGCCTTAAAAAACTTGAGTGTTTTCTTAACCTTCGTAGGAGGAATAATTTGAATTGTTCATTAGAGCTATTTTTCTTTGTAATATAATGTTATTTGAATGTTAAAAACCCTAACAAATACCATATTTATCAAATTAATGTATTTGTCTGTAATTATTACACGTTAAAGAAGGAAAATTACTGTTTTTACTTTTATAAATGGGCTTGATTAAGACAGAAAGCATATGTTATGCACCAGTTAAATAAAGTTATAATGAAACGCAACAGGTAAGGACCGGATTTCGATGTAAATTACTCCGTTTCAATATATATAAATATATATATATATATATATATATATATATATATATATATATATATATATATATATATATATATATATATATATATATTTATATATATTGAAACGGAGTAATTTACATCGAAATCCGGTCCTTACCTGTTGCGTTTCATATATATATATATATATATATATATATATATATATATATATATATATATATATATATATATATATATATATATATATATATATATATATATATATATATATATTTATATATATTGAAACGGAGTAATTTACATCGAAATCCGGTCCTTACCTGTTGCGTTTCATATATATATATATATATATATATATATATATATATATATATATATATATATAGGCGCGAATGGCTAGTCAGGAAACAATATTCCAAACTAGGGTTATTAGGAATGCAGTCTGTGTAAATTTGTAGGCCTTGGTAAGGAAAAAAACCCTTTTTTGACTCTATCAAATTTTCGACAATTTATTTATCTCTTTTTCAGGACATCTCTACAATTATTCATTAAACAGTTAGAGTATTAACCTAACTTATAAATATTAAGTAACTCATCAATGTGATTTGAAAATGAAAAAGATACATATTTGAAAAACAGGGGAAAAACCCAACATTAGCACTTTTTAGCTATATTTAGAGGCATATTGTAAAAATTCGTTGAAATTCTAGAAAACTCGAAAACAGCCAAACATCCTACTTAAAAATTATTCCACCATTTTGTAATGACACCTGTCATGTGTCAACCGGAAAGTGTCGTGGGTGGTATAAGTATTGGGGGAAAATACGGATCCGTAAACAGTGGCGTAGTCAAGTATGAGAATTAGTAAAAATAAAATATAAAGTTAAGAAATTGCTTGATTGATATTTTTTACATAATATAAGAGAATTTAATGGAAAAACTATTCATCTGAGATGGACTGTTCAGTAGGCAGGGGCGGATCCAGCCTCTCTCCTTGGGGGGGGGCGGTGATATCACAAAAGTACAGTATGGCAAGCGAAAGCAAGTTGTCCCCGGGGGGGGGGGGGACATCAGCAACATTCCCATTTCTAGTGTAAAAGGCAGGGACGGGGCTATTTTTTTGAATTTGAAACTCTTGGAGAGGGGGGGGCGATCACAAGAAAAAACAAGTTTCCGACAGAGGGTTGGAAGATGCGATCAACATACACATTCCTCGTATAAGACGCAGAATCGGGTCTATTTTTCTGAGTTCAAAGCTCCGGGGGGGGGGGGGTGCTATCGCAAAAAAAAAAGTTGTCAAAGGGGGGGGGGCTGCCAGCAGCATACACATTCCTAATATAAAAGGCAGAATCGGTTCTATGTTCCTGAACTCAAAGCCCTTGGGAAGGGGAGGGGCGATCGCAAGCATACACATTCCTATACTCTATTCAAGAACTAGAGAGAGTAATAAAACTGTTACCGAGACCTCCAACGTACCTGCTTCAGTGCCCCCGGTAACTGAGAACTGCCGTAAATCTAATTATATTTAAATATTATAAGCTTTCATAAATTTACTGCAACAATAAAATTTCTGATAATTCAATTTAAGTCAGTGAGCAAAGTACACCTTACAGTGTGTCCTTAGTGATTTATTTTGTTTGTACTTGTTTTTATATATTATTTGAGATTAGTGAGATACCCAAAAGATGGAGGGCATTTTTTCCTCAACGAAAAACTTATTACGATGAATGTTTATGATGCCTTAAGATATTAATATCTAGATAATAATGTTAAAAGCTCTGTTAAGATGTATTTCAATATAACAGGAGTTCGAAAATCTATCATGTACCGAACACTGACGGAGAAAAAAACGACTGGAATTGTTAGTAATTACAAGGTATATTCGATCACAGGCAGACGAAAAACCTCGTTGGAAGAAGAGATGTAAACTATAATAAAAGGAGTTGTACATACATTTTATTATGAGAAGCAGAGAACTTAATTTTTGTTGGGAAAAACCAGATAGGAAATCTGTTCTTATAGATCGTCCGGAAAATGTCCGTTGGTGAAGGAAATATCTCACTCAAATAAAAGGTAGAGTTGCTGGAAATAACACAACTTACAAAATTAATAATTTAACTGGACTTTTGAAAGATTTTTTTGAATAAAGTTACTGCAGATAATTGCGAAAAATCCATATAATAAAAAAATAAAAGAAAATGTGGAAACTCGATCTCATGATCGGTGAGAGAGGAATCAATTATAATTAATTTGAGCTAAGATAGCTTCACTGTAACATATAAAAATTAATGACATTTGAATCCCTTTTTAGTGTTTAAATTGTAATTCAGCAGATGTTTTAAGAAACAAATAAACTGGAATGTCAAATATCCCAAAAATGTTTTTAATTAATAATAAAATGACCGATAGCTCCAAAAAAATTTTAATATTATATTGACGAATTTATTTTTTTTATATATATGTTTAACTTCTTGCATTTTTGATAATAGGTATTTTGTAAGTATTTAAATTATAATTTAGAATTTTTTGAGAGAAAAAGGCTTCGTTTTAGTCTGAATGTGCCTAAAAAGGTTTCTATGCCAAAATTAAAAATAATAAAACTACAGTTGTGATTTGTGTTAAATATGTCAAAATTATCTATATTTTCTAATATATGTGAATTATTAAAAAATCATAAGAAATAAAATAATATAAAAACTTTTTATTTTAAGTTTATTACTGAAATAATACTCTATGCCATAAATATTTAGTGATAAAATAGACCTCCTTTTGACGCGTTCCGATGCCTATGACAAGGATTAAAATCCTTTTTAACACCTCACACATCCAAATATCTATTGCTATCCAACCCAAATAGTCCATTATTATAGACCAGTATTTTTGATTATAAAATTTATAACCCATTCCTATGAAAAATATATGTGTCTAACAGATTTTGCCAAAGACACCGGACTAAAGAACACAGGTAGTTTGCGAAGAAAAAAAAGGTAAAAAAAGAAAAACTCTTCCTAGTTCTTGAATAAACTATAGTATAAGAGGCAAAATCGGGTCTATTTTCCTGAACTCCAAGCTCTTGGGGGGGGCGATCGCCCCCACCGCCCCCCCCCCTTGGATCCGCGCCTGTCAGTAGGCTTACATAGTTTTCTTTTTACAACTTTAAAATATAACTGTAAATAGCACTTAGACTATCGATGTCACTTTTTTTTATTCATGGTGTTACTATCTTGGTTAATGTGTACTATTTCAACAGCTTTTTGTGATAAGTAGGAACTCTTTCCAGTATCTATATATATATATATATATATATATATATATATATATATATATATATATATATATATATATATATATATATACTTAAAAAAATTATTTTTTTGTTTTTATTTTTCTTGAACCCTTATTTAGATATATTCTTCTTTCTCTTTTCTTGGGCATTCGGTTCGGCAGTGGAATAAAAATTAATTTATTTCCTTGTTTTTTTTGTTACAAGCGTTTCGACCTTATTTCTTGGTCTTCATCAGTGTTTTCTACAAGAAGTTTTTTTAAAGAGTCAGCAGTTGTTTTACATGAAAATTAAAAATATTGTGGAATTTACCTAACAATATCAGTTTCTAAAAACATACCAACACAACAGGAACTTTTAATGATTTGTGTTTTTATGTTTTTATAAACTAATATTATTCGGTAAGTTCCACAATATTTTTAATTTTCATGTAAAACAACTGCTGACTGTTTAAAAAAATTTCTTTTGGAAAACACTGATGAAGATCAAGAAATAAGGTCGAAAAATTTGTAATAAAAAAACAATAAATCATATATATATATATATATATATATATATATATATATATATATATATATATATATATATATATATTCCCTTTTCAAGACTAAAATATAGACTAAGATGTTGATGCTTAAACATGTATTAATATTTGACATTAACTTACGTGCAAAGTGAGCTCCATTTGGATAATTTCACTCCCCATGCGGACAGATTATATGATGCCGATTTTAAAACTCAACCTCTCCCTGGAGATATTTTTGCCAAGTAGAGAGGATTGAGAGGGAGAACAAAATCTTCCGAAAAATGGATCCTGGTGGTATAGTGATGGATCTCGACAAGATGAAAGAGCTGGAGCCGGAGTTTTCGGCAGGAGCACGGGAGTTAGAGAGTACTACCCTCTCGGATAATGTGCGACAAATTTCACAGCGGAAATTTATGCTATTCTGCAGTGTGCCTATCTCTGTAAGAGGGACATAGACAGGAATAGATAATATGCCCAGACAGTAAAGCTGCGATATTGGCACTGAAGTCCAGTGTGGTGACTTCGCGACTGGTGTCTGAGTGCAAGGATGTATGGGTTTTGGGTCACTCGGGCATACGCGGGAATGAGGAAGCAGACCGTCTGGCAAAGTTAGGTTCGACGACTGAACCGTATGGACCCCAACCAATATTACCTGTCCCTATTGCTATTGGCAAAAGGGAATTAAAATCGTTGCTGGAAAGCAAATTTATTAAATCGTTGAAGGAATCTCTTGGAATAAAGTGTGTTAAAGAACATATAACAGGGCCTAGTGCACGGCATACTAAGGAGCTTCTCTCCTTGGGAAGGAAAGAGCTGCGAATTATGCTGGGATTGTTGACAGGACATTTTCACCTTTGAGGTCATCTTCATAGAATCTGTGTCGAAGACGACCCGACGTGCAGATGGTGTTTGGAGGAGGATGAAACTGTTGACCATGGCCTCAGAAAATGCCCAGCACTCAACGGACTGAGGCAGATATTTCGGAGATACAATTTTGGTACCGGAAGCAGTTAGGGCAAGTTCAACTAACGAGGCTGCTTGGATTCGCAAAGGCGATCGGCCTCGAATAACGTGCAGATTTGGTGGGATGTAAAGGGCGCAATGGCGGCCTAGGCATCGATGATCTAGTATCACCACCCTTTTTTCATTCATTCATTCATTCAAGTCTATAGAATGAAGAATTTTGGAAAACAATACGATAACAAATAAAAATTCAAAATTTTCTAACTTTTTTTTTAAGTCCAATTGCTTCGGATTTTGCTTCGTCAATTTTATTTGAACGAAACTGTTAGAAACTTTAAAACATTTTCAAAATTAAATCGCAACGAGGCCAGTGAATCGTTTCCAGAAGACCATTTGTAGGACTCGACCTTTTTAATGTAAGTTTACTTACTGGAAATTCTTTAAGTAACTCCCACCATTTTTAGAATAGTATGTATATTCTAGCTTACAAAATTCATTTGCAGTAATAAAATAATAGGCTTGGAAAGGCGTCTGCGGCGCCTAATGCGATTCAGCGCCGAATGGTACTGCTATCCCTGACACCCCAATAGCTACCCACTATACGCCATCCTGTACACTATATATATATATATATATATATATATATATATATATATATATATATATATATATATATATATATTATCGAAGGTGTAATCTTGACCGACAGTCGAATAGAAATAAACTTTGAATATCTTGGGGTAGCGGTCTAGGATTGAATTGAAACTCTATTTTCACTAACGCCGAGCTTTCGGAAAAAATTATTTTCCTCTTTCAAGGCACTCGAAGACTCGTTTACAAGCCCAGAAAGCACATATGGTTTTCTTGGTTCAAGCCTCAATGATCATTCCAGCTCAGTCGTGAGTCCAGAATTACTCCCAGGTATTCTATAGACTCAGTTTCTAGTTCTTCAAAATAAAAAGTCTAGTATTGTGCAGGTTTCCAATTTATTTAAAAATGCTTACGAAGAACTTTGTAAACATGCCTCACAAATACGATCAAATTCCGATGTGAAGCTTCGGATTTAGTTGCAAATTAGGGTACTAATACAAAGGAAAGGAAATGACAAATAAAACATTCTGTACACAAAAAACCAACACATACAAATCGATATCTCAATGCAACATCACGCTATCATTCTTTTAAAAAACAATCCGTCTTTGGTACATAGAACCCGTCAAATGTGACGAACAATAGCTGAAATCATTAACAGAAACACTGACTAATGTTCTGAGAGGCAACGGATATTGCGCTGAAGACGTTCTATTAATAAATATAAAAAACCCAACTCCTCAACAAAATATCACAAATATACCTCCTATGGACAGTCTTACCTTACATACACGAAACCACCGACAAGATTGCCAGATTGCTCCGAAAATCAACCATTCGGACAATTTTCAATACATGTAAGAAAGTTGGACAATGTTTAAAGGGAGTTAAGTGTATGTAGGTAAAACAGGACGGGCTATATCCACTATTTTGTACAATCTGCAGTAGCTGAACACCAGCATTGCGCAGCTCACACTTTTAATGTAAAAGAAACTAAGGTGCTAGCATCAATGTCCGGTTTCTTTAAACGTAAAATCAGAGAATCAATGGAAATTTGTAAATATCCAAATAATATATAATAATAATAATAATATAGATACAGGTTATAGTCTATATCACACGTGAAAATCGATTGTAACGCTGGATCACGGTTCACTGAGCACGAGTCGGGTATAAATACCGGGTTGTTGCTCCTCGATTGTCATTCAGTGTTCTAATCTTGTGAAGTAAAGGTCCCTGAAGATGCCTCGTCCAATCGTAGCCGCAACATCAGTTAATAATTCCAGTTTGACATGGTCCAAACCTAAGAACCAGGATTTTAAAATTTTATGTTCTAAAGAATGTTTTTTATAGAGGTATAGAACTTTTTAAATGGAATAAAACATAGACGAATTTTTTAAATTGACATGAAATTTACTTTATTCGAAAAATAACCTTCTGGCGTTATAATTTAAATATGACTTCTGGCATATGACCGCCACGGCTCGCTCGGACGTAGTCTAATCTGGAGGTCCAATTTTCGATGACTTTTTCCAACATTTGTGGCCGTATATCGGCAATAACGCAGCGAATGTCGTCCTCCAAGTGATCAATTGTTTCGGGCTTATCGGCGTAGACTAGCGACTTCACATATCCCCACAGAAAATAGTCTAGCGGCGTTAAGTCGCACGATCCTGGAGGCCAATTCACGGGTCCGAAACGTGGAACTATGCTGTTACCAAACGTTTCCTTCAATAAATCAGTTGTGGCACGAGCTGTGTGACATGTTGCGCCGTCTTGTTGAAACCACAGCTCCTGCACATCATGGTTGTTCAATTGATGAACGAAAAAGTCAGTAATCATGGCTCTATAGTGGTCACCATTGACTGTAACGTTCTGACCAGCATCATTTTTAAAGAAGTACGGACCAATGATTCCACCAGCCCATAAAGCACACCAAACAGTCAGTTTTTATGGGTGTAACGGTCTCTCAACATACACTTGAGGATTTTCATCACTCCAAATACGGCAGTTTTGTTTATTGACGTATCCGTTCAAACAAAAGTGAGCTTCATCGCTAAACAAAATTCGCTTATGAAAATCGGGATCAACGGCAATCTTGTTTTGAGCCCATTCACCGAATCTACGCCTTGCTAGGTGATCGTGTGGCTTCAATTCTTGCACGAGTTGGATTTTGTAAGCACGCAAACCAAGATCTTTCCGCAAAATCTTCCATAAAGTGAATGGACACATATCCAATTCCTGTACACGATGGCGGATAGCCTGATTCGGATCTTCCTCTACGCTACGCTCTACAGCAGCAATAACTTCTTCTGTACGCACTGTACGACGTCTCTGTGGATGCGTATTATCATTTAGAGTAAACGTGGTGCGAAAACGTTCCATAGTTAATCGAATTAATTGCTCTGATGGACGATTATGTTGACCGTAAAATGGACGTAGTGCGCGATACGTATTTCGAACAGAACCATGATTTTCAAAATAAATTTGCACAATTTGGAAGCGTTGTTCAGGCGTCAGTCTATTCATGTTGAAATGCCAAACCAAACTAAACAAAAATCACTTGACAGCTGACAAAATGGCCGCCAGTTAAAAAAGTGTTGCCAACTTAAAGTTTTATACCTCTATAAAAAAACACCCTTTAGTTTTTGAGAATTATAAATTTTTAGGAAGAAATTTTTATTAAAAGTTCTCAAATTTCTACTTCCTTCGCCCTTGAAAATATTATTTTTACATTAATCATATTACCTCTTATTGTGGAAGGGAGAGTGGGGCAATTTTTGAATTTGCCCCAGGCGGCAAATTTTGCACTGCCCCGAGCGGCAGAAACCTACGCCACTGAAATGTTTATATTGTTTAAAAATCTTCTTACTATAAAGCTTTATCTTAATATAAACAATGACTTGTAAGGTTAATAATATACGAACCCATTTTCTTTACGCATATTTTAACAACTTCGTCCTGACGTAGATCATTACTCTGGAAATATTAATTTTAATTATCACCATTGTGATCTTGAATGCCCTTTAACACACGATGGTTTATGAACCATATTTCCTAACATTCGTCGTTAAAGTTTTTAATACTTTTGTGATGGGTTTGATAAGAATTTACCAGAAAACAGGTCATGCAATGTAAGAAAATTTTCTTTGTTTGTTTAAGTCGTTTCTGATATAGTCGCCTCAATGACTTTAAGCCATAATTGTAATATGAAGATTATTAGCCAACTTCAAAGAAAGCAGGTTCTCAATTCGGCCGTTATATGTATTTTTTATGTACGTACATCGATTGTCTAGGAGCGGCCCACTGATTTAAATGAATTTTTTTTCTTTATGTCCAAGAAGTTGCTGTGCGTAATATGGCGGGCAAAAAACTTAATATTGTCTGACAGCTGAAAGGCAAAAAAAATTATTATTTGTAGACCCTTAATTTTA
The DNA here is from genome assembly GCA_034092305.1 of Diaprepes abbreviatus. Lineage (NCBI taxonomy): Eukaryota > Metazoa > Arthropoda > Insecta > Coleoptera > Curculionidae > Diaprepes > Diaprepes abbreviatus. The sequence goes on from JASJET010000129.1 coordinate 5,994,199, forward strand.
TTTCGTTTCGTTATGAACGTGTTTTCCAATAACAAAATGAAAAGTCAGACACATCATTGTTAATAACAATATCGTTATTAATGAAAAAAAAATATGAAAAATTTAAATTATTTATAGCCGGCTGATAATATCATCGGATCCGTTATCGATGTCACCTTAATCGTTAGACCGATATGTAACAGCGTAAAATTAATTTTTCAAATTATATATGCCCGTCTAAAATTGAGATATGTTATTGAAAATAGGTAAATATGAACAAAAATGTGCCGGCAGCATACACATATGACAGAATCGATTCTATTTTCCTGAACTCAAAGCTCTTGGGAAGAGGAGGGGCGATCGCAAGCATGCACATTCCTATATTCTATTCAAGAACTAGAGAGAGTAATAAAACTGTTATCGAAATCTCGAAAGTACCTGCTCCAGTGCCGCACATAACTGAGAACTGCCGTAAATCTAATTATATTTAATTGTATTTAAATATTATAAGTTTTTATAAATTTACTGCAACAATAAAATTTCTGATAGTCAATTTAATTTCTGTCAATGAGCAAAGTACACCTTATAGTGTGTCCTTAGTGATTTATCTTGTTTGCGCTTGTTTTTATATATTATTTGAAATTAGTGAGATACCCAAAAAATATAGCTTCCACATCTACATTTATTCCAAAATCATTAAACCAGGGAATTTTTTCCTCAACGAAAAACTTATTACGATGAATGTTTATGATGCCTTAAGATATAAATATGTAGATAAGAATGTTAAAAGCTGTGTTGTGATGTGTTCCAATATGACAGAAGTTGGAAAATCTACTATGTACCGAATACTGAAGGAGAAAAAATAACTGGAATTGATAGTACTCCGAAGCCCCATTCGATCACAGACAGACGAAAAACCTAGTTGGAAGAAGAGATGTAAAAGGAGTTGTACATATATTTTATTATGAGAAGCAGATCCCAACCGTCGAGAAAATTATAACTAAAATCAATGAAGATCGGGATTTACCTGAAATTAAAAGAACTGAGCTCTGGAAATTGCTCAGAGAACTTAATTTTTGCTGGGAAAAACCAGATAAGAAATCTGTCCTTATAGATTGTCCGGAAAATGTCCGTTGGAGAAGGAAATATCTCTCTCAAGTAAAAGGTAGAGTTGTTGGAAATAACACAACCTACAAAATTAGTAATTTAATTGAACTTTTGAAAGATTTTTTTGAATGAAGTTACTGCAGAAAATTGGGAAAAATCCATATAGTAAAAGAATAAAAGAAAATGTGGAGACTCGATCTGATGATCAGTGAGATAGATAGATAGATTAATTTGAGCGAAGATAGCTTCACTGACTTTGATTACGAATTAGATACGTAATGTTTACCAGCGTAAACACAATTTATTATTTAATTTTTGTATATCATATAAAAATTAATTACATTTGAATCCCTTTTTAGTGTTTAATCGTAATTCTGTAGATGGTTTAAGAAATAAATAAACTGAAACGTCAAATGTCCTAAAAATGTTTTTAATTAATAATAAAATGACCGATAGTCCCAAAAAAATTTTAATATTATATGGACGAATTTATTTTTTATATATATATATTTAACTTCTTGTATTTTTGACAATAGATATGTTGTAAGTATTTAAATTATAACTGAATGAGCCTAAAACGGTTTCTATGCCAAAATAAAAAATAATAAAAATACAATTGTGATTTGTGTTCAATATGTCAAAATTATCTAGATTTTCTAATGTATGTGAATTATTAAGAAATCATAAGAAATAAAATAATATTATAAAAACTTTTTATTTTAAGTTTATTACCTAAATAATATTCTATGCCATAAATACTTAGTGATAAAATAAACCTCCTTCCGGCGCCTATGACAAAGATTAAAATGCTTTTTAACTCTTCACACATCCAAATATCTATTATTATCCGCCCAAATAGTCCATTATTATAGACCGATATTTTTGATTATAAAATTTCGAACCCATTCCTATAAAAAACATATGTGTCGAACAGATTTTGCCAAAGACACCGGACTAAGGAACACCGGTAGTTTGCGAAGAAAAAAAAGGGTAAAAAATGATTTATTACTCTCTCTGGTTCTTGAATAAACTATAGTATAGGCAAAATCGGGTCTATTTTCCTGAACTCAAAGCTCTTGGGGAGGGGGGGGGGTCGATCGCTATTCCCCTTGGATCCGCGCCTGGCATGGAGCAAGATGAGATTGTAGCAGACGATCAACAAATAATATTTTAAAGATTCGTTGAAACAATAGGTATTGGCAGACGCCAATAGAGGTAACTAGATGATATCAAAAGCCAAGTGAAGAACACTGGTTTTAGTTAACACAAGATGGGAATACGTAGATATTGGAAGAAGAAGTCAACAAAACACCATGATGGTCTGAGAAAAACAATTTTTTAATATATCAATCTAAGGTTCAATCCTTCTTTTAATTTTACTTCTATTACTGAGGTAAAAAATAAAATCATAAGCTTAATTATACATTCCTATAATAATTGTATTGTTTTAAAACGAGTATGTCGGGCATTATTTTTTTCTCATCAGATATTTGATAGTTAAATCTACTAAATAAGCGTTTGTTAAAGTAAGAAAAAATCATTTTACTGAAATAATCCCTCACATAAGAACATATAATTATTATCAAATTTAAATTCACTCTACTCACATTCATGTTCGATGAGCATTTGACTGGATATTTAGAAAAATTCAATGTTCGTGTTGTACGAATTCTCGTTATATAATAGAAATTTCAATTTGGAAAGATAATGGGAAGAAATCTAATTAATAAAGTTCAGTATTTGTTTGTCAACAGGATATCCGAAGTTTTAGTTGATTTTATGGCCACTGCTTTCAAAATTACTATGCATAAATTGTGACGGACAAGACAATCGGAACATTTTGGCACGAGTTATTGTTTGTATCTACTTACTTCTTAACAAAATTTTACTACTTGCCAGTACTTGATCAGCTTGTGAAACAAATTCTGCAATAAAGAAAGTCATTTAGACTTAATTATATAATTATAAAAACAAATATAAGAAGAAAATAATAGATTTTTTATAATTTTTGTCCAAAAAAAAATGAAAATTTATCTGATACCTTTAATAAGAAAGTGTTTAAAAAATGCATAAGTACCTAATATAACTCAAAATATTTAATATTATTTTTTAATACAACTTATGTTTTAAAAATTGTGTGTTTTAAATTTCCAGCCAACACTTATCACGTGACCGCTATGGCGTCATATGTTCCCAAACACTGGTAAACTGCTAAGATGACATAAAGTTTTCTCGTAATTTTTGTAATAAAAGATGAATTCTAAGTTTTATAAGTGCTGTGTGGTGCCTCAGTGTACAAATACTACAATTAAAACACCTTAAAGTTATTTATTCTCGTTCCGCATTCGCAAAATAATAGGAATAGTTACTTCAGCTAACCCGCAGAGGTCCGGAACTTGTATCTACCCAGTCTAAAATGTATTCTTGTAAAAATCATGTTGATGTAAGTTTTAATAATATTTGTTTATTTTTCTTATATTAAAAACTGTTATTTTTCAAGTTTTCACTGATGAAAAGTGGAATTTTGAGGTTAGAAATAAAGTGGTCAAGGTTTGGTAACAATGTTTTTTACTTGTATTATTTTAATTGTCGAATGATATGGATAACTATACATAATATCATTGGATGGGCTCGGTATCACAGGTCCGAACGACAACAGGTCGTTTGCTAACATTTGCATGTCAACCAGATAGAAAAATATGAACAGAAAACGTAAGAACTCGACCATTAGCAGTCAAAAGGTAAAGACTGAAAACTATAGTGGAATGTGAAAGAGTAGTAGAACAGCATACTCTACACAAACGATTTTTATGGCTGAGGTTCAACCAGGTCAAAGCTCAAGTAAACAATATATTATACCAGTTGATTATAAATAAAATATTTGATTTATTTGCTGCAAAAAAAGAGTGTTCAAATAGTAGTAGAAATATTGTATAAAATTGGTGATTTAAGTTAGAAGTTACATTTACAATAGACATACTTATAGATCAAACTTTGCTTTTCAGATATACTCCAACCAGTAGTGTGTAAAATAATAACAATAGATAAATCAATACAAGTGTCCATATGTCATAAATTTAGATGCAAAAGCACATAGACTAAAATAATTTGTTTAATAACAGACAAAACGTAACCTCAAAATCATAGTATTTTTTTTTAAATAATACAGTTAAATCTTTTGAGCTTATAAATACCTTTGATTACTATCATGTATTCATTATCGGTTGCAGAAATAACAATTCTTGGAATATTACGTATATGAAGATCTAAACATTTCAGCAGAGTAGAAATTACTGTTTGTTGCGAAGAAATTGGCTACCGTAAAATAATGAATTTTCGGCAAATTCGAACTATTTGCCTTAACAAGTCCATTTTTCATGATTGGAAAACTTCTTAGAATGATTTTCAAAGTAAATTTCGCAGAAATTGCACGAAAATCACTATAAAATAATGTTAACCAAACAACGTAGCCTTTAACAGCAATGATGTTTGCGAACAAGTGACGTCATGCACTTTGATTGGTCTTCGTAATCACGTGACATTTTTATTATTAATTGAAAATTAAATCCCTTAAGAATAAAGAAAGATATTGTGTTTTTTTTTTTGGTGTTTTCTATTATAGAAACTACCGTTTCGCAGCAAAATTATATTTATTAAGGAGAACGAGATGTCACGCGTTATGATAGCGCTCCGTATCATTTGTTTGTTGGTATTGTCTAAATTTGGACTTGCCTCGCTTATACTTATTGTTTTTGTGTATTAAAAAAAAATAACGATCGCGCAGCCAATCCAGGGACGCTCTCATGTCCCTTGATCAAAAAGAATCAAGACGGGTGCAAAATAGTAGGGCGCATTCAAAAATCTTTGTATCTGGGAAATCTGACTAATGCCAAGCAAATTTAAGAACATTTTCACTAATTTCAACTTGATATACAATTCTGTGACGTCACTGATATTTTATTCCTGTTAGGCTATTTTCAAAAGTCAGCGAGACCCTTAATTAATATTCGCTTTTGGGAAAAAAGAGGTAAATGGAGTGAATGATGAATTACTACTAAAACGTGAGCCATTTGATAGTCATTTGAAATCCGGCAACAACGCTCGAATTTTCCCGCCATATTTAAAAGCTTTCACGGTTTTCGTTTCTGCTCGAATTTTATTGTTTTTTTTTTGCGTACAGTTTTATTTAAAATGTGCTGTTCTGTTTTAGTGAAAGTCGCAAAATTGAAAAGAATAGATATTAGATTCGACGCTATAATAGGAATTATCCAGAAATCATCAAAAAATACGATGTTTCCACTATTCTTTATAATTACTATTTATTTTCTTTATTTTCTAATATTTAAAGTTAGTTATAAAACATTTTCATTGAGATTTTCCAAAAGTAGAATTTTCCTTAGCAATGTTGAAATATCTCGCGATCTTTAAAAGAAAAAGTTAAGCAAAATACCTAATTTACTGCCAGAGGAAATTATATTTAAGTAAACGAAGTCTAATCTTGAATAGTATCGACAGTTCCGAGAAGACAATACCCAGTCTTCAATCTTCCGAATGAAACGATGCGTATCACTTAATTATTTATGTTGGTAGAGGCGTTGATATGTCCATAATGGACTACAAGGTTTCTTCAAAATGAGCTAAGAGAATAGATTTAATTAACAATTAAAAAAGCTTTATTTTAAGAATGAGTAGAAGTGGTAACAATTAAAATGTGTAGGTTATAATCTCCTTTTTGTGAGACGTAGTTGAAAAGGAATAACGACAGTGTCTCATATTGATTTTAGTTTATTTAAATTTATACAATGGAAATGCTCTTATTATACTTAAAATGCAAATCATATTCCTGTGTGGGAAACTTATTTATTAGAGTTTAATAAATTTTATTTATTAAATAATTAAATATAAAACGATTAAGTTTACATAAATAAATACAGGAGACTAAAAAGAGTATACATTTAGTTGGAATGTAATGAAATAAATGATGATGGCTGGTCAAGAGAGCCAGATGCGATTTATTTTTAGTTCTTGACCCATTTGCATTAAATCTTGAATATATTTTTCGGAACCACTTCGAAAACTTCCTTAGAAAACTAGAAACTTTGTATTTACACCTTGAATTTGTATTTATGCCTTTCGATTAAAAAACATCCTTACTACTGAGCTTTATGTAATCCTTAAAACCTTTCCATATTGTGTAAACTTTCTTAAGACTAAATGGCTTTTATAGTTAAAAGCTCTCTCAATTATATTTTTTTTATTAAAGAAATAAGATAATATATTTTAAACACAAATATTTATGCATCGAGAATCTATCCCTACCATTTCTGTGGATACCAAATCATACTGGAATACCTTAACACTCCTCATCAGAACTTGCAGCATGAAATCAATAAAATTTTCCAACATAACTTTCATAAAATCCATCACCGCAACCAAATTCTAAAACTTATACAACTAGCGAGGAATATTTTGCCCTTAATTTGGCCTTGTATTATGTCATTGAAGAAGATGCAAATATGGACTTCTTTAAATCTAAACTACTTCCAAATAAACACGAAATTACCAGAATGAAAGATTAACAAGGTAGCATTAGCTCAGACGACAATAATATCCCTGAAGATACTAGAGATTATATACTTATCTATATAACTTTATCAGTCCCGATCCAAGAGTAACAAATCCCACTATTTGCAATATAGAGTCAGAAGACATTCCTTATATAACAGAAGAAGAAATACATACTACCCTTATTCCAAAGAAAAAGAGTAAATGCCCCGGGAAGATAGAAATACATTATTTTTAGTAAAAATTTTAAAGTAGAACTCAATATGGTTCGAATCTCGAGTACATTCTCTAGTATTTTTAACTGACTTCTAGAAGAAGGAGGTTTTCAATTCGTCGACTATGTTTTTTTTTTATGTATGTACACTGATTACTCTGGCACGGCGGCACCGATTTGAATGAAATTTCTTACATTATGTTCAAGAAGTTGCTGCGGTGGTCCCATATTTTTTTGGACCAAATTGGTGCAGTAAAATGGCGACCAAACAACTTAATTTTGTCCGGTTTTCTCCAAAATTGATATGTGGGAATTTTCGAGGTCGTACACAACGAATCTGAAATTATTTTTAAAAAATTTAATATGACGCATCCAATATGGCGAAAAAAAAATTAATTTTGTCCGATTGTCTCCAAAATTGATATGGCGAAGTTTTCAGGGTCGCGCATGACGAATCCAAAATATTTTCAAAAATTCAATATGACGGATCCAATATGGCCGACAAAAAAATCAATTTTGTCCGATTTTCTCCAATATTGGTACGGGGGAGTTTCCGGAATCGCAAATAACGAATCTAAATTAATTTTGAGAAATTCAATATGGCGGACGAAAAAATCAATTTTGTCCGATTTTCTCCAAAATTGGTATGGGGTAGTTTCGGGGTTGCACATAACGAATCTGAATTTATTCTTAAAAAATTCAATATGGCGTATCCAATATGGCAGGTAAAAAATTAATCTTGTCCGATTTTTTTCAAAATTGATATGGGAGAGTTTTTGGGATCGCACATTACGAGTCTGAAATTATTTAAAAAAAAATATGGCGTATCCAATATGGCGGATAAAAATCCAAGATGGCGTTTTAAATTATACGTCTATCGATTTTGTCTAAAATTAGTATTGAGGGACTTTTGTTAGTGTTAAATACGAATTTAAAATATTTTTTGAAAAACTGAGTCTGTCGAATTCAATATGGCGTCCTGAAAATTTTACTTCGATTTTATTCATAGGTGGAACTGAATCGTTGTTGAGGATGTAAATAGCGAATATAACATTTTTAAGAAAAACTAATATGTCAGATGCAATATGATGGTCTAGAAATTTTAAATTTCCGGATTTCATCTAAAATTGGCACTAGGGGGCTTTGAAGGGTTTAGATTTAGATTAGATTAAAATGTTAAAATTACATTTTTGAAATTAATATGGCGGATTCAATATGTTGTCTAAAATTGATATTGCGGGGTTTTTGGGACGAATACAAACCGAATATGCAGTATAAAATATATCGGGCTAAGAAATTTACGTCTCAAGTTCTTTAGATATCGATATTGGAAGGTTTTGGGACCTATATTACCAATCTAAAATTAATTTGAAATTTAAGATGGTGGATTTACTATGGCAGACTAAATATTTGTTTGACACAATTTCACTGGTATTTGGAGAACTTCAAGAATTAAAGAATATTTGATGGTTCATTTTAGGGTGATTTACAACTTTGGATAAAATGGGCACGTTTTTGCCACCTTGGAGTCTTTGTTAGGTACACTAATCTCGATTAGTACTTATTTCAAATAATTTATGGATATCATAATGAATTCAAAACTAAAAATCGAAAATAAAATTTTTTGACTTCTAAAAGTGCGCTAAAAAGTGAAGAATGACTATAATTTTTTTTTATGAAATTGAAATTTTTGAAGTCTGCGCCAAATTATTTCTAAATGAAATAAATAAGTACTAATATATACAAATTATGGTAAGAAAGCAATTACAAATACAGTATTTTTAATCTATTTGTGCGAATCACATTTTGTCCGGTATTAGTTTGGCGCGGACTTCAAAAATTTCAATTTCACAAAAAAAATTATAGTCATTCTTCACTTTTTTGTGCACTTTTAGACGCTGGTTCAATTTTTTTTTATAAAAATTTTATTTTAGTTAATTTTCATCTCAATCGAAACAGAAATTTGATGCCAAACTCAATTTTCGAATAAAGCTATTAATAAAAAAATTGCCTTATGTTTCGAACTTTACTGGTATATATATATATATATATATATATATATATATATATATATATATATATATATATATAGTGTGTCAATTTCAGTCCTACTAACCATAATTATCAATTTCTTCTACATGAAAGCCTTCATTATTTAATTGGAGTTGGTTTCCTTCTAGAAGGGGATCTTCTTTAGTGGACTGTGGTGATATTTTGGCAATAAATAAATAAATACAGGGTGATTAAAAACTTATATTAAATATTAACTTGAAAAATTCGTTAAAAATCAATTTTTTAAGATGTAACCCCCTATTGTTATAATGTTATTTTATACAGGTTATTAGCCAAATGATATATAATAATACAAGTATTAATACTTTATAAAAAGAGTTTTTAGACACCAAAAATTATTAAAATAACAGTCATAAAGATAGTAAAATTTAGTTCTACTACTCCAAAAACCATCATAGTGATTCGCAAATTTAGGACACACTTTATAATATATTTACTACAACTATTATTATTATGATAGTACATTTAATTAAAACATTAATAAAGCTTTGCTCTAACAAAGTGTAAAAGTGGGTAATAAATAATAACCAAAGAATGTAGGTTATAATCTTCATTTTATTAAACTGTCTGGCAATAAAAAATAAAGGTGAAGAATAGCCAAGGTCAGGAAAATATTTTTTTCATATAATTTCTGTAGTTTAATTATTCGAAATGATAATGTATTCATAATGAACTACCAAGGTTTCTTTAAAATAAGACTTGCAAGTATTAATATTAGTGCTATAACTAGTGAATTAATTGGGCCATTAATAAAATTTTTATATTAACAAAGTGTGGAAGTTAAAACAACAACAATGTGTAGGTTAAAGTTCATTTAAAAATCAGTGTTGACAATGTACGAAATAAAGAACTGCGAAGTTTATAAAATGTCATAATATTTATCAGATCATTTTTATTATTCAAAGAATATACAGCTTGTCCAATTTTCAACAGTCTTAGGGGTTGTCTCCGTTATTAGTCGAAATAGAAGGATAAGGTTCTCGTAGCATTTTGTTACTTTTTTAAGAAACAAATGATGCCATTAACAGAATTTCTTCGCTTTGGAGACACAAAGCGATTTTGAAAATTATGCATTTTGGGGCACCCATGGTATCTCGGTTATCTTGCAACTTATCGCAAAGTTAAAAAATAGAACTATTCGGGTTTTTCACGTAAGGTTCAGTGGCGTAGTCAATTTTTTTATAAGGTCAACTTTCTCTGAGAAATATATATATATATATATATATATATATATATATATATATATATATATATATATATATATATATATATATATATATATATATAATTTTTGATTTTTTTCTTGAGGTACAGTTTTCATTGCTCTGACGTTTCGTTCTTTATTTAGAACATTTTCAAAAATAATCGTATGTATAATTTATGTTTCACTTTCAAGTTTAAAAAAATAGGATAGCTATCCAGATCTTTGCATCTCAATAGGAAAATACGGCGATTTTTCTGTGTGGCTAATTTGGTGTAAATATTGGACAGATTTTTTAGTCAGTTTACCATTTGACTTCCATAATTCCATTCTATCTCTTCAGAGAATGTCATGATCTCAATCAGTATAGTAGCTTTTACTCTTACTATGTAATATGTATTGATTTTTTTGAACCGTTAATATTTATATTTATTTTTATTTTTGATTTTTTCTTGGGATTAGGTTCATATTTAAAATACTGTTTTCATTGCTCTGACGTTTCGTTCTTTATTTAGAACATTTTCAAAAATAATCGTCTGTAAAATTTATATGTTTCATTTTCAAGTTAAAAAAAATAGGATAGATGTCCAGATCTTTGCATCTCAATAGGAGAATATCCAATATCTACACCAAATTAGCCACGCAGAAAAATCGCCGTATTTTCCTATTGAGATGAAAAAGTTCTGGACATCTATCCTATTTTTTTTAAACTTGAAAGTGAAACATATAAATTTTACAGACGATTATTTTTGAAAATGTTTTAAACAAAGAACGAAACGTCAGAGCAATGAAAACTGTATTTTAAATATGAACCTAATCCCAAGAAAAAATCAAAAATAAAAATAATTATTAACGGTTCAAGAAAATCAATACATATATATATATATATATATATATATATATATATATATATATATATATATATATATATATATATTATTTTTTAAAATCAGATCATGTTGGTAGGCCGTGACAGGCATAAGACACAAAAATCTATTACTGATATCAATAGTAAATTGATGATCACAAAAGGGTCAAGTATATTTTCGGATTCTTAATATAATTTACTGTATAACTGTTCTCCTTTATCCCTTAAACATGTTTCACACATAATTCTTAGTGGACTGAGCCTGGTTTTCTGCTATGAGGCAGGCATAGAGGTCAAAATCGCCCAAAAAGGTTATGGCGTCAGTTTTTTGGAATGCAAAAGTAATATTGTTAATTGATTACCTGCAAACCAGTAAAACAAGAACAGGAGAATATCATTCTTCAACCTTCTAAACCAGCTAGATGTACATATTAGGGAAAAAAGACCTCGTTTATAGAAGAAAAAGAATATTTCTCATTAAGACAATGCACCTACTCACAAAAGCGTTTTGATAATAGCAAAAATCACTGAATTATAGTTTGGATTGCTTCAATATTCATCCTACGTATCAGATTTAGCTTCTTCTAACTTCTATCTGCTCCCACACTCCAGGAAACTTCTGCGCGGAAAGCGTTTTTCATCGAACGAAGAAATTATTATATCTGGAGAGCAGTATTTTAAAGCTCTTCAGAAAACCACTTCTGGGATGGGATACGTGAAATGAAAAAACGCTGAAAAAGTGTATTGAGCTCGGAAATTATACTGAAGAATAATCTAGAAGCTTCTCAAGTCATCTGGTATAGGCTAATTATTTTATTCTCACAACTTTATAAGTTTTTTTATTATAAAATGAACAAACTCAAAATTGGATCTTTACTAGTCTAAAGAGTAGACTGGATTTCAGGCAAGTTTTGGTAAGAATGATCACCCACAAATCATCAAAACATTGATCACAAAAATCATTATAATCTAATTTTTGTAGATTATGAAAATGCATTTGATACTGTTAACTATGAAGAGATGTTAAAAGCACTTGCCGAATACCGCTACATAATCATTACTCGTCTTAATTACACAGGCCCACAAAAAAAAGTTGTCTGTACTTTTGACGAGACACGTCTATTCTTATGTATTTTTCATCGCTGGATCCGAAGTTAAATTAAGAGAGCTGGAGTTACTTTTCGAGAAAAATGCATAAAATATGATTTTTTATGATTTTTTAATAGCTTTTTGGAATAAAAAAAAAACGGAAAATAATACAACTATTCTGACTTCAATTTTGAATTCTACGGATCACACTACATCGAGAACTATAGTTTAATTTTTTCATTAAATGGAGCCAGGAATTGCGGTCTGAGATGTACAGGATTAACTTTTTTTCCGCCAATGCTGCAGCTGGGACATGTGCTGAGGTCACAGCGAGACTTCAAACAGGTAATAGTACTTGGTACTGGTACAACTACCCTCAATATAGGATGTAAAAAATGATCCGTCTGGTCTAGTCTTTCGTAGTAACGAAGGCAGCGAAGAAACGCTCTGTAGGAGAGCGCTATGATGTGAGGATGATGCCGCAGTATATCCGATGACGAGTTGACACTGTCTTCGTCAGTCGAAAAAGTCTCATATTTAGGCCTGAGGAAGTATGAAAGTTATCACCTCTAGGATGGCGGACTCACCTGCGATCGAAACAGGACTCCTCGTCAATAAACTTTACTGGTATATCCAATAATCAATACTGGCTCGGTTAGGTCAATGGTGCCCAAACGACTGGTCGCCAGGAAGCTGCAAGAGCAGGACCTCGTCCTTCAGGCAACCAGCTCCACGCCGTGTTTTGCAGTAGCCGTTCGTTAAGGGCAATGCTTTGAATATTTGAGCCAAGTGTTTATCATAAAAGTGATGATAATTGCGTGAAAACATCTTGTTATATTGGCTTGAAATCCGCACATTGTTTAGAGATGAAAAATTTGATGCAACTATGAATGATACCGAGAAAGCAGCACGATTGAGTTTAAAAGATGTATCAACAAAATTTTTAGGTTATACTAAAGATGCTAATTACATAAATATTGTATCAAGAATGATTCGAAACTTCCAAAAATTGGGCTGCTAAATGAACTTAAAACTCCATTTTCTTGATTCACATGTCGATCAATTCCCAGAAAATAACGGGATTTCAGCGAAGAGCAGGACTTAAAAGAATTTGAGCATCGCTTCCATGGACAATTGGACATTAACATGTTAGTAGGTTATTGCTATATGTTGAAACTGAAAACAAAACTATCTGGACCAAAATGTCACAGAAACCCGATACACTTATCTTTCGATGAGAAGCGTGTGCGTAAGCGGAACCAATTAAAAATCTATACTTTGCTACAGGTTTAAAAAAATTATCCAGGCTAGATTATTATTTTATCATGTGAAGGCCACAATAAAAATCTATGAAACATGATTTCGAATGTGAAATTTCGGAATAAAAAAAAAAATCGGTATTCATTAATTCATTCGCTTTGACCCTTAATTGACCTTGAAAAGTTACATTAAGATCAAGGTTATTGTTAGTGGTAGGTCAGCATATATTCATCTATTAAGAATATAAATAATATAATGTTTATTTTTCGATATATTTTGATCCATAGAATTCAAAATTGAAGTCAGATTAGTTCCATCAGTTTCCGTCTTCTAAATCTCAAAAATACCAAAAATTAATATTTTATGCATTTTTCTCGATAACTAACTGCAGAATCACTTAATCTGATTTAGGATTCGGATTCGACGATGGAAAATACATAAGAATAGACCTGTCTGCGACTTTATATTGACACCGAAAGCTCTAGAATAAAAAAAGGTGTACCTCAGGAATACACTTTGTCACCAAAACTTTTCATAACCCTCTTAGAATCCATGTTTCAGACGATAAACTTGGTTGATACAAGAGGAAAGATCCACAGTGTGAAGCTAAATCACCTCCGCTTTGCTGATAAATAGTCATTTAAGCAGACTGTGTGTGAACCATTTTAGAGCGCCTTAGCCCTTTTACTGGAAGAAGTGCAGAAATATGTTATACTTTCTTAATTAACTTTAAGTTAATAATCAGAATTTAATAATGAGAGTTTATATTTCTAAAAGAAGCTAATCGTGACAGCACAAATAAATAGGTTAAATGACATAGCATAGCTTGTTCTCTACCTTCTGCACACCTATCACTTGCCTGCTCCCCCCGACTCTTCAGAAAAGAATGCCGAGCATCCGCATTTGCGGAAGTTGAAGCAAAGGTGCACCGCACCAGTGCTATGTAGAAATAAATTGTTATTTAGGTTAGAAACAAAATTTATTATATATCGAACCAGAAAGTTAAATATAGATATTTTATTTTCGAAAGCACTTAAATATTCTTAAATGCATACTTCAATCATTTCTATTAAATGATTCACCGGAAAAAAATTTAAGCACATAGGTACTTGAATAAATCAGGATGGATTAATTTAATAAATAAATAAATCTTGTTGGCTCAATTAGTGTTACCAATATTTTCCTAATGTATTGATGTATAATAGTGGGCAGTAAATATTATCAATAAGTGTGGGTTGTAATCCTAATATTGTAGGACGCTTTTGTTAACAAAAATATATCACTTGAATAAGAAAGGAATGTACTTTAGAGCGTGAATAAGTCAACATTTATTAAGTAGTTAGATGCTTCGTTTACAGGAGGAAATTAATTGAAAAACTTGGAGTTGAATTTTAAAGATTTTACAATGCAATATATAAGAAGCAGTACTGTAAATGAGAATTTTAAACTAAGTAATGTATACTAACATTTCATCTAAAAAAAACAACACTTACCATGTGTTTTTTTCGCTTAGTTTTAGTTGTAAGTTCAGTAATTGTCATTATTATCACACTGTTTTAACTTTAAGGAACAAGTCATTTTTACAACACCCAATCATTAAATTTTGATGTTTTGTTTGAATATTCGTTTTTTTTTTTATTTTTCCAATGTTTTACAATCAAAATAGGCCGTGGAAGACTTTTAAGTTAACACATAAATGACGGAGCCCCTTTGTTATTTCTTTACGGGTACAGTGATTGAATTCAAAATATTCCTCACAACATCCCTCTTTGCGGGAGAATAATTTAAATAATATAAAATCTCAATAAATGCAAACAAATGCAAAAAAAAATTAAAAAATACATTAACTAAATATATATTAGTATTCGTAAATGCATCCGATTTTTTTGTTGATACAAAATCTTTTCAAATCTGGCTTAGTGGTTGACAACTGGATACATAAAATAGGTGCAGCATTTACCCTATTTTCATATTTTAAAAGCGTATTAGGAAAATCCAGATTCACAAAAGAAAGTGGCCATAAAAGATAAAAGCGTGGGCATGGTACGTTTTGAATGTTCTAAATATTTGTCTAAATTTTACTTCAAGTGGCTAAGGATACTTCAGTACAACCATCAATATCCAGAAGAGTCAGCAGTCTTCTCCTTGATCTGAAAAGGTTTTTAAACCCACAAATTGACATTAGTGGTATAATTTAGAAACGAAAAATACTCTTTTAGTGATAGATTTTGATTTTGAAGATGTTCAAAGTATTCTGACGAATAGATTCTTCCTATGTCAGTTGATTTTCGTAAAAAAGTTCTGTAAGAAATTAAAAACTGCAGAAAAGTCCCTTTCATAACAGCAGCGTAAATCCAAATCTTTTAGCACTGACAAAAATCTTATTTTTAGCACGAAAAATGTGTACATCTTTTCCTTGTAATGAGATTCGTCTTACGTAAAATTTAATTCCATGGCTTAGGTGTTTTCGGTACAATCAATTATTTAGTGAATCACCAAACTCTAAGCTGAGAAATTCTGATATTCAGTTTGGCAAGCACTAAACTACATATCAAGAACAATAATTTAAAAGATACATTGAAATTTGGCATCATCTGGAATTTTGGTAACCCTATAATGCTTTCTATTTCAAACTTAATATGTTCTGTTACTCATTTAAAAGTTAAAAATTACCTTTAGAAGTTTAAAGATCCAAGAAAACCTTATAATACAGGAATTTACATCTAAAATGTGTCTAAACTAACTTAAGTAATTTTACAAAAAAAAAAAATTAACTAGGGATAGAAAACCTAATAAAAGTTAAATGAACCTCGAGTAATATTAGAGAGCTGGGAAAATACATTTTTTTAATTTAAATGTTTTAAACTAAGTAGGGTGCTGGCTTTTACTTGATGGAAATCCATATTCAACGATGAATAAAAGACGAATATTTGTCAAATTTCCATTATATCTAATTAAAAACTTGACGCGTTTCGCTAACCCTGTAGCTTCATCAGAAGTTCTATTTTAAATGACAAAATATTTGGATACTTGAAAAACTTATACCTAGATTTACAATAATGAATAAGTGCAATACCCTAATTTACATTTTATTACCTATTATTAAAATTATTGGGAAATCCACACTGGTTTTTGTTAAAAGATATTTAGCAGGGGTGAGATGTTGATATCTGTTTGGTCATTTAATAGATTGATTACCTGTGTTCTTTAATCGATTTATTTCTATGGCTTCTAAGAAATCCAGTTTATAACCTTTCCTTTCTACATGGAGAATTTCAAAATTATCCTCTAATTGATGATTTTCTTCTATTAAATGATTTGCGTATGAAGAACTGTTTTTATTGTGAAAAAATTATTTTTATGTTCCTGAATCCTTTTTTTAAACGATCTGCCTGTTTGTCCTATATATACTTTTGGCAACTTCCGCATTTAAGTTTATAGACCCCAGACTTGTTATTTTTATTTGTTTTTCTTTCATAATTTTTTAAGCGTTTTCCTATTGAATTATTTGTGTTGAAGGCTATCCCGATATCTTTTTTATTCAGAAACTTTTTAATTTTAATTGATGACTTACCAAAATATGTTAAAGCGGTAAAGTTGCGTTTTTTGTTTTCTTGTGCTATAGGATAAACTTCTTGTGTGGCTTTCTTTTTTAATTTTCTTGTTAAAATTGAGTCGACCATTGATGGTAAGTAACCATTGTTAACTGCAACTTGTTTAACCCAATTTAATTCCTTATTAAAATTCTCTTCAGATAAGAGAATGCTAATAAGACGATGAATAAAACTATGGTAAGCCGCTAATTTATGTTGTTCTGGGTGAGATGAAGTTCTATGTATGGTTGTATCTGTATGTGTGGGTTTGTGAAAATTTTTAAATAAACACTCTTTCTTTGCAGCGTTTTAGAAGTTGCAGTTGTCAATGTCAAAGTTTCGGCACCGTAGGACATAACCGGTAACACACATTGATCAAATGTTTTACGTTTTAAAGAAATTGGTACATCGCTTTTAAACATGTCTTTAAATTTTCCATAGGTTGCCCATGCGAGATTTACTCTTCTCCGTAGCTCGCATGATTGATTATCTCTTGTGATCTTTATTTCGTGTCCAAGGTATATGTATTTTTCCACAAGCTCCACTTCGTTGTCTCCAATATTGATATTTTCACTAGGTACCAGATTGGCCATAAATTTGTTTTTGATATATTTATTTTAAGTCCCACGTTGGCGCACACTAGCTGAAGTTCATATAACATTGTACATATCTCCTTGATATTATCGGAAAACAAAACTATGTCGTCCGCGAACCTCAAATTTGTTAATCTTTGGCCGTCTACATTCTGGCCTCTTTTTTTCCCTGTTAAGTTTTTTACAGGCGTAATGCAGTAAACAGTTTAGGCGATAAGATATCACCCTGTCGGACTCCTGTGCCAATTGGGATATGATGCGTATTTCTGTGTAGTTTCACCGACATAGTTGCATTCCTGTATATATTGTAAGTTAACTTTGTGTATCGATAATCAATGCGGCATGCTTGTAATGCTTCCATAATTTTGTCAAACTCTACCGTATCAAAAGCTTTATGGAAATCTACAAAAGCCAGAACGAGTGGTCGATTGTATTCGATAGTCTTTTCTATTACCGTTTTGATGCTCTGTAGGGGATCGTTTGTTCCAAACCCAGTACAAAACCCCACTTGTTCTTGGTTGGTAGAAATCAAGTTTTTTCTCAAGTCGATTCGTTTACTATACTACTTGTTAGGAGTTAATATAGGTGACTAAAAAGGCTTATTGGTTTGTAGTTTTCCAAATCATGGGGATCTCCTTTTTTGTAAATCAAAATTACCTCAGCATTGTGCCGCTTGTCAGGTATTGTACTCTCTAAAAGGGACATATTAAATCACATATATATCGCCTGGTATACATCATACTAAAAATAAATTAAAATATACGTGGTTCAATAATTATGTATATAATTATGTGTAAAAAGCTTGATTCCATTGCAGCTTTTTGGGAGCCCATATCTCCGAAGAGGAGGCCTATATGAAAGAAGTTTTTATAAACTTATACTACTTTTTCACTTATTTTTTTCAATCCGGGAAATTTTCCACATTTTCCTGGACATGTTAATAAGAATATATAAAAATACGGTGTGTTTTAATTTATTTAAAATTAAAATTCTCCTTCAGATAATCTTCCATAAATAATCAATGAGAAAAATCTTGATGTGGAGGCTCATTTCTTCCAAAAAATTGATTCATTTTTGGCCTTTACGCCATAATTTGACATAATCTGGCGTATTTCCTATTCATACTTTATTACATATGATATATTTTACAACAGCATTTTTTTATTTACAAACTAGAAAGCCGAATTATTTTATATAATATTCGAAATATTTGTTAATGCAGTAGAAACTGCCTTAAAATAATAAATATAAATATTTTGCAATTTTCAGCTCTCAATCTAAATTCTGAACTCCCATAACATTTCTTCTACAGTCCCCGTACACAAAAAATGTTTTCAGAGTTTAACTTATTAACATTTCAAACAATGGGCAATAAAGATAAGCAAATTTCGGAAGCTGGTATAATTTAGTTTCGACATTATGCCATTTTTCTACGTTGTGGTCATCTTTCCGACCGTAAAAATTTTTTAAATTGCTTTTATATTCCCTTTTAAAATTTCCTAATTAAATAATAAATTTGTCAGGGTTTTTCATATACTAGTAGTTTTCAATGTATAAAGTAATAAAGAAAAACCCTATTTGCAGAATTCAGAGAATCGAAAAAAATTTTGTTGTTCAGTTTTGTGCGGTTTCAAATTAGATAAAATGGGTATTTTTTGCAACCTTGGAAATATTGTGAAGTACACTATACATCCCGTTTAATACTTACTTTAAATAACACTATGCAAGAAATTTTAGTTTATTTGTTGTAACTTCTACGAAAAGTGCATTTTTTCTTAATTTTTGGGGCACTGAACACTAAAATTAGAATGAAATTAAAAACTTAGTTGCAATTTTCAAGAACAATTTTTTTTAATTATATTTTTAACAAAATAATAAAAAATACATACTTTTACACTTGAAGAGACACTAAATATCCTGTCTTTTTGCTTTTTTTGTGAATTGTTTCTGGAGCACACACACACAACAAGAATGAGTAGTTGACAAGCATTGAAGCATTCCACTTTCCCTGGTACCTTTTCTTCGTTGGGGATATATCGTCATGCAAACGTTCGCAGTGCTTATCACTTACAGCTCCACAGTTGTCAGGGAAAAAGTCCAGATGTAAGTGTAAGAAATGGATCTTTAGAGACATATCGCGATCCATTTTTTTGATACGATGACAGCATATTTTCAACAAGAGTAACGTCATTGACAGCTTTTTTATTTCCGAAGAAATTAGTGACCACGAGGCGAAAGTAATTTCAAGCATTTTTTTTCAATATCTGATAGAGTGCTGTCAAAATGTCTGTTTTTCGGAATATTTCGAATCTATGGCCCAACAAAAATATCTTCTTTAATTTTAGCTTCACATGGAATTTCTGACACAGATATTGAAAAGCTGGCTCATCTGTATTCAGTGCCTTAACAAAGTTTTTCATTAGGCCCAATTTCTGAAGGTTTTGGATAAAAAAGTTCGTCATTATGAGGCATAGATCTCATGGTAGATGGTATATTTAGATAGTTGATAACCGACTTTTTCTTCTTGGATATACCAGTGTCTTGTCAACACTAAGTATGATGCAGAAATAGCAATCATTAACATGATGTGAAGGCTGGAGATCCTCCCATGCGGTGTTGCCAAGTTGTACAAAATTTTTCTCTGACTTTTAGAAACCGTAGATTTGGCAACATCGGACCCTTCTCAATTAAAATTTACCATGTACATTCTTGCTGTTACATTGTTAATATATAGGGAGACATAACATAATGTATCTCTAAAATTTGAATTAATATTAAAAAGATGTTTACTTTCAGTTTTAGCATATCAAGATTTAGTCGATTTTATTTTAGATACATTTTGGCTATTGTCCAGTGTAATTTATAGATACCATAAGGAGTTTAAAACTATTAGTCTAAAAATAAAATTAAAAAAAAAATGAATTGAGTTTTAAAAATTCGCTAAAAAATGAAAAATAAAAATAAATTTTAATTTAATAGGAAATTTTTAAAGTCGACACCAAATTATTACTAAATGGAACAGTTAACTAGTATCACCAGATACATACTGGTTGCCGTAAGAAAATAATTACAAATAAAGTATTTCTCAATTTTTTATGCGAATCACATTTTGTCAGGTAGTAATTTGGCGTCGACTTCAAGAATTTCAACTTCATGTAATATATATTACCATTTTCCGCTTTTTAGCGGTTTTTTAAAAGTCGGTTCATGTTTTTTATAAAAACTTTAGTTTACATTAGTTTGAAGGTATTAGTTTAAAACAGTTTAAAATTTATTTTTTACTTTTTGGTGCAATATTTTGAAATCAATTTAGTTTTTTGTTAAGATAACCAATTTCATCCTTTTTAGTTTAAAACAGTTTAAAATTTATTTTTTTCTTTTTGGTGCAATATTTTGAAATCAATTTAGTTTTTTGTTAAAATAACCAATTTCATCCTTTTTAGTTTCAGTTGAGCTGTTAAATTAGTAATTCAAAATATGTTACATGAATATACGAAGGTGAAAATGAGATACAGTATAAAGGGTGATAGCACAAAAAGAAATAGATAAAGTTCTAAAACCATTGTTCTTTATTCAGTTCTCAGTCTCTTTGAAATAAACTCGCCATGAAAATATTTAGTCTTGTCAATATGCTTTACAACATGCTGGAAACCGAATCAAAAAATCTCACTTCGATCAAAAATAATGCGCAGAATAGTGCACTCATCAACAATTTGTGTATCAAGTTTTAGCCTCCTTGCGTAAACCAACCGAAAAAATATTTATACGAACTCTTTTTGATAGTACTTTCTCCTGAAAACCACATCATAATAACTCACGTTTATCAAAAATTATATGCTAAGAAAGTCGATTAACAGTTTAATTGCCCACATATCTTTTCAGTTTTCCACCCCCTTGCAATAAACCTTTCTTGAAAATATGTTTATTGAACCACTCTGGAGAACCCCTTAAAATATTTTGAAAATTCTGTCAAAATATTTTGCTCTCATTAAAAGTTATGTACAAATGAAATAAAGAGAAAAGGAAAGAATATATATTGGGCATTATTTCCCAATGTTACACCCCTGCTGCCCATTTTCTATTTGTGCAAAAAATTTTTAAAAAGGATCAAAACCACTAGAAAAGTACGAGCTTTCGGATGGTGCGTGGCAAAATTTTTTCGTTAAATCCGATCATCCTAAAAATTATTATTAATTAAATCCCTTTGAAGCTCCCCTTTTTCTATTGGCTATTTTTATTTAAAATTACTCACTCGGGGGTTTTTGAGGTCGTAGATTGTGAATATGTAATGAAAATTTTAATTTCCCAATATCTAAGATGGCAAATTCAAAATGGTGGAAAGCTTATGTTTTCCTCTGAAAATACTTACTCGGGGAGTTTTAAGATTGCTGAACACGAATCTGTAATAAAAATTTCAATTTTTCATCCTCCAAGATGGCGGATTCAAAATGGCGGATTTTAATCTTTTTAAAAGTTAATTATTAAGACCCTTTTGAGGGCGCTGAGAACGAATCTTCAGTTAGAAACTCAATTGTCCAGAGTTCGAAAAGATATAATTGTACTCAGCTACCCAAAAAATCCCTGAGCACAAATTACCTCTGACATCAGTCGAACCCAGGATACACCGTCGAGGAGGTTATCAAAAGGATTTTTTTGCCATCAAGGCTTGCGATGGAGTTGAAGTATGCGATTGTCGCATTAGAGTGACTTATGCCAGACCAAGACGAAGGGGTCAGGGTTGTTATCAGTGAGGATACAAGGGTCACATTTACCAAGATTGCCCGAAAATTACTGCTGGTGGAGGCGATAGCCGAAAGGACTGCTACGGAAGAGATAGAAGACGTACTCGCGGCGACCGTGAAGAACGGGACGAGAGGGGACCGTGACCGCGAAAGGGGCCACGGAAAAAGAAGTATTTTTTTTTCTTGTGGCATACATAACTTAGGCGTAGGGGGATCTAGGTTCCCAATGCAGCACACAGCTGAGCGGACCGGTTTTGTTCCATAAACTGATAACGGAAGCTTTCAAACCTACATAGCCTGGGCGAGATGTTTCCTTTTATTTGGTATGTTCTTATTGCATCAGTTATAAAAAGTATTTCGACGGTGAAACGGGATTTTAAAGCCATGTTATCTCGTAACATATTCTTTTTCATTCTTTCCGAGGTTTCCATAGTAACTAAAACTGAGGTACTAACTGATCTTCTACATCTGAATTATTTTCTTTTATTTATTGTTGATAATGAAGGAAATCTGGCTAAGAAGGTAAAATGAAATAAATTAAAAGTGAAGAAAGTTCAGATATCTTTCGCCAGACCACAAAAACACCAAAAAAACACAACAAATACGAAAAGAAAAAAAAAAAGAAATGAGATGTTAATTTCTTTTGACAATCTCCTGACAACTGCAGAAACCCCCAAATAAGTATTTTTAGAGCAAATACTTAGCTTTTCAAAAATTTATGATTCTATTGGCCACCTTGGATATCGAAAAACTGAAATTTTCATTACAAATGCTCAGTGACCCCAAAACCCCCGAGTAAGTATCTTCAGAGCAAAATATTAACTTTTAAAAAAATTAGAGGCCGCCATTTTGAATCCGCCATCTTGGATATTGAAATTCTCATTACAAATTCATGCTCAGGGACCCCAAAAACCTCCAAGGAAGTATTTTCAGACCAAAATATCTTCAAAAAAATTGTGGTCCACCATTTTTAATTCGCCATCTTGGATATTGGAAAATTAAAATTTTCATTACATATTCGCACTCTGCAACCTCAAGAACCCACCAGTAAGTAATTTTAAAAAAAAATACCGAATAGAAAAATTTGAGCTTTAAAGGGATTTATCTAATAATAACTTTTTCACCATTTTTTTTTTCGAAATTTTCAGGATGATCTGATTTAATGAAGTAATTCGAAAGCTTATATTTTTCTAATAATTTTGATATATTTTTAAAAATTTTTTAATTAAATAGAAAATTGGCAACAGGGGTGTAATATTAGAAAATGAAGCCTCATATACAAACAGTTTGTTTCCTGTAAACACAGCTCTGGTCCTCTCTCCATATTCATTTCGACCACCTTATCGTCAGTGGAGCTGTATCAAACCGAAAGCAACATTCGCAGAAAACAACTGCTATATAAAATATAAATTCCAACGTATGTCGGTAGGATATTAAAAACCTGCCGACTTCGATGTCAAACTGAAAAATATCGCCAGTCAAACGACATCTATAAAATCACCGGACTAGTGCAAATTTTTAAAAATCAAAATTTCAGTAGGAAATAAAGAAATGTATCTGCCATCACGTTTTTAATATCCTACCGATATACTTTAGAATTTATACTTTATATAGTAGTTGTTTCCTGCGAATGTTGCTCTCGGTTCGATACAGCCCACAGACGACACCATATGGTGCTCGAAAAGCGTATGAAAAGAGAACAAAGTGGCATTTGCAGAAAATAAACTGTCTGTCTTTATTCTTTCCTTTTCTCTGCCTGAAAGAATAAAACATATGAACAACCATTTAAATACGGCAGATAGTTTTCTTTATTTCTTACTGAAATTTTAATTTTTAAAAATTGTTCTTCGTGATAAAAATCATCATACAAATTCCTTTAAGTACTAATTCAGTGTAAGGAAGAATTGATATTTATTTAGGTCGGTTTAGTCGCCTCATTCGAAAGTTAATCTTTAGTAGAGAAACAATTTACATTCCTTTGTAACTGGAAAGTAGAAAAATCAATATTTTGATCACACATTGATTAATGTCTCCATTATTTATCATTATAGCTTATAGCTTAAAAGGACAAGCAATTAAGACAAAATCCACACTTCTTATTGTCGGTTTGAAAGAAATCGTAATTACTTTATAAGCCTTATATAACAATGAATTACTAAATGTATATCCGTAAATTCGTCTATTAAGATGTTCATCAATTATTATATATCCCTATTTGCAGAAGTTTGATTGCAGTTGTGGATTTTTATTATTAGAAATAATTTCAGAGAACCGTTATTGTTGACCTATAACCTTTGGACATTTTGGATTTATTAAACGTGTAGTTTTAAGCAGGGACGTATCTGAAGTCCTAAAGATTAATACATGTAAGAAGCAACTAGTAGTTTCCACCAAAATATTCTTGTATATCCGGTAAACAAACAAACCCCCATAACAAAAGTAGGGGTCCAAAAGTGGTACCCGAGGATTGTGACTCTTGGGCAGACTTGTATATTTTTAAATAAAATTTTTGGCATATGATATAGCCAATAAAAACTCACTAATCCAGGCTACAAACAACCTTTGACATTAACAAGGAAGTCAGGAATGGACTCGCTGATACACTCGCTCAAAAGTTACATTCCAAAAGATAAATCAATGAGCCTCATATCTCAGTTATGGAGCACCTTAAGAAAAAAGATATCAATCACTATTTGACGCCCCCATATACGGCCAAGAGTTTGATATATTCAAGCATACATATCGAATTTCTTTCATATATATATATATATATATATATATATATATATATATATATATATATATATATATATATATATATATATATATATATTTCTTCATTCTGTAAAAACACAAATAAAGAAAAATTCCTTTGAAACTGTTCAAATGTTAGTTCTTTGTTCAGCAAAGCAAATGGATAAATGCAAGATTTCATGATTGTATTAATATTTTTAAATGGAAACAAATATATTAAGTTTTAACAAAGGCTTAATAATAATCTTTACACTAGGCCAGCAAACGAAGCGATTTTTGGGAGGTAAAAATGAGTCAAATACTGCCTGCGATCTAATTGCAGAAATGGATAGGGGAAGGTAGTAGAAATGACGTCTCATCTCGTGTCTCAATCGGTCTGTAAACAAAAAAGTTATTGCAAATTTCAATTGTTAATAACTTTCTTAATATTTGTTAAATTGTTTTCAACTTTTACCAGAATGTGAGTTTTAAAGTGCTTAAAAAGTGTGCAGAAGTTGGGCGCTGTCGGTCCAATAGTGTTTGTTAAATTGCAATTGTTTATTAGAAAAACAAAAAAGTGACTATTTTTGATTAGCTGTACCGTCGTCTAGGAATCTGCTACAGAGTTCTTTCAGTATTCATTCTCTTCGTAAAGACTTAAGCTATCATGTAGTAAAAAAAGTGGATAATTATGATTCAATTGATTATTGTATAACTTTTAATACCACCTTATTTTATAACAATAACATTATTCAAGAAATATTATTTCAATACAATAATAAGAAAATTCAAATTTTAGCACGATATTATTATTTTTAGTTCATACAAATGTAATAAAAGTAAAAAATGCAAAATCTTGAAAAATATAATTTTTTAGGGGATAGGAAGGGACCGAATATAATTGTTCATAAAAGTAAATATATATATATATATATATATATATATATATATATATATATATATATATATATATATATATACATATATATGTATATATATATATATATATATATATATATATATATATATATATATATATATATATATAAATAATAAGGTATGTAATCGTTTTCAATGAAAAAAAAAACATGTAAAACGAGTAAAAAAAATTTTAAATGTAAAAAATGCAATTTTCGGGGAGGCGGGGGAGGTCAGAGAAGGTTGAACATGTGCCCAATATTATTTCTTCAATGAGCTACCCCAAAAAAATCAAAGAATGAAAGCTCTACATTATTTAGATGCGGAGATATTGCTAATTTTTCAAGCGCGCGCCGATTTGAAGACGCGCTCTCACTTTGTACTCGGTAAGATTCGGTTCCTCCTCCAACTAGCCTTACCTGACGTCCAGCACATACCCTCAGTTTAGCGATCTCCTGAAGGGCTGATTGTGTTTAAATTAACCTCAATTGAA
The DNA here is from genome assembly GCA_034092305.1 of Diaprepes abbreviatus. Lineage (NCBI taxonomy): Eukaryota > Metazoa > Arthropoda > Insecta > Coleoptera > Curculionidae > Diaprepes > Diaprepes abbreviatus. The sequence goes on from JASJET010000129.1 coordinate 6,020,627, forward strand.
TGATTTCACATACTTTAGGCTCTTATTAATGAACTGTAAAAAATTCAGCTCTTAATATAAATAAACAATCGCTTTGTGATTTTTTGAACAAAAAATTGCTAATTCGGCTTCTATTGGTTGTAGAGACTTTTTTTTCAAAATTCGTGTTTTTTTACCTGCTTTCCAATAATATGCTTCATTAACAAATCGGACAAAAAATGCGGTTGTTAATTAATTTATTTATAAGCGAAAAACTACCCATATCTTCAAGACGATTTTGCATAAACAAAATATGAAAAATATCCACTTCTTTACTGCATGATAGCTTAAGTCTTTACGAAGAGAATGAGTACTGACAGAACTCTGTAGCAGTTTCCTAGACAACGGTACAGTCAATCAAAAATAGTCACTTTTCTCGTTTTTCTAATAAACAATTGCAATTTTACGAAAACTATTGGACCGACAGTTGAAAACAATTCAATAAATATTAAGAAAGTTATTAACAATTGAAAAATAAGCCATTTTTAATGGTTAATTTGCAATAACTTTTTTGTTTTTGTGGAACATTTTTCTCTAAATCTATTAGATTTTCCATTAAATCCAAAAAACTGAGGAAAAATCATTTTTCGACCTATTTGTTAAAAAAAAACAATGTTCCAACCAAAATTTGTTGAGACACGAGATGAGAAGTCATTTCTACTACCTTTCCCTCTACTCATTTCTGCAATCAGATCTCAGGCAGTATTTGAGTTTTTTTAACACTCCATTTTCTGGGGTACACCTGCATGAAGACAACTTTATAAAGTTGATTTATATAACCACCCCTGTCAGTTTGGATAATAGTTATTTGAAACCTCTATTACTTTACATCAGAAGACATAAAAATCAATTTAGTTCAATTGTAGCAAATAAATTGTCACATAATTTACCAAACTACTTTAATGTACTACTGTGCTACTTTTAAGTTTGCCAATTTCACCTAGGTAACTAATAAATTTGTAATCCAAGAATCTTAATAGACCTATTCACATTTTTAAACTGTGCGATAAACCTCCAACATCAAATTAGGATAATAGGTATTTATCAATTGACCATACCGCAGGTTCTTTATAATTTGGAACCATTGTGTTAGAGACAAGTGTGTGAGAAGTTATGAAATTTTGCAAAATTAGTACTTTATTGAATCTGTAAATCTAAATTGTTAATCGCCGAAAAATGACTTAAACAATGTCTAGGAAGTGTAACCTATATATCTCCTGATGATTATTTTTGTATTTAAGCAAGAATGATACGAAAATTTAAATAATTAGATGATTTCTGTAGAATATGTGTCTATTGTTTTGTGGGTTTAGTGTAATGTTTATGCGAAACTATAGAATATAAATTTTACAATATGGTTTAACTGGAACTACGTAAATCATTATTTATTTCACAAGATAAGTGTTTTTTAAGTAGTTATACTAAGCTTGGTCAACCTGTGAGAAGTGTTTTAATTTAATATCTTAAAAGTTAGCAAACGTTCGCAAAAATTGGCTTAAAAATAAGTGCTAATAAAACAGACGTACAACTTGAAAGAACATGAAATAATTAGAACAAGTCGAATCTAAGCGATATATATATATATATATATATATATATATATATATATATATATATATATATATAATTCTAAGTCTGATAACAAAAGGAAAAAAAAATTAGGCACTGCAAGATAGCAGATATCAAGAATCCAGAAACTTACAAATTATAAAATTCAAAAACTACATATTTATAACAAAAAAAAAGAAATGATCGGCCCTAAAACCCCAAAATATATTTTAATAATATCCTAAAGTGGTTAATTTTGGATCCAAATGTGACATACTACGGTTGGCTTAAAAATATGCTTAAATTACACTCGGGAAAGATCAATTGTGAGCTGAAATCTTTTAAAATTCGAAAATCCATGGAGGATTGTTTTATTAGTTGTTAATTTAAAGTTCTTCACACGATGTTTTTGGGGTTTAGAATGATTCCTTCGTTGACACGTGCAAATTGCCCAAAATCCCTGTCTTCAGGTTTATCGCGGTAAAAGAAAATATAACTGCCAACCTGGCAAACGATACGGTACACTAAAAGTCAACAAAATAACCAGGATAATTTTCGACTTTCCATCTCAGAATCCCAAAAATTTGGCAGCTGAAAATTGAGATGGAAGTCTGCAGCTGCTTCGGTCGAATCGAACTAGGAAAAAGTGAAAAATCAGGGTAAAATGGCCTCCATTTATAACCATGGCCCAGGTAGCGCACTAATCGACTTTCGTTAGACGCGTTTTTTGGCAGCTGAAAATTGAGATGGAAGTCTGCAGCTGCTTCGGTCAAATCGAACTAGGAAAAAGTGAAAAATCAAGGTAAAATGGCCTCCATTTATAACCATGGCCCAGGTAGCGCACTAATCGACTTTCGTTAGACGCGTTCAATTACTAGAAATGACAGCTCAAAAAGAATGACACTAGACAACAACAGTCGACTGAAATGCATTTGTTAGTTAAGCCAATTCATTAATGACTTTTCCACTCAAAACAAAAAAAAATCTAATAAGAATCTCGATAGTTATTTTTAAATTCAATATTCAAACATATTAATACATTAATAGAAATTTCCTGATTTCTACAACTCAATATACATACAATTCCATTCAAATGTAAATATAAATGGTAGGAAAAAAAAGATCTATCGGAATACAAATAAAGTAGCAATAGGTTCGACATTGATAACATTTCTCTACAAAATCAAAAGATAATGAAGTATTTCTAAAAAAAATGTCAACTATTTAGTTTTCTCTAATATCTCTAGGGGTCAAAAAAAATAGAATATCTGCAAACGTATAACGCATAAGTTCTAAAAAGGATAACTTTTGTCTAATTTAATCGACCTCATATGTATTACCTGTTCGAATACGGAACTTGCGGTATTACTTAAAGTATACACCCTGTACATATTTAAATTTATAAAAATTAAATGTAAATAGCCTGCAAAATAAACAAGAATACAATAATTTCCAAATTAAAATCACTTAATTACTCCACTTCACCTGACCCTTTGTTGCATGAACAACAATATTGTGCAACGTAAGAGCTTAAGATGTTTATATAAACATTCAAATTAAGGTGTATAATATCCACTTAAGTTTTTTAATCTGCATTCGAAAATTAAGATTTTTTAAATCTATTTGAAATAAGAATTGTGTATTTTACGTGCATTAAATATGGGGGAAGTCCGCTAATTACACGTGCATTATATTTAGATAAAAGTATTAAGGTTACTAAATCAAAATATAGGGTAACTGCACCTGTAATGGACAGTGTACCATTAATTGGCATTTGCTCTTTTTGAGCACTAAAATAAGAATTTTTTTAAATCAATCCTGCAGCTTCATCTTTAAAGTCATGCAGATATTAGCTGTCAATTTTTATGTTTATAACTTGATAGTGAACTCCCGCCAAATATGTGAAAATAAAAATCTTCTCTTTCCAATAATTGACATTAGTGTCAACAATTGGTAATTTTTTTATAAACATACTTACAATCACTTTGTTAATTGAGATGTGATTGTTTTAGTCTGCATTATATCTCACATTAATATGAAGAACGTAACTTCGATTTATTTAGTAATTGGAATGTTGACTATTTTTGGAAAAGAGAGAGAAAACCATGCATAGGTTTTTTTTAATATAACTATTACTTCAAAAATCATAAATTTTAAATTCCGTTTAAAATTTCCCACCAAAACGTCAATACTTGTCACTTAACCGATGTGACGTCACACTGATAAATTGACAAGGATATATAATTTTTTTTTGTAATTTGTATGATACAAGATGAGTTCTAAGTTATATTTAGGGGTTGTGTGGTGCCTCAATGTAAAAGTAATACAATTAAAACACCTGAAAAGTTATTGATTCACGTTCCACGTTCGGAAAATAATAGGAAAGTGTTACTTCAGCTAGCCCAGCACTACTCGTTTTATTTTAGTTTTGAACTTATAAATACCGATTATTACTATTATATAGTCATTATCAGTGGCGAAAATAACAATTCTTGACAAATTGCTTACATGGAGGTTTTCATATTTCTCAATTCAGCAGGGCAGAAACTACTGTTTGTTGTGAAGAAATTGGCCACCATAAAACAAGCAATTCTTGGCAAATTCAAACTATTTGCCTTAATAAATCCAGTTTCCTTCATAAGAAAATTACTTAGAATCGTTTTTAAAGGGAAAGTAAGCAAATTTCGAAGAAAATATATGAAAATGATAATAAAATATGAACTAGGCAACGTAGCCCTTGATAGCGATCACGAATGTGACTTATAACCAAAAGAATTATATGTCAAGTTCGTGACATCTAATGATCAAAGTGAAAAAAGTGAAACTGACAACCATGTTCTTTTGAATCTGCATTTACTTGTCATTAGGTCGAAGTGATCATGATTACTTTAAGTGATAGAACTAGAAGTAAAAATGACTCAAAAAAATAACGGTATCAAGACGGAGTGTCAATGATGATGTTAGTATGGAGTGACATCATTCACTTTGATTGGTGTTCGTTGTCACGCGACTCGAAGGAAATCGAATTTTATTTTTATTATTAAATAAAAATAAAATTCCCTAAAAATAAAGAAAAATATTGTGTTTTTTACGATTTCTATTGTAGAAACTACCGATTCGCGGGAAAATTATATTTTTATTTGAATACAGTCAACATCCCAATTAGCATGCCTATTGTGTCCATTTCTGGTGTAGTTTTAAAAAGCCAAGAAGAAAGATATTCCGAAGAAAGTTATGACAGTTATTGTCAGAACTGGCGAAAGAGGGGGGAAAAAAAAAAGTGAAAATAGAAGACATAAGAAAAAAAGAAACTTCAACTAAATAGTCAAAAAATTGCAAACATTAAAATAACAAAATTAAAGATAAAAGAAGAAAATAAAGACGAAAGTGAAAAATCAATTGTGGTTATAACATTAGCATTTGGTGTAGTTCTGTTGGTATAACAATTTCAACCTCTAAATCTGAATCAGTCCATTACTGTGGAATTATAAATTGCGTTAAAATATGCCATCTTCATTTGAACAACGTTCCTATCTCCAATCCCTTATTCCACAAATTTCTTGGTAATTTCTTTGACTCCACTCTTACCTGGAAGCAACACATTAGCTACCTCATCACTAAGTACTCTTTTAACATCAAACTCTTAAAAGAATGCTCTAGGAATTAAATGGGGTTCTCATTGAACATCCTTCTTGAAAATTCATAGTGCATACTTACTAGAATCGATTATTGTGGCGTGGCTTTTTACTCAGAAAATGAAAGGCAATTAAATCGTCTCAATTATATTCACCACAATGGTCTTAGAACAGCCTTGGGGGCTTTTCGTACAAGCCCCGTCTATACTGTGACTCCAAAATCCCTTCTCTCTCTTTTACAGAAGATAGATTCAGTTGGCAAGATACGTTTCTAGTCTTCATTCCACATCGTAATTTCTTCCTTTCCCCATCTATTCCCTTACCTAATATGCCGGCGAATGATTCCCGTTGTGATCTTACTTTAAATCATGTTATGATAATAGAATCACAAGACATAAAATAAGGTCATTTTTCTAAACCTCGGAAAAACATCTGTGTATCGCTCTTATGGCCGATATTTCTCAACATCGATGTTTTATCATGAAAACATCAATGTTTTCAACGTCGATGTGTATAAGAATGATGTTGCAGCTCTACATAGGTGGACAGGATTTAACATGGTATTACCTCTTTTATACTATAGCAAATTTCGATTTTTACATTTTTGAAAACTCCTGTAGGCCTCAGGAGATATTTATTAATATATTCAAATAAAAAATCATGTTATTTGCAATTAATAAAAGGTTATTAAAAAATATAAAAAAAGTAATACTGACACGGGAAGTGAAGTGCAGATAATTGGAGTAAAGGTAAATACCCAGTCAGATTTGAACTATCAAATGCACACTTATTTTAAAATATTTATTTTACCACATAACTTTGTATGTATTTTTAATATAGTATGATGTATTTTAAGAAAAAAAAATTCAAAAACTAAACGTGTGTATACAATCTGTAATTTTAAGAAAATTTGTAACTAAAAAAAAAATTGTTTTCATTGTTTTATTTATAAATTTTCATATAACACTCTGTACAACTATAACGAAAAGAGATAAAAAAATAACCGAATTTCTTATTGTTACAGATAACTGATGAAGGCCATAAAGTGGTTGAAACACTGTATTATTTAATAAGGTCTTTTTAAAACTTCAATTCTGACAAGTTGTCAAACAATTCAAGTTACTTCAACGGCGTCTCAAAACTAACTGCCCGCAAAAGCCGATCTGGACCCTTTATATACCCTTTCCCCGGATACCAGAAGATTCCGCATCTTTCTAGAAGGATTTCTATATTACGTGGTGTAATAAAAATAAGGAAAAGAAATAATCTGGCGATTTCCAACCATTCTGCCAAAGGCGTTCCATGTTAAAAATGAGAGAATAGAATTTCAACAATTTTCAATTTTCAAAATATTCTATATAGATATAGATGTGTTCCTACCTGTTAATTGACTCTTTCTCAGGTGAGTTCAGTTTTTTTTATAAGATCCTAATCAGACAATCAATACACACATATAAATTTTATTTAACAATAAATTAATGGCACAATTTTTTTTAAATCTTGGATGAAATAATATGGTTAATGCTTTTATATTTCAAACAGCAATTTTTCTAATCAATATTATTAATTATTCACTTTTATTTACCATGCATCATTTTTTTAACAACCTGTATCACAAAATGGCAACGTTTTAGTTTTTAGTTTAGCAATCGTATACTAGATGGCTTTACTACAATTTAATATGGAAAGCGTGGTTTATTTGATTGATAATTGGTATTATTTTAAACAAATTTTCGTGTGCTGTGATATGTGATTCAAGTGGTTAATATAGTTTGACACCTACTATCAATGATGAATATTATTTATGTTTTAACAGGTTTGTATTACAAGCAATAACTTATTAGTTTAATTATTTCTTTCTTACGAAAAAGTAGGTTATTTTAACTGCTATTTTTTTAATGTCTACCAACAAGCTTTATGCTGCCTACTCTAGTATAAATACCATGTTTTGTTTTCTCATACTTGGTTCCAATATTATAAAACACAATTCCAATTTTTTTTTTTCAAATTTATTTTCTTCTTTAAAAACTTTCAAATCCCCAAGAGATTTTATTGTCACTTCCTATAAAGTAAGGAATTGACAAATATTTATCCAAAGTCTCGCTCCACTATTTTCTTTTTTGAAAAATTCCAATTAAATTTTCTTATGTTCTTTCAATCACAATTTATCGTATTTGTTATCTGAAAATTGAAAATTTACTTCACAGGACAAAGTTTGAAACTTTTTAATTACTTTTATTAAATTATGATATTGTTTTGATAAACAACAATAAACACATAACCTCTTTTTTAAAATTAAAAAAAACAAAATATTTTGCTTTTGTTTCCAGGTGACGTATGCAAACTTCCGTTTTCTTTTAAAACAATTGAAAATTTGAGGCTATGAAAAATTTCGGGAGCACGAGATACGCGGTGCTTTTAGTAAAATGATAACTTCAACTCTTTCGAAAATCTTACGCCTCGCCTTATGCGGCCGAAACATATGAAATTTCTGCAATCTGATTGGTCAGATTTTATGACACCTGGCCACTTGACAAATTTTATTACCTTGAAAAATTGCCATTTATGAAGGCTTTTGAATTTTACCAATTTTTACTGGAATTTTCATGTTTTAATGAATATATAGACCTAAATCTAACCAATTTGACATTATTCAGCTTGCAATAAATAAACTTTAGAGCTTTCTCGGCATTTTGATGTATATTAAAATCACTTTTGCATATTATTTGTATTTTAAATTTAATAAAAATTAACACCTTGCACATTGAAATTTATGACTATTTTACTTAAATTTTGCTCGAAAAAACTCTAAAATGTTTATTGTTGCTTCGGATATTATTATCCTATTGTTAAACAAAATTTTCTTGACACTTTAGTACTAAATTTGCTTTAAAAAACTTAAATCTACCTTATAAACTAATTAAATCTGTACTATATTTTACAGTTTTGCATAATGCACGGTTTTTATTTCTACATAGTTTGTTTAATAATCCTTAAAACTATAACATTCTTCTTGCATACCGAACATTTTTTCACTAATCACAGTGTTTTTGTTCGAATTTCGCACTAATTTTCCACTACACGCACTTTTTGTATCTTATGAGTGATTATTTTTATTGGGATCAAATATGATGTGTAACACATTATTATTAGTTCTTTAAACGCATTCACACACTTATTATTCAATCAAAAATATATGTTTATTTATAATAACATTTCCTCTATCTAGTTCAAAAATTTTTACATAGTTTTCTATTGAGCTTTAGTCTTGATAGAGGAAAATAAGTTATATATTTACAGAAAATAGCAGTTCTAAATTATTTGTTTAGTCAAGCATTTTGGAATATATAGACCGTTTCTTAAATCTATATCTGATTATATATACTATAAATTAAACAATGCGTCCTAAATTATGCTTAATTCTAATTTTTATCCTAATCTAAACCATGTTTACTGGTTTATTATCCATTAATGCTTCATCTTAACCCTTCTGTGTCTGATTTTTTTCTTTCAATCTCAAATAAAATTGAGTCTTAACACTATTAATACAATATATATATATATATATATATATATATATATATATATATATATATATATATATATATATATATATATATATATATATATATATATATATATGAATTGTCAAACTTGGATTCAGTTTTGAATGACTTTGACTTATATTTGTCAGTACCCTCAACTTTTCATTTTTGAGGAATTTGTTTTAGGTTTATTTTGGATAGTCTTCAAAATTTTAAAAACAAATTGATCACCATACAAAATGTTTAATATGAAATGTCAATGTAGCTATTTTCCAGCCTACTTTAAAATGTACCAAAAGTAGTTGTTGTTGCCGAACCTCCCCTAACAATACAAGTTATTTTCATCTAATTATGAATTGAAACCATTAACCTTGTGATCAAATGGGTATTGAGGTAATACAAGATGTGTGTATTAAGACAAGAACGTCGATAGGTTATTGCAATAAAATGGTAATAATATTGCTAGTTTCATGTCGAATATGTCATGCTTCAAATATGTGGAAAAAAGTATTTAAATGTACCGTTAATATTTGTATTAGCTTAAACATCCAAAAGTAAAAAGAAATTCTTAAAAAATACCTTAAACTTAACGTTTATTGTATTGTTAAAGATTATATACATATTTGATGTAATGAAACAAACAGTGTTTGATTTTCAAAATAGCAGTGACGGCTCATTGAGTAGTGCTACAGTGCCGTGGCACAACTTGATTTTTTCTAAAAACATGTTTTTCTTATTATTTTTAATTTAAACTTTTTCAAATACTTTTCCCTCTTCCATATTAATTATTTGAATGTTTGGCAACAACGCAACAGCTTAGCACGCGCGGGGTTTTTATAAGCGGCCATACGAAATAGTGCTGTTTATTGATGCGGTATAGCGGAAGACGAAGATTTAACGGGGATCTTAAGTAAGCAAGAAAGATGGAACTATATTTTAGTATTTTCCGAATATTGCTTTGTCGAAACTTGTTCCAGGCGCAAAATTATTGAAATGCTATTAACTAGAACGAATAACGAACACCCTTGTGATCGTTTGACAGGTTTTTATTTCGATATTCATGTATGTTTTGTTTGCAGTTCTAAGAAAGTATTTTTAAGTTAGTTATTATTATATTATTATGAAGGTTTATACATATAATATTTATTTTTCTACATTAATGACTACAAACAAAATTATTTTTTAAAAAACTCTCGTTAGAAGAAAAACTCGCTGTCATATATATATATATATATATATATATATATATATATATATATATATATATATATATATATATATATATTAAAAGTTACCTTAAATTTAATGTGCATTCATTAATTCAATTTAATGATGGAAACTTTTGCCCTTTTCAAGTCACCTGGTAAGGATGGCATATTTCCAGATTTACTGCAAAATTTCTCAGATATTATAATAAGCCACCTGGTAAAACTAGTCCGCTCATGTTTGAGCTAGGGATACATACCGATGGCGTGGAGGGAAACAAAAGTGGTCTTTATTCCCAAGGTAAGAAGAACAGACAATTTTTACAGCGGAAATTTATGCTATTCTACAGTGTGCCCATCTTTGTGAGAGGGACATAGACATGAATAGAGTAATAAATATATGCTCAAACAGTAAGGCTGCGATATTGGCACCGAAGTCCAGTGTCGTGACTTCGCGACTGGTGTCTGATTGCAAGGAGATATTAAATAATATGTCAAGGAAAGGCTGCACAGTCAGACTGGTATGGGTCCCGGGTCACTCGGGCATACGCGGGAATGAGGAAGCAGACCGTCTGGCAAAGTTGGGTTCGGCGACTTGGCAAAAGGGAATTAAAATCGTTGTTGGAAAGCAAATTTATTGAATCGTGGAGGGAGCTCCTGAAATAAGGTGTGCTAGGGAACATATAACTGGACCTAGTGCACAGTGTACTAAGGAGCTTCTCTCCTTGGGAAGAAAAGAGCAGCGAATTGTGGTGGGATGTTGACAGGACATTGTCGCCTCAGGGGCCATCTTCATAGAATCGGTGTCGAAGACGACCCGAAATGCAGATGGTGTTTGGAGGAGGATGAAACTGTTGGCCATGTTCTACGAGAGTGTCCAGCACTCAACGGACTGAGGCAGAGATATTTCAGAGATACAATTTTGTTACCGGAAGTAGTTATGCAAGTTCAACTAACGAGGCAGCTTGGATTCGCGCAGATGATCGACCTCGAATAACCTGCAGATATGGTGGGATGTTAAGGGCGCAAGGGAGGCCTAAGCATCGAAGATCTAGTATCACTACCCCTTTTTTATTCATTCATTCATTCATCTTAAATCGAGAATAAGTTACGTGTGCTTTGAAATTAAAGCTTTGTACATTAAATGTAATTGAATGTTACCTTAAATTTCAAGGAAGTAACAGAAAGCATAACAAATTTAATGTAGAATTACATTAGATTTAATGTAAAAATTATTAAATTTAATGCATTAACACTAAATGCATTTAGTAAACGGTTTAAAAAAAATTGCTTTCAGCATATTACCTTAAAATTAATGTGAAGTTTTTTTACAGTGTACTTATGATAAAAACAGGTGACAGTTTTGCAGATGTGAGAAATATTTCCTCATATAAATTGTTCTGTTTTGCAATGTGTGTTATTCGTAGGTTACAAAAATGGAGCAGATTATCTAATTCATATATGGGATAAGATAAAGAGTGAAATATCTCAGAATCATATGAATACTATTTTAGCTTTTCATGGTTGGCAAGATAAACATAAAGTACAGTTAAATTCTTCTTATCATGTCTATAGGTAAGGGAATTGTTGATTTATATATTTTATAATGATACTTTATTTTGTGAGGTAGCAGATATATATATTGGACTTCCATTTATTTGAGTTTCACTTAAAAGCGGCTAGACATTACTAGCCGACATTTCATGATTCAACATAAAATGAAGACAATGGTAGTCCAACATATATCTATTACTTCGCAAAAAACATCGCTCTCTGTTTGTGAACTTCAGATCCTTTATTTTGTCCTCCGCAATTTTAAATATTATAAAAATTCAGAAATATCCTCACACATACCATTACATTACTCCATTCCGAAAATAAAAGCAAAATATACGGAGCTATTGGTCTCTGAAAATCCTTCATAGAAACATATTATTGAAATAATCTGGTATCTGAAGTTTCCTTATGACGATACCTCGTCGATTATATAAGAATCGAGATCTCAATATTTTTAGTATTAAAATTTCAGCTTATTTTTTATTTCCTTGAATTACTCGATTTACCCAAATTAATTAGGTTTCATAATGATTAAAATACTTTTTTATCGCTTATCTTAAATCACGGTCATAAAAACAACACGGAAAATCATTATGCAGTTGCACATTCTTTTAAGCAATTATAGGTGACCTGTCACAGCTGTTCTTCCTTGATATTTATGGGTGATCCTTTTAAAATGAAGTCGCTCAGATCTCAAGGTAGTTTTTAATCTGTTTTCTTTTACAACACACAATCTATAATTGCATAATATAGTATACCAAAAAAAAAATAATTTAGTTTTTTCAGAAAATGGAACATTATGAGAATTGAGCATTAAAATTTGTTTTTACACCAAATTAAACTAATTTTTAGAAATTTCTTGTTGTAAAATCAATTTTGACGTCTTTTAAGAAAACTGTTTTATTAGCTTCATCAAAGGAATTGCTTTGAACCATCTTGTTGCCAAATCCGATTATTGTATTGCTGAAATGGGATATTCTCTAAATAATCTACATTGTTTTCAGTTAAATTTAAATATCGCTCATCATTTAAAATAATTGGCCCAAGAATCTTATTTGCCAGCAAAAATGATTTGATTGCCGACCCTGTATTTTTACGACCTGTTTTTATGGGGGTTTTCTGTTGCCCCATAGTTTATTCTTTCCATTGAATATTCCAGACGTGGTGAATGTTGCTTCGTCTGTGAAAATAATTTTATTTAGAAACTCCTCATCTTGTCCAATATGACGGACCATTTCTAAGTAATATTGCAACCGTTGCATCATATTTTCTGCAGTTAAATTCTGCACTGGCATTAATTTATAAACATGATATTTATAAAACTGCAGTCTGGAGTAACTTTTTCCGGATCTTCTAAAAATTACATCAACTGATAGTAATTTGTTTTACAATACCTACTAGAGTAAAAAGTTACCTGGAAAATGGGGTAAAATATTCATATCATCTTCTTCACTTCTAACTATGGTTCTCATTTTTCGTCTAAAACTTTCATTTTATTAAATTTTTTGATAGTGATCTTACTGTACTAGTAGATGGTACTCGACAACCAGGATATATGTTACGGTATTCATGTTGTACTCTGGATATATTTTTATTATGTGAATAAAAAAGACTAATTATCAGATGTTTTCCTTCTTCCGAATAATCAATGTTAAAACATGTATTAGTCAGTATAATATGTCAATATCACAAATAAGTATTCGCAACCATATTAAAGCGTCACAATGAAAATTAAAATACAGCATTTGTTTTTCTGGTCTCTCCTTTGTTTTAATCAGTTAACGACTAGTCCTAACATCTACTGAATGAATCAACAACGTAGCATCGTATTTGAAAAAAATTATTTTTTTTTTAATTTTTTGATAGAACTCAAAATAATGGCCACAACTGGAATTTTGAATAAGCAAAAAAAATTTTAGTAATAAAATTTCTATAAAAAAAATTAAACCGACTTCTAAAAGTGCGCTAAAAAGTGAAAAATAACAATAAATTTTTATATTAAATTGAAATTTTTGAAGTCGGCGCCAGACTAATACCTGACTAAATGTAATTCGCATAAACAGATTAAAAATATTTTATTTGAAATTGCTTTTTTACCATAATTTGTATATATCAGTAGTTATTTGTTCTATTTATAAATAATTTGGCGCCGACTTCAAAAATTTCAATATATAAATTTATAGTTATTTTTCACTTTTTAGCTCACTTTTAGAAGTCGGTTCAATTTTTCGATTTGTAGCTTTGAATTCATTATGATATCCATAAATTATTTGAACTAGGTACTAGTCAAGATTAGTGTACCTCGCAATTACTCCAAGGTGGTAAAAAAGTACCCATTTTATCCAAACTTGTAGATCACCCTAAAATGAACCACTAAAAATTCTGTAATTCTTAGAGTTCTCCAAATGCCAGTGAAATTATGTCAAACATATTTAGTCTGTCATCATAAATCCACTATCTTAAATTTCAAATTAATTTTAGATTAGTAGTATAGGCCCCAAAACCTTCCAATATCGATATTTAAAGAACTTGAGACGTAAATTTCTTATCCCGATATATTATATACTGCATATTGAGTTTGTATACGCCCCAAGAACCCAGCAATATCAATTTTAGACAAAATCGAAAAATATAAAATTTTCATTCTTTCATGTTGTATCTTATCAACCTAATAGCTGTAAAAAATTAACTTCATATTCGCAATGCACGGCCCCGAAACCCTCCTAATGTCAATTCTGAACAAATGCTAATAAGGTAAAATTTTCAACCCACCATATTGGATCCGCCATATTGAATTTCAAAAAAATAATTTTAACATCTTAATCTAATCTAAATCTAAAACCTTCATAGCCACCTAGTGCCAGTTTTAGATGAAATCCGGAAATTTAAAATTTCTAGATCGTCATATTGCATCTGACATATTAGATTTTCTTAAAATAATTTTATATTCGCTATTTACATCCTCAAAAACGATTCAGTCCCACCTTTGAACAAAATTGAAAAATTTAAAATTTTTAATCCTCTATATTGGATTCGCCATATTGAATCATGAAAAAATATTTTTAAATTCATAATTTACACCCTCAAGAACCCCGTATTGGAGAAAATCGAAGAATCGAAGAATGTAAAATCTTCAGGACGCTATATTTTATCCATCAGATTTAGTTTTTTAAATAATATTTTAAATTCGCAATTAACACTAACAAAAATCCCTCACTACTGATTTTAGACAAAATTGAGAGATGTAGAATCTTTAATCCACCATCTTGGATTTTTTATCCGTCATATTGGATACTCCATATATTTTTTTTTTAATAATTTCAGATTCGTAAAGTGCGATCCCAAGAACTTTTCCATATTAATTTTGAAAAAGATAGGATCAAATAAAATTTATATCCGCCATATTGAATTTTTCAAAAATAAATTCAGATTCGTTATGTGCCCCCCCCCCCCTACTAAATCGGATAAAATTAATTTTTTTCGTCCGCAACATTGAATTTTTAAAAAATAATTTTAGATTCGTTATGTGCGACCCCGAAAACTATGCATGACTATGCATTTACTTGTCATTGGGTCTAAGTGATCATGATTACTTCAAATGACAGAAGCGAAACTGATAATGACTCAAAAGAATAGCCTTCATATTGGCTACACACAGTAGCTAACTTGCTACCCACCTCAAATTCGGCCAACACAAACATCTAGAACACATTGAAAAGAGAAAGGACAAAAACGAAAAAAATTGTTAAAAGTTTTTCTTTTTTGGTTTAGTAACCATTTTACTTTGTGTAGTATCCCAAACATGATGGTCTTTACCACCACACAACACAACTATAAAACAAATTAGCCATCTTATTCATAATCATAGTTCGTACGACTATGCGTTTCCAAATTTAGTTTTCGCGGGAACATTTGAAATTTTTACACCGAATAAAGTTTTGTTTACATTTAAATTTGTTTTTTTACATAAAATATTTTATTATAGTTTCATGATCCGACTTATTTGAAATCGTTGTCTTGCTTTGGTTCGGCCTACCTATAACGTTTAAGTCTCAGATTTACACATACGCCCATACGCCCACAGATACAATTAATTTAACCATTGTTTAATGACTTGGAGGTTAAAATGATATATATATATATATATATATATATATATATATATATATATATATATATATATATATATATATATATATATATATATATATATATATAAAACAGGGACTCAATTATGACGTCCTAAAGACGATTTTAAAATAGTTGAAAACACTTCTTCAACACGTATTCATTTGACGTGTGACGTCTTGGAAAAATATGTCCCAAATAAAGACCCCCTGAAAACGTCACCTTGTACTTCAGAAATTTTAACTGCACTTTATATTTGGTCCACCTGCATTATCTACGAGCAGATCAAAGACAGTTTTTAGATATGTTCACCTTTCTCTCTCTCACTCTCCCTCTCTCTTTCTAGCAGCCCAATTTGGTCCACTCCTAGACATAGGTCTCCTCTAGTCTCCATTCCAAACTATTCTCTGCAATTCGATGCCAGTTTCTAACTGCTTTCTTTTTTTTTTTTTTGTCGTCTGTCCATCTTTTTGGAGGTCTTCCGATGCTTCTTTTTGACAACCTACGTCTCCATTGCAATATATGTTTGTCCACCTTGTTAAGTCTTGCCTAACGACGTGTCCTATCCAGGTCCATTTCAAAGTAACAATGCTTTTTATCACATCCTCCACTTTCGGGCGTCTTCTTACTTCGTTTCTTATTCGGTCACGTAGTGATATTCCCAGCATGATTATTTCTATTGCTCGCTGTGTTGAACGCAGTTTATTGGCTGCTTTAACTGCTAATGTGATTGTCTCCATTCCATAGGTGATTACTGGGAGAACACACTAGTCAAATACTCTTCTTTTCAAATTAATAGGAATATCGGGGTTTTTAAAAGCGTATTTCAATCTTCCAACAGCTGCCCATGACATTATAATTCTTTTTATTTCCGCTTCTTGGTTTTCTTTCCCAAGTCTAATTAGATTTCCTAAATACCCATATTCCTGAACTCTTTGTATATCGTTGTTTCCTTCATAAAGTGGCGTATCTTCTGGAGACATTATTTTGGTTTTTGCTAAGTTCATGCTTAATCCAACTTTCTCTGAAGCATTTTTCAACACGGAGAGCATTTCCTGTAACTTGTCTAAATCTTCATTTATTAATACCACGTCATCCGCGAAACATAAATGGTTGAGGTGCTAATGCCCTTATGTTCCCAGTTTACTTGCTTAAAGACATCTTTCAGTGGTAAAGCAAAGAGTTTAGGGGAAATTATATCTCCTTGTCGCACCTCTCGATCAATATTTATCTTTAGTAGTTACCTTTAGTTGTCTAAAAATAAAAATGATAGAAAAAAGCATATTTTTTTATGCAAACCAGACGTCGCGAAGAATTAGCAGTAAAAGAAGATAAAAGAGAAAAACGAGGCGTATCGTCGTATGATTATAAAGGTTCATTTGACTCTTCAGTCCACACATTATTTTATTGACAGCTATCCTTCAAGTTTTATTTATATTTTATTTTTAAGAAATTTAGGGCATTTAACTGAATTTTACACAGAAGGTTATTTTATATAAAGGCTATTAATTATTGTTTTATAATTTATTGCCGGTATTAAAAAGCTATATCTAACCACTGCGTACGTGATTTTAAAACGTTTTCATACTATTTTGATCAATTATAAGAATCAGGCATTAAAAATTAAAATAAAGTAATGAGATTCGATTTTTTTTTTCAGATAATGCATAGTGAAACTCTTAGAAGGTAAGTACAATGATTTATGCTAAATTTGTGTGACTCTTGCGAGTTGGAAAAGAGAAACAGTAATCCTATTTAATGTTATTTGTTCAATAGGTAAAAAAATATTTTTGGAAATATATATTTTTAATTAGGTATTACTATTTCTTGAAAGTAAACAACGGATGCTCTTAAAATTTCAAGGAAACTCTATATGCTATTAGAAAACGAAAAGAAAATAATCCAATTACTTCCTCTCCTGTACACTGACCTCTACTATGGATCCCAACTCTTGTCGGCTGCTAAAGCCAAAAAATGGCAAACCATGGGCGAAAAAATGCGTTTCTGCACATCGGGCGGCAGTCATATTTTTGGATGCTGACCAGATAAGGGCATGCGCATAAGCGACTTGCTGTTATCGATCGGTTGTTTCGTAGTGCCATCCGTAAACAGCACAGTATCGGCTTAACGCCATTTTTGCTTTGTAAGTTACGTGCGATTTAAACGGTTTTATAACGTTTTAAGTGATTTATTTTATTTGTTTTTGTGTTTTTATTTAATATAATGGAATGTGTACATATTTTATTTGTTTTATTTTCCTTTTTCTCTATAGGGTAAAAAATAGTGTTGCTTTACAACCTTTTTGGATTTATAGTGTTTTCGTATAACATTAAATTTCCAAAACATGTAGTATGATATATTTTTAGCACTTTCCAAAAGATTACCAAAAGATAAAATGAACTTTTAAGCAATCAATTCTTAAAAAAAAACTGAAAATTCGCTCCAAACCATAGAATAGTTTATTCTATCATATGAAAAAGTACATTCATCAATATGTCAAGAAATGGTACAATTTCTCCATCTATTCCATTACTTACATAAATAAAAACATACATCCTCAAAATGAAGTTGGAATATTTTAAAACATACATATATACTAACAATAATTATAATGCATTATTATTTTGTTATATACATAAAATATTTCAGTACAAGGTTTATCTTTTAGCCAGAATCGGCTATTGGCTCTATAATTTCTAAGCTCTGTTTGAATTATTTTTCCAAATTGCCAACGACTTTTTTCCAGTTACTAATTTGCACAATATCCATATTCTTGCATAACTTCATCTACCTTATATTTAACCGATGTTTCCAACCAGCTCAAATGTTTTTTTTTTTTGTTCTGCAGCCAATCTGATTTATAATTTTGTATGTCTGAAGATTGAGAACATGACGTTAAAAAGCGTTGTTCATTATTAATACTGGTTTTGGAAGTAAATTCAGATTAGTTATGTCCTTACTCATTTTATGACATTGTCATGAATCATGTTGTCATGGAAATCCTCACTTTGAAATCATCAAATAAAAAATTCATTAATATGTTAACAGAAGCAAAATGTTACAAAATAAGTTAGACAAATGTGAATTTCTTTTGTTGGTATATTTTTTTTATTCACCCCCAGCAATGACTTTGTTCACTTATTTTATTTGAAATAACATTTTCATCATTTTGTCGAAAAAATTAATGAGATAAGAAAATATATGCTCCGTTCACCATTACGGCAGAAAAATATTATTATATAAAATTATTTTCAAATCCTGCATATCCGTTAAAAAACCCATTTGGTATCAATATTTTCTTAAAAAATTAAAAAAAAAAAGATAAGGAAAAGATGGTAATTATTTTTTCATAATTAGAGAATAAATTGCCGAACCTTAAAAATGTTAATTATTCACTCCCGCTCCACAACAAGAAAGTTAACGCACACAGACGGAAACAATAGATTAGAGACATAGTAAGATACATTTTTTTCACAATTTTACTTTCACAGTATAAGAAATGACTAAACTAACTCCCATCGGTACACTGATCGGATTATTCCCTTCTGCTTCAGATATTATTTGTGCCCATATGATATAACTCCCAGAACAAGAAAGTTACATGAGACAGACTTCTTTACTAAAGATTGCAACTTTGATAACTTGCTTCATTTTGACACCATTTATGACTAATTGAACTAACTAAATAGATTTTCGAAGTTCGGTCCTGTCGATGGTCACCTGATCATTTTGTAGTGCGCATGCCGACATCTGTTCTAGGATGTTTACATTTTATTGTCGTAAATTTGCCGTTTTTGGGAATAAGCTTTGCGGATCTATAAATATTTTATCTATGCTCCTGTAGCTTACCAGAGGGAACAAAATGAAAGTCTGAAATACATTCTACAATGTATACCAAGCAAGTAAGAGTATAATATGTGTTATAAGCTATTTTTTAGTTTATATCAAGGCTTTATCTATTTTTAACAATATTAATGTTTTTTTTTTGTTTTTAGAAAAGCATGTTTCTCTAAAAAGCCTAAACACTGAACTCACCTTTCAGGGAGCTGAAATTCAAATACACAAAAGATGACAGCAGAAAACAAGCATTATATACATATATATATATATATATATATATATATATATATATATATATATATATATATATATATAAAGCTGGTGGTACCACCAATAAAAGATGTTATTGGAAATGTGAACAATTCCATTCAGGTAAATCGCAGATAATTAATTTTTATTGTATCTCTCTTAGTAACAGCCTTTAAAAAAAGAAAAATATATCAACTTACCACAGCTAATCAACTGTGAACTATTTTTGATCTGGTCATCAAGTAACGTACCTCTTAGATAAATTCATAATACGGTGAATCTTGAAAGATACGGAAATATCTGAAGATCACGTGACTGCGTGACGCCATAAAAAATTTCACCAAGCTAATTCAATGCACAGAACATTAGAAGTACTAATGTGTATGTTTGTATTTATATTTTTTCTAAAGATCAAATTATTTAATTTAATAGGTATAATTGGTCAATAAATTAATGTTAACAAAGAAGATAACATTAAGAGAAAATGTCAACTCGTCTGATTTGTGAGTCTACGTTTAAAGTCAATTTACTATAAAAATTAATTAGAAAAAGGTCCGCGACAATTTCCATTAAATCACGTAAAAAATATATCACAAATTACCAGAAATGAGCAATGTACGACAAAGAATCTTTAGTTATGTAACACCCAAAGATGCTCGTGCATGTTGACATACCAATATACAATTCTCCTGAAATAATAACAAGGCGCAAGTCTTAACCATGGAAATGAACGTACCTTATTCAAGTTATGAGATATTAGGGACAGATTCTGCATATAAAATTGAAATGATGGCGCCTCTTAATTGTCGAAAGGGATCTGCAAGAGGATTTATTGTTTCTTGAGATTATTACAAAATGAAATAATGAGTTACATTTTACAGCTATAAAAGCTGTGGAATGTTTGAAAATATAATTAGCTTATTGGTTCATATATATATATATATATATATATATATATATATATATATATATATATATATATATATATATATATATATATATATAAAGTTGATGCTGGTAGCCGTTACTATGTGGTAGTTAATCATCTTCGGGAAATGTTTAAAAAGGAACTACTATGTTTTATACCACTAAATTTATTAAGAAAACAGTGACTGCAGTTTCAACTCACAGAGTCATTTTCAAACTGAATTACAAAGGTAAACTAAGTATTCAATACAGAAACATGAAAAAATTTAACAATAAATAAAAACTACCTGGGAAATTACATTATTACAAAGGGGAGGTACTAAATTTTGGGAACTAATTATTATTTGACGACAACAAATAACGGGGAAAACCCAAGTTCTGTCTGGTCATTAAGCAAATTTACATTTTTATTTTTACTATGTTTATATATTTCTAAAGATTCAAGAATATTTAACTTTTGGCCCTTAGTTTAATAATGTAATATGTCAGTGTTGCTTAAATTAGGAAAACTGTGGCTTTGTTCTAAGCAATGGTTGGCAAAGCTCGAGTCTGTTTTTTGTAGTTTATATGATCGGTGGTGTTCTGAAAAGCGAGTTTTAAAGCTTCTACCACTTTGTCCAATATATAAGCTAGCACACTCTGAACATTTTAACTTGTAAACTCCTGATTTATCAAATTTATTAATTTTATCTTTAGCATTGTAAAGGATAGTGGACAGATTGTGTTGAGATTTAAAAGCTACTTTTATGTTATGACCACAATCATCGTAAAAATAGTGGCAGTTTATTCTGCATTATTTAAAGCTGCCGTAGCAGAATATATGGTAAAATATTGAAGAATAAAATCTAACGGGAGTACAGGGATATGGAATTCGAAGAACAAGCGGTATTTAGAGCTGGTCGATCATCTATAGACCGCCTATTCTGTGTGAGCCAAATAATAGAAAAAAGTTAGCATTTAACCAAAAGATCCATATGCTATTTGTAGACTTGAAGAAAGCATATGACAGCATACCCCTTTAAAAATTATGGGAGGCTCTAGGAAAAAGCAACGTCAGTGTAGGACTTGTAAAAGCTATCAAGCCATTATATGAAAATTCCACGTCAAAAATCAGAAAAGGAAATAAACTTACAGGTGGATTTCAGGTCAATAAAGGTCTCGAGCAGAGATGCTGCTTTTTTGACCATTTTGGTCAGATTTTCACGAATGAATCGGCCAGTTCGACTCTTGGTTGCATGATACTTGCTAAATATTTTTCCAGTTTTTGTGTTGGAGATCCCACGGCGCTGAGTGGTGCATTTGTTTTATGTATTCTTGGTAGGCCATACAGTTTTGGACGAACGGATTGAAACCCGGAATAACCAAACCATTCATTCCACCATTCGTGAAAACCTACTATCTAACATATATATATATATATATATATATATATATATATATATATATATATATATATATATATATATATATATATATATATATTTGTGCTGTTGCCATTTCATTAAGTTCAGTTTTGTACTACTATTCAACAATTTATTTTAATAGATAATGAAGCTGCAATTTTTTTTTCACGCTCGTTTAAAAAGGTTGCTGTCCAGCAAAGACCACGCAAAGATATGGTACATGCTCTGCTGAAATGGGAATTAGGAAAGGTTAACTAGTTATTCTAAGGGATTTTCATTGTTAGTTCTGGTTATTTTTGTTTACTTTCTCCAAGTCTTTTCTACATACTGTATACTCAAAAGGTAAATTAATTAATTACCTTGTCTAAATCTGCAGAATCAATGTAATTTTATCTGAAAACATTCTACATCAATGAGCTGTGACTCTATAATGGCCAAAATTTGCTTCGCTTTTCTCGGTTCAATTTTTGGTGTTTTCCGCTACACTTTGACAAAGTGTTGTATACAACTTTAAGATAAATGTCCCATGGCTCAGAATGTTCAAATTGTAAAGTAATAGATCGGAAAATACACAGAAGTTACAACTTATATTAAGATTTTTTTTAAAGTTATTTAAAGAATGTTAAATATATATATATATATATATATATATATATATATATATATATATATATATATATATATATATATATTTATATATATATATATATATATATATATATATATATATATATTTATATATATATATATATATATATATATATATATATATATATATATATATATGTATATATACGAGTATTATATTTTTTATACCATATTATTATTTATATATTCGTTAATACTTGAACAGGACTTTTCTTAATAAAGAGTGTTTTTTATAGAGGTATAGAACTTTTAAATGAAATAAAACAAAGATGAATTTTTTAAATTGACATGAAATTTACTTTATTCGAAAGATAACCTTCTGGCATTATAATTTAAACAGCCACGGCTGGCTCGGACGTAGTCTAATCTGTAGGTCCAATTTTCGATGACTTTTTCCAACATTTGTGGCCGTATATCGGCAATAACGCGGCGAATGTTGTCCTCCAAATGATCAATCGTTTCGGGCTTATCGGCGTAGACTAGCGACTTCACATATCCCCAAACTATGCGGTTACCAAACGTTTCCTTCAATAAATCAATTGTGGCACGAGCTGTGTGACATATTGCGCCGTCTTGTTGAAACCACAGCTCCTGCACATCATGGTTGTTCAACTGATGAACGAAAAAGTCAGTAATCATGGCTCTATAGCGGTCACCATTGACTGTAACGTTCTGACCAGCATCGTTTTTAAAGAAGTACGGACCAATGATTCCACCAGCCCATAAAGCACACCAAACAGTCAGTTTTTCTGGATGTAACGGTGTCTCAACATACACTTGAGGATTATATCACTCCAAATACGGCAGTTTTGTTTATTGACGTATCCATTCAAACAAAAGTGAGCTTCATCGCTAAACAAAATTCGCTTATGAAAATCGGGATCAACGGCAATCTTGTTTTGGGCCCATTCACCGAATCTACGCCTTGCTAGGTGATCGTGTGGCTTCAATTCTTGCACGAGTTGGATTTTGTAAGCAAACCAAGATCTTTCCGCAAAATCTTCCATAAAGTGAATGGACACATATCCAATTCCTGTGCACGATGGCGGATAGACTGATTCGGGTCTTCCTCTACGCTACGCTCTACAGCAGCAATGACTTCTTCTGTACGCACTGTACGACGTCTCTGTGGATGCGTATTATCATTTAGAGTAAACGTGGTGCGAAAACGTTCCATAGTTAATCGAATTAATTGCTCTGATGGACGATTATGTTGACCGTAAAATGGACGTAGTGCGCGATACGTATTTCGAACAGAACCATGATTTTCAAAATAAATTTGCACAATTTGGAAGCGTTGTTCAGGCATCAATCTATTCATGTTGAAATGCCAAACCAAATTAAACATAAATCACTTGACAGCTGACAAAATGGCTGCCAGTTAAAAAAGTGTTGCCAACTTAAAGTTCTATACCTCTATAAAAAAAAAACACCCTTTAGATATATTTGGAAGAAGGGGTACGATTGAGTGGCCAGTAAGATAACCAGACTTTGATCAATTAGACTTTTTTGTTTACCAATAACAAAAGTTTTATATTAAATTAAGTTATGTATTAGACATGAGATAGAGCAGAAAATATGGTACATAATGTAATATAAGAATTTTATTTTCACTTTTCACCACGAAATAAATTTTGGAACAGTTCAATATTTTCTAAATAAAAAAATTACAATTATTTTTTACCTTGTATTTATGTTAGCTCATAAAAGACAAGGTGATGCACCACATGGATTTTTTATGTGAAGAAAAAACGTGATTTTTATTTTTGAGACAAATAATAATTATTTTTAATGTCAGTAAATTACTTCCTCTTTTTCGAGGAGTAAAAATTTTACAACGGTACATTGTGTTAGTTATATATTATATAGAAATTTAGGGGGTTGATTACATTCATTAATTGGAATATGTCCGTTTATTCAGAATAATTAATACTTTTAAGAATATTTATTCTCATAAAGGTTAAAAGGATTACTGTATATGTTGTTTAATATGATGAATAAACATCAAATAATAAACTCGTTAATAAATTATATAGCTTAAATTTCAGACGAACAGGCGACTTGCCTAAATTCATTTAATAATTAACACCTTCAGTTTAACTATTAAAAATTCATTGTATTTTTGCTAAATTTCGCTTTATTCTGTTGAGAAGAATTAATTATTATATACGAAATTATACTATTCTGTATTTTAAAACATAATCTTCCTTTCTGGAAATCTTTATTTGGGTACTTTTCCATATTTTGTGGGGGAGTATCATTTGTTTTTAAACAATCATAAAACGTTGATATAATATTTATTTTTATTTTATTTAAATAAAATTTAGGTAAATTAAACTACTTTATTTACCTATACTCTATTTAAGAACAAGAGAGAGTAATAAAACTGTCACCGAAACCTCCGACGTAGCTGCTCCAGAGCCGCAGATAACTGAAGACTGCCATAAATCTAATTATATTTATATATTATAAGCTTTTATAAATTTACAGCAATAATAAAATTTCTTATAGATCAGTTTAATTTCTGTCAGTGAGCAAAGTACATTTTACAGTATGTCCTTAGTGATTTATCTTGTTTGCGCTTGTTTTTAAATATTATTTGAGATTAGTGAGATACGCAAAAGATATGGCTTCCCCCTCTATATTTATTCCATAATCGTTAAACGATGGCATGTTTTCCTCAGCGAAAAACTTATTACGATGAATGTTTATGATGCATTAATACATCAATATCCAGATAATAATGTTAAAAGTTCTGTTGAGATGTATTCCAAAATGACAGGAATTGGAATACCTACTGTTTACAGAATACTGAAGGAGAAAAAGACGACTGGAATTGTTAGTGCTCCCATGCCATATGGGCTCAAGTAAAAGGTAGAGTTGCTAGAAATAACACAAGTTACAAAATTAGCGATTTAACTGAACTTTTGAAAGATTTTTTTGAATAAAGTTGCTGCGGAAAATTTTAGCGCACTTTTAGAAGTCGGTTCAATTTTTTTATAAAAATTTTATTTTTCTATTTTTAGTTTTGAATTCATTATGATATTCATAAATTATTTGAACTAAGTGCTAATCGGAATTAGTGTATCTCGCAATGACTCCAAGGTGGCAAAAAAATACCCATTTTATCCACAATTGTCAATCACCCTAAAATGAACCACTAAAAATTCTTTCATTCTACCCGATATATTTTATATTGCATATTGAGTTTGTATACGCCCCAAGAACCCCGCAATATCAATTTTAGATAAAACCGGAAAATGTAAAATTTTTAGTCCCTCATATTGTATCTTATCAACCTAATAGTTGTAAAAAATTAACTTCTTATTCGTAATACACCACCCCCCAACCACCTAATACCAAATCTGAAAAAATGTGAATAAGGTAAAAGTTTCAACCCACCATATCAGATCCGCCATATTGAATTTCAAAAAAATATTTTTAACGTCTTAATCTAATCTAAATCTAAATCCTTCGAAGCCCCCCTGGTACCCATTTTAGATGAAATCCAGAAATTTAAAATTTCTAAACGGTCATATTGCATCTGACATATTAGATTTTCTTAAAATAATTTTATATTCGCTATTTATATTCTCAAAAACGATTCAGTTCCACAGTTGAACAAAATCAAATGTAAAATTTTTAGTCAGCTATATTGCGTTCGCCATATTGAATCCAGAAAAAATACTATTAAATTCATAATTTACACCCTCAAGGACCCTCTATATCAGTTTTGGAGAAAGTCGAAAAATGTAAAATTTTTAGGACGCCATATTGAATCCGCCAGATTGAATGTTTAAAAAAATATTTTAATTTCGTAATTAACACTAACAAAAATCCCCCAATAATGACTT
The DNA here is from genome assembly GCA_034092305.1 of Diaprepes abbreviatus. NCBI lineage: Eukaryota > Metazoa > Arthropoda > Insecta > Coleoptera > Curculionidae > Diaprepes > Diaprepes abbreviatus. The sequence continues at coordinate 6,047,184 of JASJET010000129.1, forward strand.
TAGACAAAATCGAGAGATGTAGAATCTTTAATCCTCCATCTTAGATCCGGCATATTTATTTTTTTAAATAATATTAAATTCTTAATGTGCTATCATATCAATTTTGAAAAAAATCAGACAAAATAAATTTTTTATCCACCATATTGGATAAGCCCTATTGAATTTTTTAAAAATAATTTTAGATTCGTTGTGTGACCCCGAAAACTCTCTCGTACCAACTTTGGTAGAAATCGGACAAAATTGATTTTTTTGTCCGCCATATTAGATCCGCCTTATTTATTTTTTAAGAATAATTTCAAATTCATTTTGTAAGGCCCCGAAAACTCCCCCATATCAGTTTTGGAGAAAATCGGACAAAATTGGTTTTTTCGTCCGCCATATTGAATTTTTAAAAATTATTTTAAATTCGTCATGTGCGACCCCGAAAACTCTCCCGTACCAGTTTGGGAGAAAATCGGACTAAATCAATTTTTTTAAAATGTTTTTAATTAATAATAATAAAATGACCAATAGCCCCAAAATAATTTTAATATTATATGGACGAATTTATTTTTTTATATTTAACTTCTTGTATTTATGATAATGGATATTTTATAAGTATTTAAATAAAAACTTAAAAATTTTGCGACAGTAAGAATATGTCTAAAACGGTTTCTAGGCCAAAACTAAAAATAATAAAAAAAAACAGTTGTGATTTGTGTTAAATATGACAATATTTTCTCTATTTTATAATGTATGTGAATTATTAAGAAATCATTAGAAATAAAATAATTTTATTATAACAATTTAGTTCTATTTGGAGTTTATGATTGAAATAATATTCTATGCCATAAATACTTAGTGATAAAATAAACCTCCTTCCGACGCCTATGACAATGTTTTCCCGAAGACGCCGAACTAAAGAACATAGGTAGTTTGGGAAGAAAAAAATATCATAAATGATTTATTACTCTCTCTAGTTCTTGAATAGACTATAGTTATCTCTCTCTTGTAGTAAGTAAGGGTTTTTTACCCTTAGTCAGCGCTCCATTTTCCGCGGTAACATTTGTTAACTTGAGCTTTATATATGCCTAAACAAAGCGTTAAAATTTTTTTATGGGATCCCCTTAGACTCCCAAGGTACTCCCTTCTACAATATACCGCATCAAAAAAAAAGTTTTTAAGCTTCCCTTCAATAAACCTACCTAGGAGATCTTCTACAAACATTCTGAAAAATCTCCTCTTTATATCTTACAAGGAAAGAATTCGCATTGCCCTGCTCCGATTTTAATGACACTTCAATATGTTGTAGAGGGTACAGAAATAAAAGATACGTATTTTTTTATCTGCGGAGATTCATTATAACAGGGTGAAAACCGCCCCTAAAGTTTATCCCTAAAAACAGTATTTTTGAAATATCTCAGAATCTAAGTGAGATATTTTTACAAAACAAAATGAGAGTTACTTGTTATTCGAAATGGTGTTAAACTATGGAATTTTCACCCCCAAGGATATCATCCCTTATTTCTTATTACGGTAAACCATATATTTACGCACGTCGTTTAATTCTAAAAATTACGAAATTTAATGGAATTGTTTGAAAATATTTTTTTCACGAATACCATAGGTAAGTTAAGTTGACTGGTTTCTAAAAATAAACTAGTAAAAGAGGGTGAGTAATCTCCAAAATGCTTTTTTTACATCTCAAGTTCTAATTGAGATAACTTTACGAAACAAATTGGAAACTACTTGTTATTTGAAATGAAGTTAAACTATAGTATTTTCATCCTCATGTATAATTATTCTTAAAATTGCCAAACTCAGTTGATATGAACGTTACAGAGCTTACTGAATTTTTTTAATTAAAAAGAAAAAAAAGAGAAGCATTATTTTCTTTTAATGTGCTTACTCAAAGATGCTTAGATATCAATCAGGACCTCTATGTCTGCTTCATAGATTACAACAAAGCTTTTGATAGGGTCAAACATGACAAACTGATAGAGATTCTCAGAAGCAAAAATTTGGATGAAAGAGATTTAAGGTTGATATCAAATCTGTATTACAATCAGCGAGCGGCAGTAAAAATTGGACAGGAAATTTCCGGAGATGTGAAAATACAAAGGGGAGTCAGACAAGGGTGTATATTGTCACCTTTACTATTTAAAGCTTATTCTGAAGAGGTCATATTGAGAAGTCTTGAATCTGAAACAGCAGGGACAAAAGTAAACGGAGTTTTAATCAACAATATTAGGTATGCAGATGACACCGTAATAATAGCTGATAGTTTAAAAGACCTAGAAAAAAATAATGAATAAAATATTAAGAGTTAGTGGAGAATATGGACTCTCTCTTAACACGAAAAAGACCAAGTTCATGATAATTAGTAAGAACAACACCAATAATAATGAAACCCTAATGGTAGGAGGCCAGCACATAGAAAGAGTTAAGAAGTACACTTACTGGGGAACCCTAATAACAGAAAATAATGACTATACCGTCGAAATAAAAACCAGAATCGAGAAAGCACGTGGATCGAGTTACGAACGCCGAGGTGTTGAGAAGAATGGGGAAAGAAAACGAAGTCGAGATAACAGTAAAACAGTGAAAATTGCAATATTTCGGACACTTTATGCGGGGAGAAAAGTACAGCATCTTACGGCTCATAATCCAAAGCTAAATAAGTGGCAGAAAAGACGTAGGACGACGACGAATTTCATGACTAAAAAACCTAAGGGAATGGTTTGGATGCAGTTCAAAACAACTGTTTAGAGCAACTGCCCCAAAAATTAAAATAGCTATTATGATTGCCAACCTCCGCAATGGAGAAGGCACTTGAAGAAGAATATATTTACCGTTATAAGAAATAAAGAATGATATGTTTTGGGGGTGAAAATACTATAATTCAACGTCATTTCAAATAACATGTGGCTTCCATTCTCAATTAGAACTTGGAATTTAAAAAAAAAAACGTATTCGGGGGTGGCTCGCCCTTCTTTACTAGTTTATTTTTAGAAACCCTGAAACCCCTTAACTTAAGTTACTTATGGTATTCGCAAAAAAAAATTCAAACAATTTCATTAGATTTCGTAATTTTCAGAATTAAATTACGTGCGTAAATATATGGTTTATCCTAATAAGAAATAAGGGATGATATTCTTGGGAATGAAAATGCCACAAATTAATATCATTTCGAATAACAAGTAACTCCCATTTTGCTTTGTAAAAATATCTCACTTAGAACCTGAGATATTTCAAAAATACTGTTTTTAGAGGTAAACTTTAGGGGCGTTTTTCACCCTGTTATAATGAATCTCCGCAGATAAAAAAATACGAATCTCTTAATTTTGTACTCTCTACAACATATTGAAGTTTCATTAAAATCGGAGCCGGACACTTCGAATACCTTCCTTATTAGTCATACTAAGAATTATGCGCGAAATTGGTTAATAAAGAAAAAATTTTGAAACCGCAACTTTTCATTCCGCATTTATTGTGATATAATATTTTTATGATCATTTCTAGAACATTATGTTGATCATAAAAACTCACGATGCTTAATTACAACACACAATTTAAGATAAAACAATAATTTTTCGTTTTTAACGAGTTTTTAGCACTAATACGGTACCCTTCTCCCCTGGACTACATGAGTTGATTGTGAAAAGCACTGAGTTAATAAATTGGAAGAATTCTTGAACTTAATAAGGTAATTTCTCGGACACTGCTAAAACAAATTGACAATTTAAAATTGGTTTATTAGTTTTTGCAATAGCAATAAATCTTTTATTATGATTAATATTGCTAAATAGTAATTAAACCGTTTATAACACAAAAAAGTATAACTCTTCAACTATTATGTCATAAATTAATCTAGATCATCATAATATAACAAGTAAACTACATGGCGCGTGCCATTCTCATCTGCTACACTTGCACTAAAAAAAAAGTAGAGTGGACAGCGATGAGTAGGGTTCTTCACTTGGAAGATCGCAGCAAGGTTTTGGGATGAAAGTATATTAATTTGAAGATATATCCACCCACTATTCCGTCAGTTTGACTATATAAACTCCCGTACTTGTTTTTAGTAATCAGATCATCTCAAACATCTTCGTTGAGAAGTATATAACATTCTTTTAGTTTACCTAGTGCAATATGAAGGTAGGAAATTTTCCGAAATCGTGTGGTTTTTTTTGTGAATGATGTGTTCAATGGACTATTTTGTGAGAGTTTTGGAGTAAACTGGTGACTATTTGAAAAATTTTCGCACAATTAATTGATTTGAAATTGTTCCCTTTGTTTAAGAAAAAATTCATTGCAATAATTTAATTATTTGATTCAGAGATTTTCACTATCTAAAAAAATTAGTAGAAATGATTTATCTTTACTAATATCAGTCTATTAACCAACTTAAATAAGATTCGTTCGGGATTAGATTCATATGTGGATGTTAAAAAAAACGTGTTTTAACGTTACGCCTTGTATTTAAGGCATTTTCAAAAAGGTTTTTTTTATTACTTTCTTTAATTTAATAATGATAACAACATTTTCCTTGATCAAGCAACATAAAATTTGAAATACATAAATTATGCTTAAAATCATATACATTAATAGAAAAAGTTAAAAGACAACTCAAAAAAAAATTATTTTACAATTAAAAACTTTATATAATTTTATAAATATTCAAATTTTCACAAAAATATGTAGGTACACAACTTGAGCTTGCTATTTCTATTTCGATAGTCAAAGATACACTTGTATTAATTGTGGTATTGGAAAAACAATTATTTTTTTATTAAATTATTTTGTAAATCATTACTTATGCAATCTTTGTTTTTTTAACTGATAACATATAAATGTGCTAAGAAGATATTCCCATCTATTGATTTTTAAGAGGATATATTAATTTTTATTAAGATTTGTAGAAATTTAGCTTAGGTTACTTATGTCGATTCCGTCGTTAACTGCGTTTTTTTCTTTTTTTATTTCCATCATCTCCTCAACACTCAATTTGTTGTAATTATGGTCACGTTCAAGTATTGTTGTATTTTTGTAGTTAAGGGAATGGCCTGTTTCCCGTACATGTTTATTTAATGCAGTCGTAGCATTCTTCGTAAATTTATTTTATTTAATCTATTTTTAAGTAACTGTGCGGTCATTAGAGTTATTCATTTTAGGGGTTTTACTTTTCAGTTATGTAAATAAAGAGTTCAATTTCTTTTGGGCGATATTATGTTGGTTTAGAAAATATTTAATTTTTTCTGAAAGTCCGTTTGAATAAGGCAAGGCGATAAATTTCGATGTACCATTATTGTTGGGAGGATTTTTAGAGTTGTAAAATTTATGTATTCGCTCTTTTATTATGTTATCAATGTCCTTGTGTTTAAAGTTGTTCCTTAATAAGGTCTCTTGCACTTCTCTTAAAACAAGGGTTCTAAAGAGCGTGAGTTTTGGAGAAAATTCTTCACTGTTTAAAAGATTACCCGAGATTAATAATTTTTTATCATATATAAGGCAAATTTTAACACAATATTTGAGTCGCTTAGATCATATACCCGATAGCGACAAAAATTATCAAAAATATTTGATCTTAATCAATATTAACAAATGTTGCTTTTTTTTTAACACAACATCTTTATTTTGTTCAACAACTTTTGATAGAAGTGACACATTTTAGTGTGAGGTTCAGCATGCGGTAAGTGATTCTCTGAAGAAATTCCTTGAAAATATTTTCACTTAAAGATAATTTAAATAATTTTCGTTTTGCAGCTTTTTTGCGTAATCTTTTTAGACCGAAATATTTTAATGCAATTTTTACTAGATTCTAAATAAGCGCTCAAGGCTGCAGTGAAAATATTTCCAAGGTAGTTTTACCACAAAAATGTTAAAAACTGACAAAACTAAAAAAATTGTTGGTTAGCGAACTTTACGCTTTTCTATGTCTTTTTAAACCATTGCCTGTGTCATCTTATCTCGAACAAATTTTATATCTCTTTTCACTTTCTTTCACGCATTCGCATAACATTATTATGAGGCGTAACCATTCAAAAGATCCTGTTGAACCCCAAAAATATAAAACAACAAATTGTTTTAAAATTGCAATAAACAAAATTTTTAAAAAATTAACAAGGATAGATAATTTCAATTTAAAATTTATAGAAAATAATTCCTAACTACATAAATATATTTTTAACTAAGACAAAATAAATGGAATGCGAATGAATTCTAATAATAATATGGGTAAAATGCCGAGAAATATAAAATTAATAACAAATATGGCCTGCAGTGTTAAGTAAATAACAATTATTAAATTAACAGCAATATAAAACAATTGTTAGGTTTTTTTTTTACTTTTTAGATCAATATTTTAAAGTCAATTTTATATATATTATTTTTTTATTTATTTAAAAGTCAAATCAAAAACATTTGTAAGAAGTTGTAGAAGAAAATTAACTACAAAAAAAATCTAAAAACTTTATATTTTTATTCCTTAATTTCCTTATAACGAAAAATGTTTTATCTTAGAGCTTTCCTTCTAGTAAGTTTATTGTACCATTCATCAATTTTCTTGAATAGTTTCGTAAAAAAATTTCAATTTAAAATTTATAGGAAATAACTCTGAAACTACATAAAGATATATTTAACTAAGACAAAATAAATGGAACGCAAATCAAAAGCTTTGCAAACTATATAATACTAATAATATGGAAAAAATACCAAGATTCATAGAATTAATAAAAAATAAGACCTGCAGTGTTAAATAAATAACAGTTATTAAACTAACAGCAATATAAAACAATTGTTAATTTTTTTTTTTACTTTTTAGGGCAATATTTTATAGTCACCTTATTTTTTTATTTATTTAAAAGTCAAATTGAAAACGGTTGTTAGAAGCTGTAGAAGAAAATTGATTACAAGAAAATCTAAAGGCTTTATATTTTTATTCCGTAAACATTTATCTCTAAGTTTTTTTATTTCCTTATAAAGAAAAATGCTTTATTTTAGAGCTTTCTTTCTAATAAGTTTATTGTACCCTTCATCAATTTTCTTTTGTAGTTTCGTAAAAGAATTGTTGCCTTGAGGACTTTCTGTATTTTTTTGAATAATCGCCTCTTTCTTCTCACTTCATTTAGATTTATACTTTTTTTTGCTTTATTTTAAAGATTTTTTTTGGCCTTTGTAGAGCATAATTACCTGGCTTAACCATTTCAAAGACTAACTGAAACTAAAAAGAACAAAGTATTATTTTTTAATTAAAGCGACTTCACAAACTTACTCTAAACTGTAAATATACTTTTTTATTATTTCAATAAGTCGCAGATTGAAAATTTATAAAAAATACCTACGAATTCCGTCAAGATACTCTTGGCTAATAATAATAAATAAGTGATAATACGGAGAAAACAGCAACTGGCCTAAAATTACTTTAGAAATAACTCATTAAATTACAGCAGCGCCGACTTCAACAAAGTTCTTAATAAAGAAGTAAATACACGATTATGAAATTATCTGCAACATGAAACAGTTGCTATTTTTTTTTTTTTGTTAATTATTTGAGATCGGATTATTTTTTTTTATTTGGAACTAAGAATAAAATTGTTTTGTTAAAATATGTAGAAGAAAATTGATTTCCATGCAGCAGAAATTTCCTATTCGATTTTTTATGTCCTTATTAATTAAAACTTATTATCTTAGAACATTCTTTCTAATAAGTTTATTAATGTTTATTATTTTTTTCTGGAAGTTTCGCCAACTAAACATTATCTTTAAAATGGTGAAAGCTGAAAAATTTAGCTAAGAAACATAAATAAGTTTTATTAATAATTATTAGCTTTGCTTAATTAACCCATTTTTTATTTCATTCGAATAGAGGCATACAGCTTAATTAATTTGGTTTTTTCTTTTGTAAATCGCAATAAAAAAGAATCTGAAAGTAAACTCTTCACGGTAGAATTTTCTTTATATTTATTTGGTTTCATTTTGACCAAAAATAACTAAAATATGATATGAGCTATTTCTATTATTTTACACCAAAAAGGAGGGCCTAATGGTGAGTAAATTCGTCAGTGGAACAAACAAGTTAAGTTTGGGAAAGGATATAGTCATTTGAAAATATTGCCACCCACTATTTCATCAGTTTGGATATATAAATTCCCGACACTCGTTTTCAGTAATCAGTTCATCTTTACATCTTCGGAAAGAAGTGCATATTTTTTTAGTTTATCTAGTGCAAAATGAAGGTATGAAATGTTCCAAAATTATTCGTTTTTTTTTGTGTTCGTTCAGTAGACTATTTTGTGAGAGTTTTGGAGAAAACTGGTGACTACTTGAAAAAGAGAACCCATTTTCAAAAATGTTTTATCTTAGTCAGTATCAACAAACGCTGCTGTTTTTTTAAACATATTTATTTTGTTTAACCACAACTTGAGATAAAAGTGGACGGCGTGATTGGACATTTTATAATGGATTCTCCGAGAGGGTCGCGTGAAAATATTTTCACTTAAAATTGATTTTAAAAAAATTTCATTTTTTCCCATATAATTTTGGATTCTAACAAAATATTTTAATGGAGATTTCAGTACATTCTAGGAAACACTCCCAAGGGAGTCCAGTGAAAATATTTCCAAGGTCATTTTACTGCAAAGAGAATATTTTTAAATAATATTGATAGATGAACGTTACCGTATTTTTATGTATTTTTAAATCGTCGTCAGTATCGTCTTATCTTAAATTTCATATCATTTTCACTTTCTTTCGCGCATCCGTATAACATTGTTATGAAGCATAACCTTTTAAAAACTTAGTAAAACCAAGTATGAAATAAATTATTGTTTTAAAATTGCGCTAAAAAATAAAATAAATAAATTAACAAGTGTGGATAATTTCCATTTTATATTTATAGAAAATAACTCCAGACTTGATGATCATGCCTTTAACTGAGACAAAAATAAATAGAATACAAATCAAAAGCTTTACAAATATAGTAATAAAAGCTGGAAGAAATACCAGTGGACATAGAATTAATAAAAAATAAGACCTACTGTGCACCAAGATCAAAAAAGTGTTAAGGAAATGACAATTATTAAATTCCGAAAAAATTTAAGATTTTTTAATTCTTTATTGATAACAATGTTTACCTTTGAACTTTTCTTTTAGTAAGTGTATTGTACTCTTCATCAATTTCTCTTGGTAGTTTTCGTGACCGAAAATTCTTTCATCCTTTGATAAACTAAAATCTTAAGAATTATGGGAATTTATATAGTCAAACTGATGGAATAGAATAATATTACAATATTTACCCTCAAATTTGTCTTGTTTATCCAAGTTCTACTCACTATTAGTTAATTTTTTTAGTGTGAAAGGATGAAATTGGCTCATGTCATATTTTGTTCGTTTCAGATTAAAATAATTCGAGAAAGAAAGTTAATTTTACGGTCAAAAGCTTATTTTAAAGCCTTCATGTTGCGAGTATATATATATATATATATATATATATATATATATATATATATATATATATATATATATATATATATATATATATATATATATATATATATATAACTCGCAACATGAAGGGTTTAAAATAAGCTTTTGACCGTAAAATTAACTTTCTTTCTCGAATTATTTTAATCTGAAACGAACAAAATATGACATGAGCCAATTTCATCCTTTCACACTAAAAAAATTAACTAATAGTGAGTAGAACTTGGATAAACAAGACAAATTTGAGGGTAAATATTGTAATATTATTCTATTCCATCAGTTTGACTATATAAATTCCCATAATTCTTAAGATTTTAGTTTATCAAAGGATAAAAAGAATGTAGAGTATTTATTTAACTTGTGTTTTTCTGAATATGTTTAGTTAACTGTGTGTGAAGTTTGAAAAAAACTGATTGAAAAATTATTTATAAAAAGCTTAAAATTATCTATTGACGGTAGAATTTTCTTAATATATTTTTAGTAATCTTTTAATATAACACATTCGATTAGAGGTTTGTTTGGTGGTTGATAATGGTCGGTGGCTTTTTTGATGACAGATAGAAATATTTTTATCTAATATTGTATTAAGTTTTTTTGCTTGTCTTGACTCTTTTGAATGTTTTTGAGTGTTAGAAATTACTACAAAAGCGAAGTTTGTAATTAAGATCAATAAAAACATTGTTAGATATTATTTAAATATTGAAAATAACATTGTAGCTCAGGCAACCAGAAATGCATACTTTTACTTTATTTCCCGGTTACTTTATTCACCGATCAGCATGTTATACTAGTTTAAATAATAGTCAGAAAAGGAGAGCATATAATCAGTGAACGTATAAGAAAAAAAAAATAACATACTTTTCCAAAGATAAATAAAAATATTTTCACGTAATTCACCGGACATTCCCATGATCTTACTATACTTACAATAATAATTAAGGTTTTTCACTTGAAAGAGCAATACATATTTGAAGATGAATCTGGTAATTTAGAGATATCGTAACCCACTATTCCATCAGATCAATCGTATAAACTCCAGTACTTCCTGTTAGTAATCAGATGGGAAGTTTAGAATTTTTTAAAACTTTATCTTTACCCCAAAATCGAGTATTTTTGTGAATGTATTTAACCAACTACTAAGCGGAAAGTTTGAAGAAAACTGGAGGTTAGTTGGAAATTTATCTTTAATTAATTGAGATAGTTTTTTTTACTATTACTTTTATGAAACTTGAACTGAACTATTATTTTTCTACCTAACAGTTCTTTTCCAAACCAAACCAATTATCCCCAGCTGTATATTATTTTTAATATTCTGTAGCCACTCGAAATCCCTTAATATTTTATTATGTCCGCCCATCTGTTTGTCTGTAGCACTTCATGCGTGACGTGGACGAATCACGACATTTTTATGATGAAACAAAACAGCCACATCTTGAGGTCTTAAAGTTTTTTAATCAAAGCGGGTTCATTTGAAGTTGAAATCTCGGCTTCTGAAAAACTTTGATGTAATATTGGAAATTAAATTTTAAACCATGTTTTTTGTATCCCACAAATTGGAAATCATAACTTGATCGTGTCAGATTTCGTTGAAAATATTTACTGAGTGCTGTTATGACGAATTTTTCTAAATTTTTCACTCCACCATTAAAAAACTAAAGAGAAGAACAGTAAAATTTCAGATTTATATCTAAACCAAATTAAGGCAGTTTAAATATAGAACAGTTTAAAGGTTGTAGAAAATATTTGACAAATCAAAAATAAAATATAGAAAAAAATGGTCTAAAAGATAACGAAATATTTAATTGGTGCGCAATGAACCCTTATAGAAGTTTCGAGAACCAACTCGCTTCCATATCAAGGAGCCCCAATTGATCTTCACAACTCAACATAAAACTGTCTTGTCCTGCCCATTCACAAAAAGTCTCGACTAAACAAAAAATATCAAAAAATATATTTACTTGCATTTTAGAAGATCTATTGAACTAAAATAAACAAAATTAAATTTGAAATATTTTGTAATAATGTTCGTTGCATATATTTAGTAGGAGCTATTATATTAAATAAGGCTCTGACACCCAAATGACGACGCGATAGCGAAACTAGAAAATTTTCTACGAAAACCTGAAAATCGGGTGTAGATTATTAACTTAGGTAAAATAATTTATTAAATAAAAAAGAAAATATAACTTCTACAGAACCCTAGCGTAATGTGTATCCGACACGAACTTTGCCGGTTTTTATATCATCACATTTTACGTGAATATATTCTAAGACTATTAATGTTTATGCCCCGAAGACATACACGTGGGCGATACACCTTATATACGCATATAAAGAAAGTGATTAGTAGGAAGCCAGCATGTGTAATTCAATACATCATTTTAATGGTGTTCAGATCATAAACACCCAAATAATATATACCGTACCGTCGTTATTTTTATGGCAGTGCGAAGGTAAATCACATTTAAAAACATTTTTCATCATTTTAGGCTTCGAAGTAATCTTGATTTTAAATGATATGTTTCGAAATACATTAGAGGTTAGTGCGCTAAACATACGGAGTACGAACAGTACCATTGTAATATTATCCCACAATGCCAAACAGTGGCGTAACAAAGAAATGTGACACCCTTGCGACTCATGGGTGTAACTAAAAAATCTAGTTGTATAAAGCGAGTATTACATATTTTTAAACAAATAACGTAAAATCGATGGTTTAAAAGTAAGAGAAGACGAAATATTGGCTGCATGTAGTCCCTTTTGATAATGGGGTTTTGGTTTTTTAAGTAGGAAAACCTAGCAATGCTAATATTTCTACATCTAAAAAAACATCGATATTCCATTTGCTGTTATCTTCAAAATTTCATTTGTATGTTTTAGAATTAGTAAAATTAGGACTGTAAAGCAGCTGATGTTTCGGTGAAATCTCATTCACCATTTTCAAAGCTCACTGTACGGCGTACGCGGGCAAACTGACGCTGCAGTTCGCCTACAGACGCTGTACTTCTTCTTCTTCTTTAGATGCCGTCCTCGTTCCGAAGTTTAGCTATCATCAAAGCTATGCGTATCTTTTACACTGCAGATCTAAACAGTTGGCAGTTGTTGCAATTGTACCATTCTCTTAAGTTCTTTAACCATGAATGCCTTCTTCCTATGGACCTTTTGCCTATTATTTTTCTCTGGATAATTATCTCTTCTCATAACATGTCCCAAGTATTGCAGTTTGCATTCTTTAATAGTAAGTAATAATTCTTTCTCTTTCCGCATTCTTCGCAAAACCTTTTGTTACTCTCTCTTTCCACGATATTCTTAATATTCTACGGTACATCCACATCTCAAATGCTTCCATCCTCTTGGTATCAATCTTTTTCAATGTCCAACTGACAGCACGTAACATCTCACAAGGCGTTTTTTAAGTTTAAGGCTTAAATCTCGTCCGCAGAACACCTTTTTCATTTTAATAAACGTAGCTCTAGCTTTTTCCACTCTGATTCTGACTTCTTCAGAGCTATCGTTATTTTCATTGATAAGAGTTCCCAGGTAATTATATTTTCTCACACGTCCAATTCTTTGATCATGCACGGTTATGTCAGGGAAGTTTTGTGGTGATTTAGATACCACGATTATTTTTATTTTACTGATGTTAAATGATAATCCATATTCTTCACTGCATACTATTAATTAGTATCTGAAGATCCTCCGAACTTTCTGCAATTACAACCGTGTCATACATCCCTGTCTTACGTCTGTCTTAATCTCGAGTTCCTCCGTTGTCTCTTGCTCTATTCGAATATCCGCTTTCTGGTTATAGTAAATCTTGGAAATAATCCTGATGTCTCTTTTATCCAAGTTTTTTTCTACCAGCAATCTCAATGAGACTGCCGAGACGCTGTACAGTGAGCTTTAAACAAGGTGAATGAGATTTCACCGAAGCGTCAGCTGCCTTACAGTCCTGACAAGGACTCAGCCCATATTCGGGATACTTGAAAACCTTCGATTACATATATATATATATATATATATATATATATATATATATATATATATATATATATATATATATATATATATTAAATCATGCAAAGTGATTCGAAAGAATCTGTGCTATAATCAACTTTAATATTTTAAATAGTGATCCCCGATATTGTAATATGTTGGGAAAATTTCGTAACAGAATAACAAGGTCCACGTGTCCGTGCATTTTTTAAATAATAAATTTTTTCCACACTTTACTTCTTCATTGTATACATTTCTTTAGCAACTACACTTACAGTGCGGAGGAAAAATCTTTACAATGAAATAAATAAATTATCTCACTTGCCAAGGTAAATTAGAAGAAGCATGCATTTACTTTGATTTATTTCTAATCTACAAACATTCAATTTACATTTTCTTGCATCCAAATACCAAATAAGGTAAATAAATATGGCATATTTGAAATCTGGTAGGACCCATATATCAATGGTTATAAAATATATAGAATGATGTGATGATATTTATATGGATATCTCACCACCTTCCATAATAAACTCTTCAATATCCAAAATAGCATATTCCCATATTTAATTTTTGAGTTGATCTTTTCCCAACAAATCTCTATCTCTTCCCTTATTATTTTCTTCATTCCTGCAATATTTAATAGAAAGTGTTAATCTTGCTCAGGAGCGAATCTAGCATCTCTCATTAGAGGGGGGATATCACAAAAGCAAAGAAAGAATCGAAATAACTCGCACCCCATTCGTATACCAAACAGTACAGTATGGCAAGCGATAGCGAGTTGACAGATTTAATTTAATGTGCCCTAAGCTCAAGCTCCTAAACCCCTCCTTTGATCCGCCCCTAATTTTGCTACATGTAGAGATATGTCCTCCTTCCAAACCTCCTTAAATTATTAAATTGCTTTTACTCAACTTCATACACGCATAATCGCAAATATTTAAGTTCCAACATATCCAGGAACTAAAACGACTCCAAATGGAATTTATTATACCACATATATAAAAGATGTGCTATTATTTTCCAAAATTATTAACTAAAAAGGATAGAAATACCTTCTTTGTTATAAGAATTATTATAGTTATTTAAGAAAGTTTAAATAAAAACTACCTGCCTTATCTATAAGTTTTTTTTTCTACGCCTTTGTTTAAACATAAATCACACAGTGGCAAATTTAAAATTAAATGAATTGGCTTACATGTATCTACATGTATAGTTGTTTGTTGGGATGACAAAAATATTTATAAAATGTAAACCGACTTCTAAAGAAGCGCTAAAAGACTAAAAATAACAATATAAATTTTTACATGAAATAGAAATTTTTGGATTCACATAAAAAGATTGAGAAATACTTTATTTGTAAGTGCTTTTATACCGAGATTGTGTGTATCTCATGTCAATAGTTATTTGTTTCATTTGGTAATAATTTGGCGCCGACTTCAAAAATTTCAATTTAAGGTCAAAATTGAAACTGAACAACAAAAAATTATTTGATTTTGAGAGTTTTCCAAATACCAACTTTGAATGTAATTGATCCAAACAAATATTTGCTATAGCGGACTAAAGTCCGCTATAGCAAATCCGCTATCTTGAATTTTAAAAAAGTAATTTTAGTTTTGTAACGGCCCCCAAAACCCCCAACACCGATATTAAAAGAACTTGAGACATGTATATTTTTTAGTCCGACATATTTTATAATGTATATTGAGCTTGAAGAAATTAATTTAAAATCTGTAATATACGTCCCAAGAACCTCCATATTGTATAGGCCATATTAAATTGTAAAAAATGAATTTCACATTCATAATCGACAATTCCTAAACCTCCTAATACCGGTTTTGAAAAAAATTAAAATAATCTAAAATGTTCAACCCACCCTAAAAAATAATTTCGTACTCTTAATCTAAACTTAATCTACACCCTCGAAATACCCCTAGTAACAGTTTTGAACATAATCCGGAAATATAAAATTTTTAAACCGCCATATTGCATCTGCCATATTGAAATTTTTTAAATCAATTTTAAAATCGTTATTTACACCCTCAGAAACTCCCCAGTAACAGTTTTGAACAAAATCGAGAAATGTTAAGTTTCTTGTCCGCCATATTGAATTTTCCAAAAATAGACTTAAATTCATAATTAACGCCCTCAAAAACCCCCTATACAAGTTTTGAACAAAATTTTTGATCCACCATACTGAAGTTTTTAATGATAATTCTAAATTCGTAATTTACACCTTCAAAAACTTTCCTATACCAATTTTTAACAAAATCGAGAAATGTAAAATTTTTAATCTGCCATATTGGATACGCGGTAATGAATTTTTTAAAAATAAATTTAGATTCGTTATGTATGATCCCGAAAACTACCCCATATCATGGAGAAAATCAAATAAATTTTTTTTTGTCCGCTATACTATCAGCACCATCTTGAATTTTACTTAACCAATTTCCGCCAAAATAATAAATAATAAATATATAAAGGGTGTTTTTTATAGAGGTATAGAACTTTTAAATGGAATAAAACAAAGATGAATTTTTTAAATTGACATGAAATTTACTTTATTCGAAAGATAACCTTCTGGCATTATAATTTAAATGTGACTTCTGGCATATGACCGCCACGGCTGGCTCGGACGTAGTCTAATCTGGAGGTCCAATTTTCGATGACTTTTTCCAACATTTGTGGCCGTATATCGGCAATTACGCGGCGAATGTTGTCCTCCAAGTGATCAAGCGTTTCGGGCTTATCGGCATAGACTAGCGACTTCACATATCCCCACAGAAAATGGTTTAGCGGCCTTAAGTCGCACGATCTTGGAGGCCAATTCACGGGTCCGAAACGTGAAACTATGCGGTTACCAAACGTTTCCTTCAATAAATCAATTGTGGCACGAGCTGTGTGACATGTTACGCCGTCTTGTTGAAACCACAGCTCCTGCACATTATGGTTGTTCAATTGATGAACGAAAAAATCAGTAATCATGGCTCTATAGCGGTCACCATTGACTGTAACGTTCTGACCAGCATCGTTTTTAAAGAAGTACGGACCAATGATTCCACCAGCCCATAAAGCACGCCAAACAGTCAGTTTAAAAAAGTGTTGCCAACTTAAAGTTCTATACCTCTATAAAAACACCCTTTACAATGTGGAACCACCGCAGCAACTTTCTGAATGTAATGCAAAAAATTTCATTCAAATCGATGCCTTCGTTCCGGAGTAATCATTGTTGTCAGATTTAGAACCTCCTCCTTTTTTACCAGTCGGTTAAATAGGTAATAATATAAGTTTAGATATGTCTCTGGCGAACGGTGAGAGTTTTGTGCTGCATACCAACATCTCTTTTATGACTACGCCACTGAATCTTGTGGTGTTAATATTAATTGTTACTAAAATATTTGAAAGTACATGCAGGAACGCATCTGCATCTCATTATTATGTAAACCATCAGTTATTAGCATAACGATCTTAATATTATGCATCATGTTGCGTGAACATGCGTCGATAAAAATAAATAAACAATTAATGTGGGCCAACTAAAAATTTCACTTGTTTTGATCCAGTTTTATTTCCCTAACCTACGGAAAACAGTTAAATTTAAATATTACATAAAGTTGCAATCTCAGACCTCAAAACAGCAAGTTTGAATTTGTAATAAATGAACCATTTTTAATTTTCAAACTTTTTAATCTTTATAATGTTGTTCAAAGACGTAACCAAAATTTACATTATTTTTCTTTCTCACAGTAAAGTTATTCATATATGACTATTAGACCAAAAATAAAAAATTTATGTATTTTTTTAGTTAGTTGTTGGTTTTTACTACCATGCATAATTTTATCATAAATTTTGCCCATAATAAAATTATGTACAAATGAAACAACGAAAGAATGAAAAGTGAGAATGTATAAATATCTATTGTTATACTTTCAAATTTCAAGAGATCTGAAGTAACTTTTAGCCTCTAAGTTCAAATTAATTTAAATTTGGACCCCCCTTAAGCAGAAATGTTCCTAGAGCCCTTCATATTTACCTAACTTATAAATTCCTATTTTTCAGATCTCAGCTATTCTCTTAGCAACACTTTCCCTTGCTCTAGCGGAACCTCCAGTTCCCTCCAACGAATATCTTCCAGCCAACCAATACTTACCCCCTCAGAACAAATACTTACCTCCCCAAAATAAATATCTTCCCCCTGTCACCCCTGCCGCACCTAAATATCTACCCCCATCCACCTCCTATGGAACTCCTTCACAAACTCAAGCTGTAATCAGACCATCTTCTCAATATGGAGCTCCAACGAAAAGCTATATTCCCCCAAGCACTAGTTATGGAACACCAAGCTCTACCTATGGAGCACCCAGTAACACATATGGGGCACCAAGCAGCAACTATGGAGCACCAAGCAAATCCTACGGAGCACCAAGTACCTCTTATGGAGCACCAAGTGGTAATTATGGAGCACCAAAGTCTACTTACGGTGCCCCTAGCACAAGTTATGGAGCACCCTATGGAAAAGGAGGTTATGATTATGAAGTAAGTTTTTTGTTGTTTCTTTTAATGAAATATCAACAGGTATGACGTCATATAGTACCAATACTATAAATAATTTCTTTTTTCAAGGAACCCGCAAACTACGAATTCGAATACCATGTTCAAGATGCCCAATCGGGCAACGATTTTGGACATAAAGAACAGAGGCAAGGTGATGTTGCCCAAGGCAAATACTTTGTTCTTCTTCCAGATGGTCGCCTCCAAACTGTAGAATACACTGCTGATCAAGGAGGTTACAAACCCAGAATCAGTTACCAACAAGTTGGAGGTGGTTATTCGGGAGGAGGTTACCAAGCTGGTAGCGGAGGATACCAGTATTAGGTAACCTAAAGAATAGTTCTAGAAAATATCTGTTAAAGGACATTTGAAAAATACTTTAAATGTTTTTTAATAAGAATTTAAAAAAGTGCCTGATCTATTATAGAAAATAATATATTTTTGTAATTTTTTATATAATTTTACCAGTAAAAAGTGGTTGCATTAGGGTGTTTCATATAGGGTGTGACATAACTTCCGACGAAATTTGAAAAATTTATAACTATTTGTTTATCAATTATTTTTATTTGGAGAAAAAATGTTGCTATGAAAAGTGAAGCACTACAATCTGAATCTGCATTCACTGCTAAAGAGAACAATGCTCTAATTCCATGGCGTTTTTTTGATAAGTGTAGTACAACAGCAATTAGAAGATGCTATTTTTTTCTTCATAAACTAAGTCGAATAAAAATAAGTAATTAATAAATAAATTATTATATATTCAAACCCTATCGTGACTTATGTGCCACCAAGCACAAATTGTGATAAATTTTCCATGTATATTTTTATTTTATAGATACGCTTAGAATTATTTTGAAAATCTGTTTAATTGGTATCCAAGATTCTCTTAAACTGAATATCTGAATATGTCGAATCCTATAACTTTTCAAAATGAATCAGCATCGAAAATATCTACCCTAAGTGAATGAATAAATTTTCTTGCCAAAGTATGATAAATGACATTTAACAGGTACGTATAACGATATCAATTCCTAATTTTCTTCGTGTTCATTTTCATTCTCTATCATTGTTTACGCGCTTGATGCAACCAATAAAAAAAAGTTATTATATATGCTATTCTGTGCAATATACACTAGGTGTTTTTAGTACCCTCATTTTTTGTACCTATCGCCAAATGGGGCAATCAAATAGCTTTAATTTATATTATATTTTTATTATTTTTATAAATGATATGTGAGATAAAACGATTTATAAATAGTTAATAAGCACTCCCAATGATGAACGATGCAGACTACGAAATATGGATTACGAGATTTTTTAGTATTTATGATCTTAAAACGCAAGTAATAAGTAGTTCTTTAGGAATTTATTGTCAGGATCTGACTGGGATAATTTTAATTTAACAACAGTCCGGTCCTGTTAATTAAATTTGTTTTTCCTTCGTCAATTTGTGAAACGAATCTATAAAAATATTACTTAAACTTGCAGTTTTAAGAATATTAATTTACTTATGTAGAATATTTATTTAAAAATGCCATAAGTAGTGTTTGTTAGTGATAGCATAGCTGTAGATATTTATATATTAATATGGATTTAAATGTATATCTTTTATAATAAATGATTTTGCAAGTTAATTGTATTTTGTTATTTTAATACCAAATGTTATGAAGAGATGCCATTTTACTTACTTATATGAGTCAATTTGAGTTTTAAAAATTATTTTTACCATTTAAATATTCAGTTTAGCGCTCTTCTTACTTTACTGCTTTGATCACCGACCTTATCAAGTTAATGGAGCTCTTGATATTAAAACAGAAAGTTCATGTGATTTTTAGGTTTGTTTCTGTGTTTGTAAAGCTACCGAGGGTTAAGAAATGTAATAATTACCAAAGTTTAAACCTGCAGGGCTCTGAAATGTAACAAAATATGTAAAATTTATCAAAATTCTTCAATATAACGGCAGGGGCGGATCCAGCCTCTCTCTTTGGGGTGCGATGATATCACAAAAGTACAGAAAGCAAGTTGACGACAGGGTGGGAGACGCCAGCAACAGTCCCACAGTCCTATTTCTAGTATAAAAGGCAAGGTCGGTCTATTTTTTTGAATTCAAAACTCTTGGGGGAGGGGGGCGATCGCAAGAAAAAACAAGTTATCGACGGGGAGAGGATGCCAGCAGCATACACAACGCCCTTGATGGGGGGGGGGGGACAATCGCCTGATAACGACACGTATGATCATGAACTACCAATACTATTATACGTAGTTTCGTATTATTTTACCAGAAACTATGCTATTTGCAACAGTTTTTGAGATATTAACATTTAAAAACAACACTGTTCATAACTGTATCTACTGTAACACCTTAATGATGCAATTTAAAGAAAAACAACATACAAATTTTCATAGTTGCTACCCCTGCTCTATCAAAAATATTATCTTTTAGGTTAGTTCCGGTTCAAGCGGAAGTTCATAATTTTTATCCAGGTATAGGCACGGATTTCAAAAAATAAAATGGTTGACAGATTGAATGAGCTGTCAGATCAAAAATGTCCATTTTGGGAAAAAGTAGTTTCCGCACGTTAAATTAACCGCAAAAAGCCAAAAAATAATGTCATTCTTGTTGTTATTGTTGTAAAATTATTGATTGCCGTTAAAATATTTTTCTTGCCCTGGATTATATTTAGTTTATATTACTTAACAACCAAGTAATATAGACCAAGCTACCAATCAAATATTTAGGTGAAAATATAGATCACAAAATTATCTTAAATTGTCACTCTAGAACTGTTAAACAAAAATGCATACCAAGAGCCCAATACTTCGGGAGTCTAATATATAAAGAAAAAGGCATATCAAGAAAAACAGCAACTCATATATATATATATATATATATATATATATATATATATATATATATATATATATATATATATATATATATATGAAGTAAAATGCAAACAGTAAATGCAAACCTCGTTCCATCATATCCTTTCCGTGTTAGAGGTTGCACAGTTTGAATAGATTGCTACAGAACACAATCCATCCAATTCCACCACCATCGAGATGATGGCCTACCTATACCACCACACCGAGAAGAAAGTCAAAACTTACCCTCCCCGTCACAGTGATACGGCAGAGGCACATGTTTCGTCTCTACTAGACTCATCAGGGTACCGACATGCACCTGGCTGTGCAAAGGACAGTTCGAAAAGAAGCATGCAAATACTGAACGCGGTTTCGCCGACCTCCCGTCGGATGGCGGAGGAATCCGTGAAATCCGTATAAACATATATATATATATATATATATATATATATATATATATATATATAAAACAATATGTCTACGTCAGTTGGAATACTTGTCCCCTATATGCAGTAATTGCAGAAAGCCAGCCCTGATAAACCTTGCAACGGTGTAAACCACAGCTCTACGTAGGATGACTAAAATCCATCACAATATCAATCCACTACATAAAACATCCGTTGAACTCACTGAACGTCCAGCCTCTTACTGCAAGACTTCCTGTCCTGACAACAATTCGAAAAAAAAAAACGGAAACTTGGCCAATGATAGAGGAACTGTAATACCAGGGACCAAAACCATAGACTAGCCAGAAGACATATATTAACGATACTAGCAGATCTTACATTCAACCTTTAATATATATTTTGTTTATTTTCTAGGGATTTGTAGAGGCTTGAAGATCAAATGTACCATAAATAATGTTTTTATACCGAAGGACCTCATTCGTAGGTCTGTAGGATTCATATTTATATGTCCTAATAAATTATAATCATATTAATATTTATCTAATTGTAGTGTAGTATAATGTTTAACACAACGTAAGTAAGTAAAATGTTACATTTAATATTATTTGATTATAAAATTTAATGTTACTTATTTAAATAAAAGTTTCAAATATCTTCCAAATTGTTATTTCTTAATTTTTTTGTAAGTTGCGTTGATGAAAAACAATTATGTTAGTTTTAACTGTTTAAAAGTAAGATACTCGGCTGTTATTGACATATGGGCACAAGGGTTTATGTCAAATCCATAATCTGAACTAGCCGTAGAAAAACATTTTTAAATTACACGCTCATTCTATTAAAATATGAACAGAATTTCGTGTATTTTTAGCCCTTATAATTTTTCTACGTCGACAGCGTTTCACTGTTGTTATAAGTGAACTATCCCCAATATGGCGGAGAGCATCGGACGTTTTCAGCTTATTACATGATCAATACAGTTGCTTTACACGTGAGTGGGGTAGGGTCATTTTAGTAACATACAGATTTGTTTCCGTGAAAAAAATGTTAAGGGAAAATTCCAAAAATTTGGCATTTTCCTACGATTTATGTATAAATCAACGAATTTCCTCGTAGAATTACTATATCATTCAGCGAATTCCCCCGAAAACAGTCAGAATTAGGACCAGTTATGTGATTGCTCAGTAACGTGAAAATATATGTATTCATATTTAGAAAGATGTTGATAAATAGTGTTAGTTTTTGTATTTCTTGATACCCCACCGATTCTCTAATATCCATTTCTAATTGCGTTATTTAAACTGGTATTTTAGGTATATTCTTTTGAGTAATTATCACTTTCAGTTCTGTCACTTGAAATAATCATGATCACTTCGACCCAATTACAAGTAAATATATATTCAAAAAAGAACATGAAGTTATCAGTTTCACTTTTTTCACTTTGATCAGTGATAATTTACTCAAAAGGATACAGCCATTATATGCTAATCTGTACGTCAATGTGAGGATAAAGTAATCAGCATAAAAGTATGACTTCCTGGTTGCCTAAATTATTATATTATTTTTAATATGTAAATAATGTCTAACAAGGTTTACCGATCAAAATAAATTTTTAAATCCCCTTTTGTTGATATTAAATATAAACTTCTCATTCATGGTAATTTCTAACACATAAAATAACTGAGAGGAGTCACAACAAGCAAAAAAATTAAAACAAAATTAAATAAAAATATGTCTATTAGTATGATAGAAGTTATTTTTAAATCTAACAATATTTTTAATACTTAAAAATATTCATTACAAGCGAAAAAACTAAAGGCCAGATTAAATAAAACTATCAAAAATGCCCCTCCTTTGCCCACTATAAACAAGTTCACACAAATTTATTGTTGTTTAAATCTATCGGTATGAACCAAAATATAAATAACAAGCACTTGATTTACCTTAAAAATTAAATTTTTGTCATCACTATAAGTGCAAAGTTACTGGAATTGGCATTACAAATTTTGCCATCTATTAGTCATCTAACACACTAAAATTGCAGATCACCTATTCTAATTGGATTTAGGCCGACATATACAAATAAATAGAAGTGAATTTCTGAAGTGAGATCTCTATATTAGTTTACTTCAATCACGATCAGATGGCAGATACATTCGTTAAATTTTGACATTGACAACTTGAATTAAAATTTTGATAGATAATCATTCTATAAATAAAATATTGACAGTAAACTGGCCCTTGGCCCGTAAAAATAATAAATACCTGAAAACACTGAGCTAAAATGCGTAATTAACTAAAAACTATCGTAACAGGTATGTTAGTGCATGCGACAAACCAAAAAACAGTGAAAAATATCTTTAAAAAATGTCTTGTGCCAGTGTCAAGTGAATCATTTGTGTTAATTAATTTTAGTGTCAAAGTACCCGCAAATATCGCAACTCGCTTGCTTTGCTAATCTCCCGAAACCTTTTTTCAGTTGCCAGCTTGATAATATTTATTTGTAAACATTTCCTGGCCAACAATTGGAGGAGACCTGATAAGACGAACCACTAT
The DNA here is from genome assembly GCA_034092305.1 of Diaprepes abbreviatus. Classification (NCBI taxonomy): domain Eukaryota; kingdom Metazoa; phylum Arthropoda; class Insecta; order Coleoptera; family Curculionidae; genus Diaprepes; species Diaprepes abbreviatus. The sequence continues at coordinate 6,071,018 of JASJET010000129.1, forward strand.
GATAACTCCATCCTGTTTCTTTTATTTTGTGCATGGTTTGCCTTTTTATTTGACTATGCATGAACTGTAGTGTTATCTTTTTTTGGTTTTTCTATTGCATTGTTGTTAAAATACAATTTTAACCATGCAGTCTTGTGTAGGGTTAGAGGGCCGAAATATGGGCTCTGTTTGGAAAAGATTGCAGCGAGTCAATAAGAGGGCTGCAAAGTTCCAGTTTACTGTATCATATCATCAACTGTCAGTGGATTTTACATCTAAATGGTGAGTTTATGTTATTACTTCTTTATTTAGTATGTTCATGGAAGAACCAGTATCGTTAATATATTTCAAGTAAATATTTTAAATTATTATTAGAAATGATCTTAATATAAAAATAAATATACTTAATTTTGGCTTATCATTGTAATATGTGAATATTTTTTTTTCTGAAACTTGGCAATAAGAGTATCTCTTGCATCAACTTTTATTTGTACAAAATATCTGTTTCAACGAGAGAAAAATTTATTAATACCTATTTTTCTTACCATATTGATTATTATTGTGGATACCAAAATTTTAATTAAGAGGTAAACAACCTAGGAATAGTAACTATTGTTAATTCCCCCCTAACAAAAGAGTACCATAATTTCCAGTCCATTTAATGCTAAAATTTATATAAATTAGTCAGCATCCAACATTTATTACATTATATTTAAACTAAACATTTATGGAAGAAGTATTATTTATTTTGTTTCTTTTTTTATGGAGTAAATATCTAAGTACCTATTTTATTTATTTTTTTGGTTTTTATGAAGGTTGTACTAAATTTGAGTACAAGTCACATCTTCCTTTTTTACTTGTAAGGCTTCTTTTACCATATATAACAATTGCTTAGTTTAATAGCAACATAGGGTGAAGAAATTTTAGTTATTTAAGGAAACCTTACAAGAATTGCAATTTGAAAAATATCGTAGTTTACTCTGCATTTTAAAAATCTACCTATATTATGTTTCTAAAAATAATAAACCAAATGAACTTATTATTTCAGTCCAGCGATTCTAAAAAAAAATCTTTTAAAAATAAAATTTTGCAGAATAACGCAGTCAGTAGTTATTGAACTTTGATTATTTGAAAAGTACAAATATTAAGTATAAATAATCTTTTAATATTATTTACGGACAAGTCATCCATTTTTTTTTCATTTATCATGTTGTAGTAAAACAAGCATACCCTTACCTTTGCCCTTATAGAGGATATGAATATGTATTTCTATTTAAAAAACAGTAAAACCTTGAAGGCGTCTATATTTACATATATTTTTAGTATTTTATCTCAGTGTCAATGCCACAACATGTTTTAATTTAATTTTTAATTTTAAAGGTTGTTCTGCTATTCAATATCATCAGGTTTATCAAGAATGTATCATTACTAAATTACTAGGGAAATTATATTATAAATGAATAGATGGATGATAAGAAAGTTAGTAAATGCCTTAAGTATGATGTTTTTAAAAGAAATTTCATCTTATCTTTGCACTGTGCAGATAAGGTAATAAGAATATGTATCTTGTTGACGGTGGAAAGTACTTTTAGAAGTACCTGTAAGCCATTTAAGTAACATGATATCCTTGATAATGTTTTGGAAAAGGGATTTATTATCACTTTAATGTTATTTTTTTATTTTCAACTTCCAGTTAAGATTATTTTATCATTTTATTTAACTTTTTAGAAATTTTCTAGATGTTATTATTGGCCAGAAATTCATTTTAATTATAGAAATATTAAAGATAAAATAAAAGTTTAAAGAATTAAAGCCCAGTTATGCTAAAATTAATGAAAACAACTTAAAATATGGTTTTATAACCCACATCTTCTGAGGGTACATAGATGATTTCTTTATTCATCTGACTTAGATATCCTTTTATAAGAAAATTAGTTATAGTGGGAGGCCTTTTCCATAATCTGGAACCTAATAACTTGTTGAACCAATGGCAGCTTGGCTTCTATATTGACATCTCTACATTAACAGCCATTAATGTTCTAATGAGTTTAATGCAGGACGGTTTTGAGGATAGGAAGCATGGTCGGGCATGTTTTTTTGATTTAAGGAAGACCTTTATTTGTGTATCACATGATATGTTGGCTTGAGAACTTATAGGATATTACATGCATTCCACTGCTGCTGCTCAGATGTCATCCTACTGGTCGGATTGACTTCAGTATTGCTCATGCCAGGGAAACGTCCAACGTCTTCCAAGGACATTATTATGATGTTCCACAAGGCTGCATATTGGACCTAAGTTTTTTTTTTGTTATATATCAAAGAAATACCTGCACGCCTCCCAGATGGTAAGGTGGTGCTTTTGTGAATGAAACTGCTGTATTTGAGAAGGCTACTGACTGGCAAAGCCTTCAAATTAAATTGAATGAAACACAAGCCTCCATAAGCGAGTGGTTTACGTGAAAGAGGCTTAGTATGAATGAGGCTAACACCCTTTACAGTTTGTGTTCAGTCCCATAAAATATTTTAGGGTTCATATTGACCCTAAATTGACTTGGGAAAGAACATTGCAGCCAGTTGGCCAGGAAACTGAATCAAATTATTTTTATTTTGAGAAATCTCAGGAACACTGTTTCCAACGCAGTTTTAATGAATGCTTATTATGTATACTTCCATATGCACATTTCATATGCCATATTTTGTTGGAATCATTCTTCAAAGGTTTTAGCAGTTCAAAGGAGGTGTGTGAGAGTGATGGCTGGTTTGGGTTTTAGAGATTGTTGCAGAACATCATTTATTTCTCTCAAAATACTGACTGTGCCATGTATGTATATATTGTGTAGCCAGTTATACGTGAAAAGAAACTCTGAAAAGTACCTCATAAGTAGGGACTATCCGTCATGTAGCCTTCCTAATCAGATAAGGTCCCTTCCATTTTCACATACTCACTCTAAGCTACTATGAACCTTTAAAATTTCATTTTGTCTTTGTGTTCATTTCTCTGCCCATCTGTATGTCACCACCTCGTAACATCGTCACTATTACTTCTTTTTGTAATGAACTTTTGCAGGCTATTCTTTTAGTCAAAACTACAACCTCCCTGATGAAATGCTTGTATTTTTTTTTTTTATTGGGTACCTTTTAGTTGGTAGTTACTTCTGTAAGATAGGTTAAATACGAATTTGTTTTATTAGCCTTCACAACAGCTTTAATATTTTCATTTAAATAACAAAATTATTGTCCTTTTAATTAATTATTTAGATTAAATGAAATGTAGGAAAATAATGTTTTTTCTTGAAAATTCAAAATTCCTTTTCTTACCGCCTATTTCGAGTTTGTAGAATATGATTGTGGCTTTGGTTTCCCACAGTTTTTCTTTATTTTTCCATGAAACACAGGAAAAAAAGTACAAGTATTCTTGTTGATTGAGACAAATTTTATTATTTTTTTAAATAAAAATATAGTGAATGATAATATTTGATATTTGGCGACAACGTTCACAAAACTTATTTTTTCTTTTTCGTTGAATATGCAAGTTTTTCTTAACTTGGTAGCTAAAATTTCTGGAAGAATAGTTCAAATGTATTACATACAATGTATTTTAACTAGTACTATTCAAATTAATTCGAAAGTTCGATGTTTTTTCAAGAAATAAAATGACCTTATAAAATTGTGGAAAACCAAGACCAGAATTGTGTTCTATACCATCGAAATAAGAGGTATAGAAATGAATTTTTAAGAAAATTACTAAGACAAATAGCGAGTTGGCTCTAACCACCATAACCATATAATTTCCATAGACATCATTGTTAAAACATTTAATTGCAAAGTGATTGCTGCTTGCGCTAACAAAACATTAATTATTCAGTTCTTAATGTATTACTAATTATAAAAAGAATTATTTCTGCTAGACTGTACTGTTACTGTTATAGACAACATAATATTTTTATTAATTGTTTTATGATTGGATTGATTCCTAATGTTTATGTGACTATTAAAACTAGGGTTTTAACGAACATTTGCTTGCTTTTGCTTTGCGCAAGATTTACTAAATTTAAACTTTCCTATTAAATTTCTCTTTTGCTAAGGGTGTTTTGTTGTTTATTCAAACTAATGTCCAGTTAAAGTAGGCAAAAAAAAAGTGGTAACTTCGTAAAAATTCGCATAGAGCTAAAAATTGGTATAGGTCTTAAATACACTATTATAAATAAAATATCAAAAGATACCACCGATCTTACGCCTGCTAAACCTTTTATTCAAGGTCAAGGGTCAAATTATCGGTTTTGGCATTTTTCTCATAAATGGTATTTATAGACGATACAATTCTCTACAAAACTCTCCTTACACTTTTTTCAATGAAACACCATTTTTGAGATCGCGATTCCAAAAGTTGGTACTTGTACTTGACGAATTTTTTTTAACGTGGTTTTCCCAGTAGACTTGTGATTAAGTTTTATTAAACAGTATCTTATTGATTGAAAAAATGGTACTATTGGTAACGATTAAAGTGAAATGGATTAATATTGATTTTGGGATAATTTTAGTCTAATCACTGCACGATGTGACATTGTATAGTGTCCAATTTTGGACACTTTCAGGGAGTATTGGAATTATTATCAAGGATAGAGCGTTGCGGTTTTCACTATAGTATCCTACTTTTTAACAAAACGCAAGATTCCGGTGTCAAATTTGTCATGGCTCTTTTAGTATTTAATCTACCGGATGATTTTGAAAATCTTCGTTTTTTAGCCACATTTTGTATTTCCAATAAGCGTTAATTTATCAAAAAGGCAAAATCTGATCTTTATAGAGTTTTTTACGTATAGTTCAGTGGCACAGTGTTTTTTCTAGAAAGTTTAGTTTTTGAGATATCAACCAAACTTATGAGTTTTTAAGTAGGACACCCTGTATATTATTTTAGATATTGGTTAAGTATAATAATAATAGTATATTAACGGATCAAAAATACAAACCCTATTTAAAACAGTCAGAATTAAAAATCTTACAAATATCATTATTTAAAACAGTCAGAAATAAAAGAAAAACCTATAAATCTAAACATACATCAAAGTGCTTCAAAAGACAAGTATTGACAATTGACAATATTAACCAGTTTTTCAAGAATTGTAAAATTTTTAATTTAAAGACATTAATTGGCAAATGAAAAATATCAATCTTGGTCGAAACTGAATTCATTTCCCTACACATTCGGGAAATAGGCTTGTTAATGCCATAATTCGTTCGGTGATGTATCACATCATACAAATTGTTCGCTCTAAAAGCTCTTTGAGGAACTGATAATCCAATATTATTGAATAGTTCAGGAGAATCAATACAAGAGTTAACAATCTTATAAAGTAGAACGAGGCCAAGATATATGCGTATGGTAGCAACCTCAAAGCATCGGCAGTATCATCATATGTAGACCGCTCCTGCTACATTCCCTGTTTAAAGGCAATGAAACTGAAAAACTTTCTTTGTACTCTTTCTATTTTTTCTTTGTATGTAAAATAATGAGGTGACCAAACTTGGGGCGCATCTTCTAAGATTGATTGAAGTACAAAGCAGTATATCACTTTAAAATAGTCTACACTATTAAAATCTGTAAGCATTTTCTTCACAAACCCGAACAACTTCAAACCCCTGTTCACAATATTATCAATATGTGTGTCGAAGCAATGGGCCCGATCAAATGTAACACCCAGATCCTTCACACATTCAACGCGATTAATCATGTTATTATCAAGAAAGTAATCAAAAGTTATCCAATCCCTTTCACGATAAAAACTTATAATGGAGCATTTATTAACATTGAGGTGCATAAAATTTAACTTACACCATTCAGAGAATCGAGCTAGATCCTGTTGAATGCCCTCGCAATCGTTGCTACTCCTGACAACCCGAAATATCTTTAAATCATCTGCATAAAGAAGACATCTACTGAAAGTTATGATGTCCTCAATATCGTTAATAAAGCAGTTAAAAAGGAGCGGAGCGAGGTGAGCATCCTGAGGAACACCAGAGGCTTTTCAAAAATATTTAATGTGTTTATTTTATTTTGAAAAACAAATTCAGAATTCGATATTTTAAATAATTTACTTTATTTGTAACAGTAGGCCATGGCCAATTTATAAGAAACAAAAGGCAGATGTTCAAAACTTCACAATTTTGTCAGATTGTTATTATTTGTGAAATATTTTTGTTACGTTGGTGTTTTTATTTTACTATTTATTTATTTTGCATTTACAATGGCCGTTTGTGATAATTATGAAAAGATCGATATATTAGTGCGTTTTATACAAAGCAATGAGAGTCCCTAGGACGCTTCAGAATTATATTTCAATAGGTAATGTATTTAAAGGGTTATCATTAGGATAACTTCTCCATATAGGGCGATCGTTTGTGTTATTGTTAGGTATCAAGAAAGAAGGCACTCTTTTGAGACATAGTTGCTCGTTTAAAAAGAAATCTGGTTGAACACGGATCTTTTATTCAGCCAGGAAGAGAAAAGAAAAAAATGTGTTATTTTACGCAGCAGCAACAACTTCATCATCCTGTAGAAAAAATAGAGGAAGACGTTAGTGTAGCAAAATCTGACGCTGAAAGAATTTTAAAAAAATATAAAGACCATCCATATAAATTTACAATAGTGCAACATTTACATCCCGGAGTTGATGAGCACCGAGTAACGTTTGGTATTTAGAACAAATCCGCACCAATGAATTTTTTGGCAGATTTGTCATCCGGTCCGACATGAGAAAATGCAGAAAATCACCATTTAATTTTCGAATGGGCCCAACAAGGGCCCTTCGGGGTTGGTGTCTCGTGTTTTATTTTGGGCTGAAGCATAGCCTACAGGATGTATGAAGGAGGTCTCACAGCGCGTAAATACCTAGAAATCCTTGAGGAAATTATTCCATAATTGCTTGAAAATGTTCCATTGGCCCATTTCAATTTCATTTATTTTCAACAAAACGGTGCCCCGACTCACAACTCTGGGCTGTTAAGGACATTTCTGGACAAAAACTTTCCTCAAAGATGGATAGGTACCAATGGGACAGTGAGATGGCCCCCACGATCTCCCGATCTTTCCGTTTTGGATTTTTTTTGTGGGGTTTTATGCAAATCGAGCATTTAAGACGCGACATGAATCTATAGCGGAACTTCGTAAGACAATTGGTTGGGCCTTCCAACTCTTCATAATAGACCTATGATTCTTTTAAATGCAATTAGAAGAATAACAAAACTGTGCTGATATTGCATTCGAGGAAACGGCCGTCATTTTGAAAACCATTTAGAAAAAACTCTTGGTTGTTGTTGGTTTCAGTGTTTCTTTTTGTTTGCGTTACTTTAGTTTTATGAAATAATGTTCGTGTTTCTTTGCTTTTTATAATAACAGTGTTGTTTAAAGTAAAACATATAATAATTATTAAGTGTTTACAATTGAAAATATAGAAAAACCTTAAAATTAACTTTTAAAGTGTCTAATATTTGGTGTACTTATTATTGTCAAAATTTTGCATTTGTTTCTTATAAATTGGCCATGACCTGCTGTTACAGATTATACAAATTATTGAAAATATGGGATTCTGACCTTGTTTTTCAAAATAAAATAAACACATTATATATTTTTGAAAAGCCTAAATTATACTTAATTAATATCTAAATAATATACAGGGTGTCTTATATAAAAAATCATAAGTTTGATTAATATGTCAAAAACTAAACTTTTTAGAAAAACTGACTGCGCCACTGAAGACCTTTTTGATAAATTAACGCATAACGAAAATATGAGATGTGCCTAAAAAATGAAGATTATCAAGATCACTCTGTAGATCAAAAACTAAGAAAGCCTTGACAAATTTGACACCGGAATTTTTCCTTTCGTTAAAAAGTAGGACAGTAAAATGAAAACCGCAACCATCTTTGATAATAACTCCATTACCTTCTAAAAGTGTCGAAAATGGGACACCCCGTGATTAAGAATGGTAGATTTTGGTCTATATTTGAGGTTATGTATCATCGCGACATTTTTGTTTCTCAAAAAACTATGTATAGCATCTTAAAGTTCTTACTCTTTCAAATACCGCTGAATTTGTACAAATACCTTTCTTTTTCTTCGAGAGATTCAATTTTAAAATTTCAAATTGCATGAATATTTCAAGTTTTGAAGACCATCACTTTCCTGACCATTAACAGATTTTGAAATTTAAATATAAACTCTTTAACGATATGCATTTGTAAACTTTGTATTTGTAGAATGTGGTTTTGTTAATTCTGGGTATACATTCTTAATTATTTTCTAATGATCGTTTAAGAGTTTTTAAATTGCAAAATTAATTGTTTATGATTTTGTTTACAACAAAATATATCGTAAGAGCGATAACGAATCCTTTAAACGTATTTATTTTTGTAAAATGCAATCGAAGCATTTATTTAAAAATAATGAATTTTGAAAAAATTTGTTTAAACATGTTTATTTTGTAAAACTAATGATAAATTTGGATTAAGTGATGCCTTGATAACCTTAAATCATCCTTGGTTTATCATAATTATCGCTTAAAAGCTTATCAGTTACGAGAAGTTTAAGTTTCCAGAACTTGAAAAACTCATGCAATTTGAAATTTTCAAAATTGAATATATCGAAGAAAAATAAAGGTATTGTCGCAATTAGCAATGCCCCTGGTGGTAGGGACATGTAGCTAGCGATCTGTTTTCGACCACCGTAGTAAATGTATGGATGTTTCGTCCCTATACCGGTGGTGGACTCATCAGTGGGGTCCACCGGTATCTTTCTCAGACATCCCTGTACTTTCCACAAACTTGGACCTCTATTTAAGCCCAGTTTTACCGGAAAGCGGTGGTGAGATGTTATGTTCCACAACATTATTTGTACAAACTCAACGGCATTTGAAAGAGCAAGACTTATACTTTAAGATGCTATGTATAATTTTTGAGAAAACGAAATATCGCGATGATACATAACCTTAAATATAGGCCAAAATCGCATTTCTTGCGTTTTTAATTTAGGATATTTAAAAAAACCTGATGCAATGAAACAATTTTGAGGGCTTATTCGAATTCAGCGACCCAAAATCTACATCTACAAGAAATTACTATTCTTATTCTTATTATATTTACAAATTTCACGCTGTATAATTTTTAAATGCTTCTTGAAGCATAATGTCTTCATCCTCGCTTTATTTTTCCTCTTCTTACTGGATTTCTGTAGATTGTTTTAAGAAGATGCATCAGTTGTCTCCTCATTGATACCATATGAATCCTCATCTTTTGTTTTTAATTTAACATTAGAGCAAGACTGGCCTTGAAAATTGGTAAATACTGGTGAACAAAATAATCCAACTTTTTTACAGCCTCAATTTTTACTACAACCCTTCTTGCAATTACAGAAAATAGTGTTAAGAAGTTTTTCTGGAGCAGGTGGGAGTAAAGCTTAAATTGTGTCCAAGCTTCGCTTAAAGTTGATAGTATACATGATATAATTGTTGATAAGCAGAAATATATGTTGGAGGAAGACTAAACAGTTGTACTCTTTTATGGTTCCGTATATTTTTTACAAAACTTTAATATCTATACTTGTCCATACTATCAATTTTTCTAGGAGCTCCATATATAGTAAGAAGAAAGGGAATCTCATTTATGATAATTGCTTGTAGAGTAGTGTCAGTCTTTTTAAATACTTTTGCATAATGAATTGAAATTTGAAAATTACTAATGTAAAAATAAAATATGAGTTTAATCTTTTGGATATGCAGATAAACTTTCTGACAAATGTATTTTTGTTTGTGCTTCAGCTTTCCCAGGTTTTAAAAAGTAAATAATCTTATCAGTTGTACTTCTTGCAATCAGCAGTATTAACAAATCGTTATCTTTACCAACATTGACAACGATAGTTGAATTTGTTCTATTGAATTTTTCTGTTGCTGGTTTGTTGGAACTGTCCTAAATCAATCAAAAACGACATCAGAAGATAAAGATGTTTTTGTAGTCCGACGACGTTGTTTTGCAGCTTTAGTATTTTTTCTTATAATCAGTATAACCATCAAATACTATAGTCCCGCTGACAAAAATGTCTGTGTACATACTGAACGTATTTATCAAAAATAACATTAAATATACGGGTGAACGGAATTAGGGACTGTGTGTACATTCATTCAGAATCATATAATTTATACGTTTTTTAGTGTGTGAATGACAAAAACCAATACTTCCATATTAATACTTATATTGAAGGACCGATGACGTATATAGATCGCCTAAGAGTCCATATTAGTATTTTCTATGTTTGACATCGTGATTTGTAGGAAGAAAAGTATAAGAACAATTTTTATAGAGAATTGCAGGATCTACAACTTTTGTGTGTCCTATTTTTACAATACCACCATTTACGAGAAAATGCGAACACCGATATTTTTGACCTTGAATAAAATATTAAGCAAACCTAGGATCGAGAGGACTTTTTTTGTAATAGTATGTTTAAGACCTAATCAGTTTTCAACTCACACGAATTTTTGCAAAGTTAAATGTCAGTTTTGACTGGATAATTAACGAACCGATTTTAAAGATTTTTTCGCCGTTGAAAAGACAACGTCATCCATTTTTGACAATAAAGAAAAGTTGGAAAAAAGGTCCGTACTTGTGAATTCCCAAGGAATGCGTTAGGAATCAGGTGGGAAAAATATGAAATTCTTAACTCGCAATCTTGGGGGACAAACAGGTACCATTTTTTAAATTCGTGCGTATATGTAAAAATAACTTTATTTTTGACAATTACGATAAAATATTATATTCCTCGTTAATGCCGCGAACGAGACAACACACAAGCGGCGCTGTAAGCATACACAGATACACACAAAAAAGCCACTAAAATCCTGTGTTCTGCATGAAAAAAAAATGAATTGTATTAAGAAATAAAGAGAAAACAAGATATTCCCTAATGTTTTTTGTCTCTTAATTTATCGATTCCTCTTATTTTGAAACACTCTTTATATTGTAAAGAAAGTTATTTGAGTAGGGTATTTTAAGGTTGGTAATCTAATTCCACACCCTGCTTTTATCGTTTCAGGGCTAGTCTGATAAAAATATTGAGTGCATTTAATTGGAAAGTATCTGCAGGAAATTGCAATTTCCTAATTTAAAAAAATACTTCCATGGGGAATATCCAATTTTTGTGGTTGACATTGTAATATTTTTTAATAGGTTTTTTTTATAGACGGTTAAAGTGAGAAACAACATTTTTCACTTTTGTTACAGGGTTATTTTAGATGGATTTTAGTATAAGGCCTTTTTTAAAAGATCGAAAAATTATAAACATTTGTTTAATGTTATATTTTAAAATTTTATTCATTGTTTGTTGTGTTAATTTCCTTAACTGAAATCTTGACACCGAAGTTCCTTCATAGATTCTAATGAAGGTCAATTACGGACCGATATGTTAAATAAATCTAACTATTAAAAATTACCAACTTCGATTGTTTAGAGATGGAAATCCAATGGGGCTCAGTAGAGTTAATAAAGTACATGTGGTGCGATTTCTAACTTTAATTTATGATTTTAGGGCATTACCATAACAACGTTGTGGCTGGAAACTTTGTCCTAATGAAAGAGGACTCTGTTTTGCAAGCCCTTTTTTTTCCTTTAATTTTTTGTTTCAACTATTTGATTCTTGCATCCTCAAATGCATCCTCAATCTGAATGAAAACAGAAGAGAGTAGAGACTAAATTTAAACGTTTTAATATGTTGTTATACTTTATGAAACGAGGGCAATGATATATTTATGCTTTTTCGATTTCTCTACATTAAGTGTTTCCATTGTACATAGGGACATAACTTTTGGCAATGAATATCACAAATTCAAGTTTAAAACACAAACAAGGACACAATTATATGTAATTATTCCATTATATCCAGTCATACATAAAAATATCCTCAGATCTTTTTATAAAAATTGCACATTTAAACTGGCAAAGTGAACAATAAACTGTAGGAGCAAAATATATTTATAGTATGTTAATTTATTCCGTAAACAAAATAAATTAAATAGTAATTTCCATAGATTTGTGGGTCAACATACAAACAAAAACATTTTCTATTCAGGGAATTCGTGTTATTTTACTTTCTTAGCGTATACTTAGCTGTTTGGGACATATTTCTTGATGTTTTCGTGAGGAAGGAAACAATTTTTTTATCCCAATTCGTAATTAACGACGAAACAGATAATGATAATTATTTTAGTCCTCAACCAGATATTCAAATTGCTGGAAATGCTGGTAGATGGGGCTGCTTGTAATAGACTTCATAGTATGTCTGATAAAAGTTGCTTAAATTATTCGCTTTTCTTACGTTTAGGTGTGCTTACCTGCCCTGTACCGATAAGAAAGAATGAATTCGAAACCGATCTGCAAGTAGCGAAACCTATACTGTTTTAATACTTTTTTTGTAAGGTATCGATATCATCAGATAGCGATATCGACAGATTTCTATAGCATTTTTTAGATTTAAACAATAAATTTGTTTGAACGTTGTTTTGTGATTGTGACATAGAATTTTTAAATATTAAAAATTACTACAAATGCCAATTTTATAATAAATATCGACGGAAAAAGAATTTAAATACTTTCTTTTATTGGTCAATATTGTAAAATATTATTTACGTATTAAAAATAACATAACTCAAGCAACCAGAAACTCAGACTTTATTTCTCGGTAACTTTATTCTCGAATTGTGTGTCGGTGTGACAAGAAATAAATGAACTCGCGTTATTTCACAACCCAACAGGTTCTAGTTCTGATTATATGTTAATTCTTCGGAAGAATTCGTTGAGCTAATTATATATTTGATTTCGATACCGATACTATAAACAGTATCGATACTTGGAATCGGAATAAAAGTATCGATGCTAAAAATACTTGATACGTCAGCAAAAGTATCGATACTTTGGAATTATCGTTTGCATCCCTATTTGCAAAGGGCGGTGCACTGCTATGAGCGAGGCTTCCACCCAGTGTTGCCAACCGTACTGTAATTACCTTACATGTATGACAATTAGAGTCATTGTGCGGTATACGAACCAAACCTATTACCGAACGGTATGAATACGGTAATTTCACCAATTTGAGAATTATATTTAGAAAAATGTTTCTAAAAGCAAAGCAAAATACTTTTAATTTTTCGTTTTTCATTATATTTATTGGAAAAATATTTAATTTTTTGTAATGAGTGTTTTCATCTATCCTCACATAGCGAAAACATGTAAAAGTCATATTCTTGTGACTAGAACCTGCATAATTTGAAGTTTAATTGTAATTAATAAATATTCGTGTTAAAGTAGAATACTTTTGGTTTCTTACGATCTCTAAATAGTATAATTATCGCAGTGCTGTACTAATCTAAAAATAATTTAACATTTTTAGTGTTATTTTATAGGTTTTAAAATCGTAATTTATTTAATTCATATTTATGTATTATTAGATTTATAGTTGAAAGTACAAGTAACAGGATTTTATTTGCGATATTTTTTAAAATAATATATATGTACTGGGTATCCAATGTTCAATGGTTTTACGGGTTATCTCCGTTATTATTAAAAATAGAAGGATACGGTTTTCGAGGCACTGTACTACTTTTTTAAGAAACGAGAGATGCCATTACCAGAATTTTCATAAACCTCTTCATTTTGGAGATACAGAGCAATTTTGAAAATTATGCATTTTGATATACTCCTCGTATCTCAGTTATCTTGCACCTTATCGTAAAGTTAAAAAAATTGGAACTGTTGGGGTTTTTCATGTAGAATTCAGTAGAAATATTACATGTTGATTTTTCCTAGACCAAAACCTAGTATTCTATCGATTTACTATACCGGCACTGGTAAAATAACCTCATCTAACCATATAACGGCTGTTTCAAAATAATTTTTTCTGTTTATGTTCTAACTACCAATTGCAAAACTCTATTCGGCGCTGTTTGTCACCAGAATGTAAATTTTGCAGCAGGCAGTGGCGGATCCAGCATCTCTTTAGGAGGGGGGTATCACAAGACTACACTATGGCAAATGAAAGCAAGAATTCCTAATACAGCAGGCTGTGTGGTGAATATATTTTCTGAATTCAAAGCTCTTAAGGGGGGGGGGGGGGCGATCGCAAGCGAAAACAAGTTGTCGACGGGGGGGTTGCCAGCATCATTCACTTTCCTTGTGTACGAGGCAGGGTCGGGTATATTTTTTTGATTCAAAGCTCACTAAGAACAGTTGAACCTATAAAAAACTAACTACCCTACTGAACCCAACATGAAAAATCCCAATATTTCTTTCTATTTTTTATCTTTACAAGATAACCGAGATACGAGGGGTGCCCGAAAATGCATAATTTTCAAAATTACTCTTTATCTCCAAAACGAAGAAATTTATGAAAATTCTGTTAATGGCATAGTTGGTTTTTTTAAAAAGTAGCACAGTGCCGCTTCTATTTTTACTAATAACGCAGATAACGTATAAAACCATCGAAAATCGAACACCGTGTACATATAGCTTTGGCAATAAATTGCTGAAGTTTTCAGCCTGAGTTTTTATGAAATTATAAAAATTCGAATATTCAGTTTACTCATTCACAATAGAACAAATTAAACCTGCCTTTGGCAAAAAGTCAGGGTGAATAAACGTAAGAAAGAGGAAAAATACTCACCTATTGTTAAATTTTGAGCTCAATGATTGGTTGAATTAAAATAAAACCAAGGATAGAACATTTCCCGCTTACAATACGAAAACAAAAAAAAAGTAAATTTTTGGTCTCTTTTTTTAATTCAGTCAATTAAGACTTAAAATTTGACATATGTTATTATGCACATTTTTATCTTGTATCTGGACTCGTCCTCCATTTACACAAAAATATACTGGTACGACCATTTGGGGTCATGTGCGGTAATTTTCAATACCTCGGTACAGTAATCTCAAATCAAAAGGTTGGCAATACAGCTTCCACTCTTTCCTGGTATTTCCTTGCAATCTGGGATAGTGCTTTGTCTCTAACCGTGTTAGAACAGAGAATGAGATCCTTAAAATATACCGCTTTTCAGTTATTTGAGAACTAAAATAGTTTCTCTAATAAAATTGTAATAATGATGATGATTACAGAAAACCGAAATGTCCGATTACATAATTATTTATATATTCTATTTATTATGTGTTATAAAAACGTAAAATGACAAAAAAATCCCTAAAACTAACAACTAAATTTAAAAGATTTTCAGCGCCGTAGTATAGTTAAAGGGGTTATTTTAAATTAATTTTAGGCGAATTGGTTAACCGACTTTATTTATATCTTATTATTGTATTGTTTGCGTAGTTTTTGGTTTGTGTCATATTTATTTTTCCTTAATTAAGAACCTTGAATTTCCGTAAAATTAACAAGCGGTTAGAACTAGGACCTATTTTGGCGTCATTAAATCATGTGATTTTTAAATTATATCCAAAATTATAAACTTATTTCATGTATAATGTTCTATACTTAAGTTTAACTGTTTTTGACATATTTTAATTTTTGTCAAAAATGTCGTTTTCAGGCCTAAACATAACTCGCAATTTCTACTATATGAAGGTCGAATATTTTTGCAATATATTCGCTGATGTTACCCAGGGATACCTTAATCTCGAACTAGATCACATGATCACGCGCATCATCGATGTTTTCATGCACTACATCCAATTTTGGACGACCTGCAGGCGACTCGTCCGTAACCGAACGACGACCACTATTGAATTCACTAAACGAGCGATATACAGTGGTTTTTGTATGTACTTCATGGCCATATATAGAATTAAGTTCATCGATGCTTCTTTTTCGGAATAAACCACATCGAAAGTTGTACTTATACCATTTAAAATTATATTGAATATGTCAGATGTCACCTAGCAACGCCAGTGGTAAAAATTGTTTAATGCAATAAAATTATTTTCTAAAAGATATCACAAGAATTATTTTGAAAAAAAAATGTCACGATGATACATAAACTCAAATATAGGTTCATTAATATCAAGGAAGTTGGAGGGGGTAAAATGAAGGGGAATACCCCAAAAAAAAATTCGGTTCAGCGTGTAAAACTGTACTCCCCTTAAAGGGGCTATTCTGTACTTGCGCAGTAGGTCAGGGGACAGGACTGGACTTGAGTAACCTTTTATTACCTTGATTATTAAAATAAATACTGACATAAAATAGATTTGAACATAATTCTCTGGGTAAAAATTTGCATTATGGGAAATCTAGGAAAACGACATTTTTTGAAAAAAATTCGGTATTTCCCAGCATTTCGAGGTCGTAGAACACGATTGAGACCTTCGTTTTCCATTATTTTTCCTCAATTGTGCGGAAAACAATGAAATACTTTTCACTTTAGGTTCAATTTTTTGTATTAAATCGTTAAAATTTTGTTACCATCACGAATTCCACACTGATAGGAACCTCTGTATTCATAAATTTGCACATTTTTACCGGAATATCAAGAAAATTATTAAAAAACAAATTAAAACAAAATGGCTTTCGCCGTTAAATATTGGTGTGACTCGTTCCTAAAATCCGAAAAATTAGCGCTGTTGCCAGATTGCCTATACGATTTCAGTGTGTCACATTTATTCTTTTATTTCACAGATTGTCCCGCCTTTACGTGGTCTCTGCTGGACAATATATTTTTTAATTAATAAATCTAGGTTAGTTCAGATTAGTTTTAGTTTTTCAGACTAACTAAAACTAAGCTAAACCTGAATTAACCAAAACTGGCATAAAATTTTGGGTGGTTAAGATTAATTTTGCCCTTTTTTATACATTACAAAATTAAACTATGTTGTTAACTGTAATAGATAAATTTTATAGTTTATATTACGAAAGTATGAGTCTAGGTCAATTTAGGTTAGTTCAGATTAGTTTCAGTTTTACAAATTAACCAAAATCAAGCTAAACCTGAACTAACCAAAAATTTTGGGTGGTTAAGATTAATTTTTCCCTGAGACTGTATAAAACATTGCAAAAATTAACCTATATTTTCGACTGAGATGGAAAAATTTTATAGTTTATACCACGAAAATATTTTACATCTGGCAACGTGTCAAACGAATATTAGTCGTTTTCGTGAGTCTGATGGTCGATGGCCTCTCTGGAACGTACTTTTGGTTTTTCGTTGAAAATACACGTTTTTCTAATTTTATTCACAAAAATTTGGGCAAAAATAGTTCAGGTTAATATATATTACATACACGATAGTTTAACTACCACCATTAAAAATAAATATGTAAGTTCGATGTTTTCTTCAGAATTAAAAGTGCTTGGTGAAGTGACACTTGACATTTTTTGAGTTTTTCGGAAAATTGAGGAAAAATAGTAAAAACTCAAAGCCAAATCGTATTCCATGACTTCGAAATAGGGGTTAAGTACCTCATTTTTCCCAAAAAAATGTAATTTTTTTAGATTTACCATCATGTATATAATTACCAAAATATAAAAAATGTATTTACTGAAAATAATGAATTAACTGGATTTTCAAAACAATACCATTCATTGATGCATTGTTATAAATAAAAAGCCTGCACAAATGTCTTGATAACATACACAAATATAAATTCCGAAATTTA
Organism: Diaprepes abbreviatus; assembly: GCA_034092305.1. NCBI lineage: Eukaryota > Metazoa > Arthropoda > Insecta > Coleoptera > Curculionidae > Diaprepes > Diaprepes abbreviatus. The sequence continues at coordinate 6,088,637 of JASJET010000129.1, forward strand.
ACTAATATCTCTGCACGGCACAACAAAAAAAAAATCAAGAGAATTTTAAGTGTCGAGGACGATGACAAACGACCACATTAAACACAAAGAATACGCCGGGACGCCGATCGCCACTTTCGCAAATCTTGCTCTAGTTTTCTGGTTATTATATTGCCAACCTCATACAACAAATTTACTATCAAATTTCTTTCTGCGCTTGCTCCACGTAGCCACTTTTTGTCAATTTATGACATTTATTTTCTGCATGTTAGGATAATTTTTTTGGGATTTAGCGTATTTTTGTAGTTTTCCATATCTCCTTTAGCTTCCTGTCTAAGAATTAATTTACAGGTTACCTAACATAATATATTCTAAACTCTATAACGGAAGAAGATCTCTGTACCACATAATATTGTCGGCAATTGCTTAAAGCGATTTTCACTGTTACTTTTTTCCTCTTCTTTAAACTGATTTTTTTTTAAATCGTACTAAAGGAAACATCTAATTTCACCTCATAAAAAACCAACCAGTCATGCAGGTACCCTGTAAAATTATGTTTCCTGAACTATATGAAGGAAAAGGCCTTCTCTACGACTTCCTGTTTAAAACTGTTTCACTCGCATACACCTTACAACCCATAGATCCATCTATAATACCACATAATATACCGTTTATTACTATGCTGAGGGCATATCCTGCATATTAAACGGTTCTATATGAATTATGTATGATTATAGATTATTTACGTCGTGCTTTTGTTTTGTCTATTTTATTTAGATTGTCTGGTACTTGACCGATGTTTTTATGAAAATTTCATTAAAAGGTGGGTTTATTTATAACCCCGGGTTATGCCGAACACGTGCGGATTTTTAATTGTGTTCCTTTGAAAATCGGAGTTAATGGTTTGATGATTTCAAAAGAATTTTTAATCAAATCATCTTTTATCAGGATACGCATTACGTTACATTTTCGTGAAGGGCTTCATTTTTATTTTCTTATATTACGAGTGCTCCTTGAAAAATTATCTGTCTAGCCATGATAGAAACAACAGATTTCGCGTTGCTTAGAATATTCAATAGTGACAACCATTTTCAACTTGGGAATCAAATTTAATTTCAATTTGTTTATTATTTTGTGTTTTATGGAGGGTTCGGAAATCCATCATCACATTACAGTGTTGTGTGTGAAGGCCTGAAATGCAGCTATTCCTGATGTTTGCAGGAAAGTGAAAACAATGCTTTCCCAGGATCATCGCTTAAAAGTATCTACTACTGTTAAAACATTTTTGAATCGAGCTTTTTTATAACTCTATATGATAATCTAGGCTTGAGTAGAGAGTAGAGTTTCAGCTTAGTGGGTACTGTTGTAATATAGGAGGGAGTCTATCGGAGACCACTAGTTATAGACTCGTCCCTGTATACTCCTACATTACAAACAAGTTCGGTTTTCTTTTCTCGTCTCTCATAAGGGTTGTCACTATCTGTCTCTTTTATCGGGTTATGTGTCGTCATCGGGCTATTTGACAGGGAAAACCTAGAAAAGACCTGCCGTGTCACAATCGGGTTAATGTATATGCGAATTTCTCTTAAAAATGTGGGTGTTTCGTCCCGGTACCAACTATAGGACTCGTCAGTGGGATTCTAGTTGGTACCTTCCCAGGCACCCGTCGTCGTACTTATTAATATTTGGAACTTATATTTGAAGTTAAATCTGGCCGGAGGATAGCGGTAAGATGTTGGATAATACGACAGTACCAAGAGTGCTGAACAAAAACTCTAGACAACAATATTCTGAAAATCATATGCAGATTCTCACTTTTTCTCTAAAGTAGTGATAAGCAATGAAATCCTCCCCCCCCCCCCAAGAGCTTTAAGTTCGAAAATTTTCCCGATTTTGCATATTATACTATAGTTTATTCAAGAACTAGAGAGAGTAATAAATCATTTTTTACCATTTTTTTTCTTCGCAAACTACCTGTGTTCTTTAGTCCCGTGTCTTTGGCAAAATCTGTTAGACACATATATTTTTCATAGAAATGGGTTAGAAATTTTATAATCAGAAATACCGGTCTATAATAATAGACTATTTGGGTTGGATTACAATAGATATTTGGATGTGTGAAGTGTTAAAAAGTATTTTAATCGCGTCGGAGGGAGGTTTATTTTATCACTAAGTATTTATGGCATAGAATATTATTTCGGTAATAAACTTAAAATAAAAAGTTAATATAATATTATTTTATTTCTTATGATTTCTTAAAAATTCACATACATTAGAAAATATACATAATTTTGACATATTTAACACAAATCACAACTGTATTTTTATTATTTTTAATTTTGGCATAGAAACCGTTTTAGGCACATTCAGATTAAAACGTAGCCTTTTTCTCTCAAAAAATTTATATTAAAGTTATAATTTAAATACCTACAAAATTTTATTCTTTTATTATATGAATTTTTCCCAATTTACAACAGTAACTTTATTCAAAAAAATCTTTCAAAGGTTCAGTTAAATTACTAATTTTGTAAGTTGTGTTATTTCTAGCAACTCTACCTTTTACTTGAGAGAGATATTTCCTTCTCCAACGGACATTTTCCGGACGATCTATAAGAACAGATTTCCTATCTGGTTTTTCCCAGCAAAAATTAAGTTCTCTGAGCAATTTCCAGACCTCACTTCTTTTAATTTCAGGTAAATCCCGATCTTCATTGATTTTATTTAGAATTTTGTCGACGGTTAGGATTTGCTTCTCATAATAAAATGTATGTACAACTCCTTTTATTGCAGTTTACATCTCTTCTTCCAACGAGGTTTTTCATCTGCCTGTGATCGAATGTAGCTTGGGAGTACTAACAATTCTAGTCGTTTTTGTCTCCTTCAGTATTCGGTACATAAATATAGATGTGGAATCCATATCCTTTCGGTATCTCACTAATCTCAAATAGTATATAAAAACAAACACAAACAAAATAAATCACTAAAGACACACTGTAAGATGTACTTTGCTCACTGACAAAAATTAAATTGAACTATCAGAAATTTTATTGTTGCAGTAGATTTATAAAAGCTTATAATATTTAAATATAATTAAATATAATTAGATTTACGGCAGTTTTCAGTTACCTGCGGCACTGGAGCAGGTACTTTGTAGGTTTCGGTAACAGTTTTATTACTCTCTCTAGTTCTTGAATAGAGTATAGGAATGTGTATGCTTGCGATCGCCCCCCCCCCCTCCCAAGAGTTTTGAGTTCACGAAAATAGAACCGATTCTGCCTTTTATGTTGGGAATGTGTATGCGTCTGGCAACCCCCCCCCCTCCCCGCCCGTTTTCAACTTGTTTTTCTTGCTTACCCCCCCCCCCCCCCCAAGAGCTTTGAGTTCAGGAAAATAGACCGGATTCTGCCTCTTATACTAAGATTGTGTACGCTGCTCGCATCCTACCCCCCTGTCGACAATTTTTTTCTAGTGATCGCCCCTCCCCCTCTCCAAGAGCTTCAAATTTAGAAGAACAGACCCGACCCTGCCTTTTACACTAGAAATGAAAATTTTGCTAATGTCCCCCCCCCCCTCACGTCGACAATTTGCTTTCGCTTACCGTACTGTACTTTTGTGATATCACGGCGCCCCCCCCCCCCAAGAGAGGCTGGATCCGCCCCTGCATCACAGTTTAGCATTCCGAATAAAACAGCAAGAAATCTACTCTGAACTAAAAAAGATCAAAGAAGGTGTGCCACAAGGCAGTTTATTAAGACCCTGTCTGTACCTGATATATACCAGTGATATTCCTAAATTAGAACTTGCTACAGTAGCAACTTGTGCAGACGATACTGCCATCTTGGTGTAGGAGAAATTTATGATGCAAGAAAATTTCTAAATTCGGTCAATAAAATCAGCTATTGGACAAAACGTTGGAGAATTAAATTGAATGAGATCAAATCTATTCACATTTATATTACGAACATAAGGAAATATTCCACATTCTAATAAGTATAACTAATACCAACGTACCACTCGTCAATGTAGCAAAATATCTTGGGATTACCTTAGATGGAAGGTTGCGCTGGAGGAATTACGTAAAAAAATTAATTAAAATTTAAGAAAGTGTAGTGGCTGATGGGAAGACATTTGGACTTATCAGACCATAACAAAATACTCCTGTATAAACAGGTACATAAGCCTATATGGACCAATGGAACCCAACTGTGAGGTTGTGCCAGCAAGAACAAAATCGAAATCTTATAGCAATTCCAAAATATAGTGCTAAGGAATATTACTAAAGCTGGTTGGTACTTCAGAAACAATGACCTTCACTGGGATCTCGAGATGAACACTGTTAACCAGACCATTGAGAATTCCTCAACTACGCTAACGTCGAGGTTATCCAGCTCCTCGATGATACGAATTTAAAAAGAAGACTCAAAACGACAAAAGAGCAGAGTAATGTGGAGAAGTGAAACACGATAATCAAGTGTAGTTATTAGAACCTCAAGACTATTGCTGAGTACAAATGTAATTAATTGTAGTAATTAAGGTTAATCATCATAATTGATTGTAGTAAATCACTCTGCTACGAATATTTTCTAAAATGAATATATATATATATATATATATATATATATATATATATCCGTTGTGATTAAATTTAGTTTTGGGTTGTAGTTTCGTAAACCTTCCAATTTGAATTATCCGTTAATGTTTTCCCAACCTAAATTCTTGGCCAATAGTCTAAGAAGTTAATAAAATCCTTCATAAGTATAACTAAAAGCTAAAAATGCAATAAAAAGATTAAAATGATAATAAATCAATGTTATTAAACATTATCAAGGATATTATGTTTCTTAAATGGCTAACAGGTACGTCGAAAAGTACTTTACACTGTTAACAAAATACATATCGTGTTACCTTAGCCGCAAAGTGTAAACATAAGAAAATATTTGTTTTAAAGACATAGATACTTAGGTATTACTAAATTACTATCTATTTCTCTACGAGATATTCTTCCCAGTAACTTAGTAACGATAAATTCTTAATTAAAAGGTTTTCTCTTAATTATCTGTTATATTCTTTGCAATAAGATCTTTGCTAATAAAAAAAAAACACGAAATGTGTGCGACTGTCGTTGCTGAAACGCACGTAAGTATTTTAATTAATGGACAGAAAAAGTATTGACGTCAAGCGACGAAAAATAGAAAAATCATTTTTTTTATATTGTCGCTTTGACATTTTCATCAGCTAAAGGGAATTCGAATAAACAAACGCACAACCCAGACGCTAAAGATATCGAAATGAAATTGTACACATATATTTCTGACATGTTGTAGGTGAAAAGTAAAGAAGGACTTTGCAATATTTTAATTAAAAGGGGCCAATATGGGGTAAATTGTTTCCTTATTATCGATAATGGAAATTTTTATTATTTAGGTTATCGAAAACTACAGAGTTCTATTTTTAGGATATTTGTTGCATTTTAAAATTTAAATAAGATTTTATCGAAAAAAACATTTTTATAATTTAGGATTAAGTTAAAACAATATATGTCATTTCCGGGTTTTATGGGAATAATTGTCACACGTGGGTTCCACAACAAGAAATTAAATGCCATATCAAGTGAACCTGCCAAAATATTCCTGAAATTCTTAACACTCTTTCGTAATCAAAAAATTAATGCTTCTAAAGTAATAAGTTGTAATTACAAATTACTTATTTATAATATCGTGAAATACTCTATTGTCGAAACTATGAAAACTTTGTCTTAAAATTACTAAAAAAAAACCTCAAACTTCCGCATATTAAAAATTTAAAAAAAAAATACAATTTTCATAGAATACAGAAAACATTTTTCAAACCTTTCTAACAATACTAAATAATACGACATATGTTATTTGGGAAATATTTCGCTCTTTCAGTCTCAAGCAAATAGTTAAATTAATTGATCCAATTTCAACAAATCCACAAATTTTCATGCCCTTGTAATAAAAAATCTGTTTGTTTGAAGATCATAGGCAACGATGTTTCTTGCGAAGTAGTGGATATATGTTAGACTTCTATTGTCTTTTTTTTTGAACAGTTAACTCAAACCATTTTCCAATGACACTACACCACCACGAAGTGTGGAGGTAGTGCCATATTCTTACCGGCTAAATCCCTTCCCATCTCCGATACTGACGATGCCACGATTCTGTAGTCTTTGGCTAGGCCTCAATCTGCAAAAACTCAGTTAGAATCTTTTAGGTTGCCAGGCCGGTGGGCCTTTACAATCCTCTGGTCTTCACAGCATTGGTGTTTCCCCACCAGGTGCACTGCACCCATTGCTTCGCACTCTCTTATATTTCACATACAATGTAAGGTTGGTCTCAACTAGTATTTCATTAATAGAGAATTGTCTCTTAACTTTGTTGTAATAGTAAAAATGTAGTCCTGATCCTGGATCATGCGCGTCCCTTGGTGCTTTGTCCAGTGATAGGTGCCCCGCCTAGGACTTGGATAGCATCTCTCGACGTCTCTCCTTTCTTTTTTCTTCTTTAGCTGATTCCTGTCTCTTGTTTCTGAATGATTCGTGAATCCTGGTTGCCTAGAGCTGGTGTCTAGGACTTTAGTGCTTCCTGCAGTCCACTCTGCATACTTTGGCAGCGTTCTGTCTCATGACCTCGCTTAAGGGGGTTCATCTCATCTCACTGTGAATTTGCTCGTTCCTGATAAACCATAGGACGTTTAAAGCCCTCAGTACTATGTTTTCTGAGCTCTTGACCTCTTAAGCAGTGTCCCAGCTGCGTAGCCTCAAGCTACTGATCTATAAATCGGAATAAGCCTTAGTGCGGCATTGACGATTGTCATCTTGTTCTTAATATTCATTTTGCTCGCCCTGTTAGGTGGGTAGAACTGTTTTCTGACAAATTTGAATTTGCTAACGGTAGCTGAGATGTACTTATTCCATCTCAGTCCTTTATCTTTAGTTAGTCTAGATATTGGCTTGGTCAGTAAACCTGACATATTCGCCATCTGTATCTACCGTTTCGCCCGGACCCTTCCTTCTCCTAGTCAGGAAAAGCGTATTTGGGCATTAATTGATATTTTCCAGGAGACGAACCAATCATAGACTAGATTCATTTTCTTCTAGAGATATCTGCTTATCAATCTCGGTTACATTGATCTTTCCATTATTGGGAATGAATAAATTCTTAAGCTACACAAACATTTATATTACTAAAAATAAATGCAGTGGAATGTGACCGATATGAGTGCAATCATGCGTGCTACGCCACGATCCCATTTATGTTGCATTTAGTTTTAGTTTACAATTACTAAGTAGTGGTTTCCACACTTCTCTTTTATCTAAAAACCGTTTACTTAAACATGAAGTATGATGTATAACCGCGGCTTCTTTGAATTCCCGTTTCTCCAGTATTGTTGTAACTTAAGACCATTTTATGTGGTGTCCATGAATCCAGGCGTGGTTGGCTGCACCAGGTTTTTCTGTTTCTCAACTAGATATGTTCTTCTGGTATTCTTTCATTTTTACTTCAAGGAGTCTCTTTGTTTCGTCAGTAGAAGTTGCCACATTGACATGATGTCTGATACACGCAGTTCTTCATGTTCCTTTGATTTGTTGGTTTGACCCTAGTAATTTGGCTTCTCAGAGAGTTATTTGAGTTGAAAACAACGTTAATATTGTATCTTTTTCCGAAATGCCTTTGAAATCGGGGATGTTCCACACTGGTTTCCGTTCCTCGTTCATTGATTTTGTCCTAGTTCTGCAAGTTAACTTTTAGTGTGGTGTGATCTATCTCTTTCATTTAGTTCTCGTTGCAGTTGCAATCTACGAGGTTTCTTACAATTCCATGTTGAATGAATAGTTTACGTATTGTCCTGAGTGTGTAGCTTTTGTGTAGACTGAGCTTCAAATTTGCCTGCCATTGTTTTCAACCAAAACATCCAATAATGATAATTTATTTTGTACTTCTTTCTTCATAGTTAGTTTAATGGTTGGGCTGATATAGTTGAGATGAAAAAGGAAGTTTTGAAGTTCTTCGTCGTTTCCATTTCAGATAATGAAGATGTCGTCTACGTATCTAACAATGAAAGTCCAACATATACTTATTTCGCAAAAAATAAAAAAATCTTTTGTAACAGGGACACAGAACGAAATATTATCAAGGTTCGAAATTTTAAAAAAAGTTATAGTTTTTTTTTTAATTTGAGAGAAAGTATTGTTTCTATATCTTATAATTACATTAAAATTTTTACCATGACATATACTTAATACTCAATAGTATGTTCGAAGTCTATACCTGGTTCTTTTCTTTGAAACATTATTCCTATTCAGTTGGATTATCATATATCCTAACTCTCAATTAAAATATTCACGTATCACTTAAGCATTAGTGATTAATTATTAGAAAATTGATACAAAGAAGGAAAGCAAATCTATTAACCATTATTGTCCTCTTTAGGCAACCTCACCGACTCTCCCTAGTATGGTCAAGGAGATCGAGAAGGGTAGCATCCAACCCAGTGGCTTGGGAGCCTACGCTACAAAATCCCTACAAGGGTTTAGTAGTGTGGCCGGTACCCGAGAACCACCAAGTGGCCATTACGTTGTTCAAGGATCCTAGGACGAACGAATTGGAGGACAAAGATTGGACTTTTATTATAGAAGATGTAAGTACTGATAGTTTTAAATACCTTTTAAACTTGGACCTTTGAATTATCCTCCCTGAATTTTAATGGCTCAGATATGTGCCTAATATTTACAATGCTCATAACGTTAGAGTTCAGATTGGAGCATATATTCATATATATATATATATATATATATATATATATATATATATATATATATATATATATATATATATGTGTGTGTGTGTGTGTGTGTGTATGTGGACTGTCTATGATTTAAGATTAGAACAAACCTGTAATACTTCAATAAACGAAATTAAATTGACATTTGCTTACAATTAAAATAAACCCCAAAGTTTTTTTTTTAAATAAAATACTGAGCCCAACTTTTTATAATACTTTAATAACCAGTATTAAAATTTGAATAAATCATAATAAAATAACAATTAAATTGTGTTGACGAACGAAATGTGTTACGCAACATGTTACAAAAATATTTTTTTAATTATTTTAGAAATGTTTTTATCTAAAAATGATGTTCCTACTCTTGAAAGATTATATGTGACTGGATTTAAAATGTTCATATTAACACTCACTTTTAAACATCATTTGGCCCTTTGAAACTTTTCAATATGTCGCGATTTCCACTGAATGCAACTGGTAACAAAATTGGTTGGCATTAAAATATATGTCATGGAACTGAAAATGTTTGCAGGAATGTCATTTTTCAAACGATATTTGTCCCATTAAACTGTTTTAAAATGGCGCGGTTTTCAACGAATTCTCAGCATCATCTGCAAAATGTGGCTACTAACAAAATTTAATTGTCTTACAATATGTGCCATGAGGCTCGAAATGTTCGCAGGAATATGCACTCTCCAACATCTTTCTTCAAAATATCGCCAGTTCTCAAGGTGACATCATCACCAAAGAAGGTCTTTTCAAACATTACGTAACAAAAAAAAAAATCAGATATTTTTAACCCCCTCTTCTGTTAAATGGCCCAGCCAGCTTCAACTTTTCATACCTACAGGACCAAATTTAAATTTGAAATAAGCTTGGACGCAGACGAGTTACAGATGTAGACTACTCCTTTTTTGGGGGAGGGAGAGCAGTGATTGATCAATAACCGTAAACCCAAATTTCCAAACCCACATACCCAAAGGACAGTGAGTCCCACCTAACCAAGACAGGAGCAGAGCGAGCATCTGAATCTAAATCCCAGAGTATGAGAGTTTAGGAACTCAGCAAGCCAGAATACATAAGAGAAATATATTCAGAACCATACGGAACCTCCCCTCACCCAGCTTTCAATGATATCAGTTAATTTAGCCACATTTTCAGCAAGTCAACATACATTAGAAAAATATACTCAGATCCTTAGGAACTCCCTGACTTTTGGTGATATTATTATGAGTATAAATTTAGCCACCTTGTCATCACTACATAGCGATTAACGGCTATTTACTGAAATTGATAGGTAATCAGGCTGAACCAACAACAGATCTTTGTTCAGCAAGTCGAAATAAATGTAGACCCATATTAGAACACTATCTGGATCAAATCAATTTCTTTACTCAAAAAAATTAAGATTTTCATCGTTCTTGTGAAATTTTGAGAACAATCTAATTTAATTCGGTAATTTTACCGCACACCATCGGAAAGCTGGTGCCTTCTCCTATATTTTAGTATTTTTTAGAAAATTTTTAGATGAATCATTTTCAAGTGATGCTTCCCCTATAGCTGCTCGGCTTAGAATGAACGTGCTAGTCTTCTGCCGGCCTTTTTATAGTTTGGCGCTTGCGCAGGTTATACCTTGGTTTCCTCGCTTCCCTGGGTGTCCTATTTTTCTGGTGTGTTGTTTTTGGTCTGGTTTTGAGTAGAGTTCCCCATATATTTGAGAGGTTTTGTGCATCATCTCTCTTATTAAAGTTTTTAGTACTTTCTATTTCGAGAGCTTCTCTGATGATGCGCGTTCTATAGTGTTTTATGAGCATGATCTGTTTGGTTTCCTGGAAATTTATAGTGTGTCCTGTCTCCTGATGATGTTGGAATAAAGCTGATGTGATTTGCTTATTCTTTATGCTATTTTTATGTTCTTGGATTCTGGTAGAGATTCTTCTGTTTGGCCGATATATTCTTTTTCACAGTCTCTACGTCTCTACTCCTTGGTTTTCCTGTGGCAAATTTATTGAATCGTGGAGGGGAGCTCCTGGAATGAGGTGTGCTAAGGAACATATAATGGGGCCTAGTGCACAGCGTACTAAGGAGCTTCTCTCCGTGGGAAGGAAAGAGCTGCGAATTGTGGTGGGATTGTTGACAGGACATTGTCACCTCCGGGGCCATCTTCATAGAATTGATGTTGAGGCCGACCCTACTTGCAGATGGTGTTTGGAGGCGGATGAAACTGTTGACCATGTTCTCAGAGAATGCCCAGCACTCAACGGGCTGAGACAGAGATATTTCGGAGATATAGTTTTGTTACCGGAAGCAGTTAGGCAAGTTCAAATAACGAGGCTGCTTGGATTCGCAAAGACGATCGGCCTCAAATAACCTGCAGATATGGTGGGATATAAAGGGCCCAATGGAGGCCTGGGCATCGATGATCTAGTATCACCACCCGTTTTTCATTCATTCATTCCTGTGGTATTTTGTCTTTGAGATTGGTCAATAATTTGTGTATTATTGTTTGTGGCTTGGACTGTGAAAAAAAATACATCCGCTAAACAAACAGAAGAAGCAAACCACATCAGCTCTATTCCAACATCATTAGGAGACAGGACACACTATAAATTTCCAAGAAACTAAACAGATCACACCCATAAAGCACTATAGAACGCGTATCATCACATAAAATCTAGAAAAAGAAAGCACTAACAACTTTAACAAGACAAATGTTGCACAAATCATCTCAAATACATGGGCAACCCTACTCAAAACCAAACCAAAAATATCATACCAGAGAAACAGGACAGCGAGCCGAGAGGAGACACATACCCAGAGAAGCGAGGAAACAATCAGGTAGAACCAAGATATAACCTGCGCAAGTGCCAAACTATAAAAAGGCCGACAGAGGACCAGCACGCGCATTCCAAGCCGAGCAACCGTCGAGGAAGCATCACTTGAAAATATCAACGAAATGTCGTGAAGATTTTTCTACTGACGAACGGATTGAAAACCGAAAAAACATGACCATGATCTTGCTTTTCAAAACAAATTGAAGGTCAACTTCAGAATTTTAAATGGAACTTTCCAATTTCAACCCTGGAGAAGGAAAGAGCGCGAAATTCTACCATCGAATATGTGTGAAGGTGAAACATCCATGTAATTTCAAGGTCAAAACAAAAAAGACGTGAAATGTTTCATACAAAAGTTGTTGAGTGGCACGGGGGCTAAACGATAGTGACCATGACAATAACCTTGATCTTAACCATCAAGGTCATTTGAAGCTCAGTTTCAAAATTTTCAAAGGAAACCCTCAATTTGACTCCTGAAATGAAAAGACCGATCAATTTCACAATAATTTCATCATCAGATATGACCTAAACCTCACGGTTTAGTTCTAATATCAAGGTCATTTTAAGGTCAAACGAATATCTTCAATGTAACTATTTTATATATATATTTCATACTGAAGTTGGAAGATTGCAAACTTGACATAGCATAACTTGATCTCGATCTTTAAGGCTATTTGAATTCGTTCAGAATTGTTAACAAAAACTGTACTTACATGATGAACTTACTTTTAGCACTACCCAGGAACAACAACGCAGACGTAGTAGTTTTTGTTTTCTTCGGGGTGCTTGTTTATGGTAAGTCTCCTCGCCTCTCACCATTGGGGTGCTTGTTTTCTATGAGTCACTCATCATTTTGTATGATCATGTTAATGGTTTCATAAGAATTTATTTCAATAAGTGCTCAAAATGGTTTTCTTCAACTTATACACAAGTGCTTAGCATTTCAGTTGTTATTTTGGCACAAACATCTCCGATTCGCTGCTTCGTGTTTTCACGTGTTTATAAACTTCGCTCTTCAAATAAACCCATAAACAAAAATCTGGTGACGTAAAAATCTGGCGATTTTGCGGGCCAATTTACTGAACCTCTTCCACCGTTCGTTGAATTCGCAATTCAACACTTGACTAGCTAATTGGAAATAATGCGCTGGACATCTATTGTGTTGAAATCACATTATTGCCTTACATCTAAGAGTACGTCTTCAAGCAAAAGTGGAATTTGATTTCCTAAAATATCACGATATTTTGCGCCGTTTAAATTACCTTCAAGAAAGTATGGATCCACAAGCTTGTCATCAACCATTCCACTCCAAATGACCTTGAACGTCAAGTTCAAGGTTATTTTTAGGATCACACACTCAACAGCTTTTACACGAAACATTTCACGAAATACTGTGATCTTTTTGTTTTGACCCTGAAATGGCCTTGATATTTGACCTTCTCCGCCAGTAAAATTTCCCGCCTTTTTCGTTCCTGAAATCAAAATAGGGGGTCCCATTTGAAATTCTGGAGTTGACCTTCAAATAACCTTGAAGGGCAAGATCAAGGTCATCTTGCTGCCCTGTAATTTTTGTATAAAACTTTTTTCGAAAAAATGTGATTCCATCGATATATTCCGTTGTCTTAAGATAAATGCCACACCCTATGTATATATATATATATATATATATATATATATATATATATATATATATATATATACCGACCACATTAAATGAATAGCAGTACATAACTAGATCCAGAAAACCAATAACAAACTTGAGGGAGATTTATATCTGACGACGATTGTGATGATTTATTCTGTTTTCACCCGGCAGTGCATCCGTTCATTATTTTAGTTTCTTGTGGAAACTGGCAGATGTTTCGACAAAATGCTATTAGGCATATTCAGTGCTTGCTGATTGAAGATCAAATATTAATAAACATTTAAATTATTTGTTATGCATCGATATTTAAAAAAAAAATTCTCATAGGATATAGACTTTTTCACAGGCACGGTATATTGTATTTATTATTAACAAGAAATGCATGGGTTTTTAAAATTTAGTTTCGTTTCTAGGAAATAGTTTTTTGACGATGCATTCAATACACATAATACCTTGGATTTATGATGTCATATTATTTTAATTTATAATGTATGTTGTAATCATTGCAATAATAATGTTTTATTTTTGTAACAGTTAAATTTAAAATTTAGTTTGCATTTGGCTCCATTTTAAACGTAATACTTAATTTAAAAAATTATTTAACTCTGACGTTTCTTGCAAAAAATGAATAGTTTGTTTTTTTTTTGTTTTAATACTTCACCCTTTACTTAATCCAACTTTTAAATAGAAATCTTTCAAAATTCCTTTACGAAAACGATACATTTCCAAACTTATAGCCATAAGAACCCATTCTATTATTATTATTATTATTATTATTATTTTGAAGACAGCGAAACTCCCGAACTGCTGTTTTCACCCTGTATAAAACTTCATTTAAAATAATTTTTTGTTTGAAAATTCGTAGTTTATTTTTTCCAAACGTTTCTGCCAATATCATTTAAATTTAGAACTGACTGAGATCCGTTTCAGAATGTAAAGAAACTCTTATCAACAATAGCGATATTCTGGGAAATCGGTAATAAAAATTCCCCATATGTTGCACTTATTTAGCTTCTGTCACTGGGTAATGTCAACATAAAGTCATTGTGAATTATACTACGAAATAAAAGTTTTTTTTCATTGAACTGGATTATTTTATATACAATACTCAACAGAAGGTATATACTAAAGGGTTTTCCAATAAGAGGTGTCATTTTGAAAAGCCCGCTATTTCGGTAGATGTCACTTTTGAAGCTGTAAGTTTTTGACGTTTGACAAGTAGAAACTACGCCATAAATAAAGATGGAACGATACACGCTTCAACAACGCATTGAAATTATTAAAATTCACTATAAAAATGGTGAAAATTTGGCAGAGACGGTTCGTAAAACTCGAACATTTTTGGGTCGTCATGAAGCACCTTGTCGGAGCGCAATAAAGAAATTGGTGAAAAAATTCGAGCTGTTGGGACAAGTTAGTTATGTGAAGAAGAAAACCCGTGCACGTCGCTCAAGAACAGCCGAGAATATTGCTGCTGTAGCCGAAAGTGTTGAAGAAAACCCAGGTTTGTCCATTCCTCGTCGTTCTTTGGAATTAGGGATTCCACAAACGTCATTACACCGTATTTTGCGTAAAGATTTGGGTCTTAAGGCTTATAAAGTTCAGTTAACGCAAGAACTCAAGCCGGCCGATCATCAACAACGTCGTGCCTTTGCTGATTGGGTTCTTGAAATGCATGAAAATGATCCGGAATTCCATCGAAAAATCATCTTCAGTGATGAGGCCCATTTCCACCTCGGTGGCTTCGTCAACAAACAAAATTGTCGCATCTGGGGCTCGGAAAACCCAAGAGTTATTGTTGAAAAGCCTCTCTATCCTGAACGTGTGACTGTTTGGTGCGGTTTATGGTCCGGCGGGGTCATTGGACCTTACTTTTTCGAAAATGAGGCTGGAGCAACAGTTACGGTGAATGGATTGCGCTATCGAGAGATGATTAATGATTTTTTATGGCCGGAATTGGATGGTATTTATCTGGACCACGTTTACTTTCAACAAGACGGCGCTACGTGCCACACAAGCAACGAAACCATTGATCTTTTACGGGAAAAGTTTCTGGGCCGTGTTATCTCTCGAAGAGGTGATCACAATTGGCCACCGAGATCTTGTGATGTGACACCTTGCGATTTCTTCCTTTGGGGCCACGTGAAAGACAAGGTCTACGCCAACAGCCCAGCGTCGATTCAAGACCTCAAAGATGGAATTCGTGAGGCTATCGAGGACATAGGGCAGCCACTTTGCGATTTGGTTATGGAAAATTTCATGAAAAGGATATGGTCCTGTAGGCATGGTCGTGGTGGTCATTTGGCTGATGTTATTTTCCATCATTAACGGCATACCTTCCTCTTTATAATGTAATAAATATCCGATCATTTATCTTAAAAAATGGCATTTTTCTTTGAATATCAAAATAACACCTCTTATTTGAAAACCCTTTATATGCATAAATTTATTTTTTCGCCTTTTATGAATAAAGTTGTTCCTGATAAGAATTGCTTCATATTGAAATAGAGAATATTATTAAAAAAATAATTAAATATGGAACTTCATAAGACTCATTTAAAATAGCTGGTCGTAACTGGAGCTGATTTGGCAACGTTGCATTTTTACTATTTATGTTTATTTTTCGAAGACAGTCTAACCTTACACTTTCATAATAATTTACAAAAAACGTATTTGTTTTTCTTGGGTTTATGGTCCATTAAAAAATTAAATCAAATTGTAATAGTGTTCGTGTACTTTCTATATTTCACATTTTTTTATATATACAGGGTGTCCAAGATAAGGATCCTAAGCATGGGGATCTCGGAAACAGTTGGAGATACGAGGTCGGTTAAATTAGAGAAAAGTTGCGCAATTTAGTGCTAAATTAAACGCAGTTAAAAAAATTTAAAAATTTCAAACAGTTCCGGAGATTTCCGGAAAAAAACGAAATTTCGCAAAATCGTTTTTAATTTTTGCAGGCTTTATTTAAAGAGATATCAGAAAATAAAAGGTAGATTCTCATTTCCACTTTCTATTTTTTATAATTTGGTCTAAACAAAATTTAAATCCGACGTTTCGTTTCTGAGATACCATCATGAACTTTCATTTTTTATATGGAACAAAAAAAAGTATCCCATGTATTTGATAGCATTTTTTATTACAAATTCAACGGTGTATCACCCTTGCATATCGAATACGTAGTTCAAGTACTTTCCATAAGAGCTCCGTGAGAACGAGAGAGAAAGGTATATCAGTTTTATAAAAGCCAATGAACTACACACTTGATATGCAAGTGTGATACACCGTTGAATTTGTAATAAAAAATGCTATCAAATACATGGGATACTTTTTTTTGTTCCATATAAAAAATGAAAGTTCATGATGGTATCTCAGAAACGAAACGTCGGATTTAAATTTTGTTTAGACCAAATTATAAAAAATAAAAAGTGGCAATGAGAATCTACCTTTTATTTTCGGATATCTCTTTAAATAAAGCCTGCAAAAATTAAAAACGATTTTGCCAAATTTCGTTTTTTTCCGGAAATCTCCGGAAGTGTTTGAAATTTTTAAATTTTTTTAACTGCGTTTAATTTAGCACTAAATTGCGTAACTTTTCTCTAATTTAACCGACCTCGTATCTCCAACTGTTTCCGAGATCCCCATGCTTAGGATCCTTATCTTGGACACCCTGTATAATTGATGTTTCAGTAATTTATTTTACCTTCTTCAGAATTTACAGGATTCTTGAACAAAAATTCACGTACAACACTGCACACCGTGTACACATTAATTAAATTTAATAATATGTTACATTAGTTTTTATAAAATGACAGTATAAAGATGACCACGTGGGTCATCTTGAAGTTAGAGTGCTGCTCGCTTATATATCAATTTGAAGTACTTTCTCATTTTTCGAAAGGCAACAGAATGTCACGATGGCTACGAATTACCTGGCTAGCACACTCCAGTCGGAATTCGCCAGACATAAGGGAAGGTACGTGTGCCAGCTATCCACACAAAATATTACATAATCGAGATGATATTTTTAAACCATTATTCTTCTTACATGAACTCTTTGCTTAATAAAATTCGACAAGAAATAGTGAGGGTAGTCAAAGATCTTGAATACTGATATAACACTGTGATTTAATCGTAACAAAATGAAATTAAATAAAATAATTTATTAGTCTTAAAACTAATATTTCAGTGGTGGTATCGTCAATAGTATATACTATCTTAAAATTAGAAAAAAAAATAACAGTTATATTTAGTTAATATCACAAGATACTACTTGCCTTGAAATGTTACATAAATGTATTGTAATATTAAACAAACAATAAATGGTAACCCTAAAACAATAAACAAAGAAGAACAATAACGACATAGGAAGAGAGTGAATATACTCTATAAGTTTAATTATTCATTAACAGTAATAAAAAAAATCTTGTTCGGGGATTGTTTTATTCTTTCAACTTTAATTAACTAAATTATAAATATGGGATGTCTAAAAAATGACGTTCTATCTACTAAGGATATTACCATTTCGTCTACCATATCTGTGTCCTTGGTCAAGAGTCATAAACTTTGGATAATTTTGTTTAACATATAAAACACATTTAAAAATAGAAATAGAATAAAAAGTTAAGATGCTGTTTTCTTTAAAACTAGGCCTACACGAATCAGTTGGTTTAAGACCGAATATTAACCTCGGTATTCGTTTCTGAGCCAGAAGCATTCGATTTACTTCCTGCCCCCTTCCCCAAGATATGATATTATTTGGTAAATGATTCTATGCCAACGAATAATATACAGTCAGCATCTTAGTTTGATCTAGAGATGATTTCACCATAAAAATTCCAAAAATGCAGAATTTAACCTTTTACAAACATATTCAATATGGGAAAGGAAGTACAATGATTCATCGAGCCACGTACCTAAAAATTTAATATTGGCTGAGGTTTCAATATTATGTATGTTACTTTGTCCTCTACAAGTACCTCTACAGTGGTCTTCTTATATTGAAGTTTAGATATTCAGTCTTTGTCTCCGATCTCCGAATCTTTACACAGATCTTCTGCCGCACACAACAACTCCTCTGGGGCATCTGCAGATATAGCTATCGTGGTATTATCAACCAGTTTTCCCTTACTCGTAAAATTAGGTAAATCATAAGCCCCAAACTGACCTTTGTGACACACCTAAGGCGACTTTTCTGTGGTCTAATTTACTTTTTTGGTTTCAAACAAACATACTTCTATCAGACATGAATCAGTAAGATTCAGAATATTTCCTCTTATACCCCAAGCAGAGAGTTTTCTCAATAATAACTTTCTACTCAAAATATCAAAATGGTTTTACTTCAATGAGTAGTTTCCATTAAAGGAATCAAAAATAAGCATTTCATACAAAATACATAAGGGCACTTCGTAAACTGGTGTAATCAAACAGTAGAGTGTTATTTATAAAATTTTTCTTTACGTATCACGTCAAAGCTTTGATAGTTTTGATTGAATGAATGGTACTGGATCATCGATGCCTAGGCCTCTATTGGGCCTTTTACATCCCACCCTAGCTGCAGATCATTCGAGGCCGATCGCCTTTGCGAATCCAAGCAGCCTCGTTAGTTAAACTTGCCTAACTGCTTCCCGTAACAAAATTGTAGCTCCGAAATATCTGTCTCAGTCCGTTGAGTGTTGGGCACTCTTTGAGAACATGGTAAACAGTTTCATCCTCCTCCAAACACCATCTGCACGTCGAGTCGTCTTGGACACCGATTTTATGAAGATGGCCCCGCAAGTGACAATGTCCTGTCAACAATCCCACCACAATTTGCAGCAATTTCCTTATCAAGGGCGGAAGCTCTTTAATACGCTGTGCGCTAGTTCCAGTTATATGTTCCTTAGCACACCTCATTCCAGGAGCTCCCCTCCACGATTCAATAAATTTGCTTTCCAGCAACGATTTTAATTCCGTTTTGCCAATAGCAATTGCGACAGGTAGAATAGGTTCGGTTGCCAAACCCAAACTTGCCAGACGTCTGCTTCCTCATTCCCATATGCCCGGGCGATCCGGGACCCACACGAGTCTGTGCAACCGTTCCTTGTTATACCATTCGGTACGTCCTTGCACTCAGACACCAGTCGTGACGTTACGACATTGGAATTCAGTGCCAATATCGCAGCCTTACTATCTGAGCATATATTTATTACCCTATTCCTGTCTATATCCCTCTCACAGAGATGGACACACTGCAGAATAGCATAAATTTCCAATTTGAAGATTGTTGCACGTTATCCGAGAAAGTAGTACTCTCTGACTTCTGAGCTCCTACCGAACACTCCGGTCCCAGCTCTTTCATCTTGTCGAGATCCATCAGCATACCACCAGGATCCATTTTTTGGAAGATTTTGCTCTCCCTCCCAATCCTCTCTACTTGGCAGAAATATCTCCCTGGGTTTTAAAAGCAGCGTCATATAATCTGTATGCATGGGAAGGGATGGACACCTCTCCACCGCGCTTTCCCAGATATCTGAGTAGTTTTGATTATTAATAAAAGTATTAAAACTTAATCTTGATATCTCGCGCACCACTTAAAACTTATGCCCTTGAGTGCTAATTTGTATCAGATGGTTTTTGTACCCTAGTTATTCCACAAATTATAGATAAGCGCAAGATATAGTAAATCGAGAATAAACCAGTAATACTCGTAAAGTGGTATAATTAATAAATATTTGCTTAATTGATATTTCTATAATTAAATTCAGATGTCCCTTAATGATGCACATTATTTTTTCAGAGTTAATTAACAACATACTTGTTCAGTAGGAAAAGATCGCACGTCGATCTATTAAAAAGTTCCGTAATTACCACGATAGATCGTTTAGAAAATATTCAATTTATGAATAGAGGAAATATGAGAAGTTTTAGACGGCCAGTAATCAAGAAAGTTAATTCACTGGAAAGTAACTCTTCCCAGCGGTCACTCACCGATCTAGATGAAAGTGTGCATACTTCCTCTATACTATGAAATAATAACAAATGACTTGTTTTTATATTTGCAAACAGAAACATAAATTTCCTGTTTAACGATTCGAAATCTATCTTAGCGTAGAGTCGTTCTTATTATCCAATGAAACCCAACGTATGATATTACTTGTACTTCCCCTGCTAATTTAATCGTAATTTTGTAGACCTCCAGCGATAATGTTGTATATAAACATGATACTATTGACCTATTCGTTTGTTCCACATGAATAAAGAAATAGACGCAGTTTACTAATTATAAAAATAATGTCAATTTGTTAAAATGTTATGTTGGTTACAAAGGAAAATAAAAATTTCTTGTAATCTTATTAAATGTAGACATAAATTTAAAATTCACCTTTATAAACTTTTTCAAAAAAGCTAATTCTAAAAACTATGATTACTTTAGATTCAAATATTCTGAGTCATGCACTTAAAATCTCCCTTGGGTTTGATGCAGGCTAGAATATACTCCAAATGAAAGGAGATTTCTGAAAGATTCAGTTCTGTTTTATTAGACGACTTGGTACGAGAGACGCTTTGTTTTCATTGAAATTACTAGTTCAAAAATGCAAAAATAGGTGTGATGTTTCATTAACTATTACGAAGGCTTCTTTTAAACAGAATCGTAAAAATCATTGTATTGGCACCAAACTGCAAAGATCAGAGCAAAAGTTAACAAAGAGCTAAACACGCACACATTTAGCATCTTCAAAGGGGTTCGCAAGGGTGTATGTTGTCAGCAATTGTATTTAACATTTATATGAAGAAAATCTTTCTGTTAGGGTTGGAGGGCGAAGAAAGAAGAGTAAAAGCAAATGTATGTTTCCATAGATAATATTAAATACCAATACTTTCGAAGGTCCATAAATTACATTCAATAATATTAATAATGTGGGTGAACGTTCTAGAGTTGAAATAAGCACAGCCAAATCAAAGGTTATTGTAATGTTCATATTGATAGGAAGGTCATAGGACAAGTATCTGGACGTCGTACTAAATCAGAAGTGGGATTGCGATGAAAAAATAAAAATTCAATTAGACTGTGCTGAAACCACAACTAAAAACGTACATTAAATTTACCTCTGTTTCTTCGTTATGGGTGGTCAAGTATTACGTGTGGCCAATGATATATGGAGCAGAAACATGGTCTTTACTTTTACTGAAGCTTCTTCTCATCCCTTAGACTACTCATATGACTAATGAGGCAGTACTGAGGAGAGCTGGAATGAAAAGAGAGTTTCTAAACTTGATAGAAGTGAAAAAATCCGCCAAGATAAGACAAAAGGTCACCGAGGCCTGGAACGTAAACAATATTTATGGCTCAGAAAAGTAAGAGAATAGCGCAGAATAAGAATTATCGTCACAGTTTATAGAGAATCAGACGTTGGCACATTGTATATAACCTTCGATTGGATAGAATGAGCCGACGTGCGTCACAGCACATGATACGAAAAGAAAAAGTAGATTTAAAAGGAATTATACACACCACCAAAAATTTCTAGCCAAATACAGGGTGATCATTTTACTTCTAGGACAGAACAGTTTTTAAAAATCCATCCATCTGTTAAATATGAAATTCAAAAAGTATTCTAGAGATTGTAAGTGTTTACAACTATAATTTTCTAAAACCTCTGTATCTTCTAAACGACTTAAGTAGAAAGATGAAACGTCTACAAAGCTTAGACAGAACTAACTTAGTAATATGTACTGTTTTCAAATTCTGGGCTATAGTGAGAAATGTTGTCTGCAGTAAAATTGTAATTAATTTAAACAGGAAGTAAATTTAAACCCGAAATTTGCATTTTTTAACTTACGTGTCATGCATTTCAAAATCTATAAAAACTTGCTAATGTATCGCCACAAAGCCTTCGCACACTTCTTTAATTGTTCAATTTCAGGTTTGTGACGACACGCAATTTGTCTAATAGTCCAAATTTTTACTGTTAATTACAAATGGAAAATGTAAAGGCCTCCACAGACGCTCCATATTGCATATAAATTTACTTGTGCAAATTAAATTTGCGAGATAATTGTCTGCGTTAAGGCCACAACAGGCGGTCCAAGTTGCATATCAATTTACTTGCGCTTACTTTTTGTACGTTACTCTCCACAAACAGGTATTCTCTGTATTTAAACATATGGAATATTTTAAAAACTCTCTACATAATTATTGATAACCCGTCATTTTTTTACAACTCCTAATAAAAATAAAAAGTCAACATATAGATGTCTGAAACTCATAGTTGCAACTGTGAAATTATTACACCGTTTTTTAACCATCTTGAACTTTTCCTCTTTTTACTTTTTTTTTCTTTCCTACAATAGAAACAACAACAGCATACAACTAAACCAGGACTTATCTGTAAAATATCGGGGTTTAGTGTATGTGAAATGGAACATGGAGATATAATAAATAAAAATGTTTTATCAAACGTTAACGAGAAAATCTTGAAGCTCGGGCATTTATACCGAGCAAGCTTATGAAGATGCAAATATCCTTATTGTAGAAACAGTGATAAATGTTACTTCTGATGGTAAATCTGCTATTATAGTAGCGGAAGACATCGACGTTCTAGTAATACTGACATTACGAGCAAGTGGACAGAAAATCATTTATTTTTGGACGCCGAGTAAACGCAAACAATGTGAAGCAGTTTATGATTGCGAATCATTTTATTCATGCCTTTTCTGGCTGCGATACATCTGCATTTTATAACCAAGGAAAAAATATGCACACTTTTATTAAATGACGCAGATTTAAGGAAAGAAGCTTTAATTTTCAACCATACTAATTCTTCCCAATATGAAATAAAAAATGCGGGCTTAAAAATCATAGCTGTAATATATGGTGGGAAAAGAAGCATTGATATAAATTTAAATGAGCTGCAAGGCTTGTGTTTTACGAAGGAAAGTAAAAAGAAAAACTTTAATTTGACTCAGCTCCCGGCGACAGAATCTGCAGCTGCACAACATTACTACAGAGTTTACTATCAGGTGCAGCAATGGCTTGGTAATAATGAATTGGACCCAAAAGACTGGGGTAGTGTAGAAATCATGTTTGAAACCAGTTGAAACCACAGATATACGGTTGCCAGATAGTCTATTGAAAAAAATAAGCTGTAAATGTATAAAAAAGTGTTCCAAATTATGTGGCTGTATTAAGCATGGATTAAAATGTACTGATTACTGCTCAAACTGCAACGGACAAACTTGCAAAAATGCCCAAAACCAATATATTGACGTAGAAGAAATTTCTGAAAATGTAATTGATTTTGAAGAAGTTGACAGAGAAATAGAAAATGACTGTTTCGATATCGATATACGATTAGATGACGAAGATTTCAATGAAAATGATGATCCGAACATTCCACAGCCAAGCTCTCTCGGCCCGATTAGAATGAAAAATAAATTTTTCAATGTAAAAAAAGGTTTTTCTGCACACTGTAAAGTTTATAATATAATATTTAGTGTTAAGAGTGCTTTATTGAACTTTTTGAACATAATTTGCCAAGAATAACTATTTTATTTTTATCTGTATTTTATGAATAAAATAATTTAAAACCAAAATTTTTTTTACTTTGTTTAAACAATGATTGTTTAAACAATTTTGATAATTAAAGTAAATATATATCGTTATAGTATGCTTAATTATATTAATAAACAAAGATTCGCTTGGAAAGTCCTATACTATAGGGTGCAGTATGCTGTAAGTATGATGCATAAATAAAGTCATTTGTTTATAACAAAATGAATGCATGATGAGCACATGACATTATGATATTTGAGCTCCATTATTCACAGTACATCGGTTTAAAAAAAATGATCAAAATCGCTCCATTAGAAGCCGAGAAAATGAAAATTTTTTTCAGATATGTATTTTGAATCTTCGAATTCAATTTTAAAATGAAAACTCCCGACTCCTCTTTTTTTCATTTTTCACGCGCGTGAGTGATATTCTTTTCATTTTTTATTGAAGTTTCCAATAACATACACATTTAAATATTTGTATCAAAAAAGAACTCGACAAGACAAAGTTTTTGATTTAAGAATCAGGTCTGCATTGTTTATAGATTCACCGTAACAGGCTGGCAATTTTGACAGTTTGTATCTTGGAAACCAATTGACAAATTTGAAATTTTTTTTTCTTGAAAAGAAGCGTCTTTCCAAGTACTTTTAAACTATGTATTGAAAAAAAAATCCGCCGTGTATTGCAAAAAAAAATTCCAATGAAAATCCACCGAGAGAATCTATTTGTTTATAAGCAAAAATTTCAACAATGTCTTTAAACAATTCCTGAGGGCGTCCAAATCATCCGATTTTGATTCTGAAAAAAGAGTTGGAAAACGTAGGTTCCCTACTAGGTGTCGAAATAAACTTTAATTACGTTAACTTGATACTTTGGACTCAAACTTGAAAACTGATTCAATTTTTGTAAACGAAATCGGATTGCAAAATTATTGTGCAAGAACTATCGATTCGACCCTAACAAATTGTAGCGTGTTATTTTATCATAGCATAAAGTTTTCTTTGCTGTAATATGAAGGTCCTCAGAGAAATTTAAATGGTCGAAAAAAAATTGATTAAAAAACTGCTTTTTTACCTTTTTTTTCTTAATTATTGCTATTTTGCAAAAAGGGAAATATATTTTGAGGTTTCCGATCAACCTTATCTTATGGCAAATTTAATTACGAAACTTTTTTTCCTCTTCAAATTTCCTCTAAAATGAATAACTTCAAAGTTACACGAGAGAAAAGTTGAAAAAAAAAACGTTTTTTTCGTTAATTTTATATTTTTATTAATAAAAACAGTGTTGCCTAACTTTTTGAAATGACGCATATCAAAATTATCCTTATTCAGGTTCTGAAGGCTCTCATGGAAAAATTTCATGTTTCATTTCACTTCCACCTAAAAACAGATAAGCCTTGGTCCAAACGTCAACATTATGATAACAAAGCTGACGAAAAACTGGATTGTTACTTAGGTATTTCGATTTCAAATATATCATCCAGAACATATTTGGAATTTTTAGAAGTTCTTATATCGTATTATATTCTTTGGACAGTAGAATTGAACTTATGACCTGATTATCTAATTACTTTTAAACAAACATATGTTACCAGGAACTTTTAGTTTATTAGTAAACACTGCCAAGTTAGTGTATTTTAAAATATATGTTTATCTTCTGTTATTCTCTTTGACAGGTTCAATAAATAATAAAACGTAAAATTCTGACGTCAACCAGTTAAGTGATTTATTCTTCCCAACAATAAATTTCAAAACAACTTAAACCAAATAAATATGTACACGTTGAAGTTAAGATTTTTTTTTTGATAAAGATGTTAATGCCACTTTGTGAGATAAGCTAAGTGACCTATTTAACAATCTCAATTAACAGAGTCTTAATTTAAAATTTGTTGGTCTGTGATGACTTGAGATACTGCACTTTTTGTGTGTATGATTGTGGGAAAATGATTACATACGTTTGTTAATTTTTCCTTACTTGTCGAGTTTAAGTCTGAGACCAAATATGAATTTGTTTATAATTTTAACAATAATTAAATTGAAAAGCATTATTGAATTTTCTTTAAGGTAGGGTCATAGATGGAAAGTAACACAATCTGATAATAAATATTTAATTTTTATTATTTCAAAATTTTATGTGATATCAGCATAAATTTACAATAATGAAAAAATATAATAATAATATATTACGAACAGTTTCAGTACACTCTTCAAATAGATGATGATCTAATCTAAACATATTTAACATCTCAATATAAAAAAATTATGCACCTAGATAATATATATACCTGTATGTGCACAAAATCAATAATATCGTAATAATTAAAAAAAAATAACCATAAAAAAACTTAATGAATGAATAATAATACTAATCAATAGAAATATCTACATACTAAACAAACCTACACACTAAGTACCCGATGGAGATTTTGTCAAAGAAAAAGCTTAAATTGATCAATATTATAAAAAATATATGTTCTACAAAGCTTACCAAATTTTTTCACATTTAAGATTGTTCTTATACTAATCGGGATAATATAAAACTTTGGAGACAGACGCCTAACAAATCTATGACTAATGTTCTTATTACTATTTGGTATCCTTAGATGTCTATTCATTCTACATCTCGTTTCATAAGAGTGACTTACGTAATTTTTAAATTTCGTAGTCTTATGTACATAAATACAAGAAAACAATATATAAAGGGTGTTTTTTTATAGGGGTATAGAACTTTAAGTTGGCAACACTTTTTTAACTGGCGGCCATTTTGTCATCTGTCAAGTGATTTATGTTTAGTTTGGTTTGGCATTTCAACATGAATAGACTGACGCCTGAACAACGCTTCCAAATTGTGCAAATTTATTTTGAAAATCATGGTTCTGTTCGAAATACGTATCGCGCACTACGTCCATTTTACGGTCAACATAATCGTCCATCAGAGCAGTTAATTCGATTAACTATGGAACGTTTTCGCACCACGTTTACTATAAATGATAATACGCATCCACAGAGACGTCGTACAGTGCGTACAGAAGAAGTCATTGCTGCTATAGAGCGTAGCGTAAAGGAAGACCCGAATCAGTCTATCCGCCATCGTGCACAGGAATTGGATATGTGTCCATTCACTTTATGGAAGATTTTACGGAAAGATCTTGGTTTGCGTGCTTACAAAATCCAACTCGTGCAAGAATTGAAGCCACACGATTACCTAGTAAGGCGTAGATTCGGTGAATGGGCCCAAAACAAGATTGCCATTGATCCCGATTTTCATAAGCGAATTTTGTTTAGCGATGAAGCTCACTTTTGTTTGAATGGATACATCAATAAACAAAACTGCCGTATTTGGAGTGATGATAATCTTCAAGTGTATGTTGAGACACCGTTACATCCAGAAAAACTGACTGTTTGGTGTGCTTTATGGGCTGGTGGAATCATTGGTCCGTACTTCTTTAAAAACGATACTGGTCAGAACGTTACAGTCAATGGTGACCGCTATAGAGCCATGATTACTGACTTTTTCGTTCATCAATTGAACAACCATGATGTGCAGGAGCTGTGGTTTCAACAAGACGGCTCAACATGTCACACAGCTCGTGCCACAATTGATTTATTGAAGGAAATGTTTGTTAACCGCATAGTTTCACGTTTCGGACCCGTGAATTGGCCTCCAAGATCGTGCGACCTAACGCCGCTAGACTATTTTCTGTGGGGATATGTGAAGTCGCTAGTCTACGCCGATAAGCCCAAAACGATTGATCACTTGGAGGACAACATTCGCCGCGTTATTGCCGATATACGGCCACAAGTGTTGGAAAAAGTCATCGAAAATTGGACCTCCAGATTAGACTACGTCCGAGCCAGCCGTGGCGGTCATATGCCAGAAGTCATATTTAAATTATAATGCCAGAAGGTTATCTTTCGAATAAAGTAAATTTCATGTCAATTTAAAAAATTCATCTTTGTTTTATTCCATTTAAAAGTTCTATACCTCTATAAAAAAAAACACCCTTTAAAATATTAATATATTACGAACAGTTTCAGTACACTCTTCAAATAGATGATGATCTAATCTAAACATATTTAACATCTCAATATTAAATAATTATGCACCTAGATAATATAATACCTGTATATGCACAAAATCAATAATATCATAATAATTAAAAAAAAAACATAAAAAAACTTAATGAATGAATAATAATACTAATCAATAGAAATATCTACATACTAAACAAACCTACACACTAAGTACCCGATGGAGATTTTGTCAAAGAAAAAGCTTAAATTGATCAATATTATGAAAAATATATGTTCTACAAAGCTTACCCAATTTTTTCACATTTAAGATTGTTTTTATACTAATCGTGATAATATTATAAAACTTCGGAGCCAGACACCTAACAAATCTATGACTAATGTTCTTATTACTGTTTGGTATCCTTACATGTCTATTCATTCTACATCTCGTTTCATAAGAGTGACATACGTAATTTTTAAATTTCGTAGTCTTATGTACATAAATACAAGAAAACAAGATATGAAAAATTTGTTCTAAATAAAGAAACCTAGTAAAATATTTTTTTTTCTTCCTAAAAATTACTTTCAAAATGTAATTTTGTACTACGTTGTAAACAGTTTTGATACAGGCCACCCTAAACAATTATTCCATATATAATTAAGGATTCTATTAATGTTTTATAAATATTTATTTAAAGCTGCCTAGGGAAAATGTTTCTTAGTATATAAAATTTATGAATTAACTTTCTGATGCTGTATCTTAACTTTAGAATATGCTGATTCCATTTTAAATTTTTATCAGTAATTAGATCCAAATATTTTATGAAAAGTGAATTTTTTATTAAGATATTTCCAGCTTCAATATGGTCAGTCTGGACGATTTGATGTTAGCGAAAATGCAATATAATGAGGCTTGTTAACGTTCAAAGTGAGCTGAGAAAGGGAACTGCAACAGATAAAAACAGGTTTTAAACAAAATCGCTACCAACTATACACTATAAGAAAGGGGGCAAAATTACTTTTAACTGCTGCCAACAAATGCAAATACAATTCTAGTAATGACCATCATTCGCATTGTCAAATCCTGGTTTTTCTCAGCTTTATAATCAGTAATTCTATTAGTGGTTTTTGTCAAATTCGGGTTTATCTCTCACGTTCTGAATTGTCTATTTAAAGATTCTCCCTCCGCTTTGTCACGTTCTGGAATTATTAAATTATGACGCGTTTTTACGGAATTATTAAGCAGCGCACCCACTGGTTCGGTTCGGTTCAGACCGCTCGGCTCCGCACAATCGGCCAGTTTTGGTTTACACGTAAATAAATGAGAGTCCGCTCACTGGTTCCGATGCTGAAAGCGCTGAAGCGTTCTGGCCGGTCGGAACCAGTGAGCGGGCTCTCATTTATTTACGTGTAAAACAAAACTGGCCGATTGTGCGGAGCCGAGCGGTCTGAACCGAACCGAACCAGTGGGCGCGCTGCTTTAAACCCTTCAGTACCAGTAAGAAATATCTGTATTTTAACACTTTACCAAGCACTAAGACTCGACTCTTAGACTTTCTCCCGAACGTAAGATCACTTCGGTTTATATGAAATCCCATAAGTTAAAAAGATATAGTCTCCGATGTCCGAATTCTTTGACTTTCCCGTGAATCTCCCCGTTTTTACTGACTATTTAAAAATTGGTAAGGAATAAAGAATCGTACGCGATCTTTACGGTTTGTAGTAGGTATGTTGCCGAAACGACCTACTTTGAGAACCACGATTTGTCGCAATCCAAGACAATCTCGTAGCCCCTGAAACCTAAGTTGTCCCATGAAGAGCAACTCCTAATGTCCTTAATTTCGTAGGTTGACATTTCTCTTTTATAGTAGTCGTGATGTAACGATCTGAAATGAGGTGATGCGCCCGATCCTTTCCTTTGCCATTTGATTCTACCGTCTCGCTAACAGAAAGTTTTTAAGTTTTAGCTAATATTCTGATATTATTCAGTTTATTTAAGGAGTTTGGGGCAATATTAAACCTTTATTTAATATTTTACTTGTGAATAAAACATATATTCACAATACTATCATTCCATTACCGTTATAAGAGCAACTTAAACATGAGTATGGCCACATACTGCATATTATGACATATAAAACTATTTTACACCAAGTATCAAGGCTTTCTTAATCAATATCTTACTTTTTAATCTTATTTAGGTACCGACGACGGGAAAAAGAAGACAGCTAGCGGTAGCTCATCTGAACATGAGAAAATACGCCAGCGTGGAATCTTCCCAAACAGAAATTCAAATTGTTTTTAAGCCAACAACCAAAAAAATTACTGGAGCCAAACTGGACTTGACGTTGTCCTGTGTGTTTTTGAGGGAAGGAAAAGCAACGTAAGTATTTATTTTGATGAAGAAACCATAAATCAGAAATATCCTGCAGTACAAATATAGCGCTGTCTATCTCACTATTTTCTTAAATTATCTAAATTCTACAAAATTCATAGCTTCCGTACTTATACCAACAACAAAAATGTATTGAAATAAGATCTGTTCAAAAAGTATTTGTAATTTTGAAATAAAACCAAAAATGTTGAGATAAATTTATTTTCTCTCTTTCAAAAGCATCACAATTTCTTCAAACTATTAAGAAAATAAGGTTTGCCATTTAAAAATTTTTGTAAACTTAAAATATAATCTATTAAATTAGGAATTATGGTAAGCTGACAACAATATTAATATAACTGTATAAAAATTAATACCAACTGTAACGTTTCGTTTAAAAAAATTTTTTAACTTAATCTTGGTACTTACTATTTAGTGCTGCCGAGAATTTAGGTAAATTCGTTTCCTAATTTGATCCGACCACAAATTCAAACCGCCACTCTTGCTGGACAGTGTATTTATTTATTTATTCATCATTAAAATGACTTTTTATAAAGTATTAATAGTGACAGTCACCATAAATATATATGAACACACAAAAAAATGAAATAAGAGCTAAAAGTATATTTTTAAGAGCTTAACATCATCAGTCAGTTAGGTTTTTAATTGTGTAAAATGATTTTGCACAGCACTATAAGGACTTTTTGTAAGCAGCTTAATCCTAATATGATTTGAAATATTAAAAATGTGATTATTAAAACAACCCATACTCTTTTTGCAAGAAGTCAATCTAAGCTTCGAAATTATCAACATCATCGTTATTGCATGTTTCCTAATTGTGAATACCAGCAACTAACGGAAATTGTTTCCTGATATGGTTAGCAGCCTTCGTTATTATAATGCTAAGAACTGTTAAAATTTATTTATTCTTAGGAATTTCCCTACATATTTTAGTTGAGTTTAGTGACAATATCTTTCAAATAATTATTTTTTGCAAAACAAAGACTCCAGTGAGCTGACTAGCAAAAATAACCCTAAAAATTTAACATGATCTGTTGTTTTGATCTCGATACCATTCATCCTAAGAGCAAAGTTAGGTCCAAAGCGTTGCTTATAAGAAGCTATATATTGTGTTTACATTCGTTTTAATTGATATACTCTAAGAGCACCAATTCTTGAATCTTTTAAGAGTTTGATTCGCACGTTGAATGAGAATAATACGTGCAGAATCACTGCGCTGGGCTTCGCATTTAAAACTGTTTTGTAAACTTAGAATGTTAGTTGGTTTTTACTACTGGCTCATTATACGGCTTCCCTACTGTCTAATTCCTCAATCCGAAATGTCTCGAGATACGTTACGTCACTTAATGCAACATGTGTTTGTCCTTCTTGAAACAGCCTCGACCCTAACTGTATTTTCCTGCGTTTTATATACAATTGCATCGGAGTTTAAGCAATTTGCACTTTGCTTGTTCATCTTATGAAGCGCAGCTTCTCCTTTCTTTATGTTGTAGTTTAACATTTACTTTTTCGATTTTGAGTACTCATATCTATTCCTATGATAATTAGATGGTCAACTTAGCCAAAGGTATTGTTGATGGACAATAGGACGTACCCGGGGCCTCGATGGTATAACGCTTTTTGCACATCATGTGTAGCCTGGTACCACAAGGTCATTGATGCTTTATCAACTTGAACTTGCATGATATAGCCATTGCAGAATTCCGCTACCACCTGCCTAGTGACCAGAACTTCATCACCCTTGTAATCATCACGACCCGAGGTGTGTGTGTGAATGTAAATTTTAACATCTAAGTTCAAATTCAAGACCTCTAATCATCACCAGGCTCTCAGGATTTTAATAATTGTATTGTCACTGATTTTATACGGCTGAGGAAATCAAGTAATGAAAAATGGGTGCAAAAACTGATTACAATAATAATAATAAGTTACAACAGTCGGAAGCTAAATAATATAGTTTAAAAATCGATCATACAAGTTCTAATGATTTGTATGATGACTGTATTATAATATTCCTATTAATATAATAATAATTATGTCTTTATTTCTGGCTCCAATAGAGTTAACAAAACATTATAATTAGTTAAACATACAGGATAATATAGAGGCAGAAAGGGCAGGAGTGGATAACACCAAGTAATCATCTCAACCCAGACTTAAAATAAATAAGACCTAAATAATAATTAAATACGGACGAGAAAAAAAACAATACTTATACACCCAAGTTAGATACACTGATACAAATTCTTGATTTTTTTCATCAAAATTCAAAATAAAAAGAGGAAACTACAATTTTCTTGTGTTTATCAAATTCGTGTTGGAAGACCACATATCTAAATTTTATAGACGTGAGAGTTTTAAAGAAATCGGGAAGAGAATTATATATCCTATCGACATTGTAGGTAAGGGAGCGTTCAAACAGAGAAGATTTATGCAGGGGCGGAGTTATTATTCCTCGAAAACGAATATTGACTTTGTGCACGTGGGATCTAAAAATGATTCGTCTGTATAAATATTGTGGGGTTTTATCACATATAATTTTATGGTAAAACAAGCTTCATGTAACCACCTCCTGCTCTCCATATTCAGCCACTTTAAATCGAGTAGCTTATGAGATATTCTCTCATATTTACGAACTCCATAAATTAGTCGCAAACAAGGGTTTTTCACTTTCTGTATTCTTCGTTATTGAATGGCTATTAGGCAGTTTCCATATATTACATCTCCGTGGCAAAAAATGGAGAGCACCAGCGAGTCACAGAGCAAAGTCTTAAGCTTTATGGACAAATTGTGGCGGTAACTGCAAAGAAGTTTTAGTCTAACATAAGCCTTCTGAACACAGTGGAAAACATGCTTATCAAATCGCAATGCATTGTCAAAGACAACACCCAGATTTTTAACACTATCCTCAATAGGCAGAACTGAATCGCCAATCTTTACATTTATAAGATTTTTAACAATATCATTATACAGCATTTTTTCGGATTAAGATACAAGGAATGCAACGAATAGACTGAATGAATTGCTTTAAGATATTGATTAATCGCGTTGCAAGCTTTAAGAACATCCCCCTTCTAAAAGACAAATATACCTGGGTATCATCCACGTAGCAATGCAACTTGCACCTTCTCAAGGCACTTGGTAAACACGAAGTGTAGATTGCATACAACAAAGGTCTTACAATAGAGCCCTGCGTTAAACCAGAATTTATGAGCAGCTCCTATGACATCTCGCCACCCAGTTTAACGCATTACTTTCGATCTTCCAGAAAACACCTAAAAAATGCAATGGCATGATCACTAAACCAGATATAGTGAAGTATTACTAATAGCAATCGGTGGTCTAAAGTGTCAAACGCTTTCGAAAAGTCGCACAGTGTTAGGACTGTTAATTCTCCTGAATCAGTCGCCCGAAAGATATCATCAGCGATATTTGCCCTAGCAGTAGAACTACCGTGATTCCTTCTAAACCCAGATTGAGTCTCGGGCAGTATTCGGTTAACCTCCACGTGCTCTGTAAGTTGTTTATTAATTATTTTTTCTAATATTTTTGACATATAGGGCAAAAGACTAACGGGGTTCACGGGGACCACTAACTTTTGCCAATGGCACCATCAGAGCCCTCTTTCAGCATTAACAGAATTTAATAGACATACATTCAATACATGTGTTAAGTATGACAAGATGAAAGAACAGCAGAGTTTCACCAAATCAATGCTCAATCCATTGTGACCCTTCACTTTAGACGTTGTTTTAGAGAATATCTTCGCGAAGCTCAACTCTGTTGCTCTTTTAAATTTAAAATTGCGAGTTACATCATCTTTCACACAATTTTCATAAAATTTCAAAAGTTTATTATTATGTCCCTCTGAATCGGGGATATCAGCTTTGTTTTTACTAACTGCTATACTGTACTGATAGTTCCTCGCATCCAAATAAGTTTTTTTTCGTTACGAACAGTTAGGGTCGTGAGGTTGCGAAGAGATTTACAGTATTTCTAGTGCCCACAATTCTTTGTGTTTTTAAATTTACTTAAAGCTTACTTCTAAGTTATCCAGGGAAAATTATTCTTGGTAAACCTAGCTTTTTCATGGGATCATGAGGATCTAGTAAGGTAGCTACGTTGGAGTTAATAATTTCTACTTTATCATTTATATTTTCAATATCAAATATATAACGTAGTTTTGAGAAAATTCTTTTACTTCTTTTTTACTCCATTTTATTGTATTGGCATCGAACTATACCTGTATACAAAATTTAAAGTCAGATAATAGGAACTCCGTAAGTAGTCTATTGCCAGATTTCACGCGTGTTAGTTCCAACTTAAAGAGGTACACCAGTAATTAAAATCATTTACAACTTATAAAACTGCTTCAAACAACGAGTCCTTATGCAAAAATTTTTCTCTAGCCAACGCTGAGGGCCCATCTATCAGACAGAGATAAGGCACAGATGCTACAAATACTGAGCAGATTTGTTTTAAGTCTTTTTCGCGTTTATCTTGTCTTTGTCTCCTAGGTGGGCACTCTCCGTTAATCATCTTAAGTTTATAATATATCAGTATATTTCATACACTTTATATTTCAGGGATGAAGATATGCAATCAATGGCTTCCTTAATGTCGGTAAATAACAACAGCGACGACATAGCAGCGTTAGAAGACGTAGAAGATGACGATTTTTCTCAAAACGACAGTTTAATTAAAAGTAGCCTCCACGAAGTTACCCATAACTTGCAGCAGATGACCAATTCTCTGAGCGGGTCAGATTTTGCAAGTACCCCCATTAGTGGTTAGTATCGCTTTTTATATCACTAAATTGTTGTCTCAAATTTCACCAAAGTCCTGATGTGCACATTTTTTTAAATCCTGATATATTTGTTTTTTAGTAAATAGTATACAGTCTCTTTCTCGCGACGACAAAACACCCACCGCCGAAACTTTCTCGCCCCAAACAGATAAATCGAAGCTAGTCAAAACTTTGCCACCCCCTAAACCCTCAGATTTTCCCGAACCGGAACGAGATATCTACTCAGAAGAATGCTCTGATCTACTTGAGAATCTTGATTATTTGGAAGATGATGAATCGTTTGAAAAATCAAGTTTACCGAAAATTACCGGTGTTACCAGTAAAGTGGAGGTGATGTCACCAAGCAAGAAGGATAGTGATTTTAGCAATAAGAATACTGGAGTAAAGTTAGCGCCTTTGGAGTTAAATAAGGATCTTATAGAGACTCCTAAGAATCCTCAGAAATTAACTACCCCAGGTATGTCATCTATTTTTAGTTCTCTTTCATGTACACATTTTTTACAGGATTAAAAAACCTTATATAGATATTAAATTCATTTTCGATGGCTCAAGGGTAATTAAATCAGGTAATCTTGCTGATTTTTAGGTCAGGATTTGTTAGAATGGTGTAAAGAAATGACAAAAGACTATGCAGGAGTAAAAGTTACTAACTTGACTACAAGTTGGAGGAATGGCATG
This sequence comes from Diaprepes abbreviatus, assembly GCA_034092305.1. Lineage (NCBI taxonomy): Eukaryota > Metazoa > Arthropoda > Insecta > Coleoptera > Curculionidae > Diaprepes > Diaprepes abbreviatus. The sequence goes on from JASJET010000129.1 coordinate 6,124,327, forward strand.
GCGTTTTGTGCACTTATTCACCATTTTAGACCTGAATTGATGTAAGTTATAACAGTTAGGTCAAAAACAGAATTATGATTTTTATGGATTTGTTTTTAGCGATTTTGACTCATTGTCTCCTCACGATATCAAATCAAACTGTAAAATAGCATTCGATGCAGGAGATAAGCTTGGCATATCTAGAGTTATAGAACCTTCAGACATGCATATGTTGGCAGGTAAATAGAAAACTTTACTAAAATCCATTCATTTTTGATCTCTTGATATTTCTCTAATAAAAACATTGTTATCAGTTTAATATTTGATTAACATTTGCAGTTCCTGATAAACTCGCTGTAATGACATATCTACATCAATTAAGAGCTCATTTCACTGGTCATCAATTAGAAGTCCAACAAATAGGCAGAACAGCAGATGAGAGTAACTATGTGATAGGGAAGTTTAATACGGACAAGGATACTGATATCACGAAGCAAGTTTTCGGACAGGAAATTATAAATTTGAGGAAAGCCAAGCAAAACAGGAAATCTACAGGTATTTTTTTGGAAAAAATATATTTAAAACGGATAAAATCACATTTAAAATATATATAAAATGTTTCATTATATAAACTAGATAAAATACGAGGGCACCCGACCTAACAAAGAAACACAAAAATTTCTCAACATAGTCTCCTTTTGTTTGAAGGTTGCCAAAGATTAGGTATCTCAACATTGAGTTTACTGAAGATTCCATTATTATTTTTAATGTAAGCTGCTTCTATAAATTTTCTTTCTTTCATGTTGGGTTCCCTATATATTACCGCAGCCTCAGACCATTTTATATGGTGTTGTTAATCCCAGGCGTGTTTTACAATACCTGATCTCGACGTTTTCCCTTTTTGCGTATGTTCCTTAATTCTAACTTATAGTGGTTTTATGGTTGCTCCAATATACATACATACTTACATGACCTCTAAGTGTATTTCCTGATTTAAAGGCTGTTTTTATATTATAACTTCTGGCAATTCGTTTTATTTTCCTCGAAGTTCCTTTAATGTACGGAATTGTGAAGAAGGAATGTATTTCTTGGTGTCCAGTGGTTCACAAATGTACTTAGAGCTCATTTAACAAAAACGAAACCAAAAACTACCGATAAGAATGAGTGCGTTTACAAAGTTCCATATGAGTGTGGCGAAATGTATATTGGAGCAACCAAACGACCACAAGAAGTTAGAATTAAGGAACATAAAACTCATACACAAAGAGGGGAAACGTCGAGATCAGGTATTGCTGAACACGCCTGGGATAAACAACACGATATAAAATGGTCTGAAGCTGCGGCAATATATATGGAGCCCAACATAAAAAAAAAGAAAATTTATAGAGGCAGCTTACATTAAAAATAATAATGGATTTCAGTAAACCCAGTGTTGGCAACCACTACTTTGTAACATATAATCATTGAGATGTGTACAGTGAAGCGAAACTTTGCGCTTCAATGGACACAGTCTCTATATAAGCTCGTAGCCTTAAGATAAAACATTCAGTTGATACTTGATAACGATTAGAGGTACAACCTAATCAAAACGTCGTAAAAACAAACAAAAATAAAGACAATGCAAGTCGGACAACCACATTTTAGTCAATAGTCTCTTTTTAACTCGATACACTTTTTTCAGCAATGTTCAATAACTTCAATACTCTGTTTATAGTAAGAATCATCGAACTCCTCAAAATAGCCATCAATCGCAAACTCCACCTCTTGTTCATTGGCACATATTTTACCACCAGGCTAAATCTGGCTCCTAGGGTGCGCTAGGAAGCAGTTCGAACATTAACTCATTAAAATTGACAATACCGATAATTGATATGTGAACTGGTGCATTATCTTGAAACGACACCTTCTTTTGCGTCAAATTTGGGCGTTTTTTCTTGATTTCTTCACTCGAATGCTGCAATAGGTTCGCATAACCCTCTTTGTCGATTGTTTTTCATTTTTGAAGATAATCAATGAACATTATTCCACGCGCCATGATCTTGCCAGAAGATGGAACTGTCTTCGTTTTCTTTGGAGTTTTGACTGTTCGTTCGTCTCAGATGTGAAATGATGAACCCATGTCTCATCCATGGTTATGAATCGAGGCAGAAACTCGGCTTTGTTTCTGTGAAACATTGCTTTCGTGTCCAAATTTTCAGTAAAATACGATGTACAGCACTTTTTGAAATACCTACTAGCTCGCGTACTTTCAGTTGACTTTTGAGAATTTTCTTCACTATTTGTCGCGTGATCACTTCATTTGATCGATTACTGGGATGTTCGTCTTAATATTTCATACAGTCTCCTTTAAATTAAACTCTATCGAAGGAACAGACTCCCTCAGACTTGAATCTAGTTCGGCCTTGATATTGGTTAGAATGAAACTTTTCAAATGAATGTATGTATGTGCGTAGAATTGGGGTCCGTACACTGCGACCTCGTAGATTTATTGTGTCCCCCTACTGCTGCCAAGTTGTAAGAGTGACCTTATCGGCTAGAGCATATCCTCCAGTCCTATTTCCCTCAGGAACTTTAGGATGTTGGCCGGCTTCTTCGATTTGGTGTATTCCCAAGAACCGGATCTAATGGTTTTCTAGAGCACTGCACTCTGAAAGGATATGAACAGAGGTTTTGTCCTCCTCCTCACAGAATCTGCACTATTCTTCTTCTATCAGTCCGAATTTCTTGAGGTGTTCCTTCTGGTGGCAATGCCTCGTCAGGACCCCTGTCAGAACTCTGAATTGGTTTTTACTTAAGCTTATGCATTCTTTGAATCTCTTTTGGTCGTAGTTCCCAAGAAGTATCTTCGCTTGTCCCAATCCTTGCAGCTCCATCCAATAATTGGATCTCCTGCTTTTTTTTTATATCTTTGGTTCTTCCAGCATTACGCTGCTACTGATTCCACAGAAAGGCTTTGGCCCCAGAAATGGTGTCTCAGCCCCTTTCATCGCGAGCCTGTCTACTATTTCATTCCACTCTATCCCAGTGTGTCCCGGTACCCGGTTTTAAATAACGATGACCAATTTTTGTTATATTTACAAAATCATTAAGACCATTTATTATTGATGGCTGTCAAACAAATACTAAACGAAGCGTCTTTAAACTTTAGCTTTATAAGGTTTGTAATTTCGACCATAGTTTTTTTTCAAACAATAACCACTGTCAATACGTCAAGTAGGGTACTTCTGGGGCTACCCTCGTAATCTTATGAGAATGTCTCATGTAATGGTAATTGAAATGTTAGAAAGTATTTTTAAGATGACAGTCCAAATCGACGAACGATAATTTTTCATTTGACAATACCATAAAAATTTCCTTTCCATGTAAATATTCGTTTTGTTAAAACAAACATCTCGTGTAATTATAGCTCACCAAACTGGGACCTATGGTTTTGACACATATACAATATTAATATTAAACCTCACAACGAAATTTATCTATTTACATAATTGTTTATACAAAATGAGTATGTATTTAATAGTGTCCGATAACTCTAAAGTTTCATAGAAAAACTGCAATATAATATGGTATATTTTTTGCTAATTAGAAAAACAGTATGAATAAAACCAAATTAAAAGCACAGAGATCAATGATAATGCAAAATTATGCGTGAAACTTTAGCTTTATAAGGTTGGTACTTTTCAAACAATAACCGCCATCTATACGTCAGGTTGGGTACTTTTGGGAGTACTCTCGGAGTGAGTCAAGACGACAAGGAAAATCTGAATATAAGCATATTACGTCCTTTTAAGTTAAAAACGTATCGTCCACACGGACCAATTCATTCCGCAGTTGTAAGGAGTGTGTTTTTTTTGTCTGAACCTAACTTTTATTAGAATTTTTGGTTATATTTTATCTAAAAATTAAAATGAAACAAAATAAAACATTAATTGCAGCAGTGTTGTAATCTAGAAAAAAAGTTACAAAATGTAAGGAGATTATTGATATATTCTTTATTAAAAAAAAAACACGGAAAAGTCATCGTTACTGGATCCGGTCTATATGTGAGAAAAAAGCTAGAGAAAAAGTTAGACATAGTAATAATTGAATTCAAGAAATGCGAAAAAATAATCCTGTCTCTTTAAAAATATGTTCACGTTACTATGGACGAATTAGAACAGCTCTTCGCTCTTGTTGCTCCAATAATTAGGAAACACAATATGGAAATGCGTAGAGCTGTATCCCTATTACTAGGTTGGAAGTAACATTGCAATATTTAGCTGAGGAAACCACCATGTCTAATCTACAGTGCGAATTCCGAGTCGGCAAACACAGTATTTTGAAATTATTCAGAAAACTTGTGCCGTAATATGGGACTCTTCAAAAGAAGTTGTATTTCGAAAATTTACCACTTCTACCTGGTAGAAAATTGTCAAGAAGTTCGAAGACGAGAATTTCAATATAACAGCGAAATCGTTTCAATAATTACAATTGTTTGTAGTGTTTAGAAGAATATGTTACATATGATACTAACTGCATTTCTGTTATTAAATTTCCATCAATGGCAATTTTTACATTTTAATTGTTTACAATAGGTTTATATAAAGTTTGCTATGGGTAGGATTACCAGACGACAGAATTTTTCCTGACATGTCCGGAATATTGGCTCCCTGTTAGGGAAACAGGAAAAAACTGCAATTGTGAGGATTTTTTTGAAATTGAAAGAGGAAAATTTATTCATTTTAATAAGAAAAAACAAATTAATGAAACCTTAACAAAATGAGTAAATTTTTAATTTAATATATTAATAAATTTAGTTTCATACTTTTTATTGATTGATATTTCTTTTAGCAATTGCTGGTATTTTATAACCATTTCATGACATTCTTCACAATATGGGTTCTTTAAATTAAATTGTGTATTGAGTAGAAATTTAACAGAGGATATTCTTGTAAACCAACTATTACTACAAATTATTATTAAATTACTATATATAAATATCTTTAACTTACGCTTATGGATTAATAGATATTTAAAGTCTAATATTTAATACTCTCTAAGAAAAGTTATATCTTAAATACATTTATATTCTAATCAGCTCAAACAAAAACATTCCTTAATCTCCGAAACTCTAAAACTTTCTTTTTTACAGAAACCATTAGCTTTGTTCATATTGTCTTATCATTCCATAAATACACACTTTTTCATTTCAGTAATCATGTAAATAAATAGTTATATTTGTTAGTACGACTATTAGTTTAAAACAATAATTTAGATATAGAAACATGATATAACTAAGATATGAACATAAAGACGAGGGAATTAAAAAACTACAATAGTGACATTAAATTAGTAAGTAAGAAGAGTTGGTACCTCCTGATTTAATGAATACTTTAATAAAATATTAAAAGTGATATTAGAAGATTTATTTGAATTCATTGAAACCAGTGATAAATCAAAAACAGAACCAGCAAAGTTATAAAATCGGTGGGAGCGGCAAAGCAAAGCTCTTCTTAGACCACTGAGCTCCCATTAATGACACTCGCTGAATATTCGAATTAGACAAAATGTCAGGATATTTACTGAAAAGTCCAGAATATTGTCAGGAAATCTCATTATTTGATCTAGTAACCCTAGCTAAGAGTTTATCTGTGGATTAGTGTCTCGGTATCACAGATTGTCGTTGAAGCGAAATTGTATTATACAAGGGCCTTTATTCCATAAGATTTAATTTATATAACAAACAACTGTATTATTACAATTATTACATAATAAAAAAATTAACAAGAATTTTTTTTTGATGACGAAGCAGTAATGATCTTCGTAACAAGCATTTTTAATAAATTAAAACAATTTAACATACTTGATAAATATTAATTATCTCAAATAACGCAAAATAAAAAAATATGAATAAAACAACAAACTTTTAAACAAAACATAGGTTATGTTCATACAAAATATTGAAAATAAACAGTTTCCACCATATTTAAAGCAGTCCGCTGAAAACTTCACCATGTTGCGTAATGACCTTGAAAAAGGCGGATTTAGGCGGGAAATCTTCAGCCTTTGTCTTTTTTTTTAAATTTAACAAATCACAATGCTGGAAATTTGACGCCACGCTTACGCCCAGATTTTTCTTGTCGTCTGGACCCACTCTCGTAGCTTCAACACCTACCTAACTTTTGTTATTTTTTTTTCAGAAAAAGAAATGAATTTGGCCAATAAGGAAGGAGGCAAAGGTGACGCATCCAAACTTAATTTACCCCTCAAAATTACAACTGAACCTTTGCCGTACAGAGAGAACAGCAAAGAGAAATCACCCACCACCGTAAAAGATGTCAAAGATATTTTGTTAAGTAGTTCAAAGAATATTATGAGTAAGGTAAAGCTTTACAAGATTTTTTAAATTTATTTTGAAGGGAAATTTCTTAAATTATACTTTTTAGACTTTGCTGATAAAGGAGAAATCTCGATGATTTTTTTACGAAACATTTCACTTTTAGAAATAAATATCTCCACCCTATGTTGCAATATATATATATATATATAGCTCCACCTGGCGCTCGAAAAATAAATATAAAATAAAAATTCTTTATTGTAGGTTATGTCGTCTCCGGCGAAGGATAAACAACCGCAACCAACGAAAAAACAGGAAGAGAAAAAACAAGAAACGAAAAAGCCCATATTAATGACGAGGAGAGAGTTGACGGATCCGTTTGGATCGGATGACGAAGAGGAACCTCCCCCTCCTCCTCCCCCACCCATTAATAAACCCGATAACACTGCTAAGGAACTTAACGGTGAAGTTAATGTGAATGGGCCTTTAGATAATTCTGAAAATAAGGACGCCGATGATGTATTCGCAGATTTACCGAAACCTAATCCTGTAAGTTACGTTTTCTGTAGTTTAGGAGTTTTTTTGATTCATCACTAACTGACTTACAATGAGTAGCAGTATTTTAAAAGCGTGTAATTTTTGAGAAAACCCTGTAACTATTATAAAACACAACAAACCATTATACCATATGCTAAAAGTTGCATTCAAATATTTTTGATATTGTGTGAAATTTACAGATTTAACTCTACCTGTTTTGTATTCATATAAAAAGTACGTTAATTTTTCCGTAAAACAAACGTCGGCGATAAGAGGTTTTGAAAACCAATAGCACAAATCGAGCAGTAGCATTCATACGCATGAATTTCCCATAGAGATATTAGTACCAGAAGTTTGCCAATATTTGACCCTTATTCTTGTATAGCATACAAGTTTCATGGAACCGTCCTAATTAACTTTCCAGAAAGCTTATGAATTAATTTTATAAAGGATCTCACTTAATATTTCACGAAAGATTCCGGGAAACGTAAAACATTCCTGTAAGTTTCTGGGAGATAACATGCACCTTCCAGAGAAGCTTAGTGTAACTTTGTAGCAAGATTTCAAGGAAAGTTTCCGTTATCCCATATTGATACTTACAAGAAAGCTTTCTATAAACGTCTAGTAACCTTCTGAGGACTTTTATGGATAATTCGCCTTCCTTTAGAGTTATCGTAAGCTTAAGCGTAATCTTTCATCAGTGATTTGCTGGTGACGTGATTACTTACTACAGTATTTCACGATATGTATAATGTGTCTTTTTATTAAACCTCGTTTTCACAGTCTGTTTGACAAGAGCATGTATGGCAAAAGTCAAAAAAGGACTTCGGGGTGGTAAATAAAAAAAGTAAATATGCTATACAAGTATCCTTTATTGTGATGCTTTATTATTAATAAGTGGTGTAGTCGTCTCCATTATCCATAATTGACTGAAGTTTCCGGGACATGTTTTCTACAAATTTACTAGCATAATTTGAAGACAAAGTCCCCCATATCAGTTGAATTTGACGAAATAATTGCTTGACAGTCCAGATCTTCCATATACCGAAACATTTTCTATGAGATTTGCATCTGGCGATTGTGATGGCCAATCTAATACATCATTTATGTGTTTTCACGCGATACAAAGATGACTTTGATATTTCGAGTAATTGTTTTCTTGCAATAGTCAGTATTTATTTTTTCTTATATATTTTGGCCATTTTAGCTGCTTTTAAATTGTTTGTAAAGATATATGAAGTGCCAAATTTCTGTTTTGAAAAACAGCCCCAAACGGGCATCTTTACCTAGTGTTTGACCGTTCGGTGGATGGAAGGACGTGCACAAAAAGAAAATTCGTCAGAAAAAATTACGTTGTCCCAATCGCGGTCCAAATTTTGCGTCGCCCATATGAGTCTCATTTCAATGTGTTGCTTTATTGTGCTACGAAATTTTACTTCATTAGCCAGTAAACGTTTTATAGTATCACACGACACATTTATTCTCTTTTTTCGCAAAATCGTTTACCCACCAAGTAATGATAGAAGAGAATTCTTCTGGAATAATTGTAAAATCACCCTGCCCTCCATTTCGTTGTTTTTTTTCCATGGAAACATGATCCAGTATATCATCGATATTTTTTACATCAGAATAGCGTTTCATCCACTAATTAACAAATGTTTTTGACTTCTTCTATATTTAGCAGCCGCTCCGATGACATTTTGGGTCCTTTTGAATACCAACATAAAAATACAGCTTCGTAACGTGGTTCGCGGCACTCATGACGAAATACGTCCTTTTATAACAAAGATCGAAGTGCAACTAAGGCGCCCTATACTAAGCATCTCAGGGGAGGGGTCACGCTACTTACTCTTATTCAAACTACCGCTCTTGATGGTTTCCAAGAAAAATTTTAGTCGTATACAATCTTGTCACACACACCGTATGTTCTTTTAAATAAGTTCAGTAGTTTTTCCTTGTCTTTAAAACTAATTTGACTCTGTTTCTATTAAATTTTTATAAAATAAAGTTTAATAGAGGACAGGAATGATAGAGATGATATCCTAAAAGATAGTGTTCCGTGGGAAGACGGTAACAAGTCAAACTTCCTTTTTAGAGAACTCGAAAAGCTCTTTTACATTCTTTGGTAATGAATTTATGAATCTCTTTACTTGCATCAAAGAAAATAATTTATAGAAAGATTCTATATACAAACGGTGAGTTCCTACAAGTCCTCTTAGTTGACAGATTACTTTTGACTCGACATTTAGGGTTACTCAAAAATTACTCGCCCTGTTCAATGCTTTACACTTTTTTGTTTCGTTTTTTTTTTTATTTTTTGTCCAATCGATAGAAATGTTTAGCTTTTGGCTTTTGTCCCGCAATTCAAATTTTTTTACCAAAGGTCAATCATTCTACTAACAGAAAATATTTTATTAACACAACTTTTGATAATAAGGTTTGGATTAGAATTAAAATGTTTTTCACGCGTATTGTGCAGCAAATTCTTATGAGACATTCGGAGCAGAGGGAAAGGGCCAGGGTGCTGCTGGAACAAACCAAAAGGGATAGCTCGAATCCTGCATCACCAACTAAGGTATGTATATTTCGAAACCATAAAGATTACCCATGCATCATAGTTTGTATTTATGTTGGTTTTAGAAAAATTCCTATTTTATTTATTGAATTTATTGATTTTCTTGAATAAAATATTACGAAGAAACTAGTAGAATTAGCATAATGTCAGAACTAGGGCCCGGTTGTTTGAACGCTGAGTAACGTAATAATATTTTTATTTATATATGAAAAAGTGTTGATAAATAGTAGATATTTAATTTCTTGGTACACACATACAGATTTTATGCTATCCTTTTCTAATTGCATTATTTAAACGAGTATTATATGATAATCGGTACGTCAATTCTGCTGATATGAATATATGGTTGCCTAAATTATTGTTATTGTTATTTTCAATATGTAAACAATATTTACCAATAAAAATAAATTTTTAAATCCTCTTTTTGTTAATATTAATTATAAACTTCGCATTTATAGTAATTTCTAACACTTAAAAACACCGAAAAAAGTCTCGACAAGCAATTAAACTGAAAGAAAGGATAAGTAAACATGTTTATGTCTGTCAAACATCAAAAAAGCCTCTCCCCCACTGACCATAAACAGCCTTCAAACAAATCTATTGTTGATTAAATCTAGAGTATGATCGAAACGAAGAAAATTGTCATAAGATAAAAATAATGTATGGGAAATTTTTAGCATTTTGTGTACACATATGCTTATTGTTTATATTTATTGTTTGTAATTGTGTCCTTTCCAAAATATGTCATTAGACGATGTATTTTTCCTAATACATTTACCACTGTAATACTTACCATCAATTTAGTTTCCTATTTTACAAAATAAATTCTGAAAAAATTTTAACATTGTGAGTCTGAAAAAACTATAGCGATTTAATTTGCAGATATTTTAAAGAGGTACAGGTTAATAGGACGCACGCTAGCTTAACATTTTGTCATAGATATGAATCTTAAAATTATATAACCAGAATTATAATGTGGAAAATATCCCGTGAAACGAATACTACAAGTTTATATAAACTTTTTTCGTATAGGCTTCCTCTTGGAGATATGGGCTCCTAAAGAGCTGCAATGGAATTAAGTTTTTTACACGTAATTATTGAACTACCAGGTAAGATACTTCAAATGACTATCCAAGAAAGTGTTGTGAATTACTCGCAGCTGCAGGGACGAACTAGCTGTGACATTCATGACCCCATTTTTTTACGCCCTGTATGATAAGAACTTTAGACATCGTTTTTTACATACCTTTAATCATTCGCTAAAAATTAAGTGCTCTTCATTCATGTCGCTAATCCTAACGGTTTTCGAAAAATCGTCATGTTATTTCCATCATGTATTTGGCGTATTTCGATACAAGATACATATTTTTTCCTATCAAATGTTCAACCTTCAACCTTATGATAAAAAAAACTTCTAACCAAAATTAGAGTTTACCTCTTTAGTTAAAAACATCTAATTTTGTGAATTGCAGGTCGACCTAGGTTCGCAAAAAATGTGCGTTTTGTTTTATCGGCACCAAAAATAAAGTATTGTTGTTACAAACGTTGGCTAGCTACGAAAGAAATAAATATTCTGCATTTTAAAACTTGTCAACTTTCACATCGCTGATCCATTTATTCTTTACTTGGATATTATTTTACTGATTTTTGGATTTGTGGTGAAATTAATTGTGAAATAATTCGAAATATGGAATACACGTTTATTGAGTATGCAGATATGCTTTTGTTGTATGGTCTTGCATCTTGCAATGCTTTGGAAGCCAGGAGACTATAGCACGACAGATATACTAATCGTACTTTCCCAGATCAGAAAACATGTCAACAAGTTGACCAACGTATATATAGAGAATGGTAGGCGACTCCGTTTAATAAGGTAATATTATTAAATTTCTTTATAATTCTAGGAAATTTTGGGAAAAGAAGTACTGATGCTAGTCAGGGAAGAACAGTTCGTACGCCGCAATTAGAGGAACATATTTTAAATACTGTAGATGACGCTCCTTCCAAAAGCACTCGTTCATGAAGTTCTTCAAAAACAGCTGTTATATCCATATCATTTGAAAAAAGTGCATGAACTGATTCTTGAAGAATGCAGTTCGCAAACTGGCTATTGGATCAGCAACGAAATAATGTAAACTTCATTAGCACTATTCTCTTCACGGATGAAGCAGGGTTTACCAAAAATGGTATCATAAATTTACACAACTCACATGTATGGCCTGATGAAAACTCTCATGCAAATATTGTTTCGCATCATCAAATTCAGTTCCAATTAATTAATGTCTGGACAGGAATCATTGTCTATTAATTGATTGGATCATTCATATTGCGCTAGAACGCTTTTCATGATTTAATAGAGCATTTACCACTTACAACCCGCCGAAACATATACTACGTGCACGATGAGGCACCCCTCATTTCACCGTTGCTGTGCTGTAGCACCTGAATAACGTATACCAAAACCGTTGGATAGATAGAGAAGGACCTATTGCCTGGCCTGCTCGATCTCACGCCCTAACGCCGTTAGATTTTTACCTGCGGGAACACCTCAAAGCCTTGGTGTATTCCATTGTGGTCGACAGTAGGGAAGAACTTCTACGGAGAATCACGTTTCATTGTGATCAAATAAGGAACAATGCCGAGTTAATGTGGCGGATACAGCAGCCCTCAATTCGCCAAGCCCGCGAGTGTATCAGACTTCACGGAGCCCATGTTGATCCCTCTTACGAAGTTTTTAACTACGTAGTTAGTTTGACTTTTTATTGGAACTATGGTGACAAAGTAAAATTTCTCTTTTTCATATTCAACCCGACAGAAGTTAGGGGACTAACAGTGTAAATAAAATGACGTTTTTTTCGAAAGCGGTTAGGATTAGCGACATTAATGAAGAGTACCTAATTTTTAGTCAGTAGTTAAAAGTATGTAAAAAAAGTTCTTATCATACAGGACGTATAAAAATGGGGTCACGAGTGTCACAGCTAGTCCGTCCCTGCAGCTGGGAGTTATTCACAACACTTTCTTGGATAGTGATTTGAAGGATCTTACTTGGTATACATCATATTAAAAAATTGAAGTATACCTGGTGGTTCAATAATTATATGTAAAACACTTGATTCCATTGCAGCTCTTTGAGAGCCCCTATCTTCGAAGAGGAGGCCTATACGGAAAGAGTTTATATGAACTTATAGTATTCCTCAGAGACATAAGAATAATTTCAAATCTATACTATGGCCAAAAAAGCAGCAATTCGACTAGACGAGATATCATCAGAAGAAGTAGAAATACAAAAAGATGTTCGTCAAGGATGTGTACTTTCACCAATTCTCTTTAACCTCTACTCGGAGGATAAATATTGCACTTGGTGATCTGGACATGGGCATTAAAATTAATGGCATGACAATAAATAATCTGTGGTACTCCGACGATACATACAAATACCTGGGCATAACTATTAATGAAAACAATGACAGCTCCCAAGAAGTACGAATACAGGTCAGAAGCACATTTACAAGAATGAAGAGGCTTTTTTACTGACTGACTAGATGCTATGTGCTATCTGTACTATACTATGGGATGGAAGTCTGGAAGTGTCCAGTGGAAGAGTATTGACGTGAGGAGGCTGGAGGCATTTGAGATGTATGCATGTATGCATAAGAATAGAGAAGTAAATCTAAAAATTAAGAAAAGAAAGCTGCTCTATATGGGACATGTCATGAGAGGAGAAAAATATCAAATATTACAAATTATTATGCAGTGAAAAATCCAAGGAAGGAGAAGAAACCCATGGCTGAAAAACCTTAGGGAGTGGTTTGGTTGAAGTAACAATGAACTATTTAGAGCCGCAGTCTCAAAAGTGAGAATCGCCCTGATGATTGCCAACGTTCGAAGCGGAGATAGCACCTAGAGAAGAAGTATTCCTTTCGCATATTTTTTTCCTTTCCAAGAGATTTCTCACATTTTCTCGGATACCCTGTATATCTATATAATCGCCTTCCTAAATTATTATAAAATACTAACTTGTAAAAAATTTCAAATTAGTCTAAGAAAATGTTGTTCGAAACAATTTTTTGTTAATGATAATCTTTTTTATTATTTTGTTTTCCATCACTTTATTTTGTACACTGTGACTGCAGTTTCATAGCTTTGCAACATTTTCAAACTTAATACTTAAAAACTACGTTTACAAAGGTAGACATAGCATTAGGGTGGGTATTGACCATTGGTACTTACAGAGATTATAATGGCAATATAATGACAATAATATTATAATAGAGAAAATAATGGAGAATCCCAGACATCTGTCTGGTCGTTTAATAAGTTTATTGTAGGGTCTTTATTACGTTTATAAATTTCAATATATTTTAAAATATCGTGTTATTTAATTTTTGATACTGAGTGTATAACTTTTAAATTATTAATATTTAGAAATATATGCCCTGTTTCTAAAAAATGATTAGCAAAATTCGAATTTTTTTTATTCTGTAAGAAGGATGTCCTCTGTTCTTTAAATCTGATATTGAAGCTTTTGCCAGTCTGGCCTACATATTGGCTATTACATTCAGTACAGCTTAGCTCATAAACCCCTGATTTTTTAAGGGGTTCAGTTTTTTCATTAGCATTAAAAAAACTGTGAAATTTTTTGGGGAGGTCTGAAAGCTATTTTTATAACATTTTTAGAAAGTGTATGTGCTATTTTATCCGAAACTAGACAAAATATATTAAAGTGTGGTAAGCTTTGTTATCTCTTGTAATATTTCTATTATCAGAGTAAAATTCAAGAGAATTAATTGTCATGTTTATCTGTTTTTTCATGGTAAACTTTATTTTCGGATGTAAACTGTTCAGATGGTTTAACGTGTTATTTAAGCCTTCGTCCTCACCCGTGAAACATACTAGGATATTATACACGTATCGGTATCAAAAATTTATATTCTTAGCCAGCCCCGTTTCCAGGAAATTCTCTTCCAGATTAGACATAAAATTTTTTCGAAATAAACGTAGAGTACCATTTTTTTAGCTTCTCATTCAAAGGATCTAATAAATCTATTGGTGTGATGCGTTCAAGACTTCCTTTGTAACAAAGGTTGTTTAAGACCTGAATTTATAAGTCTTTATTGCTTATACAACATTCCAAAATTTCATCAAAATATACAAGGCCGTTCAGAAGTTACAGCCCTAAAAGTGCGTCACTGGATTCCCTTTTGGGTGCAATATCTCTCTTAAGGGGCACCGTAGGAAAAACATTATAAGAAACACTAGGATTATTTTAATGCGTCCGGTACACTGCCAAGAGTTTACTACATGCTTACCGGACACCCTGTATATATAACATTTGCCGGCTTTAGATCTCTCATACTCTTTTTGTCAGATGCACGACACAATACCTCTCTTACATTTATACATTTGTTATAGGTCTATTTTATTATGTTAGAAATTTTATTTCCTAGGGTTTAGTATAGTTTACAATACTACCTTGAAAACGTGATATTTTTCTTACTTTATGTTAATGAGCTATACCTTTTCCTACAATTTCGAGACTGGAATCATAAACTAATCCGGTCATTTTACGATCACCGATGGTCAGAGAATTCCAATTGTTTTGCAAGGGGGTCTCTACGATGTTGCCATTTAAACGGAATTATTCTCAATTTATGTTGCATCGAAAATCAAAATCAGTAGTTCGACTGAAAAGCTGGAGAACGTGACAACACTGCACGATACTAGTAAATGATAGGTAGAGATATTTAAATACCCGCATTTTGAAAGGAAGAGATCTGTTCTTCCTTGGTTCTCCCTCAGTTTAAAGTTGTTCAGTTTTAAGAGTCGAATTCCTGTGCGATTAGGTAAAAAAAGTCGTTTCAGTTTTTGAATATATAATCAGGGAAACATTAACAATGTGATATTTTTCTAAATGACTTGCTGCTTTTATTTTATCATATAGAATCGCCTCCCTTAATTTGCTTCTGTCATCTCGGGACACCTTAAAAAAAATAAAAATTTAAAGAATAAATAAAATAATTCAAATAAGTAATTAAAATTTCCGGATATATTTATGATGAGATTTGTTTTGCTTTTTTAGTCAGAAGAGGACAGGCAAAATCTGCTTCGTGAGAGAGCGAGACGGTTGCTTGCCGAAGCCAGAAGGGGTTCTGGTCCTACCACCGAAATTATACGAGTTAGTCCGGAATCTATTCGAGCCTACGCGGAGACAGAAGAGAAATTATCTAGGCTAGGTGAAGAGATAGAGCATCTGGAAAGACAGAATAGTACAGGTAAGGAGTATCTTAGGTTTGTTAAGATATTTTTAGAGTACTGTAACACATCGGAACATTTTAGAAAATGTTGAGATATGAGAGGACAATATTTAACATAAAATAATCTTTACTATCTCCCCAATTTCGAAGTCGTAGAACACGATTCTGGTCTTGCTTTTGCACAATTTTTATCCAGTTTCCTGCAAAACAGAAAATCACTTTTCACTTAGGGTTAAATATTTTGTACTAAATCCTTAAAATTTTGTTACGTCCACAAATTTATTGTTTAGACACTTCTATATTATATAAAATTTCATAACTTTGCACTTTTTTTTAATCCGAAAAATCAAGGAAAACGAACTTTAAAAACAAAATCGCCGGTTACATTCGTTAACGACATCACTCGTCTTGAAAGGAAAATAATTTGCGATGTTGCAATAGCATAATTACAATTTCTGTGAAATACACATATATTGCTTTCTTTCTATTAAAGCTGTAAAGGAAAGTACCCAAAAAATATATTTGATTGACGTGAAGAACACTTCTACAGATACTTGGCGAAACATTTCTTTCGGAAAAAATATCTCGACCACAAGAACATGTACCAAGATTTGATAAATACATGAGACAAATTTATTCCCCTCTTTTAATGAGAATGAGGAAAAACTTTAATAATTTTCTTTTATTGTTCAGGTGCTAAACAATACGGTTATTAAATCGAATTTATAATCGTAATTCATTTTTATACATCTTGGTTTCGGAGTTTCAATAATTGTATTATTTTTGTGGCAGATATTAAATCATCCGCTTCGCTGCTAACTTAGACCTTTCTCAATGTCCTTCCCTGGCCAAAATTATGCCGCTTCCATGTGGTCTCTTCTGGACAATAACCTTGGTCAGCTTAGCTAACTTACCTGTACTAACCAAAAATTTCGGTTTTTACATTACAAAAATTAAACTATGTTGTTAACTTAGATGGATAAATTTTCTATATATTTTTTTTAATAAAAATTTATTCAATGAAAATAGTTTACATCTGGCAACATCGCAGCCAATATTTTGGCATTTTTTGTAATAAGGCTTTTTCGTTGAAATACAAGTTTTTCTTAATTTGTTTACTCAAATTAGTGGAAAAATAGTTGAAATATATTTTTTGTATTTTATTTTTTTTTATGTTCCTTTTATTTATTTATTTATTCACAAACTCTACAGATTTTCCTATAACTTATAACATATTTACAAGGACAGAATAATAGCACCTAGATGATTAAACATATATATGTGCTATATTATAATGAATATAAACAAAGTCTATAAACAATGCTTTATAGATCAAAGTTTTCCTGTCCAGAAAGTTTCTTAATAAATAGACTTTATGGACTAAGCCACGAATCTTTTTTGAAACATAGTCTACGTGTGGTTGTCATTTAAGGTAAGAATCGATTATTACATGCAATGTATTATAATTAGTGACCTTCTAAAGTGCAGCGTGGTGTTTTTTATGTTTTCCGTAAAATCGAAGAAATATTGTGGAGAATTAAGGCTAGAATTGTATTCTACGACCTTGAAATAAGGGATATGTAACAAAATGTTGAAAAAAAACTATTGTTTCCTAAATCTCACTTAATCGAAATACTTACCTCTCTTCATATTGATTGTCCTGAGTGCTCTTGTGGGGTTGAACGAGTGGTTTGTTACGAATGACCTGTTGCTGAATGTCTTGAAGACTAAACCTCTGGTGGTGTACATAATGAACATAAAATATCGGTTCAATATAAGAATACGGTCGTTGATTCGGTGGAGAGCCTTTCGTTTTTGAGCATTCAAATTGACCGTAGATTGGACTGGAGATCTTATGTGGATCAGCTTGCTGGTAGCATTGCACGGTATTGCTATGCCCTTAGAATTATTGCAAATATGATAAATGTTGATGCGGCTCTGACAGCGTATCATGCCTATATGTCTAGAGTAAGCTATGGTATTATATTCTGGGGAAACTCTGTGGATACTGACAGAATATTTATACTGCAAAAAAGATGTGTCTGAACAATTTATAAAATGAAAGAAATTGAAAGCTGTAAGAATGTTTTAGTGTGTATAATTTTCGTGGTTAAGAATTATTATTCTCTCTTTGGAAATGTAGAATGTAATCATAGTTATAATACAAGAAACAGGAATGCACTTTTGCCAGATAGAGCTAATTTCAGTTATGTTCAACGTAAGGTAACACATAGGATAATATCAATTTGGAACAACCTACCACAAACTTTCAAAAGTTATATGGGTTGTATGACCAACAAACATAAAAATAAATTAAAATATTTTCTATAGTTTAAAGTGCTTGCAGAATGAGCATTAGTATTTTTTTTCTTTGTGTAACATGATCTACACGTTATGGGTATATGTAATTTATATAATTATTGTAAGGTCTAGTGATGTATAAATAAATAAATAAAATAATTGTCAATCAGTGTAGTTGTCATTTTCATAATTCAGACAAAATTAACCATTGACAGTTAAAATTTATTGCTTTAGAATAAGGTTTAAAGCGGTTTTGTCTGGCACTAGTATATATTTTTTATTTTTGTAGGTTCTGAGAAGAACGGTAACGTATACTCACAAATCATTATAAATAAAATGGAAGAATACTCAAACAAATACAGTCCTGGAGATAATATCGACAG
This sequence comes from Diaprepes abbreviatus, assembly GCA_034092305.1. Classification (NCBI taxonomy): domain Eukaryota; kingdom Metazoa; phylum Arthropoda; class Insecta; order Coleoptera; family Curculionidae; genus Diaprepes; species Diaprepes abbreviatus. The sequence goes on from JASJET010000129.1 coordinate 6,142,672, forward strand.
AACAGATAGGATAACGCCCGATAAGTTACCCGACGATTTGGGATTAAAAGAGGTAAAGTAATTATCTTTTTCCCTTTTTAATTTGTTATGACAGCATTAGATAAGAAATGGACCTGACTACGCAAGAATCTGTCTACTTAGAAAACTTAAATGTTTTGAATTCATTTTTTTATTTTATTTTATAAAACAGTTTTAAAAGAATATTTTAAAAAATAGTTTACCCTGCTCTCTAACAAAAAGCAAATTTTTGCCTGTACCCTGTATACGGTAGGATTTAAAAAAAAAATTTCTATGTAATGTTTTGTTCTTAGCATATTCTGAGATTATCCGCTATATTTAAATTTTTCTTCTGGCTGACAGAGGGACAATTGAGTGGCCAACCAGATCACCAGATTTAACCCCCTTGATTATTTCTTGTGGGAATACTTAAAAGTTAAAATATAATTGACCCAGCCCGACAATTTAGTAGTCCTAAAAGTTCGAAAACGCCATGAAATACGAAACATAACCGCTGATGTCATCGACCATGTTCAGAAAGAATTTATTCATCGACTTGGCTATTGTCAGTTTGTTAGCGGGGCCCAGTTCGAACATTTTTTTTTTCTATATTTTAAAGTTTTACATTAATTTTTCTTGACAATTTTCTTATGTAATCAACATCAATATTTACTTTGTCGTATGTAAAAAAATGTGTCATTTCTGATTCTGAAATAAAAAATTAGGTTTACAATTGAAAAATATATATATATATATATATATATATATATATATATATATATATATATATATATATATTAACATCAAAGCCCAACAACAATGATTAATAGGGCGTAATAAAATGTAACAAAACAACATACCTACTACAAAATAACAGAAATAATATCACAATAGCATTCCCAGACTTACAATAATACTGAACAGGAACGTAAAAACTGGGTATAACTCAGACTCAGATCACACGAATGCGACACCCTATTAAACACAGAACACATTCGATATATTGGCGACATGCAGTATACATTGGTCCTAGGTATCCTTAAATGAAAGTATACACCATGCCTCCTCGACAGTCGTGGCACATTAAAATTTAGCTTGCACAAAAGCTGTCGACAAACAATCTGACCGTTGACCATCTTGTATAAAAATAAAACTAAATGTAAGTTACGTCCCATTTCAAGACTTTGCAAACTAAATTTATCGATCAACAGTCGATTGTCTATCCCGACCGGTGGATACACTCCCTCAGTTCTCAACCACAAATACTTCATAAACTTTCGCTGAACGTTCTCCATAGCCAATACATATTTATTATAAATCGAAGCCCAAACAAGTGAACAGTATTCAAGTTTACTTCCTACTAGTGCTATAATTAATAATTTTAGGCTTTCAATATTCTTCTTCAAATCTACAGTTTCTGATAATTAAACCCAACATTTGATTAGCCTCAGACACTAATCTGCTGTATTGAAGGTTAAAGCTAAGTTTAGAACCCAATACAATACCCAAATCCTTAGCTGCATCAACTCTTTTAAGAAGGTCATTATTTATTTGATAACTATATAGAATTGGAGATATTTTACGAGTTATAGACATTACTTACTCACATTCAATAACATTTGACTACTCACACACCACCTCTGGGCTGCACTAACACTATTTTGCAATCTATCACAATCCTCCTTCGACTGAAAGAGGCCCCAGATTTGAGCCCTGAGATAACCCCAAAGAGGCCGCAAAACACTGTGATTGAAAGCCATTATATTGATCATACTAAGACCTATTAATAAATATGATGAATAAAACCAAACTTCGCAAGCTTTGCCAGATCAAACTGGCTCATCTTGTCAAAGGCCTTTGAAAAGTCGGTAAACACCACATCAACCTAACCGCCCGCATCCACAGCATCCGCTGTAAACTGCAGAAAAGACGCCAGATTAGTGGATGTTAACCTACCTCTCAAAAATCCATGCTGTTTTGTAGAAAACAAATGCTCGACTTTGTTGATAATGAAGTTATACAGTAGCATCTCAAAGATCTTTGAAAAACCACATCAGAAAGACAGGCCTGTAATTTTTCACTTTGGTCCTATTTTTGCTTTTAAATACGGAACATATTTTAGCTACATTCCATCACTCGGGATACACCAGCTGCTTGAGAAAGGCATTAAAAATTTTACATAGAGGAGCAACCAAAACATTTATAGTGTCTTTAATAAGAAAACTTGGAACAAAATCTGGCCCACTAGACATTTAAGGTTTAAGCCCTTTCGTAATTTTTATTATATCTTGTTCTGTAAAGACCGGAACTGCAACTGTATTGTTGCCCAAATCTCCTAGACTAACCTCTTCAGTAAACGGTACTTCATTATAAACCCCCTTAAAATACTCGGCAAAAGCGTTGACAATATCATTGGGCAATCGAGAGTTTTACCCTGATAAGACACTATCGGGAATAGTGCAGCAATTTTTTTTCTGCTGAACATACTTCCAAAATGATTTAGGGTCATTTCCTCTCTCTATACACTCAATATAACGCCGATATGAGGCCTTTATCGTATGATTGGTCCACGCCCTCAACAATTTGGATTTGTTAAAACAAATGACACTTTACTTTTCCTATACGTTCTAAAAGTGTTTTTCTTATGTTTCAAACTACGAATAATATCCGTGTTACACCATACAGGAAAAGAGCGATCCTTATTTTTGAAGGGTGGCATGGATCTATCCAATATTTTATACAACATTTCATAAAACCTGTCGCAACACATGTTAACATCTGAGTACTGATCCAGCTTTCTTTTCTTTTTAGATGGGCATAGATGTTCATTCTTGGATAGATAAAGAGATGGAAGACCTAGAGCGGGAGCAAAGTGCCATAGATGAACAAGCTGCCATTTTGGAAAAACAGCTCAGGTCTGTAATGGAATCAGGAAATAGTAACGGGGAAGAGGAAGCCCTCATGTCCAAGTGGTTTACGTTTGTCAATAAGAAGAATGCTCTTTTAAGGCGACAAATGCAACTTAACATTTTGTAAGTCGAAAATATGTATATTTTTACTGCTTTTTTGGACTACAACGATAAGACAAGTTCCAGACCAAGCCTTGGACTTTATGTCTTATCATTTACAATTTATATTTGCAATTTAATTATTTGCATTTCAAATTATTTTCTGTATTTATCATATTTAACAGCGTCATAATACCAGCCAACTTTGATTTTCATTCCATAGTAGATTACTGTAACCAGCATCCCCAAAACTTATTTATTTTTTTTTCTCATCCAACATAATTTAGATCACTTCTTGTGTACTTAGGAAGTTGAAATTTAACACACAGATATTGAAGTTATATTTATCTTCCTCTTTCTTTCACAGAGAAAAAGAAGCGGACTATGAAACGCGTTATAAAATGTTGAACGAAGAACTCAGGAAAATTGCATCCATAGAGGATTGGAAAAAGACGGAAGAGCAAAGAAACCGAGAACAAGCTCTTCTTGATGAACTAGTTCAGATTGTCAATAAAAGAGATGAGCTGGTTCATCATTTAGACAGTCAAGAAAAAGCGTAAGTATTCTTTCATCTTTTATGAGTAGTAATACACTCTACGTTACATGCTCCTAATAGCTAGCCTATTATTAAATTTCGATGGTGCATTATTGCTAAACTAAACACTTATTCACAAGTCCAGGGGCGGATCCAGCCTCTCTCTACAAACATACAGTATGGCAAGCGAAAGCAATTTTCCCATTTCTAGTGTAAAAGGCAATGGTCGGGTCTATTTTTCTGAATTTGAAGCTCTTTGAGCGGTGGGGGGCGATCACAAGAAAAAATAAGTTGCCGATAGGAGGGGAAGATGCGAGCAGCATACACATTCCTAGTATAAGAGGCAGAATCGGATCTATTTTCCTGAACTCAAAGCTCTTGGGGGGGGGGGGGGTCTATCGCAAGAAAAATAAATTGCCAACGGAGAGGAGTGCCAGCAGCATACACATTCCTAATATAAAAGACAAAATCGGTTCTATTTTCATGAACTCAAAGCTCTTGGGAATGGACGGGGCGATCGCAAGCATACACATTCCCTATACTCTATTCAGGAACTAGAGAGAGTAATAAAACTGTTACCGAAACTTTCAACGTATCTGCTCCAGTGCTGCAGGTAACTGAGGACTGCCGTAAATCTAATTATATTTAAATATTATAAGCTTTTATAAATTTACTGCAATAATAAAATTTCTGATGGTTCAATTTAATTTCTGTCAGTGAGCAAAGTACACCTTACAGTGTGTCCGTAGTGATTTATCTTGTTTGTGCTTGTTTTTATATATTATTTGAGATTAGTGAGATACCCAAAAGATATGGCTTCCACATCTATATTTATTCCAAAATCATTAAACCAGGGCATTTTTTCCTCAAAGAAAAACTTATTACGATGAATGTTTATGATGCCTTAAGATATCAATACCTAGATAATAATGTTAAAAGGTCTGTTGAGATGTGTTCCAACATGACAGAAGTTGGAAAATTGACTATGTACCGAATACTGAAGAAGAAAAAAACGACTGGAATTGTTAGTACTCCCAAGTCACATTCGATCACAGGCAGACGAAAAACCTCGTTGGAAGAAGAGATGTAAACTGCAATAAAAGGTGTTGTACATGCATTTTATTATGAGAAGCAGATCCCAACAGTCGACAAAATTCTAACTAAAATCAATGAAGATCGGGATTTACCTGAAATTAAAAGAACTGAGCTCTGGAAATTGCTCGGAGAACTTAATTTTTGCTGGGAAAAACCACATAGGAAATCTGTTCTTATAGATCGTCCGGAAAATGTCCGTTGGAGAAGGAAATATCTCTCGCAAGTAAAAGGCAGAGTTGCTAGAAATAACAGAACTTACAAAATTAGTAATTTAACTGAACTTTTGAAAGATTTTTTTGAATAAAGTGACTGCAGAAAACTGGGGAAAATCCATATAATAAAAGAATAAAAGAAAATGTGGAAACTCGATCTCATGATTGGTGAAATAGAGGAACCAATTATAATTAATTTGGGCGAAAATAGCTTCCCTGACTTTGATTACAAATTAGATACGTAATGTTTACCAGCGTAAACACAATTTATTATTTAAATTTTCTGTAACATATAAAAATTAATTACATTTGAATCCCTTTTTAGTGTTTAATTATAATTCTGCAGATGGTCTAAGAAATAAATAAACTGAAACGTCAAATGTCCTAAAAATGTTTTTAATTAACAATAAAATGACCGATAGTCCAATAGTCCCAAAAAAATTTCAATATTATAATTACGAATTTATTTTTTATATATGTTTAACTTCTTGTATTTGTGACAATGGGTATTTTGTAAGTATTTAAATTATAACTTCGAATTTTTTGAGGAAAAAGGCTACGTTTTGGTCTGAATATGCCTAAAACGGTTTCTATGCCAAAATTAAAAATAATAAAAATACAGTTGTGATTTGTGTTAAATATGTCAAAATTATCTATATTTTCTAATGTATGTGAATTATTAAGAAATCGTAAGAAATAAAATAATATTTTTTTTTTTAGTTTTAGTTTTTAGTTTTAGTTTATTACCGAAATAATATTCTATGCCATAAATACTTAGTGACAAAATAAACCTCTTTCCGACGCCTATGACAAGGATTAAAATCCTTTTTAACACTTCACACATCCAAATATCTATTGTTATCCAACCCAAATAGTCCATTATTATAGACCGGTATTTTTGATTATAAAATTTCACACCTATTCCTATGAAAAATATATGTGTCGAACAGATCTTGCCAAAGACACCGAACTAAAGAACACAGGTAGTTTGCGAAGAAAAAAAAAGTAAAAAATGATTTATTACTCTCTCTAGTTCTTGAATATACAGTTTATAGTATAAAAGGCAAAATCGGGCCAATTTTCCTGAACTCAAAGCTGTTGGGGAGGGCGGTCGCCCCTCCCCCCCCCCTGAAACCGCGCTTGGTGTGGTCCTCGTTAAAGGTAGTAACATTTAAAGATAAAAAGCTTCCTGACAATTGATGTTTAACTTATAGACCATGTACTTCCGGGTGTGTCACGCTTTATTTACATCTTTTTAATAAAGCATGTACAATCAGGGTAGATATGTACAACTCATATTTCTCGACATTTTCGGCTCTTATCTCGATATTTTTTATGTCTTTCTATCAGGACCACATAAAAAATGTCACAACGTGACGTATATTAATTAATTAGTAATTTTTTAATAAAAAACTCTCAGTTAATCAAGAAATTTATAATAGGATATTGGGAGCAGATGTAATATTCTTATAATTTACGAAGGTTTGTGATTTTTTTTTTGAAGATTTATATAAAAATTTTAACCACATTTTTTTCTATCTCTTTTAGCATTGAAGATGATGAAATCATAGAAAAAGATCTCTCGCACATAGAAATTCCAGCAAAAGATAGTAACTGTGTTATTTCCTAACCTCCTAACACCAATTTTTTTTCTCGAAAATGCACAATTTTTTTAAGAAAGCCAATCTCGAATCGACTTTTTACCAATGTGGTGCTTCTTGTGATATTTATTAGTTATGTAATTTAAATTTTTCGACAGGAAGTTTTTTATGCGTGTTTTTTTAAAGAAAGTTGTGCATTTTTTCTCTAACCCTTGTACCTTATTAAACTTCTTATTTATTGACAGAAATAAAACAAAAAGAAAGTATTTATTTTACTAGAATACACTGTGTACTTTTTGAAAAAGGTGTACCACCATTATAAAAATACGGTTTGTAATTAATACGTTTTGAAATTTAATCGAGAAGTTTGTGCTGACATTTAGTTTATTTTTAAACGGGAATTTTTCTGTAAAGGTGCGGACAAATATGGCGAGTCGCGCTCGTGACGAGCCTCCTTTCAATTTTGCCGACTTTAGCAACCGACATCAAAGAAGATAATAAAAGCGTCATCATATTTTTATAGTGCGCGAGACCGACAACACGAGCAATATGATGAAACTGGCTTGTAGTATCCTACATGCTTTTATTATCTTCTTTGACGTGAGAAATTCGTGTGGTGAGCTCGACATTAATCGAAGTCTGCAAAATTCAAAGGTTAGTCATTGATGCAACTTGCCTTAAGGTTTGTTCGATAACTTTGCCATGCGCTACAGAACGACTTTAATGTACATTTTTTAAAACAAATATCGCCAAGAAAATTCTCAAAATATTTTTCAATTCCTATTTTCAACACTAGGGGGCGTATTTGCTATGCCGTTACCAAAAATTGTTATTTTTTATATCTTGATAGTTACCATGATTACACACGATTTAAAATGTTTGAAATGCTGTAACTTCCTTTTGTGCCAGCTATTATGATCATTTTCTTTGGATTGATTCACGTAAACGACGTAAAAATTCATTGAAGGCTATGCCGTAGAAAACATTGACATTAAACTGAACTTTACATGTTTGTTTCGGTCTTTGCTCTTTTGGAAGCTTCCACTGGAACGATTAAAATTTTTTTCATGTCCTAACTGTTAACCCATATTTCTTCACTGGGGTGGTTAACGACTTCAGCCAACGGTTGTTCGTCGATCTTTTAATGATGCTGTTCGTGTTGCTTTGGCGATTACTCTAGGACCTTGCATACGTCGTGCATTCTGACCTTGCAGTCGGTCTGTATAGTCATATCTGCAGGCCGGCCAGACAGATTTGCTTCAACGTGTGTGGGGCTCTCGAGTACAATTTCCAAAAGTTACTTCCACATTTTTGTCGGCGATTGATATGTCAAGTCCCCCAACTATTTTGTTATCTCCAATATCTTCATTGTCCTCTCAAAATCATCATTTTAAATTCCCTATGTCACATTTAAATTTTTGAATGTACACTCCTTGTGCTGCACCCTATACTAAGTGTAATAAAACTCTTAATTGAACGATGCTGACCGATGTGACAATCCAGCTTTAAAAATACCATGAAGCCATTCTTAAATTCCAAAACTTAACCCATTAACGCCCAAACGTGACGAACTGTTGTCTTTTTTGCAGTGCTATTTTCGATTAATGAAGGGGTGGTAAAAATGTAATAAAAGTGCCTTTTGAGGGAACTCTACTGATTGCCATTATGAAATTTGTAAAACACGTAGTTGGAATTATCGAAAAGAAACATGGCGACTACAAAATGGCGTTAATTCTATAAAGATGTTTGAACCTATAAATACATTCGTGGCATAGGTTTTTTTACCCACCCATTCGATGTTGAACTGTCAGTTTAAAGGTTTTTGTAGTCCTTGATCATGGATCGGGAGATCAATTTGCAAAATTCAAGATGACCGACTTGAAATTTTACAAATTTCTGCTGTATGCATAAAATCTACATCGCAAGGTTTTTGGAGTAGCTGATCACGAAACTGGGATCAGATTTGTAAAATTCAAGATGGCGGATCTAAAAAAGGCGGACCTGAATTTTTTAAAAAATTCTGTTTTATACACATCACCTACATGTAAGGATGTTTGAGGTAGCTGGTCATAAAACGTGGATCAGATGTGAAAACTCAAGATGGCGGCTCCAGAAACCCCTTACATATGCATAGAACAGAATTTTTTAAAATTTCAAGTCCGCTATTTTAGACTCGCCATCTTGAGTTTTACAAATGTGATCCCAGATTTGTGACCAGCTACTCCAAAGGCCCTTTATAGTGGGTGTTGCGCATAAAACAGAAATGTTTAAAATTTCAGGTCCACCATTTTGGATTGCCATCTGGAATTTTGCAAATTAGTCGCCATTGTGGTCAGAAACCCCAAAACCTCTTATAAACACAATTAAAATCAAATGAGTCGGTAAAAAACGTGTGTTAGGAATGTATTGAAAGGTTGAAAAATATTTTCGGAATTATCGCCATATTTTTTTCGGTAATTCCAATCACATGAGTTTCCAGTACAGGTGTCGGAATGACGTTTGTCATACTTTTTTGAAAGATTTCAACCCATTTTCAAATTTACATTAGCAAGAAATTGACTTTAAAAATTACGATTTTTATTTTATTTTGCAAAAATTCTTCATATATATTTATTTTATTATAATTTTCTTAATGGCAACCAGTAGAGCACCCTCGAAAATATTCTAAATGGTACCTTTCGTAGATTTTTACATCCCTTCATTAGTAGAAATGCCGTTGGAAGAAAAAGCAAATTTTTATAACGTTTGGGCCGTTACTGGATTCAATAAACAACACATTTAAATTGTTAAATACTTCATTGCACCCAACACATCTCAAAAGAAATGTTTCTCAGTATAAAAATACGCCATTTTTATATAAACTAAATGTCAACGTGTTTGAACTACTTAATGGTAAATTTTTTACCTGAATTTTATATAAAAATATATTTGTAGGATTATTAATATTATCCTAATGTGGCTGTAACTTTGGGCCATCCAAGCGTAGTGCAATATCTTTAAATAACGCCAATATTTGCCAAAATGCTTTAATTTTTGCAAAAGTAGTACCTTACGTTAGTTTTTCGACAATGGATACTTTGGTCTTCCTCGTCAACCAACACTCTGATCACAAAAAGTCTTTAAGGTCGCATTTCGCAAATTACTTATCTAACACTAGCAAGACGGTTGATATGTATTCCCTTTTTAGCAAAATTTTAAAACTAGTCTCCTGAAATTTGAAATAATGGTTTGTACAAGCAGGGAAATAAATTTTCCTAAAAAGTTTTCTCCTGTTAAAGTTTACAGGTACCTTTTAAAGTAATTATCAGGTAAACGGGGGAGGTGGCATGTTTTATCCAAGAAATTTCGGAGAGGGGGAATACTACTGCTGATACAACCATTTTTTGACTTTAAAGACAATCACTTAGAGTACATTGTAAACCGTAAATCACAGGCACTTGAACAATGTTGTTGAAAAACTATTAGTTGAACTTAGTGTGTTTACAAAATCGGTCTGCAGTACGTTGGACTTCTTACTGCTGCATGATTTTGTGCACGCACCGTACATGGTGTTTTGTATAAACTAGATTTTTCCGTTTTAAATACTTAACACTTTGCGTTTCGAGTAAAATAGGGTATTTGCAGAATTTTACTCGAGCTAGAAAATTTGTAAATGTGTCTAAGCTTTACCTTGGTTGTAATTTTGATGTGACATAGTTTAATTTGCAAAAATGGTGAAATTAAAACATTTATTAACGTGTCGGATAGTTGAGGATAATTTAAGGTCTTTAAACCATAAAATTTAAGTCAGCGACGTAATTGTCCGATTCTTCGCAAGCAACTTATTATCATGTTCTCGAGCTCGCTTTCTACCACAAGTTTATAAAATAATTGCAGTTCTTCTTTTGATCTAAAGCGAAAGTTGAAGATATTTCGGAAACCGTTTATGTTGCAAGACAAAATAATTAAAACATATTTCCTTTAAAACCATTATTCCGAGGAAACAATAAAAATGTTATTTAAAAATTATAAATTCGTTCAAGTTTATTAAAACCACAAACAAAACTGTTTAGTAAAAGGGGCATCTATAACCCAAATAAAACCAAAAGGGTCAACTCTAGAAAAGGCTTTATGGATACTACTTAGGTTTAATGAATTAAAGAGTCCGAAAAGGCGCTTCAAGACAATTACCGTAAAATGGGTTGACTTTGATCTATTTATAAAATTCAAATATCATCAAAATCTGCTAGTACATGTTAAGCTTATATCAATTATTTATTTATGGAGATCCGAAATGAATAAAACATTTTTTCACACTTTAAAAAAATATATATGGTTGGACATTTTCATCCCAAAGTTTGCGGTCACTATGGCCCTGTGTGACTTCTTATTGCGCCCTCTCCTTTTTCCGAAGGTTGGCGATCCAAATGGCAATTGTAGTTTTGGAAACTGCAGCACGAAATATTTCTGTAGATCAGCGGTCGAACCATCTCCTTAGATCCTTTAGCCATGAGTTTTGGCGTCTTCCTACTGATCTTTTACCTTGCACTTATCCTCTATTATGAGGCGGAGTAAGTCGTATCCCTCACCTGTCACCACGTGACCCAGATTTTGTATCTTTCCGTCTTTGATGGTGTTCAGCAGTTCTTTTTATTTACCCATGCGCTGGAGATCTTCGTCGTTAGTGATCCTCTGCACCCATGAAACTCGCAGTGTCCTTCCATATACGTACATCGACAAGGCCTCTACTCTTTTTTCTGTTTGTGGGTCCATTGCCCAACTTTCGTACCCATATAGTAAGACAGGGAAAACGTAACATCTGATCGTCCGGGTTCTGAGCACTAGACTAAGATCGGATCTTGTAAAAAATGTTTTCATACTCCTAAGTGCTTCCTCGCTTGTTTAATCTTTGACACTATTTCTTTTTTCGGGTTACACTGACTATTGATATTAGCTCCCAGGTATTTTATTGATGTTACCTGTTCTAGTGTTTATCCTTTGACTTGTAGATGTACTGTGATTGGCGTCTTTGAGAAGACTAGTGTTTTGATCTTGGAGACATTTAAATGTAAACCGAAGAATTCGCTATGACGAACCACGGAATTTATTATATTTTGTAACTCTTATTTACTATTAGGACGGTATCATGTTCATCATAGTATCGTTGATCTTGATTCCACCTTGAACATTGTCTATGCTTCTCTAAATACAGACTCCGAATACAGAGACAGGAGCGGAGACAAAACGCAACTCTGTCGGACTCATATTCCAATCTCGACTGTTGCCGTTTGGTGCCAATAATGTATACATCCACATTCATGTCGCTGCATCGCTGTGTCAGTACATTTAAGGAAAAAAAAAGGGCTCTCTCGTTTCCAGTCTGTTACGAAATCCGAACTGAGTGTCATCCATCTGTTATTCTCAATTCTTGTAAATTCGTGTATGGATGATTCTGAGAAACGGACATGAGACATCTGACTTATTATCTGGTAGTCGTCGCATTGTGAGGAGTTAGGTTTTTTGATATCAAGTCTAGGCTTTTGTTTTTATTTTCTGCGATTAATTTAGGTAGTTCGACGTTGATTTTGTCAGGGCCGGTAGCTTTTGTGACTGTAGCCATCAAAAATCGTTTTAAAAAAATTAATCCCGGGTTACTCAAGAAAAAAATATTTATTGCAAAAATAAATTAAGTAAAAAAACAAAACATAATTAACCTTCCTATCTAATATAAAAAGTCTTCCTGGATCCTTTCTTTAAAAGAAGGGCAATAGACTCTATCGCATTTATGGCTTTATAACATAAAATATTCTCTTTAACAGGTCATGTCTATTATTTTAATCAACATTGTGCTATGATCTCTATTTTTATTTTCACTTTTCTCTAAAATCTGCCCGCGATAATATTTTGACTCATAGCTAACTACATCCAGTCATCCACTTCACCTTCAGATAACGAGACTTCTAAGGAAGACATAGACGTATAAAGTCTAGACTGCGGATGTCATATGTGAGAAACAGCCCAAGATAGAGGTAAATAAGGTTTTAATGAACGGAGCTTAAAGCCGCCTATCCATATCCATAAATCGAGAAGAAAATAAATAAAGGAATCGCTATGTTCTTGGATCCTTTTCTTGTAGGTTTTATTTTTGATCTTGATTTTTCTCTTTATGGTTTTATTGACTTGTTCCTTCTTCTGGATTTTCCTCAACTTCGTAAATATTAACGTTTTCAACACTCTTTCCAGAAAGCACGTGTATCTTCGTCATTTTGTTAATTTTAGGTGTTTTCGAAACATTTTCCCCATGCCGTTTCTTCTCGAGAAACTTCAAAAACGATTCATTTACCAAGTCATTATGTTCAAGCCGTTTTCGGTCTTGATTTGACAATCTTGCTAAAACTAGACTTCTGTCGCAAGGAAAACATTTTCTAAAACCTTATGAATGGCTTATGAAGCGGAAATATTCAAGCTTTCCTTAAGCTATTTTAAAAGTATTGAAAAATGTGATTTATTCACCATGCAAAAATATTTATGTTTATATTATTCAATTATTTCCCACCACTTCATTTTTAGGGGCTTAAAGAAAGCCACGTCAAGCGGCTGAATTGGGTGAGTCGTAGTAAGGGGAAGACACAAATTTAATGTTGTTTTCTCTACATAAATCAGTGACGTAAGGACGATCAATTAATGTTTTTTTGCCAGGTAGCTTTTTTAAAACAAAAAGCACTCGGTTCGCAAAACAAATCCTGAAACATTGATGCTTCAAACCACCCTAATTTATTGCGGTTATAGCATGTTCCGGATATTCCCCTACTTATCCAAGAATCGTTAACACTTTAAGCTTGATAAACCACGTAGGATGGCAGCAGATCATCTCTTGCATTCGCACAAAACGTTATGGAAGTTGATACTTTGGACGAGTGAATTATTCGTTCCGGTTAGTTTGAACCCCTGTTTTGTAACTACAAGTTATTACTTTCATCTTAATTGTAAATATTTTCGAAGAGTATACTATGTAGTTCTTGTTCCAAATTATCAAAATATTGATTTAAACTTCCATTGACACCTGTGCTCTAGCATTTAATATTAGAAGCAAATCGAACAGTTAGAACTATTGTTTCTCTTTAAAAATGATTTAGACCAATCGGAACCCGCTGGTTATTTTTAATTTTACGGATTCGAACTCCTTTGCGAACTTTGTACTAAAACCCGAAATTCAAGCTGGTCCACACACCGCCCTAGTCCGATATTGTTAACAAATTTGTTAACACAGTTTGTCCGCCATGAGATTTTCTACGACTACCAAAGTCTTAAATTTAAAGTCAGGCTCGATCTAGATATATCTCTTTGAGGCTGGCCTCTGTGACAATTTACCTGATTTAATTTTTGGAAATGCCTGTCTTAGGTGTTTTTTTATATTGTCGACTACCTGTTTATATTTTCTTTCATACACCCTCGACATTATTTTTCTACAACACAGCATAGATATTTTAATAATCTTCTAGTTCCTTGGCATTTTTAAAGTAAACTTACCCAATTGTACAATTATCCTCAACAAGAAACTAACCCAAACACATAAAATGACTGTGAACTTTTCTAGCTCACTATCTTTTAGAGTCGTCCAAATCGAACACGAATAGGACGCCTGAGACATAGACACCCCAAAAATTAAGAAAAATAACGGTTGACTATGGCCACCCTCATATCTCAAAAAGTAAAGCAATTTTAAGGAAGCTTCATGAATAATTGATTGTGTGGAAGAAGAATGGTCGCCACAAAATAATTTTTTAAAACTTGATAATTAACATGTTCTTTAGGAACTGATTTTTGTTCCATGTGTATAATTACATGTGTTTTTAAGATATACTATTGTCACCTCAGTAGACTACTATCACCTCATTTTACGGTACATATTAAATGAGCTTCAAAAAGCATTCTTAAATCTTATGTGTAAAATTTTTAAAGGACTAAACAGTTTTATAATATAGTTCTGAAGTTAACTTTACAAGTAATAAAATAAAAAGCTGTTGAAGGGTATTAAGACTGTTTAAAAACATCAACAAAATGTTATTAATCAATATAAAAAATTAAATCTATGTAGGATTCAATATGTTCCTTGGCACACTTTCATAAACCGCTTCGGTTAACGGAGTTGGCTTATTCTAATACCTGGTTTTATTTTGGAACTTGCATATAATGAATGTTATGTTTTCCTTATGTACAGAATTTCTTTTGATAACATTTTTATTGCTTCTATATTGTTTAAAAGTTTTGCACCTCTCAGTAAGGAAGTACATACGATGATGTATTTTATTAATGATGGGTAAAATGGACACTTTGGTTATTCGGGCCATCCGAAATACCAATTTTAAAGATCCAGATCAATTGTCCGATTCCTGACAAGAATTCTAAAAAAGTTCAAACGACTTTCCGATTTTATCTGCTTTTTAATGTAAAGTCAAATTAGATATCCGATACATTTTAAAAGTAAGTAATTTAAATTTAATTGCAATTTTCCAAATGTTAAAGCTGTTAACATTTAATTTGAATTTTAAACGACTAGTAATGAGCAATTCGTAAGCGGTGTCATTTGCAATGGTAACCGCATATATCCTAAACACATTCTAAAGACCAAAATCTATAAAAAAAAAAAAACAATCTAAACACTTGTCTTGCAGGGCCATCGCCCTTGTCGTTGCTTTTCCTGTTTCGATTATTAATCTAACAAACTTTGGTTCATCAGCGGACCCGGATATCAGTGATAACCATTTTTTAAGGAAGCCTCGTACTATGCCGAATCATATCCTTGAACACCGTCCAGTCCAACAGATCACGGCTCAGTGTAGCTTCGATATAACATGTGACTGGTCCGAGTTCGATATTTTAAATTTTACTGAACCGTATTCTTCGGACTGTAAACTGAACGGGTCTTTCAAGTCCGACCTACCTCTTATTTTATATCGAAAATAAAAACCTTCTCTAGTCCATAAAAATATAATTTGCAACCACTGACATAAAAGTATATAGACTGCGGATCCTATAGAAGCACTTTGGCTCTGGTTTAGAAAGAGATAGAGCGAAATAGAACAGTAATAACTCTTTAATGGCGGTCAGGCGAGAGGGGCACATTTGGGGTATCGTGCTTAGCTCCGCCTATAGAAAGATAGGTACTACTGCCCTATTTCGCGTTGTCTCTTTCTAAGTGAGAGTCAACGCGCTTCTACAAGACCTGCAGTCTATATACTTACATGTCTGTCGATGTTCGCAACAGAATAAAAATAGTTCTACACTTCAAGCATGTATTACTGGAGACAGCATTCAGTGCTTCACGTGCATTACGTGATAAAAAAAAAGAACGAATGGGCGCCACATGCAATGCTTTGAAAGAATAAGAATGAGGGGAATACAAAAATAACACGTAGCCTTTTCGCCGTTTGTCTCTTTCTGCAGTGTAATGCACGCGGGGCACTGATTACTGCCTCCAGTATGTTCGGAGAATGTAGACCGATTTTTTTAAAATTCCTTAACAACCCGATTTTATTATAGATGTTTTAATATTTTCATAATTTTTGCAAAACATAGACGTAACTGTAGAATAGATGATTTTGTGTTTAAGCGAAATTAAAACTATATTTCTATACTATACACTTCGACTTTTCGATGTTGTAAAACATAAGCTTTATTAAAATTATGTGGTTCAGTGTAATATAATTTTGTATGTCTGTACATTTAATTTTGTTTTTGTTAAGCGTAATGTGTAACTTAAGTGTAAATAAATTGTATATCTAATAATGTCTTGTTTTTTCATTCTTTCTTAAGGTTCCATACGCATAAATGAAATTAACTCGATCGCTTTTCCTTAACCAGGTTATTAGACTAGAAAAATTAATGAGGTTTTTTGACAAAGTGCGCAAGTGATTCACTTTTTTCTCAGAATTAATGAATTATCGTTAAATAAGAAAAGCATTAGACTTTTCAACTCGGGGTTGATGTAATTTTTTTAAAAAACAACTTTATTACAAGAATGGGATACAAACTGTATAAGACTAACTAACATTATGCATACTGGGTATATTTATAAGTTTAAATATGCTGATCTTGCATGGGAACAGACGCTTTAAGAATCTGAGAATTGCTTATGCAAGGTTGCGTAATATTGCGACATAAACCGTTCTCACGGGAATGTAACTCCTCCGCGCTGAAGTTGAAAACTTGTACTTCGTATATGTTTTCAAAATATTTGGTTACTATCTTGTTCGTGACTTATCTCGTTTTTTAAAGCATTCTTAGATTCTTTTACAATTTTATAATAGATAAAATATATAATAATAATTCCAATAATGATATACAATAATATTGTCCAAATACTGGACTTATCAGTATAAATTGGTACATTGATTTCTTCCAATTTTCTTCTTTCTTCTTCCAACTTGGTCTTGATATCTTTGGTTGCCTTGAGGTTTATGAAGTTGAGGTCCATCGTGGGTGGTTCGTAATTTATCGGTTTTTGCTGATTAATATAGCTCCAATTCAATACTGGTAGATTGACTTTGGAGAAATCCAATTGACTTGTTTTATAGGTTTCGAATATTATTGATTTTATTCGAATTTTACATTCGGCTGTGGATTCTAGTAGATAGGATCCAAATAAGGGTTGGTTATTTTCTGTCTTTCGGCAATTTACTGTGCTAATTAAATTGGTGGGTACTGTAATTAACCATTTCCCATCAATGATTTTTGTTACTTGAATTTCGTGTAGCTGAACTTCAAAGGGGTGGCAAGACGTAATGTTCTTCTCGTGTTTGATTAGTTGAACAGCACAGGAAGGGTTGTTTTCTATATGAGACGTGTGGACTTCCTTACAGAGGTAACTTTCTGGCTGGATTTCGGAACAACTTTGATCCATATATGCATATTTTTCAGTGCTAAGTGCCAGGTATGGTTTAAAGGGGATGTTTACAAGGAATGATTTATTATTGGGGACTGGTACTGGGAACAATTTGAAATATTGATATATCTTTTCTTCGACAAGTGGAAGTTCTATTATAAAGATTATATTGAAGTCCTCTAGAAAACTTTTAATAGTTAAGATTTTTTTAAAATCTAATAAATTTTCAGAAGTACCGTCTAAGGGTAGTTTATCTGTGCTTAGATAGTTATTTAGTTTTTGTATTTCCTTTAGTAGTTCTTCCGGTTTAATAATTGAATTATGAAGAACGTTAATTTTTGCGAAAGTTATTGATACTTCGATTTTTTCGAGAATATCGTAAATAGATTGATAGAGTAATGTAATTTGGTTTATTACATTATATATTAAATAATTTTGTTCAAACTTAGCTTGTTGAAGTTCAACCTTTTTTATTATTGTTTCTGTTTGTAAAATGTGCGATTTTAACACGTATTCGTTATGCGTGATATTTGCTATCATTGTTTCGAATTTACCGATTGTAGAATCTAGAATTGTAATTTGGTTGCTAATACTTGTTTTTAATTTATTTTGATTTTCTTGTAGATTTTTGATTTTCGCGTTGATTTGTTCCGCGTCGTTTTGATCTAGATTTCCCGTAATACTTTTCAGAAATGTTCCTAATGGGTTAAATAGGCCTCTTTTATTTCTGTGTGTATATTTAAACGGAATTATTTGTTCGATTAGATTTACTATTCTTCGTTCGAATGTCTTTAAGGAGATAAGTGAATTAAAATATGTTTCGTGGTAATTGGTATTGTTTTGGATATTAGTGGTAACACTTTTCGCATGGTTTTTTAGGGTTTCAAATTTTGTGATTAAAGGGGCGAGATTAATTTTCTGAATGAAAGTCCAATGGTTAGACTTGATTTGTACCGTCCCTAATCTATAGGGTAGTATTCCTGGGTGATCATTCAGGTTGTGGAATTTTACTGCGTTTGTGTTGGTCCAGCTCCATCTGGAACAATGGGTATTATCTTAGTTTCGTTTATGTGGATAATTTCTTTCGTTTTTGTTTTCGGATTTTCGATTTCGATCTTATTGTTTTCTAGTATTTTTGTTAAAGTGAAGGGTCCGGAAAATTTATTTTTTATTTTACTCGACCTGTCAGTGGATTTCTTGTAAACTTGAGAACCTATAATTAAATCTTTCGATTTTTTATTTTCGTTAATTTTATCGATAATTTTTTGTTTCATTTCTTTAGTCTCTTGGGTGATTTTGTCATATAAAATTTGAGTGTTATTTTTATGATTGGCTATATATTCGGTGAATACGTGGGATGGTATTAGATTCATAGGATCTCTGGAATCCGTATGTCCTAAAACAAGTTCGTAAGGTGCAAAATTTGTACTTGAATGTATCGTGTTATTATAGGCAATAATTGCATAAGGCATAAGATTAATAATGTCCGCGTTGGGGTCCGATTCCTTTAAAATTCTAATATGTTCAATCAATGTGGAATGGAGTCTTTCTATTGGAGAATTCGATTCGTGATGATAGGGTGTAGTGAAATGTATTTTTATATTATGTGCTTTTAGTAATCCGTTGACAGTTTCGTTTTTGAATTCCGATCCGTTATCAGAAACTATTTGCTTTGGAATACGTAAAAATGAAAAATATTTTATTAGTTGTTCGCAACAAGATATAGCGTTTCCGTCATAGGGTAATGCTTGAGCATATTTTGAAAATTTATCTATAATAGTAAGAAATTTTTGTTTTCCGATAATGAACGTGTCTACATGGACTATTTCAAAGGGTTTGCTTGGTGTCTCTGTTAATATTAGGGGTTGATCCGGTGGTTTTCTGTTGTATTTTGCTCTTTGGCAAATCTCGCAATTGTTAATGTATTTTACAATGTCAGATTTTAACGATTTCCAATAGTAATTTTGATTTAGAAAATTTCGAGTTTCTTCAATTCCGCGATGGTTTGTTTTACCTTCGTGTCTATATTTTATCATTAATTCTCTTTCATCTGGTTTAACATTATTAATGAGCTTTGTGCACTCTATTAATTTTAGATTTTTGAAAAGATTACTCATTGATTGTTGAAAATAAGGCCGTAATTCCTTTGAAAAGAAATAAACGTGAGTAGTTTTATTAGTTAAAAATTCTTTTAGAAATTTATTTATTGTCGACATGTTTGTTGGTAAGGTTGCGTGAATGATTTGGTTTCCGTCAAAGTTTTCGCGTTCTGTTTTGATATAAGTATCGTAGGGTGATTTTTTGATTATAAATTGATGAGGTTTATTATTGATTATTTCGTCTAATAAAGTCATGTTAGAATAATTTTCTGTAGCATTAGTACTGTGTACTGTGTTAGTTTCTTGAGAATTATTTGGGGGTCTTATTTGAATATTTTGAAGGATTCTAATTTTGGGTTTTTGATTTTTTATTGGTTCGATTGGTTGTTCGCGGGTTTGATTAATATTTCTACTTGCGTCGTCTGGGTCTAAATTTTCGGGATTGAATTGACTATAGCTTTCGTCTAAAAATTTATTTCGGATTTTTAAATTGTTATATTTTTAGTATTCTGTCCAACAGCTTGATCAATATTTTTAATTATATTATTTTATAAAGTTTTATTGATTTTTGGCTAAAGTTGCCTAGTCTGATTAAACTTTAATTCTAACTCTAATATATGGGATTAATTCTAGCTTTAATACGTATAATACGATTCGACTACGTTAGTTGCGTTCATATTCTATTTTTTCCTTTTCTTGCGATGGGGTAGTATGCGTTCTTTGATCTTAATCTTTTTTCGAGTTTTAAAGTTTATTTTATTTCCGCTTTTAGTTCTGATTTTGTAGAGTTTAGTTTCGGCAGGGTTTGGTTTAGCACTTTCGATTGTTTTTTCTTTAACCGATATTGGAGTGGGGAAATTTTTTACTGTGTTTATTTTATTAGGGTTTTCGGTGTTTTCGGGATTAATATTTTTTTGTGTTATAATTTTTTGGAATTTTTCAATCATGGTTTTAGTAGGTGGGGATTCTATTATTTTCCTTATAGGAGATGTTGGTTGATTGATTTGTTCTTCGTATGCATTCGTTGTAGAATTTATTGCAGTAAGATAATTTTTCTCTTCTTGAGGTTTTAGTGTTTTAGTATTTTCGAAATTATTGCTTTTGGAACTATCGATATCGTTCGATTGATTAAGAGGCATACTAGCATTTTCGTTTACGAATGGGAAAATGGCATTTCGTACTATTAACTGACGTTTTCCACAACTTATAGTTGCGTCAATATATTTTAAGAAGTCAAAACCTAAAAGTCCGTCAAATTTTGGGGAAAAATTAAATATACAGAATTTATGTTTTCCGGTGATTTTAAAAGAAGGGAATATTGGAATGTCTGCTACCTCATGATGCATTGAAATTGCATGAGCTGATCGTACCGTGAAGGGTTCGAAAAATATGGAGTTTGGGTACACTGAATATGCTAAGTCGGGTTTAATAAAACTTCTACCGCTACCTGTATCTATGAGAAATTTTGCATTTAATTCTGGGATATAGATAAACGGTAAACACGGGTCATTATAGTTATTTAGAGGGATTAGGTCGGGTCGTTTGGAAAAGTGACCTCCTGAAAATTTTCTTCGCTGAAATTATTTTGATTCTCGAAGTCATGGTAATTTTGATTTTCATGTGACTTTTCGTCATTAAGGTAATTTTGGTTTTCGTATGGGTTTTCCTCGTCGTAATAATAGTTTCCTAAGGAAGTATTTTCATCGTATTGAGGGTAATTTATTTTGTCATTATTTAGGGGGATATTTTCGTCATTATTCGCGGTTTCAACTGCTTGGTTGAATAGTTCTTCGGCTATCCATTTCGGTTTGTTTTGTAAAGTTTGTGGTTTCTGATTTATTTTGGAATTCGCTGAGGACGTGTCCATTGGTTTAGGTTTTCGATGGGACGTAAAACGTGAAATTCCCGAAGTCGAGGGTCTTGGAATATTTTGAGGGTTAATATTTGGACGTGAATAAAAATTGGGTTGTTGTCCAGAATTATTTTGATTTGAGGGGTTGTAACGCCACTGGCCAAATCCTAGAAATTGAGGTCTGTTATTAAAAGGTGGGGGTGATTTTTGATGATAATAAGGGTTTAAGGGTTGCACATTAACAGGATAATGTGGTCCGGGTGTATAAGCAGGATAATGCGAATTATTTGGTTTTGGTTTATTTGTTGTATTGGGATTTGTAGTTGTTCTATTTAAAGAATTGTTACGATTTTTATAGTACAGAAAATTTTCTTCTTCGGAAGTGAAATTCATGGCTTGTTCTAAGGTTTGTGGATTTTTTAACCTTACTACTAGTTGCATGTGGTAGTTTAAGCCGTTTATAAATGTTTTTAAAACTAGATTGCCGTATTCTGCGATTTTTAATAATTTTATTTCTCGCGTGTCGTTAGACGAATTTATTTTTGAAAAAAGAAGACTTCTTGCGTCTTGTAGTCTTAAGCCAAAATCGTGAGAGGTTTCATTTTTTTCTGGTTTAAGGGTAATTATGTCTTGAACTACGCAATCTATCGATCTTTGATCCGCAAAGGTGGTAATAATCGCGTCTTTAACTAAAGGCCACGAGGTTAATTCTATGCGCGAGGCAATTAGATCTGCTGCTCTGCCTACAAGTTTGCTTAGTATTGTATCGAAAAGACAAATGTTTATAGGTGCATTAGCATTTGTTTCATTTTTATGATTTTTGTAAAAGTTATCACAAGCACTGATAAACCTGTTTATTTGTTTAGAATTACCATCAAACAGAGGGATGTTGTCTGCTTGAAATCTTATTAGTTGGTAGTCAGGGTTTGCCATTATACAGTTATTACTATTACTATTACTAATATTACTAAATTAAAAGATTTCTAAAGTTTATGATTAATTATTTCGGCGTTTAATATAACAATTAAACGGGTATCGTAACAGTTTGATATAACAATCAACAGTATTTTAATTATTTGATTGATTAACTTATTAATTAGTAATGTGTTCGATATAACAATCAAACAATTCGTTTGTTTATCAATATTTCAATGGGGTTTTGTGGAAGGAATGAATGGATTGCACTTACAGTGTAATTCCGATGAGGGTGATGATTACTGGTTTCATTTGATTCTTTTCTTAGCCTAGGTTCCAATAGGATGAGCGATGTTTGTCTCCTCCCTGGAGTCTATTTATGAGAAGTAGGACGATGCTTGTTCCTCTCTTCTCGCACCAATAGGACATAGAACTTCGTCTTCTCCCTGGTCGGTGAGCCACACAATCTTGCACACACTCTGCAATTCTGGGGTTGACACTAGCCACTTTCTCTTGCTCGATGCAGTTTACTAATGGTTTGATTATTTTTCTTCCCAGGTTGTTTTTCTTGATCGATTCACTAGTTAATTGTTAAGACAAATACTTTTCTTCGATTTTCGTTCGATGAGCCACCTAGTGAATCCTACCGACTGCGCCACTTTTCAACTCGGGGTTGATGTAATTTTTTTAAAAAACAACTTTATTACAAGAATGGGATACAAACTGTATAAGACTAACTAACATTATGCATACTGGGTATATTTATAAGTTTAAATATGCTGATCTTGCATGGGAACAGACGCTTTAAGAATCTGAGAATTGCTTATGCAAGGTTGCGTAATATTGCGACATAAACCGTTCTCACGGGAATGTAACTTTAGAAGAATTACCATGAGACAAATTGTTACTAAATTTCAATTTTGAACAATATTTTTTTAAGCGGAATTTTTTTAAATTTTCTACGAATTAGTATTTATTTTACAAATCTCTAGAAATTTAAGGGTTTCTTCAAAGAGAGTTCACAAAGTCCATTGTGCAGTCCTAACACGCATAGTTTTCTACTGCGCAAGTGATTACCTTTTTCGCAAAATTACTCAATTCTTGCTACTTTATGAATAATACAAAACAACGTGGGTTCACTTCAGTAGCTAAGCCATTTCCCATCTGATCACTGGTGTGAACCGGCGCCGTGCGCGGTTAGTACTTGAATGACTGACCACCTGGGAAAACCGAGTGACCCGAGTTCGAAACCCACTTTAAACTATAGGTCAAGTCGCCAAATGGTCTTGTCGACGCGACTAATCAAATTTTTTTACTTATTTACGTTTATTTTGGAATTCTTAATGCTTTTATTCAAGCACTTGCCAGCACAGATTGGAATTGTATGCTTGTAAGATGATGGGGGTTTAGCAAGCATGAAGTCTGAGCCTGATACTCCCACTTCAACCCCTGTTTCATCTTGGTTCAATCAGTAAACCATACCATTGAATTCTTCTCTAAGTCAAAGTAATCCCTTCCCATTCGTTTGGTAGCAGTCAGTTACTACTTCATAGTTTGCATCAAACTCATATCTTATAGACATGAGGTCTATCAATTTTGATATAGATTTTGTTGGAATTGTATTCAGAATCTTAATATTCTCAACAAAAAAAAATTCTCAGTAATGTGTTATACAACGTATTTTTGTTATGAAGAAACGAGTACTGAAAAATTTATTATACGAGTTAGAATAGCACTCGTTCCTATGACTCGACAGATCGAAGAGCAACACCATTTTCACTGGAATCGTATTCCAGGGCAAGCACCCAGCAAAAAAATTTTACTGGCAAACTTAAAGGTATTGATGGAAGTTTTAAAACTTACCAGGAAACAAATAGAATGAATAAACCGACCGCTGAACCTACACGCGATGCTAATATCGTCAATTCCAAGTTACCAATTAAATAAGGTTAAGAATATTTTTGACAATAGTCATATAAATATATAGACCGGGGATCTTATAGAAGGGCGTTGGCTCTCGCTTAAAAAGAAACAGAGCGAAATAAATCAGTAGTATTTATCTTTCTATTTTGCCAATAGAAAGAGAGATACTACTGACCTATTTCCCTCTATCTTTTTCTAAGCCAACATGCTTTTTTAAGACCCGCGGTCAGTATGTCTATGTTTTTGATGTACCATTGAAATTCCGTATGAAGATTCCAACGTATTTGGAAATATGAAGTTCTCCGACTTTTCCAGATTTTTTTTTCAAACTTCCAAGTAAAAATGAAGCAGACTCTTCATATAATTCAATAAATTTTTTTACAACTGACAATGTTTGACGCGTCCATAAATTTCCAGAACTTTATGCAAAAATTGCAAAATTCCCCGACTTTTCCAAACTAAAAAAAATTCCCCGACTTTTACAGGTTTTCCAGTTGCTTAGGAAGCCTGCATTATATGTGTAATTTAAGTTGCGAATAAAAAAAAATTAACAACAAGCAAAGCAGCTTCAGACAGCTTCAGCTCTACATCCTGTATAAAGCAAAACTGAAAAATAATTTTAAAAAATACACCGATGAACATTAAGACTTTTATTACCTAAAAGTACTTAGTATATGTTTCCAAAGAGGGGGCAATATTAAAAAAAAAATGGTTCACAAATGCTGTAAATTTATGCCACCTACATATTACATAAATATTTACATAACTTATAACCTATATAAATAAGTACATATTAGAAATGGTTCGTTAGCTTATGAATATCACTTAAATCTTCATGTAACTCATCCAGTTTTGTACCAATTTTTTTAGATACCTGAAATCGAAACGAACATTAAATTAGGTTTTTATAAAATTTACGAAAATGTTTATTTACCTCCATTTTTTCCGTTATCGAGAGTTGTAGGAAGTTCCAAACTAATTCTCCATCTATAATACTTCTGGCTGGATTTGTTATTTTTCTCCAACTCTTGAAGGTTCTAAAATCAAAATAATAGTATAAGTACTCCTGATGGCAGCGAAAAGCATTAGTAAATGTTATTCCCATGCAATTTTAAAATCTTTCTGTGGTTGTAACTATACCTACTATACCTACGTAGGAAAATATTGTCAAGTCAAGTGAAAAGTTTTTTGTTTAAAAGTTAGTTAAATTAACCGGCGTTGTTAATATTTAAAAAGAAAATTACTTTTTATTTTACCCCCGTCTTTCCCAAAATTAAAAATATATTAACCTAAAGATATGCGGCGTCCCGCTTATCTTTTACAAAAATATTATTTTACGAGTTATTTGAAATTAATTTTTAACAATAAAATTTGTTAACTAATGTTTAGTTAACCAAAGAAAATAAAACTTAAATCCTATCACACTAAATCTATAGAGATTTTACAAGTTGATTTCAAACAGATAAAGGAATTTTCCAATCAGGTTTTTGTTTTTCAATTAAAAATGTAAATTTGGGTTTTAGAAAAATTCAAATCAGTTAGAACTAAAGATTATAGTTTAAACAAATAGTTTTTTTTTAAGTTTACTGAATTTCTAAAAGTTGTATTAGTTATTATTTGAATAATTATAATAAAAGGTTATTCAACATAAATTCTTGACCAAATGATGAAGATGATTTTAAATTTGAATCAAAAAGAAAGTATTATGTTTTAAAAGTTGGTATAAAAAAAGTTAATTGTTTATTGTTTGGTTTTAATATAAAAACTGAATTTAATATAGTAAAATTCTTAAGTACAGATCTCTTGTAATTTGTTTAATTAATTTAAAAATAAAATAAAGTTCTTAAGACTTTTTATTATTAAAAAGAAATTCAAATAAAAATTATTTATTATTTTGTCAGTAGACAAAGACAAGAATTCGAAATATTTAATAATTAAAATTAAAATCAATGAACCTTTTTGTTCATAAAAATAATAACTATTAATTAATAGTTAAGGATTGTTAATTATCCTTCACAAGGTTTAATATGAACGAGAAATAATCTCAAATGCTCATTAACAAAAATAATTTTTTATTAAAAAATAAAGCTAGAATTAGTCAATTTCGGGTGATTATGTGATGGAATCATTCTGCAACGGAATATTTTAAAACAAGTTTGGTTTTTTCCTACGGTCGAGAAGAGAAGATATATGTGAATCATCGACGTTCGGATCTCAATATTTTTTCCGGGGGTTGTTTCGGTGCGCGTGCACTTAAATGTTTTAATACAAATTTTTGTATTTTATAACGAAAAAGTTTATAGTTTTAAAAGTCACAAAGGAGTTGTTAGCAAATGTTAATTTAAAAGTTTTTTAATGGCCCTTAAAAGAGTTCAAAAGTTAGTTTTTAAAAAGCCACAATTAATGTAAACAATATAAATGTTTTTAAAGATTTTAAAAAGTCAATAAAAACCGGTCAAAGTTCAATAAGAACGTAAGAAAATACTAATGGAGGTTTTTCCCTAAGCACCGAACAGTTATCGGATACTTAGGTTAGCCAAACCACGAATTCAAACAAAAAGAATGAAATTATCAGGGCTTTCGAGGAAACTGCGACTGCGGAAATCGAGCTGAGTACACCGCGCCCTTACCTCCGGTCTCTGCAGAGAATTCGGTGTCGTAATGCCTGATAATTTCTACGCAAATTCAACTTCCCTAACCCCGGCGAAGTTACGAAGTTTTTTCAAGTTTCTTCTGAACGGGAATTGTAATTACAAAGCGCGCCAATTGCAGATCCCCGTGTCAATAAGACAACGGCGGCGATCTCGCGTTCCGTGGATCAACCAGCTAACAAGGCGTGTAATTGATCATACGTAATTCTGAAGAGCCCGAAGCAAGCTCACGGCAAACTACTTGATGTCCCTCGGTGTTGAGCTTGGTAAATGAGGGCGAGCGTCGCGTTCCGACGGTATTTATAGTTTCGGGGTTCGCTGTTTACCCGAGACGGGCTAAACAGCGAAGCTTCTCGCCCTTTACACCGCAAAAACGGAGCGTTGTCCCAAATTTGAATTTTCAGAAGTATTGTAAAGTTAGAACTAGAATTAGAATTGCTATTTTACAACAGTAGCCATTCCTGCTTAAGCTTTAAATCTACATTAACCTGCTTACCTGAACGCCTTGGGATTTAAACCACCAATATGGGCGCCATGCGTTACCATCACGTTTTGCAACATAAGCAATCTCCTGTAGGTTTTTTCTGGTACTGGCATTATATAACCTAAGCCTCCATCCAATGTGGCTGGAAAATATACAGCGACCATCAAAAATTTTAACCAAAGTAATTTTGTCTGGTACGAAGTAAAATGACCATTCCGATAAATACTCACCGAACATTGTAATTTGCCTTCTGTCGGCTCCGCTCATATGCTTTTTGTCTTCGCCCAGTTCACTAAGCTTGCATCTTATCCTAAAGAATGTTGTTACTGCTTGACCCAAATGAAAATCTGCTTTTCTTAATAACCGCTGACCTATAAAGAAATATTTTCATTCTCCATACCGTAGGAATAATAATGTATCTACTGTATCACTATATCAACTATAAATACAAATCCCTTATTAAGAGGCATTTTTGGAAAATATTTTAAAATTGATCCAAAAATGTTTACCATGCACATTTCTTTTTGATGGTAAGCTTTAGAATTAGTAAATACTTAAGAAATTCTGTATAGAGACATTTGAACGAAAATAAAAAAGAGTAAACAAAATTACCTCCTAAAGATTCTCGTGCTTCAGGCTGGTACATACAAATTACCAAATTTTTCTCTTTATCAGACAGCAAGAAACCCATATTTGAGTTATCAATCATGTATTCAGTTCCATATACTTCGCAGGCTCTCAAATCCTAAAACAGCAATGGAACAAATGTTAGTTACAACTTACATTTATTTTATATTGATTTAAAACTTAAAATTAAAAAATCCAATAAACAGACAAATTCTTTTGGCCATACTGTACCATCGCAATCTATATTTTATGTTTCAATCAAAAAACCGTTACATATAAAGGAAAATAAATTAGCTATCAAATGTAAGCCACAGACTCTGTTTTATTATTTTTGGGGTTGTTTATAGATTTTTTTTTAGAAAACATATAAAACCAGACAATTTAGGGAGACATAATACCAAAAAATGCCGTATCTTCAATTTTAAGATAAATATGTCAAAGAAATACTATATTTGTTTATAATCCACATGCGGTTGGGATCATCGAAGGAGTGTTCCTCGTAAATTTTTTTCATCCTAAGGAAACAAAAGAATATGTAAATAAAATCGCCAGAGTGCAATACAATTACTTGTTAATATGTACAAAGCTCTCGTCTGTTGATAATTTTTTTACCTATTCCAAAAAAAAATGAGAACAACTAAAATGTGAGAAATGGCTAAAAGAGCGAGTAGAATTTGTTTTCCGTGGTAGCAGACAGGAAGTTTTATTAAAGGAAGAGGTAGAATAGTTTGATTAACCTTCTTGTATAAAAATTATTAGTTTTAAGATACTCGTGCCAAATTGAGAACGGACGAAAGATTAAAACTATCGGAAAGGAAACCACCTTGTGGGAAATGTGTTACGAAATAATGTACGATTGGTGGAAACGAACGCAGGGTGGTATTAACATGAATAAGCAGGAGTTTCGAGGGTGTCTTTAAAAATTAATTATCAGCAGTTACGATTTAAAACTCATTAGAGGCGGTAAATTTTCGAATCAGTTAGAGAAAGTAATGTGCTACACGGCTAACCGGTTTGATTAGGAAGGTTTTTATTTTTCATTTATCTTCAGTTTTATTTTATATGGGGAAAGGGCGACTTTAGTACTGTTTTGTTCAAACAATTTAAATAAAAAGCTGTTTTTTATCTTTTTATGTTTCATTTTTTAGAAAGCTATTTAACCCTATTATTTTCAAAATTGGTCGTATTGCACTGGGATTAAAATAACAGTGGACAAGAGCATTTACTATAGTTACTTTGGTATTGTTTTAACGATTTAGTTTAAAGTCTCTCATTGTAAATATCTAATAAGAGTTCTGATCTGACCAGTTGGTTTTTCTGAGTCTTGAAGTTGTGTTTGTTGTATTGGTAAGCTTTAATAAGTTGTAGTTGTTTGACACTAAAACTGCAAGAGACTAAGAAGATCGACGAAACTCCCAGAGTTCCTTTGCCACAGTGGATTCTATTTATAGGTTTTTAAAATAGCAACTAACTAATATAAAACAGCAGTAAATAGTGCGCGAAAAGGTCATAAGCTACGTTTACAGAAGTTCACGAACAAATTCTGTCACAGCAACCCAAATTAAAAATAATATATATGGATATGAATATTTGGTAAGTAAAATAAGGGAACATTTTTTGATTTATTGTTTTTTAAGAAGTTATACATTACTAACCTGTTTTAGTAACGCCAAATTACATATCAAAATATATGAGTCAATCATTCCATGTAACAAGGCAAATAACTATATCCAAATAGTTCTTTTTAGTGTATTAGTTCTCAAATTTCTGTTTTTTTACATAAACAATCAAATGCCGCATGGTATTTTTTGAAGTTTTCAAAATTGCATTATAATTATGGAAAACTTTTTGGAAAAAATGATGATAACTGGCAATATTTTAAGCAAATTTGCTTTTTAAGAAGTAAATATTTTTGAAGTAGCTAAGTATTATTAACTTAGAATTCGAAATTGTCAGTTTCATCAACTTTTCTCAATACGAAAAGCAATGTAATCATCCATATTAGGTTTAAGAATATAGAGAGATGTAAGGGTAAGTATTCTCAACTCTTCAAAAGTCACCTTACAATCATCCCTGTAACATAGGCCACCTACAATTCTAATTGCCTTGCTCTGCAGTCCGAACAAACGCTGGGTACCCGAGGCATGACCCCACACAAGAACAGCATAGGAAAGCTGCGCATGAAATGTTGCTAAATAAGCTGCTCTTAGGGCCTTAGGGATACATTTTCTGCAAGACGATGTAGCAGATGTAGATTTTTGTTTAGTTTTTAGGCTACCGCTTCTACATGCATGTTTCATTGTGCTTTTGGATTAATAAGAACTCCAAGAAACTTAGTCTGGCAAACAGGGTCATTCATACCTTCAACTTCCCATAGCGAAAAATTCACCCTTTCTGTCTTGCTCCTATTTAAAAGCAATCTGTTAAAAACAAACGACTTTTCAACGATTTTCTAGGCCTCCAAGGAACCCAAAAGGAAGCCTCAAGAGTTTCAAATATAATAGAAATAGTGGTGTAATCCGCAAAAAGAGTATATGTCTTTTAATGTATTAAAGGCAAATCATTTACATATATACAAAAAGTATGGGATCCAAAATTGAGCCCTGAGGCACCCCAATTTAAATCTCCTGCTTAAGTTAGACCACTATACTGCGCAGCCTGGCTTCCTCCTGTAAGGTACGATTTCAAAAGTTCAACGCTGCAATTACTGAAATTATATGCTTTGAGAGTTTATGCAGAAGGATTTCATGGTCGACACTGCCAAAAGCCTTCCCGAAATTACAAAACAGAACTGTATCATAGCATTGTGTATCAAAAGCATCCATAATGTCAGGTAGAGAATACCCAAAGTTGTGTTTTTGTTTTCCCTAAAACCAAATTGATTTTTATTGAACAGATTATTTTCTTCAAAGAAATGCATTATCTGTTCAGACATGCACTCTTCAAAATTTTTGGACAGTATGGGTAACAATGATATGGGTCTATGATTTGCTGCTTCATCAGGACAACCTTTCTTAAACAGAGGAACTACATACGCTCTCATTATGCACTTTGGGAAAGTTTTTTCCCTAAGACAGATGTTTATCAACTCTGTGAGGGGCACCAGAATCAGATTCTTTACTGACTTCAGAGAAGGTAACAGGATTCCAAACATCAATATTCATACAATTGTGTATATGGTCAATATCTGACTGTGACCTGCCCTCTAAAAGTATGTTAGCAATGCACAGAAAATGGTTATTGAAATCATCAGAAGTAAGAAGTATCATTGTTTTGTATTCCCTATGTTTTCATTTATGATTTGCCACATGATTTTTGTAGGGTTAGTGAAAGAATTTTACTGAGTATTCTTAGCACCAATTTTGGCTTTACAAATCGCTTTTTTGTATTCACTTTTATATTGCATGTAGTGATGTCTACTTGCATCAGTTTTATATTATTGAACGTTTCTATTCAACGCACAATTAATTTTTTCTATCATGGCTGCGTAGATATTTTCTCTAATTTCAATTTCAATTTACTCAATCAGTATTATATTTTACAACACTTACATTCGTCAGTAAATAAAATAAAAAATATTACAACTACATTTACATTTAAAATCTTAATTAAATACATTACAGATGAAACTTAGGCTGGGTTTAGTTTAAAATTATGATTAAAATTAAAATGCATTTTGGATTAAAATTTGTTTTATTCTATTTTTAAAAAGATTGTTCGGCAGCTCTCTCAATGACAGAGGCAAAACATTAAAGAATTTTATCGCTAGACAGTCATGCCCATTCCGACACCTTTCCAAACGAAAATATGCGGACACCAAATTATCCGTGTGCCTTGTGTCCCAGCGGTGGACCCCACTGTGCGTTCTGAAACTGTCTTTGTATTTTTTGACATACAGTAAATTATCTAATATGTATTGCGAAGGCAATGTTAAAGTTTTCAGTTCCGAGAATGCTGCTCTACATTGGTTATACAAAGACATTTTTTTGACGGTTGTAGACAACCGTTCAAACGAAACTATTAAAACTTCAGTATACAGAAAGCCAACACATACTGGACAATATCTTAATCATAGTTCCAATCATTCTGTTGCAACAAAACGAGGAATTATACGCAACCTCTGTAATCGCGCTATATCTATATGCAATAATGCCGAATCATTGGAAAAAGAGGTAGCATATATTAAATCCGATTTACAACAGAATGGTCATCCTTTGAAACTAATTGACGATGTTATAAATAATTTTAGAACAACGAACACTGGACAGCAAGAAACACATTCTTTTTTCACAATTCCGTACATTAAGGGAACGTCGGAGAAAATAAGACGAATTGCCAGTAGTTATAATATAAAAACAGCCTTTAAATCAGGAAATACCCTTAGAGCTCATTTAACAAAAATAAAACCTAAAACTACCGATAAGAAAGAATGTTTTTACAAAGTTCCATGTGAGTGTGGTGAAATGTATATTGGAGAAACCAAACGATCGCTACAAGTTAGAATTAAGGAACATAAAACTCACACAAAAAGGGGAAACGTCGAGATCAGGTATTGCAGAACACTCCTGGGATAAACAACATCATATAAAATGGTCTGAGGCTGCGGCAATATATATGAAACCCAATATGAAAAAAAGAAAATTTATAGAAGCAGCATACGTTAAAAACAATAATGGAATCTTCAGTAAACCGAGTGTTGAGATACCTAATCTTTGGCAACCACTACTTTGTAACATCAAATCATTGAGGTGTGTACAGTGAAGCGAAACGTTGTGCTTCAATAGACACACTCCCTATATAAGCTCCTAGTCTTAAGACAAAACAATTAGTTTATACTTGATAACGATTAGACATACAATCTAATCGAAACGCGTAAAAATAAAAATAAAGACAATGCAAGTCCGACCACATTTTAGTCATGATACAAAGACAGTCTTGAAATCATTCATCTAATGGAAAATATTTTTTTACACTTACCCGTGATACCATGGATAATGTTCTAAATTCTTCCTGGAATCTGAGCAATGAAATGGACTGATAGACATCGGCTATCAAAAGTAAACTCTTAATTGTTAAGATTTGATGGGTATACACTTGTGTATCTATAAAGGCAACTCCTATTAGATCATTATCTTTCAACTGCCAAATGTATATCTAAAATTAAGATAAAAACCAACATTACCTAATGCTTACACCCACTTTAGTTTTCAGGCGATTTTAATTGACATTGGTGATAGTTATATAATATACTAAATATCAATTGTCAACTTACTGAAAATGACATGCCTGTAGGAGAAGTTTAATCATAACCAAAACTGACTAAAATCGAATTTTAATTTCATACCTTTTGTCCAACAGCTGATACTAAAAATCCCTTGACCTGCGATAAGGCCGTCACCGGCCCCTTTTGTTCCTTGGCATAAATTTCTTTAAATTTATTTTTGGTCAGTGGTTGACCAGGTTCTGGCACCACTTCAATGATATCGTAGATTAAAATCTATATAAAGAAAATAAAACCAAATTAGAAAGGTATATTTTCCGTCTTAGTTGCTTTCTATTTAACACTTTTTACATTAACGGTAGTCTTACCCTTCCCCTTGACGTTACGTCTTCCCCATAATTATAATTTGTTCCTACAGCGATGTATCCCTTTAAACCTGACCGAGCTCCTTCATATTCTAAAGAAACGTTTCTTAAACAAGTCACGTGTTCCCATTCGTCTAAATCAACTTTGGTGTTTGGAATAACATCCCAGGACACTGGAGAGAACAACATTAAGCTAAAAGTTTCCTGAAGTGGATATGGAAATCTGAAAATGTTAAAGACCGTTATTAGAAGTAAGTTTTATGGAAAACCTGACTAAACGATTTATAAAATGGTTATGAAAATGTCGTACACTATCATCTAATTGTATTGTATTTAATTTTGAAACTTTTTTCTCAACTAAATAGAGAGCTAATTTTTTTTTAATGCAATTCATAAGACATATATTGAATTGATCATAGTAAATCGACTGCAAATGACTGGGAGGGGTCTCGTGGTCTGACGAAACTAAAAAAGTCATGTTGAAAGTGATGGAAGCATATTCATTAGATGCTCGACGGTAAAGAAAAATAACTTGAAGTACATCATTACTGCCTTAAAACATGTTGGGGGAAATTTAAACTATGGGAATGCATTTCTTAGCGCGATGTTGATTTTCTAGTGACGATTGAAGGAATCTTGAATCAAGAAAAACAAAAAACCATATTCCCTTTTATCAAAGAACATAGACCAGTTATTTGGGTGTGTCAATAAGACAATGACACCAAGCATAAAGCATGAAACTGTAAACACGGATCATTTACTGTCTATTTCTTAAACTTACCTATCCCCTTTATCTTCTACCGTCAATTCTTTATCTTCTCCATTAAACCTATAGTACGAATTAGAAGGTTCAGCTAGACTAGTTACTAAACAGTATGTTTTTGACTCCAAATTGTAGGTTACAAAGTGAGGTGTGCACCTTAAAGGAACTTTCCTTACTGGCCATGGGGCATCGTAACTCAAGTGAGTCGGTAGAATTCCGATCCTTAGTTCGGACTAAAACCACCAAAAAAAACTTATAAATATTAACAATCAAGTACAACCAAGTAAAAAATAGTCAGAAAAGAAGTTATATCTAGTCCATATTAGATTGACAGACGTAAGAGTAATTAATAGTACTTAATATAGACTGCGGATCCTATAGAAGAAAGGTGGCTCACTCCTAGAAAGAGATCGAGCGTTTCCGATGAGTAGTACCTATGTTTCTAATTTCGGACAAGTAACAAGGGTATACAATGACGTTTGGAGTACTGATGTTAGCTTCGCCATTAGAAAAAGAGGTACCACTCATCCAAAACGCTCCGTTTCTTTCTAAGCGTCAGCTAACATTCTTCTATAGGAATCGCCGTCTAGTATCTTTATATTAAACCTATGATTAGGTATTCTGAGAGATTTTGGTTATGGTCATAGTTAATAATTTTGATTTTGTCCTGTATTAAACCGACTATACTGAAATTTAGTCATCAGAAGAACAAAATTTTTAATCTTAATCTTCTTTACTATTTTTAGTTTGGTTAAAGAATAATATATATATATATATATATATTATTTGATATTACACTGTTAAGTCTTTGTAGAATTAATAAATAAAGCAGTAAATATTAAGAAACCAAATAATATAAACAGTAATTTTATTTGGAAAACAGCACGGTTGGGACATACTGTTGTTACTAAGAAAGAAACTGGAATAGTAATTTATAAAACAAATGCACAAAATTGTAGAAAAAATGACAGCACCATTATTGTAAGTTGCTTTATTTCACCTTTTTTATCACGCACTTTAGTTATTGGAAATGTAAAGAGAAAGTAATTTTTTGCGTAATAATAAAAAAATAAATTACCTTTCTGTTAAAGTAAAGAAAACCTTCCGGACAATTAACATTGTTGAATGGGGCAAAGTTTATTGCTTCTCCGTCTATAACCATCGGATGAGTACGAATTTCGCCTCTTTTAGATAAAAATAGCCAATAGGGACTTGCGCCACAAATAAAAACACCATTATAACCTAAAATAACAATAGTCAAAACATTTTAATAACAAATTAAGTGTCTAATTGGATTTCACACAACACTGTACGGTAAAATCTACATTTAAAACAAGCGTGATGCTACAAATACTTTTAAATTCATGTATTACCTGCGATATTATCAAAATATCTAATCTTCGCAATTCTTTCTTGAAGGGTAAAGAAATCGGAATTTTCTGTTTCGATTTGTCCAGACACGTTTGGTTGGTACATAATTTCATGTTTTACTTTTCTAAATCTAAGCTTTAGATTCCCTTTATGGTACCTGAACATTTCATATATGTAAAGACATTTTTCCAGTCTTACTAAGAGTAGAGGTCTAGTTCCATTGTTACCCAAACCTACCTATATATAAGGAAATTTTGACAGGTTATTATTTAGTCTATTTTTTTAAAAAAAAAAAGCGAAACATATTAAAAATCCTACTGATAAATCTAAATAACCTTTTTTCGAAGTGGGCATTTTCTTATGTTGATGGTCCAGGACCATAAAATAACTCAAGACATTTCTCAGACAAAATATAGTAAACATTTACATCAGAAGCTTAATTTTTGACACAAACAAATAAAATAATCTAACTCTGAGGATGCTCCCATAGTGACTAGTGTTGAAACGTAAACTTCACAAGTTACAAAGAGAAAATTATTGTTTGTGAGTTATTCATAGGATTAAAAGACGTAAGAGAACAAGTCATCAACTAAGAAATGCAGCTTGCAACATGAAAAATAGAAATTCTTCACAATCAATCTCCCTGTATCATAAAAATTACTTAAATATATTTTTTCCAGTGGAATATCCTATATATTTTTATTATTTAAATCATTGGGTTCATTCTAAACATACTTCATGAACTATATTCTACAAAAATCTGCGAATATATATATATATATATATATATATATATATATATATATATATATATATATATATATATATATATATATATATATATATATATATACCCAGCCTAACCATCAGCAAGCTATAGCTATTTCCCCTTTTTAAGAAACACGTCAACTCTGTTTTTTCTTTGTTCAGCATCAGAAGAGTATTCCTATTAGAAACAATCACCGACGCGTCGTCAGACCACGATCATTTGCATACAAACCAAAACAGAAACGGCCAAAGAATGGATCTTCCCTCCCTAGTCATTGACACTTCCTAAGTTCTATTTGCCAAGTATGATTTTATTAGGTCACCACACAAGCCTCCCACTCCACAGCTTTGCAGCTTTAATAAGAGCAATTTATGGTCGAGCGTGTCAAAGGTCTTTGAAAGGTCGAAATAAACGCTTGCGACATCAAAATTTCTATCATCTTTTTCATAAATATATGCCAAAATGTTAAAAATCGCCTGTTCTGTAGAGCTGACTAGTTTAAATCCAAACTGTTGTTGACATAATATGTTATGATGATTTAAAAAAGAAAATGGTCACATATATATAGCCTTCTCAAAAACCTTTGACACTGCTGGAAGCAAAGATACAGGTCTGTCGTTTCACTACTTTGTTTATCCCCCTTTTGGCATGATCTTAGCTTTCTTTAAATAACTTGGGAACACGCCCGAGGCAAAGTCATCATTTATTAAGTGCCATAATGGTTTAGAAACAATATTTCGAACTTAAATTTTCTTGCACAACATTTTTTAATTTACGATTAGGACAAATAAAAATCAATTTACAGAAGATTCGAATTTTCTACTTGGCAACCCTGTGGTAACCCACTCCCGCAGTTAAAATTGGCTTCTATAAACCTTGATTTACAGGAAGAAATTAACTAAATTGCTACAAAATCCAAACTCAGCTTGCAATCTCTTCATGAGTATAATATGCGATAAATTTGTCAAAAGTATTAGAATAGCCTGTGTGTAGTTGAGTTAAAATTTATTATTCAAGCTTTCTAATATATACTCTGCAGTATTAGAAAAATTGGTAGTTGTCGATTTTGGATAACTGAAATTAAAATTAAATCCTATCAGCTAAAGGTTACTTATGAAATATAGCTTCAAAAAAAGTCATAAAGATGGTGTATTAAGGCAACTTCCATTCAACCTGTGCTATGGCATCCAACTTCTCTTGCCACACCACTGCAAAGGATATTCCAGCGCTCATTAGACTCTGACTATTTCCCGACGGTATGGAAATTTTCCTATCTGTTTTTAAATCAGGTGATAAGTGTGATGTAGCAAACTATCGTGGAATTTAAATCTTATCTGCAATTCCTAAACTTCTTGAGTCAATTCTGACCGATGAAATCTTTAATACCTACAAGCGATACATCATTCCTGAACAGCACGGATTTTATCAGCGCCGTTCCACTGTAACGAACCTTGCAATTTACCAGAATTTCCTAGTCAAATCGGTTGAACAAGGACATCAGATTGACGCAATTTACACCGATTTGTCTACAGTCATCATTTACTGCTACTCGAGACGCTGTCTGAAATCGGTATCTCGGTAAATTATTTAAACTGCATCAAATCTTATCTCTGCAATAAACGACAGCGGGTGAAGGTGTTCGGGTCCCTATCCAGCGAAGTAATAGCTACTTCTGGTGTCCCTCAGGGATCACACATAGTACCGGTTCTATTTCTTCTATTCATCAACCTTCTGCTTTTTTTCCTCTCAGGCCCTATTATACGCCGATGACCTGAAATTCTACAGCATTGTTAACTTAGATCATAATCACTTACAAACTGATCTAGATTGTTTCGTCGACTGGTGTTCTTCAAATCATCTAAAAATCAACGTCTTCAAATGCAAATCTACCAGCTTCAAGTCCGATCACCTAATTGTTAATTCATATGAAATACTGGGTCAACCCGTCGAATCCGTCGAGTCTGTCTTGGGAGTAATTTTCACGAAAGATTTGCAATTCAACGTTCATACTGACAGCGTCACAGTCAAGGCTCTAAGAATGCTAGGTTTTATAAAGCGAAACTCGAGACATATTAAAGACATTAGTGCTCTGACTTGCTTATACAACTCGCTTGTTCGCAGCATTTTGGAATACTGTTCAATTATATGGTCTCCCAACTATGTCACCCTTAAAAGCAGACTCGAGAGAGTACAAAATATATTCATGAAATATCTACTATATAAGCACCATTTTCCATCACAAGGTTTAGCTTATGAAACGAGACTGATGTTGTGTGGACTCAAGAGTCTGGAGAGCAGAACAAGAGAAGCTATGTTTTTGTTCCTGTTTAAAATATTTAATAACATAATTGACTGCGACATATTGCTGAACGAGATTAATCTTAGGGTCCCATCAAGGCATACTAGGCTGCAACGGCTGTTCCAGGGAGCTATCATCGCACGAACTACGGCCAGTCCGCCTTCATAAACAGATTAATGGTTAACTATAACTGATTTTATATGGACTGTGATAATTTCAAGGACTCACAGTGAAGGATTAAAATGATTATAATGTTTAAATGATATACTTTGTTATTGTTCTCTTGTCATTTGGCATACCATTTAGAATGTATCATTCTGTAGTGTATGTAATTAAATAAATTAAATTTTGGAATGGTAAGAATAAAATTTTAGATATATTTAAATCCCAAAAAAGTTGAGTTCACCTTTTAAATAAGCTACAGCCTATTGCATCCTGCAGAGAATATTTTAAGATGGACAAGTTCATGATACTAGGATATGTTATAAAAAGTTTATCTAAAACCAATCTATTCAAAATTCAAATACATATTAACACAGATAAAGCAAGTTTTTTATTACTTACCATTAAGATCTCTTTAACTTGGTACTCCTTCTGAATCTGCGTTTCATTAACATGGGGTGCAGCGTTCAACAAAACTGATTCTAAAGCATCTATAAGTACTTTATGCCCGAAACATAAATTCTGAACGTAAAAACTTAGTTTGAAATCAGGTATAGAGTAGATTTCCAAGTTAGAATTTTCCCGAACTACAAACAACCAGTAGGTAGGCCTATTAGGGATCATGTATTTTTTCCACCAGTTGTAAAATACTTTCGGTTTGGGTGTCGGAGGATTAAGAGAGGGCATCTTGAAGTCGCTCTCTCCGTAAAGGAGATCATCTTCATTTTCGGCCTCGGATTTGAGATCAAGGCTGTCGCCAATAATGTGTTGAGGAATGTGAGTAAATTCCTCTGGAATTTTGCTGGTGAAGAGTCCTGAAGTATCTTTATACATACATATTGTTGATACCGGTGGGGTCTAAAAAGAGATAATTTATTTGTGTAGAGTTTCAGGATAAGTGCAAAAATTATCTGCAAAATGTTCTTAATTTCAATAAGCTAAAATCATTAATTTTTGTTTGCTATATCATTTTATACAAAATTTGAAAAACTTTTTTGGAAATACTGTTATAAGTTTCGTAAATGTCTTTAAGGTTTACTTTTAAGATAAGGTATATTTAAAATCATATTACTTACATTTGACAACGTTGATTTACTGATAACCAACTTTGCAGATCCTCTAATTTCTCTTAACATAAGAGTGATCACCTGACCATCTGCTGTCATTAGTGAAATATAAGGGTCAGCGCTAAAAATAAAAACCAAAAAACAGTTTTTAATAAAGGGTGTTATAAATAACCATAAGAAAAATGTACACAATTATAAAACAACTGTAAAAGTGAAAAAAACATTTTTTGATGCAATAGTAGAAAGCTTAATATAAGCATAGAGAAAGTAATGTTGGAATGCTACTCGTGTAACAAGAGGAGATATCCATTATTAAAACCCTGAAAAATTCTTCAACTTAAAGAATAGAAGTTTATATAATACACTCAAACTCAAACAAAATTTCTAAAATAACAACAAATATTATTTATTCTTACCTTGAAACATGCACAATAGGTGACCCTAAATCCATAGGAACATGCTGTAGCTGGATAGCTCCCTGTAAAAGCCTAACAGATATAGTAGTAACTTGCACTACAAATCTGTTATTTCCCAAATTTCCAGCAAACACCGTAGGTTGATGTGTTGCAAATCCGGTGTTGTCAATTTCGTTAATTTCTTGACCAGTCTGCAAAACCTAGAAAAAGCATGTTAATTATTTCAGGGAGTTCGCTAGTATTTTCTGGAGTTTACTAATCTGGTTTAAATACTGTTTTCTTTTTTTATTAATAAGAGAACTGAGAAAGATAAAAAGAAAAAGTAAGTAAAGAATAATCTTAAATATAAAATACTTATACATTGTGTCCAAAAACTACATCAGGAAAGGGAGGAGCTTCCTTGTGACAAAATAGGATTTCAAATTCACAGTTAAAAGTAAATAACCTTAAATTGTTTATTTTGATTTTAATTTATATTTAAATTATCTTTGAATGGGTCCATCTATTTCATTAACTTGCAATCAGAGAAAATGATGTTGAAAATCAAAACTTATTTTATTATTTTAACAGGTGACAAAAATGAAACAAATAATGTTTCTTACATTAAAATATTTCAAATATAAAAAAACTGATTTATCAATATGCAGTAAGAGTATATTATTTGATACATTTTTCACTGTGATGGCCTTATTTTAATCATATATGTCGAAATAAAAAAGTTATCAAAAAAGCCCAATTTACATTAGCCCACAAGTTGATAGTTTCCCAAATACAGGGTGTCAGAGTTATGTTTTTTTTAAAATTTTTCTAAATATTTATCTTAATAGCTTCATTTGCACCTTTGATACTTTGGGGGCCAACAAGAAAAATGTATGTAGCAATTCTTAAGTTTTTCCGTATTGCCAAACATTACACTAACGCAGAAATGACCGACATGATATTGGTTTAAGGTTATTACCAAGGAAATGGTCGGAAGTCGGTGAGAGTACAAAGAGAAAGGTTTCCAAATAAACAGATACCAATGAAAATGAAATTAAATCTGATGACTCTTTTATTATCTCCTTTGACGCCGGCCGA
The DNA here is from genome assembly GCA_034092305.1 of Diaprepes abbreviatus. Taxonomy (NCBI): domain Eukaryota; kingdom Metazoa; phylum Arthropoda; class Insecta; order Coleoptera; family Curculionidae; genus Diaprepes; species Diaprepes abbreviatus. The sequence continues at coordinate 6,184,045 of JASJET010000129.1, forward strand.
TAAAGTCGACAAAATTTACAGAAGACTCGTCACGGGCGCCACTTAACATATTTATAAGCAGTTTAACATTACACTTACGGAAAAATGACCGATGATATTAATTTACGGCTATTGCCAAGGAAATGATCGGGAGTCGGTGAGAGTATACAGAGAAAGACGTATAACAAACAACGAAACATTTGCCGGTGTTGAAATTCGTCTTCCAGAAACTGATAGTTTTACTCCTGCAACGATTGATTATGGACGGAATCCTAAGATAAGGGATCGGAGGTTGAAGAAGTTTTAGAACGAATTATAGAAGATTAGAGTGTGATCACCAGAGACCTAGATTTAGAACTTGAGTTTCTAAAGATACAGTAGATAGGACTAAAAGAACACCTCCATTTTCACCTCCAGACAGTATAAGAACTTTTATCTCTCGACCCGACGATCCATAAATGAATTGAGAGCAAATGATGTAAATTTTCATTTAAAAAAATGTATTTACAAAATAATGTTGCTTTACAAGAAGGGTTATGACAAATTTACATAATAAACATTTTAATGTTGATAAAAATCCACATGCCATAAAGGTTATGCATTATCAAAATGAATTTAAAACTAGCGTATGGGCAGGGATCATTGTCATCTTACCACCTCATTTAAACGAGTTAACTACCTAGCCAAATTTATTACATAGTCTTCTAATTTTTTTTTTTGTAGTTGGTTTGTGGACCCTTAAACATGTTCCAAACTTCTTGGAAGCCTGGGTAAAGTGTGAAGGGGAGCTACGACAAGCCTCAGTAAGCAATAAACCAACAATTAATGTATAAAAAAACGTATAAAAAACAATACATTGTAATAAATAAAATACTTATCTTAATGTAAACAAGGTCACTTACCATTGTGCTATCTTCTTGACTCAATATCAAAAAAGCATGCCTATCCTCACCACTCTTAATAGTCCACATATTCGAACACCCAGGTAATGTGAAGGTCGTTACTATTTGAGGTTTTATCGATCTTTGCAACACACAAAGCGCACCATTCTTACCATACCCCGCTGTGGTCACCAGTTCCAAATTAAGATCTTGGTTATTATGAAATTCTTCACTTAAAAAGGCAGGTTCACCTACAGATATCTGACCACAAGGGCCTATGTTTAAAAGAGAATCGCAAACTTCAAAGATGTAGCTTGTGATTTGAACTCCTGCTTGTCTTTGGTTACCATACACTTCTAATTCTTCAGGGTCTCGAATATCTATTGAAAAATAAATTATTCTTTAAATTAAGGATACAAAGTTTTAAGGAGGTCGATTCGCTACCACATGAGGCAAATAAAGTGTAGTACCCAATATTTAACAATTTAAAATTAAAATGCTAATAAAAAATATAAATTAACAATAAATAGTTTGCAAGGTATTTGTCGTTGAAATTGAAAACATTATAAACAAAAAAAAACTAAATACAGAACTTCATCTGAATTATTTAAAAGAGCTGGTAATAATTAGTGTGTGATTTGGCAACGTTGTGTTTTTACTGTTTATGTTTATCTCTGAGACAGTGGTCTAACCTTACGCTTTCAAAATCAATAGGTTAAAAAAATAGTTAAATGTTTACTAATAATATGCCAATGTCGCATGGTAAATATACTGGTAAGCAATGTAAAATATGGCATCAGAATATAGGGGTACGCAAAAAAACGTAAACTAAAAGAAAATTTCACTTCAAAAAATGTGTATATTCATCAGTAACTGAGTGATAGAAATGCTCCGATGATTTGTGGTGTAAAAACTGTGATTGTTCCATAACGTTAAGACATGTCTTTAAAGAGGAAATTTTTGGGTTAGTAAATGTTTTTCATGTAAAATGTAAAAAATGTAATAGTATAAATTTAGTTCAAACAAATAGTTAGCTAGAAAAATAATATACATCATAAATATTGCAACATTAACTTCAGATTAGCTTTTGGTAAGTACTGAATTGATAACTATATATATTTAAATATCTGATAATAATTAATTCACTTGTATTATTTTAAAATATCAATGGGTCTAAGTTTTCATATTGGGCAGTGATTGAACCTCAAATAAAAAAAAAAATAATAACTATGTACTCTAAATTAAGGTCTGTTCTTACTATATGGTATAAAGACAAAGTCTTATTTTAGAAAACCAAAAAATAACGTACCCATTACATCACTAGCGATACAATCTGTCAATGAACCCAGAACTTTTTCCCCATATTCGCTTGCCCTATCTCTTTTTGCTCTTTTTGTGGTAGGTTCCTCAGATTCATCTAATGTAATAACTTCATTGGCTTTTTCCGTAAAACGAAGTAACAAAGAATTACCTAACCTAGAGCCTAAGAAGAGAAAGTTGTTCTCACAGATACAAACCTAAAAAAAAGAATTGAATTAAAGTGCCATATTAACTTTATATGAGACCGATATGTAAAAAAGTATTGTAATAATAATTAAATAAAAATTTAATTTGAAATACTTACACAAGTCGTTAATACACTAGCGGCAGCTTTTTCAAAATGAAAACTTCTAACATATCGCATGCTATCAGCAAGGAGCATAAGAACATATAATTCTCCTCCTTTAAGAGATAAAACTAATGTATCATCTTCTAAGAATCCAATTTGGGCGCAGTCAAAACTTATTTTTAAACCTTCTTGCGGTCCTAAAACAATTGGGCAGATTTGTTAAATTCTAATATATTATTAGCATATGATCTATATTCTGTTTACAAATTTAAAAGGAAATCGACTATTTACACTTAAGGGGGAAATAGGCTTCGGGGAATTTTGATTGAGAACCAGCATAGCTTTACTAAGGGCAAATCAACGACTACAAATCTACTGGTGTATGAACAAAATATTACACAATTCTTGGAATCTAAGAATCAAATTGATGCTATTTATACAGACTTCAGCAAAGCATCTGATAAAGTTAATCATGGGGTGTTATTGGATAAGCTTTATGTTGTGGGCGTTATTGGTGATCTACTCAAGTGGTTTAGTAGCTATCTAACAAATAGGTCTCAGATCGTAAAAATAAAGGGCTTCCACTCAAAACAAATTCATGTAAAGTCTGGAGTTCCACAAGGGGCACCCTTATCTCCCATACTTTTTAGTGTTTTTATTAATAATATCTGTAATGTTGTTAAGTACTCTTCTGTACTTCTTTATGCGGATGACTTGAAAATATTCAAGTGTATTAAATCGATCAAGGATTGTAGGGAACTTCAGGAGGACGTGTATTGCTTGGAGGACTGGTGTCAAAAAAATGGAATGGAATTCAATACAAAAAAATGTAAAATAATGCAATTTTATAGAAGAAAAAATATCATTAACTTCCAATATGTTATTAATAATGAAAATTTAGAGAAAGTGGAATACATAAAGGACCAAGGTATATATTTTGATACAGAATTAACTTTTAATTACCATGTTAATTATATTACCTCCAAAGCTCTGAAAATGTTAGGATTTGTGAAGCGTATTTTAAAGGATTTTAATGATTTAAATTGTTTTAAAGTATTGTATTGGTCTTATATAAGATCTATTTTGGAATATGCTTGTTAGGTTTGGTCACCATTTTATAAAGTTTATATTCAGCAGCTACAACGAATTCAGAGAAAATTTATAAGATTTGTTGCATTCAAACTTAGAATAACTGTTGACGAAATTAATTATGTAGATATTATGAAACTGTTAAATGTACCTCCCCTTGAACAAAGGAGAGAGTTTTTGAATCTTAATTTTCTTTTTAAACTCATTAATTTTCAAGTTGATTGCCCCGACCTGCTGGGACTCATCAGTTTTAATGTACCACAAAGAAACTTGCGTACCAGCAATACTTTTGGAATTGATTATCATAGAACCAATTATGGATTGTCATCTAGCTTAGTTAGATCATGTAACTTAGCCAATAAAGTTTGTAAAGATATAGAAATTTTCAACTTGAGTGTAAATAGTTTTAAACAAAAAGTACAAAAAAGAATTTTTTATACAGATTTATTTGTCTAATGTATCTGTCTTTCATTTGTCTTTTTGTATTTTCTTTTAACTTGATTTATATGTTAAATGGCTGGTCCGTTAATAAAATATATATTTATTTATTTAAAATTAAAGTGAACTCACTTAGAGGAAAACTAGAGCAACCTTCAGCTATGCTGTTTACTGACACTCCATAAGGAGGAATACTTTGATTGAGATAAATCAAAGCATTTACAGAAAATATTAAAGTTCCACCTAAAGGTTTCTTAATAGGTACGGCTCTTAAACAGTCAAATGGCAAATTTGAGACACTCCAAATAATGGGATGTACTTTCTGCTGTAAATTAAGAGAAATTGCAGCCATGGCACATGTATCAGTTCTTACAGCTGTTCTCCTACAAAAAGATAATAGACAAATAAGGGTTATTTTCTTGTACTCTTATGATTAGCTAGTTTAACATGTTCTGCAAACTTACCCAGCAAATGTTTTTAATGGTTCATACAAAATTAACAATGTAGGTTCATAATATCCATGCAAAAACTGAATGTCAATTATGTTATCAATTTTGTCAATAAAATCTTTGAAAATGATCATGTAAGAAGCCAAAATAGGAGCTCTAGCAGAATCTCCTGAACTAGTCATAGGTTTTATGTCAGAATCAGTATCATCAATTGAAGTTTCTCTTCGGAATGGTAGAACAACCAATTTTTTCCCAAATACAGTCATTACAGCACATCTGTTTTCCGGGTCTGCCCGTACAATTGGAACATGGTGGAAGTGTGTCCAGCCATCCTAACAATTATCATGAAAAAGATATGAATTAGTAGTTTTTTTGGCTTTATCTCCAGAAAAAAAAATGTTTTTCACTAATATAAGTAGCACTGTTTAATGTACACCTTCATATTCTGTCACTTCCAGTAAAACATAAGTATAACACACAATATTTATGAAAATTTACATAACTTTGGAAAACTGCAAAAGTTAATAAAAATAAAATGATTTTCTTACTTTAATACACGTCTTTCTTTTAGGTAAACAATAGAAAGAAACAAATAGATTTATTAGTCAATCAGGGATTGCATAAAAAATCCTTAATTCAAATTGAATATGTACCGTAATGCAATGTTATTTGTTTATTTATTTATTTATTTACAATAACTGCCCTACAGGTCTTGAGACCCAACTACAAGGCAGTGATTACACAAAATAATAATTCTACGAACAATTTTAAATTAGCATCAAACGACAAATATATATATATATATATATATATATATATATATATATATATATATATATATATATATATATATATATATATATATATATATATATATATATCAATTTAAATACAAATAAAAATTTAACTAAAATAATTAATTCTAACATTAAATGTATAATACAATGTTATGCTATCTACTTTCATATACAAAGGTGAACATACAAATCAATTAAGGATGAGAAAGAGAAAAAAGAAAGAAATGCCAAGGTCAATGTGCCAAAATCCGGCAGACAGTTCCTAGAGATGAGCTGAATATATCAAAGCTATTACTCTTGTAAGTGTCGCACGTGGAATATAGAGGCGAAAATTTGGGCACGTTAGTTCTGAGATAAAATACGTTAAAATTTCGGCAATTTACACGAGGAATACTTAAGTTTATCCTAGCTAAAATATTAGGACAGTCAATAAAATAGTTAAGCAACTTATAAAGAATTGGCAGTAAGAAAAATTCCCGCCCTACTTTTAAAGATGAAAAGTTGAATAGTTCATGTGAAAAACCTTGCTTAGGATAAACCCCAAAACTCTTAAGATTGAGGTATTTCAAAAACCTTCTTTGGACCCTCTCCAAAGTATTGACGTGGGTATTGTAGCCTGGGGACCACACAACTGATGCGTATTCTAGTTTAGACTGCACATGAGAAATATAGTAATTTGATGACGTCAGTGTTATTAAAATCGCGAGTACAACGCAAGATAAACCCAAAAACCTTTGAGGCTTCAGAAACGATATTATTCATGTGAAAAGAAAATGAAAGCTTGGGATCGTAAGTGACTCCGTGATCTTTAAAAAAATCTGCCCGCGAGAGTAGCACGGTATTCAACAAATATTCATATCGAAATGAAGAAAATTTCGAATAATTTTCGGAACACCAATTGCTAACCTGTTCCAGGTTCGATTGAAGCTCTATACAATCCTGTAAGCAATTTATCCTCTTATATAGCTTAATATCATCGGCATATAATAAAATATCCGTGTCAACAACAGAAACAATGTCATTAATAAAAATATTAAAAAATAAAGGTCCCAGTACTGATCCTTGCGGCATACCAGAACCTGAATACTGAATACGATTATGGAGATATGATTTAAATAACATTATTAGTGAATTTGAAAATCCAAATGATGACAATTTCTTAACTAAGATGGAGTGGTCCAAACGATCAAATGCCTTTGTGAAGTCCAAATAAACAACATCCATCTGACAACCATGATCAATAGCCTCAGCTATATCCTGAGTCATAATCATGAGATTAGTTGTCGTCGACCTACCCTTAAAGAAGCCATGTTGAGATGGAGTAATTAAATTTTTAGTTAATGAGAAAATAGAATCATGAAGTAAAAATTCAAATATTTTAGAAAAATTGCATATAATAGACACCAGTCTATAATTACAAACTTTAGATCTATCCCTTTTCTTAAAAACAGGACAAACCTTGGAAGATTTCCATATGGAAGGAAAACTGTTTAATTTCAAACACCTATTATATAGTATTTTAAGTGGTTTGGCTAGGACGAATCTGGAGTCTCGTATTAAAAAAGCTGGGATTAAATCCGGACCAGTAGTAAATTTAGGTTTAAGCTTCTTTATAGCATTCACTATTTCACATTCAGTGAAATCAGGTACATGAACAATTGGAAAGCTGGAATCTAGGGAACATGAATCATCCACGGATACCAGACTGGCCGAAGAAAAGGATTGCTTAAACAATTCTGCAAAAGCATTTAAAATATCAGATAAAGTATTAATTTCTTTATTATTAAAAGACATACTATTTGGAATACCCTGTAGTTCCTTTTTAGATTTAATAAAATTCCAAAACTGTTTAGGATCCCTTTTAATATTATCCTCCACCCCCGAATATATGTTTTGTATGAGACAGACAGATATGTCTTTTTTTATTTTACTTCTTAGTGATTTAAAATTTTCCAAATGAAGCAAACTCCCAGAAGTTTTATATTTTTTATAAGATTCATTCTTTTGTTTAATGCAATGTATAATATGATGAGAAAATCAAGGTGGATAATTTCGTTTCGGAATCTTTTTATATTTAGCTATGTAAACATCCAACCTATCATATAATTTTATGTAAAAAATATCACATAGTTTCTCAATAGAGTTTTCTTGGTCTAAAAAACTCCAATCTATATTCAATAAAGCATTATATAAATCAGGGAAACTAGCTTTTTTAAAATTATAATTATTCATAAGGTTAGGTAGAGAGCTTCATTTAAAATTTGCAGACAAACAATATTTTAAGGCTATTAGTAGGGCCGGATGGTGGCTATCTTCATTATTAAGTATATTCAAAGCTCTTTCGATGCTACACTGCTCATTATTATGTATAACTAAATCCAAAATTCGGTTATTATGGTTTCTAATCTTATTACCTTGACATAAATTAACACAGTTCAAAAAGTTATTTAATAAATTAACCGAGGCATCCTCCATGTTCCCATCCAGAAACTCCGCATAACTAGGTATGTTAAAGTCATCCAAAATACAGATATTGGAGCCAAACAAGTTTTCAAAAGAAATAAAAGATTCAAATAAATTTTCTAACAGAGTTAATGTTGTAGGCGGTGGTACATAAACAAACAATAAAGATAAACATAGATGAAAAATGGAAAGAAATTTTTACACATACCAAGTCAATCTCAGGACAGAGATTGTTCTTAGGGATATTAACTAGAGTTGACAGAAAACGCTGACTGACTGCCAATAAAACACCTCCACCCCGTTTCTTATTTGTTCCTGTAGCATTTCGGCCTGCCCGATACACATTATAGTTACAAGAAAATAATTCATTATCATATACTGAAGAATCCAACCAAGTTTCTGTGAACGCTATCATATCGAGAACCGAACACGATACGTTATTAAACAATTCAACAGTTTTAGTTCTGAGTCCTCGAGTATTTTGATAATAAAGTGAAAAATTGTGATTTGACACTACCTGCATCTTATCGGCCAACGGTGTACACTGGAGGAAGCGATTTGAAGTAGAGCGAGATGAGATGGGTGGCAACAAGAGAATTAATGGCCATTGGGTTAAAATATTTGCGCGAAGTTTCTCACACGCGGTTTTATAAACCAAGCATTGGTTTATATCCCATGCAGCATAACTCGTATTAACAGGGTTGCCACGATTATTACTATTATATTTAACACCGTTGGAACAATTTAAATCATTAGATTGACAATCTTTAACATGATGATCTAGTACACACCTAGAGCAGCAGGGAGTCTTGGAACAGTTTTTAGAAGAGTGATAAAATTCATTACTATTATAGCAACGATTAACCTCAACCCCGTTAAACACCGTACATACATCATATCCCACAAACATATTCCCCACTTTCAAGGCCCTATCATAAGTCACTCTATCCATCTGTAACACAGCCTGGAAAACCTCGGCATTCCTCTTAGTTTTACATATTTTAATTATTTTGCATAAAGAATTATCTGAAAAGACCTCGGGATTAAGCTTTTTTATAACTGTCAACAAAGTTTCTTCATCATATAGTTCAGAGAATCCAATCATTCATATTCTTGGGTTAATTCCTCGAAGCTCTCGTACTTCATAGGATCCAGCCAGTCTTTGCTCAGCTAACTTTCTGAACTTCCTGTTATCTTCAGCATTTTTACATCTAACCAGAATTGAACCTTTGTTTGCAGGTTTTATTCTTGCTAGCTGCAGATTGAATTCAGCGGGATCAATTTGTTCGGAAATATCTTGTTTTGTCTGTTCAAAAGTCTGTAACTGATTTTTAGGAACAACCAATATGGCAGGCTGGGTATTATTCTTTGTAACTGAGGCATAGTTGATAAGTGACTTAGATATTTCAGAGCAAGAAGCGATTAAAGATAGTTTATTAGAGACAACAGCAATTAAGTCGTGGTTAAGACCAAAAGCAACTGTAAGTGATTCAAGAGCCGATTGAACATGATCACTCACCAGTTGTTAAAGGTTATCCCGATAAATTGATACACATCTCTCAACACAAATGTTACACTTCCAGGATAAACCACTAATTTCAGAAATCAAATCGGCAACATCGACGATTTTGTGGATACAGCTCGTATGGCACGCATTTTTACATTCACAGCAATAAAGTTTTTTGCGAGATGTTATCGTCTCCCTACAAAAAACACATACTACAGTCATTTTAGCTTATTATTTTTAGCAATGTCACTTAGATTGTTTCTGATGCCATTACAGAAAATCAATTAGGCTTGCAAAAATTAAAGCTAATGACGAATTTATAAAAAAATCCAGTAACCCTCAACAAGCTATGTGGAAACTTATTAATAATAAAAGCAAAAATAATACCTCTGACTCTAATTCAAAACTAAATGCAAATGATTTTAATAACCACTTTTGTTCAACTGCTGAATGTGTGATGAATAAACTTGAAAGTTCTCAACAGTCTTTTGAAGATTACCTAAAATCTATGCCACTGAAAAACATCCCGTCCTTTAAATTTCAATCAGTTAGTTTTAGTGATGTCGACAAGGCCATTTCAGAAATAAAAAAAATAGTAACAGCAAAGATATTGACGGAATTAACACAAAAATTATTAAAAAAATTAAGGATATAATAGTTCAGCCCCTAACAATATTGATAAATCAATCTATAGCTTGCAGTACATTTCCTAAAGTTTTCAAAACTGCAAAGGTGGTACCCCTCTTCAAGAATAAGGGCTCCATTGATGACTGCAACAATTATCGCCCGATATTTTTATTACCAATCTTGTCAAAAGTTTATGAATGAATTTTGAAAAATCAGGCTAATGATCACTTTGAGTCAAACAAATTATTTGCCTTGAACCAATTTGGATTCCGAAAGAACAGGACCACAACTTTAGCTATTGATCACTTCACTAGTAATGTTTTACAGGGCTTTGAAAAGTATCTTGACACTCTTGCATCCTTTTTAGACCTCACAAAGGCATTCGATTGTGTTACACATAGCATTCTTCTAAAAAAACTACCATTCTACAATTTTCAGGCCGATGCCATTCAGCTACTTAATTCATATCTGTCGGACCGTGATCAGTATGTTCACTTTGGGCAGTGTAATTCTAAAAAACAATCCCTAAGGTATGGTGTACCTCAAGGGTCGGTGTTAGGTCCCATCTTATTCCTCATCTATATAAATGACCTGGCATACTGTAAGGGCAAGGAAGTCAACACTGTTTTGTTTGCTGATGACACAACGTTTTATATAAGTTATCACCCTTCAGAGATTGACAATCTTGATTACCAAACTTCAGAAAAAAAACTATTTCAATGGTTTCGAGCCAATCGCCTATCCTTGAACAACTCCAAATCACAAAGTATTAATTTTACTCTAAGGAAAAACAGTGAAATTGTACAGTCCTTTCTACCTCAATGTGCAATGGAGGTCAAATTTCTGGGAGTACACCTAGATACAGGATTAACCTGGGAACAACACCTTGTTAATGTCTCAAAAAAACTATCCCAACAACTGTTCCTGTTCAGGAGTCTTGTACGGGTAACTTCCAAAGAAACTCTTCTGACAGCATATCATAGTAACTTTCATTCTCTTTTGGCTTATGCTATTCTTTCCTGGGGTCATTCTTGTCATACTGATAAGGCATTTGGACAACAAAGAAAATGCATTCGTATTATCTCTCGGCTTGGTTATAGAGAAGACTGTCGAAATTCGTTTAAGAATTTAAAAATTTTATCTTTACCTTGTGTGTACATTAAACAAAATCTTGATCTATACAGATCACATGAAGATATTCACAATTATCCAACAAGAAACAACAACAATCTTGTACTAGACTTTAGCCGGCTTGAGAGATCCAGAAATGGTTCAAGATAATTATCAATAAAGTTCTACAACTGCGTGCCAGCTAGAAGTAAAGCTCTTAACTTCAATCAGTACAAAAAACAAATCAAGAGCTACCTTGTGTTGAATGCGGTTTTTTGTTCGAGGAGTATTTTAAATCTAATTTTAATCTGTAGTATTGTCTATGTCTGTTGTCAGCTTCTCTTTGCTTTTTTTTACCAAAACTTTCTTCTTAAGGAAGAATCAATATCGTGTAATGTTTTATTTGTATTAATGATAATAATTAATTGACAAAATTTTATTTATTTGACTTGTAAAAGTACTATTTGCATATTATTACTAATAAATTATCTTATCTTATCATTGAAATAGAGAAACACCAATCACGAGGGGGTACCGAAAACTCACAACTGTGCAATTTTCAACAAAAAGGACAACTTTTACTTATTAAAAACTCGACACTTATCGGAGCCGACACATCCGAGTTCTTTATATATATAAATAAATGCTTTATTAACGGTCAAACCATATTCCCCATCACATTTACATCCTTCCTTTATTTCATTTTGTCACTTCTTTAATACACAGTTTTAGGGTAAAAACAGTTAATAGTGAATTGCTGAATTGATATGAGAATAAATACAATTTTATGACTGTTTAACGTCCAGCAACAATACACTGTTTTTCCACTTCAGTCCAAGTTGATTTACTATTCATTTCTGTTTGAATTTTTAGTGTTTTCTGCTATATTTTAACCAAATGTTGTGTACAGTTTTATACAAAAGTGCTAATATGAAATGTAGATTCACGTTCTTCAACTCCAAAATATGTAATATGCAAAAAAAAAACAGTGAAAAATATAGTATTTCCAATATTTCAATTATCAAAACTTTTAAGTCACTTTGCAATAGACTGAGCTAACTTTACTAGAACTTTATTAGCTGATAAAAAAAAAATTTATCTTATAACCTTCACAATTATTTATAAGATAAAATAAGAACATATTTGCAATTACCTTCATTTCTTCTTCTTCAAAATAATGCAAACTTAAAGTTTTAAGTTCATGATTGTCAGGATCATACTCTACAACAGAGAGTTTTGCATCATTGAAGGCCAGTAATAATGAATCTCTTGGTGAATTTGCCAAGGTAACACTTTGCATTGATACTATGTTACCAAATAGCTGATATTGGGCCATACACTCCAATTTGGATTTTGGTGGAAAAAACTCTGTAATAAATCAGACGTTCCACTTATTATTAGTTAATTGAAGAATATCCTTTAAATACAAACCTGAGTATCTTTCATTTCTGGTTTTTAGTTCAACATCGGGAACTAACCTGAAGACTTTTAAAACATTTGCGCTTGCAGTAATCAAACTTTTCTCAGTTTTATTAAAGAAAAAGCAACTTATTGCATGTTCCACACCAGTTGGTTGGTGGGTCTGCTTGCATATGGAAAACATGTTTTTTTTTTGAATCTGGGATAAAAGTTAACTTAAATCTATCTTACTTAACAATAGTTCTCATTATTTAACTATAAAGTTTTTTCAAAAATTATTGGGAAATAAGTACTTATTTGTTTACTTTCGGCACCGAAAACGTAACCCCAAAACTAAAAAATACAAGTGCTACGACCGTAGACATAGTAATAAGTAGATAAACTGCGAATCTAATAGAAGTGCGTTGGCTCACGCTTAGTAAGGGACAGGGCGATATCATATAGTAGTATCTCTTTCTATTCCATTCCATAGGAAAAAAGATACTACTATCGCTTATCATTCTATCTCTTTCTAAACGTGACCCAATGCGCTTCAATAGAACCCAAAGTCTAAATGCTTACTTTTATATCAATGGCAACGATATTCTACGGTTTTAAACCAGCAAGGGTGTTTATTTGGGTTTGGTCGATTAATCCTTTTTTTTTCCGTAGAATCTTCTTTAATTCCTGCCGACTATTTATTAACTTTCGTATCCATGTCATATTTATTTTATTTTAAGAAAATAAATTTATTTAGTTTTATTATGAAATTAGTTCTTTTCTATAACACAAGATTTTTGCATACCGTGACCAGAAATGACCGATTAAACACCCCCTAAATTGCGCGTGGCGCCATCTGTTGTGAGGAGGATCAACATGTTTTCAAAAGTTTACAGTAATTCTAAGAGATGGTAAAATTTGACGACGTCTTTATAAGTCTAGTGAAGATATAGAATATTCGTGATCGTAAGTGAAATAAACTGAAAACTTATTTTTTAAAAACGGAGAAAGTAAAAAAGTCCTGAAAGTAGACTTAAAAAAAAGAATGTCTCGTAACCTTTAAAATTATAGAAAAGTTCACTATTTTTTTCTGTTTTAGATTTTGACATACTAACAAAAAATGTAACAACCCCAAAACTTTAATCAAACCAAAGTCCCACCAAAACGTTTTTACTTCAATATTATTTCTGTTGATTTAATTAGTAAAAATATGGTTTTACAATATTAAAACAACTGACTTCTAGTCAAGTAATTATGTATATTTTTAAAAACGAATTCAGAGACGTTCAAAGCATTTAAAACATCATTTGTCAATATAAACAAACCAAAATAATTATTTTTTCGTAAACTTTACAAAACATTGGCGATATTTCCTTAAAAACCTTAAAGAAAGCTTTACAAAATTTAAGTCAGTAAGTGGGTTAATCTGAGTTCCGTCATTAACCCCGCAGTTACCAGATACCATGGCAACTCGAGTTGTATCATCATTGTAAAAAAACATTAATTCGAATGTGTATTTGTCATCTTTTTCACTGGGTGGGGCGACTCTATACACTCCAATTTCCAGGTCGCCTCTACTATGTTGCCGGATTACTAGCTGGAATATTACTTCGTCCACGTAAAACATCCAGAAGTCTGAAATAATTACATTTTTTCCTCTTCTAGATTTGATTTGATTCTGAACGTCAGTCAAAAACTGGGCAAATGATTTTGGTATACTAAGCTAAAAATTGAAAGAACACTTTAAACAATTTTGCACTTTAGATAAGCTTCTTAAAATTTATTTCGATTTTTGTGCTTTTCCATAAAATTATATTTTTTCTGGCTACTGAGAGCAAGATTTCTTTGAGACAACGAAAATAATATATCTATCAGATGACAGCCAATTTTCTACAAAACAGACAATATATGCAACAATGTGAAAGAAAACATGGCGAGGAAACACCAGAATAAACTGGAAAAAACTAAAATCACAACTACAACAACCGTCTCTACCTGAAACAACTCCAAGAAAAACCATTATAAACTTACTTTTAAGGATATTAATAACAGCAGTAGAACAAGTATTGAGCAAGGGGCTTAATTTCGCAGTAATACCTAACAGCATACCTGTTTTAGATATCATAAGCTCCGTAAAATCAACATAAGTCGATGAAAACCATTACGATAAATTTAGGTGGAAAATAAAATTAGCCTTGGAAGACAAGAAAAACCCTCTTCAAAACCTCTTCAAGACAAAAGCCTTAAGGAGCTTCGTGACGAGATTCTACCAGCGGACAACGGAAATGCAATGGTAATCACAGACATCGGAACATATGACCCAAAAGTCGGGGATATTCCGAAAAAAGGAAAATGTAGACAGTTAGCTCGTGACCCAACTAAATCTATAGAGTCAAAAATCTACCGAACACTAAAGAAATACAAAGATCATATACTAAACAACTTAGCATCTGCGCTCACACCACACTATGGTAAGCCATCATATCTTTACGGACTACCGAAAATTCACAAATCAACATACACTGAGATCAATAATCAGCTTCAGAGGATCACCAACAAGTGCACTGGCGAAATTTCTTCTAAAAATCATACAACCTTTAGAAGGTAGTTTGTAGATTGTATGAAGACGATCACATATGTTAAAAATTTCAAACATTTCGTGAATATTATAAGTAGCATTAATCTAGAACCAGACGACAGACTAATAAGTTTTGACGTGGAAGGTCTCTCGTCGCCAATATATATATATATATATATATATATATATATATATATATATATATATATATATATATATATATATATATATATATAAGAATGTGTTTACAAAGTTCCATATGAGTGTGGTGAAATATATATTGTAGAAACCACTAAAAGTTAGAAGGAACATAAAACTCATACACAAAAAGGTGAAACGTCAAGATCTGGTATTGCAGAATATGTCTGGGATAAACAACACCATATAAAATGGTCTGAAGCTGGGGCAATATATATAGAACCCAACAAGAAAAAAGAATATTTAGAGAAGTAGGTTATCTTAAAAATAATAATGGAATCTTCAGTAGACCCAGTGTTGAAATACCTAATCTTCTTTAGCTTCTGAGAAAAGTTTTGGTAATCGGTTTCAAAGCCAGAAACAAAAACCAATTTAGAGAAAAACAATAAGAGGGCTATTCTCTTGAGTCATTATGACTTTCACTTCTATCACTTGAAGTAATCATGATCACTTCAACCCAATGACAAGTAAATGCATATTCAAAAGAATATGAAGTTATCAGTTACACTTTTTCACTTTGATCAGTTGATAATTACCCAAAAGAATACAGCCAATATTGAAAAAAAATGTCTATTTTTCAAAATGAAGGGAAACAAATATGGAAATCTAAGCTCACCTGTCTATTTTAGTCTTTGCTGATTGTATGAATTATAAAAACATTTTTTCTGTACATGAATTTCAAGAACCTGCTAGCAGTATACCGAGTGTTACCCAAGGAAGTTAGAGGGAATATGGAAAACGACAAAAATAGGCTAAATGCCTAAAAAATTAAGCCAACATGCAGAAAATAAATGTCATAAATTGACATCAAGTGGCTATATGGAGTAAGCGCAGAAAAAAATTTCATAATAAATTTATTGTATGAGATTGGCAATATGAGGACCAAAAAACAGAGCGGCAGGATTTTGCGAAAGTGCGGCATCCCGGCGTATTATTTGTATTTAAGTGGTCGTTTGTCACCGTCCCGACGCTTAAAATTCTCTTGATTTTTTTTGTTGTACCATGCAGTGACATTAGTTAAATTTCGAAATTTATATTTGTTTATATTATCAAGACATTTATGCAGACTTTTTATTTATAACAATGCATCAATGTATGGTATTGTCTAGAAAATTTCTTTAATTCGTTATTTTCGGTAAGTACGTTTTTTTTTTGGTAATTATTTACATTATTGTAAATGTAGGAAAACGACGTTTTTTTTTTGGAAAAAATTCGATACTTAACTCTTATTTCAAGGACGTAGAACACGATTTTAGTTTTTATTTTTCACTATTTTTTCTCACTTTCACGGAAAACTAAAAAACGCCAAGCGTCACCAAACAATTTTAATTCTGGAGAAAAAAAAACGAAATTACATCTTTATTTTCAAAGGTACCAGTTAAAATATCATGTATGTAATATATTTCAGCTATTTTTACGCAAATTCTAGTAAATAGATTTTAAAAAACTTGCATTTTCAACGAAAAACCAAAAACACGTTCCGGAAAGGCCATTGACCATCAAACTCGTACAAACGACTAATAATCGTTTGATACGTTGCTAGATGTAAAATATTTTCGTTGTATAAACTATAAAATTTGACCATCTCAGTCAACAATATAGTTCAATTTTTGTAATGTTTTATACAGTCTCCAGTCTCGGGGAAAAATTAATTTTAGACACCCAACATTTTTGTTTTCAGATTTAACTTGATTTTGGTTAATTTGTAAAACTGAATTGACCTAGACTTATACTTTCGTAATATAAACTATAAAATTTATCCATTACAGTTAAAAACATAATTTAATTGTTGTAATGTATAAAAAATCGTAAAATTATTCTTAACCACCCAAAATTTTTGATCAGAAATCACGTGATGGCGGTACAATCTGTGAAAGAAAGTAATATATGTGAATTTCACAAAAATCGTATTGACAGTCTGGCAACAGCGTTAATTTTTCGGGTTTTAAGAACGAGTCACACAAACATTTAATGGAGGAAGCCATTTTTGCTTTTTGATAGTTTTCTTGATATTTTCGATAAAAATATGCAAATTTATGAATTTTTATATAATACAAAGGCTTCAATCACTGTGGAATTTATAGTCGTAGCAAAATTTTAACGATTTGGTACAAAAAATTGAACCTAAAGTAAAAAGTGTTTTTTACTCTTTTTCGCAAAACTGAGGAAAAATTATAGAAAACGAAGGTCAGAATCGTGTTCTACGACCTCGAAATAGGGCGAAGTGCCGAAATTTTTTCAAAAAAACTTCGTTTTTCTAGATATTCCATATTGCAAATTTTTACCCAGAGAATTATGTTCAAATCTATTTTATGTCAGTATTTATTTGATTAATCATTTAATAATGAACTCTAAATTGTAATTTTTCCAATATAATAACATAATGAAAGGTTGCTCAAGTCCAGTCCTGTCCCCTAACCTACTACGCAAGTACAGTATGGTCACTTTAAGAAGAGTACAGGGGCCCTATCCTCGAACTGGGGAACGTGAAGTGAACGATGAAAAGGTGGCGGACGCGTATTCTTGAAATGTTCATCACTCGTATCCTCGTTCGCCCGGTGAAAGCTAGGCGAACGGTGAAACATGCGCAAATGAAATGTCAGCCGCCAAATGACATATTTAACGCACGGATTTCAAAAAATAAATAGAATTAATAATTTTTATTTTATTTTTGGTTCTTCAAAACAAATCGCATTAAAAAAAAATAATATGTTGACGAACCGTTTCTTTAAGACGTTTTATTTTCTGAATAAACAGTTGAAACGTTAATTAGGTGGTACCCGATATTTTCAATATTTTCAAATTTTTAATAAAATATCCTTAGAAAGTTGAATATGTCTCGCAAATATTAAGCAAATTTGAGATTACAGACATATAAAATTATTACAGGAGATTCTGTTCATAACTCAATTGTATGAGCGTGCTATTCAAAAATGTTTTTCTAGGGCTAGTTCTGCTTATGGATTTAACATAAATACTTGTGTCCATAACAGCCGAGTATCTTAGTTTTAAACAGTTAAATCTAACATAATTCTTTTCACGACACAACTTATAATAAATTTGAGAAATCACAATTTGAAACTTTTATTTAAATAAGCAACAAATTTTATATTAAATTATGTTAACTACAGCACTTAACAATTAAATAAATATGATTATAATTTATTGAGACATATAAATATGAACCCTACAGACCAACGAATGAGATCCTTCGCATAAAAACCTTATTTATGGTACATTTGATCTTCAAGTCTCTACAAATCTTTATAAAATAAATATATATATATATATATATATATATATATATATATATATATATATATATATATATATTTAAAATTGAATGTAAGATCCGCCAGTATCTTTAATGGACGTCTTCTGTCTGGCCTTTGGTTTCGGTCCCTGGCCATAAACAGTTTCACTATCATTGTTCAAGTTTCAGGTTTTCTTTCAAATTTACTTGCCAGGACAGAACATCTTGCAGTAAGAGGCTGGACACTTTGTGAATTCATACAATAAATAACTGATTGGATAGTTTCCGTAATGGATTGGGATGATCGCTTTTAGTCACTACGTAGAGTTGTAATTTGCACCGTTTCAAGGTTTATCAGTCCTGACTTTCTGCAATTACTGTCAGTATATTACTTTGTATATATGATTGCTGCTTTTCTTGATATCCCTTTTTCTTTATACATATATTAGAATTTTCAAGTACTTGGCTCTTTGTATGCATTTTTGTTTAACAGTTCTAGAGTGTCAATTTAAGATAAATTTAATCCAGGAAAAGTTCAAATATTGTAATGGCAATCAATAACTTCACAAAAATAACAACAACAGCACTATTTTTTTTTACTTTTGACGATAAATTTAAAGTACCAAAACTACTTTTTGCCTAAAATGGCAACAAAATATATTACGGGCATTTTCGGTCTGACAGTTCACTTCAATCTGTCATCCATTTTATTTTTTGAAATCCGCGGGTTTTAATACGTTCATATCTGGCAACATTGGCTTTTCAAGAATACGGCTTTTACTGTCAAAAAGTTCACATCACCATTCCCATCGCCATTCACATCACCTTTCACATTACACTTTCCAGGATAGGGGCCCAGCTTTACATGCCGGACCGAATTTATTTTACGGTAGTCTCGTTCCTCCCCCCCCCCCCCAACTTCCTTGGTTTTGCCATACTATAGTATTTTTGTAAAGTTACCTTAATTACTTCTTCCCCTACAAAAGTCTGACTGGTATGAGCTAGTTGACAGTGAAATACAATTTGTTGCCTATTTCCTTTTTGAGTGCAGTTATTGTAATATTTAAATGGGCACTCTATTTCAAATGTTTGGCATTCTTCCTGATGTTGTCTTATTTCCCGAGCTGTGCATTTTTTTTTACAACCTAAAATAAATACACTTGGTATAAAGTTTGTTTCAAGATCTTTCGTTTGGCTCATAATGAGGGTCGCCACCTGGGGCATTAAAACCCTTTTGTGGTACCGAGTGCGGTGCCAAATTTAAATATATACCGGAGGAGTATTTTTTAAAATCAGATTTAGGAAATTTTTATAAAACAGATGTTCTTTAAATTAATTAATTAATAAACTGATTACTAAAACCTTAATGTAATAAGTAAAAAATATTTAAATTTAGACAATAAATTAAATATAATAACTAATATTAATTATATAATACATTTATACATACATAAAACAATTTACTTTTTTAGGTATATTCTTTTGAGTAATTATCACTTTCAGTTCTGTCACTTAAAGTAATCATGATCACTTTGACCCAATGACAAGTAAATGCATATTCAAAAGAACATGAAGTTATCAGTTTCACTTTGTTCACTTTGATCACTGATAATTCACTCAAAAGAATACAGCCTTTATTATAAAATGGACATTTATAAGAGAGAAAGAAAACGAATTATTTAAAAACTATAGATCCAAATCAGTTTCACTGTCGCTATTTTCAACTTAACGAAAAGGGGTCTACAATATCATGTAAAGATAAATAAGAATTTTCAATCTTAATAACATGTTCACACGATAAGAAAAATCTGGGTGTAAGCGTAGAATAATTAGACATATGTCAAATTTCAAGCATTGTGATTTGTTAAATTAAAAAAAAAAGACAAAGACCGAAGATTTCCCGCCTAAATTCGCCTTTTCAAAGGTCATTACGCAAAATAATGTTTAACTTTTCAGCGGGCTGCTTTAAATATGGCGGAAACTGTTCATTTTTAATATTTTGTATGAACATAACCTATGTTTTTTATTTTGCGAGTTTTGAGATAATGGATATTTATGAACTATGTTAAATTATTTTAATTTATTAAAAATGCTTGTTACCGAAGATCATTACTGCTTGGTCCTCAAAAATAAAACAATTCTTGTTCATTTTTTATTAATTTTATGATAATTGCAATAATACAGTGGTCCGTTATATAAATTAAAGCTTATGAAATAAAGGCCGTTATATAACACAATTTCTATTCAACGAAAATCTGTGATATCGAGACGCTAATCCACAGACACGCGCTTAGCTATGGTTACCAAATCAAATAATGAGATTTCCTGACAATATCCCTGATTTTTTAGTAAATATCCGGACATTTTATATGAATGTTGTGTGTTGTATATTAAATCAGTGAGATTTTCAAAATATTTGTAATCGAAGCACCAAATGCGAATATCGAGCGAATGTTCTCATTAATGGGAGCATAGTGGACTAAGGAGAGAAATAGGCTGACTATATTGGTATAAGCTTTGCTTTACCGCCCACCAATGTTATAACTTTGCTGGTTCTGCTTTTGGTTTATCACTGGTTTCAATGAATTCAGATAAATCTCCTAATATTACTTTTAATATTTTATTATAATGTTCACTAAATCATGAGGTAACAACAGTTTTTCTTCTTACTTACTAGTTTAATGTCACTATTGTAGTTTTTTAATTTTAGTTCTCCTCGTCTCTATGTCCATGTCCTAGTTATATTCTATTTCTGTATCTAAATTATTATTTTACAGTCATAGGCGTACTAACAAATATAACATAACTATTTATTTACATGATTACTAAAATGAAAAAGTATGTATTTATGGGATGATGTCAATATGAACAAAGCTAATGTCTCTGTAAAAAATAAAGTTTAAGAGCTTCGAAGATTAAAGCATGCTTTTGTTTGATCCTATTAGAATATAAATTTACTTAAGATATAACTTGTTCTTAAGAGAGTATTAAATAGTAGACTGTAATTATCTATTAAAGAGTAACTTAAAAATATTTATATATAGTAATTTAATAATTAATAATTTGTAGTAATAGCTGGTTTACAACAATATATTATATTAAGGTTCTACTCTAGACACAATTTAACTTAAAGAACATATCATGTGAAGAATGAAATAGTTATAAAAGACCAGCAATTGCTAAAAGAAACAGCAAGCAATAAAAAATATGAAACTAAATTTATTAATATACTAAATTAACAATTCACTCATTTTGTTAACGTTTAATTAATTTATTTTTTCTTACTAGAATGATTATTAACTATTTTTTTATTACATATATTTCCTCTTTTAATTTAAAAAAAAAATACTGACAATTGCTGTTTTTTCCTATGTTCCAAATAGGGGGCTAAAATTTCAGACACGTCAGGAAAATACATGTCGTCTGGTAACCCTACCCTTAGCAAACTTTATATAAACCTATTATAAACAATGAAAAAATAAAAATTAACATTGATGGAAATTTAATAACATAAATCCAGTTAGTATCATATGTAATGTATTCTTCTAAAAACTACAAACAATTGTAATTATTAAAACGATTGTTAAAATTACATTGTTATATTGAAATTCTCGTCTTTGGACTCCTTGGAAATTCTTTACCAGGTAGAAGTGGTAAACGTTGGAAATAAAACTTCCAAAGAATCCCATATTACCGCACAAGTAACCTGAATAATTTCAGAAACACTGTTTACCGACTCGGAATTCGCACTGTTGCTTTCACATGCTGATTTCATCAGCTAAATATCACAATGTTATTTGCAACCTAGTAATAAGGATATAGCTGTACACATTTCCATATCGTGTTCCCTAATTATTGGTCCACCAACAGCGAAGAGCTCTTCAAATTCACCAATAGCAACAGGAAAATATTTTTAAAAAATTAAGATTATTTTCTCACATTTCTTGAATTAAATTATTAGTATGTCCAAGACTTTCTCCAATGTTTTCCTCAAATACAAACCGGACCCAGTAGCGACGACTTTCCTGTTTTTTTAATAAAGAATATATCAATATTCTCTTTACATTTTGTAACTTGTTTTGTATTAAAATACTGCCGCAATTAGTATTTTATTTCGCTTCATTTTAATTTTTAGATAATATTTAAATAAAAATGCTGATAAAAATTAGGTTAAGACAAAAATATCACACCCTTTAAGACCGCGTAACGAAATGTCCCATGTGGACGATACATTTTTAACAGAAAAGCGCGCAATACGCCTACGCTCAAATTTTTCTTGTCATGTAGACTCGCCCTAATTGATGCCACATATTTCTTTTAATATATAAAAATTTCTAAAAATTCATTAAAATAATGTGTTTTAAATTTAATTCAAATTAAAATTCTTCTGGGATCCATTTTAGATATATCTTATTTTTATATTTCTTTTTAGTTGATATCTTATAACGTCATTAATGAACAGGACCGAACTAGCCTTAGGTCAAAATTTTCAAATCCGCTTTTTATAAGGGTTCGCGTATGATATTTAAACTGATCCTACTTTACCTTTGTCAGAATACTTGCACTGATATATCTGAAGGTCAACAATTCTTTCTACATGGTGTGTTCGGCCACCACTACAGGTAATTCCACATAATTTACAGAAGTGTCCTAAAATCGAATTAATACTTAGCGGAAAATTATTTTATATAGATATATTATGTACTAAAAAATATAGCAAAAGCAACTACATATATTTTCTTTAGATTGAAATGCTATAACCTACATAAGTCTACTGATAAATATGTAACATTCAAAGATAACGTTCCTTTGTATTTCGGGAATAAAAGAAAGAAAATTATTTCATTGTTTTTCAAAATACTTGAACCAAGAACTGACTGGTCAGGTATAATATCTCCCATATACCATACCGAGACCTTGAAACAGGCCGTCACAGAATGAGAAGCAACACAGAGCTTGCGCAAATATATCAAAGCCCTGACATCATTCAAGAAATAAAGTCCAGAAGACTACGATGGGCAGGTCATATACAAACGATCGACTAATAAAACGGATATGGGAGGAAGCACCACAAGGAAAAAGACCTCTGGGAAGACCTAGGCTTAGATGGAGAGATAACATTCACAAGGATCTAGCTATCCTTGAAGTTGACCAGCAAGAATGGAGAGAGCTGGCTCAAGACCATTCCAGGTGGAGGCAATCAGTGAGTCAGTCATATACCATAAATGTCCCCACCATTCTCGGTGCCATTACATTCGAATATTGGTTTGGCAACAATGAGTTCCCTAAATTTCTATATATTCTTAACATTGACCGAATACTATTCATTTTGACAGGAATTTCTTTTTGATTTTGCTTGTTTCATGAAGTTTGTGTAATGTTTTACTGAGAATTTTAAAGAGGAACGTGGATTTTAAAGCTTATTTTGGCATTTCAAAAAAATGCAGTGCTTCATCGTAGGAACTGCAAATAGCTCATTTTTACCCTGGATTTAAATTGTGAATCTAAGGGGAACACGTTTAATATTATGAATATGGTATATGAAAATTCTTAAATGTTACCAATATTTTAGTTTTCCAAAAGACAAGGAACTTCAAATCCAACAGCCGAAGCAAATTGGTCATGATCATTATTATTTTATACCAAATGAGTAAATCTGTTCAGAGCATTTTCCTGAAAATAGTTTTATACAAGAAGATGAGCAAAAAGTAGTTTATGGTGTGGTTTCTACAAATAAATTGTCTGAGAAAAGTCACCGTTTGATATAAACAACTTGGAGCAACTAAACTTGGATCTAATAACATACACTGACTCTACAAAAAAACCTCTGATTTAGATGTGCGTTAACTGGCAATAATAATATTGTTTTGTCATCAAGTTAATGTTCCACTGACATATAAAGCTGGGCATCGAAGCATGTATCAGTACCACAAAAGTATTGTGGAGAAATTAATTTTACCAAAGACTTAATTAAAGCCATTTTTAAATGATGAAGCGTTTTTTACTTTGCAATAGATTATACGTACTTAATGATATCAAATTTTTGAAAATAATTGTCTTTCACACTTTGTGAATCCAGGAAAAAAAATTCAAGGGTCGATAAAAGTGTAAGGATAGAAGGCTTAGCTGTAATATATATATATATATATATATATATATATATATATATATATATATATATATATATATATATATATATATATATATATATATATATATATATAGACAGAAGGCTTTGCTGTGTATTTGGTGGGATGATGAGGAAGCTGTGTATTACGACCTGCTAAAACCTGATGAAATAATTACTGGCGATTGACATCGGCAATAACTGATAAAATTAAACCAAGAATTGAAGAAAAATGACCAATATACGCTGAAAAACACGATAAAGTCATTTTCGACATAACTATGCTCGGACCCATGTTGCAAAATGTATAAAAACCTATTTTAAAAACGTTAAACGGGATGTTTTTCCCAACCCGCCGTATTCACCGGATTTAGCTCCTTCGGACAATCATTTATTTCGATAAAAGCAGCTCGGACTTGTAGAACAACACTTACATTTTTATGCAAGTGCAAATTTGCCTTGATGGGATAAAGTCATAGCTAACGATGGCCATTACTTTATTATTGAAGCAATTCATTTTGTTCTGAATTCAAATGCTCAAATTTTGCCAAAAAATCGACATTACTAACCGAAAGACTTATTATATGATAATTTTACATACAAAATATGCTTTTTATTGTATCTGGTGAAGATAAAATAATCTGTGGCTGTATTTTTCCGAATTTTACAAATTCTCCTGGTGTAGCAGATTACGACGCAAGCAAGGTTACGAATTTTTGTTTTGACGGAAATGCCTTTGGTCGTATTTATAAAATGAAATAACTTGTGGGTATATTTTTTCTAATTTTAAGAATTTCTTCTAGGTAATAGTGGGTCGCAAACAAGGTCGCTAAATTTGGTTTTGGAGAAAACGCCTTTTTTTGTCGTATCTGTAAGATGAAATCATCTTTGGTTATGATAAAGTTTTAACAGAATATTGTCGGTAGTGATCGTCGACCACACTACTACATTTGTTTGAAGGCTGTTTATGGTCGGTGGGGAAAGGCCTTTTTGAGGTTTGACAGACATAAATATGTTTACTTATTTTTGCTTTCAGTTTTATTGCTTGTCGTGACTCGTTTCAATGTTATTAAATGTAAGAAATTACTACAAATGCGAAGTTTGCAATTAATATCAACAAAAATTGGATTTTAAAACGTATTTTAAATGGTAAATATTGTTAGATAAGTATTATTTACATATTGAAAATATTAATAATAAAAATTTAGGCAACCAGAAATTTATTCTTTTATGTATTCTAGAATTGACGTACCGATTATCATATTATACTCGTTTAAATAATGCAATTAGAAAAGGATAGCATAGAATCGGTATGTGTGTACTAAGAAACACAATATCTAGTGTTTGTCAACACTTTTCCAAATATAAATAAAAATATTATTACATTATTGAGCATTCAAACAACCGGGATCTAGTGACGATATGCTAATTCTACAGGGGTTAGTTAGTTAGTTAATGAATTTAGGGCCATCAGTGTGAAAATAGTAGGTATTTTTTGACAAATTATCCTTTAAATCGATCGGAATTATCGTTAGAAAGTGAGAACTTTGCCCTTGATAGTTAGTTCTTCGGATGAAAATTAGAACTTACAATTTAAAAATTTGCCAATTTTAGTTTGTTTATGCAATGACTGTGTAAACTGGACTACTGGAAGCGGTTTTCGCTCTTTGTTCAAACAGTAAAAGATACTTTTAAGGATATAACTTACCTAGCGGATAACACGAATAACAATATGAATGCCCGTTATCACAGTGATATATCGGTGGACACATTGGTTCCTGGCAAACTGGACAAGTTAGTATTCCTCTTATCATTTGCGAGATAGGAATTGGGACAAGATATAGGAGTACATCAGGATTGTCGACCATTTTTTCTGTTATTAATAACTAAAATAAAAACAAATATATATATATATATATATATATATATATATATATATATATATATATATATAGTGTTTCAGGGATGGGAACAGGTGATTCAGTATTAATCCGGGAATACATCCGTTCGTTCGTATGGTTTTATGTAGAAGTTTGCAAATTTCTAGAGAAAACCAAATGAACGAATGGATGTATTCCCGGAGAAATATTGAATTATACATATATATATATATATATATATATATATATATATATATATATATATATATATATATATATGTAATTTATGAAATTTGTGTTTCTGACTATTAGGTTTGCCGTGTTGAAAATATGTACATACTTACTACCTCCAATCACTACGTTCTGAATAGGGTACATAGATAAAGAAATTTCATTTTTGACAAAAAAAAAACGAAACTGGAAAAATGAGACACATCACTTTTATCTCGCCGGTGTAACCACATTTCGAGAGCCTCCAACCAATTAATCGTGGCAGCCTTAATTGTCCAGATCTCTGCCCCATATAGTAACACTGGCCAGACGTATGATCTTATCATTCTCTGTCGTAGTTTTAGGTTGAGGTTATCATTGAAGAAAAGGGGTTTCATTTTTTGAAAAGTTGCTCTAGCAGTCTCTATTCTACACCTAATCTCTTTATCTGGGTTTAGATTTTCGGTGATATAATATCCAAGATATTTAAAATGAGTCACCCTATCTATACTTTTTCCTTCTATTTGTATTGAAGCGTTAAGATGAGGTTGTCTACTAAAGACCATAAATTTTGCCTTTTTGATATTTATATTGAGCCCCATTTCTTGACCCTTAGTGTTAACACAGTTTAATAAATGTTGCAGGTCTTGTAGTTTGTCGCTTAGGATAACAGTGTCGTCAGCATATCGTATTGTATTTATATATTCTCCATTGATTTGCACTCCCATTCGTTGTCCTTGAGTAGCCCGTTTAAAGATTTTATCTGAATATATATTAAAAAGCAGTGGAGATAGTATGCAGCCCTGTCTGACGCCTCGCAGAATTTTACTTTCTTCTGTGTGTTTTTCATTTAGCCTTACTGTTGCTTTCTGCCGCCAATATAGATTTTTAATAATTCTTACGTCTCTGCTGGTTCCCCTACGTTACTTAAAATGTCTATGAGTTTTCCGTGCTGTACTCTGTAGAAGGCCTTCTCGTAATCGACAAAACATACGAATACATCCTTGTTTTGGTCCCGGCATTTTTGCAGAAGTATATTTAGAGCGAATAAAGCCTCTTTAGTACCTAGGGCGTTTCTAAATCCGAATTGGGTTTCATCTAAATCTGCTTCGCATTTAGATCTTATCTTGCTATGGATGATTTTGAGAAAGACCTTCAAAGTGTGGCTCATTAGACTTATTAGTCTGTACTCACTGCATCGCTTTGCTCGCTGTTTTTTTGGGATTGGGACGAATACAGACCTCAGCCAATCTTCCGGTATATCTCCAGTCGCATAAACGGTATTAAACAGTTTAACCAAGATTCCTATATTTTCCTCATGGATCATTTGTAACAGCTCGGTTGGGACATTATCAGGCCCGGTGGCTTTCCCGATTTTTGTAAATCTTATGGCAGACAGAACTTCACTGTTTAGAATTTCCGGTCCCATGTTTATATTAGCGTCTATATATACCCAAAAATCTAATACAATTAAAACAAGATCAATAAACAATACTTGTTTAGAATTTGTTATTATGTTTTTTTATGTATTTTACAAAATAAAATAATGGATCTCATTAAAATTACGTTTGAAACAAATGGTAAAATAACATTTTTTGAAAACAAATAATGTAAAAAATATCAATTTGGTAATTAAATCTGGACTTATTAAAAAATATTTTAAATAAATCCAAATTTTATGATAGTCCAGTGATATTTCAGGGTTAAAAAACTCAACTTTTTAAAAAACTCTAATGGCAAGAGACAATGTCAAATATAATTTACCATTGGTTTTGTGCATATTCTGCCGTTTATCAATTAATGAAACAAAGGTGTCATTTAGAATATTGTTACTTACCTTAACGAAAGCCAAAATTATTTGAGAAAAAAACACCACACAGTTCCAAGGTTTCGTGTGAACAAAAAGAAGGTCGAATATAGACTAAAATCAGAGATTCAAATTGTATTAAATGATAATCATTAGTAAATACTTTTTATTATTTATATACAATTTTTTTTACCTTTTCATAAAATGGATATCTATCGCATGAAATAATTTAGCGTTACTCCACACCACTAAGCACGAACTTGAGATATAAGACTGGACTGCTCGTGTTCCATATCTCCCTTATAAAAAAAATGACCCCACCGTGCTCCGTGCCATTTGGTGCAAATAATTGCTTTGGCAACAATGAATTCCCTAAGTTTTTATGATATTGGTGAAAGTGTATTTATGACTGACATGTAACGTTTTACTGAAAATTTCAAACAGGAATGTGAACTGTAAGGTTTTTTTTTTATTTTAAAAAATGTGAATCTTCATCGTAAGCCGTGCAAATACCTCATCGGGTAAATTGGAATTTATTTAATTGGTAAGTTATAAAGCATTCAATAATAATTATATAAAATTTTACCTTAGAATCAAATTGTAAATCTAAGGGTAACAAGTTTAATCTTATGGATATGATATATGATAATTATTAAATGCTATCAATATTTGAATTTTCTAAGAGAAAAGAATCTTCAAATTCAAGAGCTGAAGCAACTTGATCATGATCATAATTCTTTTATACATCAGATAAGTAACTCTGTTCAGAGCATATTTCTGGAAATTGTTTTATACTAGAAGATGAGCAAAAAGTTTGTGTTGTGCTTCTTACAAATAAACTGCCTGAAAAAAATTACGAAGCACTGTTTGATGTAAACATCTTGAAGCAACTAAACTTGGACTTAATAACATACACTGACTCTACAAAAAAAAGTCCTGAATTAGGTGTGCAACAACAATATCGTTTTACCATAAAGTTAATGTTCTGCTGACATATAAAGCTGTATATCGAAACTGGTATGGTGTTAAAATTTAAAATGATTATACGTTTAAAAACCAATATGTCATATTAAAATAGAAATAAATGATTGCATATAATATGAAATTTTTCAATATTATTAAGGATGTTTGGAAATTACATAAATTTTACTTTTATGTATTTGTTTTATCTAAAAATAAAATAATCTTTTGTTTGAATATGTTATTAATTAACAAAACAAAAATTCTTGATTTTAGCTAAGATAGGAAATTTGTGTCATGAAAATCCTTTGTCAAAGTAGTGAGAAACTGCGATTGATTACCATTTCAAAAATTTAACTCTAGGAAAGGTCAACTCCAGGTCCTTAGACAGTTAAGTAAATTGAAAGTTTGACCTAGTGTAAAAATTAAAAGTTGCTAGTAAATCTTTATGTAAAAATGCTTGTATTAATGTAAGAATTCTCTTGTATTTACAAGCTTCTTTATATTTAAAGTATCTTAATAAATAGTGTTTTGTTTACAATTAAATATAAACTGCTTTAACACTATCCCCTTTAGAGTTTATTTTATATATATATATATATATATATATATATATATATATATATATATATATATATATATATATATATAAATGGTTTAGTACATAATGTTACTTTACTTCATTTAAATTAAAGCTCCCTTTTCATGAAGGAAATGTCAACATTATTATGAATGTTGTTAACCCTATATAAATACCTATCAGTTCCCTAAAAGCATCGACGAGAAAATAATTTTAACAAAGACCTAATTGAAGCTATTTTAAATGATGAAACTCTCTTACTTTGCAATAGATTATGTGGACATTTCGATACCTTACATTAAACAATATACTATCTTAATTCATGACATAAAATTTAAAAAAAAAATACTTTTTTTCGTTAACTTCTTATACTCTACGTCCGAAAAAGGATGTTTCTAAAACATATTTCAAAAAAAAATTAGTCTGGATTTGTTTTCGGAGCATATTTCACATTTTAGCTATTTTGCTAAATAACAGTTTTATTGTAAAAAATAAAATATGTAAACAGTCATAGAAAAAGCATTTTCATTTATTTATAACAACTGACATTTCATGCTTCTTATCTAAAAATAATAAAATTGTTACATATTTACGCTGTTCCAAAGAAGTTAAAAAAAATTTCTTTATTGGAGTTGCTTTAAACAGAAAAATTATAATTTTGAGGAAACTAAAAGTAGAAATTCAAGTTAAATATTGTTTTACAGAAACAATTATCCTGGGCTGCGATTCTATAACTAACAGGTTTAGACAATAACTATCTCTTTCTATACTATATCTAAAACAATAAATCGCTCTTCCTTGTTTTATTTGACAGGGTAATTGAGTATATTCAATAAAAAAGACCAGAGCTGCGATTCTATAAGAGTAAAGGGAAAGAGGATGTCATAAGGATCTTCTATCTTTGTTCAGTTTGTATTAACACATAAGTATATCACTATCCTAAAAGAGATAAGGAAAGAGAATGTCAAAAAATATGCTTACAGAATCGGAGCTCTTTTTTATTGAATATACTCGATTAACCTATCAAGTAAAACAAGGAAGAGCGATTTATTGTTTTAGATATAGTATAGAAAGAGATAGTTATTGTCTAAACCTGTTAGTTAGAATAATAGAATTGACATTCATACATCACACATTCACGCCAATGTAAGAAATTAGCAGAGAATTCAATGTTGCCATACAAATCATTGCACCGAATGGCGACCAATAAGGGGGGGGTCAAAAATTATTTTCATGAGCAGTCCAGTTTTATATCTCAAGTTCGTGCCACTAAGATTTGAGATCGATCTAGTGCGAATTATTAATTTCACTTTTTCGGTGCCATCTTTTTAATTTATCAAAAATATTAATTTTCACACGATTTTTTGGATTTATCTTTTCTTATCGAAAAGCATTGCAATATCGGAAATTAAGTTTACAACATTTTTTTGCAACTCATCAAATAACTGTAAAAATTTTTTGACAGTGGTCCTACGTCGAATTTTTTTAGATTCTTAAAATCTATCATTAAAAAATTTTTGATGCCCTCATTTCATTAACGAGGCAACAACTAATTAAAACATGTTATGAACTATATATAATTACATTTTTAAAAACCCACTCGATTGGGTTAGTTCAGGTTAGTTCCTAATAAAGGTCTCATTTTACTCTGAAAAATTTCCAACTATTCTCAGGCCTCTAGAATTTTGTCTTTGTACGAGACTGTACCCAACACCCTTTACCTTTCAATATACGGACACATTTTTATACAGTAATAACTTTAAATATAATAAATCTGGCAGCGCCGCAAATGTCTATATTGAATGGTCTACAGAGTAAACGTGTGTACCAGGTCGGTTCAAAAAGTATCGCGAATTTTGAATTTCGGCGGGTTACGTATATTCGATTTTCGTTTTTTTTTATGGCATTGTGTTGGTACTCATGTCCCTCACTTATGCCGACAAGTTCGGTCATTTTGAATGTTCAGTTAATTTTTGACAGCTGTTTTGCTTGGACGTGTTTTGGCTCGTCTTCGATTTTTGCCTCTTCCAAAAAATGGATCAAAGAATCTGTATTAAATTTTGTGTGAAAAACAAAATTAAGTGCGCGGACGCATTCCGAATGTTGACAGTGGCATATGGTGAAGCTACCTTGGACCAAAGCAACATTTATCGGTGGTACAAAATATTCTTAGAGGGTCGAGAAGATATGAACGACGAAAAGCGTGCCGGACGTCTGAGCACGTCAACAACAGACGAAAACATTGATGAAGTGAAGAAAATAGTATTGGCCAATCGTCGAATCCCCGTTAGAGAAGTTTCTGAGGAACTAAACATATCAATTGGCTCATGCCACTCGATTTTTACCATAAGAGGGGTCGCCGTGAAATTCGTACCAAAATTGCTCAATTTCGACGAAAAACAACATGGCTTTAACATTGCTAAGGAGCTGTCGGACTCTGTCCGCGACGACCCAAATTTGCTCCAGAGGGTCATAACTGGTCACGAATCATGGGTTTATGGTTACGACGTGGAAAGCAAAGGTCAAGACCGAAAAAAGCGCTCCAAGTTCGGTCGAATGTGAAAGTTTTGCTTACAGTTTTCTTCGATTGCAGGGGCGTGATGCATCATGAGTTCTTGCCAGAGAGTAGAACGGTCAATAAGGAATATTACCTGCAAGTTATGCGCAATTTGCGCGAAGCAATCCGCCAAAGATGAGCGGATTTGTGGAAGAACAAAAATTGGCTTTGGCCAAAAACAACACACTAATGATGCCGCAGCCACCGTATTCCCCAGACCTGGCCCCCTGTGACTTTTTCTTGTTCCCGAGCTACAGACACGAACACCTTCATATCAAATCTGTGTATCATATTATCAAATTAACAATTCACCAAACACTTTTGAGAAGACCTAGCACTCAGGAATTTTAATAAAATACTGACAAGAGTTCTAAATACCTACTAAAATTGATAAGGCCATAATCTAATAAGGAAAAATTCGTTTTGCAGACATGGACATCTTTATATCAAATCTAAGTATCATGTTATAAATTAGAAAATTAACCAGAGACTTTCAAGAAGACCTAGCAATTAGGAATTTTAGTAAAATACTGAAAAGAGTCCTAGCTACCTAGAAAAAATTCATAAGGCCATAATCAAATAGGGAAAAATTTGTTTTACAGGCACGAACATTTTCATATTAAATCTGTGTATCATATTATCAATTTAACAATTCACCAAACACTTTTGAGAAGACCTAGCACTGAGGCATTTTAGTAAAATACTGAAAAGGGTCCTAGCTACGAGGATTTGAAAAAACGTTGGCACAAGTGCATAATATCTAAGGGAGATTAGTTTAAAGGGAACAAAATAGATATTCATGAATGTTCTAGTTTTAATTTTAGTTTTAAAGGTTTCTAAAGGTTTTTAATTGTATACGAGCTGTTCTGTGTGGAGGCTACGCTCGCGACTGGAGACTGTTCTCAAACTGGCAGGGTTAAGGTGTGCCCTTTGACAAGGTCTGAGCCCCAAGGATGGTCTAAATTAGACCGAAAGGGCTTGGTCGATAGTAATAATTTAAAAATATACACTGAAATACAAAATTCGTCTATTTCTTAAACGACTTTCTACTTAGAGGACCTTTTTCAAGTAACAGTGTTTAAGTAATCATAATTTATTTAAAAAATAGCGGAAAAATGCTGGGTGAAAAAAATATCACTATAAAAAAAGTGACCCCTTTTGTTTCTACGTTTCTGGTTATAATATAGGTCACCTGATATTTTTCAAAAGTAACCCTCAGTAACACTAATCTATTCCTAAAGTTCATTTTTTAATTGTAGGTAAATACTAACCAATTAAATAAAAACCAGTCTCATGACGCCATCTTCAAGGGCCTGTAGCTTCCTATAGAAGCATTTATGCATATTTTTTTATGTAGAATCATAGCTTAAAATTTGTCATAATTATTTTTGGACACCTTGTATATTGTAGTGAATGTAGTTTATCGGTAAATTTTTCCCGAAGGCTATAAACTTATTGTATCCAATCGTTGACTCATCTTGTAGGTAAAAAGGATACCTTAAATTTGATACACCTATTGAGAGCTTGAGGTGTGCCAGATATACAGGGCGCGTCAAACTCGATGGCGTATTGGAAGCATTCAGAAAATCACTTGATCTGTCTGTTTAAAATTTTGGTTGTGATTTTAACAGATAACTATTTGACTTCTTAAATTATTTTTAAAGATTCGACGTTGCCAGATCTATCACTAGTCGATATCAAAGTGCAAATTTTAAATAGGACATTCTGTATATTTTTCTATTTTTATATTCTGTGGAAGATTTTGACCATATTTTCTATGATATATCCTATACCTATCTCTTCCAGTTTTTAAGATATTAATAATTTTGTAATTTTCCGAAGTAAAAACGGTTTCATTATAAGAAGTTTATTTATTTACAATAACTGCCTTACAGGTCTTGAGACCCAACTACAAGGCAGTAATTACAGAAATAATACTTCTACGAACAATTTTAAATTAGCATCAAACGACAAAAATATATATTAATTTAAATACAAATAAAAATTTTACTAAAATAATTAATTCTAACATTAAATGTATAATACAATATTATGCTATCTACTTTCATATACAAAGGTGAACTTACAAATCAGTTAAGGACGAGAAAGAGAAAAAAAGAGAGAAAAAAGAAAGAAATGCCAAAGTCAATGTGTCAAAATCCGGCAGACAGTTCCAAGAGATGAGCTGAATATATCGAAGCTATTACTCTGGTAGTGTCGCACATGGACTATAGAGGCGAAAATTTGAGAACGTTAGTTCTGGGAGTTCTGAGATAAAATACGTTATTAAAATCGCGAATACAAGCAATAGTTCATGTGAAAAACCTTGTTT
The DNA here is from genome assembly GCA_034092305.1 of Diaprepes abbreviatus. Taxonomy (NCBI): domain Eukaryota; kingdom Metazoa; phylum Arthropoda; class Insecta; order Coleoptera; family Curculionidae; genus Diaprepes; species Diaprepes abbreviatus. The sequence goes on from JASJET010000129.1 coordinate 6,218,874, forward strand.
AGGATAAACCCCAAATCTCTTAAGATTGAGGTATTTCAAAAACCTTCTTTGGAACCTCTCCAAAGTATTGACATGGGTATTGTAGCCTGTTGTTTAGACCGCACATATGAGAAATATAGTAATTTGATGACGTCAGTGTTATTAAAATCGTGAGTACAACGCAAGATAAACTCAAAAACCTTTGAGGCTTCAGAAACGATATTATTCATATGAAAAGAAAATGAAAGCTTGGGATCGTAAGTGACTCCGAGATCTTTAAAAAGATCAGTCCGCGAGAGTAGCACGATATCCAATGAATATTCATATCGAAATGAAGAAAATTTCGAAGTGAAAGTCATAACATTATACTTCTCCACGTTAAGCTGCAGATAATTTTCGGAACACTAATTTCTAACCTGTTCCAGGTTCGATTGAAGCTCTACACAATCGTCTAAGCAATTTATCCTCCTATATAGCCTAATATTATCGGCATATAATAAAATATCCGTGTCATTAACAGAAACAATGTCATTAATAAAAATATTAAAAAATAAAGGTCCCAGTACTGATCCTTGCGGCACATTTCTTGACAGTACTACAAAAATTTGAATATTTTGCGACGGTTTCTCAGAAGATAAATCCGTTATCAACTTCGTTCAATATTGAAATAAAATTATATAAGGTGAGTAAAAAAGTAGGTCTAATTTTCTTTACAAAAAATGGAAATACAAGTTATGTATTTAAACTGATTTATCATTTATTAGGTCAATCAAATATCTAGCACCATCGAATTTGGCGCACCCAGGATATTCCTTGCATGTTACGAGGGTAGTCCCAGACCCCGACCTGACACAGACGGCACTATTGTTTGAAAAAAATTACTATGACCAAAAGTACCAACCTTATAAAGCTTGAAGGTGCTACATTGTTTAATATTTGTTTGACAGCCATTAATAGTGAATAGTCTCAGTGAATCTGCGCAAATGGAAAAAATTGGTGATCATAACGATGACGGGTACTTCTAGAACTACCCTCGTACCCTGCAAATATTTATTTGATGAAAAATTGGTCTTCAAATTTGTTGACGGCGGAAAGGAAAACGTGTTTACTTCTTTATTTTTGCAAAAAATTAAATATCGATATTTCTTACGCCTCTCTTTTCCTTGTGTATCTATTGTATTGCAAAATTCAATCGATAGGGTACCTGAACGTTATACCCAGGTAAAAGGGATAGGGTAGGTATATTTATTTTCATCATCACTTGAAATCTGTGTTTGTGAGTAAAATGCAACATTTTGGCTTTTTTCTTAGTCTCCATTCGTCTGTAAGTACTTTTTTTTGTAATATTTTACATTTATCCACTTGCACGTGTCATGAATATATAAGTTTTTAAATCATTTTATAGAGTATGTATTTCTTTATTTTCATCTATAAAATTCAAAATGAATAAGTGTTGAAATTTCCAGCTTTCTCTTTTACCACTGTTTAATAAAATGGAAACGCCTTTTTTAGGTTTCTTGGTTAACGATTATTTTGAAAACAAACAAACATCCCAAGACATTCTGTGGCCATTATCAAAAAGGTGTTGGTCGATATTTCTTTATAATCAGATTTATTTAGATTCAATCATTACTAAACATTTTTTTGCAACATAACTAAGTTTCCTCGTAAAATCACTAACAAAAAAGTTTCCCGTATATAGCCAACTTAAGTAGACATATATATATATATATATATATATATATATATATATATATATATATATATATATATATAATTGTCTTTGGTGTATTTTTTTAGATTTTTTTTTAAATTCTAAAAGAAAGGTTTTTTTTGGGAGTTAAGTCCTTTTGTGGATAAATTATATACACATTTGTTTTAATGTGTTATTTAATAGTTTTTATGTTACTTCATTGACGTTTTGGTTCATAACCCTTCATCAGAAATGTTCTTGCAAAATATTGTCTTTTGGAGATAGCACCTGTCACAAAAATTCACATAAATATTAAAATTTGTTTTTTATTATCTATGTTTCGACCTGCGATTATGCAGTTTGTTTTCGCACTGACATATATATATATATATATATATATATATATATATATATATAAACTATTCACGATATATATATATATATATATATATATATATATATATATATATATATGCATATCGTCAGATGTTCATAGACTTTAAACAGGCTTTCGATAAAGTATGCTGGATGAGACTGTGGACAGCGATGCAGGAACTTGGCTTTCCTAAAAAACTAGTCAACTTCATACGGATGAGTATGGAAGGACTACGATGTAAGATTAACAATGGACTGAAGCAGGGAGATGCACTCTCACCACAACTCTTCAACGTAGCTTTAGAACACATAATCAGAAATGCAAGAATTGATACACCGACTTCCATATTCCATCGAGAAGGACCAAACTTACTGCTGGCATTTGCAGACGATGTAGATCTAATAGAAAACACAAGAATAAAAATGAAGGAAACTTTTATCAGGTTCGAGAAGGAAGCAGAGAAGATGGGGCTACAAATAAATGAAAACAAAACTAAATATATGTACACGAGCCGCAATATTCGAAACAGAGACAGAATTGGATAGAACATCACCATCGACGACTTCAACTTTGAGCGCGTCAGAGAATTTAAGTATCTTGGAACAACAATAACTGAAGATAATAACGGATCACAAGAAATAAACAATAGGATCCAAGCTGGGAACAGATGTAGCTACGCCCTTCGAGACCCGATAAAATCGAAACAACTAACAAGACGAACAAAGATAAATCTATATAAAACAGTTATAAGACCAGTAGTGATGTACGGCAGCGAAACTTGGACAATAACAAAGGCAAACGAAGAGCGACTGCGAGTTTGGGAGAGAAAAATCCTAAGGAAAATCTTTGGCCCGTTACTCGATGGGGCAACGGGACAATATAGAATAGGAACAAACAAAGAGTTAGAAGAGTTATACGCAGACGCCAACATAGTAAAAGAAATAAAGTCTAGAAGACTCCAGTGGACGGGCCACCTCATAAGACACTCTAACGAAAGAATAGTGAGACTGGTGTGGGAAGAAACCCCAACTGGAAAAATATCACTTGGACGACCCCGGCTCCGGTGGCGGAATAATATAGCAGGAGACCTTAAAGCTATGGATGTAGAGAACTGGATGGAGCTAGCAAAGGACAGAAACGAATGGAGGCATATTGTCAAGTCGGCTAAAACCCACACGGGGTGGTAACGCCACGGAGTAAGTAAGTAAGTATATGCATTCGTGAATAATTTTGTTTTTGTTTTTAGTCCTTATTAATTCATTTTAATTATTTTATTTATTGATGTTTAAAGTATGGTTATCGTTAAGTGTCAATTTAAGTCAAGTGGGTGTACTCTTGTGACCAAGTTAGTTGTATATTCCACCTTATTTTAAATGATATTTTTGAAAGAGCCCGCTTTGTAAGGCGAAACGTCAAGCCTGTAAAATAGTATTAATTGAAACCTAATTACCATACATTTAAATAGAAAAATGGTTTAAGAAAAATTCACCAATATATATATATATATATATATATATATATATATATATATATATATATATATATATATATATATATATATATAATTATATATAATTCTGTTTTCTCGTTTTTGCAAATATATTTGGTATTGCCTTCTGCATTCTGAAGTTCGTAGAGAAAAAAAACAAATGAGTTCTTTTAGGCCATTTATTTGTTAAACTTTATGATGTTTCAGTCACCTGTTGACCTTTAGCAGATATATAATTTTCAAAAAATACAGTTTAAAATTTCAGAAAGTGCACATATCAAACAAAACATTTTCGGACGGAACGAACACAACAGGTCACACTTGTTAAAAAAGAGATAAATGTCCCGCAAAGCTGTCCGCGCAATTCATTTAGTGAATAAGTAAAAAATTTTAGAGAATCACATTTTTCTATTAAAAAACGATTCATCTGGTCTATACTAAATTACAATATATTATTTTGAGAATAAACAATTGTAAGTATTTCCGGCGCAATGATGAATGAATCATCTTGAATATTGATTTCCGAAATGAGAAACTTTTAAAAAGTTTTAAGCCTATTTAGGCATCATGATATAGAAATCTTCCTACATAAGAAAGGAGCTTCCTTTAAATATCTTTAAAATCTTCTCGATATCGAAGCTGAAAGGGATTCTGGGAGCTCAGATATATTTTAAGTCATTTCACGTGTCAAAATGGATCAGTCGAGTATGCTTTTTTTAAAAGGCCACTAGGAATATGAAAGTTTAGATGTTGACGAACAAACGTCAATTATTGCAGTTTTGCGATCAGTTAAAAGTTTTTTTTCCTTTCTAGATCCAATAATCAATGAAATGTCTTCGTTTGAGACACTGTTCAAAGAAGCCTTGAAGTGTCCACGTTGCAAACAAATGATGTGTCCCCCGATCCGTCATTGCAAGAGAGGACACTCCTACTGTGATAACTGCTACCCTTCTGTTAAAAAAAGCAAATGTCCGACATGTGGGGAAAAGTTCTATGGCCACAGGACCCTCCATTTGGAAAGGATGTTAGACCTACTGTTGTTTCCATGCCCGTATGCGAATATGGGTAAGATCTAAACTTTTTTAATGACAAAAACGTCATTGTATGATATACGACTTAAAGATTAAGTAAAATTATTGTATTGTAAATATAACTTAATATATGTGGAGAAAACTAGAATGACAAACGGCATAACGGCGAAAAAAATTTCATCTTTAATAAATGCGCCAAAAAAAATTACATCATCAATAAATACGCCGAAAAAAATTACATCTATAAAATATGCGCCGAAAAAAATCTCTTACTGAAAAGTGCGATGAAAACTATTACAAATACTAAAGTTCCACTCAAAGGAAATGATCGACCTGCAACCAAACGTACAAGAGCACAAGAAATAAATATACATCAGCTCGAAACAGGACACAAAACTAATTTTTACCACTGCCAGCAAATCGCCTACATTGAACATTACAAGTCCATTGAAATTGAAAAGAACGACACTGTGAATAAGAGTGATGATGAACTTTTAACCTTCCTACCACTCGAAAAAGGGAGAGGGTAAAGAACTAAAACCTGAACTAAAAATTTGTTTCTATATCTGAGAATGTACCCTTGCATTTTTCTTTTTTCAGTTACCGCCAGCGCTTGGCCACTATAGATTTGTTCAGAAGGCTCTGCTCTTTGTTGAGCTGTTACGCCTAGATGGCATTAGGACATCTTTCAAAGCTGGCGTCTGTCAAAACTATTAATTTTTATGTTTATAATAGGGCTATTCTTTTGAGTCATTATGACTTTCACTTCTATCACTTGAAGTGATCATGATCATTTCAGCCCAATGACAAGTAAATGCATATTCAAAAGAACATGAAGTTATCAGTTTCACTTTGTTCACTTTGATCAATTGATAATTACTCAAAAGAATATGGCCAATTATTGCAAAAAAAGTATACAAATTCTAAAATTTAAACTTTCATTATTTTCAGGATGTGAAGCAAGGCTCCATAAAAATGAGCTAAAAAACCATAAAAGACTGTGTCTGGTCCACTGGGGAAGCTCTTTCGAGGGGTTGTTCGAGTAAAGGTTTACATTACTCTTTTGATAAGTAATTTATGCTGTTAAAATTTCATATGGTGTTTACTAATTTTTTTATGGTTTCTTTTGAATATTCATTTTGAGTTTTATTGATAGACCATATATTAAATACATAATTACTTATTAAATGTGTTATTTTTTATTTTAATTAAAAATTATAGTGATTGAGTAGTATTAATTAACGACACATCAACCCATTGGATTTTTTTGTGACGGGATCTACAGTTTAACGTGGTTTCCGAACCACGGTCCTCAACACTAAACTAACATCGAATTATGTTAGTTTTGTCTCTATCGACTATTGGGACTAACTTCTAATAGTCTGACAACTTTTTTAAATAAGTTGCCGCACACGAGGATCGAACTCGTGCTGGTCGTGATCGTCCCTATCAGTCCTAGCGTCTTAAACGGTTAGGCTAACCCCATGTCTCACTAAATAGATTTAAGTTTTAAACCGGATCTACTATTTGGCCCTTCGAACATACCCCTGTAGAATTACCATAATGTCAGAACTAGGGCCCGGTTGTTTGAACGCTGAATAACGTAATAATATTTTCATTTATATTTGAAAAAGTTTTGTAAAACAGTAGATACTTCATTTCTTGGTACACACATACCGATTGTATGCTATCCTTTTCTAATTGCATTATTTAAAAGAATATCATATGATAATCAGTACGTCAATTCTAGAAATGAATTTATGGTTGCCTAAATTATTATTTTTGTTATTTTCAATATGTAAAGAATATCTAACAATATTTACCAATAAAAATAAGTTTTTAAATCATCTTTTTGTTAATATTAATTGCAAACTTCGCATTTATAGTAATTTCTAACACTTAGAAACACTGAAAAGAGTAACGATAAACAATTAAACTGAAAGAAAAGATACGTAAACATGTTTATGTCTGTCAAACATCAAAAAATCCTCTTCCTCACCGACCATAAACAGCCTTCAAACAAATCTATTGTTGTTTAAATCTATAGGGTATGATCGAAGATTTGGCCAGTTTTTTTTTCTGCTTATTATATTGTTCTATTCAAAGTACATAGGGAACTCGTCTGTTTGACAGACATCGGTCATGTGATATAGGCAGTTTGAAATTTCCCAAGACCAGTGAATTATTGTTGTGAGCCGTATTAACCCAAAGTCGCTGAAAATATTTTGTTGTAGTGCGTTAAATTCGTTAATAACTTTGTTTAAATACAAAAAAAAAAGTTTGAATGTCCTACTTTATTTAATACATAAAGCTACCTATTGAAATATATATATATATATATATATATATATATATATATATATATATATATATATATATATATATATATATATATATATATATATATATAAATAGAGATAAAAATTTGGAGCCTTGAATACGGCAAAAGCAACAGCAACTCGATGGCGTATTAGAAGTATTTAGAAAATCACTTGATATGTGATCTATCACTAGATATTTCTTGACAGTACTACTAGAAATTTGAAAATTTCGCGACTGTTTCTCAAAAGATAAATCCGGTATGAATTTCGTTCAATATTGAAATAAAATTATGCAATGTGGGTAAAAAAGTAAGCCTAATTTTGTTTACGAAAAATTTTGGAAAATCGATTTTTTAAATAGAACACCCTATATTTTTAAATGTAGCCAGTAGAAAATGTCTCTATACAAACGCAAATACCAAATATATATATAAAATAAATTATCATTTATTAGGAATTGTCAATCAAACATCAAATTTGGTCCACCTAGGATATTCTTTGCATATTATGAGGGTAGTCCCCGAAGTACCTGACCTGACGTATAGATGGTGTTATTATTTGAAAAAATACTATGGCTAAAAGTACCAACCTTATAAAGCTAAAGTTTGAAAGTAGAAGGCGCTATATTTTTTAGTATTTGTTTGACAGCCATTAATAGTGAATAGTCTCGGTGAATTTGTACACATGGAAAAAATTGGTGATCATAATGATGACGGGTACTTCCAGAACTACCCTCGTACTATTGGCGTAACGAGATTTTCGCCAGCTGTCTGCCAATATTTATTTATGGGCTAGGGTTCAATTTCTGAAAAACTGGTCTTCAAATTTGTAGACGGCGGAAAGGAAAAGGTGTTCACTTCTTTATTTTTGCAAAAAATTAAGTATATATATTTCTTACGCCCCTCCTTTTTTTGTGTATTGCAAAATTCAATATAGGTTACCTGAACGTTACATCTGGGTAAAAAGGATAAGGTAGGTATTGTTATTTTAAAATAATATTGTTAGTGTTCTTTAGAATCAATAAGCCTAAAGTGAATAACTTATGTTGAACACCTACATTACTTGAAATCTGTGTTTGTGGGTAAAATTGCAACATTTTGGCTTTTTTCTTATATATAACTTCAAATAAAGGAAATTCTATATATAAACAGGAAATATATCAAAAACCTAAGCCAAAAATATATTTTAAACCAATAAACTAAATTACTTGTAGTCTTTTTTGTTTTGCAACACACTGTATAGTTGATTTTCGATATCATTTATTTGTAAATCAGAAAAAATGAACAAAAAAGGATGCTACAAAAGGAATGGGTTTAAAGTAACCAAAGGAATCTTTAAATGTTTCAGAAATAAATGAAAGTGCGTATCGTGAATAATTTTGTTTTTGGTTTTAGTCCTTATTAATTCATTTTAATTATTTTTTTGATTGATGTTTATAATAAGTATTGTTATCGTTTAAGTGTCAATTTAAGTCAAGTGAGTATACGCTTGTAACTAAGTTAGTTGTATAGTCCATTTTGTTTTAGATTATATTTTTGAAAAAGCCCGCTATGTTGGGCGAAACATCAAATATGTATAATAGTATTAATTGAAACCTAACCCGAAGAAATTACCATACATTTATATAGAAAATTGGTTTAAGAAAAATTCACCTATATGTATGTATATATATATATATATATATATATATATATATATATATATATATATATATATATATATATATATATATATAGGCAGGCGCGGATCCAAGGGGGGGGGGGCGTACGCCCCCCCCCCAAAGAGCTTCGAGTACAGGAAAAAGACCCGATTTTGCCCCTTATACTATAGTTTATTCAAGAACTAGAGAGAGTAATAAATAATTTTTTTTTCTTCGCAAACTACCTGTGTTCTTTAGTCCGGTGTCTTTGGCAAAATCTGCTAGGCACATATATTTTTCATAGGAATGGGTTAGAAATTTTATAATCAAAAATACCGGTTTATAATAATGGACTATTTTGGTTGGATAACAATACATATTTGGATGTGTGAAGTGTTAAAAAGTATTTTAATCCTTGTCATAGGCGTCGGAAGGAGGTTTATTTTATCACTAAGTATTTATGGCATAGAATATTATTTCGGTAATAAATTTAAAATAAAAAGTTTTTGTAATATTATTTTATTTCTTATGATTTCTTAATAATTCATATACATTAGAAAATATAGATAATTTTAACATATTTAACACATTATTTTTAATTTTGGCACAGAAACCGTTTTAGGCTCATTCAGATTAAAACGTAGCCTGTTTCTATCAAAAAATTTTAAGTTATAATTTAATTACATACAAAATACCCATTGTCAGAAATACAAGAAGCTAAACATATTTTTTTTTGGGGCTATCGGTCATTTTATTATTAATTAAAAACATTTTTAGGGCATTTGACGTTTCAGTTTATTTATTTCGTAAACCATCTGCAGAATTACAATTAAACACTAAAAAGGTATTCAAATGTAATTAATATTTATATGTTACAGAAAATTTAAATAATAAATTGTGTTTACGCTGGTAAACATTACGTATCTAATTCGTAATCAAAGTCAGTGAAGCTATCGTCGCTCAAATTAATTATAATTGGTTCCTTTATCTCACCGATCATGAGGTCGAGTTTCCACAATTCTTTTATTTTTTTATTATATGAATTTTTCCCAATTTTCTGCAGTAACTTTATTAAAAAAAATCTTTCAAAACTTCAATTAAATTACTAATTTTGTAAGTTGTGTTATTTCCAGCAAATTTACCTTTTACTTCAGACAGATATTTCCTTCCCCAACGGACATTTTCCGGACGATCTATTAGAATAGATTTCCTATCTGGCTTTTCCCAGAAAAAATTAAGTTCTCTGAGCAATTTCCAGAGCTCAGTTCTTTTAATTTCAGGTAAATCCCGATATTCATTGGCTTTAGTTAGATTTTGTCGATGGTTGAGATCTGCTTCTCTAATAAAATTTATGTTCAACTCCTTTTATTGCAGTTTATATATCTTCTTCCAATGAGGTTTTTCATCTGCCTGTGATCGAATGTGGCTTGGGAGTACTAACAATTCCAGTCGTTTTTTTCTCCTTCAGTATTCGGTACATAGTAGATTTTCCAACTCCTGTCATGTTGGAACACATCTCAGTAGAGCTTTTAACATTATTATCTAGATATTAATACCTTAAGGCATCATAAACGTTCATCGTAATAAGTTTTTCGTTGAGGAAAAAATACCCTGGTTTAACGATTTTGAAATAAATATAGATGTGGAAACCATATTTTTTGGGTATCTCACTAATCTCAAATAATCTATAAAAAGAAGCACAAACAAGATAAATCATTAAGTACACACTGTAAGGTGTACTTTACTGACTGACAGAAATGAAATTGAACTATCAGAAATTTTATTGCTGCGGTAAATTTATAAAAGCTTATAATATTTAAATATAATTAAATATAATTAGATTTACGGCTGTCCTCAGTTATCTGCGGCACTGGAGCAGGTGCGTTAGAGGCTTCGGTAACAGTTTTTCACTCTTTCTAGTTCTTGAAATGAGTATAGGAACGTGTATGCTTGCGATCGCCCCTCCCCTTCCCAAGAGCTTTGAGTTCAGGAAAATAGACCCGATTCTGCCTCTTATACTAGGAATGTGTATGCTGCTCGCATTCTCTCCCCCCCCCCCCCCCCAATTCAGCAAACGTACAACTATATGCAACTCTGTGAGTAAATGAAGTAAAAAGCGAACAGTAAATTCACACTTCACTTCATCATATCCGTTCCGTATCGCTGTGGTGGGGAGGGTGGGTATGGTGGATGAATTGTGTTTTTGTAGCGATTTATTCAAACTGTGCAACCTCTAATACGGAAAGGATATGATGGAGTGAAGTTTGCATTAACTGTTCGTTTTTTACTTCATATATATATATATATATATATATATATATATATATATATATATATATATATATATATATAATTTGGAATTACTTTCTTGGGTCTGAAGTTCGTAGAGAAAAAAAACAAATGAGTTCCTTTTAGGCCATTTATTTGTTAAATTTTATGATGTTTCACCTGTCGACCCTCATCAGATATATGATTTTCAAAAAATACAATTTAAAATTTCTGCTGCACTTGTTAAAAAAGAGATACATGCCCCTTTTGGTACACGAGCAACATAGTGTTAATAATAACCAATGTACCATTCTATTGTATTTTGCTATAAATTACATACAAGCATGAGACGCTTGCCTGACAGTATAGGTTATGACGCTTCTGTAGTACATCTAATATGTAAGTAATAATAACAAACAGTATTATAGAAACAGCAGGAAGTTGCCCGTTATTAAGAAAAGATTCACCTGGTCTATACTAAATTACAGTATATAATTTTGAGAATATTCAACAATTATAAGTATTTCCGGCGCAATGATGAAAGAACCATCTTGAATATTGATTTCCGAAATGAGAAACTATTAAAAAGTTGTTTTAAGCCTATTTGGGCATCATGATATAGAAATCTCTCCCTACATAAGAAAGGGCCACCTTTAAATATCTTTAAAATCTTCTCGATATCGAAGCTGACCATAGAAAGGGATTCTGGGGGCTCAGATATATTTTAAGTCATTTGGCATGTCAAAATGGATCAGTCGAGTATGCTTTTTTTAAAAGGCCACTAGGAATATGAAAGTTTAGATGTTGATGAACAAACGTCAATTATTGCAGTTTTCCGATCAGTTAAAAGTTTTTTTTTTCCTTTCTAGATCCAATAATCAATGAAATGTCTTCGTTTGAGACACTGTTCAAAGAAGCCTTGAAGTGTCCACGTTGCAAACAAATGATGTGTCCCCCGATCCGTCATTGCAAGAGAGGACACTCCTACTGTGATAACTGTTATCCTTTTGTTAGAAGAAGCAAATGTCCGATATGCGGGGAAAGGTTCCGTGGCCATAGGACCGTCCATTTGGAAAGGATGTTAGACCTAGTGTTGTTTCCATGCCCGTATGCGGATATGGGTAAGATCTCAATTTTTTAATGACAAAAACGTCATTACATGATAAACAACTTAAAAATTAAGAAAAATTATATTGTAAATATTTTTTTACAAGGGTAGGATTAGGATTTTAAATCGATGTGGCCAAGAAATATGCGTCGAAATAAATAGCGTCTAAAGATTTGCGGTGAAAAAAAGATACATTTATAAAACCAAGGCAACAATCACTTTTTCATTCATGCGGAGAAAACTAGAATGCCAAACGGCATAACGGCGAAAAAAAGTTTATCTTTAATAAATGCGGCAAAAAGAATTACATTATTAATAAATACGCCCAAAAAAACATCTTTAAAATGTGCGACGAAGAAAATTACCTCTTTAAAATCTGCGGCGTAAACTATTACAATTTTAAAAACACGACGAAACAAATTACGTCTACAAAATATCCGCTGAAAAAAATCTCTTACTGAAAAGTGCGGTAAAAATTATTACAAATACTACCACTCGAAAGGAAGAGAGCAAAGAACTAAAACCTGAACTAAAAATTTGTTTTTATATCTGAGAATCTCCCCTTGCATTTTACTTTTTTCAGTTACCGCCAGCACTTGGTTACTATAGATTTTCTTCAAAGAGTTGGGCATTTACGCCTAGATAGCATTAGGATATCTTTCAAAGCTGGCGTCTGTCAAAACTATTAGTTTTTTATGTTTATCATTATTGCAATAAAGGTATACAAATTCTATAATTTAAACTTTCATTATTTTCAGGTTGCGAAGTAAAGCTGCATATGAAGGATCTAGAAAATCATGAAAGACTGTGTCTGGTCCACTGGGGAAAGTCTTTCGAGGGGTTGTTCGAGTAATTTATACTGTAAAAATTTCATATTGTGTTTACTAATTTTTTTTTATGTTTTCTTTTTAATATTCATTTAGTTTTATTGATAGACCATATATTAGATACAGAATTAATTATTAAATGTGTTATTTTTTATTTTAATTAAAATTATATAAAAATATCAATATCTTGATATTAAAAGATGGATAAAAGGATTCACTAAATAGAGTGAGTGAGTAGTATTAATTAACGACACATCAACTCAGATTTTTTTGTGACGGGACCTACAGTTTAACGTGGTTTCCGAACCACGGTCCTCAACACTAAACTAACATCGAATTTTCACTCTTTGTTAGTTTCGTCTCTACCGAATATTGGGACTAACTTCTAATAGTCTGACAACTTTTTTAAATAAGTTGCCGCACACGAGGATCAAACTCGTGCTGGTCGTGGTTGTCCCTATCAGTCCTAGCGTCTTAAACCGTTAGGCTAACCCCATGTCTCACTAAATAGATTTAAGTTTTAAACCGGATCCACTATTTGACCAGTTTTTTTTCCCGCTTATTCTATTGTTGTATTCAAAGTACTCGTCGGTTTGACAGACATCGGTGACATGATATAGACAGTTCGAAATTTCCCAAGACTGTATGTGCCGTATTAACCCAAAGTTGTTGAAATTGTTATTTTATTGTATTGCGTTAAGTTCGTTAATAATTTTGTATATAAATACAAAAAAAGGTTGAATATCCTACTTTATTTAATCTTTAAAGCTACCTATTTAATATCCTTAAACGGATAAATTTTATATGAAATGATTCAGGAAATTTAAGGTTCGGTTCTGAACTTTATATATCCATGTTTTATCAACTGAATACAGTTATATAAACCTGGACCATTCAGGGCTGTCGCTTTTGTCATATGTCGTTCATAAGTTTATTCAGTACTTTGACTATTTAATTTGTATTATGCATGTTAACAAACAAACTTTATATATATATATATATATATATATATATATATATATATATATATATATATAAATAGAGATAAAATTTAGAGCCCTGAATACGGCAAGAGCAACAGTGCCTCCCAAAAATAAACAAAATTTGCCTCATTGGTAATACCAGGAAATAATTTTTTTATTCTTGTAATTTTTATTGGTTTCCAATTGCACTTGTAAGTTTAAACGCTTTACTATCAACTTAGACCAATTTTAAAATTTGACTATATTAGTGAATTAGAGCAAAATTTCAATAGCATTTATCATTTGTTTTTGTCTCCCAGTATTGATAGATCTAAGTGAGTCAAATATATTATGTTTAAAATGGTAATAATTCTGCAGTCTAATATACATCACTAAGAGTAAATATTTTGAACAAGCCTGTTGATGTAGATAAAAAATTAAAATAAGGAATTTAAAAGGAAAAACCAGTTACTAGTTGAATATTTTTATGAAAATTCTATATGTAAGGCTTACACTACTGTTTTAATAGTTTTAATTTATTTTTTATTTATCTCAATGATAAAAGTACGAATCTGACTAGGGCTTAAAACTACTTCGAAGTCATCAATAATATCTTCCATGTTAATGACAGTTTCTCTTTTCACTTCATTTTTATAAATATTTTGTTCCATCCACAGTCCCTGGGCGGCAGTTTCGTAATCCGTTATGGGATTATAGTCTTGATAGAGAAGATCTTCTAAGGATCCTTTCGTGCTGAAGTTTAACCGATGGTTATCTTTTAACCACTGGTTAGCTCCTAAAGTAGTCTCTTGCAATGATGTTATTTCGAAAGGTGTAAACAAGTCCTGAGAATTAGAAACATTTTAAGTACATGTAATTATTATAATGCTGAAAAATACATACACACAAAATAATACATAAAAAACAACTTTCTATTGATAAAGCTACAAAAACTATAAATCTAGATTTAGTTTTTGTAGACGATACAACTGTCCCTTTGGCCGTATTTAGAAAGAGTTTTAGCATGTTGAATTACTTTCTTACTCTTCGAACGCTACATATTTACAAGTCTCAAATCCAATAATATAAGGCCAAAAATGAATATCTCAAAAACAATGTTTATTACCAATAAAATGGTTGGTAGGGTTTGTAAACCAAAGTACAGTTAGGCAGGCTATATCGAGAGAATATATATATATATATATATATATATATATATATATATATATATATATATATATATATATATATATATATATATATATATATATATATATATATATATATATATATATATATATATATGTGGCGGCTCTAGGCCCCTCATACTCTTTTGTCAAAGATATTTTCTATACCTTTTCATTTTACTATTTGTTATATTTTGTTATCCTGTTGTATAGATTCAATATTCTTTATAGTTCATTTTACTACGCTGCACTGAAAACGTGATATTTCTTACTTTGCTAAAATAACCTATACTTTTTCGCACAATGTAAGAATTGTACCAATAAACCAATCGGGCCCTTTTACGGTCATTGATGGCTCGGGATTTCCAACTACTTGCAAACAGATGTGTACTCGGGATTTCCAACTGTTTGCAACAAAATGTGTACGGTGTTGCCATTTAGGCGGAATTATTTACAAATTTCTGAATCACAACTAATAGACCGCTGAAAAGTTGGATAACGTGACAACATCGTACGATACTAGTAAATTATAGGCAGATCCGTTTAAATACCCTCAACTTCCAAGTTAGAGGTCTATTCTATTCAACTCCTATTTCTATTCAATAGCTATTCAATTTCTATTCTATTCTCTTCAACTCTATTCTGCTCTATACTATTCAATTCCTATTTCAACTCTATACTATTCTGCTCTGTTCCATTCCTGTTCTCTACTAGTCATACTCCGTTTACAGTGATTTCCGTTTTCAGTGCAAGCAACAACATAATAAACATTGTTAAACCATTTAAAACGCGTTGTTATTTCACACTTACACGCATACTAAAAACTATAAGTTTAGCGCCCAACAAAACGCTAAATATATATATATATATATATATATATATATATATATATATATATATATATATATATACAGGGTGTCCAAGATAAGGATCCTAACCATGGGGATCTCGGAAATAGTTGGAGATACGAGGTCAGTTAAATTAGAGAAAAGTTGCGCAATTTAGTGCTAAATTAAACGCAATTTAAAAATTTTAAAAATTCAAAATACTTCCGGAGATTTCCGGAAAAAACCGAATTTTGGCAAAATCGTTTTTAATTTTTGTAGGCTTTATTTAAAGAGATATCAAAAAATAAAAGGTAGATTCTTCTTGTCACTTTTTATTTTTTATAATTTGGTCTAAACAAAATTTAAATCCGACGTTTCGTTTCTGAGATACCATCATGAACTTTCATTTTTTATATGGAACAAAAAAAAGTATCCCATGTATTTGATAGCATTTTTTATTACAAATTCAACGGTGTATCACACTTGCATATCAAGTGTGTAGTTCATTGGCTTTTATAAAACTGATATACCTTTCTCTCTCGCTCTCATGGAGCTCTTATGGAAAGTACTTGAACTACGTATTCGATATACAAGTGTGATACACCGTTGAATTTGTAATAAAAAATGCTATCAAATACATGGGATACTTTTTTTTGTTCCATATAAAAAATGAAAGTTCATGATGGTATCTCAGAAACGAAACGTCGGATTTAAATTTTGTTTAGACCATATTATAAAAAATAAAAAGTGGCAATGAGAACCTACCTTTTATTTTCTGATATCTCTTTAAATAAAGCCTGCAAAAATTAAAAACGATTTTGCCAAATTTCGTTTTTTTCCGGAAATCTCCGGAAGTGTTTGAAATTTTTAAATTTTTTTAACTGCGTTTAATTTAGCACTAAATTGCGCAACTTTTCTCTAATTTAACCGACCTCGTATCTCCAACTGTTTCCGAGATCCCTATGCTTAGGATCCTTATCTTGGACACCCTGTATATATATATATATATATATATATATATATATATATATATATATATATATATATATATATAGTTGCTAGGTCATTGATATAGAGGAGGAACAATCATCATCATCATATATAGCCATTCCATTCATCGTCGAATCTATGGCTTCCCTAATTTTGCCCATCTGTCACGGTGATGTGCTTCCAGAAGCCAGTGATTGTTTGCCAGTCTCTTAATTTTGCCCATCACCTAGTTTGCAGACGTCCCTTGTATCTTCTATTATTTCGTAGTTGCTACTGAATTAATCTACAAGTCCAACGGTTATATATATATATATATATATATATATATATATATATATATATATATATATATATATATATATATATATATATTCTCTCGATATAGCCTGCCTAACTGTACCTTGGTTTACAAACCCTACCAACCATTTTATTTATGATATCACTCTGGTGAACAGTTTAAATAGCGCGGATAGTATGCATATAGGTATTTAATTGGTTACTTTGGCTCCATCTCCATTTTTATATATTGTTGCATTATCCCAATTCAATGGAACGGTGCGTTTTTGGAGACATTATAAAGATTTTTAGAATTCTAAGACGATATTTTCCCCTAGTTACAAAATTTCAACGGTTAGATAGATCATCTTCAAATGTCACTTCTTCTTTCCCAAATTTATTCATGCAGGAAAAACAATACAGAGTCCTGAGGCACAACTAAATTTATTCCTTGATTTACAGAATATTTTCCTTTCATAACCACACTTTACTGACATCACTCAAACCATGATAAAGCTACTCCCTTTCAACCACAGTGATGGAGCTTTCGCAGCAGAATCTTGTGATTGACACAGTCAAATGCTTTGGATAATTCACAAAAACTGTCGCGGTATTTCCACTCCGATTATTTCGCGAATATAAGACCTGTGACAGTTTAAACATTGCATCATTTGTGTCCATATCTGTGAAAGCTCATATTATGCAAATAATGTGAATAAATAAAAAACTGTCATGACCTATTCAATTGTATTTAAGAAAACTCGTTTACGTCTATTTATGGGTAACTAGAAGTACGTATCTGTATAATTTTACCATTAAAAACTGAAAAATAAAAAAGGTTAAAGCTTGTACATACGTACAGATAAATGGACATAAGAAAATTATGAGGGTTTTTAGTGGCTTCGGAACCCAAAAAATTCTCGTGTTTTGTGGAGCAAGAGTTCGTTAAATTAATATCATTTTTACCTTTAATTTGACTATTACAGCCTTGGACAATACGGAATCCTCATCTTTTTCAAAAACGTGTTCCAATCTCAAAAGAAAACTGAAACCAATCCATGGTTCCAAAGTAAGAATCTGTACATTTGGTGGTAGTGATCTACTAAGTCCAGAATACTAAAAATGGAAAAAAGATCTCTTAATCTGTAATGATTATTTTGAAAATAAAACTAAGATAATAATAATAATAATATAATTAAGATGAATATTTTGTTGATTTCTTTTTTCGCTCAAGTAATCTCCGAAACAAGAGAACCTAATTTAAAAGTATTTTCACTGCCGGAAAGATAACATTCCACGTTCAAATATCGACTGGTGCAAACGAGGCTAAAAATGAAGAAAGTTAGAAAGAAAATCTACACCTCTGAGTGCGTGTAAAACTGCAGGTAAAAACTGGTACGTAATCAATATTCAAAATTACTATTAGAAAACTGAAATTTTCATTTAATTATGTTAACTTACTTCCATATCATATCTGAAACCCTTGTGATCATCGGCTAACGGAGTTATGAAAGTCCACGTGTCAAGTAATCTACGTTGTGCTATATCTCGTGTGAGAGCTGCGCTAGAGTTCACTAAAAGAAACCAATATACGTTAAATTAATGACTCTAATGTTAATACTTGTTACTACCTTTGTCATTTATCTTTCCCACAGTTAGATAATGGGAACCTCTTATTACTAAACCTTTACCAAATGCAGTTTCGTTTAAGGCTTCACCAACACCGAAGGCATCGTCATGAAGACAATTTCTATGAACCTAAAAATTATTTGGAATTTAAATTTATGATAATTAAAAATTGAAAATTAGTTCAGTGAAATGGGTGATTCAAAACAAATGAGTTTTAAATGATCTGACATAACAAAGGGGTTGATATTAATAACATACATACGATTAACAGACATCATTAGATGCGTACTAAACCCATGGAGGTTCTTTTTATAAATTAACTTGTGCCAACAATGCATTACATCAAAACTATCACTCTGAAATTTCGCGAACTATTTAGAGTCTTAATTTCCTCCACATTCCCCTCGTCCACAAATTTATCCACGATATCATGTTGTCGACGTAAGCATGGATGGAATTATTTTGCTTATTAGAAACAAATCCTACCATGAGTTCAATTTCTCCATCAGTCAAACTTGTTCCTCCCTGGGCTCGATCAGTTAAAACGGACAATTCTATACCTTGTTTTTCGTCTCGGATTGCTATTTTTGATGTTACAGGGTAGTAATTGCCAGCGACTACTTCAGAAAGATTAAGTTTCCACGTTGGCCGGAAGTTTCTGATTCTTTTCAACATTTCTTTACCATTGGAATCCGTATAGAAAGTGGAATTTGTTGAAAGATCTGTGGAGAATTTTGTGACTACTTCTATGCCATTGGGACCACTAAAATTTTAGTAGAATGTTTGTAATTTACTGAAAATTTCTAGTTAAAATTTATACTATTGAATAAAATAACAATAAATTATATATATATATATATATATATATATATATATATATATATATATATATATATATATATATATATAATGTTTATGCGGCTTTCACGGATTCCTCCGTGTGAGATGCAATAGCAGTGGATATATCCACATTATGCCGTTGTAGTGCTGGAATCACATTCAGCAAACGTACAACTATATGCAGCTCCGTATATGAATGAAAAAAAAATCACTGTGGCGGGGAGGGTAAGTTTTGACTTTCTTCTCGGTATGGTGGTAAAGGTAAGCCATCATCTCGATGGTGATGGAATAGGATAAATTGCGTTCTATAACAATTTATTCTAACTGTGCAACCTTTAAAACAGAAAGGATATGATGGAGAGAATTTTGCATTTACTGTTCGCATTTTACTTGATATATATATATATATATATATATATATATATATATATATATATATATATATATATATATATAGTATTTTTTTGAGATTTAGGTTTTTGAATCAATTATTGTATCCTTCTTTTCACTGTATATATTTATACACGTTTCGGCTCAAACATTGTAATTATAATTTCGTTTAAAAGGATTTTTTAGTGACACATTTTAAAATACCTATTAATAAAACACATTCATTATTAAAAAGGACGTTTTGCTGAAACACGATATACGAATGTGACATTACCATTGAAGTGAAGTGACCTTATGAGATTTTTTAAATGCTGATAAAGGCTAAATTTTAGCCGAAACATATACAGTGAAAAGAAAAAGACAATACTTATTTCACCAGCATCCCAGAAAAAAAATACAACATACCTATAAGTAAAGGTTCAAGAACTTGCTCACGACGTATATATATATATATATATATATATATATATATATATATATATATATATATATATACATAATGTAGTTTTTCACGGATGGTGGAATGTGCACTGGTATTTTTCCGGTTTACAATCCGTTTGTCAGTAGAAAAATCTTCAAGATGTTTCTCTCTCATATCTCAGCTGGCATTTTCAAGTGATACTTGCTGGTCGGTTTGGAATGACGTGTTGGTCTTTTTTTTATAGTTTGGCGCTTGCCCAGGTTTTATCTTGGTCATGTCTGGTTGGTTTTCTTGCTTCCTTGGGTCTGGGCCTCTTTTCGACTCGCTGTCCTGTTTCTTTGGTTTGCATTTGAGATGTTTTGTATATTATCTCTCTTGTTGAAGTTTTTAGTATTTTCTATTTCGAGAGCTTTTCTGAGGATGTGCGTTCTATAGTGCTTTATGGGTGTGATCTGTTTCGTATCCTCGAAATTTATTGGGTGTCCTGTCTCCTGATGATGTTGGAATAAAGCTGATATGGTTTGCTTATTCTTTAGGCTATTTCTATGTTTTTGGATTCTGGTAGAGATTCTTCAGCTTGTTTGGCCGATCTATTCTTTTCCACAGTCTCTGTATGGGATGTTGTACACTCCTTGGATTTCTAACGGCATTTTGTCTTTGGGATTGCCCAATAATTTGTGTATTGTTGCTTGTGGCTTTTAAATTGTGTATAGGCTTCGTCAGGATTCTTTCAGTTACGTCTGTTACAACTTTTATGTATGGTAGTGCGGTTTTTGGTTTGAATTTGTCATCATCCTCTTTTTTCTCTGCTAATGCATTTGTGTTCTATTTTATGGTCCTTTTGATATTGTGTTCTTTCTAGTTGTTTTATTTTAGAGCTGTTGTGATGTTGTTGAGTTCTACTTGGCGGTTCGTGGGTTTGATTAGCTGCAAAAATCTGAAGATCAGTGTGGTGACGACTGATTGTAACTGTGATGGATGGTGGTGATAATCGGCTCTCAGGTATCTGTTTGTGTGGTTTCCTGTAGAATCATCACTGCTTAAGTCGTCGTTTCTGGTAATTAGAAGGTCAAGGAAAAGTAGCCGCTTGTTGATATCAACCTCCAATGTAAACTGTATGCTGTGATGAATGTTGTCTAGTTCCTCTAAAAATATGTCTAGGTTGGATCTTCCGTGTGGCCATATGATGAAGATGTCATCCACGTAATGTTTTCAGAGGGATAGTTTTGTTATAGTTTTTCTTAGGTCTTCTGTTTCGAAATATTTCATAAAAAGGTTTGCGATCAGTGGTGATAGCACAGATCCCATAGGAGAACCATCTGTATGTCTATAGAAGTTATTTTCATAGGAAAAATATGTATTTTTGAGACAGTATTCGGAGAAGTCGATGAAGTTATGTGGGAACTCTTTGTTCATAGCTATCTGGTCTAAAGTCTCGTCAATTGGTATGCTTGGATACAGGGATTTGATGTTCAGGCTAGCAAGAACGTCATCTTTTTGCAGTTTTAGCCCTTGAAGTATGGTGACCAGGTGATCAGAATTTTTCAGTTATGAGTCGTCGGTTGCATATTTTGTGCCAGGAATTGTTCCAGTTGTCGATTAGGTGAATCTACTGCACTTCCTATGGACATTATCGGTGTTTCTTCTTTATGGATTTTTGATGGTCCATATAGCTTGAGACATCTGCTTGCTTTTTTCCGAGGAACGATGCTTTTCGATTTCAAACAAAATCGCCAAATTAGGATGATCTTCTGAGAGAGCTGCGTATTTTTTACGTTTAAGTAAGTTTACGTCAGTATAAAATTCAAATAGGAAATTTCGGTTTGGCGAACATGGATTGACCGTATGTTTACTGACAATCCGTGTCCGCAAATCTGAAACTTCCTATTTAAAATTTAAAAAATATACAGACGTAAACTAGCACTGGTTTTATTTAATATATTTCCCATGCTGTTTTAGTATAGTAGATATAAACCTTTCAGTTTTAAAATATTATAATTTCCTTCCTTTCTAAACTCAGAAATAAAAATTTCTCACTAAAACTTACTTGGTCGGTATTGGTCCAATAACCCAATCAAATTCAATATAATTATCGACTGAATTAACTCTTATAATTTGATTGATATAGTCATTGAAGGTTTGGTGAATTTCTGCAACTATCTCTCCTTGATAAATTTTATATTCAACATTGTCAGCCACTTTATGCAAAGGACCTTTCGGTCTAAAAATGTACGCTCCCGACGATCTGTTCGTGAAATTCTTGTTGTCACCGACAAATCCATTATAGTAGAAGAAGTTCTGATTGACGTTTAATAGTACATCGTTAATTTGGATACTTTTTACTAATCCTGTGCTTGGATCTATTATAAAGGATGTATCCTAAAAAAACAATAAAATTAAACCAACATCAGAATAAAACAATTAAATTTAAATTAAAATAGATTATTAACTTTCAGTTTCGAATGAAGAATTCAAAAATATTTCGATAAAAATCTGTTGTAAACACATTAAATTGCCACTTTATTAAATTTCTTAATTCCTGATTAAAAAAATAAAAACGAAGAAAATCCAGAGATACAGGAGTTATTAAATAAGCCCATCCAGTTTCATACTTACTTTCAAGCTTTGTAGATATAATTTTTCTGGAAGACTAACTTTATTTTCCTCAGTCATTTTTACGGTAAATGATTTCCAACCTAAGGGCGGTATATTTTTAGCCAAAAATATGAGTTCTTGCTGTGCCACACTTATTCTACCAGGGATATTTTTAACGAAATCTGGTATAGGAATTAACTGAGTTTCATAGTCATTTCCTAAAAAATGAATGAAAATTAACATTTTAAAGTTTCTTTTGTTTGTTGTTGAATTAGATTGAATACAGAATTTGACATTAAAATGTTGATAATGACATTGGTGGTAATAACCAATTATGAATTTAGGAAATAGTCAGATTAGCGCGTGAAAACTGATTTTTTTAATACTTTGGTCATTCCTCTTCAAAAATGGTACTCTTAATTTATTTCGATATAATTGGTGGTTTTCGAGATAAATCGTTTTTATGCGAAAAACTCAAAGGTTACTAATGCTAAACAGAAACAGGTAAAAATAAAATACGCAGGGTGTTCTGATGTACTTTAAGATATGGGGAAGCGCTGTCTCACTCTTCGAAGGCAAGAAGATGTTATGGTCAAACATTTCCAGCTCAGACATAGTCAAGTCCAGAAACCTTTCCAAGGGTTAATCGGGGCTCAATTAATTTACAATGTTTTTAAAATGCAAAAATAGTGAAAACGTTAACATGTAATTTTGGCAAATGTTCAATATGTGCTCCACGTACTTCAATACATTTTCTTATTCTTCGAATATTTTCCCGCTGGACTGGAAATAATATTCCGGCATTATTACGGATTTCGTTGCAATGCGGTGCTATTCTCGCTAGTATTTTTTCTCTAGTATCTCAGAAGTAAAAATCTAAGGGATTTAGGTTTGGAGACCCTGTTGGCCATGATACAGGCTCACCTCGATCTATCCATCGAGGGCCAAAAACGTTAGTTAAGTGTTGACGTACTATACAGTTGAAAAGAGGTGGTGGATTCTCCTCTCAAGAGGTTCGTCTTTCAATAAATTATTTTAATTTTGTTAAAAAACTTAGATTTAGGTTATGTTGCTGTATAAACCAGTTGGAGTATTGAAGTCTTACGGGATAATCTGGAGACATAGCGTGCACTTTTTCAATGTGGTACGGGTGAAGTAACTGTTCTGATAGAATTTCATGTACAATCCATTTTCTAACATTGTCTTGTGTAGCGAGTTTTCTTATGCTGTTTAAAGGGGTGTCAGCAATATCTTGCAAAATTTGTTCCGCTACAAGAGAGTCTGGTGCTCTCCTTGGAAGGCGCTCACTGTCACGTCACGGAAAAAGTGACCCCGAATAAAACATGTAAAAAATTAATTTGTTACTTTAATAACTATTTTCTAATCATATTTTACATGTTTCCCTTAGGCTTTGATCGACCCTTTGAAAGGTTTTTGGACTTGGCAATGTTCAAGCTGGAAATCTTTCAGCATAAAGTCTTCTTGCCTTCGAAGAATTTAACAGCGCTTCACCATAAATTAAAGGAATATCAACATACTCTGCGTAAGAATATTCTTCCATTTTTTAAAATTATTTTTACTTGAAGGTAAATTTGACAAGTTCCGACAATAATAATTCATTATTTACCTGTTTATGTAGCATTAGTAACTTTTGAGTTTTCGCCTAAAAACCGATTTATCTCGAAAACTGAGAGTTTTATCGAGATAAATTAAGATTATTTTGCTTGAAGAGGATCGACCAAAGTATTTAAAAAATCAGTTTTCAACGAGTGTGGCTGCAAGTCCGTTCCTAACTTCTCTGATGACTTGAAACATCTACTATAGTATGGTTTAATGAGTCTTTATGGCCTCTATAAATGTTAAAATTTCATCAAATTATAAAAGTCGGTTCAAAACTTAGAGTCGGTAAGACAAATCGCTGGGTACTCCATTAGGGCTCTGTATCTCTGTGAAGGGGCACTTTAGGCTTTTTTTTATGACAAAGTACGGTTATTTTGACCTGTATACGTACAGGTTCTCCCAATTAATTTATTAAACAGTTAACCTTTTTTCTTCCCCTCACTTGCTTCCACCAATTTTTGTTATAATAGTGTCTAAGCACATTTCTTAGAGAGGTTTTAATCTACCTGATCCGGTTTTTTTTCCTAGTGCTTATCTTTTGTTATCTCACAACCTTGGTCTTCATTTACTTTTAATTTTGTACTTCTCGTATTTGTGTTAAGTAACTACTAATGTTTAGAGCTCTCACTGACTTCCTTCAATACATCTTATGTATAAGAACTAAAAATTATAGTTGTGATACCCTGTATCCTTGTGTAATTCCTTTCGCTATTTCCGACTTTTCTTCCTTATCATCTGACCGACATATAAATTGTTAATAGTGTAAGTAATTTAACAGGTTGCAGATATAAAAATAAGTTTTATACTTATCAAGAAAATTTAAGAGACAATAACATTGCCAAAATTCGTGGATTTAAAACTTGACGTTTGCATAGTAACTATCGTTTTACTAATGTATATAATAACAAAGCTCTTAAAAAATTCACGAAAAGCTGTTTGATGTTATGGGAAATAATTTTTAGTCAATTGCAGGAACTCATGCGACTGTTAATGGCTTCGGTTTCGATTTGTTACTCTTGAAGTTAAAGAAAAGGTAACAATTTTGATTTTTTGGAAGGGTGCATACGCGATTAAATCAAGACATTCTTAATTAGAACACTCGACAATAAGTATCATATGATGAAGGTCCAGTAACAACAATAAAGAAGAAAGGAACTGTATCAGTTGATGTTGACTAATATCGAATATATGGAAACTATATTAGAAGTGAAAATAGTAGACAAATAAAGATATATCGTATATAAATTTCGCTCGTCGCATAAAAATCACCTTGGAGTTTTTATCAACTATTACTAACGATAAAAGTGCCAAGGATTCATTTTGCATTAACATATTTGAAAGAACGTATATCAACATTGGAGAATCATCATCATTATCATCAGTACAACCTTTCCAAGCTCGTGCAGTTACAATTCAGTTTGATGATACTCTTCGAAGATTGTCCATCCATCGTGTCGATAGTCTCTTCTGACCTTTCTTATCAATCAACTCTCGATACCAACATTCTTTTTAGCTATCAAACTTTTCAACATTCGTTTTTCCACGGAGGTACTTATTTTTTAATCTCAATCTTAGTCCAAGCATTGATCGTTTCATCTTTCTTTGGACTATTTGTAATTTACTTACTGATGACTGAGGCTGGTTACGTTTTTTAAATTTTTAAACTGTTTAAATTTATGGATATGATAATCTTGATGTCTGTTGCTAATAAGTATGCATTTACTGATATATATATATATATATATATATATATATATATATATATATATATATATATATATGTTGTTGCGTAGTGTTTCACGGATGGGAACATGTGATTCAGTATTAATCCGGGAATACATCCGTTCGTTCGTTTGGTTTCCTGTAGAAGTTTGCAGACGTTTCGCCAAAATCTCATTTGGCATCTTCTGTGCTTGGTGGTTGAAGATCAACTGTTGATCTGATTTCTGCTGAAATGGTGCACATTAACCATAAATAAAAAAGTGACACCGAGAGTCTGAGTGCCATCTAGAGTTATATTTTAATGTTGGAAAAAGTATTTGAGCCTTCTGGACAGTCCATCATAAGATGAATAGTTTTTTTTCCATTAAATTCTGTTATATTATGTAGAAAATATCAAATAAGTAATCTTTTAATTTTATATTCTATTTTTACTAAATCTCATGCTTGACTACACCACTGTTTACTGATCCAAATTTTCCCCCACTCTTTATACCACCCACGACACTTCCCGGTTGATACATGACAGGTATCACTATAAAATGGTGGAATAGTTAAGTAGGCTGTTTCGAATTTTCTAGAATTTCAACGAATTTTTACAATTCTATCAAGATATGCCTCTAAATATAGTTAAATACTGCTAATGTTTGTTTTTTTTTCCTGTTTTTCAAACGTGTACTTGTTTTATATTCAAATCAGATTGATGAGTTACTTAATAATTATAAGTTAGGTTAATACTCTAACTGTTTAATTAATAATTGTAGAGATGTCCTGAAGAAGAGATAAATAAATTCTCGAAAGCTTGACAGAATCAAAAAAGGGTTTTTCACCTTACCAAGGCCTACAAAACAGACTGCATCTCCAATAATCCTAGTTTGCAATATTGTTTGCGACGACTACTACTAATATATATATATATATATATATATATATATATATATATATATATATATATATATATATATATATATATATATATATATACATGTATATATGACTATCCACACATGTGAATGAATATGGTTTTAAAATAAAAAATTACACACTCCACATGCTATAATATATGTTACCTTGTACATCATTAACTTTATAAGCTGTTCCACTGACTGGTAGTCTAACTACCTTGTCTACAGGTCTACTTAATGGGTTATAAAGTGTTACAACAAAAGATGATTGAGTTTCAGTATAGCGACATTGACTGATATTGGCCAAGGGACATGTGTCTAAAGTAATAGGATTAACATCTCCATTATTGGTTGTTGAAACATTTAATAGTTTGCTAAAAGAGAATATTGCATTTTAATTTCATAGTCATTCTACTCAAAACCCTAGAGATAAAATAATGCTCCTCAAAATTAATCTTACTTTATAGCAGCAGAAGTAATAATTTCACATTCTTCTATAGCTCGGTCTAGCTGTCTTGCATAGTCCTCAGCGACATGTTGCTTTTCCGTGCCGGTTATGGCATCGTGATGTTGCATAACACCCATCGCCTCCCGAAGGGCGTTTAGGTCAACCCTATCTTCAGGGCCTAAGTCAGCAAGAGCGTATAATTGTTTGCATACCTAAAAAATATGAGAATGTGCATCCCTTTTTTAGTAAAAGTCAAAAATTTTCCTTGTTGACAAATTCAAAAGGAAACTTGATACGTGCGACAGCATAATTATTTTTTAGTTTCTGTAGCCCGCGCATATCTGTCTGACAGTTCGTTTATCCGGCTGTATGTCACAGCTTTGTAGGTCATCATCCTAGGTGGTTATGGAATCGCGTCATATTATGTTATTTGTTTTGTTTTCTAAGCTAGCCTCTAGACCCAAAATAAGAAGAGATCATTTTATGTGGTCTAAGTTTAAAAATATCATAATAATATGCGAGGCATGTAAGTTGAAAAAGAAAAAATATTGTTTTCTCAGTCATGAAGTATAAGGAACTTTTTGTTTATAAAAAAAAATTATTTTTAAGAATGATCGCCACATAAACGCTAATACATATCTTTAAAATAATTCTATATAATTATACTCAAAGTACTGAGAGAACTCATCGATTTGACAGATAAATGACACCAATCATGTGATATAGGGAGTTCGACGCTTCATATTACGATATTTTTAAATTAAGCTTAATATTTTGGTCCTTTGGACACCATCAGAAAACTATATGATAAAGCAAAGACCGTAAAGTATTTTAAAATATGTGAAAATATCAATAGTTTCCTCGTCACAGGTAAACTATTTTGTTGTTAATTTATCTTAAATCTTCGATCATACTCTAGATTTAAACAACAATAAATTTGTTTGAAGGCTGTTTATGGTCGGTGGGGGAGACGCTTTTTTGATGTTTGACAGACATAAACATATTTAGTTATCTTGTCTTTCAGTTTAATTGCTTGTCGTGACTTTTTTCGGTGTTTTTAAGTGTTAGAAATTACTATAAATGCGAAGTTTACAATTAGTATTAACAAAAAGAGGATTTAAAAACATTTTTATCGGTAAATATTGTTAGATATTGTTTATACATTGAAAATAACAATAATAAAAATTTAGGCAACCATATATTCATACTTTGTTTTCAGAATTGACGTACCCAGGGGTATGTTCGAAGGACGTACCGATGATACTCGTTTAAATAATGCAATTAGAAAAGGATGGCATAAAATCGGTATGTCTGTACCAAGAAATTAAATATCTACTGTTTATCAACACTTTTTCAAATCTAAATAAAAATATTATTACGTTATTCAGCGTTCAAATAACCGGGCCCTAGTTCTGACGTTATGCTACTTCTACAGGGGTATGTTCGAAGTCTTAAATATATTTTTGGATAATTAAAGTTCATATTAAGCAAGAAGACTTAGTTTAATAAATAATTGCATCCACAAGTAAAATTGATTCCCAAATTGCCACGAGAGCACAATATACCTGAAAATAAAAGTTCGATAATGACTAGAGATACATACACTAGTGGAAATATTGTAATAATTCGATAATATAAAAACACATTAAAGTAAGCTTCACACATAAAAACCATATGAGTAGCTCTTATGCATCTGGAGTTTCTATGAGCTAGTTCTAACTACTTTTTCCGGCTTTCAGAATCCATTGGAATTGAAATCCAACATCCAATTGGAGCGCTTATGGACATCAATGTGCATTGACTCATCATTTACAAATTATTTTATAACGGCAAACGAATAAAAGTCTCAAGAAATCAAACAAACTACAGTTTAACGGTACTTTGTTTACTATGATGTGACGTCATAAAACGATTTCAAACTTTTTAATTGATTTGACCGAAAATGCAACTGTCAAATACCCTATTTTGAAAACTTCGTGGCAAACTTACCTGTAAGAAATTATTACCTAGCCTTTCATATCTCTTAATTGCTGGCCTTGAAGTAAAATAACCAGTCCAGAAAGCGTTAGGATCGGAAGCGTACGGGAAAAAGTCATCCTGTTTAACGAGCCAGTTTTTCTTATTATGAGTTTCATCGTAAATGGCTTTAACGTAACATGAAGGTGTAGAATAGAATAAATTGTATGTCGAACCGTTGGTTTGCCTTTCGTTAACGTACCTAAAATATAAACACAAAAAATATTAATTCATACGTCGGCAAGACATATTTTTAAAATTATCATGTGAGATATTTTGTGTTTAGGATTCCAAAACAATTCCGCGTAGAATGTAAATAATTTGTGGTTTCCTTGTAGATGAGCGGAACACCCCGAAAAGTCATTTAGAAGTGGAGGCACGTGATCCAGCATTCTAGTCCTTAGAACTCCCCTTTTTTTGTTTTCGGGGTGGTTAAATACGAATATGAAGTTATTTTTTCCTAAAAATGGAGGAACATTGCGAAACAAGACGATTTAGTGAAAAATTAAGAAAAAGGATTTCTAACATTTTTATATTCAAGTTGGTAGATCTCGGGCAATTATATATTGTTACGAACGATTAGAAAAACTTATTGATACTCCCTCGTATACAAATATTCCGATGCGCCGAAAGGAATATTATATCGATGAGTCAAATTTCTATGTTCGTCTCGGATTTTACGCTAGCGTATTTCATGTTAATTCTGGTAACTTCTTTTGATATATACATAGGGATAGGATATTAATTCCAAGTTAGTCGTGTAGTTGTATAGTTAGGAGTTGTATAGTTTATTATTATTTGAATAGTGAAGATTAGGAAGTAGTAATAAAATTATGTTTTAGTTTTGTTAATAAGTAGTTAATATAAATATTGGAAGTATCAGTGAAAGGTGTTGCATTTTATTCTGCGAACCCAGGAAACGATTTTAAAGAGACAAAATCGTAAAAATATATTTCTGTTTCAAATTTTAGTCACTACGCTCTTCTTTTGGATAAATCTTCATTTTGACAAAGCAGTGACACAACAATGTTGAAATAATTCAATTCAATAAATGAAGTTTCAAAGTTACATAAAATAATACCGCTATTACAGCAACAGGCCTTGCAGACTAAACTGACAAATTAAATGAATCATTTGACGTTTCTAAATGCCATAGGTAACTAGATACATTGGAACATCTGTTCAAAAAACACAAAATCGTGCAGAAAACGATTATTTGGCGTATTATGTGAAAACGCAAAGACTTAGTGATAGAACACCCTTATACCATTTGATAGGTATTTAAAAGGTACATTTTCTGGTAAGGTAAGAAGTATAGCGTTCTATTTAAATTAATCAAGATAGCCAATATATATATATATATATATATATATATATATATATATATATATATATATATATATAATGGCTTGAGATCTAGTGACTTGCATATAAAAACGTATGAATTTTATTCTTAATTTTTTATTACATCTTTTCTTCAATGTTCCCCCATTTTTAGGAGAAACATATCTTCATATTCATCCTCGGTGATTTCGAAGATATTTAAAAAAAAAAGTAGTTCTAACGACTAGAATGCCGATGGTAATTTTAGGGGTGAGTCTAGCTCACATATTGATATAACAAAAAACTTACTTAATAAGTTTGTCCAAATTAACAAACCAGGCCTCTGCATCTTGGTAATTAAAATCTTCACCCATTGTTATTATTAAATTACTGGTGGAATATGCATTTTTAACTCCATCCAAATACTCAATAAATTCGTTTACCTAAAATTTGTTTAATAAAATTTTTATCAAACCTAAAATTTTTCATTTAGTATCTACAAAAAAAGATTGATCATTACCCTTCTGTCAACATTATACTCAAAACTCTTTTTGTCATCTATAAAAGGTTCATCTCCACATAAAATATCAAAACAAAATCCGGGAGGTGGGGCATATGTATTATACATTACGCTGGTAAAAATATCACTGGAATCTCCTAAAATAAATAAATACAATTTAACCAAAAATTATCTCTACTTTCTTTTTCTTAGGAGCGCAGAAAGTCATTATGTGTTCCAAAATGAATTAAATGTTTTGTGTCTATTAGTAGAATAACATAAACTAGGCATTTTTTACAAATATTGGGTCAACACGACTCCTACTTGAAGAATGCAGTAAATAATTGTTAATATTTTGGAACAAATTCACAGCCATGACGGTAGTGAGGGTGCTTACTGAATTGTACAAATATAATTTTACACTGGTTTTACAAGAAAATAAATATATTACAATGGAGAATAGGAAAGTAAACTTTTTATAATAATTTTTTTAAAAAATGACAAGTTACGTTTCAATCAAAAATTCGCAATGATAATTCCGAAGTACTATTATATCCTGTTCCACAGCTATATTATGAATAAATAGTATTTTAAATTTTGATCTATTTTCTTAGGCTATTTTAAACTCCGTTTTTAAGGGATAATTTTCACAACGTAACCCTTTTTGATTCAGTAATTTTATCATATCTTGTTTTCGTCAGCAGGAACAATCGCTCTGCAGGTCTAGACTGATAGGTGGCGTTGTCAATAAAAATGACGGAATTTTCAGGATTTCACTTAATCATTTCAAAAAAGTATTTTTCAAAAATATCAGAAGTCAGTTCTTCGCGGCAATCTTTGGTTGATTTTGATTGAGTCAAGTAAACCTCCATTTAAAAATCCTTCGTCGCTTCCAGTATGAGTTAATATTAACCTAGAGTCTTTACCGGAAGGAATTTTTAAGCCCCAATGCGAGCTTTCTAGAAAGGCTTAGCGAGAACTTTTCCTGACAATATTTACTCACTAATTATCTTTCGTTGCCCCACGTTTTGTCGAAGTAGTAAATGTTTCGTTGTTCCCTCTTGTACTTTCTGATATCTCTTAGATATATCTCCTTTCTAACATATTATTTCTTCTTTATCTAATAAAACTGGTTTTCTACTTTGTTTCTGCCAAGAAAATTTTTTTTCTTCCCATTTCTGGTACATTTTCGTCTTCCCTCATAAATATCATCTGTTGTTGGGATCTCACTATTAATAGAAAAGGAATGTACTTTCTTCTTATTATATTTTTGGCTAATTCATCAACATCCAACGACTTTCTATTACGACTTATCTTAGGCAGCTTCACACTATTTCTATTTTTTCTTTCATTTTGTAGATTGTTGATTAACTGATTACCGTACTTACAGGCATCTGATGCACAAGTGCATCATATACGTTCAGTACTATGGTCCTTGCTTGGGACTCAAGAACGCTCTTACAAAGTACGGGGCTTAAATTTAATAACATATTTATTATAACGACACTACAAGAGCAAACAATCACAACACCACAAGAGCAAAAAGAATGACCTACGATACTCACACAAAAGGTACTCCATTGCGCCGGGTATGAATTATAATTTTATAGCCCCGTAACGTCAATGGTTTATTGTCGTTTTATGGTTTTTGGCCCTTACTTGTGCTCCTATATAGGCGTGGATCCAAGGTGGGGGCGATCGCCCCCACCAAGAGCTTTAAATTCAGAAAAATAGACCCCGCTTCTGTCTTATACACTAGGAATGTGAATGCTGATGGCATATCCCCCCCCCCCCCGTTGACAACCCGTTTTTGCTTGAAAACGTCCCCTCCCCGAGAGCTTCGAATTTAGAAAAATAGACCCACTTCTGCCTCCAACACTAGGAATGTGAATGCTGTTGACATCTCCCCCCCTTCCCGTCGACAACTCGCTTTCGTTTGAGATCGTCTTCCCAAAGAGCTTCGAATTCAGAAAAATAGAGTCGCTCTAGCCTGCTGCGTCAGACGCCTGAATGCCGCTGGCATCCCCCTGTCAACAACTTGTGATATGACCCCCCCCCCTTCAAAAGAGAAAGGCTGGATCTGCCCCTGTGACAGTGTATAAATAAGAAATTGTAAAGGATAAATATTTTTACTGTTTTTACCTTACTGATTCCTATTTGGAAAATATTTATTACCTAAACTACTACTGCTCCTCCAAACCATTTCAGGGGTTTTAGTTTGAAATCTGAATTGTTTCTCTTGATAATCAATCCTTCCTAATAGAACACCATCGAAGCCAAGTTGTGAAAAAATATTGGCCATTTCCTTGCTGTGGCCAAACGGATCTATTTGCCATCCAACTTTAGGTCTTCCACATTCTCCAAATGAATCATTTAATTTTCTAAACACAAATAAGTAACATAGTATTTTAGTTCAAAAAGCCTATTTACAAAAACTACTGTTCAGATAGCAACTTTTGCAGGGTTCTAGCTCTTCCAATTCTAAAAATATTTTATATGAGCAAAATATTATATTTACCTTAGTCCCCAAGTCATCTGATCAATAATTGAATGATAGTGAGCTGCTGCTTCATCATTCATGCTCCATCCACCACTAATAAATTCAAGTTGTCCATTGTTGACAAGTTTCCTTACTCTAGACTTAACAATATCGTGTAGCTTTATCCACCATTTCCAGAAAAAGGCTGTTTCAACATAGATGAATCTATAGTGAAAAAAATCTATAATTAGTATTTGATGGACCCATTTACTTACTACCGATCATTAAAAATCATAGATAGATCCTGCAGCCTCCCCATCTCAGCAGAAACCAAGAAAAAATTAGATAATATGGTTATTGTCCTTACCCAGCTAATGGAGAGATAAGTAGGTAAATGCTGGTGTAGGATGGTCCGCTTTGCTGTTATTTAAGAGAGTAATAAATTATTAAATATTTTATATAAATCTTTGTTTTCAGTCACTATTATCTTGATGGCATTATGCACTCGTATATTGGTGTTCGATTTAATTGCTACTGTTTAACTGCTTTTACTAGAGTGTATAGTGTATCCAATATGAGCGGGGCCAGTATCGAAATCTCGGTAACAGTAAAAAATACGGAGATACTGGCCAAGGCGTTTCACAATGCATACAAGTAATAGTTTCTGGAAATTTCGCTGGTAGCCATATTCTAATTCCTCGTGAACTAAATGCAGGTGAACTATATGCTGGAGCATCATCCTGCTGAAACCAACAGTCGCTGAAAAAACCTAATATAACGTATAATAAGATCTAGAGGAATTTCTCAATAATGCTTAGAAAAGATTCAAAATGCGTTAAAACTATAATGGGGGATACCTTGTTAAATTCGAAATGAAAAGGACTTTTAAAATTTGACAAAATCAGGTTAGGTTAGTTACAAAAATTAAGATAAGGACAAAAATTAATGAAAATTTATGACTTACTTTCTGTTTTTATCTTTTCGTAGAGAATCTACGACTGTATCCAAAATATACTGGACTCCGGCTTGTTGGTACTTAGAATTACCTGAAAATGGATAAATACTAAAATGTGGTATAAACTATTTTTTAGTGCTGAATTTAGGTTGAATCTCGTCCGGCGTAAAGAATTAGACTGACAATCCCTCAGTATAATAAGCGTAAAGAACAATGTATTAAAAGTTAGTTTCAATAAAATTACAGAAAATCTATGTTATCTTGATACTCCAATCTTGGAGTTTATTCAATTACGTTTACTTTCGACATTTATAAATCCACCATTTTCAAAACTTTTTTTTCCCATGGTGTTTATATCACAGAAACCTTTTGAAAACATCAAATAATAGTTTCCTAACAAAGTTCGTCAGCAATATCATATTTAATAAACTGAAAGTTCATTGTTAAAACATAAAATGAAATTTCTTAAAAATAGAAGGTAAATATTGGCATACATCAAGGTAGTGTATTGGATCTACTTTTCTTCCTTTTGAATATTAAAGTTCTACCTGCTCACTTAAAAGAACATCTGTAGTTTCGTTAGACTGACAACACATTGTGCATTGTTTCAGTCATTAGTTCGGATAATATGTTCAATATTTTATATTATCAATTTTACTACTTACTGCCATAATAATATTGATCAACGGTTTTAAGCCATCCTACGTCATCATGGGTATGGGGTACAATATGGACGTTTATAAAACCTTCTTTGGGAGTATTGCATGACTGAAATGTAACAGCGTAATTTTTATTGTACATAAATTTTTATGAATAATAAGTACTTACCATATATCCACAATTGTGTGTTGGTGGCTTAGAAGTTGTCGTCGTTATTATTGGTGTGGTAGGAGGTTGTGGTGGTATTATTGGGACGGTAAAAGGGACTGGTGGTATTGCTATTCCTTTAGCTGCTAAGAGTAGGAATATGAAAATGGAAATATTCCATAAAGGAAGCATTTTTAAAGTAAACACAAGTTTCTAGTTAGATCCTGCGACTGAAAAAAAAAATCAGGTTTAAGGGTATCATATTTTTAGGAAATTTTGGCTTAAAATAATATTTTTTCAGTGTAGTCTTTACATCTAAATAATACTTATAATATTTTAATGTTAATATTAGAACCCTACCAGGGCCGTGCCGTGCTATGATACATAGAGTTGGCCGTATCAGGTGACACCGTAAGGGGGCGGCATGAGTAGAGGGATCTACAATTTGAATCTTTCAATAATTAAAAGTCTCGCTCGAAGATTATTTTAAAGAAAAACTATTTTAGGGTTATTATTTTGGAGACTTGCATTGTACTGAGAAAATTGACTGCACGGCCCTGAATCTTATTCATTCTTTAATTTTAAGCATGTTTACAAGTTACAAAATTTTGCGAATATTAAAAACTGTAATTTCGTAATACGGTTCCTCACAGTAAAACTACTATGGTTGACTTGTATTAATCGTTTAAAAAAATTGATAGATCACTTTTTTAAAACTGTCAAAACATATAAAATAATTTCTCGTAGCCTCATACAGGTTTATAACCCTATACAGGTTCCTAACGTTGTCCTGAATATTTGTGAATGTGAATTTTTAATAGCTATGAAAATACTTGCAATGGAACAAATATAAATTATTTTATACTGTGTAACGTGAAGTAAATTCTGCTAAAATGAGTAATAAATAATCACTGTGTGGATAGATTTTATCCGTGGGAACGGGATAGTATATATTTTTTATTATCACCCAAGAGAGTCTAAAGGAAAAATAAATCAATTATCGTACTTAAGCATAATCTCAACTAATACAGTTGGTAAAGATAATACCTTTGAGTAGTTTCAATGTTTTATTAAAAATATATAAACTCAGTCAATTTATGACGACATAAACTAATAGATTGTATCCTCCTTTAACATTTATAAATAAATCCGTCGAAGAAATCCTACCCTGGTTATGTAATTAAAACAGAAGCGATAAGGGCCGAGGGAAGTCTTAACATGTGGTATCTGCAAAATACCGTTAAAATGAATTAAAATATTGAACGATTTTCCCATTATTAGATAACAAAAGAATAATCAAATAAACTCACTATAATTTAATAAAATGTAAAAAGAATTCGTATAATTGCTGTTTTTTATATTCACAAGAAATAACGAGTTAGATATTTGCCTTCAAAATAGCTAAGAAGAGTGAATAGTCTTTTTTCAACAGGAATTTTTGATTACTTTTAGCTGTAGAAAGCCATAGAATAGTTATATTGACCCTTTTGTATAAAAAATAAGATTAAGATGCTCCAGTCTAGATCAATTTGGATATTAAGTATTCGGTACAGAATGGCTAACGCCATCTACATTTCATGAATGAAATTGACGTTTACGGGGTTCCATGGGGTGATATGGGTACTAACGGGACCCGCGGGGTGCCGAGGGAATCCAAGATTGGCCTTTTAAGAAATAATAAACTGCAGTTGCAATCTGGGACTCATTAAGGGCGATCGGTACGATTTTCGGGAAAGGTCTTAGAAAATTACGAGTCGTGTATATTCGGACGCAATGAAGGTTCTTTGTTTTGGTTTCTTTTATTTCTTTTGGGGAATTTAAGAGAATATCTTGTTTTGATTTCACTGGGTAAAAGGAGCGAATTTAATACTGTTTGTATAAATAATAAAAATGGCTGTTTTTCG
Organism: Diaprepes abbreviatus; assembly: GCA_034092305.1. Lineage (NCBI taxonomy): Eukaryota > Metazoa > Arthropoda > Insecta > Coleoptera > Curculionidae > Diaprepes > Diaprepes abbreviatus. The sequence continues at coordinate 6,256,397 of JASJET010000129.1, forward strand.
CGTTTTTATCCACTTTTTTTCTGTTTAATATTTTAGAAAGCTATTTAAACGTTTTATCTTCTTAATTGGATTTTACATTTTTTCTAATAGAACGGCCAACGGGCGCAATTATTTTAGTATCTTGATATTGTTATTTATTACTAATTTTAAGTTTCTTATTCTAAATAATTTCTTTTCCTATTTATATTTGTTAATAGATTTAAGTGTTTTGAGAAACTTGGTTTGTTTAATTTAATTAAAAATCTTAATGCGACTAAACTCGCGGTCGCGCTGTTGTGAAAGCTTCAAATCAAGAGATGTCATCTGACCAACTAGACAGCAACTTTTTCCCAGTCCTGGACTTGTATTTGACAGTTTCGCTAAGCTAAAATAACCTGTAGTTATTTGGAAATAAAGCTACAAGAGAGAAGAACGACCAGACTTCCGGCCATAGTCTTTGTAATAATTATAGGTTTTTAAAATAGCTACAAATTAATATGGGACAGCAGTACGATTGTAGATGGAACGGCTAACACTACCCAAAATATTTCATTTGCAGGAGTCTATGGCCAAATGCTGTCACATACTTGTAAGAGTAAGATTTCAAATGAATGACGTAGGGTACATGCAATAGATAATAGTAAGAAGTATAGAGAGCAGCTGTCGTTGAGAAAACTCACATAACCGTAATTATCTATTGTACCCCACGTTCTTCATTGTAAATCGTACAAATATTTTCATAGCAATTAAAAATTCACAATCGCAAATTTTCAGTACAATGTTATGGGGTTATAAATCTGTATGAAGCTTGGAGAGATTATTTTATACTTTTTAGTCTATTTTAAAAATGTGGTATATTAAATTTTCTTTTATTTAAATAATAATTTTCTGATATTTAGTCTTTAGTTTAAAATCGATTGCAAAATTTGTAGAGAATCGATAAAAATTGACAAACCGGCAGATAAGAAAGCGAGTTAATATTGCACTGTCAACTATTTCTGAGCTAGATTTAAAGTTTTAAGCATCGAGCCGGTCGGGAAGTTAGTTTAAAATCGATTGCAAATTTTGTATCGAACAGAAAACAAACAAATAGACAGACAAGAAAGAGAATTAATAATACATTGTCGTCCAGTTCTGTTTAAAGTGTAAAGTTTCAAGTCTTTGGCGCATCAGAAAGTTAGATTAAAATCGATTTAAAAGTTGTATCGAACAGAAAAACAAATAGACAGATAAGAAAGCGAGTTAATATTGCATTGTCATCCATCTTTGATTTATGTTTAAAGTTTCAAGCCTCTAGCTCATCGAGAATTAGTTTAAAACCGGTTGCAAAATTTGTATCCAACAAATAAACAGACAGACAAGAAAGCGAGTTAATATTGCATGGTCATTCAGTTTTGAGCTATGTTTAAAACTTCAAGTCTCTAGCTCATCGCGAATAAGTTTAAAATTGATCGCAAAATTTACATTGAACAGATAGACAAGAAAGCAAGTTAAAATTGAATTGTCATCCAGTTATGAATATGTTTAAAGTTTCAAGTCTATAGGTCACAGGAAGGTTAGTTTAAAATCTATTGCAAAAACAGAAAAACAAACAGTCAGACAAAAAAAGCGAGCTAATATTGCATTGTCATTCAGATTTGTTTAAAGTTGAAACTTTTCAGTCTCTAGTTCATCGGAAAGTTGGCTTAAAATCGACTACAAAATTTATATTGAACAGACAAACAAACAAAACAGACAGACAAGAAAGCAAGTCAATAAAAACGTGGTAAAATAAGCCATATGAAATAAAACATGTGTAGGAAACTTGTTAAATAGTGATATGAAGAAATTGCTAGTTTACTATGAAGTAGTTTTAAAAAAATATAATTGGCCTTTTGGGAATCGCCTTCCGAGGTTTCTGTACCATCCAATATTATGAAATACAGAGAAATATTAGAATATATTAGAGCAACGTTAGTTTTCTTTTAAAAAATTGCATAAAATTATCGAAATCACCCTCTAACTTTGAAAAATTTTTCTGTAGAAAAATAACGACTGCATGAAATTTTTTTGGGAAAACTGGTTCGTATTATACAGGGTAATTCTCCGGAAACTTTATCGATGGATTCTGGGAAAACTATAATTTGGAAGAATCTGAACTAACGTGCATGGAGGACAGCCGGCTAAAATATTTTCAAGATGGCGGCACTTCCGGTTATACCAGAAGTAGATGTCAACTTGCTTATTTTAAGTGGAACACCCTATATATCATTGCATTTTTGATTTCTACGTAAAATTCTAGACATATTTCATGCATAATGTTCTATATTTAAGTCTCACCGTTTTGGACATATTTAATTTTTTTTGGAAAAAATGACGTTTGCGACTGAATTATCTCAAACATCAGTTTGAAGGATTTTATGGAAACGCAATTTTCATTCCTATGTATATTCCATAGTACAACATTTAAAAGGCACTGATTTTCGACGAAGAGTAGAGTTCTGTCAATTTATTTTACTTCGGTCACAAGAAAATGCTGGTTGTTTGGATAATATTATTTGGTCGAGCGAAGCCAAATTCACAAAAAATGGATTGTTTATTCCAGGCAATTCCCACTACTGGAGCGACTCAAACGTACATCCATTTAGAGAATTAAATTTTCTAGAGTCTTGGCAGTTTAACGGGTATTGTACTATAAGAAATGACGGCGTCGTAACCCTAGAATTCTATCAAGATAATCTGAATGGTAAGTTAGCCATTTTTAAAGACTTCTAGATACAAAATACGTTTTTTAACTTATAGGTAATCGCTACTTCGACATCTTGAGAAATTCGGAAGTGAACTATTTAGATAACTTACCGCTGGCTGATCATAGAAATCTATTTTATCAACATGATGGGGCGCCTCCACATAACAATCATCTGCAAAACTTGTTTTATGATCAATGGATAGCCAAGAGTGGGCCACGTCATCGGCCACCTCACTACCGACTACCGACCTAACAGTACTTGATTTTTTTATTTGGGGGACAATCAAAAATAAAATATACAACATCGCAATAACCACTATGGAAGATTGCATGCAGCGCATCAGAATAGTATTTGAAGAACTTAATTCTCAGTCAATAAGAAGAGCCATCCATCAAGAGTTCCTGCTTAGGTGCGAAAAATGTTTGGAAGTTCAAGGGCGTCAATTTGAACATTTACTCAACTAATTTTTTGTAACTTTATTTTATTAACAACTGATTTATTTCTATTTCTTTTAGCTTTTATAGATCCAAAGTTCTTGAAGTTTTTTATAATCTTTTTAACAGTAGGTAGCGCTGGTTTCTGTTTCTTCGGATATCGGATCGCATGTTCCTGAAATAACTCTATCACATTCTCCATAAATAATAAATAAGTTTGAATAATCTTCGTGCGTGTAATTTAATCGTACCGGCATGATTATTATTAATGAATGTCAAATGGTAAGAAATAGTGACGATTCTGTAGGGTTTGATTGTGTTATTTTCGCCCGCCTCGCCGTCATGGCCAACTAATAACAAAACTTAAAAGCTGTATAGCATTTTTATAACAGAAAAATGTTGAATTGCCAATATTTTGAAAACTACAAATTTTTGGAATATACAACCTTATACAAAGTTACCCTTATTTTTAATGCTTAATATGGTAAAATTATAAAAATAGGTGCTTTCTGTTTGAAAAAATTGACTTTTGAAGATTTTTTAAAAATAATTTTTATTATTCTTTTTTAACCATTCTGTTCTAATAATTTTCAAAATATCATAAAAAGACTACTAAAGTCGATCGTCGTCTACAAGAAAACTAACCCAAATTAAATATTAAAGACTTCCTTATAGGAAAAAATTATGGCAAACGTCATTTTCGACGTAAAAATTTAAATATGTCCAAAACGGCGAGTGTAGAAAATTATACATAAAATATGACTAGAATTTTACGTAGAAATCAAAAATGCAATAGTACATAGGGTATTCGATTTAAAATAAGCAAGTTGACATTTATTTCTGGTATAACCGGAAGTGCTGCCATCTTGAGAATATTTTAGACGGTTGTCCCCCATGCACGTTACTACACTGTCAAATTTTCAGATTCTTCTTAATTATAGTTTTCCGACAATCGATCGATAAAGTTCCAGGAGAATCACCCTGTATTTTCTTTAAAATAAATGCATGAGTTCATAGTGTCCCAAAAAAATCACGAATCAGAATGATAATACTTTTATTGCAAACAAAAAAGTGCTATTAAATAATTTTTCAAAACTTTTGAAGAGAAAATCAAATACCACTCTGTTGCAATTATTATGAATTAGATTGTTAATTTTTCCGTGGCAATGGCAAATTTCTACTGTAATAGAGATGGAGGATATTCTCATAAATATAATATAAAAGATAAGTACTTACATTAAATAAAATAACAGGAAAGGTTAAACTGATTTGGTCAAATCAATATATACTATACAGTCTTGTATAAACATTCACAATTCAAATATAACAACGACCATGTAAACCGAGCTTATGTCGGTCCTACGTGCGGCGGATAACTAGGCACTCTTGATAAATTACACTAGTTTTATTTGATAAACCTAATCTTTCCTTAGTGTTTGTGGTCATTATCTCTCTACTCTTATATCTACTTCGTTGTGTTTACGCCTTATCGCAAGTTATTTGGTTTGGATATGTAAATATTTCATTTATAAACTAGGTGCGGTTATATTATTTTTTTGAAAACAATGATATTTTCTGGGAATCCCCATTGTATATTTACATAAAAAGAAGTGGCTTGTTTAGGGCGTTTAATAGGAGTTGGCAACAAATTCCCCTATAGAATTAACAGATCGTCAGAATTAGTGTCAGTTTTGTGGTCTCTAAAAATATGATAATATTTTAAAAAGTGTTGATAAATAGTGCGAGTTCTTTTATTTCCTGGCACTCACCCAAATTCGTTACTACCCAAATAGCACACTTCAGTCCACTGGATATCCATCGTTTATCCAAAGCTGGACATACTGGGTATCCATGGAATGTCCAGAATTTGTCCACCAACATCCTATGGATATCCACTAGACTATACGTTTGTCCCACTCATGGACGTCTTTTTGGATTCCATATATTGTCCAGGTATGGATCATTTTTGGATATTAATAGGATTAATTTTGGATGTCCATATAATGTACATTCTTGACCCGATTGTGGACATATTATCCGATGGTATTGTGGTTTTTGGATTAATAGATCATAATCTATTGTTCCCTCTTCTTGACGTTCCGCTAACATGAATGGTAGATATTTTCAGAATTTGCTTAGGGTCCGAGAGCTTACAGTACCTAACTAATCTTCACTTCTAAAGATACAGACCACTTATTTCATTAAAACGTCGATAACAAGTAACCATAGATGGCCCTATTAGTCCCAAAAACTAATAGATATAAATTACATGAGCGAACTAGGTAACAGGAACTGGATCCACATATTACACTTATTGATTACAATTGTCAAGTTTTTAATATAATACTATATAAGAATATAAAATTTTATAATTAGTCGAATTGCAAGTGCTACAAAATATAGCTTCAATTGATTTAAATTGTTCAAGCTGTAGAAGGATCGCTATGAATAAGTTATCTGGTTCCATACTAATAGGTACAATTTCAATTGGGTAATAGAAAATATACCAATTATTTAAATAAAGACTTTTTATGGTTACAATGATAATTTTTTTCTAGATTTATTTCTGTCGTTTATTCTCTTCAGCCATTGTCTAATCTCGTCTTCGGCTGTTTTTTTTTCGGCCCCCCATTCTTCTACCGCAGCTGAAAATTAATAAGGTTTAACGTTAAATGATGCAGTATTTTATGGTTTTGTAGGAATTTATATATATATATATATATAAAACCAAATGTATCGTTATTGCTTAGAGTGCTTAAACCAACAGACCAGAAAAAAATTTTTAACACACTTTTTGTCTAGGTATTATCAGAACAAGAGGATCTAGAGTTCAACGTGTGAAATCTGACACCCAATTTGTTCTTATTATTTACGAGTATGACAAATAAAACAGAGAGATTTTTTTCATCAAATTTTTATATTTAAGTAGTAACTTACCTACAAATAGTGAACATAAGTTCTTTAAAGGGCACTTTACTGTTCCATCATATGTATAATTCTTGGAAAGGCTATCTGTCGTTACAATAAAATATCTTTTAACAAGTTAATAGGTGTAATTTCCTCCAATTTTTTGCTAATTGTAAAACCTAAAATTATATTACTTTATTGAGATAATTAAACGTTAATTCCACATATGCTAACCTAAGAATATTTTTGGCTTTAAGAATCAAAGTAAAAAAATATATATAAAATAATCCTGTAAATTAAGTTTTTTTTTATCAATACACATAAAGAAGCATTACTCGAATAAGTTTCAGCTTTTATTTCAGGAGAAGTGTAATAAACTTACTGCATCTTTAAAGTTTAAATTGTCCTGAAGATCTTGTGACTTGAGGCAGCTGATTATTTTCTTAAGTAAAAGGATAGTTGAACTCCTGCAGAAAATTCTTTGTAGATACTTGTTGTTTTTTCCCTATTTAAGATTACCTGAATATCCTCTCTAATTTGGTACAAATTGGCTTTCACATAGGAATTTTATTTGGACCAATCTGTAGAAAATTCATCTAAAAAATAATTAAAATAAATTAAATTATAAGTCTAAACCTAGAGTCGAACTGTCAAAACTTTATTATATATTTTTTAACAATTATACTGCACAAAAATACACATCAATGTAAACTTTTACTAGCGTTTATTCCAAAATAGTCATAAAAAAATTAATATAATTATTCAAATTTGCTATAGCTTTTATTTCATTATAAATTTTGATAACATTTATTAATGCTAGCAATCTTATGAGACTGATTACTCAATAATGACTTTGTCAGAGAGAATTTTCTCTAAAATTTACAATTTTATTATTACACAAATTTACAACTCTATCTGTGTTCCATTTTAACCAACAAGATACAAAATTCATTGGCCTATCAAAATATTTGCACTTATTTGTAGTAATTTCCATTTAAATAAGTGATTGTATGAAAAAGTATAGCTACAAAAGCTATATTTTAACATACGTGTTTTGATACTGAATATTTTGTTCACTTTTATCAGCTTTTCGTCGGGCATGTCTGTAGTTTCGTTCGGTAATTTTTGGTATAATTAAAAAAATTAAATTAAAAATAACTATACTTACCTTTAACGGTGGCATCTTCTTCAAATAAAAAGCACACTTGATTTTAGCTCAACTAAAACTCCAAAGGTCTTTTTTAGCTCGACGTCAACACAATAATGGGCACAAAATATCAAGGGATATTTTATGATCATGGCGGTCCGGCGGGTTAAGAAATGACAATTTTACAGGCTGATATTACAGTATCCGATTTTACCGACAACCCGAAATTTAATTAATGGACGTCTGATGGACTTACACTGGGCATCCAGATATGGACGTCCATATAGATTACAGGTCATCACATCTAATGGACATCCATAAACGGTCCATGGACATACAGGACATTATATGTACCTATTCTGGATATCCAATGGAAATCTTGTGCTATCTGGGTATTGCATTATCCGAACTAGTATAAGTTAATCAGTTCGTCAACTAGAGAAACCGGGCAATAAGCTAAAAGTGTGAATTGATTAATATATTAATATTAAGTATCTAATAATATTTACAGATCAAAGTGACTTTTTAAATTTTCTTTTTGTTGATGTTATTATTGTATTGGCATTAATTTTTAACACTTAAGGGTTACGACAAGCAAAAAAAGCCGCTCCCCAATCGTCTATGACCAACAACCAAATCAATTTATTGTTTTTTTTTTTTGGTTGTTTATGGTCTACTTTGTTGGAGCTCCTTTACAAATTTACATTCTTTGAATCAACATGTACAGAGTTTTAGTTTTTTAATACTAATCTGTACTAACCTAATTTACATTAATATTAAGTTATCTAATATAAGTATTTCATCTAATGTATGTCTTCGTCCTTAAAGACGAGTGGTTCAAAGTTCCTCCATTCACTGCTTGATACACCCCAAGCCCGGATCCAAGGGGGGGGAGCGGTGGAGGGCGATCGCCCCCCCCCCCCGCCCCAGAGATGAGTTCAAGAAAATCGACCCGATTTTGTCCCTTATACTATAATTTATTCAAGAACTAGAGAGAGTAATAAATCATTTTTTACCCTTTTTGTTCTTCGCAAACTACCTGTGTTCTTTAGTCCGGTGTCTTTGGCAAAATCTGTTAGACACATATATTTTTCATAGCAATGGGTTAGAAATTTTATAATCAAAAATACCGGTCTATAATAATGGACTATTTAGGTTGGATAACAATAGATATTTGGAAGTGTGAAGTGTTAAAAAGGATTTTAATCCTTGTCATAGGCACTGGAAGGAGGTTTATTTTATCACTAAGTATTTATGGCATATAATATTATTTCGGTAATAAACTTAAAATAAAAAGTATTTATAATATTATTTTATTTCTTATGATTTCTCAATAATTCACATACATTAGAAAATATAGATAATTTTGACATATTTAACACATATCACAACAGTATTTTTATTATTTTTAATTTTGGCATAGAAACCGTTTTAGGCACATTCAGACTAAAACGTAGCCTTATTCTCTCAAAAAATTCTAAGTTATAATTTAAATACTTACAAAATACCCATTGTCAGAAATACAAGAAGTTAAACATATATAAAAAAATAAATTCGTCCATATAATATTAAATTTTTTTTGGGGCTATCGGTCATTTTATTATTAATTGAAAACATTTTTAGGACATTTGGCATTTCAGTTTATTTATTTTTTAAACCATCTGCAGAATTACAAATAAACACTAAAAAACAGATTCAAATGTAATTAATTTTTATAGGTTACAGTTAAAATTAGACCTACTTATTTTTATTTCTATTGCACCAACATTTTAATTTAATTTACTTTATTATATGGAAATTCGATAGCCCCCAAAAAATAAAATAAACATGTGAATTCTACACGCTTAAGACAAAGACACAAATACAATAATAAAAAAATTACGGCTAATTGGAATTAAATATATATAAAATTAAAGAGTAGGGTACTCTAAAATAAACATATATAAAAAAATAAAAAATATATAAACAATATTAAACAATACAATACAACAAAAACTAAAATTTAAATAATAAATTGTGCTTACACTGGTTAACATTACGTATCTAATTCGTAATCAAAGTCAGTGAAGGTATCTTCGCTCAAATTAATTATAATTGGTTCCTCTATCTCACCGATCACGAGATCGAGTTTCCACATTTTCTTTTATTCTTTTATTATATGGATTTTTCCCAATTTTCTGTAGTAACTTTATCCAAAAAAATCTTTCAAGAATTCAGTTAAATTACTAATTTTGTAAGTTGTGTTATTTCTAGCAACTGTACCTTTTACTTTTGAGAGATATTTCCTTCTCCAACGGACATTTTCCGGACGATCTATAAGAACAGATTTCCTATCTGGTTTTTCCCAGTAAAAATTAAATTCACTGAGCAATTTCCACAGCTCAGTTCTTTTAATTTCAGGTAAATCCTGATCTTCATTGATATTAGTTAGAATTTTGTCGACGGTTGGGATCTGTTTGTCATAATAAAATGTATGTACAACTCCTTTTATTGCATTTTACATCTCTTCTTCCAACGAGGTTTTTCGTCTGCCTGTGATTGAATGTGGCTTGGGAGTACTAACAATTCCAGTCGCTTTTTTCTTCTTCAGTATTCAGTACATAGTAGATTTTCCAACTCCTGTCATACTGGAACACATCTCATCAGAACTTTTAACATTATTATCTAGATATTGATATCTTAAGGCATCATAAACATTCATCGTAATAAATTTTTCATTGAGGAAAAAATGTCCTGGTTTAACAATTTTGGAATAAATATTGAGGTGGAAGCCATATCTTTTGGGTATCTCATGAATCTCAAGTAATATAAAAACAAGCGCAAACAAAATAAATCATTAAGGACCCACTGTAAGGTGTACTTTGCTCACGGACAGAAATTAAACTGCACTATCAGAAATTTTATTGTTGCAGTGAATTTATAAAAGCTTATAATATTTAAATAATTAGATTTACGGTACGTTGGAGGTTTCGGTAACAGTTTTATTACTCTCTTTTGTTCTTGAATATAGTATAGGAATGTGTATGCTTGCGGTCACCCCTCCCCTTCCCAAGAACTTTGAGTTCAAGAAATTAGAACCGATTCTGCCTTTTATATTAGGAATGTGTATACTGCTGGCACTCCCTCCCCGTTGACAACTTGTTTTTCTTGCGAAAGCCCCTCCCCCAAGAGCTTCGAGTTCAGGAAAATAGACCCGATTCTGCCTCTTATACGAGGAATGTGTATGCTGCTCGCATCCTCCCCCCCCCCTTTCCAAGCGATTCAAATCCAGAAAAATAAACCCGACCCTGCCTTTTACACTAGAAAAGGGAATGTTGCTGGTGTCTCCCCCCCCCCCTGTCGACAACTTGCTTTCACTTGCCATACTGTACTTTTGTGATATCACCGCCCCCCCAAAGAGAGAAGCGGATCCGCCCCTGGATACAGCAGTGTTTGTAGTGTATCTTGAAACTGTTGTTATAAAACGAGTGTCGAAGTGGCACCAAATATTTTGGTTTCAGTATCATAGTCAGTTTTGTAAATCAGGTGACATTTCTTAATTGGCCTCGAGTTAGGTCATCGTCCAGCAAGTCTAAATAGTGTAGGATTTGTTGAAATTATAGATTTTGGCATCGCATCACTGCTCATATTCAATGATGAGTTTGTAATTATACCTTTGAAGCTGGTGCCGAGGGCAGGTTCCAGACCTGACCTTGTTTTATTCCACTCTGTATGCTCCTATTCTCGTATCAACCTAGATTATGATATCTTGGGGGGATATTTATAAGGATTTTTATGGCTGCTGTCTAGGTGCTTCTAATAGTTTTTAAAATGTATAGGTGGGCCAGTTTCTGGTGTTTAGAGAGCTCCATAGTAGTCGGTCTCTGGGTGGTTTTTATCTATCATACAGTCGTTAACATGGGTCATACCACTGCTGTATACAGTGTACAATATGTGATTTTAATCCTCATATTTTATCCAGCGCTATTTTTAATTATAATTTATGTATACGTTCGTTTCTTTCAACTTTATTAAACTGGGAGAACATAGAGAACAAAAATTTTATAAATATATGAATTTCAAATTTTATAAAAAAATATTGCAATATTCCTAGAACGGAGAATTTTCAAATTTTAAGAGCTCGAGACTAGTGAATACTCGTGTCTTAATAAACGACCTTTATTCTCCTTTAAAACCTGTTTAGAATGTTACCTGTATATTAACTTAAGCCAAATAAATGCTTAAGTGGAAAAAATATAGGTCTAAGTACCGTACTTACTTAGTACAGCATATTCTTTAAAGGAATCTCAAGTCATTAATTTCTTTCTTAATTGTTTTTGTCGCAGACAAGCTACTAGGAAGATCACTTAAAAAGTCATGAGATTTGTGTAAAGTTCTCCGAACGCTACGATACTATGTTTTATTATGTTGAATAAAATAAATCCTGTTTATTTATGGAAAATGTGTATTTTTGCTATTTGTTTATTTCTTCAAGGGCGGGATCTTGTAACAAATATAAGAGATTGTTTTTATTAAGTATAACTATAGTGCCATATTTTTGACGCAAATGATGCAATATTCCTTATGAATTGTTGTCCTTCAAAAGGGAATTCTTGTGAACCATGTTTTGATATCGGCGTAATAAATGTTATCAAGAAGCATAAATTACCTCCAACCTAAATTGCTGTAACTTGTTTATTAATGTGTGAAACGTCTTTTAAAGAATGCTATTCCCATTTTTTACATCCAGATAGAAGGTAGCACGATTTTGGACCAATCCAATCATGCCATGATAAAGTATAACTTTTCCTTTCAATTCCCATTTTAGATCATGAAAATATGAGTTGTTAAGGTAATATTGTAGGTTTTTTATTTTTTTTTATAAGGCGTATTAACTCAACATTAATCTTTAGTTTTTAATTTAGCACGAACTTCGAGTCTAAAATATCTTTACGTTTGATAATGGAAATTGGAGGGGAAGAACTTTGCGATTTTGGATAGCCAATTTACCTGTCAGTTCCACTGATTTTTCAAAAGATCCTAAAATCTCCATTTTCTCACTTTTAAGTCCGAAATACTGACGTAATGGAGCAATTCTACAGAAATACTATATTTCAGTTCATCTTACCAAAAACATTAATGTAAAAGAGGAGCCAAGTTATCTGCTTAGGTGACAAAAGAACTGAGATGATTTGATTCCAAAAGAAAAATATTTCTTTAACTTCTGTCGTTTGAATTTGGCTGACACATTACTATAGTATGCTTACATACCTATGTAGTTGATGCTTTTATTTTCAAATTCTAAGGAATAATATTAAAATGAAATACTCTCCCAGTTTACTGATACCTTATAGAAGGGGTATCTAAAATTTTAGCCTAAAGGCTACACTGACTCCTTTACTAAGTCCCAAGGACCAAAACCTAGCTAACTCATTATATCAACATACTGTAGATTTAAATTATGCCTAAATTTTCAAATTGGAACTAGTCATCGTGTGAAATATGTATGATACAGGGCGTGGGGTGGACTCTACTCCTCAATTTCGGTTGGTACTTACGGGAAAGTGTCAAGGACATTCCACTGCGTCGAAGATAGCCGATGCGAGATTACTGTGCGTTACGTATTGTTACAGTTATTTACGATCCTGCTAAATGTATAGTAATGACATACTGAGTCTTCATTTCCGGTAGATTTCGCCATTAAAGCTTTGGGTGCTTAAAAATAAATTTTCAGTCTCGTTTTTCAGATTATGATAAACTTGAAAACGAGGCAAAATCCTTTACTGTCTGAAAAGCACACCCAGAAATTTTTAGCCTGGGCACAACAGAACATCGATAGAGATTGGTTAAACAATAATTTTACTGACTGGGATTGGAGTTCTGTTAAGAAAGCTTAGTCAACACAGAATTATTCATAGAACAGAAAAACATCCTGTTAAAGTGTAAGTCTGGAATGTTTCTCTCTCCATGGATTTGGGTTATTCTGTCTTTTTTTTTTTTTAACCTGGAAGCAGCAAAAATGAAAATAATTTATGAAAAGCGTCTGCTGAATGCTGGTTTGGATCTGATTATGACTCATGGATACTACAACTACTGGCTCGAAACACTGTGGTCGGCTTTGTCAGGACTGGTAAAGAGTAAAAGACATTATTACCATGGAGAGGCCAGATTTTAGTGAAAATGTAAGGGTTTAACGAAGGTCCAACTTCATAAAAAACGTATATGCACATAAAGCAACTTAGTGTAAAAATATGTAGAATATAAAAAAATTTAAAACTGTATTATGCGGAGAAGTTGGTAAGCAGGATTCCTTGGCAATGTGAGTCAATTATAAATAACAGTGGCGACTGGACCCTTAATGAGGTGATCGCGTCTTAGACAGGAAAGTAGTATTCCCAAAAATGTAAGACTTTTCAACTTTAACTCTTTAGATAGTTATATTTTATTAATACGTTTTGTGTAAGCTTAACATATAGCATATATGAGTATCTACTACCAGTAAATATTAGTCCTAAACTCTATAGCATAATAATTTAGAAAAAAAATATTCTCTGCGTTTGGTCAGTGCAAATTATCAAATTCCTTTCAAAATTTTAAAAATAGTTTTATCAATACAAATAAAAATAATCATAATAACAATATTATTATTTAATTTATCGTCACGAGCCTGACAACACAGTTCAAAGATCTTTGAACTGAATATTTCAAGGTTTTAAATCATTTTGGGCGGGTCTTTTGTAAAATCTTTATCAACATAAACTTTGATGGTGGAAGAAGTGGAAAACATGACTTAAAATCGAAATTCAAATTTTCGTTTATAGTTACAGAATTGTGTACTAACGTTAATCGGAAAAACTATTATTTTTTCTTGTCTCTTATTATCTTACACATGATTGTCCTATTTTTTTTTCGCCAAACAAATAGGAAAATCAAAGATCAAATTTCAAACAATTGTTTTGTAATTTAAATCCTAAACAACGATTACACCCAGTGGGAAATAGACTGGTATTTAAATAATAGATCTGCAAAGTTTAATCTCAAAAGTGACAAATTCACTATATTAAAACGTAAACATAAACCTGTTGTTTTGGGCATGAGCATTACAAAATGTTGACACGATCGAACTTTGAAAATGTATTTGCCTTTGTTTTGACAAAACACAAGCTAGCTCATTATACTTAATATAACACAAAAGCTACAAATATATATATATATATATATATATATATATATATATATATATATATATATATATATATATATATATATTAATGGTTTGTTTTTCTTGGGATTATGGTCCGTTAAAAATGAAATTAAAATGTAATGGTCGTGTTGTATTTTCTGTATATTACATTTTTTTAAAACATTAACGTTTCGGTAATTTTTTTACCTTCGTCAAAATATATGTAGTTAAAAAAACAAAGTATTTGGTTGATTTTACTATCAAATAGTAATATACATGTTATGTATTTACCTTGAACAATGATTCAGGAACAACACTGCACTTGCATGTATAAATTTATTTAAAAATTATGTTCTACTGAGAATTTAATTTTCGCGAGATTCACAGGGTTCAAGATGACCACGTGTGTCATCTTGAAGTTAAGATGGTACTGAGAGAACAGATGGTATTTTCTTGTAAGTAATGAGGGTTGTTTTGGCTATTGTGAGTTAAAAGGGTCTAGTCCGAAAATGCAATGCGTTTTTAGGTTTAGAATTTTAATTTTTTGGTTGTTATTTTATAATGTTATTACATATTTTGCTAAATTGCTTGGTATTTGCCTTAGCATTTACTGCATGTTTGTTTTTTTGTATTTCTATCATTTCTAGGATTTCTCGTTTTTGTGTATGGTATGATTTTGTGATCTTTTTCTTTAATTCCAATATATTTTAATTCTATCTTGCTTTTCTCGGGAGTATCATTTAGAATACACCTTGTCGCTCTTTTATTTTTACGTTTCCTGTTTTGAGACAGCCCTTAAATACTTCTGGACTTACAAATACCTACGCGGAACTCCCATCTGTGTGATTTTCTACTAGACATAGTTCGTGACAAGCCTCATCTCCAACAACTTAAAATAACTTTGAAGGATTTTTCTCGATAGGTAAGGATAAAACGGTTGTGTTTATTATTTCTGGGTCAGTCACAGAACTGTTCAGAAAATCATCACTAGTAAATGTGTTTCTACCAAATAGATAAATTCCTGTTTCTTTAACACAGATTTTATATTTGTTTGAGTTATTGAACGTTCAAATGCCACATCTACCCATTTGGTAACATTTAAATTGTTGACAATACGAACACGTAGCCATGACAATATCTGAATCTCAATTACTACTCATTAAAGTGCTCGGGGGCGGATCCAAGGAGGGAATGCGGTGGAGGCGATGGTCCCTCCTCCCCCCAAGAGCTTTGATTTCAGAAAAAATAGACTCGCCTGCCTGATGCATTAGGAACGTGGACCTCGTTGATCCCCCCTCCCCGCTCACCGGTAGCTTGGGCGTAAGGTATATTGAATTAATTCTGTCAACTCGGTTTCGCTTGTCATACTACATTGTTTTGTATACGAATGAGGTGGAGATAATTTCGATATTTTCTTTGCTCTTGTGAAATTGCCCCCAAAGATAGGCTGGATCCGCCACTAAAAGTGCTCGCAAAATTGAAATAACATATTAGTGGCTAAAGCCTACATTATCACTTCAGACAGAGATGGCGCCGCTATATTTAAATAAAAAATATTTCAATGTCTCGTGGCCCGTGTCTTAACGTGCCTCACTCTCCCCTATTAGCATCACATCATTGTGTTTAACAGTAAGTTGAAATAAATGTTAAAATAAAAACAAGCAACAGAAACATTTTATTGATATAAAATATAATTACAATATACGTAAATTAATAGGAACAAAAATCGTTTGGGTTATAAAAACAACGCTAATATACTATAATACAATAATGTCCTATTTCCCATACTTTTCCATAGGTACAATGCACGAAAAAGTATGCAATTTTTAGTAAAATACTGTAAATATACATAAGGATTTCTTGATTTACTCCAATCTCATTTTCTATTACAAAACTTCTTCAGTTAGGTCTTTGGGATCCTCTGGTAAGCTGTATTTTCTCTTGCTAAAGCGGGATAATTATTTTCTACAAATCTCAATTCAATTTCTCTTGAAATGCGTTTCGACTATCTTACAGAAATCTATAGAAAACAGTTGTCAGAATATCTATATGTTATTTCCATTGGATTCCATGCTAAGAAATTGTAGTTGTATAAAAAAATATAATCTCCAAGCAGATGTGTTCTTTGTTTCAAGGTGTCTAGTCAAATGTAATTGATCTACTGCATCTCTTCTCGGTCAATAATTATTTTGACGATAGATGGCACAACAGAATTAGAATTACAGTTTTCTCTGTTCACTTAGTTAAATATAAATTGAGTTTTTATTCTGTAAAGTTCGTTTACATAGTAATATGTAACACATTAGAAATTTATTTACATCCATTAATTACAGAATTTATTACGGAATAACGAAAACACGGATATAAATGTATTTTGCTGTATGAATTTATGGTTTCTGGTTTTTTCGTAAATGCAAGCTTTCACGCATAATTTTTGAATATCAAAATCGTAGATATAAAACAAAATACACATTTTTTATTCAAAAAGCGCATTTAAAAACAATGTCTTACGTCACCAAATCAAATGATTTTACAGCCATTCTTTTTTGGGGTTTTCATTAACCTTTCTCAGTTATCAATCACTTTAAAAATATTATCATTATAAAAAAATATCACAATTTCATTTAAACATTTTGTATCCTTCCAACTGGCCGTTTTTTGCTAAAACGGCAATGACTATGATTAAAACGATAACAATTATTGCTAAAATTGTTACGGTTACGAGCAGATATCTTTCACATTTTGTCCTTTTTGCACAGCAACAGTACTGTTCACGATACACCCTGTAAAAGAAAATGTTATCAGAAAAAGAAGTAAAGTCATAAAATGATTCTTATTAATCTAAAATATAGATGGTGTCCAGGAAAATGTGGGAAATCTCCCGGATATGAAAAAAACACGTGAAGGGAGTACTACAAGTTTATATAAACTTTTTTCATATGCCCCCCCCCCCCCCCCCCCGTCGGAGATATGGGCTCCCAAAGAGTTGCAATGTTTTTTACGCATAATTATTGAACTAAAAGGTATATTTCAATTTTTTTTAAATGATGTATACTAGGTAACACCCTTCAAATTACTAGCCGAGAAAGTGTGGTGAATTACTCACAGCTGCAGGGACGGACTGGCTGTGACACTCATTACTTCATTTTTTACGCCCTGTATAATAAGCACTTTGGACAACGTTTTTTACATACCTTATTGACTAAAAATTAAGTACTCTCCACTCATGTTGCTAATCCTAACCGTTTTCGAAAAAATGTCATATATTTACATCTTGTATTTGGAGTATTCCGATAAACAACACACCTTTGTTCCTATCAAATGTTCATTCTTCAACCTTATGTTAAAAAAAATTTGATCCAAAATTAGAGTTTACCTTTTTAGTTAAAACCATCTAATTCTGTGAATTGCAGTTCGACCTAGGTTCGTAAAGAATGTGCGTTTTATTTTATCGGCACCAAAAACAAAGTATTGTTGTTGCAAACATTGCTACGTACGAAAGAAATAAATATCCTGTATTTTAGAACTTGTCAACTTTCACATCGCTGACACATTGATTCTTTATGTGGATATTTTTTACCGATTTTAGGATCTCGTAGTGAAATTAATTGTGAAATAATTCGAAATATGGAATACACGTTTATTAAGTATGCCGATATGCATCTAATGTATGATCTTGCATTTTGAGATGCTTTTGAAGCCAGGAGGTTATATCACGACAGACATCCTAATCGTACTCCTCCAGATCAGAAAACACTTCAACGAGTTGACCAACATCCAAGGGAGAATGGTAGGCGATTCGATTCAATAAGGTAATATTATTAAATTTCGTCATAATTTCAGGACATTTTGGGAAAAGAACTGATGCTGATCGGGGGAGAACAGTATGTACGCCGCAATTAAAGACAAAAAATTTATATATTGTAGATGACACGAGCATTCGAAAATTATCAGCGCACTTTAATAAGTCGAAAACAATAGTACATGAAGTTTTTCAAGAACAGCTGTTATATCCATATCATTTGATAAAAGTTTATGAATTAATTCCTGAAGATTTTCCCCGTTGCAGTTTGCAAACTGGCTATTGGATGAGCAACGAAATAATGTAAACTTCATTAGCACTATTCTTTTGACGGATGAAGCAGGGTTTAGCAAAAATGGTATCATAAATTTACACAACTCACATGTATGGGCTGACGAAAATCCTCATGTAACTATTGTTTCGCATCACAAATATCAGTCCTAATCACTTAATGTTTGGGTAGGAACCAGTGGCAATTTTTTGGTTGGGCCATTCATATTGCCGGCATGACTGAATGGAGAACTTTATTTGGAGTTCCTCCAAAACGCTTTTCACGATTTTATAGAGCACTTACTACTTGAAACCTGCCGAAACATGTACTACATGCACGATGAGGCACCACCTCATTTCAGCGTTGCTGTGCGGGAGCACCTGAATAACGTCTATCCAACCTGTTGGACAGGTAGAGCAGGACCTATTGCCTGACCTCCTCGATATCCCGACCTAACGCCGTTGGATTTTTACCGGGGACAGCTGAAAACCTTGGTGAATTCCACTCCGGTCGATAGTAGGGAGGAATTTCTACGGAGAATAACGTTTCATTGTGATCAAATAAGGAACAATGCTATGTTATTCGATAAACAATACATACACATACTGTGGCGAGTACAGCAGTCCTCAATTCTTCATGCCCGCGAGTGTATCAGACTTCACGAAACCCATGTGGAACTCTCTACGAAGTTTTTAACTAAGCAGTTAGTTTAATTTTTTATTGAAACTATGGTGACATATTCAACCCAACAGAAGATAGGGGACTAACAGTGTAAACAAAATGACATTTTTTCGAAAACGATTAGGATTAGTGAGATGAATAAAGAGTACTTAATTTTTAGTCAATAGTTAAAGGTATCTATAAAACGTTGTCCAAAGTTCCTATCATACAGGGCGTAAAAAAAAATGGGGTCATGAGTTTCATAGTTAGTCTCTGTTCCTGTAGCTGTGAGTAATTCATAACATGTTCTTGGACAGTAATTTGAAAGGTCTTACCTGGTATACATAATATTAAAAAAAATTGAAATATACCTGGTGGTTCAATAATTAATAATAATACCTCTCAAGAACTATGCGAAAATAGTTTATATGAACTTGCAGTATTCCTTTCACGTGTTTTTTTCATCTCCGAGAGCTTTTCTACATTTTCTCGTACACCCTGTATTTACAGACAAATGTATCTGCCTACTAGATGAATAACATCAGCACTCATGTAAGTTAACGGCTCTAATTTAGAATTATTTTTATGCAATAGATATAACAAAAAATATTTCACAATTTTATTAATGATTGTCAATAAGTAGTTCTTATCTCTGATTAAAATGACGCCAAAGCACACATCGGTAAAAGGTAGTTATCTTTCAGACGTTTATGAAAAATCCTATTACGTGCGATACAAAATTGCACAGGCATTTAAAGAAATCAGTACAAGGTAGATAAATTACAATAATATCCAATGACATCACAAAGAGAAACTCTTGACATTTGAGTGGTTGTTTGTGAAAAAAAAGCATAAACATGAAATGAAGTACATGTCACGTAAATTACAGCCTCTAAAAACTTTAAATCGATCATTGCAAAAAATACAGGCCGACAAATTTGGATCCATCGCTAGAAGCAAACCAGATCACATTTTTCCGAAGATCTTTGTTGCGTCCAATCCGAATTTGACCATCGTATTTCGCCATCATGTCAGGATTTTGTGACATTTTAACTTAAAAGTGCAATAAACACGGTTTTTCCCTTCTGTTGAGGTTATTTAATATCACTGGTTAAATTTTTTTCGCAAAACTCATAGCGGCAATTTAAAGTACTATTCTTCCTCTTCAAAATCTATTTTGAATCGTCTGGATATCTGTATTTGTTTCTGAGTAACCGTACACTGAAATTTATTAGTTTTGCGTTTTCGTCTATATTTGTAATTTGAATAACAGCATAAACTAAAGTTTTTCAACTCATATTACGGCAGATAAAAGTTTTGGTTTGATTAAGATCGGCTGCTTCCCTCAAATGTAAGTTCGAACGGTCGATATTTGGCTACAAAGTCAGCTCACTTCCAATACTTTTTATCAGTGATGGTGGGATTCGTTGCTTCTAATTGAATTAGTTATATTGGGTTTGTAGTTGTTTCGTATATCCACTTTGCTTGTTGGACTGCTTTGCTGAATGTATTAATAACTTTATTCCCCAATCATATGGTTTCAAAAGCTTCTGTTTATTCATGGGGCTCAATTTCTGTGTACAGACCAAAATTTTAATGGACGATTTTTCAAAGGCTAATATTTGAATTATTAAAAATAGAATTTGAAGAGAAAGAGTGGTATTTTGAGATGCTGATATGAGTTTTGTAGGGAGAATTCACACAGTGAATGAAAACTTTTAGGTTAAACTATCTCAAAATTCTATCGTTATGGGCAAATTTGGTGGTTAAATTCGGCTACAGCGCGCCAAAATCTTCAGAAAAACGTAGTCTGGCTCCTGGTTCAGAATTTTGTCGGCTTGTGTAATCTGCAAATATTCTTTTAAGCAACTGGTCAAGAACAACAGAGTAATTTTGATATAGGTCCAAGGTGTCAGTGAAATAGAGGAAACCAAAAAGTGGACGCAAAAGGGGAAGTAAAAAATCCCTTCCGTGATCGAGAACCTTTCTACGTACTATCAAAAAGCAGCATAGGGTAACAATTTCGGAATTGGCAGCAAATTAGGTAGCCTAAAATAATGAAATAAGTTTATAAATAAAAGTGAACTTTAACTGATTGCATATCTCCTTATGGGACACTATCCTTTTTGATAGCACCCTAAAAAGATACGTCAAACTGGGAACACATCTGCTATGTGGGTACATGCTATGTTTTTGCAAAATATCCAAATTTTTTGAAGGTGTCACTTGAACGTCTGAAACAAAGAAGCCAAAAGACTTCTGGAAAACAGATTTTGATAAAAGTTTTGGTATTTTGGACTTTTATTAGATTAAATTTTTAGGTCTTGAAGTGATTTAAGGGGTTAAACAGCCATATTTGTACAGTATAAACAGAAATACGATGTTTTAACTTACTCTAAACTTCTTACACTAGGTGTTCTTGATTCGGACCTAGGAGCACTTGCTGTTGTCTTCAAATTTCCTTCGAATGCCTCATTGTCATAGGTAAATGTTGATCTGGTAGATCTACTGCTTACAGCACTCGTTTTTGATGCAGCTGAGGCAGTTCTGCAAAAAAAAAACATTTTCTATAGATATATTTACAAAAGCTCTTTAAATGTTGAACATCATTCCTACATATTAAAGAGACAAATCAATGCTTAATTCACAAATGATATGAAGATTAATAATTTTACATATATATATATATATATATATATATATATATATATATATATATATATATATATATATATTGTCACATAGGGAAAAACAAATCAATGCTTAATTCATAAATGATATGAAGATTAATAATTTTACATATATATATATATATATATATATATATATATATATATATATATATATATATATATATATATATATATATATATATATATATATATATATATATATATTGTCACATAGGGAAAAACATAAAAACATAATATTTCATAAATTTGCATTTTCCAATTTTACAAATCTTTTATTTTAAATAACAATCACGTTACCTCTTATAATTTAATAACCTTTTAATTATGAAATGTTATGTTTATTCACTGACCGTCGATCGTGCAAATTCACCAAGTCAGCAAGGTCGCTTTCCGGGTCATGAGGGATCGAGGTTGTAAATAAGGCGATTCGTTGACTTGATGAAAAAAACAAAACAGGATAAAAAGGACGGACATGCTTGGGACAGAGATCAATCGGTTCAATTGGTTCTATCTGTTCAATCGGTTGAATCGGTTGAATCGGTTTAATCAGTTTAAGGGTCTGCCGACCTGATGCAGAGCATCGCGAATTAGTTAATTGTTAGTGAAGCGAAAATCCCAAGCGTGTCCCAGTCCTGAGCAGGTCGACAAACAGAGTATACTAGTGACAACCCCCGTGAAGAGTGCCAGTATGAAGATAGCTTTAATGTAAGTTAAAGATTTAGTCACAATTATGTAGAGTCCAAAATGTTAATGTCGTTTATTTTTAATTAAACTATTTTTATACATAATCCGAAGTAAAGAGTTTATTTTGAGTGTAACCTCTGAAGACCAAATTCCTAAATGCTACGTCCCTAGTCACACCTCAAAACTGGGCGTGACAATATAGTAAAAGACCGTTGATAAATATTAATCTCATGTTAAAAAGTATGATCTCCAAGATAATGGAAAAGCTCAGGGTTCAAAAAATGACGACAGCGCTGTTTCATCCTAGTATGGAACTCATCAGGTCAGTGCGTTCGGTACAACTCCAGTGTTCTATACCACAAGAGCAATACAAACCAACAATGTTGAATAAAACCACCATGTGATGGCTCGATGGTAAATTAAAAAAGGAATATATCAAAACTCAATACACGAAATTTGTTACTTCAAGGATAGAGGTCGCATTATTTGGCATCGGCAACCAAACAACCACGAATTCCGCAGTTTAAGTAAGTGCCATTATCTCCAAGAATTATCTTAGATAGGTAGATAGATAGATAGATAGCTTTTCTATTAAGAAAAGCTCCAGGTCCAAAAAATGACGGCAGCGTTATTTTTTTTTTGTATTCTTGTGGTCAGGTTCATACGTGGATGTTTTGACGTTTCGCCTTTTGTTTAAGACATTTTCAAAACTTTTTTTTTATATTATTTACTTAATTTAATAACCTAAAATGTAAAATACACAAAGTATGGTTAAAATTCCACACATTAACAGAAAAAGTTAAAAGACAATTCAAAAAAATTTTTTAAAAACTTTTAATATAAAAAAACCCCAAAGACTATGTAATAAAAAAACAATTGTTTTTCCAATACCAATATACCAATATATTTTATCAGACAGTATCGAAATAGAAATGGCAAGCTCAAGGTACGTACCTACATATTTTTGTGATTTAAATAATTTTAAAATCATATTAGTTTTTAATACAATTATATAAGAGAAACTTAGCTCTCAACCAACTGAAAAAACCTTATACAATAAGGACAAACGTGCTCTGTTCTAACACAGTTAGAGATAAAGCACTACCTCAGATTGCAAGAATACCAGGAAAGGGTGGAAGCAAAGATTATTATATAGCGTTAGCAATAATAATCTTTGGTGGAAGCCTTTCCGCACGTTTGTCCTTATAGTATAAGGTTTTTTCAGTTGGTTGAGAGCCAAATTTCTCTTATATAATTGTATTTTTATACACCCAACTGCAAGTATATTATCGACTTTTGGTTTAGTTTTTAATTGTAAAATAAGTTTTTAAAAATTTTTTTATTTAGAATTGTCTTTTAACTTTTAACCCTTTCTGTTAATGTGTGGAATTTTAACCATAATTTGTATATCTTAAATTTTAGGTTATTAAATTAAGGAAAGAATATAAAAAAAACTTTTTGAAAATGCCTTAAACAAAAGACGAAACGTCAAAACATGTTTTTTTTTCAACATCCACCTATAAACCTGACCCAAGAATACATAAAAACATATTGATACATGTAAAAAATAGTTCAAGAAAAACAAGGGAAATATATGTATAGTTCGCTCGTAGACGCCATACAGTGAGCTTTGAAAATGGTGAATGAGATTTTATATATATATATATATATATATATGTTATGTCGGATAATCTCTCGGGTGTGATGTGTAATCGAAGGTCTACTAGCGACGCCATACAGTGAGCTTTGAAAATGGTGAATGAGATTTTACCGAAACGTCAGCTGCCTTACAGTCCTGAGAGGCACTCAGCATATACACGGGATGCCCGAAAACCTTCGATTACACATCACAACCGTGAGAATATCCGACATAACATATATATAGTATTTTTTACTACTGTTTGGGATAAGTCAACTTATGGAGAGTGAATTTATACATGCAAATTTTAATAAAATGTCGCATATATAATAAATTTCATTTTAAAACTTGACACAGCATTTTGTTTGAATAGATAAATTGATTGTGTGTCTCATATCACTCCCGTATCCATACAAATGGCCAAGTAAATCGTTTGGCAAGGGTAAGGTCCGTAACTCATTATGCCTGATGCAACTACTATCGGAGAGATGGAAGTTCATAAATAAATTATTTTCGAAAGTAATATTTAGGGAAAAATTATTTCCATTGTTGTCAGCTAGGATTATAAAGTAAAAATAACACATAATTAACAAGGTGACTTACCTAGAAACATCTTGACTTTTCTTAATCTCATTTTCTATCACAAATTTCGGTGCTCCATCTTCGTTTTCACCGTCATCTTCAGGAATCGTAGGAGTATAATGTTTCGATCTTTTCCTGGTTCTAGGTAAACTATCCTCAGAAATAGTGTTTCGTCTAATGCCCGCGCCTGCAGCAGTCGGCGATCTTTCTTTCTCTGGAAGGGATAACCTTAATTTTCTATCTAGTTTTGCACTACTCACAGTTGGATTGGTATCGTGACCTTTGGGATTTGACATTGCAATTTATCTAAAAAATTATGAAATATTTAATAATTCATTAAATTGCAGTAAATAGCAGGTATGATAGGAACTCGTGATTTTATATTTTCTAAATTAGATATAATAATGATAGATCTTGAGTATTGATACTCTACGTTGGCTTATCATATGGAAAAGGTAATTTTATTTATCTAAATTAAAATTTATTTTTAAATTTCATTTATTTTGTCTACATAAATTCAAAACTCTTCCAGGAAACCAGGATTCCTAGACAATATCACCTTCTTATGATGGGATTGCCGAATTCTCACAATTTACAAATAAATATTAATATTTCTTTCTTTTTTTTTACGTATGGGTAATATTACTTTCATATATAGATGAATTGCAGTGCAATAAATAAATTATTGCTTCGAATAATGACTTGACAATACCACTATTGGGATAAAGTATTACAAAACAAGATATAGAATATGCCATAAAAAATACAAAAAGAGTTTAATTAAGGATGGTAATACGATAAAAGTGTTGGTTGATTTATTAAGTTTGGTTTACGAGATGGATATTATCCCACCGAAATGGATAACATCGATATTTGCAGTATAGTCAAAAAAACAGAACACGAAATAATGCTCTGACTATGGTACTCTAAGTCATAAGTCACACCCTTAAAATACTGCTTAAAATATTTTATAACAGAATATTCAAAAAATTAGATAAATACATTGGAGAAACACAATATGGGTGCCGCAATGGTATGGGAACTTTCGCCGCACTATTTGCTTTAAATCTCTTAATTGAATGATGTGATATTAATGTTGATCTGTATTTATGTTTCATTGATCACAAAAAGGCCTTCGATAATATGAGTCATGCGAAACTTTTATCTATTCTGAGAAGTAAACACCTTGAAAGAAGAATATTCAAGAAAAATCGATATTTGTAAAGGCGTAGTAATATCAATATCTACTCTCATGCAAGATTTCATCAAATTCCTTTAAATATTACGATGAGAGTAGTGGAAATGGAAAAAGCAGAAATAATACCAGTTATACTGATGATAATATGATTATCGTCGATAATACAAGAGTTCTAGAAATGATATTGGAAACAGTTAACACTTGCAATCATGGTTACGGCATTAAAATAAACTGGCTGAAAACTAAATATATGTTAATAAGTAAGGCACCATTCAATATAAATCAAGAACATTATTACGCTTTTATGAAAATGAAAACTATACTTACTAGTAAAGCCTTAAGTCTAAGGTTAAAATCACGGACGGTGCAGTGCTATATCTTTTCAACTTGCAGCAGAGGCTTGATCGTTTAAGAAAAGTAACATCAAAAGAATCAGGTTATTCGAAGGCTGCTTAAAATCTTCCGAATGGAATAAGCAACGATCAAGTATTGCGAAGGAATAGTAAAGGAAAATGAAGTTAGTTTTTGGTATACAAAAGAGAAAAGTAAATAATATTTGACATAATATGGGACAACCAAAATATGAAATCTTTCGGTTAATAATACAAGGGAAAATTGATGGGAAAAACTTGTCCGTGCTAAGTGTTCAGCATGAGTTTTATTTTTTGCCTTACCCAGGTAATTTTTCCTTACCTTTTTTACTCATTACATGCCGTGTTACTCTTAGTTTCACGTTTTTCTATGTCACTGTCCAATTTTTAGTTCCGTAACATATCACTGGAAAGATGTAACTGTAACACTGTGACTGCTTATCTTTTAAATTGAAATTTTTTTTTGAATGTCTGCTTGTCTGGTTCTCATATATATATATATATATATATATATATATATATATATATATATATATATATATATATATATATATCTTTGTCCCATTTTCTTTGATACGGAATTAAGTTCTTTAATATGGCCTGAATGGAATGTTTCGCGCATTTATCGAAGATTTTTCACCTTTAAAGTAAACTGCTTTTGGTGACCAGTTTAATCTCCTAAACCCATCCCCAAGAACTAGGGTAAATAATTCGACTGACAATCTATCCCCTTATCTGATACTTCGTTTTAACGATACTGGTTTTGTTTTGTCGTAGGTTGGTAACTTGCTACAGTCTCATTTGCTATTGTTTGTATATCTATTATTAATTTTTCAGTTGACTTGCTGGTCGTTAGCTGTTAAACTTTTCTAAAACCAGTTCTTCTTGGCAGTTGAAATTCATCGAGTTTCGTTGTTAGGCCTGTGGTGATAATTTTTGTGACGGTCTTGTGTATAACTGATTTAGTAGGGTAATAGATCCATAGCTTTCTATTTTTTGGTCGTCTCCCTTTGGGGGGAAGATCTCTGTAGAATTATTCAAGGTGTGTGATATTGTTTCTCTTTGAAGACATTCATCCAATAGTTATTATTATAAGTTTCTTCCCTTCTTTTATAATTATATCCACCGTAATTATATCTTTTCCAAGTATTCAGTTGATTTCAGTTTCCACTTGCAAAGTCCTTATTCGAAGTAATCCTTTGGAGCTCATATTTATTAATCTGTAGTTTTCTATATATGTCTCTTCTGGGACTTTGATGTTATGTAGATTAGAATAATATTACCCTACTATTTGAACGATAATTTACGTTCCTTTTACAAACAATTCGAATTGGTTTAAGAGCCTACAGCCCTGTCAAGTTTTTATTTTTTTCGATTGTCTCATTTATTAATTTTTTTCTTATTATTTGTTTGCTTTCTTCTATCTGTTGCTTGATTAACTTGTTTAGTTTCTTTTACTCGACTGTTGCTTTTTTATAGTTTGTTTCACCTTCCTTTCATAAACTTACCAATTTTCTTGTCAACGTCTATTCCTCGATACTTTTTTCAGTTTATTTTCTTTGTAATAACCTTTACAGTTTCTTTTATTACTTACGGAAATTCAACGGTATAAAGTTTATGATAATAAAAAGTTATTCCTGAAATTATTGGGTGAAAATATGAATGAGATGAAATAGAATTATTTTATATTGAATAAAAAACCATAAATTAAGGGGATGAAGTGAAAGATCATTTATATAAAGAATAATTTTTTTCCATAAAAATTTTATTCTATATGTGTTTGTCTTACAAATAATTCAAAAATTTTTGAAACATATTTGATAACAATTCTTGTGAGCTTCTTAAATATCTGAGTATTTACTGGCTTGTTGGACTCAAACTGTACAACCATCTCAAATGTTTCTATCAGACTGTCATTTTGATTATATAACAGATGATAGGTTATAAAATTAGCCAACAAACTGGCATACAAACCGAAAACAGAGACAAACATTCTAATGATAAGTGAGTCGTATAACTTACAGATAAGTCGTCATATGTAGACTAAAAAGTAGGCAGGAAGATTGACGAATTAATCTCTATTTCTTGCGTTTTAAATAATTTTTATCAGTTTTAGATAATATAGGTTTATTTAATTTAACCATCAACTATATAAAGCACGAGTCATCAAAATAATAAACAAAATTTGCTTCGTTTAAAGAATTTTTGATTTCCAATAAGCATTGATGATAACAACCCTAGACTAAAGGTATGAGTATTTGATGAGATACATCCAATAAATATTTATAGAACTTACGATAATGATACTAGTCTCTTTGTGCAATATATCCAATAATCAGGGTATTCAATATTCAATCTAAAACTTCATGTCGACTGCTCATTCAAATTTCAGATTATTTTAATCAGATATCAAATAAATTAATTAAATTCCAAAGTACCGACACTCAGCTTATGTCAAAAAATAATTGGTGTTTTTATAATGATCTTATAGCGTTGTATTCACCTTTGGTTCTCAAGGTTAACTTAAACCAATCTGCACTAACCTGATAAGTATACAATGTGTTACATTTCTCTTGAAGTTCCTTGACGCAATATCTCTAATTTTTATTTGTGTTGCCACACATGACCTTCCATATTAATAGTGTGGTACTTTAAGTAGATAATACTTTTAGAAAATGTAATTATTCCTACAAAAGAAATGAGACTGGCTTAAATTAGACATTAGTTCAGGTAGTGAAAATGCAATTGATTATAATAACAAATGTTTAAATAACGAGTACTTCAGATGCATCGCAATTTTGGAAAATGTCAGGAAATAAGGAAAAGGAAGCATCTTTATTGTACCACATCAAGAAATCACATTCTTGTAGAAATTTTGAATGGAAACGCTGCCAAGTTAAAAGATCTATCGAACTATTCAATAATTGTTTGAGTATTGCATAATATTTGCAATAGACTTAAAACATATCCTAAACTTACAGCATGGGTGAAAATTTTTTTGAAAAAAAAATCGAATCACTAACACAAAAAACTTAATGGTTAAACCTGATTTGTTTTATAATTAGTACTAACACAATTAAATAAGCAAAAAAATATTTAAAACATTTTTATAGAAAGGAATTTTATCAGTTCTAGATAATTTGATGCCATTTCCAGAACAAAATTATAACGCTATTATTGAAAATAATCCACCGACAACAGAAATCCTATACAGGCAAAATTTTAAGTAAAACGTTATTTTTTTTAGAACACCGACAAGTGAGTAACTAAAACACAAATTAATTTTGAGAATTGTGTTCATTTATGCGAGTTAATTTTAATAATAGATATTTCGGTGAAAAGCAATGCAAAATTGCTGCTTTTTGGAGTTTCGTGTGAACCTTTGTGGTTTGATCAGTCTGCCTGTATATCCATCTGTCTTTCTGTATGTCACAGTCTTATTACTTTGTCAGGTACGTGCATTCCAGTAACCCAAAAACGGATCTGAGTCGAAATTAGAAAAAACATTTAGGATATCTCCCCTTGTGTGAAAAGTAGAGATACAACGGATATCTGGTTACTATCCGGTATCCAGCCTATCCGGCCATTGTAATTACTATAAGGTATCCGGTCGAATACTGACTACTATCCGGCCGAATACCGGATATTTAATTATGTAAATAAAGTGACTTTTAATTACAAAATATATTTATTAATATAATAATTCGAGTCAATGAATGATAAATTATGCTGAAAAAAGCTGATTTGCATTTATTGGCATTAAACAATTTCACTTTTCCCATACACTTTTGAGCACAGCTTTTCACAATCTACGTGCTGCAAGGACACCAAAGATATCCCTAAATAAATTTCGTTAGAATCCGATATTGTGTTTGCTGATCATTACTTGTAAGAGTCTGCTTGGTGATCTAGGCGAACAGTTTTCAAATAATCTCATTTGAGACAGAACTTGTCTTCGTAACACCAATTTGCCGACTCACTAAAGCTGTTCTGGGAACTGGTAGTAAAATTATTAATATATTTGTTTGTATTTTTTTGGCGGGTGGAGAAGAAACACTCAACACAACTCATTTTCAGTGTTTCAGCCCGCCAAGCTTGAACTATTCCGAAGAAAATTTGCGACCAAGTATTTGTCATAACTGTTCTTCTCTTTAAAATCAAAGAGCTGTTTTTAGCTCAGCTCTCAAATAAATGTTTTATATTAAATTTTTTATTTAATCGTTTCATTTGTGAAATATGAGTTGTTTTAAATACTCCCCTTAACTTTTCAACAGTAAATGAAAAAAAGCTAAAGAAAAATTGTATCATAATTCTTACTAGAAATATGGAACGAAAATTTTCACAGCCAAGTTACGTCAACTATATATAAAAAATATTAAAAACATAATTTCGTTCTGTTGTTTATCATCCGAAGTGAGGTCCTTAAAAATATAATTTAATATGTATATAATATCTTTTAACTCAGATATGTTACTAATATGACTTACTTGTCGCCTTATTTTATTGCACACATTTTGGCGAATGCGCCGGACAAGGCAATGTTCCGTTAAAAAGTTGTAGATCGCATGGGGCTTCGATCATACCCTATAGAACTAAGTAGGGTGCTGCCTTTTACTTAATGGAAATCCATATTCAACGATGAATAAAAGACGAATACTTGTCAAATTTCCACTATATTTAACTAAAAAACTTGATGCGTTTCGGTAACACTGTAGCTTCATCAGAAGTTCTATTTTAAAATAGAACTTCTGATGAAGCTACAGTGTTAGCGAAACGCGTCAAGTTTTTTAGTTAAATATAGTGGAAACATGTAGAAGTTATTCCTAAAGATAATAACAAATCGACTCACAAATAAATTAGATAGTTATCAATCTTGCTCTGATTATGGAACGAATGACCACCTACAAGTTCTTAAGTCCCTGATAGAAAAGTGCATACAATACAATAAGCCACTTATTCTTATATTTATTGATTATGAAAAAGCATTTGATACCATAGACCAATATAAAATGCTGAGGGCGCTTGTAGACAGTCGAATCTACCACCGCTACATTTCGTTAATCAGGAACATATACGATACAGCCACAGCCTGTGTCAGACTCCATAAAGACACAAATACCTTCAGAATAGAACGTGGAGTTCGGCAAGAAGATACAATTTCACCGAAATTGTCTACCACTGTCTTGGAATATATGTACAAGCAGATTTCTTTTGAAGGAAATATGGGAGTGAACATAAACGGGGAGGACCTTAATCACCTAAGATTCGCCGATGACATTGTCCTCATATCGGATACCACAGATAAAGCAGTAAGAATGTTGGAAAAGCTTTACAGATTGTCAACTGATGTTGGTCTAAAAATAAATTGTGAGAAAACTAAATCTACGACCAATCTTGTACTAAACGACAATATCTCAGTAGGAGATCACAAGATCGAACAAGTCACTACCTATAAATATCTAGGATATGAAATCCGTTTAGGCCGAGGTAACCAAACATGCGAAATACTAAGAAGAATAGGGCTGACGTGGACAGCTTTTGGAAAACTGAAAAATATACTTAAATCGAACATCCCTGTTTGCTTGAAGTGAAAGGTGTTTGACCAGTGTATCCTCCCCGTTTTGACATATGGAGCAGAAACTCTAACACTAACAAAGAAAAGCGTAAATAAGTTGAAAGTGATACAATTGGCCATGGAAAGATCTATGCTGGGAGTTAGCATCAGAGATAGAATACCGAATACAGAAATACGACGAAGAACGGGTGCTGCAGTGCAGTCAGGAGAATTACAACGTTAAAGTGGAGCTGGGCTGGACATGTCGCTAGGAACACGGACAATCGATGGACGAGAAAAATCTTGGAACGGAGACCAAGACAGGAGGCTTACCAAGGAAGAGGCCGCCCGTCTATCAGTTGGACTGACGATATAAGGCGCATAGAATCAAACTGGATGCAAACGGCACGGGGCAAGTGGCAAAACTTACGAGAGGCTTATGTTCAACAGTGGACAAGATTGGGCTGATTGATTGATTGATAGTGGAAATTTGACAAATATTCGTCTTTTATTCATCATACCCTATAGATTTAAACAACAACAGATTTGTTTGAGGGCTGTTTATGGTCAGTGGGGAAGAGGCTTTTTTTGATGTTTGACAGAGATAAACATGTTTACTTATCATTTCTTTCAGTTTAACTGCTTGTCATGACTCTTTTCAGTGTTTTTAAGTGTTACAATTAATATTAACAAAAAGAGGTTTAAAAAACTTATTTTTATTGGTTAATATTGTCAAATACTGTTTATGTATTGACAATAAAAATAATTTAGGCAACCATATATTCATACTTTTACGTATTCAAAATTGACGTACCGATTATCATATGATACTCGTTTAAATAATGCAATTAGAAAAGGATCGCATAAAATCGGTATGTGTGTAAAAAGAAATTAAATATCTACTGTTTATCAACCCTTTTTTAAATATAAATAAAAATATTATTACATTATTCAGCGTTCAAACAACCGGGCCCAATGTTATGCTAATTCTACAGGGGTATGTTCGAAGGTATGAGGCTTCTAGACACGGAAGCGCAGGGTTTCAACGGATTAATTCCTATATTTCAACAAAGTTTGATTACGTATCAATTATGTGTTTCATTAATTTTGAATTCATTATTTTCCAATATTTCTGATAAAAATTCCATCTTTTGTGAGAAAATTTTGCCGGCAATTAATGTGTTAATGTGCAACGAAATTTCGAAAAAAAAAATAACATCGTCAATAACTGCTGCACTTGACCAGTTTTTTTTTTTTAATTTATGAACCACTGTTCTCGCTACTCTATGAACAATGATTAGATGATATCATGTGAATGAATAGATGATAAATTAGTGACCGAGCGGTTAGATAGTAAAGGAACGGGCGCACAAAGAAGTTGTGAAAATTATGTCCATTTATGTTGATTGGTTTTAACATTTGGATTTTAAACAGCAAGCATTGAAGAATAATGTAGTTGTTATAATTCGTGAAATACGATTCTTGCTCCATTTGAGACGATGAGAAACCAAATGGTCTCTAGACAATTCAGTGACAAGTGAACAGTATCGCAAGGAAAAACAAGTTGTCGACAGGGGGGAGATGCTAGCAGCATAGATATTTCAAGTATAAGAGGCAGAATCGAGTCTATTATCCTGAACTCAAAGCTCTTGGGGGAGCCGATCACAACCCCCCCTCCCTTAGATCCGCGCCTGGTACATATAATAGGTGTCTTCGTAGAATAAGATATATAATTCCAAAAAACATGTTTAAAAATTTTCATTCGTGTGAGAATAGGTTTTTAAAAGGGAAGCATTTCAACAACTTTGACTTTATGCTATAATTTTTCCAAAAAGTTATTTGTTAGGAAAAATGTAATCGGTTGGAATGACTAAGGTTCTTCTTCACGGTTTCAATATAAGTCTGGTGGCGGTCATGTAAGGAATCTATTGTAAATACTTTTAATCTATAAAAGTGTAACAGAAGTATAGCTTTTTTTCAAAAAGCATAAGCATCAATTTTTAAGACGTCATAAATCTAAGGGAATGTATATAACGTCATAGATAAAAGTAAAGTTAATATTTTTTATAAATTATATGGATTAATTCTATGTTAGCTTTCCAGATGACACAAATAATTTGGAAAGATAATTACTGTAATTTATCCAACAAAATTTCCTGCGTACTTGTTAAGTGGGGTGTAGTTATGACGAATACAAATGATGTAACTGATATTTTTGAAATACGTAATTGTACAAATGTTCTTTACACAGTACTTCATTAGGTAGAAAAAATAAAAAATATATTTAGCTTGGCATGACCTTACTTGTTATCTCGTAAATGAATATATCAGATAGAATAGGTACTTAAAACTTTATTATAAAAACTAAAACGTTTTTAAATTAAAAACCCAACTTAAGTAACAAGTACGTTAGAATTTCCAGTTAATAATTATTTTATTCATGATATTACTATGTATATAATTTGTATTATATATGTCAACAAACAAACATTTGCATAGGAAAAAAGAAAGGTTAAAAATGCAGCAATGGTTAAGATATATAGTTGTCGCCAGAAAGTCAACAAAATTTTCTAGTTTTTCCGAATTGATAAAAGAAAATTATTTTATTGTTGTAATTTTGAGTTTTAAACAATGATTTTCGTTTGAGAAGATATAATTAAACAAAAATAACGTTTATAAATTGCGATCTTATTTTCTAATAATAAATACGCAGTATAAAAACAGTAATAAAAAGTAGGTAACTGCAGATGAAAAAATGTTTATTTTAGCATTAAAATCGAGATAAAATGTACTATTATGGGACAATCTGAGAACAAATTTTGCTAGAAAATTTGCTGTTTAAATAATGAGCCCAAATATGAATACATGTTTTTAACACAGGGAAAACTGAATTACAGTTTTGAAATTGTGAGTTCATATATATATATATATATATATATATATATATATATATATATATATATATATATATATAAATGCATAATAGCAAAATAACCAGGTAACCAGATTCTATATGGATCTATATCGAGCTCTAGAAATATAAGAAGTAGGGGAAGAGGTAACTGTAGTTCAAGAGGACGTTCTAGATGTTCTTGTGAGTGATATCGAAGAAGCTCTTAGGTCATAAAGAACGGCAAAGCATCTGGGAATGAAAGTGCTACAGCCGAACTTCTAAAGCACATGCTTTAGAAGTGCTTTCAGAATACTGGATCATATTCAAACACTTGGAAAAACAATGAGTCGCACTAAAAAACACGATCTATCACTAGTGCTAGCATACATAGACTTAATGTATCTTAATGCATTCAAAACAATGATTTCTTTCATTTTATATAAATTAGTGGGTGTAACTTAACCCTAATAATTTCTTATTAAATAAAATTAGTAGTTGTTATTGTACTAATTTCGCGAATCTTTCTAATTCGATGAGATTTTATTTCCCACAAAGAGGGAGCTAGAGGTGTTCCATTAGCTCATCAGCAGGTCTGTTTTTGGTTTAATTGAAAATGTGTGCTTCCATAAATATTTTAATAAAATTAAAGCAGAAAAATGAAAGATATATGTTTCGGGTTTTTAAGAAAGAATTTTAAGATGTGATAACACTAAATAATACTTCAATAATTAGATAAAGGCTTTTTTATTTTAGCAAAATTATTATTAAATATTTATTTGTATAAGTACCTTCGCCATTCGAAGTAATTAGAAAGCCATCACTCATTAAAAAACTTATTTTTAAACATGATAAATAAAAATTAGATATAATAAACTATTGCCAAGAGTGAAATAAATAGCAATTATGAGTATTATGATGGAGCTTAATATACCTCCCTTGACAGTATTTCTTTCACCAATCATTGAAATAATTTGGAAATATATAGTGATCGGAAGAGGAAATTAAAATATAGCCCAAAAGCAAAAAAAATATGTTAAAAATTCTATCGTAATTAAGGTAGGGGAAAAACTTGATTTTTATTTTAGGGAAAAGTAACCTTATTTTAAAAAATATAAAGAATATCACTAATTGTAAGTAAAATTATTTAGAAAAATATAAACATTTCAATTACTATGACAATTTGTGTCATTAATGCTAATTATTAGAAGCATTGTATTTATAAATTGAATTTTAATGTGCTACAGTATTATAAAAATATTGGACAATTTACTATTGAAGGACACAAAGTGATATGTGCACAGAATGGTGCTTTGGCATATTTTGCACCTACGCGAAATCCCGATTTTGGTCGAATAAATTCTTAGGTACATAAAATCTTATTATACGAGAGTAATAAATAAGAATAAATATCTATCATTGAAAATGATTTTATTGTATTTCAAAATATTCTTCACGATGATCAAAATAATTTTGCATGCATTTGAACTTATTCAAAAAGAATTTTTCCCACTGTGAAGATGGTTTCTCCAAAACATAGTTTTTGAACGCTTCAAATCGCCTATTTTAGGGTCGGAAATTATTGATCAAGAAGTTTGTTCTTTATGCAAGGGAACATAAAGAAATCATTGGGTGCCAAATCAGGTCTGTACGGCGGATAATCTATCAATTCGAAGTGCTATTTAATATATTGGCAGCGTGGGTCTCGCCGTTATATGTGGATTTGAAACTTGAATCTATAATCCTATAGGGACATGTTTTTTTTGAGTTTGAAACTACTGTGGAGGAACGATCATCCCCCCCCCCCTTGGATCCGCCAGCTGCCTTTTAAGCTAATGTACTGTATTCTGTTAATTATTTTATATTGTATTGCTTCTTATTGACGTTAAATCTGATCTAATAATGACCTTTTTAATAAAGATTGATCGACTAATTGATTGACAATGCATATGTCAGATCGCACTTTGCAATGACAGTGTTGCCAGTCCCTGAAATGTATGCGACCACCCTTAAATAAACCATATTTTCTAAATTGCATCCGTTAAAAGGTCATATTTTTTATAATTTTTTTCCGATGGTAAAATAAATCATTGACTTTAAAAATGTAGAAAAACATAATTTAATTTTCCTAATGTTTTACTCTAAATTATTTTGGAAATCAAGCACTAATGTAATATATTTTTTTCAAATTTAAACTTGGCTAATAATCTGTATCACGAATACAGCAAGAAAAGAGCTCTGATACAATTAACAGATGATATTCAAGACACACTGAACAACAAGGAAACCGTAGTAGGTGTCTTTCTTGATATAGAAAAGGCTTTTGACAACACTCCACAGTTCACACAGTCAAAAGAGCACTTGATGACAGGGGAGTAGATAAAATGGCGTCCAAATGGATGGCTCGACTTCTCTTCACTACAATTGCAGAGACAGAGATAGGACAGAACACTATCATTCTCTGTACTACTAGGGGATACCCTTAGGGGGAAGTAACCTCGCCACTTATATGAGGCCTGTAGATCGACTCCTCTGTGATCTGACTCGCCTCGGCATATCTTGTCAGGGCTATGACATGGTCATAATCGCGAGAGTCATAGCCGAGAGGGGACGTGAACATACTAAAGAATGGTGCCAGATGATGGGACTAAATCTCAACTTCGCCAAAACAACCTTAGTAGCCTTTACAAGGAAAACAAATCTTAACCTGAAAACTATCAAAAGTTATGGGAAAGTTATTGAGTGCAAGTCAGAGGTTAAGTATCTGCGCCTGGCCATAGATAATAAACTTCTCTGGAATAAACCCTAAAAATCAACAAGGCTGCAAAAGCCTTGATGGTCTGTAGAAACTACGTGGAAATATGTTGGAACACAAAACTAAAAATCCTGTATGGATGTACACTGCAATAGTGAGACCAATCATCATATATGGGGTAGTAATCTGGAGTAAAAGAATCAGTCTGGCTAATACGAAAGCTAACCTCTCGAAAGATCAAGGACTGGCCTTTGTATGCATAACTGGAGCAATGAAAATCCGCCCAACAGCCGCCATGGAAGTAGTCCTAAACCTTACACACACACACACACATATATATATATATATATATATATATATATATATATATATATATATATATAATATATTTGTGGAGATTATGGAGAAGACAATATATAGGATGATGAGAGATGAAGTTACAAAACGTAGATCCAATCCAGAAATCAACATATCTGGGACATACCCCAAGATAAAATGAAGAAGGAATTCAACTTTGTGAAAAACTTCAACACAAAGTTGAGTTGCAAAAGTGAATGGGACAGGAATGTCATTGAAAACTAGCAAAATTTCCATTGAATGCTATACTGATGGCTCCAAAACAGCGGTATGGACCTAGTACCAGACACTATGAAAACTTGGGTAAATTACCAAGCATCTTCCAAACGAAAATACATACAATTCAGCTAAAGAAAAACTATTGCGAACCAGAGATCATTATTATGTCGGATAGTTAAGCAGCCATCATTACGATGAGTTATTACCTTATCAGCTCCAAGATGCTTTGGAAATGCCTAGAAGAAAACGAACTAAGCAAGAATAATAAGGTTACCCTTTTATGAGTACCGGGACATACTGATGTAGAAGGAAATTAAACAGTAGAAAAGCTCGCGAAAAAAGGGGCAGAGACATCATTTCTGGAGTCCGAACTTTTCCGTGGAATCAGTAGCAGTGTAATGCTGAAAGATCTAAAAAGATAAGAATAAAGTAGGAGATTCAATTACTGGACTGATCTGCAAGGTATGAGATAAGCGAAAATATTTCTTGGGAACTATAACCAAAAGAGATTCAAGGAATGCAAAAACCTAAGCAAAAACCAACTTAGAGAGAAAATAGTGCAGATTTTGCAAGGAAAAGGATGAAAGCTCTATCCACATCCTTTCAGAGTGCAGCGCTTTAAAAAACTCTAGAATATGGTTCCTGGAAGCACACCAAATAAAAGAAGGGGGGCTACCCATTCTGAAACCGTCCAACATTTTTAATTTCCTAAAAAAACTACGACTAAAGGACCTACTTTAGTCAGTAAGGTATCCCTAATGACTTTACAGCAGAAGGGGAACACAACAGATCTATTAAATGGCAACATATTCATCCCCATCTATACCTACATACACACATCATGAAGACTATTAACTTTTGTCTAAGGACTTGGCAAAATTGCAATATTTTTCCATATGTACTATATTTTATAGGACACTTTGAAAATATAAATGAAGTTCCTTAATTCGTAGCTACCTTACATAAACACGTATATACACATTAATTAATTAATATTTTTTATAATAAACGACCATACAATTATTCCAAAAAAATGCTGAAAATATATTGTCAAAGTATTATTGCTATTCGCAAGTTGGAAATAACTTTAAAAAGTAAAATATTTTATTTAAAAAAAAGAGACACTCACCACAAAGAATAAAACTGAGATCCAAGTTCACATAGCGAATATGGCGTTGTCACTTTTTACAAAACATTTGTTAAATGAAAAATCCATCACCATCTAAAAAATCTGTTTTCAAACATGCCAACAACAAATGAGTTTTAATAAATTATAACCGGGACTTATTACGAGTATAATAGCGAACGCAACGCCGATAAGATAAGAGAAACAAACGTCAACTTACAGTAAACGCGATGAAATAATAAAATATAGCAACTTGTTTAACATTTGTACAAACTACTAGGAAAAATTGAAGTATTGATTTGATATATTCAATAATTTATAATGGATAAATAGTTTCATACTTATTGGAAAGATATTAGCGTTTTTAATTAATTCATCAATGTTTCTTCCAGCGTTTAGGAATGAGCTGCACTCGTTAATAAGATATTGACGTTTTATTTGGACTGACGGCGGTTAAAGCGATGACTCATGATGGATTATTGAAATTTTTTTTAGTATTCAAGACATTTCGAAATTGATAATTTGTTTTACATGTTTGAATTAAAATTATAACAAGGTTTGTATAGGATAGAAGTAAAAAAAATGTCAAATATCATGATTCGATTAATTATTTCCGGCCGAACAGGAAAAATTTTGAAATTATGACATAAATTTACTTTATCTAAACATATACACATACGCAAAGTGTTCTCCAGTAATTGGATTCATCTGTGTAGCTGGCAGATCGTTTCGTATGCAGAAAATTGTTTCGGCTTCGAAACTGAACCATACTTCTCCCCAGTAAGGAATTTCTTGAGGTTTGAAGAATGAGATCTAAGTATATTTTCCGATATCAAGACAGTAGTACCTTCTGTACCACCAAAGGATGCCCTGAGGTGAGAGTCGCCTCTCCACTTATGTGGAGCTTAATTGTAGATCGACTCCTCTGTGACCTGATTGACTTCGGCATATCTTGTCATGCCGATGATGTGGTCGTGATCGCAAGAGGCAAATTCGAGAAAACTCTTTATGATATAGTTCAGGAATGGCTTGAATACACTAGGGAATGGTGCCAGATGCTAGGACTAAACATCAACCCTGCCAAAATCACCCTAGTAGCCTTCACAAGGAAAAGAAACCCCAATCTGAAAACCATCAAAATGGATGGGAATGTTATTGAGTGGAAGTCAGAGGTTAAATATCTGAGACAGATCCTAGATAATAAACTCCTTTGGAACAAACATGAAAAAGAATTACCAAGGTTACAAAAGCCTTGATGGTCTGTAAAAATTTTGCGGGAAAAAGATGGGGTGCACACCCAAAAATCCTGCAGCGGATGTACATTGTAATAGTGAAATTAATCATCACATATGGGGCAGTGATCTGGAGTAGAAGAACTAGCCTGGCTAATACGAGAGGTAACCTCTCGAAAGAAAAGACTGGCCTGTGCTTGTATAACTGGGGCAATGAAAATCTGCCCAACGGCCGCCATGGAAGTAATCCTAAACCTCACACCTCTATATATACTTGTAGAGAGTATGACGAAGAGGACAATTTATAGGATGATGAGAGATGAGGTCGTAAAATGAAGGCCCAATCTCTTATCCAGAAATCAATAAATCTGGGACATGCCCCAAGATGAAATAAAAAAGAAATTCAACTTTCTGAAAAACTTCAGCACAAAGTTGAGTATCAAAAGCGAATGGGACAGAATCATAATTGAAAATTTCAACAAGAAATCCATTATATGATATGCGGATTGCTCCAAAATGATGGAGGAAACTGGAATAGGAGGATATGGACCCGGCACCAGACAT
The DNA here is from genome assembly GCA_034092305.1 of Diaprepes abbreviatus. NCBI lineage: Eukaryota > Metazoa > Arthropoda > Insecta > Coleoptera > Curculionidae > Diaprepes > Diaprepes abbreviatus. Next base: position 6,297,352 of record JASJET010000129.1, read on the forward strand.
TACGAAAGTTTTGGGTAAGTCACGAAGAATTTCCGGCACATGCCATCAGTGCGCCGAGCTCTCAAGTTATTAGCTCCAAGATGGTCTGAGAATGCCTAGAGGAATTAAATGATTTGAGAAAGAATAATAAGGTCACCCTCATGTGGGTACCGGGATACACCGGAATAGAGGGGAATAAAATAGTAGACAGGCTCGCGAGGAAAGGGGCTGAGACATTATTTCTGGGGCCAGAGCCTTTCTGAGGAGTCAGTAGGAGTATAATGTTGGAAGAACTTAAAATAGTAGAAGAAAGCAGGAGATCCAATTATTGAACGGAGCTGCAAGGATTGAGACAAGCGAAGATACTTAGTGGGAACCACGACCAGGAGAGATTCAAAGAATGCATAAGCTTAGGTAAAAATTAACTCAAAGTTCTGACAGGGGTCCTGACGGGGCATTGCCACCTGAAAGGGCACCTCAAGAAACTCGGACTGGTAGAAGGAGAAGAGTGCAGATTCTGTGAGTAGGAGGAGGACGAAATCTCTGTTCATATCCTTTCAGAGTGCAACGCTCTAGAAAACCCTAGGATGAGGTTCTTGGGAATATACCAAATCAAAGAAGCCGTCCAACATTCTAAGGTTCCTGAGGTAAATAGGACTGGAGGACCTGCTCTAGTCGATAAGACATGTACGTAGATAGAGTTGAGGGTTTGTACACTGCGAGCTGGTAGATCTATTGTGCCCTCCTACTGCTGCCTAGTCGTAAGAGTTACCTTATCGGCTAGAGCAGGTTCTCCAGTCCTCCTATTTCCTTCAGGAATCTCAGGATGAAAGGCAGCTTCAAGGTGGGTAGCTCCCCTTCTTCGATTTGGTGTGCTCCGAAGAATCGCATCCTAGGGTTTTCTTGAGTGCTGCCACTCTGCAAGGATATCAATAGAGGTTTCGTCCTCCTCGCAGAATCTGCACTCTTCTCTTTCTACCAGTCCGAGTTTCTTGAGGTGTCCCTTCAAGTTGCAATGCCTCGTCAGGACCCCTGTCAGAACTCTGAGCTGGTTTTTACTCAAGCTTATGAATTCTCTGAATCTCTTCTGGTCGTAGTTCCCCAGAAGTATAGTCGATAAGGTAACTCTTACGACTTGGTAGCAGTAGAAGGGCAGTGTACAGACCCCATTTCTACGCACAGACATATATACTATTGACAATTCGTGTTATTTCCTCGGAGGTTCCCTTAATATACGAACCTGTGAAGAACGAATGTGTTTTTTGTTATGGAGTGATCTTTCTCTAAGGTTAGTTATAACATTGTCGATTAATTTAAAAGGATAACCATTCTATTGTAAATTGGATTTAATGTTTGTTACCCCTTTTTCAAATAAATCTGCATTATTGCATAAATATATTGCGGGATTAAAAAGGTCGCGTATAATCTCTTGTTTTGTTACAATCGAGTGATTAGATAAATCGTTGAGATATTATCAACCCCAGGTAATATACCTTAAAGCCCCCGTTGTGACCTATGATCTACGCCAAATAGACTAAGAGATTTTAATTAAGCCAAGGGATTATCAGCAAAGTATTGACCAAGCCATATTATTAAATTTAACTTGTGTTTGAATAAGTGTGTGAGTTTTATTTTGACGTTGAAAACAACGTTTTGTTAATTTGAGTAGATTATTATAATGTATATTTTCGATTTTTGTGCGACTACTTTTAATTACCTAAGAGTTAATATTTTAGTATGTTGTTGTGAGTATTGTATTTCTAAGTTATAAATAAAATAAATATTGGGAAATGTATATATGAATATTATTTTGGATTGACTCAATAAGAAAAATATTTTTATAACTCGGCCGGAATTAAAATTTCTCATATGATAAAATATTATTGCTTAATTTGAAAACATTGATACAAAAGTTTTCCAAAGTTTTTAAAATATTGCGAAAATAGGTTAAGTAAATTTTACCCCTGACAATAGAGTCTGTAAACCATAAAACAAGTTATTTGTTCCTAGCAACGTTTCCATGGCTGATTTAAAAATTGGATAATTGTCATTTTTTCAAACAAAAAAACTTGAGGGGTTTTTTCATTTTGAGTTTAAATTGAAAAAGTGAAAATCTTATTTATTATAAAAAATATTATTTACCTTAAAACCGAAAAATCTGATGACCTAGAGGAAAACCAGTTGTTTTCGGGTTCGGATATAAAGATATGCCACCGGCTCATGACGTCATCACCCGGTAGCAGATAAATTAACACGTTATTATCTACTTTTTGTAGGATTAATGATTTTTTTTAACTTTTAAATTTACTTATGAATTTTAGATGATCGTTATTTACGCATTTTACACCTATTTTTAAGTAAAGTATGTGTTAATTAGGGTAACAACATAGGTAGATAAATATTTGTCCGGGAGTCCAGCCGATGAAGAGACATGGCCCCACCAACGGTTTTTTAAATGTGATTTTGACCCCTGATTCCAAATATCGAGGGTGGATTTCCGAAAAATGGTCTGGTAATTAGGTATAAAAAAAAGGCTAATAATTAAAAATTTTTTTTTGATAAAATAGAAGTTCGATTCTTCGCTGATTCTAAGCAAAAAGTGTTTCTTGTGATTTTAATATGTATATATATATATATATATATATATATATATATATATATATATATATATATATATATATATATATATATAGTGTATTCAGAATTATTAGAAACAGACTAAAAAGTCCAATCACTTATAACAATGAAATTGCAATAAAACCTTTCAACCACAGCTGCAATGTTATACCGAAATCCGTTCAGGTCCGGAGTAATGTTTATTTTTAATTCTAATTTTAATTTTGTTATGTTCGTAGGAAATAAGTTAACAGGCAAGAGTTGATTTTTATATTACATTAAATAAAACACGATACTAATATAAGTTTTGACAAAGTCATCGAAAGATTGAACCTTGACAAATAAAATATCTTTCTTCAGGAAAACGACGTGCTACAATGCACGAGGATAACATCTAATATTCTGAATAGCTTTCACAAGCGCGCTCGCACGGGAGCAGTCTTTGATATTGCCAAGATCTTTAACAATGTATAACATACCATCCTACTACTTAATTAGATTTAGTACATCAGATTATATCATTGAACTAATAGCTTCATTTTTGAACCACAAAACAACAGTGTTTATTGTAGCGGGGCAAATCTCTGAAGAGAGAATAATAAGAGCTGAGCTACCTCAAAATTTCCCCCTTTCTCCCACCTTATTTAATATTTATACTGCTAATATTCCTAAAACAAGAGTTACGAATTTGTGGTTATTTGCACTGTTATAACCTCTTGTGGTGGGAAGTTTTGGACTGGGAGAGAGAAACGACCGCGGAGATCGCCTCATTCGCTTTTGTCAAGAACATAATATGATTCTAACTAATACCTTGTTCAAGTTACCCGCTCGCAGAATATACACATGGAAGTCGCCAGCAGACACACCAGAAAACATCGTAAGAAATCAGATAGACTACATAGGTGTACCAGTAAGATACAAGAACGCTATTAAATCATCAAAAACCTACCCGGGGGCCGATGTTCCGTCGGACCACAACCCAGTTGTCTGCAAAATCGAAGTCAGATTAAAGCGTGTTAAGAAGAAAATCAATAACAAGAAAATAAACATAGGAAAGCTCTCTGATGTCAAAATTAAACAACAGGTACAAGATTCTCTAAACAAAGAAATAGACAAAATTAACGAACATACATCAGAACCACTATCAAGATGAGACAAGATTGAACAGGCTATCCACACAACATGCACGCAACTATTAATACACGATAGAGAGAAGAAGAAGGATTGGATGACGGAAGATATCCTTGATATGATGGAAGAACGAAGAAAATATAAAAATAAGAACAAATTAAAATATCACGAAATACACAAAAAAATAAAAACACAAATTAGAAAGGCGAAAGAAGGATGGTTGTCTGCAAAATGTATAGAGATCGAGCAATGCGAGAAGAAATATGATTATCAAAACATGCATAGGAAGATCAAAGAAATGACAAAGAAGACAAATTATAATGGTACAGCTACGTCCATAGCTGATGCTGACGGTAACCTTACATCAGAGCCGTCGAAGATACTCGAAACATGGAAATTATATGTGGAAGAACTTTTTGCATCAGACCGCCATTATGAATATACCATTAAAAACATCGAAACCGGACCTCCCATTCTTAAGTCAGAGGTACAGAAAGCCATATGGTCTCTCAAAAATAATAAAACTCCAGGCCCAGATAACATTCATGGCGAAATTCTAAAGATGCTGTGCGAAATGGATAATCAATTCTTGGATACTCTGACTTCACTTTTAAACAACATATATGACAGCGGCGAAATTCCGGAAAACTGGCTCCAATCAACCTTCATTGCCATACCTAAAAAGCCGTACACCAAACTTTGTGATCAACACAGGCTGATAAGTCTAATTAACCATATTACCAAAGTCCTGACCAAAGTCATATACAACAGAATATACAATAAATGCGAAGAAAACATAAGCGAGTCACAATTTGGGTTCCGAAATGCTCTCGGCACAAGAGAGGCTATATTTTGCCTGCAAGTACTATTACAGCGGTGCAGAGATATGAATAAAGATGTATACATGTGCTTTATCGACTACTCTAAAGCATTTGACAATGTGAGACATGACCAACTATTACAAACGCTCCAAAACATAGGTGTTGACTACAAGGACATCCGAATTGTGGCAAATCTCTATTGGGGACAAACGGCTAAGGTGAAAATAGGCAATATGCTCACTGAAAACGTCCAAATTAAGAAAGGCGTACGACAAGGATGTATCCTGTCTCCTCCACTTTTCAATATCTATTCAGAACAAATTTTTAGAAAAGCACTGGAAGAAACTGACGTAGGCATCAAAGTGAATGGAGAGATAATAAATAACATAAGATACGCTGATGATACAGTTATACTTGCCAACAGCATAGATGAGTTACAATGTCTCATGGAAAAGGTCCAGAAAGCTAGCAAGGAAAAAGGACTCGATCTAAATATAAATAAAACAAAATGGATGCTAATTAGCAAAAATCAACAACCAGCCAGACAATTGATAATAGATAATAAAATAATAGCGCATGTCGACTCATATATATACCTCGGCACAGTTGTTAACACAAGATGGGACCAAACCACCGAAATACGATCTAGAATTGAAAAAGCCAGAGCGACCTTTAACGGAATGAGAAGTTTGTTCATGAATGGTGACATATCTCTTCCATTAAAGGTAAGACTTGCTAAATGCTACGTATTTCCTGTCTTGCTGTATGGCGCGGAAGCATGGACAGTGACGGAAACTCTATTGAAGAGGCTGGAAGCGTTTGAAATGTGGGTGTATCGACGTATCCTGAAAATATCCTGGACTGAACACATCACCAACGTGGAGATAGTTCGCCGTATACGGAAAGAAAAGGAAATTATACCGACGATCAAGAGGAGGAAGCTAGAATATCTTGGTCATGTAATGAGGCATAACAAATACCGTCTCCTTCAGCTAATACTCCAAGGAAAGATAGATAGCAAGCGCGGACCCGGAAGAAGAAGATACTCATGGCTCCGAAACTTACGTCAATGGTTTGGACTAACAACCGCCGAACTGTTCAGGAGCGTCGCAAACAAAATCAAGATTGCCATGATAATAGCCAACGTTCGCAACGGACAGGGCACATGAAGAAGAAGATAACCTCTAGCTTCTCAAGTACTAGACTCATAATCTTAAGGGTACAAATATATTAGATCTACTGGAAAGGTGGATGCGTGACTGAAAAATAAAATTAAATCTTAAAAAAAAAACAAAACCTACGTATTTTTCCAAGTCAGCCTTTGATCTCCCAGTGAACCGATTAATAGTAGAACGCTCACAAATATAGTGGGAGCTTAAGGTCAAGTACTTGGAGTCAATGTTTGAAAAAAAGCTTAACTGGAATAAAAACATTAATTACAACACCCAAAAATGCAATAGCCAACTGGAAGCTGGCTTTGGCTTACTAAACTAATTATCTTGAGAACCAGTCACAATCTACAAAGTTATCGTAATCGATATTCAAGTAACAAGTAATGCTCTTAGACAAAGCCGCGAAACCAAGAAGGGGGGGGGGGCGATTGCCCTCCCCTCCAAGAGCTTTGAGTTCAGGAAAATAGCCCCGATTCTGCCTCTTATACTAGGAATGTGTATGCTGCAGGCATCTTCCCCCCGTCGACAACTTGTTTTTTTCTTGTGATTGCCCCCTCCCCCCAAGAGCTTTGAGTTCAGGAAAATAGGCCCGATTCTGCCTCTTATACTAGCAATTTGTATTCTGCTGGCATCTGCCCTCCTCCCCGTCGACATCTTGTTTCTTTTCTGCGTTCCCTCCTCCCAAAGAGCTTCGAATTCAGAAAATAGACACGACTCTGCATTTTACACTAGAAATAGGAATGTTGCTGGCGTCACCCCCCCCATCGACATTTATCCACTCTAGACCTAATAGTCCTCACAGACTACTAAAAGACTGGATAACTAACGAGATCCTCGATATAGGCGTTTAACTCAAGATTTGCTGAAACAAAAACTGCCATTTCACAGTAAGCACCACAACCTAAGAACAAAAAGAACTGTTAGGACATCTCCCAACTTACAAGAACATTAATGAACATATATTTAAGTGATAATGGATATCTTTGTCAAAATTTTTTAAGCCCTCAATCACAAAAAGTTTAAAAATTTTCCGTGCACTTTGCCTCTCCAAGATCGATGGATAAATATTTTGGATAACTGGGAAATTTACTTGGTACCCTGTGTTTGTTTAGTCTTGGTATATTTAATTTTAAAGAAATAATCTCACCCGCTTTGGAGGTTTGTTGGAATATTTTCCAGATAAAATCTTCTTTACTTATTACACACTTAGAACAAGAAAGTTAGATAACACTTATAAACTTTGCTATTATCACTGGGCACAAAACTTTTAAGATAAATCCCTTTTTGCTATTTTAACCGGCTCACATATAACGCTATTTAAACTTGTAGATTACGAATAAATATAAAAAAATCAATAATATCCGTTTTCCAGTCTTTTGTTATTCACCTAAGTATTCTTTTGAAACGGAAGGTTTCGGTTCGGTTGAATTCGACAACTCGAATGCAGTCTTCATTTTCTATGGTAGATTACCGAAGTCGAGGCAAGAGGTTATGTTAATTGATGTTAATGTTATTGCTGTGCTATCACATGTTTATTTAATTTAGTTCAGTTAATTTAATTAGTGAAAAATAGCGAAGTGCCGAAAATTGTTCAATTTTTTGGAACTATTTTAAGAAAGCAAAACATGAGAAATTTGTTATATAATTTGTGTGGCAAATATGGTAATTTTAATTTATCTAATGAATACAGGTTGTCCAAAAAATATGTATACAATGTTTGATGATAGACTGTTGGTGTATGAAAAGTGTATCAAAAATTTTTCGCGGGTGTTCACCGGAGTCTCGTATACTTCTGTTTTAAGAGCGCCCCACAAAAAGAAGTCACATATATTTAACTCTTGGGAATATGGCGGCTATCTTATTGGTGCCTCATTGCTTCTTCCATTCCATCGTTTGGGAAGCGTGAATATTGTCGAACAGCAACGGAAAAATGGGGTGTGGCACCAACATGCATACACCATAGTTCTCGTCAAAGTAACATAGGCAAGTTTTCCAGAAGAATTGGTAATGTGTTTTACAAAAAATTATAAATATTTCAATTTATCCTGCCTGGATCACAACAGGACCAAAAAAGTAGCGACACCTGCTGAAATATTTATTTTAAAGTTAGGCTGATGGTGTGCAACTTCATTGGCATATGGGTTTTCATCCACATAAACATGTTCGTTGAGCAGGTTTGTGACTTCAAATCTTTTAAAGCACGCCTCGTCAGTAAACAAAATTTTTCTACTAAAATTTGGATCACGAATTCTTTTGTTCCGAATAAATTCACAAAATGTAAGACGCATGGAGAAATCAATCAGTAAAAGTTTCTGAATCTTTTAGACGTGATATGGATGTAACAACTGTTCTTTTAAAATATCATTAGTTCTTCTTCAAATCTTTCCAAAATGTCTTTTTCGTCTGTTCAAGTTTTTCAAATAAGACCCCTACCTTCAAATTTTGCCTCAAAGCTGCCTGTTTCTCGGAGATGACGCTCAATATTGGCAAATATTTGACGCTTTGGTATTTTTTATTATTACAGTTGATTGGAGTAGGTAAAGAAGCTTCCAAATACATGCGATTATTCGAAAGAAATACCTAGATTGTCATAACGTTGACGACATGGATTTTTTTAGGAGTATAGAGGACATCGTTGACAATTATTAACAGTGCTTACTTGCTTGAGGATGCAGAAAATATTAAGGGCTACAGGGAGCTGCCATGAGCATAAATTCTAATATTAGATCAACTTGTAACTAATATACTTGCTATGTGTGCAGAAATGTATTTGGTTTACTCCCAGTCGTTAAACGGCACATAGTAATACCTATCATATAAAACAGCGATATTGTTTTAGTTTATGAAACTGTTTATTTAATATCACAACGAAACTACCGACAAAAATTTGCGGTATCGACTAGAAATCTTCAATATTTATAATGTATAAATTGTTTTATGTATTGGAAATATATCATTATTAGTAATTTATTTATAAATATTTCATCAATTTCGAAAATAATTTGATAGATACGAGTTTGTTAAGGTGTTTAATTCTGTGACTCATAATGACTATCCATATTTTATAAGATTATCCATTATATAGGTTGTTTTCGAGATTAAACAATATTGCAACAAATTATTGTTGGTGGTACATTTGTAATACAAGTTTTGAAAATAGAACTGGAGCAGTTAGATAAGTATAGTAAAACTTGGGGGCTTACAATTATGGAAAGTGCTTTGCATACTAGCTGCTCACTACACTTTCACTTAAAACTGGGATTTAATCTGAAGGTTCTTTTTAATAATAGAATTTTAAATAGTAGCTCTGTTTACAGAAAAATAAGAAACTACTGAGCGTGAATCCGACCGTCCTTGTAATCTTTTTTTCTTCGTGGGTCTTTCCTAAAGCCGGATGTACTGCGGCCACGATAGGCTTATTCTGCTCACCCTTGATTTACAACCACTCTGTTCACTTAGCTTCCTGTAACATTATTGTTTTTGCGAGTACTGTTTTGTGCTGCCAAACAGAGAAAGCAATCTTCTAGATTTCAAATAAAAACATGAATGCGGCAGAATATTAATATATTTTTTTAGAGTGCCACAACGATTTTACATACTGAATACCTCAAAACTAATCCAGATACAAAAACTCTGAGAGTAATCCATGTCTTGACTACTGCTACACCAATAACTAATATTCTTTTGGTATGAATTTTGTTCAACATTTCAAATATATCGATTGTGGATGTATACGAATAATAGATACTAAAGTGAATTCAAGAACTAAAGAGAGTAATAAAACTTGGAGCAATAAAATTGCTCATAGTTCAGGATAATTTCTGTCAGTGAGCAGAGTAAATGGATACTTTACAGAGTGTGGTCTTAGTGATTTATCTTGTTTGCTCTGATTTTAATTTATTAAAGAATTATTTGAGATTAGTGAGTTAAATTACCCAAAAGACATGGCTTCCAGCTCTATATTTATTTCTAAATCGTTTAAACCAGGATATTACACTCAACGAAAAACTTATAATTACGATGCCCTAAGAAATTAATATCCGCACGATAATGTTGAAAGCTCTGTTGTGATGTGTTCCAAAATGACAGGAGTTTGAAAATCTACTATAGGCCGAATGCTGAAGGATAAAAAGATGACACGTAAGGTTAGTGCTCCCAAGCCACATTCGGTTACAGGAAAACGGTAGGAAGAAGAAATAAAAACTGCAACATACATTTTATTATGAGATGTAGATCCCAACCATCTAAAATCAATAAAGCTCGGAATTTACCACAAATTGAAAGAATTGGACTTTGAGAATTACTCAAAGAACTCAATTTTTGCTAGGAAAAGCCAGACAGAAAATCTATTCTTATGTATCGCTCAGAAATTGTCCGTTGGAGAAGAATAGTTATTATTACAGCTGAATGAAGGATATACTGTTACTAAAACAAATTACAAAATTAGTGATTTAACTGAACTTTTGAATAGATTCTTTGAATAAAGTTATTAGGAAAAATTAGAAAAAATGTGTGGACTATGTAATAAAAGAAGGAAAAAGATATCATATGGTCGATGAGATAGCGAAACAAATTAGAATTAATCAGGGCTTCGCTGATTACGTATTGGATATTGTGATAATTATTTTGCGTAATCATTAAAAATGTGTTACAAGATTCACTAGAAATTTAAAAAATGCAATTTAATTAGTGATAATGTAATTTTAATTTCAATATTGTTTTAAGATGAATGCAACAATATATTATAAAAAACTAAAATCAAGAAAACCAAGATAAGACAATATATCTGCTTGAATCAAGACAAGCCAAGTACAAAGCAATGAATTATTGCAAATTTTCAATACAATACAATCATAATACATTTTCGTATTATCTTGATATTGGTGAAGCCTAGTCTTGACCATACTTACGAACTTAATGCTTTTTAGTGCGCCATTGTGACGCTATTTCCCGTATAAGAAAATGTCACACTTTCAACAATATTCACTAATTAAGTTGGTATAGAAAAGGTTCTAAGATGGAAAAAAGAATCGAAGATGGTGTCTTTGAACCCAAATGTAGATTTCCCAAGTTCCCATTATAGATTATAGCGCCATAATCTATATTTCCTTGAAGTTTAGCTTTAATATTAAGTCATGGACTGTGACGACTGAGACGAAGGTTATTTTATTTTTCACGCTTTTAAAACTTGTAGCAAGCATAAAGAGGCTAAAATAATTTAAAATTTAAAATTTGGGTGAACTTTTTGAAGATAATCCAGATGTTTTGAATATCATAGATTTTCCTCGTAGAATTGACCAAAAGTCGGGTAATTTTAATGATTGAGACAATTTAGTTGCTTCATCAGGGATTTCATTTAGGAAAGCCCACAGTTTCCAATCTATTAAATGAAAAAGAAAATCAGTCAGCGACATGTAAGAATAAAAATATATAGTTAAAGAATTCTGTCAATAAACATGATATTATACCTTATTATACTAAAAAAATATAGAAAAGATGCAGTTTTGATAAATCAATCTGTTACTAACAACAAAGATATTATGCGACAAATGAGCTTTTTTGTTTATTTTTGTAGGCGTCTTTCTTGATGTTATATTTTTTTTCAAAAACAATTGCACTCAAGCCAAAAACTTTTTTTCACTATTGCAGACATATATTTATTATTTTTTTAGGTGATGGAGAATATGCTTTTTTGCCGTTTTTGTATTGAATAATATACTTCTTCCTGTCAGAGTAAAATTGGGCGCTTTATTGGCTTTATTGTTGTCATCTGGATCTATATATGATAAGAATTTAACCGTAAAATTTTTTAAATAATAGGTAGGACTATATACATATAAAATGTAATTATATGTATAAGGGTACGACCATAGACATAAAGGTACGATGTAATAAAATTACGAAATTTGGACGTTGCCAAGATTATTTTTGGCTAAAAAAGCTGAGATTTTTTCCCTTACTCAAAAATATAAAGTTTTAGGCCTTGCTTAAAAATTAGAGCCGGTTTAGGTAAGCCAAGCTTCAGTTAAAAACAGCACAAATGGGTATATAAGAAATGACTTTTTTACTCCCAGGCCTAACAGGAAAATTCTTAACTTTATGTTGTTTAATTTTTAAAAACAATACGAAGACACAAAATATTGACCCAATATTTTATATGGATACCCAAAACCTCAGTAAGTAAAATTTTACATTTTATTTTATTCTAACAGCTTTTGTTTGATATTAAATGAACGAATTTTGATCGGAAATTCATTAGTCAACTCAATTGATAAAGATAAATGGTCGAATAAAGCGATGTCATCACGTGCTTTCATGCAAGTTTTTACTTCAAAAAAAATATATTTTCGACGCGTTTTACTTTCGAGAATTGTTGAAATTTCATTGAAAGAGGTATTCATAATTAGCAAAAACGATTATAGTGTTTCAGATAATTCTATTTTTGTTAAATTTATTTGGATATATGCAGTCACATCATTTATTTTTCTGTTTTATAAAGTATTTGACGGGGAAGCGGAACTCACCGATTTCGATGATTTTTGATTTTGTTTAGGGCGTGAAAAATTATGTGACACATTTTTTATCCGTTCTTAAAGGTATTTAAGGGGTGAAAATTACCGTCAAAGTAAACCCTGCATTTTTAAATATATCCCTGATTTAACTTGTTATTTTTCATTGAAATAAATCAAAAATTATTCCTTATTAAACAACGAAGATGTAAGAGGTAGTTTCCGCCATAGCTTTTTCAACCCCTATTTTTTATTTCCCAAAATCTATCTTTTGTGCCCCTGTAAACTATTAAACAGATGGTATACTATAGAACTGTAAACATCGAAGAATTATGAGCACGAATACAAAATTCACTAAAATTTTATGTTTAGAAACAAGTAAATAAATATATTTTTTTTTTGGCTTTTAACATTGTGCGTTATTCTTTTTTTTACCAGTCCTTTCTTATATTATTATCATTGTTAGAGTGTTGCTATGTAAATTTTATTGTAGTTAGCCTATAGACCCTTAAACACGTTCTAATTTTCCTGAACCTGTCCTAAGTATTGAAATTCGATTATCTCAGAAACAGCTGCTAAAAGGAGTAGCTACTAGGTATAATTTTTTTGGATAAATACCAAGAAATAAGAATTTTTATACTGAATAGAATTAGTCATAACTTCTTGATGAAATAATTCTTAAAGTTTTTAAAATTGGTTAAATAAAAGTGAAGATCATATATATTGTTTTACGTCTTAAATATAAGAATTTTTAATTCGAAATTTAATATCCCAAAGCACAAAGATTTTATGAAGGGTTAGGGAGCATGGGGTTTAATAATCACTGTATGTAAAACTCGCTATCTCCTGTTAATATGATATGAAGGGCTTGGCACATTTTTTGCGAACCTAGGTCGAACTGCAATTCTCAAAATTCGACATATTTTAAGATTTTTTTTATCATAAGGTTGAAGGTTGAACATTTGATAGAAACAAAGATGTATCTTTTATCGAAATACGCCAAATACATGATGTAAATAAAATGAAGTTTTTTTACAAACGGTTAGGATTAGCGACATGAATGAAGAGTTCTTTATTTCTAGTCAATAGATATAAAAAACGTTGTCCAAAGTTCTTATCATATAGGGCGTAAAAAAATGGGGTCATGAATGTCACAGCTAGTCCATCTCTGCAGCTGCGAGCAATTCACGACACTGTCTTGGATAGTAATTTGGAGAGTGGTGGCTCAATAATTATGTGTAAAAAACTTGATTCCATTGCAGCTTTTTGAGACCCCATATCTCCGAAGAGGAGGCCTATACGAAAAAAGTTTATATGAACTTTCAGTATTCTTTTAACGTGTTTTTTTTTCATATCCGGTAGATTTCCCACATTTTTCCCGAACACCCTGTATAAATTTTATTTTCAATTTTTGACAAATAAATCATATTTTGTAAATCAGATAAGCTTCGAAAATATTTTAGTCAAAATAAATAGAAATTTTTACACATTACGGTAACACTTCGATTAGATATTATCGCCAAATCACAAAAATAAAAACGAACCGTCAAATAAATACGATAACTGCTTTAAAATATAAACATATTAAAAAATTAATCCTAACTTAAAATCTCAGATAACAATGTTTTCCACTTATACAGAATCGGAAAACATATAAATATAGTATTGATTTTGGCGCTAATTTATTTTTGGTAAAAGTTTTTCTCAAATTGTTTTCCTTTTTTTTTTTACTTTCAGGTAGCCAAGCAATGCAAAACGCTCTTGAATGAAACATATATGAGGCTCAGTGAATGGGAAAGTCCAAAAAACATCCAAAGCAATTGGCTATGATGATTAATATACTTTTGCATGCGTTTGAAGCAATCTGAAAAGTATTTTTGCCGCTATGAAGATGGTACCCCAAAAACATGGTTTTTGAACCATCAATTGGTGTTGATAATGCAGTTTGTTCTTCATGTAAGGGAACAAAAAGAATTCACTGGGTGTCAAGTTAGGGCTCTACGCTGGATGATCTATAGATTTCATGTTTTGAGTGCTCAAAAACTAGCGTGAGAGCTCGTATTGTTATGGTGAAGAATGAATCCGAGGTATACAGTTTGTCTTCCTCAATTTATAAAATACTCCCATCAAATCAATGGTTGTGTACCATTAAGAATTGACCGTTCTAAAATACTCTAAAGGCACGCTTGCGACATGGCTAGTTTTTCCGAAAAAAGAGGTGAACAAGTTCTCCCAGCGCAAGCAACTCTTGTTGGTTTGCGCTCATATAGTCAACTGATGTTTACTTTCGGGCTCTTATTCAGATTCGAGGCTCGTCATCTAGTCGTATAAATGTTTGTTGAAACAACGCGATCGTATTTTTTGAGCATTTCCGTGCACCAAAGCCTTTTTTTGAGTAATTGTTAAATTATGCAGGATCCAACGCGACCATAGAATCTTTACGGCCAAATCTTCATGTAATATATTACCTTATTAATGTTCAGGAATGCTTCAATATCACGATATATAACACGACGATATTTCTTGCACTACAGCCGATTTTGGATAAAATTCACGCTACTCGTCCATGAGCGAACGACGAACACGATTAAATTCACCAAATATATCACTTTTAACACAACTCTTCCACTTAGTTAGTCAGAAAAGGGCTAAGAGCTGGTGAACCCAATTACAACTTGAATTGATGGGGGAGGGGGGTTGTTCAAGTCTCAATTTACAGGCTTTTTGTAGCAGCAGGTAAAGAACAAGTATTAACATGAAAGTTTTAGGAACTTGGATTGAAAACTTCAAACAATATGCATTAAAATGAAAATTTTCAATAAATATCTAGTTAAAAAGTTTAATTTATTATTTATTGAGATTTAAAAAGTAATTATTTTAAATTACTTTTTAGTTTATTTTCTTCCTAATGCTATGTTATTTTTGGTGAATTTAGGACCCATGTTTTGTACGTTTCCATTGTTTGAATTGAATTTATTCAATGACAAAAACATTTTGTTACTGTTAAATATTGGGAAAATGGATTTTTGGCTAACTTTGATGCATTTTAACTCTGAAACCAGTTGAGTATCAGTCATCAAATCTGTATCATATATTTATATCATAAAGAGGTACAATTTGTAATAATTTCATAATTTTTCACTCGGTTCCATTCAAGATATTCAACTTCAAATGTTGCCAAAATATAGTTTTGGGCACTTTTGAAAAATTATGTAAATGAAAGGACAAAGTTCTCAAGCTTAAAACCTCTAGGCAGGTAGTCTTACAATAAAACTATAGAAGAAAAAAAAATTAAAGGAGCCTTTATTCCTTTTAATAATTTTCAAGCACTAAAAGAACCGTTTTAAGTTAATTTTCATCTTATATTTGTGAATCTTTTTTTCTTTACTTTCCTCATTATGTAAGAGGAAAAATGTAGAGCATATCATTCTAATAATTTCGTTTTAGTGTTGTCTTGACATTTTTAAAATTAATAAAGTTAGATACATCCGCGCAAAACTCGTTTTCAGCTGATAAACAGCTCCGTAGCAAACTTAAAATGACCGCCAAAAAAAAGTATGAGCCAAAAACATTTTTTAAGTAGATTTTTGAATTCACCGAATATTGGGGAATAAATGGTAAAAACGTTAAGAAAATCAAAAATGTTGAGCAACATTGTTTGGGTGATTTCTAATGGATTGAGTCAAAAAGTAATTTGAAGTGTTTCGTGCGCGAGCAACTTTTGTTGGTTTTGGCTCATCATGGAAGACCCATTCTGTCGACTGCCGTTTACTTTCGGGTTCATAGATCCAAGACTGTCATGGTAGAGGTTTTTGAAAACAGCGATCGTATTTTTTGAGCATTTTCTGACACCAATTGACACATGCTTCTTCACAACTAAATGTTCATTTGCCGGTTGTTATTAAACTTCAGGGATGCCTCGGTCTCGCGGCATGTCACATAATGATTTTGCATTCAGTTCACACATTATCGATATATGCTTGCTTTACAATCGATTTTGAACGACCGTTATGCGACTCGATTGAATTCACTAAATCAACGATATATATTTTGTATCCACATCTTCAATATATAAGGAATTAAGTTCATCGATGCGCATACAGAAAATGGCATTTATTTTCAGACAGAATAAGAAATGTAAAAATGAAATCAAAGAAAGGGGACCTCATAATATTTTCTCCGACATACAACTTCTTTAATCTAAACAATCCGAGGTTGAATCATCATTCTAATAAGAATAAAATTAAATGGAAGTAACATTTTTGTATTATAAATATTATCAGTAATATTTAGCAACTAACAATATAAAAAAAAATGTATGTTAAAGATTTCTAAAAGTCACACCTGCAACATTTCTGCTTGACTCATTATTACTATCGATTCATTTATGCCCAAATGATCCTATGATTCATTAATTTCTGGAAAAAATACTGATAACTAAAAAATCTTGACAAACTACTGATAACACAGTTTTGTGATGCTCGATGATGCCTTCTGATTATTCATATGACAAGGCAGAATTACCATTGTTTATTATCTAAAATTGTTTCTTTAATACAAAAAATTTATTGGTTTATCTTGTAGGCCGATTATACCTATAAATAACTGCTAGCTTTTTCAATATACGTAACAACAATATTAAAAATTTAAGTAAGAAATAAACAGAACTATTGTCTTAAATTTTTAATCAATAAATTATTCTAAAAGAGATTCATAGCTTTTTGGAGAGAACATATTAACAAAATATTTAATTAACACATATTTTATTGTAAAGTATTATTAGGTGTAAATAAATTAAGTTTTTCCATTTTTTCTTTGCCTCATGAGGGTCGCATGACCTAACAATATCTAAACCTATAAATAAATACTTTTGTCATAATGAGGTCTATTAATGGGCGCTCCGGATCACGGAGTGATGGTGCCATAGGGAAGGGCTCAGAATAAACCCGGAAAAAGTCGAGGTGGTACTCTTTACAAAAAAGAGGAAAATGAGCAGACTTCCTACAATTACACAGTTGGCAAATCTCTTCAATACAAGGGAACAATTAAAAACCTAGATGTAATTCTGGGCTCACGACTGAGCTGGAACGATCATATTGAGGATCGAACCAAGAAGGCGGCTTTCTAGGCTTGTAAACGAGGTTTTGAGTACACATGTGGGCTGATACCCAGAGTGCTATTTTGGATATACACTATTCTGATCCGCTCCATGATAACGTATATATGCTGGTCTAGAACAACAAGCCGCAAAAACCGTCTCCAACTTGACAAGGTTCAAAGAAAGGCTTGGAATATTGAGTGCGATGAATACTTCCTTCACAGGGCTCTGGAAGTCCCTGTGAATCTGCCTCTTACCCCCGATGCTCTGAAGGCTGTTTATCGTCTCAGTTGCCCAGAGCATCTCGAAACTGACACGGGCGACTATTCTGGTGTCTGGGAAAGTATGGTGGAGAGATGTCCATCACTCCCCAAGCAAACAGATTACATGGCGCCGCTTTTGAAACCCAACCACTTTCTTGAAATATTTCTGCCAAGTAGAGAGGATTGGGAGGGAGAGCAAAATCTTCGGAGAAACGGATTCTGGTGACAAGAAGAAAGAGCTGGGGCTAGAGTGTCCGACAGGAGCACGAGAGTCAGAGTTCTACCATATCGGATAACGTGCGACGATCTAACAGCCGAAATATACGCTGTTCTGTCATCTCTGTGACAGGGACATAAACAGAAATAGGTTAATAAACATATGATCAGACAGTAAGGCTACGATAATTGCACTGAAATCCAGAACGTATTGAAGAGTCTGACAAGGAACGGCAGTAAAATTAGACTCGTGTCGGACTGCCTGGCAAGGATGCAGTTCGCAAGTAAACGATTTGAACCCTAACCAATTCTAAATGTCCCAATTGCCATTGGTAAAAGGGAACTAAAATTGTTGCTGGAAAGCAAATTTATTGAATCGTGGGGAGGAGCTCCTGGAATGAGGTCTACCAAGGAACATACAACTAGACCTAGCGCACGGCTTACTAGGGAACTTAGGGAGGAGTTATGGTGAGATTGTTGACAGGACATTGTTGCCTGAGGGGCCATCTTTATAAGATTGATGTCGTAGATGACCTGATATGCAGATGGAGTCTAGAGGACCATTCATTTATAATAATGCATGTCAGTGAAATCATTTTTAACATAATTTAATTGAAAAAGCCATAGGAATGATCATGACGCTACGTTAACAGTAAATTGTTATTAAGATTAATCGTTATCATTTACGCAGGGATTGACACAATTGGATTTATCTCCTAAACGGAGTCAAAAAAAAAGAAAATGTTAACAGGTAAATTTTGATAGACATTTAAAATACTATATAGAAAATAGTGTCAAAAAGCGGAAAAGTCAGTGGAGTACATATTTCTACTCAATAAATAATAATTTGTAAACCTCTAGGTACGCCCCTGGCGCAATTATAATTTAATATTTATATCCGGAATATTCTTCTTCATAAATATATTAGGCACACCAAATATTTTTTACATTGCCTAAACCTTTTTAAAGTTATTTAAAAAAAAAACAATGTAAAATCTTTAATACCCAGTTTCTTGATTAGAACCCTCAGCGAACCCATGTTCATATAAACTTTTGGTTCTATTTTTAAATGACGCATCTCCTTGTAAGCGTTGGTCCATGTTTCTTGAAACATACCGTACAGTAATTTCACATTTACTCCTTATTCCGCTATTTAAAACTCCACAATTAATTTTTATCTATACAAAAAGCTAGAGAAAGGACGCATTTTGCAAAATTTTCGTGCTTTTAAAATGCAATTGTGCAAAAACTGATTACCATGCCATCTACAAATTATGAACTGTTGTTTCGCAAAGGGCTTATTTTTGTAACGTAAAATTTGGTAGAGTTTTACATTTTCGAAAAACACTATCTTTTTATAATTTTTAACAATGGACCGATTTATTAATATAATTCATTTTGAAGGGTTTTAATTCTTTATACATTTTTTTACTGGATTACTTAATTACTTTTCATTTTAATGACCCAAAAAAATCATGTTTTGTCCCCATTGTTTAAAAAATAACAAAAAAAATGGCACTGGGAAATCGTTAAAATCTTGGCACAATAGGCTTGCGCGTAACATTAATGACAGCCGTATAATGTTAAATAATATTACAGTTTTTTTCCCTGATGCAGAGCAATTGTTATTAAACTTATTATTTAATGAATGACTATCAGGAAATTTTTACATATTTTTCATATATTTAAATCAAATTAATTAGGAAGAAAATTAATTAAAATACCTTTAAGTAATTTAATTCAACACTGTCACTACAAATGTTACCTGATAATAACATTACCTAGACTATGATCGCAGTGCATCTGATGTGACATAAATTAATGATTTCATAGTTAAATATTACTAGATGAAGTGATATTTAGTTTTAATTAAAAACGAGACCCTTAAAAAAAACAAATGAAAGGCTTTGCTTATAAAGTAAGGTGTGTAAGTGTAACTCTAATAATGGTTTTCATAATTACAATTGTATGTAGTTTTTAGAAGAATATGTTACAAATGACACTAACTGGATTTCCATCAATGGCAATTTTTCCATTTTAATTGTTTACAATAGGTTTACATAAAGTTTGTTAAGGGTAGGGTTACAAGAAGACAGAAATTTTCTTGACATGTCCGGAATTTTAGCTCCCTCTTAGGGAAACAGTATAAAACTGCAATTCCAAGTATTTTTTTTTTTAAATTGAAAGGGGAAAAAATAACTAATAAAAAATATTTATTAATCATTTTAGTAACAAAAAATAAATTAATGAAACCTTAACAAAATGAGTGAATTTTTTATTTTATGTATTAATAAATTTAATTTCGTCCTTTTTATTGCTTGATATTTCTTGTAGCAATTCCTGGTCTTTTATAACGATTTTATGACATTCTTTACATGATGTGTTCTTTAAATTAAATTATGCCACGAGTAGAACCTTAACAGAAGATATTGTTGTAAACCAACTATTGCTATAAATTATTAATTACTAAATTACTATATATAAATATCTTTAAGTTACGCTTATGGATTAATAGATAGTTATAGACTAATATTTAATACTCTCTAAGAAAAGTTATATCTTAAATAAATTTATATTCTAATCGGCTCAAACAAAAGCATGCCTTAATCTCCGAAACTCTAAAAGTTTTCTTTTTTACAGAAACCATTAGCTTTGTTCATATTGTCTTATCGTTCCATAAATACACACTTCGTCATTTCAGTAATCATGTAAATGAATGATTATAAGTTATATTTGTTAGTACGCCTATAAGTGTAAAACAACAATTTAGGTATAGAAATAGGATATAACTAGGACACGAACATAGAGACGAGAGGAACTACAATTAAAAAACTAAAATAGTGACATTAAATTAGTAAGAAAAGTTATTACCTCGTGATTTAGTGAATATTTTATTAAGATGTTAAAAGTGATATTAGAAGATTTATTTGAATTCACTGAAACCACTGATAAACCAAAAGCAGAACCAGCAAAGTTATAACAGTGGTGGGAGCGGAAAAGCAAAGCTTATAACAATATAGACAGCCTATTTTTCTTCTTATACCACTGCGCTCCCATTAATGACGACACTCGCTGAATATTCGAATTTTGTGCTTCGATTGCAAATATTTTGAAAATCTCACTGCCTTAACATACCCCATTCAACATTTAGAGAAAATGTCACGATATTTACTGAAAAGTCAGGAATACTGTCAGGAAATCTCATTATTTGCTCTGGTAACCCTAGCTAACGGTATGTCTGTGGATAAGTGTCTCGATACCCGGGACTGTCGTTGAAAAGAAATTGTATTATATAAGGGCCTTTATTCCATAAGATTTAATTTATATAACAAACAACTGTATTATTGCAACTGTTATATAATTAATAAAGAAAATGAACAAGAAATGTTTTTTTGAGGAAGCAGCAGGAATGATCTTCGGTAACGAGCATTTTTAATAAATTAAAACAGTATAACATCTTTCATAAATATCCGTTACCTCAAAACTCGCAAAATAAAAAAAATATAAATAAACCAACAAACTTCTGAAAAAAAAACATGGGTTATGATCATAAAAAATATTGAAAATAAACAGTTTCCACCATATTTAAAGCAGTCCGCTGAAAAGTTCAACATCATCTTGCATAATGACCTTCGAAAAGGCGGGAAATCTTCGGTATTTGATTTCTTTTAAATTTAACAAAGCTTATTACGCTACGTTTACACTCAGATTTTTCTCGTCGTCTGGACTCACTCTAAAGCGACCAACCTATTCACATCGAATAGATAGAGCAAGCAACACAATAAGTCACTAGACTACAGTGTAAGGGCTCCTCAATTCGCAATCAAATATTGCTAGCCAAACAACCTCTAGCGAAGCCGCAATTGTTTAGTTAGCGGAAATTATTTGATTGTTACCACTAACATCTTATTAAGTTTATTTGATTTTAAAAATGATTTCTCTGTTGAAGACACCAAATATTTATTTCTGCATGCTAAAATTTCTGATCCAAGACGATTTTTTATTTATTCTACATCATGTAAGTATTTGCTATTATATACTATTAGTATTAACCAGCAGTGAACCCATACACATACATTGATGTAAACCAAGACCGAACTTTAGGTCTCAAAAAATAAATTTTCGTGTAATTTATTGAACGCTATTTCCACAAAACTCAATCTAAATTCTCATAAAACCATTTTTAGTAGACTTAATGTTACTCAATTGAAATCTGATAAGAACTTAATCAAAAGTTTTCGTCAGTTAAAATCTCAGCCTAAACTACCAATTTTTAATACGAAAATTAGAAATAGTACTCACATACAAAATGGGTGTTTTTACTTAAAAATCCACTTAAAATTATCAATCGCCTTCCGAAACTGTCGCACAACCGGTCAGATCGATATATTTACAAATCACAATATGCAACCTTAGATAATACTACGTACAAATTAACTTTTTAATAAATATAGAATCCTCATAATAGTAGATATATTATCATCTTATCGATTATGACAAAATTCATTATTTTCAGAATTAAATCAATTTCTCTTATTACAAAAAACGAGTCTCAATTACTTATGTAATAGTTTGACATGTTTATTTTTAAATTGTACTTGAAGGGGGTAGAGAGGATTTTCTCCAGGGGCAAGGAATAACAAGAAAACGTATATAAAATACTTATTAAAAAATTGTTTTATCTGAACATTTGGAAGTGTTAAAACTAATTAGTTGCAATGCTATTCAAAATATACTAAATCTTATTTCAGTATTACTGTTCTAGAGTGTTGGCTAAACGTTGACGAAACTTCTTTATTAAATTTATTTTTTTCTTTCAGAACACTGTTTTATCTCCATTCATCATGCAAAGACCAATAAGCTGGTTTTCTACCATAGTTGACCATAACCAAGTCTTTACAGGTGCTGAAGGATCTTTCGATAGTGCAAGCAGGGTATGGGTACCCCATATCGAGAGAAGTGAGATGGCATTATTACGATTGGTGCGTCAGTCCCAAGGTATTGACGTTAAATCTTAATCAAGCCAATAAAAATTATCATGTATGTCAGCAGTATTTCAATGAAAATGATAAAAGTTCAATCATGTATATCAATAATATTAATTTACCTACCTTCACAGAACTTACCAGCAAAAACAAGTGAATTTTTATACAAGGTGGTCCAGAAAGAAATTCATTTTTGAAAAAAATGGAAAGAAAACAAAACTATTATATTTAAAGGCGTTTAATTTTCTACAATGACTTCGTTTAAATCGACATTTTTCGAGCCACCTTCAAACCGAAGCCGCCTCATATCTTACTTGAAATCTAGGCGTTTATTTCACAAACTTAAACATGGCTTGACCTTGGCTTCAAGTAATTTTCGCAAAAGCTTTATGTCTTGTCTGTACTTAACCTCAAAATAACACCTTGTTTTGATATTTTTCTTATTTAAAAACCAACTGTTGACTATTGTAAGGGGTAGAATGTTTTACTCTGCATTTAACTTGTAACTTGGGTGTTCTTAAACATTAAAAATAATTCGAAATAATATACTAACGCTCATTTGACGCATGACGGAATCGTTCAGAAGTCAACAGCTGATTTCAAGCGCGCTTGAGGTGTTTATTTCACACTCGCTTGGGTCAAGTCAACCCTAAATCGTTTCAGGCTTGACTTAACAAATCCAAGCTGGCTTCAAGTATAATCTCGCCCGTTTAATTCTTTATTTCTAAGCCGCTTATAGAAGGCGCTCGACTTCAAGCGCGCTCGGAACAGTCGATATAAACGTACTGAATGTAAAGTTAATTAAATGTAATTTTAATAATTGAAAATCAAATTATCAAAATAACGTCCTTTTTGAAAAACTTTCGTAAAAGCTTCTCTTGAAATTGCTTCCATTTCTTGCTGAATATTCAGCTTCAATTGCCGCAATGTTGTCAGATTATTGGAGTATACCTTGCTTTTGAAAAAAGTCGGCTGGACTTAAATCGAGGCTTCTTGGGGACCAGGATATCTCAGGTGAAATCAGTTTTTGAGGAAACATATCCCTTATCACGCGCATGCTTTCGTTCGAAGTGTGACATGTAGCTCCATCCTGCTGAAACCAAGAGTTACTGTTGTAACCTAGCGATTCTTGCAATTTTGGAGCAAGAAAATCCGTCAGAATAGCCATATGTACCGCTCTGAAGTTACAGTTACTATTCGGCCACGATTGTCTTCAAGGAAAAACAGCCCGATGATACCTCCATTTTGCGATTCCAGTCCACACCGTAACCTTGGATGAATAAAGTAGGTTTTCGTGTTTTAGACGGGGATTCTCTCAATACCGACAGTTCTGTTTATTCACGAAACCCTCTACGTGAAAATGAGCTTCATCGGAGAAAATGATGTTATTGAAGTCAGTGAAGGCATCGAACATTTTATTTGTAAAATTTAATCTCAATTCAAAGTCTGGTGGCTTCAATTCCTACACTAATTGAATCTTTTAGGGATACAATTTCATATCGAGGTGCAAAATTCGCTGCAATGTGGACCTAGACACATCTAGAGCAGAAAAACTTTTAGGAGTTGACATTCTTGGATTCGCGCGTAATGATTCTCGAACCTGCTGAATGTTTTTTTCTTTAGAACTTTTATCTTTTGATAAGGCTCGATATCACTGTACGATGTGACAACGTTGATATTGAACACTGAATAGTAGATATCAAGGAATCTGCAGATTGTTGCAAATTTAAAAAGTGTAATTTTTACAACTCTATATGGCTGTATTGACCTGGTATCTCTAATGAGTTGTTTCATGTCCTCAGGCACGAAACATTTTTTAAGTCTTCTTCTGTGCGAAATGACGATCATCTGGTAAGAAACTGTGACCGCTAACGAGGAATTTCATAGTAATTTCTATGAATAGACAAATCGATGTTAAAAACAGCATTAAAATTGTTGCCACCCGATTCTTATTCTGTTCGCTGCAGTTGTCACACCATATGTTCAGTTTTTTTTTTCTGTAAAGTTGGAATTCAAAACCTTTAGTAAGCAGGATTTAATTTCATTAGAACCCCTGGAAGCTTCAGTTTCCAAACACACATGAAGGCTTCATTGGTATCGGCAATATGCACACAAAAGTTTTAAACAGACATACAAAAATACATATCAGAGTGAGATAACGTTGGAACGAATAATACTTTTTCTAAATCTATTGTCATTGTGCAAGTATCACTTTCTGGTTGCTAGGAGGAAGCGCAAGCCTTTTTTTTTTAGGTCGGTTTGAGCTTTTTCTGCCTTAAGATGGTGAAACTGTAACTCTAGAGTTACACTAAGCGATACACGTTTGTTCAATTTTATCACACATGCATGTCTATTGCAGGTTTTATAAGTATCCGTTCTGGGTCTACGAAAACTCAAATTTAGAAATTCTTCTTTGGAAACTCTGCAGTAGAATTTATACAGCACTTGATTATGGGAATACTTTTTATGGAAAGCTTTTGTAAAACAATGTATATTAAGGTCTGGGTTAAGGCAAAATTATGAACTTTTTTTCACGAGAGTAATGGTTCTCCTCGTTTGGTATTGAATTTACGTGACTTATAAGAAGCTGACGATTTTCTTTAGTGTAAACTTTTCGATGACTGCCATGAATTCCGCGTTTATCTCTGTAAGTTATATCACCACTTTTCTTCTTTGATCTTCGAACTTCCATCTTTTTTTTCACCAGTGACAATACATTCATAAAGGTTTTCTTACAGATGTTTACAATACTTCCTGATCTGTCAGGCAACGTATAATCTACAGAACACTGCTTTTTTCTCTCCCGTGGGTCAGTATATTGACCATTACGTCATCTTTTAACCTGTTCTAAATTAATATGAGATATGCAAAATGATCCTTGGGCGTTTAGATCCAGAGTAGAAATTATTAAAAAAAAATTTTTTTCTTCACCTCTAATCTTTTCGCAACCATCATTATAACATTTGCATATCCTCTAGAATCAAAGATTTTAAATCAGCAAAACATTTTCTAGGCCTAAAATTAAACATACCTTATGTTTTGGTTGCTTTTTTGCTGAAATGGTCTTTCCCTTACATATACTTTACCAGCCACTTTAAGTTCTCATTGGACCTTAAACTTAATTCCAGTTCCATATTTATTTGTCATCGTTTTCTATATTCATTTTATTATTTAGATCATGCACAATCACACAAACAAAATACTTTTGAAAGAATAAACATTGCGAAATGGATGATGTACGAAAAAAAGTGTCATTTATTTACAAAACAAAGTAATAATGATGGCATTTTGTCCCTTTAATAGGAAACGACGCTTGTGACTTACAGAGGTGCGCCATCTATGGTGCTAGCTACGGGAACAAAAATATTCATTTGGGAACATGAGCATTTAATACATTTCTCAAGAAAAAAAATAACATTTCCTATTTTTGGTACTTAGCCCCTTATTCAAGCCTACTCTTCAAAATACCTTGATAAATACTTTCTTCCTAGTGTTTTGAATCTTAAGTCTCGAGTTTAAATCAAAACTAAGATACAATTAATTATGAACGTCGTACTCTATAAATGTTCTACCGGTGAATATTTTCTCAAATTCGAAAATTCGAGCTTGGTGGTATCGTGTGCTTGCAAAGAATGAGAATCTGATTCTTACAATTGCAATATATGCTTAGTAATTTTGTCATCTGCTCTATATAGGTATCGCACAGTCTGTGCAATTTTCCACACTATAGTATAGCAGGTGCGGATCCAAGGCCCCCAAGAGCCTTAAGTTCAGGAAAATTTTCTCGATTTTTGCCTCTTATACTATAGTTTATTCCAGAACTAGAGAGAGTAATAAATCATTTTTTACCCTTTTTTTCTTCGCAAACTACCTGTGTTCTTTAGGCCGGTGTCTTTGGCAAAATCTGTTAGACACATATATATTTCATAGGAATGGGTTAGAAATTTTATAATCAGAAATACCAGTCTATAATAATGGACTATTTGGGTTGGATAACAATAGGTATTTGGATGTGTGAAGTGTTAAGAAAAGGATTTTAATCCTTATCATAGGCGTCGGAAGGAGGTTTATTTTATCACTAAGTATTTATAGCATAGAATATTATTTCGGTAATAAACCTAAAATAAAAAGTTATTGTAATATTATATTATTTCTTATGATTTCTTAATAATTCACATACATTAGAAAATATAGATAATTTTGACATATTTAACACAAATCACAACTGTATTTTTATTATTTTCAATTTTGGCATAGAAACCGTTTTAGGCACATTCGGATTAAAACTTAACCTTTTTCTCTCAAAAAATTTATATTATAGTTATAATTTAAATACTTACAAAATACCCACTGTCAAAAATACAAGAAGTTAAACATATATATAAAAAAAATAAATTCGTCTATATAATATTAAAATTTTTTTAGGGCTATCGGTCATTTTATTATTAATTAAAAACATTTTTAGGATATTTGATGTTTCAGTTTATTTATTTCTTAAACCATCTGCAGAATTACAATTAAACACTAAAAAGGGATTCAAATATAATTCATTTTTATATGTTATAGAAAATTTAAATAATAAATTGTGATTACCTTGGTAAACATTACGTATCTAATTCCTAATCAAAGTCAGTGAAACTATCTTCGCTCAAATTAATTATAATTGGTTCCTCTATATCACCGATCATGAGATCGAGTTTCCACATTTTCTTTTATTCTTTTATCATATGGATTTTTCCCAATTTTCAACAGTAACTTTATTTAAAAAAATCTTTCAAAAGTTCAGTTAAATTACTAATTTTGTAAGTTGTGTTATTTCTAGCAACTCTGCCTTTTACTTGAGAGAGATATTTTCTTCTCCAACGGACATTTTCCGGACGATCTATAAGAACAGATTTCCTATCTGGTTTTTCCCAGCAAAAGTTAAGTTCTCTGAGCAATTTCCAGAGCTCAGTTCTTTTAATTTCAGGTAAAAATAAAAAGAATTTTGTCGACGGTTGGGATCTGCTTCTCATAATAAAATGTATGTACAACTCCTTTTATTGCAGTTTACATCTCTTCTTCCAACGAGGGTTTTCGTCTGCCTGTGATCGATGGTAGCTTGGGAGTACTAACAATTCCAGTCGTTTTTTCTCCTTCGGCATTCAGTACATAATAGATTTTCCAACTCCTGTCATATTGGAACATATCTCAACAGAATTTTTTAAAGATATTGATATCTTAAGGCATCATAAACATTCATCGTAATAAGTTTTTCGTTGAGGAAAAATGCCCTGGTTTAACGATTTTGGAATAAATATAGATGTGGAATCCATATCTTTTGGGTATCTCATGTCGCATATGCACGTCCGTCGTTTCAGGGAAATTAATAGTGGAGATCGGATTTTCCGCGAGAACGCCACGAGGTACGTTTCGATCGAACGCGAACGACGTATACGAGCTGTGAATGACTTGCGTATCAGGATTTTTGTCATTTGTGGTATGCGTTTGTTCCTGCATTAAGTGGTCCCCACCTTGACGTGAAGCTTGGATATCATTTAAAAATTGTTCCATTGGAGAAATTAAAGTGTTTGGATATAATTCAGCATTTTGATTTATTTGGGTCATGTCAGATTCATTACGAGTATGGAATCTTGTTAGGTCTGGCGCGACCCCACGAGGGGCCGCGGAGGTCCCACCAAAACCACCCGGACAGCCTGAAATGCCACCCGCCTCATCAGACCGGAAGGAACTGTGAGAGAAGGGATTGGACATTTTTTAAATAAACTTGTTTTTCCTCTTAATTAGAATGTTTTGTATAAAAAATACAAAAATCACGGAGGGCTGGGCTTTAATATACTTAATATATGGAAAAATTAAGTATATGGAATTTGGGTTGAATGAGAACTTGGCCAATAATTACTTTGTTTTTTATTAGACGTGAGCTCTTATAGAACTTTTTCGCAGTAAAAATTTTTTTTGACTGGGACTCTTAAGTTTTGTGTCGAAATTAAATGTAGTATTGGGACTCTTAATAAATTTTCGAAAATTCAATTTTCTCAAAAATTCTTGTTTTGGTGTTAAGCGCAAACCAAGGCACGTTTAGTGTTCTTAGATCTGTTTTAACGATGTCACTATCAGGTTATCACTAATTTTCTCTTAATAGAAAATTGTTTAAGTCGCAATCGGGAATGTCTAAATCGGGTGTGTCGCTATCAGGTTTCCTTTACGCAATTTTAGTTCGCAAATTATTATAGTCGTAAAAGTAGGCGCGTGAATACTCTATATATTAATTTAAAATAGTTTCCGCAAGAATAAAAAAATCGACGTGGAAAGGTTTTTTTTTAGAAAAGCTTATTTTTTCCGACGGCGCTAGAATTTTACTAAAATTCGCGTTCACGGTTTTTATTTAACTGGAGATTTTACTTTGAGGTTCCTCCCCTAGCACTGAACTGATATCAGCTACTAGAGTTCGCCTCTAACGAATTTCCGCCTAACAGACAAGGTTTCCTGGCCTTTCTAGTACCGCAATCTTCTTATCTTCTTTCTTGAATCGAATTCTTGATCGTCTTATTAAGACAACCAAGAACCTCTCTTCTTAAGCCGTCGTAAGCAGAGCGGCCTCCCTCGTTGCACTAGCGTAAACAGCTTAGTGATCCTTTTGATGCCGAAAGGGGCGCTCCAGGAAAACCTCTAGGAAATTTAAAACTCCCTACTCGCGTGTTGAACCGTTTAATTTTTTCTTCTGGAAGGGAAACTGACAATAATCTCTTGCGAGATTACCGACGAGTGGCCCACCTATTGAAGATTCCCCGTGGCTTTCTCTGACGTGGTGCAAGTGCCAGACTAATCAGCAACGGCAGAGAATCTCACGTTTCGCCTAAGTAAATGCTTCAAAAGACTTAGATACTCGTGTGCGCGTGTGTAAAAAAAAAATTTTGAGATATCTGTGCTCTTCAAAAGACGACCAGATTCTGCTCACGAATCGCGGCATCGGGTGCTATTTATAACTTCTCGGCACTCCGCCGGGTCTTCCGAAAGGAACCGATCAGCGTTTAGCGCGGTCCGCCAAAGCTTTATGTCTGTGCCGCCATCTGTGTCGGTGTCTATGCGCCGTTACCGCCGACAACGTGCAGTTTATTTCTCGGAATTTCAACCGTCTTTAGACGTTTATTTTATTTTTATGATTTTTTTAGGATCTTGTAGATAGAATTCTACAACACTCACTAATCTCAAATAATATATAAAAACAAGCACAAACAAGATAAATCACTAAGGATACACTGTAAGGTGTACTTTGCTTAGTGACAGAAATTAAATTGAACTATCAGAAATTTTATTATTGCAGTAAATTTATAGCTTATAATATTTAAATATAATTAAATATAATTAGATTTACGGCAGTCCTCAGTTACCTGCGGCACTAAAACAGGTACGTTGGAGGTTTCGGTAACAGTTCTATTACTCTGTCTAGTTCTTGAATAGAGTATAGGAATGGGTATGCTTGCGATCGCCTCTCCCCTTACCATGACCTTTGAGTTTATGAAAATGGGAGCAATTCGATTCTGCCTTTTATATTAGGAATGTGTATGCTGCTGGCACTTCCCCCCTCCCCGTTGTCAACTTGTTTTTCTTGCGATAGCCATCTCCCAAGAGCTTTGAATTCAGGAAAATAGACCCGATTATGTCTCTTATACTAAGATTGTGTATGCTACTCGCATCCTTCAACCCCGCTGGCAACTTGTTTTTTCTTGTGATCGCCCCCCCCCCCTCTCCAAGAATTTCAAATTCAGAAAAATAGACCCGACCTTGCCTTTTACACTAGAAATGGGAATGTTGCTGCTGCCCCCCCCCCTCCGCCGACAACTTGCTTTCGCATGCCATATTGTACTTTTATGATATCACCGCCCCCCCCCCCCAAAGAGAGAGGCTGGATCCGCCGCTGTAGTATAGTTAGTTACAGTAGTCTCCGACTAAGTGCGAAAAATTTTAAAGAATTTTTCTTGAGCCAATTTTAAGCATAAAAGTTCATATAAACGTATGTCCGATAATGCTTAGTTGAAGATACAGAGTGTTAAATTTTATTTTTATTCTTAGTTTTTTAAATTTATATAATTTATTTTTAAAGATAAATTAAGTCAAATTTGGAACACAAAACACTTTTTACAGTTTTCATAAAAAAATATTATTATGTGAAGTAATATATAGAGTGGTACTTTTTTCAGGGTCTGTAAAATTTTACCCTCTTGAACTACTGACTCGAATTGATTATTCATTTAGCTTTCCCATCTTACTGTGAAACTTTTTCGTCTTTCAAGTCTTCCGCTAGAAGTCAATAGTTTTTCCACAAAAAAATACAATATGTCCAGATGAATCTCCAATTATGTTCTGTAGGGGTGGTTTATTAAGTGAAGAAAAGATATGGTAGGCTGTTGTCAAATAAGTTCACTCCTAATTTATCATATTGTTTTCTTGTTGTAATATGTTATAATTTTTGTGGATAAGTCTGATTAATTTTATGTACTCTTAATGTAAAGTAAGTAAAAAAAAATAGTAAAAATGGAAGAGCTTATAAATGCTGAAATGTCAGGTATACAGTTTGTTAATAGTCGTGCTAATGGAATTGAATTAGAAGCTCAACGCATTCATGCCAACATATCCACAACGTAGTGGGTAAAGGAGTTCGACAAGGGGACACCATTTCGCCTAAACTTTTCACAGCCGTCCTCGAATACGCAATGAAATCACTGCTCTGGGAGAATAGAGGCATCAATATCGATGGCGAAAGGCTAACACACTTTGGATTCGCAGATAACATCGTTCTTATCACAGATAACATCGGCGATGCAAAACAGATGCTTGAGGAAATAGTACAGGCTTCATTAAAAGTCGGACTCCGAATAAATGCAAGTAAAACTCAAATAATGATAAATCTAGTGCTTGCACAAAACATCAGAAAAGGCAACTCCGAGATAAAAGAGACACATATGTATAGATACCTCGGGCACGATATACAAATTGGAAAAAACAATCGAACACACGAGATACTGCATAGAATAGGTTTGGGTTGGGCTGTTTTTGGCAAATTACGAGAGGTATTTAAAAGTGATATACCCATATGTCTGAAGAGAAAAGTATATGAACAATGCGTGTTACTGGTAATAACATATGGAGCAGAAACTCTGACATTAACAAAAAAGTCAGCAGAAAATCTAAGAATAGGCCAAAGAGCCATGGAGAGAGCTATGCTTGGAATCACTAAAAGAGACATCATACCCAATAATGCCATCAGACAAAGAACCAAAGTAAAAGACATAGTAGAACACATAACTAGAAAAAAATGGAGATGGGCAGGTCATATGGCGAGAAAATCAAACGACAGGTGGATTAAAAGAATATCGGAATGGCGGTCACGAGCAGACAAACATAATAGAGGCAGACCATCACCACGCTGGAGCGATGATCTAAAGAGAATTGCTGAGAACTGGGTAATGAAGGCCCAGAACTGAGAGACATGGAAGAACTTAGAGGAGGCCAATGTTCAGCAGTGGACAATAACGGCTACACGATGATGATGGTGATGATGATATCCACAACGCAGGTTATCTCATCATAACACATTTCTGGTCTTCATCAGCGTTTACGAGATAATGCTACATTTGTAAAACAAACTTCTGATTGTGGACGTCCTAGGAGACAAGAACCGTAGCGCTAGAGGAAGCCTTTTTTAATTTAATAGAATAATCTGCTAAAACAAGTAAAAAAACCGCCAATATTATTTTAAAAGAACACCAATTGCATGCCTACCATATCCAGCGAGTGCAGGCGCTTTTACCTCGTAACTTTTTGCCGCGTATAGTATTTTACCAGTGGATACTTCAAATGATCTCCCAATCTCTCCTTTTTTTCTATCTCGTAATAAATTTACTGATGAGGTAAACTTTTAAAGGGAATCCATAAGAAATTTTACAATAATTACATTTCGGCTTAAAAAAATCTGCATGCATTTCTTGAGGCTAATTATCAACATTAGTTTTCATTAAATGTATGGACTGGTGCTATAGGCGATTATCGAAATGGTCCATGTTTCCTTCCATTAAGATTAAATGGCGACTAATGCTGTCACTTTCTCGAGGAAGAGTTACCTGCACTTCTTGAAGAAGAAGTTCTTCTTCAAGTTAGACAAGAATTATGGATTATGCATGATGGCACTCCAGCACATTTCAATATCAATGTACGCCGTCACTTAGAGGCAGTGCATCCATATCGTGGGATAGGTTGAGGAGGCACTCAACACTAGCCTGCCCGATCTCCGGATTTAAATCCTTTGGATTTTTGCATCTAGGGTTTCCATAACTCTTTGATATATGCATCTTCTGTTGAAGATGTTGATTTGTGAAATCGCATTATTGAGGATAAGAAATACTTCAGAATTATTTCAACGCTCTTCAATGACACGAAGATCGGATTCTTGCATTATGACTGAGGGTGGCCATTTTCAACATTTGTTGTAATTTCTATTATTAATATTTTGTTACTGTTGTTTTAAATTATGTTATTATTATGTTGTATTTTTTTCTTAGTCCCTGTTCGTTAAAATAAATATAAATGAAAATTGATTAAAACAAATACATTATGATATTTTACTTATGTATTTTCTTCTTTTGTGGAAGAACTATTGTCTTGCATAGGAAATCTTGAGAGACAAAAAAGTTTCACAATAAGATACGAAAGCTAACTGAGTAATCAAATCGATTCAGTGGCGCCTGAAAAAAAGTTTCAGAGGGTTAAATTGTACAGGCCCGGAAAAAAGTACCATTCACATAATAATAATCTTTTTATGAGAACTGTAAAAAGTGTTGTGTTCCAAATCTGACCTAATTATCTTTAAAAACAAATGATATAAATTTAAAAAACTAAAAATAATAATAAATTTTAACACACTGTATCTTAAAAACTAAGCATCATCAGACATATATTTATATGAACTTTTATGTTTAAAAATAGCTCAAGAATAACTTATCAAAATTTTTCGCACTTATTCGGAACCATCCTGTATATGCCGTATTCGAAATATTTTTGTAATGGTAAAAAATAAATATTCTGAAACATTGTTAGCCAACATTTCTATCATCTTTTTATATGACAAAAAATTTATGTAGACCTGTTGTGTAGTTAGTTACTGAACGAAAATAATGCCACTGGTGTCTTATAGTAAATGTCACAGAATAACCGAAGTATTTAGTCTTTTGTTAGTCCTTTGATTTAAGTAAGTCAGTATTCCTCATCTTTAAAGTCTGTACTGATGTATATAAATTCTTAGCCTACATGGTTTTAGGTAATTTTTTTCTGAATTAGAGCAACTTGACAGACGAACCATTTTAAGATTTAAGAATATATAATACGAGTGTGTGTGCTGTATTCTTCTAGGTACTCTTAAAAACTTAATCTCCACAAGTGAAAAAAAATCCTTTATTTGTTTTCTAGGTACACTGGAAAGATATAAAAAGATGCTGACTAATTAGAAGCAACAAAAGAGTAAGGTAACTTTGTTTTAAATAATATATTTCTTAAAACTAATAAAGAAAAAAATAATTTAAAAATATTATAAAAGATTTCCTATTGTTCAACTACTGCTACTCAAAAAATCAGCTGGTTAAATATTATCAAATATATTTAATGTAAAAGTCGATTAGTCGGAAACCCGACTTTGGTTTCCGAAAACCTAGAATATCATGACTATATGTACATACTTGCAATAATTACTGTACATTTTCTAATGGCTGATTAGATAAGAAAGAGAAACAATATACACCGAGGTTCAAAGGTTTTATTTATTAATAAAGAATGAAAGCTTTCACGGTTTTGGTCACGTTGAAAATCATGGTTCTTAAGTTCAGACCGTGTCAAATTGGAATTATTATCCGATGTTTCGCCTACGATTACACGGGGCACTTTCAGAGATATTTACTTCACGAGATTAGAACACTGCATGGCCCTCGAGGAGCAACAGTCTGATATTTATACTCGACTGGCGCTCAGCGGACTATGATCTAGCGTTACAATTGATTTCCACGTGTGATATAGATTGTAACTCGCATCTCTATTAATATTATTTGGATATTTACAAATTTCGATTGATTCTCTCATTTTACGTTTAAAGGAACCAGACATTGATGCTGGCACCTTAGTTTCTTTTAAATTAAAAGTGTGACTTGGGCAATGCTGGTGCTCAGCTACTGCAAATTGTACAAATTATTTCTTTTTTTAACCGACTGCTAAAAGAAGGAGGTTCTCAATTCGTAGACTATGTATTTTTTAATGTATGTACACCGATTATTTCAGAACGGCAGCATCAATTGAATGAAATTTTCTACGTTATGTTCAGTAAGTTGCTGCGGTGATCCCATATTTTTTTGGAAGAAATTGGTGCAGTAAAATCCAAGATGGCGCTGACAACATGGCGGCCAAAAAAATTAATTTTGTCCGTTTTTCTCCAAAATTGGTATGGAGGAATTTTCGGGGTCATACACAACGAATTTGAAATTATTTTATGGCGGATCTAATATGGCGGTCAAGAAAATTTAATTTTGTCCGATTTTCTCCAAAATTGATGTGGGGGAGTTTTTGGGGTCGCACATAACGAATCCAAAATATTTTTAAAAAATTCAGTATGGCGGATAAAACATTAATTTTGTCCAATTTTTTTCAAAATTGATATAGGGGAGTTTTTGGGATCGCACATTACGAATCTGACATTATTTAAAAAAAAACATGGCGGATCCAAGATGGCGGATTAAAAATTGTACATCTCTCGATTTTGTCTAAAATCAGTTTGGTGGATTTTGGTTACTGTTAATTTCAAATTTCAAATTTTTTTTAAAAACTCTATCTGGCGGATTCAATATGGCGTCCTAAAAATTTTACATATTTCGATTTTCTCCAAAACTGATATAGGGGGTTCTTGAGGCTATAAATTATGAATTTGGTCGTATTTTTTCAGGATTTAATATTTTTTTCAAAATTGATATTGGGGAGTTTTTGGGATCGCACATTACGAATCTGACATTATTTTAAAAAAAACATGCGGATCCAAGATGGCGGATTAAAAATTGTACATCTCTCGATTTTGTCTAAAATCAGTTTGGTGGATTTTGGTTACTGTTAATTTCAAATTTCAAATTTTTTTTAAAAACTCTATCTGGCGGATTCAATATGGCGTCCTAAAAATTTTACATATTTCGATTTTTTCCAAAACTGATATAGGGGGTTCTTGAGGCTATATATTATGAATTTGGTCGTATTTTTTCAGGATTTAATACGGCGGACTAAAAATTTTACATTTTTCGATTTTGCTCAAATGTGGGACTGAATTGTTTCTGAGGATGTAAATAGCGAATATAAAATTATTTTCTAATCTAATATGTCAGTTACAATATGACAGTCTAGAAATTTTAAATCTCTGGATTTCACCCAAAACTGGTACTAGGGGACTTTGAAGGGTTAAGATTTAGATTAGATTAAGACGTAAAAATTATTTTTTTGAAATTCAATAAGACGGATCCAATATGGTGAGTTGAAAATTTTTGAAGGTTTTATATTTAGCAATAAAACGTCTAATATCGATTGTAACACTGCTTATGATTAGATGATTTTTCCTATTGTATTGTAATTTGCTTCCTGTGTTGTAATATATAAAATTATTGTCAAAAGTGAGAAATATTGTTTGTTTTCATAATTTCAACGAATTTTTTTATTATAAAAATATTAAAGTAAAAATTAAGAAATTTTGTAATTTGTACATTTAAAAAAAAAATAAAAGAAATCTCCCATCTCTAATTCTACAAATTTAAGTAAATGATGCCGATTTTCTTTACCTGTCATCCTGTATTCAATTTTACCAGGACTATTTTTCAATATGAAATATGGGAGATCTGTTGGAATATTTGAAAAATAATTACCACGTGTTTTTATTTCTTTTTATATTGTTTTAAAATAATTAAATGCTAACAATTTTACTAAAATTTTACTTTTCCCATTTATTACGACTCCAATTGTAAAATCCATTTATCCAAATTCGCATCATAGATTTTCAATTTTCTCCATTTTTGTTCTTAACTTTTCGGTACAAAAGTGCATAGAAACACGCATGCCAAAATCCCTGGCTAACCACTGAAAAGTGGAAGAAAGTTGCGAGTGTATCGTCGAAAATGCACGGAAAATTCTGGCAAAATGGGAAATGGGGCGCTTAAAACTATTTTCACCAGGTCCTGACCGTTCCAGAGTTCGTATTGATTACGTGGAAAGGACAACTGAAATGTGAGGCTTTCACTTTTAAAATATGTAAGATTATCAGTTAGAAGTTGGGCTGTTATTTATTTTTAACTTGAAATATATTTTTTAAAAAAGTCATAAGTAATGTTCTGTCAAATTCTTTTAAATAGTTATACTGTTGGAAAACTAAGGGGAGACACAGTAAAATTTGAGATTTATGTGTAAAACAAATTGAGACAAAATTTAATAAAAATATCTTATGTTTAATTATATACCCATATAAAGATTGTAGAAAATATTAAACTAATATAACAAATGGTGGACAAAATTGGGCTAACAAATAATTAATCCGCAAACAAAACTCATAGAAGTGCGGAAATAAACCCGTTGACACCCGACGCTTCCATATCAAAGAGCCCCATACCATCTGTAACCCTTTAAATGAATCAAGCCCTTGCCTGGCGCATTCACCAAAATTCACGCTCAAAAAATAGAGCAGCAATTGTAAGCAAATTTAGAGACTTATATTTCGTAAATGAGAAAATTTAATAAAAAAATATTATATTACAATTTAATTATATTTTTTTAAGATATTGGTGCCCCACACGATCTGATATACACAAAGGACGAAATAAATTTTTTTTATGTCTTATAAATTAGTTGAAGTGACTTGCTCGCAATAATTTTCGTTGCATATGTTTAGTAAGAACTATTATATGAAATTTCTTCAAATTTACCGGTGGAAAGTTAGAGGGGGGTGGGGAAGTTTGATAAGCAACTTTGGGAACTTATATTTATGAAGTAACTAAATAAAAAACGTAACATAAAACATTTATTTTTATGTTTGAAGACCTATTCTACGATACACCACTTGAAGGGGTAAACAAAAAAAAATTATTCTTGTAAAATTTCATTGCGGAAAATTAGAAACTTATACGCGGTGACACACAGACAGATGGACGGACATGACTAAACTATAGGAATTCCTATGGAATCCTACAAAGAAATAATAATGACAACGTATTACATTACATTTTCAAAATAATCATTCAAAATATATATGTATAGAAAAGAAACTAACGTTAAAAATTTAGACTTTTTTTTGTAAATATTTGTGTTCTTAACTTTTACAATTAATCTGCATCAGTCTAATAAAAAAGGTTCGTCACAATAACCTTGACAGTTTTGCTGAAACATTTTGAAATCTGCCTGATACCTCAAGAAAAAAAAATACTAACTCTTCTATCTGTATTAGGGGTAAGTAACCTTCATTGAGCAGCAGTTAATACAATTTTTTACTTGATCAATGAATTCAGTCTGAGTTATCAATAGCATGTGAACTTATCTTTGCGACTTTATGGAAATGTGGAATTAAAAAGGGCAACAGTCAACTTTTTGGATATAGTGCAGAGCGAAAAAAACCTCCGCGTGTTCTATTTTATCATTATTTTAATAAGTAAAGTCAAACACTTTAGATACACACCGGTAATAGCCAGTTTTATAGTTTTAGTAGGTTCTTGTTAGATTATTGACATTTCAAACGTCAAAAATCTGTTTGTTGTCTTTCTACAGTTTTCACAAAACAAATGGAGATTACAATTTTTGTCTTGATGAGATACAGAAATTCCAAGGATTCAAAATGTTTCAACGGACACTAGAAAAGTGTTGATCCTAACATTGAAATTTTTCAATATAATCTCTTTTAATATCAAAATACTTGCACCATGTGTTCTGGAACCAGAAAAAAATAACTATCATTGCTCTTCAAATGGTTATTGTTGATGTTCTTTGAGGAGCCTTCTGAAACTTCTGAACAAAAAGAGGAGATAAATCTAAAGTATATATCAGCTGGTTAACTCCAAGAAACTACACTCATATAGGGCGGCTAGAACTACTTTGTGCACTCGGACACTATCGTGGAGAAAAAAGAAATCTTGTGATATAAACTAGAACATTTTTAATCAATAGTTTTAAGTATTTTTGTTCCAACATGTATTTAAGAAAAATAAGTCCTGTTTGGTGCTATCAACTTTACAGTTGAAGATAGTGTGTGAGCATATTTAATATGCAAATGCTCCATAAATTCATTGCATGAAATCTGGAGCCCAGTGGTGTAGCCAGGTACCATCTTAAAGAAAATGTCAGTCAGTATCTACATACTTTACATGATTTTAAAAAATTTGCTGTTTTGTTCAGGAGTCAATATCTTGGGACTTTTCTTGCTGAAACTTTACAGAGGCCTAGTTTGTCATGTAACCTTGTCAAAACGCTTGGTTTAGATATATTTAACGCTTTAACAATAGTAATTTTTTGATCAATATTTTACTTACTGTCCCAATATAAAACGACACATATTCTTGGAAGAATTATATTCCTTTCTTAAAGATTTGATGACACTGCGTTGGTCCAATTTTACAAAACTAATTTTTTCAAAACATGTCATTAAATACAAACTAGTGAGCACATTGAAATCAAATTTGATACACATGTAGACAAAGGATGTCAGTATTGAACATGGTTTGGCAAAGCACAGCCACTTGTTTCTATCGTAGCCACAGATTATTTTGTCTTAAAGGTGCGACATAAAACGCGTCTTTAGTAAAAGAAAATTTTGTGAGCTTGCTTGCCTCGCGACCCGCTATATTACACTGGGAGAAATTGTATAATTAGAAAGAATACTGCTAAAGAATATTTCATTTTAATTAGATAAGACCAAACGCGTTCCCGCCAAAAGCAAATTTCTATATGGAATTCCACTGGATTGAACCTAACTCCGTTTCATCATGTTGTTTTCTATTCATATTTTGTTTTTTTTTTTGTGAATTTTATGTTTTTTTAAGTAAAAATATAAACTATTCTCACTCAAATATGTTAGGAGGAACTTCCCGTGCTTGCCGTGTTGTACGTCCAAAGCGAAAGAAAATGTAGGTCTTTAAATTCTCTAAAAATCTCTTAGGGTAAGTATATGAATATTGTCAGAAACGATAAGAACCAAAATCGTAACATTTAATAAATAATTAACCTATAACTAATTCTAACTTCAGCTTAGCTCACATGATGCTTGTTTTGCTGTTGGATAACTTACTGGATTTCGCCGCTGGGTCTTAAACAATGTTGCCACCTTCGGATGGAACGAATTCGGTACTTGTTTCGTAGAAATTCGGTAGATTTCGATAATTTTCGGCATATTTTCAAAATGGAATATTATCCACTTTAACGAGAAATCTATTTGCTGTTATGGATGTCACAATGATTTTTTTGAAACATCATTTAATTAATGTTCCTAAATCGTAAAAGTTAATTTTGAATTCACGTCGGGGATTCACTGAAAGGTTTCACACAGATGTATTTCAAGGACTTACCAAGATATTTTACATAAAAGTGCTTCGGGGATTCTCAATAATGTGGAAGACTCTTCACAAAATTGTAGGTACTGGATTTTACAATTGCCATTCACAGTCAAAAACTTTATAAAGTTAAAGTTTGGTGCTGCATAATGTGTCATAAAATAATTGGACTTCGTGTTGAATTCATATATGGAAATTTTTACCAATTTTGTTATGACCCAACTGGAGGATGAACATTAACACCCGGATTCACTAAGGAGGTTTATACTAAATATGTCAACAATAAATGCTTATATGGGAATGTTAAAGATAAAAACCTACAGGTGAAGCCTTGAAGTCGGCGATAGAAATAGTTGTGTCCCAAAAATAAACAAAATTTTCCACTTCTGTCGGTTTAGAAATAAAAAAAAGTGATTTTTTTTTATCGGATCAAAATTTGCATGACTTATTGTTACATTTGTCGGTGTAAACCCGCTACTGTCAACTTAGATCGGTTTTAAGGTTAGATCATGTTAATGAATTAGGCCTTTAGAGTTTAGAAGAAATCTTATTATTGAACAAGACGGATGTCTTGCCCACTCTACACACGAGTGACAAACTGGTTAAACTTTACTTCCAGGATAAGTGGATTAGCCATTTTGGACCAATGGTTTGGCCTAGATCATTTTCTGTGGGGTTATTTAAAACTAAAGGTTTACAACAATGATTTTAATAACAACATTGAAAATACTAAAAGAAAAAATTATGGAAGCTGTAGCAACTATAAATGCTGATATGATTGCATCAGAATACAAAGAATTTAGAAAAAAATCAAAAAAAATGTGTACTAGTAGGAGGTCACAATGTGAGATAATTATTTTATAATTTCAGACTTATTGTTAAGGTTTCACAACATTGCTTAAAAAATTAATTAAAGGTAAAATTAATTTTTTAAGTATTAAAAAATGCGAGAGTTACACATACTTAGGGTTAAAAATAACAAATGATGGTACACTGGATAAAGCAATAAAGGAAAGGAGCACTCAAGGCAGGAGAGCTATAGCTATGATGAACGGAATTCTATGGGACCAGCAGGTATCAAAAACTAATAAACATCGAATATTTAATACGATAGTAAAAAGTATTATCACATATAGCAGCGAAGTGTGGCAAATCAAACAGAGGACGGAGGGTCAACTAAGAGCTACTGAAATGGACTACTGGAGACGTGCGGCAGGTAAATCAAGGATGGATAGAGTGACCAACGAAAGAATTAAGGAGATTATGGGAGTTACACATGACATAGTGGACGACATTAAAATTAAACAACTTACGTGGTATGGACATGTTCAAAGGATGCCTGAAGAACGGCTCCCAAAGCAGATATTAGAATGGAAACCACGAGGAAGACGGAAACCAGGAAGACCAAGAAGAAGTTGGAGAGGAGGAATTGACGAAGAAATCAGGATAAGGCAACTGGATAACGATCTTTGGCAAGATCGGGATCAGTGGCGACTGGAAATCGGAAGACGTAGAAGGACGTTATAAACCGACTATATATATATATTAATTTTCCTATTTCTTCTTATTAAATGACGCTTATATTGGAACAACTTAGAAAATAAAAACCAACAAAATTTTTTATCAAGAATGACTTTTCCTGGAAAATCAAAAATATTGAAACTTAATAGAGTGCGGTGTCACATCCATTGTCACACTATATATACATACATACATATATATATATATATATATATATATATATATATATATATATATATATATATATATATATATATATATATATATATATATATAGTTTTTCTTTTTTGTTATCGACCGTACCTTAATAATTTGGTTGTTATCAGAAAGAACCCTTTTTCGTCTCGTTAATAATAATGATGTATCACTGTATAAATATACAAACCTAAATGTTTTATTGATGTTTTACACTTCGTACGATGTTGAGTGTGTTTAGGGTTGATTTCTTAGAAGGAAACTCTAATTTGTAAGTATTTTAATTACATATTAGTTTTGTTTAACTGTTTGTGAACTACCTGTTGTGTGTTTGATTTTTAGTTTTTACTCCTGAAGAAGGCATAAAATAAATGTCGAAATATTGAGTATTAAAAGAAAAATGAGTTAATTATTCTTATCCTACAGACCGCAACCCGAAAAACTCCTTCCATATATATATATATATATATATATATATATATATATATATATATATATATATATATATATATATATATATTGGGTTTCTATTCACTTTATTTCCAGTGTAATAATAGCGGGTCGCGAGGCAAATTGGACCCTCCAAATTCAAAGACACCGCTAAAGCTGTTGCATACTTAAGATGATAAAATATATGTCATAACTAGATATATATTTTTCTTTGTATCTTTCGTATAATTAATTAACTAATTAAGAAGTAGATTAGATGAGTCAGTTAAAAAGTTTTGTAAGCTTCAGGCAAAAGTTCAGGATATTCTTACACATAAATCAATAAAACTAGCTAAAAATCTGAAGCAAAATTAATTAAATTAGCGTACCGTTTCCATTAAGGGAAGCTGGCTTTTCAGCAGTGTAAGTTTGGCTAGCCGATATATTTTAACGAATCAATAGTTTCAAGAGTAATTGAGTAAATAAACTAACTATTAAGAACAATAGCATAGGTATTTTTAGATGTGCCCTTTGTATTTCTTCAGGTAGGCCTTTAAAGGGCCGCAGTCCTTGGGAAAATTTTAGGGCGGGAAATCCACTGACTGTATCTCAGCATTTTGTCTGCTCGCAGCTTCAGAGCAAAGAAACTCTTACACCGGTGAACATAGTGTTTTCACAAAATAGGCGAGGATGATTTCTAAAAGTTCTTGAGAAACAAATCATTTAAATAGATGTAGAACGGTAGCAAACAGTGAGTTTGTGTTATGAAATTATTTAAAAATGTAGAATTTGAGTAGATTTTGGTAAGCATATTTTGCTTCGTAGTATTTACGTAGTCTCAAAAATTTTTCTAGACGTTTAATATATTAAAAAAAAATAATATTTATTACTTACACACCGACAAATAATTTTTTTTTGCAACGAAATATATAATCGAATTTATTTTGCCACTTCCATAAGCTTTTAGTTGTTGCAGTTAAAACGTGCTGAAAAGTTTATTTTTAATATTGATCCTCCCACATCTTGTAACAAAAATAACTAAATGGTAAAAAATATGGAAATTAGTTTGTGCTAAATCAAAGTTTTCTTTCAGACGCGAAATTATTAGTGTGATGTAAGTTTTATTTTTATCACCTACCATGCACTCGTGCAGCTTGAGCTAGCGGAAGGGCGTTTTTCTCCGATATTCTCGACAGTAAATGCAGTATAGTAATGACGATTTTGATATAACTCAATATAATAAATTTCTTTTATTCTTAAAATAATAATAATATTGTCTAACAGATTTGGTCCTAATAACTAGTGTTTTAAGTTGAAATTTATTACAAAGAAATTTTGTATATGTATAAAGCAGAAACCGACAACGTGGCAGACTAGCCCCCAGTTGCTGTGCCACCCGTATATTTTTTTAAATTGTAAAAAAGTTTAATTAAAGTATTCTGCTTGAAATGTTAATACATCAAATTACATACCTCTCTAAATGAAATAAAAATGTCAGGCGTCCTGTTTAGTTTCTCTCTATTAGGGATCCTACGGAATTTCATCATGTCCATCCGTCCGTATCACACAGCTTTATAACATCATCAGTTTTTCATCTTTTGCAAAAAAATTTTGCAGATGCATGCTTTACTTTAACCCAAAGAACAGACCTAAAACCAAATTGCAAAAAAATTGATAAGAAACGTAGTGATGAAAAAAATATTTGTCGTTCCCCCCATCGATATCATTGCATAGGTATTCAAAAACAAAAACAATTGTTTTATTTCATCTATTATATTTAGTCAGTTAACTCTCAAAATATGAGTCACCAAGTGTTTTTCTTATTTTCCCAATGGAAAATTTTTCAAATCTGAATATATTTGGTAAAATTACTCACTAATTTCTAAGATATAAACAAA
This sequence comes from Diaprepes abbreviatus, assembly GCA_034092305.1. Lineage (NCBI taxonomy): Eukaryota > Metazoa > Arthropoda > Insecta > Coleoptera > Curculionidae > Diaprepes > Diaprepes abbreviatus. The sequence goes on from JASJET010000129.1 coordinate 6,341,785, forward strand.
AATGTTAAAAATTTAATTTCGTATTTTTCGTTTACTTGGTCGAGTGGGGTTAATTAGTTCTTCAAAAATAAAATTAAATAAGTTATATCACATTTATTATTTAGTCACCTCATTCAATAAATATAAACCTCCAAAATTGCTTGCAGCATATTTTAGGAGTGTTACTTTTGGTGGATGCGCTGGGCAAGCCGGGCAAATATAAATTTTTTTTCTTTATAAGGGATGCAGATCGTATGGGACTTCTCGATATAGAAGCGGGGGGTTTCAGTGGGTGTGTTTCCGTAAATTATGAGGTGATTGCTCACTAAATATATCTTTTATTTTTCAGTCCAGTATTTTCGGGTGTTTTGAATTTGATTTGTCCGTTTAATATATACTACGATCTTTATCTTGATTTATACAGGGTGTCAAAGATAAAATTTTTAAAACCGTTTCTGTAAGTATTTATCTTAATAATAGCTTAATTGTCAGTAAATTTGGTACTCAGGAATTTTTAGCATGAAATATCAAGATCTGGTTACAGTTTCAATGTACATTGTAGAGGGCACCACCAAAAGCACTTCGCTTACATTTAATAAAGCTTCGTAATTTTTTTGTGCCTCGGTATATTAAATTTCTAATTTAAAATTCATATATCTTGACATCTTTTATCCACAAAATTATACTTAATAGCTTCGATTCGAGTAGCCGTTCTGCGATAATCGAGTTTAAATGTTTTATTGCGTACTGAGACTGGTCGTAGTCTTTTTTCATACTTTCAGGCGTAAGACTGATCCAGCAAATTTGAAGCGTATTTAAGGCCTATAGGCCAACAACAATAAAAATTTACTTATTACATAGCAACGATCTAACAATGATAAGTATCATCATTAGTTACAAAAAAAGTCAAACCATTAAATCTGACAAATCTTTATCGTTTAATTTTAAAATTTATCATTTAATTCTTAAATTTTTCGCTATGGCCGGACATTACACTAACATAGAAACAGGGGCGGATCCAGCATTTATCCTTAGGAGAGGGGAACAATATCACTTTTATACCAAACCGTACAGTATATGCCCTACCCAAACTACCAAAATCAGCGGGAGAGGGAGAGTTGAAAGAATTATACGTTCCTAATAGCTATAGGTATGCGAGTTTAAGTCTGTTTTTCCTAATTCGAAACTCTTTTCTTTTTTTTTTTTTTTGGGGGGGGGGGTAAGCGAACGCCTATGGATTACTTTTTATGGCGAACTCTTAAACAGATGGTACAATGTAGACTTGTAAACACCGAAGAAGAATTGTGGACACGAATACAAAATTCAGTGAACACTTTATGCTTAGATGCAGAGATTATGGAAAGGGTGTAGTTAAACTTTCTCCGTAGAATTAATCTTTGTGTATATGAAAACGGAGATCATTTTGAACCTTTATTTAAAGTTTAATTAAAAAATTAGATAAATAAGATGTTTTTGATTATTCCTGCTTTGTGTGTTATTCTTATTGCTCTTTGCCAGTTTAATCTTACATTATTATTATTGTTAGTTCGTCGCTTTCTAAATTTGTATTGTTCGCCCGTTGGTCCTTAAACATGTTCCGACTTTCTTGGTCCGATTCTAAGCTTGGAAAAAGTGTGAAGTGTGGCTACGATGAGTCTCAGTGCGCAATAAAACATTTACAGCCGGATTCATTAACATGGTTTAAATTTGAAACCGCTCTAAATTGACAGCAGATTGTTTAAATTGATAAGAGCAACAATAAGTCAAACAAGTTTTAAATAATAATAAAATACAAGAATAAAAAAATCATCTTGTTTTACTACTGAACCGGCAAAAGTGCAGAATTTTATTTATTTTGGAGATATAACTATTTTTCTTACATATAGTCTTAATATCCTTATATAGGCGTTTATTTGTTGACATATGTAATATAAATTATGACAATATCATAAGCAGAACAAAACTGGCCGGCTCCAAAATTTAAATTTCATGGCAACTAGATCGGGTTTAAATCTTAAATCTTCTTAGTGAATCTGACTGTCAGATTCGATTATCTCCGAAACGGCTGCTCAAAGCGACACCTACTAGATATAAATTTTTTTGTATCAAAGATGTTAAGGAAATAGAGTTCTTAGTTAGAATATTTTTAATTAATATAAAATCACTAATTAGATTTTTTGTATCTCTTGCATGTCTGTTCTCCAACACTTTCCAATTAAACGACTTATCAGAGAATCAGGTTTGATTCCTTTTACTTTTACTATTCCATCGGATTCAGATGCTCTAGCGTTTTTCATTAATTTTGTTGCTTTTTTAACTTCACTGAGGTTTATTATAATCAAGTGCCTATTTTCACTTTTTCTATGTCTATTAATTAAAAATCTAGTCTTCTTTCTAGAAAAAATGAGTCATAATTAATTTTGATTTGTTTTCATTGTCATCTTCGGTAGGTCGTCGCATTTCTGCTTCCAACTCACATTTCTCTGATATTTTATTTGATTTTTAACTTGTTGTTTTATATTCTTTTATTTTTCGCCACTTTCTTGTGTTAGACAGGATAGACATCAATTACACACAATTTTAAATAGAAATACTGTATCTTTTAGACACACCCTGCACATAAACAATATTTTTGTTTTATTAAATTTTGATTTGTTTTAGACATAAATCAGAAATTTTACTGTGCTGCCTTTTAAGTTAGATTTTAGGATTTATTAATTTATAAAATTCAAAGAAAATTGTTTTAAAATTCATACATACTAAAATATTGGGTGTCCGGCAAGCACCTAGCCGGTTTTAATACAAGAGGATTGCAAAGTTGTAATATTAAGGGGTCTTTTAAGTTATAATTTTTCAAAAATAAAAAATTTTTATTAATGTTTTTTTAATAGAAAGAAAAGAGATATCATTTTATAATTTTGCACATATGTTTATTTGTATTTTAACTAATCAAAAAAATTTTTTTTTTTGATTTTTTTATAGGTTTTTTACCCATAACAATTTAAAAAAAAAAACCATAATAATTTTTTTAAAAAGACATCAAAAAATGACGGCCGACGTGATTCCAGGTGATCGTCTGAAAAAAAAAAGAAAATACCAAATTAATCCTTGTTCTAGTGCTCATGGTCGGTCACCTGGAATCACGTCCGTCGTCATTTTTTGATGTTTTTTTAAAAAAATTATTATGGGTAAAAAAATCCAAAAAAAATATTTTTGTACACTTAAAGTACGTATGTGCAAAATTATAAAATAATATCTCTTTTCTTTCTATTAAAAAAAAAATGACTAAAAAATTTTTTTTCTTGAAAAATTGTAACCTAAAAGACCCCTTAAATAAAGAATTTATAAAGTTACTTTTAAAACAATATAAAAATTTAAAAAATAGCACAAGATAGGTGGTCTGGATGGTGGCAATATAATAAAAAACCCTAAAAAGATGTTTCACGCGAGTGCGACAAGTTTGCAGCTAAGTTTCTGCTCTGTTTTATAAATAAATACAATGCCTTCGTCAAAAAATGCAATCGATACTAAATATTTTGGACAATTTTAGGAGTTCTAACTCTATAACCCATTAATGAGTACAAAAAGTAATAATGTATAAAGGCTGTAATAAAGTATGCATTTATAAAATTTTAACAAAATTACAGAGGTTTTTAAAATCATGTACAGCCAAGCGGTCAGGTCAAACACCTTCAGTCTGGAAACAAGTTCTGTAGCAATTGGCATGAAATAACAGGGTAACTCTGATATGGGTGCCAGAGCACAAGGAAATCAAAAGAAATACGGAAACGGACAGCCTCGCTAAAAAAGAAACAAAAACTCCTCGGCTTGGAACCATTCTGTGTATTACCAAAAGTCCACATAAAAGAGGAGCTCCGGAGCTAGAAACAAAATAAGATAAAATTAAGAACGAAAAATTCTTCTTGACCTCCCAAAAGAGAGTAACAAGTCGCATGATAAGACACTGTCCTTTGAGATACCATCTCAAAAAAATGGACAGAGCTGAGAATAAGACTTGTTCTTCCTGTGATCGATCAGCTGAAACGGAAGAATATCTGCTAGTCAAATTCATGACACTGTTCTGTAAGCGACTTACATATCTGGTAGGCATCACCTTAACGTCTAAAGAAATATAACACTTATCTTCCAGAAAAATAACAGACTTCATGAAAGTCTAGATGTCCCGGGCTTATATTAGATTAGGGTAACTTACAAACGATCTTATAGATCGAACTGTTATAAAAAGGCAAGTAAAGCCTCAACGACCTACTCATAATCTACAATCTACCATTTACATTACGTGACACGTCATGTTGAGCCAAATAGATGATGAAAAAAAGGATATAGTTTTTCTTCAAGTCCCGGTATTTAATTTTCAAAATATTCTATTTGCTATGTTTCATTTTTATAACTAAGCTTTTTTTACTAAAAATATTGTCACAACCAGAATCATTAAATTAAATTCAGTCAGCATGCTTCCAAAACACAATCTAATTTTTTCATCTAAAATAGGCTTTACTTTGACTTGCACGCTTCAATTTAAGAAACAATAATATAAAACATGAGAGAAGGAAAAATAACATGAAAGGGAGGTCAATGTTACGAAAATTACTTCAAAATAATTTAGATATAAAAAACCTGCGAAGTGCGTGCCTGAGGCACAGTGTTCCACAACACACGTTTTTTTTTTGTTCTTCTCTTATTTTCCTTATACACCTTACAAGGGGTACTATAAAAGTTTTCTACTTAGTTATGAAGTAAACAATTCTTTTAACAATATTATTTTTCAAATTTTGAATAGTTACGGCTTATATTCATTATTTAAAAATTCAGTATGTATCTTTTTATCTATGTGTAATGCTCCAAAATCAGAACAGAGTATTAAAAATTTTAGATATACGTAATTAATCAAATCTACTAGACTTAATCAATCGGTGCAGTTATCATCTCTTCTACCTAAGAGCAGCAGATTGATAGCATATCAATCATATCTACTACCAGATCCAAACTTAGAGAATGATTTAGAACCTCAGGAATGGGGACGGGTATTGCAAAATGAAAGCTTGTAATCAGCAATAACATTATTACCACCAGCACCAGAAGAACTGATTTGATATTTTGCAATTGCAAAAAAGACTGTGTTTCGAGTTGTGAATGTAGGAAAGTAGGGTTGCAAGCCTTAACGCTTTATCATATCTAAATGATCTTGATGAAGAAAGTGAATATGTACCTGAAGTTCTTGAAGCTTTAAAACTGAATATAACAGACAACGAGAATGGTGATAATGATTAGGAAATTTAAGTTTAGCGGCCAGCAGTGGAAGACGATGACGACAAAGAGGAATATTAAGTTGCATGCTTGGTATTAATAATAAAAGTAACAGGAAAAAATCCTCCTAACATTAAAACATCAAACTTGAATCATAATAATTAATTAAAACGCATTTTAACAATTTCATTTTAAGATCTTATTATGTTTTACAAGCCAAATGGCTTCGCACTCCCTCAGGAATTATTCACTCATTCCAGGCATACAAAGACACCAAAAGTATGAAGCTCTGTGGGAACCCTTTCCATATTATCGGGTCCTAGGTGAGGTTGTCTGCTGTATTTCCTAAGAACTTTCGGACGGTTCTCGCGGTTACAAGAAGAACTGCTTTCTGCATAGGTTTATACAGATGATAACTAAGGCCCAGTCCCTTGATGTTCTGCAGGAGGCTCTTTGGTATCACTCCAGTTGTAGTCAGAACCGTTCGGTCCCAATACAACTTGAACTGATTGTTCTCAAGAATAGGCTCCGGATTGTACTTGTAATAAGGCACTTTTCCTACCTGTAATAGGTTTAACTTTTCTGCTAACTCTTGGTGGAGTATCTTAGCGTCGTGTCTCCCCTTATACTCAGTTGTGGCAAACGCTTGGCATCCTCCAGTTATGTGGTGATTGTCTCCGATGTTCGACAGCCATATCTGCATTGCTCATTTTCTATTGAGGGATCTCTAATGATGAACTTCCGATAGTTCTTCGTCGGAATAACCTGGTCTTGGATAGCTAACAAGAAGTCCTCCGTTTCCGAAAAAATCTGTCCTGAGGTCAACCAGTAGTTAATATAACTTAATATTATTTAACGGATGTGTTTTTTATAAATAATATCAATAAATATACTTTATTAATTAGTAAATAACCTAGATTTCTTCATTATTATAATATTTTTATTAAATAAATAATTTTATAAAGCGTTCTATGTATTGGAGTCCACAGCTAACTTACTGTTATCTAACTTACAGCTAGGTGCTTTCCACTCTTCTCATTCTATCTCAAAATCTGTTAATTGTATAAAATATTGCCATTTGTTGAGAATTTTATGCTCTATAACATTTCTTATAACTTTAAATGTCATTTAGAGCAAAGGAAACAAGTTATTTACAAATAAGGGTCTTTGCGACCTTTGACTTTGATTATCTTGACTCGCGTATACGAGCCTTTGGGCTAAATTATAAAATATCAAAATAAAGATTTATACAAGTTTAAAGCTTGTTATCTTTCATTCCGACGTTGAAACTTTGGATAAATTGGTTTAAGGAAATTAGATGACAAAACGAAATCAAAAAAATGAATTTTTACATATTAAAAGTAAAATTAGTAATAAATAATGCATATTCTTTAATATGCAGTTTTTATTTGTAATATTCTATATATACTACAAAGTTTTCCGCTTTAAATACACTTAAATGCCGTAAAGTCTTTAATCCGTGTATTGCATAAAGAATAGTCTTGCATAATATTTAAACTTGACTAAATTTTATATCCTCTATAAGTCTTTTTGTATTATCTATTTGGACCTTTTTACTTTTGCAGTTACCATGTAATCCACTATAAAAAAACGCAAACCAAGCAAAAATGGCTCAGTTTGTAACTCATATTCAACCGACACTAGTTGAAGCTTCTCACCATCATGTGCCCTATCAACTTCACCACAAGGACCATCATAAAGAGCACCATAAAGAACACCATAAGGATTCCCATGAAAAACATCATAAGGATGGAACCGATCAACAGCAAGGAAGCAAAGATCATCATGGGAAGGAGAAGCATGGTAGTAAGATGCATTTGCCAAAATTAGGTAAGAATTTTTAAGATATTTTTTTTAAAATATGTATAATAGGAATTTTTTACAAAATGAGTTGAGAGAAGTTGTTAAAATTGTTTATTTACAAGTGAAAAATATATAAATTCAGGATCACTACAAAAACTTAATATTTTTACATAACATTTTATCTCAGATATCGGAGAATTGACATACAGTTTTTACTATTGACATTTGCAATAATAACAGCTTCGCCTTCGATTGAAAATTCAACTGAAGAAACCTATAGTTTTTTGAGCCACCAACCTTAGGTTACCAAAAAAAAATAGTTAAAAATGCTTTCCCGCTATTTTTAAACTTCAATTTTGAGTTGAAATTTATAAATATGTTAGGTAATTTGAAAAGTTTTTGGACTGCCACATAGATGGCGTTGATGTCAGAAAATATATGCTGTTGCTGGAATGTTCTATCCTTCCTATGGGCACAAGTTAAATTTTAAGCTGTTTGAGGTAGACATGTTTTGCCTTTTTTTTTAAGAAGAAATTGGAAATTCTTGCAGTGATAAAATATGTGTGAAGGATTTGTTGAACTTCCATTGTCTTTTCGGCTAGTAGTTATCTCTAGCGGTTTTTAAGTGAAACTGAAAATGGCCAGTGTTAACTACTAGGCGAAACATCGTGATATTCAACAAAAAATAAAGACAATGGAAGTCTAACATATATCTACTACTTTGCAAAAACATCGTTGTCAATGAGCTTCAAACGATAGGGAGATGATATTCATATCGATACGGTAAATGTAATAGGAAATTATACTGTTTCACTTGCAACCGTATTTAATTGGCTTGGTGGATTTAAACTTGGTCGTACAGACATCAGTGATGAGGTAAACAGTGGATATCAAAAAACTGATACCAATGAATAAATTATTGATTCTATAAATGATTTATGATTTTTATAGGATTTGAAAAAGCCTTTGGCAAAGTCGAATATTAGGCAGTAAACAACTTTTTAAACAACAATAAAACTGTATACTTAACTTATTTCTAACATTTACAGTAATGTTATCACAATGATAAAGTTACGTGAACACACTAAATCAGTTAAAAAAGTTCGAGGAGTCGAACAAGGTGATACTATCTCGCCAAAACTGAACTGGAGTCAGAGAAAGTCATAAGAATAAATGACCAACGTTTGAATCATTTCAGATATGTGGATGAAATAATACTGACATCCGATAACAAAGATGATACAGAGCAATTGCTCAAAGAATTAGATGATAAAGCCCAAAACATAGGACTCCAGATGAACCACACTGAGATTAAATCGATGACAAATAAAGAAGAAGACATTACCTTTATGTTGGAACAAGAAAAAATTGAACAAGTGAACTATTACAGATACCTCGGATTTATTATAAAGCTTTGCACATCAATCAGTCAAAATAAAAGTTAAGAGACGTACCAGACTTGCTTGGGTAGCATTTGGAAGACTGAGCTATATCCTGAAAAACAGAAAATATCCCCTGTATTTTCGAACCAAAATATTCTATCAGTGTTTCCTTCCACTATTTATCTATCGCTCACAAACCTGGATTCTAACTAGGACCAGTGGAGAGACAAATGCTTAATATAAAACTTTCAGACAGAAAATGAAATCAGTGGAGCCGAGGCGTAACAACAGTGAAAGATGTAACAGAAAAAATAGCATCTATGAAATGGAAGTTTGCAGGACCTGACCGAAGGACGACAGATGAAATAAGATTATAATGGATTGGCGACCATGGGAATGCAGTAGAAAACAGGGAAGACCACAAATGAGGTGGCATGATGCCATAAAAACAGGTCTAAGATAGTTACATAAAGCTCAAGATAAAGAAGGATGGTAGAAAGATGGGCGGCCTAGCTCTAAATTTGGATACATGGATAGAAAGATACATGATATGGTTTTGGATAATAAACGAATGACTACGTATGAAATTCCTGCGATTGCGGGAACTTAAACGAACGGGTATTTCATATTGTGAAGGATGATTTACGGTTCACAAAGCTATTGACAAGATGGGTGTCGCATCGTTAACTTTGGATCAAAAACGCATTCAACTGACTTTCATTGCAACATTTGGATCGATTTATAAAGATGCTTCGGTATACTGCTATGATCCTGAACTACGACAACAAACCACAAAGTGAACTGAACCTGGTTGTTGTTCTGCTAAAAATCAGGAAAAGAAGTAAAAATCATCCAAAAAAAGTTATGCCATCAATTTTTTGGAATGGAAAAGGAATACTATTAACTGATTACTTGCAAATCGTTGAAACAATAGTAGGAGAATATTATTGCAACCTTCCATCCTGGTTGGATGTAAAAGTTTGGGAGAAAATATGTTTTACAGAAAACAAAAATTATCTTTCATGAGAACAATGCATCTGTTCTAAAAGGCGTTTTGACGAAGACAAAAATAATTGAATTACAGATTGGACTGCTTGAACAAATACCTTATTTACCAGATCTAGCTCCTCCTGACTTCATACAAAAGATTTCTGCGCGGAATGCGTTTTTTTTATCGAATAAAGACGTACTTGCAGTCGTAGAAGGATATTTTGAATGCATTCCGAAAAATCATTTCACAGATGGGATATGTGAATTAGAAAATCCTCGGAAGAGGTGTATTGAACTCCAGGCAAAAAATATTGAAGAATCAACGTATTTTTAATTATTAACTAATATTTCATGTCTAGTCTAGAAACTTTTCAAGTAATCTAGTACATGAACAAATATTTTGACTAGGTTAGCAAAGTTTTACGAATTTAGGATAAAATAAATAAAAAACAAAGATTAAACTCATTAATAAGCTATTAAAATAAATTTAAAAACGAGCAGTTAAACAAAAACAAATAACATCCTAATAAAAAACCACTTAACGAAAAATGAAATAAAACCATAAAGAAATGAAAGAAATTTTTCCAGGACACTCTCCGCAACATTATCCCGTCTTGCCGCCAACGCCTAGCCATTATCACGAGGAGTATGTTGAACATGAACATAAGAGAGATTCCGGGCAGTATTTGGATTCCCATGGCATTCCTCATACTTATCAACTACATTTTATTGATTCCCAAGGAATTCATAGGTATGAGTTAAGAATTTCGTAGAATAGGATTAATTTTAGCGATTGGTTAATGTAGTATTTTATTATGCTCTATATAAACATAAAAATATATAAAATTATACAGAATTTATAAAATTTGCTTCCATGAAAAATGCTTTGTTATAATCATCCAGTTGAATACTATATGAGGGTTGCCATTTATATGTCAGGAGTAACAAACCAAAACAAACATTAATCATTGAAAATAGTTTTATTATGTTTCAAAATATTTTCCACGATCATGAATACACTTAGGTCTACTTTTGAACTAATCCCAAAAACATTTTAGTCACTGTGAAGATGGTATCCCCAAAACAAGGTTTTTGAATGTATCAACCGCCTCTTCGGGCATAGAAAACTCTTAATCAAACAGTTTTTTCTTCATGTACGGGAACAAACAATAAATAATTGGGTGCCAAATCAGGGATGAATGGCGGATGATCCATCAATTCCACTTTTCCTCAACGTCACTTTCAGCCGAGGTGAAAGCTACCATTGTCATGTTGAGCAGCAAACAAATGGTAGTATGCTATTTAGAAATGACGGTTTAATGCACGGTTGTAATTTGGACAGTTTTTTTGAAAAAAATAGGTGACAATTTTCTTCGAAGTGCTTTGAGTGTGAGTAGCTTATATTGGTTTTGGTTCATCATGAAAGACCTACACCTATGCCTAGGGATGCCTTAGTCTCAGATAATGACGTTTCTTTACCAGTTCATGCCCAGCATCGATGATTTTTTGCACTATAACCGATTTTGGACGACCATCACGCGTGGTGCTTCATCTCCATTTGATTGCATGCTGCACTCTTATTGAAATAAATCAGGCTGAAATTTATATAAATATCCATTTTTTGGCCGAGATTAAACTTTGAAGTCACTCTAAACAGCGAGGATGGGCCGTTTTGGTTAGAACTAAACCATGTCTGATAGACTGGTTTAGTTCTAACACACACACCAGCGTCAAATGCGTGAAAACAAACTTGTTAGAAATGAGTAGTGACACTATGCCAAGAACCTATAACTTTGACAGATCCTACACCATTCAACTTGGAAGGTAGGTTCTGACCGAACAGTAAGTCGGTCAGGAAACCTCGTCTAGTACAAGGATGGGTCCAAAACTGACCATGGTTCAGGTGTCGGAAGACACGGGGACACACCCAGACTGAACATAAGTGAAGCACTGGGGCAGCAAACTACCGTATTTCAGGCAGAAATACATGTTATCGATGCCTGTCTTTGTAAGAATTTGAGAAAGGATTCCAGAAGAAGGACCGTTTTCATTTTCTCTGATAGTCAAACATCGCAGTATCAAATAGCATCAAAAGAGGTCTGGAAAAGTCTTCAAAACCTTATTGCTCTGGCAAAACACAACAAGGCCACTCTTGCATTGGTGTCAGGTCACGAAGGCTTTCCGGGCAATGTAAAAGCGGATCAACTTGCAAGACAAGACTTTGTTATCACATTTATTGGACCAGAACCAGTATTTGGAATTACAAAAGCTAGAAGCCATTGTGGGTGAATATTCTGGTGGATAAATCAATAACCCCAGACCCACTTTATCCACATTGCGGGCCACAGGCACAGCAAGTTATTACAGAGCACATCATCCGACAAACTAAACCGTGAAATTCTGCGTCTAAGCTGACAACTACATCTTGAGGAAACATCTGTATACAATGGGCATCTTTAGTAAAGAACTGTTATGTAGACTATGTGATGAAGAGGACAAGACGATCTAATACATCATCTTCGAATGGCAAGCTTTAACCTACTGGAGACAGCTTTAGGGATCGGTAAATCCAAAAGGCTTATACCCAGAGGACAAAAAGCGAACAGGCTGCTAAACCTCATCAATACACCCAACTTGTTCACCTAGAACAGATATAACAGGAGACATAATAAGTCTTAAGGCTGCACTGTACGGACTTCTCAACATTGGCCTGTTAAGTCATGTAATCAATAAATCACCCAAAAATGTCAAACTTTTTAATGTATAAGTCAGATGGCATATAGCAACACCAGCGATGCCAGTTCCTAAAATAAGAACGGCTACCCTCGTATAATAAAAGTGAATATATCCATTCATATTACATGTCCTTCATAATTCCTAAGGGTATGATTTACAATTATTCAAAAAACGTAAATATATACATTGCCTGTAAAACATTATAAGTATTAAAATAAAGGGTATTAAAACTTTGGAGAGATATTTGTTTCAAATACTGTACGAAAAATTGGTATTTGAATTTCTGTCAAAGAATGTATTTCATTACCATAGCAACGGATGAACCTGCGTTTGGAGTTAATAACTCTGGATGATAATTTAAATATTTTTAGTTAATTAAATTTGAAAATTAATTTAAAACCATACTTTGTTTAGATTTTATATCATTTATTCAATTAATTCATTATTCAATATATGTATAAAAATAGATTTCACATAATATAGATAATATTTTTTCAGCGCAAATTAATATAAGAATTTTGAAATTTCTATTTTGGAAATAAACGGTGTTAAAATAGAGTCATTCAAAAAATTTATACAATACCGTAAAAGTGGGTTAAAAACCATACTTTAACAAGATATTATCGTTTGGAAGAAATAAAGGTTTTTTTATAGGTATAGAACTTTTAAATGGAATAAAACAAAGATGAATTTTTTAAATTGACATTAAATTTACTTTATTCCAAAGATAACCTTCTGGCATTATAATTTAAATATGACTTCTGGCATATGACCGCCACGGCTGGCTCGGACGTAGTCTAATCTGGAGGTCCAATTTTCGATGACTTTTTCCAACATTTGTGGCCGTATATCGACAATAACGCGGCGAATGTTGTCCTCCAAGTGATCAATCGTTTCGGGCTTATCGGCATAGACTAGCGACTTCACATATCCCCACAGAAAATAGTCTAGCGACGTTAAGTCGCACGATCTTGGAAGCCAATTCACGAGTCCGAAACGTGAAACTATGCGGTTACCAAACGTTTCCTTCAATAAATCAATTGTGGCACGAGCTGTGTGACATGTTGCGCCGTCTTGTTGAAACCACAGCTCCTGCACATCATATTTGTTCAATTGATGAACGAAAAAGTCAGTAATCATGGCTCTATAGCGGTTACCATTGACTGTAACGTTCTGACAAGCATCATTTTTAAAGAAGTACGGACAAATGATTCCACCAGCTCATAAAGCACACCAAACAGTCAGTTTTTCTGGATGTAACGGTGTCTCAACATACACTTGAGGATTATCATCACTCCAAGTACGGCAGTTTTGTTTATTGACGTATCCATTCAAACAAAAGTGAGCTTCATCGCTAAACAAAATTCGCTTATGAAAATCGGGATCAACAGCAACCTTGTTTTGGGCCCATTCACCAAATCTATGCCTTGCTAAGTGATCGTGTGGCTTCAATTCTTGCACGAGTTGGATTTTGTAAGCACGCAAACCAAGATCTTTCCGCAAAATCTTCCATAAAGTGAATGGACACATATCCAATTCCTGTGCACGATGGCGGATAGACTGATTCGGGTCTTCCTCTATGCTACGCTCTACAGCAGCAATGACTTCTTCTGTACGCACTGTACACGTGGTGCCAAAAAGGTTCCATAGTTAATCGAATTAATTGCTCTCATGGACGATTATGTTGACCGTAAAATGGACGTAGTGCGCGATACGTATTTCGAACAGAACCATGATTTTCAAAATAAATTTGCACAATTTGGAAGCGTTGTTCAGGCGTCAGTCTATTCATGTTGAAATGCCAAACCAAACTAAATATAAATCACTTGACAGCTGACAAAATGGCCGCCAGTTAAAAAAGTGTTGCCAACTTAAAGTTCTATACCTCTATAAAAAAAACACCCTTTATAACAAAATTTAAATCATATTCTTTAAGAACTACTTTGAAGATTCAGAATGGTGAAAAATGGGTCTAGACTAGACTGTCTTCACTTTTTCGCATTTTTTCTGCTAATTTTCAGTGGAAGTTAAAAAAGTATAAAATTTTCGGGAGAATTTTGAAAAAGCAGCTGTTCTTTAAATGAAGATATTGATATGTATAATTATTTTTGTTGGAAAAAAAATCCTGCGAAATAATTTTTGCAAATTTTTTCACTGCTTGTTTTTGATTACGTTTTTAACCAGTGTCTCAAAATGATAGAAGTGCAAATTTTGATACGCATAAAGGAAGTTTTACATATAACCAATATTTCTTTACGCCAGTCACATTTAGTAAAATATTTTTTATACTATATCTTCATACATAAAATTATTACAGGGACTTCCATGGTTATGTCGAGGACACTAACGAACATGATTTCTACGAAAAAGACTATCAGCATGAAAAGGAACACCATTTAGAGAAAAAAGAATATATTCATGAAAATGAGGAAGTATTCGCGAGAAAAGCTGTTCCCGAAGATAGGTCACCATTTGAAAAATCACCGTCGAAGGAGGAAAGGAGACCCATACCACCACAGTTCATTAATTTGCAGCCAGTACATGGAACTGAAAATAAATATCAAACGGTAAGTAGCTCTTTATTTAGAAAAGTAATTGTAAATGAATATTATTATTCTTGTTTCATGTTATATTACTATTACAATGATGTTTCTATAAATCTCAGCAGTCAATATTACACAATATATTCTGATTGCATTGCAGATTTTATAATTCCTGAAAAAAAATAATATCCTTATGTAAGTTATATACTCAGAGAGCAGGCGCGGATCCAAGGGGGGGGGGCGGTGGGGGCGATCGACCCCCCCCAAGAGCTTTGAGTTTAGGAAAATTGACCCTATTTTACCTCTTATACTATAGTTTATTCAAGAACTAGAGAAAGTAATAAGTCATTTTTTACTCTTTTTTTTTTTCTTCGCAAACTATCTTTAGTCCGATGTATTTGGCAAAATTTGTTAGACACATATTTTTCATAGGAATGGATTAGAGACTTTATGATCAAAAATATCGATCTATAATAATGGACTATTCGGGTTTGATAACAATAGATATTTGGCTGTGTGAAATGTTAAAAAGAATTTTAACCCTTGTCATAGGCGTCAGAAGGAGGTTTATTTTATCACTAAGTATTTTTGGCATAGAATATTATTTCGGTAATGAACTTGAAATAAAAAGTTTTTATAATATTTTTTGATTTCTTATGATTTCTTAATAATTCACATACATTAGAAAATATAGATAATTTTGACATATTTAACATAAATCACAACTGTATTTTTATTATTTTTAATTTTGGCATAGAAACCATTTTAGGCACATACAGATTAAAACATAGACTTTTTTTCTCAAAAAATTCTAAGTTATAATTTAAATACTTACAAAATACCCATTGTCAAAAATACAAAAAGTTAAACATATATAAACAAAATAAATTGGTTCATATAATATTAAAATTTTTTTGGGACTATCGGTGATTTTGTTATGAATTAAAACATTTTTAGGATATTTAACGTTTCAGTTTATTTATTTCTTAAACCTTCTGTAGAATTAAAATTAAACAGTCAAAAAGGGATTCAAAAGTAATTAATTTTTATATGTCACAGAAAATTTAAATAACAAATTGTGTTTACGCTGGTAAACATTACGTATCTAATTCGTAATCAATGTCAGTGAAGATATTTTCGCTCAAATTAATTATAATTGGTTTCTCTATCTCACCGATCATGAGATCGAGTTTCCACATTTTCTTTTATTCTTTTATTATACGGATTTTTAGAAATTTTCTGCACTTTATTCAAAAAAATCTTTCAAAAGTTCAGTTAAATGTCTAATTTTGTAAATTGTGTTATTTCTAGAAACTCTACCTTTTACTAGAGAGATATTTCCTTCTCCAACGGACATTTTCCGGACGAGCTATAAGAACAAATTTCCTATCTGTTCTTTTAATTTTAGAAAAATCCCGATCTTTATTGATTTTACTTAGAATTCTGTCGATGGTTGGGATCTGCTTCTCATAATAAAATGTATGTATAACTCCTTTTATTGCAGTTTACATCTCTTCTTGCAACGAGGTTTTTCGTCCGCCTGTGATCGAATGTAGCATGGAAGTACTAACAATTCCAGTCGTTTTTTTCTCCTTCAGTATTCGGTACATCGATTTTCCAACTCCTGTCATGTTGGAACACATCTCAACAGAGCTTTTTACATGATTATCTAAATATTGATATCTTAAGGCATCATAAACATTCATCGTAATAAGTTTTTCGTTGAGGAAAAAATGCCTTGGTCTAACGATTTTTGGAATAAATATAGATGTGGAAGCCATAAATTTTGGGTATCTCACTAATCTCAAATAATATATAAAAACAAGCACGAACAAAGGTAAATCATTAAGGACATATTGTAAGGTGTACTTTGCTCAGTGAGAGAAATTAAATTGAACTATAAAAAATCTTATTGTTGCATTAAATTTATAAAAGCTTATAATATTTCAAAACAATTAAACATAATTAAATTTACGGCAGTCTTCAATTACTCTCTAGTTCTTGAATAGAGTATAGAAATGTGTATGCTTGCGATCGCCCCTCCCCTTCCCAAGAGCTTTGAGTTCAGGAAAATTGAACTGATTCTGCGTTTTATGAATTCAGGAAAATAGACCCGATTCTGCCTCTTATACTAGGAATATGTATGCTGCTCGCATCCTTCCCCCCTGTCAGCAACTTGTTTTCTCCTGTGATCGCCCCCCCCCCCTCTTCAAGAGCTTCAAATTCATAAAAATAGACCCGACCCTGCGTTTTACACTAGAAATGGGAATGTTTTTGGTGTCTCCCCACCCCCTCCCCCGTCGACAACTTGTTTTCGCTTGCCATACTGTACTTTTGTAATATCACCGCCCCCCCCCCCCAAGAGTGAGGCTGGATCCGCCCCTGTCAGAGAGGCGTGATTAATTTTACTATCAAACTCTGATGAATAAACATCAGGGATATAAATAAACATACTCTTTTTCCGATTGAGTAAAATATTCATATTAGGTAATTAATTTTAATTACATCATATAATAGTTTTGAAAATGTCAGGTGTGTTATACGCCGAATAAATTTAAAATGTTAAGTGCTTTTATTATGACTCAAGAAAAGGGCAAATCTCTGGACTTTGTATTACGTACATGAAAGGAAAATGCCAAATCGTTTTCATGAAATATTAAAGAAATATTATCGGCATATCATACTTTGAAAAGTTAGCAATATTTTTAATTTAACTTGAGAGAAATTAAAATAATAGTCATTATGGTTGATACAATATTTGTATTGTTGTTTTGTAGAGAGTTTTATTATAAAGCATATATACTACTGATTAAAAAGATTGGCCCACCTTACACAAAAATTAGTAAAACTTCAAAGTTTTATATTTCAGTAAGCAGATATTGAATTTGTATTTTTCAAGGTTTTATTAAACTCGAGGCTGTCTGAAGGAAAATTACCGCAGGAAAATTCTGTAAAGACGATTTTATAGATTTGTCAAGACGTTGCAAATGCCTTTTTTATTTCTTCCGTAGGTCTAAAATTGACCGAAATAAGGCGTTTTGTGCGGAAAATGAGCTTTTTATTGAATATTCGGTATCTTTTAAACTAAACGAGTTGTGCATGAAGCTTTAACAGAATAGTTAGTTCACCAGTACCACGTTGAAACAGTATACGTTATGTCTCCGGATGATTATCTCGCAAGACTTCAATACTCCAACTGGTTTTTACAGCAACATAACCTAAATATAAATTGTTCTAACCTTATTTTGTTTACCGATGAGGCCAGTTTTACAAGAGATGGAATAATAAACTTACACAGTTTACATTTTTGGGCCGATGAAAACCCACACGCTATAATTCAAAACAAACACCAACAAAGGTTTATTGTAAATGTGTGGGCTGGCATTATCGGAAATAATTTTATTGGTCCATTTGCTTTGGAAGAAAGGCTCAATGATGAGGTTTATTTACGATTTCTGCAGCAAAATTGAAATAATTTATTGAAAGATGTCCCTCTTGATAGAAAAAAGCAAATGTGGTATATGAATGATGGTGCTCCACCTCACTTTAACCGTATAGTAAGTCAACACTTCACTAACGTTTTTGGCGCTCGATGGATAGGTCGAGTTGGGCCTGTTTTATGGCCACCAAGTTCTCCAAATCTAAATTCCTTAGACTTTTACTTCTGGAGACATCTAAAAGAAGTAGTTTATTCAACACCAGTAAATACTACAGAAAAACTACTAGCGAGAATAGCACAGCATTCTAACGAAGTCCGTAATAATGCCAGAATATTATTTGCAATTCAGCGGGAAAATATTCGAAGAATAAGAAAAAGTATTGCTAAAATAACATTTAAACGTTTCACTACTTTTTCATTTTAATAACATTGTGAATTATTTGGGGCCCGATCAACCATTGAAAGGTTTTTGGATTTGACAATGTTCGAGCTGGAAATCTTTCAGCATAATATCTTATTGGCTTCGAAGAGTGAGGACCTCCTAATAAATTAAAGCACATCAGCACACCCTGCGTATTTTATTTTTTCCTGTTTGTGTTTAGCATTAGTAACTTTTAAGTTTTTCGCATAAAAACCGATGTATCTCGAAAACGGCCAGTTTTATCGAAATGACTTAAGAGTGCCTTTTTTGAAGAGGGATGATCTGTTGACTTACTATTTAGAAAATCAGTTTTTAGCTCTGTAAAATAACGTTTATCAAAAGATAGGCCCAACGAGTGTGGATGCAAATCCGCTCCTGACTTCTCTAATGGTCTAAAACATCTACTGTAGTATTGTTTAATGAGTCTTTATGGCCTCTATAAAAAATTAAAATTTAATTAAATTATACAAGTCGGTTTAAAACTTAGAACCGATGAGGTAAAATGCTGGGTACCCCTTTAGGGCTCTGTATCTCCCTTAAAGAATTTTTTTCTATGATAAAGTAGGATTATTTTGACCTCCCCTGTATGCCTTAGGGGAATTGGGAGGTACTTACCGGACACCATATTTACTTTGTCTTTTCTTGGGTTTAGGATTTTTATCGAATAAAAAATCTAAACAATTTGACTTTTCGCCCTCTATTTAACATATTTTCAGAAATTTTTTGTTTTTTTAGTAATTTACCATCCCAAAAAATATTTTTTATATAATTAAAAAAAATCATACAAGAACATGTCTACGATTTAAAAAACAAACAACACTTTAAAACAATACTCAAATTTTTAAAAATATATTTATTTTACCAGTACGCGCCCTGAACATTCTGTTTATTAATTAAGAAACAAAATGTTCAGAACGTATATAGGAAATTTGACCCCCATTTTCACCAGCCTAATTTAAACAAAAATATTAAGGATTCGATCCTGTTAATAAACATCAAAAATTGAATATCCTCTTAAATATAAAATTAAATATATGCGTTTTTTGGTGCATTGTATAATATAAAAAATAAAATAAATTCGCATTCCATGTATCCGCAGTACCTAAATAGGCGACGTAAAAGTCGCACTCCATTATTAATTAATAATAAAAATGTTCAGAGTGCGTACTGGTAAAATTAAATATATTTTAAAAATTTGAATAGCGTTTTAAAGTGTTGAATAGTGTTTTAAAGTGTTGTTTGTTTTAAATTGTAGACATGTTCTTATATGAATTTTTTAAATTATATAAAAAAAATATTTTTAGGATGGTAAAAGAATAAAAAAAAAAACAAAAAAATTTTGAATGCTTTCAATAGAGGGCGAAACATCAAATTGTTTAGATTTTTTGTTGGATAAAGAATCTAAACCCAAGAAAAGACAAAATAAAAAAAAGGTTTTATATATATATATATATATATATTTGTGGAGCAAAATTTTCCTGGCGCGATGCTTGAGCGCAAAATTATACTATTTTTAACTAAAGTTTGCGTTAAAATGAATGTAAGAAAATTTTGGAATAAATGTGATATGTGATAAATAAATTTATTTCTATTTCTATTTCATTGCCTCAAGGTGTTCTCCATTAATTGCTCGGCGATTGAACAAAACTATCCTCGTCGCGTGTATTCCACATATAAACAAAGAAAAGTAAATATTGACAGAGCAGTTAAGATAAGTCAAGGTCAATTAAGTGAAAAAATACGTAACGAGTTTCATTATTTATTTATATGTGTATTTTCTTAATATCATTATTTGTTATTTAATTATTTTTTCCTTCCAATTAGTTTCACTCCGAACTGAAACTGTTTTAGAATTTTTTCATATTCACATGCGCAAATCGAGCGTATATTTCTTGTTGGAAAAAAATGAAATAATCGGAAAATAATATTCCCCAAACTGCAGAAGTTTTTGGCCTAAGGAGGAAAATACAAAAATTACATATCAAAAATATTCGATCTTCTTCTTTTAAAGATATATACTTGAGTTGCCGGTGTTGCAGGAATCACTTATTCGTAGACGCCTTCGTCTAAACATCCAAAATGACGATGACGTTGGAATCGGAACTATACTTTTTCCTAGTCAGGAATCTTTTGATGTTTTGGATGAGGTTGAGTCCAAAAGCTAAGTGGAGTGAATATACATGCATGCGGCGAGAGTTTAAATTTCATTTCATAAATTTTGGTCATTACCATGACAGCTTTCTGGTTGAAAGCGTCGTCCTGATGAAAGGTGACTTTCTTGTTCCCCAGACGCGTTTTTTTTTTGATTTTTAGTTTTAACTAGTTCCGAAGGACAGCTTAATAGTAATGTAAATTGTTTCGGCATTTTATAGATAAACTACTAATAAAACTTCTTTAGAATCTCAAAAAACGGTGACAATGACCTTTTTTTCGTGTTTGTTTTCCCTGACCTTTCTACGGTATTAATCGTTGTTTGGTTTTGTGTGTATACTGTGGACGAGCCAGAGCTCATCTGGTAACAGACCGCAGCAAAAAGTGCTGTTCGGATACAATCATGAGTTGCAGTTTTTGGTCCGGAATCATCAAATGTGACACCTATTTTAGGGATTTTTTGGATGACTTCTTCTGTTGTGGTGAACTTTGGTGTTTCAAAATGCTCAGTATTTTGAATTGAAATTAAAAAATTTCTATAAGGGAAAAATACACGAAAGAATTATGCAAATCGGCTCGGAAGTTTATGAATTTACAGTGTAAACAATAAAAAAAAATAAAATGTTAACTTAAAATAAAAAAAGATTTTCTTTTACAAAATTAATGGAATTCCAAAATTTGTGTAGCCTATAACAATCTCCGAGTGATAAGGGAAAAATACGAGAAATAATTATGCAAATAGGTTCAGTAGTTTTCGAATCCATATTAGTATGTTTATTCTCATTTTTGGGCTTTTTAGATGGTTGAAATGAATAAATAAATAAATATCGTAAAATCTTTTTGAAATAAAAAAAAAAACGTTAATTTATAAATAAAACTGTTCAATATTTATGAGGTTTATAATTTTTTATTCATTATTATTTTAAATAACGAAAAAAAAGCTAATGTTTTTATTATCTATTATCTACGATTCTAAAACTAAAACTTTTAGTTTCACTTGAAAACGGCTAGAGATAACTACTAGCCGAAACGTCGTGATATTCAGCAATAATAAAGACAATGGAAGTCCAACAGATATCTACTACTTCGCAAGAAACATCATTGTCTGTGACCTTCAAACAAATACTATATATATATATATATATATATATATATATATATATATACAGGGTGTCCAAGATAAGGATCCTAAGCATGGGGATCTCGGAAACAGTTGGAGATACGAGGTCGGTTTAATTAGAGAAAAGTTGCGCAATTTAGTGCTAAATTAAACGCAGTTAAAAAAATTTAAAAATTTCAAACACTTCCGGAGATTTCCGGAAAAAAACGAAATTTGGCAAAATCGTTTTTAATTTTTGCAGGCTTTATTTAAAGAGATATCCGAAAATAAAAGGTAGATTCTCATTGCCACTTTTTATTTTTTATAATTTGGTCTAAACAAAATTTAAATCCGACGTTTCGTTTCTGAGATACCATCATGAACTTTCATTTTTTATATGGAACAAAAAAAAGTATCCCATGTATTTGATAGCATTTTTTATTACAAATTCAACGGTGTATCACACTTGCATATCAAGTGTGTAGTTCATTGGCTTTTATAAAACTGATATACCTTTCTCTCTCGCTCTCACGGAGCTCTTATGGAAAGTACTTGAACTACGTATTCGATATGCAAGGGTGATACACCGTTGAATTTGTAATAAAAAATGCTATCAAATACATGGAATACTTTTTTTTGTTCCATATAAAAAATGAAAGTTCATGATGGTATCTCAGAAATGAAACGTCGGATTTAAATTTTGTTTAGACCAAATTATAAAAAATAGAAAGTGGCAATGAGAATCTACCTTTTATTTTCTGATATCTCTTTAAATAAAGCCTGCAAAAATTAAAAACGATTTTGCCAAATTTCGTTTTTTTCCGGAAATCTCCGGAACTGTTTGAAATTTTGAAATTTTTTTAACTGCGTTTAATTTAGCACTAAATTGCGCAACTTTTCTCTAATTTAATCGACCTCGTATCTCCAACTGTTTCCGAGATCCCCATGCTTAGGATCCTTATCTTGGACACCCTGTATATATATATATATATATATATATATATATATATATATATATATATATATATATATATATATTTATGTTTTAAAATGTTTGAAATAGAAAATATTCTTCTCGGTGAAGTCTTGTTTATTCGTTAAAGTATTGAATTTACGAAAAGAACGCAAGAGTTTTTATCAAGAGGAACATTTTTTACCCAAAACATTTTCCCTTATCAATGTGTCATATATCAATACGCATTTTTAACTTTAACCATGAATAAAGTCGCATGGACAATTTCTAGATTATGGTTCTTTGGTTTTTTATGAATATGTAACACTTATTTTGTCGGACACATATTCAGTGTATTCTATGCCTCATTTTAACCTACATATGTGTGAAAGAGGATATTTGTAGTAATCAGTTATACTTTCTGGGAAAATTAATAATTTCCGAACGCCGGACTGGGAAATGGCGTACAAAATTTATTGGAGAATATAACCACTTAATTGTACAAACATTAATTAAGGAACTGTGAAAAAATCAGCAGGTTAGTAATTAAAAAAAAAACATTATTTCGACATATTAGATGCGGGGTGGACTTGACGATCGGCGCGTCATTTTGTCGCACCCATTTTGTTCGTGTTTTGCATCAAACTATTCTACAATTTAACTGCAAAAGAAAGTGTTGGTCATATCAATTTAAAACTTCACAAAATTAATGTGTTTTGCAATTGTCCGTTCGAAAATGCAGCGAATACGAGAATTTTTGCAAATAAAAGAAGTTATAGGGGTAACGACCAGTGGACTGTTATTTAGAGATATTGCAGGCGGTGGACTTGATGATCGGCGCATCATTTTTGTCGGACGCATTTTTCTACATAAGAAAGTGTCCAATAGTATAAGTAAAGACCAAATGATTTTTATTCCTAAATCTATCATCAAAATTTATTTTTTCTTACCTTAAAATAAATATGGTATTATCGAGATAATAATAAAGATTATATCTGTACGCGTCGAATGAAACACACGAGACAAGTAAAACGACTGGAAGTAAAAATGTAAAAATATACAAAAGCATAAAAATTAACTTATAATAGAATAATCAATACAAAGATAATTTCTCTATATATGTTGTAAATTACGATGAAAATAAATCATTATAGCCTAATGTTAATATATTCCAGAAAGGAACTTCCAATTTGCCTGTGTAATGGGCCACGCCCTAATGTACGGAGGTAGTCTAGCTTGATTTATCCTTTTTTAAAATATTTTCACGCCTCGCCATGGGCGTTTTACGTGAGGTTTATTGGATTAAAATTTTCTTAAATGAACCTAATTATGATGATATTTATTTATTACATTATGATAACACCAAACATCTTAATGTGAAAAACTGGGTGACACCTAAACGCTTGCCAAGTTCTGTTCCAAAAAAAAATATTTAAACTTTCGCGCTTTGAACTCATAAAAACCCAATAAAGTTTACTTTGGCTAGTTTATTTAATTTAATTTACCGAAGGAATAAAATTTTTTTAAATTGCAAACCTGATTAGTTTTTAAAAATTGTTTTATTTTCTAATTACAAAAATTTAGTTATCACTCTTTTAAATGCAAAAGGTTAAAAAATATAACGCTGTAGTAGTAAATGTTTCGGATTTTATTTAGACGGTGAAAATTGAGAAATATATCACCAACTCCCTTTGTATTGTAACAATGAATAATACTGTATGTAATTAAGCATGTCTGGTTCCAGACAGAACAGACATTGTAGGATATAGGCGTTTTGTAGGGTTAAAATCCTAGGTTTTAGTGATAACCTTCCATTTCAAACCAAATATAACTGCACTGTGACGTGAGTCAGACAGCTAAAGTGTATAGAATAATACCAAATGGAATAAGTAGTGATTTGGTATCAACAAAATATTTCTCAGAACAATATGAGGGTGACAGTTTGAATTTCGGGGATAACAAACAAAATTTAATATTTATTACAGAAAATAGTAAATAAACTTACAGGTGGATTCCAGGTCAATAAAGGTCTGAAATAGAGAAGCTGCCTCCCGCCAACCCTTTTTAAAATATATTTAGAGCAAACATTACACACGTGGAAAAAAAATGCCAGGGAATGGGTATTCCACATAGAAATACTACGATGTATATGCTGTTTCGCAGATGAACAGATCGTACTGGCACAAGATAACGATGATTTGGAATATATGATAAGGAAATTAATACAAGAATACCAGAGATGGGGGCTCGAGGTAAACATAACCAAAACTGAGTACATGTGCATAGGCGGAGAGACCAGAGACCTTATTGTGGAAGACGGTCAGCGCATCGAACACTGCACGAATTATAAATACTTGGGGATGAAGTTCACAACAAATAGAACCCAATTCTATGGGACCCAAATATATCTAAGTAAAACAAACCGTTCATTTTTAATACTATTATTAAAAGCATAGTCACAAACAGCTCTGAAGTCTGACAGCTAAACCTCCGAGAAGACAGTGTTAGTCACTGAAATGGACATCTGGAGACGATCGGTTACAAAATCCAGAAGAGACAGGAAAACAAATGACCGTATCAGAGAACTAATGGGAGTTACACAATAGTAGATGATATAATAACAAAACAATTGATACGGTGATATGGTATGCCACGTGCAGAGAATGGCAGAGGAACGACCTAAACAAGTACTAAGCTGGATACCGCAAGGGAGAAGAAAACAAGGGAGATCAGGGAAAAGCTGGCGAGAAGGTATCGACGGAGAAATGAGAAATAGAGGCTTGGAGGATGATCAGTGGATGAACCGAAATTGCTGGCGTTTGGGTATCAGAAGACGGCGTAGAACGTTATATATATATATATATATATATATATATATATATATATATATATATATATATATAATCTCATTGAAAATGGCTTTACGGCTTTTCAAAATATTCTCCACGATGATCAATACGCATTTCTGTTTATAATGGACTTATCAACCGCCGTTTCTCGTGCAGAACACTGTTGACCGGGCAGTTTCTTCTTCATATATGAGAACAAAATAAAAATCATTGGACACCAAATCGGGGATGTACGGCAGATGACCCATGAATTCACTTGTTTAAGCCGATGTATGAGAGGTTATGGTGAAAAATGATCCATCGTCTCTGATTTATTTTCCTCAATTCACCGAAAACTTCCGATAAAAAAATGATTGTGTACCAATTTTGTGACGTAACTTATTGGAATAGGTTAAGAAAATAGGATTTTATCATAGAAAGGCTGTTACTGCTAAAACCGTAGTGCTGAAATTTTAAAATAGGTAAATCGTAGTAAAATGTAATAAATTTTATGCCTCAGGCTCAATGAGATAATCAGAAAATAAGATTTGTTGTAAATTTACACGAAGCAGTTAACTGGTACACTACCATGTGACTGTAGTAGATTGCTATATATAACAAATCTTTTTTTATGTTCTAGAATAAAAACTTCCGAAATAAATTAATCGTACCTAATTTAAAATTTAAGATATTTTCGAACTTTAGTGTTTCAGCTAGTTTTTATGAGCATGCGATAAATTATTTACATTAGAAAGGGATGTAATTAACCTTTAAAACTTTTAATAAAGTACTAGTAAACAGTAATTTTGTAAAAAAATCTAAGAAAAAGAAATAATTAATTTTCATAAAAATTCAGGTGGATATCGAAATATTATTAAGTTGATAAGTTGAATCCCTTCTAGGGGTTCTTTACCCTTCCCTTAAATTTTGGCCTCTTAAGCCTGAATAATTGATTAATTCAATGACATAGCTAGCCAATGGTGACTAATCGGTTCGCTGGAAATCAGTTTTTAGCTTTCAATTTATCTTTTTAACGATTTGAACGTAAAATCATCCAAAAACATGCTTCATCTGAATAATATACAAAATCGTCGATGTAACCCACATAACATGAAAAACTGCATTAAGCTTACAGAAAGCTTTCGAGAAAGTTCTGGAACCCTACAAAAAGCTTTTGTGGAAGCTTCCAGTGACGACAAAATACCTGCCACAAAGAAAATGTTAACCTTTCCCATACATTTCTTTAAATTCTCTGTAATATATCATCAAAAATTATCTGGGGATATTTCATGTTTCAATTTATTCATAAGCTTCCTGGAAAGTTACTGAAATTTTTCATGAAATTTTAGTCGGGAAGCTTTCACGTTATGCGGGAGTTCAGGAAAAGACAGGGTCTAATTTATTATGTCAACTGTTATATATATCCTATGTGAACAAGTTGGATCTCTCATTCAGATTTGGGAGTCTGTTTACTATTTTGTACTTTGAGTATAAGCATTCCGGGTTGAGCGATCCTTGATGGTGTCTCCAGTAGGTTAGAGCTTCGCATACATGTTGGTTCTTGATTATAGACGCCCATTGGGTTTCCTCAAGCTGTAGTGGCCTGTTATTAGTTCGTTTACCAACCTAATCTGTTGTCTGATTAAAAATTTTTTGGTTCCAGTGGGTCTGATATTAATAGTTTATCACCAGGATCTTAAAAGCAGCTCACGCGATGCTTTTATTACTACTGAAATGCTTGTTGAACGTTGTGATATGTCTGGTCTGAATACGTTACTGGACTATGCTTGCCGATTATTTAGATGTGTACAAAGTGACAATAGAAAATAAGATGCGATTGATTAAAATTCATTATCAATTTCAGAATTTTATAGCAATTGTCAGTTTTTTAAATTTGTGAGAATCATCACTAATTCATTAAAAATTGTCTTGAAATAATCATCAACGATCATAAACAAGAGGTCATTTTCTGTTAGGAACCCTCGTAATTGACCAATTATCAGCAATTATGGTAAACTCATGTCCAAGTAAGAAGAGCTAACTTTCTTATTGATTAGAGTTCAAATCCATCAGAGAAACAAGCACGAAAAAGAGAACCTGATCTATTGCAGGATTCATGCACGGGCCCACCCAACGAAGCCTGCATTGACGTCATTTTCTATGAGTAAAGCCAGCACAGCGAATATCACAGCTTTCAATACGTAGCTTGGCAGCGAAGCAACAAATTTTGGGTTGCTTGATACCAATTCAGGCCAGTTGTTCGTTTCAGGTTATCATACAAACGGTGTGTCTTCCAATGCTCCTCTTCTCTTCCATAGTGGCTATCTTTAATTATTGTAAAGTTTTGTCTTCTATTTTAGAGGAATTTTTGAATTGAGAGCATATTTTAATGTTCGACAGGTTACCCATACAAATCTGATTCTATCGTTCTATCTCTGTTTCCTAGTTTTGTTTGGTAATACTTACTGATTAATCCAGGTAGATATATGACTAAACTTTTTAGATTCTTTGCTCTTCTATGTTTATAGTTTTTCGCGTGTGTCTTCATTAATCATATATTATAGATTTTGAATATTAATTTCATTTCTGCTTCAATTTTTGGCATTTTTAATAATTCATTTTGACTTCGTACAGATGTTACATTGCCGTCAAAGAATCATAAGCTGTTAAGTTTCTCCTTGTAGATATTTATCCCTTTCTATACCAAGCCTCAGAGATGAAAACAAGCTTCAATATTCCGCTGTATCGAATGCCTTTCAGAATTCTTTGAATGCCACATATGCCTACAGTATGTGGCATTCATTTGTTCTATTGTCATTTTGACTGTGTATAGGTGTTCAATGGGACAAAAATTTCTTCTAAATCTTGTTTCTTCTTTGAACAAATATATCTAGAATTTTTGTTCTAGTTTATTTGTTATCATTCTCACAAATAGCCTGTATATCGGATAAAGAACGTTGAAAGACCAGTAACTTTCTATACCAACTGAATATCTTTTCTAAGATATTAGAATTATAATAACATGAACTCAATTTTTAGGCATTGAACCTGCCATAGGGAATTTGTTGAAGAGTTTTCCAAAATACAAAAAAAAAAACAAAAATTATTCGAAATTCTATGGTTGTAAATGACTTTATTTATTTTAATGATTTAAGACATGAGTAAAAACCACTACTACATGTTGAATAATGTACTAATTAACCACACTAAATAATAGCTATTTATAATGCCGCTACATGAAAAAAATAGTTTGCTGAAAGTTATTAAAATCTACTTAATATTATTGTTTTATAGTAAAAATATTTTTTGTTTTTCGGAAAAAAAAAACAAATGGATCGAATTGGGAAAATACATAAAATTCATTATCTCTCAATTTATTTGCAATGTTTATCTTAATATTTGCAACAGATGTTCCCGATCTACACATAAAATATTTATGGTCCACGAGACAACAAATACAAAATATTTATTTTCCTGTGACGCCCATGACTCAACAAGCCATTACATCTTTCGTCTGGCTCCAAGATTCCTGAACAAGGAAATGGAGCCGACGGGACGTTCCCGCAGGATAGACGACCTTTTTGTAGGCGTCTAATGGCGTCGCGATGGCTGGCGAAGCTAGCAAGGATGGCAAAACACTAGTATCTTCGAGTATTCGATATACTGTTATCGAAGTTTGAAGTTTTAGAAAAGCTGAGAACTGTCGCGGCATATGTATAAGTTTAATGTTTAATCTATACAATATAATGTCCAATATTTTATTTTGTATTTGCTTAGTATATTTGTAAATAATTTTTAAAGCATCGGTCTAACTTATCTAATTTTTGCTTATTATTGACATCCTTCCTTAGCACGTGCTTTAAAGCAAAAGACAAATTTTTTAAATATTTTATTTGTTTTAAACAGAATGCCCTAATAAATTTTTAAGCATATAAATTCTACGTTTGATTCTAAACATATTTCCTGTAACATACTCTATACTTAAATTAAATTGTTTCAGAAATACTGGATTATTTGAAAAGTTTCTAGACTGCCATATAGATGGCGTTGATATCAGAAAATATATATATATATATATATATATATATATATATATATATATATATATATATATATATATATATATATATATATATATATACACACACACATATACTTTTCTTCAAATGTACCATCCTTCTTATGAACATGAAATTTCAAGCCAATCTATCAAATTGGTGCTTTTGACAGCTCTTTAAAATGGACGTGTACAGCGTTATTCTTAAAAAGTGGAAATTCGTAAAAAGATAAAATATTTATATAAAAAGTTTTGAAGGGAGAAGTGAATAGCTTAAACGAAAGGGTGCTTCTTACTTATTTTGAAGAATTAGGGTTCAGAAATCAATTGACAAAGTGAGTGCCGCATTTGTCAATATCTGGATCCATTTACAAAGATGATGGGAATGGGTTTTACCACTACGATACTGAACTGGGACAATAAACCGCAGGGTAGATTGAACCTGGTTGTTCACTCCGAAGCAAGCAAAAAGATCAAAATCGTTCAAAAGGGTTATAGCATCAGTTTTTTGGGATGCAAAGGAATTTGTTAATTGATTACCTAAAAATTGGTAAAACATAAACATGAGAATATTATTCCAACTTTCTATATGTAAAAATTTGGGAGAAAAGAGTTGGTTTACAGAAAAAAAAATCATCATTCATCAGAACAGTGCACCTGCTCATAAAAGCCTTTTGGCAATAGCGAAAATCACTGGATTACAATTCGAATTGCTTGAATGTCCACCCTATATACCAGATTTAGCTCCTTGTGATTTCCATCTGTTCACACACCTCAAAAGATTTCTGCGCTGAAAGCGTTTTTCATCGAATGAAGGAATTATTACCCGCATACTTGAAAGCCTTCAGGAAAATCACTTCAGAGAAATGGGAGATTATACTGAAAAATAAAAGTATTTTCAATCATTAACTAATGTTGTTTCATATGCAGTCCAGAAACTTTTCAAATCACCTGGTATTAACATCTAAAATTTCTTATTCTCCATTTTGACCAGCACTGTATTTCAAACAGTATAATTTTTAATGAAATAGTCGATATATTCCTGTCTCAGTTTTTCATTCTGTATCCGGAAATGTCAACTTCTCGTTGAATCGAAAATGATTGGAAGTGGTTATTTCGGAAGTAATCAAAATTCGAAATTGATGACTTTAAGTTTAAACGAAAGTTGATATTATCAAGCAGAAGGTCAAAAGTTAAGAGAAGAAAGTGCAAAATGTTTTATTTTGAGTCATTTGACCGTCAAAAAATATAGATGAAATATTCTTTAGAAGTCAGTATCGCGAAAACTATTTTTATCTCATGAAATATGTCAGGAATTAAAGATTTGGAAGATTAAAGAGTGGGGTTGTCTTAAAAGAAAGTGAAATTCAGAAAAAGGTTGACCAATTGCATACGAAAAAGTTTTTAGATAACTGTTGAAAGGAGTCTTTTAATATCTGAAGCAAGAGTGTGTTCGCAACTTACGACAAATCAATTGACTTTTAAAATCAACAACTCCGGTTATTCAAGTGACTGCAAATTAAATTAAAAAATTACTTACAGTTTTGTTTTCTTAAATATATCAAGTTCTATTTAAGATATCTTTATAAAATAAAGTAGAAATTACTTGATATTTGAAACGAAGTAAGCGGTTTCACCTCCACCTATATCCCTTATTTTTATAAGGTTAAACCTGCAATTCACTCACGTATTTAGATTCTGAAAATTATGAAATTTAACAGACTTCTTTGAAAACATTTTTTATGGATAACGTAAGCGACTAAAGTTGTCGTAGTTGTCTATAAAAGGTGCGGAATTTATCTTGAAACAACGGAATATTTCGGTGGGACCACATTTTTTGAAAAATATTTTATACAAAAATTGTAGGGTGGCAGGGGAGCTAACTAGCGGCGACCTTGAAAATGACCGTGATTTTGTCCTTCAAGGTTATTTGAAGGTCAACTTCAAAATTTTACATAGGACCCCGCAATTTCGATTCTGAAAATAAAAAGGGCAGAAAATTTAATCTTAGGATGTGACCTTGACATTAACGGGAAGGTTAAATATCAAGGTCAGTTCAAGGTAAAAACAAAAAGATCGCAGTATTTCGTGAATTGTTTCGTACAAAAATTGTTGGGTGGCACGGGAGCTAAGTGCTGGTGACCTTGAAAATAACCTTAACCTTGACCTTCATGGTCAATTGAAGAACAAAATCTAATTTTAAAAAGGAAACTCCCAATTTGACCCCCAGAAAATGAAAAACCGATCAATATCACAGTAATTTCATCATCAGACGTGTCCATGACCTCAAGGGCATGATCAAATTGGTGTTGAACAGTTGATGATAAGACTGTGGGTCCATACTTTCTTGAAGGTAATTTGAACGGCGCAAAATATCGTGATATTTTAGAAAATCCACTTCCACTTTTGCTTGAAGACGTACCCTTAGATAAAATACAACAAATGTGTTTTCAACAGATGAATGTCCAGCGCATTATTCTCAATTAGCTCGTCAAGTGTTGGATCGCGAATTCAACGGACGGTGGATTGGTAGAAGAGGTCCAGTAAATTGATCCTTAAGATCGCCAGACCTTACGTCACCAGATTTAGCGAAGTTTATAGATACGTGCCAATTTCTGGTGAAAACATGAAGCAGTTAATCCAAGATGCTTGTGCCCAAAAAAACACCCGAAATGCACCGCAGTTGCGTGCAATCTTTTGAAGCGCGGATCAATAAGTCTATTGGAGTTGAAAGTAACCATCTTGAGAATTTACTGAAATAAATTCTTATGAAAATTTTAACATGATCATACAAAATGATGAGGAGCGAGGGGACTTATAAAAAATAAGCACCCCGATGATGAGAGGCGAGGGAACTCACCGAAAACAATCACCCCGATGGTGAGAAGCAAGGGGAGATATCGAAAACAAGAACCCCGAAGAGAACAAAAACTACCACGTCCACGTCGTTGTTCCTGAGTAATGCTAAAATTATGCACACAGTCGTATTAAATACAATTTTTGCCAACCATTCTGAACAAATGCATTGTTATTTGAAACGAAGTAAAACTATAGTTGTTTCATCTCCACGGACATGATCTCAGATTTTTTCACAAGGGCAAACTTGTACTTTTTTTACTTCAATTCTAAAAATTAGGAAAATAAACGGATTCTTTTGAATTTATTTCTTTTGTGAATAACGTAAGTGACGAAAGTTGACGTATTTTAAATTTTTCGAAAAAACACTAATAAAAGGCCAAACACTTTTTTTAATATCTCAGATATCTTCACAATAGGAAATATAAATTATATGTTATTTGAAATTGAGTAAAATTGACCGACGCAGATTTCAGATCTTATGTTTTGTAAGAGTAAGCCTGTATTTATGCATGTATTTTGATTCTAAAAATTACATATTTTATGGAAAATGAACATTATGAAATCAAATAGAAATTTCCAAAAATATTTTTTAAATAGAACAGTATAATTTAAATGTAACGCGTCTCGGGATTTCCCAAAAAATTAGAAACACAAATACAGCTTTTTAATACCTTCAGATTTAATAGGGACTTATTTACAAAAACAAGCAAAATTATTTCCGGGTAAACGTCCATTTTATTCACATATTATCAAAATAACAAATTACCTTACAAATTAAGAGAATACATATAATATTTTTTATAAATAAAATAAGATGCTAATATCAACGTGGGTTGGTAGAACGCTATGCGTATAGTTACATACTATTTTTGTTTTAATTAATAAGATAGTTAGAAGTTACTATTTGATGTGAATTATAATAATTTATAAAATGATGTGTTAATGCAAAACTTAAATAACATTTATTTACACGATACAATTTTTTATAGAACATATGGCAGTATTAGGGATTGTCAGTTTTACAATAATGAAAATTTTCTTGACCCTTATATAAAATAAGGGATCATACCCGTGGAGATAAAAGCTCCATAACTATACCTTTAAATACAAAATAAT
Source organism: Diaprepes abbreviatus (assembly GCA_034092305.1). NCBI lineage: Eukaryota > Metazoa > Arthropoda > Insecta > Coleoptera > Curculionidae > Diaprepes > Diaprepes abbreviatus. Next base: position 6,375,429 of record JASJET010000129.1, read on the forward strand.
TCCATTGTGTTTTGTGAACATACCTCACTTAGAACTTGAGATATAAAAAACATAGTTAGGGTGACTCACCCCATTTTAATATTTTTTAAGAATTCCGTTTAATTTCACAATGTTTATCATTAAAATACGTAAATGAAATGTAAGTTTATCCTTATGAAAATAAGGGATGATCTGTATGGAGGTGAAATCACTATACTTTAACTTTGTTTTAAATAACAAGTAATTTTCACTTTGTTTTGTAAAAATATCTTAATAAGAACTTACGTTATAAAAAAAGCTGCTTTCGAGCCTGAAATTAAAATGAATCGCTTCCAATAAAAAAATGCGCGTCTTTTATGTTTGTGTCCTTTATAACAAATTAAAGGTTCATCAAAATCGGGTGCGAACACATACACACAAGCTCGTTATTTTAAATTTTTGGTATTACTTAAATTGTTATAAAAACAATTTTTAATACATTTTCGATCCCTCCAAAGAATCTTCCATCTTTTAAAATCCATTGAAACAAAATAGGACATTAAAGTCTTTGAATCTCTCTTATTTACCCAAATTAATGTACGTAAAATTGGTAATACTTATAATATGATGTCGGAAACTATAAAAGATAGAAAGACAGTTAAATGGAAAAAGTTTCAGCAAATTTTTATAGTAATTTAATGGTATCTTGTAGTTTTTGCTATCGGAGTAGATCCACCAAAAATTTGGGAAATATGATAAAATATGTAGCTTAAATAAGACCAGTCTAGGTATTACGTGAAGTAACACAACTGGATAGATACGAGTACCTTTACAGACAGACATAAGGACATACATAAATGTTTACAGAAAAGAAAACGTTTCTGTTATTTTGTGCGGCTACGATAGTAGCCGTTTACACCTCGGGAAAATTGTTTTTGAAAATATTTTCCTGCCATTGTGAACATGGTATCCCTTAGATATGGCTTCTGAATTCATCAATCACCAATTTTGATAGGAACAAAAGAATGCAAAATCAGGGCTGTATGGTGGACAACCTCTCAATTTCAAGTTGAGAGCGCTCAAAAAGTCACTTGTGTGAGTCGATCTGTGCGAACTGCATTGTCATGGTCATTGACGAATCAAACTTTCTTCTATGTCTTGGTGGAAAATGATCTGTCGTATCCGGCTTATTTTTCTCAATTCACCCACAAATAGTTGTGTACCATTCAGATTTAATCATTGTACGATTTTCTAAAGGTACGTCTGCGACAAGACCGGTTTTTGATGTTTTTGGCGAAGCGATTGCGAGTTAATTTGATTGGAATGAATATTGTTTTAGTTTTCCCTGTATTTGATAGAAAAATGCGTAATTTTCAAAATTTGGAAAATAAAAACTTTACAATTGTAGGAATATTGATTTACAATATTAAATAAAGTAATATTAAAAATATAGAAAAAAAAAATTTCAAAGAAAATGTAACGCCTATGGCGAAAATCATACCATGGCATAAATAAAATATATCACCTTATTAGATTGATAAGATCTTAAGAAGATCGAACACATATTTTTCTCCCTACGCAATCATTATTATTTTTTCCTTCTTCTTCAGTGCACTCTTCGTTTTATTTGCAGAGCAATCTAGCAAGCGCTAATCAGATATCGAAAGAACAACAACACAAACGAGTGAGTGATTTTTCTGTTCATAGGCTAACAGAGTGGCTGTAATCAATCTGAGCCCCATTTACGAATATTCAGCACGCTTTTTATTATTTTGATTTTGTTTTTCCACTTCGTACATACTACAAATGTCGACCCATATAGACTATTCCAAGTATTCGTGATACAGTTAAGAAATATGATGTTGCAATATTTCCTGATTTATTAGATCAGGTATAGATATGTTCTCTTGACAGGGTAGACCTATTTTGCATCGTGTCTCTAATTGTAAATAATTTTTGATCCCCTCTCTCCTGCTGGTAGCCAGTATAGTATGTGCCTATATTTGTACGACAGTATTGAATTCCCTTCTAGTTTCTTATATTGACGTAAATATGTCCTATATAAATGTCAATTTTATTATTCTAAATAATATGTTTAAACAATAACTAGCTTTTTGTACAGAATATCTAAAACAATAAATCGCTCTTCATTGTTTTTGGTGATAGGTTAATTGACAATATTTAATACAGAAGACCGAGAAAATTAATTGTTTTTATAAAACAATATATTTAACTTGAATTACTCAGTTGTAAATGTCCGCAAAATTATAACTTTTCGATTCAAAGCAGTTGTTTTAAAGCTAATTTTTTGAATTCCTTTGGAAGAACGTCGATATTGAAAATGAAACTTTTCAACAGAATATGTTACAATTTTATTATTTCTGGACAGCAATTACGGAATGTTAGTTCTTACGAATAAATGAGAATGCTTTATCTATTATTATGATAGTTTATTTATTTTATTTTTTTAAATATACGTTTTGAAAAATATCGTGAAAATCAGTGAGTATTTTTGTATATAACATTAGTATAATCTATATCCGTTCTTTGAACATAGTCCTATAAAGTTAATAATAAAAAGTATTAAGGCATGACCGTAAAATCTATTGCAAAGTAATAGAGTTTAGTAATTAGGTTTTCGGTAAAATTATTTTCTCCTTGATACTTTTGGAGTTCTGATACGTTAGGTATTTATATATAGTTAACAACATTCACTATAATAATTGTGGTGTTGACATTCTCTTCATAACATTTTGGCTTTTATTTAAAAGAAGGAAAATGATGCCATGCACTAAATCGTGGAATTTATTTAAAAAAAAAACATTTCAACTCCAAAGTGGATAACGAAGGTGTTAATACATTCTATAATTAAAAGCTCTTTCTAAACAAAACAACATTTAATAAGACACTTTAAATATGGGCGTCTCACATTAATATAGTCATTTTTAATCTAAATATATACATAAAGATTTATTAGCAACTTTTTATTCTAGCACTAGCTTAAACTTTTCATTTACGGAATAAAAACTTCCTACGGTTGGATTTTTAAAATGGAAATCGAAGAATCACAAGTTTCCACTACTTTGATAGGAGATTTATTAATACTTGAGCTTAAATTAAGAGTATTTGCTTTATTTTCTTAAAATAATAACATGTCGAAACAAAGGAATTACTATTCTATTTTTAGCTAAAGCAAATACATAACAATAAAATTTATGGAATTTCTAAACGTGCTTATTAATATTTACACATTTTATTATAAATGCAATCACTTCTATTTTAATATGTTATATTGGTTTTTAAATTTATAATCATTTAAAATTATAACAACATACCTGCTTCGAAGCTTAACATTAGCTGTCAATGGAACATTAACTTCATGGTGAAACAATATTATTAAGGTTAGTTGATGCACATCTAAATCAGGAGTTTTTTGAAAAGCCAGTGTATGTTTTAGGTCCAAATTTAGTTGCTCCAAGATGTTCACATCAAACAGTGTTTCTTAGCTTTTTTCAGGCAATTTATTAGTCGGAAGTACACTAAAAACATTAAAAAAATACAATTATTTCCAGAAAAACTCTCTGATCAAATTTATACATTTTGTATAAAATAATTAAGAACATGTACTAAATTCCCTCTGTTGTTGAATTTAAAGTTCTTGTCTTTTGAAAAACTAGAATTTTGATATATCATATCCATAAGATTAAATTTATTCCCCTTAAATTTACAATTTGAATGTAGAGTAAAATTTTAAATAAAGATTATTAAATGCTTTAAAACTTACCAATAATAATGAAATAAATTATAATTTACCACATGAGACATTTGCACGTCCTATATTAATTATTGTATTTTTTCGAAATCCCAAAAAAAGTTTAAAATTCACCTTCCTAACCTGAAATTTTCAGTAAACCGTTACATATAATGCATAAAACAAGCAAAAGCAAAAATAAATTTCTATCAAAATGAAAATTATTCAGTCAATGTCAAGAATACACTTTCATCAGTATAGTAAAAATTTATGAAATTCATTGTTGCCAAACCAATATTTGCACGTAATAGTACTGAGCACGCTGGGGACATTTTTGAGATAAGGGAGATATTATACATGAACAATCCTGTTTTATATATCAAGTTTGTGCTCTCCAACAACTTTTAATTCTTTTGAATTTTCTGATGTCTTTAGCATATAAATCAAATATTTATAATTAAATAAATAAGGGTATAGGAACTTCTTACTTAAACTACTATTTATTTCAATGTGGATATGCATACATGCTACGAATTTTTTTATTATTGTTCTATGACACACGTGCAGACAGAGGGATAGATAAGCAAGTTAAACATCATTTTGCATTTTCGAAGAATTGGTGAATATTGTAACTGAGTAATGCGAAAGTATCAAAATTGCATAGTTACTATTTTGTGTCTCTGTTTAAACCATGTAGTAATCAAGTTTAAAATCAGACCTCAAATTATTTGTCCATTACCAGAATTGCGAGTTACAAAATTATCAAGCACGAAATACACTCTAATTTCAGGCTTTGTGTAATTCAAAACTTCCAAAGTAGAAGTATTGTTTGAGGAAAGGTAATAGTCAAATCTAAATTAACTGAATTAATGGAAAACCTGGATTGGTAAATTTAAACTATTGTATTGAGTTTGCCGATACTTGATGGAACTCCATATCATAAAAGATAACGTAGTAAAACTGTATTTTTACTTAAAATTCCATTTTAAAGTGGAATTTTAAGTAAAAATCTAGTTTTACTACGTTTTCTTTTAAAATTTAAACTAACTTAATAACTGAATTAAAATTATGGTTATTTTAAGGTTCGATTTTTCAATAACAATGCTATATTTTCATATTTAGAGAGTTGTCGTTTTGAAACATTCAATTTTAGGATTGAAAAAAATTCGATCAATGATAGCTTTTAATTTCCATCACATAACATATTCATCTAAAAAATGAAAATAAATACATATAATTTTTATCGTTCGCCATTTCGTACAGAAATTTACAAAGTCCGAAATTTCAGGAAAAATTAGATAAATATGGGTCCCCATTACATAGGTGTCTTTTTAAAATGAACGTACATATGAAATATATTGATAAAATTTTATGGGTGTAAAAGTTTTCTTTATATAGATTAAAATAATCAATAATAGTTCAGTGACAACAAATAATCTGCAGAAATACGGAAACTGAAACTAAGAATAGACATGCTGTGCGGAAACTTCAGAATTATTTGCCTAGATGTCGCTTATAAAAGTTTCCTAGAGTTTGTTAATCAATAGAGTTGGAGCCGGGGTGACTAGGAAAACTCATAAGTTTAAATGGGTTATCTAAAACAACTTTAATATAGATACATATTATTGATAAATTTCCAAAATAGTAAACTAAAAAAGCTATGCTTTTAGTTGGTATTTCTTTCACAAGTTTATATATAAGCAAACAAGATGCTTTATCACTGATGCAACAGGAAATACGTTTAAATCAAAATATATTCGTATTTCTAATTAAATGAAATTCTTAAAAAGAAAAAATATATTAAATAAAATATTTTAAAAGATGAAAAACTAGGTCAAAAAGGAATATTTGAAATCATCATACTTCACTAACAAAAATGCATATTAACGAAAAAAGTTCAAATTCAGGGAGAAAATTGTACATTTTTTTGTCAACGTCTCACTTGTACTTATTAACATTAAATGCCATGTATACTAAAATAGTTCTACGATTGAATGAAAAACAAATACATAGAAACCAAATTCTAACATTTTAAGAAGTTATATAAATTGTATAATATTATATGGATCGTTAATGTGACTATTTTAGACGCTTTCTGGCAACATTATAATACTGCATTTTCTAATGATAACATTACTGTATTAAATGAGGGATGCAATCTAAAAACGTAAACTACACTAGTCAGCAAATGTATTGCATACTTAGAATTTTAAAAATAATTTATTATCTTTTTCTTTTCTTTAATATTTTTTTAAAAAGCATATGCCTCTAGAGTCTAATATAGTCAGAAAACGCTACCCCATTCAAAAAAAACCAAATTTGTTAGATTCCATATGCCGATAAAATTTTGAACCAAAAACCAAACTATTCCGGAGGACTTTGGTGCGTTGAATAGCGGATCTGATCACCAGATTTCTCCATCACCTGACAGTTTCGAAATATTTTAACCAAACAGTTTAAAAAACGCAGTTTTTCGCGTCGAGTTTCTAACCCCACTGTGTGAATTATTTCCACAAAACTCATTACAGTAATTCAAAGTACTACCCTTCTTCTTCAAATTGCATTTTCAATCATTCAGAAATCTTTATTGGTCTATGAAAAATCGTCCATTGAAATGTGTTAGTTTAGCGTTTTCGTGTATACTCAGAAATTGAGCAGCATGAATGAAAACAGGTTTTCTAAACCACATGAACGGAAAACAAAGTGATTGATGCATTCAGCAAAGCAGACCAACAAGTAAAGCGGATAGATGACAGGAGTATAAATTTAAATTAACCCACATACACCAGGGGCAATAAATACTACCAATAACCGACAAAAAGGAGGCTTGCGAGCTGCCTCGCTAGCAAAAAAAGGTAAGCCCTCTAATCGACATTTGAGAGAAGCAACGGGTCTTACTTAATCAAACCAAAACACACCTAATGTGAATTGAAAAGTTTTAGTTCATGATGAGACTCAAATTACGAAAATAGACGAATAAACAAAACTAATAAATTCCAGCCGACGGTTACTCAGAGACGAATACAGATATCTCATTCTTTCAAAACGCAATTTGAAGAAGAACAACAGTACTTTAACGAGTGATGTTAAATAACCTCAAAAAACCGTGTTTATTTGAATAACTTGAAATCTTGACGTGACGACGAAAGCGTCGGCCTGCCTAATGTTTGTGGATCCTGATACTATTCTCCTGAGCTGTTATACATGAGTCTTATAGAGTCTTTGGAGGAGAATTTCGTTTCTTAATGTTTCTCTATACGTGCTCTATTGAATTACAATCCGAAATTTTTGCAGAATAGTTTGGTTTTTCAATTCCATCATCAGTTGGATCGTATTGTACGACAGCAATATGAGCAAACATGTTCTTGAAGAATATGTACCTAATACCACATACCTGTCATTCTTTGAGCTACCTTCATAAATTCTCTACGTCCTTCTGAACTGATATCTACCCAATGAATGACTGAGCACCTCCCAATGGTTAAAGGTTTCACCAAAGTATATGAATTAATCAAATCAAAATTGTTAATTCTAAACTAAATTACACCTGTATTCTAGACGATATAGGTGAATGCGTGTTTCGCTATAAAAGAGCACAGTAGTTCATTGCTCGTCAGTCCTAAAGTATTCCTGAACATTATTTATTTCCTGAGCTCTGAAAGCGATTCTGGAACTTTTGCAGAACGTCTTGCTTTTAAACCTGAGTCCTTAAACCTCCGAGAGACAGTAAATCTGCTTACATTTCTTACATTGGCTTTGTGAAGACGTTCACAAGCTTAAATTTCATTGCAGCACAATTTTTTAGAGTTGTCAACGATCTTATCTTGCATCTCGATTAACCTGTTAAATTTATAGTTTTCTTATGTAGTTTTATAATAATATAGGAAACAGTGGATTGATGCATACGCAATTGTTTCGATATTTTTATTTGTTTCCGACCCTCGTTAAATCAAACAATGACCCGAGTTACCACCGGCTAGTCGTAATAAAGACCTATACGCTATACTTTTGGCTATGAGTGTATTTCAAGACGTATTTACAAGTAAGGAAATCTAAGCCAAAAACTAAACCCGTACAAAAGCTCGTCTCGGCTTTAGAGTTTTATTCATAGATGTCGCATATGAAAGTTTTTCCTAAAGTTAGACGAATCAATATGGGCTATGGAGCCACAACGGCTAGCAAAACTAATAAGTATAGATTTACGACTTAAGAACACGACGTAATAACCTAGCATCAAGATTAATGTATTCCGATAACATATCAAATTTATGTCTTGGGAAAGAGGCTTTTCAGAAATGTCGCGGATTTTAAGTAGTGCAAAGAGGAAAATTTTTAAACGCTATCAATCAGCAGAAGAATCAGTTATAAATATCATATTGAACTGAGTGATTTTTCGTTAATGTGATTTTAGTATTTGAAAGGTTCGAATTTTAAATATTATGTACTTAAAACAAATAAGCAAAAATTTATACTGAGAGTTCATACGAGGGGAGAGAGATATTTTTTTCGACTAAACACTTTTTTTATGAAGAAAAGTAATTTTTCTCTAAGTCTGTAAAATAACTCTCTGTTTGGTCGATGACCTTTTTGTTTTAGGATAATTTCTTCCCAACAGCCAAAAATGTATCCAAAATAAAATAGAGTAAATCTTACTATTTTTGGTGTGCTAAAACCGACACTAAACTTATCTTTTTAATATTAGTTTAAGTTTTAGAGATACGTGATGTCATATCTCATACAGGGTAATTCTCCGGGAACTTTATCGATCGACTGCGGGAAAACTATAATTATGAAGAATCTGAAAATTTGACAGTATATTAACGTGCATGGGGGACAGCCGGCTAAAATATTTTCAAAATGACGGCACTTCCGGTTATACCGGAAGTAGATATCAACTTACTTATTTTAAATGGAACATCCTATATATTATTGCACTTTTGACTTAAGTCTCACCGGATTGGACATATTTAAATTTTTATGTCGAAAATGACGTTTGCGGACCAAAACTTAAATATAAATTTTTCCTATAAGAAAGTCTTTATTATTTAATTTCGGTTAGTTTTTTTGTAGACGAAGATTGACTTTAGTGGTATTTTTCTGATATTTTAAAAATTATTAGTACAGAGTAGTCAAAAAAGAAGATTAAAAATTATATTTAAAAAGTCATCAAAAGTCAATTTTTTTAGATAGAAAGCACTTATTTTTATAATTTTATCATATTAAGCAATAAAACTAAGAGTAACTTTGTATAAGGTTGTCTATTCCAAAAATTTGTAGTTTCCAAAATATTGGCAATTCAACATTTTTCTATTGTGAAAATGCTATACGGGTTTTAAGTTTTGTTATTAGTTGTCCATGACCGCGAGGCGTGGTGAAAATAAAACAATCGAAATCTACAGAACGGTCACTATTTCTTGCCATTTGACATTCATTAAGAATAATTATGCCGGGGTGATTAAATTAGACGCACGAAAATTATTTAAACTTATTTATTACTTATGGAGAATGTGATGGAGCTATTTCAAGAACATGCGATACATTCGCGATCCGATATTCGCAGAAATAAAAACAAACACCACCAACTGTTAAAAGGATTATAGAAAACTTCAAGAACTTTGGATCCATAAAAGCAAAAACAAATAGAAATAAACTAGTTGTTAATAATGAAAATATTGAAACTGCAATTTTAGGGTATTTCGCCACATATCCGACAATATCTACAAGACAAGTAGCATTAGAGTCTGGATTATCACAAACATCAGTTTCAAGGATTTTATGGAAACACAATTTCCATCCCTATGTATATTCCATAGTACAACATTTAAAAAACACTGATTTTTCACGAAGAGTAGAGTTCTGTCAATTTATTTTACTTTGATCACAAGAAAATGCTGGTTTTTTTGGATAGTATTATTTGGTTGGACGAAACCAAATTCACAAAAAATCAATTATTTAATCGACGCAATTCCTAGTATTGGAGCGACTCAAACGTACATCCATTTAGAGAATTAGAGTCTTTTTAACGTGTATTGTGCTATAAGAAATGACGGTGTCGTCCTAAAAATCTACCACGATAATCTGAGTGGTAAGTTAGCCATTTTTGAAGACTTCTTAACTTATAGGTGAGCGCTACTACGACATCCCAAGAAATTTGGAAGCGAATTATTTAGATAACTTGCCGCTGGCTGATCATAGAAATCTATTTTATCAACATGATGGGGCGCCTTCACATAATAGTCAGTTAGTAAACAATCATCTTCCAAACTTGTTTTATGATCAATGGATAACCAAGAATGGGCCACATCTTTGGCCATCTCGCTCCCCCGACCTAACAGTAGTTGATTTCTTTATTTGGGGGACAATCAAAAATAAAGTATACAACACCGCATTAACCATTATGGAAGATTGCAAGCAACGCGTCAGAATAGCATTTGAAGAACTTAATCCTTAGTCGATAAGAAGAGCCACCCATGAAGAGTTCCTGTTTAGGTGCGAAAAATGTTCAGAAGTTCAAGGGCGTCAGTTTGAACATTTACTCAAATAATTTTTGTAACTTTATTTTATTAACAACTGGTTTATTTCTATTTCTCTTAGCTTCTAAGATTCAAAGTTCTTGAAGTTTTTTATAATGTTTTTAACAGTTCATAGTGTTGGTTTCTGTTTCTTCGGATATCGGATCGCGAATGTATCGCATGTTCTGGAAACAACTCTATCACATTCGCCGTAAATAATAAATAAGTTTAAATAATCATCGTGCGTGTCAATCAATCGCCCCGGTATGATTATTATTAATGAATGCCAAATGGTAAGAAATAATGACAATTCTGTAGGGTTCGATTGTTTTATTTTCGCCAAGCCTCGCCGTCATGGTCAACTAATAACAAAACTGAAAAGCCGTATAGCATTTTTACAATAGAAAAATGTTGAATTGCCGATATTTTGACAATTACAAAATTTTGGAATAGATAACCTTATACTAAGTTACCCTCATTTTTAATGCTTAATATGATAAAATTATAAAAATAGGTGCTTTTTATTTGAAAAAATAGACTTTTGACGATTTTTTAATAAAATTTTTATTCTTCTTTCTTGACCACTCTGTACTAATAATTTTCAAAATATCATAAAAAGACTATTAAAGTCGATCTTCATCTACTAGAAAACTAACCCAAATTAAATAATAGAGACTTTTCTCTAGGACAAATTTATAGTTAATTTTTGGTCCGCAAATGTCATTTTTGACATAAAAATTTAAATATGTCCAAAACGCTTAGACTTAATTATAGACCATTATACATGAAATATATCTAGAATTTTACGTAGAAATAAAAAATGCAATAATATGTAGGGTGTTCCGTTTAAAATAAGTAAGTTGACATTTACATCCGGTATAACCGAAAGTACCGCCACCTTGAAAATATTTTATCCGGCTGTCCCCCATGCACGTTAGTACACTGTAAAATTGTGAGATTCTCCCTAATTATTGTTTTTCCAAAATCGAATCATTAAAGTTGCTAGAGAATCACCCTGTTTATCAACAATATAACCGCAAGAATGCACGTGGTATATTTGTAGTTTTTTTTAAAAAAAAAAACTGTTCTTAAAAATTGCAACTAAGTTTTTAATTTCATTGTTATTTTTATGTTCGGAGTCCCAATATTAATTAAAAAAATGCACTTTTCATACAAGATCTAATAAATAAACTAAAATTTGTTGCGTTGTGCAACTTTTGGAAGTATGAACCGACCATTAGTAATAACAGAGATATCCTGCAAGTATCGAAAATTGGACTTCCTGTACATATCATTATTTTTGTGGTAACATGTCAGTAGAAAAAACAAATCGAAATAATTCACATATCAGAATTGGCAAGCGCAACGATAAAATACCCTTTATAACTTTTTATTTACAACTACGTTTACACATTTAACAACGTATTTATTTTTTCTTTACATAAAGAAGGATGTTCCATCCATAACTAGGCAATCGATTTTTCATGAATAATGAAAGAATAATATTTCATCCTGACCTAAATACTAAGTAAACATGATTTTACAGTTTTCAATAAAAACAGGAGGAAAAAGGGGAAGAAAACAAATGAAGCGAAGCGCTTTTAGAATATAAACTACGCTTTGGGGACTGAGAGTGTTATAAGTTATTGGAAGTTGGTGAGAAGAAATGATTTAGATATTTTTAGCATACTTTAAATCTAGATTGATAAAAGACATATTTTTGTATATCCTTTGGATGAAAAACTAATCCATTTGATAAAATATTGACATATTGTCAGTTGACATATGGACATATCACGATTTACTTTGTTGTGACAAGCATTTATATGTTTTAGAAGAAATATGGATCCAATCGAAAGCCAAAACTGCAAGCATTTCGCAAACAGCACGATCTAACAAGACTAATTCGACATCTTTAGAAATGGCCCCTTCCTTATAGTCTTAAACAAATTTTTACAGTAAAAATATCAGTAAAAAATATGAGTAGGGTACAACTAACTCCTTCTAAAGGTAACCTCAAAATAATGAACATGTTCTTACTGTACGTTCTCAAAAACCCTTAACGCTACTGTTCACGTCAGTAGCTCGAAAACTGTTTAAATTATAGAGAAATATTAAAATTTATCACTTTCTATTCAATATCTCTATTACGTTGAATCGTATTTTATTTCACATCTAGAATCTACAGTTACTCTATGATCCATCTATTACTGACTACATTGTATATATCATTTGTAAGTTGAACATGTATGATATAGGTATTACACAACTACATGTACCGTGTTTTTCTACGTTTCTCATCAAAACGGTGATTTGAAGTGTCAAAATAAGAAGGTAAAGTAAAAATTAATTAAAAAGTTTATGAATAAATTAAAAATAAAAAATAATATTCATAGCAAATTTTGAAAAACACATTTTTTTTTAAATATTATGTCAAAACGATCTGGGACTCTAAATAATTAATTAAAGAATAAGGCGACTTTCTTATTCTAGTCTGTACAATTTCCCATCAAAAAATATCTATCGAATATCTCACATATGGATTTAAGTTTTTTTGTAAAAAGAGTTGTTAAAAGCAAATTTTTCTCTGATTTAACTAATCCTTCTATTTTCCAGTGTCACGGTTCAATTTTGCGCCCAAAGAAAGACACCGGGCAAAAACAGTCGGCTGAAATGCATTTGTTAGTTAAGCCAATTCGTTAATTATTAGCATTTTCCACCAGATTATTTATTTAATTTTTTCATTAAACGTAATTTCACCTAAATCTTAATTAGTAAGATTATATCAATTTTTGTTTTTCAGAGTAATGGAATTCAATTTACCTTATTTGATTGGACATATCTAACTATTCATATCTTCAAATAAATTCCAAAGATGTAATAAAATACAGATATTCCTTTCGCTCATCGATTTCTGTGTCGTCTGTTGCCTAGTTTGTATCTTCCTTCTTTTCATTCTTGAACTGGGGCTAAGGGGCCGTCCATAAATCTTGTGATCATCTTGAGAGGAAGAGGGAGTTCACAAGAACATTTTGGTCGATCACGTGAAGGTGGGAGGGGGTTTTGAAACCAATCACCTGATATTGTGTACTGTAAGATCTTTTATATCTTTCTAATTAAATATCTATAATAAATTGAAAATGAAATTTGTTAATAAAATTAATTATTTTTACAATTACTAATAATTTTAAATTGAAATATTTATTTTCGAAATATAATAACAGCGAGATAATAACATATCAGGGGTAAGAAACACCGTTCTACAGCCAATAAGCTGTTAAGATACATCAACGTATTCACATCTATATAAGTGCCTGTTTTATAAAATATCACTTGCAAATATTCTTTATTTTGGCAAGACGAAATGCACTGCCATCTAGTTCCACATAACTTGACATGTGTCCTATATAGTATTGAATCTTTTCCATATTACTCAATTCCCAATTTATTCATGTCATTGTAGAGAAAATATTTACGCACGGCAAATAGCTAAAATCAATCAATTACAGTTACACAAATTACAAAATACATCAAACAAACAACAGATCAAAATTTTTTATACAAAGCGAGACTCCAAAAATCCATTTACATAATAAAAAACATTTTCAATTAACATTTGTCTCATCCTAGTTTTAAAAATATTTATATGTAAGTTTCTATTTGTGTCAGGTAGCACCCTTATGTCTACTATCATAATTATGGATGTTTCATGAGGTCGGAACAGAGCCGCACTGTGGTTTATATATAAAAAAAAGGAACGGTAAGGATGTTCAATGCTTTAAAAGCATGCTTGCAGTTTTCTCTAAAATCAAGAGCTGCCAGTTGTAGACCAAAGGCAAGGCGCGTCTCTGCTGTGTGACCTCAAATAAGAAATAAGAATATACAGTTTAACACAAATACGAATGAAACAGAGAATGGTACGCTGTCAGAAGTATACCTGGAAACAATCTAAAAAGTTACGAAAAGAATAAAAAGGTTTCTTTCCTAACTGACCGCACAGATGATTTATGTGATTTTGCTCATTGTAACCGTATCTTAAAAACTATTATAGACTATGCTATAGCTCGAGTTAAAACAAAACTTAAAGTACAAGACGTGAGAGTTTATAGAGGTGCAACCTGTGGAAGTGACCATCACCTACTAAAGATTAAAGTAACGTTCCCAATCCGACACGAAGGAAAAATAATGAACGAAAATAACTATAGGAAAACGGAGGAAATCAGATACAACATAGACAGCCTAGAACATGACAGTACTAAGAAACTGTATAAGGACAGACTAGACTCTAAACTGGGTGACGTAGAGTTTGAAGATACGGAAGAACAGTATCAGCACATCAAGACCTGCATTCAGGAAGCAGCAACAGAAGCACTGGGGTACCAAGAAAGGGGACAGAAACAGAGAGGAAAACCGTATTGGTGGGATGAAGATATTGAACAAGACATTAGGGACAAAAGGGACAAATACAAAACCTATTTAAATACAAAATCCAACGAAGACAAGATAAAATATAAAGAGTTACAAACAAAAGTTAGAAGAAAGATAGTCCTAAAGAAGAACGAAACATGGGAGGCTAAATGTAACAAGATTAACATGTTTCTGGGGGGACGGAGAAGTACGGAAAGCTGGAGAATTATAAAATCCCTGAGACAGGAAAAGAAAAAAGATGTAATTGCACCAATCTCACTCGAACAATGGGATAAGTATTTCTCCGTTCTGCTCCAGGAAGATAGGGTGGAATTTCAGAAGGAGGAAAAACAACAACACATACAGGTAATAGCTTCCCCATGTAGAATATACCTAAACGACGTCATTAAGATATGCAAATCACTGAAAAACGGAAAAGCGCCAGGGCCCGGTAATATCCCAGCAGAGTTGATAAAATACGGAACTAGAAAGCTGTATGAACAGATGACGAATTTATTTCAGAAATGCTTAAATGGAAGCACGGTACCCAGCGAATGGAAAACTTCACTAATATCCGCCATACACAAAAAAGGAAGAAGGGATGAATGTGAAAATTACAGAGGTATAGCCGTTACGAGTACCTTAAGCCGAATATACGGGAAAGTAATAAAGGAAAAGATAGAACTGGAATACCAAGACATGGAGGCCGAGGAACAAGCCGGATTTAGAGCAGGAAGATCCACTATGGACCATCTGTTTTCTATCACCCAAGTAATCGAAAAGAAGCTGGCTTACAATCAGGAAGTTCATCTTTTGTACGTGGATCTTAAAAAAGCTTATGACAGTGTACCACAAAACCGCTTGTGGCAAGCCCTCGAGAAAACAAATATAAGTGCGACCCTTATTAAAGCTGTCAAGAACCTTTATGAAAATAGTAATGCACATGTAAAATTGGAAAATCAAATGTCGAACGGATTTAAAGTTAATCGAGGACTTAAGCAGGGATGTTGCCTATCACCCACATTGTTTAAAATATATTTAGAACAAGTTCTTAAACCATGGAAAAGGAAATGTAGTGCTATGGGTATTCCATTAAACGATAATACGCTGTACACCTTATGCTTCGCAGATGACCAAATAGTGGTGGCTCAGGAGTACGATGACCTCAACTACATGGCAAGGAAGTTAATCGAAGAATATAACAAGTGGGGTCTGGAGGTTAACATAAAAAAGACCGAATACATGTGTATTGGAGGGATTCAGCAAGATCTTAAATTGGAGGATGGGCAATGTATTAAAAAATGCGGGAGTTACACATACTTAGGGTTAAAAATAACAAATGATGGTACACTGGATAAAGCAATAAAGGAAAGGAGCACTCAAGGCAGGAGAGCTATAGCTATGATGAACGGAATTCTATGGGACCAGCAGGTATCAAAAACTAATAAACATCGAATATTTAATACGATAGTAAAAAGTATTATCACATATAGCAGCGAAGTGTGGCAAATCAAACAGAGGACGGAGGGTCAACTAAGAGCTACTGAAATGGACTACTGGAGACGTGCGGCAGGTAAATCAAGGATGGATAGAGTGACCAACGAAAGAATTAAGGAGATTATGGGAGTTACACATGACATAGTGGACGACATTAAAATTAAACAACTTACGTGGTATGGACATGTTCAAAGGATGCCTGAAGAACGGCTCCCAAAGCAGATATTAGAATGGAAACCACGAGGAAGACGGAAACCAGGAAGACCAAGAAGAAGTTGGAGAGGAGGAATTGACGAAGAAATCAGGATAAGGCAACTGGATAACGATCTTTGGCAAGATCGGGATCAGTGGCGACTGGAAATCGGAAGACGTAGAAGGACGTTATAAACCGACTATATATATATATATATATATATATATATATATATATATATATATATATATATATATATATATATATATATATATATATAACCGTATCTCTATATACTCTAAGAAATTCCATGTCATCTTCGGCTGCCTGCGGAATTTTCCTTAGGGAGAAAACAGCTCGCATTGTTCTGTTCGAGTTCAGAATCAATCTCTAGGTGTTGAACCATTGCTCAACCGTATCCTGTGTATCCCCAGAACCCTCAGCAAGCATCGTCGTGTCATCTGCAATGAATGTTCATCTTTTGCTGATTTATTTAATGAGTATATATATATATATATATATATATATATATATATATATATATATATATATATATATATATATATATATATATATGAAGTGAAATGCGAACAGTAAATGCAAACTTCTCTCCATCATATCCTTTTTGTGTTAGAGGTTGCACAGTTAGAATAAATTGTTGTAAAACGCAATTTATCCTATTCCACCACCATCGAGATGATGGCCTACCTGTACCACCATACCGAGAAGAAAGTCAAAACTTACCCTCCCCGCCACAGTGATACGGCAGAGATACATGTTTCGTCTCTACTAGACTCATCAGGGTACCGACATGCACCTGGCTGTGCAAAGGACAGATCGGAAGGAAGCATGCAAATACTGAACGCGGCTTCTCCGACCTCCCGCCGGATGGCGTATATATGTTTTTGCGGATTTCACGGATTCCTCCGTATGAGATGCAATAGCAGTGGATATATCCACATTATGCCGTTGTAGTGCTGAAATCACATTCAGCAAACGTACAACTATATGCAGCTCCGCGTATGAATGAAGTGAAATGCGAACAGTAAATGCAAACTTCTCTCCATCATATCCTTTTTGTGTTAGAGGTTGCACAGTTAGAATAAATTGTTGTAAAACGCAATTTATCCTATTCCACCACCATCGAGATGATGGCCTACCTGTACCACCATACCGAGAAGAAAGTCAAAACTTACCCTCCCCGCCACAGTGATACGGCAGAGATACATGTTTCGTCTCTACTAGACTCATCAGGGTACCGACATGCACCTGGCTGTGCAAAGGACAGATCGGAAGGAAGCATGCAAATACTGAACGCGGCTTCTCCGACCTCCCGCCGGATGGCGTCTATATGTTTTTGCGGATTTCACGGATTCCTCCGTATGAGATGCAATAGCAGTGGATATATCCACATTATGCCGTTGTAGTGCTGAAATCACATTCAGCAAACGTACAACTATATGCAGCTCCGCGTATGAATGAAGTGAAATGCGAACAGTAAATGCAAACTTCTCTCCATCATATCCTTTTTGTGTTAGAGGTTGCACAGTTAGAATAAATTGTTGTAAAACGCAATTTATCCTATTCCACCACCATCGAGATGATGGCCTACCTGTACCACCATACCGAGAAGAAAGTCAAAACTTACCCTCCCCGCCACAGTGATACGGCAGAGATACATGTTTCGTCTCTACTAGACTCATCAGGGTACCGACATGCACCTGGCTGTGCAAAGGACAGATCGGAAGGAAGCATGCAAATACTGAACGCGGCTTCTCCGACCTCCCGCCGGATGGCGTATATATGTTTTTGCGGATTTCACGGATTCCTCCGTATGAGATGCAATAGCAGTGGATATATCCACATTATGCCGGATATATCCACTGCTATTGCATCTCATACGGAGGAATCCGTGAAATCCGCAAAAACATATATACGCCATCCGGCGGGAGGTCGGAGAAGCCGCGTTCAGTATTTGCATGCTTCCTTCCGATCTGTCCTTTGCACAGCCAGGTGCATGTCGGTACCCTGATGAGTCTAGTAGAGACGAAACATGTATCTCTGCCGTATCACTGTGGCGGGGAGGGTAAGTTTTGACTTTCTTCTCGGTATGGTGGTACAGGTAGGCCATCATCTCGATGGTGGTGGAATAGGATAAATTGCGTTTTACAACAATTTATTCTAACTGTGCAACCTCTAACACAAAAAGGATATGATGGAGAGAAGTTTGCATTTACTGTTCGCATTTCACTTCATTCATACGCGGAGCTGCATATAGTTGTACGTTTGCTGAATGTGATTTCAGCACTACAACGGCATAATGTGGATATATCCACTGCTATTGCATCTCATACGGAGGAATCCGTGAAATCCGCAAAAACATATATACGCCATCCGGCGGGAGGTCGGAGAAGCCGCGTTCAGTATTTGCATGCTTCCTTCCGATCTGTCCTTTGCACAGCCAGGTGCATGTCGGTACCCTGATGAGTCTAGTAGAGACGAAACATGTATCTCTGCCGTATCACTGTGGCGGGGAGGGTAAGTTTTGACTTTCTTCTCGGTATGGTGGTACAGGTAGGCCATCATCTCGATGGTGGTGGAATAGGATAAATTGCGTTTTACAACAATTTATTCTAACTGTGCAACCTCTAACACAAAAAGGATATGATGGAGAGAAGTTTGCATTTACTGTTCGCATTTCACTTCATTCATACGCGGAGCTGCATATAGTTGTACGTTTGCTGAATGTGATTTCAGCACTACAACGGCATAATGTGGATATATCCACTGCTATTGCATCTCATACGGAGGAATCCGTGAAATCCGCAAAAACATATATACGCCATCCGGCGGGAGGTCGGAGAAGCCGCGTTCAGTATTTGCATGCTTCCTTCCGATCTGTCCTTTGCACAGCCAGGTGCATGTCGGTACCCTGATGAGTCTAGTAGAGACGAAACATGTATCTCTGCCGTATCACTGTGGCGGGGAGGGTAAGTTTTGACTTTCTTCTCGGTATGGTGGTACAGGTAGGCCATCATCTCGATGGTGGTGGAATAGGATAAATTGCGTTTTACAACAATTTATTCTAACTGTGCAACCTCTAACACAAAAAGGATATGATGGAGAGAAGTTTGCATTTACTGTTCGCATTTCACTTCATTCATACGCGGAGCTGCATATAGTTGTACGTTTGCTGAATGTGATTTCAGCACTACAACGGCATAATGTGGATATATCCACTGCTATTGCATCTCATACGGAGGAATCCGTGAAATCCGCAAAAACATATATATATATATATATATATATATATATATATATATATATATATATATATATATATATGATTATATATATAACCAATTAGTTCGAAACCATTCTGCAAGTGGGGATGTACTGCTAACGGAGAGGCTTTCACCATTTTCTAGTATTTTCTTGCAATCTGAGATAGTGCTTTGTCTCTAACCATGTTAGAATAAATATGTTTTCCTTTATAGTCTAAGATTTTTTTAGTTGGTTGAGAACTCAAATAGTTTCTCTAATATGTATTCACCATTGATATACGAGGTTTGTCCTAAAAGTATTGAGTCTGCATGCATGGGGTCACCAGTAAGTCTTCACAAACTCGTTGATGTCCGCAGTTACCGTGTAGACGTGTTAGTTCGTGAACGGTGTGCGTTTGTTTACAGTGTCTTTTTTTCGTTCGTCGCATTATGTTATTGTAAAAAATGACGGAAAAAGATCAACGAATTTACATCAATCTTGGAATCTTGGAAAAACCTGCTCGGAAACAGTTAATATGATGAATAAGGTATTTAGAGAAACAAAGCCACAGTCTTCATAGCAGAAACATTTTGAATCTCCAAGACCAAAAAAGTACGCCCAAGTCGGAGCAAAGTGAAGACAATGTTGACTGTTTTCTTTGATTATGAAGGTGTTGTGCACCATGAATATGCTCCGAGAGGTCACACGATCACTAAAGAGTACTACGTTGATGTATTGAAAAGATTGCGTGACGCAGTCAGAAGAAAACGGCCACAGCTTTGGACAAACGGTGATTGGCTGCTTCACAACGACGATGCGCCAGCGCATTCATCGAACCTTGTGCAGCAATATTTAACAAAACACCAAGTCGTACAGCTTCGCCAGCCTCCATACAGTTCCAACGTACCTCCCTGCGACTTTAGGTTCTTTCCCAGATTAAAAATGCCGCTCAAAGGACACCGGTTCGATGACAAAGAGACAGTTGAAAATGATGCGACGAATGCACTGAAGGCAATTCCGAAAACTGACTTCCAGGACTGCTTCAGGAAATGGAAATACCGTTGGGAACATGTTATTTAATTAAATGGGGACAACTTTGAAGGATGTCACTCACCGGATGATAAAGAATAACACCAATGCGGAGATATGAAGGTAGGCTCGATACTTTTGGGAGAAACCTCGTATATTTCTTAAACATGCATTAAAAACAAAATAAAAAATTGACTTTTAGTTACCTGTAACTAGGAAAAAATACGCTTATTTTTTTTTATAGAGAATTGTCGTACTTAGTTTCAAGATTTTGTTTTAGTTCATTTCGTATAAAAAATTTTCTTTTAATGAAATTAATTTCCTCATATTACTTGTAAAAAAAAATAACATAAAAATAAAATAAATCCTGTGTAATCCCAGATTTTTTACTTACAAATAAAAATCCCCATTGATTTTCTCTGAAATTTGCCAAGGACCTTGGGCAACATCCTGTAAGGCGGAGTTTGGCATCTTTTAGAGCCAATAAGCACAGTTGCCAACTTCGGTTTTCACTGCCAAAAAAGGAGTAAAATTCCAGTGTCGATCTTTGTCGCAATGCACCCAACCTGGACTGGGAAATCCGGATTCCGGTCAGATAAAACAGAGTTTTACAAGCGCCTGAAACAAAATGTGGAATTCAAATAAAGTTGTTAAAAGGTGACGAAAAGGGTTTTTAGGAAATGACTAAAAGTTAATAACGATGAGTGTGACCGATAGTAATAAAAGTCCGGGGTCCATTGGGGTAAGTGTATTTAATTGTTCGAGATAGCAAGTATAAAATTGTAAATTTAGGAGTAATAAATGGTTTATGAATTTAGCATATGCTTCTTTTTAAGGTTTTGATATGGGATTGAATTTAAAATTTTGCTTGTATACATAATATTAGACATATCTCTAAAAAACTAATCTAGGCGGGTTGAAATGGATAAATATTTTTAATAGTAATTAATTTTCTTTATTTATAGGCAAACTTTATAATTGAAAATAAGAAAAGCAAAAAGAGTTTCACTATGTTTTTCGAAAAAATTATGGAAAAGTAAGATAATAATCGTGTTGGATCAGTTTCGATTTAATTTTAATATTCACGCGAGAAAAAATTCGAAATCCGAAAATTCCGTTTTTTCTTAAATAACCCGAACACTAAAAGTTAAAAATTAAGATTTCAGTAAAAAGTAAATAAGTTTATTTGCTGCCATGTTTAAATAGTTGCCTATATTCATTCTTTTTTCAAGCAGTTGCACGAAATAATATAAACAGTTTGTTTTCTGTGTGACAGCATTTGATCGTAGACTTCTGCAAATGGTATATTTTGTGTAGCGTTGGCCGTTCCGTCTATAGTCATACCGCTGACCCATATTAATAGCTATTCTAAAAACTTATAAATAAATATCACAGTGTAAAGGCAATTTTGGGAGTCTGGTTGTTCCTCTTGGCACTTGCACTAAACAACTACAGGTTATTTAGGGCTTACCAGAACAACCAGTCACAAGTTTAGGACTAAGACAAAGCTGCTGTCTAACTGACCAAGTGACGTCTCTTGATTTGAAGGTCTTACAACGGCGCGCCACGAATTTAGTCGTAGGAAGGTTTTTAATAAATTAACAAAACAAATTTCTCAAAACACTTAAATCTATTAAAGAACACAAATAGAGAACAAAATTATATAAAATGAGAAACTGAAAACTACTAACGTTTAACAATTTCAAAATACTACTTTCCTAAGAGATTCTTTTCAAAAAGGTACCGACCTTAACGAATCTCAGATTGTAACTGAAGTTTACTATTTCTTAAAAGGTCAAACTTGCATACCCTCGGTACCCCATGGGTTCCCTCAGTCGTACACCATGTAGGGGTGAATTTTTGTTCTCGGAAGGTCGAGTAGTTTGTCTCAGAGGGCCTGAGCCATTCTATACCAAATACTTAATTCCCGAATTGGCCTCTGAGGGTCTTAATCTTATTTTTAAATTGTATACTATTAAATGTCATGCAAAAGAAAAAAAATGAGTGTAGAGCAAAATTGGGACATTTTGATTACATTTTGTATACTCTACACAAAATAGATACAAACATATTTATACTTTCTCATTACTTTATTGCTTCATTTATACATAATTTTATTATGGACAAAACCAGGAGTACATAATTTTAAGGTTTTGAGACGTAAACACTTTTATTGCGGTCTAGCACGAATTTAAAACAAAATTACATTTTGTTTGGCCGCTGTACAAAAATAAAACCTTGACCGATACATAATGTATAGCGCCATACCTTATAATAGCTAGCGGGATCAGACAATAGTTATATATTATCGACAATACGGAGTGGACAATTACGCCAAGGACAACGTCAATTGTTAAAAATAAAGAGAAAAAATATATTTTATAAATAAGTCTTCTAAACTGTTTAAACTAATTACTCTTGAGTAATATTCAATGAGACAAAAAAATCTCGTTTTGTTTCCATAACTTCTTGCAAAATAACATTTTATCTGACCTTGCGCGATTCGAAGCATTATGTAAAAACGGTGTGAAATTTTCAATTCTTTTTCGATAGTTTTTCCAGATCTTTTAACCCCCGATTTGTTCGTTTAGTTTGTTATATTTGGTCTCATTTCTTTCTACCCTTCCAATTCTCTGGCATGCTCTATCCATCGGAATCTTTTC
The DNA here is from genome assembly GCA_034092305.1 of Diaprepes abbreviatus. Classification (NCBI taxonomy): domain Eukaryota; kingdom Metazoa; phylum Arthropoda; class Insecta; order Coleoptera; family Curculionidae; genus Diaprepes; species Diaprepes abbreviatus. Next base: position 6,398,703 of record JASJET010000129.1, read on the forward strand.
TCTTTCATCACCTCTATAATATTGTTGAAGACTATATATCTCTGAGTTGATGTGGATCCACGTTTTGAATGAATATAGCCCTGTTGTTATTAATATTGCTTTGTAAAGCAGAATCTTTATTTATCCGGATACTTGCTTCGAACAGAATTAGATGGTGATTGTTCCTGTACTTCTATTCCCTTTTATTACCACTAGCCTGTTTCTTATTCTTCGTTGCACTTACTAGTTATTTTAGTTCATTTAATATTCTTTAATTCTTTTGAATGATACATTCCCCGACCTTATATTATCTTCTAAATTTCTTTTTTTTTCTAATTTGTCATATTAAATGTCACTTCAATAAATTTTCGTTTTTCAAAAATTATCCTCAATTTCATTACGTGTGCTGCATCAATCAGCTTTTCTGTGGTCATTGATACATTGTTTTTAAGTAATCTTGTTAATTTATCTTTTTCTTATTATTTTTTTGCTTAGCTAAATATCACTATGTCTTACCTCGAACTTCTCTATCATTTTATTTCAAAAACTTCAAACTGTCATTTATATTAAATTCGCAAACTTTCACAGAACGTCAAATTCTTTCATAATCTCTAGTATTTTCTCTCTTTTTATCGAGTTATAAGCTCTGCCAGAATTAATAAACGCAACCACAATAGGTATCTGGAATTCGTAGCAGGTGGTCAATGTTTCTTTCCTAGTAAAAATTAGATTGGCTGCCCTTGTTTTCTTGATGCCTTTATGAAATTATCCAACTGTGGCTCTAACTGATTTTAACTTGAGTTTTGAAAATATTGCTAAAGTCTTGTATCTAATCGTCAAATCGATCTGAAATTATTGCAATTTTATTTTTTAAATATTGGTATAGTGACCGCTTTTTTCCAGTTCTCAAACATTTTTTCTTTTTTCCAGATTTACACTATCACTAAATAAATCCTGTCCTCCAAATTTTATGTTTTCAGCTGTTATTCCGTTTATTCCGGCACTCCTGTTGTTTTTTAATTTCTCAATTATTAAAAACCCTTCTCTCTCTGTAACGATACGATCCTCTATTTTCTTGCTTCCTCTGTAAAACCCTTTTTCTGAAGCTTCATTTTGTATATCCAGCACTTCGATAATGTGTTCTTTCCATCGATTTCTTATTTTTCTCCGTTAATGTTGAGGTTTCCACATTTATTTTTAACAAAAATTCATCCATTGGTATGCTTGTTAAGTTGTTATGAAAGTTGCGGATTTTGTCTCTTTTGCAATAATCTTTTATCTTTTTTACTCTCAATTTTTTTTGTATATATATATATATATATATATATATATATATATATATATATATATATATAAACTTTCCTTATTTGATGAAAATAGGCATCTATATCTTTCTCTGTGTGCGATTTAAATTTTTTTTGCCCTCAGCCTGTTTTCTTTTTCTGTTTCTTTTTAAATACTACTTATTCCACCAATTGTTCTTCTTTGATTTCTTTTTATAGGAACTGTTTTCTCTGTTGCTTTCAGAATTATCTTCTGCGTTGAATTCCATGTTTGGTCTAGATTTTGTATATCTATTTCTTAGAGTCACCTTCAATTTCATGTTCATATTTCTTTTTAATAGCTGTATTGTAGTCGTATTTATTATTTTTTTATTCACAATTCTGTTTATTTAATTTGGTGTTTATAAGATGTCCCATAGCTAATGGACCATAGAGTCCTTGGAGATCCTAAACATAAAAGTGACCAAATCATGAGAGTTTTAGAGAATGTTACTCGTTACAGAAATATAGGGTGTTCACAGTAAAAATTTATTTAAGAAAATATGAATCGGTACTCAAAATCGGCATTATTGTATCTTTATGGGTAGAAAATAAGAATTCATGAATCATTTTAAGTTTTCCATAGAAGAACGCTAGCTACATACAATAAGAGTAATAAATCTAGGCTTTTTGTCTTGGCTTGCAAAATTAGATATGTTTCGATCCCAGGTCCTGCAAGAAACATTATTTTATAGCTAAAAGGGATACTTGCTTGATCCTTATGTCTCCAACCATTTTTGAGATATTTCGGTGTAAACATTACAACAATCACTGTTAGAAATGTTGATCCGCCCATAAAAATTATATATGTTTCTTAGATTCTGACAAGAAATAAAATATTTAAATCTTATCGAAGGCAGACACTGGAAATGGTTTCTATCCGAGAATAAAAAGATACTGTTAAATGAGACACCGAAGGTAAGATTTTAAATAATTATCGTCTTCAGCAAAAAGTACCTACTCGGGTAAAGTTTTGATAATTTTCATGAAAGAATGTTATCATGGAAAACTATTTAAAAAATTAGCAATTTCACGTCAATAGTTATGGCTAATAGCCAACATTCACCATACGCGACAATGTGTGATAGATAGGTGTTAATTTAGTAGTTTACCCAAAAATAAGTTGTTCCATATCACAAATTTTTGTTAACATAAATATCTATTTATTTTCTGGGTAGATTTAAATGTTTTCCTTCGAGTCACGTTATATTAACATGGCCAGTGTGACATAAAATATGAGAATATAGATCTTTTGGATCTGCTAAATATATAAATATAACATACTATATCTAATTTGCTAGACAAGAGATGTGACTGTACGCAGGAAGTTTATTATAAACTATAAATATATTTTCAGCATACAGCCTGGAATAGTTGGAGAAATGATTGACTTGCTTGTTATTTTATGATCGGACATTTTAACTAGTAAAATAATTATAAATATACAGGGTCTTTACTATAAAAACAGGAATATTGTATAAACTATAACTAATATGGAAAGGATTTCGAATAGAGTGGCATGATTTTAGACGTTCAGGGATCAAAAAGGGAATGTATTCTAAGTATTCATCGTTTTCCTATGGGAGCTTTGTAGGTGTCTCTGATCAATTTTCTTTACTCTTATCAGAACTTTATCCAAAATTTGACATTATATTAGGCCCTGACCTTAACATAAACAATTTGAACAAAAAACAATGACTATCTTGCTTTGTACGACTTATTAAATGCCTTTGAACTTGAATGAATGAATGAAAAAGGGTGGTGATACTAGATCATCGATGCCTAGGCCTCTATTGGACCTTATACATCCCATCATAGCTGTACGTCTTTGCGAATCCAAGCAACCTCGTAAGTTGAACTTGCCTGACTGCTTCCGGTAACAAAATCATATCTCCGAAATATCTCTCTCAGTCCGTTGAGTGCTGGGGACATGGTCAAAAATTTCATCCCCCTCCAAACACCATCTGCACGTCGGGTCAACTTCTACACCGATTCTATGAAAATGGTCCCTCAGGTGACAATGTCCTATCAACAATGCCACCACAATTCGTAGCTCTTTCCTCCCAAGGAGAGAAACTCCTTAGTATGCCGTGCGTTAAGTCCAGTTATAAGTTCATTAGCACACCTCATTCCAGGAGCTCCCCACCACGACTGCTTTCCAGCAACGATTTTAATTCCCTTTTGCCAATAGCAATGGGAACAGGAAATATTGGTTGGGGTCCATACTGCCGAACCCAACTTTGCCAGACGGTCTGCTGCCTCACTCCCGCGTATGCCCGAGTGATCCGGGACCAACACGAGTCTGACTGTGTAGCCGTTCCTTGAATTACTATTCAGTACGTCCTTGCAGTCAGAAACCAGTCGCGAAGTTACGACACTGGACTTCAGTGGCAATATCGCAGCCTTACTGTATGAACATATATTTATTACCCTATTCTTTTAGACTTCTTAAGTATTTGAAACGTTAGGTTAGATTTTGTCAAAATTCAAATTATCTAAAAGCCCTTAAGGTTTAGGTATTATAAACCTTATTAAAAATAGGCACTTATTTTGATCAGAGAATCCAAAAGTACAATAATATATAGGGGGTTCCATTTAAAAAAAAACATTGAAACTTTCAGAGCTTTTGAGACATGAGAAAATAATTTTAAAAAGTAACTATATTAGACCCTCGTAGATCCCAAAAGTAAAACTTTTTGAAAGTTACATATTTTGACCGCAGTATTCCGTGCCATATACGGTGAATAACCCTGTATATAGATCATAACTTAAAATTTGTTATCATTATTTCCGGAACACCTTGTATATTATTATATTATACCAATATTTTTTTGGTATACTGTATATATGTACAGTAACAATGCAACAATGTAATAAATTTTCCCAACAATCCTCTGAAAAATTGATTCTTAATGATATAAAAAAAGATATTTTTTACTTTCCACATATCTTTTTTCATTTATTTTTAATCTTTTCGTATAATATAACAATATATACAAAATACACATTTTTTAGTAAAAAAAATCACTCTATAGTTTAACATACAGGAAAGATAATAAATTAAAACACTTCCTTTTATGTAATGCGTTTACCGTTTTAATATTTATGTCCTAGTTGGTTATGCCCGCTGCACACCGTTTGCACTATAGAAATGTTGATTTTAATTGTATTAAAATGACATCATCCTATGTAATAGAACTTGGCAGAGGTACATTCATTCATTTAGCGGAATACACGGTGTTGATGTCAAGTTTATTTTTTGAAAAGGTCAAACAGTATCAAAATATATATTACCTACCTATTCGCGGCATTGCAGGATAGTAATATTTAAAAACAAACACCTCACCTAAACTAACTTTTCTTTTTTCCAAGATTGAGTTATAGAATAATATTAAAATGTATATTAATCCAAAGAAATACATTTATTACAAAAAACAAGTCCCAAAAAATTGGTCCACGCAGAATTCATCATGTAACAGATGGTTCGAAAAGTCCCGAGACTAGCATACATTTTTTTTTGTCAAAATTCGACTTTATTTATCAATATAGTCTCCTTCTAGACACTTCAAAATAAGAAACGTTGAGTTTCTTCATTAGAGCCATATCTTTTTCCGGCGAGCATCTTTTTATGTTTTAGAATAGGTGATATATATAGAGTCACCGGGGGGCAAATCTCGAGAATATGGAAGATGCGGAAGCAATTCGAAGAGCAATTCAAGAAGTTTTATCATCATTGCGATCGACTTGTGCCAAGGACAATTGTTTAGGTGAAAAAACACTTTTTTCTTCGTTATTTAGTGTCATTTTTGCGAAATTTCCTTTTTCAGACGTGCCCTTAACGCCATATAAAATTCGTTACTAATGGTTTTTCCCTTTTTAAGATAGTCCATGAATATTAACCATGTATATCCCAAAATACGAACGCTATAAGCTTGCCAGCCAACTGTTGCGTTTTTGATCGCTTTAGTTGACTTTCAACCCTCTTTTTCAACTAGGCTGACTGCCAATTTGACTCCGGAGTGTAGTGGTGGATTCATGTTTCATCCATTATCATATAGCGCATAAAAAATCCTCTTTATTTATTTATTCTCGTGCAAATTATGACATGTATCTATTGATATTTTTAAGCAGTTTCACTTTAAAGTTATTAATAGCGATTTTGTAATTTTTTTTGATGTTTTCTGGTATAACAGCCTCATTTAGGTATCCAAAGCGTTCACCATCATTTGTGTCTGTACTTTTCAAATCATCCTTAAGTACCCAACTCGTTTTTTTTTATTACTTTGAAAATACCAGAAGGTGCGCCACTAAAGCTTCAATAATCCGATCACTAATGGTTGAAATGTCATTAAATTTTGATTGGTATCATTTGAAGGTTGGTATTAATTAAAAATCGTATAAACATGTCATTAGAGTCGCCATCTATGTGCTAAACTTAGGACTTTTCGAACCACCGTTAGGTACTGTTGATGCCATTAGAAAAAAGTGAAGAACCTTTTTTAAGAATGGAAAACCTAAGCAATAATTATAACTGGAAAAAATAAGTTAATTATATATATTAATATACCAATATCGATATCTGAAAATTTGAGCAAAAAATAAATAAGGCACGGAAAATATGAAATAAAGATAGGAAGACAATTTAAATGTTAAAAAAAAAATAATTTAACTGGAAAAATACGGAGTGTCATCAAACGGAAACATATAGCTTCATTTTAAAATTATTGCTGATTAAAAAGAATGGACTTCAATTACACATGATGCGGAAAAAACTGTTATATTTAATTTATCCATATTTGAGGAAATGCAATAAGAAAAAGAGCGACTAAAACCTTGGGACAATTAGAACATTTTTACGATGAATATTAAGATCGTGCATGTCAGTTTTATGAATTATTCCTTCGAATAAATATGGAGTTTTATAGCTGAGTATCTTGTAGAAGTAAATTGCATATAGCACACCCCGATTATACATAAAAAATTATTTCAAATCTTTTAATTTATGAGATATTTATTCCCCTCGGCAAATATCAAAGCAGTAGACATATCCAGGCAAAGTCCATAGATACTATCAGACCAATTGAAAGGTATTAGAAGATCTTTTATATATCTCGATTCAAAAAAGGTCAATTAGAATATGTTTCTGTGTTCTTTAAACTTTAAATAATAATCTAAAACAAGTCTCAGATTTTTATCTGTATTTTTAAAGAAATTTAAAAATGATTTGGATTAAAGTCTTATCGGTAACGGAAGCCATTTAGCCACTGGACCTATAGTTTAAAGTGGGTTTCGAACCACTGTTACTCGGTCTAAGTACTAAACGAGCTAGGAGGCCGTTAACTTCGGTGATCAGACATGGAATCACCTGGCCACAGAAGTGAACCCTCGATGACTTTTTAAAGATTACGATATTTTCATCTAATTTGATATCTATGTTAGGAAGCATACTATCTCTAACATTATCATGATTAGAAGAAAGTCCCACTGACTTACATGAATTAATTTTTAGGAGATGTTTTTAGTTTTATAAATAAATCTTTTAGATCTGAATTAATACAAGTTATTTGCAAAGTCTAGTTTGGAAGGCTCGAAGATTAAATATGTTTGAGTGTCATCTGGGTACATGTGACAATTACAATATATTAAAACTTTGTAAAATTGAGAGGTGTATATCGTATGGAGTAAAGGTCGCAGCACGCTACTCCGTGACACTCCACTCCACATTTGAGGCATTTGATTTATTTTCATTGAGGATTGTTCTTTGAACCCGGTTAGATAAAAGGGATGAAATTAGTCCTGAAGCGCCGTTACTGAAACCTATATAATTTAAGATGGACAATAAAATTTGGGTGATTGAACACGTCAAAAGCTTTCAAAAAATGGAGTGGAATTAGACTAGTTTCTTTATTACTATCCAAATCCCTTATTAGATCAAGAGTTACATTATACAATGCAGTAAAGCAACTATATCCATATTATAAAATCGGTTATGTGAAATAATACTGTTTCCATGAAAGAAATTCACAACCTGATTTCAATTTTTTTTCCAAGTGGGTAGAATTAACATAAAATGCAGTTGACTTAACAGTTGAATTCTTAACTTTAGAAAGTGGAATAACGTTAGCTCTCTTTCATCCTAAAGCGAAATAAGAGTTTTTATTACAGGTATTCATAATGTGAGTGAATTAGACGTCAAATAACAGGACTGCAAAATAATATTAATATGATTTCAAGCCAAACGGCTTCGCACTCCCTTTAGGGAATATTGACTAATACCAGGTATACAAAGATACCAAAAATATGGAGCTCTGTGGGGTCTCTTTCCATGTTGTCGTGTCCTGGGTGACGTGGTCTGCTGTATTTCCTACAAACTTTTGGAAGGTCCGTGCGGTTATAAGGAGAACTGCTTTCTGAATAGGTTTATACAGATGCTCACTAAGGCCCAGTCCCTTGATGTTCTGCAGGAGGTTCTTTGGTATCACTCCAGTTGTTGATAAAATTATGGGAATTGTGTGTTGTTCATTATCCACTATCTCCGGACTTGTACCTCCAGATTCCTGTATTTGGCGACTTTCTAATAGTATTTGGCCTTAGGTTGTTGTCATTAGGTATAGCAATGTCAATTAGTGTAGTTCGTTTAGAAATTTTATCTGTTAATATAACATCTGGTCTATTATGAGCAACTGTCCCAATATAGCTTGAAGTTGTTGTTATTTTTCCTATCTGCAATAGATTTAACTTATCTGCTAAATCTTGGTGGAGTAACTTGACGACTCAGTCATGTCTTTCCTTATACTCCGTTGCGGCAAACGCTTCGGTATCCTCCAGTTATGTGCTGAACTGTCTCTGATGTTTGACAGCCAAATCTACATTGATCGCTTTCTATTGAGGGGTCTCAGATGATGAACTTCTTGTAGATTTTCATCGGAATAACTTGGTCTTGGATACCTAACAAAAAGTCTTCCATTTCCGGAGACATCTGTCCTGAAATCAACCACTAGTAGTTCGACGCTTAGTTATCGACATTGGCATGACTGACTTCATTTGGATGCCGTCCATGAAGTGGCTTCTGTAGCCAAGTTTGTAACTTTTCTTGGTCTGTTTGGTGGTGAGAAGCAATATCATGTTCCCTCAGCTGTAACGGGGTTGAATCGTCTGCCTCGCGTATTGCTCGATGTAGTATGGAAGAGTCCGCCAACCTGTGGAAATATGAACGTAAGTTTATTATGTGTTGATCGAGCTGCTTACCAATCCTCTTCCTCCTTGATGTCTTGGCAGCATTGATGTTATATTTAGTTCAATATTTTTTAGAATAATTAGTATTGTTTTCTTTGAAGCAAGTGAAAACGAAAATTCACTCAGGTTAATTTGTAATTATTATTATAAAAATAAATGAAATTAATATGAGGTGAAATTGGATATTTTAAGTATGACGTTACCTAAGATAGCCATTATTTTTTATAAATTCTACTATTCCATATGTGTTTCGATCACTTTAGGTCTCATTAAAAGAGTTACATAAAATAACTATTGCACCTCACTTCTTTCTTTGGTATTGACTTCCACAATTGATTTAACAGACCTTTCCTTTTTTTTTTGTTTCTTTGTGAATTCTCATGTGAGATTTTTTCTTTATTATTATTCCCGGGTCCGTCCTAAAGCCGGACGCACTGCGGCCAGAGTAGGCCTATCGTGCTCACCCTAGACATTACAGCCACTCTGTCAACCTAGCCCCCTGGCTCAATCTGTACAGTTCTGCTAAGGAGTGAGTGAGTATTTTTCCCGGTTCCAGACTTACTGAACCGAATGTTTGTTGTCTAAATCTCTCCAGTGACTCACAGTCACTTATAATATGTTTCACCGTTTTCTCGGCTTGTACACATGTGAGATCTACAGTAGTCGCAGTTGGTAAGCTAAAAAAATCCTTTTTTCTATCCATTCTTATCAAGACCAAATTAATAAGCTGGCCAAAAATGGGGCAAAAATGGTTTTCCGCATTTTAAAATAGTATTATATAATTAGGTTTTCAAAAGCTAAAAATACCCATGTGTCAAGAAGAAAAAGAAAGTAGGTATTTAAATAATTCGGGAAGTCATACTTAAAAAGTCTTTTCTTTAGCCACTGGAATTTGCGTGGTCTATTTTTAGCTTAATTGTTTTTTTGGACCATAAATTATACTGGCAACGGTCTGACGTGAAATTTGACGGGGAATTTGCAGGGCATTAACATGGGGAGTTTTAAAGACACTTTCTAAATGTTAATACTAAAAATATTAAATGCTGAAACTGTAGAATTTCTATTTGATTATTTTAATTTCTTAAATATTTCATGGCTGTACTCGTACATATAATTGGAAGTAGGAGGTGTTTGTTTTAACCATTTTAATGTGATAGATTATGTGAAAAAAATTGGTCAAGTACGTGTTGGACATGCAATATATCAGGGGTTCGAAACGGTTATTGACGTTATTAGTTTTTTTTTTGTAAAAAGGATAACCCTTCACTATGCAAAAATTAACAGTCTCGAGTTATTTGACCTCGCGTAAAAGCTTGCGCAATCTTTTTTAATCATTAACAATCTAAAAATAAAACAAAACAGTAAAACGAATGAGACATAAAAAAATAATAAGAATTTTTCTTCTCACGTCCGACTCGTTTTTTTATTTTAAATTGAAAATGATTAACAAAGAAGTCTACACAAAGGTCTAGTAACTCGAAAAATTCTTTTTGTATAGCTAAGGGTTTTCCTTTTTCTAAAAGAACAGCAAATATGAATTAAAAACTGAGAAATATTTAACCAGAGGCGTACACATTCGATGGAGTTAAGGAACCGCCTATCAACATAGCACGCCAGTGGATAAAAAGTGTGTTTTTAGCCAAAATGTGAGGCCTTTAAAGAGGAGTTTGCTTACTAATTTTGAAACACATCTTTTATCTTTTACGAATTATGAAAAAAAAAAACATATTGATATCTAAATTTTAACTATGGCGTTGCTTTAGAGGTCAAAGGGTCAAATTTTCATGACCTTGAGTGCTTCGCAATTTATATTACATTTGGAAAAAGTGATAAAATTATGAAGGATAACGTTGTTACACTGATAAAAAGTAGAAAAAAAAAACAATAAAGGGTGTTTTTTAAATTTGGACAATCACATCTTTTTGTCTTACTGTCACTATTTCTAAAATTAGATAGTAAGATGCTTACCATAAGAAATTTTAAGGAAATTTAAGAGGAGACATATTTTTTCAAGTTTTTGACGTGCGGTTATGCCAAGCGCAGGAAGTATCTTGTACCATTGTTAAGCAAAAATATTCATTATAAATGGTAACTTCACACCCAAAACATAAAATTGACATAAAATATGAAAATAAAACGACACGACGGAATGTAGTATAAACGATAAAGAATAACGTTAGGTTCAATCTAGAGTTGACCGATATATCGATCACTGATTTTCAGTCGTCGGAAAACTGCAAAGAACATATCGGTATGGGTAGCTCGTACTCAGTCCGCCTGATACTGATCACGTCGTCATTTAATAAAACAAGTAATTCTTGGACTTGGGTTACCGTTATTGATTGTTTAACTTCCCATCGCTTCGGAAGTCGTCGTCGATGTTGTTAATTGCGTGTGGTTACTTTATGTTAACTATCTCTAGCCTTGATTGTTGTTAAACATTACTTAAAAAGTGCGGAGAAAGGAAATGGAGACACTCCATGTCCGAAAAATTACGACAACGCTGTTTCGTCCTAGTGTGGAACTCATCAAGGTATTGTGTTGGATACAAACCATCACCTCGTAATCGTGCCCTATAAACTGGTTCTAAAATTAAAAAAAAAAGACAATTGCGACGTATCACTCAATAACACAAACCAAGAATGTCGTATAAAACCGTCATGCATTGACGCGACGGTAAATTAAAATAAAAAAAACATATCATAACTCGATACACTAAACATGCTACTCAAACGATAGAGGTCGTCTTAATCGGCACCGACGACCAAACTAAAGGGGAACAAATATATAAAAAAGATATAAGTTTTCGTCCGTGTATTTTTAAAATAAAATAGAAAATCTTACTCTCGTGTTAAAAAGTGCGGAGAACTCCAAGACAATGAAGTAGCTCCGGGTCCGAAAAATGACGGCAGCGCTGTTATGTCCTAGAATGGGACTCATCAGGCCATTGCGTTCGGCACAAACCATTACCTCGCAATCGTGCGCTATAAACTGATTCTAAAATTAAATAACATGCCCGTACAGCCGAGAATTTTCTATTTTATTTTAGAATTACAAGGACGAAGACTTACCTCTTTTTTATATATAAAAAACACGCAGCGGCTCTCATAGGGAGATCGTAATTGCGACACTTTGCTTAATCTGCGGAACTCGTAGTTAATTTAGTCGCCGGTGTCCAATGATGCGACCTAGCATGTTCTGATATATTCCATTTTAAATTTACAAGCTCGCCATCATATGGCGGTTTTATACAACACTGCAGTAAGAATTAAACTGACTTATATAATAGAAAATACTAGAAAAACGGGGTAAATAAATTATGAGTGCATAATCAAATCCCATAGAAGTACAGAAAAAAAAACCTTTTGAAACTCCAAGTTTCAATATTAAGCAGCTTAATACAATCTGTTCCCCTTAGAAAGGAACAAAATTTATATTCGATTTACCCCACAGTCTTGCCGGGCGCATTCATCAAAAGTCACACTCCCAAAATACTGCCACAATTTTAAGCAACTTTTGGAGAGTTGTATTTCGTAAATGGGACGACTAAATAAAAAAATTTAATATGATTTATTTAAACACATTTTTGAAGACCAGCTTATTTTATATCTCATAAACTAATGAGCGTAACATTCCTATGATAATTTTGGTTGCATTTATTTGATGAGACCTATTTTAACAAATTTTTTCGGATTTTTAAAATATATTTTGGGAAAATTAGAGAAAGCAATGTTGGAGGCTCATATTCCTGAAACAAAGAAAGTAAATATAAAATGTTTTACAAAACATTATTAGTCTTTTGATTCATCCAATGATGGGGTGAAGAAAAATTTTTTTTTTCATACCTACTTTTCACACAGTGGAAGGTATCCTAAATTTTCTTTTACCAATTTTGCCTCTGGTCCGTTTTTGAGTTAATGAAAATCATACTCTGGCAAAATTTCATTGCAAGAAATTTAAAATTGTGACATACGGAAGGACAGACAAACGGATGGACGGAACCCTAAAATTTGTGTTTTTAACTTCGCAGATATTAAAAAGATGAGAACAAATTTTAATGGATCATTAAAAATTAATCAGTGGAAACAATACGTTAGATGAGGTCACAATGAAGTCCACTCATTTGAAGAGCATTAAAGTTTTTCTACAGGTTGATTTATAAGAAATTTTTCTTTCCCGTAGAATATCTGTAGTTTATCAGTAAGACGTTCATCTCACAATCCACAGGTTGCGGGCTCCATGTCGAGATTCGCTGCGTGGCTGCCATAGACAGCTTTAGTCAATGAAAACGATAAAATATATACATACATAAATAAAGCAAAGCACGCACGCATTTCCTCACGGTTTAGTAAGAAATATTTGGAACGAATCCACTTTTATATCCCTATAACGTCTAGAATTTTAATCTTGCTGTCCGCAGAAGTTTTTCCTTTTTTATAACCTCCAAATTGACAAGCTTTTAAACAAATATTGACAGATCAGTGCGAAACTCCGTCCGTAAAGTTTTAGGTATTCAAAATATTTCACGACCGATTTATTTTTAGTATTTTTTATTACTTTAGAAAGGTAGTTTAGTATTGAATATACGATTGGAAATTTGAAATGTTTATAATGCACTATTTGAAATTTTATTATTCAATTAAATAGTATTAGTCCATGGAAATTGAACTTTTGTAGGGAAAAAAATTTAACTAGCGATTTGAGTGCTGAAAAAGGTATATTTTGGCATCACTAAAAACATACTTCGATGGAAATTCATACGGTCCATGGCTTACAAAATGGCGGCCAAAAAATGGTCACTTTTTTTCAGTTTTTCCAGTTTATCTTGAAAAATAAGGGTTGTATAAAAAATATTTTCAACAAAAGTTATAGATAATTGAAAAACCTATCGATTGATATAATTAAAGTTATAGGTAACGCCACTAATTATCGAAATATAATTTTCTTTTTCTCGGAAAATTCCATTTTTTTAATTTATAATTAAATAATATTTATTAATTAACTATCGCTTCAGAATTCTAGGAAATGATAGATATTTTTGACCCAAAAAAGTTTGTTTAATCCGAAATGTGTGAGTTGAATAGTTTCCGAGAAAATCGAACTCAAAGTTGAAAATTCGATGTCGATTATTATCCTTCCTAATAAAGATACAGCAACCAGGTTGACAGCAATTTGTTTGAAATGACGTATATTTTTAAGATATACTTTCAAATTTTTTTTTTTTGATTTTCCGTCGAGAAAATTGCGAAAAATAGTTTTTTGCACTCAAAAATTAATATTAAGGGCTGAAATTAATAGAAGACATTATTGAATACTTGTAGTTCATCGAGAAATTTTTCGGTTTCACGAAAAACATCCCTGTAAGATTTATGGACCTCTGAAAACTACCCACAGAATTTATCCGACGGTACTCAAATAGCGCGGGTACAGCTAGTCAGCGGGTTGCTATGTTGCAAGGCACAGATGTCTTCCGCTCTTGGCAGTATCCGGTTCGGAGCCGGCATTTTGGTAATGCCTGTCATTTCGGAGTAGTATGCTTTGAAGTTAATTTATAGCCCTTAATATTTATAAACCGCGACGGTGCGAATTTTTTTTTTTAAAAAAAGGTAAGACGTATTAGAATAGTCGTAAGTACACTGACAAAAAAGTTATTGCAAGTTTTCGAGTGCAAAAACCATTTTTCGCAATTTTCTCGACGGAAAATCAAAAAACAATTGTTTTTTGAAAATATATCTTGAAAATATACGTCATTTTAAACAAATTGCTGTCAACCTGGTTGCTGTATCTTTATTAGGAAGGATAATAATCGACATCGAATTTTCAACTTTGAGCTTGATTTTCTCAGAAATTATTCAACTCACAAATTTCGGAATAAACACACTTTTTTGGGTCGAAAATATCTATCATTTCCTAGAATTCTGAAGCGATAGTTAATTAATAAATATCATATAATTATAAATAAAAAAAATTGAATTTTCCGAGAAAAAAATTATATTTCGATAACTAGTGGCGCCATCTATCTTTAATTATATCAATCGATAGGTTTTTCAATTATCTATAACTTTTGTTCAAAACATTTTTTCATACAAGCTTTATTTTTCAAGATAAACTGGAAAAATTGAAAAAAGTGACCATTTTTTAGCCGCCATTTTGTAAGCCATGGACCGTATGAATTTCCATCGAAGTATGTTTTTAGTGATGACAAAATATACCCTTTTCAGCACTAAAATCGCTAGTTACATTTTGTTCTCAAAATCGCTCTTTTTGAGTCTAATTTCCATGGACTATATATACAGTAATAAATAATTTATTGCCGTAAGCTATTCTATGTATTTACTCAAACATATTAAGTGGGCCGCATATAGAACTGAATCTATTTTCTGCTGCCCTTTGCCCTAAAATCAAATATGAAAGAGAAACTGCAGCAAAACGTTTTTATAACTAACTGGAAAATATATATAAATTCATATATTAAGTTCTAGAAACTTCAATTTACTAACTGAAAATATGCAAAATGGTTTACTAAGATTGTGCAAATTGTAAAATTTGTGGCAAATCGTTTATAAACAAAAATAAATTATGAACTTAGTTTAACTTTTCCATTAGACTTTTCAAAACTTGTACAGTTCCCAACATATTCATCTTACATGAGTCACACTGTATCTAACAACAAGAACAGTACGTGAAAATGGTATTCTAGTATACGTATAATGAGCCTAATAATATTTATTTTGATCTCTTACATAACAAAAAAACGGTAAATTAACCCGGAGGTTAATTAATATTACGAATGAGTAAAAAATAATTATGTGGCGCTCGAATCTGGACAGTATTATGTCAAATGGTTCCCACTTCAAGCTAGGATTAAAATAGCCCATTCGAAACACACGTCTAAAAATACGGAGTTACTGAAATTCGCTAGTATTCCTTCGCTTTGCATAGCGGTTTAGCTCTTTCGCGGTCGGTCAAAAAAAAAACGAGTGTGTTGAGTAACGCGCGTTGTGCGTTACGTCGCGAAAAAACGCACTGCTGATCGAGAAAGTGTTTACCCGCCATCTTTCTTTATAGTTTTCAGTTTCGTGCAGTACAAACTTAGATTTTTATTGTGTATGAAAATAATTAGTTGCTATTTATAAATTCTAACGGGGATATATACAGGGTGTTTATGTAATTTAAAAATTATTTTTTTAGAGAACTATATACTATTTCAGAGAGGAAAACGTACATATACAAATAAAAACAAGATTTCGTGTTAAACTTTCAAATAAATTTTTCTTTTTCAGAAACTTTAAGTTTTGGGTGACAACGAAAATGGTATAATATCATTAATAAACGAATTATAATTTCTTTAGTACCTCAACTTAAAGACGAAAATTGTAGAATTCATTTTATAGTTAAGGGTTATGGAAATATGAAACATACTAAAAATCATTCTTAATTAAATGGTGAGACACTCATACGTACATGTTCAAAATTATTGCTTATTGATATATGATATATGTAAGTCATCATTAATTTCCAGTTTGTATTGGTATTTGTTGTTGATAAATTATGTATAAAAACTGATAAAAAATTGTTTGATATGAAACTAGATTTTATACGTTTATAGAAGTTCAGGTATTGTTATATACGTAGTCGCATTTCGAAGTAGTGTCAAAATATTCGGAAATGTTATAACTTGTTTTAATAAAAATAAGGTATGTTCGGAAGTTTCGGGAAACAAATGATATAAAAAATCGTCAAGGGCAAGAAACAAAACACAAAAATATGCTAGCTTAAGACGGTCAAGTATCAATAATTGCTCGAAGAAACCTAAAAATATCTGGGAAAATTTCAAGGTAAACAATCTCACGTGGTTTAAAGTCCATCATTTTACAAAGTGGAGAGTCTCTACAACGTAAAATTGAAGCTCGAGATCAAAATTGGGATGTCATATTTTCAGATGAGAAAATAGGCTTGATGGTTGATTCTCGTCGTAAACTTGTGTGGAGAGCTAAAAGAAGACAAGTCAGATTAGCTGTAGCTGAACCTCGTGTTCAAGGGAATAGTGTGATGTAGCACGAGATAGGAAGCTGTCAAATGGCCTTAAAAACAGAAAAAAATATTTCCGTGATTTTCTTGCATTAATGTCTTGTATAAGGCAACAGAAAAGGCTTCTCATCTCGTGCTTTAAGGAAAAAAACTATGCACTTTTTTTTTTAAACAATTAGGCCGAAATATCGATTTTTTCTATATAATGGAGAAACTACAGAATATAGAGAACAATTATGAAACAGTAGGTTTGTGCGTCTTGAAAAAATCTACGAAATGTTGAATGTTAAAATCGCTTCATAAACAAAAAAGTTATTACAGAAACAACGTCAAAATTGACACTTTAGGAGCTGGTTTAAATGAGGGCACGCGGAAGAAGCACGACGAGGAGTCATGGTGGGGGGACCTCATTCTCGCCCAGTGAAACCAAAAACGCACCTTCCAATCGGACAACGCTAGAAAAATTTGCTATATCTCGGCTTCCAAATAACATAGAGCAATGATTTTTTTTTGATTTGGGGTGACTTGTCGAAAAAATAACTTTTAGCATAGGTCCATTAAATTCATATAGAATAAGTGCTATTTAAGAAGAATTTCCAAGTATAATTTAAATAAATTGGGAAGAGTCTACAAACGTAAATGTTATAACGTACAAAAACTAATTAACTTTTTATTGTTACAATAAAATGGCTGAACAAAAAAAATTCTGGTTATCATACCCGCACCAAATTTATTTAATGAAACAAATTATAAGTGTAATTATTAAAATATTTTTATATTCGTATAATATAGAAAAAAAAATAAAAAAGAAGTCCTTTTTGCAATAACTTTTTTGGTTTATGAAGCGATTTTAAGATTCAAAAAGTCATTTTGTAGATATTTTCAAACCGTATCTACATAATTTTTCTCTATATTCTGTAGTTTCTTCATATCGAAAAAATCTATTTTTCGGCATATTTGCTTAAAAAAATGCACAGATTTTTTTTTGAAGCATAAGAAGAGAAGCCTGTTCGCAAGCAAGAAAATCACGGATATGAATTGAAAAATTTGTAACACCTTCCTTTGTCTCTCTCCTCTTCCTAATGTTCTGGGATGGAATAACGAGAGTTGCTCAAACTTTTCTGGTTGTTTGCAAGAAGACAATATCAGGAGAATTTTATATCCAGGAGGTGCTAAATGTGCTATTGTGTGTTTATTCTGTGGGGAAGTTGGTGAAATTTTTGTATTGGTTTAGGACAATGCTCCTTCCGTCTTACATAATGGTTGTACGCTATTTTAACAACAGGAAGAGATAACCTGCTAGAGATGGTGGCCGAAGTAGCCAGATATGAACGTGATTGAACATGTCTGGAATATCCTATAAACAAGGATAAAACAGCAAATAACCCTTTTTGTGACTCTACAAGAATTGTGAGTTGTAGAGGAGGAGTGGAACAGAATTTCGTAAGCTCAACTGGATCACCAAATGTCTCACAACTTATGCCAACACCAATTGAGACAATTCAGACTATTAAACCATAGCGAAAATAATAATAATTATACATTTATTATTATCAAGGTAACTTTTAATTTCGAAATGGTCCTCTCCAATGTTCAAAAAAACACAAAGAAATCTACGTATTCGTAATAATTATGAATATGCAATAATTTTGGACATGTGTATGTTTATACAAACCAAAACGAGATACGTGTAACAAAATTATTTGTAGAACTCAAAATGTATGAAACATTTCGTAGTAATTGAGTTCTAGAATAAAAGGTAAATCTTCTTCGAACAAAAAAAAAAGAAAGTGAGTGAAGTATCAAGGTTAAGGTAACAAACTTATAACCATGCAAACCAGGCAGTCTAAAGTAAGTTTCAAAATTTTAGCCCTGATCAAACATTCAAAATTCCAAATTGGGAACTTAATAAACAACAAGATGGGTTGTATACATACCCTTTATTATCGTTGGTTTATTATAAAAATGAATAATAATATGTTCTTTATTTAAACATAAAATATATTCTTGGATATGATAATCTTCAAACAATTTGTAATGTTTTTAAGATTGCGATGCCTAACAAAAATGAATCCACCAAAGCAAATTTCAGAATTTTAAAAATTATCTAATTTTTGTTTCTCGTTTATCAAATTTAAAAAATTTGTGGATCCTTACACAATTTTTTTTTGATAAATGATTCTGGCTTACAAGGTTCTGTTTTGGCAATAAAACTTAAATTTATTTTTATAATGAAACTCATTAAATAAGAAAAATTTCATAAGATTTGTGAGATGTCACTCATTTTCCAAATTGCTTTTTTAAAGTTTTATTCAAAATTACTTTGTTTTATCGCCTGTGGCCCATACAAATGCTAGGTAAATTTTACCTAGCTAACTTTATATTTTAATTATTTTTACAAAAAAAAGTTACTTCAGACTGATATTCTATTAATCAATGTCTTAAATTTGCGTGATGGAAATAATTTTGCTAGGTTTGGTTCATTTTAGAAAAAAAAAATACTTGAATTATTTATTATATTCTGCGGTAAAATTATATTTTATTGTTGAATTTAGTATTTAAAATACAAATATATAATAATACAACTATTGCTTCTGTTTACATGAACTATTTAGAATCGTTCTTATCTTTTTTGTTAAATGCAAAAAGGTTAAATTTTATGATTGTATTTAATTACTAAGAATTAAATAGGTATTATAAGTTTGACGCGACTTGTTTATAGCTTATTTTATTGATTTTTTATTTAGTTTTGGTACACAATCACAAGTTCAATCTCTCTATCTCTCTCTATGCAGAGTCCGGCAACCTTAAGTGGTTATATGCCTTCTCTATATTTTTCGATCTTGTTCTATTTTAGGCTTTCACCCTCATTAGTTTTCACCTCAGGAAGTTTAAATACCTAGGAGCACATATAACAAGTAACAGGGCAGTAACGGAAGAAGTACGCACACAGGCCAACAAAGCGGCCATGATATCAGGCCAACTAAGAGACATAATCTGGAACAATAAACATATGACGGTTGAGAGCAAAGCAAGAATTTACAAGGTCTGTGTAAGACCGATACTGACCTACAGCGCAGAAACAAGAAATGAAACCACAAAGACAAAACAAATTATGAAAACCACAGAAATGAAAACGCTTAGAATGATCACGGGAACAAGTTTAAGAGATAGGATAAGAAACGCAAAAATACGCGAAACCGTCGTAGGCAGTGGAGAGATCACGTGGAACGAATGGACGATGACAGACTAGCAAAAACCGTGATGAGAGAGAAACCAAACACCAAACGGCCGCCTGGACGGCCTCCCAAAAGATGGAGAGACAGCTGGATTTCGACCTCAAATGAGGATCGATGAGGCATTGTATAGATAACAGAACTTGGTTCTACCTAGAAGAAGAAGAAGGAGAAGACCCTCATTAGGAGTAGTTCACATTTCCATTCAGTTATTCTTCGTGTCCACTTGTTTACGTATCCTGTCGATCTATATTTTGCTCTTGTTACTATTTGTATAATATCTTCTATCTTCGTTTGTCTCCGTTCGTATTCATTAGTTTTCTTATCTTTCAGCTCTTTCCATATGAATCTGAGTTACCTGCTGTTTATAGAATCCTTTTTCCTACTACTACGCCATATATTAATACCGGAATTATGTAAGTTCTAGTAATTTCAATTTCATATCAGTGGTAAGATGCTTATTATTGTTTCTAAGGATGTTGTACAGTTTGCTGAATACACTCCATGCTGGGCAGATTTTAATATGTATTAATCCGCCAGATTAAAAATTCAGATTGCGAGGAATGCTGGGAGATGGCGCTGTTTGTATCAAACTTCATATTTTAATTGATACACGTTGCTTTAATGATTCGCTTTTCTTATGTTTAAGTGCACTTGCCTACCCTGTAATGACAAGAATCAATGAGTTCGAAACCGGTTTGCAGGCCGAGGTGCACTGCCATGAAAGAGGTTTCTACCATTTCCTGGCACTTCTTTTCAATATGAGATACTGCTTTTTTTAACCGTGTTGGAACAAAGTACGTCTGGCCTTATAGTATACGGTTTTTTTAGCTGGCAGATAATTAAAATAGTTTATCTAATATGTACTGCTTTGTTCTAGATTTGTTAGTTTTTTCCTATCGTATTTTACCTCGTTCTTCAAGTTTTTCAAGATGTCCTCAATGGCCAGCGTAAACCGTTTGGAGGATATGGAATCTCGTTGTCGTTTCACCTGTTCATTTTCAATGTTCTTGAGTCTGTGTGTAATTTAACTGTGTTTGTGGCCTCTTTATATAGGTTCTCTAAAAGTTTTTAAAATCTGGAGTCAAATCTGCAATTTTCCAAAGGTTTGATTATTACCCTTGAGTGTATAGAATCAAAAGCCTAGTTATATATTATCATTTCTTTGACGTATTTGTTAAACAATATTTTTAGCTGGCTAATAAGCATTTTCCCATCATGTTTTATTAATTTCTGAATTATTTCATCTTGTTTAAGTGCTCGATTTCCTTTAATTTCTGACATCGTCTCTTGATTTCGTCAGTTGCTGTTTTTGGTATTTCTTCGGACCTGCATTGAGTATTTTTCTCCTTAGCAGTTCTGGTGATCTCTTAGTTACTACGTTTTTTATATAATGTTTTTATTATATATTATTTTTCTTTTTTAGTTTTTGCATCACCTTTTCTCTTCTTTTATTTATTTTTAACATATTTCTAATATTAAAATTGAACTTATTTAGAGATTATTCCTTCTTTTTTTCCTAATAGTAATTTCAATATTGTAAATTTTGGAAATATGTTATGATTTTTGATGATGATTGAATTTTTTTACTTTTAGTCATTCTGACTTGCCCGACCTTACAAGTTCAGTGTAGTATATCTATTTAATGCGAAAATGTAAAATTGTAACCTATTTACAAAATTCGCAATATTGTAATGAGTATGAGCAAACAATAATGACTAATCTCTAAATAAGTTCGATTATTATATTATAAATATGTTAAAAATGAGTAAAGGAAGAGAAAATTTAGCGCGAATTTAGGAAAGGAAAACAATTAAAAAATCCAACAAAAATACTATACAGAAAAAGGCAGAGCCGGCGTTAGATAGGCGCGAGGGTAGGTGGCCGCCCAGGGGCGGCAAAGGGGCTTTTTTTTTCTATTTTTACATTTATGAATAGTGTAGTAGAGAAGGGGAGCCGCGGAAATTTCGCCCAGGGCACCGGTAGTGCTAAAATCGGCACTGAAAAGAGGCAATCCATGTAAACATAGGCAGGTAGATTAGAAAAATTTATTTATGGTCGAATTCGATATCATTCTAGGTAATTTTGGAATAGAGATAATCGCGATGGCGTAGTTTCGACATTTTAGGCAATTTTCGAGCAAAGTCTGTTGAGTTTTTATAGTTTAGAGAGTGTTTGGCTTTAAACTCACTTAACAACTCATTTTTCATTAGCAGCAAATTTAAAAATCAGTATAATATTTTCTCTAAAATGCCATCTAGGTGATGAAAAGAGTTTCGTTTTTTTTTCTTCGTTCGTAATTTTGTTGTTCCATCCACACACACAATCACATAAAATATACTAATCGCTTAGTTAAAAAAAATTAAATGACGTCATAGGCTTAGTAAATAAACGCTTCATAAAAAACCTTATAAAAATAAACACAGAATCCATTAAGCCACTTTAAACAAAACTCTGGAAAAAATGTTTTTCATCAACCCGAGAGTGTTTTATTTTCGCAAAATCACGATCCCCACCAAATGGTTTTGCCGGATTTTCATATAAATTAACTATTTTTAAATTTGGGCCACTATAATTAAGATAAATTTATGTTTATTGGCAGATAAAAACTTTATGTTTAATGTAAACTTACTATACGAAAAATAGATTTTATTAAAACGGTCACCGCGTAGAAATATTTCTGCGTTATGACTATTAGGAGAAAAATGTGGCAATTTTAGGACCTTCCAGATGCTTACATGGTGGAACAAAAAATACATGCTCTATACAGACATAAAATATAGATCTGAAACAAGAATTGATTATATGACTTGGGATTGTATTAATTTAGGATATCAAGTTTCGAACAAATTATAATCTAGTACTATAATCCTTTCAAGTTCAGAATAATTAGGAATCAATCCTAAAAGTAAGACAAAAAAAAAATTTTTATAAATACAATAGCATATACAATTAGTTCCACAAAAACGTGTTGATGTGTATTTGAAAACAGTACTTGTTTGGACCTGTTTAGTTGATACGTCCAACCATCGAAGCTCTACATTACTCTGCACTGTACATTGATAATCAGTTACTTCATGAAGTATGTCACACATACTTATAATGAGTGCTGCCACTGCAAAATATATGAAAAAGTCTGTATATTTCGTACAGAAATTGATCAAAAGATATGATCAAGAAAAAATATCGAAAATCTTTCAGATCATGATTTAACACGTGTGACTACAAAGGAGCAAGTTGTCCAGAGACAAATTATTTAAGCTCGAAAGGGATTACGTGTCGGCCCAAATATTATTCGATGTCAACTTGGTGAAAATGCAATTAAGTATTGAACAATGAGGCCAAAAACGTTTAGACTGGACACAAGAGAATTTCGATGAAGTCTAACGTTATTTTTAGCGACAAGTCTATTTTGGGCCTGGAGTTCTGTTAAGAAAGTTTGCTTTATCGGTTAACAGAGAACAAACTATAAAACTTGAACGCAACGAGAATGAAAAGACTTTGTAAAGTGTTAAATAAAGTCTGCTGAACCCAGGTTTGGACCTGATTATAACTCATGGATACCATAAGAAGACAATGACCCGAAATACCGTAGTCATCCCAGATTGGAAAAAAGAAAAAAGGAATTACTACATGGAGTGACCTGCTTCTTCGGCTGATACAAGTCTTATTGAAAATGTATAGGATTAAATTAAGGTTCAACTTCGTAAAAAAAAAACGTTTATGTACACTAAAGCAATTAAGTATAAAAATACGACAACATGCTGTCCATTACAAGGCTCCACAACACGGGTGATAGAGCTCCTCCTTGTGGACCGCTCCTGCTTCACAGTGCTTTAACAGATATATTGTTAAGTCGCTTCTTCCTTCCTTGGATTGTCTCCCTTCACGCCATCAGCATTTACCCCAAGATCAGCCGCGAGCGGAATAATTTTACCTGTTGGCTTGTTATATCAGAGTAATTTTGTAGTAAGTCTGGAACTATGCCATACTTCCCGGGTCACTTGAAGGGGCAAATGTTTCCATTCCACCATTTTACCTTTCCATATGTGACTCTGATCCTAGCTACCTTGTAGTTATGATGTGCTAAGAATTTCTATTGCTCTTCAAATTCGTCTTCATATTGATTTGCGCCTGGAAAGTGTACTCTTAGTCGTTTCCCTAGGATTTCCTTTTTTGTCATGCTTTTACATCCTTCAGGAAGAGCCAATGTTCCAATCCGGGCACTAGAGTCTTTATCTGGCACAGGTGGGATGTTGAAGGCTTCGTTTCTATGCTCTTGCAGTGCATTACTGATTTGCTTGTTAGCAATCTCCACATCAGCTTTATCACGGTATCTCGATACGAGAACCACGAGTCTACTTCCTAGTTCCTTCCGAAAGAGATCTCAGTTTGTAGTCCTAGGGTTGGGACATAATGCCTTTAGTATATTATTATCGGAATTTATACATCTTTCTATTAAGTAGCTATCGTTTTGTGCGAAAGTGTATGTTACATGACAACTAGTATGGCGATAAATTAAAATATAATGGATTCAGGCCGATTTCAGACAGATTTTTGATTATACAAATTATATATTTTTACCCAAATCCGCTACCACAAGTCAAAAATCACTTTATAAAAAAATTATATAATGCCTTATATTTATTTATGTTTTCCAAATTTCTATTTATTTAGACCAAAATATTTGTAGCGTAAATACCCTGTATATATCTGAAAAATAATAAAACAACTGCACAATATTTTGAAGGCCAAAAATAAAACAAATATTTACTATAATAAATTTTTAAATTTTCAAAATTTTCTCCAGACATCTCTTTATGTTACATTTTATTTATAATTTGATGTCGTTATTTTCTTCCTATTTATTTTCAGATATTTAGGTTGTAATATTTCCGCTGAGTATTTTTGTACTCTTTTGCAATATTTACATAGTATTAATAGTAGTAATAGTAAGTTATTAACGAAATACAGTACAAAATGTCGCAGTCTATGAAGAAAAGATTTCCATCCATTGAGAGCATTGATATTGAGGTAAGAAGAATACAATAAAATATTATTTAACCATTTGATAGAGTACTCTTTATTGATTTTAAAGTCATTTAGTTTGATTTATTTACTTTTAAGAATAATAAATGTACTATTCAGGCAATGTATAGGAGAAATAAGTGCCATTTTCCCAGTAGATATTAAAACACAACTACTTGAATATTTTACACTAGAAGTTAGCCATCGTGGCTTCGCCCGCCCTCAAGACTCCCGGGGATTTTAAGACAGAAGGCCAATAAAATTATATTGAACCCCATTCTTACGTGCCTTTTCGTGTATACTTCCAGCGAACTACCCTTACTTTTATAGCCTCATCGCAAATACAGCGAATATAGTTAACGACCGCCTGTAGTTTATCAATAATGCAATAAAATCAAAGTAATCCATTACAGTGCGAATATTTGAAGAGTATTAATTCAAAATAATGCATCCAGAATCGAATTAATTTAGCGTGATTGCTAATCGATTAAAACACGCTGATATAGTCTGATTTTTACGATTTTTTTGTCAATTAATATGCTTTTTGAATATATGCAATAGGATCCATTACACAGCACGGGCAAAAAACACGATTTTGACCTATTTTTGAGGTTATGTATCATCGCGACATTTTTTTTCACAAAAAACTATACATAGCATCTTAGAGTATGTCTTACTCTTTCAAAGGCCGTTAAGTTTGTACAAATATATTTTTCTTAGAGATATTCAGTTTTGAAAATTTCCAATTGCATGAATTTTTTAGGTTTAGGTAACATTTTGTGACCCCGTGAGCTTTTAAGGGACAATTTGATAAACCATAGATGTTTTGAGGTTATCAAAGCATCATATCAATCCAAATTTATCAACAGTTTTGCAAAATAAATTATTGCAATATTCCTTACTTTTTAAATAAATGTTTCCATTGCATTTTACAAAAAAAATACGTTTAAAGGAGTCGTTATCGGCATTACGATATATTTTGTTGTAAATAAAATCATAAACAATTAATTTTGCAATTTAAAGAACCCTTAAAGGATCATTAGAAAATAATTAAGAATATATATCTAGAATTCACAAAACCATATTCTACAAATGCATATCATCGTTAAAGAGTTTATATTTAAATTGCAAAATTTGTTACGTAATACTTTATTTATAACAAAATGTACTCTAATAACGATAACGTTTTTTTTTAAAGATAATGAATTTTGCAATAATTTATTTAAAAGAATTATTTAAATATGTTTTGCAAAATTTATATATAGGTCACGAAAATTGAAAGTTTTCAAAACTTGAAAAATTGATGCAATTTGAAATATTCAAAATTGAATATTTAGAAGAAAAAGAAATATATTCGAGCAAACTCGGAGGCATGTAAAAGAGTAAGACTTATACTTTAAGATGCTATGTATAGTTTTCTAAGAAAAAGAAATGCCGCGATGACACATAACTTCAAATATAAGCTAAAATCACTTACTTTGCTTAACTTAGGTTAGGTTTTTTTTAAAAAAACTTTATGTGATGGAACAATTCTCAGGACAGATTTGAATTCAGCGACCCAAAATCAACAAGAGATTACGATTCTTATTCAATATACAAAATTCATGTCATGCTGTGGTTATTCTAATTTTATTATTATTATTAATTAATCGCATAATAATTAATTTCAAGTTATATACTTCAGCTGAGGCCTTCAGAATACCGAGAAAAATTTGATTGAACCTCGTTTGACATGTTTCTTTGAATATAAAAATTTCATTATAGTCATTAATTAATTCATTTGCGAACTATTCACTTCCTTTACATTATTATATTTTTTCAGAATATTGGAACTAAATATGATTAAGTCCTCCGGGGGTGTGAACTCGAAATAAATAGCTGACGTTTTAGTGCTCAGCTATCTAATCAAAGAAAAAGGGAGAGGAGAGGGTGTAGTGGGGACCGGTTTTTGGAACCGCAATAAATAATTTACTTTTTCGTTATTATTCTGCTTCTATTTATCATATTAATATGAAATAAATTTTATACTATTTTTACAAATTGCAGTTTCAGTGAAGTATGAATAAAATCTACGCAGTAGCTTTAGCATTATCTCGCAAAATAGTCACAACAGATTACAACTCTTTTCAGCCCTACAGAAAGGAATTTGTGATTTTTCGCAGAGAAAATTACTTTTTAATGAACAATCATAAAATCTTCATATAAAATTTTTCCTCCGTTTAAAAATTCCAAGATCCAAAAATCAAGAAACTAGTTTTTATATATTGTTATGATATATCGTTTGAAATCAAAATCGAGTCCATATTTGATCAAGATATATCGATAAACTTATTAAATTAAAATTTACCACTTATGAGAGGTGTGCGTCAGTGAGACGTCATCTCTCCGAAACTATTTACACTAGCTTTGGAAGATGTCTTTAAAAAACTAAATTGGGATGAGAAAGGTTTGAGAGTCGACGGTTCTTATCTTAGTCATCTTCGTTTTGCCGACGATGTTGTTGTCATGTCTAGCAACCCAGAAGAGCTAAAATAAATGCTTCAATGAATAGGCGAGAAAAGTGGGACTTAAGATGAACTTGGGGAAAACTAAGTTAATGAGCCCTGACGCAAATGTACAAATAGAGATTCAAAATTAAATCATAAAGAATGTCCAAGAGTACATCTATTTAGGCCAAGTCATGAAACTGGGCAAAGAAAATCAAACGGCGGAAATAACAAGTAGAATTGGGCTGACATGGGCTGCCTTTAGAAAGTTGCAGTACGTATTAAGAGATAGAAACACACCAATCAACCTTAAACGGAAAGTGTATAACACGTGTGTCTTGCCTGTTGTTACTTACAGCATGGAAACGATAACACTAACCAAACAAAACGCAAATAGGCTCCGAGTCACTCAACGCTCCATGGAGAGACAAATATTAGGACTCGTTACGGGATAAAATACGAAATCAAGTAATAAGATCAAGAACCAAAGTAGTTGACGTTATTGAACGCATATCACGACTAAAGTGGCAATGGGCGGGGCACATAGCTAGACAACAGCCCGATAGGTGGACGAGTAAATTACTGCAATGACGACCGCGAGAAACGAACCGAAATCGTGGCAGGCTACACCGCAGATGGGTAGATGATATAAGACAGTTTGCTGGAAAAGAGTGGCTCCAGAAGGCGAGAGACAGATCCCAGTGGAGGACCATCGGAGATGCCTATGTCCAGGAGTGGATGTTAATGGGCTGAGAAAGAAAAAGAAGAAGACCCTTTTCAGAGTGCGAATTTTGAAAAAAAACTTTCTTAGTGGGTGCCTACATAGTGTGGCCACTTTTTTCGCAAAATTTCATAATTATATCTTTAGTTGGGATATGTGTTAAGCCATTAAGTCAGTAAATCATTCAACACATCGCCGCTTTAAAGTATAAATAACTAATATTAGTTATTTTGCCTTATCGGAATTTCAATTTAAGTTAAAAGAAAATCCACATTTACTACTTTTAATATTTCTTAAAATAAACTTTGCAAACTAGTGTCAAAATATACGTGAAAATCCTGTAAAACAAGTGCAAATTGACACCTATTTCCTACATGTATGAGAGTTTCCAGCATGAGACATTTCTGATTTGAAGCTTTTTAATGGAAATGCGTTCCGAACTATCGACCTTGTATTTGTAGTATCCCCAAACATTGGGAAATGTAAAGTCGCATACAATATATTAGATATACTGTGATATGGAACACATTTCATCTTAATCATAGAAAAAATATTTTTAAAAATAAAAAATACAACTTCTTTTGACATTTCTGGAATTTCTAGTTATAAATAACTAAGAACTATTTTTAACGCTGTAGCAAATAATTTATGCTTCTTAGTTAATTAGTAAAGCATTTCTGTATTTCCGCTATATTTTAGAAAGTGAGAGGACATTAAAAAATAAATTTTCTAGGTGTCAAAGGATCAATTTAAAAGAAATGGAACAAAATAATAAATTGAATAAATGGTGAGGACTTGATTAAAACCATTTAAAACCTATTTTACATTAATCTTTTAACAATAGTAACATTATGTGAAGTGTTTGCGACGATATAAGTTTTATACCGGTTGAATTTGATATACATACACAGTATATATTCACAACCTATCAGAGCAATCCCGGTCGCCCTGCCAAGCGTATATGACAAAAAAAAAAAGCTAACTTGAAATTATCTCTTGACATTTTATTATAGCAAAAAAAATGTGGGGTGTCTCGACTAGTTCTTACTTATTAAAATGCAACTGTAAAGATGTATTATTAAATAAAGAAGTTAATACTCTCTGTGATTTAAGCAACTTTTATTTAATAATAAAAAATAATGTATAATGAAAGCCAGATTGTAACAGAGTTTCCATATAATATAGATAAATTTTTTCAAAATATTAAGTTATCTATAAATGTTAAACTGAGTTTTGTAATCTATAAACATAAACAAAATTAGTCATGGCTTAATACACAATAGAAACAACGGTGACTAGTATAACGGTCGTTGTTAGTGCTACTTGTGGCTAGAAGTTTAAATAGTTGTTGACCAAACGTCACAATGCGAATGGCAGTTAATTTTTGTGTAGGCTAAACGGTCGTGAGTCAAGTAAAAACAATTCAAACTAGCTTTTTGTATTTAACAGAGGGCGCCACTAAATTTTGCAAGGTTAAAAACAGAGAAAAACTTTCCAAATGGTTATAGTTGGATATTTGAATAAAACAGAAAAATTATTAATACGTAACTAAAGCTATATTTGTTCTGGAAACGTAAAACGAATATAATGCGATGAAAGTGATCGATAGTGCTTGATTCTGGACCATTGTGCTCTTCAAGCATGTTGTTAGCAAGCCACCATTATTCAGGCACTGATCACACCCAGAAAACAGAAACTGGGAGATCATCCTAATGCAAAGCCATCAAAATTTCTTCTAAAATTTTTACTAGCTAAACCCAACTGAATACGGGAAAGAATAAAACAGAAAAACCAAACGTAAGAAAGCAGGAAAGGCAACACAGGACAAGTCAGGTGGTTATTAGGACAAGATAACATTTCCAATCAGAAAGGGTATAAGAAAAATGTGCCACTCTAAAACGACGTCGACTTTCTCAAAAATCGAAATGAAAACGAAAAATCTATAACATAACCTTTTTACAACTCTACCCTCGCGAATTATATAATTCGTCAATTAGTTGAATTCTTTCGACTTTCGCTTATCAATCGAATGATTTGATGGGAGTATTGAAGGGGGTTGCATCCACAATATAGTAGCGTTCACACTTTCGCGTTGGAGCGAATTTGATGAAAGACGGCCAACCAGTGATATTTTCTACTTAATCTATTAAATGACAAGTCACTACTTATAAAATGAAAATAAATACTATGGATTCAAGTAGCATTAATGTATGGGGATGTAAAAATGCTATACAATGCGTAAAACGTGCTTTTCGTGAATATATCAAGCTTAAAATCGTCGACTTGAAATTTGCTCCAGAATTCGAATACTTTGGATACGAAGCTAAGACCAAAATACCTCAAAGTACTCGTAGAGATCGCTCGGAGCAGAATATTGTCAACGTTCATTAAAGTAGAACCGAAAAGTCAGGCAAACACTGCAACTTTTGATCAAGGATACATTTTACATCCTTAAAAAATCCAAACAACACAAACCTTGAGTTTAGAGAGGCCATTTACAGTAGTGCTTGGCTAAATGGATTCATGAAGAAGGAAACGAAATAAATACAGAGATTTCGTTGAGGTGGTGAGAGGCTACAACAACACCATAAACAACACTGTTGGAGGAGACAATCAAATAACGAAATATTTTAAATTCTACACTAGCATTTCATTGTGATATCTTCTTTCTTAAAATCTTAAAACAAGGAAATCATTGCCAGTTTTTTAATAGAACATAAGTTGTAAATCTCTAAGAACAGAACATAAGTTGCTAGGTTTTAAACAAACCGCGCTTTTTTGCCTCATCGGTATAAGCTTTAAAATTAGCCCCTCTTTAGTTTTAGTGATAATCTGAAGAAAAGATATTAATATCTAAATTTAGATGGAACATTATGTATTCAAAATAATGATACGACTGTATGTAAAAGCCATTGAAAACAAAGGATCTACTCATAATACTGTAGAAATTCCAGATTATAAATAGCTAACAGACTATTTGTGGGACTCAAACACATATTTCACGCTTTAAAGTTAATTAGTACAACATTTTTGACATAATTTTTAAGTTCCGAATTATTTTTAAAAGACACGACACAAGAAATATATTTTACAGGTGTCAAGCATTACTTCCCTACTTTCTAAAATTAGGAATCTGATGCTCTGAAAGAGTTTCTTAAAATATTTTTACAAATCCTGTTACAAGTTACGGTAGAACCATTGGTACATATAGATATTTTTAAGAGGAAAGGGGAGCAAAAGACCAATTAAAACTTTTTTTTGTCGTGTTAAGAACGCATAAAATAAAACGATTATGTTCAATAAATATTTTATAGATGTAACGTTACAATTAGTGTATCTATTTTCTATTCATTGATCAGCGAGTCTAATTTCACTTTGCTGTCCTATTTAATGAGAACAACAAAGTTGTAAAAAGTCCAGTAAATAACACTAGAGTAGTTAACCCTTTTATTTAGATTTCCTTGAAAATAATTATTTTCATGGCACGTGGAACTTTTTTTGTTTATTTTACGTCTGGTACGTGCTATTTTGTGTGTAGCATTTTTTCTAAATTGTTCTTCATACATTTTCGCAATAAATTTTTTCCCAGTAGTGAAAAATTCTACGCTGTACTTTGGCGCTCAGTTTTTGACGAAACTAATTGTGTAGCTCAAAGTTCTGTAGGAGTTTTTTAATTGAAAGAGTATAGTTGATTGAAATAACTGAATTTGGGGTATAATTTTATCTTCTTCTTCGTCTTCTAGGTAGAACCAAGTTCTGTTATCTACACAATGCCTCATCGATCCTCGTTTGATGTCGAAATCCAGCTGTCTCTCCATCTTTTGGGGGGCCGTCCAGGCGGCCGTTTGGTGTTTGGTTTCTCTCTCATCACGGTTTTTGCTTGTCTGTCATCGTCCATTCGTTCCACGTGATCTCTCCACTGCCTACGACGGTTTCGAACCCACTTCACAACATCCCCCATTCCGCTGTCCTCGCGTATTTTTGCGATTCTTATTCTATCTCTTAAACTTGTTCCCGTGATCATTCTCAGCGTTTTCATTTCTGTGGTTCTCATAATTTGTTTTGTCTTTGTTCTTTCATTTCTTGTTTCTGCGCCGTAGGTCAGTATCGGTCTTACACAGACCTTGTAAATTCTTGCTTTGCTCTCAACCGTCATATGTTTATTGTTCCAGATTATGTCTCTTAGTTGGCCTGATATCATGGCCGCTTTGTTGGCTTGTGTGCGTACTTCTTCCCTTACTGCCCTGTTACTTGTTATATGTGCTCCCAGGTATTTAAACTTCCCAATCTGTTCGATACGTTTGTCATCAACCATTAGTTTGCATCTTACCGGTTCTTTTGCTATCATCATTGCTTGGGTTTTCTCCACAGATATTTTCATATTATACTGTTTGGCTGTTCGATTGAGATGGAAAGGCATTCTTTGTAAGTTGTCCTCGCTATCTGCTGTCAAGGCAACATCGTCTGCAAAGCATATAATCTGCACGGTGTTGTGTCCCATTAGGTACCCAATATTTGTGCTTTTTACCTCATCAATGATTTCGTCCATGATTACATTGAAAAGTGTTGGACTTAGGCTATCACCCTGTCTTATTCCTATGGATAGTGGGATTTCTTCTGTTAGAGTGTTATTTGTTTTAATTACATGGCGTTTTTGGAATTCAGTTCGTATATTGTGCGTATGATTGCTTCGTCTACTTGTTTTCTTCACAGCAGTTCTGTTATGTGTTCCAGTTTGATTGAGTCGAACGCTTGTGTAAAGTCCACAAAACAAATGAACAGCGGTTTATCGTATTCGATAGATTTTTCAACCAGCTGTCTGATAATAAATATACCAATGATAGTAGAGCGGTTATTCCGGAAGCCCTGCTGTTCTTCGCACGTCCCTAACTTGTCTACGATCCGTTGTGACAGTATTTTGGTTAACAATTTGGCTGAACTGTTCAGTAGGCTGATTCCCCTGTAGTTTTCGGGTTGTTTCTTTGATCCTCTTTTGTGGATCGGAATTGTGATGCTTTTCCGCCATTCGTTGGATACTAACGTTGTGCGGAGTATTTTTTGAAATAGAACAGTGAGCTCTGACAAGGCTGGGGCCTCCGTACTTTAGCATCTCATTCGTAATTTGATCGGTACCAGGTATAATTTTATAATAATTCTATTTAAACCAAGAATTTTGGAATATGTTGCTAATTTATATTATCAAAGTGACCAACCATTAGTATCGACGCGTCATGCTCTCTATTCCTTTTGCTCGAGGAACTATCTATCTCTATTCATTGCCTTCGCTCGTCTCTCTATGCATATCATTTTCACAAACGTTCGGCTATTAATCTTTGACTGAGTGAACCTTTCAGAAATGTTCTCTGATATATCACATTATTAATAATTGAAAGTGGATATGAGTTTTGCAAAAAAGTTGTTTCAGTAATTATAAGCTGTCATCAGCTGAAATCAGGATGAGTGAGTGTAATTGCCCTTTTTCATTCCCAATATGAAGTTAGTTTTCATTTTTGATGGGTGATAAGATTGGAAATTTATAATCCTGTTTGAGCAGATGGGCTTCCTGTATCACCTGGTTTTTAAAAGATTGATTTCTGTGCGTATTACCAACATGTCCAGCAATGTTATGTTGTGTGATGAATCTTCCTTTTCGACCAATTTTTTTCAAAACTCATGTCCGCTTTCAATTAATAATAAATTCTTATATAACACACAATATGATATATCATAGAACATTTTTCAAAGAGCAAGCCAACCTTCATTAATACATACGCAAACAACTCAACTATCACTGCCAGTTGAGGACAACAATGCGGTTCAACAACAAACCTACATATCGCTGTTCCAAAATGAAACTCCAATTAAAATCGTTACTAAACAAATTAAAACAATCGTACTACCTTACTCTAAAACTAAAACACCGGTTTCACTGAAGAAAAACTGTAATATTGTTTATAAGATTCCATGTCTTGTAATCAAGTGTACATAAGTCAAACCTCCAGAAATCTTCCTGGTAGAATTGGTTTCCATAAGAACGATTGTAACAGAGGAGTGCTTTCTTATGCTCTCGCCGAGCACGTTTTAATCAAGGGTCATATGATGACCTTTGAGAGACTAAAAATTCTAGCAAAAGAAAACAACTCTCACAAAAGAGTTTTCGTGGAACTGTTTCACATAAATACCGAGCCACTTTCTATGAACAAAAGAGGGAACATAGTATAATATACAATTACTTTCTAAAACTTTTGTGTCGTCTATTCAGGTACTGAATATACATGGAACGCGCATTTATTTTATTTTTTATATTTTTTACAATGCATCAAAAAACCGAAAAAACTCACAATGTTGTTTTTAATTGTATAAAATTTTTAGGAATATATATATATATATATATATATATATATATATATATATATATACAAAAAAACTTTGGTGGTGCCATGTCAGCTACGAAAACCCACTGGGCCCCCTGACTAAAAAAAATCTCCCAAATTATTAATTTAAATATTTGCAGGTGTAAGTTTTCTCAAAAACTTAAAATTTCAAAAAAGTTTACAATTTATTATTACAACTGAAATAACAAAGCACTCGTGTCGAACGTTACAAAAAAAAATAAACCAAATAAATGTTTAGTTTTATTATTATCTGTTGTGTGTTTCATGCGACGATAAGTCTCCAGTTTGCCGTTTGGACGTTTTCCAATATTTTCCTCGACACATCAAAACAAAATACGGTCACCGCTTTTTTAAGACATTGCTACATCATCAAGTATTTGATTGAGAAACTACGAATTATAAAAATAATTTAGGGTAGGATACTTAAAAAGCATCAGCATAATTTTAAAAGATTTGTGGTTAATGGCCATTTGTAGAAGATTTAATGTGGCATGTTTATGGTTTGAAGTAAATTAAAAATAGATTGAACTTAAAACATTTGTTTTGTTGGTTTTAATGTTGAAAACCCTAAAAGTAGGCTTTTGTTAACGTTCCAATTTGTTTTCTGAAAATCTCGAGTACGTTAAGCCAATATTTTAGAAATACAGAGTCACATCGTGCTTTTCTGTTCGGTCAATTCATTGCTAAATCATACAAAAAAGAATTCCCGTGTGGTCCGTAATTTTCATGCAATTTTGTGCGTTTATTCTATTAATAAAATGATACTAAAGATTATTTTTTTGGATTGGCAAAAACTGCCGTATTTAAATGAACATTACTCCATAACTGTTTAAATGGCAAGACTAGCTGATGACTCATTTTATAGTTTTCTTTGCTATAACGGAAAAAAAGTGAAAAAGTAAAGTTTTTTCAAAAATTATTTTTCTTTCCCAAAAATGACGTTTTTAAAACCTGAAAAGGTTCCTAAAAATCTTTAATTAAGATTAACTAAAGTTTGATTGTGGAATCAAAATGGGCTTAGATGTTACGGTACCTATACATTATTATTTATGAAAGGGTTGGAGCTAGAGTATTTGTTAGGAGCATAGGAGTCAAAGAGTTTTACGCTTCTGAACCACATGCAACGGTCTTTTAAGCAAAAATTTAAGCTATATTATCCATCCATACTATCAACTCCACCAAGGATGGATCAAATCAGGAAGGCTTATACCCAAAGGATAAACTAGTAAACAGGCAGCTAAACTTGATTAAGGCAACCAACTTGTTCCCAAAGAACAAGTATAACCAGCAAAGCAATAAGTCACTAGGCTGAAGTGTAAGGGCTTCTCAATCCTGGCCTGCTGTATCACTCAATCAAAATGAAGGGGTCATCTTTGTGAGGAAAGGCTAAACAGAAATGAGACAACAAATGAACACTAAGGCTGTAGGGCTGTAATATTGGCACTGAAGTCTAGGTGTCGTAGCCTCACCACTGCTTGTTGAGTACAGGATGTACTGGATAGTCTGACAAAGAACAGCTGTACCATTACTCATGTGGATTCTAGATTACTTGGTACACACAAGAATGAAAAAGAAAGTCGTTTGGCAAAATTGGGATCCGCGGCTGAACCGTGCAGAGCCCAACGAATTCTACGTATTCCAGTTACCGTTGGTAAGATGTTAATAATACTGTTGTTGAAAAGCAAATTTATTAAATCCTGAAGGGAGGCCCCTGAAATGAGTTAAGTCAAGGAGCACATAACTAGAACTGACTTGTCTTCTTTAATAGGAAACAAATCGTGGTGGGATTACTAATAGGCTATTGCTACATGCAAGGCCATCTTCATAATATTGACATTATGTATAATCTTGTGTGTAACTGGTGTCACAAGGAGGGCGAAACTGTTAACTATGTCATCATAGCGTATCCAGGACTCAACGGACTAGGCCAGAGATATTTCGGAGATGCAATATTGTCACCTGAAGCGGGTCCGGCAAGTTTAGTTAATAAGGTTGCTTCCCAACGAGGCCTAGGCGCTGAAAATCATCAAATATTAGTCATTTCTATTTATTAAAACAGCATTAAGAAGATAAGTGCTTATAAGAAACATATTTTTAACTACGATCTTTAATACAGTCGTTTAATGATTATTTGGAAAGCAGTAAATGATCTACTGGTTTTCTCATATTACAGATTGTACATTTAGTCAACTCAGGTAACAGGCTACACAAAAAAAGTACGTTTAAAAGGTCACACAAAAAAAATTTGCTTGGGATGGGCAAGGAAATAAAAATGATGAGTCATTGGGATAAAAATTCGATGCTAACGCTTATCCTGTATATATTTTTCTAAATTATAACAAAGCATCCAGAGTTCAGTACATAATATCTCATTCATGATAACATACAATTTTGTTTCGGTGCAACTTTCATTCCATTTCTTTGTTTTATGGTCATGCGGTAGGAACCATGGTACTTTCAGCCATTACCTACTGCATGAGCTATGAGCAAAAGCAACAAGAAACAGTCAAATGTCAGTGCGAATAGAATGTTAAGTGCTTAACTAGGATTCCGAACACATGCTAGAAATAACAGTCGAGAGTGCACTCAAAGAAATGAAAAATAAGAAAGCTCCTGGAGATAACCAGTTGGTGGTGGTGGGAAGAGGCTGTTAAAGATAATTATTGTTTTTTTTTCTAACCTCTATTTCGGAAATAGGCTAATCATAAAAATTTAAAGAATGCTATTACAATTCTATTACGTAAAAAGGTGATTTAAAGTGCTCTTGAGAACTACAAACCGATAAGCTTTCTCTGCATCTCTACAAGTGGTTTATCAAAAAGGTTACGAAACGTTTGGAATAAAAACTGTATTTTTAACAGCTACAGAAATAGTCTGGTTTCAGGAACTGATACGGCACAAATCATTATTTGTTAATAATAAAAACTCTTAATAAAATGCAGTCAACTATAATGAGTTACTTGTGTTAGTATTGGTTCACTTCAAAAAAGCTATCGATACAGTGGAATGGTCGGCACTCGAGCAAGGTAAAATATATTGAAAATATACCAACCTAATAAAATCCATTTGCAAATAAAGTTATAATAGAATATACACCGTGTGTCTCAGTTTCATCAGGACTGTTTTTTTAAATTCCACACTGCAATGCTATCTCGTGGCGAGTTGCGGAGACGCAATCTTTGAAGTATCAGCTAGCATTGCTGTGGCATGTATGTTGGCCGTGAATGTAACAAAACATATCAGACACTTGTTAGAAAATGGCGGTGGAGCAGTAAGGTAACATCAAGTTTTGTGATGATAAGTATTTATGGTAGTGATTGCTTAAGTCGTTCAAATATTTTTCGGTGGTATGCTCTATTTTGTAACGGCAGGGTGGATAATAAGGGCGCGTCACAAGTATTAAAGCCGCTGACAACTCGTACGGACGAAAATGTACAAAATATCGTCGAAATCATTTCATCAGGTAGATATGTTTCTGCATGATTCATCGAAGAACTGGCAGGTATACTTAAAGCTATTATGCACAGAATTTTGACTGAGGGTTGTGATAAAAGAAAGGCTTGTGCGGGTTTGCGTGCATGTACTTTCAGGCGATGAAAAACAAGGCTCAAACGCTGAAAGACCTGTTAAAGGCAGCCTAAAGTGATATTGATATTTTGAAATAATTATCTCTGGCGACGAGACATGGTGTTTCCAGTATGGGTCTCTTACAACGCGACAGAGCGCAGTGTAGTTGAGTCCATAAAAGCCGAAACAGAGTTCGCATCCAGAAGAGTCGTGTCAAGACAATGCTAATAGTTTTCAAGGAGTGTGTATCAGAAGGGCAAACCGTTAATTCTGATTATTATTTCGGCATCCATCATCGTCTGTGGGCGAGAATTAGTCGAATTCGACGCAAATACCGAGAGACAGGTTCCTGGTCGCTCCTCCACGACAACCCTCCAGCCCAAAAAGCGAATATTGTACGCGAGTTTTTGGCCAGAAAAGGGATCATAGTTCTCCGTATTCGCCAGATTTGGAAACAGTAGACTTTCCCAACTTGTTAGTAATGAAAGGACACAATTACGACGTCATTAAAGACATCCAAGAAAATTATACTGCAGTACTAAATGCAATTCCAAAAAAGGACCACGGTTAGTGTTTCAAAATACGTTTAAATCGATTTTAGTTGTGTACTGATTTAGAAGAACTATTTTGAATAAATACGGTGACTTTTTGAACATAATCCACGTCTTTTATTTTTCACAGGAACATTCCTAACGGAACGATCTATTCTGAACTTTTTACGGAGGTATTAGAATATGCATTCTGGTGAGGCTCAATTCTGTTATGCTTTTGAATTAGAACTAACATCAGCATCGAGATAAGGTCATTTAAAAAATAAAATTTTAGTGATACTTTATTAGGCTACCTGTGATTCTATCATTGTTTTTAAGGGGCTATTGGAATACGTTTTCTTTCTACCACAAATTTATTATATTTTTATTAAAGTCTAGCTACATCCATTCCTTGATACATTAACTTCGTAGAGAGATACAAAATCTAAATAATATTGCACTACTGAACGTCTAGTTGGAGAAATACCGAAAAAACAAATTAATATCGTGTTATTACTTCTGCGTTTTTTAGATTAGGAGCTCAGTAAAAACATAATTTTTCTATCGCAGATTAAACCTTATATAACAAATAATGTACAATGCTAGACATCAAATATTTACACAAATACATTTTTTACTGTTTCCTATATGAAAAAAAAGACCTATTTTTAACCTAACCCAGATATTCTAACTGATATCTATCCCCGTAAATGACGTAATTCGAATATATAATATTACCACCTCAAAGTTTTTGGCTCGGGTGTTTGTATCAGCTGATATTCTGTCTCACCGTGTCGGACGTTTCCACCCTCGCAGACGGTGTACGGTATTGATCCAGTAATATGGAATATAAAATGTGGAGTTTTTGGATAGTTTTAAATTCAAGATATTTTTGGTATGAATTGAAAATCCCTGCAAATGCGAATCGGATATATACTATTTTTTGTAATTTTAATTTTTCTTAGTTTCAAGACATGTTTTTTGGTAGTCTTATAGTAGCGTTATGTCCGTTCGTCCGTATGTATGCCTTATAATCTGTTGCAATGTAATCCAAAAATCAGAATCAATCACAGTATCTTTCTCCGTGTGAAAAATAGGGATGACAAAATTTTTTTTGATTTATCCCCTCGAGTGGAGTATTATTTTATAAAAAATACAATTAGATATGTCACGTAACATTTTTTATTTAGTCACTTTATTCGCGACGTATGACCAGATGCGGAAAGAGAATTTTATACGGAGAGGGGGGGGGGGGGCATTTCGGTTTGTTGCATATAATATATAGTACTTTTAATAATCTGATAAAAATTTTGCATAATAGCTCTTGCTAAATATATTTAATGAAACTTATTACCGTTGAGTAATATTCACTAATTTAAAATAAATAAAACACGACGTTAGAAGTTTGATTTTGTCCTTTTGGTTTACCCATTGAGTGGGATACCGTTAAAAAGATCCTCAGAGATGCAATTATATATATATATATATATATATATATATATATATATATATATATATATATATATATAAAGTTTTTTATTTAGTCGTCTCATTTACGAAATGGGAGCTTCCAGGGTTGCTTGCTATCATCGTCCTATTTCAGGAGAGTGACTTTTGGTAAATGCGTGGGGTAAGACAGATCTTGCATATTTTGGTCCTTAAATTACTACTAGTCTGTTTCCTGCCCAACTTTGTTAAGAGAAAAAGAGCAGTCCTATGTTAAATTGGAGCAAATTTTGTAGACTCTGGTACTTATACCTACTAATTTTCGTATATCTAAAACTGATCATTAACAAATAATACAGAAAAGAAAAATAACGAAATTTAATTCCAGTTTTAAAAATATAAACTGGTCTGTTTGCAAAAACTCTTTTAAAACGCCCTACAGAAATAAAATATATATTTAGAGCGTTTGTAGAAATAGAACCTGTTTCAACCTGTTACCATCCCTTACACTGGGGTTGTGGGCGAGGGAAGGTAAAATTGTATGTTTGGCGTTCAGGTGGAATTAAAATTGATTCTTTTGGGACATAAGAAAAGTAAGACTGACACGCTAATTGGTTCCTGGTATGCAGAATAATATCTAATTGTTTCGGCAGGTTAATGATTTATTTATTGTTTTTCTTTTTATATCATGTACGGAACTAATATAATAAACTAATTATTATGACGTTGTATACGGAGTAACTGCTAACTTATTTCAAGGTTGTAGACAATGGTGAAGATTGACTAAAATGTGGTTGTCGGACTTGCATGGTCTTTATTTTTTATTTATTTTTACGACGTTTCGATTAGGCTGTATCTCTAATCGTTATCAAGTATAAACTGAATGTTTTGTCTTAAGACTACAAGCTTATATAGGGAATGTGTTCATTGAAGCACAAAGTTTCGCTTCACTGTACACACCTCAATGATTTGATGTTACAAAGTAGTGGTTTCCAAAGATTAGGTATCTCAACACTCGGTTTACTAAAGATTCCATTATTGTTTTTAATGTAAGTTGCTTCTATAAATTTTCTTTTTTTCATGTTGGGTTCCATATATATTGCCGCGGCATTAGACCATTTTATATGGTGTTGTTTATCCCAGGCGTGTTCTGCAATACCTGATCTCGACGTTTTCCCTTTTTGTGTATGAGTTTTATGTTCCTTAATTCTAACTTCTAGTGGTCGTTTGGTTTCTCCAATATACATTTCACCACACTCACATGGAACTTTGTAAACACATTCTTCCTTATCGGTAGTTTTCGGTTTTGTTTTTGTTAAATCAGCTCTAAGTGTATTTCCTGATTTAAAGGCTGTTTTTATATTATAACAACTGGCAATTCGTCTTATTTTCTTTAAAGTTCCCTTAATGTACGGAATTGTGAAGAAGGAATGTGTTTCTTCCTGTCCAGTGGTCGTTGTCCTAAATTTATTTAAGACATCGTCAATTAGTTTTAAAGGATAACCATTCTGTTGTAAATCGGATTTAATATTTGCCACCTCTTTTTTCAGTGAATCGGCATTATTGCATATAGATATAGCGCGAGGTTGCGTATAATTCCCCGTTTTGTTAAAACAGAATGATTAGAAATATTATTACGATATTGTCCAGTATGTGTTAGTTTTCTGTATACTGAAGTTTTAATAATTTGGTTTGAACGGTTCACCATGACATCTAGGAAGGGCAATTGATCATTTACCTCTTTTTCCATGGTAAACTTAATTGTGAATCGAATGGTATTTAGATGTTTCAAGAAATCTTTAAGTTCTTGATCATTGCCCTTCCATATGATGAAGGTATTATCGACATATCACAACCAACTCGGTTTTACTGTTGCCGTTTCTATGGCATGAATTTCGAACCATTCCATATATATATATATATATATATATATATATATATATATATATATATATATATATATATATATATATATTGGCGATGGCGGAGAGAGTGAAGAAGCCCGTCATCCTGAGCGTAGAACTTGTCCTTTACTTGAAAGTAAACACTACGCAGGCAACACTCTAAAAGGTCCATGACCCCGTCCAGTGGTAACGTGGTTCGATCTGATAAAGTAGTATCATTTGAAAGTATAGGTTTGATATGTCTAGTGATTCCCCTAATGGTACATTAGTATACAGATTTTGTACATCAAAGCTTATTAGCCTGTCGTCTGGCTCTAGATTAATGCTGCTAATAATGTTCACGAAATGTGTAGAATTTTTTAACGTGTGTTTGTCTTACCTTCTAAAGGTTGTATGATTTTTAAAAGAAACTTCGCAAGTGCATTTGTTGGGGATCCTCTGGAGCTGGTTATTCGCCTCAATGGTATGTTCGTTTTATGAATTTTTGTACAGTAAGCCACCACATCTTTACGGACTACCAAAAAACTTTTGAATTATTTCCCACAGTCCAGGGTAGAGTTCAAGTATTGATTTTTGGAGCTATAACTCTTGGTGTCTATTCCTGAATTTTGTTTTAAGTTCTCCGTCACTTGTGAGTTCTACAAGGTTCTCTTCAAAATTTGATGATTCTGCTGTATTTGAAAAAAAAAAGCCTCAACATGAAGAACGTCCAAATGTTTGGCAGTAAGAAAGGAAATCTTCTCGTTTGGCAGGCGCATACGCAGCGGAATGCTGATGTTTCAGCAAGGGATCGTGAAATAAAGATTGGAGTTTCACAATTAATGATCTACAACTGAGTCTAATTCACTATTGTTGCTGATGACACGTCAGTGTTTGTAGGAATATAGTGGTTTCTGAAATCTTGTCTAAACTAAGTTTGTTATTATAAAGTTAGTATCAATTTAAAGTCAGCTACTTATGATTTCGATTTTTCTCACTCACCTGGAAGGGCGAATGAAAAATCCATTTGCATAATAAGTGTTGAGTGATGGAATACTGAAAGATTAATTAATTTGGGTCTACTCTAATTATTTTTAAATAAGAAAAGACGAAAACCTTCATTTACCTTTTAAATCTCATTAATTTTAATTCAGGTAGTCTGTTCAGTTAAACTGGTCCCTAAATTTTTTTAATGGCATTAATAAGGTGGCGCTTGGAGTAAATTTTACGACCAGTGGTGTTCTAAAAGGTTGATAAGGCATGAACGGAAATATTTTTTATGGACACTTTTTTTCTCTGTTTTGTACATATTTAAGTAATTCATGTAGTTGTCCCTCCCACTCTACTTGGGCGGCTCTATAGGGATAAAATTATGTTCGCTCAAATTATTTATCATTCGTTTAAGTTGGGGTGTAAATTGGTAAGTATAATCCTAGGTCTATCATCTTTGGGACACTAAAAATATAAAAATAAAAAGCTCGTCTTCTTCTATCATAAAATTGACAAAAATAGACAAGTCTGTTTATTTTCAAAATACAACTATTTCTTTTGCCGATTCAAATCGCAATTTTTTTTTTATTTTCTAAAAATCAAGGTTTGTTTGTTGACACAGTATATGACACATATCCACGATAATTATCAGGAAGTCACAATAAACAACAAAGTATCAGAAATACCGAGATATTAAGTCCCAATACAGAAAGAGGTTCGCTAAGCTGGTCCACTATCTCCAAATTATTCATCCTGGTCATCGAAAATGTTTTCAAATGTACGAACTGAGAAGATAAAGGAATAAATATAAACGGAAATTATCTCAACTTAAAATATGCGTATGATGTAGAGTTAATGGTTCCAGAACAAGAACAGTTGATATCAATGATTCAAGAACTAAACGAAAATTCAAAACGTATTGAACTACAAAGGTGGAAAAGACAGTAACCATAATAAATACATTAGAAATGAATGAATATTGAAATGCAGGGAAATATCTTAACTCAAACTCAAAATGCTTTTTTATTGTACTAAATAAAACATCCAATGATAAAGCAAGAATACATCAACAAGAGAAAAATGAAGTTAGCTTATAAAAGAATGAACAAATATAAAATATATTATATACAACAATTTCGATTACATAAATAACAAACTAAATGTAGAAATAATAACACTAATAAATCACAAATCTAACAATTCATACAATCATGACATGAAAATTGACAATACCAACATAATAAAATAAAATAGAATTATTCTTCAATGATTATTCACATTTTTATAATTTAAAATTCCCTGTAAACACTTTACAGGCAAAGAAGTCAGGCTTACAGTTGATGACCAGAACCTATGCCCGAAGGATTTGCTCACCGCATAAAAACCTTGTCCCACAAGATTCCTTCTTAGAATAGTACGAAAGTTCTCTCCAGAAGAGAATATTCCTCATTTCCAGGGGTAAATAATTAAACATTTTTTGTCCATACAGATAATTGAATTTTTTGTTAGTTATGATGGGACTGGAAGGGGAAGATTCTGACACGTTATTTGAGCAAAACGGCCTTTTT
The DNA here is from genome assembly GCA_034092305.1 of Diaprepes abbreviatus. NCBI lineage: Eukaryota > Metazoa > Arthropoda > Insecta > Coleoptera > Curculionidae > Diaprepes > Diaprepes abbreviatus. The sequence goes on from JASJET010000129.1 coordinate 6,443,121, forward strand.
TTTAGTTACGATGTATGCCATTTCCAAAATAAAAAAGCAATTGTCGATAATGATACCTCGGTTTGGTCCCTGAAAGATATCTTACAGCTCTTTTCTTCAGAGCAAACACCACATTAAAAAATCCCTAATTGTACAAACCCCAAAATGAAATCACATAATGTAAATGTGAATCTATAAGAGTAAAATATACTGTCCTTGTGAAGTCATAATACAACTTTTTAGCGTCTCAGATCCTAGTGGGATGTATTCCAGGATACATGTCTTTAGTTAATATGAAGAGTTAATAAGTTTGTATCCCACACCACGCTTTAATCTTAGAAAGATCCATACGAAAGAATTGTACTGTCATCTGCAAACAAAGTGAATACTGAGGTAAGAAATGTTATTATTGTAAATTATATATAGTGCGAGCCCAAGCACAAAGCTCTGAGGCACACCAGTACCAATAGATAAAGGATTAGATACATTTCCAGAGGAAGACACCGACTGCATACGCCCATACATGTAGTACCAGAACCAATCAAGGACCCCACCACTAAACTCACAGTATTCAAGCTTTTGCAGAAATACATTATGACTCACACAATCAAAGGCTTTGGTCAACTCACAGAATACACACGCGGAGACATTACCCTGGTTAATGTGTAAATACAAATCTTTAAGGCAAGAAAATATGGCATTAGAGGTACATCTCGAAGCTTGAAAACTAAACAGGTATGCTGAAAGAATATTAGGCCCAGATAATAAAGAAATCATTTTCCTTTTAACCAGTCTTTCCACTATTTTGGATAGAGCACATTGAAGCGAAATTGGCCTAAAATTGGAGGAATTATTACAATCGCTGTCCTTAAAGAGTGGAACGATTAAAGCTAATTTTGAAGATGTGGGAAATATTCCATTGCCAAAAGATAAATTTATAGCTTCAATCAGTACTGCAGTAGCCGAAATGGACTTAGGCGATGAAGAATATCAATTGGAGAATAAAGACGTAAAAAGTCATAAGACGTTAAATGGTGCGCTTAAAACTAAAATATATAAAAACAAACTTATGGATAAGGGTACCAATAGAAATAACAGATACTAGAGAAAGAAGTTTAAATTGACACAACGCCTGACAAACAGATAGATGATATAAAACGCCACGCCGGACTTACATAGAAGAGGAAAGCTTTAAATAGAAAGACGTGGATGAAAGCTGAGGAAGCATCAATGGATATAAGGTAATATACAAAGATAAATGGTTGACATAACTAATACAAATTATAGCAATTCCATAAGCAAAAGAAAACTAGCAAAGGATAAAATCTAACTATGCAGGAATTATATTTGATTTAAAACATAAACTCTTTTTTGAATCTGTGAAATGAGTTCAAATATTGACAACATTATTAATGACGTAGACATCTATTTTAACTAGCGATATAATAACTTCCTGGGCATAGTGTATTTCTTAATCGACTTCAAAAAACGGATGTTATCAATTCGATGTGATTTTTTCTTTTATTTGTGCTAGTCCCAAAAATATTTCCAAGACAGATTTATTGAAAATGAGTTAAAAATTGAAAGAAACTTTGAAAATTTGTTGGCTAGTTAATTTTTTACCAGATTTAATTTACAGATAATTTTTAATAGATGTATTGCAAACTGAAAAATTTGTTACTTAGCAGAGTGTTTAACGGACTTCATTCGTGTTTAGCTTTTTGATAGGAGCGAGATATAGTAATAAATTTTTCAGCAAATTCTAGAAAGTTCTCCGGAATAATTCCGCAAAAATATAGATAGGCTTATTGCAAGAAGGTGGAAAACTTTTAATTTTTGGTAGGACTATAACAATACCTCCAAACTACACATAGGGGGTCTTAACTAACGCAAAAGGAAATGAAACACAGTGAGAGGGGGATTGGCTTGCTTTTCTAATTTCGATTTGTAAATACCTGCAAAGATATTTTAAAATATCTTGCTGTGTTTAGATGCCTTGTGATAAATATTCTCAATGAATAAATAAATTTTTGTTTTTTTTTTTCATATAGTTGAACAACCCCATCATCTTTAATTACAATTTGAAACTCAAATTTTCACAAATTTCCGTTTATACCAGAACATGTTTTGTTCACCATTCCTCTTTAACAAAATGATTTTCGTCAACAATATAGAATAAAACATGTATTATTTTATGAAAAGGTAATATTGTCAAGGACGACAATGCCTTTCCTGCCATACATAAAAGGGTAGAAACGTTCGAGCCAACTCCAACACAGCGCCCTCTTTCTCCGCTGCTAAAATAATTTTCCGCTCAATATTGGGGTTGCCCGAGCCGGCTTTCAGTGGCAAAGTGATGGGCATACTTTAAGTATGTAGGTTTCCTGCATACCGCGTTTTTCCTGAAATTGCTCAAAAAGTTGCAGCATTTTTGTAGGGTAGTGTTTTATTGGGGCCAGGATGGTTACGGAGAATGGGCAGGTAAGAATTTTGACTAATTGTTAATTTCATTACTTGCTTGAGTGTCTGCGGGATGTCTGCAAGGTTGCTATGCGGACTTTTGATTGGAGTAATCGAAGAGGTAGCGCTCCAGTATTCGGTTACAGGTTGAAGGGCATAATGCGCTTTATTTAGAAAATGTCGTTTTGTGGTTCAAATATGGGACATTTAGACAACATTATTGGAAATTGTTCTATTAATTTACTTATGATATTTTCTGTTTTCAAAAACCTTACTTATATTACCATAAAGTGTTCAACAAAAAGGTAAAAATATTTGAAGAAAAAATAAAATGAGAAAAATATAATATGTATATAAATATTTCTAGAGAACCTTGTATAATTTACATAGCTGATTATGAAAAAATGAATTCAAGTTTAGAGATTTTTAATTCTAAAACATAAAAATACGTTTGTCTATTACAAAAAAAGACCTATTTAAATCCTTCGTTTCTTCCGAATTGCAAACAGTATATGTATATATATGTATATATATATATATATATATATATATATATATATATATATATATATATATATATATATATATATATATATATATTAGTTGTTCGTTTAAATAATAATATGACGTTGCATTAAAGTTTTTGTGGTGTCTGTTTGTTTGATTTTAATTTGTTACTAGTTTTAATTGTTTATATATATATTATATATATATATATATATATATATATATATATATATATATATATATATATATATATATCGGTGCTAGAGATTAAAAAATTTGGAATATTGGAGGTATTAAGGATCTTCATCTGCTTTTCCTTTTGAATATTTTTGGATATTAAAATTTTTATATTCCTTAATTTGTAGACCTTATTTAAAAGAATATTTCGCCCAAGTCTCATTTGGCATTTGACATTTCAGTACTTACTAGTTAAAAATCAATTGCTCTTAGACAAGATGGCTACAAATCATGAACTATAAATAAAACAGTAAAACTACAACAAAAATAAACACTCGAAATAAATCCAACTATTGATAATAGAGACACTGTTATAGTTCTATACATCGAAGGCATAACAGACAGAAGCGGCAGATTACTTTGAAATCATAACATATCTGTTATACAAAATATCCCTAAGAAACGCAAACGACGAAACAGACTTAACAAATCGGGAAGTGTTTAAGATCCCATATGGCACCTGTAGTAAAACATAATTAAGTCAAACCAACAAAAGAATATCAGCAAGGTTAGAAGAACATAAACTCAGTATAAAAAATAAAGATACAACATCTATCATTTTCCAAGATCAGGATGAGACAATTAAAAAGATTAATTTTGACAACTGCCAGACAATCGTCAACGAGTCTATGGACACTCTGAACAAGAGAAACGATTCACTTAGCCTCCTTAATACCTGGAAAAACTTTCCTTAAGTACTCATTGTACTAACACAGCGCCTGAGCCCAAACTGATAAAACCAGCGACTCTTGAAAAGAGGGGGTGGGGCCAAAGCCATTGTCTACCAATAGATACGCACTACTACTGCATATCTATATATATATGAGTATGATTCAGTTAGCCCATAGACGCCCTATAGTGAGCTTTACAAATGGTGAATGAGATTAAATCGAAACGTCAGCTGCCCTACTCAGTACACACACGGGAAACACGAAAACCTATATATATATATATATATATATATATATATATATATATATATATATATATATATAGCAAAACATTATCAGGAGTCCGATCTGTATTAGTCAAACTCTTTTTTACTTTAAATACTCTATATTTTGTTCGTAATTTCATCAAGAGTAAAATTATAAAATCAAAGAGAAAAAGGGGTACCCCACAAGAGACTGAAAACATTAAAATAAACAAACTTACAGTTTCAGAGTGATTCCTGAAAACTTAACAACAACACGTTCAGCATAGTCGTGACTTAAAATGGAACTACTTACAAATATAGATCTTTAAAATTGCTAATCTCTTTTTTATAACATCAAAATAATAAAAAAATGTTTTCAATAAAACGAAATACCTTACGATAACAAACAATAACGGTTTAAAATAAGATTGGTAACCAAAAAACCAACACACTAAAGGAACTAACACAATGGGTATGCGCTGTGGTTGATCATAGTCTGAAGACTGGGCATAGTTTTGATTATGAAAATGTAAAAATTTCAAGAGCAAATAGTTTCTCGAAATGTGCTACATCAACAGAAATAAAAACGTAATTAATTACAAGTCTGATATCTATCAGCTCAGCAATATTTATTGTAATGTTATTAATTTTATCTAATTTTAAAATTCGAACACTCAATATATGAAAATTAATTCCTTTAGAGGGTTGGTTTAACTATAAAAAAGTAATAATTTTTTACCTTTTCCAGAAATAAAATTGCTCTATTAGTTACCAAAAAACTTTTCTCTATAACACGTAACAAAATCATATTTAGCAACGTAGCAACGTAATATTTATGGTATTGTCAAAGTTGTGTCATAACAACAAAGTGGGTTATTAAACAACCTCACATTGCATGTCACGGCGAACATGAAAATGTAAATTTTATATCATTACTTTATATATAGATTTTTAAACCTGAATGTTTTATCGATTACGAAGTCTATATAGAAAATATTCTGCAGTATGCTTTAAAACATTAATAATCTAATATTTTCACTATAAATAAAAAATACCCCTATTTCAATTGACGAACTATCGAACCGCATTCTAGTTTTTATTCTCTTTTAACGTCCCTTTTGTATGACTTATCAATGTTCAAGGTTATAAAATCTATCTGAAATCCTTATAAAAAAATACACAGGTCTACAAGTTTCCATTTTTGGGTAGCTGGGAGTCATTTCCGAAATAATTTGCTGCGTAGCACCGAATCGAAGGTGAGGAAACTGGTCCATAATATCAGGATTTTGAGATATTTGATGTTATGTCTCGAAAAATGTTTGTGAATTGTTCTACCCTTGTTAGATCTTCTTCTTTCTTCCTTTCTATATATAAGTAATTTGCTTGTTATTCTTCGTCTCTTTGCCTGGTTTCAGTCTATTGCGAGGTTATCACTCCATCGTTTATGGGGTCTTCCGGTACTCCTACGTCCTATTGGTGATTTGTCCCTCGTGATCTTTACTATTCTCTCGTCGGTCATGCGGTTCATGTGTTCGTTCCCTTTTTCTTTGTAATACCCAGTCATTGATGTTATCGACTTTACACACTCTTCTCATATCCGCGCTCCTATTCCGATCCATAAGTGTCCTGCCATCTATCCTGCACACCACTCTCATCTCTGTTGTTTCCAGTATTTGTTTTGTTTTCGAGGTTTCTGGTCTGGTTTCTGCAGTGTATGTTAGTGTGGGTCTTATTGCTGTTTTATAAATTCTGGATTTAACTTCGATTCCTATATGTTTATTGCTCCATATGGTACTGTTAAGACATGCGGCTGTTCTTGCTGCTTTCATGGCTTGTCCCCTCACCTCCGTTTCAACATCCCCGTATCCGGATATTTCTATTCCGAGATACTTGAACTTCATTTTCTGCTGTATAATTTTGTTGTTTATTTCTAGTTTGCATCTGAGTGGTGTTCTAGATGTAGTCATGGCTTTAGTTTTTGACGCTGATATATTCATGTTAAACTTTTTCGCTGTTATGTTAAATTGGTGCAGTAGTCTTTGCAAATCGTCTTCGCTGTCAGCTATTAACACTGCATCGTCGGCGTAGCACAGTATTTTGATTTCCCTGTCTCCCATTTTATACCCTTTCAATCTACGCACCTGCTTTATCAACTCGTCCATGATGATGTTAAATAGTAGGGGGCTAAGAGAGTCACCTTGTCGTATGCTATTATTTACTTCTATTTTTTCGGTCAATTCACCGTTTATCCTAGCTTGAATCGTATTTGCCTGATATATATTTTCAATCGTTTTGATAATGTTTTGAGGTATTTGTCTGTCGTAAAGTAGCTGTGTTACATCCTCCAATTATATACGATCGAACGCCTTCTCTAGATCGATGAAACACATAAAGGCTGGACAATTATATTCAATTGACTTTTCAGTTATTTGTCTTATAACAAATATGGCATCCGTGCATGACCTTCCCGACCGGAATCCCTGCTGTTCGTCTGCCAAGGAAGTGTGTTCATTAATTTTGCTCGTAAGAATTTTTGTGGTTAGTTTTAACGTGGTGAAGAGAAGATTGATTCCTCTGTAGTTAGCCGGCACTTTTTTTATCGCCTTTTTTGAATAGGAGTATTGTTGTGCTAGTCCTCCATTCATCGGGGATTCTGTGAGGGTATATGATTTTATTGATGAGAATTTTCAGTTGTTCTGTGAGGCTCTCTCCTCCGTATTTCAGTAGTTCACTGGTAATTCCGTCAGGTCCCGCACTTTTCCTGTTTTTTAGTTTTTTTTTTAAGGCTAGCTCTACGTCTTCCTTCTTTACAAGTATATCGTCGTTAATTATAATTTCGGGTGTATTAGGTTTGATTTCTGTGTGTTGTTTCTTGTATAATTCCTTCAAGTAGTTCACCCAAGTTCCCTTCGGTATGCGGTTACTGCTAATTAACTCATGTGTTTCCTTTCGTTGGTCTCTGATCAGCCGCCATATCTGTTTCTGGAGTCCATAGAAGTCGCTTTCCATCCTTTTTGAAAAGGTTTCTTAGTGCTTGTTTTTAACTTGTCTCACTAATGTATTGGTGCTATTTCTAATTCTTTTGTACTCTTGATAATCTTCCGGAGACTGCGTTGTCCTGTATTTTAAGTAGGCTCTCTTTTTCTCTTTACATTGCTCCTTAACTTCCTTACAGAACCAGGGGGTCTTGTTGGGTCCTTTTCCATGGTTTGTTTTTCGTGTTCCGAGTGTTTCAATGGCTGCTTCGTTGATATATCGTTTTAGTTTCTCCCAGCTGTTGTTAATGTCATCCCTTTCGTCTAATGACTTGTTTTGTATTTTTTTCCCTACAATGGAGAACTTAATGAACTCCGAATTAATAACACATTTTTCGACCACAAACCACAATACAAATATACTTTCAGTAACACTCGAGGACAACAATCAATGATCGACTACATAATAAGAAACAGATGCTTACAACCGCCTCAGATATTGGACATACGAGCCCTTAACTCTCCTAACATCGGTAGCGATCACAAACTACTCCTTGGAAAAATCAAAATGAAATTAAAACCCTTGTTAGATAACCGATTATATTTAGCCAATATAATTTCCCTATAGCGACAACGTATTCACTGTTGAACTTTCCGCAATATGGCGGATAGCATGGTTCGGACATTTTTAGCTAATACAGCTCATATCCGCAGTATTTTCCTCCCTCATCCAAGTTTCTTGGTTGACCGCATATTCGCCCGCTTATTAGATCGATTTAATACATCAGCGTTTGTTTTTCATTTGTTTAAAAACTGGGTATTTTTATTTTTATTTTTTAATTACAGAAGTCCAAATTGTAACAAAAGTACCTAAAAATAAACACGATGTATACGTTAATTTAACTCATTACAATACCACTACTAATAAAGTAAACTATGCCAGGTATTCGACGGCACGGTTTATTTGGCTTTTAATCTCTAACCTTAACAAATTGGTTTAAATTATGCTATAACACGTTAAATAATAATTAAGAGTGATGATGGCTACTTACACCGTTTTTTAAATATGTGGAATTAAAAGTAAACCATCTATTTTTAATCGCAGAATGTTAAACCACCTATAGCATTTGCAAAATTTTACGAGAAAAAGTCAATGAACTCAAGAATGATTTTTAACGGAATGAAAGACAGAATTATTTCTAATTCTATGACATATTCACTAATGGTCAAAAGTAGAGCACCACAGAAGGCTGCTGTTATCGGCGACAATTATTCCAACAACTAAAGCAACTAAACTGATATTAACGTAAATATTCAAATACAGAATAATAGGTTTTTCGGTTAATAATGAGGATTTTACTAAGAGATGGCGTAGTTAATACGTTTTTCTGTATTCACAAATGACGTCTGTGACATCTCGAAAGGCAAACATACGCTATTAAAAACCAGATTGTTTTCAGTTGTCATTGTGCAAAAACCATAATTCTTTGTAGTTCAAAAAGCAAAATTTGTACCAGGAAAAGACGCTTTGTAGGGAAGTTTATAACCTTCTTTTATTTAATGAAAACAACTGCTGAAAGTTATCGATGTTTATTTGTTAACATATATAACATAAACTATGACATTATCATAAGCAAAACAAAACTGAATTTAACTTTCATGGCAACTAGTTCGAATTTTAATCTTAAACCTTCTTAGTGAATCCGGCTGTAAATGTTTTGAACAAGCAGATTTACCAGATGAGTAGAACAATGACATTGTTATTTTATTATTCAAAAAGGGTTATATAGCTAGAGTGGAAAACTAGGCACATTATTTTGCTGTCTCTCCTATACAAACTATTCACTAAAACCATTTTAACTGAATATTAAGAAAACTCAACGAGTATCAGTTACGTGAAAAAGCCAGCTTTAGATCCGTCGATCATTTGCATATGTGAGATTTCTAACTGAGAAATGTACATAACATCAAGGACCATTGATGATATTCAGTGACTTTCAGAAAGCTTTCGATCGAATAGAAATGTGGCCATATTTTTTTCTCTTACGGAGTATAGGATGACTCCAGACACTCTTCTTTGATAAAGAAAACATCTATAAAGACAAGCCTGATACCTTTTCAACAGGCTGAGGTACCCATCTGGGAGATACCATTTCTCAAACTTTTTAATTTAGACTTGGAAAAGGTCTTTAGAAAATTAGAATGGGAGTCAATATTGACGATGAATACCTAAACAACCTTAGATTTGCCGATGACATTATTTTAATATCCTAAGATGGAGGATCTAAAAAACTAAACAAAAACCAAAACACTGGGTTGAAATTGAACCCAGAAAAATGTACAATTATTTCCAACCTACTAAACATGTGTTGGACGATTTCTATGTGGGGATGGTGTGTATGGCTTGAAAACAACGATTCTTACCAAAAAATCCACAGAACGGTTTCAAATAACATAACGTGTTATGGAAACAGCAATGCTGACATCTTACTTCACGACAGAGACAAAAATATAAAGATAACTGATGTCAACATAACAACTGCTCAATTTAAGTGAAACTGGGTGAGGCAATTTTAAAAAAGGAGGACGACAGGTGGACTTACAACGGAGACTAAAAATATGGATAATGACCATCCAGTTGCCCACCAACTATATAGACCACCCGAACTGGTCCTGTACATTTTCTGCTTTTGATATCATTGAGTAAAGTAAACTTTTTCTGTTCTCATATGGTGGCGTAACAACCCTTTTAACTAAAAAGGATAACAGTAGAACTACAAATTGTTTCAAACAGGAAAAGCTATAGAAAATATACTTTGGATAAATTATATCAAAAATTCTATCCGCGTTCTTACCGCATCTACTTGGCCTCGGCTTAGACTTTATTCAATTTAACTTCCATCGTAAATTTAATTTTTGAAAGATTGTTCCTCCGATGGAAAAATAAAACTCGGATGGTGGCTTAGTGCAGGCACAGTTTATATATTTATGTTTTTTAAAAGCTTAACATGTAAATTTTAGCAGTTTATGTCGTACAAATATAGGATGACACACAAATTCTTGCTGTGTTTACTATTTCGTTACGTTTCAAGATATCCATGTGACGGAATATACATGTGCATGTAAATGGTGCCATCTGGTCAGGTTTTTTCGTAAAACCGCGAAAATGAAATTTTTTCACTGATTCACGGAGATTCTGAAATTATCGGGTCCCAGATTTTAATTCAGGGTGTCAAAATACGTAGAGAGAGGTTTAGTCTACCGAATAAAATAATTTTTTTTGTGTGTCTGTGTTATTTATAAATTTACAAAATAAAGAAAATCAGTGAAATCTGTTTTTATTTTGTATGACTATAAAAAACTATAAGTGAAATAAAATGTTGCAAATGTCCGTCATAAATAACTTATAATATATGGCAAATAAACTTTTACAGCTAATCATATTAAGCATTAACTCGATATAAACATGGATTATAAAGGTTTTAATGATCTAGAATTTAGTTCTCCAAAATTACCTATTAAATATTTCAGTTTCATATGTTATATAGATGCAGAGGCAGCACAAAAACTGATTTTATCAAAGTTAATTTATAGCTTTTATCATCATATTAATTGTAAGAATTTAGAGAATACAAGGTTGAGCTGGAAGTATCGAAACCTAACAGCACGGAAAAACGGAAGTATGGTCGCTATAAATCAAGATGACCTTTGTTCAAATTACGGTAATCGGCCCAATATTATGAATTAGATTACTTTGAAACATCAAAATATTTTCATTTTAAATACAGAAAAGGGTGACCTTCAATGAATTAAATCTAATAAATTATAGATGAAGTACCAGTTAAAGTACGTTCTGAAATTTAAACTGAAGTTTTTCAGGAATATGGAGCTTATAACTCCGAAACTTTCTCATCAAATATTCCGTAAAAGATGAAATATGTATGCGTGGGATGTGCTTCAACTAGGTAGAGCAACTTCCGCCGCCACTAGAAGATCTATCTTCCATGGAAACTAAATCGGAATTATGCCTTAACCTTTTAAATGAATCTATGTAGTTTTCAGAAAATTAATTCACATACATCGATATCCTCGCCATCATCTGACACAAAAACAATGTTATCAATAGAGCTCTCTACAAACTTGAGGTACCATTATTGCCAAAAAAGGAAACTTCACTACTGTACTAAGAAATGGGAAAATCTAGGACATTCATTTAAAATATGGAAGGATTCAATTTCTTAACAGAGCAAGTATCCATAATCTATAGTTTAACCCTACACACCCGAAACAGCAGACAAACTGGTTAAATATTTAACATTCGCCCATTTTTTAACCATACATGTATAAAAAAAATTGGATAACCATACGAGGTTTGTCCCAAAAGTATCGAGCCTACCTTCATATCTCCTCATTGGTGTTAGTCTTTATCATCCGGTGAGTAACATCCTTCAAAGTAGTCCCCATTTAATTGAATAACACGTTCCCAGCGGTGTTTCTATTTCCTGAAGCAGTCCTGGAAGTCCGCTTTTCGGAACTGCCTTCAGTGCATTCGTCGCATTAGTTTCAACCGTCTCTTTGTCATCGAACCGCTGTCTTTTGAGCGGTATTTTTAATCTGGGCAAAAGCCAAAAGTTGCAGGGAGTTACGTCGGGATTGTACGGAGGCTGGCGCAGCTGTACGACTTGGTACTTTGTTAAATATTGCTGCACAAGGTTCGATGAATGCCTTGGCGCATTGTCGTGGTAAAATAGCCAATCCTCGTTTGTCCAAAGCTGTGGCCGTTTTCTTCTGACTGCGTCACACAATCTTTTCTATACTTCAACGTAGTATTCTTTAGTGATCGTGTGACCTCTCGGAGCATATTTGTGGTGTACAACACCTTCACTTTGCTCCGACTTTGACGTGCTTTTTTTGGTCTTGGCGATTTAGAATGCCTCCACTGTGAAGACTGTCGCTTTGTTTCTCTAAATGCCTTATTCATCATATTAATTGTTTCCGAGCAAATTTTTCCAAGATTAAAGCAAAATTTGATGCAAATTTGTTGATCTAATTTTTCCGTCATTTTTTGCAATAACAAAATGCGACGAACGAAAAAAAGACACTGTAAACAAACGCACACCGTTCACGAACTAATACGTCCAGTCGGTAACTGCGCACATCAACGAGTTCGTGAAGCCTTATTGGTGACGCCCATGCTCAACAGAGGTCGCTCGGAAGTTTTGACGCGCAGATATGAATGCAGGCTCGATACTTTTGAGACAAACCTCATAGATGCAAGAGATATAAAATCACTTGTTCTGGTCACAAAACTGAATTATTTATACCTATTATAAAGATCATTAATAATTTATTGAAAATAAACAAACTGTAGAAGTTTCTACCGCATTTCACACCATTAAGACCAAAGAAACCAAAACTTTTATTCCGCATCAGATTTCCTCAAACGCAAAATTGGAGAATTCATTAAAAAATATAAATAAAATAACACCATCAAGAATAGGGCATACATTACACCTTAACAACAATATTCTAAGCAGAGGTATTTGCCACTGAATTGTATGTCAAGCAGATGGAAGCTAGATAATTCACAATCAAATTTTTTTAGGCATTAAGGATTTTGAATTGAATTCTCAAATCCACTACAGTATGAAATTGCAAAACAGCTTTATCCAGATCAGAAACCAAATACAAAATCGTACAAGTTTGGAGGCCAGGACATATTGGTAATGATAGGAATGAATCTGTGGACCTTCGCGTTTAGACAAGGGTGCTAGAAAAATTTGTTAGATCAGCGCTGGTTTTAGACATAGCCTGCAAGATTGTCAAGTAATCACTAATGATCTAGATGAAGGGCAATGATATCGATCGCTGACAGAGTATGGGGCTCAGCTCAAGTCTCTAGTAGATTACATAGGACTAGCAAAATTTTTCCCCTAAAGAACACGACTGAAAAGCAATAAATTATTAAAAACTGACAGAAATTGTTCATGTTCTGATAACACAAAAACACTTTAAGTCGCTGACGTGAGGAAGCAAGGAAATTAGGACATAATACGAGTGCTTTACACCATATAGCCCATACCAACCATTAGAGTAATGTATTATTTCTCCACTAATCCAGACTGAACAGGTTACATTAGCATTAGAAACATGTTGATACCTGTGTAATGTATCCATAATTGCAAATTTATATTCTGCTCCTGCTTGGCAGATGTGAGGAAAGGTACTCGACAATGGCCAATAACACAAGCCGACAAATGGACTTGAAAAGTGTTTCACCAAACATGTTCATCGATTATATTAAGAATATAGCTTTGTTTGATAAAATATAAGTAGGTGTGAGTCAGAATACACCACCGGGGTGCGGTAGATGGTTCAGATAATTAACAAATCATAACAAGTTGTTTTTTTTTATATTTTATGTCGTAAGTTACTCTTATTCAATTTGTATACCCATGTTTAGACATTTGTCGTTATCAACAGCTTACTTTTGATTTAGGTTTTGCTCTTTAACCATCTTAATCGAAAAGCATAAATTCAATTATGTAAACAGTCTCTCAAATAAATCTTGTAATTGTGAGACGCCGTTTTTTCCCTCTTACTTATAAATTACAAAACTCATGTAAAATTGGATCAGAGTTTAATTTGTATTTTCGATTTCGGATTATTGGCTTTGAATTTAGTCGTTTTTTTTTCTGCTTACTGAAATAAAGTACAAAATCTTCTGCAGATTAAATTTCACCCTTGACTACTTTTACCCTTTATCATAGGATGGTCCAATGGTTTTTTAAAAAGCCTAAAAGTCACAGAAAACTGAAAAGGGTACAAAAAAGGAAAACATTACTGTTTCCATTAAAGTGGAAAAATCGAACATATTTAGTCGTTAGGTAATCCGCTTGACCCAAAATTTATGGTCCAAAAAGTCAAAGTTAAGCTATTTACTGCGCGTTATCCTATCAATAGCTCGGTATTTCAAAATTACACGTATATGTTGGGCAATCATGATTATAATAATATTAAAAAATTATTTCTTACCCATTTTTAAATAGCTTAAAACATATGAAAAACACGAAGCATTGTGCAATTTTTTCTTGCTTAGAACAATAACTATAAATTTTGTCAAGTGACAGATTCAAACATTCATAAACTTATTTGGCCCATTCTTTGTTATAACTGACTCCGATCTGGGTATCATCAACAAATCAATGAATAGAGCTATAGCTAACCAACCCATGCAGATTCGTATAACAGCAACGGCCCCACTGTCGTCTTTCCTGTTTACATGCTTCCGGGTAGATAAATTTTGTCCGACTAACATATCAGTATCTATCACCAAGATAACTGGTAAAACAATTCAACCAATGCCAATGAGCAACAGTAATAACGAAGATCAGCATAGCACATAGTGCATGTCCTATGGTGTCAAATGCTTTACTAGTATGGATTAACCCTGATCCAAAAATCTTGAACAAACCAGCCAAGGTGCTGAGTCTACTTTTTCCAAAATGTCAGCCAAGTGCCAACAAAAAAACTGCCATCTTAGACCAGTTTTGAAGTACGATACTGTCAGTGAATTAGGGGGTAAAAGTTTAACTGTACTAGACTATAACCTGTTTCATTTTAAAGCTATATACATTTAAAATCTAAAAAAAAATACCGACACTGACTTCCAATAAATCCTTCTATGGAATATGTATATTTGTACTCTTAGATAGAGCTGGATCGATAAATTGATTTTAGAAATTTAATTATACTAAAGTTTGATGCTATAATGAGTAGAGCAGATTGCTTCAAAGTGTTTCAGGGCTAATATTGGATGCTGCGACTGACGGGACTCAATTACATGAACAAACTTTGAGAAAACGTAATTTAGTTTGAACTTTACTGGGACGTATCGTGACAACAACTAATGGTTGTTGGGTTTAAACTTAAAATTTAAGCAGTATTTCATATATAAGATATTTTTACAGCAAATTTATAGCAAAGTAAATGTTCTCCTTTCACGACAGGGTGTCCCAGAAGAACAACTCCAACATGTTTGATTTTGCAAATTAAAAATGTTAAAACTATAGCAAGGCAGACTTGGATTTCTCGAAGACTCTCGATTATGTTTTAAAGAATGAAAAACGACGCCACTCTATTTTCGTCTTAGGATTACTGGTAAGCGAGATATGCTCTTGAGAGATGCGTTAGGTCCAATAAAGAAAAAAATTATCTCCAACAATAGATCATCATTATGCCGGATAATCAAGCAGCCATCAATGTGCTAAGTTCTCATGAAATCAATTCCAAAAACATTTGTAAATGCTTAGAAGTAAACGAACTAGGCAAAAACAAAACGGTCGTATATGGATCAAACTGCATCTAGCTATATTCTCGGCAGATTTGATGTTCTTCATTAATCCAGCCGGCTGCGATGTTACAATTAGCGGATGTGGAAAGTTGGTTTCCCCAGAACTCTTTTACCTGCTCTCTGTTGGGATATCTATTATCTGCCATATTAGATGGAGAGTTTAGTTTACGGTAGAAAGTCTTTGCTGATCGTTCGAACAGCGCATTGTCCCGTTCTCGGTTATTGCTCTTCTTGTACCTCTTTAACCATCCTGCAATAACAAAGAGCTTCTGTTCCGACGTATCAAAGCATTACTGAGCAGTAGTATTCGCTGGATCTTGTTGCGAATGATATCGGACACGACTCATGATTTCTTCAACTCGTCTTTGCAGTTTACTTGTTCTTGTGCCCCTGATGTACTCCGTCAGCTGTCTATAACTTTTCGAAGATTTTCAGTTTTCTTATTTAGACGTCTTTCCAATAGTGGTGTGTTGGGTTCTGATCTTGCTGATCGGTGAACTGTTGTAACTTTAATTTCTAAAGCTCTAGCTATAGCAGTCACAGCACAGTAGATGGCCATATGCAAGGATTCGAGAGTGTAGACATCTAAAACATAAGCTGGTAAAATCCTATTGTTCATGATGTATAACATGACACCCAGTTTATATATTAACCTAATTACAAACCAACGTGGAATGCCTAAGGAATCCTAACATGTCACTTTAGAAACTTGAATTAACAGAGACAGAAGAATACAGATTTTGCGAGGAAGAGAACGAAACATCTATCCATATTCTTTCAGAGTACATCCTAGGATACGATAATTTGGAGTGTATCGAATAGACGATCTGATCTCATATTCTGATTTTGCTAACAAAAATAGGATTGGATGAACTACTTTAGTGGCGAGGTGTCCCCACCAGCAGCAGAGGAAGGGCACGCTAGATCTTTCAGGTCACAGTATATACATCTCCATCTCCACGTACGTATATGGTGACTCCACAAAGCTGTATTTCTGATTTTCACATACTTTATTAGCTTAAACACTTTATAGAACTGAAAACTTTCAAGTAAAAGCCTAACAATGCTAGTGTGAATGCATGTGCAAAAATGATGCTTCTAGTATCATGGTTTTTAAGAAATAAGGATGAATTCTGTTTACTTGTCCAAATATTAAATTTACAAAAATATAAGAGTGCAGGAGCTACTATTTTCTTAAGTTTGTTTTGTAACCTCTAGCAGAACGTTATTTTTGCAAACAGTTTTATGGGTACAATAATTGCAAGTTACAATTTCAATAATAGAAATTAAATCCCACATTGTACTTTACTGTAAACATTAAAACACAAATAGGTTTACATTGTTAGAGGTCAAACAATTTAATTGGGTTAATGGGATCGTTTTTCAAATAAATGATGTTGGGATCAATTATCTGGAAAATGGATTAAATTACGACTCAATAAAGAAATATTTTCTAGATTATTTTCTTGGACCAACATTATTTTTCTAGAAATATGATATTTCAATAAGCTTGTTGAGTGTACAGGGTGTGCAGTTATCATATATTTTCCTATCAAGGTCCTTTAATACAAAAGATAAAAAATGCGATTTGTGGTTTACTCTACTATTTATGTTACCTTATCTTACTAACCTAAACTAATAGAAATAGTGAACACGGCGAAAATATTTAGATGTTTTCCCCAACAAATTGATGCGAGTACCTGGTATTTATCCTCTAGAAAAAAACATTACCTTGTAAGTTTATCCCTTTATCATTACTTGACTGAATGAACGAACAAATGGTGATATTTGGTCATCAATGCTTAGGCCTCGTTTAGACTTTTACATCTCATTATAGTTGTAAGTCCTTAAAGGCCGATCGTTTTTGCAAATCCAAGCAGTCTCGTTAACTGAACTAGCCTAACGGCTTCCGGTAACAAAATTGTATCTCCGAAATATCTCTGCCTCAGTCCGTTAAATACTGAGCACTCTCCGAGGACATGGTCAACAGTTTCTTCCTCCTCCAG
Source organism: Diaprepes abbreviatus (assembly GCA_034092305.1). Taxonomy (NCBI): domain Eukaryota; kingdom Metazoa; phylum Arthropoda; class Insecta; order Coleoptera; family Curculionidae; genus Diaprepes; species Diaprepes abbreviatus. The sequence goes on from JASJET010000129.1 coordinate 6,460,554, forward strand.
ACATCATCTGCACATTGGATCATCTATGACACCAATTTTATAAAGATGGCCCCTACGTATTGTCAACACCATAATTCGCAATTTTTCCTTCCTAAGGAAATAAACTCCCTATGTTCAGTTATATGTTCCTCGGCACACTTCATTCCAGGAGCTCCCCTCCATGATTCAATACATTTACTTTCCAGCAACAATTTTAATTTCTTTTTACCTTTTAGGATAGGTAGAATTGGCTGATTCGATCGCGGATTCCATATTTGCCAGAGGTCCACTTCCTCATTCCTGTGTATACTCCAGTGATCCGGGTCAACCGTTCCGTGTCTATACATTCTTGCACTTAGACACAAGTCGCGAAGTTAAAACACTAGAGTTCAGTGCCATTATCGCAGTCCTATTGTCTGAGAATATGTTTATTATCCTATTCGTGTCCACAGAGATGGCCACATTGAATAATAGCAGAAATTTCTGATGTAAAGATCGTCGCACGTTATCCGAGAGAGTAGAACTATCTGACTCCCGTGCTCCTGCCGAACACTTCATCTTCAGCTCTTTCATCTTGTCGAGATCCATCTGTAAACCATCAGGATCCATTTCTCCAAGGATTTTGCTCCCTTTCACAATCCTCTCTACTTAGCAAAAGTATCTTAAGAGAGTAGTTGGGTGTTAAAAACCATGGGGAGGGATCGACATTTCTCCACCACATTTTCCCAGACACCTGAGTAGCCGACCGTTCCAGTTCTGAGATGCCATAGGCAACTGAAACATTAAGCTGCCTTTAGGGCCGCATTCTCTGTAAGTGGGGGGGAAGTAGGCTCGCCAATACCTCCACAGCCCTAGTGGCGGCAGTCCTCATCGCACTCATTATTCCCACACAAGTCATTCTTTGAACTTTGGCATTCTTGGTTTGAGACTCAATATGATTATTTCAGCTCAGTTGTCAGTCTAGAGTTATTTCCAGAAATTTAACTGTTCCCTTGTCGTCAATGTAATTGTGGAAAGTCTACACGTTTTTTCTTTTTCTAAATAGTACCACCTAGGCATTGCTCGGATTTATTCCGAGCCCGATTCGTGTTCCGGAGGGCCAGCATTATTGGTCCTTCCAGGTTTCGGATATCGCGACCAGGGCACAAAATGACTAGGTGGTCGGCGAAGGTCTATCTATACAAAATAGTAACATTTAGTTCACACAACTGACTAACCACCACAAGGCAACACAATAAAGGCGTTAGAACTTCTCCTTGTGAACGGCTCCTACTTGACAGTGCTTTAATTCATTGTTAAGCTCATGATATTATTGTTACTTAAAAGTCTGTAAAAAAAATAAACGACTAAAAAATCTATGGTAAATTTAAAATATCTAACGGGTTTTAAAATTAATTAAAGAAATTAACAACCATTCCAGAGATGTTTATTTATTACAACTTTGACCAAAATTTAATTACATTTTTTCAAGCGAAATAAAAATATTTTGAGAAAAGTACATTTTATACCCCATCGCCGAAGATTGCCCCCTTTCTATGGACTATCCTGTACATTACTATAATATTTTTAATACCATCATATTCATTTTTTAGAAATTTGAGGACACTGCAATGTTCCAATTTCAATCTAATTTTTTTGTTGCAAATCTTTTCATAAACTACAAAATAGTAAAGGCATTGATATATATATATATATATATATATATATATATATATATATATATATATATTTGGTTCCTTCTTAAATGCAACTTTAGTAAATATTGGTTAGTTGCGGCAAGTCTCCTTCAAGAAATTTTATAGCCCATCCGACAGACATCGACTTAATTCCATGGGCTTTTTTAATTTCTATATGGAGCGCTAAAAGCGAGATGCGAAAATTTAGCGGAAGAGAAGCAATTGTAAACTAGTACATGTTCTAGTAAAATAATACTAAAAAAATAATCAAAACCAGTTAAACCCGATAAAATACTAAACAGTAAAACTTTTTTATCCGGACACGATGTTTAAAACCAGTATTTCCTCTGGCACATTTGGACCAGAGCCAAATTATTCTATATTAGTTTAGTGCTACCGTACTTTTGTTTTTCGCAATTTTGAAAACAAGTTCATTTCGCTGGTTAATCATGTTTGCAGGATCGTGTTTTTGCATTTCAATGAAGTTACTGCAATAAATTGAATGCATGTGGAAATGAGATGTAACGCGCAGAAGAAATACTGATGTTAGTTTGTCGCTAAATATACAGGGTTTTTCATATCATTTACAATGAACACGAAATATCTTGTCCATGTTCAAAAGATGTTTGATTTTGCTTTGCATATATATATATATATATATATATATATATATATATATATATATATATATATATATATATATATATATATATATATATATACTTTATTTTTGCCAAATCTTTAAAATTGATGTCCGTTCTAAAGATATCCCTTTGCTTAACCTTTCTTGATTATACACAGCTGTGATGAGGTTGGCCGCAAAAAATGCCCTTAAGGGGATCGTGCATTGGATCCGAATTCACACGAACTCTGTGAACGTGCGATTACTGAGGAAATGCTGTGAACAATCCATTTTCCGACAACTACACTGAAGGTTTTCCATTGGAACGACAACGTTTGTGCGTCTCGGTCCGAAGTCATCCGATATGCGGCAGGTCCCATCAAGATGGTTTCTCGCATCAGTTTGGATGAGTTACTTCATAAAAAAGTTAATATTTGTTGTAGGACATTCAGTACAAACAGTTTCATTTAATCGAAAAACTTTCCATCGTCCTTTAACACATCAGAATATAAATGAGAAAGCTCGCCAAAAATATTTCTTTTGCTTAATATTAGATTAATCCACTATTCGTAGTAACATTTATCTTTTAGCCGCCTTCTTATCAAATCGAGATTATCTAGAAAAATGCAACTACAAATATCAATGATACATCACTATCTGATTAAAACTGATGCGAATGACTGAGACAGTTGACCCAGTGAACCATACAATTTTTGATGAACAAATTCATCAGGATCCGCACATAAGCTGTTCCAAACAGAAAATATCAAACCTGGAAATTTTGTTGAACACTCTGGATACAATTCCAACAGAATCCAAATCAAAACTGATATGTTATGACGGTGAAATAGACTATGAGGTAGTAATTGACTGCTACCAAACGAACATAGAAGGATTAACTACACTAAAAAAAAGGTTCAATGGTATGGTCTACTTAGAGAACCAAGATGAAACAGAGGATTGGAATGGGAGTATCAGGCCAATAAAAGAGCAGCTCAAGAGCTGGGAACGAGATCAGAGAAAATTAAGGCGGAATAATATGCCTGGTCCCAGACGAGCGAATAAATTTATAAATATATTGCCAAAGAAAGCAAAAATCTTTCTCCATTTCTCAAAAAGGGATATTCAAGTAATAAAAATTTCTTCACAGGACACTGGCCTCTGAGATACCGTTTCTAAAAGACATTTCTAGGTAGCCACTTCTCGAAAAATTATCTTTTTGTGTTTCTCGAACAGTCTATTGCCTTCCTAGTAAAGGGAAGGTAGAGTAATGTTCCATTTGTCATAACCAATTTGCATGATTATCTGTTACTAAAATATTATGGAACATTGATTATTTTTTTGACGACTTGCGATATATGCAGTTCCACTAAGCAATTATGTCTATAAATACCTAACCTAAAATTTGCAAAATTAAATCTAATTATTAAATGTTAAATTTGGTTGAAGGTTCATTGGTCTGAAACATTTTAGCGGCCTACTTTCAGTGGTTTCATTAATTGGTTCGTTGGCCAATTCATTAGGATGCGCTCTAACTCATTCACTATATTTTTTACTTTAATTTTTCGAATTCATTCTTCATTGTTTTCATTTCTGTGTGAAGCTTGGTTTGTAACATAACAACATTTTATTTTGGAATCGTTGAAGGAGATCAATAATTGGGTCACTAGAGATAGCTCAGATACCGTACGTTCCTTTTGGTTTCAAGACACTTTTGTATACCCTTCCGATCATCCAGTATAGCTTGTCAAACTGCCTCCCTTAAGCATTTAGTGCTATCTTCATTGCTGAGTTGCTGACCTTCAGAACGCAACTGTCGGTGCAATTTTCCTTCATTTTACTCTTTAATGTTGGCTTTTATCCTCCATCTCTTCTCTACTCCAAATTTTGTTGAATTTTATTCAGTGAGTATTAGAGGTTTTTGGAGCCACATTTAAGTTAGGGTAGGAGACTAGAATTGTCGTAATTGTAGCAGTTGCTACCGGTCATGTTGTTGGCATATCTGCTGTCTGTTGTGTAAAGGGGGTGTAAAATAGACCTAAAACTTCTCCTGTGGTACTCTAGCTAAAATTTGATTTTAGTTGGGATATTTATTTTGCTTGACAAACTAGTTTCTTTTCAATAGGTTTGACTTAATAATTTCATATATATTAACTATATATAACTACTATATTAATTATTTAGTTTACAAAGGAATCATGTAGGTCAAACTTTGTCAAATGCTTGTGTGGTATCGAGAAAAGCACCAGAGCAATATCGTTTGTTTTTATTTCTTTTGCTGTAAAGTATTGGTTTGATCAAGATAGAGAAAAGATTAAAAAAATATATAGAAATATAAGACCAGGAGAAGTTGCAAATCTGGCTACAGAAGCCACTTTATGGATGACATCCAAATGAGATCAGGCAGGACAATGTCGATAAATTAACGTCGAATTACTGGTTGATTTCAGGACAGATGTTTCCGGAAACGGAGGGCTTCTTGTTAGCTATTCAAGACCAGGTTATTCCGACGAAGAACTATCGGAGGTTCATCATTAGAGATCCCTCAATAGAAAATGACCAATGCAGATATGACTGTCGAACATCAGAGATAATCCAGCACATAACTGAAGGATGCCAAAAGTTTGCCGCAACCGAGTATAAGGAAAGACACGACTCAGCCGCTAAGATACTCCACCAAGAGTTAGCAGAAAAACTAAACCTACTACAGATAGCAAAGGTGCCTTATTGCAAATACAATCCGGAGTCTATTCTTGAGAACACCCAGTTCAAGTTATATTGGGACCGAACGGTTCTGACGGATCAGACAGTTGCTCATAATAGACCAGATATTATACTAATAGATAAAATTTCTAGGCGAACTACACTAATCGACATTGCTGTGCCTAACAACAACAACAACAACCTAAGGCCAAAATAAGATCGCCAAATACAGAGATCTGAAGGTGCAAATCCGAAGACAATGGGCAATGAACAGCGTCCAAATGATTCCCATAATACTGTCAACAACTGGAGTGATACCAAAGAACCTCCTGCAGAACATCAAGAGACTGGGCCTCAGTGAGCATCTGTATAAACCGATGCAGAAAGCAACTCTCCTTGCAACCGCGCGAACCATCCGAAAGTTTGTAGGAAATGCAGTAGACCGTCACCTAGGGCCCGATAACATGGAAAGGGTTCCCATAGAGCTTCATACTTTTGGTATCTTTGTGTACCTGGTACGAGTCAATATTCCCTGAAGGGATTGCGAAACCGTTTGGCTTGTAAATGATAATAATATAATAATAAAATAGCTGCTGTATTTTGCCATCCCAAAATGCCAATCTCAATACCCTGACATGATTGCATCTCTTTTTCTGAAATAAATTCTATTTTTTTTTTTGTAAATGTATCTCATTTAGAACTTGGGATATGTAAACAAAAATTATTTATGAGGGTGACATTTGAGGAAGTATGAATTTTTTTTGAGAATAAATAATACGTGTCGCCTTATTTTTTATTATCTACCACCTTCAAATGTTCCAGACAAATCGGCGCTGGCCACCAACCTTAGTTCCCTTGTTAGTTTTACATATTTACGTATAACTACAACAAAACAAACATTACTCTTGGACCAAAAGTTTTCAGAAATTATGCAACCTACATATTACTTAACACAAAACTGTGCCATAACAAAAATATAGGACACAGAGGACCAAAGATCCCAAAAGAGACAAAATAATATGATTCACCAATAAAGAAAATCCGAATTATCCAGAAAGCGGCCAGCCAAATAGTCCGATTACAGACGCGCCGTCGCGACGCCGTTATTGACCGACGACGTCACAAGGCGTCGGCGAACGCGTCGGCTCGTCCTTCTTACCCCCATCTGGAAATTTTACCGGGGTGCAAACATCGCGCGTTTCAGGGTAATGTTGATTCTCGGAGCGTCGGTGGAGATATTATATCTTTTTTAATTCTGTGATTTTGTGATATCGGAGACCAAATAGGGTAATTTATGGGACACTTTGGGGATAGTCTGTGATTTTGTAGTGGTTAGTGACTGCTAGCGATCTAAAGAACTATTTCTTACAGAGATATAATAGTAGCTGCCATATTTTTGACCGGTTTTGAATTTGGGAAGTCTATTTATTGGAGAAAAGACTAGAATTTTATGTATAAATTGTAACTTAAAATCTCTAACTAAAAAATAATGTTTCGGCGATAATGTCTATGTGTTTTAAATTATTTCGAATGGTATGTATATACAATAATTATGACATTTTCAGTATTATCTTTTATTTCTTCGTAATATTGTTAATAAGCGTGTCAAAATAATTTTGATTTCCAGGGCAAGTTTTTTTACTCTGTAATATGGTGATACCATGATATTAAATGGTGATACCATGATATTAAATGTGGTGGTTTTTAAGTTTATTTTGATAAATATGATGTCATTAAATAGTGAACAGTGAATAATTTTCATTATTAACAGTCCTGTTAGCTAAACCATAGTTTTACATGCCTGCTGATAGAGCTATTTTACTAGTTGCTATAGCATCTACAGGAACATATAAAAAAAATTACCAATACATAGTTCAAAGCTCAATAATCATTTAAATGATCGATTGTACATTTGTGGGCTCCTGAATATCAGCGAGATTTTCTAGAGAGTCCATTTCTATGAACTATGCAATAATGTACTATTTTTAGGTCACTCTTAACTATCAATATAAGTAGCGTTAATGACTGATCAACTAGTGCCATCTACCTAAAACTACGTATTCTGAATGTATTTTGTAACATTTACAGACTTAAACGAACTCCTATTATTGGTCATACGTCAATGTTTTGAAAGCTGTTAAATATAGACATAAAATATAATTACTACTATTTATTTTCAGAATTAAATTACTTTCAGAATTAATTGTTTCCAGTGTCCAGTTTGATCTAACTTTTTCTTTTTAATAATTATCGTATTTTGCTACTGTTCATCACAGTTTTCATATAAAACTTTACAAACGTAGCTTTAGATTTCATATTGGTAAACTCACTATATTTCCATAGAAAGCCAAACCTGACAACCAGCTATATTAACTTCTGTGATAAAAAAATTATAACCTGTACATTGTTGAACGTTCTCTCTAATTGTAATTTAACTTTTTAGTTTTAATGTTCGATTTACTAATTATTTTTTAAGCTCTCCTGTTAGCACATCTTTAGCATCACTCATACATGTTTCTCTGCTTAAAATATACATCTATGTAATTAGCAATGATAATAATTTCAAAAATGTTTATTACTAGAAAAACCCCAAAAGTATATCACAGAATACCAGTGAAGCTATAGTTATATCTGAAGCGCTAAAGGTTGTTTTGGATAGTGAATTTCAGCATTATGTTATTTTGTCTGAGTCAATGTCTGTCCTTAAATCCTTGGATAAAGTGAATGAAACCTTGGAAATATAAAAGTAATCCATTCATTTGGAGCATCAGAAAATTATTGCGAAGATCTATGCTACGCAATAAACATATGACATTCATATGGATAAAAGCTCATATGGGACTTGAGGGTAAAGAAATTGTTGATACTTTGGCTAAAGATAGCATTCTAAATGGCATTCGTCTTAAAAATAAATTTACCTTTTCTGGTGCATACAATAGTTTAAGTCATAAAATAATGCATAAATGGACAGAAAGATGGTCTAATTTTCGTAGAGACACATCGACAATATATTCACTCATATGTGATGATATACCAAATAAATACTGGCATAAAGATATAACAGTCTCAAGACGCTACATACCAACTATAATTTGTATGAAATTTGGCCATGCCTGTTATCCTGCTCATTTACATAAAATTAATGTCCTACCGACAGAAAACTGTGATGTCTGTCATATTAGATGTGATCTGGATCATATAATTCTACAGTGTAGAAAATACCTGAATGAAATAAATACACTGTTTGAAATTTTGTTAAATAATTGAAAAGTTGAGAGTCCTTTTAATGTCCTTAGTCTTCTAGCGTTGAAAAGAATAGAAGTATATAACGCAATTATGCATGATTTACATAAAATAAATTTAAAACTATGATCTCACACTCCTTTCTTGTTTGTCTAATCAAAAGATGCCCTGATAGAAACTATGATCTCACACTCCTTTCTTGTTTGTCTAATCAAAAGATGCCCTGATAGAAACCAGCGACGTGAAGTGTGTGTCCCTGTTAAACACCTATGTTAACTCATTTTTTCAATATCTCAAAACCTAGTGAAGAATTTGTTTTTTACTATTGATATCAATATATTTCTGAATAAAATAACACTTGTGACTGGCTGCATGGGTGATCAGCCAATGCCAATACATATATATATCACAGACAGAAAACCACATTATTTATGTCGTAGTTCTATTAAAAATCAAAAATCATTTGCTATGATATAATAAACCAAGCAAAAATGAATCATTCCTACAAACAATAAACTCTATCAAAATAACATATCAATAGAAAAATTCTTTGGGGGGGTGGGGGTGGTGGTATTAATCATGTGCCTTATTTTCATGCACCCCACAGCACACTTGTTATTAAAGGTATTAGAGAGAAGTCGTCAAAATCATTGGCGTAGAAAAATTAGTTTTAAGGTGTAAGCATACCCTATTTCTTGCCCTCCGACATAAAACAACAAGACCTTTTTTCTTATGGGCTAAAATGATATAATGTAAAATATTACTATCTTAAGAGAGAATCTTCTTGCAATTTAACTTGCCTTGATCATATTTTAAGCAATTTTGGATGAGGATTATTCGAAACATATCAAGTTTAGTTTGAACTAGTGTCTAAAATAAACTCAAGTTTATTCCATCGCAAATATTTTCAGGCCGTTTTAATTAAATTATACTCCTGGATAAAAAAAAACTTTTTCTAAGGACCTTGTAAAAAAAAATCTTTTTTTCTCCTGTAAAATAATAAGAACAATTGGGTTTCCAAATTTATTTACATTTAATTTCCGAAAATGTACCTCATGTTATATTTTTATGTAAACCTAACTATAAAAACATTACAGAATTACTAGAAATCTTCCTTTATTTGAACCAAACTACTCCAAATCGTATGCATTTTTATATGAATATACAGAAATAGTGGTGTCACTTTAAACAAATACTCTATTTAATGTTACTTCAATAAAGACATAATGAAAGTATAATAATATGTTACATCTATTTTTATTACTGTACTAATAGCCTATTCGCGTTTCAGCACTATGACGTTTTCGTCATTATCTTTTCCGTGACTACCCTTCCTTTACCCATATTAAGGGTGCCGACCGCGAGCTAAAATTAGTATTTTAAGGTTTGGTCACTTCAAATAATTGGTTAGTCACCTAATTTTATATTGCGTTTAGTGCTAAAGTGTAGTTTTTATGTGTATTAAAGGAAAAAAGTGGGTTACAACCTTTAAGCAGCCCTTTTTGCTTTTGGATTGTTGATCACAAATGCTCAGATATTCAAATTTATACAGTATTAAAAAACTGTCCCATTTTTATCATGGTTAGTGGGAAGGGGAAAGGCAATATTCTTTTTGATGGCATACGATATTTTCCTCAATAGACCATTGAAAAGTTAAAGAAATTCATTACTTTGATAAAATTTCGAGTAACAAATTTGCATTATGCAACTTATTGCTCATCTCTTGAAGTCATATTTAAGAATTGCTATAATTATTGAAAACTGCTATGACTTATGGAAATAATATAACAATAATTTAAAACACTCCATAAAGATAAACTTTCAATGTTTATGTAATGTAGTTTCTTGATTTTATTAAACTAATTTTTACACAATATTTAATGTTAATGTAACTGCTGCGTTCACAATAAGGTCTTTAATTTTTCCGTATTTGCTCTTACCTATAAAATTTTCAGTCAATATTTAACATCAAGACATTTTGATAAATTCTCTAATAATCAATACAATATATTTTTTTTCTTTCCCCCCTTTGCGTCCAAAATTGAGCATAGACCTTCATTAATTGCTTTCATTTGTTTCTGCTGCTTGCAGTTCGAATCTATGTCAGTCCAGCTACTTTTTTCAGATTGTCATATAATCTACTGGGTCTGACTCTTACATGCTTATGGTCGCTATTTTATATTTTTACCATTCCATCTTTCCTCGTTTATTCAAGCAACAGGTCTTGCAAAGTGTGATTTGAGCTGTGGTATTCGTCTTGTTATGTCTACTACCCTTGTCTGTTCTCGAAGTTGTGCGTTTCTGATCTTGTCTCTCAATGTGACGCTCATCATGTTCCTTTCGATAGCACTTCCAGTTTTTTACTCCGGTATACACGCACATATAATTTTGTCCGCAGATGCTGGGGAAATTTTCTTTTTTCTTTAAATTTGCTAAAAGTTACCCATCCCAATCATACTTTTTTTCAATTTCGATGTCTCTATTTTCCTTTCCGACTATTAGTTTCTGTAACGTTTTTCAGTGTTTTAGGACTCATTGTTATAATGGTCATTTTGAGACATCTAAAATTATATTGTGTTAGTCCGTTCTTATTCAATCTCTTAATGGACAAAATAATAGAGAACGTAGCGTTGCTAGGTATGGCATAATTGTGGAAAGCGAAAATGAATTACAGAGACCACTTTTAAATCTTGCCGACAACTTAATATGAACAGAGAAGACCAAAATCATCACAATTGCCAAAAACCTTATCAGATGCAAACTCGTAGTGGAAAGTAAAACCATAGAACAGGTAAACTAGTTATCATGACCCAGTCAGAGACCTTCGGGAATTAATCAATAAAGCAGCAGTTATTTCGGGGTGCTTGAGAGATGTTATATAGACCGATCCATTAATGCCAACCTATAATGACTTATGGTATAGAGACAAGAGGAGATACCGATAAAACCAAAAGTATGCTATGCAGCGCCAAAATGGAAACCCTACGAGCAATTTTTGGTAAAACAAGGAGGGATAGAATAAGAAACACTGACATCAGGGATCAATGTGGCGTACTAGATAAAGTAAGATGGGGTAGACAAAGACGAAGACAGTGGTATAACTACGTACAGAGAATGGAGGAGAATGGGCTTCTAAGGATCGCTCTGGAAGGAAAACCAGCAGGCAAACGTCCGCCAAAAAGATGGAGTGACAGTTGGCAGTCTACCTCTCAAGAAATTATGCAACCTCAGAATTAATAGATCATCAGATCTACAGAGTGAATAAGAAGAAGATGTAAAATATAAATTGCAGAGCTTTGCTCAGAATGTTGTTTTGTCAGCTTTCTGCTCAAATTTCGACAATTTTTCGCAAAAAGTAGCTGCGTAGACATCACACTAACTCCCAACAACTTTGGCGCGAGAGTAGAGCGATGTCGATTTTCTTTATTTAAAACATATTCTGTGAGATTTTATAGAGTTTAGACTTTTCCATTCCTTAATTGGCTATTTCCTCTTTCTAGATCTTTCTCTGTCTACCATTCGGTGGTATTCATTGTATGACAACTTTTGGTACTTTTCTTTCAATGTCTGCCATTATAGAATCATCGATACCCGTGTGTTGTCTGTCATCATTTCTTCTTGATATGTCCAGGGTCTGTATAAACATACCATTTCTGTCGCTTTAAGTTCTCTCCTCTTGCTCTCTGTGCCACTTCACATACATAAGGTTCCTTTTAACAAAGGTTTAATAAATGCTATATTTGCACTTTTTCCCAATATCTCGGCTTCAAAAAATCCTGTTCAAACATACTAGGGGTCTTCTAGCTTAGGTGCTAGCAATTATTAATCTTTTGACGTCCTTTCCTGTTGTGTCGAATTCGACCCGAAAAAAATCTATATATTGGCTGCTACTTGTTGTTTATTCTGTATAAAGTTGGATATTTCATGTGTCTAATGTTCCTACGGGGAGGTATTTCGTTTATTAGGTATTAAGTTCTAGGATCCTTTTGCGGCTTTTACGTCATATAATTTAGGTCGTCATGTCTGAATCCTTTACGCCTGAACTTATTATTAAAATTAAAAAATTTTCATTTTTGAAACTAAAGTATTATAAATACAAATTGGCCAACCTTCCCCCAAAAATCCTTACAAGAATGTTTGTAATCGCTCGCCCCATTTTCTCTATTCCAAACAAACAAAAGCGAACAAAAAGAAAGGACATTACGATGGGGTGCACCCCACTGCACTTGTCGCAAGTGAAATTCCCAAGGGGTTGTTGAATCAGTGAGGGGTGAACAGAAAAACTTATATTTTACAGAGACGTAGCCAAAAAATAAATGTAAGGAATATATATATATATATATATATATATATATATATATATATATATATATATATATATATATATATATATATATATATATAATAAAATAGAATAAAATATTGGCGAAGCGGACGTGAAAATTTGTCAATCTACATGATTCTCGTATTAAAAAGTGCGGAGCACTCCAAAGTATGGAATAACTCCGGGTCCGACAGATGGCGACAGCGCTGTTTCGTCCTAATATGGGACTCGTCAGGCCACCGCAGTCGGTACAAACCATCATCTATTTTATTTTAAATTACACGGACAAAAACTTATCTTCATATATATATATATATATATATATATATATATATATATATATATATATATATATATATATATACATTGAATTAAAATGAAATAGTTTTTTTTATCAAATATTCGTTTTATAAGGGTTTTTATTTTTCAATAAATGTTTGGGCACTGTTGCTATACTGCCATGACCGAGAAACCCCGACTCAAAGTTTCTGATATTTCTAAACTGAATTGAAAATATTATTTTTCATAATAATTATTTAGTGACTAATTAAAGGTCATATGGCTTTCTGAATAGTCATATTTAAGTGCGATTTCAGTAAATGAAGTTTACTGTCTTGTACCTACCTGGCATTGGTTTTGCAAATACAAAACAATATATACTCTGATTTTCCAGTTATTTGAAATTATAACATTTTAATTTCTAATAATTAAAAATATTTAATAAACCACAAGTAATACCTGCCAATAAAGTTATAAGAATACGGAAAAGTTACAGAATCTTTTGAAAGTCAATAGGTAGCGGTTTTAAAATACCCATTTCGATGTAACAAAATTTTAGAACAAAAAATGATCAGTGAATAAAAAAGCTAACTAAAATTTGATCGATTAGAAATGGCTCCGACGCTTCAAAGATGCTAATCATGAAAATACTCTTTAAACTTATTTTAGTTACCCTAAATTTTTGTTTTACCTTGACTAGCAATTTGCTTGATTGTTTTGTAAAGTGCGAAAAAAACACAACTATGTAACATGTTTTACACTTTAACGAGAAATGAAATAAACTTTCTATTTCGAGTGAAATCGAGACAAAGAGGACATTATTATTACAGGAAAATCCCGACAATTCTTCTGTATCAAATTTAATGCTTGCCAATTCTTTCCAGTTCGAACATTAATAAAGTACAATTTGCCAAAAGTCATAGTAAATTTAATTTATTGCCACACGTATCATTATCATTCATAAATTAGTTAATATATTTTAGTCATGCCACGTATGTAAAAGTATTTTCTCCTATTGTTTTTATGTTTTTCTTGTTGATCTATTCGATTCTATTGTGGGCTAAACCTTTGACATTTATTTTACTTAGGCGTTCTATAAATATCATCCACATTTCAGATTAGTAGTTGTTTATTTACTAATTTATTTTATCGAAATGTTTTCGTGCTACCTGGCGATAATTTGTTTCAAAAGCTTTTTTATCCTTCACTCACCATACTGTCAAGAAAGACACTTGGTTTTGTCATGAACTACAGGTGAACTGTCAAATATTAAATGCTCTAAAAATGGCTAGGAGACAGGCTATTTTGATCATCTTTGGTAAAAGTGTTAGTTATTAGGTAGTTATTTAAACCATGCCGATATATCCACTCGACAACCAGCCCATATAATGATCAAAAAATCGAACATCCTTCAACTTTTAGATCTGATATTTTAGCATTTGATAGCCTATCTCTATTATTCTTAGCCTGTGATATTGTTTAAAAACGGGGTGATCAAACTGTTAACTTTCAATTTCTTTAAAGTTAGGCAATGTTAATAAAAATTATGAGAGATAGAAACTTTAAATTAGTATCTAGAGATGCATAAGAATATTTACTATACTCAATGGTGATTATAAGTATATAAGTATATATATATATATATATATATATATATATATATATATATATATATATATATATATATATATATATATATATATATATATATCCCATTGAGGACGAAATGGCGTTGTCGTTATTTTTCGGACCCGGAGCTTCTTCATTGTCTTTGGGTGCGGGATTATAAAAAACTATTTTTTTCTTTGGATGATCTTATCTTTATTAACGTTCGGTCATTGCATTGTCACCATCAGGATCACTAAAATCTAAAACAGGGAGGGGAAAACCGCTTAATAGAACAATATTTACATTATATGTATAAGGTATCCTCAAATATCTGGTGTCTGCTTCATTTTTGAAACAACTCCACTAAGACATAAGTTAAAAATATGCATTTTGACACTATCACTTATTTTTCCATTTGGAGGGACGTAAAAGTTTAGTTGTTTGTTCGGCAACAATCACCGAGATACTAGTGTGGTTGGTATTGGATTGAGGTTTTTTTCCTTTTTTACTTCTTTATGCTTTTGTATTGTCATTTGCCCCCCCCCCCTTTTTTTTTGTAAAATATATGAATTCAATTTTATTTCCGTTTCCCTAGTAAACTGAAGTTTGTGGTGGTAATTATTAAAATGGTTGAATATACTTTTTATTAGTTAATATGGCTGTAATGCAGTCACCTACATATTTGTAGAAGAATGGTATATAGAAGTTAAAATTACCAAGGGTGTTTTCTTCAAGGTCCTTCGTAACAGGTTGCGCAATTACGCTTGATGTAGATACTCCCATTGCCCATCCTTCGATGCTGAAAGACTTTGTCATTCTTTTTTGATTAAGTTGTCTTTATGAAGAAAAGTTTAAATCTAAGAAGTCAATTTTATTTTGCTTTTTTGTTTCCATGTTAAAATGAAGTTTGTGGTGGTAATTATTAAAATGGTTGAACATACAAAATAAGTTGATTTTAATGCTAATTTTACAGCTTCTAGAAATCCCGTTAGATGTATGTCTGTGTGTTCGTTGATTAAATAACATTTTTTTTTAAATTATTTGTTAAGCCAGGTTCATCGGTGTATTGGTTTATAATGATACCACATCCAAGAAAACCACGATATAATCATTTGGCAAACTTATGCTTTTAATTTTATTTTTAAAGTCTATAAAATCCTTATCATTGTGGTTTACAACGTTTTATAGGATGGTTGTAAAATATCTTGATATTGTCAAAAGGAGACTGAATACAAGAAACTATTGGTTCGAATGGTATTTCTTTATGTAATTTTGGGAAACCATAAATTCGAGGTGGTTGTGTTGTGTGGTTTAGTTTTTTTTCTCTATTAAGTGAGATACATGTTAAGTTTTCTCGCCGGGATATAAGGTTATGCTTGTTTTTTTGGTAGATGTGGGTGGGATTTGTCTAATTCTTCATAAGTGTTGCTGTCCAACAACAAGTCATCCATTTTTTTTTTATTATAATCGTTTTCAAACATAATTACAGTTATGTTAGAGTTGTCAGGTTTTAAAACTTTTAAATTTTTATTTTTTTTAAGGAAAGATTTTGTTTTGTTGACTTTAAGAAAATATTGTTCCGTTTTTTATTGGGTGCTGTTTCTATAGAAATCAGTCTTTTATTAAGTAAGTTGACCTGAGCTGTTGTTTTATCTAAGACAACTAGATATGATGAACAAGAAAGTACATAGTTTTGTTATAAATTACCTAAACGTGATCAAAATTTATTAAATTACGATTTGGGAATAGAACACCCTGTATATAATAGGCTACAACTATTAGAATCATATCCGAAACAAATTGATTTGGCACCGCTATGTCAAACCAAAACATTACGTTCGATTTAATGCGATTAATCACGATGTCACGGTCACAAATTGGTATGTCAATGGAAGTCCCACACTTTTCTTATATCATATATTTATATTCTTTTCATGTTTTTCCTATCAAATAAATAAAAAATAAGGTATAGATTGTAGAATGAGTTTTTTTTTTCTGGAGGATAGGTTCTTATTTAGTCTTACGGTAATCCCCCCTCCCCAAGACAAGTCAACCTAGTTTTGAACTTTCAGATCAAAATTAAAAATTTTGCTTATTTTCGGGATGTTACCATTTCGAATGTTTTATATATAGGTTTTTATTCCTAATTTCATGAAAGTTTCTCTGTTGACATATGTAATACAAATTATTACAAAATTGTTAGAAAACCAAAACTGACCTACTAGAAGATTTAAGTTCCACGGCAAAGTTAAACCTTTTTAATGAAACTGGGCTGTTGTCTATTGCAAAAATATACCATACACTCACAAAGCAGATGTTCCCTTTGTGTGTCGGCTTTGTGCATTTTCTGAATTAAATCAAAGAATAAGCAGTCTCACGAAGAGACATGTTTGTTACCTGTTAAAGTTTCTATTACGAAGTCCATAAAGTTCATTTGCTGACTATGGTTTTTTCGCTTGTTTTAGGCTCATGTTATTCCAAGGTCTGCGATTATTACATGTATCTTTTTGGGGTTCTGCAGAAAGGTTCTGGTTCAAAAAAGGGAGCTTTTGCCTCCGGTTTTATAAGGCTGTCCACTTCCTTACTGCATTCAATCTTCCTAAATTGTCCCTTAATTTCCTAGAAATAAAGAAATGATAATACTAATAAAAATGACATCCTGTCAAATTTTGTCACCACTTTTTTGAATAACTTTTTTGTTCCTAAATTACATACAAATGTTAATAAAATTTACTAAAGCAATGTAAATTTTAACGTATCTTCTAATTTTTTGTAAAATATTTCTACTTAGTTATGTTCAGTCCCGATTTCTTAATCATACTTACTTTAAAAGGCCAATTTAAATACGCAACACTCTATACAAATATAATTAATTTATACTGTTCTGAACTCATTCACAATGTTCCTCTTTTTTCGTAAAATCCTTAGGGAAAGGAGGATTTAAAATTCCATTCTGGTTTTCTCTTCATTCGTGATTTGACTACCCAGTAACCATGACAACAATGTCGTTATTCTAGGTTCTTGAAACGGAGTTCTATTTCCTAGGAAAAAAGGGGAGAAAATACTATTAAAAAATAGAAACCTTTTATAATTTTGTTATTAGTTACTAAAATTTATTGGAAAACCAAGTACTGAGAGGAAGATTACATTCTTACGCAACATTTCCACTGGATGAATTAAAAAAAAATAAAAAATGAATTATCTTGCATGTCTACGTAAAAATTACAATTATATAGGTGTTTGACATTATTAATGACTATTTTTGTTTGTTTCAGTCTGACGGAAACACGTCTTTCCTGCGCGCTGCGCGAAATGGCCAACTTGATAAAGTTTTGGAACATTTAAAATCAAATATTGATATTAACACCAGCAATACAGTAAGTACCTTTCATTTATTTATACTTTTTATCAATATAATACAAATAGTATACATAAAGATACTATTAGCATGAGCTTAATTTCTTAGAAAATTTGTTGATTTGACAGATAAATGATTTAAAAATCACATCGATAATGTGATATAAGAAGTTCGAAATTTCCTTAGATCAGTAAATTTTTGTTGTGTGCCGTATTGGCCCAAAGTCACAGAAATTACTATTTTATTTTAGTGCTTTGGATTCGTTAATCATTTTATGTGTAAATAAAAAAATTAGTTTAGTTAATTTTAATTTTTTACGCTACCTAATTAACGACTTGAAGGAGAATAATGTTTTATAAAATGGCAAAGGAATTTAATGTCGGGCCTGATAAAACTTGATGTCACATTGGTAAACTAGAAACACTTAGGCCTATCACTAATGTAATATGTCATTTCTAAGTTTACTCAATACTCTGACTATATAAATTTTCAAAAAGTTTTGATAAAGATAAAAATTGAAGATATTTGTCAAATGATATTTAAGTTAACAAGTATGTCTCAAATCACAAGGTATAAGTAACTAATTTTCTATAATATCTTTAGAAATTAGACGTATTTTTTTGACAGCATCATCCCAAACTAAGATAAATAAAGTGATGAATCCAATTAAATTGCAGTATTGAAAATAATATCATAAAGAATGTTAATTTTCCATAATATTCGTAGAAACTAGACATCTTTTTTTTGCAGCATCTTTGTAAACGACGGAAAATTACGTCATGAATCCAATTAAACTGGAGCATGGAAAATAATATTATAAAAATACTGATTAATTTTCCATAATATTCATAGAAATTAGACATTTTTTTGCAGCATCATCAAAACTACGGCAAATTACGTCTATAAAGAACTGAATCCCATTAAATTGCAGGAATGGAAAAAATATCATAAATTATAATTATTATATTTTTTTCTTCAAAAGAAAATACTATTTCTTCCCTTTTATTATTTTTCCTTGATTATACTCGTAAAACTTCATTTGGTTCTAGACCAAATTCAAGAGTTGGCCTTTTCGTGTTGAGGATAGAGTACTACTTAGTTCTTTCTTCTCTCCTAGAAAGAAAATATAAAAGGGATATTTAATATCAATAATTTACATAAAATTCCTACTACAATGGAGACCTCATGCATTTCTTAAATTATAGTATTTTTAAATTTTAATTCAGAAGTTAAAAATGTTTATCTGTAGGAAGAAAAAAGTTAACACATTAACGATTTAGGCTAAATTAGCCTTCACATACTATCACCTATTTTGTAAGATTACTTAATTGGATTGCCTCTTATTAATATCAAATTAGACTGGAATACATCTATGCTTTCTTGGAAAATTCATTAGTTACTTGCTTGTTAATTGAAATTGAGAACTTCTTCTCTATCTCTCCATATTTACCTACATTTCCATTAATATTGACACAAAGGATTATTTTCCAATATACGCAATACGTAAAAAAAAAACAAGTATCGGCTTCCTTATGTTTCGTCAAGCTTGTTAAATTCTAAAAATAAGGCGCAAATAAAACAAAAGGATAAAAGAGTGGAAAACAAGGGCTTGACGTTGGTTTTTCAATATTCTCTGTGGCTAAAATATATTTTTGTCAAGTTGTCAATTTTAAATAATATAGGGGTATTTAATATCAATATTTTACATAAAAATTCTACTACAATTGATACCTTATGCATTCCTTAAATTAAAATATTTTTAAATTTTAATTTAGCAGTTTAAAATATGTTTTTTTTGTAGGAGAAAAAGTTAACACATTAACGATTTAGACTAAATTAGCCTTCACATACCTGTTTTGTAAGATTATTTAACTGGATTGCCTCGTATTAATATTAAATTAGACTGGAATACATCTACACTTTCTTGGAAAATTCATTAGTTACTTGCTTGTTAATCAAAATTGACAACTTCTCTATCTCTCCATATTTACCTACACCTCCATTAATATTGACATAAAGGATTATTTTCCAATATACGTAATGCGTAAAAAAAAACAAGTATCAGCTTCTCTATGTTTCGTCAAGCTTGTTAAATTCTAAAAATAAAACGTAAATAAAACAAAAGGATAAAAGAGTGGAAAACAAGGGCCTGACATTGATTTTTCAATATTCTGTGTGGCTAAAATATATTTTTATTAAGTTGTCAATTTCAAATAATGTAGGGATACAAATCCTTTGGGACTTCTTTTGTAAATATTAAACTAGATATAGTTCTAACCAGAGATCATAAAAAATACAAAAAACTTGACAATAGTGTTTAAATCCTTTAATTGTAATATTTGCAAATTTTCATACTTTTGTTCACATTTGGGTGAATTTGTCACATATGACTTCAGCGGTGAAGAAATAAATAAACGCTAAATATGCCACAAGACAATTTGCGTGTGTTTATTGCACTTATATTCTTTTATGTTTATAATTGCATTGCTTCAAACAGATTCTGAATAGTTCTCTAGTTCGCATTTATATTAAAACAAGGCTAAAACTGAAAGAACTGCTGCAAAATATTCTACAACAGATTCCATTACGTTTTTCAGATTTGTTAACTAAACTGATGATACTTTCCTTATAATAAAAAACGCTAAAGTTGTGAATTCAGGTATGGACTGTAACGTATGAAAGAGTCATTCATAATCTGAAAGCTAATTTTCTGAAAAGTAGTAACCGTAGTTTGTCGGTAAAAGGACATGATATTTTCCTGTTATCTAGATACTCTTCATCCTGTAATCGTTGAGTACAATACTTTATTTTTCCAAAAATTATCGCTTGAGCTCACACCTTAAACATTAGATTCAAGCTTTATCTTTCGTAAAAAACTTCGTCTTTGTTGCTTTCTAGAGCTACAAAAATCTGCTTGAACATTCGACGCTCCATTGCTTTTGATAGGATGTGACAAATAAAGAAGGATTATCTACTATATTGTTTTTTGAATATTTCGGTAATATGAGGGTTCGACTTTATTCGACAAATTTCTGTTTGCGAGATTCTAAGAGATAATTTTGAATATAACGTGCTTATTGGAGAATATATGAAGGAGATATATGAAGGATATATATATATATATATATATATATATATATATATATATATATATATATATATATATATATATATATAATATAAAGATCATTCAAGAACTAGGGAGAGTAATAAATCATTTTTGACCTTGCAAACTTTTCTTTAGTCTGGTGATTTTGGCAAAATCTTTTAGTAACGTATATGTGTACTTTTCATGGGAATAGGTTAGAAATTTTATAACCAAAAATACCGACTGAAAATCATGGGCTATTTGGGATGCATAACAATAATGTAAAGGGTAAAAAGGTATTTTAATCACGGCCACAGGGGTTAAATAGAGGTTTATTTTACCACTTAAGTATTGCTGGCATAGAATATTATTTCTTTAATAAACACCAAATAGAACTAAGCTTTTATAATAATATTATTATTATTTTACTTCTTATGATTTCATAATAATACACATATATTAGAAAATACATTTAATTATACCATAATTAACACAAATCACAATTATATTTTTATTATTTTGAGTGTTGGCACAGAAACCCTTTTTGTCACATTCAGACACAAATATAGCTTAAGTAATAATAAAATATCCATTAACATAAACACAAAAAGCTAAACATATATGAAAATAAATTCGACCGTATAATAATAAACTAATAAATAAATAATGGCTAATCGGACCTAAATTTATATACAAATTATTAAGTGATATAGACTAAAATAAAAATGAGAATATATAAATTATTAACAATATTAAAAAATAAAATACAACAAACATAAAAATGTAAATAATAAATTGCTTTTGCATTAATAAACATTACGTGTCTACTTCGTAGAGTCTTGGTCAGTGCAGCTATCTTCGTAGAAATTAATTCTAACTGGTTCCGCTATCTTATCGACCATATAATCGAGTTTCCACATTTTGTTTAAGTTTTTTATTACATGGTCCACACATTTTTTCCAATTCTACGAACTAACTTTATTCAAAAAATCTTTGAAAAGTTCAATTAGATTACTAATTTTCTAATCTGTATTATTTCTAGCAACTTTATCTTTTACTTACAGCTCAATTAGCTTTAGCTCACAATGGTATGGTGGAAGAATAGATATTTCTCTTGATGCAGCCATTTCATCTATTATATATTTGTTTTATTTATCTTTATGTACATTCGCTATATCTAAAATCTCCTTTTAACCATATCATTTGTAAGTAAATGGCAATAATTCCGCGAGTGGTACGGGGCGTTATTAATGATCCCTTTGGTATAAGATCTAACATATGATAAAAATACTCGTTGAAGACGCCCTCTAGTGATAATCCTCGGTCTAGTTAGACAAAAAAGGTAAAAAACTGTCCTTAACAAGACCTTTGAAACTACCGATTAAGAACTTGAAGCCTTTTCCTGTACGTTATTTTAGTCCAGCAGACCAACTTTCCAATGCAACTTGTCAGTAGCTCTCAACATTTTTATTTTGCCATACTTTGGTTACAGAATATCCTTCATTTAATCATATTTCGTTTAAATAATAAATATCTTTTCCATCTTCGTGATGTTTTTTAATTGTTCAAAGATATTTTCTTCTCCAGCGAACAATTTCCTACCTTTTCCAAGTAAAAATTAAGTCCTTTAAGTAATTTCCAGAGCCCAATTCTTTTAATTCCTGATAAATCCCGATCTTCTTTAATTTTAGTTAGAATTTTGTTGATGGTTGGGATCTGATTTTCATAATAAAATATATGTACAGCTCTTCTTACTGCAGTTTTCATCTCTTCTTCCAACAGGTATTTTCATCTTCCTGCGACCGAATGTGACTTGGGAGCATTAACAATACCAGTCGTCTTCTTCCTTAGCATTCGGTTAACAGTAGATTTTCCAAGTCCTGTCATTTTGGAATACATCTCAAAGGAGCTTTCAACATTATTATCCGGATATTGATATCTTAAGGCATTGTAAACATTCATCGTACTATGTTTTTCATTGACAGTAAAATACTCTGGTGTTAACGATTTGGGAATAAATATAGAGCCATATATCTTTTGGATAACGTAGTAAATAATCTCAAATATCTAAAAACAAGCGCAAACAAGATCTATACTAAGACCACACTGTTTAAAGTGTAATCACTCTGCTCACCGACGGAAATTAAATTGAACTATGACAGTGCCTTGTCAGTATTTCTATTATGATTGTAGTTCTCATATTTATTTATTTTTTCCCAGAATGGTTTAAACGCTCTTCACCTCGCCTCTAAAGATGGCCACGTAGAAATAGTAAAAGAACTACTCAAAAGAGGCGCCCTCGTCGACGCCGCAACCAAAAAAGGCAACACCGCGCTTCACATAGCTTCGTTAGCGGGTCAAGAGGAAGTGGTCAAACTCTTGGTCCAAAATGGCGCATCTGTCAATGTACAAAGTCAAAATGGCTTCACGCCGCTGTATATGGCCGCTCAAGAGAATCACGATAATGTTGTCCGATATTTATTGGCTAATGGTGCGAATCAAAGTTTATCAACAGAGGTGAGAATTTTTTGTTTTAGCTAAAAGTTACGTATTTCGTATAAATAGCTGTTTTATATTCAAAAAAAAACTTTTAATAATCCATAATTAGATAATAATACAACATAACCTTGTAATAAATTTTCTATCTGGGAAAATACTTTAAACAACATAGGTTGTTTTAATAATGAACATATACTGTTGAAATGATTTCTTGTTAAAAAAAAATATTTTATTACCGAATTTTTTTTAGGATGGATTTACACCACTGGCAGTCGCTATGCAACAAGGACATGAAAAAGTAGTAACAGTTTTGTTAGAAAATGATACCAGGGGAAAGGTTAGACTCCCCGCTTTACACATAGCGGCTAAAAAAGATGACGTCAAGGCTGCCAAATTACTATTAGAGGTAAGCTGTTGTAAAATCATTATTTTCAAAAATTAAGAAATGTGGAAAATGTATTCAAATCGGAATTATAATTAACTGTACTGTTTAGGCACTTCTTTAAATATATGTGTGGGTATATTTTAGAATGAACACAACCCTGACGTCACCTCCAAATCCGGCTTTACGCCTCTACACATAGCTTCTCACTATGGAAACCAGCAAATTGCCAACCTTTTAATACAGAAAGGAGCTGATGTAAATTATTCTGCCAAGCACAATATTACACCGTTACATGTGGCTGCTAAATGGGGTAAGAGATATAATTTATTCCTAAAAAAAATCTATGCTAAAATTATTTCTTTACAAAATATATGGTTGTTGCAGAATTCCTTAAAACAATTAATCGAATTTAATATTTAAATAAAATCTATATATTTTAAGTGAATAATTTGTGAAATTTAAATAAAATGTAAGGAAATCTTTGTGGTCCCACGAATCTCACTCTAGTTTTCTCTTTTCATAAGCGTTTCGACCACTCGATGGTCTCATCAATGGAAATGTAGTGAATCAAGAGAAAAATTCACAGAAAACGATTGTCTACATAAAATCCTTATTCTAAAATATCTCGGCAGGACGTTGTAGGAATGTGTGTGATATCGAGTATTTGTACATTGCGACCTAGTAGATCTATTGTGTTCCTCTTCTGTAAACAACAAGCAGAAGGAGTATTGGATTATCATAACTTTAAGTGTCTCAGCGTTCCTCTTTACATTATGCATGTGTGTATCGTTAGGGATACCTTGCCGACTAAAGTAGGTCCTCCAGTTCTATTTCCCTCAGGAACCTTAGAATATTGGACGGCTTTAAAGTGAGTAGCTTCCCATTTTCTATTTGGTGTGCTCTCAAGAATTGCATTTGCTTTGCGCTGTGAGAGGATATGAATAGAGGTTTCCTTCTACTCCTCGCAAAATCTGTACTCTTCTCTTTCTGCCAATCCGAGTTTCTTGAGGTGTTCCTTAAGGTGGCAATGCCCCGTCAGGATTCCTAATCCTAAGTTAGTTCTTGCTTAGGCTTATCCATTCCTTGAATTTATTTTGGTCTTAGTTCCCAACAAGTATCTTCGCTTGTCTCATTCCTTGCAGATCGGTCCAGTAATTGAATCTCTTGCTCTCTTCCTTATACGTGAAGGCATTTCTGATACTAGACTATGATATATCAGCAGTTAAGTAGTAATTAGTTTAAAAATTAAATAAAATATAAATAATATACGATCGTAGAATTAATTTAAGAAGTTACAGATTTCTGGACAAGAAAAACTGTTTTTACCAGAATTATTTCTGCTAATTGATAATTCCTTGTTTCGGAATATTAAAAGGAACACCATTTTTGCACGAAAAAGTTCTGATGCTGACCAGTCGGTTTAAATAAGAAGAATCATAAAATTCAGTACTCAACAACGTTATGTAGAACCCTATACATATAAAAATTAACTAAGCAGAAATCCATAAGATCAATAATAATCATAATTTATTGACTTCAATACGGTTCTGACAAAAAATTGTATAAAACTTTTGCCTCCAGATTTTATGTCTAAAAGTATTGTACTACTGTTATTTGACATTTCCGGGTTCTGGGAAAATTTGGAAGGGAAGTTTCGGTCGAATCATTTAGAAGAGGGTTAATATTGTGTCGAGAAGAAGTGTAGAATTATTTAGTGACCAGTCAAGAAAATGTGTTCCTTGAACGTTATTGTTAGAAAAAATTCTATATCATGGTCAGATAAAATCCTCACATAGTCTATACCAAGTATCTAGGTAGTCCAAAAGTTGTTGGATGTAGGGTGAAATTATTTGATATAATTGGTCAATTGGTAGTTGGTATAAGGATGAAAGTAACCGTCCAAGTGTAATGTAAACGTGCTAGATTTTCTCATTTTGGAATTAATAAATGATACCGTCTTATTCAAACAATATCCTAACAAGTCAATAAATAACTTATACGCTACAAACTCCATGAAAGTCTACATGGTAACTTTTTATTTGATGACATATCACAATATAGAATTTATCTTGACCTTCAAAGTGTTCCAATTTTTTCCCATTGGAATATTTAAATGTTAAACATTTTGCAAATCACCTTGAACCAATGAAATAGTTCAAAAGTCATGTCGTGAGGAAACTGAAAACATTATACGACATTAAAAGTTACAATTAAATTAAAAGTTCAGGGTTAATATTAGAATAGGCAGACCATTATTAAGAACCCAGTATATTCTAATTATCACCATATTTTTCAGGTAAAACCAATATGGTAGCGCTCCTTATTGAAAACGGGGCAGCCATTGAAGCCAAAACAAGAGATGGACTTACACCTTTACACTGTGCTGCAAGAAGTGGTCACGAACAAGTGGTAGATATGTTACTGGAAAAAGGAGCTCCTATTAGTTCAAAAACAAAGGTAAGCACCTAAAAACGTAAGTCAATAAACAAAAGAAAACACTTTTTATTGTCTATTTAACTATGGCGCCTTACAAAATTCAATCGGTGCACAAAAATGCTGCAATTTGTAGACAATTCTTATTGATCTCCAAAGCTTTGGTATTTTTTGAATGTACTAGTTAACAGAGACGCCAGATAAATCAATAAACTCACATGTTCTAAAGGCTATCAAGCAAACGTACCCAGACCTATCCTCTCAAGTAAAAAATTGGCAAAATAAGAGAGTATCATGTCAGTCTTTTTCAGTATATACCTAGATAAGGCACGCTTTCAGTTACGAAGGAAATGGAATAGAATATAACTCCCTTTGGACGATCGTACCCTGTATCTGCTCTATGAGAACAAAGAATACATAACCAGAAAATTATTCGAAGGGGAATAACAGTGAATATGTGTGAGAGAACCAAATAGTGACTTGGGAATGAGTAATGAGATGGATTAGAAATGTATGAAACCTACAGATGTCTGGGAGCTCAATCCATAATAGCGAGAAACATGAAGAAATGATTAACTTCAGAATTAACACTGCCTAAAAAATCATAGGAGCTGTAAACTCAAAGCAAAAATAAAATAATAGAAGTGAAGTTTGGCAGATGAATAGAAGAGCTGAGAGTAAACTAATGAACTGAGATTGATTACCTCAGAAGATTGGCAGGAAAATCTAAATTTGAAAGGATCAGTAATGATGATATATGAAAATTGGTCGGAAAGGCGAGAAGAGATACATGCCAAAAACAACTTATATGGTATGGACATCTTAATAAAATGGACGATCGACGAATATCAAAAATAATATTGAATTTGCGACCAACAATCAGAGGAGTGAAGAAGGCACCCCAGAGAGACATGGAATCAAGGAATAGTTCGACCATTATCTGAAAATGAATCTCACTGTAAAACAGGATCATATTGGATGCGTGAAATTACAAGCATTTGGAAACTTTTAGGAAGAAAAAATGTGCTTTAAACATGGACTGTATATAATAACAGAATGGTAAATTATTTAAAATTTTAAGAGGGGCGCGACAGGGGTGTATTTTGTCTCCTATGTTCTTCAACCTCTATGTGGAGAATGTTTTTGCGGTAGCACTTGAACGCTTTGGTTGCGGTATAAAGGTTAATGGATACCCAATAAATAACATTTGTTACACAGATGACACTGCGATAATCTCACATAATGAACAAGAGATGCAGTCACTGCTAGATAAAATCAATAGTGTAGGAAAAACGTACGGCTTCAATATAAATGTACTAAAGACCAAATGAAACGCAACTTTAAGAGCACAACTGCAAATAGATAATGCTCCAATCGAGCAAGTGAAAACATTTAAATACTTGGGAATGACTATAAATGCGCAATGGGATCCTCACCAAGAAATAAAATGTCGTGCCGAACAAACAAGAGAGGCTTTTGTCAAATTTAAACCACTACTATGTAACCGCAATCTCTCTTTTATCAACTCTACAGAATGGTGAACTGTTATGTGTGGTCCATATTGTTGTACGGCATGGATACAAGGGCATTAAAAACATCTTCGATTAATAAGCTGGAAGCTTTCGAAATGTGGATCATGCGAAGAATGTTCCGCATACCATGGACTTATAGGGTGAGGAATAAAGAGGTCTTGAGAAGAGCGAATACTGAAAGAGAACTGTTCAACTTGATCAAAGCACGAAACTTCGGTACCTGGGTAATATACTGAGAGGAAAAATATATTCAATCCCTCAAGGGAAGATCGAAGGCGAGAGAGGAGTGGGCCGCAATCAAATGTCATGGCTACGAACTGACTAGGCATAAATAATACTGGCGAGCTTTGTCGTGCCGCTATAGATAGACGTCTGACCTTAAGATAATCGCCAACGCATTATAGGTGCACGGCACTATAAGAAGTAAAAATTATTTTGTTCTTGAAAGATTATCAAGGTAAACTGAAGAGTAAAAAAATAATATTTTGATATTTTAAGGTGTTCTAAAAGTACAAATACATCTATACGAGTCTTTCAATGAATTTGCGAACTTATTTTCTCATAAACTTTTCTTATTTATAATCTTTCGTTGAAGAACTTTCCATCACAATAAATTATTTTTTGTATTTTACAGAATGGCTTGGCACCTCTTCATATGGCAGCACAAGGTGATCATGTGGACGCGGCTCGTATTCTTTTATACCACAGAGCACCTGTAGATGAAGTTACAGTTGACTACCTAACGGCTCTTCACGTGGCTGCACATTGTGGTCACGTGAGAGTAGCGAAATTGCTTCTAGATAGGTAAGTTTGTCATATACATTTTACTATTTCTATGATTAAATTAAACGGAAATCAAAATAATGTAGGTATTAAGAACAAAAGTATTATACTTGTTTTTGCAAGGGTAGTCAGTAAAACTTCGGTGTTAAGTAGGTGTGACTAAGAATCAGCAGTTTGTCCATTCAAAGTTATCGATAAGGCCCCAAATAGTTGATTTAAAAGACCTTAAAGTTTTCTAAGCCTTAACAGTTATGGAGTAAAGGGAAACTCATTACTAATTTTAATCTCATGCATTTTTATTTGAGAAGTATAATATATTGTGTTCGATTACAGACAAGCTGATGCCAATGCGAGAGCTCTAAATGGGTTTACGCCTCTACACATAGCTTGTAAGAAAAATCGAATAAAGGTGGTGGAGTTACTTCTAAAACATGGTGCAAGTAAGTGTCAAGCTCTAGCCAACTCAAGTAGACAATTTACGTTTATGTCTTATTTCATTTATTTAAAAACAGGGAAAACTATAACACAAACAGAAGTTTTCTTACAGAAATGAAAGGCTTATTTCGCTGACCAGTCCTCCATTCCTTGGTCTTCTAATTTAAGTTCAGTATTCATTTTAGATATTTCAATTTCACTTATCATTTGAATAAAATAAAAATTATTTTAACAACTTAAATACTTGATTCATGAAAACATTTCTTATAATTTACTTTTAAGTATATGCTAATACGTTATGAACTAATAACGAATTATTTTCAGGTATTGGTGCTACAACTGAATCAGGCCTTACTCCTCTTCATGTTGCCAGTTTTATGGGCTGCATGAACATAGTTATTTATCTGCTTCAACACGATGCTAATCCAGATGCACCTACCATTAGAGGAGAAACACCTTTGCATTTAGCTGCGAGAGCAAACCAGGTAAAAAATACAACAACGGGCTCAACAAAAAAAAATAATTTTGCAACATTGGGTAGTATTTCTGTTATCGTTTACCTTATTTCCGAAGAACATAATATTTTTAGAATTAGCAGGTGATAAATTATTGTTGTAATTTTGTAATTAAAAATAATAAATTTAATATTAACTCGATTCTGTATTTTTTTACAGACTGATATTATTCGAATTCTTCTCCGAAATGGAGCCCAAGTTGACGCAAGGGCACGGGAACAACAAACTCCCCTCCACATAGCCTCACGACTTGGCAACGTTGATATTGTTATGCTTCTTCTCCAACATGGAGCAAAAGTGGACAACACGACAAAAGATATGTACACAGCGTTACATATTGCGGCCAAAGAAGGCCAAGACGAGGTAAAAAATGCTTTAGTTAGGCGTTTGATGTCGTATATTAATTTTGATTTGATGGAGAGTTTTCGGTTGAAAGAGGAAGAGTATCTGATTTAACGTGCACGTAAATATGAATTGAGAGTGAACAAATGATTTTTTAGTTCTTCTGAACACTGAGATTATATTGTCCATTTCATGAAGATCAGATGATCAAAAATGGCATTATAAATGCTTGACTGGATAAAGAAACCGTATTCCAAATAGTGAAGGATTGGAATCAATGCAAACAAATGTCTCTTCTATGGCCCATTTTCGAGAAAATTGTTTTTAATAAATGTTGTAGAGTCCGAAGGGGGACATCCAACACTGACCTTGAATTTGATTTTAAAGCTCACTTTCACGATAATTTCAAGGTCAAGATTTTTTTAAATAAGAATCTCTATTTTTTATTGCAGAAATGGAAAGTACTAAAAATTTCACGTTTAATCATATAAATATCATCGAGTCCCTTGATCATACAGACATAAATATGTTTACGTATCTTTTCTTTCAGTTTAATTGTTTGTCGTCACTCTTTTCAGTGTTTTTAAGTGTTAGAAACCACTATAAATGAGAAGTTTGCAATTAATATTAACAAAAAGAGGATTTAAAAACTTATTTTTATCGGTAAATATTGTTAGATTTTGTTTAAATATTGAAAATAACAATAATAATAATTTAGGCAACCATAAATTCATACTTCATAATTAACGTACTGATTATCAAATGATACTCGTTTCAATAATGCAATTAGAAAAGGATAGCATAAAATCGGTATGTGTGTACCAAGAAATGAAATATCTATTGTTTATCAAGACTTTTCCAAATATAAATTAAAATATTATACAGCGTTCAACAACCGGGCCCAAGTTCTGACGTTATGCTAATTCTATAGGGGTTCGAGAAAAATATTAAGTACAAAAATTGTAGGAACTTAAATGGGGTATTTTACGGTAACATTACCTTTGATCTTGAAAATGATCTGTGGAGTCATTTCAGGGACAAGTTGATTTTTGAACGGGAATCCATATAAATAGTATGGGCTCAACTTGACCTTGAAATTATTCCGATGGTTATTCTGAAGTTAAACCTAAAGAGAAGCTTCGTTTATATTCGTACATTTTTTATACTTACTTTTTTACACCGAATCAAGAAAAAAAATTACCTCCAGATGACATATCAGCTCCATATTATTTATATGAATGAAAGTGAAATTTTTCGTACTATTAACCTCTGCAATAAAACATGGGTGTTCCAATTTGAATCAAAAACAATTTGATTTTGAAAATACATTAAAGCTCAGTTTTCAAAATCCCCCTTCGAACCATACAACTTTTTTCTGAAACAATTATCTCAAAAATGTGTTTTAGAAGAGATATTTGTGTCGATTGATTAAAATAGTAGCATAAGTTAATGAATAAAAGTATATAAATTGTCAACTCAAGCCTAAAGATCTCTTAAATGACTCATTTTGGCTAAAATAAAAGCAATAATACGGTTTTCTTAATTTGAGAATTTTTTTTTCTTGCACTGGTAGGGGAGGGGGAGATCTTTACATTTATTATTTGGAAGTAAGATCTTTCATTTCACACTGAAAATAATTTTATAATCATTTCTTGCACATCAAAACAAACTGTTAAAACTTTCAGATAGCTTTAAAGTAATAATGACAACAAATATAGATTCCTTCATTAAATTTAATACACCTGAGTGTAGGTAAGACAAATTTAAAATAGGTACATGACATGAGGTAGTGTTTATATATTTCCAAAATACTCTTTTGAAAAATTAAAAATGTGATTCTAAGGTTTAAAAGTAATTCCTACAATACTAAATATAAATGCATGCGTTGGATTAATTAATAACATATATTAGTGTGAAAGTAAAATTGCTTGCCTATTTACAGATTTAATTCAGGCATGTGATACAGTGAAAAAAAGGTAGTGTTTATGTATTACTACATAATTCATTTCGAATTAAAATATAATTGTTACTTCTTTCCTAGGTCCTAAAATTACTTCTTATTACCTCCATATGTGTTAAGGCACTGATATTACATAAATTTAAAATATTTTGTGATAAATTATTGGGCGTTAGTAACATTGTTATTGTTATAATTTTACAGTTAAATAAATATAAGTGTTTTCAAAATTTTGCACTCTTTTATTTCTTGCACCTAATTTTTATGGCGTAATGCTTTAGTTATTTTTCTTTTAAAGAAGCTAATTAATGAATACAAGTGTAGCAACTAATTGTCTAATTAATCACCAGAAATTATACAGTTTTTTATATATTTTTTGCCTAAATAATTAAAATTCCTAATAACAGATACATAAAAACTACTAGATATTCCATTCATAGTAACATAGCTTTACAACAAAATGAATAATAAGATTTTTTAGGAGTGTGTTGAAAAAAATTGATTGATGAAGTTAGTAAAGTGTATTAAATATATTGCGTTTTATTCCTTGAAATATTTTCAGTTAGAAAAAAATGTTCTAATTTATTTAGGACGTACTTTTACCGATATGCTTTGATATATAAAAATACAAGGTAGAAATTATAAATGTTATCAATATTACTGATTACTTCTGAAATATTAAGAGGCATGAGGTCGACAACAGTAACATGCAAATTAAAAATTGTTAGAAATTAACTTTCCTAATAACTTTAAAACTTTTAATTTATAGAAAAATACGTATGAAAAATAATTTTGTCCTCTAGAAATGGTGTTCATAAAGTTTTGGATAATATTTCGCTTGAATGTTAGTCTTTAGCGGTCTAAATACTATAACTGATATAGTGTCATGGTTCATATAAAAAATGCCCCTTCTGTTTTTATTTTACTAATTGTATTTTATGACAAACTTGTTAGATTTTTAAAAATATTAGGTATGATATGTACATTCCTTCCAGGTAATAAAGTTTCTTAAATTTTTGATATAAAATTAATTAATTAATACGATATTAAAAATATTATCCACAAAATAATAATAATACATACAACTTTCATTAACATGAAAGAAAAAAATTAATACAAATATAAGTATATATGCAGTATATGTTAAAAATTTTATTTTTTTAAATTTATTTTTAAGGTTGCCGGTGTTCTTATTGACCACGGAGCCTCGATAAACGCGACAACAAAGAAAGGCTTTACTCCCCTCCATCTGGCCTCCAAATACGGCAACCTCAAGGTTGCCAAACTCCTTTTACAAAAAGAAGCCCCAGTAGATGCTCAAGGCAAAAACGGAGTCACGCCTTTACATGTGGCCTCACACTACGACCATCAAAATGTGGCTCTATTGTTGCTGGATAAGGGAGCATCACCTCATGCCACAGGTTATTATTTAATTTTTGACATTAAATAATTGTTTTCGAATCACTTTGGTTGGAATGACTTATAAAATTACATTTTACAGCCAAAAATGGACACACCCCCCTCCATATCGCCGCCCGGAAAAATCAAATGGACATTGCCAATACTCTCCTTGAATATGGCGCACAACCTAACGCAGAATCTAAAGCAGGATTCACACCGTTA
The DNA here is from genome assembly GCA_034092305.1 of Diaprepes abbreviatus. Lineage (NCBI taxonomy): Eukaryota > Metazoa > Arthropoda > Insecta > Coleoptera > Curculionidae > Diaprepes > Diaprepes abbreviatus. Next base: position 6,493,938 of record JASJET010000129.1, read on the forward strand.
CATCTTAGCGCGCAGGAGGGACACGTAGACATGTCTTCTTTACTCCTGGAACATAAGGCTGATCCTAATCATGAAGCAAAGGTAAAAAAGTACCTAGGAATTTTAAACACCTATCAATTATTATTTCTTTTTTATACAGAATGGTCTTGCGCCTCTCCATCTATGTGCCCAAGAAGATCGAGTTCCAGTAGCAGAAGTCTTGGTTAAAAACGGCGCCCATGTTGACGCTGCAACTAAGGCGGGCTACACACCTTTGCATATAGCCTGTCACTATGGACAAACTAACATGGTCCGGTTCCTACTACGAAATGGTGCCGGTGTACAAAGTTCTACTTCCCTCGGGTACACCCCATTACATCAAGCGGCACAACAGGGACACACAAATATTGTTAATATTTTGTTGGAGAACAAAGCTGATCCTGATGCAGTTACAACGGTAAGTTTAAAGAGGGATTGTAAAAAGTTTTTAGGTATCTCAGTATTAGATTTTTCACATTATTAAACCAAATATTTAATAGATATATTATAAAAAAAAAAAGACAATTCATTTAGAACTAGGGATTCTCGGTTGGAATCTTTTTTTAAAATCTTATTTTCAAATACTATTGGCTATAGTAGAAAGTAAGAAGAAAAGAAAGAAAAAGAAAATACGAAAATATTAAATACACATATATTTAAAAAAGTAATCTTGATTTCAGAACGGTCAAACACCCCTTCATATTGCCCAAAAACTGGGTTACATCACCGTGATCGAAACTCTGAAAGTAGTCACCACTGTAACGAACATAACGACGACCACCACTACCACCATAGAAGAAAAGTATAGAGTTCAGGCTCCGGAAGCGATGCAGGAAACCTTTATGTCCGATTCAGAAGAGGAGGGGGGTATGTACTTAGTTTTTTTTTTACTTTTGGGTTGGTGTGTAATTTTTTAAATAACATATACATTCTAACAATTCCGTTGATATGAAATGTAATAAGCTTTAGCAGGGAGTACAGTAACAAAGCTGATCATAGATAACTCCATTTTTCTGTCACTACACGGTCGTGTAACTTCGTTACCCTTTTCTTTTTTTGCGGTGAAATTTAACTTAGACAGACGTCAAGTTATGTTGAAAAATTAAGGTTCTCCTCCCCCAAAAGTTGAAGTAATTTTTTCTTTCACTTACCTCAACGAATGACATATTGTTGGAGAGTCATCAGAAATACAATTACGAGGATGGGGTGAAACTTTCAGGCCTAAAAAGAAAAATACAGAAATTATGGCATAAATTTACTTTACTTTTCAAGAAAACCTCATTTTAAAAATATATTAGCCGCAAAGGCAAATCATTTTGAATAAATCTTTACTTAAATTATTTGTGAGTATCACTGAGCATGTGTGCTACTACCACTTTGTGGAGAATAGTCATACATAACCTCCAAAAATTAGTTCAAAGTGTAATACTATTTAATAAAAGTTTTTAGGCTTCGGCACGCCGAAAAAGGTCTACTTTTATATATAAGACATCTTCCTATGTATATTTTCAGGATTCTGAACCAACGTTTCCAAAATTTTCGAATCTGTAGGTTGCAAATATATCAAACCAGAAAGAGATATTTCTTATGAAATTAAGTGAGGGATATCGCGCGTACAACGCTCTTAACTCCGCCCATAGAAGAGAGATAATACTGACCTTTTTCTAAGCGAGAGCCACGCGTTTCTATAGACCCCGTAGTTTATATACTCCTATGTCTATTCCATCAGCATAGATTTTGAATTTATATATCATTAGTTCTAGAGTTACTTCTACGAAAAATTCGTTCTCTGAAGTCTCGAATCCTATGAATATGAATCTGGCTGTGCGAAACAACCAAGTTTAGTTAGTAAGAAGAATAGTTGTACATAACCTCATTAAAATGGTGACATGTACAGATTTGTATGTCCTCAGTTAACAACAGGTTGATATGGTCTCTCTTCACCTTCGCAACAAATGCTAGGCTCATGTATTTTGCGAGCTTAGTATTTTTGTAAGGTCAATATGCTTTTCTAGAATAAAATATTATGATTTAATTATAATTGTATCCTAAACTTCGTAATTCTAACATTCATGATTTGTATTTAGCGATTTCATGAGCTCAAAGTACCAGTTTGCGTCAGTATATTTCTACAACCAATTGATTTTGAGGTTATGCGTTTGAGGGTTCTCAAGAAGCTAAAGTAAGATTAAGCAAATGTTAGTACAAATATGTTAGATATGGTAAAAGAACGTTTCAACGTGCTCATATGTAAAAACTTACAATTATGCTTCTGTGATTATTTATTTAAGGTTATGTATGGCTCTTATCGGTTAAAATTGGTTATTTCGTCAAGTTAGATTGGTATTTAGCGACCTCAAATTACTTTGAGTACAACTTTGCATAAAAATGTTTCCTGTAGTAATTGGACGCACCCCAAATTCACATTTATATATTTTGAGGTTAGGGATTCGAAAATTTTGGAAGCGTTGGTACAAAATCCTGAAAATATTAACAGGACGACTTGGAGCCGATTTCTGAATCAATAAACTATTTTTCTGCCCTTTTTGCACAGGTGTTTCAGTGCTTGGATTCCTTCTTCGAACGCACTTTTGCTCAGGTCTACAAAATTTCGACTTTTTTCGTTAGTTTCAGCTCAACACTTCAAATGTAGCATTTAATTATGCCTTAATCTTTGTAGCAGATAAATCTTGGATAAAAAAAAAGATTTCACCACTGTTCACTCTTCGATGTGTTCCATACTTGAAGAACAATACAAGTAATACTGAAGAAAAATGACATGTCAAGATGGCATAAATAAAATGACGCTGCGAACGCCATCTCTAAAGGAGGCCGAAACTTTTTTTCACACCTTCGTAACTGTGTCATATTTTATTCAGCCTACAAAGAGGCTTACAATGTACATTTTAAAATTCTGAGAGAATTCGACTCAATAGAACTTTTTGAAAGAAATAATAAAATTATACAAGAAAAATAAAGAAAAGAATTAATAACTGTCACGAAATTCTGATTTATTGTGTTTCCGATATGCACTTGACTAGCTCTCACATTTTCGCAACAATTAATTCAAAAAGTAACATGCAATTTTTCACTGATCGTGGCAGATTGCCAGTGATACCCCCTCCATTTTGACTAATTTTAATCTAAAATTAACCTACCATGCCTTTGTTATTTGCATTTTTTTCTGTTCCAAATATAAAATAATCAAAATTTTGTAAAGTAAATAAACCATTTCACACATTTTATAGCTAAGGATATTATTAATGCATTATTTTCATTGCTGATTTCATTCATACAATGATAAATCTAGTCATTTATTCCGAATAAAAATCTTTTCGAAGAAATGCGTATTAATAGTAATTACTATCTACTACTATTTGCATATGACATATCTAAAGTTAAAAAAAAATGATATTAGTACTGGTTTAAATTAAATACATCATAAGAAATTGCATTGGAAACACGACAAATAATATACAATCAAATAAATACTATTATTATAAGCTAAAGAAATGACGACATAAATTAATGATGATATAATAATGATTTAATAAATTACACTACCTACATCAATTAAATGTTTACTGTAGAGAACGCCTTGATCTGCATTGCATGGCCCGCTTTAGCTCACTTTATGGGCGTCTATTCTCGAATATAGTGAACTACTTTTGTAATATTAGAATAGGAGTTCGAGTATAAAATTAAAAATTTAAATAACAGATCACAATTTGAAGTATTTCAAATGTTATTTTATTATTAAACTTTTAATTAGATGCATGTATGTACTAGGAGGGAGCTATATAAGTTTTTCTAAAGAGTTCAACCAAGGTAATCTTTAAAAATAACGTAACATGCTGTAAAGTTATGGTCTAAATATTCAACAACGAATCATTCAAGATTCTTTACAATAAAAACGAAAGAACATCAAATGACTAATAAATAGTAACTTCTGAAATCAAGGCAAATATAGGGTCTTCGGAAATAATATTAGAGCAGCTTTGGTAACCTATTTAAAGGAATCCTCATATCCATGATTTATGGATCAAATATGCTTTAGAAACAAAATCAATTAATTGTAATAAGGAAACCATTGAAATTTTGATATTTTTAAAATTATTTACTACCATTATTATTCTCTAAATTTTCAGATGGTATAACGACCGTTTAAACTTAAAACCAATTAGTGGTAATTATATATTAGTCGACCTGTATATCTTGCGAAATATATACAGTTAGGACGTAGAGTCTGGAATAAATTCGTTATTTTAAAAACACTGGGTTTTTTGAAAAACCGTCACGGCACGTCGACTTTTTTTGGTACGATTTTTTTTCCAATATCCTACATCATACACGGTGACTTGAAAGAAGCTGTGCTATAGTCAACTTTGATTTTTTAAAAAGTGACCACTAATTTTTTTGTACTTTTAATTCGCTGCAAAATTCTGAACATTTTTTCTATTTCATGTTCTTTACCAAAAAATAACTGTTTCCGATTGATCGACAGTTAAAACTCAAAATAAAACAGTTAAGCTATCATTTTATTAAATGTTGAAAATACCCCTCATTGGTTAATTGACAGTAACCTAAGCGAATCAAAAATTTATTTTGGATATTTCTGACTACTTCTGTAGCAATTAACCATATTTTTTGAATAACCTGATTTTTTGTCTTTTATGTCAAATGGTTTAGTCTGGAAAACTTTACATTTAAGGTAACCCCACAAAAAGAAGTCAAGAGGGTTTAAGTCTGGAGATCTTGGCGGCCACTCAAGAGGTCCCCTTTTTCCAATCTACCTGTTCTGCGAAAACATCATTAAAAAAGGCTCGAACTTCGGCTGCGTAATGTGGGGGGTAACCGTCAGATATAAATCTGGATTCTCTTCTTCAGAAAACAGTGTCCAAAGAGCAGGAATAAGATCCTGCAGGAACTGTTAATATGTTGCACCAGTTAAGTTTTCATTAAAAAGATCAGCCTTATAACGATATTACCAAAGACTCCATCCCGCATATTTACTTGTTGTCCCTTTCTCATTCAATTTGGGTTTGTATCCGACTAATACCGATAATTTTGTGTGTTGACATCTTCATTGAAATAAAATGTCAATTCGTCGGAAAAAACAATATTTTTTAATAAAATTGGTATCCTGAAAACTTTTTTCTAGGAACAGTTGAACAAAATTGAAGGAGCTTGTCACAATCATCTTCATAAAGTTCTTGAACGAATTGTATTTTGAAACATATGTTTAATATATCTGTTTTTGCAACATCCAAGTTACAGTTAATATGGTGATCATCCTAGACACTTAATATGTCTACTTTTTTACCATTACCAGTTGCTGGTCGACCTCTGCCTCTTGGGGTATATCAAACATGACCAAGCCAATAAAATTTCTGTTCAATCTTATTCACTGTCGATTGTGAAGTGGCGGAAGATTCGGATATCTTTCTTGAAATAAATTACCTTTCTTAAGATGCTATGTATAGTCTGTTGAGCAAAAAAATGTAGCAATGATACATAACCTCAAATATAGACCAAAATCGCTTTTTTAGGTTAAGATATTTAAAAAATCGGATCTGAAGGAGCAATTCTGAGATTGGATTCAACTTCAGCGATCCAAATCTACAAATAACTACTATCGTCGTGATGTGTAATTATTATATTTTATTTCGAATTTTAACTATCAAAAACTGGAGAAGAGTTACATTTGAAAAAATTTGTACCAAAAGAAACCTAGTTGAAGTGTCAGAGCGATTTTCTAAAAAACACATCATATTTTAAATAATAAATTTATTCCAGACTTTTTGTCCTTATTGTATTTGTTTAGGCAAAATGAATATGTAACAGTAATCGAAAGGTTTTTTACTAAGAAACCAATAGATCATTTCGATTACGTAGAGGTCAAATTGCTATTCAGATTTACAGAACTTGTTCCTTTTGAAGAGAATGGACTTTTGCTTAATTCTTAGGCTCGATTCACAACTCTCTTGCTTGCATGATTCGTCATCTATTTTTACTACCAATACAATCAGTTAAACTACGACACTTATTAATACTCTCCAGAACATCATTAGGGCTTAAAAAATAGAGAAACGATTTTTCAGAAACGTTAGAAAATATTTATACCCATTTGTACTCGCAAGGGTATGATCTAAGGAGTCCAACACGTGTTATTTTTACGCTCCGAATTGAATTTTTAGGGGGTGAAAGCCACCCCGAAAGTTCATCGCTAGAAACGGTTTACTGAGAACATGAAATTTCTAAAACTTTTGTCGTAAACCTAATAATATGTAAGTGATTTTACATGAAAAGATCAGCCTTTTAAATTATAGTTTGATAAAAGAAATCGGGAGTAGTTCTCATCCCCTAAAAATGCAATTCAGGACGTAAAAAAAACGTGTTGGATATTTTTTGGTATAGTAAAACATATAGAATGAGAGAAATAGGAGACGGACATCTGGAAACGTTTTCTTGTGAGCGGGATGTAAATTTGAATTTTATTTCATAGTGGAAGTGTGAAAAAGCATAAGAAGGAGGAAAATTGTATATATGCGATAGTTTATGCGTTTTACTTTTAATTGTAATTAATTACACAGTATAATCCTGAAAAATAGTATCTTTTTTTTCCATAAAGGACAATAATATAAAGATCATCAAATCGCTGGCGTTTATTTGATAAATATTACACTTTTATTTGCACGGACTACATGTGCGGACAGATAATTATATGTTAAAACTTTGGCTACAGGAAGACTTGACTTTGAATCAAACTTCTTAATTATTATTTTTTTGGCAGACATAATTGTACTAATATACCCATTAAAAATCGACAAGATGACAAAAGAAACCATTTTCTGGACTCGAAATTTAAGCGTTCCTGTTGGTAATGAGAATTAAGAGATGTCTTTTATACCCTTTGTATGTACATTTATTTAGGTATATATCAATCCTATTAAACACTGTTACTTTAAGACCTCTAAGTTCAGAATTTTAAAAATATATAAATATTTAATGCAACAAAAAGGACTTTATCGTTTTCCTTTCCAACAAACAAGGTTTTTATCAGTTTTTTTTTTGAAGTCGCCTTAAATTCCGGGGTATAAATATTCATATAAATCAATTTTAAGCAAACTTGAATGTCTTAAATTACTGAAATTTCACTTGAGTATTCATTTTACATCAAACAGTTTTTGAGTTGGATTTAATCTTGAATAAAATTTGAATTTTATGTTCGAACCAGTTTCGAGTATTTAACGCTGGCTTGAAACTAAAATAGCTCAAAATACAGGCTGAAATCTCTAGGATTTACTTTAACTCCTTACAACAATAACAAGAATAATGTTTGATACAACCATATGATTATGTTCGCAAAGTAGGATTAACTAAAGTCAGTTGGATTGATATCACAAAGCAATGGCTGCCAAAGTCAGGTATCTAAACACTGGATCTAATAAATGTTTCACTATTTTTTTTAGCATACGATAATTCTATAGATTTTCTCTTTTTATGTTTAATTCCTTACATATTGCTGCCGCTTTAGACCACTAGAGGTTGTTAATTATGTTAATCATCATCATCATCATTATCAGCTCATTCCATCCATCCTCGAATACAAGCTCTTCTTAAGTTTGTCCATTAATTCTTGTCATTTATTCTCTGTATTCAGTTATGTCTCCCGCTATTCATTTGATGTTTTGATGTTATTAGTCCATCTGGTTTGAGTCTACCTCTGGTTCTTTTACGTTCTCTCGATCTACATTCGATAATTCGTCGTGTCCATCTGATATATGACCAACCCTGTTCCATCCGAGTGTACAAATTCATTGAATGATGCCTGTTAGTGTATCCCAGGTATGTTTTGCAAAATGAGATCTCGATATTTTCTCTTTTTGTATATGTATTTTATTTATGTCTCTAATTCTTTACCTTGAAGACTGCTCTTATATTGTTGCCGCTGACAATTTGCTTTATTTTCTATGAAATCTACTTAACATAGGGAATTATAAGTAAAGAATTTGCTTCTTCCTCTCCAGTTATTGTTATTGGGCGATACTAATTTTAAAGAGTAAACATTCTATGTTTAATCGGATTTAATATTGTCTATTCTTCTTCAAGTGTGTCTACATTACATATAGATTTAGTGCTATTACGAAGATTTCGTTTAATTCCTCCTTTGAGAGAATGGTTAGATCCATTGTTGAGCTACTGTTCAGCATATAGTGCCTTCCTGTATATTGAATAACTTATAAATTCATTGGGACATTCGACATTGACATCCAGGAAGGATAACTATCATTTATTTCTACAAAGTTTAAATATAATTAAAATTTATCTGATAGTGTTCTGACATAGCTCAACCAAACTTTCGGTTTCAATGATGCCGTTTCTATGGTTTGAAATGTATATGCTGCCTATGATCGGAGAGAACGCAGAACCTACTGAGAATCCTGAGCGTAGAAATTACTTGAAAGGACTATAAAGGCAATACTCTAAGAAGTGATTTGTCACTCCGCTCAGTGGTAATGTGGTTTGAGCTGATAGTGCTAAATTATGAAAGTTAAGTTAGGATTATGTTTAGTGATCCATCTCACTAATAACACATTAGTATAGTTATTTTTCATATCAGAAGATATTAGTTTGTTATCAGACCCTTGATTAATGCTATATTAAAAAATATGTGGAATTCTTGAATATATCCTACCTTCTCGATTAAGCGAAATTGGCTAGTGCACTTCCTGGAGATGTTCTGGAGCTGTCTTAATGGTATGTGGATTTTTGGTAGTCCGTAAAGGTGTATCAGCTTACTATAGTGTAATGTGAGGGCTGATAGCAAGTTGTCACGTAAATAGTCTTTGTATTTCTTTAGTTTTCTCTACATTCTTGTCTCTATTAATTTGATTGGATCGTGAGGCTTGATTTTTTTCCAAAAAATGTGGAATTTTTAATCAGGTTACAGTATTCATGGTTACCATTGCATATCCCTTGTCTACTTGAGTGCTTATGTCTTAATTCTGAAGCGGCTTTATCCAATCCTAAAATATATGATATTTAATTTGAAATCATCCAACCGACTTACTTAAAATATATTTGTTTCAGTGACTTTTTAAAGCCTATTGAATTCAAACTCGATTTCACTTGAATCCAATTTGAGATCGTCAATCCAAAAGCAATCATACTGTTTTTAATCCTCAAACTGTATACAAACGCTGTAATAACTTCTTACAGATGAAATTGGACCAAAAACGTTTTACATCGATTATCAATAAGAAATACATTTATTAGTAAGCTAAAAAGTATACCACATTAATCGAGGAAGGCTAAGTACATTCTAAACGCCATCTGAAAATTTTCAAAGCCTGTTTACCTTGCAGAGAATAGACCATCGCTTAATTCTTAGACTCGGCTCACGATTCTCCTGTAGGCATGATTCATCGTCAATTTTTACTACCAGTTTTATAAATATTTATTCGTTAATGTGTTATACTGAGTATCCGTGCGGAGCTAAAAACACTTTTTTAAATCACTTATTTTGCGAGAAAATCGCGTACGAATCGAACGAATTTTCAGCTCTCGCGACTGTGTGCGCGCGGTGTGTTGCTGGATTATTTTAGGCTTTGGTTTTTGTTTATGCGCGTTTTTTGAAAGCAATTTTTTTCAGCGTGCATTATTTTTGTGAAAACGATCGACTTTTTAGTTTAATGTGGTGAAATGGTGAAGCAGAAGAAATATAAGGTGGTCAAAGTTGTTAGAACTGGTGCGTATTATTCCTTAGAAAAATCAAGATAAATTTAAAAACACAAAATCTGTTTTATGCCATTTACAATAAAGCAAAATTAAAAATGAATATAGGAAACAATGTGTATTTTAGGGAAATAATTTTTATTTTTCATTCATGAATTAGGTGCTCGCCAAAAATATTTAGTTTCATATTAATAGTATACAGTAAGTACAGAAATTGTTTTCAAAAAACGAAAACCTTTTTTATTTATGAGTTTATGAAAAAAAGTCACAGCTTCACTTGAAGAGATCAACAAAAAAATTGTGCAGAATTCGTAAATGGGGTGTTCAGAAATTAAAAAAATATACCTTTAAAGTTCCTCACTGACGTCTCTATATGCGCACATCTTGAATTGCTTCTTTAATCCGGTTTTCAATTATTTTCTTTAGAGTAATTTGATGGTGGCTAAGCAACCGATCAGTTTCGGCAAATCCAGCGCTCGAGACATTGCTGATTTAGTCATTCCCGGACAATTAAAATAGACTGCGCCAGATCTCGCTGGAAGTATACAAGATTGTTTAGTGAGGAGGGGTAGTTCATTTTACATTTCTCAATAGTTTTGTTGGTTCATATTATTCTTAAAAGAGTCAGGCTTAATTATTTCGGTAAATGTTACAGCACATCAAACTTTAACTTTTTTGGAGTACTGTCTTCTGCAACTTATTTAGAATTATGGGAGTTTCCTATTTCTAATACTCTTTTAATTAATTAATTTATTTAGCGACGGATAACACTGTCCATTTTACATTAATTAATTACAGAGCTAGCGTGAAACATAACAATGTGATGTCAATAATAGTATAATAAAAGTGTTTACAAAGAAAAGTGTGCACCTGTCAATGTGTAACAGCAAAAACATAAAACATCAATCGACAATGATTTCCAACAGCCTTTGTTTAAAATGATTCGAGGACGTATCAAAGAAATTCAAGTCACCCAGCTCATTAGCATATCCAGCCACCCTTGGTATAAAAGAATGGCTTGCATAATTTTTCTGTGAAAAGGCTGGTGAAATATATGGGAAGTAAGAGTACTCCTGAGAGGTTCCCTCAGACCAACATTCAACAATAGGCGCGGGCAATCGGTGATACTGTTTATAATTTTAAAGAGAAGTTGTAAGTCTCTATCCTTTCTCCTACTAGCAAAGGGGAGCAAATTCAACTCGGAGCACAAAGCAGCATAATAAAGATCAGCACTCCCGTTGAATTTTATGTTAATATATCTGAGAAATCTTCTCTGTACCTGTTCGGGCCGGTACACATGTGATTCATAGCGGTGATTCCAAACACAAGAAGCATACTCAAGGTGTGTTCGAACCAATGAGCAATGTAGTATTTTAAGGAACTTCACAGTGAAAAGTTCCTCAGCAGGATGTTTAATAAAACCTAACATCATGAGGAACTTACTAACAATGTCAGCGAACTCAAAAAGAACTTCCAGGTCCCGCACAGAATCAATGGAGGTCAGCGGCCTACCATCCAAGTGATGGTGAAAGTCCAGTGGATAATGCGATTTAGAAAACTTAATGAATTTACACTCATCTCATTTACCTCGCACCAGGAAACAAATCTATCAAGGTCCCCTAGTAGCTCCAAATAGTCACTGTAACTGTACATGACCCTCGACACCTTCATATCATCCGCAAAGACTAAGAACTTGCTTGACTTAAAGCAGATTGATACATCATTAATGAATAAGTTGAACAATAATGGACCAATGTGGGATTCCTGAGGGACCTCTGAAGACACTGATATCTCACAAGATACAAAATCATTCACCCTTTCTGAGAGACATTTTGAGAAAACGATAAACAGAATCGAAAATCATGAGAACTCCAACATTTCGTTTTTCATTTTGGAGTAGTCTTTTCGGTTTAATACTCAATACATTTCGTATTCTCATGAATTTTGAAACGATCTTTTGAACAAGTTGAAAACTATGGTTCTTGGGTTTAGACTGTATCAAATTGGAATTATTATCCGACGTTTCTCCTACGATTGCACGAGGCATCTTCAGGGATCTTTACCCCACGAGATTAGAACACTGAATTCAATATGTGCCGTGAAAGTTTTCGTTCTTGATCTTTTGAACAGTCAACTAAATCGAAATAATAAACAATAAATACTTTTTATTGGAGTATTGGCATTTTGAAATTATTTTCAAAATGCAATACGTGAATAATAACGTTGCAAATCTGATAAGAAAAACATCTGCAAAAAATTAAGGTGAAAAAGTACTCAGAGATTATTTTGGAAAAAAGGGAGTTCTATAATTTATTTCTTTTAGTACAAACAGCTTTTCTAGGCATCTTTAAAAATAAAATTACTTGGTTTCTAGCATTTTTTACATATTTCTAGTTCCTGAACACTATATTTATGAACTATACCCTATTTGGTATGTATTTGGGTACCTACGTATTTGGTCTTTTTTTTTTTAATCTACGCAGGAGTTTTTATGAATAAGTACTTTTTTTTATAAACTCGCAAATAAATGAGTTTTTCGTCATTGGGACTTGATTGGTTGATATACCGTATGCAAAATTTCAGCTTTATATTAGAGAAATTTCTTAAATTTGTATTGTATTTTCAATGAATGCCCGAACAAAATTAGATTATTAATATATAAAAAATAGAGATCAAATCTTTTTTAAGAGGAGTACATAAAATCATTTATGTGGAATCATCACAGTTATTTTTATACCTAGCTATATATTATATTTTTTTCTGCAAGCATAAACTGCAAAATAAACAAGAAAATATAAGCGTGATGTATTTGCCTGCAGCTGACTGACGACTAATTCTTTGCAACTCATTTTTGGCGCTCAACCAGGGGCATATTTGTATTTCTGATACACACATACGTGCTTTCAAATTCAAAAAGGCACATTCGAAAAGTTACCATGGGTGCAATTTTTATTTTTCCGACTTCAATGACCTTTTGATATAGCACGGAATTTTCAATATTATTTTACCAATAAATTTAAAATATTCTAACTAGGATTAATGTCTTTATCGGAATCAAATAATAATAACAATTTACTTCAACACATTCACCTGTTGAATTAACATACCGTCAGAATTAGGGTCCATATGTGCGGAAGCCGAATAACGTGATAATATTTTTATTTATATTTTTAAATGGAAGCCTTAATAAATAGTGCGAGTTCTTTTATTTCTTGGTATCGAGTATTTACTATGACATGCTAATCAGTACTTCAATTGAATAAAGTAACCAGACAGTAAAGGAAATGTATGAATTTCAGGTTGCTTAAATTATTATTTTATTTTTATTATGTAAATAATATCTAACAATATTTACCAAAAAAAAAACTTTTTAAATCCTCCATTTGTTGATATTAACTGTACATTTTACATCTGTAGTAATTTATAAAGCTTACAAATATTCAAAAGTGTCGCGATAAGCAAAAAACGCTGAAAGCAAAATTAAATTAAAAAAAAATCAAATATTTGTATGTCAAATATGAAAAAAAAAACTACTCCTTTGCCGACCACAAATACCGACCAAACAAATTTATTGTTGTTTAAATTTGCTGGTATGATCGAAGATTTAGTTGCATTTTTTGCCAATATTCTGTTTTTAACTCGTCTTTGTACTGGTTAGATATACCATTTTTTTTTTCGAAAATATTACTAGTTTACTTTTAGCTTTGTCAGTATTACAATTATTTTATTATTGTTTACTTTTGACTAGATCTCATATGAAAGCCTAATAAAATGTATCAGTATTTTTTTAACAAATCATTTAAGACAAAAATATACATTGTGAAACTTCTAATACTTATTCATTCATTTTTTAATACTTATGGCAAAGTAATGTCTAATAAATAGTGTGTCCAAAATTGGTGATGGATGAATTGCGATATATATGACACAGGAAAATAGTTAAACCGAGAAAGTTTCACGCTGTTCTGTAAATATTTTAGTCGTCAAATGAATGAAAACATCATCAATTTGATTTTGTATGGCTATCTTATTTATATCGTTTTGAAAAGATCTTTCTTAGCTTTCCAAAAAGAAATATTTTTTAAATAAATTTGGCAATATGCTTTTTACAACGTTTGAACACAATAAAACCAAAGTTTACTAACAAAGCAATGAGCTTCTTTGTATGATATAACTTGTTTTTATCAATAGATATCGAAAGTAAAACATGAAATGAAATATTCTAACACATGACATAATATGTATTTCATAACGCTGATAAATGAACAACGTAAGTTAATTTCGCAAATTTGAGATATGGTTTGTTTAAGCAAAAATAAAAAAATACACAATGAATATATTTCAAACTTTAATGAGTGTGCACCGTTGACGGGTGACAGTTGAGATGATTATTTGTAAGAAATGGTGAATTGAAGTGTCGAGAAATTGCTCGCACGATGTGTGTACGTACGTGGAGATGGGATGTGTACACTGCCACTTGAAAGACAATATTGTGCCTTCTTTCTGTTTCTAAGTCGTTAGGGACGCCTCGCCGACCAAAGCAGGTCCTTAAGTCCTATTTCTTCCAAGAAACTCAGAATCTCGAATGGCTTTAGATTGGGTATCGTACCCTAGAGTTTTGCAAGGTCATGCAATTTGAAAGAATGTGAATAGTAGTTTCGTCCTCTTTATCGCAAAATTGGCATCCTCTTTTCCCTTCTAGTATAAATTTTTTAAGGTGCCCTTTCAAGTGGCAGAGTACTGTTAGAATGCCAAGTTGGTCTTTACTTAGGAGAATACTTTCTTTAATTTCTTTGATCATAGTTCTAAGAAGCGAACAACTCATCTCATTCCTTGTAAAGTTATCCAAAAACTGGATCTCCTTTTTTAGGGTTTTCCAGCACTGCGCGGTTGCTAAATCCACAAAAAGGTTCAAACCCTATAAATAGTGTTTGTTTCAGCCCGCTTTTTGACCAGTTTGTCTACTATTTTGTTTCCTTTCACTTCAGTATATTTCAGCATCAACCATCCTTATCTAGCTCGTTTAGTTTCTCTAAGCATTAATAGCAGAATGATACGCTACATTTTTGGATTTAAATTACCAAGAGCAACAACAGGTGCACGAAAGTAGGAAACTAAAAAATGTAGAACTAAAAAAATCTTTTTTTTTTATTACAAAACCGGCAAAAATAGAAAATTTTATTCCTATTCGGGAGTTTAATTATTCTTTTGAAAAAAAAAAATCCAAGAAATTATCAACTGATTTTTCTAGAACCAAAATCGCTCATACCTAGGTTCTTATCCCTAAATTTTCTATATAAAGGCTTGATGATTGGTGCAAAATTGAACCCATGTTTTGAAAAATTACAATAAATCGATTTTGTGTATGTTAATTAACAAAAGAAAAATAAGAGACCACAAAAACACTGAACTTTTTTTTAACCAAGATGAGAGACATCAAATGCAATAGGCAATAATTCAAAAAACCAAGGATTAAAGGATAATCATAAAATTAAAACAACAACAACATCTCCATTTTAAAGCATATAAAAAAATTGTTATAGACTGCGCATTCAAAATTAAAATTAAATAAATACAACATTTTTTAAATTCCTTCACATATACCTTCGAGTGACATCATTATTTGTTATTATACACAACATACGTTTAATAGTTTCTGAGATACACATTAAACTCGAGGACACGTCGATGCTAATTATTCTGAAACTAAACATAATGTCAATAAAAACATTTAGAACTGTTTTTAAGGTTTTATAAAAGTAAAACTGTGCAAAATATGCAAATAATACAACATAGCTTAAAAATAAATATGCTATGTTTACATTTTGGCTTTATTGGAACCTTATGATAATATACGTCTGTAAAGTTTATTTGCATAACCTGTATATGATATATTTATACTGACTGACTTATAAAAATTTTGTGTTACTAGGAAATAGTACTGACCATTTAATAAGAAACACGTTACATAGTGAAATAAGTATTGATGACATTGCAGCGATTCTCTATACACATATATAAAATACACTCGATAATTAATAATTATATCTGAAAATTCGTTTGCATTGATCTTTATAGGGTAGGGTAGGTAACAAATATGTTCATATAAACGTCTTCGTAGATATATCCGTTAAATAATAAATCTTTCTCAAATCTTCTTATACAAAACCATAATTTTTAGTTCTGAAAACAAACTTAAAAGCCGAAAGCAATTATTATATAAAAGGGCTATTCTTTTGAGTCATTATCACTTTCACTTCTATCGCTTGAAGTAATCATGATCACTTCAGCCCAATGACAAGTAAATGCATATTCAAAAGAACATGAAATTATCAGTTTCACTTTGTTCACTTTGATCAATTGATAATTACTCAAAAGAATATAGCCAAAATATTTTTAAAACAAAAAAAAAATATTCGATAACGTAATTCTATATTTATTTTAATCGACAGGTTTAAATTTTTGATGTCAACCATCATATATAATGGCAATATATCTATTCATCAAAATTAACAAGTTGCAGAGTTGCCACATTTACTTTTTTTCCACTATTCAGATTTCCGAACGCAAAAAAAATGCAAATTAATTATATCGATCTAGTTCTCGATAATATTCCAACAAATGATAACAGCCTAGTTAACTGTTTCCAAGGAGTGCATTTATTAAAGAAGAAGCAAATTGGGCGTCATAACACCATAAAAAAATAAAATGAAATAATACATTTTCTCCGCATTTTCTTGTACAAAACTATAAGCTGTTTCTATAAAATTTTAAAATCGTATTCATAATGGTAATTTTATAAAATATAGATGAGATGAGCTTAATAGACAAAGAAAAAAGTGGCTATAATCTTTAGAACCACCAAAGAAATTACTAAAATATAGTTGACATGTTGTAAGTGGGAATATGGTTGTGCTTTAGAGATATGCCCAAAAATTACAAAAAATCGGCAATAAGGAAAATGGTTCAATGATAGAGATTTACTTCTTAATCCATTTACACAGTCTAACTGTAAAACTGGCCCAAGATTACGCTGAATTGTTCGGTTTAAAATAACAAGAGCAACAACAGGTTCATGAAAGTAGGCAACTAAAAAATATCGAACAAAAAAATAGTTTTTTATTACAAAACCGGCAAAAATAGAAAATTATATTCCTATTCGGGAGTTAGTGTTCCTTTGAAATAAAATTCCAAGAAATTATTGACTGATTTTTTCTAGAATCAAAATCGTTAGTATCTAGGTTTTTATCCCTAAATTTTCTATATAAAAAAGGCTTAATTGATTGATGATATATACACTTTGGTGTAAAATTGAACCTACACTTTGAAAAATTACAATAAATTGTATTTTATTTTGCTTTTAATTCCGTAGGAACATATTCAAGTTAAATCAAACGCCCGCAAGCTTGAACTAATTTACTTATCAGGGCTTCTAGGTATTATAGTGGCCGGCACATAGTCCTAACCTGAACTCAATCTAGGTGGTACAGGAAGCCCATCTGCTCAAACAGATTCATAAATTTCCAATCCTATCACCTATCAAAAATGAAAACTAACCTCATATTGGGAATGAAAAGGAGGGTAATTAAACTCATTCATCCTGACTTCAGTAATGACAGCCTACAAATGCTAAAAACGCGGTTCAATATCAAATATACATGTCGTTGCCCTTTATTGAAAATTTAACTCCTAGACAAGTTTTTCCCAAAAGGAACTTCAATTAAAATTGCTACTAAACAAATTAAAACAATCGTACCACTTTACTCGAAAATTAAAACATTGAAGGAAAATTGGAACATTGTTTATTAAATTCCATATGTTGTGACCAAGTGTACATAGGTCAAACCTCTAGAAATCTTCGGGTAAAATTGGTCCCATAAGAGCGATTGTAACAGAGGAGTTTTTCCTTATGCTCTAATCGAGCACGTTTGAAATAAGGGCTATATGATGAATTTTGCGAGACCGAAAATCCTAGCAAAAGAAAACAACTTACACCAAAGAGTTTTCTTGGAAATGGTTCACTTAAATAAAAAGCCACTTTCTATGAACAAAAGATGGGACATAGAAAACCTCAGTATGATATACAATTACTTGCTATAACTAGAGAGTAATGGCGGTCGGTCCCTCACAGTTCAATGTTTTCAGTCAAATACTATTTAATCATTGTCTTGTTATTTTTACATTTGTCCAACCAGATGCGAAGTGTGCCTCTTTTTATGTTCAATTATTTTAAACCTTAGTCGTTATAACAATCTTAAGTCAAAATTTGTATTTCTTTATCTACATTCGATACAATAACAAAATCTTTCTAGCGACTGTTACGTCCGCCCCTGGAGTGGTTTCCAACTTGTGAACGGTGTATTCCTCTTTACCTATTAAAACAGGCTTTTAACGTCGACTGTCAGTTGTCAATATCATTCATTCTTAAATGGCCGTTCGATAGCGTTCACGTGATATTAGTTAAGCTCACAAACAAATTAATTTTAAAAATTTTTATTTTATAATATATAATCCTAGTTCATAGTGCAAAATGTCTATTACTGTTGGACAAAACTTGGCTTTTTATACACACATATTTTGGCAGGTTTTTTTCTTTATTTTTATTTTGTGGTAAATAAATTAAAGGAAGGGTATTTTCTCTTTTGTAGAAGTTCTGACTAACAAAAAAGAGGTTTCTTTTCAGGCCAACCATTCTTTTGACTGGAGCCCTTCAAAAGTGTCTTGAACCTTTCGGTACATATATATATATATATATATATATATATATATATATATATATATATATATATATATATATATATATATATATATGTTTTCACGGGTGTGATGTGTAATCGAAGGTTTTCGGGTATTCCGTTTGTGTGCCGAGTCCTTCTCAGGATTGTAAGACAGCTGACGTCTCGGTGAATCTCATTCACCATTTTCAAAGCTCGCTATACGGCGTCTGTGGACGAACACAGACGCCGTACAATGTCAAAAGGAAAAACCATAACACTGGAGTCCTTCAAAACAATTACAACGCTCTTTATATGTGACAATCAAAAATACTTTCTTGCCGATCCAATAACACTTTAAAAGGCAATACCTCTGGAATGTAATGATCGACAGTAGGAATACTCAGATCATTTTCTTGATGGCTGGTTTTTCGTAAAAACGAAATATCTTTTTAAATTGCAACCATCATAAACAAGAAAATTAATATTTTTAAGACTATAAATTCGATTTCAAACGTTTCCTTGATGTATTTATAAAACATCTTGATTTTAAATACCGGAAACTGAACTAAAAATGATTTAACTAAACTAATTAAATATCTCTCCGTTAAATCTCTTATGTTATGAATCAAACACGGATACATGAAGTCATTTAAACTGAAGTAAACTGATTAAATTATAGATAAATTATCCCAAGTTCTGGTTCCACTTCTGCGAATATCAAATCAGGAGCTAAAAAGTTAATTACTGTAATTAAAAATAACAAAAGTGATCTAATAGTTTTAATAACATTAACCTTAAGAGATTCCTTTACCTTTGCTTATTATTTTAATCGTTTTACTTACAAATCAAAATTACCTGTCTTAAATTTTGAATACTACATTAATTTTACCAAGGCCATTTAAAAGTCTGGGCTAACGCGTTAGGTAATCTAAACGAAAATAAACACAAGAACACAATGGACAATCACATGTGTATTATTATGATAATGCGGTTCACACATCATTTTTGATATGATACAAAAGAGGACGGAGAATAAAACTGTGTATGTATAATCATGTGTCGTTAGAGAGAACATGAGATAATAATTGAGTAGTGTTGACTAATAGTTTTTTTTTTGCCGGATAAATAAGACAATAAAAAAGTCGTAAAATGATTTACACTATATATTTTGTACATATGTCGGTTTTCATATACAAAATTTTATTTAATGTCTTATTTTCTTGGCATTAAACCGATCAGCAATGCAGTCCGTTTCAAATGCAGAAATGATGAATCAAGTTTGATTACATCTAATTCTAATATTATTTTAGAAAATTTTTTTCTCTGCATGTTGTACGGAAAGTTTTATGTTTTCTTTTTTATTTTTTACTGGTTCTCTTATAGATGTCGTTCTTACTATTGATTTTACATTGTGGCATCAAGTTTGCAGAAAGGGATTTTAAATAAGTAATGGTTTTCGGTGGATTCCGCTCTTGGTTCGTCATAGCTCTACTGATGAGGCTAATAAGCAGTCGAAAAGCAATGAATAATATATATATATATATATATATATATATATATATATATATATATATATATATATATATATATATATATATATATATATATATATATATTTATTACGCCTTTACAGAGGTATACATTTATTGAAATTTTTTTAATGTTTGGCTAAAAAATATGAAATGAAATGAATGAACCAAATTATCATTTAATTACTACAAAAAAAATCAACAACAACTAATATGATAACAGTGTCAATATTAAATCATTAATAATGGCTATGATCTCCTCTAGATTTATCAAATTCGATATGGTTTTTTGTGGAATATGAATCTACTCTTCTTCTACGGCAATAGTGAGCTCTGGGATTGACGTTGGGGCACGAATCCTAGCTTAGATTCTTCATTTCAGCTCATCCCATAAATGTGCAATCGGGTTTAGGTCGGGATTTTGCGCCGGCCACTCCATAATCCCAAAAATCAACTTCTTTAATGTAGTCCTGGATAATTCTAGTAGTATGCGGTCTTACATTGTCATGCATAAAAGTAAAATTGTTACCAATATACTCGATATAAGGGACAACATATATTGCTAGGATCTCGTCAATATACCGAACGCCTATTACACCTCCTCTCTCTCGAACATGGGCAGACCTAGCGATGAAAACAAGGTCCGTTCTTGCTGCCATAGAAATTGCATCCCAGATCATGCACGAAGCGCCACCGTAGTTAATCTCTTTTTCAATGCAGCACTCTGCAAATCAGTCTCCTGGTCTCCGGTAAACTTTTTTCTTCGATCGTTCCATAGAGACTTATCCTGGTCTTATCGAAGAACAGATCAGACTCCCACTGCTCCAATGTCCAATTCACATGATCCCGTGCGAAATGCAGACGTACTTGACGGTCGACTGGAGTAAGTTTTGGACCAGATGGGGGACATTTAGGAGTCAGGTTTCTTTCCTGCAGTCTTCGTCTTAGTGTCCACTGACTAATATTCACTCCTCGGACCTCACGGAGCTCTTGTTGCAGTTGAACTGCATTGAGTTGACGGTTTCTTAATGACTTGGACCCAATAAAATGGTCATCAAGTTCCGTTATACATAGCTTTTTGCCTGTTTCGGGGCGCCAATGAAAGGATCCAGTCTCCTCATAACGTTCGCAGACCCTTCAAACCGCAGCTCATGTCATATTCAGTCGTCGCGCATGTCCATTTTCACGTAAAATAATTACTTATGCGGCTTTTTCCGGCGTAGTGAGCATTAAATTAAAGCTAATAAAATTATAAAAACCGAATTAGCTTCAAACTATTCCAAAGACAATAATTGAAATCTGTCAAAATTTGTATATATTCATGATAACTTCCACATAATATATGTTTATTTTGTTTTCCGTTGCTACATTTCATAAACAATAAGCACTCTTGATAAATTTATATCCCTGTCAAACTAAAGAGTTTAGAAAAAAAAATGTAGATGTGAAAAGATTTACACATCTGTATTCACCGTTGTTTACTTAAGTTCCTTAGTTTTTCCATTTTTTTTTTCCTTATATACAGTGAATACGAAAAATTTTGTACCACATGGAAGGAATTTTTATATTTTTAGTTTTCAAGAAATTATTTTGTAGCTTGCTTTTGAACAATTAGAAACCCAAAAAATACTGCATTTGCTTTAAACAGTAAATGCCATTTAAAAAATGTAAACGTCTAGAAATGACATGATTTGTCCAAATATAAATAAATATCATAAGCGAAAGTTATTTCTAAGGATATTTTAAATCCAAAGTGTGATACAAAAATTTTAACTTTTATTTTTCCCATATTTTATCAAAAAAAAATTGTATTTTTTTGAGTGTATATTTTTCTTGAATTTGAGATAACAACCGATAATAATGGGTTATAAAGAAGAAAAACTACTTTCATTAAGTAACAAAGTTTGGATATGTTTCATTAAAGTTATTCGTCAAATTTCCCGTGGTTTTACTTTCTCGATAAATAAAAATAATTTTAATTTTTTTTTCTACATGGTTCACATTTTTAAATAAATAGATAAATTACACCAAACTGACATTTATTCAGTTATTTGTGTAGTAAAAAGCCTAAAAATTTGTAACTCTTTCCTGTGAATTTATTGAAGTGTGTGAATAAGCATAATATTTATTTATTTTTAGAAAATTTAAGAACAATCTTGTTTCAAATGGGAACTTTGGTTGAGTATATAACTTTGAAAAAAACTTAAAATTAATGATATCTTTTAGTTTTTTTCGCTCATTGTGACTGAAAGATAAACATTTTTAGTTTACGAAAATATGAAAATAGTCCAAGAATGTCTACCAGTTTTCTTAACGAATTTTGTTTTTAAAAAATAAATTAAACCCCTTCTTCTGTTACATGGTAACATTGGTATCTTGTTTTTAGCAAAATATGGGAAAAAAATAAAAATTAAAATATTTCCACCAAACTTTAGATTAAGAATATTCATAGAAATAATATCTTTTTCTTATGACATTTGTTTATATTTGGACAAATAATGCTAATTTCGGACGTTTGAAATGATTAAATGACATTTGAGGATTGAAGCAAATGTGATAAGTTAAAAATTTTAGGTTATATTTCGATTTCTAATTATGCAAAAGGAACCTATAGAAATAATTTTTTTAAGAACTATAGGAATAACACATTTTTCCATATGGTGCAGATTTTTCCGCGGACACTGTATATATATATATATATATATATATATATATATATATATATATATATATCCTGTGTGGAGAAAAAAAAATTAAAAGTAGTTCTTAATTTAAATATTAAATTAGATTAATTATAATTTTAAAAAAATATTACGCTCAATGAACGACTTAAACAAATGATGTCACTCAAGAAAAGTTTAAATTGCTCTGGCCTTCAAAACCATCAGAACTTGCACAAAAAGCCTAAACGGTTAATAAACAAACAATTGTAATTGTACCTAATATCTTTAAGTGGTAAATGCCTAACAAACCTAACATTATCAAATTGTATCTATTTTTGGAGTATGATTTAAATTGGACAGCTTTTGACACCTCCAACGAAAATTAAGTAAATTGTTTTGGTAAAGTAAAAGACTAAATATAACAAGTCTGCATTAAAAAGTTACGTGCTCCCATAAATTATGTAAATTTCGTACGTGTATTTCGATGGTAAATTCCACATACGAAAAAAAAATTGTGTGGGCATAAATCAGTAAAGCCTGCAATATCAAAGTATTGATTATGAACTTAGCAGGGCCCCAAACAAAATGAGTTTCATGAACTGTAGAAATATATGTTGTAAAATATTAGAAATTGCTACAAATTCTATGATAATAGAGAGTCCTAGCAAAATGGAACAAATTAAAACATATTACAATATAATGCAAAAACAGATGGCTTGATGTGAGCTAGAGGAAAATGAGACACAATAGATGACAGATGAGACATTATAACTGATGAATAAAAGAAGTACATAAAAAAACCATACCAAAAGAAATAAGAGAAAAATTAAGAGTAGCTAAAGAGAAATAAGGCAGCGACAAATGCTCAAAAATAGAAGAATTACAAAGAAACCATAACAATTTTACTGTAAACAAAAAAACAATTTGCCAGCATAGTAGGATCAAGCAATGGTAACATCCTGGTGGACATAAATGGGAAAATAATACCCGACATCGAATGCAAACTAGAAAGATGGAAGGAATATATACCAAACAAGAGAACAAGAAATAAGAGATAATTATACAGGAAAATATATAGAGTAAAACGTAATAAAGGATGAAGTAATACAAGCAATAAAACTAACAAAATTCAGCAGAAATAATCAAATTAATCTCAGTAGACCAAGGAGGCGTGATAGTAAACTTGTATAATAAAATTTAGAATGAAAGAATTATTACTAATTGGGGGAAATGACACAAGTCAGCATATAGTAACCATCGAAAAATCAGTTTGAGTCATACTCTTGGAAATATTTTTAAAAATTATTCACCTAAGAATTTTCAGAAGACTGGATCAGAATATTACTGATTCTGTTTGGCTTTAGATATGCTATGGGTACAAGATAGATGTCAATCAACTACTTTATGTTTGTTTTATTCGAATTGAATAATTCGATTGCTCAAGATAGAAATATAGATAGCATATAAATGATATTAGCATAATAATATAGAATAATCTATACCTTAACCTAACTGCCAATGTAAAGGTAGGAAAGGAATTCTATGAGGAAATGAAGATACCAAGAGGAGTAAGGTAGGGTTGCGTGCTTTCACCATTATTGCTAAATTTACAGATAGCAGAAATAGTTCAGAAAGCACTAGATAACACAACGATTGAATTAAGGGTAAATAGGTCTATTAACAGCACAAGATACGCAGATGACACTATTTTAAACGCAGAAATGATAGATGATTCACAAGAACTCCTCGATCAGGTCGAAGAAAATGGTGACGAGGTGGACTAACAGTCCAGAAAGTCAAGAAATTAATGACCAATTGGAAGTATTTAAAATGTGGATCTATAGATGGGTAATAAGTAAGGTGGATAGAGTAACAAATGTTGAGGGAAAAGGAAATAATAAATACAATTAAAATAGAAAAATTACAATATTTGGCTTATGTAACGAGAACAAAGACGTATTTCATGCTGCAAATTATAATAAGAAGTTAGATACAAGGCATGAGGAATATCGGAATTAGACGCATTTCCTGACTGAATAATAACGAGAAAGTTGGGTAAATGTAGCTCCACTTATTTGTACAGAGCTGCAATATCAACAATAACAATAGCCATGATAATTATCAATATCCTGAGAGGAAAAGGTACCTAAAGCATGAAAATAAAAATAATTAAATTTATTCTTCAAAAATGTCACATACATTTTTTAATATGTTAATTTGGAAACTTTATGCTGATTAATTAAATTTTATTATCACCATATAATATTTAATTTGCATTGAAAATGATGTGATGTCATAACTATATTCGGTACAATATTCGATAATCATACCAAAACAAGTAATAAGTCATATTATTAAGAAGCATAGATTATTTTATTATTATTCTTTGGAATACTTTATATACGGTGTTAAACAAATCTGAATATACGAATATGTTTCCGAAGAATGTAATATACAGGGTTTCGACAAAGAGAGGGATGAGTCTTTCATATGGAACACTGCTCAATTGATGAAAAATCGCTCGAATCTGTAAAGTTTTTTTTTTGATATGCATTTGGTCAGAAAAGAGAATATTGTATAGGGTGAATCAGAAAAGTATTGTGTATAAACTGAAATATGTTTAAAGAGAAATATTTTATGTTATTACACTGTTAGGTTCTACAATTAATTCTGGACATTTTCAGAAAAATATGCCTAATGCAATATTTACACTTTTGGCTTTGAAAAAAATTTATTTATCTGTATTTATCGTAGTTTAAAATGCTTATGATCTTGAAATTATCAACCAGTTAATGTCTAAACTGTTATTCAACTTTCAATTTTTCTTTCTATCACTACATCCAAAATGCACCTCGCTAGAGATGAATGCATAGAAATTCTGTTGGGTTGTGAAGACAAAATTAGAAGTCATAGAGAAATCCGTAAAATGTTCAATGATAAATATCAAAATCGCCCGCCTAATAGTCCGATAATGTTCAGGGTAGTAATGACGTGAAAAACTGTTAAAAATAGTATTAGAACTGGTCGACCACCAGATGCCTCGAGAAAAAACCGTATTATCACTACAGGTAGATCTTGGCAACTTTAGCACCCAAGTTAGACATTATTACGACATGTTATTTAATTTCTTAAAAAAAAAACTGCGTCTCTGTTAAATAGTATTTATCCAGATGATCCTGATAGGCCGGAGTACTTTTATGAAATGCTGGAGCTAACAGATAATAAAGCAAGATTGGTTAACAAAAATTTATTTTTTAGAAGCTACTTTTTCTTTAAATGGTGAAGTTAACAAACAAAACTATAGGTACAGGGCACAGGAAAAGCCTCATTGGATAGAAGAAAATCACAGATAGTGGAATGAAATGGTTAATGTCCAGATAGGAATTGTTGATAATAGAGTAATCGGTCCATTTATTTTTATTGAAGTCTTACTGGAGATCTATATTTTCTTCAAAACGATCTGGTTCCAGCTCTAGCAATTCTATTTCAACATATTAATGAGCCTGATTTACTAAATTTAATCTTATAGTTTCAATAGGACGGTGTTCATATAAGGTCATATAAGGGAGTATTTAAATACAACTTTTTCGGGGAGATAGATAGATAAGACGTGGAACAATAGAATGACAACTCAGATCACACGATCTGAATCCGCTGGACTCTTTTTTATGGGGTTACGTCAAAAATTTATTTTATAAATCGAAATCCGACGCATAAGGAATATATTCGACAAGAAATTTCTCCCAAGTAGTATGAAATGTAAAAAAGGGATTTTTAGACTGATTGATCTTTTGCAGGATAATGGGAAACAAGTATACGACGTATTGTAGAATCTAAAAATATAACGATATACAATATGTTTCATTAAACAACTGAGTTGATACAGAGCAGTTTTCTGATTAAGCCTGTATAATATTTTCTTTCCTAAAAAAATGCATTTCAATGAAATAAAATGTATGAGTTGACCCATTTCTTTATTACAAACTGTACGTCCTATTTTCATAATAGGTTTAAGAGTTTTGGCTATTTTTGCATAAGTAGCTTTTAAAAAATAATCTAATTGTACCCAAAATAAAGAAATCATCGCACAAAACCATTTAGATAGGCTACAACCCCCCCCCCCCCCCCCGCTCTCAACAACAACCTGTATGCGCCGCAAGATTAATTGAGTAATATAGAAACATACTCATAGTAGGTATTTAGACTGTGATCGAACTGTTTTTTGACGGGGTACAGTGGAATGTTCCGAATCATTTTTTCCAAATAATTATTGGAAGATTACTTTTTGCTCTATCGCAGATTTTTTTAACCAGATACATGAATATTTTTGTAAGAAAAACAAGTCCGGGCTTAACTATAAAGAAGCTGAAGATTGTCGTCATTCAACTAGTTCACACAAGCTGTCGCTGCTTGTATTACAACTGTGTATGCTTACCGTGGGGATTTTATATAGCTCTTACATGTATGTTTCGAAAATTATTTATTCCTCATCCGTTAGTAGAACTTTAGTAAAACTTCAGAGCTACCGGTTCACTATAAAAGCTACTCACAAAAGTTTTTTTTGGAGATAGTCTCGCTGTTGTATGTTGATTTTTCACTTAAAGTAGCTTAACTTTGCTGTGAGACACTTTAACTTGGTCTGCGGTATATTATTCCGTTTTCTACTACGATATTGAGACACCCTTATTTCTTACTGTAATTATACGCCATTTTGAAAATCGAATAGCACATTATTACACACCTAAATTACTATTATTTCTATAAAGCGTCATGCATGAGTTATCTCTAAGTGTATAAAGCAGAGAAAAAAGTAATTAATTCTCTGGATAAACTGAAGAATTCTGAGTAAGATTTTCCACAGAGATGTATGTGATTTTAGATTTTATCTGAACTGGCCATTATCTTTGAGATTAAAAAAGGAGATATTGGATTTGCTATAAGGGAGGATAATAAAAGAATAATTTTTCCAAATTAAGTAAATCGCACATTGCAGGGAAAATTTTAAAAAATTGCGAACTTAAATTGAAAATCGGGCCAGAGGAATCGTTGCGAGTATTCAATCATCTACACTAAAAAAACACATCTCGATATCAATACTTATTTCAGAAAAACTAGTCCGAAGTACCATTATGTGGCGCCAATATTATTAAACGGTTCGAACAAGAAACGGTATATAAAAAATTTCAAACTCTAATACCTACACTTTTCTTTAAGAGCTCATATATCTCAATTATTTTTTATCACCATCATCTAATTTAATTTGCATAATGGAAAATATATGAGGTCACGTAAACCGGCCTTTAAAATTGCTGCCTTGATAGGTCAGATTTAAAATTAACCATTGCATAAAACGTAAAAATAAAAATAACAACAACAATGCAAACTGGGAAAAAGTTTCGAGAATTAGTCAAGAATTAGACAACTGTAGACTGTGAATATATTTATTTTAGAATAGAGTTTACCTTGAAATTGTATTTCTTGATAGAATAGGTCATCAGATGTATTTCTTGCAATATAGTTTAAAAACTAGATTGATTTAGAATAGTTTAATATATACAGGTTGTTTCATAATTGTGTGCTAATACATGGATGATTTTACGAAAAATGAACAGAAATACAGTATTTTTATGTATTTGCAAAATAGATACCTGTCAAAATAGACCAAAATATATAGAATGATATAAGACATATCGAGGAAGAAGCGATTTAAAAAAAAACAGTGTTTCTCCGTTCATGAGCATCACTTTTTTCTCAATATCATCCAGAGATTCACATCCTTAAATATTATAATAAATAATAATAAATAATTATTTATTTCTAACAGGTTAACGGCCCCCTTACAGGAAATTCAAACATATATACACAAGCTAACAGAATAAAATAAATAAACCAACTAAAGCGACAGTTAATCTAAAACTAAGACTAAGGACCCATTCAAAATCAGTTCACTATCCATCCGAACATCGGATTTACAAGCTGTAGGCATACAATATAAACTATCCATATACACAGCAAAGTAGCAAGCTACAAAGGATACCCAGACACCTCGCGCGTTTCGGAATAGTTGGTAAACCGTCAAAATGCATGTCGCATAGTGCAGAAATACGATTAAAATTATTGCACATTTTGTAGATGGGACATTGGAATAAAATATTTGACCTAGCAAGGGCAGTGGAGAAAGCTAGTGGATGCCTGGCACCAACGCGGGGTGCCAGTCAATGGCAGTTCCTTAAATCTTGCGAGAATGTGGTCATGATTGAAACCCAACTGAGGATAAATATTGTCCTCTCTAAACATTAAATATTTTAGAAATTTCCTTTGGACGACCTCTATGGCGAATCCATGACAGTTGCATATGGGAGACCGGACAGTTGATCCATAATCTTGCCTCGATCTTACGCAACTATAATACAGCAGTTTGAAAGTTGCTATACTAGAAAATGGTTCGCAGTTTCACAGAACAAAACGCAATGTTCGAGATGCGCTAGCCACCATCTGATCAATGTGGGGAATAAAGGAGAAACTCGCATCGAAGACGACACCCAGGTCAATCACAGTAAAGCATCTACCAACGATAGAACTATTTATTTGGTAATTAAACCGAACAAGAATATTAAGATGCAATTATGAAATACGCTGTATATTTCTGAAAAGATTATTGTATTACTCTCTAATTTATATGTTTATAGTTTTCATGTTTGCAATATCTTGTCACTACATCTTTTTCATAGAACGATAACGTTGTTAAAGCGAATCTCTGTATCTTACCATGCCTTTATTGTCTCTAGAAAACCATAAATTAATAAGTACACAAGTTTCAATAATCTTTTAAGGCATCTTCATGTTAAAAAAGAAATCGTCTTTCATCTTAAAAAACATTTTATTATTTCTAGAGAAAGGACTCTGCATTTTTTACCAATGGAACAATATAGTTTACTGATTTCAAATATATTACGATTAATACCTTCATCTTTAACAATTGCCGGAAAACAAATTAAAAAGCTGCAGTAAGAACGAAGGGAAAGAAGGCAATGTTAGGGTTTATAGGTAGTATGAGAAAGGAGGGGTATAGAGGGCAGGAAATTATTGAATACCTGTTTGGTACAATCAAGTAAATACTATAATTTGAGAGTTTTTTCAAAAGATTATTTAGGTATTTAAAAAAAATCTGTTCAAATTTACACTGCTGTTCAGTCTAAAATATAAAAATAATAATGTCGATTTTACTAAGAGATGGTGTTACTAATCCATTTGCTGGTATATACTGATGACATCTATGGTGTTTAGAAAGGTAAATATACGCCATTAAAATGCAGTTTGCTATTAACTGTCATTGTGCAAAAACCATCGTTCTTTATAAGATGGAAAATGTAGAACTTTGTAGGAGGAAAAGACGTTTTTCGTGGAAGTTCTTTCATTTAAAGAAAATAGCTGTTGAAAGTTATCGATTGTTGATTTAAGTTTATGCTGATAATTTAAAAGTTAAGGTTTTACTAAGAAATAAATAAATCTATTTACTCCCCTGTTTAACTGGTCGCCTATAGTTATTCTCATTTTACAGGCGGTAAAAGGAAAAGAGTTTATCTCCTGTAAATACAATTCTGGTGCTCTCTCCATGCGTGCTTTAACCACCTAGTGATCTCGTCAGTAGAGCTGTATCCCTGCGAATGTTGTTCGTTCGATACACCTCCACTGATGAGGCCATTAGGTAGTTGAAATGCGTATGGAGAGAAAACCAAGGTTGTATTTGCAGGAGATAAGCTATCTGTCTGTATATATTCTTTCCTTTAACTGCCGGTCAAATAAGAATAAATATAGTCAACTTAGCGTGAGAATGTTTAAACCTAAAAAAATTGTAAACAATGGTTTAAACGCTTCAAAACTGCTGATTTTGATGTAAAAACCAAGGAGCGTCCAAGTTAGTCGAAACGGTATGCAGATGCAGCTGTGTATAAGAACTGCTAATACCTGGTGAAACAATTACTGGCGATTTTCTTTTTCTATTTTCTTTTTCTTTTTCGGCTTTTGTTCGTCCACTCCTGGGCATATACTTTCCTAATCTCTTTTTCTATATCCAAAGATTTATCTTTTCTTGCATTTTTGTTCGCCCCAGAATCTATAGGACGAAATGTGAGATTTTAAGTTACTCACCTGGAGTAGTTCCAATATTATTTTAAAATTCAATATGTTAGGAAGTCAAAATGCCACGAACATCAAACGGATTGAAGAGTGGATAAGGATTTGGCCATGATTTTCTTCTGTTACGAGGATGGAAATCATTAACTTTCGTAGAAAGAGTGCACATGTATCCTTGAAGTAGGTCTGTCCCATACCAGGATCGCATAACAGTATAGGTTGTTTTTTGCACATATCTATTCGAATGAATCTTCCATTTGAGTAAAATAATTTCCATTTATCCAGATAATATATTTATATATGTGTGTCTGCCATAAGCCCAACGTATTAAAAATAAACAATTTCCCTTCATTTTATACCAACGATCAGCTGCAGCTTCGCATGGTTGCCATAAGGGTTTTAAATATATATACATACATATATATATATATATATATATATATATATATATATAATAAAAATGTTTTTATATACATTAAAATATATAAGACGATTTGTATACATCTAATACGATTGTGTTTTAATGAGTTCAATCGAATTTTCTTCATGTCTTCTGTAATATTAGAAATTAAACCAGAGATATACCCAAGCAGTAACATTGTTTATTTTCTACAATTACTTGCAATTTCTCGGTTATTACAAAAGGTGAAAATGTTAAACGTGGTATATCAAAAATAAGTAAAAAATCAAAATTTGTAAAATTCCATAATCAAAAACTAAATGAATATTTTTCTGTTAAGATAAATAGTTATTAAAATATACAGAAAAAGTATATATGAATAACCAGTAATATTTTTCACGATAATTATTGAATTGCTCTAAAAATTTAACGATTTTCCATGGACCTATTTTAAAATCCAAGTGAATATTGAAATATCCGTGGTGTAAACAATAAAAAGAATTTAACGATGTTTCATAAATATTTACGGTCAGGAATGTGCGTATAAATTCGCAGCCTTCAGAAAATTAATAAGCAAAGTATTTAATAGTTTGTGTACGATCTATTTGTCATTTAAATTAATACAAATACTTCAAATGCAAGTGAGGAGTTTGGTTTTCGCTGCTATTTTTTTTTTAAATATAGGTGCATTCCGTAAAGCTGGGTTACGAAGTATATTATATTATTGTGAAATAAAACTCTTTTCTTTTTTACAAAGAATGAACTTTAAGCAATTATATATTTTCCATTTGATTCACTGACTTTTGCCCATCTTTCTTGCAGCTTGATGATTCTATGCTCAAAGAAATTTTGGCACTTATTAGTAAAAAGCTAAATCAAGTGCGACTAAGATCATTTTTATTTGAGAATGTTTTACCATTCAAAAACTTTTGTTCATTTCGAAATAACTGGCAATCAAATGATGCTAGGTCAGTGCTGAATGAGAAAGGCAACACTTCCCAACCAAGCTCCAATTAGTTCCCAAGAGTTACTAAAGATGAGTGAGGCTTTGCATTATCATCATGGAATACAATTCCTTCGTGATTTGCCAATTCTGACCGCTTTTCTTTGATTGCTTTATACACATTAATTGTCGACAGTAAACATCTCAATTGGTCATCTGGCCATTTGAAAGCTGCTCAAAAAACACAATACCTTTGTAGTCCAACCAAATTGACAGCATGACCTTTTTTGGATTTCATTCAACGTTAGATATAGTTTCTGCTGGTTTATCACGCTTACACAAGGATCGTTTTCGAATGATGTTACTGTAGATGATTCATTTTTCTCACCAGTGACGATTTTTTTTCAAAAAGGGGTCTCTTTCATTGCGCGAGAAATGCATATGACAAATATTGATTCGTTGTGTTAAATGAAACTCTTTCAGTTCGTAAGAAACCTAAATATCGACTTTTTTAGCGAGTCGACAACATTTTTCAATTTTCAACTGTTGTGTGATATACATTTATCCTCTCTCCAAACTCACCAACAATTAAATGATGATTTTCTTCAGTTATGGCTTTGATATGGTCACCTTTGAGTGAAAAATCACGGAATTTTTTAAACCAGCCCACGTGCGTTCTCTTGTGAAATCAACACAATAAACTCACACATTGTGAGCTTCAACAACTGTCTTTACGGAAATAAATAAGTAAAATATTCCGAAAATGTTCCCTTCTGCACTCCATGTTAATTGACCTTAAACTAACAACTAGAAACAAGATTACGCACAAGTTGCACCTAAACTGACAGAAGTTCTTCAAAACAATTAAAACGCTTTCTATACGTGACAACCATAAATACTTTTTTCCGACCTAATATTATTACTTTTTTTTTGGTGTTTTCAAATTTGTTAAGGTTAGAATTCGCCGTCCCAGCCGCCATTTAGGAAACCCCCTTATTGTAGTATTATTTAAAGTTTATGGCTGAACACTATATGTTTCAAATTACTAGTTGTTCTCTTCAAAAATGGTAATTGTTCATTTAGCGGACTAAAATAAATTTTGAATTTTTTTATAATTTTTGATCTCATTTCTGTATTAAGCGACCACAAGAACCCCTAAATATATAGTTTAGTAGCAAATTCGAGATTTTCAAAAATTTTGATTCGACATGTTGGGG
Organism: Diaprepes abbreviatus; assembly: GCA_034092305.1. NCBI lineage: Eukaryota > Metazoa > Arthropoda > Insecta > Coleoptera > Curculionidae > Diaprepes > Diaprepes abbreviatus. Next base: position 6,527,299 of record JASJET010000129.1, read on the forward strand.
TTCCTCCATTGAGGGGACAGGTCATTTTCAGTAATTGGTAATTTTAGCCTATGTAAGCTCGAAGGAGTAAGTCTTCGTCCGATGCTATACGTGAGTGAAATCTGCCATCTTATGAAGTGAAGTGAGTACACTATCTTAAGTATGAAAATTTGGAAAATTTGAATTCGTTTCCGTATTTAGTGACCTGAAAAACCCCAGAATAAGAAGTTTCAGACACAAATTCGGGATTTTCAAAAATTTTAGTCCGCTATATTGAATTTTTCATCTTGGACATGACAATTTTACGATAGTTTTGACGATATTTTAGAGACGAAAAAAGACATCAATATAGATCTAAATAGGTTTTGAAGGGGAAGACCAATACTTGCTACTATTATATATGGTTTAGCGATTGATTCCTATTTAGTGACCTCAAAAACCCCAGAATAAAAAGTTTCAGACACGAATTCGGGTTTTTTAAAAATTTTAGTCCGCTATATTGAATCTTTCATCTTGGAGATGACAATTTTACGATAGATTTGACGATATTTTAGAGACGAAAAAAAGATATCATTATAGATCTAAATAGGTTTTGAAGGGGAAGATCAGTACTTACTACTACCATATATGGTTAAGCGATAAAAATTAAACTTATCCTGTTACGTAAGCTCAAAAATAGTGATTAACAGAGATTTTTGAACTTTTAGGTTAAAATATCACGACAGCCGAAAGCAACAGGTCAATTGTGATTTCGGATTTGTATTCAGCGAGTCAAAAACCTTCGGAAAAGTATAGTATGGTTTCTAGTTCTAAAATTTATTGGTCTGTGCTATCAGTAATCTAATCTAGAATGTGTTCTTCTAACTCGGGATTTATTGCTCTTCTTAGACGAAAACAAATCGATTCTTCTCGAAAATCGCAGATTTTTTCGAAATAAGCGCAGAATGTCTTTTTTTTAGACAACTCTAAGAATTTTAGCTTTGACATCGGTAAAAATTTGGGGCCTACGGGTTTAGTATCAAGTCCTTTTCTGATTCCTTTGGTAATGTCAAAGTTGTTCATGGTCTGAATTCGTGAGTTTTTATCGGTTGTACAACATGTTAAAATTTCAGTAAAATATACAGGTCTACTTAAAACTTACAGCCCATAAGACAAATCACTAGGTACCACTTTTGGGTCCCATATCTTCGTTATGAGGCACGTAAAGAAAAAATTATTTGTTCTCTCAGATATTCACTACTAACATTATGATTATTTTGACATCTTCTCTACATCGTCGAAACCTTGACATATATACTAGACACCTTACATAAATAATTCTCTTTTCACATATTTCCGTATGGTATATTTCATAACAGAGTCAATTTTTTGCTAAACTGTTTTGTTTATATCCAAAAATACTTTTGCTTAGTTTCTATCAAAGATTTCATTATACGAAACCGGGGAAAAATAAGATATTTAGCCACACTGTATCTCAGTAACAAGCGACATTTCATCCAAATTAATAGCAACTGTCTTTATACACAGAATTTCTGTCTAAGAAACGACACATTTTTCTGAAACACTCTGTATATAAAATCTACTTGAAAAGTATCGCATTATATTCAGGTACGGCGTAAAATGAGAATCGTAATGCATCCAGGTGCACACATAGGTTTCCCAATTAAGCCTATCGTCTTTCAAATCAATATTTTTAGAGTTGACAAATACGTACGTTTTCCAGTTAGTTTCCAAGAGTTTTCTTTTGGCATTAGATACATAATTACCCCCTTTTCAAGTGTAAAAATAATACATTATGCTACTTACCAGTGAAAAATGAGTGATAGTTATTTTTAGAAGCAGACAGACTTTCAAGTAATAAAAAATAATTCATTACAATCCTTGCCCACAAAATACGATATTCTAATCATGAATCTGAAGCTGCGGAAAAGTAAGTGCAAAGTGATAAAATTATTGCATATTTAAAAGGAATTTCATCCTACGCCTACCTGGGATAATATCTATTTTTAGAATTTAAATAAGTATAATGAATAATTTACAAAGCATTAAAGAATAGTAATCCTCCTACAACTTGTTAAAATAATGAAGAAGTGTTGGATAATCTTCGGTTATGTAGGAGATTTTTTTAAATAATTTACTTATGTATGCGGTTTTTGAGATATTTTGTTTATATCAGTCAAAACAACGTTATAAGCGGATTGCAAAAAAATATATTGTTCCGGACGGTCGGTCTTTAAACACAATGTACTATTTTAATAACTTTTTATTGTCAACTTTAATTTTGTCAAATAATTCAAGTTAAATTGACGACGTCTCAAATTAAACTGTCCACGAAAGCCGATCTGGCCCTTTACAAACCCTTTTTCCTGATACCAGAAGATTCCGCATCTTTTTAGAAGAATTTCCATCCTACTTGGTGTAATAAAAATAAGGAAAAGCAATAATCTGTCGATTTATAGACTTTCTATCATAGACGTTCCATGTTAAAAATAAGAAAATAGAATTTTCTAAAAAGTTCCAGATCTTCTTTCATACATATCTCATGACGAAATTAACAAAAGGTAAAATTAATTAAACAAATTATGAATTCGTAGAAAATAAACCTAAAACCCTACAAATTAGAAACACAAACTAATACTGTGAAATGTATATTGCTATGAAGTCCGTTACATCGCCCCCTTCCAAGAATTGATCGTCCAGATCAATCTTCTGGATCTTGATAAAAGGCCAATATCAAACAGCAAATCCAAAACAGGGGACACTATTAGTTAACCTGACATCTTTAAGTTCGCCGTAAGAGGCAAAGACTTTCTCCAAGTCGCTCTTTCGAACTTCATCCCCTATATCAGCAATATAAAGCCGATAGCCATCAGGATCACTGTCAGGAGCACTGCTAGTACAGCGGCTTTGTACATGACCCCCCGAGCCACACTTCCTATAACGAATTCTATTTTTGCTATGGAAGGTTGTGTTTTTATTGTCATGATTTTTTTTGGTTTAAAAATTCCTGCAACTCACTCATTAACCTCATGAAGATTTTATTCTTTGCTCTTGCGATCTTCCCGGGAAAAGTTGACTTTTGTTATGGTTATTCCTTGGTTCCTTGAGGATTATTTGACTATTTTAAACTGAAGGGTATAAGCAATAGCTTAGGAAATTTTCTTTATCGTACACAATTTTTGAGGTTGAGTTTACTCGGGCCATTCTTAAAGACTTGTTTCCGGGTCGCGTACACCTTGAATAAAACTATTTAAGGGCTAACTCTTGCTTTATTTCTTTCGGATATGTTGGATAAGTCAAATTTATTGATCACATTATATCCGCATCATATTCTTGAAGACTTTCGTTGTATTTTTATCTCCTTCCTTGGAGTTGAACCTCTTGGAGGTGGGCTTCCCCATAGAGCATCTCCAAAAAAGTAACAATAAAATCGTAATCATTCTGTTTTTCTTCAGAAATGTTACGTAGAACCTCTATATCTTCACCTCGTAACCGCAACCTCATAACGTTCTTGGTTCATGTTTTCTTGGCTTGTCTTCAGTGTCATCAATTCTTGTTTCATATCATCTTGGCTTGTCTTTAATTCTTGTTTCATATTATCTTGGCTTGTCTTTAATATCATCAATTTTTGTTTCGTATGGTCTTGATTTTTCGTCATATCTTCTTTCAATTCTATTTTCATCTTTTCTTGGCTTTTTTTTCATATCTTGTATCATCATCAGTATCTGTTTTAAACTACTTTGAAGTTGCTCTTCCATTTTTGCTTTCTGTTTCCTAGTGTCTACTGGCATACAATGTCAATTAATTTGTTTCTTTTTTTCTTTAACCTCTTCTGGATTTTATTCCATTTCTGACACCAATTTATTCCGGACGGCCGGTCTTTAAATACACTATATTATTTGAATAACTTTTTCTTGTCAACTTCAATTCTGACAACTTGTTAAATAATTCAAGTTACATCGACGAACTCAAACTAAACTAATCATGAAAGCCAGTCTGGACCATTTATATACCGCTTTTCCGGATACCAGAAGATTCTGCATCTTTCTAGAAGGATTTCCAACTAGATGGTGTAATAAAAATAAGGAAAAGAAATAATCTGGCGATTTCTCGACTTCTGTCATAGATATTCCATGTTAAAAATAAGAAATAGAGTTTTCTAAAAAATTCCAGACCTTTCATAGACATCTCCTGACGAAATTAACAAAGATACAATTAATTAAATGAATTATGAACTCGTAGAAAATAAACCTTAAACCTTACAAACTAGGAACACCTGTCTGATTGTTATGAACCATTTTTACTGTTTCCTTCATCCTTCAATCTTATAATTAGATATAAACATCATACAAAATATTCAAATGTAGTCTACTACTCTTGGGAATGTATTCAATAAGAACCCCTGCTCGTTTCCAAAAGATCATCATCAAGAACTTCACAGCAGAACCCGAGTTCTGCTGTGGCCGTTGTTTTTTCCTTAAATTAAAAACCAATATTTATCACGATCATATTTTTCAGACCGAACATACAATAAGTTCCACAAAAACGTGCCGAGATAGATAAGTAATTGATCAAAATTAAAAACAGAACACAAAAAGCCAAACATCTTTACTCGAAGCTCCTGAAGACCAAAACGCCGCCAGGATTGTCCGAAACTTTTCGAATTTGAATGTGAAAAAAAAAGGTTCATGTCACATGTCGCGTTGCATATCTATGTATAAAAAGGATAAAAAAAGGAAGGATATGATGTATATAAACATCGATGATTTGAAGAGATGCCACAATATCAATTTATTAGATTTCAAAATATTTAAATTTTCCACGAAATATTCGACTACATATTATTAATATGTAGTGTTATATAAAAGTATTTTTTTTTCTGCTTGAAATCTACTTACATATTTTCATTTATTTTTCCTTTATTTTTTTATAGGCAGTCAGTTTAAATAAAAATCTGCAAAAACAGACCTGATTGGCGTTGACTAGTTTTTGAGTATTTTGCCATCTTCTAATTACTTTAATATGTATTGATTTCGAAACTAAAAAATTTGTCCGGTAAAAGGAATATTGCTTGTACTTTCTCAGAATACTAGAACTTCAAGATCAGAACCTACGAATCTGTACAGCTTTCAATGCTGTTTATTTAAATAATATTTAGATTTTCGTATGGGAAAAATATGAATCCAAGGAAAAAATAATAAAATCTTAAAATATACTTCTAAAAACAGCTAACCAAATAAACTGATGGAAATCTAAAGATCAATTTATTTTCAGTTAAGAAGAAATTAAAAAAAAAAACAATAAATTGTGATACTATAAGTGTATACTAATGAATTAATTTTCCAGTAATTACGTTTCAATAATATAAACTATTATTTATCTGTTTATCACATAAACTGAAATATGTTAAAAATGTTTTAGTTTTCTGATTTGGAACGAATTTGCAAAATAAAATATTTTTCACTAGCCTTGACATACAGAACAAAAATTTCAATAATTTTTGGAAAAAATATGCTGTCATATCACTATAAAGACAAAATAAATAATAGATTTTCCACAGATTTTCTTGTATACAAATATAATATCTACTTCTCTAAAGAAACGTTCAAAAACGTATTTGTTCTCATCGCAATGTTAAAAATATCTACAACAATGAACATTGCTTAAACGAGTTGCAGAGTTGCCAGAGTTAGCTTTTTCATATTTATTTAGATTTTGGAATGCAATAAAAGGATATTTATTATATCGATTAAGAAAGTCAGATTAGTTTTTCGGGTATATACTACAGGAAGCAGCCTTAACCGCACCGCGCTTGTAACGCGTCCGGAGCACCGAACGCTGCCTCCAGTAGTAAATATTCAAAAGGTTAGTTCAAGTTTGTTCTGGTTAGTTCCATGTTTGTTTTTTCCGTTTTTTGTTCTATGTAGTTCCGGTTTGTGCTGGATAGTTCAGTTTTACTCTTGTTAGTTCAGCTTAGTTCTGTTTAATTTTAGTCATGTTAGATCTATTCAGGTTTTGTTATTTTTTTTTTTTTGAATTTGGAATTAATATAATTATTTTTGTTAACAATTTATTTTTGCAAATATACTGGTATTTGTATTAATTGCAAGATAGCCACAATAATCGGCATTTTCAAATTTATTTATTAATCATCAAAAATAACTTTAAATCAAACAAAAAGCTGCTAGTCTGCCAGTTTAGAAAAAAAAAACTATAAAAATAAAGTCCAAAACCTATCAGTATGATGAATTCTATGATTTAAAAAATTAGACTGAACGTTCCGAATATCGGCCGTTCCAACAGTGTGAAAGATGAAGAAGACCGAAAGCAGTAGACTCTTTCTAATATGCAGAGCTTAGAATCACGTGACCCCTAAGTATGAATAATACTACAAGTCCGGTTCTCCTAGCTCAAGAAAAATATAGTAATATACAAAGGCATTGAAATTAAAATTACAATATACGGAATAATCAATCAGTGAGATATGATTAGCAGTTTCTGAAAACAAACAAATTCAACGTGTTTACAGATTCTAATTTTTCATTCAAAAATTAAAATCTGACGTACACGATAAAATCTAAGTTTCTGTTTTAATATAGAGTATAAACATACACCTTCTTTGGTACTTTGAAAATTGTTATAAATTAAATGAACACCATATTACCACTAAGTGTGCATGTATTTATTTATTGACAATAATTATCTGCAATCTATAACACTGAGTACCGAGAAAAATTTCATTGTTCTATATAAATTTTAACAGCTATTGAAACAATCGTGGAACAAAAAATGTTACTCAGACAACTAACATTTTATTCAACCCAAAACATTTTTTGTTTCTATTTTAAATTTACTTGTTGCAAATAAACTCGACTCTCTGTGTGCTTGTCTTCATTTGAGCACCTTCTGCGATCACACTTTTGAACAATGTATATAACCATTCCTTTTCTAATTGGTGCCTAAGCTTACTGTGTCGCTTTATATATCTAAAATTACTAACAAATTTAAAATCTAACAAAATATCCTAAAACAGGGGAAGATATTTTGGACGGATTTGGCACCGCACTTCATGAACGTCACGTTTACCTTCCCTATTTCAATGGCACCACTTTACAAACCCGTAAGTTTTTTTTTAATAATTTACTTTCCACACTCCATCAATAGTGCAACTTTAAGTATCGGCTACTTTATACTTCAGGTTTGATGCATGAAATTCAGACACCAAGTTTCATGGAATTAATACTAAACTCATACGTTTTTAAAAGAAAAATATTTTTCCATAAAAATGTTGTGCTTTCCTGTAAAATTTAAAAAACTGCCTTTTCCTTTAATGCTAAGAAAAAAAAACAGTTTTTCTATCAGAGTTGAATTTTGATGCTTTTTTCAGGCTTACGATCATAAGTGGAATTATATCGAACCAAGAGATCAAAGAGTCGATTCGAAAGTATTGTGCGTCCCAGATATGCCTTTTTGGCAATGGGATATCAAAATAAAAAAAAAGATAAGAAAAATAAAAAAATTTACATTATTTGATATTTGACGGTACTGCAATTTTGGTTAATTTCATATCAAAATACAATTTGAAAATAGTACTATCAGTGTTCCTAATGGCTATGAAAATACTAGCAAATTAAGTGAGGTTAAGTGTCATTTTTTTATTAATGGTTTATTCCGTGTGGTGTTTGATTTATGCTTCAAGACTAATTTAACAGATGCCAATATTTTTAGTTTCGCTACTGCATTCCACAAAAAAATGTTAAATTCCACAAAGCATGTTAATAACATTTAACAAACACGCATTAAAAGATTGTAAACATATTTTCATTAAGATCATCTTCGTATCATCAATTAAGATTTTCCTAAGTTTTATTTGCGAGCTATACGCTAATAGATTTATTTTTATTAAGGTATTTTTAGAAATTTTTTCTCATTCTAAATAAAAATCTGCAAGACCTCAAACGTTGTGCATGTTGTTTAAACGAAGGCGCAAATGAAAATAAAATGACTGGATCACAAGGAGCTGATTATTTTTATAAATTTACAAATAATAAACTCGAATGAAATTAAATATTTGAAAATATTTGTTAAAAAAATCTATTATAGGTGGAAAGAATGGGGACATTTACTCACACTAAGATAGCTTATGAAAATATAAAGTAGATAAAGAATTTAAAATTATAAAGATATAATAATTCAAAAATTTGTACTTGTAACAAGAAAGTATTTAAAATAAGAGTCGATTATAGTTTAAGGCAGGGGTCTCTAAACAATGGCTCGGGGACCAACATTCCGAACCGCCATAGTTTCTTTTGATTACATTTTCAAATTTACTATGTAAGTGAATCATACAAAATAATAATTAGATGTTTTTATTTAACGACCAATTAACAAGCAATTGACATACATCATTAAACTGAACATTTTAACCGTCGTAGATTTTTCCTTTTGAAAATCATGTTGCCATTTATTAATAATATTAAATTTATTTAAAAAACACACTGTTATATCATACATTGCTCTTTATGAAATCTTGACAAAATGGACATAGGTCTATAGTGGGAGATATCCCTTTAACACTACCTTTTTTAAGCAATGATATAACCTCAACAGTCTTCAACGCCTTCAGGAATATCCATTTATTTATGGACAACTTAACTAAAAAGATTGATAGTTCACGAAAATAACCCTTCCTCTATTTTATCATTTTAGAAATAATGTTATCAACTTCAGCAGAATTTATATTTTTCAAATTGAGAATAATTCTTAATACCACTTATTCTGAAACACCAGTCAGGAACATAGGTAGTTGATACATCTGAATTTTGCATACGGCAAGAATCATCAGAACAGCAACAATCCCGAAGCTGAGTCGGCAAGTCTGCAAAGTACTCATTCATATAATTAACAATATTACTGTTTCCAGTAATGATACCTTGATTATTGTGGATTTTTCACATTTTTTCTTGGCATTCTGTGTTGAAGTTTCTAATGTTTTAAATGGTTTTATTGTTATTTTCAAATTTCATATACGTGTGTGAACCGTGCTTTTACAGCAGTCTTTTTGTAGATATTCTTGTAAGCTTTATAATAAAACTGGTCATTCTCATCTCCAGTTTAAACTTTTCTCTTGAATTGCTCCTTTAGTGCCTTAGATGATGTCTTAATACTCAAGATAAGCCAAGGTTTGCCTTTCAACATTTTTTTTTTCATTTTTGTCAATGGAAAACTTAAATCTATCAAATAATTTACAATTACATTTAGAATGGTCTTAAGTAGTCGTAACAATACGTAACTCACAACATGCGCATCGGCTATCATCGCCGCTTGATTCTTAATCTATATTTGAACAAATCAGAACCGGAATTTAAATTATCATACAAAATTAATAAGAAACCATTTTTCTCCTTCAGACCGTTAAAGGAAAAGATAGACAGTTCATTTCTTGCAAATCACATTCTGGTTCTCTCTCCATACGCGTTTCGACCACCTAATGGTCTCGTCAACAGAGAGAAAAGTTTACAGGAAGGAATTGTCTATGTAGAATCTTCCGAGGTACCTTAGCAGTGGTATTTGCACGAAAGAAACTGTCAATCTTTTTCTTTAACGCTCTGAATAAAAAAAGGTACTTATTAAACTAATTTTACGACCGTTAAGATATTTTTGGTTTTTCATATAAAAATAATTGTTAAATTGAAAGTAATACTTCGAAGCATGCACTTTCAACATATGGATAATTTTTTTATAAATTGTAATTTTTATTGCTATTGTTTGTTTAAACTATTCACACATGGGCAAGTTTGCTGTCAACGATTAAAGCTTTTTATTATTTTCTCGTTGTAAATAATGGATAGAAAACACATTACAGTCGGATCGACAACTTCTAATTGTTACACTTATCAATTTATATATTTTATTCTCAAATTACTGGTAGGTTTTAAGGTTACATCACTTTAGTGAAATAATGAATATAAGATTGTCATTAAACTTTTAGTTTTTTTATAACTATTTCATTATATATATATATATATATATATATATATATATATATATATATATATATATATATATATATATATATATATATATATATATATATATATACACAGTGTGGCCAATAAAGTCCGCATCATATGAGATTTTTTTATTAATAGCTTTATTCGAAATTTGACTTTGGCATCAATTTCTGCTTCAATCAAGATGAAAATTAACCAAAAAAAAAATAGTAGTCACGTGATTAGCATTATCTGTCAAATTTTAAATTGTTTCCAAAAAAAAATTTTAAAGTGGGGTTATATCTCAAAATATTAGAAAAAGTTTTTTTAAATAAAATTTTTAGCCCATATGCAAAATTTCAGCTGTAAAAGATAATTTAGATTTTTTGCCCATTTTTTGTTATTTGCACCACTGTTGCAAAATAAGACTCGATGCAACCTACATGAAACTTCTTAGCTTCGACAATGCTTCATCCCAGACATATTTTGTTTAAAGTAACTCCATATTAAATGTGTGTTTTTCTCCTAAATCCAAATAGGGTTATTAAAATTTAATCAAAAGTGATGCAAGGTTTATTTATTTTTGACCCTGTATAAGGTAACTTCATAAAATAACTATTTTTGAAAACGTAGTTTGTATGTAAAAGTAATACACGTTATAATTAAGACAAACAAGTACATAGTGTCATCAGGAAAGTCTGCATTAGGTGGAAAATAAATTTTAAATGCGTTTAATTTTTATTTATGATTATTTTATTAGAAAATTTAAGTCTTTTCGATTAAACTATTTTAAAAATAATTTTAATAAGGAATATGTAGATCTATTGGGACCGCATTTTAATTTTTGAGATGTTTTATTTATTAAGACCATTTCTATTTTACAATAAATTGCCAATAATTTTACTAAAAAATAATCAATAATGCTGATAAATAATTATTGTAATTAAAATTTCGAGTTTTAACTGTCGATAAATCGCAAAAAGTTACATTTAAGTATAGGTCATATAATAGAAAAAATGTTCAAAATTTTACAGGGAGTATCAAAATGTACAAAAAATTTTGGTCACTATTTAAAAAAATCAAAATTGATTATTGCACAGCTTATTTCGAGTTACCCTTTATGATTTAATAAAATGGAAAAAATTCGTACCAAAGAAACAAAGTCGACATGTCCCAACAATTTTTCAAAAAATCCCGTTTTTTTTTATTAAATAATAAATTTAACCCAGACTTTATTCTTCATTGTATACAAGCTGCTCCCACATCTCGATTAGGAAAAACAGGTATATAAAACACTAGATTTATCTTGACACCTTTTGTACACTGCCGAGAGCCTGATATATACTTACGGGACACCAGTGTAGTAAAACTTTTAATAGAATATTTAAGAAGAATTTTGGAAAAAAACTCCTTTTAAATTGTGTTGACATACTGAGACAAAAAAAAATTAAACCTGTTATATTTTGAAGCGCATAAAGAACGGGTCCTACTTGTAACCACTGACCTTTATGAATGAATCCGCAGCATACGGATAGTTCAAGACAAAAACGGTGAGCGAAAAAGTACGTTTGTGCACATCTGGACCCAGTCGCATTTTTCGTAGCACCACAGTTATCGGCATGACCTTAACCGATTTCCTGGTTTCTGTTTTGCTTTAATAGGATCATTCGTAAAGGAACAGTACCGGTTCAACATCGTTTTTAAGATTTATGGTTTTTACAAACAGGAATATATAAAAACTGTAAAAGAAATAATTATTACTGTCCATTTGAAACCAGAAAAAATAAATATCAGTTTAAACCGGGCAATTATGTAGGGGGAGCTAAAAATAGTTGAAAAAGAAACTAGAAAAGAAGTTAAAATTAGTAATTTGACTAATAAATTGGTGGCCAAAAGGCGGAAATTAATGTCAAAGAGAAAAACAAATTCTATAGAATTTACAGAACTAAACACATCGATTCGGAGAATATTAAAGATCTAAAGAAGTACAAATAAAGCAAAATAGGAGTGAGCAATAAATATTTAAGACCAACTTTAGGCAAACCAACAATCATATCAATAACAGATCAAAACCATTAACAACAAAGAAAAAGTAAAAAAGTTAAAGGTTAAAATAGTTATTTTCTCTTATAGTTTTGTAATAACCTGCCTGGCGCATACACCATTTATAAATAAGTAAAAAAATTTCCGTTCTGATGACGGTCAGCTAAACATTTGTTGGTCGCATTCTGAAAACTGCAGGGACTATCTTACGTTTTAACACACACATTTGCGGCAATTTTACTCTTAGTTTTATTTCGGTAAGTCTCCAGATGTGAATCAAATTATCGTTCAAATCCAGGTTATATAATTAATCAAATAATAAACTTTTGGAAAAAGAAAAACTTAATGGACTTCAGAAGAGTACACCATGATGGAATATATCAAAGGAGTATCGACACAAAAACGGGGTCTTCTTGTACGTCCATATAAATGTAATAAAAATGACCTTTGACATTTCTTTGATCTGTTAAAGGATGTAAATTAGTTTTTTGAAAAAAACAGTACGCATTGTGTGTTATCAGTGAGCTGCGAGAATTCGATTAGCCAAAGAAAAATCAAAGAACTCGCACAGCCTTTGAGAAAAAAAAGTCATAAAATTCAGGAAGTTGTTTGTAAAAATAACGGAGATCATTGGCACTTGTGTTACTTTTATGAGACGAAAATATATATTTAAACCTAAAAAATATATAGAGCATACAGAAGTACAGCTAAAAATACCAATCCCATTTCGTCGTTCTGTTGAATATATATATATATATATATATATATATATATATATATATATATATATATATATATATATATATATATATATATATGCGCTGGCAAGTAAAATACAGGGTGGTTGGAAATAACAGATTCTCGTACGTAAATAAAGTTAAATTTTTTATTTTGTTATGATATTTGGCCTGAAGACTAAGACTAACGCACAGTCCTATTTGTAGGGAAACCTGGTTTCCTTCCTTCGTACTAGAGGACACTTCACTAGAATACCTAAATTTATTTGTTTCTTCCATGACCACTTTATTTTGACAGATATGATAAAACATTATCTTAAAGATTATTAAATTAAAAATTTTACAATTTGGCAGCATATCGATAATCAAATATTTCACGTTCAAAAAGAATAATCCAAGTAAGATTACATTATTTTGCAAAGTCTTAATTATTTTAATCATATATGTCAAAACAAAAAAGTTATGAAAGAAATAAACTCTGATTTTTAGGTACAGCGTCTTCTGGTGGCAAGTTAAGGCAGTATTTTTACTTAATGAAACTGTTCACATATTAGAAGCTGAAATTTAGCATACCAGCAAAAATATAAACAATACCAAAGTCCCAGGAGAAGATGGGGTTATTATAGACCCTACCAAGATTGGGGGTCCATTCCTTGTCGGTACAATTAAAAAACTTTTTAAAATCTTCCTATAATGGGATAACCCTATATAGATATTTTTACACAAGAATGACGACGAAATAGACCTTGGAAATCCACTAGCTCCCTGATAGGAATATTAAAGGGTTTATTCTGGGATAAAACTATTATCAAGGAGAACAAAACGAGGATATACAATACCATTGTGAAAAGTATAATTATATATATTTCGAAGAGGTAGCAACTAAAAGTTAAATCTGAATAAATGCTGGAAACAACTGAAATAGCTGTTTTGAGAAGGGCAGCAGATAGATCAAGAATGGAAGAATAACGAATGTAGAATTAAGAAAAGCAATGGACGCCAAATATAAGAGAATAGATGATATTACGGATAAAGAGTTGGTATGGAAACCAGGCAGAAAGCCGAGGAGGAGCTGAAAACCATAGACTGAAGAGAAATTAGTATTACTAAATCTAGACTAAGGATCCTATAGAAGAACGTTGGTTCACCCTTAAAAAGAGATAGAGCCTTTTCGATGAGTAGTATCTCTTTTTCTAAAGGCGGAGCTAAGTACGATATTCCAAACGTCATTGGATATCTGTGTCACCTGAGCGAAATCGCTCTATTTCTTTCTAAGCGTGAGCCAACTTTCTTCTATAGGATCCGCACTCTATATTAAATAATATTAATATCTTCTAAGTCTATGCTGGAAACTTGGAATAGAGAAGAGGATGCTCGAGTGAGGATTAGAAGATAACGCCTGCGCTGATAGAAAAGGATGGTGAACGGGAAACGGAAGACGTAAAATGTTTGCTAGAATACCTACCACTAGAACAGGTTAAGGAACAAATAGTCACTTTATATGTATAAAAGTTATAATCGAGAAGACTACAGAATATACCTGACTCCTAGTCTTAATATTTGTTGACTTTCAGGAAACCTTTGACATCCTAACATCATACAACAATTGTAGAAAGACAAAATGAACCTACATATTTCAAGAAAAAAATTAAACTTATAGATATATTAGACAAGGAAACAACATATCGCCAAAAATTACTTAGTGCTGTCCTAGAATATGGATTCATGACAATATAGGCGGAAAACCAAGAGATTACCATTGATGGCAAGAAGCTCAGTCGCTTTATATTTGTGAATGATATATTTTTGGTGACGGATAACTTAAAAGAAGCCAAAGAAATGATACCAGAACTTCAACAAACAATCTGCATAGTAGGTCTAGAAATGAACTCGGGAAAAACTAAGATGATGACCAACAAACAACAAATATATCAACTTACTAGAGAAAAACAATTGTGAGCCTTATTAATCAGATTAACTTTAGGATGACCATATTCAAGCCAAGAATGGTCCATGTTGTGTTTAACTTTAAGAGTCAAAATCAGAAAAGAGGAAACACGCGGAGAACCGGAGTGTGGACATTATAATGCCTATGGCCAAATTGAAGTGGAATTAAGTAGGTTCTATTGCAATATTAGATCATATGGAAAGGGGAAATTCTCGGGGAACGCCCAAGAGCAGACAAACGTGGCCAAGGAAGACCACCAACTCGCTGGAGAGACGACCTAAAGATAAAAATGAGTGGAAAATCTAAAGGGGGCCTACGCGTAACAATGGGTGCAGATAACGAAAAAGTGGTGTTCATTAGACCCAGTATTAATATCAACTTGATATATCCATTTATGCGAATTACTTGATATTTATTTAATGATAGGATTATAAAAATTGTATGACAAAAATGGGTTTAAAGTAATTCATCGGCTAACCAAATTATAGTTGATATAATTTTCCGTAAGTTTGCGAAATCAGTCATCTTTCCCATTTCATAGTCGACCTAATCAATATAAAAAATGTTAACATTTAACATGGGAAATATGGAAAAAAAAGAAAAAAAGAGATATTGTTATGTGTTTCAGTGTATATTTTTTGAATTATCGGTCAAGCGCTTTTGATCTTACTTAGACCATCCTCAGGGCTCAGACCCTGGAAACAAGAAAATATGGTCAGTAAATAAGCTCTCTCAGTACTCATCAATCACACTCACTAGTCAAAGGGCACACTTTAGTGTGGTTGGTGAGCACTGAGAGAGCTTATTTACTGACCACATTCTCTTGTTTCCAGGGTCTGAACCCTGAGGATGGTCTAAGTAAGACCGGATGCGCTTGGCTGATAATTCAAAAAATATACACTGAAATATATAACAATATTTCTAGTTTTCTTGATTTCTTCGGTATACAACCTGTTAATACTTTATATTGGAAAAGTCATAGTACGTCATAATCTTACGTAACTTACAAACTTTTCTATATATTTTCCCAAAAAACAAATATATGATGTATAATGTTATAAGGCATGATATACTACAAAATGGGGATGCACAGCCATGCCGTTAATTCACAGTTGTAATAGTAACCTTTTTATTAGCATCTATCGGGCTCATGTGATTAAGCAGTATTGCCCATTCATCGCTTCGTTATTCATACACAATTTGCTCCTGTGAGAGGGAGTGCAAAGTCAACGTCAAAAGGTCAGATGAGGAGTAGTGGGTATGTCGTATGAAAAAGAATTAACTCGAATATGCTATTTTTGGTTTCAATTACATCCGATGAACTCCCTTAAAGAATATTTTAATTAATTGTCTCATCTTTAAGAAAAATATTTCAAAATATATTTTCGAAAATCAAAGACCCATCACCAAACTAAATTTTAAAATTTTTATCGAGTGGAATTCCCACTAATTCGTTCAATTTAAATAACAAAAGCAAAATTACTGATGAATAAGATAATTAACAAAATTACCATTTTAACACCTGTAACTTTCCTTAATGCTTTAACCGAAAATAATTTCATTATCATTATGACTAAAACTTTTTTATGTCTGTTCAGTTACTAACTTGAAATAATCCAATTTGGCTGCGCCATATGGCGCATATTTTTCTTAAGTGGCACATAAATTATTTCAAATCATAAAAATCATATTTTAGGAGATATCGCCTTCGTTTTATTGGCAAAACAAAATAAAAGTTTGAATATTTCAGTTGTAAAAATTGACCTAATTATAAAATATGCGGTGTTTAAAGTTTCGGAATTTTATTTAGAATGAGAAAAAGTATATTATTTAGTTATAGGCTAGGAGCTAATTTTAAGTTGAGTAATTGTACAACGTAGATATAAATCTAAACGTGATTTTTCGATTTTATTTAAGTTTAATCAAGAAAATTAAAATTTTTGAGACTATAAAAGTGAAAAAAATTAAGGATGAAAAATTGTGTTTTGGGCAATGAACTTAAAGAGGAATTTAACGAAAGGAAACTGACATAAAATGGGTTTGCATGCAAATCAAAAATCTACAGGTTGGCCGTAAGTTCTGTCCATAAGAAAATTATGTAAATTAATCAATAAAATAGTAAAAACCGAGAAAGTGGAAAGGAAACAAATTCGATCTCCATCAAAGAGATTTTAGGTTAAAATAGAGACAGGCGTAGACAAGAAAAATTCTGTCAAAAATTTTCCCTTTATGTAAACAATATTCAGCATCTAAAAGTACTTGTGCAGCCATGTTTGAAAACATTGAGCACTTAGGATTTAAATATTTTTTTTCCTATTGATATTTATTAATTATACAGGGTGTCCCACCGGGAGCTAATTCGATCTATATATGGGAAACTATATATAGGAACATTTTGAAAATTTGAAAGTATACTAATGACGATGGGGGCAACCTGGCTAAAATATTTTCAAGATGCTGGTACTTCTGGTTATACTGGAAGTAAGCGTTAACTTGCTTATTCTAAATGGAACACCTTATATATTATTGTATTTTTGGAATCTGCGCAATATATAATTTTTCCTTTATTTTGTCTTTTCTTGGGTTTAGGTTCTATAATAGCTTCAACCCAAACTATTAATATTTATTTTCTTGATTCTTGAACCATAGATGATATCATTTTTCCTTTATTTTGTCTTTTCTTGGGTTTAGGTTCTAAAACTTTTCTAGGTTCAAGAATCAAGAATATATATATATATATATATATATATATATATATATATATATATATATATATATATATATATATATATATATATATATATATATATACCTAAGTTTAGCCGTTTTTGATATATTTAAGGTTTTTAAGCCCTAAAATAATTATCACTTTTTCCTATAAGAAAATCTTTTTTATTTAATTTGGGTTGGATTCCTTGTTGAAAAGGACCAACTTTATTAAATTTTTATAATCTTTTAATAACAATAATACAGGGCGCTCAAAAAATAAGAATAAAAATTAAATTGAAGGAATCGTTAAAAGTCCATTTTTTTCAAATAGAAATACCCAAATTTTTAAATTTTATTTAGCATTAAAAATAAGGGTAAGTTTGTCTATGGTGAAAATTTTTAGTTTTAGAAATATTGCCAATTTATTATTTGATATGGCGACTTTGCTGCAGATTTTTTGTTCACTTATAATCTTAATTGGCTATGACGTTTTATTCATAGCTGGCTATAACGGCATTCAAAACGATCCAATGCTAATGTAATCTATGAAGCTGTCACCATTTGAAAGTTAATAATAATCATATATATTAATTAAATCATACCAAGTGACTTGCAAAAAACTGTATTATAATCGAAAAAAGACGTATAATTAAAATTGATTTTTTTAAATGGAGACTCCTAATTTTTTGAACACTTTTAGATTTCCTGCAAAATTCTGAACCATTTTTCTTTTACATATTCTATACCTAAATATTTTTTGATTTATCGACAATTAAAATTCGAAATAAAACACGACCTGTTCCTGTGTTACATTTTGCCACATTGTTATTTCGAGTTAATTTTAACTGAAAATGAAACTTACCACGGCACAGAGGATAGAAATTCTTATGATGACAGGAAATAGCGATAGGGTAGGAATCCAAGCAGGAGCGTCAGTTTTTTCAAGAAAAACATCCTAATTTCTGTAAATTTTACAATCGGAAGAACGAAATCTACTAAGTGGCCGCCGATGGTTCCAGATTTAATCTCTCTTGACTGCTTTTTATGTGGTTACCTTAACGATAAATTTTCCACAGTAAGCTAATTTACATAAAAGACTTAAAAATCGGATTACTCAAGAAATACGGTTTACTACTATAGAAATAGCCATAAATGTTCAGAATGAATTCATAAATCGCTTAGGTTACTTAATTAATACAATATTTAATAACATGATAAATTAATTTACCAACAGTGATTATAATATACTTTGCAGTGGTGTGTATAAATACAATTATGTAAGAGAAACTACTTTAGTTACCAACCAACTGATAAAAACCTTATAATATAAGGACAGACGTACTTTTTATAACACGGTTAGAAACAAAGTCTTATCTCAGATCGTAAGAATACTAGAAAAGATTGGAAGCTTTTACCATGGTAATGCACCGCCATGTGTAGACCGAACTTATTGGTTCTCGTCAGTACAGAGCAGACAAGCTCACCTCAACAATAAAAATAAATCCTTTAAGAAACTGGTCTTAGACAAAATATAAATTCTAATATAAGTAGCGCCATCTCCCAGCATTCCACGAAATCTGAATATTTAATCTCGAAAAGATCTATATAACATTCCAAAAGTGAATAAAGCAGTTGGTTGAGAACTAAGATAGTTTCTCTTATATAATTGTATTTATACACCCAACTGCAAAGTCTATTATATCCCTTTTTGGTATATTATATTGATCTCTTCGAGATTAAATATTCAGATTCCATGGAACGTAGGAAGATGGCGCTACTTGTATTAGATTTCCTACTTTGTCTAATATAAGTTGCTTAAAGAATTTCTTTTCTTTGCTGAGGTGCATTTGCGCCCTCTACTGACGAGAACCAATAAGCTCGAAACTGGCATACAGACGACGGTGCGCTACCATGATAAAAGCTTCCAATCTTTTCTAATATTTTTGCAATCTGAGGTAGTGCTTTGTCTCAAACCTTGTTAGAAAAAGTATGTCTCTCCTTATAGTATAAAGTTTTTAGCAGATGATTGAGAACTAAAATAGTTTCTCTTATACAGGGTGTCTCAAAAGAAAGTTCACATTTAAAAAATCGATTCAAAAAAAAGTCAAGACTTTATTGAAAAAATGTTTATTACATATTAAAATACATTGTTTGGGAATTTATTTTTTAAAAATGATATCGTCCAAATGTAATCAGTTGCGCTCACGGCATTCATTTAATCGAGCACTAAAATTGCCCATGACGGCTCGGCAGGTATTCTCCGTGATGTCTGCCATTTCGTTGCGGATATTTTCTTTTAATTGTGCCAGGGAAGTCGGTTTGTTGGCGTAAACTTTTGATTTGACATAACCCCATAGGAAAAAGTCCATAGGTGATAAATCAGGACTGCGTGGAGGCCAACCTATGTCACCTTTCTTTGAGATCAATTTGCCAGGAAAAATTTCACGCACTCGTGGCAGAGACATGTTGGACGTGTGTGAAGTTGCTCCGTCTTGCTGGAACCATGTTTTTTGGTTATAGCCAGGAAAATTTTGCAGTTCAGGCACGAAGAAGTCGTCTAACATCTCCACATACCGTTCTGAAGTCACTGTTACTGTGCGTTCCCTTTCATCTTCAAAAAAGTACGGGCCGATAATTCCTCGCGCCGACATCGCAGCCCATACAGTCACTTTCAGAGAATGTAGAGGTTTCTGATGTTTGTGTTTTGGATTGTTTGCACTCCAATAGCGGCAATTTTGCTTGTTTACATGACAATTAAGATGAAAATGGGCTTAATCCAAAAAGAAGATGTTGGTAAACGTTGAAAAGCGTTCAGTCATCTGGTTTACGAAGACAAGCCTCTGACCAGCATCTTGAGGCTTCAATTCTTGCACCAACTGAATTTTATAGGGGTTCAGCTTTAAATCTTTGCGTAAAATGCGGAATAATGATGACCTATGCACATTTAAAGCAACAGCACGCTTACGAATCGAAACGTTTGGGTCGTCACGAACAGACTGAGTAACACTCTCTACGTTTTCGACCGTTCTCGAAGACCTCGGACGCCCGGATTTTGGTTTATCTAGTGTTGAACCGGTCTCTTCAAACTTCTGAACCCATTTTCCAATAAGCCGAGCGCTTGGCGCATCATTTAAGTGACGAATATGTCGAAAATTGCAGAATTTTCTACGCGCTACAGTCACCGAATTACCGTTTTTGTAAAACTCACGTACGCACAAAGCACGGTCCGCTCCCGAGAAACGCTCCATAGCGACTAAATTCCCAAGAGCCAGGCTACCGATTGACATACCCCCCGCGCCGCTCGGAATAGTTGCGTTCACGCAATAAGCAAAACAAATGTGTACTTTTTTTTGAGACACCCTGTATAATTGTATAAATTAATATTTGTTACTATTTTCTTTCGAAATTTAAGTGGTGATAAATCGAAAACGTTTAAATTAAGTTCCAGGAAATGTAATACAAAAAATGTTTAGAATTTTGAAGGGAGTCTCAAAGTGTACAAAAAATAGATTATGAACACCTCTTCTTTCGAGTCACCTTGTAAAATTTAATATATTGAAAAAAATACGTGCCAAAAAAACCAAATCGAAGTGTCCGAACGATTTTTCAAAAGACCCAGCGTTTTTTTAAATAATGAATTTATTCCAGACTCAGTGTACATGATAAAAGAAATGCTTGAAGACTCAATTTTGATGAGTTATTATATTTTTGTAATACATGAAATATGGATAAAGAATTACATATTATATTTTTGGTGATAGTTTTTGTCTCTTTAAATTAGATACTGTTTTATTATGAATAAAACTTACCACACTGCCCAATTTTCATCTTTCATATGTTTGATCACAATATCGCATTACCAACTTCGTGTTTCTTAATAATTGGTAAGTAAATAGCATTCACAAAAACTTAAAATGAAATTGTTTAATAAATATCATCTCGAACATTTAACATCAAACGAACTCAAATAATTAATGTAATATGTTACAATTATAATTTGTATACTAACGTCTGAATCAAGATTTATTAATGTCCAGTTAACACTAAAAACTACATTATTTCTGTAAGTACTGACCTATTAAAATTATCACTTTGTACTTTCGTTTTGTCACTGGTTTGTAAACTGATTTATTATTGCTTTTAAAATGTAACAACTTCCGGATTTTTTAGCACATGTTGTGCATGTGCGTGTGAGTATAAATTTATTCATTTCAAAATTGCAAGTACTTAAACTAATTCTTTGATTGACTGACCGCTTTAAAAATATCTACTAAAACTTTAAAAATAAAATTTTAGTTGACGCAAATATAATTTATTGTAATTCTCTAGAGCTACTTATTTACTATTTTTCTACTGTACAAGGACAATTTACACTGGTCTGTTGATGCTATTGACTTTTCATTTCCTACATGTCTGCTACACACAATTTTCATTCTTAATTTTGTTCAACTTATTAATTTACATGCTAAACATTTTTTTATTATTATTATTTTCTGGCTCAAGACTTAATTTAATAGGCGTACTTTTCATGTCAAATTATTTAACCAAATATCATTATTTCTTCCAGGTGAAGACGCTGCATTAGGAGATCAAACTTACAGATATCTAACTGCGGACGAGATGAAATCTCTAGGAGACGATTCTCTACCCATCGACGTCACTAGAGACGAAAGAATAGACTCTAACAAAATGGTGACTAGTGTCGACAGTAATATGTTACCTCCACAACATATCGAGGATTCCATCAGTCCAGAACATGTATCAAGAAATTATGTGGAATACATTAAGAAATACACTCCCGATAATGTTGATATCAACAGACACCCAATAAATATAGGGTAAGAAAATTACAATCAGTTGTCTGAGGATCTCAAATAAATATCCCGATTTTACATTTATTTTCTGTAAATTTTAGCTTCAGTTAAATAATAGTTCTTATGAGAAAATTTAAATCTAAACAGATAATTTGAAATCTATAAGTAAAAGGTAATATCAAAAATTAATCCGAAATTCTGTTTCAAATAACCCGAAAAACTAAAAAAAGATCTTCAGTTGTCCACATACTAATTATTATTTATTCTTTTATTGCTCACAAAGGAAACTACATTGGAAAAAGTAAGTCAATATATCATTACTACTCTTCATGTGCATTTTTAGTAAGAATTAGTTATAACAAAACTTTTCTTCGCAATTAAAAAAAAAACTGTAATTTTTTTAATTGTTGGAGTATTTTATTTTTAAAATATCTGGGATATAAGGTTTTTGCCCAAAACACGTTTAAATAGTTTTGCTCAAATTCTGTGTTTCTATCCTATTCTTTAACTTTATGTAAAAGCGGTATACCCATTAATATTTAATATGGATTTTATCTGGAGCTTACAATTTAAGTCGTAACTAATAGACATTATGAGATTTTGATCATACCCTGTATATATTTCTTAATTTGAAATATTTATTTAGTAACATGACGATTGTTCTTACATAAACAATAGAATTTATTTTTTAAGGACTAGTAAAACATGAAATTTTAATTCACGAGCAGATAGTTCACACCCACATATGAGAAACTAATTTTTTTAACCTTGGCTCATTTCCTTAATTTTTAGCAATTTGCAAAGATATTATAGTAATTTTTACTTAATAAAAATAGAAAGGTTTTACTATTAACAACATCCACTAAAATCGTTTTTACCTTCATAAATTGTTGGTACAATTTTTGTTTAATATTTAAGGCTATTTATTACAAATAGTACAGATGTAATTAATTTATTACAGCGAATAACCTTAGCATTTTAACATTTATATACATATTTTTTGTTTTATTAAATATACTCCGTATTAGAAAATAAACTAGGTGTTATATACACAATTTCCGAACATAACATTAAGAATAGAAAAACTACTTCTCTAATTTGTCACTAGAGGACGCTTTCTAAAAGTTAAAGCTTATGTAGTTCATAAACTTTGGATTTTGATAGATATAATCAAAATGAAGATATTATTTTAAAGGTGAAAAAAAATTTACTTTTACTTCATATCGACATTAAAACATTTCATGTATCACACACATTCACACAAATTTTCTTTTTTTAGAAATTTCTGTTTTAGTGAAAATATAGTTTTGATATAAAGCTGTTTTCAGTAAATCAAGAATTTCTTCCCGCAAAAACATTTGGTTTACGTCAAGAAATATTTCACTGTTTCTTAAATCCGTATTTTATATTCGATTTTAAAGTAGAGGGGTCACTAGATTACTCGGTGTTTAGGATTTCTAATTAGGATGTAGGAAAGAAAGGTATTAAGAGCGCGCCAATAACACCATCCTTAATCAGGATCTTGAATCACTTAATTCATAATATGTATTTCCGATTTTTGAATCGCCCATATTATGCCGTTTGCCTTAACTGCTGTTACACCAAACTTAGTTCAGTCCCTAACTCATAAAGGCTGAATTATTATTTTAAGTGAAGAAAATATTATTTTGGTTACACACAAAACAGATATTCTTTTTATTTACAGAAAATTACTATAATCAAGAAAAAAGCTTTTATGTGCAAGAAACAGATTTATCGTTATGTAAGATATATACCAGGTTGCGCTTTTTCGATGTTCATAGAGGGTTTTGTCGAAACCAAAGCCGATACAGCAAATGTGTGTTCCGGAACTCGATTTTAAAAACAATGCCAATACCTTAAACAAATTATGGGGAGATTGATTCATTTTTATTGTATAAAGCAGAGCAGAAGTTGTTATTGAAGACAGAATATTATAAATTATCACATAAAATCCATTGGCGTTATAACATTTATTATAATGTACAAGATACAACACACTTTTCGGACTTTACCTTTTTACTGAAGTAGATATTCCAGTTTGGTGCACATCTCGTTCACCAGACCTGATACCACTAGACTTTTGTGGGGATTTCTACAGAATCATGTATATTGAATTCAATAAAAATTGAATAGCGCTTTAAGAAAAGTAACTCAAGTGGGAATTTGTAATGCTATTAGAAATGTGGAAAAACAATGTAGAAAATTTTTAGAAAAGAACATTACATTTGTTAAAACTTTATTTATGAAAAACATATATTGAATGTATATTTATTTGTCCAATTAATACTTTATTACTAATTATTGTTTTTCGCATAGGTTTTGACTTTTTAAATGCAACTACCATAATTAATGATATCATTAAAACAGTTGTTTAACGCAGAATATACATATAATACAAGTAGTAACATAGATGTAAAACGAAAACGTAACAATCCTACATTCAAACATTTATAATAAAAACTTTTCCATATTGTTGAGGGTTAATTTCTCCAAAATAATTTTATTTTAAAATCGTTGACATTATTCCTTTAAATTATATTATTATATAAAAAAAGTCTGGTGACTTATATCTGGTGAAAGTAATGGGCACTGAATTGGAACATAAGTATAACTTCCCTTCAGTAAAAAGGTAATTTACTGAGTTAAACTGTCAAAAAACGTATAGTGTGCCCCATTTAAAAAAATTGAACTGTGTTATAACTTAAAAATTATAAAATATACTTTGTGTGATACATTTTTATTACCTTCAAAACGACAACCTTATTTTGATCATAACTAACAAAATTAAAAAGTTATTATCATTATAAAGTAGTGTCCTCTAGTAGGAAGTTAAGAAAACAATTTCATGTGTGAATGAGACCGTCAATTAGATTTAGTATTCATGACAAATATCAACTTCATCTATAAAGTGTTTAGATAACGAAAAATTTCACTTTTCAAACAAATTTTTTAAAAATTAGTAAATATATATAAAAAACGCCTAATAGTTTCGCTCAGAACCTTCTTTTTCCTTAAAGTTAGTTCAATAATACAAAATGACAGACTTGTGTTCGAGTTTTTTCTAGTCGATCTTATTTTTGTAGATATCATTTAAATGCTAAACTGTAGACTCATATGGAATATCAGAATCAATATAAAAATTTTATATTTTCGTTTCATTTTATCGTCGCTTTAAAAATTCGGGATCTAAAATTTGTTACTTTTATTCCACTTTATATACAACAAGAAACTTTTTTAATTTGTCCTTTCTATAGTTTCCTAGTATCATTCCTAGTCGACGCTAGAGGAGGAGCAATGAGAGGTTGCAGACATTCCGGTGTGAGAGTAATAGTTCCTCCAAGATGTGCACCGAGTCCCACAAGGATAACGTGCCGATACGTACGGCCTCAAAGAACACCGCACCCTCCACCTTTAATGGAAGGAGAAGCGTTGGCTAGTAGAGTGTTAGAATTGGGACCTGTTGGAGCTAAATTTTTGGGGTAAGTTAAGATAAGGTTTATTTCCCAAAATATGCAAGATTCAAATTTTAATCTATAGTTTGTTGTAATTTAAATAAATGTTTCGGAGCTCATTATAAACAACCATTTCCCACACCATAAGAAATCACTTGAAAATTGTAGATTAGAAAACAACAAAATATTTTAATTAGGCCAGTTCTTAAAAAGCAGTTTAAATTTTGTAGAAAATTTTATTATTTCTATTGAAATATTACCTTATTGAAATTGACTCATCCAGCTTTAATAATAAAATATTTATTTCCAGACCAGTTATAATTGAAGTACCGCATTTTGCTGCCCTTCGAGGTAAAGAAAGAGAAATTGTCATACTTCGCTCAGATAATGGAGAGTCATGGAAAGAACACACCGTCGACGCCACAGAAGAGGTCTTAAATGAAGTGCTTCATGAAAGTTTCGAAGCAGAAGGTAACTGTCAATGTATTATTTTTTATGAGTAAAAGTTGAAAAATGTATGACCTAAAGTTAAACCAAATTAAAAATTGGGAAAAAGGATACAGAAAAAGCATACGATTGTCACATCGATAAAATATTTTACAGAAGTTATATCAATAGATTTTTTGAATATTCCAAATTAAAAAAAAATGTTTATACCAAATATTCTCCTACCTTATCAAATGATTACATCCTTTAGAACTATATTTAAATAAATATGTTTCATTTAATTTAAAGCGAAGTTTTAAAAATGTAAATTGAAGACAGGGTTCTTTTTCTTCTTTCTCAACCCATTGACGTCCACTCCTGGACATTAGCCTCTCTGATGGTCCTCCACTGGGATCTGTCTCTCGCCTTCTGGAGCCAGTCTTTTCTAGCAAACTATCTTATATCATCTACCCATCTGCGTTGTGGCCTGCCACGATTTCGGTTCATTTCTCGCGGTCGCCATTGCAGTAATTTACTCGTCCACTTATCGGGCTGTTGTCTAGCTATGTGCCCCGCCCGTTGCCACTTTAGTCGTGATATGCATTCAATGACGTCAACTACTTTGGTTCTTGATCTTATTACTTGATTTCGTATTTTATCCCGTAACGAGATTCCTAACATTTGTCTCTCCATTGAGCGTTGAGTGACTCGGAGCCTACTTGCGTTTTGTTTTGTTAGTGTTATCGTTTCCATGCTGTAAGTAGCAACAGGCAAGACATACGTGTTATACACTTTCCGTTTAAGGTTGATTGGTGTGTTTCTATCTCTTAATACGTACTGCAACTTTCCAAAGTCAGCCCATGTCAGCCCTATTCTCCTTGTTATTTCCGCCGTTTGATTTTCTTTGCCCAGTTTCATGACGTGGCCTAAATAGTTGTACTCTTGGACATTCTCTATGATTTCATTTTGAATCTCTATTTGTACATTTGCGTCAGGGCTCATTAACTTAGTTTTCCCCAAGTTCATCTTAAGTCGCACTTTTCTCGCCTCTTCATTGAAATCTTGAAGCATTTGTTTTAGCTCTTCTGGGTTGCTAGAAATGACAACAACATCGTCGGCGAAACGAAGATGACTAAGATAAGAACCGTCGACTCTCAAACCTTTCTCATCCCAATTTAGTTTTTTAAAAGACATCTTCCAAAGCTAGCGTAAATAGTTTCGGAGAGATGACGTCTCCCTGACGCACACCTCTCATAACGTTTATTTTTTTTCGGTTTTTGTATCTTCGTCGATTTTAACCTGTACAGTTGCGTTTTTATATATGTTCTGCGTGATAGTGGTATACCTGGAGTCAATTCTAGCATTATTAAGTGATTTCAAGATCGTCCGTGTTTCTATAGAGTCAAAGGCCTTGTGAAAAATCTACAAATGTCATAATGAAGATAGGGTTAGTATTTGGCATTTCTGAAAAAAAGTCTGCATTACTGGGTTTCATTTAATTAAAAATCAATCTAAGAATTATTTTTGGTAAAATCTACTTTTCCCTCATAATACACCCCATTAAAAAACTAACTAGTCAACTTCTCGAGCGCTACTTCAATATAATTTTTCCATGAGTAATTGGGATCCAGAACAACCACCAAATATTTTGAATTTTTCTATTATTTGCAAGTAGCATCACCAAATCTAAACAAACTATCAGTAAGTTCTGTTTTTGTGGTTGACAACAAGAAAGTTATCTGGTCTTAATATCAATTCGTAAATGCATTCCACAACTTGGTTAACCCGAATCTTCCGTATAAACTATTACCACTGTAATATCAGGAAATAAGACCACAACTTATATTATAAGGAAGATCACTTGTAAAAATTATATTCAAGTTAAACTGTTTCGTAAATATGTTTAACAATTATATACTACTTGGTTGAAAAATATATTAAGATGTCATTCAATTTACCACTTATTGGAAATTTTGGCTGCTAATATTTCCTTGTGAACAGTGTCCAACGCCATACATAGATCAAAGAAAGCACCTAATACAAACTTATTGGAGTTTATTTTCTTGTAAACAAAGTTCATTATGTTGATGCAGGCATCTTCAGTAGACCTCTTCGCTTCCCTACGTGGGTGTTAGCCAAAATTGTAATTCGTATTTTAATTCAGCGACACAAAATACATAAAAATCCTGATCGAAAAAAAAAAGGGTTTTAAATGCAGAACAGTGTGAATATAGGAACGTATGTATATATTTTGTTTCAGACCTCAATCAAATGGAAGACTTATCTTCAGGAAGGATAACACGAATAGTAACCCAAGACTTCCCACAATATTTCGCTGTAGTATCAAGGGTACGTCAAGAAGTACATGCTATTGGTCCCGAAGGAGGGATGGTTTCCAGCACGGTTGTTCCACAAGTACAAGCCATATTCCCCGAAGGAGCCTTAACGAAGAAAATCAAAGTCGGCCTACAGGTAAATTTGTTTAAGCCTAGAAAGGGAGTGCCCTTTGAAAAGTTGAGAAAAATCACTGTAAATCATATTCCGAAAAAGAAACGGTGGTCGTTAATTTGGTAATGATGATATTCTGGATTTTTGTCTGTTAAAGTTTTATGAAATTAGCTGATAGAATGTACAAAACTTTGTTACTCCGGGTTATTTTAAATTTTTAATTCTGGATAATATAGAAGCAAAGCCAAAACTTTGTGTCTTCCATTTCGTGAGATACTTTAAAACTTATATTTGAATTATGCGGCGGACAGTTGTGAAAATAATTCCCTAATAGGTATCAAAATAAGTTCATTATTGTTAATTTTAAAACACGCCATAACTAAAACTGATTAGATTTGTACATTCTATAAGAAAAAATATATGTATAAAAAAAGTACCAAAATTATTTATAGTCGGATGCTTTGAATAGAAATGTGCAAAAGTTGTTAAAAATTTTCTGAATGTTTATTAAGTACAAACTTTCATAAATCTAGTCATTATTTGATATTTTTAATTATTTATTTATATATTTATTTACTAAATATTTGCTACGAAGCATTTACCTTTTTCGCGTGTTTCGAAAGGAACAAATTATTTTCGAGGCCAGATATACTCATAAATTTATTATATTGACGCAGGTTTTAAATCAAAAGGTGTCAAAGTTAACCTAACACCTCGTGTATTTACATAGATTGTGAGAAGAATGAATGGCACATCGCTGGTTTAACGAAAGTGAAAGGATATGTCTGGGTTACATTTTTTATATTCTATATTTGAAGGTACAATTCACCTTTGCAATTCGTGGGGGCTACTTTAATTTAAAAAATAAAACAATATTACAAATGCCTCAAGGCATCTCAATTAGTTTTAGATTTTATGTCAAGAGGAAAATTGTTATTTCAATATGTATGTATGTGGAAATGGGAATGTGTGCATTGCGACCCAAAGATCTATTCTGCCCCCGTTCTGCGTCAGGGATGCCTCGCCAACCAAAGTAGGTCCTCCAATCTTATATTTTTTAGAACACTCAGAATATGAGATGACTTCAGATTGGGTAGACCTCTCTCTTCTATTCAATACGCTACCAGGTATCGTATCCAACCAACCAAAGTAGGTCCTCCAATCTTATATTTTTTAGAACACTCAGAATATGAGATGACTTCAGATTGGGACCTCTCTCTTCTATTCAATACGCTACCAGGTATCGTATCCAATAGTTTTGCAAGGAGGCGTTCTGGAAAAATGTAGAGAAATGTTTCATCCTCTTCTTCGCAAAATCGGCATTCTTTTTTCTCTGCTAGTTCAAGTTTCATAAGGTGTCCCCTTAGGTGGCAATGTCATATTAGGATTCCTGAATTTAAAGTTGGTTTTTACTTAGGTTAATTTGTTTTGGTTATATTTCCCCAGAAGTATCATCGCTTGTCTCATTCCTTATAGATTTGTTCAATACTTGTTTTTTTATTAGCTTCCTCTCTTTTAATGTCTTTCAGAATTACGGTTTTACTAATCTCGCAAAAGTTCAGGCCCAAGAAATGCTGTTTTGGCCCCCTTTTCTGAGATTTTATCAACTATTTCATTTCCTTCTACTGTAGGAAACTACCGAAGGTTACCGTGTTGTTCTTGCCTAGTTCGTTTAGTTTTAAGTATTTCCAGACCATCTTGGAGGTGAATAAATTAGAACGCGTTGATGTTTGTTTGACCACTCAACATAATAATAATTTCTTATCTGCGATAGTTTTCTCATGATTAAACTGAACGCATTTCCTGAAAGTGTAAATTTTTGCTCGGAATGTACTAAGTGATTTACCCAAGTTTTCGAAATCGAGTTCCTGATACACTCCCATTCCAGCTTTCTCCGTTATTCTAGAACCGTCTGCATACAATTTAATCGAGTTCGAATGTTCGATAGATTGGTTCTGCAAGTGGCAAGAGTCATTCTTTTGCCTCACATTACTGTCCCATATGTGATAATTGGTCTCTCTACTGCACTGCAAGATATTTGGGTTAGTTTCTCAGTTTTTCTCGCGAAGCTCCTACAGAACTTTAAGGCTTTTTTAACCTTTTTAATTACTTCTTTTTCATGCTTATTTCAAAGAAATTTAAGTCCCAAATTTTAGTCACTGACATTCAACCGTGTTCTCATCTATTTTGATGGCTTTCAAGTCAAGGTTCCTTTTCCTTATAAAGAATATTAAGGTAGTCCCATCAACTGTTCTTTAGTGTAGTCAAGTACTTTTTAATCTATGTCGCAGAGAATATTCTCGAATTTGCGTCGTACGAATAAGATCTTGTATATATATATATATATATATATATATATATATATATATATATATATATATATATATATATATATATATATATAGACCAATAGTGGTAGTCGACTGAATTCAGGCCATTATGTATAGTTTCACATTCAAGTGGATAAAAGTAAAAATAATAACAATTCAAGAGTTACTGGCGATGCTCTATTCTTTTTCTCACATACATTACATTGTAGTTAAGTTTTTAAAATTCAGTACAAAGTAGATGGTAGTGCGTAGCTTCAGGATTTTATTTTTATATAATATTAAAACCAGTGGGTTTACTTATCTCGTTAGTATTAATATATCACTCAATATCTCATGCGTAATTTGAGTTCAGGCTTTTATTATTACTATCATTATTATTTATAAGTTGAAAAAATGCAAAATTTAAACTTTGCCTAATACGAAATATTTGTTCAACAATTTTTTATTATACATCATATTTTAGTAAAAAGGAGTAAGCTAGTTTTAAAAGAAATTATCATTACATTTTATAAAAATCATGATTGTTTTCCCCAAAATTCCAATTTTTATTTTAATTGAATTGCAATATATCTTTAGATCATTATCATCATTATCAACCATTTATTCTCCACCGCTGGACATGGGCATCCCAAAATATTTTCAATATTCTTGATGTGCTGTTTGTGTTTAAGTATCTGTGACGATAATCGTCCCTCCACCTCATCATAGGATGCCCTGTACTCCGATATGCGTCCTGTTTCAGTCTTCATTCAAAGATTTTTCTTATACAACCGAAATGTTTTTTATAAGAACTGAGCTGATCAGATACTTGATTTTAAGAACAAATAACTTGCTTCCTCCATACGATCTTCTATCAGTATTATATTACATGCAGATAGCAAATTAATCAGATATTCGCCATTTATATTTAGTCTTGTCCTTTCCCAATTATCTCCTTTAATAGCATTTTTAGTAGGATTACAAATCGTTTGACAGAAACAATATTACCCTGTCACACTCCTACCTAATGAGTTTAGCTCAAAATTTACTTTGTAAGTCGTAATTTTCGACAGACGTTCCAAAGAATCAAACTTTAAACTTATCCTAATATTTGTTATTGCATGAAAACTTAATTGCACATCTAAATAATTAATAATATCAATTAATATTGACATCATCGACTAAAATAAATTTCTATATATCAGAGTAACAACATGTGTAATTACATAGCCGTAAAACGTTTCATATTTCACGTATACGAAAAGGATAGTCAGAATAAATCGTTCATGATCTACGTATTTGGCGTCTTTGCAGGACAATTTGTCAATTGTTGTATTCTGGTACATATTTTCTGTATTTAATTTGAACTATAGTAAGCTCTAGAAATGGCACAGAGTTCATTTATTGTGTAAATGTTCATATTGTAGCCATCGTGATTACTAAAACTTACTTTTCCTTAAGCCAAGCTATTTCTACATTTCATTTTCCATTATAATATTTTTGCATGTTATTTATCCTTTGATCTCTCTTTTATATGGTGTTATTCTAACCATTTATGAAAAAAAAAAACACTTTATTATACTCATCATATTCCTTACTATCTTTCAGCCATCTGCGTCCACTGTTGAGCAACTTATAATAATTCTATCCGTTTCTATCTAGCGCAGCTTTAGTCCAATGAATAGTGATTCTTTTTAGATCGTCTGTCCAGCAATTTGTTGGTCTCTATAGTCTATGTTTGTCTCCTCGCATCTTCTTTGTCCCTCGACTCCCTTTTAGTCTTGAAACGTAACCTGCTCTGTTCTTCTTCAATTTGGCGAAGTGCGTTATAATGTCTTCAACTCCAGTCTCTCTCCGTATATCCTTTTTTTCCGATTTTGACCCTTAAAGTAAAACCTAGCATGAATCGTTCTATTTTGCGTTGTATGACTTGCAGTTTTCTATCTGATGTTTTAGTCATTGTTAAGGTTTCAGCGCCGCATGTTAAAACTAAGACTGTACGTTGATCAAAGGACAAACCTATCGCGATGATTGCCTTGAATATATATCTTAATTTCCCGTAGGCCGTCCATCTCAAGTTGTTCTGTTCAACAATTTACACGAATGATTATTACTGTTTATTTTGATTTTATTACCATAATACCCTTATTATTTAAATGTTATAACTATATTGTCGAAGTCCACAGTAAATATTAGTAAATTAGTAATTTCACTCGCCTTCGCACCAGTTGAACTTTTCGATGACTTGTGTATTGGTTCGTTATTACATAGCTGGTTGTATTATCGATCGTACTCAAATTTTCCTTTTATCAGTGTCAGCCATGAGAGTGAGAATCTCTATCTCACTGTATGGTTTCACCACTCACTTATTCACACCTGTTCTAGAATGGTCCAAACTGACCGTCTGTATCCTCAAATTTTCTTCCTCTAAATTATAAGAAGCTGCTCACCAAAATTGTTGATAACCCATTCTTTCACAACCGACTGGGCCAAAATCCTTAATTGTAATTAGGCGCTGTAAGTACAAAAGATTTTCCATTTCTCTTAATTGTTGTTGCTCAGGTTGTTGTTAAAAGAATCGTGGCCGTCCATAGGTCCAAGTCCGTCCTATTTACTAACTTTGTCATACAAAAACGAAAAAATGAAAAAGTCGTCCTATATTTTCGCTATAGTACGTTTTACGACTTTTTGGATATTAATATAAATACAGTGAAAATGAACGACGGCTCAAGTGTCACCTTTTGAATATTTTGTTTTTACGTTTGAAGAATGAATGAATAAATAAAAGTGGTAATACTGGATTTTCGATGCCTAGGCCTCGTTGGGCCCTTTACATCCCACCATAGCTGCAGTTTATTCGAGGCTAATCCCCTTTGCGAATCCAAGCAGCCTCGTTAACTGAATTTGCTTGAAGGCTTCAGGTGATAATATTGGATCTTCACCTCAGTCAGTTAAGTGGTGGCCACTTTCTGAGGACATGGTTAGCAGTTTCATTTTCCTGCAGGCATCACCTGCATATCGGGTCATTCATGATGCGAATCTTATGGAAATTACCTCACAGGTAATCCTACCATAAGTCACAGTTCTTTCTCCTCTAGATAAAGAAGCTCTTCGGTAAGTTGCATGTTGGACCAGTTGGTTCTTGGTACACCTTACTCCAGGGGTCTCCTTTCAGTTTCCAATAAATTTGTCATGCATTTTGACGAGACTTAAGAATTATACCGACTAAGGTCTAAAGAAATCCTCAAAAGCGTTTGTGCCATCACTCATTTGATTGTGGTGAAAAAATTTTTAAAGTCGAATGCGTTGTACGCTGACAAGTGCAATACTCTTTTAGAAGCTCTCTGATATCAGCCGCCGTGACGCAGCTGGGTAAGCGCTCTACCAGTGCCCCGAGAACTAAAGGTTCCATCCTTAGGCGGTATAATTCTTAAGTCTCATCAAAGTCGGTAAAGGCAAAGTAGCGACCTTTCCTTGTAAGAACGGGTAGACTTAATTGCGGTCCGAATGGTTCAACCGTGCAGTAGTTTTCTGTACATCCTTGAACTGACACACCAATCGTGGAGGTACTATGTTTTGACATTTATATTTATAGAAATGTACTTTGATTAATATTACCTTACTGACTTTTCTTTAACAATGTTGAGAATAAAACTAGTTTACTCCTTTGCCTTTTTTATATCACAAACTTTTTAGAAAATCAGATTCGAAAATCTTTTTGCATTTAAATAAATATTAATAATGGAAAAGCTTTTTCGTCGCTATGTTTCGAAACCAGGTACGCTTGCTTTTATGATGAGTAGCGATTCAACTAGGTTATGGACACCGGTAAATTTTTATGTGACCCAGTCCTCCGTGCTTTCTCTACGAAAGCGAGATAATCTGAGTAATCTTTTGCTTATCCGATTTTAATTTAAAAAAATACAAAAAAGAATTTAGAAAGTTGTTGAAAAGAAAATTGTTTATATTCCAATGAAAAATTATTCTAAACAAATTAAAATTAAACACTCTTATTATAAATACTCAAAAATGTTGTGAAAATTGTAAAATAAAGGAAGAAAAAAATATAAAAATATCTATGTAAATCTGTAGAAATATCATGTAATTTAAAAGGATATTTTTGGTATATTTTTACGTAAAATAGACAATATAACTAAAAAATAAGAATTATTAAGAACTGTGTTCAAGTTGTATTGTTGAAATCACGTTAATTATATGTGTTAGGCACGAAAGAGGAGGAGAGATATCTTAAAGCGTATTAATAAGTAAAAGTGAAAAGTACAAATTTGATTGTGCCAAATAATTTAGTTAATTAAATTTATATAAGACAATTAATACCTTCATCACAATACAACGAATTTTTTAGGCACATTAAATATGAATTTTTATGTAAATTTGGATATTTTTAATTTAGCTAATATAATTAGTAATTCATTTATTCTTGAAAGGATTTATATGCTGCCAAATGAAACAGGTGCAATACTATAATTCGGTCTCCATTTCGCAAACGTAAAAAAAAAATATAATGGCCAGAACTCCTGGATAACTGTACGATGTGTCCCATAATACTACTCAAGATACACAATGTCAAAATAAGAATTTTGTTTTTGAATAACCTCTAAAAAATACAGCTTTGCTGTTTGTTGTAGAGGGTGCCCCTTATGATGTTGTGCGTGTCTTTACAACGTTGTAACTTTCTGTCCTTGGGTGTAACTTTATTTTTAAATATGTTTTCCCATCTGTCTACATAAAAAAAGGTATATTCATTGTAAATATTGGTAGAAATAATCGTTTCGTAGATATTTGATTTTGAAATTTCCACTGCTGCCAATTTTAAATAAAATAATATATCAATGCTTGATAGTTTAGCAGGAACCGAATGGAAAATTAAACTATAATTTTTTTAAAACTTATGTAGTTACAGCACTGCTAATAATCATAAAAAACAAATACTTTTAAATAAATCATCGGCGGAGATATATATATATATATATATATATATATATATATATATATATATATATATATATATATATATATATATATATATATATATATATATATGAAGTAGAATGCGAACAGTAAATGCAAACTTCGTTCCAACCATATCCTTTCCATGTTAGAGGTTGCACAGTTTGAACAAATTGTTAAGAAACACAACTTATCCTATTCCACCACCATCGAGATGATGGCCTACCTGTACCACCATACCGAGAAGAAAGTCAAAACTTACCCTCCCCGCCACAGTGATACGGCAGAGGTACATGTTTCGTCTCTACTAGACTCATCAGGGTACCGACATGCACCTGGCTGTGCAAAGGAAAGATCAGAAGGAAGCATGCAAATACTGAACGCGGCTTCGCCGACCTCCCGCAGGATGGCGTATATATGTTTATGCGGCTTTCACGGATACCTCCGTGTGAGATGCAATAGCAGCGGATACATCCACATTATGCCGTTGTAGTGCTGAAATCACATTCAGCAAACGTACAACTATATGCAGCTCCGTATATGAATGAAGTAGAATGCGAACAGTAAATGCAAACTTCGTTCCAACCATATCCTTTCCATGTTAGAGGTTGCACAGTTTGAACAAATTGTTAAGAAACACAACTTATCCTATTCCACCACCATCGAGATGATGGCCTACCTGTACCACCATACCGAGAAGAAAGTCAAAACTTACCCTCCCCGCCACAGTGATACGGCAGAGGTACATGTTTCGTCTCTACTAGACTCATCATCGCTGCTATTGCATCTCACACGGAGGTATCCGTGAAAGCCGCATAAACATATATACGCCATCCTGCGGGAGGTCGGCGAAGCCGCGTTCAGTATTTGCATGCTTCCTTCTGATCTTTCCTTTGCACAGCCAGGTGCATGTCGGTACCCTGATGAGTCTAGTAGAGACGAAACATGTACCTCTGCCGTATCACTGTGGCGGGGAGGGT
The DNA here is from genome assembly GCA_034092305.1 of Diaprepes abbreviatus. Taxonomy (NCBI): domain Eukaryota; kingdom Metazoa; phylum Arthropoda; class Insecta; order Coleoptera; family Curculionidae; genus Diaprepes; species Diaprepes abbreviatus. The sequence goes on from JASJET010000129.1 coordinate 6,564,128, forward strand.
AAGTTTTGACTTTCTTCTCGGTATGGTGGTACAGGTAGGCCATCATCTCGATGGTGGTGGAATAGGATAAGTTGTGTTTCTTAACAATTTGTTCAAACTGTGCAACCTCTAACATGGAAAGGATATGGTTGGAACGAAGTTTGCATTTACTGTTCGCATTCTACTTCATTCATATACGGAGCTGCATATAGTTGTACGTTTGCTGAATGTGATTTCAGCACTACAACGGCATAATGTGGATGTATCCGCTGCTATTGCATCTCACACGGAGGTATCCGTGAAAGCCGCATAAACATATATATATATATATATATATATATATATATATATATATATATATATATATATATATATAGGTATGCACGATACTGTAGTAACAGCAAATTTTTTTAAATAACAGAATTTTTTCAAAAGTTATTCAAGAAAATCAAAAATAAAATTTTAATTTTGACACTTCTTTTCGTGCTTTTAAAGTTTAACCTTCATACGAGACTGTTTATCAAACTCAACCTTCGTCTCACGTATTGATTAGATCCAAACAGAAATAAATTGAATAAGAGGTAAAAACAGCACAAACTACCTGTAACTTAGAAACCAATGATATTTTAATGTTTTTTAAAATAATTTACTATCCTTGATGAACCAAGGAAATTGGCAAAAAATATCGTATTGTAGATTGTGCCTGTGACAGGTAACTGACAGATGCTTCAAATAGTATGAGGATATAGGAACAAAATGTATATGTTTGCTGTGCGTTTTGTTAAACTAAAGAATTGGTTAACAATTAAAGATGAAAAAATTATGATTTTTTGCAGTTTTTTCTTTAAAATTTTTCGAAAATATGGGGGCAATATCTTATAGGTCTGTTAAAACCCTTCCACATATGCTTCAGCACAAGTTGATTGGCTTATTTGTTACCGAAAAAATCTTAAGAAATATAACAATTCATTGCTTCTTTAGTAAACCATAAATTTTGCAAAAATGAATCTACGACTTTGAAATTAAGTAAAAATTTGGGTCTTTGAGTACTTAATAAGTAGTAAAAATTTGAGACCGATACTTGAAATAATTTTTGCACAATTGCAATATTTTTCACAGAGGGTCAAAGATAATACAAATTATCATTTTACATCATATCATGCCGTAGACTCTACATTAAGTGAAATTTTGCCATATGTATCTACCATGTACTGTGACCCTCTTACACCATCTAAGATTGTTTTGGTTGCCTACGTTTGAGGAGATGCATCTTGCAGCGACTCAGATGAAATACTTGTGTGCGTTTTATAGACAATAACTGATTATATATGTTTAAGCCACTCGCCCCTTTGTAAACCCGCCATTTTTTTTTTGGTGAGTTTCCTGATATTTTAAAAACTGGTAAAGTCGAAAATAGGTGATGTAAAAATATGTGATGACTACCGAATCTGTATGTGTGTTGTTTTTTTTTAAGATTTTGGAAAAACTTGGAACACTCGATGAGGGTAGGCCTACTGCTAGAGTTTCCTTTGATCTTTCAAGTCTTTGATTTGATCAATGTATATTTTGTTAACTAGATTATCTCCTTTCTTACCGATGATAAAATACAGGTTAAAAATTGAGTCTGATGACTACTGTCTTGAACTTGGGGTCCCGAAAGGTTCGATTCTGGATTCTTTAATGTTTATTCTTTTTATAAATGGTTTATCTTTACATATATCGAAAGGTCTCCGACTTAACTAGGGGGATGATACACTCGTTGCCCTCATATAGTCGATTCTTGATGAGCTCCAATTACTATAGCATTTGTACGTAGGGAATTTAGTATATGATCTACAAAAATATAATAATTTTAAATTATGACAAAAATGAAATTATGTTTTGTAGATAACTTTCTCTCGACATAGTCTCGCTAGAGACAAGGATATATTTTTGGGGGTATCGATGGATCAGGGAATGACTTGGAACAATCATATTCATCATATTTGTATTAAGCTCAATAAGATTTACTTTGCGCTAGTCTTCTTCTTTAAGTGCCATACTATTTTGCTGAGCGTAGGCAACTTCTCACACATATCTGTGTTGCGTGCCATCTATGCTGTCTATAGATATGTGGGTCCATCGGCTCTACATGCCTTCTGAAGCATATCTGAGAGGTTATAAATTAGACACAGAGACACTCCTTCAGGTGTATTACATGACGTAATACGTTGCCTTACTGTATTATATTGTAGTATGGGGTGGTGCTGTAAGATTAATAGAGTTTTCCTGATTTAAAAACGCAATTAAGATTATTTTTCAAAGTTAAGACAACAGGAACTTGTTAACTAATCTTTATAAATAATGCATGTTAACTTGAACATAATCGCTTTGTTCCTATAGCCTCTTACAATTGAATGTACCTATCAGTTACCTGCATATTAAAAAAAAAATTATAGTATTATTTCTTTGACATTTATTTCAGAATTTTCAAAAAATAAAACAAATGTGTGATTTTACTGCTTCCAAAAAATTAGTTTGCAACATCTCAAAATTTTGAGAGAATAATAGCGCCCGAAACTTCAGCATTTAAAAAAGTAGGGAACTTATTTTTCCTCGCTCTTCTTTTATACAATATTTTGAGGATTCAGCATGTCAAGTAAATTAAAAATGGTTAATTTCAGAAACCACATAAACGTCTTTTTTTCGAGATACACCGCTTTTTCATTAAATGTCCATTTTAACTAACTAACAATCATCTACATAAGTATATAGTAATATACACCCAAAATACTTTATATCTCAATATACCTCTCCTCCTTTTAAAACGTAGAAAAAGTATTATCTTTAAGTAATCATCACTCATTCTGTACCTAATAACATGTTCATCGTTATAACAACACTGGTTTTCTTGCACTAATTTTTATGTAATCTTTATGAGTGCCCAATAAAACTTCTAAAAATTAACATAACTAACGTTTTATTATTGATTATAAAATTATTTGGCTGCAATATGTAATTTTTTTAGCAAGAAAAAAGTTCTGGTTTCTTTTTCTGATATGCGGCTAAAAATATTAGTTGTTGCAGCCAAATTACAACCAAAGCACGGTTCATACTAGTTAAAATTTTCGACGTTGTAAATAAAATAACTAAACTAATCTAAAATGTGTTTTATTGGGCTCTCATGGCTCAATCACATATACATATATACAACTGTTCAAACAAACCATCCTCATTATTCATTACTTTTGGTTGCACTCTGCTGCTGTTTTGTTTTTCTTATTTTTAGCTGTTGAACCTTGCTTTGTGTTGTGTGGACCCGCCTTTATCCTTTTCCCTTTTCCTATCTTGTGTGGCTTAATGTCCTGGTAAGTATGGCGCTTTCTATTGCTTTGACATTCATAGATATCATAAGTATTCTATTTGTACAGCTTAAAATAAGATCCAAGGATAAGTATCAGTGGCAGCTCGTAACTGTTTGGACAGGTAGTGCCAATACGTTAGGCAAGATAAAAGATCATTATAAAACATGTAAAACAAGAGTTCCCTTACTCATATTCACTGTAAGAAGAATTTAAGTGTGTTTTATGTTTATCTTAACCAAATATAAATATCAGTTTGGACTTGTAATTGTTTAGTCAGGTAGTGACAATACGTGAAACAGGATAATTATAAAACATCTGAAAGGAAAATTCCCTTATCGATAGTCACTGTTAGAAGAATTTACCTGTGCTTTAGGTTTATCTTACCGAATATAAGTTTTTCCTTTTAGGAGAGCGTAGTAAAAGAGTTCTTTAAGAAATTAATTTTATTTGTAGTCATAGCGACAAAATAAAATGACTTTTAGTAACAGAACAAAAATACAGAAACGCTGAAAAATGGATATTATGCAAATATTGTAGTAAATGTTGTGCATAAATGTCGAAGACTAACCCAAACGAAAACTAAATTTGAAATAAAATATTTTTTTAAAACCGCCACGTGCAAACAGAATAAACACGAATGCCGAAATAAAAAAAAACTAATGTCACTTCTCACCCGGTAACAAGTGTGTTCCTTATTCGATATATTTAATAGCATGCGGAAAATGTTGATACTTAGTTCAATTTTTCTCAGTAACATATAAGCCTTTAGATCTTCGTTTTTCTACCGTGACGTTTCAATAAATAGCACAGTCCTATACTGTTGATTATAGAAAATCGGCGCATTTTAAGTTGTTGGCAGACATTCGAATTATTAATAGGAAGAAGAAAATTTAAACTAGTGCCATGGTACTGTGGTATTACCCTTCAACTGGTAAAAGTAAACAATAAAAACATTATCTACAAAGATAATTCCATGAATAAATAAAATATCTCTAAATATTACGAAAAGAAAAATTTTATTTTAATCCAAGACTAAAAGTGACAAACGCTAAAAATCCAAATCGCTCGCTAAAAGCTACCGGTAGGTACATAAATTTTCATAACAGTTTAATGAAACTAAAACTTTGATCAAAATTATGCCACTTCCTAAAAAAATCCCTTTGTCGTCAGGCCCAACCAATCGATCCAGAACTAACGGCAAAACTTTTGGGTCACGGTGTAGCAGTATCACCCGTAGTAACCGTAGAACCTCGTAGAAGAAAATTCCATAAAGCCATTCGGCTGAACATGCCCGCACCAACGGCACATTCACAGGGCATGATTAATCAATATAGTGGATCCGCACCAACGTTAAGATTACTTTGTTCTATAACAGGTAAGTTTAATGCAGATCTAGTTTATTTGTTAATATTAAGTATGTTAGAAGGTAACTGTGATATAAGGTGTGCAATAATTAGAAATTTAAGGATTTGTCAGCTCCTATTCATTTTAAATAAAATACATTAAAAATAATAAATCTTGGATCTTATGTAACTTATTCCCCTTATGGCGTTAGTTTTTGAGTTATTAAGAGAAGTTATTTTCTGTGTTTTTATATCTTCATTCATTATCACAGAAACTTGTGAATCTGACTTGACAACACCGCGAAGGAATTATGAAAGGTAATTGAAGCTAAAATTACGAAAATATTTACGTGAATTACAAAGAGGTGATTTTTTTAATGACACATAAACATTCCAATTACTGATCAATATCTACTGGCTGAAGTTTTGTAGGGTCACTAAAAATTGGCTATTGGTTTCTACAGCACTTTCCATTTAGCTGCTATAAGAGTTATACATCATTTGTTAGGTTTCTTTCATTTAAGTTATAAAACTGTAAGCGCTGCTTTAATAAAATTAAAAAAAGTTTTTGGGCATATGTTGAGTAGTTTAAAAATTATACGGAGTCCAATTTATATTGGTTCAGATTATACCTAACTATATAACCTTGTATCACATTTACGATAATATTATTTAAGTTTTTTGCAATAATTATAAAACCTACTTCAACAAAATTAGGGCTATAAGTTTTATACTTACTGCAATGAAAATTAATAATTTCTATTCCTGATTAAAACTAATACTTGACATCAAAATTTGACCAATATTAAAATTTTCCTTTTAGTTTTATTTATTTTTTCCATTATGTCTTGATGTTGTGTTGTGTCCTTGTATTTTTTGTAAATTGTTTTTGTTGTTAAGGGGTTGGCAAGCTTTTAGAATATAGTTTTAAAGCTTTAAATATTTTCAAAAAATAGTTATTTTAAGTATTTTAGACGTACTTTAAAGTATCTTAAATTTTAATCGATTTTACTACCGGCCCCTTATATCTTAGATGGCCTTAGATTGTAGCTTTAGAACAGTAGCTTAAGAAAATTATCTAGGTAGATAAATGGTATTATTAATTTAGTATAGAGCATGTAAATATGCTACACATTGGAAGAAAAAAGGAAAATCATAACTCAATACAAAACTGCTGTTATTTCTGCGAGTAAAAATTTTAACAGATTTTTTAGGTAGAAAGTTTGCCAGCCTCGTGCTTTTTGTTTTCGACGACGTCATATGCTAACCTCACTTTTTCATCAAGAATGTTTCTTTTTCATAATGGCGTCACATGAGGTATTTCGTAAAATATTTTGTTATTTTATGTAATAATAAAACTAGTATTAGATAACCGAATAAACAGTTCTTTAGGTCATGTGAAAAATATATAATTTCAATAAAAGTTGTCTAATTAAAGTTATTTCGTAGAATTCTAAAAATTTCGCCGCGTCAAATTATTTTCTTTATATTTTGTTGGTTAGGATTCTTGTAATTACTAACTTTTATTGTAGCGAAGCGCAGGGTCGTTGTTACAAAGGTATTTAAAACTTTCTGAACAAATATTACATAGACTGTTTTATGCAAATATGAAAGGAGAAGTTTATTTAGAACATAGATTCCTAACTTTTTCTAAGCCATCGCCCCTTTTGCAAAAAAAAATAAACTGAATGCTCCGCTCCCTCGTAGTCGCTGCACCTAATATCAAAATTTTATATTAAAAATTAGAACACCAGCAAATATATTACAAAACTGTTTATTTATTATATATTAGAAAATTAACATAAAATTTAATAATCAATTCAAAAATTAATGAGACGGTTGAAGCTGGTGTGGTTTTAATAATTTGTGAATATCGGGTTCTAATTTTGACAACAGTCCCAAATCGTTACACTCAGTGAAAAGTCAATTTGCGACCGTATTTAAAAATTTTTCCATTTCCCACAATCCAGGGTAGAGTCTTGGTATTGATTTTTTAATCCAGAACTCTCGGTTTTCATTTTTGAATTTTACTTTTAAGTTCCTCGTTGGCTACGAGTTCTACCAACCATTCTTCTAGATTTGAGAATAACGTGAAATTTCTCAGTGAAATCAGCACGAAGAACGCCAAAATGTTGGGAGAAAGCATGTAAATCTTCTCGTTTTACAAACACTGCTAATAATACTGAAAAGTAGCAGCATTTATCTCTACCAAACTTCCGCTTGAACAAAAAAAGTTTCCTCACGTTTTTTGTTTTAATTAAATTCAACTCACTACTTTACAATTGTAAATTTAGTTCATACCTTGAAGCTGTGTAACCATCGGGAAATATTTTTCGAAACGAATTAACTATGATGCAACCAATAAATTATTGGAAATACAGTTACCACAGTGAGAGATTATCACAAAACGCAAAGAGACCAAATTAGGACTCCTTTCTTAATCGAAAAAAAAAATAATAATAACACAATAACGTTTACTTGTAAACACTTGAAATTAGCATTTTTTTAATAGTATAAACCATGAAAAGAACATCTGTGGTTTTTTTATTTCGACAAGGTCTATTTTTTCCAAGAGAGGAAATAATTGGATTTTTTCCTTCTTGCACATGCCATATAGGGTTTTCCCTGACATTTGAAGGGCAGTGTTTACTTGCTAAAAATAAAATTGTTTTTACCTCTTGGACAGATGAAACTGATTCCACAGGACCACCGTTTCTCTTCTCCAACTCGAAATACACAAATTAAACACAAGCTATTGTGTTTGCCTGTTTCACCACCCATTACCTAAAAGGACAAATCGAATATAATTACTTTATTTTAATTTTTAATGCCTGATTATTACAACTGAATAAGGTAGTGCAAAAAACATTTTAAAATTATATACGTGTATCAGGTATTTAGACACCGACGACAGATTTGGAGGTTAGAAATGTTTATATGTCTAGGTTTAGTTTTTTAGTAAAAATAATAAATAATTATCGGTAATAAATTATAAAACAATAATTAATTGCTTTTATATAAAACAATCTTCTGTTTTAAATTCACTTGATTAATCAAAATTTCCCAAAAACATGATGTAAATAAAACTCTGAACTATGACTGTCAATAAAATAATGTTTTGATTAAAGTCAAAAGAAAGTCTGTATTCATAAAACGAAAAAACTTGTTTGTTTCGGTTGTCTCTTTCTATCTTACTCTACCCATAATGTCAGATTTTCTGCAACGTATGGCTTGGATTGGAAGAATAATGTTTTTTTTTTCCATTCTTTTATTATTTCTATACAAATTGAGATGAACAGATCCCAAAACTGTCTTTGATATACTTGTAAATTGATGACGCATCGGTAGTCTTTCACTTGAACAACTGTATGTATGTATGTATTTTTACAGGGTTTTATGTCAGTTCAGTGAAATATACTTAATATAACTTAATTAAAAATTAATTTTTATATCGTATATGATGAAGAATAATAATGGAATCTTCTGCAGACTTGGTGTAAAAATCTATGGTGACTTATACTTCCTAAAATCAAGTCACTAAAAATGTAACAAAACAATCACATTTCAAAAGCGAAAACAGGTCTTTCAAATAACCGCTGTCATTTTTGAACGTAATCAAGTGGGCGTACACTTCTTTGTTCCTGCTTTCCAAGAAATCTAGTACTAAGTCAAAAAGACTATAAAAACGATTCGGACAAATACTTTTAGAGGACCAACGAATATCTGTGTGAAGCAGTAGGCGATTGAAAGCTTCATGATTTTCACTACATAATTGGGCTAAATAATCTATCACTCAATGAACTGTTTCTAACTTACTGTCTGCTTTAATAACGTAATGAAGCCACGTATGCAGGACTTTATTGAGGTTCTTCGCAACAAAATGTTAATGATGAATTACACAATATACAGTCAATACATACTGCTTGTTTGAAATGCGCTATAAACTACTTGCGATGTCCCGTCATTGCTGAAGCATCATAAGTAGTCGCTGATAAAATATTAGAATAGGAATTTCTTTCTCATTTATGATATCGATTTTCCGTTTGTATCGGCATCCAAATTTTTAGCAAATAAAAGTCTTTCCTTTATGAATCGTAGATATGATAAGATTGCGTATTTCGTGAGTTGGTAGAGTTGACTCATCGGGTTGAATGGAAAATCGCATGACATTTCAACGTCTTTAACACTTTCATCAATTCTACATTGCACTGAATTATTAAAAGGAATTTTCTTGATGCATTCTTATGATAAAGAACAGCTTTTAATAAGTCTTTCAATGTAGGTCATTTTTTTGACCAGAGAACGATGCAAAAAGGTTTGGTATGCTTGTTTCAAATATTTCTTTTTCGGTCCTTGAAAGTAGGATATATTTTTGTCTGTTTTATTAGCATGCATTTTAATCAAATGCTTATGTATCCTAGAAGGCTTGATAACTTCATTTGAGCAAACAAATTAAACACACTGGTGATGATTCGTTTCTTGAAGAATACGTAAATCCATATTTCAAATACTTAGTACTGTACTGTCGGCGTTTCTTCTTAAAAAGATGACGAAGGGCAAATTTTGCGGTGGTTCTAATAGATGTACTTATCAACTGTTCATTTTTATATTATTTAATATAATAAATGACTTATATATCACTCACACATAAGAATTATAACCATACAGTGCATACATCGACTTGCAAGCTCCCATATTTTTGTCTCAACATACCAGCTAGCTTGTCATTACTTACTAACTTGCGGAGTATGTATTATTAATTTCTTTCCTCCGCGCACTTTAACGCCCCCCTAAACCTATAACCGTCCTCTGAAAAGACTTTAGCGCCCACTGGCGGGCTTTATCACACCTATTAGGAACTTTTGGTATAAGGCTTCTTTGAAATTATTTTTTTTTGATAACGTCCCGTTGGCCTTCCTAATGGTACTCGTTACTTTGGACTGGCACGTTAGACGCATCCCTAAATAACAAATTCAAATGAAGGTGTTCGATTGATTATGATGAAAAGACAAAGAACGTGTATAAAAAATACACACCTGCGAGACGAGATAACGAAAGCTGGCGTTATTTAAGAATGACATTTGTTGTAAAATTATTTTTCTTATCTCAAGATATATCTCTTCTTTGAAGAAAATATTCTTATTTCATTTGCTCTGTGTAGTATTTTATTTCCTCTAAATAAACAAGCTCCTTCACTTCAGGGAAATTATATTGTGGAATAAACAGATATTTTCCCTAGACGCAGGGTCAGAAGATTTTTACTGTCTTTTATGTTTATCTTACCAAGCATAGAGGAACTAAAAACATTATTCATACGAAACTTGGAGGTTTTAAGTGTCGTCACTTCTAAAAAATAGACATACAAAACAAAACGGTTTATATGTTTTCTCACACCCTCACAGCCAACTATATATTTTTTATTTAATTTGCGGCCGCGAGACTTCTTCACTTCCACTTTGTTTTTCAATTTTTAGATCAGATAATGATCATTCTTTAACGTAAGTTTTTCCTTTAAATAGAGCTCACTAAAAGAATTCCTTAAAAAATTAACTATATTTATAGTCATAGCGGTGTATATAACGACTTTTAGTAAAAAACTAAAACACGCACCGCTTTTGAAAAATAAATATTATGTAAATAGCTCGGCAAATACACAAGAAATAACTAAATTAAATTTAAGATAAATTATATATTTTTAGGACAAGTCCATATAAAATAAACAGAGACGCTGAAAAACTGATGTCACTTCTCACTCGGTAATCAGTGTGCTATTTATTTCATTTATTTAATAGCATTCCAATCATTTAGCACCTGGCACAAATTTCGCCATAGCTACAATCGGAAAATGTTATACTTGTCCATGGTTACATCTTTCACGCTCTTTAGATTTTGTCTTTCCACTGTGCCGCATCAATAAATGACACAAATTCTATGTTACTGGTTATAAAAAATTCGCGCGTTTTAAGCTGTTGCCTTGTTACCAGATGTCAAAATTATTAGTACAGAAGGACAAAATTAAGTAATTGTGGCACCACCCGACGTTACGCCACTGCTTTTATCGATTTCAAAGCTTTATACTTTGATTTTAGTCCTTAGTTTTGCTGTGTAAAGGCTTGTTTGTTGATATATTTAATAAGAATTATAACAATGTTAGGAGCAAGAGAAGAAGGTCTAGGTTTCACTAAATCGGGTTTAAAAGTTAAACCTTTTTAAAATGACAAATATAGTTAAAAATCAATAGAAAGCAATGGTTTCAAAACTTATTAAACTGCACCCTTCTGAAGTATGTCTGAAGATAACCAGTTTCTTAAAACGAGTTTCCTTCAAATAAAATCTCGATTTTTGGAAACAAAAGAAAAAATATATTTTAGAGCTATATTCTAATAACTTTTTATTCCGGAAAGAGATCCTATTTACTCAACATAAAAAAGAAAAGGTATAAAATAAAAATCGAAAATTGGAAATAAAAATTTATGGGGTTGATATTTAAAAATCGCAATTTTAAACAATACTGATGAAAAATGTTCGAAAAACATGTTGGTAACAAAATATCAGATAGTAGAAGGAAAATTTTTATACGGATAATCTAGGATATTTGAGATACTTATCGCCTATGTGTCAGGATTAAACAATGAAAAAATAGCATCTTGTCGTATCTGTTTGATGTTATATATTAGTCCGTAGATTCTGCCTATAGGTTCTAGTACTTTCAGAATATTAAACAAAAAAGTAAAAAAGGTTCATATATATAATAACTAACAAAAAACTTTACGAAATACCTTGTAAAAATATACATCACTACTCTAGAGAAAACTAATGCGCTATTATTTAATAATTTTCACGCGGGGACCCATCAGGGGTGTTTCGGAAAAGATCTCTCAAAGGTAACTAACTAAAAATATTTTGGGCTGCCCCCTTTAGAATGTACATTTTTATTGATTTAATTTTTTATGTTATTATTTTCCATCTTATAATGGATTTTTTTATTAGGAATGTGAGAGATGGGCGTACGCAGTTCTGTATAATTTTCTTCGTTTTAAATTATAAACGATTTGGCTTCAAATTTTAGTTTTATTTTTTAAATAATGCATCTGTTACTATAATACATGTTACACAGGGTGATTCATTATATCTGAACCAGCCAGTATAGATTTTATTCCTAGAAAAAGTCTTAGTACAAACGTGTTGGAATTTCTTTTCTCACTGACAGTAGCTATAGCTTATTTAGCTGTTGAATACGTAATTTTTCTAATACGAAATTTTTCAAAAAAGCTTAATTTTTGTGTTTAGTTCAGATATGAAATAAAAATTGACTTGACATATTTTCATTTAACCTTTTAAAATGATCCACAGAAAATTTTTTTTTCAATAAAAAGATAAAAATTGGTGTAAAAACTTTATACAAAAAAGTCATACTTTAATTATAAAGTAAGACGACAACTTTTTAGCAACTCAAAAATTAAAATATTTATATAAAATAATACAAAACTATTTATGAAGAGGGTGCTTTTCCAAATTTCCATTAACTCTATTTTAGCGTTTGTTCTGTTGTACAAGATTGAAATTAAATGCGGAATTTCCATTAAAATAACTTGGCTACGTCCATGATGGTATATATGGTACTGATCTATTTCTTCTTTAAATCATTAATAATGAAAACCCAAAATGTTTGTGGCTTATAAAATAAAATCTATAACATATGGTCAAAACATAGTGAATCATCCTGTACATGAAACAAAACTTAAATAATAGTGTATGAAAGCAATTAGCTGTGTATATTTACTTAAGTTTTTCGTCTAATTTTTGCCTTTTAGTCGTAATATTTTGTTGTTTTATTTAAATTTACATTTTATTAAAAAATCACAAAAACACAAATATTGCAATTTTCACCTTATTAAGATAGATTTGCTGCATACGTTTTTCCTAAGTTATGTTTAATTTTATTTTTAAAACTCTTTGTGTCCGTCAGATCAGTCGTACATTAAGTTTTTTTTTACTATAAATTTTTGAAACTGAAAAAATCATCGGAAGTTAGTTGCCACGCGACTGGTCTTTTCTGAAACCATTCGAAAGACTTGCTTGGCTTTTTGTTGATGCTTGACACCTGCATTGCTTCACTAAATTATAAGTACTTTAGTTGATTTAGCTTAAAAACTAAACGAAGTTCGTAATTTTTATATTTAAGGGTAAAAACTGAATGGTAAGATTACGATTACGTTTCAACAAATGTTTTGTTTTATATAAGCCATATAACAGATCTTTTACAGCAATATCACGTAAGTGCATTTGTAAACAAAACTTATGCAAGTAGCAATAATCCAGTCAAATAAGCCTAAAAGTCTTCTTGATTTGTTGTTCTGTCACTTTAGTTTCTGGATAAATAACTTCGGAATGATGCCAGGAATATTTGATTTTGCGCCAGTCTGAAAAGGTGAGCATGAAGCAGGAAAAATTGTTTATTGCAAATCTTTTAAATTTTGATGAATTTTTCGTCCTTTTTTTCCCTTGTATCTTCGTAAATACCAATGTTAGAGAAAAGATTCCTAGGGCATAGTCTGTACGTTGGAAAATTGCCTTTCGATCTATGCTATTCACATTCTTAAAAAATATGCAATTCTCGCTTCTATTCTTGAGCATTTTTAGAAACTATTAACTAATTTTTAATAAATAGCCAAATGTAAATTTCATATCAACAAATACTTGAAGTATTATATCTCTGAAGTTATTGGTCTGATCAGGATGATTCTTTTTGGAGTGAAGCTTTTGTTCAACCACTTTAAGCATCAAAATCAAAAAAATTTCTAAGCTTGTGACGTTTAGTATAAGTAAAAAAAAATTAGTACCTCCGAGAAATCATAATTAAACATATTTTGTCCATTTGTTTGAAACTCTCTATTTGCTCGCTAATCTAGAATAACAAATTAAAAACTATTTCACCGATCGAGACAAGACGAGGGGGTATTTATTTATTAAAAAGTTAAATTTTACATATTTAGAAATCAAAAACATTGGTTGAATCGCTTGAAAAAAATATCGTTATTTTATAATTTTTTTGCATATTTCGAAAGTCGGAATAGCATAGATCGAAAATAAATTTTCCGACGTACAAATTATATTCTATGGATTTTTTCTTTATTATTGGTATTTACGAAGATATAACGGAAAAAGGGGCAAAAAATTCATCAAAATTTGAAATTTTAGCAATAAAGAATTTTTCCTGCATCGAGCTCACCATTTCACACTGTCATATTTTGGAGTGACTTATCCAAAAACTAAAGTTACATCAAAACATTGCTATTTCAATATCTAATTTGGCTGGATTAAAAGGAACGAATTCCCTTGTAGAATTAGCATATCGTTAGAACTAGGGTGCGGAATTTGAATGCTGAATAACATAATAATATTTATGGTTATGTTTGGAAAAGTGTTGACAAACAGTAGATATGTTATTTCTTGGTACATACACCGATTCTATGTTATCCTTGTCTAATTGCAATATTTAAACTAGTATAACATACTAATCGGTACGTTACTTTCAGAATAAAGTAAAAGTATGAATTTGTGGTTGCCTAAAATATTATTATTATTATTTTCAAAATGTAAATAACATCTAACAATATTAACCGATAAAAATACATTTCTAATTTCACTTTTCTTTGATATTAATGATAAACTTCGCATTTATAGTAATTTCCAACACTTAAAAACACTGTAAGGAGAAACAAGCAAAAAAACTGGAAGAAAATATTTGTGTACTTCAGAAAAGCTCCATCCGCACTGATCATGAACAACATTCGAACAAATTTATTGTTGTTTAAATCTACTAGTATGATCAGAAATTTTAAGACTTACCTGAACATGAAGTCTACGAACGTGTTTTTCAGATTAACGATTAATATTTTCTTTCAAATATCTACATCTTAGTTTACCATTATGTGACTTAAACAAATCTTAACAATTTGAACTATGTTTAGTTGTTACATCCTTTGTCTGTGGTTCAACAAGAACTAAAATATAAAAAATTACTTATCAGTCTGCATTAATTAAAATTTAAATTTTAAAAAATCTCGATCATCAGCGTCTATGCTTGGAATTGGATTGGATTTTTGAGAAAAAGAGCAAGGCAAAACTCTATAAGCTAGGCTTATGAATCGCTTCTTGCTCAAATATATTCAAAAATGAATAATACTTTTTATTCCACTGTAGTCTTCATTTTTACATAATCAATAAAAGTTTATAATGTCGATTTTCTCCTGTTTATCTAAATAATTTTGGAAACATCTTAAGACAAACTTTTCCTGTTGCCCAAAAAATCGTTATCAACCGCTCGCTATAGCATAAACAGACTCTAACTA
The DNA here is from genome assembly GCA_034092305.1 of Diaprepes abbreviatus. Lineage (NCBI taxonomy): Eukaryota > Metazoa > Arthropoda > Insecta > Coleoptera > Curculionidae > Diaprepes > Diaprepes abbreviatus. The sequence continues at coordinate 6,579,149 of JASJET010000129.1, forward strand.
CATAGGGGCACCAAAAAGTTCGAAAGTCTAGAGACCCCTCTTCTACACTTATATAATTTGATACACTTAATTCAAATGTGGGGTTTAAATGACCCCATTAGGTCAGGGCTTTTCGTAAATCAAAGAAATTATCTGAAACCGCTAAAACTGGCAATTTCTCTCATTCTGATAACCCGAATTATTCCTACCATAGTAATGGCATACCTGGGATCCTTTGTTCTATGTATTCAAATGCACCGAGTCGGAACCGGGGGTCAAGAGCAAGGTGAACGTTTCTACTCAGACATCAAAGTAATGGAGTGGAGGTTCCTTGGGTGTTGCGATATAATCATGATGCCAAAACCGAACTCCCTTCTTAGATACTTTGAAAATTATAAAATTGCAGGTTTTGGATTTAGAGCACAAGGTGTCAAGACCTAAAAAATTGAGGAAAAAAATATAAACAATTTCAAAAAGTTTTAAGAATTGCCATTTTTAATGTTTGTAGATAAAAATCACGTTCTTTGTAACTTCAAATGCTTATAAAACCGATTTTTAGGTGGGCTAAAAAAGAAATTACGCGTCTTTGAAAAATGTTTCTTCTTCTTTTACCATTTTTTCATTTGTGATTCTACAAAGAGTTGAAGTTTCAAAAATCGCAAAAAATTCCTAATTTCACACTTTTGTGTGTTTTTTAAGGCTAAAAGATCATTTTTTCTTGTGTTCACCGCCCAAGGGTGATTCAGGTTATTCACATCTCTTCTTGATAATATGCAAATATAAAGATGACCAATTAGGGTAATTTAAGTTGTCAGAAATGTCATTTAATCCAAAAAATGGCCAATTAAGCGTTATTTGATCATTTTCGTGATTTACGAAGAACTGTGACCAGATGAAGCGGTGAATTAAAGGCTACTCCACAAAGCGCGCGCAGTGCTACTTTTGAAGGTTGAAAAAAAAACGTTGTCATATTGTGACACGTTTCAAATGGAGAATAATTTGAATAGAACAAATACCTCTTTTGAGAGTAAATAACTTTTGGGTGTTTTTTTTTAAAGTTCCCTGTATTTCCAGATAAAAAGTAATATAGGAATCGGGAATTATTGTTATTAAAATTGGAGAATGTCATATGTAAGTTACTAAACACTGGTACTTTCTCATAGGTTGCACCAAATGACGAAAATATTCGGGCGATGGGCATAAAATAGTATCAATAAAAGTATCAGCATCAGTACCGATTTAAAAGCTGCAAGCTTGGATATTTAAAAATTTTTTAGAAGTAAAATATCACTTTTAATTGTAATGGCATCGAAAATATCAATTACAAGAGGTAAAACTCATTTATAAAAACAGTCCAAGCGTTAGTGCTGATTTCAAGAATTCAAGCCATTTTCAAAAATTTGTTATAAAAAAGTTTGCCTGCTTTTTAGTTGTAGCCCAAAATTTAGCTGTTTTAAAAGGAATATTGTAAGTGATGTTGCTCTATAGAAATACCTATCGAAAAACGCTTTTGTAAAATCATTTTAGCTTGTGTCATTATTATTTTTAATATTAAAATTGGCTTACCATAATCACAAAAATGTTAGCTTAGTGTTTCAAACCATTGGCAAAATTCGAGCTTCTAGCTTAGCGGTGAAATTTTAAGTTTTTTTCCATTTTTTTTTGGTCCTTCGATCAGTGAAACTCTAACTCTTGAGTATCTCTATAAAATTAAAAAAAAAACTGAAATTTATTATTATTTATCAAAGGTATAGTAAGTTATTAGATTAGTTGTTTCTATAGACATTTGCGCTGCTCAAAAGTCTATAATTTGCAGATTACTTAAAAGCAGCGCCAAACAAAAAAATTTATCATGTCTAGGACTACATTTTCTAGACAAATTTTAATTAAATTACTTTTAGATTTTGTTCGGACATCTAATTGAAGTCCTCAAAAGTAAAAGGATATTGCATAGACTATATTTTATTACATATAATTTTAAATAAATTAGTTTTTCATGGTGTAGCAAAATAATGAAAGAAACAAGCATGCTTGTTCGAAACAAACGTGAACTACTGAAAAACTACCGGTATAAATTTAGAGTATATATAGGTGAACTTTATGTCGACACAGTATAAGTTCGCAACATAATGGAAATATTTTTATTATCGGAATATTGAAATAGAGAATTGATTCAACATGTCCAATAAGCCAAGAATCAACTGTGACATATGTCATGTGACCAGCTCTCCTTCTTCAAGTGCCTATCCATTCTGGATGTTGGCGATCATCCTGACGATTAAAATCTTCTTGACTGCTGTACGAAAGACTGGTAGTTGTCATTGAGAACCATGTACATAGATTCTTAAGCCCCGAAATCTTTCTCCTTCCTGATATTCTGTTTCCCAACATCTTATCTTGTAATATGCGTTGTAAGAGATCAAAATTCTTTTCGTTTCTCATTATATGACTGAGGTATTCCAATTTTCGTTTCTTCACCGAGTTCAGAAGTTCCATATCTTTTCCAATGCAATCTTATTTGTTATGTGCTCCGTCCACGAAACTTTCAAAATCCGATGATACAGCCACATCTCAAAAGCATTTATCTTTTTACTAGTTCATTCAGTTAGGGTCCAACATTTTATCCCGTATAACAAACCAGAAAACAAGTAACAGACCTGTTTAATTTTCGCTCTACATCTCGTTGAAAATGTTAAACTATTAACTTATTTCCTGAATAATCCTTTATCCATATTTACGGCTATGAAAGAGTTCGGACTTATTTAATATCTTCACACTGAATACTTATTAATGGGCATCAAATTTTAATTTTATATACAGATCAGAAAAATACAAATATATATTTTAAATTACTTAAAAACTAAACACCCAGTAATTCAAAAACACGGCTACTGCAGATCCAGCTTTATGTGAATTCTTTACCTGAAGACTTTTCCCTTATGTGTCTATATTCTTATGTAACATCCTGTATATAAAAGGAAGAAAGGAAGTTTTCCTTGCTTCATCACGTATTACAAAAATTTGGTACATTTCAGCTTATAAAGGTAAATTTTTGACATGTTTTATCTATTTTAGTTTTTACCTTTTAGGTAGATCTTCGGAAGCAAAGGATATTACGTTGAACAAAAGTTCTAGCTTATATTTTTTTTAACTTTTTTACGTAACACTTGAAGATTATTACACCCAAGTGTTACTGGACATCTTTACCCTATTTTTAGTACATAGATGTTGGTATTTAGGCTAAATCATCTAAACAAACAGCAATAAGCTCAGGACAATAGAACCGCATGGTACTCTTTTTTCTCAACTGTCAATAGGACTAACAAAGAAAATCTTTCAAACCAATGCATGGTCAAGATACTATATTTACTGGTTATACACGTCAAAGATGAAAATATGCATTTTATTTTATTTGTATATTTATTTGTAACTTTTATTGAAAATACACCAATAATTAAAATCAATTTTATTACAAATTAAGGTGGAACAACACGAGCCCAATGGGAGGACGTTACGGGATCCACCCCGTTAACTTTTGTAAACGACGTCGTATCTTTTACCACCACGGTGTCTGCCAGATTCTGGCTTATGGACTGTAGAAATATCGGTGATGCTACAAAAATGGCTACCGAACTATATAAGTAAGTATTTAGAAAACATGGAGGCCTTTTTTTGAGTTATCTATACCTAAAGATCGACAAGCAATACTTATTTAGGGTTTAGTTTAAAAATAGATGAGTAAATTATTTTTATGGTCATTGATATATAAGTAATTTGGAGAAAGTGATGGACAGAACCTTATAATAATAAAAACCGGGACAGAAAAGTGGTTGTTCTTTCCGAACTACAAGGCATTTTTTTGGGTTTATTTAGAGTTACTTTAATAGCCTATGAGCTCTATTTAAAATTTAAGTCAGCTTGAAATTTTGTATACCTACAAATTTTAATATAAGAAATATGAATAATTTTTTTTTTTTTAATTAAAGGCATAATAAAACCTTTTTCCATATTACATATTCTTAAATTTCGACGGTATTTTAAGTAATAACCAAACAATACACCATATTAAAATTTGGTCAAATTTGAAAATCACCCTATTGATCGTAAACGAATCAAGAAAGCCAAGATCTGTTTTCACATTCATATGTTTCTCCAAAAAGGAGCTCGAGAATGGGGGGTTAAATTATTTTTGTAGGTTACGGTTTTTAAATCAACCTATAAAAACTCCGAAATTTGCCCACCCTGTACAAACAAACAAAAATAAAGTCAACTGCTTTTTAGTCGATCTTTCAGATGTCAATTCAGACACACTCCATATTACAAACGTGTGTTTAAAAATACACAGTGTATCCAATTTAAAATTAAATCAATTTAAGATGATTATATAGCTTTTATTGAAATCTCTGTAATATGTAAAGTTCAAATAACTGTAAAAATTTCTTCTCTATATGCAAAGGATTACCCATTAAACGATGCACTGCATTTACACATTTGTTTTAATTTAAACTGTATCTTTTTAGGGAAGCTATCCACGTTCCTTTCATGGCAAAATTCGTGGTATTCGCCAAACGGGTGGATCCTCTAGAGGCAAGACTGAGAGTGTTCTGTATGACAGACGACAAAGAAGACAAGACTTTAGAACACCAAGAGCACTTCACCGAAGTGGCCAAGAGTAGAGACGTAGAAGTTTTAGAAGGAAAACCGCAGTACATAGAATTCGCAGGCAATTTGGTACCTATAACGAAAAGCGGAGAGCAATTGCAGTTCTCCTTTAGAGCCTTTAGGGAAAATAGGTTACCTTTCTCGGTGAGAGTTAAAGATCAGCACGCCGAGGCTGTAGGAAGATGCTTGTTTATGAGAGAGGCAAAGGTAAGAGATTGAGTTTTGTTAGAGCTACTGCAAATGGAGAGCTCATTTATTCTGATGTGGTTCTGCTTTAAAGTAGTTCATCGGCTAACCGAGTTTCTATATACTTTCTTGAAACTTCGGGTATTCATTGTTGATATAATTATTTTTGTAATACTGCCAATTTTATTACATCTGGCTCATCTCATAGTCGATATAATCAATATAAATTATATATATATATATATATATATATATATATATATATATATATATATATATATATATATATATATACAGGGTGTCCAAGATAAGGATCCTAAGCATGGGGATCTCGGAAACAGTTGGAGATACGAGGTCGGTTAAATTAGAGAAAAGTTGGGCAATTTAGTGCTAAATTAAACGCAGTTAAAAAAATTTAAAAATTTCAAACACTTCCGGAGATTTCCGGAAAGAAACGAAATTTGGCAAAATCGTTTTTAATTTTTGCAGGCTTTATTTAAAGAGATATCTGAAAATAAAAGGTAGATTCTCATTGCCACTTTTTATTTTTTATAATTTGGTCTAAACAAAATTTAAATCCGACGTTTCGTTTCTGAGATACCATCATGAACTTTCATTTTTTATATGGAACAAAAAAAAGTATCCCATGTATTTGATAGCATTTTTTATTACAAATTCAACGGTGTATCACACTTGCATATCAAGTGTGTAGTTCATTGGCTTTTATAAAACTGATATACCTTTCTCTCTCGCTCTCACGGAGCTCTTATGGAAAGTACTTGAACTACGTATTCGATATGCAAGGGTGATACACCGTTGAATTTGTAATAAAAAATGCTATCAAATACATGGAATACTTTTTTTTGTTCCATATAAAAAATGAAAGTTCATGATGGTATCTCAGAAATGAAACGTCGGATTTAAATTTTGTTTAGACCAAATTATAAAAAATAGAAAGTGGCAATGAGAATCTACCTTTTATTTTCTGATATCTCTTTAAATAAAGCCTGCAAAAATTAAAAACGATTTTGCCAAATTTCGTTTTTTTCCGGAAATCTCCGGAACTGTTTGAAATTTTTAAATTTTTTTAACTGCGTTTAATTTAGCACTAAATTGCGCAACTTTTCTCTAATTTAACCGACCTCGTATCTCCAACTGTTTCCGAGATCCCCATGCTTAGGATCCTTATCTTGGACACCCTGTATATATATATATATATATATATATATAAAATTTGCGCCTTGGTAGAAGATTATGGATAGCCCTAAATTTTGGAAAAATAATGCCCCACATCATATATATATATATATATATATATATATATATATATATATATATATATATATATATATATATATATATATATATATATATATATATATATATATATATATAAATATGTAGATAAGTTTTTGTCCGTGTAATTTAAAGTAAAATAGAATAAAATATTGGCGAAGCGGACGTGAAAATTTGTCAATCTACATGATTCTCGTATTAAAAAGTGCGGAGCACTCCAAAGTATGGAATAACTCCGGGTCCGACAGATGGCGACAGCGCTGTTTCGTCCTAATATGGGACTCGTCAGGCCACCGCAGTCGGTACAAACCATCATATCAAGTGGACCATCGAGATGTCGCCTTTGTCGTCTTATTTGCCGTATTTTGATTATAAGTATGGCTTATACGATGCAAAGGCAAGATGATGGTTTGTACCGACTGCGGTGGCCTGACGAGTCCCATATTAGGACGAAACAGCGCTGTCGCCATCTGTCGGACCCGGAGTTATTCCATACTTTGGAGTGCTCCGCACTTTTTAATACGAGAATCATGTAGATTGACAAATTTTCACGTCCGCTTCGCCAATATTTTATTCTATTTTACTATATATATATATATATATATATATATATATATATATATATATGTATATATATATATATATATATATATATATATATATATGTATATATATATATATATATATATATATATATATATATATATATATATATATATATATATATATGGGAAGAATAATATTTAACTTAGGAACTGCTCTATATATTTTTCTCTAAAAACGAATATATGATGTATAATATTATAATAAATGTGATGTGAAGGTATAGCCATGTCGTCAATTCACACAGTTGTGATGTAAAATTCGTTATATATATATATATATATATATATATATATATATATATATATATATATATGGGAAGAATAATATTTAACTTAGGAACTGCTCTATATATTTTTCTCTAAAAACGAATATATGATGTATAATATTATAATAAATGTGATGTGAAGGTATAGCCATGTCGTCAATTCACACAGTTGTGATGTAAAATTCGTTATCTGGTGGTTTGCGTTATTTGTCTTTAAAAAGTTGCATAAGAATAAACTTAAAAATCTGCTTTAGAATAAAATAATCACAATTACGTTTGCTCTACTTTTAAACCACTTTTACACAACTTCAGACATTTCAGTTTTAATATTTGTCCATAGATCTTTGGCCTTTTTAACATAAAAACATATATTCTTATTTTTCACACTTTTAATAAGCTTCTCACGGTAATTACGTGATACTTGATAGCATTGTTATTGTATAGTTTCCATAAGATGTTCAAATTCGGTAGACGTGAGTCATATTCATTTAAAACTTTACTCTTCAGATATGACCATAAATTTTTAGTAGGACTAATATCTGGATTTTGCAATGACCATATAAGGACTTGGAATCTTCGGTTATTCAACTAATTTTTCACTAATTTTGAGATACGTTTAGGATCATTGTTATGTTGGAAATTTATCTCATTATTACAGTTTAACATATTTTCTATTGTTTATGTTAAATGTTTCTTGATAATACTACAGTACACTTCTTTATTCCAATTACGATTAATCCTATGGATTGAACCTACTCCAAAAGCTGTTAAACAGCCCCACAACTTGATACTACTACCACCGTGTTTCACTGCCTGAATGTAATCCTTTGCATTATTCGTTTCTCCGTTCTTTTCCAATTCTATCTGCAAGCATTTCTCTCTCTGACCGAATTACCTTCATCCAATCATCATCATCATTTTATATATTGTTTCACACATTTCGTAGCATTAATGTTCTTTTTGTTTCGCTTAGAAGTGTTTTTTTCGCGGTATGAATGCTCGGCGTATGTATGTATGTGCGTAGAGTTGGGGATCTGTATATTGCGATCTCGTAGATCTATTGTGCTCCCCTACCGCTGCCCAGTCGTAAGAACTACCTTATCGGCTAGAGCAGGTCTTCCAGTCCTATTTCTCTCAGGAATCTTAAGATGTTGGGCGGCTTCAAGGTGGGTAGCTCCCCTTCTTCGATTTGGTGTGTTCCCAAGAACGGCATCCTAGGGTTTTCTAGAGCGCTGCGCCCTGATAGGATATGAAAAGAGGTTTCGTCCTTCTCCTCACAGAATCTGCACTCTTTTCTTTCTACCAGTCCGAGTTTCTTGAGGTGTCCCTTCAGGTGGCAATGCCCCGTCAGGACTTCTGACAGAACTCTGAGTTGATTTTTACTTAAGCTTATGCATTCTTCGAATCTCTTCTGGTCGTAGTTCCCCAGAAGTATCTTAGCTTGTCTCAATCCTTGCATCTCCGTCCAATAATTGGATCTCCTGCTTTCTTCTTCTATCTTTAGTTCTTCCAGCATTACGCTGCTACTGATTCCACAGAAAGGTTCTGGCCCCAGAAATGCTATCTCAGCCCCTTTCTTCGAGAGCCTATCTACTATTTCATTCCCCTCTATCCCGGTTTGTCCCGGTACCAACATGACGGTAAATTTATTATTCTTACTCGGATCACTTAGTTCCTCTAGGCATTCTCAGACCATCTTGGAATTGATAACTTGAGAGCTCAGCACACTGATGGCTGCTTGACTATCCGACAAGACGATAATCTCTTGGCCGTAATAGTTTTTCTCCTTATTAAATTGAATACATATCCTAATGGCATATATTTCTGTCTGGAAAATGCCTGGTGACTTACCCAAGCTTTGGTAGTGTCTGGTGCCGGGTCTATACACTCCTACTCCAAGTTTCTCCATTGTTTTGGACTCATCCGTATACCATATAATGGTCCTCTTCGCCAGGTTCTCTAGAAAAATATGTAGAGGTGTGAGGTTTAGAAATATTTCCATGGCGGCTGTTGGGCAGGTTTTCATTGCCCCGGTTATACATGCATAGGCCAGTCTTTGAACTTTCGAGAGGTTAGCTCTCGTATTAGCTACAATGGTTCATTTGCTCCAGATCACTGCCCCATCTGTGATGATTGGTCTCACTATTGCAGTGTACATCCGCTGCAGGATTTTTGGGTTTGTACCCCATCTTTTTCCCGCAAAGTTTCTACAGACCATCAAGGCTTTTGTAGCCTTGTTGATCACTTCTTTTTTATGCTTATTCCAGAGGAGTTTGTTATCTATGGTCAGTCCCAGATATTAAACCTCTGACTTCCACTCAATAACATGCTTGGTGAATGGTCCACTTACTTACTGTTTTACCAATATCCTGTAAAAATGTAGTCACGTCACAAGCTGAAGATGCTTCACTAGAAGCTACATATAAAATATACGTACATTTTGGGGAATTAGATATACGGTATTAGATCAAAATCAAGTTTAAACAAAGATGTGTTGTAGTATCATCGCGTCAAAATTTCAGGAGAGAAGTTGGAGGCGTTTCGTATGAATCGCGCGTGGTACTTTTGGTTACGATTACATACGACCGACTAGATTAACGTAAAAAATGTAATTTTTTACAAGTCAACTCGTGGAAAATTTTGTATTTATATGTTTCGAACTTCACATAGAATTTAAAAAGTACTGCATAAACAGGGTTTTTCACTTCAGGGTCTAACGTTGGTATATGCCCAGCTTTTTTGAACCATCCTGTATAGTAGAAAATCAAAACGTATAAAAACATAAAACTACATGAATGCAAGGCTTTCTCATAAAAAATGTACCTACTTCTACGTGCGTAGCGTATAAAAACAAATCTAGTGCCGCGAATTCAGGGGACAACCTTATTTTTCACAGGGGCTGACTGCCTTAATCTTGAAGCCCAAAGGTAGTTTTGACTATACTATAAGATTTTTTCCAAAACTGAAACCTCAAAAAAAGATATTTAATTTTTTCGAATATTAAATTATTATTTTATTAGAAATCCCTAGATTTTAAAATAAATGTCTAGACCGAACAGTGCTTTATAAATTCCGATCAATACTGTCTGCGTTTTTGCTCGCACTTGCTAATCTAATAATGGGATAGACATATTTCCTTGTGTAAGGAAATAAATAGCCTATTTAGTATATATTAAAAATTAGTGTATTGTACTCATTTATTTTAAAGAGGTATGAGAAACTTTTTGTAATAAAAATTATTTAAACAACAAATTTTAGAATTTGCTGTATATTATACGGTATATGCTAGATTATAAATAAATACTTTGCTAAGAACACAACTTAGTAGTAGTACATTAAATCGTACTAACTTTTAACTTTTGCTGTAACCCAGTTACTAAACTTATTAGTTTTAACAGGACAAATAAATAATATATCAAATTAAATTCTTGTATTTTCCATATACAGGGTTATTCACACGACACTGCAAGGAATATTGCGGCCAAAATACGTGACTTTATAAAAGTTTTCCTTTTGGGATATATGGGGGTCTAATATAATTACTTTTTAAAATTACATTCATACAGGGTGTCCCAAATGCTCTGAAAGTATCAAAATTTTGTTTTTTAAATGGAACCCGCTGTATATTATTGCATTTTTGGATTCTCCGATCAAAATAAGTGGTTTATAGAATCTAAACCATAAGAAATTTTAAATAATTTAAATTTTGACAAAATCTAACCTAATTTCCATGTTTCAAATACTTAATAGGTATTTCAGTTATGTACTCGAAATTTACAGTGAAGTATAACAATAAATCATATTTTATATCCCAATTATAATAAACTTGATATATTATACTGGGCATCCAAAAATTAAAACTAATCAAATAAGAACTTTAAGTGGCTATAACTTGATTAATTTAAATAGAACGCTATACTTTTTACCTTACCAGAAAATGTACCTTTTAAATACCTATCGAATGGTATAAGGGTGTTCTATAGCTAAGTCTGCGCACTTCACTGTAAATTTCGAGTACCTAACTAAAATACTTTTTAAGTATTTGAAACATGAAAATTGGGTTAGATTTTGCCAAAATTCAAATTATTTAAAAAGCCTTAAGGTTTAGGTACGCTAAACTTTATTAAAATAGACACTTATTTTGATCGTAGAATCCAAAATGCAATAATATACAGGGGTTCTATTTAAAAAAAAATACAACTTTATTACAATACTTTCAGAGCTTTTGGGACACCCTATATAATATGAAAATAATTTTAAAAAATAACTATATTAGACTCCATATATCACAAAACTAAAACTTTTAGAAAGTCACGTATTTTGGCCACAATATTCCATGCCATATAGGGTGAATAACCTTGTATAATGGCAATTTTTAAAATTTTGAAAATTACTTTTTCAAGGTAAATTTTAATTTTAGATCTATATCTACTAATTTATTATTAGGATAAACATGTACCTGTATCTAAAAAAAGAAAAATATCTTTTTAATATATCAGGTAACCCAAAAAGTCTTGGTCCAACATTCCATTTTATTTCACAATATCGGCTGTAATGCCATAAACTGATTGAATATCATCAGAAAATTTTAATTTGCTTCTTACAGGTTCAGAAAGGTGAACCCCCGCAACAACCCATATGTATTCTGAACATAGTCCTACCGGATGATATAGTTACCGACACAATTTCTCTAACGGACTCAGAGTCAGGAAAACGACACATGTACCTCTCAGAGTTTCAAGACTACTACCGACCGGACCCGAGGTTAGCCGATATGAGCAACCTTTTAGGGGAAGATTGGGTAGAATTAGCCCATCAATTAGGTAAGTAAAAAAAATTGGATACTTAGGGGCTAGGAATAATGTAATATTTCTTGAATAATAAAACTCTTAGAAAGTTGAATTTATAAACCAAGTCGAAATATCTCCGCGCGTTGGCAGCATATACAGCTGTATATCTAAATATAATTAGATTAAATATTATCATTATGTTTTAGGCTTAACATCGTCAGAAATAAACGTAATAAAATCAGAATACCCCGAAAGTATCGCTAAACAAGCCCAGTCGATGTTGCGAATGTGGCTGTCACAATCTGGCAATAAAGCTCAGACTAATACGTTAGAAAATGCCCTTAGAAGGATAGGAAGGGAAGATATTATACCGCAGTGCCTCAATGTGGAACAACCCAGTCATACGATTAGTAGGATTAAAGAAGAAGAAATAGGATATAGATTGAAGAGAAAAGAAGAGCATGACATACCAGGTATATATTTTTTAAATTGTAATATTGTTTGCTTGTTGCGTTGCAGGATGATTTTTTCGAAATCCATGTAATAAGACTATAGTAAATTTTATTAAAAAATATTTTTGTGACAGTTTCTAAAAATTAGAAATTTTTTTTGTAATGACTTCCTTATTCTCACAACATAGCACAATGCTTAACAACAACTTTATAATGGTCAACAAATCTTCGGTAATGCCCAATTGGCATGGCTTATCCTTTTCCTTACCTGCAGTAAAAATATTTGGTTTTTAGCCAAAAAACGAATTATCGAACACTATGACAAATACTCAGCCGAAGAGAAAGTCTTCGAAAAATCAGAATCAGAAGAAGAGGATAATTTTGACAAAACAGTAAATGAAAGGCGAGAGCAGATAGAGAAGCGCCTGTCAGCTGAAAGAGTTATTCCAGCGTCTTCACAACGCCGTGAAATCGTTCAGGAAATTACAGACATTAAGCGACAGAGCCTAGTAGAAGATAAACTAGCAGAAGTACTGCATAAGGTAAGAAAATGTTATAGCTCGATTTAAGTGAGCAGTTTGCTCCGACGGATAATTAAAAGTTTGCATAAACACAATTTAATTCTACGACTAGTTTTTCAGTTACAGCATTCCAATGTCGGTAACTTCAAACCAGCTTTTATATTTTTAGGTTGAACCGGACTTTAAAGACATAAAACACAAACCTGATGGAAAAACAGTAATTTCAGAAACCGTAGAGATAAAAACCACATTACCATTCGACTCTGCGGTTTCTGAAAAAGTGTTACCGGAACAATATAAAGTTATAACGACGAAAGTTGTAGAAACGCACAAAATTGAAGATATCACCATGCACAGGCCTGGAGAAGACACGAGATTTATGGAAGAAGTCAGTTCGAGATTCGACAGACCAACAGTCGAGCATAGGATAGCGTCAGGTGAAGGTAAATAGAAAACTTTAAAATTGTTAAATTGATTTATAATTAAATGATAATAAGTTTGGGTGATTTTTGGTAATAATTTTCTCGCGGTTGTCAGGGGAAAATAATAAGTGTGTGTATGTATCTAAATCCTTTTATATAAAGTATTAAAAAGATGGAAATAACACTATTTCTAAATATGAGGTGTATGGTAAATATATGCCAAACTCACAGCAGTCAAAATAACCCTAATGTTAATTCAATTATTTTCCCTAAGGTGCAGCATAACGAAGTATGGTCCCTAACATGGGTACTCAGTGATGTACCTTTTGCGATACGGCTTTTGGGCAGACTTGTATATTTTAAGGAAATTTTGACATGTTATATAATCGATAAAGTCTCTCGAATCCAGGCTATAAACAACCTTTGACATTATGAAGAAAGTCAGGAATGGATTCGTCACTAATCTCGCAGTCTCAAAATTCTAACAGTTCTCAGTTCTCAGAGGTAAAACTTGATTTTTTAGATATTTCAGACAACTGTTTAAAAAGAAGGCACTATACATATATTTCGAAAAAATTGATTCGTTCAAGTTCAAGGAGAGCAAGAAATCCAGAGTTAGAACACATTCTGGATGAGATTGCTGATAATACTTCTAATAGCGAAAGAAAGCTCAAATAGGCACAACAAAATGGCTTTCTAAGAACAATTGTCTCATCCTTTCTATGTTCATAAGGTACATGCAATGTCTCCAGACGATTATCCTGAAGACTTCATTACTCAAACAGGTTCTTACTAAAAATTTAGCGATCCACATTTTACTAGAATTGTTTTATTAACAGACGAAGCTTTATAAGGGATGGCGTTATAAGTTCCCATACTTTACACATTTGGTATGAAGAAAATCCCCATGCAATAATTGCGGAGTAGACGCGACCAAGATTTATGCTTAACATTTAGGCGGGTATCATTGAGAATTACTTGACTGGACTTTTTATTTTGGAAGAAATATTTATTGGTGCTCTCTATTTACAATATTGAACCAAAATTTAAATAGCCTTGTGGAAGATGTACCTTGCAAGTTATTGCACAGATGTGGATAGTGTACGATGGTGTTCCACCCCATTTTTAACAATTTAGTACGTGACCAATTAAAACACATTTTTGATAATCGTTGGATGGGTATAAGCGAGCTTCTTTTATGACCATCTAGATCTCCTGACTTAAATTCCTTAGATTTTTTCTTTTGAAGGGAATCTTAAAAAACTAGTTTATTTCATGCCAGTAAACATCAGGGATGAGTTGCGTGGAAGGATAATCCATTAGTGCAAACGATCCTGGAATGGTATTTCAAGTACAGTGATAAAAAAATTCGCAGGAAAAGAAAGTGTATGGAAGTACAAGGCGGCCAAGTTTCGATCAACCTTTTCAAATGTTCTTCGATTCGAATAATTTCGATTAGGATATTTTTGGACATAAATTCTTATTGCTTATAGAGAGTTGCATTATTCTTGTATACTAGTATTAATTAATTTATTAGTTGATAACAAAAAGCTTAATGAATTTCGTATAATGTAAAATTACTGCGTTACTTGCTCGCGGGGTGCGCAACAAAGCAGCTGTTAGCCAATAATTATAACCCTATAGACGAATGGAAGGGAGAATGGAACGACTCTTACGCTCACGAGATCACCATTCTATGTATCATGGAGACATTTGAAGGGTTTCAACTATATCGCAAGATATGGTCCGCACTAAACAAAATGAGGACCAATCATGGTAAATATGCTGATGCTCTTTGTAAATAGAATAACATACTCTCCTGGAGTTCGACTGTGGTGTCAAGCGACAAAAGTTACGCAACATCGTGTAGGATTGTCGCCCGAGAACATATGGAGGAGGTCCTAAAGATTTCATGTGTCCAACGCCAGCATCTTTTGAATATACGGGGTCTCTCGGTAACCGTCCATTAGAACATCTCGGGAAATAATGCGATTTGAATACTACAAATTTGTATAATGGGTTTTCAATGACGCCTTCAGATGAACTAACAGCGATCTTGTGCGACTTCTGGTTATACCGGAAGTTGTTCTAAACTTACTTATGTTATATTTTTTTTTTAGTCCTTTCTTCATTTTAATCAAAGTTTTTTTGCTCTACTCTAGTCCTTTTTGAGATTTTTTTTTTTCCAAATTTAGTCTTTAACAGGGTGTTGACTAAAACTGAATATCGTTTCAAAAACAAAACACTGAAATTCGAAATTCAGGTTGTGATTATAGATATTACTGGGCTTGATAATGAATTGTCTGAAAATAACATTTTAGAAACAGGGAAGTGAAAAAGTAACGACTTTTGTGCTCTATCAAAAATTTAAAAAAAAAATTAATTTTTTCAAATGCTATGCTACGTTGTTGATTCAGTAGATAGACAAGGACATTCCTTATCTGCCCACATAGCCTACTAGATACCTAACTGGAACAGTGTTTACCTTATTTACGATTTTTCACAAGATCCTTGAAATATCAAGCAGTTTTAGTGATTGTTAGCAAGAAGGAACATTATGTTTCTATGGTGTTACGAGAAACGCAAAAAATAATATGTACATACAAATTTTTCCACCTGAGTGTTCACGAATCGAGTTGACTATTACCATACGGTACAGTATATATTCCGAATATTTGATTGAATCATATGGATCTTTTATTTTAAGTTTTTGTTTTCAATTTCCGAGTTTTTTCGAGTAATCGAGTTTGTCTGAAAATTCGACTTTATTCAAAAACTCAAAAAATCGAATATTTGACTCGAACTCGGCAAGAAAACTCGACTCGACTTCCTTGATAATGTCAAAGGTTGTTTATGAATTGAATTCGTAACTTTTCATCGTCTCTACAACTTGCCAACATTCCATTAAAATATACAAGTCTGCTCAAAAGCTACAGCCCAAAAGGTAAATTACTAAGAACCCATTTTGGAGTTCATATCTCTGTTATTGGTCACCTCAGGAAAAAAACTATTACATTGTTCATTGCCGAGAGTTCGAACCAAACTTATTAGGCACCCTCTATATTTCATATAGCTATTTTCCTATTAAAAAGACTGATATAAATCAAGTAATTATATTTTTTTCATAAAACTTGTAGATCCAAAATCTCCGAAATTCTCCAAGACACCGCCACCAAGTCCTGCTGACTTCTTACTTCAAAAACAGGCAGCCGCAGCCCAAGGTAAGTCGATCTTTAGCCTTCACATGTACGTAGCAAAAAACAGCAACATGCTTAGTAGAGAAAAATATTCAAAATACTCATTAAAAATGTTTTTTTAAGTATTATAAATACAAGTTATGTTATCCTATTTTCTTTGATATATTTACAGTTTTAAAACTCTTAATTTCAACAACAATATGTAATGTGTTATATACATATATCTGAAAAAAAAAATGAGTATTTTGAGTAGAAAATGTGGCATATCAATATACCAAGTAACAATATAAATTTTAAGATAAGGAAAACATATTTCAAGAATAGATATTTATGATGTTTTGAGTATATAACGAGTACGATGGTAATCAAATTGCAAGAAATACTCTATAGTAATCTAGTTCTATGGTATTGCGCAATTTAAATAAAAATTTATAATATTTGATAATAAAATTTCGCTACTTTTTTTTAAACTATTTTTTATTATTAATTAGTTAAAAGAATAGATTAAGTTTCTTATATTTCTAAACATTCTAACATCTTTTAATTCCTCACAGACCATACTTACTTATATGTCTACACATTTTTCCTAGACTTTCTTATTGATTAGATGTTACGTATTGATACTATTATTAAATTTGAAGTATCGTGACTGTATGAAACCATAGGGCTTCTTAATTCTTTTAAATTAAATTAGTATTCTATTTTATATTCTACACATTAGTGTTTCTTCATCGTATAACGTGAACAGTTTGACATAATCTGAATTCTTTACACGCCATTACGTGTCGCCTTTTAAAATTTTTTTCAGCCTACAGATTAGGTAAGTACTTACTAAACATATGTGAATACAATTTTGTACTAACCTTTACCATGTATCCCATAAGTGTCTAAAAATATTGATATGCCACATTCCATGGAGTTTGCAGGCGGTTATAAACATTTTTGTTTAGTATTTTTTTCTCAAGTTTTATACAGATCTACAGCGAAAAATATTTTCTATTTATATATTATGCTGTAGGTTATTATTTGTTTGCTTTTTTCTAATATTATACTGACCTTTTTGAACCTTTATCCATTCTAATAACACCATATTTAAGTTTCCATGCAAAACGACAAAACAATATTTTTCTGCACTATATAATTGTACTTGAAGAATACGGAATATCTATAGATAGATATAGATAAATCACTGATGAAATGGCATTACTTCGAACTTGGCATTGTCATTTTTTTGCTTGCAATGTTAGTATTCTGCCATTCGTTTTAAAACAATTACCCTTTCATTTATTACTGCTCTATTCTATTATGACCATTTTGGAGAAACTTGAAAAATATACGGCAATAATTGCAAGGGTACAAACATTTAGTCAGTTCTCTCACAAAGAGAATTACAGAAAGGTGATAACAAATATTATTTGTCGTTTTGAATGGAATAAAAAGTAACAATTACACATATTATTAACCAAACTTCCACCAATTACACTCAATGTGCAACATTATACGCTTTGGTGCTATAATAGCTTCCGCCATATATGGGATTAACTTCAGTAACGAAAAATATAACGAATAACAAAACTAACAGAAAATAAATCATGTCTGGTGAAGAGAGATTTCAGCTTTGCGACTTTAGTAACTTTTTAGTTCGCTTATTATAGTATTTCTTTTTGAGTTTCCTGTATTTCTTTAGTCAATATAGGTATTTTCTACATTAAAATATTTTTAAATCTGAGCAGGTAGATCTCTCAATTTATTAAATTGTTTTTATTTTTATTATATTGGTTGATTGTCATTTTTATTGTGCATTGGATTATCTTTTCTAAGAAATAAATGAGAAGTGATTAATGTTAAGCGTAAAGCAAAAAGCTGAATCAATGCACAGTTAAAAATTTATCCGGCTTATATAGATCATTTTAAATATACGAATCTTCACTGTTGAACTGTTGTTCACTTATCTAAACATTAAAAATCTTCTCTATCTGGATGATAAAGGCTGCTGCTGTATGTGTAAACATAGTTAATATTAATTGATGCATATTTTTTTTTGTCAATTTTATACAAAATTTTCTTATGGCGTGTCAAATGGTATTAACCATCCTTTAAAATAGTCTTCTAAATTCATGACGGTTATTTTAATAATTAAGTACAGATTATCCAAACAAAAAGAACACTGGACAGGAACTACTCCACATAAGAGATTTGAAAAAAAAAAACAATTAATAAAAGTAGTGCCATTAATTAGGTTTTCTATTATAAGAAAAATTTTAGATTATATTTTGAATTAATGACAATATGGTATCCATGGTGGTGTATTGGTCAAGAGATTGAACTCGCATCACCGCGACCCAAGTTCGATTTCAGGGATCTGCAATGGGTGTTTGAGTGAATAAAAAATGTGGTGTTTGTCTTGGAATTTAAATATATTTAATATCATAATAGTGACGTGTCTAAACATGCTAGTTAACAAGGCCTGGTGGGGAGGGAGGGGGGCAAATTTATTACATTACTTTCAAGAATTCTAGTCTTAAGAAATTCAAAATTAACTTTGACATGAATTTCTGTTTCGGCCGAGATGAAAATTAACCAAAAAAATAGTAGTTACGTGATTAGCACTATCTGTCAAACTTAAATTTTTTCCCAAAAAATTCAAAAGCGGGGTTATATCTCAAAATATCGAAAAAAGTTATTACAAAAAGTTTTTCTAAATGTTTTAGCCCATATGCAAAATTTCAGCTGTATAAGATAATTTAAATTTTTTGCCCATTTTTTGTAAATTGCACAATTGTTGCAATAAAACTCAACGCAATATACATAAAACGTCTTAGTTTTGACATTGTTTCATCCCAGACATATTGTGTTTAAAGTAGCGCCATATTTAATGCGTATTTTTCTACAAAATCCAAATAGGGCTATTAAAATCTGATCATATGAAATGCTAAGTTTATTTGTTTTTGACCCTGTACAAGGTAACTTCATAAAATAACTATTTTTGAAAACGTAGTCTGTGTCTAAAAGTAATACACATTATAATTAAGACAAACAAGTACACAGTGTCATTAGTAAAGTCTGCATTAAGTGGAAAATAATTTTTTATTTAACTTTACGTAAAATTTATCTAGTTATGAAGCTATTTTGTTAAAAAAGTTAAAACAGTCTTTCGTTATGTAAGTGTAGTTTCCAAAAAATTAATTAGTATTGTATCTTACGATGATGTATCAAAAACAAGTTATCAATATAAAGGTGGAATTTTAAATGCGTTTAATTTTTTTCTTAGAAAATTTGAGTCTTTTCAATTAAATTATTTTCTTCATATTAATGTGTATTAATTATAGTTATAATTAAAGACCCAAACTACGTTTTCAAAAATAAATATTTTATGAAGTTACCTTATGCAAGGTCAAAAACAAATAAATTCTGCATAACATGTGACCAAATTTTAATAGTCCTATTGGGATTTTGTAGAAAAATACATATTTAATATGGCGCTATTATAAACAAAAGCAAGAATGAAGAAATGGTAAAACTAAGAAGTTTTATGTAGGTTGCGTTCAGTATTATTATGCAACAGTGGTACAATTTACAAAAAATGGGCAAAAAAATTTTAATTATCTTATACATATGAAATTTTTCATTTAGAAAAACTTTTTCTAATAACTTTTTTCGATATTTTGAGATGTAACCCAATTAAAATTTTTTTTTGAAAAAATAATGCTCATCACGTGATTACTATTTTTTGGTTAATTTTCATTTTGATCGAAGCAAAAATTATTACCAAAGTCAAATTTCGAATAAATCTATTAATAAAAAAAAACCCATATGATGCGGACTTTACTGGCCACACTGTATATATATATATATATATATATATATATATATATATATATATATATATATATATATATATATATATATATATATATGATGTGGGGGCATTCTTTTTCTAAAATTCAGGGCTATCCACAATCTTCTCAAATTTTTTCCATTTTTTCTTGCCAAGTAGCATTTTGTGAACAAATATGGCGTAACCAGTATGGAACCTAAAAGAAGATACTTCGAAAAAGACATTTTTTTACTTTTCCAAATAAAATTAAATCGCGAAGAAATTTCTTTTAAGCATAAATTACTCTCATTGTAAATATAAACTTTTTTAAAATCAAATAAGTCTAAATAAATATGGCAGCTAAAAATTAAAATGTTTCGCTAGAATAGATCGAAGACTTTTTCGAATATACAAAAAGGGCACAGTTTAGGTGAATCAAGAGTTTAATTTGAAAGAGTTGTTAACCTATTTCAGCGAAAATTTTTAATTTTTGACGCTTTAGCCACCATATTGAAGCGACATGTTTAACTTCAAAAAAATCTCTATGTACAATGAGGATAAGTTTGAATATCTACGATTTAAACCTGAAAGGAATCTCTTCGGAGTTTATTTTTATCTCGAAAACAAGAAATTATTTTTTCCTACAAGCTACTGAATAAAATATCAAACCTTAAAATAATTGTTATTGGCCACTTTCACTAATTGAATTTTTGTTTCAAAACTCTATAATAAACAGTTCCTGTGATCTTACAGACGTTCTTTTTTCTTCACCCTATACATTCTAATGTTTCTACAACCTTGACTTTTGCCATTTTTACATACAGATCATTAAAAAAATCTCTTTTATCCTTTACCACGTAAATGTCTTAGACTTCTTCTAGAAATATTTCAAATTCGCTGTAGTCTACTACTATATCTATTTTTCTCAACTATGGCATGCTATGCAAAGAAGTTTATCGCTTTTTCTTGTTTTTTTTTCCGAAAATTTGCATTATTTATTTTGTATATAGCTGTGTGATATGTGAAGTGATGTGTGAATAACACCTAGCTTATCGTTATGTTTTACTCTTAATAATTTAAAACTAAGGGAATATTTAAATTTGATCAACAAATATCCAGCAACAAACAGAAATATAAGGAATAAGAAGCAGTAATTTCACTTAAACCCTCGATCAAAAATAAAACTAGAATTTTGAAAAATTAAACTGTGAAAGCACAAATGACAAAACTATCTAATACTACAAATTTTAAAATATAAAAGTGCTGATACAGGGTGTGCAAAATAAGAAATATCACTACTGTATCTTCGAATCAGTAATAGATAGGAGGTTGGTTAAATTAGAAAAAATAGCCTATTTGCAATACATATAAGATACGTTGTTATATCGTTTATACTTTAATATTAGAAAAAATTCGAATAAATAGAAATTACTTCATTATTAGAATTTAACCTATAAGAATGTTGTATTTTTGTTTCTATAAAATGATTTTATAAAATACGGATCGCTATTTTTCATTCCATTTTTTTAAACAAGTTTTTTCTCCAAATACTTTTCTAAACGTTTTGGTATTAAATAGTCATCATTAATTAAAAGAAAATTTAAGATTTAAATTCGTTTCAAAATAAAATTAATGCTATTTGTCCATATTTAAGGCACGATAAGAATTTTTCCCACTATGAAGATGGTTTCCCCAAAAAATAATTTTTGAATACATCCACCAACTCTTCTGGTGTAGAAAATAGTTGTTTTCTTGACCTACAACCGATTTTGGACGACCTTCACGCAACTCGTCCGTGAGCGAACGAATTAAGTTAATAGATGTATTCTTGTTTAGATACACCAAGAGTTAATTCTATTTTTTGGCCGAGATGAAATTTTGAAGTTACTGTAGACAACACAAATATCGTTTAAAATGTCAAACTTAGTGATAGATATAAACGAAACGAAGACAGTAATAGGAGATATAACCAGATCACGGATTTTTAATGCAAAAATTGAAACAATTGCGCAAGTTATAAGTTAATTAAGTATTGATAACTCCAAGGTCAATTCTTTTACGAAAATTTTCATAACATAATTTTATAGAAAAGAAAAAGAGAAGACATTTTTATATGAAATTATTTTTCTAATGCTAAAAGTTAACGAGTTATTTAAAAGAAAAATTTTTGTTAAATTTTGATTTTTGTCTAATATATACACGGCGAAGGAAGAGAGAGAGAGATATGGCGAATACGGGTTGTGTTATCTCTCTCACCATTGCAGTTCGAATAGCACGATTCCCATACTTTTTCTCTCTTCGGCGTGTAAAGCGCGCGGAGCATTGCGTGCTGCGTCCATATGTTTGAAGAACATATCAAAAAGTATAAAAAACTTTAACAGCGTCTCTCGAATACATCCCAAAGAAGACCGTTTTCCTCTAATATAACCGACCTCGTAAGTATTACCGTTTCGCAGATAGCAGTAGTGGTATTATTTAAATTGCGCGCGCTATTTAGGTTATTATTTTCTTTATTCTAGATTAGAGTATCAGGTGACAGATAGAGAAAGACGCTATATGTAAAACAAATACACCACACTAATATGCGGTGGGTTACACAAATTACTGCGTATTTTTTTGTTCCTCTTCCAGCATAAGATTGTCTCGCTCTGTCTTTCTCTAACATAGAATATGTCAATCTCAAGTACAACACTTATTATGGGAGTGTCAACATGAACTTGAATTTCGAATCGCGCGCTATTTTTGTCCGTCAATTGTTTTGTCAGCTGTTTTCGGTATTTACAAAAATCCTCCAGTACAGTTAGGAAAAACGTTTGGTAATTATTCGGAATAGTGGAAACATCGACTATGACGTTTCATTTTTGACGGTAGCACATAATTTTCCTAAAATAGAATATTTTCACTTTCACGTGCATTTTCCGATCTATTCCTTTAAATTTTGCTGCTTTCATTAAAATGCATTTGCACATCCTGAAACATAACACATTTTGTATAAAACTGTACATAACATTATATTAAAATATAGCAGAAAACACCAACAATCGAGCAGAAAACAAATGTAAAAAAAAAGTGTTGGCCACATCGGCAAACTAATGCAATGTTGCCGGATGTTACAAACGATCAGAAAAGTGCACTTCTTACTTGTTACACTAGCTAATTCAATAGTTTTTCATAGCAATAAAATCGTATACTATACTATTCAGAGTCATTCACGTTTTCTTTCATCTCGATTTTTTGTATTTTCTGCTATATTTGAACTAAATTTCATATATAGTTTAATCCAAAATGACCTACATTTCACAATGTGCAATTGTGTTTTGGTGCAAATGGCGAAATTTAAAGGAATGTTGTATGATCCGAAAAGAGGAGGTTATGAACAAAATCACCGAAAAATTCGGTGTTTTCCCTATTTCCAATAATTACCGAACGTTTTTCTATAGCAAAACCTACTATAAAGCCAGAGAAAATTTAACAGTGATGACTCGCAATTTACGTGTCCATTTTAATGTGTATTATCGACCGAGCGGATAATTGTATTGAAAGCAGCGGAAACCTCGACGTTGCAGAGTGGGGAAGAAGGGACAAAAGTCTGAATCAGAATGAAATTTTGAAGGACATGGAAAATTTTTTTATCACTCAGGACAATATATTCTAACGGTACACCGGCGATAATACTCTACTCCTTGAACCATATACCTATGTACTCCATAACCATAAAACCCAAACCCATGACTCTCCACCCGACAAGCACCAATCCCGTTAACCCTGAACAAGTAAACCCAAAACCCCATACCCATAAACTCCAAACTTATACGTTGTCCCGAATAAATTTTAAAAAATTATCCAGATCCTTTAAAATTTACATCCGATGCAGATTTTTGTCAAAGTTTCATGTTTCCTTTCAATAAAAATTTCCGCTCAGATTTCTAAACACGTAATTTGCGATCATCACTGAAAAAGTTTTTCCGTTTTTTGTAATAGATTTTCACTTCGAATGAACGTTCTTGAAAACTGAAACGCAGCATTTTCATAAATATCTTCATATTAGTTAAAAAACTGCAAAATATGACCGACTCAATAATTCACAGAAAAAAATGGTAGGTCATTCGAAATTTATGTTCTTGTTGAGAGATCCTTCATTTGTGACTTGATTAGGTATCAAATTATTGCTCTTCTCCTACACAATAATCTTTTAAACATATAATTTTTCTGTGAAAGAAACAACGTAAAACAAAAAACAAGCTCTACCGAATTAAAATTTTTGACATCGATAAGTAACAATTTAACTCCAATAAACGTTACTGTGTCCGGTAAGTATATCTCAACAGTGTATAAAAGCCGTCAATATAACTCTGGTGTTTCATATCATCAGCATCCTGAGGTGCCCTATCACGTAAATATGGAGCCAAAAAGAGGTATTTAGTGATTTACTTTTTGGGCTGTAGCTTTTGAACAGCATTGTATATTGTAATGAAATTTTGATATGTTATGTAACCGATAAAAATTCATGAATCCAGGCCCAAAAAAAAAAACTTTTGACATTTGACTGAGTCGTAGACTCAAAATTTTGACAGCTGTTATTTTTCAGAGCTAAAAATTTTTCGAGACAATGCATACCCTAGTAATAGAGCTAATTAAACGTCATACGAAATTAATTACACAAATTAAATTACTACAACTAAACACCAATAATAATCTACTATATACAATGACTTAATAATTGTTAGTTATCATTAGAAATCAATGAATTTGATAATTTAAAGTAATGCTAACATGTAACATGTTTTTAATTTATGGACAAGCATAATGCAATTTTCTAAAGGCAGGAAAAATTTATGTCCAGAAATTTCCAAGTCGAATTTTACCGGATCGAAAAACATTTGAAAGCGGTGATCGTAACTTGAGAGAAACAAAAAGAGATTTATTTATTTAGTCATCCCGTCATAAATGTTCAAATTGAACAATGACATCGTCATTATTTTGATACAATAAGGACTTATGTAACTGTGCTACAGTTAATTAACAAAATCATGGGCATTGTCAAATGCTTCTCTAAATACAGATTCCGAATATAGATTAAAAAGGAGCAGAGACAAGACGCAACCCTGTCGGACTCCTTGTCTAATCAGAATATCTTCCGATGTTGTTTGATCCATCTCGACTGTTGCCGTTTGGTGCCAATAAACTTCCGAAATCATGAGTAGGTCTGGTCCGTCGATCCCGGTTGTTCTCAGAATTTCCATCATCTTCTGATGGTTAACGCCTTTCGGTAGTCTATAAAACATGCATATACATCCACATTCATGTCTCTACATCTCTGTGTCAGTATAGCTTTCCATCTAAATATTTACCTTATATCTTTGTTGGTCCCTAGACTGTATTACTGCATTGGGATTTTTTCATACCAAACGTGCAAATAAACTATAAAAAATTATAACGCCGTCCCTCGTGAAGCTAGCTTAGTCCGAAAATAAAATAGCTCTAGTAAAATGTGGACTTTCTTTAAATTATTGTAAAAATCAGTTTGCGTGATTAAATTGTTCAGGATAATCGTTTAGGAGACACTGCGTGTACTTTTAAATATGGAAAGTTTCAAGCTTTTTTAGAATTATCAGTCTCATCTTGAATGTGTCCTTCCTGGAAGCAAAAAATTTATTTTTCTGGAAAATGGTTGATTTTTGTGAAAAAAAATGTAGATGAGGACCCATTTCCTGCTAATTGTCTAAAGTGCCTTGAAACTTTTTTAAAATTAATTGGACTGTAGTAGAATATTATTAGATTTCGTTTAATGTGTAATAACTGCTATTACTAGGGTTCCCATTTTCTTGAAAATGATTGATTATTTCGAAATAAATGTAAAGCACCTTTTTTTTTAGATAATTGTCTAAAGTATGGTCAAAATTTTGGGTGACTAGGTTAGTGGTGAATCCATTTCAGACTTCCTCAGTAATGTCAAAGGTTGTTCATGGCCCGAATTCGTGTCTTTATCGTCTATACAGCATTAAAATTTCATTAAAATATACAGGTTTGCTCAAAAGCTAGAGGTCAAAAGATAACTCACTGGATATCCCTATGGGGCTCCATATCTCCCTTATGAAGAAACCTTAAGAAAAACAATAAACGAAACATAGGATTATTTTGACGCCTTTCATACACTGTCGAGAGATTGACATATACTTACTAAGCACTCTACATATTAGTTGGTCAACGTAAACGAATTATACAATAAAAAACGAATTTTAATCTAGTTGTTTTTATTATCTAAACAATAAAAGTCCCATTTCTAATAGTTTTAAATTATTTTGAATCAAAATGCATAAAAAGTTAACCTTTTAATGCAAAACATGCACTGCCCATCCCATTAACACAACCCTAAATGTAAACACCAAATTTTTACCGTAAAATTTATTAACGTAAATTTAGCGATGCCCTTTCCTTCTCTCTCTTTGTATCCCTTTTTCGAAATTAGTTGTTTCATATGCCGTTATTGCAAACTCCAGGAATAAAATTAATTACTGGTAAAATACAGGTTATGTTTCGAACTACTGTGTTTTGTGTGTGCATGAGTTCATATTTTGTTCATTTATATATTTTTCTTCAAGTATCATTAGCAAATATTCCACTATTAACGAATACATTTATATTTTCAAAATCCATCGTGAGATATAAGTGAGCAAAGTTTGATAAGGAAAACAGTTAAAACCAAAGCCAGGCCTCAGTCTTCTAGTAGCAAAGGCTACATTCAGGTCAGTAAATTCAGTAATGGAGGCAAGAAAAATTAATGTCTATTGTAGAGGTTTAACTTTAATTTCTCTTGCTTCTACTTCGCTGCTAGTTTGGGCATAGTAAACATAAGACTAATTGTTTTGAGCGACATGCTTTTCGGAAAATGCTGTTAACGTAGAGGCTTTAATATTTTTGCGGAATGTCATAGCCGGCTTTATAAATAATCTATATAGCTGTCGTTTCCACTCCACTATATCTTCCCCACCTCAAACTTGTACACATTATCCTTTTCTCATGTATCATACCTGTATGTTCGAGGGATGTATGGGCAAGAAAAGCCTATGATTTATTTTCTGACCAGATTTTTTCTTATTACTAGTTGCACATCAACTATTTTAAACAAAATATTATACAATTTTAAAACATATACTTAAAACTGGCTGGTCAATTTTTTCGCTTGTTTCGCACGAAAATAGATTAAAGCGTTTAACGGCCGATAACCAAATGTTAGCGATACATTTTTAAGAGCTCGTGAGAAAAATACTACCTATTCAATGTTAAGTTATGTTATCACATTTTTATTGATCTGAAATCGAAACACAACACTGTCAGAACGAAACACGATAAGTTTACGTTCACATATAATTTCCATATTTATTATCTAAATTATTTAAATATTTTTCTCGTTTTAATAAGTTAAATAACATACTTCTCTTATAATCTATAACGTTGGTTACAACGCTGACTCAGTCTATTATTTCATGTGTTAACATCGTTAATTGACTGGTATACTTGTTCCTCTTTCCAACCCATTTTTTTCCTTGCGACAGCGTCAAGTGCGTCACCCCAAGATGACGACGACTCTTTGGATACTGACGGTTTCCGCGAAGATCAATACCTTCTAGAAACGCCTACCCCTGGTGAATCTTCGCCTCAAATTAGGTCAAAATACCTCGAAACTTTTGATCCCCAAAGTGACGATATTTACGATATCGATTCTCAAGAAGTTACTCCGTACGAAGATGTAACTCGGTATTGTCAGCATCAAGCAAAACTTTTTGTTGGACAACGCAAACGCCTTGCGTCTACTGAGGACCTAGATACGACAGATGTGATAGAAATGTTTGATACTACCTCAGATTTACTGCCTTCCAATAGAGATAAGAATTTTACAGGAATTGTAAAAGTAGGTTTAGATAGTTTTAAGATTGCTAAATCGGATCTGGCACGGCCAGATGAACTTTCTGTTAAAAGCTTTAGTTCTCCAGAAGAGAAGGGTGCTAAAGATTCTAAAAAACCTGAAGACTGGGAAAGAAAGGAGAGAAAGACTGTAGAGAGATTGCATGGTGGAGCTGGTAAAGACAAAGTTCCGCCGACTGAGGAAAAAATATATGTAAAAACCACACCAGATAAGGTTGCTCTCGAATATAAAGAGAAATCCACTTCTGCTGGTTCAAAAGCTAAGCAAAAATCCATTGACGTATTAGCTAAGAAATCGGATAAGGAAAAGACTTATACTAAATTAGGTTTTTCTAAAGAAATTAAATTAGGTGAAAAATTAAGCCTTCCCTCAAACGAAATGCTCTACAAAGACAATCTACAACAATCTAACAAAAGTACTTCCCCACCTTCCAAACAAGATTTAGAGCCTACTGACAATTCTCCTGGAGCTTTGACTGACAAACCTACTTTAGAACTAATTATTGGTCGCAAAGAGGTTAGAACAAAAGATGCTTCGGCAACTGCAGAAAGTCGTTTGACATTATACGGTCGAGAAGACGTAGAAATTTCAATAAAGTCTCAGTCACATATTTCAGTAACTACCATAAGGCGCGATAATAATACCGGAACAGAAACATCCGAAAAGTTTGATGTCGGTATTACTACAACCGCTGGTACTGACAAATTTGAGTCTTCCGATGAAGAAAAAATTACGCGTGTTGAAGATTATATTATTCCACCTGCAGATCAAATTGATATAAAAAAGCGCGAAGAAACTGTTAATTTTAGCGGTACTAAACAAGTGTATACTTACGAGACTGCTACAGACTTACCCGAATTTACAACTTCCATAAGCGATGAAAGCGCTTCCCATCACGTTACAGATACGGGAATTTCTTTAACAAGAGGTACTACAACGGAAACTTTAAGCCTTGGTAAACAGGTTCCAGGTGGTCTATTGGGAGTACAAACAACAGGTTTTATCTCTGACAATATTGAGGTAGAAGAAGGTGAATGTACTGACGCAGGACTAAGTCCGATTCAAGCAGATGAGACACTTCATCATGAAATTGATGAACTTACTCATCTAACTGATACTGGCACTAGTCCCATCGAATTTCCGGAGACAACGTCAATTGGTATGTCACACGTGGACACATCCGAAGCTGCTACATTAACTGATCAAATAGATACTAAAGATGCATCAAATAGTCCAATAAAAATTGAAGAAAGCCCACCACTGTCGGCCACCGACATGTTGAAAGACGAAGAAATTTTATCCAGAAGACGGGGATCTGGAGATGTTAAAGCAAAAATTAAATTGCTGGAAGAGCAAGCATGCAAACATACTTTCAAAAGCGAACTTAAAAGAAAAAAGAAAGAAATTATTGATTCAGAGGATGAAATGTCCAGTATGAAAGAAGAAGAAGTAATGAGAGCATCTACTGAAACTTTAGCGCAAGTTGACGACGATGAATATAAAATAGAATCTATAAGTGAAAGAATTGACAGGGAGAAAATAGAGGACTTAAGTGAAAAATCTTCTAGCCTTAGTAAAACTGCTACACCTTCTCACATCAAACATGTAGGAAGAAAAATCGCAGAATTACAAAAAATTTTTAGCTCCGAAACTACTGATGATGAAACAGATTATAAAACATTACCTAAGGAGAAACAAATTTATAAAGAGGCAATCAATGAACAAGAAACGATTACTGAAAAAATTACCAGTAAAGGAGTTACAACACAAAAAGCTAGTACGAAGGTACACAAAATTGAAGAAAAAGATCAGATTACTGAAGAAGCGGATGAAATATATAAGTCTGTTAAAGATAAAAGACATATGTTTGAAGAACTAATTTCAAAATCTCAAGAGGGAACACCTGTAAAAAAAAGTATAGCCAAAACAAAAAAAGAGCAATTTATACCAAAGGATTATACTGAAGAAGAATTAAAAACTTGTCTAGATTCGCTAGAGGAACAACTTATATTACAGCAACAACAAGAAGATGAGAGGAAAAAACATAAAAGAGAAGTAACTATAGAAACTGAACATAGTTTTGAAATGGCTAAAGAGCCTTGTGTAGAACCACCTTGTATAAAAGTTTATGTGGAACCAAAATCACCCCTGGTGGCTACTACAACTATAAAGGAAGAAAATGAGAATAAGGAAGACAAACCCAAGAAATCTTTTGTATCTGAACTTAAAGGTTTGTTTGAAGATCAAACGAAAATATTAGAATCTATTAGCGACCAAACACTTGAAGTTAAAGAAGAGCCTTGTTCTAAATATATTATCAAACCATTAACCCCTGAAATGCAAAGTGATATCAGTAAAGAAGAATTAATTGTCGAAGAACCACCAATAATTGTTAAAGAAGCAATTGTAGCCCACGCCAAGTTAGTTTCTACAATTGCTTTGCCATCAGAAATAATTGAATCAAAAGAAATAGAAGCCGTTATTGATAACATAAGTGAATTTCAAACTAAAGATATTGATATATCTAAAAAGATGGATATGCCATCACGAAAACCGTCACCTCAGCCTCTTGACTTTAACAACATAGACAAAAAGATCCCAATAACAGATAGTGATGTACAAAAAATGATCTCTGAAGTTCTTGAAGCTTCAAAACAGATAAGAGAAGATGTAAAAGAACTAAAACCAGATCTTACACCAACGCCTGAAGGACAGTTAGTACAAATGGTTCCATCAGTATCAGTTGAAAGGATTAAAGAATTGAAAAGAATTGAGGAAGAAATAAAACTTGAGAATATTTTTGATGAAACGAGTAGGAAAAAAATTACTAAAGAATTAAGAAATGTCAAAGAGGCACAACAAAGGACTAAAGATCTATTAATAAGAGAAAAAGAAGCAGTTGAAAAATATGAATACATGTCGCATTATACCAAAGAATATCACCAGACTTCGGTAAGCAAAACAAAAAAATATGAAAGTGAAAACATTCACTTTGATAAATTCGAAACTAGGGCTAAAATTCAGGCAAACCAATATGAAACCAAAGACAGCATTGACAGCGAAAAGCAGCATGAACTTAAAATTACTGAAATAAATAAACACCTAATTTCTAAGCCACAGAAGGAATCATCAGCGGTAATTTCACTGGACGTGGAAAATCTTACTGAAATTAAAGATAAATATACCCCAAAGTTTCTTACTTCAGAATTCCCGGAACAAACATCGGGCACAAAAAAGCCAGTACAAAAGCCAGCGGAATATAAAGAGGAAGATATAAAAAAATATCTAATTTCGAAGTTAGATGATACAAAATCGCCTGAGGAGCTGAAGGAATATGAGGATGTCCAGAAATCTATTTTTATTGAATCACCAGAGTTAAGTCAAATTGAACTAAAAGACAAGACAGTCGAAAAAAAATTAATTGCAGGTATAAAACAATCAGAAGAAGAGATGAAATGGTCAATTTCAGAAAGGACAGTTGACACTAAAGCCAAACATATGCCAAAACCTCTTATTTTAAAATCACCGGAACCAATCACGTTGATAAAATCGCCTATTTCAGAACTGCCAGTCGATATTAAAGACAAAGACTTATCAAAAGCTCCCATTTCCCCAGAACTAACTATGAAGGAAGAGTCGCCTGTTGTAGAAAAGTCTCTTGATATTAAAGACAAAGATCTACCAAAATCTCCGGTCTTAAAATCACCGGAACCGATTACGGAGGTAAAATCGCCTGTTTCAGAAAAGACGATAGGAATTAAAGACATACCAAAATCTCTAATTCCAAAGTACCCAGAACCAATTATGAAGGAAGAGTCGCCTGTTGTAGAAAAGTCCGTTGACATTAAAGACGAAGATTTACCGAAATCTCCGATTTTAAAATCACCAGAATCGATAACGGAGGTAGACAAAGACATACTAAAATATCTCATTCCAAGGTCCCCAGAACCAATTATGAAAGAAGTGTTGCCCATTGCAGAAAAGCCGGTTGACCTTAAAGACAAAGACATACACAAATCTCCAATTTCAAAAGCACCGGAACCAATTACGAAGGTAAAATCGCCCGTTTTAGAAAAGCCCGTTGACATCAAACACAAAGAAATATCGAAAACTCCGATTTCAAAAATCCCGACAAAAATTACGCAGGAAAAATCATTCATCTCAGAAAAGCTGGTCGACACTAAAGATAAAGACATACCAAAATCTCCGATATCACCGAAACCAATTACGGAAGTGAAATCGCCCATTTTAGAGAAGCTGGTTGACATTAAAGACAAAGACTTATCGAAAACTCCGATTTCAAAATTACCAAAACCAATTACGGAGGCAAAATTACCCGTTTTAGAAAAGCCAGTTGACACTAAAGATAAAGACATACCGAAATCGCCAATGACAAAATCACCAGAACCAATAATTGAGGTAAAATCGCCTGTTTTAGAAAAGCCGGTTGACATTAAAGACAAAGACATATCAAAAACGCTGATTTCAAAATCACCGGAACCCATTACGGAGCTAAAATCACCCATTTTAGAGGAGCTGGTTGACCCTAAAGACAAAGACAAACCGAAGTCTCCGATATCACTGAAACCAATTATGGAAGTAAAATCGTCCGTTTTAGAAAAACTGGCTGAAATTAAAGGCAAAGACATACCAACATTTCCCATTTCTAAGTCCCCACAACTAATTGTGAAGGAAGAGTCGCATATTGCAGAAAAGCTGGTTGACATTAAAGACAAAGATATACCAGAATCTCCGATATCAAAATCACCACAACCAATTACTGAGGTAAAATCGGCTGTTTCAGAGAAACCGATTGAAATTAAAGGCAAAGACGTACCAAAATCTCCCATTTCTAAGTCCCCAGAACTAATTATGAAGGAAGAGTCGCCCATTGCAAAAAAGCTGGTTGACATTAAAGGCAAAGACACACGCAAATCTCCGATTTCAAAATCACCGGAATCGACTAGAGAGGTAAAATCACCCGTCTTAGAACAGCTGGTTGACATTAAAGCCAAAGACATACCGAAATCTCCGATTTCACCAGAACCAATTATGGAAGTAAAATCGCCCGTTTTAGAAAAGTCGGTTGACATTAAAGACAAAGACATACCGAAATCTCCCATTTCTAAGTCTCCAGAAAAAATTATGAAAGAAAAGCCGGTTGACATGAAGGACAAAGACATACACAAATCTCCAATTTCAAAATCACCGGAACCAATTACGGAGGTAAAATTACCCGTTTCAGAAAAGCCGGTTGACATTAAAGACAAAGACGTACCGAAATCTCCGATTTCACCAGAGCCAATTACGGAAGTAAAATTACCCGTATTAGAAAAGCCGGTTGACACTAAAGACAAAGACATACCGAAATGTCCGATTTCACCAGAACCAATTATGGAAGTAAAATCGCCCGTTTTAGAAAAGCCGGTTGAAATTAAAGACAAAGACATACCGAAATCTCCAATTTCAAAATCATCGGAACCAATTACGGAAGTAAAACCACCCGTTTTAGAAAAGCCGGTTGACACTAAAGATGAAGACATACCGAAATCTCCGATTACAGCTGAACCAATTATGGAAGCAAAATCGCCCGTTTTAGAAAAGCCGGTTGAAATTAAAGACAAAGACATACCGAAAACTCCAATTTCAAAATCACCGGAACCAATTACGGAGGTAAAATTACCAGTTTTAGAAAAGCCGGTAGATATTAAAGACAAAGACGTACCGAAATCTCCGATTTCACCAGAGCCAATTACGGAAGTAAAACCATCCGTTTTAGAAAAGCCGGTTGAAATTAAAGACAAAGATATGCCGAAATCTCCAATTTCAAAATCACCGGAATTAATTACGGAAGTAAAACCATCCGTTTTAGAAAAGCCGGTTGAAATTAAAGACAAAGACATGCCGAAATCTCCAATTTCAAAATCATCGGAACCAATTACGGAGGTAAAATTACCCGTTTTAGAAAAGCCGGCAGACATTAAAGACAAAGCCGTACCGAAATCTCCGATTTCACCAGAACCAATTATGGAAGCAAAATCGCCCGTTTTAGAAAAGCCGGTTGAAATTAAAGACAAAGACATACCGAAATCTCCAATATCAAAATCACCGGAACCAATTACGGAAGTAAAATTAACAGCTTTAGAAAAGCCGGTAGACATTAAAGACAAAGACGTACCGAAATCTCCGATTTCACCAGAGCCAATTACGGAAGTAAAACCACCCATTTTAGAAAAGCCGGTTGACACTAAAGACAAAGACATACCGAAATCTCCGATTTCACCAGAACCAATTATGGAAGCAAAATCGCCCGTTTTAGAAAAGCCGGTTGAAATTAAAGACAAAGACATACCGAAATCTCCGACTTCACCAGAGCCAATTACGGAAGTAAAACCACCCGATTTAGAAAAGCCGGTTGACACTAAAGACAAAG
Organism: Diaprepes abbreviatus; assembly: GCA_034092305.1. Taxonomy (NCBI): domain Eukaryota; kingdom Metazoa; phylum Arthropoda; class Insecta; order Coleoptera; family Curculionidae; genus Diaprepes; species Diaprepes abbreviatus. The sequence continues at coordinate 6,613,702 of JASJET010000129.1, forward strand.
ACATACCGAAATTTCCGATTTCACCAGAACCAATTATGGAAGCAAAATCGCCCGTTTTAGAAAAGCCGGTTGACATTAAAGACAAAGACATACCGAAATCTCCGATTTCACCAGAACCAATTATGGAAGCAAAATCGTACGTTTTAGAAAAGCCGGTTGATACTAAAGACAAAGACATACCGAAATCTCCGATTTCAAAATCACCGGAACCAATTACGGAGGTAAAATTACCCGTTTTAGAAAAGCCGGTAGACATTAAAGCCAAAGACGTACCGAAATCTCCGATTTCACCAGAGCCAATTACGGAAGTAAAACTACCCGTTTTAGAAAAGCCGGTTGACACTAAAGACAAAGACATACCGAAATCTCCGATTTCACCAGAACCAATTATGGAAGGAAAATCGCCCGTTTTAGAAAAGCCGGTTGAAATTAAAGACAAAGACATACCGAAATCTCCAATTTCAAAATCACCGGAACCAATTACGGAGGTAAAATTACTCGTTTTAGAAAAGCCGGTAGACATTAAAGACAAAGACGTACCGAAATCTCCGATTTCACCAGAACCAATTATGGAAGCAAAATCGCCCGTTTTAGAAAAGCCGGTTGAAATTAAAGACAAAGACATACCGAAATTTCCAATTTCAAAATCACCGGAACCAATTACGGAGGTAAAATTACCCGTTTTAGAAAAGCCGGTTGACACTAAAGACAAAGACATACCGAAAGCTCCGATTTCACCAGAACCAATTATGGAAGCAAAATCGCCCGTTTTAGAAAAGCCGGTTGAAATTAAAGACAAAGATATACCGAAATCTCCAATTTCAAAATCACCGGAACCAATTACGGAAGTAAAACTACCCGTTTTAGAAAAGCCGGTTGACACTAAAGACAAAGACATACCGAAATCTCCGATTTCACCAGAACCAATTATGGAAGCAAAACTACCCGTTTTAGAAAAGCCGGTTGACACTAAAGACAAAGACATACCGAAATCTCCAATTTCAAAATCACCGGAACCAATTACGGAGGTAAAATTACCTGTTTTAGAAAAGGCGGTAGACATTAAAGACAAAGACGTACCGAAATCTCCGATTTCACCAGAGCCAATTACGGAAGAAAAACCACCCGTTTTAGAAAAGCCGGTTGACACTAAAGACAAAGACATACCAAAATCTCCGATTTCACCAGAACCAATTATGGAAGCAAAATCGCCCGTTTTAGAAAAGCCGGTTGAAATAAAAGACAAAGATATACCGAAATCTCCAATTTCAAAATCACCGGAACCAATTACGGAGGTAAAATTACCCGTTTTAGAAAAACCGGTAGACATTAAAGACAAAGGCGTACCGAAATCTCCGATTTCTTCAGAGCCAATCACGGAAGTAAAATTATCCGTTTCAGAAAAGCCGGTTGAAATTAAAGACAAAGACATACCGAAATCTCCGATTTCACCAGAACCAATTATGGAAGCAAAATCTCCCGTTTTAGAAAAGCCGGTTGAAATTAAAGACAAAGACATACCGAAATCTCCAATTTCAAAATCACCGGAACCAATTACGGAGGTAAAATTACCCGTTTTAGAAAAGCCGGTAGACATTAAAGGCAAAGACGAACCGAAATCTCTGATTTCACCAGAGCCAATTACGGAAGTAAAACCACCCGTTTTAGAAAAGCCGGTTGACACTAAAGACAAAGACATACCGAAATCTCCAATTTCACCAGAACCAATTATAGAAGCAAAATCGCCCGTTTTAGAAAAGCCGGTTGAAATTAAAGACAAAGACATACAGAAATCTCCAATTTCAAAATCACCGGAACCAATTACGGATGTAAAATTACCAGTTCTAGAAAAGCCGGTAGACATTAAAGACAAAGAAGTACCGAAATTTCCGATTTCACCAGAGCCAATTATGGAAGCAAAATCGCCCGTTTTAGAAAAGCCGGTTGAAATTAAAGACAAAGACATACCGAAATCTCCAATTTCAAAATCACCGGAACCAATTACGGAGGTAAAATTATCAGTTTTAGAAAAGCCGGTAGACATTAAAGACAAAGACGTACCGAAATCTCCGATTTCACCAGAGCCAATTACGGAAGTAAAACCACCCGTTTTAGAAAAGCCGGTTGACACTAAAGACAAAGACATACCGAAATCTCAGATTTCACCAGAACCAATTATGCAAGCAAAATCTCCCGTTTTAGAAAAGCCGGTTGAAATTAAAGACAAAGACATACCGAAATCTCCAATTTCAAAATCACCGGATCCAATTACGGAGGTAAAATTACCCGTTTTAGAAAAGCCGGTAGACATTAAAGACAAAGACATACCGAAATCTCCAATTTCAAAACCACCGGAACCAATTACAGAGGTAAAATTACCAGTTTTAGAAAAGCCGGTAGACATTAAAGGCAAAGACGAACCGAAATCTCCGATTTCACCAGAGCCAATTACGGAAGTAAAACCACCCGTTTTAGAAAAGCCGGTTGACACTAAAGACAAAGACATACCGAAATCTCCGATTTCACCAGAACCAATTATGGAAACAAAATCGCCCGTTTTAGAAAAGCCGGTTGAAATTAAAGACAAAGACATACCGAAATCTCCAATTTCAAAATCACCGGAACCAATTACGGAGGTAAAATTACCAGTTTTAGAAAAGCCGGTAGACATTAAAGACAAAGACGTACCGAAATCTCCGATTTCACCAGAACCAATTATGGAAGCAAAATCGGACGTTTTAGAAAAGCCGGTTGAAATTAAAGACAAAGATATACCGAAATCTCCAATTTCAAAATCACCGGAAACAATTACGGAAGTAAAACTACCCGTTTTAGAAAAGCCGGTTGACACTAAAGACAAAGACATACCGAAATCTCCGATTTCACCAGAGCCAATTACGGACGAAAAACCACTCGTTTTAGAAAAGCCGGTTGACACTAAAGACAAAGACATACCGAAATCTCCAATTTCAAAATCACCGGAACCAATTACGGAGGTAAAATTACCCGTTTTAGAAAAGCCGGTAGACATTAAAGACAAAGACGTACCGAAATCTCCGATTTCTTCAGAGCCAATCACGGAAGTAAAATTACCCGTTTCAGAAAAGCCGGTTGAAATTAAAGACAAAGACATAACGAAATCTCCGATTTCACCAGAGCCAATTACGGAAGTAAAACCACCCGTTTTAGAAAAGCCGGTTGACACTAAAGACAAAGACATACCGAAATCTCCGATTTCACCAGAACCAATTATGGAAGCAAAATCGCCCGTTTTAGAAAAGCCGGTTGAAATAAAAGACAAAGATATACCGAAATCTCCAATTTCAAAATCACCGGAACCAATTACGGAGGTAAAATTACCCGATTTAGAAAAGCCGGTAGACATTAAAGACAAAGACGTACCGAAATCTCCGATTTCACCAGAACCAATTATGGAAACAAAATCGTCCGTTTTAGAAAAGCCGGTTGAAATTAAAGACAAAGACATACCGAAATCTCCAATTTCAAAATCACAGGAACCAATTACGGAGGTAAAATTACCCGTTTTAGAAAAGCCGATAGACATTAAAGATAAAGACATACCGAAATCTCCGATTTCACCAGAACCAATTATGGAAGGAAAATCGCCCGTTTTAGAAAAGCCGGTTGAAATAAAAGACAAAGATATACCGAAATCTCCAATTACAAAATCACCGGAACCAATTACGGAGGTAAAATTACCCGTTTTAGAAAAGCCGGTAGACATTAAAGACAAAGACGTACCGAAATCTCCGATTTCACCAGAACCAATTATGGAAGCAAAATCGCCCGCTTTAGAAAAGCCGGTTGAAATTAAAGACAAAGACATACCGAAATCTCCAATTTCAAAATCACAGGAACCAATTACGGAGGTAAAATTACCCGTCTTAGAAAAGCCGATAGACATTAAAGATAAAGACATACCGAAATCTCCGATTTCACCAGAACCAATTATGGAAGGAAAATCGCCCGTTTTAGAAAAGCCGGTTGAAATAAAAGACAAAGATATACCGAAATCTCCAATTTCAAAATCACCGGAAACAATTACGGAGGTAAAATTACCAGTTTTAGAAAAGCCAGTAGACATTAAAGACAAAGACGTACCGAAATCTCCGATTTCACCAGAGCCAATTACGGAAGTAAAACCACCCGTTTTAGAAAAGCCGGTTGACACTAAAGACAAAGACATACCGAAATCTCCGATTTCACCAGAACCAATTATGGAAGCAAAATCGCCCGTTTTAGAAAAGCCGCTTGAAATTAAAGACAAAGACATACCGAAATCTCCAATTTCAAAATCACCGGAACCAATTACGGAGGTAAAATTACCAGTTTTAGAAAAGCCGGTAGACATTAAAGACAAAGACGTACCGAAATCTCCGATTTCACCAGAGCCAATTATGGAAGCAAAATCGCCCGTTTTAGAAAAGCCGGTTGAAATTAAAGAAAAAGACATACCGAAATCTCCAGTTTCAAAATTACCGGAACCAATTACGGAGGAAAAATTACCCGTTTTAGGAAAGCCGGTAGACATTAAAGACAAAGACATACCGAAATCTCCAATTTTAAAATTACTGGAACCAATTACGGAGGTAAAATTACCAGTTTTAGAAAAGCCGGTAGACATTAAAGACAAAGACGTACCGAAATCTCCGGTTTCACCAGAGCCAATTGCGGAAGTAAAACCACTCGTTTTAGAAAAGCCGGTTGACACTAAAGACAAAGACATACCGAAATCTCCGATTCCATCAGAACCAATTATGGAAGCAAAATCGCCCGTTTTAGAAAAGCCGGTTGAAATTAAAGACAAAGACATACCGAAATCTCCAATTTCAAAACCACCGGAACCAATTACGGAGGTAAAATTACCTGTTTTAGAAAAGCCGGTAGACATTAAAGACAAAGACGTACCGAAATCTCCGATTTCACCAGAGCCAATTACGGAAGTAAAACCACCCGTTTTAGAAAAGCAGGTTGACGCTAAAGACAAAGACATACCGAAATCTCCGATTTCACCAGAGCCAATTATGGAAGCAAAATCGCCCGTTTTAGAAAAGACGGTTGAAATTAAAGATAAAGTTATACCGAAATCTCCAATTTTAAAATCACCGGAACCAATTACGGAGGTAAAATTACCAGTTTTAGAAAAGCCGGTAGACATTAAAGACAAAGATGTACCGAAATCTTCGATTTCACCAGAGCCAATTACGGAAGAGAAACCACCCGTTTTAGAAAAGCCGGTTGACACAAAAGACAAAGACATACCGAAATCTCCGATTTCACCAGAACCAATTATGGAAGCAAAATCGCCCGTTTTAGAAAAGCCGGTTGAAATTAAAGACAAAGACATACCGAAATCTCCAATTTCAAAATCACCGGAACCAATTACGGAGGTAAAATTACTCGTTTTAGAAAAGCCGGTAGACATTAAAGACAAAGACGTACCGAAATCTCCGATTTCACCAGAGCCAATTACGGAAGAAAAACCACCCGTTTTAGAAAAGCCGGTTGACACTAAAGACAAAGACATACCGAAAGCTCCGATTTCACCAGAACCAATTATGGAAGCAAAATCGCCCGTTTTAGAAAAGCCGGTTGAAATTAAAGACAAAGATATACCGAAATCTCCAATTTCAAAATCACCGGAACCAATTAAGGAAGTAAAACTACCCGTTTTAGAAAAGCCGGTTGACACTAAAGACAAAGACATACCGAAATCTCCGATTTCACCAGAACCAATTATGGAAGCAAAATCGCCCGTTTTAGAAAAGCCGGTTGAAATTAAAGACAAAGACATACCGAAATCTCCAATTTCAAAATCACCGGAACCAATTACGGAGGTAAAATTACCCGTTTTAGAAAAGGCGGTAGACATTAAAGACAAAGACGTACCGAAATCTCCGATTTCACCAGAGCCAATTACGGAAGAAAAACCACCCGTTTTAGAAAAGCCGGTTGACACTAAAGACAAAGACATACCAAAATCTCCGATTTCACCAGAACCAATTATAGAAGCAAAATCGCCCGTTTTAGAAAAGCCGGTTGAAATTAAAGACAAAGATATACCGAAATCTCCAATTTCAAAATCACCGGAACCAATTACGGAGGTAAAATTACCCGTTTTAGAAAAGCCGGTAGACATTAAAGACAAAGGCGAACCGAAATCTCCGATTCCTTCAGAGCCAATCACGGAAGTAAAATTATCCGTTTCAGAAAAGCAGGTTGAAATTAAATACAAAGACATACCGAAATCTCCGATTTCACCAGAACCAATTATGGAAGCAAAATCGCCCGTTTTAGAAAAGCCGGTTGAAATTAAAGACAAAGACATACCGAAATCTCCAATTTCAAAATCACCGGAACCAATTACGGAAGTAAAATTACCAGTTTTAGAAAAGCCGGTAGACATTAAAGACAAAGACGTACCGAAATCTCCGATTTCACCAGAACCAATCATGGAAGCAAAATATCCCGTTTTAGAAAAGCCGGTTGAAATTAAAGACAAAGACATACCGAAATCTCCAATTTCAAAATCACCGGAACCAATTACGGAGGTAAAATTGCCCGTTTTAGAAAAGCCGGTGGACATTAAAGACAAAGACATACCGAAATCTCCAATTTCAAAATCACCGGAACCAATTACGGAGGTAAAATTACCCGTTTTAGAAAAGCCGGTAGACATTAAAGGCAAAGACGAACCGAAATCTCCGATTTCACCAGAGCCAATTACGGAAGTAAAACCACCCGTTATAGAAAGGCCGGTTGACACTAAAGACAAAGACATACCGAAATCTCCGATTTCACCAGAACCAATTATGGAAGCAAAATCGCCCGTTTTAGAAAAGCCGGTTGAAATTAAAGACAAAGACATACCGAAATCTCCAATTTCAAAATCACCGGAACCAATTACGGAGGTAAAATTACCAGTTTTAGAAAAGCCGGTAGACATTAAAGACAAAGACGTACCGAAATCTCCGATTTCACCAGAGCCAATTATGGAAGCAAAATCGCCCGTTTTAGAAAAGCCGGTTGAAATTAAAGACAAAGACATACCGAAATCTCCAATTTCAAAATCACCGGAACCAATTACGGAGGTAAAATTAAAAGTTCTAGAAAAGCCGGTAGACATTAAAGACAAAGACGTACCGAAATCTCCGATTTCACCAGAGCCAATTACGGAAGTAAAACCACCCGTTTTAGAAAAGCCGGTTGAAACTAAAGACAAAGACATACCGAAATCTCCGATTTCACCAGAACCAATTATGGAAGCAAAATCGCCCGTTTTAGAAAAGCCGGTTGAAATTAAAGACAAAGATATACCGAAATCTCCAATTTCAAAATCACCGGAACCAATTACGGAAGTAAAACTACCCGTTTTAGAAGAGCCGGTTGACACTAAAGACAAAGACATACCGAAATCTCCGATTTCACCAGAACCAATTATGGAAGCAAAATCGCCCGTTTTAGAAAAGCCGGTTGAAATTAAAGACAAAGACATACCGAAATCTCCAATTTCAAAATCACCGGAACCAATTACGGAGGTAAAATTACCCGTTTTAGAAAAGGCGGTAGACATTAAAGACAAAGACGTACCGAAATCTCCGATTTCACCAGAGCCAATTACGGAAGAAAAACCACCCGTTTTAGAAAAGCCGGTTGACACTAAAGACAAAGACATACCGAAATCTCCGATTTCACCAGAACCAATTATGGAAGCAAAATCGCCCGTTTTAGAAAAGCCGGTTGAAATTAAAGACAAAGATATACCGAAATCTCCAATTTCAAAATCACCGGAACCAATTACGGAGGTAAAATTACCCGTTTTAGAAAAGCCGGTAGACATTAAAAACAAACACGTACCGAAATCTCCGATTTCTTCAGAGCCAATCACGGAAGTAAAATTACCCGTTTCAGAAAAGCCGGTTGAAATTAAAGACAAAGACATACCGAAATCTACGATTTCACCAGAGCCAATTACGGAAGTAAAACCACCCGTTTTAGAAAAGCCGGTTGACACTAAAGACAAATACATACCGAAATCTCCGATCTCACGAGAACCAATTATGGAAGCAAAATCGCCCGTTTTAGAAAAGCCGGTTGAAATTAAAGACAAAGACATAAAGAAATCTCCAATTTCAAAATCACCGGAACCAATTACGGAGGTAAAATTACCCGTTTTAGAAAAGCCGGTAGACATTAAAGACAAAGACGTACCGAAATCTCCGATTTCACCAGAACCAATTATGGAAGCAAAATCGCCCGTTTTAGAAAAGCCGGTTGAAATTAAAGACAAAGACATACCGAAATCTCCAATTTCAAAATTACCGGAACCAATTACGGAGGTAAAATTACCAGTTTTAGAAAAGCCGGTAGACATTAAAGACAAAGACATACCGAAATCTCCAATTTCAAAATTACTGGAACCAATTACGGAGGTAAAATTACCAGTTTTAGAAAAGCCGGTAGACATTAAAGACAAAGACGTACCGAAATCCGCGATTTCACCAGAGCCAATTGCGGAAGTAAAACCACTCGTTTTAGAAAAGCCGGTTGACACTAAAGACAAAGACATACCGAAATCTCCGATTTCATCAGAACCAATTATGGAAGCAAAATCGCCCGTTTTAGAAAAGCCGGTTGAAATTAAAGACAAAGACATACCGAAATCTCCAATTTCAAAATCACCGGAACCAATTACGGAGGTAAAATTACCTGTTTTAGAAAAGCCGGTAGACATTAAAGACAAAGACGTAACAAAATCTCCGATTTCACCAGAGCCAACTACGGAAGTAAAACCACCCGTTTTAGAAAAGTCGGTTGACGCTAAAGACAAAGACATACCGAAATCTCCGATTTCACCAGAGCCAATTATGGAAGCAAAATCGCCCGTTTTAGAAAAGACGGTTGAAATTAAAGATAAAGTTATACCGAAATCTCCAATTTCAAAATCACCGGAACCAATTACGGAGGTAAAATTACCGGTTTTAGAAAAGCCGGTAGACATTAAAGACAAAGATGTACCGAAATCTTCGATTTCACCAGAGCCAATTACGGAAGAAAAACCACCCGTTTTAGAAAAGCCGGTTGACACTAAAGACAAAGACATACCGAAATCTCCGATTTCACCAGAACCAATTATGGAAGCAAAATCGCCCGTTTTAGAAAAGCCGGTTGAAATTAAAGACGAAGACATACCGAAATCTCCAATTTCAAAATCACCGGAACCAATTACGGAAGTAAAACTACCCGTTTTAGAAAAGCTGGTTGACACTAAAGACAAAGACAAACCGAAATCTCCGATTTCACCAGAACCAATTATGGAAGCAAAATCGCCCGTTTTAGAAAAGCCGGTTGAAATTAAAGACAAAGACATACCGAAATCTCCAATTTCAAAATCACCGGAACCAATTACGGAAGTAAAACTACCCGGTTTAGAAAAGCCGGTTGACACTAAAGACAAAGACATACCGAAATCTCCGATTTCACCAGAACCAATTATGGAAGCAAAATCGCCCGTTTTAGAAAAGCCGATTGAAATTAAAGACAAAGACATACCGAAATCTCCAATTTCAAAATCACCGAAACCAATTACGGAGGTAAAATTACCAGTTTTAGAAAAGCCGGTAGACATTAAAGACAAAGACGTATCGAAATCTCCGATTTCACCAGAGCCAATTATGGAAGCAAAATCGCCCGTTTTAGAAAAGCCGGTTGAAATTAAAGACAAAGACATACCGAAATCTCCAGTTTCAAAATTACCGGAACCAATTACGGAGGTAAAATTACCAGTTTTAGAAAAGCCGGTAGACATTAAAGACAAAGACGTACCGAAAACTCCGATTTCATCAGAACCAATTATGGAAGCAAAATCGCCCATTTTAGAAAATCAGGTTGAAATTAAAGACAAAGACATACCGAAATCTCCGATTTCACCAGAGCCAATTATGGAAGCAAAATCGCCCGTTTTAGAAAAGACGGTTGAAATTAAAGATAAAGTTATACCGAAATCTCCAATTTCAAAATCACCGGAACCAATTACGGAGGTAAAATTACCAGTTTTAGAAAAGCCGGTAGACATTAAAGACAAAGATGTACCGAAATCTTCGATTTCACTAGAGCCAATTACGGAAGAAAAACCACCCGTTTTAGAAAAGCCGGTTGACACTAAAGACAAAGACATACCGAAAGCTCCGATTTCACCAGAACCAATTATGGAAGCAAAATCGCCCGTTTTAGAAAAGCCGGTTGAAATTAAAGACAAAGATATACCGAAATCTCCAATTTCAAAATCACCGGAACCAATTACGGAAGTAAAACTACCCGTTTTAGAAAAGCCGGTTGACACTAAAGACAAAGACATACCGAAATCTCCGATTTCACCAGAACCAATTATGGAAGCAAAATCGCCCGTTTTAGAAAAGCCGGTTGAAATTAAAGACAAAGACAAACCGAAATCTCCAATTTCAAAATCACCGGAACCAATTACGGACGTAAAATTACCCGTTTTAGAAAAGGCGGTAGACATTAAAGACAAAGACGTACCGAAATCTCCGATTTCACCAGAGCCAATTACGGAAGAAAAACCACCCGTTTTAGAAGAGCCGGTTGACACTAAAGACAAAGACATACCAAAATCTCCGATTTCACCAGAACCAATTATGGAAGCAAAATCGCCCGTTTTAGAAAAGCCGGTTGAAATTAAAGACAAAGATATACCGAAATCTCCAATTTCAAAATCACCGGAACCAATTACGGAGGTAAAATTACCCGTTTTAGAAAAGCCGGTAGACATTAAAGACAAAGGCGTACCGAAATCTCCGATTTCTTCAGAGCCAATCACGGAAGTAAAATTATCCGTTTCAGAAAAGCAGGTTGAAATTAAATACAAAGACATACCGAAATCTCCGATTTCACCAGAACCAATTATGGAAGCAAAATCGCCCGTTTTAGAAAAGCCGGTTGAAATTAAAGACAAAGACATACCGAAATCTCCAATTTCAAAATCACCGGAACCAATTACGGAAGTAAAATTACCAGTTTTAGAAAAGCCGGTAGACATTAAAGACAAAGACGTACCGAAATCTCCGATTTCACCAGAGCCAATTACGGAAGTAAAACCACCCGTTTTAGAAAAGCCGGTTGACACTAAAGACAAAGACATACCGAAATCTCCGATTTCACCAGAACCAATCATGGAAGCAAAATCTCCCGTTTTAGAAAAGCCGGTTGAAATTAAAGACAAAGACATACCGAAATCTCCAATTTCAAAATCACCGGAACCAATTACGGAGGTAAAATTGCCCGTTTTAGAAAAGCCGGTGGACATTAAAGACAAAGACATACCGAAATCTCCAGTTTCAAAATCACCGGAACCAATTACGGAGGTAAAATTACCAGTTTTAGAAAAGCCGGTAGACATTAAAGGCAAAGACGAACCGAAATCTCCGATTTCACCAGAGCCAATTACGGAAGTAAAACCACCCGTTATAGAAAAGCCGGTTGACACTAAAGACAAAGACATACCGAAATCTCCGATTTCACCAGAACCAATTATGGAAGCAAAATCGCCCGTTTTAGAAAAGCCGGTTGAAATTAAAGACAAAGACATTCAGAAATCTCCAATTTCAAAATCACCGGAACCAATTACGGAGGTAAAATTACCAGTTTTAGAAAAGCCGGTAGACATTAAAGACAAAGACGTACCGAAATCTCCGATTTCACCAGAGCCAATTATGGAAGCAAAATCGCCCGTTTTAGAAAAGCCGGTTGAAATTAAAGACAAAGACATACCGAAATCTCCAGTTTCAAAATTACCGGAACCAATTACGGAGGTAAAATTACCAGTTTTAGAAAAGCCGGTAGACATTAAAGACAAAGATGTACCGAAATCTCCGATTTCACCAGAGCCAATTGCGGAAGTAAAACCACTCGTTTTAGAAAAGCCGGTTGACACTAAAGACAAAGACATACCAAAATCTCCGATTTCACCAGAACCAATTATGGAAGCAAAATCGCCCGTTTTAGAAAAGCCGGTTGAAATTAAAGACAAAGATATACCGAAATCTCCAATTTCAAAATTACCGGAACCAATTACGGAGGTAAAATTACCCGTTTTAGAAAAGGCGGTAGACATTAAAGACAAAGACGTACCGAAATCTCCGATTTCACCAGAGCCAATTACGGAAGAAAAACCACCCGTTTTAGAAAAGCCGGTTGACACTAAAGACAAAGACATACCAAAATCTCCGATTTCACCAGAACCAATTATGGAAGCAAAATCGCCCGTTTTAGAAAAGCCGGTTGAAATTAAAGACAAAGATATACCGAAATCTCCAATTTCAAAATCACCGGAACCAATTACGGAGGTAAAATTACCCGTTTTAGAAAAGCCGGTAGACATTAAAGACAAAGGCGTACCGAAATCTCCGATTTCTTCAGAGCCAATCACGGAAGTAAAATTATCCGTTTCAGAAAAGCAGGTTGAAATTAAATACAAAGACATACCGAAATCTCCGATTTCACCAGAACCAATTATGGAAGCAAAATCGCCCGTTTTAGAAAAGCCGATTGAAATTAAAGACAAAGACATACCGAAATCTCCAATTTCAAAATCACCGGAACCAATTACGGAAGTAAAATTACCAGTTTTAGAAAAGCCGGTAGACATTAAAGACAAAGACGTACCGAAATCTCCGATTTCACCAGAACCAATCATGGAAGCAAAATCTCCCGTTTTAGAAAAGCCGGTTGAAATTAAAGACACAGACATACCGAAATCTCCAATTTCAAAATCACCGGAACCAATTACGGAGGTAAAATTGCCCGTTTTAGAAAAGCCGGTGGACATTAAAGACAAAGACATACCGAAATCTCCAATTTCAAAATCACCGGAACCAATTACGGAGGTAAAATTACCCGTTTTAGAAAAGCCGGTAGACATTAAAGGCAAAGACGAACCGAAATCTCCGATTTCACCAGAGCCAATTACGGAAGTAAAAGCACCCGTTATAGAAAGGCCGGTTGACACTAAAGACAAAGACATACCGAAATCTCCGATTTCACCAGAACCAATTATGGAAGCAAAATCGCCCGTTTTAGAAGAGCCGGTTGAAATTAAAGACAAAGACATACAGAAATCTCCAATTTCAAAATCACCGGAACCAATTACGGAGATAAAATTAAAAGTTCTAGAAAAGCCGGTAGACATTAAAGACAAAGACGTACCGAAATCTCCGATTTCACCAGAGCCAATTATGGAAGCAAAATCGCCCGTTTTAGAAAAGCCGGTTGAAATTAAAGACAAAGACATACCGAAATCTCCAATTTCAAAATCACCGGGACCAATTACGGAGGTAAAATTACCTGTTTTAGAAAAGCCGGTAGACATTAAAGACAAAGACGTACCGAAATCTCCGATTTCACCAGAGCCAATTACGGAAGTAAAACCACCCGTTTTAGAAAAGCCGGTTGAAACTAAAGACAAAGACATACCGAAATCTCCGATTTCACCAGAACCAATTATGGAAGCAAAATCGCCCGTTTTAGAAAAGCCGGTTGAAATTAAAGACAAAGATATACCGAAATCTCCAATTTCAAAATCACCGGAACCAATTACGGAAGTAAAACTACCCGTTTTAGAAGAGCCGGTTGACACTAAAGACAAAGACATACCGAAATCTCCAATTTCACCAGAACCAATTATGGAAGCAAAATCGCCCGTTTTAGAAAAGCCGGTTGAAATTAAAGACAAAGACATACCGAAATCTCCAATTTCAAAATCACCGGAACCAATTACGGAGGTAAAATTACCCGTTTTAGAAAAGGCGGTAGACATTAAAGACAAAGACGTACCGAAATCTCCGATTTCACCAGAGCCATTTATGGAAGCAAAATCGCCCGTTTTAGAAAAGCCGGTTGAAACTAAAGACAAAGACATACCGAAATCTCCGATTTCACCAGAACCAATTATGGAAGCAAAATCGCCCGTTTTAGAAAAGCCGGTTGAAATTAAAGACAAAGACATACCGAAATCTCCAATTTCAAAATCACCGGAACCAATTACGGAGGTAAAATTACCCGTTTTAGAAAAGGCGGTAGACATTAAAGACAAAGACGTACCGAAATCTCCAATTTCACCAGAACCAATTATGGAAGCAAAATCGCCCGTTTTAGAAAAGCCGGTTGAAACTAAAGACAAAGACATACCGAAATCTCCGATTTCACCAGAACCAATTATGGAAGCAAAATCGCCCGTTTTAGAAAAGCCGGTTGAAATTAAAGACAAAGACATACCGAAATCTCCAATTTCAAAATCACCGGAACCAATTACGGAGGTAAAATTACCCGTTTTAGAAAAGGCGGTAGACATTAAAGACAAAGACGTACCGAAATCTCCGATTTCACCAGAGCCAATTACGGAAGAAAAACCACCCGTTTTAGAAAAGCCGGTTGACACTAAAGACAAAGACATACCGAAATCTCCGATTTCACCAGAACCAATTATGGAAGCAAAATCGCCCGTTTTAGAAAAGCCGGTTGAAATTAAAGACAAAGATATACCGAAATCTCCAATTTCAAAATCACCGGAACCAATTACGGAGGTAAAATTACCCGTTTTAGAAAAGCCGGTAGACATTAAAGACAAACACGTACCGAAATCTCCGATTTCTTCAGAGCCAATCACGGAAGTAAAATTACCCGTTTCAGAAAAGCCGGTTGAAATTAAAGACAAAGACATACCGAAATCTCCGATTTCACCAGAGCCAATTACGGAAGTAAAACCACCCGTTTTAGAAAAGCCGGTTGACACTAAAGACAAATACATACCGAAATCTCCGATCTCACGAGAACCAATTATGGAAGCAAAATCGCCCGTTTTAGAAAAGCCGGTTGAAATTAAAGACAAAGACATAAAGAAATCTCCAATTTCAAAATCACCGGAACCAATTACGGAGGTAAAATTACCCGTTTTAGAAAAGCCGGTAGACATTAAAGACAAAGACGTACCGAAATCTCCGATTTCACCAGAACCAATTATGGAAGCAAAATCGCCCGTTTTAGAAAAGCCGGTTGAAATTAAAGACAAAGACATACCGAAATCTCCAATTTCAAAATTACCGGAACCAATTACGGAGGTAAAATTACCAGTTTTAGAAAAGCCGGTAGACATTAAAGACAAAGACGTACCGAAATCCGCGATTTCACCAGAGCCAATTGCGGAAGTAAAACCACTCGTTTTAGAAAAGCCGGTTGACACTAAAGACAAAGACATACCGAAATCTCCGATTTTATCAGAACCAATTATGGAAGCAAAATCGCCCGTTTTAGAAAAGCCGGTTGAAATTAAAGACAAAGACATACCGAAATCTCCAATTTCAAAATCACCGGAACCAATTACGGAGGTAAAATTACCTGTTTTAGAAAAGCCGGTAGACATTAAAGACAAAGACGTAACAAAATCTCCGATTTCACCAGAGCCAATTACGGAAGTAAAACCACCCGTTTTAGAAAAGCCGGTTGACACTAAAGACAAAGACATACCGAAATCTCCGATTTCACCAGAACCAATCATGGAAGCAAAATCTCCCGTTTTAGAAAAGCCGGTTGAAATTAAAGACAAAGACATACCGAAATCTCCAATTTCAAAATCACCGGAACCAATTACGGAGGTAAAATTGCCCGTTTTAGAAAAGCCGGTGGACATTAAAGACAAAGACATACCGAAATCTCCAATTTCAAAATCACCGGAACCAATTACGGAGGTAAAATTACCAGTTTTAGAAAAGCCGGTAGACATTAAAGGCAAAGACGAACCGAAATCTCCGATTTCACCAGAGCCAGTTACGGAAGTTAAACCACCCGTTATAGAAAAGCCGGTTGACACTAAAGACAAAGACATACCGAAATCTCCGATTTCACCAGAACCAATTATGGAAGCAAAATCGCCCGTTTTAGAAAAGCCGGTTGAAATTAAAGACAAAGACATTCAGAAATCTCCAATTTCAAAATCACCGGAACCAATTACGGAGGTAAAATTACCAGTTTTAGAAAAGCCGGTAGACATTAAAGACAAAGACGTACCGAAATCTCCGATTTCACCAGAGCCAATTATGGAAGCAAAATCGCCCGTTTTAGAAAAGCCGGTTGAAATTAAAGACAAAGACATACCGAAATCTCCAGTTTCAAAATTACCGGAACCAATTACGGAGGTAAAATTACCAGTTTTAGAAAAGCCGGTAGACATTAAAGACAAAGACGTACCGAAATCTCCGATTTCACCAGAGCCAATTGCGGAAGTAAAACCACTCGTTTTAGAAAAGCCGGTTGACACTAAAGACAAAGACATACCGAAATCTCCGATTTCTTCAGAACCAATTATGGAAGCAAAATCGCCCGTTTTAGAAAAGCCGGTTGAAATTAAAGACAAAGACATACCGAAATCTCCAATTTCAAAACCACAGGAACCAATTACGGAGGTAAAATTACCCGTTTTAGAAAAGCCGGTAGACATTAAAGACAAAGACATACCGAAATCTCCAATTTCAAAATCACCGGAACCAATTACAGAGGTAAAATTACCAGTTTTAGAAATGCCGGTAGACATTAAAGGCAAAGACGAACCGAAATCTCCGATTTCACCAGAGCCAATTACGGAAGTAAAACCACCCGTTCTAGAAAAGCCGGTTGACACTAAAGACAAAGACATACCGAAATCTCCGATTTCACAAGAACCAATTATGGAAGCAAAATCGCCCGTTTTAGAAAAGCCGGTTGAAATTAAAGACAAAGACATACCGAAATCTCAAATTTCAAAATCACCGGAACCAATTACGGAGGTAAAATTACCAGTTTTAGAAAAGCCGGTAGACATTAAAGACAAAGACGTACCGAAATCTCCGATTTCACCAGAGCCAATTACGGAAGTAAAACCACCCGTTTTAGAAAAGCCGGTTGACACTAAAGACAAAGACATACCGAAATCTCCGATTTCACCAGAACCAATTATGGAAGCAAAATCGCCCGTTTTAGAAAAGCCGGTTGAAATTAAAGACAAAGACATAAAGAAATCTCCAATTTCAAAATCACCGGAACCAATTACGGAGGTAAAATTACCCGTTTTAGAAAAGCCGGTAGACATTAAAGACAAAGACGTACCGAAATCTCCGATTTCACCAGAACCAATTATGGAAGCAAAATCGCCCGTTTTAGAAAAGCCGGTTGAAATTAAAGACAAAGACATACCGAAATCTCCAATTTCAAAATCACCGGAACCAATTACGGAGGTAAAATTACCAGTTTTAGAAAAGCCGGTAGATATTAAAGACAAAGACGTACCGAAATCTCCGATTTCACCAGAACCAATTATGGAAGCAAAATCGCCCGTTTTAGAAAAGCCGGTTGAAATTAAAGACAAAGACATACCGAAATCTCCAATTTCAAAATCACCGGAACCAATTACGGAGGTAAAATTACCAATTTTAGAAAAGCCGGTAGACATTAAAGACAAAGACGTACCGAAATCTCCGATTTCACCAGAGCCAATTATGGAAGCAAAATCGCCCGTTTTAGAAAAGCCGGTTGAAATTAAAGACAAAGACATACCGAAATCTCCAATTTCAAAATTACCGGAACCAATTACGGAGGTAAAATTACCAGTTTTAGAAAAACCGGTAGACATTAAAGACAAAGACATACCGAAATCTCCAATTTCAAAATTACTGGAACCAATTACGGAGGTAAAATTACCAGTTTTAGAAAAGCCGGTAGACATTAAAGACAAAGACGTACCGAAATCTCCGATTTCACCAGAGCCAATTATGGAAGCAAAATCGCCCGTTTTAGAAAAGCCGGTTGACACTAAAGACAAAGACATACCGAAATCTCCGATTTCACCAGAACCAATTATGGAAGCAAAATCGCCCGTTTTAGAAAAGACGGTTGAAATTAAAGACAAAGACATACCGAAATCTCCAATTTCAAAATCACCGGAACCAATTACGGAGGTAAAATTACCCGTTTTAGAAAAGGCGGTAGACATTAAAGACAAAGACGTACCGAAATCTCCGATTTCACCAGAGCCAATTACGGAAGTAAAACCACCCGTTTCAGAAAAGCCGGTTGACACTAAAGACAAAGACATACCGAAATCTCCGATTTCACCAGAACCAATTATGGAAGCAAAATCGCCCGTTTTAGAAAAGCCGGTTGAAATTAAAGACAAAGACATACCGAAATCTCCAATTTCAAAATCACCGGAACCAATTACGGAGGGAAAATTACCCGTTTTAGAAAAGGCGGTAGACATTAAAGACAAAGACGTACCGAAATCTCCGATTTCACCAGAGCCAATTACGGAAGAAAAACCACCCGTTTTAGAAAAGCCGGTTGACACTAAAGACAAAGACATACCGAAATCTCCGATTTCACCAGAACCAATTATGGAAGCAAAATCGCCCGTTTTAGAAAAGCCGGTTGAAATTAAAGACAAAGATATACCGAAATCTCCAATTTCAAAATCACCGGAACCAATTACGGAGGTAAAATTACCCGTTTTAGAAAAGCCGGTAGACACTAAAGACAAACACGTACCGAAATCTCCGATTTCTTCAGAGCCAATCACGGAAGTAAAATTACCCGTTTCAGAAAAGCCGGTTGAAATTAAAGACAAAGACATACCGAAATCTCCGATTTCACCAGAGCCACTTACGGAAGTAAAACCACCCGTTTTAGAAAAGCCGGTTGACACTAAAGACAAAGACATACCGAAATCTCCGATCTCACGAGAACCAATTATGGAAGCAAAATCGCCCGTTTTAGAAAAGCCGGTTGAAATTAAAGACAAAGACATACCGAAATCTCCAATTTCAAAATCACCGGAACCAATTACGGAGGTAAAATTACCCGTTTTAGAAAAGCCGGTAGACATTAAAGACAAAGACGTACCGAAATCTCCGATTTCACCAGAACCAATTATGGAAGCAAAATCGCCCGTTTTAGAAAAGCCGGTTGAAATTGAAGACAAAGACATACCGAAATCTCCAATTTCAAAATCACCGGAACGAATTACGGAGGTAAAATTACCAGTTTTAGAAAAGCCAGTAGACATTAAAGACAAAGACGTACCGAAATCTCCGATTTCACCAGAGCCAATTACGGAAGTAAAACCACCCGTTTTAGAAAAGCCGGTTGACACTAAAGACAAAGACATACCGAAATCTCCGATTACACCAGAACCAATTATGGAAGCAAAATCGCCCGTTTTGGAAAAGCCGGTAGAAATTAAAGACAAAGACATACCGAAATCTCCAATTTCAAAATCACCGGAACCAATTACGGAGGTAAAATTACCAGTTTTAGAAAAGCCGGTAGATATTAAAGACAAAGACGTACCGAAATCTCCAATTTCAAAATCACCGGAACCAATTACAGAGGTAAAATTACCAGTTTTAGAAAAGCCGGTTGACACTAAAGACAAAGACATACCGAAAACTCCGATTTCACCAGAACCAATTATGGAAGCAAAATCTCCCGTTTTAGAAAAGCCGGTTGAAATTAAAGACAAAGACATACCGAAATCTCCAATTTCAAAATCACCGGAACCAATTACGGAGGTAAAATTACCCGTTTTAGAAAAGCCGGTAGACATTAAAGACAAAGACATACCGAAATCTCCAATTTCAAAATCACCGGAACCAATTACAGAGGTAAAATTACCAGTTTTAGAAATGCCGGTAGACATTAAAGGCAAAGACGAACCGAAATCTCCGATTTCACCAGAGCCAATTACGGAAGTAAAACCACCCGTTTTAGAAAAGCCGGTTGACACTAAAAACAAAGACATACCGAAATCTCCGATTTCACCAGAACCAATTATGGAAGCAAAATCGCCCGTTTTAGAAAAGCCGGTTGAAATTAAAGACAAAGACATACCGAAATCTCAAATTTCAAAATCACCGGAACCAATTACGGAGGTAAAATTACCAGTTTTAGAAAAGCCGGTAGACATTAAAGACAAAGACGTACCGAAATCTCCGATTTCACCAGAGCCAATTACGGAAGTAAAACCACCCGTTTTAGAAAAGCCGGTTGACACTAAAGACAAAGACATACCGAAATCTCCGATTTCACCAGAACCAATTATGGAAGCAAAATCGCCCGTTTTAGAAAAGCCGGTTGAAATTAAAGACAAAGACATAAAGAAATCTCCAATTTCAAAATCACCGGAACCAATTACGGAGGTAAAATTACCCGTTTTAGAAAAGCCGGTAGACATTAAAGACAAAGACGTACCGAAATCTCCGATTTCACCAGAACCAATTATGGAAGCAAAATCGCCCGTTTTAGAAAAGCCGGTTGAAATTAAAGACAAAGACATACCGAAATCTCCAATTTCAAAATCACCAGAACCAATTACGGAGGTAAAATTACCAGTTTTAGAAAAGCCGGTAGACATTAAAGACAAAGACGTACCGAAATCTCCGATTTCACCAGAGCCAATTATGGAAGCAAAATCGCCCGTTTTAGAAAAGCCGGTTGAAATTAAAGACAAAGACATACCGAAATCTCCAATTTCAAAATTACCGGAACCAATTACGGAGGTAAAATTACCAGTTTTAGAAAAACCGGTAGACATTAAAGACAAAGACATACCGAAATCTCCAATTTCAAAATTACTGGAACCAATTACGGAGGTAAAATTACCAGTTTTAGAAAAGCCGGTAGACATTAAAGACAAAGACGTACCGAAATCTCCGATTTCACCAGAGCCAATTATGGAAGCAAAATCGCCCGTTTTAGAAAAGCCGGTTGACACTAAAGACAAAGACATACCGAAATCTCCGATTTCACCAGAACCAATTATGGAAGCAAAATCGCCCGTTTTAGAAAAGACGGTTGAAATTAAAGACAAAGACATACCGAAATCTCCAATTTCAAAATCACCGGAACCAATTACGGAGGTAAAATTACCCGTTTTAGAAAAGGCGGTAGACATTAAAGACAAAGACGTACCGAAATCTCCGATTTCACCAGAGCCAATTACGGAAGTAAAACCACCCGTTTCAGAAAAGCCGGTTGACACTAAAGACAAAGACATACCGAAATCTCCGATTTCACCAGAACCAATTATGGAAGCAAAATCGCCCGTTTTAGAAAAGCCGGTTGAAATTAAAGACAAAGACATACCGAAATCTCCAATTTCAAAATCACCGGAACCAATTACGGAGGTAAAATTACCCGTTTTAGAAAAGGCGGTAGACATTAAAGACAAAGACGTACCGAAATCTCCGATTTCACCAGAGCCAATTACGGAAGAAAAACCACCCGTTTTAGAAAAGCCGGTTGACACTAAAGACAAAGACATACCGAAATCTCCGATTTCACCAGAACCAATTATGGAAGCAAAATCGCCCGTTTTAGAAAAGCCGGTTGAAATTAAAGACAAAGATATACCGAAATCTCCAATTTCAAAATCACCGGAACCAATTACGGAGGTAAAATTACCCGTTTTAGAAAAGCCGGTAGACACTAAAGACAAACACGTACCGAAATCTCCGATTTCTTCAGAGCCAATCACGGAAGTAAAATTACCCGATTCAGAAAAGCCGGTTGAAATTAAAGACAAAGACATACCGAAATCTCCGATTTCACCAGAGCCACTTACGGAAGTAAAACCACCCGTTTTAGAAAAGCCGGTTGACACTAAAGACAAAGACATACCGAAATCTCCGATCTCACGAGAACCAATTATGGAAGCAAAATCGCCCGTTTTAGAAAAGCCGGTTGAAATTAAAGACAAAGACATACCGAAATCTCCAATTTCAAAATCACCGGAACCAATTACGGAGGTAAAATTACCCGTTTTAGAAAAGCCGGTAGACATTAAAGACAAAGACGTACCGAAATCTCCGATTTCACCAGAACCAATTATGGAAGCAAAATCGCCCGTTTTAGAAAAGCCGGTTGAAATTGAAGACAAAGACATACCGAAATCTCCAATTTCAAAATCACCGGAACGAATTACGGAGGTAAAATTACCAGTTTTAGAAAAGCCAGTAGACATTAAAGACAAAGACGTACCGAAATCTCCGATTTCACCAGAGCCAATTACGGAAGTAAAACCACCCGTTTTAGAAAAGCCGGTTGACACTAAAGACAAAGACATACCGAAATCTCCGATTACACCAGAACCAATTATGGAAGCAAAATCGCCCGTTTTGGAAAAGCCGGTAGAAATTAAAGACAAAAACATACCGAAATCTCCAATTTCAAAATCACCGGAACCAATTACGGAGGTAAAATTACCAGTTTTAGAAAAGCCGGTAGATATTAAAGACAAAGACGTACCGAAATCTCCAATTTCAAAATCACCGGAACCAATTACAGAGGTAAAATTACCAGTTTTAGAAATGCCGGTAGACATTAAAGCCAAAGACGAACCGAAATCTCCGATTTCACCAGAGCCAATTACGGAAGTAAAACCACCCGTTTTAGAAAAGCCGGTAGACATTAAAGACAAAGACGTACCGAAATCTCCCATTTCACCAGAACCAATTATGGAAGCAAAATCGCCCGTTTTAGAAAAGCCGGTTGAAATTAAAGACAAAGACATACCGAAATCTCCAATTTCAAAATCACCGGAACCAATTACGGAGGTAAAATTACCAGTTTTAGAAAAGCCAGTAGACCTTAAAGACAAAGACGTACCGAAATCTCCGATTTCACCAGAGCCAATTACGGAAGTAAAATTACCCGTTTCAGAAAAGCCGGTTGAAATTAAAGACAAAGACATACCGAAATCTCCAATTTCAAAATCACCGGAACCAATTACGGAGGTAAAATTACCCGTTTTAGAAAAGCCGGTAGACATTAAAGACAAGGACGTACCGAAATCTCCGATTTCACCAGAACCAATTATGGAAGCAAAATCGCCCGTTTTAGAAAAGCCGGTTGAAATTAAAGACAAAGACATACCGAAATCTCCAATTTCAAAATCACCGGAACCAATTACGGAGGTAAAATTACCAGTTTTAGAAAAGCCAGTAGACCTTAAAGACAAAGACGTACCGAAATCTCTGATTTCACCAGAGCCAATTACGGAAGTAAAACCACCCGTTTTTGAAAAGCCGGTTGACACTAAAGACAAAGACATACCGAAATCTCCGATTTCACCAGAACCAATTATGGAAGCAAAATCGCCAGTTTTGGAAAAGCCGGTTGAAATTAAAGACAAAGACATACCGAAATCTCCAATTTCAAAATCACCGGAACCAATTACGGAGGTAAAATTACCAGTTTTAGAAAAGCCGGTAGACATTAAAGG
The DNA here is from genome assembly GCA_034092305.1 of Diaprepes abbreviatus. Taxonomy (NCBI): domain Eukaryota; kingdom Metazoa; phylum Arthropoda; class Insecta; order Coleoptera; family Curculionidae; genus Diaprepes; species Diaprepes abbreviatus. The sequence continues at coordinate 6,637,040 of JASJET010000129.1, forward strand.
CAAAGACGAACCGAAATCTCCGATTTCACCAGAGCCAATTACGGAAGTAAAACCACCCGTTTTAGAAAAGCCGGTAGACATTAAAGACAAAGACGTACCGAAATCTCCGATTTCACCAGAACCAATTATGGAAGCAAAATCGCCCGTTTTAGAAAAGCCGGTTGAAATTAAAGACAAAGATATACCGAAATCTCCAATTTCAAAATCACCGGAACCAATTACGGAAGTAAAACTACCCGTTTTAGAAAAGCCGGTTGACACTAAAGACAAAGACATACCGAAATCTCCGATTTCACCAGAACCAATTATGGAAGCAAAATCGCCCGTTTTAGAAAAGACGGTTGAAATTAAAGACAAAGACATACCGAAATCTCCAATTTCAAAATCACCGGAACCAATTACGGAGGTAAAATTACCCGTTTTAGAAAAGGCGGTAGACATTAAAGACAAAGACGTACCGAAATCTCCGATTTCACCAGAGCCAATTACGGAAGTAAAACCACCCGTTTCAGAAAAGCCGGTTGACACTAAAGACAAAGACATACCGAAATCTCCGATTTCACCAGAACCAATTATGGAAGCAAAATCGCCCGTTTTAGAAAAGCCGGTTGAAATTAAAGACAAAGACATACCAAAATCTCCAATTTCAAAATCACCGGAACCAATTACGGAGGTAAAATTACCCGTTTTAGAAAAGGCGGTAGACATTAAAGACAAAGACGTACCGAAATCTCCGATTTCACCAGAGCCAATTACGGAAGAAAAACCACCCGTTTTAGAAAAGCCGGTTGACACTAAAGACAAAGACATACCGAAATCTCCGATTTCACCAGAACCAATTATGGAAGCAAAATCGCCCGTTTTAGAAAAGCCGGTTGAAATTAAAGACAAAGATATACCGAAATCTCCAATTTCAAAATCACCGGAACCAATTACGGAGGTAAAATTACCCGTTTTAGAAAAGCCGGTAGACACTAAAGACAAAGACAAACCGAAATCTCCGATTTCACCAGAACCAATTATGGAAGCAAAATCGCCCCTTTTAGAAAAGCCGGTTGAAATTAAAGACAAAGATATACCGAAATCTCCAATTTCAAAATCACCGGAACCAATTACGGAAGTAAAACTACCCGTTTTAGAAAAGCCGGTTGACACTAAAGACAAAGACATACCGAAATCTCCGATTTCACCAGAACCAATTATGGAAGCAAAATCGCCCGTTTTAGAAAAGCCGGTTGAAATTAAAGACAAAGACATACCGAAATCTCCAATTTCAAAATCACCGGAACCAATTACGGAGGTAAAATTACCCGTTTTAGAAAAGCCGGTTGACACTAAAGACAAAGACATACCGAAATCTCCGATTTCACCAGAACCAATTATGGAAGCAAAATCGCCCGTTTTAGAAAAGCCGGTTGAAATTAAAGACAAAGATATACCGAAATCTCCAATTTCAAAATCACCGGAACCAATTACGGAAGTAAAACTACCCGTTTTAGAAAAGCCGGTTGACACTAAAGACAAAGACATACCGAAATCTCCGATTTCACCAGAACCAATTATGGAAGCAAAATCGCCCGTTTTAGAAAAGCCGGTTGAAATTAAAGACAAAGACATACCGAAATCTCCAATTTCAAAATCACCGGAACCAATTACGGAGGTAAAATTACCAGTTTTAGAAAAGCCAGTAGACCTTAAAGACAAAGACGTACCGAAATCTCCGATTTCACCAGAGCCAATTACGGAAGTAAAATTACCCGTTTCAGAAAAGCCGGTTGAAATTAAAGACAAAGACATACCGAAATCTCCAATTTCAAAATCACCGGAACCAATTACGGAGGTAAAATTACCCGTTTTAGAAAAGCCGGTAGACATTAAAGACAAGGACGTACCGAAATCTCCGATTTCACCAGAACCAATTATGGAAGCAAAATCGCCCGTTTTAGAAAAGCCGGTTGAAATTAAAGACAAAGACATACCGAAATCTCCAATTTCAAAATCACCGGAACCAATTACGGAGGTAAAATTACCAGTTTTAGAAAAGCCAGTAGACCTTAAAGACAAAGACGTACCGAAATCTCCGATTTTACCAGAGCCAATTACGGAAGTAAAACCACCCGTTTTAGAAAAGCCGGTTGACACTAAAGACAAAGACATACCGAAATCTCCGATTTCACCAGAACCAATTATGGAAGCAAAATCGCCCGTTTTGGAAAAGCCGGTTGAAATTAAAGACAAAGACATACCGAAATCTCCAGTTTCAAAATCACCGGAACCAATTACGGAGGTAAAATTACCAGTTTTAGAAAAGCCGGTAGATATTAAAGACAAAGACGTACCGAAATCTCCGATTTCACCAGAACCAATTATGGAAGCAAAATCGCCCGTTTTAGAAAAGCCGGTTGAAATTAAAGACAAAGGCATACCGAAATCTCCAATTTCAAAATCACCGGAACCAATTACGGAGGTAAAATTACCAATTTTAGAAAAGCCGGTAGACATTAAAGCCAAAGACGTACCGAAATCTCCGATTTCACCAGAGCCAATTATGGAAGCAAAATCGCCCGTTTTAGAAAAGCCGGTTGAAATTAAAGACAAAGACATACCGAAATCTCCAATTTCAAAATTACCGGAACCAATTACGGAGGTAAAATTACCAGTTTTAGAAAAACCGGTAGACATTAAAGACAAAGACATACCGAAATCTCCAATTTCAAAATTACTGGAACCAATTACGGAAGTAAAATTACCAGTTTTAGAAAAGCCGGTAGACATTAAAGACAAAGACGTACCGAAATCTCCGATTTCACCAGAGCCAATTATGGAAGCAAAATCGCCCGTTTTAGAAAAGCCGGTTGACACTAAAGACAAAGACATACCGAAATCTCCGATTTCACCAGAACCAATTATGGAAGCAAAATCGCCCGTTTTAGAAAAGCCGGTCGAAATTAAAGACAAAGACATACCGAAATCTCCAATTTCAAAATTACCGGAACCAATTACGGAGGTAAAATTACCAGTTTTAGAAAAACCGGTAGACATTAAAGACAAAGACATACCGAAATCTCCAATTTCAAAATTACCGGAACCAATTACGGAGGTAAAATTACCCGTTTTAGAAAAGGCGGTAGACATTAAAGACAAAGACGTACCGAAATCTCCGATTTCACCAGAGCCAATTACGGAAGAAAAACCACCCGTTTTAGAAAAGCCGGTTGACACTAAAGACAAAGACATACCGAAATCTCCGATTTCACCAGAACCAATTATGGAAGCAAAATCGCCCGTTTTAGAAAAGCCGGTTGAAATTAAAGACAAAGACATACCGAAATCTCCAATTTCAAAATCACCGGAACCAATTACGGAGGTAAAATTACCCGTTTTAGAAAAGCCGGTAGACATTAAAGACAAAGACGTACCGAAATCTCCGATTTCACCAGAACCAATTATGGAAGCAAAATCGCCCGTTTTAGAAAAGCCGGTTGAAATTAAAGACAAAGACATACCGAAATCTCCAATTTCAAAATCACCGGAACCAATTACGGAGGTAAAATTACCAGTTTTAGAAAAGCCAGTAGACATTAAAGACAAAGACGTACCGAAATCTCCGATTTCACCAGAGCCAATTACGGAAGTAAAACCACCCGTTTTAGAAAAGCCGGTTGACACTAAAGACAAAGACATACCGAAATCTCCGATTTCACCAGAACCAATTATGGAAGCAAAATCGCCCGTTTTGGAAAAGCCGGTAGAAATTAAAGACAAAGACATACCGAAATCTCCAATTTCAAAATCACCGGAACCAATTACGGAGGTAAAATTACCAGTTTTAGAAAAGCCGGTAGATATTAAAGACAAAGACGTACCGAAATCTCCGATTTCACCAGAACCAATTATGGAAGCAAAATCGCCCGTTTTAGAAAAGCCGGTTGAAATTAAAGACAAAGACATACCGAAATCTCCAATTTCAAAATCACCGGAACCAATTACGGAGGTAAAATTACCAATTTTAGAAAAGCCGGTAGACATTAAAGACAAAGAAGTACCGAAATCTCCGATTTCACCAGAGCCAATTATGGAAGCAAAATCGCCCGTTTTAGAAAAGCCGGTTGAAATTAAAGACAAAGACATACCGAAATCTCCAATTTCAAAATTACCGGAACCAATTACGGAGGTAAAATTACCAGTTTTAGAAAAGCCGGTAGACATTAAAGACAAAGACATACCGAAATCTCCAATTTCAAAATTACTGGAACCAATTACGGAGGTAAAATTACCAGTTTTAGAAAAGCCGGTAGACATTAAAGACAAAGACGTACCGAAATCTCCGATTTCACCAGAGCCAATTGCGGAAGTAAAACCACTCGTTTTAGAAAAGCCGGTTGACACTAAAGACAAAGACATACCGAAATCTCCGATTTCATCAGAACCAATTATGGAAGCAAAATCGCCCGTTTTAGAAAAGCCGGTTGAAATTAAAGACAAAGACATACCGAAATCTCCAATTTCAAAATCACCGGAACCAATTACGGAGGTAAAATTACCGGTTTTAGAAAAGCCGGTAGACATTAAAGACAAAGACGTACCGAAATCTCCGATTTCACCAGAGCCAATTATGGAAGCAAAATCGCCCGTTTTAGAAAAGCCGGTTGACACTAAAGACAAAGACATACCGAAATCTCCGATTTCACCAGAACCAATTATGGAAGCAAAATCGCCCGTTTTAGAAAAGCCGGTTGAAATTAAAGACAAAGACATACCGAAATCTCCAATTTCAAAATCACCGGAACCAATTACGGAGGTAAAATTACCCGTTTTAGAAAAGGCGGTAGACATTAAAGACAAAGACGTACCGAAATCTCCGATTTCACCAGAGCCAATTACGGAAGTAAAACCACCCGTTTTAGAAAAGCCGGTTGACCCTAAAGACAAAGACATACCGAAATCTCCGATTTCACCAGAACCAATTATGGAAGCAAAATCGCCCGTTTTAGAAAAGCCGGTTGAAATTAAAGACAAAGACATACCGAAATCTCCAATTTCAAAATCACCGGAACCAATTACGGAGGTAAAAATACCCGTTTTAGAAAAGGCGGTAGACATTAAAGACAAAGACGTACCGAAATCTCCGATTTCACCAGAGCCAATTACGGAAGAAAAACCACCCGTTTTAGAAAAGCCGGTTGACACTAAAGACAAAGACATACCGAAATCTCCGATTTCACCAGAACCAATTATGGAAGCAAAATCGCCCGTTTTAGAAAAGCCGGTTGAAATTAAAGACAAAGATATACCGAAATCTCCAATTTCAAAATCACCGGAACCAATTACGGAGGTAAAATTACCCGTTTTAGAAAAGCCGGTAGACATTAAAGACAAACACGTACCGAAATCTCCGATTTCTTCAGAGCCAATCACGGAAGTAAAATTACCCGTTTCAGAAAAGCCGGTTGAAATTAAAGACAAAGACATACCGAAATCCCCGATTTCACCAGAGCCAATTACGGAAGTAAAACCACCCGTTTTAGAAAAGCCGGTTGACACTAAAGACAAAGACATACCGAAATCTCCGATCTCACGAGAACCAATTATGGAAGCAAAATCGCCCGTTTTAGAAAAGCCGGTTGAAATTAAAGACAAAGACATACCGAAATCTCCAATTTCAAAATCACCGGAACCAATTACGGAGGTAAAATTACCCGTTTCAGAAAAGCCGGTAGACATTAAAGACAAAGACGTACCGAAATCTCCGATTTCACCAGAACCAATTATGGAAGCAAAATCGCCCGTTTTAGAAAAGCCGGTTGAAATTAAAGGCAAAGACATACCGAAATCTCCAATTTCAAAATCACCGGAACCAATTACGGAGGTAAAATTACCAGTTTTAGAAAAGCCAGTAGACATTAAAGACAAAGACTTGCCGAAATCTCCGATTTCACCAGAGCCAATTACGGAAGTAAAACCACCCGTTTTAGAAAAGCCGGTTGACACTAAAGACAAAGACATACCGAAATCTCCGATTTCACCAGAACCAATTATGGAAGCAAAATCGCCCGTTTTGGAAAAGCCGGTAGAAATTAAAGACAAAGACATACCGAAATCTCCAATTTCAAAATCACCGGAACCAATTACGGAGGTAAAATTACCAGTTTTAGAAAAGCCGGTAGATATTAAAGACAAAGACGTACCGAAATCTCCGATTTCACCAGAACCAATTATGGAAGCAAAATCGCCCGTTTTAGAAAAGCCGGTTGAAATTAAAGACAAAGACATACCGAAATCTCCAATTTCGAAATCACCGGAACCAATTACGGAGGTAAAATTACCAATTTTAGAAAAGCCGGTAGACATTAAAGACAAAGACGTACCGAAATCTCCGATTTCACCAGAGCCAATTATGGAAGCAAAATCGCCCGTTTTAGAAAAGCCGGTTGAAATTAAAGACAAAGACATACCGAAATCTCCAATTTCAAAATTACCGGAACCAATTACGGAGGTAAAATTACCAGTTTTAGAAAAGCCGGTAGACATTAAAGACAAAGACATACCGAAATCTCCAATTTCAAAATTACCGGAACCAATTACGGAGGTAAAATTACCAGTTTTAGAAAAGCCGGTAGACATTAAAGACAAAGACGTACCGAAATCTCCGATTTCACCAGAGCCAATTGCGGAAGTAAAACCACTCGTTTTAGAAAAGCCGGTTGACACTAAAGACAAAGACATACCGAAATCTCCGATTTCATCAGAACCAATTATGGAAGCAAAATCGCCCGCTTTAGAAAAGCCGGTTGAAATTAAAGACAAAGACATACCGAAATCTCCAATTTCAAAATCACCGGAACCAATTACGGAGGTAAAATTACCTGTTTTAAAAAAGCCGGTAGACATTAAAGACAAAGACGTAACGAAATCTCCGATTTCACCAGAGCCAATTACGGAAGTAAAACCACCCGTTTTAGAAAAGCCGGTTGACGCTAAAGACAAAGACATACCGAAATCTCCGATTTCACCAGAGCCAATTATGGAAGCAAAATCGCCCGTTTTAGAAAAGACGGTTGAAATTAAAGATAAAGTTATACCGAAATCTCCAATTTCAAAATCACCGGAACCAATTACGGAGGTAAAATTACCGGTTTTAGAAAAGCCGGTAGACATTAAAGACAAAGATGTACCGAAATCTTCGATTTCACCAGAGCCAATTACGGAAGAAAAACCACCCGTTTTAGAAAAGCCGGATGACACTAAAGACAAAGACATACCGAAATCTCCGATTTCACCAGAACCAATTATGGAAGCAAAATCGCCCGTTTTAGAAAAGCCGGTTGAAATTAAAGACAAAGACATACCGAAATCTCCAATTTCAAAATCACCGGAACCAATTACGGAAGTAAAACTACCCGGTTTAGAAAAGCCGGTAGACATTAAAGACAAAGACGTACCGAAATCTCCGATTTCACCAGAGCCAATTATGGAAGCAAAATCGCCCGTTTTAGAAAAGCCGGTTGAAATTAAAGACAAAGACATACCGAAATCTCCAGTTTCAAAATTACCGGAACCAATTACGGAGGTAAAATTACCAGTTTTAGAAAAGCCGGTAGACATTAAAGACAAAGACATACCGAAATCTCCAATTTCAAAATTACTGGAACCAATTACGGAGGTAAAATTACCAGTTTTAGAAAAGCCGGTAGACATTAAAGACAAAGACGTACCGAAATCTCCGATTTCATCAGAACCAATTAAGGAAGCAAAATCGCCCGTTTTAGAAAAGCAGGTTGAAATTAAAGACAAAGACATACCGAAATCTCCAATTTCAAAACCACCGGAACTAATAACGGAGGTAAAATTACCTGTTTTAGAAAAGCCGGTAGACATTAAAGACAAAGATGTACCGAAATCTTCGATTTCACCAGAGCCAATTACGGAAGAAAAACCACCCGTTTTAGAAAAGCCGGTTGACACTAAAGACAAAGACATACCGAAAGCTCCGATTTCACCAGAACCAATTATGGAAGCAAAATCGCCCGTTTTAGAAAAGCCGGTTGAAATTAAAGACAAAGACATACCGAAATCTACAGTTTCAAAATTACCGGAACCAATTACGGAGGTAAAATTACCAGTTTTAGAAAAGCCGGTAGACATTAAAGACAAAGACATACCGAAATCTTCTATTTCAAAATTACTGGAACCAATTACGGAGGTAAAATTACCAGTTTTAGAAAAGCCGGTAGACATTAAAGACAAAGACGTACCGAAATCTCCGATTTCACCAGAGCCAACTGCGGAAGTAAAACCATTCGTTTTAGAAAAGCCGGTTGACACTAAAGACAAAGACATACCGAAATCTCCGATTTCATCAGAACCAATTATGGAAGCAAAATCGCCCGTTTTAGAAAAGCCGGTTGAAATTAAAGACAAAGACATACCGAAATCTCCAATTTCAAAACCACCGGAACCAATTACGGAGGTAAAATTACCTGTTTTAGAAAAGCCGGTAGACATTAAAGACAAAGACGTACCGAAATCTCCGATTTCACCAGAGCCAATTACGGAAGTAAAACCACCCGTTTTAGAAAAGCAGGTTGACGCTAAAGACAAAGACATACCGAAATCTCCGATTTCACCAGAACCAATTATGGAAGCAAAATCGCCCGTTTTAGAAAAGACGGTTGAAATTAAAGATAAAGTTATACCGAAATGTCCAATTTCAAAATCACCGGAACCAATTACGGAGGTAAAATTACCAGTTTTAGAAAAGCCGGTAGACATTAAAGACAAAGATGTACCGAAATCTTCGATTTCACCAGAGCCAATTACGGAAGAAAAACCACCCGTTTTAGAAAAGCCGGTTGACACTAAAGACAAAGACATACCGAAATCTCCGATTTCACCAGAACTAATTATGGAAGCAAAATCGCCCGTTTTAGAAAAGCCAGTTGAAATTAAAGACAAAGACATACCGAAATCTCCAATTTCAAAATCACCGGAACCAATTACGGAGGTAAAATTACTCGTTTTAGAAAAGCCGGTAGACATTAAAGACAAAGACGTACCGAAATCTCCGATTTCACCAGAGCCAATTACGGAAGAAAAACCACCCGTTTTAGAAAAGCCGGTTGACACTAAAGACAAAGACATACCGAAAGCTCCGATTTCACCAGAACCAATTATGGAAGCAAAATCGCCCGTTTTAGAAAAGCCGGTTGAAATTAAAGACAAAGATATACAGAAATCTCCAATTTCAAAATCACAGGAACCAATTACGGAAGTAAAACTACCCGTTTTAGAAAAGCCGGTTGACACTAAAGACAAAGACATACCGAAATCTCCGATTTCACCAGAACCAATTACGGAAGAAAAACCACCCGTTTTAGAAAAGCCGGTTGACACTAAAGACAAAGACATACCGAAAGCTCCGATTTCACCAGAATCAATTATGGAAGCAAAATCGCCCGTTTTAGAAAAGCCGGTTGAAATTAAAGACAAAGACATACCGAAAACTCCAATTTCAAAATCACCGGAACCAATTACGGAGGTAAAATTACCCGTTTTAGAAAAGGCGGTAGACATTAAAGACAAAGACGTACCGAAATCTCCGATTTCACCAGAGCCAATTACGGAAGAAAAACCACCCGTTTTAGAAAAGCCGGTTGACACTAAAGACAAAGACATACCAAAATCTCCGATTTCACCAGAACCAATTATGGAAGCAAAATCGCCCGTTTTAGAAAAGCCGGTTGAAATTAAAGACAAAGATATACCGAAATCTCCAATTTCAAAATCACCGGAACCAATTACGGAGGTAAAATTACCCGTTTTAGAAAAGCCGGTAGACATTAAAGACAAAGGCGTACCGAAATCTCCGATTTCTTCAGAGCCAATCACGGAAGTAAAATTATCCGTTTCAGAAAAGCAGGTTGAAATTAAATACAAAGACATACCGAAATTTCCGATTTCACCAGAACCAATTATGGAAGCAAAATCGCCCGTTTTAGAAAAGCCGGTTGAAATTAAAGACAAAGACATACCGAAATCTCCAATTTCAAAATCACCGGAACCAATTACGGAAGTAAAATTACCAGTTTTAGAAAAGCCGGTGGACATTAAAGACAAAGACATACCGAAATCTCCAATTTCAAAATCACCGGAACCAATTACGGAGGTAAAATTACCAGTTTTAGAAAAGCCGGTAGACATTAAAGGCAAAGACGAACCGAAATCTCCGATTTCACCAGAGCCAATTACGGAAGTAAAATCACCCGTTATAGAAAAGCCGGTTGACACTAAAGACAAAGACATACCGAAATCTCCGATTTCACCAGAACCAATTATGGAAGCAAAATCGCCCGTTTTAGAAAAGCCGGTTGAAATTAAAGACAAAGACATACAGAAATCTCCAATTTCAAAATCACCGGAACCAATTACGGAGGTAAAATTAAAAGTTCTAGAAAAGCCGGTAGACATTAAAGACAAAGACGTACCGAAATCTCCGATTTCACCAGAGCCAATTATGGAAGCAAAATCGCCCGTTTTAGAAGAGCCGGTTGAAATTAAAGACAAAGACATACCGAAATCTCCAATTTCAAAATCACCGGTACCAATTACGGAGGTAAAGTTACCAGTTTTAGAAAAGCCGGTAGACATTAAAGACAAAGACGTACCGAAATCTCCGATTTCACCAGAACCAATTATGGAAGCAAAATCGCCCGTTTTAGAAAAGCCGGTTGAAATTAAAGACAAAGACATACCGAAATCTCCAATTTCAAAATCACCGGAACCAATTACGAAGGTAAAATTACCCGTTTTAGAAAAGCCGGTAGACATTAAAGACAAAGACGAACCGAAATCTCCGATTTCACCAGAGCCAATTACGGAAGTAAAACCACCCGTTTTAGAAAAGCCGGTTGACACTAAAGACAAAGACATACCGAAATCTCCGATTTCACCAGAACCAATTATGAAAGCAAAATCGCCCGTTTTAGAAAAGCCGGTTGAAATTAAAGACAAAGACATACCGAAATCTCCAATTTCAAAATCACCGGAACCAATTACGGAGGTAAAATTACCAGTTTTAGAAAAGCCGGTAGACATTAAAGACAAAGACGTACCGAAATCTCCGATTTCACCAGAGTCAATTACGGAAGTAAAACCACCCGTTTTAGAAAAGCCGGTTGAAATTAAAGACAAAGACATATCGAAATCTCCAATTTCAAAATCACCGGAACCAATTACGGAGGTAAAATTACCAGTTTTAGAAATGCCGGTAGACATTAAAGGCAAAGACGAACCGAAATCTCCGATTTCACCAGAGCCAATTACGGAAGTAAAACCACCCGTTTTAGAAAAGCCGGCTGACACTAAAGACAAAGACATACCGAAATCTCCAATTTCAAAATCACCGGAACCAATTACGGAGGTAAAATTACCCGTTTTAGAAAAGGCGGTAGACATTAAAGACAAAGACGTACCGAAATCTTCGATTTCACCAGAGCCAATTACGGAAGAAAAACCACCCGTTTTAGAAAAGCCGGTTGAAATTAAAGACAAAGACATACCGAAATCTCCAATTTCAAAATCACCGGAACCAATTACGGAAGTAAAATTACCAGTTTTAGAAAAGCCGGTGGACATTAAAGACAAAGACATACCGAAATCTCCAATTTCAAAATCACCGGAACCAATTACGGAGGTAAAATTACCAGTTTTAGAAAAGCCGGTAGACATTAAAGGCAAAGACGAACCGAAATCTCCGATTTCACCAGAGCCAATTACGGAAGTAAAATCACCCGTTATAGAAAAGCCGGTTGACACTAAAGACAAAGACATACCGAAATCTCCGATTTCACCAGAACCAATTATGGAAGCAAAATCGCCCGTTTTAGAAAAGCCGGTTGAAATTAAAGACAAAGACATACAGAAATCTCCAATTTCAAAATCACCGGAACCAATTACGGAGGTAAAATTAAAAGTTCTAGAAAAGCCGGTAGACATTAAAGACAAAGACGTACCGAAATCTCCGATTTCACCAGAGCCAATTATGGAAGCAAAATCGCCCGTTTTAGAAGAGCCGGTTGAAATTAAAGACAAAGACATACCGAAATCTCCAATTTCAAAATCACCGGTACCAATTACGAAGGTAAAATTACCCGTTTTAGAAAAGCCGGTAGACATTAAAGACAAAGACGAACCGAAATCTCCGATTTCACCAGAGCCAATTACGGAAGTAAAACCACCCGTTTTAGAAAAGCCGGTTGACACTAAAGACAAAGACATACCGAAATCTCCAATTTCAAAATCACCGGAACCAATTACGAAGGTAAAATTACCCGTTTTAGAAAAGCCGGTAGACATTAAAGACAAAGACGAACCGAAATCTCCGATTTCACCAGAGCCAATTACGGAAGTAAAACCACCCGTTTTAGAAAAGCCGGTTGACACTAAAGACAAAGACATACCGAAATCTCCGATTTCACCAGAACCAATTATGGAAGCAAAATCGCCCGTTTTAGAAAAGCCGGTTGAAATTAAAGACAAAGACATACCGAAATCTCCAATTTCAAAATCACCGGAACCAATTACGGAGGTAAAATTACCAGTTTTAGAAAAGCCGGTAGACATTAAAGACAAAGACGTACCGAAATCTCCGATTTCACCAGAGCCAATTACGGAAGTAAAACCACCCGTTTTAGAAAAGCCGGTTGAAATTAAAGACAAAGACATATCGAAATCTCCAATTTCAAAATCACCGGAACCAATTACGGAGGTAAAATTACCAGTTTTAGAAATGCCGGTAGACATTAAAGGCAAAGACGAACCGAAATCTCCGATTTCACCAGAGCCAATTACGGAAGTAAAACCACCCGTTTTAGAAAAGCCGGTTGACACTAAAGACAAAGACATACCGAAATCTCCAATTTCAAAATCACCGGAACCAATTACGGAGGTAAAATTACCCGTTTTAGAAAAGGCGGTAGACATTAAAGACAAAGACGTACCGAAATCTTCGATTTCACCAGAGCCAATTACGGAAGAAAAACCACCCGTTTTAGAAAAGCCGGTTGAAATTAAAGACAAAGACATACCGAAATCTCCAATTTCAAAATCACCGGAACCAATTACGGAGGTAAAATTACCCGTTTTAGAAAAGCCGGTAGACATTAAAGACAAAGACGTACCGAAATCTCCGATTTCACCAGAACCAATTATGGAAGCAAAAACGCCCGTTTTAGAAAAGCCGGTTGAAATTAAAGACAAAGACATACCGAAATCTCCAATTTCAAAATCACCGGAACCAATTACGGAGGTAAAATTACCCGTTTTAGAAAAGGTGGTAGACATTAAAGACAAAGACGTACCGAAATCTTCGATTTCACCAGAGCCAATTACGGAAGAAAAACCACCCGTTTTAGAAAAGCCGGTTGACACTAAAGACAAAGACATACCGAAATCTCCGATTTCACCAGAACCAATTATGGAAGCAAAATCGCCCGTTTTAGAAAAGCCGGTTGAAATTAAAGACAAAGATATACCGAAATCTCCAATTTCAAAATCACCGGAACCAATTACGAAGATAAAATTACCCGTTTTAGAAAAGCCGGTAGACATTAAAGACAAAGACGTACCGAAATCTCCGATTTCTTCAGAGCCAATCACGGAAGTAAAATTACCCGTTTCAGAAAAGCCGGTTGAAATTAAAGGCAAAGACATACCGAAATCTCCAATTTCAAAATCACCGGAACCAATTACGGAGGTAAGATTACCCGTTTTAGAAAAGCCGGTAGACATTAAAGACAAGGACGTACCGAAATCTCCGATTTCACCAGAACCAATTATGGAAGCAAAATCGCCCGTTTTAGAAAAGCCGGTTGAAATTAAAGACAAAAACATACCGAAATCTCAAATTTCAAAATCACCGGAACCAATTACGGAGGTAAAATTACCAGTTTTAGAAAAGCCAGTAGACCTTAAAGACAAAGACGTACCGAAATCTCCGATTTCACCAGAGCCAATTACGGAAGTAAAACCACCCGTTTTAGAAAAGCCGGTTGACACTAAAGACAAAGACATACCGAAATCTCCAATTTCAAAATCACCGGAACCAATTACGGAGGTAAAATTACCAGTTTTAGAAAAGCCGGTACATATTAAAGACAAAGACGTACCGAAATCTCCGATTTCACCAGAGCCAATTACGGAAGTAAAACCACCCGTTTTTGAAAAGCCGGTTGACACTAAAGACAAAGACATACCGAAATCTCCGATTTCACCAGAACCAATTATGGAAGCAAAATCGCCCGTTTTGGAAAAGCCGGTTGAAATTAAAGACAAAGACATACCGAAATCTCCGATTTCACCAGAACCAATTATGGAAGCAAAATCGCCCGTTTTAGAAAAGCCGGTTGAAATTAAAGACAAAGATATACCGAAATCTCCAATTTCAAAATCACCGGAACCAATTACGAAGATAAAATTACCCGTTTTAGAAAAGCCGGTAGACATTAAAGACAAAGACGTACCGAAATCTCCGATTTCTTCAGAGCCAATCACGGAAGTAAAATTACCCGTTTCAGAAAAGCCGGTTGAAATTAAAGACAAAGACATACCGAAATCTCCAATTTCAAAATCACCGGAACCAATTACGGAGGTAAAATTACCCGTTTTAGAAAAGCCGGTAGACATTAAAGACAAGGACGTACCGAAATCTCCGATTTCACCAGAACCAATTATGGAAGCAAAATCGCCCGTTTTAGAAAAGCCGGTTGAAATTAAAGACAAAGACATACCGAAATCTCAAATTTCAAAATCACCGGAACCAATTACGGAGGTAAAATTACCAGTTTTAGAAAAGCCAGTAGACCTTAAAGACAAAGACATACCGAAATCTCAAATTTCAAAATCACCGGAACCAATTACGGAGGTAAAATTACCAGTTTTAGAAAAGCCGGTAGACATTAAAGACAAAGACGTACCGAAATCTCCGATTTCACCAGAGCCAATTACGGAAGTAAAACCACCCGTTTTAGAAAAGCCGGTTGAAATTAAAGACAAAGACATATCGAAATCTCCAATTTCAAAATCACCGGAACCAATTACGGAGGTAAAATTACCAGTTTTAGAAAAGCCGGTAGACATTAAAGGCAAAGACGAACCGAAATCTCCGATTTCACCAGAGCCAATTACGGAAGTAAAATCACCCGTTATAGAAAAGCCGGTTGACACTAAAGACAAAGACATACCGAAATCTCCGATTTCACCAGAACCAATTATGGAAGCAAAATCGCCCGTTTTAGAAAAGCCGGTTGAAATTAAAGACAAAGACATACAGAAATCTCCAATTTCAAAATCACCGGAACCAATTACGGAGGTAAAATTAAAAGTTCTAGAAAAGCCGGTAGACATTAAAGACAAAGACGTACCGAAATCTCCGATTTCACCAGAGCCAATTATGGAAGCAAAATCGCCCGTTTTAGAAGAGCCGGTTGAAATTAAAGACAAAGACATACCGAAATCTCCAATTTCAAAATCACCGGTACCAATTACGAAGGTAAAATTACCCGTTTTAGAAAAGCCGGTAGACATTAAAGACAAAGACGAACCGAAATCTCCGATTTCACCAGAGCCAATTACGGAAGTAAAACCACCCGTTTTAGAAAAGCCGGTTGACACTAAAGACAAAGACATACCGAAATCTCCAATTTCAAAATCACCGGAACCAATTACGAAGGTAAAATTACCCGTTTTAGAAAAGCCGGTAGACATTAAAGACAAAGACGAACCGAAATCTCCGATTTCACCAGAGCCAATTACGGAAGTAAAACCACCCGTTTTAGAAAAGCCGGTTGACACTAAAGACAAAGACATACCGAAATCTCCGATTTCACCAGAACCAATTATGGAAGCAAAATCGCCCGTTTTAGAAAAGCCGGTTGAAATTAAAGACAAAGACATACCGAAATCTCCAATTTCAAAATCACCGGAACCAATTACGGAGGTAAAATTACCAGTTTTAGAAAAGCCGGTAGACATTAAAGACAAAGACGTACCGAAATCTCCGATTTCACCAGAGCCAATTACGGAAGTAAAACCACCCGTTTTAGAAAAGCCGGTTGAAATTAAAGACAAAGACATATCGAAATCTCCAATTTCAAAATCACCGGAACCAATTACGGAGGTAAAATTACCAGTTTTAGAAATGCCGGTAGACATTAAAGGCAAAGACGAACCGAAATCTCCGATTTCACCAGAGCCAATTACGGAAGTAAAACCACCCGTTTTAGAAAAGCCGGTTGACACTAAAGACAAAGACATACCGAAATCTCCAATTTCAAAATCACCGGAACCAATTACGGAGGTAAAATTACCCGTTTTAGAAAAGGCGGTAGACATTAAAGACAAAGACGTACCGAAATCTTCGATTTCACCAGAGCCAATTACGGAAGAAAAACCACCCGTTTTAGAAAAGCCGGTTGAAATTAAAGACAAAGACATACCGAAATCTCCAATTTCAAAATCACCGGAACCAATTACGGAGGTAAAATTACCCGTTTTAGAAAAGCCGGTAGACATTAAAGACAAAGACGTACCGAAATCTCCGATTTCACCAGAACCAATTATGGAAGCAAAAACGCCCGTTTTAGAAAAGCCGGTTGAAATTAAAGACAAAGACATACCGAAATCTCCAATTTCAAAATCACCGGAACCAATTACGGAGGTAAAATTACCCGTTTTAGAAAAGGTGGTAGACATTAAAGACAAAGACGTACCGAAATCTTCGATTTCACCAGAGCCAATTACGGAAGAAAAACCACCCGTTTTAGAAAAGCCGGTTGACACTAAAGACAAAGACATACCGAAATCTCCGATTTCACCAGAACCAATTATGGAAGCAAAATCGCCCGTTTTAGAAAAGCCGGTTGAAATTAAAGACAAAGATATACCGAAATCTCCAATTTCAAAATCACCGGAACCAATTACGAAGATAAAATTACCCGTTTTAGAAAAGCCGGTAGACATTAAAGACAAAGACGTACCGAAATCTCCGATTTCTTCAGAGCCAATCACGGAAGTAAAATTACCCGTTTCAGAAAAGCCGGTTGAAATTAAAGGCAAAGACATACCGAAATCTCCAATTTCAAAATCACCGGAACCAATTACGGAGGTAAGATTACCCGTTTTAGAAAAGCCGGTAGACATTAAAGACAAGGACGTACCGAAATCTCCGATTTCACCAGAACCAATTATGGAAGCAAAATCGCCCGTTTTAGAAAAGCCGGTTGAAATTAAAGACAAAGACATACCGAAATCTCAAATTTCAAAATCACCGGAACCAATTACGGAGGTAAAATTACCAGTTTTAGAAAAGCCAGTAGACCTTAAAGACAAAGACGTACCGAAATCTCCGATTTCACCAGAGCCAATTACGGAAGTAAAACCACCCGTTTTAGAAAAGCCGGTTGACACTAAAGACAAAGACATACCGAAATCTCCAATTTCAAAATCACCGGAACCAATTACGGAGGTAAAATTACCAGTTTTAGAAAAGCCGGTACATATTAAAGACAAAGACGTACCGAAATCTCCGATTTCACCAGAGCCAATTACGGAAGTAAAACCACCCGTTTTTGAAAAGCCGGTTGACACTAAAGACAAAGACATACCGAAATCTCCGATTTCACCAGAACCAATTATGGAAGCAAAATCGCCCGTTTTGGAAAAGCCGGTTGAAATTAAAGACAAAGACATACCGAAATCTCCGATTTCACCAGAACCAATTATGGAAGCAAAATCGCCCGTTTTAGAAAAGCCGGTTGAAATTAAAGACAAAGATATACCGAAATCTCCAATTTCAAAATCACCGGAACCAATTACGAAGATAAAATTACCCGTTTTAGAAAAGCCGGTAGACATTAAAGACAAAGACGTACCGAAATCTCCGATTTCTTCAGAGCCAATCACGGAAGTAAAATTACCCGTTTCAGAAAAGCCGGTTGAAATTAAAGACAAAGACATACCGAAATCTCCAATTTCAAAATCACCGGAACCAATTACGGAGGTAAAATTACCCGTTTTAGAAAAGCCGGTAGACATTAAAGACAAGGACGTACCGAAATCTCCGATTTCACCAGAACCAATTATGGAAGCAAAATCGCCCGTTTTAGAAAAGCCGGTTGAAATTAAAGACAAAGACATACCGAAATCTCAAATTTCAAAATCACCGGAACCAATTACGGAGGTAAAATTACCAGTTTTAGAAAAGCCAGTAGACCTTAAAGACAAAGACGTACCGAAATCTCCGATTTCACCAGAGCCAATTACGGAAGTAAAACCACCCGTTTTAGAAAAGCCGGTTGACACTAAAGACAAAGACATACCGAAATCTCCAATTTCAAAATCACCGGAACCAATTACGGAGGTAAAATTACCAGTTTTAGAAAAGCCGGTAGATATTAAAGACAAAGACGTACCGAAATCTCCGATTTCACCAGAGCCAATTACGGAAGTAAAACCACCCGTTTTAGAAAAGCCGGTTGACACTAAAGACAAAGACATACCGAAATCTCCGATTTCACCAGAACCAATTATGGAAGCAAAATCTCCCGTTTTAGAAAAGCCGGTTGAAATTAAAGACAAAGACATACCGAAATCTCCAATTTCAAAATCACCAGAACCAATTACGGAGGTAAAATTACCCGTTTTAGAAAAGCCGGTAGACATTAAAGACAAAGACATACCGAAATCTCCAATTTCAAAATCACCGGAACCAATTAAGGAGGTAAAATTACCAGTTTTAGAAAAGCCGGTAGACATTAAAGGCAAAGACGAACCGAAATCTCCGATTTCACCAGAGCCAATTACGGAAGTAAAACCACCCGTTTTAGAAAAGCCGGTTGACACTAAAGACAAAGACATACCGAAATCTCCGATTTCACCAGAACCAATTATGGAAGCAAAATCGTCCGTTTTAGAAAAGCCGGTTGAAATTAAAGACAAAGACATACAGAAATCTCCAATTTCAAAATCACCGGAACCAATTACGGAGGTAAAATTACCAGTTTTACAAAAGCCGGTAGACATTAAAGACAAAGACGTACCGAAATCTCCGATTTCACCAGAACCAATTATGGAAGCAAAATCGCCCGTTTTAGAAGAGCCGGTTGAAATTAAAGACAAAGACATACCGAAATCTCCAATTTCAAAATCACCGGAACCAATTACGGAGGTAAAATTACCAGTTTTAGAAAAGCCAGTAGACACTAAAGACAAAGACGTACCGAAATCTCCGATTTCACCAGAGCCAATTACGGAAGAAAAACCACCCGTTTTAGAAAAGCCGGTTGACAGTAAAGACAAGGACATACCGAAATATCCGATTTCACCAGAACCAATTATGGAAGCAAAATCGCCCGTTTTAGAAAAGCCGGTTGAAATTAAAGACAAAGACATACCGAAATCTCCAATTTCAAAATCACCGGAACCAATTACGGAGGTAAAATTACCAGTTTTAGAAAAGCCAGTAGACACTAAAGACAAAGACGTACCGAAATCTCCGATTTCACCAGAGCCAATTACGGAAGTAAAACCACCCGTTTTAGAAAAGCCGGTTGACAGTAAAGACAAGGACATACCGAAATATCCGATTTCACCAGAACCAATTATGGAAGCAAAATCGCCCGTTTTAGAAAAGCCGGTTGAAATTAAAGACAAAGACATACCGATATCTCCAATTTCAAAATCACCGGAACCAATTACGGAGGTAAAATTACCAGTTCTAGAAAAGCCGGTAGACATTAAAGACAAAGACGTACCGAAATCTCCGATTTCACCAGAGCCAATTTTGGAAGCAAAATCGTCCGTTTTAGAAAAGCCGGTTGAAATTAAAGACAAAGACATACCGAAATCTCCAATTTCAAAATCACCGGAACCAATAACGGAGGTAAAATTACCAGTTTTGGAAAAGCCGGTAGACATTAAAGACAAAGACGTACCGAAGTCTCCGATTTCACCAGAACCAATTATGGAAGCAAAATCGCCCGTTTTAGAAAAGCCGGTTGAAATTAAAGACAAAGACATACCGAAATCTCCAATTTCAAAATCACCGGAACCAATTACGGAGGTAAAATTACCCGTTTTAGAAAAGCCGGTAGACATTAAAGACAAAGACGTACCGAAATCTCAGATTTTATCAGAGCCAATTACGGAAGTAAAACCACCCGTTTTAGAAAAGCCGGTTGACACTAAAGACAAAGATATACCGGAATCTCCGATTTCACCAGAACCAATTATGGAAGCAAAATCTTCCGTTTTAGAAAAGCCGGTAGACATTAAAGACAAAGACATACCGAAATCTCCAATTTCAAAATCACCGGGACCAATTACGGAGGTAAAATTACCTGTTTTAGAAAAGCCGGTAGACATTAAAGACAAAGATGTACCGAAATCTCCGATTTCACCAGAGCCAATTACGGAAGTAAAACCACCCGTTTTAGAAAAGCCGGTTGACGCTAAAGACAAAGACATACCGAAATCTCCGATTTCACCGGAGCCAATTATGGAAGCAAAATCGCCCGTTTTAGAAAAGACGGTTGAAATTAATGACAAAGACATACCGAAATCTCCAATTTCAAAATCACCGGAACCAATTACGGAGGTAAAATTACCCGTTTTAGAAAAGCCGGTAGACATTAAAGACAAAGACGTACCGAAATCTCCGATTTCACCAGAGCCAATTACGGAAGAAAAACGACCCGTTTTAGAAAAGCCGGTTGACACTAAAGACAAAGACATACCGAAATCTCCGATTTCACCAGAACCAATTATGGAAGCAAAATCGCCCGTTTTAGAAAAGCCGGTTGAAATTAAAGACAAAGACATACCGAAATCTAAAATTTCAAAATCACCGGAACCAATTACGGAGGTAAAATTACCCGTTTTAGAAAAGCCGGTAGACATTAAAGACAAAGACGTACCGAAATCTCCGATTTCACCAGAGCCAATTACGGAAAAAAAACCACCCGTTTTAGAAAAGCCGGTTGACACTAAAGACAAAGACATACCGAAATCTCCGATTTCACCAGAACCAATTATGGAAGCAAAATCGCCCGTTTTAGAAAAGACGGTTGAAATTAAAGATAAAGACATACCGAAATCTCCAATTTCAAAATCACCGGAACCAATTACGGAGGTAAAATTACCCGTTTTAGAAAAGGCGGTAGACATTAAAGACAAAGACGTACCGAAATCTCCGATTTCACCAGAGCCAATTACGGAAGAAAAACCACCCGTTTTAGAAAAGCCGGTTGACACTAAAGACAAAGACATACCGAAATCTCCGATTTCACCAGAACCAATTATGGAAGCAAAATCGCCCGTTTTAGAAAAGCCGGTTGAAATTAAAGACAAAGACATACCGAAATCTCCAATTTCAAAATCACCGGAACCAATTACGGAAGTAAAACTACCCGTTTTAGAAAAGCCGGTTGACACTAAAGACAAAGACATACCGAAATCTCCGATTTCACCAGAACCAATTATGGAAGCAAAATCGCCAGTTTTAGAAAAGCCGGTTGAAATTATAGACAAAGACACACCGAAATCTCCAATCTCAAAATCACCGGAACCAATTACGGAAGTAAAACTACCCGTTTTAAAAAAGCCGGTTGACACTAAAGACAAAGACATACCGAAATCTCCGATTTCACCAGAACCAATTATGGCAGCAAAATCGCCTGTTTTAGAAAAGCCGGTTGAAATTAAAGACAAAGACATACCGAAATCTCCAATTTCAAAATCACCGGAACCAATTACGGAGGTAAAATTACCAGTTTTAGAAAAGCCGGTAGACATTAAAGACAAAGACGTACCGAAATCTCCGATTTCACCAGAGTCAATTATGGAAGCAAAATCGCCCGTTTTAGAAAAGCCGATTGAAATTAAAGACAAAGACATACCGAAATCTCTAATTTCAAAATCACCGGAATCAATTACGGAGGTAAAATTACCAGTTTTAGAAAAGCCGGTAGACATTAAAGACAAAGACGTACCGAAATCTCCGATTTCACCAGAGCCAATTATGGAAGCAAAATCGCCCGTTTTAGAAAAGCCGGTTGAAATTAAAGACAAAGACGTACCGAAATCTCCGATTTCACCAGAGCCAATTACGGAAGTAAAACCACCCGTTTTAGAAAAGCCGGTTGACACTAAAGACAAAGACATACCGAAATCTCCGATTTCACCAGAACCAATTATGGAAGCAAAATCGCCCGTTTTAGAAAAGCCGGTTGAAATTAAAGACAAAGACATACCGAAATCTCCAATTTCAAAATCACTGGAACCAATTACGGAGGTAAAATCACCCGTTTTAGAAAAGCCGGTAGACATTAACGACAAAGACGTACCGAAATCTCCGATTTCTTCAGAGCCAATCACGGAAGTAAAATTACCCGTTTCAGATAAGCCGGTTGAAATTAAATACAAAGACATACCGAAATATCCGATTTCACCAGAACCAATTATGGAAGCAAAATCGTCCGTTTTAGAAAAGCCGGTTGACACTAAAGACAAAGACATACCGAAATCTCCGATTTCACCAGAACCAATTATGGAAGTAAAATCGCCCGTTTTAGAAAAGCCGGTTGACATTAAAGACAAATACATACCAAAATCTCCCATTTCAAAATCACCGGAACCAATTACGAAGGTAAAATTACCCGTTTTAGAAAAACAAGTAGACATTAAAGACAAAGACGTGCCGAAATCTCCGATTTCACCAGGGCCAATTACGGAAGTAAAATTACCCGTTTCAGAAAAGCCGGTTGACACTAAAGACAAAGACATACCGAAATCTCCGATTTCACCAGAACCAATTATGGAAGTAAAATCGCCCGTTTTAGAAAAGCCGGTTGACATTAAAGACAAATACATACCAAAAGCTCCTATTGCTAAGTCCCCAGAAAAAATTACGAAAGAAGAGTTACCTATTTCAGAAAAGCCGGTAGACATTAAAGACAAAGACGTACCGAAATCTCCGATTTCTTCAGAGCCAATCACGGAAGTAAAATTACCCGTTTCAGAAAAGCCGGTTGACACTAAAGACAAAGACATACCGAAATCTCCGATTTCACCAGAACCAATTATGCAAGCAAAATCGTCCGTTTTAGAAAAGGCGGTTGAAATTGAAGACAAAGACATACCGAAATCTCCAATTTCAAAATCACCGGAATCAATTACGGAGGTAAAATTACCAGTTTTAGAAAAGCAAGTAGACATTAAAGACAAAGACGTACCGAAATCTCCGATTTCACCAGGGCCAATTACGGAAGTAAAACCACCCGTTTTAGAAAAGCCGGTTGACACTAAAGACAAAGACATACCGAAATCTCCGATTTCACCAGAACCAATTATGGAAGCAAAATCGCCCGTTTTAGAAAAGCCGGTTGAAATTAAAGACAAAGACATACCGAAATCTCCAATTTCAAAATCACCGGAACCAATTACGGAGGTAAAATTACCCGTTTTAGAAAAGCCGGTAGACATTAGAGACAAAGACGTACCGAAATCTCCGATTTCACCAGAGCCAATTACGGAAGTAAAACCACCCGTTTTAGAAAAGCCGGTTGACACTAAAGACAAAGACATACCGAAATCTCCGATTTCACCAGAACCAATTATGGAAGCAAAATCGCCCGTTTTAGAAAAGCCGGTTGAAATTAAAGACAAAGACATACCGAAATCTCCAATTTCAAAATCACCGGAACCAATTACGGAGGTAAAATCACCAGTTTTAGAAAAGCCGGTAGACATTAAAGACAAAGACGTACCGAAATCTCCGATTTCTTCAGAGCCAATCACGGAGGTAAAATTACCCGTTTCAGAAAAACCAGTTGACACTAAAGACAAAGACATACCGAAATCTCCGATTCCACCAGAACCAATTATGGAAGTAAAATCGCCCGTTTTAGAAAAGCCGGTTGACATTAAAGACAAATATATACCAAAATCTCCCATTTCAAAATCACCGGAACCAATTACGGAGGAAAAATTACCCGTTTTAGAAAAGCAAGTAGACATTAAAGACAAAGACGTACCGAAATCTCCGATTTTACCAGGGCCAATTACGGAAGTAAAACCACCCGTTTTAGAAAAGCCGGTTGACACTAAAGACAAAGACATACCGAAATCTCCGATTTCACCAGAACCAATTATGGAAGCAAAATCTCCCGTTTTAGAAAAGCCGGTTGAAATTAAAGACAAAGACATACCGAAATCTCCAATTTCAAAATTACCGGAACCAATTACGGAGGTAAAATTACCCGTTTTAGAAAAGCCGGTAGACATTAAAGATAAAGACCTACCGAAATCTCCGATTTCTTCAGAGCCAATCACGGAGGTAAAATTACCCGTTTTAGAAAAGCCGGTTGACATTAAAGACAAATACATACCAAAATCTCCCATTTCAAAATCACCGGAACCAATTACGGAGGTGAAGTTACCCGTTTTAGAAAAGCCGGTAGACATTAAAGACAAAGACGTACCGAAATCTCCGATTTCTTCAGAGCCAATCACGGAAGTAAAATTACCCGTTTCAGAAAAGCCGGTTGACACTAAAGACAAAGACATACCGATATCTCCGATTTCACTAGAACCAATTATGGAAGTAAAATCGCCCGTTTTAGAAAAGCCGGTTGACATTAAAGACAAATACATCCCAAAAGCTCCCATTGCTAAGTCCCCAGAAAAAATTACGAAAGAAGAGTTACCTATTTCAGAAAAGCCGGTGGATATGAAAGACAAAGACATACACAAATCTCCAATTTCAAAATCACCGGAACCAATTACGGAGGTAAAATTACCTGTTTTAGAAAAGCCGGTGGACATTAAAGACAAAGACGTACCGAAATCTCCGATTTCTTCAGAGCCAATCACGGAAGTAAAATTACCCGTTTCAGAAAAGCCGGTTGACACTAAAGACAAAGACATACCGAAATCTCCGATTTCACCAGAACCAATTATGGAAGCAAAATCGCCCGTTTTAGAAAAGGCGGTTGAAATTGAAGACAAAGACATACCGAAATCTCCCATTTCACCAGAACCCATTATGGAAGTAAAATCGCCCGTTTTAGAAAAGCCAGTTGACATTATAGACAAATACAAAAGGGAATCTCCGATATCAAAATCGCCAGAACCAATTACGGATGTAAAATCGCCTGTTTTAGAAAAGAAGGCTGGCATTAAAGACAAAGACATACCGGAATCTCCTATATTAAAATTACCAGAACAAATTACTCAGGTAAAATTGCCTGTTTCAGAAAAGCCGGTTGAAATGAAAGACAAAGACATACTAAAATCTCCCATTTCAAAATCACCGGAACCAATTACGGAGGTAAAATTACTCGTTTTAGAAAAGCCGGTTGACATTAAAGACAAAGACATACCGAAATCTCCGATTTCACCAGAGCCAATTACGGAAGTAAAATTACCCGTTTCAGAAAAGCCGGTTGACACTAAAGACAAAGACATACCGAAATCTTCGATTTCACCAGAACCTATTATGGAAGCAAAATCGTCCGTTTTAGAAAAGCCGGTTGACATTAAAGACAAAGACATACCTAAATCTCCGATTTCACCAGAACCTATTATGGAAGTAAAATCGCCCGTTTTAGGAAAGCCCGTTGACATTAAAGACAAAGACATGCCGGAATCTAAGATATTAAAAGCACCAGAACAAATTACAGAGGTAAAATTGCCTGTTTCAGAAAAGCCGGTTGACATGAAAGACAAAGACATACACAAATCTCCAATTTCAAAATCACCGGAACCAATTACGGAGGTAAAATTACTCGTTTTAGAAAAACCGGTAGACATTAAAGACAAAGACGTACCGAAATCTCCGATTTCACCAGAGCCAATTACGGAAGTAAAATTACCCGTTTCAGAAAAGCCGGTTGACACTAAAGACAAAGACATACCGAAATCTCCGATTTCACCAGAACCTATTATGGAAGCAAAATCGTCCGTTTTAGAAAAGCCGGTTGACATTAAACACAAAGACATACCGAAATCTCCGATTTTACCAGAACCTATTATGGAAGTAAAATCGCCCGTTTTAGGAAAGCCCGTTGACATTAAAGACAAAGACATACCGGAATTTAAGATATTAAAAGCACCAGAACAAATTAGAGAGGTAAAATTGCCTGTTTCAGAAAAGCCGGTTGACATGAAAGACAAAGACGTACCGGAATCTCCGATATCAAGATCTCCAGAACAAATTACAGAGGTAAAATTACCCGTTTTGGAAAAGCCGGTTGACATTAAACACAAAGACATACCGGAATCTCTGATTTCACCAGAACCAATTACGGAAGTAAAATCACCCGTTTTAGAAAAGCTGGTGGACATTAAAGACAAAGACATACCGGAATATCCGATATTAAAATCACCAGAACAATTTATAGACGTAAAATTACATGTTTCAGAAAAGCCGGTTGAAATTAAAGACAAAGACATACCAAAATCTCCCATTTCCAAGTCCCCAGAAAAAATTATGAAAGAAGAGTTGCCTATTTCAGAAAAGCTGGTTGACACGAAAGACAAAGACATACACAAATCTACAATTTCAAAATCACCGGAACCAATTACGGAGGTAAAATTACCCGCTTTAGAAAAGCCGGTTGACATTAAAGACAAAGACATACCGAAATCTCCGATTTCTCCAGAGTCAATTACGGAAGTAAAATCGCCCGTTTCAGAAAAGCCGGTTGACATTAAAGAAAAATACATAACGGAATCTCCGATATCAAAATTGCCAGAACCATTTACAGATGTAAAATCGCCTGTTTCAGAAAAGCCGGTTGACATGAAAGACAAAGACATACACAAATCTCCAATTTCAAAATCACCGGAACCAATTACGGAGGTAAAATTACCAGTTTTAGAAAAGCCGGTAGACATTAAAGATAAAGACGTACAGCAATCTCCGATTTCACCAGAGCCAATTACGGAAGTAAAATCGCCCGTTTTAGAAAAGCCGGTTGAAATTAAAGACAAAGACATGCCAAAATCCCCCATTTCCAAATCCCCAGAAAAAATTATGAAAGAAGAGTTGCCTATTTCATTAAAGCTGGTTGACATGAAAGACAAAGACATACACAAATCTCCAATTTCAAAACCACCGGAACCAACTATGGAGGTAAAATTACCCGTTTTGGAAAAGCCGGTTGACAATAAAGACAAAGACATACCGGAATCTCCGATTTCACCAGAACCAATTACGGAAGTAAGATCGCCAGTTTTAGAAAAGCCGGTTGACATTAAAGACAAATACATAACGGAATCCCCGATATTAAAATCGCCAGAACCAATTACAGATGGAAAATCGTCTGTTTTAGAAAAGCCGGTTGACACTAAAGACAAATACATACCGGAATCTCCGATAATCAAATCCCCAGAACAAATTACAGAGGTAAAATTGCCTGTTTCAGAAAAGCCGGTTGAAATTAAAGACAAAGACATACCAAAACCTCCCATTTCCAAGTCCCCAGAAAAAATTATGAAAGAAGAGTTGCCTATTTCAGAAAAGCTGGTTGACACGAAAGACAAAGACATACACAAATCTACAATTTCAAAATCACCGGAACCAACTACGGAGGTAAAATTACCCGCTTTAGAACAGCCGGTTGACATTAAAGACAAAGACATACCGAAATCTCCGATTTCTCCAGAGTCAATTACGGAAGTAAAATCGCCCGTTTCAGAAAAGCCGGTTGACATTAAAGAAAAATACATAACGGAATCTCCGATATCAAAATTGCCAGAACCATTTACAGATGTAAAATCGCCTGTTTCAGAAAAGCCGGTTGACATGAAAGACAAAGACATACACAAATCTCCAATTTCAAAATCACCGGAACCAATTACAGAGGTAAAATTACCAGTTTTAAAAAAGCCGGTAGACATTAAAGACAAAGATGGACCGAAATCTCCGATTTCACCAGAGCCAATTACGGAAGTAAAATCGCCCGTTTTAGAAAAGCCGGTTGAAATTAAAGACAAAGACATACCAAAATCTCCCATTTCTAAGTCCCCAGAAAAAATTATGAAAGAAGAGTTGCATATTTCAGAAAAGCCGGTTGACATGAAAGATAAAGACAAACACAAATCTCTAATTTCAAAATCGCCGAAACCAATTACGAAGGTAAAATTACCCGTTTTAGAAAAGCCAGTCGACATTAAAGGCAAAGACATACCAAAATCTCCGATTTCACCAGAGCCAATTATGGAAGTAAAATCGCCCGTTTTAGAAAAGCCGGTTGACACTAAAGAAAAAGACATACCGAAATCTCCGATTTCACCAGAACCAATTACGGAAGTAAAATCGCCCGTTTTAGAAAAGCCGGTTGACACTAAAGAAAAAGACACACCGAAATCTCCGATTTCACCAGAACCAATTACGGAAGTAAAATCGCCCGTTTTAGAAAAGCCGGTTGACACTAAAGAAAAAGACATACCGAAATCTCCGATTTCACCAGAACCAATTATGGAAGTAAAATTGCCTGTTTCAGAAGAACTGGTTGAAATTAAAGACAAAGACATTCCAAAATCTCGGATTTCTAAGTCCCCAGAAAAAATTATAAAAGAAGAGTTGCCCATTTCAGAAAAGCCGGTTGACATGAAAGACAAAGACATACACAAATCTCCAATTTCAAAATCACCGGAACCAATTACGGAGGTAAAATTACCAGTTTTAGAAAAGCCGGTAGACATTAAAGACAAAGATGGACCGAAATCTCCGATTTCACCAGCGCCAATTACGGAAGTAAAATCGCCCGTTTTAGAAAAGCCGTTTGAAATTAAAGACAAAGACATACCAAAATCTCCCATTTCCAAGTCCCCAGAAAAAATTATGAAAGAAGAGTTGCCTATTTCAGTAAAGCCGGTTGACATGAAAGACAAAGACATACACAAATCTCCAATTTCAAAATCACCGGAACCAATTACGGAGGTAAAATTACCCGTTTTGGAAAGGCCGGTTGACATTAAAGACAAAGACATACCGGAATCTTCGATTTCATCAGAACCAATTACGGAAGTAAGATCGCCAGTTTTAGAAAAGCCGGTTGACATTAAAGACAAATACATAACGGAATCTCCGATATTAAAATCGCCAGAACCAATTAGAGATGGCAAATCGTCTGTTTTAGAAAAGCTGGTTGACATTAAAGACAAATACACACCGGAATCTCCTATAATCAAATCACCAGAACAAATTACAGAGGCAAAATTGCCTGTTTCAGAAAGGCCGGTTGAAATTAAAGACAAAGACATACCAAAATCTCCCATTTCTAAGTCCCCAGAAAAAATTATAAATGAAGAGTTGCTTATTTCAGAAAAGCCGGTTGACATGAAAGACAAAGACATACACAAATCTCCAATGTCAAAATTACCGGAATCAATTACGGGGGTAAAATTACCAATTTTAGAAAAGCCGGTAGACATTAAAGACAAAGACGTACTGAAATCTCCGATTTCACCAGAGCCAATTACGGAAGTAAAATCGCCCGTTTTAGAAAAGCCGGTTGACATGAAAGATAAAGACATACACAAGTCTCCAATTTCAAAATCACCGGAATCAATTACGGAGGTAAAATTACCCGTTTTGGAAATGCCGGTTGATATTAAAGACAAAGACATACCAAAATCTCTGGTTTCACCAGAGCCAATTACGGAAGTAAAATCGCCCGTTTTAGAAAAGCCGGTTGACACTAAAGAAAAAGACATACCGAAATCTCCGATTTCACGAGAACCAATTAAGGAAGTAAAATCGCCCGTTTTAGAAATGCTGGTTGACACTAAAGAAAAAGACATACCGGAATCTCCGATTTCACCAGAACCAATTACGGAAGTAAAATCGCCCGTTTTGGAAAAGTCGGATGACATTAAAGACAAAGACATACCGGAATCTCCGATATTAAAATCACCAGAACAAATTACAGAGGTAGAATTGCCTGTTTCAGAAAAGCCGGTTGAAATTAAAGACAAAGACATTCCAAAATCTCCCATTTCTAAGTTCCCAGAACCAATTGTGAAGGAAGAGTCGCCAACTGCCAAAAAGCCGGTTGACATTAAAGACAAAGATACACACAGATCTCCAATTTCAAAGTCACCGGAAACAATTACAGAGGTACCAGATGCAATATCAGAAGTAAAATCACGAGTTGCGGCAGAGCTGCACGATTTAAAAGACAAAGCCATTCACAAACATTTCATATCTAAATCACGAGAACCGATTACAGAAACAGCATTACATCTAGAGGGAGACCTGGCAGAACTTAAAAATAAAGGCTTACTAAAATCTCCCATATCTAAAACATCTGCAATAGAAAAACCATCTGTAATTAAGGGCAAAGATGTCCTCAAATCACCAAGGTCATTTTCAGATGCAATATACCCTTTTGTAGATATACCAACTGAAGTAACAGAAAAAGATTTTCTGAAATCTTCTTTTGCTAAAACATCGAAAACAATTTCCAAATCTAAATTTTCTGTTAGTGAAAAACTTCAGGAGTCTAGAGACACACATCAATTCACTGAATCGACAACAGATAAAGATTTAGATAACGTAAAAATGACAGATTTACATCAAGATTTTTCGCAGAAATCTAATATTATTCTTGGTACCCGTGTAAGTAAAACTTTAACGCAGCAAAAAGAAGATATTATTCAAAGGTTGGAAGATTGTACTCTGGTAGAAGAAAAAATGAGTACGAGCAAGAAGGGCCCAGTTTTACCTCTCATGGAACCTGAAAAAGTTCATAAAGTTTTAAGTAAGGGTTCTGTAACATCTACTGATAAAGATATACGGTTAAAATCTGAAAAACTGGCAAAAGACAAATTACGTAAATCGCAAAATGAAGTTTTAACTACCTTGAAATCTAGCACAGAACGCCCTGGTGGAATAGCAAAGACTAAAGAATTGGCAACTTCTGAAAAAATCAAGAGTTCCAAAAGTCAGAAACAATTAACAGAAATATCTGCAAAAAAAATTACAAAAATACAGCAAACAAAAACAAAACAGGATGAAAAACTTAAGACTGCAAGTTCCGTTTCTTCTTCTAGAAAGGGGTCGCCACAAAGCAAATTTGTAGGCAGTAAAGATTACAAACAAGATATTAACAAAAATAAGCAATCAGATTCAGAAATTGCTACGAAACATGGAATAGCTTTATATAAAAAGGAAACAAAAGTCAAACGAATTTCAGTAACTTCTGAACGACTTCAAGATGAAAGTGTCAATCAAGACAACCGCAGATCTAGAAGTACTACACCGCAATCCCTAAAAGCAAAACATGTAGATAAACGTACTAGCAAAGATATCACTAAGTTTTCAGAGACTGATTTGGAACCTTACTCATCTGAATCTGATCATGACATCTTTTCTTCTAGAAAATCTTCGTATTCTTCTCATTCAGCACATGGATCAATAATATCTAAGTCATATAAATATTCTCCAGCGGACATACACATGACAGACGATGTCTTGGAAATAACTTTACAACAGAATTTAGTCAAGTCAAGAGAATCTGGTAGATCTCCGAAATCTTATAGTCCACGCAGAACAAGTCGAGTTAGATCCTTAAAAACGGGCAGCGATGCCGATATAAGTTCCGATGACGAAAAAAAAATAACGCATCTTGACAAAGAAAAAGTTACGAAAAAATATTTCAAATCTCGTTCCACGCGTTCTCCTGAAGTATTGACTGCTTCCCCACATAGGTCGGGTATTCCAAAATTAACTAAAAAACCTATACTACTATCTAGTACAGATAGTACCTCAAAAAGTTCCAGTAAAGATTCTCCAATCAAGAGACATACTTACCTTAAACGAAAGTTAGAAACACAAGAATTAGTAAGAACACCCTCTTCCCCAAAGAAATATGATAGTAGAGTGCACGGTTACATGATGTCTACTCTGTCTCGAGACCTAAAAATTGATAAAGCCGTTAAAGATAAAAGGGAAATGGACAATATTAATCAAAAACTAAAAACCGGTCAAAGAATGACCCAAAAAAAACATAGTGAAGAAGTACATCATCAAACAACATTAACAGAACAGAGACATAAATATTCTTATGAAAGAGAAACAACATCCTCGGGAAGCAAAAAGGTTCACTCTAGGGAGACAACTCCAGTTAAAACTGCTAAAAGTAAGGAGAGATCCGCGGACTACAAGATAACAACAGAAAAGGAAGTTAAAAAGTCTGCTATTGCGAAAACCGGCAGTGTCAAGATAACTAAAAACATTAAAATTGATGAAGATCAAAACAAAGTAACTACAATTGATTCACAAATTAAATCGGAGATAAGCGATACCGAGAGCAAAATTTATAAAACGGACTACAGTGCTTTGACAGAGTTAAGAAGAGCTAGCCCATCACCTACCAAGCTTAAACGCACAATTCTAATTGAACATATCAAAAAGCATCCATCCCAATCCAAAGAACCGTCCCAGAAGTATGAAATTGATAAAACCGTCCAATTTTCTGATCGTATTCGTAGCCAATCAGTCATTTCTTCAACCTATCAAGATTTACAAGAGGAGGAAAGAAAAAGTACCAGTCCTACGTCTCTTCCTGGTAGCCCTATTAGAATAAGAAGTGCTAACGGTGGTACCAAAATCACTTCTGAAGTTTTTACCAGAACTCAAAATCACTGTGGATCTATTGAAGTTATTTATAGACAACCATATGAAAACATTCGACGTGTGGCTTCTCTTCTAAAAAACGAAACAGAGATGTCACTTATAGACACAACAGATTCTAGTCTTTCTGAGTCCGTAGCTCTTCCTAGTAGTCCTTCAGATCATGAAGTTAGTTCAGATGCCAATGGCAAAATTAAGTCTGTCTCTCCTACTTCACCTTGGCACAGAAAGTCTCTAGAAAATGCCCATAGAGTTTCTGATTTGCTGACATGTGCTATTCCCGTCGGCGAAACTTTACAGCCCTATGAAGATCCGAGCTTAACTCTTGCCAGACAGATGGTCTTAGCACAGTATGATAAAAAATCTAGTGAAGATCTAAAAGAAGTTGAGACCGTAATACACTTGGAACACAAATCAGAAGAAAGGTTATCTCCAATAATAAGCGTAGAAGTTGTATCTCCTCCCAGAAGAAAATACAAGTTTTCATACGATGAGGGCAAATTGAAAGGAGATACAGCACAAGGTAACACATCCTCAGTGTCGCCTGATATACCGATGTCATCCCACAGCATGGCTTCTCGAATAGACCCACGCAAAGAGGTATAATTCCTGTAAAGTAGTTCTAGTCTCTGCTTATAAAGTTATTGCGATAAGTTTACTGTGCCCAAAATTTGTAATTGCATGATACATTATAATTTAAGTTTGTAATGATTTACAGTGGTCGCATTTTAAAACGCTATCGACGTGTAGAAGGTAAGTCAACGATTGGATAAGTAAATTTATGCCCTTTAGGTAAAATTTAGTACGAAACTATACTTATTTCACTACAAAGTTAACTTACATCCACATTTTAAAAATATAAAAACGAGTACACCATAAAATTGTATTTTTTTTTTAAATAGAACATTCTACATAAGATTTTTTTTCGATTTAACGCATAGTTTTGGAACTTCTATTAAAGATTTCATATACTTTAACTTTGTTTTTGAGATAACACTATTTTTACCAAACATTTGCAATTAATGCTATAGGGTGTTTAACACATTGGTCCAAATTCCAAACATTTTTAATTTGATGGGATATATATTTCATATATCAATTATTTTCCGCAAATGTTGCTCTCAATCTGATATAGCTTCACTGACGAGGCCATGCGGTGGTCAAAACGCGTATATGTAAGTCTAACTGTTTTTGACATATGTTAAATTTTATATCAAGAAAGGCGTTTGCAGGCCTAAACATAACTACCAATTTGTCCTATGTGAAATCCCTTATTATTTAATTGGAGTTGATTTCCTTCTAGAAGGGGATCTACTTTAGTAGACTGTGATGATACTTTGATATTAAATAAATATGTGGGTGATCAAAAACTAACATTAAATATTAACTTGAAAAAGTCGTTAATTTTTTTAAAAGTAAACCCCCTATTTTTATCAGGCGCGGATCCAAGGGGGGGGGCGGTGGGGGCGATCGCCCCCCCCCCAAGAGCTTCGAGTTTAGGAAAATGGACCTGACTTTTCTTCTTACACTACAGTGTATTTAAGAATTAGAGAGAGTAATGAATCATTTTTTACTCTTTTTCTCTTCGCAAACTACCTGTGTTCTTTAGTCCGGTGTCTATAGCGAAATCTGTTAGATACATATATTTTTCATAGAAATTTTATAATCAAAAATACCGGTCTATAATAATGGACTAAAACGTAGCCTTGTTCTCTCAAAAAATTCGAAGTTATAATTTAAATACTTACAAAAAATCCATTGTCAAAAATATAAAAAGTTAAACATATATAAAAAAAATAAATTCGTCCATATAATATTAAAATATTTTTGGGGCTATCGGTCATTTTATTAATAATTAAAAATATTTTTAGGGTATTTAACGTTTCAGTTTATTTATTTCTTAAACCATCTGCAGAATTACAATTAAACACTAAAAAGGGATTTAAATGTAACTACTTTTTATTTGTTGTAAATAAAATTAGACCTACTTATTTTTATTTCTATTGTACTGATATCTTAATTTAATTTACTTTATTATATGGAAATATGATAGCCCCAAAAAAATAAGATAAACATGATAATTCTACACGCTTAAGAAAAAGACACAAACACATTAATAAAATAATAAAAAACTTACGGCTAATTAGAATTAAATATATATAAAATTAAAGAGTGGGGCACACTAAAATAAAAATATATAAAAAATTAAACAACATTAAACAATAAAATACAACAAAAACAAAAATTTAAATAATAAATTGTATTTACACTAGTAAACTAGTCCTAATCAAAGTCAGTGAAACTATCTTCGCTCAAATTAATTATAATTGGTTCCTCTATCTCACCAATCATGAGATCGAGTTCTCACATTTTGTTTTATTCATTTATTATATGGATTTTCCCAATTTTCCGCAGTAACTTTATTCAAAAAAAATCTTTCAAAAGTTTAGTTAAATTACTAATTGTGTTAATTGTGTTATTTCTAGCAACTCTACCTTTTACTTGAGAGAGATATTTACTTCTCCAACGGACAGTTTCCGGACGATCTATAGGAATAGATTTTCTATCTGGTTTTTCCCAACAAAAATTAAGTTCTCTGAGCAATTTCCAGAGATCAGTACTTTTAATTTCAGGTAAATCGCGATCTTCATTGATTTTGGGATCTGCTTCTCATAATAAAATATATATACAACCCTTTTAATTGCAGTTTTCATCTCTTCTTCCAATGAGGTTTTTCGTCTGCCTGTGATCGAATGTGGCGTGAGAGTACAAACAATTCCAATCATTTTTTCTCCATCAGTATTCTGTACATAGTAGATTTTCCAACTCCTGTCATGTTGGAACACATCTCAACAGAGCTTTGAACATTATTATCTGGATATTGCTATCTTGAGGCATCATAAACATTCATCGTAATAAGTTTTTCGTTGAGGAAAAAAACAAGATAAATCACTAAGAACAAACTGTAAGGTGTACTTTGCTCACTGACAGAAATTGAATTAAACTATCAAAAATTTTATGTTGCAGTAATTTTTTAAAATATATTTAAATATAATGAAATATAATTAGATTTACGGCAGTTCTCAGTTACCTGCGGCACCGGAGCAGGTACGTTGGAGGTTTCGGTAACAGTTTCATTACTCTCTCTAATTCTTGAATAGAGTATAGGAATGTGTATGCTTGCGATCGCCCCCCCCCCCCTCCCAAAAGCTTTGAGTTCAGGAAAATATAACCCATTCTGCCTTTTATATTAGGAATGAGTATGCTGCTTCCACTCCCCTTGTTTTTCTTGCCATACTGTACTTTTGTGTTTTGTGATATCACCGCCCCCCCCCCCCCAAAGAGAGAGGCTGGATCCGCCCCTGATTTTTATAATGTTATATTATTTAGAATTAAAAATAATGGTGACTTCGTATAAGGCTGTAGATTCCAAAAATTTGCAGTTTTTGAAATATTGGCAATTGAACATATATGTATTGTAAAAATGCTAAACGGTTTACCTACACTGGGAAACTTATCTTAATAAATGTACAAAATTTACATCTTGAACTTCCAGACATTTTTCGAATCTCCGGGTTAGTTTGTCATGGGTAGTCTCTCTAAATGAATCTGGAGATAAACTTTCGAACGCGTTACTTATCCTTGCCATACCATTCTCCATCTTCGTCACTGCATTACAATAAACGATGAGGAGATCACAGAAAAGGTCCATTGTTGGTAATCCACTTGTCATAAAATATTGTTTGTAAGAAGTTGGTAACTGGAACGGTTCTGTGTGGTGGGATGCCAACGTGTTTAGTAAAAATTTGTGAATGAATTACCATTGAAGTCTTCTTCATTAAAATGTAGTTTTACTCTTCGATCATTTCTTCCAGCAAAAAATGCGTTAAATTGTCAGGTTTCTTGAAAATTCCGCAAGCTTACTGCATGAGGATTTGCATCACACCAAAAATGGGAATTGTGTATATTTTAAAAGCCATTTTTCGAAATTTTGCTTCCTCAGTCCAAATTATGTTGTCCAAAAATCGAGGGTCATCGGTAATATAAATTCGCAAAATTGCTCTCTTTTCGGCACATCAGTACCAGTATCTCTTGTAGGGTTACCAGATTTGCATGCGCGAATTCCGGGACAAAAGAAAATAAAACCTAGGTTGGTAGAAATTTCGCAATTAATATTTTTAGTACTCCGTTTTAATTCAAAAACAAAAAAAAAACCGAGAGTAGTGATTGTAAGTCGGCAAGTTAACTAAAAAATTAATAAAGCCGATTTGTAATCATACTTATTTTCTTATATATGTTGCAATTGCAAAGGTAAAACTAAACTTTATAATATATATATATATATATATATATATATATATATATATATATATATATATATATATATATATAATTTTGTTTAATGTCTATTTAGCAGATTACCGTTTTTTTTTTCTTCCGAAATATACCCTTCGTTCCGATCGGATCTACTGGTTTTCGTACGAGGTAGGTTGGCGACATTGGTGGAGTAAATAATTTGGATGTCCGTAACCTTGTAAAAAAGCCTAGTAATGGGGAATTCCAGGACAATAAAGTGAAATTAATGGACACGAGACAAAACTCCCTATTCCGGGACAATCCCGGATTTCCCGGACGTATCGCAACCCTAATCTCTTGGGTGTTGAACCAAAGATATTAAATAAGGGTGGAAGTTGTGTTTCAATAGAATCCTATGTGTTAAGCTCTTCTAGATTCCTGCTTGTAGAGCCATTTGTTTTAACGATGTAATAAGATATGCCGCATAATATCCCAGAACTGCAATGTCGACATTTTCGCTATTGTGATTAGATTTACTTTTATGCATTTTTGGTACCAAAATTTTTGAAATTTCCCAATATTCGTTTAACATTGTTTCATGACGGTTTCTGGATATCTATTAGCAAACGTCTGGCATGTTCTTGATATTGTTATATTCTCCATAATAAACACATTTAAATAATCTTCGTGCGTATAATTTAATCGCCCCGGCATGATTTTTATTAATAATTGTCAAATGGCAAAAAATATTGACATTTCTGCAATGCTTCAATATTTTCTTTCATCAGGTCCCGCCGCCGTGGCCAATTGATAACAAATTTTAAAAGCTCTACAGTGTTTTTACAATTGAAAAATGTAATATTTTTTTATACAAAGTCACTCTTACTTTTATTGCTAAATAAGATAACATTATAAAAACAGAGGGTTTACATTTAATAAAACTTACTTCTAACGATTTTTTAAGTTAATATTTAATGTCAATTTTTGATCACCCTCTATTTATTTATTATCAGAATATTAAAACACTAAAGTAGATCCCCTTCTAGAAGGAAACTAGCCCCAATTAAATGATAAGGGCTTTTATACAGGACAAATTGATAGTTATGTTTAGGCCTACAAACAGCATTTTTTTCATAAAATTTAAAATATGTTAAAAATAGACTTTGGTACAGGACATTATACAAGTATGTATGTGCGTAGAGTTGGGGGTCTGTACACTGCGACTGGGTAGATCTATTGTGCCACCCCGACTGCTACCCAGTCGTAAGAGTCACCTTATCGGCTAAAGCAGGTCCTCCAGCCCTATTTCCCTTAGGAATCTTAGGATGTTGGACGGCTTCAAGGCGGCTAGCTCCCCTTCTTCGATTTGGTGTATTCCCAAGAACCGCATCCTAGGGTTTTCTAGAGTGCTGCACTCTGAAAGGATATGAATAGAGATTTCATCCTCCTCACAGAATCTGCATTCTTCTCTTTTTACCAGTCCGAGTTTCTTGAGGTGTTCCTTCAGATGGCAATGCTCCGTCAGAACTCGTGAGTTGGTTTTTACTTAAGCTTGTGCATTCTTTGAATCTCTTCTGGTCATAGTTCCCCAGAAGTATCTTTGCTGGTCTCAGTCCTTGCAACTCCGTGCAATAATTCGAATTGCTTTCTTCTTCTATCTTTAGTTCTTCCAGCATTACGCTGCTACTGATTCCACAGAAAGGCTTTGGCCTCATTTCCCTCTATACCGGTATATCCCATGGGGGTGACTATTATTCTAACTCAAATCATTCAGTTCCTCTAGGCAGCTTGACTATCCGACAAGATGATAATCTCTTGGACGTGATAGTTTGAATTGAATACATATCCTAATGGCACGTATTTCTGCTTGGAAAATGCTTGGTGATTTATCCAAGCTTTCGTAGTGTCTGGTGCCGAGTCCATACACTCCTACTCCAGTTCCCCCCGTTGTTTTGGAGCCATTTGTATACCTTATAATGGATTTCTTGCTGAGTTTTTCAATGGCGTTTCTGTCCCATTCGCTCTTGCGACTCAACTTTGTGCTGAAGTTTTTCACAAAGTTGAATTTCTTTTTCATTTCATCTTGGGGAATGTTCCAGATTTGTTGATTCCTGGATGAGAGATTGGACCTTCATTTTATGACCTCATCTCTCGTCATCCTATAAATCGTCTCCTTCGCCATGTTCTCTAGAAATATATGTAGAGGTGTGAGAGGATTACTTCCATGGCGCCCGTTGGGCAGGTTTTCATTACCACGGTTGACATTATGCATGAAATATGTCTATACTTTTGCGTAGAATCTAAAAATAAAATAACATATCGGATGTTCCATTTAAAATAAGGAAGAAGGCATCAACTTCCGTTATAACCGAAAGTGACACCGTCTTGAAAATATTTTAGCCGAATTGCTCCTACTGACTTTAGTGAATTGTCAAATTTTAAAATTTTCCGAAGTCTATTTTCCAAGAAATCGACCTTAGCATTTTGTCGTGTGACTTTATCAAATGGTACACCCTGTATTGTTTATTTTAGTTTATAGACTAATGAAAACCTCACAATACTTGTTCAATATGCCCTACTGCCAATAGTTTTTGAAATATTTTGATTTCTTCACTTTTACTTATTCCTTGTGCTGCATTTTTCTTCTATTTTCGCTTTTTCTCTGAACATAATGAGAAACCACATTAAATAAATAAATCAACATTAAAACAAGACCAAGGATCTTTTACTTTTTGAATAAATATAAAACAAAAGTTAAAAAAAAAAAAAAAGATAAACCATAAAGCATAATTTAATTACTTATTAGTAGCTAATAATTCATAGGCTGTATTCTTTTGAGTAAATTATCACTCATCAAAGTGAAAAAAGTGAAACTGATAACTTCATGTTCTTTTGAATATGCTTTTACTTGTCATTGGGTCGAAGTGATCATGATTACTTCAAGTGAAAGAACTGAAAGTGAAAATTACTCAAAAGAATATACTTATAGTGTGGTCTTAATAAATATTCGAATAAATGGCCTCTTTGTTGAATCTTTCTAGATCCACGACAATATTAGTGGCGTAATTGTTTCACAGATATCCCTAGATTGTGGACTGCAAGTGGGTAGTTAAAGCTTTATTTGCCTCTCTACAGAACTTCGACTTATATCCCTAATCTTGTTTCGCATATCTTCTACGGTTGTTGGTGAATTACAAAACACCCTATCTTTTATATAACCCACAGGCAGAAATCTAACGGAGTGCTGTCGCAAAACCTTGATGGTCACTGAATCAAATTCTCATGCCCAATCCATTTCTGGTGAAAGTGTTGGTTCAAAAACACATGAACTTCACAATGCTGGTGTGGAAGCGCACCATCTTGCTGCAACTACATAGGATCGCATTCCTTCCTATTGATGCCTTTAAGCAGTGGAGATAGTTCCTCTTTCAAAAAGTTTAGGTAATCATGGTCATTTAATGGTCCTTAAAAAAAGTGGGTCCCAATGGTTTTAGTATGATGGATACCACACCAAACATTATTTGACCAATGGTTTTGATATGGCACCTCTCTTACCCAAAATGGGTTTTCTGTAGCATATGGGTCTACGGATCCATTACTTCTAAAATAGCCTCATTCCTAAATATTATAATGTACAAGAAATTGGATTTAGTTGCCTATATTAATTCTCATTTTAGGTAGGTAAAGAAAAGAATATATACATACAATTTATCTCGTGCAAATACAACTCTGGTCCACCACGACCACCTCGTCTCGTCAGTGGAGCTGTAACAAATCACGAACATTCGCAGGAAAAACAATCTATACGAAATATCAAATCTGAGGCATGTCAGCAGGATACTCTACACTACTGAATAATTCACAAGAAATTGGCCAGCTCTTGCTTTAACAAGATGGTCGCCATAACCTAACAAATTTCGAGCGTTCCTATTGAAAGACCCTTTAGTTAACTAAAATGTGGTTGCCGAACTTGCATTATCTTTATTTAAAAATAAAGATAAGTCCGTCAACCACATTTTAGTCAATCTCCAACACTGTCTACAATCTTCACCATTTAGTTAACCATATAATAGAGTAAATATAGTTTCTTGCTGAATTTTATCTAAAAGATATAAACTTAATTTATCCAATCGTTGACTACTATACGGTGAAAAACTTTTACTTTTTAATTTCAGATATGTCTTTTTTAGTTATTTCCAGATAAAATTGATATTCAAAGAAAATAATTCTTTTATTACTATTTTCACTGACACCGACAACATACAGCAATATTTTGATAGTCAACTAATTACTTCGCAATATTTGAAGTTCGATCACTGTGTTTTTATAGAATTAAGAGCTGGGTAAGAGGTTACTTTCTGGATTTTGTATTAATTACAAATCTGGTTTAGAAAATTCCTTAGCGCATCTAGTAATTTTGTGATACTATCGGTAGATTAAGACACCTGTTAATACATTAAAGGTAAGAAATGTATTAAAACTCTCAAGGTAATTAAATCCTTTTTAATTATCTTTTAAACCAAAAAGACAATTTTCAAAAATTCTATGGGATACATGGTATACATGTCGCAGGGAAATGACGAAAACCTGAATTTTTCAAATCCCTAAGGGAGGTGTTAGGAAATGTGGTGATTTGATCAAATACTTAACTGGTTTTGTGAACTGGCAAAATATTAGTTTTAAGATATTAAAAGTATTTATTTAGTAAACCAGACATTACTAAATGTAGAGTGATACAACAATGTTCATAGAAAACAAATTATTTATTCTAAACGAGTTAACAAAACAAATAGTTCAAGAGTTATCAAAAATGATATTTTTAAGGGAATGTACCATTAATGATATTGGATTATATTGTTCTTTTATTTTTATTAAGACATGTTGTGAATTTGTGGCATCTCGAGTTACAAAGGACTTTACTTTTTTGCAGCCATTGTATTTTAGATTTTTCACAGGAACGGTTCTTCAATCCTTGACTTCCAGATAAGTATAATTTTCTTACAATCTCACGCAGACTTAACTTAATTGGTGAGACTGTTTCGGTAAATGTAGTGGTAGCTATTTGAATTGTAGGAAGCCAATTTTTTATTATTCCAACTAAAGTACCAATTTCGTATAAATTATTTTTTATATTTAATACGATCCCCATAATGTTATTTCCATCTAATGAACCTCTATTTACCTTAGGTACATCAATCAAAACTGTAGCATCCACTAACAAGACTTTAAATTTTGTTCATCTTTTCAGGAGATGAACCCTTCTTTTTGGCATAAATAGCATAGAATTTTCAATCCATATCTTTCTTTTTCTACCGTATTTCTACATATTGCGTGTACCGGATTTTTACGAATATCGCACAAATGGGCTCCAATATACTTTTCCTTCGCTATCAACTGCTTCCCCTTCTGATGCAATTAACATTACAGATATTTTAACTGTCAAAGCAGGAGCTGAAGAAGAGTTGTTAGCTGGTTTGGGTTATCTTGTTGATAAAGAAGTTGATTCCTCTTTCCGAAGTCAACGGTCGTAAAAATTGAATTTCCTCGCGTGATCCTGGTAGTGCAATAGCCATTTGTAATTTTTGTCGATTTGGCCACGATAATTGAAGTCGCTAGACACAATTGGGCAAACAACGACTTCTTTTCTTGGATCTTTTTTATATTGACATACCGTGCACAGTTTCAAAAACTACAGTACAACTGGAGTGGGTATTAAATATTTGGATTACAAACTATACACTATTTTATCTTTTCCTTCGTGGCCAGCTGACAGATGATTTTCCCGAGGTGTGTGATAAAATTCTTCCTTAATCAACTGGATCGGAGACAGATTTTTCCTTGAAAATTAAAGATTTTAGTACATACTTCGATCACATCGTGTTTTTTCTATAACAGAACTGTTTATTTGTCCGTTAGAGTTTAT
The DNA here is from genome assembly GCA_034092305.1 of Diaprepes abbreviatus. Lineage (NCBI taxonomy): Eukaryota > Metazoa > Arthropoda > Insecta > Coleoptera > Curculionidae > Diaprepes > Diaprepes abbreviatus. The sequence goes on from JASJET010000129.1 coordinate 6,679,954, forward strand.
GTACTGATGCTAAAATAAATTATTCAACGGTTTTTTTTATAATGCCGCTCGTTCAATAAAGTTCTGATAGATTCATCAAACTGTTCTTAATAAAAGGCGCGCGACCTTCGCAATGTGCTACTGTGTGCGTCGGAGCTGGCCGGTACGGACGCCGGAGGTGTGCGGTGAGGTAGAGAAGGGTGGCAACCAGCGGGACATAGTCCTGTCTTATTTATTTTGTATTTTCATTAAAACAGTAAAGGGATTAGATGAAAACATTTCATTTCCTTAGAGAAACGGCAATATCAAATTATCATCTTAACATCTCGTGAATTGTTCATCTCCCTATGGAATTTGATCAAATCCCGGTTTTCATCATTTCACTGCGACATATAAAATACGTACATATTTTAAAGTAGTTTATTTTATATCATTAGGCATTTGTCAAAGAGCCGGAAGACTATTAATATGCCTCTCTCAATAGACATCCCCAAAATAAATATTACTCCAGAAGCAGAGGAAGATGACGACCATAGTATTATGAACTTTTCTGATGCGTTAACCGACGTAGAAGACTTATATGAAGAAAATCATGAACAAAAAAGTCCCGTTATAAGCAAAAAAAGTAAATTGAAAATCAAACTTCTTGAAGACGGTGAAATCACTGAACTTGAAGATTTTGAAGCATCATCTGATGAAGACAGTAACAAAATTGTCCAACATTCAAATCCAGTGAGTTTTGAGGATCTTGATATTGAGGCGCCAATTACTGAAGAAAGTTACAGAAAACAAGAAAAGAGTAGTAAAGGAAAAAGGTTAATGAAAACCGAGTTTGCCACTAAGCAAAAAAGTTTTTACCAATCTGAGGAAGAAAATGACAGTGACGAAGGTGTGCTGACTGACAGCGAAGCATATGATACCGAAAATGAAATTACTGAAGTCACAATTCCTGAAATGGAGATAAATTTAGAGTTATATAAAACAGATAACTTAGTGACTGATAACTTGGCGTCTCCAGCGATATCAGCAATATCTGATTACTCTGATAATGATAAAAATCATGTGAAACCTATTACCGTGAGCCCACATTCTAATACATTAAGTATTCACCCGACTAAATATGATGATGGTTTGACCGATGTTGAAGTTCTTCATTCAAATTCCGATAGTCAAGATGAGGTTAAGAAATACAAAATGCGTCGGAGAAAACATAGAGGCCAAAAGAAACCTTCTTTGACGGACATGGAAGACTTGTATTTGTCGGATGATCACGCAGTATCCAAACCTGTTAAAAAACCAAAACGAAAGTCGAAGCCTTTAGTTCGAAAATCCCACACATTACCGTTTGATTCTGAAAATGACGATAACGAGCATTTACCATTTCCGGTGTGCAAAATAATTGCTAAGAAAAATATTGTATCTTTAAGGATTCCTGAATTTGACATGAATTTTCTCACAGATGTGGAGAATATTGAAGGTGATAGTGACATTGAAAAAGCCGAAACAAATTTTGTTGATGAAAAGGCTTTAGAGGAAACACTTATAGAAATGGCCTCAGGTTATGGCCAAATAAAAGAAAAAAATAGTGATCTAAAAAAGGAAAAACAATATCAAGAAGCTGTTCAGACCCCAACTGAAAGTGACACTCATAAAGAAACTACAGATGAAGATGAATTTGAAGCAGATGACGGAGAAGAAAATGAAATATCTCTTAAAGATGATGGTGTTTTTTATGGAATAAAATTTAGCCCCTCTAATACTAACTTGAAATTAAAAACTAGTGTAAATAAGTCCAAGTTAGTACTACCTATTAACTCGGAAGATCCGTTGACTGATTGTGAGAACATTGACAGTTCTCCTGATGACAATGAACTAAAGAAAATACCATTAGCCTGCGTGCAACCACAATGTTTAACTGATTATGAGGAGTTTTCTGATGATGATAGTGGTACAGAAAGTAATATTCAAGAAATTGAATTGCCGTACCCTACGAGAAATTTAATTTTGGTACAGGAAAATGATTCCTTAGTACCCACAGTACGTATATTGCCACTAGGTAGTTTAAGTAATGACAATGAAGAGTCTTTAGAGCATATACAACAAGCTACAGATGAAGAAAGTTTATCTGAAGCTGAAGAAGCATTTAACCCGCTCAAAATAAATCGGCCTATGAGGATACCAACTCCCGATTTACCAATTCTTGACGGTGGTTTGATAAATGTTAGTGAAAATATGAACAAATTTATTTCTTGTTCGAGCCCTGTTCTAAATGAATCAGTGACTGATACAGAAGATGTTATTTTGGATAGTAAGTTTAAAAAAAGGCGTGCACCAAAGTTTAAGTACTTGTATGAAAAAAGTATGACAGCTAGTAAAAATTTGAATTCTCCAACAAATGATCAAAAATCATTACTTACTGACACTGAAGAAATTTGTTTAAGTGATAACCCTAAAGAAAAAAATAATGTAACTTTATTAAACATTCCCCAAAAAAGTAACATAATTCTTACCGATACTGAAAATATAGATTTTTCTGAAGACGAACAAGAATACTCTTCCATAAGACCATTTTCCGTTACGCCTGTACACATGAAGGAGATGGGAGGAGAAACTGTAATTCTTAAAGATGGTTCCGGTCCATTCTCTATTATCGACAAATTGGAACTAAATAGATTTTGTCTTAATACTGCTAATACTTTTATAACTCCTGCAACTACAGATAGTGAAGATATGATGGTTTCAGCAGAAGAAGATGTTGACTACTCTTTTTCCAGAGCAGCAACTGCTACACCAAACCATATTCATCAAAATTTAGACCAGATGTCAGTCTCTAAAGTACAGTTGGAGTTAACTAGAAAATTTGATTCCGATGCTCCAGAAGAAGTAATGTATCTTAAAGGAGGAGGTTATAACGACCAACATACTGATGTGGAATGTTTACTTGATGAAGAGTTAGGGGTAGATGACTTGATACATACTAGAAAAAATCAGCAGTATCTAAAAGATAATTCGAAGAAAGAAAATGTGGCGTTAGATTTTAAAAAGGGCTTGGTGGCGTTTGGTTATGCAGGTAACAATTTATTTTGTCTGTTTTTGCTTTAAATTTTTAATGTTAAATAGCTATTAAGCTCCCGATACTACTGGCCAGAAAATATTGCTCCGAACCGTAAGTAGAGCTATGCATTCAAATTTTGTGTAGAATTATACCAACACTTTTAGCTGCTTGTATCAAATGCAAAGTTTTACTAATAATCTGATCATCTTACAACTTTTACTAACAGTCTGTTTTTCTAATTAGTAGGTCTTTTTTATTTTAAAGTTAGATGTTTATAGGATCCTGTATTAATTTTATAAATTCTAAATTATCTAAAAGTAGCAGAATGAATATTTATTTGCTTTCAAAAACTATAGTTCAGTAGCATTAAATAAAAAATTACTCTTTCTAAAAATCGGCGGTTTTTGAAAAAAAAATCAGAATTTCTAGCACTTGTATCCTTTGTATTTTTTTAGAAAGTATATGAAACTGTGACAGTTATTTTATGAAATACTTGTAGAAAATGTTTGCCTGACAGAGAAGCGCAGCCTCTTGTGCAGTCCACTCTCGCGAGGGTCACGTTCCTGATGAAAAAAGTTTAAAAAACGTTTACAATAAAGAAAATGATTGATTTTTGAAAAACAATAAGGAGTTCATTAAAACGTAATAAGGCTCCAACTAGTTTTATCTTTTTCGTTAATGATTAATTTGGTCTGTAGCTGTAGCTTTTTTTATAATGTTCTGTACGCATGGATATAGCTTACTATTGGTTGACTTTAAAAATAAAGCTGTTTTCCAATAAAAAATCATATCTATGAAAAATTGATTTGGCTCTTTAAATTATTCATTAAAAAACTCTTATTTTTGATTCATGATTTTTTACTGATCGGATTATTAACTCGTCTACTTCATAAACAGAAAAGATTTTTTGTTTTGAATTTGCACGTGTTAGTTTTTAAATCTCTAGGGTGCGACATGAACTACATGAAAAAAGTCGGATTTTTGATCCATTTTTTTGGGACAAAATTCTGCCTAAAACTCAATTTCTCATGGCTTTTGTAAATTTTATTTTTAAATACTCATAAGGAAATATACTTTTGAGCGTTACTAAGCAAATGAGCGCAAACGATCAACTTAACCTAAAAAAAGTCATACAATACGATATAATTTATTTGGGGCAGGGTGATACTTTTAATTTACCAAATTCTAGAACTTATTAAAGCTTAATATCAAATATACTTGTTATCATTACTTCTGGTACTATGGATATCTTTACAGTACGTAAAGTAAATGTATATGCGTTCTCTAATAAAGCCTCAGCGCAAGAAAACAAAATTTTATGTTTTCGTAATGTACGATAATAAATAAGGTTTCAATAAAATTTCTTTTCTATATTTTAAGCATGATTAAAGATAATAAACATTAGTATAACCTAAAATTTTCCGTCAAAACTGACATAAAGCCCGCTCATTTTTTTATTGACCAAGAGATATGTTGAAGATACTAATATCGCTTTACCGTCTCACAATTTCGCGCTAAAGACCTTGGGATATAGAAGGAATTATGAGGATATATATATATATATATATATATATATATATATATATATATATATATATATATATATATATATATATATATATATTCCACTTTTGAATGTATTTTTGGAAAAAATTTCAAATTATACAGATAATGCTAATCACGTGACTATTTTTTTGTCAATATTCATATCGATCGAAGCAAAAATTGTTTCCAAAGTCAAATTGCGAAAAAAGCTATTAATAAAAAAATCCCATATGATGCGGACTTTATTGGTCACACTGTATATTTTGGGGCAACAGAAATTTATCAAAATCCATAAAAAATTAAGTTTTCTTCAGAATTTTATAAAAATGGAGTCCCAGAATTCCCCTTGGGCGCCGAGACAACGATATTTATATTAAAGAGAAAGGAGTCTGTGAGTAGTATTGATAATAACGCGAATACGGATTTTTTCCCGGTGAATACCAACCAAGAGGTGGTCTCAAAAACTGAATAACCAATCCATGAATACTGAATCCGCGAATAGCGAGAGTGGACTGTAATGATTTCATGATATATATTTTAACTCCATCAATATATTAAATTTCTAACCATCCAATCTAGGATCAACTTTTTGATGTTAATAAAATTGATTTTGACTGATCACAGTTATCATTAGATAAACATTTGTTATATGTGTTTTTCCTACCGTTTCGGTAAAGAGGTTTAATCAGAGTGTTTCTGACGTTATTTAAAGTGTAGATTTATAAGCATATCAATTTCTTTCTACCGAACACAAAAGGCTTGTTATCTAAATTGTTTAAAACATAATTAAGAAAAGTCGTTATTAAATCAATCTATGCATGGTAGTTGGCTGGCTAGATTATGACCTAGTTTTCCAGTTAGTAATTAAAGTTTTTAAATGACTGTAAACCAATAAATGTATATTTGTTTTACAGATTGGGATGCCTCAAAAAAGCCAGCGGATGTAACCGATCAAACAGTCTTAGGACAAACCGCAGCACAGCAAGGTAGGATCAAATTTATGTTATTCTTTTACGTACTAAAGCTAAAAGTACATTTAAGAGTGCTTTTTGTATACGTCAGTAAAATTTTTAAAGATATGTCCAAAAGTATATTTATCATCCTTTTACCTTGTAAACTTTCGAACTCGGATAACTTGCTTAAAGGATTTGCTTTTAATATAGTTAGGTGCCCTTACCTACTCTGTACTGATGAGAACCAATGAATTCGAAATTGATCTGTAGGTGGTGGTACACTGTCATGGGTAAAGCTTCCTCACTCTCCTGGTGTTTCCTTGAAATCTGAGATAGTGCTTTGTCGCTAACCATGCCCTCATGAGGTTTGCCACTTGGTTAAAAACTAATATAAAAGTAGAAGAATAATTTACAAGAAGATAAAAACGGTAAATTGTAATGCTAATTCTACAAACGTAAAGATGAATCTTAAAAAATTTTATAAGTTATGAAAAGTCGGCGACCTGATATTGGCAAACAATTAAATTATAGACACAATATAACCACAATTACAATAAAAAATATGATTACTAAATAGGTAAGTTTCCAATATTGGGCTGTAAACATCACTAGTAAATTATAAGTAGTTAAAAGCTTATGAAAAATGTTGATGTAAACATGAGAATAGGCAAACATTGATTATGTCAAACGATAAAAAAATGGTATCTCTTTCGCTGCGTACGTCAAAAAGTATTTAAAAATAATCATAAGGTGAGTAAAGCCCTATAAAATCATCATAAATTAACTCTCTAATATGAAAAATTAAGTGTAACGTATACTATCTCCCTAACAGAGATGGGCTAAATCGTATAACATCACTCATTTGACAAGTTTGGTAATGCAAGCTTCAGCTGTTTTATAACAGTTAAGACGTTAAATCCATAAATGACATGTGGTTAACCCATAAAACATCAATCACACTATACGATTCAACTCTTGGCAAGTGACTTTGAAGGTGAGTATAATCATACTACAGAACTTAGTAACGTAACACCAACTCCCAATATTTAGTGCTGAGCGATGAAAATATGTACTAATAAAATTCGAGGTGAAACCATAAACATAAGAGTATTTTTAGTAGTTAATATAGACTGCGAGATAAAGTTGGCTTACGCTTAGAAAGAGACACATCGTTTTCGATGTGTAATACCTCTCTCTCTAATTTCGTCTAGATGACGGGAGTATTCAATGTTTGGAGTATCGTGCTTAGCTTCGTCATTAGAAAGAGAGGTACTACTTTGAAAACGCTCTGTCTCTTTCTCAACATGAACCAACATCGTGCTATAGGACCCGTGGTCTAGCATCTTTATATTATGTCTATGGATGAAACAGATCACGTATAACCTCAATTTAAAGTATAATATAGAATTTAATAATAAGTTATCTTTAGGGCACGCTGAAAATGGTATACATATGTATATATATATATATATATATATATATATATATATATATATATATATATATATATATATATATATATATATGTCATCTTCCTGTGTAAATTTTTAGGGTTCTTGACTAATGCTTCCAAAATTTTTGAACCCTTAACCTTAATTTATAAACCGTCTGACCTTCAAGAACAGATAAATACTCTATGTCTAGTTCTATCCTTCATCCATTAGAACGATAAGATAAAGCTTTAAATCTTCTTTCTCTCTCGCACTATAGGAACGGCCTGCATTAGGAACGTGCAGTCTATGTATCCTAGGTCTATGAAGAAGCTGAACCAGGATTAAGTAAATGTTTGTACAAATATGTTGCGAATGAAACTTGATGATACGCGAAGATTTTTAATTAAGCTTTATTTAATAATGTTTTCTAAAATTGGTTATCGTGTCAAGCCAGATTTATTTTTAGCAACCTCACGTTAATTTGAGTACGAATTTTCATGAAAAAGTTTCCTCTAGTAATTCGGTGCCTCTTTAATTCACAATTACAGATTTTGAGGTTTGGGGGTTCGAACATTCTAGAAGCGTTAGTCCAAAATCCTGAGAATATACACATAAAGATGTATATAAAAATAATTTTTGAGAGTGTGCCAAAGCCTAGTAACTTTTTATCAAATACTGTATTGCTCTTTGAACTAATTTTTGGAGGTTATGCATGACTATTCTCCATAAACATATAAAAATATAGACCGCGGATTCCATAGAAGCTTGTTGGCTGTCACTGAGACAGAGAGGTAGAATGAAATACGTCAGTAATCAGTATCTCTCTTTTTGTGGGCGGAAATAAGAGCTGCGTACACGTGATACCCGTCTCGTCTGACAACCAACTAGAAAAATATATTTCTTAATGGATTAAGTGAGGGGTATTGCATGTACGCAACTCTTAGTTTCGCCCTTAGAAAGATAAGTGCTACTAACTTATTTCACTGTGTCTCTTTCTAAGCGAGAGCTAACGCGTTTCTATAAGACCCGCGGCCTATATCTTTTATGTCTATGCTCTTCTCCACAATGTCGCGGTAGTGGACACGAACAGTGACAAGTGATTTAAGCAAAAATTCATCCAAATTGATTAAGCTTTGACTTGGCGTTGAATTTGTGAATAAAAAACTATTTTTATGAATGTAGTGCAACCTAGGCTCCTAACATTTCGTTGATGCGACGATTAAACATAGACAATTGATTATAGAAAAAATTAGTATATTTATTGCTACCAGCTAAAATGACTAAAATGTGGTCGGACTTGCATTGCCTTTATTTTTATTTTTATGACGTTTAGATTAGGTTGTATCTCTAATCGTTATCAAGTATAAACTGAATGTTTTGTCTTAAGACTACGAGCTTATATAGGGACTGTGTCCATTGAAGCGCAAAGTTTCGCTTTACTGTACACACTTTAATGATTGGATGTTACAAAGTAGTGGTTGCCAAAGATTAGGTATCTCAACACTCGGTTTACTGAACATTCCATTATTGTTTTTAATGTATGCTACTTCTATAAATTTCCTTTTTTTCATATTGGATTCCATAAATATTGCCGCAGCCTCAGACCATTTTATATGGTGTTGTTTATCCCGGAAGTGCTCTGCAATACCTGATCTCGACGTTTCCCCTATTTTGTATGAGTTTTATGTTCCTTAATTCTAACTTCTAGTGGTTGTTTGGTTTCTCCAATATATATTTCACCACACTCACATGGAACTTTGTAAACACATTCTTTCTTATCGGTAGTTTTAGGTTTTGTTTTTGTTAAATGAACTTTAACTGTATTTCCTGATTTAAAGGCTGTTTTTATATTATAACTACTGGTAATTCATCTTATTTTCTCCGACATTCCCTTAATGTACGGGATTGTGAAGAAGGAATGTGTTTCTTGCTGCCTAGTGTTCGTTGTTCTAAAATTATTTATAACATCGTCAATTGGTTTTAAAGGATAATCATTCTGTTGTAAATCGAATTTAATATTTGCTACCTCTTTTTCCAATGATTCGGCATTATTGCCTATAGATATAGCGCGAGTATAGAGGTTGCGTATAATTCCTCGTTTTGTTACAACAGAATGATTAGAACAATGATTAAAATATTGTCCAGTATGTGTTGGCTTTCTGTATATTAAAGTTTTAATAGTTTCGTTTGAACGGTTCACCATGACATCTAGGAAGGGCAATTGATCATTTACCTCTTTTGCCATGGTAAACTTAATTGTAGGTCGAATGGCATTTAGATGTTTTAGGAAATCATTAAGTTTTTGATCATTGCCCTTTCATACGATGAAAGTATCATCGACATATCTCAACCAGACTTTCGGTTTTACTGTTGCCGTTTCTATGGCATGAGTTTCGAACCATTCCATATATATATATATATATATATATATATATATATATATATATATATATATATATATATATATATATATATATATATATATATATATATATATTGGCGACGACTGGAGAGAGTGAAGAACCCATCGGAAGTCCGTCGTCCTGAGCGTAGAACTTGTCCTTTACTTGAAAGTAAGCACTACGCAGGCAACACTCCAAAAGGTCCATCACCTCGTCCAGTGGTAACGTGGTTCGATCTGATAAATTAGTATCATTTGAAAGTCTAGTTTTGATTATGTCTAGTGATTCTCCTAATGGTACATTAGTATACAGACTTTTCACATCAAAGCTTATTAGTCTGTCGTCTGGCTCTAGATTGATGCTACTAATAATGTTCACGAAACGTGTAGAATTTTTAACATGTGTTTGTCTTACCTTCTAAAGGTTGTATGATTTTTAAGAGAAACTTTGCCAGTGCATTTGTTGGGGATACTCTGAAGTTGGTTATTGGCCTCGCTTACTGTAGTGTGGTGTGAGCGCGAATCATAGGTTGTCAGGTATATTGTTTTTGACTCTATGGATTTTGTGGGGTCACGAGTAAATTGTCTATATTTCACTTTTTCCAGGATATCTCCGATTTTTTAGTCGTACGTTACGATGCCCATTATCACTGTTGCATTTCCCTTGCCCGCTGGTAAAATCTTTATGGATTCATCCTTACAAAGTTCTTTTAAGGCTGATGCTTCTAGTTTGGAGAGATTTTGAACTGGATTTTTCTTGTCTTCCAAAGTTGATTTTATTTTCCACCTAAACTCGTTGGAATGGTTTTCGTCTACTTGTATAGATTCTACAGAGCTTATGATATCTAAAACGGGCATGCTTTTTTGTGTTACTGTGAAATTAAGCCCCTTGCTTAGTAGTTGTTCTTCTGCTGTTGAAAATATTCTTGAAGATAAGTTTATGATGGTTTTTCTTGAAGTTGTTTGTATATGGAACCTAATATGAAAAAAAGAAAATTTATATATGCTGCAAACATTAAAAACAATAATGGAATCTTCAGTAAACCGAGTGTTGAGATACCTAATCTTTGGCAACCACTACTTGGTAACATCAAATCATTAAAGTGTGTACAGTGAAGCGAAACTTTGCGCTTCATTGGACACAGTTCCTATATAAGCTCGTAGTCTTAAGACAAAACATTCAGTTTATACTTGGTAACGATTAGAGATACAACCTAATCGAAACGCCGTAAAAATAAAAATAAAGACAATGCAAGTCCGACCACATTTTAGTAAATCTTCAACATTGTCTATAACCTTCAAACACCAGCTAAAATGGTCTGTAAAAGTATTATTATCAGCTACTAATAAATTTACTTTGGGATATATCAGGATTTTATTGACGTAACGCTAAAGTAGTGTACTTTTTGAAGTAGAACTTTAAGTATCTTTAATAAATATGACATATTCTAGGTTGTAGGCCAAAATATTAAATTACCTTAAAATAGATCTATTCTTTTTAAAAGAATTGATTAAGTCAGGTAAAATATTAGGGGCATCATCATCCATCATCTTTTATTTGATTTTATTCGTATATACGGGGTGTGTCAAACTCACTAGGCCGCTCATGGTATTTAAAGGTGTTAAGAACCCATTGAGTTTACTACACCCTGTATATGTTTTAATAACGATAAAGCCAGAGAATGCTAGTGCAGCAGCTCTAGACTCAATTTTTTTATTTAAAATTGTAGCTCAGTATATGCTTGTGCTTGATATTGAAATTTAAGTTTCTATTTTACAAAATATGTACTGTTTTATTTTATTTTTTTAATATAATTTGTGTTTTACACGTTAGGCCAAAAATTTTAAAAAGCATGGGCATGCGCGCAGGAAATTTTGTACTGCACACTACAATACGATGTGTTTTTAATGCAATTCAAAGCAATATTTTTCTTTACATAGCAATCAACTAAAAATTTAGGCACAAGAAAGTAAGCTGAAACAATCAACACATATAATACTCGTTAAAGTAATTTTAGGTACTATATAACCGAATAAATGTAGATAGTACTGAAATATAAAAACTATCACATCAAATGCAAAATTTTACCTTGATGAACTTTTTATTCTTAAGTATTTTGTAGAAAATAATTTTTATACACGTTTCTTATGACTATCACAAATCACATTGCCTAAAATCGTAATAATGCGTAACTAAAAAAATTTCTACTTTTTGCTACGCTCTATAAGTCTCAAAAATGAATAATTTTTGAAATTTTCAGTAGTAGTTCTCTGAGTAACTGCAATTTTTTCTGTTACATACGTTGCTTAATGCTCGAGTCTATTTTAAAAAATATAAGCAACTACGGTATAAAACTATTACTGTAGACAGTCAAAAATTGCCGCAAAAATCAAATTAAATATTATGTTAATTATATTTTAAATGATTATTTTTTCAGAGTAACATTTACCAGTTCTTCTGGTGCCGTCTTCTAATGGATATTAGCAATGACCATGACTTTTTTAACTTTGTTGGTAGCTATTAGGAACAACTAATTAGAGGACATTCCAAACCTTTCTCTCTAATTTTTCAGTCAGGATGTTCTTTCACGTGGTCTTTTTTTTTCTCTCATGATATTTTGCAATAATACATACTTTGGTCCTCTAATAATGTGTCCAAGATATTGGACCTTCTTCTTCTAAAGGGTTCTTGTCACTTCTTTTAATTTGTTCATATCCTGGAGTACTACGAGGTGTGTAAATTAAGTAATGAGACTGATTTTTTAAAACAATTAATAGTCTTTCTCAAAATAACTTCCTTGGGAAGCCATACAGCGTCGAAGATGGTACTTCCAATCCTCATAGCAGTGTTTGAACGCGGATATTGGAATACCCTTGAGCTGATTGATTCCAGCCGTTAGAATGTTTTCAAATGTTCCAAAATGACGTCCCTTGAGGAGAAGAGGAAAAGTCACAAGGACTCAAATTAGGCGAATAGGAGGTTGAGGAGCAACACCAATGTCTTTCTTGGTCAAAAACTCGTTTACTGAAATTGCTGTGACAAGGTGTACTGTCTTTGATGCAACATCCAGTTGTTGTGTGGTCTCACATTAAGACTCTTTTTCGAAGTTTTTCAAGAAACTCTCGATAAAAGTGGTGATTTACCATTTGACTTTGAGGTACAAACTCTTTGTGGCTATCGAAATAGCAAATCAGCATGCATTTAATCTTCGACTTCTTTATTCTTGTATTTTTGGTCCTTGGAGAGGTCATACTTAAACATCCAAGACTCCTCACCAGTAATGACACGTTCCAGAAAATGGGGATCATTTTCAATCGATTTCAAAAAATCCTAATGTTGTTTTGGTTCTGTGAAAAGATTTTTAGAACCACTTTTACGCAGATGTTTCTCATCCCAAATCCATTAATCAAAATCTAGTAAATGGTACTGTGAATCAAATTTAGCTCTTCCCCGATCATTCCGTCAACTGACAAGATTCCGAATTCTGCCGACATTTTCATTGGCTTTTAAAGGTAAAGGCCTTCTACATGGTTCATCTTCAATCGACTTTCTTTCTTCTGAATGTATCAGAACTAACCTAGGCTCTTGACAAAACACTGTCCGTAGGCCTGTTGGAGTTTTGCAAATTTATCCCGTTGTATTGTGCCCACGTTTGAAGCAAAACCTGATAGCAAACCTTTGCTATAAATTGATTTCACTCAATTTTTGTACACCCTAGAAAAAACTATTCCAAGAAAAAAATTGCTACGGGTAACCCAATGACTCTAGCGAGTTTAAAATAGTGCAAACGCGTTCACCTATCTCCCCATACAAGATGTTGCCAGTTCGAAAGCTACGCTTCCAGTTTCATTACTTAATTTACACATTTCGTATCACATTTATGGCTCAACGACTTATTCGTACCATTCAACGATGGTACTATCTTTGAAATGCTTCTAGTTTATCAGTTTCGACCTTTTCCATTGTTCAAGTTTCAGTTCCGTATAATAAAGTCGAGAAAACGTGGCATCGAGGGGTACTTCTTCTCAACTGTATGTTTATATCTCTACTACAAAAAAACTTTTTCATTTTAAAAAAGCAGCTTTTGAAATCTCTCGGTGATTTAATATCTCATATTTAATCAGGTTCCTAAATACTCCTATTGTTGAACCATTTCGATGGGCATGCTGTCAATTATGAGGTTTGTATTGATATCTTGACTTGGTCTTTTTATGTTCATGTTAAGTCCATAACGTAGTAAAGTTTGAAGGTGTTTGATGTTATCAGTTATTAAAACAGCGTCGTCTGCCTAGCATAAATTATTAACTACTTGACCCTTTATAGAAATACATTCCTCGCAATCCATTAAAAATTTCTGAAAGATGACATGAGTAGAACACAGTAAACAGAAAAGAAAACAGTATATAACCCTGGCGAACTTTCCGCAAAATTAATGCTTCATCAAACATCCGACCATCAAATCTGATTCTACCCGATTCCAATATGGATTACCCATAATCCTTATGTTCCGACTATCCATGATTTAAGAAGCTTCTGATGGACCGTGTCGAACGCTTTTTCAAAATCTATGAAACAAACATGATCAAACACTTTTTAAAACCAAGTTTAATTGAATTAGCAACGTGTGGGATTAAAAGAAGCTTTCATATGGTATAAAAAATAAATTTTAATAACGTAGAGTAAAGTCTCTTAGATCAGTTGCACTTCTTTATATATAGATTGCCAATAATCCTTATATTCGGACTATCAATATTTTAAGAAGCTTCTGGTGGACGGTGTCGAATGCTTTTTTAAAATCTATGAAGCAAGCATATATGCCCTAGTTTACATTCAAACACCTCTGTATCAGAACAATTTGCACTTCTCTAAAGACTGAATATCAGTTTCCAATAAAAAAATATGGAGTCTTTAAAAAATTGTATTTTCTTGAAATTGATCAATATGGAACATTTTTACACCATAACCTATTGAATTCTTACAGATTGTTATATTTTCTCGAAGACGGTATATTTTAGAGAAATGGAGTATTTTAATTTGAACATTTATTAAGTTTTCATAAAAGAAAATTAAAAATATCTTGAAAAAAAACACACATAAGAAAAACTTGTACAGAAAATTATTCTCGATAATACTTAAAAAATACTAAAAATTCGTTTAATTTTATTTTGAGTATTTTTCTCCCTTGTTAGCTGAATTGTAGTACTTTCAGTTTTAAACAAAGCAATATTTCATGGCACAGTCTAAATTAAATTGATTTGATTTATATAACTATTATGTTATTTAGCTTAAGTTTGAAATAAACGACACTAAGCACTGCAAAATTTAATTGGCACAATTTTTCAATCGGTGAAATAATTTTAAATATCATTCATGTCTCATCAACCGACTTACATTCTTAATACTGTAAAAAAATATTTTAAAAATATATAAATATTCTTACTACAGTGTGGTTAATGCATTTTCATGTAAATAAATATTATTTTACTAGATGTTGCAGAATCAAATCTCAACGTTGTTTCATGCGAAACAGCCTTGGTTGAACCAAGTTGCAATATTTCCTCCCATTCTCCTTCAAAACCCCTCCATAAAACAACCTCCTATACACAAATTGACGCAATGTTAGATCGGATGCTTGAAGAAGTCGAACAGCAGGAAGAGAAATTGTTTAGTTTAGATTTAGATATTTTAGAACCTAAAGAGCAGTGTTTAAATACTTTGGAGTTGATACCAAGTTCGGATGCCTTAATTGAAGTGCCTATAAAAAAATCAATAAGAATACCAAAAAGAAAACCTGGGGTATACGAAACTACTCAAAGCATTACTATAAGCCAAAAAGACGATAACCCTTATGAACTGGTGGCTTTTGGCAACCCCAAAGAAGAAATACAACCAGAAGAACACGAATATGACCTTATAAAATTTGAAGATCCCGTGATTAAAGCGAAGGAAGAAGAAACAGTGGCAAACGAGGTTATATCAGTACCCGTAGAGGGAGATGAAGCTTGTTTACTCTTAGAGTATTTGGATGATAATTATTTTGAAAAACCTTATACCAGCCACTATACCTTGCAGTTTAAAAACGTTACAACTGCTTCAGTAGAATCCCTAAATGATAACGCTAGTTATCCTGGAAGTCTAACTGATCCAAAAGAATGCATTTCCGATCCTGAAGAGCATGATTATGAACCAATAGATACTCAGCATGTCAATGATTTTGATTATCAACTTCATGAGAATCTTAAAGATTCTAGTGGTATTTGGTGGGAAGGTACTTATAGAAATTTAAGCGTTGTACCAGAAGAAGATGAAGAGAACCTTAGTATGTTAAGTAGCCTTTATTCAAATCCAAATAAATACGTTTCAAGACCTTACCCTCCTTTAGTAATCGGAGACGAAAGGGAAGAAAAAGTTCCTTTGGTAAGTTCCCAAAAATCTTCGTTTGAAGAAAGTTCTTCCAGTATTACTACAAGCTCTGATGAAGGAACTTACGATTTATCGGATAAAGTAGTCAAGGCAGAAGTAAAATTAATGGTAAAAACTGTTGATAGAGGTAAAGAAAATATAGAAATAAGATCTGTGCGCGAGTTTATGGATGACAGTTTTAAAAAGTATGGTAAAAGTGGTGAAACAAAAAAGCTTAAAAACAAGAGCCAAACGCTGCCTTCTCGACTCAGCGAAAAATTTTTTAATATCGGTAGCAAAGTATCAAGTTTTTTAGATCCTATCAAGAAAAAATCATCTTCATGTAATTCTTTCTTAACAACTGATATAGAAACTGAGGAACATGGAAGTTCTAATAAACCAACATTTACTTTGCCAAGATTATTTGTAAGAGTATCAGAGGAAGAATTTTTTGATAAAAAAGGGAATGAATCAAATTTAGAATCGTCTAAAGAGCTCTCAAAAAGCAAATCTGAGTTAATTGCAACTACTAACAAAAAATTTCCGTTAGAGATAGATTATGGATTTACTGAAGATTCAAGCAAAATAGATTTATATGCAAATCCTCCCTTTTATCCCGTTTATGAAGAATACAAGGCGTCACCGCCAACAACTGTCCTTTCATCTCACCCCTTTCCTAGTCCTACGATCCAAGCTTCTCCAGCTTATTGCGATTGGTTACCACAATCAGAAAACTTGGGTAAAGGTAAAGTGATCGTGTGACAGCGCCCTTGCATGCGTTTTTTACACTTTGTAGTTAGTTTTCCATTGACTAACTAATGGTGCATTAACCGGTTGACCCTGCAGTAAGAATATTTTTTGTTTTAAAAATAATTTTTAAGATTTAGGTTTGGTAGTTAGATTGGCTTGTTCGAATTTGCATGTTCTTACAGGAAAGCCGACATCGACAGCACAGTATTTAGCTAGTAACGAAGATATGTCGTTAATAGACGTAGGCCAGACCCTTAGTGGTATACCTTATACTATAAATAAATTAAAACCAATATTCGATCAAACTAACGCATTTATACTGTCTGAGTCACGCGCCGAACCTTATCATCCGCATACCGAGCAACATTACGTGATTAAACCGGAACCTATTACATCACCCGAACTTCCGAAAGAAGAAAAGAAACATAAACGTGGTTTCTTTGGAACTCTTAAAGGTTTCGTTAGTAAATCATCAGATTTTTCAGACTCTGATTCAGAAAAAACACTTAAAAGAGAGAAAAAGAAAAAGAAAAAATCAAAATCTATGGATGAAACTAGTTTGCCCCCCCAACCACCCGCTCGACCACCAAGAAAAGCTAAATTGCCCACCCCAACAGAAAAACGCAAATATGATGACATACCTTTTATGGAGTCAGACGATGAACCACCTTTTCATGCACCACCGTCAATTCCTCCTAAACAGGATGACATTAGAAGAGATACCCAGTTTTCTAAACCACTTTATGAAATGGAACATAAAATCGAACCAACTGAACCTATTTTAGCCCAACAAATTAAAGAAACACCTGTAAAGTCTACAGAATACGAAAAACCAGAAAGAGAAATACGGGCCAAGACACCCACAAAGGAATCACCAACAAAACTAAAGAAACCTAAAACACCAATTAAAGAAAAACCACCCACAGAAGAAATACCCAAAACACCCAAGCAGAAAAAGGTAAAAACTATTATCGTTGATGAACAAATAACCAAAACGTTCGCTCCTGCTGCGGTAGAGGAAGAAGAATTTACTATTATTATTGATCCAACCAAGAAAGAGTCGCCTAAGAAATCAAAGGAAATTTTTACTTTGAATATTGATGAAACTGTCGACCAGATCGAAAAAGAGATTCTTGAAAAATCTCCCATAATGTCCGAAGAAACAATCGTAAAACCTATAGCGCTCCTACAAGATGCCCCAGTCAGACCACCAAGAGCAAAAGATCATTATTACGAAGATATTGAGGCACCTATTGTATCTCGACCTCCAGAACATATAGTTTCTATACCTATACCCTTAAAAGCATATGACGAAAATGTTAAAAAGGTCACTACAGACCTTATTAACAATGAACAAGCCTTTGCTGGATGGTCGGAAGATCAAAATCATGATATTGATAAGTCAACACAGTCACTAGGAGAAAAAATTACTCCAGATAGTGAAAAAACCAAAAGAAAACATAAACGAAAATTGTTTGCAGTATTTTCAAAATCATCTAAAGACACGGAAGAATCTGAAGATGATAGTTCGAAAAGAGAAGTAATTGAGAAACATGACCAAGAAGAATCCAAAGAAAGAAGTGTCGAGCCAGAAGATCAGAAAAAAGGATTTTTAGGTCTCTTCGGTAAAAAAATTAAGAAAGAAGATGAGGAAAAAGAAAAACCTCTTACGGTAACATCTACAGTATTATCTGAAGATACTCTTAAGAGTATGAAGGCTAGCAATGACTTTTTGAAGATAGAAGTTGACAAATATGAAGATGCTAGACCAATAAAGGATGTTACCCAAGTATCAGAAACTATTGTGGCTGAAGCAAAAATTCCAGAAAAACTAGTAGAAAAATCACGAAGAAGACCCAAAAGTAAAGATCGAAGATCTAAAAGTAAGGACAGGTCTAAGAGCAGGGATAGATCTAAAAGCAGAGATAGAGAAGGATTTCTTGGAATGTTTAAAAAGCACAAAAAAGACACTAGTGATAAACCTGAACTTCCAGATGAGGTACTTATTAGTATGCAAGCTACTGAGCACTTTTTAAATTATGAAGTTAATAAATATCACGATGCCCCATCCATCAAGAGTGTTGACGTAAAACCAAAACCTGTAGAAATTCAAAAAAGCCACAAGATTATCCAAGATTCGCCAACCAAAGAAAGGTCTTTTATTTCGGAAAAAAACATTTCCACAGTAACAAAGACCATCCCCGAAACCGAATTTGATACAACTAAAAAACAACACAAAGAAAAGAAAGACTCATCTGGTATCTTCACCTTCTTCAAGAAGTCGCACGAAGGAAAAGATGAACATGACGTTAAAGAGAAACAAAAACCAACCCTTGATGAAAAAGTTCTAAATGATATGAGAGATTCTGACCAGTTTATTAAAGACGAAGTCGAAAACTATCACGATGTTAAACCACTTGTTCGAACACATAAAGATTTTCAAGAAAAGCCGAAACCACATGAACCCAATGTGGTTGATATTGCTGAAGTCAGAGAAACTATTTTGGATGAAAACTTAAAAGGGAAAAAAATAACCACTGTTAGCAGAGAAAGTACAGACCATGGAGACAAAATTGTATCAGTCAAAAAAGAAATTTATGTTGTAGATCCTAAAATTATGAAAGATATTAAAGATCTAGATGAGGATATAAAAATCAAAATTCAAAAAGCAAAAGTTGAAGCTGATTCTTTAGATAGAGATAAGTCTAAGCCTTTTGTTAGAGAAACATTTTCTGTCGAGACTAAAATTATTGACCGAGTTATCCCTATCGCAACTGAAAAAGAAATTATTACGGAATCAGAAGTTACGTATAAAACTCTTCCAACTACAACTGTCAAAGACACTGTTGTGGTAGCTAAATTTGTTCCAAGCACTGCCGCCAAATCAATAAAAAATGAGTTAGATGACACTGGTACGTTTTTAACTAAAGAAGTTAAAGAATATTTTGATGTAAAGCCTTTGCTTGAGACTCAATCAGTTAAGCCTGAAAAAAGTAAGGTAATCGCAGAACGAACCAATTTACCTGAACAGATTGTATTTGACACAAAACATACTACTGATTTCCTTCACCAAGAAATTGATACATACCATGACGTTCGACCCACTATCACAAAGCCCACTTCAGAGAGCGATAAGTTGCATGGACCTGACCCACAGAAAAAAGAATCTAAAGGAATACTTAGTGGACTACTTAGAAAATCACCTGAGAAAAAGAAAAGAGGTAAAAGCCTCGATAAAGATAATGCCAAGGAAACTAAGCCTTTGCTTTCTGATGAAGTTATAATTAACATGAAGAACTCCGAAAACTTCTTAGAAAAAGAGGTATCAAAATATCACGATGTTCGTCCAGGAGTGGTTAAAGAAAAAACGATAGGCACAATAGTTGTCGAAGAAGAAGAAAAGGTAAAAAAAGGAACTAAAGGAATTTTAGGTGGAATTTTCAAAAAGTCTCCTGAAAAGAAAAAGCGCATCAAGAGCATTGAAAAAGAAGAGCATATTAAAGAAATAAAACCAGTTCTTGCAGAGCAAGTAGTTGCTGACATGACAAATACTAATGATTTCCTTAAGCAAGAAGTTGATAAATACCACGATGTGCGTTCTACAGCAACAGAGAAGTCTCCCGAGAAAAAAGATACAACCCCAGAAAAAGAACACAAAGAAACAAAGGGTCTGTTTGGAATATTTAAATCGCCTGAAAAAGATAAAAAGAAAAAGGAGAAAAGTGTTGAGAAAGATCTGAAAGGAATTAAACCAATTTTGTCGCAGCAAGTTATTACAGATATGAAGAATACTGATAGTTTCCTAAAAACAGAAGTTGATAAATATCACGATGTTCAACCAGTTAGAATGGAAAAACAACCAAAAGAAAAAGAACCAATTTTAGAAAAGGAACATAAGGAATTAAAAAGTCTATTTGGTCATTTTGGGTCGCCAGAAAAGGCTACGAAAAAGAAAGAAAAAAGCATTGACAAAGAAATAATTAAAGAAACAAAACCGGTACTTTCAGAGCAAGTAAAAATGGATATGGAAAGTGCTGATAATTTCCTAACGCAAGAAATCGAAAAGTATCATGATGTGCGAACAATAGTAAAAGAGAAATCTCCCGAACTTAAAGAAGCAGTCGTCGAAAAAGAACATAAAGAATCAAAAGGTTTATTTGGAATATTCAAGTCACCAGAAAAAGATAAAAAGAAAAAGGAGAAAAGCGTTGCAAAAGATATAAAGGAAATTAAGCCAGTATTGTCGCAGCAGGTCATGGTGGACATGAAGAATACTAATAGTTTTCTTACACAAGAAGTTGATAAATACCATGATGTTCGTCCAATTATTACGGAAAAACATGTAGAACCTAAGGAACCAGTTCAAGAAAAGGAGCATAAAGAATCAAAAGGATTATTTGGTCTCTTTGGGTCTCCTGGAAAAGATAGAAAAAAAAAAGAAAGAAGTATTGACAAAGAAATTATTAAAGAAACTAAACCGGTTCTATCAGCGCAGGTAATAATGGATATGAAAAGCTCCGATAACTTTCTTATGCAAGAAATCGAAAAATATCACGATGTGCGTCCAATAGTAAAAGAAAAATCTCCCGAAATCAAAGAATCATTTGTGGAAAAAGAACCTAAGGAAACAAAGGGTTTATTTGGAATATTTAAATCACCAGAAAAAGATAAAAAGAAAAAGGAAAAAAGCATTGAAAAAGATTTAAAGGAAGTTAAACCAGTATTGTCGCAACAAGTTCTGGAGGACATGAAGAATACCAGCGGTTTTCTCACAGAAGAAGTAGACAAATACCATGACGTTCGTCCAATTATTATGGAGAAACACTCAGAATCTAAAGAGCCAGTTCAAGAAAAGGAGCATAAGGAATCAAAAGGTCTTTTTGGTCTCTTTGGGTCTCCTGGAAAGGAAAGGAAAAAGAAAGAAAAAAGCATTGATAAAGAAATTATTAAAGAAACAAAGCCGGTTCTATCGGAACAGGTAATAATGGATATGAAAAGGTCTGATAACTTCCTTGCACAAGAAATTGAAAAATATCACGATGTGCGTCCAATAGTAAAAGAGAAATCTCCCGGCCTCAAAGAAACAGTTGTCGAAAAGGAACATACAGAATCAAAGGGTTTATTTGGAATTTTTAAATCCCCAGAAAAGGATAAAAAGAAAAAGGAAAAAAGTATCCAGAAAGATATTAAAGAGGTTAAACCAGTATTGTCGCAGCAAATCATGGTGGACATGAAGAAAACTAGTAGTTTTCTCACACAAGAAATTGACAAATACCATGATGTTCGACCAATTATTACGGAAAAAGAGTTAGAACCTAAAGAACCAGTTCAAGAAAAGGAACATAAGGAAACAAAAGGTCTATTTGGTCTCTTTGGGTCGCCTGAAAAGGAAGGTAAAAAGAAGGAAGAAACTATTGATAAAGAAATTATTAAAAAAACAAAACCGATTCTTTCGGAGCAAGTAATATTTGATATGAAAAGCGCGGATAACTTCCTCACACAGGAAATCGAAAAATATCATGATGTGCGTCCAGTACTAAAACAGAAATCTCCCGAAGTCAAAGAAGCAGTTGTCGAAAAAGCACATAAAGAATCAAAGGGTTTGTTTGGAATATTTAAATCACCCGAAAAAGATAAAAAGAAAAAGGAGAAAAGTGTTGAAAAAGACATAAAGGAAAGTAAACCAGTATTGTCGCAGCAAGTTATAGTAGACATGAAGAATACTAGTAGTTTCCTTACAGAAGAAGTTGACAAATATCATGACGTTCGTCCAATTATTCTGGAAAAACTTCCCGAATCTAAAGAACCAGTTCAAGAAAAGGAGCATAAGGAATCAAAAAGTCTATTTGGTCTCTTTGGGTCTCCGGGAAAAGATAGGAAAAAGAAAGAAAGAAGCATTGACAAAGAAATTATTAAAGAAACAAAGCCGGTACTATCGGAACAGGTAATAATGGATATGGAAAGGTCTGATAACTTCCTCGCACAAGAAATTGAAAAATATCATGATGTGCGTCCAGTAGTAAAACAGAAATCTCTCGAACTCAAAGAAGCAGTTGTCGAAAAGGAACAGAAAGAAGCAAAAGGTCTGTTTGGAATATTTAAATCACCAGAAAAAGATAAAAAGAAAAAGGAGAAAAGCGTTGAAAAAGACATAAAGGAAAGTAAACCAGCATTGTCGCAGCAAATTATCGTAGACATGAGGAACACTAGTGATTTTCTCACACAAGAAGTTCAGAAATACCATGACGTTCGTCCAATTATTTCGGAAATACAGTCAGAATCTAAAGAACCAGTTCATGAAAAGGAGCATAAGAAATCAAAGGGTCTATTTGGTCTCTTTGAGTCGCCTGAAAAAGATAGAAAGAAGAAAGAAAAAAGTATTGACAAAGAAATTATTAAAGAAACAAAGCCGGTTCTTTCGGAACAAGTAATAATTGATATGAAAAGAGCCGATAACTTCCTCACACAAGAAATCGAAAAGTATCATGATGTGCGTCCAATAGTAAAAGATAAATCTCCCGAACTTAAAGAAGCAGTCGTCGAAAAAGAACATAAAGAATCAAAAGGTCTATTTGGAATATTTAAGTCACCAGAAAAAGATAAAAAGAAAAAGGAGAAAAGCGTTGAAAAAGACTTAAAGGCAGTTAAGCCGGTGTTGTCGCAGCAAGTTATGGTGGACATGAAGAATACCAGTAGTTTCCTTACACAAGAAGTTGAAAAATACTATGACGTTCGTCCTATAATTATGGAACAACATCTAGAACCTAGAGAACCAGTGCAAGAGAAGGAGCATAAGGAGTCAAAAGGTCTATTTGGCCTCTTTGGGTCTCCTGGAAAGGATAGGAAAAAGAAAGAAAAAAACATTGATCAAGAAACTAATAAAGAAATAAAACCGATCCTATCAGAGAAAGTAATAATGGATATGAAATGTGCCGATAACTTCCTCACACAAGAAATCGAAAAGTATCATGATGTGCGTCCAATAGTAAAAGAGAAATCTCCCGAACTCAAAGAAGCAGTTGTCGAAAAAGAACATAAAGAATCAAAAGGTCTATTTGGAATATTTAAATCACCAGAAAAAGATAAAAAGAAAAAGGAAAAAAGCATCGAAAAAGACTTAACCGAAGTTAAACCAGTATTGTCGCAGCAAGTTATGGTGGACATGAAAAATACCGGTAGTTTTATCACACAAGAAGTTGACATATACCATGATGTTCGTCCAATTATTATAGAAAAATATCCAGAATCTAAAGAACCAGTTCAAGAAAAGGAGCATAAGGAATCAAAAGGTCTCTTTGGCCTCTTTGGGTCTCCTGGAAAGGATAGGAAAAAGAAAGAAAAAAGCATTGACAAAGAAATTATTAAAGAAGTAAAACCGATTCTATCAGAGCAAGTACTAGTGGATATGAAAAGTGCTGAAAGTTTCCTCACACAAGAAATCGAAAAGTATCATGATGTGCGTCCAATAAAAAAAGGGAAATCTTCCGAAGTCAAAGAAGCAGTTGTCGAAACAGAGCATAAAGAATCAAAGGGTCTATTAGGACTATTTAAATCACCCGAAAAAGATAAAAAGAAAAAGGAGAAAAGTGTTGAAAAAGACATAAAGGAAAGTAAACCAGTATTGTCGCAGCAAGTTATAGTAAACATGAAGAATACTAGTAGTTTCCTTACACAAGAAGTTGACAAATACCATGACGTTCGTCCAATTATTATGGAAAAACAGTCAGAACCTAAAGAACCAGTTCATGAAAAGGAGCATAAGAAATCAAAAGGTCTATTTGGTCTCTTCGAGTCGCCTGAAAAAGATAGAAAGAAGAAAGAAAAAAGTATTGACAAAGAAATTATTAAAGAAACAAAGCCGGTTCTTTCCGAACAAGTAATAATTGATATGAAAAGAGCCGATAACTTCCTCACACAAGAAATCGAAAAGTATCATGATGTACGTCCAATAGTAAAAGAGAAATCTCCCGAACTTAAAGAAGCAGTCGTCGAAAAAGAACATAAAGAATCAAAAGGATTATTTGGTCTTTTAGGGTCGCTTGAAAAAGATGGAAAAAAGAAAGAAAAAAGCATTGACAAAGAAATTATAAAAGAAATAAAACCGGTTCTTTCGGAGCAAGTAATATTTGATATGAAAAGCGCCGATAACTTCCTCGCACAAGAAATCGAAAAATATCACGATGTACGTCCAATAGTAAAAGAGAAATATCCCGAACTCAAAGAAGCAGTTGTTGAAAAGGAACACAAAGAATCAAAGGGTCTGTTTGGAATATTTAAATCCCCCGAAAAAGATAAAAAGAAAAAGGAAGGAAGTGTGGAAAAAGAAGTAATTAAAGATATAACTAAACCCATTTTATCTCCACAAGTCATTGTTCACATGGAACAGTCAGATGATTTTCTTAAGCAAGAGGTAAAACAATACCATGATGTGCGCCCTATTATTAAAAAACAGTCACCCGAGTCAAAAGTACCAGGAAAAGAACCGACAGAATCTAAAAATATTTTTGGTCTCTTCAAGTCGCCTAAAAAGGAGAGAAAGAAGAAAGAAAAAAGTGTTGAAAAAGATGTAGTAAAAATTATAAAACCTGTTCTTTCAGATCAAGTTATTATGAACATAAAGGATACTGATCACTTTTTGAATCAAGAAATTGTTAACTATCATGATGTGCGACCCCTGATTAAAGAAAAATTGCCAGATGTCAAAGAACCAATGGAAGAAAAACAACATAAAGAATCCAAAGGATTATTTGGATTATTTAAATCGCCCGAAAAAGGCAAAAAAGATAAAAGGAAGAAAGAAAAAAGTATAGAAAAAGATACAACAAATGCAGTCAAACCTGTTTTATCTGATCAAGTAGTTTTAGATATGAAAAATTCTAATGATTTTCTTAAACAAGAAGTGAATAAATACCATGATGTACGTCCAATATTTAACGAAGAATCGAAGAAGAAAATTCAGGAAGAGACTTCGAAAAAAGAAAAGAGGGAACATGGTAGCATCGAAAAAGAAATTAGTAAACAGGATAAGCCAATGCTTTCTCAAGAAGTTGTATTAGATATGAAAAATAGTGATGATTTTCTTAAATTGGAAGTAGAAAAATATCATGATGTCCGAGAAGAAATAAAACAAAAACTTCCCCAACAGGCACAGGAGAAAGAACATAAGGAAACGAAAGGTATTCTTGGACTCTTTAAAGCTCACGACAAAGATAAAAAGAAAAAAGAAAAAAGTGTAGAAAAAGAAATCGCTAAAGAGTCTAAACCTGTTTTGTCAGATAACACTGGGATAGAAGAATTTCATGATGTACGCCTAGTAACTAAAGAAATCATCCCAGAACCAGTTCAAGAGCAATCACAAGGAAAGAAAGAATCAAAAGGTATATTGGGCATGTTTAAGAAGCATCGTGAGGAAAATGAAGAAACTATTAGCGGACCAAAGCTATCCGAAGAAGTGATTGTTAATATGCAACATTCTGATAGTTTCCTTAAAGAAGAAATTCAAAAATACCATGACGTTCGTCCACTCACTGATACAGAATATTCCAAATCCACTGCTGAAAAATCCCAAGAATCCGTTCCTAAGAAGGAATCAAAAAGTATCTTAAGTATATTTAAAAGGACGCCCGAAAAGCGACCATCAAGTGTTGAAAAGGAGTTAAAGTTTTCTGAACAAACCATCGCTGATATGTTGAATAGTGACAATTTTCTTAAAACAGAAGTAGAATTATATCATGATGTTCGCCCAATTACGGA
Source organism: Diaprepes abbreviatus (assembly GCA_034092305.1). Taxonomy (NCBI): domain Eukaryota; kingdom Metazoa; phylum Arthropoda; class Insecta; order Coleoptera; family Curculionidae; genus Diaprepes; species Diaprepes abbreviatus. The sequence continues at coordinate 6,706,226 of JASJET010000129.1, forward strand.
AAATGTAGAATCTCAAAAACTTTCAGACAAAGTTCTCACTGATATGCAAGATACTGATATGTTTTTAATAGGCGAAGTTGACGAACACCATGATACCCGAATTGTTACTAAACCCAAAGAAATTCTGGAAGAAATAAAGAAAGACGCAGCATTACCTATAGAAGCAAAGAAAGAAACAGCTACATCTGATGGTTCAAAAGATTTACTTGACAAAAAAGAAAGTAAAGGTATTTTTAGCATGTTTAAGAAGAAGAAAAAAGAGAAAGAAAGTGAAAAATTGTCTCAAGAGACAATTAATAATATGCAAGCATCGAAAGATTTTCTAAAAGAAGAAACTAATAGATTCCATGATGTGCGGCCAGTTATTGTTGCAACTTTAGATAATGTAGACACCGAGTCTAAAAAATTACCAGAGGGATCCGAAGTAGAGAAGACTAGCGTGTTTTACACAGATGTCTGCGAGCATATTCCGAAGACTACAAACTTTTTAAATAATGAGTTGGATAAATATGAAGATGCGGAGAAAAAAGCAACAACTTCTACTACTGAAAAAGTGACTACGTACATTCCTCCTAAACTTTCTGGAACGGTACTTCATGATATGATAACGACAAGTGATTTCTTGAGAGAAGAAGTGGTAAAATATCACGATGTTAAGCCGGCAACTGATCAAAAAGATGATATAAAAGAAGAAACTAAAGAAAAACATTCAAAAGGAAGTAAATTCTTTGGTCTATTTAGTAAGAGAAAATCACAAGAACGAGAAAGTTCGGTAGATAAAGATCAAGATAAACCAAAAAAGGATAAAAAGAAAAAGAAACAAAAGGAAGAGGTATTACCAACTGAAAAACCTGAACTACAATTAGTTTCAGACACAGTTATAAAGGCTATGGATGATAGCAAAAATTTCCTACAAGGAGAAATTGACCGCTATCAAGATGTAAGACCTGTAAATGTAAAACTAGAAGGAAAACATGGTGGTCTCTTTGAGGAACATTCAAAGAAGATTAAACCAGAAGATCAAGCACAACAGAAACAAGAAACTGAAAAGCCTAAATTAACTAAACCTGAAGTAATTGATACAGCTGAAGTAAGAGAGTCAATTTTGGACGAAAACTTGAAAGGAAAAAAGATATCCACTGTAAGTCAAGAACGTACTGGGCTTGGCGATAAAATAATAACAGTTACTAAAGAAATGTATGTTGTCGATCCCAAAATAATGAAAGACATTACAGATCTGGATGAAGATATTATAAGAAAAATTCAAGAAGCAAAGGCTGAAGCTGACAGTTTAGACAGAGATACCTCTAAACCTTTTGTTAGGGAAGCATTTTCCGTTGAAACTAAAATAATCGACAGAACCATTCCAGTATCAACTGATAGAGAGATCGTCACGGAAACTGAAATTATTTATGAGAATGTGCCTGCGACCATTATTAGAGATATTTATACAGCGGCGGAAAAGATACCTACTTCGGAAGCCAGTTCTATACAAACTGGTGAAACAATTTTGAGTGACTCAAATTCCTTTTTGCAACAAGAAATATTGCAGTATCATGATGTTAGACCTGCTGTTGAGACGATAACATCCGATGAGAAGAAACCAAGTAAAGAAACAGTCACTAAGGATAAATCTACTTTTGATGAAGCAGATCCACTAGAAAAACCAAAGAGAGACCGTAAAAAGAGCGGAAGTCCATTTAAAATATTTGACAAAAAGTCCAAATCTGAAGATCGTGCTATTAAACAGGGCGATGAAAATAAAGAAAATATTGTAAAATCTCCAAGCGATAAGGAAAAGGAGCGCAAAGAAAAAAGAGAAAAGCGAAAAAGTGGTGGATTTTTCTCCATGTTTTCCAAATCTTCAGAAGACAGTTCAGAAGCAGAAAAAAGACATGGGCCAATTACATACAGTCCACAAGTTATTAAGACCTTACAAGATACTACAAACTTTTTAAATACAGAGCTCCTTAACTATGAAGATGCAAAGCCAGTTTTGGTAACAGATCTTGATGATGACTTAGAGGTCGAAGAACATACAAAATCTGGCCTGTTTAGCATTTTTAGTAAAAAACGGGAAAGTCCTAAAATTACAAAAAAAATGTTTAAAAAGCATAAACGAGAACGATCACAAGAAGGAAGTGACATCGCCGGTAAAACATACCAAAAATTGGAAGATTTAGATGAAGCAGTCGATAGGGGGATTAAAGATTTACAAATGCATTATCCTCAAAATGTTCATGACGTTAAGGACAGGCAAGAAAAAATTGAAGGTTTAACAGAGGACTTAAAGTTAAAGAAGGTCACGTTTACTGAAAATATCACCCCTGATCTTTTTAGCGATGTTGATTCAAGTGAAAAAGTAGTTGTAGAAAAAACAACAGCTTCTATTGTGGATGGGGCTGATATTTCCGCGGCGCAGGTAACGGAAATTTCTCAGAAAACTACAGGAAAGATTGAACCCGCAACCTTACATTTAGACGAGGGAATCAAGGAAATCAATAGTGATTTAGAAATAGCTAAGAAAGGAATGAGTAAGCTTCCCAAGGTAGATCAGAAAGATACAGGTTTTTTTTCGAAATTAGGAAAACTAAGTGACAAAATTTCGAGAAAAGCTGAGCATGACAAATATCCTGTAGATACTGAACAGGTCGAGCAGAAATCCGTTGCACTAGTTGATGCTATTGTAGATAAGGCAGAAAAACAAGTGGAAGATATAAAACGAGAGCCAACAGATATGTATCCTATTTCAAAAGAAAGTTCCTCAAGTTTTGTAAATGATATGTTACAAAGCTTTGACACAACAATGGAACAAGTTAAAGAGGACAGTAAAAAAACAGGATCTCAGTTTACGGAGACAGTACTTCAAGATAATAAGGAAAAAGACCTTAATTTGCAACAGGTTAACATAACTGCTGAAAAAAGTAAAAATGTAGGATTTAAAGTTGTTGAAATTCCTAAACATAAATTTTCCTTGGATTTCTTAGAAAACGAAAGAAGATCAGTTGAAAAAGAAGTTGAACTAGCTGGACAAGAGGCAGAAAAAGCAATTAATGAAATTACTAAATTAAAAGAAGAGCTAGAAGAAAAAGGTATGCACACTGCAAATGAACAAGAAGAAAAAATTTCAGAAGAAGTGAAGAAAAAAGGTGGATTCTTTGCGAAACTCGGTGACAAGATCAGTGGTAAAACGAGAGATGCAGACAAAGCAGCCAAAATAAAAGATAACATTAAAGAAGTTGGTTCTGAAGTAGCTTCTGAAAGTAGAAACCTTATTAAAGATTCTTCAAAAAATATAGAAAAACCATTGACAGAAGTTAAAACTGCCGTTGAAGAAACTGAAAAAGACATTGGTGAAGCTGTTAAAGACACTAAAAAGAAAACTGGTGGTTTCTTTAGTAAGTTGGGAGACAAAATTACAGGTAAAGCTAAAGATATCGAAAAATCATTGGAGGAAACTGAACAACATATGGAAAGTGAATTAGTAAAGGCAAAAAGTGATGTAAATGACTTTAAAGATAAAGCATTGGACTCAATTAGTACAAAGACTGCGGATCTAAAAGAATCAGCATCAGAATTAAATAAAGATGTTCAAGAAAAAGTAGATGAGAAATCTAGAAAAACAAAAGTAGCAGCAGACAACTTCTTAAGTCAAGCAGGCGATAGAATTAATGAATCTGCAATAAAATCTTCAGAAGTTTTTACAGACCTAAAAGATTCTATGGATGCGAAAACAGACTTCATTAAAGAAAAAGCAACTGAAACTAAAGATACTATAAAAGAGTCTGCTAAGAAAGGTATAGACCAAACCGAACAAAAAGCTACTGATATTGCTGTTGGAAGTAAAAATATTCTTAAAGACACGGGAGAAAAGTTAGACAGTTCACTTGCAGAAGTTAAAACTACTGTAGGTGAAACTGGAAAAGATATTGGTGAAGCAGCTAAAGATGCTAAAAAGAAAACTAGTGGTTTCTTCAGTAAACTGGGCGACAAAATTACTGGTAAAACTAAGGATGTCGAAAAATCACTGGAAGAAACTATAGAACATACGGAAAGTGAATTAGAAAAAGCAAAAACTGGTGTCATTGACGTTAAAGATGAAGCATTGGACTCGATTAGTACAAAGACAGCAGATCTAAAAGATTCAGCATCAGAATTAAAGAAAGATGTCAAAATAAAACTCGATGAAGAATCTAGAAAAACAAAAGAAATAGTAGATAGCCTTCAAAGTCAAGCTGAAGAGAGAATTAAAGAGTTTTCAGCAAAAACTCCGGAAGTTATTACCGGCATTCAAGATGCCACAGAAGAGAAAATAGATTCCATCAAAGAAAAAGCAACCAAAGCAAAAGATGCTGTTATAAAAGATGTAGATACAACAGAGCAAATGGCTTCTGATATAGCTGTTGGAAGTAAAAATCTTCTTAAAGATACGGAAGAAGGGCTAGACAAATCATTTGCCGAGGTTAAAACTACTGTTGGCGAAACTGAAAAAGTTGTAAGTGAAGCTGCTAAAGACGCTAAAAAGAAAACTGGTGGTTTCTTCAGTAAATTGGGTGACAAAATAACGGGTAAAGCTAAAGATGTTGAAAAATCATTAGAAGAAACTGTAGAATATAAGAAAGATGAATTAGACAAAGCAAAAAGTGACATAATTAACATTAACCAGGAAGCATGGGACTCAATTAGCAAAACAACCGCCGATGTTAAAGATTCAGCATCGGAATTAAATAAAGATTACAAAGAAAAGGTAGATCAGGAATCCAAAAAAACAAAAGAAGTGGTAGGCAGCTTTTTAAGTCAAGCAGAGGGTAGAATTAAAGATTCTGAATCAAAAACCTCCGAAGTTCTCTCAGATTTAAGAGATTCTACAAAAGAGAAAACAGACTCCATTAAAGAAAAGGCAACTAAAACTAAAGATACTATAAAAGATTCCATTAAAGAAGGCGTAGACAAAACGGAACAAATGACTTCTGACATTGCTGATGAAGGTAAAAGTCTTCTTAAAGATACAAAAGAAAATCTAGAAAAGTCATTTTCGGGCGTAAAAACAACTGTTGGTGAAACTGGAAAAGATATTGGGGAAACGGCTAAGGATGCTAAACAGAAAACTGGTGGTTTCTTCAGTAAATTGGGTGACAAGATTACTGGTAAAGCTAGGGATGTTGAAAAATCATTGGACGAAACTGTAAAATATACGGAAAGTGAATTAGAAGCAGCAAAAAGCGATGTAACTGACGTTAAAGATGAAGCAATGGAGTCGATTTGTAAAAAGACCACAGATTTAAAAGATTCAGTATCAGAATTCAAGAAAGATGTCAAAGGAAAAGTAGATGAGAACTATAAAAAAACAAAAGATGTAGTGGGCAGTCTTTCAAGTCAAGCAGAGGAGAAAATTAAAGAATCTGCAACAAAAACTTCAGAAGTTTTTACCGACTTTAAAGATGGTACGGAGGAGAAAGTAGATTTCATCAAAGAAAAGGCACTTAAAACCAAAGATGCTATAAAAGATTCTGTTAGAGAAGATGTAGATAAAACGGAGCAAGTGGTTTCTGATATTGCTGTTGGTAGTAAAAATCTTCTTAAAGATACGGGAGAAAAACTAGACAAATCATTTGTTGAAGTCAAATCGACCATTGACGAAACTGGAAAAGCTGCAGGTGAAGCTGCTAAAGACGCTAAAAAGAAAACTGGTGGCTTATTCAGTAAATTGGGTGACAAAATAACGGGTAAAGCTAAAGATGTTGAAAAATCTTTAGAAGACACCGTAGAACATAAGGAAGGTGAACTAGAAAATGCAAAAAGGGAAGTAATTGACATTAAAGGAGAAGCTTGGGACTCGATTAGTAAAAAGAGTGCCGATTTTAAAGAATCAGCATCAGTATTAAATAAAGATGTCAAAGAAAAAGTAGATGAGGACTATATAAAATCAAAAGAAGTAGCAGACAGCTTCTTAAGTCAAGCAGAGGCTAGAATTAAAGATTCTGCAACAAAAACTTCAAAAGTTCTATCAGACTTAAAAGATTCTACGAATGAGAAAACAGACTCCATTCAAGAACAGGGGATTAAAATTGAAGATACTATAAAAGATTCTGTTAAAAAAGGTGTGGATAAAACGAAACAAGTGACTTCTGATATTGCCGACGAAAGTAAAGATCTTCTTAAAGATACAAAAGAAAATCTAGATAAATCATTTGCTGAAGTAAAAACTACTGTTGGTGAAACTGGAAAAGATATTGGTGAAGCTGCTAAAGACGCTAAGAAGAAAACTGGTGGTTTCTTCAGTAAATTGGGCGGCAAAATTACTGGCAAAACTAAGGATGTCGAAAAATCATTGGAAGAAACTGGTAAACATATGAAAAGTGAATTAGAACAGGCAACAAGTAATTTGACTGACGTTACAGATGAAGCATTGGACTCGATTAGTAAAAAGACAATAGATTTAAAAGATTCAGCATCAGAATTAAAGAAAGACATCAAAGGAAAAACAGATGAAGAATATAAAAAAACAAGAGAAGTAGTGGACAGCCATCTAAGTCAAGCAGACGAGAAAATTAAAGATTCTACAACAAAAACTTCTGAAGTTCTTACCGACTACAAAGATGCTATAGGAGAGAAAACAGACTCCATCAAAGAAAAAGCAACAAAAACTAAAGATGCTATAAAAGATTATGTTAAAGAAGATTTAGACAAAACAGAGCAAGTAGTTTCTGATATTGCTGTTGGAAGTAAAATTCTTCTTAAAGATACGGGAGAAAAGCTAGACAAATCCGTATCTGAAGTTACAACTAGTGTTGGCGAAACTGAAAAAGCTATAGGTGAAGCTGCTAAAGACACTAAAAAGAAAACTGGTGGTTTTTTTAGCAAGTTGGGTGACAAAATAACAGGTAAAGCTAAAGACGTCGAAAAATCATTGGAAGAAACTGCAGAACATAAAAAACGTGAATTAGAAAAAGCAAAAAGTGATGTAATTGATATCAAAGAGCAAGCATCTGACTCTATTAGTAAAAAAACAGCAAGTTTTAAAGAGTCAGCATCAGAATTAAATAAAGATATCAAAGAAACAGTAGATCAGGAATCTAAAAAAACAAAAGAGATAGTAGACAGCTTTTTAAGCGAAGAAGAGGATAGAATTAAAGATTCTGTAACAAAAACTTCAGACGTTTTATCAGACATAAACGAGTTTACGGAAGAGAAAATAGATTCCATTAAAGAAAAGGCAACTAAAACTAAAGATACTATGAAAGATTCTGTTAAAAAAGGTGTGGACAAAACGGAACAAGTGGCTTCCGATATTGTCGTTGAAAGTAAAAATCTTCTTAAAGATACGGGAAAAACCCTAGGCAAACCACTTGTTGAAGTAAAAACTACTGCTGGTGAAACTGGAAAAGATATTGATGAAGCTGCTAAAGACGCTAAACAGAAAACAGGTGGTTTTTTTAGCAAAATGAGCGATAAAATTACTGGTAAAGCTAAAGATGTCGAAAAATCAGTGGAAGAAACTTTACAGCATACGGAAAGTGAATTAGAACAGGCAAGAATTGATGCAACAGACATTAAAGAGGAAGCATGGGACTCCATTAGTAAAAAAACTGCAGATTTAAAAGATTCATCCTCAGACCTAAATAGAGATGTCAAAGCAAAAGTAGACGACAAATTTAAAAAAACAAAAGAAGTAGTAGGGGGCCTATTAAATGAAGCAGATGAGAGAATTAAAGAATCGACCACAAAAACATCAAAAGTTCTTACAGACTTAAAAGAGTCTGCGGAACAGAAAACAGAATCTGTCAAAGAAAAGGCAACGAAAACTAAAGATATTATAAAAGATTCCGTTAAAGAAGGCGTAGACAAAACGGAACAAGTGACTTCTGATATTGTCGATGGAAGTAAAAATATTGTTACTGGTACAAAAGAAAATATAGATAAACCATTTGCTGAAGTAAAAACCACTATTGGTGAAACTGGAAAAGATATTGGTGAAGCTGCTAAAGATGCTAAAAAGAAAACTGGTGGTTTTTTCAATAAGTTGGGTGATAAAATAACTGGTAAAGCTAAAGATGTCGAAAAATCGCTGGAAGTAACTGAAAAAAATGCGAAAAGTGAATTAGGAAAAACAAAAAGTGACGTAATTGACGTTAAAGATGAGACATTGAGCATGATTAGCAAAAAGACTGCAGATTTTACAGACTCATCCTCAGAATTAAGTAAAGTTGTCAAAGAAAAAGTAGGTGAAGAAACTATGAAAACCAAAGAAGTAGTAGGCAGTATTCTAGACCAAACAGAAGATCGAATTAAAGAATCTGCAGCAAAAACTTCGGAACTTGCTACAGATACATTAGAGGTTGCAGCTCAAAAAAGCGACGATCTTGTTGAAGAAGTTGAAGATAAAGCAAAAAAGTCTAAAAAAAAGTCGAGTAGCTTTCTTGGTAAACTTGGTGGCAAAATCACGGGCAAGGCCAAGGATATAGATTTAGATGAAAAAGAGAAAACAAAAAGTATAGAAACACACCTAACAGAACAAGCTACTTTAAAAACTGACACAGCCGGTGTTCAAAAGGAAATTGGTGATGCATTTCAAGAAGCTAATGTAACTGCTGGAACTTCTAAAAAGAAAATTGCAGAAATATCAGTCAAATCAGTTGAAAACTTACCTATTGGAGATCCAAGAGATCCATCCCTACTTTTTGATGCCCAAACTGTATACTTGGGTGATGGTAAATTTCCTCTCGGCCAAATTAAACAGCGCACCGCTGAATTTTTAGAAGCTGAGATGATTGATTCTCCTTTTGGGCAATTGCCACGAACGGTAAGTGATTACGGTGGACAATTAAAAGAAACTGAAACGAGTCGAAGCAATATTTCCGAAGCAAACATAGATTTATCCAATATACCTATTAATATTGATCAAAATACCAAAGCAGAAAGGTCTGCTTACGTGACGTCACCTGTTTCAGCGAGAAGAGCAGTCTCTCAGAGGTATCCCAAGGGCGAACGACCGGATGTAATAGAAATAAGAAATGTAACTGAATACAACATTGGAGATGTCTCTAGGTATATTGTTACTGAACCTGATGAAAATTTTCATCAGGAAAGAATTAAAAAGAAGCCACTATTTCATATAGAGTCTGAAGATGATGATTCCCTCGATATAAGAAAAGAATCTATCGAACGAAGTGATAGTGTAAGATCTAATATTCTTGAAACTCTGACAGAGGATGCTGTTGATACGTTGTTATCGGATTTAAATAAAAATTTGGGGGAGGCTATAAAAATAACGGATGATCTTAAAACTGAACCAAAAAAAGCCATAGAAGAAGTAGAATCTCTTAAGGAACATATAAAGGACTCTCAAGCAGATGTAGAACTTATTGAGAAAAAACTGCGTGACTTAGACAGAGCGTTAGATTCCCTCGAACAGGCCGAACATAGTAAAGATGAGATCAAAACCGAAAAAAAACTTAAAAGAGTAGAGAGAAAATTTGAAAGAATGGCTTCAGAACTTTTAGAGGAGGAAAATAAAGAGGCAAAAGCAACGCAGCTATCAACTCCCGATGTAGATGAAAAACGAGAATCTGAATTTCAAAGGTTAGTGTCACAAATAAGTTCAGAAGAAGTTTCAGATTTTCAAAAGGAATACAGTCATTTATGGGACGAGAATACATTTTCAAAGAGCGATGACTGGGAGTCAAAAACACCAGACAGTCAAGCAGATGCACAAGAACTTCCGAAAGGTAGATTTTAGATGTTGCTTTAACGATTTTTCTCTCACCAAATCATCATTCACGCATACTTAGTAGAATAAATATTATCACGATTTTACCTTAATAAAACCCGCAGCATGCATTAAGTAAACTAATACTATGTCTGTCGTACCTCTTTCTTCACTCATCGGGAATCGCGTTTATAAAACAATTAACTGACCTTCCTTCCTCGTAGGTGAAATTATTTACATGGGCCCTGTCAATCTAAATAAAGATAAATTAATTAATCCAGGCGGTCTCGAAGTCGAAGTTATTCCAATTATGAGAAGTCCTTGCAGCTCACCAAAACCTAAAAAGAAGAAAAGTAAAAGAGCAAAGTCGGAAATGGGATTTTATAAAACGAATCGATTATTTATTGAAGACGATAGAGGTAGCCTACCAGATATTGAAACGTCTTCAAGGGGATCGTTATATGAAACTGTCATTCAAATGACACCGGAAAGATTCTTGGGAAGAAGTCTTCATAACAGTAATGAATCGCTGGCCAGTTCACAAAGGAGCACTGATAGGTTATCGAAAAGCCTGGGTAGTACGGATTCATTTCCACAAAGAAGTATAACAGGAGCTGTAAGGCAATGGTTAGAAAAGTCAAGTCCGTTTAGTTCTATGGATAATATTGATCTTCAAAGTATCACTACAAGTTTACACGAAACTATTGACAGTACCTCTGTATTAGACGAAGAAGATATAATGGAGAGTTCGGTTACATCGTTTTCTGATGATCGGTCTTTAGGCAGGTTTATACCTAATATTGTTATATCCGAAGATAAGAAAAATAATAATTTGAAGACAAGTGTATATAAAAGCCGAAAACCAGATATAGGTAAATTAACGCACTAGATAGGATTTAGACCCAGATTTGACGGGGCCCGATTTTTGTTTTTTATTTTTTGCATGGTTTTGAAGTAACAACAACTTTTCCAATTTTGCACAAGCAATCTTTGGCTTTTTATGTTTTGTTATTTTAGTATTCATATCGGTGTTGTTTGTGTCAGACTCATTTTATGGTAAGTTTTAGTAAAGATATTCAAATTGTAAAAACGTAAATATGCCTGATAACCTGCTTAATTTTTTTTTAATAATCAATAACCAAACTAATATTTCTTGTATTGCTAGATTCCCGCTAACATTTAACTACATCTTTTTAGAAACTAGCTGCGGACTAACCCAGGCTGAACCATCACTAACATCTACTGATTCATCTATACCACAACCCAAACCACGAACTGCTAAACCTGATATACCATTAGATTTATCAAAAACTCAACCAAAGTCCGACAAAATTTTATCCCCAGTGCGTGACGATTTACTCGATAAAGACGAAGATGATTTTGCCACTTACTCAGATCGCAAAAGGTTCTGGGAAAACGTTACCAAAGAAACTGCGCATAAAAGAATGAGCCTTCATGAAGTTACTTTTACGGAAAAAGAAATATTGGCTAAGAAACGAACATCTATTCATGAAATAGGACAACCTCCTATTCCAAAACCTCGTTCCGCCTTACAGAGTCATGTGGAAACAAACGCAACTGAACAAATTCTTCCTGAGGAATTGAATAAAGAAAGTACAGTAGTAAAAGAAAAAAGTGCGACAGAAATAAAAATAGACAAAGCAATAGAAGCAGACAAAATTCATGCCCAGGAAGAACTAACTTCTATAATTGAGGGTATAGAAAGTACTGATAGAACTGAAAAAATTTTGACTGAGTATCAAGCGTCTTTCATGCCACCATCTGAAAGAAAAGAGAGATTCAAAATAAGTGAAAAGTCGCAGCAAAGCTCCGAAAGTCAACCTGACAAAGACGATAGCTTGGATTCAGATAGGGCCCAAAAAGGCAGTAGCCAGATCTTTGAACAGACTGGTTATATATCAGACAGTGAGGATGTTGAAAATGTTATATCGGATTCTGAGATTGAAGATAGAGTTCCTCAAATTAGAGAAAGACAAATGAGTGTGTTTGCACCTCCTGTAACCCAACGAAAAACCATATATGAACGTTCAGCTTCATTACCCACAGAAGATCTTTATGAAGTTTCAAGAAACTTGAAACAACTTAAAGAAAAATACGAAGAACAAATTAAAAAAGAAATGATAGAAGAACAATTTATTACTGACAATGAAGAGGAATGCTCTCCTGAAAGGAAAACCCTAACAACTTTACAAGAAGAAAAAATTAGTACTGTTAAATCTATTGCAGATGAATCAATGTTCAAAATTACTGAAGAAGAACCATCAGAAGAATCAGTAGACGAAAATCTTTTTAAATCAGATACATCAAGTTCTGTTAAAGAAATTAAAATGATGTTTGATCAAACACATACCAGAGATAGTTTTAGACCTGTTAAAGCAGACCAATCTTTAAAAAAAATTCAAGATGATATTAGAAAGTTTATTGAAGAGGAATCTACTTATGAAATTGATGAAGATGATAAAGAAAAATATGAATTTTCTACCGAATCAGAGAAAATTTCTGTTAAAAATTTAGCTAAAAATTTTGAGGATCAAATTAGTTCCGAATTTGTATCATCAATTCGCAAGAGCATAACATCTCAAGAAGCCGACAAACCGTTTACAACTCTACACCAACAAGAAAAAATATTTAAAGAAATATTAAAAACTGATGAACCTCAGTTATCCTCTGAAATGGTAAAAGAAACTGAAGCAGCTTATCAACATAAAATTGTTGAATCTCAACCTAGTATTTCATCTGACAAAAGTGGTGATATCTTTGAGGATCAAAATTATAAAGATGAAAGCTGTATTTCTAAAGACTCGATGGAGGTACACGTGGACAAAAGTGAAATTGAAGACTCGGAAAAGCTTGCTGAAATGGAACAAGAAGTAGATTACGAGAGCAAAAGTTTAGACTCGTTAAATGCTGATCAGTCACCAAAGCCCGCAGCAGATGATATTCCAGAAATCACTGTAACATTATCAGGTAAACAAAGGCGTATTAGTGAGGAAAGCGATGAATATTCTGAAAAAGTGGAACCTCAAGTTGCTGTTTCACCGATACAAGAAGTATCAGAGCAACATGCAATTGTATCGCCGATTAAACAACCCGAAGAACATATTCAGGATACTGTGTGGGAAGCTACAGTTGAAACTCAGTCTGAACACAAATTTGAAGAGAAAGTTGATGAAATATTTGATACTAAAGAACAGAAAAAGCTTACTGAGGAATTTATTGCAACTGAGAAAATTTTAGAAGAAAAAGCTATTTTACTAGAAAAAGACTTTAAACCCATAGTATCAGAGAAGCCTGATAAAATTCAATCTGAAGAGGAAGATGAATATTCTCAAGTAGAGCATATTGTAAAAAGACAATCAGTTACCGATTTTGAGAAATTTGAGCAACAGTATATGGATAATATGGGAACCGAAGCAGATGATCTTGTAGATTTTGAGAAGTATCCAGAGAATCTGAAGATTGACGTGACATTAACAGAACGAGAAATTTCAAAACCGGCAGTATCAAGCATTAAGGAAAATATATCTGAAAAGCTTACAAAAGAAATTCATGACCAGCTTAGTGAAAAACTCAAAACCCAAAATATTATGACTGAAAAAGCTATATCTGAAGAAGTAGATGATAAAACTTTTGATGAATTAAAGGAGCTTATGGTCGAGGAGGCTCTTGAGGAGCTTCACCAACAAAAACCTTTTGGAAAAGACATACCAGGTAAAAAAGTTGATGCTTTGCCTGACAAAGATGATGATTTAAGTAGTGGTGTAAAAGATGAGTCCGAGTTAGGTTCAGAAATGCATACAGATCAATCTGATTCGTTGGCTTCTGACAGAATTAGGTCGGAAAGTCACAGTGAAATCGAAAAAATAATTCTCGATACTTTTCAACATATGAAAGTTGACCCCGAAGAAGCAAAGAGGATCGCTTCCCAACTGATTGAAGAAATAGAAAGTGAAATTCAAAACAGGGGTGAGTTAACAAGATCTGAAGCCACCCAAGAATCCTTATCATTTAACCCAGAAATGTCAAGCTATCTAAAAAAGTTGGCTGAAACGAATGGTTTAGATGAAAGAGAAGTTGAACTAGTTGAATCAGTTTTAGCTAGAAGGCAACGAGAGTTAGCTAAACTAGCAAGAGGTGATACACAAGCCTCTAGTATGGAGATTACAGATGAAGATTTAAGATATAGTGGAGGGGAGCTGGCCGACTACACTCACACTTTAGAACAACAAATTGGTCAACTAGAAGCTGAGAAAGTGAATGACTTAACATTGGAATACGATTTAATCGATCGTGAAAAAGATTATCATGAAAAATCAGAAACATTCGACAAAATTGATGAGAAGCATAGGGCTGAAAAGATATTTTCAGAGGATTCTCAAAGTTACGAGGATTCTAAGATAAAAATTTCTAAGAAAGATGTAACTGTATCCATTGCTGATTCTGTCAAGGGTGAAAAAAGTTTTACAGAACATAAAAATGTCATACTTGAGGAAGATGAGACTATATCAGAGTCTAGTATAGAGGAGCATGCCAAACTTCATACTCATGTTGATTCTGCTATATCAGAAGTTTGTCTCACTAAAGTTGATGGTACAGAAAGTAAGGAAACCACATCCGGGACGGTTCAGCTAGATTCAGTTCATAAAACTAGCGCAGAAGTTGAAAAGAAAGAAATAAAAAGTGATGTATTAGAGGAAGAACAAAAAACAGAAAAAGTTCAAGAACAAGAAGCTTTAAGTATTACGGGTAAATATGTCAGTGATCGCACATCTAAAGAGGTAACAGATGACTTTTTAAAAGAATTAAAATCTAAAACAGAAAAAGAATATAACGAAGCAATTAAAAAAGATGAAACACAGCATAAAAAAGAAACAAGTAAGGTTGAAAAGCTACCTGATGGTACAGAAATTTCAACTAGTATTGCTGTAGATAAAAAATGTGTTGTGACAAGTAGTGAATTCGTTACTAAAGACCAAATCAAAGAGGAAGTAGTATTAATATCGTCCAAAGTAGTTGATGGTAGCGACTTAACCAAAATTTTAGATGACAGTCTAAAACCTGAAACAGAAACAACTACTACAAAAACAGAAACATTTCACCGTACATCTAGTTCAGATTCCAAATCTAGCTTAGAGTCAGCGAAATCACCTGATAAAAAGCTTGATACTTTCGGGAAAGAACAAGTTGTACTAAGAAAAACAAAATCGGAAATTGATAGCAGCAGTAGTAGTTCAAATTTAAAACCAGACAGACGATCCGGAATAGAATTTGAAGCATATTCGAGTTCAGGAGAAAGCCATTACCAAAGTTTTGAAATGGATAGTGGCAAGAGCCGACCTTGTTCGTCAGACATCGAAGGAATTGTTGCTGCTGCTTCCTCGGAGTACGAAACAGCTTTGACTTCAACCCAAGAATACTCGGCAAAATCTCACGTTACATCGACAGACTATCACACAGCTATTAGTAGTATTAGTTCAAAGGAAAGTATGAAAAGTTTAGACAGTGAAAGCTCTGGAAACCTTGCCAGTATAGAAGTATCTGAACATTCTGAAACTTTGGTACCATCTACTAGCGACTTAGACGGTGACATACTTGATTCTATTGATCAACAAATTCTTGAAGATGCTGATCCGTCATCGGGATGGACTGGTCATATCAGACCAGGAAGGCAAACTTCTGATCTTACAGATTCCGAAGTTGTTGGTGATTCTATGGATATATCTGAAGAGGAAATTAATGATATCGGAGGTAAAGGTATTGACATGCAGTCAAAAATGAAACGTTCTGCAGAAATGACATTTCAACCAGAACCAAAAATCTTGGCATCAGAGTCTCCACAAGCTGAAGGCAATGAGGTGGAAGAAAAGTTTGGACAGAGTTTGGATGAGGGAAGTATTCTAAGTATGAGTGTTTCTAGCACATCAAGCACAGGAGCTCAAAGAACCGTTATTGAAATGTCGGAGCGTCATGAAGGTAGCATGACCGTATCTGGTGTCTCAGAACATCTTAGCCTTGAAGACAATGAATTAACAATGCGGGGTAGTCAGGAAAGTTTACCACTTACACCTACGCTCCAAAAAAGTTATGATATGGCAACCTCAACTCCTCAAATTCATTCTGATTTACCCATTGAACATGTTACCATTACAACTTCTTCAGTTACGGAAGATGGCATTTTCAGCGCTAGTACTCAAATCATTTCTGGAATAAGTGAGGATAGCGATGGTATTGGCTCTTTAGGAAAAGTTTCTTTAGATGAGCCTAAAAGAAAAGGTCATCGACGCACTGAAAGTACCATGATAGGTATTTCCTTGCCCGCTCGCACTGCAGATTTAAGCATAAAAGAAGTGACTAATGGCGAAAAGAAAGAAAAAGAGGTTGATGAATCCGAAAAAGATATAGATGAAAAAGAACAAAGTCAAAAGGAATACAAAGATGAAGTTTTTGATAACGAGGATGTTCTTGATCTATCTCGTCCTCAGTCCGGATTTAGCAAATCCGATTCAGAAAAGGAAAGACCAACGTCAACTGCTTTTTCTGATAGAGTGGAATCGGAGTTGGCTGATTTAATCAAATCTTCCGATGTTACCGATGAAACTGATCCAATTGAAAGGCCTACTTCTCCAGAGCCTCAAGATGTTACGAAAGATGGGTCACCTGAATTTAGCATTGGCACAATTGGTGATATTGAACAAGAATTTTCCCCTAAAACTAAAGAGTTTGCTATGGAGCTTCAGAGGAAGCGCTCAACATCCAGTATATCAGACATTTCTAAAGAAATATTGGAGAAGCGCGATTCACATGGTAAGTCTAGCAGCACTTCTAGTGAAAAATCTAGCTTTGAGGAAGCAGAAGCTGAAGCAGCTTTCAATATGGTAGCCCATATTTCTCCAGCTCATAAAGTTAAACAAATTTTGCCAATATTAGAAGATGAAGATGCAGAAAAACATGAACTAGAATTAAAAGAAAAAGCACGAAAAGAACTAGAGTTTAAAAGAGCACAGTTAAAAGATATTAGTCCTGGATTTATACCTGATATTACTGTCACTGATATGACGCCTGACTCAGATGAAAGTGAAAGTAAAGAAAAAGAAGGAGAAGTATCAGAAAGTAAAGAATCAGAGGAAATGAAGGAAACTTCAGATGAAAGTTTTGAAATGGTTAAACCAGAAAGTGTAACTGATATTCAAACCAAAATGGAAAAGACGGATGAAATTTCTGACCAGCAGATAGAAGATGATATTTTAACATCTTCAATGATGAAGTCTTCCTTAATCGACTCTATAATAACCGAGTCTACTAGTGACGTCGGAACAATTATAGAAGCTGCTAAAGCAATGGAAAAAGACGTTGACTCTCAAAGCAGTGATTCATTTGAAATGTTAGAAAAACCAGATATTATCGATGACTTTGTTGTTATTGAGGAAGTAGCTAAAGAAGCTCAAGAATTTGATACTGAAGGCCAAAGTGTAAGAATTGATAAAACGGCTAAAAAAATTAAAAAACATGATGAAGAAATTGAGAAATATTTAGTTCACTCAGCACCGACACCTTTAACACGAATGACAGATGGTAAATACAGTCACGATGGGTCTTCTAGTGATGAACTAGGATTTGAGTTTGACGATAGTCCACCCAGACCTGAAGGCGATAAACAAGGGGTAGCTTCCACAAGCGATTATGGTTATGAATACGATCGAGAACTAGAAGCCAATAAAAAGTGGATAGAACAACAATTCCAAGGAGATCAAGCTGCCATGATCGCAGCAGGATACGGTTATGAAATGGAATTTGAAAGAGGACCTCTGGAGGATATTAAAGAGGAAGATATTAATGATTTTGCTGCTTCTAGTTATGGCTCACAAAAAGAGTCAGGTGGTAGTCTAGGAAGCGTTAAAGATTCCTACTCAAGTACTCCCGATTACGATGTTCTAGCAGGAAGGAAATATTTTACTAGAGCAGGAGAACACGATGATCTTTCCGTAAATAGTTTACAAGAGTTTGAAAAACTTGAACAAGCTATGTCACTGGAAATGAAGCGTTTCCATCAAGGTCAAGGATCCGATTCTTCAAGTAGTGGAAGTTTTAAAATTAAATTTCACCATGGAAAAAATAACACTGGTGACGATATTTCTGTCAGTTCACTAAAAGAGTTTGAGGGGCTTGAAAAAGCTTGCATTCAAGCTCATAAAATTGAGACTATAGCCAAGGAAGAAGAGGCAATGTTGGCTCAAATTGAGGAAGGGCAGGAGAGCATCGCTTCAGAATCAGAAAGTTGTGAAACTGCCGGAACAGAGAAAAAAATAACCGACACTGATGAAGAAGAAGATTACGAAAAACGTATGTTTGAAATAGACGAAATTATCAAACAAGCTCAAACAAATGTGGAAAGATTTATAGATCTTAGAGAAATAGAAAAAACTGAATCCTTAGGACGTGGTGATTCAATTGAAGAAGTGTCAAAGGTTCCAGAACTGGAGTTGGATATGCCTGTTGTTAAATCAACTATTAAAGTACAGTGGAAGGAAAACGAGGATATTATGATTACTTCTACTGACTCTCTTGATCTTAAAAAGGAAGAAGAACGACGTGATAGTACTGATAGTCTGGATGCTCAACCTGTTGGTGATATCATGTCGGCCAGTACTGATTCCATTGAATTTTTAGCACAGAAAGCCAAAGATAACATTATGACCGATTCGATAGAAATACGTGATGAAAAAAGTTATATGGTATCAAGCGATTCTCTAGAACTAGGACAAGCTACAAGTTCGGGATTAAATGTTATTCCAAGCGATTCCATCGACGAAGATGGTTCAAGAATTGGAGTCTACGATCATAGTAGTGGAAGCACTGGAAAAGATTTCAGTTCTTCTGCAAGAGAAGAGTTACACGTGGAACATGAAATGGCAAAAGAAGATAAAGAAGACTTTATGTTACACAGTATTGAAAGTCTTGATCCAACAAGTTCTACTGCAACACATGCTACTATGCAATACGATACTGATTCGGTATTTTCAGGAAGCTTTACAAGCGGCGGATCCAATACTATGGTATCATCAACCGACACTATTGATCCAACTCATCCGCAAATGATTGACGTAGGAGCTGCTGTGCGAAAAGTATGGTTTGATGAGGACTTTGGTGGCAGACGCATTACAGAGTACGTAGAAGAGTCATCACGACCCTATGTTTCCGAAACTATAGAACCCTTAGATGAAGAACACTTCTCACATACCATTCACAGAAAAGTTGAATTAGCTCCCGAGGTTAGAAAAGTAACTTTCACCGGACCTGATGCTGAAGAACAATTAAAACAATTTATGAAAGACTTTAACGAAGGTGAAGATGTACAGGATTCTCAGGAAATAGATGAACACGGTAACATTCATACGAAAAGAGTTGTTCAAAAACGATTTATTATAAAAGGGGGAAAAGATGAACAACCAATGGCCAAAGATGATATCGAAGATTACTTCAGACAACTTAATCAACCTGACGTTGTTCAAGATCAAGGAGTAATTACTCGAACTACCAAGGAAGCTGTTATTACAAAAACTGTAACAGACGGAAAAGGAAATATAATAACTGTGACGAAGAAATTTGATCCTTGCGTGTCCGAAATAACATCACTAACCCATTCTCTAACAGGTTTGTCTTCTTGGTATTAACCCTTCGATATATCTTTGATCCTTGTGTCTTTTTATATTTAGCCAAATTTATGTTAGTTTATTTTGATTTCATTTGGTTTAGTTATCGTTTCCCACACTTCAAATATTCACTTTTTTTGTTGGGTAAGTTTGATTACTTTAGTTTGGTTTGCCTGAATTTTTTAATGCATGATTTTTAACCTATATACTACCTTTGTTGGTTACTAATTACATTTACCACCTATTATATATTTTACTTATTTATGGATTTTAATTATGTTAATTAACTCACTTAAATATATATGGTGCGCTAAAATTTCAGGCAACGACAGGACTCTGATTGTAATTTTCAACTAGTCAAAATTTTAGTACAGGTTTTTTACGCTGTTTTTATCTTGTTATAGTTGAAATGATTAACCGATAAACAATAAATCCAACTTAAACAGTTATCAACTATAACTAAAACACAATTGCTCGAAATCAATGATAACAGTTCATCTGTATATTGCATTGTCTCTAATTTACTATTTTTGATAGATTTCAAATAGTTAAAATAACAAGATTTAAAATTAATTGCAGGATAAAAATTATTTTACTAATTTTCCTGATAAAAAAATAATAATAGGTGGTTTTTGGGCTTTGATTCTTAAATAAAGTTCGAAAATTTAATAAATAATATTTATTGGTATTTTATAGGTGATGATCAAATTCAACCGTCAGGGTCACAGCCAGGATCTTCTTCGGCGAAAGGTTGGTAACTTATTATCTTAGTAAACATCAGAAATTGGCTAAACATGGCTTAGCATGTTTATAGTGCGATTTTAAGAATTTAAATACATTTTGACACTATCTTACGAGTATTTTTTTTCTACAAGCGCTTTATCATCAGCTGTCATTTAATCTCTGAAGTCACGAACGTACCAATCCATGAAAGTGATTTTAACCAGCAATATAACATAAAAGAAGTACATACTGTTGTTGATTATTTTTTCTTTATTATAAATAAATACAGGGTGTCCGTAAAGAATATGTCACTCTCGGCAGTGTACAGGGTTGTTCCTGATATTTTGACAAGCTCTGGTGAGTTTATCATAGGAGTTAGAAAAAACTTTAAATACATATATTGCTGGATTCTTTTCTATATCGCAAGAATATGTTACTAGAAATTCTAACTTTCTAAATAAATTCATCTTTTTTTTTAATGAAATAAACTGTATATTACTAAACATTAAAGCAGAGTTTAAAATTTCCTTTTCAAAAATATGCACGTTGCCTATGCTTGCTCCAACCGTTTTTGAAATATTTACCTCAAAATATGAAATATATTTCAAAAAGTCGCCAAATTGTTTCTTTGCACACAATTTTTAAAACTTCGAATAAAAGAATATAATTTCAAGTGCTCAGTAAACAAATTGACAGGGATGAAAATTAAACTTGAACATATGGAAAATTGTTTAAGTTATTACAATTACTACAGAATGCATTCAAATAATATGATAAAAACGGCTTAAAACGAGATAATGCAAAAAGCAACTTATGTCAAATTCGACTGTGACAGAAAAAACATAACCCCAAGAAAATAATACCATCAACAAAGCAAAATCTATGTAACTCATCAAAGGAAATTTATACGAAAGGATAAACGGAAGAATTACACGCGAAAAAACGATTCTGAACTGAAAAAAGCAATAAGTAAGTTCAACAACAATAAAAATAAATACAACTACTCAGCCTAGTAAATACCAATCAAAAAAAAACATAAATAGGGGTCAAGGAGTGACAATCAAATGAAACATAAAATCGATAACCTGTAGTGTAAGAATGTATCCAAAATTCAGGAAGATAAAATAACCGAGCTGGGAAAGAAATTAACAAGGAAGTGAACCACGGGAACTTGTAGTAAAACCAAAAATGAAACCATCCAACAAAACCTTCTATTCAAATAATTTATGAGAGATACTTAAAGAAGTATTTGAAAAAAAAAGGTAAAATGAATTGAATTAGCTATAGTAAACTTATTTTGATATTTGAACCGTTACAAGCTTCGTCCGTAAATAAAGTTGTTCAAATAAAATGTGGATTTTCTCTAAATTTTGTAAAAACCACTTACAGTAATTAAGTCTTACAGGACAATCTTCTAGAGATATTGTGTGTACCTTTTGAACATGGAAAGGATGAAGCGTGAAGTTTTATGGAAAACTCATTTTGCTGTGAGCTTTCTTGTGCTGTTAAAATGATTATAAGTAATCCTATCAAGGATGTTATCTTTGAACTCAAGATTTTTTGCTCTTCTTGATGGTAAATAAATTGATTTTTCACAATAAATAAAGAGTACTATTTTTTAGATAATTGCCTATAAATCTAAAAAATCGAGTTTTAGTTCTTAAAACACCTGTCAAAATATTGGGAATTCGAGTTTAGTGGCAAGTCCATTTCAGACTTTGAACATGCCAAAATTGCATTAAAATATATTGGTAAAGCCAAAATGGTTAATCACTGGCTATCCCTCTTGAGCTCCATATCTCCCTTACGGGATACCTTATTTGAAAAAAAAAATCATATGGAACACAAGGGTTATTTTGACGTCATCTTTACCATGCCAAGAGCACGACATATGCTTTACTACACAATTATGTCAATTACTAGACTGAACAGTTCATTCCTTCAATAGGACAACAGCTTCAATGTGTTCTTCACGCAGAAATGTTATTTATTCTTTACAACAAACCCTCAATAAATCAGCAATTCTACAATCTTCGCCAATTAGAGATTTTTGACATTAGCTTTTGTGAAACCTTTTCAATATCGAGTAAAACCTCTGAATATTCCGAAACAGTTATTTCAAATAAAAAAAATTAGGATCTGATCCGACCCTCACTTATCGAAAAAAAAAACTACTAACAACTGAACCTACATTAATGTTGTTCGCTTACAAGCAAACAAATAACAATGTAAAAATAATTCTAGCTTATAAAAAGCCAATAAACAAATTTCTCTTTGTCGATCCCGTAATATTTTCCCGTTGTGGACTTTAAACATACTTTTTTGCAACTTACTACATATAACAAATAGAAAAAAATCATTTGCCAAAAACAAGTAAAATCTTACAATTGATAATGTTAGTTTTACAAGTACCACTAGCCGATCTGGATGAACCTGTGCACACTTTTGATGTTTTCCTAAACGCTTCTTGGGAGTGAAAATTACCCTTATAGAAAGGAGGCATCCCTGAAAGAGTATAAATGGCAACTGGACATATAAAACTCATTCTTGAAGGAGGTGAAACTCTTTGCAAAATGACCTATCTCTTTAAAAAAGTTAGACCGGGTATACATTTTAAAATGAAAAGTTATTTGGTTTTATCCAGATCGGTGAGTGTTAGTGTGTTACCAATATATTATAAATACGAAGATTGATCCCTACTCTTCATCCCTGATCTATCTAAAATAAAGGCTGGACACCTTATTTTTAAAATAGTTACCTCCAATCTCTACACACATTTTCTAAAGTTGCTCCAACATGTTCTGGACATAAGATTGTCCAAGCTCCTCAATACACAGAGTTACGGCAATATTGCCTTCATCAGATGCGGGTACAGAAACAAGGGAGGCATGGGATTAAGCATAGGAAGATCGCAGTGCTGCAAACCCTAAATAAAAATATGTTTTTTTTTTAAATCTCTCAAATGAATAAAAGAACATACAAAATCCCAAAGAAATTATAGTTTAAGTTGCATTATAGGTATTTAAAATATTTTTTAAATTTATATTATACGATTATCAATGGGATGACAACAAATAAAACTTTTTGTTGGGGAGATTTTCTTTTGATTTTGGAAACAAAGTGATTGTCTCTGGGGCCAGGTCGAGAAAATAAGGACAGTGTTGAAGTAATTTAAATCTGTCTTCGGTACTAGCAGCTGTACACATCTTTTTTCTTTGTAGGTTTATAGTAGCCAGTGTATTAAAATGTAACAAAACAAAATCATCTAAAATTAGACAATTACAGGACAAAAAAATCTTTCTATTGTAAAATATTGTCGTATTGTCGCTTTGTCTATAGCAATTTAAAAAATTAAATGAAGAAATTTTTCCAACTTGCTCTGTTATATTGTAAATTGTGCTTTCTTACAATGTTTTTGACGATACACTAACATGGGATTTATATACTAACAGAATATTTTTTCAACATTTTTGGATCGATTTTGAAGACTTACATGATAGCAAAATTTTTATGTAACAACCCTTAAATACAAAGGCAACATCCTTTAAACCGATGTTTTCCACTTTTATAGGGGCTAAATGAAGGTAAAAGAGTATTTTGTACAGGGTGGGCAAATTTCGATGTTCTTATAAGCTAAAACCACAATATGTACAAAAAATCTCACCCTCCATTCTCGAGCTCTTTTTTGGGGAAACATATGAATGCGAAAACAAATTATGGCTGTCTTGATTCGTTTACGTTCTATAGGGCGATTTTCAAATTTGACCATATTCTAATATGGTGTATAGTTTGATTATTACTTAAGATATCAAAAACGAAAAAAATTTTCTATGAGCACTTTTTTACGTAGAATACATCGGCGCTCTTATTTTTTTATTACCGATTACCAGAAATAAGATACGGCTATCAAGATTAAATAATTCCTTATTCAATTTATTAAATTTAAAGCAAAATTTTATTAAGGTTGAGGACTTAAAGATACTAAGAAATATCAGTTCTGATATCATTTCAAAGGAAAAAATAAATGCAAACTATTAAGCTAAAAATATATAGGGTGTTCTATTTAAAAAAATGCAACTTTAAGTCATTTCTGGTAATCGAAAATAAAAAAATAAGAGTGCCAATGTATTCTACGTGAAAAAGTGCCCATACAAAGTTTTTTTTCGTTTTTTGATATCTTAAGTAATAATCAAACTATAAGGTTCATGTGGGTAATAAGGCCTAGATAAGGGAGAAATGAAATAAAACAACTAATATTCATTCCATAAAGATCAGTTACTATAGAATACAAACGAAAATTGGCAAATTTTGCCATAAACAACAACAAAATTAAACATTTTTAAAAACATTGTCATTAGGCCTTATTTTACTATAGTAGGATAATAAAACATAAGACCTAACCTACTTAAATAATCAAAAAATACGTGGTATATTTGGTAAATGAGATCAATAAATCATTATAAATGCAGTAATAACACCTTAAATCCTTAAAAATAAATAAACTGGCACGTCTAACAGCCATCAGGGCATTCAAAATCACCAGTATCTTCCACTGATAAACCGACGCACTCCTCATGATACCACCTGCCACATTTAGTGCATTGCCTCATATCTGCCATCTTGTCCTCCTCACAACCATGACAGCACCAACTGACTTGCTTCTTTGAAGCGACACTGTTGTCTTTGGAGGTCGACATCTTCTTTAGTTTTTTCTTGCTTTCATTGTTTTTGCCAAATAGATCTTTGGTGACTGGAGTTCCTCTGTACTTTATGGCTTTTCTTCTAACTCTTGGTGTTTTTGCAGTAACTTTAATCGGCGTAGGCGTAAGTTGATGAAATGCTGTTCTTTTTAGTTGAGCCAGTGGCATATTGTCTTCATCATCATCTGAACTAGAACTGCTGTAAACCATGCGGTAAAATTTTCCAGAAGGCCTGTTTGGGGTTTGCTCAGTAATTTTTTTTGTGCTGATGATGACGATCCAGCTGGTGGTTTTAGAGTTATTGGCCTGGGAGGATCAGGAGGTTGCACATTTTCTTTGTAAACACCATCAGATACAGGACGTGCTGAAGCTTCTGTCAACAAAGACGGCGCAAACGCTGTTTCTGGAATAGCCTGGGGATTCAATGGATATAAACCAATTGCTTTAAAGCTATTTGTAATGTTACTGTGAGTCATGCATTTGAACCAGACGTTCGAAAGGATAATATTAAATCGTGCCTTAGTAAGTTTCTTGTCTTGTTCCATGACTGACAAAACTTCAACATCCCAATGGTGTTCAAATGATCGATAGATAGCTTTATCGAGGGGTTGAAGTAAATGCGTAGATTTTTCTACTAATGATCCAGGTGGCAAGTTGTCAAATAGTTCTGGCTTCAACCATTTGCCTTTGAAAATGACCATTGGTGGTATGGCGGTACCAAGTGCATTTATACATCCCGCGATGGTAACACTCTCTGCGTGTTCCGAAGACTGTAAAAGCCCTCTTTTAGCCCCCTTTTTAGCCAGAACAGTCTGTTGGTGGCGGATAGTTAGACGGCAACCTTTTTCATCCATATTATAAATTCTTTCAGGATGCCTTTTCAGATCTAGTTTATTATAGACCTTATTCATTCTCGCGAAATGATCATCGACGATAAATTTATTCAGTTTTTGTGCTCTAGCTGGATTTATAAACGGGGCTTTTCTTTTTGATATTTCAGGATGTCTTTTCATGAACGCTTTGAACCAGTCTTTACCTGCGAGTATGGCATTTTCATTAAAATTGTGCTTGATGCTATTAAGCTCGCAAAATTTGTACATCAGGTGTCGGAGTATCCGTAGTGTCAACGGCAGACCTACTTCAGCAAACTTTATTATCCTTTGATCAAGGTCAGTTTCTTGGACTTTTTCGTTTTCCGACCATAACGCTCACTTGGAAGGCATAGTGATCGCGTCATCGTAGGCACTAAAAAAAAACAATAAATCAATGAGCGACATATTATAATGACCTAAGGTTTTAAAAAGAGATGTAAAATACAATATAAAACAAATACTTATAAAAAAAAGTAGGAGGATAATAAGGCTTATGGTATAATTTGGTAGGCCTTAATAACCGCCGACAACGTTAGTAATAAAAAATTTATAAAAAACATTTGGACTACAATACGATTTTAGAACATTTAAGATTATAGAAAGCGTGCAATGAAAAAGAAACATACTAGAAATTTACATCGCTAAGTGCTATATTGTAAAAAATACTTACGATTGACTCGGACGATTTTTTATTATTCGTTCCGCACAGCCATTCCTCACAATGAATGCTAGGCCACTGGCGAGGGCGAGCGGCATATCACGCGTCAGCAAATTTGAGGCGCCATCTAAGTAGGCTAGGTGCGTGTGAGTGTGGCCTTGAGCAACAGCAGTCATTTTAAATGCCATTTTCGTTACTTAGACCTTAATAGCCAACAGGCCTTATTATCCACAAGTCCTTCCTTACACCATGTTAGATTTTGGTCAAATTTGAAAATCGCATTCACATGTTTCTCCAAAAAAGAGCTCGAGAATGGAGGGTCAGATTATTTGTACAGGTTGCGATTTTTAAATTAGCCTATAAAAACATCGAAATTTGCCCACCCTGTACATTTGTACATTTTTTTTGTCGATATTACTTCATACCTATTTTTGTAAATCATACTTATATAGAGTCAAAATTATACATCTAATGTATTATAATAACTGGAAATTTCTGAAATTACTGAATAATTAAAGTTTCTCAATAATGTAAAAATTGGTAATCTGTAGTTACTAATAAAAAAATAATTTAACTGTCGATTGTTTGAGAGTAGAAAATTATTTTTTAACCGTAATACGCTTATACCCAGTAAGTAACTTAATTAAATCCACATTAGTCTTTCTGCATAATTTTAAAATCCCACAAAATCGATCCAAAATCCTTCAAACACCGTGTGGCATAGACACATTAGTACAGTAAACATTTTATTCAATGCTGTAGCCTCAATAACCCGTAGAAGGCCGTTGCGTTACGAAATCAGCATGGAAGACCAAACAGAAGTAAATCTGAGGGAACACGATTGGCGCTTTAATTTGCCACAACATGGTAGATAGATATTCGTCCTTACAATTTACATTACTCCACTTTAACACCATTTTCGAGAGTGGTGTTGCCTTAATTAAAAGTCTTAGTTTGTTTGTTGGAGGAATTAAAGTTCCATTCGGAATTTAAATTTTGTTTAAGTAGTAAGCAAAGGAAAATGTACGCTATTATCGCACACTAGACCGTTTTTGCTGAAGATTAGCGAAAAAAAATATTAAAGGGTATGTCATTATAATCATTCTTCAAAAAAAAAAAAAAAAATAACAAATCTGTTATTCATTGAATGTATTGTTTTCTCCAGCTGACCGGCACAGACAAGTGGCACAAAGCACAAACTTATATTAAGTTTTGAACAAAACAAACCCTTTAAGAAGAAACCTACGAAACGATTATTTAGTATGTGAAAAACAATTTTTTTATTGGCAGTTCTTGCGAAAAATCAATTCTAAAAGTAGCCCCAAATAACATTGCTCTTACGGAAAGTCTGAACATCGGTAGCTTTGAACTTGATTTTTTTAATATACCTCATATTTATAAATGAAAAAAAAAAATTATAAAAAAAAATTGAACCGACCTCTAAAAGTGTGCTATAAAATTGAAATTTTTGAAGTCGGCGCCAAATTATTTCTAAATGAAATAAATAACCACTAATATATACAAATTATGGTAAGAAAGCAATTACAAATAAAGTATTTTTAATCTGTTTATGCGAATCACACTTTGACAGGTATTAGTTTGGCGCCGACTTCAAAAATTTATAGTTATTTTTCACTTTTAGAGCACTTTTAGAAGTTGGTTAAATTTTTTTTTTATAAAAATTCCATTTTTCGACTTTTAGTTTTGAATTCATTATGATATTCATAAATTATTTGAACTAAGTACTAATCGAGATTAGTATACCTCGCAATGACTCCAAGGCGACAAAAAAGTACCCGTTTTATCCAAAGTTGTAAACTACCCTAAAATGAACCAATAAAAATTCTTTGAATCTTAGAGTTCTCCAAATATCGGTGAAATTGTGTCAAACAAATATTTAGTCTGTCATAATAAATCCACTATCTTAAATTTCAAATTAATTTTAGATTAGTAAAATAGGCCCCAAAACCTTCCAATATCGATATTTAAAGAACTTGAGACGTAAATTTCTTAGCTCGATAAATTTTATACTGCATATTGAGTTTGTATACGCCTCAACAACTCCGCAATAGCAATTTTAGACAAAATCGGAAAATGTTAAATTTTCAGTCCCTCATATTGTATCTTATCAACCTAATAGTGGTAAAAAATTAACTTCATATTTGTAATACACGACCCCGAAAAACCCCCTAATACCGAATCTGAAAAAATGCGAATAAGGTAAAATTTTTAACACATCATATTGGATCCGCCATATTGAATTTCAAAGAAAAAAAATTTAACGTCTTAATCTAATCTAAATATAAACCCATCAAAACCCTCTAGTTCTCAATTAGGATGAAATCTGGATATTTAAAATTTCTAGACCGTCATATTGCATTGCATTAGATTATCTAAAAATAATTTTATATTCGCTATTTACATCTTCAAAAACGATTCAGTCCTACCTTTGAACAAAATTGAAAAATGTAAAATTTCTAGTCCACTAAATTGGGTTTGCTATATTGAATCCTGAAAAAGTACTTTTAAATTCATAATTTACACCCTCAAGAACCCCCGAAAGAGAAAATCGAAAAATGTAAAATTTTTAGGACGCCATATTGAATCCGCCAAATTGAGTTTTTCAAAAAATATTTTAAATTCGTAATTAACACCAACAAAAATCCCTCAATACTGATTTTGAAGAAAATCGAGAGATCTAGAATCTTTAATCCGTCATCTTGGATCCGCTATATTTATTTTTTTTTTTAATAATTTAAGATTTGTAATGTGCGATTCCAAAAGCTCCCCCACATCAGTTTTGAAAAAAATCGGGCAAAATAAATTTTTTATCCGCCATATTGGATACGCCATGTTGAATTTTTTAAAAATAATTTCAGATTCGTTATGTGCGTCCCCAAACACTCCCCCATAACAATTTTGGAGAAAATCGGATAAAATTGATTTTTTCGTCCGCTATATTGGATCCGCCATATTGAATTTTAAAAAAATAATTTTAGATTCGTTATGTGCGACCCCAAAAACTCCCCAGTACCAATTTTGGAGAAAATCGGACAAAACTGATTTTTTTGTCCCCATATTGAGTTTTTTTTAAGAATATTTTGGATTCATTATGTGTGACCGCGAACACTTCTTCACACCAATTTTGGAGAAAATTGGACAAAATTGAATTTTTTTGTCCGCCATATTGAATTTTTTTAAAATAATTTCAAATTCGTTGTGTACGACCCAGAAAATTCCCCCACAACAATTTTGGAGAAAATCGGACAAAATTTATTTTTTTTTGTCAGCGCCACCTTGGATTTTATTGCACCAATTTCATCCAAAGAAATATGGGACCACCGTAGCAACTTCCTGAACATAACGTAAAAAATTTCATTCAATTCGGTGCCGCCGTTCCGAGTAACCGCTGTACATATATAAAAAAATATATAGTCGATGAATTGAGAACCTCATTCTTTTAGATGTCGGTTAAAAAGGATATGGCTTGATAAAATAGATTTTTATTTTAAGGATGATTTGATACGTTTTTTTTCTTACCTTATCACACATTTTGGAAAGAAGCATTCTCTTAATCTTTTAATCTACGCTACGCTACGACCAAATGAGAAACTGGGCAGCACCGCCTTATAAAAGGCATGTTTCGCCAAAATCATGGCGCCTACAACATCCTTCCATCAATTTTCGTCTTGTGCAGCCACTGTGGACACGTGTGTGGAAAGTGTTTGCGAATTTTTTTCCTGAAATAAATTATTATAAATAAACCAAAAATCGTTCTAATACAAGTGAAAGACAACATAGTTTGGGTAATTATAATCCTGATTCCTTACCTTTCTTTAATCTTATAACCTAGCTTTGCATCATCCCGCGTAGGGAGGCCAACATGGCCACCAAAATTAGTCGCAGAGACAAGATAATGTTACATATACATATTATTATAAATAGCACGGGGGTTTTGTTGTAATTGTTGAAAGCAAAATTAACAATATTGGTAGTACACATCCTGTAGCACTGTATGTGCAAAATATACATTATGTGTTGTCGAATTTCTTATTTTATTATAGCAGAATCTAAAT
Organism: Diaprepes abbreviatus; assembly: GCA_034092305.1. Taxonomy (NCBI): domain Eukaryota; kingdom Metazoa; phylum Arthropoda; class Insecta; order Coleoptera; family Curculionidae; genus Diaprepes; species Diaprepes abbreviatus. The sequence goes on from JASJET010000129.1 coordinate 6,736,635, forward strand.
ATAGTATCAAAACTAAAACTTTGAGCAAGCGTTTTTTCCAAAATGTGCGATAAGGTAAGAAAAACAATTTTTTTCTATTTCTGAACATATTAAAAACTCAAGTGAGCGAAGCAAACTTTCCATACAAGCAATTTATTTGGGGCCAGTGTTGGGCATTAATCAATTAAATTTTCAACCAATTAATTAATTGATTGAAAATTTAATTGCGATTAATTTAACCTAATTAAAATTAATTGCAATTAAAATATTAATTTTATGTTGCAATTAATTTAATTGAATTAATGTATATTAATTGTAGCTTTTAATTAAATCTATCACAATTAACTTTTTCAATTGTTCGAAAAAACAATTAAAACTAACAATTAACCCGCTTGGATATAGATAAGATAGACACATTACTATTCCCTTATTGACTATTGTCGTGTATTATAAGCAGCAACGAAGTGATGGTATTTGCTTGCAATATGTGTTTTTTTTCTTCGGTAATAAAGTTACTCTGTTTTTATTGACATGACATCAAGTTTAATTAAAATAATTTAGCAAATAGCAACTTTTATTTCCTACATACCTTGATCTTGCTTACCTTAATTCATAAGTACTTATAACTTATACTTCGTTTCGGCGCCACTCCGCTTTTAATACAATAGTAAATTTTAATTGTTAGTTTTTAATCAAATACACCAAAATGATTGATTTTAAGTGGGATAGGTGTGATTAAGAATTAATTAATTGTTAGTTTTTAACTGTAAAAACAATTAAATTTTGCCCAACACGGTTTGGGGCTACTTTTAGTGTTGTTTGGTTGGTAAAAACCCTGGATGAAAAAAATAGAAATAACTTAAGGTTGTTTTTTAAATAATCATATTTCGAAGTTTCATAGGTTTACAGACAAAAATTTATAATTACTGAACATCTTAATTGTAGTAGACCGCTTCAGGAAATCACGCAGTAAAATTGAGTTATAATACAACCCTGGTTTTGCTCAGATTACTTTAATAAATGCACAAACGGCAAGAATTACTCTCACATGAATAAAATGCGCAGGTCAGGGGGAGTAACCTTGAGTATATGGGCCTTAAGATCCCCCTATTAAACTTTTAAACATTTCCGCGCCTGGAAAAATTACTCAATATTATATATATTCGAATTCATTGACCCTTTTTCTAATTTCTGAGAGTTCAATAGCAAATGTAATTGTTTTAAATTTACCATTTCCTGTAAACTATTTTAAAATCAGAATGGAGATAATTTATTTAGAACAACGACTTTATAAGAAACAAACATATCAACATTTCCTTTGTGAATTTTTTAAGGCAACACCCTCCCTTAATAATTGATGTTGTACACTTTGTTCCCTTTGTGTATTTGTACAGAGTGTTTCTCTTAAATTTGCTCTTTCAACATTAAAAGAACTAATTACTCGTTTTGGTAGTATTGAAAAATATTTTTCGATTTTATTTAAAAAAAAAGGACTAAACATTATAGCAACCTGTTATAATGGTTTTGAATAAGAGAAATTGAACATTTAGGGATTAAATATCATATAATATTATTATTAGATAACTGCCGACTTTAAAATTTTTGACTATTAACAATGTTTTTTAAGAGACACACTCTTATTAAATATATATTTTTTCAACACAAATGCATCAGTAATAAACCTTGTACGGTGTTTAACACTATTTTCGCATGAGGACTATCCCCACCAAAAACCCTTTAATAATGTTAAATCATAAAGCAACATGGCACATGAATATTGTGACATTATGAATAGTTATGATGCATTTTAAATTTGTTTATATTAAATTGTATGTTTTTATAAAATTTGTTCAGTACTTCACACCTCACAAAAAATCTTACCCCATATACCCCATATTTCACACAAAATGAGTCCCTTGTTACAGCATTGTCGCACTATTGAATTTACGTGTACTAGTGGTCAAAATAATCATTCTTTACTGTTACAGTCTAAACACATGAAAGTTTGTTTTTAATTGGGTAGAATGCTTAAGATATGCTGGACATGTAAGGTTATTATTTTGACCTCGTTTGTGCAATGTGCAGCATGATTTGAATGTTCAACCACTTTTTTTAGATTTATTAATTAAATAAAGTTATTAATTAATCTGTACTTTTTGCAGAGGAATCCGAGGAAGCCAGTGATAGAACAGATAAAAATAAAACCAAGTAAGTAACAAAAGAAATAAATACTAGGTAAGGACTTGCTTGCCTTACGACCCCGTATGCGGATGCATGTGTTTGTGATTTATTTGACTGGTGTGCAATTATTCTAAAAACTATTAAAGTAACAAAATATACTTTTACACAAAGAAAGATTCAGAGTCGACCTTCGAACATACCCCTGTAGAATTAGCATAACGTCAGAACAAGGGTCCGGTTATTGGAACGCTGAATAACGTAATAATATTTTTATTTATAAAGGGTTTTCCAATAAGAGGTGTTATTTTGATATTCAAAGAAAAATGCCATTTTTTAAGATAAATGATCGGATATTTATTACATTATAAAGAGGAAGGTATGCCGTTAATGATGGAAAATAACATCAGCCAAATGACCACCACGACCATGCCTACAGGACCATATCCTTTTCATGAAATTTTCCATAACCAAATCGCAAAGTGGCTGCCCTATGTCCTCGATAGCCTCACGAATTTCATCTTTGAGGTCTTGAATCGACGCTGGGCTGTTGGCGTAGACCTTGTCTTTCACGTGGCCCCAAAGGAAGAAATCGCAAGGTGTCACATCACAAGATCTCGGTGGCCAATTGTGATCACCTTTTCGAGAGATAACACGGCCCGGAAACTTTTCCCGTAAAAGATCAATGGTTTCGTTGCTTGTGTGGCACGTAGCGCCGTCTTGTTGAAAGTAAATTTGGTCCAGATAAATACCATCCAATTCCGGCCATAAAAAATCATTAATCATCTCTCGATAGCGCAATCCATTCACCGTAACTGTTGCTCCAGCCTCATTTTCGAAAAAGTAAGGTCCAATGACCCCGCCGGACCATAAACCGCACCAAACAGTCACACGTTCAGGATAGAGAGGCTTTTCAACAATAACTCTTGGGTTTTCCGAGCCCCAGATGCGACAATTTTGTTTGTTGACGAAGCCACCGAGGTGAAAATGGGCCTCATCACTGAAGATGATTTTTCGATGGAATTCCGGATCATTTTCATGCATTTCAAGAACCCAATCAGCAAAGGCACGACGTTGTTGATGATCGGCCGGCTTGAGTTCTTGCGTTAAACTGAACTTTATAAGCCTTAAGACCCAAATCTTTATGCAAAATACGGTGTAATGACGTTTGTGGAATCCCTAATTCCAAAGAACGACGAGGAATGGACAAACCTGGGTTTTCTTCAACACTTTCGGCTACAGCAGCAATATTCTCGGCTGTTCTTGAGCGACGTGCACGGGTTTTCTTCTTCACATAACTAACTTGTCCCAACAGCTCGAATTTTTTCACCAATTTCTTTATTGCGCTCCGACAAGGTGCTTCATGACGACCCAAAAATGTTCGAGTTTTACGAACCGTCTCTGCCAAATTTTCACCATTTTTATAGTGAATTTTAATAATTTCAATGCGTTGTTGAAGCGTGTATTGTTCCATCTTTATTTATGGCGTAGTTTCTACTTGTCAAACGTCAAAAACTTACAGCTTCAAAAGTGACATCTACCGAAATAGCGGGCTTTTCAAAATGACACCTCTTATTGGAAAACCCTTTATTTGAAAAAGTGTTGACAAACAGTAGATATTTCATTTCTTGGTACACACATACCGATTTCATGCTATCCTTTTCTAATTGCATTATTTAAACGAGTATCATATGATAATCGGTACGTCAATTCTAAAATACTTAAAAGTATGAATTTATGGTTGCCTAAACTATTATTATTGTTATTTTCAATATATAAACAATATTTAATAATATTTACTAATAAAAATAAGTTTTTAAATCCTCGTTTTGTTAATATTAATTGCAAACTCCCGCATTTACAGTAATTTCTAACACTTAAAAACACTGAAAAGAGTAACGACAAACAATTAAACTGAAAGAAAAGATACGTAAACATGTTTATGTCTATCAAACATCAAAAACGCCTCTCCCCCACCGACCATAAACAGCCTTCAAAATAATCTATTGTTGTTTAAATCAATAGGGTATGATCGAAGGAGTCGACAACCATGCATTTACTATAAACTTAACCTTCCTATGAAAGGAAATCACTAATTTCACGCTAACGAAAAAGAAAAACATGTGTTTACACTCAAAAAAAACCGTTAAATTTGTAAAATTAACTTTTCTTTTCAGTACAAAATATTTAAATAACTTAATTAATTGAAATTGAAATGAAATTATGAAAAATAATAAATTTTTAATAATTTTCTCCGTAACTAAAGTTAAGCATACACAAAAACTTTATCTAGAGTAAATTTTGATAGTAGATGTAACATAAATTTTAGGATGTAAAATAATATAGAACATACAAACAGGTTTAAAATTAAAAGGGTGATTCAATCTTGCACAATACTATTGTAAATTTCATTTGAACTGCATTACCATTATGCAAGCATGCTAATAAATTTACAAGTTAGTCTAAAACATAGAATGAGATTTATAGGGTGGTTCAAAATAACTTTATTTTAGAGCATTTAACAACAAATAAAATGCTTGTAAGTGGTTCACTAAAATTAAAAACACAGAAAAACCTTATATAAAAATGAATTTTAACAGTAATTAACATTTATCTTCCTTTACTTACACCTATTGGGAAATTTAATTTGAGGCCTACAAGGGGTAACAAAAATGTAAAAGTCGAAACTTACTTGGATGAAAACAACACCAATCTTTTACAAACGTAAACTAATAAAGTTTAAAAAAGAAATGTCGGAATGTACCTTTAAATATAGTTTTTTTTTTGTATTTTTAACTTTACTGAATCATAAATTTTATCTTTTCAAGCCACCCTGTATGTCGTAGATCAATTTTTCCCAACTCAAAGTTATTTTTTCGCGAAGGTATTTTTATCTCTAAAATCGATATTAAAAAAGATTCCTATTTGGTAAGAACATTCAAGACACACTATATATTTAAAAACAGTATAAATAGATACAACTTATAAAGAAATCAAAAACTGGACAAAGAACTTTTGATTTTAAAACCAAATTGCTAACATTTAAAATTAGGAGCTTAAGGTAGTTCATTGGTTAATCGAGATCCTATATATTTTCTTGAAACTTCGAATATTCATTGCTGATGTAATTTGCCGCAGAACTGTGAAATTTCTGTCATCCTGTCCATCTGATATTCGAGAAAATTAATATAAAAAATGCAACATTTAACATTGGCTATATGAAAAGAACTTTAGTGTGACATAATCATACATAACTAAAAAACTTTTCTACCAATTTTTCTAAAAAATTATATCGATGGTGTCCATGAAAACAATGACAGCTAAGCAGTATCCAGAAAAAAAAATTACGTCACAAAATGTGCCGCGTAAATTATAAGTTTATGAAAGTTTCGGTGAAAAAAATTACGATTCCAAAAATGCGGCGAAAAAAAAATTACGCATCCAAAAGTACGACCAAAATTTTTATAATTTTGAAAATATGGCGAAAACACACATTTAAAAATGCATCAAAAACTATTATAATTCTTACAATACGCTGAAGATACGCCCTACCTTTTAAAGATATAATTTTTTTCGTCGCACATTTTAAAGATATAATTTTTTTCGCTGCATTTATTAAAGATGTAATTTTTTTGCCGTTATCCCGTTTGACATTCTAGTTTTTGCTGCAGAAATGCTGATTTTCGCCGTGGTTTTATAAATATACTATTTTTTCACCGCAAATCTTCAGACGCTATTTTTTTCGCAGCATATTTCAGAGTCATTATCGTAGTCTCATCGTTAATTCACAGTAATAATACAAACTTCACCATCTAATAATATTTTGAGCAAATCACCACTAAAACGCTTCCCAAAATATTTGACACTTTGTTATTATACCAAAAATAGTACTGAGGCTGTGAATACTATCACAGATTTAGTGATTAATATTGATATTCTACATAACACTAACACGTTTGGCTCACGTGGAGTATAAACAGAAGCAGTGTTGCCGAATCATCGTTTCCTCATTCACGATTTGCTCGTGTGAGATGGTATAATCAGCGTTAAAAATTCACAAGTTCACTTTTGGCTACGGTTACATTCGACGAACTACCTTAAGGTATCAAACACAGTACATTAAACCCCTTAGAAATATTCAGGCTCTTGGAAACGACCGTGTTAAATATTTAAATGTCAATTTGTTTCAGGAAAATCGCTGACCAACACCATCTTTCCGACGAAATGAAAGAACTCCTTAAAGAAATGGAAAAAGAATCCAAGCAATAAACTACTGACTAATTTAGGCCGATTTGAATAATATTAGCGACATATCCTACTTAGACCTTAAAATACTCCCGATTATTGACGAGTTACCTGACATAAACGAACCGTTACATACATTCATCAAACCATAATTTTCTTTAAATAAGTTCAGCATAACTTTATCGTTACGTTAAACTATGCTGTCCCTATTTATCAAGAGAATTTTGCCGCAACTGTCTAAAAATATAAAGTTTATCCGTTTGAAAGACTTCGATTCCCATAGAAGACTCACTTCAAATGGTCTTTCTCTATTAAAATCATAATTAATAATTATCATAAATACAAGCTGAGCTTTACATTATGCAATATATAGATTGCTTGCCGTAATTTAAAATTTACCTAAAACAAAAACGTCGGGGTATTGATGCCCTGTTAGCTTTTTAAAAATAAGTTTCAAAAAAGTCCACGCAAAATGTTGCTGTCCGTCAAAATTTCCATTTTCAGAAACGTAGCATAATATAAATAATTCCGATCTAGTTGGCTGGGGTACGAGTTCATGTCTTAGCTGTACTTGAGGTTTTATAAAATGCTCTGAATTATTTTTAAGATGTGTACTCCAACATCTTCCTTTCTATTAATTATTAGGTTTTCCTGTTGTTCAAGGGGACACCTTTGTCCTATTTAAGAGCGTTCAGTGGAAGATGCCAAACTCCCCATAGCCAACTTGATCTTTTTCTAGCAGCGTACATTCACCATTTCATTATAATAACTACTATTTTATGATATGTGGCATATTATACAGGATGTGCAATTTTTTTTCTGTTTTATATAAAAGATGTTTGTATAGAAGAAATTTTACGGTCTTTTCAAACATTGCTGCCCATTTGTATCGGTATTTGAACTGCTTTTAAGTAATAATTTAGGATAATAGGAATCTTCTAGGCAACAATATTTGAAACGACCTGATAGGAAAGAGTACTTATTTTATTAAAAGAAAATTCGATGTTTGTAAGTAAACTTACTATTATATTTTTAACGCTTTTATGTCTTTATGTTAAAGCTGTTATTTTTTATAAGATGGTTTTATTGTAAGTTAAGATTACCTAATTATTTGTATAAAATGGATTAAAGCAAGTTAATGTATTACTTTATTATTTAGTAATAAATAGCTTTATGGTAATAAAACTTTGAGCTTTTCCGTTTTAAACTGAAAATAGTTTAGTGGTTTTTACTATTTTCGGTGTCCTGAAGCTTTAAATTAAATTAAAACGGGAAAACTGAACCTCTATTTATTATTTATTTAAATCAATGTGAAATATATAATATATAATCTATGTATCAAAAATATTTCAACGTCTAAACATAAAGCTTTCAATATATTAAATATGGTTTTTTATTTATAAATGTTAACCTTATCCTTCAGTTCACGAACACAACGAAATATTATAATTTTGGACCTACAAATGACAGCAAACCAACTTTTTCGTTCACCCTCCTGATTTGAAAAACATAGTTAAGTCTAAAAAACGTTTCATTCGACATTCTAATCACGATAAGTCTCGAAAATACATTTAAGAGTGTTTTTCTATTATTGCATTATTAGTAATAGAAAGGATAATTATAGCCAACTTCATCGCTGTCACGAACTTGACATATAAAATTTTTGGTTTTATGTCACAATCGTGATCGCTGTCAAGGACTACGTTACCTAGTTCATATTTTTCAGTCATTTTCATGTAATTTCTTGGACATTTGCTTACTTTTCCCTTTGAAAACGATTCTAAGAAATTTTCTCATGAAAGAAAGAGGATTTATTAATGCAAATAGTTTGAATTTGCCGAGAATTGATTGTTTTATGGTGGCCAATTTCTTCGCAACAAACAGTAATTTCTGCTATGCTGAATTTAGAAATAAAGAGACCTCCATGTAAGTAATTTATCAAGAATTGTTATTTCCGCAACCGATAATGAATATATCATAATAATAATCGGTATTTATAAGCTTAAAACTAAATTAAAATAAGTAGTGCCGGGCTAGCTGAAGCCATATTTTCCTATTATTCACATGGAACGTGAATAAATAACTTTTCAGATGTTTTTAATTGTAATACTTGTACACTGAGGCACCACACAACACTTAAAATAAATTAGAATTCATCTTATGTCACAAAAATTGCAAAAAAAAATTATATATCCTTGTCAGTTTACTAGTGTGACGTCACATCGGTCAAGGGACAAGTATTGGCGTCTTGGAGGGAAATTTGAAACGGAATCTAAAATTAATGATTTTTAAAGTACTAGTTGTATATAAAAATCAAAAAATTCTCGGCTACATTAGGTTCAACATCCCAATTATAGATTCCTGAATCTATAGAAACAAGTGGGTTCACGCTTAGAAAGAGACGGAGCGTTTTCGATGAGTAGTACCTCTCTTTCTAATAGCGAAGCTAAACACGATACTCCAAACGTCATTGGATATCCCTGTCATCTGACCAAAATTAGAAAGAGAGGTAGTACTCATCGAAAACGTTGTCTCTTTCTAAGCGTGAGCCAACTTGCTTCTATAAGATCCGCAATCTATATATTTAATTTTTATATTCATGACCAAACCTGAACTAACCAAAATTAACCAAAAATTGGTTCGTTAAGATTAATTTCACACTAGTTTTTATAGTACAAAAAATAAACTATGTTGTTGACTGACATGGGCAAAGTTTTTTTTGGTAAGAATTCGTAGAGTGCAATGCTAGGAAAATGACGTTTTTTTGAAAAAATTTTGCTACATAGCCCCTATTTCGAGGTCGTAGAACACGATTCTGACCTGGGTATTCCATAATGTTTCTTCAATATTGCGGAAAACGGGGAAAATCACTTTTTATTTTAAGTACAATTTTCTTCACTAAATCGTTAAACTTTTGTTACAACCACAAATTCCACACCGATAGAAGCTTTCGTATTATACAATAATCCAAAAATATACATTTTTTAATTGAAAAAATCGAAATTATTACGACAAAAATCACAACAAATAGAAACAAAACGGCCGCCACCAATAAGAGCTTGCATAGTTCAGCTAAAGATGGCGTACTTGTTGAAATCGACGATGTTGCCAGATTGCAAAAACGATTTCTTTGAAATTCACATATATTTATCTCTTTCTATTTAAACTGGAAAGGAAAGGTCCTCAAAAGAATTTTTCCCTTTCCTTTAATTATTAAAGTACTATTAATTACTTTTATGTCTAGTGTTTTTAACTCATAAATCTAGGTCAATTTAGGATAGTTTAGGTTAATTTCAGTTTTTTTTAAACGAACCAAAACCAAGCTAAACCTGTACTAACCAGAACTAACCAAAAATTTTGGATTGTTAAGGTTAATTTTACCCTTTTTTTTATACAGTACAAACTTAATTAGTTATGTTGTTAACTGTAATGGATAAATTTTAAAGTTCATACCAGGAAAGTGTAAATCTTGGTCAATTTAGGTTCAGGTAGTTTGTGTTTTCTAAATTAACCAAAATCAAGCTAAACCTGAACTAACCAAGGTAATAATTCAAATTAGAGTAAATTTAGAGGTGGGTGCCATTTTGGTTCTGTTTCTTTTGATTTCCTTTTGATAATTATCCTGATTTCTCGGTTTAAAAAAACACTAATAGAAGCATCTGTATTATATAAAAATTAATAAATTTGTACTTTTTTTATCAGAAGAAACGAAACAAAAATGGCATCCATCAATAAAAATTCATGCACATTGCACTTTTTCTTACCGGAAATAACAACAAAATTATCAAAAACAAATCAAAACGAAAAACTAAAATGGCACCTACCTCTAGATTTATTTTAATCCGAATTATTACCCTATCCAAAATCACGAAAAAATTAATCTGGTAAAGCCTTTTTACGTGATCTGGAGGCTAGTTTAGATAGTCTGACGGTTGATGGCTTTTCCGAGACGTATTTTTAATTTTTTGTTGCAAATATAAGTTTTTTTAAATTGATTTGTCAACATTTGTACAAAATAATTGAAATATATTACATGGAATATATTTTAATTAGTTCCATTGAAAATAAATACGTAAATTCGGTTTTAACTGAAATAAAATTGCTTTGTAAAGGGACGCTGCTTGTTTTGAGTTTTCCGGGAAAGTGAGGAAAAGTAGTAAAAAATTAGGTTCAGAATTGTGTTCTATGACCTCGAAATAGGGGGTGAGTATCAAATTTTTTCAAAAAAAAAAAAAATAATAATAATAATTTCACTACTTTTCACTCTTTACGAATTTTGACCCTTTTTTTAAATAAAAGTGTGTACTATAAAAATATGTTACATCTGGCAACGTTGCAGCCAATATTTGGCGTTTTCGGTAATAGAAGGTTCGTTGAAGTTTAGGAAAGCTATTTCTGCTTTTTCGTTCAAAATACAAGGTCTCCTTAATTTGTTTGCTAACATTTATGCAAAAAAAAGTGAAATTTATTACATATAACTATTTTAAATAAATTTGAAAGTTCGGCGTTCTTTTTTCAGAAATAGATGTGCCTTGAGAAGTGTGGTGTTTTTGTGTTTTCCGGAACACTGAAGAAAAATTGTGGAAAACCAAGACCAAAATCGTGTTCCATCCCCTCGAAATAGAAGGAATGTAATGAAAATTTTTCAAAAAAAGTTGTCCTAGATTTCTTTTGATCGAAGTAACTACTGAATAAACTTTCCCAGAAATCAGTTACAGTTTCCCATTTGTCACAACTTTTTGGACCACCCTATAGAATACAAACGCAATTCACAATTAGAAACAACTTAAATTCTAAAAGAAATTAGTGTTTTTTTTTGTAGAAATGCAGAAATTAAAAGTCTCTGGTATCGTGTAAAAAAATAATTTTTTATTTGTTTTATTTTTATTAAAATGTCTGAAGTTCTAATACAATCTAATATGGTATTATATATTTCAATTACCCCGCGAGTATTTTCAAAGGAAAATATTAACTTTAAAAAAATTATGGTCCACCATTTTGAATCTGTCATCTTGGATATTGGGAGATTAAAATTCTCATTACATATTCGCACTCTGTAAACTCAAAAACCCTTTGGTGAGTAATTTTAAGAAAAATAGCGAATAGAAAAATGGGAGCTTCACAGGGATTTAACTAATAACAAGTTTGTTACTATTTATTTTCGGTTTTTCGAAATTTTCAGGCTGATCTGATTTAAGAAAGTCATTTTGCTACACATAATTTGAAAGCCTGTACTTTTCAGATAGTTTTAACATTTTTTTAGAAATAGATGTGACCATAAGAAGTGTATTGTTTTTGCGTTTTCCGGAACACTGAAGAAAAATTGTGGAAAACCTAGAACAAAATCGTGTTTTATAACCTCGAAATAGAGGGTATGTAATGAAATTTCTTCAAAAAACGTTGTTGTCCCAGATTTCACTTGATCGAAATAACTACTGAATAAACTTTCCCAGAAATCAGTAACAGTTTCCCATTTGTCACAATTTTTTTGGACCACCCTATAGAATACAAATGCGATTCACAATTAGAAACAAGAAATTAGTGTTTTTTGTCGAAATGCAGAAATTAAAATTATCTGGTAACGTGTAAAAAATAATTTTTTACATGTTTTATTTTTAATAAAAAGACTGAAGTTTTAATACAACCTAATATGATATTATATATTTCAATTACTAGTTATGTATATATTATTTTTACAAATAGCAAATGCACATTCTTGAATACAAAAATTTAATTTACTTACATGCTTGTATAAATATAAATTACACCACCAAAAGCCGCAAAAACAAACCACCCGTTAAAAAACTAAATGTTACTATTTAGTTGCGTCAGAAACCGATCGTGCCTTCTTAGATTATGAAAGAAATTCCAGAGTGCCGTGTACGGCAGTATGTCGTGGATCTTACGATGTCTACGGCTAGATGGCGGCAGTAAGAACCAGAGACCTTAGTACTTTTATAATTATAGTGAAGACAATTGAATGCTTTATTGGCCTAGAAGTTGAATTTGCTTTTCGTGCTAAGAAAAGTTCTGAATATGTTAATAATACTAGGTTCGAAATTTTAAATCAGTTAGCAGTTTTCTGTCTTTCAGGAGCTCCGCTTTCGAGAATGAATTTCGATAAAATGCTGGACGATTTTGTTTCGTCAGTGGAGCTATAACGAATCAAGAGCAAAATGCGCCGAAAATAACAGTTTATTTAAAATTCCTATTCTGTAAAATGTCGGTAGGATATTACCTATAGAACTTGATATCAGTACCAATGAACATCTAAATATACAACGGAGTGGTAGGAAATTATTAAAAATATATAATTTTTCGGTTTATGTATAGTTGTTTTTTCTCTTTAAAGCCATTAAGAAAATAGAACAGACAGATTTGTTTCAGCGAATATCACTCTGGTTCTTTCAATTGTTAGTTTCGATCACTTGATGGTCTCATCAGTGGAGCTAGAATGAACCGAGAGCCAGCCCACTTTTCGTAAGTAGAAAAAATCAACTTTTCCACAAACATCAACCATGAGATTATTTTCAAATATACAGGGCGATTTTCCGGGAAATTTATAGGTCAATTGTGGGAAAACTATAATTAGGAAGATTCTGAAAATTTGACAGTATACTAACGTGCACGGGGGACAGCCGGCTAAAATATTTTCAAGATTGCGGCACTTTCGGTTATACCGGAAGCAGATGTCAACTAGCTTATTTTAAATTGAACATCCTATATATTATTACATTTTTGATTTCTACGTAAAGATCGACTTTAGTAGTCTTTTTATGTTATTTTCAAAATTAGTAGTACAGAGTGGTCAAAAAAGAAGAATATATATTGTATTTAAAAAATCGTCAAAACTCATTTTTGTCAAATAGAAAGCACCTATTTTTATAATTTTATCACATTAAGCATTAAAAATAGGGCTAGCTTTGAATAAAGTTGTCTATTCCAAAAATTTGCAGTGTTCAAAATATTGGCAATTCAATATTTTTCTATTGTAAAAATGCTATACGGCTTTTTAGTTTTGTTATTAGTTGACCATTACAGCGAGGCGTGGCGAAAATAAAACAATCGAACCCTACAGAATTGTCACTATTTCTTGCTATTTGACATTCATTAATAATAATCATGGGGAGATTAAATCACACACACGAAGATTATTTAAACTTATTTATTATTTATGGAGAATGTGATAGAGATATTTCAAGAACATGCGATACATTCGCGATCCGAGGTCCGCAGAAACAGAAACTATATATATATATATATATATATATATATATATATATATATATATATATATATATATATATATATATATATATATTTCGCGTTAAACCTTAAGAAACTGCCTGCTTTATTAGATAAGAGGCATGAAAACAAAGAGCGAGGAAGGCCTCTAGAACGGTACCTGTAAAGCTTTCTAAGCTCACGAGATATCCAGAGGTATGGCCAGGGGTGGATCCAGCCTCTCTTTTTGGAAAGGGAGGCCAGGGATATCACAGCAGTATAGTATGGCAAGTGAAATTGAGTTCTCGACGAGGGAGGGGGCATCGACATTCACGTTCCTAATGTAGTAGGTCAAGGCGAGCAAATTTTTCTAAATTCGAAGCTTTGGGGGTACGATCGCACACTATAGCAAACGAAAGCGATTTATCGGGAGGGGGGTCATGGAAATATTCACGTGCTCCTAATGCACCAGACAAGTGCGACTCTATTTTTCTAAATTCGGGACTCTTGGATATGGGCGGGGAGGTGCTTGACTCTATAGCTGGGTATGGTCGAGGACACATAATATATGTCCCAACCTCTCAACTGCACTAATTGCCTGAATGGTAGAAAGATTTTGGCGAAAACCAAACATATTCAAAATAACGGCTTGAGTTGTTTTTTTTTTCATATTATTTCTAATACTTCTCCCAGAAATATAATGAAAGATATCGCTACACAATTTTCCTTGGAATAGAGTTCACCTTTTTTGTGCAAAAGGCAATCCTTTCGATCTCTAAAAAATCTGGAAAATTACGTTGAGCCATTGCATCGAAGCATCTATTTCTGAAAATGCAAAATATTTGTTGCAACGTTGCCAGATGTAAAATATTTTCATGGTATAAACTTTCATTAAAAAAAATTATAAAGTTTGTGCATTCTAATCGACAACACAGTTTAATTTTTGCAGAGTAAAAACAAACATTGAGTGTATCTGCCATAATTGTAATTATTTGTAGATAAACTTATTCTTATCGTTGCCTTCATACAAAGTAAAAAGTAATGATGTTTTAGAAACAGAACTTGGCACTAATTTAGATCTAAGTTCTTTTGTCACCGAAGCAAACTAGAGTAGCAATAAACTTTTTCACATTTTTTTGGTGCGGTAAGGTATTCGCTAAAAATAAATAAGTTACTTTCCTTAAAATTAGTTATTAATTTATCTTTAAAATTTATTTATGTGATCCAGGGTAATCTACAAATAAACTAACACATATTTTACGAGAAAAACCTTTTGGCTACGCCCCAGTCCTATATCACTTTATTCACATTTTCCTCTTTAACGTTTATATAATTTTTCCTAATAAACTCTGCACCAAAAATAATGAATATAAATTTTAACACGGATTAAATTTTAACAGCATATGTGTTTACAAAATTTTCACTGCAACCGGTTGCGAGGGTAAATAATGTGCCTCGTAATGTTGGTGTAGCACAACGATATAAAGTTTTTCCCTGCCGTAACTTAAGAACGTGGATAATGGGCTGAAATCACTTTAAAATAAACTTTACCACAAGTATTATAAATGTTCTCCTGGCGGTTATAAAAAAAATATTTTAGTAGAATATTATTTTCTACTTATCTGTTAAATCCAAACTTAGATAAAAAAATAACGGTTTTATTAAAAATTCCTTAACCTATTTTGAAGTTTTAATTAACGAATCTGGCCTTGGCTTTCCACATGAAGAAAAAAACATTAATCACTTCAAGAATATGAGAATCATGGTTCTTGGGTTTAGACTGTGTCAAATTGGAATTATTATCCGACGCTTCGCCTACGATTGCACGAGACATCTTCAGGGATCTTTACTTCAGAAGATTAGGACACTGAATGACTATTGAAGTGCAACAGCCCGGTATTTATACCCGACTGGTGCTCAGCCAACCGTGATCCAGCGTAACAATCGATTTATTTATTTATTTATTTATTGATACTCTTACAAACACCTAAACATAACATGCTACAAGGTAATTATAAGTAAGAGAAATTTTACAGACTTAACTAACACAGAACAAAGACAGTACAGACAAGAACCTGAATAAACCTAAAGGTCACTGCATAAGTTGCAATAACAATTTCTTGATACAATTAAAAAGTCAATATCATTATTCTTATATAGTATGTTGCACTCAGTTAACATTAAATTCATTGGAGAATGACTACCAATGCAGACATGAAAGAATTTTTCCTTTTGTATCCTTAATCCTATTTTAGGTACATAACGAGGTATATAATTAATCAAAGAACAATTGTTAAATTTTATATTAGTGATAATATAATAAACAAATATCACAGATTGAATTTGCCTTCTTTTCTTAAGAGTTTGAAATTTAAAGCTTTCTAACATACTGCTATAAGAGATCAGATATGGATATAAGTTATTTTTCCTAACATATAAATATCTCAAAAACCTTTTTTGAACACGCTCAATAGCATCACAATGCACATTTCCACTAGGAGACCATATATTAGATGCATATTCTAGATGAGGAAGAACAAGTGCATTATACAATTTTATTATTATATTATGGTTATTAAACTGACTTGTATTTCTAATCACAAAACCAAGCACCCTAAAAGCCTTTTTAATAATATTGCGGTAGTGGGTATTAAATTTCAAATTAGACTGGAAGTGCACCCCCAAATCCTTACATTCAGTCTTTTTTTGTAGTTTTGCTCCATCAATAAAATAATTAAAAATAATAGGATTTATTTTATTTGTATAAGACATAAGGAAGCACTTATTAGTATTTAAAAACATTTTATTTAATCGAAACCATTCTGTTACTGAATTTAAGTCTGCTTGCAGTGCACTACAATCATTACTGTTTGTTACTTTCTTAAATATTTTAAAATCATCCGCAAATAAGAAACCATCAGAATGTTTAACACTATTAGGTAAATCATTTATAAACATTAAAAATAACAGTGGGCCCAGATTGCTACCCTGCGGTACACCAGATGTTGCCATAAAAGCCTGAGAA
Organism: Diaprepes abbreviatus; assembly: GCA_034092305.1. NCBI lineage: Eukaryota > Metazoa > Arthropoda > Insecta > Coleoptera > Curculionidae > Diaprepes > Diaprepes abbreviatus. Next base: position 6,753,286 of record JASJET010000129.1, read on the forward strand.
AATGACCCTCCCACTCTCACCATGTGCGGCCTACACGAAAGATAATTTTACATGAAGAGGTAAGCATTCCTAGAAAAGCCAGACTCAACAAGTTTAGCCAGCAACACCCGATGGTCCACCTTATCAAATGCCTTTGCACAATCAATATACACTGTATCCAACTGCTTCCCGCTATCAATAGCATCCGAGGCATGATTTGTAAACACACATATATTTGTTACTGTGGACTTTCCACTTACAAATCCACGTTGTTGTTCTACTATTTTATGAGTGATGTTGGTCACCATGTCATCTGAAAGGATCATCTCAAATATCTTAGCAAGTGAATTAAGTATACTAATTAGTCTATAATTTTCAACATTTGTTTGTTTACCATCTTTAAATATGGGAGAAATAATTGCTGTTTTTAGTTTATTGGGAACATTTTTTTTATTACAATTTACACGTGCGATGTAGACTGTAACTTGCATCTCTATTAATATTATTGTGATATTTACAAATTTCGATTGATTTTCTAATTCTATATTGAAAGAAACCAGACACTGATGCTAACACCCTCATTTCTTTTATATTATACAGGTTACAATCTATATCACATGTGGAAATCGATTGTAACGCTGGATTACGGTGTGCTGATCACCAGTCGGATATAAATATCGGGATGTTGCTCCTCGATAGTCATTTAGTGTTCTAATCTCGTGGAGAAAAGATCTCTAAAGTTGCTTTGTGTAATTGTAGGCGAAACGTCGGAAAATAATTCCAATTTAACAAAGTCTAAACCTAAAAACCATGATTATAAACTTGATCAAAGCCGTGAAAGTTTTTGTTCTTTACGTCAATAATATTTTTATTTCTTAAAAAAAGCACCGAACTTTCATCTTCATTATTGATAGTTTTAGGATTAACGCTCCGGTGAGCCGGACATTACTGATAGCCGAACAATTTCCTTTAATTCTCAAGTAAATTCAAACCAAAATATTTCCTACTACATTCAAATCTTAACCAACAAAGATTACCTAACAAAGCATCGGCACACCAAGTATCATAACTGTCAGCTCATATTCAGATTTGCTAGGTCGCGTCAAAATTATCCTATATTGAATGTCTAAGTGCATTCTTTGCGGAAGATCACACACCTTATGTTAAAAAGGAGAGTAGTAAAAATGTATATACATATAATGTTGACTTTTGCCATTTGACATTGTTAAATATAGTTAAGTAAAAAAACAAATAGTTTAATGGCCGTCCATGGTAAGTGCACAACAATATATAATAATTTTTATTCCACATTGTTATTTAATGATAGTGTTGTTTTATTTTGCCAATAATTAACCTAATTTTCAATGAGTTTTAATTATTTTTTTATTGATTATACTTACATTTTTTTTTGGCTGAAGTACTAAAAATATATAATAATACTAATAAATAAGCAGGACGCACATCCAAAACCTGCAAAGAAAAATAGGGACACTCCTAACAAAAGATCAAAAACATCATCCTCGGAGTGCTATTGAACGTACAATGCTTCCAAGACACCAAGGAGGAAGAGGATTGGTGGATATTGGTAAGCAGCTCGACCAACAAATAATAAACTTACGTTCATATTTCCACAGGTTAGCGGACTCTTCCACACTACATCGAGTAATATGCAAGGCAGACGATACAACGCCGCTACAGTTGAGGTAACAAGATATTACTTCTCACCACCAAACAGACCAAGAGAAGTTACAAACCTGACTACAGAAGCCACTTCATGGACGGCATCCTAATGGGGTCAATCAGGACAATGTCGACAACTCAGCGTCGAACTATTGGTTGATTTTAGGACAGATGTTTCCGGAAACGGAGGGCTTCTTGTTAGCTATCCAAGACCAGGTTATTCCGACGAAGAACTATCGGAAGTTCATCATTAGAGATCCCTCAATAGAAAATGACCAATGCAAATGTGGCTATGGTCGAACATCAGAGACAATCCAGCATATAACTGGAGGATGCCAAGCGTTTGTCGCAACCAAGTATAAGGAAAGACACGACTCGGCCTCTAAGATACTCCACCAACAGTTAGCAGAAAAGTTAAGCCTATTACAGATAGGAAAATTGCCTTATTACAAATACAATCCGGAGCCTATTCTTGAGAACAACCAGTTCAAATTACATTGGGATCGAACGCTTCTGACGGATCATAATAGACCAGCCATTGTACTAATACATAAAATTTCTAGGCGAACTACACTAATCAACATTGCTGTACCTAACAACAACAACCTAAGACCAAAATACAACGAGAGGATCGCCAAATACAGAGATCTGGAGGTGCAAATTCGAAGACAATGGGCAATGAACAGCGTCCAAACGATTCCCATAATACTATCAACAACTGGAGTGATTCCAAAGAACCTCCTGCAGAACATCAAGGGACTGGGCCTTAGTGAGCATCTATATAAACCGATGCAGAAAGCAATTCTCCTTACAACAGCGCGAACCGTCCGAAAGTTCGTGGGAAATACAGCAGACCACGTCACCTAGGACCCGATAACATGGAAAGGGTTCCCACAGAGCTTCATACTTTTGGTATCTTTGTGTACTTGGCATGAGTCAATATTCCCTGAATGGAGTGCGAAGTCGTTTGGCTTGTAAATCTGATAATAAATAAATCTTCTGTTCTATAAATCTATATAATTTTATTAAAACCAAAAACTATAATTTTGGGTTACGAATTTCCATAAAAAAAAATACTGTCGATATACGCAAATATCGCTCTTTAATTCATGCATTAGTTGGCGCTGCTGTCACACGCTAAAATTATTTTAAATTATTTGTAAAATACCTCTCAATTTGCAGCTTTATAGCCCCATCAATAAAATATTTTTGTATAACTGTTGTGTAAATTGATCATTCATAAACTTTTCTTCAAAAAACTAAAAGTTAGTAGCTCTTCTCGACAATTTATCCAACTTTGAAAGTATTTTCTTTTTCTACTTACTTGTATAACATATAACATATAATTTATTTTGTAAGGTAATAGCGAAATTTTTCATATTTGTGAACCTGAAAGTTATATTACATTTTTTAATATTCGAAATATTTCATAATGCATAAACTTCTTTAACATCACAAGAGCATTTTGTAGAGTTCAAATACTGTGGATGATATGAATAAAGAAAAGAAAAAGCTTATGCTACTTTCACTTTGTCGTTTAGTTACAAATACTACGTGAGGCAAAAAGAATCCTGTTTAGGCTTTTAAAAAACTTTTGGGGGTACAAGATACTTGCAGTTTGGTGCATAAATACATTTATATTGGAGACATTATTTTAGTTCTCTGTCAAATCAAAAAACCTAATACTATATGGGGAGGTGTACACGGTTAGAGACAAAAAACTATCTCATATTGCAAAGAAGGGGGAAAGTCTATCCAATAGTAGTGTATCGCCACCTGTAAACTGATTTTGAACTTATTATATATTTCATATCGATCCATGTCATAAGGAATGGCATCGAAACGGGGGAATATCTTCAAAATGGTAGAAGCAACAAGGTATAAAATAAAACGAGAAAAAGATAGAGAGACAAACTATTTTTTTATTTTATGAAAGTTTGTAAAGAAAAATTTGTGAGTTCGTGTAAAAAAAATAGGTTTTGTTCAACAGAAACAGTCATTATGCACTTAACACCAAGATCACATAATATAGAAATAAATATTCCAAAAAGGCAAAAATTTTTTAATTTATTTAAGAACCTAATTTTTAGCACGTGGATGTTGTTGAAACGACATTTTAAATTTATGAATGAAACTGACAAATGACAGTTGACGCCAAAAGCCAGTTTTAATACATAAAGTATGGGACGGAAGTAATGTTTCTTGAAAAGTATTATGTTTTTACATTTAAAGTAGATAAAGGATGGGCTTAATGACTTAATTACAATTAATCACAATAAATCGTAAGAAAATATATTGATTCGAAAATTACTTTCTGAGCTATTACGTATTTTCATTGAAGAGATCGATTTTGTTACACAAATTATTTTAAAAAAAGTTTAGCACAACTTTTTCACAAAAACGAAAAAATACTCTTTTTGATATTTACTCCTCCTCACTTTTCCTGCTTGTGAAGATTGTCGAAATATGTCGCTTAGAGTAATAGGTCGTGTTAGAATGTCAATTTTAAGTTAATATTAGAGAAGTTTGTGAGTATTTAGATCAGGGGCGGATCCAGCCTGTTTCTTTGGGGAGAGGGGTATGGCGGTGATATCACAAAAGTACAGTATGGCAAGCGAAAGCAAGTTGTCGACGGAGAGGGGGAGACACAGCAACATTCCCATTTCTAGTTTAAAAGGCAGGGTCGGGTCTATTTTTCTGAATTTAAAGCTCTTGGAGAGGGGGGGGGGTGATCACAACAAAAAACAAGTTGCCGACAGGGGGAAGGATGCCAACAGCATACACATTACTAGTATAAGAGACAGAATCGGTTCTATTTTCCTGATTCAGAGCTCTTGAGAGGGGGGAGGGCGATCGCAAGCATACACATTCCTATACTCTATTCAAACACTAGAGAGAGTAATAAAACTGTTACCGAAACCTCCAAAGTAACTGTTCCAGTGTCGAAGGTAACTGAGGACTGCCGTAAATCTAATTATATCAAATTATATTTAAATATTATAAGCCTTTATAAATTTACTGCAACAATAAAATTTCTGATAGTTCTATTTAATTTCTGTTAGTGAGCAAAGTACACCTTACAGTGTGTCCTTGGTGATTTATCTTGTTTGCACTTGTTTTTATATATTATTTGAGATTAGTGAGATACCCAAAAGATATGGCTTCCACCTTTATATTTATTCCAAAATCGTTAAACCAGGGCATTTTTTCCTCAACCAAAAACTTATTACGATGAATGTTTATGATGCATAGAGATATCAATATCTAAATAATAATGTTAAAAGCTATGTTGAGATGTGTTCCAACATAACAGGAGTTGGAAAATCTACTATGTACCAAATAATGAAGGAGAAAAAAAAACGAGTGGAATTGTTTATACTCCCAAGCTACATTCGACCCCAGACAGACGAAAAACCTCGTTGGAAGAAGACATGAAAACTGTAATAAAAGGAGTTGTACATACATTTTATTATGAGAAGCAGATCCCAACCATAGACAAAATTCTAACTAAAATCAATGAGGATCGGAACTTACCTGAAATTAAAAGAACCGAGCTCTGAAAATTGCTCAAAGAACTTAATTTTTGATGGGAAAAACCAGATAGGAAATCTGTTCTTTTAGATCGTCCGGAAACTGTCAGTTGGAGAAGAAAATATCTCTCTCAAGTAAAAGGTACAGTTTCTAGAAATAACACAACTTACAAAATTAGTAATTTAACTGAACTTTTGAAAGACTTTTTTGAATAAAGTTAGTGCGGAAAATTGGGAAAAATCCATATAATAAACGAATAAAATAAGATGTGGAAACTCGATCTCATGATCGGTAAAATAGAGGAACCAATTATAATTAACTTGAGCGAAGATAGCTTCACTGACTTTCATTAAGAATTAGATACGTAATGTTTACCAGTGTAAACACAATTTATTATTTATTTTTGTTTTTGTTGTATTTTATTCTTTAATGTCGTTTATATTTTTTTATATATTTTTCTTTTAGTGTATCCCACTCTTCAATTTTATTTATATTTAATTCCAATTAGCCGTAATTTTTTTATTATTTTATAATTGTATTTGTGTATTTTTCTTAAGCGGGTAGAATTAACATTTTTATTTTATTTTTTAGGACTATCGGATTTCCATATAATAAGTAAATTAAATTAAGATGTCAGTGCAATAGAAATAAAAATAAGTAGGTCTAATTTTAACTTAACATATAAAAATTAATTACATTTGAATTCCTTTTTAGTATTTAATTGGAATTTTGCAGATGGTTTAAGAAATAAATAAACTGAAACGTCAAATGTCCTAAAAATGTTTTTAATTAATAATAGAATGGCTGATAACCCCAAAAAAATTTTAATATTATATGGACGAATTTATTTTTTTTATATATGTTTAACTTCTTGTATTTTTGACAATGGGTATTTTGTAAGTATATAAATTATAACTTAGAATTTTTTGAGAGAATAAGGCTACGATTTAGTCTGTAAGTGCCTAAAACGGTTTCTATGCCAAAATTAAAAATAATAAAAATACAGTTGTGGTTTGTGTTAAATATGGCAAAATTATTTATATTTTCTAATGTATGTGAATTATTAAGAAATCGTAAGAAATAAAATAATATTATAAAAACTTTTTTATTTTAAGTTTATTACCGAAATAATATTCAATGTCATAAATACTTAGTGATAAAATAAACCTCCTTGCGACGCCTATGACAAGGATTAAACTCCTTTTTAACACTTCATACTTTCAAATATCTATTGTTATCCAGTCCAAATAGTCCATTATTATAGACCGGTGTTTTTGATTATAAAATTTCTAACCCATTCCTATGAAAAGTATATGTGTCGAACAGATTTTGCCAAAGACACAGGACTAAAGAATGCAGGTAGTTTGCGAAGAAAAAAAGGGCAAGAAATGATTCATCACTCTCCCTAGTTCTTGAATAAACTATAGTATAAGAGACAAAATTGGGCCTATTTTCCTGAACTTAAAGCTCTTGGGGGGAAGGGGGCGATCGCCCCCCCCCCATGGATCCGCGCCTGATTTAGGTTACCACGGATTATCGAAACTCTTAGATAACCTATGAAATAAAATTTCATGAAATTAATATATCTGCAGTCTCAAAACTATCCGACCAGTGTCCCCTTTTCTCTCCTCCGAATGCGCTACTGAATAGCTTTCATTGTCAGAAAAAAATATTTATGTAGATCAAACTACATTTTTGTAGTCAAATTTGTATATAAAGATTTTACTGTCTTACTGTTGTTTGTTTTTCACGGTTTTTATGGGTTATAAAAGAATAATCGGGTTTTATGGTTGCTGTTATAGCTTTTCTAAGATTCTACTGAACTTTTAAAAGTTTATACTTGTTTTTATTCTAATAAATAAGTTATCAGGGAAAACATTTAAAAGTTTAAATTGGATGAAACTTAGAAGAGTATGTACGTAAAAATGGAAAATTTATATTTTTAACAGAATATTAAAATATTGCCAATATAAAGTTTATAACAAGAAAAAGTGTCTCTATTTGTATCATATTGTCAATAAAATAATTATCAATGGCAACTCCGGCATTGGTAGGTATCATCTGACATATCCATTGTAAAGTTTGGCATTTTAAATGATATAGTATTCAGAATGTTTTGACCAGTAGCTGCTGGTGCATTAAAAAATAGGGGTTGCAATTTCAATAGTATATTAAAAACATAGATATGTATATAACCTGGCATAAGCACCGGTTGTTTAAAAAATAAAAGTCATTAAAAATTGAGTTAGAAGAACTTTCTCCCACAAAAAATAAACAAGGAAAAGAAAATGGGGCATTTTAAATTTCACAACCACAAAACCACGTATGGTTATTATAAAGTTCCGGATTGAACACCCTAGTAAAAGTCTCTTTTTTGCTAGATACGGATTGTTCTATTTTTAAATTCGCAGTAGGCCTTCTAAGCCTTTTTATTTCAGCCTTATCATGTAATGACCGACCAGAGAATGTCTCTGCTGTTAAACTCTGAACGGAAAATATTTATTTATTATAGTACAAACAATGCGATAAAACTCACATATATATTATGCATTCTGCATAGGGGAGAGTCTGGTATATTGTACTGCCTGATAAATTGTACCACCTGAAAATTTTACATTTAGTGTAACTTTTTCTCTTTCCTGGCAACATGAAACTGAGTGCTGACAGCGCCTTCTACTACCTCTCATTTTGTAAAGGCGTCCGGCAAGTGCATTCATTTTCAGAGGAAAAAAACATTTTTGTAAGTGTTTCATATAAATTTTGACATCTGTAGCTAAGAACATTACTCAGTGAAAATGTAAGTTACGATTCTGCTATATTTTTTTATTGATTAGGTCTATAATCACCGCTTAAGCCATAAAGTTGCGAACGTATTATGTTTAGAGGTTATTTTGTGACAAATATTTATTTCTCAAATCTCTTTCGGTTCGGTAAATTGTACCACCAACAGTTGTTTTATTTGTACAGGTACAATTTACCTAACTTGCTGCAATATTTATTATTTTGTATTTTTCCAGATAAATGATGACAAAAAAAAGTATTATAAATGGAAGGAGGAGGATTGGTGGCTCTGGAAAAGAAGGAGATAAGCTTGAACCGGATATCTGCAATTTATTCTATTTCAAAAGCAACTATTTTACGTCATGCCAGAAAGCGAAATAAGTTTGCCAATGATTTAAGTATCCACTACTTTTGATATGGAATTGGAAAATATGCTAGTCAAACACATTCTTGACTTAGAAAAGAATTTGTTTGGACGGACAATCAGTGACGTTCGGAAATTCGCATTTGATATAGCAGAAAAACATCATATCTCTCACAAATTTAATAAACGTAGAAAAATGGCTGGCAACGCCCTTATAAAAATAAATTGGAAGAATCAGTTGCAGCTAAACGAGTAAAAACCACAGAGAAATTAAAGAAGATACCCGGAACTACTACTAATATTACATTAATAAATTAAGAAATAGCACAAAATATTAAAAACGAAGAACGAAAGAAAAAGATTATTAAAACTCAGAAGAGAAACCGATCTTCTCTAAGCAGTGAAGATGTTGTTTTAGAAAAAGTTAGGAAGACACAAGTGAATGTAAAAAAAATAAAGCAACAAAAAAAGGACAAGCACAAAATAATAGAAACGTACTTAAAAAGAAAAAGATAAGGAAAACTCAAAAAAGACCAAGATCTTCATCGACGAGCAGCGATAACAGTGGGGATGTAGTTCTAGAGCTGACAGACGACAATGATAATGATGATGACGAGAAAGATGTTTGTGTAATATGTGAGATTCACCACTTTGACAAAACTGGGCCAAACGTTGACTGGATATAGTGCGTTCGTTGTGATAGATGGGTTCAGGAAACCTGTACATCGAATCTCAATATTTGCGATAATTGTTTAAACTACAACAGGGTAAAAGAAAATAAAGAATTTGATTTCAGTACATTAGTAGATAAATAATTGATCACTGACTAAATAATATTCTTAAGTAAAAGTGATTCATTCCATTTTCATATATGATTTAATTTTAGAAAGAAAGTATTTAAGTTTGATAAATGTTATTTTTTTTTAGACTTTAATACGTGTGTTTTTTTTTGGCATATTATGACTGATTCTATTGAAGAAATATTTAATTTTTGTTAGCACGTTTTCATTAATATTAAAAATATATTCAATACATTTTGTGTATCATTAAAATCATTTTATTTTACTTTATTATAATGTTTAGAAGTCTCTTAAGTCTTAGTGGTACAATTTACCTAACCCGTGATACAATTAAACCGACTGGTTCGGTAAATTGTTCCAAAGGAAAGCCTTTAGGAAAACGTATATTTTGTAGAACCCGTTAAGAGTATGGTGTTGTTGTTGCGGTACATGTTAAATTAGATTCTAAACTATGTGACTCATGATAAAGAGCTTGTTTTAATTAGTATCAAAAAAAAGATTTTTTGCAAAAACTGAAAAATGGTACAATATATCCGAGTCTCCCCTATTTAACGTATTCCAAAAAAAAAGCACATATCGAAAGTTGCCATTTCTCCTTTCCACTAGCCGTCTAAGTTTTGTTATAAAACGTGTACTGTTTGCTTCTTCAGTGGATTGTTGTCTTTGACGAAGTGAAAGTAATGCAGGCATTTCATGATTAAAACCTAACTGGTGTAGAAATGGCATATCATCTCGGTATCCTCTATCGACTAAAACAATATAACTATAACTTTATGTTCAGTTATTATAGACACTGCTTTATTTCATACTAACTCAATTTTTAAAGACTTTTATTTTTTCATCCACCCGTGTCTATGGCATATCTATGTTTTTAACGTATCATTCGAATTGCAACCCCTACTTTTTTAATGCACCAGCCAATACTGCTCTGAAAGTAACAAAGCAGCGGCGATCGCTCGTGGGAGACATATTTCAATTATAATTGGGTGTAAATTCTGGAATTTTAATAAAATTTTTCACATCTTAAGACATAGATTTAAATTAAAAAAAAAGTTTGGTATTTTCTAGTTCTTCGGAAAAATCAGGCAGTTCGAGATAGCTTATCCTAATGTAAAATTATGGTAAGAATTGTTGTAAAACGTGTTTTACATGTCGATGGTCCAAAATAAAATAAGAGGAACGCGTTGAAATTTTTCCTTATAACTAACGCCCGACTCCCTTAGCAAATTCCACCCCAGTCACGTGATCAAACTCGGCGCAGCGGTTGGAAGTTTGCCTCATATAAATACGAAAACTTTAAACGGCAAAAACGACAGTAAAGGATAAACTTTCGTAGACAAAACATATACTAAATCACGCGGGTAATTAAAGTCTCTGACATACATACGCAACATTTGTAATTTTAGCGTTAATTCATTGTAAATTTTAAATATTAAAAAGTGCAGATTCGCACCCTTATACGGCACCACCCTGATTGGCTCCGCGGAACTTTCAGGGCGGGTTGCCAAATCAACCCTCAGAAAAGTATAAATATCATACCAAAATTACATTCACTCTCTTATTCTTGCTTGACATCGTGGGATAGAAGAAGTATACACCGCAGGCTAAGATTCGGGCTTCAGTTTGGAAAGACCATCTACACGCATTTCGCTGTGTTGTCCACGCGTTGCGAGATCGCTGCCGAGGAGATAGTACCTAGCATTTGCACATAGCTAGCGAAAACTCCCGGGGATCTTCAATAGGAGAACCTCTAGAGTATTTAATTTCTTCCAAGAAATTAATGCCTAGATTCTCTACCAGAAGAAATATTATTGATTGCGCCCCATTCGCGAATAGGGTAGTAATTCTGTTTTTTAGCAAACAAGTAGGCAAGCAAAGCAACCAAACGTTGTACTTTGGTAAGTTGGAAAGCAGAAAGTCGCTTTCCAAAGGTGCGCCTAAGTCCTACTTGTTTGTTCTTTTAGAAAACTTCGTGCCAGGCTAACCGTAGGGTCCGATAAGTGTTCGGCTCTACGGGAAAAACCAGCGAGAGATTTTCGCGTAAAAACTCTGCTTTGAGTTTGACCTTATTATTATTATTCTTAATCGTATAAAGACTTTCCTCGCGTGAAACTGAAAAACTAGAACTTGAGACTTTCGTGTTAAACCTATTGTTTGTGACAAGTTTTAATTAATAACTGCATAAACAAGCATACCCAATTAAAAATACTAACGTTATAATCGCGATTATAACGTTGTAAAAAAAAACCGTGGACTAACTAAAATACATTTCTTTGTTTAAAATCAAAATATTAAGTGAAATTTACAAGTTGGGAAAAACCCAGACGCCTGTCGCCCAGACGTCTTTGTTTCTTTGTTTTTGTCGGTAACAAGCCGCTTGCCGACGGCCGACGTCGCAAGGTTGCGTCAGCAGGTAGAAGCTCTAGCAACCCATTGCCGTATTTAAAACTTTTTATCACGACATTTCTAATACTTTGAAAATTTCGGATTAAATTAGTGCCAGATCTAATCTTAATCACTTGCTAACACGAATATTTTATTAATATTGATTGTGTTATTTTTCGTTATAATTGTTATACTTAGTTATTACGTTTTGTTTGTTTTTTGTAACGAGATTCTCTTTTAATAGAAATCTCGGAACAAGTTGATTTTATTACTTTTATTCTAGAAAATACTTTTTGTTTATTTTGTTTGAGAATTTTAAGTTTACTTGAACTGTTAAAATTTATTTTATTGTTTAATTTATATTATCAACAACGATAGGTATAAAGAACAGACCTATAGATGCGCACAGACAGACTAAACATAACAACAGATATTCTACATTATTAATTTTCTGTTATTATAACTAACGCAAAAAACTATTTAATTAAAAGCCCACCGTGAAAAGTAATTAATCGTGACTAAATCTTTTATAAATTTTTGCCCCAATATTAATTTAATATTATTCTTCTTAAAGATATATCCAGTCACGAAACATCCCATCAGTCCGTGTTTAATGAGGCGGGTGGTCATATGGACTTCCCGGGTGGAATTGGTGGGACCTCGGCGGTGGGGAAACCTGCCGCTCGAATTCGTCACACGGCAAACTCTCAATCCCCAAACTCCCTACAAACTAAAGACGAGACAGAACAAAAATATACTCCCGTGAAAGATTTAATTAAATACTTTGAATCGGTGTCTAACTCTGAGGAGGGTTTTCAAATTGACCGAAACAGGGATACTTATAAATTAGGTCGATTAAGATTAAACCAGAGCGCCCCTAATATTATTAACCGGTTCCCGCACGGAGCAAGGACGCAGAGACATATTTCTGTGTCGTACGAAAACTCTACCAATCTAGAAGGTTCACTTTTTCCAAACTTAATCGGATCTACGCCGATTAACAGGACCGCAACGCCACTAGAACGTGACATTTCGGTTCCGGGAAAAACATCTTCAGGGACAAAGATAATAGCAAAAACGAACGAAAGAGAGAGGTTCCGGCAACAGAATAATAAATAATAAGAAAATTTCTTGATCCAAAGTTTCCCTTCTGAGCTATTTAGTTTCTTTTTGAAGCTCTGGATTTTTAGACTCAAATTCGTGAATAAAATATTTAGAAGAACTTTTTTACAAATACAAGTAATATATTTATGACATTTTCAATAAAAAACCAGTCTTCACCTCATTTTTTCGTGAAAGTTATTATATCATCTACACTCCCTTGGAGGTATTATTTTAAAAAATAGGTAAGACTAGAATAAATATCAATTTTTACTCTAGAATCACACGAAATCAAAGAACATGTTCTTTAACAATGGAAGGAATTATCTTGTCAACGAATTTATTATCACAAGGGAATATTTCCATTTCTCAAAGGTATGACTCAGCTTGTTTCCATCTTAAATTTTACTGAAAGTTTGAGAATTATGGAACAATAACTAACGAAGGTTATTCACAAGAGATCTTTTTGGGTCTATGTGGAGCAGGGCTATCTTAGGACAACGCGTCCCATTCCTTTACAATACAATATAGGATGTTAGACTACAGGGACATTGGTTAGACCTATTTTGGGCCCAATAAAAATCTGTTTAGAAAATAAGAAAATACAGAATAGTTTCCGAGATATTTGAAAAATAAATCATTGTTTAAATGGTTCTAAAATTTAAACGGTTTAAGTTAATATTTATTTTCAGGTTATAATTTTCCTTTGTATCATATTTAATTTAATCAAGGAATATGCCGTCGGTTCCTATATAATATATCAAATTAGATATAGTCTAAGAGCTACTGAACCCTCGATGTAACGTGCAAAACTGAGAATTTTTTTAAGACCGTTTTATATATATATATATCAACCAAAAAACTTTGGTTTGGCAGGTTTCATTCCGTCACTATTCCACCTCCCGTATTTAAAAAATATTCCAAAAATTATTACTTTTAAGGTGGAAGGTATGGCGTTTTTATACAATGGGTTATAGAAAAAAAATTGTAGTGCATTGTGAGGAAACTTTATTGTCGTATTGTTTACTGAGTTGATGTCTGCACAGCCGAGAATTTTCTATTTAATTTGGAAATTACACGGACGACAACACCTCTCTTCTTTATATTTGTTGGTATAAAAACGCGCAGCGCTCTCAAAGGAGGATCATTGGTGCAATACCTGCTTAAACTGCAAAGACCTGTGATTAGTTTGGTTGCTGATGCTGAATGATGCGAGCTCTATCCTTTGGGTAGCATGTTTCCTGTATGGTTGAGGCGTCCACACCAGAGTACTGTTTTCGACCTAGCCCCCGCCTGCCTTAAATTTTTCCCTGTAGCATTAGCCTTGGTATGGAGTAGCGAGGTCCTCTTTTAGTATATGCCCTAGATATGACACTTTTCGCTATTTTACAGTATACATTAGTTGTCTGTGCGACACATTCAATATTTTTCCTGTTGATGTTAAGAGGAGTGATGTACTGATGTCTACTAATCCTCATCATTTTTGTTTTGACAGTATTAATATGCAGCCCGAACTGTTCATCGCACTCGTTGAGTTTTTTTAATACTGACTGGAGATATTCAAAGTTGTTAGCTAAGACTGCAGTATGATCTGCATAGCGAATATTGTTTATTGAGATGCCATTGACTTTGATACCTCGCGTTTCATTTTCTAATGCTAACTGAAATATTTTCTCACCGTAAATATTAAACAGAACAGGCGCCGGTACACATCCCTGCCAGACTTTCTTCAGTATATTGAAGGTCTGTGTTAACAGATCGCCATCAATACTCAATCTCAGCTAACTGTTCCCAATAAAGTTCTTTTATTATTCTAATATCTTTATCATTTATACCGATCTCATCTAATCTTTCCAACAGTGGCTCGTGCTTTACGTTGTCAAAAGCTATCTGATAGTCAATAAAGCAGATGAAATTATCTTGCCTTTCGTCATAACACTTTTGTACAAGTAATTTCATTAAGAAGAGAGCTTCTCTAGTGCTAAGTCCCTTTATGTCGCCACTCATATCCTCACACTTTCTGTATATTCTTGAATGAATTACTCGAAGGAACGTAAGGGCGTGGCTCATCAAGCTTACGAGTCTGTAGTCTTTGCAGTTCTTGGGATTTGTTTTCTTTGGGATAGCAATAGCCGTAGACTTTAACCAATCCACTGGGATTTGCCCAGAGTCATATACCACGTTAAAGAGATAAAAGTTGTTTAATATCGACTTGCTTTAAAACTTCTGCATATATATTGTCGTGCCCTGCACTTTTACCATTCTTCATACAATTCTTTGCGTACCTGACTTGAGATTCAAGAATTTTTGGACCACTTATGTTTTCAGTGTCATTCGTCTGGGCATCTGTTCGTTGATCACTGAACAAAATCTCCGCATAATTCTTCCAAGTTTCCTTTAATTAATCGTCATCCAATATCGGTCTTCCTTGTCTATTTCTTATTGACGCACCATCACATGGCAGTTTTATATAACCTTGTTGGTGGGTGTTGCCCATGTGTTACTCAGTGACCCATCGAAACGTCGTTGTAGTTTCTTGCCTTCGAAGAGTGACTGCGCTTTTCCATAAATTAAAGTATATCACCACACGCTGCATGTTTTATTTTTATCTGTTTCTGTTTAGCATTAGTATCTTTTGAGTTTTTCCTCCAAAAAACGATTCATCTCGTCAATTGCCAGTTTTATCGAAATAAATTAGTACCTTTTTTGAAGAGGAATGATCAAAGTATTTAAAGAGTCAGTTTTGAGACCTGTCAAAAATTAGGCCCAACGAGTGTGGTTACAAGTCCGTTCTTGTATTTTCTGATGATCTAAAACATCTTCTGTAGTATGGTTTAATGAGTTTTTATGATCTCTATAAAATATTAAAATTTCATTAAATTATACAAGTCGGTTCAAAAATGGATATCCCGTTAGGGCTCTGTTAAGGGGCACTTAAGGTATTTTTTTCTATGATAAAGTAGGAATATTTTGACTTCCCCCTGTATGTCCCGGAGAAATTAGGAGGTACTTACCCGACACCCTGTACAGGGTGAGTCAACGATTGGATGAAGTAGGTTTGTGCCTTTTCGGTGAAATTAACAAAGAAACTATATTTATTGTTTGATACAGTTTATTTTTACGCAGATTTTAAAATTATTTAGGACTCTACAGGGTGAGCCAAAAAACTAGGACAGCATAAAGTTGTATTTTTTTAAATAGAACACCCTATATACGAATCGTATTTTCGATTTAACTTATAATTTTAAATCTTTTTTATTAAGGGTTTACTATAACAAAACTTTATAGTTTCTGAAATAATTAAGTTTAAAGAAAAAAAGTCACATTTTCAAGCATCAATTCAATCCTAAATAACGTTTTCAATTTTATGACAAATATATTCAAATTTGGAATTTAGCAAAGCCAAGGACAAGTTAACGTAATTTTTACCTAATATTTGCAATAAAAGCTACAGGGTGTTGAACACATCGGCTCAAATTTGAACAAGTTTAAATGAATAAATATCTTTTTTTTAAGTGGTACACCCTGTATATTTTCATGTTATTTAATAGAATAATAAAAACCCTAAAAGTTTTGTTCAACATGTCCTATACCAATTTATAATAGTTTTGGAGATATTTCAGTTTTTCTTATTTTCCATACTTTTTTACAGAAATAGTCTTCATTATCATAGTAGCCATGGCAAAAACAATGTAAAAGAACATTTTTCTGTGTGTCAAATTTATAACCGCAATCGCTTCTTTTGATTTTTATGTAGTGTAGTTTGGTTTTTTTTGCATTTATCTTATATTGTAAAATGAATTTTCCAAAGAATGAGTTAATAGATATGATTTATACAATAGGAGAGGCTCAAAAAAATTGCCTTCTTGCTCAAAGAATTTACAAAATGAAGTATCCTGATCGACGCCGGCCTAATACCCATACTTTTCAAAATTTAATTCAAAGATTTCATTCTTCTGGTACTGTTGATTATCCAAAACGTAAAGTGGTCAACAAACCAGTAACTAATGAAGAAAAAGAACTACAAGTATTGTTAAATGTTCAGGAAAATCCTTATATTGGTAGCCGTCAGTTAGCAGCATTATGTGAAACATCACAATCCACCGCTAATCGTACTATCAAGAAATATAGGTATCATCCAAATCACATGGAATTACACCAAGAATTGCATGGACAGGATTTTGAAAGTCGTGTAAACTTTTGTCGTGTAATAAATGCGGAGATTCAATTAAATCCAAATTTATTATGCAAGGTAATGTTTAGTGATGAAGCTACTTTTGGAAGTAACGGTGCCGTAAATAGACGCAACATGCATTATTATGCCACAAAAAACCCATTTTGGATTAGAGAGGTGCAACATCAAAACCACTGGTCATTAAATGTTTGGTGTGGTATTCATCATAATCGAATTATTGGACCCCACTTTTTTAATGAACCACTAAATGGCCAGAGTTACCTGAACTTTCTACAAGAAGAACTACCCCAACTGCTTCAAGGTCTCGATAGGGATGAGCTCGACAGTATGTGGTTCCAGCACGATGGTGCGCCTCCGCATTACCATCGTGAAGTTCGTGCGTTTTTGGACCACAATATCCGCATAAATGGATTGGACGTCGGGGTTTCATTGAGTGGCCACCAAGGTTTGCGACATCACCCCATTAGATTTCTTCCTATGGGGTTATATTAAAAATAAGGTGTATGTTAATCCACCAACAACAGTGGAAGATATGCGAAACAGGATTAGGGATACCTGTAGAACAATAACGCCACTAATTTTGTCCAGGGTCCGAGAAAATCTGCAAAAAAGACTAAATTTGTGCATTGCACAAGAGGGTCGTTTATTCGAACACTTATTAAAAAGAAATAATTAATATCAGTAATTTTTTTGTTTCAATTTAGTATAAAAGTAAATATGTATTTGCCTTGTCGTTATTGTTGTGTTAATTTTTTCACATTATGCTTAATTAAACTATTGCCGTCGTAATATAACGAATAATGTATTTCATCATATTTAACCACATTCTGTTTGTTTCTGTAGTTTCTTTTTATTATTTTACATGGCTACTATGATAATGAAGACTATTTCTGTAAAAAAGTATGGAAAATAAGAAAAACTGAAATATCTCAAAAACTATTATAAATAGGTATAGGATATATTGAACAAAACTTTTAAGGTTTTTATTACTCTATTAAATAACATGAAAATATACAGGGTGTACCATTTAAAAAAAAATATTTATTCATTTAAACTTGTTCAAATTTGAGCCGATGTGTTCAACATCCTGTAGCTTTTATTGCAAATATTAGGTAAAAATTATGTTAACTTGTCCTTGGCTTTGCTAAATTCCAAATTTGAATATATTTGTCATAAAATTGAAAACGTTATTTAGGATTGAATTGATGCTTGAAAATGTGACTTTTTTCTTTAAACTTAATTATCTCAGAAACTATAAAGTTTTGTTATAGTAAACCCTTAATAAAAAAGATTTAAAATTATAAGCTAAATCGAAAATATGATTCGTATATAGGGTGTTCTATTTAAAAAAATACAACTTTATGCTGTTCTAGTTTTTTGGCTCACCCTGTAGAGTCCTAAATATTTTTAAAATCTGCGTAAAAACAATCTGTATCAAACAATAGATATAATTTCTTTGTTAATTTCACCGAAAAGGCACAAACCTACTTCATCCAATCGTTGACTCACCCTGTATATGTCAAGTTCGTGGCCCATTTTGTTATTAGAAATATATTCCATCATCTGATTTCATATCATCAATACCATTCTTAATGAAATGCACTTAATTTCAGTAAAGTTCTGTCGAAAAGTGTGTAATAAAATGACTTATGCTCTAAAAATAATTAAGGGATGAAATCCTCTAGAGTGATAATTTTGCCATTTGCTTATTTCAATAAAAAAGACATCGGCAGATGGGGGTTAACATTCAGGACTGCTCTCATCTCTTCGATGGATAAATTAAGATGACGAGTCAGGTAATATTTAAGTCCATCTTTTGGTATAAAATTTTGTAGGCTCGTGCTTTTAAAAATAAGTTTAGTTTGTCTATAAATAAAAAACCAAATGAAAATAGAAATGAAAAAAAAAACTAAAATAGTTTACAAACAAAATAAAAAAATTAATTCATTTCTACGTATTATTACGACAAAACAATACTTCAGAAGTGAATTATTTTCCCTGATTTCTAATGATGAAAACAATAATCTATATAAAAACATAAATTTAATTCAAAAATAATTTATGTTCAACTTTTTGAACTCCCTTTAATTAATAAACATTTATAACGGTATTTACCTAACTCTTGATTAAATCTTGAATTTCTTTTTAATAAACTGAAGTGGACGTATAATTTAACTTTAAGTAATCCGAGTTGAAAAGTTCTTTGTTCTTTTAAACTACTTCCTAAGATTAATTTGGGAAAAAGTTATGAAGTCGGGCTTCACTTAAGAAACCCGATAATTTTATATTTAAGTTCTTTTGCCTATTTGGCTCTTGAGTGATTTTATTTTTGACAATTTTAATGGAAACTTTGTTAAAAGCAGATTATTGAAGACAGGCTATTTAGCTACGGCAAATATATAAAAGTAAAATTGTCTGTTGTCATCTGTCGAAAAACGAGCTACACAGTAAAAAACGCATGTAAATCTACATCTAAATACTTTTACTGCTATTGAAATTTTACTAAGTGTACAATGTATTTTTTCCCATTACATATGCTTTTAAGTATGATTACATAAAAACAGTAAATTAATGTGCAATTACGTAAAATAATATAAAATAATGTAAAATAATGTACAACAATGTAAAATGGTGTAAAATAATGTAAAATAGTATAAAATTATGTAAAATAATGTTGAATCGCCCATGACGCTTCCCCCACTCATTTCCCAAGAGCATCAGCGAGACGTGGCAGTCGTCCATTATTTTTATACTAACTGCATAGGTAACACGTTTGGCTCAAAAGTTTCTTTTTATCAAGTAAATTGTGTTTTAATTACAAGTGGATATTCGCAGGTAAGCCGAGAAAAAAACCCCATCTTTTTTTTTTTTAAAAGTCATGAAGTTAAAATTTGAAATGGAAATATTTAAACATATTTTTATTGCAAAAGTTTCGTAAAATTACAGATTGATGCTGTATCTACAAATTTAGTGCAACAATTTTCGATTTTTAGGTTTGGTGAAAATTTATTCTTTAAGATTTGCATGGAAAGGGAGATAGGAGTAGCAGAGGAATATTTAATATTCACTGATGCTTTTGTAACCACTTTTTGTTTTTGCTATGTATTTATTTTACAATACCCAAACAAAATAAGTTCTATATTAGAACTTACTCAAAGGTACTTGTTTGATATTTACCCTGAAAGTGGAACAATATCTAAAAAACGAAATTCGAAAAATAGGGTATAAATTTTATTAACAAAATATGTAACTAGAAAGATACATAGATTTTTTTCTATGTAAAGTAAAGCTAAAAAATAAATTGGCGCCATATATTTATGAAGGCTTTACTTTAAAGAAAGGTTTCTGTTATAAGTTGAAATATTTTTTTTTTGTAAATATAAGTTTATATATATATATATATATATATATATATATATATATATATATTTGTATAATTACAAGAAAAATATAACTGACTACAAAGCTCAGATTAAAAATTTTTGTGTCGGTATGCGCCAAGATCTTTTAAGTTTGAAATAATAATACGAAAAAATAGATATATAAGTGGGGATGCTTTGTACTACTTTACTTTTACTATAATGTTACTTATAAAATGTCAAGAAAACGTTGTAGCCATGGTAGAAGTAAATAAACCTTGTGGCCAATTACTCGATTCCTAAAAGTTAATAATAAGCAGCGTTACACGAAGTGCTTAGTTAGCAAAATACATTTTAAAAGCTAGTAAACATCTACCAATCACAAAACCTGCTAAGTACCTGAGTCACGAATAAAATAGATACGAAGACTATTGGGTCTCTCTGATTATCCATTGAATTTATTCCCATTCATATACAGATCACTACATTAATAAAGGTTTCGTTTACAGCAACTGTTCGTTGTTTTATTCAGAAGATGAATGAAAATCCCTACCTACTGACGTATTCATATGTCTAATTCACGAATTTTTTAACAACATATAGGTAAGGAGCCCTGCATATTTTTTATGGTTAAGTATTCCTGATCAAAGGTATTCAATTCAATGATGTAATTTATATCCTATTTTCAGTTACTTCTGTTAAAATTCAATATACTGTGTAGTTTTCATATTCTCTTTTATCAGAAATAAAATTGAATTTTCTCATATAATCAGTACGGAAGCAGGCTGAATTTTGCTGTGATCTATCTTTTGTGAAATGTGTATTTTTTAATATAGGTCTCCTAAAGATTATTTGAGAAAACATCAAAATTATCGAGTTGTGACAAGAATAATTTTTATTCAGGATGACATAAATTGCATCATATTAAAAATTAAATTTGTTTAATCATGGTCACTTTTTCATAAGAAGAGTATGGGGTGCCCTTTTTACTTGATGACTTAAATTTTCTAACATATATTATAATGTATTTTCACGTAATCTCACATGGTGGAATACGTATTTTTACGTAATCTGACACGGTGGAATACGTATTTTTACATGAGGTGTTAGTTACACTGCATCTAACAACAAGTAAATCGACATGGAAAAACAACAAAAATTACATGATATAAATACGAAAATTACTTAGTGATTTTTTACCTAGATACACAAGGCAATATATTACCAATGAAAGTTATGGTAATTTTACATATAAAATTTTTACTGTGTAGTATCAAGCTCTTTTCCAGATATTGAAATACCGTCAAACAAAAAATAAAATCCAAAAAAGTAGATGTTAAAACGAAGTTGCGAGCATTTATAACTGTCAACACTGTGGTTGCACAGTAGTTTTTTATCGTCGCTTTTATTTCACGTATATTCGACTTTAGCAACTTTGTTTTTCAAAATAAAAAAAGGCAAGTAGCTAGTAAAAAGCCTTAATCCTATAAAAATTTTGAAAATGGTTGGGTAGATACTTACAATAAACAAAAAAATAACAAAATAAAAAAATATTCTATTCAAGATTATAATCAAAAAGATTACTAATAGTACAGTCACTTAAAAAAATTTGAACCTTCATCGATTTGCTTGAAAATTGGTGAGTAGTTAGAGGGTACCTCAAGCAATAAGAGTGACAGTGCTGACTTGCGCTTTTACCCTAGGGGTGGATGCGGAGGTGGAAATTATTTTATCAAAAATAACTCCAGTAATCGACAAAGGGACAAATTCTAAGCAAAATATATTATATAATCTTTGTGATAAGTCAATATTTTTTGAGTTATTAATGGTTAAAAATGTTGTTTTTTCATGAAAAAAAATGCATGTTATGAAACAGTTTTTTATAACTAACTCAAAAATTATGCGTTTTTCCAAAAATATTATTCTTACCAAAATTAAAGCTAATAAGAAAACAAAGAGATTGTTTTTCTTTATGAATATTTAAGTTGAATTCAAAGCGACTTATAAGTAGATTATTTTTTTTTGGCGAATACTCGAATCCAAATGTTCGAGGTTAAATAACGGGAAACCGATACATTTTTCGGAAAATACCTATAGAGAACTTTTCAAAATACTTAGAGACAGCTTTCAAATAAGCTCTGAATGGAGTCTATTGCATGAGAAGAGAAGCGAGTTATGATAAAAATAAGACGGTACTCTCGAGATTTTTTAAGAAAAAGTGAAAAATAAAACTTACGCCTTTTCCACCAAAATTAAAATTTATAGTAATCTCTGCAGAATTTATTTTATTTTAGTATAAGTAATGAGCTCAGAAACTTTGACCGGTTTAGAAAGTTTTTGAACAAAAGTACGATTAAAAAAAAAACTCTAAAACTACTAAATATACCTAAAATATGGCTCATAATAAAAATTTAGATTTCTTCTTAACAAAAACTTTGTTTTTTTTTTTATTTCTGTAGCATAAAAAACAACCGAGATATTAGCGTAAGAAGTGTAAATTTTATTGCGAGGGTCATGTGACCCGAGCTTTTTAACCCTTTAACTTTTAAAAATGATGGGTTTTAAAAAGTGGAGATGTAAATGCTTTTAAAATTACCTTTAAAATAGTTTTTGGATGAACCTGATTGCATTAAAAATAATGGAGTTATCGTATAAAGAGCAATCGCATTTTTCCAGAGAAATTTTAGGCGTCATATTATGTATATATATATATATATATATATATATATATATATATATATATATATATATATATATATATATAGATATATATATATATATATATATATATAGATATATATATATATATATATATATATATATATATATATATATATATATATATATATATATATATTCTTATATACACACACATAATATTACTGTATATCTAAAATGAAAGAAGATAAAAAAAAAACGGAGCACTTTGAAGACCTGGTCCGAAGCATAGTAAGAGTTACATAATAGAATAGATTAATATATATGGGTCTGTATATTTGTATACACATCAGGGGCGGATCCAGCCTCTCTCTTAGGGGGGGGGGGCAGTAATATCACAAAAGTACAGTAGGGCAAGAGAAAGCAACTTGTCGACGGGGTGGGGGGGGGGAGACACCAGCAACATTCCCATTTCTAGTGTAAAAGGCAGGGTCGGGTCTATTTTTCTGGATTTGAAACTCTTAGAGATGGGGGGGGGGCGATCCCAAGAAAAACAAGTTGCCGGGGGAGGATGCGAGCAGCATACACATTCCCAGTATAAGAGGCGGAATCGGGTCTATTTTCCTGAACTCAAAGCTCTTGGGAGGGGGAGCTATCGCAAAAAAAACAAGTTGTCAACGGGGTGGAGTGCCAGCAGTATATACATTCCTAATATAAAAGGCAGAATCGGTTCTATTTTCCTGAACTCAAAGCTCTTGAGAAGGGGAGGGGCGATCGCAAGCATACACATTCCTATACTTTATTCAAGAACTAGAGAGAGTAATAAAACTGTTACCGAAACCTCCAACGTACCTGCTCCAGTGCCGCAGATAACTGAGGACTGCTGTAAATCTAATTATATTTAATTATATTTAATTATATTTAATTATATTTAAATATTATAAGCTTTTATAAATTTACAATAATAAAATTACTGATAGTTCAATTTAATTTCTGTTAGTGAGCAAAGTGTGCACCTTATAGTATGTACTTAGTGATTTATCTTGTTTGTGCATGTTTTTATATATTATGTGAGATTAGAGAGATACCCAAAAGATATGGCTTCCACATCTATATTTATTCCAAAATCGTTAAACCAGGACTTTTTTTTTCTCAACGAAAAACTTGAATGTTTATGATGTTTTAAAATATCAGTATCTAGATAATAATATTAAAAGCCCTGTTGACATGTGTTCCAGCATGACAGGAGTTGGAAAATCTACTATGTACCGAATCCTGAAGGAGAAAAAACGACTGGAATTGATACTGCTCTCAAGCCACATTCGATCATAGACAGATGAAAAACCTCGTTAGAAGAAGAGATGAAAACTGCAATAAAAAGAGTTGTTCATACATTTTATTATGAGAAACAGATCACAACAGTCGACTAAATTCTAACTAGAATCAATGAAGATCGAGATTTACCTGAAATTAAAAGAACTGAGCTCTGGAAATTGCTCAGAAAATTTAATTTTTGCTTGGAAAAATCAAATAGGAAATCTGTTCTTATAGATCGTCTGGAGAATGTCCGTTGGAGAAGGAAATGTCTCTCTCAAGTAAAAGGTAGAGTTGCTAGAAATAACAAAATTTACAAAATTAGTAATTTATCTAAAATTTTGAAAGATTTTTTTGAATAAAGTTACTGCAAAAAATTGGTAAAAATCAATATAATAAAAGAATAAAAGAAAATGTGGAAACTCGATCTCATGATCGGTGAGGTAGAGGAACCAATTATAATTAACTTGAGCGAAGATAGCTTCACTGACTTTGAATACGAATTAGATATGTTATGTTTTCCAGCGTAACCACAATTTATTATTTAAATTTCCTGTGGCATATAAAAATTAATTACATTCAAATCCCTTTATGGTGTTTAATTGTAATTCTGCAGATGGTTTAAGAAATAAATAAACTGAAACGGTAAATTTCCTTAAAATGTTTTTAAATTAATAATAAAATGACCGATAATCCCCAAAAAATTTTAATTTTATATGGACGAATTTATTTTTTTATATATGTTTAACTTCTTATATTTTTGACAATGGGTATTTTGTAAGTATTTAAATTATAACTAAGAATTTTTTGAGAGAAAAAGGCTACGTTTTAGTCTGAATGAGCCTAAAATGGTTTCTATGCCAAAATTAAAAATATAGTTGTGATTTGTGTTAAATATGTCAAAATTATCTATATTTTCTAATGTATGTGAATTATTAAGAAATCATAAGAAATAAAATAATATTATAGAAACATCTTATTTTAAGTTTATTACCGAAATAATATTCTATGCCATAAATACCTCCTTCCGACGCCTGTGACAAGGATTAAACTCCTTTTTAACACTTTATACTTCCAAATATGTATTGTTATCTAACCCAAATAGTCTAGTGTAATAGACCGGTATTTTTGATTATAAAATTTCTAACTCATTCCTATGAAAAATATAGGTGTCTAACAGATTTTGTCAAAGACACCGGACTAAAGAACACAGGTAGTTTATGAAGAAAAAAGGGATAAAAAATAATTTATTAATCTGTCTAGTGCGTGAATAAACTATAGTATAACAGGCAAAATCGGGTCTATAAGCTTTTGGGTGGGGGAGCGATCACCCCCACCGCCCCCTTGGATCCGCAGCTGCCCATATATCACAGTAAGTAAAATTTCTGCTTTCCAAGCTGGCATACTTTATTTATTTGGAATCCATCCTATACTAATCATATGTCTTTTTCTCAGCGAACAATTTCAGCTTTGATTTATTGAAAAATATTGAAAATCGTGAAGTTAGCTATTTTTGGAAACTTAAATATTTCTTGTCTCAAAAACATAGCGACTTATTTAAAAATGAACCTTTTTTAATTAAAATTACCTTCAAATTATGAAAAATAATTTCTAAAAACTGAAATTTGTAATTGTGCAAAATAAATATGTTTATCACAAATTAGTCCACATTCTTATGAACTCAAAAATTCGTGTTTAGGACGTCAAAATACATAAAAAAAAAACCTTGTTTTATTTCACCTACATAAGCGACTGCTGTTTACTTTCGGGCTCATACTCATAATCGTCACTTGTCACGATAAATGTCCTTTAAAATACCGCTACCGTATTTTTTAAGCATTTCACTGCACCAATCAGCACAAGCCTTTCTGAGAGAATTGCCAGATCCAACGTAAATATAACTTCTTTATGGCCAAATTTGCATGCCATGTATTATATACGCCTAGGGATGCCTCAATCTTACGATATGTAACATGGCGATCATGCATTAACAGTTCACGCACACCATCGTTTTTTCTTGCACTACAACCGATTTTAGATGACCTTCACGCCACTCGCCCGTGAGTGAACAACGGACACTACTGAATTCACTAAACTAGCCTTATGATAAATAAACAATTATGTTCTTTGATGCAGTTTTGTTGAGAGATAAACCATATTGAAAAAAATTGCACGAAAATGATAGTGATTTACTTCCACTTTTTGAGCGAGATGAAATTTTGAAATTGCTCTAAATAATACTAATAGCGTCCGTACGCGAAAACATTCCAATTATGCATACCGTCTAAAATGTCAAACATTACAATGAATATGTCAGATGGCAGCTAGCAAGGCCAGTGTTGCCAGTTCGCAAAACATAAACGGCTATCCTTGTACAAGGTTCTCTTAATAATTTTGTCCTCACTGACCCTGTATATCCGTTTATTTATTTAACACTAACAATTTCCTTACTTCTCCCGTAATATGGCATTGGACTAAGTTAATCAAAATAATGAGGATTTTAATATAGCTTCATAAATTAAGGCGAAAAATAATAAAAATCATAATCCTGGACGTATTCCAAAGTCCGTAAATTTGAGAAATGATTAACAAAACTGTTGTACACACATAAACCAAGCATTGCCGCATGCGCACACGTCGCAACTTAACAAACCTACGGAAAATTCAGCCATCAGTTCTGCAGTTTAGCGCGGAAACTTTTCGTGAAGGTCCGTATTTCGAGCGGATTTTCCGGTCACGGGGAATCTTTCGCGGTGGTTTAGTTAAGACGAAACTTTTTCGGAAAACTTAAGTTGAAACTTTTTTCTTGGAAGTTTTCTTTGTAACTGTTGGATTACTAAATAACTGTGGTGATTACATTGGGTAGTTCATAGTGTTCTGTTTAAACTGTGTTAAGGTGAATTAAAGTGGAATTTTTTAAATTAATAATAAAAACAAATTAGTTAAGCTAGTATTGGAGGAATCAGTTAATAGTTTTAATAAAAGGCTTGGGTAAGTAAAATAAGTTTGTTACTTAATATTAGAAACTGTAATTATATTTATTATTAGTGTGTTTAAATTATCCCTAGTTTAAAAGGACCAAATTAGTTCTTCCAGATTTGTTTAAAATTTAATATATATATATATATATATATATATATATATATATATATATATATATATATATTTATTTATTTTTATGGGTATAGGTTTTCGGTAGATTTAATTAAAAAAAATTTTATTCCCTCAACGTTTCGCTCATTATATTGAGCTTCCTCAGGAGGATTTTTTATTTTCTAACATTAATCAACAACTAATAAAATATATATATAAATATATAAAACAACATATTTTTACAAATACAACGGATCACATGTAATATATACTGTTTAAAAGATTACAAAGTAGAACATTTAAAACTTAAAATTACGCCAAAATAGGATAATGTGTCAAAAATCACTTTGTTCACCTTGAAAATAAGTGCTTATTTCATCGTAAGTTATATTGTTGTTAATGTAGGTTTGTACTGGATGCATCCAAGATAATTATATTATTTTTTTTTATTGTAATACTGATTAGAAAATAATTTTATTTTAATTTTATTTCCTATAATATATATTCTAGTGTCTTTATATGGTAGTGTGGAATCAAGAATTGTGAAGAAACCACTAGAATAATGCCAAGCATCAACATATTTTTATTTTATTTAAAGAATTCATTACTATTATAAGGATGTAATAAATTTGGTTAAGATTTTTAATGTCTTGTTTGTCATTAACTGTGTTTTTCTATTTTTTTATGTGAATCATCTTTTTTATGACTAGTTTATGATAGTTTCCATCCATATTTAAAATTTTGGAACTTTTAAAATCAAATTCATGGTTTATTTGTTCGTGTTTATGTAAGGCTGTTAACCCATTTTTGGTATATTTGTGTCCATTTATTCTGTTTTTCAAATATTGTGAAGTTATCCCGATGTATTTTTTTGGGCAATCTACGCCAGGTATTGTATATATTATATTGCATTTCTTCTTTGTTGGAACTCTGCTTTTGAGAGGTGTATATAATGATTTTAGAAGTATGTGTGATTTATGACATACTTCTATGTCGTGCTTAGCTAAAATGTATTTCCATTTATCTGACTATTGACTCATATAGGGAATTGCAATGTATGTTTTCTGTTCTGTGTTGTTTTTGACTATTTTTTTTTTGTTTTATTATCATATAAGTAGGTTCGCTGGTTTATTATTTTGTTAATAAGATTTATAGGGTAATGATTAGATATAAGAGTATTCCTAACTTTGTTTAGGGCTTCAATTCTAAATTCATGAGATGCTAGTGCTATTGCTTTATCCGCTAATCCGATTATTACACTATTTTTTTAGTTGTTAGGGTAATGAGAATTAATATTTAAGTAGCGGCCTGACCATGTATTTTTCGTATACCACTTGGTTTTAATAGTGTTGCTGCTTAAGTTTCGAATTAGTGTTAGATCCAGAAAATTTATTTTTCCATTGTTTTCAATTTTAGACGTAAATTGTAGTTTATTATGGAAAGTATTGAAAACGTAGTAAATTTTCTACATTATTTTCTGAAACTGCCACTAGGTAGCACTAAGATCTCGTGCAATTCGAACTAAAACCCTTCTTCTTCTTCTTCTTCTTCAGGTGCCATTTCCTATCGGAGGTTGGATATCATCATTACCACTCTCACTCTATTTGCTGCTACTCGAAAAAGTTCTACTGAGCTACAATTGAACCACTCTCTCAAATTTCTCAACCATGAAATTCTTCTTCTTCTGATATTTCTTCTTTCTTCTATTTTACCTTGCATGATCAATCTAAGCAACTCGTACCGCTGGCCTCTCATTATATATCCAAGATATTGCAGTTTCTTTATTTTTATGTTGTTAATTATTTCACAGTTTTTGTCCATCGCTAGCAATACTTCTACGTTTGTTTTTCTCTCCGTCCAAGATATTCTCAACATCCTTCTGTAACACCACATTTCAAACGCTTGCAGTTTATTTATGAGTTCTTGTTTTAGTGTCCAGCCTTCCAACCCATACCGCAGCACTGAAAATACATAACATCTTAAAATTCTCATTCTTATTTCTAGAGTGATGTCTCTGTTGCACAGTATGGTTCTCAGTTTTACAAACCCACTTCTTGCCATTTCTATTCTCGTTCTTATTTCTGTTGTTTGTTCATTATTTACTGTTATCCATACGCCCAAGTATTTGTATTTTTGCACTTTTTCTAAATTCTCACCTCGCAACTTTATGCTTGTTTGCATGTTTTGTTTTTTAGTTATTGCCATATATTTAGTCTTTTTGGTATTCATTTTTAATCCGTGTTGCTCGCAAACGTTATTTGTTTCGTTCACTAGTTCTTGGAGTTCTTCAGCGGAGCTAGCTATGATAGCAGTGTCGTCTGCAAATCTTATGTTGTTTACAGCTCTTCCGTTTATTATTATTCCCTTACCTTTCGTTAACAGTGTTTCTTCGAAAATCGATTCACTGTACACATTGAATAGTAGGGGTGACAAAATGCATCCTTATCTCACTCCTCTTCCTATTTCAATTTCCGGACTTGTTTCGTTATCTACTATTATTTGTTCGCGTTGATTCCAATATAGATTAGTTATTATTCTTAAATCTTTGTTGTCTATGTTTTTTCTTCTTAGAATCTCGACTAGTTTTTCATGTCTAATTTTATCAAAAGTCTTCTCGAAGTCAACACAATAAATGTGAATATCGGTGTTCATATCCATACACCTCTGTGAAAGCACATTAAGTGCAAACAACGCGTCTCTGGTGCCTATACCATTTCTAAATCCAAACTGACTATCATCTATCCCCTTTTCAAGTTCTTTATAAATGCGTCTGTGTATTACTTTTAAAAACACCTTGAGTACATGGCTTATCAAAGATATTGTTCTATATTCGCTGCACTCTTTTGCATGTTTGTTTTTTGGAATAGCGCAAAAGGTGAAGAGTAACCATTCTCTGGGTATATTCCACCCTAAAATAAGCCAAAATAAAGAAAAATTTAACATCTCTCGATCTTGTTTAAAATTTATTGCAGGGGATTTTTGAGAGTGTAAGTAACCAATTTGAAATTGTTTAGGAAAAATTCACTAATGCATTAGCAATATTAAAAAATTTTTATTTCCGAATTATATTCAAAATTTTTCCTGGAAGGTTTTTGAGGGTGTAAATTAAAATTAGATTAAGGGTTTAAAATTATTTTTTTGATATTCAAATTTGGGAATTCAATATGGTGGGTTGAAAATTTTGTGTTTTTTACATTTTCTTAAAACTGGTATTGTGGAGTTTTCGAAATCATAGGTTACGAATCTAAAGTAACTTTTTCACAATTTAATATGACAGATATAATATAGGGGACTAAAAATTTTAGGTTAAGGACATATTCTTCGGCAAAAAAGATCTTTTTTATGTTGACAGTTTTCGAAATCATAGGTTACGAATCTAAAGTAACTTTTTTACAATTTAATATGACAGATATAATATTGTGGACTAACAATTTTAGGTTAAAGAGATATTCTTCGGCAAAAAAGATCTTTTTTACGTTAACAGTAGAACACTAATTCTTCGCACAATGTTGAGAATTGGATATTCAAAAGTTACGCATGGATTCCTTACAGATAAGGCAGAACCCCCAACATGTCAACTTGTGGCTCAATTTTGGCCATAAAACATATCTTTTGCTCTTGTCCACAATATATCCTAATCTTAATATCACTTGACTTGACAAGTTTTCTGCAAACGTCTTTAGAATCCACAGTTTCCTCAAGACAACAGGTTTGATTGAAAAGATTTAGACACTACTTTAGACACTAAAAATTGACAAGATTTAGATACTATTTTAGACACCACCAAGCCCCAGAACCTGATCTCCTTCTCTCTCTATCTCTCTTTCCAATTTGGTCCAAAATAATATTGGGGTTTTTTTTGGGGCGTATGTTACGAATCTTAATTAGATATCTTGAAGTAAAAAATTACTTATTTGAAATTCATTCAATATTGCTATTAGGGGGTTTTAGGGACAGGTTACAAATCTTAAAATTCAGGTTACATTTACTATAGATTAAATATTTTTTTGGTACAATATCAGTAAAAACTGGTATTTGGAGAATTCTTAGAGTTAAAAAAATTTTTGTTTTTCAATTTTATGTGGTGCACGACTTTGGATAAAATAGGTCCTTTTTTTGACCTTAGATACTCAACTCAGTCCAAACTAAAAAATCGAAAAATAAAATTTTTATAGAAAAATTAACCGCTAAATTTTTATATGTAATTGAAATTTTTAAAGTCAGCGCTAAATTATTATCAGATGAAACAAATAACTTCTAACACGAAGTACGGTAAGAAAGCAATTACAAGTAAAGTATTTCTCAATATTTTTATGAGAATCACATTTTGTCAGGTATTAATTTGGCACCGACTTCAAAAATTTCAATTTGAAATATATTATTTTGTTTAGGTTTTAAGAGCTTTTTTAGAAGTCGGCTCAATTTTTCAAAAATTTTTCTAATGTGCTGCAATGATTTACTGAGATTTTAAATTAAAATCTCATAATTTATAAATTATGATTTTTTCTGCGAAAAAAAGTAGTTTGGAAATTTTAGGGTTGGTTTTTTTCAGTTCTTTCCTGTAACAAATTGTGTCGAAAATTATTTTACAATTTTCTTATTATTATATTTTACATTAGCTTTCCCGAAGAAATTATAAAACTTTTGCAACTGTCAAATTCAGGGTTGTGTAATTTTTTAGAATACATCACTGAATTTTACTTCATTTCGAAACAAAAATCACTTTTGTGCGTACTGTTTGCAGTTTAGAGCTCTATAATTACTAAATATTTAATAAAAAGTCTAGTTGTGTTTTAGAAAGGATCGGGGCCATAAAATGCCGTTTGTGTTCATTCTTTAATAACACTACGTAACAAATTTTAGTTTATTTGTTGTATCTTGTATAAAAAGTCCTTTTTTTTTGGTAATTTTTGGACGCTGAACACAAAAATGACAATTAAATTGAAAACTTAGTTGCAATTTTCAAGAACGAGTTTTTTTTTTAATTTTATTTTTAAGAAAATAATAAAAATTACATATTTTAACACTTTTAGAGACCCTAGATATCCTGTCTTTTTGCTTTTCTTTTATGAATTGTCTCTGGAACATTTTTAACAAGAGTCCAACAGTAGTCGGCAAGCATGGAAGCATTCCAGTTTCCTGGTACCTTTTCTCCATTGTTGATATATCCTGAGTGCGCATCACTTTCGCTCCACCGTTGTCAGGAAAAAAGTCTAGATGTGAGTGTAGGAAATGGATCTTTAGAGACATATTGCAACCCATTTTTGATACGATGACAGCTTATTTTCAAAAAGAATAACGTAACTGTCAGCTTTTTTTTTTTATTTCGGAAGAATTTAGTGACCACCAGGCAAAAGTCACTTCGATCCTTTTTTTCAGTATTGGATAGAGTGCTGTCAAAATGTTTGTCTTTTACAATATTTCGAATCTGTGGCCCAAAAAAAATACCTACTTTAATTTTTGCTTCACTTAACACTGGGAATTTCTCTCGCAGGTATTGAAAATAAATAAATCTCCCTTATTCTAAGCCCTGGAAGTTGGGAATGCCAATATGAGGGGTCATCTATGAAAATCCCCCAAGCGGTGTTGCCAAATTGTACAAAATTTCCTTAACTTGGGGGAAAAATCACACTATTGTTAAAACAATACAAATATATTACGTGCATTCTTGCGGTTATATTGTAAGTATATAGGGAGACATGATATTACGTATCTCTAAAATTTGAACTTATATTAGAAGATAAGTTTAGTTTCGGTTTTAGCACACTAAAAATGGCAAGATTTAGTCAATTTTATTTTGGATACATTTTGGCTTTTGTCCAGTATTCACCGACATGCTTACCCAGTATGTTTGAGCATGTGTTGGAGATTTATACGTTTTGAACTCGGCTCATATTGTTCAAATCCTTTACTTAACTGTTCAATCAAGCCTCGCCCCATCACGTAATTTCGTTGCCACTGACCAACTTCCTTCATTAATATGCTAGCAGCGTGCGTTGGGGGTTTCAGGTCAGATTTAATTGAAATTATTTTACAGTATTTCATCAATTATTTATTTTTATGTGTATTCTGAAACTCGTTTACCCTTCTTCATCATTATAAAAAGTTTCATATTTTACCTTAAATTTTGTCGACAGAGTTTACATTTTGAAATATCCCAACTTGTTATTTTTTGTAACACCGCTTTCATGTTAAACTGAAGCTTATAGAGACAACAATAATCCCCCGTCATTCAAAACTGTCAACTTTATTTTATTAATGTCGTAAAAACCAATATATTCGCCAGAGCAAATGCTAAAAGATGACACTTCGGTTAATATCGGAAAATTTGTAAAAGCGTTGTTCTATAAAAATTGTTTCAAATTTATATATTACATATACATATATTATATATTATTTATTTTTGGACTGTCAATTAAATATATTATTTTTATTTCTTTTTTTTGGGATTGTTTGTTAAAAAAGGAAACCAAATGTAAATGAGGTGTTATTATTTTCACAGTTTGTAGCCTCGTTTTTAAGGTAGTTCACTCGTGAAACTGCTTTTCTTTAGGAATGGGATCGAATTTGAATATATAGTTCACAAAAGTGTCTTTTATTTAATTAAGAAAAAAACAAAATTTTTTAATCGTCTGTGAGACGAAATATTAACAATTAAAATATGCATAATTAACATGCTGGAGGTCACTACATATAACAAAATGCCAATACATTTTGGGATATCTAAAAAACGGTTTTTACCATATTTTTTAAAAACTAATGCAACGTATTATGAATGAAAATTATGAATTTTTTAGAAAAAAACCTGAATTTCTTGACCACTTTGTTTAAAAAATACAGATTTTCTTAAATAAAAATAATTTGAAAACATCTGACGCGTAGTGGGGTACAGTGATCAAAACTTGGCAACCTTGTTATCGTTATACTTAACGCGTCATAATTCAAACCTAAGTTAGTTAGGTTAGTTCTTCAGAATGTGACATTTTTTAAAAATATATTTCTCGATATTTTTATTTATTTTCTGTGTTGGGATGTCAACATAACAAACTGTATAGGTATGAGACTCACACTATATGAACGTTACTATACACACGTTTACTCTATAGATTATTCAATATAGACATTTGCGGCACTCTAGAACTGTTAAACAAAAAACATACAAAGAGAGTAAAGAAAAAGAGACATCAAGAAAAACAGCAACTTATATACAAAGCAGTATGCTGACGTTAGTTGGAATAGGTGCCTCCTATTACTGCAGAAAGCTATTATCAATGAACTTTGAAAAGGTGAAAACTGCACCTTTACGTAGTACGACTAAAATCCCTTATCCTTGAAATCCACTACATAAACCATCCAATGAATTATTGTATCAATTCACTAAACATCCAGCCAATGATAGAGGAAGTGTGTAATACCAGGGACCGAAACCAAAGTCCAGCCAGAAGACATCTGTTAATGATACTGGCATATCTCACATTTCACCTTTAACATACTTTTTTTCTTATTTTGTAAAGATTTGTAGAGGTTTCTGTACTGAAAGACCTCGTTCGTTGGCCTGTAGGGTTCGTCCATATATTGCTTTTTTTTTAATTACCAAAAAGTTATAATCAATCCAGGGATTACAATCAATTGATACGAATTGGATCAGTTGGGTGAGCTTAAAACATAATACTATCATTTTATCTCTTTGTACTATACGTTTCGTGGAACTACTTATGTCGACACAAATTCGGAAAGCTATGTGAATTGCTTCTACCCTTGTCATTTGCAGATAACCTATTATATTTAGCCCCTATAATTTTCCTAAGGCGACAGCGTATTCACTGTTGTTATAAGTGAACTTTCTCCCATATGGCTGATAGCATGCTCCAGATATTTTAAGTTTATTATACGATCAGAACAGGTACTGTACACGTGCGTGTGTGAGAACCAGTTCGATGGTTGTCACGTTGAATTTAAAATATTAGGTCGGGGAAAAATCACCTTTACCCAAATCTGCATTTGAGCGAATGGAATAATGATGACAGAAAAGTAGCCATGTTCGACGCTTCAAGGGACTGGCGGTTCAGAGACATGCTTCCAGTTTCTGCCGAATGCGCCAGAACATTAAATATAAGAATTTTAACAGCTCTTTTCTCAACTGCTCGACACGATTATTAAATTATGTTGCTACACATAAATAAAATGCTACAAATTAACGTTTCGGTAATTTATTTTACCTTCATTAGAATATACGGTATAGTAGCAAAAACAGTGGAACATTTTAAAGCTACATGTCAAACTTTTTTGAAAATTTTCATATTTAGCTTGAATAAAAATTTCCTGAAAATAATGCGACACAACTTAAGCAAATATATTAGGATATGTTTTTTTTTTATATATAAAACAATAGTTTAAATTTAAATACTAACTGTATTATCTTGACTAGACCAATACTAAAATATAGTGTAGGGGCTAGGAGGGTTCCAGATGCATTTTTAATTTATATGGACCTATCCAAGTTTTTTGTGTATTCTGAGCCTCTGAACAAATCTTTTTTTGGGTAGAATGCCACCAGAGTGGTCATAAGATTGTTATTAACAAATAATTATTTAAATATTTAAAAATACAATTTTTTCAAAACTAACTATTCGGTCGTATTCTTTGAATGATTCTAGGCAAAAAAAAATTCTTACAAACTTTTACGTACGAGTCTTAGTTCCCAAGATAACTAATGCCAAACAAAAAATGTGATTTTTGAACAGTAATATCGTTTGACTGGATGAACTTTTTTTAATTTCGTTAACAGGGGTCAAAATTTACAATCAACATCTACAAGCTAAAATATCAGTCACATGACTGCTTAGATAGATAATACCTGTTCTATTTAAAAATTTTTTTAAAGTTGTCTTAATTATAGATAATGTTCACGGACTATATCTTCATTTTTTTTTATTCCGCATTATTGCAAAATTTGTGCTAGAAAATGATCAACAAACAATAAATTTGTGTTTAATCAAAGATGTAAACAAATGTTTGGAACATTGCTCTAGATATTTTCATCAATGAACATTTCTACAACTTAGGATTTGTAATTTTACTATGAGAAGGGCATTTTTCCCGTGGAGAAATTTATTTATTCTCTTCCGCATAGAAGCGACATCTGAATTAACTGTGGTTGACAGATAAATTGGTAAAAATGGCGGAGTTAATATATCCTTACCGCAACTAATCCAGTCACATGGAATAAACATAACAGGCGATAAAATAACTAATAAGTTATTAACAGGTTGTACACCGAAGAAATCAAGAAATAGACGGGTTTTGTATTTCAGTGTATGTTTTATTAAGATCGGCCAAGCGCTTTCGGTCTAATTTAGACCATCCTCAGGGCTCAGACGTCGTCAAAGGGCACACCTTAACCCTGCCAGTATGAGAGCAGTCGCCAGCCGTAGCCTCCACACAGAACAAATTTTATACAATCAAAAAATTTTTAAAAAACTTTGTCACAAACTAAAATTAAAACCAAAACATTCAACACACCAGCACATTAACATTGTTTTAACAATGTTTTAACAATGCTAATGTGCTGGTGTGTTGAATGTTTTGGTTTTAATTTTAGTTTGTGACAAAGTTTTTTAAAAATTTTTTGATTGTATAAAATTTGTTCTGTGTGGTGGCTACGGCTGGCGACTGCTCTCATACTGGCAGGGTTAAGGTGTGCCCTTTGGCGAGGTCTGAGCCCTGAGGATGGTTTAAGTTAGACCGAAAGCGCTGGGCCGATCTTAATAAAACATACACTGAAATACAAAACCCGTCTATTTCTTGATAAAATAACTTACTAGGCTGCAATGTAAAGGCTTCTAAAAATCTAGTTTGTTATATCATTCAATCAATCAAGCATTCAATACTTATATTTACTCGTAATTTCGAATTTCAAAGAAATATCGTCCATTCGACTTTTTCTGTATGTTTTTAAATAAAATAATGACTGTGGTATAAAATATTCTGTGAAAAAAAATATTATAATGATTTTCTTGAGAAATACCTTATTGATTGAAAAGAAATGAACCTTCAGAGTTCTAATTAAAAAAAAACTATATGGGATTTATAAATTAGTGTTTATTGTATGAATATACCCTATTTTATGTCCATTTTTTATATAGATCATTTATCAAATAATAAACAAAAAATATAGAACAAAGTGTTACCCTGTTATTATATTTTACCTTATAGAGCCGGTCAAAAGTCCAAATAGACATGAAAAATGTACTAAAAGCACATATAGTTTACACGCAAAACATGTTATTTTATATTTATTAAAACTGAACTTGTAGGCTACGTTTCAGAATGGTTATTTTTCTATCATTTCTAAAAAAACTTTTCACATATCGAATTAATATAATAAACAGGTAGAGTTTGTGTGTCTGTTTGTTCGAGGTAATTTCCAGAACTACCCAATCGATTTTAAAGTTTCTTTCCCTGCAAAAATAATATTTTCCTTTTGAACCTAGATGATTACATTTCATTATGTCTTATAAAAAAGATGCCACATCCAGATACTTCGTAACATTATAGAGAAAACACTGGAATACGACCAAGATTGATACCTGATTTTTATCAACTATAACAAAGTCCTTTAAACCCACTATAAGTAGAGATTTTTATGGACAATATAGAAAAAAATAATATTTAATAACCACATAAGCCAACATTTCTTATACATGGTACAGATATGTGGATGACATATTAGTGTGTTTCACAGGCACAGATCGACAACTTAATAAATCTTTAGATTTTATTAACTCAATCCACCAATCGCCATGGAAAAAGAAGAAAACAACTCAATAAATGTTCTTGATTTAGTCATTACTAAAGTTTTAAATAAATACTCTTTTGAAATTTTTCACAAACCCACACATATGGATACAACCATACATAGAACTTCATCTCACTCAGAACAACATAAATTAGCGGCTTACCATAGTTTTATTCATAGCATTCCCTTATTTGAAGAGAACTTTATTAAAGAATTGAATTAGATTAATCAAGTAACAGTTAACAATGGTTACCTAACATCAATGGTCGACTGAATTTTAACAAAAAAATTAAAAAAGAAAGCCACACAAGAAATTTATCCTATAGCAAAAGAAAACAAAAAAGCAACTTTACCGGTTAACATATTTTGGTAAATCTTCAATAAAAATTAAAAAGTTTCTGAATAAAAAAGATATTGGGATAATCTTTAAAACAAATAACTCAATAGGAAAACGCTTGAAAAATTATAAAACAAAAATAAATAAAAATAACAAGTCTGAGGCCTATAAACTTAAAAGCGGAAGTTGCCCTAAAGTATACATAGGCCAAACAGGCAGATCCTTTAAAAAAAGGATTCAAGAACACAAAAACAATTTTTTACACAATAAAAACAGTTCTTCATACGCAAATTATTTAATAGAACAAAATCATCAATTAGAGGATAATTTTGAAATTCTCCATGTAGAAAGGAAAGGTGGTAAACCGAATTTCTTGGAAGTCATAGAAATAAATCGATTAAAGAACACAGGTAATCTGTTAAACGACCAAACAGATATTAACACCTCACCCTTGCTAAATATCATTTAACAAAAACCAGTATAGATTTCCCAATAATTCAAATAATAGGTAATAAAATGTCAATTAAGGGTATTGCTCTTATTCATTATTGTAAATCTAGATATAAGTTTTTCAAGTAACCAAATATTTTGTCATTTAAAATAGAACTTCTGATGAAGCTACAGTATTAGCGAAACGCGTCAAGTTTTTTAGTTAAATATAGTGGAAATCTGACAAATATTCGTCTTTTATTCATCGTTGAATATAGATTTCCATCAAGTAAAAGCCAGCACCCTACTTACTTAACTATAACAAAGCCTTCAATTAGTTGAAATAAGGGCAATAGTGAATGTAATTGCAAAATATAGAATCGACTCGAGATATACAAAACTTGAAAATGTTTACAAAAAAGCAACGATCACTATAAAGTTACACGTCGAATCGGAACAAATAAAATAGGGAAGGGACATAAGACGAGATGTCATGTCGCCAAAGCTATTTACAATGGTATTGGAAAACATATTTAAGAAAATAGAATGGGAAAGTCTTGGAATTATAATGTAGAAACACAAAGATTAAATAACCTTAGACACACAGTGTTGTACTTACGAAAAGTGAAAAAAGAACTGAAGATCAGAAGAAGTGGGGTTTCAACAGGAGTAAATAATGAAAAAATCACCCAAGCATATAACCAACAAATAAGCTAAGCCAGAATGACAATAGAAGAAATGAAAAATTATATATATCTGGGTCTAAACATAGGAATATATAAAGAAATACACAAAGGAAATAGAATCCTTGATCAAAACTACCAGTTTTTTCATATGACAGTCAATAAAGTTTTAATAGCCAGAATGATCGCCAACATCGAAAATGGATAGACACCTGAAGAAGAAGAAGAGGATGCAGACTGTGTGGACAAGCCGAGGAAACGGTGAATCATATCATATGTGACTGTGAGTCACTGGTGAGATTTAGACAACAAACTTTCGGGTCAGTAAAATTGGAACCGGGAGAAATACTCACTCACTCCTTAGCAGGACTGTACAGATTGAGCCAGGGGGCTAGGTTGACAGAGTGGCTGTAATGTCTAGGGTGAGCACAATAGGCCTACTCTGGTCGCAGTGCATCCAGCTTTAGGACGGACCCGGGAATATAATAAAAAAAAAAAAAAAAAAAGAAGAAGAGGATCCTAATACTTAGAAGGGGCTAGCGATCATAGAGCTATTATAGATAGAGTAGGGACAAATGTAAGTGACAGCCGATAGAAAGTGGGAGACAATCGAATACAGAAGACCATCCTATATCTCTCTTCACTATGCGTGTGCGGGTTCAACCATTTGCGTGGCAATTAATTTTTATTTCTTTGTATATATATATATATATATATATATATATATATATATATATATATATATATATATATATATATATATATATATATATATATATATACAGAGCACTAAGAGGCGAAAAATAATATAAATTTTTTTATGAAATTGAAATTTTTGAAGTCGGCGCCAAATTATTAATATACAAAACACCAGATGGTCCGCTTACTCATTCCCGTATATACCCGAGTAACCCGGGTCTCACATGAATCTGATTTTGCAGCGGTTCTTTTTCAGACTCTTCAGTAAATCAGTATCCAGTTGCGAAGTTACGATACTGGTCTTCAGTGCCGTTATCGCAGCCTTACTACCTAAGCTTGTGTTCATTACCCTATTCCTGTTTATGCCCCCCCCCCCCAAAGAGCTAGCCACACTGCAGAATGGCATAAATTTTCGCCGTAAAAATCATCTCACGCTGTTCGAGAGCGTTGAACTCTGTGACTCCCGTGCTCTTGTTAAACACTCTGGCTCCAGTCCTTTCATTTTGTAGCCACCAACTATAATCCATCAGAATCCATTTCTCGGAAGATTTCGCTCCTCCTTTCAATCTTCTCTATTTGGAAAAAAGTATCTCAAAAAATACGTTTCAAGAGCTGCGCCCTACAATCTCTTTGCTTGGGGGGTAATGGATCTCTCTACCACGCTTTCCCAGTCACCTGAGTAGTTGCTCATTCTAGTTCCGAAAGATCTTATGCAACTGAGACGATATGTAGCTTCAGGAGCTCGTTCTCTATGTATAAGTGAAGAGGAGATAAGCTCATCAGGATCTTCAGAACCCCGGTGGGGACAGTCTTTATCGTACTGATTATTCCCACAAAAACCACTCTTTGCACTTCGGAAACTGTGTTTGCGTTTTGTTGTACTAAACCACTATACTGTTGCGCCGTACGTGATCATGGACTGGATCACCATAGTGTAGATCCAAAATACCACTTTCGATGTCAGCCTCTAGATGCACCCAAATGCTCATTTACAAGACCAGAAGGCCCATACTTGATCGAGCCTCAATATGATTATTCCAGCTCAGTCCTGAATCCAGAATTATTCCGAAATATTTAAGAATAATTCTCATCAATGTAATTGTGGAGAGTGTTCCTATTTTTTTTTTTTTGAGAGTATCACCTCGGCCTTGTTCGGGTTTATTTCAAGCCCTTCTCTCCGCGATCCGGAGGGCCCGCATCATTTTTCCACCCAGGTCCCGAATATCGCGATCAGGGCACAAAATACTCAGGTCGTGGGTATAGGCCTGTGTATACAAACCAACCTCATTTAGTTTATTCAGTAGGTTGTCCACCACAGGGCTCCACAACAAAGGTGATAGAACTTCTTCCTGTGGACAGCCCCCTTCTTGACAGTGCTTTAACAGTAAGGTTGTTAAGCTCAGCATATATAAGTCTCTGAGTCAACATTGGTTTGATAGATGTCACTACTGTCGGTTCAGAGCCTCATCTTTGTAGAACATTACATATCAAATCGAGAGATATGTTGTCAAACGCCCTTTCGATATTAATAGAGGTGTAATATCAAAGGTGAATCGACCATTCGAGTATAATCTCACAAGGCGAAACATATACCGAGTCTAGCTCTATTAAACCACTGAAATATTGAAAATCAAACAATGTTTGATTGACAAATATTTACATATAAACTGATATATGTGGTAAATCTTAAACTGAATATTACAACAAAATACATATATCTCGACAATCCCTCATTTCTTAGCAATAAATGAAGAAATATATTCGGAGTATCTAAAAATAGTATATTCAGCAGACTAGGGACACCTTCAAAAAATGTTCTGTAAAAATGATTTAACTTTAATTACAACACTTAGCACCAGCGGAGCGTATTATCAAATCCCATTGTTTATTTCGAGAATATTATGTTTTAAATAACTTCTAAAACATCCACTCAGATTGAAATTTATCTCGATTAATTTCCGTCCATTCTCCCTAAAATCCGCGTTTTCGCCTGTGCAGCAATTTTGATGTTCCCGTTTCGGTTTTGTACTTTTTTCCGAATTGAATAAAACGACTTTAAGTTAAATGTGATTTAAGGACTTTAGGAAACTTTTATAATGGTCGCTGCTTAAAAAGACCGCAATTCAATAGCTGGTAGATCGAATTGAGGAAGTGCCTTTCATTCGACATATGTACATTTAAATTTAGCTGACCTAAGATATCTTTTATATCTTCTTTCAATAAGTTTTAAAATCTTGTATAAGTTTTAAAATCTTGGCTATTTCTGTATTGCACATTAGCAAAAAATATGTCCTATTATTATAAGTCCAAAATTAGCTGGTTCGAAAAGTCTCGAGAATACTTAAAAGCACAACT
Source organism: Diaprepes abbreviatus (assembly GCA_034092305.1). NCBI lineage: Eukaryota > Metazoa > Arthropoda > Insecta > Coleoptera > Curculionidae > Diaprepes > Diaprepes abbreviatus. Next base: position 6,795,827 of record JASJET010000129.1, read on the forward strand.
TTTGGCAAAATTCGACTTAATTTATCAACATAATCTGATCTCCAAACCTTTAAAATCCGCTTCAGTATATATTTTTTTTTTGAGGTTTGCGAACAAGTAATAGTCGCTGTGGGACAAATCTGGAGAATATGGTGAATTTGGAAACAATTGTAAGTATAATTCATGCATGCTTATGATACCATGCATTGTCTAGGCGAAGGATTATTTTTTTTCTTCATTTGGGGGCGTTTTCTTCCATTAAATGCACAAATATCGCCATATAATATTCGCTACTGATGATCCTTAAAAAATAAAATATCTGAATTAATTCAGATTTTGAATTTTTGTGGCGCTTCTTCATAATCATTTAGCATCGAACTAAAATTTTCAAATACTCGCTGGAGCATCGCTTTCGGAATCGTGTAGATTTCGTCTGTGATTCTTACCCCCATAAAAACCAGCAGGTGTTAAATCTGGACTTCGCGGTAGCCAGTTGATGTCCCCTCGGCGACTTAACACTCTTTCAAGGAATAAATCATGAAGAGCTGCCACAGAATCATTAGTGAGATGGAAAGTTGCTTCATCTCGTTAGAAAAATGTATTCCGGTTGTAGCCAATTTAGTCTTTTATTTCTGAAGTCAAACAAGTCCCAATAATATGGCAATAACGATCGAAAATGACAGTCTGAGTGCGACCACGGATATATTTAAAAAAATAGGGACTGATCATTCCTTGGCTTCATATAGCAGCCCAAACGACAACCTTAGGCGAGTATAAGGATTTGCATGGGGGAATTTTTGGGGTCGTACACAACGAACCTGAAATTATTTTTAAAAAATTCAATATGGCGGATCCAATATTTATTATTATTATTATTTATTTTGTCGGATTTTCTCTAAAATTGGTGTGGAGAAGTTTTCGGGAGCGTACATAATGAATGCAAAATATTTTGAAAAAATTCAATATGGCAGATCCAATTTGGCGAACGAAAAAATTAATTTGAACCGATTTTCTCCGAAATTGGTATGGAGTAGTTTTCGGGGTGGCATAAAACAAATCCGAAATTATTTTAAAAAAATCGAATATGGTGTAACCAATATGGTGGATTAAAAATTAATTTTATCCGATTTTTTTTCAAAATTGATATGCGAGAGTTTTTTGGATCACACATTACAAATCTGAAATTATTAAAAAAATAAATATGGCGGATTAAGGTTTCTACATCTCTCGATTTTGTCTAAAATCAGTATTGGAGATTTTTTGTTAGCGTTAATTACGAATTTAAAATATTTTTTTGAAAAACTCAATATGGCGGATTCAATATGGCGTCCTAAAAATTTTTTACATTTTTCGATTTTCTCCGAAACTGATATAGGGGGTTCTTGTGGGTGTAGATTATGAATTGAAAAGTACTTTTTCAGGATTCAATATGGTGAATCCAATATAGCGGATTAAAAACTTTACATTTTTCGATTTTGTTCAAGGGTGGGACTGAATCGTTTTTCAGGGTAAATAGCGAAGATAAAATTATTTTTAAAAAATATGTCAGACGGTCTAAAAATTTTAAATTTCCGGATTTCATTCAAAAATTGAACTAGAGAGTTTTGAAGGGTTTAGATTAGATTAAGACGTTGAAATTATTTTTTTAAAATTCAATATGGCGGATTCAATACGGTGGGTTGAAAATATTACCTTATTCGCATTTTTTCAGATTTGGTATTAGGAGATTTTTGGGGGTCGTGTAGTACGAATATGAAGTTAATTTTTTACAACTATTAGGTTAATAAGATACAATATGTGGGATTAAAAATTTTACATTTTCTGACTTCGTTGAAATCAATATTGCGGGGGCGTATACAAACTCAATATGCAGTATAAAATATATCGGGCTAAGAAATTTACGTCTATAGTTTTTTAAATATCGATATTGGAAGGTTTTGGGGCCTGTATTACCAATCTAAAATTAATTTGAAATTTAATATAGTGGATTTACTGTGATAAACTAAATATTTTTTTAATACAATTCAATGGTAGTTAGAGAACTCTAAGAATCAAAGAATTTTTAGGGGTTCCATTTAGGGTGATTTACAACTTTGGGTAAAATGTGTATTTTTTGCCAACTTGGAGTCATTACGAGGTATAATAATCTCGATTAGTACTTAGTTTAAATAATTTATGGATATTATAATTAATTCAAAACTAAAAATCGAAAAATAAAATTTTTATAAAAAATTGAACAGACATCTAAAAAAGCGTTAAAAAGTGGAAAATAACTATAAATTTTTATACGAAATTGAAATTGACAAAATGTGATTCACATAAACAGATTAAACATACTTTATTTGTAATTGCTTTCTTACCATAATTTGCATATATCAGTAGCTATTTCATTTAAAATAATTTGGCGCCGATTTCAAAAATTTAAATTTTATATAAAAATGTATAGTTATTTTTCACTTTTTAGCGCACTTTTAAAAGTCGGTTCAATTTTTTTATAAAAATTTTATTGATATAAAATTCAAAATATGTTTAAAAACGGTTAGACTTAAGTATAAGACATTATACACGAAATATATGTCTATATTTTTGTGTAAAATCTAAAAATGAAACAACATATAGGGTACCCCATTTAAAATAAGCAAGAAGGCATCAGCTTCCGGTATAATCAGATGTACCATCATCTTGAAAATATTTTAGCCCAATTGCCGCCATCGATTATAGCCTGGTTTTACAAATTTACAAAAGTCAATTTGCCGGGAAATTGATCACGGCACTTCGTTATGGGACAACCGGTATAACTTGTTTTAAAAATTATTGGCTAAATTTTTAATACAATTATATTAAAGAAACTTAGCTCTCAACCAACTGAAAAAACCTTATACTATAAGGGCACACGTGCTTTGTTCTAACACAGTTAGAGATAAAGCACTATCTCAGATTGCAAGAATACCAGGAAAAGGTGGAAGCCTTTCTTATGGTAGTGCACCGCCATCTATAGACCGGTTTCGAACTTGTTAGTTCTCGTTAGTACAGAATAAGCTAGCGCACTTCAGCATCGGAAAAGTAAATCCTTTAAGCAACTTATATTAGACAAAATATGAAATCTTATACAAGTGGTGCCCTCTCCCAGCATTCCACGCAATCTGAATAAAAAATCTCGTAGAGATCTGTATATATATATATACATATATATATATATATATATATATATATATATATATATATATATATATATATATATATATATACATATATATATATATATATATATATATATATATATATATATATGTAATCGAAGGTTTTCGGGCATCACGTGTATGTGCCGAGTCCCTCTCAGGACTGTAAGGCAGCTGACGTTTCGGTGAAATCTCATTCACCATTTTCAAAGCTCACTGGATGGAGACAGAACAGGAAAGAAAACTACCGTTTCTGGATATCCTACTGAAAAGAAAAGAGGATGGTTTGCTTTCGCACACTGTCTACAGGAAGCCCACTCACACCAACAGGTATCTCAACGCCGATTCACATCACCACCCCGCCCAATTATTTGCAGTAGTGAAATCACTTACGTCTCGATAGCAGTCCCTTACAGATCCAGAAAATTATCACAAAGAGAAGAACATACTGCAGGAAACTCTAACAAAGAACTGTTATAAAAAAGAACATATAGACAAGGTTCTAAAAAACAAACACTTTTCCCCAAAAAATCGCGAAAACCAAGAGAATAGCTCCAAGGCTTTTGTTCCTTATGTAAGAGGCACCACAGACAAGATCGCAAGAATTCTCAGGAGACACAACATTGAAACCATTTTCACCACAGACCGTAAAGTAAGGGATCTCTTGCCAACATCTAAAGAAAGAATCCCTATAGAAAACCAGGGAGTGTACGAAATTCCATGCGGAGAGTGCAGTTCTTCTTACGTAGGCCAAACTAACCGTAAAATAAGCGCCAGAAGAGATGAACATATAAACGCTGTCAAGCAAAAAACAACTTCCTCTGCTCTGGACCAACACTGGTTAAACACAGGACATAAGATTTAAAAATTTCTCGGGAACAAAAATGCTATCGAGATGTGAAAACCTGTCCACAAGAGTTATAAGGGAGGCTATTGAAATTGCAAAGAGGCCCAACAACTTAAATAGCAGAGATGATGGCCAACGTGTGCCTAATACTTGGAAAAATATGCTTACAAAACATCAACCAGTACCACTTAGTAACGAAGGAGATTACAACTCGGCAACGCAACCACAAACACTGGCAACAGGGCCGATGACGCGCAGCAGGTCACGCCACCTGATGTTCGGAACCATTCGGAAAACGAACACGTCCGACGCGCACACGGTACCGACAACACCGGAGCTTTGAAAATGGTGAATGAGATTTTACCGAAACGTCAGCTGCCTTACAGTCCTGAAAGGGACTCGGCACATACACGGGATGCCCGAAAACCTTCGATTACACATCACACCCGTGAGAATATCCGACATAACATATATATATATATATATATATATATATATATATATATATATATATATATATATATATATATATATATGAAAAAACCTTATACTATAAGGACAAACGTGCTCTGTTCTAACACAGTTAGAGATAAAGCACTATCTCAGTTTGCACGGTTTATATTTACAGATCTCTACGAGATTTTATATTCAGATTTCGTGGAATGCTGGGAGATGGCACCGCTTGAATTAGATTTCATATTTTGTCTAATATAAGTTGCTTAAAGGATTTACTTTTCCGAAGCTGAAGTGCGCTAGCCTATTCTGTACTGACGAGAACTAACAAGTTCGAGACCGATCTACAAATGGCGGTGCCCTACCATAGGAAAGGCTTCCACCCTTTCCTGGTATTCTTGCAATCTGAGATAGTGCTTTATCTCTAACTGTGTTAGAACAGAGCACGTTTGTCCTTATAGTATAAGGTTTTTCAGTTGGTTGAGAGCTAAGTTTCTCTTATATAATTGTATTTTTATACACCCAACTGCAAGTATATTGTCCACTTTTTATTTATAAATTTTTTATATTTGCATATCAGAAAATTTCATTTAATTTCTTAAAATTCGAAAGTTATCGCAACCTAAAAACATCCTTTATACGGAATCGAATAACTGTGTGATAGTAGAAACTGCAATTTTTCGATAAAATACCTTAATAATCGATTAGTTTATTGTCGACGCCGTTGTACGGTTTTTAGTAATAAAACATTTAAAACGTTTTAAAATCCCGGGGATATCGATCATGTTCTGCCCAATTATTATTTTAAAAACGAACTAGAAATACATCTGAAAAATAGTCGGGAAATAAAACAAAACCATCAATTTTAATAAATATACAATGACATGTTTCGTGTGTGAATTGTCCGTGTTTTCACTACATTTTTCACTCCTAATTGGTCTTTTGACTGGTGAATATATATACAGTAAAATGCAATATCAGACCATCGGTGGATTATTTTTTTGTTTATTATTTTGATATATGACTTGAATGAATTTTAAAATGAAAACATCGCTTTCGTTGAATACAGCGTGACTCTCCGGAAACTTTATCGATCGATTGTGGGAAAACTATTATTAAGATAAATCAGAAAATTTGACAGTGTACTAACGTGCAACGTGCATGGGGGACAGCCGGTTAAAATATTTTCAAGATGGCGGCACTTCCAGTTATACCGGAAGTAGATGTCAACTTGCTTATTTTTAATGATACACCCTATATATTATTGCATTTTTGATTTCTACGTAAAATTATAGACATATTTCATGTATAATATTTTATACTTAAGTCTAACCGTTTTGGACATTTTCAAATTTTTATGTCAAAAATGACGTTTGCGGACCAAAACTTAACTATAAGTTTTTCCTATAAGAAAGTCTTTATTATTTAATTTGGGTTAGTTTCCGTGAAGACGAAGAAGTAGTCTTTTTAGGATATTTTGAATATTATTAGTATAGAGTTTTCAAAAAAGAAGAATAAAAAATATATTTAACAAATCGTCAAAAATCAATTTTTTCAAATCGAAAGCACCTATTTTTATAATTTTATCATATTAAGCATTAAAATAAGGGTAACTTTGTATAAGGTTGTCTATTCCAAAAATTTGTAGTTTTCAAAGTATTGGCAATTTAACATTTTTCTATTGTAAAAATGCCATATGGCTTTTATTATTAGTTGTCTATGACGGCGAGGCGTGGCGAAAATATTACAATCGAACCCTACAGAATTGTCTCTATTTCTTGCCATTTGACATTCGTTAATAATAATCATATCATGGCGATTAAATTACACGCACGAAGATTATTTAAACTTTTTATTATTTATGGAAAATGTGATAGAGTTATTTCAAGAACATGCGATACATATGCGATCCGATGTCGGATAAAACATACACCAATACTATCAAGTGTTAAAAAGTGAAATCTCGGAATTGCTGCGAAAAAAATATCTTAAACTGGGTAATTAAAATTGCAATTAATTTCGCGCCAGTGAAATCAAGAATTTTTGGCCCAAATGAAATCTCAAAATTTTACTATGAAATATAATATATTATTACCAACTATGTCCGCCTTACCAAATACTGGCAACACCCTGTAAGGTACCTCAGTTCAGACTTACCTAATGATTGTCCTAATGCTGACTGGAGTCTACTTATACGCTAGCTCATCTCAGGGTAGATTCGTTGTTTTTATATTTTTCCACTATTTTTAATATATTGCCTGTGTAAGTTTTATAAATGTTTAATTCAAGAAAAAGGCGCCACCAAATTTTACTTTAGAATGAGCCTTAATGATTATACTACGAGTAATTGAAGTAAAGAAAACTTGGAAAAGAATAAATATTTAATATGTCATATCCGGATAAATAAATCGCAGAGTCTAAGTACTTAAAAGTATCCTTATTTAAAATTATAGGAAATAAAACCAATTAAATAGAGGCCAATACATTTATTCCTCACGGTATACCCCTTCCCAGATAATAAGTATAACCCCTGGAAAAAGTTATCACCATGTGAATTATTGCAAGCTCCTCTCATGGGGCTATCTAATAGAAATGCGATTACAATTGGTAAATTGCAAATAAAATAAAAAACTTTGTTAACGACTTAGTCGAAAATTATTGACTTTCCATGATGTAGAAAAGGTGAAAATTATAACAAAAAAACAAGAATAAGTTAAACTTGACAGTGTCCTGCACAGTGAACGGCAAACCGATCCGAAAGTAAACAAATCAACTACACTTGGAAGGTTTACGTCGACAAAGCCTAGTTATAGAAGAAAAGAACGCACTCTATTTTATACTAGACTATGAAGTTCCGTAAGCCCAACAATGCAGGAGACTATCAACTTTGCAGTAATAAAAAAAAATAAGCAATATCAAGAGAAAGAATTAGAAAATTGATAATGAAAAGATAATGAGTGTTTAAGTATTAGTTAACAGAAATATAAGCAATAGTGGTTAAAATCTTACAGAGTTTACTGGTTCGCCGCAAACATTATGTAATATGGTAAATTTAGCAAAAGATAGATATCATTAGAAAAATATTAAAGTCCAAATATTTAAAATCTATTAGTTAGAAAAAAGTTCAAGGAAAATCAACAAGAAAACCAATAAACACTGTTCATATTTATTCCATAATTAAGAAAAGGTTTTTCCCAATCTGTGATACATTGTCTCGAGGTACCTAACGAAATTTACAAATTACAGAAAAATGTTAAGTTTCGATGTCAATCAAAATTTCAAAATGTAAACAAAAAGAATGATCTGAATATAGATGAAACCAATATTAATGAATGAAAAACAAAAGGTAATCATTAGTTTTATAGTAGAAAACATCGTTTATTGTAAATTTACGTTTCAAGTTATGCATGTCATTGACGACCTTTAAAGAAAACGTACAAATCAAAAATCTATTTATTACTTTAGTAATCTGAACCTGTAATTTAATGTAGAAAAATGTAAAAGAAAATATTTATTATTTAAGATCAAATTTTAACCGTAACAAAAGATTATAAAAATTTCAAGAACTTTGGATCTATAAAAGCTAAAAGAAATAGAAATAAATCAGTTGTTGATAAAATAAAGTTACCAAAATTATTTGAGTAAATGTTCAATTTGACTCCCTTGAACTTCCAAATATTTTTCACATCTAAGCAGGAACTCTTCATGGGTGGCTCTTCTTACTGAATGAAAATTAAGTTTTTCAAATGCTATTCTGATGCACTGCATGCAATCTTCTTTAGAGGTTAATGCCGTGTTGTATACTTTGTCCCCCAAATAAAAAAAAATCAAGTACTGTTAGGTCGGGGGAGCGAGATGGCCAAAGATGTGGTCTATTCTTGGCTATCCATTGATCATAAAACAAGTTTTGGTGATGATTATTAACTAAATGGTTATTAATGATGATTATACTGACAAAATAGATTTCTATGATCAGCCAGCGGCAAGTTATCTAAATAGTTCACTTCCAAATTTCTCAAGATGTCGACGTAGCGCTCACCGATAAGTTAAAAAACGTATTTTGTGTCTAGAAGTCTTCAAAAATGACTAACTTACCCTTCAGATTATCTTGGTAGAATTCTAGGGCGATGCTGCCGTCATTTTTTATAGCGCAATACACGTTAAACTGCCAAGACTCTTAACAACTATATTCTTTAAATGGATGTACGTTTGAGTCGCTTCAATAGTGGGAATTGCGTCGATTAAACAATCCATTTTTTGTGAATTTGGCCTCGTCCGACCAAATAATATTATCCAAAAAACCGGCATTCTCTTGTGACCGAAGTAAAACAAATTGGCAGAACTCTACTCTTTATGGAAAATCAGTGCCTTTTAAATGTTGTACTACGGAATATACATAAGGATGAAAATTGTGTTGCTATAAGATCCTTAACACCGATGTTTCAGATAATTCAAATTCTAATGCTACTTGCCATTTTTAATTTCACAACCACAAAACCTTGTATATTTATTATAATGGTCCGGATTAAAGGTCCTAGTAAAAGTCCTTTCTTGTTAGACACGAATCGCTCTATTTTTATATTCAGAGTAGGCCTTTCAAGCCTCTCTATTTTAGTCTTATCACTTTATTACCGATCACACAATGATTCTGCAATTGAACTCTAAACGGAATTCATTTTGGTTATTACCAAAACTAAAATGCAAAACGTAAAAAAAATACAATAACGTACCGTACAACAAACCAACGAAAACTACAAAACAACGAAATTAATGGGCAAACTAGAGGTGTTTTCTTGCGGAATAACCTGGTTTAATATATGTTTAGATCTGTTTTGAAACACATTTGAAATGGCGTTACTATTTTTGATATCTCGAATAAGATAATGACGAAGTGCATATGTTCACTTATTTGAAAGCATATCTATAATTGTTGTAAAATACTTTCAATGTGACGTCACTATTTTAACGCCAGAGTCTCTTTCAACCTGGTTGAAATACATTGACAGCGAAAATACAGCTAAAACATAGATGTGCAAGTCGATTTGCAATATTCATCAAGCTTATGAGACGTCTTGGATAGGCAACTCCATATACGCTCCAATATATTAGCTTGGATTGCATTAAAAGTGTACACCAGCAAAGCGACAACGTTTCCAGGCGTAATATTACAATGCCGACAAATTATTCTTGACATTTGGACGAAGTAAGTTAAATTATTAGAATAATTGACTGCTGTTCACTTATAATCTAGGAAAAAAATTAATATAAATTTAATCATTAAATTATCAGTAGAAAGAAAAAAATATTTGTACTTATATTTATTAGTATGTTTTATTTTAATTTACAATTTTTTTCGGGTTTGCGCAAAAAATTATCTATTTTATCAAAAATATTGAAATAATCTACAAAGTTAATGGATATTGGATTTTTTACTCATCGAAAAGTCCTTAACCTTTTTTATAACACTACGTAAAATGCAAAAAAAACGTTATAACCTTTTTCAATTGCTCGTACAAAGGATAAAATATCCATTTCAAACTGACCATCTTTTAGAAACTCCTAAAATCCCTGTCATTTAAAAATTCCTTGAAGTCCTCGATCGGTCTTAAGTTACAACCATTTTATACAAACCGAAAATAGCAACAAAACCGATATAGCATCATGAATTGCTGCAGAGGCGAAAAACACGGATTTAATGGAGAATGGAAGGATATAAATCGAGACGAACTTCCATACTGGTGAACGTTTTAGGAATGTGCTGACCAAAAAAACAAAATACCGAAGGAGAAAGCAAGGCAATATCTAATTTAATGATGTTTTAAAAGCCTCTTTTTCCGATTGGAGATTGAGTTTGGTTATATAGGGTATTCCAGAAATTGCATATAAACATTTTTTTTGAGATATTTTCTTGGCGAATGTACATAACGAAGTAGAACTTTGTACAATAATATACAGTGTGACCAGCAGGCGCGGATCCAAGGGGGGGGGGCGATCGCCCCTCCCCCCAAGAGCTTTGAGTTTAGGAAAATGGACCCGATTTTTCCTCTTATACTAAAGTTTATTTAAGAACTAGAGAGAGTAATAAATCATTTTTTAACTTTTTTCTCTTCGCAAACTACCTGTGTTCTTTGGTCCGGTGTCTTTAGCAAAATCTGTTAGACACATATATTTTTCATAGGAATGGGTTGGAAATTTTATAATCAAAAATACCGGTCTATAATAATGGACTAAAACGTAGCCTTTTTCTCTCAAAAAATTTAAGGCTATAATTTAAATACTTACAAAATATCCATTGTCAAAAATACAAAAAGTTAAACATATATAAAAAAATAAATTCGTCCATATAATATTAAAATATTTTTGGGGCTATCGGTCATTTTATTATTAATTAAAAATATTTTTAGGCTATTTGACGTTTCAGTTTATTTATTTCTTAAACCATCTGCAGAATTACAATTAAACACTCAAAACGGATTCCAATGTAATTACTTTTTTTATGTTGTAATTAAAATTAGACCTACTTATTTTTATTTCTATTGTACTGATATCTTAATTTAATTTACTTTATTATATGGAAATACGATAGCCCCAAAAAAAATAAGATAAACATGTTAATTTTACACGCTTAAGAAAGAGACACAAATACAATAATAAAATAATAAAAAACTTACGGCTAATTAGAATTAAATATAAATAAAATTAAAGAGTGGGACACACTAAAATAAAAATATATAAAAAAATAAAAAAATATATAAACAACATTAAACAATAAAATACAACAAAAACAAAAATTTAAATAATAAATTGTGTTTACACTAGTAAACATTACGTATCTAATTCCTAATCAAAGTCCGTGAAACTATCTTCGCTTAAATTAATTATAATTGGTTCTTCTATCTCACCGATCATGAAATCGAGTTCTCACATTTTGTTTTATTCTTTTATTATATGGATTTTTCCCAATTTTCCGCAGTAACTTTATTCAAAAAAGTCTTTCAAAAGTTTAGTTAAATTACTAATTTTGTTAATTGTGTTATTTCTAGCAACTCTACCTTTTACTTCAGAGAGATATTTACTTCTCCAACGGACAGTTTCTGGACGATCTATTGGAACAGATTTTCTATCTAGTTTTTCCCAGCAAAAATTAAGTTCTCTGAGCAATTTCCAGAGATCAGTTCTTTTAATTTCAGGTAAATCGCGATCTTCATTGATTTTGGTTATAATTTTGTAGATGGTTGGGATCTGCTTCTCATAATAAAATGTATATACAACCCCTTTAATTGCAGTTTTCCTCTCTTCTTCCAACGAGGTTTTTCGTCTACCTGTGATGGAATGTGGCTTGGGAGTACTAACAATTCCAGTCGTTTTTTCGCCTTCAATATTTGGTACATAGCAGATTGTCCAACTCCTGTCTGCCTTTTATATTAGGAATGAGTATGCTGTTTGCACTCCCCCCCCCCCTTGACAACTTGTTTTCTTGCCATACTGTAATTTTGTGATATCACCGCCCCCCCCCCCCAAAGAGAGGGGCTGGATCCGCCCCTGGTGACCAGTAAAGTCCGCATCATATGGGATTTTTTTATTAATGGCTTTATCCGAAATTTGATTTTGGCAACAATTTCTGCTTGGATCGAAGTGAAAATTTGTCAAAAAGATAGTAGTAATATGAAATTACCTTATACAGGGTCAAAAACAAACAAACTTTGTGTGACCAAATTTTAATAGCCCTTTTTGGATTTTGTAGAAAAACACACATTTAATATGGCGCTATTTTAACCAAAACATGTCTGAGATGAAGCATTGCCAAAACTAAAACGTTTTATGCAGGTTGCGTTTTGTCATATTTTGCAACAGTGGTGCAGTTTAGAAAAAATGGGCAAAAAATCTAAATTATCTTATACCGCTGAAATTTTGCACATGGGCAAAAATTGCATGCAGAAAAATTTTTTCTTATAATTTTTTTCGAAATTTTGAGATAAAACTCCGCTTTTGAATTTTTTTTGGAAAATAATTCAAATTTGACAGATAAAGCTAATCACGTAATTACTATTTTTTTTTGGTTAATTTTCATCTATATCGAAGCAGAAATTGATGCCAAAGTCAAATTTCGAACAAAGCTATTAATAAAAAGAAATGCTCTCCCAGATCGTTTCGTAAACATTTTTTTCGAGATAGATTAACTGCAAGTGGAAAAACTGCAAAAAAATAGTTGATATTACGCAAAATAACAGGCAGTTATCGTTATTCGTTCCAAATAATTTGACTTCGACAGAGAGATCAGAAAGTATGGACTCATATAATTGGGATGTTAATTATTTTTGGGAAAGTGTTTAAAACTACGCATAAGTACGTAACGTGGCCGAAAATCTTTAAAATTATCTTTTTTAATACAAATAAAACTCTAAAAATCATAAATTTTAAATTCCGTTTCAAATTTTCCTCCTAAACGCCAACACCTGTCACTTGGCCGCTGTGACGTCATACTGGTAAACTGACAAGGATATATAAATTTGTTTCGTAATTTTTGTGATAAAAGATGAGTTCTAAGTAATTTTAAGTATTGTGCGATGCCTCAGTGTACAAGTTATAATTAAAACACCTGAAAATTTATTTATTTGGATTCCACGTTAGTAAAATAATAGGAAAATGTGACTTCAGCTAGCCCGGCATTACTCGTTTTATTTTAGTTTTGAGGTTTTAAATACCTATGATTATTATTATGTATTCATGATCCGTTGCGAAAATAACAATCCTTGAGAAATTACTTACATGGAGGTCTTCATGAATGAATGAATGAATGAATGAATGAATGAAAAAGGGGTGGTGATACAAGGTCATCGATGCTTAGGCCTCCATTGGGCTCTTTATATCCCACCATATCTGCAGATTATTCGAGGCCGATAGCCTTTGCGAATCCAAGCAGCCTCGTTAGTTGAGCTGCTTCCGGTAACAAAATTGTATCTCCGAAATATTTTTGCCTCAGTCCGTTGAGTGCTGGGCACACTCTGAGGACATGGCCAACAGTTTCATCCTCCTCCAAACACCATCTGCATGTCGGGTCGTCTTCGACACCGATTCTATGAAGATGGCCCCTGAGGTGACAATGTCCTGTCAAAAATTCCACCACAATTCTCAGCTCTTTTCTTCCCAAGAAGAGAAGCTCTTTAGTACGACGTGCACTAGGCCCAGTTATATGTTCCTTAGCACACCTCATTCCAGGACTCCCCTCCACGATTCAATAAATTTGCGTTCCAGCAACGATTTTAATTCCCTTTTGCCAATAGCAATTGGGACAGGTAATATTGATTGTGGTCCATATGGTTCAATCGCCGAACCCAACTTTGCTAGACGGTCTGCTTCCTCATTCCCGCGTATGCCCGAGTGACTCGGGACCCATACCTGACTGTGCAGCCTTTCCTTGTCATACTATTTAGTACATCTTTGCAATCAGACACCAGTCGCGAAGTCACGAGACTGGACTTCAGTGCCAATTTCGCAGCCTTACTGTCTGAACATTTATTTATTACTCTATTCCTGTCTACGTCCCTCTCACAAAGATGGGCACACTGTAGAATAGTATAAATTTCCTCTGTAAAAATTGTCGCACATTGTCCGAAAGGGTAGTACTCTCTGACCCCCGCACTCTTGCCGAATACTCCGGTTCCAGCTCTTCGATCTTGTTGATATCCATCAGTTACCACCAGGATCCATTTTTCGCAAGATTTTGTTCTCCCTCCCAATCCTCTTTACTTGGCAGAAATATCTCCAGGGAGAGGTTGGGTTTTAAAAGCGGCGTCATGTAATCTGTCCGCATGGGAAGTGATGAATGGAGGTCTTAATATTTCTAAATTCAGCAGAGCAGAAGTTATTTTTTGTTGCGAAGAAATTGGCCACCATAAAACAATCAATTCTCGGCAAATTCGAACTCTTAATAAATCCACTTTCCGTCATGAGAAAATTTCTTAGTATTATGTTATAAGGGAATAGTAAGCAAATTTCAAAGAAATTACATGAAAATGACTATAAAATATTAACCAATCAAAATATCCGTTTACAGCGATGACGAGCGTGACCTAAAATCAAAAAGTTTATACATTTTACTAGATTTAATAATTCTAAATCCCTTAAAAAGAATACAGTGCATATTGAATAATATTTATAATTCAATTAGGTTTAGATAAGATGGTTTATAAATTTAACACAAAAAACTGCACCCACTGACATGATTGTATTTTTCTAAATAAAATTTGTATTTGTATTTTTGAATCATTGGTTTGACTTTTTATGATAACGATTATATTTTCATCTGAACTCACCTGAGAGATAGAAAATTGGCATCACTGTTTTAAATGTCCAATCACAGTCAGAAATACACATGTGGAATTGAGTGATATTTATTTAAAATTTAAAAAAAATTGGAACAAATTGATTATACTTAGGTATAGTCATTTGTGTCTGGCGCCCAACAATTTAATAAGTATCATATATATATATATATATATATATATATATATATATATATATATATATATATATATATATATGTGTGTGTGCGTGTGTGCAGTCAATAAAATACAAACAATTTAATTATAAAAATAAAACAAAAAAATAAACAATTCAACTTAATTTTGTTTTACGGGCACGTTGCTCAGTCGTAACAATATATATATATATATATATATATATATATATATATATATATATATATATATATATATATATATATATCATTTTTCCTTTATTTTGTCTTTTTTTGGGTTTAAGTTCTATATTTAACAAAAAAAGCAAAACTATTGACGTTTCGTCCTTTATTTAAGGCATTTTCAAAACTTTTTCTTCCTAAAAATATTTTTATATAATTAAAACATTCACATAAGAACATATATACAATTTTAAAAACTAACAAGACACTTTAAAAACAGTATTTAAATTTTTAAAATTTTTAAAATATTTAATTTTACCGGTACATACCTTGACATTTTGTTACTCTATTACTAAATAAAATTCAAATTTTACATCGTCTACTGAGGATACATGGAATGCGAATGCGTTTTATTTTTTATATATTTTTTTATATTTTACAATGCACAAAAAAAAAAGAAATAAGGTATACGTTTAATTTTATGTTTAAGAGGATATTCAATTTTTGATTCTTATTTGACAGGATCGAATACTTAATATTTTTCTTTAAATTAGGCTTGTGTAAATGTGGCTCAAATTTCCCATATCTGTTCTATAGTTAACAGTGTTTTTATATTTTTTAATTTCTATCATTTCCTTTATCTGTAATTTTTGGTAATTCATATCTTTGTTTTTTATTATGGTACTGTTATAATCAAAAGTATGTTTTTCGTCCTGTGTGTGTTTGTTTAACGCTGTTGAGGCGTTTTTCATATATTTATGGCCATTTAATCTGTTCTTCAGCAATTGGCTCGTCATGCCTATATATTTTTTGGGACAATTTGTGCAAGGGATTGAATATATTACATTTGATTTATTCATGAGAGGAGTTTTACTTTTTAAATTTGTGAACAATATATTTAATTTATTATGTGACTTGTGGCATACGATAATATCATGCTTTTTTAAAATGTATTTTATTGTTTCTGACAGCTCACTAGTGTAAGGTAATGCTACATATTTTTGCTGTTTATGTTGTATGTTTTTCGTTTTTACGTTATTATAAAACTTATATGTTCGTTTATCAATTATTTTGGTGATAGTCTTTTTGTTGAAATTATTATTTATTAGTGTCTTTTTTACTTTTTGCAGTATTTTTGGTCGGAATCCTGGAGATGTTAGGGAGATAGCACAATCAGACAGACCGATTATAACACTATTTTTTTGAGTTTTTGAATGATTAGAGAAACAGTTTAGATATCTACCTGACCAAGTTGGTTTGGTGTACTATTCAGTAAAAATTTTGTTTTTTCTGCGTATAAGTGTCATATCTAGAAAATTTATTTTATTATTATTTTCTGTTTCGGACGTGAACTGTAATTTTTCGTTGAAACTGTTAAACTCTTGGAGAATTTCATTTATTTTATTTTGTGGTACGGCTGCTATGCAATCATCAACAAAACGTTTGAAAAATATTATATTAAAATTTAATTTTTCTAAAACTTTTTCCTCTAAATATTCCATTACTATCTGAGCAATGGTAGATGAAATAATAATAATAATATATATATATATATATATATATATATATATAGTCGGCATTACCGTGCTACTTTAAATGCGATCAGCTGATTGCTATTTAAGGCTCAAAAAATATGGCAAAAATGCCTTTTAAGCTTATAGTCTCTGCTCTTTCTCTCTCTCTCTCTCTCTCTGCACGGCGAAGTTTTAAATCATTTATAGTTGCACCAGATGTTTATTTCGCCATATCGTCGATTTGGTGACCGGTATTAAATGAGTCACTGACAGAAATTATGGACTTTAGGTTTATTTTAAATAAATGTGCAATTTTTCTAGTTAAATAAAACATTCCCAATAAACATTTAACTTCACCGATGATCTAAAAATTGTAATAGGAAAAATATAGTATCTGACGAACACGTAATGTTTATTACCCAAAATAATGACATCATAATCGTTACGTGCTTTTAAAATAATAGGCTATTTCCTAATGAAAAGTTATTCGATGCATAAAGTATAAAACACTGTTCATAAATAAAAATCATAAAAATACATACACCATCCATAAATATTCATTACCACGTTGTGTTTCCTGTATTTTTTTTATCTCTAATTGGTCTTGTGACAGGTAGATATATATGATTAAAGGTAGCAAATAGTGGGACAACCATTGGTTTCGTATTTTCTGTTTATTATTTGATAAATGACCTAAATAAACCTCTGAAAATATAAAAGCTACGATCATACAATATATTAAATTCAGTGTAAATATGTACGCGCATAAAAACGCGATGTATGGTGTATGATCATGTAAATTACGTATACATATATAACAAATTTTTCCTTTTTTTTTTATAAAATTGGTATTAACTTGTGGAAATGTCATAATACTCTTCCATGTAATTACTATAAATACTAATAATAATTTTGGTGAAATATAATATTTATCACTGATTAAGATACATAGGGTATCCAATCAGCGGCGAATGTAGTCTCTCTTTGGGGGGGGGGGGTGATATCATAATGCATGTATTGCAAGTGAAAAAAAGTTGTTGGCGGGGGGAGGGGGAGACGCCAGCAATTCTGAATTTGAAGCTCTTGGGGAGGCGATCGCAAGCGAAAGCGAGCTGTCGACGAGGGGGGAGGTCGATGCCAACAATATTCACATTCCTAGGTAAGAGATAGGGTAGGGTCTATTTTTCTTCTTGCAAAGCTCTTGGGGAGGGGAGACGATCGCAAGCGAACGAGAGTTATCATTGGGGGGAGGAAGATGTCCACAATATTCATATTCCTAGGTAAGCGGTAGGGTTGGGTCTACTTTACTGAATTCAGAGCTCTTGGGGGGGGGGGCGATTGCAAGCAAACGCGAGTTGTCGGTATTGGGAGATGCTAACAACATTCACATTCCTAGGTAAGAGGTAGGGTCGAGTCCATTTTTCTGGATTCAAAGCTTTTGGAGGGGAGAAACCGCAAGCAAACGCGAGTTGTCACCGGGGGGGGGGGGGTACCAACAGCATTCATATTCCTAGTGTAAAAGTTAGAGTTGGATCATTCAAAGCTTTTAGGAGGGCGATTGTCTCCACCACCGCCACCTTGGATTTGCCACTGTCTCAAATACGTTTCGGGGCCCCCAAATAACTTTGCAGGATCGAATTTTCATGAAAAACTATAAAACAAAAGTTGTAGGATGTTTCTCTGGTTATTTCTTGATGATTTTCACTTTAACCTTACAACTTACTTTGAAGGCTAAGTTGATTTCTTTTAATAGAAACCGCTCTTTTTAATTGCAGGAATGAAAACCAGGGAACATTTTGCATTGAGTAATATGATATTTTTACAGATTTCTGTCTCATTTAAAAATTATTCGAAGAAAATGGATTTGGGTTAATAACTTGAAATAGAAATGTTCTAGGATTTTACCTGGCTATCTCCTGGTGATCTTGACTTTGGCCTGCGCCTTAGACATCTAGGTCATTTCAAGGTCAAGCTAGTTTTTTATATGGGAACCCCTATTTTTTATTACAGAAACGAAAACTGCGGAAAATCTTACTTTAAACAATATAATACTTATACCTAATTATAAATATGAAACCAAAGGGCCAAGTCGGATAAGATGGACTGAATATCTTTGTAGCGTTTCGTCACCGGAAGCAACCGGTTAAATGACTTTTTCAGCCCTAATAATGGGTCAAAACTTCATTTTCAAACATCTCAGTTTCTAAGACAGCTGGAGAATGAGTCTGGCCGCAAGAAATTTACCTTTTTTTTTTTAATTTTGCAAAATATTTTGCAAATACAATTATGGTTACAAAAAATTTATAATGTACGTGTCAATTTATCTTTCTAAATTTTTTCAGGTCTTTTGAAATGATGGAACATTGAAAAAAAATAAAATGATTGACGTTTTGTTCCATTTTTTTATCTTATAAGCATCCACAGTTGGTTGCAAAAAATACATAACATGCGTTTGAAGTCCACATGTCGCCCAGATTTTTTTTCGGAGTTTTCCAAGCCGGTGGATTTTTTTTCTGTATTTTTTCCTGTTTTTTGGCGAATATATGAAAATAAAATTCAAATACACTTGTTTTCTTATATTCTATTAACTGCATACTTATACTAAACACGAAAAAATGTAGTATTGTTTCTTTTTTAATTATATTACAAAAAAATCAAGGCCTTGGCAAATTTTAATCGATTTTATCATAAGCAACATTCCAGTAATCGAGTTTTTCAACGGCACTACATTCTTTGCACTATTCACATTAGTAGATTTCAAATTGTCTGTACTTTTTATTTTCAAAAAATAAATAGGTGTTCTTTTTAAGGAAAACCAACTTGACCTTGAAATGATCTTGAATATCAATTCCGAGATTGAATTCATCAGGAGATAGTTAAGAAAAATTCTACTACTTTTGCATTTAAAGTTTTTTCTTAAACCCTTTGATTACCAAGTTATTAAGTTACCTCCGTTTTCTTTGACAGGCAATGGTTATTTGACCTTCAAATGATCTCACTGGTTGAGTTAAAAATTTATAGATATTCATTGCTAAACGAAAAATTTCCTGCAATATTCATTTTTGTAATAGAAAAATAGAGGTTCCTATTTAAAAAAATTAACTTGTTCTGGAAATAACCTTCAAAGTCACTCTAAAGGTCGAAGTGAAGGTCATGAAGACTTTATGCTGCATGTATAGCAATGATGTAACATAGATTTGTTTAAATTATTTAATTCTCCTAAAACTATATTTTTTCAGAATTTTTGTTAAATAAATATCACTTGCAACAAAATTGATTTTTTCTCATAAACGGTTCAACTTACAAGTGTCAATCGAAAGTAACTTTTTTGTCATTCATTCACTCAGTCTAAAAATATAATCATTTGAAAGTTCAGGGAAAAAATGTTAGAGGTAGTTTACCTTGTGATTCCCTAAAGAAGTTTAACGGCCATCTCGTAATGCAGCAGCAACCAAAATCAAAGCTTGACAAAACAAAAGAAAGTATTTTTTTTAAAAAAGTGTGTTTTTCTTAATATTTTAAGGAATAACATTTGACAGAAGAATAAGAATTTTGTATGAGATTGGAATTCATAATTTTTATTTTCGAGAGATTGCCCACATTTTTCCGGTCACCCTGTATACTAAAGTTTAAAATCTTATGGGGATAAAATCCATTTAATCAAACGAACATTACTTTCTTTTTTAAATGACATGTATATTTAATGATGTTTCGGTGTAATTTGACTTTCATCCGAATATTTTCAAAAATTGTACAGGTGTGTGGATTCCTGTAGGGAAATAAAAACATAAATATTTAAAAGGAATGCAATTTGGACCTGACAAGTGCCGTATTTTGAACATCGTTAAAGGGAAGATTCAACTGCGGGCTTTTGAAATGCAGAACGGTGAAACTATAGCTGCAATGGAAGCAGACCATACATACAAATACTTGGGTATGAAACAGGCTAAAAGAATTGACCATCGCACTATGGAAGCCGAATTGACAACCGAATTTGTCAGGAGGGTAAGGCGGGTAATACGAACTCTTTCACACTACATCGAGCAATATGCAAGGCAGACGATTAAACGCCGCTACAGTTGAGGGAACAAGATATTACTTCTCAACATCAAACAGACCAAGAGAAGTGATAAACTTGGCTACAGAAGCCACTTCATGGACGGCATCTAAATGAGGTCAATCAGGACAATGTCGACAACTCAGCGTCGAACTACTGGTTGATTTTAGGACAGATGTATCCGGAAACGGAGGGCTTCTTGTTAGCTATCCAAGACCAGGTTATTCCGACGAAGAACTATCGGAAGTTCATCATTAGAGATCCCTCAATAGAAAATGACCAATGCAGATATGGCTGTCGAACATCGGAGACAATTCAGCACATAACTGGAGGATGCCAAGCGTTTGTCGCAACCGAGTATAAGGATAGACACGACTCAGCCGCTAAGATACTCCACCAAGAGTTAGCAGAGAAGTTAAACCTATTACAGGTAGGAAAAGTGCCTTATTACAAGTACAATCCGGAGCCTATTCTTGAGAACAACCAGTTCAAGTTATATTGGGACCGAAAGGTTCTGACGGATAGGACAGTAGCGCATATTAGACCAGACATTATACTAATGGATAAAATTTCTAGGCGAACTACACTAATCGACATTGCTGTACCTAACAACAACAACCTAATGCCAAAATACAACGAGAAGATCGCCAAATACAGAGATCTGGAGGACCAAATCCGAAGACAATGGGCAATGAACAGGGTTCAAACGATTCCCATAATACTGTCAACAACTGGAGTGATACCAAAGAACCTCCTGCAGAACATCAAGGGACTGGGCCTTAGTGAGCATCTGTATAAACCTATGCAGAAAGCAGTTCTCCTTGCAACCGCGAGAACCGTCCGAAAGTTCGTAGGAAATACAGCATACAACGTCACCTAGGACCCGATAACATAGAAAGAGTCCCCACAGAGCTTCATACCTTTAGTGTTTTTGTGTGCCTGGTATGAGTGAATGATCCATGGAGGAAGTGCGAAGCCGTTTGGCTTGTAAATTATAATAATTAAAAGTTTTATAAAACAGAAGAAAATATATTTAAAAAAAAGTAGTGGTTTTGTTAATATTTTAAGGAATAATATATTGACAGAGGAATAAGAATTTTGTAAGGTATTGGAATTCGTAATTTTTATTTTCGAGAGATTGCCCACATTTTCCCGTCACCCTGTATACTAAAGTTTAAAGTCTTAAGGGGATAAAATCCATTTAATTAAATGAACATTGCATACTTTTTTAAATGACATACATGTATTGATGTTTCGGTGTAATTTGACCTACATCAGAATATTTTAAAAATTGTACAGGTGTGTGGATTCCTGTGGGGAAGTAAAAACATAAATAATTAAAAGTAGTTAGTTAATTTTAAACAGATAGACATTAAAAATGTGATGCTGTAATTATTTAATCTAACTAGTAGTTAGATTAAATTCAATAACATGGCATATCTGATAAATGGGACGGAGACAAACTACAAAATAATTAGTAAATTTTGGGTTTGACCTTTAAATATAAAATTGTTTGGAAGGAAACCAGTATCAGATCAATCTTGGACTTTATCTTTACTTACTAATATTGTATATTTACATCAGTTTAATACAAATACCAAAAATAACTTGTATATACTTCATCAAAAAAAAAAGGTTAAAGGATAGACATTCTTCAAAACAGGAATTTTCAGTTAAGGACTGCTTCCTCATGAAATGAATTGAAATATTTGGCATTCTTGAGTAGGCATTATTGCTTTCTTTCTTAAATTTATTTAACTGGACGTAACCGAATTGGATTTTAAAGATTGTTGAAATTCTTTTTCTATTTAATTGTTATTGATGAACCTGTATATTCATATTGATAAAAATTATTAATGACGATTTATTTTGGCTTAGAATTTATCACTAGGAAGAAGTACAGATTGAGTTAAAATTATTAATAAAAATAATATTTAGTACAATAATAACTTCGGAGGTTTTGTCAAGTCGATACATAACATAAGTAAATAATAAAAAAGTTGTTGAAATACCAGAAAGAGCAAATCCTTCGATCATACTCTAGATTTAAAGAACAATAGATTTGTCTGAAGGCTGTTTATGGTGGGTGGGGGAGACGCTTTTTTGATGTTTGACAGACATAAACATATTTACTTATCTTGTCTTTCAGTTTAATTGCTTGTCGTGACTTTTTTCGGTGTTTTTAAGTGTTAGAAATTACTATAAATGCGAAGTTTACAATTAATATTAACAAAAAGAGGATTTAAAAACTTATTTTTATCGGTAAATATTGTTAGATTGTTTACATATTGAAAATAACAATAATAAAAATTTAGGCAACCATATATTCATACTTTGTTTTCAGAATTGACGTACCCAGGGGTATGTTCGAAGGACGTACCGATGATACTCGTTTAAATAATGCAATTAGAAAAGGATAGCATAAAATCGGTATGTCTGTACCAGGAAATTAAATATCTACTGTTTATCAACACTTTTTCAAATATAAATAAAAATATTATTACGTTATTCAGCGTTCAAACAACCGGGCCCTAGTTCTGACGTTATGCTACTTCTACAGGGGTATGTTCGAAGAGCAAATCAGATTTGCTAGCAGCGGCGTAGGTCAAAATGGTTAATTTAATAATATTTAAATTAAGATATTTAAAACTCATTACCTGTAATACACAAGGATATGCTGATGATACTCAGATTTATCACATTTCCAACGCTGTATCGACACAAGAAGTTAATCTTTTGATCAATCACTAATGAAAGAATATCTTACTTAAAAATGGGCAAAAAATATGATTAATAATTAACCAATTACTGGAAAATTATTAGTCAGCAAATCAGAAATAATTATTTATCAATTAACAATTTTAAAAACAAATCTTTCAATTAGTGAAGTAACTGTAAATTTTTGCCCAAATTATTAATTAGTTAAGTAACTGGAGATTTCATTTTTAAAATTATCAATTAATAAAGCACTTGGTAGTCTTATTCCTACAATTATCAATTAATGAAGTAATTCACAATTTAATTATGAATTGCGGGAATAATTGATCATTTTAAAAATAAATTTTTCCTTGCCAAAGTAATTGAAAAATTTGTTTCAAATTACCCATTACAAAAGCAATTAATAATTTAATTTGCCAAATTGTTGAATTATTTATTTATTTATTTATTTATTTATTTATTTATTTATTTATCAATTTGTTTACATAACCAGTAAAATTATTACATCCACTACAATATCACAATAAACAATATTGCACCTAGATGCTGCAGCACCTGTATGTGCAAAAAAAACAAAAAAACAAATCATATCCTAAAATTACAGTGAAAGACATACATGGAAACACTTAATCAAGTAAAAAAAGTAAACAAAAAAATCAATATGAGTACAGTAAATAGATCCACACCAATACACAATTCAATTCTGACGTATCACTTTTTCAAATAAACTACTATTATTTAAAATAAATTCTTTACTTATTTTATTAAAGGTTTTTAGTTTATCTATTTGACGGATTCCGGCTGGGAGAATATTGTAACATTTAGGAGCCAAATAATCAATAAATTTAAGATTCATCGTTTTTTTGTTCTCTGGCAATATTAAAAGTTTGTTCATATTTGCTCGAGTCAAGTAGCAATGATTTGTAAAATTCTTAAAATGCTTTGATTTGTGACAGTATGAACATATTAACTGTATGTACAAACACTTTATACTACATATATCCTGACTATACAACAGACATGATGGATAGGTTTTATTTCGCCTATATATAATTTTAATAATATATTTTTGTATAATATTTAATGGTCCCATATTACACTCATAAGCACCACCCCATACGATCAAACCATATCTTAAAAGCGATTCAACCAACGATTTATAAATTATTTCAAGTAGTTTGGTACTTAAGAATTCTCTCATAATGTAAAACTTACTAATTAATTTACGGATTTTATTTGCTAGATAACTAATGTGTTCATTCCATTTTAAGAACTGATCAATGATAATACCTAAATATTTGGTCTTAGTGACAGGAAGTATTTCTAACTTTGGATTGTCATTTATTATTAAGCTCTGAAAATCTGGCCTACCAGCTCGTGTTAAAGAGAATGCCATATAATTAGTTTTCCCTATATTGAGGGACAACTTTAGGGAGTCCAAGCAGTTTTTTATAATTTTAAAATCATTAATGGCAGTTGATCTTACCTCCTCCCAAGTATTTCCCGAAAATAAGATGGCCGTGTCATCGGCATAAGACAGTATTTTACCCCCAATATTAAGACAAAGTAATGAATTTATATAAGAAATAAATAGGGCTGGACCCAAAATTGTCCCCTGTGGCACACCCATCAATATTTTTCGTGGTAAACTAATACTCCCATTGACCCTCACAAACTGATCCCTATTTGATAAGTAATTATTAAAAAGTTCCAGCCCTACACCCCGGACTCCATGGCATTCTAAAACGTTAAGGAGATTATAATGAGGAACAGTGTCAAAAGCCCTTGCTAAGTCAATAAATATAGCCATAACCTTCCTACCATTATTAAGGTTATCCGTGATATGCGAAGTAAGAGAGTACATTGCATCGGTAGTACTCAATCCCTCTAGAAACCCATACTGATTTTCAGAAATAATTTTATTTTCTTTCAAAAAACTGACAAGTCTCTTCTTCAGACACTTTTCAAATATCTTTGCAAAGTTATTAATTAAACTAATTGGACGGTAATTTTCTATTTTGTTCTTTGGACCTGATTTATGTATTGGGCATATTATTGTTTGTTTAAAGCGTGAAGGTGTTTGGCCCGTTTCAAATATAAGATTGATGATATGAGTCAAAGGTTTAACTATCTCCAAGTGTACAAATTTTATTAAACTCGCTCGAATCCCATCTTTACCCGGAGCTCCATTATTTTTGAGAGAATTTATTTGGACTATAATCTCATTCTCGGTCACAGGTTGTAAGTACATAGAATTTTTATTCGCTGTAGGAAGTGCAAAAGCAGTTACTGGATTATTAATTTTTTTTTCCATTTCAGAACCAACATTGATAAAATAATTATTGCAGAAATTAGCCATTGAAGTGTCATTATTAAAATTTTGGTTTTTACTGTCTACTATTGTTAATTTAGAATTTACTCTTTCTTTAGCTGCGTTTGAGGCACGTTCTATAATTTTATAAATTTCTTTGATATTACGATTATTGTATCTTTTATGAAAAGTGCATTTTCATGTTAATTTTGGGGGCTGAATACAAAAATAACAATGGAAATAAAAACTTAGTTGTAATTTTCAAGAAGAATTTTTTTATTATATTTTTAACAAAATAATAAAAAATACATACTTTTACAGTTGTAAAGACACTAAATATCCTGTCTTTTTGCTTTTCTTTTGTGGATTGTTTCTGGGGCATCTCTAACAAGAGTCCAACACTAGTTAGCAAGCATGAAAGCATTCCACTTTTCCTGGTACCTTTTCTCCATTGTTGATATATCCTGATGGAAGCGTTTGCCGTGTTCATTACTTACAGCTCTGCAGTTTTCAGGAAAAACGTCCAGATGTCAGTGTAGGAAATGAATCTTTAGAGACATATTGCAACCTATTTTTTGATACAATGACAGCAAATTTTCAACAAGACTAACGTAATTGTCAGTTTTTTTACTTTCGAAGAAACTAGTGACTATGAGATGAAATTCATTCCAAGCATTTTTTCCAATATTTGACAGAGTCTTGTCAAGATGTTTTCCTTTCAGAATATTTCGAATCTGTGGCCAAACAAAAATACCTTCTTTAATTTGCTTCACTTAGCCTTGGGAATTTCTGATGCAGGTACTAAGGAGCTGACCCATCTGTATCCAGTGTCTCAACAAAATGTTTCATTGGGCTCAATTTGATGTGCAGTGTTGGCAACAAAATCATTTTGGAGTCTACCAATGGCATATGTTGTACATTCTTTCCATCTGGCTTTAATGATTGTCTAACTTTTCTCTTGTAATGAAGTGCTTTTGCCCAACTGTCTCAGTCACACAAGAAACAACAAAACTTTGTGTAGCCTAGCTGCAATCCAAGTAAAAGTGCAATTACCTTTAAGTCGTCACAAATCTGCCATTGATCCTCGTCTTATTTTATGCACTTGTCAATAGGTACTTCATATTGTCGTATGATTCTTTCATGTGAACTGCATATCCAACAGGAATAGACGGTAAAATATTTCCCTTGAACTGTCTATAATCAATCTCTATTCCTCTGACTTATAGTTTATATTTAAAGGCGCCAACAAACCGCTAATGTTACTGCAGAAAATTTTTCCATGTTAAAAAATGGTGCTAAGCTTTTATGGCGTTTACGAAAAATATATACTGAAATATCGTCTTCAAATAAGGTCCATTGCTGCAATCTTGATCCTAGTAAATCTGCTTTACTTTGTGGTAGTTCTGTCCCTCATAAAATCGTTTAATTCTGATTGGGTTATTTTGTGCGGTTGGCGGTATAACGTGCTGGGTGTAAAATCCGGATCTCCTGATGTTGATGGCAGGCGCGGATCCAAGGGGGGGGGCGGTGGGGGGCGATCGCCCCCCCCCCCCCAAGAGCTTTAAGTTTAGAAAAATGGACGCGATTTTTCCTCTTATACTATAGTTTATTCAAGAACTAGAGAGAGTAATAAATCATTTTTTACCCTTTTTCTCTTCGCAAACTACCTATGTTCTTTAGTCCGGTGTTTTTAGCAAAATTTGTTAGACACATATTTTTCATAGGAATGGGTTAGAGATTTTATAATCAAAAATACCGGTCTATAATAATAGACTAAAACTAGGATTATTCTCTCAAAAAATTCTAAGTTATAATTTAAATACTTACAAAATATCCATTGTCAAAAATACAAAAAGTTAAACATACATAAAAAAATAAATTCGTCCATATAATAAAATATTTTTGGGGCTATCGGTCATTTTATTATTAACTAAAAACATTATTAGGGTATTTGACGTTTCAGTTTATTTATTTCTTGAACCATCTGCAGAATTACAATTAAACACTAAAATGGGATCCAAATGTAATTGCTTTTTTTATGTTGTAATTAAAATTAGACCTACTTATTATTATTTCTATTGTACTGATATCTTAATTTAATTTACTTTTATATATGGAAATACAATAGCCCCAAAACAATAAGATAAACATGTTAATTCTACACGCTGAAGAAAAAGACACAAACACAATAATAAAATAATAAAAAACTTACGGCTAATTAGAATTAAATATATATAAAATTAAAGAGTGGGACACACTAAAATAAAAATATATAAAAAAAAATAAAAAAACATATAAACAACATTAAACAATAAAATACAACAAAAACAAAAATTTAAATAATAAATTGTGTTTACACTAGTAAACATTACGTATCTAATTCCTTATCAAAGTCAGTGAAACTATCTTCGCTAAAATTAATTATAATTGGTTTATCTATCTCACCGATTATGAGATCGAGTTCTCACATTTTGTTTTATTCTTTGATTATATGGATTTTTCCCAGTTTTCCGCAGTAACTTTATACGAAAAAATCTTTCAAAAGTTTAGTTAAATTACTAATTTTATTAACTGTGTTATTTTTAGCAACTCTACCTTTTACTTGACAATTTATAAGGACAGATTTTCTATCTGGTTTTTCCCAGCAAAAATTAAGTTCTCTGAGCAATTTCCAGAGATCAGTTCTTTTAATTTCAGGTAAATCGCGATCTTCAATGATTTTAGTTAGAATTTTGTAGATGGTTGGGATTTGCTTCTCATAATAAAATGTATAAACAACCCCTTTAATTGCAGTTTTCATCTCTTCTTCCAACGAGGTTTTTCGTTTGCCTGTGATCGAATGTGGCTTGGGAGTACTAACAATTTCAGTCATTTTTTCTCCTTCAGTATTCGGTACATAGTAGATTTTTCAACTCCTGTCATGTTGGAACATATCTCAACAGAGCTTTTAACATTATTATCTAGATATTGATATCTTAAGGCATCATAAACATTCATCGTAATAAGTTTTTCGTTGAGGAAAAAGTTCCCTGGTTTAACGATTTTGGAATAAATATAGAGGTGAAAGCCATATCTTTTGGGTATCTAACTAATCTCAAATAATATATAAAAACAAGCGCAAACAAGATAAATCACTAAGAAAAAACTGTAAGTTGTACTTTGCTCACTGACACAAATTAAATTAAACTATCAGAAATTCTATGTTGCAGTAAATTTATAAAATATATTTAAATATAATGAAATATAATTAGATTTACGGCAGTTCTCAGTTACCTGCGGCACTGGAGTAGGTACGTTAGAGGTTTCGGTAACAGTTTTATTACTCTCTCTAGTTCTTGAATAGAGTATAGGAGTCTGTATGCTTGCGATCGCCCCTCCCCCTCCCAAAAGCTTTGAGTTCAGGAAAATAGAACCCATTCTGCCTTTTATATTAGGAATGAGTATGCTGCTTGCACCCCCCCCCCCTTTGACAACTTGTTTTTTTTGCCATATTGTACTTTTGTGATATCACCGCCCCCCCAAAGAGAGAGGCTGGATCCGCCCCTGGTTGATGGCATATCTTTTTCTTGAAAAATTGTTGTATCGTTATTATCTGACTAGTAAGTGACTGTTTCTGGGTGTTCTGGAATAGGAAGTTCGTCAGTATGACAGGTGTCATGGAAGATGGTATATTTGGATAGTTAATAACCGACTTTTTCTACTTGGATATACCTGTGCCTTGTCCAGCACTAGGTATGATGCAGAAATAGCGATCATTAACGTGATCTGAAGGCTCTCTCTAGATCACTGGGACAGCAAACCCAGCAAACCGCCTAGATCGTTTTTTACTATTTAACCGGTTTCTCAGACTTTAAGCGCATGCACTACAGCGGATATGTGGCACCATTGTTTGTCTTGATCTCCAATATTGCAACCAAAATAAAGCTGAAATGCCTTTTTTATCAATGGGGTAATAGACCGTTTCTGAGACGCAAAAGTCACCTCACCACAAACATAACATGGATTGTTTACACACTTTCGAGACATCTTACAATCTTAACTATTCGATTCGACTCACTAATTTCGACTGAATAACCCCTCTGCTTTGTACCTGCTTATATATCCAAATACCGATTCTACATTATTCTAGAATATTCGAAAATTTTCTATTCAATTTCATAATATTTGCAATAGTTTCGTTTGTCATATATTTGTATACTGGAGCTGTTCATTAAAGTCGATTACATTGGGGTTGAGACTTCGTATATGGGGAGTGATCCTTGTAGATCCCCCATGCAGTGTTGCGAAGTTGTGCAAAATTTCCTTAGCTTGAGGAAAATGTATATTTGACAGCGTCGCATCTCTCTATTGTTTTAACAATACAAATATACCACGTGGATTCTTGCGGTTACATTGTTAATATAGAGGGAGACATGACATCATGTATCTCTGGAACTTGAAATAATATTAAAAAGATAAGTTTAGTTTCGATTTTAGCACACCAGAAATAGTAAAATTTAGTCGATTTTATTTTAGATATAACTTGGCTGTTGGCCAGTGTTATTATTATCATTCACTTTCAATCAAGACTAGAATATGTTTGAAAGCCATATTTATATTATGAATGACTCCGACAATAAAATGAGTTTGGTGCCAACTTCGATGTGTTGGTCTCAAGATATTTTAATCAAAAAGTGTGAAAAACATGAACTTCTCATAAAAAGCTTACTTTGGCACTTGGTCAATTTTTTTCGTCACCCTTTTTTGTTTCTCCCATTTGAATCCTATTGACGAGACCACCGTATTATCATGGGCAGAAGCAGCGTTATTTTATTTTTTATTATTTATTATTTATTTTGGCTTGAACAAAAAATATATTTCATCTATGAAAAATATATTTTCGTTACAATTTTTCCCTTTGAATTGAATAACGCATTTGACATATTTTTCCTACGGTTAACTTTCCATTATTTTATAAAAAAATAACGGGTTTTTTTATTAAAAAAATAATTCTCTAATATAATCCTTGGATATATTAGAGAATTATTTTTTTAATAAAAATTATATAATAAGTACTGAATAATTTGGAAAATTAAATTATTAATCACTCTTGTAATGGATAATTTGAAAAATGAAATTTTTAATTACTTTGGTAATGAATAATTTTACTTCCTAAATTATCAATTATCTCGTCAATTAGAGAGCTTAAAAATGAAATTAGCTATTACTTCGTTAATTAATAATTGTATGAACAAAACTGCCAGCTACTCTATTACCTGATAATTTTAGGAAACACCAATTACTTCATTAACAGATATTTTTATTTCCAGAATTATCAATTGATAATTCTACTTCGTAAATAGATAATTCATTGACTGCTATTCCTATTTTTAAAATTATTCCTTACAAAATTAATTAACAATTTTACCCGATAATATTATTAAAAAAACAATTTTGCTCATTTCTGCTTAAAACTAGCAAGAATTCTTGACTTAGATCCACATAACAAATTATTTTTTTTAATCTTGTAAATAATTTTGTTCATAAATCGTATTGTGTTTTAAAAATGTCTTACGTTGATAAGAAACTTGTGTATTTTTTACTATTCTATTATGGTAATATTATTCATGTACCTTTTCTGAGTGGAGTTTACTAACTTCTACTACGTAAAAAGGGCCCTGAATACTTGCTGTAGATTTGTTTATGGCTTGAAAAAGTTTATTAGAGTAAATAATAGGGTTAAAGTTACAGAACTGCGAATGACCCAAAGGGTCTAGCCGATTTAGAGGGTCGGATCTGCCCGCTCGGTAATAAAAAACAAAAAACACCCAGTTATTCTACATCAAAAAGTACCAATACCAAAAAATTTTTAGTCACTCTTATAGTCACATAACCTCAAATAAATTTAAAAAGTCTTTTTTGTTTGACGATATCTTCGGTTGCAATTATCGTAGAAGCTTCTTTTTTTTTTCATTTTGTAGGTTTTTTATTGCCTAAAACAAGATATATTTTCAAAAATTTTTTGGGTGAAATTCAAATTTTCATGGGTGTTAGAAAATGTTTAAATTGAATAAAATAAAAACTAGGACAATAGCAGGGCCGAAAAGAAAATATCTTGTTTTTTAGACGCCAAGTTATGTCCACGAATTTTCCCAAATTTTTAAGTGGTGAAATTTAGTCAAAATCGCAAAAAACCACATTAATTAGCATTTCTTCGAATTTTTTTCGAGTTTTGAAGCATGGAATTTTCTTATAAATCCTCAGTTGTCTTAAAACTATATATATATATATATATATATATATATATATATATATATATATATATATAATATATATATATATATATATATATATATATATATTCAACCATTTTGCATCACTTAATGATCGATTTTTCCCTCGAAGACATGATTGGGACAAAATTAAGACAAGGCTAAGACAATTTTAGGTTATTTTTTCATTTCCAATACTTGGTCATACCTTGGAATTTTACAAAGTAAGTAATTATACACATACATTTGAAATAAGTGAACAGACTTAAATTAAAACGAGTACCCTTTGTGATTTTTCCACGCTTGGGATTGGCGTGATATTACGTCTGCATTACACTCATTCCTCCATTTGCATTTCTCATGCGCTCTACTCATTCATCCATACTTAAGAGAGTGGAGCAAAAATAATTTTAAAAAATTTAGATATTGTTACAGAAAGATAAAATTAGACAATTATGTTACTCTACTCTCTTATATATATATAGATATATATATATATATATATATATATATATATATATATATATATATATATAAATAAGTAGATAAGTTTTTGTCCGTGTAATTGAAAATAAAATAGAATATAATATTGGCGAAGCGGACGTGAAAATTTGTCAATCTACATGATTCTCGTGTTAAAAAGTGCGGAGCACTCCAAAATATGGAAAAACTTCGGGTCCGACAGATGGCGACAGCGCTGTTTCGTCCTAATATGGGACTCGTCAGGCCACCGCATTCGCTACAAACCATCTTCTCGCCTTTGCATCGTATAAAGCTGAATTTAAAATCAAAAAACAGCAAACAAGACGACAAAGGCGACATCTCGATGGACCACTTGATAATACAAGAACCACACAGACTAACAAAGTTTGTAAAAGAACCGTCATATGGTGGCGCGACGGTGAATTAAAACAGAAATATATAAAATTTAGTACACGAAACGCGCTGCCCAAAGGATAGGGGTCGCATTTTTCGGTACTGGCAAGCAAGCCTACCGCTCATGTTAGCAGCCAAAGCCACGTGCCGCACCAAACGATCCCACCACGAGAGCATCGTTTAGCGTGTTTCAAAGCCAAACAAGTAAATAAATAAGTAGATAAGTTTTTATCCGTGTAATTTAAAATAAAATAGAATAAAATATTGGAGAAGCGGACGTGAAAATTTGTCAATCTACATGATTCTCGTGTTAAAAAGTGCGGAGCATTCCAAAATATCCATCTGTCGGACCCGGAGTTTTTCCATATTTTGGAGTGCTCCGCACTTTTTAACACGAGAATGATGTAGATTGACAAATTTTCACGTCCGCTTCGCCAACATTTTATTCTATTTTATTTTAAATTACACGGACAAAAACTTATCTACATGTTTATTTACTTATTTGGCTTTGAAACACGCTAAACGATGCTCTCATGGTGGGATCGTTTGGTGCGGCACGTGGCTTTGGCTGCTAAAATAAGCGGTAGGCTGGCTTGCCAGTACCGAAAAATGCGACCCCTATCCTTTGGGTAGCGCGTTTCGTGTGCTCGATTTTACGTATTTCTGTTTTAATTCACCGTCGCGCCACCATATGACGGTTCTTTTACAAACTTTGTTAGTCTGTGTGGTTCTTGTATTATCAAGTGGACCATCGAGATGTCGCCTTTGTCGTCTTGTTTGCTGTTTTTTGATTTTAAATTCAGCTTTATACGATGCAAAAGCGAGATGATGGTTTGTACCGAATGCGGTGGCCTGACGAGTCCCATATTAGGACGAAACAGCGGTGTCGCCATCTGTCGGACCCGGAGTTTTTTCATATTTTGTTGAGTGATCCGCACTTTTTAACACCAGAATCATGTAGATTGACAATTTTACACGTCCGCTTCGCCAATATTTTATTCTATTATATATATATATATATATATATATATATATATATATATATATATATATATATATATATATATATATATATTATCCCCAAACCATATTTGTTTTTTTGGCCCTGCTATTGTCCTAGTTCTTATTTCACTGAATTTAAAAATTTTCAAACACCCATAAAAATTTGAATCTCGCGCCAAAAATTTTTGTAACAAATATCTTGTTATAGGCAATAAAAAAAACCTACAAAATAAAAAAAAAGAAGTTTCCACGATGAATAGAACCGAAGATATCGTCAAAAAACGTAAAAAGACTTTTTTTGAGGTTAAGTGACGATAAAAGTGCCTAAACATTTTTGTGTGGATATTTTTTGATGTAGAACAACCGGGTGTTTCTTTATTTTTTTTATTGCCGAAGGGGCAACCGGCTAGACCCTTTTGAAAATTTGTTTATTGACCTTTGTACACCGATTGCTTCCTTCTCTTCATATAAAATTGGATTTTGGGTTTAGTCTTCATAAAATCGCGATTAGATCGGCTTGTCTACTGATTATACCTAAATAGAAAAATTCAATTTTTAGAAGACCATTTTTTTACAATAGAATTCGTACTGGAAATAAAAGGTAAAATATGCAAACTATTAAATTAAAAATTAGAAAATGAATCGCTTTAAAATCAAATCATCTATTTATTAACTTCAAAAATATATTCAATTCTTTTTTCTTTCTTCTCTTTTTCCAGATGTTAGTTATTTTATACAGAAGTTATAATTTCACATAAATTTTACAACAGATAATATTTTTATGTATATTTCATTTTTTCACATATCACTCACATTTTGTTATTTTTTATATTTTTCATATTTTCCTATGTATTTGTATGATTTACCATTAATTATTAGTGTATCAAAAATTTTTTTGAAGTAAGAATTTCGAGTACTTATAGAAACAAACAGCTGCTTTGAAAGTAAAATTAAGATTAAGCGTTATTTTAAACATAAAATTCTTGCTTGTTTGATTGATGGTTAAAGAAGAAGTATCGTAAGAATAGTATTATTTTGAGGATGAAGCGAAACAAAAGCGAGTATTTTAAGTCAACCGAAGGAATAGCAGCTTTTATGTGTAAGTAGAATATTTTTTTTCTAATATTGCATATAGGGTTTTCAGAAAATTTGCATCTGCGGCTCAGTTTTTGCATTTATTCTTACATTCATCAAACAAGATTATTTTTTAATTTTGAAATTTGAAATGACAAAACTGTTTGAAGTTTTAAAATATTTGACTTATTTTACACAACCACTTAGGGAAAGTGAACTGGGATAGCTAGTACAAACTTGAGTTATATTAAATAAAACTTCTTCCATAATTTATCTTAAAAATTCTTTTGCTTTGTTTCTTAATGAGATCTAGCCTCTAATTTATGTTTATCACAAAGTTTCTCTTGTTTTAAAAAGCCCGGATCATTAAAAGTTCTCTCCTCTTTAGGTGTTATGTAAATTTTCCTAAGCCAGTAAGTACCTTACATCCTGACTTCCAACAAACTTTCCGGGCATAACATAAATAAATTAGGGCCAGAACGCCCAAGATATCCCAACTACAATTAAAACTTGACCCCATAAATGATCCTACTCAGGCGTAATCTGAGATTCTACACCTTCTCAATTCGGAATTCTAACAAGATTGCCCTCCATATTGTTATTCCAATATCATTGACAATACTACCCTCGCAACGACCCGGGATATGCTAATTGCTCTCGTTAACCAACTCATTCCCTGCGTATTTCCGCCTGAATTACAAAGCCAGGCCGTCGCCACACGTAATTAAAATAAGTAATTTGATGCTCAATGGTTCCTCAATTGTTGTTTGGACGTAGGCTTAAGAGTTATACTTTGTACGTTTTAGAGACGTGAAAAGATAATAAAAGTTAGACAAAAATGTATACGTATATCATGTGACCGTCTGTGATTTGTTTGGTTATTATAAGGATAAAAAGGGTATTATACAAATGTACCAAATTAGTAATAATTCAGTATATATATATATATATATATATATATATATATATATATATATATATATATATATATATATATATATATATATATACTGAACTAATATTTTCTTGAGTATAGGTTTTTCCATCAGAAAAACAAAGGATAACAATTTTTCTGACGTTTCGCTCTACATAGTGAGCTTCTTCAAAAGAGCTAGTATGTTTATTTTAAATCTACAAAATTAAAATTTTTTTTTATAATAAACATATATCACAGTAATTACATACACATTACATTTATATTTTTAATTCAATTAAAATTAATAAAAATAAAATAGATTTTAAAATAGTCATAAAGTTTAAAATTTAAAACATTACAACAGGTTAAAATAGTGAAAATTATAAAATAGTACATATCTTGAAAGTAGTTTTGTGTGTATGTTAAAAATAAATTCAATTTTGATTTTTATGGTATGCAATTGATATGGATAGATTTCTTTTTATAAAAAGCAAAAAGTAGGAAAAAAGATTATTATTTTTTTTTAATAACGTTCTTTGATTTGCATGAGTGTATATGAAATCGTCCCAAGCATCATTACATTATTTTCCATATTTATTATACAGTCGCTTCAAGTATGTTTTATTAAAATATCAAATTATAGTATATCTGACTTAAGTTTTTGACATCTTGCTTGTCATTTACAACATTTTTATCTTTTTTTGTGTGTATCATTTCTTTGATGACTAATTTATGATAATTTCTGTCAGTATCTAAAATGTGGGTGTTTTTAAAATCAAATTCCTGCTTAGATGTTTGTTCATGTTTATGTAAGGATGTCGATGCGTTTTTAGTATACTTGTGTCCATTCACTCTATTTTCAATATATTGTGTCATCATGCCAATGTATTTCTTAGGACAGTTTAGGCATGGAATTGCATATATTATGTTACATCTTTTTTTAGTGGGAACTTTGCTTTTTAATTTTGTATAAAATGATGCTAGTAAATTGTTCGCCTTATGGCATACCGTTATGTTATGCTTATCCAAAATATATTTTATTTTTTCAGACAGTTGGTTTACATACGGTAATGCAATGAAAGTATTTTGTGTTTTGGTATTGTTAATTTTATTTTTTTTGTTTGTGTTATAATGTAAAAAGGTTCTTGGTTTAATTATTTTTTTATGAGTAGTTTGGGAAAATGGTTTATTATTAGGGTCTCTTCCACTTTTTTAGCACTTCTGGGTGAAATTCGGGTGAAGATAATTTGATAGCTTGATCAATTAAGCCGATTATGACACCATTTTTCTGTTTATTTGGATGTTGAGAGTTAAAATTCAAATACCGGCAAGACCAAGTATTTTTCGTGTACTATTTTGTATGCACCTGGCTGTGCAAAGGACAGATCGGTACCCTGATGAGTCTAGTAGAGACGAAACATGTATCTCTGGCGTATCACTGTGGCGGGGAGGGTAAGTTTTGACTTTCTTCTCGGTATGGTGGTACAGGTAGACCATCATCTCGATGGTGGTGGAATAGGATGAATTTGCGTTTTATACCAATTTATTCTAACTGTGCGACCTCTAACACAGAAAGGATAAGATGGGGAGAAATTTGCATTTACTGTTCGTATTTTACTTCATTCTATATACGGAGCTGCATATAGTTGTACGTTTGCTGAATGTGATTTCAGCACTACAACGGCATAATGTGGATGTATCCACTGCTATTACATCTCACACGGGTGAATTCGTGAAAGCCGCATAAACATATATATATATATATATATATATATATATATATATATATATATATATATAAAGGATTGTTTAATTATTATATATATTTTATACTTCAGGACGTTTTGATTCTTTAGAATCTTTTCCAACTGAGCGTGTCGTAGGATTCTATATAAAATGTATATTTTTAATATTATTATATATGGAATAAAAGGTTAAAAAGTTACCATTAAGAACGGAGATTTTTATTTTAAGCAAAAAATTATTAATAACACAAACAATTATAACCAAGCACTCTCTTATATATTAATTATTAAAAAGTTGATGCTGGTAGCCGTTACTATGTGGTAGTTAATCATCTTCGGGAAATGTTTAAAAAGGAACTACTATGTTTTATACCACTTAATTTATTAAGATAACAGTGACTGCAGTTTCAACTCACAGAGTCATTTTCAAACTGAATTACAAAGGTAGACTAAGTATTCAATACGGAAACATGAGAAAATTTAACAATAAATAAAAACTACCTGAGAAATTACATTATTACAAAGGGGAGGTATTAAATTTTGGGAACTAATTATTATTTGGCGACAACAAATAACGATGAAAATCCAAGTTCTGTCTGGTCATTAAGCAAATTTACATTTTTATTTTTACTATGTTTATATATTTCTAAAGATTCAAGAATATTTAACTTTTGGCCCTTTGT
The DNA here is from genome assembly GCA_034092305.1 of Diaprepes abbreviatus. Taxonomy (NCBI): domain Eukaryota; kingdom Metazoa; phylum Arthropoda; class Insecta; order Coleoptera; family Curculionidae; genus Diaprepes; species Diaprepes abbreviatus. The sequence goes on from JASJET010000129.1 coordinate 6,834,074, forward strand.
TGAATAATGTAATATGTCAGTGTTCCTTAAATTAGGAAAACTGTGGCTGTGTTCTAAGCAATGGTTGGTAAAGCTCGAGTCTGTTTTTTGTAGTCTATATGATCGGTGGTGTTCTGAAAAGCGAGTTTTAAAGCTTCTACCACGTTGTCCAATATACAAGCTATCACACTCTGAACATTTTAACTTATAAACTCCTGATATATCAAATTTATTAATTTTATCTTTAGCATTACAAAGGATAGTGGACAGATTGTGTTGAGATTTAAAGGCTACTTTTATGTTATGTTTGGAAAGAGTATTAGCTATGTTTTCTGATAGATTACCACAGTGTGACAAAGATATATAAGATGAACTATCTTTATCATTTTTTATTTTGGGATATATTGAATTAAAAGCTAGTTGTTTTTGTTTTTTAGTTGTTAATCTTGTCTTCTTTTGAACTTTGAATATCACAAACCTATTTCCAGTTTAATAACAAATTTTATTTACAAAATTCAGGCCTACCAATGGGTTCTCCTCTTAGCCCTCTCCTAGCAGATATTTTCATGTCAAACATAGAAAACAAAATTCTTAATTCCCCTTTAAGCAAAAACCATGTTCAATTTTGGTACAGATATGTAGATGATGTTCTAGCATGTTTTAAAGGCACTACTAGACAGCTTCAAAAATTCTTACAATACATTAATAATTGCCATCCAAAAATTCAATTTATTCTGGAAACTAAAAATAACCATAAAATAAATTTTCTAGATCTCACCATATCTCACCTCAATAATCAGTGTAATTTTAAAATTTTTAGAAAACCAACGTTTACAGGTAATACTATATCTAATGAAAAATTTCACCCCTCACAACTCAAAATGGCTGCATACAATTCAATGATACATAGAGCATTCTCTTTGCCTCTCTCTGAAGAAGATCTTCAAGAGGAACTAAATATCATTGAAAGGATTGCAATATCAAATAATTTCTTCCAACATACCATAAAGAAATTAATAACTAAAAAGCAAAAACAGCTAGCTTTTAGTTTAATATATCCCAAAATAAAAAATGATAAAGATAGTTCTTCTTATATATCTTTGTCATACTCTGCTATCCTATCAGAAAACATAGCTAATACTCTTTCCAAACATAACATAAAAGTAGCCTTTAAATCTCAACACAATGTGTCCACTATCCTTTACAGTGCTAAAGATAAAATTAATAAATTTGATATATCAGGAGTTTATAAGTTAAAATGTTCAGAGTGGGATAGCTTGTATATTGGACAAAGTGGTAGAAGCTTTAAAACTCGCTTTTCAGAACACCACCGATCATATAGATTACAAAAAACAGACTCGAGCTTTGCCAACCATTGCTTAGAACACAGCCACAATTTTCCTGATTTAGGCAACACTGACATATTATATTATTCAGCAAAGGGCGAAAAGTTAAATATTCTTGAATCTTTAGAAATATATAAATATAGTAAAAATAAAAATGTAAATTAGCTTAATGACCAGACAGAAGTTAGGTTTTCCCCGTTATTTGTTGTCGCCAAATAATAATTAGTTCCCAAAATTTAGTACCCCTCCCCCCTTGGTAATAATGTAGTTTCTCAGGTAGTTTTTATTTATTGTTAAATTTTCTCATGTTTCTGTATTGAATACTTAGTCTACTTTTGTAATTCAGTTTGAAAATGACTCTGTGAGTTGAAACTGCAGTCACTGTTTTCTTAATAAATTTAGTGGTATAAAACATAGCAGTTCCTTTTAAACATTTCCCATTGATAGAGATTATTTATGCGATATTCAGCTACACTAATGAAATTCTAGTCCAAAAACATTTCTGACCTTGAAATATGATTTTAACTCTTACACCAAACTGTAAAAGAATGTAAGATTTCCGGCCTTTACAAGAGATAATGATTTTCATGTGAAATACGTCAATATTTTGGAAAAACTTCTTATATTTTACAATACACTAGAACTTTCAGTCGCCATATTGAGTCTGCCCTTTTGAATTACCAAAATGGCCAGACAGGTTTCCAAAGTAGAGGTCACAATCTGTCACTTAAGCCCTCGTAGGCCTAATTTGCATCAAAACTCTTCTGGTCAGAGGGGATGTCGGGTTGACAGAGAATGCTTCATATATATCGCCCAAATATACCTTGTGTTAGGGCAATGCTACAATTTTGGTCACCCATTTACTCCATTTGTTTGAATAAAGAATTTTCTAATATATATATATATATATATATATATATATATATATATATATATATATATGTATATGTATATAAATGAATCCTAATTACCTTTGGTCACGCCATAACTTGAGAACGACTTTACTGATTTCCTTCATCCTTTTATAAAAAGTTTTCTTATACTCTGTAGAAGGTTCCTACGAAATGAAAATTTAAGAAAATTGCGCATAAAATTGGAAAATTAAAGAAAATTGTGCATAAAATTGGAAAATTACACGAAAAGATGACGACTATTTAAACTTCAAGCGTATGATGACAGTTCTTGCGTTTGACAGTTCGCTCGCCGTAAAAAAATATAGCCGACGGAGAGCTTTGTGTGGACTGTAGATTAAATTAAAATAGAAGGTTTGAGCTGTAGGGAAAGATTTAATGTGAAAAATTTAGATTTTTTGGCATTTTGTGGCAACAGAGGTAAAGACAAATAAGGTTAACATACAGTAAGAATAAATATATACAAAGAGACTATAAACACAAACCACACAGTATAAGTTTGGTTTGCAATTGACAGTTTGCACGCCATAAATATCGTTTAAAAACTGCATCTATCGCGGGTATCTATCGATCAAAAATTTTTTATTCATTTCTTAGTACATAGTCCATTCGATCGGAACATTTACTCAGTTTTCAGTTTGTTCAGTGAGTTTTTTGAAAAGAAGGTCTACAATGCCACCAATTAGACGTACCAACATAGGTCGCAGAACTCGCAATTCTGTAAGTCAAAGATATATACGAGCAAGTCAAACTGACGAGCAACGCGAAGCCCGAAATGAAGTTGAACGGAATCGATAGAATCGAAATCAATAACGTAGAAATGTCGCGTTTAATCTCCATCGAGCTACATTCAAATATAATGTGGCAATCAATTACATTTCACAGCAAATCATTGCTATTGAACGAATGAACGTTGTGTGTCCACATTGCAAGGCATTTCAGTTTAAAAATGAAGCCTCTGGATTGTGTTGCGCCAGTGGCAAAGTCAAACTGACGCCATTGGTATCGCCACCAGAGCCACTACATTCAAAGCAAATTAATCGTTTGGGATGAATGCACGATGGCATATAAAAAATCTTTGGGGGCATTAGACCACACGATGCAAGATTTAAGAAACAACCTAAACCGGTTTGGTGGTGCGATGATTCTTTTGGCAGGTGATTTTAGACAAACATTGCCAGTAATTCCACGGTCAACGACAGCTGACGAACTTAATGCATGCTTGAAGTCGTCCATTTTATGGAATCATGTCAAAACACTCAATCTGAATATGAACATACGAGTCGAATTGCAGAACGACCTATCTGCAGAAATTTTTTCCAAATAATTGCTCGACATTGGTAATGGCAATAGTTTTGTTGACATTTATTCTGGATACATCACATTCCCTGCTAATTGTTGTCAATTTACTAAATCAAAAACCGGACTGATCGAAATGGTGTTCCCAAACATTGCTTAAAATTACAAAAATCATGTTTGGTTCAGCGAACGTGTTATATTGGCTGCAAAAAATGTCGATGTCAATGAAATTAATTTTCAAATTCAAAATAAGATAGCTGGCGAATTGATCACATAAAAATCAGTTGATTCCATTACTAACCAAGATGATATTGTCAACTATCCAACGGAGTTTTTAAATCTCTGGAATTGTCCGGATTACCACCTCATACTTTGCAATTAAAAGTCGGATCGGTAGTCATCATGTTGCGGAACATAAACCAACCACATCTTTGTAAAGACACCCGGCTTGCGGTGAAGAAATTAATGGACAACGTCATCGAAGCCACAAATTTGAAAGGAAAGTACAAAGGCGACGACGTTTTGATTCCACGCATCCCCATGATTCCGAACGATATGCCATTCGACTTTAAACGGATACAATTTCCAGTACGGCTTGCAAATAAGACGACAAAGGCGTGTAAAAGAACCTTTGTCGTCTTATTTGCTGTGTTTTGATTATAAATTCAGCTTTATACGATGCAAAGGCGAGATGATGGTTTGTACCGACTTCGGTGGCCTGACGAGTCCCATATTAGGACGAAACAGCGCTATCGCCATCTGTCGGACCCGGAGTTTTTCCATATTTTGGAGTGCTCCGCACTTTTTAACACGAGAATCATGTAGATTGACAAATTTTCACGTCCGCTTCGCCAATATTTTATTCAGTTTTATTATATATATATATATATATATATATATATATATATATATATATATATATATATATAGAAATAGAATATAGATAGATAAAAGATGAATAGATAAATATATAGATAAATTATTCCAGTTCGAATTGAATATTCATAGTTAAGACAGGACAACGTTTGTCGGGTCATCTAGTTTAAAATAAAATAAAATGACAAAGAAATTTGATTTTGAAAAAGTGTGCTTATCAAGTTCTAATTTTAACTAGAATATCCAAAGTCGGTAAATGTGGGCTAAATAAAAAAAAAAGTGATTGACAAAGCAGGCTAGAACGGACAAAGGATATATGTTTACTTTCAATTAGTAGATGTTTACCTATTAAAAATGTCATCTGTAGAAGAAGTCCGATCAACAAAAATACATTGTTTTCTTACTTTAGGTTATTATTTTAATATAAAAACAGTAACCTAAAATAAGCTACGCTATGAATGACTTCTTCTTAAAGAAAATATTTTTCATAATCAAATTTGACTAGTCTAAACAGATTTTAATTATATTTAATGACTAATGGAATTATTTGATGAAAATTTACACTCGTGTAAATATACGGATAATAATTTATTGAATGTATGAATTAAAATCAAACATCAGTAAGCCTTTTAATACACAAATTGCAGCTCTATATATATATATATATATATATATATATATATATATATATATATATATATATATATATATATATATATATATATATATATGAAGTAAAATGCGAAACAGTAAATGCAAACTTCTCTCCATCATATCCTTTCTGTGTTAGAGGTTGCACAGTTAGAATAAATTGTTACAAAACGCAATTTATCCTATTCCACCACCATCGAGATGATGGCCTACCTGTACCACCATACCGAGAAGAAAGTCAAAACTTACCCTCCCCGCCACAGTGATACGGCAGAGGTACATGTTTCGTCTCTACTAGACTCATCAGGGTACCGACATGCACCTGGCTGTACAAAGGACAGATCGGAAGGAAGCATGCAAATACTGAACGCGGCTTCGCCGACCTCCTGCCGGATGGCGTATGTATGTTTATGTGGCTTTCACGGATTTCCCGTGTGAGATGCAATAGCAGTGGATATATCCACATTATGCCGTTGTAGTGCTGAAATCACATTCAGCAAACGTACAACTGTATGCAGCTCCGTAAATGAATGAAGTAAAATGCGAAACAGTAAATGCAAACTTCTCTCCATCATATCCTTTCTGTGTTAGAGGTTGCACAGTTAGAATAAATTGTTACAAAACGCAATTTATCCTATTCCAACACCATCGAGATGATGGCCTACCTGTACCACCATACCGAGAAGAAAGTCAAAACTTACCCTCCCCGCCACAGTGATACGGCAGAGATACATGTAAGCTCAATAGGTCATGCGTGACCCCAATAGAGATTGCAGAAATCCCACCAAAACCATCCAGCTTGCGTATAATGCTGCCAGCCTTATTTGACCTGGCAAAATGAGAGAAAGAGTTTTTGGATATTTTCGGGTTTGAATGAAGTAATCAATCGATGTTAATTCAGGAACGAAAATTAATCAGAGAATTGTTTATGTGAAAGGGTTTTATTTTTCGGCTTGTTTAATCTAAAGTTGATTAAGTCTTTGATTATGTTTAATTAATAAACTTTACGGGGGTTAACTTTAGAAGAAGTTAGTAGAAAGTAACAATTTTTGATACGATGTCTTCTTCTTGTACCGGGTTTCTCTGTGATATCCAAACGCGCCAGAAGCTGTATAATCTTTCTCCATGGTTAAATTTTCGAACATTACGCGTAAATGATATGGCATAAAATTCTGTGGAACAGTTTATTCTTGAAATTATTCGTTCAGATCTGAATTTCACGGATTCTATTTAACTGGAGAGTGCTAATCGATGGTTCATTCCCTAGAAAAGAGTCATCTCTAATACTAAAGTTCACACATCTACGAGATACCGCCCAAAAGATGAGATTTTCTGGCCTTTTTGAATTTTTTTCTTGGAATTCTTGACCGTCTTGTAAAGACAGTCAAGAAGTTTGGGTGCTTCTTATGCCATCTTTATAGAGAGGCAGTCCCATGATGCACAGACGTAAACAGCTAAATGATCCTTTTGAAGCTCAAAGGGGCGCTCTAGAATAATCTCTATGACTTATAAATCCCTACTCACGTGTTGTTCGTGATCCGAACAAGTGAATGGTCGTTCACACTTGCGTAGACACTTATATTTCGCACTGTATAAGAACTTAGATACGCTGACTTTGAATAGTCATTGATATCTGGATCAACGGCTGTCAGGATCATACTGCCGATTGCAGAATCCTGCATTTCCTTTATCATTTCTGGAAGCCACACCTACTCGCCTGTCAAGTGACCTCTCAGCACGTGCTTCACTTTATAGAAACTACTTTCCATGTTTTCCGTTTATCAATTAATTTTGACTGTTTTTGGGGAATGCTAGATCGCGAATTCCACGTAGAAGGAATTTTGAAGACGATATTACCACACATAGAACTACCTTCGGCAGCCGCGCTGCCCCCACAACTCTTATACTTTCACGCGCTCGTCCATTTTCGGTCATGTTTGCTAGCATTTTTCTCGTATTTCATAGACTATTTAACGCAAAATGAAAACAAAGGATCTGATACTTCTACTTTCAAAATCTTTTTACAAAATTAAAATCGGGCCATTAATGACGCATCGAGGCGTGCTGAAAGATAGTTCACAAAAAATTTCAAATGGCAATTGTGCAAAAACTAATGAACTAACAACGCCTGGCTTCGGTACGCATAAAGTACATATAAATTACTATCATCTAACGAAGGACCAGTTTTATAACTTGAAAAGTAACGGAGATAGGAATTTTTGAAAAAATTTTTCGTTTTTTTCTGTTTTTTCCAATTATTAATGATCCGACTGAGTCGATTCAGAGCTAATTTTGTTGGTATTTTTATGCCCTAATATTCACCCGTTTACACACCATCGAGATTGCGTCATTAGTTTTGACTTTATAAGGAAGAATGAAAAAGGAAACCCGATTTTTTCGTTTTATTTATCTATAATAAATGAATGGATCATAATAGAGAGCGAAAAACATAATAAAATATTACTATGGATTTTTAGTGTGATTGTACAATCGGTATTCTTATAGAATTTTTGTCATGAAAAAATCTCTTTTGATTGGCCCATTCGGTATAATTATTTCTTCCATCATATTACTGTGACGCTTATTTAACAATATTATCAATAATGTTGTCTTACCACTACAAACTATAAAACAAAGTTCTCCGTTGCGTCTGCCTATATGTTTGTCTGTCTATGCACGATTTTCTCAGCAACATCTGAACGGATTTTAACCCAATTCACATAGAGAGTTATACCAAGAAGGTTTGAGTGTATAATTTATGGGTTAAACCTAACAAAACAATTATAACTCCGGTGTGATGCTGGGGCGGACTTGTAATATTGTAACAAATAGAAACCAGTGACAATAATCAGGAGGTTTGTAATTTTATTAGTATTACTGTACTGGACAATTATCTTGCCACATATACGCTGCTTTGGTTCATAAAACAAAACAAAAAAAATTTAAATTGATACTTAGAAGCATAATGAAATCCTTAACTTACTAATATATTTGTGATTTCCTCGGAATATTCTGTTTTCTTTAATAATACCATATTATTTTAACTAAACTGCTTACCGTTTCCTAGTTACCGAGTCCCAACAAGTTGTGGGCGACCCTAATACTCATGCTATAAACAGAGAAATCTTGCTGCACGTATGAACGCTTGTATTATCTTGTGTATTTGAATAAACATGTTTCATGATCTTAATATAGTCTGAAGGAAAGACGGGTGGCATTAGTAATAATACCTTATTTCGTGTGACAGTATTATGTCATTTATTCAGGCTTATGTTATTGTGAGCAGAAAGCTAACTAGACGATTTTCTTAATGTTAATAAGTACTCTTTTAGTTCGTAATTTAGATTAAAATTTGATTTTGTTTCTGATCTGATTTTCTATATATATATATATATATATATATATATATATATATATATATATATATATATACATATATATGTATGTGACCAGCAGGAGCGAAGAAAACGGGGGGGGGGGGCGAGCTTTGAGTTCAGAAAAATAGACCTGCTTTGCCTCTTATACTATAGTTTATTCAAGAACTAGAAAGAGTAATAAATCATTTTTTACCCTGTTTTTCTTCGCAAACTATCTGTGTTCTTTAGTCCGGTGTCTTTGGCAAAATCTGTTAGACACATATATTTTTCATGGGAATGGGTTAGAAATTTTATAATCAAAAATACCGGTTTAATAATAATGGACTATTTAGGTTGGATAACAATAGATATTTGGAAGTGCGAAGTGTTAAAAAGATTTTAATCCTTGTCATAGGCGTCGAAAGGAGGTTTATTTTATCACTAAGTATTTATGGAAAAGAATATTATTTCGGTAATAAACTTAAATTAAAAAGCTTTTATAATGATATTTTATTTCTTATGATTTCTTAATAATTCACATACATTACAAAATGTAGATAATTTTGCCATATTTAACACATAGCACAACTGTATTTTTATTATTTTTAATTTTGGCTTAGGAACCGTTTTAGGCACATTCAGACTAAAACGTAGCCTTATTCACTCAAAAAATTCTAACTTTTAATTTAAATACTTACAAAATACCCATTGTCAAAAATACAAGAAATTAAACATATATAAAAATAAATTCGTCCATATAATATTAAAGGGGCTATCGGTCATTTTATTATTAATTAAAAACATTTTAGGACATTTAACGTTTCAGTTTATTTATTTCTTAAACCATCTGCAGAATTACAATTAAACACTAAAAACGGATTCAAATGTAATTAATTTTTATATGTTACATTTAAAATTAGACCTACTTATTTTTATTTCTAATGCACTGACATCTTAATTTAATTTACTTTATTATATGGAAATCCGATAGCCCCAAAAAGATAAAATAAACATGTTAATTCTACACGTTTAAGAAAAAGACATAAATACAATAATAAAATATTAAAAAAATTAGGGCTAATTGGAATTAAATATATATATATATATATATATATATATATATATATATATATATGAAATTAAAGAGTGGGAAACACTAAAATAAAAATATATATAAAAAATATATAAACAACATTAAACAATAAAGTGTAACAAAAACAAAAATTTAAATAATAAATTGTGTTTACACTGGTAAACATAACGTATCTAATTACTAATCAAAGTCAGTGAAGCTATCTTTGCTCAAATTAATTATAATTGGTTCCTCTATCTCACCGATCATGAGATCGAGTTTCCACATTTTGTTTTATTCTTTTATTATATGAATTTTTGCCCAATTTTCCACAGCAACTTTATTCAAAAAAAATCTTTCAAAAGTTCAGTTAAATTACTAATTTTGTAACTTGTGTTATTTCTAGCAACTCTACCTTTTACTTGAGAGAGATATTTCCTTCTCCAACGGACAGTTTCCGGACGATCTATAAGAACATATTTCCTATCTGGTTTTTCCCAGCAAAAATTAAGTTCTCTGAGCAATTTCCAGAGCTCAGTTCTTTTAATTTCAGGTAAATCTCGATCTTCATTGATTTTACTTAGAATTTTGTCGACGGTTGAGATCTGCTTCTCATAATACAACATATGTACAACTCCTTTGATTGCAGTTTTCATCTCTTCTTCCAACGAGGTTTTTCGTCTGCCTGTGATCGAATGTGGCTTGGGAGTATAAACAATTCCAGTAGTTTTTTTCTCCTTCAGTATTCGGTACATAGTGGATTTTCCAACTCCTGTCATGTTGGAACACATCTCAAAAGAGCTTTTAACATTAATATCTAGATATTGATATTTTAAAGCATTATAAACATTCATCGTAATAAGCTTTTCGTTGAGGAAAAAATGTCTTGGTTTAACGATTCTGGAATAAATACAGAGGTGGAAGCCATATCTTTTGGGTATCTCACTAATCTTAAATAATATATAAAAACAAGCGCAAACAAGATAAATCACTAAAGACACACTGAAAGGTGTACATTGCTCATTGACAGAAATTAAATTGAATTATCAGAAATTTTATTGTTGCAGTAAATTTATAAAAGCTTATAATATTTAAATATAATTAAATAATAGATTTACGGCAGCCTCAATTACCTGCGGGACTGGAGCAGGTACGTTGGACGTTTCGGTAACAGTTTTATTACTCTCTCTAGTTTTTGAATAGAGTACGGGAACGCTTGCGATCCCCCCCCCCAAGCGCTCTGAATTCAGGAAAGTAGAACCGATTCTGCCTTTTATATTAGGAATGGGTATGCTGCTGGTACTCCCCCCCCCCCCCGTCGGCAACTTGTTTTTTATTGTGATCGCCCGCCACTTCTCCAAGAACTTCAACTTGAGAAAAATTTACCCGATCCAGCTTTTTAAACTACAAATTTGAATGTCGCTGGTGTTTATCCCCCTCCCTCGACAACTTGCTTGCGCTTGCCATACTGTTTTTTTTTGTGATATTGCCGCCCCCCCCCCTAAAGAGAATTTTTTTAAACAATAACCACCATCTGTACGTCAGGTTGGGTAATTCTGAGGCTATTCGATTATGTTAGTGAGTTTGGGGATAAAGTGCCTATAACTGGCCAAGATGCCGCTTTCTTTCATTCTTTAACTATTAACTGACAATACTCGTTCTGATATGCTATAGATGTCACTAATTAAATTTTAATAATATCATGATATTCATTATTTTCTCGAATCTCTTTAAAATATAATAAATTATAAATTCTGTGCAAATATTTCGTCCGAATAAAAAACGTTAAAATAATTTATTATTGCATGACCACAAATGGATTATCATTCCTTATAGAACGCTATCATTACTTAATCCCGAATAAAACGAATATTGCATAAAATTCATTCCCTTAAGTCCTTAATGCTTTTATCCAAATAGGTTGCATGGTGTAATTTTTAAAGCAAAACCGTGTTAGTCAATAAGTTTTAAACCGATCGCTTAGGTCGCAGCATTGTTCCGTTACAAGAAAATAAAAAGTTTTGCATGTTATTTTTTAGATTGCATGTCTGTTAATAAATGTTATATTGCATGCTGAGCCCACTTTAGATTAAAATATGATAGATTAATAAAATTAATTATTTTGTTTTAAGTTAGCATTTTTATTGGTGGAATAACATGAGATGATATGAATATTATTGACGTAGATTATAAATTACACCTTAAATATAATTTCTTAGTTTTTTTATAAGAACTTAGAAAAATTTATATATTGGCATTCCGAAGATTGAAAACGTGATCATCCTGCTGTCATTTTTAAATTTTAATTTAATGTGTGATGCCTTTTCGGGATTGAATGCATTAATAAATGAATGAAAGAGAAGATTTTTGGTATATAGTCCTCATCATCATTACAATTAATAGTCTTACATTGTCCTTTACTGACTTATTGTCATCTTTTCCTAATTTGCACCACCTGTATCCAATTTCCTGCCACTCTCTTAACATCATTCTTCTACTGGCAGGAGATTTGACTCTGTTCTTATAAGTTTCGAATCTAGGTCTCCAGTCTACAACTCTCAAAGTTCATTCGTCGTCCATCATCTTATCAACATGTTCTGCCAGTTTCATTTCAGTTGTAGAATGGTTTTAAAGTATCTCTCACTCCTGTTATTTTTCTGATGATCCTATTTGGAATTTTGTTCCTTGAGGTGATTCCTAACATTGATCTTGATATTTAATATCGAGATTTTATTGGGTTCTCTATATCCCATCAAGACCGATGCCGATTGTATTTGTAAATCTAAACCGTCTCGTTCCTTAGACTTGTCTGACCTACTTTGGGTGACAATATTATATTCCTGATATGTCTTCTTTTAGTTTGTCGAATTCTGGAAATTCTCTGAGAACATAACCAAAGGTTTTTTTTCTTCCTCTAAGCACTATATGCATCAAGTTCTCTTCAAGTAAGGCATGATTCCATTATACGTTCCATGATAGGCCCTATTCTTATGTATTTCCACTCAGAAATCATTAAACTTGCTTTAAAACAAGGGTCCATTGACCAATATGGAACAATTTGTTCTTGTCAAATACCATCTTCATATTTCCTCGTGTTACACAGAAAAATTTATTCCACAGATACATATTGTGGAAAAAGTTTATTTTGATTACATTGTAAAATTTACAATGTAAGTAAATCATAAAAAATAATAATTAGATATTTTTATTTAAAGACCATTTTAGAAACATAATAACTGATATACATATTGAAATTGAACATTTTAACTGTAACTAAACGTATGAGTTTTTTCCTGAAAACTTAAAATAAGTGACATACTAAGATAATTCGCATAATGGAATCAAACAATAGAGTTATGTTTAATGATCTGTTGTAGCTGTCAATTTCCACCGACAATTGCTTGCATTTGTGAATCAAGTTTATAAGTGGAAATACCAGCAGCAACTTCAAATGCTCATTAGTTAATTTGGATCTGTAAATATTTTTTGTATACTTCATTTTGGAGAATGTTTTTTCACACTGATAAGTATTGTCGAAAGCAGAAAAAAATTTACAATAAAATTTATGCAACTGATCAAACTGTGTGAGCGGAAAATTCTTATCAAATTCCAACAATGGGAGTGTTAAATATATTTTTTAAAATATTGCTATACTGAAAATCAATCATTTCCATTTGAAGTTCTTGGACAATTGTTTCTACATCGGCCTTAAAAGGATTTTAGAAAATCTCACCCAAAGCTTCAACTGCATAATCTACCGGAAATGTCTTGTCGAAGGACCTAATTAGATTCAATAAATCATTCAGAAACTGATTTTCTTCGTGTATGAATTGAGGTCATTCATATGTAACAACACGTGAAGGACAGCACATGCCTCTTTTGTCTCCACCGCAGTGAAATGATCTTAATACTTGCCCGTAAGTACCAACTGAAATTGCGAACGGAGCGGAGTCTACCCCCGCTCTCTGCGCCATACATATCTCACTCACAGGCTAGTTCCAATAGAAAAATTTGCGCTTAATTGAAAACTATAGTATGTTGGTAAGATAAGCTAGCTAGGTCTTGATTTTTGGGACTTAGTAGAGGAGTCAGTGTGGCCCTTAAACTGTTTGGATACACTTGATGTAACATAACTTCATAAGATACTTGTATTACCATCATTTTGCCAACATTGCTTTCGAATGATTTTTCTCTTATTTCTTATTACAATCTTTTTTTTCGGGTTTTCAAAAATAATATCGGTTGGACAAAGAACTTACATTTTTTTGAGAATTAATCTCGAAATTCAATGCACTTGCTCTTCCTATCCTGCAATATTTTTATTACAAAAGAAAATTATTTCCGTTAAACTTCAAAATAGACTGACGAGCTTTTAAACATTAATGAATAATGAATATGAAGATAAATCTGGAATATAAGGCGGGAAATTCAGTTCACAAAAGTAACAGTAGAGGCCGATGAATTGAACTTGGACTGCTTTGGGAACCCGCGGATTATTATAATCAAGAAGGACATTCTTGTAATGCAAACGATGACGTTTCTGATTACTAGCCGTATAATTTTTTAAATAAATTACTATAGGTAAAAACAAGTCAAGAATAGACTCAAAATTTCACAAAGAGTAAAATTAGTAATAGAAAAAATAGCAAAATTGGAGAGTAAATTTGTGGGCCATAATATTAGACAAACAGAGGAAAGAGGTTCCCAGTAGTCATTGTTACTAAGCGACGCAAAGTCAATTGTTTTTGTCCTTGTTAGGTAGATATTACTTTTAGTATCACTAGTACTTTTACTTCTGCCCTTCACAATTTATTGCGAATAGGTCTGCATTCACCCTTTAGGTGTTCTGCCATTCGGTCCACGATAAATTGTTTAAGATCTCCATATCAGAAAATATGTCCAATCAGCTTATCATTTATTTTTTTTTAGAATATTAAATATGGTCCTATTACTTTGACTTAGTTCAGTACTTCTCCAAACCAACTAAATTTCAACATTCTTCCAGAGCATCTCATCTCGAGTGACCCTTCTTTTCCCCATATTAACGCTTTTAACATATGCCTTAAATGCTTTCTATGAAATCTTTTTTATCTGACACTATGCTGCTCCTTTTGTAGCACTTACTTTTATTGTCTTTTCTTATAATACTGTTCAATAAGTAAAATTCCTTGACCTCTTCTAGACTTGGTTTATTTAAAAGGGGGGAGGTTAAAAGGTTAAAAATAAAAACTGAAAATGTCTGTTTCTCGAAGAACAATTTCTGCAGCTTGAAATCCTCTAGAGTTTTGTTATAAAAAGGTGATACTATATCTGTTGCATTAGAAAACTTTTGTGGTACCTTGCTCTATTGTTTAAAACGTATTTCTTTGAAAATGAGTCTTTAAAGCTATATGAAGTATTTTGCGAGTACGTAATGAAAGTAAATAATCAGAATACCAAGATCAGGATATATCACAAGACAAGCAGCGAGAGAAAACTATACGTCTATAGTTTTAAGAAATATACAGAGCCTTCGCAAAAAAATGAAACTATAAATATATAGGAGCTTAAATTGATTTTAACTATTCTTATGAAATATTTTAGAGAGAGATGCTGCTTCGTAATATGACAACATTTAATGCATTTTTATCAATGTATCAGTTACGCTAAAAATAAATGTTACATGTACTACAATAGTTATATGCCTGGATATGAAAGTAGATAATAAAATTTTTATTTTTCTAGCTTCTAAATATGAGAATCAGTATGCTTACCGAGATTTAACTCTTTTACTAAACTTCAGAAAAGTGTAATTCTTACGAGAAAATCAAACTCAAAACATTGGCTTTACCGTTCAATAAATAATTTTATCGAGTCATATTGGGAAATGGGATTATCCTAATTTTTCAGAGCGTTCGATTATAATAGTACCGAGCTATATATCGCGGAACTGCGTGCGCTAGTCTTCTACTCTATCGATTTCCAGCATCGTGGTGGAGCTTCGGTGGGAAGACCAAGCGACGGCATGAATAGCTGAACACTGCATTTGGAGGAGAACTTCATGTTTTTCATGCATGAAAAGAATTTGGCAGTCGAAAGATAAATGTGTTAGAGATAAGGCATGCTTGTGAGTATATGGTGTTTTACCATTTCATCGCCGTCCTTTCCATGTAAGTCTGTCGAGGATTCTTATAAGTACTGGCAGCCTAGCTTCCTGATATCCTACCGACACTATCGCGGAACCAACAAGCACGGGCAGTGTCGCTCCTTTCCCAACATCCCACCGTTATTCGTCGACATTTTCATAGAACCAACAAACCCGGGAAAATGTAGCATTTATTCCTATACTGTTGTCATTCATAATCATACGCATATAATACCTTCGGTTGCTGTATTGTTCTGTAGTGGCCAGGAACGTGTTCACCGACAAATGTAAACCAGTATCATTGTTAGAGCTCTATAAAATTTGTTGTCCGTAGCTGTCGATTGTTGCCAGAATTACTATTTCTGACTCCATCGCCACCGTTGAGCGTGTATTATATACGTAGCCGCTGATCAACGCCCGAGTTACCGTGACGGTATAATAATTACGCTATCTAAGCGTACTCTCGCTCTCCAAATTTTTTCTTAGGGTTTTCTATCTTTGTTTGTTAAGCTAGGTACTTAGTACAGGTTAGTTTTAGGACATAATGTAAAGTGTGGAATATATGATACAGGATATTATATTTAGAACCATTTGTTTTATTACCTAATCCATGTTACATTTCAGGAAATATTAATTAGCAGCCGGCATCCAGTGACTAACAAGCGAAAAAGACCCCTGGCTTGCCGTTTCTTTACTGGAACAAACTGTCTGGTGCAAATGAGCTCTCTACCATATTAATCCAGAGGGTCGAGCTCGAGATCGTTAACCGTTAGATATCTTCACCGATAGACAGCTGAGGCGTTGGATAATAAAACTGATAATAAGCTGAACCGTTGATATCCAGGCCGAAAGAAAGATGAGGATATTCAAGCCTATATGTAGCTTGACCGTTAAATGTTTTACCCGATGGCTATCTGAGGGATAGATATCTACCTACCGATGCTCTGCTGTCTTACCGATAGGACTTTCGTATTTTTACGATCGAAAAGTCATCACAAATTTGGCACCCGGGCAAGGATGTCATATATTTTCTTTCTTTATTTTCACTTAAATTATATTATTGTGTACATAACTTATTAGGCCAGGAAATAAAGCGATTTTTGGGAGGTAAAAATGACTCAAATACTGCCTGCGATCTGATTGCAGAAATGGATAGGGGAAGGTAGTAGAAATGATGTCTCATCTCGTGTCTCAACAAATTTTGGTTGGAACATTGTTTTTTTTTTAACAAATAGGTCGAAAAATGATTTTTCCCCGGTTTTTTAGATTTTACGGAAAATCTAAGGGATTTAGAGAAAAATATTCCATAGACGAATTGTACGTCTTGAAAATATCTTCAAAAGTAGTTTTTGTTTGTCCCTATCGTTCTGTAAACAAAAAAGTTATTGCAAATTAAACATTAAAAATTGATTATTTTTCAATTGTTAATAACTTTCCTAATATTTATTCAATTGTTTTCAACTTTTACCAGAATGTGAGTTTTAAAGTGCTTAAAAGTGTGCGGAAGTTGGGCGCTGTCGGTCTAATAGTTTTTGTAAAATTGTAATTGTTTATTAGAAAAACGAAAAAAGTGACTATTTTTGATTGGCTGTACCGTCGTCAAGGAAACTGCTACAGAGTTCTGTTAATATTCATTCTCTTTATAAAGACTTAAGCTATCATGTAGTAAAAGAAAAACTGGATATTTTTCATATTTTGCTTATGCAAAATCGTCATGAAGGTATGGCTAGTTTTTCGCTTATAAATAAATTAATTAACAACTGCATTTTTTGTCTGATTTGTTAATGAAGCATATCATTGGAAAGCTGGTAAAAAAACACGAACTTTGAAAAAAAAAGTTGATCAAAATGACATTGTACAAACAAAAAAAATGAAAATGTCTTAATTGTTTTGTATTTACAAAAGATTAGATACTTTAAGGTGGATTATTTATGTATTTATAATGATTTTTTCTTTTTGTATAATAATAGACAATAAATATTAATACATATGTGACTAATTATTTAAAACTTCGTTGTCTTGTGTAATATAATTTCAAAAATTCCCAGACTCCTGAAAAATATTGCTACTGAATATATTATGCAAGAATATTTAACATTTATATGTTTTTATGTTAGTAAATTCTAAAATTTTTCTTCATTTTTACTACATTCATAAAATATACGTTATTTAAAGATAATTATGATTTAATGGATTATTGTATAACTTTTAATACAACCTTATTTTATAACAATAACATTATTCAAGAAATGTTATTTCAATACAATAATAAGAAAATTTAAATTTTAGCACAATATTATTATTTCTAGTTCATACATATGTAATAAAAGCAAAAAATACGAAATTTTGAAAAATATAACTTTGGGGGGGGGGGGGTAGAAGGGGGCCGAATATAATTGTTCATAAAAGTATATATATATATATATATATATATATATATATATATATATATATATATATATAAGGTATGTAATCGTTTTCAATAAAAAAACATGTAAAACGAGTAAAAAAATTTTAAATGTAAAAATGCAATTTTTTTGGGGGGTTTGGGGTGGGGATGATCCGAGAAGGTTGAACATGTGCCCTATATTTTTTTTTTGATGAGCTACCCCCAAAAAATTAAAGAATGAAAGCTCTACGCTATTTAGAGGCGGAGATATTGCTAATTTTTCAAGTGCGCCGATTTGAAGACGCGCTCTCACTTTGTACTAAGTTAGATTCGGTTACCCCCTCCAACTTACCTCATTTGGCGTCCAGCACGTATCCTCAGTTTAGCGATCTTCTGAAGGGTTGATTGTGTATAAATTAATCTCAATTGAATGCTTTCATATACTTTAGACTCTTATTAATGAACTGTAAAAAATTCAGCTCTAAATATAAATAAACAATCGCTCTGTGATTTTTTGAAAAAAAAAATTGCTAACTCGGCTCCTATTGGTCGAAAACTTTTTTTTTGTTCAAAATTCGTATTTTTTTACCAGTTTTCAAATGATATGCTTCTTCATGACGATTTTGCATAAATAAAATGTGAAATATATCCACTTTTTTTACTACATGCTATCTTAAGTCTTTACGAAGAGAATGGGCACTGACAGAACTCTGTAGCAGTTTCTTAGATGATGGTACAGCCAATCAAAAATAGTCACTTTTTTCGTTTTTCTAATAAACAATTGCAATTTTACAAAAACTATCATACCGACAACGCTCAACTTCCGCACACTTTTTAAGCACTTTAAAACTCACATTCAGGTAAAAGTTGAAAACAATTTAATAAATATTAAGAAAGTTATTAACAATTGAAAAATAAACCATTTTTAATGTTTAACTCGCAATAACTTTTTTGTTTAGAGACCGATTTCGACAAACTAAAACTCATTTTGAAGATATTTTCAAGACGTACAATTCATCTCTAGAACATTTTTCTCTAAATCCCTTAGATTTTTCGTAAAATCCAAATAACCGGGGAAAATCATTTTTCAACCTATTTGTTAAAAAAAAAACAATGTTCCAACCAAAATTTGTTGAGACGCGAGATGAGACGTCATTTCTACTACCTTTCCCTACCCATTTCTGTTCAGATTATGAACTGTGCCGTGTGTTTCTTTGTTAATTTATATTGCTTTTAATCCAAGGAACACATAACTAACACAACTTTTATCTTATTTTCTTTTCAAAGTAATTTTCTTAAGCAAAACATACAATAAAATTATTTTTCTCTGTAGGAAAATTTTGGATATACCAATTATGAAACAAATATCATTCAAACATTCATTCCTATATATATTTTCGCTGCCTGTATTTTTAAATGCAAATATTTTCAATTTGACATATACGAGTAGGATTTAATCCAAATTGATTTTCCTGAAAAATTTCAAATTAATCTACTATCATTACAGCTCTTTTCCCTTATTAAATCGGAAAAGCTACATTTTTTATTAATGTTAAAGCTAAAATCGATCAATGATTGGGAAATAAACAAACAAACTTGATTGACAAAACTGGTTAGAAGCGACAAAGTAAATGCCTTAATATGTGTTTACTTTCAATTAATAGATATTGACAACGTGTCTATTAAAAGTATTCGATATATAGTGGGGCTTTTGGGTCAATAATTCGTCTATAAATAACATAACGTAAAATACAAAAAATTATTATTAAAAAATTATTAAAACATGTACTGGATATTTCGTTAAATTTTTTATTAAAAAAATTGTTTTTCTTATATTGTCAAAAACATATTTTTTGTAATGGGCTTTTTAAAATAGTTATTTATTCGACTAGTGATTTATGTTACATACAAGTTCCGTTATTTGACGAAGCTAAATGAACAAGTTATGAAGAGATACGAGTGCGATGAGCACTTCTCCTGTTAGAGCACAATGAATTTTTCAATCAATACAGCAAGAAACAGCTAAAGCTGTTTATTATCACGGTTTTCTAGGGTATCTAACAACAGGTTTAATAGTAGCTGAAAGGAAGTGATGGTGGCCCATTATTTCTTATACAAATAGAATATAGATGCAGTTTTGAAACCTAACAACTCTTTAAGGTAATTTAACTAAATAGAGAAGATTGAGAGAAGGAAGATATAAAAATTGATTCTAGTAGTTTACAAACAATAGAAATGAGCGAGAACTGAAATGCTTGGTGAGAACACAAGAATAGGACAGAAATAGAGAAACAGGTCGTTTGATAAAGACTGGATCCATGGACTCCAATTGTATTGAAAAGTGAATCATAATAGAAACACCATAGGTGCTAAGAAAAGGATGGAATTGATGTACGTATTCTCAGACAGTGATAAGTACTTAACACATTTAGATGAAGGGAAAAGTCAGGCAAGTTCAGGTAACGACGCTGCTTGGATTCGCAAATGTGTGTCATCGAATCACTTGCAGCCATAGTAGGGTGTAAAAGGGCCAACAAGACCTCAGCATTTAAAAACAAATATCACCACTTTCATTTATTCATTGATTTATACATGCACTCTACCTCTAGAAGACATATACAGAGTGTCCTACCGGGAAACAATTCGATCTATCTGTAGAAAACTGTATAGAGTAAAATTTTGAAAATTTGACAGTATACTAATGCTGACGTGGGCAGCTCGGCTAAAATAGTTTCAAGATGGTGGCACTTCCGGCTACACTGGAAGTAGGTATCAATTTGCTTATTTTAAAAGGAATGCCCTATATATTATTGCATTTTTGGATTGCGCGTAAGATTCTAGGCACATTTTGTATATCATGTTCTATATCTAAGTCTAAGAGTTTTTATGTCAAAAATGAAGTATGCAAACTCTAAAATAATTATCAATTTTTTCTATAAGGCAACAATTTTTATTTATTTTGGGCAGGACTTCCTGTTGAAAAGGGTAGGCCCTTTATTATATTTCACAATATTTTCAAAACCAATAATACAGAGTATCCAGGTTATTAGGATTTGTACTGATGGTGGCATATAATGGGCTCCATTAACTTAAAGATTAAATATTAGCACCCTTATTCATTTATTAATTCCTAAAAGCCCGCGAGTCTGTAGAGACTATTTTTCAAAAGCAGGCGCGTATAAAATGTGATTCCATATCTTCATGTAATAGTTTTTAACTGAATAAATAATTAAAATTTCTTCAGTGCTCCTCAAAACCATGGTCCTAAATCTCCGTGCTGACACCGATCAACCCAATAAATCAATGGCCTAATCATTTAAATATTTGGCAACATTATACGAAAACGATCTCTTGAACAACTCTAGCGAGTGGGAGGGAATAGTAAGCCTTCCCTTAAACCAAACATTAATATTATGTACATCGCATCGAAATCTGATTTTATTATACAAATATGGGGGTGTTCCTTGATTAAGTATGGAGAAAAATTGACAAGTAGAGTGCAATTGTCGCCTCTGCCGCATATCCAACCAACCGATTTCTTTTAATTTATAAGTAACATGTTTGAATTTTCGTATCCCATAAACAAGACTTAAACAAAAGTTTTGTAGTTTTTGTATTCGTTTAGTGTCCAAGGCAGACAGGCATGGCCCATAAACAATAGCACAATAATTCAAATGCGAGAGCACTAAGCGGTCGCAAAACAAAGTCTTAAGTTTATTATTTAGAAAATGACGATTTTGAAAAATGAGTTTCAGGTTTATATAAGCTTTTTTTAATGACTGTGTAATGTGGTAAGAAAATCTTTAATTGTATTTTTAAAAGTTATGTTAACATTATTCACCTTTACTAGCTCACTGTAGTTACGCATAAAATTATCCCTATCATTCTTCTTACCAAATAAAATAGCTATGGTTTTTTGTGGATCCAATTTTAAAGAATAACCACAAGAAAACTGAACCAAGTTATACAAATCAAAATGAATAGCGGACACTGTCTGTGGACATTCATCAGGGTAAAAGGATAAATATAGTTGTACATCATCAGCATAGTAGTGTTGTTTACAGGATTTAAAGATGTTAGGAAACATAGAAATTGCGGGACACCAGTCGCAATGCCCAAAAACACAGCCTGGGTCCTCCCCGTTAGGAAGTTTGATAACATTCCTATTGCTGATTCCGATAAGCCAATATAATGAAAAATGGACCTTAATATCTCATGTTGCAGGAAATCAAAGGCTCTAGAGTAATCGAACAGCATAAGCAACGTCCACTTGCCCCGGTCAGTAGCCTGAAAAATATCATCAGTAATATCTAACAGAGCTGTACTGCAACCATGCCCATGTCTAAACCCAGATTGATAAATTGGTAATATTTTATTTGTTTCGACATGTTCTCGAAGTTTATTATCAATAACTTAATATGCCATAAACCTTTCGTCTCAAAACAATGGTTTGAATACTACACATCGAAAATAAAAGCAAAAAGTTAACTCTATTGGAATTATAAGAAATTAACAAACTTAAAGAATACAGATAACATTTTGAATGACCAATTGCATGTTAATAATTCACCATTGTTTAGCTTATTTAATAATTCAAATTGCTCTGATTTTTCTTCATTACGGTGGAACAACTAACATTTGTAAACCTTCAATTTTTTTAATAGGTACCTGTACATCTTTGTTAATATTTATTTCTTAACTTTGTTTATCAATGTCAATTTGACATTTGACGAAATATCAGTGCTACGAAACATGTCATGTCTATTTAAAATATAATTTTAAATAAACAGAAAGTGAAGATCCGAAACAGTTTAATTTCTTTTCATGTTTTAGATTAAAATGTATTAATTTATGATATCGCAGTTTAACTAAAAACATAATTTTAATTTAATATTTAAAAAGGGGTTCAAAAAGTCAGAACCTGCAGAGTAATTTTCTTCACAAAATATAATAGAATATTAAAAAGCTAAGTTTCTTTATTCAAAAAGCTTTTCAAAATAAAAAATGCTTAATGAACTTTATGTTCAAAAGGGAAATAATCTGTTTATAGCGAAGCATTAACCAAAGTAATAAAAAGAGGTATTTTATGTACCTTCTTAAGACCGACGGTAATAAGCAATTTGCAAAAGATAATGCTTGTTAAGTCCCATTAATAAAAGGGTTCTTAAGAAAACATAATAAAGGGGTTGGAACTTCTTAATCATAACGGTCTTAAGGTTGAGACAAAAGGTAGCTTTAATTTAATATCCGGTATTTAAGAGCTTGAGACTAGCATTCGGGGAATTACCTATGGCTCGAACAATAAGCTTTCTTTATTTAGCGAAGCTGGTAAACTTACCTGGGATTTTAGGACAAGGGTTCCAAGTTTTAAATGTAATCAAGATTGTTTGTTGCCAGCTCTTTTCACCGTAAAGTTTTAGTTAATGGAAGGAGATATAATATTTTATAGATGATAAAAGCACTTTATTTACATTTTTAGTTATGGCGAGTTTTCGTAGTGGTAGTGTAGTTTTCAGGGTACGAATTCTTAGATTTTAAAGGCCATCTTTGTTATTTACTGTTCTGATCCAAAGATATAAAAAAATTATAATTATCTTGCCAGCTTCTATGTCACTGGTCTTGAAACTAGCTAAAAATAGCTTGCAATTTTGAGGTGAATAATTGCAGTGGATTGACCAAAATTTTCCTTAAACTTTTGTGCAAATTCGTAAATTTTGTTAATAGAGTGTAAGCCTTCCATTCAAATACCTCAAAATACTATCAACACAGTTTTGAGCTATTGATAATGCCACTGATTGATTCAATGGTTCTCAAGAGCTCTAAAGAGGTACCCAGCGATTTACTTTATTCGATCTAAGTTTTGAACCGACTAGTATAATTTAATGAAATTCTAATATTTTATGGAGGCCCTAAAAAGCCTCATTATACCAAACTAAGGCCCAGTTTCACAATGTGTGGTCACCGAATGGTTAAGAAAAAACTGATGGTTATTTAAAAAAATTGTTTCACAATAGATGATTTACGTTTTACCGGAAGTTAACCATGAGTTAAGTTTACCAGTAGACAATCCTGTGGTTAACCAAAAGAACATAACCTCATTACTTTGCTTACGCTTTTTATTTGTTGTTCGAATAGAATAAAAATCATTTGCGTTTTTGCTGAATAACCCAAAATAATAAAGATGGATAATTACGATATCACTGTTTATAGTAGTGATGAAGGAGCTAGAAGACCCTGAATATTTAGACCACGAGTTGACTATTTTGAAGAATATGATTTTTTTTTGCAGATTTAGATTAATGCCGAGAACCGGCTGTAGGCTGTATAGGTTCCTCCTCCCGTTTTCAAAACTTTGACATTTCTTGTGCCATTTACAGTACAACTGGCGGTGATCATTTTGTAAAATTTTCTAACAATTTTCTTTATCACCTCAAATGTGAGAATCACCCTTTTTACTTTCAATAATATTCTTATATTTGTCTACCAGAAATATAAGAAAGATTTCTTCTTCTTTATAGTAACGGAGCCCAAGATGCTAAATGAGTAGTTACTCGAGCGTTGTCGGGACCTATTGGATTGCGAAGATTAGATGCTAAATAGAAAAAAAGTTTATATGATGTATGCCCCAATACTGGTGGGGGAAGCGAGTATAAATTTTCAAAAATGTAAAAAAAATCAGTCACAAAGACATACTCAAGCGCGTCAGACATTAACAATGTATACGCGCAACCTGTTTCTGGTAACGGAGGGATGTTAATCTGACGGCTTGCTAGATGGGGGTGGCCACACGAAGGGGTGGAAAAAATTAGAAAAAAAAAGTTATTCGAGCGCGTCAAATATTCTGGGAAAATGTAAAGTGAACCCTTAAAGATGTCATATTAGAAAGACTGACGATTTTGACGCAAGTAAAACTCATAGCCGATTTTTGAAAGTGTAAAAAAAACCTGACCTTGAAATACTCGAGCGCGTCAGATTTATATACAGTCGGTTCAGCATGATGTCCTTATCGTGTAGACCCATAATATGACAATTGTGTAGAGGAATTTTTAAAATCTGACAGTCTATTTTTTTTATTACTGAACGGAATATTTATAATGAACAGCAAATAATATATAATGTCATAGAAAAATATATACATGTACAATTTTATCATGTATTTATGAGAAGAATGTTGAGTGAAAAAAAAATTTCAAAAAGACGTATAATCATCATCAGTCGAATCGTCTTCAGATTGGGAGTTCGAATCACTTTGGTCATTTTCATCTACATCTTACGTAACTGTAATCAGAAATGGTTATGATATTTAAAAATATTTAATTTATTTCATGATATTATTAGTATTTTAAAAAGAAAACATACGTGAATCTGGAGTATTCCCTAAAATTTCAGGTGTTATGACAATATCTTCATATGCTTCTGGGAGTTGATTTCCAACGAACCAAGTTATCTCCAACTTTCCATCCACATTTTTCCACCCGAAATCTGTTAGTGACATCTCAGTGATGATTCGAAAGTTGGCATTCCTCCATAAGCATGCGATGTATTGCGTTTGTAATAATTGTTGCCGTAGCTCTGATTGGCATGGGGGCAATTTACAAGCGTTATAATAACACTGCGCGTGATAGCCGTCATTTAATGATGTTTCCTCTGAAATTTCAATTTCAGTGTAGGTGCTGCGTGATTTTCTTCGAATCGGCTTGGTTCGGCGATACTCCAAAATCACCACGTTTCTTGTGTAAATTTTATTAATTTTTCATGTATTTCTTGACCACAAAATACACAGTTCACTCTTTTATCACTATTATCACTCATTGTAGTACATATAAAACTTACTGTATTTAATTCACTAAACAAACGTTATACATTTAAGAGCACAAACGCGTTGTTGTGATCAGCTGGAATAACATCATGGCGGCAGAAAGTAGTGTGGGGACGGTACGAGAGAGTGAGCAACAGAGAAAGAGTGATAAGGGGAGAGAGGCGCGGAGTGGGAAATACATTATTTTCAGTACCTGCACGTACTACACTTGATTGATGAAATTAGCTTTTTCGGCTTGCGAAAATCGTCAGATTATGTTATTTCCGTGATCTTTCCATGATTTCCATTAAAATAAAAAAAATTCAACCGCGCTCGAATATGTACAGGTGACCTTTTTTTTGCAACTTTGTCACTCGCTCATTTTCTTATGTCACGTTAAAACCGTCAGAATATTGAAATGTACACTTTTCTGCATGTAATTAACTTACCTTGTCTTAATCTGACGAGCTCGAGTTACTTTAAGGATCGATTTTTGTTTACTAATCTGATCGGCTGCCCTAGACGCACCCCCCTATATTTAAGGTTCATAACAGGTTGATAGTTCATAACAGGGTACAAACTTTCTTCCTTTATTGTATTCTGCCGAGCTTGCATAAATCCCAAAATCCCCGCTTGGGCTCTCTTACTATTAGAGAAATATACAGCTCTTTCTCTCTCTTCTCCACGATTATAAAATTTTCACAAATATTAGCTTTATATAATAATAAAATTATTCTCGAGGATTTTTTTCGAAATACCGTCATAAAAATAGAGGTTAGTTGTAAAACCAGTCATTCTTCTTTATTTTTTAATTCATGTTCCCATCGATTGTGAAACTGGGTCTAAAGCAGATGTTCTAGATCATCAGAGAAGTTAGGAACGGACTTGCAACCACACTCGTTGGGTCTAATTTTTGCCCGGTGTAATTTTACATTGCTGAAAACTGATTTTTTAAATACTTTGGTTAACCCTCTCCAAAAAAAGGGTACTTTTTTTGGGACAGCGACTACTGCGCGTAATTTGACTTAGCGCCGAGTGGTACTGCCATTCCTGTCACTCCGGAAGCTACGCCACTGTTACTAACGCTGCTATATCCAAGATTTTGATACATGTCTTTATACAAATGTTTTGCAAACAAAATATTCAGCAACGTAATATGCCAATCAAAGATTTCGTCAGAGAATATATTGTATATTTGTTGCTACGTCATGCATACATATCTATCAATTCCTTATACCAATATTTTCGTATCCAATGTCCCCTTTTTACCCCTCCTGGCAAAATTAAACTCTCACCACCCCATTCGTCTTTCTAAACAATGTATTATTCCTTTTTAGCCTCTTATTAATCACCATTTTCATACACCTCTTGCAAATATTTTCTGACCGAGCTTTTCCCAATTCATGTTACAAATTGGTCTCCTTAGCTCTTCCCACGATATATATATATATATATAAATATATATATATATATATAAATATATATATATATATATATATATATATATATATATATATATATATACATATATATAGTGGTTAAAATGTCAGTATGGTTTCATCTTTTTTGCCACTCACTTGTGTGTTTTCGATATTTTCATTTACCTATTATTAATTCAATAATATTGAAACTCAATATCTATAATTCCCGAATAATGTAAAATCCATTATACAGAAAGTCAATTAAAGCAAAAATTAGCATATTAACCAATTTCTCACAATATAAACTGTAATCGTAGTCTTGTTAATGCCGACCCGGCCCAATTTGCATCTATTTTAAATATCTGGATTGTTTAGGATTGCATTTCAGTTTTGGTTTTGTTTTTCGCGCGTCCGGATATTTAAATTACAAAAAGTTAACTAAATTATCGCGATATATATATATATATATATATATATATATATATATATATATATATATAGATATATATATATATATATATATATATATATATATATATATATATATATATATATATATATACAGGGTGTCTCACCGGGAAACAATACGATCTTAGATGGAAAACTTTGACAGTGTACCAACGTCGATGGGGATAACCTGGCTAAAGTATTTTCAAGATAGGTGGCACTTCTGTCAATACCGGAAGTAAGTGTCAACTTCTTATTTTAAATGGAACACTTTAGATATTGTAGCATTTTTGGATACTGCGCAAGATTCTAGGCACATTTTGTGTCATCATGTCCTATATCTAAGTCTCAGCGTTTTTGACATATTTAAGTTTTTATGCCAAAAATGACATTTGCAGGCCATAAAATAATTATGAATTTTTCCTATAAAGAAGCCTTTTTTATTTAATTTAAGGTAGATTCCTTGTAAAAAATGGCCTATTTTATTACACGTTTATAATATTTTTATAACCAATGATGCAGGGTGTTCAAAAAATAAGATTAAAAATTAAATTGAAGAAATCGTCAAAAGTCAATTTTTTCAAATGGAAACCCAAAATTTTCTCATTTCATCTTATTTAGCATTAAAAATAAAGGTAAATTTGTGTAAGGTGATGAAAATTTTTAGGTTCCAAAATAATGCCATTTTAATATTTTTATATTGTGACTTTGCTGCTGATTTTAAGTTCAGTTATAATCTTAATTGACATTTAAGTGTCTCGACAGCTTGTTAGTACGTGGAAAATAAGCCTAAAAGTGACCGGCCAAAAAACATGTTTTAAAGTAGACGGCTTAAGATAAAAAGTATCTACTAGTAATGTCTGTAACTCGATCGTGTCAATTAAAAATGAATTGCAACAAAATTATAACATAAACATTTATGTTTTAACTGTTAAACGTCGGCTTAAATAGTTCACATTACATTACAATGACCAACAAAAAACCTTTCATATCTGCAAAAAACACAAAATTATGACTTGCGTTCGCAAAGCGGCACATATCATGGGCGGGCTCAGAATTCTATCTACAAGAACCTAAAAAAAATCATAAAATAAAATAAACATATAAAAACGGTTGAAATTCCGATAAATAACTGCACGTTGTCGGCGGTAACGGCGCATAGGCACCAACACAGACGGCGGCGCAGACCTAAAGCTTTGGCGGACCGCGCTAAGCGCTGATCGGTTCCTTTCGGAAGACCCGACGGAGTCCCGAGAAAGTATAAATAGCACCCGAAGTCGCGATTCTTGAGCAAAATCTGGTTGTTTTTTAAAGAGCACAGATTTCCCAAATTTTTTTTACACACGCGCACATGAGTATCTAAGTTTTTTGAAGCATTTACTCAGGCGAAACGTGAGATTTTTTGCCGTTGCTAATTAGTCTGGCACTTGTACCACGTCAGAGAAAGGCATGGGGAATCTTCAATAGGTGGGCCACTCGTCGGTAATCTCGCAAGAGGTTATTGTCAGTTTCCCTTCCAGAAGAAAAAATTAAACGGTTCAACACGCGAGTAGGGAGTTTTAAATTTCCTAGAGGTTTTCCTGGAGCGCCCCTTTCTGCATCAAGAGGATCAGTAAGCTGTTTACGCTAGTGCAACGAGCGACTTAAGAAGAGAGGTTCTTGGTTGTCCTAATAAGACGATCAAGAATTCGATTCAAGAAAGAAGATAAGAAGATTGCGGTACTAGAAAGGCCAGGAAACCTCGTCTGTTAGGCGGAAATTCGTTAGAGGCGAACTCTGGTAGCTGATATCAGTTCAGTGCTAGGGGAGGAACCTTAAAGTAAAGTCTTCAGTTAATAAAAACCGTGACACTCAAATTTTAGTAAAATTCCAGCGCCGTCGGAAAAAAAAATAAGCTTATCTAAAAACCTTTCCAAGCCGATTTTTTTTTTAATTCTTGCTGAAACTGTTTGAAATTAATATACAGAGTATTCACGCGCCTACTTCTACGAATATAATAAAATAAAGGAAACCTGATAGCGACATACCCGATTTAGACATTCCCGATTGCGACTTAAATAATTTTCTGTCAAGAGAAAATTAGTGACAACCTGATAGTGACATCGTTAACGCATCTAAGAACAATAAACGTGCCTTAGTTTGCGCTTAACATAAAAACAAAAAATTATCGAAAAAATTGAATTTCGAAAATTTTATTAAGAGTCCCAACACTACATTTTAATTTCGATGTAAAAACTTAAGAGTCCCAGCTTAAAGAATTTTTACTGCAAAAAATTCTATAAGAGCTCATATCTTATAAAAAACAAATTAAAGTAAATATTGGCCAAGTTCTCATTCAACCCAAATTCCATATACTTAATTTTTCTCATATATTAAGTATATTAAAGCCCAGCCCTCCGTGATTTTTGTATTTTATACAAAACATTCCAATTTAAGAGGAAAAATAATTTATTTAAAAATGTCCAATCCCTTCTCTCACAGTTCCTTCCGGTCTGATGAGGCGGGTGGCATTTCAGGGTGTCCGGGTGGTTTTGGTGGGACCTCCGCGGCCCCTCGTGGGGTCGCGTCTGACGTAACCTACTCGTAATGAATCTGAAATGACCTAAATGAATCAAAATACTGAGTTAAAGCCCAGCACTCAAATTATTTCTCCAATGGAACAAATTTTAAATCACATCCAAGCTTCATTTCAAGGTAGGGACTACGTAATGCAGGGACAAAGCATACCATAAATGACAAAAATCCTGATACGCAAGTCATTCACAGCACGTATACGTCGTTCGCGTTCGATTGAAACGTACCTCGTGGCGTTTTCGCGGAAAATCCGATCTCCACTAATAATTTTCCTGAAACGACGGACGTGCATATACGACAATCTGTGTTCTTTAATAAACAATCAGATTCTGCTAACGAATCGTGACATCGAGTGTTATTTATAACTTCTCGGCATTCCGTCGGGTCTTTTAAAAGAGAACCAGTCAGCTCTTAACGCGATCCGCCAAAGGTTTGAGTCTGCGCCGCCGCCCGGTTCGATGTCTATGCGCCGTTCCTGCTGACAGCGTACAGTTTATTTATTAGAATTTTAACCATCTTTATACGTTTCTTTTATTTTTTTTATGATTTTTTAGATTCTTGTAGATCGTTTCTACAACAGTAAATAATATTTTTGATTCAATTGTTTTTTTTTATTTATTTTTAATAAATTTCAAAATCTTAATTGTCAAAATACCTTTGAACCCCACTGTATCTTCATGGCTACAAATTAATAATAAAAACCTTTGAATAGGTAAGAGAAAAAATGTAGCGTAAATAATCAAAATTTGTCATGTTTGCCGATTCGACAAATTAAAAGAAAAATTGTATATTTTTGTATTTTTAAGATTCAAAATTTGGGTGACAAAATGTTTGCGCTTGTCAATCTAAATTAATTTTCAACTTAGATCAGTTTTAGAGTTAGACTTACGAAAACTTACTTTTATGAACTCGTATATGCTGAATTTATTATTTGATTAGCATATTCAAACAACCTATAATATTATCTACGACAGTCGATATATGGAATTCATGATTACTGACAGAAATATCAGTTAAATGGAATTCAAGTTTCGTATGGAAGGAAATTTTAATTTTTGCAATTGTACTCACTAATGATTAAACTAAGAAGTTCGCTCTTGAATTACGTAATAATTTAGAGTGAGCATCAGCAGTTTGCAACGATAAAACTTGAAGGAAAAGGGTTTGCATATTTCTCCGCTAATTTTCCATTTCCATTCTAAAACTTCTATTTGTAGTTAAACCGGAAATGGATATTTTCGGCTTGAGAATGAAAAACTGGAATAGGAATATACTAGTTATATTTTTCCAAGTTTTATGTTTAATTTTTAACAGTAATTTTTGATTTTTATGTTTTTATCTTATTTGATTTTTTATATTTGGTCAAATCTTATACTTTAACGAAACTTGGAAGTAGCTACATCGGTACAATAAACATTCCGTTCGATTTTAATATTTTCTAAGTAAGTTTATAAGTAGGGTTGTGGTTCTGTAGAGTTTGTTCAGTATTTTTGACATTTTTATGAATTTATTGTTCCTACCTATCTAGATTTTCTAATGCGTTTTTCCAAACTAATAAGTAAGTTTGCATTTTTAAGTTTTCTGCCGATTTTCAGATTTATCATTTACAAAATATTATTGGTAAAAATTTTCGTATATGGTGGAGTTGTTAGAAAGCATTTTCTTTGTGACTGATCTAAGAGAGTAATGTAGAAAATGAATAGAAACAAAGGAAATCATCAGTGTTAAATTCAAATATTTTCCTTAGTTCAGGTTAGTGCGATTTGGTTCAGATTAGGTACCAGGGTAAAATTTATACACAGGGTGTTCCAGATAAGAAAGGTCTGTACAGAAGAGTTAACCAAATTTGGTTAATAGACAAAAAGTTGCGTAATTGACCCATCATTATAAGGGTCAGAAATTTTTGATTATACTTTTACATCCAGATTTACTAAAAAGCTTAAGATTTAGACCCGATATAGTTTTCATGAAATATAAGTCGACTAGTTCGCCATTTTTGTTTTCCCTATGATATTGCATAATTTATATCACGTATGTCAACAAATAAAGGTATTTAAAGATATATTAAAGATAATAACCTAGCGATAAAATCTTGAAATATATAAGAGAAATAGTTGTATCATGAAAATAGATAAAATTCTTAATTTTTGCAGATTCAGTGTAACTCCTAGCCCCTCTTTTAATTCTTTATTCATACACATTGTTCCAACTATCCTAGGGGCTAGAGTAACTGTTTTCTTACCATTAAGACATTGATGGCCTTTTTAGATTAAGTTTTATTAAAATTATTTACGAGTGACACGATGTTACAGAAAGAAATAATCAATAATCTGACATGATTAGGGAGCAATTTTAAATATCCTTCAATTTTAACTTTAAAAAAATTAAATTAAGGGGGGGGGTAGGGTTAATTTTTCATATTTTAAAAAATTTTTTAAGATTTTTTTTTTGAAAATATGGTAAATATAAATTTATTTCTAAATGAATTACATAATATTGCAACTTCTTAAGAGTATTTTGTTAAATTTTTGTAAGAAAATTTTGAGAAATAAAATAGCAAATTTACACAGACACCTAAAAAGCAAGTTCAGTTTTTATTACCAATATGAAGTCAAGAAAACGAATTTTTTAAATTTTCCAAAAATTGAAGAATCGACTAATTTGTTATTATAAAACAAATTCTAATGATTAGTAGAAAATTATTTCGACGACGTTACCTCGTAATTTGTGTAAAGAAAAAGTGTGCAAAATTTGAAAACGATCGGATGAATAGAATTTGAGTTAGAGCGTTTACCGACTTTAAAAAAGCCAAGTGTTGGAAAAACGCGTTTAAAAAAACTTATACAAAATAACGCACGTGTATAAACACTTAGTAATAGATATGACATTGAACTAAACAGAGTACAGAGTACATGTGGGGCATTCACACATACACACACATATATATATATATATATATATATATATATATATATATATATATATATATATATATATATATATATATATATATATATACTCTACAATAACGAGAAAGACAATGCGCAAGCGTTGAGAAACCGCTCGAATACAGTTTATAGCGCGCCGAAGAGCTAAGATTCAAAATCCTGCAGCTCCGTTAGTTTTACTCCCATCGGCCTAAAATGTTAAATGGATATTCTGTACTGACGAGAACCAGTGAGTTCAAAATTGGTCTACAGATGGCGGTATATTACCAATAGGAAAAGTTTCCACCTTTTTATGGTAGTTACTTGCAATTTGAAGTAGCGCTAGCTGAAAAAAGATACACCTATCCTTATATTATAAGGCTTTTTCAATTGGTTTTATTTAAATATACATTTATTTATTTATATTATACTAGCGACCCGCCCCGGCTTCGCACATGTGCAATGCTGATACTAAATACACTACAGAAAAACTGTGACTATTTATTTTATTTTTACAACAATTATTACATCGGCCTTCGACGCGCTATTTATAGGCACGCTGCCGCCGCCCCGGTCGGCCAGTACCGCCGCAAGCGCTACTTCCCGCAATTTTAAATCTGTAATATCTTCGAAAATATTCATTTAAATCTTGTGCTGTAAAGGACCATATAGATCTATATTAAATCAACAATGTATTTAAGCCATTTAATTGGATAAGGATTAATGCTGTATTGGTTAAAATCGCTTCAAAATTTGCCATTATTTGTCGTAAAAAGTAAATGACAAAAAAATGTTATTGTGGGATATCCATGAGAGATAGACATATACCATCGCGGAGTTTTCTGTAGACCTTTTCAATGTGTACAAATAATTAGTACATTATTTTGATAAATCTCGTAGGGTTCAGCCTGCGTTTGCAATGTAAGCGGAAAAAAATATGATAATTAACGACATCACATTAGAAACCTCAAACATAACAGGATTTCTCCACTATTTAATGGATGTTATTATACCTATAAACCTTCCTCTTGAATCACTCTATCTATTGAAAAAAACCGCATCAAAATCCGGTGCGTAGTTTTAAAGATTTAAGCATACAAAGGGACATAGGGACAGAGAAAGCGACTTTGTTTTATACTATGTAGTGATGTTAGTAATTTTATCTATATGAGGTTATGCAATTTGCATTTTTTTATAATATATTTTCTGTTGGCTTTGTGCTACCTTCATTTAATATCCAAATTTACTAAAATCTAGTGGTTTTATTTCCATTAAATCTTTATTATTAAATGAAGTGTTTTATTTTTTTCATTTTAATATATAAATTCATATAAACATATATGTTAGAGTATTTTTGTGAGATACACCAAAATAATTTTCAAGCAGCAGCGGTAAAAAAATATTCGATATTTTATGAGTAAATGTATATTTTTTACTGTGTTAACGAAAAATATTTTACAAAAAAAAATTTATGTTGGTTTGAAATTTGCCGCCGTTTCCAAAATATCATATTTAAAGTCTTAAATTACCAATCAGGTTGAAAACCATCGATAAACTGGAATCAGTACAAAACCTTAAATTCTAATTCGAAAATTTGTAATTTCTACTATTCAAATAAATGCAACAAATTGTTAATTAAAATTTGTTTTAATAAGATACTAATTTCGAACAAGACTTTAAAAATACTATAAATTATAGGGAAAATATAAAATCGTTTCAATAAAGTTATTTTAATTATTAACTGAACATCTAATACTTAATAAAATATAAATATATAAACGTCGTGCAAAATTATATTTTGGTGTAGATACTAATATAAAAATATAAAATAAGCTGAGAGAAAGTCCTTTGGTTTCTTATATCATATATTTCATTCATGTATATATGATTCATTTCTTTTTAAGAGCGAAAAACTCTGTCGATAAAGGTCGGAAGAGTGGGTATGAAAAAGTTTAGTGAATCCCACGTGATATTTTTTTATGATATTGGATTTTGTTATTTTCCCTTATACTGAGATTATATTCACTATCGTATATTCCACTTTCTTGAACACATTTTAGCTTAAAATTATAAAACAGCATTTTAGGTGAATATACATTCAATGGAAAATATTTTTTAAATGAAAAATAACAGCACAATTTGAGTCTTAAAAAGCAAGCGCACACAATTTTATACTCAAAATAAATTATCAAACTAATAAACTAAAATATGAATCTATTGTATATCATTAATTTTCGTATATTTTTTACCATTGTTCGACATAATTAACTATAATCTGAAAATGAAATAGTGGCCTAGTACAACAAAACGCAAACACCGCCTTCAACTTGACAAAGTTTAAAAAATGACTTCACTGAGAAGAATGAGTGCGATGAGGACTAGGGCTCTGGAGGTCCTGGTGAGCCTACCTGCCTCCAGTTATACAGAGAACGAATTCCGGAAAATTGCTTATTATCTCAGTTTTATTAAATTATATTAACTTTATGAAAAGGAAAGTCAGATTAAAAATCACTTTTATTTTAAAATAAATAAATGGGAAATCTTCAAAAATATTATGTGTTTAAAATTCAACAATAAAAAAAAACAACACAAAAAACTTTATTAAACTTAAACTATTAAAATCAAATTATGTTTCTTTACCTAAGACCAAATTTTCCTAAGTCAGAGGTTTTCAATTTTATTACAGACGTGCACTTCTTTCTTCAACTCTTCAGTAAATTTGAATAAAATATAAAATCTGAATCTAAACCACACGATATGTGACGTATTTTGTTTTGGATCGCTGAAAACTAAGTAAGACAAGAAAGGAATATTGGTCTGCTAATGTAGGAATCACGCGATTTTGGTAATGAACCAAAAATTTCAAGACATAGACCCTCGATCGCTCGACTTTTTCTTGCAGTAATAAGTAGATTTGAACTTAATTAAGAATCAAGTTAAGAACAGTTATTTGAAATCAAGAGTTAAGGATAAGAGTAAATCCGACAGTTGAAAATATAATTGGAAAAAGTTAGTTAAGAACGAGAGCTAAAAATGGGATAGCTAGGGTTCAATGAGTATATTCAGAGTGTTTTGCAGTACGTTAAAAAAGTTTTACATATGGGTTTAAGTGTAATTCTCCTAGTAAAATTGTAGGTGTAGTTTGTAGTCCAGTAGACAGTTTATGCGGAATTTTAAAATGGGTTAAACTAAACTTTTAGCTCACCCTGCATAGCCGCGGTGTGTGGGTAAGGATAATGAGAAATTTTTTTTATAATCTTATTCGATAGTATAACTCTTCAAAAATATCCATTTAGAATTTTAGGCCGATCGGAGTAAAACTAACGGAGCTGCAGGATTTTGAATCTTAGCTCTTCGGCGCGCTATAAACTGTATTCGAGCGGTTTCTCGACGCCTGCGCATTATCTTTCTCGTTATTGTAGAGTATATATATATATATATATATATATATATATATATATATATATATATATATGAAGTAAAATGCGAACAGTAAATGCAAACTTCTCTCCATCATATCCTTTCTGTGTTAGAGGTTGCACAGTTAGAACACATTGTTATAAAACGCAATTTATCCTATTCCACCACCATCGAGATGATGACCTACCTGTTCCACCATACCGAGAAGTAAGTCAAAACTTACCCTCCCCGCCACAGTGATACGGCAGAGGTACATGTTTCGTTTCTATTAGACTCATCAGGGTACAAACATGCACCTGGCTGTGCAAAGGACAGATCGGAAGGAAGCATGCAAATACTGAACACGGCTTCTCAGACCTCCCGCCGGATGGCGTATATATGTTTGCGGATTTCACGGATTCCTCCGTGTGAGATGCAATAGCAGTGGATATATCCACATTATGCCGTTGTAGTGCTGAAATCACATTCAGCAAACGTACAACTCTATGCAGCTCCGCGTATGAATGAAGTAAAATGCGAACAGTAAATGCATTGTTAGCATTTTACTTCATTCTAGAAATCGCACCAGTACAGAACTACAAGGTACGCGTCATAAGAGAGGCCCTAGAAATTGAAAAAGCGAAACAGCTGAATAAAAGAAACGTTGCTCTACATATTCCAACAACATGGAAAACATTAATAAAAAAACAAGAAACAAAACAACAAATATCAACCAATACAAGAGAGACCAGCATACAAGAACCAAGTATATCGCACTCGGCAGAGGGAAGGACCTTGTGAATTCGCTCGTCCAATCAGAAAGCGAGCCAGTTAAATAAAACTCGACAATTATCAGAGGCTACCATCAGTTCTCAGCGAGTAACGAAACGAAATGCCAAATGAGATTTTGTCTAAACGTCGAACGGATTGAAACCCGGAATAATCAAACCATTCATTCCACCATCCGTGAGAACCTATGATATAATATATATATATATATATATATATATATATATATATACTCATCTGAAAACATTACCTTCTTCCAGCTCTTATGACTACATGCCAAGTGATTGCGGGTACCTATATGGAAACACCCTGTATATATCCTGCACATGTCGCATAGTATTTATATACCCTTACATATTCATTTAAACATTATTAGCAATTTTTCTTAAAATTTATTTTTGCAAAACATTTCTTCGCCATAACCGAGATTGGGATTCAACCGCAGGACTGTAAAACGAGGATTACTTTATTTTAGTTCCCTCTGACTGCGACCCTGTCTAAAACAATTGCCTGTC
The DNA here is from genome assembly GCA_034092305.1 of Diaprepes abbreviatus. Lineage (NCBI taxonomy): Eukaryota > Metazoa > Arthropoda > Insecta > Coleoptera > Curculionidae > Diaprepes > Diaprepes abbreviatus. The sequence continues at coordinate 6,871,947 of JASJET010000129.1, forward strand.
GTAGTAAATGTTTAGTTAAAACCAACGATACGGGTTTTCTATTGAGTCGTGAATCCTTCCGACAGGCTAACTAACCCTACGCTATTTAAATTTTCCCTGACACGTGACAAATAAAATTAAACTCGAATTGTAATCCCGAACAATTTAAATATTTAAACTGGATAGAATTTAGGTCAGGGTGGTGATAACAAGACAACCGTTGATATTTTGTTTTATGGGGTATCATAGTATATGTAAATTTTAATGTTGAATCTTTCATATGCACTTTGGGAGTACGAGTTTTAATATATTTGATAAGCTAAAGCTAAATTTTGTCGGTGAACCTTCTACTTATCCAATTGAAGTGGGTCTAAATTTGAATAAATAAATAAATAATGGTTCCCAAATGATGAGAGATGAATCTACCAAAATATTAATGGTATATTATATTATGAAAAATCTTTGCCCTTTAATGTTGTAGGGATGGTTATTGACTTGTTTTTTTTCATCCATCTTTAATTACTATTTATCTCCTTCTTAGTATGCTACTATGTAAAACTTGTAAAATGTATTTATGAGAAATTGCATTTGATTTATATGGTGCTTTCAGCCGAAGCTTTTCTGTGTAAGCTATAATAGAGTAGTTAATCTAATTTTTGAATCCGGACTGCTTGGAGTTAACTAGTTTTTTGTATTCAATATGGCCGACCTACAATAGGGCAAAACATGAGTCACCAGTCATTCCTCCACTTCCGAAAGTGCAGCGTATTATCCCCAATCAAGAAAGTTAGAGTGAGTGAACGAAATGTAGAGCTGTGCTACCCTAAGATCGGCTATACTGCACTTGCGCAGTTGGTCAGGGTACAGGACTCCAATTGACGAGCCTTTTACTATAAATATCGTTTGTTTTGCAAGAAATATTCTCTGTTATATTTAATACCTATCAGAGTATAACACGTGTGTCTTGCCTGTTGCTCTTTACAGCATGGAAACGATAACACTAACCAAACAAAACGCAAATAGGCTCCGAGTCACTCAACGCTCCATGGAGAGACAAATGTTAGGAATCTCGTTACGGGATAAAATACGAAATCAAGTAATAAGATCAAGAACCAAAGTAGTTGACGTCATTGAACGCATATCACGACTAAAACGGCAATGGGTAGGGCACATAGCTAGACAACATCCCGATAGGTGGACGACTGCAATGGCGACCGCGAGAAACGAACCGAAATCGTGGCAGGCCACAACGCAGATGGGTAGAGGATATAAGACAGGAAAAAAAATGTAACCACAAATTATTTTATGGGCAAAATAAGTGGAGTCTCACTTTTAAACTATTGTCAAAAGATTTTAAATATATATAAATTTACCGCATTTTCATTCAAAACTGAAAAAAAATATATACAGGTTTTTTTCGAGGCGCCCTAAATATGGTGAGATTAATCTTACTGTAAATAAAAAAAATTAAAATTAAATACCAAAACTTAATATTTCATAACTTAACAGTGAAAGAATAAAAATTTGTGACATTGAAGTACAAACGCAAGCTAACTTTCTAAAATATTATCTATTAATAATATAAAAAGAATTCAGTTTCAAAAGTATAACTATGATATGTTTTTGTTTATCAATTTAATAATTACTTATTTTTGTTGAACACTTTAACAATTACATTAATTATATTACTTTATCAAAATTTGTTTGAACGTTCTTAGAAAAGCCCTGTCGATTTCTGAATTTTAATAGTTCTTTCAATTTTGCAGCCTCTAAAATTTTGGCTTCCTTAAAATCTTAAAGCTCCTAAAATTTTGCCAATCTAGGGCCATGCAAGCTCCCGCAACTTATTATGAAATGTAAAATAGAAGGAAGACGAAGACCCGGAAGACTAAGAAAGATAAGAGAGTTAATCGGAATGTACACATTAACATCAGGGGCAGATCCAACCTTTCTCTTTGGGTAGGGGGGGGGGGACGATATCATAAGAGTACGTTCCAAATACAGCAGCCGGGGAAAGCCTAATTTTGTATTCGAAGTCCTTAGGGGGGGGGAATGCGATCGACTCCCATGGCTCCCCCCCTCTTGGATCCCCTCCTGATCAATATTGATAAGAACGGCAGAAGATCGGTACTCTTATGTCCTAGTCCTTGCTAACTTCTATTAAAAGGAGAAGCACTGAAAGAACAAAACAATATATAAATCATTTTAACTTTTATTAATTTAATTTGAATAAATACTTCTAATTTTTGAAAATTTAAAGACTCTATATTGACATAAAAATTTGCTGAAGTTATAAGACTGCTCGTTTTTTGAGTCAAGATGACATAAAAATTTCTAACAAATAAACGATTTTTAATCTTTATTTTTTTCGAAGATGATAAAATCTAATTATAGCAAAATAGATCTTATCTACCTTCAGAAGTTTTTATGACAAAAATAATCTTCTCAATTGGAATGAAAGGTCATGATATTTCAAAAATAACAAATAATTGAGTTTTCAACGGATTGCGCTGAAGCTGATTATCTGCTTTATTATTTACCCTGCCATGTTAAATTATTTTTGGCTTTTTAAAGTAATGAATATTTAAAATATTTTAAGTGCCTCTCCTTTAGAAATGTTTTTCTTTGTATTTTTAACCTTTACAAAATTATTAGGGTTGAAAGTAAATGAGAAATTCGTCTTGCCTGTTTTCTTTCAAATCAAATAATATAATTAAAAAAAAAAATAATTTACCTCTATAGAAAAAGTTGTTCTATTTTCGCTGGTAAAAGAGATATTGATTCTCGTAAGGGTAAAAAGCCTCAAATTTTCAAACCCTGTTTACTAAACTAAATTAATAGAGTCAAGAATCTACAGGACATTACAGAAATACAAACACAATAGTAGCTACCACACCCTTATGGACTGCCAAAAATCCACAAAACCAACACAACTGTCAGATCGGCTTCAGATAATCCCCAGGAAGTGAGATAGAGAAGTTTCTGTTAAAAACTACCTAGGTTTAAGGTTAGACGAACTTATATGTTCAGATCTCTACACATTTTGTGAATATTATTTTGATTTCGGAATTTTTTATACTGTTGTTTAATTAGAAGAATCACTAAATATAAATAAAACTAAACTGTTGTATAAAAGCAAATTAGCACAGACCATACTATAACACAGAAGCAATCTCAATAGAACGCGGAGTACGGCAAGGATGTATACTGTCCCCGATGCTATTTAATGTTTATTCTGAGCATATCTTCAAACTAGCCTTGGAAGAATGTGATCAGGGAATACTAATCAACGGTGAACGTCTGAACAACATCAGATACGCAGACGACACAGTGGTATTCGCAGACAGTCTGGAGGGATTGCAAATGTTGATGACAAGCATAACTGAAGTAAGTAAGCACTATGGGTTAGATTTAAATACAAAGATGACAAAATATATGGTCATCAGCAAACGCCCAATCCTAAACACACAACTGACCATCAACCAACAAACAATTGAAAGGGTTGAAAGCTATACATACCTTGGCACCAATGTAAACAGTCAATGGGATCACTCATTGGAAATAAAACAACGTATAGCAAAAGCCAATGCAGCGTTTACAAAAATGAGCACCGTCTTCAAAGGCCGTGATCTGCCACTGAAAACCAAGGTCTTCATACTGCAGTGCTATGTTTTTCCAGTTCTGCTCTAAGGAACAGAGGCTTGGACGCTCTCTGAAGCGTCCATTAAAAAACTTGAAGCGTTCGAGATGTGGTGCTATAGGCGCATCTTAAGAATCTCCTGGGTCGACCGAGTCACAAATAATGAAGTCCTGCGCAGAATGGGAAAGGAGTGCGAAGTGATCAAAACAATTAAAAAACGCAAATTGGAATACTTAGGACATATTATGAGAAATGAACAGCGATATAACCTCCTCCAATTAATTCTGCAAGGGAAAGTTTACGGCAAAAGGGGGCCAGGACGAAGACGAATCTCTTGGCTCCAAAACTTAAGAAAATGGTTCAACATGAGCACGACTGGACTGTTTCGCGCAGCTGCCAACAAAGTAAGAATAGCCATGCTAGTCGCCAACATTCGGAACGAATAGGCACCGCAAGAAGAAGAAGATACTATAACACACTAAAGTTCTTCAAATCAGTTGATCTCCGATAGTGTTGTCAGCTTTTTGGAAGCCAAGCAACATTATACAATGGAATGTATATTCCGTAAATGAACCGAAACTGGCGATATACAGTAAACCTCTATTAAATTAAAATAGTTAAAGGATTACAAAAACGATTGGGTATCATGACTTAAGAAGACATACGTATTTAGTTTTAATGAGTTAGGTGGCATCCAAATACGAATACGAACAGTTTGGATGCCAATTGGGCCTACGGGGGCTTAAATGAGGTTTTGACCGCCATTTTCAAAATCCGTCTGGTCATTTTGGTAATTCAAAATGGCGGAATCAATATAGTCCTAGTGTGTCGAAAAAAAAATTTTCCGAATTTGTTGATGTATTTTACATGGAAGTTATTTTTTCTTGAAACTGATATGAGAAGAGCGGAAAATTTACTTTCTAATACCGTTCAATGCAAGGATTAAAATAACATATGAAAATCATTTGAAGATCTAAAGTAATTTCGGGACTTAATATTACATAAAATAAAAAAAATATTGATTATGAATCTGTGGTCAGATTTCGTAATTGGGCCCCTATCTGGAAAATGGGCCCTTTAGTTAAGTCCAATTTTTCAATATACTCAAAGAATGGTGAAAATATGGTCCCGGGAGTATTTTGGGTCACTGATCACAAAACTTACAGCAGAGCACTAAATATGGCCACCAAAAACACAAATTTTTTGATATTCTTAAACCTCGAAAAAGTATTGGTTGTATATACTTCCACCGAGTTTTGGGAATATCGAAAAGTAAGTCTTTTTTGGAATCCTATTGGACCCGCTGATTAGTAATCGTCCACTCCAAAAGCTCCCTGGCCATATTTTCACAAATTTTTGAGTATATTGAAAAATTGGTTTTATTAAGGGGGCCAATCTTCTAAGTAGATCTAAATAAATCAGATCCCAGATTCGTAATAACTGACCCCTAAAACTTATATAACGATTTATTACGTGCCCATATTTTTATTTTATGTAGTATTAAAGTTTTTCAGTGTTGCCAACTTATTTGTTAAAAAAGATCATTTAAGACATAACTGATTTCTCAAACACAAATCTTAGGTGGCCAATTTCACAGACAAAAAAAATGACGTGGCCGCTTATTACATACGAAAAATGCTAACAGAAATGACTATAACTTTAATTTAATGGTAGTAATAGAATGATGCGATTAATCAGCCTCACTAGAATTATCATGCGTTGGAACTGGAATTAATCATTCAAAAATAGAACTTAACCTTTAATTGACCTTGAAAAGTAACCTAAAGTCAAGTTAAAAGTAGTGAATGATAGCCCTTCGTAATCTTCACATAGAGCTTATTTTCCCAACTCAATATTTTTTTGATGAAATTCTCGTCTAAAAATACTGAAAATGATCTTTGACCTCCAGATGACATTCAGATGCTATTTTAACCCTTACATTGAACTGTATCAGAACGTAATATCATTGATAAACTATAATGATTTCTACGTGAAATATATAATATTTTCTTGATTCTTGAACCATAGATTATATCATTTTTTCTTTATTTTGTCTTTTCTTGGGTTTAGGTTCTTTATTTAAAAAAAGGCAAAACAATTGACGTTCCGCCCTTTATTTAAGGCATTTTCAAAATTTTTTCCTTCCTTGACATTTTGTTACTCTATTACTAAGGAGTTTTTTGTTACTCTATTACTAATGAGTTTAATTATTAATTAATTAATTATAATTAGCAATATAGTAACAAAATGTCATAGAAGGAAAAAATTTTGAAAATGCCTTAAATGAAGGGCGAAACGTCAATTGTTTTGAATTTTTTTGAATAAAGAACCTAAACCCAAGAAAAGACAAAACAAAGAAAAAATTATATATATATATATATATATATATATATATATATATATATATATATATATATATATATATATATATATATATTGTCGTATTTCTCGGCGCCGAATACCGCGAAATACGCGCTAATAATGCCCACTAAAATAGGATGTTTCGTCCTCGGTAGGACTCATTAGTGGTTCCGTTGACGCCTCACCCAGACACCCTCGACACCCCTGTGTCTACTTTCTATATGTTGAACCGTATATTTGAACTCAATTTCGATCGGAACATACCGGTAAGATATACCGATATGTCCGTTTCTACAACATGCCCCCCTAAGGCAGTCTCTCTCGCTAATTCAGACTCCACAGTCTCGATATAGAAAGCGGGTGACTGAAAGTAAATGTAGGAATGGACATCCCGAGTGGTTCCCAGATCCTGGCGTTGCATTAGTTGCCATGGTGCCAGTAACCCTATGCTGTGCACCATCCTGGTCACGGCACCATGTCGTATTTCGCGGCGCCGAAAACCGCGAAATACGCGGTAATAATGCCCACTAAAATAGGATGTTTCGTCGTCGGCGTCGATGGTAGGATTCATCAGTGGGTCCGTCGACGCCTTATCCAGACACCTTCGACACCCCTGTGTCTACTTTCTATATGTTGAACCTTACATTTGAACTCAATTTCGATCGGAACATACCGGTAAGATATACCGATGTGTCCGTTTCTACAACAATATATATATATATATATATATATATATATATATATATATACATATATATATATATATATATATATATATATATATATATATATATATATATATATACATATATATATATATATATATATATATATATATATCCTATCCAATGGTTTGGATTAATAATATATGGAAATTAATGGACACACTTCATATAAATATAGGTTCGTTACCTTAGGACACAGTATTTAGAATATATTTAATAACGATCCTATATTCGATACGACCTTATGGCAAAGTCGTACCAACAAATAAAAATCATATCGACAATGTAATTTCGACAACCATCTATTACTCAACATTTAATTTTCTGAAATATTTGAGTTCAATATTAATAATGATTAGATAAATTGAAAACAATTATTTACAATAAAATTTAACTAACTTTGATAATGCAAATTTCAGTGAAATTTAAAGTTTAAAATATTATCCGCTCATTAGAAGAATTAAATTTTAAACCTGAAGCTGCAGGAAAATTTTTCACCTTTTAATTGATACATGTAATAGCTGAAATTATTTGTGAAGCTAAAAGGTCTAGATTTTTTTATACAACAGTTTAATTGTTATCAATCTTATTATTCGTTCTATTATTTCATTAATTAGTATATCTTTTATTCATGAAAGTCAGTCAACAATAAAAATAATTAGTAAGATTTATTTTTATTCTAATCACGGACAAGGCGTTTCAGATTACTTTTGCTTAAACTAAGTGAAGCTAAAAGAGTCAAAACCAGGGTCGGTTCTAGATTCTTAGACATCCATGTGCAGATTGAAATTAGCCACCCTATTTTACAAGTCTTATGTTGTAACTTAAATAATTAATAGCTTATATGACTGTGAAGTATGCTATCAAACATTCGAGAAACCCGTCTCCACAGGATTATTTTTATATTTAGCATCATACCTAGAGGCTTTATTATAAAAGATGTAAAAAAACTTTAAACACGAAAGTTGTAGGAATTCTTCCATATTATCTTTTAAATTTATTTACAAAAACAGTGGCGTATCGTAAAGTTAACTAGCAAACATTTTTTAATTTTTTACATGGAACACCCTGTATATTCTCTGCTAGAATGAAACTTCATTTCCACCTGATTTTGAAAAATGTATAATAAGTTAGTATTCAGACTAGTCGTCATTTAAAGTTTAAATTATCAATAAATTGATATGAAAATCGAGGAGGCCTTATGTTAATTTTCATTGTTACGTAATAATATGGTTCCGAATACTTATATCTAGAGCATAATATGTCCTTGTCATCGAGTATCATCTATTAATACAGTACGATACATTGTCAAAAAATGTAATGAAATGAAAAGTCTTAGGCGAAAAATCTGAACCGTAGTTAGGAATGAAGACGATAATATAAATGTTTTACTTTATTTTCAAGGTAATTTTTCATTCTAGTAGTGTAAAACAAATTATTATTAGTTGACATAATTTTTAGAAAATCTGGAAAGATCCATTCTCGATGCCGCAATACATTTTAATAAATTTTGGTACAAAACTTACACCGCACTGCAGTTTTATAAATATTCTCCTTATAAATTCATGCCAGTGCAGAATTTAACTAAAGAAAATATGGTTCAGGGGTTGCAATATTGCTTAACAACGGTAAGCCATATTCGGCAAGGTGAGGAGTTTCTAAATAAAATTATTTTCACAGGCAAAGCAATATTCGCTATGTTTGGGATGTTCAATAGAAAGAATAAACATTATTAGGCAATTGAAAGCACCCACAAAATACAGGTAGTAAAAATACAGGGTCGGCAATCAATTCCTGTTTGGCGTTGCATGTTGGTAAATAAGATTATTGTAAAAATTATTTTAAATATAAATTTAAATGGCACACCATATTGAAATTTAAATGAAAATAATGTAGAAGATTATTTAGAGAATATCCCAGTTCAGCAATTCAATAATCTGATTTAGTAACAAGATGGCGCACCGCCGCATAATACGATGCCAGTTACTGAGTACCTTAATAACCGGTACAATTTTGGATTAGAAGGCATGGCATAATTAGGTGGCCAGTCAATAGTCCAGATTTGAGTCTACTAAATTTTTTTTGTGGGAAAAAAGGAAAAAATTGAACGCATAGTAATATTGCGTAACCATGACTACAGAGGTTTTATTTCAAACTCTACTAATCATAAAATGAGAGAAAATATTTTTAAATGTATTAATAATCGTGGAGGATATGTTGAAAATATTTAAATATATTCCTGATCTATTTTTTGTATTAGTATTATTGGGTGCCTAATATTTTATTACACTGAAAATAGCTACTTGTTGATCTCATTGCTATTACTTCTGTTATTATAATTATTTTCAAAACACATCTGATGTTTTTCTTCTTCTAAATAACACATTTTTAAATAGTTTGTTATATATGTAATTCTCCTTTCAAGCAGAGAAAATGAAAAATATATGTATAAACAGTTTATTTTCTGCAAATATAGCTCTGGTCTTCTCCATACGCGTTTCGATCACCTCATGATCTCGTCAGTGGAGCAGTATGGGACCGAGAGCAACATTAGCAGGAAATAACTGATATATGAACCATAAATTTAAAGGTACGTCGGCAGGATATTACACCTGCCGTCTACCAACTTCGATGTCAGACTGAAAAATATCGCCAGTCGAACGACATCTATGAATCAACGGGGTAACGTGAAATTTTTAAAAAATCAAAATTTCAGTAAGAAATAAAGAAATCGTTCTGCCGTATTTAAATAATTTGTTACATATGTAATTCTCCTTTCTGCTTGTACATATATTTTTCATATTCTCCGCCTGAAAGGAGAATTACATATATAACAAACTATTTAAATACTACAGAAAGATTTCTTTATTTCTTACTGAAATTTTGATTGTTTAAACATTTTTAAATGTTTTTATGCCAGTTTAAAAACGTATATTAGTCAATATAATAAGTATTCGCAACCATATTGAAACGTTGCAATAAAAATTTGTTTTTCAAACGACCTCGCTTCTGTTTATATCAGTTTATTAATAATTCAAATTTAAATAATTAAATAAATGCTAGTCCCAACAGTAACTTATTATACATTTTTGAAGTAGGAAGAAAAATGACTTTCATTCTAGCAGAGAATATACAAAGAGTTTCATTTAAAAAATTAAAATTTCTTTTGTTTCTCAACTTTACGATACATCACTGCTTTTTAAACGAATCTAAAGATTATACGGAAAAATCCTTCAACTTTCGCATATAAAGTTTTTTTCCATCTTCTATAATAAATCTTCTAGGCATTCTGCCAAATATAAAAAAACTGTGTACATCAGTTGTGGATAATAATTTCTAATAATAGTTATGTCTTATAACATATAACAGTATTTTAGATTGTTGTTTATATTTGTTAAATGTATTTATATTTTAAAAATAATGTAATAATATTTTTAACTAAAGATGAGGTAAATAAATACATATTTTATTGCTGTCAGTAGTCATACATATCGTATTTGAATATGAACTTCACTCTTTTTCCACTCATATTTCCACACAACCTTTTTTTCACCATAAAACACTTTTGCGCTATGCAACTTACTGTTCTTACTTATAGACGCCTTAAGAGTTTCAGATCTTTCAACAAATTCCTCAACTCTCTGGAATTTTCGGTTCGTAACTGAAAGCTTTGGTCATTCCGCATGCGAGAGGTCAGGCCTGCTCTGTGAAAGGGCCGATTATAATGAACAATTAGGTATTATTTACCTAAACCTTTTGATTCATTCAGTCTGTTTTTTTACGTTAGTTGATGATGTTTTGGTCGCCATTAGATTTCGCCACACATCTTCTAGCCCCCGCTAAGAGGTAAGGCCTTCTTTGTGAAAAGGCCAATTATAATGAACAATTAGGTATTATTTACCTAAATCTTTTGTTTCATTCAGTTTATTTTTTTACATCTTCTAGTCCCCGCTAAGATCGGCCCTAGTTGAAACATAAATTTATGCAAAAACTATATGTCACCAAAGATAAAGAAAAATTATTTAAAAAACATTATTTTGCCTTTTATTTATGACCAGTAAAGTCACGTGATTAGCATTATCTGTCAAATTTTAATTTAAAAAAAATGCATAAGTGAGGTTATATCTCAAAATATCGAAAAAAGTTTTTAAAAAATGTTTTTCCAAATGCAATTTTTGGTCCATATGCAGCTGTATAAGGTAACTTAGATTTTTTGCCCAATGCCTTGTAAATTGCACCACTATTGCAAAATAAAACACAACGCAACCTACATAAAACTTCTTAATTTTGATAATACTTTTGTTAATAAAATTAAAATGGGGCCATATGTGATACAAAGTCTATTTGTTTTTGATCCTGTATAACGTAACTTCATAAAAAACGTAGTGTGTGTCTAAAAGTATTACACATTAATATTAAGAAAATAATTTAATTGAAAATACTTAAATTTTCTAATAAAAAAATCATAATATAAAAATTAAACGCATTTACAATTTATTTTCTACCTAATGCACACTTTACTGATGACACTGTGTACTTGTTTGTCTTAATTATAATGTGTATTACTTTTTTACACAAACTGCGTTCCAAAAATAGTAATTTTATGAAGTTACCTTATTCAGGGTCAAAACCAATAAACTTTGCATCACATATAACCAAATTTTGGATTCTATAGAAAAACACAGATTTAATATGGCGCTACTTTAAACAAAATATGTCTGAAATGAAGCATTGTGAAAACTAAGAAGTTTTATGTACGTTGCGTTTTGTCTTATTTTGCAACAGAAATGCAATTTACAATAAAATTTTTATAAAAAAAATTGAACCGACTTCTAAAAGTGCGCTAAAAAGTGAAAAAAAAAATATAAATTTCTGTAAGAAATTGAAATATTTGTAGTCGGCGCCAAATTAATACCTGACAAAATGGGATTCGCATAAACAGGTTAACAATATTTTGTTAATAATTTTTTTCTTACTATAACTTGTATATATTAGTAATTATTTGTTTCATTTGGAAATAACTTGGCGCCGACTTTAAAAATTTCAATTTCATATAAAAATTTATATTTATTTTTCACTTTTTAGCGCACTTTTAGAAGTCGGTTCAATTTTTTAGCTCGATATATTTTATAGTGCATATTGAGTTTGTGTACGCTCCAAGAACCCCGCAATATCAATTTTAGGCAAAATCGGAAAACTTAAAATCTTCAGTCCCTCATTTCCTTGTCAATCTAATATTGTAAAAAATTAATTTTATATTCGTAATACACGACCCCCAAAAACACCCTAATACTAAAACTGATAAAATGCGAATAAGGTAAAATTTTCAATTCATCTAAACCCTTCAAAGTCCCCTAGTACCAATTTTAGATGAACTCTAGAAATTCAAAATTTCTAGACCGTCATATTTCCTCTGACATATTAGATTTTCTTAAAATAATTTTATATTCGCTATTTACTTCATTAAAAACGATTCAGTCCCACATTTGAACAAAATCGAAAAATGTAAAATTTTTAGTCCGACATACTGAATCCTGAAAAAAATTCTATTAAATTCGTAACTTGCACCCTCAAAAATCCTCTATATCAGTTTTGGAGAAAATCGAAAAATGTAAATCCGCCAAATTGAGTTCTTCAAAAAATATTTTAAATTCGTAATTAACGCTAACAAAAATTCCCCAGTACGGATTTTAGACAAAATCGAGAGATGTAGAACCTTTAATTCGCCATCTTGGATCCACCACAGTTAATTTTTTTTTTAAATAATGTCAGATTTATAATGTGCGATTCCAAAAACTCCCCCATATCAGTTTAGGAAAAAATTGGACAAAATTTATTTTTTATCCCCCATGTTGGATACGCCATATTGAATTTTTTAAAAATAATTTCAGATTCGTTATATACGACCCCGAAAACTCCCCCATACCAATTTTGGAGAAAATCGAGAAAAATTGATGTTTTTATCCGTCATATTGGATCCGCCATATTGAATTTTTTGAAAATAATTTTAGATTCGTCATGTGCGATCCCAAAAACTCTACGACCCCGAAAACTCTCCCATACCAATTCTGGAGAAAATCGAACAAAATTGATGTTTTCGTCAGCCATATTGGAACCGCCAGGTTGAATTTTTTTAAAAATGATTTTAGATTCGTCATGTGCAACCCAGAGAACTCCCCAGTACCAATTTTGGAGAAAATCGGACAAAATTGATTTTTGGTCCGCCATATTGGATCCGCCATATTGAATTTTATAAAAATGATTTGGATTCGTTATGTGCGATCTCGAAAATTCCCTCACACTAACTTTGGAGAAAATCGGACAAAATTAAATTTTCTTATCCGTCATATTGAATTTTTTAAAAATAATTTTAGATTCGTTGGCTACAACCCCGAAAATTTCCCGATACCAATTTTGGAGAAAATCCGTCAAAATTAATTTTTTTGGCCGCCAATTGTCAGCGCCATCTTGAATTTTACTGTACCAATTTCGTCCAAAAAAATACGAGACCACCGCAGCAACTTCCTGAACATAACGTAAAAAATTTCATTCAAATCGGTGCAGCCGTTCTAGAGTAATCGGTGTACATACATTAAAAAAATATACATACTCGACGAATTGAGAACCTCCTTCTTTCAGAAGTCGGTTAAAAAATGGGGAAAAAATCCAAAATATCTTATACAGCTGAAATTTTTCATATGGGCGAAAAATTGCATTTAGAAAAACCTTTTCTAATAATTTTTTTCGACATTTTGAGATATAATCCCCCTTTTGATTTTTTTTTTGGAAAAAATTAAACTTTGACAGATAATGCTAATCACGTGACTACAATTTTTTTTTGTTAATTTTCATCTCGATTGAAGCAGAAATTGAGGCCAAAGTCATTTTCGAATGAAACTATTAATAAAAAATAACCCCATATGATGCGGACTTTACTGTTCACACTGTATATTATGTTAGAAATTTACAAAATTTAGTAAACTGTAACGTTTTATTGTTAAAATATTTTATATTTTAACTTTTCCTCTTGATGCAAGCTCTCTGTTTTCCGCTTTTGTGACAAACTGGTAACAAAACACTGAGGCTTAACGTTGAAAATTCGATCTTGTAGTTTTACACCATTCTTATTGGAATTTTAAATCAATACTTGTTTCCAGAACGTAAATATGGGACACTAAATAAAAAGAATTTTTGTTACTTTACCAAGTATTGCTCTTAACTGAAAATCAAGCTAATTTATTTCAGGCTTTTAATAAATATTATTCTTATTATTTTTAAGCAATATATAAGTCATTATTTAAATTGCACCACATACTAAAAGTTTTCGTACAAAATTTACATATTCACTAATTTCCTTCCAGATAAATTTGAACTGCTCCCTTGTTCTCGGTGACCTGACTCTATTTGCATTTAGTATAAATATTAAAATTGTTTGAAAGTACTTTTTAGTTTTATTCGTGGTATATTTGAATATTTAGATTGCAGTGAACATATTGAACGAGGCTTTATTATCTTCTTTATACAGGGTGATTCAAAAATCGATCACGAAACTTAAGGGGGTGATTCTACTTGACAAAATAAGGGTAGAGCTTCATATAATTTTTTTTCAAAATGTCATTCGTTTTCGAGTTACAAGCCGTCCAAGTTCAAGTTTTTATTTTTTGTTTTTTGAATTACTCGCTTACAGGAAAACCGATTTGACTAATATTTGAAAGATAGGCTAAGTCTTCTGCGCTTCATCATTTTAGTAACAATTCACATTGATTGTTTGCCGCTAGAGGGCACTTTACCTACATTGAAAATTGTTTTTTTGTCATAATTTTTTAGTGTTGACAGCTACAGTAGTTTTTGGCATAATTTCTGAAAGACTGATGCCAGGCCTTTAAAAAAGGTGCTCTTTATTTACATCGCTAAACCCAACGGTTTAGACGTAAATCACCCTTAAAAATTAAGTGGTAAATTTACTTTTCTCATTTCATTACCACCAGCTACCAGGTAAATAGCTATCAAAGTATACTAGAGCTGTCAGTTTAACATCAAATAAATTCGCTTTTTAAACTATTTAATTTATAATCTTAAAATAACTAATAATGGCTAATCAGTAAATATTCATATTATGGATTATTGCGATATACATTTAATTGATAAAAATTAATGAAACAGTACTAAACAAACTAAAAAAGATTCTCAAAATGTCCCCCATTTTCTTCAATACATTTCCTAACACTCTTCAAAAAATGTCGCCTAACTCGATGAAAAATTTCTGGTGTTTCTTTAATAATTTGGCACTTTTCGATTATCCTGAAGCCAAGATCCTCGACGTTGATTACTGGAATATCGTACACCAATTGTTTCAAATGACCCCAAAAGAAAAATTCCATAGGATTAAGGTCTGGTGACCTCGCTGCCCATGCCAATGGTCCACTTCGTCCTATCCATCGCTCAGGATACGTTGCATTCAAATACTGTCGGACACGTATACTAAAGTTGGGCGGAGCTTCGTCTTGGAGGATCCACATGTTGGCCTTTACTTCCAATGGCACATCTTCCAGATACAATGGGAGACGATTTTGGATAAAATCTAAGTATACGTCACCAGTTAATGGGCCATCAAAGAAATGAGGACCAATAAGGTAATCTCCTATTATCCCTGCCCACACATTTAGTGAAAATCTACGCTGATGTTTCGTTTCTACCACATTGTTTGGGTTCTCGTAAGCATATGTGTGGATGTTGTGTAGATTTGTTATGCCATCACGAGTGAAACCAGCTTCGTCAGTGAATAATATGACGCCAATTAATCGATTATCGTGTTCATACTTAGCTAGGATCTGATTGCACATTTCCAACCGTCTCGGCCGATCATCGTCATAAAGAGCCTGCATCTTTTTTGAATGAAACGGGTAGAGTTGTTCTTCTCTTAGTATCCTCCATGAACTAGCCTGACAGAGCCGCACTTCATTCCCAATTTTTCTAGTACTAATACCTGGATTATCTTCAATAATTTGAAGCACTCTTTCTTCTTGTTGCACGTTTCTAGCAGTTCTAGGTCTTCCCCTATTTCCATTATAACTTTTAAAGGAACCACATTCCGCAAGCCTCCTGTGCACACTGGAAAATGTTTGAGCATGAGGGATATTTCTTTCCGGATAACTCTCCATATAATATCTTCTTGCCAACTCTGCATTACCATTTGCTTTTCCATAACAAAAATGGATATCACAATATTCGATATTTGAATATTGGTGATTAGCCATTATTAGTTATTTTAAGATTATAAATTAAATAGTTTAAAAAGCGAATTTATTTGATGTTAAACTGACAGCTCTAGTATACTTTGATAGCTATTTATCTGGTAGCTGATGGTAATGAAATGAGAAAAGTAAATTTACCACTTAATTTTTAAGGGTGATTTACGTCTAAACCGTTGGGTTTAGCGATGTAAATAAAGAGCACCTTTTTTAAAGGCCTGGCATCAGTCTTTCAGAAATTATGCCAAAAACTACTGTAGCTGTCAACACTAAAAAATTATGACAAAAAAACAATTTTCAATGTAGGTAAAGTGCCCTCTAGCGGCAAACAATCAATGTGAATTGTTACTAAAATGATGAAGCGCAGAAGACTTAGCCTATCTTTCAAATATTAGTCAAATCGGTTTTCCTGTAAGCGAGTAATTCAAAAAACAAAAAATAAAAACTTGAACTTGGACGGCTTGTAACTCGAAAACGAATGACATTTTGAAAAAAAATTATATGAAGCTATACCCTTATTTTGTCAAGTAGAATCACCCCCTTTCGTGATCGATTTTTGAATCACCCTGTATTTGATGTGTTAATTCTGCTTTGTAAGCAGAGAAAAAAGGGAAAAATAAAAACCTTAATCTTAAGCAGCTGGTTCATGATTCTATTTAAAATATAGAACCATGTAGTAGATTCATAACTCTGCATACATTTAGCTTTTTTACCTGCTGTTATTTCTAATGTGGATTTTCGCACTGAGCGAACTAAATTTTAGTTTATTACTTCGAATTGAAACTATTTGTTCAAAAAATGTAAAATTCAACAAAGGCTAGAGCGGGAAATGATGGTCAAATCTGCCTACAAGCGATTCACTACGGCTAGTATCACTTTCGATAGCCAGTGTCAAAAGATGCCTCTGTCCAAATTTTCAGCACCCCATAGGCTCTATAAGTGTCTAAAGAGGTTATGTTTACTTTTTCCGACTTTCTTTCTTTACGGGCGCAATTTTGCCTCAAAAAATCTGAAAAAATTCATAGCGGTATTTTTTCTGGTTGCAAATAATTATCCTTTTTTTCAGAAATTTTTTAATTTTTCAACCCTTTTTAAAATTTCTGACTTGAACTTCAAAATAATCGTTTTCTGTGTATTCTTTTTTTAGTTTTTTTTCGATACCGCTCATGGAATAACTACTTTTTTGATGGAACTCACTAAAAAATTCAAAAAACCTTTTTTTTACATTTCCGTCAGTCACTTGGAACATAACCTCAAATGCAAATAGCTATATAGATGCCAATATACCTAGTTACGTTCTGGCACTTATTTACAAGGGAAAACTGTCTTTGAGAATCGAGATTGACATCACCGAGAATCGCAACGCGCAGATATAGGGAAGGAAAACTTAGGTAATTAGCTGCATATCAATCAATCATATTTTTCTCTATTTAAATATACTTCTCAGATAATCACGACGTGTTTTCGCCTAACTAATACAGACTAAAGTCTGTAAATGCTCCACATATAAGTGGGCAAGGATCTTTCGGCAAAAATACGTGGTACCAAGGAAAATCATATTCAGATCAAAAGAAACACTTCACCATTTACACTACTGATGGGTTTGTTGTAGACCTTCCTGAGCCGTTTTCAGGTACTGAAAAGGATGCAAGTATCATGAAGAAAGTGATGGAAGATTATAATGAAATTCTAAGCCTTATTGATGATGAGAAAGATAAACAATGTAAAGAAATAGCGGATGGAGCAGAAAGTTATCTCCAGGCGAAAAAGAACTTAAGTGGAAAATAAAAACGTCCTGTCCCATCAGAGGGACGAATGACCAAGTAAATCAGCTCCAAGTAGCCAGATTATCACATTTGTCCTTGATATATTTCGCTTGTTGCATATTAACATTCAAAGATTTAAAGATAAATTCTAAAACTTGGAAATTATTTGTAAAGAATAATTTTAAGATTGTATTTGTATAAATGAGCATTGGTTCAAAAATGAAGAAACGGAAATGTGTAATCTAAACAGTTACTTTGTAACATCTAGTTTTTGCAGATCCAGTATGGTTCACGGTGGTGCCTGCAATCTAGCAAAAATTTCCTAGATTATAAATCTATAAATATAAAAGAATTTTCCATCGAATCACATGCTGAAATTGTGGGAGTAGTTTTTAAAAACGGTGATGTCGCGCGAAATTATTTAAAAAATCAAAATTCAGTAAGAAATAAAGAAATATATCTGCCATATTTAAATAGTTGTTTATATGTATTATCCTTCCAAGCAGAAAAAAGGGAAGAATATAAACAAACAGTTTGCTTCTGCAAATATTCTTATCTTGTCTCTGCTTGAAAGGATAATACATATAAAAAAAACTATTTAAATATGGCAGATATATTTTGTAGTAAAAATTTTGATTTCCTGTGAATGTTGCTCTCGGTTCTACACAGCTCCACTAATGAGACCATAAGGTGATCGAAACGCGTATGGAGAGAGGACCAGAGTTGTATTTGCAGGAGATAAACTGTTTGTATATATTCTTTTCTTTTCTCTGCTTCAAAGGATAATATATATATATATATATATATATATATATATATATATATATATATATATATATATATATATATATATATAACAATTATAATATAAAAGGTTGTCATGCACGCACGGTATGCGAAAATTACAACCTTCAATTTCAAAACCACTGCAAAACTGTCGCATCTAATTAATCTGTACTAAAACTACAGAAGAATACGAAACCTTTCCGAGTACATTTGCATATTAATATAATAAAGTTAACCAAACTCCGTCCCAAAAGTTGAAACGCTAATGAATAAATATTTTAATTATTCGAAATAATTAGATTGCATTTTAGTTTCGGTTTTATGTGCCTTTTGTCCGAATATCTAAATGACAGCTAAGTTAATTAAACTGTCGCAAGAATTTACAGCTTAACTGAAACACCAAAACCGGTAAAACTAAATATTTATTACAGTATACTATTATCTTAATTTGATTGGGTTTAACGTGGTAAATGTATTTCACTATTTTCGCGTCCCGTTTTAGTTAACATAGATTTTATAGAAATCGTTGCGCTGTTTAAATGAAAACTAATAAAGAGTTAAAATTTTTCTTTTTTCTTTTCATTTAAACATTTAAAGAATGAATTGCCAAGTTCAGTTCCATGAGCAAACCAAATATTATCCGTGAATACAATACCATCTCGACCAAATAAATGTTTTAAATTATTAAAATATAGATATAAAGGAAAGTTTGGAACATAATAAGAAATAGGAAAAAAGAAGTCAACGAAGAAGTGGTAATCAATTCTATAACAGCAGAAAACTGGAAAGAATACATGCAGAGCCTTTACAATAATCAGGAGTATAATAATGAGGACATCCAAAAAGATTTAGATAAGGTAAAACCGATGATGGAAGACGAGAATATAAAAATAAAAGACGTACACGAAATGCTGACCAAACTGAAAAATAGAAAAGCTCCGGGAACCGACGATATTTTCAATGAAATGCTTAAATATGGGGGCCTTGAACTAGAAAAAGCACTAACAATACTATTTGACAAAATTCTATCAACCTGCAGTATTCCAGAACAGTGGAGGAACAGCCTGACTATACCCATTTTCAAAAAGGGAAATAAGAATGGCCCCAACAATTATAGAACAATAACACTACTAAACAGTACAAGCAAATTATTAACAAAAATCATGACTTCAAAACTAACGAGTAAAATTGCAATAAGTGAAGAACAACACGGGTTTAGACAGAACAGATCGACAGTTGATGCGATTTTCATTATCCGACAGACTATTGAAAAATCGATAGAATACAATAAACCTCTTTTCATCTGCCTAGTGGATCTTAAAAAAGCGTTTGATAGAGTTCGACTTAAAGACGTCTTGCAAATACTTCAGGAAAATGGCATTAACTACAATCATATTATGGTAATTGAAGAGCTAAATAAAAACAATAAAACACGCATAAAGACACGACAAGGAGTAACAGAGGAAATACCTATTATGATAGGAATACGACGACAGTATGAGTCCATTTCTCTTTAATTTAATTATGGACAAGATAATTCAAAATGTAAAAGAAGTCAATGGAGGATACAAAATGGGACGAAATTCTTTAAAAATCTCATGTTTTGCCGACGACGCCTTACTGTTAGCAGAAAATGAAGACGATCTGCAACGACCACTATACCGATTCCAGACCACATCAAAAAATTTAAATATGGAAATATCTACAGAACAGACCGAAACGATGGTAATTTCAAAAGATCCGGCCAAATGCAAATTGGTGGTGAAGAACCATCCTATCAGACAAAGCATGTCTTGCAGATACTTGGGAGTTGATGTATCAAGCAATAAAAATCTATACTAGGAAGACAGAGCACAGGCTAACAAGGCCTCAAGGATATCAGGATGTCTGAGGAACATAATCTGGAATAATAAGTATATGTCCACAGAGAGCAAAGTACGCACCTACAGAACTGTGATAAGACCAGTACTAACTTATGCATTGGAAACTCGAGCCGAAACATCTAAAACAAAAAGTATGCTACGAACGGCTGAAATGAAAACTTTAAGAACAATCAAAGGAGTAACCCTAAGAGATCAAATAAGAAGTTCCGAAATAAGGGAAGAGCTCAAGGTGCCTGATGTGATACGGTTCATAAGGTCAAGGCGCAGATATTGGAGGGACCATGTGGACAGAATGGGCGACGATCGATGGGAAAAATGGGCTAACTGTCAAACTGTATGTGAATAATAATGAAAACGACATTTAAATAATTTGTGTTCCAACCGAGGTAGATATTTTTTCTTTCCTCGTACATAAATAGAAAGTGATTAAAACATGTCGATATAGCAATAAAATTCCCGAGAGTCAAATATCAAACACAAGTTTTGAATTTTCAAGTATTAATGCTGGTATAAAATGACATGACGTTTGTAAGAGCAGCTGAAATCTGTATTTCCTACTTTCAACAAAATGCCTTACATCGTTAACTCAAAACTTTATTGTTCTTCGAGCGGTTAAGAGTTATAGAACGGGCATGGCTGCCACAAATGCTCTAAAAGAAAAAGAAGTTTATCCTCTTTGCCATCTGCTTTACATATTACCATAACATAAGCGTTTTAATAGTTTATCTCTGTCAGGATTCCTATATTTGAATATTACTGCTGATAGAATATCAGCAATATTCAGGGTGCTAGGAATTCTAAAGACAGCACTAAGAATTCGAAAATTATCCTATTAAATTATAGGAATATTATTATGTTTTGAATCGAATCATATAGTTAAAATATTTTTGGTGATCTCTGAAAATTTACTTTTTATTTGCGTTTGGTTACCAATTTTAATTTATGTAGGTACCACAGGTATCGTTTCAGCAAGTGCTGTATATGTGGACCTACATTTTAATATAAATATGACTAATAATAATTAAAAATAACCATCAATTCTAATTATTCAAGGTAATCGTAGCATTTCTTTCCAGTTAAGTCAAAAAAATTTAAATTTTATATCGATGTTTGTTTGAGGATTGTATATTAGAAGATGTATAAGTTTTCTAGCCTAAAGTTTTGTCCCTTATCAAATAATATTTGATTTAAAGAGAAAATAAAGTATGTAAAGCCAGTTCTTATAGATTTGTTAGGTACAAATAAAATCTGGGAAATGCTCTAAGATGAAATGAAAAAGAAGTTACATTTTTTGAAAAATTTCAACACAAAGTTGAGTCACAAAAGTGATTGGAACAGAAACACCATTGAAAAACTTAACAAAAATTCCTATAAATGGTAGACAGATAGCTCCAAATAACAGAGGGAACTGAAATAGGAGTATGTGGATATAGAACCAGACACCATGAAAGCTTGGGTAAGTTCTCAAACATCTTTCAGGCGGAAAAATATGCCATCAGGGAAAGCATTTAATTCAGCGAAAAGAAAAATTATCGCAGATAGGAGGTTATTATCATATCGGATGGTGAAGCAGCCATCAGTGTGTTGAGTTCTCAAGTAATCAGCTCCAAGATGGTCTGGGAATGCCTAGGGGAACTAAACGAATTAGGTAAGAATAATAAAGTCATCCTCCTGTGGGTATCGGGACACACTAGGGTAGAGGGAATAAAACCGTAGATAAGCTCACGAGAAAAGGGTCCAAGACAGCATTTCTGGGGCTCTTTATTGTGGAATTAATGGCAGAGAGCAGGAAATGCAATTACTGGACGGATCTGCATGAAATGAGACAAAACGAAGGTACTTCTTGGGAACTACGACCAGAAGTAATTCAAAGAATGTGCAACCCCAAGCAGAAACCATTTTAGAGAAAGACGGGGCATTGTCTCAAGAAACTCGGATTAGCAGAAAGAGAAGAATGCAGATTTTGTAACTGTCACCACGAAGATTTTAGGTCCATTTTTATTGTTTAGTTATAGGCCTGTGGTAACAAGCAACTTCCAAAGCCTCATTAAAGAAAGAAAAATGACATTACTTTACTGTTGTGATAAAATTTATGGAGCATCAATTATGATCACTTCACACAGCTGAATTATGGAAGAAAAGGTCAATACTGACAGAAACCTAACAATATAATATAGTGAATGAGAAAGCAACGCTTTACAATTACTTTCTGTTTACAAGAGAGCACTAGGTATTTCAGAAATATTTGAAGCCTTTGCAAAGAGCTTAAATTATATATTGTTGATTAAGAGCAAATTTATTAAAGATTAATAATGTTAAATATTGCCTGAAGTGGGATTGGTTACTGTCTTATATGTACGTCCGTCGTTTCAGGTTACGCCACGAGGTACATTTCGATCGAACGCGAACGACGTATACGATCATTTATGGTATGTGTTTGTCTCTGCATTATATGGTCTCCACCATGAAATGAAGCCTGGATGTCATTTAAGAATTGTTGCATTGCAGAAATTAGATTGTTGAGATTTAACCGAGTATTTTGATCCATATGGTTCATTTCATATTCATTATGAGTGTAGAATCTTGTTAGATCTGGCGCAACCCCAAGAGGGGCCGCGGAGGTCCCATCAAAACCACCCGGATAGCCTGGAATGCCATCCGCCTCATCAGACCGGAACAAACTGTGCAAGAAGGGATTGGACATGTTTAAATAAATTACTTTTTCCTCTTAAATTGGAATGTTTTTGTATAAAAATACAAAAATCGCGGAGGGCTGGGCTTTAACATACCTAATATATGAGAAAAATTAAATATATGGAATTTCGCTTGGATAATCTCTTGACAGAAAATTATTTAAGTCGCAATCGGGTATGTCATTATCAGGTTTCCTTTACGCCATTTAATTTCTGCAAATTTTATTAGTAGAAGTAGGCGCGTCAATACTCCGTTTACTAATTATTTTAAACAGTTTCCGCAACAATTTTGAAAAAACAATCGGCATTTTTCGAGAAGATTATTTTTTCCGACTGCACTGGAATTTTAATAAAAGTTGCATTTCATGGCTTTTATTTTGACTGAAGACTTTACTTTGAGGTTCCTCCCCTAGTACTGAATTGTTATCAGCTACTACAGTTCGCCTCTAACGAATTTCCGCCTAATAAAAGAGGTTCTATTATTGGAATTCTTGATTGCCTAATTAAGACAACCAAGTAGCTTTAGCTCTTCTTAAGTCATCGTCCAGGAAACATCTAGGAATTTTAAATTTCCCTACTCACGTGTTGATTTGTTTCATTTTTTTTTTTGGAAAGAAAACTGACAATAATCTCTTGCGATAATCCCAACTAGTGGCCCATCTATTGAAGATTTCCCGTGCCTTTCTCTGACGTAGTGCAAGTGCCAGACTACTAAGCAACAACAGAGAATCTCACGTTCCGTTGAGTAAATGTTTTAAAAGAGTTAGATACTCGTGTGCGCGTGTGTATGAAATTTAAGAGATCTGTGCCCTTTAATAAACAATCAGATTCTGCTAACGAATGGTAACCAGGGTTACCAGAGAATTTTATTTTATTTCCATAGATTTTTGAAAAAAATTCCCTAGACTTCCCTGGGCAAGATCACTTGAATCTCCAATTTACGACATTCTAATTTATGGCACGCTCTATTTTACGATAGAATTCCTATCTGTTTTACATTTCTTCTCTCTTCTTTACTCGTACCATAATTCACGTATTCGGCGCGGTATTTGAAATTAACGTATTGATGCCCTACATGCGACGTCGCCGCAATGTGATTGGTCGTTTTTACGCCTGTAAGTAATTATAGCTTTAATAATTTTTAATTTATTTTTTAAGTTTATTTATCTACAAATAATAAATCTAAACTTCGCTAATCTATTCTAAAAAAAATAAACATGGCCTTTTTTTTAAGTTTGATGGATTTTTGTCCTCTTGTTTCAAAATTTCTGATTTAAATATCTTACCATTTTCGGGCTAACACAGAGATTAAAACAACTGCTTGATTTTAACAAACTTTAGTATACAAAATCCCACACAATTGTCCGGCAACGTTGCGTATTTTTTTAGCAAAATTGCATAATACATAAACCGGTCGGGATTTCCCCAGTAGTTTTCCGACTACTTCATACATATACAACTGCGTTCAAGATTTCTAAGCCGTTTTATATGTCAACGCGTAAAAAAAACATTATTTATTAGTATTTATATAATAATTAAAAAAATTGTCCCTTCTTCAAAAACTCCCCAAAATAGACATATAATTATCTTTTTCTATATTTGTCGCAAAATTTCCTAGATCTGGCAACCCTGGCAACATCGGGTGGTTATAGGTTATAACTTCTCGGCACCCGTCAGGTCTTTTAAAAGAGAACCAATCTCTTTTTCGCGCAGTCCGCCAAAGCTTTGTGTCTGCGCCGCCGTCCGTCTTTATACCTTTATTTTATTTTTATGACATTTTAGGTTCTTGTAGATCGTTTCTACAACATTACCCAATTTCAAATACAGTTGCTTAATCCAAAAATAATCTCGACCTTGACCAATCTCCTCCTGTCATATCTCCTAGCAAGTATGAATTTAAAAAGGAAACGCCACAGAACTTAGATTCCGCTTTTTCAACTGTTTTTTTTTTAATTCAGAATTACGGGAAAATTTAATATTTAGTCATATACTAATAAATAATTTAGAAAATCATTATTAATAATTGATTTTGTTTAATTTTCTATTTTTTTTGATTTTTATTCGAAACCAACAATAAAATCAGAGTTTGTTTGAAGGTCATAGACAATGATGTTTCTTGCGAAGTCGTAGATATCGGTTGGACTTCCATCGTCTTTATTTTTGTTGAATATCACGACGTTTCGGCTAGTAGTTATCTCTAGCCGTTTTCAAGTGAAACTAAATAAATCCCTTAGCTACATTACTATTTATACTAAAAGTAAATGCAGTTGAGTGTGACTGAGATGGGTGCAGTCATGCCTGCTATGGCAAAATCATATTTTTTTATGCTGCTTTTAGTTGTAGTTTACAATTACTAAGAAGTGGTTTCCACCCTTCTCTTATATCTAAAGATGATTTACTAAAACAACTCGGGTTCTGATGTATAACCGCGGCTTCTTTGAATTTCCGTTTTCTCCAATGTTGTTCTCGGTGTAGTATTTTAAGAACTCGCAACATTTCGTAGAAATTATACGTGAAATAGAATTACAACCAGAAGACCATTTTATTAGCTTTGACGTGGAAAGCCTATACACCAACGTTCCAGTTCAGGACTCACTAAAAATCATAAGAAAGAAACTTGAAGAAGACCAGACCTTAGCAGAAAGAACATCTTTACCACCGCACGCCATTATGGACTTGTTGGAAAGTTGTTTGACTAATTCTTATTTTCACGAAAAGGAAAAATTCTACATCTAGGATGATGGTCTACCGATGGGATCTGCACTCTCACCGGTGGTCGCAAATATTTTCATGGATTGGTTCGAGACATTTGCAATTGAATCCACAACTAAGAAACCAAAGTTATGGCTCAGATACGTAGACGATACTTTTATTATTTGGAGTGGAAATGACGAAGAACTTCACAACTTCCTTTTTCATCTCAACAAGATCAGCCCAATTATTAAACTCACCATGGACAAAGAAGTAGAAAATAAATTACCATTCTTGGATGTCTTGGTTGAAAGAAATGGCAGACAAATTCGAACTTCGGTTTACAGCCACGCACACAGTACAATACCTTAATTATTCATCTAATCACTCCAACAACACCAAACAAGGAATTATAAGAAATCTCGTAGATAGAGCCTTAACTCTCTGCAACTCCAACGAGAACTTGATGAAAGAGATAGATTACATTAAAAATGATCTGATAGCCAACGGATACCCAATATATCTAGTGGATAAATTTCTTGAACAACGCAGAAATAGGACAATATCGACATCGAATGAAGAACGAAAACCAGTATTGAACATCCCCTATGTTAAAGGCATTTCAGAAAAAGTTAGAAGGATAGGAAAAAGATATAAAATCAACGTTGTTTTCAATTCAATTAACTCTCTGAGAAATCGGCTCACTAGGGTCAAACCAACAACTCAAAGAGACATGAAGAACTGTATATATCAGATACCATGTGACTGTGGCACTTCCTACATTGGCGAAACAAAGAGACCTCTTGACGTAAGGATCAAAAAACACCAAAAATGCACATCTAGAGGAGAAGCAGAAAGATCTGGTGCCGCCAACCATGCCTGGACTCATGGACACCACATAAAATGGTGTGAAGCTAAAATACTACACCGAGAACAACATTGGAGAAAACGGAAATTCAAAGAAGCCGCGATTATACATCAGAACCCGAGTTGTTTTAGTAAACCATCTTTAGATATAAGAGAAGTGTGGAAACCACTTCTTAGTAATTGTAAACTAAAACTAAATGCAGCATAAAAAAAATATGATTTTGCCACAACAGGCATGACTGCATCCATACTCTACTGCATTTACTTTTAGTATAAATAGTCATGTAGCCAAGGGATTTTTTTAGTTTCACTTGAAAGCGGCTAGAGATAACTACTAGCCCAAACGTCGTGATATTCAACAAAAATAAAGACAATGGAAGTCCAACAGATATTTACTACCTCGCAATAAAATCAGAGTTATACAATCTTACACATTAAATTGAAAAATTAAAGATATGGGAAATAATAAAAACGATTTATATATTTTTAATTGTTTTTAGTAAACAAAAAGTTATCTTAACTCTTGATAGTAAAAAAATGGAGATGTGCTGTAAGTAAAACTTACATATTCTTTTATTTTATTTTTATAAAGTACATTACTATTCCCTTCAATTTAAAAATTTTACAGACCGACCTACTAAAGTTTTGCAACAAATTGCAACTTTCTTTCAAACTCCAGAAGTGGAACGGATGGGAGATTTTATAAACTAAATCTAGAGTGGAAGTTTTAGTGATAACTATCCTTTCAACTTTATATTTTGAATATTACATAGTGTCCTGCAGAATAATATTTAGAATAGAGTAGAAAATTTCATTCAAACCTTACTCTTTTGTAGGATAAATTAAATTACTACACTTTCTGAGTTTTATTTAAATATTAATTATGTTACATTTATTTCATGATAAATGAAATTGTCCTGTATTTTCTTACAGTACTTTAGTAACCCCTGTAGAGAATTAAAGTTGCTATTCTTGTTAACATAAATATAAAAATGCTCTAGTGTTTATTAAGAAAATAAAGAGAAAACGAAACAAAAATCATTTACAAATTTTTAATTTTTTTTTGGTTGTAGATCTAAATTTTAAAGCTACTAAACTTAAAAGGCCAAACGTAATTTTCCGAAGTAACCTGAATAATAGATGATAACACATTTGTAGGAAAGCAGTATAATCTGTATTTTCTTGCTTGTAAGAAATGTCCAACATCGTTAACTTACAACTTTATTGTTTTTAGAGTGCTTAAGAGTAATAAAACAAGCACGACTTCTGGAAACGTCTTAGAAAAGAAATATAATCTTATTACCAAGAGTGTCGGATATTTACATATGGTTTTGTCTAAGTTAATCTTTAAAGCTATCAAAGTACCACAAAAGTAAGACTCGTTATTAGATCGGTGAAGTTAGCCTCAAAATGAGGTGATTCTGAAATTTAGTGTTAATAGACTTACGACTACGTAGAAACCTTCATAATGTAATTATATAGTATCTTATTAATTGTTAATAGAAAAATGTCCCCAAAAAAGGAAATGAGACATAAGATACTACATAATTATTGTTATCATTCTGAAGGTTTCTACGTAGTCAGAAGTCTACTAACACTAAATTTTTTCCAGATGCTAATTTTGCCGGCCTATAGAGAATACTTTTTTTTTTGAATGGTCACAGGCAAATATTTTTTGCTAAGTTGCAGCGTCTCCCTTTTAACCGGGTACGGCAACGGATGCGTACGGCAGCTCAATATGTCGGAGGCTAGGTTCGTATCTCTTTTAGAGATAGTTGTGCTCTGCTTTGTTTACCCAATAGGCGCCACCTGTTTTACATTATCTGTGTTACTTACCTAGTGATTAAACAGGAAAACACATAGGTATGAGGAATGATTTTAATTTATTGACTGCTGGTGTATAGCTCCGTAATGAAACCACTTAATTAAAACAAAATAACAATTCAATTTTATTCAAAAAAAAAAATATTGTGCACATAAATCAGAATGGTACCTACAATTTTTTTATATACTCTTTCTTGATAACTATTGGTGTTACGTCGTTTTAAAAGGTAATATAAAATTTGACCGCAAACGTTCTAGAACCTTCAATTGCCAAGAAAGTAATTTTCATAAAAATAGTTATAAAAAAGGTTCTTACATTTTATTATGTCAAACGAAAATATATTTATATTTTTTTATTTGCATGTAAAAAATTGATATAGAGTTCCAATTCTCCTACCTGGTCTATGCTACGGTACCTCTCACTTCTATTTATTTAATCCAGCGCTGTTGTTAGGATTCTTATTGTGGTTTGTGGATGACTGGGGGTTTCACAAGGTCAATCCAAACTCACCAACCAAACGCAGGATAAGGGTTAAAATCGTTGAGGTAACACGGACAGGAAAAATAGGGCCGGAACCATCAGAAAGCTTTAACAGCCGGGAAAATCAAAATGGAAATCACAGTAAAAGGAATGAGATGAAGCCAAAGATGAAAAAGCCTTCATTGATTAGTGGGCTTTAACGAAAAAAAAAAAAAACACTTGACCGTCTGCCCTTTCAAATCTAATGGCAGGATTGGTCTACTGCCTTCGACGGTTCAACAGTAAAGGGAACGAAAATGAAAATCTCTCTCGCAACCAGAAGTGACAAATCTTAGGGATATTTGTTGTTACTTTTGCCAACCTTATTCTCAACCTGGAGCACTCTAACCTAGTTCCGAAGTTACACTGATTACCAGGTAATACTTCAAATATTGGCAAGCCATGGAAAATTATCAAAAAGAAAATTATGATCAAATAGTCCAAAGTTACCAATCATGATTAAAACAAAGTCCAAAAAAAATTGCTACAAATTCCATACTGTATACTCAATCTTAAATGATCGGTCTCGACATGCCGTGCTCGTGTCAACGAATCGGGTATATATCCACAACAAATGCTAACTCTGTTAAGAAGAAAGAGTGATAAGTTACAAGACCAAAAGGGTTGTGAACCAAAAAAACAAATTCCATGTTTACTATTTTAAATTACAGGATAAATAATTAAATTTAATCAGGTAAAAATATACAAATTATGTCATATTAGTAAAAACATGTAGCATTGATGCAAACTGGTAAATTTAAATGCTACAAAGTAATCAGAGTTCTTAGTGATAAAAGAATAGGTTTTCTTTTAAAAAACGAGTCTTTCATATTTGCCAATAGCAAATTCGAAAATTCTCTGACAATTTTACTTTATAAACATAAAATATAGTGAAATGCATTTTGCGTGGCAATAGTTCGATTATATTCTAATTTAATTGTTACTAGTTTGTATTGAGATTTATTTTGAGCAAAAGTAATATTAATTTGGAAACATATTTGTTATGTAAATAGGTAAGTTTTAGTTTTCAAAATTAAAATCTCCAATAAAAAAATGATGCAAACTATATTGTAACCTAATTCAACTCCCCCCAGTATTTGTCTAAGAAAATGCCTCTACCAAGAAAAGCTTCAGATGAGAGAAATAGTATCAACATAGATAGTATTAGATATTTAAATAGATTTTTTGAAAAATCAGGTTGTCTTGATGACTTTGCAGACCTGCTTCTTAATTATAATAATAAAATCGACGTTTTTGACTCTTAGGTACATGAAGTTGTGATAGATAACAATAAAATATACTTTTGTACCATAAATTTATTAATTCACTATCTAACTATTATTGCTAATCAAATTTTAGTTGATGCTGATATAGCACTTAAGGTGTTTTCAAGTGATAAAAGTTAACCCATGGTGGTTAGGGTTGAATTTAGCCTTTTGACCTGTGGGAACCCTTTCCATGTTATCGAGTCCTAGGTGACATTGTCTGCTGTATTTCCTACGAACTTTCCGACGGATCTCGCGGTTGCAAGGAGAACTGCTTTCTGTATAGGTTTATACAGATGCTTACTAAGGCCCAGTCCCTTGATGTTCTGCAGGAGATTCTTTGGTATTACTCTAATTGTTGACAATATTATGGGAATCGTTTGGACACTGTTCATTGTCCATTGTTTTCGGATTTGGACCTCCAGATCTCTGTATTTGGCGATCTTCTCGTTGCATTTTGGCCTTAGGTTGTTGTTGTTAAGTACAGCAATATCGATTAGTGTAGTTCGCTTATAAATTTTATCTATTAGTATAATGTCGGGTCTATTATGAGCTACTGTCTGATCCGTCAGAACCGTTCGGTCCCAATATAACTTGAACTGGTTGTTCTTAAGAATAGGCTCCGGATTGTACTTGTAATAAGGCCCTTTTCCTACCTGTAATAGGTTTAACTTTTTTCCTAACTCTTTAACTAACTCAGTTATGTACTGAATTGTCTCCGATGTTCGACAGCCATATCTGCATTGGTCATTTTCTATTGAGGGATCTCTAATGATGAACTTCCGATAGTTCTTCGTCGGAATAACCTAGTCTTGGATAGCTAACAAGAAGCCCTCCGTTTCCGGAAACATCTGTCCTGAAATCAACCAGTAGTTCGACGCTGAGTTGTGGACATTGTCTTGATTGACTCCATTTGGATGCCGTCCATAAAGTGGCTTCTGTAGCCAAGTTTGTAACTTCTCTTGGTCTGTTTGGTAGTGAGAAGTAATATCTTGTTCCCTCGCATATTGCTAGATGTTGTGTGGAAGAGTCCGCTAACTTGTGGAAATATGAACGTAAATTTATTATTTGTTGGTCGAGCTGCTTACCAATATCCACTACTCCTCTTCCATCTTGGTGTCTTGGAAGCATTGTACATTCAATAGCACTCCGAGGGTGATATTTTTGTGCTTTTGTTAGGAGTGTTCTTATTTTTCTTTGCAGGTTTTGGATGTCCGTTCTGCTCCATTTTTCAATTCCAAAAGAGTAGCTTAGCGCAGAGCAAGCATACGTGTTGAGAGCCTTAAACAAATGTCTACTGTTTAAGTTAGTTCGTAATACCCGCCTTACCCTCCTGACAAATTCGGTTGTCAATTCTTTTAGCCTGTTTCATACCTAGATATTTGTATGTTTGGTCTGCTTCCATTGCAGCTATAATTTCATCGTTCTGCATTTCAAAAGCCTCCGGTTGAATCTTCCCTTTAACAATGTTCAAAATACAGCACTTTTCAAGTCTGAACTGCATTCCGATATCCCCGGAGAAGTTCTTCACAATTTTAAGCATTTGTTCCAGCTGGTTTCTGGTAGCAGCCATCAGTTTAAGATCATCCATGTGTAGAAGATTATTCACTCTTACTACCTCTTCGTTATTATTTCTAATACTGAAGCCGTATCTGGTGGAGTTCAAACGGCGTCATTCATTGCAAGGCAGAACCACAATGGGCTAAGTGAATCGCCTTGAAATATTCCTCTTCGTATCGGAATGGTGTTAGTTTCGATGGTGTCTCTGGATGACACTTGCAATTGGATCCTAATTCTCCAGGTTGACATGATGCATTCTAAAAGAAAAACAAAATTATTATCGATCCTGTACATTCTCAATATAGTTTTGAGCCGCTCATGTGGCACTTAGTCGAAGGCTTTCTTATAATCCACGTAGATAGCGGACAGGTTTCTCTGGTTGGTACAAGCTTGGTTACATATGACAGAGTCAACAATCAATTGTTCCTTGCATCCCATTTCTCCCCTCGTGCATCCTTTCTGTTGAGTTGCAATGATGTTATTTTGCTCACAATGTTCATAGATGCGTTGGGTCAAGCAAGAGGTGATCACCTTATACAGTGTGGAAAGGCAGGTGATTGGCCTATACTTAGCTGGGTCATGTGTGTTGTGTTGGTCCTTTGGTAGGAGGTACGTGATACCTTCGGTCAAGAACAATGGCATTTCTGTTGGGTTAAGAAAAACATCATTAATAAGATTAGCCAGCTGACGGTGCATACACCAGAACTTTTTAAGCCAGTAGTTCTGGATCCCGTCGAGACCTGGAGCTTTGCAGTTATGGGATTCCTTGGTTATTCGTGAAATTTCCTCTGTGGTAAATGGCTCAAACTGCATCTGGCTGTAGTCTTGGCAGATTTTGTGTTCTTCCTTGATCCAGCCAGCTGCGATGTTACAATTGGCTAGTGTGGAAAGTGGAAAAAACCATTATTATTATTACTATTATTATTTTGCCAACCAAAATAAAAGAAATTATACAAAAACAAGCCATATTAATTAATTTTTCGCAGCTAAGTGTCTTATTTACATATTTGTTTTTTTTTTTTATTTTTTTTTAATTTTCAATTTTAAACAGTACCAATAAAATATAAATATAGTTTTAATTTTATATACAGCGTTAATTAACAAAACACATAGGTACATAAAAATATTAATTTTTGTAGACAAAATGCACTAAATTATTTTCGAACGTGTTTGTTTAATTACTATTGAGTTTTGCACATACTGCAAATATTATTTTTAATTGTACCAAAAATAACATTGCAATTGCCAATTTAAATGAGGTTTATAATAAAACTTTTATTGTTGAAATTCAATGATGTTAATTAGAAATTGCATCAGTTATACCCGAATCTACTTAGACTTGGCTTTAAGTTTTTAAAAAACTGCTGCTTGAGAATGTTAGTCGTATGGCCAGTCATATTCACTAATAAGTATTATTGCAAACGGCTTCATCCGCAGTAGTTGCGTGGCTAATACCCGATACTATAAATGTTATCATTGTGGTCTACCCTTCACCATCAAGTATACCATTAAAATCGTTAAACGATGTCATAATTGAGAAGCGCCGGGTCTAGATCATGTCCAGAACTGTCTAAAATTACTGGCTTGAAAAGTTTCGGAGCATGCACTAACGATGAACCGTCCATGATGTTTTATTTGGTCTACAGAAAATGACATTGTTTCTTACATAAGAAATCGCGTATCTCTTATCATAGAATCAGCATAATACACAAGATCCAGCCAAATATCGGTCGATCACCTGCCTTTCTATGTTGTACAAAGTGATCACATCCTGTTGAACACAACATATACACGCACGATCTTTCTATCTATATAATGAGCCTCAATCATCAATCTTTAGACCTAGGCCTCCCCTTATTTTCTCCATTGTTCTGTATCTTGAGCGGTGTACCCATCTTTATCCGGCTTGTTTTTTTAAGTCGTCTCTCCATCTCATTTGCTGTCTTCCTCTTCTTCGTTTCCATTGCCAGGGACTCCATTCTAGGATTATTTTGTTCCATCTATTGTCTTTCTGTCTTAAATTATGACCTGCGAATTTCTAAGTCTGATACCTAGCATTTGTTTCTCCATTGATTTTTTTCGTTTTGGCATTTCTATTTATATTCTCTTTGGTAAATGTTCATGTTTGGGATCCATATGTTAAGAAATGTAGTATGCATTGATTGAACACACTAGTTCTTAGATACTGTGGATATTTCTTGTTTTTTAACATGTATGAGTTTACCAAATGATATCCAGGTTAGTCTGACGCTTTTTTTTATTTCTTCAGTTTGATTGTCTTTATTTAGTTTTGTTATTTGGGCTAGATATATGTATATACTCTGACACTTCCTTCAATTTCCTTTGTGCAACCGTTTTAACCATTTCTTCAGTTTGATTTGTCATTACTTTCGTTTTGTCATAGTTCATTTTTAATCATATTTTTGACCCTTCGTTGTCCAGTTTTTCAATCATTTTTTGCAATTCATCTTTCTTATCTGTTATTAAAGCTATATCATCCGCGTATCTTAGGTAATTCAATAGCTATATGTTTATGTTGATCTCATAATTGTCCCTTTGTAGTTTTTTAAAGATATCCTCTAGAGCTTGGTCGAATAGTTTCGGTGACATTGTATCTCGTTGCCTGGCCTTTCGTCCAATTTTTATTGGTTTAGTGCTGTGTTCTTCCGTTATTTTGATAGTGATCTTTACACTGTTATATACCTTTGTTATTAAATTTGTGTATCTATGATCAATTCTGCTATTTTGCAACGAGTTCTTAACTGCCTAATGTTTAACGCTGTCAAAGTCCTTTTCAAAATCTATGAATGCTGTATATAGAGGAACCTGATATTCGTTGGCATTTTCAATTAGAATTTTTATTGTCAGTTGGTGGTCGCATGTGCTGAAGTCTTTCCTAAATTTAGCCTGTTCTTGTGTTTGGTAGCCATCGAATTTGGGGATCAGTCTATTTGTTAGTATTTTAGTTAGCAGTTTATACATGATATTAAGTAGCGTTATTAGTCTGCATTTTTTCAAATTCTTTCAATCTCCTTTTTTAAATAGTAAATGGTTCATTGCTTCGTTGCAACTGGTTGGTATCTGTTTTGTACTAAGTATCTTGTTCAGCAGGATGTACAAAATGTTTCGTGTTGTTTTTCCACCACTCTTCACCATTTCTTCTGTGATTCCATCTTTACCTGGCGATTTGTTATCTTTCATTTCTTTCAGAGCCTTTTTAATCTCATTTTTACTAATTTCGGGTCAAATGTCAGAGTTGATGTTTTTTATTTTATGTTTAATCGATTAAGGATTTCTTGTGGTGGTTTTTCCTTTTTATTATTAAAGATTTGTGTAATATTCCTGCGTTATCCGTATAATTTGCACCATGTCGCTAGTTTCTATCTTTTAGTTGTTTTCTATACTATTTATCTGTATTTTTCTAATTGTTGTTTAAGGCATTTCATGTTTTTGTTTTGTTGAATTACTCTTTCTTTTTGTTTCTTGTTTCCTTCTTTTATTTACCTTGATATTTTTTCTAATTGTTTTGTAAGTATCTGTATATTCTGCTGTGTTTATTTTCCTTTCTTTAACCAGCGTCCTTCTTTTATTCATTAATTCCTTTATGTGGTGAGAGATATAGTTTTCTTTCTTTGATGATGCTTGTGCTATTCCTTTCCCGGCTGGTAATAGTGTGTTCGTCAATATCTTATCTATTTTATCGATACATTTTTATTCACACACACTGCAAGTAAAACAACATAATTCCAATTCAGCAAAAATAATGCTCCAGAGGCGCAATGGGTGACAAGGAGCAACTTATTGCCAATTTAGTCATCTGCAGTAAAGTCAACCGTAGGAACGTTTCCGCCACCTACGTAGACCACTAAAAAGCGTTCGACTCAATACCACTTAACTGGCTGGCAGCTATACTGAGAATATGTAGAGTCAACGTATACAGAGTTTCCGGTAAGTACCTCCTAATTTTTCGGAAGCATACATATTTTATAGAGGCTATAAAGATTCATTAAACCAAATTGAGCCCCGATCAACTCTTTGATAGGTCTCTAGACTTGACAATGTCTGAGCTGGAAATCTTTCAGCATAACATATTCTTACCTTTGAAGAACGCTTCCCTATAAATTATGGCACATCAGCACACCCGGTGTAATTTATTTTTACTTGTTTGTGTTTAGCATTAGTAATTTTTGAATGTTACGCATAAAAACCGATTTATCTCGAAAACCGTCACTTTTATCGAAATAAATTAAGAGTAACTTTTGTGAAAAGGAATGACAAAAGTTTTTAAAAAATCGGTTTTCAGCTCTATAAAATGACATCTGTCAAAAATTGGGCCCAACGAGTGTGGTTGTAAGTCCTTTCCTGACTTCTCTGATGATCTAAAACATCTACTGTAGCATCATTTAATGAGTCTTTATGGCCTCTGTAAAATATTAAAATTTCATTAAATTATACAAGTCAGTTCAAAATTTAGAGGCAATAAGGCAAATCGCTGGATCCCCATTTAGGACTCTGTATCTCCGTTAAGGGGTAATTTAGAATTTTTTTTCTATATTGATGTTTCGTGTATGCTCCTCAGAAATTACTAGGTACTTACCGGACATCCTGTATAATAAATCGAAAAACACAAATATCGCCTCTAGAACAGTAAACAAATTAGGTAGTTGTATAAAGAAAAATAAAGGTTTTGTCAACCGTCTATCTGTTGAATTGTGGTTTTTGTGACAAATGTTATATAGGACAAACAGGAAGATATTTTAAAACACCAATATTGGAACACGAAAGGTTTTTAAAAATCAACAAATAATACCCTGCATATGCACAACATTTTTTACAAGAAAAACATGCCTTTAATGATAAGGTTAAAATTTTACCTATATCAGATAAAAGTAAAAAAATATCTTGTTATGGAAGCTTAGAAAAAATAGAATTAAAAATACTGGAAAATCCCTAAATAGTCAATTATAAACCAATCCCTCCCTTTTATTAAATATGTAAACACCAAATAACCTTCTAGGTCGTAAAAGTAGGTACCAAAATTAGACCATTTGTAAATTCTTATATTTTCTTCACTGTAATCATTATTCACAAACATTCCTGCTAAAGATTTGCCTTGGTATACGTGAAGACTTTCGTACGATTAGCCTTATGAGTCACTCTCTTAAACTTTTCTTGAAATTAATTTATCAAAGAATACATAGGATTTGCGAAGAACAGATTGGTTGTACCCAGTTTGGGTTTAGAAATGCCCTAGGTACTAGGGAGGCACTTTTTAGTATCCAAGTCTTGTTCCAAAGAGCACGGGATGTTAATAATTGATAAGGTTCAGCATAATAAGATGATGGAAGTTCTTGAATCAGCTGGATTAGAAAAACAAGACCTAAGAATTATAGCAAATCTTTATTGGAACCAGACCTCTTCAGTCAGAATAGAAGGTGAGGAATTCGAGGAAGTTATGATAAAGAGAGGAGTTCTACAGGGATGTGTACTTTCGCCATTGATATTCAACATATATTCAGAATACATATTTGGAGAAGCCCTGGAAAATACCTCCGACGGGGTGATTATCAATGGCGAATGTATTAATAACATAAGATTCGCGGACGATACGGTAATTATCTCAAATGATTTAAGAGGACAGAGTGGTAGAAGTAAGTGAAAGATACGGACTGCAGATGAATACAAAAAAGACCAAATTCATGATTATTTCTAAAAATAAACGCATACACGGCCAACTACTGATACATAACAGACCCATCTAAAGAGTTAACAAATATCTACTTGGGAACAAATATCAATGAAGAATGGGACCACTCGGTTGAGATAAGATGCCGTATTGAAAAGGCCCGCAGTACATTCCTTAAAATGGCAAAAATATTCAAAAGCAGAGACCTATCCTTAAACACCAAAATGCGAACATTGAGATGCTACGTATTTTCGACCCTCCTATACGGCGTTGAATCATGGACGCTATTTGAAGCATCATGCAAAAAATTAGAAGCTTTTGAATTTTGGCTATACCGTCGCATTCTGAGGATTTCATGGGTGGATCATATTACCAACGAAGAGGTGCTTCATAGAATGAAAAAAGAAAAAGAAATCTTGTATCAAGTAAAGAAGCGGAAACTTGAGTACCTGGGCCACATCATGAGAAATCCTGAAAGATACCGACTTTTGCAGCTTATACTACAAGGCAAAATACAAGGCAAAGGGAGTGTAGGAAGACGAAGAATCTCATGGCTGAAGACTCTCCGAGTATGGTTTAATACATCAACTGTGGGCTTATTTCGTGCAGCAGTGGATAAAGTCCGTATAGCCATTATGCTCACCAACATCCGGTAACGGATGGGCATTAGCAGAAGAAGATACGAGGTTTGTCCTAAAAATATCGAGTTTGCATTCATATCTCCGCGTCAAAACTTCCGAGCGACCTCTGTGGGGTATGGGCGTCACCAGTAAGTCTTCACTAATTCGTTGGTGTGCGCGGTTACCGACTGGACGTGTTAGTTCATGAACGGTGTGCGTTTGTTTACAGTGTCTTTTTTTCCTTCGTCGCATTTTGTTATTGTAAAAAATGACGGAAAAATTAGATCAACGAATTTGCATGAAGTTTTGCTTTAATCTTGGAAAAACTTGCTCGGAAACAATTAATATGATGAGTAAGGCATTTAGAGAGGAGTGTGTGAGTAAAGCAAGAATAAAACAGTGGTACAAGCGGTTTAAAGATGGCCGCACGTCAGTTGACAGTGATTCTCGCTCTGGCCGACCTTCAAGCGCAATAACACCAGTAAATGTCAAGCGTGTGCGACTTGCAATTGAAGGAGATCGTCGGTTGACTGTACGCGAACTAGAAAGTGATCTTGGAATACCAAAAACTACTGTTTGGATAATTTTAACTGAGAATTTGGCAATGGCTCGCGTGTGTGCGAAATTCATCCCAAAATTGCTAACGGCAGAGCAGAAGAATCTTCGTTTTGAAATCGCTCAGGACCACTTGGAAATGGTTTCTAATGATGAAAATGGACTCAAGAAGAGTATTACTGGTGATGAATCATGGGTTTACGGTTA
Source organism: Diaprepes abbreviatus (assembly GCA_034092305.1). Taxonomy (NCBI): domain Eukaryota; kingdom Metazoa; phylum Arthropoda; class Insecta; order Coleoptera; family Curculionidae; genus Diaprepes; species Diaprepes abbreviatus. The sequence continues at coordinate 6,910,826 of JASJET010000129.1, forward strand.
GGATCCAGAAACAAAGCGACAGTCTTCACAGTGGAAGCATTCTGAGTCGCCAAGACCAAAAAAAGCACGTCAAAGTCGGAGCAAAGTGAAGACAATGTTGACTGTTTTCTTTGATTATGAAGGTATTGTGCACCACGGATATGCTTCGAGAGGTCACACGATTACTAAAGAATACTATATTGAAGTATTGAAAAGATTGCGTGACGCAGTCAGAGGAAAACGGCCACAGCTTTGGACAAGCGGTGATTGGCTGCTTCACCACGACAATGCGCCAGCGCATTCATCGAACCTTGTGCAGCAATATTTAACAAAGCACCAGATCGTATAGCTTCGTCAGCCTTCGTACAGTCTCGACGTAGCTCCTTGCGACTTTTGGTTCTTTCCCAGATTGAAAATGCCGCTCAAAGAACACCGGTTCGATGACAAAGAGACGGTTGAAACTAATTCGATGAATGCACTGAAGGCAATTCTGAAACCTGACTTCCAGGACTGCTTCAGGAAGCGGAAACAGCGCTGGGAACGTGTTATTCATTTAAAAGGGGACTACTGTGAAGGATGTCACTCGCCGGATGATAAAGAATAACACCAATACGGAGATATGAAGGTAGACGCGATACTTTTGAGACAAACCTCGTATATATGTTTTTCATACTGTTTCCATTAGACTTATTTACTTACCCTACAAAACCATCTAAACTCGTTACTAAACAACTAACTACCTCGACATAATAACATCCTATGCTGTCAAATTTTTAACTTTGAGGTGGTGGGTAATACCCAAACTCAACGGAGCGTTGTAATAATCAAACCAAATTATTATAAATAGGGAATCAGTTTCCCCTAAAGAAATTTAACCAAGCGGCAACCCTACAGAAAACGTAATGTAAAGTGAAATATGCGGGCCCGTTAGAACTCCCCAAAGCTTATGGGAAAATCGTTAAGCTTCCCCAGCTAATCGTAAGACACAGAGCGTAATATGCCGGAAGTTACAGGCACTCTGGATTTCTTAGCATTCCCTTTGGGACGTATTAAAATTCTTATAAGTATAACTTAGTACTGGATTTCATATGTTTGTTCATATAAGCTTAAATATATGTAAAAACATTTAAAATAATGGTTTTATTTTTATAAGAGATGAAGAATTAAGGTATTGTTTTTTTCTCATGAGGCCGGTTGAGAAATTTTATTTCCTGATTTTTTTTTTTGGTTTTCTCTTTGGAATTGTTTTGTAGCAGCAGTTTTGTTCTTTAGAGATACTGTAAAAGGTTTTTTGGCGATATACAGGAAATGTTGTTAGTACCTCTGCATAAGCGAAAACCACAATAGTTGAAGATTTTTTTATATAAAATTTTTATAAAAAAAATTGAACCGGCTTCTAAAAGTACGTTAAAAAGTGAAAAATAACTATACATTTCTATACTAAATTGAAATTTTTGAAGTCGGCGCCAAACTAATACCTGAAAAAATGGGATTCGCATAAACAGATTAACAATACTTTATTTGTAATTGTTTTCTTACCATATTTGTATGTATTAGTAGTTATTTGTTTCATTTAGAAATAACTTGGCGACGACTTCAAAAATTTCAATTTCATATAAAAATTTATAGTTATTTTTCACTTTTTAGCGTACTTTTAGAAGTCGGTCCAATTTTTTTTTATAAAAATTTATTTTTCGATGTTTAGTTTATTATAATATCCATAAATTATTTGAACTAAAGGTGGCAGAAAGCACGCATTTTATCCACCCTAAAATGAACCACTAAAAATTCTTTGTTTCTTAGAATTCTACAAATATCTGTGAAATTGTATCAAACAAATATTTAGTCTGCCATAGTAAATCCACTATCTTAAATTTTAAATTAATTTTAGATTGGTAATATAGGCCCCAAAAGCTTCTAATATCGATATTTAAAGAACTTGGGATGTAAATTCCATAGCTCGATATATTTTATACTGCATATTGAGTTTGTATACGCTCCAAGAACCCCGCAATATCGATTTTAGGCAAAATCGGAAAACGTAAAATTTTCGCTCCCTCATATTGTATCCTGTCAACCTAATAGTGTAAAAAATTAACTTCATATTCATATTACTCGGCCTGAAAATACTCTAATACCAAATCTGATAAAATGCGAATAAGGTAAAATTTTCAACTCTCTATATTGGATCCGTCATATTGAAGAATAATTTTAACGTCTTAATTTAATTTAAATCTAAACCCTTCCAAGACCCCTAGTACCAATTTTAGATGAAATTCAGAAATTCAAATTTTCTAGACCGTCATATTGCCTCTAACATATTAGATTTTCTTAAAATAATTTTATATTAGCTATTTACATCCTTTAAAACGATTGAGTCCCACATTTCAACAAAATCGAAGAATGTAAAATTTTTAGTCCGCCATATTGAATCCTGAAAAAAATACTATTAAATTCGTAACTTACACCTTATAACAGTTTTGGAGAAAATCGAAAAATGTAAAATGTTGAATCCGCTGAATTGAGTTCTTCAAAAAAATTTTTTTAATTCGTAATTAACGTGAACAAAAATCCTCCAATACTGATTTTAGACAAAATCGAGAGATGCAGAACCTTTAATTCGCCATTTTGAATCCGCCATATTTAATTATTTTTAAAAATAATGTCAGATTCGTAATGTGCAATCCCAACTCCCAAATCCGACAAATTTTTTTTTTTTTTGGCCGCCATATGGACAGCGCCATCTTGGATTTTACTGTACCAATTTCATCCAAAAAAATATGGGACCATCGCCGCAACTTCCTGAAGATAACGCAAAAAAAATCATTCAAATCGGTGCTGCCGTTCCGGAGTAATTGGTGTACATACATAAAAAAAACAGACGTACTCGACGAATTGAGAACCTCCTTCTTTTAGAAGTTGGTTAAAAATAAATATATAATGCTTAGAGTGTCCGGTAAATATGACTAATTCTCGGCAGGGTACCTTTTGAGCCGATATGTATATTTTGATGAAATTTTGAGATGTTGTATAAATTATACTCAGTATATAATCTTGGACATTACTAAGACAGACGGACTCGCTACTAAACTCGTAGACTTAAAATTCGAGAAGTCCCAGTTTTAAAAGGTAAAACTTGATTTTTTGGATATTTCAGATCAGCGGTTCTTGAGAACCTAAAAACCAAAATAATTTGGCGAACCCCTGTGTAGTCAATAGGAACAGAAAATCAAACAGTAAAATTGGACTATTAAAATCTATTTTCCATATATTCATAATCAAAAACTAAAACATAATCATAAAATATTTACAGGCAAACATTATTAAAACCAAAGTGATAGCTTAACCTACGAAAAAGAATTAATACAAAATGAATACAATAATACAGAGCTTGAAATATACCCCTCAATGTTCCTGTGTGCTGGAATAAAGAAATTCAAAATTTGGTTCGACGTATTTGAGTCTTAGATCAGGTTCTGCATTTAACCTGTTTCTGTACTTATCTTTGAGATAAGTGTATTTAGAAAGTCCTTTCGCACATAGATATGTTGTACAAAAGGACAATAAATCTTAAATTGCTTTTTCCGCCAAAACAAGATATTTATTTCTTACACTTCCCTAACCACCGCTTGGAAAACGCGGCTTTTCATTTATTTCGAAAAAATCAACCATTTTTGAAAAAAAATTGAATTTTTGCGTTTAAAAAAGTAAAAAATACATTAAACATGCTAAAAATTTCATCAAAATTTCTTTTTTTCACCACTTTGCGTTTAATATATCTCGGAAATATTTTTATGGGACCACTCTGGAGAACTCTGAGAACATGCTGAATACTTCATCAAGATATATGACTTTTATCACATGTTATATGTGAATGAGTCCTTTAAAATTTTTCTCACCAATACATATTTTCAGTTTTTCCATTTTTCAACTCCCTTGCAATACGCCCATCTTGAAAATATTTTTATGAGACCACTTAGAAGAATTTTCTAGAATATGCTGAAAATTTTATTAATATGTCTTATTTCAATCTAAAGTTATATAGAAATGAAATTTGTTAAAACGTAAGCTAGCCAACAATTTTTCCAGCTTTTCTGTTTTTATCTTTTTTCTAATAAACCTGTATGCTGAAATTTTCACAAAAATATCTCATTCTCATCAAAAACCAGACGTAGAGAAATATTGCTTTCTTTAGGTTTTTATTTCTTGTCTTACCTATGTTGTTGTTTGTTTCTTTTTTTGGTAGTATTTTTTATGTTGATAGTTAAGTTTTCAATCTCTTTAGTTAGTTAATTTAGGGTTTATAATTTTTTTGTACTTTATTCAGATTGGTAATAACTATTTTTTTTTTCGCAGGTTGGTTATTCTTCTTGGAAGTCAAAAGGTAAGTAGCACTTTCTTAGTTGCGTAGTGGTCTGATATAAAAAAAATGAGTTAAAATGGTTAAGCCAGTTTAAAACCTTCTGCTCTACAATAGTTGGCGGTAGCCATTAAAATGCTAATATTAGGCATAATATATTTGCTTATGACTTACCGTTGTTTGGTAGGGGTGAATAAAAATTAAAATAAAATAAAAATGAAAGATCCCGCTGAGAGTTAATGAAAATCGGGTTTTCTTTTTAGTAGGATATCTAGAAAAGGTCGTTTTCTTTCCTGTTCTGTGTCCATGGTGAATATGAACCAACGGTAAAATAAGCGCCAGAAAAGACGAACATATAACGCTGGCAAAAATAACTTCTTCTGCACTGCCCCAACACTTGTTAAACACAGGACATAAGATAAATTTCTCGAGAACAAAAATGCTATCGATATGTGAAAACCTGTCCACAAGGGTTATAAATAGCAGATATAATAGCCAGCGATTGCCTAATACTTGTAAAAATCTGCTTATGAAACATTAATCAGTAGTAGGTAGGAAAGAAATAGGCTACAACTCGGCAACACAATCCCAAACATTGACAATAGAGCCGATAACACTCACCAGGTCTCCCAACTTTATTGGCCAGAACCATCCCGCCAACGAACGCGCCCCACGTACACACGGGACCGACAGCACCCGTGTCGCAAGCCCCAGTTTGCCCGCAGACACAGTACAGTGAGCTTTGAGAATGGTGAATGAGATTTCACCATTCTCGCAATGTATATAAATATATAAATATATATATATATATATATATATATATATATATATATATATATATATATATATATATATATATATATATATATTGGGTCAAATATAGTGATTTGAATGTAATAAATTGATCACTGGATAGTCTTTTTTGTATATATTTTGATATATTTCAAAAATTCATTAAAATATCGGAGCTTGCTTGGATAAGTCAACTGAAATGCATCATGTCTCCTCATACATACCACGTAACATGACAGACTAGCCACACACGTGTCATGAATAAGCAAAGTGATTACCACATAAGTGGCAGAGTGCTAGTGTTCGTGTTGTAAAACTAAGAAAACTAATTTGAATTAATAGTAGAGCATTAGTCTCCTTAACCACGGGAAGTGAAGAGAAGAAGACCAATTTGAAAAATATTAAACTCGACGTTTTACTTCACAGTAGGAAATGCATTATTCACTCAAGAGAGTCGCCTTAGTTCCAAATAAGGGGGATTCGGAGTTTGGTAGAATCTAGTTGAAGAGAGAGACGTATTTCCCTTGTGTTTTCCAAAGTCAGCCAATACTCAGCTTGTATATGGATATTCTTTTTAGAAATAAAGCATGAAACAACCCCCTCATTTCCAGCTGCAGACAAAGCAACGTCCTTACGGCATTCCAGCTCTATGCTAGAGGAAATGTGTGGCCTATTTAGGGTTGGTAGTAATTGTCTGCTGTATGTATTTTTACCACCTTGCAGTTGTTGGAAATTCATAGAGAAGCTTATTGATCAAATGTTAAAAGTAGGCAGTTGTTTTCTAAACTGTCATTAAAAAAAAATTTCAGTGAAAAATTTGTCAAGGAAAATTCTGTCTCGTATTATTTTACGAACGAACAGAAGAAAAAACCAAAGTGGATTTTTAATGGTGTTTAAGTAAAACACCTCATTATTTTTGCGATTCTCTGACCAACTGAAGTACAATTAGTATCTTAGCACCAGCTAAGTGGTCCTTCGGAAATATATTGATTTTTTAATACACAATAGTGTATTATTTTTCGGAATTATCGATAGTGAATCTCCTCAACTTGGAAATTATACAAGCAATCTTCATCTTCTTGGAGCAACCTCTTACAGTCCACTCCTGGATATAGACCTCCTCCGGTATTCTTCTATGATTTTTTATCTTGTGCAAGTTGATGCCATCTATTCTCTTCCTTGTTCCTGATATCGTCAAGCCAACGCAATTGTGATCTGCTAACACTGCGTTTATGTAAGAGAGGTCTCCGTTGTATTATATGCCTTGTCAATTTCGAATCATTCTGTCGGGCAACATGTTCCACCCAGTTCCATTTCACATGTGCTATGCGTGTTACGACATCTTCTACAGTATCTTCTTTTTGCAATCAATATTAGAAATTTTTTGCGAAGTCGTAGATATCTGTTGGACTTCCATTGTCTTTATTTTTGTTGAATATCACGACGTTTCGGCTAGTAGTTATCTCTAGCCGTTTTCAAGTGAAACTAAATAAATCTCTTAACTACATAACTATTTATACTAAAGGTAAATGCAGTGGAGTGTGACTGAGATGAGTGCAGTCATGTCTGCTATGGAAAAATACCATTTTTTTGCTGCATTTAGTTTTAATTTACAATTATTAAGAAGTTGTTTCCACACTTCTCTTATATCTAAAGATGGTTTACTAAAACAACTCGGGTTCTGATGTATAACCGCGGCTTCTTTAAATTTCCGTTTTTTCCAATGTTATTCTCGGTGTAGCATTTTAGCTTCAGACCATTTTATGTGGTATCCATGAGTCCAAGCATTGTTGGCGGCACCAGATTTTTATGTTTCTCTTAAAGATGTGCATTTTTGGTGTTCTTCGATCTTAATGTCAAGAGGTCTCTTTGTTTCGCCAACGTAGGAATTGCCACATTTACATGGTATCTGATATACACAGTTCTTCATGTCCCTTTGAGTTGTTGGTTTGACCCTAGTGAGCCGACTTCTCAGAGAGTTATTTGAATTGAAAACAACGTTGATTTTATATCGTTTTCCTATCCTTCTAACTTTTTCTAAAATGCCTTTAACATAGGGGATGTTCATTACTGGTTTTCGTTCTTCATTCGTTGTCGACATTTTCCTATTTCTGCGTTTTTCTAGAAATTTATCCACTAGATATGCTGGGTATCCGTTGGTTTCAGATCATTTTTAATGTAATCTATCTCTTTCATCAAGTTCTCGTTGGAGTTGCAGAGAGTTAAGGCTCTATCTACGAGAGTTCTTATAATTCATTGTTTGGTGTTGTTGGAGTGATTAGATGAATAATTAAGTGTGTGCGTGGCTTTTCTGTAAACCGAAGTTCAAATTTGTCTGCTATTTCTTCCAACCAAGACATCTAAGAATGGTAATTTATTTTCTACTTATTTCTCCATGGTGAGTTTAATAGTTGGGCTGATATTGTTGAAATAAAAAAAGAAGTTTCGAAGTTCTTCGTCGTTTCCACTCCAAATAATAAAAGTGTCGTCTACGTACCTGAGTCATAACTTTTATTTCTTCGTTGCGGATTCAGCTGCAAACGTCTCGAACCATTTCATGAAAATATTTGCGACTACTGGTGAGAGTGAAGATCCAATCGGTAGTCCATCATCCTGGATGTAGAATTTTTCCTTTTCTTGAAAATAGGAATTAGTCAAACAACTTTCCAACAAGTCCACAATGGCGTGCGGTGGTAAAGATGTTCCTTCGGCTTCAAGTTTCTTTCTTATGATTTTTAGTGACTCCTTAACTGGAACGTTGGTGTATAGGCTTTCCACGTCAAAGCTAATAAAATGGTCTTCCGGTTGTACTTCTATTTCAAGTATAATTTCTACGAAATGTTGCGAGTGCTTAACCCAGGACGATGTATTTCCTTGTAATGGTCTCAGGATTGAAAGAAGAAATTTGGCAAGTTCAGAATTCGGAGAGTTCCGGGAACTCGTGATAGGTCGTAAGGGCATGTCTTGCTTATGTATTTTCGGGAGTCCATAAAGATGTGGAGTTTTGCTATGGTGTCGCGTCAACTGAGTCCGGATCCTCTCAAGAATATACCTTTCATGTTTCTTAAGAACGCGATAAATTCTTCCTTCAATTGCAGACGTGAGATCTTTAGTAAGAGATTTATAATTTCCTTTCCTTAAAACTTCGTCAATTTTTTGATTGTATGTCTCAGCATTCAATACGACTGAATTTTAATATTGGAGTCCTTCTATAGGTTAGCTAGGGTAGTTTTCTCGTCTTTGCTGATGTTTGATTCGGTTTTTCTAGATTTTTATAGAGTTTCTCTTATTTTCCACCTGAACTCATCTGCAAAAGGATCTTCGATGTTCGCTGAGTCTGCAGCGCTAATTATATCGAGAATGGGAACCTCTTTTGGAGCAACTGTGAAGTTCAAACCTTTGGCAAGTAGTGAGTTTTCCGCTGAGATTAATTCCTTGGTAGATATAATATATAAATATTAGAAATTTTGTTCGCTATTATGATAGTGTCAGTGAGCTCTGTCGGAGCTACACTTGCACATTACTTAATGATTATAAGCCTTTTTACACTAAGAAAAATAACAACAGTAACAATTAAAATATAACGAAAAAACAAAAAACCGCATCTGAATAAAAAAAGATAAATAAAAACGCCGGCTTAATCTAAACGTCGTAAAAAGCAACAAAGCGGCATATCGCAATTACTTTGAAATATTCTACCTAAATCCGTTGTTTTTACTTATTTCGACCTAAATTAAACGGAAAAAACATTAAAAAGGATTATCGCGCGAAATAATGCGGGAGAGCATTCCCCGATAAGAAGGTGATGAGGATTGCTCGAGCAATTACCCGTTTTCCTTTGTTTCTGTTCGCTTTATTTGTCTTTATTGCCTTGAACGAAGAGGGTGCGAGTTGAGATTAACACCGGGTATGTGTAGACATTTAGTGTCACGGGGTACAAATCCAGGTCTATTTGGCGTATTATTATGGTAATAAGGTTTACAATGTGTCATGAATTTTCAAAATTTTTTTATTACATTTCGATGTCTTAAAATATTTATATTTTTTTACTAAGCATGATAAAAAGGTTTGCTTTAATTTATCTATATATTTTTTTCATTGAGAGTGAGAGAGATTACATATAGATTGTATGAGTTCTTTGCTACTCTAGTTTTTATAAAACGCGATACTTTACAATGAGGTGAAAGGGAGAGTTAATCACTAGAGTATAGTTGAAGGCTAGTAGAAGCACCATCAAGCAAAAATGCTAACCCCTATGCCGGAGAATGGGGGTGGGAAATTAAGGGCGCCACTGCATTAGAGCCAGGTAGAATGCAGAAACTTTCCACGATGTCGTTTGGAACTATCGCATATTCAAGAACTAGAGAGAGTAATAAATCATTTTTGATCCTTTTGTACTTTGCAAACCACCTGTGTTCTTCAGTCCGGTATCTTTGGCAAAATCTGTCAGACACATATATTTTTTATAGAAATGGGTTTAGAAATTTTATAATCGAAAATACCAGTCTATAATAATGGACTATTCATAATAATAATAGATATTTGGAAGTATGAAGGGTTAAAAAGGATTTTAATCATTATCATAGGCGTCGGAATGAGATTTATGACACAATATTATTTCGATCATAAGTTCAAAATAGAACTAAGTTGTTATAATAATATCTTATTTCTAATGATTTCTAAATAATTCACGTACATTACAAAATAGAGATAATTTTGTCATATTTAACACAAATCACAACTGTATGATTATTATTTTTAGTTTTGTCATAGAAACCGTTTTAGGCACATTCAGACTAAAACGTAGCCTTATTGACTCAAAAAATTTTAAGTTATAATTTAAGTACTTATAAAATACCCATTTTCATAAACACAAGAAGTTAAACATACATAAAAAATAAATTCGTCCATATAATATTAAACTTTTTTTGGGGCTATCTATTATTCCATTATTAACTAAAAACACTTTCAGAACATTTGACGTTTCAGTTTATTTATTCCTTAAACCATCTGCAGAATTAGAATTAAACATTAAAACATTATTCCAATGTAGTTAATTTTTATATGTACTAGTTAAAATTATACTTACTTATTCAAATTTCTATTACACTGACGTCTTAATTTAATTTACTTTAAAAAGTTGATGCTAGTAGCCGTTACTATGTGGTAGTTAATCATCTTCGGGAAATGTTTAGAAGGAACTACTATGATTTATACCACTAAATTTATTAAGAAAACAGTGACTGCAGTTTCAATTCACAGAGTCATTTTCAAACTGAATTACAAAGGTAGACTAAGTATTCAATACAGAAACATGAGAAAATTTATCAATAAATAAAAACTACCTGAGATATTTCATTATTACAAAGGGGAGGTACTAACTTTTGGGAACTAATTATTATTTGGCGACAACAAATAACGGGAAAAACCCATGTTCTGTCTGGTCATTAAGCAAATTTACATTTTTATTTCTACTATGTTTATATATTTCTAAAGATTCAAGAATATTTAACTTTTGGCCCTTTGATGAATAATGTAATATGTCAGTGTTGCCCAAATCAGGAAAACTGGCTGTGTTCTAAGCAATGGTTGGCAAAGCTCGAGTCTGTTTTTTGTAGTCTATATGATCGGTGGTGTTCTGAAAAGCGAGTTTTAAAGCTTCTACCACTTTGTCCAATATACAAGCTATCACACTCTGAACATTTTAACTTATAAACTCCTGATTTATCAAATTTATTAATTTTATCTTTAGCATTGTATAGGATAGTGGACAGATTGTGTTGAGATTTAAAGGCTACTTTTATGTTATGTTTGGAAAAAGTATTAGCTATGTTTTCTGATAGGGCACCACAGTATGACAAAGATATATAAGATGAACTATCTTTATCATTTTTTATTTTAGGATACATTGAATTAAAAGCTAGTTGTTTTTGTTTTTTAGTTATTAATTTCTTTATGGTTTGTTGAGAGAAATTGTTTGATACTGCGATCCTTTCAATGATATTTAGTTCCTCGAAGATCTTCTTCAGAGAGAGGCAAAGAGAAAGCTCTATGTATCATTGAATTGTATGCAGCCATTTTGTGTTGTAAGGGGTGAAAAGAATCATTAGATATAGTATTACCTGTAAACGTTGGTTTTCTAATTTACTTTATTATATATGGAAATCCGATAGCCTCAAAACATAAAAGAAACGTGTTAATTCTACACGCTAAAGAAAAAACACAAATGCAATAATAAAGTAATAAAAAAATTACCGTTAATTGAACTTAAATATATATAAAATTAAAGAGTGGGACACACTAAAATAAAAATATATAAACAACATTAAACTAAAATACAACAAAAAAATAATTTAATTAATAAATTGTGTTTACACTGGTAAACATTTCGTATCTCATTCGTAACTAAAGTCAGTGGAGCTATCTTCACCCAAATTAATTTATAATTTGTTCCGGTGTCTCTCCGATCATGTGATCGAATTTCCACATTTTGTTTTATTCTTTTATTATATGGTCCACACATTTTTTCCAATTTTCGGCAGTAATTTTATTCAAAAAAATTTTACAAAAGTTCAATTAAATCACTAATTTTGTAACTTGTCTTATTTATAGCAACTAGATATTTCCTTCTCCAACAGACAGTTTTTGGACGATATAGACGAACAGATTTTCTATCTGGTTTTTTCCAACAAAAATTAAGTTCTCTGAGCAATTTCAACAGCTCAGTTCTTTTAATTTCAGGTAAATCCCGATCCTCATTTTAGTTAGAATTTTGTCGATGGATGGGATCTGCTTCTCATAATAAAATGTATGTACAAGTACAACGCTTTTTATTGCAGTTTTCATCTCTTCTTTCAACGGGATTTTTCGTGTTTCTGTGATCAAATGTGGCTTGGGAGTACTAACAATTCCAGTCGTCTTTTTCTCCTTCAGCATTCGGTAAATAGTAGATTTTCCAACACCTGTCAATTTAGAACACATCTAAGCAGAGCTTTTAACATCATTATCTGGATATTGATGTCTTAAGGCATCATAAACATTCATCGTAATAAGTTTTTTATTGAGGAAAAAATGCCCTGGTTTAACGATTTTGGAATAAATATAGAGTAGAAGCCATATCTTTTGGGCATTTCACTAATCACAAATAATATATAAAAATAAACATAAACAAGATAAATCACTAAGGACACACTGTAAGGTGTACTTTAACCACTGACAGCAATTAAACTGAACTATGAGCAATTTTATTGTTGCAGTAAATTTATGAATTTATAATATTTAAATATAATTAAATATAGTTAAATTTATGACAGTCCTCAGTTACCTGCGGCACTGGAGCAGGTACGTTGGAGGTTTCGATGACAGTTTTATTACTCTCTCTAGTTCTTGAATAAAGTATAGCTTTCAACTTTACTCTAGTGATTAACTCTACTTTCCAACTTATTGTGAGGTATTGCGAATATTGAAAACCAGTGTAGCAAATTGGCGCCCAACGTGGGGCACCAATTTGATATACTGGTTTTTAAAAGGTATAATAACTCATAATGAGATGAAAAGTAGAGTTAATCACTAGATTATAGTTGAAGGCCAGTAGCAGCACCAGTGAGCAAAAATGCCAAGCTAAACCTTCTACCGGAGAGTCGGGGTGGAAAATTAGGGGCGCCACTGCATTAGAGCTAGGTAGAATGCAGAAACCTTCCACGAGTTGTTTGGAACTAGCTTTCAACTTTACTCTTTAAAATTCGCCAGCAACAAAACATAAAATACCAAACGCAAGGATCATGTGGGTCAAATAAAACTCATATTAGATAGTCAGAATAAAAAATGTTTATTTAAAATTCAAATGGTTAAAAAAAGTATTCAATTAAAACATTCAGATGCGTAAGCTGGACTTTACAAAATATGAAAGAATGTCAAACTAGAATAACTATACAGAGGCAAGGGAAATAAATACAACTGGCTTGCCTGTGTCTGCCAGTTGTATATTTCTCGATGACTGATATTTGTGAAGTTCAAACCCGTAGGGTGGTTGGCTGTAGATTGGACAACAGCAGTGTTTGAACCCGTAGGGTGGATACCTGTAGAGTGGGTAGCAGTAACAAATACCCTGAGGGTGGACCCCAATTTTCTTGGGTCTAGACTGATTTCTGGTTAAAGACGTGCTTAAGATTGACAAAATCTCTGTTTCCAGGTTGTGTTTCGATAAAATAGCCAAAAAACGCCAGGCAGGCAAAAAATACTCAAACCAAACAACACTATACTGCTATCGCGACACGATAAATAAAATTCCAAACCCAAATTTAACAGGATGGTTATAAAGTAAACGGGATGGAAGTTTTCAGTCCTCTCTTACTGATCCTAACAGGAAAAAGTGTGAGTGACAAACAAATTTCTGCCATTTTATAACGAAGTCTTAAGCTTGCGCTGTATAAGCTTATTTTTTCCAAACATAAGGAAACGAGTCAGAAGGAACTTTAAACGAGTATCAACGCGACAGAAGAAATCTCAGTTCAAAATAGTGGGTTTAAATAAATTTGTTAACTAATTAATCCTTGACATTTTCGTTACTACATCAAATAGGAATTATTATTTATTTCTGAATAGAGAAATATGTATTTTCTGCTAGCCATTAGCAACACGGTATTAGTTGCCCATTCAAAATTCCTTCCAAAAATTACAACAAAAATAGCAACGCAACATGTAACTGCTTAAAAGAATCCGAATTGCCTAAACTTCAACTGGATAGTGACAAATAAGCTCAACAACTATATCAACAAAACCTATGAAATATTTAAAATAAAAATCAGGAAAAAACTGTTATAAGAAAGGATATACGTAAAAATATTATTTAAATGGCCAACAATAAAATGATAACTAACAAAAAAAAAAGGTAAATACTAATTCCTTACTCAAATATAAACAACTTCGTGCAGTGACGTAGAGTCGATGACCTATGAATCAAGCTAGATATGAAATTAAATTACCATATTTTTTATAGGGAAATTACAGAGTAATAAAGAAAAATAATAGAGTTGGGAAGAAAATTTGCAAGGAAGTGAAATTGGGACTTCTCGAGATATAGTAGAACCCAAAAATGCAACGAATATTATGCTGTTATATATGAGAAATGTTGTATTGCCTAAAACGTGAATATTTGCTACAATAAAGTAAATTTAACCACAGTAAACTTAAGATGAAATTTTAACCGAGACACCTTATCGGTGGTATACGAACAGGAAATATAATTTTTGGGCTTTTTGTACTTCATGCGCACTGACTGTCATCATTTTATAATTCATTACAATAATACATTTATTTCATCGAAGAAAATAAAATATATGACTTTGGATCGAATGTTCGATTGCTGGGGTATTAAATTATAAAGAGATGTGCTATTTATAGATAGGTTTACTCAATTTAAAAAATATATATACTTTTAGGTTATAAAAAAAAATGAAAGAATTTGTCGTAAAATATTAAATAAGGGCTTCGTTTTTGTTCGTCTCAAAATTTCCTAGAATATGTCGGAAAGCTTGTAAGATGATTAAAAAGGAAAAAATTTAATTTTCTAAACAACCCAGGATTTTACTCGGTTATTTTATATACAGGGTGTCCGGAAAGTATATGTTAGCGTATAGGCGACATGAAAATATGATTGTCATAGACAATTTTATCGACAACCTCGAATATCTTCTATAATAAGCAAATTAACGGTGATCCGAGATTGCAACACTAGTTCGCGTATACAATCCCGAATATCGCCCGTCTTTCGAACTGTAGTGCACCGGGCTCTGAGAAATAAAACCAATCTTACCTAGACACTATTTATTTTTATCCAGAGGACTCCCGACACACCGTATTTAAACCGATTTTTTTGCAATTGGTTTTTTTAAAGTCTTCAGGCGCCCCAGCCTTTGGCAATTACCTGGGTAAAAGCTACTAGTTCATCCAGGGGCCTCGGAGGTACTTTATTTTAAATGATTTAAAAGAAACACTATCACTTTCAGCAACGCAGCCCTCTAAAAGATCGTCGATGTTGTAACTTCTTCTTGGCTGTTCAGCTGTCCTAAAAGCGATGAAAGTTAACTACTTCTTAAGGCAACTGAATTCCGTTACTCCCTTGAATATTCTCTTTCCTTAGGTCTGATCTGCTACTCGTTTAGTACTATCTCAGTTCTGCTACTACTGCTGATTTCTGTATAAAATCTGACGGTTACTTTACTTTCCGGGAAGTAACGGCCCAAAATCAGATGATGTACCGACAAAGTAACGTGATATTCAAGCGCAAATTAGAACGTTAAATTTTGTCGCCAAATATGCATAATTCTTTTAAAAATGTTTTTATTACATTTAGGTAGATAAGAAAAACAATTTATAATTGTTTTTTCCGCTGTTCCGTTTTTTTTAAACGTACATTTTCAACAGGCCCAATAGAGGCCTAGGCATCGATGATCCAGTATCACCCCCCCTTTTTGATCCATTTATTCATTCTCTCGTATAATGCTCCATTTTTACTAACTCTAAACTGTCAGCTGTCAAACTGTTTTTTTTGTTGTCAACACTTTGCCGCACAAATAGCGGCAAATTCAAATCTTACGTGAATTTTGACACACCCTTTATTTTCGAACTGATTTCAAAATACATAGACTTCTATTTAGGATATTCAAATAACATAAAACATTTATTAAAACACCCTAAAAAAACGATATTTAAATATTCAATACACAAAGCTAAAACGTTATCATTTATCATTAAAAAACCTTTACCTTAACACCATTTGCTTTGACAATAAGTACAAACTCAGATGATTAATGGCATGGAGAACTACTCCAAGTCGATTTGAGCAACTGTAATATTATACAAGACGGTTTTCCATTAGTTATTCTGTAAAAGCTTTTCCATTATTGCTCATTATGAATTCACTCAAAAAACGCGTGTAAGAATAGACAAGGTTGGGACTAATGGTGGTAAATAAAATTATTTTTAGAGGGTAAAGAAATGTATAAGGACAATAGTGTACTTTGCGGATAACGCTGCTACTATGTAGCTCCAGAGAACTTTGACCTCAAATCATTAATAGCAATATTGATTTTATGAGCTATACATAGAATAGGATACTAAATATATTTGATGACAACATGATATAATAAGAAGCAAGATTAATTTTTGCATTTATAACAAAAAAACTCCTTATATTTTTATAATTATGGATAATTTTTGAATATACGACTGTATTTTTCGGTATATGCACTGTTAAAAATAATTTTAAATTTAATGTACAATTTACATTAAATTTAATGATTTTGTACCAAAAATCATTAGTAATTTACATTTGCTTTAAATTTAAAGCAATTTATTCAAATATGAGTTCGTTGTACATTAAATTTGATTAAATGGCGTCTTAAATTTCAATAAAGTAACTGAAAAGATATTGCAACTTCTGTATATTAAAATTAATTCACATACACCCTAATACTAAAGGAATTTACATTATTATTTAATATAGATTGCATGAGATTCCGGGAGATGGCGCAACTTATATTGAACTTTTTGTTTAATATGATATAAGTTGCTTAAAGGATTCAATTTTCCTATAAGTGTACATGTCTGCCTCATACTGACGGGAGCTAATGAGTTCGAAACCAGTCTAGATAGCGGACACTACCTTTGAGAATAATGACCACCTTTTCCTGGTAGTTTGAGAATTTTTTGAACTCATATTAATGTTGGTGCATTAAATATGTGATAATTTATCTCAGGTTCAATAAACACTGGCTGTATATTTAATTATACAGGTCTGTAAAATCCAGAGCAGAAACTCGACGTTTCTTAAGTATGATAAAGAAAATACTATATTATTCATCAAATCAGAATGAGACAGAAGATAATGCATCGTAAGCATCGACATACGTGTAAATTACCAGTTTGGCCCTCGGATGAGGGGTAATACAATGCTGGTGTGTGAGAGCGGGCGGCCTTAGCACAACAAGAGGATTTCAAGTTATTTACTTTCATTCAGGCCGTCGAAGTGTAAGTATCGAATATTGGTATTTCCATGTTTCCAGTCAATTTTTTTTTATTTAAAATGATAGTTTATTCCACGGAACAAAAAGTACAGGTTATTAAGTGATACTTTGTAGTAAAGATATGGATGAGATAATCGGCAGATTTGCATTTACGTGCGGAAATCATTCTGTTCCTTGAAAATCTAGAATTTCAGATTCAGAAAAATTAATGAAGTTATTATAAATATACCACCTGAAGTTTTGGCAAACACGCAAACCGGATTTTACAATAGATTGGGTTATTGTCTCGCTCAAAATAGAGGCCTGTTTGAACACCTCTTGTAGAATTTTAGATGTTTTTATTTACTTAAATAAAATTTAATTATTTGTTTATTTATTTATAACTACTGAATATGTTACTTTTATTTTTTACCCGAATCAAAGTTTATTTTTGAGAATGATTTTTTTAATGTGGTTTATTAACTTATTTACTTAGAAACTACCGTTATTTTTATTAGATTCAATGTTTATTTTGTAACAGAAATACCAGTTTTCTTTACGCCCAATGGCTAGCAAAAATATTTTTTTTTTTAATTTCGACTATTTGATGCATTTAGAACAATAAATGTATCAAATAGTCATTAAATATTTCAAATTCCGTCGATTACGTTATAAGTTTAGACAAAAGCAATACACCCTCCCTTTCGTTTCCAGCTACTGATGGTTGGCTGTTCGTTTTTCGTGTCGCACGAAAGTTAGAGGGGGTTATATGTCGTGTAGGCGTTCCCCGACAACGTCTATCCCGAAGTAACCTGAAAGGCTTAGTGGATCACAATTAAGAAAACGTGGCCAAAATAAAAAAATTTCTAGTTAAGAAATTTAAACCAGAAGTTTGGCTATAGTACTCTTTCTATTAAATCTCGGTAATATGAGCGGCCAGGCTCCTTCAGGAGGTAGGCATTTAATTAAAAATAGCTATTTAATTTTTTTTAACTTCTATACGAAAAATTAAGCAAATTATCCTAAAATGCAATGACAATTGAAGTATAGGTTACGACTTCTACACAATTCCGCATAGTATCCAGTTTTTTCCGAACTTGCTTAATGCCAATGAAGGTGCCGCTCTTCTATTTGACATTGGATTGAGACAAATATGGCATGTAAAATACAAAAAAAAGCACGGTATTGAATGACAATTATCGAACCTCTACTAAATCAAAAGCCGAGGATACATTCCAAGGCTTACTGGATCACACAGTAGATCGAATTATATTGCTTCAATTAGACGCCTTTGAACAAATCGATAAATTAGATTTGTAAATATGAGTTTCATTTGCAAATGGGGCTTCGATGGAACGTCAGATCAGAGCCAGTATAAAATGAAATTTACTGATCCGATTATTTCTGATTCAAACTTATATCTCACCATTATGAACCTGAACTAAACAACTTGCACCATATAAAAGAGTTCCCTTTGCCACCCCACCTTCAGTACAGTACAACTTATCTTTGACGATGATAGACAGCTAGGTGAATGCTTTGGCTAAAGCGAAATCCGTCCAATGTTATTACCTCTACCAAGCAACATCTCAGTTCAACAACATTGATACTGTGTTCCAGTAAATAAAGAGTATTTGAAGCTACAACTGTTAATTCTACACGCATGTATTCGATTCTTCGAGAGCTGCTTGTATTTGTCGTATCAACGTAACACGCAGAAGTGGCAAGCCCGTAAACAGAAAGACAATACGCCTTTAAGAAGAAAGATTAGGACTTCTCGTTAACACGCCAAAGAAAGGGTTAGGAAGCACTAAAGATGACAACACGGCTCGACGTTTCTTCGCGAACAGTGATGAGTCAGCTATTATAACAAGAGTAAAGCGAAAACTGATCCTCCGGTTTCCCGTCATTTTGTAAACTATTGGAAGCGGACATTAAACTGCAATAGAGAAGATTAGAGAATACACACTTCAAACAACAAGATTGTTCTTCAAAGAATAATATAGGTACAACATGCCAACCGGAATCTACAAATTACTTACTTCATTGACCAGACATCATAGCATTTGTAATATTACCGATAGCTAAACAGTCGAAAGATGCACAAAAATCAACGGACAAGTTGATAAGAAACCATCACCTAGACTTTGCCCGAAAATCTTCTCGAGAAAAAATATGATCTGTTCCAAAACTTTTGCCGTCGACGGATCCTTCAACTGTTTTTTGACGTCGTAATGATTCGGATAATAATTCGTACGTATTGGGACATGAGAAAAGAGTTGTTAATAAAAAAGGTAATGATTAAAATGTTCTTTTTATTATTTTTATTACAGTCGTATTATTTATTCATTTATGTTAATCAATAAATATTATATTACTTACAAATTATTTGCATTGGTATATGTTAAGAAGTCCTAAACATACAGGAAAGAGTACTTTCGCATTTTTAAAGATTATCGATATCCATGTATTTATTATTATAGTATTATATTTAAAATTTATCTTGAAGTCAAGCCCAATATTTTATTCATGGAAATACAATTATTCTTTTTATTTTATTTTTAAAGCGTTGAACCACATTAGACGTTTTTTGAATTTATTTTTATGATTTTAAAGTTTCAGTCTGCTATTGTTGGATCCGATTTTTATTTTTAATATCAAATCAGTGCTTTCGACCCACTGTGTTTTGATGACCCGAAATCAGCGAAAAGTCCTTGCCCGACGCCATTTTTGCTAAAAACCAGGAAGCAAGCTACCATACAACAGTATGCTTTATTTCACTTCTTCAACATGGCTAAACGGGTGGTCCGTCGCTTTTTGTTACGTTCCCTTTTTTTAAGAGGTTCTGTTCTCGATTTTCCACACCTGTATATTATATATAATATATATAAAAAAAAATTAATCAATCCATAATTAAATATATCGTTAATTACTTTAATAAAATGTAAAACAAAGATTTACTATAGAATAAAATTAATTTCTCAATTAAATCAATCATCATGAAACTGGACATAAAATTCGTGACTCTAGACCACTGTATGATGAGGTTATAATAGTTGGTTTATTAATATTAATTATTTTCAAAGAAAATGGGTTGAACCTGGCTAAAATGGAACGCGTTAATTAAGTCTATATTGACTCTTTATATAAATAACAATAAAATAGATACACTCAAAATATGATCATAATAATTTCTACCATACAATGTGAAAAGATAGGATATGCCTTGAGAAATTGACTTTTTATTAAAAAAAAAACTAGAAAATCGAAAAGAATTTCTAGTTTTACTAAATAAGCCAGTCTCTAATGCCCAAGTATTGCAGTCAACCACATAAATAAAGAAATATTGTTGGAGTCAGACTGAAAGTTAATGTGGCCATGAACATATCACGTTGCAAAAAATTCGAAATCTGCCCATAATAAACCCAGAATGAGGCGCTAAATGAGACTTAGAATAACATATTACGGTTGGTTTTAAAATATGCTTAAATTACACTCGGTAAAAATCAATTTTTAGCTTAAATCTTTTATAATTTAAATATCCATGCAGGATTGTTTTAATAGTTGTTAATTTAAAGTTCCTTACCCAATGTTTTTGGGGTCTAGACAGATTCCTTCATTTACACATGCAAACTGCCCAAAATCCCTGTCTCCAGATATATCCAGGTAAAAAAACCATAACTGCCAACCTGGCAAAAGATACGGTACTCCAAAACACAACAAAATTACTAGATAATTTTCGACTCTTCATCTCAGAAATCCAAAAATTTGGCAACTAAAAATTGAGATGGAAGTCTGCAGCTGCTTCAGCCGAATCAAACTAGGAAAAAGTGAAAAATCAAGGCAAATGGCTTCCATTTATAACCGTGACCCAGCTGCGCACTAATCGACTTTTGTTAGGCGCGTTCAATTGCTACGTGTGAAAGAAATGACAGCTCAAAAAGAATTACACTGGGCAGCAACAGTCGGCATGAAATGCATTTGTTAGTGAAGCCAATTCGTTAATCATTAGACTTTTTTTCTCAAAACAAAAATAAATCTATTTTTAAATTCAAGAAATATATATTAATACATAAACTGATTTCTTGCAACCCAATATACATACAATTCCATTCAAATGTAAATATAAATGGCAGGAAAAAAAACAAGTTCTAATTGAATACAAAAAAGGTAGCAGTAAGTTCGACATTGATAAGAAAATACCTAAGCACAGTGTAGTGGAATACCAAAGCAAGACAAAATAATGGTAAATAAAATTAATTGAAACTGTACTTAATGAAATACGTTTCTTCAAGGAATCCCTAGGAAATACTTAAGGAAAATGCCCATAACGACAGTAGTGGAAAATAAGGTTGAATTAACTGAATTAGCCATAGTGAACTTAAGGACAAAATTGAACCGTGACAACATAGTCACCTTAAAAAGTAATGATCAAACTTTAAATTTTATGTATCATTACAGTAAATTTAATGGAATAAATTAATTTAGATTAATGTAAATTATTACATTTAATGCTTTACATTAAATACATTTTGTGAAATTTGCTTCCTGCATATTTACATTAAACTTAATATATTTCTCTTTTACAGTGTTATTGTGGCTTTGATCTAAATATCAGATTTATAGTTTTATTTACAGACAAATAAATAATATTAATGACATACTTATGCTTTAGTTTGCCGCGGAGAATAATGTACAGGGCGCTCAATTTTCGATGATTTTACAAGTTATCTCCGTTATTAGTAAAAATAACAGTATTTTCATAAACCCCTTTGTTGTGGAAATACAGAGCGATTTTGAAAATTATGCATTTTGGGCATCTTTCGTATTTCGGTTATCTTGCAATTTATTGCAAAGTTAAAAAATAGAACTATCCGGGTTTATTGTGTAGGGTTCAGTGGTGTTTTTACAGGTTTAACTTTTCGGAGAAATAAATCTAACCTACCTTTTTTAAAGAGGACCCCTTATATATTTTTGAATAAGGTAATTTAGTGTGTTACAAACTTTTCAAAAATATATTACTCTGTGTTTATTATTAATATTGAGTCTTAAATTTACTTTCTTTATAAAAATAATTAGAACCAGTTAGTAGGTCTTGACGGTTATTTAAGGAAATAAAACATCAAAATCATGTCCTCTGGGGTTTCTGTCAGAATATTTAGATATTCGTTATATTTTTATACTGAAATTTTTATTTAATCAGTTAGTCCAAGCAACAGGTAAAACATGGAGCTGTTTTTGACGCAAAATCCGAGATGGATGAGACCTATCAGGGGGTGTTGAGGGAAAAGTAATAAAAAATCTTACATAACATGTAATAGCAAAAAATAGGTTGAGACCAGGAGTCTGGGGGCGGGGGGGGGGGGGGTCAAAGTTGCGTAAAACAGGTTTTTTGAATCTACCAGCCAAGGAATGCATTTCGGAAAAAAAAGTTTCAAATAAATGTTGTAGAGGCCAAAAAACCCTCAAATTCGGCCATTTAATTTATATCAATTATTTATTCCAAATAAACTTTTTCGCACTTGCTCGCTTTTCAAGAGAAGCCTTCGTTTTTCTGAACAAAATGATATGTTATAGTAGTAAATCGGATAATTTGTTGTTTAGATATTGCTAATTATTTATACCAAGACGCAAGATGTTGAATGCTACAATTTTTTTTGAGTAAATATTTTTATCTCTACAAAGGTTCAATCTCTTCGTGATGGCCTAAACTTTCCTATCTTGTTAGGGGCAAATGAGAAAATTAATTTTTAACTCCATTAAATATCGCTTAAAAAGGAGTTTTTTTTTTATAAAGAAATAGAGCTCTCAAGCGCGTAAGAAAACTGAACTCGCAGTTTCAATTCAGCAACCCTCAGAATAATTCGCCGTATTTCAGCAATAAATGAACCAAAAATGCCAAAAAATTCTTAAAATCCGCCATTTTTTGCATTTCAATTATTTATTACAAAATTAACTTTTTTTTACACTTTTTTGATTTTTTTTCCTCGTCATTTTGAACAAAATTATATTTTATAATAGTAAATCAGAGAATTTTTTGCTGAGATATTTCTATTTCTTTATGCCAAGACGCAAAATGCTGATTGCTATAACTTTTTTTTTGGGTGAACCTTTTGACCTCGACTCAATCTCTTCGTGAAGGCCGAAATTTTCATATCTTCTTAGGAAAAATTAATTTTCAGTCTCTTAAATATTGCTTTAAAAAAGGGGGTGTACCATATTCATAATTTTTCGAGCCACCCCAGATAAAAAAAGCACCGAAATTGGTTCATCGTTGCTGAAATACGGGGAATTATTTTGAGGGCTGCTGATTTAAAGCTGCGAGTTCAGTTTTCTTGCGCGCGCAGGAGCTCCATTTTTTTATAAAAAAAAACAACTTTTTTTTTTTTTAAAGCGATATTAAGGGGTTTAAAATTTATTTTTTCATTTGCCCCTAAAAAAATATGAAATTTTAGACCATCATGAAGAGATTGAACCTTTGTGGTGGTCAAAATATTCACAAAAATTATAGCCATCAATATTTTGCGCCTTGAGATAAACAATTAGCAATATCTCAACAACAAATTATCCGATTTACTGTTATAAAATACCATTTTGTTTCCCTTTAAAACCAAAAAAGTGCAAAAAAAAGTTAATTTTACAATAAACAATTGATATAAAATAAATTATAGGCTTTTAAAATCTTTACAACTTTTATTTGAAACTTTTTTGTTGTGTTCCTTGGCTTGTTGATCTGGAAAACCTTTTTTTTTTAGCCATTTTTGACCCCCTCTTCGCACCAACTTATTTTTTGCCGTTACATTTTATGTAGAGTTTGTGCTTATATTGCCCCCAACACCCCTAAGTAGGTCACGTCACTATATTTACCTATGGCTTGGACCAGGCGCGGATCAAAGGGGGGGGGGTGGGGGCGATCCCCCCCCCAAGAGCTTTGAGTTTAGAAAAATGGACCCGATTTTTCCTCTTATACTATAGTTTATTCAAGAACTAGGGAGAGTAATAAATCATTTTTTATCCGTTTTCTCTTCGCAAACTACCTGTGTTCTTTAGTCCGGTGTTTTTAGAAAAATTTGTTAGACATATATATTTTTCATAGGAATGGGTTAGAAATTTTATAATCAAAAATACCGGTTTATAATAATGGACTAAAACGTAGCCTTATTCTCTCGAAAAATTCGAAGTTATAATTTAAATACTTACAAAATATCCATTGTCAAAAATACAAAAAGTTTAACATATATAAAAAAATAAATTCGTCCATATAATAATAAAATATTTTTGGGGCTATCGGTCATTTTATTATTAATTAAAAACATTTTTAGGGTATTTGACGTTTCAGTTTATTTATTTCTTAAACCATCTGCAGAATTACAATTAAACACTAAAAAGGGATTCAAATGTAATTACTTTTTTTATGTTGTAATTAAAATTAGACCTACTTATTATTATTTCTATTGTACTGATATCTTAATTTAATTTACTTTTATATATGGAAATACGATAGCCCAAAAAAATAAGATAAACATGTTAATTCTACACGCTTAAGAAAAAGACACAATCACAATAATAAAATAATAAAAAACTTACGGCTAATTAGAATTAAATATATATAAAATTAAAGAGTGGGACACACTAAAATAAAAATATATAAAAAAATTAAAAAACATATAAACAACATTAAACAATAAAATACAACGAAAACAAAAATTTAAATAATAAATTGTGTTTGCACTAGTAAACATTACGTATCTAATTCCTAATCAAAGTCAGTGAAACTATCTAACTAAAATTAATTATAATTGGTTCCTCTATCTCACTGATTATGAGATCGAGTTCGCACATTTTGTTTTATTCTTTTATTATAGGGATTTTTCCCAATTTTCCACAGTAACTTTATTCAAAAAAATCTTTCAAAAGTCTAGTTAAATTACTAATTTTATTAATTGTGTTATTTCTAGCAGCTCTACGTTTTACTTGAGAGAGATATTTACGTCTCCAACGGACAGTTTCCGGACGATAAGAACAGATTTTCTATCTGGTTTTTCTCGGCAAAAATTAAGTTCTCTGAGCAATTTCCAGAGATCAGTTCTTTTAATTTCAGGTAAATCGCGATCTTCAATGATTTTAGTTAGAATTTTGTAGATGGTTGGGATCTGCTTCTTATAATAAAATGTATATACAACCTCTTTAATTGCAGTTTTCATCTCTTCTTCCAATGAGGTTTTTCGTTTGCCTGTGATCGAATGTGGCTTGGGAGTACTAACAATTCCAGTCGTTTTTTTCTCCTTCAGTATTCGGTACATAGTAGATTTTCCAACTCCTGTCATGTTGGAATATATCTCAACAGAGCTTTTAACATTATTATCTAGATATTGATATCTGAAGGCATCATAAACATTCATAGTAATAAGTTTTTCGTTGAGGAAAAAATGCCCTGGTTTAACGATTTTGGAATAAATATAGAGGTGAAAGCCATATATTTTGGGTATCTCACTAATCTCAAATAATATATAAAAACAAGCGCAAACAAGATAAATCACTAAAAAAAACTGTAAGTTGTACTTTGTTCACTGACAGAAATTAAATTAAACTATCGGAAATTCTATGTTGCAGTAAAATTATAAAATATATTTGAATATAATGAAATATAATTAGATTTATGGCAGTTCTCAGTTACCTGCGGCACTGGCGCAGGTACGTTAGAGGTTTCGGTAACAGTTTGATTACTCTCTCTAGTTCTTGAATAGAGTATAGGAGTCTGTATGCTTGCGATCGCCCCTCCCAAAAGCTTTGAGATCAGGAAAATAGAACCCATTCTGTCTTTTATATTAGGAATGAGTATGCTGCTTGCACCCCCCCCCCCCTTGACAACTTGCTTTCCTTGCCATGCTGTACTTTTGTGATATCACCGCCCCCCCCCCCAAAGAGAGAGGCTGGATCCGCCCCTGGCTTGGACTAAGTATCTTCTTAATAAACGCAGGCTTTGTAAACTTTGAGAACAACGAAAATTCAATATGCTAGTTGAAGCGCTAAAGGTATATTTCAACAGGCTTGAGAATTTTTGAATTCTTTTTATTTTCAAATTTATAAACGCCTGCAATTCGTAGATATCCAGAGAGAAGACAGCCAGACAAAAGAATGCTTTTGAGGATCAAATCAAAGTTAATTCCACTTGGTTCATTTTTTATATCACGGTCAAAAATCTACAACAAGGAAAACCGTCTGATGAAATAATGTATTAACTTAAATTAAAGGTAATCCAAGTAGCTCTTGTAGAATGGTAGAAGGTTTTGCAGAAGTTCATAAGTCAATGGTTCAAATAATGTTAGAAAAACACACAAGTTTGAACTATACGAATATCACCTGGTGCAAAATTTGCATTTTGGTGACGCATAGTGCCGAATAAAGTTTTGTAATCGTTATTTACAAAATATGAACAGACGCGGATACAAGGGGGACGCAGTGGGGACGATTGCCCTCCCTGAGAACCTTGAGTTCAGGGAAATAGACCCAATTCTGCCTCTTATAGTAGAATGTGTTTGCTGCTGGTCTCCCCCTCCCTCGTTGAGAACTTATTTTTTCTTACGATCGCCCCCCCTACCTTAAGAGCTTTGAGTTTAGGAAAATAGACCCGATTCTGCCTCTTATATTAGAAATGTGTATGCTGCTGGCATCTTCTCTCCCGTCGACTCTCTAAGAGCTTCGAATTTAAGAAAATAGACCCGACCCTGCCTTTTACACTAGAAATGAGAATGTTTCTGGTTTCTCTCCCCTGTCGACCACTTGCTTTCGCTTGCCATACTATCCTTTTGTGATATTACCCCCCCCTCCAAGGAGAGAGGCTGGAGCCCCCTTGGTCTGATGATGCTTATTTTACTAACGCTGGTATATTAAATCGACAGAATACTAGGTTTTATTCTTAAGAAATCAGCATGTTATATTTCCACGGGAACGGCAGGGCGAGTTTATGACATAATACATTTTATTATTATATTAAATTCTAAAAGATTACAAGGAATTTTTTTTTCAAAGGACAATATTTTTTTTTGGATAAATATTTTTATACTGAAGTTTACAAACTCATTCATTTTTAATTGTGTCACTTTACCTGAATAATCGGATATAAAAATGTCATCTTGACAAATAAAAATAAGAAAAAAGTTCGTCTTCACGGAAAACTTCAGAAAACTTGCTCCCCGAAAGTAAATTCCGAATAAAAGAATTCTCAAGTGGACAAAAGAAAGTTTTTAAAGTTTTAGGTACCTAGTAAATAAAAGAATTGAGCAAAATTTTTTGCGAAGACATAAATTGTCGGAATAAGTTTATTATTCGATGAAGAGGAATGGTGTTTATTACTTATGAAAAAAAAAATTATCCAAAAGGTAGATATCGTTAAACTTCCGAAAGTCGACTACTATGCTATATTTATAAATACTGGTTGGATATTTGCCAATATCAAATTTTAAGAAAAGTAATATTTAAATAAACTTAAAATTTTGTAGGTAATAATGCACAATATTTTATCGTCAGGATTTCGAAAACCTCTCATAATTTTACATCAAAAATTATTTACAACAAATACATTTTGTGTTTATGGACAATTAAATGTATCGCAATCTATTCTGCTGCATCTAAAATATTATTAGACGTTCCTAAACAAGTCGTTGAAAGTACAATTAGTTAGAAATACGACTCTTTTTTTCATACTCAACTACCGATCTGCCCAAGCTTCACCGGGGATGATTTTGCCTCCAAATGAGAGCTAGGTAATAATTATAATTTTGTATGTATAAAAGTATGTGACGTGATATGTAAGCACGCATGCTAACGGTGATTGAATGAGTTATCGAGTTATTTTTACATAAAAGTACAGAACTTGCCAATCCTTCAGAATCCAGAAAAAATTGATTTTTTTGGAGATTACGCATGACTGGACTATATGGAGCTTGCTATATATCCTATTAATGTATCGAAAAAAGGTTTAGCCAGATTAAGGCAAGAATGCGTTTTGTCTCCAACGTAATTTGAAACCAGTCATTATTCGGCTATTTTTTGTTATAGAAGGTGTTTCAAACCAACGCCAAATAGAGATGGTTCATCTAAAAATGGAAACAGAAATAGAGGTTTTTATGAACATGAGTCCGCTGAGACTTCATTACCAGGATACAGGGTGTTCAAGATTTTAAATTGTTTTTTTTTTCAAATAACTTAAAAAAGATTTAGACGACGTAAAAAAAATGTTTGGTGTTTGCAATACATTTATGAAGGAACATATTTCGGATATAAACCTTAAATTATAATTGTACCACGGATCTTCTTCTTCTCCTACCTTCTATAATAGGTCCCTGACCTGTTCCTTCTTCGATTTTCCGTATTCTGGACTTAAATTATCGCTCCACCTTTTCCTCGGTCGACCTCTACTGCGTGTACCACTAGGCGATTTATCTCGTGCGATCCTTACCAGTCTATCCTCTGTCATTCGGCTTATGTGTTTGTTCCATTGTGTCTTACGTTATAGGACCCACTCATTAATGCAGTCTGTGTTGTATGATTGTCTGATGTTATCGCTTCTTTCTCCGTCTAGTAGCGTTTTTCCTGTTATTCATCGAAGTATTCTCATTTCTGTAGTCTCCAATAGTTGTTTCGTTTTTGTCGTCTCTGGCCGTGTTTCTGAGGTGTATGTCATAATAGGTCTAATTGTGGTTTTGTAGATCCGAACCTTTGTTTCTTGTTGTAAGTGTTTGTTTCGCCAGATCACGTCGTTGAGGCAACCCGTCACTTTGTTTGCTATTGCCACCTGCTCTCTTACTTCATCTTCGATGTTGCCATAACTAGTTATGTCGATTCTTATATATTTGAAACTCATTTCTTGTTGTATTATTCGACCTTCTAGTTCTAGTTTGCATCGGAGGGGTTCTTTTGAGGTTGTCATACATTTAGTTTTTTCGGTTGAGACAATCATATTATATTTTCTTCCCTTAAGATTAAAGGTATTTAACAATCTCTGGAGGTCGTCTTCATTTTCGGTCCATATCACAACGTCATCAGCGTAACAGAAAATTTTTATTTCTGTATCACCCATTTTATATCCTCTACCAAGTCGCACCTAGGACTAAAAGAGTCTCCCTGTCTAATACCGCTGTTGACTGGTATGGGTGTAGATAATTTACCGTTAGTGCGAATCTGAACTTTATTGTTTGCGTATATGTTTTCGATGGTCTGAATTATATTGATAGGAATATTTCTCTTATATAATAGGTGGATTACGTCATCTAGCTTTATGCCATCGAATGCTTTTGTTAGATCTATAAATGATGGTTAATAAATTATTATTTATCGGGTAAAAATCTTCATTTTTGTAAAACATGATAAAAGCTTTTCAAAATGTACTTCTTAGTGTCCAATCCAATTATTTTGAAAAATGCAGAAATAAGCAAGTGAATTGTTTCAGTACATCGCAAAGGAAAAATATCTTTATTATTTTTTGTAATTAGAATTACAGGAAACGATGAGAGTTACTTGCTTGAATACTTATTCTCAGAAGAAGTTTTTCATTTTTCCTAATATTATCGAAGATATGAGATATATGTCGCCATAATTTTAGTTTTGTGATCACTGCAGTTCCTTAGACAATTTTTTTCACATGTTCCATTAATTTCCACTACACAACGGAATGATTTGTGAGCCATGCAAAATCTTTCTCCTAAGCACCTTAAGCTTCACCCCGCAACGGGCGCTGTCCTTACACTGTATATTCAGCCAGGACTTCTTTCTTCGTCCTCCAATGACTAAACAGTGATTTTTTTTGCTTTTTGCAATAGCGCACAGGCTACGTATTGACACTTTAACATCCAAAACGGAAGTTCCTGTTTTCAGGTTAGTCCCAAATCTGTTCCTCCTTCTTCTGCACCAACATATCTTCTAATCAAACGTATTTCGGTCCCATGGAATATTTGTTGATTGAAAATATACCTTTTAATTTCCAGAAGGTTTTATTAACCTAAGCGAAATTTATTTAAGGACGGAACAAAATTCGTATTTAATAAGAATTCCCCTAATTATCATGGAACTCTATTTTACGAAAAGGATGTCGTGCTAAGGGACACTTAAAAACGTCTGTGTAATACTATGAAATGTTTGTTGTCAAGTTGTTTTATAAATTATGTTTACCGTATAATTCAGACAAACCCCCTTAAATTACAGTATTCATTTCTCTTGGGGTTTATTTGAAGTAATGGGCAGTAGGAGCTTTGATTAAAAATAGAACCGATTTAACAAAGGTCGAGCTGTATAAGAACTGAATAATGACGATTTAATTTGAAGATTGTATTTCGCTTTAATCGTTTTAAATTATTTATTATTTGTACCGGACATTGTGCTTTTACTTTAAAAAAAATTCTATATATTATGGAAAAGTCCAAAAAAAGAAGGTTTCGTTCCATCTAACATTATGAATTACATAGAAATACTAGGTTATATAAGCTTCCTTAAATTCATAGAAAAATATTTCTTAGGTTTTACTTAGGGCGTAGCTACGGTGTAATGGTCAAGTGATTGGTTTCTCACCAGAGTGGAGCGGGTTCGATTCCCGAAGTTAGCGTGGGCGTTTGTTTGTCCTCGACTTAATTTGCTCTCTTTTATTATATATCAAGTATTATACACTAAAATATTTGTTATGAAAAAAAAAAATTAAGCAGCGCCAAATTTGCAATAAAGCGACGCCAAATTAGTGATAAAAATATTAAATGTGTTTAATTGATGGGATGTAGCAAAATATGAAGTATTACCTTACACTAGTGAGCTAAAACACATTTTAAAAAATCATGATGTTATCGTATGCCACAGGTCTCATATTAAATTAAATACAATATTCACTAATTTAAAAAGTAAAACTTCTCTCATGAATAAATCAAATGTATCCCTTGCACAAATTGCACAAATTGTCCAAAAAATATATAGGCATGACGAGACAATTACTAAAGAACAAATTGAATGGCCATAATTATACGAAAAACCCCTAAACAGCGTTAAACAAACACACACAGGACGAAGAACATACGTTCGATTATAACAGTACCATAATTAAAAACAAAGATATGAGTTACCAAAAATTGCAGATAAAAGAAATTAAAAAAGACAAAAACACTGTTAACGCCAGAACGAATATAGGAAATTTGAGCCACATCTACACCAGCCTAATTTCAACAAAAATATTAAGTATTCGATCCTGTTAATAAACATCAAAAATTGAATATCCTCTTAAACATAAAATCAAATGTATTCGTTCTTTCAGTTTTTTTTTGATGCATTGTAAAATATAAAAAATAAAACCATTTATCCTCAGTATCTAAATAGATGATGTAAAAGTGGCATTTCATTATTAATAAATAAACAAAATGTCAAGGTGTGTACTGGTAAAATTAAATACTTTTTTAAAAATTTGAATAGTGTTTTAAAGTGTTTGTTTGTTTTTTAAAATTGTGGATATGTTCTTGTATGAATGTTTTCAATTATATAAAAAATATTTTTAGGAAGATAAATAAAAAAAAACAGAAAATTTTGAAAAAGCCTTAAATAAAGGGCGAAACGTCAAATTGTTTTGTTAAATAAAGAACCTAAACCCAAGAAAAGACAAAATAAAAAATGATATACATGTTTATATATATATATATATATATATATATATATATATATATATATATATATATATATATATATATATATATATATATATATATCTTCTTCTTCTTCTTCTTCTTCTTCTTCTTTCTCAGCCCATTAACGTCCACTCCTGGACATAAGCTTCTCCGATGGTCCTCCACTGGGATCTGTCTCTCGCCTTCTAGAGCCAGTCTTTTCCAGCAAACTGTCTTATATCATCTACCCATCTGCGTTGTGCCCTGATACGATTTCGGTTCGTTTCTCGCGGTCGCCATTGCAGTAATTTACTCGTCCACCTGTCGGGCTGTTGTCTAGCTATGTGCCCCGCCTATTGCCACTTTAGTCGTGATATGCGTTCAATGACGTCAACTACTTTGGTTCTTGATCTTATTACTTAATTTCGTATCTTATCCTGTAACGAGATTCCTAACATTTGTCTCTCCATGGAGCGTTGAGTGACTCGGAGCCTATTTGCGTTTTGTTTGGTTAGTGTTATCGTTTCCATGCTGTAAGTAGCAACAGGCAAGACACACGTGTTATACACTTTCCGTTTACGGTTTATTGGTGTGTTTCTATCTCTTAATACGTACTGCAACTTTCCAAAGGCAGCCCATGTCAGCCCTATTCTCCTTGTTATTTTCGCCGTTTGATTTTCTTTGCCCAGTTTCATGACGTGGCCTAAATAGATGTACTCTTGGACATTCTCTATGATTTCATTTTGAATCTCTATTTGTACATTTGCGTCAGGGCTCATTAACTTAGTTTTCCCCAAATTCATCTTAAGTCCCACTTTTCTCGCCTCTTCATTGAAATCTTGAAGCATTTGTTTTAGCTCTTCTGGGTTGCTAGACATGACAACAACATCGTCGGCGAAACGAAGATGACTAAGATAAGAACCGTCCACTCTGTTTTTTAAAGACATCTTCCAACACTAGGGTAAATAGTTTCGGAGAGATGACGTCTCCCCGACGCACACCTCTCATAACGTTTATTTTTTCGGTTTTTGTGTCTATATATATATATATATATATATATATATATATATATATATATATATATATATATCTGTAAACGATAGGGACAAAAACTACAGAAAATGCATTTTAAACAATAAGGATCATATTGAGCAATTGTAATTTTATTATTTATTCGAAGTTTCTAAAAAATTTTTGCAGTCATCTAATTGCTAAACAGTTATTTTTAATACAATTATTTTACTATTATTAGGGAGTATGAATATTTCAGAGATAACTTGATTGTATACGATTACGGTACATTTTTTGACTTTTTGAAATATTTATTATTTTGAGGTAAATATTTCAAAAACGGTTGGAGCAAACATAGGCAACATATACATTTTTGAAAAGGGAATCTTAAGCTCTATTTTAATATTTTATAGTATACCAGGTGTTCCACTTAAAAAGAGAATTTATTTAGAAAAATTTAATTTTTTATAAGCATTTGTTTTTTTTCTAGTAACATATTCTTGCGATATAGAAAAAAAATCAGCGATTGATGTATTGAAGGTTTTTTTCTAATCCGTCTAAGTCACCAGAACCCATCAATTCTTCAATTTTAACCTTCCTGATACCATGTCAGCAAAGTTATAATATTACCTACCTCTATTCTTTAAGAGAGAGGGAGAGAGAGAATTTTAATTAATGACGCATCGACAAGGAGGTCATTTAGCGTCACTAACAAGTTTGGCATTTTCAACTTATTTTTAAAGTATTCCGTAAATAAATTTTTTGTCGCTCTTATGTTCCTTTTTTTTTCTTGCGGGGTTTCCATTACAAAACTACAGAGCTACAGCCCTCTGTATAACTATTTTAAATTTTTCTGTAACCAGAATTAATCTGAGCATCAATTCATAAACCATGTGGGTTTAAAATTTTTTTTTCCTTCGCTCATTCTCATATAAATGCTACTTGAATATTACCGTCATTAATAACTGTTATTTTAACAAGAAATATTATTTTTGGTCATACTTCTCTGATAAAGTGTCATTTTACACGTGCGATTAAAAATATCCATAAGCATCAGCTACATTATTATTAATTAAATTTTAACTAGTGAACGTAGTGTTTTTCCTGCTCAGCTTAAAGAGTCATTATATTTCAATTATACCACTTTATTGCAACGCAACGGTCAGACAGGAAATATATCATCTTGTCAAACGGAAATGAAACAAGTAACATTCCTCGTCGAAACACATTGGATAACTTGTTGCAGGAACAAAAAAAATATATTTGAATTATATGAATAAAAATATATATTATATGGCGTTATCAATGAAATAATAAGAAATGATAAATTTGTTTCGACAGCCAAATTAGTACTTTATTGAGTAGAACAAATCCTATTCAATTATTGGGAAAAATATTTTTTTGTTAAAGATTTAGCTACACTTAATCTATTCGTGTTTCTTTTAAGTTAGGCTTAGGTTTCAAATGTTCGTCGATCCAATATATTTTGATTTGCAAGTTGCTGGACATGGTTTCTCCGTGCCATATAAGCATTACTCCAAATTATTAGGTTTAATGATAATTAGTGTTAATTAAGAAATAATATACTCTCTCTCTCTCTCTGTCTCTCTAGCATTACAACCCGGGGTGGGTCTTTGCTGACTTCACAATCTGCCTCCACTTGCCGCGATTCATCATCAGTTCCTCCACGCGTTCGACGTTTAGGGTTTGTGAGTCTGCTGCAACGTTATCTCTCCACCTCATCCTTGGTCTTCCTAGCGGTCGCTTTCCTTCTGGGTTTTCTTCCCATACCAACTTGACGATACGTTGATCTTGTCTCACAACATGGCCGGCCCATCTTAATCTTTCTGCTTTTATTATTTTCACTATATTTGGCTGGTTGTATAGTTCCTCCAATTCCTTGTTTGTTCTCGTTCTATATTGCTGTGTGGTGTTGTCCCTGACCGGTCCGTATATCCCTCTAAGCATTCTTCTTTCTGCGATTTTCAGTCTATTCTCATTTTGTTTTGTCAACGTCCATGTTTCACATGCATATGTCATTACCGGTCTTATAACTACTTCATATATTCTTATTTTCGTGCGGCGGGATATATTTTTCGATTTCATTATCTTTTGCAGCCCACACCAGCAGCAGTTGCCTCCTTGTATTCTGTTGTTAATCTCTTGTGTAATGTTGTTGTCAGAGGTGATCGTAGCTCCCAAATATTTAAACTGATGGACCCTTTCAAAATTGTAGTGGTCCATAGTCACATGCTGTCCTATTCTCTCTCGCCGTTCCGTTCTTGTTGTAGCCATATATTTTGTTTTTTCTTCGTTGATTCGTAGGCCAACTTTCTTTGCGGCATTTTCCAGCTGGAAGAACTCTTCCTTGACACTGTTAGTTGTATTACCTACAATATCGATATCATCAGCGAACGATTGGAGGAGTGGAGACAGCGCATCGCCCTGTTTAAGACCACTGTTGATTGTAAAGAAGGTTGTCCAAGTCTTACTGCACTTGTAGATCCCTCTATACATGTTTTGGTGAGGTTAATTAGCTTCTTCGGTATGCCCAGTTCTGCCATGGCATTCCACAAATCCACTCTTATAAGTATCTTCTTCAGGTCTCTATCATTTCAGCCTCATTTGTAATAAGGTTACCTTCGTAATTCTTTATTACTGTTCCAACTCTGGGTCTAAATCCGTTTTTTATATCCTTTACCTCTTGGAAGAAACGTCTAGTTCTGTTTTTCCTTCTATTTGACTCTAGTTCTTCAAGAATACTTTCTTCGTCTGCTCTTTTTTTCGCTTTTATTATTTTCTTTTCCTCTTTTCTGGCATCGCTGTATTTCTGTGCATTTTGCTCATTTGGATCTTGCAGCATTCGTTGTCGGGCCTGGTTCCTTGACTTGAAGACTCCTTCACAATCGTTGTCAAACCATTTCTTCTTTTTAGAGCTCTTTCTTTTTCCTATGGTGGTTTCAGTATTATGTATAACTGAATTTTTAATTGTTTCCCACGTTTCGTCTACATTGTTTTGATTTGCTACAGATCCTAGTACACTCTCCAGAGTGGTTTGGCATGCAGTTATTTTTGTGTGTCTTTGAAAGCTTCAGTGTTCCACCAGGGAATCTGTTCTGGCCTGTTGCTCTTTTGGTTGGAAATTTTTATCCTGAATTTGGCCATAACCAAAAAATGATCACTGTCTGCGTACAGGCCCCGTAGACTTCTAACGTCGATAATACTACTGCCTGATTTCTCGTTATTCCGTCATTTGAGACCCAGGTCTGCTTGTGGATACTTTAATGCTCAAACATTGTTGATTTGATGAGAAGATTATTTGATGTTGCAACATCCACGAGTCTGAGTCCATTATCATTACAGTGTTCATGTAGGCTGTGTTTACCGATGTTGGGCCTAAAAGCTTCTTCTCTTCCCACCTTGGCATTAAAATCTCTC
Source organism: Diaprepes abbreviatus (assembly GCA_034092305.1). NCBI lineage: Eukaryota > Metazoa > Arthropoda > Insecta > Coleoptera > Curculionidae > Diaprepes > Diaprepes abbreviatus. Next base: position 6,947,047 of record JASJET010000129.1, read on the forward strand.
ATTAGAAGTATCGCATCTTGTTTAGTTAATGCTGCAATAGACGTCTCCAACTGGTCATAGAAGACGTGTTTAGTCATATCATCCTTATCTTCCCTGGGAGCATGAACTGATCGAGATATTGTAGTTTTCCTCATAGCCTTATATATATATATATATATATATATATATATATATATATATATATATACTAGTAGATTATTATTATTAAAGATGTTTTAGTTATAGCAAGTTAATTAGTTGATAAAAAGAGCACAATTAAATTCATATAATTGCAATTACTACGATATGCATGATTCACATTTTCGCAAGAATTGCAGACTTTTGAAAATAAATGTAGAGGACCTTTTTGGACCATTATATAGTATAGTCTCCAAAAAAATTGAGTTTTATCTCTAGGAAATGAGAGCTGTGAAAATTTTGGACCCACGAATTTAGAGGTTAGTTCCTTCCTGACTTCCTTGTTAACATCAACAGTTGTTTATAACCTGGATTCGTGAGCCATTATCGGGTATGCAGTCAAATCAAAAGCTACAGCTCAAAAGATTAATCACTATGTACAGGATAATTTATTTATATGGCACAACTTTACATCAGGTGTAACAAATGTCGACCAATAGGGGTAGGAAATTAGGAAAGGAACCAACATTGCTCAAAGGGTCCTCGACAATGTTGGTCACTAGCGGTATAAAGTAAGGAAAGCAGGGGATGGTGAAACACCGTGTATAAACAAACCGATCACCGATTAGAGGTGTCTACTTTGATCTTTTTAAAACACAGTGTATTTAAATGCGATATCATACATTTAGTTAGTAGATTATGATTCAGAGTTTATACATTTCTCGAAAATGTTTTTCTGCTTTTGTCTTGTAGTGTACATTATACACTCAACATATAATAAAATTAATAAGTTTCTGCTAGCGATACTACAGATAAACAAATTTAATGCAGTTTGATAAGTTGCTGTATTATGCTAGACATGTTTCACAACTGTAACTGGTTAGACCGCATATATCATAATTAATTTATAACTTTGTGTTTACTAAGTCTATACTCGTTAATTAAAACATGTTCTGGAAGTGAATGGCATGAAATATAGTACATTTTAATACTGTTATCGCAAGTTGATTTAAAGGTCTAATTTAATTATATCGTTAAAATTAAATAATTTTTTTCTCCATGCATATTTTTTGCTCATCCATCGTAATTTTAATTTTAGTATGCGAATCTTTATAGTCCATGCAGTTAAAAGCTGCCACAACGCTCTAGTTTATGTTTGATGTCATTTTGGCTGTATGCAATTTCAGCCTAGCATCATATCGGTAGAATAAAAAAGTACAAAGGTAAGTGTAAAAAAATATAAAAAAGGAATTGGACTGCAGAATTGTAAAAATATGACAGAAACAAGCTCTTTGAAATGCCAACAACGCATTTCAGTTATTTTTTCAATAGTTGTCTAATTCCGGAGTGGAAAATAGTTTATGTTTCTTCTTTTTAAGAAAAATGTAAATAAAATGAATTCGAAAATCACAGGTGCATTTATATGATCAACATTACGATTTGATAGAAGAAAAACATAATCAATGAAAAAGAGAGAGAACAAGAAGAAAGTGTATTTAAGGTCGGTTGCTCTTGATGGATAAGCATTATGTCCTGTCTTCAATACACAATTGGAAAAGAAGAATCTGTGAACAGAGACACTTGTAACGAAGTTACTAATTTTTGGGCATAAGTATGTTCGCCGGGATTTTATTTATTTATTTAACATCCGAAAAATCTGATTCTTGCGGGAAAAGATTGCTTAAAGTTTCAATATTACGGGAATATAATTAGATTTACCACGCTATGCCGGAAAATATCATTTTCCGAGATTTTCAGAGCGTCCGACCATAGCAATCGCGTGCCGCATACAGCAGTATTGTATGCGCGATCACCGCACGCCATCACACGTCAGCGTAGTGGGAGCTCGGGCCGTCTATTTAAGCCTGAGCAGACCATTATTTCGCTGAGAACTACACGTTCTCCACTCGGGTCAACAGTCCAAACGGACTGGACTGGGTCGCCTGCTGGACCGCGCCTTCCTGGTCTAGTAATGTAGGTGAGGCTAGGCTTGTGTGTATATGGTGTTTATACTTCCTTCTTTACGTCCTACCCCTCTAATGGCCAGCATTGCCGAGGACCCTTATAAGAACGGGCAATGTTGTGACATCCTACCGTCACTGTCGAGAACCTTTATAAGAATGGGCAGTGTCGGTTCCTTTCCTAATTTCGTACGGCTATTGGTCGGCATTGTCGAGGACCCTTATAAGAACGGGCAGCGTCAGTTCCTTTCGTTCCTTCCTACCATCACCGATACACACACGCACTGATGCCGTAAGTTTGTTATTGTTTCCGTAATGACCAGGAATGTGTTTTACCGCCAGGTGCCCGCCGATGTCCGTTGACAAGGGCGCTAAACAACTGCCGCCCCGACGCTTGTCGCCGCCGCCGCGTATAGAGATCACCGTGGCCGTGTAGAGACGCCGCTATCGCCGAACGATGCCGAGTTACTGTTACATACCGTGTATACCGCCGTCGGTCGAATTTTAATACGAAGCGCCGTGAACCGTGAACGCGGATTTTAGATACGAGGCGCGATAATTTGCGTACAAGCCGTCGTGAATAGCGTCGCAACCGTATAGTACGAGGTACGTGAATAGCGTCATGAATGATACCGCCGGGTTACCGTCTTCAGCGCCACCGAACCGTATGAGCTACCGTGAACAGCTCTCAAAACATACTCTTGCCCTCCAGACCGTTTATTTGGTTACATTATTGTCCATCTTAGATTGTAAGTTAGTTTTAGGCCATGTCTTTGTATAAAAGAATGGAATACAGGGTACAAGATGTTTTAAAACCGTTTGTTTTCTTACCTAGTCCCATTTTTAACATTACAGATAATAATTGGCAGCCGGCAGCCAGCACTAATACACGCAATTGACCCCTGGCTTGCCGTTTCTCCACTGTAATAAGCTGCCCGGTGCATAAGTGGGCCCTCGACCATATTAATCCCGAGGGTGGCGCCCGAGAACCGACCACCGAGTGGATGTTTTGACTTTCAGGCAGTCAAACCATTGATCAGTTGAGAGAGCAGGGATATCCCGAATATACGTAGATACCGCCGACCCGATACCCCTGCGCTGAGCATTTGATCGATGACTGTCTGCACGAGAAAAATCCACTGACTGATGTTCCGCTGCCGTGAACGAAGCAGTGCCGAAGAGCACGATCTGCTCCCTTGCTTCCCCGCCTACGTAAAAACGCGTCATACACTGACATACCTTTTGTAGATCTAGAATATTTTTATTCAAATGTCATGAACAATTTTAGATGAATGGTATTTTAATCAAGTTTCTGTTCAAGCCCTGAAATCATATCATCAAGCCTGGAACCTGAAGATTTAATATTTTCAAGAATATAAGTCTTTTTTTCTCTATTCATCAATCAGGAAACGACCAATAGCAAATCGAATTGAGACTTAACACAATCAAAGAGAGCAAAAGCTTATCTTACTACCAATCCATTAAGTAAATAACAAAGAAAATGAAAACAGGAAAGGTAGGTTGAAGATGTAGAATAGGATACTATTGAGGTTCAAGATTAGATTGAAAATAAATGAATATAAAGATAAGCATCAAAGAAGAGCAGTGAAATATATGTTTTACATAGCAGTTGTTCGCTGTGAATATTGCTCTCGGTTCGATACAGCTCCATCGACGAAACCGTAAGATGGCCGAAATGCGTATATAGAGAGGACCAGAATTGTATTTTGCATAAAATAAATTGTTTCTATATACTCCTTTCTTTTTCTCTACTTGAAACAAGAATAACCTATATGCAACGATTTAAACACGACAGATGGATATCTTACTAAAATTGTAGTTTTTAAAATTGTGCACTATTCTGGTGAATGAATAGACGTCGTTTCACCTAAAGATTGTCATGGTTAAGATTTTGTCTAAAATTTACTATCGTTAATTTGATTAATTTTACCTTCTATTTGCTAATATTCACGTTTCGGGCAGCACTATATCATAGTCACTAACCATTTCTCATTTCTCCTTCGTATAACAGCCTAATATTCGTTGCATTTTTTGGTCCTGTTGCTTTTCGAGCCTTTCCAAATTTCACTCTCACCTTGCAAATTTTCTCCCTAATTTAATTATTTTCTTCATGTTTCAGTAATTTGCCCATAAGAAATACAGCCCTAATTTAATTCCATTCCAACTTGATTTTTAGGTCGGCTACTCTAGGTCACTATTTTAGATTTATATTTAAACATATTTACCTTTATTTTTATTAGATATTATTTTAAATTAAATTGTTACATTTATCTATTTTAGTTACAGATTTCCGGATTTTTATTTGAAGTATTTTCAAGGGTTTGTTTACCATCTTGTTGGGGTTATGTGACCTTTTCAGCTGACGTTTAGGCAAATTTGCATTCTTTTAAGCCATTGCATGTTGGGTTGCTATTTCTGTGGTAATTTTTGGGAGGAAATTCGGATGAGTAACTAATACCGTGTTACGTGCTCCAGTGTAGCAAGTAACTGAGGACTGCCGTAAATCTAATTATATTTAAATATTATAAGCCTTTATAAATTTACTGCAACAATAAAATTTCTGATAGTTTAATTTAATTACTGTCAGTGAGCAAAGTACACCTACAGTGTGTCCTTAGTGATTTATCTTGTTTGTGCTTGTTTTTATATATTATTTGAGATTAGTGATTTACCCAGAAGATATGGCTTCCACATCTATATTTATTCCAAAATCGTTAAACCAGGGCATTTTTTCCTCAACGAAAAACTTATTACGATGAATGTTTATGATGCCTTAAGATATCAATATCTAGATAATAATGTTAAAAGCTCTGTTGAGATGTGTTCCAACATGACAGGAGCTGGAAAATCTACTATGTACTGGATATTGAAGGAGAAAAAATGACTGGTATTGTTAGTACTCCCAAGTCACATTTGATCACAGGCAGACGAAAACCCCCGTTAGAAGAAGAGATGAAAACTACAATAAAATGAGTTGAACATACATTTTATTATGAGAAATAGATCCCAACCGTCCACAAAATTCTAACTAAAATCAATTAAGATCGGGATTTACCTGAAATTAAAAGAACTGAGCTCTGGAAATTGCTCAGAGAACTTAATTTTTGCTGGGAAAAACCAGATAGGAAATCTATTCTTACAGATCGTCCGGAAAATGTCTGTTGGAGAAGGAAATATCTCTCTCAAGTAAAAGGTAGAGTTGCTAGAAATAACACAACTTACAAAATTAATAATTTATCTGAACTTTTGAACGATTTTTTTGAATAAAGTTACTACCAAAAATTAGGAAAAATCTATATAATAAGGGAATAAAGGAAAATGTGGAAATTCGATCTCATGATCGGTGAGATAGAGGAACCAATTATAACCAATGTGAGCGAAGATATCTTCACTGACTTTGATTACGAATTAGATACATAATGGTTACCAGCGTAAACACAATTTATTACTTACATTTTCTGTAACATATAAAAATTAATTACATTTGAATCCCTTTTTAGTGTTTAATTGTAATTCTGTAGATGGTTTAAGAAATAAATAAACTGAAACGTCAAATGTTCTAAAAATGTTTTTAATTAATAATAAAATGACCGACAGCCCCAAAAAAATTTTAATAATATATGAACGAATTTATTTTTTTATATATGTTTAACTTCTTGTATTTTTGAAAATGGGTGTTTTGTAAGTATTTAAATTATAACTTAGAATTGAGAGAAAAAGGCTACGTTTTTGTCTGAATGTGCCTAAAACAGTTACTATGCTAAAATTAAAAATAATAAAAATACAGCTGTGATTTGTGTTAAATATGTCAAAATTATCTATATTTTCTAATGTCTGTGAATTATTAAGAATTCATAAGAGATAAAATAATATTATGGAGACTCTTTATTTTAAGTTTATTACCGAAATAATATTCTATGTCATAAATACTTAGTGATAAAATAAACCTCCTTCCGACGCCTATGATAAGGATTAAAATCCTTTTTAACACTTCACACATCCAAATATCTATTGTTATCGAATCCAAATAGTCCATTATTATAGATCGGTATTTTTGATTATAAAATTTCTAACCCATTCCTATGAAAAATATATGTGTCTAACAGATTTTTGTAAAGACACCGTATTAAAGAACACAGGTATTTTGCGAGGAAAAAAAGGGTAAAAAATGATTTATTACTCTCTCTAGTTCTTGAATAAACTATACTATAACAGGCAAAATCGGGTCTATTTTCCTGAACTCAAAGCTCTGGGGGGGGGGGGGGGAGGGTGATCGTCCCCATCGCTCCTCCTTGGATACGCGCCTGATTACGATACTATGTTTTTATTTCATTTTTTTAGATTAATATTTGCCATCTCAATAATAATTATATTTAAAATGAAACTCCTTATTCGACGAGCCCAACCATTTTATTTTAGTTTGATCAATGCTCTAGATTGATGAGGAGAGTACTGTGATGACTGGTACCTACCTTATTATGTTTTAGCTTTTAGTACATTATTTTTATCACTATTATGTTTCTTTACAATAAAACCGTTTAACTTTTAAAAAAAATGACTTATTTTATTTTCTCTGAAGTTTGTAGTTGTCCAATGGTCTTTGCTCTAAGATTAGTTATTAGGTTGTCTGTTAATTTTAGAATATAACCATTATGTTGTAAATCTGTTTTAATATTTATTACCTCTTGCTCACGCCTTCAAATTGGGAAATACATTCAGAGCTCATTCAAAAAGCCCGATAAGAAATTATTTGTTTACAATGCTTCATGTGAGTGTAGTGAAATGTATATTGAAGACATCAAGCATGCACTAGAGGTTAAAACTATGAAACATAAAAAGGACAAATTTTGAGATCTGTTATTGCAAAACACGCCTGGGATAAACAAGACTATACAAAATGATCTGAAGCTATTGTAATATATAAAGAACCAAACTTAAAAAGAGAAAATTTTTAGAAGCATCTTACATTAAAAATGATAATAATATTCAGGTAAGTACAGGGTGAGTCAACGATTGGATGAAGTAGGTTTGTGCCTTTTCGGTGAAATTTACAAAGAAACTATATTTATTGTTTGATACAGTTTATTTTTACGCAGATTTTAAAAATATTTAGGACTCTACAGGGTGAGCCAAAAAACTAGGACATCATAAAGTTTTATTTTTTTAAATAGAACACCCTATATACGAATCGTATTTTCGATTTAGCTTATAATTCTAAATCTTTTTTATTAAGAGTTTACTATAACAAAACTTTATAGTTTCTGAGTTAATTAAGTTTAAAGAAAAAAAGTCACATTTTCAAGCATCAATTCAATCCTAAATAACGTTTTCAATTTTGTGACAAATATATTCAAATTTGGAATTTAGCAAGGCCAAGGACAAGTTAACATAATTTTTACCTAATATTTGCAATAAAAGCTATAGGGTGTTGAACACATCGGCTCAAATTTGAACAAGTTTAAATGAATAAATATCTTTTTTTTTTAAATGGTACACCCTGTATATTTTCATGTTATTTAATAGAGTAATAAAAACCCTAAAAGTTTTGTTCAATATATCCTATACCTATTTATAATAGTTTTTGAGATATTTCAGTTTTTCTTATTTTCCATACTTTTTTACAGAAATAGTCTTCATTATCATAGTGGCCATGGCAAAAACAATGTAAAAGAACATTTTTCTGTGTGTCAAATTTATAACCGCAATCGCTTCTTTTGGTTTTTATGTAGTGTAGTTTGTTTTTTTTTTTTGCATTCATCTTATATTGTAAAATGAATTTTCCAAAGAATGAGTTAATAGATATGATTTATACAATAGGAGAGGCTGAAAAAAATTGCCTTCTTGCTCAAAGAATTTACAAAATGAAGTATCCTGATCGACGCCAGCCTAATACCCATACTTTTCAAAACTTAATGCAAAGATTTGATTCTTCTGGTACTGTTAATTATCCAAAACGTAAAGTGGTCAACAAACCAGTAACTATTGAAGAAAAAGAACTACAAGTATTGTAAAATGTTCAGGAAAATCCTTATATTGGTAGCCGTCAGTTAGCTGCATTATGTGAAACATCACAATCCACCGCTAATCGTACTACCAAGAAATATAGGTATCATCCATATCACATGGAATTACACCAAGAATTGCATGGACAGGATTTTGAAAGTCGTGTAAACTTTTGTCGTACAATAAATGCAGAGATTCAATTAAATCCAAATTTATTATGCAAGGTAATGTTTAGTGATGAAGCTACTTTTAGAAGTAACGGTGCCGTAAATAGACGCAACATGCATTATTATGCCACAGAAAACCCATTTTGGATTAGAGAGGTGCAACATCAAAACCACTGGTCATTAAATGTTTGGTGTGGTATTCATCATAATCGAATTATTGGACCCCACTTTTTTAATGAACCACTAAATGGCCATAGTTACCTGAATTTTCTACAAGAAGAACTACCCCAACTGCTTCAAGGTCTCGATAGGGATGAGCTCGACAGTATGTGGTTCCAGCACGATGGTGCACCTCCGCATTACCATCGTGAAGTTCGTGCATTTTTGGACCAACGATATCCGCAAAAATGGATTGGACGTGGGGGTTTCATTGAGTGGCCACCAAGGTCTTGCGACATCACCCCATTAGATTTCTTCCTATGGGGTTATATCAAAAATAAGGTGTATGTTAATCCACCAACAACAGTGGAAGATATGCGAAACAGGATTAGGGATACCTGTAGAACAATAACGCCACTAATTTTGTCCAGGGTCTGAGAAAATCTGCAAAAAAGACTAAATTTGTGCATTGCACAAGAGGGTCGTTTATTCGAACACTTATTAAAAAGAAATAATTAATCTCAGTATTTAATAGGTAATTTTTTTGTTTCAATTTAGTATAAAAGTAAATATGTATTTGCCTTGTCGTTATTGTTGTGTTAATTTTTTCACATTATGTTTAATTAAACTATTGCCGTTGTAATATAACGAATAATGTATTTCATCATATTTAACCACATTCTGTTTGTTTCTGTAGTTTCTTTTTATTATTTTACATGGCTACTATGATAATGAAGACTATTTCTGTAAAAAAGTATGGAAAATAAGAAAAACTGAAATATCTCAAAAACTATTATAAATAGGTATAGGATATATTGAACAAAACTTTTAGGGTTTTTATTACTCTATTAAATAACATGAAAATATACAGGGTGTATCATTTAAAATTAAGATATTTATTCATTTAAACTTGTTCAAATTTGAGCCGATGTGTTCAACACCCTGTAGCTTTTATTGCAAATATTAGGTAAAAATTATGTTAACTTGTCCTTGGCCTTGCTAAATTCCAAATTTGAATATATTTGTCACAAAATTGAAAACGTTATTTAGGATTGAATTGATGCTTGAAAATGTGACTTTTTTTCTTTAAACTTAATTATCTCAGAAACTATAAAGTTCTGTTATAGTAAATCCTTAATAAAAAAGATTTAAAATTATAAGCTAAATCGAAAATACGATTCGTATATAGGGTGTTCTATTTAAAAAAATACAACTTTATGCTGTCCTAGTTTTTTGGCTCACCCTGTAGAGTCCTAAATATTTTTAAAATCTGCGTAAAAATAAACTGTATCAAACAATAAATATAGTTTCTTTGTTAATTTCACCGAAAAGGCACAAACCTACTTCATCCAATCGTTGACTCACCCTGTACATACAGTGAAGTGAAACTACAGGCTTCAGTGGACACAGTTCATATATAAGCTTGCAGCCTAAAGATACGATCGAAATGTTAGACAAACATCAAAATAAAAACAAAACCAATCACACAACCACGCTTTATTCAGTAAACATTTTTATCAATTAATATTATTTTTTTGAAAGTTGCAATGCCAGAATTACTAAAAGCATAGCAGCAATTCCAGATATGTTTGTGTGTAATTCTATTTGATTTTGTTTTGTAAATTTTATATTAAATTTGAAAGAAAAATTAAAAACTCTAATTTGAAAACAACAGTTTCCTATCAAATTATGCATTTTTTAAATAATTTAATTTTGTTATTTAAATGGCTTTGCGTCAAACAAATTTTAAAATACGTCTTGCTGTTTTTTCCTCAATAGTTGCGGTATCGAATTTATTTAATTAATTTGTTATCTTTTTTTTAAAGAACAAGGGAGTACTCAAAAATTGTTATGTAATATGTAATTTTCAAGACACTTTTTTTAAATAGCTTTTATTTTTTTGAGTAAAAATTAAAAACTTATTGGATTTATCAGGTCGGTGTCACTTTAAACGATTTTAAGACGGCAATTTCCTTTGATAAATGAACGAAATCGTGAGACAAGGGCAAGAAACGTATTTTTTGTTTCAGCTTTTTCATTCTACGTGACTGTCGTGCATGAGAGAATTTCTTGACAATTTGTAAAATGTTTCTTCGTTCGAAATCTGTTTTATAACTCTACAGGGTATCAGAAATTCCAAGTCGCTAATACGAATATAAACTTAAATATATAGAGATATTAATAATTAGGATAGTAAGATTATAATAAAGATACATTTTTTCGTTCCCCAATGAAAGTCTTAATAATTTGCTAAATTTATATTATTTCCGGAGATGCCAGCAAAAACCAAAAGTCTAAATTATTTTAAAAATGAAAATTTATTTCAAAGTTCTACAAGACGACAATTTCATTTTTGTGCAAACATCTTATTGTTTCTTTTATTACATTTTTTAGAGTACATTTCCGATGTGAAATTCTGTAACAAAAATAAGAACAAGGAACATAGAAACAAACAGAAAACCTATTTTTCTCTTTGAACGTTGGCATGGTATAACACTTTCCCTATGTTTCGGACATATTCGTACCGTTTTAGACAATCAAGTTTTAAACTGGATTTGTGTAAATTAGATAGTTTTATTTTGATTATGATAATTTAACTTATATATGTCAACTAATAAACCTTTACATAGAAGAATTAAAAATATATACAGGGGATTTAGTTAAGGCTATCGACCGACTGTATCTATCTATCTATCTATCTAATGAGCCTCAGTCATCCATCTTCGGACATAGGCCTCCCCTTGTTTTCTTCATCGTTCTCTATCTTGAGCAGTTTGTACCCATCTTTGTCCGGCTTGCTTTTTTAAGTAGTCTGTCCATCTCATTTGCTGTCCTCCTCTTCTTCGTTTGTGTCACCAGGGTCTCCATTCTGGGATTATTTTATTCCATCTATTGTCTTTCTGTCTTAAAGTATGACCGGCGAATTTCCATTTAAGTTTGGCTACATGTGTTCTTCTTTTTATCTATCTATCTATCTATCTATATATATATATATATATATATATATATATATATATATATATATATATATATACCTAGCATTTGTCTCTCCATCGCTATTTGTGTTTTGGCAATCCTATCTATATTCTCTTTGGTAAATATCCATGTTTGGGATCCATATGTTAAGACAGGTAGCATGCATTCATTGAACACTCTAGTTCTTAGATACTGCGGATATTTCTTGTTTTTCAGGATGTATGAGAGTTTACCAAATGATATCCAAGATAGTCTTCTTTTTATTTTTTTCAGTTTGATTGTCGTTATTTAGTTTTATTATTTACCCTAAATATATATACTCTGACATTTCCTTTAATTTCTTTTGTTCGACCGTTTTAACCATTTCTTCAGTTTGATTTGTCATTACTTTCGTTTCGTCATAGTTCATCTTTAATCCTATTTTTGACGCTTCGTTGTCCAGTTCTTCAATCATTTTTTGCAATTCATCTTTCTTATCTGTTGTCAAAACTATACCATCTGCGTATCTTAGGTGATCCAATACCTCTCTATCCGTTGATCCCATATTTGTCCCAATGTAATTTTTTAAAGATATCTTCTAGAGCTTGGACGAATAGTTTCGGTCACACTATATCCCCTTGCTTGACCTCTCGTCCTATTTTTATTAGTTTAGTGTTGTGTTCTCTTTATTTTGATAGTAATCTTTGCATTGTTATATATGTTTGTTATTAAATCTGTGATCTATGGTCGATCCTGCTATTTTGCAACGAGTTTTTAACTGCACAATGTTCAACGCTGTCAAAGGCCTATATAAGTGGAAATATTTGTCACTGAGCTTTCAGAAAAGATTATCCTTAAATAATGTGATTAAAGCGAATTAAAAAAAAATTATCTAAGAGGTCATATCTTATCATATAAGATAGAAATAAAACGACTTCTAAAAAAAATCTAATTTAATGGTAGGTGCTCTTTGATGTTTTTAATATCTACTGCTTAGTTCCAAAGCTTTTCTTTAATTTTTTGCTCTAACTTTTAAAATAAAGGGAAAGGAAAGCAAGACATATTGATATTCGCATAATACTGTAACTCTGGATTGCCGTATCCGATTTTGTTTTAGAAAAATAAATATAATTAAATAAAATAATTTTATGTTGCTAAATAGGTCGTAAGAGAGCGTATTAATAATATGTATTGCCTTGGCCATATTTCGAAGATAATTTTTATTTAGTAAAACTGTTTAAATTAAACTTTAAAAATATTCTATCAATCAATCCAACAGATAAAGTTTTTTTTCGAAGTTATTAGTTTTTTCAATTTTCTAAAATATGTTTAATACAATGGTGTCAATACAAATTCTTAATTTTAAGGATATACAATTAAAAGTAATATGTATGGTATTGTTTCAAAAATCAAATTACAGGAGATACTTATGATATTTATAGAGGTTTTAAAGTAAAAGGATGATTTTTTTGACAAATATTTCTTATTTATGAAGAAAGAAGTAACAGTAATTTACTAATTTACTTGAAATAAGGAAGGAAGAAGTATTTTTCGAATAACAATATTTTCTGCTTCTCTCTCTTTTCATTTTATAAATTACGGTAAAAAATTAAAAGTTAAAGTTTTAAAACATGAGCAGAAGATATATATATATATATATATATATATATATATATATATATATATATATATATATATATATATATATATATTGCGTGCGTTTATATAGAGTAGTGTCAGGCATCATTACACTGCTTATAATAGTTATTATAGTGTAGCTTTTGGTACGTCGTATTTAAAAAATTAAATTAAGTTCATGCTTAGTTGTTTGTTAATGTTTATATAAATATATCAATGCGTTTTTAGTATATTTGTGTCCATCAACTAATTCTATTTTTAGTATTGGAGCCATTTTCTCGATCTCCTCATAAGAAAGATAATTAAACAAAGAACCTATTTATATTACAACACAAATAAGAACAATAAAATTAACAACACCATAACACAAAACATTATTATTGCATTAACGTATATAAACCAACAATAAGAAAAAATATATTTTGGGTAAAGATAACATAACAGTAAGCCATAAAGCAGTTTTCTGAGATCTTATTATACTAAATTAAAAAGTAATATCTTCAATTTCATGCTTAAACTGTCCTAAAAAATACATCGGCAACACGACACAGTATATTGAAAATAGAACTAATGGACGCAAATATACTAAAAATGCATCGATATCTTTACATTACCATGAACAAACAACTAAGCATGAATTTGATTTTAATAACACCCAAATTTTAGATACAGAAATGACCACAAACTGGTCACCAAGGAAATGATACATATATAAAGAGTTAAAAACCTTAGTCAAATTTATTATAATTTAATTTTTTAAATACGACGTACCTAAAGCTACTCTATAATAAATATATACAGTGTAATGATGTTTGACACTACTTTGTATAAACGCATATAAATTAAAAAAAAAATGTTATAAGAATAATCTTTTTTCCTAATTTTTGCTATTATAAAAGTAACTACTTATATCAAATGCATACCAAACTGTAATATTTTAATTTATGCAAACAGAATAGCCAAGCTAATTTCAAGGTATGTACTATTTAGAGTTATTAACTAAATTAACGTTTTTACCGTTTTTAATCTGTTGTGTAATTGTTTTAATTTTAGACTATTATAAAATCTGTTTGTTTTTATTAATTTTAAACATTAAATTAAAAATATGAATTTTTTCGAGTTGCTCTGTAAACTTCACAATAATTTTAAAATGTATCCACAATAGAATATATATATATATATATATATATATATATATATATATATATATATATATCCGGTCACTTCCGGTTTCACCGGAAATGGTCCCGGTTTTGAATTCTTAAATAGAACACCCTGTATATTTTAACATCTTTGGATTTCTGAGACAATTCTAGATCAGAATGTGACATTTTAAAAACTTTTTACGTCTACTTCATTATTTTAGAGCCACTTTTAAAATTGCATTTAGGTGGCCATGATCGGACGCAAACTAATCTAATGGCCTTAGGTGATGTCAAAAAAATACAATCGCAAAGTTTTAGTGACTAGTATGAAAGACAGGAATTGGATTAAAAATTTAACAAAATTAACAAAAAACTAACAAAATAAACTAATAACTTAGACGACGCACATAAAATATTTGAAAGTACAGTAGCTGAATTTGTTAAAAAGTTTAGTGTAGTAAATGTTCAAAGTGCATTTCTTCTTTTTCACGACACATTTCAGCTCGTTCAATTGTTTCTCTCAACACGTTTTGTAGCATTTGGGGCGTTATACTTCTAAATGCCCGTAAAATTCTTTCTTCTAATATTTCAAAAGTAGCTGGGGCTGCTCCATAGTAAACCCTTTCTTTAACATATCCTCAGACAAAGAAATCGAGCACAGTAAGATCCGGTGAGCGGGCTGGCCACCGTACCGGACCATTGGTTGCAATAATTCGATTATTAAAATGTTCTGTTAAATAATTAAGAATTTCTCTAATATTGTGAGGCGGTGTTCCATCTTGTTGAAAGTAAATTCGCCGTAAAACTGCTAAAGGTATATCATTGAGATGATTTTCGATTTCATTTTGAAGAAAACCTAAGTATCTAACCCCTGTTAACTGACCTTGAAACAATATTGGCCCAATTATTCTGTTTCCAACGATACCAGCCCAGATATTGACGCCAAATCTTTCTTGAAAATTGCCCTCTCTCATTTCATGTTGATTTTGTTGGGCCCAGTACCGAGTATTTTGCTTATTGAACATACCATTATTTGTAAATCGGGATTCGTCGGAAAATAGAATAAAATCAATAAAATTTGAGTTAACTCTATGATTTTGAAGCAGCCAATCACAAAACACTACCCGTCTATCGCCATCCTCAGTTTACAAATGTTGATGTAACTGATATTTAAATGCTCGATATTCATGCTTTTTCAGTATTTTTCTTGCTGATTCATAACTTATCTGCAGTTCTTGACTAATTTTTCTTAACGAAACTGTTTTATCAACCTCAACCATAGCAAGTACGTTAATCTCAGTCTCTTCATTTATCCGCCTCTTGATTTCCTATTTGCCTAAAACGAGTCTCGACATACGGAAAATACTGATGGGCTGGATGTTGCCGATTCGGATATCTATGACCATACAACTCGGCAGCATTCCTTGAATTTCTATGACACTCTCCAAATATTAATAACATATCCACTTTTTCACTTTGAGTATACATTATTTTAACGAAAATTTAAACTAAACTTAACGAAAATGAAGAAATTTTACGTCTGTTCTTAGAGCCTATGTCACTGTTATTATCTACTTAAGTGAGTGCTTTGTTTTCCAAAGAAGACTTGATAAAAACAGTTGCAAATTATTATGCATCATGGCTGTCCATGGCGCACTTGTCATAAGTAAATAAATTATCCAGTATTTTGCTTAATAATATTTAATTTCTGTTTTTATGTCTAATCCAATCGCAAATAAATTAGTACCGTTAGATTCGTCAAAGAATGCTTTTTTCGAAAAGTAGTTGTCAAAAAGGGGTCGCCATTTGAAAATTAATAGTTTAAGTTAGAAATGAAAACGTAATTTTGTCAACTTGTTTTATTCCTGTCTTTCATACTAGTAACTAAAACTTTGCGATTGTATTTTTTTGACCTTACCTAAGGCTCTTAGATTAGTTTGCGTCCGATCATGGCCACCTAGATGCAATTTTAAAAGTGGCTCTAAAAAAATGAAGTAGACGTAGAAAGTTTTTAAAATGTCACATTCTGATCTAGAATTGTCTCAGAAATCCAAAAATGTTAAAATATACAGGGTGTTCTATTTAAAAATTCAAAACCGGGGCCATTTCCGGTAAAACCGGAAGTGGCCGGAAAGTGGAAAATATGCGAAAACTTTCCCCTTCACATACCATTTACCTGTACTAATTCTCATTTGGATACACATAATACTCTACAAATTATGACTTGTCTAATAGATTCGTTGACACCCGGTATATATATATATATATATATATATATATATATATATATATATATATATATATATATATATATATATATATATATATATATATATATATATTTGAATTAATAAGAAGCGTAGTTGCCTCCTGAAATTAAATAAAATTTCATATTTTTGCCCCTGTGGTAATATTTTTTTTCTTGTATTTTTGAAGTTCAAAACTTCCATTGTCAATTAAAATTAGTTTTAAAGTTAGACCATATTCGTAAATAAAGGGGTTAGTTAAAAAGTTACACAACTCACAAAATCTATTAACCTTTATTTAATATTATCACCCTTTCACCCAAAATAAGTAAATTAAATAAGGACTAAAAACTGTTCCCATTCTAAAAGCATGGAACCCACAAACATAAAGCAACACTTATCCTTAATTTACACACAAATTAGTGTCACCGTCCATATTAACCCTACTTCACTAGCAGTTATATTTTGTCGTGTTTCAGCTCTATTCTAAATTAAGTATTAAATATTTATGTTAGGAGCAGCTTTCCCAGGTTTTAATTTTCTGTCTGTCACACACAGTGTGCACATGTTCTGAAACAAGTTTTGTGTTTCATCAAATAGTTTGTTATTTAAATAATATAACTAAACTTGGCCCAGTAAGAGAATATCCAAGCGTTATCAATCTACGAATATATCAAAGACAGTTTTAAGACATGGTCATCCTAACTTGTCAATAAATAAAAAAGTACAGAAAATAAAACATAACGCTTTTTTTCTAAGTCATACGCTGCATAAATCTGACATTATGGGGCAAGATAGAAAGAGACATTCGAGACAAACGAGTCATTTCGTTGTATAATTACAACAGATATAAAAATGCCATGAGTCATATGATACGAGAACGACTGCTCCCACTAGGGCTTCGGGAGTAATTGTGAACTTACCTCTTCTTCACTTATACAAAGAGAATGAGGCCCTGAAATCTACATATCGTCTCACCTGCCTAGATCATCTCGCAATTGAAACAGGCGGTTACGCAGGTATATAAAAAAGACTGGTGGAGAGATGTCCATCACTTCCTATGCAAACAGATTACATGGTGCCGCTCTTGAAACTCAATCACTTCTTGAGATACTTTTTCTAAGTAGGGAGGATTAAAAGGAGGTGCAAAATTTCCGAGAAATAGATCCTGGTGGTATACAGATATATATCGACAACATGGGGGTGATGGAGCCAGAGTGTTCGGTAAGAGCACATGATTTAGAGAGTTCTACTCTCTCGGAAAACGCGATAGTGTTCATCATCTAGAAATTCAGTTCTGGATGTAAAAAATACATGTGTTTGTTTGAAGGTCATAGACAATGATGTTTCTTGCGAAGTAGTAGATATCTGTTGGACTTTCATTGTCTTTATTTTTGTTGAATATCACGACGTTTCGGATAGTAGTTATCTCTAGCCGTTTTCAAGTGAACCTAAATAAATCTCTTAGCCACATGACTATTTATACTAAAAGTAAATGCAGTGGAGTGTGACTGAGATGGGTGCAGTCATGCCTGCTACGGCAAAATCACATTTTTTATGCTGCATTTAGTTTTAGTTTACAATTATTAGGAAGTGGTTTCTACACTTCTCTTATATCTAAAAATGGTTTACTAAAACAACTCGGGTTCTGATGTATAACCGCGGGTTCTTTGATTTTCCGTTTTCTCCAATGTTGTTCTCGGTGTAGTATTTTAGCTTCAGACCATTTTATGTGGTGTGCATGAGTCCAGGCATGGTTGGCGGCACTAGATTTTTCTGTTTCTCCTCGAGATGTGCTTTTTTGGTGTTCTTTGGTCCTTACGTCAAGAGGTCTCTTTGTTTTGCCAACGTAGAAATTGCCATATTCACATGGTATCTGATATACAAAGTTCTTCATGTCCCTTTGAGTTGTTGGTTTGACCTTAGTGAGCCGATTTCTCAGAGAGTTATTGGAGTTGAAAACAACGTTGATTTTATATCGTTTTTCTATCCTTCTAACTTTTTCTGAAATGCCTTTAACATAAGGGATGTTCAGTACTGGTTTTCGTTCTTCATTCGTTGTCGATATTGTCCGATTTCTGGGTTGTTCTTGAAATTGTTCTAGAAAATTATACGTGAAATAGAAGTACAACCTTAAGACAATTTTATTAGCTTTGACGTAGAAAGCCTATACACCAACGTTCCAGTTAAGGAGTCACTAAAAATCATAGGAAAGAAACTTGAAGAAGACCATACCCTTAGCAGAAAGAACATCTTTACCACCGCACGCCATTATGGAAATGTTGGGAAGTTGTTTGACTAATTCCTATTTTCAAGAAAAGGAAAAATTCTACATCCAGGATGATGGACTACCGATGGGATCTTCACTCTCACCGGTGGTCGCAAATATTTTCACGGATTGTTTCGAGATGTTTGCAATTGAATCCACAACTAAGAAACTAAATTTATGGCTTAGATACGTAGACGATAATTTTATTATTTGGAGTGGAAACGACGAAGAACTTCGTAACTTCCTTTTTTATCTCAACAATATCAGCCCAACTATTAAAGTCATCATGGAGAAAGAAGTAGGAAATAAATTACCATTCTTAGATGTCTTGGTTGAAAGAAATGGCAGACAAATTCAAACTTCGGTTTACAGAAAAGCCACGCACATAGGACAATACCTTAATTATTCATCTAATCACTCCAACAACACCAAACAAGGAATTATAAGAAATCTCGTAGATAGAGTTTTAACTCTCTGCAACTTGATGAAAGAGACAGATTACATTAAAAATGATCTGACAGCCAACGGATACCCAGTAAATCTAGTGGATAAATTTCTAGAACAACGCAGAAATAGGACAATATCGACAACGAATGAAGAACGAAAACCAGTACTGAACATCCCCTATGTTAAAGACATTTCAGAAAAAGTTAGAAGGATAGGAAAACGATATAAAATCAACGTTGTTTTCAACTTCAATAACTCTCTGAGAGGTCAGCTCACTAGGGCCAACTCAACAAACTCAAAGGGACATGAAGAACTGTGTATATCAGATACCATGTGAATGTGGCAATTCCTACGTTGGCGAAACAAAGAGACCTCTGGTGCCGCCAACAATGCCTGGACTCATGGACACCACGTAAAATGGTCTGAAGCTAAAATACTACACCGAGAACAACATTGGAGAAAACGGAAATTCAAAAAAGCCGCGATTATACATCAGAACCCGAGTTGTTTTAGTAAACCATTTTTAGATATAAGGGAAGTGTGGAAACCACTTCTTAATAATTGTAAACTAAAACTAAATGCAGCATAAAAATGAGATTTTGCCGTAGCAGACATCACTGCACCTATCTCAGTCGCACGCCACTACATTTACTTTTGGTATAAATAGTCATGTAGCTAAGGGATTTATTTAGTATCACTTGAAAATGGCTAGAGATAACTACTAGCCGAAACGGGGTGATATTCAACAAAAATAAAGACAATAACAGATATAACTTCGCAAGAAACATCGTTCTAATAGATATTCACTACTTCGTAAAAAATGCATGTTGAAAATGATATTAAAAATGGGCCCTTTTTAGCTGGTATTTGTTAAGTCATTCCTATTGAGGAGGTGAAAATTGCATTATGGTTTATTTAAAAATGTTGTTTTGGTATGACTGGTTCTTCATTATATAACAGATTGAACATAAAAATATGGCTGATGGTGATATTTCGTAAATTTTAATTCCTACAACAGCTTTGAAGAAAAAAATATTTTTTGACATGCTCTCTTTAAAAAAAAAACTGATGTTACATTAATTATGCTTTAAATTCATTCATTAAAACTAGAAACAAATTAGTTGCAGACGATTCAGCACAATTACAGAGCTTCATTTATGTATTATTTACTCATCAGGTAATATCGACCTTTTATTCGCTGTAACAGGAATATTTAGTGTAGTTTACGCAGTGTTTTGAAATTAAGTGTTTAATATTGATGTTTAATTAGCCAATTTTCCAGTTCAACGAAGTTAAATTAACACTTTTATAAATTATAACATTATGTTTACCTTGCAACATTGAATAATCAAGTGTAATAATCAAAGAGTTGACACGCTGACAACCTTGTCAGTTAATTTGAATTTTATTAACCGACTTCTAAAAAAAGGAAGTTCTCAATTCGACCGGTATGTATTTTTTTTATGTATGTACTGGGTGTCCCATTTTCGACAGTTTTAGGGAGTATTGGAGTTATTATCAAAGATATAGTGTTGTAGTTTCCCACTTCTTAAAGAAACGAAAGATTCCGGTGTCAAATTTTTCATGGCTCTCTTAGGGTGCGTTCCACTAAGCACTCACAACAATCACGCTCATAATCGCAATTTTTCCCATTCCACTAGCTTGTGAGCATTCTAATCATAAACCCAAGTGGAATGGGATTGTGGGCGTCTTAAGCGTCGAGTTAAATTACAAATGGCCGATTTGAAAATAAATCAGAAGCTTGAAAAGGTTATGTTATAATTTTTAAGCTTTAATTTTATTAATTGGTTATAATTATTGGTTAACTTGCTTTATATTAAAGAAAAATACTATTTAGTTTCTTATAATTTATTTTAGTGGAGTCTTTAAGTAATTTACGTTGAAAAATAATCAAAATATCTTTTGTGGAGACAGTTGGATATTTGTTGGTGAATCGTAATAATGCTTCAGAAAGCACTTCATCTAGTTCAGATGAAGAATGGAATGCGGTTTTACAAAATCGAGAAAAGCGAAAGCTTAGGCCACATATTGTTGATTATGAAAATGTTATTAATCGTTATTCAGATAAAGAATTCAAATGTCATTTTAGGGTAAATTTTATATAATTACTACATTCTATAAATGTACTTGGATATAATTACTACATTTTATAAATTTATTTTTCAGTAACACCTTTTGTGGATTGGACTACACCGTGTATTTCAGTATATTTTGAATCTAAACTAAAATATACTTATTTGTTCTCATATTTTTAAATTTAAAAAACCACGCCAAAATTCTCAACGTCCACTTTAACCCACCTTTTCAGATGGGTCGTTGTGAGCTCGGCGTGAGCGAGAAGAATGACGTCATTAATGACGTTTTCGCCGCGACCGCGTCGTCATGTGGAACGACTGAAGGAATATTTTGGGCGTTGTGAGCGCCTAGTGGAATACACCCTTAGTTTTTGATCTACAGGGTGATTTTAAAAATCTTCGGTTTTTAGGCACATCTACAATTTTCGTTATGTGTAAATTTATCAAAAAGGTAAAAACTGATTTTTATCATGTTTTTTACTTAGAGTTTAGTAACTGAATTAGTTTTTTTCTAAAATGTTTAGTTTTTGAGATATTAATCAAAATTATGATTTTTTAAATATGACACCGTGTATATTATTTTAGATATTGATTAAGTATGATTTAGGCCTTTCAGAAATATATAATTTTTTTATTTTGAAAAACAAGATCAGAATTAGATACTTTCAATAATTTACTTTATTTGAAACAGTAGGTCATAGCCAATTTATAAGAAACAAATGCAAAATAATGACAATAATAATTATACCAAAGATTAGACACTTTAAAAGTTAATTTTAATGTTTTTCTATATTTTCAATTGTAAACACTTAATGCTGTTACATTTTCTACTTTAAACAACACTGTTATTATAAAACCTGAATATTGAAATTTGATAGCAAAGAAACAAGAACAACATTATTTCATAAAACTAAAGTAACAAAAACAAAAAGAAACACCGAAATTAAACACAACCGATACTTTTTTTAAAGATGGTTTTCAAAATTACGACCGTTTTCTCGAATGCAATATTGATACAGTTTTGTTATTTTTCTAATTGCATTTAAAAGAATTATAGGTCTATTATGAACAGTTTGGAAGGCTAAATCGATTGCTTCACGAAGTTCCGCTATAGATTCATGTCCTGTCTTATACACTTGATTTTACATAAAATCCAACAAAAAAAAATCCAAAACAGAAATATCGGGAGATTGTGGGGGCCACTTCCCTGACCCATTGTTACCTATTTATCTTTAAGGAAAGTTATTGTCCAGAAATGGCCATAACAGCCCAGAGTTGTGGCTCGGGGCACCGCCTTGTTGAAGAAAAATGGAATTGAAATGGGCCAATAGAACATTTTCAAGCAATTCTGGAATCATTTTTTCAAGGGTTTCTATGTACCTACGTGCTGTGAGGTCCTCCTTCATACATCCTGTAGCCTATGCGTCGGTCCAAAATAAAACACGAGATACCAACCCCGAAGCATGCGGCTGAAGCTTGGAACGTTCAGGCGAACAAATTCTGTACACAGTAAAAAATAATTTCAAAAATTAGAAAAAATTGTTAAAAATTCATATTAAAAGAAGAAAGCAATGTAAAATATTTTAAAAAATGAATTATTCTTTTTTTTCTATATGAAATGTTCATAAAACTTGGGCATTATATTTGGTTTCACTTGAAGGTTACAATTTAATAAAATAATTTTAAAAATATAGTCTACGAGAGTTGACAAATAAAAATATAAGCAAATTTGTTATTGACTGGCTGGACCGGTTGATATTACAAAATCTTGTGCAAAAAAAAATTAAAAGCCGACTTAGCTCGGGATACATACCGGGTGTCAACGAATCTATTAGACAAGTCATAATTTCTAGAGTATTATGTGTATCAAAATGAGAATTGGTACAGGTAAATGGTATGTGAAGGGGAGAGTTTTCGCATATTTTCCACTTTCCGGCCATTTCCGGTTTCACCGGAAATGGCCCCGGTTTTGAATTTTTAAATGGAACACCCTATATATTTTAACATTTTTGGATTTCTGAGACAATTCTAGATCAGAATATGACATTTTAAATACTTTTTACTTCTACTTCATTTTTTTAGAGCCACTTTTAAAATTGCATTTAGGTGGCCATGATCGGACGCAAACTAATCTAAGGGCCTTAGGTAATGTCAAAAAAATACAATCGCAAAGTTTTAGTTACTAGTATGAAAGACAGGAATAAGACAAGTTGACAAAATTACGTTTTCATTTCTAACTATTAATTTTCAAATGGCGACCCCTTTTTTACAACCACTTTTCGAAAAAAGCATTCTTTGACGAATCTAACGGTACTAATTTATTTGCGATTGGATTAGACATAAGAACAGAAATTAAATATTATTAAGCAAAATACTGAATAATTTATTTACTTACGACAAGTGCGCCATGGACAGCCATGATGCATAATAATTTGCAACTGTGTTTATCAAGTCTTCTTTGGAAAACAAAACACTCACTTAAGTAGATAATGACAGTGACATACGCTCTAAGAACAGACGTAAAAGTTTCTTAATTTTCGTTAAGTTTAGTTTAAATTTTCGTTAAAATAATGTAGACTCAAAGTGAAAAAAACTTTTACGTCTGTTCTTAGAGCGTATGTTACTGCCATTATCTACTTAAGTGAGTGCTTTGTTTTCCAAAGAAGACTTGATAAAAACATTTGCAAATTATTATGCATCATGGCTGTCCATGGCGCGCTTGTCATAAGTAAATAAATTATTCAGTATTTTGCTTAATAATATTTAATTTCTGTTCTTATGTCTAATCCAATCGCAAATAAATTAGTACCGTTAGATTCGTCAAAGAATGCTTTTTTCAAAAAGTGGTTGTAAAAAAGGGGTCGCCATTTGAAAATTAATAGTTAGAAATGAAAACGTAATTTTGTCAACTTGTCTTATTCCTGTCTTTCATACTAGTAACTAAAACTTTGAGATTGTATTTTTTTGACATCACCTAAGGCCCTTAGATTAGTTTGCGTCCGATCATGGCCACCTAGATGCAATTTTAAAAGTGGCTCTAAAAAAATGAAGTAGACGTAAAAAGTTTTTAAAATGTCACATTCTGATCTAGAATTGTCTCAGAAATCCAAAAATGTTAAAATATACAGGGTATTCCATTTAAAAATTCAAAACCGGGGCCATTTCCGGTGGAACCGGAAGTGACCGGAAAGTGGAAAATATGCGAAAACTTTCCTCTTCACATAACATTTACCTGTACCAATTCTCATTTTGATACACATAATACTCTAGAAATTATGACTTGTCTAACAGATTCGTTGACACCCTGTATAACCGACGTTATATAGCGAAAAAATTTTCTATGAGAATTCGCATGCAAAACTGCATTTAAATTGTATATTGATGGACAAAGTATATTTTTTCTAGAGTCCCTAATAAAAAAAAATTTAAATAATTGCGGACGGGACTAAAAATATATAATAAAGTTAAAAAATCGTTTATGTGTATTCACAAGTGGAAGTGTATAAAAATTTTGTGTTGACGAGCTAAGTATTTTTATATTAAAGCCGTCTACAACTTTTATGTTGAGGTGCTAGGTTTATAATATGAATATATCTAGCCCGTCAATATAAAATATGTGCGGATTTTAACTTGTGAAACGCCATAGACGATTTTTTTAAAATGAATTTAAGGGTGGTAGTGTCCCGTCCGCAAGCATTTTTAGAAATATCTGTTTATATAGGGTTTTAATATGAATATATCTAGCCCGTCAATATAAAATGTGTGCGGATTTTAACTTGTGAAACGCCATAGACGATTTTTTTAAATTGAATTTAAGGGTGCACATGTGTCCCGTCCGCAAGCATTTTTAGAAATATCTGTTCATACAGGGTTTTAATATGAATATATCTTGCCCGTCAATGTAAAATATGTGCGGATTTTAACTTGTGAAACGCCATAAACTGTTTTTTTTAAATGAATTTGAGGGTGTTCAAGTGTCCGGTCCGCATGCATTTTTAGAAATATCTGTTCATACAGGATTTTTAAATGAATATACCTAGCCCGTCAATTTAAAATATTTGCGGAATTTAACTTGTGAAACGCCATAGACGATTTTTCTTTGAATGAATTTAAGGATGGTAGTGTTCCGTCCGCAAGCCGTTTTAGATATATCTGTTTATACAGGGTTTTAAAATATAAGAGTGGTTATATGTTTCCCTTCCGCAATCGTTTTTATTTTTTTTTTTAATAAAGTGCTTTAATATTAATATACTTAGTCTGTCAATATGAAATTGGAATGCATTTTTACTTGTGAACTCCAGACATGATTTCTAATAAGTATATTAAAATGAGGGTGGGTTTTTTGTCCTGAGCAAAATCGTTCTTTACAATTTTTTTACATTAAGGTCTTTACTTAATCTGTCAATAAAAAATTTGTATGCAACATATACGTTTGAATCGTCAAAACCATGTTTAAAATTTTTTTTTTGTTATATGGTGTCAGTCAGGTGTCCTAAATTACTATAAGAATTTTCAAGACAGTCCTAACCAGTAAAATTCGTTTTTTTTACAACAATATAGGATGGAATACTTTTGTTGATAAAATTTTGTTTCTCTTTTTTCGGTAATATTTTTTGAGTGTATAATTCGTCTCGTGAATGTTTCAAACTTCAGCCGCATCCCCGAAGCGCCGTTGTTGGGTTCATTCGAAAATTAAATGGTGATTTTCTGTAGACCAATGCCTCGTGTTGTGATGATTAAAAATTCTCGCACTTGAACAATAACATTCGTCAGACCAGATGACAAATCTGGGCTCTCATCATCCCCGGGGTGTAAATGTTGCACTATTTTAAATTTATATTGATGGCATTTATACTTTTTCAAAATTCTTTCACCGCCAGATTTTGCTACAGCAACTTCTTCTTCTCTTTTTCTACAGGATTATGAAGTTGTTTCTGTTGCGTAAAATAACCTATTCTCTCCTAGTATTCTTCGACGTATGTCTTGGGACGCGGCTGATTAAAAAATTCGTGTTCAACTAGATTTCTTTTTAAACGAGCAAATATGTCTGGAAAGAGTTGCCTTCTTCCTGGATACCTAACCTGAACAAAACGATCGCCAGATATGAGAAAGTCTCCTAATGATAATGTTATAAATACATTACTTATTGAAATATAATTCAGAAGCTTCTTGGAGACTTTCATTGCTTTGTATAAAACATACTAACATATCATACTTTTCATAATTATCATAAAAGGCCTTTGTAAATGCAAAATAAATAGAAAGTAAAATAAAAACATCTACGTATCAAAAATATTTCATTAAGAATAACAATTGGACAAAACTGTGAAGTTTTGGACATCTACCTTTTGTTTCTTATAAAATGGCGTGGCTTACTCTCACAAATAGAGTAAATTATTGAAAATAGCGAATTCTGACTTTGTTTTTCAAAATAAAACAAACACGTTAAATATTTTTGAAAAGCCTAAATTCTACTTCATCAATATCTAAAATAATATACAGGGTGTCCTATTCAAAAAATGTTTCTAAAAAACGAAGACTTTCAAAATCACCCTGTAGATGAAAAACTAAGAGAGACATGACAAATTTGACACCGGAATCTTTCATCTCATTAAAAAGTAGGACACTAAAGTGAAAATCGCTACAATATATCTTTGATAATAACTCCAATACCCCCTAAAATTGTCGAAAATGGGACACCCCGTACATTGATTACTCCGAAATGGCAACACCAATTTGAATGAAAGTTTTTACGTTATGTTCAGGGAGTTGCTGCGGTGGTCCCGTATCATTTTGAATGAAATTGGTGCAGTTAAATCCAAGATGGCGTCGATAATATGGCGGACAAAAAAATTAATTTTGTCGGATTCTCCAAAATTGGTATGGGTTACTTTCCGGGGTCGCATACAACGAATCTGAAAATATTTTTAAAATATTCAATATGGCAGATCCAACATAACGGAAAAAAATTAATTTTGTCTGATGTTTTTCAAAATTGGTATGGGGGAGTTTTTCGGATGGCACATAACGAATATAAATTTACTTTTAAAAAATTCAATATGACGGACTAAATAAGGATGACAAAATATTAATTTTTTTTTCGATTGTCTTCAGAATTGGCACGAGGGAGTTTTCAGGATCGCACATAATCAATCTGAAATTATTTAAAAAAAAATCTATATGGCGGACAAAAAAATTATTGTCCGATTTTCTCCAAAATTGATAAGGAGGAGTTCTCAAGGTCGCACAAAACGAGTCTAAAATTATTTAAAAAAATTAAATATAGTGGATCCAAGATGGCGAATTCAAAATTTTACATTTTTTGATTTTGTTATAAATTGGTATTGGGAGATTTTTAGGAATTTCAACTACGAATTTAAAATTGTATTTTCAGGAAACAATATGGCGAATCCAATATGGTGAACTAAAAATTTTACATTCTTCAATTTTGTTTAGAGTTGGAAGTGAATTGTTTTTGAGGGTGTAAATAGTGAATATAAAATAATTTTTAGAAAAATATCAGGTGCAGATTTTGAACAAAATTGGTACTAAGGGATTTTCGAGAGTGTAGAATTAGATCAGATTAAAATATTAAAATAATTTTTTTTGTAGATTCAATATGGCCAATCCAGTATGGTGGGTTGAAAATTTTATCAAACTGGCAATTTTTCAAATTTGGTAATAGGGGGTTTTCGAGGTCGTTTATTAAGAATAAGAAGCTGATTTTTTACAATTTAATATGGCAGATACGATATGGGGGAATAAAAATTTTACATTTTTCTGTTCTTTTCTAAAATTGATATTGCGGGGTTCTTGGGGAGTATACAAACTCAATATGCAGGATAAAATATGTGTCTAAAAATTTTTAATCTTAAATTAAATAACAGTATTGGAAGGTTTTAAGGATATGTATTATTATATACTTGTTTGATACTATTTCACTCAAAACTAGTAAAGAATTCTCAGAATCAAAGAATTTTTAGTTGTTCATTTTAGGATGATTTACAACTTTGGATAAAAAGGGTACTTTTTGCGACCAGCTCCTTCATCTTATCGAGATCCATATCTATAAACCACCCGAATCCATTTCTTGGAAGATTTTGCTGCTCCTCTGTTCTCTGTGTCTTTATTTCACTTCGATGTAAATTCTATTTTACATCTGAGAGACTCTGAATAGCCATCATACTCTTGGTTTTAACAAGTAATATCCTTATGTTGAAGAGCTATCCGGTAGTGTTTTTTCCTTTCTGGAACCGTAGGTATATTGCACATTCTAATATTGAAATTTGTCATCCTAAAGCCGCGCTGGATCTTTACTTTGCGATCATTAAAATTAGATAGTTATATTAATGAATATTTTACCCTTATTTATAATTTACAAAAATATTAAAATATTTTAATTTGTTTAGAATATTCGCCGTTATACATTTACTCTGAATAATGTGGATACATTTTAATTTACATTATTAAACTCGTAGTTTAATAATAGACACACGTGAGCTGATAAAAGCAATTTTGCTAACCGCAAAATTAAGTTCGTTAGGATTGTTTAGTCCTCAACTTGGCATTATTCCTGAAATTTAGCTGTGCTTAGCCAGGTTTTAGCCCACACGTGACACTTTTTTACAATTTTCTTTCTACCTATTATTTGTTACATTAGACTGCTTTTACAAGTCGTAAAAAATATTCAAAATTTTTTAAATATGGTATAAAAGGTTAAGTATATAAAATATGAGTCTTTGGCACTGAAGAATATTCTTCAACTCAATTACTTTTCAATTCATTTTTAACCTGAAAACACATTTCTATTTTTTTTCGGAAAACAAACTTATTTCTAATATTGTGTTTTAAACTTTGTTTATTATATACTCATGCTAAACGTTCGTAACGCGTAAATTGATGAGTACAATATCTACAGAAAAAAGGCATGGTGCTGACTCAAATTCACGATGATTTGAGGAATATTTTTAACGATTATAATGATTATAGGAACATTATAGAACGATAAAGTGGTGAATTTAAGGGTGATAACACTTCATACGAGGGCTAATATGAAGGAAACTTCGGCCAGACAAATGAATGACTATAAGAGGCTGGATAAATAAATGCTGCTGTTTCTTCATATTGTCTATAGTACTTTAATAATATATTTAGATATGAAAAAGTGTATCAAAAATTGAAGGCAGTTATGTGAACAATCTTGAGAATAAAGAACGAAAGCTTTCACTGCTTTGGTCAAGTTGAAAATGATGGTTCTTGGGTTTAGACCATGTCAAATTGAAATTATTATCCGACGTTTCGCCTACGATTGCACAAGATATCTTCAGAGATTTTTACTCCACGAGATTAGAACACAGTGGTGTTCTCCTTACGACCATGGTTTTCTGTGCATATAACTTTTCCAAATACATAGACCTTGAAATTGCTTATTTTCAATAATTTCGTACCGTTTCGATGTATATTCAGATGTTCTTTTGGACTATTTAAGATCACAGTCCTGCATCAAGTTCTGCGGGTAATATCCTGCCGATATTTTACGATATAGGGATTTTAAGTAGACAGTTGTTTTCTGTGCATTTTGCTCTCGATTCGTTACAGCTTCGCTGATGATTCCATGTATGGAGCGAGAACCAGAGTGGAATTCGCAGATAATATACTGTCTGTCCCATTTCTTAATAGTCATAAGAAGAATAAAATAACTCTTCCAAATACATAGACCGTGAAACTTTTTGTTTTTAATAAACCGTGTCACATTTTACACATGTTTTATCCACTTGTACCACCAGGTTATAAAATTGTGAAAACTCCACTAACACTCCCTATTTGGATGAAATCATTACAAAAATAACAGATCAAGAGGGTTATTTAGTTAATAGGGAATTGATAACGGTTAGAGTTCATCTGAAAGGAGTGTCAGCATAGAAAAAAATGGTGTTTTGATCAATTACATCTTTATTATTATGATTTTCTCT
The DNA here is from genome assembly GCA_034092305.1 of Diaprepes abbreviatus. NCBI lineage: Eukaryota > Metazoa > Arthropoda > Insecta > Coleoptera > Curculionidae > Diaprepes > Diaprepes abbreviatus. The sequence goes on from JASJET010000129.1 coordinate 6,977,243, forward strand.
CCAACAAGAGCAGCAGCAGCAACAGTGTAAATGAAACCACAATGTATGATAAAACTAGTGTATGAAGGAAGTTGAAACATCACAAAATCGAAAAATCTTGCAGTCTTTGGGATTTGATGGTCTTTTTTGGTAGAAAATTATTTTTAGTGTTGAATGAAAGTAAAAGAATCTGACGATTCTCACGTTTGCGGAAATGTAAAAAAGTTTATAGATATCTGATTCTGTGCTTCGGTTACTAATTCTGCAATCTGTCTGAAACTCGGACACCCTTGAACTTTCAATGACCTCCAACAATGGAGTAGAATAGAAATATAACAGCTTCTATACAGTCATGTTTTTCATCCACACTTTTCGCCAGGGGTACCCTATTTTTTTTAAATTTCGCTTAAGGTCTATTTTTCGGTAAATTAAATTCATGTGTGTAGATGGATGTGTTTAAAGCTCGCTACGGAATCTTAAAAAGAAGAAAGAATAAGAAAAATTTTGAAACAAAGCAGAAATTGAACGAGAAAATCGGTAATTTGTTTTCTTAAAAAAATTACGCCGTAAAATGGTGTTTATTTTCTAGAACGGAAAACTTGGGAAGATGGAATGAACCTATATGAAGCCTTTGACAGTTGGCAACAGAAAGTGACGACTATAACAAAATATCAAAAAAATAAATATATTACTGGACCAGGGCTTATCTGTTTTTAGGTGGATGTGAAATGGAACATGGAGATTTTTGCATGAGAGCTTTCAGAATAACCTGAGTAACGATAAATTTGATATGCGTCAATTCAAAAAGTTGGGCAATATTGTTTTTATTAATAAAAATATCAAATTAACGAAAAAAAACGTTTTTTTTTTCAAATTTTTTCTCGTGTAACTTTGAACGTATTCATTTTAGAGGAAATTTAAAAAGGGAAAAAAGTTTCATAATTAAATTTGTCATAAGACAGAGTTAGTAGGAAATCTCAAAATATATTTCCCTTATTGCAAAATAGCAATAATTAAAAAAAAAGGTAAAAAAGCAGTTTTTTAATCAATTGTTTTCGACTATTAAAAATTTCTCTAAGGACCTTCATATTAGAGGAAAGAAAACTTTATGCCATGATAAAATAACACGGTAAAATTCGTTAGAATCGAATAAATAGTTTTTGTACAATAATTTTGCATTCCGATTTCATTTACAAAAATTGACCATTTTTCAAGTTTGTCTGAGTCCAAAATATCACATTAACGTATTTAAATTTATTTTCAACATATAGTAGGAAACTCAAGATTTCCAACGCTTTTTTCAGAATCAAAATCGGATGATTTGGACGCTCTCAGGAATTATTTAAAGACATTGTTGATATTTTTGCTTATAAACATATAGATTATCTCGGCGGATTTTCATATGGATTTTTTTTTTTGCAATACATGTTTTTAAAGTACTTGAAAAGACGATTTTTTTCATGAAAAAAAATTTGAAATCCGTCAATTGGTTTCCGAGATACAAACTGTCAAAGTTAACAGCCTGTTACGGTGAATCTATAAACAATACAGACCTGATTCTTGAACCCAAAACTTAGTCTTGCCGAGTTCTTTTTTGATACAAATATTTAAATATTTATGTTTTCGGAAACTTTAATAAAAAATTAAAAGAATATCACCCACGTGCGTGAAAAATGAAAAGATCACTCATTTTAAAATTAAATTCGAAGGTTCAAAATACATATTTGAAAAAAATTTTCTCGGCTTCTAATAGAGCGATTTTCATCATTTTTTAAAAACCGATGAACTGCGAATAATGGAGCGCAAATATCATAATGTCATGTGCCCATCATGCATTCATTTTGTTATAAACAAATGATGTTATTTATGTATCTTACTTACAGCATACTGCACCCTATAGTATTGAACTTTACAAGCGAATCTTCGTTTATTAATATCACTAACATCGCGAAACGCAACCAATAATGATAATGACAAATAAAGACATAAAATATTCCTGCTGATTATGTAATGTACTAAAAAATTGAAATTTTTTCATAAGCAACACGTGAAAAAAATACAGAAGGTCAGGGTTGAAACAAACCCACGTATTTTTTTCATTGCTAGACCAAAACTGATAAATAAAAAATATAGCAATAACTAGCTGATATTTTGACAATACAGATGTTATACAATCAATATTACATTACAGGGGTGAATATCGATATTTTGTTCAGTACAGCAGGTAAAGTAAGTATTGTTTATCTTTTCAAATTGAGTATAAAATATTTATGTTCAGTCGACCAAATGGCCAATTAAACGAAGGTAGTTTTTTAATTAATTATGATTTTTTGTTTACTTAACAGAGTTAATATTGAGCAACTTTATACAACGAATGGTGGGCAAATATGTAATATCGATAAAAGCAATAAATGCTTGATAACCGTTTAAGAAATTAACTTATTGTTAATTAAATATTTGGCCAAATTGCAGAAGATAATTCTTCGTCTCGTCCTAAGACAGCAAGCTTATATTAACATATGATTCTCTTGTCAAGATATTTGGTTTGGTGTATTTTAGGCATTTCTTTTATTACGGATGAACTGCAAACCATTTTGATAAAAACGTTCAGTTTGGGAAAAATACGCATTTGGATGATATTGATTGAACCAATAAGGAAGAAAGATATTTTGCTATATCCTAGTGACTTGTAGTATTTTGTTTATGTGTAGCAGTATAATTTATTAATCATATCGATCAGTTGACAAAATAGCTACTAAAATCGCTATAATTAAAATTCTAGCACATTTGGCTTAAGTTGAAAGAATATAATTAGTATGATTAGCTTTGATCTTGAACGTTCGGTCCCTCGAAATGCCATTTTTCTGCCATCTTTAATTTTTGCGCTCAAATGTAAATTTGAGTAAACGTGATTTCCCCCGATCCTGATGACTTTAAATTCATTATGACAACTATCGAACGAAACGTTTCCTTGGAAGGAGAAACCTGAATTTATGATCCAAGATTTGAATATCTGGGATTTCTCCTCACAATAATGTCAAATTAATTAGTTAGAGGAAGTCCCTTCCTCAGTTTTTGCTACACAATTATAAACTCGTGGAAAATAAATCTAAAATTTTACGAACTAGGAACACACGCTAACAGTATAAAATGGTTAACGCTGTAAAGTTCGTTATATTGCCCTCTTTTGAGTCTCGATCAACTTTCTTGATCTTGACAGTGGGCCGATCTATTAAGATGCATGACTTTCATCTTCGTATGAGGGCTTTTCTGAATTTGGTACACCAGATTGTTTAATCGGATCACTATGTTGTTCGGACCTTCCCCTGACTTCTGAAGCTTTGGTGAACGCCCTTTGGTTCTTCTCGGATTATATAATGACATTTTTTCACCAACCATCAATCCTCCAGTATTGGCTTTGAGGTCATAGAAAGTCTTCATTCCGTCGCTTTTTATTTACAATCGTCTGTGTACATTTCCGAGGATGCCCTGCAAGATGTTCTTCTTCCATAATGCCTTTCGCAGTTGCTGTCCCTTTCGACGTACTCTCTCGAGGATGACCTGTAGAACATTATTCTTCTGTAGCTCCTTTCGCGGTCACGGTCTCGCTGGTCTCGTTCTCTACGGTCGCCGCAAGTAGTCCTTTTATGTGTTCCATAATGGTCCTTTGTTCTATCGCCCCCACCAGCAGTAATTTCCGGGCAATCTTTGTAAAAGTGATCGTGATATCCGCATTTGTAACAACGCAAGTTATTCGAATGGTACCGGCCACCCTGAACTCTTGTTCTCGGTCTGGCATAAGTCACTTTAATGCGACAGCCACATACTTCAACTTCATCGCAAGCCTTGACGGCAACTGCAGCATTTTTTTTATCTTTAGAGACAGCAAATCTAAAACAGGAGATACTCTTACTTAACCAAACTTCTTTAAGTTCACTCTAAGGAGCAAAGACTTTCTCCAAGTCGCTACTTCGAACTTCGTCACCTATAGTTAGCAATATGAAGCCATCAGGATCTTTATCAGAAACAGTACTGCAAGTGCAGTGCCTTTGTAAATGCCTCTTTTTGCAACTCCCTCATTAGCCTCAAGAAAATTTCCTCATTGGTCTTGCGATAATTCCGGGAAATATTGACTCTCCTTTTAATCTCTCTTGGTTTCTTGAGGTCTGTTTGGCGATCTCAAACTGAAGCGCATAAGCAAGAGTCTCGGAAAGTTTCTTCAGTCGGGCCATTCTTACAGTTTGACTTGTTTCTGGGTCACGTAAACTTTCAATAAAACTATTCACTGCTAACTCTTGCTTTATTTCTTCTGGGAAGGTTACATAGGTCAAATTTATTAGTCTCATTATATCCGCCTCAAATTCTTGAAGACCTTTGTTCTATTTTTGTCTTCTTCCTTAGAGTTGGGCCTTATAAACTTCTTAAAGGTGATATTCCCCATAGCTCATCTCCAGAAAAGTAACAATAAACTCGTAATCATTCTGTTTTTCTTCAGGAATGTTACGTAGAACCTCTATAGCTTCACCTCGTAGTGCTAAAACAAGAGCACGTGCATTCTCCGGTGAACTCAAATTATTGCCGGTGGCGGCAGCTTCGAATTGACGGACATAGTTAAGCCAAGGTACCTTACCGTCGACGGTAGATGGCTTCACTACACTAGTTGCACCTTTATTATACCTGAACTGACTACCTTGGCAATTTTAAATGTAATTGCTGCACCTATTTCTGGACTCTTGCCACCTCATGTTGTACTTCATCACACACGCCTTCTCTAATTTTGCTAATCTTTTGTTGCATTTCTTGTTCGATGCGCTTCATATCGTCTTGATTTTTTTTTAATTCCTGTCTCATATCATCCAGGCTTGTTTTTAGTTTTTATTTTATACTTTCTTGACTTGTTCTTATATCGTCTTGGCTTTTTTTTCAATGTCATCAGTCCTTGCTTCATATCATTTTGACTTGTCTTTATATTTGCTTGGCTTATTTTCAGTGTCATTAATTTCTGTTTCATATCGTCCTGATTTTTCGTCATATCTTCTTTCAATTCTTCTGTCATATCTTCTTGGCTTGTTTTCAGTGTCATTATTTCTTGTTTCATGTCGTCTTGATTTTTCGTTATATCTTCTTTCAATTCTTGTTTCATCTCTTCTTGGCTTTTCTTCATATCTTCTTGGCTTATTTTCATGTCATGTTTAAACTAGTTTGAAGTTGTTCTTTCATTTTCGCCTTCTGTTTCCTAATTTCCACTGACATACAATTTCAAATGACTTTTTCTAATTTTATAACCTGAACCAACCTCTTCTGGATTTGATCCACTTCCGACACCAATTTGTTCCAGACGGCCGATTTTTGAACACACACTGTATTATTGAACAGAATTGATTCAAGTTAATCTCAGTGGTTTTATTTCAGTTTTTAACAACTAACACCACATTAAACTGCTTTTTTCAATTTAGTGGTTTAGTTCAATAAAATTGAGTGACCCTCTAATAAGTACTCAAGAACCTTAACACTTTTACTAAAGACATAATTGGATATTTGGTAGACCATGATGAAGTTACTCATGACTTCTTGGACACCCTGTATATATAGACATAAAAACTGTGAATGATTGTGTTAAAATATGAATAATATATGGTAATATCTAGGATTAATTGCTATTTTTTTAAATAAAATTAATTAAATATTTTCTTTGAGTATATCTACCTCATTTAAACAATATTTTTTAATTTAAAAGATGGACAAGAATTTTTATTTTACTGCATACTAACTCATGCTAAGTGGATTAACCCCCGAGAGGCTTTGCCTACCCAAATATCTTGAGCGGCGTATGTATTGTATTATGTTCGATAAATTAATTCGATAGGTTCACAGGTTCACTTTAAATATTAAACCACAGGACGCTTGTTTGCTGATCAATAGTCTAATTTTAGTAAATTAGGTGGAATTTTTTATTCATTGGTCAGGTCAAATGCAGTAAAAGTGTGTCCCTTTACTGATTACTAATCTAGCCCGACCTAACTTATTTATTTTTATTATTTGCGAAAATTTAGGTTAATTAATTTTCTAAATTGCTTCCATTGAAAAACTAAGCCTCGAAAGATGCTTACATGGCTTTTCTCTTGGTAATCTATGTAATTCTTCCATCGAAGTCTATCAAGAGAACGTATGCAACTTAATGCCACTGATGTTTTCCCTTCTTTGAACATCGTTTTATGGCATTATCTACTGTACTTCCCCACACCTTGTTTACAGTAACCTTATCGGAATATATATTACTCTTTGTTCTTTATCTATCCATCTTCTGAATCCTGCTTTTCTTAATATATGTATTTATTTTGTATCTTACAGTCTCCTCTTTTTTCGCCTTCCTCGCTTTCTTACAACAAGTGGTGCATGAGACCTCGGTAATGTATCGCTATATACAATTTATAATATACTGCTATACATTCTGTGTCTCATTACTCACCCTGGTTTGAGTTGCAAACATATTATTTTTAGGCATCCTGGTGCCACACATTCCTCAACATGTTATCAACCTTGACCTGGATATCGTAGCCATTACAGAGATCTACTACCACTTTCCGAATCATTAGCAGATCTACAACCTTCCTAATTAGTATCAAGGTTCGAGGTGTAAACTTAAACATTTCAGTCCAAACCCAAGACATTGCTATCACCCTCTTGGTCATTATTAAACGCTAAACTCCAAATTCACTAACAAGACCTAACCTTAAGACCATCCTAAATTGACAGCAGAGGGTTTAAACTGACAAGAACAACAATAAGTCGAGCAAGATTTAAACTCTAAAAATAGGAGCATAAAAAATAATTTTCTTTTATTACTGCAAAAATGGACAATTTTATTTATTTTCGGGATACAACTATTTCTCTTAAAGATTTCAAGGCTTTATCGCTAGGTTCTTTTCCCTAATATCCCTATATAAGCATTTATTTGTTGACATGTTTAATATAAATTGTGACAATATCATAAGCAAAACAAAACTGGTCGACTAGAAGGTCTATTTTTCATATCAACTATATCGGCTTTAAATCTTAATCCTTCTTAGTAAGTCTGGTTGTTAAACTTTGAGGTATTGAATAATCACTGGTTTCATGCATTTCTGTAAAATTTCAGCTTATTCGATCATAGAAAGTAGGTAAAAACTCGTTTTGTTCATGTTAGTTCACTTTTTATAGTTGCAGAAGTTGCCGAAGTGTAAAGTTTCGATTCTACTTATATTATGATCGATAATTTTGTTGCCTGTTTTAAGGTGTATGATCTAACATGTTTCATTTACTAGTTTATACTAGAATCTTCCATATAGTTGAATAATTTGCCTTTTGCACAACAATTTTTGATCATAGATAAATTTGCTGATTTCAGTTTTATTTTTCTTGGTCGGTCGTTTGAATTTTGAGCTGATTGGAAAATTAAGAACGCCTTTCTCGTACTAATACATTTCTCTATATTATGTGAGACGTAGATGAAGATCGGGTATCCAATATAAAAAATTACATGCCTAATTTAAATTCAATACCATTTTTTTCCAATATTTAGCATACCGTATCCAATTTCCAAAACTTTATGAATATTTATTCGACATGAATCTCACATTACAGAGAGCCCATCGAGTTTTTTTTATACTCGCAACAATTTGTATTCTGATAACACGGCACCGACAATTATGAGTTAAACTTATCTATAATTTACATACCAATTAGTGTTATGTTTCACATTGACCTGGTTTCTGCCAGCAATGAATTTTAGTGTTGTTTGGATCGCGTTTTCAAATTAATACTTAAATATTAATGTATATTTGACTTGTTTGCTTATCAAAGGTGTGAGAATTATTATTAGTTCGAGAACAGTTTGTTGCTATAACTACTGATAAAGGAAGCTTAATGAAAGCTGTGTACTAATAAGGCCTTTCAACATGTTTCAGTATCTAAAATAACTGAGTGCAAGTCAGCTGGAAAATCCTGTATCTATAAAATTGTTTAATGCATACACGTGAAGCGTTTTTTCGCCAGGAGTCAACTTAAACTGATTTTTTTAGAGATACGTATTACTGGGCTAAATATTCTCCAATCCGACAATCTGTACAGCTGATCTAAAGAAATTTAATTCATAATTGAGAGATTCTTTCTTAAAACTTTGTTTTCTATCGAAACTATTGAAAAATAGAATTTTTAGGTGGTAGTGAAATCTTAGAATTGCTTCGTAAAGAAAAAATATCTTAAACTGGGTAAAAAAAAATGGCAATTAATTTCGCGCCAGTGAAATCATGAATTTTTGGCGCAAATGAAATCTTAAAATTTTACGATGCCATATATAATATATTATTACCAACTATGTACGCCTTACCAAATCCTGGCAACACCCTGTAAAGTACCTCAGTTTAGACTTACCTAAAGTTTGTCCTAATGCTGACTGGAGTCTACCTATACGCTAGCTCGTCTCAGGGTAGATTCGTTATTTTTATATTTTTCCACTATTTTTAATATATTGTCTGTGTAAGTTTTATAAATGTCTAAATCGGGAAAAAGGCGCCACTAAATTTTACTTTAAAATTTGCCCTAATGATTATACTACGAGCAATTGTAGTAGAGAAAACTTGGAAAAGAACAAATATTTAATATGTCATATCCGGGTAAATAAATCGCAGAGTCTAAGTACTTAAAAGTATCCTAATTTAAGATTATAGGAAATGAAACCAATTAAATAGAGGCCAATTCATTTATTCCTCACGGTATACCCCTTCCCAGAAAATAAGTACAACCCTTGGAAAAAATTATTACCAGTGTGAATTATTGCAAGCTCCTCTAATGGGGCTATCTAATAGAAATGCGATTGCAAATGGTAAATTGCAATAAATAAACTTTGTTGACTTAGTCGAAAGTTATTGTCTTTCTATGACGTAGAAAAATGTGAAAATTAAAACAAAAGAATAAGTTAAACTTGGCAGTATCCTGCACAGTGAACGGCAAACCTATCCAAAAGGTAAACAAAGCAACTACCATACTTGGAAGGTTTACGTCGACATAGCCTAGTTATAGAAGATAAAAACATTCTCTATTTTAAACTAGACTATGAAGTTCCATAAGTCCAACAATGCAGGATACTATCAACTATGCAGTAATAAAAAAAATAAGCAATATCAAAAAAATCTACAAAAATGTCTGCAAAGAGAAATAATTAGAAAATTGATAATGAGAGAGATAAGTGTTTAAATGATAGTTAACAGAAATAATAGTAATAGATAATTATACAAAAAGTGATAGATAACTACAAAAATCAGATCATAGAAATCAACTGATAACTGTCGCTCAAGTGGTTAAAATCTTAACAAAATTTTGCTGAAAATTATGTTACAATTTTGTACAAAATAACTACTTTCCAAAATATTGAATTGATAAGCAATTAAATGTTCAATAATATATCATTATAACATTCATTAAACAATAATTAAATGGTTAATTGGCCACTCTGGGAACCATAATAAAAAAAACCTCAATTACAGTAGGGTATCGCAAAATAAAACATTATAGTTTGAGGTTGTAGCGCCACGGAGTAGACTTCGTTTCACTGTACACAATTTACTGGTTCGCCGCAAAGTTTAAGTGATATGGTAAATTTAGCAAAAGATAAATATAATTAGAAAATATTAAAGTCCAAATATTTACAGTCTATTAATTAAAAAGGTTCAAAATCATGTACAGAAGAATCCCTTACCTGTTAGCCCTCTAGGTAATCGAAAAAGGAAACTTTACTTAGATAACTAAGCGATTAAAAATACAGGTTTAATACCCAATAGGCTTAACAATCAGAAACATACTTTGGCTAAAATTAGGCACTTAGCTGGATCACTTTCAAACAGGTGGTTAAACAAGGCCTGTGATATAGATGGCTTCACCAGAAAGAACGTTGACCTGGCTCAATATGGAGATTGTCCCATTCAGAGGCTTACAATCCCAAAAGTGCAACACGATAACCCAAACTGCATATTTTTTCCCAAACGCTGTATATTATAAAAATTCATCAAAAAAAAAACAGAACCAATGAAGAAATCCAAAGACAATACTATAGTTATCCCAAAGAAGTATTGTATTTATTCCATATTCCATTCATATAGGCAGCTACAAAAACTATCCGTGCAATTCATTGGACCTGGCTATCTCAAACAGCTGATATGTGACAATAAATAAATATTTCCTAAAGAAAGAAAATCAACAAGAAAACAAAAAAATACTGTTTATATTTATCCAATTATTAAGAAAATGCTTTTTCCAATCTGTGATACATTGTCTCGAGGTACCTAACGAAATTTACAAATTACAGAATTAGATCAAGTTTCGATGTCAATCAAAATTTCAAAATGTAAACAAAAAAAATGATCTGACTATAGATGAAACCAATATTAATAAATGAAAAACAAAAGGTAATCATTAGTTTTATAGTAGGAAACATCGTTTACTGTAAATTTACGTTTCAAGTTATGCATGTCATTGACAACCTTTAAAGAAAAACGTACAAATCAAAAATCTATTTATTACTTTAATAATCTGAACCTGTAATTTAATATAGAAAAATGTAAACGAAAATATTTATTATTTAAGATCAATTTTTAACCGTAACACTATATAGATTTAGAGCTAGTGAATTTTTAGCGTATAATAAGTCTCCCTAATAATTTTGTGAAAACTAACGGAATGTTATAATTAAAGGAGGAGCCAACCTTTCAGATACCGATTAGGGGCTTAAGGCGAGAGTTACGGTGCAAAGTGGAAAATTTACAATTATAAAAATATGATAACCCGCTCCAACGAAAATTTATTTAAATTGGTTATAACTCGTAGAAATTCATAACCAAATTACAAACTGCTATGTGGAAGCTAACAGAGTTCCAGACAACCCGAAAATAGGTGAAAATTTGTTGGAAAAACATGGTCAGCTTTCTGTCTGTCACATTGCGTACTTTTAATATATTACTCAAATGATGTGTATACAAAATTACAAACACCGAAACTGAGACTAACTTCAGTTATAAACAATCAAAGTTAACGTGTTGTGTACGGCTCGTTGCCATGTTACAGTTCAGAAAAGAAAAATTAAACTTTTGACAGATATTTAATATTAAATAAATAAATATATAATTATAAATGAATTTTATAAATAAAAACCCTAAAATGAAGATCATAATAATTCGTCTGCTGATATTTCAGTACTATCCGCAGATTTAAATTCGTTTTTATCGTCACTCATAGTAGTGATACTAAAATTATCAATCTCATTATTTTAATTATCTGAGTCAGGCTTATTTATCAAAATATCTTTACAGTTGCAAGTGACTGTTCACCGTCGAACTATAGAAAATCATACGCATTTTCATTACTTATCAGAACGTAAATCTCAGGATATTATTTGTTTTAATTCTAACTGGCATCATGAGCTGACTTTCTTCTGTACTACTTGTAATATTAACGTCTAAATACTTGAATGCCATGATCTGTTCCACACTTTTATTATAGATCACTAGTTTACATCTTCTAGGTTCTCTTGATATTGTCGGAGACTGCGTTTTTTGGAAAGATATGATCATATTTAATTCCTTTGCTGTTGTTTCGTATCTATATAATAACTTCTGTCCTCATCTTCTGATACTATCACAGCATTATCAGCATAGCAAATAATTTTAAATTCCTTTTCACTCATCTTCTTTCCGCGTTTTTACCTCTGTGATGATCTGATACATAAAGAAATTAAAGAGGATTGGGATGAGACTATCCCCTTGTCGGATTCCTGTTGAGACTGGTATTTGGTTGGAAAGCTTATTGTTTGTTTTTATGAAAGTCCCGAGATCTCCGAGATCCATGTTTCTAATAATTTCGATTGCGTTCAGGTTTAAATTTTTTTCTTTAACAATTTCAGGACATTGTCAAGTCGTACCCTATCAAAGGCTCGCGTAAGGTCATTGAAGCACATAAAGGCAGTTTTATCATACTCAATAGCCTTTCCAGCTATTTGTCTATGGTGGATCTGTTTTGTTGGAGCTCCTGCCGTTCTTCACGGATGCCACTCTGTGACACTTCTTCTGCTAAAACTTTTGTAAACAACTTTGAAACTGTGTTTAATAAACTAATTCCTCTATAATTTTGTGGGTTTGTTTTTTCCCCTTTTTGAAAACTGGGATAGTTATACTTTGTTCCCACTGTTCTGGCACCTTTATGTTATCATATATCTTTTTAAACGGAGTTTATATTTCGTTTGTTAATGTGGCGCCATCGTATTTGACCAACTCATTATTATTATTTAGCCTTTGTGTTTTTCGATTTTTCAGCTTGGTCATTACTAATCCAATTTTTTCTTTCGATATTATTGGTTCTATGTGAAAGTAACTTTTCCATGCTTCTGTTGTTATTGTTTTTATATGTTTATATTCGTTAATTGTACCTCCGTATTGATCTGTCTTTTGATTGTTTGGATTTTGGCATTCACTGTATTTCTGACAATTTTGTATTCATCATAGGTGACAGTTTGACTTCTTAGTTAAAGATAAGCTATTCTTTTCTCTGTTGAAAGCGTTTTAGTATCTTCAATGAACCATAGTTTTGTGTTGAGCTTTCTATTTTTGTTCACTTTTCGTTTACCTAGTGCTTCCTCTGCAGCTGCTGTTACATTGTTAATAAGCCTCCTCCAAAATTTTGTTTTCACTAATTTTCATCTTTTGTCTTTGTTGGTGTTCATTTGATTCATATATTAAAACTAGTCAAAGTTACAGTCAGAAAGGTGATTATATTTGTCTGGGGTCTCGTCAGCTTCCACATAACTATCTATAATGGTATATGGAATTCTCGTGTGGTATAAATTGGTCCAGCAGGAAGTATAGAGTAACCCTATCTTCAACTTACGGTAAAATAACTGAAAGTGTTTATTTTCGTTATATTTTTCTAAATCATATTATACCTTCCCTCTTAGAATAACACTTAAGGCTGCGGTGAGGTTAGTGGCCTACAGGTAGGAACAAAACAAGGTCTGGTGAAATTTACTTGCTCTCAGACATACCAGCATCAAACACATGGTGACGCACTCATTGTTACAAATGACCAGTGACACCATGCCAAAAGTTTATAACTTTGACAGGCTTTACACCATTTATATTGGCTGGAAGGCTGCTTTTGATATCTGGCTTCAAGAGAATCTGACGGGGGGTTGCAGGGATAAGACCGTTCTCAGTCAGACAGTGTTGAAAGCTCTGGGATCGTCTTCAAAACATTATCGCTTTGGCAAATCACAACAAGGTTACCCTTGCGTGGGTACCAGGATACAAGGATGTCTTACAATGAAAAACCTCACATTTATTGGACCTGAATTGGTATTTGACATCACTAAGACTACTACTCGTGGGTTGTTATCCGGGTAGATAAAACATCAACACCAATTCTACTGGAACCTTATTGTGGACCTGAGGTATCGCAAACTATTGCTGGACAAATCATCCTGCAAATTAAACCGCAATATCTTGTGTTTAATCAGAGAATAGATGAGACTAATATAGAGCTAATAACCGGCTACTGGAACTTAAGGAAGCATCCACACACAATGGACATCTTTAGTGAAAAACCAACATGTAGATTATGTGATGGAGAGGGCAAAATAGCCTCATACATCATCATCGCCATCGAAGCTCTGACCTATTGGAGACACCTCAAGGATCGATCAATCCGGAGGGCTTATAATCAGAGGAAAACTAGTGACCAGGCTACTAAACCTGATCAAGGGGCAACCAACCTGTTCAAACAGAATCTATGTATGAGGCGACAAAATAAGTCACCATGTTGCAGTATAGGGCTTCTAAACTCTAGCATGCTGTGCCATTCAGTCAATCAATCAACCATAAAATCAAATATATTTTCCTTCTTGTTCGATACAGTATCACTATTGAGCCCTCAAGGTCATATTAATGAAAAGAGTTAGTTAAAAATTTCTACAATTTTAAAAGATTATGCTAAAGTATCAGTTCCCATGGTTTTCTTTAGAAGTTTAACTTAATTCGAAATGAAAAATAAAGCTGTTTCTTAAGCAACCCATATTTTACCAATGCTTTAAGTAGAACTAATTACACTTTCCCTTCTAAGCCAATGCGGTTTGGCCCCAACCTTATCCTTAATTGCTGAAACAATATATTATGTCCCTAAATTTCTCTAATATACCCACTTATCTTAAGTTTTTGACATTATCACCCCTCTTAACTAATGTCTTATCTTAGAAACCCAAAATCAGTTTACTGTATCTTAGAGGAGATTATCGTTACGGCCCTATAAATATTAATAATAAGAAAGATCAAATAATATGTCTTAAGGCAAATAGGGGGTGCTTTAAATATATATTATTATTTTCTAGAAGCATTGCTTTAACACATTAATTAAGGTGTCTTTGTGTAGTTGACAGGCATTTTCTATAAATTTAAAATTTTACTCAGACTTCAAAAAAGTACTAAATAAATTTGCCAATTTAATATTAAGAAATTAATTGCAATGTAAAACCGCCTTTAATTCAGTTTTTAAAAAAAGATTTAAATTAGAAAAAATTTCATTAAGATAAAATTAAAAAGGCGATAGCTCAAAGAAAAAAGCAAGAGAGATGTGATAAAGTTACCCAACCATCAATTTTTTATAGTTTTTAGTATCGTTAAAACAAGTTTTCGACGGAAATATTTTTAGCAAATACTCCTGAAAGTATATTCCTGAATGACCTTGTCATTTTGTACCCTAGCCGCGATATCTGGGACCTGGAGGGGCCAATGATGCATGCCTTCTGGATCGCGGAACGATGGTGCCACAGGGAAGGGCTTGTAATAAATCTGGACAAGGTCCAGGTGGTACTCTTTACAAAAAAGACGAAAATGGTGAGACTTTCCACAATTACATTCCTAGGAAGCATCAGTTAAATACTTGGGAGTAATTCTGGACTCACGACTGAACTGGAATGATTATACTGAGGCTCGACCCAAGAAAGCCGTATGTTCTTTCTGGGCTTGTAAACGAGTCTTAGGGTGCATATAAGGGCTGACACCTAAAGTGCTATTTTGGATTTACACTATGGTGATCCATCCCATGATAACGTACGCCGCTATTGTACGGTGGCGTAGTATAACAAAGCGCAAACAGTTTTCAACTTGACAAAGTTCGGAAAATGGATTGTGTGGAAACATTAAGTGCGATGAGAATTGCTCTCACTAGGGCTCTTGAAATTCTGGTGAACCTGCCTACTCTTCACTTATACATAGAGAACGAGACTACCCTCTAGAACAACGTGTGACAATCTTCACAGCGGAAATGTATGCTATTCTGCAGTGTGCACATCTCCGTGAGAGGGATATAGACAGGAATAAGGTAATAAATATATGCTCAGACTGTAAGGCTGCGAAATTGTCACTAAAGCCCAATGTCGCAACTTCGCGACTGGTATCTGAGTGTAAGGACGTACTGAATGGTATGACAAGGAACGGTTACACAGTTAGACTCGTGTGGGTCTCGGGCCACTCGGGCATAAGCGGAAATAAGGAAGCAGACCGTCTGACAGAGTTGGGTTCGGCAACTGAACCATATGGATCCCAACCAATTCTATATGTTCCAATTGCTATTGGAATAAGGTAATTAAAATCGGTGCTGGAAAGCAAATGTATTGAATTGTGGAGGAGAGCTCCTGGAATGAGGTGTGCTAAGGAATATATAACAGGACCTAACCCACAGCGTACTAAGGAGCTGCTCTGCTTAGGACGGAAAGAACTGCGAATGTGTTGGAATTATTGACAGGATATTTTCATCTGAAGGACCATCTTCATAAAATCGGTGTCGAAGACGACCCGACGTGCAGATGATATTTGGAGCAGAATGAAACTGTTGACCATGTCCTCAGAGACTGCCCTGTACACAACGGACTGAGACCGAGATATTTCGGAAATACAATTTTGTTACCGGAAACAGTTAGGCAAGTTCAACTATCGAGGCTGCTTGGATTCGCAAAGGCGATCGGCCTCGAATGACCTGCAGTTATAGTGGGATGTAAAGAGCCTAATAGAAGATGATCTAGTATCACTATCCTCGTTTTCATTCATTCATTCATGCTGAAAATTGGATCAACATATTTTACTCCTGTTAAAAGAAATGTGCAAGCATCAGTAACTTTTAAGTGTCTCGCATAAAAATCGATTTATCTCGAAATCCGCCAATTTTATCGAAATAAATTAAGAGTACATTTTTGAAGAGGAATGACCAAAGTATTTAAAAAATTAGTTTTCATCTCTTTAAAGTGACACCTGTCAAAAATTAGGCCCAACGAGTGTGGCTGCAAGTCCGTTTCTGACTTCCCTGATGATCTAAAGCATCTACTGTAGTACGGTTTAATGAGTCTTTATGGCCTCTATAAAATATTAATATTTCATTAAATTATACAAGTCGGTTCAAAACTTGAGCCTATAAGGTAAATCGCTTGGTACCCCTCTAGGTCTCTGTATCTCCGTTAAGGGGCACTTTAGGATTTTTTCTATAACAAAGTAGGGTTATTTTGACCTCCCCTGCATGCTCTCGGGAATTTGGGACGTACTTACCGGACCCCCTTTATATAGGATTGGGTAAATATCTCGGAATGACTTACTTAAGAGAGAACGAAAAGTGGCAGGGCATCTGGGATTTCTTCAATCTTCAGAACTACATTTTTTCCATTTGATTTTGCATTCCATATACCAGAGACGTCAATAACTAACATAAGATTTTTTATTTTTATAGCGAACAGCTTGACATTTTCCTGACAAGTGCTCTGCCATCAATCGAACTGCTCTGTCAGACAAACCATCGTATTTGAATATTGAATTAATTACATCATGATTAAGCATATCAAAAGCTTTGCCGAAATCCAACAGAACTAGCAATGTCAATTTGCCTTTATCCCAAGACCCCAGAATGTTATCCGTAAAAGTTAATATCCATGGGCTTTTTTGAATCCAGACTGGATTACAGGAATAATTTTTTTCCTTTTTAAAGTAGTCAGATAGTTGCTTATGTAATATTCTCTCTAGTATTTTAGTTCATTAAATTAAAGCCCATACAATTATTATTCAATACATCTCAAACACCTTGTATTTACTTAAATTTAGATTTAGTCCGTTAAATTGAAAAAAAGAAAACCAAAATTATAGATTCCAATTTCGTCCCCCTAAAAAAAATCAATATAAAACCCAATAAATTTCTAACAAATCCACTTAGTTCTCACTGCAAAGTCACGTACCCATATGAGGATTGAAAAAAACCTGAAGAAAAAAATACGTGCTTCTCTCCCTTGTCTTAAAATTGTTCACGTTTCAGTCCATTAATCAAAGGGGATTGTAGTTTAAAAATCTTTTAGGCCGACACTAGGCTGTTGAATTAAATTTGTTTTTAATTTTCGTTTAAAAGAGGATCCGAAATAAGGGAAGCTTTTTTAAATTAACTTCTTTTTCGCTGAGTTAGGATAGTCTGTGTTTAAGTATCGCGAAGAAAAGAAAATTTCCAAGTCTTTTATCTACACCGGATAGTGAAAAGGGATTACTTAAATACATTATGTCTTTTCTTATTTTAAGCATAAAGAGTTCAGGGAACACTGTGTTTTTCCTAATTTTCATCCTGTCACTACAAAGGCCTCTTTAATTGCACCCTTGTTATTTAAAATTCTTAATTAGAAAATAGTTTTTAATTACTGAGGCAAGGTTCAGTAACGTATTTCTGAATGACTAAATATTACATAAAGTATTCATACTATTTGAATGTAATTTATACTTTAGAAAAATTTACACCTTATAGTTGATTCATCTAGTTTTCGTTATCAGATTTCCAAGCCAAACAGCTTCGCACTCCCTCCAGGGATTATTCACTCATACCAGGTATACAAAAATACCAAAAATATGAAGCTCTATGGGACATGGTTTGCTGTATTTCCTACGAACTTTCAGACGGTCCGCGCGGTTGCAAGGAGAACTGCTTTCTGCATCGGTTTATACAGATGCTCACTAAGGCTAAATTACTTCAGGTTCTGCAGAAGGTTCTTTGGTGTCACTCCAGTTGTTGATAAAATTATCGGAATAGTTCGAACGCTGTTTATTGCCTATTATCTTCGGATTTGTACTTCCAGATCTCTGTATTTGGCGATCTTATCGTTGTCTTTGGTTGTTGTTGTTAGGTACAACAATGTCGTTTAGTGTAGTTCGCCTAGAAATTACATCTTTTAGTATAATATCTGGTCTATTATGAGCAACTGTCTTGTCCATCAAAACCGTTCGGTCCCAATATAACTTGAACTGGTTGTTTTTAATTGTCTCCGGATTGTATTGTAATAAGGCACTTTTC
The DNA here is from genome assembly GCA_034092305.1 of Diaprepes abbreviatus. Lineage (NCBI taxonomy): Eukaryota > Metazoa > Arthropoda > Insecta > Coleoptera > Curculionidae > Diaprepes > Diaprepes abbreviatus. The sequence goes on from JASJET010000129.1 coordinate 6,995,606, forward strand.
CTACCTGTAATAGGTTTAACTTATCTGCTAACTCTTGGTAGAGTATCTTAGCGGCTGAGTCGTGTCTTTCCTTATACTCGGTTGCGGCAAACGCTTGACCTCCTCCAGTTATGTGCTGGATTGTTTCTGATGTTCAACAGCCATATCTGCATTGGTCATTTTCTATTGAGGGATCTCTAATGATGAATTTCCGATAGTTCTTCGTCGGAATAATCTGGTCTTGGATAGCTACCAAGAAGCTCTCCGTTCCAGGACACATCTATCCTGAAATCAACCAGTATTTCGACGCTGAGTTGTCGATAATGTCCTGATTGACTCTATTTGGATGCCGTCCATGAAGTGGCTTCTGTAGCCAGGTTTGTAACTTCTTTTGGTCTGTTTGATGGTGAGAAGCAATATTCTGTTCCCTCAGCTGTAGCGGCGTTGACACGTTTGCTTCGGATATTGCTTGATGTAGTGTGGAAGAGTCCCCTAACCTGTGGAAATATGAACGTAAGATTATTATTTGTTGGTCGAACTGCTTACAAGATCCACCCTCTCTCTTCCTCCTTGATGTCTAGGAAGCATTGTATGTCAATATAACTCCGAGGGTGATGTTTTTGTGCTTTTGTTACGAGTGTTCTTATTTTTCTTTGCAGGTTTTGTATGTCCGTCCTGCTCCATTTTACAATTCCAAAAGAGTAGCTTGGTGCAGAGCAAGTGTATGTGTTGAGAGCCTTAAACAAATTTCTACTATTTAAGGGATTATTCAGGGTTATATTGTTATAATTGTATTTATATGTTAACAAACACATCTTTATGTCAAAAACTTAGTATTAAAGACCAAGAGGTGGAACTTTGGAATTATTAATTAAATTCATTAAATCCCGAGAATAAACAAAATTTTTAATTTTTTCTGACATGATAATACAAGAAAAATATTTTTTTAGTCTCTCATTGTTCGGGTCCAAGGGTTAAATGTTTTATTAGAGCATTTGTCAATATAAGGGAAAGTGGGGTAACTGAGGACGGCGAATAATTAGGAAAAGTTGAATATCAAATACCTTCCCCCGCACTACACCACCAGCATATGTTTAAGTAGAAGCGCTTGGTGTTCCTTAGTGCGATCGCAGAAGTGTGAGTGAGAGGACGCGCACATGTTGTCACGCTGAGTTTGACAATATTATTACATACTTTTGTTACGATTTTCGTCCTACATAGAAATCAATATAAAAATCATCTTTTTAAGGTTTAAAACGTCATATTTTGTTACTATCTTACATGTACTTACATCTGTTTATAAATTCCATGTAGCTTAAAGTTCACCGAGTAACGGCCATTTTGATTTGAGTTGCCAACTTCGAGTAATTAGGAACGGCGCCAGGAGGGTAAATATGAACGTTCCTAATTACTCCCATTAGTTGATTGATGCTGTAAAAATGTTCTAACTTTAGAAATTGTTTTAAATGTCTAGACATTACGAAAGAAAAACTACAGATATATGAAATCGAAGATCATCGCCATGTAATATAAGATGTTAGGAGTAACCAGCTTACTTTGAGCTAACCAGCCATCAAATACTCAGTTCAAAAAACAATTTTATTTAAGCAAGTTAATCAAGAAATATTTAAGAAATAAAAAAAATTTTGGTACTCTGTCTTTAATAAACACCAGGAAGACCATTTAGAAAGGTACCTTCTGGATTGCTGTGAGTCTTTTTATGACGTAACACTAAAGTCACTACGAAAGATTGCTTTTACGTTTGCTGAAGCTAAGAAATTGAAACATAAATTTAACGAAGAAGCTTAGTTAGCTGGCCAATAATGATCCTATTCTTTCATGTCTAGATATCCTTCCATCAGTCTACACTCCTGAAACTTCGTCACTTAACCGAATAAAACTTGTACCGCCACCGAAGATAAACTTTTTTTCTATCAACTAGAAGCTCTCCAAACAAAACACAGTTTTCCTAGTCATCCTAGCTTCAAGAGTAATAAAAACAGGCATAAGTACTGTTCACAAAGATTCCAAAATTTTGGCACCAAAAGGCTTAAAACAAGTACCAAAAGCGACAAGTGGAGAACGCGGTGTCATCATAACTGTTGTTTGTGCTGTCAGTTCTAATAGCATATATATACCTTTGATCTTCATTTTCAAAAGAAAGAGAATGACGGAACTGTTGCTTAAAGGCTGTAATAACGATGTGCTACAGTTTCTGATTTCGGTTGGATAAACGAGTACATATTCGTTGATTATCTGCAACACGTCATTCCTTTTGGAAAACCTACCAAAGAAGAATCAGTCTTAACAATACTGCAATTGAGAGGACAATTAAAAAAGGGAAAGTTCGAACAAAAAAGACTACTAAAAAGACAAAAACGAAGCCACAAGTTTAAGGTAAAGGCGTCATAAATTTGTAAGGGTGTTCGAAGTCAATGAAAATACTGTATATTCTGCAGCGAAAAATATGAATCTCCACTTAGAAGATTGTATCATGTTCGTCGTTTGTAATAACTGGGCATAAATGTATCTCTGGTCAATCCAATAAGGGTTACGTCTGTGATTTCTGTCAAACAAAGTAACTATAGTATTTATAAACATTTAATTAGGTCGTCTACAATTACCCCATATCATTCTTATTTCCCCCGCGGACTGATCTCAATTACTCCATACGGTATCGGGTAAATAAAAATGACAGTCTTTTCTATTTTCTTCCATTTTTTTGTAACTAGATTAGTAACGTTAATGTTGCACTAAAAGTTGGTTATATTTGTAAAAATCCCAGAATCATAATAATTTAAAAAATTCGGTACTAGAGGTGAAATCCCTTCAAAACCGGGACTAGGTACCTCCGAAACACGTCGCCAATAGAGACTACTTGTATTCTATGTATTTTTAGTTGTGGATCACGAAAATCGAAGTTCCCTGGGTCTAAAATTATTACGCGATCCTTAAAAATGCAAAAAACTCCTCTGTCAGTGGTGTTTTTCGCAATCTCAAGAAAAATATTCTACAAAATGAGTTCTTTTAAAGATTTTTTACAAATATGCAATTGAGCTGATAATTATGTTGAGGGATGATGGCTAAAACCACCCCCTAAATAGGGATAAAATCAAGAAAATGGACAGAAAAATTTTTCTTCGCTTTTCGCTCAAAATGTAGAGGCATATGTATAGAAAAAATAAGGAAAATTATTCTTACCCCTAAAAAGTGGTTTTTATACCCAAACTAAAAGTTACTGTTGAAAAAGTAGTCGTACGCCTACTTTTTTACTTTCTTGGAATGTTCGTTGAATTATCATGAATGAAAATGGTACACAATATTTTTACTCTTTCGAAGGGGCTAAAACCACCCCTACGGGGGAGGGGGGGCAAAGTCGAAACATCATGAATTGAGCTGGAAAAAATCAGAAAATTTATTTCTATCTTTGAAAATTTGTTTCCACCCGAATTAGATCCTTTAATTTTAGTTACAGTGAGATATAATTAAAAATAATATTTGCCATGTATTTTTTATTGACCTGCAATGTTTGATTAAATTTTTGAAAACAATACTAAAGAACATGTTCCGGTAGATGATATTTTAAAAGAAACTAGTTCTAGGTCGAAAAACTACATCAGAATTAGCTTAAAATTAACAAATGGAGGTATTATTTCAAGTATTTTTAATAAACAATATTAAAATGGTACAAATTTATAATCAAATTAAATTTATACGAAAATAGAATATACAAAATTATCTTAATCTCATTCTTTTCTAGTACGTTTCAGTATCTCTGTCTTCCAATGGCTGGGATTCATTTAAATCCAAATTTTCTCAAGAAATATCTATCCTTCTCCTTCTTCCAAGACTCTCTCCTTACAAGGCTTACAGAAGGCACTACAATGCAACCCTAATTTTGACAGGAATATCTGTTACCGTATCCCAATTTACAAGAGCAAGTAAATATTTTTTTAAAATTTTTAGGTAGTAACGGTTTTGCTGTATAGTATATTGTGTTAATGATAATTTATCGAACATTTCAAGAAAGTAAAAAACTACGTGTCTGGCTACTTTTTCAACATTAACTTCATTTAAAGGTAATGGAGGGGTAGTTTAGGGGTGGAAAGCATTTTTTATAGGTAATAATCATTTTTCTTATTTTTCCCTTCCACATTTTGAGCAAAAAGGAAAGAAAGACTTTTTCTCTCCGTTTTCTTGATTTTACGCCTATTTAGGGGTGGTTTTAGCTCTCGATTCTCCCTTAACATAATCATCGGCTATATTATATTTGAAAAAAATTCTAAAAATAACATTTTCCGTAAGATCGCAAAAAACAATTTTAGACCCGCGGGACCTCGATTTTCGTAATTAGGGACCAACAAGGCATACAAGTAATCTCCATTAGCGGCGTGTTTCGGAGGTACCTAGTCCCCTTTCTGAATGGACTTGTGATTCAAATTCAAAATTAAATAAAATCAAAATTTCATAAAAATGTAAAAAATATAAAACAAAATTGTAAGACTAGTCATGACCTTAATAGATAGATGGCGGGATACGTGAAATCTGCTTGTAAGAAATATTTATTGTATCGACGTAAGTGTAAAAGTTACGTTAGAAGTACAGGGTTTTTCTCGACTTTCAGACTATGAAACGTCGAATAAATTGACATGCTTATGGGCCTTTTTATGACGACTTTTCTCGCTCAGTGTTCGAGTGTAAAATCATAATGTTTTCAACTTGTGATTGTGAAGCTGAAATGAATTGAAGAGGTTTTTTCGAATAAATTTTTTTCTCAGTGTCTCTGTAGTATAGTTGGATTTTAAAAAATTCAGTGCGTGAACTTTGAAACATACGTGGTATATTTCAGAAATCGCATTTTTTATATTTATTTTGACAGTCTAGGTCGAACTCTAAGATTTCTTTATATCGATATAGTAACTTTTCAAAATAAAATTTTTGGGCATGTTTTTCAGAAAATAAAGAGATGTATATTGGACTGTTGAACAAATGCACATGAACGCGAATAATTCATATCAGTAGCCGCATAGCGATATGACGCGTTTACTCGGAATTGACTACAAGTCCCATGTTCATCATTTTATTTCAGCCATATCATATTCCAATATATATTCTGTACAATTAATAGATCAGTTTTTCATTAGAAAATTAAATATATCAAATAATTTAAAAGTATTATCGATAAAATATTTATTTGGAAAATATTCGCTCCATTTATTTTTATAATCCCATTTTAAATTTAACCATTATTTTAATCCCCCAATTCATAATAACTGTTTACCTTAAAATTTTATGGTAAATAATTTTACATAAATCTACATAAATTTATCTGAATGTCTCCCTAACGCATCACAAATTATAGGGAAAAATATAATATAATTACATCCATAACCATTTTTATCAGCAACAGGCTTAATGAAATGGCATCAACATTACTTTTTAAAAAATGATATCCTTAAGTCGTTTTTATAAGCCTATATTTATTTAAGGAAATGAAAATTAAAAAGAAAATTCAGAAGTGGGAATGGCGCAACGATATTTTCGTATTATTAACTATATCTTTGATTTTTGGGTTTCAAATCTGCAAGTAGAATCCTTAAAAATCTTTAAACTTACTATAAGTGAAATAAAATCGATTTACATGGTTTACTAAATTTAAAATTAATTGCTTACATCTAAAAAGTCCATTATCATGTAGCCAATAACAAACTATTATATTTGTCCCGCAAATGATTTAATTTAGGTTAGGTTAAAAGTAAATATGTTTATAAATCGTACTTTCAGTTTTGTTTCAGTTGTCCAAGTGACAACACGTGCGTGCATATGTTCTTGCGAAAAGTGAAAAAAAAATTGATGGAATTTTTGGGAAGGATAATAGCATTCCAGACTCTCTGCGTAAAAAGGAACTGCTTGTTATACTGTACGGAGAGTCTTAATGTAAATTGAGATAAGTAGCTTTATGCCAACGCTCCAGTTAAGGAGTCACTAAAAATTATAAGAAGGAAATTTGAAGAAGACCAGACCTTAGCAGAAAGCATGGATTTGTTGGAAAGGTGTTTGACTAATTCCTATTTTCAGGAAAAGGAAAAATTCTACACCCCGAATGATGGACTGTCGATGGGATCATCACTCTCAGCGGTGGTCGCAAATATTTTCGTGAAATGATTCGAGACTTTTGCAATTGAATGTGCAATTAAGCAGCCAAAATTATGGCTTAGATACGTAGACGATAACTTTGTTTCCTTCCTCATCTCAATCATATCAGCCCAACCATTAAACTAAAATATTTCGAAGAATTTGAGCAAACTCAGTGACATTTGAAAAATTAAGACTTACATTTTAAGATGCTATACCGGGTGTCAACGAATCTATTAGACAAGTCATAATTTCTAGAGTATTATGTGTATCAAAATGAGAATTGGTACAGGTAAATAGTATATGAAGGGGAGAGTTTTTGCATATTTTCTACTTTTCGGCCACTTTCGGTTTCACCGGAAATGGCCCAGGTTTTGAATTTTTAAATGGAACACCCTGTATATTTTAACATTTTTGGATTTCTGAGACAATTCTAGATCAGAATGTGACATTTTAAAAACTTTTTACGTCTACTTCATTTTTTAGAGCCACTTTTAAAATTGCATCTAGGTGGCCATGATCGGACGCAAACTAATCTAAGGCCCTTAGGTGATGTCAAAAAATACAATCGTAAAGTTTTAGTTACTAGTATGAAAGACAGGAATAAGACAAGTTGACAAAATTACGTTTTCATTTCTAACTATTAATTTTCAAATGACAACTACTTTTCGAAAAAAGCATTCTTTGACGAATCTAACGTTACTAATTTATTTGCGATTGGATTAGACATAAGAACAGAAATTAAATATTATTAAGCAAAATATTGGATAATTTATTTACTTATGACAAGTGCGCCATGGACAGCCATGATGCATAATAATTTGCAACTGTTTTTATCAAGTCTTCTTTAGAAAACAAAGCACTCACTTAAGTAGATAATGACAGTAACATACGCTCTAAGAACAGACGTAAAAGTTTAGTTTAAATTTTCGTTAAAATAATGTATACTCAAAGTGAAAAAGTGGATATGTTATTAATATTTGGAGAGTATCATAGAAATTCAAGTAATGCTGCCGAGTTGTATGCTCATAGATATCCGAATCGGCAACATCCAGCCCATCAGTATTTTCCGTATGTCGAGACTTGTTTTAGGCAAATAGGAAATCAAAAGGCGGAACAGAGGTTTATCATAAATGAAGAGACTGAGATTAACGTACTTGCTATGGTTGAGGTTGATAAAACAGTTTCGTTAAGAAAAATTGGTCAAGAACTGCAGATAAGTTATGAATCAGCAAGAAAAATACTGAAAAAGCATGGATGGCGATAGACGGGTAGTGATTTGTGATTGGCTGCTTCAAAATCATAGAGTTAACCCAAATTTTATCGATTTTATTCTATTTTCCGTTCTATGTTCAATAAGCAAAATACTCGGTACTGGGCCCAACAAAATCAACATGAAATGAGAGAGGGCAATTTTCAAGAAAGATTTGGCGTCAATGTCTGGGCTGGTATCGTTGGAAACAGAATAATTGGGCCAATATTGTTTCAAGGTCAGTTAACAGGGGTTAGATACTTAGGTTTTCTTCAAAATGAAATCGAAAATCATCTCAATGATATACCTTTAGCAGTTTTACGGCGAATTTACTTTCAACAAGATGGAGCACCGCCTCACAATACTAGAGAAGTTCTTAATTATTTAACAGAGCATTTTAATAATCGAATTATTACAACCAATGGTCCGGTACGGTAGCCAGCCCGCTCACCGGATCTTACTGTGCTCGATTTCTTTGTCTGGGGATATGTTAAAGAAAGGGTTTACTATGGAGCAGCCCCAGCTACTCTTGAAATATTAGAAGAAAGAATTTTACGGGCATTTAGAAGTATAACGCCCCAAATGTTATAAAACGTGTTGAGAGAAACAATTGAACGAGCTGAAATGTGTCGTTAAAAAGAAGGAATGCACTTTGAACATTTACTACACTAAACTTTTTAACAAATTCAGCTACTCTACTTTCAAATATTTTAAGTGCGTCGTCTAAGTTATTAGTTTATTTTGTTAGTTTTTTGTTAATTTTGTTAAATTTTTAATCCAATTCCTGTCTTTCATACTAGTCACTAAAACTTTGCGATTGTATTTTTTTGATATCACCTAAGGCCGTTAGATTAGTTTGCGTCCGATCATGGCCACCTTGATGCAATTTTAAAAGTGGCTCTAAAAAAATGAAGTAGACGTAAAAAGTTTTTAAAATGTCACATTCTGATCTAGAATTGTCTCGGAAGTCCAAAGATGTTAAAATATACAGGGTATTCTATTTAAGAATTCAAAACCGGGGCCATTTCCGGTGAAACCGGAAGTGACCAGAAAATGGAAAATATGTGAAAACTCTCCTCTTCACATAACATTTACCTGTACCAATTCTCATTTTGATACACAATACTAGAAATTATGACTTGTCTAATAGATTCGTTGACACCCGGTATATATTGCTGTGATATAAAACCTATATAAATCAAAAAAGCAATTTTTGCATTATTTACGTTAGCATATTTAGTCGACAGTATTCCCAAAAATATATTAAAGAAATAGACTATGTTATTAATTTATCCCACAACAAATGAAAACAAAAATTCAAAAGAATTAGTTATGTAGACAATATTTCCAACAAAATTAAAAATATATTAAGAAGACAGAATATTAATATTGCTTTCGAAACGAATAAAAACCTTGGCAAATATATTAGAAATAATAAAGATAAGACCTGCAAAAGGCAGAAATGCGGAGTTTATAAATTAAATTGTGGTTCATGTCAAAAAAGTTACAAAGGTCAAGCAAGTCATTTCTTTAATATTAGAATTAAAGAGCACAAAAGAGATTACTTACAAAAAAAAACACAATTCAGCGTACACAATATATTTTTTAGCTGAAAATCATAGCTTTGATGAAAACTTTAAAATACTACATACTAAAAATAAAAGCAAAACGTTGACCTTATAAAGGATGTTTCTTATAGAGGTATAGAACTTTTAAATGGAATAAAACAAAGATAAATTTTTTAAATTGACATGAAATTTACTTTATTCGAAAGATAACCTTCTGGCATTATAATTTAAAGATGACTTCTGGCATATGACCGCCACGGCTGGCTCGGACGTAGTCTAATCTGGAGGTCCAATTTTCGATGACTTTTTCCAACATTTGTGGCCGTATATCGGCAATAACGCGGCGAATACTGTCCTCCAAGTGATCAATCGTTTCGGGCTTATCGGCGTAGACTAGCGACTTCACATATCCCCACAGAAAATAGTATAGCGGCGTTAAGTCGCACGATCTTGGAGGCCAATTCACGGGTCTGAAACGTGAAACTATGCGGTTATCAAATGTTTCCTTCGATAAATCAATTGTAGCACGAGCTGTGTGACATGTTGCGTCATCTTGTTGAAACCACAGCTCCTGCACATCATGGTTGTTCAATTGATGAACGAAAAAGTCAGTAATCATGGCTCTATAACAGTCACCATTAACTGTAACGTTCTGACCAGCATCGTTTTTAAAGAAGTACGGACCAATGATTCCACCAGCCCATAAAGCACACCAAACAGTCAGTTTTTCTGGATGTAACGGTGTCTCAACATACACTTGAGGATTATCATCACTCCAAATACGGCAGTTTTGTTTATTGACGTATCCATTCAAACAAAAGTGAGCTTCATCGCTAAACAAAATTCGCTTATGAAAAACGGCAATCTTGTTTTGGGCCCATTTACCGAATATACGCCTTGCTAGGTGATCGTGTGGCTTCAATTTTTGCACGAGTTGGATTTTGTAAGCACGCAAACCAAGATCTTTCCGCAAAATCTTCCATAAAGTGAATGGACACATATCCAATTCCTGTGCACGATGGCGGATAGACTGATTCGGGTCTTCCTCTACGCTACGCTCTACAGCAGCAATGACTTCTTCTGTACGCACTGTACGACGTCTCTGTGGATGCGTATTATCATTTAGAGTAAACGTGGTGCGAAAAACAATTAAAATGTGAAAACCTTGACCCCCTAATTTTAAAACCATTCTAAACTGACCGCACAGTGATTAAGTTGACAAGAGCAACAATAAGTCAAGCAAGTTTTAAACCCTTAAAATACAAGCATAAAAACAATTCTTTTATTACTGAATCGGTAAAAATGAAGAATTTTATTTATTTTCGGGATACAGCCATTTGACTTAAATATTTCAAGGCTTTGTAGCTAGGTTTTTATGCTTAATATCCCTATATAAGCGTTTATTTGTTGACATATGTAATATAAATTATGATAATATCATAAGCAAAACGAAACTGGTCACCTAGAAGCAAGCAACTAACTCAGCTGTTATGTTTAATTACGTACTTGAATACCTTTCTTAACTTTGTTTGTCATTACCAATTTGACCTTTAAGAAAGTAGTGGTGCTACGAAATATGTCATGCCCATTTAAAGTATGATTTTAAATAAAAAAAAAACAAAAAAGTGAAGATTTGAAACAGTTCTTTTAATATGTAATATGGATCTCGATTAAGTATCGATCACTCCAATAAATTAATGGTACTAAAGAATTCCGGTTTTATTATTTTTTTGAGATTAAAAATATTTAAATAAATATATTTTCCTAATTTAAATTTTATAACCGTAATATTATTTTATTTGTATTACATCCCTCGCGCCAAAACAATTATTTAGATTACACTTTTAAGTTAAAATATTTTGCATAAATCTACATAATTTGATTTAAATTTTTCTCCTGTGGATCGCAAATTATAAAGAAAATTATAAATATAATTAAGCTCTTATTATTTTTATCAGAAATAGGCTTAATTAAATGGCGTTTATAATATGGTGGTCAAAAAAATTAGTATTATTAATTTTCCTGCAAGATTGGTATTAAAGAGTCTTCGAGTGGCAAATTATCTTTTTTTTAAAATCAATAATGGCAGACGATAAATTTGATATGTATAAATTTTGTGCAAAGCTGGCACTTAAACATTTTTAAGGTGTAGATTACATATGTAAATTAATTTTTTAAAAATTCATTATGGCGAGATAAAAATTTTTAATTTTTTTCAAAAATTGGTGTTAAATGTTTTTGATGTAATAGATCACAAATATAAAGCCTTCGTAAAATGAAATATGGCAGACTAAATTGGTGATTGGTTAAATTATCTAGCGGACTAAGAACAGGTTGAATGCCATTAGCACGTTTGGGAGCCTGTTCACTAGTTTTACCGCTGAGTATAAACATTCACGATTGATCTATCTTTGAAGGTGTTTCGAGTAGGTTAGATTTTCGCATATGAAGTTGGTGTGTGAGACTGTTCGGCTTCATTACATGTTGGTTTTTCATTATATATGACCATTGTGTGGAAATGCTTACTTAAGCTGCAACTACTTTCGTTGAATGGAGTGACCAAGAAGAAGCATGGTGCATATGTAATGGAACAAACACTAATTATTTTATGCTGATTAACGTGAAGCATATTCCATTAGAGGGAAGATTTAAATAATGACCCTGTAGATGAATTTTAACCATGGGAACTGATAGAGTATATATTTTATATTACTTAATCTAAATCTAAAGGAAAAATAAATCAGTTTTAAGCCTAATCTTAATGTTTTCTTAAAAATATATAAATCCAGACAATTTATGAGTACATAAACTAAAAATATTGTACTCTTTTTTAAAGTCAAAGAAATTCTATCCTGATTCTGTAATTAAATCCATAGGGATAAGAACCAAGGGTAGTCTTACCACGCCTATAAAATATTTTAAATAAAATATGGAACGATTTTCCCATTATTAGGAAATAAAAGAATATTCAACTAAAATCACTATAATGCAATATATTCTTTAGGTTACCTGTACAAAGAATTCGTATGATGGCTGTTTTTTCTATTTACAAGAATGAGTGAGTTAAATACCTAAAAGAGCCAATTATTTTTTCATGGTCATTAATATTGTTTTCTTTTAGTTATAGAAAGTTTATTAACCTTTTGTATAAAAAAGAAAATCAAGACGCTTCAACCTAGACCAATTTAGGAATTAAATAACTGCTATAGAATTGTTGACCTTCTACGAACGAGAGGACCGAGACTTTTGAGAACGGAATTCACCCTACAGGGTGTACGACTGAGATATATAATAACAGGAATAGCCGCGGGGGATCTGGGACGTAAAGCTCGAGGGTTTTTTTGTATAAATAATAAGCTTTAATTACGATTTGAAATTCATTCCAAGTGGTACGGTTTTGAGAACAGTTCATATTTTTACTTTTGATTTTCCTAAGGAAGGTTAAAGGGAAATCCTGTTTTATTTCACTTGGAAAAAGGGGGATTTTAGAACCTTTTTTAAACAATTTAAATAGGTATTTTCTATGTTTCTATTTTTTTCTTAATTTATATTTTAGAAAGCTATTTATACGATTTATCTTCAAAATTGGGTTATTGAATTTTTATTAATAAAACGGCCACTCGGAGCAATAAGTTTAGTTACTTCGGATTTGTTAATCATTCATAAATATAAAATTTTCATTGTAAATTATTTTGTTTTCTATTTATATGTGTTAATAGATTTAAGTATCTTCAGAAACTTTGTTGATTTCACAAGAAATTTTAATGATACTAAAGTCGCGAGCATACTGATGAAGAGCTTTAAAACAAGAGTTGAGATCTGACCAGCTAGATATCAGGATTTCGTGAAGTTCCGAGTTTGGGTATTGATAACCCCGAAATATCATCTAGTTGCTTAGTACTAAAGCTGCAAGAACCAAGAGGAACGACCAGAATTCCAGAGCGCCTTTGTCATTGTAATATTCATTTATAGATTCTTTGGGATAGTTACTAACTAATATGGGACAGGAGTAAATCGTTGTCTAAAGGGCCATATGCTACCAAAATTTTCGTTTACAGGAGTTCACGATCAAATGCTGTCGCATATAAGACATCTCTTACCTGTCCAAATTATTTTTTTTTAATAAGGTTGCCACTTTGTTTTTTTAAGGTTTTAAAAAAGAAAACCAAACTTTATATCTTTATATCTTAAGTTGGAAACTCCAATAAAACACAAAAATTCCTGCTACGTAACTTAAGCTATATTGAGTTAAGGCTATTCCAGTTTTGGTTAATTGTGGATAAGGTATTAAATTTTGATCAAATCAGACTCTGTGATAAGAGGATTTAGGATCTGGGAGACGTTATCTAATAAAATGTTATTTAGATTCTAGCTGCCTTCCTCACATAGCCTCATAATGTGAACTTAATTAGAATATCCATACGTGTGAATTTTAAGTTATATAAATGCAATGGAATGGATGTTGGGTCTGATTTTTTTTTCTTTTTTTAGGTAATTTTAAGTAAAATAATTAAACTAAATTATACAGGCGTTATGAAGGTCTCCGGTAGCTGTAAGTTCAAAAAATTCGGTCTCATGTTGATACGTGGTTGACTGCGTTCTTTAAAAAAATGTGGCAAGCAAAAATAATCAAAAAAATGTCTCGGCTATGTGTTTCCAACTCTCGTTCTTAATAAAAAAAATTAATAAATTATCACACGATGAACGAATAGCGACATACACACAGGCCAATCTAGAAATAAGAAATATAAAATAAATAAAGCGGCATAAAACAATATATAGGTTTTTCTTTTAAAAAAACTTACCTCCAAAGGGCTCTGGTCTCCAAAAGAAGAACTACAAGATAGTGGTCACAACCGGTCAACGGCCCAACGAAAAATGCATCATCTTAAACCCCGAACTTCTAAAGTCAATTTTTTTTCCTTCAATTTGTTCATATCTTCGAGCAAAAGACTTACAATACGTCCAAAACAAAATAGCGGTCTTGCTTTTACACGGAACGGATCCAGAAAAGACGACTAAGTAGTAGTATTGCCAATGTTTACTTCTTAACATTAAATGACAACTTTTAAACTGAAAATAAAAACTTCCAATTATACAAAATATCGTTGCATTAATGGGTGAAACTATGAAAACGCTACAAAGCTGCAGTGGCCAGTTATCAGTTCTCTAACCAGCCTAACCTGTTTGCTTAAACGCAGGACATTGCGGCTTTGATAACCAGTAATGGTTTGCTGTGTCTGTGGCTCGCAATTTGGTTTCAGTGGGTCTGGTGTTTGTGATTTATCCACCAGGATATTAACTGACGAATAGCAGCCTTAGTGAAGTTAACTATTGGTTCCTCTAGTTGAGTAACTTGTCCATTATCTAGCATACCTTTCTGTCCTGATCTTGTTATGATTTGCCATATGGTTTTCAAGACAATTCGAGACCTGTTTAGATTGTACATGATTTACGGTCTTTCCCTACATTTGACTGTTAAGTTTTTTATCTAACCAAATCAATTGAATTTGTATCGAAAAAAAACCCTATTAAATTTTGATTTGTCAAATCCATTCGAACATTAATACTCATATTTGTATTCAAATATTATTTTTCTGCTGCATGATATTCGAGAAAATCACGTTTTTATGTTGAATTGTTTTGCATAAATCTCCATAAACCAATCTAATTTTTTCCCCAGTGGTGCATAAATTACTCGGGAAAGTTCTTTATAAAACGCAAAATATTTTTCGGTGGAGCCGTTAAACATCAGTTTTAATGATATGTTTTTACATAGGTATTTAGCAAGGATTAAATCAAGTCAATTAAAAAAGGCAATTTGAATTTTTAATGTGAAGGGCGTGACCGTTAAAAAGGTCGTTGACCTGTACATGTTGTAGTGTGGTTTAAGGCTCTTTAGAATTGGGGCTTAGTTGATGACATGAACTTCATCCAATTCTCACGAGGGTACTAATTAATCTATATATACATATATGGAACAATCCACATCACTTTTACTCCTCCTATGTCCAAAAATTGGGGAAACTTAAAAATATGACGAACAGCTTAAAATCTTCGTCCGTATATACACTTTTGAATACAACATTGCATATGAACCATACTGGCACAAAACGTGAGAAATCATTATACACTTTTGAAACATCTCTTCTTTTAGCTCGTTAAGATTTCAATTTAGCAACATTTTACTTTGGGGAACGAAAATTATGTATCCCAATAACACCCAGATCATTTAAATAATCAAGTTCACATGCTTAAGATCCATAATCTAAATATAAGAGCGGAGGTACAAAATACTCATGTGGAGGTAGGCGCGGGTCCAAGGGGGGACGGGATGGTGGAGGCGATCGCCCCCCCCCCAATAACTTTAAGTTCAGGGAAATAGACCCGATATTGCCTCTTATACTAAAGTTATACTAAACTAGAGAGAGAAATAAGTCTTTTTTTACCCCTTTTTTCTTCGCAAACTATCTGTGTTCTTTAGTCCGGTGTCTTTGGAAAAATCTGTCAGACACATATATTTTTCATAGGAATGAGTTAGAAATTTTATAATCAAAAATAGCGGTCTGGTAATGGACTATTTGGGTTGGATAACAATAGATATTTGGAAATGTGCAGTGTTAAAAAGGATTTTAATCCTTGTCATTGGCGTCGGAAGCAGATTTATTTTATCACTAAGTATTTATGGCATAAAATATTATTATAAAAAGTTTTTATAATATAATTTTATATCTTATGATTTCTTAATTCACATACATTACAAAATATAAATAATTTTGAAATATTTAACATAAATCACAACTGTATTTTTATTATTTTTCATTTTGGCATAAAAACCGTTGTTGGCACATTCAGACTAAAATGTAGCCTTATTCTCTCAAAAAATTCTATATTATAATTTAAATACTTACAAAATATCTATTGTCAAAAATACAAGAAGTTAAACATATAAAAAAAATACATTCGTCCATATCATAATAAAATCTTTTTGGGGCTATCGGTTATTTTATGATTAATTAAAAACATTTTTAGGACTTTTGACGTTTCAGTTATTTATTTCTTAAACCATCTGAAGAATTACAATTAAACACTAAAAAGGGTTTCAAATGTAATTAATTTTTATATGTTATAGTTAAAATTGGATCTACTTATTTTTAGTTCTATTGCACTGACATCTTAATTTAATTTACTTTATTATATGGAAAACTGATAGCCCTATAAAAATAAAATAAACATGTTAATTCTACACGCTTAAGAAAAAACACAAATACAATAATAAAATAATAAAAAAATTACGGTTAATTGGAATTAAATATATATAAAATTAAAGAGTGGGACACACTAAAATAAAGATATATAAAAAATAAAAAAATATATAAACAATATTAAACAATAAAATACAACAAAAACAAAAATTTAAATAATAAATTGTCTTTACACTGATAAACATTACGTATCTAAGAGCAGTAAACGCAAAAAAGTTGTTGTTAACATACTCCTGCCAGAAGTAGTGTCAGTAATAAAATAACACCTCGACGTATTAAAACAAAAACTCTCTTGAATGCAGGACGGTTAAAGACATGAAAAGTCTTCTCAAGCTGTGCCAGATGGTCCTGCTTTAAACAACTTGTCAATGCACTTTGCGAGTCGAACAACATCCTTACAATTCAGCAAAACGAATATACCAGAGGCATAATGGATTGCAAGCACCAACTTACTAGATTTTCTATCATCTGGAATCAGGTCTACACCAACCAAAGAAAACTTTTCGCCACTTACGTCAACTATCAAAAAACATTTGACTTAGCAGATACTGAGAAGATAATAGAATTGGTGTACATATTATGTCCTTTCTAGAACACGTCATGCCAATCTGGATAACTAGGATCCAAATGCAAATATCTTCAGGTAACAACATTGACTGGTACAGATAGAGTCCCAATCCGAAAGCGATTACTTCAAGGCTATTCACTAAGCCCATTATGGTGCTGCCTTGCAAAGAATACATTATCACACTATCTGAAATCCACCAAATATGATTTCAATGTGTATAAGCGCAAATTGACAGCTGCCACAAGACATCAATAAAAATTATGGAATATTCACAAATTTTCATAAATTTTCTTGAAAAACTCATTTAACTATTTTAATATAGAAATAAGTGTTTCGTTTACAGATTTTTATTGAACAATATCAATTTCAATTAGTATCTTCATTAATAAAAGAACATACCACTTTGTGTACGACCCTGTTATTAGTAAACTTATTATTATATAATTTGAATTCCCGGTAAGGTCTAATTATCTTAATATTAATATATTTTTACAGTTCTAATATAATTAAACGTTTTTTCAATTATTATAAAAAAACTAATATCATTTTAGTTCTATAACTTCCTTTTTTTTATTTGGTAGGTAAAAAAAATAATCAATACCAACTATTGGTACCTGATGAAACAAATATATCGTATTTTACTAATGTTTTTCATATTCTTTTTTTCCTTATGATAGAGAAATTTGCTCAATTTTAACACATTCTTTGATGGTTCGTTGATAATATATGTTATTCAAAATATATATTCATCCCTAAAACTTTTATCAGTTCTATTACGGACAATGTAGGGGTTATCTTTGAATTATATATATATATATATATATATATATATATATATATATATATATATATATAATATTATAAATATTTATGTGGGCACGACTGCTTATATTTATTAATCTCCCTTAAATTGTTTAGGTTTATGTTTTCTTGCAAAATAATTAACGACACTACATTGGTGTTTAAGGGCGCAACACTTCATTAAGTGAGAAGAAAAGTTCATTAATAACAATAATTCATCAGAGTACAGTTGAAGGTTAGTAGCAGCACTAACGAGCAAAAATGCCGAGGTAACTCCTATGCCGGAGAGTAGGGATGAGTTATTCAGAGCGCCACTGCATCTATAGGTAGGCTGAATGAAAAATCTTCCGCGATGTCGCTAGGAATTAGGTTTCAATTTTTCCCCTATAGATAACTAGGTACGCAAAAAAAACGCAAGTGAGCATGTGGGACAAATAAAAGTCGGTATAGATAGTAATAATAAAAATATTTAGTTTAAATATAAAAAGTAGTGTGGTAGCGTCAGCCAGATATCTTATTATAGAAAATTTCAACAAAGTGACAACACGGAAAAAATTACATTGAACTAAATCAATAAAACTTAATCAGTTCACCCTCTGATCACGGGATAGTATTATTTTGCAACGTTTTGCAAAAATAAAAAAAATAGATTAAACCAATAGGTCCTCATTACAACTTACACAACAAAAATAAATCATTAAAGTTTGCCTGTCTAATGGTGTGACCGCCAGAAATATGATCTCTTTTCTCAGCGACACAGGCACTAGTGTAGCGTCAACGGGTATAAGTGGAATATAAACTAGTACGGAATATACTAGTTGTTAAATGACGCGTAGGAAAGGTTTTAAGAATAATATAGTCCGTAAGGAGGATCTCAGGAATAACATAAACCTTAGGGAGGATTCCAGTACTAATATAACCCGTAGGGAGAACCCCGCTGTTTTTGTCGACTAAGCAAATTCCTTGTTGAAATGAGCAAAAACTGTAAAAATCCCTGTTTCCAGGTTTATCCCGGTAAAAATACATACCACCAAATATGCAAAAAACTGTAACTCAATAATTCAATACAATTACCAAGCCAACTCAAACGACTTTCCAGCCCCAACTTCTAGAGGATGACTCAAATCACAATCTAGATAGAAGTCTTCAGTTTTCTTTAGCCGAGTTCAACAGGAAAAAGTGAAATTCAAGGCTTGCGCATAACACTACTTTATTTTGGCTCATTCACTTAATACGTTTGAAATAAATGACTGCTCAAAAAAAGACCCTGGGCAACAAGAGTTGGCTGCAATAAATTTGTTAAATAAGCCAATTCATTAAGCATTAGCATTTTTCGATCAAAAATTACATAAATAATTCAATAGTTATTTTCAAATTAAAGAAATATATTTTAAGTCACACAAATCTCGGCAACCCAAAATATCCTTTAAATATTCGTAGGCAGGAAAACCGAGATCTATTTGAAAAAAAAGGTAATAGTAAATTCAGCATCGATAAAAAGCAACTAAGCACAGTGTAGTGCAATATCAGTTAAAATGGTCAAACTGGAAATAGAATTGTATTGTATATTGTACTCTATGGAATGCTTTTATTAAGAGAATTTGTGAGAAATACTCCAGATTACAAATATATTACGAAGCCCATATTATACCACTTTATAATTTTAAAAATCAATTTTTTGTCAAGTAGCAACTCAAAATTATGTGTTTTATATTTTATGCGTTAAGAAATAATAATTTTTTATTTTTGTTACAGGTAGCTGGAAACAACCGAAAAGAACTGAACACCACTCTTAAACATAAATCAATTTAATGCCCCTATCTTGTATACGGTAAGACTTCAAATTTCTTCTTCTGATTTCGGGATATATATATATATATATATATATATATATATATATATATATATATATATATATATATATATATATATATATATATATATATATATATATATATATATATATATATATATATATATATAGACAGACTGCATTATTTTGTTTTTTAAAAACAGTTTATTAATATTTTTCCATATGGTGCAAAATCTCCACCAGTCGCTGTAGGTAAACCCTATAGTTTATTAAAATTGTTTCTTTTTTCCACTCATTGGAATTAAACATTTATAAGCAATCGAACATTATTATGCGAACTGTAAAAGTTCGCATGTTTTCAATTTTTCTGAACAATGGAAAATAAACATGAGTTTACACGTCGAACACGCAATAAAGGTGGATAACATCATTTAACACAGGGAAAATCAATGTGCAACAATATAAATACATTCAGTTGGAGTGAATTTTTCAATTAAAACGGGCTAGCATTATTACCGTAATAGATTAATAAAAATGTTATTTTACCAGTACTGTTTGATGTTATACGGGACGTTTGAAAATATTTTCAACTTAAATAGATCTTCTTCATCTTGTAAAGAGTTTAATTTTGGACCCGTACTGAATTAATAAGTAAGAAGATACCGAAGAACTCTGAGAATTTCCAAAAACCTTATAGATGGAATGGTATTGGTAGGACGTAGGTATAGATGGAGCTTCTAAACATAATTAAGAAACGAAAATTAAATAATCTGATATATTAAATGAAAACGCTTATGCAGCGCATCCTAAAGACTGAGATACTGGGAATAAAGGGACTGTGACGAGGAGAAAGATAAAGTAGCCTAAGAACTTGATCTCCAGCGTTGCTCTGGTTATTTTCATCCTTCAGAGTAAATAGGGGTAAAATGAAGAGATTAATATTTCCACAACAAACATTTTCCAAAATGAGACACTGTACATCTGAGGTGACGGAATCCTCCTCCTATAACAAAGATTGTTGCGCATGACCTCTTCTTTCAGCCGCGTTTTCGTACTACGCCAATTCTACCCACAACATGGCCTCCCATAATCTACCTGCAGGAAAGAGGAACGCTGAGCGATCAAGTTTTATAAGTACCAATACTAATTCTTATTAAATTCAGTGGAACTCCTTTTAAGCGGTAACTGGAATTCATTTCATATATTTACGCCCCACACGCATATTTCCCCCGATTCCGGGATCCTCATTGGTGATACTTATTGCCATGATGTAAAATTACTTTATTTGTTTAATCTCTTGTAACAATTGAAAGAATGCCGTTACTTTCATCATATCTGTTATATCAAATAAGTTAAGAAAGAAAGAAATTTCTTTGGTGGTAAGTTGGGGACACAATTTCACTTGTAGATGAGTCTATATATTAGGCTCGGTTTTTATGTTAAATATGAACTTAATATATTAAATTTAGAATTTGCGTGAGCTAATAAATTACTAACGTCTCTCTCTCTCTCACTCCCTCTATGCAGTATCTAGCATCTACAAATGGATATATGCCGTCTACAAATTTCTCCATTCTGTTCTATTTTGGGCTTTCGCCATCCAGTTTTTTCCGGCTCTTTATCTGATATCATCGTACCAAACGCATTAGGGGTTGTCCATATCTTCTTCTCTCTGTCCAAGCTTTCCATTCTCTTGTTCTCTTTGTCCACTTTTTGACGTCCATCCTGTCTAAATGTCCTACCCACCTGTATTTTGCTCTCGCTATTGTTTGTATAGGGCTGACGTGGACAACTTTTGGAAAACTGAAAAATATACTTAAATCGAACATCCCTGTTTGCTTGAAGAGAAAGGTGTTTGACCAGTGTACCCTCCCCGTTTTGATATTAGATCAGAGACGCTAACACTAACAAAGAAAAGCGTAAATAAGTTGAGAGTGACACAATTGGCCATGGAAAGATCTGTGCTGGGAGTTAGCATCAGAGATAGAATAACGAATACAGAAATACGACGAAGAACGGGTGTTGCAGATGCAGTCAGAAGAATTACAACGTTAAAGTGGAACTGGGCTGGACATGTCGCTAAGAACACGGACAATCGATGGACGAGAAAAATCTTGGAATGGAGACCAAGACAGGAGGCTTATCGAGAAAAAGGCCGCCCGCCTACCAGATGAACTGATGATATAAGGAGCATAGAATCAAACTGAATGCAAGCGACACGGGACAGAAATAAGTGGCAAAACTTACGTGAGGCCTATGTTCAACAGTGGACAAGATTGGGCTGATTGATGATGATGATGATTGTTTGTGTAATATCTTCAATTTAGGTTTATCTCTGTATCCAGTCATTGGTTTTCTTGTCACGTTTGATTAGACCTTCTCCTTCCATAATATGTCTCCGAGTTACCTTCAGTTTATGGCATACTTCCAAGTGTCTACTCCATAGTTCTGTGCGCCGAGTGCAGTTCTTGCAATCCTATCTCTTCTGATTTGTCTCGTAACTCTTTAAATATTTCCTTAAATTTAATAGAATTATTTTCAAGTATAATTAAATCGTTTGCGTACTAAAGATTTCTTAGTTTCTTTATTCTATATTTATATCTCGTTCTTCCTACTTCAAGTTCTTGAAAATGTTCTCCGTGGTCAGTTGAGGTTAGGTCAGGTTAGCTTAAGGGGTATAGCAAAATCTTGTCGTATATCCCTATGAATTTTATTTATACTTTAACTATGCTTGTGGCCATTGTATTGTATTTATGTATCAAAAACTTTTCTTATTTAAGTGCTATTCTGTCTCGTAGAGTTTCAGATATCCCAGTTCATTTCCCATCAATGTTGGACACGATTTATAAGGCCATCCTAAAAGAAACCATGTATATACCTATGTTCTTCTATTTTATGTGGAATATGAATGAAGAGATCTTTTATATGGATAAGAAAACAATACAAATTTAGTACTGCTACTAAACACCTAATAACAAAACAAACTTTAAACCTTTTGTAAAATTAAAATGTGTTTCATATATCTTTTTACTAAGCAATTTATAGATTTTAATATAAAAGTACGCAAATTTTTACTACTTTAATGCCGAAATGAAGAACCCATTACCGACAATATATTTTTACACTCATAGCCAACGTTATTAGAAGTTCATAGAAATGCACCTGCGTCCCATTTTCTACGACAGCAATAAAACTAGGCGTCATTTCACCTATTTTATTAACTCGAAATATAACTGGAATATATGAGACTGCATTACAAAGGAATGTCTTGATAACTTTTGAAATTTCGTTTAAACATTTTAACAGCTAACATATTTTTTATTACCTTCCAAGCTGTTTGTATTATTTAGGCATTTACGAAGATGATAGGGAGGTCAAAATATGTTTAGTAGATAAACCAAGACTAAATTAAAGTTTTTTTTTTGTTTAACCATAAAAAAATTAATTTCTTTTAAAATTTAAAATTTAAAAATAAGATAACATAGAAAGTTTGTACGTCTAAAAAACTAGAGTGAATCTAAAAATAAGTTTCCGGCAACTAAGTTGGTTAAAAGTTTGTAAGAAGAAAATTTAAAATCCTTTTTACGTGTAACACCTGAAACTACTCATTTACGTAAATTTAATTTATTAATTTTTAATAAAACAGCTTAATTTCAAACTGAATAATATATAGTCTCCAGCTTTGCATTTGAAAAAATTATGATTTATGTCGAATTATTTTATATGAACATTCATAAACTTATCTAAATATTTCTTTAGTACATATTATTCGATGAAATTCTTTAGAAAATTCAATTAATTTTCCACGTGTGATATTTAAAGTGTTTGTATAAGGACATTTTTCATTTATCCCTGCCCTGGAAAATAATTCTTAATTTAAGAAAATACTCCAGCGTGAATACATATTTTATTAAAATTCATGTGAAACATTTGTAAATAATGTACGTTTTAGATATTTTCTAATTTTGGGAGGAGAGTTTTTACAACTCGTTTCCAACCTAAAAAGGAATTTTATATTTAAGAACTTTTTTTGATATTGTGAAAGCTAAATCAGCTAAAGGAAAATCGTATTATATATGTATAGGTATGCAAAGAATATTTGAATGAAATGATATCTTCCAGATATATGAAGAAAAAATATATTTTAAATTAAAAATTTTACGCTTTTTTTGTTCAGAATTATTTGAGCTGCTATTTTTGGTTTATTTATGTTTAGAAATATGTTTTGTTTAATTATCTAGGTCAGCAAATTTTTTCTAAAGCTGAAACTTTAATCATAGTGGTGAGAGAACAATGTATAATAACCTTCTCGCTCTTTAGCCTTGTAATTGTACTTGACAAGATCCCGCAGAATAATTTCCTACAGGAAAGGAATCGATTGAAAATAACTGAAAAAAATTGTTGTACGATGTTGGCAAATCTTGCCGTATATATGTGTCTCTTTTTCTTTTCACCTTATCAATACAAAATGTATTTCTTGTAACCCTTTTTTATATATTTTTCACGAATTTGGTACCAAAATAATAATAATAATAATAATAATAATATTGAAAGCAGACCAAACATACAAATATCTATGTATGAAACAGGCTAAAAGAATTGACCATGGGACTATGAAGACCGAATTGACAGCCGAATTTGTCAGGAGGGTAAGGCGGGTATTACGAACTAATTTAAATAGTAGAAATTTGTTTAAGGCGCTCAACACGTATGCTTGCTCTGCGCTGAGCTACTCTTTTGGAATTGTAAAGTGGAGCAGGATGGACATTCAAAACCTGCAAAGAAAAATAAGGACATTCTTAACAAAAGCACCCTCGGAGTGCTATTGAACGTACAATGCTTCCAAGACACCAAGGAGGAAGAGAATTGGTGGATATTGGTAAGCAGCTCGACCAACAAATAATAATCTTACGTTTATATTTCCACAGGTTAGCGGACTCTTCCATACTACATCGAGCAATTTGCGACGCAGACGATTCAACGCCGCTACAGTCGAGGGAACAAGATATTGCTTCTCACCACCAGACAGACCAAGAGAAGTTACAAACCTGGCTACGGAAGCCACTTCATGGACGGCATCCAAATGAGGTCAATCAGGACAATGTCGACAACTCAGCGTCGAACTACTGGTTGATTTCAGGACAGATGTTTCCGGAAACGGAGGGCTTCTTGTTAGCTATCCAAGACCAGGTTATTCCGACGAAGAACTATCGGAAGTTCATCATTAGAGATCCCTCAATAGAAAATGATCAATGCAGATATGGCTGTCGAACATCGAAGACAATTCAGCACATAACTGGAGGATGCCAAGCGTTTGCCGCAACCGAGTATAAGGAAAGACACGACTCAGCCGCTAAGATACTCCACCAAGAGTTAGCAGAAAAGTTAAACCTATTACAGGTAGGAAAAGTGTCTTATTACAAGTACAATCCGGAGCCTATTCTTGAGAACAACCAGTTCAAGTTATATTGGGACCGAACGGTTCTAACGGATCAAGCAGTAGCTCATAATAGACCAGACATTATACCAATAGATAAAATTTCTAGGCAAACTAAACTAATCGATATTGCTGTATCTAACAACAACAACCTACGGTCAAAATACAACTAGAAAATCGCCAAATATAGAGATCTGGAGGTCCAAATCCGAAGACATTGGGCAATGAACAGCATCCAAACGATTCCCATAATACTGTCAACAACTGGAGAGGTCCAAAGAACCTCCCGCAGAACATCAAGGGACTGGGCCTTAGTGAGCATCTGTATAATCCGATGCAGGAAGCAATTCTCTTAGCAACCGCGCGAACCGTCTGAAAGTTCCTAGGAAATACAGCAGACAACGTCACCCAGGACCCGATAACATGGAAAGGGTTGCCACAGAGCTTCATAATTTTGGTGTCTTTGTATGCCTGGTATGAGTGAATAATCCCTGGAGGGAGTGCGAAGCCGTTTGGCTTGTAAATCAAAATATTGAAAAATACTAATTTGCATAGAAGAAATTAAAAATAACCCCTAAAATTACTGAGATGTAGTTTTTAAAAAGGAGACCAGTAAATCAATAAATCCACAATTATTAATTTAATCAGAATATTTAAGAGTTACTAATTTAATTCTTATTTATTTGTACCAATTTTTTGAATTTATTTTTTATATGCAATTAATATCAAGAAAAAAATTTCTTTTTTAATTCTCAGGACTGCAGTCTAAACACTGAATAACTAATCAATCACTATATTTTTTAAATGATTAAAGTTCTAAACACAATAATTTTTCTTTGTCTCACAGGGTATTTTATACAAGCACAGATTTTAAAATTCGAAAATTTTTATCTATTTCTTATGTTCATAACTTTTTATTTTATAATATACTTATGACTTTAAATCATTGGAACTTAATCATTGAATTACTACACATAATTACATTAAATGAAAACATCTCTAGGACTTTTGTTAAACATATTATTTATGTTTTTTATGACTATGTTTAGTTCGGAAGTTTTATTTTAGTATATAATATTTAATTATTAGATCTCTTTTGTAGTAGAAAAATAAATTGATTTTTTAATGTTCTTCTGTATTGAGTTTACGATAGAACAGTGGAGAAAATATTGTTCGATTCCTTTTTTTTTATATAAAATTAGTGCCTCTTTCATTGCTCCGAATAAGTTACATATTGTTTAGGCATTAGTTTTATATTATCCTTATTATATAAATTTGTGAGAATATGTCACACACAATTTTTTAATAGATTATGTTTTTCGGGTTTGTTCTTTTGTCTAGATTTAAAAAAGTCATTCCAAAATTTTCAAATAGACATTTTCAAAATTTAATAATTTCATGATGTTTTTAATAAACTTTTTCGTTAATGATGTTTTTCGTGACATTTTTTAATTAGCCAATTTTCTATTATAGTTCAAGTTTACAATCTATATGACTTTCAAAATAATCAAAAAGAAACTGCATTTGCAAAGTTTCAGAAAACCTGGCTAAGGCAGAATACTATCTCTAACTTTCAGAACAGATAGAAACAAACTGCACTAGTATTTAATATAAATATTTCAGAAAAGCTTTGAAAATTTTGTCAAGCTGAACACGAGCTCCAACTGAAAGAGAAGGTAAATGTAAACTGAAATAATAGGAAGACGAAGTTAAAAGTTGTGCAGAAAAATTAACTAATGATAGCTCATAAACGGACTCGTTTCCATGGATATGGATATCAAATACTGTGATATCAAAACTTGATAACACAGTATACTTATCCCGTTCTCAAAGAACTATCATAATAGCAAAAACTTTTACATCATAACATTTGCAATTTTCGATGTACCGAAATAGATTTTCCCCGACATATTCTTGAAACATGGGAAAACATTAAATTTTAAAACTTTGCAAAACAAAAAAAACCGAGCCAAGGGTTAATTACAAAAGTTTTAAAGCATAGTAGCAGATATAAAAAACCTAAAATCATGCTTAAATTTGCATTTGATTTTAAAAAAAATGTTGGTTGTCTATTTCACTTTATCAAATATTTTATTGAATTATATTTATTTTTCTAAAAATTTCCTTCTAAATGTGATCAAGTATAATAAAATCAGGTAAACCCATCTAGAGTTACAGGACTTTTTGAATAACAGTATTTCTTGTTTCCCCCTCGTTTTATTTTAAAAGTAAGAGCCAAAATTTAAATTTAAAATATAAGCAGTAAATACTAGAAATAATAAAGGACACCTTCCATCATATTTGATTTTTTTGAGAAATTGTTTTTATTCAATTTTATATAGTAAGACATATAATAGAACATTTCCTTTAAAAATAGAAAATTCATTTATACAGGGTATTCTCAAAGTTAACTTCAGTCAAGTCAATGCAGTTATAGGGTTAAAAATGTAGTGTCCACTCTCCTGGTTGGACTCTTAAAAATACTTTTGAAAAATTAATATATAATTGAGTGTGTGATTATAATTGGTTGTGTTGTAATTAATTGTTTATTTAAAACAAAAATCTCTGTTCTTAATGAATTCCGCCAATAAGCTCAGTTGAAAAAGATTCGAAAGAATCGAAACGTCCTGAAATATAAAATATATGTATTATAAGTACAACTACTTTATATATGTAGTTCCAATATAAAAATGAATCATATTCCCAAGAAAATAACCAACTAAAAACATGAATGAAACATTTAATGGTTCAAGAAAAATTAATTCCTATATTTGAGTAGAGTTATTAATATCTATAAGTTATTAACAGGTTGTACACCAAAGAAATCAAGAAATTGACAGATTTTGTACTTCAGTGTATATTCGAATTATTACAATCGGCCAAGCGCTTTCGGTCTTTCTATCGGACCATCCTCAGGGCTCAGACCTTGTCAAAGGGCACACCTTAACCCTGCCAGTTTGAGAAAAGTCGCAAACACCAGGTAGACAAATACCGAAATCTCTGCCTGAAGAGAGGATTGTCCGACGTCGACATATGGTTTTTACACAGGTGTTTGCGACTTTTCTCAAACTGGCAGGGTTGAGGTGTGCCCTTTGACAAGGTCTGAGCCCTGAGGATGGTCCGATAGAGAGACCTAAAGCGCTTGGCCGATTGTAATAATTCGAATATAGACTGAAATACAAAATCTGTCAATTTCTTCGGTATACAACCTGTTAATAACTTATTCATTTTCACGTTATGGTGAACCAGGTAGACAAATACCGAAATCTCTGCCTGAAGAGAGGATTGTCCGACGTCGACATATGGTTTTTACACAGGTGTTTGCGACTTTTCTCAAACTGGCAGGGTTGAGGTGTGCCCTTTGACAAGGTCTGAGCCCTGAGGATGGTCCGATAGAGAGACCGAAAGCGCTTGACCGATTGTAATAATTCGAATATACACTGAAATACAAAATCTGTCAATTTCTTGATTAATATCTATGTTCTGTAGATTTATATATATATATATATATATATATTTATATATATATATATATATATATATATATATATATATATATATATATATATATATATATATATATATGAAGGTTAAATTAAAAAGCCTATAATTATTCATTCAATGAATAACATAAATCTACAGAACATTTTGAAAAGCATATTAAATTTGATGGAACCAAAGGTGCTGGACCAGATGATATCCCATCTTCATGCAGTCCAACTTTGACTTCTTCACCATCAACGTTCCCTAAATCAAGATCTGTTTCTAACATACGGAAATCACTATGATTCACAAAAGTCGAGATAGAGCTGATGTGAGCAATTACCATCCGATCTCTGATCTAGATTGTGTGGCAAAAGTTCTTGAATCTATAATCGTCGACAAACTCATTTTTAATCTCAGAAATATTCTCTCTGACCTTCAGCATGGCTTTTACCTCATCGCTCCTGTCAAACAAATTTATGTATCTATTCTCAATATCTATCATCTTATCGATTTGAGTGGTCAAGTCGACTACGTATACCTCGATTTTAAAAAAGGCTGCGACCGAGTTTACCACAGTATTCTTATCGGTAAACTAAAATCATACAGTGTGGGAAGTCCTATATTGACATGGTTATGGAGTTACCTTCATAACTGTACACAAGTAGTTAAAATAAACAATGTTCTCTCCAATGAAATCAGGGTTACCTCGGGAGTGCCTCAAGGTTCACACCAGGGTCCGGTTCTGTTCCTTGTTTTCATCAACGACCTTACGGATGTGTTTAGAGGTTGCCAATTTCTTCTCTATGAAGGTGACCTCAAAAATTTTCCGTAAAGTTATTAGTATTAATGACTGCTTAATTTTGCAATCTGAACTTCGTAAAATAAATGACTGGTGTAATGAAAACAGGATGGAGTTAAACATTTCGAAATGTAAAATCATTTAGTTCTCAAGGAACAAAGTGCCAATATCACATAATTACTTTATCTCAAACACTCCAGTTCTTCGAGTATAGTTAATTAGTAATTTAGGTGTAATTTTTGAATCAGAATTGAGATTTAAAGATCACATCAATTATGTTTTATCAAAATCTTTAAAAATGGCTGGATTCATAATGAGACGATGCTGGGAATTTTCCAACACCGAAGTCCTAAAGTCCCTATATTATTCTCTTGTTCTAAGTCATTTGGAATATTGCTGCGTAGTCTGGTCACCATATCAAGGAACTTACATAAAGCGATTGGAGCGGGTTCAGTCGAAATTTGCAAACTTCTTATTGTATAAACTAAGAAAACTAGAAAAGCGCAGAATTTTCTTGAGTATACTCTTTGGGTTTAAGATAATTAGAAATATTATGGACTGCCTGGTCTCTTGGCGCTGTAACGAAGTTACTAATTTTTTGGGCAAGTGTATGTTCGCCGGGATTTAATTCATTCATTTTACATCCGAAAAATCTGATTCTTGGGGGAAAAGATTGCTTAAAGTTTTAGTATTACTGGAATATAATTAGATTCACCGCGCTATGCCGGGAAATATAATTTTCCGAGATTTTCAGAGCGTCCGACGATAGTAATCGCGCGCCGCATACAGCAGTATCGTATGCGCGATCACCGCACACCGTCACACGTCAGCGTAGTGGGAGCTCGAGCCGTCTATTTAAGTCCGAGCAGACCATTATTTCGCTGAGAACTACACGTTCTCCACCCGGGTCAACAGTCCAAACGGACTGGTCTGGGTCGCCTGCTGGGCCGCGCCTTCCTGGTCTAGTAATGTAGGTGAGGCTAGGCTTGTGTGTTTACCATACACTTCCTTCCTTACGTCCTACCCCGCTAATGGCCAGCATTCCCGAGGACCCTTATAAGAACGGGCAATGTTGTATCATCCTACCGTCACTGTCGAGGATCCTTATAAGAACGGGCAGTGACGGTTCCTTTCCTAATTTCCTACCGCTATTGGTCGACATTGTCGTGGACTCTTATAAGAACGGACAATGTCGTTCCATCCTGCTGACGCTGTCGAGGACCCTTATAAGAACTGGCAGCGTCAGTTCCTTTCTTTCCTTCCTACCGTCACCGATACACACACGCAATGATGCCGTAAGTTTGTTATTGTTTCCGTAATGACCAGGAATGTGTTTTACCGCCAGGTGTCCTCCGATGTCCGTTGATAAAGGGCGCTAAACAACTGCCGCCCCGACGCCTATCGTCACCGCCGCGTGTAAAGACCGTCGCCGTGTAAAGACGCCGCCTATCGCCGATCGATGCCGTGTTATAGTTACATACCGCGTATACCGCCGTTGGTCGAATTTTAATACGAAGCACTGTGAACCGTGAACGCGGATTTTAGATACAAAACGCGATAATTTGCATACGAGCCGTCGTGAATAGCGTCGCAACCGTATAGTACGAGGTACGTGAATAGCGTCGTAAATAATGTCGCCGGGTTACCGTCTTTAGCGCAACCGACCAGTATGAGCTACCGTAAACAGCTCTAAAACATACTCTTGCCCTCCAGACCGTTTATTTGTTTACAGTATTGTCCATCTTAGATTGTAAGTTAGTTTTAGGCCATGTCTTGGTATAAAAGAATGGAATATAGGATACAGGATGTTTTATAACCGTTTGTTTTATTACCTAGTCCCATTTTTACCATTACATGTAACAATTGGCAGCCGACAGCCAGCACTAATACACGCAATTGACTCCTGGCTTGCCGTTTCTCCACCGTAACAATCTGCCCGGTGCATAAAGTGGGCCCTCGACCACATTAAATCCCGAGGGTGGCGCCCGAGAACCATCCACCGAGTGGATGTTTTGACCTTCAGACAGTCAAACCGTTGATCAGCTGAGAGAGCAGGGATATCCCGAAGATACGTAGATACCGCCGACCCGATACCCCTGCGCTAAGCATTTGACCGATGACTGTCTGCACGAGAAATATCCACTGACCGATGTTCCGCTGCCGTGAACGAAGAAGAGCCGTAGAGCACAACCTGCTCTCCCGCTCCCCGCCTACGTACACGAAAACGCGTCACAGCGCTTATCAATTATCGGGTTCCTTCACGAAGCACTGGTCCCACCGAGGGGTTTTCGGTTAACAGGAGCCGAACAGATGTTGGCAGATACAGTAATATGAATCGAATTATGCATTATTTTAACATTTATGTCCCCTTTAACACCGAATTTAACGGTATAGTGATAACGTTTGAACAAAAACTGAATTTACTAATGTCTGAAAATGTCTGACATTCAGAGAAACCGTAATGATTGCGACTCTAATGTTTCCTGTGTCGTCGGGTTGTATGTTTGTGATTAACTATTTTTTTTAACTGTTAATTGTATTTTTGTTAAACTAGTTTGGATATTCAATTTATTATTGTATTTTAATTTTAATCTGTAACTAGCTCTGGACAACATGTGTATTATTTGGATTTTTGGATCTGTAATGTACTGTACTGTAAATAAATAAATAATATGAGAAATGTACATTTCATATCATCATATATTATATTTAATCCCTTTATTTTTCAAATTACTCAAATTACCATAATCCAGTGCACTTTAATTACGATTTTTAAATTACCCCGCACCAATTTTTTCCGCTCTAAATTATACTGTTTTATTGCGTGAGTAACGTGTCAATTTATGTGTATTTTTCATCAATTCGAAATAATTAAAACATGCAATATTGCGTGAATCATGTGTTTCTGTCGAAACGAACTGATTTATATTATTTTATTTCTAAATTACATCATTTATGCCAATAAAGGTGCCTATTTTCATTACTTATTTATATAATCGCGTTTATTGCAATTTTAGTATTACCTAGACGCAAACTTTAAAAATTTATTTTGAAGACAGAAAAAGATTTATTAGCTTTTACGTTTTACTGGCAGAGAATTCAAGACAGGATATATTTTATTTTTGAAATAAAACCTTTTTTAATGCAGTAATGGTTTTCAAATTTTGCCCAATTTTGTTCAATTAATCTACAATGAAAGCTAAAATTTTTTTTTGAAATGCAATAAATTTGTGCTTGATTGGATTAAGATTTTTATACTTTTAAATATATTCAAAATTTGTAGATAAGTTGTTAAAGCGATTATCTTCTTTATTATGTGATACGATACTTTTTGCCACAATTAACTGACAGGTATTTCAGGAAATGTGAGTAGATAGTGTAACGAAGTTACTAAATTTTTGGGCATGAGTATATTCACCGGGATTTTTTTTTATTTATTATACATCCGAAAAATCTGATTCTTGCTGGAAAAGAATGCTTGAAGTTTCAGAATTACTGGTACATAATTAAACTTGCCGCGCCATGTCGAGAAATACGATTTACCGATGGTTTTCAAAGCATACGTCCATAGTAAACGCGCATCGTATACAGCAGTATTGTATGCACGATCACGACACGGCGGGCCGTCTATTTAAGCTCGAGATGACCATTAGTTCGGTAAGAACTGTACGTTTTCAACTCGACAGGGTTGCCAGACCTAGGGAAATTTTCCTAAATCTAGGGAATTTTGCGATAGATAGGGGAAAAGAGAATTATATGCATATTTTAGGGAATTTTTGAATAAGATACAACTTTTCTAATTATTGTATAAAAACTAATAAATCAACATCTTACAAGTCTTGAATGCAGTTGTATATGTATTAAGAAATTTCGGTGAT
This sequence comes from Diaprepes abbreviatus, assembly GCA_034092305.1. Classification (NCBI taxonomy): domain Eukaryota; kingdom Metazoa; phylum Arthropoda; class Insecta; order Coleoptera; family Curculionidae; genus Diaprepes; species Diaprepes abbreviatus. The sequence goes on from JASJET010000129.1 coordinate 7,028,587, forward strand.
TTCCCATGCTTCCTGGCTCTTAGTCGGTAAACTACCGGGTAATCTCGACCGCTTTATGTATTATGCAATCTTAGTAAAAATACGCAGCGCTACCGAATACGTTGTGTGGGATTTTGCATACTAAAAGTTTATTAAAGTCAAGCAATTGTTTTAATCTCTATATTAGCCCGGAAATGGTTAAGATATTTAAATCAGAAATTTTGTACCGAGAGTATATTTAAAATACTTCCATGTTTAGTTTTTTTTAGAATAGGATAGCGATTGAGTATATTAAATACACACTTTTACATTTTTTAAAGTTTAGATTTATTATTTATAGATCAATAAATTTAAAAAATAAATCAAAAATTATTAAAACTATAATTCACTTACGGGCGTAAAAGCGACCAACACATTGCGGTGACGTCACATGTACGGCGTCAATTCGTTAATTTAATACCGCGCCGAATACGTGAAATATGGTAGGGGTAAAGAAGAGAAAAGAAATGCGAATCTAGGGAAATCTAAGGATTTTTTTGTCAAAAATCTAGGGAAATAGAATAAAATCATCTGGCAACCCTACCACCCGGATCAACAATCCCAATGAACTGCCGGGATCGCCCACCGGATCGCGCTTTCCGGGTCTAGCAATGTAGGTGAGGTTAGGCTTGTGTGTATATGGTGTTTAACCATCCACTACCGTCCTTACGTCCTACCGCGCTAATGGCCAGCATTGTCGAGCACCCTTGTAAGTACGGGCAATGTTGTGTCCTCCTACCGTCATTGCCGAGGACCCTTATAAGTACGGATAGTGTCGATCCCTTCCCTAACTTCCTACTGCTATTGGTCGCCATTGTCGAGAACCCTTGTAAGTACAGACAATGTCGATCCATCCTACTGGTGCTGTCGAAAACCCTTATAAGTACGGGAAGCGTCGGTTCCGTTCTTTCCTTTCTACCGTCATCTATGCATACAAGCACTGAATGCTGTCAATTTTATTTTGTTTCCATAATGACCAGGAAAGTGTTTTACCGCCGGGTGCCCTCCGATGTCTGTTGATAAGGGTGTTTAACAACGCCGCCTACTGCCGATCAATGCCGGGTTACTGTTAGGCATATCGCGTATACCATCGTCGATCAAATTTTAGTACGAAACGCCGTGACCAGCGTCCGCAGATTTTAGATACGAAGCGCCGAGAATTTTAAGTACGAGTCGTCGTAAATTGCATTGCGAACGCATGGTACGAGGTTACTATCTACCCCTTCGCACTAGTACGAGCTACCGTGAACAGTGCTCATAACATACTCTTGCCCTCCAGACAGTTTAAGTGTTTATTTCGTTGTATGTCTTAAGTTGTACGTTAGTTTTATGCCGTATCTTTATAAAAGTATGGAATACAGGATGTTTTAAAACCGTTTGTTTCATTACCTAGTTTTTATTTTTAACACTTCAGGTAACAATTGGCAGCCGGCAGCCAGTTCTAATACGCACAATTGATCCCTAGCTTGCCGTTTCTCCACTGTAACAAGCTGCCCGGTGCATAAGTGGGACCTCTACCACATTAATCCCGAGGGTGGCGCCCGAAAATCGATCACCGGGTGGATATTTTGACCATCGGGCAGTCAAACCGTTAAACAGTTCAGAGAGCAGGTATATCCCATTTGTAAGTAGATACCGCCAAACCGATACTTTTGAGCTGAGAATTTGACCGATGAATGTCTGCACGATAAATATCCACTGCCCCATGTCCCGCTGCCGTAAACAATATAGATCCGTAGAACACGACTTGCTCCCCTCTTTGAAAAGTGCTTCACAATAGGAACAAAATGTACGTTTTCTAGTAGGATCTCGTTGAATTAAAGTTATGGTTAATAAATAAAAATAAAAAAATATAGATTTAGGTGGTTTTTTGCTTATAACTTTAGGATATTTTCAAGAGTACGAGTATCTTATAACTCTTTTAAAACCATTCAAAACAAGTTTTTGCACTAGTTGATTAGATTATTTGTTTCTAAGAAAATCTTAAAATAAAGGTGAAAATTTGAAATTGTTTATCCCATAGGCCATTTTTGCAAATGTGATAATGAGCAATATAATTAACTCTCGTTGAATTAGAAGAGTTGTTTCAGAACATTGAATTACACTGGTCTGAATGAAAATCGGTCTTGACATTTTACTGCTGATTCTTATGTAAAATGACCTTCCATCGTTTTTGGGGAAGCTCTCGTCTCCATTTTTATCACTCTTCGATAATACTTTGCACGCACAGATTTACACAGGAATTTTCCTGCTTTGACAAGTTAAAACTTTCATTGTTCTCGTAACTATAGTCTTGAATTGTTCTCTTATCTTTCATAAGCACATCTCTCGTAATCGTAGAGTCAACATCGCTGATCTAGACAGGGATTTTTTATTTCCAAGTTGAGTATATTGGTCGAAATTTTTCCAAGTGAATTGCAAAAACTCAGTCACAATCGCTCCGCACACACTATTAAAAAACAAATAAAATTATGTAAAATTTTTCCATTTAATATTTTTTATTTTTTATTGTTTCTGATATTACCACCACCATCACCAATTTGGGACACCCTATATGTATCTTATGACTTACTAGTAAGTAACGTGTTTGCTTCTGAAAATAGTTAACTATGTAAAAGCCTATTCAAACACTTTCAGCAAAAGTTTAAATGTTAAGAAAAGAAATTAATAATAACGGGTAGAATCGTATGTGTCGAGGCGCGCGTACGGGGTGGGTGCGTACCCGTGTGTGTCCCCATGTGGGCGCGCGTGGGTATACGTGTATGTGTAGCTGTGCGGGTGAGTGTGCGTTTGCGTGTGCAAAATAAAAGTTAAAAAGAATAAGAAAAAAAATTATTAATAATAAATAATTTGATTGTAAACAAATTGCGCAAAACTTGTTACATAAAGTACATAAAAAATTCAAAATTCAAATTCCTATAAACGTTATCAATAAATAAGAAATGTTGAAATTGGAAGTCTGTGAATATTTAAGTTTTTTAAAATAAACAAAGCTATTGAAATATTACAAATTATTATAAATTGGTAAGATGTTAGCTGAATACAAAAAATAATGGTATGTTTTAATAAATTAAGCTCGGTCTACCTTATAATAAAAATATACCTGAGGACATAAAGAGGATAATGTTGTGTTTAGGTAATTAAAATAAAAACTGTTGCTTTAAGATAATATGTTGCTAAAGATATTTCAAGATAAGTTGTCTTTTACTAAGATACGATAAGAGAAGGTAGGAAGAATAGTTGAGCTCTTAAACTTGAATAAGACTAGAAGGTGAATGAGCTTCAAATAAGCCAAAGATGAAAGATGAGAATTAAGACTCACTTTTAGTCTTTCTGACGAAGTAAGTTGGAACTCGAGTACACTTTTGCATATAGCTTTGGTACCAATGTTTTTCGTAGAGTTTTTTCGTAAGATAAACATTCTATAAGTTCAGGAATTTGTAGATTACACAATGGCAAGTATCTTTTAGATACATTTTACTCTGGTGATATTGCGAAAAAATATAAAATTAGGAGTAAAACTCTCAACACACTATTAGAATTGCTAAAACGCTTTAGCAGAGGTAGTTTAAATAAAGAAAATAGATTTTTAGGCCAGCAATAGGTCTTTAAGATAGCTTTTATGAATGATGTGTTAGAAACGAGATGTTATCGTTATGACTGTGTCTCAAAATAACCTATCAGGAATTAAGAAAAATTGCTGTAAAATGAATACTATCGTTAAATTACAACTAAATTTATTATCTACAGATAAATTTAAACCTGCTAAAGGAAAGACAAAAGGTAATTTATATCTCGGAGAAAATAATATGTTAAAAAGAATTTCAAGAGAACAAGAAAACGTACCTTGGTCTTTCGCAGTCGGCAAACGAATACCTTAAGTTCATGATTCTGGTTTTTCACCACAAAAAGAAAAACCCTAAAACAAAAGATATTTGAAAGATTTTTAAATTTGTCGGAACAAACCAACCGAATAACTCAAACTAACAAAATTTTTCAAAACTCTTTTAAACTAAATAAGTTACGTGTTTTAAACAAAACATCTTGAGAAATATTAAAATACGGTTGAATGAACTGACTTTTGCTTGCGATCGATAATCATTCACATATATCAGCAGATTATGCAAAACTGGAACCACCAGAAATGGTTATATATCCTCGTACAGATTTGTAACAGGTGTTAAAAAATTAAGTGACGGAATTGCAAAAAAAATCGGCAACAAAACAGGAATGGAATAACCACTGGTTGGTACTTTTTCACTTCCGACCCCAAATATAAAATTATTACGTATGTTGGCAATAAAAATTTTTTAAAATTTGTTTCTCACTTACAAAATCAACGATATACATTCCGTAAAAATTTCCATAAAATATCATTTTTTTATATTAAATATCAATATGTAAAATTAAAGTGTATTTCTATATTAATACAAGATCCCAAAACTACAATCTTTAATATTAGATAATTGGATTAGCTATAGATGGACAGTAAAGCAAATTTAATCGTAGCCCAGAGGAATGAAAAGAAGGAAACTTATGCTGAAAATACCATAAATAGATTATATCAAAGGAGCAGTTGGTTAAGATTAGTTCCAGAAGCCCTTTACAAAGCTCAAAAGGGTTATAGAAAGGTCTATATTCTGGACTATAAAGGCGATAAAATCAATGATCTTTCTGTAATTCCTTCCCTCTCGTGTTCGGTCCTTATGCGAAAGTTTTTAATTTATTATAGAGCAATGAATAATGAGAGTTCTATCAATAGTAACACTAGTTTACAAGGATTTTGTTCTTAAAATGAAAAGCAATTACTTTTTATGTCTTCGCCGGCCTGAATTTTTAGATATTTACTGGAAAAATTGGTGCAGAATTGTAATTAAAACTTAAAATTAAATATTAAAAATTAAATATTTGAAGAAATGTCAATATAATAGTAATATTAGAAAACACAATTTCTAATCATTGTTAAAATTAAATTTTATACTTTTTAGAATGGTCGAGTAACCTAGAAGATTTTCTTTTCGTTAAATCAAAAATAATATTATATAAGTGTTACTCCCATGGTAAATTTCTTTATTAAAACATTTAACTTTTTAAATTCAGGTAGAATTAACAAGTTTTTGACCGATTTAAGTAAATTCATACATTTATTGAATGAAAACAATGGAAAAAAAGTTTTACTCCTATAAGAATTCTTTTCGAAAACAATAATAAATAACCTATTTGTCACGACAAAATTACTGTATTGAATCATAATTGAGATAACCTTGAGTTTAAGAACGAAATTTGTGGTTAGGTTTCACCCTTTGGAAATGCAGTTTAAGCAGTTGTGGTACCGTAGACGATAACCTGTCGGTATTATCACAATGCAATTCACAGTGGCTCTCTATAATACGGTAACATCGAGGCGGTAACCCTGGCTGTGAGAGTTGTTAGGCATATTTAATGAGGGACACCGATGAGCATCTGGCAGTAACCACGTTTTGGGCTTTATGGATGGCATGTAATGCGTGTATGTATAGATGAAAGTAGGATGGAAATAAAGGAACCGCCGGTGTCCGTATTTGTAAGGATCCTCGACAGCGTCGGTAGGATGGAATAACTGTCCATATTTATACGGGTCCTCGACAATTTTAACCAATAAGGGTAAGAAATTAGGAAAGGAACCGACACTGCACACATTTACAAGTATCCTCGATAGTGTGGGTAGGATGAAACAACATTGCAGTAGGATGTAAAGAAACAATGGATGATGAAATACCATAGACACACAAGCCTTGCCTCACCTACATTGCTAAACTAGGGAGGTGCGGTCCAGCAGATGACCTGGGCCGTCCGTTTGGACTCTGTAGTCGGGTGGAGAACGTGCATTTCTTAGCAAATTAATAACCAGCGCAGCCTTATATAGTTCCTCCGAGGAGCGGTCGGTCGCCTAGATATTCACACTGTGCCGGCGAGTGACGGCGTAAGGAAGTCGCTCATGCAGTAATGCGGTGAATGGCTCGGTATTACTATATACGGATGTTCTGAAAAACATCGGAAACTCTTATTTCACGGCATGATACGGTAAAACCAACTAGAGAACGGTTATACGAAAACTTCAAATATTTTTTCCCGCAAGAACGACATCTTTCTGATGTATAATAGCTTAGATATACTCCGGTACACATACTCATGCTCAAAAATTTAGTAACTTCGTTACAAACTCTCCTTTTTTGCTCTTTGCAGGTCTTATCTTTATTATTTAAAAGCAATATTAATATTCTGTCTTCTTAATATATTTTTAATTTTGTTGTATACATAACTGTTTTAAATTTTTTTTTTCCTTTTGCTAGGTGATAAATTGATGACAAAGCCTTTTTGTTTAGTTTATTTTTGAGAATACTCTGGATTAAATTTGGGGCGTATCCATGAACATTAACTGCTTATTGTTTATTTATATTGAGTTATGTGTTAAAGTCTGTGGTGTGCATAGGTAAACTAATGATTCTATGGTATGATCCCAACTTTATGAGGGTTAGGGTGTTATGATTTGTGATGTATTATTATATGTGTATGGGAGCATTTGTAGAATATTAAAAATTTATAGTTATTATTCTCTTTAGTAATTTCTAGGCATAGGAAATTTAGAGAGTTATTTATTTTGATTTCTGACGTAGAGTCAATATTCTGATGTAAGTTTTTTATATATTGCAAGAACGAATTTAACGGAATTTATGTACATGTGAAGCATATCAAAATATCATTTACTTATCTATGCCAGTGTAGATATTTTGCAAACAAGGGAGAGTTATTATTTTCCTTTCTAAATTGTTCATGAAAATTTTGTCTAAAAGTGGGCTTAAAGGGCTATCTTTAATAAGACTTCCTTTTGATGAAAATATATTTTCGTTATATTGAAAACAATTTTGGTTAATGTAAATATTTGGAGCAGTGATAATTTCAAAACGAGTAACACAATTAATCCTACATTTCACTAATAAGTAATCAATAATTAGTATTAGATTTTGTGGCAGTACACTAGGAAATAAGTTTTTGACGTCATAAGATACTACTTTTGCATTTCTAGGGATATGTACCTTTATAATCTTATTTATAAGTTATGTTGCATTTTTAATACTAAATTTTAAAAAAAGTTTGTATTTCATGGATAATATTAGTATTTTTTTTTAGATATTTTATAGGGTGGTGCTGATACAAAGGATACTACTCGTCTTCTAGGTAAATTTGATTTGTGAAAATTTCCATAAGAGTTTTGGACTTGATGGGTTCATTATTTTGAGGAAATATGTAAAGTAATTTATCTCACAAAAAAAGGAAACAAAACATACAGAAAAATTGGTTATGTGAGCAATACTTCCAACAAAATTAAAAATATATAGGGACAAATATTAATATTGCTTTTAAAATTAATAATAACTTTGGCAAATATATTAAAAATAATAAAGATAAAACCTCCAATGAGTAAAACTGTGGAGTTTATTAATTAAGTTGTGGTTCATTCCAAAAAAGTTACATTGGTCAAACAGGCCGTATCTTTATTATTAGAATTAAATAATACAAAAGAGACTACTTACACAAAGAACACAATTTAGCGTACGCAATACATCTTTTATTTCAAAATCACAGCTTTGATGAACACTTAAAAATACTACAAGCTATTTTCATTAGAATCATCAGAGATTAACAAACTTAAAAATACACATAACACTTTGAATCACCAATTGAATCGTAATAATTGACCATTGTTAAATTATTTAATAATTCGAGCTGCTTTAGTTTTTCCTTATTACGGTGTAACAATTAAAATTTGTTAACCTTTTAAATATATACGTTAACACTTTCATTATTTCATTTATTTCTTAACTTCGTTGGTTATTTCGAATTTTCTATCTCACGAAGTAGCAGTGCTACGAAATATGTCATGTGTATTTAAATTATAATCTTAAATAAAAACAAAACGTGAAGACCTAAAACAGTTTGGGCTATTTTCGTAATATGGATCATCATCAAGTAACAATCACCTCAATAAATTATTAGAAATTAAGGACGTTAAAAAATTCATATTGGATATTTTTGGGCTACTCCAACATATCGCAGAATGAGAGGAGGCGGACTCTTGAGAACGTTTCCTTGTAAGACTACTTGGCCTCTTCAAGATAAAAATACAGTAGTATTGCATAAAGTGATAGGTTTGATATTCCGATACAGTTTAGGTGTGACATAAGATATATACTTCGAATTTTCCATAATGCAATACTAGTCAAGTAATTATATTTAAAAATCATTGAGGACGCCACCGTGAGTAAAAGATCAAGTATCAGTTTGATATATTAGCTGAAGTGATTTTCAAAATTTATTGCCTCAGTTTTAATGAATTCGTTCAAGATTTGTTTTAACAAAGATAACAAATACTGCAGACTTTATAAACAATCTTAAATCTACAAAAAAGTAGAATTACACAGATATAAATGACTTTTAAAGGAAAAAATTATGTAAAAACAAAATGACAACAAATTAAGTTGTCAAGGTAATTCCATCCAGAATTAACTAAATCCTGTTTAGATATTTTTGAAATTTCTTGTCAACAATCAACCGCTTAATCTCTAAAAATGTCAGAAACAATTTTGTCTAAAAAACATTAAAAGCTTGATTAAAAAAGTTTTACTTCGAAAAATTTTCATAATTTTTCTTCAAGGAAAACATTGTTCAATTAATCATCAGTAATGTTTGTTATAAACGCTTTTTCATTTTATTTTTACCTTGAAAAAGCGCTAATAACGAGCTGCCAATTAGGTAGGTTATAAAAAAGGGCCAAGCAAAAAAGTTCATAACGATATTTCAAAATGACGCGTATTTACATATGCTTTGTGAAACAGTCAACGCGATTTGGTCTTTAGTGTGAGGTATGAAACCTATACTAATCGGCTAATTCATGTTTAATTAAGAGTGACTTAACTCAAAGGTCAATATTTTGTGTCTATCATAAAATTTTATATAAATACATTGTCGCTGTTTAGTAATACTAGTAATTCTTCAAGACGAGTTAAAAATTTTCCTCTCGTGTGGTATTGTCTCTCTATCTAATCTCATCTCGTCTGGATTTCATTTGCTGTCAATATTAAGATAAAGTGACACCTTGAAGAAAATCTTTAACAAAAAAAAAGCATTATGCACTAATAGACTAGATATTCTGCCACTTCTATTATATTGTAGTAAACATGACAAATGGTTTCTGAAAGAGCAGGTCTGTTGAGAACTGTGTTCAGAACTAGGTCCCCTTTATCGCTCTACCATATAAATATTATTCCTAAGTCCGAAACTCTTTCGTTATACACTTTTCTGATCTACAGTAAGGTAATGGACCAAGGAAAGGAGTGTTTACACACATCAAAGTAGCCAAGCCGTGTTTGCTCGTTGCTTCAAATATTGTTGACAGTCCCAAATCAACTTATAGAATAAGTCATAACTCTAAAAATAAATCATAATTTGAATGCACATCTTATATAAAAAATGTAAGTCGTAATATAAACAATTATGTAGAATACAAAAACCAATATTTCTGTTAATGAGACACGTAAAAATAGTGGTGTATAATACCAATTAGGGTTGGGTTACCTCTGGGGTGAGGCTGTAACCCATCCCTCTGGAGGCCGGTCTGACCTTCATAAAGTAATTCGTAATTGACGTCCTTACGTCGCCTCGTCCCTGCTCGGGCGCCATGTTGTAATCATGCCACTGGTGTTAAGGACATATAATCAGAATCTTATTTGCGACCGCCGTCAAAATGTTTGGATGTTTCGTCCCGGCATCGATGGTGGACTCGTCAGTGGGACCCACCACTGTCTTTCCCAGACACCCTTATTGTACTTTCTACAACTTGGAACTCCTATTTAAGTCAAACTTTGTCGGAGAACAACGGTGGGATGTTCTTCCCGCAATATGCCCCCTCCAGGTACTTGCTTATGCGACTTTGATCGAAATCCAAGCTATAGAAGCACGGGCCTGATCATAGAAATTGTGAAACAGACATCCTAGGTGATCTTTCCAAGGTAGGGTACAGGCGTTAGCACAAAGCCACGAGTTGACGTCCTTACGTCGTATCGTCCCTGCTTGTGCGCCATGTTATGATTATTACGGAAAGAACATCCCACCGTTGTTCTCCGATTAGATTTGACTTAAATAGGATTTTTAGGTAGAAAGTACGATAAGAGTGTCTGGGAAAGACATCGGTGAATCCTACTGACGAGTCCACCACCGATATCCGGACGAAACATCCTAATATTTAGAAGGTGGTCGTAAATAACATAAGTCCTTAACATCAGGGGCATGATTGATTGATATATATATATATATATATATATATATATATATATATATATATATATATATATATATATATATATATACGGGGTCTGCGATTGAACCATATGGACCTCAATTCTACCTGCCCTTATTACCTTTGGTAAAAGGCAAGTAGAATTATTGCTGATGGTGGGACTGTTGACACGACATTGTCACCTTAGATCTTCATACTCATAAGATTAGTGTCGTAGGTGATCCGATGTGTAGATGGTGTCTGGAGGAGGATCAAACTGGTGACCATGTGTTCAAAGAGTGTCCACTACTCAACGGATTGAGGTAGAACATTAGGGAGATACAATTTTGTTAGCGGAAACAATTAGGCAAGTTCAGTCAACTAGGCTGCTTGGATTCGCAAAGGTAATTGGTCTCTAATAACCTGTGGCCATGGTGAGATGTAAAGGATCACCACCTGTTCATTTATTCATTCATGTTCATGAATGAGCAAACAAATGTATTACTTAAGCAATGATTTGGTATATTTTTTTAAAATGATATCTAATAATTTAAAAGCCATGGGAGCTCAGCTATAAAATTTTTGCCTCAATTTACTGTTATATTTACGTCACTTTTATTTTTTAAAAATCAGTGGTTGTGTGTCGCAATAATCTCTATTTCGTGATTAACAAAAATTCAATTAAGTCTTTTTAAATCAATATCTCCAATTTTCGGATTCGGAAACCTAAAAGTTAATGCAGTTTTGACAAATACGCCATTCCAATAACGAAATTATTTTTCCAACAAATTTTATATACCGCCCATTGGGTAGTTCACAAACGAGTATAAGCGATGAAAATTCAGAGGAATTATTTCGAGTTAATTCATTTAGCCTGAATTAAAGCGATTTATTGCATGGCATGGTGTTAAAATACTTTGGCGATATTAAAATATACCGTGCGTATGGGATGCAATATACTCCTGTTTGTGTTGTGTACAACTGGTTACTGTTTAAAATTAAGTCCAAATGTACTATGTTGTCAGAATTTTTTCATTTAATGTTTAAAGTTTATTACAATTTAATTAAATTATTAAAAATTATAGTTTGTAATAATGGCATTTCTTAGGGTAGTGCTACAGTGCTATGCCATGACTTAAAATTTTCTAAAAACTGTTCATTTATTATTATTTTATTTTAAACTATTCCAAAAACTTTTTCCTTCTCCATATAATTTGGACATGTATATGGTTAAAATTGTTAGCTGTGCGTTTGTGAGGAATCATATGATTTGTTTTGTTTTGTATGAATGTTGTTTGGAGGTGACAAAATTTGGTCAAAAAAGGAAAATATCATCTGCTTTGCATATGGGATAAAATAGAGATACTTAAAATATCTGAGATTCACATAAATAATGTTTTTGGCTTTTCTGTTTTTGGTAAGATAAGCATAAAACACGGTTGAATTCTTTATACCATAACCACAGGTTGGGGAAGTATTGTTTTATCTGTTTTAAAATGATTCTATATTTTGTTCCATATATTGACACTACTAAACAGTCATAAGTACCCACTGGAAAAGAGATTTTTCTTCCCAGACTATATCTTATCCTTATTTTCCGTTATGAATTCATTGAATCAGCATTTCTTAAGCTCTAATTATTTGAGATCTGGGGTTCTCAAGTAAAATATTTTACTGTATTCGCTCGTAGATGCCGTACAGTGAGCTTTGAAAATGGTGAATGGTAAATTTTGACTTTCTTCTCGGCATGGTGGTACAGGTAGGCCATCATCTCGATGGTGGTGGAATAGGATAAATTGTGTTCTATACCAATTTATTTAAACTGTGCAACCTCTAACACAGAAAGGATATGATGGAACGAAGTTTGCCTTTACTGTTCGCATTTTACTCCATTTATACGCGGAGTTGCATATAGTTGTACGTTTGCTGAACGTAAATTCAGCACTACAACGGCATAATGTGAATCTATCCACTGCTATTGCGTCTGACATGAAGGAATCCGTGGAAGCCGCATAAACGTATATACGCTATTTGGCGGGGGGTCGGCGAAGCCGCGTTCAGTGTTGCGTACTTCCTTGTGATCTGTCCTTTGCACAAACAGGTGCATGTCATTATTTAAACTGTGCAACCTGAAACACGCGTTTTGTTTCATATATATATATATATATATATATATATATATATATATATATATATATATATATATATATAAAGAGAGAGAGAGAGAGAGAGAGAGAGAGAGAGAGAGAGTACGAGGTACAAGTCGAAGGTTCCGTCTCGACATCCTTAAATAGGTCAGTTTTATCTGGGAAGATTAATGGTTTAGTGGTAAGCTGACAGACAGTTCATGTTACAGTATAGTAAGTTTATGGATAGTAATGTCTTTGATTATCTCGGTCATTGTCCAAATTGATCGAGTCCATTTATTAGCTTCCTTGTTGTTATGGTAATGTGAGTTTCCGTTAACTCGGTAATCAGCAAGTTGTTCAGTTTGGCGACAATCGTTTGAAACTGGGGGCATCCGATTATGAGGTTACCTTGTGATGATCTTATCACTATATCTATAGATTCTTGTTATTTTTCTCGATAAATTCCAGCGGCGAAGTGAATTGACGACATTGTGATACTCACAACTTGAACAATGTTTGCATATTTGTCTATAATTGGCCGACATTACGAGAGTACACCGCATCCATTCGTGAAGTTAATAATTTCCCCTATGATAATACGTTGTTCTTTTTCAATATATACACCCTTCAGTAGTAGAATTTCTTAACAAATGCTAAATTATGTCATGATATAAGTGGGAAGTGGCAGTGCTGTGAGTGACACACAACGTTGCCGGTCGCAGAGTGATGTTACTTGACTTTTTGCAATTAATAAATATTTGAACACTTTAAACTTAATCATAGCGTAATCTTTTGATCATTAGAATGTTTACTAGAAGATTCTCGAACCAGTTTTTCATTGACAAGTATTGAGAATAATTTATTTAACCAAATAAATACCAAAAAATAATATTCATACTTCCTTTCAAGGCTAATTTTCTTATAATTTGAGAAATAATGAAACAAGCAATCGAGAGAAAAGAAATATGAAAAAGGATATAGACAGTAGTTTTGTCTTCTTCAAAGTGTAAGGAATTCACTATTTTTTAAGTGAGAAAATTGGTATTTTTTGCTATTGCTGAAGTTAGAAATTCAGAACCTAAAGGAACACGAACCTTGCAGTTGCAGAGAAAAAATTGAATTTTTAACTTAACTGAAACGATGTCTGGCGGTTTTTTTGTATAAGATTTCTTACCATTCTTAGACATCTATACATTGATTGCAGTTTTGAGTGAATAAAATTGAATTTTAGGGATACTTCGTGTCAAATATTTTTCCAATAATTACAACTGTGGCTATAGAAAACCTCTTGAAATATGCACATTGATAAGTCTAGTTTAAAATTTTGGCATTCAGCCATTTTCTTTCCTACTGGACGTTTTAGCTGTCATGTAAAATTATGAAACAACAAAATCAGTGTTTTATTATTTGATTTGATCAATTTGCATCAAAATCAGGGGCTAGCTCTTTGAACCATATTCCAGCGTTTAAAATTATATACTAGCGTTTTAAATCATATCCCAGCATTTATAGCCTGCATTTACGGCATTTAAAGCACTTATCCCAGACCATCTTTTAGTAGTTGCAGTCCGATAACAAATGTTATTTTTTACTTTATTATTTATTGCTACAGCTTCAATATATATGTAATTTTTGCTTTGATATTTTTAGCTACAGCTAAGTATTTTTATTAAAGTAACTTTAATAATTTAGTACAAGTATTTTGAGTATTGTTGGAATTATCTGAATAGTCTGTAGATATTAAGTCTCCCAGGAGTTATGATTTTATCAGTTTTAAGTTGGAGATAGCGCCTTAAATTTCAACTTTCGGTATAATAAGAGCTGGCTGACTCAAGCAGTGTAGATTTTTCAAAGACTGGAACTTAACATCATTACTTAACCCACTTTAATCAGTTACAAACCATTCAATGAGTAAGGAACTACGTAATAAGTATTATACTAAATCATAGAATGGCTAAAGTTGAATGTATAAGCATATCGGGATAAAGTAGGAATAAAAATAAATACTTAATCAAAAAAATCAAACTCAACGCTCCGAATTTTCAAACAAACTTCCACACAGATCAAACATTAACCTTACAAAAACACAAAATCCAAGACAGACGATAAAACTGGCACTCAAACACATCATTTATTCATTCTTATAAAGGCAGACCCAATTATTGCATCATTTATTTTTAACTTCCAACAAAAGCTAGATGTATATAAAAAGGTAAAAGTTTGCTAATTAGTTTTAAAGAAGTTGGCAAAACAAAAAAGAAATAAAGTGGAATAAGACAATCCGGAAATTGACCGGACGCTCTCTCGTAGTTTATCCACAGTTAACTTCCTGGCAGATTAATTTTCTGCAGAACGATCTATTTTTAAAGAAGTGGCATTGTACTTTTTAGTTTTTTTAAGGGAGAAATAGTTAAAATTATCTCTACTTTAGAAATTTGGTCTTCTTTTGATATGTAGAAAATTCGCTTACACGATGAATAGTTTTAATTAAAATACAATTACTCCATGGAAATTAGATCAAAAAAGTATGTGTTCGTTTCGGCATCCTATAAAACATATCTCGATGGTAACTCTGACAGACCTGAGCAAAAAAAAAATGGCGAACCAAAATAGGCCACGATTTTCGGTTTTATGAGTTTATCTTGAAAAGTAAAAGTTGTATCGAAAAATGTTTCAAACAAAAGTTGTAGAGAATTAAAAACCTATCGATTTATATGATATAAGTTATAGGTGGCGCCACTAGTTATCGATATATATTTTTTTTCGATAAAATTTATGGTTTTGGTTTTTTTTAAAAAAAAAAACACTTATTAACAAACTACCGATTTAAAATTTAATATAAATATAGGTATTATTATTCAAAAAAGTATGTCAAACCCGCAATCTGTGAGTTTTTCATTCGATGTCAAATTTGAAAATTCAACCTCAATTTTCCGCCTTCCTAATTAAGGTACAATGCTCAATTTTAATGAAAATTGTTTGTATATATATATATATATATATATATATATATATATATATATATATCAGAAAGGATAGTCTTTATAAAACTACTAATGGAACATAAAAAACTAAACATCTTGTCCGGTTATAGCCCAGAAGACGGAAAACCAAAACACGAGGTAGAAGCATTCTACGAGAACTTGCA
Organism: Diaprepes abbreviatus; assembly: GCA_034092305.1. Lineage (NCBI taxonomy): Eukaryota > Metazoa > Arthropoda > Insecta > Coleoptera > Curculionidae > Diaprepes > Diaprepes abbreviatus. The sequence continues at coordinate 7,044,197 of JASJET010000129.1, forward strand.
AACCACCTTAGACTCAATACCTGGTGAGGAAGCTATTATTTATTGGGAGACTTTAATGCCCGTATAGGAAACCAAATAATCCCCGGAATTAAATAACGCTTCAACGAACAATATCACAACACCAACGGAGAACTAATGGTAAATTTCTGTGCCTACAACGAATTAAGGATAAACAATACTTTCTTTCAACACAAAGATAAATATAAATATACTTTTGAAAATACAAGAGGACACAAATCTATGATTGACTTTATACTTAGTAACCGAGTTATACATCCCACCCAGATATTGGATATTAGAACATTGAACTCTGTTAATGCAGGAAACGATCATAAATTGGTTCTATCAAAGATTCAAATACAGATTAAACAAAAGAAAAAACAGTTGGAAAAGGTTAGGATACAAAAAAAGAACATAGACTTTCTGTGACATACGTCAACGAAAGAATTATATCAAAAAAGATTGATGGAAAAAATTGAAAGAAAACCAATAAATGAAGAGCAAGATATAAATCATAGCTGGGAAAAAATTAAAGGAAACATAGAAGATGCTACAAATGAGTCATTGGGCACACATACAATTACAATCAACAACCAAAATCCTAATAAAACTCCATGGTTCCGTAAAGAAGTTAAAGATAGGTGTAACGAAAAAAGAAAAGCATATTTAGCATATAGAACGTCAAAAACGCCGGAAGCATACAATAGGTACAAACTAATTCGTAACGAAACTAATCTACTAGTCAGGCAACTAAAAAGTGAATATTGGGAGCAGTTCTCTAAAAGAATGGAAGGAGACTTCTATAGTGTACAAAAACAAATGTGGCGACTGATAAGACAACAGCGCAAAGAAGTATCTGAACTCTCCGAAACAAACAAAATATCAGAGGAGAAATGGATAGACTACCTAACAAAATTATTTGAGGGAGATGCTAACATTGGAAAAAACAACATACCAACAATAAGGAATAATGTGGAAGTCACTATTCAAGAAGTAGAGAAAGGTATAAAATCCTTAAAAAATAGAAAGTCTCCCGGACAAGACGGAATTCATAACGAATTGTTGAAATACGGAGGACAGCGACTAACACAGGAACTCACAAGCTTCATTCGAAAAATCCTGACACAATGCAAAGTACCAGATAGGTGGAGAACCAGCACAATGATGCTTATGTTTAAGAAAGGTGACAAACAAGAACCAGGGAACTACAGGGGTATTAATCTACTGGACACAACTCTGAAACTCGTTACGAAAGTAATCAAAAATAAAATTAATTCGGTTACAACACTGAAAGACGAACAGCAGGGATTTAGATCAGGAAGGTCTTGCGTGGATGCAGTATTTATTCTACGACAGATAGACGAAAAATCTATAGAATACAATAAACCAACATTTTTATGCTTTATAGATCTAACAAAAGCATTCGATCGCATAAAGCTAGATGACGTAATCCACCTGTTATATAAGAGAAATATTCCTATCAATATAATTCAGACCATTGAAAACATTTACGCAAACAATAAAGACAGAACTGTAAATTATCAACACCCATACCAGTCAACAGACAGGGAGACTCGCTTAGTCCTTTGTTGTTTAACATGATAATGGACGAAATAATAAAGGAGGTGCGACTTGGTAGAGGATATAAAATGGGTGATACAGAAATAAAAATTCTCTGTTACGCTGATGACGCTGTGATATGTGCCGAAAATGAAGACGACCTCCAGAGATTGTTAAATACCTTTAATCTTACGGGAAGAAAATATAATATGATTATCTCAGCAGAAAGAACTAAATGTATGACAACCTCAAAAGAACCCCTCCGATGCAAACTAGAACTAGACGGTCAAATAATACAACATGAAATGAGTTTCAAATATCTAGGAATCGACATAACTAGTTATGGCAACATCGAAGATGAAGTAAGAGGGCAGGTGGCCAAAGCAAATAAAGTGGCGGGTTGTCTCAACGACGTGATCTGGCGAAACAAACACTTACAACAAGAAACAAAGGTTCGGATCTACAAAACCACAATTAGACCTATTATGACATACACCTCAGAAACACGGCCAGAGACGACAAAAACGAAACAACTCTTGGGACTACAGAAATGAGAATACTTCGACGAAAAACCGGAAAAACGCTACTAGACAGAGAAAGAAGCGAATCAGGCAATCACGCAACACAGACTGCATTAATGAGTGGGTCCTACAGCGTAAGACACAATGGAACAAACACATAAGCCCAATAACAGAGGATAGACTGGTAAGGATCGCACGAGATAAATCGCCTAGTGGTACACGCAGTAGAGGTCGACCACGGAAAAGGTGGAGCGATAATTTAAGTCCAGAATGAGGAAAATCGAAGAAGGAACAGGTCGTGGGCCGAGAAATTTTGCAAAAAACTAGTTTGTTAAAAAAATTTTTACGAAAATTTCAGAAATTTCTGAAACGTTCAGATTTGTGTGAGCACTGTGATGGACAGTGCGATAATTGCATTAAAAATTTTATTTCCTGCAATTTAGAAAACGATGATGACAATTCAGAGGAAATTAATAATATGTGTGAGAATGATTTTGACCATGAAAATGTTAATAATGATGAGAATGATATGTACAATTAAACTGAAAATAATGATGGAAATAGTATGTGCGATGTAAGTGAGAGTAATAATTGCGATGGTGAAATGGACGCCGATTGCATAGAAGTAATAGAAAAAAAGAAAGATGAATATAAAATTGGTATATTGTATTTGTATGATTTTTGCGCGTAATTTTAATATATTATTAAATATTTATATGATGTATTATATATTATTATTATATTTTTATATGGTTTGCTGATAGAAATTTTCGTAAAAATTTTGTAAAGGTAAAAATAATATAAAGGGAAAAACAGTATAATATGTAATATACAATTGAATATTTGAATGATTTTCTCTATAATTTTTTGTAAAAATTTTATTAATAAACTGTTAGATAACAACAACATAAAGGAAAAAAAAACAGTAGAATATGTATAATATATAATTGAATATTACTATGATTTTCTCTATAATTTTTTGTATAAATTTTGTTAATAAACAAATTAATAATTAACATGACTAAACAAATTGTTACTAACATATAAATTAATAAAACAACACCAATATTATAAATATTACTTGTGATGCATAAGTTTCCTTGAAACGCCGATGAATAATGCGCCTGAACTATGGCAACCCGCTCACAGCGTCCTGCAGCAGCTATTTTCGATTAGATTCGGTTCAATTTTCGCAGGTTTACAAGTCGTATTGAAGTGTATTTCTTGAATCCAAAAAATTCACAGGTAAAGCAGAAGCATTAAAAAGCATCTTCTGCAAATTTGAGCCCTTAATATTCATTGGTCACGTCTTTATAAATTTTTGAAAAAAAAAAACGTTTTTTTCATCCGAAATTAAATTTTTTTTTTTGATATCGAAAATGATACATCCAAATCCAATGCACGCATTAAAAAAAATTTATCTTCATCCGGTGAAAAGTTATCGCAATTTTTTTGGTGCAATATTTGGTTTTTGCATAATTTTTCGGCCCACGATTGAATTTTTTTTTTAAATAGATCTTCAAAATATAAAACAATACACACAATTTCCATTAAAATTGAGTATTGTGTCTTAATTAGGAAAGCGGAAAATTGAGGTTGAATTTTCAACCTTGACATCGCATTTCTCGGAAAAAAAAACTCACAGATTGCGGATTTGACATACTTTTTTAGAACGATAATATTTATATTTATGTTAAATTTTAAATCGATAGTTTGTTAATAAATGTCTTTTTTTTGTAAAAAAAAACTAAAACCATAAATTTTGTGGAAAAAAAATATATCTCAATAACTAGTGGCGCCCAGGGGCGGATCCAGCTTCTCTCCTTGGGGTGGGCGGTGATATCACAAAAGTTCAGTAAGGCAAGCGAAAACAAGTTGTCGACGGGGGGGGGGAGACACCAGCAACATTCCCATTTCTAGTGTAAAAGGCAGGATCGGGTCTATTTTTCAGGAATTTGAAGCTGTTGGAGAGGGGGGGGGGGCTATCACAAGAAAAAACAAGTTGCAGAATCGGGTCTATTTTCCTGAATCGCAAGAAAAACAAGTTGTCCACGAGAGTGCCAGCAGCATACACATTCCTAATATAAAATGCAGAATCGGTTGTATTTTCCTGAACTCAAAGCTTTTGGGAAGGGGAGGAGCGATCCCAAGCATACACATTCCTATACTCTATTCAAGAACTAGAGAGAGTAATAAAACTCTTATCGAAACCTCCAACGTACCTACTCCAGTGCCGCAGGTATCTGAGGACTGCCGTAAATCTAATTATATTTAATTATATTTAAACATTATAAACTTTTATAAATTTACTGCTACAATAAAATTTCTGGTAGTTCAATTTAATTTCTGTCAATGAGCAAGGTATACCTTACAGTGTATCCTTAGTAATTTATCTTATCTGTGCTTGTTTTTACATATTATTTGAGATTAGTGAAATACCCAAAAGATATTGCTTCCAAAATCGTTAAAACCAGGGCATTTTTTCCTCAACGAAAAACTTATTACGACGAATGTTTATGATGCCTTAAGATATCAATATCTAGATAATAATGTTAAAAACTCTGTTGAGTTGTGTTCCAACATGACAGGAGTTGGAAAATCTACTATGTGCCCAATACTGAAGGAAAAAAACGACTGGAATTGTTAGTACTCCCAAGCTACATTCGATCAGGGGCAGACGAAAAACCTCGTTAGAAGAAGAGATGTAAACTGCAATAAAAGAAGTTGTACACACATTTTATTATGAGAAGCAGATCCCAACCATTGACAAAATTCTATGTAAAATCAATGAAGATCGGGATTTACCTGAAATTAAAAGAACTGAGCTCTGGAAGTTGCTAAGAGAACTCAATTTTTGCTGGAAAAAAAGCAGATAGGAAACCTGTTCTTATAGATCGTCTGGTATATGTCAGTTAGAGAAGGAAATATCTCTCTCAAGTAAAAGGTAGAGTTGCTAGAAATATTACAACTTACAAAATTAGTAATTTAACTGAATTTTTGAAAGATTTTTTGAATAAAGTTAATGCAGAAAATTGGAAACAATCCATATAATAAAAGCATAAAAGAAAATGTGAAAATTCGATCTCATGATCGGTGAGATAGAAGATCCAATTATAATTAATTTGAGTGAAGATAGGTTCACTGACCTTGATTATGAATTAGATACGTAATGATTACCAGTATAAACACAATTTATTATTTAAATTTTCTGTAAATTATAAAAATAAATTACATTTCAATCCCTTTTTAGGGTTTAATTTTAGTTCTGCAGATGGTTTCAGAAAAAAATAAACTGAACCGTCAAATATCCTAAAAATGTTTTTAATTAATAATAAAATGACCGATAGCCCCAAAAAATTTTAATATCATATGGACAAATTTATTTATTTTTATACATGTTTAACTTCTTGTATTTTTGACAATGGATATTTTGTAAGTATTTAAATTAGAACTTAGAATTTTTTGAGAGAAAAAGGCTACATTTTAGCCGGAATGTGCCTAAAACGATTTCTATGCCACAATTAAAAATAACAAAAATACAGTTATGATTTGTGTGAAATATGTCATAATTTTCTCTATTTTCTAATGTATGTGAATTATTAAGAAATCATAAGAAATTAAATAAAATTATAAAAACTTTTTATTTCAGGTTTATTACCGAAATAATATTCTATGCCATAAATACTTAGTGATAAAATAAACCTCCTTCCGACGCCTATGACAAGGATTAAAATCCTTTTTACTACTTCACACATCCAAATATCTATTGTTATCCAACCCAAATAGTCCATTATTATAGACCGGTATTTTTGATTCTAAAATTTCTAACCCATTTCTATGAATAATATATGTGTCCAATAGATTTTGCCAAAGAAATCGGACTAAAGAACAAAGGTAGTTTGCGAAGAAAAAAAAGGATAAAAAATGATTTATTACTCTCTCTAGTTCTTGAATAAACTATAGCATAAGTGGCAAAATCGGGTCTATTTTCATGAACTCAAAGCTCTTGGGGGGGGGGCGATCGCCCCTCCGCCCCCCCCTCCTTGGATCCGCGCCTGGTGACGCCACCTATAACTTATATTATATGAATCGGTAGGTTTTTTTAATTCTCTACAACATTTTTCAATACAACTTTTACTTTTCGAGATAAACTCAAAAAACCGAAAATCGTGGCCATTTTTGGTCCGCCATTTTTTTTTGCACAGGTCTATCAGAGTTATCATCGAGATATGTTTTATAGGATGCCGAAATGAACACATTCCAACAAAAAAACCAATGTTACTGATGAAAGTCTATTTTAAATGGAGTAAATTAATTTTAGGAATTTTTCTAAATAAAAACATTTAAATCTAGACAGGTTTTAATAACAACGGATTATAGTTTCATCAACAACAATAGGTGAGATAAATTTCAACACTGGACATATAGGGGAATATAGGGATAAATAGTTTCAAATAGATGGACGGATGGGTGAGGAAGTAGTGGGCTTTTCAGTTTCAGACAAATACTTTATAAACTGGCGAGTTAGATACCAATATATATACATATATACAAATAGATAAATTGGAAAGGAAAGCTACACAAGTAAGAATAGACAGAGAAACTGACAATAGAGAGCTAAAGTTATAGAGACCATAACTCTTCTCCTTAATAAAATAGTATATAATTCACACAAGAAATAAATGGAAATAAACAAAATATGTATATTTGTTTTTACCTTACAAATTATGAACTTTTAACGCAAATTCACACTTTTAAAAATAATTTTTATTTTCAAAAATATAATAGAGCATTTTTAACTTTATTGAGTGTAATAAGAGTTTTAGAATGAGTCTGAAAATGATTTACATTATAAAAATAGTTATATTTATAAACTTCGTTGAAGATACTCTTCGTCGGCGTTTTCTATGAAAAGCGCCTAGTCTGGATGTTCCCACGTATGCCCCTGTATGAGTACGTGTATGTAACTCCTCCCTCCTTAAGTTGATGAAATACAGGGTGTATTTTCGGGGGTGTTTTCACTTTTTTCTTTCTTCTTTTCTTTGTTCAATTTTTTTCCATAATGCTGGTCCTCTTTTCAAGATAATAAAAACATCAATGTATTGATTATTATAGATGAATATTCGGTTTGATTGGCTCGCACATTCGACTGGTTGGAGTTGATTGGTTAAATCTTTAAGATGAAATATTTCAACAAGATTTATTTCATTTATATCTTGCATTTTTACTATTTTGTTTGAAGTAAAATTAGTAAGTTGCAATTCGTGTAATATCAATAGTTTTCCTATTTTAATTTCCACTTTATTGGTAAATTTCTTGGATCCTATAGCTATTATTCTGTATCTTTACCAGGGTTATTATCAAAATATTGACCCATTTTATATTGGGCAAGGATTATTTCTTTCTCCTTCGACATTATGTGTATTTCGTTGGCAGTGATTTGTTAAATTACTGATTTTTCGATATTGGCTTCGATTATTGGACAATCAGCTGAAAGCAAACCATTTCGTAGTGCTAAGACGCAGTTATTTCTTCGTGGAGGACTTCGTTGCACTAGAAGACTGGCAATTGAGGGCAAAAATTGTCTTCAAATTGATTTTCTTTGTCTGTACGTGCCGTGTGAGGGTACTTAAAAGCGAAAATTTTTGATTTTTGGATAATGTGATATAAATGGTAGAAAAGGTAAGTTTGACGTTTTATTGTAGGTACGTGTATTGCAAAAATTACCTTTAAAAAATAGACATTTCCTTTTTGTAATACATTCCTTTTAAATTATTTAAAATTTCTCTAAGTCTATGCTTGATATTATAGAGTCACGTAAATCATTTAGTTTTGCAAACATTATCGTGTCGTCTAGTTTATTGATAAAATTAATCAAATTTTGACAATGGAAATTAATTTGTGTTAACATCCCTTGGAGATTTAAAAAAAATCAAAATTTCAGTGAGAAATAAAGAAATCTTTCTGCCGTATTTAGATAGTTTGTTATATGTGTAATTCTCCTTTCAGGCAGAGAATATGGAAAATATATATACAAACAGTTTATTTCCTGCGAATATCGCTCTGGTCCTCTCTCCATACGCGTTTCGATCACCTCATGATCTCATCAGTGGAGCTGTATCGGACCGAGAGCAACATTAGCAGGAAATAACCGATATATGAACCATAAATGTCAAGGTATGTCGGCAGGATATTGCACCTGCCATCTACCAACCTCGATGTCACACTGAAAAATATCGCCAGTCGAACGACATCTATGAATCATCGGAGTAACGTGAAATTAATAAAAAAATCAAAATTTCAGCAAGAAATAAAGCAATCATTCTACCGTATTTAAATAGTTTGTTATATATGTAATTCTCCTTTCAGGCAGAGAATATGAAAAATATAGATACAAACAGTTTATTTCCTGCAAATATCGTTCTGGTCCTCTCTCCATACGCGGTTCAATCACCTCATGATCTCGTTAATGGAGCTGTATCGGATCGAGAGCGATATTAGCAGGAAATAACTGATATATGAACCATAAATTTCAAGGTATGTTGGCAGGATATTGCACCTGCCATTTACCAACTTCGATGTCAGACTGAAAAATGTCGCCAGTCGAATGACATCTATGAATCATCGGAGTACCGTGAAATTTAAAAAAAAAATCAAAATTTCAGTAAGAAATAAAGAAATCTTTCTGCCGTATTTAAATAGTTGGTAGATGGCAGGTGCAATATTCTGCCGACATACCTTGGAATTTATGGTCCATATATTAGTTATTTCCTGCTAATATTGCTCTTGGTCCAATACAGCTCCACTGACGAGATCATGAGGTGATCGAAACGTGTATGGAGAGAGGACCAGAGCGATATTTGCAGGAAATAAACTGTTTGTATATATATTTTTCATATTCTCTGCATGAAAGGAGAATTACGTATATACCAAACTATTTAAAGACGGCAGAAAGATTTCTTTATTTCTCACTGAAATTTTGATTTTTTTTTTAATTTCACGTTACTGCGATGATTCATAGATGTCGTTCGATTGGCGATATTTTTCAGTCTGACATCGAAGTTGGTAGATGGCAGGTGCAATATCCTGCCGAAATACCTTGAAATTTATGGTTCATTTATCAGTTATTTCCTGTTAATGTTGCTCTCGGTCCGATACAGTTCCACTGACGAGATCATGAGGTGATCGAAACACGAATGGAGAGAGGACCAGAGCGATATTTGCAGGAAATGAACTGTTTGTATCTATATATATATATATATATATATATATATATATATATATATATATATATATATATATATATATATATATATCATATTCTCTGCCTGAAAGGAGAATTACATACATTACAAATCCTTTAGAGAACTACATAATTATTTAAAATTAATTCTTTTGCGACAGTACCTCGAATATTTTTAAAACTCATTGTTGTACTTGTTCGTTATTATACGGAGGGGTAAAAGTTTTATTCTATTTATTAAATTCTTTGATAATATTTGTAAATTTAGTTCTTTTATAATATTTCTCTAATTATTTTGAAGGTTAATGATTACTTTATCATGATGTTTTCCATTATCAGCGCCTAATATTCCAAAAAGCCATTTTTATGCGTTGACAATAAAACAGAGAATATTGCAATGTATAAGTAATTTATTTATTTCTTCAAATGTATAACAATATTTGTTTTTAGATAAATTATGTGTACTCTAACAATTAACTGTAATTTTATCCACACATGTATAAGGAAACCCCTTTCTTATGCGTTCACTGTCAGTTGATTCTACTTACCTGCTTCGAACATTTTAGTAAGATACATTTCGGAGCCGTATAACTTCATTAATTTTTGTTGAAACGTCATTATTTTTTTTTGTGTATTTTCAAAATATTCTACTTCAAGAAAACGTGACAAAAAATCTATTTAATGATTACAACTAGACATAACCCCTTAATAGACATTAGATTAGTTAGTTTGTTAACGTTAAATGCAAAATTTCCCAATAATTTCTCAATAAACTCTAATTTTTACGTCCCGAGAACACAAATATTCCCAATGGTATTCTTCCCACTTAGCCAACATTTCCCAGTTCCTATCCACGTTTTATTACCTTCTAAAACATTTTATGGCGTATCCGTAACTACGTTTACAACAAATTGTTTTTGCACATGCCCCGTCAACTTTCCTATTTTCCACCGGTTTTATGTTATCAGTGGATACTTATTTAAATTACAACAGAATTTTTTCATCTTGAGATATATAGTAGAGAACGGATAACTAGCTACCCACACACAATCACATTATTATTTTAGATCAAAGCAAATTGTTTCCACCCTTCGCAACGTAGTATTTCCATCCTTAAATCTGATTTTAGAATCTGAACACAGAGCATTTAAATGTCGAATGTGGGCTGAGATGTCGTCATCTTTGCAGTATATCTGTGACAAGTAGGGAAATAGGGAAAATTTTCACTATCTAATGTCTTGCTTCGTAAGGTTAATTCTGGTACGAAAAGCTGCAATCATGGACTTTTGTTTATTAAATTCAAATTGTCGTTAATCTTGCTAAATTTGGTAAATCGACTTGATGCCATCTGTAACTACATATTGCCGATGGATGATGCAGTTTATGACGTGTTTTTACGTAGGCGGGGAGCAGGTCGTGCTCTTCGGCTCTTCTTCGTTCACGGCAGCGGAACATCGGTCAGTGGATATTTCTCGTGCAGACAGTCATCGTGCGGCGGTATCTACTTATATTCGGGATATCCCTGCTCTCTCAACTGATCAACGGTTTGACTACCTGAAGGTCAAAACATCCACTCGGTGGTCGGTTCTCGGGCGCCACCTTCGGGATTCATGTGGTCGAGGGCCCACTTATGCACCGGGCAGCTTGTTACAGTGGAGAAACGGCAAGCCAGGGGTCAATTGTGCATGTTAGTGCTGGCTGCCGGCTGCCAGTTGTTATATGTAATTTTAAAAATGGGACTAGGTAATGAAACAAACAGTTATAAAACATGCTGTATCCTGTATTCCATTCTTTTATACAAAGACATGGCCTGAAACTAACTTACAATCTAAGATGGACAATAATGTAAACAAATAAACGGTCTGGAGGGCAAGAGTATATTTTGAGAGCTGTTTACGGTAGCTTATACTGGTCGGTTGCGCTAAAGACGGTAACCCGGCGGTATCATTCACGACGCTATTCACGTACCTCGTATTACACGGTAGCGACGCTATTCACGACGGCTCGTACGCAAATTATCGCGTTTTGTATCTAAAATCAGCGTTCACGGTTCACGGCGCTTTGTATTAAAATTCGACCGACGGCGGTATACGCGGTATGTAACAATAACACGGTATCGATCGGCGATAGGCGGTGTCTCTACACGACGACGGTGATCTCTATACGCGGCGGCGGCGACAAGCGTCGGGACGGTAGTTGTTTAGCGCCCTTGTCAACGGACATCGGAGGGTACCTGGCGGTAAAACATATTCCTGGTCAATACGGAAACAAAGATAATATTGACGGCATTTAGTGCGTGTGTGTATCGGTGACGGTAGGAAGGAACGAAAGGAACTGACGCTGCCCGTTCTTATAAGGGTCCTTGACGGCGTCAGCAGGTAGGAAATTAGGAAAGGAACCGACACTGCCCGTTTTTATAAGGGTCCTCGGCAGTGACGGTAGGATGACACAATATTGCTCGTTCTTATAAGGGTCCTCGGCAAAGCTGGCCATTAGAGGGGTAGGACGTAAGGACAGAAGTGTATGGTAAAACACCATATACACACAAGCCTAACCTCACCTACATCGCTGCTGTATGCGGCGCGCGATTTTTATGGTCGGACGCTATGAAAATCTTGGAATATTGTATTTCCCGGCATGGCGAGGTAAATCTAATTATATTCCGGTAATATGGAAACTTTAAGCAATCTTTTCCCGCAAGAATCAGATTTTTCGGATGTAAAATAAATAAATTAAATCCCGGCGAACATACTCATGCCCAAAAAAATAGTAACTTCGTTACAAGTTATTTGCCAACATACAGGGTACATTTTATTTTAAATGGTTTACAAATCCACGGTAACGTTCATAATTGCAGATGTTTTATCTCTTGCTGCTGATATTATATTTGATAAAGGAATCGCTTTTTTTTCATAAAATAATCTTTTAAAACATTGACAATTGATGTGGTTTTAATATAATCAACAAAGTTCTCATAAAGATCAGTTCTTCGTGGAATTCTTGATTCATAACGAAACGAACATATGCCAATAACAGTATTTAACTAACAGGTAAAGTTGATTCATCCAGTTGTATGGAGAACTAGGTCATTTAAACACGAAGATTTCAATATCATGACTCCTTTCATCAATTCGTCTTTGAACTGCGCTGTTGCTCAAAGGGATTCTTTTGAGTTTGTGAGAAATAACCTTGTCAATAGCTAGCAAAATTCGCTCCTTAGTTTGCATAATTATGCTATCAATAGGAAGAGTGTAATACGCCCACAAATTAACATCGTCTCTTTTTGACATTAAGGCGAATATACCGTCCACCGTGGTACTCTTAAAGAATATCGATTGCTGAAATAAAAAGAAACAAAACAATAAAATATAAAAAAAAATAATACGATTGAGTAGAATATTAAATGACCTTTACCGCAAGTTATGATTGACAATCGAATAATTGGAGGAATTAAAAAAGAATAATGTTATAAAAAAATTTACTTACTTATCTCCAGACTCCAAAAGAAAACAATTTTGATTTATTTTGGAGTATGTTAGGTGTTGTTTTATTATTGAAAGTATATGATTATCTCTTTTCTTCTCAAAATTTAGAAATTCAACAGTTTTTACCATGGAAGGTATGATGACTAGGTTTCGTTGGGGGCTTTACATCCGACGAAAGCTGAAAGTCATTCCAAGCTGATCGATTTTGCGAATCTAAGCAGTCTCGTTGATTAAAGTTGCCTAGCGACTTACGGTGACAAAATTGTATCTCCGGAATATATCTGCATCAGTCCACTGAGTGCTGGGTAGTTTCTGAGAACATGATCAATAGTTTTACCTTCCTTCAGACATCATTTGCACATCAGGTCATCTACGATATCCATGCTATGATGTTCCATCAGGTGACGATGTCCTATCAACAGTCTCATCAGAATTCGAAGCTTTTCCTTCCTAAGGAGAGAAATTCCCAAGTAAAGTATACACATTTTCCTTAAACCATCTTATTCCAGGAGCTCCTCTCTACGATTCAATAAATTTACTTTCCAGCAATGATAAATGGACAGGTAGAATCGGTTTGGGTCCATATGGTTCAATCGCTGCCCCATCTTTGCCAGATGGTCTGCTTCCTCATTCCCGTATATGCTCGAGTTACCCAGTACCCACAGAAGTTTGATTGAGAAGCCGTGCGTTATTAGACTGTTCAGTACATTCTTGCACTCAGACAGCTGTCTCGAAGTTACTACTCTAGACTTCAGCGCCATTATCGTAGTCCTACTGCCTTTGCATATATATTTATTACTCTAGTTCTATCTGTCCTTTTCACAAAGATGATTACACTGCAGAATTGCATAAATTTCCGCTGTAAAGATCATCATACGTTGTCTGAGAAAATAAAACTCTCTGACGCCCGTGCTACTGAAGTACACTCTGGTTCCAGCTCTTTCATCTTGTCGAGATCCATCTGTAGACCACCAGGATTCGTTTCTCGGAAGATTTTGCTCCTCCTCCTAATCCTCTCTACGTGACAAAAGTATCTCAAGTAGTTAGGTAGTGTGTTTGTACCACGCTTTCATTGCTGCAAGAGTAGTCACCATTTCCAATTCTGAAATGCCACAGTTAATTGAGACGACACAGAGTCGTCAGAGTTCCGTTCCCTATGTATGTTGAAGTTGCAGCTGCAAGTATATTGCACCATTTATGGAACAACTAAATTTTGGTAATGATCTGGAGCTACTTTGATGAACCCCATTTACATTTCATGCACCACCAATTTTTTTTTGCATTGACATAAAACCTTTGCAGGTTGTAGTCGTCCCCTGGTTGTCCATAGGAACCACGTTAAAAATCAATGCAATAGATGGAACTAACACTAAACGACTTGAAGAACACTTGATCGGGAAAAAAGGAAAGATATGGGAAAGCTTTTTATTCGGCAGTAGATAGAAGGGGCTTATCGTACTCGTAATGCCACATCAATGTCAGGAGATAATACGAGGAGGAAAGACATATCTGTTGCTAAAATATGGTGCAGTGAAAAAATGTGTTGTCATAGAATTTTACTTAAGTATATTTTTAGAAATAGAAAGAACGGCATTTATATCATTTTTTTTATAAATTATTTTGTCTTCATATCCTAAATGGAAAATTACTGATTTATTTGGTTTATTGTAAAACTGAGAATAATATATTTCGTTTTAAATAAAGTTAATAAATAAAATTTAGTAGAATTCCTAATTCAGTTTGCTTAGTAAAATTGAAACATTCCGGTGAAAAGATGTAATTTGTTACATAAATATAGCCTTCAATAGAAAAATTTATTCAATATTATAAATATTCCGTATTGAAAATTATTGTGTGGAGCTTTGTTGTTGTTGCACTTTACTTTTTAAGTAGTTGATATTTGTTCCGATACAGATTTAATTTTTTATTCATCATCCCAATGTGACAGCAGGTTATTCGATACCGCTTTGATACCAGAACTTATATTGCTTCTCAAGTGAGAATAATGTATCCCTGAAAGCCCTTTTCCCAGTCTGTTATGTACTGGACTCTCAAAATATGATTATTAGTTTCATGCTCCACTAAACATCTTCACCTTATCGCAAGTGATAATGCCTTGTTGATAATCTTTTCTCTTAATTATGCCTTATTTAGTAAATCTTATTTCCGAGGCTTCTTTCCAGTATTCAACGAATACATTTCCAAGTCTTAGATCCTTCTTTCCGACAGTAGATCGAATAAATATAATCAGTGCAGGTCATTTGGTTTGACTGAGAGCATTGTTTCTGCTTTCTCGTTTTCATGGATATCCGGGTCATCTGGGACTTGCACGGTCCTAATTGTGCGAAGATATAACACGCAACTTTTAAAGGATAAGTTTTCGCCTCGTTGCAAAATAGCAATGACCACCTCTGTGCACAATAATTTGCTTAAAAAATGAATTGGACAAAAAGCCATCTATTTATATACTCTTAAAATACGTCTATGTCGAAGATCCTTTTATTCTACTTCATTTCTTTGTATTGCCAACTTCTGCAGAAACTAATTAACCAAACCTAAAAACATTTAACTTGAGCTAAAGGCATTTTAAAAGTATTTAAAAACCAACAAAATGCTTTTCTAAATTGGTTTAACTTTTTCTTGAATTTAAAGTATTTGTTAAAATGATTTCATAAATAAATTCGACTGAGTTAATTATTTTGTTAAAAAGTTTTTGAAAGACAAGTTTTTTAAAAGTCTGATGAAAAAGGAGCTAAAATTGGAAGGAAACCGTTAAAATTCTAAAGTTATCTTTTTATAATTTAATTACGTATGGATTTTTTGCTTTTTTAAGTTTTCGAGAAGTGGGTATAGGGTATTTTTCAACAATTTCCTAAAATATATTCCAGGTAGCAAGGTGACCTTTAATTTTTTGGTCACTGTTTAGGACTTAGGATGTAGTATATTCATATTTTCGACTATTAATGTTATACAATTTTATTTAATCAGAAGTATTTATTTTTATTTTACAATTATCTAATTGTCATTTATCATATAGTAAATTCTACTGGTTGGTCGTCTTTCGCTCAGTCCGTTTCAACGCGAAAGTGTGAACGCTACTTTATTGTAGCTGCATTCCTTTTAGTACTTCCTTCGATAGCGCACGTTACACGAAAAAGAGAGAGACAGAGAGGGCGAATTAGAGGTAGGCTATCTCTCTTGTTCCGAACTGTGATTTGCCAATGCGCGCTTCGTTGAGAGTGTAAAACTAAACTAAAAGTTTGAAGTGAAAGATATAGAATACCCCGTATGTCCCCCCCCCCCCTCTCTCTCTCTCACTCTCTTTGCTGTGTATTTTATGTTCGAAGAGTAATTTTAACAGGCAGTCACTCGATGGACAAATGAAGTTCGGTGGAATGCGAAAGATGACCATGTCATCCAAAAATGTCAAAAAGCTCTCACGGCTTTGGTCAAGTTGAAAATCATGGTTTCTGGGTTTCGACCGTGTCAAATTGGAATTATTATCCGATGTTTCGCTTACGATGGCACAAGACATCTTCAGGGATCTTTATCCCACGAGATTAGAACACAGAATAACTATCGAGGAGCAACAGCGCTGTATTCGTACAATCGATTTCCATGTGTGATTTAGACTATAACCTGCATCTCTATTAATATTATTTGGATATTTATAAATTTCGATTGATTCTCTATTTTTACGTTTAACGAAACCAGACACTGATGCCAGCACCTTGGTTTCTTTTACATTAAAAGTATGACCTGGGCAATGCTGATGTTCCGCTATTGCAAATTGTACAATTTGTTCCTTTTTAACACTTATTTTATTTCCTGGGGCCTATTGGTATAGACCGTTCTGTTTCACCTATATATACTTTACCACAAGAGCAAGGTATCTTGTAAAAGTCTTCTGTTTGAAATGGAATTGCGTTCTTTGGACGGGCTGGTGCTCCTCGCACAGTGTTCTAATCTCGTGGAGTAAAGATATCTGAAGATGTCTCGTGCAATCGTAGGCGAGACGTCGGATAATAATTCCAATTTAACACAGTCTAAACCCAAGGACTATGAGCTTCAGGTTTAAAAATTATTTGGCTTTTTAAGTCAGTAAAAATATGCTTTTGAGATCTCCTATTTGGAAAGGCCAACACTCTTTTAGAGGTGAATTTGTGTTTAAAAAGTAGTACATTTTTCTTAAACCATTTTCTGATTTGTTTTAGGGTTGTCTTGCCATGTCCTTTGGATAACCCGTTACCTTATCTTGTTTTCTCTTGTTTGGTTTTCAGTTTTTATTCTTTTCCTTATTCAGTTGAGTTTAGTTGGTAAATTTAGAAAAAATTTTGATGTTCCTACATTAAGGTGACCTCCCAATTTTGGTTCTGGTTTTATGGGATGATCAATGCTTGAATAAGCGAAATTTTTATGATGAACCTGGACTAGAGTTCTGGTAATAACATGTTCAACAATGGTTCAGAATCAAGCCCTGCCGATGCATATATAATTTATATTAACATCAAAATTTAAAAAAGGCGCATCATTTACCTCATAAGCATATTCAAAACTTGACTTTAAATTTGTTCGTAAATGTGGGACTATCTCGATATGATATTTGATCATTTGGTCTAAAGAAACTTTCATACTATTCTAAACTAAATTTTTCATAACGCAATATCACATTAAGTTTATTTAAACTAAAGTTTAGATGTATCAAGAGATCATATACTTCATGATTATTATCCTTCCATATGATAAAGTTAGCAACAATATATCTCAACCAGACTTTTGGTTTCACTGTTGCAGTTTCTATGGCATGAGTTTCCAACTATTCTACATATATGTTGGCCAGGATTGGATAGAGTAAAAAACCTATCAAAATCCCAACTTTGTGAGCATAGAACTTGTCCTCTGCTTGAAATTCACTTTAAAAGATCCATTACTCCATTCAGTGGTTATGTGGTTCGATCTGATGATGTTGGATCCCTTTAAAATCTAGTTTTGGTTATGTTTTTTAGTTCTGAAAATGGTACATTAGTATAGAGGCATTGAAACGTATTAGGCTGTTGTCTGGCTCTTGATTAATGCTATTAATAATATTCAAAAAATGTGTGAAATTTTTGAGATTGGTCGTCGTTTTCCTTTTTTTTAAATTATATTCCCGGGTCCGTCCTAAAGCCGGATGCACTGCGACCAGAGTAGGCCTATTGTGCTCACCCTAGACATTACAGCCACTCTGTCTACCTAGCCCCTGGCTCAATCTGTACAGTCCTGCTAAGGAGTGGGTGAGTATTTCTCCCGGTTGTCTAAATCTCACCAGTTACTCACAGTCACATATGATATGCTTCACCGTTTCCTCGGCTTGTCCACATAGTCTGCAGCCCAGGTTTTCGTTATATAGATTCATTCTATTCAGATGTACTTTGACGGCCATGTGTCCTGTCATTATACCCGTAATAGTCCTTCATTGGTTTCTACTCATTTGTAGTAATTTCCTTACTAATTTCGGGTCAGGATTCCGAATAAATAGCTTGCTGTGGTTTAAACCCTGTCTGATCATCCAGTGGTTTTTATGTTCTCTTTTGATCCACTTTATGACTGCTTCCCGGGCCGCGCACCGCAGCACCCCAAAGGCCAGTTCTGGACCCATGTATTGAGATGCCGACCCTGCTCTAGCCAGCTCGTCATCTTTTTCATTTCCATGTATGCCTTCATGTCCTGGTACCCACTTTAACATAACTCTGTTGTCTTTTGCCAGAGTTTCCAGCTCACTCTGACATTTCCAAACCAGCCTCGATGATATCTTTTGGCCCTTGAGGGCTTTTAGGGCTGCCTGGCTGTCAGAGTAAATGGAGATCTGCTTCCCTTTGTAAGCTCTCCTATTTATCTCGTCTGCGCACCGCAATATTGCGTATATTTCTGCCTGGAATACTGTTGGGTATTTCCCAAGGGGAAAGGTTAATTCCTTCCCCAGTTGTAGCCCATATATCCCAGCTCCAGTACCCTTACTAGTTTTTGAACCGTCAGTGTACCAGATACTTGCACCCGAGAATGTTTCCGGTCTTTCTCTTTTACTTGCCATTCGATCCTCTATTGTGACTTCAAACGGTATATTATAACGGTAGCTCGAGTTCATATGGTCTGTGTCCATTTCCAACTCAGGGCTCCTGATTTTTTTACATATGTTTTTATGTCCTGACATCGTCCTTTGCGATTTTACTGTTGAGTGATTTAGTCGGTGGAGTCCATTCTTGCCTCTGCCTGAATCACTATGTGTGGCGGCGGCAGATCCAGAATACACTCCATTGCCGAAGTCGTTTTACTTTCTAAAGTTTGTACTATTTTCAGGAGAAATTTAATACTTATTGACTACCTTTTGAAGCTGGTTATCTGTCTTAATGGTAAGTTGGTTTTGTAAATTTTTAATAGTCCATATATTATTCTAGTTTTACCCTATGCTGACGCAGTCTAGACAGTAAAAGCTATTTAAAAGAAAAAATTGGAAGTGTTTGTCTGCAGGTATACCGTTGTATTCTTGGAATATCCTAGAAATATCACATCGCTGGGAAGAAAGAAAAGAGTCATACCTATAATTAACATAACCAATATTGTATGCTCAGTTGATAGTCCAAGGAAGGCGAGACAGCACAAGAAGTTCCAGAGGAAGAAGGTATTCCTGGTTATATAACTTACGTTAACAGTTTGAACTTATATCTGTTCAGTTCTTTGGGACAGCTACTAAGAAACCTAGAATAATTAGGCTACGTCTGAAATGGTTAAAGCGTATTAAGAAGCACGAGATATAGGAAAACAGTAAGAAGAATGAAATCCATCAGACCTAGAGTTTATATGTAAAATATAATAGTTTTCTAAACATTATCTCTAAAATTTTATTTTTAAAAGAAAAAATTGGAAGTGTTGGTCTGCAGGTATGCCGCTGTATTCTTGGAATATCCTAGAAATATCACATAGCCGGGAAGGAAGAGAAAAGTCATACATATAATTAACATAACCAATATTGTATTCTCAGTTGATAGTCCAAGGAAAGCGAGACAGCATAAGAAGTTCCAGAGGAAGAAGGTATTCCTGGTTATATAACTTATGTCAACAGTTTGAACTTATATCTGTTCAGTTCTTTGGGACAGGTACTAAGAAACCTAGAATAATTAGGCTACGTCTGAAATGGTTAAAGCGTATTAAGAAGCAGGAGATATAGGAAAACAGTAAGAAGAATGAAACCCATCAGACCTAGAGTTTATATGTAAAATATAATAGTTTTCTAAACATTATCTCTAAAATTTTATATATGTTTTAGCACTATTTTTTTCTGTCATTCTTGATATCAGGATGATGTATTGAACTAGCCAATTTACCAATTTTGAACAAGTTCTCAAACAAAGCCTAAAGTTTCAACTAATGACGAATTTTTGAAACCCCAAAACAACATCTACATTTATGTTGCCTATCTATTTATCTATTTTTAAGGCTTTTAGAGGAAAATAATTAGCATAAAATAAGTTTCCATCATAAAAACTTTAAAAAATCGCTTTTTTGTTGAACATTTTCACATAGCTATTTTAACGTTCCCGTTAACCCCGGTATAAAAACATTTTAAATAATATTATTTTTAACATAGCCGAATCTCATCTAAAGTATAATAGTTCATCAAAAGGGATTTAAAGGAAAGGGAAAAAATAATTTAGTATAAGAACTCCCGCAAAATCTGACTAAATTTCTGCTTAGAGAAAAAATAAAGTTTGGCGTTTCCATAAGTAATGAGCTAGAAAGTTGTAAAACTCAATTGCCAATATAAGAGATTTTGCCATCCATCTTGGTTTTATTAAACTTCCAACCGTTGAGTTGTAAAACTGGAAGGAAATTTGTCATCTACACTTCCGAGTTTGGACAGATTTATACGGATATCGAGCTTAGGATTTTTTCCCTTATAGTCGTAAAAATTTAGAATATGCCGATATTTAATGCAATGGTGACAATTTATAAAATTTAAACATTTTTACTTGATACGATTTTATAGAAATAAACTTTATTTTTTCTATATATATATATATATATATATATATATATATATATATATATATATATATATATATATATAGGGTGATTCAAAAATCGATCACGAAACTTAAGGGGGTGATTCTACTTGACAAAATGACAAAATAAGGGTAGAGCTTCATATAATTTTTTTTCAAAATGTCATTCGTTTTCGAGTTACAAGTTCAAGTTTTTATTTTTTGTTTTTTGAATTACTCGCTTGCAGGAAAACCAATTTGACTAATATTTGAAAGATAGGCTAAGTCTTCTGCGCTTCATCATTTTAGTAACAATTCACATTGATTGTTTGCCGCTAGAGGGCACTTTACCTACATTGAAAATTGTTTTTTTGTCATAATTTTTTAGTGTTGACAGCTACAGTAGTTTTTGGCATAATTTCTGAAAGATTGATGCCAGGCCTTTAAAAAAGGTGCTCTTTATTTACATCGCTAAACCCAACGGTAAATCACCCTTAAAAATTAAGTGGTAAATTTACTTTTCTCATTTCATTACCACCAGCTACCAGGTAAATAGCTATCAAAGTATACTAGAGCTGTCAGTTTAACATCAAATAAATTCGCTTTTTAAACTATTTAATTTATAATCTTAAAATAACTAATAATGGCTAATCAGTAAATATTCATATTATGGATTATTGCGATATACATTTAATTGATAAAAATTAATGAAACAGTACTAAACAAACTAAAAAAGATTCTCAAAATGTCCCCCATTTTCTTCCATACATTTCCTAACACTCTTCAAAAAATGTCGCCTAACTCGATGAAAAATTCCTGGTGTTTCTTTAATAATTTGGCAATTTTCGATTATCCTGAAGCGAAGATCCTCGACGTTGATTACTGGAATATCGTACACCAATTGTTTCAAATGACCCCAAAAGAAAAAATCCATAGGATTAAGGTCTGATGACCTCGCTGCCCATGCCAATGGTCCACTTCGTCCTATCCATCGCTCAGGATACGTTGCATTCAAATACTGTCGGACACGTATACTAAAGTGGGGCGGAGCTCCGTCTTGGAGGATCCACATGTTGGCCCTTACTTCCAATGGCACATCTTCCAGATACAATGGGAGACGATTTTGGATAAAATCTAAGTATACGTCACCAGTTAATGGGCCATCAAAGAAATGAGGACCAATAAGGTAATCTCCTATTATCCCTGCCCACACATTTAGTGAAAATCTACGCTGATGTTTCGTTTCTACCACATTGTTTGGGTTCTCGTAAGCATATGTGTGGATGTTGTGTAGATTTGTTATGCCATCACGAGTGAAACCAGCTTCGTCAGTGAATAATATGACGCCAATTAATCGATTATCGTGTTCATACTTAGCTAGGATCTGATTGCACATTTCCAACCGTCTCGGCCGATCATCGTCATAAAGAGCCTGCACCTTTTTTGAATGAAACGGGTAGAGTTGTTCTTCTCTTAGTATCCTCCATGAACTAGCCTGACAGAGCCGCACTTCATTCCCAATTTTTCTAGTACTAATACCTGGATTATCTTCAATAATTTCAAGCACTCTTTCTTCTTGTTGCACGTTTCTAGCAGTTCTAGGTCTTCCCCTATTTCCATTATAACTTTTAAAGGAACCACATTCCGCAAGCCTCCTGTGCACACTGGAAAATGTTTGAGCATGAGGGATATTTCTTTCCGGATAACTCTCCATATAATATCTTCTTGCCAACTCTGCATTACCATTTGCTTTTCCATAACAAAAATGGATATCACAATATTCGATATTTGAATATTGGTGATTAGCCATTATTAGTTATTTTAAGATTATAAATTAAATAGTTTAAAAAGCGAATTTATTAGATGTTAAACTGACAGCTCTAGTATACTTTGATAGCTATTTACCTGGTAGCTGGTGGTAATGAAATGAGAAAAGTAAATTTACCACTTAATTTTTAAGGGTGATTTACGTCTAAATCGTTGGGTTTAGCGATGTAAATAAAGAGCACCTTTTTTAAAGGCCTGGCATCAGTCTTTCAGAAATTATGCCAAAAACTACTGTAGTTGTCAACACTAAAAAATTATGACAAAAACACAATTTTCAATGTAGGTAAAGTGCCCTCTAGCGGCAAACAATCAATGTGAATTGTTACTAAAATGATGAAGCGCAGAAGACTTAGCCTATCTTTCAAATATTAGTCAAATCGGTTTTCCTGTAAGCGAGTAATTCAAAAAACAAAAAATAAAAACTTGAACTTGGACGGCTTGTAACTCGAAAACGAATGACATTTTGAAAAAAAATTATATGAAGCTCTACCCTTATTTTGTCAAGTAGAATCACCCCCTTAAGTTTCGTGATCGATTTTTGAATCACCCTGTACATATATATATATATATATATATATATATATATATATATATATATATATATATATATACATATATATATATATATATATATATATATATATTTATATAAATTTTGAATAATTTCTTGCTTCAAGCGTTCGATAATTTAATTTGCCAGTGCATATTTTCAAAAGGCGCGAGACTTCGCAAAGAAGCTCAAGATATGAGATGATCTAACCAGAACACAGATGAAGGTTAGTAGCTGCACCAGCTAGCAAAGTGCCGAGCTAGCCCCTATGCCAGAGAGTAAGGGTGGGAAAAATTTAAGGGAGCCACTGCATCTTAGCTAGGTCGAATGCATATATCTTCCACGATGTTGTCTGAACCTAGGTTTCAACTCAACTCTTCAAGAATTAAAAAAATGAAACGAAATACCAAATGCAAGAAGCTTATGGGTCAACATAAAACTCGTATTGACTAGTTCTAATAAAGCTCTTTAATTAAAATTAAGTTGTTGATAAAAATAAATAATCTTCAGACCAAAAGGTTCTTCTGAAGCGAAACAAATACACTGAGGGTGGAATGCGGTGATAATATATCCCTTAGGGTGTATTGCGGTGTTCTCACCCGTAGGGTGGAATGGCGGTTAACCTTTCTACCCGGCAGGGTGGATTGCATTGATAATACAACCCGTAAGGTGGACTACCGTGTTCTCACCGGGAGGTTGGACCCTATAATAAAGAGAAACACGCACTAGAAACTTAAGTTAAAAAAAAAGGCAAACGAATTTATTAATCGCCAAAATATTGATAAATATATAAATTTAAAATTTTGATTTTTAAGTTATGCTAACATAAAAAAAATTAATTAAGAATCACTTAACGAAAATTAACAGAAAAAATTAATTTGAAGTGATGTTTGAACTAATAAACCAAGAAAGATAATAGCAAAGACACATCTATAAACAAACAATAAAAAATCAGTTCGACTCCAGGTCATCACCGATAATTACTTTAATAAAATATAAAACAATAGATTTACCATAGAATATAATTAGTTCCTCAATTAAATCAATCATCACGAAACTCGACATAACATTCAGGACTCTAGACCACTGTATGATGACGATACAATACTTGGTTTATTAATATTAATTATTTTCAAATAAATTGGGTTAATCCTGGCTAAAATAGAACGCCTTTTAATTAACTCTAAGGATGTCTTTTAGGTCTAGACGGATTCCTTCGTTGACACATGCAACATGCCCCAAAATTATTGTCTCCAGGTTTGTCCCGGTAAAATAAACATCATTGCCAACCTGGAAAAAATACGCTACACCAAAACTCACAAAATTACCAGGATAATTTTCGACTTTCCATATCAGAATCCCAAAAATTTGGCGAAAAAAATTGAGATGGAAGTCTGCAGCTGTGTCGGCTGAATCAAACCAGGAAAAAGTGGAAAATCAAGGTAAAATTGCCTCCATTTATAATTATGGCCCAGCTTGCGCACTAATCGACTTCCGTTAGGCGCGTTCACTTGCCACGTGTGAAAGAAATGACAGCTTCAAAAGAATAAGACTGGGCAAAAACAGTCGGCTAAAATGCATATGTTAGTTAAGCCAATTCATTATTCATTAGCATTTTCCACTCAAAACAAAAATAAATCTAATAATTATCCAATTTTCAAATTTGAGAAATACATGTTAATAGATTAATAGAAACTACCCGCAACATAATATAGCTACATTTCTTTTCAAATATAAATGTAAATGGCAGGAATAAAAAACAGGTAGCGGTAAGTTCAACATCGATAAGAAAATACCTAAGCACAGTGTGGTAAAATACCAAAACAGGACAAAATAATGGTAAACTTGAAAATCAAAATTAATTGAAACTGTATTTAATAAAATAGTTTTCTTCAAAGAATTTCTGGGAAATACTTAAGGAAAATGATACTGTGTTGCCCATAACGACAGTAATTGCAAAGAAAATAAGGTAAAATCAACTAAATTTGCCATAGTGAACTTAAGTGAGAAATTGAACCGTGACAAACTATGCATGTGAATATATATATTTTTAATTATATATATTAGCCATATAATACATTCTCCTTGCATCAGGGATATAAATTATGAGTAGCAATTTCTAAAAAAGATCAAAAATTCTGGCTCTGATTTTGGTCATTCTGTAATATACAGGGTGTTCAACCGGGAAACAATTCGATCTATATATATATATATAGAAAGCTATATATAGGAAACTTTTGAAAATTCGACGTACACAAATGTCGATGGGGCAACTTGGCTAAAATATTTTCAAGATGGTGGCACTTGCGGTTATACTGGAAGTAGGTGTTAACTTGCTTATTTTAAATGTTGCACTTTTAGATTTTGCATAAGATTCTAGACATATTTTGTTTATCATGTCCTATACCTAAGTCTAAGCATTTTTGACACAGGTTTATATTTCAAAAATTACGTTTGAAGGCCCTAAAATAATTATCAATTTTTTCTATAAGGAAGCTGCATAAAAACTTAAATGTGTCAAAAACCCTTAAACATAGATATATCACGTGATACACAGAATTTGCCTGGAATCTTGCGCAGAATTCAAAAATACAATAATATATAGGGTGTTTCATTTAAAATAAGCAAATTGACACCTACGTTCGGTATCACCGGAGGTGTCACTATCTTGAAAATATTTTAGCCGGGTTGCCCCCAACGACATACTGTCAAATTTTAAAATTTTCCTATATATATATATATATATATATATATATATATATATATATATATATATATATATATATATATATATATATATATATATACAGGGTGATTCAAAAATCGATCACGAAACTTAAGGGGGTGATTCTACTTGACAAAATAAGGGTAGAGCTTCATATAATTTTTTTTCAAAATGTCATTCGTTTTCGAGTTACAAGCCGTCCAAGTTCAAGTTTTTATTTTTTGTTTTTTGAATTACTCGCTTACAGGAAAACCGATTTGACTAATATTTGAAAGATAGGCTAAGTCTTCTGCGCTTCATCATTTTAGTAACAATTCACATTGCTGCTAGAGGGCACTTTACCTACATTGAAAATTGTTTTTTGTCATAATTTTTTAGTGTTGACAGCTACAGTAGTTTTTGGCATAATTTCTGAAAGACTGATGCCAGGCCTTTAAAAAAGGTGCTCTTTATTTACATCGCTAAACCCAACGGTTTAGACGTAAATCACCCTTAAAAATTAAGTGGTAAATTTACTTTTCTCATTTCATTACCACCAGCTACCAGGTAAATAGTTATCAAAGTATACTAGAGCTGTCAGTTTAACATCAAATAAATTCGCTTTTTAAACTATTTAATTTATAATCTTAAAATAACTAATAATGGCTAATCACCAATATTCAAATATCGAATATTGTGATATCCATTTTTGTTATGAAAAAGCAAATGGTAATGCAGAGTTGGCAAGAAGATATTATATGGAGAGTTATCCGGAAAGAAATATCCCTCATGCTCAAACATTTTCCAGTGTGCACAGGAGGCTTGCGGAATGTGGTTCCTTTAAAAGTTATAATGGAAATAGGGGAAGACCTAGAACTGCTAGAAACGTGCAACAAGAAGAAAGAGTGCTTGAAATTATTGAAGATAATCCAGGTATTAGTACTAGAAAAATTGGGAATGAAGTGCGGCTCTGTCAGGCTAGTTCATGGAGGATACTAAGAGAAGAACAACTCTACCCGTTTCATTCAAAAAAGGTGCAGGCTCTTTATGACGATGATCGGCCGAGACGGTTGGAAATGTGCAATCAGATCCTAGCTAAGTATGAACACGATAATCGATTAATTGGCGTCATATTATTCACTGACGAAGCTGGTTTCACTCGTGATGGCATAACAAATCTACACAACATCCACACATATGCTTACGAGAACCCAAACAATGTGGTAGAAACGAAACATCAGCGTAGATTTTCACTAAATGTGTGGGCAGGGATAATAGGAGATTACCTTATTGGTCCTCATTTCTTTGATGGCCCATTAACTGGCGACGTATACTTAGATTTTATCCAAAATCGTCTCCCATTGTATCTGGAAGATGTGCCATTGGAAATAAGGGCCAACATGTGGATCCTCCAAGACGGAGCTCCGCCCCACTTTAGTATACGTGTCCGACAGTATTTGAATGCAACGTATCCTGAGCGATGGATAGAACGAAGTGGACCATTGGCATGGGCAGCGAGGTCACCAGACCTTAATCCTATGGATTTTTTCTTTTGGGGTCATTTGAAACAATTGGTGTACGATATTCCAGTAATCAACGTCGAGGATCCCCGCTTCAGGATAATCGAAAAGTGCCAAATTATTAAAGAAACACCAGAAATTTTTCATCGAGTTAGGCGACATTTTTTGAAGAGTGTTAGGAAATGTATGGAAGAAAATGGGGGACATTTTGAGAATCTTTTTTAGTTTGTTTAGTACTGTTTCATTAATTTTTATCAATTAAATGTATATCGCAATAATCCATAATATGAATATTTACTGATTAGCCATTATTAGTTATTTTAAGATTATAAATTAAATAGTTTAAAAAGCGAATTTATTTGATGTTAAACTGACAGCTCTATTATACTTTGATAGCTATTTACCTGGTAGCTGGTGGTAATGAAATGAGAAAAGTAAATTTACCACTTAATTTTTAAGGGTGATTTACGTCTAAACCGTTGGGTTTAGCGATGTAAATAAAGAGCACCTTTTTTAAAGGCCTGGCATCAGTCTTTCAGAAATTATGCCAAAGACTACTGTAGCTGTCAACACTAAAAAATTATGACAAAAAAACAATTTTCAATGTAGGTAAAGTGCCCTCTAGCGGCAAACAATCAATGTGAGTTGTTACTAAAATGATGAAGCGCAGAAGACTTAGCCTATCTTTCAAATATTAGTCAAATCGGTTTTCCTGTAAGCGAGTAATTCAAAAAACAAAAAATAAAAACTTGAACTTGGACGGCTTGTAACTCGAAAACGAATGACATTTTGAAAAAAAATTATATGAAGCTCTACCCATATTTTATCAAGTAGAATCACCCCCTTAAGTTTCGTGATCGATTTTTGAATCACTCTGTATAAATCGAATTGGCTCCCGATGGGACACCCTCTATTGTAGTACATTGAAAAATATAATAAAGGTTTTTTTTAAGGTTTTAAACTGAATTTATATCGGATTAAAATGACCCCCAAATGTTCATGTGTAAAATAGGTTTCCATCAATTACAATTTAAAAAATTAATTTCTATTGCGTATTTTTAGATTTACAGAAAAAGCTTGATACAGGTAATTTTTTATTTTCATTAAGGGCTTGCTTTTTTTTACAGAGGTAAAATCCGTATTTATTTCGCTGTTTTTATTTAATAAATGCATGAATTTACTTCATTCAAGTAAAAATTATTTAGTTGTACATGAATTAAAAAAAAATAATTTGATGTGAATTGCCTTTTTGCAATAAATTTTATCACGGGGTAAATATAAATTTAAAAAAAAATGATCGAGTTTTGTTTCCAAAGAAATTCATGACAAAATTATGCAGTCAATAACATTAATTAATATGGGTTAGCTACTTCTTTAAGATTTTCCGTGGACACTTTTTAAATGTCTGTAAATATATTTGGTACGTGTTTTTTGACCTTAAGCCACATGTCTATGGGGTAGAAATCGTTCCAAATACCAAACCCTAAAAACGTTCTTTCAAAATAATAATTTATGGAGGAATTTTTTTCTAGTAAGGTCACTTTCAAAAGTGGGATTTAGAATGTTGTTTTTGGACACGATATATTTTAAATGAGGGTTGGCTTCAGCTTTTTTAGGGGTGAAAATGTATGAACCAGTTTTATTCGGTGGAAAATTTATTAGTCGTAAAGTTAAAAATAGTATTTTAAGAGATTAACTTTAGGGGCGATTTTTATTCCATGACGAAGAAGTGAAGGGAAGAATTGGCCGTGCAAAAGCAACTTTCTTTAAACTTAAGAATCTTTTCCTTCACAGAAGTATGCCACTACACACCCGAATACGTGTGGTTCAATGTTATGTATGACCTATTCTACTATATGGTGCTGAAACTTGGTCATTTAAGGTTAGGACGCTGAATCGGATCGAAGCTTTTGAATTGTGGACACTCCGCCGACTACTGCGTATTCCCTGGACTGCTCACATAACGAATGATGAAATTCTACGAGGACCTGGCGTAGAAGGACAACTAATGTACACTGTAAAACAACGAAAAGTGTCATATCTAGGGCATATACTAAGAGGACCTCGCTACTCCATACCAAGGCTAATACTACAGGGAAAAATTGAAGGCAGACGGAGGCCAGGTCGGAAACAACACTCTTGGCTCCGCAATATAAGAAACTGGTGTGGTATATCAGATGCCGCAACCATATTTAGACAGACTGAGGAAGGCACTCTAGTTATAATGTGACCATGAGATGAACAAATGATTGCCGACGTGCGGCAAAGCACATGGCACCCGAAGAAGAAGAAGACATGAATCAGGGTATGAAATGTGAACTACGATATATCATAGATGAATGGTAATTTAATACTACCCTTAACTTTTTAACAGAATGGTGTAAGGATATACTTTAATCTATCGAAATGATAGATTTCCACTACATCAAATTATAGTAAATATTCATGATGATTTGTGTCACTTCTTCTTCTTCTTCTTTAGGTGCCATGTCTGTATTCAGACGTTGGTGATCATCATGTTTACAATTTTCTGAAATCTTTCTCTATCGGCTGCTGCGCGAAATAGTTCTTCTACCGTGCAATCACACCACTGCCTGATGTTACGCAGCCATGAAAGCTTCTTTCGCCCTATCCATCTTTTTCCTTTCACTTTTCCTTGTATTATAAGGCGAAGTAGTTGGTATTTAGGTCCTCTAATTATGTGACCGAAGTATTCTGTTTTCTGCCTCTTTATAATGTTCAAGAGCAGTCGATCTGTATCCATCATTCTGAGAACATCCTCGTTGAAAGTGTGTGAAACCCATGATATCTTTAGGATTGGACGGTAGCACTACAATTTGAATGCTTCCAGTTTGTTGGGCGTTGTAGTTTTTATAACAGAATAGACCATACATAGCATTTCAGGACCCTTTTACGAATATATAGGTTCCTGTTGCATAGAACTGGTTTCCATGTCATAAAGGCCTTCCGCGATATTTCTATCCTAGCTAGTATCTCTTCATCTGAGTCTCCATTTACATTCAACCAATTGCCAAGTTATTTGAAATGATTTACACGCTCTATCCTCCTCCCATCGAGCCAAAGTTGACATTCATCTACAGTAAACTTTCCAACTGTCATCCACTTTGTTTTTGGGATGTTGATTTTAAGGCTTCTTCGGCAGCTCGCTTCATTGACTAGGTTTACTAATGTTTGGAGATCCTCGATGCTTTCTGCAAGAATGGCCGTATCAACAGCAAATCTAATATTGTTGATTACTTCTCCGCCTAGTCTTACTCCTTCTTGTCTGTCATCCAAAGTCTCCCTAAAGATTTCTTCAGAGTATACATTAAAGAGACAGGGTGACAGAACGCAACCCTGTCTTACTCCACGTTTGACGGGTAGGTTTTGAGTACGACTGTTTTCAATTTGGATAGAGGTTACGTGATTGTAATACAGATGTTTTAGCAGTCTTATATCGTAGTGGTCTAGACCTGCTGTTTGTAAGTACTCAAAAAGTTTATCATATTGTACTCGGTCGAATGCCTTTTCAAAGTCGATGAAACAGACGTAGATGTTCTTTCGGAATTCACAGCTCTTTTGTAGGAGAACGCGCATACAAAAATAGTGCCTCTCTTGTTCCTAGACCATTTCTAAATCCAAATTGCTTATCACTCACTCTATTTTCACATAGAAGGAATATTCGGTTCTGTATAATTCGTAGAAGTATCTTAAGTGTGTGGCTCATTAAACTAATCAGCCTAAAGTTGCTGCATTTGGTGGGTCTACTTTTCTTTGGTAACGTTACAAACAGCGATTCTAATCAATCATCTGGTATTATTCCTTCGTTGTAGATTTTATTAAAGAAAGTGGTTAAGTAGAGAACATTTTCCTCATCTAGAAATTTAAGCAACTCAGCAGGCATTTGATCTGGTCTAGGTGCCTTATTATATTTGGCTTGCTATTTGTGTTACTGGTGGTAATAAATTACTTAGGAAACAACTTCATTTTTTTTTATAAAATTTTAAAAAATAACACATAGGTGTTTATTATCCCCATGATCAATTTTATTGAGAAAAAAGCTTGTAAATGTACAACTAACGAGTTTTTGACCAAATTAATCAAGAAAGCCCGCTCAGAGCTTATGGATATCCGGTTTCCGTTAAAATGGCTGGTACTGCGATATGTTGTGTATTTTGGTCTTTTGATTAAAAGTCTCAATGGGCGTAAAGCCGGAAAATCCTACATTTTTTGAGTATCCGTTGATTATTATCACCACTTAAAGGTATAAGCTCTTGCGTAATCTGAAAATAATAATTAGGTCGACATTTGAGCTGCGAAGTATCAACGAGTCTTACTAGGATATATTAGGGATTGAGGGATCGCTAATTTCGAATCCGAGGTCGGATAACCTTTATCGTGTCAGGATCAAGGTCATTTGAAGGTAAAATCGAGACGAACTGTTGAAAAAATCTAAAAAAAATTACATGAATATTTTTTGAATCGCTGAATCCAATTATGTCATTCTCTTGACTCTACAAAGTCACCTGTAACTAATTTCAAAGTTATCTCAGCATCATTTCAAGGTTAAATTTGAAAAACCGTCGGAACAGTCTGAAACAAGTCATGTATAGGTTTCCGGCTCCACTGAGAAAGTACCTTTCAATAAATCCCAATCACTTCTACTTTAAGGTCTTTCGATCACTAAGGCGCCCTCTAAAAACTTAAAAGAGGAATTTAAATTAATATTACTAGGATCACGGCCTTTTAAACAGTAAGCCTTATAAGGATTTCGTATATATATATATATATATATATATATATATATATATATATATATATATATATATATCTATATATATATATATATATATATATATATATGTCCGGGGAAATGTATAAAACTACTGAGTAAATTTTGATTTGGTTTTTATAATCATTTAGTTCGTTTCTCAAGGAAGATTTTGGTATATTATATGTAAAGGGTGTTTTTTTATAGAGGAATAGAACTTTAAGTTGGCAACACTTTTTTAACTGGCGGCCATTTTGTCAGCTGTCAAGTGATTTATGTTTAGTTTGGTTTGGCATTTCAACATGAATAGGCTGACGCCTGAACAACGCTTCCAAATTGTGCAAATTTATTTTGAAAATCATGGTTCTGTTCGAAATACGTATCGCGCACTACGTCCATTTTACGGTCAACATAATCGTCCATCAGAGCAATTAATTCGATTAACTATGGAACGTTTTCGTACCACGTTTACTCTAAATGATAATACGCATCCACAGAGACAGTCTATCGGCCATCGTGCACAGGAATTAGATATGTGTTCATTCACTTTATGGAAGATTTTGCGGAAAGATCTTGGTTTGCATGCTTACAAAATCCAACTCGTACAAGAACTGAAACCACACGATCAGCTAGCAAGGCGTAGATTCGGTGAATGGGCCCAAAACAAGATTGCCGTTGATCCCGATTTTCAGAAGCGAATTTTGTTTAGCGATGAAGCTCACTTTTGTTTGAATGGATACGTCAATAAACAAAACTGCCGTATTTGTAGTGATGATAATCCTCAAGTGTATGTTGAGACACCGTTACATCCAGAAAAACTGACTGTTTGGTGTGCTTTATAGGCTGGTGGAGTCATTGGTTCGTACTTCTTTAAAAACGATGCTGGTCAGAACGTTACAGTCAATGGTGACCGCTATAAAGCCATGATTACTGACTTTTTCGTTCATCAATTGAACAACCATGATGTGCAGGAGCTGTGGTTTCAACAAAACGGCGCAACATGTCTCACAGCTCGTGCCACAATTGATTTATTGAAGGAAACGTTTGGTAACCGCATAGTTTCTTGTTTCGGACCCGTGAATTGGCCTCCAAGATCGTGCGACTTAACGCCGCTAGACAATTTTCTGTGAGGATATGTGAAGTCGCTAGTCTACGCCGATAAGCCCCAAACGATTGTTCACTTAGGGGACAACCGTGGCGGTCAACGACAACAAAATTCTATCTATAAAATGGCTTCCAAAAACTGTATTTTGCCATTTAAAAATTAATAAGGTTAAACTTATTCAGACATAATTCTTTTACGTAATAATTTTCTAGGTGTTCTAGGTAACTCAAACCACTCAAACGAGGTGGTAAGGTAACAGGACCAATAATAAAACTGTCGTTGCTCTTGTATTATCTGAAGGTGTTCTCTTAAAGTTTTTTTTACTGCATCTTTAGAAACTCTAAGTTTTAAACTTAAGTGTTTGGTGTTCAGACTTAAATTTTTCTCAGCTCGTTCTAAAATTTCTTTTTCAACCTTAGATGTTCTAGTCGTAAGATTCTATCCATAATCAATGGTTGCAGGAGCAAAACTACCGTACATTATATCACATATTTTCATTGATACAAAGATATTATTGTCATATAGTTCAGGTAAGTTCATATTCAAAGAGTAGAATCTTATTTACAATCTTAGTAGTTTTCAATGACATTTTTGTGGCGTTGTGGTAAAAAACACCAGCTGTCGAATCGAATCATCGTGAAGGATGCCAGTTCGAGGCTGAGGGCTGAAGAGAATATTTGTCTGAAATATCTCGTGTGCTTGCTGGCACGGTACCCATCAAGGATTTCTTTAGTCCTCAGTCCCAACGACTCTATTTGGAAAGCTCGGATGGATTGTAAACAGTAACAAGGTCTATTACTCAACACATATACTACATGACATTACTACAAAAAATGTAACGGAAAACCACTACGTAAAAATCCATTTCGTAGTATGATGGCTTAGGAGTTGATGCACGTCATATCCCTCTCTTAAGAGTTAGGTATTAGACACAAAAACCTTTAAATGTTGCCAACGTCCGAATCGGGTACGGCATCCAAAGAAGTTCTTGTCGTGGAAAACTGGATGGATCACTCGAAAAGTATATAATCAACTGAACCATAGGGAAGTTAAGGAGTCACTAGAAATCATAAGAAAGAAACTTGAAGAAGACCAGACCTTATCAGAAAGAACATCTTTATCACCTAACGCCATTATGGACTTGTTTGAAAGTTGTTTGACTAATTCCTATTTTCAAAAAAGGAAAAATTCTACATCCAGGATGATGGACTACCGATGGGATCTTCACTCTCACCGGTGGTCGCAAATATTTTCATGGAATGGTTCGAGACGTTTGCAATTGAAACTACAACTAAGAAACCAAAGTTATGGCTTAGATACGTAGACGATTCTTTTATAATTTGGAGTGGAAACGACGAAGAACTTCGAAACTTCCTTTTTCATCTCAACAGTATCAGCCCAACTATTAAACTCACCATGGAGGAAGAATAATATAAAATTACCATTTCTAGATGTCTTGGTTGAAAGAAATGGCAGACAAATTTGAACTTCGGTTTACAGAAAAGCCACGCACACAGGACAAAATCTTAATTATTCATCTAATCACTCCAACAACACAAAACAAGGAATTATAAGAAATCTCGAAGTTAGAAGGATAGGAAAACGATACAAAATCAACGTTGTTTTCAATTCAAAAAACTTTCTGAGAATTCGGCTCACTAGGGTCAAACCAACAATTCAAAGGAATATGAAGAACTATGGATATCAGATATCATGTGAATGTGGAAATTCCTACGTTGGCGAAACAAAGAGACCTCTTGATGTAAGGATCAAAGAACACATGCACATCTTGAGAAGAAACAGAAAAATCTGGTGCCGCCAACCATGCTTGGACTCATGGACACCACATAAAATGGTCTGAAGTTAAAATACTACACCGAGAACAACATTGGAGAAAACGAAAAATCAAAGAAGCCTCAGTTATACAACAGAACCCGAGTTGTTTTAGTAAACCATATTTAGATAGAAGAGAAGTATGGAAACCACTTCTTAATAATTGTAAACTAAAACTAAATGCAGCATAAAAATGGGATTTTGTCATAGCAGGCATGAATGCACCCATCTCAGTCACACTCCACTGCATTTACTTTTAGTATAAATAGTCATGTAGCTAAGGGATTTATTTAGTTTCACTTGAAAGCGGCTAGAGATAACTACTAGCTGAAACGTCGTGATATTCAAAAAAATAAAATAAAGACAATGGAAGTCCAACGGATATCTACTACTTCGTATAGGGACGGATAGTTGTAGTAATAACGGGTGTCTCAAAAGAAAGTACACATTTGTTTTGCTTATTGCGTGAACGCAACTATTCCGAGCGGCGCGGGGGGGTATGTCAATCGGTAGCCTGACTCTTGGGAATTTAGTCGCTATGAAGCGTTTCTCGGGAGCGGACCGTGCTTTGTACGGACGTGAGTTTTACAAAAACGGTAATTCGGCGACTGTAGCGCGTAGAAAATTCTGCAATTTTCGACATATTCGTCACTTAAATGATGCGCCAAGCGCTCGGCTTATTGGAAAATGGGTCCAGAAGTTTGAAGAGACCGGTTCAACACTAGATAAACCAAAATCCGGGCGTCCGAGGACTTCGAG
Organism: Diaprepes abbreviatus; assembly: GCA_034092305.1. Taxonomy (NCBI): domain Eukaryota; kingdom Metazoa; phylum Arthropoda; class Insecta; order Coleoptera; family Curculionidae; genus Diaprepes; species Diaprepes abbreviatus. The sequence continues at coordinate 7,080,093 of JASJET010000129.1, forward strand.
AACGGTCGAAAACGTAGAGAGTGTTACTCAGTCTATTCGTGACGACCCAAACGTTTCGATTCGTAAGCGTGCTATTGCTTTAAATGTGCATAGGTCATAATTATTCCGCATTTTACACAAAGATTTAAAGCTTAACACCTATAAAATTCAGTTGGTGCAAGAATTGAAGTCTCAGAATGCTGGTCAGAGGTCTGACTTCGTAAACCAGATGACTGAACGCGTTTCAACGTTTACCAACATCTTCTTGTCGGATGAAGCCCATTTTTATCTTAATGGTCATGTAAACAAGCAAAATTGCCGCTATTGGAGTGCAAACAATCCAAAACACAAACATCAGAAACCTCTACATTCGCCGAAAGTGACTGTATGGGCTGCGATGTCGGCGCAAGGAATTATCGACCCGTACTTTTTTGAAGATGAAAGGGAACCCACAGTAACAGTGACTTCAGAGCGGTATGTGGAGATGTTAGACGACTTCTTCGTGCCTGAACTGCAAAATTTTCCTGGCTATACCCAAAGAACATGGTTCCAGCAAGACGGAGCAACTTCACACACGTCCAACATGTCTCTGCCACGAGTGCGTGAAATTTTTCCTGACAAATTGATCTCAAAGAAAGGTGACATAAGTTGACCTCCACGCAGTCCTGATTTATCACCTATGGACCTTTTCCTATGGGGTTATGTCAAATCAAAAGTTTATGCCAACAAACCGACTTCCCTGGCAGAATTAAAAGAAACTATCCGCAACAAAATGGCAGACATCACGGAGAATACCTGCCGAGCCGTCATGGGCAATTTTAGTGCTCGATTAAATGAATGCCGTGAGCGCAACGGATTACATTTGGACGATATCATTTTTAAAAAATAAATTCCCAAACAATGTATTTTAATATGTAATAAACATTTTTTCAATAAAGTCCTGACTTTTTTTAAAATCGATTTTTTAAATGTGAACTTTCTTTTGAGACACCCTGTAGATAGAGGCGGATAACAATAATAAGAAGCATAGGTAGAAGCAGAGACAATACATGACTTATTTACTGAAAAATTAACATCTGCCTTTAGTTTCTTATTTCAATACCTTCGAGTAAAATAACTGAACTTCTGTGCTTTAATATATTTTTCTTCCGAAAAATCACAACCTGTTACAGGAAATAAAAATAAATTAGAGCACAAACACTGTTCTTAAATAATTCAGAATAATCACGTTCAAGCCAAAACAACCTGGAAAAAATAAATGTTTAAAGATACGCTACATTAAGGAAAATAAAATACAAAGTTTCTTAAATGTTTATAGGCTTTAAATTGGCCTTTATGGCTTTTCTTTGGGTTTTATTGACTTCTCTTGTTGTTTTCTTTTCCCCTGTTGTAATACGGTAATGTAAATACCATGACCCTAATAGGCCCTTTTCATGCAAGTTTGTTTTCTCTACCAACGATAGGTTTGTATAGGATGATCCCGTTCTCCATATTATTTCAAATATTAAGGAAGATAATATAATAGAAAATATGTATATTATACATGTTATATTGTAACCGTACTGCGGGCAATCCAAAACAAATACATGTAGAGAAAAATATTTTTATAGAATCTTAAAACAAAAGATGTTTCGTACGTAAGCTTTTTTTTTCAATAACATCAACCTTTTATTGGTAATAACGGTCAAAGGGTCTAGCTGCCCCATCGGTAATAAAAAATAAATGCACCCGGGTGTTCTATATCAAAAAGTATCCACACAAAAAATTTTTTAGCCACTTTTATCGTCACATAATCTCGACAAGAAATAAAACGTCTTTTTTCGTTTTTTGACGATATCTTCGATCCTAATCATCGTAGAAACTTTTTTTTTCATTTTGTGGGTTTTATTATTTTCTACAATAAGATAATTTTTGCAAAAATTTTTGGCGCGAAATTCAAATTTTTATGGGTGTTCGAAAATTTTTAAATTCAATAAAATAAAAACTAGGGCAATCGCCTTGGTTCTTAGACGCCAAACTATATCCATGAATTTTTTCAGATTTTAAAGTGGCGAAACATAGTCCAAATTGCAAAAAATAGCATTAATTAACATTTTTCGCATTTTATCGAGTTTTGAAGCATGGAATTTTCTTATAAATCATCAGTTGTCGTAAACTATATATATATATATATATATATATATATATATATATATATATATATATATATATATATATATATATATATATATATATATATATATTTACATATATACGAAGTTTGTCCCAACAGTATCGAGCCTACCTTGATATCTCCGCATTGGTGTTATTCTTTATTATCCGGTGAGTGACAACCTTCAAAGTAGTCCCCATTTAATTAAATAACACGTTCCCAGCGGTGTTTTCACTTCCTGAAGCAGTCCTGGAAGTCAGTTTTCGGAGTTGCCTTCAGTGCATTCATCGCATTAGTTTCAATCGTCTTTTTGTCATCGAACCGGTGTCATTTGAGCGGCATTTTTAATCTGGGAACGAGGCAAAAGTCGCAGGGAGCTACGTCGGGACTGTATGGAGGCTAGCGAAGCTTTATGACTTGGTACTTTGTTACTTCTTGTACTTCTTGAGTACATTTTCATCATTAGAAACCATTTCTAAGTGGTCCTGAACGATTTCAAAGCGAAGATTTTCCTGCTCTGCCGTAAGCAATTTTGGAATGAATTTCGTATATAGGCGAGCCAAATTCTCAGTTAAAATTCCCCAAACAGTAGTTTTTGGTATTCCAAGATTACTTCCTATTTCGCGTACAGTCAACCGATGATCTCCTTCAATTGCAAGTCGCTCACGCTCGACATTTACTAGTGTTATTGCGCTCGAATGTCGGCCAGAGCGAGAATCACTGTCAACTGACGTGCGGCCATCTTTAACCCGCTTGTACCACTCTTTTATTCTTGCTTTACTCATACATTCCTCTCTAAATGCCTTATTCATTATATTAATTCCTTCCGAGCAAGTTTTTCCACGATTAAAGCAAAATTTGACGCAAATTCGTTGATCTAATTTTTCCGTCAATTTTTACAATAAGAAAATGCGCGAACGAAAAAAAAACACTGTAAACAAACGCACCACCGTTCACGAATTAACACGTCCAGTCGGTAAGTGAAGGAAAAGCACCCCATCTAATCGAACAACCTGAATTAAATGATCTAGTTCGGGGCCTCCACTTGTCCAAAGAGGATGCTGAAGTATTAGGGTCCAGATTACAACAATGAAATTTACTAGCCACTGGAGATAAAGTTACAGTATTTAGGAACCGTAACCAGGAGCTATCCGCGTCTTTTTCTCTGCAGGATAAAATGTGCTTTTGTGTTAATCCAAATAGTGTTATGGAAAAACTAGTATCCACACATAATCCGGACGAATGGCTCTTATTTATAGATTCTTCTAAAATAATCTTAAAAACAGTTCTGCTACATAATGGCAATAAAAAACACTCTATTCCTCTTAAACATGGAGTTGACATAAAGGAAACATACGAAAGTGTGTCACCTATTAAGCAATAAGCTATGATACAGATAAGTGCCAAATATGTTTTTTTTTAAATTTATTGGCATTGGCTGATCAGCCATGCAGCCAATCACGAAGTGTTATTTTATTCAAAAATATATTGATATCAATAGTAAAAAACAAATTCTTCACTAGGTTTTGAGATATTGAAAAAATGATTTAACATAGGTGTTTAACAGGGACACGCACTTCACGCCGCTGGGGTCTATCAATGCGTCTTTTGATTAGACAAACAAGAAAGACCACTATAAAGGGATGTACACTGAAGAATAAAATTAAGAGTGTGAGATCATAGTTTTAAATTTATTTTATATAGGTAAAGCATAATTGCATTTTATACTTCTATTCTTTTTAACGCTAGAAGATTAAGGACATTAGAAGGTCTCTCAACTTTATTATTGTTTAACAAAATTTCAAACAGTGTATTTATCTGATTCTGGTATTTTCTACACTGTAGAATTATATGATCCAGATCACATCTAATATGACAGACATCATAGTTTTCTGTCAGTAGGACATTAATTTTATGTAAATGAGCAGGATAACAGGCATGGCCAAATTTCATACGAATGATAGTTGTTATGTGGCGTCTTGAGACTGTTATATCTTTATGCCAGTATTTATTTGGTATTTCATCACATATGAGTGAATATTTTGTCGATATGTTTCTACAAAAATCAGACTATCTTTTTTTTCATTTATGCTTTATTTTATGACTAACTATTATATGCATCAGAAACAGTAAATCTTTTTTTAAGAGAATGCCATTTAAAATGTTATCTTTAGCCAAAGTATCTACAATTTTATTACTCTCAACTCTCGTATGAGCTTTTGTCCATATGAATGTGATATGTTTACCGCGTAGCATAGATCTTCGCAATATGGCAAATATGTGGTGACCTAAAAGTCATAGGACTATTACTAGGGTTTCAAGGTGGATTTAGGAAGCAACACAGAGCCATTATCTAGTAAAAAAAATGGCTTGAGAGATCAATATATTCCTAGTCAAGCTAATTTTAAGAATAGGTATACCTCTTGTTGATTTCAAAAAAGTACTGTTCCTTTATTACATATTAAACTGGAATTAATTAAAAATTTCGTTAAAGCATTAGATAAAGAAGAAGATGCGTTTAAATATCTGAAACATTTTTTTTTCTAAATTATGTGATTCTAAGCTTAAGGAAGGGATATTTGTTGGATCACAAATTAGAAAAATACTAAGTGACCAACAGTTTGATCAAAAATTAAGTAATGTTGAATTATCTGCGTGTCCATTTAAAACAATTGTTCCGGAGTTTTTAGGAAACATAAAAGTTGAAAGCTACTGTCAAATGGGCTGTCGCATATCTCTTAAAATAACTTTCTTGCGCTCCTATATAAATTTTTTCCTAGAAAATTTGGGTGCGGTTAGTGACGGGCAACGAGAAATGCTCCATCAAGACATAATAACAATGGAGCAAAGCTACTAGGGCAGGTTATTGCAGGTTTCTTGTAAATGAAAGCGATCAAAAATATAAAAAAAGGCAACATTTACAAAAAAAAAAATGTGTACAAAAGACTTACTATAAATGTATTTTCATGTATTCCATGATGTTATATTCCAGGAGCTTTTACGCATTTTTTGTGATTTCCATAATCGTTTATTCCTTTTTCTCGCGGAGTCATTTTTCCGTAAGATCCGTCCTTTTTCCGAGGTTCTCTTAGCATTTCTTTGAGCATATATTGGTTTTTCCTATAGGTAGGTTGCTAGCCTCGCCTATAAACCTTTCTCCTTTACCCGGGCTTGGGACCGGCAGTAGCAACTGGTGAGCTACTTGTTCCACCCTCCAGCTACCCCAGGCGGAATATGGAAATATCTACAGAAAAGACCGAAACGATGGTAATTTCAAAAAATCCCGTCAGATGCAAATTGGTGGTGAACCATCCTATCAGACAAAGCATGTCTTGCAGATACTTGGGAGTTGATGTATCAAGCAATAAAAATCTATACCAGGAAGTCAGAGCACAGGCTAACAAGGCCTCAAGGATATCAGGATGCCTGAGGGACATAATCTGGAAAAATAAGTATATGTCCACAGAGAGCAAAGTTCGTATCTACAGAACTGTCATAAGACCAGTACTAACTTATGCATCGGAAACTCAAGCCGGAACATATAAAACAAAAAGTATGCTACGAACGGCTGAAATGCAAACGTTTAGAACAATTAAAGGAGTAACCCTAAGAGATCAAATAAGGAGTTCCGAAATAAGGGAAGAGCTCAAGGTGCCTGATGTGGTACGGTTCATAAGGTCAAGGCGCAGATATTGGAGGAACCACGTGGACAGAATGGGCGACGATCGATGGGCAAAATGGGCTAAGAACGAGATACCACACACTAGAAGACTCACTAGTCGACCTCCAAATCGATGGCACGAATGGTGGACAACCTCACAGGAGGCTTAATATAGCAGAAAAACAAGACGTCGTCTTAAATAAAAGAGGAAGAAGAAGAAGTATTTTCATGTGTATTTTTGTAAATAAATCCTGTTATGCTTAAAATATCTTTTTTTTTTTATTGTTTTGAACTTATGTGTAAATATTATATAAAAACGTTTGTATTAAATAAAAATAAATGATATGTTCTATAATTCAAAATGGTGGAAAATTTTCATTGTTAAAGTCGTAGTCAGGATGCTTTTAACTCCCACGGACAGTCATTATAACATCAGTTGTATATTTTTTTCTATTCGTAAAAAGGCGTTTAGTCTTCCAGATGGATCAACATGGGACTTAGTTGTAAACTGTGCTGGCGAGATGAGAGCCGGTCAAACAGATCCTGTGTATAATGAAGAAATTTTGAAACTTAATCTAAATTGCGCGAAACAGGCGGCTTTACAGGTAATTTATAATGAAAAGATAAATTTACAGAGGTAACAATGTTTCTATTTTCTATTTCTAAAATGGAACCATGATCGCTATAGTAAGTAATAATCTTTTTTGCAGAATGTTTATTTATTTATTTATTTATTTAAGTACAAGCTCTACAGATACACAGATCCATTTATAGAGTAGAAAGGATACCCATCTTTAAGGGAAAAATTTTTGTTCTAATAATAGTCTGCTATTAATTTCCTAAAGCTAATTAAAATTATATCAAAAATTTCACACTGGTTTCTTATTTGATTGTATAATCTACACATTGTTATAATTGGAGAGCCTAAATAATAATTAATACGAACAGTACTTACATAAAACACTGATGTGTTCCTGGTTCTGTAATTTGGTACATTAAAACTAAGCATAGACAATAAACTAGGATCGTCAATCTTATTATTAACAAGTTTTTACAAAAATGTCAAATAGGCGTCTAGTTTCTAATGGCTTTAAGTAATATTCATTCATGATCTCTAATTTAGGTATGGCAATTCATATATACCTGTTTTCTTATAATGTATGTATCTTAATATTTTATTTTGAATCTTTTCTAAATTATTTTTGTGAACATGTTACGGTTAAAAATTGGGTTTAAATAATAAATATTTTGTTTACATTTTTCAAGATTAAATTACAGGTTCAGATTACTAAAGTAATAAATAGATTTTTGTTTTGTACGTAAATTTACAGTAAACGATGTTTTCTACTATAAAACTAATGATTACCTTTTGTTTTTCATTCATTAATATTGGTTTCATTTATATTCAGATCATTCCTTTTGTTTACATTTTGAAATTTTGATTGACATCGAAACTTAACATATTTCTGTAATTTATAAATTTCATTAGGTACCTCGAGACAATGTATCACAGATTGGGAAAAGCGTTTTCTTAATGTTTGGATAAATATAAATAGGATTATTTGTTTTCTTGTGATTATTATGTGATTTTCCTTTTTCAGAAAATGTTTGTTTATTGTCACATATCAGCTGGTAAATGGTCAGGTCCACTCAATTTCTTGAAAAGTTTTTAGGGTTGCCTATAAGATGGCCCATCAGTTGAATATTATCGAAATGCTAAATTCGAAATAAAATAGTATCGATTTTTTTTTCATTATGTTGTTTTTAGTTTATTAGTTGAATATTTCTCTTTACTTTACTCGTTAGAATTTTTGGTAATTACAATATTGTAAATTTGACCCTCGAACTATCTCGAACTATTTCGAACTAATTGGATTTCATTTTTAAATATTTCGAACCCATTAAGTAGTTTGTTATTGAGTATTCATTTTGTAGGACGAGGCAGGTTAGATTATTAATATATTGGTTGTCTCGGTCTGATTTTAGTACTGGCCAGTTTAAAGTTGAGAATTTTTGTATATATTTTCCGGAAGTAGTTGAAATTGTATGATAAATTTCAAGGGTTCGAGATTATGGCTACGAGATTAAGGTTATTTTTTTTTGGATAGATTTTTGATAGATGTTTTTATAAAGTTTTTTTGGTAACTTCCGTTGGAAGAAATGTGTTAGTGATTTGAGAGAAATCGTTCTCTTTTGGCTATCTGACGCAAGAGCGTGAAGATGTGGTTTTAGTTTTACTGCTTTCCCAAGTTAAGGGACTTGGTCATAATTGGCCGATTAATGTAACAAAACCGAGTCGGGGTGCAAACAATTTTTGGTGATTTTGGTCGTTTCACTCTACAGCCAGTTTGGCGATTATTTTTTTCAGCAGCCAGAAACAACGACTTATCAGTTAGCAGATGCCAGCATCTTCTTGAGTTCGAGGTATGTACATATTTCTTTTGAAACAATCAGTTTTTGTGTTTAAGCAAAATTTAGCTAGGCTTTGCGTAGGCCTTTTGTACGACTGATTGAGTAGGAATTTTTATTTCTTTATTTTAGGGTCTTAGGAATAAGTACAATATGTCTTCGGAATGAATATGTCTTTGGGATAAGTTCAATATGTCTTAGGAATAACTACAGTATTGTCTTTGGGATAAGTACAATATGTCTTTGGAATAATTATGTCTTTGGATTTCTTCAGTCTTTTTTTGGATGGATAGTCATAATGTACAGTTTGGGTTTTCGTGCTGCACTTCTGGGATTGTGAGCCTCTGAAAGGGACAATCTCCCTATTGAGCCAGGTCAACGTCCTCTGGGGAAGCCGTCTATGTCACAGGCCTTGTTCAACCACCTGTTTTAAAGTGATTCAGCTAAGTGCCTAATTTTAGCCAAAGTATGTACACAAGAGTTTCTGATTGTTAAGTTTAATGGGTATTAAACCTGTATTTTGAATCGTTTAGTTATCTAAACACAGTTTTCTGTTCGATTACCTAGAGGGCTAACAGGTAGGGGATTCTTGTGTATATGTTTTTGAACCTTTTTAATTAATAGATTTTAAATATCTGGACTTTAATATTTTTTTTAATGATATTTATCTTTTGGTAATTTAACATATCATATATTTGCGGCGAACCAGTAAACTATGTAAGGTGAAACGCAGTCGACTTCGTTGCGCTACAGCCTCAAATTTAAATGTTTTATTTTTGCGATACTTTACTGTAATTGAGGTTTTTTTATGGTTCTGTTTTAGAGTCCCAGAGTGGCCAAGTACCCATTTAATTATTGTTTAAAATAATGAATATTATAGTGACACATTTATTGAAAATTTTAATTGCTTAACAATTGAATATTTTGGAAACTAGTTATTTTGTACAAATTTGTAACATACTTTTCAGTAAAATTTTATTAAGATTTTAACCACTTGAGCGACAGTTATAAGTTGATTTCTATGATCTAATTTTTGTAATTATCTATCACTTTTTTTTGTAATTTTCTATTGCTTATATTTTTATTAACTGTCATCTAAATACTCATTATCTCTCTCCTTATCAATTTTCTAATTCTTTCTCTTTGCAGATATTTTTGTAGTTTTTTTGATATTGCTTGTTTTTTTATTACTACAAAGTTGATAGTCTCCTGCATTGTTGGGATTATGGAACTTCATAGTCCAGTTTAAAATAGAGTTTGTTCTTTTCTTCTATAACTGGGCTATGTCGACGTAAACCTTCCAAAGGTAGTAGTTGATTTGTTTACTTTTTGGATCGGTTTGCCGTTCACTGTGCAGTACACTGTCAAGTTTAATTTACTATTCTTTTGTTTTAATATTCACATTTTGCTACGTCATAGAAAGACAATAACTTTCGACTAAGTCAACAAGGTTTATTTATTTCAATTTAACATTTGTAATCGCACTTCTATTAGATAGCCCCATTAGAGGAGCTTGCAATAATTCACACTGGTGATAACTTTTTCCAGGGGTTGTACTTATTATCTGGGAAGGGGTATACCGTGAGGAATAAATGTATTGGCCTCTATTTAATTGGTTTTATTTCCTATAATTTTAAACTAGGATACTTTTAAGTACGTAGACTCTGCGATTTATTTACCCGGATATGTCATATTAAATATTTATTCTTTTCCAAGTTTTCTTTACTACAATTGCTCGTAGTATAATCATTAGGGCTCATTCTAAAGTAAAATTTGGTGGCGCCTTTTTCCCGATTTAGACATTTATAAAACTTACACAGGTAATATATTAAAAATAGTGGAAAAATATAAAAACAACGAATCTACCCTGAGATGAGCTAGCGTATAGGTAGACTCCAGTCAGCATTGGGACAATCATTAGGTAAGTCTGAACTGAGGTACCTTACAGGGTGTTGCCAGGATTTGGTAAGGCGTTTATAGTTGGTAATAATATATTATATTTCATGGTAAAATTTTGAAATTTCATTTGCGCCAAAAATTCTTGATTTCACTGGCGCGGAATTAATTGCAATTTTAATTACTCAGTTAAGATAGTTTTTTTTTAAGCAGCAATCCTTTATTTTTCAAACATCATAATAAGGACTCCATATAATCGAACAGTACTCCAAAATGCTCCTTCTATAGGTGATATAAAGTATTATGATACATTTTACATTACTAAAGCCCTTACAATTCCTTACAATAAAGCCATACACTTTTGAAGCCTTATTCATAATTGTATAGATGTGAGACTTAAAATTAAGTTGCATATCAAAAGTAACACCGAGATCCCGCATTTCATCAACCCTAGACAGCACCGCTCCATTAATCTCATATGGATATACTATGCTGTTCTTTTTACGGGTAAAAGTCATTACATAACTTCTTCTTCTTCTTCCTCTTGTTATAGGCTTACAGCCTGTTTTTTCCAACTCAAACATTCATTTCATTCGATGTTGAAATCCAGGACTCTCTCCACCTTTTAGGTGGTCTACCTATTGGTCTTCTGGTTTCCGGTGTTCCATCTCGGGAGATTCTCGCTATCCTATTTTGCGCCATTCTTCCTACGTGCTCATTCCAGGCTCTTCTGCGCTTCCGTCCCCATCTTACTATATCCTGCATTCCATGTTCCTCGCGTATTGTTGAATTGCGTATGTGATCTCTTAATGTGTATCCCGATATTCTTCTTAGTACCTTCATTTCGGCAGTTCTTAGAATTGATTTTGTTTTTGTGTTGTCAGCTCTCGTCTCTATTGCGTACGTCATTATCGGTCGAATACAGGTCTTGTAGATTTTTGTTTTTGCGTCCTTGCTCATGTATGTGTTGTGCCATATTATATCCGCCAGGCTTCCTGAGATTATATTTGCCTTGTTTACTTGGTTTCTTACTTCTCTTGTTCTGTCCTGGTTTGCGGATATCTCAACTCCTAAGTAATTAAAGGTCATGAGTTGTTCTATTGGTTTGTCATCCACTACTAGTTTGCATCTTAAGGGCACTTTGCTTATTACAATTGACTTAGTTTTATCGATGGATATTTTCATGTTGAATTGCTTGCTTATGGTGTGGAATGCAAATAGAAGTCTTTGGAGATCGTCTTCATTTTCCGAGACTATGACGGCGTCATCAGCGTAACATATTATTGTTATTTCCCTGGTATTCATTCTGTACCCTGGTGCATTACATAACATTTATCAATATTGAATATCATTCCTTGCAGACCAAGATGATATTTTGCTTAAGTCATCTTGAAGTTTCTGACAATTTTCGAGCTTTTGAATTTTTGAATATAATTTTAAGTCGTCTGCAAAAAATAGTGTTTCCGTAGTAATAACCTCATTAACCAAATCACTAATAAACAAAAGGAACAACACTGGACCAAGGTTAGATCCTTGCGGTACACCCGATGTGGCAAGGAATTATTTTCAACTATATCCTCGAATAAAAACTTTTTGCTGCCTGTCATTTAAATATGATTGAAAAAATTGTACTAATCTATTACTAAACCCAAATTGATATTTAAGTTTTTCCAAAAGTATTTTGTGTGAGACTTGGTCAAACGCCTTGGTAAAATCTGAATAGACAACATTAACTTGGTGTTTTTTGTCTACACTTTCTGATATAAATTGCGTTATACAACACAAATTTGTCGCAGTTGATTTATTTTTGAGAAAGCCGTGTTGTCTACATGTTATTTTATGATGAACATATACATATATATCTATATATAATCGATTCAAAAATTTTTGCAGGGCATGACAAAATAGCAATTGGTGTATAATTTTTAATGTCTGCTAAATCACCTTTTTTAGATACTGGACATATTTTGACCTCTTTCCACATTTTAGGAAAACAATCCGTACTAATTGACATATTAAACAATATTCTAAGCGGTTCCGCAAAGAAGCCAGTCATGCCTTTAATTATATACGTTGATATATTGTCAGGTCCAACTGCTTTGTTAATTTTAAGATTTTTAAGCACATCACACACATCATCATAATCAATTTTCTTGATACCAAAAAGCTCATAGATATTATTTTTATCCTTGATGCCAATATCATCCAAGTTATCACCTCTATATACAGATCCAAAGTATGAAGCAAATGCATTCGAAATTGCCCTGCCTTTAACGTACTCTTCCCCATTACAATGCATTTTCCAGGGAATACTAGGAGTACTTTTGTTATCATTAATATACTTCCAGAATTACCTAGGATTCGTACTTATATGTTGCTGAATTTTATTTAAATATTGAATATGAGCTATTTTTATGTCTCTTTTAAGTTTTGTCCTAAGTTCTATAAATGGATTTAATAAATTTAAATTCTTTGATTTTCTGCTTTTTATTCGAAGCTTATCCTTAGTTTTAATATCTTTAATTATGGTTTTGCTAAACCATACGGGATATTTTTTACGGTAGCTGACTTCTGGATTTTAAAAATAGAATTGAATTTATCGTAAAAATGCTTAACTGCCAAGTTCACATTATTAAAGTCTTCTAGATCATTCCAGTTAACATTTTGAAATAGTTGATACATTGCCGGAAAATTAGCTTTTCTAAAACTGAAGTGCATTTGTGTAATTAATTATAATTTCTCTGAAGGATATTAGTAAAAATAAAAAATCTAATTTTATCCTAATAAGAATAGAGAAGAAGAATATAGAAAAATATACGCAAATACATTCTTGCAAAATAGTAGTTTAATAATATAAACATAAATATAAAAATAAAAAAATAAAACTTTTATAATTATTTTCAGTGAATAATTTACGTGAAAATTTATACTCGACAATAAAATATATTTTGTAAATATGATTAAATCCTCAAAAAATCATGATTTTTTAAATAAAATCAATTATTTTTTATTTAAAAAGAAAATCAAAATCAACCCAACCCTGCTTAGAACCATTAATTCGTAGAAAAACTTCATTTCGAAACTTAAATGACAACTGAAAAGTCAACATCATAAAACTGTTATAGAAAAAGTTAATTCATCATTTGAAAAAGTTTTTACGCAGTCGGGCGGTCAATTAAATTTTTACTTCGATAGTTAACTTTCCTATCGAAGGTTTTCCTCCCTGAATTCCAGTTACGTGTTTGAAAATTGAGAGTTTAATTGAATTTCTAGTAAACTTTTGCAAGTGTTTTGGAAAAGCCGATATTGATTTGATGATAAAGAAAAACGAGAAATTTGTAATAAGGTACGAGACGATTAGAAGTTTTTAGCATATACATATAGTATATGTTTAATGGTAACTTGAAATATGATGAATGTGAACAAAACTTTAGAAAAATACAGTTTAACAGTAATAAAAGTTTGAAATATGGCAACAATGCTTAACGCATGCTTGTATCGTTGATTCAGTAGTATATGAGCCATGTATAGATTTTGTGAGTCATTTCCTCTTGGGCGATAACTCGTGAAATGCTTCAGAAAGTTGTTTTATAAAACCTCGTGCACGTCAGCTATGGTACCGTGGGTGGATTGAGCAGCGGCAGCCTCCCACTCCCATAAAAAAAAAATTGAGTCATTCCGAGAAGGAACATCTCACTGATAATTTCCCACGCAAAGAAGATTCAAATATCAGAAATTATGTCAAAGGGTGTTTAGGGAAGGCACAGGCGGACCCACTGATGAATCCACCTCCAGTGTCAGGACGAAATTTCCAGGATTTTAGTGGTCGAAAATTTGCAAGGCGTTTAGGGTTACGGTGAATTGCAACATTGGTGTCAGAAGTGGGATGCTGCTGCACAGGATTGCGCGCATCGTAGTGCTAATTTTAGTACAAATGTTGATTCTGGTACTGGAACTCGAAAGACCACTGAAGGGGCAGTTTCTACAGTTTTTCAGGTATTATCCTTTTTATATAATTTGAGATTACGAAGGGTTGATCGAGACGATCAAAAAGCTTAGAGGGATCAATGTAACGGTGATCTAGGAACAGCTACCTGAGGAGCACCTCATTGATAGTTTCCGACTCAAAGAAGATTTAAATATTAGAAATGATGTTATACAAAGTATGTCAAAAGGTGTCTGAGGAAGTCCACGCCCGATGTCAGGACGAAACATCCTGACTTTTCTAGTTTTGTCGGTTTAGAAATAAAATAAAATAATTATTTATCCCATCTTTATGGTTCAAAATTACTACGGTTGCACTTGTCAATTTCAATCCTTGATTGTCCGCTTAGACCAGTTTTAAAATTAGACCATGTTAGTGAACCAAGCGGTAACATTTAAACTGTAGAAATTATTTGAATCATCTTGCATAATGTAACTAACGTTGAAATTAAAATCAAAATCCTTGTAACAGTAAAGAACCAAATGACTAAAGCTATTTGTCAGACTACTTTTTTCTGAAAAGGGATATACATAATTTTTTCAAAAAGTAATCATTACAAAGCCTTAAGCTATTCCTACATCGTGTTCCAACTTAACATTATAGTCTATGCGGAACGCGACAGAGCTAACGGCAGTACGCGGCGCACTCTATAGTCTGGACTTTCCTAACGATAATTGATATTAAAGGTGTACTACGTTGCCGAATGTAGGACGCCAGGAAATCGCTCGGGGAATATTAATATATACATATATATATATATATATATATATATATATATATATATATATATATATATATATATATATATATATATATATTTTTTTTAAGTTTTTGATTTTCTTGGGTGTAAAATCCGTTTTATTAATAAAACTGCATATGTTTTATTTGTTATGCATATCTATTGACGTTTCGGTCACAGTTGACCTTCTTCAGAATGATTTTTTATAACTATAATAGAAAAAAATTTTTGCTATATTATAACATAAAATTAATAAGTTAAATTTAAAACATACCTTATATAAGTTTTTGCCGAGGATCACAACTTAGACTACATATTGTTAACACATGGTTCACTTTTTGACAAGATACTACAAAAACCTTGCTTTTTGTGTCGCATCTTTATTTAAACTGAAATTTTATTTTATGGGTTCCGGTGGTCAAGGGTTTGGATTTTTTTTCGCCTTAAGGGTCCTTGCCTGACTATTATTTTTTTCTTATTTTTGGAGTGATTTATTTTTGAGATCATTTTGTGTATATTTAATTTATTTGGGGGGTTATTTTAGGATATTGTAATATATTTTACTTAGGTGTTTTGTATCAGCTTTTGTATTTATAGATTTCTTATTTTTTTGAATTGCGATCATTTCATAAAATTCACGCTTTTTTTTATTGTTTTCTGTTTTGAGAATTTTTACATTTTCAAAATCAAAAGTGTGTTGTTTTTCTGTACTGTGGTTTGTCAATGCGGTCTTATTATGTTTGTCGTATTTGTGTCCATTAATCCTGTTTTTAAGATGTTGACTGGTTTGGCCGATGTAAACTCCGTTACAATTTTTACATGGGATCTCATATACTACGTGTGTTTTTTTGTCTTTAGGTATTTTGCTTTTTAAGTTACTAAAGTTTTGTTTTAATAGATTGTGTCCTTTGTGACTAACAATTATATTATGGTTTTTGAGGACATTTTGAAGTTTTTCTGATAGTTGTGGTATATATGGTATGGAAACATATTGGTTTTGTTGTTTTGTTTTTTGATGTTGAGGGTTTTGGTTGTTGTTATTGTAAAATTTGTGTATTCTTTTTTTGAAAGTATTGTTTATAATTTTAGTGGGATAACTGTTTAGTACTAAGGCTTCCTTTGCTTTTTGAATTGCTTCGTTTCGATATTCTGGATCGGATAATTTTATGGCTCGGTCTGCAATTCCTATTATTACCGATTTTTTTTGGGATAGAGGATGTTGAGAATTATAATGCAAATATCTAGAAGACCATGTTTCTTTTGTATACCACTGAGTTTTAATGACATTATTTTGGTGGTAAATTGTGAGGTCTAAGAAATTGATTTTATTTTTTTCTTCTTTTTCTATGGTAAATTGTAATTTTTGGTGGTAGGCATTAAATTTATTGAGACTATCTTCACTACGATTTTTTGGGATTGCTGTTATACAATCGTCTACATATCTATAGAAAAATGGTATATTGATGTCTAAATTGGGTATAACCGTTTCTTCGAGGTCCTCCAACACTAGCTGGGCTATAACACTAGATATTGAGGCACCCATGGCGCATCCCTCTGTTTGTTTATAAAATTTATCATTGTAGAGAAGGTATGTTGATGTAAGCGTTTGTTCTACTGCGTTTTGAAATTCATTGAGGGGTATGTCTGTAAATTGTTTTATTTCCTCCCATTTTTTTGTTATTATTTTTTTTGCTAGGCATATTGGAATATTGGTGTATAAGGAAATTACGTCTAAAGATATCAGTATGTAGTTTTCGGGTAAGGTTGTGTTTTTAATTTTATTTTTAAAATCCGTGGAATCTTTTATGTAGTATTGATTTTTGTTGACCACATTTTGTAGTATGGCTTTTAGGAACTTTGACAATTTTTCGTAAGGTGATTGTATACATGAAACTATAGGTCTGAGAGGAATATTTTGTTTATGTAATTTTGGTAGTCCATAAATTCTTGGTGATTGTGCATTTTGAATTTTTAATTGTTTGGCAACGGATTTTACACCCAAGAAAATCAAAAACTTAAAAAAAATATACAAATAGAAAAATCCAAGAAAAAAAAATAAGAAAAAACATATATATATATATATATATATATATATATATATATATATATATATATATATATATATAATGAACGAATGAATGAAAAAGGGCGGTGATACTAGATCATCGATGTCTAGGCCTCCATTGGGCTCTTTACATCTCACCATAGCTGCTGTCGAGATCCATCTGATGTCCTAGGCAACTGAGACAATAAACAGTCTTCAGGGTCTCGTGTGAGTGGAGAGGAGGCAAGTTCACCAGAGTACTGGTGGGAGCAGTCCTCATCGCACTCAATATTCCCACACAAGCTATTCTTTGAACTTTGTCAAGTTGAAGAATGTGTTTGCGCTTTGTTGTACTACGCCACCAAACAATAGCGGCGTACGTTATCATGGGGCGGATCACCATAGTGTATATCCAAAATAACACTTTAGGTGTCAGTCCCCATGTACACCCAAAAGGCTAGTTTACAAGCCCAGAAAGCACATATGGCTTTCTTTGTTCGAGCCTCAACATGATCATTCCAGCTCAGTCGTGAGTCCAGAATTTCTCCCAGGTATTTAACGGTCCCCTTAAATTGAAGAGTCCTTCCCACCAATGTAACTGTGGGAAGTCTCCCATTTTTCTCCTTTTGTAAAGAGTACCACCTCGGCCTTGTCCGGGTTTATTCCGAGCCCTTCACTGAGGCGCCATAATTATCCGGATCGCGGCCTGCATCATTGCCCCCTCCAGGTCCAGGATATCGCGACCAGGGCATAAAATGACCAGGTCACCAGCATAGGCCTGTATATACAAACCGGCATCATTCAGTTCACTCAACAGGCTGTTCACCACAAGGCTCCACATAAAAGGCAATAGCACTCCTTCCTGTGGACAGCCCATATTTGGCAGTGCTTTAACAGTTACATTGTTAAGCTGAGCATATATTCTTTTCTGAGTTAACATTGCTCTGATCCATGCAATTACTGTCCGTTCAGAGTCTCGTCATTGTAGAGTCTTGCATATCGAATCGTGGGACTTGTTGTCGAATGCCCCCTCGATATCGATAAAGGTACCTAAGGCAGATCGTCCACCCAAGAGCGCGTTTTCGACTCTTGTGACGAGTCGATGTAGCGCCGCATCTGTGGATTTTCCTGCCTAATAGACAAATTACAAAGGATGTAAGGGATATTGCACCATTATTCCTTCCTTAATGTGTCGATCCACCAACCTTTCCACTGTCTTTAATAAGAAACTGGTCAGGCTGATAGGGCGGAAAGACTTAGGATTTGTGTAGTCTGTTCTTTCTACCTTGGGAATAAAGACTACCTCTGTTTCCCTCCACGCCATCGGCATGTTCTCTCAAACTCAACACGAACGGAATAGTTTCACCAGGTGACTTATTATAATATCGGAGGAATTTTGTAATATATCTGGAAATATACCATCCTTAGCAGGTGACTTGAAAGGGGCTCTTATATATATATATATATATATATATATATATATATATATATATATATATATCTTTAAATTTTAAAATTATATCTTTCAGCGTGGGCAAGTAGCGTGATGTCGAATAACTTTAGATACGTTACTTACTTCCAGTTGAAAATTTGTCAGTTGATTGTGAATATAATACTCTAAAGGCGGGTTTTCCTAGCAACGCACATTTTGCTTGGCATAGAACGTAATTCGGCCGACGCAACGCAACAACCAATGCGATGTCTAAAAGTGTTTTCCTAGGATTGTCAGTTATTTGACGACCGTCGCGATGAATTTATCTAAAAGTAAAAGAAAAGCTTTGGCTTTATTAATGTTACAAGACGAAATTTTGAAAGAAGAAGAAATTCTGCTAGTCAATTATTACAAAATAGAAGCAGCGAAGGAGCATTTAAATTACTTATCCATAGACATCTGCTTGACGACGAAGTGAAATTTAAAGCGTATTTTACATTTTGTTCTTTTCATTCCAAATTGTGTCCTTTTTGACAGCATTTTTAAACTCTCGAAGCTTCATGTTCTAAAGAATAGGGTAACTACTCACTATTTCTATCAATTGTTCGTCCTCGGTAACACTAAAACGGATCTGTTGTTTTTGTGAACTCATTTTCGGCAAAATAACGGAGCACTTCTTTCATTACACGCAGCGTACAACTAAATAGACTGCTCTCGGAGCAGTCGTCCTGTTGCGTCGACCGTATTAAGATGGCGCAAGTCGTTTTTACGCAGTGTAGGAAAACGCCTGCATTTGATTTTCATTAGAGAAGTTCTCGACGTTTTATGCCGACCGTATTAAGTTCTACGTCGCGTAAAATGTGCGCTGCTAGGAAAACCTGCTTTAAGTAATAAAAAAACAGCTGGTAGTATATCGAGGGAAAACCTGTCAGCTGGTGTATTTAAATAGGCGATAGATACCCCCTTCACTGCATTACCTAACAGTCTTTCCACCAAGGTACCAGCTAATGTTTTTATTTATTTAAAGTAGCATGTAAACTATCAACTGAAAAATTTTTAGCTGGGAGGAAATCACTGAACCTATATATATATGTATATATATATATATATATATATATATATATATATATATATACATATACATATATATATATATATATATATATATATATATATATATATATATATATATATATATATATATTTTTTA
The DNA here is from genome assembly GCA_034092305.1 of Diaprepes abbreviatus. Lineage (NCBI taxonomy): Eukaryota > Metazoa > Arthropoda > Insecta > Coleoptera > Curculionidae > Diaprepes > Diaprepes abbreviatus. The sequence goes on from JASJET010000129.1 coordinate 7,099,600, forward strand.
TAGCCAGCTGACTATTTTTTTTAAAGTATTGTCTCAATTATCATTTGAAAAATTTTTAATCGGGAGAAAAAGATTAAAAATAATTTTTTTTTCTACGTGTTGGTTAACCCACCCACAGAGCGGCAGTTGACGTTCAGATTTCATGACACAACTCTCTGAAGCATTTCACTAGTTATAGCCAGAGAGGAATTTGGTCCGGAAAACCTTTCGCTGACTTGCAGTCTACAATATCATAACATGTTATACAATAAGTTATAAAAATGACACTTTGCGAGACGAGTATGACTATACGTATATTTAAATTATAACGAAGTGAATATCTAACAGCTATATAAATCTGATAAAACCGCTTTTCTAGCTCTTTGTGCATATTATTTTCTCGCATTTTAAATGAAAATATATTTACGGGTAAAAATCTAAAGACATATTTACATTTTCGTGATATTAGAAAATATAAAATATTTTATGGCTTCTTTCGTAAATTAAATGAAAATTTAAATATGTATTGTTGGCATCTGGGAACGCTGAAATATTCTGTAACTATATTTGCATTGATTACATAGCTGGATAAAAACTGTTAAATAGGTTTTATAATGTTATTCAACTGAAAAGAAATTGCAATTGAAACCAAAGTTGCCTCTCTGAAAATCTAAAAGTTCCATTAATTTAAATTTTGTTGATTTTAAATATACACAATATCGACAAGCGCTGCAGGAAAAAAATACTGGAAAATTGATAGGTGTTTTGTATATTAATTCCTTTTTTCACCAAAATGACGGTCTGTAGAGAACTTGTCCTATTTTTAATATTAATGTTTTTGGCTCCATGTCAGTACTTGTAGGTTAGAAATTTCTTTTTCCTCTGAAACATCCGGGAGTAACTCCTGATAGTACCCTGAGCTTGTCACGGTTCAATTTTTTGCTAAAGTTTACTATCGCTAATTCACTTAATTTAACCTCATTTTGCAAATACTGCCGTTATGGGCAAGACAGTACCATTTTCCTTCAGTATTTCTCAGGGATTCTTTGAAGAAAAGCATTTCATTAAGTACAGTTTCAATTAATTTTATTTTTCAAATTGACCATTTTTTTGTCCTATTTTGGTATTTCACCACACTGTGTTTAGGTATTTTCTTATCGATATTGAACTTACTGCTATCTTTTTTTATTTAGATTGATCTTGTTTTTCCCTGCCATTTATATTTACATTTGAATGGAATTGTATGTATATTGGGTTGCGGGTAACTCCTATTAATATATTAATATATATTTCTAGAATTTAAAAATAGCTACTGGGGTACTTATTAGATTTATTTTTGTTTTGATTTGAAAATGCTAATGATTAACGAACTGGCCTAACTAACAAATGCGATAATTAAATAATAAAAAAATAAGAGTAAAACGGGATCCTCTTTTGAGGGCTTCACGCGATGAAAAAAATAATCGATTCATTTTACAAACTCCTTTTGAGCCATCCATCCTGATTGGTTGCCAACGCCTATGCATTCTGATGGCTCGTTTCTAATAAACATATTATTATATCGCAGACGAGGGAAGATAAACAAACAAGGTATGGAGTTGCCAACAGCATTTGTTGCCACTGCAAGTGTAACCAGTACACCTCTTTCGCCAGACCTCACAGCACCGACCTGCTTTATGCCGTTTCCTGCAACAATTTTCTTCGGCTTTTGAACGGTTGTGATACCTATAAAAAAGAACAAAATATATAGGTACTTAGTTATAGTATAAAATCGCCCCCCCCCTCCCCCAAGAGTTTTGAGTTCAGGAAAATAGACCCGATTTTGCCTCTTACACTATAGTTTATTCAAGAACTAGAGAGAGCAATAAATCATTTTTTAACGTTTTTTTCTTCGCAAACTACCTGTGTTCTTTAGTCCGATGCCTTTGGCAAAATCTGTTAGACATATATAATTTTCATAGGAATGAGTTAGAAATTTTATAATCAAAAATACCGGTCTATAATAATGGATTATTTGGGCTGGATAACAGTAGATATTTAGATGTGTGAAGTGTTAAAAAGTATTTTAATCCTTGTCATAGGCGTCGGAAGGAGGTTTATTTTATCAAGTATTTATGGCATAGAATATTATTTCGGTAATAAATTTAAAATAAAAAGTTTTTATAATATTATTTTACTTCTTATGATTTTTTAATAATTCACATACATTAGAAAATATACATAATTTTGACATATTCAACACAAATAACAACTGTACTCTTATTATTTCTAATTTTGACATAGAAACTGTTATAGGCACATTCAGACTAAAACGTAGCCTTATTGTCTCAAAAAATTCTAAGTTATACTTATAAAATTGTGTCAAAAACACAAGAAGTTAAACATATATAAAGAAATAAATTAGTCCATATAATATTAAAATTTTTTCAGGATATCGGGTCATTTTATTATTAATTAAAAACATTTTTAGGACATTTGACGTTTCAGTTTATTTATTTCTTAAACCATCTACAGAATTACAATCAAACACTAAAAAGGAATTCAAATGTAATTAGTTTTTATATGTTACAGAAAATTTAAATAATAAATTGTGTTTACGCTGGTAAACATCTCACCGATCATGAGGTCGAGTTTCCACATTTTCTTTTATTCTTTTATTATATGGATTTTCCCAATTTTCTGCAGTAACTTTATTCAAAAAAAACTTTCAAAAGTTCAGTTAAATTACTAATTTTGTACGTTGTGTTTTTTCCAGCAACTCTATCTTTTACTTGAGTGAGATATTTCCTTCTCCAATGGACATTTTCCGGTCGATCTATAAGAATAGATTTACTATCTGGTTTTTCCCAGCAAAAATATATGTTCTCTGAGCAATTTCCGGAGCTCAGTTCTTTTAATTTCAGTTAAATCCCGTTTTGATTGATTTTAGTTAGCATTTTGACGATGGTTGGGATCTGCTTCTCATAATAAAATGTATGTACGACTCCTTTTATCGCAGTTTACATCTCTTCTTTCAATGAGGTTTTTCGTCTGCCTGTGATCGAATGTGGCTTGGGAGTATTAACAATTCCAGTCGTCTTTTTCTCCTTCAATATTCAGTACATAGTAGGTTTTCCTACTCTTGTCATGTTGGAACACATCTCAACAGAGCTTTTAACATTATTATCTAGATATTAATATCTTAAGGCATCATAAACATTCATCGTAATAAGTTTTTCGTTGAGGAAAAAATGCCCTGGTTTAACGATTTTGGAATAAATATAGATGTGGAAGCCATATTTTTTGGGTATCTCATTAATCTCAAATATATATAAAAACAAGCTCAAAAAGTGAAATCACTAAGGACACACTGTAAAGTGTGCTTTACTCACTGACAGATATTTAAATACAATTAAATATAATTTACGGCAGTCCTCAGTTACCTGCGGCACTGGAACAGGTACGTTGGAGGTCTCGGTAACAGTTTAATTACTTCCTCTAGTTCTTGAATAGATTATAGGAATGTGTATGCTTGCGATCGTCCCTCCCCGTCCCAAGAGCTTTGAGTTCAGGAAAATGGAACAGATTCTATCTTTTATATTAGGAATGTGTATCTTAAAAACCTGGAAGGAATACTTCTGCCAACTGCTAAACGGTGGAACTAGCACGAATACATCAAATATAGAGGTACATACAGCTGAAATAGAAGACCATTGCCCGACATATGAAGAAATAACCCAAGCAATTAAAAAATTTAAAAATAATAAAGCCCCAGGCAGCGATGGTATACTCGCAGAGTGTCTGAAGCACGGAGAGGAAGCACTATACAGATCTATATACAAGCTAATTCAAGGTATTTGGCAGGAAGAAACAATGCCAGACGAATGGAAAGAAGGTTTTATCGTACCAATTCACAAAAAAGTTCACAAAAAGCAATGTAACAACTACCGAGGAATAACGCTCCTTAATACTACCTACAAAATCCTTGCAAACATTCTGTTAGAAAGAACCAAATCGTACACAGAAGAAATCATTGGAGAGTATCAATGCGGATTCAGACCCGGCCGATCTACTGTTGACCAAATATTCACTATAAAACAAATAATAGAAAAATGCTGGGAGTTCGATCGAGAGCTTCATCAGATGTTCATAGACTTTAAACAGGCTTTCGATAGAGTATGCCGGATGAGACTGTGGACAGCGATGCATGAACTTGGCTTTCCTAAAAAACTAGTCAATCTGATACGGATGAGTATGGAAGGACTACGATGTAAGGTAAGAGTTGGGCAACAGTACTCGGAGACATTTGAGATTAACAATGGACTGAAGCAGGGAGATGCACTCTCACCATAACTCTTCAACGTAGCTTTAGAACACATAATCAGAAATGCAAGAATTGATACACCGACTTCCATATTCCATCGAGAAGGACCAAACTTACGGCTGGCATTTGCAGACGATGTAGATCTAATAGAAAACACAAGAATAAAAATGAAGGAAACTTTTATCAGGTTCGAGAAGGAAGCAGAGAAGATGAGGCTACAAATAAATGAAAACAAAACTAAATATATGTACACGAGCCGCAATATTCGAAACAGAGACAGAATTGGACAGAACATCACCATCGACGACTACAACTTTGAGCGCGTCAGAGAATTTAAGTATCTTGGAACAACAATAATTGAAGATAATAACGGATCACAAGAAATAAACAATAGGATCCAAGCTGGGAACAGATGTAGCTACGCCCTTCGAGACCTGATAAAATCGAAACAACCAACAAGACGAACAAATATAAATCTATATAAAACAGTTATAAGACCAGTAGTGATGTACGGCAGCGAAACTTGGACAATAACAAAGGCAAACGAAGAGCGACTGCGAGTTTGGGAGAGAAAAATCCTAAGGAAAATCTTTGGCCCGTTACTGGATGGGGCAACGGGACAATATAGAATAAGAACAAACAAAGAGTTAGAAGAGTTATACGCAGACGCCAACATAGTTAAAGAAATAAAGTCTAGAAGACTCCAGTGGACAGGCCACCTCATAAGACACTCTAACGAAAGAATAGTGAGACTGGTGTGGGAAGAAACCCCAACTGGAAAAAGACCACTTGGACGACCCCGGCTCCGGTGGCGGGATAATATAGCAGGATACCTGAAAGCTATGGATGTAGAGAACTGGATGGAGCTAGCAAAGGACAGAAACGAATGGAGGCATATTGTCAAGTCAGCTAAAACCCACATGGGGTTGTAACGCCACGGAGTAAGTAATGTGTATGCTGCTGACACTCCCCCCTGTTGGCAATTTATATTTCTTGCGATAGCCCCCCCCCCCCCCCCAAGAGCTTTGAGTTCAGGAAAATAGACCCGATTCTGCCTCTAATACTAGGAATGTCTATGTTGCTCGCATCCTCCTCCCCCCTCCTATCAGCAACTTGTTTTTTCTTGTTATTGCCCCCCACCTCTACAAGAGCTTCAAATTCGGAAAAATAGACTCGACTCTGCTTTTTACACTAGAAATGGGAATGTTGCTGGCGTCTCCTCCCCCCCCCCCCCCTCGACAACTTGCTTGTGTTTGCTATACTGTGCTTTTGATATCGCCGCCCCCCACAAAGAGAGAGGCTGGATCCGCCCCTGATTATATATACAGGGTGTCCAAGATAAGGATCCTAAGCATGGGGATCTCGGAAACAGTTGGAGATACGAGGTCGGTTAAATTAGAGAAAAGTTGCGCAATTTAGTGCTAAATTAAACGCAGTTAAAAAAATTTAAAAATTTCAAACACTTCCGGAGATTTCCGGAAAAAAACGAAATTTGGCAAAATCGTTTTTAATTTTTGCAGGCTTTATTTAAAGAGATATCAGAAAATAAAAGGTAGATTCTCATTGCCACTTTTTATTTTTTATAATATGGTCTAAACAAAATTTAAATCCGACGTTTCGTTTCTGAGATACCATCATGAACTTTCATTTTTTATATGGAACAAAAAAAAGTATCCCATGTATTTGATAGCATTTTTTATTACAAATTCAACGATGTATCACCCTTGCATATCGAATACGTAGTTCAAGTACTTTCCATAAGAGCTCCATGAGAGCGAGAGAGAAAGGTATATCAGTTTTATAAAAGCCAATGAACTACACACTTGATATGTAAGTGTGATACACCGTTGAATTTGTAATAAAAAATGCTATCAAATACATGGGATACTTTTTTTTGTTCCATATAAAAAATGAAAGTTCATGATGGTATCTCAGAAACGAAACGTCGGATTTAAATTTTGTTTAGACCAAATTATAAAAAATAAAAAGTGGCAAGAAGAATCTACCTTTTATTTTTTGATATCTCTTTAAATAAAGCCTACAAAAATTAAAAACGATTTTGCCAAAATTCGGTTTTTTCCGGAAATCTCCGGAAGTATTTTGAATTTTTAAAATTTTTAAATTGCGTTTAATTAAGCACTAAATTGTGCAACTTTTCTCTAATTTAACCGACCTCGTATCTCCAACTGTTTCCGAGATCCCCATGGTTAGGATCCTTATCTTGGACACCCTGTATATACATATATATTATTGAAATAAAATGCTAAAAGTTTTTTATTTATAATCCACAATAAACCCATTGTGGGGTTTTTACATACATCATGAAATATTTTGTTTTTTTTTCCAAACATATATTTCTTTTAAGAAAGGAAATAAAGCCAAAATAAAATTATCCTATTTTTACAAGCTAACTCTATTTTGCTCTCCCTTTAGTAGACGTAAAAGCTAATTTCGTGGGAGGGTTGAGAGACACCTGAATGTTCCCTTCCTTTAAATGATTTTATTTAACCTCCTTTCAAACGTATGCAGCATTCGCAAAACCGAATTATTCTATTTAAGTTTTCACCGCGTTTCCATTTCCTTTAAAGTGTAAAAAGCTTTAGGAACATTTGATTAAAATTAAAACGTATATGCGAAATTCACGTCATAAAGGCTTAACAAACTAAATAGGTTAGTAGGCATATTCAAAAGAGCTCATGTATTCGGTTAATATAAAAGTAAAAATTTTACGATCAAAAAATGACATTTTTTAAAGTATCTAATTTAGTCGCCTACGACAGAACGGGAAGTGGGTTATGCATTTCAGGAAATGATTATTGGAAAGCTTTTTATATCATTTTTAATACATCAAAAGGAAAACGGAACTAACATAATAATAATAATGGTATTTTATTTTTAAATTTACAAATAAAAATACATTATTGTTCTTATAACAAGCGGGGCTTTCAATAGCCGATATATAGCCGCCATTGAATTGGCAATAAACGACAAACCACAAGACAATAAAGGTCAACTAGAGCAGAAGTGACGAATGTTATTACTAACCATAAAATAAAAATCAGACATAAAAAAATTAAGACCAACGTCTTACAAAACAAAATCAAAACAAAAATAGCTCGCACACGTAAATTTTTAAAAGAAAACCCTCAAATAATTGTTTTAAATCCAGACAAGAGCAATAAAACACTAATGATGATTATGAAAACAAAATGAATAAAGTGTTGGATGACTAAAGAACATACAAGAAAATAAATGGCAATCCAACAAATATAAACCAAAAGAAAAATAATGAATTCGTCAACAAATTATACAAACCAAACGTTCCAATATGACCTATTGTTTTCTGCATACATCATTTATAAATTATCAAAATATCTATCAGGCTAAAACTCAAACATTACAGGAAAAATAGCTTTTAGATTAAAGTTTCCTTTTGTTTAAAAAAAAAATTAATATATACCGTAAGTGTCCCACAAAATTACAAACTCTCTAGACGTAATATCACTATATAAAAATATTCCAACTGTTCAGAGCAGATGACATCGAGACTGAACTTAGCACACCTGAAATAGTGATAAACGAAGACATTGAAATTGGAACCATGGAGGTTAGTGCGGCACTCCAGAAGCTGAAGAACAGGAAGAGCGCAGGACATGATGGCATCCCGAATGAACTACTCAAATACGGTGGCCAACGCCTTACACAACAATTGACAAAACTGATTCAAAAAATTCTCCATCAACACAAAATACCGGACGAATGGCGCACTAGCACGACCATTCTTATGTTTAAAAAAAGAGACAAAAAAATACCATCGAATTACAGAGGAATAAATCTCTTAAATACCACCCTGAAACTTACCACAAAGATAATAATGGCTAAAATTAACAGCTTAACTACATTGGCAGAGGAACAACAAGGCTTTAGATCAGGAAGATCATGCACGGATGCAGTTTTTGTCATAAGACAAGTAACAGAAAAATCGATTGAATACAACAAACCGGCTTATATGTGCTTCATCGACCTGGTGAAGGCTTTCGACCGTGTGCAGTTGAGAGATATCGTACATCTCCTATACAATAGACAAATCCCTCACAATATAATAAAAACTATTGAAAATATATACACAGCCAATCAAATCCGAGCCAAAATAAACGGAAATCTCACCAAACCAATACCTGTGGGATGTGGCATCCGACAAGGGGACTCTTTAAGTCCTCTTCTATTTAACATCATAATGGACGAGATAATAAAAGCAGTACGTGTGTTGAGAGGATATTGGATGGGAGATCGGGACGTTAATATCTTATGCTATGCTGATGATGCAGTTCTGCTGGCAGAAAACGAAGATGAGCTGCAGCGACTGTTACACAGATTCAACTGCACAGCAAAATCATTTAATATGACCATATCAGCCTTAAAAACAAAATGCATGACAACGTCAAAAATACCATTGAGATGTAAATTGGAAGTTGATGGCAAAATTATACAACAAGAAATGAAGTTTAAATATTTAGGAATATCAATCTCGGGATTTGGTGATGTCGAGACTGAGGTGAGGGAACAAACACAAAAAGCGACAAGAATAGCGGGGTGTCTGAACGATACTATATGGCGAAATAAAAACATCGGAACAGAAACTAAATCCAGAATATATAAAGCAGTAATTAGGCCAATTATGACATATACCGCTGAAACTCGCCCCGATACATCAAAAACCAAACAGATTTTAGAAACAACTGAAATGAGGGTGCTGCTCAGGATAACAGGAAAAACACTGTACGATAGAGAAAGGAGTGAAAATGTAAGAGAAAGGTGCAAGGTGGAAAACATAAACGACTGGGTGCTGAACAGAAAGGTGGAATGGAATGGGCACATTGACAGGATGGACAACCGAAGAATTGTGAGAGTCACACGTGATAAGTCACCAGCGGGACGTAGGAGTACAGGACGCCCCCGAAAGCGATGGAGCGACAACTTGAATGTATAGTGGACAGAGTGGTGAGGGAAAACAGGCGTTTCGTCTAAACCAAAGAAAGAAGAAGAAGAAGAAGAAAAATATTCCAAACGATGTAGTTAAAATTACATTATCTGAAAAATAGGAAGAGCTAAAAAACTACACAACTTTGTCCAAGAATAGTTTTATAAAAGCTGTAAGTTTGACATCAACAAACTGATTTCAGTATGAGAATAAATTTTACAGATAAGTTGATGGAGGAAAGAGTCATTCAAAATCTAAATTTAGACTTGATTTTCTTTAAACGTTTTGTGATGATTGTTTAATGGCAATTCCTCATGACAAAATAAATTACGTTGTACAACAATTTACTAATTTCCATAGCAAATTAAAACTTGCATCAGAATCTGCGAGAAATGGGAAAATAAACTTCCTAAATATGACCCTAATACGCAAAAATAATAAAATTCTAATGCAGTTGTGTACCGAACCAACCTGGTCGGGAAGATATCTGAACAGATTTTCAAACCATTCAAAAAACCGAAGAAGGATTGTAATCGTGAGCTTGATTGACAGAGCCATTTTATTAATGTCCCTTGCTTTCAGATTCTCAACTCCAAGAAAAGTCAAAGAAACACTTACACAAAACAGTTTTAATAGTAAAGATGTAAAAGAAATTAGTAAAAAAAGAACATACAAACACTATAACAATCAAAGAACCAAAAACTAGAATGATTCACAACACAACAAACACAATATATAGCATTACATTATACAACATATCTTTCAGAACAATTAAAATGCATTTAAAAAAACACAATATAGTTAATAGTTACATGCCACAAGAGTTATAACCAACTAAACTTAATCTTCACCAAATTGAAAAGCAAAACATTAACTATGAAAACTTAGAATATTGTATATTCAGCTTCGTGTGCAAACTTCCCAAAAAATATATATAGGAACGACAAACCAATTATTGAAAAATCAACTAAATGGACATAAATATACTAAAAACGCTACTGCAACATTGACAAAATATGAAAACAATGAAAAGTACTCTGTTAACTTTGAAGATATCAAAATAGTCCATAGGGACAAAAATTATCAGAAATTAATAATAAAGGAAATGATCCATCAAAATGGAAACACATATAGTAAATGACAGAACTGACATAAACAATATTAGTCAAATCTACAACATTATAATTTAGATGCAGAAGATTCCCTTAATAACATCAAAAGCATATATTTCTCCTTAAAAGCAAAAACAAATTCCTTTAATTTTTTGTTTGTTATGTCCCCGAATAAAAATGCAAGTCATTGATAGTTTGTTGATATTAGTAACAGTTTTGAGGGAATCTCAAGGTGCTTAAAATTTACTAAGGACAATCTTTTAAATAATCATTGATTCAGTTTTAATTATTGTTTTAAATGTTTTATTATTCTTCTTCTCTTTCTTGATATACTTGTACAACGGAAAGTGAATGGCAAATTAGGACATACAAATCGATATCTCAATGCAACGTCACACCATCATCATTCTCAAAAAAAATCCATCATAAACTGTTTGGTACTTAGAGCACTTTCAATATGTGACAAACAATCACTGAAATCAGAAACAGAAAAACTGACTAATGCCCTGAAAGGCAACGGATATTGCGCTGAAGTTATAAGACGTTCTATTAATAAATATAAAAACCCAACTCTGCAACAAAATGTCATAAATGTGCCTCCTATAGACAGTGTCGTTTTACCTTACATACACTGAACCAGGGGCGGATCCAGCCTCTCTCTTTGGGGGGGGGGGGCGGTGATATCACAAAAGTACACTATGGCAAGAAAAACAAGTTGTCATTGGGGGGGGGGGAGTGCAAGCAGCATACTTATTCCTAATATAAAAGGCAGAATGGGTTCTATTTTCCTGAACTGAAAGCTTTTAGGAAGGGGGGGGGGCGATCGCAAGCATATAGACTCCTGTATTCTATTCAAGAACTAGAAAGAGTAATAAAACTTTTACCGAAACCTCTAAGGTACCTGCTCCAGTGCCGCAGGTAACTGAGAACTGCCGTAAATCTAATTATATTTCATTATATTTAAATATATTTTATAAATTTACTGCAACATAGAATTTCTGATAGTTTAATTTAATTTCTGTCAGTGAGCAAAGTACAACTTACAGTTTTTTCTTAGTGATTTATCTTGTTTGCGCTTGTTTTTATATATTATTTGAGATTTGTGATATTTATTCCAAAATCGTTAAACCAGGGCATTTTTCCTCAACGAAAAACTAATTACGATGAATGTTTATGATGTCTTAAGATATCAATATTTAGATAATAATGTTAAAAGCTCTGTTGAGATATGTTCCAACATGACAGGAGTTGGAAAATCTACTAGGTACCGAATACTGAAGGAGAAAAAACGACTGGAATTGTTAGAACTCCCAAGCCACATTCGATCACAGGCAAACGAAAAACCTCGTTGAAAGAAGAGATGAAAACTGCAATTAAAGAGGTTGTACATACATTTTATTATGAGAAGCAGATCCCAACCATCTACAAAATTCTAACTAAAATCATTGAAAATCGCGATTTACCTGAAATTAAAAGAACTGATCTCTGGAAATTGCTCAGAGAACTTAATTTTTGCTGGGAAAAACCAGATAGAAAATCTGTTCTTATAAATCGTCCGGAAACTGTCCGTTAGAGACGTAAATATCTCTCTCAAGTAAAAGCTAGAAATAACACAATTGATAAAATTAGTAATTTAGCTAAACTTTTGAAAGATTTTTTTGAATAAAGTTACTGCGGAAAATTGGGAAAAATCCATATAATAACAGAATAAAACAAAATGTGAGAAGTCGATCTCATAATCGGTGAGATAGAGGAACCAATTATAATTAATTTTAGCGAAGATAGTTTCACTGACTTTGATTAGGAATTAGATACGTAATGTTTACTAGTGTAAACACAATTTATTATTTAAATTTTTGTTTTTGTTGTATTTTATTGTTTAATATTTTTTTATTTTTTTATATATTTTTATTTTAGTGTGTCCCACTCTTTAATTTTATATATATTTAATTCTAATTAGCCGTAAGTTTTTTATTATTTTATTATTGTATTTGTATCTTTTTCTTAAGCGTGTAGAATTAACATGTTTATCCTATTTTTTTGGAGCTATCGTATTTCCATATAATAAAGTAAATTAAATTAAGATATCAGTACAATAGAAATAAAAATAAGTAGGTCTAATTTTAATTACAATATAAAAAAAATAATTACATTTGAATCCCTTTTTAGTGTTTAATTGTAATTCTGCAGATGGTTTAAGAAATAGATAAACTGAAACGTCAAATACCCTAAAAATGTTTTTAATTAATAATAAAATGACCAATAGCCCCAAAAATATTTTATTATTATATGGACGAATTTATTTTTTTATATATGTTTAACTTTTTGTATTTTTAACAATGGATATTTTGTAAGAATTTAAATTATAACTTAGAATTTTTTGAGAGAATAATCCTATGTTTTAGTCTATTATTATAGACCGGTATTTTTGATTATAAAATTTCTAACCCATTCCTATGAAAAATATATGTGTCTAACAAATTTTGCTAAAAACACCGGACTAAAGAACACAGGTAGTTTGCGAAGAGAAAAAGGGTAAAAAATCATTTATTACTCTCTTTAGTTCTTGAAAAAACTATACTATAAGAGGAAAAATCGGGTCCATTTTCCTAAACTCAAAGCTCTTGGGGGGGGGGGGGCGATCGCCCCCACCGCCCCCCCCTTGGATCCGCGCCTGCACTGAACCACCGACAAGATTGCCAGATCGCACCGAAAATCAAACATTCGGACAATTTTCAACACATTTGGACGATGTTTGAAGTCTCCAAAGGACACAATTTCATTTCAAACAGAAGGTGTTTACAAGATACCTTGGTAAACCTGTTTGTAGATGAAACAGGACGGTCTATATCCACTAGACTTAAGGAACGTGAAAGATGTATAAAAATAAACAAATTGAACAATATATAGTAGCTGAACACCAGCATTGCTGAGTTCACACTTTTAATGTAAAAGAAACTAAGATGCTAGCATCAGTGTCTGGTTTCTTTGAATGTAAAATTAGAGAATCAATCAAAATTTGTAAATATCGAAATAATATTAATAGAGATGCAGGTTACAGTCTACATCGCACGTGGAAATTAATTGTAACGCTGGATCACAGTTCGGTGAGCACCAGTCAAGTATAAATACCGGGCTGTTGCTCCTCGATAGTAATTCAGTGTTCTAATCTCGTTGAGTAAAGATCCCTGGAGATGCCTCGTTCATGGCGTCAGATAATAATTCCAATTTGAAACGATCCAAACCCAAAAACCATAATTTTCAACTTAACCAAAGCCGTGAAAGCTTTCGTTCTTTACTGATGAAAAATATATTTTAATGTGAACCTCATCACAAGAAAATATTATATATATATATATATATATATATATATATATATAAAAGATACAAGGTGTTAAATTTTTTAATTATTTTTAGTTTTCCAAATTTGTAACACATAACACTCTTTACATTTTTCATAAAAAAATTATATTTATGTGAAATAGTATACAGAGCAGTACTTTTATCAGAGTCTGTAAAACTTTACCCTGTGGAACTTCCTATTAGGGCGCCACTGACGCGATTTTATTATTCAGTTAACTTTCCCATTTTATTGTGAAACTTTTTTGTCTCCTAAGTTTTCCTCTAAAAGTAGCTAACCCACTAGGAAACGTCATATCATAGTGTTAGATCACATACCAAAAATCATTAAATTCAGTTACCACCTTTCAGGAAATTTGTTCAAAATCAATATTTTCTTAAAACTTTTAAGTCTTCTATCGCCTATATGAATATAACTAATTTGGCTTAAATCGACCTATTTTGATGTCCAGAGTCTGCCATCAAACGTTTTCCACGTATTTTCCCAACACCCTATATATTACTAACATTATCCATTTTATTCGCGATACCTACTCACCACTCTATCAAAAAATCTATTTCTTAAACTCTAGCAAATATTTTTACTAATAAACTTTACCCTAACTTGTCCTTTTAACAACAACGATAGCCTGTAGCTGTAGATAAAGAATACCGAGTTTGAAAATGCTTTTAAAATCTACAATACCTCAATATTAACTAACAGAAAACTAGATCAATATCGTGCAAACATGCGTGCGAAGTTCAACCAAACAGCAGCTTAAATTTCAATTTATGAGTGTGTAATAACTCAGTTGGATACTAAAAACTTATTTCGTAAGCATGGTACCAATCCAACTGCACACCTTATCTTAAGTTACATTCTAAAATGTATCTTCTTAGCATAGGTGTAGGTGTTCGAACACTTAAGGGAGAACTGAAATACAATAAAACCAAATGAAGTTACAAGGCTTATTTATTGCTTAATATTTACTTAAACTAAGCATTTTTATGTTCTCATATTCAACTTAGATAAATTTTCAAAAATAAAATCAAATTTCAACAAAAAACAAAACCTACTTTTCAACTCGGGGTTGATGTAATTTTTTTAAAAAACAACTTTATTGCAAGAATGGGATACAAACTGTATAAGACTAACTAACATTATGCATACTGGGTATATTTATAAGTTTAAATATGCTGATCTTGCATGGGAACAGACGCTTTAAGAATCTGAGAATTGCTTATGCAAGGTTGCGTAATATTGCGACATAAACCGTTCTCACGGGAATGTAACTCCTCCGCGCTGAAGTTGAAAACTTATACTTCGTATATGTTTTCAAAATATTTGGTTTCTATCTTGTTCGTGACTTATCTCGTTTTTTAAAGCATTCTTAGATTCTTTTACAATTTTATAATAGATAAAATATATAATAATAATTCCAATAATGATATACAATAATATTGTCCAAATACTGGACTTATCAGTATAAATTGGTACATTGATTTCTTCCAATTTTCTTCTCTCTTCTTCCAACTTGGTCTTGATATCTTTGGTTGCCTTGAGGTTTATGAAATTGAGGTCCATCGTGGGTGGTTCGTAATTTATCGATTTTTGCTGATTAATATAGCTCCAATTCAATACTGGTAGATTGACTTTGGAGAAATCCAATTGACTTGTTTTATAGGTTTCGAATATTATTGATTTTATTCGAATTTTACATTCGGCTGTGGATTCTAGTAGATAGGATCCAAATAAGGGTTGGTTATTTTCTGTCTTTCGGCAATTTACTGTACTAATTAAATTGGTGGGTACTGTAATTAACCATTTCCCATCAATGATTTTTGTTACTTGAATTTCGTGTAGCTGAACTTCAAAGGGGTGGCAAGACGTAATGTTCTTCTCGTGTTTGATTAGTTGAACAGCACAGGAAGGGTTGTTTTCTATATGAGACGTGTGGACTTCCTTACAGAGGTAACTTTCTGGCTGGATTTCGGAACAACTTTGGTCCATATATGCATATTTTTCAGTGCTAAGTGCCAGGTATGGTTTAAAGGGGATGTTTACAAGGAATGATTTATTATTGGGGACTGGTACTGGGAACAATTTGAAATATTGATATATCTTTTCTTCGACAAGTGGAAGTTCTATTATAAAGATTATATTGAAGTCCTCTAGAAAACTTTTAATTGTTAAGATTTTTTCAAAATTTAATAAATTTTCAGAAGTACCGTCTAAGGGTAGTTTATCTGTGCTTAGATAGTTATTTAGTTTTTGTATTTCCTTTAGCAGTTCTTCCGGTTTAATAATTGAATTATGAAGAACGTTAATTTTTGCGAAAGTTATCGAAACTTCGATTTTTTCGAGAACATCGTAAATAGATTGATAGAGTAATGTAATTTGGTTTATTACATTATATATTAAATAATTTTGTTCAAACTTAGCTTGTTGAAGTTCAACCTTTTTTATTATTGTTTCTGTTTGTAAAATGTGCGATTTTAACACGTATTCGTTATGCGTGATATTTGCTATCATTGTTTCGAATTTACCGATTGTAGAATCTAGAATTGTAATTTGGTTGCTAATACTTGTTTTTAATTTATTTTGATTTTCTTGTAGATTTTTGATTTTCGCGTTGATTTGTTCCGCGTCGTTTTGATCTAGATTTCCCGTAATACTTTTCAGAAATGTTCCTAATGGGTTAAATAGGCCTCTTTTATTTCTGTGTGTATATTTAAACGGAATTATTTGTTCGATTAGATTTACTATTCTTCGTTCGAATGTCTTTAAGGAGATAAGTGAATTAAAATATGTTTCGTGGTAGTTGGTATTATTTTGGATATTAGTGGTAACACTTTTCGCATGGTTTTTTAGGGTTTCAAATTTTGTGATTAAAGGGGCAAGATTAATTTTTTGAATGAAAGTCCAATGGTTAGACTTGATTTGTACCGTTCCTAATCTATAGGGTAGTATTCCTGGGTGATCATTTAGGTTGTGGAATTTTACTGCGTTTGTGTTGGTCCAGCTCCATCTGGAACAATGGGTATTATTTTAGTTTCGTTTATGTGGATAATTTCTTTCGTTTTTGTTTTCGGGTTTTCGATTTCGATCTTATTGTTTTCTAGTATTTTTGTTAAAGTGAAGGGTCCGGAAAATTTATTTTTTATTTTACTCGACCTATCAGTGGATTTCTTGTAAACTTGGGAACCTATAATTAAATCTTTCGATTTTTTATTTTCGTTAATCTTATCGATAATTTTTTGTTTCATTTCTTTAGTCTCTTGGGTGATTTTGTCATATAAAATTTGAGTGTTATTTTTATGATTGGCTATATATTCGGTGAATACGTGGGATGGTATTAGATTCATAGGGTCTCTGGAATCCGTATGTCCTAAAACAAGTTCGTAAGGTGCAAAATTCGTACTTGAATGTATCGTGTTATTATAGGCAATAATTGCGTAAGGCATAAGATTAATAATATCCGCGTTGGGGTCTGATTCCTTTAAAATTCTAATATGTTCAATTAAGGTAGAATGGAGTCTTTCTATTGGAGAATTCGATTCGTGATGATAGGGTGTAGTGAAATGTATTTTTATATTATGTGCTTTTAGTAATCCGTTGACCGTTTCGTTTTTGAATTCCGATCCGTTATCAGAAACTATTTGCTTTGGAATACGTAAAAATGAAAAATATTTTATTAGTTGTTCGCAACAAGATATAGCGTTTCCGTCATAAGGTAATGCTTGAGCATATTTTGAAAATTTATCTATAATAGTAAGAAATTTTTGTTTTCCGATAATGAACGTGTCTACATGGACTATTTCAAAGGGTTTGCTTGGTGTCTCCGTTAATATTAGGGGTTGATCCGGTGGTTTTCTGTTGTATTTTGCTCTTTGGCAAATCTCGCAATTGTTAATGTATTTTACAATGTCAGATTTTAACGATTTCCAATAGTAATTTTGTTTTAGAAAATTTCGAGTTTCTTCAATTCCGCGATGGTTTGTTTTACCTTCGTGTCTATATTTTATCATTAATTCTCTTTCATCTGGTTTAACATTATTAATGAGCTTTGTGCACTCTATTAATTTTAGATTTTTGAAAAGATTACTCATTGATTGTTGAAAATAAGGCCGTAATTCCTTTGAAAAGAAATAAACGTGAGTATTTTTATTAGTTAAAAATTCTTTTAGAAATTTATTTATTGTCGACATGTTTGTTGGTAAGGTTGCGTGAATGATTTGGTTTCCGTCAAAGTTTTCGCGTTCTGTTTTGATATAAGTATCGTAGGGTGATTTTTTGATTATAAATTGATGAGGTTTATTATTGATTATTTCGTCTAATAAAGTCATGTTAGAATAATTTTCTGTAGCATTAGTACTGTGTACTGTGTTAGTTTCTTGAGAATTATTTGGGGGTCTTATTTGAATATTTTGAAGGATTCTAATTTTGGGTTTTTGATTTTTTATTGGTTCGATTGGTTGTTCGCGGGTTTGATTAATATTTCTACTTGCGTCGTCTGGGTCTAAATTTTCGGGATTGAATTGACTATAACTTTCGTCTAAAAATTTATCGATTTCTTGACTGATGTCGCCAGGGTTATTTAAAATTGAGTCTGATTCTAACGCGTTTAATGATATTCGACTAAGTGCGTCAGCATTGGTGTTTTGTTTTCCTTTCTTGTAGATTATTTCATAATCGTATTCTTCGAGTTTAAGTCGCCATCTTATTAATTTTGAGTTGGGTTCTTTAAGGTTAAATAGCCAAACAAGGGGTCGGTGATCCGTATAAATTTTAAATTTTCGTCCAAAAAGGTATGGTCTGAAATATTTACATGCCCATACTATCCCTAAAAGTTCTTTTTCTATGGTAGAGTATTTTTGTTCCGTTTCGTTTAGCGTTCGTGATGCGAATGCAACAGGATTGTCATTGGGTGGATTTCCTTGTGATAAAACGGCGCCAAGGGCTACGTTTGAGGCGTCGGTTGTAAGGACAAAAGGTTTTTCGAAATCTGGATATTTTAAAATAGGAGAGTTTATTAATAGGTTTTTTAAGTTGTTAAAAGACTGAATGAACATTGGTGAATGTTCGACTTTTGCGCCCTTTTTCAAACATCGTGTTAGGGGTTTAGTAATTTTTGCAAAATCTTTGATGAATCTTCGGTAATAACCGGCTAGTCCTAAAAAGGATTTGATTTCTTTTTGAGTTTTGGGAATAGGAAAATTTTTTACTGCGTTTACTTTATCAGGGTTTGGTTTGACACCTTCATTTGTAATTTTGTGTCCTAGATAGGCAACTTCTTTGTGTAAAAATTCTGACTTGTCTAATTGTATTTTAAAGTTTGCTTCTCTTAGTCGATTAAAGACTTTTTTCAATCGGTCAATATGTTCTTGGAGTGATGTGGAAAATATAATTATATCGTCAAGGTAAACTGAGCATATTTCGTTTTGAAGACCACGGAGGACATTATTCATGACTCTTTGAAAGGTTGAAGGGGCGTTTTTTAGTCCAAAGGGCATTCTTTTGAATTCGTAATGACCTGTGTCTGTAGAGAAGGCTGTTTTGGGAATATCGGTGGTGTCCATCTCTATTTGATGAAAACCTGTCGCGAGGTCTAGGGTTGAGAAATATTGTGCTTTCCCTAGCTTATCGAGGATATCCGATATGTTGGGTAAGGGAAATTTGTCATCTATCGATTTTAAATTCAATTTCCTGTAATCAATTACAATTCTCCACTTGCGCTGTCCGCTCGCGTCTAATTTTTTTGGTACTACCCATATTGGGCTGCTCCATGGTGAATTTGAGTTTTGAATAATACCGTTTTCAAGCATTTTGTTAATTTGCGTTTTTACCTCTTGTTTATGAACTTCTGGGTACCTGTATGTTTTAGTAAAAATCGGCGTTTCGTCTGTTAAATTGATTTTATGTTTAATCTGATTAGTAAAGGTGAGAGGGGTACCTTCCGTATAAAAGATGTCTCGATATTCATAACAAAGTTTTCTAATTGCTAGATATTCTTCTTTGTTACAGTGAGCTAAACGTAAGTTTTTTAAATTTTGTTTTTGTAAGCCGTCGATATACTCGTTAATTTCCGTGTCTGTTTCCATTTTTTCGATAAAATTTATTTCGTTTTCATTCACGATTTCGATGTCTAAAGGTTCGTTAAAGGTAATTTTTATTGGACTATCGCGTGTATTTGTTACGAGGGTTGTAGCAAATGAGTCACTGACTTGGACTAAGGCTTCTGGCATTTCAGCTTCTCCGAAATTTGTGTATTTTAAAATACCGATACCGTTCGATTGATTGACTGGTATTTTGACTTTTTGACGAGTACGTGGTGGTATTATTAATTCAATTGTTTCAAAATTGTGTAACGTTTCCTCGAGTTTGTATTGTATGGGTAAAGTAACATTTCGCGTTTTTAAAACATGATTTTTAAAACTTATCTCTGCTTTAGTAGCTTCTAGAAAATCGACACCTAAAAGTCCGTCGAATCTAGGT
Source organism: Diaprepes abbreviatus (assembly GCA_034092305.1). Taxonomy (NCBI): domain Eukaryota; kingdom Metazoa; phylum Arthropoda; class Insecta; order Coleoptera; family Curculionidae; genus Diaprepes; species Diaprepes abbreviatus. Next base: position 7,119,810 of record JASJET010000129.1, read on the forward strand.
GAAAAGTCGAAAAGATAGAATTTGTGATTTTCTGCGATTCTGAAAGAGGGGAATATTGGAATATCTGCTACTTCATTATGTATTGAAATTGCATGGGCTGTTTTTACAGTGAATGTTTCTGGAAATATGGAATTCGGATAATTTGAGTAAGCAAGGTTGGGTTTGATAAAGCTTTTGCCGCTACCTGTATCTATAAGAAATTTTGCATTTAATTCGGGAATATAGATAGTTGGTAGATCGACGTTGGTATGGTTATGTAGATATATTAAGGTGGGTTGTTGAGGATAAAACTGTCTGGAAAATTTCCGTCACAATAATTATTTTGGTTTTCGAAATCAAGATAATTTTGATTTTCGTGTGAATTTTCATGTGACCTTTCGTCATCATAATAATTTTGGTTTTCATATGGGTTTTCTTCGTCATAATAATAGTTTCCTAAGGAAGCATTTTCATCGTATTGAGGGTGATTTGTTTTGTCATTATTTAGGGGGATATTTTCGTTATTATTCGCGGTTTCAACTGCTTGGTTGAATAGTTCTTCGGCTATCCATTTCGGTTTGTTTTGTAAAGTTTGTGGTTTCTGATTTATTTTGGAATTCGCTGAGGACGTGTCCATTGGTTCAGGTTTTCGATGGGACGTAAAACGTGAAATTCCCGAAGTCGAGGGTCTTGGAATATTTTGAGGGTTAATATTTGGACGTGAATAAAAATTTGGTTGTTGTCCAGGATTATTTTGATTTGAGGGGTTGTAACGCCACTGGCCAAATCCTAGAAATTGAGGTCTGTTATTAAAAGGTGGGGGTGATTTTTGATGATAATAAGGGTTTAAGGGTTGCACATTAACAGGATAATGTGGTCTGGGTGTATAAGCAGGATAATGCGAATTATTTGGTTTTGGTTTATTTGTTGTATTGGGATTTGTAGTTGTTTTGTTTAAAGAATTGTTACGATTTTTATAGTACAGAAAATTTTCTTCTTCGGAAGTGAAATTCATGGCTTGTTCTAAGGTCTGTGGATTTTTTAACCTTACTACTAGTTGCATGTGGTAGTTTAAGCCGTTTATAAATGTTTTTAAAACTAGATTGCCGTATTCTGCGATTTTTAATAATTTTATTTCTCGCGTGTCGTTCGACGAATTTATTTTTGAAAAAAGAAGACTTCTTGCGTCTTGTAGTCTTAAGCCAAAATCATGAGGGGTTTCATTTTTTTCTGGTTTAAGGGTAATTATGTCCTGAACTACGCAATCTATCGATCTTTGATCCACAAATGTGGTAATAATCGCGTCTTTAACTAAAGGCCACGAGGTTAATTCTATGCGCGAGGCAATTAGATCTGCTGCTCTGCCTACGAGTTTGCTTAGTATTGTATCGAAAAGACAAATATTTATAGGTGCATTAGCATTTGTTTCATTTTTATGATTTTTGTAAAAGTTATCGCAAGCACTGATAAACCTGTTTATTTGTTTAGAATTACCATCAAACAGAGGGATGTTGTCTGCTTGAAATCTTATTAATTGGTAATCTGGGTTTGCCATTATACAGTTATTAATATTACTATTACTAATATTACTAAAATTAAAAGATTTCTAGAGTTTATGATTAATTATTTCAGTGTTTAATATAACAATTAAACTTTTATGATACGTTTGATATAACAATCAACAGTATTTTAATTATTTGATTGATTAGCTTATTAATTGGTAATGTGTTCGATATAACAATCAAACAATTCGTTTGTTTATCAATATTTCAATGGGGTTTTATGGAAGGAATGAATGGATTGCACTTACAGTGTAATTCCGATGAGGGTGATGATTACTGGTTTCATCTGATTCTTTTCTTGTTTTCTTAGCCTAGGTTCCAATAGGATGAGCGATGCTTGTCTCCTCCCTGGAGTCTATTTATGAGAAGTAGGACGATGCTTGTTCCTCTCTTCTCGCACCAATAGGACGTAGAACTTCGTCTTCTCCCTGGTCGGTGAGCCACACAATCTTGCACACACTCTGCAATTCTGGGGTTGACACTAGCCACTTTCTCTTGCTCGATGCAGTTTACTAATGGGTTGATTATTTTTCTTCCCAGGTTGTTTTTCTTGATCGATTCACTAGTTAATTGTTAAGACAAAAACTTTTCTTCGATTTTCGTTCGATGAGCCGCCTAGTGAATCCTACCGACTGCGCCACTTTTCAACTCGGGGTTGATGTAATTTTTTTAAAAAACAACTTTATTGCAAGAATGGGATACAAACTGTATAAGACTAACTAACATTATGCATACTGGGTATATTTATAAGTTTAAATATGCTGATCTTGCATGGGAACAGACGCTTTAAGAATCTGAGAATTGCTTATGCAAGGTTGCGTAATATTGCGACATAAACCGTTCTCACGGGAATGTAACTACCTCTGGTGTCCGGGATTATCCCACAGCTTGGGGAGTAATTATGGATGGTGTATGGGGTAATCATGGACATAGTCTAATTGGCACAGAAATCACAGATAAAACCCCTTGTTGTACTTGCACCACTTCTGCAATTTTCGTGGGCGCACAAATTACATTTGATGCACATTATCCAATCTTCTATGATTGGTTCTTCATACTTTTCATTACAAATAAGACAATAATACCCTTCATCAACCTTTGTAGCACTTTTGTTGACTTTCTTTTTCTTGCGCTGTACGTTCCTATCTTTAGCCTTCATATCATCTTCAAATGCTTTAAGATTCTTCATACCTTTCTTTCTTTCAGTAGTTCGTACAGACTTATTATTTTCTTTTGCCTCTTCTTTATTTTTCTTCCTTTGGTCCTTTTCTTCTAAAGCGTCTTTCATAGGGGTACTAGTGATTATAATTGAATGTTTCTTTCTGAAACATTGCCTACTTTTCTGTTGTGGCAGTTGGGGAACATTAACAACATCTTGAAGCGGAATTGATTTGTCCAATACATGTAAAGGTGTTACTGATCGCTGCTGCACAACTGATAATGGAACTAGTTGTGCATTAGGTGACACTGCTCTCTCCATAGATAGTGTCGGTGCAATCTGGGTATCAGATGTTACTGCTCTCTGCATAGATAGTGTCGGTGCATTCTGGGTATCAGGTGTTACTGCTCGTTGCACAGATGGTGTCGGTGCTATCTGGGCATCAAGTGTTACTGCTCTTTGCATATTTGATGTCGATGCTGTCTGCATATCAAGTGATGTCGAATCAAAGAAATGTTCGTCAAATTTTGTTGTATCTAATGGCCAAATACCAGCTGCCCGAAAACCATTTGCAGCTTTTTCTATATTACTGATTTGATTGAAAGCTTTAGTAAAAAGCTCGACAACATCATACTGTGTAATTTTTCGGTCTATATTTGAAGCCATGTATAAGTCACATTCTCCGTTGTATGGAGTTTTAAACGGTCCAAAATAAGTTAAGTCCAGCGGTTGCATACGATGTGACGTATGTGGTGGAAGAGATAACAGTATTATTCCATTCTGGCGACAAAGCAGGTAGCAAGCCAGGCTAATATGACTTTCATGGTTGTCTAAAATAAGAAGAATAGGTTCTTCAACAGTTGGTTTAGCGCAAGAGATAAAATGATGTAACCAATCTATGAATAAGTTTTCATTAATCCAACCCGAATCGCTCACGGCTGCAACCATATCAGCATTGCCTCCATGCAATAGATGAACATTCATTCGCTTCCTCTTGAAAATAAAAAATGGAGGGACATACTTTCCTGAAGCACTGAATGCGCAAACTATTGTTGTTGTTGTGCCTCTTTCACCACTTGTAGCCATGCCAACTTGTGTCTGGCCTTTCGGAGCTAGAATTCTAGAATTTTTCTGGACGTTAGAAATGCCGGTCTCGTCAACATTGTAAATGCGATTGGCATGATATTTCCTTTGTAAGGCTTGCAAGTTTTCGAAAAAGATTCTCACTTCTGTTTCATTAAACACTGTAATTCTATTAATAGAAGTGGATTCAGGTTTGCGGAGAGAAATGTTGGGATGCCTTTTTCGAAATCCTTAAAACCAGTCCTTTCCCGCCATTTGTGATGTTTGGTCAAAATTATGCTTTAACTGATTTACTTCAGCAAATTTGAAAGCTATTCTCCTCACCATCTCTATAGTTAAGCCATAAAATAGTTTACTGCATTTTAAAATGTTTTCTTCTAATTATTTTTCTTGGTCTTCAGAAAATATAGCCTTTCTTCCACTTTTTGGGGTCATTATAATTTCTTTATTAAGATGGTCGTGTATAGTACTTTTTGGTGTAGTGTAAATGCTAGCTGCTTTTCCTAATGAAATTTTTTTGTTGTTGACGTCCTGAATAGCTTTTTGTAAATCTTCTAATTTGTATTTGGTCTCTGTCTTTCTTTGGTAATTTCGAGGCATCTGAAATATAAAAAGGTTTAGGTAGGTTTATAAAAAATTATCTGAGTAGGTTTATAAAAAGTCTATATAACTGGGTATTCGGCCTATAATAACCCATATAGGGGTAATTACGGATGTCTGTGATTACCCCACACAAATCGTCCGCCATTACCCGATTCACAAAAAAACGAAAAACTATATATTTATTTAAGGTTAGAATATCGTAATGCACTTGGCGATTACTTACAAACGTTGCTTAATTAGACGTTAATTCATTTAAAAAAAAACGTGAATCCTATGTTTAGCTTGAAATAATATACACGTATTCAATTTTACTAAAAAATAAGATGAAAATGTTGAAAAATAATCGACTTAACTTATCTTGTACGGCGAACGCGACCTCACCTCACCATTCACTGTTCGGCACTGCATTCGGGCGCGACTCGCGATTGTGGCGGTTAAAATATCTGCTATCTTTTTCTAACATAGCGTGTCCGCCATTACCCGCCGTCCGGGATTTCCCCACTCTCCCCTAAACTAATTTTAATATTTTCTAAAAAAAATCAATACAAAAATTTCCTTCAACTCTGGAAATCGTATGACCTACCACTGTCAAAGAAGCACCGTCAGAAAAGACCGTTGCGCACAGAATATATATTAAACACCCTTAACCTCATTCCATCTAAAACACGACCTCGCTCTACTTTTTATCTGATTTGTAGAAAAAAATTCCCTTTTTAGATTTGATTTTTCCTCGTAAATTAATTCGATCGCCTATCGGAATAAAATTTAGTATCTATAGAGAAAGCACATCCTCTTCCTAGTATCTATTACTTCCTTTATTTTGTGTAGTGTTTTATTCATCCCAAAATCCTTTGTTGTTACATAAAGCCTTTTTGATCTATATATCGGCTTCATCAATATATAAAATCAGACCCTTTATGCTATTAACCCACTGCCTTAATATTTATTCTTTGTCTTATTCGGGTCACTATCGACCTTCAAACAACAACTTACGGAAGTTTGCTCTAAATTGAATTAAGTCCTCAAATTTCTAAAAGGTTGCAAAGGTTTTGAAAGAAAAAACTCTGATAAAAACCGTCAATTGGGTCTTTGTTCGCACATTAAGGTTTGTGTGGGCGTTTTTTAATTACGTAATGAGTTATAAATTTCTGTTACAATATAAAACAATCTTTAATCCATAATAAAGATAGACCTTTACTTGAACCTTCTGCTCCTTAAAATTAATTAATAAAAATTTAATTGTTCGCTTTTTCTTTTCCATTTTAGTGAGGCTTTTTAGGGCATTTAGGCTACCTTCCTCATCTATTTCCAGTAAGTAAAGGGTCTGTCAGGATGTTTTTTGTTTCTGTTTTGACTGTTACGCGCCAAATACGGATAGCGGGGCAAGAGGTGTAGTATCAAACGCTTGATTGACTTGTCAAGTACAGTAACAATGGAATGTTTCACGGGGACATAGCGCGCATTTTGCTTGCTATGGTTTTATAAAAACAATGTGTCCTTCACTATTGTTCGACGTCTGTACAGGACACATTTTAACTTAACGACCATGGGAAATGTGCCGGGTGCGCAAGTTTGAAGAAACTGGGAACGCAATGACGGATAAATCATCTGGACGTAAAAGGACATCAAGAACGAACAGAAATATTGACCGCCTTCCCCTGTCTGTTAGAGACGATCTACGAAAGTCTCTACGACTGCGCACACCTTCTCTAAATTTGCACATATTTATGGCCAACCACATTATTCGCAAAGATTTACGTTTCCACCCTTTATTGTACAGGAAATGAAGCAATTGACCTATTCATAATAATAAAGAGCCATTTTAGGAACTTCAATAACATATGGCTCTTTGATAAATCGAATTTCCACATCAACGACCACGTGAACTGAAATTGCAGATACTGGGCTCCTAACAGTCCACCAGAACTGCACTAGAAACCCCTATACTTGTCCAAGGTTGTCGTTTGGGCTGCCATATCAAGTCAAGGAATAAGCTGTCCCTATTTTTTTGAGGATAACGGTGATGATACTCAAAATGTTAATTCCGATCGTCATTGTCACATGATTCAGACTTTTTTGACTCCAGAAATGCAAAACTAGATTGGCTATAATCGGAATACAATTTTCGAACAAGATGAAAAAATTCCTATGTCACAAATGATTCTTTAGTAGCTTTTCATGAATTATTCCCTGAAAGAATAAGTGTCCGAGGGGATATCAACTGGCCACTACGGAGTCTAGATTTAGCACCTGATAATTTTTTTCTATGATGTAAGGTTTTCGACCCATTACTACTTAACGATCATATACATATGATCGGTTGGTAGATGTTTAGAGCAGCCTGCCCTAAAGAGTAATATAGTAATAACAGATTACATACCCTGTCAATTTCGGCTACTAGCAAGCAATGCCATTGCATCACAAGCTTTGCAGTTATATCAGAGGTTTTCTAATCAGAATTTCACTCCCCATATTTCACAGAACCGCTAAAATAATAGAGTTTATTCTACAACCAGAAAAATAATCAACTTGTTCACCTAGAACAGAAAAACAGAAAGGCTGCAGTATAAGGACTCCCCAACCCTGGCCTAATATGGCACTTAATCAATCAATCAATTAATCTACAACAAAAACAAAATTAAATCAATATTGGTCGGTTTTACAACGAAAAGAAATTTTCCTAGGAGGTAATGCTATCCTGTAATGTTTCTTGGAAAGAAATCCCTAGCTGATTAAAACAATGCTGCTTTTAACTACATGTCACATCTCAAAAATGATTTGATACCCCCATTAACTTTATTCCAATAATAGTTACATTTTTGTTCAAAATAGTGGGGATCCGGATAGAGTTTAACTAATAGAATTTTTTTTTCCAAGATAATATTACCGCATTCGCAGCTAGCGAGTAACTATCAAATTCGCCAAACTTAAGCCTCGCTGACTATTTCTTATAGTACGCTTTGCAAGAAAAAGTTCATTACTAAACAAATCAGCCTGTTGCAATGTTAAGGCACTTGCAGAAAATAACTGACACAATATTGCCTGCAGTAAGTCTAGAATTAATGCGCAGAACAATTTTGCAATTCAAAAGTAGATTGCTCAAAGTCCATGCAAAATGAGAGTCTGATATAGCATTTTACCACTTACTTTGGCATATATATATATATATATATATATATATATATATATATATATATATATATATATATATATATATATATATATTTTTCTAATATTTTCTTGGGTATAGGTTTTTCCATTAGAGAAACAAATGACAATAATTTTCTTTCTGACGTTTCGCTCTACATAGTGAGCTTCTTCAAAAGAGCTTGGTATATTTATTTTACATCTACAAAAATTACAGAATTTTGTAATTTTTGTAGATGTAAAATAAATATACCAAGCTCTTTTGAAGAAGCTCACTATGTAGAGCGAAACGTCAGAAAGAAAATTATTGTCCTTTGTTTCTCTAATGGAAAAACCTATACCCAAGAAAATATTAGAAAAAAATATTTAACAAAAGGTTTAAGATACAAAAATAAATTATATATATATATATATATATATATATATATATATATATATATATATATATATATATATATATATATGCCAAAATGGGTATGTTATGTAATTTGGTGAAAATAGAATACTTGTTTTTTACAGACATATATATATATATATATATATATATATATATATATATATATATATATATATATATATATATATATATATCTGTAAAAAACAAGTATTCTATTTTCACCAAATTACATAACATACCCACTTATGTTTTTTATACCAAACAAAACAGCGTTATATAAACAATAGTCATCGAAATCAGTTCAGATGTGACAGTGAATTACAGCAGCATGGTCATTAAAAAATAATATCTTTTTTCAACTAATTTAAGAAGAATTAAATATTAAACTGCGTAACAAACCTGTAATATAGTATTTGCAATATTCCATGCTTAGTTTTAATTTTATAGAAGCCATAATTGTTTATTTCCAAAACAACACCAATAACATTACTCAGGTCTCTCCCACTTTAGCTGTCGGATGCAATTTATCTGAAGCAGATTTTATTTGTTTAAGCTGTTTCTCAAGGTTTCCAGCAGCTATTTGTTTTGCCTTTTAGATATCATCATCAATTTTAGAAGTTTCGGCATCATTACTATTACTATTATCTCCTGAATCATTCTGATAAATAATAAAAAACCACAACAACTGCCAACCTAGCTGTAGCTCTGAATCCATTAATAATTCTTTATTTTTTAATTCGCAACAATGTCTGTTAGCAAAATCTCTCAGAACCAACCTATATCAAGAAATTAAGGGAAATATCTTATCTGAGCAAAAACACCAACTCTTCCTGAATATATATATATATATATATATATATATATATATATATATATATATATATATTTGGTTTCTAATTATAATCTCGGTTACACGAAAAACAAGATTTCTGTAATTTTGGATGTCGACAAGCAGAAGAATTGTAAGTTAATATGCTGACATCTCTCATCCGAATAGCTGTCAAATGACCTCCCTTTGTTTATAAAGGAATATTTTAACTAAAAAAGATGAAGAAAATAAACAAACAGTCAGGAAAATATCAATCACAAATTACAAGGAATGTAATATTAATAAATATACCATTTATAGTCTCTATTGTACTGTTTTGGGCCAACCTTTATTTAAGGTTAGGCAGACAACGACTTCAAAACAAGGGCTCTAAAGAGTATATTTTAAGCCCATATATTGCATCTATGGCTAAAAGTATTCTACCAAAGAGCTGGATTGATCGTCTAAATGCTAAAAAATTAAGTATCAATTACCAGATGAAGCATTGCGGATGGCCAAATAGAACTACAGTGAAGTGATTTCAGCCTAATGTATACTTGAATGATCAAAACTGTTGAAAATATTTAAGTACAAAAATTATGGTATTAACAATTTGAAATCTACATTGACCTATGGCTTGTTGTGTGAAGTGGGGAAATCGTTAAAAGACGATATTCTTTTGTTTTGTTTACAAATATGTGTTTTGTTTAACATAAAAAGACTAAGACCAAAAAAATGTCAACCATAATTAACTATTCTTAAAATAGCCATCAAGATATTAAATTAAAAGATACATTAAATAAAAGTTAACCTCAAAAACTCGGATCTCTAGTATCTTTTTACAGCAATTTGGGCTGGTTACAAATAATTTCTATAAGCAAGATTCTCTGATTCATTTTAATTAAAGTAGGGCTAAATGTGGCAAATAATAAGGGGATTTAAATAAAGGCAAATTTGATAAAGCGAAATAATCATGTAACAAAATATATTCATCATATCGGTATATATTTCATCTTCTTTCAAAACTTTTCTACATAAATATTTTATAACTGCATCAATTTTCAATCAGGAAGTTCATCTTTTGTACGTGGATCTTAAAAAAGCTTATGACAGTGTACCACAAAACCGCTTATGGCAAGCCCTCGAGAAAACAAATATAAGTGCGACCCTTATTAAAGCTGTCAAGAACCTTTATGAAAATAGTAATGCACATGTAAAATTGGAAAATCAAATGTCGAACGGATTTAAAGTTAATCGAGGACTTAAGCAGGGATGTTGCCTATCACCCACATTGTTTAAAATATATTTAGAACAAGTACTTAAACCATGGAAAAGGAAATGTAGTGCTATGGGTATTCCATTAAACGATAATACGCTGTACACCTTATGCTTCGCAGATGACCAAATAGTGGTGGCTCAGGAGTACGATGACCTCAACTACATGGCAAGGAAGTTAATCGAAGAATATAACAAGTGGGGTCTGGAGGTTAACATAAAAAAGACCGAATACATGTGTATTGGAGGGATTCAGCAAGATCTTAAATTGGAGGATGGGCAATGTATTAAAAAATGCGAGAGTTACACATACTTAGGGTTAAAAATAACAAATGACGGTACACTGGATAAAGCAATAAAGGAAAGGAGCACTCAAGGCAGGAGAGCTATAGCTATGATGAACGGAATTCTATGGGACCAGCAGGTATCAAAAACTAATAAACATCGAATATTTAATACAATAGTAAAAAGTATTATCACATATAGCAGCGAAGTGTGGCAAATCAAACAGAGGACGGAGGGTCAACTAAGAGCTACTGAAATGGACTACTGGAGACGTGCGGCAGGTAAATCAAGGATGGATAGAGTGACAAACGAAAGAATTAAGGAGATTATGGGAGTTACACATGACATAGTGGACGACATTAAAATTAAACAACTTACGTGGTATGGACATGTTCAAAGGATGCCTGAAGAACGGCTCCCAAAGCAGATATTAGAATGGAAACCACGAGGAAGACGGAAACCAGGAAGACCAAGAAGAAGTTGGAGAGGAGGAATTGACGAAGAAATCAGGATAAGGCAACTGGATAACGATCTTTGGCAAGATCGGGATCAGTGGCGACTGGAAATCGGAAGACGTAGAAGGACGTTATAAACCGACTATATATATCAATTTTCAATTTTTTTCATTTTTAAGAAAAAATCAAAACAGGTTTAGCTTGAATAGCTTTAGGAAAAAATATATTTAACGGATCGGCTTCAAATTTCATATGTATTCATAAGAACGATGCGACATTACCTCAACAGCATATGTTTTCAGATATCAACGTCATCTATGTAACAGTCTAGAAACTCTTAAAATCACCAAGTAATGTTTGCCTTTTTCATTTTTAAATTTATTCCATTATAAAAATTCAACTTTTAATCTATTATAGTGTTGTTAAAATATAAACCCAGACCTTTACTTTGATCCCATTAACTTCTAGCTTAATATTAATTCTCTGTTTCTCATCAGTTTCGGATCGATATCGACCTTCCCCAACAACTTTCCAAAGTTAACTTCAAATTCAATTAAGCCCTTAAATTTAAAATACGTAAAAGAAGTTCGGGAACAGAAACCGTCCGATGAGAAAGTTAACTATTGAAGTAAAATTTTAATAGACTGTTCGATGACTGTACGGAAATTTCAGCAAACAAATTAAATATATATAACTCAATTGAGTTGCGGTATTTAGTTCAAGGGCAGCGAAAATAAATTGCTTAATAAAAGTAGAAAAAAAAAGGGAAACGTGGCTGAAATATAAATAACATTATATTAAGGCCTTTTATGAGCTACGAAAAAATTTGAATAATAAAATATGTAATTTAGCTTTCTGGTTAGAATATGTAAAAAATTTTACCGCTAACTTATAAAGTAAGTCATTTATAGTCTGGACTACACCCTCAAGGATAAAAATTATCAAATATATGGAAATTTTCATAATTTCTTTACAAAAAGCTAAATATTGATGAATTAAGTCCGAAGAATAATCTACTTATAAATTTTAAGTCAACAATAGGGTATTTGACTAGTGTTACAATTATTTTTTCTTACATTTAATGTACACTACATAAATGTTTTCTGAGCATCTGTTGTTGTTTTTTCGGTAAAAATCAATTAAGGACATCATTTTTGCATGATAAAAGACCGTGCTAAAATGCAGTTTAAATAAAGACGCTAGTCACGTGACACTTATGACGTCACATCACAGGAAACAAAGCGATGCCATTGACAAACTAAACCAAGACTTTTTCTCTTATGGACGGATTTGAAGCTCACTTTGTTATTTTTGATGAACGCGGAGGATGAGAAAATTCCTAAGAGTACATCGAAGTCTTCATAAAAGATAGTTATAGCAAAGAAAATATATACCAAGAAGTTCAATTCTGTGCTATAATTTTGATGTCCATAAAATGAACGCGAAACTGGTACACCGACTCATCCACATCAAGGAATTTTCAATGTTGCCAATGTTTAAACATCAGCATATTAATATATATACATGCTTTTCAAGGAAACATTTACAAAAGAATTTAAATTTTCGGATTTACGTTCAAACCGTGGCAATGTTGCATATCCCTTCTTACCGACTAAGGTGAATAAAATCTTCTTATTACCGACCTTTTCTATATAAATATTTTATAATGGCAAGGTTGTCGCATATTAGCGAACTTTTCTTGAAACTACAACAATATCAATACTTGAATATTGATAATAAGATGCTACAAGTTTCGATAGAAAAAAACTACAAGGTGATTTAAGTATAATAGTAATTTGAGAAAAGAAAATCTCTGAAACAATAGTTAATATAGGCTTATTGTTAAAATGATGTTCACAGTCCTACTTATAATCCGATAAAATCCTAATCTTTGAATATTTCTTCGAAATGTGACAACATTGTACTTTGTCCTAAGAAATGGAAGGAATACATGCCTCATTGTCCGGCCTTGATCTTTCGGACATTTTAGTATATTTTATAAAATTCCAGTTTAGGTTTTCGTTTCTGTCCACCATTTTAGTTGGCATTTTAGTATCAAACGAAATTTTGTTTCGTTTTTTTTTTCTAGTTTACTGGTACTAAACATAGGATTGGATTACAAAGAAAGTTATAATTTGTTAACTTTCTCATTTGTTAATTTAAATTCGTGACCAATAATTAATTTTGAAATTACAATTATTTGGTGACTTCTAGTTACTTTTGTTAGTGCTAAGCACGAACTTGATCTATAATGTCAAGTTCGTGGTGCTAAGAGAGAAGAGAGAAATGAGAAAGATGTCTAGGAAAATAATAACGTTTTGTAATTTTATGACACAACAGTTTTTGTTTTGGTTTATGAAATTCTCCACTGCCCAGTTTCTGTGTAGTGTCCAGCTGCAAGTATAGTATCATTATTTACCATTTTAATTGATCTTGCAATAGATGTCTCAGTTCAAATTGCATGAAATTCTAGAAGATTGCGCGAGTTGTATCGAACTTTTGTTTTTTGTTTAGTTCAATATAAGTTGTTTAAATGATTCATTTTTCTTATGATGAGGTGTATTTGCTTACTCTGTACTGACGATAATCAATGAATTCGAAATCAGTTTACAGGTAGTGGATAATTTTTTACCTTTTTCTGATAGTTTTTTGCAATTTGAAGTAGTGCTCTTGAATTCTAACTAGAACAAAGAATTCATGTCCTTATAACATAATGCTTTTCCAGTTGGTTTTTCCTATACATAGATTGATTTACTTGTATATATCAGCTACAAGTATATCATCATCATCATTTACTATAAAAATATTTTATAATATTAAATAGAAGTTTAGTTTGTCGTATCTGGTTAAGATGAAATAATCTGTGGATATTATTTCTAAGTTTCAGTTTCTCTCAGTGTAGTAATTTGGTTTTGGCGGGAACGTCTTCGGTCGTATCTATAAGATGAAATAATCTGTGGGGATACTAACTATTAAATTTTCTGTAGCTTTTAAAATTCTTGAAGCAAATAGGATTATTTCGCAACTTTTCGAATTTATACTTTTTAGGGAATTTTCTCCATTTGTGAAGGAGGATTATTACTTTCCTTTAAAAAAAGATTAATCTTTGTTAAAAGTGGATTTTTTCTTTAATTAGTAGTTTTAAGAGTTTTTTTTTTGTTCTTTTCTCGAGTGGGTCATCTACTATAAATATGGCATATTTTGGTTACGGAATCTCTTAACTATATGGAAAAATATTTCAGATTCAAAGTTTAAATTTAGGAATTATTTCAAGATTTATTTGAAAATTGTAAGTCGAAACAACTGTATTAGAAAAGTAATTGTGTTATAAACTTTCTTTATCAGATTGGCGTAGTGATGGTTGTTCATAATACAACATTTTTGAAGGCGTTTCTAAAATCTATAAACTGTAATAATAGGAGGTATATTTTATCCTGTTGTTTATTCCCGTATTATTCTCATTATTTTGAAATGTTCGATGGTATTGTGTGCCATATTTAATAAGGTATTTTTAAATTTTAATTTATCTATCTTGGGAATAAATTAAAAATTATTTTATTGACAACAATACTTAGGGTCGTATAGGTAATTAACATGTACTAGTATATCTATTTATTTGCTTAAATGTCTAAAAAAACACAAAAATATAAAAAAATTTCTCTCATTTTAAAACCACCAATTTATTATAGCTTATAACAATGAGTATGGAAATGAAAACCTTTTATATTGAGGTATTAAACGTCAAAAGTCACAAGCATTGTTATTTGGCCTTTGTACCTCCGTAAAGCATATATGAGGAACGCTGAAACTGTTTAAGCTCTATTAAAAGCTCAAACGTTGTTTCAGTTATTATTTTTTGTTGCTTTTTGTTTGGAGTTTTTGATAAAATAATGAGATATTTAAAGTAAGCAATTTAATGTTACAGAAATCCTAGAGTCTCTATAATGAGTTTTTGCAGAGATCCTATTTACCATCTCGGTGGTACTTCGACTTTTTCTCAGCCGTAAATCAACTTAATTTTACATGTCACTTATAAGAATCTTTGTTTTTTTCCACTAGAATTTCTCAAGGTTTTCTGCGTAAAGCAAGGCCAAAACTTTTTAAATTTTATTACTCAGCAATAAAAATGAGAGCAAATGTAGGTAGGTCACAAGGAAAGCTTTTAGACACGGCAATACTATATAATGGCTTACGTCATTGGTCATAAAGGAGATTATGTGCACCCGTGTCTCTAAAAAGCTGCTACGTGTATATTAACTATCTAGTATTATACAATGCATAAGAAAGTATCTCTGAATATAAATTCAAAATCAAAATTGACCAGTTCCTAATTAAAATGAAGTGTACAAGTTGTCAGCAGTTCCAAAGGAGCAGATGTTGGCCAGGGCTAAGATAATGATAAAATTGGCCAGAAACAAAAACCAATATATATATATATATATATATATATATATATATATATATATATATATATATATGAGAACGAGATACAACGTCGAAGTCTTAAAACAAAAATATTCTTGAATATCATTCACAGTGGGATTAACAGAAAACCGGGCATTATTGCAATCAAACACGAAAACAGTGGAAGAAATATGGATAGGTGTTAAAGATATAATATTAAGAAAAGCAAATGAAATAATTGATAAAAAAAAGAAAATAAAAATTGAATAACCAGGGATATATTACCATTTATAGAAGAAAGGAGGAAGGTTAAGGAAGAAATGTAACAAAAGCAAGATTCTGAGAAGAGAAATACATTTGAAGGAAAATACTGAGAAGTGAACATAAAACCAAGAAAGGACAAAATAAATTACATGTACGAGATAATAAAAATATCTGAAAAATAGAACAGGAAAATGCAAATAGAAAAAAAATTAAAATTAAAAAAGAAAATCAAAAGAGAAAAGGAAATAATACATAGATGAAAAGAAGACTTCGAAGAAATGTATGTTAAATATGAAATAATACAAGATAAAGATGAAATAAATGAAATACAGAAGTTGCATTATAATATGGAAGAAATCGCAAAGGAGGCATTAAGAGTCTTAAAAGATAGTGAGGCTACAGGGATTGATAATTTACCAACTGTTCTATTAAGGGAGAGTATAATAATAAAAATACCAAAAAAGGTAGATTTCACCAACTGTAAGGACTAGCGCGCAATAACACTCTTGTAGAGTACATTTAAAATAATGACAAAGATCATATTATACAAATTATAACCAGAACTTGACAAAAAGCTGAGGAGTAATCTAGTGAGATCCAGGATTATTTTGGAACCAGCAAATGAATGATATTAGGACATAACTTTGAGTTTCATTGATTTCGAAAAAGTCTTCGATCCTGTAAACAAGGAACAAACGTGGAATATATAGAGATCTACCGATAAAATATATTGACTTGATTAAATTATTTTGTGAACAATATAGGGCTAGACTGGAACACACTTAAAAACAATAGCTATAGACAGCGAAGTAAAACAAGTAGCATTTAATCTTCAACATTGTTTTTATCAGAGTGAATTGGTTTATAAAGAACACCATCGACAATAAAATAGAAATTTGATGAAACCTGTTTAACCAATAGGAAGACTTAGAGTTTGAAGATGACATACTTGTAATAGCGGAACATAAAAAAGCACATTAAAATCGACAAATAAGGTAGATCTGAAAATAAGTGCAAAATTCTAAAAAGTATAAACAACCAGATCGACAAAACAATAAAATAAAGATAAATAGAAAATAGTTAGAGAAAAACAATATCTCGGCAATAGCTAAAATCATAATTTTCAATGATGATGTTTAGAGCATACAAGAAGGTGCGAAATAATAATAATCAGGAATATGAAATAAAATGGTTTGGCTACATATTAAGAAAAGAATAAAGTAATATAGCGATATAAACCCCCCCATATCAGCAGAAATGAAAAAGAAATAGAAGAAAACATAATAACAGCTAGAAAAGAACTTTAATGAGAAAACGTGACAGAAATGGACTAAGTTGGGGAGAAATCAATAAGAGAGCGAAACATAAAGACGAATAGAGACAACTGGGAGAAAAGATTTCAGACGTATGAATGATGAAAAGGATGCGCTAGAAATTCAGCCATTGTGCATTACCGGGTAAGAAACGCAGAAATGCCCAATACTCAGGAGTGATGTCAGTAGTACTATTGATAACACACTCAAAATATTAAGAGTATTATCTAGATATGAATATTTTCAATTCTCATGTAAATATTCCCGAAAAATTATAACAGGTGGCATCAAGATGCTTTGGGAATAAAGCCCCGTGTCTTGCATTAACTGGCGTAACAAGTTTTATCTCGACTGTCAGAAGTTTGGTAAATAATATTCAGGTATAAAGCTTGAAATAAGAATAAGCTCTTGTCAGACGGCAATTAAATCATCCTTATAAATACAGTGAATTCCAGATAAATGTTACATATTCCCTATATTACTATATACATTGACGGATGAACTATGGCAGATATCCTCATGAAAAAGTAGATACTCTCAAAATGTTGACGTATCGTTGCAACATTCGAAGTTCAGGTTGTATTAGTCCTCCGCAGAATGGAAATAGGTCATATCATGGAAGATGATAAATATTGTTTCATGTGGTTCGTAGTAGAGGAGAAAAGGATACTCATGGCTACATAATCTAAGACAATTGTTTGAACCTACATAAATTCAGGTTAGTTCAGGTTATTAAATTATACAAGTCGGTTCAATACTTAGAGTCGCTTAGGTAAATTGCTGGGTATCCCATTAGGGCTCTGTATCGCTGTTAGAGGGCACTCTGGAGTTTTTTTTCTAAGACAAAGTAAGGTTATTTAGAGGTCCCTTGTATACTTTCCAGAAATTAAGGGGTACTTACCGGACACCTTGTATAGTGCAACAAATTCCAGTTCTTATTTGGGGCTCTCGATAACCATAGAAGTTGCTAGGTCGCACTTAAACTGG
Source organism: Diaprepes abbreviatus (assembly GCA_034092305.1). Classification (NCBI taxonomy): domain Eukaryota; kingdom Metazoa; phylum Arthropoda; class Insecta; order Coleoptera; family Curculionidae; genus Diaprepes; species Diaprepes abbreviatus. The sequence goes on from JASJET010000129.1 coordinate 7,137,531, forward strand.
GATATTTTTTACAATTTGATGCTTAGTTAAATTCTACTCGCTTATGTTATCACTTTTTCTCCCCTCATCGCTTTTATGCTATGAATTTAGTGGAAAATACGCGTTTAGTAAAATTAAATTTAATTTGCTTTTTGGTATGCCTCGTTTCCTGCAAAATGCTACAAAATACACATTTATTTTAAAAACTATTAAACAAGTGTTAAATCTCAAATTTCGTGGTAAATTTATGTGACAAATAATATACTCCGGCTATCTCAAAGTTGATGTATTCTAAAACCCGGAAGAACATTCTCTCATAAAAATATAGAACGTATAACGTGCAATAGATCATATTTTTGACAGTTTCGACTGAAATGTTTTAGCGACTAATGCTTTCTAGAGGGCCATTCAACTTTTATGGTTCGAATAAATCGATGTGCCGGGTTTCTTTCTTAAAATGGCTGTATGACGGACGAATTTTACACTTTGTACCGACATAAGAGAGTATGTATGTATATAATATTCTTCAGATTTTTTTGGTCGATATGCACTGACAAATGCACCTCATCTGAAAAATCATTTTACAGTCGAAAAGATTTCCTTGTATCTTATTAAAATTTTGACTTTAAAATCCAAATTGTCCAGTCGACAAATATCTAGGACTAATTATCACAAAAGACGGAGAAATAGAAGGAGGATATACGAAAGAAACAATCAAGGGAGAAATGCCATCACACTCCTCAACTGTCTAGTGTGGGACCAAACAATTTCCAACACAAATAAACGCCGAATATACAACACGATTATCTATAACATAACTACTTATAGCTGCGAAGTATAGACGCTGAAGGAGTGAACCAAAAAGAAACTAGAAGCTACAGAAATGAACGTCTGGAAGCGCTCAGCAGGAAGATTCAAGTTGGAAAGAATTACCAACGACAGAATCAGACAAATTATACACGCGCAACACTCAATCGTAGATGAAATTGGAACCCAGCAGTTGAAATGGTATGGATAGGTACAGTGAATGCCAGAAGAGAGACTACCGAAAGAATATGTTACTTTAGTCGTGCGATATTTTGATTATTATTTTCAGAGTGTGACTGAAAATCAATGAGCGATTGTCATATATGAAGACGAGACTTTTTCATATTTCAAAGTCAAATATTAGTTAAAACAGTTTTAACGGGATTGTGAATTTTTTGAAGGAAGTTATTTTTAGCAATTTTTTGTTACCATCAAATGGTTTTTTCATGTTTATTTCAATATTATTAATAAAATTTAAGTTCTTCATCTGATTATACATTTTGTGATCTAAAAGCCAGAATAAACTTTATGCGTGGATGAAAGATTGTGGCAGTTGCGTCGATACAATAGCCATTCCGTATCAAAATAGGTGTATAATTTTCGTTGTGATTCTGTGGAGTTCCTTTAATATTTTGAACATTTTTTTTTTAATTTATGGTTTTATTTCCTGTTAATCTTGCATTTTCAATACCTTTAGGGATTCTTTTACAAATTTTGGATTTTTTATTAGAAATATCTTAAGGTTATAAACATCGTAAGTGTGTCTATTTTAAGAGAGCCTTCTTCTTTATCTGTCCAGCCATTACCATTGGATGATAGCGATCACATTTCTGCTACCGTACAGACTAAATCTCCAATGTGTCTCAGACGTGTTTATTTCCTCAACTAGAATCCCTGTCTTCTGACTATTCTGCCTGCCTTCTCTCTTTCTCTCTGTAATTAATTGCAGGAGTTGATATTTGGGATTCCGTGTTGTCTAAGAAGACCTCGGCTTCTTTCTTTTCTATATTATATAATATTTATCGATCTTTTCTCACTCTTCTTACAATCCCTTCGTTTATCACTTTAATGACACTTGTAGCATTCTACTGTAGGTCCTCACGCTTCTAGTTCATTTGCTGACGATATTGTCAACGTCCATGTTTCCACAGCATAAAGTAGGACGAGCCATATAAAAGCGCATTTTCCGGTTACAGAAAACAACGTAATGAATTCGATTTTGAATTTTTTACCATACAATTATAACTAAAACTATTATTTTTGTAACGAAACACTTCCTAAAACCCAAAATAGTAAACCCACAGAAATCAAATTCAATGGCTAGAATCATGTTTCTGCTAGTATTCCTCATAAAACCTTTGCAATATATATATATATATATATATATATATATATATATATATATATATATGTATATATATGCAAAAATACACGAACAAAAATTACTTAGGAACAAACAAGCGGCTTTGACATTTAAAAATTCTCAACAATTTCATTAATCTACATTATCCAGCTTCACAAAGTTTCATAATATGCTGACAAATAATGCACATGACTTTTTGACATTCGAAATTGGTGATATTAGCGTTTGGATGCGAACTGTTGGTAACTGATTATACTAATAAATTTAGACATAATGGTTGTCTAAAAATAAAATAGAGAAACGGAATCATTTATTATATAAAATTTCTATCAGTAGCAAGTTAAACGAACACATTTAGGCTATTTCTTGGTGAAAAATATAAAATGGACGTATGCTTTAGATCAGCGGTTCCCAACCGTTTCTTCTTATGAACCCCTTCTAAAAACCGGAATAGATTGGTGGTCATTAGTAAATGATACAGTAAAATTGGGTTATTAAAATTTATTTTTCATATTGACTAGTAGTTCATGATAAAAAACTAATACAAAATCGAAAAATATTTACAGACAAACATTATTAAACCAAAGTGATAGTTTAACTTGCAAAAAAGAAATAATACAAAATTAATATAATAATACAGAACTTAAAAAATTCCCTCAATAGGATATTTGTGCCTGTTTGGTTCAAAAAGACATTCAAAATTTGGTTCAACGTCTGAATTTTTTGAATCTTAGAGCAAGTTTTGCATTTAACCTGTTTTTGTACTTATCTTTCAGGCAAGTGTATGTTGAAAATCCGTTCTGATGTAGATATATTGCACAAAAGGGCAATAAAACTACCATGGCTTATTTCGCCACAACAGGATACTCTTTTCTTACACTGAACCGAAAATTAATTAAAGAGTGATCTTTAACAACAATTTTTAGGAAATTGTCAGAGGATAAGTCGATTAGTTTTCTTTTTCCAGTAAAGTTAAAGAAGTATTCAAAATTATATCTTCTTGGCAAGGGTTACTTGGATCATCTTTTTGGTGGACTGAACGTTAATGTGAAAAAGATTAGTGTTTTGTTTTTCAGCAAGCTTTCATTAATCCAGTTACTGATTATCTAGCCAATCGAGAGGATAATAGAATGACGTAGTTCTGACGTTATGAGCTGTATTAAACAGAGGATGGTTGGATACTTGAGCTTTTCTGTAGTAATTATTGATAATTGTCTTTAGATATGCTCGAAAAGTCAGCATTTTAAGATCTTGATGAATGATTGAGTTACTTACGAACCATGGTGCGTCAGTAATTAATCTCAGTGCTTTATTCTGGAAGCTTTCGAGCATATATAAACTAGATTTATACATGGCCACCCAAATGGGCGCACCATATCATAGAACTGATCTTATGAACAGTTTAACAATTAATAATTTGTCTCTTAGATCCAACTTACTATATCTATTTATCAGTGGATATAAAGCGCCGATAACGCCTTTAACCCTGATTCACAAATGAACAACGTGTCTGTACAGAGTATATATATATATATATATATATATATATATATATATATATATATATATATATATATATATATCAGAAAAACTTTGAAAACTGCTTATATCGACTATTTATACTAAGAAAAATGCAGTGCTGTCAATCCGTTGATGGTCCAATGTACTGCTACCAGACACGTTAACATGTAACATTAAAATAAGTTTAGACTCATTTTCATCATTATAAATTTTATACTTAGCGAAAGATAATCATTTAGTAAGTAATAAAAACGTGAACAATCATCAAAAAAGAGGTCCAAAAATTTTGGCAGCAGTTGCCAAAGTAGCGTGAGAATAAGTGGAGATTTAAAATGCTCACAAAATGCTGCGTGTGACGTATTTAACATAATATAATTCATAATAGGCAACAAATAATAATTCAATAGGCAATAAAAACTTGTACTGTTATTATAATAATGCACCAAAAACCCTATTTTTATATAAAATTAACCAAATCTACCACTTCGTTACGCAGAACAAGATTTTTTCATGCAATCCTGGTTAAAATATTCTTTAAACATGATGCCATAAACTTCATATTTCGTCGTGAACTAGGCTGCTTAAAAAGAAAATAAAATAAAATTTTTATAAAAAAATTGAACCGACATTAAAAAAAAACGCTAAAAAGCCTAAAATAGCGGTACAAATTTTTATATGAAATGGAAATTTTTGAAGTCGGCGCCGAACTAATACCTGACAAAATGTGATTCGTTGTCTTACTATAGTTTGTATAAATCTCATGTTAACAATTGTTTTATTAAGAAATATTTTAGCTCAGATTTAAAAAATGTCACTTTCATATAAAAATTTATATTATTGTTTTTCACTTTTTAGTGCTCTTTTAGAAGACCGTTCAATTTTTTTATAAAAATTTTATTTTTAGATTTTTCAGAGTTTGGTATGGTATCCATAAATTATCTGAACTCAGTACTAAGCGAGATTAATATATCTCGCAATAACTTTAAGGTCGGAAAAAGGTATCCATTTTATCCAAAATTGTGCACAACACCATAATAAACAACTAAAAATTCTTTGATTCAGAGAAATCTCCAAATATCAGTTTTGAATGAAGTTATATCAAACAAATAATTTATCTCAACTAGTAAACCTACTATCTTGAATTTTAAATTAACTTTAGAATAGTAATATAGCCCCCCCCCCAAACCTTCCAGCACCGATATTTAAACAACTTGGGACATAAATTTCTTAGTCCGATATATTTTATCCTGCATATTGAGTTTGTATATGCTTCAAAAACCTCCAATATCAATTTTGGAAAAACGTTAAATTTTTAGCCCCCCATATTGTATCTGTCAAATTAAACTAAAAAAATAATTTCAGATTCGTAATCTACGTCCCCAAAAAACCCCTAATACCAAATTTGAAAAAATATGAATAATGTAAAATATTGAATCCACCATATTGGATTCGCCATATCGAATTTCAAAAAAATAATTTTAACCTCTTAATCTAATCTGAATCTACACGAACAAAACCCCCTATTCCCAATTTTGGGATAAATCCGAAAATGTAACGTTTTAAGACCTTCATATTCAATCTGACTCATTAAAGTTTCTTAAAACCAAGTACCAATTTTGAATAAAATCGAAAAAATGTAAAATTTTCGGTGCACCATATTCGATTCACCATATTGAATCTTTTAAAAATAATTTTAAATTCGTAATTCACACCTTCAAGAACGTTCCTAAACCAATTGATGTAAAATATTTAGGACGCCATATTGTTTCCGTCATACTGAATTTTTTTAAAATAATTTCAGATCCGTTATGTGCGACCCTGGAAACTCCCTCTTACGAATTTTGGAGAAAATTAGAAAAAAATTAATTTTATGTCCGCCATATTGGATCCGTTATAACGAATTTCTTTTGAATAATTTCAAATTCGTTATGTGCGACCCCAAAAACTCCCTTGCACGAATTTTGAAGAATATCGGACAAAATTAATTTTTTTTCTGCCATATTAAATTTTTCAAAAATAATTTCAGATTCGTTATGTGCGATCCCGAAAAATTCCCCAACATCAATTTTGGAGAAAATCGGACTAAATCATGTTTTTATCCGCCATATTGGATCCGCCATATTGAATTTTATAAAAATAATTCCAAATTCGTTATTTTCGACACCAAAAACTCCCTCGTACCAATTTTGGAGTAAATCGAATAAAGTTAATTTTTTTGTCCGCCATATTATTAACCCTCTTACTGGATTTTACGGCACTAATTTCATTCAGACTAATATGAAACCACCGTAGCAACTTTCTGAACAAAACGTAAAAAAAATCATTCAAATCGGTGACGCCCTTTCTGAGTAATCGATGTACAGGGTGAATCAACGATTGGATGAAGTAGGTTTGTGCCTTTTCGGTGAAATTAACAAAGACACTATATTTATTGTTTGATACAGTTTATTTTTACGCAGATTTTAAAAATATTTAGGACTCTACAGGGTGAGCCAAAAAACTAGGACAACATAAAGTTGTATTTTTTTAAATAGAACACCCTATATACGAATCGTATTTTCGATTTAGCTTATAATTTTAAATCTTTTTTATTAAGGGTTTACTATAACAAAACTTTATAGTTTCTGAGATAATTAAGTTTAAAGAAAAAAAGTCACATTTTCAAGCATCAATTCAATCCTAAATAACGTTTTCAATTTTGTGACAAATATATTCAAATTTGGAATTTAGCAAGGCCAAGGACAAAATAACATAATTTTTACCTACTATTTGCAATAAAAGCTACAGGGTGTTGAATACATCGGCTCAAATTTGAACAAGTTTAAATGAATAATTATTTTTTTTTAAATGGTACACCCTGTATATTTTCATGTTATTTAATAGAGTAATAAAAACCCTAAAAGTTTTGTTCAATATATCCTATACCTATTTATAATAGTTTTTGAGATATTTCAGTTTTTCTTACTGAGAAATAATTAATCTCAGTATTTAATAGGTAATTTTTTTATTTCAATTTAGTATAAAAGTAAATATGTATTTGCCTTGTCGTTATTGTTGTTTTAATTTTTTCACATTATGTTTAATTAAACTATTGCCGTTGTAATATAACGAATAATGTATTTCATCATATTTAACCAAATTCTGTTTGTTTCTGTAGTTTCTTTTTATTATTTTACATGGCTGCTATGATAATGAAGACTATTTCTGTAAAAAAGTATGGAAAATAAGAAAACCTGAAATATCTCAAAAACTATTATAAATAGGTATAGGATATATTGAACAAAACTTTTAGGGTTTTTATTACTCTATTAAATAACATGAAAATATACAGGGTGTACCGTTTAAAAAAAAAAGATATTTATTCATTTAAACTTGTTCAAATTTGAGCCGATGTGTTCAACACCCTGTAGCTTTTATTGCAAATATTAGGTAAAAATTATGTTATTTTGTCCTTGGCCTTGCTAAATTCCAAATTTGAATATATTTGTCACAAAATTGAAAACGTTATTTAGGATTGAATTGATGCTTGAAAATGTGACTTTTTTTCTTTAAACTTAATTATCTCAGAAACTATAAAGTTTTGTTATAGTAAACCCTTAATAAAAAAGATTTAAAATTATAAGCTAAGTTGAAAATATGATTCGTATATAGGGTGTTCTATTTAAAAAAATACAACTTTATGCTGTCCTAGTTTTTTGGCTCACCCTGTAGAATCCTAAATATTTTTAAAATCTGCGTAAAAATAAACTGTATCAAACAATAAATATAGTTTCTTTGTTAATTTCACCGAAAAGGCACAAACCCACTTCATCCAATCGTTGACTCACCCTGTACATACATAAAAAAATACATACGATTCTTCTTTTAGAAATCGGTTAAAATTTGTATTATTATTTGTCGATGATTGTTTAATTAATTTAATAGGTCTGTTTGTAGATAAACAGCCAGATTCTGGTAATGAACAAACAACATTCTATAAAATTCACTATTTAAAAAATTTCCACGTATACAAAATCTATGATAGTTTTTACACAAGTTAACTATGTTTTGTCTAATGAGTTTTCCAAACCACAAAGTTAAAAATATGGATAGAAATAAAACATCTCAACCAAACATGACACTCCGTATAAGTTATAAGAATCCTAATCTTTTGAAGCCTACAAAGGTTTTTTTTATTTATAACACTACAAAACGCATATTTATGTTATCTTTTCCTTTCCAGGTCTCTGGTCATCCCAATTTTTAAGAAATAACAACATCACAGTAACTTCGCTCCCAACCAGCGACACATTTCAAAAGAATCGTACTTGAAAACTTCTACAAAACGGCAAAAGGAAAACTGCAAAGCATAAAAAGAAAGTTACGGCAGCTCGGTTGGCCCATTCCAGCTGGAAAATTTAATTACATGGCATAAAGGCCGTATTTACATGGAAGGAGACCGTAACAATAGTAAGCGCGTCTGGTTTTTATGTGTTAATGTGGTTTAAAACGATCTTGAGCGACACAAAAGATGGGATATTTTTTAATGAAGCCATTGTGGTGTCTTCTGATAGCTGCATTTTTAAGGGGTGAGTAATATTTTAAAATAAATTAAATCTTTTTTATCCCTAAATATGATAACGGACTAAAGATAGGGTAAAATACAATTATTACGGTGGCAACAGATGCTATACTGGGGAATGATATATACATATCTGTTGATGCACTTTATTTAGCATGGTCTTTTATAAAGCGTATCTTACCAATAACATATATGTAAAAATTATCAAAATTATCTTTCAACACTAAAAAGTTCAAATCTAAAACCTGATTTTAATTCCAAGCGCACAATTGAATGTATCTACTAAATATTAATGTTAAAACAGAAGGATTAAACTGTTGAAAGTAATTTACACTTTCGCCAATTATACTTAGAAACTGTAAGAAAAATTTTAATAACATGAAAAAAATATAGAAACCCAACTGGTGGAAAGATAAATGACGTATTTACATGGGCACAATAGATCCACCAGGTCGCAGTGTATAGACCTCCAACTCTACGCACATATATACATCCGTATTTAGATGGAAGAATATCATAATAATAATAATTTCGTCGGTAGTGCAGAAGACCTCTCCACCTAGGACCTGATAACGTGGAAAGGGTCCCCACAGAGCTTCATACTTTTGGTGTCTTTATATACTTGGTATAAGGCAATAATCCCTGGAGGGAGTGCGAAGCTGTTTGGCATGTAAATCTGATAATTTCGTCGAACCACATAATTCTATCAACAATATAATATCAAGAGATTGGGTCTTAGTGAATACCTGTATAAGGCAGATTCAGCCTCTCTCTTTGGGGGGGGGGGAGGGCGATATCACAAGAGTACAGTATGGCAAGTGAAAGAAGGAATTGTCGACCGGATGGTGGTTGCCAGCTATATTCACGTTCCTAGTGTAACAAGAAGAGGTGAATCTATTTTTCTGAATACAAAACTCTTTGGGGGTGGGGACGATCGTCTCTACCACCCTCTTGAATCCGCGCCTGAAGCAGTGCTACTTAGGACTGCTCGAACTGTTTGGAAGTTTAAAGGACATGCAGAGACCCATATCATCCCCCAGAGCTCGACAACATGAAAAACTGCATCTTTATAATTGCTGAGTATATATGGGGTGAGCGATTGTTCCTCTGAAGAGAGTAAGAGAGCCGTTGGATAAGTTTATGTAATCTGATAAAGACCGAATTAACTATTGAATTCATAAGACGGGTGAAGCAGATATTGTGAACAAACCTTAAAAGTCAAAATCTATTTATATTTAATGCTCTTAACACCTATTCGTGCTTTTCATCAATTTTGTAATTTTGAAGGGGAGCACAACTAACATGCAAGGTTTGTAGAGGAAAGTCAAAACGCTCAATATCATCTTCGTAGTGCGACTGAAAGGACAATGCTACCAAGATGTCATTGAATTGGTGAATATTTGTAAGCAATTGAAATAGCAACTTGCAACCTTAGGCTCATATTTTTACAGCTTACCAGAGTCTTCTGTGCTACACCGGGCAATATGCGAGGTAGACGACTCAATACCGCTGCGATTGATGAACAAAAGACTGACCTGCCAGCACTAACCAGTTTAAAAGAAAATTCAAGCCTGGCTACAAAATCCACTTCATGGACGATCCTCAAATGATATCAGGGCAAAAGTTTCTTGAAACCAAAGGCTTCCTACTAGCTATCCAAGGTCAGGTTCCCCCAACAAAAAACTATTTGAAATACATAACTAGAGATCCCTCGATTCAAAATAAACAATGCTGATGTTGATGTCAGATATCAGCAACAATCTAGCACATAGAAGAAGGAAGCCAAATATTTGGCCCATCGGAGGATGAGGAAAGACATGATTCAGCGCGAAGATTACCCATCAAGAGTTGACAGAGAAAGTGTGATTAGATGAATACAGCCCAGAACCTATGTTGAAAAAGTCTACTGGGATTGAACTATGCTTACGGATCATACAAGCAAGCAACAATAATAGAAGTTGAAATCCCTCACAAAAACGATCTAAAGAACAGGTAAAATAAGAAGATGGCCATATACAGAGATCAGAATGTACAAATATGTAGGGAGTGAGGAATAAGTAGCATCCTGGCGATCCCCAAAATTCTGTCAACCATCTGCGAAGTAGTTCTCGGCTTAAGGGGGTCGTCCACCTTTGCGATTTTGAAGGACTGTGTAAAATACACCTTCTTTCGTAGGGATATGGAACCTTTAGCATCACCACCTCTGTCCCTTTCGAGCGCTTTAGCCACACGTGGCCGTTTCGTCTCTCTTTCAGGGATAAATTCTTTTTCGGAAGGATATAGCGGTCATTTGTTGACGTTTTGGAAATGCATGTGAATGTATGCGTGTTGGTGTGTCGAGAAACTAACCGACAAAGTTATCGGGGCGCTTACACAATTTTATGGACTCGCAATTCGCAGGAAATCTAATTCTGTAGAAAAAAATTAAAACTGCGATTTGGGCATTTCTGAAGCACTGCAGTTTATCAGACAAAAATTCCCAACAAAGTGTCCCTTCAGCAAGGATAGTTGGTGCAAGTGGCGACAGTTCGAGGTCAACGGGACTTTGGCGATTTTTCAGTATGACAGAGTTCCTCTTACTCGAAAAAATCTGTGAACAGCTGCATCTGGATGTTGGCGCGAAAACATTTGTATTCAGGTAAACAGGTGGTTGAAACTACAACTCATTTGGCAGTTATGATTTTCAATGAGGGATATTTCTCAAGCAGAGATGTGCGCAGCTCGACTCGACGAGAACCGCATCGACCGCTCGAAGCGGAGAGTGAGCCACGTGGCGAAAAGGGCCTGAATTCAATAAAGAGAGGTGCATGTGACAGAAGAAGAATGTCCCGGTAACGAGGAGGTAGAGCTCTACGGCCCTGGCATAGCCGATTAGATCGTAAGTTCCTCCGACCACGTTTTACACTGTCATTTATCTTTAAACGCGATTTCCCAAAAGTGGGGACAAGGTCAAGGACGTCACAAGGTCACGAGTGTGGTTATTATTCTTTTCTAAAATTACATGTTAAAAAGCGAAGCTTGTACCAATAAAAGAAAAAAACATGTCTCAATTATCTTCAGTAGTTTCTTTACGCGTGAAGAACAATATTTTTATTGTAATATTATCGATGGGGGTTTTGAAGGTTCAGACGTTAAATATGAGTCCTAACATAGATGTTATTAATAAATTTTTCCAAAATTAGTTTAAGGGTGGTACACAGCGTTAACAACTGGCCCTCTAATCCTGAAGATTGCCATATTTCTATGAGACTCTGCAATTTTTGCTTTCAAAAATAAAATACAAAATATATATTTTGAAAATAAGGACAGGCTTAAAAGGTATAGCAAATATTTGGGAATATACTAGGCAACATCAAATGCTTTTGGAATAGCTGTGATAGAAATAATCATTTAATAAAAAAACTCGGTCGTCCAACAACACATACAACCTGATTGGAAGTCATACATATCTATCAATTAATGATGCTAACACAATGGCTATAAATTTCCGCTTTTTTTTTGTATAGTGGAAATTAATAATCATTGTGTTATTATCACTAGTTCTAATGAATTTTCATCAAGTATCAGCTACATCTGTTAACTTACATATCTATCCACTTTTTTCATATTTTTCAAACGCTCTTTTGTACACTTTTTGTGATATAGTTAAGTTCTTGCATATAATTCGCATTATATTTTTATTATTCTTTTTAATGACTGTTAATAAAATAAGGGATCTTCTAGATTTAAAGTGAACAAGAAATTTTCATTTCTAAACTAACAATGTATACAAAAATTCCTCCTGAAAACTGAAGAAAAATTAATTTAAGAAACACCAAATAACATATCAAGATAATTATGAGAATAATGGTGATTTGGCCAGCCATTTCGGTTGGAAAATTTAATTATGCGGAATAAAAGCCGTATTTACATGAAGGAAAACCTTAACAATATTAGATGTGCTTAGTTTTTCCGTGATAATGGAGCTTAAAACGATCTGAAATGAGACAAAAGGGCGATTATCTTTATTAAGGCCATTGTAACAGGGTCTTTTGTTGGGGGGATTGGAGATAGGTACATTGGTGAGATGATGGGGTTAGTTCTTTGTTTCTTGTAGGTAGAATTAATGACGTTAAATAGAAACAAAACAAACCATCTTCTATTAGTAGTTAAAATATTACAAATTCATACCGGACATAAACCTAAGCAAGGATACGTTTTTATTATTTTAAGAATTTCATTTACTCGACTCGTTGATAACAATCAAAGTGTTGTGTATTTTAAACTATATGTGATTACGAATTCATTCTAGAACAACAATCTAGGATGAATTAGGCTAGGTAAAATGTGGCAAACATTGGAACCCATTAGGACGAGTGTGTACGTATGTCTGTCATCGTCAAATTTCTCCGAATAAAAGTATTACGCTGAATTTTAATATGGTAAAATATGATAATATATAAAAAACGATCATAGAACGTATCGCTTGGAAGGAATAATTCTATAACTTTAGAAAACTTTTTCTTTTAAGTTTTACTCTAGATAATACAAGATATACAGCTAAAAATATGTCCTGCCATCTAAAATATGAAAATAAAATAATATAAACTAGGCAGCATTAGTTTATAATTTACCGTTCATAAAATTTAGATTTAAAAAGAAGCATGGAATTTTTAAAAAATTTTCTTACGTTCCCTTGAGTCTCTTCTTCTCTTCTTTAGGTGCCGTCCTCGTTCCGAAGTTTGGCTATCATCAAAGCTATGTGTATCTTTAATACTGCAGTTGCTGCAATTGTACCATTCTCTTAAGTTCTTTAACCATGAATGCCTTCTTCTTACTATGGATCTTTTGTCTATTATTTTTCCCTGGATAATTAATTGCAGCAACTGGTATTTATCTCCCCTCATAACATGTCCCAAGTATTGCAGTTTGCGTTCTTTAATAGTAAGTACTAATTCTTTCTCTTTCCGCATTCTTCGCAAAACCTCCACATTTGTTACTCACTCTGTCCACGATATTCTAAATATTCTACGATACATTCACATCTCAAATGCTTCCATCCTCTTGGTATCAATCTTTTTCAATGTCCACGCTTCCATTCCGTAGTAAAGAACTGACAGCTCGTAACATCCCACAAGGCCAATTTTAAGTTTAAGGCTTAAATCTCGTCCGCAGAACACCTTCTTCATTTTAATAAACGTAGCTCTAGCTTTTTCCACTCTAAGTCTGATTTCTTCAGAGCTATCGTTATTTTCGTTGATAACAGTTCCCAGGTAATTATATTTTCTCACAGGTTCAATTCTTTGATCATGCACGGTTATGTCAGGGAAGTTTTGTGGTGATTTAGATACCACCATTATTTTTGTTTCACTGATGTTAAGTGATAATCCATATTCTTCACTGCATTCTACTATTCTGTTAATTAGTATCTGAAGATCCTCCGAAGTTTCTGCAATTACAACCGTGTCATCGGCATATCTCAAGTTGTTTATTGGGATACCAATTATTTTAATAACTATATTTTGCTCTGAAAGTGCTCTGTTTACGATGTCTTCTGAGTATAGGTTGAATAAGATTGGTGAAAGTACACATCCCTGTCTTACGCCCTTCCTAATCTCGAGTTCCTCCGTTGTCTCTTGCTCTATTCGAATATTCGAGTTTATTAAGGCATTTCTTGCAACACCAGCCTCATCGGTAAACAAAATAAGGTTAGAAAAATTTAGGTTTAGGTTGTATAAACCAGTTGGAGTATTGAAGTCTTGCGAGATAATTATCCCGAGACATAGCGTGTACTTTTTCAATGTGGTACTGGTGAAGTAACGTATCTGTTAGAGGTTCATTTAAAATCCATTTTATAATATTGTGTTGTATCGCGAGCTTTCTTATGCTGTTTGAAGGATTGTTAGCAATATTTTGCAAAATCTGTTCCTCTACGTAAGGCTCTTGTGCTCTACTGGGAGGGCCCTCACCGTCACGTCGCGGTAATCCTGAATAAAACATATAAAAATTAATTCGTTAACTCTAATAATTATTTTCTAATCATCTTTTACTTGTTTCCGTGAGGTTTCGATCAACCCTTTGAAAGGTTTTTGGACTTGGCAATGTTCGATCTGGAAATATTTCAGCATAAAGTTTTTTTGTCTTCGAAGAATTTGACAGCGCTTCACCAGAAAATGCGTAAGAATATTTTTCCATTTTTTAAAATTAGTTTTACTTGAAGGCGGTTTTAACAAGTTTCTTCAATAGTAATTCATTATGTAGGTATTACCAATAAAAACTTCATTTTTACCTGTTTGTGCTTTATATTAGTAACTTTTGTGTGTTTCGCATAAACCCGATTTATCTTGGAAACCAGCGGTTTTATCGAAATTAATTAGGAGTGCGTTTTTTGAAGAGGAATGACCAAAGAATTTAAAAAATCAGTTTTAGCTTTGTAAAATGATACCTGTTAAAAATTAGACCAGACGAGTGTGGCTGCAAGTCCATTCCTGAATTCTCTGATACTCTAAAACATCTACTGTATTGTGATTGAATGGGTCTTTATGACCTTGTCGTAGTAATGCCCCTGATGTAAAGGGCATATAACTAACGAACTATTTGCGACCACCTAAAATGTACAGATGTTTCGTCCCGATACCGGTGGTGGACTCATCAGTGGGATCTACTGGTATCTTTCCCAGACATCCATGTACTTTCCACAAACTTGAACCTCAATTTAAGTCCAGTTTTGCCGGAAAGCGGTGGTGAGATGTTAAGTTCCACAACAGGCCTCCCTAAGGCATTTGCTTTCCGGCTTTAACTGTCGGACAGTCCAAACCGTTAGAAAGCACAGGCCTGAAAAGGAAGTGGAATGGACATCTCGTCGTCCCTGCTCGGGCGCCATGTCGAAATTGGCAATGCCCCTGGTGGTAGGGACATGTAGCTAGCGATCTATTTTCGACCACCGTAGTAAATGTATGGATGTTTCGTCCCGATACCGGTGGTGGACTCATCGGTGAGATCCACCGGTATCTTTCCCAGACATCCTTGTACTTTCCACAAACTTGGACCTCTATTAAATCCAGTTTGCCGGAAAGCGGTGGTGAGATGTTATGTTCCACAACATAACCCCCCTAAGGCATTTGCTTTCCGGCTTAAACTGTTGGACAGTCCAAGCCGTTAGAAAGCACAGGCCTGAAAAGGAACTGGAATGGACATCCTCAGTGGTCTTCCAAAGGCCGGGTCAAGCATAATCAAAACCCACGGCGGTTAAGACCCTCGTTGGCCACCGTCCTTGCTCCGGCGCCATGTCGCAATTAGCAGTGCCTCTGGTGGTAGGGACATGTAGCTAGCGATCTATTTTCGACCACCGTCGTAAATGTATAGATGTTTCGTCCCGATACCGGTGGTGGACTCATCAGTGGGATCCGCCGGTATCTCTCCCAGACATTCTTGTACTTTCCACAAACTTGGACCTTTATTTAAGTCCAGTTTTGCCGGAAAGCGGTGGTAGGATGTTAAGTTCCACAACAACCTCAATAAAATATTAAAATTTCAATAAATTATACAAGTCAGTTCAAAACTTAGAGCCAATAAAGTAAATCGCTGGGTGCCCCTTTAGGGCTCTGTATCTCCGTTAAGGGGCGTTTTAGGAATTTTTATTTCAATGACAAAGTAGGGTTATTTTAACCTCCCCTGTATGCTCCTAAGAAATTAGGAGGTACGTATCGGACACCTTGTATAAAATGACGTCAACTACAACTTATCTAAATTCAAAAATTAAATAATGAATTTAACAACATCATCTGTGAAATTCGAGATAGTTAGAAATTAAAAATCTGTTACACAAACAACAATTTTTTACATTAAAGTATACGTACTATAGCCCTATATGCTTCTTGCTTTATTTCGGTATGTTTGTTCTTTCCATTAAAATGCAATTTTAAAAACAGTCGGACTGTGGCTTAAAAGGTGCCAGACGGCGATAAGAGTGCTCGTTTTGAGTTTTCACAAAACAAATTGTGAAAATTAACAAGCGTGCATATTAGTGTGTGCTTTGTAAGTTACAAAAAATATTAACGACGCTGTTGAATAGTACCAAGTCACTGTTCCATTTAACTCTTTGAATTTTAATTTTCCTAAATATATATTGTACAAGTTTTAATTTCACTTTGTTGTATGTGAAAATCTTAAATGAAATTTTTAAAGTGAGAAAAGGTTAAGGAAAAATCCATTGTTTTTCTTTTTAGTTATCGATTTGGGGGCTGATTATACGGAGAGACAGCTTTAACACGTTGAGCGCTACGGTAGTTTTTTAGAAAAAAGGGGTTTTTGTTCTTTTGACTCATTTATTGTGTTGTTCTGAGTAATTTTATCGAAGTTTTTACTTGCGATTTCTTTTTTTCTTGCAAAAAACTCTAGTGAATTGCGTTGGTCGAGCTTTGGTCATTTTCATTACTTCGAAGCGGTCCATCATTATCATCATCATTTAGCTTATCTTGTCCACTGCTGAACGAAAGCGTCTCTTAATTCCAGCCATCTTTTTCTATTTTGTGCCACTTGTATCCAATTTCCAGCCACTCTTTTTATGTCGTCTGTCGACCGACTAGGAGGTCGTCCTCTTATCCTATAGGCTTCATGTCTTGGCCTCCATTCCACAAATCTCTTTGTCCATCGTCCATCAGTCATCCTAGTCACATTTTCTGCCCAGTTTCCTTTAAGATACAAGATAGATTTCACTGCGTCTCTTACTCCTGTTCGGTTTCTTATGATATCCCTAAGAGTGACTCTCAACATTGACCGTTCCATTTTTCGTGGCATGACATGTATTCTGTTAATGTTCTTTTTGTCAAAGTAAGTGTCCCAGCACCATACGTGAGAACAGGTAAGACACACTAGTTAAAGACCTTTCTTTTCAAGCATATTGGAAGACTAGATCTCAATATACAGGGTGTTTGGTACATCGAAAGAAAGTTTTGAAGAGGAGATAGAGAATGTCATTTTGAATAATTTATGTCATATATGCCTTAGTACAAAAATGCACGGTTGTCGAGTTACAGCGCATTTTATAATTTTTCGGTTTTCTGGCAATTAGTGATTGAAAATTTTTTTGAGTGGACAGTTTTGAAACAAAGAATAAGAAAAAAAAATATTTCAAAGCGAAAAATTATACCAGTATCATAAAAATTTAATTTTAAATCACCAATTACCAGAAAACCGAAAAATTATAAAATGTGTTGTAACTCGACAATCGTGCATTTTTGTACTAAGGCACATATGGCATAAATTATTCAAAATAACATTCTCTACCTCTTCCAAACTTTCTATCGATGTACCAAACACCCTGTATATCTGAATCTACCGAATGTCGCCCAACAATCAAAAAACTATTAAATATCAAGAAAAGCGTGCAGAAACCACAAGGAACTCCATTTAACTATTATATTGGCTTATCTCTCTAAATAATAACACATTTAACTAGCAACTATTTTCTGTGGTATTTAGGTAAACATACAAAATATGTTTAATGGTCACAGAGCTATTTATAGTAAATGGAGTGAACTCAGACGAATATAAACAGGATAAATTGATTCAATACAGATTTTATAATGATAAATGGGCCATAGTCTGCGCTAAACTGTTATTTATTTGGTAATTAGTTTTAATATTTTGCAGCGCGTTTAATTATTTTTATTAATAAAAGAAAGTTCATAATTCAACGGCTACATTTATATCAAAGGCTCCCAAAGTTTTTGTCCCGTGAATCTCGAATCGATTTTTTCTGTGTTACGTATTGTAATGGAAGAAATATTAATTATTTTATACTGTTTAACGAGAAGTATATTCTCCTAAAATGAATAATTAGATAATCATTATATAGATAGATTTTAACCATAGGAAAAAGTAGTACATATCTTATATTATCATTTTAAGATCTAAATCAATTAACAAACTTAACAATTTATGACAACATAAACTAAAAAGACCCTCTTTAAGATTTGTAAATAAATCTGTCGATGGAAAGCCTATCCTGGTTATGTAATTAAAATCGAAGAAATATAAAAACCGTTAAAATGTATTACAATATTGAAAAATTCTTCCATTATTAGGAAAAAAATGATCAGATAAACTCACAATAATATGATATATTGTTTGACAACCTGTAAAAAAAAATCCGTATAATTACTTTTTTTCTATTTACAAGAAATAACCTGTTAGATATTTACTTCCAAAACAACCAAAAAAAAATAAATAGTTTTTTTTCAACAAGAGTTATCGTTTCTTTTATTTATAGAAAGACATAGAATAGTTATATTAACTCTTTTGCATAAAAAAATTAAATTAAGATGCTCCAATCTAGATGAATTCGGGAATTAAGTATACGGTGTAAAAAGACTGACGTCCCTTGGGACAAACTATTCGCACTTTTAGTTACAGGGATGCATGGTGTGAAATGTGTACCGGCGGGGTACCGGGGAACGCGAGTTTGGGCTTTTTAAGAAATAATAAGCTTTAGTTGCAAACTGGGATTGATACGACTTTTAAGAACAGTGTCTTAGAAAATTATGTGACGTATAAAATCAGCTGTAACGAAGCTTTGGTTTGGTTTTCCATTTAATTTGGGAAGTTAGGGAATATCCTGTTTTATTTCACTGAGCAAAAAGAGCGACTTTAATACTGTTTGTTTAAACAATATAAATAGCTGTTTTTTTGCCATTTATTCTTGTTTCTGTTTAATATTTTAAAAGGCTATTTATACGTTTTATCGTCTAAACTGAGTTTTACATTTTAATTAATAGAATGGCCATTTAGAGCAGTTATGTTATTTATTTGATATTGTTATTTATTACTAATTTTAAGTTACTCATTGTAAATAACTCCGTTTTCTATTTATTTTTGTTAATAGACTTAAGTGTTTTGAGAAACCTCTTTTGTTTAATTTATTAAAAACCTCCACGCGATTAAACTCGCCGACACACTGCTGTAAAAGCTTGAAACAAGATACGTCATCTGATCAGCTAATTAGAAACCTTGCCCGAGTCCTGAAAACCTGAGTTTTGATTGTGGTAAGCCTTAAATAACCTTTAGTTGTTTGGCACTAAATCTACAAAAAACCTAGAGGAATGACCAGACTTCCAGAGAGCCTTTGTTCTTGATATTTATTTATAGGTATTTAGAAAAGCTACTAATATGGGACAGCAGAATGATTTTGGACGGAATGGCCAACGCTACCCAAAATATTTCGTTTTGAGTCTATAACCAAAGGCACTTAAAATATGACGGCTAAAAAATTATTTATCTAATTTTCTTCAAAATTCATACGGCGAAGTCTCAAGGTTCGCAGATTACTAAACAATTTTTTTTTTATTAGATATGATGGATCCCATAAGGTCTCCAACATGATTTTATGAAATTAATTTTAATAATCGATCTTGATAAAGTTTTATATACCTGATATTTTGTTTCTTGTGAGCATACGCATAATCTTAAGCGTAACATCCCATTATATGTTTATTTAGCGATATGTATTATTTGTCTCTCATATACATGGCATATATGTCACACATATTCTAACACTGTCTCAATACCGTATTCACACTTTTTAGAAGTAAATTTATTTCAAAAAGTTTGGAAACAGAAAAATGGAAACAAGATTCTTGGTTAGCAAATTTTACCTGCTTACTTATTTCTTATTTTTACTTTCTTCTAAAGATCTTTCGTGAACTCGTGAAATATTATTATTAAAGATATCCATTAAAAAGTAACAAGAATTAAATAAGTTAATAATAAAACAATTAAACAGACATCAAAAAAAATGCCTTAAAAAGGAAAAAATAAATTGGAAACTGTTTTGATCTATTTTTTTTATTTTAGTACTATGCTTGAAGCTAGTTTAGCTTCTTTAAATAGTTTATTTAACAAAGCTAACTTAAATTAACACTTTCAAATAGATTAATAATTTAGTAGCCCTTAGTATTAACATAAACCAATATTATTACTGACGGATTATAATATTGGGATACCGTAAATCTAGGCTTGTATTACTGTTTCCCTTTAATTAGTATGGAATTACTTACTATATCATGATAGAATGCCTACTCATACCCTAAAATAATAGATGCTATACTGTGTCTCAATAAAGGGTTTTCATATTCATATTTTTAAATCTGGTATCTAAAATAAGATTTAATAAAAATACTTCTTACTGAAAAATACTTTTGTGTTTTATTGGCAAAGCTCTTATTTTGACACTTTTTAAATGTTATAGAGAATAATTTGCCTTTTAATTCTTCTCATGGGGAATCTGAGATTATAACAAATTATTAAATATTCTGAAACTGTTTGTTTCTTTCGAACGCCCATCACACTTTAGGAAAAATGTTTATTTCTTTCTGTACTGCTAAAAATAAGCCATATATTCAATCAATTTTTGGGCTTTTTATGTGATTGTCTGTACGCTTTCCTAAGAAACCCACATGGAGAGATAGATTAAAAATACAATTAGCTGTAGTTAAAGAATAATTATCCAAAAGATGAATTAGTAAAGATAGATGTGGGGAGGAATGAATTATATGCATCTATTAATTCCATAAAAATCTGGTGTTGCGTATTTGAATACTATATTTGTTTGGGTCTGCTCTGCATTAATATTCATGAAGTCTAACAGACATATTCAAAATTAGTGCTAATATCACCAAAGATTAAAGTAAGTAGTATAACTGCCCGATTCCAAACCAAGTAGAGGAAAATCAAAAGGTGACAGAGAGAGAAAGAGCAATATCAAATAGTGTGAGTGAGAGAAATTGAATACGGGTTCGAGTTATCTCAAGGTTAGGTTCGTGTCTTCGTCTTTTAGCTTCGGGGTCTAGAAGGTGGCGTAGAGCAGTATCGATGATAACATGACGTCACTAGACATTCAGCTGGTGACGTATGATTGGTTGCCGATGTTCAGCACACGTAACGTTAGTAGTCTAGAGATTTGATAGCTTGATAAGGGAAATGTGAAGCTAGCTGTATGTCGATGCCGTTATGATGTCATCAGACATTCAAATGGTGGCGTGTGATTGGTTACCGATATTCAGCAAAAATATATAACGTACATCCATATTTACTTTAACCTAAATGTTCGTCTGAGCATGTATAGCAACTCAATAACTTATCGGGCACACCCCATATAGTTAGTTATGGATATTCTGTATATAATATACATACATATATATATATATATATATATATATATATATATATATATATATATATATATATATAACTCAACGATTCGGTAACGGGAAAACGCGGGGGGAGCCAGCTTTTCACAATGCGAGAAGTCACGTGATGTCATCACGTCATTATATGCTGTTCCTCCTTACGGTTCATTTAACTACTAGCACCACTTTTCCTGAACATCGGCAACCAATTGTACATCACCATCTGAATACCTGATGACGCCATAGACACACAGCTTCGCGCTCTTTTCCTTATCAACGTGTCGAATTTCTAGACTACTGACGTCACCATGTTGATAACTAATCATACGCAACCATCTGAATGCCTGATGGCGTCATCGACACATCTCCACACCATCTGCTGAACTCGGAAGTCAAGAACTCTGAATAAAAGATTCCCGAACCCATACTCTATTTCGATCTGTTACACTATTTGATATAGCTTTCTCTCTCGCACACACAAATTTTCCTGTATTAGGTTTGGCTTCGGCATAGTTATTTTTCTGTAGTAGATTTTCTGTGTAGATACAATAAAGCCCAAAAATGGTATCTACTGTCACTGTGCAATATATGAGAAGGTCTGTATTTTTCGTACAGAAAAAATAATGTCAATGATCATTCAGATCGTTTCTTAACAGGTGTAACTACAGAAAATCAAGATAAGGTAGTTATTCTTGTGTTGCAAAAAATCTATACCTTACTCTGTGAAGCTTGAAAGAGAACATGTTTTACCCTAAATACGATTCGACGACGAAAACGAAACAAAACTTTTACTGTCTGCAAACCACATCCAAAAATTTTTAACCTGGGCACAAGAGAACATCGACAGAGGTTCGTCAAGTGTTATCTTTACTAACGAATCTTCATTTTGGACCTGGAGTTCTGTAGAGAAAGCTTGGTCATCCGCGAGACATCAAATGGTAAAATACATATCTGGGGATGTTTTCTCTTCATGGATTTGGATGACGATATATCAAAACAATTTATGAAAGGTGTTTAAAAAAGCCTGTTGAACTCTGATTTGGATCTGATTATGACATATGCATAACACAAAAAGACAAAGTCACCTTTGTTAGAACTGAAAAAGAGGTTACTATTATGAACTGGCTTTCTTCTTCGCCTGATACAAATCATATTGCAAATGCATGGAGTTTAATGAATCTTTGTAAGGAATCTATATGTATTCTAAGGTAGTTACCTTAGATGTAGAAATACGTAAAATATGAAGCAATTTGTCGCTGTATTATGAGTAGAAGTTGGTTAGCAGTATGTCTCGGTCACGTGAATCAATAATAAATAACTGCGGCAACTGGATCCTATATTGAAGTGATCGTATATTAGATGTAAAACTAGTGTCTCCAAAAACGTAAAACATTTTCACTTTAACTTTTTAGGTAGATATATTTAGTAATCCGACTAAAGATATAACTGAATTTGAAGTACAAATTTCGGGGATTAAACAGTTTTCTTTAGATACAGTCTTTGACTTCTTTACCTTACTTTAGCCACACAGAAAAAAAATTTATATGCTGAAGAAATCGGTTTGAAATCAGATGTGTTATATTATAAAAGAGGCATCCAAATTTAGAGAAAAATTGACAAAAAATTTATTTATATGAGCGAATATTTTAACATTGAATTTATAATTGCACGTGTTTATGACAAATTTCAATTTATTTCAATTAGGGAGCTTCTTCATAGCTGATTTATGGACAGTTACATTAAAAAAAAATTAGTCCAGGAAAAATTAAATTCTCTAGAGTTGAACTGACACGATATTTCCCTACTGTTGGGCAATTAAAAGCATAGAGTAATAAAGCTCAGAACTTAGATTAGTTAGTCTATATGATTATACTGGGATTTTGGTAATCGTGTAATTATCAGTGGAGCACCCATAGTCTTACAGAATATGTACATGAACTCCCAATGGATAGAGTAATTATTAACAAGCTAATATAAAGCGAGCCGAGATGTTATTAAAGATCAATTTGTCCACTGGTGTGAATATGTTAACCATGCGATATTAGGTATGCTATATTATTCTATAATTAATATAAATTCCAGGCTAAATTGAAACAGAGTGAGCGGTAGTAATTAATGAAATTGCGCGTTCTAATTATAGATAGCAAAGGTAATTATTCTAAAGGGAAACAATTTTAAAAAACCTAAAAGAAATATTATGGAAATTATTTAGAGGCTCTATTAAGGGTGATTATATGGAATTTTCTGTAAGTAAAATATCTGTTTCAATTTTATAGTTTACAAATGAGTCACATGAAATCGTCAAGGAAAGGAAAATTGGTAGTTGTGCTAATTTGGAATTCATTAAAACTTAATAAGTAGTTTCTTTTAGAGGTTAAAGAAAAAAATTCATTGCAATTTCATTTTTTAAGTGGCTTAATCAACAATATTAGGTATGCAGATGACACCGTAATAATAGCTGATAGTTTGAAAGACCTAGAAAATATAATGAATAAAATATTAAAAGTTAGTGGAGAATATGGACTCTCTCTTAACACAAAAAAGATCAAGTTCATGATAATTAGTAAAAACAACACCAATAATAATGAAACCCTAATGGTAAGAGGCCAGCACATAGAAAGAGTTAAGAAGTACACTTACTTGGGAACCCTAATAACAGAAAATAATGACTATACCGTCGAAATAAAAACCAGAATCGAGAAAGCACGTGCCAACTTTATTAGAATGAAAAAGGTTATCTGCAGCAAAGATCTAACGTTAGCCCTGAAAATACGACTGACTAAATGTTACGTATATACTGTTCTATATTATGGAATGGAAGCATGGACACTGAATCGAGAGGCAATGAGAAGACTTAACTCTTTTGAAATGTGGATCTATAGAAGAATTCAGAGGATTTCGTGGGTGGATCGAGTTACGAACGCCGAAGTGTTGAGAAGAATGGGGAAAGAAAAAGAAGTCGAGATAACAGTAAAATAGGAAAAACTGCAATATTTCGGATACATTATGCGAGGAGAAAGGTACAGCATCTTACGGCTCATAATCCAGGGCAAAATAAGTGGCAGAAGAGGTGTGGGACGACGACTAATTTCATGGCTAAAAAACCTAAGAGAATGGTTTGGATGCAGTTCAAAACAACTATTTAGAGCAACTGCCTCAAAAATTAAAATAGCTATTATGATTGCCAACCTTCGCAATGGAGAAGGCACTTGAAGAAGAAGAAGAAGTGTCTTAGTTTTGATCCGCAATCAACAAACCACTAAAATATATAATTTTCGTAGTATATCTTCCTTGGCTGTCAAAATCGCATTGGAAAGTTAAATTGTAGAAGAATGATGAATTTTTAAATAAATGACAGCCTAATATAATTTTTATTATATTATATATTATCTTATTCAATCTCGTTTGCGGACACTTTAAGGAAGTACGCGCCACCCCTTAGTCATATTTAATTTATTATTTTAAGGAGGATTATTAAGTTTCAAGTTGTAGAAATATCATCTCTGGGCACTTAAAAAAAACACATTTTGTAATTTTTTTAACGACGGTTATATCAGTCATTTGCATCTACAAAGTTCAAATACAACTGCTAAATAAAATATAACTTTCGAACCAGGAGGTAGTCGAAACACGTATGGAGAGACAATCAGAGTTGTATTTACAGGAAATAAACTCTGTATATATTCTTTTTTTATCTGCTTGAAAGGAGAATACTGTTATATTTTCCAGAGATTTTGAAAAGCCTTTAAAATTTATATATACACTTGCCCCCTTAGTTTCCCGAAAATTTCTCCTCAGTGGGACCGTCGGCATTTTCCCTAGAGCTCTGTTTCACGTACTTGTATATATTCGAAACTAATATTTGTAGTTACTTTACGGCGGAATGTGTTGGTAAGATATTAAATTTTGATATATTTATTGATTAGTGCTGTGAATATTATTAATTCGTCGTCGTACTACAACACGCCCTTCTTCAAGCAACCACTTTACATATGATTCGGGATTTGTATTCAGATCAGAAATTAGATGGAAAGCTAGGTGTCCAAGAATACGACGATGCGCTGCAAATTGGTCTATCACGTGGATTCAGTGCTATTGACTGCGAACTCAATGCGGTAAAATTTTCCTGAAAACCCGCACCCATCCCAACACCAGGGATGCCATGTTGTATTTTCGAGTGATTTCGAAAAGCCCTTAAAATTTATATATACACTTTCCTCCTTAGTTTCCTGAAAATTACAACTTAATTTGATCCAAAATTTTACAGGCGTATTTCGTCCGCAGTATCGACGGTGGGACTCCTCAGTGGGACCGTTGGCACCATTCCCAGACACCTTGTTTGACGTATTTTTATATATTGGGAACTAATATTTGTAGTTACTTTACGGCGGAACGTGTTGGTAAGATATTAAATTTTGATGTGTTTGTTGATTAGTGCTGTGAATATTATTAATTCATCGTCGTACTACAACAATACATGTAGGCAAGAAGAGTTTAACTGATACTTATAATATCGTTTAACAAGTAAATACTGTGAGAAAGGACCCCGCACCAACCAAATGGAAATTTGATCCCGGTCAAATTCGTTAAAAATTTAGTATGTTGTAGGTTTAGATGTCCTGATCAAAAGTTCCTATGGGCACAAAGTCCAAAAGTTAATAGTTTTCGAGATACAGAGGGATGAGTTGCGCCCGCACCAACCAAATGGAAATTGGATCCCGGTCAAATTCATCGAAAATTCAGTATGTTGTAGGCTCAGATGTCTTGATCAAAAGTTCCTATAGGCACAAAGTCGAAAAATTAATAGTTTTCGAGATACAGAGGGATGAGTTGCGCCCGATCCCCTTTTACATAGAAGGGTCAATTTTCTCTCTCTCTCTCTCTCTCTCTCTCTCTCTCTTCCTATCTTGTGAACTTGTTTGGCTAACTTAAGCGAATGTAAATGTAAAATACATATTCTATATGGATGGTGTATACGCCATCCGGCGGGAGGAGGGCGAAGCCGCGTTCAGTATTTGCATGCTTCTTTCCGATCTGTCCTTTGCACAGCCAGGTGCATGTCGGTACCTTGATGAGACTAGTAGAGACGAAACATGTACCACGGCCGTATCACTGTGGCGGGGAGGGTAAGTTTTGACTTTCTTCTCGGTATGGTGGCCATCATCTCGATGGTGGTGGAATAGGATAAATTGTGTTCTTTAGTAATTTGTTTCAACTGTGCAACCACTGACATGGAAGTGATATGGTTGGAATGAAGTTTGCATTTACTGTTTGCATTTTACTTCATTCATATACGGATCTGCATATAGTTGTACGTTTGCTGAATGTGCAGCACTACAATGGCATACTGTGGATATATCCACTGCTATTGTATCTCACACGGAGGAATTCGTGAAAGCCGCAGAAACATATATATATATATATATATATATATATATATATATATATATATATATATATATATATAAATCGAAAAATATCTCAGAAAAAAAACATTTTTATCTTTTAAATCTACTTCTTGGCAAAAGTTTTTCCATAAAAAATGACATATTGACAATGTCTGACCTTGATCCTTGATCTAAAGGTCATAGTCAAGATTACAATTGGTGATCTCCTTAGTTAACCTAAACCTATTTTCATTTTTTTATGATTACACGATTTCGATATTTTGGTACATAGTTTACAATGTTTTATATGTATATATATATATATATATATATATATATATATATATATATATATATATATATATATATATATATATGTATATATATATATATATATATATATATATATATATATATATACATATATATCTGTGTGTGTGTGTATGCAGCTTAAAACATTGTAAACTATGTACCATAATATCGAAATCGTGTAATCATAAAAAAATAAAAATAGGTTTAGGTTAACTAAGGAGATCACCAATTGTAATCTTGACTATGACCTTTAGATCAAGGATCAAGGTCAGACATTGTCAATATGTCATTTTTTATGGAAAAACTTTTTTTCAAGAAGTAGATTTAAAAGATAAAAATGTTCTTTTCTGAGATATTTTTCGATTTTCGTAATATTTGTACCTTATATGAGCTTGAGGTCAATGGTCAAGGTGAGGCTTATGGTTTGAATGCTTTTTTGGACGCAAAAGTTAATTTTTAACCTTTTTTTCTGGTATTTTTCTTATTTATATTATTTTTAATCATAAAAAGGCTAGAATTTAGTGACTTATACTAAATTCTAATTTAATCATAAATAGGTTAGAATTTAGTGACATTTAGATTAAAATACTCGATTTAATCTGATCGAAGATCATGGTAACATAGCAAAGGAACAACGGTGCCATAATTTACATATCATTTAGCCCTTAAAAGGGCTGCTTGTTTTCTAAAATTGTTACAGGCCTTTAATTTTTATTAGCTTATTGTGGTTGATTGTTTATGTTTAAATGAAGTGGTCTATTGCCTGCATCATGCACAATTTCTAGTATTCTTTCAGATGAATATTTGACGTATTCTTAATGTTACGCATATCCTAAAAACCATATAATTCTAGAGACATGTGCACATGTACCAACAGTACGAGGACCATGAAAAATAATAACCCAGGATATGCTTTTCAACTGCACCTTCATCAAACTTTATTTGTTCATTTTCTTCATCAGTTGATACATAAGCTATCTAAAGCTGATATTTATTAGCATTACGAAACCGTGAAAAAGCACGAACTCTCAGGAAACCATGCTCTGGCAATCTCTTTTCATCCTTTAACATTTCCAACTGGAACTCCTCTTCAGTTTTTCGACGCAATTTATCTTGCACATATGAAGGAGTCAACTTCACTTGATATATGCCAATTGTTAGGGGATCCAATTTTCATTTGGTTGGTGCGGGCTCAACTCATCCCTCTGTATTTCGAAAACTATTAACTTTTAGACTTTGTGCCCATAAGAACTTTTGATCAGGACATCTAGACCTACAATGTACTGAATTTTCAACAAATTTTACCGGAATCCAATTTCCATTTGGTTGGTGCGGGGTTCTTTCAAAAATAATTTTTAATACATACCAAGTCAGTTAATTTAAAATAGCATATTTCGTTTCTTTTCCAGTCTTGGAAATTTCTTTATAATCTTATTTTTTCCTTTTGTGATAATATTATATAACTTTATAAGACTATATTTTACATATTTTGCTGCGTCTTTTATGTAAAGAACTTCTAGGTCGTTTTCAGTAAATTTCAGACAAATATTTTTGTTAGACAAAAAGTTAATGCTTGCGTTACACTTTCTTATTTCTTGAAATAAAATACAACTGAAAGGAAACATCTGCAATGCAGAAAATATTAAAATAGTTACAAGGAAAAATTTATTATTGAAATATAAATACATCAGGTAACACAGAAATTTACATGGAAGTGTTATTTTTTTTAATCCTATATTTCAAATGGTAAACTGTTATTTTTTCTTTGTAGCATTATATGGAATAATCATTAAATAGAGAAATAATTTAATTAACAGATGAATAAAACAATATGTAATATTGTTTATTTGTTTGTTATCACAAAGAACTCATTCTATATGTCAATTGTGTCATAATAATGTTTTTATATGGGTGAAAAAATGTAACGTAGTATGTAATTATGCAAAACTAAATATGTCAAAATATTTAATTTGATAAGAACCAATATTTAGGTACTCAAAAATTTCTTATTTTCTTTCAAATTCTTTTCATCCTTAAAAGATAAACATATACTGCCTAAGAATTATCTGTAGAGCTTCTAGAAATCTAAAAATCTTTTCATTATTCTGAAATGCGTATTTTCTCCGGATATCGGTTATCATCATTTTGTTTTTTGCAGTTTGGAAAACTTTAACTGTTGATAGTGAAAACTATTTTCCAAGATTTTTCAACCACGTGATTCTTCTTCGGTCGGCCGGCATTTTCTTAAGATCTTCCCCTCTGGTATTTGTCAGGAAAGCAGCAAGGTATGAAACAAGGATATATGCTAACCCTTACCACTTAACATATATTTGGAACATATATTAAGATAGCTCTACTGTAGCAATACTGGTTTTAATAAAATAAACAATATTATATTTCTAGTACCTCTTGACATTGCCATGTTTCCTCAATTTTTTTTCAATCTTCTTCTAATTTTGACTTTTTATTTCGCTATCTTACCTGTTTGTTAAAATTGTGATTTTCTATTATCTTTTCTTTATTCAAGAGTCTTCTTTCTTCTTCCCATATACAGGGTGATTCCAAAATCGATCACGAAACTTAAGGGGGTGATTCTACTTGACAAAATAAGGGTAGAGCTTCATATAATTTTTTTTCAAAATGTCATTCGTTTTCGAGTTACAAGCCGTCCAAGTTCAAGTTTTTATTTTTTGTTTTTTGAATTACTCGCTTACAGGAAAACCGATTTGACTAATATTTGAAAGATAGGCTAAGCCTTCTGCGCTTCATCATTTTAGTAACAATTCACATTGGTTGTTTGCCGCTAGAGGGCACTTTACCTACATTGAAAATTGTTTTTTTTGTCATAATTTTTTAGTGCTGACAGCTACAGTAGTTTTTGGCATAATTTCTGAAAGACTGATGCCAGGCCTTTAAAAAAGGTGCTCTTTATTTACATCGCTAAACCCAACGGTTTAGACGTAAATCACCCTTAAAAATTAAGTGGTAAATTTACTTTTCTCATTTCATTACCACCAGCTACCAGGTAAATAGCTATCAAAGTATACTAGAGCTGTCAGTTTAACATCAAATAAATTCGCTTTTTAAACTATTTAATTTATAATCTTAAAATAACTTATAATGGCTAATCAGTAAATATTCATATTATGGATTATTGCGATATACATTTAATTGATAAAAATTAATGAAACAGTACTAAACAAACTAAAAAAGATTCTCAAAATGTCCCCCATTTTCTTCCATACATTTCCTAACACTCTTCAAAAAATGTCGCCTAACTCGATGAAAAATTCCTGGTGTTTCTTTAATAATTTGGCACTTTTCGATTATCCTGAAGCGAAGATCCTCGACGTTGATTACTGGAATATCGTACACCAATTGTTTCAAATGACCCCAAAAGAAAAAATCCATAGGATTAAGGTCTGGTGACCTCGCTGCCCATGCCAATGGTCCACTTCGTCCTATCCATCGCTCAGGATACGTTGCATTCAAATACTGTCGGACACGTATACTAAAGTGGGGCGGAGCTCCGTCTTGGAGGATCCACATGTTGGCCCTTACTTCCAATGGCACATCTTCCAGATACAATGGGAGACGATTTTGGATAAAATCTAAGTATACGTCACCAGTTAATGGGCCATCAAAGAAATGAGGACCAATAAGGTAATCTCCTATTATCCCTGCCCACACATTTAGTGAAAATCTACGCTGATGTTTCGTTTCTACCACATTGTTTGGGTTCTCGTAAGCATATGTGTGGATGTTGTGTAGATTTGTTATGCCATCACGAGTGAAACCAGCTTCGTCAGTGAATAATATGACGCCAATTAATCGATTATCGTGTTCATACTTAGCTAGGATCTGATTACACATTTCCAACCGTCTCGGCCGATCATCGTCATAAAGAGCCTGCACCTTTTTTGAATGAAACGGGTAGAGTTGTTCTTCTCTTAGTATCCTCCATGAACTAGCCTGACAGAGCCGCACTTCATTCCCAATTTTTCTAGTACTAATACCTGGATTATCTTCAATAATTTCAAGCACTCTTTCTTCTTGTTGCACGTTTCTAGCAGTTCTAGGTCTTCCCCTATTTCCATTATAACTTTTAAAGGAACCACATTCCGCAAGCCTCCTGTGCACACTGGAAAATGTTTGAGCATGAGGGATATTTCTTTCCGGATAACTCTCCATATAATATCTTCTTGCCAACTCTGCATTACCATTTGCTTTTCCATAACAAAAATGGATATCACAATATTAGATATTTGAATATTGGTGATTAGCCATTATTAGTTATTTTAAGATTATAAATTAAATAGTTTAAAAAGCGAATTTATTTGATGTTAAACTGACAGCTCTAGTATACTTTGATAGCTATTTACCTGGTAGCTGGTGGTAATGAAATGAGAAAAGTAAATTTACCACTTAATTTTTAAGGGTGATTTACGTCTAAACCATTGGGTTTAGCGATGTAAATAAAGAGCACCTTTTTTAAAGGCCTGGCATCAGTCTTTCAGAAATTATGCCAAAAACTACTGTAGCTGTCAGCACTAAAAAATTATGACAAAAAAACAATTTTCAATGTAGGTAAAGTGCCTACTTAGCCTATCTTTCAAATATTAGTCAAATCGGTTTTCCTGTAAGCGAGTAATTCAAAAAACAAAAAATAAAAACTTGAACTTGGACGGCTTGTAACTTGAAAACGAATGACATTTTGAAAAAAAATTATATGAAGCTCTACCCTTATTTTGTCAAGTAGAATCACCCACTTAAGTTTCGTGATCGATTTTTGAATCACCCTGTATAGAATCGTATTAGTAGTCCTTAGTTTTTTTATTTGTTTATTTATTTCTTATTTACTAGTATATAGTCAGCTTGCGGTAGTTTAAAAAAGTTCCTAAGATTAACCTGTTGTTCTTTTACATCAGATATCTAGACCTGATATCTTGTTCGCTCCTCTTCTTTATTTTTGTCTATTTTGGCCTTAAAGTCTGTCATTATATTATTACTATATTTGGTTTTATTCATATCTAATGCGATGCATTTGAAACTTTTAGATCAGAGAGCAAATGGGTCTATCTAAGAATAAAGTTCTTGATAAATCATATCTGTATCAAGAAAATTATGTCTGTTCCATATCATGGTACGTAATCGGATATCATCACCAGTGCAGCTACGAGAATGCCACGGCGCGACATGCTTGTCCAACTTATGTTCTTTTTATTATGTTCAGAAATCTCAGCTTTATAGGATTGGAAACAATACAGAAAAAATGAAAGCTTGGTTACGGGACCTCAATAAACTCAGAGTAATGATGAAAGATCGGACTCTTCTAAATCATCCAAATATGTAGTCATATTACAATTTCAAAAACAAATAAAGGCTAAGCGCTATCAATTCCTCGTTCATATGATACATCATCTCCATTTGCTTATTCATTTCAAGCAGATCATTTGTGTATGTTCTCATTAGATGTTCTGTATAAAAAATTGCGTTAAAAATAATTTATTACGTGATTATCTCTCTCTAATTCTTCCACCTGCGTTTCTCAATAATATTATATTTTTCTTACTTTTTTTTACAACAAGTAGTCGCTTGTTGATATCGATTTTAATTCACAAAAAGCCATGGCCTCGACTAGTTCTGAAGTTTTATAAATATTTTATTGTATTTGTATACGAATAGAGACATTTATAAAAAAAATATGAATAATTTAGTAATATTGCCTTTGATAATATAATTAGGGCATTTAGAAAGTTTTTTGATGTAAAGTTTTTATGAAAAATTATTAAAAATTATGAATAATAAAAATGAAGAATAAAAATTAATGGCTATTGTAAAAAATTTGAAATTCGTAACAACGAAAGGGCACTTTATTTTAAATAAAATCTATGATCCATTACTACGTTCTAAGGTACAAACAGTGTGGCACCATAAGCAAGAATCGGCTCCAATAACATAGGACATCAAAATAAGTCATAAAATAATATTAATAATAAAAATAAATATATACAGTGATGCAGGGGCGGATCCAGCCTCTCTCTTTGGGGGGCGGTGATGTCACAAAAATACAGTATGGCAAGCGAAAGCAAATTGTCGACGAGAAGGGGGGGGTAGAGACCAGCAACATTCCCCCCACCGCTCCCCTTTGATCTGCGCCTGCAGTGATGTTGTATTCCTTTTTAATGATAAAATTGGCATTGATCCTTCAATCTAATCCACCGAACGTACATTTTTTAGTGTTTTAAAAAGGTATCCTACATCTTTTAATTTGACTTATTACACCAGTTTATTATGTTACTACACCCCTAAGAGATATAATGAAGAAGTATTGATAATAATTAGGTAAAGAAACCTAAAAACATATACCCTGTACAAACAAAAACACGCACGAACAAGATTTGGACAAGATTCAATTTTAATAAGTTTTTAAGTTTGAACCAATTCTGATAATACTACGCAACAAATTTTAGTTTATTTGTTATATCTGGTATGAAAAGTGTATTCTTTTGTTTAATTTGGGGCGCTTAACATAAAAATGCGTTGCAATTTTCAAGAATTTTTTTTTATTTTTATTTTTAACAAAATAATAAAAAATACATGCTTTGCCACTTGTAGAGACAATAAATATCCTGTCTTTTTGTTTTTCTTTCGTGAATTGTTTCTGGGGCATCTCTAATAAGAGTCCAACAACCATGGAAGCATTCCACTTTCCCTGATACCGTTTCTCCATTGGTAATATATCCTGATAGAAGCGTTCGCCATGCTCATCACATACAGCTCCGCAGTTGTGAGAAAAAAAGTCCAGATGTGAGTAAAGGAAATGGATCTTTAGAGACATATTGCAACCCATTTTTTGATATGATGAGAGCATATTTTCAACAAGAGTAACATAATTTTCAGCTTTTTTATTTCCGAAAAAATTATTAAGCACGAAGCGAAATTATTCCAGGCAGGTTCTGAAAAGCTGGCCCATCTGTATTCAGTGCCCTAATAAAATTTTTCATTAGGCTCAATTTGATATGCAATGGTGGCAACAACATTTTTGGAGTCTATCAATGATACATGTTGTATATTTTTTTCACCTGGCTCTAATGATTGTCGAACGGGCCTGTCTTTTCTCTTGTAATGAAGTGCCTTTGCCTGACTGTCCCATTCACACAAAAAACAGCAAATCTTGATGTAGTCTAGCTGCAACCCAAGTAAAAGTGCAATCACGTTTAAGTCGCCACAAATCTGCCATTGGTGCTCATCGTATTTTATACTTGTCAGTAGTTGCTTCATATTGTCGTATGATTCTTTCATGTGAACTGCATATTCAACAGGAATAGACAGTAAAATATTTTCCACATGCAATATTACTGCTTTTAAACTCAATGTTGTCTATGTCTATGTCTATGAATAATCTCCATTTCTCTGGCATGTAGTTTATATTTAAAGCCGCCAATAAACCGCTAAAATTATTGCAGAAAACCAAGTTCTTTTTCCTGTTAAAAACGGTTTTAGGCCTATTGTGGCGTTTACGAAAAACACATACTGAAACATTGTCTTCTGATAAGTTCCACTGCTGCAATCTTGATCCTGGTAATTTTGCTTTATTTTTGGAAGTTCTAAGTCTCTCACAAAATCGTTTAATCTTAATTGGGATCTCTTGATGCTGATAAGATATTTTCCTCTTGAGAAATCGTTGTATCGTTTCTGGGGATTCTGGAATACAAAGTTTGTCGCTATTTAGCAAAGGTATCATGGCAGATGGTAATTTTGGATAGTTGATATCGACTTTTTCTTCTTATATATACCTGTACCTTGCTCAACACGAGATATGATGCAGAAATGGCAGTTATTAACATGATTTGAAGGCTTTCTCTAAAGCATTGGGACAGCAAACCGCAAAGATCATTTTATACTATTTAACCAGCTTCTCAGACTGTACATGCATTATAGTAGTGGCGTCCACTGTTTGTCTTGATTCCAATATTACAACTGAAATAAAGGTGATATGCTTTTTTTAACAGTGGGGAAATAGACCGCTGCGGAGACGTAAAAGTCATCTCATTACAAACAACAGAAGTGATCTGGATGGTCTACCCACTTTCGAGATATCTTACAATCTCAACTATTCGATTCGACTCATTAACCCCGACTACACTAACTTCGACTGACTAGACCTTCCGCTTTGTAACTGTTCATATACCCAAATACAGCTTCTACATTTTTAGAGAATATTTGAGAATTTTTTCATCAATTCCAAAATATTCGCAATACTGGCGTTTGTGATTTGTTTGTATACAGGGGCTCTTCAGTACGAAGCAGACATAAAAGTTGATTTATATTGCTTTAAATGCCTATAGACTTCGTATATAGGGGGTCATCCCTAGAGATTCCCATGCGGTGTTGCCAACTTGCACAAAAGTTCCTTAACTTGGGGAAAACGTATATTTGGCAATGTCGCTCTCCTCATGACATTACATATCTCTAAAACTTAAACTAATATTAAAAAGATAAGATTAGTTTCGATTTTAGCACACTAAAAATGGTAAAATTTAATCGATTTTATTTTAGATACATTTTGCCTTTTGTTCAGTGTCATTTTTTGTCAAGTTGTAAGCGCCTTCATCTTGATTACTTTTACTGAGTTTACAAAAAGTTCTATTGAATTTGTTGTTATACCGAATATACCAAAACAGTCAAGAGGATAACACTACGCATGAAAATCATTCGTAAAGCTGAAAACATTGCCATTGAGAACTTCAAATGAGAAAATACGAAAATCTACAAATCCGAATACGTGAATATGAGAAAACGAATAAAAAATAATAAAAAAGACGAAAAAGGTTAATTCACAAATCAAAAGTAAGCGAATAAATTTCCTATAATTAGTTTTAAAATGTGCAAAAATAATAAATTAAGAGTAAAATGCAATTAAATGGCACGGATAGCAACATTAATTAGCAAAATTAAAGGGAGATTTGCTGTAGTTCGGGACATGCAAACATGAAAATGGAAGTAAGAGAATTAATGATGTATTCGACGGCACCAGCAACTTAGCGAGAGCCCCACAAAGGGAGAATTAGCTATGCATTTTCACGTTTTCCGCAGGGAATTGTTAGAGAACCGACTACGCCAAGGGTAAAGTTTTATAAAGCTTAAAGTTTGTTTTGGCCTCTCAATTAAAATGCTGTCAAAGAACTTTAAAAAGAATTTAATTCTTGATTTATACTGGACGACAATACCACTTCTCTTTTTACTTGTCAAAGTTTATTCTGAAAATTTTCTTGTTTAATTAAAGATTTTACAATTTAAAATTATTGAAAAATTTATAGTTTGCAGTTCTTGCAAATCTTTATATAATATATATTTTCAAAAAGTTTGTGTGTTAGGGATCTGTATTTAGCTAGCAACTCTTCAAGTTGTTCCATATCCGTTCATCAAAAATGCAATTAAATATGTCCTGTAACATCGCGTTATTTGTCAAATTGACCGACCACTGAACGATTCCGCAGAGATGCATGGTGGCCAAAGTGAAAAGATTTCCGAGTCTTGTGAATTCAAAAAATAATGTGAAAAATGGGGTAAAGATAATAAAAAACAAAAGCTTTAACGGCTTTGGTCTATATCTACTATGTTTCGCTGAACATCAGTCGGATATAAATATCGGGATGTTGCTCCTCAATGGTCATTCAGTATTTTAATATAGTGGAGTAAAGGTGATCCCTAAAGATGCCTCGTGCAGTCGTAGGCGAAACGTCATAATTCTAATTTTATACGTTCTAAACTCAAGAACCATAATTTTCAACGTAGTGAAAACAATTTAAAATAATATTTGTTGACTGGATTTATCAAATGGAAATGTAAATTGGTGAGCTGTTGAAATTAATGTAATTTTAAAATTATTAAAAACTTTTCTAGGTTTGTTTAGTTTTGAATAATGTAAAATCGTGTCTAAATTTGACTCAGTAGCGTGCACCTGCAATGTTTTTATTTATTGCTTTTCATACTATAATTAAAACTTTCAAAATTAGTGTTTTAAGTGAGTAAAAACGTCGAATTATCGATGAAGGAGCTGTTTTATTGGCAAACCACCTTTTATTATGTGGAATTAACTGCAAAAATGATCAATAAATTGTTACTGTTGCCTATATCAGGCAATCCTCTAAAATCAATAAGTTACTTGAGACCGAAATTAATAAAATTTAGTGAGTGCTATTGTAGCATTTAAATTTACCAGTTTGCATCCACGCTACATGTTTTTGGTAATATGATATTATATATATATATATATATATATATATATATATATATATATATATATATATATATATATATATATATTTTCACCTGATTAAATTTAATTATTTATCCTATAATTTAAAATTTGTAAACATGGATTTTGTTTTTTTTTTGGTTCATAAGTCTTTTGGTCTTATAACTTATCACTCTTTCTTCTTAACAGAGTTTGTAAATTGTTGTAGTTTACATATCACATTATTTGGTTTGAATTTAAAAGTAATAAAATATTTTATTTTTAATAAATTCTCATTTATTTCAATTTCGTTTGAGTATTACAAATATAAGGTTATAGTCAGTAATGTAGTTCAGTTAGCATTTGTTGTGGATGTATACCCGATTCGTTTGACACAAGCACGGCATGTAGAGTCCGATCATTTAAGGTTGAGTATACAGTATGGAATTTGTAGCAATTTTTTTGAAGTTTGTTTTAATCATGATTAGTAACTTTGGACTGTTCATAATTTTCTTTTTGATAACTTTCCATAACTTGCCAATATTTGTGTATTACCTGGTAATCAGTGTAAGTTCGG
This sequence comes from Diaprepes abbreviatus, assembly GCA_034092305.1. NCBI lineage: Eukaryota > Metazoa > Arthropoda > Insecta > Coleoptera > Curculionidae > Diaprepes > Diaprepes abbreviatus. Next base: position 7,175,447 of record JASJET010000129.1, read on the forward strand.
AACTAGGTTAGAGTGCTCAAGGTTGAGAATAACGTTTGAAAAAATTAAGAACAAATTTCCCTAAGGTTTGTCACGTCTGGCTGCGAGAGAGATTTTCATTTTCGTTTCTTTTACGGTTGAACCGTCGAAAGCAGTAGACAAAACTGCCATTAGATTTGAAAGGGCAGACGGTCAAGTGTTTTTTTATTATTAATCAATGAGGTAAGATTTTTGCCCCTTATCTTTACAAACATGTGGTAAAAATAACAACTGTTATTTCAGGGTGTTGCTTTCTTTTTTTTTCTTCGGTTTCGTTCCTTTTTCTTCTCCTGGTCTTTCCATTTTCTGATTTTCTTGGTTGTTCAAATTTCTGACTGTTCTGGCTTCATTTTTCCTAGCCGTATTGCACCAACATCTTGACTTTTATGATTGGGCTCATTTTACATTTGAGTTCTGACTAAATGAAGCTCCATTCATCCACGATCAAGAAGGATTCAAATAACGCTACATCCAATCAATAGAAGGAGAAGGTATGGTGTAAATATACAACAAGGTAGGAGAAATAGGATCTGACATCAATTTAATGCATATAAACATATTTATCTATAACATAACATAATATGTAAAAAACATCTTGATAACTTTGTAAAAAATTACTTTCTATACTCTTGGTATAGAAGGTTCTAGAACGTTTTGCGGCCAAATCTCTATATAACCTTTAAAAACGATAGATCCACCTATAGTTATCAAGAAAGGGTATATATAAAAAAAATTGTAGGTACCATTCTGGTTTATGTATATAATTTTTTCGTAATAAATTGGAATTGTTATTTTGTTTTAAATAAGTTGTTTTATTATGAAGCAGTCAATAAACTAGAATCATTCCTGATACCTATGTGTTTTCCTATTTAATCACTAGGTAGGTAACCACAGGTGGCGCCTATTGGGTAATCAAATCAGAGCACAACTATCTCTAAAAAGAGGTACGGACCTAGCCTCCGACATTGAGCTGCCGTACGCATCCGTTGCCGTACCCTGTAAAAAGGGAGATGCGCCAGTATAAATAAATTGATATATGTAAGTCTTCTGGTCCTGCAGGGAATGTAAGCATCTTTTTGATGCTTTGCTTCATATCTATATATAGTTTTGTATGAAATTATTACAAAAAATGTAATAAATGACAACTTATACGGCAACAATGGGGAAGAGTTAAAAAAATCTTCCACATTCGTATAGCAAAGTTGAATTGATTGAGAATTATCGGCATTTTAACAAAGTTGATGTCAAATTTAAATATGAAGCTGACGAGGAATTGAAAATATTTTTCTTCAAAACATCAGCAGAATAGTTGTAAATTCTTTATTCTACTTTTAAAATTTGTCATTTATATATTTATAACATTTTTTACCTTAGAGTTTCATACAAAAAATATACAGTCCTGTTGATTTGTAGCAAAAGAGCAAAATACATTCTCTGCAGAATAAGAAGACCTGCATACAATTTATTTATACCACTCACTAAAATTTCAATTTCAGTCTCAAATAGCTCATCATTAATTTTGGACGATTGCATGATATATGCCAGATTAATAACATATGGATCCGGACATAGAAATCAAATAACGCATTAAGCAGGTCATAAACGCATTCCAAAATATTAGAAACTTCACGTGTCACACTTATGAGATGCTACATAAAGTCAATTATCTTGTATAGTGCCAAAACTTGGACGCCCACGGTCTCCCTAATAAAGAAGCAGGAAATATTTGAAAAATAGGTTTTTTGGAGAATTCCAAAAGTTTTTAAGACAATCCACGGGTTAAGGAAGAAGTTTTTCGTAGAATTAGTACAGAGAAAGAAAGAGAGAGTTATTCCATAATATTAAAGTTAGGAAATTTGTCTATCTTGGGCATTTACTTTGTAATGAGATAAAACGTATCCCTCAACTTAAAATTTAAAAAAATATATATTGAAGGAGAGGAGTATGCAGAAATAAATTGTCCTGGCTGGACGACTTCCGCAACTGGATAGATTTAACTTTGGAATCAGGGGTCCATGGTAATCGCCAACCTTCATTGAAGAACATCACCAAAAGTCGAAGGCGATGAATATTTATTTAGTCATCTCGTTCATAAAATTTAATTATTCCCAATTGCTGCCGTATTTTAAAAGTGTGACTTTTGGTGAAAGTTCCGAACAAGAGAGTGGATAAATTAACTATAAATTTTATCCCTTCTATAAGGGGGCTTATCGTGTGGGGCTCCTCGGTACGGAAATATAGGTTTTAAACGGATTTATTTCCGTATTTCTTCAAGGTGGCCTAGAGGTCATGTCATCTTATTACCTATCTTCAATCTATTCTTGAACATGGGTCTTCCCCACTTGCCGCCATTTTTTTTTCTGCCTTTCTTATCCACATGAGTCTTCCGGAACATTTCAAGATATGTGATTACCACAATGAGGATGTCCTCTGGATCTCGAGGTTATAGTATTTTAACGCCTTTGGTCTATAAACTGTGCTGCATGCCCTGCTAATTCCTATTTTTGCTCCATCACTGATTGTCATGAAGTCTTTATTCTTTGATTTTTGTCTGTTGGGGATATCTCTACTACCTGCCGGATATACGTTTAGAGTAGTTTTCAATTTATCCACGATTTTTTCTGACAGTCCATGTCTCCGCTTCATAAATCAACACGGGCAAAACACACTGATCATAGAGTCATTTTCTAAGAAACATGAGTATATTTTTGTTCTTTTGAGCGTGGATTACCTGACTGAATGCTACCCATTTTCTTCTCTGGATCTCAATCAACTGAGTTTCTTTGCATATGATGATTATATGTGCAAAATAGGTGTAGTTTTGAATATTTTTTATATTTTTAGTAGATATTCTTATATTTTATAGATGTCAGAAGGACTGTTAATCCTTAAAAACACATATATTTAAATATCTGAAATTCGCATGTTGGTTATATGTTATTTACATTTATTCTGGAAATTTCTTACTTTATGTCAACATTAGGTTTGTCCGTTTATATATGGATATATTGAAAATTAAAAAAAATATTGTTGTCCTCTATGGGCTTTTCCCCTAGACAATATATAACGGGAGTAACCACCCCTAACATTCTAATTAATTTACCCCTAGAAATGCAGTTTAGGACGTAAAAAAATACGTATCAAACATTCTTTGGTATAATTTAACATATCTCAAAGTGAAAGAAATCGGAAATTGAAAATTTTTCCTTGTTAGAGACGCCAGTCACCAAAAGTAAAAAACTAAAAAGAACAGCACAACATAGAAAAGTGAGGGAAATGATAAGAAAGATAATTTAACATAAATGATCAGAGAACTCATGGGGGATGTAAGAGAAAGTATATAGATCCAGAAAATCTACCGACAAAAATTAAATAAATTAAAGGAAGCACTCAAAAGGAAAATGCAAAAGTCAGGGAAAATATGGAAAAGGTGCAAGTAAAAATAAGCAGACTGGATAAGGAATACGAAAATAATAATACTGTAATATCGGAAATAAGGATCGAAAACGAGTACAAACTGAATTTAAAGGTGGAAATGGAAAACTTTATGGAGAAGAATATGGACACAAAAGTGGAGATTAAAGATGGAATAAAACTAGTGGAGGCAGTATATAATACTGAAAATACAAGAGATAAAGAAGCGGTGATGAACAATATAAACGAACTGAAAAATTTGCACAATAGAAATTATATAAATAGGGAATTAACAAAAGAAAAAAAAACGAAGCAGGTGGCAAAGACCAAAAGGAAGAACAAAAAAAAAACCAAGTACTGAAAGGTCACAACAGAGAGACAGGAATATAAAAGGAGTAGGGAAAGAGAAATAAGAACATAATGAGGCAATTCAAGCGAAAAAGAAAAAAAAGGAAAAATGGATGACGACGCTGGCAAGAAAAAAAGGTAATGATTGATAAGGATGTGATGACAAATACTAATAAGAAAATAATAACTAAGAACAACTAAATGCTATCAAGGAGAAGAAATAATGAAAAAGTGGATATATTGAAAATCGGTACCTGAAATGTACGAAGTATAAAAGGAAAATGTGAAAATAGTGAAGGAAATGATAAGGCATGGGAAAAAATAACGGAAAGTAGAGAGGCACACAATTAAATAAAAAGTCTAATTAAAATTAGGGTAATAAAATAGATGAAATTATTTGAATAATTACATGGAATAAAAGAGAAGTTCTATAATGTTCATTTTGCAAAACGAATCTTTAAGTAAACCCAGTTGAAACTCTATCATCGCTAAAATGTACGGTAAATTGCTGATTTGAAAGAAAATTTCTATTTTTTATTACTGAAATAGAATATACTTGATCCAAAATAAATTAAAATTTTTTAGTACCAAATTGGTTACGGTTATAGTGGCAATTTTTGAGAAATAATGGGTTTTGTTTACTTAATTTTTAAAATATAATATTTGCTGAATCGGCAAGAAAGTATTTTAGGTTATCACATATAGAGAGCGTTGTAACTGTTTTGAAGAATTTCTGTCATACTATATTTCTTTCATTTATCATTTGATATTAGTTACATATAGATTATTTTAGGAGCAATTTGGGCCTAATCTTGTTTGTAACTGTTAGTTCAGGGTCAATTTGAACCTATTTTACCTTTTTATTTCCATAAAGGAAATAAAGTTTCTGAAGCTCACAAGGAGATATCTTCAGTTTATGGTGTTGTTTCCATGAGAGAACGCATGTGTCAGAATTGGTTGTAAAAATTCTATTCTATAGATTTTTCACTCAAAGGTGACCAACGTTCTGGTTTTATTACTACTGTTCCTCTTCCAAATTTTTTGTCAATCGTTCGGATTTCTCTGAGTAACCGTCCACTGAAATTTGTTAGTTTAACATTTTCGTCTGTCTTTGTATTATCATGAAATAGAGCTTTTCAATTCACATCACGGCAGATGAACGGAACGTTTTGGTTTGCTTAAGTAAAATTCATTGCTTTCGTTAAATATGGGTTAAAAATTTCGAATTTTTGACTATTGAGTCAGCTCGTTTTTTTTTGTCAGGGATAAGTAAAATTCTTCTTCTTCTTCCCCTTTTATTTAAGACGACGTCTTGTTTTTCTGCCATATTAAGCCTCCTGTGATGTTGATGTCCAACATTCGTGCCATCGTTTTGGAGGTAGACCAGTGGGTCTTCTAGTGTTTGGTATCTCGTTCTTAGCCCATTTTGCCCATCGATCATCGCCCATTCTGTCCACATGGTCCCTCCAATATCTGCGCCTTGACCTTATGAACCGTACCACATCAGGCACCTTGAGATCTTCCCTTAATGCGGAACTTCTTATTTGATCTCTTAGGGTTACTCCTTTGATTGTTCGTAACGTTTTCATTTCATCCGTTCGTAGCATACTTTTTGTATTAGATGTTTCGGCTCGAGATTCCGATGCATAAGTTAGTACTGGTCTTATCACAGTTCTGTAGATGCGTACTTTGCTCTCTGTGAACATATACTTATTTTTCTAGATTATGTCCCTCAGGCATCCTGATATCCTTGAGGCCTTATTAGCCTGTGTTCTGACTTCCTGGTATAGATTTTTGTTGCTTGATACATCAACTCTCAAGTATCTGCAAGACATGCTTTGTCTGATAGGATGGTTCTTCACCACCAATTTGTATCTGACAAGATCTTTTGAATTTACCATCGTTTCTGTCTTTTCTGTAGATATTTCCATATTTAAATTTTTTGATGTGGTCAGGAATCGGTATAGTAGTCGTTGCAGATCGTTTTCATTTTCTGCTAACAGTAAGGCGTCGTTGTATCCTCCATTGACTTCTTAATAATAATTAAATTAAAGAGAAATGGACTCATACTGTCGCCTTGTCGTATTCCCGTCATGATAGGTATTTCCTCTGTTACTTCTTGTTGTGTCTTTATGCGTGTCTTATTGTTTTTATTTAGCTCTTCAATTACCGTAATATAGTTGTGGTTAACGCCATTTTTCTGAAGTATTTGCAAGACGTCTTTCAGTCGAACTCTATCAAACGCTTTTTTTAGATCCACTAGGCAGATGAAGAGAGGTTTATTGTATTCTATCGATTTTTCAATAGTCTGTCGGATAATGAAAATCGCATCAACTGTCGATCTGTTCTATCTAAACCGGTGTTGTTCTTCACTTATTGCAATTTAGTTTTGAAGTCATGATACGGTAGATGGCTGAGCGCAGAAACAATTTTTTTGGCCAGAAATTGAGTGTTAATCGCCGCGGTATGCTGTCATACAAGAGGAAAAAAGAATAATCTCTCCACAACTCGTGTCTAACTCGCGCAATTCAAGCAGCACGAAACATAACAGATCTACCATAATTTAGTTTTAACATTTTTAATAAAATTTTCGCCGGATTTTTGCCAGCTTTAAAGCAAAATTTAATAGCAACACATTGTTCGTTGAACTTGAAACTTTGTATGGAAGAGAGTAACTAGTTGCTAAAATCTCATGAAGATGGCGCTAGTAGTACCGATTTTATAGCCACAGGCTTAAAACTTATGAGACACTCTATGTATATAAGTACCATATGATATGCGTTGTTAGTTGTATTTGAACAGTGAGAGTGTTAAAAAGTAATTATTAAAGAGTTGACAGTAATTAGCGAAAAGTGTTGTCTTTGTTCGATCTTAATACGGAGAGAAATTCGTAACAATATTTTTCCGTCTAAGTGCCTCATTTGTCGGTTACTTAGTTTCTCCCAACACTACATTTCTGATTGTAATATTGCAGGGAGTCGTTAGCACAGTATTATGCAGTTTGTTAAAGGCTTGTTCTAGACTCTATTTAGCGACATTTGTCGACAAATTTCCTAAAATTAATAATTTACCGGCTGGTGATTACCAGACATTCAAAAGCTTATTATGCTGTTTAACTAATGTAGTTACCTATTTGAAATTTCCCTTTATATTATAATTAGAATATTGCCTTTTTTATGATGATATTATATCTTTATGACTGATGGCAATGCCTGATGAGATAAATTTAGATAAATTTGAAATGGAAATATCTAGTCTTGTTTTAAGCAGATGCAAATTACCACTCTTTCAGATGCCTTTGACATAGTAAATAAAATATATATAATTTTGATAATTATTTCTATTAAGTAAAATCTAGGAAACGACGTTTATTTTTTACACTATATTCTCTCTATATCAAGATCGCAGAATAAGATTCTGGCCTTGGTTTTCCCCAATGTTTCTTAGAGTTTTCCGGAAAACACAGAAAACATCACACTTTCTTCTCAAGATTTTTAATTGATTAGTACTAATCGAAATGCATTGTATATAATATATTTCAATTTTTTTGTACATATTTTAGCAAACAAATTTAGAAAAACGTGTATTTTTAACGAAAAATCAAAAGTAATCTTCGTAAACGTCAACCATTCTTTTTTTACTGAAAATGATAAATATTCACTGCGACGTTGCTAAATGTAAAATAAATTCATGATATATATTTGAACAAAACTACAAAATTTTACAATAATATAGTTTAATTTTTGAAACGGTAAACAAGTGTAAAATTAATATTAATCAAACGAAATATTCGGTTAGTTCAGGTTTAGCTTGGCTATAGTTAGTTTCGAAAACTTAAAGTAATTTGAAATAACCAAAACTAACCTGAAGTAATTTAAACCGACCTAGATGTTTTAATTTAAAAAAATGCTAATGCCAACAGAGACCACGTGAATGTGGTGAGTGTGACAAGAAAGGACGTAGGGAAAGATCTGAGCTTGTAGGCAAGCGGGAGGTTTAGCATCTGTTGCAAAAATTAATACGGTTGGTAAAATTATAAGGCCATGATATAAAAAGGTGAATTGGAATGATAAATTAGGTGGAAAAGGGTATTGTTTGGCATCAGAACAATTGAAGAAGTAGATAGCATAAAGAAATATCCAATAAAAGCAAATTATTATATCTTATTCTCATTAAAGCGAGGAAAAAAAAATTTATGGTACATGTTTGTGTGGTCAGAATATTTTTCCCTAAACAAATATTCCACTGAGTAGTCGGAGGCGTGTTCTTTACGTGTACGAAATTGCGAAACATTTTCACATCATCTCTCCAGGTCCTTTTAATGTTGTGAGTGCGGGTTCCAGTATCATGATTTACGAAATTTTGTTAACGATTCATGGTTATATGTTGAAAGTCTTCGTCTGCTAAGCAGTCATGCGCCTTCATCTGCTAAGCAGTTGTAGCTCTTCCAACAGTCTGATTCGACCGTAATTCCTGGTAATATCTAATTTTGAATGACTTCCAAAAAAGTCAACGGGAAAGAAAAAGAGCCAGGTTATTTCCTGCTCTATCGTCTGAAAATCAACTATGCTTTGATAATTCTACTCCTATTGTATTTTTTCTTACTCATATTGCAGGTGGTATTTTGCTGAAGTTATATATGTTATTGAATAGTGATCAAGTCTAGGCTTTTCTTTTATTTTCTACGATCAATTTAAGTATCTTGACATTGATTTCCTCAGGACCGGTAGCTTTTCATTTTTCTGTGTTTTCATTGTGTGAATAACTTCTCTTTTATTTATTTCTGGACCTTTTTTATTTATTTGCTTGTCTGTGGGTGGTGGATAACAGGGTCTGTCATCGTCGGAAAGTATTTGGATGAATTCTTTCCATCTTGCAAGTTTGTCTTCTGCCTGTGGTGAAGTTACTGATAAAACTTTATTACCTGCGAGGCCACATTTATAAGATTGACACAGTGGATGATTTGGTATGCACAGGCTAACCGGTTGTTTGAGAGGGTCTGAGATTGACACATAGATGGCGGCTCTAATAATATGTTCATACGATTTTTATTTAGTACTAATATTCAAATGATCCATGTCAAAATTTTATGATATTTCCATAATTAATTATAGAAATATAGAAATTTTAGGGACTCATCTTTTAATATTTTCAAAAAAATGGAAAATGAACGAGCTTCGTACGTTAATATAACATTGTTATGGCATCAAAAGTGCTAAAGAGAATCTGTTCCATCGAAAACAATAATTTGTCGCTGGTTTGCTGGATTCAAATGCGGTTGTACAGATACAAACGATGCTGAACGCTCTTGGCACCCACAGGAGGCTGTTACACAGGAATATGTCAAAAAATCCACAAGATCGTTTTTGACAACCGTAAAGTGAAAGTGCTTAGATAGATAGTTGACATCGTAAAGATATCAGTAGACTATGTACATTAAATTTTGCACGAGTATTGGAGTATGCGAAAGCTGTGGTCAAAGTGTATATCACGTTGACTAAAAACAACACCGTGTTGATAATTCGGAATGTTTGGAGCTCTTTGAGCGAGATAAAGCTACTTTTCTCATGCTGTGTTTGACAATGGATGGATTATAGCACTATACTCCGAAGTCAAATCGGCAGTTAGCTGAGTGGGGGATATATGATGAAAGCCAATCAAAGCGACCAAATAGGTAACATTGGTTGGCCAAGTTATGGCGTCTATATTTTGGGATGACCATGGAATGATATTCATCGATTATCTAGAAAATTGAAAAACTATCAATAACCAATATTATATGGCATTATTGGGGAGAAACCGTGAAAAAAAGCTGATCTTTCACCAAGACAATACTTTGTGTCACAAGTTGATCGTAACGATGACAAAACTGCATGAATTGTACTTCGAATTACTTCCACGTCCACCGTATTTTCCAGATTTGGCCTCCAGCGGTTATTACTTGTTCACAAACGTCAAAAAGTGCTCGCTGAAAAGAGACACGACTCCAATGAAGAAATTTTCGCCGAAACTGAAGCGTATTTTGAAGGATTGAACAAATCTTTCTATAAGAAAGGCATATATATGTTACAATGACAATGGAATAATTTTATAATTCTATAAAGAGACACCTGAAGCTGTCAGTAAAGTTTAGTTAACGGAATGGATTTGGAAGAAGATCGGCTTCTAATGACCCACAATCATGGTCAAACAAATAAAAAGCATCAAAGATCAATTATCACCTCTTTTTATTCATTTATTCGCACGCTTTATTTCATTTATTTTTTTAACGGATAATTATAAAAGCTTACAACTTTTAGCGCCTATAATAAAATAATTATTCATTTTATTAAACGAACACTTGAATAATTTTACAGACAGGATATTTTTGCATTAGTATTATCATTCCCAATAGAAATTATAAATTATATTTTGTTTTGTTACATTTTAACGTATTAACTTTAATTAATATATCAAATTCAATTATATTTTATTATTTTAAAATTTAATATTGTATTCCATTTAAACATGCCAGCACGAGGATATAAATAATTATAATGTAAAAGGCTTTTGGGCTCTGCAATTAAAAAATATTTAAAATAATTATTTAATTAACATTTATTTATTTAATGTGAAAACTGATCCGGTGTTTTACAAAGTAATAAGGTTATGTTTCAATTGACGTATATTAAAATAAATATATATTTATATGTTTAAATTTGACCACTTGGAAAATTTTTTAATAGTTTTTTATATAAAAAATACGTCTAAAAAGCCTAATACATAGGCATGTTATTGACATATATAGATAGTAAGAAAGACATCAGGTGTTCAGAAACACCTGCTGAACTAGTAAAGAACGTTATTGAAAAACTAACGTCCTTTCTTTTAGAACTATTTAACTGACTCCTAAATAATGATGATCCTATCCCAAGTATATGGAAAGAAGGCTGGAAAACACCAGTCCGACGAATGTTCAAACTATAGATGTATAACTGTAACCAGCACAATGAGTAGAGTATACGGAAAACTGCTTAGAAACATCGTAGAAACAGAATATGGCCCCCAAGAAATTGAAGAACAAGCAGGATTTAGAGCTGGCCGATCATGCGTAGATCATATATTTAGTTTAATCCAACTTAATGAAACGAAGGTGGCAAGAAATAGAGAGGTTCATCTGCTTTTTGTTGACCTCACAAAAGCATATGATACGGTGCCAATCCAAGAAGTCTTCAATTAACAATACAGCGATTCAAGCCATTAAACAGCTATACGACCAAGCATTCTCCAGAATTAAGATCGGCAATAACTTATCAGAATACTTTCATGTGACCAAAGACCTTCGCCAGGGATGTTGTCTATCACCAACTCTCTTTAAAATCTACCTTAATGAAGCTTTAAAGAATTGAAGAAGATTATGCCGTAGAATGGAAATAGAATTAGATAATGACCCCCTTTTATACACGCTTCATTTTGCAGATGACCAAGTGGTAGTGACCCAAGATAAAGAAAACCTCGAATTTATGACGAGAAAACTATTTAAAGAATACGCAGAGTGGGGATTAACTGTTAACGCAGTAAAACTAAATATATGTGTATCGGCGGAGAAGAAACAAATTTGGAAGTGGATGACAATATCATAGTAAAATCTTGTTCTGATTATACCTACCTTGGAACAAAGATCAATCAAAGTGTACGAACTGAAGAAGAAATATTGAAGCGAATAAAAGGAAAAAAGCTATCGGATGCCTAAACTCACTATTATGGTCAACAAACATCTCCAAGGAAAGAAAACATCTTTTATATAATGTAATATTTAAAACCGTTGTATTGTATGGATGTAAAACATGGCAGATAAATAAAACTTTAAAACGTAAACCGCTGGCTCTTTAAATGGACTTTTGGCGAAGATCTGCCGGAAAGTCAACGATCAAACGGATAACCAACGAGAGAATTAGGGAGATTATGGGCGTAAAGGAAAACATTCTCGATGAAATCGAATAACGTCAGCTGGTATGGTATGGATATGTGGAGAAAATAACGGACGAACATCTACTAAAGCAAATCCTAAAATGGACACTAAATGAAAAAATAAAAAGAGGAAGACCAAAAGTTACTTGGATTAAGGGCATTAACTGAGCCATGTCCGAAAGAAACTTACTTCCAAGGGATTGGGAAGACCGAAAACAATGGAGACTGGGAACCGGAAGGCGTAGAACGCCATGAAACCGGATATATATATATATATATATATATATATATATATATATATATATATATATATATATATATATATATATATAAATCCGGTTTCATGGCGTTCTAAATTAATTTATTTGAGTAAATTTAATGTAATTAGACTTTAAATTTAAGGTTGCTTTTTAAGGTGACTATGTGCATTAAATATACAGCTAGTATTCATTGAATTTGAGATATGTTACCACATATTTAAAGCACCAACCGAAAATTCTGAAACTACCAGGAAAAGGTGGATATTTTTCATAGAGGTAGTGCCCGCCATCTAGACCGGTTTCGAACTCAGTGTTTTCTGTCAGTACGAGGCAGACATGTATACTTCACCATAAGGAAATTAAGTCCTTTAAGCAAGTTATATCATACTAAACAAACAGTTCAATTCATGTAGCGCCATCTCCCGGAATCTCATGCAATGTCTATTGAATAATAATCTAAATTCCTTTACTATTAGGGTATATGTGAATTAATTTTAATGTATAGAAGTTGAAATAGATTTTCAGTTACTTTATTGAAATTTAAGATTTCATTTAATCAAATTTAATGTACAGCCAACTGATATTTCAATGAATTGCTTTAAATTTAAAGCAAATGTAAATTATTCACGATTTTTGTTTTAGAATGGACATTAAATTTAAGGTTATTTTTAACAGTGTAGTCGGTACAAAATATTATGATTTTTATTTTTCTTTTCAGTAACATATTCAGCTGGAAACGGTCTAAAATGGGTCCGAGTTAATGTCCCGCAGTACAGAGTACCTGGAGAGATCGCGCAGCTTCAATGCGATTACGATTTAGGAAACGACACACTGTACTCCGTCAAATGGTATAAAGAACATGAGGAATTTTACAGATTTGTGCCAAAAGCTCGGCCTCCAGCGAATTCCTATAAGGTCGATGGAGTTCACGTTGACGTAAGTTTTTTAGAATTTTTATATTTATGTATGTATATATATATATATATATATATATATATATATATATATATATATATATGTATATATATATATATATATATATATATATATATGTATATATATATATATATATATATAAAATCTAGTTTCAGTTTTTCTTTAATTAATTACTTGTCAAAATATTGTTGATTCATAGAGAAAATTTATAAATTTTAACAGTTTTTACTAACAGTTTCCAAATTGTAAATTAAAAGAGCTATCGTTCGCGTAGTAGTGATAAGTCAAACCAATGTTTAAGAACCTTAAATTTTTTGAACAAGAGCGTATTTTTCTTCCACATAGTGTTTAAGAGATTTGAAGAATTTAACGATTTTTTTCTATATATCCCATGTTAGTAGTTATTTGTTTTATTTGGTAATCATTTAACGCCGACTTCAAAAATTTCTATTTCGTATAAAATTTTATATCAATTTTTTGATTTTCGGTTTCGAATTCGTTAAGTACTAACCTCTCAAGGTTTCCAAGATCGCAAAAAAGTACCCATTATATCCAAAGTTACAACTTTAGATAAAATGGTCGTACGTTACGATGTCCACGATTGCATTTTCCTTGTCCGCTGGTAAAATCTTTATGGATTCATCCTTACGAAGTTCTTTTAAGGTTGATGCTTCTAGCTTGGAGAGATTTTGAACTGGATTTTTCTTGTCTTACAAAGTTGATTTTGTTTTCCACCTAAACGCATAGGAATGGTTTTCGTCGATTTCTATAGGTTCTGTAGAACTTATGATCTCTAAAACAGGCATGCTTTTTTGTGTTATTGCGAAATTAAGCCCCTTGCTTATAAGTTTTGATGTGGAAAGTCTGTATATCAGTGTACCATTAGGGGAATCACTAGACATAATCAAAACTGGACTTTCAAATGATACTACTTTATCAGACCGAACCCCGTTACCACTGAACGAGGTGATGGACCTTTTGGAGTGTTGCCTGCGTAATGCTAACGACGGGCTTTCGATGGGTTCTTCACTCCCTCCAGTTGTCGGCAAGATATATATATATATATATATATATATATATATATATATATATATATATATATATATATATATATATATATGGAATGGTTCGAAACTCATGCCATAGAAACGGCAACAGAAAGTCTGGTTGAGATATGTCGATGATACCTACATTGTATGGAAGGGCAATGATCAAGAACTTAATGATTTCTTGAAACATCTAAATACCATTCGAGCTACAATTAAGTTTACCATGGAAAAAGAGGTAAATGAGCAATTGCCCTTCCTAGATGTTATGGTGAATCATTTAAACAAAACTAATAAAACTTCAGTATACAGAAAGCCAACACATACTGGACAATATCTTTATCATAGTTCTAATAATTTTATTGTAACAAAACGGGGAATTATACGCAACCTCTATAATCGCACTATATCTATACGCAATAATGTCGATTCATTGAAAAAAGAGGTAGCAAATATTAAGTTCGAACAGAATGGTTATGCTTTAAAACTAATTGGCGATATCATAAAAAACTTTAGAACAACGAACACTGGACAGCATGAAACACACTCCTTTTTCACAATTTCGTACATTAAGGAAACTTCAGAGAAAATAAGATGAAAAGTTATAATATTAAAACAGACTTTAAATCAGGAAATAAACTTAGAGTTCATTTAACAAAAACAAAACCAATAACTACCGATACGAAAGAATGTATTTACGAAGTGCCATATGAGTCTGGTGAAATATATATTGGAGAAACTAAACGACCACTAGAAGTTAAAAATTAAGAAACATAAAATTCATACACAACAAGAGGAAACATCGAGATCAGGTATTGCAGAACGCGCCTGGGATAAACAACACCATATAAAATGCTTTGATGCTGCGGCAATATATTTGGAACCCAACATGAAAAAAAGAAAACTTATAGAAACAGCTTACATTGAAAACAATAATGGAATCTTCAGTAAACCGAGTGTTGAGATACCTAATCTTTGGCAACCACTATTTTGTAATATCTCATATCATTGAGGTGTGTACAGGGTGAGTCAACGATTGGATGAAGTAGGTTTGTGCCTTTTCGGTGAAATTAACAAAGAAACTATATTTATGGTTTGATACAGTTTATTTTTACGCAGATTTTAAAAATATTTAGGACTCTACAGGGTGAGCCAAAAAACTAGGACAGCATAAAGTTGTATTTTTTTAAATAGAACACCCTATATACGAATCGTATTTTCGATTTAGCTTATAATTTTAAATCTTTTTTATTAAGGGTTTACTATAACAAAACTTTATAGTTTCTGAGATAATTAAGTTTAAAGAAAAAAAGTCACATTTTCAAGCATCAATTCAATCCTAAATAACGTTTTCAATTTTGTGACAAATATATTCAAATTTGGAATTTAGCAAGGCCAAGGACAAGGTAACATGATTTTTATCTAATATTTGCAATAAAAGCTACAGGGTGTTGAACACATCGGCTCAAATTTGAACAAGTTTAAATGAATAAATATTTTTTTTTTAAATGGTACACCCTGTATATTTTCATGTTATTTAATAGAGTAATAAAAACCCTAAAAGTTTTGTTCAATATATCCTATACCTATTTATAATAGTTTTTGAAATATTTCAGTTTTTCTTATTTTCCCTACTTTTTTACAGAAATAGTCTTCATTATCATAGTAGCCATGTAAAATAATAAAAAGAAACTACAGAAACAAACAGAATGTGGTTAAATATGATGAAATACATTATTCGTTATATTACAACGGCAATAGTTTAATTAAACATAATGTGAAAAAATTAACACAACAATAACGACAAGGCAAATACATATTTACTTTTATACTAAATTGAAACAAAAAAATTACCTATTAAATACTGAGATTAATTATTTCTTTTTAGTAAGTGTTCGAATAAACGACCCTCTTGTGCAATGCACAAATTTAGTATTTTTTGCAGATTTTCTCGGACCCTGGACAAAATTAGTGGCGTTATTGTTCTAGAGGTATCCTTAATCCTGTTTCGCATATCTTCCACTGTTGTTGGTGGATTAACATACACCTTATTTTTAATATAACCCCATAGGAAGAAATCTAATGGGGTAATGTCGCAAGATCTTGGTGGCCACTCAATGAAACCCCCACGTCCAATTCATTTTTGCGGATATCGTTGGTCCAAAAACGCACAAACTTCACGATGGTAATGCGGAGGCGCACCATCGTGCTGGAACCACATACTGTCGAGCTCATCCCTATCGAGACCTTGAAGCAGTTGGGGTAGTTCTTCTTGTAGAAAGTTCAGGTAACTATGGCCATTTAGTGGTTCATTAAAAAAGTGGGGTCCAATAATTCGATTATGATGAATACCACACCAAACATTTAATGACCAGTGGTTTTGATGTTGCACCTCTCTAATCCAAAATGGGTTTTCTGTGGCATAATAATGCATGTTGCGTCTATTTACGGCACCGTTACTTCTAAAAGTAGCTTCATCACTAAACATTACCTTGCATAATAAATTTGGATTTAATTGAATCTCCGCATTTATTGTACGACAAAAGTTTACACGACTTTCGAAATCCTGTCCATGCAATTTTTGGTGTAATTCCATGTGATATGGATGATACCTATATTTCTTGGTAGTACGATTAGCGGTGGATTGTGATGTTTCACATAATGCTGCTAACTGACGGCTACCAATATAAGGATTTTCCTGAACATTTAACAATACTTGTAGTTCTTTTTCTTCATTAGTTACTGGTTTGTTGACCACTTTACGTTTTGGATAATCAACAGTACCAGAAGAATCAAATCTTTGCATTAAGTTTTGAAAAGTATGGGTATTAGGCTGGCGTCGATCAGGATACTTCATTTTGTAAATTCTTTGAGCAAGAAGGCAATTTTTTTGAGCCTCTCCAATTGTATAAATCATATCTATTAACTCATTCTTTGGAAAATTCATTTTACAATATAAGATAAATGCAAAAAAAAAACAAACTACACTACATAAAAACCAAAAGAAGGGATTGCGGTTATAAATTTGACACACAGAAAAATGTTCTTTTACATTGTTTTTGCCATGGCTACTATGATAATGAAGACTATTTCTGTAAAAAAGTATGGAAAATAAGAAAAACTGAAATATTACAAAAACTATTACAAATAGGTATTGGATATATTGAACAAAACTTTTAGGGTTTTTAATACCCTATTAAATAACATGAAAATATAGAGGGTGTACCATTTAAAAAAAAAGATATTTCTTCATTTAAACTTGTTCAAATTTGAGCCGATGTGTTCAACACCCTGTAGCTTTTATTGCAAATATTAGATAAAAATTATGTTAACTTGTCCTTGACCTTGCTAAATTCCAAATTTGAATATATTTGTCACAAAATTGAAAACGTTATTTAGGATTGAATTGATGCTTGAAAATGTGACTTTTTTTCTTTAAACTTAATTATCTCAGAAACTATAAAGCTTTGTTATAGTAAACCGTTAATAAAAAATATTTAAAATTATAAGCTAAATCGAAAATATGATTCGTATATAGGGTGTTCTATTTAAAAAATACAATTTTATGCTGTCCTAGTTTTTTGGCTCACCCTGTAGAGTCCTAAATATTTTTAAAATCTGCGTAAAAATAAACTGTATCAAACAATAAATATAGTTTCTTTGTAAATTTCACCGACTCACCCTGTACAGTGAAGCGAAACTTGGCGCTTCAATGGACACAGTCCCTATATAAGCTCGTAGTTTTAAGACAAAACATTCCGTTTATCCTTGATTACGATTAGAGATACAACGTAATCGAAACGTCGTAAAAATAAATAAAAATAAAGACAATACAAGTCCGACAACCACATTTTAGATGATCTAGAATGCAGATGGAAGATTTACTTGTTCAACTCCGAGGAAGTTATGTGGTATTGCGGAGCTGTAATGCGACAGAAAATAAAAGCGATATTAAAATAGAAAGTCCTAATCAAGAAATAAATTTAAAATAAACTTTTTCTTTTAAAAACTTTATTATGCTTCTAAAATTCAGGATTTTTATCAAATGACTGAAAAACAAGGTTTACTAATGTCTAGGAACATTCATGCTGCAAACACAAATGAAATTTCACTGTTTATGAACTGATGCTGACGATGTAAATGGAAGTTTCTTGTAAAGAGGTTTTGGATGTAAAATTTAGAGTAGCCGTTGAAATTTTAACTTTCATATGTTTTGTATCGACATGTAGGAAATTTTATTGTATTTCTCAATTAGAAAGTAAATTGTGAATAATTTTACATCAGTTATTAACTATTGATGTTATAAATTTGATTAGTAGCAATAATATGTGTTTTCAAAGATTAAATTAATCCTATTAATATTTAAGCTTCTTGCGTACTACAGAAAATTTTTATTGAAAAAGGGCTTTCAAAAAATTCTTCTCATATTCTAGTTTTATTGCGCTTCAAAAAACGCATTCTGCAATTTTAAATGCTTTAGGTCCAATTTTAGCGGAAATACACGCAGTTTGGTGTGTAATCAGTTAGAAAAATGAAAAACAGTTCCGTTTTTGCTATCATTTTGTGAAAGGATTAGAAACTTTGTTTAAAACTAGGTTTATCAAACAACGGAACGCTGTTGCATTGCATATTATGTTTGTAAAATATTCAGGTACTTCCGCCAGCTTAATTGGAATACATGAAAATTAAATAAAAAAGCGAATCGCTTTCGGGTATTTCCTGGTTTTATATGCTACACGTCGAATTCTGAAAAATTTGATAGATATATGCGATCGAGTCTTTCAAAAGGTCTACCTCGTTTTTGTTATCAACAGATCATAGCTTACTTGATGCGTCTTTGACATAAAACTAGTTTTTGTTTTAATTTTGTGTTTTATCTATCTATCTATCTCTATATATATATATATATATATATATATATATATATATATATATATATATATATATATATATATATATATGTATATATATATATATGTATATATATATATATATATATATATATATATATATATATATATATATATGAAGTAAAATGCGAACAGTAAATGCAAACTTCTCTCCATCATATCCTTTCTGTGTTAGAGGTTGCACAGTTAGAATAAATTGTTATAAAACGCAATTTATCCTATTCCACCACCATCGAGATGATGGCCTACCTGTACCACCATATCGAGAAGAAAATCAAAACTTACCCTCCCCGCCACAGTGATACGGCAGAGGTACATGTTTCGTCTCTACTAGACTCATCAGGGTACCGACATGCACCTGGCTGTGCAAAGGACAGATCGGAAGGAAGCATGCACATACTGAACGCGGCTTCTCCGACCTTCCGCCGGATGGCGTATATATGTTAATGCGGATTTCACGGATTCCTCCGTGTGAGATGCAATAGCAATGGATATATCCACATTATGCCGTTGTAGTGCTGAAATCACATTCAGCAAACATACAACTATATACAACTCCGCGTATCAATGAAGTAAAATGCGAACAGTAAATGCAAACTTCTCTCCATCATATCCTTTTTGTGTTAGAGGTTGCACAGTTAGAATAAATTGTTATAAAACGCAATTTATCCATCGAGATGATGGCCTACCTGTACCACCATACCGAGAAGAAAGTCAAAACTTACCCTCCCCGCCACAGTGATACGGCAGAGGTACATGTCCTTTGCAAAGCCAGGTGCATGTCGGTACCCTGATGAGTCTAGTAGAGACGAAAACACGGAGGAATCCGTGAAATCCACATTAACATATATATATATATATATATATATATATATATATATATATATATATATATATATATATATATATATATATAATTAACGATTTAGATGAAATTTAGCACACTATGTGTAATTTGATCTAACTCAAAAGATAGAATTGCTATATCTTAATTAACGATCTCAGTATTTTTTTATTGCAAATTAATTATTTTTTTAGAACAAAGAGTTATAATAATCAAAGTTTCATAATTTTCTAACCGATGGCGGTGTAAGTTACTTACTTGGTGTAACCAGGGGCGAATCCAACCTCTCTCTTTGGGGGGGGGGGATGATATCGCAAAAGTACAGTATGGCAAGAGAAAACAAGTCGACGGGGGGGGGGGGGAGATACCAGTAACATTCTCATTTTTAGTTTAGGAAGCTATCTCAAGAAAAACAAGTTATCAACCGGGGGGGGGGGAGTGCCAGCAGCATGCACATTCCTAATATAAAAGGCAGAATCGATTCTATTTTCCTGAATTCAAAGCTATTGGGAGGGGGGCGATCGCAAACATACACATTCCTATACTTTATTCAAGAACTAGAGAGAGTAATAAAGTTGTTACCGAAACTTCCAACGTACCTGCTCCAGTTCCGCAGGTAACTGATGACTGCCGTAAATCTAATTATATTTAATCATATATAAATAAGCTTTTATAATTTTTTAATTTCTGTCAGTGAGCAAAGTACACCTTACAGTGTGTCCTTACTGATTTATCTTGTTTGCGCTTGTTTTTATATATTATTTGAGATTAGTGAGATACCCGAAAGATATGGCTTCCACCTCTATATTTATTCCAAAATCGTTAAACTAGGGCATTTTTTCCTCAAGGAAAAACTTCTTACAATGAATGTTTATGATGCCCTAAGATTTCAATATCTAGATAATAAAGTTAAAAGCTCTGTTGAAATGTATTCCAACATGACAGGAGTTGGAAAATCTACTATGTATCGAATACTGAAGGAGAAAAAAACGATTGGAATTGTTAGTACTCTCAAGCTACATTCGATCACAGGCAGACGAAAAACCTCGTTGGAAGAAGAGATGAAAACTGCAATAAAAGGAGTTGTACATACATTTTATTATGAGAAATTAAAAGAACTGAACTCTGAAAATTGCTCAGAGAACTTAATTTTTGCTGGGAAAAATCAGATATAAAATCTGTTCTTATAGATCGTCCGGAAACTGTTCGTTGAAAAAGGAAATATCTCTTTCAAGTAGAAGGTAGAGTTGCTTGAAATATTACAACTTACAAAATTAGTAATTTACCTGAACTTTTGAAGGATTTTTTAAAATAAAGTTTCTGCTGAAAATTGGGAAAAATCCATATAATAAAGGGATAAAACAAAATGTGGAAACTTGATCTCATGATCGGTGAGATAGAGCAACCAATTATAATTAATTTAAGCGAAGATAGCTTCACTGACTGTGATTAGGAATTAGATACCTAATGTTTACCAGTGTAAACACAATTTATCATTTAAATTTTTCTTTTTGTTGTATTTTATTGTTTATATATTTTTTTATTTATTTTTATCTTAGTGTTTTCGACTCTTTAATTTCATATATATTTAATTCCAATTAACCGTTTTTTTATTATTTCATTATTGCATTTGTGTCTTTTTCTTTAGCGTGTAGAATTAACATGTTTATTTTATTTTTTTGGGTCTATCGAATTTCCAGATAATAAAGTATATTAAATTAAGATATCAGTACAATAGAAATAAAAATAATTAAGTCACTATAACATATAAAAACCAATTACATTTAAATCCCTTTTTAGTGTTTATTTGTAATTCTGCAGATGGTTTAAGAAATAAATAAACTGGAACGTCAAATATCCTAAAAATGTTTTTAATTAATAATATAATGACCGGTAGCCCCAAAAATATTTTAATATTATATGGACGAATTTATTTTTTTATATATGTTTAACTTCTTGTATTTTTGACACTGGGTATGTTGTAAGTATTTAAATTATAACTTAGAATTTTTTGAGAGAAAAAGGCTACGTTTTAGTCTGAATGTCCCTAAAACTGTTTCTATGTCAAAATTAGAAATAATAAAAATACAGTTGTGATTTGAGTTAAATATGTCAAAATTATCTATATTTTCTAATGTATGTGAATTATTAAGAAATCATAAGAAATAAAATAATATAAAATTTTTTTATTTTAAGTTTATTACCGAAATAATATTCTATGTCATAAATACTTAGTGATAAAATAAACCTCCTTCCGACGTCTATGACAAGGATTAAAATCCTTTTAACACTTCACACTTCCAAATATCTATTGTTATTCAACCCAATTAGGGTATTTTTGATTATAAAATTTCTAATCCATTCCTACGAAAAATATATGTGTCTAACAGATTTTGCTGACGACACCGGACTAAAGAACACTGGTTGCGAAGAAAAAAAGGGTAAAAAATGGTTTATTACCCTCTCTAGTTCTTGAATAAACTATATTATAAGAAGCAAAATCGAGTCTATTTTCCTGAACTCAAAGCTGTTGAGGGGGGGAGGGGCGATCGCCCCTACCGACGCCCCTTGGATCCGCGCCTGGGTATAACCCATCAACAACTTTTGTTATCTAGGTTGGGTAGACATCCAATAGATGGCGCTGTATTTAGATTTTGAACTTTCCATTGATGCTACGATTTATTTCACGTCCACGTGTATTTCTGATTTATAAACTACATAAACTTCCTTTTTTCATTTTCGGAGTATCATTGTTTCAATTCATTCTTATTGTGCTGCATATCATTTTGTGTGTTATTATTTTTAATTACTATATAATATTAATACTTATTAATTTCGTGTATGACACTACAGACACTACAAAATAATTTCGTGTGTGAACTTAGTTTTGATTTTTAATTAAGTTTTTTTTTAATATTAAATCAAAAGTATGTAACTATTAATTGACTTACTTATAATTTTTTTTTATTAAGAAGAACAATAATTTTTATTTGAAGTTTCATTTAAAATAATAATAATACACGAAACTTAGTGTATAATTTTGATTTAATTTTTTGTATTTTTTTTTTATTTTGATATATATTTATGTATAAGATATGGTCGCAACAGAAAATTGCATTGGCAATTGTATCATTAGCCATTGCTGCCAATTGCACAATGATCCATTGGCACAAATATTTTCTAATCAATTGTTGAATATTGGAAACGATAAAATCGAACTGCATCCAAATACGCAATGTATCAAATGCCAGACAATTTCTGCACTATTGTTCAGTCAAAAAATGAACTAATTGAGAGTGTCTTCCCGGATATACTCAATAATTACTTAGACCATAATTCGCTCAGTAATCGTGTAATTTTGGCACTAAAAAAATGTTGATATTGTCGAAATTAACTATCATTTATTGCCAGGTGATCTGATGACCATCAATTTTCCAATAGAATTTTTGAAATTCTCTGGATATGCCATGAATGTCACCACACAATCTTCATCTGAAGATTGGTTCGTCAGTCATTCTGTTGCGTAATTTGAATCCACGAAAATTATGCAAGGTACACCTTTGGTCATCAGAAGAATCACTGGAAAAGCAATGTCGTCCTTTTGCCACGTATTCCCACGATACCATCAGAATCTCCAATACCTTTTAAAAGACTTCAATTTCCGATCCATTTGGCTTTCGCGATGACAATAAACAAGTCGCAAGATCAGACAATGCCTATTTGCGGCTTGGACTTGGAAAAATTCGTGTTTCTCCCATGGGCAGCTATATGTTGCATGCTCACATGTGGGAAAACGATCGAGTCTATTTGTGTTAGCAAAATGCAGGTTAATCAGAAATATTGGGCACGGGTTAGCACTTAATTAAGTTAATATTATTGATTATTATGATTTAGAATAAGTAAAATAATTATTAAAAGTTGTTAAAGATCAATGTTATCTATCTCATTTATAAAATTAAACATTTATATGTTGTCAGTTTAGAACTTCGTAGGTTATTTATTTATTACAAATTATGTTCGGATGTGAAATAAATAAAAAGAAAAATTTTATGTTGGTTTGTACTTAATTTAATCTATCCGCCATTCTTTACCAATCAGTTTCTTAACAATATTAAATATTTTATTGTATAATAATTTAATGGATTATAAGTATGTCACTGCAACGCGTGCCCAGGTCTGCTAGTATATATATATATATATATATATGTCTCAAAATCTGTGTTTTTTTATACTGAATCCGTTAGCATTAAGAATTTTTCCCGCCTTAATACTCTTTGAGGTTTTTACAATTCATGTCAAAATTAAATTACAACACACATTATTTTTTTCTCAAGTTAGGACTTTAATTGTGAAAAAAATTTATTTGGATGCTAGATGTGTTTAACACAGAATATTATACAGGGTGTCTAGAAAATACGTGTACAATGTTCGACCACCGATTCTTGATGTCAAAATAGGTCTGTTTAAGCCAACTTAGTATTATCGGATCCTATTTCGCTTAGGCGGTACAAGACGTCAATGTTTTAAGAAAATATTGATTTTTCTAAAATTTCTTAAAAAGGTGGTAACTGAATTCAATAAATTTTGGTGTGTGGTCTAAAATTATAATATGACGTTTTCTAGTGGTATAGCGACTGACTAAAAAGTAATGCAAGTGTTATAAAAGTGACGTCACTTGTAAACATCGCTTCTGATTTTTTGTGTCATCAACATTATGACAACCTAGATATTTATATCAAATAATTGTATATTATTTTCGATATTGATTAAGTATAATTTAGGCTTTTTAAAAATACATAATGTGTTTATTTTATTTAGAAAAACAAGGTCAGAATTCGTTATTTTCAAAAATTGACTTTATTTGTAACAGTTGGTCATGGCCAATTTATAAGAAACAAATGAAAAATTTTGACAGTAATAGCTATACTAAAGATTAGATACTTTAAAAATTAATTTTATTGTTTTTCTATATTTTCAATAGTAAATACTTAACTTTTATTAAATTTTTACTTTAAACAATACTGTTATTATAAAACCAGAATAACGAAATTTGATTGCAAAGAAACAGGAACAACACTATTTCATAAAACTAAGGTAAAAATAACAACACGAAACACTGAAACTAAAAACAATCAAGAGCTTTTGAAAGATGCTTTTCAAAATGATGGCCATTTTCTCGAATGTAATATCCTCACAGTTTTGTTATTCTTCTAATTGCATTTAAAAAATGAAGAGTGAGAACCGAACACTATATTTTTGATAATAACTTCAATACTCTCTAAAAGCGTCGAAAATGGGACACCCGTACTTCTGCTTTACGAGCGCCCCACAAAAATAAGTCACACATATTTAATTAAGGGGGGATCTTGTTTTAGAAGGTTCGAAAAATCTTTTTTATTACTAAAATCTATACCTCTATATACCTCTATATCCAAGACTATATACCCATAGTTCTAGAGGCTAATTATAATTATTTTCGAAGATACATGACTAAAAGCAGCGCGGCATCGAACAGATGTGAGAGTTTTCTCTAGTTTTCATTTTTACGGTTTTCTTAAACTGGTGGTCGTGATTGCAAGAAAACTAGAGGATAACTTGGAACGAATCAAAGTGTGTTATCTTCAGTTTTATGTCCTCTTCTATATGAACTAAAAATTGAGGAAAAATTATGATTTTTTTTGTTCGAAAAAGCCTGTTTTTTTTTCAAACCTCGTAAAACTTTGAATTTTACGATTTCTTCGGGTTTCCTTAGTTTACTTAAAAGAAAAATGCATAAAAATTATGTTTTTCTTTTGGTTTGTCTGTTTTAGACAAGAATAACGACCTGTATATTTCCCACTGATCGGAGACTTCAGTTGTAAGGCGCTCTACTAATATGCACATCAAACGACTGTATTTCATTATTTCACGTTGAAAAGATGTTTTTGTTAAGCTGAAACTTACACGAAAAAACCTAAAAAGATAGCTATATTCAAATTATTTCTTTCTTCCTCAAAAAATATCCAAAAAAAAACACTTTTTTTAGGCCCCCTAAAGCAGGATCCTCCCTTCTCTGGAGAACGTGGTGATCATCTTACTGGTGTTGCTTCTTCCAATCAATCGGTTGGGATATTGGTAGTGTAAATATTCTCGAGTAGCAACGCGAAAATAGGGTGGGGCACCATCGTGCATATAACATGGTGCTCGGCGTAGCAAAATAGGCAAATTTTCTAGAACTAGAATGTGTTTTGCATAAAAATATTTCCATTTATCCTGTTTGGAATCACAACAGGACCAATAAGGAAGCGATCAATAATACCGCTATTCATGCATATAGTTCTAGACTTTAAATAATTTTAAATAAACATTAATTCAATTTAACATGTGAGAATTAAATGTGAATGGTGTAATTTATAAACTTGTTCAAGTATCAGATGACCAATGTGTACTATAAAAAATATACACATAAAAAATCTTAAATAGTTTAAAAGTTAAAAATTTAAAAAGAGAAAATAGTCATCTAAGTAAAGAACGACCTTGGCTTGCAAGGTCATTTGAAGGTCATCTTTAGATTAAATAGAACTCTCCCCAAAAATATCGCCGTTTAAATCTTAGATCTTGACTTAACCGGCTGGATGTTGGTCTTGCCTTAACAGGCTAGATCCTAATCCTACCTTAACAGGTAGGATTTCCGATCTGGTCCTGACTGTAACCTCAAGGGTTAAGGTAATTTTTTTAAATACCTTACAATTTTTTTATCAGCATTTTTCTTAAAATAGGTATTGACAATATTGTTGGGGAAGTCAAATTTTACCTTGTTCTCTGTTCATTTCCAGAATTAAAAGTAGTGGTCTCCTTTCAAAATTCAAAAATGACCTTCAAATGACCTCAAAGATCAAGATTATGGTCATGATCAAGCACATTTTTCGAATTCCTATACCTTTTTTTGGCATTTTTTTTCAAAGTTAGTATTTATGAAGTTAGCGGAAGGTCCACACTTTTAGAACATGTTTTATAATTTTTACTTTATGATGCAGCTATTAAACCTTTATGTCATTTCTCTCTACGCGTTATTTAATAAAACCTATATCTTTTTTATTATTGATTTTTCCTTAGTGCCTCATCTGATGAAGGTTATCTCAAAATTATTGTTGCTTTCATTAGCAATTTACGTTAACAACCTTTTTATCTTACATATACCTTTAGCATATCACATGATAATGACAATTTAATAACAATTAACTAAGGCTCCCTCACACTTTTTCTACAAAGTATAAATCTGAAACGTTGTATCTACCAATACCAATTTTTAGTATCTCACAGCCGTCTCTAATTTGTGCTTAACCTAATTTTTATTTCCAACCATAATCCTCTTATTTTTCGGAATAGATGTTTATACTGCAAGAGTGCCATAATAAGGTCGTTGAGGAAAACAAAGCCCCATTGATTATGATTTTCATTCTTCGACGACATCTAATTTACCGTGGAAATTTATGGACGCCGTAAATATCAAGTGCAATTGGCCGAAAACTTATATATATCGGAAAGGTCAACCTCACTATTTAGGACTTAAAAGAATATTTTAATGATGGCAATTAAAAAGATATATCTTTTTTGGGTTTCGGTCATAATATTACTTCTATGGAATTAATACATGTTTTGATCTTACGTTTTAGTTTATTTTATTATTTAAACCACCTTCAGAGTATTAAACTGTAAGAAGCAACGAGAATTTGTATTTTGTTAATATACAAATTGAAAAACTAATGTTAACTAGTGGGTACAATTATAGTAATACATTTAAACATTTTTGTATACAAAAAATAACACTGCTGTATTATTTTTATATTTTTAATCTATTTTGTTGAGTGTTTGAAGGTATATTGGTAAATAGATAGAAAGGTTCTGGGACATCTGCAATTTTATTGCCCTTTTAGGTTGTTATAAACATTACACAGGTTATTTATATCTGTCCTAAAATGTATGTCACATGGTGTTCTTTTAATGTGATTCGTTACTTTTATTGTTTTTTTTTTGTATAATTAATTTCTGTGTTTAAGATTTCAGCGTTATTAAAGTCGATATTATGTAAGTTATCTATTGCATAGTTGTTTATACGTATTATTTTTTCAAACAGAAAAAAGGAAAAGATTTATACAAACAGCTTATTTCTTGCAAATACAATTTTGGTCCTCATTAGTGGAGCTCTATCGAACCGAGACCAACATTGGCAGCTCCACTGATGAGATCGTAAGGTGGTCGAAATGCGTATGGAGAGAGGACTAGAGTTGTATTTACAGAAAACAAACTGTGTAATGGAACAATTATTAATTATTTTATACTGTTTAATGAAAAGTATGTTCTACTAAAATCAGTAATTAAATAATCACTCTGTGGATATGATTTTATCCAGGGAAACGGGATAGTATATTTTTTTATTGTCACCCAAAAAAGTTTAAAGGAAAAATAAATCAATTATCGGACTTAAGCATAATCTTAACTTAATCATCTTTAAGTCGTTTACATTTTTTCTTAAAAATATACAAACTCTGTCAATTTATGACGTTATAAACTAAAAGATCATCTTTAAGATTTATAAATAAATCTGTCGAAGAAATCCTAACCTGGCTATGTAATTAAAACCGAATCGATAAGAGCCGAGGGAGGTCGTAACATGTGGTATATGCAAATACCGTTAAAATTTATTAAAATATTTTTCCATCATTAGGAAACAAAAGATTTATCAAATAAACTCACTATAATTTAATAAATCGTTTGGCAAAATGTAAAAAGAATTCCTATAATTGCTTTTTTCTATTCACAAGAAATAATGAGTTAGATATCTACTTCCAAAATAGGTAAGAAGAGGGAATAGTTTTTTTCAACAGTGGTTATCTTATTATTCTTTTAGTTACAGAAAAACCTAGAATAATTGTATTAACCCTTTTGTATAAAAAATAAGATTAAGATGCTTCAATCTAGATCAATTCGGGAATTAAGTATTCGGTATAGAATAGTTAACGCCCTCTACATTTCATGAATGTAATTGACGTTTACAGGGTTCCATGGGGTGACAGAAATGCCAATGAGAACCCGCGTAGTGCCCAGGGAGGCCAGTTTGGCATTTAAAAAAAAACGGTCTGGGGTTCGATAAGGTCGGTACCATTTTGAGAAGAGTCTCTTAGAAAATTACTTGTCTTGTATAAATGGTGTGAAGGTTTTCTTTGTTTTCGTTTTCGTTTATTTCTTTTGGGGAAGTTAAGGGAATATATTGTGTTATTTCATTCGAAAATTTAGTGATTTTAATAATGTTTGTTTAAGTAATATAAATAACTGTTAATCTTTTTCTGTTTAATATTTTAGAAAGCTATTTATAGGTTTTATCTTCTAAACTGGGTTTTACATTTTTACTAATAGAATAGCCAACGGGAGCACTTATTTTAGTATTTCGATATTGTTGTTCATTTCTAATTTTAAGTTTCTCATTGTAAAAAATTTCGCTTCCTATTTATTTTTGTTAATAAACTTAAGTGTTTTGAAATACCTGGTTTTTTAAATTTATTAAAAACCTTCTTGCGATTAAACTCGTGAACGCACTGCTTTAAAAACTTCAAATCAAGAAACGTCATTTAACCAGTTACTTAGTATCCTTGCCTGAGTCCTGAAGTCCGGAGTTTTGATAGTAGTAAGCCGTAAATAACCTGTACTTGTTTGGAACTAAAACTGCAAAAGCGAAGATGAACGTCTGGACTTCTAAGGATCCTTTCTCTTTGTGATAACTATTTATAGGTTTTTAGAATAGCTACAAATTAATATGGGACAGCAGCAGTATGAATGTAGACGGAACGGCCAACACTACCCAAAATATTCCGCTTGTAGGAGTCCATGATCAAATGCTGTACTATCTGTATATATTTTTTCCTTTTCTCTGCTTGAAACATATAAACAATACAATGGACATTTTACTTAATATCCATTTAAGAACAATTAAAGGAATAATCCACATTATGCTACTCAATTTCGTCAACTTCGATAATTCATATCTTAAAATTGAAACTTTTCTTACAGCATTATCTTATTATAAACTTTCAATTAGCACAAATTTTCGTTTCAAATGCCAGTTACATGAAATACTATTAATTTTTACTTATTTTTGCGGTCACTCTTTTAGTCATTTGAATTTATCACAGAAATTTAGAACACGGGACGGGAGGAGATTTGTTACCAATCGAAGATTCTATTTAGGGAGCTGAACAAGCTCCTTATCCTTCTTTGGTGATAGATTTATGAATATCGTTTGTTTCTTTGTCATGATGAAATCATAAATTATGCTTTATACACAATCTTTTCGCAATCATGTAAAAGGTTATTAAACATAAAAATTTCATATTATCCAAAGGTATTTTTGTATATCAGTATAATTAGTCCAAAAATGTAAAAGAGTATTTTATTTTTCCCCATCGGTTTTATGAGATTTACCAAAAGGAACGAAGGATTATGGATATCCATTAAATACATTTTAAAAACAAATGAAATACTAATTATAACTTTTATATTTTCCGTCCGATTATTTATCCATCAATAAACAACCGAAAAATTTTTATTTTAGGTATTTTTCAGTGATTTATAATTCAGTTTGACCAACTAAAATTTCGTTTAAACTTTATACAGATTTAATGTATTAATTGATTTTTATTACTATATTTCTATGAAAGAATTGAATATTTAAACAACCTAACTAGTTTACGGTTCCAAAAAAAGAAGGTTTTGGGTGGAATTTAAACCTCCGATAATAAAAATCTATGAAAAGATGGGGATAGGGTCAGAACTTTGAGCCACCACATCGCTGAGGTATGTATCTTGAAAATAATATATATACTTTTTAATAAACCCTTTTACAATGGTATTAAATTTTTCTAATAAAGAAGTTTAATATGCTAGAATGTTATATCAGAAATGAAAGAAATACGATCAGAACTATGGATTGACATTTACTCCGAACGACGCCCACCCAGAAGAACTTATTTTCCTGAAGTAGTTAGAACCTTACTTGAGTTTGGTAGTTTCAAAAAATCTCGTCTCAAAAATTATATGAAAAAAAAAAACGAGAATCGTAATAGAAATATTTTTGAATATTTTCATAACAATCCGACGTCTTCTTCAAGAATTGCTGACACCGAGCTTAACATTTCAAAGTCAACTGTTCTAATCACCAGAAAAAACGACCTAAACATCATTTACATGATGTACAGAAACTCACACATACATACAGATACCTGAATGCCGAATCTCACCATCATCCATCACAGTCGCAAATACACAGATTTCAAGATCCTTGCTACTAATCAAACCCATGAACTGCCAAGAAGAACTCCACAGCATTACAATGCTCTAAAACAAAACAACTAAAAAGAACACAATATCAAGAAGGCCATAAAACAACACAAATTCAAAATCAGAGAAAAAAGAAGAAGATGATAAATACAAACGAAAAACCACACTGCCATATATAAAAGGTGTAACAGAAGTAATTGGAATAATTCTAAGGAAACCTGTCAAATGCACAATTTATAAGTCACAAACAATAATACACAAATTATTGGGTAATCGCAAAAACAAAATATCATTGGAAAATCAGGGAGTGTACAGCATGTCATATATAGACTCTGAAAAAAATACATCAGAAGAATTTCTACCAGAGTTCAAGAACATAAACGTAATAAACATAAATGCAGTAGAGTGACCGAGATGGGTGCAGTCATGCCTGCTATGGCAAAACGCCATTTTTTTATGCTGCATTTAGTTTTAGTTTACAATTACTAAGAAGTGGTTTCCACGCTTCTCTTATATCTAAAGATGGTTTACTAAAACAACTCGGATTCTGATGTATAACTACGGCTTCTTTGAATTTCCGTTTTCTCCAATCTCTCTCGGTGTAGTATTTTAACTTCAGGCCATTTTATGTGGTGTTCATGAGTCCAGGCATGGTTGGCGGCACCAGATTTTTTTTGTTTCTCCTCGAGATGTGCATTTTTGGTGTTCTTTGATCCTTACGTCAAGAGGTCTCTTTGTTTCGCCAATGTAGCAATTGCCACATTCACATGGTATCTGATATACACAGTTCTTCATGTCTCTTTGAGTTGTTGGTTTGACCCTAGTGAGCCGACTTCTCAGAGAGTTATTTGAATTTAAAACAACGTTGATTTTATATCGTTTTCCTATCCTTCTAACTTTTTCTGAAATGCCTTTAACATAAGGGATGTTCAATACTGGTTTTCGTTCTTCATTCGTTGTCGATATTGTCCCATTTCTGCGTTGTTCAAGAAATTTCTCCAGTAGATATACTGGGTATCCGTTGGCTGTCAGATCATTTTTAATGTAATCTATCTCTTTCATCAAGTTCTCGTTGGAGTTGCAGAGAGTTAAGGCTCTATCTACGAGATTTCTTATAATTCCTTGTTTGGTGTTGTTGGAGTGATTAGACGAATAATTAAGGTATTGTCCTGTGTGCGTGGCTTTTCTGTAAACCGAAGTTCGAATTTTTCTGCCATTTCCTTCAACCAAGACATCTAAGAATGGTAATTTATTTTCTACTTCTTTCTCCATGGTAGCTCTTTATTATTTACCGATAAAACTGGACCCTTGTGTTAGTATGTTACCGCGTTACTATTGAAATTGTGTTTGAATTTTTGTAAAATATAGCATTTATCAAGTTACCTGCAAAGAACCAGTGTTACCACAGTTGATGGTATCAATATAATTTTCAAAGTATATGAATTTTACATACAGAGGAATCTGATATTCTTTAGCTTTTTCAGTTAGAATTTTTCTGTCAGCACGTACTGAAGCCTTTCCTAAATCCCGCCTGTTCTTGTCTTTGGCCACTGGCAAACTTGAATTAGTTTATTTGTTGTTATCTTAGTAAGTAATTTATATATAATTTTCACTAATAATTTTGGTTTATAGTTTTTTAGCTTTTTTTGATCACCTTTTTTAAACAGTAATGGAGTCATGGCTTCCTGTCAACTGGCTCATACCTGTATGTGATTTACAGGAATATATTACCACTAGCAGCTACCCATGGTGGCGTTGAATCCACTTTGGACCCCGGGAGATTTTAAGAAAGAAGACCGATAAAATTTTATTCAACCCCATTCTTACGTTCCTTTTCGTACATACGTTTCCATGACAGACCTTTACTTTAATAGACTCGACGGAAATAGATTAGATATCAGTAATTACCTCATGCAATTTACTAGCAATGCTATAAATCGAAATGTTCACTTGATGTATAACACTAAGACTGTGCCCTGACAAGTCTAAGCCTGTTCATGTAATAGATGCTAAAATTGTAAAACTCACTTCAATGCCAATAAAGAAGACAGAAACAGTGATGCTATAAAGGGTGCATATTTCAAAAACAACAAAGTTACAACAGATGTTTTCACAAAAATTCCGAATGTTATATTCTAACTCAACCCACACATGCAATCCAATAAAATTATATAAAAAGCATCTAACAATATCTTAAAGATTGTTTTACCACTGAGACAGTGAATAAGTACGCTTAAAAATTCTTAAAATGTCAGACACGTACTTGGAATTGCAGCGTATTTTTGGCGTTCGCTTCATAATAATTTACTGCGATCGGTTAAATGTGACTGGAAAGAAGAACTGACATCGATTTTTGTCAACGCGGCAATACTAAGGTGAATTGAAAGGAAACGTTTTACCTGCATAGTTATTTGTGGATGTCGACAAAATCATGTCAAATTTTATTTTTGTACTTTTTCAATGGAACAAGGAGATTTTTATAAGAATACAAATGCAAAGCAATGACAGCAATTCCTTTTTTGAAACGGAATTCGAAAAATACTGAAAGTTCATATTAGTTTGACGATATTTGAATAAATAAGGTTTAAAACAAAATAGACAATGAATAGAAAAAACATGCCTGTGTGCAGTTAGTCTTCATAAGTATCCAAAAAAGTAGAGAAGTCACCCACTTTAAAGCCGTGCAGCATCCTAAGGTTCCTGAGGGAAATATACCTGGAGGACTTGCTCTAGTCGGCAAGATATCCATAACGATTTGGCAGCAGAAGAAGAACACAATAGATCAATAGATCTATTGTGTTTCCTTAGTAAGTACGTAGTGCATCGGACCCCATTTCTTTATACATACATACATAGGTTGGAGAGACAGGGTCCTGTAGAGGGTTTACCTGAAAGATAATTTACACACATAACTTTTCAATATTTCCACCACAAATTAGCAGATGTAGCTGCAACCGAGAAGCCGATAGTGGACTGGCGTACTTATAGAAATCTTAAAAATATTGTTACTGTGGCAGTAAGATTGCCACACTGCCAGTTGAGGGTTCTTTATAAGTTATTTTTTCAAAATATATTAGGTACTTTTTTAGAGGTGAAAACCTTTGGTGCTTGAAATTTTTTTCTTGTAGGAATGTAATAGAAGGTTGATAAATTGAAATTAGATATAAAAGTTCCTCTCGCCTTGAAGTAAATCCATTTAGGTTCCATTTCATGACGGGATTGAATTTAGATATCTTGAATTTAAATCATATCTTTGAGGCTTAATGAGGAAGTAGATATGGAGTTATTTGAAACATGACTTATTTGGGAGCAAATTTCTCTGGTCTTCAGTCTGGTCTATCATCATGTCATTTAGGGATTCTTTAGAGGATTTCTAGAAGTTTCGATTAGTTCTTTGATATCTGTTTGAGGAAGAATTTTTTTAAGGGGAAGATTTGGTTTTTGGGCTTTAGATGAGGATTCAGTAGCGAGGGTTTTGTTGTTTCCTGACTGTGTATTAGAGAGAGATATTTTTTGGTTTGTTGAAAGCGATTTGAAGGGGAGGAAGATGGAAATGAGGAGAGTAAGGAAGAAAGAGTAGGGATGGAGAGTTTAGGACCACGTTTTGAGAGGATGGAAAGTTCTGGGAGGGTGAGTGTGAAAGCCGGAAAATAAGGAGATATAGAAGAGCTTTCAGCAAGGAGGTCTGAATGGTCACATCAAATTTTGATCTTGTTGTTGGAGCCTGATATTACTGATTTATATGATTTGCTTAAATAAGAGAACATAGTTTGGGCCTTTTTCTTTATTTCAAAATAGGAGAGTCTCTATTACTCGCAGTTTTTGTATCTTGAATTCTTGTTCGTTTTTCGTTTTTGGGGCAGCCTTTGTAGCGAGGGGAATGGTTGCCATTACATTTT
The DNA here is from genome assembly GCA_034092305.1 of Diaprepes abbreviatus. Lineage (NCBI taxonomy): Eukaryota > Metazoa > Arthropoda > Insecta > Coleoptera > Curculionidae > Diaprepes > Diaprepes abbreviatus. The sequence goes on from JASJET010000129.1 coordinate 7,210,385, forward strand.
GGGCAAATTGGTAGCTTACCACAAGCAATTTCATTACTGTGAGAGGAAGAGCTGCAAGAGGGGCATGTGGATTGTTTTAGGAAGTTCGTAGCGATATGGTTAAAAACTTAGCAAGAGAAGCATCTGTGGGGGTTTATAATGTGGTGACTGACTCTGAGAAAGTATCATCCGGCTTTGATTTCGGTAAGAAGTAGAAGGATTTTGAAGTGGAGGACAAAAGTTGAAGAGAGAATGTTTGTTCCTTTTTTGCTGGAATTCTGGTTACTTTAATTACACCTTAGTCTTTTAGGTTTTCAAGGACTTCTTTATCTGAGCTATATGAAAGACCTGAGTATGTGATAATTTCCTTAAGGTTATTACTAGAAGAATGTGGCGTAGTTATAACCGAATAAGTATGAAGTTTGGGAAGTTTATCCGCTTTTTTGGATTGTTTTCATTTGCTACTTCAACTAGTAACATACACTCTTTCAGTCTCTTTGTATCGGATAAGGTACCATAGTATGATTCTAAAGTTTTATGCAATACCAAAGGAGAAACATTTTTGAAAGATAATTCTATGCTTTCGGTAATAAAGAATTTGTCAAAATAGACTGGAGAATCTAGAATCTCTGTTTTGTACCCGATAATTGGAGAAAAATTTATGTGAAGCATATAAAGTCCCACTAGTGACCTACGAAATAAACACTCCGTTGCAGTAGAGCCTGGGTGCTACAGTAAGGCAAAATTGCCGACGGATGTCGCCCGGTGTGCGATAGGAACCATTAGGGACTCATTACACTGAGCCATTTATCCTCCTATTATGGTTTCAAACATCTTAGGACTACATACATGAAGAAGCACGAACAAAGACACAAACTACGTTTTCAAAAATAGCTATTTTATGAATTTACCTTATACAGGGTCAAAAACGAATAAACCTTGCAAAAACAAACATTTAATATGGCGCTACTTTAAATGAAATATATTTGAAATGAAGCATTGTCAAAACTAAGAAGTTTTATGTAGGTTGCGTTGAGTCTTATCTTGCAACAGTGGTGCAATTTACAAAAAATGGACAAAAATCTAAATTATTGTATACAATTGAACTTTTGCATATTCCCTAAAAACTGCATTTGGAAAAACTTTTTCTTATAACTTTTTTTTGTTATCTTGCGATATAACTCCAATTCTGATTTTTTTAAAATAAATTTAAATTTGACAGATAGTGCTAACCACATGACTACTATTTTTTTAGCTAATTTTCGTCTCGATCGAAGCAGAAATTGAAGCCAAAGTCAAATTTCAAATAAAGCTATTAATAAAAAAAATATTCCATATAATGCGGACTTTACTTCTCATACTGTATCTTAAATTTTTTTTTGGAAATTTTGAGGTTACGGCATGTCGATCATATGTATCACATGACCGCCTGCGAAGTAGTATATATATGTTGAACTTCCATTGTCTTTATTTTTGTTGAATATTACGACGTTTCGGTTAGTAGTTATCTCTAGCCGTTTTAAGTGAAACTAAATAAATCCCTCAGCTACATGACTATTTATACTAAAAGTAAATATAGTAGAGTATGACTGAGATGGGTGCAGTCATGCCTGCTATGGCAAAATCATATTTTATATGCTGCATTTAGTTTTAGTTTACAATTACTAAGAAGTGGTTTCCACACTTCTCTTATATCTAAAGATGGTTTACTAAAACAACTCGGGTTCTGATGTATAACCGCGGCTTCTTTGAATTTCCGTTTTCTCCAATGTTGTTCTCGGTGTAGTATTTTAGCTTCAGACCATTTTATGTGGTGTCCATAAGTCCAGGCATAGTTGGCAGCACCAGATTTTTCTATTTCTCCTCGAGATGTGCATTTTTGGTGTTCTTTGATCCTTACGTCAAGAAGTCTCTTTGTTTCGCCAATGTAGGAATTGCCACATTCACATGGTATCTGATATACACAGTTCTTCATGTCTCTTTGAGTTGGTGGTTTGACCCTAGTGAGCCGACTTCTTAGAGAGTTATTTGAATCTAAAACAACGTTGATTTTATATCGTTTTCCTATCCTTCTAACTTTTTCTGAAATGCCTTTAACATTTCCACGTCAAAGCTAATAAAATGGTCTTCTGGTTGTACTTCTATTTCACGTATAATTTCTACGAAGTGTTGCGACTTCTTAACCCAGGACGATGTAATTCCTTGTAATGGTCTCAGGATTGGAGGAAGAAATTTGGCATGATGTCTTGGTCGAAAGAAATGGCAGACAAATTCGAACTTCAGTTTACAGAAAAGCCACGCATACAGGACAATACCTTAATTATTTATCTAATCACTCCAACAGCACCAAACAAGGAATTATAAAAAATCTCGTAGATAGAGCCTTAACTCTCTGCAACTCCAACGAGAACTTGATGAAAGAGATAGATTGTATTAAAAATGATCTGACAGCCAATGGATACCCAGTATATCTGGTGGATAAATTTCTTGAACAACGCAGAAATAGGACAATATCGACAACGAATGAAGAACGAAAACCAGTATTGAACCCCTATGTTCAAGGCATTTCAGAAAAAGTTAGAAGGATAGGAAAACGATATAAAATCAACGTTGTTTTAAATTCAAATAACTCTCTAAGAAATCGGCTCACTAGGGTCAAACCAACAACTCAAAGAGACATGAAGAACTGTGTATATCAGATACCATGTGAATGTGGCAATTTCTACATTGGCGAAACAAAGAGACCTCTTGACGTAAGGATCAAAGAACACCAAAATGCACATCTCGAGGAGAAATAGAAAAATCTAGTGCTGTCAATCATGCCTGGACTCATGGACACCACAAAAAATGTCTGAAGCTAAAATACTACACCGAGAACAACATTGGAGAAAACGGAAATTCAAAGAAGCTGCGGTTATACATCAGAACCCGAGTTGTTTTAGGAAACCATCTTTAGATATAAGAGAAGCGTGGAAACCACTTCTTAGTAATTGTAAACTAAAACTAAATGCAGCATAAAAAATATGACTTTGCCATAGCAGGCATGACTGCACCCATCTCAGTCATACTCTACTGCATTTACTTTTAGTATAAATAGTCATGTCGCAAAGGGATTTATTTAGTTTCACTTGAAAACGGCTAGAGATAACTACTAGCTAAACGTCGTGATATTCAACAAAAATAAAGACAATGGAAGTCCAACAGATATATACTACTTCGCAAGAAACATCATTGTCTATGACCTTCAAACAAACACATGACCGCCTACTGCACAATTTTTTTCTATGGATAACTTCGCAGATGTTTCGCTAAGGACAAAAATATGGTTGATGGTACAGAACCCTTGACGCTCATGACCCAATTCATAATTTGCCAAATATACCCAATGAAAATTCTATTGACAGGAATTAACTCTAGCTAATGGCTCTCAATTAAATTCACGATATACCTCAATTTATTGACCATTAGTTTCATAGACTATATCACAATAATAGGAATATTAGGATATTTGTGCAAGTCACATAAATTTTGCGAACTGTTAATTATATAATTTATTATCTAATGAAAAGTTAACTAAGCAAGCGGCTCTTATTCTATTACTATCAAACATTTTTCTAGAAACCTATTTTCTAAGAAAACTGTATGTTACTCGTTTTATGTTAGCAATTTCTAGAAGATTGTTTTGCCACCGACACAAAAAATAAAGACGCTTGAAAATTTTTAATATGTAAGACACGATCGCTAAATTGCAGCGTATTTTAGCGTCTGTCTCATAATAATTTACTTCGATCGGTTAAATGTGATGTGAAAGAAGAATTGATTTTGAAAGGAAGCCTTTTACCTGCATAGTATTTTGTGAATGTTGACTAAATGATGTCAAGGTATATTGGTTATTATTTATTATGTTTCTGGGAAAATATGAAAAAGAAAATTACGACGAATTTTCGTAGTATTATGTTTTTTTTTTCTATGAAAAATTGTGGTAGTTTTTATTATTTATCGCGTTTTTCACGAAATGTAATTTTTTATCAAAGTTTGATTTTGATCCTTTTTCCCTTTTTAGTTAAATATGATAAATACATTTCTATTAAAATCAAACGACATTATAATTCTTTTAATACATGTACTTTTTATAAATTAATATTTATTGAAAGGGATACTTCAATCTACCATCTTTAATTAATTTCTATAAATTGGCCATTTTTATTAAAGAACGCAGTTAAATAACTTAAATACTTTTAAGTACTATTAGGTCCTTACTTTTATGTCTGTGATTCCGACGTACAATTGGCGATCATAATTCTTCTTTATTTATTTATATATTTCGAAGGAGGGGAAATCATGAATAGACACCAGCACGAAGTATGAAGCTTGTCGGACTCCTGGCGGCAAAAACCACCCCTGGACTGAAAGTCCCGACGATTATACTTCGGTTGACTGTAGTGAAACTACTGTCTACAGAAGCGCTCTATGAGTGTCGATTGGTTTCCGGGCCGTAGCCTTTTTAAACCTCCGCTCATCACCCATTAGTGTTTCCGCTCCGGGTGCCGGTGCACCCATAGCATTGCACTCTGTTACATTATGCATATAATGTAAGGGTGGCCTCTCGCCTCGTGTTCATGCGTATCATACTTTTCCCTGGAAATGGTGTGCTGACCTGGGCTCTTGGTGCTCCCTAATACTCTACGATGGTGCCCTGAGGATTCCTCGTTCCAATTCTGCCTCTAGATCTCGCTTAATTCTATCCTGGAATTTTCTTCTCTCTTCTTTCTTTCTTCTCTTCTTGCTTCTTTCTTCAAAGTTTCATCAGAATCTTAATACCTAGAGCTGGTGTCTAGGTCTTTTGTATTTTTTTCCATCAAATTCTAAGTTGTAATCCACCCCCTTAGAGGAGTCCATTGCATTTCCCGTCTTATTTGCTTGTCCTGACCAACCACGTGGGGTTTCAAATCATGCTAGGTACTATGTTTTCCTGAGCTTCTACTCTCTTGATGTATGATTCAGCTACATAGTCTCGCGCAGCTGATCCACAAATTAGCACTGGCTTGATGATAGTCAGTTTATTTTTCAAGCTTATTTTGCTCTTCCTATTTAACAGTGGATAGAACTGTCTTCTTTTTGCCTTGAACTTCTTGATTACGGCTAAGATATGCTTCTCTCAGCACAGCCCTTTGTCTATTATAACTCCAAGATATTTGGCTTGATTCGTTCATCTGACGTGCATGCCATCAATATCTAACACCTCGCCCGGTGGTCTCCTTTTCTTCGTCAGGAAGAGCGCTTGACTTTTCTCAGCATTGACTGCTATCTTCCAGGAAATGAATCATTCATTGACTGAGTCCCTCTCCTCCTGCAGATAGCGGCTGATCATTCTAGGATGCGTTGGTGTTGCCATAATGGCAGTGTCGTCAGTGAATAAATTCTTAATTAGAAAACGGGTCAACTTTTAATTGGAACATCGCATTTAGTCCAAGGAAATTAGACAAAAAATACCCTTTTTTGGTAAAAATGTAACCTGCGATTTTTTTTTAGCGCCCTTAAAAATATATCTCAATGTTAACATTGGTCATTGGGTGTTAACAAAATGCGGACCAAAAATTGTCATTTTTATCGGTATTTCCAGTTTATCTCGAAAAATAAAGGTTGAATTGAAAAAAGTTTCAAATAAAAGTTTTAGATAATTAAATTGCCTAATAATTTGTAAAAATAAAGTTATAGGTAGCGCTACCAGATATCGAGATACAATTTTTTTTCGCAAATTATGACATTTTTCTTTGTTTTAAATAAAACCATATTTATTTAAAAATTATTGTCTCAAAATTCACGATATGTATAGATATTATTTATTTGAAAAAGTATGCTAAACCTGGAATATATTTGATTAATATTTTCTGAGAAAATCGACTTCAGCTTTGAAAGTTCGACCTAGCTTTGTCGCTCTCCTAATTAAGGTACAGCAAGCATTCTCAAATCAAAGTGTTAAGAATGAGGCATATTTTTAAAATCTATTTTTTGACTAATCATTTTTAATTTTTGGCCGAGAAATTTTGAAAAAAAAATTTTAGACCTCAAAAATTGCAATTTTCCTAGTAAACTTAAAATCTTTTTAATGTTTTTATTTCCGATCTCTTGAAAAAAATTATTCTTGGTCCGACGAAAAACAATTTCTTTTTTCGAAAATTTGAAATGCTGCGGCTAATGAATATTAAGAGATTAAACTTAAGAAAGATATTGTTAAGTGCTTCACTTGGAAATTTTTTCACTGGATAACAGACTTTTCTAAGATCTGTGGACCACCGAATGGCGCCCAGAATCTCTCGTACGATTTTCAAATTGCGCTGGTACAAGTAGTGAGCTGGTAGTGAGGCGTTGGACCCACGCTTGTCAATCACATATATAACGTGGCAGTTTTCGTACATATAATTATACTGTTTCACAAACTAGAGGTAAATAAACTTTGTCTTATTCAGTGAATTTTTAAAAATTCTCCCATTTTTTTTTACTCTTAACAGTTATAATTACACTTCAATCCCTCTACTTCATAAAGTTAATAAAGTGGAAATAAAATATGAACACGTGGTTGACTGTTAATAAAATAGTGAATGATTAATACTTTATTATTATTTAATATAAGCTGAATATTATGACCGAAATGACGCCGCTGTGGTGCAAAATGGTAAGTGCATGCAGCTCCTGCGCCTGTAGAGTGGCAACACGTTCACTACTTTTACCCGTGATCTCGGATACCATAGTTGGACAGATTCTGGGCGCTTCTGGGTGGTCCAGATATCTTAGAGAGGTGTTTCTCAAGAAACGAAGAATTTCACAGCATTCCATGCCACAGGTAAACCTAGTGACGTAAATTTCCAGATAGATAAGATCTGCCTTGAGGTTTTGGAGGCAATATAAGAACAAACCCTACATAAAATGTAATAGCAAAAAATAGGTTGGAGTCAACAAAGGGGGTCAAATTTGGCTAAAACAGTTCGATATATATATATATATATATATATATATATATATATATATATATATATATATATATATATATATATATACGTATATAATTAGAAAATATCGTAAATCTGTTAAAATTTTCTTACATTACTAGAAAAATTATTTACTTCCTTATAGAAGGAAATTTGATTTCATTTTGTTAATTATTTTGTGTTTTATGAAGTGTTTTACGATTAATAACAAGCTTTGAAACGTCACAGTGTCATCAATTTTTACCTTTCTTCGCAACAGCTCATTTTATATTCTTATTTACATGATTGACAGAAAATTCCAAATAGCTCTGGTACGTGGGCTTACACAAACAAGGCAAAATTATCCATCGTGGAGGAAACATAAATCATTATTTATAATTATTATCCCATTAGTGGTAAAAATCAAGTATAAATTATTCACGTAAGCAAATATTTATCAAAATTGTTATATATAATTCTTCTCTATTTTGATGAAGGGGGAGGGGAACTAGAAATAGTTCTACTGAGATCGAGAGTAAATAAGAATAATAATCAGGAATATCTTTACAAATGTTCAGAAACTCGGATTGCGATTTATAGTCATACAACAGGCTATAACAGCAGTAATGGTAATAACATATTGATGATAGCACAAAACAGAAGCAAAATATTTACAGTAGATGTTCGAAATGTCGACCATCCATTTTCAATATTCTTTTTTTCGAAACCACTGTTAACTCTGGACAACATTTGCGGGATTACAATTTGAAAAGCGTCTCTTATGCGTATATTAATATCTTGTCGTGTTGTTGGGGACGCATTGTAGACAATTTATTTTATGTATCCCCATAAAAAGAAATCTGGTGGAGTTAAGTCAGGAGATCTCGCAGACCAATTTTGAAATCCGTCTCTTCCTATCCACCTATTTCGAAAGTTGACACTTAAAAATTGCCAAACCTCGCTATGATAATGAAGCGAAGCTCCATCCCATTGAAAACCACATAGTTGTTCTAATATTTAAAACGACATCTTCCATTTAAAGGTCCAATTAAATATGGACGGATTTGAATCAGAATAGTACTGAAAGTTGTGTCTATTCACGAAACCATTGTTATGAAAAATACATTCATCACTAAACAACACATTATCAAAAAGGTGTTCATTTTCTACCGCTTTATCTAACACCCACAAGCAGATTTCAGTTCGGTTGTCGAAATCATTTCCGTGAAGCTTTTGACAAAGCTAGATTTTATAAGGATGAAATCTGTATTTGTTAAAAAGCCTTGAAATACTTACTCGGCTAATGTTGGTATTTTTGGAGATATGATTCTGACTAATATTTGGATTTTAGATCACTGAATCAAGTACAGTAAAAACATTTTTTTCATCCTCAGTGACAGGTTTTTTATAACTGACATTTCCACTTTCCCGAAACTGGTTTAATAGTCTCACAAAAACGGCTAGTTTAGGATGGTTTCCTTCAGGAAACCTTTGAGCATAGACTCGAAAAGCCAACAATTAATTTTGATGATATTCTCCAAGGATAAAAATCATATCAATACGCTCTTCCTTTGGATAAATCTTCATTTTGACAAAGCAATAACACAACAATATTCCAATAATTCATTTGAATAAATGAAGCTTCACAGTTACAAAAAAATCATACCACTGTTGTAGCCACAGACTTTGCAGACTAAACTGACAGCTTAAATGAATTATTTGACATTTCTAAATGCCATAGGCAACTAGATACCTTAGAACATCTATTCAAAAAACACAAAATGGCGCAGAAAACAATTATTTGACATATTCTGTGAAATTGCGAAGACTTATCTATAGAACACCCTTACACCATTCGATATGTATTTAAAAGATATATTTTCTGGTAAGTTAAAAAGTATGGCATTCTATTTAAATTAATCAAGTTATAGGCACTTGAACTTCTTATTTGATTAGTTTTAATTTTTGGACACACTGTATAATATAGCAAGTTTAATATGATTCGAGATATAAAACATGATTTATTGTTACACTTTACTGCAAATTTCGAGCACATAATGGAAATACTTCTTATATATTTGAAACATGAAAATTAGGTTAGATTTTGTCAAAATTCAAATTATTTTAAAACGCTTAAGGTTTAAGTGCTATAAACCTTATTAAAATAGGCACTTATTTTTATCGAAGAATTCAAAAGTGCAATAATATACAGGAGGTTCTATTTAAAAAAACACAACTTTGATACTTTCAGAGCTTCCGAGACACCCTGTATAATTTTTAAAAAGTAACTATATTAGAACCCCATATATCCTAAAAGCAAAACTTTTTGAAAGTCACGTATTTTGACCGCAATATTCCGTGTCATATGGGATCAATAACCCTGTATATATATATATATATATATATATATATATATATATATATATATATATATATATATATATATATATATATATATATATATATATATATATATATATATTCACCTTTTAATGCACTCTCAAAATACCTCAAAAATATTTTATCAAATATAATTAGCCAAAATAATTTTTACATTAGAGACTCATGGAGCTTTAAAGAAAAGATAAAAAACGTACAGATCCCAAAAAACCACGTGTTGATTTCATTAAATATACCTATAAATGTATCTTTAAATATAACCAGAAAAAATGGCCAAAAATATACCCATATATCTTTAGATGACTTTCTTGATGCTGTAGAAATCTATCTAACTTCTACAGATTTTAAATACAAAGATTTATTCTTCAGTCAGATCGATGGTTGCACAATGGGTGCTCATTTATCGAGTGGTATTACTCAATTAATGTTTGAAAATCTATAATATAAAGTAATTAATAACCTAAAATTAAAACGTCACTATTCGCCACTGAACTGGGTGTACACTGGCAGCATTGTTAAACATCATCCTTAAAAACACACTCTAGTATTGGTGCTAATTAGACACTAAAACTTTTTCTAGCTCACGGGCTATTACTTTCAAAACAGCTCTGTAATTAGAAATATAATAATCTAACTTTATTAAACTTATCTAATTTTATTAACAAAGATACAACTGCAACGACACGGTGTTGAGCAGGATCTAAAATAGCATATAAATATTTTAATTTACAATTTTTAAATAGCATAATTTTCTTCAACATTGTTACAATTTCTTCCATTAGTTAAATGGATTTAAAACAGAATTGACATCGATTTTCACGAATACAACAATACTGAAGAAAATGTTTTACTAGCATAGGTATTTTAGAAAATCGACTGAATTGCGCCAAATTGTTCCTTTTACGTCGGAATTGAAAACATTTTATAGAAAATAAAGAGAAAATAAAATATACCCGCCGGGTAAATTTTCGCAATATAATCAAATATATTGGTGTTTAGATAACCATCTGTCATTTAGAAAATTTATAGTTTTTAACCGACTTCTAAAAGAAGGAGGTTCTCAATTCGTCGAGTATGTATGTTTTTATGTATGTGTACACCGATTACTCCGGAACGCCGGCACCGTTTTGAATGAAATTTTTTACGTTATGTTCAGGAAGTTGCTGCGGTGGTCCCATATTTTTTTGGATGAAATTGGTGCAGTAAAATCCAAGATGGCGCTGACAAATGGCGACCTAAAGAATTAATTTTGTCCGATTCTCTTCAAAATTGGTATGGGGAAATTTTCGGGGTTGTACACAACGAATCTGAAATTATTTTTACATAATTCAATATGGCGGATCCAATATGGCGGACAAAAAAATCAATTTTGTCCGATTCTCTCCAAAATTGGTACGGCGCAGTTTACGGGTCGCTCATAACGAATCTAAAATTATTTTTAAAAAGTTCAATATGGCGTATCCAATATGGCGGATAAAAAATAATTTTGACTGATTTTTTCAAAATTGATATAAGGGAGTTTTTGAGATCGCACATTACGAATCTGAAGTTATTTAAAAAAAAATAAAAATATGGCAGATCCAAGATTCTAGATCTCTCGATTTTTTCTAAAATCAGTATTGGAGGATTTTTGTTAGCGTTAATTATGACTTTAAAATATTTTTTGAAAAACTCAATCTGGCGGATTCAATATAGCGTCCTAAAAATTTTAAATTTTTCGATTTTCTCGAAAACTGATATAGAGGGTCCTTGGGGGTCTAAATTATGAATTTAAAAGTATTTTTCCAGGATTCAATATGGCGAATCCAATATGGCAGACTAAAAATTTTACATTTTTCAATTTTGTTCAAAGATGAGGATGTAAATAGCAAATATAAAATTATTTTAAGAAAATCTAATATGTCAGATGCGATATGACGGTCTAGAAATTTTAAATTTTCGGACTTCATCTGAAATTCGTACTAGGGGCTTTGAAGGGTTTAGATTTAGATTAGATTAAGACGTTAAAATATTTGTTCTGATATTCAGTATGGCGGATCCAATATGGTGGGTTGAAAATGTTACCTTATTCGCATTTTTTCAGATTTGGTATTAGGGGGTTTTCGGGGTCGTGTATTACGAAAACGAAGATAATTTTTACAACTGTTAGATTGATAAGATACAATGTGAAGGACTGAAAATTTTACAATTTTCGATTTTGTCTAAAATTGATATTGCGGGGTTCTGGGGGTGTATACAAACTCAATATGCAGTATAAAATATATCTGGCTAAGAAAGTTACGTCTCAAATTCTTTAAATATCGTTATTGGAAGGTTTTGGGGTTCATATTACCAATCTAGAATTAATTTGAAATTTAAGAAAGTGGATTTACTATGACAGACTAAATATTTGTTTGACACAATTTCACTGGTAATTCGAGAAGAAGAATTTTTAGTAGTTCAATTTAGGGTGATTTACAACTTTTGAATAAAATGGATACTTTTTTGCCACCTTTGAGTCATTGCGAGGTACACCAATCTCGATTAGTACTTAGTTCAAATAATTTATGGATATTATAATGAACTCAAAACCGAAAAATAAAATTTTTATAAAAAAAATTGAACCGACTTCTAAAAGTGCGCTAAAAAGAGAAAAATAACTATAAATTTTTATATGAAATTGAATTTTTTGAAGTCGGCGCCAAAATATTTCTAAATTTAATAAATAACTACTAATCTATACAAATTATGATAAGAAATCAATTACAAATAAAGTAATGTTAGTGTGTTTATGCGAATAACATTTGGTCAGGTATTAGTTTGGCGCCGACTTCAAAAATTTCAATTTCATATAAAAATTTATAGTTACTTTTCACTTTTTAGCGCACTTTTAGAAGCCGTTTCTTTTTTTTTATAATTTATTTTTAACTTTTGCTTTTGTAAAGAGGTGAGAGGTGAAAGATTAAAGTACCGAACAAGCTCAAAGAAACACAAGTGATTTGGTATGATGGTTTTTGTGATGTGGCTCATAAACTTTATTTTGGTTGATGTGGTTGTATCTAATTTTAACTTTGGTGTTGGAAGATTTACGTTTTTAGTACGAGCTATTATCTGTTATTTGCACCCACTGAAAATCACATTCTAGGCCGGCAGAGCTTCAAAATGGGGTGATTTTAAAATTTAGTATTAGTAGACTTTTGACTATGTAGAAATTTTCAGAATAATAATAGTAAGTATATAGTATTTTATGTGTCATTTTCTTTTTTTATATAACAATTATAATGTGAAAAACAGCTTTTTCGAGTTCTAGGAAAAGCTATTATTTTTCCATAATAAAGTTTCCAATAAAAGTAATGCACATTGAAAATACCTACAAAATGAGGTAAGTCTCATCCGAATCGGATAATTTTTTCGTTAATTATTGCAAAAAAACTCCCTAAAATGGCTGTTTTTCAATTGTTAATAAGCAATCTAAAAATATATTGCATTAAATGTATACAACACAGAAAGGAGTTGCATTCAATAAGTGTGCAAAATTTCAAGTAAAAAATATTTAAAATTTTTTGTACAATTTATTTGTTAATAACTTTTTATGTTTTTTTTTTTTATTTATTGTATATTCTCAGCGATCTAGAGGTAGTACAGCGGTCTGCGAGTGCGTCAATGAAAGTTTTTTTGTTATAAACAAATAGAATAACTCTTCGACAATTGTTGATAACGAGATACCGATAAGTGAACGTGATAGTTGAAATTCTCGCGTACATTTTGAAAAAAAATTCTATACTATCACTAGAAGCTGTGATAGAATTTTTTTAAATTGCTGCGGCGTTATTTATTAACATTAAAGAATAATTTAAGTCAAAACTCATAGGGAGGTGGTTAAACTATTGTATGCAGTAGTTTTCAAATTAATTGTTTTAAAATTGTTGATGTTGCAATAGTTTAACGTTGCATCTATCTATTGGCTATAGAACCTTCATTTGTTCTTAATTTTTGGTTTCTTTACGAGATATGAGCATGGCTTACGTTGTTCATACTTCTGTTCTGCTTGTAATGACGAAATTTGTTGAAATGTTGAAGATATTCTAGGTACTAAAGTGAGCAAGAACTTGATATCTGACGATTATTGTGTAAGAGATTATCCAATCGATACCATTGAAAATAATTTACTTTCAAAGACGATGAAAGTAATAGTGGAGAAAGTAATTATGACTATAATTATTTTTCAAAATTCGTATTTTTTTACAAGCTTTCCAATGATATGCTTCATTAATAAATCGGACACAAAATGCAGTTGTTAATTAATTTATTTATAAGCGAAAAACTACCCATATCTTCATGACGATTTTGCATAAATAAAATATGAAAAATATCCACCTTTTTGATACTACGTGATAGCTTAAGTCTTTACGAAGAGAATGAGCACTGACAGAACTGTGTAGCAGTTTCCTAGACGACGGTACAGCCAATCAAAAATAGTAACTTTTTTCGTTTTTCTAATAAACAATTGCAATTTTACAAAAACTATTGGACCGACAGCACCTAACTTTCGCACACTTTTTATTCACTTTAAAACTCACATTTTGGTAAAATTTGAAAACAATTCAATAAACATTAAGAAAGTTATTAACAATTGAAAAATAAGCTATTTTTAATGTTTAATTTGCAATAACTTTTTTGTTTACAGACTGACTTGGACAAACAAAGACCCATTTCGAAGATATTTTCAAGACGTACAATTTGTCTCTGGAACATTTTTTCCTAAATCCCTTAGATTTTCCGTAAAATCCAAAAAACCGGGGAAAAATCATTTTGTTAAGAAAACAATGTTCCACCCAAAATTTGTTGAGACACGAGATGAGACGTCATTTCTACTACCTTCCCCTATCCATTTCTGCAATCAGATCGCAGGCAGTATTTAAGTCATTTTTACCTCCCAAAAATCGCTTCAATTTTTTTATTGTTTTAACAATAATTTGATTATAAAAACATATCATCCATTGTTCATATCCCGACGAGAAACCTAAAAAAAAATAAATATAAACGTTCTACGACCAATATTCGCCGAGATAATCCAAATTTTTCCAGCGAAACGAACTTGAAGCGTCAAAAAACGTTTTTTTCCACTCGCCTCAGGCTGAAAGAACGCCCCCCCCCCTCCTCTACTGTTCACTTTCTGATTCTCAGAGTATATATATATATATATATATATATATATATATATATATATATATATATATATATATATATATATATATATATGTTTGTGTGTGTGAGTAACATGTGTAAAATTGAATTAATTATTGACACAAATAAACAAATACATATCTATCTATCTATATAATAATCTATTGAAGGTGCTAATAAATTAAATCTTTTAAGGGCCTCTAAAAGATTTAATACGCAAATATCTGATTCCTTTTACGATTTTCCCTAACAAAGTTCCGCGTTATGTCGGGCATATTAAAGTCCCCTTTCTCTCTAATTAATTCAAGTTCCCTATTCCCACAGCTCCCTCGACATAATTCTGGCGTTTTAAAAAGTCTCTTGACTTAAACAGCGACTTTTTTTAATTGCAGATGACTAAGTCGGACAACAGGAAAGTGGTCCTTCATTCTGTCAACTGGAAAACCAGCGGACTTTACAGATGTGAAGTGTCAGCGGAGGCGCCATCTTTTGCATCAGCACAGAGCGAGGCTCGAATGGAAGTAGTCAGTGAGTATATGAAGTGTTTGAATAGATTTTAGTTCGTGGTTTTAAGTATGTTTCCTAGAAGTCTTCAGATGTTTAGAGACAGCGGTTTTAAATTAGGAAGGTATAATTTAAGAGTCTTGTAAATTTTAAGAGTTATTCATTTCCGTTGGGTCATTAGTGCCCTACAGTTTAAAAGAAATAAGAACTATTACAATGGTCTTCGAGGAGACCCGTGTCAAAGATATATTTTGTCATAAAGAATAGTTTAAACTTTTTGCTTTAGGAATTTAACTTATAGTCCAAGAGTTCGTGAACAAAAAGTGCAAAAATTCTTGATTACTAGCATTAGTTTATATAAAGGATAAAAATTTTTCACTGTTAAAAATTAGTTTCTTCAAACTATTTGGTGGAACTAAAAATTTATCCATAACCAGTTTACGCAATGAAAAAGTAGAATTTTCAGATTGGGCAGCAATGCTAAAATAACTGAATTAGATTTCAGTTTTTTAAAAATATAAATTAGTATAATCAAGTTACGTTGAAAACCAATATTTTTTAGTTGTAAATATATGCAGAGATCTGAAAAGTAAAATGTATTCGGGATCATAGTGGTAATTAGTGATTATGTATGTATTATGAAAAAGTTGTAAAAAATTTGTTGTTAAGGCGTAAAAAATTGTTTTTTTCAAGTTGTAAGAATAACTATAAAGTTTTCTAGAAAATATTTCAGGCAAAAATTGTAAGTAACTGAAAATCTACGGAATAAGCTAAGGAACAATAAAGTCGGCCAATTTGTTTAAAAGGTATTGAAAAATTGTCTCTCAAAAAGGAATAGAGTCCAATTTTTAGTTATTTAATTGTTTGTATATAACGCAGATGCATCTTCATGACTAGCAAAAGGTCAATCTAAGAGACCACAAAGAGGGTTAAGACCCTAGAAACAAGAGAATATAGTCAGCAAACAAGCTTACTCAGTACTCACCAACCATACTCACTCGTCAAAGGGCACACCTTAAACCTGCCAGTTCGAGAGCAGTCGCCAGCATAGCCTCCACACAGAACAAATCGTATACAATTAAAATTTTTTAAAAAAATTTGTCACAAATTAAAATTAAAACTAAAACATTCAACACACTAGTACATTGACATTATTAAAACAATAAACATTTTAATAAAAACCCAAAAGAGTGAGGTTATGCCACCCAGTCATAGCATAGTATAGCAATAAAACTGTCCAAAAATTAAAATTATATACAAGTATGTGTAAGCCTGAGTAGAGATTTTCTGTATGAGTTTTATTTTAATTTCTTGTCAATTGTATTTCAAATCAATAATTCATTGACAATGAGCAAAAAGAGAAAAAAGGGCAGAAAGAAAGGGCAATAAAAGTTTATTAATCTACAGCGTTACTATTATCGGTCATTCTGTAGTATATTTCGAACACTTGGGTTCCGTGGCGTGAAATGATTTCCATTTTTGTAAAAAAGTAACAGACATTTAAATTGTTTAATAATTTAAGGAAAAAGTTTGAAAATGGGGTTACGGTCATTTACGTTGTTCCTTCTTATATTGAGGCAATGGTCGGGGTTTCTCTTTATCTCCCTGCATAATTCAAGATCCTCTCTGTAATCCAAGGTTTTAGAGTTATTGCCCCTGGAGTGGTATAAGATTTTACTATTATGAGTTGGAGAGAAACTGTGTTTGGTAAAACTAATATGGTGACCAAACACAGAGGCCTGAGGTTTGTTAATATGTTCTCTAATTCGGACTGCTAATGGTCTAATAGTTTTTCCTATATACGTCGAAGGGCAGCCTGGACAAGAAAGTTGATAGACTTTTTTGTATATGAGATATCAATTGTTTGTTATTGACCAGATGGGAACTGAGTTGATTTACACTCTGAAAATGAAATCTTTACATTTTGAGTGTGGTTTGTTAGAGTCCGTGCTATTTTATTAGAGAAGTGACCTAAGTACGAGAGTGAGAAAAATTTTCCTTGCTGACTTTCATTGTAAGAAGTTGAGCTGTAAGCCGCTTGGGATTCTTTCTTGTTTTTAATTTTCTCTATATATTTGTCTATGATTGTTTGCTCATACCCATTGTTTACGGCAATTTGCTTCAGAATATTGACCTCGTTGTTGTAATCCTCCGCTGACATGGGAATGTTGAACAATCTATTAACATAGCAGTTTATTGAGGCCATTTTATGTTGTAAAGGGTGGTTAGAATTAGAAGGAATTATGTGGTCTGTTTGGGTGGGTTTTCGAAAGATTTTGAAACTGAGAGAATTATTGGTTTTTCTGATACTTAAATCTAAAAAATTAAGTTTGTTTTCGGTTTCTATTTCTAAGGTAAATTTTAGAGCAGGATGTAGAGAATTAAGACTATTTAGAACATCAATAGCCCGCTGTTCATTGCCCAGAATAATTGTAAAACAGTCATCCACGAAGCCAGTTAATTATCTTGCTCTCAAAAATCAATCTCGGAATTAATGCATTTCCAAGTTATCCACGAACATGTCTGGTAAAAGAGGAGATAGAGGATTCCCCATTGCCAACCCCGAGGGTTGTTCGTACTCATACCCATTGATCTAAGTTAGACCGAAAGCGCTTGACCGATATTAATAAAACATACACTGAATACAAAACCCGTCTATTTCTTGATTTCTTCGGTGTACAACCTGTTAATAACATACAAAGAGGGTGGCTTATATATAAAGAGTTAAAAACTAATAGGAGCTATTCCAGCTGTAGAAAATATTCATATTTGTAAAAATAAGTGCAAGTTGTATAAATGTTTTAAAGAAATAAAATAAGGTGCTCACAAAAGGTGAATGTGAGAGTGTTATAAAGCAACTAAAGCAAAAAAGCAAGCGAACGAAGCCTTAATTACAATACTACTTTACCATAAAATTGGCGTAACAGCTGTATGAGTTAAAAGGTATAACAACTAATTAAGTTTTAAAATTATCATAAAATAACGCGGTAAAAGAGTAAAAACATATATTTACTCAGGTCTAAAATATTTGGATAAGCATTGCCCGTAATAAAATAAACTTGGTAATTAAAACTTAATTTTTCTAATGTAATATTGCAGACCTTAAGATAAGTATATTAAACAGGACGATAAAAATTTTACGGTGCTATATCACAAGAAATTTTATATTTAAAATTAAATTGAAAAAAATAATGAGGAAACTTTAGCTGTAGCAGGAAATATGCGACAAATCCTTTTCTGTCTTAGTAGATTTTAAATACATTCTTCTGAGCTATTAGGATTAGTTGTGTGAAATAAGAAATTAGAAATCTTTTATAGATAATATACCAAAATTTTAGGGACAAAGTTGAGTTTTTAGTTAGACAAATTTAATAGCTTACATGCAGGGTTGCTGAACGACGGAAAAACCTGAGGATCTATGAGTTGCTACGTAGAGCTATACCGCTATCATAAGGCCATTGCTAATACATGGATATATTTTATGAGGACCAAAAGGGATTCAGACAACAGGAATCTAAGAAATTATACCGGATTCAAAAAATAACATATTTCAACATTATAGGAGCCATGACAACTACTAGAAGAATGGAGGTAAGAACAGAAGACAAGACTGTAGGACAAGGACATATTCTATGTGACTGTCTCGCTCTTTCACTAAAAAGGGGATCCATGTTAGGCGAAGATTAGCCCTTTTTGGTTGACATAAGGGCAATGTCGTCGCGTACATTAATTCTGTAGGTTGAGGATCCTGGTGGTATACTGATGGATCTCGACAAGATGAAAGAGCTGAAGCCGGAGTATTCGGCAAGACCATAGGAGTCAGAGAGTACTACGCTCTCGGACAATGTGCGACAATTTTCACAGCGGAAATTTATGCTATTCTCTGTGAGAGGGACAGGAATAGAGTAACAAATATATGCTCAGACAGTAAGGCTGCGATATTGGCACTGAAGTCAAGTGTCGTGACTTCGCGACTGGTGTCTGAGTGCAAGGATGTACTAAATGGTATGATTAGGAAAGGCTGCACAATCAGACCCGTATGGGTCCCGGGGCACTCGGGCATACTCGGGAATGAGGAAGCAGACCGTCTGGCAAATTTGGGTTCGGCGATCGAACCGTATGGACCCCAACCAATATTACCTGTTTCAATTGCTATTGGCAAAAGGGAATTGAAATCGTTACTGGAAAGCAAATTTATTAAATCATGGGGGGGGAGCTCCTGGAATGAGGTGTACCAAGGAACATATAATAAGGTCTAGCACACGGCGGACTAAGGAGCTTCTCTTCTTGGGAAGGAAAGAGCTGCGAATTGTGGTGGGATTGTTGACAGGACATTGTCACCTCCGGGGCCATCTTCATAGAATCGGTGTCGAGGGCGACCCGACATGCAGATGGTGTTTGGAGGAGGATGAAACTGTTGATCATATTCTCAGAGGGTGCCCAGCACTCAACGGACTGAGGCAGAGATATTTCGGAGATATAGTTTTGTTACCTGAAGCAGTTAGGCAAGTTCAAATAACGAGGCTGCTTGGATTCGCAAAGGCGATCGGCCTCGAATAACTTGCAGATATGGTGTGATGTAAAGGGCTCAATGGAGGCCTAGGCATCGATAATCTAGTATCACCAACCCTTTTTCATTCATTCATTCTGTAGGTTGAGCCAGAGAGACCCTTACAAGAGGCTGCACAACGGATCTAATCAGATTAAAGTACTATGGAGCCTAGCCCAGTTTCGTTATTTTCTAGACCAAGATCAGTCAAATTTAAAGAAAAAAATTCTAACAATTAAATTTTACCATAGTTTAATTTAGACACAATTATTTTTAACAAAAAGTATAACATCTAATTTCAAAGTCAATTTCATAAATATAGAGATTATTAACTATTTTTAATGAATTTGTAAGAAAATCTAATAACACCAGAAAACGACAAATTAACATTAATACAAACTGTTAAGATAAAAAATTTGTGTTATGGTCGAAACAAAAAGACACCGTGGGCGTCGTAACAGTCTATTCATTCAAATAAATATATATTTATTTTTCAGCTATATTCGAAATCGAATTATAGATTGATCACTTATCTAAAACTTTTATTTTTATATTAGTTTCCCCGAGTGCAATAGCAGCTGTCATAGGAGCGATAGAAGCATAGGAGCAAAATTGTTTTGGTAGATTCTAAGCAAATTCATTCAAATGAGTAGATAATGATGGGGTATTGTAAGAAGTTCTCGAAATTACCAAAAAAAAAATTATTAAAAATATAACAATAAATAGATTAAATTTATTCTATAAACAAGTTTAAAATAATTAGGTAAACATTGCTTTGAGTTTGAAAATTTTCAAATATTTGGTAATATTAAATAATACCAAGTGGTATGGTTGATCAGTGAATGCCGATACCAAAAAACAAAATGATAAAAAAGGTGAGTTGTATTTATAAAAATTATGACAAAATGAAATTAGATTTAAACTATTGTTGGCCATCTAAACTTGCCGTGCTTATGCAAGCGCATCATTTTTATGGAGGGTGGAGGGTTAGGTTAGTAAATATATTTCTTTTTGTTTTATTAGAGGGCGCCACTAAGTTTTATATTGGAAGATTCAATAAAACACAGGTACTATTACTTCTAAAACTATTTGGTTTGTGGAAATATTGATGGTGATATTAAATGAATTAAATTTGTGATATCATGAAGTATAAAAATTTTATATTAGAACAATATTTAAGCTTCTCTAGATCTAGTAAGCAAATATCATGTAGAGATAGCTTCGCATCTATAAAAAGTTGAATTGGTGTTAATAATATAGTTATAAAAAGGAAAAATATGTAGCTTTTGGTACCTTTTAGACATACTAGCCTATCCATCAATAGAGCTCCATTATGGACCGTTATTTTTTCAAGCAAATTGCTTATTCGCTTACTTAGACGTGCATCAATCTCCCAACAAAAACAGGAACCGGAATTGAACGCGGAAGTCACTCTAAGCTTAGGCTTTGAAAATTTCTTCCAAATCAACCAGCCATTCTTCTTCTTCATGTACCTTCTCTATTTCGGAGGTTAGCTATCATCATTGCTATTCTGGCCTTGAATAGATCAGATGACTTGACGTTGAACCATTCTCGCAAATTCCTAAGCCAGGATATTCTTCTTCTTCCAACAGATCTTTTTCCCACAATCTTTCCCTGGATTATGAGTTGCAGAATCTTATACTTTGGACCTCTCATGATGTGACCGAGATATTGCAATTTTCTCTTTTTTACTTCATATAGGATTTCTACGTCCTTCTTCATTCTTCTCAGAACCTCCAAGTTAGTCACATGTTCTGTCCATGATATTCGCAGCATTCTACGGTAGGTCGACACCTCGAAGGTTTCTAGTTTCTGCTCGCAATGTAAGTTGAGGGTCCAAGCTTCTACACCATACAATAGGACTGGGAATACATAACATTTAAGCATCCGAATTCTTAGGTCCAGGCTCAGATCGCGACTACAGAGCAGCTTCTTGATCTTCACAAAGGATGCACGGGCCTTCTCAATGAGAATCTTTATTTCTGAACAATAGTCCACGGAACAGTTGACACTTATACCTAAATAGTCATATCTCTCGACTCTTTCCAACCTTTCGCCTTCGACATACAGATGTTCATTGGATACTTCAGTTTTGGTGACAATTATGTATTTGGTCTTCTTAACATTAAGTGTCAGACCATATTCTCGACTAGTTGTGGTGACATTATTCAACATATTTTGAAGGTCTTGCATGTTTTCGGCGAGAAGTACTGTGTCGTCTGCGTAGCGCAAATTGTTCAGTGGAATGCCGTTAACTCGTATTCCACCGGTGTCATTTTCGAGGGCTTTGGCGAAGATCACATCCTTGTCTCACCCCT
This sequence comes from Diaprepes abbreviatus, assembly GCA_034092305.1. Taxonomy (NCBI): domain Eukaryota; kingdom Metazoa; phylum Arthropoda; class Insecta; order Coleoptera; family Curculionidae; genus Diaprepes; species Diaprepes abbreviatus. The sequence continues at coordinate 7,232,290 of JASJET010000129.1, forward strand.
CGCTTGATCTCCACTGCATTGGTTAGTTCAGATTGGACGCGGACGCATTTTGATTTAGGTACAGTTTTACAATTATTTGTATATCTCTTGTGTCAAGGTTTTTTCGTTTCAGCGCTTCTATTAGTTGTTTATGTCTCACTTTATCAAATGCTTTATTATAATCAATAAAGCAAGCGTATACATTTTGGTTGACATCGAGACACCGCTGCATCAAGACATTGTAGGCGAACAAGGCCTCCCTAGTGCCACATCCGTTTCTAAAGCCAAACTGAGTATCTGCTATATTTTCTTCCAGCTTCTTATAAATTCTACGATTAAGCTGATAGTACGGTGTTCTTAGCATTTTCTGGCATTCTGCTTTTTAGGAATTGTGACAAATGTTGATTTAAGCCATTCTTCTGGTATTATTCCTGTTTCATAGATCTTATTAAATAGAGAAGTTACAGCACCTAAATTCTGCTCTTCGATCAACTTAAGCACATCTGCAGGTAGATCGTTCGGGCCAGGGGCCTTTCCATCTTTAGCAGATTTTATTGCTACTTGTATTTCTTCTTTTAAAATAGGTGGTCCAGTCTCATTATTTGTGTTGGTAGTTATTTCCTCTCTTTGGTCATTGAAAAGGGTTTTAATGTATTCTTCCCAAAGAATCAGTAGGTCTTTAATATCCAACACAGTGTTTCCTTCTTCATCTACCAGGATGTATAATTTTTGCTTCCGGCCAGTTCCAGTAAACTCTTTAATTTTCTTATGCACACTGTGGGAGTCGTGTAGTTTCTGCAGATTTTCTATTTCAGTACACTTCTCTTTTAGCCACTCCTCTTTAGCTTGGCGACATTTAGTCATATCCAACTGTAAATGGATAAAAATCAAAACCAGATAAGACAAAACAACAAACTCTAAAATAAGTCAGAAAATGGTGTAAGAGAAAGCATCACTTTTTTAAAAATAGTTTACCTCCTTAAAGGCGATAGCCTCCCAACAATAGGAAGATCTCACCGGAACATTTTGACCGCTTCGAAAATAGATGTGAAAAGCAAAATTATTGATTTGTTTTCAAAATTTCAACGACAATTCTACATTATCCGGAAAATTTGGTCATCTTTCATGGTCAAATTCCTATTTGTTATAGAACACTTAACCTGCACATTTACATTTCCATAAGGATATATCCAATTTAAAAAAACCGCAACCAGTTATACTCATAACGTGATATTTCAAATAATAATTTAACTTGAAGAATAAGTATGAAGCAATGCGAAAATGCTACAATAATAATTTCAGAAATATATATCCCTTTAAACTCATTCATGATATAAATATATTTTGATCCTTATATATAGACACTGAAAATAATATTCGTATTATTAAAGGTAACATTCACATAGAAATAAATTATTTAAATAAACATTACTGTTGATAAAATAAACATTGGAAGAAAAGCTTTAATTGAGTTCTACAAATAGAATAAACCAAGACCGAATATAATATTCTCGTCGTAAAATAAATGTATTAAGGAAGACGGTTAAAAGTTGTACCACATGGGGAATTTATTTAAAATTTCTCTTTTTATAGTATGTAACAAGAGAAGTTATAGCTATCGCTCCCAATACAGAAGCAATTTACCGGAAACTTAAAAACCAAATAATTATATAAAATTTATCGACAAATGTATTAGGCTCTATGCCCAACCTATCAATAAATTTAATATATTTGATCAGAGTACTAGAAGGTAAAGTAAACTTATAAAAATTGTGAAATAAGTTTAGTAGAGTTATATCTAAAAAAATCAGAGGCTTTCAGGTTTTCCGTGGTAGTTGTGAAAGTACATGGCTGGAGAAATACGGACATTTCGATGAAATTTCATTCATCTCTTTCAAAGCGGCATGATTTGCAGGCTGGAGACCAACTGATACTTGCGGGTTTTGGGCAGCTGATATGTGTATTCGCCGTACTTTGTGATTGGCTCGTTGGTTTCAACCAATCTGACTGCATGTAACGGGACCATCTGTTTCTTGTATTTCGTGATGCTTTTCTGTATTTTCAATTCATTCATTCATTCAATTTTTATTGGGTTGTTTTTGATTTTTTCCAAAATATACTAATATGTTTTTTCAGGTGCTCGATAGTCTTTGGTTATCATCTCGGTTGTTTAAGTTTTTTAGTCTCTTCTCTATTTCTGTAGCTCTTTTTATAATTCTTGTGGATAGCTGGTTACTGTGTGCTAGCATTTTGGTATTGTTAAGATCCATTTTATGTCCTGTGTTGTTGATATATTGGGCTAGTGAGGAAGTGGTTTGTTTTTGTCTGACCGCGTTAATGTGCTCTGGTTTTTCTGTTGATCTATCCGATGTATGAGAGGTTACATTCATCGCATGAGATTTCATAGACTCCTTGATTTTTAAGCGGAATTTTGTCTTTGGCTGATGGTAAAATGTCTTTTATTTTCCGGTGAGTTTTGAAAACGGCGTAGGATAAGACGGCTTTTTTGTTTCTAGGTTTCATCGGTTCTTGTATCTCCGGTTTTTTTTATAGCCGTTTGGATTGCCTTGTCTGTATACACGTTCTTTATTAGGGTTTCCTTAAGCGCTTTGATTTAATTATCTTTATTTTCTTCATGTGTTAGTATCAGAGACCGATCGTCAAGGATTTTGGCTACCTCAAAAAGTTGTGTCTGGTGATGATGGAAATCTGATTGCAAATATTTGTGTATCGGTTTGCGATAAACTGTATGAGATAAAAAGTCATTGCCCTTTCTTTTTAATAAAATATCCAGGAACGGCAGTTGTTGTGGTTTGTTTTAAAACAGAAGCTCTACAGTTAGCCTCCGAAAAACTGAAACTATGGCTGCGCCATGTTGACGACACGTTCGTAGTTTGTCCACATAGTTTAAATAAATGAAATAACTTCCTCAACCATCTTAACAACAGATGCCCAAAAATTAATTTTAGCATAGAAGTGGAACACAGCAAACAACGGCGGTTCCTGGATATTATATTAAAAAAAAGACAATTGCTTTTTATCTTATAAGATTTTCCCAAACCGTCAGATGCAGCCAAATACGCATCTTGATTGATCAAAAGCAACAAGCCAATCACAAGGCATGGCGAGTACACAAAACCAGCTGCCCAGAACCCGCAAGCATCAGTTGGTCCCCAGCCCACAAACCACATCGCTTTTAAAAAGATGAAATGTCAGCATTTCTCCAGCCACGTACCTGAATTTTCACAACTCACACGGGAAGCTCAAAAGCTTCCAATCACATACTACACTCTTGAAAACCTTAGAAGTAACATATATGCAGTTTCATAGTATTCCATTTTCCGAAACCATCTTTTGGTGACTGCAGCCCGATAGCAAGTACTCACAAACAGATAAGTAGCTGTATTGTTTAAACTTGTAAGAAGAAGAAATATAGTGTCGTATTGTAAAGGAAATTGCAATTTTCGTTGACGAACATCGTGGTTGCTATATATTAATTTTTGTTGATCTACAGCTACCTTAAGTTTTTTATTAAATTAAATTACATAGTTTAGTACAAGTATCTTGAGTTTTCTTTCAATAATCTCACGAGTCCGTCTGTAGAGATAGGGTCTTCTCGGAGTTACCATTTTATCAGTTTTAAGCTACAGATAAAGTCTTAAACTTGAACTTTCGGTAGGAGAAACTTCAGAAAGTGCTGGCATTTTCTAGTTAATAAGTCAATAGAACCCCACCCATATATGTGTCAATTGCCACTACAATAATTGCTAGTTGACTCAGACACTGAGGATTTTCCAAGAATAGAACTTAACATCAATACCTTTACTTTAATTACCTACAAACCATTCAATGAGCAAGTAATTAGGTAAAAAATCTTATTTAATATAAATATATATTCAAGCTAAAAATAATTATCATATTTAACACGACATTCGCATAGAAATAAATTATTTAAATAAACCTTAATTGAGTTCTGCAAATAAAAAGACCAAAAAGTGACGATAATATTTTAACCCTAAAATAAATATATAAAGACAGACGACTAAAAGATTTTCAGCGAAATTATATGCAGAATTTAAAATTAGTAATTTAACGAGAATTTACATATTCACTTACACAGATTATTTCATGTTACAGATCCAAATTTCGAAACCTTGCTTGCCTGACGAGTTGTTATATTTCACTGGGAGAAGTTATAAAGCCACAGATTCCAAGATATCTAATATCAATTAGTTTCACCTCACATATGTTTTTTTTTGTTTTTTATTTAACTCTAGCCAAATTTTGATTAGGAGGCAGGAGGAAAAGCAGATATAAAATCTTTTTTTAATTAAAAAATTACCTACATTCAATCGTCTAGCCCAAGCAGCCTGATTTAAGCAGTTTATATTTAGTCAAACCTTAATTATGCCCTTCAAATTTCTTTAAAATAGTACTTACAGTGAATCAAATTTATCAGAGAGCAAATAAAGCTTGTGACTAGATTAACAACCATCTACTTCATCTGTGGGAAATACCCGCATACAAGAGGCCTATACCAAGACAAAATCTTATGCTGACTATATATGAAGAGGAAACAAAGCTTCATATTACGCGCGAATATATAGGACAAGCACTCCAACGACTAAACATAATGAATTTTTGGAACGTTCAACAACTTATAATAATCTACAACTTCTAAAAACACATATTGTCTTGTTCAGGGACGGATCCAGCCTCTCTCTTTGGGGGGGGGGAGAGAGGTGATATCACAAAAGTACAATATGGCAAGCAAAAGCAAGTTGTTTACGGGGAGGGGGGGGGGAGACACCCACAACATTTCCATTTCTAGTGTAAAAGGCAGGGTCGGGTCTATTTTTTTTAAATTTGAAGCTCTTCGAGAGGTGGGAGGCGATCACAAGAAAAAATAAGTTGCCGAATAGGGGGGAGGATGTGAGCAGTATACACATTCTTATATCGAGACAGAATCGGTTCTATTTTCCTGAACTCAAAGCTTTTTGGGAAGGAGAGGGGCGATCGCAAGCATACACATTCCTATACTCTATTCAAGAACTAGAGAGAGTTATAAAACTGTTACCAAAACCTCCAACGTACCTGCTCCAGTACCCTAGGTAACTGAGGTCTGCAGTAAATCTAATTATATTTAAATATTATAAGCTTTTATAAATTTACTGCAATAATAAAATTTCTGATAGTTCTATTTAATTTCTGTCACTGAGCAAAGTACACCTTACAGTGTGTCCTTAGTGATTTATTTGGTTTATGCTTCTTTTTATATATTATTCGAGATTAGTGTGGCTTCCACATCTATATTTACTCCAAAATCGTTAAACCAGGACTTTTTTCCTTAACGAAAATCTTATTACGATGAATGTTTATGATGCCTTAAGATATCAATATCTAGATAATAAAATTAAAAGCTCCGTTGAGATGTGTTTCAACACGACAGGAGTTGGAAAATCTACTATGTACCGAATACTAAAGGAGAAAAAAAAGATTGGAATTGTAAGTAGTCCCAAGCCACATTCGATCACAGGCAGATGAAAAAACTCGTTGGAAGAAGAGATGTAAACTGCAATAAAAGAAGTTGTACATACATTTTATTATGAGAAGCAGATCCCAACCGCCGACAAAATTCTAACTAAAATCAATGAAGATAAGGCTTTACTGAAATTAAAAGAACTAAGCTTTGAAAATTGCTTAGAGAACTTAATTTTTGCTGGGGAAAACCAGACAAGAGTTCTTATTGATCGTCTGGAAAATGTCCGTTGGAGAAGGAAATATCTTTCTCAAGTAAAAGATAGAGTTGCTAGAAATAACGCAACTTACAAAACTAGTAATTTAACTGAAGTTTTGAAAGATTTTTTTGAATAAAGTTTCTGCAGAAAATTGAGAAAAATCCAGATAATAAAAGAAAATGTGGAAATTCTATCTCATGATCGGTGAGAAAGAGGAACCAATTATAATTAATTTGAGCGAAGATAGCTTCACTGACTTTGATTACGAATTAGATACGAAATGTGTACCAGCGTAAACACAATTTATTATTTAAATTTTCTGAAACATAAAAAATAATTACATTTGAATCCCTTTTTAGTATTTAATTGTAATTCTGCAGATGGTTCAAGAAATAAATAAACTGAAACGTCAAATGTCCTAAAAATGTTTTTACTTAATAATAAAATGACGGATAGCTCCAAAAAAATTTTAATTCTATATGGAAGTATTTATTTTTTTATATATGTTTAACTTCTTGTATTTTTGACAATGAGTATTTTGTAAGTATTTAAATTATAACTTATAATTTTTTTTAGAGAAAAAGACTACGTTTTAGTCTAAATTTGCCTAAAACGGTTTCTATGCCAAAATTAAAAATAATAAAAATGTAGTTGTGATTTGTGTTAAATGTGTCAAAGTTATCTATATTTTCTAATGTATGTGAATTATTAAGAAATCCTCAGAAATAAAATAATATTATAAAAACTTTTTATTTTAAGTTTATTACCGAAATAATATTCTATAAAATATATAAATATTTAATGATAATAAACCTCCTTCCGACGCCTATGACAAGGATTAAAATCCTTTTTAACACTTCACACATCCAAATATCTATTGTTATCCAACCCAAATAGTCCATTATTATATACAGATTTTTCCAGAGACACCGGACTAAAGAACACAGGTAGTTAGCAAAGAAAAAAAAAAAGTGTAAAAAATGATTTATTACCCTCTCTAGTTCTTGAATAAACTATAGTATAAGAGGCAAAATCGGGTCTATTTTCCTGAACTGAAAGCTCTTGGGGGGGGGGGGGCGATCGCCCCCACCGCCTTCCCCTTGGATCCGCACCTGGTCTTGTTGGTATCCTTCTGTTCCCTATTTTATATCCATGAAAAAAAAACAAAAAAACAGTCTTAATGAAGCTTCAAATTTATAAAACCTGTGGGAAAGCAAGCTTAACGTAACAGCTACATATAATGTGGTTTTAAAAGAGCCATAGAACATCGTAATATAAAAGGTAGTAAAACAGTAAAAGTAGATATTTGCATAGCCACAAAATATTTAAGTAAACATTGGTCTTAATTAAATAAACATTAAATTTGAAATTTTAATTGCGTAACGCAAACGAAAAAGCATGGACGAAGGTTATATTGCAAGCATTAAAACACAGGTATGTTATAGTAGGCGATTAAAGGTATAGAGCCGCTACCCATAAAATTCTTAATTAAGTACTTGATTAGAACGCCAATTTTTAATAGATTATGGAAGATTACGGCAATAAGCTGATCTATGGAAGAGTTCGAGAAAATTCCATATGGAACAAATGCACTCGATGTGATAATATAAAGATACCGTTGAAAATATAATATTTCCAATCATACTATGTTTGTTAGGTGGCGAATACGCTATGGCGTGCTACACCAGTGATCATAGATCGGAATGACTTTTCTATATCCACCTCTGTCTTTCACGCACATTTGAAAATCTCATAGAGGTAGTATAGATAGTTTCGGTAGGTGACGAATATACATTCTTTATGAGAAACTATCGAGGAATAATACTGCTTGATAGCATTCTCAAAGCATTTACAAAAACAATACTGGAAGAAATCACCACAATCATAAGTGTACGAGAAGAACAACAAGGTTTTAGAAAGAACAGATCCACTATTGACGCAATATTTATTGTCAAACAAGTAACTGAAAAATTCCTAGAATTTAATAAACCTGCGTACATGTGCTTCGTCGATATGGCCAACGCTTTTCACAGAGTACGCTTAAAGGACCTCTTACAAATAATGAGAACAAAAGGTCTAAACCATAGGCTAATTAACCTAATATACGATATTAACATCCAGTACAGAACAAAAATCAGAGTAGGACATATAACAACGGAAGACATATATGTAAACACAGAAATTAGACAGGGCGGTTCGCTCAATAGAAAATGTTCCCAGAACAGCTGGATACAAAATGGGAAACACATTCTTCCATACCGTCTGCTATGCAGACGATGCTGTTCTTATTGCAGACTCTGAAGATAATCTCCAAAGACTACTGCACCCTTTTAACACTAAAGCGAGAGAATTAAATATGCTCATCAACACCAAGAAGACCAAATGCTGAGTAACATCCAAAGAACCAATACGGTGCAAGTTGGCAATCGACTCCAATATTGTCGAACAGGTAAATCACTTCAAATATCTGGGAGCAGAAATAACGAGTCATGGAAACCCTTTTAACGAAGTAAGAGAGCAAACAATGAAAGCGGTTAGAATTTCGGGATGCCTAAAAGAAATTGTCTGGAAGAACAAATACCTTAATACCAATGGCAAAACTAAGATATATAAAATGGCTCTCATCATAACATACGCGGCAGAAATAATACCAGATACAGGCAGAACTTTATAAATGATGAGAACAGTCGAAATAAAAACATTAAGAAGTATACAAAGCAAAACTCTACACGACAGAATACGGAATGAAGATATCACACAACAATGCAGGATACAGGACATAGAAAGATGGGTTAAACAAAGGCGAAGATTCTGGAACAAACATATAAGGAGAATGGAGGACGATAGACCCATGAAAAGCGCAAAAATGAATAACCCAGTAGGAAAAAGATCACGGGAAAGACCACCAAAACGATGACGAGAATGCTGGACCTCATCTTCCGGGGAAGACGTGATGGCTAGTAGGCAGTAGCCTACTAGCATGGTTAACTGTGTTAGAAAGAAGAAGAAGAAGAGAAACGTTCTTTCGCTTACTAATATACAGTATGTCCCATGACAAAATGCTGATATATTATACAGTGTGTCCTATGAGGAACTGCCGCGATTGATATCTCGAAAAACAGACTTTGGAAAATTTTTAAATTTTGGCAGTTTATTAAATTTGCTGCTAAAATATTTTCAAGATAGTGGCAATTAAGAATTATTTACTAAAACGTTTAAATATGCACATAATAATAAGCTCCAGGTATGTATTTCTCATTTCAGCTTATAGGTGGCAAAGCGTTAAGCCCTTATGCTCTTTTCTTAAGGTAGGTCAGTGATATAAGTTTAGAGAATTTTTTGCACATTTACGAAATTTCTGGGGAAAATGAAAGCAAGGAAACATTGATGATGAAAAATATAATTATTGAGAGGCTTTAGAGAGAACACTCCCACCTCTAGTAAATAAGCAAATAAATCTCGTCTGCTGCCATTTTGCTTCATTAGTTGGTATGACAATATTTTCGTCATTCGTAGAATGAAAAGGCTTATAAGATGTATTATTTAATTATGTTTTAATACAGAGATTAAAATTCCAAACCAGAGCAACGGCCAGTCGCGTTGGAAATGGCCAATTGTTTGTTTCGAGCTTAATTTTTTTCGTAACATATTTCTTTTTGAGTTACAATTGGGGAAAAAAAAATTATTTAGTTTTCAATATAATCGCCTCTTCCTTCCATATAAATTTTACTACACTCGTATAACCGCTGGAACGAGCTGAAAAACCCCTCTTCTGGAATAATTTTCTGAACTTTGAATCGCCTTAACATCTTCAAAATGTTCTCCCTTCATTATCACTCTCAATAAAGGAAATAAAAAGAAAACCTGCCGGAGCCAGAACTGACTATTAGGGAAACCGACTTTTGGGCAAAAAATGAATATTCAGTAATGTGCTAGCGCATTCAAATGCAACAGAAACCAGTCATGGGTACGGTACGATTTTGGTCTCACACAATGAATCCTCTTGCGGAGTCAATACAGGACACTTTTGTAGAATTGTGCGTTCACTGTTTGGCACGGAGGCACGAATTCGCTATAAATAATCTCGCGAGGAGTGTAAAAAGATATGAACATCGTTTTGAATTTCGACTTTGTCACTCGAACTTTGGTGGGCCCCCTCTGCACTTGCCTCGCCACTCAGCGGTTTGGCATTTAGTCGATGGGTCGTATTGAAAATACCATGATTCGTCATCGTTTACAATCTTATTTAAAAAATGTTCTTGCGTGTCTACCCATTTGACCAAATCGCGTGCAGCTTCCACAAGGCGCTCTTTCAGCACTTCCGTTAACACGTGCGGAACGAACTACGCACACACTTTTTTTTCCCAAGAATATCATGCAAAATGTAGTGCACTATTCTAACATTGATGTTGAGTTCCTCTGACAACATTTCAACCGTAGTTCGCCGATTACGAGACAATGCAACACGCACACGTTCGACATTCTCATCCGTGGTCGAAGTTAAAGGGCGCGCCTCGCGTAGATCGTCTTCCAGCGACTGCCACGACCATTCTTGAACCACGCGTACTCCACGAAAAACAAGCAGTTTTCAATAATTCGAATGTTTTTGAACCACTTTTTCCTAATTTAAAACAAAATTTGATTGCGGCGCGTTGTTTTACATCAAAAATTGTGATGCAGTGACAAAAACAATTCTACTTCAAACGAACACAGCTGGCCAATAAATCACTCATATCTCCTCTGTGGGTAACTAAGGCATAATATTACATAGTTCGGCTGTCGGGTAAGAGATAACGCTAGTTATAAATTTTACACGGAATGAGTCCCGGAACTTTTTGAATGATAATATTAGGGAAAAATTAAATTCGATTTAGGAAAGTATCGAATTCTCTATATGGTAAGCTGTCGTAATTCATGTAGACTTTTAATATTGGACTGTCATTTTTTCCAGCAGAAATTAATGTTAAGCCGCAACGGGAATGCTAGTTTGATACCAATTAGATAGAAAAACTTACTATCGATAAAAGAATAAGGTATGCTGAGCCATAAATATACTAGTACTCAAAAGGTAAGGAAAGTGACCCTAGACACAAAATTCTGGCCATAGTAGTTCTCTTATCAATATCAGTATAAATTTATATATCAGATATTCACTCCAAATTATCATTTGTTATAAGTTTATTATTTTTAGGTCCTAAATAATAAAATTATTTAAATAAAACAAGAACATTTAATGGTGAAAATTCTTTCAATAAAAACGATAGTAAAACATTTGCATAGATATAAAGTATTTAAGTAAACACTGCCCTTAATGTAATAAATATCTAATGTAAAATTTCGATTGCGTGATGCAAACAAAGCGAGACCAGAAATAAAAGTTATATTGCAGCCATTAAAATGTGTGTGTTAGAATAGACCATTTAAATTTTTATTGCTTTACTACCCATAGAATTTTAAATTAAGAACTTAATCACAACTGCCATTTATAGTTAACCGCAAGGAATTACAGCTATCCTCTAATTTGTGAATGAACTGAAGCATATTCCAATGACCGATCCTAGACAAATTCGTTTATTTGTTAGGAAAAATTATGGCTCTTATTTATGACGGTCGTAATTTCTGCTCTTACTGGACCAAATTCTAAAATATAATAAAATAGTAATAAAATCATATCGTAAATCATATTCGTAAAAATGGTAACAAAATATTTTCATTAAACTCTCATTTATAAATGCTGCTTGGAATAAGGTTAGAACTAATAATTACATTAATTTTAAAAACTCTCATAAACGGGCAATATTGCATTTATTAATATAAATAAAGGCTTTTAATTGACAAGAACAAAAATAAGTTAATTTAATTTTAACCTTAAATATAAAATATTTTTCGTCAAATCGAAAAAATGGTAAATTATTATGAGGCAACTATTGTTCCTACGGATATCAAAGTTTTACCTTTTGGTTTTTATTTTTAATTTTCCTATATATATATATATATATATATATATATATATATATATATATATATATAAGGTATTTCTTATTTATTTCTTGGACCTTTATTAAAATATTTTTTATTTTTTTTGTTTTTCTTGGGATTATGGTCCGTTTAAAAATGGAATTAAAATGTAATGGTGGTGTTGTATTTTATATTACATTTTTTTAATACATTAACGTTTCGGTAATTTTTTTTTACCTTCGTCAGAATGTGTAGCTTGAACAATGATTCAGGAACAACACTGCACTTACATATATAAATTTATTTGAAAATTTTGTTCTATTAAAAATTTAGTTTTTGCGAGATTCACAGAGTTCAAGATGAGTACCATCTTAACTTCAAGATGACACACGTGGTCATCTTGAACTCTGTGAATCTCGCAAAAACTAAATTTTTAATAGAACAAAATTTTCAAATAAATTTATATATGTAAGTGCAGTGTTGTTCCTGAATCATTGTTCAAGCTACACATTCTGACGAAGGTAAAAAAAAAATTACCGAAACGTTAATGTATTAAAAAAATGTAATATAAAATACAACACCACCATTACATTTTAATTCCATTTTTAAACGGACCATAATCCCAAGAAAAACAAAAAAAATAAAATATATATATATATATATATATATATATATATATATATATATATATATGTATATATATATATATATATATATATATATGTATATATATATATATATATATATATATATTTATATATATATATATATATATATATATATATATATATATAAATCCATAGGATGTAGACTTAACTTGATTAAACTGGAATTAACAAATCTTAGGCAGACGTTTTTCTGTTAGAGAAAATTATAGTTTTTAATTACGATATTCGTAAATTCTGCTCCAATTTTAAATAAATAAAAAATAAATAAAAAGGTACATCATATTCGTAAAAACTGTAACAAAATATATTTATTAAAGTTACAACAGCCTAAACAAAAAATACTGATGTTATAAGATTATAAGTAATATTTACATTAATTTACTGTTAATCTTTCAGTTAACAAAATAAATGTAAAACCATATAAAAATTACATGTAAAATTCACCCTCCTCCCCCTGCATTTTGCCGTAACGAACGGTACAATTTTGAACTATGTAAACAATAAAGGCTTGATAATTAAGTTTTCAACCCTAAATATATAAGAATGACAAAAGTTCTTTTGTTTAATTAACAAGCCAGAAATAAGGAAAATTTTGTTAATTTTTGGGACGGAACTGTTCTTTCTATCGTTTTTTAGGCTTTATCTATAGATTTTTTCCTATATATATATATATATATATATATATATATATATATATATATATATATATATATTTATATATATATATATATATATATATATATATATATATATATATATATATCAATTTATAATTTTTGGATTTAATTTAAATTAAACGGGAATTACACAATATTTTGTTTATAACAAATTGATTCTACTAGGTTGGTTGGTATGATTTCTTTCTAAAACTAAAATTAACTAAAGCAAATACTTTAGCAATTATTCAGCTGATGTAAAAATATTATATGGAGAAAAAGGTTTATTGTAACTAGTTACCAAGAAAATATTACGTTAAAACTAAACAGACAAATGTTAACATCGAAATGAATATATTTATCAACACAGACTTTATAATCAGAATTGTCTGAGAAACCAGTAAAAATTTCGATGAACAATATGACATTAAAAAAATATATAAGATACAGTACAAAAGCTTTATTAGGAAAAATAAGGCAGTTTAAATTAGATCCAAATAAAAACATCATGTGATAGTCATAACTCACCAAACTGATCCAAGAAGAAGAACAGAAAGACAGCACAGAAAACAACACAAAAATGACCAGAGAAACAATAAAAAAAAATTTATGATTAAAAATCGTATTTTGGGAAAAAAGAAATAGTTGCACTTAAAAAAATTTAATAACATACAGACGAGGCCAATCGGAAAATTAATACACATACTTTAACACAAAGTGTATTCGGATACTAAACAACAAAGATAGATAAACAATAAGAAATGTTGGCTATGAAGATATCTTAGAAATGATCAAGGAAGAAATAACAGAAGCCCTTAAATCTATGAAAAATTGGAAAACCACTTGACCCAGCTGTGTATATAGACATAAAATGTTCAGAATCAGAAAATAAGATTAAGTATAAGATATTTGCTTAAGTCACGCCTATAAATTATTCTCCAGCATTCTCCTTCAACGTCTCTCTCCGTATACCGAGGAGATTATCGGAGACTACCAATGTGGCTTTCGAAGCGGAAGGTCAACAGTTGACCAGCTGATCACTATCCGACAGATGCTAGAGAAATGTTGGGAATTTAACAAACACTTACTTGCTTACATACATACCTTGTTCATAGATTTCGAGCAAGCATATGACAGTGTTATTAGGATAAGGTTGTGGGAACCTATGGAAGAATTTGGAATCCCGCACAAGCGTACCTGGAGGGGGCAAAAAGCTGTGTCAAAATTGAAGGAGAGTGTAGCCAAACATTTTTTGTCAAGAGAGGATTAAAACAGGGAGATGCTTTGTCGCCAGTACTGTTTAACCTTGCACTGGAGAAAGCCGTAAGAACAATATCAGTTGACGTGGAGGTTTTTGGGCCAATTGGCCCTAAACTTATTTTGGCCTACGCGGATGATATGGGCGCGATAGGAGAAAGCACAGTCAGTGTGAAGGAACACTTCATAAAGATAGAAAAGAAGCTCAGAGAATAGTGCTCCGAATAAATGAAGGAAAGACCAAATACATGCATGTCTCCCGCAACCCCGCCCGAGACAGAATCTGGCAGAACGTCACCATGGATGACTATAATTTTGAGTTTTCAAGTACCTGGGCGCAGTGATAACGGCAAACAATAATATGCAGGAAGAGAGACAAGCAAATAAATGTACATTTGCGATACAAATCTTGCTTAAGTCAAAATTTATTACTAGAAAGGCAAAAACCGAATTTATCGAACAATAATACGACCAGTAGCAATCTACGCCAGTGAAACATGGACCCTGACAGTCCACGATACGGAGCTCCTAAGAAGGTTTGAGAGAAAAATCCTGCGCATAATATATGGCCCATACTGAGACCTTGAAACAGGCCGTCACAGAATGAGAAGCAACATAGAGCTTGCGCAAATATATCAAAGCCCTGACATCATTCAAGAAATAAAGTCCAGAAGACTACGATGGGCAGGTCATATACAAAGGAGACAAAACGATCGACTAATAAAACGGGTATGGGAGGAAGCACCACAAGGAAAAAGACCACTGGGGAGACCTAGGCTTAAAGGGCTAGGAGGGAGCTGGCACAAGACCGTTCTAGGTGGAGGCAGATAGTCGAGGCAGCCAAGACCCACCCTGGGTTGTAGTGCTACGGAGTCAGTCAGTCAGTTATTTGCTTAAGTCAATGCAAAAAGGTTTACAAGAAAACTAACTAAAATTGATTAATCAATAAAATCTACTACCATTAGCCTAGTGGTCAACTAAGATTTATATCTAGTTGTTGTAAGCGAGACCATCTATATACCGGTGAGAGCTTGATCGAGTTTTAGATCTTCATTAAGCTTTTCTTGAATACCAGAAGGCATTTGATGCCATAAAAATTTGGGTGGTATTAAATACATTAAATATATTCCAAATATATGTACATTAAATTAAAACATCGGCGCTTCGTGATCTACAAAAGTACTTCTTTCGAAAAAAACCAACGCTCTTGTTAATCTCGTTCCAATAAACCTACAATAAAAATATTCTTCCTAGATCTACTTCGTAATACTCTCTAAAATATACCTAAACTCGTATCAACACAACTTCTCCCAAAAATTACGCCCCACCAAACATACCGATCATACTTTTAACTTTTTTTTTTTTAATCAGTCGAAAAAGCTTACCTTCAGCTTTATGCAAGATTTTTAATCGCCCTGTAAGCGTACAGGTTAAAAGTAATAATAACATTTAATGAAGTTTTAAAACAACCATCGAATATTGTAATATAAAAGGTAGTAAAAACTTAGTAAAACAGTAAAAACACATATTTGCATAGCTGTAAAATATTTAAGTAAACATTACTCTTAATGAAATAAACATGGAAGTTAAAATTTGAATTGCGTGATGCAAACAAAGAGAGACCACGAACGAAGGTTATATTGCAGTCATTAAAATAAATGTGTTACTGTAGACGATTAAAAGCTTTATACCTATACCCCGATATTGTGTGCATGTTTATACCCACATCAATTATTTCTTAGGCATACCGCACGAAATTTTACGTGTGAGTGTACCAATAAAGTTTTTTTTTTGTGTTATAATGACCCAGACATGAATATGTGAAAATTAAAACATGTTTGCACTAAGAACTATAATACATTCTTTTTTTATATTTCATTAACGATCCGTCTAGACTTTACGTGGGTACGATTGGAGTTCTGAAATTGATGGTTCACAGGACCTAATCCTTACAATAACATGATTACCATTATTCTAATGGACACCCTGTACAAGGTGAGTCAACGATTGGATGAAGTAGGTTTGTGCCTTTTCGGTGAAATTAACAAAGAAACTATATTTATTGTTTGATACAGTTTACTTTTACGTAGATTTTAAAAATATTTAGGACTCTACAGGGTGAGCCAAAAAACTAGGACAGCATAAAGTTGTATTTTTTTAAATAGAACACCCTATATACGAATCGTATTTTCGATTTAGCTTATAATTTTAAATCTTTTTTATTAAGTTTAAAGAAAAAAAGTCACATTTTCAAGCATCAATTCAATCCTAAATAACGTTTTCAATTTTGTGACAAATATATTCAAATTTGGAATTTAGCAAGGCCAAGGACAAGTTAACATAATTTTTACCTAATATTTGCAATAAAAGCTACAGGATGTTGAACACATCGGCTCAAATTTGAACAAGTTTAAATGAATAAATATCTTTTTTTTTAAATGGTACACTCTGTATATTTTCATGTTATTTAATAGAGTAATAAAAACCCTAAAAGTTTTGTTCAATATATCCTATACCTATTTATAATAGTTTTTGAGATATTTCAGTTTTTCTTATTTTCCATACTTTTTTACAGAAATAGTCTTCATTATCATAGTAGCCATGTAAAATAATAAAAAGAAACTACAGAAACAAACAGAATGTGGTTAAATATGATGAAATACATTATTTGTTATATTACAATGGCAATAGTTTAATTAAACATAATGTGAAAAAATTAACACAACAATAACGACAAGGCAAATACATATTTACTTTTATACTAAATTGAAACAAAAAAATTACCTATTAAATACTGAGATTAATTATTTCTTTTTAATAAGTGTTCGAATAAACGACCCTCTTGTGCAATGCACAAATTTAGTCTTCTTTGCAGATTTTCTCGGACCCTGGACAAAATTATTGGCGTTATTGTTCTACAGGTATCCCTAATCCTGTTTCGCATATCTTCCACTGTTGTTGGTGGATTAACATACACCTTATTTTTAATATAACCCCATAGGAAGAAATCTAATGGGGTGATGTCGCAAGACCTTGGTGGCCACTCAATGAAACCCCCACGTCCAATCCATTTTTGCGGATATCGTTGGTCCAAAAATGCACGAACTTCACGATGGTAATGCGGAGGCGCACCATCGTGCTGGAACCACATACTGTCGAGCTCATCCCTATCGAGACCTTGAAGCAGTTGGGGTAGTTCTTCTTGTAGAAAATTCAGGTGACTATGGCCATTTAGTGGTTCATTAAAAAAGTGGGGTCCAATAATTCGATTATGATGAATACCACACCAAACATTTAATGACCAGTGGTTTTGATGTTGCACCTCTCTAATCCAAAATGGGTTTTCTGTGGCATAATAATGCATGTTGCGTCTATTTAAGGCACCGTTACTTCTAAAAGTAGCTTCATCACTAAACATTACCTTGCATAATAAATTTGGATTTAATTGAATCTCCGCATTTATTGTACGACAAAAGTTTACACGACTTTCAAAATCCTGTCCATACAATTCTTGGTGTAATTCCATGTAATATGGATGATACCTATATTTCTTGGTGGTACGATTAGCGGTGGATTGTGATGTTTCACATAATGCTGCTAACTGACGGCTACCAATATAAGGATTTTCCTGAACATTTAACAATATTTGTAGTTCTTTTTCTTCATTAGTTACTGGTTTGTTGACCACTTTACGTTTTGGATAATCAACAGTACCAGAAGAATCAAATCTTTGCATTAAGTTTAGAAAAGTATGGGTATTAGGCTGGCGTCGATCAGGATACTTCATTTTGTAAATTCTTTGAGCAAGAAGGCAATTTTTTTGAGCCTCTCCTATTGTATAAATCATATCTATTAACTCATTCTTTGGAAAATTCATTTTACAATATAAGATGAATGCAAAAAAAACCAAACTACACTACATAAAAACCAAAAGAAGCGATTGCTGTTATAAATTTGACACACAGAAAAATGTTCTTTTACATTGTTTTTGCCATGGCTACTATGATAATGAAGACTATTTCTGTAAAAAAGTATGGAAAATAAGAAAAACTGAAATATCTCAAAAACTATTATAAATAGGTATAGGATATATTGAACAAAACTTTTAGGATTTTTATTACTCTATTAAATAACATGAAAATATACAGGGTGTACCATTTAAAAAAAAAGATATTTATTCATTTAAACTTGTTCAAATTTGAGCCGATGTGTTCAACACCCTGTAGCTTTTATTGCAAATATTAGGTAAAAATTATGTTAACTTGTTCTTGGCCTTGCTAAATTCCAAATTTGAATATAGTTGTCACAAAATTTAAAACGTTATTTAGGATTGAATTGATGCTTGAAATGTGACTTTTTTTCTTTAAACTTAATTATCTCAGAAACTATAAAGTTTTGTTATAGTAAACCTTATGCTAAATCGAAAATACGATTCGTATATAGGGTGTTCTATTTAAAAAAATACAACTTTATGCTGTCCTAGTTTTTTGGCTCACCCTGTAGAGTCCTAAATATTTTTAAAATCTGCGTAAAAATAAACTGTATCAAACAATAAATATAGTTTCTTTGTAAATTTCACCGAAAAGGCACAAACTTACTTCATACAATCGTTGACTCACCCTGTATATAAATGGGTTTAACTGTAAATGAAGTTGTGAGAGAAAATACCATAACTAGAACTTATGTTTTTTATGTATTTGTAACTACAAATAACCTTTTAGTAAATTAAAAATAAACTCTATTATTGTGTTTACTGTCCTAAACTAAATTGAATTTTTATTCTAACAATAAATCTTCCTGACACAAGAACTGAAAACAGTCGAAAACAGAGCGATATATAAAGTTAATGGCGGCCATATAAATGGCATATTATTCAAAGAACTTTACCGTTTGCATATGGAAAAAGCTTGTATTATAAGAAGCAAACAATAAAAAATTAACGCTTTCTTAGTTGCGTTGTTGCCACATTTACAATTTTTTTATAATTTAAAAGTTCTTTTATTCGTTTTTTAATTTAAAATTTTTTCTCGACATCTCAAACAAAAATTAGCAACAATTCTATAATGTAATTGTTTCATGGTTGTCAAACAAATGATTGACATGTCATAAAAAATTTAAATAGGCTGTTTTCTCTTTACAATATTATTTTTCATATATTTTGAAAATATATTATTAGCGTTACATTTCCAAAGATCTTCCTGATTTAACGAACATTCTATCTTCACTAAAAATAAATATTGCAATATTAAGACTTAAATTTGAAACAACCTAGTAATCATCTTTATTGAAAACAAAATGAATGGGTATAATACTGAGACAAAAGTAAAATAAAGTTTTTAACGCATTCATATTTCAAAAATCCCGAATTCTGCAAGATTATTTCTTAAAATTTATTAGTTCCGATTTAAAAAACTTAACACCATCGTAAAAGGAATTTAGAAAGGTCTAAACTGTAATAAAAATTGACTGCCTTGCCATCTAACATTAAATGATTTTTAGCAGCATGATTGAAGAAAGAACTTTTATATCATTGTAACATATACCTTTTTATTAATTAACAACAATATAACTTACGATGAAATAGGTAATTATTCTCAAGCTGTAGATTAATGTAAGAAAATAAAAAATCCTCCTGAAGAAGCTCTATATAATGAGCAATACGTTGAAACAATAATACTTTTTTAATGATGACTACCAATAACCTATACCCAAGAAAATAAATATTAATATTATATATATATATATATATATATATATATATATATATATATATATATATATATATATATATATATATATATATATTAAACTAAGGTTATTGGGGATGCAGTCTGTGTAGGTCTTGGTAAGGAGAAAAACTCTTTTTTAATTCTGTCAAGCTTTCGAAAATGTATTTATCTCTTCTTCAGGACTTCTCTACAATTATTAATTAAAAAGTTAGAGTATTAACCCAACTTATAATTATTATGTAACTCACCAATGTGATTTGAATATTAAACAAGTGCACGTTGGAAAAACAGGGAAAAACCCAACATTAGCACTTTTCAACTGTATTTAAAGGCATATTTTCGATGGAATTGCAAAAATTCTAAAAAGTTCGAAAGCAGCCAAATGTCCTACCTGACTATTCCATCATTTTCTAGTGACACCTGTCATGTGTCAACCGGGAAGTGTAGTGGGTGGTGTAAGTAGTGGGGGAAAATACGAATACCGTAAACAGTGGTGTAGTAAAGCAAAAGATTTAGCAAAAATAGTAAAATAAAGTTAAGAAATTACTTGTTTGATATTTTTTACATAATGTGAGAGAATTTAATAGAAAACCTATTCGTCTGGAGATATACTGTCCAGGAGGCTCAAATACTCTTCTTTTTCCAGTTTTAAAATATAACTGTAAATGGCACCCAGACTATGGGTGCCACTTTTCTTATTCATGGTGTTACTTTCTTGATGAATGTGCAACATTTCAAGGAAGAGCCTTTTGTGATAAGCTGGAACTCTTTCTAGAATTTCAGTGCCATTCCAATTAATATTGTGGTCTTGAAAAACATGTTCAGCCAGAGCACTATAGGACAAAATTCTATTAATGTCACTGCGATAGGAAGTGAGTCTGCTTTTGAAGCTTCTGGAAGTCTGGCCTATATAAATTATTTGACAGTTAGAACAGGGAACCTTATAAACTATACAGGACGTCTCATTTAGCTGTAACGGCGTTTTAGTTATAGAATTAATTTTAGAGATTGTAAGTAATTGTCTCCCTAAAATTTATCCTAAAACTAAAACGCCGTTACAGCTAAATGAGCGATCTTGCATAGTTTATAAGGCTCCCTGTTTCAACTGCCAACTAGTTTATATAAGGCAGACTTCCAGAAGGCAGACTGACACCCAGAGTCGGAGTGCCATTTACAGTCATATTTTAAAATTTAAAAAAGAAAAGTATTCGAGTCTCCTGGATAGTCCATCGCTAGACGAATGGGTTTTCTATTAAATTCTCTCTTATTATGTAAAAAATATCAAACAAGTTATTTCTTAATTTAATTTTTCTATTTTTGCTACATCTTTTGCTTGACTACACCACTGTTTACGGTATCCGTATTTTCCCTCACTATTTACACCACCCACTACACTTCTTGGTTGACACATGACTGGTGTCACTAGAAAATGGTGGAATAGTCGGTTAGGACGTTCGGTTGCTTTCGAACTTTCTAGAATTTTTGCAATACCATCAAAAATATGCCTTTTAATACAGTTCAAAAGTGCTAATGTTGAGTTTTTTCCTCTGTTTTTCAAATGTGTATTTGTTTAATATTTAAATCATATTAGTGAGTTACCTAATAATTATATGTAAGGTTAATACTCTAACTATTTAATTAATAATTGTAGAGATGTCCTGAGAATTCTCGAAAGCTTGACAAAATTAAAAAAGGGTTTTTCTCCTTACCAAGGACTACAAATTTAAACAGACTGCATCCCCAATAACCCCTGTTTGGAATAATATATCTTTAGCTAATCAGTCGCGATTACTTTCCCCTTTATATATATATATATATATATATATATATATATATATATATATATATATATATATATATATATATATATATATAAAGGGTGTTTTTTTATAGAGGTATAGAACTTTTAAATGGAATAAAACAAAGATGAATTTTTTAAATTGACATGAACATTTCTTTATTCGAAAGATAACCTTCTGGCATTATAATTTAAATATGACTTCTGGCATATGACCGCCACGGCTGGCTCGGACGTAATCTAATCAGGAGGTCCAATTTTCGATGACTTTTTCCAACATTTGTGGCCGTATATCGGCAATAACGCGGCGAATGTTGTCCTCCAAGTGATCAATCGTTTCGGGCTTATCGGCGTAGACTAGCGACTTCACATATCCCCACAGAAAATAATCTAGCGGCGTTAAGTCGCACGATCTTGGAGGCCAATTCACGGGTCCGAAACGTGAAACTATGCGGTTACGAAACGTTTCCTTCAATAAATCAATTGTAGCACGAGCTGTGTGACATGTTGCGCCGTCTTATTGAAACCACAGCTCCTGCACACCATGGTTGTTCAATTGATGAACGAAAAAGTCAGTAATCATGGCTCTATAGCGGTCACCATTGACTGTAACTTTCTGACCAGAATCGTTTTTAAAGAAGTACGGACCAATGATTCCACCAGCCCATAAAGCACACCAAACAGTCAGTTTTTCTGGATGTAACGGTGTCTCAACATACACTTGAGGACTATCATCACTCCAAATATGGCAGTTTTGTTTATTGACGTATCCATTCAAACAAAAGTGAGCTTCATCGCTAAACAAAATTCGCTTATGAAAATCGGGATCAACGGCAATCTTGTTTTGGGCCCATTCACCGAATCTACGCCTTACTAGGTGATCGTGTGGCTTCAATTCTTGCATAAGTTGGATTTTGTAAGCACGCAAACTAAGATCTTTCCGCAAAATCTTCCATAAAGTGAATGAACACATATCCAATGCCTGTGCCCGATGGCGGATAAACTGATTCGGGTCTTCCTCTACGCTACGCTCTACAGCAGCAATGACTTCTTCTGTACGCACTGTACGACATCTCTGTGGATGCGTGTTATCATTTAGAGTAAACGTGGTGTGAAAACGTTCCATAGTTAATCGAATTAATTGCTCTGATGGACGATTATGTTGACCGTAAAATGGACGTAGTGCGCGATACGTATTTCGAACAGAACCATGATTTTCAAAATAAATTTGCACAATTTGGAAGCGTTGTTCAGGCGTCAGTCTATTCATGTTGAAATGCCAAACCAAACTAAATATAAATCACTTGACAGCTGACAAAATGGCCGCCAGTTAAAAAAATGTTGCCAACTTAAAGTTTTATACCTCTATAAAAAATACCCATACATTCACTGGAGCAGTACGAAATTTGAAAAATCTAAATTTCAGTTAGAAATAAATGTAACTTATCTGCGGTGTTTAAATAGTTGTCTATATGTTATTCTCGAATCTTCGAAATTTGACGACTTATTATCTGAAACATCTTGTATATATAAGCCGATAAATGACTCAATTTAGAAATAAACACAAATACACTCGCATTATTGCTTCGCCTCTTATTTCACACTTAAAATGCATTAAACTCCTATTAATTATTAGAGCACATGATGCCAAATAATTTGCAGCTTTATAAATTAACTGATTTAGAAGGCTCTTGTTTTTAATTGCTATTGATATTATATTGCATCAATCTGATTTTAGTAATTAAAGTTTATTATTGAGGGTTTATTAATATTCAAAATAATTTTGGAGGACATTAATATGTACAGTAAATAATTAATTATATGCTCAAAAAAGAGCGATAGGCAGACCCTATGGATGATGCAAGGAGAGTTATTGATTCTCCAAAATCTAGTTAAATACGTTTTCGAAGTTAATCTACCATTACCCTGCAATAGCTGATTCCTTCTACGATATCGTACTGGCCAAATCGTTTCCTATGCCTTCTCTAAATCTTTTCTTGTTCATTTGGTGATCTCAGACAAAATTTGGATTTACTCCAGTTTACATGACTAAAGATAATCATGCCCTATGATGTTATATTAAAAACCGTAGCATTTTAACAAACTCTCGTGATAATAAACTAGCTTCTTGTTGTCCTCGTGAAATTATTCATCTATTGATATTCAAATTTCAAATTTGATGTAGCCGATTTGCAACCTGAACCAAAGTTAAACACCGATTACCCAAAAGTACAGACACGAAAAATCAATCGTCTCGTACAGATGTCGCTTTTCTTCAGCTAGATTCTAGCCTTCTTGTGTATCTACAATGTTCAATAAAATGTTGGACGGGTAATACTTAGCCACTTTAAAGCTTATGATCTTGTCGCATCCGTCGCAGTTAAAGATATACAGTACATAAATAAAATTAATTTAAATAGTGCTTAAGGAGTTTTTCATGTTATTAAGCACAAAAACATTCGTTTTACAATAAAATGTTTAATGCCAACAAAGGATTCAAGCAGGGAAGCTTTCTCTCGCCAACACTATTCAAAATTTATTGAGAACATGCCTTAAAACAATAGGAACTAATATGTAGCATTGGAATTACTCTAACAAGATACCAAATTATACTTTGTGAAAGACTAGATAGTAGTACCTCAAGAATATGACAACCAAGATTATAGATCACGAAAGCTAATTAAAGCATACAGAAAGTAGAACTAGAAGTAAACAGACAAAAGACCGAACACATATGTATAGATAGCGAAAATTAAGACCTATTCCCAGAAAAACAACAAGATATAAAACTCTAGGAAAGCTATACATATCTGGGAGTCAAAATTACAAATGCCATTGTGTTAGACGGCGCCATCAGAGAAAGAAACAGACAAGAAAAAGGAACTATAGCAATAATAAATAGTATATAATCAGACCTAAATATATCAAAAACAAAAAAATAATCAACAATGAATATATATATATATATATATATATATATATATATATATATATATATATATATATATATATATATATATATATACTATAATCAAAAGTATTGTAACATACATTTGTGAAGTATGACAAATGAAAGAAAAGATTGTAAGATACCCCAGAGCTACTAAAAGGAAATATTGAAGACGGGCGGCAGGAAAGTCCAAAATGGAGGGTACAGAATAAAAGAGATTATGGAAAAAATACACGGCACACTGGATGACATTAAGGAAAACAACTAAGGTAGAAAAGACGTATATAAAGGATACCTGAGGAAAGAATCCAGAAACTAGTTCAAAAGTTAAGTAAAATGGAGAGAAAAAGGACTATGGAGAAACGGGAGAGAAGAACATCAATAGGAAGATAGAAAGTAATGAAGAATTTTAGAGTGAAGTGTTTTAGGAATGTGTTTCTGAATTAACTCGAGAGTTCATATGTTCGTCAGCTTGGCAGTTTGCAGACTTTTGCCAAAATTTCATCTAGCATATTGGGTGCCTGGTAGTTGATCTTCAACTAACAAGCATAGAGAAATCATATAAAAGTTTCTATAAGAAGATAAAATGAAAAAGGATCAACTCTCGGATATATATATATATATATATATATATATATATATATATATATATATATATATATATATATATATACAAGAAAGGAGGTGGACAGTATATTCTCTGCGGATTCTACTCTGGTTCTCTCTCAATACTAGTTTTGACCACCTAATTGTCTCGTCAGTGAAGCTGTAACGAACCAAAAACAAAATACCCACGAAACAACTGTCTACTTAAAATCCCCATGTCGTAAAATATCGGTAGAATATTACTTTATTGTTCTTAACGGTCGCAATAATAATAAAATAACTTTTCCAATTCATAACCATTTTTAATAATTTCCTACCGCTCCGGGGTATATTCAGATGTTCGTTTGAACTACTGAAGATAACAGTCCAGCATGAATATTCTCATATTATATCCTATCGACATTTTACGATATGGTGATTTTAAGTAGACGGTTGTTGAAACTAGTACGAAGTAAGAACCAGAGTGGAATACTTTCTGCCCACATTCTTAACGGTAAGAAAAACAAAATACATATATAATTTTATTTTTTGTTGGGATTAGCTTCATATATATATATATATATATATATATATATATATATATATATATATATATATATATATACTATTTTCTATATTTTTATTACCTTTAACTGAGTTCTAATAAAACGACTTAAGCATTTTATCTTTTTGAAAGTAAATAAATGTGTTACAGAATTCGGCCTTTCCTATATTAAATTCCAAAGGATCTAAAAAGCTTTTCATTAATTTTCTTAATAAACATTTAAGGTGAAAACAATTTACGGGATCTTCTTTATTTAATTCATTACCAAAAATATTGTAAACCCACACAAATAGTTGATTTATCAGATACTTTTTTAGTCATAATTAGTCCCTTACTACAATAGTAAATGACGACCCTTAACATTTCTTAGTTGTCAAATTTAACACATTATCGTTATATTTACAATGTAAATAAATTATTTTATTAAAGTTAGAATTTACTATATATATATATATATATATATATATATATATATATATATATATATATATATATATATATATATGCCAAAAAATAATAAAACATATCACCAATGTTTAATTTAAAGTTGTTAGTCGACTATAATTGATTTTCGATTGTGTTAATTTGATTTTGGTAATTAAATGGCATTGTTGAGGTCAATTGATAAATTAACTTCTACTATATGCGATGTTTGATCAATGATGAGCTAATTACTAACATCTGATTCTGACACTGATTGTAAATTAATAGAGGACGTAATATATTTAAAAATAAGATAATTAACTTTTATGAAAATATCTCCATGAACATAGGTACTTACTCAATTACCTTTATGTAAAATAATATTAAAAAAAGTTCATTTCAAAAAAATTTAAAGCAGTGGTCCTAAAAGTGACCCCAAATATTTCTAAATGGCACACAAACATCGACGGTGTTATTTTTTGTCATGTTTTCCCAAATAACAGTGTTTTTTTCAGTATAGCGAGTTAAATGTATACCTAGACAATATAAACATGTCCTGCAGAGGCCTGTCAGGGTGGTCAAATTTATTAAATTTTAGGCTATAAGTTCTGTCTATTTATTTTACAAATTTTGAACTGAAATGCACAGTGATTACATTTCGTTACCGTTGTACATAGATGTGGGGAGGAAAAAGCAGGCTATTTGAGCTTTTGCAACTGTTCGTAACCAAAATCACTTTAAAACTACACGATCGATTGATATAAAATCTCACTTATACATTTACAACTGCCTTGGCCTGCAGCTTTCCTAATTTATAAATAGGTGTGCATAATAACTCTAACTGATAATGAAAAATAATTTTTGACAAAACTGTCGTGCGATGGAGGTTTGAAATGTGATTTTTTCAACGAATTAAAATGAATATCCATCGTTTTTCCAAGAGCTGAAACTATATGGCATTTATTCAGGGTAAATATTTCAAAGTTATTTGATATTGACTGTTGATTATTAGGCAGCACAAATTTCAATTAATTTTTCCTTTATTATAATAAATTATTCTAATATCATAAATAAATCCGACCATATATTATTTATATAAAAATGGAATATGCTTAGAAAAAAACAACAATCTAATAAAACTGAGTCGAACACTTAAAACTAAAATCGATATAGATGTGATCGCGGAAAATTGACGACGAATATAAAAATAGCCGGATAGTATGCTATCTGTATCAGTAATAACGCCAAATCAACAGAGAAAGTGCCACTAACGGTGAAAATAATAATTATAAGATGAGAAACATCAACACATAACAAAAAAACTTAATAAAGCCTTTGGATGATCTAGCGAACCAAAAAAAAAATCATTATCTAATATGAGAAACAAAGGTATTCAGTACTATTTGGAATCACTAAGTCCCCCAAAGCTTCGGACTATGTTTTCTGAAATCAACTAAGATGAAGAAAATGCAATATTTAAATCTTTTGTTTAGAAATGGGAACAATTGGGTAGGTGAAAACAACAAGAGGGCAGAATGATTTGAGACATAGAATTTGTTCGAACTTTTTCATAATGGACAGAAGTTCTTAAGATCCTCATCAGATGAATAATTCAAAAATTAAAATAAAATATTATTGGGATAGTTCTTGAAGAACTGTCATCTAAATATTTCGCACTATTAATTTATATTAACTTTATATTTAGGTTCTTTTTTTTCTCAAGCGGCAGAAGGGTTTCTTAGATAATAATGCTTCTAAAACCTGGAAAAGTTATTTAAATTGTTCTTAAGACCATTAGGAAAGAGGATATACAGTATATTTTCTATGAATCTCACTCTAGTTCTCTCTACATACTAGTTTGAAACATCTAATGGTGTCGTCAGTGGAGCTATAACGAACCGAGAGCAAAATGCACAGAAAACAACTGCCTAGTTAACATTCCCATTTCGTAAAATATCGGCAGGATATTACCTGTTTTCTATACATTTTGATCTCGGTTCGTTACACCTCCATTGACGAGACCATTGGGTGGTCTAAACTAATATCGAGAGAGAACCAGAGCAAATTCACAGTAAAATATTATTTGCCTTCTTTCTTAACGGTCAACAGGAAAATAAAATACCTTTTCTAAATACATAGACTGTGAAAGTGTTTATTTTTAATAATTCCAAAACCTGTTAGAAAACTGCAAAAGTGAGTTTTTGCCTCCCAATCGGTTTGTTACTGTCTAAGGTCTTTAATAAAATAGGTGTCATCAAAACTGAGTTCCGAAATAAACGTAAAATCAAAGAGGAAGTACACAGGATCATAACACATAAAGATTGCGTCAATAAAGGATACTTTTCGACAGCTTGTATCGATACGACACAAGCTTTCGATAGCTTAGCATATTTTCGAAATTAAAAAAGTACTTTCTCATTCACAATTCCCACTTCTGAAATATCTTGTCTGAATAACACATTTTCCATTTTAAGCATGATTATGAATCCCGAAGCATTTATTCCATCAAATTTGGAGTCCTACAAGGCAATATTGGATCTGTAATATATATTTATATTAGTGACTTGTCAACAATGCTAATATCCACAAAAAGAATATTCGCCGATGACACTACGGTCCGCTCAAAAAAAAATAAGACTTTCTTCTATAAAAGAGTTTATGCACGATTGAGGATTGCCAAAAAAAATATTGTAAGGAAGCTTTCTGTAGTTAAATCCACTTAAACCATATTTTTGCTTCAACAACGCCAAATTAAATAATTCGTAATTGTAGGGCAGACTTACGTGACAAAACATATGTGTGCTAAACGAAAACAATTACTTCTAAAACTTAAACAACTTTACTGAATAATCAGAATAAACTCTAAATTGTCAATAAAAAATGAGCTGTTGGCATATAAAGCCAGTCTAAATATATATAGATCAAATTGAGATAGAGAACGTAGATAGTACATTAATTATGCCCTCTTGGCTCTCATTCTTTATGTTTTCATTTTATCATGGACAAACCTTGAATGAATAAATGAATGCATGAATGAGAGTGGTTATCCTTGATCTTCAATGCTTAAACCTTTTTGAACCTATTACATCCAAAACCACATGTCATTTCAGGTTGATTCAAATCCAAGCAACCCTGTTACCTTCCCATCCCTTAAGATCTCGGACTTCGCGATCAGGGCACAGGATAACCAAATTGTCATTAGAAGCCTGTGTAAATAGGTCAGGTTTGTTAAGCTCATTTAACAGGCTACTGATCACAAAGCTTAACAGCAGAGGTGATAAACCACCATTCTAAGGGCAGCTCCTACTTTACAGTTACACCATTCAGGTTAAAACATATTAATCTTTGAGTAAACGTTGCTCTGATCCAGCCTACTACTGTCAGTTCAGAGCATTGTAGTTGGTAAGCATTGCATATTGAATCGTGAGACGCGATGTCAAATATCCCCTTGATTTCGATAAAAGGCAGATCGACGGTGCGTTTTCGACTCTCTTAATGGGTCGATGTAGCGCGATGACTGTTCTTTTTGTCCCAGGAATAAAGACTACTTTTGGCTCATTCACACATTATAACACCACTATATAGATAGTGTAATTAATAAAGTTAATAATAAAACGAAACGTCCATTTACTTCATTGGCACCTTGTTTAGTATTTTAATTTTCTGCTGAACGCTGACCCACTTTTAAAAGTCTGAAAATTGATCGTAGTTATAAAACAATGACTGCGAAATAATCTTAAGTCTCTCAGAGCTCCGAACTAAAATGTTGAAATTTCAAAAAGGAGTTAATAAGGCATTAAAATCCTTTTCAAGTGAATTATCAGTTAATCGTGCTTTTTATTGGAAATATTTCAGTCAATATGCTTACCAAATAATCGTTAATTTCTTATTATGGCAATCTCGGAAAATTATTTTATTCAGCAAGAATTTTGGCTCTCGGCATTTACGTGGAATATTTCATTACACATTTTCTCGGAAGCCGTGGTTGTAATTTAGTGAAAGGATGCCTTTTTCTACAAAGTTCCCAAAAGTTTTATTT
This sequence comes from Diaprepes abbreviatus, assembly GCA_034092305.1. Lineage (NCBI taxonomy): Eukaryota > Metazoa > Arthropoda > Insecta > Coleoptera > Curculionidae > Diaprepes > Diaprepes abbreviatus. The sequence goes on from JASJET010000129.1 coordinate 7,262,635, forward strand.
GATAATTTTAACATAGTTGGAAGAATATTAATAGGTCGAAAGTGAGAGAATTTTTGACAAGGAAAGCATATTACCATATTTCTAGCATTTCGAAAATTTATTCATTATGATCATTATCATCATCATTAACCGTTGATCCATCGTCGAATGTAAGCTTCCTCCAATCTCTTTAATTACTGTCTGCTCAGTGCCTACTAAATATTTATTTATTATCTGTTCAGCAAGTTTGTGGTAATCCAACAGGCGACACATCTTGTCCAGTGCCATCTTAGTCTACATATCTGTTGAATTACATCTGTTACTTTGAATCTTCTTCTTATCTCTTCATTTTTTATGGTTGTTCACCTTTAATGCTGTTAATAATGATCCCCATTTCTATGCTATATGTCATAACGGGCAGTATTTGCTGATTGAATACTTAAACTTGATGGTGTGAGGTTGATTTCACTTAAACCCCTTTTGTAATTTTTCGAAATTGGATAAAGTCAGCGAAATCTTTCTTGCCATTCAGTTTTTTCAGCATTAGATGCATTTTTTTGCTGGTTTCGCTAATCAATAATATATCATCTGCAAAATTCAGAAAGTTTAGCTGGTCTCCATCAATATGTCCCCATTGTACTAATTCAAGTATTTAATCATTTCTTCTAAGATTAATGTAAAAAGCTTGGCTGATATTGAATGCTTTGTTTGTTTTTCCTCCCAATAATACTTTATATGAAGTGTATTTTAGTAATCTATACGACAATTACTCAATGTGTCTAGAACTGACCATGCTTCAATTTAGTCGCAAGTCTTCTTGTAATCTATTATTGCTATCTATGGTGTGATATTGTATTCAATGGCTTTCTCGATATGCGTTCTCATAGCTTGCATTGGAGTGCCAAAGCCTCCACGGAATCTTGCTAGCTCTCTTGTTTGATTACTGTCTAATTTGTTTGTTAGCTTCGTTGTTATAATTTTTGTAAATATTTGTGTAAGACTGACGAAATCTAATAGGCCTATAATTGTATAATTTTTCTTGGTTTTCTTTTTTAAAGAGATTTATTGCAACGCAGGGACACTCATCTTTCGGTGAAATATTTATTTTATATTACCTTGAATATGTATATTGCTGTTGAGTCGCCGTGTTCGATAAACTCGGTCCTTACATCTATCCTGGAATATGCCTATTACTGGTTTTCTTGACATATTTCAGACATATCCTCAGGGCTTATATTTATAACTTTAATTTTATCGCTTTTTTTACCGAAAGGGGGATCTTTCTTACTTTCATACAGTTTTCTATAATATTTGAGTATTGTTTCTTTAACTTCTTCGTAGTCTGTTTTTGACAATTTCATAATTGTTTTTGTTTCTGCTTGCTTTTTTTCCTTACATTTTCTGTTTCTTGGGGTGCCTCTTTGCATTTTATTTCTTTCTATTATTAGATTTATAGTTTCCTCAATTATCTTTTGTTGACTTCTTGGTATAATATCTCTTGCCAATTCTTGTGATTTTTCCAGTAACATTTGACTAACATTCTGTATATATGAGTCCAGTTCTTTGGGACATTTCATTTTATCCTTTAATTTTTTCTGGTAATTTTGTTGTTTAGTTTGGAACTTTAGTTATTAAATTTGATATTTTTGATTTTTATGTATTTTCTTCGCTCTTTTTATGTTTAACTCTTATCATTTTGTGATCAATATTTTTATTGAGTTTATTACGGTTGTGTCTAATGATATTTTTGTTGTTGCTAAATTAATAGAGTGACAAGAATTGATTGATAATATATGTAATCTGGTGTAAAATATATACGATTGATGTCAAATCATCTTGATGTTGATACCATCAAATGGTGAATCGAGAATGGTTAACGAGAAATTTAAGACCATTTTATATATCTTGTTACCGCAATTTGAATTAATAAGATATTCATTATTTAAATCCATCTATGAGTGTTACTATATATATATATATATATATATATATATATATATATATATATATATATATATATATATATATATATATATATATATGAAGTAAAATTCGAACAGTAAATGCAAACTTCTCTCCATCATATCCTTTCTGTGTTAGAGGTTGCACAGTTAGAACAAATTGTTTTAAAACGCAATTTATCCTATTCCACCACCATCAAGATGATGGCCTACCTGTACCACCGTACCGAGAAGAAAGTGAAAACTTACCCTCCCCGCCACAGTGATACGGCAGAGGTACATGTTTCGTCTCTACTAGACTCATCAGGGTACCGACATGCACCTGGCTGTGCAAAGGACAGATCGGAAGGAAGCATGCAAATACTGAACACGGCTTCTCCGACCTCCTGCCGGATGGCGTATATATGTTTATGCGGATTTCACGGATTCCTCCGTGTGAGATGCAATAGCAGTGGAATAGGGTGGAATAGGATAAATTGCGTTTTATAACAATTTGTTCTAACTGTGCCACCTCTAATACAGAAAGGATATGATGGAGAGAAGTTTGCATTTACTGTTCGTATTTTACTTCATTCATACGCGGAGCTGCATAGAATTGTACGTTTGCTGAATGTGATTTCAGCACTACAACGGCATAATGTGGATATATCCACTGCTATTGCATCTCACACGGAGGAATCCGTGAAATCCGCATAAACATATATACGCCATCCGGCGGGAGGTCGGAAAAGCCGTGTTCAGTATTTGCATGTTTCCTTCCGATCTGTCCTTTGCAAAGCCAGGTGCATGTCGGTACCCTGATGAGTCTAGTAGAGACGAAACATGTACCTCTGCCGTATCACTGTGGCGGGGAGGGTAAGTTTTGACTTTCTTCTCGGTATGGTGGTACAGGTAGGGCATCATCTCGATAGTGGTGGAATAGGATAAATTGCGTTTTATAACAATTTGTTCTAACTGTGCAACCTCTAACACAGAAAGGATATGATGGAGAGAAGTTTGCATCTACTGTTCGCATTTTACTTCATTCATACGCGGAGCTGCATAGAGTTGTACGTTTGCTGAATGTGATTTCAGCACTACAACGGCATAATGTGGATATATCCACTGCTATTGCATCTCACACGGAAGAATCCGTGAAATTCGCATAAACATATATACGCCATCCGGCGGGAGGTCGGAGAAGCCGTGTTCAGTATTTGCAGGCTTCCTTCCGATCTGTCCTTTGCACAGCCAGGTGCATGTCGGTACCCTGATGAGTCTAGTAGAGACGAAACATGTACCTCTGCCGTATCACTGTGGCGGGGAGGGTAAGTTTTGACTTTCTTCTCGGTATGGTGGTACAGGTAGGCCATCATCTCGATGGTGGTGGAATAGGATAAATTGCGTTTTATAACAATTTGTTCTAACTGTGCAACCTCTAACACAGAAAGGATATGATGGAGAGAAGTTTGCATCTACTGTTCGCATTTTACTTCATATATATATATATATATATATATATATATATATATATATATATATATATATATATATATATATATACATGTTTCGTCTCTACTAGACTCATCAGGGTACCGACATGTACCTGGCTGTGCAAAGGACAGATCGGAAGGAAGCATGCAAATACTGAGAAGAAAGTCAGAACTTACCCTCCCTGCCACAGTGATATGGTAGAGGTACATGTTTCGTCTCTACTAGACCCATCAGGGTACCGACATGCACCAGGCTGTGTAAAGGACAGATTGGAAGGAAGCATGCAAATACTGAACGCGGCTTCGCCGACCTCCCGCCGGATGGCGTATACATGTTTATGCGGCTTTCAGAGATTCCTCTCGTGTGAGATGCAATATCAGTGGATATATCCACATTATGCCGTTGTAGTGCTAAAATCACATTCAGCAAACGTAGAACTATATACAGCTCCGTATATGAATGAAGCAAAATGCGAACAGTAAATGCAAACTTCGTTCCAACCATATCATTTTCGGGTTGGATATATATATATATATATATATATATATATATATATATATACATATATATATATATATATATATATATATATATATATATATATACATATATATATATATATATATATATATATATATATATATATATATATATATATAGTCTTCTGAATTGATCCTAGAAAATTTCTCCAGTAGGTTAGAGCTTCGCATTTGAAGATAACATGTGAATCTGTTTCGTCCTTGTCATCAACTACGTGTTGGTGCTTCATTATAGATAGTCATTGTTGTGTGTAGATGTTTCCTTAAGCTACACTGGCCGCAACTTAATTTGCAGAATGGATTGCACAGTAATAGTTTGCAATATGTGTGATCTGCAATGTAATTCTAGTGGGTTTGGTGTTGATGGTTTCTCCACCAAAACAACTACCCACGAATAGAAACCTAGTTATATATATATATATATATATATATATATATATATATATATATATATATATATATATATATATATATATATATATATATTAGTGGCTAAACTAATCGCCGCTCGCAAAGTTAGAAGGAAGATTTTGGAACACCCAAAATGACTATTTAAATATTTGAGCATCTGTAGGGTTAGCGTGAAATTAATGCTGAAGAAATGTTTTTTTCTCAGACCAACCGCTTTATTTAAAGTAGATTTCTAGCTACCTATATAACCCTAAAAATGACCCCGTTGCTCTCTTCTAAATCGATATAAAATTTCACAATTTTATTTGTAAAACAAATCTTAGCATGGTCGTTATTAACGTCAATGATCTACTAAAAACTTTCACAAACCAGTAAAATTTAAATTAATTAATCAAATGACCCTAACAATAAAATTTAATTACAAAAAGCAAATTAACGCAATTTGAAATCAATAGTAATTAAAAACAAAAGCGTATTGAATCAGTCAATTTAGAGGAACGCTGTAAACTGAAGCTTGGCGTCATGTGTTACAATTAGGGCTTTATAGCATGAAAACAGGCTATGCGGTAATATTACTTTGCAGGTATATTATGACTGTAATTCAAAACTTTAATTTCCATTTAAATTTATTAAAATTATTTTTTGTGACCCTAGATTAAAAATTAATGAATATCATTACGTTGATATTATTAGAAAGTAGAAGTAATGCAGGACTGGTAACCAAAAATATTTTTGATGGAATTAAATTTGATTAATTAAGGCTCTCAAACACCTGTTTAGCAACTATTCGGTTATCTCTTACTTCGAAGCTATAATTTTTTTCAAAGTCACATAAAGAAAGCCATACATTTTTAAAAAGAGGAGTAAATTAAATTACTTGTTGCAAATGATTTGTTTTGTTAGGTTTTCACAATGCTCCGCCGTTCTTCTTCTTCTTCTTCTTCTTCTACGTTGACTAGGGATATCCCTGTTTGTCATTCTATCTACACCCGCCTTATTCTGCTGATGAAGAGAACCAGCTCTGGGCCCATCTCTTTGGTGGTCGTCCTGGTAATCTTCTTCCTCTTGGTCGTCCATACATACAAACTTTGGCTAGTCTCTCTTCACTCATTCTCTCAACGGGTTCTTTCCAACCTCTTTTTCTTTCTTTTGTCCATTTGAACATGTCCTGCACATTACATTTTTCTCTGATTAAGGTATTTGTCAGCCTATCTCTGATTGACACGTTCAGCATTGATCTCAGTACTTCCATTTCGGTGGTTCTCATTTTCTGCTTTGTCTTCTTAGTGTCTGCTCTTGTTTCCGTGGCATAAGTTTGAATTGGTCGTATTATGGTCTTATATATTTTTGTTTTTCCCGCTATTCTCATGCATCTGTTTCGAAATATAACATCTCTTAAGCATCTTGCCACTTGTAAGGCTCTTGTATTTTGTGACAGTACTTCTCCAGTAAAGTTACGACAGCTTGTTGTGTCAATGCCTAGGCATTTAAAGTTCATCACTTGTTCAATTATGGCATTTTCTATCTGTAGCTTACATCTTCTTGGTTCCTTGGAAATTACCATACACTCTGTTTTATTCGTTGATATCTGCATATTGTACTTCTTAGTGTGTCAATCTCTGGAGGTCGTCTTCGTTATCTGCGAGTAGGACCGCATCATCCGCGTAGCATATTATATTGATATTGTCTCCGCCCATCTGGTATTCGCGTTTCGGTCTGATGTCCTCTATTATGCGATCCATTATCAAATTGAATAAGAAGGGGCTTAGCGAGTCTCCCTGCCTTATCCCTTCGTTTATCTTGATGTCTTCGGCTAGACCTTCGGATGTTATTATTTTTGTGCTGGAATTTGTGTACAAGTCATCAATTATGTTTATGATCTCCACTGAAACATTTTTCTGTTTTAGGATGTCCGTTATGTGCTGCTTCTTGATGCGGTCGAATGCTTTTGTTAGGTCAACAAAGCATAAGTATGCAGGGTGGTTAAATTCTATTGATTTTTCGATTATTTGTCTCACTATAAATAAGGCATCTGTAGTTCCCCTGTTTTTTCGAAAACCCTGTTGTTCCTCCGAGATCTCTATTTTCTCTTCAAGTTTGTCACGAATAATTGCTGTAAATAGTTTGGTGACAGAGTTAAGAAGTATAATTTCTCTGTAGTTGTCAGGGTTTTTGTGGTCACCTTTTTTGTGTACGGGAATTGTATAGCTGGTTTTCCATTTTTGCGGTATTTGCTTTTCTTTAATAATTTTATTAAAAAGCTTTTGTAACTCCTCGGTAAGCATTTGGCCTCCGTATTTCAATAATTCGTTGGTAATTAGATCTGGTCCAGGAGATTTTCTGTTCTTTAAATTACGTATTTTATATTCTATTTCTTCCGATGTTACCTGCATTTTTGTAGTGCTCAGATTTATGGATTTTGCTGTTATGCCAGCGTGAATCGTATTTGTATTACCAAATTGTCTTTCAACGTATGATGTCCATTCTTCCTTTTTGATGTGAGTTGTACTGATGTATTCATTAACATTTTTTTTCTGTTTCTGAATCATTCTCCATATTCTCTTCTGCGCACCGTATAAGTCATGCTCCATGTCCTTTGTGTATCGCTCCTAGTGTTTTTCTTTGCATCTTCTAATCCTCTCGTTTATGTTGTTTCTCGTTTGCTTGTATTTTTGATATTCTTGAGCCGAAGGATTACTTTTGTACTTCAAGAATGCGTCTTTCTTTATCTTTGCTAGTTCCTTTATTTCTTCTGTGAACCAAGGTGTTTTACTTAGTTTCTTCCTCCCTCTACTCATTCTTGTTCCCAACGCTTCTTTTGCAGCGTCTAGTATATTTGTCGTTATTGTAGTCCACATTTCTTCTATTGTTTGGTCCTCGGAACAAGGTTTAGTAGTTATTTTTTGTTCCAATCTTGAGCGATATAGCATCTGTGTAGATGGGTCTTCAAGTTTCTCATAGTTTATTTTTTTTATGGTCGAAGCTTTTGGCGCAGGATTGCAGTTGATGTCTATTTTGAGTTTACACAGTACAAGCCCATGAGATGTTCCTATATTAGCTGATGTGAGCGTTCTTACATCTTGTATTTGCGCGTGGTGTATTTCTCCATTTGTCGGTATAAAGTCGATCGCTGATCTATGTCCTCTAGTGTTTGTCCATGTACATTTGTGTTGGGGCTTATGGTCAATGAACGTGTTTGTAAATCTCAGTTCATTTAAGATACAAAACTCGATCAAGTTATCGCCGCCCTCATTTAGGTCCGTCGTTCTAAAGTATAAAATAATATCTAGCATTTTTATGTGTAATGTTTCATTCTATTTTTTTTTTTTAATGATGCAAATTTAAATTAGTTCCATTTATCTGTTTTGACGCCATGTATTATTTAGCATTATATATGACAATCTTCACCTCAAAGTGGCCAATAGGAGTTTGTTCTTTCATATTTTATACTTTTCTCGTCGATATTTGCCACGCCATATCATCTAGAGTCTTCCGATCTCTCGTTTGTTTTCCGTAGACTGCACGATTGATTGATTTATTGAATGATATAGTAGGCTAGGGTTCAGAAACCCTTGCAATGCAAACTAGTGACTTATTGTCTCAGGTTTAGGATCCTGTTCATTAGTTTGTCCTCAGGGTATAAGTCTTCTGAATTGATCCTTGAAAATTTCTCCAGTAGGTTAGAGTTTCGCATTTGAAGATAACATGTGAATCTGTTTCGTCCTGGTCATCAACTACGTGTTGGTGCTTCATTATAGATAGTCATTGTGTGTAGATGTTTCCTTAAGCTACACTGGCCGCAACTTAATTTGCAGAATGGATTGCACAGTAATAGTTTGCAGTATCTGTGATCTGTAATATAATTCTAGTGGGTTTGGTGTTGACGGTTTCTCCACCAAAACAACCACCCACGAATAGAAACGTAGTTATAGTCCAATAAATGTGATAACAGATCCTTGTCTAGGAAGTTGGTCTACTTTTTCTTTACCCAGGATAACCTGGTGTCCTAGTACCCACTCAAGAATAATTTTGTTTTACTTTGGCAGAGCGATAAGGTTTTGAATATAATCCCAGACCTGCTTTGATGTTATGTGATCACGTACAAGTGCTTTCAGCGTTGCCTGACTATTGCCGAAGATGAGCACCGTGGTGTGCCGTCTCAGTGTCTACTTATGTTGAGTCTGGATGTTGCTTTGTGCACTACATGATAATTTTTAACCAGTTTATATTATGACGTGCTATTTGACCTAACCAGGCCATTTGGGTTTTGGCCTTCTTCCTGATGCCATCGTTTATGATCTTATTTCCAGGTAACTCCCAGTTTCCAACGTTGATATTCTCTTATATGTTGTGCACTTGTTTCAAGATGATCCTAATTTATCGATCCTCTTTCGGATTAACTTTATATCCATTATGTGTGTGTTTCATTCAATTCTTTTAACTTTTCTTAAAGTTCGTTTGCATCAGTATTAATGAGAACGATGTTATCAGTGAATCGCAGATATTTTTCTTCGATATTAACTCCTTTTTCATCTAATGTCAACTTTTGGAAAATATTCTTTAGCAGTAAGTTGAACGATTTCGGGGAGATTGATTTCCCTCTCCTAGACCTTTCTGTATGGATATTTTATTTGTACTAAGATCTTAACTTATTTTTTTTTGAATTCCGCTTCTGAGTAGCAGCATATTATTATAACCATATTTTTATCGGACGTGCTTCAAGGCTTATAGATCTTGAGTCAATTATTGCTTTTTTCATTGCTTCTAATATTGCCTTATCAATAGAATTGAAAGCCCTTTTATAGTCTATAAATATGATCAGTAATAGAACATTGTCATCGGTACCTTTTTCATTGAGTTTGCCTATTGTTTGTGTACGTGCTGAACCCGACTTATTCCATTGGCTGAAGGAATTAAATTTAGTATTTGACCGATTTGTTATTATTTTCAGAAACAGTTTGTACATCATCGATAGAAGACTGATCGATCTAAAGTTTCCAATATTAAAAATGTCTTATTTTTAAAGAGAAGATGATTTTACCCTTATTCTAATTCAGAGATATTTTTTCTTATTGAAGACATTTGTTGAGAAGAACGAGCAGGGTTCTTTCCAAAGTCTCTTTACCACTTTCTAACATCTCACTCGTGATTCCATTCTCTCTTATCTCTCATCGTTTTGCGTGTGTCTTAGTTATAACAGTTCGATTTCTGGAATCCTTTTAGAGCCTATATTCCGAATTTATCGACGTCTTACTTTATCATCCGGTAATACTCTCGCTATCAAATATCTCGATGAAATATATTATTTAAGCTTGTTCTGGTATAACTTTGCTTTGCTCGTTTTCAATTTTTTTTTCTTTGAAAAGCACTATAATAATAATCAGTGATCTCTGTGCCTCATATAGATACATACATCATCAGCACAATCATTTTCAGCTTCCAGTCTATAGTCCGATCTTGATTCCCTTAACTTTGTGTTCGCCTTGGAGATATGCCTGTTCTAATTTTCTCTACTTTTCTCAATCTCCATTTATATCTCAACTTATATCGACTAGTATTTGTATGTTATCACTCTATCTTGTTCGCTGGCGTCTTCTGACTCTTTGTTACTGCATGACCATCATTCTCTGATTTGACAAATCTAGCAATTGTCGGATATTTTGGCAAGGTGTTCAGCCCAATTTCACCTAAATTTACAAAATATTTCAACATCTGTTGCTTCCCATTTGTAGGGTATAAATGGGACAGGGCAAAGAGGAAGAAGAATATAGTCTAAATAAGAATTTCCTCCTCCCGAGAATTCCCATCATATTTTCCGCTTATTCTTAGGGTTCTCCCCCCATATTTTGCTCTGCCACGTTACCTTGAGTTTAATAATTCAGGTTATTAACATTTCGTCGAAGAATTTACTCGTACCGACTACTCTCATCACATTTTGCGCTTTTACGAGGGTATTTCTATCTTTTTCCTTTTTAAATCTCTTAGCAAATAATTTAAAAAGAGCATATTATTAATATCTGTTCTAAAAACAAAATTTTACTTTAAGGAGGACATTTTTGTTTTTCAACTAAAAATCGACTTTTTAAACGCTATCTTACTATTTAAGTGTAGGATATTCCTGCAAAATCCCAATTTACAAATCGAAAATTTCGATGTGATCGTCGACTCAATCCTATTGATATTACTGTTTATTTTAATTCGACATGCCAATTAATTATTCTCATGAAAAATACATATTTTTTCAATTTTTCAAATAATTTATCTTCAAATTTTAAATACCTGAAGGTACTATAAACAATATATAAAATTATAAACACTTTTCCCTTATAGCTTTTAAACAATAAAATAATACCTTTTTCAGTACCAACTGGGAATTTGAAATTTCATACCTATATACATTGCCTTGTAAAATGTAAGTTTTTAACATCGCGATGACCTCCTTGAAATATGTTATCTTGCGTTTTAATACTTCAGGTAATTACGTTTTGATGTTGTGGTTAACAGTGAGTTAAAATGAAAATAGATCACAAAAATGAGTTAGTTAAATATATTACTGTGGAATAAAACTACCGATCGAGGATGTCCTTAGTCGTTTTGATTATAAAATAAAGACTTTAGTCGGAAAGTAGGGGTCGACTGCTAACATACATTGAACAACAATAAAACTACGTAGAAGACAGCGAGAAACCACTACCTAGAACCAAATTCCCTCGTATGGTGGATTAGGAGTTACTGCAGGACTTTGTTCGGAAAGTTGGGTTCGTCTGCTAACAGTAACAAGATCTCTTGCAGAACACATACATTTAACAACATAACTACGTAAAAGGCAGCGAGAAACCACTATCTATAACACAATTCCCTCGTATGGTGGATTAGGGGTTGCTGCAGGTCATATACTGCACGCACGGTACAAATCGAGGATACCTGGAGTCGTTGGGATTATACAATAACGACCCTCTTCGAAAAGTTGGATTCGACTGCTAATAATAGCAACAAAATTGAGTAGAAGGCAGCAAAAAACTACTACATAGAATATAATTCCCTCTTATAGCAGATTAGGGGTTGGTGTAGAGCTTATACTAAAAAAACAATAGCCTTTTTCCTTGGGCAACGCCCGAATTGGGTATAACACTTTCGAAGAAGAAAAAAGTATTAAAATATCATCCTCCTCCTCCTGATTTGTTCTTTCATATATTAACTACTCACATTTTCATTTCATATATGGTCAAGGAGAATTACGATTTGTCTATCTATAGCCGCCTGAGAGATCTGTAATTTAGGAATAATTTGGTTATTTATTACTTAAGTTTCTGATAGTTATGTGAGTATGCACTGATTAAAAATACGTACTTTCAAAGTTTTTAGTGCGCATATTGCAACATTTCGACTATGTCAGTAATATTTTTTTAGCCAGGTCTGCTTTGAGGTTCTATTGATGTGAGTGATACAGAGTACAGACCTCAAGCACGTTTTGTTGCTAAAAATCCAACTGTCTTTACCGTATGTAGTATTCCTGAAACACATTCATTACAAAATTTGATAATACTATGTTATTTTTTAAAAATTAGTGTTATTTGTTTGTTAATTTTGTTTAGAAAAGAGAAAATGTCAATTTTAAGCCTTAAAATGTAACATCGTCGTTTTTCGCGCCGTAAATTTTGTAAGCTTCTATTACATCACAATGTAAGTTAGAGATTTCCAAATTAGTTAAATACCTTACATCAGTTCAATGCTACATCATTATATTGCTAACATCCCTTAAAATTCCATACAAAATTGCCATTAATCTGATTTCTTTCGATTTGCTTTTTAGTTCTGTGAGCATTTCTTGTAAGCCTCCTCCTTCATTGGATGATAATAGTATAATATCTTCCAAAGCTATTGTGAACAATTTTGCTGATATTGTGTCTCCATGTCTGATGAGGATTTGTTACTGCTCTTTCTGACGGCTACCAGGAATATTGCTCCACTATAGATTCTTTGAATGATTTCTGTAAAACTATGGTCTATTCGACAGTTGTTTAGGTTTCTAAAAACTGCCCATATCTGGATTGAGTTGAACGCCTTTTCATAATCTCTACGTTAGCATTCGTATCATCTGAAGATGATCTAGAATGGTCAAGCTCTGTCTAAAGCTGATTGGATTCAGTTGCTGGTAGTGATCCAATTTTTTGGTAGTCGTCTCTCTTCTTATTTTGGTGTATAGTTGCTTAGTTTGATTTTGTCACCCTTTTTTATATAAGAGCACCATTAATATTAGTTTATAGATGAGATTGTGAAAATGGTAAGAGGTAAAACAATATTTAAATAAGATGACACTTGAGTTGACTCTATTTGCAAAGAAGCTTAAACATCAGGAAAACAATGACGACCTAAAATCGGATATTAAGATAAAAAAAAAACACAATATTAGAGCACTTATTGTTCTCGAGTTTCATTACATTTTATTACAATATAATAATTTTATTTTGATCCTTTAATAAACGACAAAGTCGTGTACTTTATTGCCACCTCGCGTTTTTATATAAAATTATGTTCTCCATAAAACAACCTTTATAAATAAATCTTTGTCAAATGATTTTTACCTTATCTGCGATCGCACGGCTAAATTTATTATAAAAAAACATACTACAATGTGCTTTGTTGTTATTAACAAACTTGCATACCGGATATGTTTTACGATTTGAAAGATTAGAATAATTAGGATAAACGTTGTGATTGATAATTTTGTTAATATGGTCCTGCTATAGAGCTCATATAGGGTGGTACAAAGTTTGATTACGCTGATCGACAGTAATTTTGTTACATGGATAACTGTGGCCATTTCTTATGTACTTTACTTTTCTAAATCCAAATATAATCATAAGAATAGCCCAATATATATATATATATATATATATATATATATATATATATATATATCTAGTAATTAATTTAAAATAAAAAAAAAAGAATTACATCAATTTGTCATCCCACTCTCATTCAAAAAAATATAAACAGATTATATAAAATACTAAAAGAAAATAGCTATCCTCGGTGGTTCTTAAATAAGTTTTTACACAACACCCCCATCACACAATATGAACACAGCTCTCCACACCCCACACAACGCAGATCTATTCCACTAAATTTTAATGTCTCACCAGAGATACCTGCCTTCATAATACCAACACATTCACACATAGAGAGTAATACCAATCAAAACACTACTGACTTTTCCCCTGAAATTTCAGCTTTCTTAGAAGAAAACCAACCCACATATTACTTTTCACTACCTTATATCAACAAAGTCACACAAAAATTGAATAAAATTCTTTATATGCATAATAATATAAAAATATGTGGTAAACATATTTTAACAGTTGGCCAAACCTTCTCCAGACTGAAAGACACGGGTAGCAACCCTAACAAATCGGTGGTAGTATACCGTTTGAAATGTATAGACTGTGACAAACATTACATAGGTCAAACATCAACTGTTTTGAAAGATAGAATCACCAGACACAGGAGTGATTGTAGATTGCAAAAGAGGACATGCACCTTGTCGGAACATGTAATCGATGAGGATCACAGGTTTGATTTTGTCAGTGTTGAGGTGATCAATAAAGAACAAAATAATAATAAAAGGCATTTTCTGGAGATGGTAGAAATTTATTTAGATGATAACTATATAAGAAAAGATATTGAAAATCTCAGTGTAATCTACTCTTATCTCTTGTCCAGATTAAATAATAAAAATACTAGACAACAAGCCTCCCAGCCTCTTGACTTCACAGTTTCTCCATAGTTTTCTGCAAATTAGGTAAGTGCATTTTTGTCACTTACCTACAACAACTACATTGCTAATAGATATTTTCGCAATTTTGAATATTGAGAGGGCGAGAGGTTGGAAGATTGTTTCCTAACCTCCTTTGTTCTATATAAATAATGTTCATTAATCACTGCCTATTACCTTCTTACAATTATTACAATTTTTTACTCATTAAATTAACATAAATCTCATCAATAGAAATACAAAGAAAAATAATATTATTAAATACCTAACTTTAAATAAAATTAGACATTTCTGATATTTCCCATCTACCAAAGAAAGAGTGTTTCAAGGATTTTCTTATCATATAAACCTCCATTCAGTACAACTAACATGACCCACAAAATAAAATTATATATTAGTATTTAAAAAACTATTTTAATAATAAAATGTGAAAATTATGCAAAAATTAACAGTTTCTACATGAATTTTCCGTTTCATTTTCTAAAAGCCATAAATGGACTTAATTTGCAAGTAAGTCTTTGAATTTAGAATCATTTTCTTTTTATTCTTTTTATTATTAAATATCATACATTGTAAAATTTAAAATTATAATCAACAGAATTGTTCTGTATTGTAGCCCTGAAGAAGGAAATAATAAACTTCCGAAAGCTTGGCGTTTATAAAAAACACAGTGTCATTCAGCCCCAGGACCGCTATCCCAAGAATTAGAGTTTTCCTTGCTAACCAGTCGGTCAAGAACTACTCTTCCCCTTATATATATATATATATATATATATATATATATATATATATATATATATATATATATATATATTACACATATAGCAAAGTGATCTATCTTTCTTTGTCTGCGGTTTTACTTAAAAATGGTGATTAGCAAAAATGTATGATAATATAGATTCCAGTAAAGATGTCAAATACATGTTAGATCCATCAAAATAAGTTTAGCGAACTTGATAAAGTCTTTGACGTGAGTCAGTTCAGTCAAGTTTAGACCTGCGTGTCCAGTTAGAAATATATTTATATTAATTCACAGTGAATTACTCGTTTTTACTTTGCATTTAGATCTCTATTTTTGTACGAGCAAATTCCTTAAAATGTCATGAAGTTGTAAAAACCATCCAAGTAATATCTGTTCAGTGTGTGGTGAACTAACTTTGAAGTCTCAAAGAAGGAATATTACTCTCTTAATAAAAAAGGCGTAAGAGTTCTATTTCGGGTGTCAAATTGGTAATCAGGGCAAATCTTAGGTTCTTCATATTTACTCTGCACCTTACGTAAACTGTTGGCTTAACGGAAAGTTGCGACATATGCCATCTATAATTCCAATAGTATGAAGGGATCCAAAGGACTACTCGATGGAATTTTTTTCTGGATTATAGTGATAACAAGCAAAACCAAGAAGACCATTATATATCCCAAACTCTCTTCAACTATAAGGCCTATTCCTCACAGCGACTAGCTTCCAAACCCTGTGCCACTAAAAAATGGGAGTTTACACTCAGAAAATTCTGGTGTTGAAGATATACAATTAAATTTAGAAAACGATTGGATAAAGATCCAGATTTTGGTAGAACGTCTAGAGAATCTCATAGAACCAATCAATGAACACAAGGCAATTTAATATATTGAACTGATTTATTACTGAGTGACTTAAGAGACCATCATGATCTTAAGGAAGGGTTGTTGTTTACAGACCACTAGCTACTAAACTAAGTTTAAAAGCCCTGCTTCTTCGTAATGGAAATGATAACCTTTGGAATCCTCCCATATGAAAGACACGTACGCTAGTAATAAGAGTTTGCAATCGAGGTTCAAATACAGCAGCATTCTTGGAATATATGTGACAATTTGAAAGTTATATTAAATTACTATTATTAAATCTCCAACAAGTATACATTTTTGTTGTTATCTATGCAAGTGCGATAACAGTGATCGTAAAAAATCATTTTATCAAGAAGCAATGACCTAAAAGAAATCTGAGACATATTTAAAAAATATAACTTCTCAACCGTTTGTAAATCCTGAATATGAATATCTTCCTCTCTTACACTTCAAACTCGGATTAATGAAAAATTTTGTTAAGACACTGGATAAAAGTTGTCCAAGTTTTCTCTATTTCAAGAACAAACCCCCTAGGAACAGTGAGGCTAAAATAAAACGGGATATATTTGTAGGCCCACAAATAAGGGGGCTTATAAAGAACCACGACTTTCAAGAAAATTTGAATGGGGTTGAAAAAACTGTATGAAAGTCTTTTTGGGTATATTTTTTGCCATGCGCCGAGCGTTTGATACAGTCAATTATACTCTACTATTGGATAAATTAGATTAATGGGACATAAGGAGAAATCAGAAAAGGCATGCCACAAGGCTCATGCATCTTTCCAATGTTATTTAAAAGTTGAACGAAGATCTTTTCACTGAAAAAAATGCAATATGTTAGTTTTGCGTTATATGGACATAACACAAACGTATTATTAGTTGGAGTTAATCGATCTGACCTTCCTTATACTTTTATTCTATGCTATTCTCACGTTGCTAATTGGTGCAAAGAAAATGGTATAAAATTGAATGATATTGAAACAACGGCTACTGAAATTGTTACTAAAAATACACATATTGATTTTAGTATATTAACATGAATAATTACTCGATCGATAGAAAATGTAGATGCCACAAAATTCTTAGGGTTCTAGTTCTTGTATTTTTTTATGGAAAGTTTCAAACAGTCTCTTTATCGATTCAGAAAGTAGCTTATTATGGGGTTTGCGGATGGGGCGGGACTTATCTTTGTTAAGAAGAGTAGTAAGGTGTCTGGTCTACGCTTCTAGCAGATCGCCTTGTGGGCAAATATCCTAGCAACTGCAGATATTGACGTTGCCATCGCTGTGTGTGTACTCTCTATTTTGGTATGTATGTATGTATGTAAAATTTTAAAGTAAATCGGTCTTAAAATTTACAATCACGCATTACACGTCCATAAATATTTCGATTAAAGTTTTATTATTTTTTAAGTAGAAAATTAATTATTTTTTACTGAAAAATTTCTTTACAATATAAATGACTTTGGAACTGTTGGTTTTGTGTCATTGTGTTGGTTTATTATATTTATTGTGTCATATATGGTGCTAAAATATTATTTTTGACGAGTGTAGAATATTACAGGAGGTGTTCTACAATATCTGTATATTTTAAAAGCAAGAAATAAAGTAAGTAGGTAAGGAAGTAGAAAGATCGTAACCAAATTAGGTCTGAGAACTATAGACAACTAGTTTCAGAACTTCTTCAATCTTTTAAAGCTCTGGAATCTATGAATGAATACTGTGAGCCATTCCAACGGAATATTTTAAGCGTGGAAAAACGTTATCAAAGTAAATATGCTTGCAACACTATTTTTGGAGATCAGAAAGGGATGTTCTTCAAGCAAAATATTATAGGATATCATTAAAAAATACATTTTAATTCAGGTTAATATTTGTAAGTAAATTAAATAAATCTAATCACTTTACAACAGTCTAAATCATTTAATTTCATATTACAAAATAATCTTACAAAATAAAAAAAAACTGATATATAAATTTGAAATCAGAGCAAAATATTCCATAACTAACACCCATTCCAATTATCTGTTTTCTATTCATTCAGACACTAGATAACAGATTACCTAGTGCCACAATTTATCTGTTCTCTTATATATAAATTCGCAAATTTAAGCTCGCGGCTGAATATCTGAAGACTGCCCCCTACGGCTTCGTTCGTTTCTTATATATCAGTTGGGAGAACTTTTACGATTATTCTCAGCTTGGCGAAATGCCTGTCTGTCCGTTCCGAAACTTCTCTACCACACACATTTCTTTGAGACGTGACGGAATGTCGCGATCGCGGCGAACTACCCGGCTAGCTTGCCCCAAGTCGGATTTTGCCAGGCCTGAGAAGAACTATATGTACTAGCTACCCACTAATTATATTATATATTTTTGCATGTCGTCAAACATAGATTAACATTTTATCGCTTCGCTTTAAATTTTACATTTAAGTTTTGTTTTTAAATTTAATAACGGCGATCCCCAAAAAAAGCCAAGGTGTGACTCGTGAGCCAGTAGTTAGGAACCACTGCTTTAAAGGGAACAAACTAAATATTCGTGACTAAATAAGGTCTTATGTGTTTTCTCGTTCAAAAATTATATTAACTTGCGTACAGAAGATGTGTGTGTTTTTATTCATATCTAGCCTCAGACAGAAAAACATAATCAAATTAAATGTTAACCTCACTCTAACACTAGATGCACTTAACAAAATTTTTCTATCCAAAAATTTAAAAATATGTTTGTATATATTACTTCGTAACTTAATTGAAGAGATTATATAAATTTAATATATTCTTATTCAATTAATAATAACATTTTTACAAATGCCTTACAGCTACGACGACGCCTAATGCTGTGCCAGCAAATTTTTATCCAACTGTTGAATTACGTCTTTTTTCATTTACAGTAATTATATTTATTTCTTTATGCCTGACCTTGTGGTAGGGACTAGGGAGGGTTTAAAAAATAAAAAAAAATCTCAGTAAATAATATTTAATATGAATAAAAGGGATCCCTTCAAATAAAAAAGGGAATAATTTCTTGGAAGAGAAAAAATTCTGGTTTAGATTTCATTAAAATTTTCATTTAGTTACAAATTAGCCAAATGTTTCTATATAAAAATATTTTGGAATAAGATACCAATAATAAATTAAAAATTTTTCTTGATTTACAACGGGAAGTCTCATTATGTTATTAAATATTTGGATGGCGTAAAAGCACATCCTGTTTAAAACTTGACAACTTCATTTTAATTAATTGGATTGCAATCTAAACAAATTTTTAAGGAACATTTATGAAGACAGCGGTTTACATTTCGAGAATAACAAACAAAAATGTATTCTAATTGGTTTTTTGTTTTCAAAATATTCTCCATGGCGACACGGTTTGGACTAAATTCATTATTTCAAAAAAGCAGGGTTAGTTGAAAAATTATTATTAGTTGACCTTTTTTGGTAAGAATTTATTTAGATATATTAAATATTATAGGGTGATTCGAAACAAGTTGTGCTATGATAAATTCTGATTTGTTAAATATTCTTGTGACCACTAACTTTTTGTGCACTTTTAGGTCCTTGCAAAATTGGGGACATTTTTTTGATTACATATCTTATGCCTAAATGTAACTGTTTTCGATTTATTGGCAGTTAAAACTCGAAATTCATTATGGATCTTTATGACTGCTTCTGTAGTAACTGAGTGTATTTCTTAATCGGATTTTTTAAGTCTTCCATGTCAACTTTAAGATAACCCCACAAAAAGAATTGAAGAGGGCTTAAGTCTAGAGACTTAGGGGGCCTCTTCCAATCCACCTGTTTGAGAAAACATTATTATCACAGTGGGATTAATATAATATCGAATAGCTATCAACTAATATGGGACAGCGGTAAATTGTGGGCGAAACGGCCATACGCCACCAAAATAATCCTTTGGCAGAAGTCTGCGATTAAATTAAATCACAGTATATTATATTATTAAATGAAATCTAGGAAAACAATATTTTTTTTTTTGAAAAAAATTCGATACTTACCTGCTATTTCGAGATCGTAGAACACGATTCTGGTTTTCCACTATCTTTCCTCACCTTTCCGGCAAATTCAAAAACACCAAGCATTACTTCACACAGCATCGTTATTTCTGCAGAAAACACCAAACTTACATATTTATTTTGAATGGTACTGATTAAAATGTATGGTGTGTAACATATTTCAACAATTTTTGCACATATTTAGCAAACAAATTTAGAAAAAGTTGTATTTTCAACGATAAACCGAAAATACGTCTTGGAAACGCTATCGACCATCAGATTCGCGAAAATGACAAACATTCGTTGCGACGTTGCCAGATATAAAGTAGTTTCGTCGTTGTAAACTACAAAATTTGTCCATCTAAGTCAACAACATAGTTTAGTTATTGTCGTGTATAAAGAAGTATAAAATTAATTTTAACCACCCAAAATTTTTGGTTAGATTTGGTTAGTTCAGGTTTAGCTTTGTTTTGGCGCAAATTGGAATAAAAGATTTTGTTACAAAATCAGTTTTCAAATGGAAGCAAAAATCAATTTATCTTGCTCAAATTTAGTTAAATCGAATATCTAAAAGGTGATCTGACAGTTAAAATAACGATGGCACTTAAATAATTATCTTTAAAATTTATTTTAAAAAATTAACAGCTGTAATACAAACCTTCTTCTTCTTCTTCTTCTTCTTCTTCTTCTTCTTCTTCTTCTTCTTCTTCTTCTTCTTCTAGGTAGAACCAAGTTCTGTTATCTACACAATGCCTCATTGATCCTTGTTTGAGGTCGAAATCCAGCTGTTTCTCCATATTTTGGGAGGCCGTCCAGGCGGCCGTTTGGTGTTTGGTTTCTCTCTCATCACGGTTATTGCTAGTCTGTCATCGTCCATTCGTTCCACGTGATCTCTCCACTGCCCACGACGGTTTCGAATCCACTTCACAACATCCCCCACTCCGCTGTCCAACATCGTCTGCAAGGCATATAATCTGAACGGTGTTGTGTCCTATTGGGTAACCAATATTTGTGCTTTTTACCTTATCAATGATTTCGTCCATGATTACATTGAAAAGTGTTGAACTTAGGCTATCATCCTGTCTTATTCCTATGGATAGTGGGATTTCCTCTG
The DNA here is from genome assembly GCA_034092305.1 of Diaprepes abbreviatus. NCBI lineage: Eukaryota > Metazoa > Arthropoda > Insecta > Coleoptera > Curculionidae > Diaprepes > Diaprepes abbreviatus. The sequence goes on from JASJET010000129.1 coordinate 7,283,502, forward strand.
TTAGAGTGTTATTTGTTTTAATTACCATGGTGTATTTGGAATTCAGTTCGTAAATTGTGCGTATGATTGCTTCGTCTACTTGTTTTTTTCGTAGTAGTTCTGTTATGTGTTCCAGTTTGATTCGGTCGAACGCTTGTGTAAAGTCCACAAAACAAATGAACAATAATACAAACCTTATTTCATATTATATTCAATTACTGCATTGTAAAAACTTTGTATACTGCAATGAATAGATTGTCACCCGGTTTCTATGGATAACGTCATAAGCATTTTCAATGCGCTGTTGTAGCTCTTCGACAGTATTCACTTCTCTATCGTGATAAACTAACTGTTTTACATAACCCCACAGAAAAAAATCGCAGGGATTTAGATCCTGGGAACGTACAGGCCAATAGATGGGTCCATTTTGTTCTCTCCATCTATTAGAAAACACATTATTTAAATGTACGTGGACTTCTCGTCTGAAATGTGGCGGAGCTCTATTATGAAAAAGCCACATATTTTGTCTCACATTTAAAGAAACATCTTCTAATAATTGTGGTAGATTTTTTTGAAGAAAGTCTAGATAATTTTCACCTCTCAGTCGATTTGGAAAGAGGACCTACAAGCATGTCGTTTACTATGCCAGTCCAAACATTTAAGAAAATCTGTGCTAAAAATGACTTCTTTTCACTGCATGCGGATTCGCTACTGCCCAAACCTGGTTGTGACCTCATCGGTAGCCAAAATAAATTTGACAAAATTGTCATTTATGTTGCACTAATGTAAGAGCCAATGACAGCTCTCCTAGAATAATCTTCTGGTTGCAACGCTTGTACCCGTCGATAATGATACCGATAAAGTTATTCTCGTCATAAATTTTTCCACAATTTACTATGAGAAACTTCTACTTGACCTGCTACCGACCTAGTGTTCGTTGTTGGGTGGTTTTCGACAATTTCTAAAATTTCTTCCTCAATCTACATCCACGGAGATGGATGGTTTCATAAAGGAAATCTCTCAGCGTATAAAACATGCTGATGTATTTTGTTGGCACTTCCTGTAAGTTAATTATACGTCCATTAGTTCATTGTTTTCACAAACGTGTGCCATTTTTATTGCAAAAAACATCCACAGATGAAAAATAATATCACGCATTACTGTACGAATTATTTAGCACTAATCATATCGGAAATCGGACTCAAAAGCATGTAAAAAAAGTTTTTACAATGCAGTGGTTGAAAATATCATAAAATAAAGTTTGTATTACAGTTTTTAAATTTTTTAATTAATTGCTAATATTTTTTTTTGTTTGCCAACTTTTATACAAGGTATATATATATATATATATATATATATATATATATATATATATATATATATATAGATATAGAAAGGTAAATCGATTTTTCTTTACGAGTTCTAGAAGCTGTTGAAATAAACGACTCGACTTTGGGAACACCCTGTATATTTCCTGACGCCCTTCAAAAAAAGTTGACCAACTCAAAAAAAAAGGAAAAAATTCAACCGTATTTTGCATAACTTGGAAACCTATATTATTTTTATTTTTGAAATTCTTCGATATCGTTTTTCAAATTGGAAAAAGTTAAGGGGTCTTTTAGGTTACAATTTTTCAAGAAAAAAAATTTTTTGGCCATTTTTTTTTAATAGAAAGAAAAGAGATATCGTTTTATAATTTTGCACATATATTTATTCGTACTTTAAGTATACAAAAATTTTTTTTTTGGATTTTTTTTATGGATTTTTTTCCCATAATAATTTTTTTAAGAAAACCTCAAAAAATGACGGCTGACGTGATTCCAGATGACTGAATCGTCTCAAAAAAAAAATACCAAATTAATCCTTGTTCAAGTGCCCATGGTTGGTACCGGAATGATTTTTTTTTTCAGCAAAAAATAACAAAATGGCGGCCATTTGAAAAATAAATCCATTTTTGGAGGTGAAAAATCGGGTAAAAATCGGAAAATTTGTTACCGATCAAAGTGATTTCGGTACCGACCATGGCCACTAGAACAAGGATTAATTTGGTATTTTCTTTTTTTTTTCAGACGAGACAATAACCTGGAATCACGTCCGCCGTAGTTTTTTGATGTTTTTTAAAAAAATTGTTATGGGTAAATAAAACCTATAAAAAAATCAAAAAAAAATTTTTTGTATACCTAAAGTACAAATAAATATATGTGCAAAATTATAAAATGATATCTCTTTTCTTTCTATTAAAAAAACATTACTAAAAATTTATTATTTTTGAAAAATTGTAACCTAAAAGACCTCTTAAAAAAGCAAGAGCTTGGTATTCACGAATGATGAAAACTAATACTGTAAATTAATACTTCATTTAAATAAAAGTCCTTTTGTTTTAAGTTAACTTTATAAGTTAAATATGAAACTTTACCATTTAACTTTAAAATACCTGGTGCTTATCCATATATTGATTGGTGTTAAGTGTTTATATGTTCATCGGATCATTACTTAATTTAGTTTAGTTGTTCTTATAACCCATTAAACTAACAGTTTTGGTTAATGTTTAATATTTGCCTAATGAGGCAAGTAAACTATCGATCAGAGGATTATATAATAATGGAATATATAACGAGATGATGAATAATAGATTTACTGCTACAAATTGTTATTATTTCTGAACTCAATAACAAATATTTTCTTCAAAGAAGGAAAATATATATTCGAGTAAAACTAATCGCTTGATTTTAAAGAAATATTATCTTTGTACTCATTAAAAGGAAAGATTTTATATTTAAAAAAAATTATTTTTCCTTAAGTCGATATAAAACAGACACCATATGCAGACTTTATTATTTTAAGAGATCTGTAAAGATACTTTTACTTGTACAGCACTTATTAATTTTCAAATTTCAGCGTGTACATAGTTTATTTTAAAACATTTCCTTGATACATATACAGGGTGTCCGGTAAGTGCCTAATAATTTTTCGAAAACATACAGAGGAGGTCAAAATAATCCTAAGATGTTCCTTAACGGAGATACGGAGCCCTAAAGGGCGAAAGAGCGATTTACCTTATCGGCTCTAATTTTTGAATCGACTTGTATAATTTAATGAAATTTTAATATTTTATAGCGGCCATAAAGACCCATTAAACCATACTATAGTAGATATTTCAGATCATCAGAGAAATCAGGAACGGACTTGCAGCCACACTCATTGGGTCTAATTTTTGACAGGTGTCATTTTAGAGTTAAAAACTGATTTTTTAAATACTTTGGCCATTCCTCTTCAAAAAAGATATTCTTAGTTTATTTTGACAAAACTGGTAATTTTCGAGGTAATTCGGTTTATATGCGAAACACTCAAAAGTTACTACTGCCAAACACAAACAGGTAAAAATCAGGTCGTTATTGTTAATACCCATATAATGAATTACTATTGACGGAACTTGTCAAAACCATCTTCAATTAAAAATAATTTAAAAAAATGGAAGAATATTTTTACGCAGGGTATGCTGATATGCATTTAATTTATAGTGAAGCACTGCCAAATTCTTCGAAAGCAAGAAGGGTTTATTGAAGCTTAAGAGAAATAGATAAAAGATGAAAGAAAATAATTTTTGGAGTCAAGAAATTAATTTTTGATAATGTCTAAGCTGGAAATCTTTCAGCCTAATATTTTCTTGCCTTCGAAGAGTAAGACAGCACTTCCCTATAAATTAGAGCACACAGCACACCCTGCGTATTTTATTTTTACCTGTTTGTGTTTAACATTAGTAACTTTTGAGTTTTTCACATAAAAACCGATTTTTCTTGAAAACTGGCTGTTTTATCGAAATAAATTAAGAGTGCGTTTTTTGAAGAGGAATGTCCAGAGTATTTGGAAAATCAGTTTTTGGCTCTGTAGAATAACACCTCTCAAAAATTAGGCCCGAGTATAGCTGCAAGTTCGACCCTGACTTTTCTGGTGATCTAAAACATCTACTGTAGTATGGTTCCATGAGTCTCTATGGCCTCTATATAATATCCGACATAAATATAAATATATATATATATATATATATATATATATATATATATATATATATATATATATATATATATATATATATATATATATATATATATATATATATATATATATATATATATTATATATATATATATATATATATATATATATATATATATATATATATATATATATATATATATATATATATATATATATATATATATAAAGGGTGTTTTTTTATAGAGGTATAGAACTTTATGTTGGCAAAACTTTTTTAACTGGCGGCCATTTTGTCAGCTGTCAAGTGATTTATGTTTAGTTTGGTTTGGCATTTCAACACGAATAGACTGACGCCTGAACAACGCTTCCAAATGGTGCAAATTTATTTTGAAAATCATGGTTCTGTTCGAAATACGTATCGCGCACTACGTCCATTTTACGGTCAACATAATCGTCCATCAGACCAATTAATTCGATTAACTATGGAACATTTTCGCACCACGTTTACTCTAAATGATAATACGCATCCACAGAGACGTCGTACAGTGCGTACAGAAGAAGTCATTGCTGCTGTAGAGCGTAGCGTAGAGGAAGACCCGAATCAGTCTATCCGTCATCGTGCACAGGAATTTGATATGTGTCCATTCACTTTATGGAAGATTTTGCGGAAAGATCTTGGTATGCGTGCTTACAAAATCCAACTCGTGCAAAAATTGAAGCCACACGATCACCTAGAAAGGCGTAGATTCGGTGAATGGGCCCAAAACAAGATTGCCGTTGATCCCGATTTTCATAAGCGAATTTTGTTTAGCGATGACATTCACTTTTGTTTGAAAGGATACGTCAATAAACAAAACTGCCGAATTTGGAGTGATGATAATCCTCAAATGTATGTTGAGACACCGTTACATCCAGAAAAACTGACTGTTTTGTGTGCTTTATGGGCTGTGGTAGAATCATTGATCCGTACTTCTTTAAAAACGATGCTGGTCAGAACGTTACATTCAATGGTGACCGCTATAGAGCCATCATTACTGACTTTTTCGTTCATCAATTGAACAACCATGATGTGCAGGAGCTGTGGTTTCAACAAGACGGCGCACCATGTCACACAACTCGTGCCACAATTGATTTATTGAAGGAAACGTTTGGTAACCGCATAGTTTCACGTTTCGGACCCGTGAATTGGCCTCCAAGATCGTACGACTTAACGCCGCTAGACTATTTTCTGTGGGGATATGTGAAGTCGCTAGTCTACGCCGATAAGCCCGAAACGATTGATCACTTGGAGGACAACATTCGCCGCGTTATTGCCGATATACTGCCACAAATGTTGGAAAAAGTCATCGAAAATTGGACCTCCAGATTAGACTACGTTCGAGCCAGCCGTGGCGGTCATATGCCAGAAGTCATATTTAAATTATAATGCCAGAAGGTTATCTTTCGAATAAAGTAAATTTCATGTCCATTTAAAAAATTCATCTTTGTTTTATTCCATTTAAAAGTTCTATACCTCTATAAAAAACACCCTTTATATATATATATATATATATATATATATATATATATATATATATATATATATATATATATATATATATTGGGCTATTCTTGTGATTATATTTGGATTTAGAAAAACGAAGTACATAAGAATTGGCCACAGTTTTCCACGTAACAAAATTACTGTCGACCAGCGTAATCAAACTTTGTATATATATATATATATATATATATATATATATATATATATATATATATATATATATATATATATGCCAAAGTATTGCAATATTCCTGAAATTTCAACATTTACGTCCAAATGAATACTCCACCTTGTAGAAATGTGTCGAGAAAGTCCTAATATAACTTTGTATTAACTGTATAACTTGTTGTACGTTCTTTATATAAAATCTTTATGTTATAACAAATATCGTTTCCAATAAAACTGATCAGGAGTATCAATAAAATTGGATGTTTTACGACAATATTTAGGTGTAATTTCAGTATGTAGTTGTCGTAATGTACAACGTTGTAAACTAGCACATATAATTTTTTATTATATTTCCTGTTACTATGACGAAATATCATAAAATGTTACTATGCTATAAAGTTTAAGTGCCATCGGTAGCATCTCGTCATAAAGGTGGACATAGTGATAAATATACTTGTATTTATTTTTCAAATTTTGTATGTTATGAACATTTCAAGTGGTGTTCAATGTACACATACTTGTTTGCTATTATGTGTTATTATTTTGTCACGTTTTTGGAGTAATAATTTTGTTACTTTTTACCTTATTTCAATACAAAATATTTGGTAGTTACGTCTTAAATTATTCCGAATAATACCGTGTTGAAATTGCAATTGGTTGTGTGTGAAACATTTTTTAAATACTTTTTAATAATACACTGGTTGCTTTTTATTGTTTCAGTAGTTTAATAGAGATAAACTCCACATATATTTCGCCTTGTGAGGCCTTTTTCACTAGTACATTTAATACTAAACTTAAAAATGTTTTCAACATTTATATATACCCTATATTTTGTTGTCTTCTGAAGAAACAAATTTTATTAATATAAATCTAGGAAGGAAGACGTCAAATGTTCTTCTATAATTGGAGTTGAAAAAAAGTTTTATTGATTATAGGTATATAATTATTACTAGTAAACAAATCGCAAGAAACAACGGTTACAAAGAAAACCTAATCGACAGTCTGCTGAAGAGACACAGAAAAAGTATGAAGAAAATAATTCTGTAGCGTTAATAACTCAAAAGAAACCAACTTCAAATTTATATATATATATATATATATATATATATATATATATATATATATATATATATATATATATATATATATAAGTAGATAAGTTTTTGTCCGTGTAATTTAAAATAAAATAGAATAAAATATTGGCGAAGCGTACGTGAAAATTTGTCAATCTACAAGATTCTCGTGTTAAAAAGTGCGGAGCACTCCAAAATATAGAAAAACTCCGGGTCCGATAGATGGCGACAGCGCTGTTTCGTCCTAATATACAAAAACTAGATTCAAAGAACCGTAATTGTAAATAATACAAATAATTCAGGAATGTCCTCACACTGTATATATCATACATAGATTAGAATAGCATTACATTACTCCATACCAAAAATAAAAGCAAAATATTAAATTTAATACAACAGCTCCAAAAAAAATCTTTAAAAAATAACTCATATCTGGCTACTAAAGACCTACAAAACTTTTAACTCCAATTATAGATAAATATTTGACGTCGTCATTCCTAAATTGACAGTAATAAAATTTATTTCTTTAGAATAGACAACAATACAAAGGGTATATATCTGTAACCTTAGTATTAACTTTATTCTCGAAAGAACTTTCACAAGATGAAACATATATAGTTTACCCCTATGAAACTACTGAAACATTAAAAAACAAATTCCTTTATTTACAAATATTCAGAATAATTTGAAATAAAATAAATAATTCTAAGAAACTTATTCTCGATTGAGGAAAAAAAGTCTTCTGTAACTAATAAGCTAAAAACGGTAATTAAAAAGCACAAAAAGGACCCGCAATTTTATTCCTTCCATGATTGGCTGAAGCATATTCTAACTATTTTTTTATGTATCACATTATCTCGTTTATGCGTCTTTTATATCGTACAGGGTGAGTCAACGATTGGATGAAGTAGGTTTTGCCTTTTCGGTAAAATTTACAAAGAAACTATATTTATTGTTTGATACAGTTTATTTTTACGCAGATTTTAAAAATATTTAGGACTCTACAGGGTGAGCCAAAAAACTAGGACAGCATAAAGAACACCCCATATACGAATCGTATTTTCGATTTAGCTTATAATTTTAAATCTTTTTTATTAAGGGTTTACTATAACAAAACTTTATAGTTTCTGAGATAATTAAGTTTAAAGAAAAAAAGTCACATTTTCAAGCATCAATTCAATCCTAAATAACGTTTTCAATTTTGTGACAAATATATTCGAATTTGGAATTTAGCAAGGCCAAGGACAAATTAACACAATTTTACCTAATATTTGCAATAAAAGCTACAGGGTGTTGAACACATCGGCTCAAATTTGAACAAGTTTAAATGAATAAATATCTTTTTTTTTAAATGGTACACCCTGTATATTTTCATGTTATTTAATAGAGTAATAAAAACCCTAAAAGTTGTGTTCAATATATCCTATACCTATTTATAATAGTTTTTGAGATATTTCAGTTTTTCTTATTTTCCATACTTTTTTAAGTAAATATGTATTTGCCTTGTCGTTATTGTTGTGTTAATTTTTTTACATTATGTTTAATTAAACTATTGCCGTTGTAATATAACGAATAATGTATTTCATCATATTTAACCACATTCTGTTTGTTTCTGTAGTTTCTTTTTATTATTTTACATGGCTACTATGATAATGAAGACTATTTCTGTAAAAAAGTATGGAAAATAAGAAAAACTGAAATATCTCAAAAACTATTATAAATAGATATAGGATATATTAAACAAGACTTTTAGGGTTTTTATTACTCTATTAAATAACATGAAAATATACAGGGTGTACCATTAAAAAAAAAGATATTTATTCATTTAAACTTGTTCAAATTTGAGCCGATGTGTTCAACACTCTGTAGCTTTTATTGCAAATATTAGATTATGTTAACTTGTCCTTGGTCTTGCTAAATTCCAAATTTGAATATATTTGTCACAAAATTGAAAACGTTATTTAGGATTGAATTGATGCTTGAAAATGTGACTTATTTTCTTTAAACTTAATTATCTCAAAAACTATAAAGTTTTGTTATAGTAAACCTTTAATAAAAAAGATTTAAAATTATAAGCTAAATCGAAAATACGATTCGTATACAGGGTGTTCTATATAAAAAAATACAACTTTATGCTGTCCTAGTTTTTTGGCTCACCCTGTAGAGTCCTAAATATTTTTAAAATCTGCGTAAAAATAAACTGTATCAAACAATAAATATAGTTTCTTTGTTAATTTCACCGAAAAGGCACAAACCTACTTCATCCAATCGTTTACTCACCCTATACAAGAGAAAAAATAAAATTTCTCAGAAAAAATTTTCAATCTGTGTAGTTTGAAATTAATTCTTATCTAGACTTCTAATTTTTCCATCGATTTTTACTTCACTTTCTGAAAGAGGTAGCCGCAAAAATCATCCAAAATATTTAATTCGTTTTCTGACCTGTGAGAATCGACTCACTGAAGGAAAATTTTCATTTTTTCTCAATAGAATTAGTGAGTTTGAATTCTAGGTAAAATATTTATTAGATCCGCAATGTTTATTTCCAAAAATGACAACTTTACGATGTTAAAACCTAAACACTCATGGTTTGTTATAAGGGGTAGGACGAGGCCAAGACATCGAAGAACATATTATAACGAGCTTCTAAATTTCTTGGGAATGAATGTGTTTACCGGAATATTCTTTGTTGTTAAAGAAGAATATTTGAAGCTTTCATATTACCGGTATCTAATTAGTTTTACCGCGCCATGCCGGGACATAAGATTTTTCGATCTTTTTTAGAGCGTCCGCATATGTATGTACTATTTCCCCACGCTGTCACCCGCCAGCATTGTCAGTCCATTGAAGTGTCCGAACAACTGACCTCCGTGCTCTCTCTTAACTTAATGAGAACTTCATGTTCTTGACCCGAATGTAAAATCCAAAGGCACTGCCCTGGTAACCTGCCGGATTGCGCCTTCCTGGTCTAGCAATGTAGGTAAGACAAGACTTGTGTGTACATGATGTTTACCATCCACTGCTGTGCTTCATTACCTAGTTCCTATTTTTATATCTCAGACAATATTGGCGCCGTCTCTCTACTATAATATGCTGTCCGGTGCCAGTGGGCCCTCGACCACATTAATCCAGAAGGTGGTGCTCGAGACCGATACTAGGTAGATGTGTTAATCACCGGACAATCGACCGTTGAATAGTTCAGAGGATAGTAAGCGGCGCCGATAGGGATATATTTACCGTGAGTGGGTATCGATCTGGAGTATTTAGAATAGTTATGGGACATCCTTACGTTAGGAATCGCTTGATCGCTGAGCGTTTGACCGATGACTATCTGCAGTAAAGATATCCACCTACCGATGCTCCGCTGTCTCTGCCGTAACGGAGTACCATTATTTTTAAAAACGCGCTGAGTATCACTACATTTTCATTCATTCATTAAAGCCATATTACTTACAATTATCCTAGATCGAACGTACGGATGTTCATTCTAAATTTAGATTTTAATTTCAGTTTACCTACTTTTCGCAAGTTATTTCCAACACTAAGGCCTGAGTGGATCATCACGCTACAAGAGAAAAATAAATATTAAGCTAACATGTATATGTACATTAAAAATTAGCACTAAGAAATTCTGAATAACTATAAAATTATTATAACGTACGCGTTAAAGTGGCCAGCTCTACAAGCTATATACAGTTTCATTTAATATTTATAAAGTGAGGATTGTCGTAAATGAAACATTGCCCTTACTTTTCCGAGAATAATAATCCAGCACATGGGAAAGCGCACGTGGAATATTAATAGTGAGCTCGGTACAAGAGCGTACTAAATGTTAGTGTTATGTTTCTCGGGAAACTTTTCATAAAGAAGACAAAATAATATATAATATACAGTTTTAGATCAAAAAAAAAACCTATTAAAGTATATGTTTGAGTAGTTAAAGTGTTACTGAATAAAATATCTGCGTGAGTAGATGAATAAATGAAATTTGAGTTTGAATATACGCAAGTGAGCACGTTGTTTAAATAAAACTCGCTAGTGAATAATAAAAAATATTTAATTGAATTATCAAAAGTATGCTTTAAAATTGACAATTTAAATAATCATAAATTTTCAAATTCAGGTGAGTATTAGGAAATAAACCAGAGTAAAATTAATGAAAATATATTACACTATATAAAAGGATCAAATATAATTTGATATGTTACAAACTCCAGTACTTACTGGCGCCAAAACATAACGCAAGCTCTATATATTCTAAGATTACAGGATAGAACACAGAAAAATTGAGCAATGCCTCATAAAAGAAAAAGGAATGGAATAAACTTTACTTCACAAAATTATTTAGATTGTTAATATTCGAAATGACTACTACTAACTATGTGATCTTGAAGATTTTTATTGAAAGATAAACGTAAAAGGAAAACCAAACAAAAGAACCCTATGATTCTGATGGTGAGACTCCTAGCTGTGTGGACTCGTAGAAGTCAGGCAGGAACACTGCCAAACAGTGTAGTGGTGTGTATGTACTAGTTAAACATCAGTACAAATAAACTGAAAATTAAGGCTTTTTACCAATAGATAAGCGCAAAAGAAAAATCATAAAAACCTGAGTTTTTATGTGAGGTTATAAGAATTTGTTGATTGAAAAGTGCAGAACTGCTAAAGTCCCCCTTTACGGGCTTATTCCAGTAAAAATAATGCAATAAGCAGCAAAACAGATAAAACATAAGGTAACTAAACATCTAAACTTAACTTACAGGGACAATTTTTACTGTTTTTTACCCAAAAATCCCAAAATATGGGCCAAATAAATTGAGATGAAAAATTCACAGCTTTTCGGTTGTTTCCAAAAAGAAAAGTAAGAGTCAAAGCAAATGGTCTCGGTCCTATTTATATTAAAGTTCCATGCGTGCGTCCCATGTTTCTTTCTTGCGAACGTGTCAAAAATATAAAAGGGATGACGGCTACGTGGGTTCCTGGATTATTTTTAAATTAAAGAAATATATTTCTCGTAGGCCATTACCGACGCTGACCAAGAAAAGAATAATTTATCTGCTAAATGCAGGTGATCGATTTAATGAAAGTTCGGGGATCCTGCAGATTGGATGCCGCCCCGAACCGCTGACGGAACCCAAGTTACAAGACATAATGGTGTCTTGTCCAAAAAAAGACCATCCAAAAAATTTCTCGTTAGGTTGCGTATTGATGGGAAGTTTATAATGACAGTAACACAGCGAGCAGCATTGGTAAGGTTTCAAATTAAACTAGATCCAGGGGAAAATTAATTAAGATACGACGATTACTTGACAATGGATTCAAATACTAAGATCAAAACAGCTCAAAATGGAATAATACAAAAAGCAACATCTTCGAAAGTAACATTTGTCATTGCAGATTCAACAGTGACAGAAAACTTAACTTAAACTATAGACAAAGCAAAATCTATAGAACTGATCAAAGATATTTTAAGAAAACTGCCATAATAAACGATGAAAGGAAAAATTGCAATTAAACAATGGACAAGAAAATCGAGATGTAACTGAAAAAAAATAACAGTAAATTCAACAAGAGAAATAAATAAAACCACCCATGAATGCCAACAAAACAACATAAATAATGGTCAAACAGTAATAATTGTAACATGAAATCGTACTTTGTAGAATAAGAATATAACCAAAATTCAGGAAAATAAAATTACCGAGCTGGGAATGAAATTCACAAGAAAGTAAAACTACGAGTATTTGTAGTAAAATCAAATATAAAGTATATCATTTGTTATTCAAACATTTATGAGAGATACTTAAGGAAAATGATAGTATATCTTACCATAACGTGAGTATTTGCAAAAAAAAAGGTAAAATTAATTGAATTAGCCATAGTAAACTTAAGCTAAAACTTGAACCGTAACATCACTTCAGCCCATTTTTGATGACTTACAGAACTCGCCCGTCAGTGAACGACGACCATAATTAAATTTACTAAACCAGTGATATACAGTGGTTTCTGTAGGTGATTCATCGCCATATAAAGTTCATCAAGCCACTCTTGTTGAGATAAACCACGTCGGAAGCAGTAAAAAATAATTGCATGAAAATATTCACGAGTTAATTCAATTTTTTGAATGAAATTTTAAAGTTAATGTTAACAACATAAATAACATCGTCACATCAAGTACGTATACTATCTCAAATGTCAAGCTTTTTAATAAGTATTTCAGATGGCACCTAGCAACGACAGTATTGTCAGTTCCCGAAATATAAACGGCTACCTTCGTACGGTTCAAAATGAGATAATAATGCTCTTTTAAGAATTTTAGTGTTGATAATACTAGTTTACAAGATATGAATATACAAGATGCCTTTGAATAAAATTTCTGAGAAAGATTCTTAAACGATGAGTAGTGTAATATCCTGTATTTTATGATTTTGTATTACGCTCTTGACAATCTTAAATATCGAACGTTCTAGAAGTAACTGTTCTTATTTTATTTAGAACTAAATTGATGTTTCCAAGGAGACGTGTTCATATGTCGTATCAAGAATGTAAAAAAAACTTTTAAATCAATCGAAAAGGCCGAGATCGTACGTAAAATGCCACCCTGAAAAGTGCGTTGTTAGGTAAACAAAATAGATGAGCAAGTTAGAGCTTTATCCACAGAATTGATTGAATTTATCTTCGTTGGAAAAGTTACATTATTAAAATGGTTGCCGAATGATTTGTCCAAAATGTTTTATGACGGTTGAAATTTATTATAAATTCATTTACTAGAGATATGAAGTAGATCCTAATAACGTCGCACAACACCACTGGTCTGGCGTCCTGATTAGTTTTTACTTACTGTCAGAAGACCACCAAACTTCATTTTATATGCCTGTTTTAACCAGCAATGATGAGATATTACTCCTTTTTGCTGAGAAGAACACGTGATAATTTCTCAATATCTTATGTGTTTTCCTCAAGCTATCTTACTATTTCTTAAAAATTACTTATTTTATAAATAAACTCTTACTCAAATTTTATTTTTATGAGTGGCACATGCACTCTTCGAAATTTCTTAAGGTGCTCGAGTAACAGCGCGTGTTCGGAAACGGAGATTGTTTCCATTGGTAAACGCGGTCTTGGGAAGAGTCATTGAGATAAAAGAAATCGTTGATACTGTGATATGGAAAGGGTTAGGTGAATCTTCGTGATAATGATTATAGATGCATACTTCTAGCTCGTACTACTCTAGGACAGAGAAACTAAGTCAATTGTTTCGATTAAGAAGAATTATATCCTCAAATATTATTCCATGTTTGTAATTTTAAGGGAGTTTATAATGGAATATGAAGAGGTTAGTCTGGGAGATTTGGGCAATAATACAGTTGCAGTTCCGGTCTTTACGAAACAGGATATAATAAAAATTACGAAAGGGCTTAAACCTAAAATGTCTAGCGGGCCAGATTTTGTTCCAAGTTTTCTTATTAAAGACACTATAAATGTTTTAGCTGCTCCTCTATGTAAAATTTTTAATTCCTCTCTTAAGCAGCTGGTGTATCCCAAGAGATGGAAGGTAGCTAAAATATGTCCCATATTTAAGAGCAAAAATAGAACCGAAGTGGAAAATTACAGGCCTGTCTCTCTGATATGTGGTTTTTCTAAGATCTTTGAGATGCTGCTGTATAACTTTATTATCAACAAAGTCGAATATTTGTTGTCTACAAAACAGCATGGATTTTTGAGGGGTAGGTCAACATCCACTATTCTGGCGTCTTTTCTGCAGTTTACAGCGGATGCTGTGGATGCGGGCGGCCAGGTCGATGTGGTGTTTACCGACTTCTCAAAGGCCTTTAACAAGATGAGTCATAATTTGATTCTGGCAAAGCTTGCGAAGTTTGGTTTTACTGATCAATTTGTGCGGTTTTTTAAATCATATTTATTTAATAGGTCTCAGTATGTCCAGTATAATGGCTTTCAATCAAAGTGTTTTGCGGCCTCTTCGGGGGTACCTCAGAGCTCAAATTTGGGCCTCTCTAGTTTTTAATTTTTATAAACGAGATCCCTGAATCAATTGATGTTGAATTACTACTATTTGCTGATGATTTAAAAATGTACGTCCAAGTTCAGTCGAAGGAGGATTGTGATAGATTGCAAAATAGTGTTAGTGCAGTCCAGAGGTGGTGTGTGAGTAATCAATTGTTATTGAATGTGAGCAAATGTTCAGTGATGTCTATAACTCGTAAAATATCTCCAATTCTATATAGTTATCAAATAAATAATGACCTACTTAAAAGAGTTGATGCAGCTAAAGATTTGGGTGTTGTATTGGATTCTAACCTTAACTTTAACCTTCATTATAGCAGAATAGTGTCTGAAGCTAATCAAATGATGGGTTTAATTATTAGAAACTGTAGATCATTTAAGAATATTGAAAGCCTAAAATTATTGTTTATAACACTAGTAAGAAGTAAACTTGATAATGTTCACTTGTTTGGGTTCCAATTTATAATAAATATGTTTTGGCTATGGAGAACGTTCAGCGCAAGTTTGTGAAGTATTTGTGGTTGAAAACTGAGGTAGTGTACCTACCGGTCGGGATAGACAATCGACTGTTGCTGGATAAATTTTGTTTGCAAAGCCTTGAAATGAGACGTAACTTACATTCAGTTTTATTTTTATACAAGCTAGTCAGCTGCCAGATTGTTTGTCCTCAGCTTTTGGGCGAGCTAAATTTTAATTTGCCACGATTGACGAGCAGGCATGGTGTATATTTTCATTTAAGGATACCTAGGACTAATGTATATTGTATGTCGCCAATATATCGAATGTGTTCTGTGTTTAATATGGTGTCGCAATCGTGTGATCTGAGTATGAGTTATACCCAGTTTTTACGTTCCTGTTCAGTATTATTATAGTTCTAGGACTGCTATTGTGATATTATTTCTATTATTTTGTAATAAGTACGTTTTTTTTTGTGTTATATTTTATTACGTGATATTATGATATTATTTTTGTTATTTTGTAATAGATGTTTTTTTTTGTTTGTTATATTTTATTACGGCCCTATTAATTATTGTTGTTGGGCTTTGATGTTTATAAATAAATAAAATAAAATAAATAAATAAATTTTGAGGACTTTTGGTTAATTTGTGGTTTTCAGTCAAGTGAATATCCTTCTAAATAAAATTTCTTTATATTGTGTTATCAAAAAGTAGTTCGTCGGCTAGTGTTCCTGTAACTAGAGTTTTGTTAAACTTTAGAATCATATTGTCATGATCAGAAAATTCTCCAGATGATTCTAAGACCTCCTTTATCAATATAATGTTCTTAAACGTCTATATAAATAATTTTTTACAGACACGATCATATTCCTATCTAGTCATTTAACTTAAAAGCCAATTTCATTTATTATATGATTATCTTTGCCATTTGTATTGATGCAGTTCATATTTTTACCAAAGATAAAATTTTTATTTCAAAAAACATGGTCTGATTATACTTTTCCATTTTGTCCAGAAATGCAATCACATATAAGCAGAAATAAAAGTACACTGTATTTTCGGAAACTCATTTTGCTCAATGCAAATTATTTGAATATTGGCACAGGACCAAAAATTTTAACGTAATTGCTAAATTCAGTTCTGAAGGACAAAAACAAATATATTTATGTATATATATATATATATATATATATATATATATATATATATAAATATATATATATATATATATATATATATATATATATATATATATATATATATATATATATATATATATATATATATATATATATATATATATATATATATATATATATATATATATATATATATATATATATATATGGAATTAAAATTGTTGCTGCAAAGCCAATTTATTGAATTATTGAGAAGAGCTCTTGGAATGAGGTGTGCCAAGGAACATATAACTGGAGCTAGCGAATAGCAATTTGTGGTGGTATTGTTGACAGGATATTGTTAACTGAGGGGCAGTCTTCATAAGATCCATGTTATAGACGACTCGATGTGCAGATAGTGTCTGGAGGAAGATGAAATTGGTAACCATGTTCTCACAGAATGCCCAGCACTCAACGGACTGAGACAGAGATATTTTGGAGATACAATTTTGTTACGAGAAGCAATTAGGCAAGTTCAATTAATGAGGCTGCTTGGATTCGCAAAGACGATGGGCCTCGAATGATCTGCAGTTATGGTAGGATGTAAAGAGCCCAATGAGGCCTAGGCATCGATGATCAAGCATCACTACCTTTCTTCACTCATTTATTCATATACAATTAGAATCTAAAGTCATTAATAAATTCATTATTTAGAAAACGTCGAAATTTTTGAAAATGGTACGCATTTCCAATTTATTAAATTTTAGAGAGTGACTCTAAATAACCTGTGCTTTAAACAAATTTGATTTTTTTAAATAGTGATCCCCAATTTTTTGCACACATTTAGACTTCGTGCAAAACTCGAAATGAAATATAATAATTATTTATCAGTATAAGTGATTTAATGAACTGTTTCTGTCAAATTATCATAATAGACCCTTTACATCCCACCATTGTTTCAGGTCATTCTAGGATGATCATCTTTGCGAATTCACGCAGCCTCGGTAATTGAACTTGCCTAACTGCTTCCGGCAACAAAATTGTAGCTCCGAAATATCTCTCTCTCAGTCCATTCAGAATTGGGCACTCTGTGAACATGGTCAACAGTTCATCCTCCTCCAGACACCATCTGCACGTCGAGTCGTCTTCGATACCGATCTTATAAAGATCGTTTCTCTGAGCACAAAGTACTGTAAACAATCTTACCACAATTTCATTCCTAAGGAGAGAAGCTCCCTAGCAAGCCGTTCTCTAGGTCCAATTATATATTCTTTGGTACATCTCATTCCAGGAGTTCTTCTCCATGATTCAATAAATTCGCTTGCAAGTAACAATTTTAATTCCCTCTAATCAACAGCAATTGGGTAGAATTGGCTAAGGCCCATATGGTTCAGTTGTGAGACCCAAATTTGCCAGATGGTCCACTTCCTAATTCCCGCGTGTACCCGTGCGATTCGGGACCCACATGAGTCTGATTGTGCAGCCGTTCCTTGTCAGATTCTTCAGTACACCCTTGCACTCAGACATGAGTCGCAAAGTTACGACACTGAACTTCAATGCCATTGTCTTGCCTTACTGTCTGAGCATATTGTTATTACCCTATTCCTATTTATATCCTTGTCACAGAGATGGACACACTGTACAATAGCGTACATTTCCATTGCAAAGACCGTCGTACGTTGTCTAAGAAAGTAGATATCTGACATCCGTGCTCCTGCCAAACTCCGTCTCCAGCTCTTTCATCTTATTGAGATCTATCTGTGAACCACCAGGATCTATTCTTTGGAAGATTTTGCTCTCCTTCTCCAGTATCTCCAGAGAGTAGTTGGGTTTTAAAAGCGACGTCATCTGTCTGCATGGGGTGTGACGGTCATCGTCCCAATTCTGAAATATTCTAGACAACTGAGATGATAAATAGTCTTCAAGACCTCGTCTTTTATGTATCAGAGGGAAGAATTCTGTAGTACTCCACGCATTTTGTGAATATGTGCCTGACTGTGAATATTGCATTACAGTGAGCACATTCGAGGGGATGTTACCTTGTATGAGGTAAGAATGAATAAGATTAGTATGGCCTATAAGAAGTCAGCAAATTTTTTGCTTGTGCATTCCTAGTTAATTCTAACTCCATGAAATTATTTTAAATGGAGTTGAGGATTTCACGTAATTTGTTATTTCCCTCCAATATATCCCATCTAGATTGCATGGGGTTGAAAATAATCTTATAAATAACTGTGTACATATCTTCTAGATAGAGATAAATTGAATATAGGGCCATGGGCGTTTTTGGCGAGGTCTACTTCTTCATTACCCCTGATGCCGACTTCGCTTGGAATCCATATAAATTTGATAGTATGTCTATGGCATTTTTATTGCAAATTGTGAATTCTGTCTATTGAAGGATGATCCGAGAGAAAGGATTCTAGTTTTATAAGAGGAGTCGAATGCTATTAGCCATCTATCAATTGGAGATTTTTGAATGAATACAATTGCTCTTTCTATGATATACAATTCATCAGAGAGGTTATTTGATGAAGAACTGAGTTTAAAGGAAGCTGAACGGTAAAAAAGCTGCACTAATCGATGTAGATAATTTTGATCGATCTGTATTTTTACAGTTATGAAATCTGTTTAAAATAATATTGTTATAATAATTTCTTGTGGTGAAAAAGTTGGGTAAGGAATGGAGGAAATTATAAGTTATGTACTAACAGATTATTTTGTATAAACATTCAAATGCTAGTGGATAAAGTTGTATATTGTAGGCATTAAAGAATTTATCGTGGAGAGGGTGATCAGTCTTACCTCATGGTCTTGAGGAATATCTAAGGAGTAAGATCAGTGTGTCTGACTGCCAAAATCGATTTAAGATCTGGTTAATGATTTATATAGAGATACCAACGAGCAGAAGTATGTACCCCATGATGTACCTGCTAGCATTCTAAGTAAGATTATGTTTCTAATATACTTTGCTCTAAGGTATTCTAAGTGTCCTTCCAGTTTATCTTAATATCAGATATTATACTCAGGAATTTAGTAGATTGATTTTTGACTATGGGAATATTTTGTATTATCAGATTTTGTATCCTGGGGCAGTTCCTGCTCCTGCAGAAGTGAGTGCAAGATGACTTGTTGCGGGAGAAACGAAATCCATTGTTGTTACATCTTGTTAATGAGTTAAGACAGATTGGAATAATTTTTCGGCTTCTTTTGGGATTTGAGAATGACTGATATATATATATATATATATATATATATATATATATATATATATATATATATATATATATATATATATATATATATATATACAGGGTGATTCAAAAATCGATCACGAAACTTAAGGGGGTGATTCTACTTGACAAAATAAGGGTAGAGCTTCATATAATTTTTTTTCAAAATGTCATTCGTTTTCGAGTTACAAGCCGTCCAAGTTCAAGTTTTTATTTTTTGTTTTTTGAATTACTCGCTTACAGGAAAACCGATTTGACTAATATTTGAAAGATAGGCTAAGTCTTCTGCGCTTCATCATTTTAGTAACAATTCACATTGATTGTTTGCCGCTAGAGGGCACTTTACCTACATTGAAAATTGTTTTTTGTCATAATTTTTTAGTGTTGACAGCTACAGTAGTTTTTGGCATAATTTCTGAAAGACTGATGCCAGGCCTTTAAAAAAGGTGCTCTTTATTTACATCGCTAAACCCAACGGTTTAGACGTAAATCACCCTTAAAAATTAAGTGGTAAATTTACTTTTCTCATTTCATTACCACCAGCTACCAGGTAAATAGCTATCAAAGTATACTAGAGCTGTCAGTTTAACATCAAATAAATTCGCTTTTTAAACTATTTAATTTATAATCTTAAAATAACTAATAATGGCTAATCACCAATATTCAAATATCGAATATTGTGATATCCATTTTTGTTATGGAAAAGCAAATGGTAATGCAGAGTTGGCAAGAAGATATTATATGGAGAGTTTTCCGGAAAGAAATATCCCTCATGCTCAAACATTTTCCAGTGTGCACAGGAGGCTTGCGGAATGTGGTTCCTTTAAAAGTTATAATGGAAATAGGGGAAGACCTAGAACTGCTAGAAACGTGCAACAAGAAGAAAGAGTGCTTGAAATTATTGAAGATAATCCAAGTATTAGTACTAGAAAAATTGGGAATGAAGTGCGGCTCTGTCAGGCTAGTTCATGGAGGATACTAAGAGAAGAACAACTCTACCCGTTTCATTCAAAAAAGGTGCAGGCTCTTTATGACGATGATCGGCCGAGACGGTTGGAAATGTGCAATCAGATCCTAGCTAAGTATGAACACGATAATCGATTAATTGGCGTCATATTATTCACTGACGAAGCTGGTTTCACTCGTGATGGCATAACAAATCTACACAACATCCACACATATGCTTACGAGAACCCAAACAATGTGGTAGAAACGAAACATCAGCGTAGATTTTCACTAAATGTGTGGGCAGGGATAATAGGAGATTACCTTATTGGTCCTCATTTCTTTGATGGCCCATTAACTGGTGACGTATACTTAGATTTTATCCAAAATCGTCTCCCATTGTATCTGGAAGATGTGCCATTGGAAGTAAGGGCCAACATGTGGATCCTCCAAGACGGAGCTCCGCCCCACTTTAGTATACGTGTCCGACAGTATTTGAATGCAACGTATCCTGAGCGATGGATAGGACGAAGTGGACCATTGGCATGGGCAGCGAGGTCACCAGACCTTAATCCTATGGATTTTTTCTTTTGGGGTCATTTGAAACAATTGGTGTACGATATTCCAGTAATCAACGTCGAGGATCTTCGCTTCAGGATAATCGAAAAGTGCCAAATTATTAAAGAAACACCAGAAATTTTTCATCGAGTTAGGCGACATTTTTTGAAGAGTGTTAGGAAATGTATTGAAGAAAATGGGGGACATTTTGAGAATCTTTTTTAGTTTGTTTAGTACGGTTTCATTAATTTTTATCAATTAAATGTATATCGCAATAATCCATAA
Source organism: Diaprepes abbreviatus (assembly GCA_034092305.1). Taxonomy (NCBI): domain Eukaryota; kingdom Metazoa; phylum Arthropoda; class Insecta; order Coleoptera; family Curculionidae; genus Diaprepes; species Diaprepes abbreviatus. The sequence goes on from JASJET010000129.1 coordinate 7,304,886, forward strand.
TATGAATATTTACTGATTAGCCATTATTAGTTATTTTAAGATTATAAATTAAATAGTTTAAAAAGCGAATTTATTTGATGTTAAACTGACAGCTCTAGTATACTTTGATAGCTATTTACCTGGTAGCTGGTGGTAATGAAATGAGAAAAGTAAATTTACCACTTAATTTTTAAGGGTGATTTACGTCTAAACCGTTGGGTTTAGCGATGTAAATAAAGAGCACCTTTTTTAAAGGCCTGGCATCAGTCTTTCAGAAATTATGCCAAAAACTACTGTAGCTGTCAACACTAAAAAATTATGACAAAAAAACAATTTTCAATGTAGGTAAAGTGCCCTCTAGCGGCAAACAATCAATGTGAATTGTTACTAAAATGATGAAGCGCAGAAGACTTAGCCTATCTTTCAAATATTAGTCAAATCGGTTTTCCTGTAAGCGAGTAATTCAAAAAACAAAAAATAAAAACTTGAACTTGGACGGCTTGTAACTCGAAAACGAATGACATTTTGAAAAAAAATTATATGAAGCTCTACCCTTATTTTGTCAAGTAGAATCACCCCCTTAAGTTTCGTGATCGATTTTTGAATCACCCTGTATATATATATATATATATATATATATATATATATATATATATATATATATATATATATATATATATATATATATATATATATATGTATATATAAATGTATGTATTATCCGAAAAGGTCGATATAAAATTTCCTGGGGGATGTATGATTTTATACTATTGAGAGCAATTAGGAATAGCGATGAGCTGAGTGTAGATTCCTTACTTACTTACTCCATGGCTTACAACCCTAGGTGGGTCTTTGCCAACTTCACAATACTCCTCCATTGCTTCCTGTCTGCCATGGCATCTAGCGGATTATCAATATTCATTGCCTTTAGATCTTTGGCAATATTGTCTTTCCATCGGAGGCGAGGGCACCCCAGTGGTCTTTTCCCTACCGGTGATTCCTCCCACTCGAGTTTGACTGTGCGACTATCTGGTAGTCTTCTTACGTGTCCCGCCCACTGCATTCGCTTAGATTTTATTTCTCGTACAATATTAGTGTCTCCATATAGATCCTCCAGTTCTTTATTGGTACAGATTCTGTATCGTCTTGTTGCATTCACTGTTGAGCCATATATTTTTCTAAGAATTCTTCTTTCGAAGACTCGGAGCCGTTCTTCATTTGTTAGCGTTAATGTCCAAGCTTCGCACCCATACATCACTACAGGTCTTATTATTGTTTTGTATGGCACGTCTTGTGGTTAACTTGGATTGTAGGAGATCTTGTACTGCGTAGAGGCACCTATCACCTGCTTGGATTCTACAGTTAATTTCTATCGTTCCGTCAGTGTTTTCAGTAAGCATGGTTCCCAGATATTTGAACTCTTTGACGCGTTCAAAGTTATAGTCCCCCATTGTGATGTTTTGGCTTAGTCTGCCTCTGTGTTGGTTGTTTCTAGTGGAATATAGATATTTAGTTTTCTCTTCGTTAATTTTAAGCCCTATGCTACTCCCACTTTTTTCGAAGTTATTGATTTCCAGCATGTTGTTTCCCACAATGTCTACATCATCTGCAAAAGCCAAAAGTAAGTTGGGACCGTTATGATAAAACATCGCTGTCGGCGGTTGGATTTCTGGATTCTGCTGACGTATTCTAGAGCTACATTAAAAAGCAACGGGGATTTAGCGCCACCCTGTTTGAGACCATTTATATTGAACATCTCTGAAAGGTCTTGTCCAATTCTCACTTTGCTCTTTGAGCCACCAACACACAACTGGGTTAGTCTGATTAATTTCTCTGGGAAGCCAAGAGTGTAGATCCCCGCGAAAGATCATTTTCCATTGTATGAATAAAAGAGAGTGTTCCCATTATTCTGATCTGAAAAGTTTTATTAAACAAATTAAAGAGTATTATGGGCTGTATTTACTTCTCACAAGTCGATCTAATATGATATAGTCGAAGAAGACTTACTGACTTAGTATAAGGTGCTAAAAAAACACTTTTGTGTTTGAACATACAATATAAAACGAAAGATCTTAATTCTTTTTTTTTTGTAGGGAATTTTTTATTTAAATCTTTTTCTTTTTTTTATACGCAAATTTTTGGGGTGAATATTTACAATACTATTAGAATTTATTTGACGAATAATAAATACTATTTTCTAAATATTGTGTGAAACTACAATACTTCTTTTTAAAAGCGTTATTGTGTCGGTTATGATTTACCATATTAAAAGTTATTGACAAAAAATGTGTGATCGATAAATCAAAATTACAGGTAATTGTGTACGTACTGAAAAATAATGGAATAGGAAATGTATTTCTTTTATACAAAATTGATTAAAGAAAATTTATGGTTTCCTTTTTCTTCCACAAAGAAACCGAATTTTAAATAAAATTACTCAATTTAATGTTATAATAATGCTTGAAATTAAAACTGAAAAGTGGTTGGTATAATGCCTTTAAGAAATAAGAAATTAACCATTCCACCAAATAGAGAAAAGTTGCACAAAGATTTCTTTTAATCTTTTAAGATTGTTAGAATCAAATTATAAAACAAAGCTTTTGATTTATTTCGGCTTTTAACTACCCATTATAATGTTTGATTCCTTGTTACTGATTATGGACCAAATTGATTTAATAGTATTCTTATCAAAGATACAGCGCATTTTACGTCGATATATTTATACGTCATGTCCAGAAACAACCTTAGGAAACATAGGGAGGTGCGTCGATATAATATAACAAAGGTAGGATGTACTTAAGAATCTGCCAAAAATCCAATCGTTTGGCAATAATTGGGCTTTTAATTCATATTTATTACATTTTTGGATGGATCAAGTTGATATTAGGCATAAAAGCTAAAGGGAATGAACACTCTTCTCTACAGGTAAAACAGCTTCCCTAACTTGCTCTCAGAAAACACATAATAAATGAAACAATATTTTATTGAAAAAGATGAATTATCCCCTGTCACCAGAGTTTCAATAAAAAGTTAAACTAACTGCTTAGTTAAAAACTTCGTAAGAGGGTTCAACATGGGCTCCGTGGAGTCTGATACACTTGTGGGTATGACGAACTGAGGACTGCTGTACCAGCCACATTAAGTCAGAATTGCTCCTTATTTGATTACAATGAAACGTGATTTTTCGTTGAAGTTTCTCCCTACTATCGACCGGAATGGAATACACCAAGATTTTGAGGTGTCTCCATATGTAAAAATCCAACGGCGTTAGGTTGGAAAATCGGAGAGGCCAGGCAATAGATCCTCCTCTACCTACCCAACGATTTGGATAGACGTTATTCAGGTGTTCCCTCATAGCAATGTTGAAAGGAGTTGGTGCCCCATGGTGTCAGGGGCGGATCCAGCATCTCTCTTTGGGGGGCGGGACGGTGATATCACAAAAGTACAGTATGGCAAGAAAAACAAGTTGTCAACGGGGGGGGGGGGGGTGGAAGCAGCATACTCCTTCCTAATATAAAAGGCAGAATGGGTTCTATTTTCCTGAACTCAAAGCTCTAGGGAGGATGGGGGTGATCGCAAGTATACACATTCCTACACTCTATTCAAGAACTAGAGAGGGTAATAAAACTGTTACCGAAACCTCCAACGTACCTGCTCCGTGTCGCAGGTAACTGAGAACTGCCATAAATCTAATTATATTTCATTATATTTAAATATATTTTATAAATTTACTGCAACATAAAAATTCTGATAGTTTAATTTAATTTCTGTCAGTGAGCAAAGTACACCTTACAGTTTGTTTTTAGTGATTTATCTTGTTTGCGCTTGTTTTTATACATTATTTGAGATTAGTGAGATACCCAAAAGATATGGCTATCACTTCTATATTTATTTCAAAGTCGTTAAACCAAGACATCTTTTCCTCAACGAAAAACTTATTACGATGAATGTTTATGATGCCTTAAGATATCAATATCTAGATAATAATGTTAGAAGCTCTGTTGAGATGTGTTCCAACATGACAGGAGTTGGAAAATCTACTATGTACCGAATACTGAAGGAGAAAAAAAGAAAGGAATTGTTAGTACTCCCAAGCCACATTCGATCACAGACAGATGAAAAACCTCGTTGGAAGAAGAGATGATAACTGCAATTAATGGGGTTGTATATACATTTTATTATGAGAAGCAGATCCCAACCGTCTACAAAATTCTAACTAAAATCAGTGAAATTCGCGATTTACCTGAAATTAAAAGAACTGATCTCTGGAAATTGCTCAGAGAACTTAATTCTTGCTGGGAAAAATCAGATAGAAAATCTGTTCCTATAGATCGTTCGGAAACTGTCCGTTGGAGAAGTAAATATCTCTCTCAAGTAAAAGGTAGAGTTGCTAGAAATAACACAATTAACAAAATTAGTAATTTAACTAAACTTTATTTTGAGTAAAGTTACTTAGGAAAATTGGAAAAAATCCTTATTATATGGAGAATAAAACAAAATGTGAGAACTCGATCTCATGATCGGTGAGATAGAGGAACCAATTATAATTAATTTGAGCGAAGATAGTTTCACTGACTTTGATTAGGAATTAGATACGTAATGTTTACTAGTGTAAACACAATTTATTATTTAAATTTTTATTTTTGTTGTATTTTGTTGTTTTTTTTTTGTTTTTTATATATTTTTATTTGAGTGTGTCCCATTCTTTAATTTTATATATATATATATATATATATATATATATATATATATATATATATATATATATATATATATATATATAAATATGTAGATAAGTTTTTGTCCGTGTAATTTAAAATAAAATAGAATAAAATATTGGCGAAGCGGACGTGAAAATTTGTCAATCTACATGATTCTCGTATTAAAAAGTGCGGAGCACTCCAAAGTATGGAATAACTCCGGGTCCGACAGATGGCGACAGCGCTGTTTCGTCCTAATATGGGACTCGTCAGGCCACCGCAGTCGGTACAAACCATCATCTCGCCTTTGCATCGTATAAGCGCTGTCGCCATCTGTCGGACCCGGAGTTATTCCATACTTTGGAGTGCTCCGCACTTTTTAATACGAGAATCATGTAGATTGACAAATTTTCACGTCCGCTTCGCCAATATTTTATTCTATTTTATTATATATATATATATATATATATATATATATATATATATATATATATATATATATATATATATAATTCTAATTAGCCGTAAGTTTTTTATCATTTTATTATTGTATTGTGTCTTTTTCTTAAGCGTGTAGAATTAACATGTTTATCTTATTTTTCTGGGGCTATCGTATTTCCATATAATAAAATAAATTAAATTAAAATATCAGTACAATAGAAATAAAAATAAGTAGGTCTAATTTTAATTACAACATAATCCCTTTTTAGTGTTTAATTGTAATTCTGCAGATGGTTTAAGAAATAAATAAACTGAAACATAAAATACTCTAAAAATGTTTTTAATTAATGATAAAATGACCGATAGCCCCAAAAATATTTTAATATTATATGGACGAATTTATTTTTTATATATGTTTACTTTTTGTATTTTTGACAATGGATATTTTGTAAGTAATTTAATTATAACTTCGAATTTTTTGAAAGAATAAGGCTACGTTTTAGTCCATTTATAGACCGATATTTTTGATTATACGATTTCTAATCCATTCCTATGAAAAATACATGTTTCTAACAGATTTTGCTAAAAACACCGGACTAAAGAACATAGATAGTTTGCGAAGAGAAAAAAGGTAAAAAATGATTTATTACTCTCTCTATTTCTTAAATAAACTGTAATATAAGAGGAAAAATCGGGTCCATTTTCGTAAACTCAAAGCTCTTGGGGGGGGGGGGGGGGCGATCGCCCACCCTTTGATCCGCGCCTGGTTTATGTAGTATATGTTTCAGCAGGTTTCAAGAAGTAAGTTCTCTACTAAATCGTGAAAAACGTTTTGGACGAACTCCAAATAAAATTCCCCACTCAGTTATGCCGGAAATACGCATAGTCCAATCAAAAAATTTTCAATCATTCCTGTCCATACATTGATTGATTGGAACTAATGCTGATGATGCGAAACAATAGTTACAGGAGAATTTTGATCAGTCCATACACGTGAATTGAGTAAATTTATGATATCATTTTTGGTAAATTCTGTTTCATCCGTAAAGAGAATAGTACTAATGAAGTTTACATTATTTCGTTGGTAATCCAATAGCCAGTTTGCAGACTGCATTTTATAGAGAAAATCTTCAGGAATCAGTTCATGCGCTTTTTTCAAATGATATGGATATAACAACTGTTCTTGAGTAAATTTATGTACTATTTTGACGTATTAAAAATCTCTGGTAATTTTCGAGTGCTCGTTGAATAAGTGTCATCTACAGCATTTAAAATATTTTTCTTTAATTGTGGCGTACGTATTATTCTTCCCCGACTAACATCAGTATTCCTTTTCCCAAAATTTCCTGAAATTATGAAGAAATTTAATATTAACTTATTAAATGGAATCGCCGACCATTCCTCCTGACATGTTGATGAACTCGTTGAAATGTTTTCTGATCTGAAAGGGTACGATTATGTTATCTGTCGTGATGTAACCTCCTGGCTCCCAAAGCATTGCGAGATGAAGACTATACATCAGATGCATATCTGAATACACAATAAATGCGTATTTCATATTTCGAATTATTTCACAATTAATTTCACCACTAAATTCAAAAATCAGTAGAGTTTTAAAATGGAGGATATTTGTTTCCGTCGTACCTAGCAACGTTTGCAACCACAATACTTTATTTTTGGTGACGATAAAATAAAACGCACATTTTTGTCTAACCTAGGTCGAGCTGCAATTCACAGAATTGGACCCTTTTAACTAAAGAGGTAAACTCTAATATTGGATCGATTTTTTTTATCATAAGGTTGAAGGTTGAACATTTGATAGGAACAAAAATATATCTTTTATCGAAATACGTCAAATACATGATGTAAATAAAATTACGTTTTTTCGAAAACGGTTAGGTTTAGCGATATGAATAAAGAGTATTTAATTTTTAGTCAATAATTAAAGGTATGTAAAAAGCGTTGTTCAAAATTCTTATCATACCAGGAGTAAAAAAAAATGGGATCATGAGTGTCACAGCTGGTCCGTCCCTGCAGCTGTGAGTAATTCACAACACTTTCTTGGATAGTAATTTGAAGGGTATTACCGAGTATACATCATATAAAAAAAGGCCATGTCTCCAAAGAGGAGGCCTATTCGAAAAAAGGTTATATGAACTTGTAGTATTCCTTTCACGTGGTTTTTATATATTCGGGAGATTTATCACATTTTCCTGGACACCCTGTATAACAACACTGCACGTTGAATAAAAGTTGTTTTAATATAGGTCTGACATACCCCTTTATATGGAACCTTCTTAGTTATCTACAAAGGATATTATTTTCCACGTTCTTTTTTCCTGATACTTTTATTCTTGAAATTTTTTGTTATTTAATATAAAAGTATTTTTCCTATCAAGTACATCCTGACCGGTAAATATGAATAAAATTTATTTTATTTATTATGCCAAAAAAATATTCGGATTGACATAACACCAAGATGTGTTATAATAAACATAAAAATTAAATAACAAATAAAGAAATGTTAAAAAATATATTCCAGAGAGATGGAAAAAGTTCTTATTATTTATTTGAAAATGTACCTCCAACGCTGTAGCATTTTAGTCCAAGCTATTGGTAAAAATTAGTGCTGTTTTTGACGTTAATTCCGAGATGGATGAGACCTATCTAGGGGTGTTGGACGCAACGTAAGAACAAAGCTTACATAAAATATAACAGCAAAAAATAGATGGGGCCAAGAGGGGGGTCAAAATTATCTAAAAGAAGTTTTTTCAATCCATAAGCCACGGATGAAAATATTACAGAAATTACAAGCGAGCCTACTAAAGTTTTTCAAACAAATTTGAAACAAAACCTGTCAAACATAACAGCCATTTTTTCAGAATTCGATAAAAAAAGAATAATCAATATGAACCCACAAGCACCAAAACTCTATGGCCTTATAAAAAATCACAAACCAGGAAATCCCATTCGCCCAGTCGTTTCATACATAAATAGCCCCACGAGAGAACTCAGTATGAAACTCAATTCATTCTTCAAACAAATAAGCAACTTTAAACCAAGTCACAGTTTAAATAATTCAGCAGATCTCGTCCAAAAACATAAAAACCCCAGATAACTCCATACTAGTTTCTTTTGACATAAAAAGCATGTTTTCTAATATTCCAATAGATGAATGTTTTATACTTATCCAAGAAATCTTACCGGAACGAAATATAAATCCAATAGTTACTACTGAAATCTTATCCTGTTTTGAACTTTACCTATCATAAACCTGTTTCCAGTTTAATAGCAAATTTTATTTACAAAATTCAGGCCTACCAATGGGTTCTCCTCTTAGCCCTCTCCTAGCAGACATTTTCATGTCACACATAGAAAACAAAATTCTTAATTCCCCTTTAAGCAAAAACCATGTTCAATTTTGGTACAGATATGTGGATGATGTTCTAGCATGTTTTAAAGGCACTACTAGACAGCTTCAAAATTTCTTACAATACATTAATAATTGCCATCCAAAAATTCAATTTACTCTGGAAACTGAAAATAACCATAAAATACATTTTCTAGATCTGACCATATCTCACCTCAAAAATCAGTGTAATTTTAAAATTTTTAGAAAACCAACGTTTACAGGTAATACTAAATCTAATGACTCTTTTCACCCCTTACAACACAAAATGGCTGCATACAATTCAATGATACATAGAGCATTCCCTTTGCCTCTCTCTGAAGAAGATCCTCAAGAGGAACTAAATATCATTGAAAGGGTTGCAATATCAAACAATTTCTCCCAACAAGCCATTAAGAAATTAATAACTAAAAAACGAAAACAACTAGCTTTTAATTTAATATATTCCAAAATAAAAAATGATAAAGATTGTTCATCTTATATATCTTTGTCATATTGTGGTACCCTATCAGAAAACATAGCTAATACTCTTTCCAAACATAACATAAAAGTAGCCTTTAAATCTCAACAAAATCTGTCCACTATCCTTTACAATCCTAAATATAAAATTAATAAATTTGATAAATCAGGAGTTTATAAGTTAAAATGTTCAGAGTGTGATAGCTTGTATATTGGACAAAGTGGTAGAAGCTTTAAAACTCGCTTTTCAGAACACCACCGATCATATATACTACAAAAAACAGACTCGAGCTTTGCCAACCATTGCTTAGAACACAGCCACAGTTTTCCTGATTTAAGCAACACTGACATATCACATTATTCAACAAAGGGCCAGTAGTTAAATATTCTTGAATCTTTAGAAATATATAAACATAGTAAAAATAAAAATGTAAATTTGCTTAATGACCAGACAGAACTTCGGTTTTCCCAGTTATTTGTTGTCGCCAAATAATAATTAGTTCCCAAAATATAGTACCTCCCCTTTGTAATAATGTAATTTCTCAGATAGTTTTTATTTATTGTTAAATTTTCTCATGTTTCTGTATTGAATACTTAGTCTACCTTTGTAATTCAGTTTGAAAATGACTCTGTAAGTTGAAACTGCAGTCACTGTTTTCTTAATAAATTTAGTGGTATAAAACATAGTAGTTTCTATTTGAACATTTCCCATAAATCAGATTATTTGTTGCTGAGATATTTCAGTTTGTTTATCCCTAGATGCAGAATGTTAATTGCCAGAACTTTTTTTGGGTGAATATTTTGACCTCCACAAAGCCTCAATCTCTTTGTGAAGGCTTATATTTTCATATCTTGTTAGGGGCAAATGAAAAAATTTATTTTCAACCCCTCAAATACCGCTCTAAAAAAGGAAGTGTGTCGTATTCATAATTTTTCGAGCTACCCAAATTAAAAAATAACACCAAAACTGGTTAATTCGTTGCTGAAATACGGCGAATTTTTCCAAGCGCTGCTGATTTGAAGCTGCGAGTTCAGTTTTCTCGTGTGCGCTGGAGTTGTATTTCTTTATAAAAAAAAATCTTTTTTTAGAGCAATATTTAAGTGATTGAAAATTAATTTCTTAATTTGCCCCTAGCAAGATATTAAATTTTGGGCCTTCAACCTTTGTGGAGGTCACAATGTTCACTCAAAAAAAAGTTAGAGCAATTAACATTTTGCGTCTTGTGATCAACAATTAGCAATATCTCGTTAACAAATTATCCGGTTTGTTATTATAAAATATTATTTTGTTTAGCAAGACGAGAGCAAAAAAGGCGAAAAAAGCTATTTTTGCAATAAATAATTCATATGAAAAAAATGACCTATTTTGAGGTTTTTTTTGGCTTTTTGCAAAAACAAATTAAGAAAAATGATCGCACAAATGTCTAAATTCTAAGTTTTTAAAGTCTCTACAATTTTTTTTGAAACTTTTTTCTCCAAAATGTGTTCCTTGGCTTGTAGATTCAAAAAACCTGTTTTAGCAAACTTTACCCTCCCCCCCCCCCCCCGCCCTATTGGCCTCAACCTATTTTATGCTGTTACATTTTATATAGGGTTTGTTCTTACATTGCCCCCAATATCCCTGGATTGGTCTAATCCATCTAGGAATTTACGTCACTATATTTACCTTTGGCTTGGATTATTTGTAAGGTAATATAATCTGTGTTCCTGTTATCCATTTTAAGTAAATTATGAAAAAGAAAGTTTACAAAAGTACATGTAAAACGAAAATTCGAGAGATAAGAAAATGTTTTTCAAACACGTTAATTAAAAGCTCGTCTTTTTATGCTAACCGACTATCTTTACTTAAGATATTTTTTAAATAAAAAATATGGCTATTTTGAAGAAAAATAGACCTTAAGCCATTTAACTTGTACGAAAATTTTGTTATATATTAAGCTATTTATCTTAAGCTGCAAAATGAAGTAGCTCTATTCCGCATTATATATTTTAATTTTATTTTTATGAAGTTGTCATAAAGCTAGGATGTTATTTTCTCGGGAATTATATGCCAGTACACGAGAATGCCCAAGTGGGATGATAGTGCATTAAACAGAGACGTACATTTTAAAAATTAATTTACGTATATTTTAATTTTTATCATTATAAAGTTTAGCCCTGTTGCCTAATATATATATATATATATATATATATATATATATATATATATATATATATATATATATATGTATCTAGTTAATATTTTGGTATATTCATACAGTTATTAGATACTAGAATTTTTGATATACTCCTCTTTAGAAAATATTATTGAAAAATCTACATCGGATAAACTGATTTTTATTACACCTAAAGGGGTATTATATACGTAAACATTCGCTAAAAGGAGAATTATTTCTATTAATTTTACTTAGTATTTCATCATTAGTGAATTTCGCAAAAAGTAGATTGCATCAAATTTTTATTCATTCTATAATTAAATTTATTTTACTAAAGAATTAAATTAGCTGGGAATATAAAAGATAAGTAATTATACGCACTTTTAAAAGATTATTTAATATATTATTTAAATTGCTTTACACGCAGTAGTAATTTTTATTAAAAAAGTGAGGTTAGTTTTAAAGATAAATATGTGTATTACTTCCTACTCCATGACTAAAATGTGGTAGGACTTGCATTGTCTTTACTTTTATTTTTACGACGTTTCGATTAGGTTGTATCTCTAATCGTTATCAAGCATAAGAATGTTTTATCTTAAGACTACGAGCTTATATAGGGACTGTGTCCGTTGAAGCGCAAAGTTTCGCTTCACTGTACAAACCTCAATGATTTGATGTTACAAAGTAGTGGTTGCCAAAGATTAGGTATCTCAACACTCGGTTTACTGAAGATTCCATTATTGTTTTTAATGTATGCTGCTTCTATAAATTTTCTTTTTTCCTTTTTTTTTCATATTGGGTTCCATATATATTGCCGCAGCCTCAGACCATTTTATATGGTGTTGTTTATCCCAGGAGTGTTCTGCAATACCTAATCTCGACGTTTCCCCTTTTTGTGTATGAGTTTTATGTTCCTTAATTCCAACTTCTAGCGGTCGTTTGGTTTCTCCAATATACATTTCACCACACTCACATGGAACTTTGTAAACACATTCTTTCTTATCGGTAGTTTTAGGTTTTGTTTTTGTTAAATGAGCTCTAAGGGTATTTCCTGATTTAAAGGCTGTTTTTATATTATAACTACTGGCACTTCGTCTTATTTTCTCCGACGTTCCCTTAATGTACGGAATTGTGAAGAAGGAATGTGTTTCTTGCTGTCCAGGATAACCATTCTGTTGTAAATCGGATTTAACATTTGCTACCTCTTTTTCCAATGATTCGGCATAATTGCATATAGATATAGCGCGATTATAGAGGTTGCGTATAATTCCTCGTTTTGTTACAACAGAATGATTAGAACTATAATTAAGATATTGTCCAGTATGTGTTGGCTCTCTGTCTACTGAAGTTTTAATAGTTTCGTTTGAACAGTTCACCATGACATCTAGGAAGGGCAATTGATCATTTACCTCTTTTTCCATGGTAAACTTAATTGTAGGTCGAATGGTTTTCAGATGTTTCAGGAAATCATTAAGTTCTTGATCATTGCCCTTCCATACGATGAAAGTATCATCGCGATATCTCAACCAGACTTTCGGTTTTACTGTTGCCGTTTCTATGGCATGAGTTTCGAACCATTCCATAGCTGAAATTCATTTAAAACTTTATTATGGGTAATTTGGTTAATTTTACCTTGTTTTTTTTTTTGAAAATATTCATGTTTTGGGCAACACAATATCATTTTCATTAGGAATTTCTCATATATCCTTCATATAATAGCATATTATTCGTTGCATTTTTGGGTCTTACTATATCTCGAGCAATCCTAATTTTTCTTCCTTGCAAATTTTCTTCTCAACTCAGTTATTTTCTTTATCATTCGGTAATTTGTCTATAAGAAATACAGCCGTAATTTAATTTTTAGCTTGATTCACAGGTCTTTAACTTGATACTGTACTAGGTTGTTTATATTTAAACAAGAAATTTTTAATTACCTTTTTTTTTGTTAGATATCGTATTATTGCCGGTTATTCAAGTGAAATTCTTACATTTGTCCATTTTTTATAGCAGTTTTTCCTGGTTTTATTTTAAATAATATCACAAGTTTTGTTGATATTTTTGTTGAGGTTATTTGACACTGTCTAGTGATTCGTTTCGAGTCGATGTCTAGGCAAATTTTCATTCTTTTAGGCAGTTACGTGTTGGGCTGTGGTTTTTGTTTAGTAACTATTGGAGGAAATTTTATTCGAGCAACTAATACCGTGTTGCTAATGGCCAGCAGGAAATTTATATTTTTTAATTTAAAAAAAAATTAACAATGAATTCCTATCAGATTCAGAGCCAAAAATGCAAACGATTAATTATTTAGCAAGTCTTTTTCAGCCTTTTCTTATTGTTCCGAGTCGCTTCGGGTCAATTTTGTACTGCAATTTCTGTAAAGTTGGTACCCCTGTGAAATTTCCATTAACACTTAAAGGCATTAGCGTGTCGTGCAAGCTTGGAACTTACCACGATTTTCACCTTAATTTTCACCCTCATTTTCACTTTTTCCATCCCGCCGCTTTTGCTGCTTATTGCTGGATTTTGGGGTTTGAAGTGCTAGTTTGTCCGGTATTACATTTAGTATTGTTCGACTTAAGTTTTTGTGCTTGTTTGGCGTTTTTTTTTGGCGTTACCTAGACAAAACCTAGAAACAGGGATTTCTTGTCAGTCTTGAGCACGTTTTTGATCAGGAATTAGTTTAGGTCCCAAGAAATCGGTGTCCATCCTACAGGCAACCACCCTACGTGTTTGAACTTCACAACTGTCAGTTAGCAAGAAATAAACAACTAGCAGACACAGGCAAACCAGTTGTATTTATTTCCTTTTTCTCTTTATATTTAATCTAGTTTGATGTTCTCTTATATTTTGTAAAATATAGTTTACGCTATCTTTTGATTTATAATTTTTATTTAAACGATTTGAATTTTAATTAAATATTTTATTAGAATTATCTACTACAAGTTTTATTTGACCCACATGCTACTTTCGTTTGGTAATTCTTTTGTTTTGTTGATAGTGAATTTTAGAGAGTAAAGTTGAAAGCTAGTTCTAAAAACATCGTGGAAAGTTTCTGCATTCAACCTGGCTTTGATGCAGTGGCGCCCTTAATTTTCCACTCCTACTCTCCGGCATAGGGGTTAGCTTGGTGTTTTGCTCGCTGGTACAACTGTGCTGTACTGGTTGACTGTTCTACCTATTTTACCTTTCTTTTATTCAATTTAATTAAATCAATCTTTCACCTTATTTTCAGGTTTTGCGCCTCTTACGTATTTTCTAAGAAAAACTATTGTAGCACACTATATGATAACATTAAAATATTAAATTGGTGAAAAACAAATGTAAGACTTCAACATAAACTACCAAGTGGTATTAGATTGCCATCACGCTAGTAGAGAGGGTATACCTTGGCCAGATGGGGATTTAAATGAATGGCAGACAAATGGATTCAGGATGGAAATAGAGATTGAGTGTTCATTGCATGAGTATGTTCTTGGGTCAATTCTAACTGCAAATCATTTCTGAAAAAACTGACAAGAAACAAGGCACATGGATGTATAATATGACAATCTATGATGCTTTCATTTAGTAGAAGAAAGCTTTCCATTCAACAAAGCAATGTTCAATTATAAAATCCTTAAACAATGTCCGAATAAATTCAAGATATACCAGATTCTTCAAGTATGTATATGAAAAACCAATGACGAAGTTTAAACTAGTTACAGATATGAAGATAGACCACACAGAGAATAAAAAAGGAATTAAACCAGAAGATCCAGGCTAAAAACATATCATAGAAAAACTTAACCTAAAAGTTGGACTTAATTGGAACAAACAATTCAACTTATTAGCTCAGAAAGTATATAAATATAGGTCGAAAATGAAGAATTGGAGAAGTATGATGAGTGTATATATTTAGAGCATATCATAAAGTTTGAAAGAGAAAATTAAGGAGCAGGCATACCAAGAAGAATTAGTTTTAATTGGGATACATTTTAAAAACAGGAACATATATTAAAGAAGAAAGATATTTCAAAAAATCTTTAAAATATTTATCACAGCTGTAAACTTCCCATCAACGCACGTAGTTTGGAAACTATAATCTTCACATTTGTTTGTGTAACCTGCTTGTAATGGAAATACAAATGTTTGATGTCAGTATGAGAGAATAAGTTAAAAACGAAGGTTTTCTGTGAAGAACGAGAGTTACGAACATGGAGCCAGCATGTAACTAGAAATACAGACGACACAAGGATAATAAAACTACTTATGTGAGCACTATGGAAGTGAAGTATTGAAAGATCCATAAAAAGATGGTCCCACGATTTAAGGAAAACGGTTGGCAAGATCAGAGTGAAAAGAACTTGAAAAGACTCACTTTCAGCAGTAAAGGGATCAGAAAATTGATTTGTATACCAAGGTACAAGGAAATTGAAGGAACAATGGAGAGAAAGCTATCTTTCTTGATCCAGAAACTTTCTATCGACTACTAAAAAGCGACATAAGAGAAGATTTTCGGACTTATGAATAAAATTAAATAAATATGAGGTGGAACAATAATCCTGAATAATGCAAAGAACTTTTCAATATCTTCTACCTGACTTTGACTGTTCATGACACATTGTCCGCCGATACCAATGATGAAAATCGACAGCGACATGTGCGCTTCCAAAGATAATGTACTGAAAACCACTGAGCATCTGATTTGTGATGGTACTTTTTTGCAAAAAAATAAAGTTTCTTGAAGGTATAACTTTCACTTCTGATAAACTAGGGAATTTTCCTTTCAGGAACCTACGCGAATTCGTGTAACTTGAACATCTGTTAGATTAGATTCACGTATAAAAATCCGATAAGAGGAAGTGTTTTAAAATGGTAGTTGTCGTCCTACACAGAAAGAAATAAGGCAAGCGTTTAAAAATCAAACAGATAATTCCTTTTGAATCTTGCTAAATTTTGTAGTAACAACTATCAGAGAGTTTGGAATTATTCAACAAGTAAATATATGTTCTCTTACTTCAATATATAAAAATTTTGTTAGCCTCTTCATTGACATTTCTTAGTTATCAATTTTGCCATAATTATTGATGTTAGATTTATTCTATCTTGCGAATAAAGCTACATTTTGACTGAAGAATTTTGACAGATTGTCATCAAAGTGACGCACAGATTTGTGAGAAAGAAATTGTAAAATATTTAGGATATTTTGGCCCAATACGCATATATTTTATTTTAGTTAAATTATCATCCACTGTCCAATTTCCTTGAGCTAATATTTCATTTAATAAATACGGTAAGAACTTTCTATTTAACTTACTTGAAAGCAAAGCTCATCATCTAACGAGATAGCTTTCTTTAGCTTTTATCTCTAGGGACATTCTAGAAACTATATTATAATAAATATTCAGAAATCAAGTTTGCCGGCATCATGATCTTTCCTGCAACAGACACTACTGTAATATAAATGAATTGTTACGCTCCAAAAACTTAGAATGGATAAATGTTTACATCGCTTACGTAATTTTCTTATTTAAGAAATATAATTACATTTTAGACAAAGAAAACTTGTTTACCGGTATTAGATTTTTAAGTCAAGAATAATCGTCAAGAAATATATTAAGTCGGGTATTAATAAATGAACATTAAAACACAAAAAAAAAAGAAAGAAAAAAGTTGTTATAATATCAATTTAGTAAACATAATTTGTAAAAAGTTCCACCTTATTTTGGTGAAACGAACTTAGCCAAGAGTCAGTAGGACTTTATGAAGCGCACCAATGTCCTCATACCTAATTATTCAAATATCACTACATAGTATAAAACAAAGTCGCTTTCTCTGTCCCTATGTCCCTTTGTATGCTTAAATCTTTAAAACTACGCACCGGATTTTGATGCGGTTTTTTTCAATAGATAGAGTGATTCAAGAGGAAGGTTTATATGTATAATAACATCCATTAAATAGTGGAGAAATACTGTTATTTTTGAGGTTTCTAATGTGATGTCGTTAATTATCATATTTTTTTCCGCTTACATTGCAAACGCAGGCTAAACCCTACGAGATTTATCAAAATAATGTACTAATTATTTGTACACATTGAAAAGGTCTACAGAAAACTCCGCGATGGTATATGTCTATCTCTCATGGATATCCCACAATAACATTTTTTTGTCATTTACTTTTTACGACAAATAATGGCAAATTTTGAAGCGATTTTAACCAATACAGCATTAATCCTTATCCAATTAAATAGCTTAAATACATTGTTGATTTAATATAGATCTATATGGTCCTTTACAGCACAAGATTTAAATGAATATTTTCGAAGATATTACAGATTTAAAATTGCGGGAAGTAGCGCTTGCGGCGGTACTGGCCGACCGGGGCGGCGGCAGCGTGCCTATAAATAGCGTGTCGGAGGCCGATGTAATAATTGTTGTAAAAATAAAATAAATAGTCACAGTTTTTCTGTAGTGTATTTAGTATCAGCATTGCACCCGTGCGAAGCCGGGGCGGGTCGCTAGTAACTTATAAAACTAATATTAGATTAGAATAGAAATCGAAAATATACTGACAGCGCTTTTCAGAACCTCTTCAGCTGCAAGTATTAAATTTTTAAAATGTAAAACGTAAAAAGATGCAGCAATTTCGTGTTTCTCTAATATCCTTTTCTATTATAGTTTATAAAAAAAGTAAGCTTTCTTCTAGAGGAGCACCAAACAGCAACCAATAATTCTATAACATTTTATAGGTATTTGAGATGCTTTTTATCGATATCAAATTAATACGGCAAAATAAATGTGCCTGCAATCTACTCATCTTACAAATTGATTTTATAACTGACTTGTAGCTAGTTTATACTTCATATTAATCAATATTTGTTTCCTTAAGTAATAATTTGGCCATAACTTTAGAAATTTTTATAGTGCTTTTTCTAGAAGGCGGTAATTTTCTTTTTAATTTATTTTTCCATTTTTGGTTGTGAACTTATCACAATATTAGAACATTATTTGAATTAATTTTTTTGACTAAAATGTGGATGACGGAATTGCATTATCTTTATTTTTGTTTGTTTGTACGACATTTTAATTAGATTATATCTCTAATCGTTACCAAGTATAAACTGAATGTTTTGTCTTAAAGCTACGAACTTATATATGGACTGTGTTCATTGAAGCTTGAAGTTTCGCTTCCCTGTACATACCTCAATGATTTGATGTTACAAAGTAATGATTGCCAAAGATTAGGTATTTCGACACTGGCTTTACTGAAGGTTCCATAATTATTTTTAACATGAGCTATAATTTATATATAGTCTATAAATATATGGTGGCTTACTGTAATGTGGTGTGAGCGCCATCGAAGAGTCACGAGCTAGCGTCTATATTTTCTCTTTTCCAGAATATCCCCGACTTTTTGGTCGTATATTAAGATATCCATGATTACCATTGCATTTTCCTTCTCGGCTGGTGAAATTTTTATAGATTAATCCTTAGGAAGTTCTTCGAAAGCCTAATGCTTCTTGTCTTGGAAAGATTTTGAACGGAATTTTTCTTATCTTCCAAGGTTGATTTTATTTTCCACTTAAACTCATCAGAATGGTTTTCATCGACATGTGTTGATTCTACGGAGCTTATGAGGTCTAAAATTGGTAAACTTTTAGGTGTTATAGCGAAATTAAGTCCCCTGCTTAGTAGTTGTTTTTCTACTGTTGGGAGTATCCTTGAAGATAATTTTATAAATTCAAGTACGATCCCGAAAGCCACCTTAAAAAAATTTTGAAAAAATTTGGAAAATATGAAATTTTTTGTCCGTTATACTGGATCTGCCACATTTCATTTTAAAAAAAAACATAACTTTTTAATTCTAACCTACAACCTCAAATTTTTGCATGATACTGAAATATAAAATTTTTGGTCTGCCATATTATTTTTTTTTAATTATTTCAGATTTGTTATCTGTGATTTAAAAATCCTCCTTACCAATTCTGGAGAAAATCGGGCAATGGTAATTTTTGTGTCCGCCATATAATAAGTGTAATCTTGGATTTTACTAAACAAATTTTGACCCAAAAGGTGAGGAGCCCGCAATCCTTCTTGAACATAATGCAATAAATTTTATTCAAATAGTTGGGCCCGTTTCGATTTAGTCGACCTTAATACATTAAATAAGGAATTCTTTTCAGAAATCGGTGTATACAAACCAGCCTTATTTAGTTCTTTCAGCGGGCTGTTCATCACAAGGCTTCACAACAAAGACGATATAACTCCTCCCTGTGGAGAGCTCGTGCTTGACAGTGCTTTAAATGTAACATTATTAAGCTCAGTATATATTAGTCTCTAAGTCAACACTGCTTTGATCCTTGCAACTACTGGCGATTCAGAGCCTCATCCTTACAGAGTATTACATATCGAATCGTGAGATGTGTTGTCAAATGCCTCTTCGATATCGATAAAGGTACCTAAGGCGGATCGACCATTCGAGGGCGCGTTTTCAGTTCTTGTTACGCGTAGATGTAGTGCAGTGTCTGGATTTTCCTGCCTGATAGGCAAGTAAAGGATGTAAGGAACACTGTAGTATTACTCCTTCCTTGATATGTCGATTCACCAATCTTTCCTGGGTCTTTAATAAGACTAAGTTGTATATTTAGACGTAAAAGTTAATTCTAAACATTTTTTTTTTGGCAAAATTTTTCTATATTTTTTAAAATCAGGATTTTTGTACTAAAATTAAAATTTTCATTTAAACTGTACAGGGTGAGTCAACGATTGGATGAAGTAGGTTTGTGCCTTTTCGGTGAAATTAACAAAGAAACTATATTTATTGTTTGATACAGTTTATTTTTACGCAGATTTTAAAAATATTTAGGACGCTAAAGGGTGAGCCAAAAAACTAGGACAGCATGAAGTTGTATTTTTTTAAATAGAACACCCTATATACGAATCATATTTTCGATTTAGCTTATAATTTTAAATCTTTTTTTTTAAGGGTTTATTATAACAAAACTTTATAGTTTCTGAGATAATTAAGTTTAAAGAAAAAAAGTCACATTTTCAAGCATCAATTCAATCCTAAATAGCGTTTTCAATTTTGTGACAAATATATTCAAATTTGGAATTTAGCAAGGCCAAGGACAAGTTAATATAATTTTTACCTAATATTTGCAATAAAAGC
Organism: Diaprepes abbreviatus; assembly: GCA_034092305.1. Lineage (NCBI taxonomy): Eukaryota > Metazoa > Arthropoda > Insecta > Coleoptera > Curculionidae > Diaprepes > Diaprepes abbreviatus. Next base: position 7,325,180 of record JASJET010000129.1, read on the forward strand.
TACAGGGTGTTGAACACATCGGCTCAAATTTGAACAAGTTTAAATGAATAAATATCTTTTTTTTTTAAATGGTACACCCTGTATATTTTAATGTTATTTATTAGAGTAATAAAAACCCTAAAAGTTTTGTTCAATATATCCTATATCTATTTATGATAGTTTTTGAGATATTTCAGTTTTTCTTATTTTCCATACTTTTTTACAGAAATAGTCTTCATTATCATAGTAGCCATGGCAAAAACAATGTAAAAGAACATTTTTCTGTGTGTCAAATTTATAACCGCAATCGCTTCTTTTGGTTTTTATGTAGTGTAGTTTAGTTTTTTTTGCATTCATCTTATATTGTAAAATGAATTTTCCAAAGAATGAGTTAATAGATATGATTTATACAATAGGAGAGGCTCAAAAAAATTGCCTTCTTGCTCAAAGAATTTACAAAATGAAGTATCCTGATCGACGCCAGCCTAATACCCATACTTTTCAAAACTTAATGCAAAGATTTGATTCTTCTGGTACTGTTGATTATCCAAAACGTAAAGTGGTCAACAAACTAGTAACTAATGAAGAAAAAGAACTACAAGTATTGTTAAATGTTCAGGAAAATCCTTATATTGGTAGCCGTCAGTTAGCAGCATTATGTGAAACATCACAATCCGTCGCTAATCGTACTACCAAGAAATATAGGTATCATCCATATCACATGGAATTACACCCAGAATTGCATGGATAGGATTTTGAAAGTCGTGTAAACTTTTGTCGTACAATAAATGCGGAGATTCAATTAAATCCAAATTTATTATGCAAGGTAATGTTTAGTGATGAAGCTACTTTTAGAAGTAACGGTGCCGTAAATAGACGCAACATGATTATTATGCCACAGAAAACCCATTTTGGATTAGAGAGGTGCAACATCAAAACCACTGGTCATTAAATGTTTGGTGTGGTATTCATCATAATCGAATTATTGGACCCCACTTTTTTAATGAACCACTAAATGGCCATAGTTATCTGAACTTTCTACAAGAAGAACTACCCCAACTGCTTCAAGGTCTCGATAGGGATGAGCTCGACAGTATGTGGTTCCAGCACGATGGTGCGCCTCCGCATTACCATCGTGAAGTTCGTGCGTTTTTGGACCAACGATATCCGCAAAAATGGATTGGACGTGGGGGTTTCATTGAGTGGCCACCAAGGTCTTGCGACATCACCCCATTAGATTTCTTCCTATGGGGTTATATTAAAAATAAGGTGTATGTTAATCCACCAACAACAGTGGAAGATATGCGAAACAGGATTAGGGATACCTGTAGAACAATAACGCCACTAATTTTGTCCAGGGTCCGAGAAAATCTGCATAAAAGACTAAATTTGTGCATTGCACAAGAGGGTCGTTTATTCGAACACTTATTAAAAAGAAATAATTAATCTCATTATTTAATAGGTAATTTTTTTGTTTCAATTTAATATAAAAGTAAATATGTATTTGCCTTGTCGTTATTGTTGTGTTAATTTTTTCACATTATGTTTAATTAAACTATTGCCATTGTAATATAACGAATAATGTATTTCATCATATTTAACCACATTCTGTTTATTTATGTAGTTTCTTTTTATTATTTTACATGGCTACTATGATAATGAAGACTATTTCTGTAAAAAAGTATGGAAAATAAGAAAAACTGAAATAGCTCAAAAACTATTATAAATAGGTATAGGATATATTGAACAAAACTTTTAGGGTTTTTATTACTCTATTAAATAACATAAAAATATACAGGGTGTACCATTTAAAAAAAAAGATATTTATTCATTTAAATTTGTTCAAATTTGAGTCGATGTGTTCAACACCCTGTAGCTTTTATTGCAAATATTAGGTAAAAATTATGTTAATTTGTCCTTGGCCTTACTAAATTCCAAATTTGAATATATTTGTCACAAAATTGAAAACGTTATTTAGGATTGAATTGATGCTTGAAAATGTGACTTTTTTTCTTTAAACTTAATTATCTCAGAAACTATAAAGTTTTGTTATAGTGAACCCTTAATAAAAAAGATTTAAAATTATAAGCTAAATCGAAAATACGATTCGTATATAGGGTGTTCTATTTAAAAAAATACAACTTTATGCTGTCCTGGTTTTTTGGCTCACCCTGTAGAGTCATAAATATTTTTAAAATCTGCGTAAAAATAAACTGTATCAAACAATAAATATAGTTTCTTTGTTAATTTCACCGAAAAGGCACAAACCTACTTCTTCAAATCGTTGACTCACCCTGTATATATTAAAATTGTTAAATTCTTTATATAGTTGTTTTAGTTTCAGAATGTACTAATCCAATCTGTTATATTTTAATATTTTTAAAAAGCCTAATAAAAAATTTGTCGTATGGTGCAACCTCTTTGCCGGAATCTGTATAATATATGACATAGATAAAACTAAAAATCCTATAGCTCCATTACACAATCAAAATTTATGTTGATTCCAGCTCAATTCCCTGGATTTAGAAGCTTATCCCCGTATAAAGACTCTACAATTTAACGAAAGTAGGCAAAAAAGAAAAGAAAGAACAAAAATATGGTGATTTGTTTCGCACTCCAGGGAGCCAAGGTAAAAAATTGAGGATGACTGTAAAAAAATGTGCAAAGAAAAATCTTATTTAATAATACATTACAAACAAAAAATGTCCCCGGCGATTACGAGCTTTGAATTTGAACTTGATGAGCGGCTTTTTTATACTTAGTCCGCACAGTGGGATTTATGGGATTTTTTTTGGTGGGGATTCTGACAAATACTGAATTCATTGATAATGTTTCTAAATATTCGTCAATATACAGTGTGACCAGTAAAGTCCGTATCATATGGGATTTTTACAATTAACTAGATGACCCGACAGACGTTGTCCTGTCTTAACTATGAATATTCAATTCGAATTGGAATTAATGTATCTATTATCTTTTATCTATATATTTATTTATCTATCTAATTATTTATTCATCTTTTATCTATCTATATTCTATATTTTATATTCTATATTCTATTTACTCTAGCTGACCCGACAGACGTTGTCTTGTCTTAACTATGAATATTCAATTGGAACTGGAATAAATGTATCTATTGTCTATTTATGTATATATTTATTTATCTATTTATTTATCTAGGTGATTGGCCAGGAAATAATTCTTGTCGAATTTCTGTCCACAGTGGATTGCACGTGAACGTGATAAACAAATCTGGTATGCCATAATGACGTACATTCGACATAGCATCTTAGGCATATTCATGCATATATCGCGGACATATATTGCTGGGAGAATAGTCATTCTGCCGACATTCTGTGCGTTTCCATCAGTATTGATGGCATCCCGAAGATGAATGTATTCCTCGGAACGAAGTTTTGCCTGGTTCAACCTGATAAATGTCAATCACGTGAACGTGATAAACAAATCTGGTATGCCATAATGACGTACATTCGACATAGCATCTTAGGCATATTCATGCATATATCGCGGACATATATTGCTGGGAGAATAGTCATTCTGCCGACATTCTGTGCGTTTCCGTCAGTATTGATGGCATCCCGAAGATGAATGTATTCCTCGGAACGAAGTTTTGCCTGGTTCAACCTGATAAATGTCAATCGCTCAGTTTCAACTTTGACGTACATATCCACAGCATATTGATGAAATAGACGCCGACATTTTAAGGTGTGATTGTCTTCATTTTCCGGAACCATCAGTCTGTATAAATAATAATTCATTGAACTAATTTGTTTGTTAGTTTCGGCGCCTGTAAACAAATTTATGTGTTAATAAGACAAAGTAACGTTGTGTATAAGGAAGATTAGTAATAGAAGGTAAGTTACTTACCTGTAACTGGATATATCATCTTGTTTGAAAAATGATACCCATCTTCATCTTGCCAAAATAAGATAGGATATTTTAATAAATGTATCATATGATCGATGTGTTTCGGACACACTCTGCAGTTGATCGTTCCATCGATGTAAAACAATATCTCGATATTCTAAATTTTCACCAATCACGACAATAGCGACTTCATCAATTGTTGGCGCATTAAAACGTCTTGCGTGTTGTCCTGCAGGCGTCTTATCGGCCCTGATGATAATTTTGTGGTTATCAGATGGCATGCGGTCTAATGCGGTCTTGAATAATGCAACCAATTCGTTGTGTTGATGGAAAAATGTTCGAAGTTGTTCCACAATGTGTCTTTTCACCGAATTGTTGTGTGCACAACGCTGATCGACTTGTCTTGCTGAATCACCCATAAAATAAATTTGCAAAAATTTGTAGTTACTATCCGGAGCTGGCAATAAGGAACCTGTTCGATGATATATTTGGCCCTGAATCTGCAAGAATAAATAGGTGTAATATAAGTAATTGTATAGCGAAGTGTTTGTACCGCCATGTGGCTGGCAAAATACGTTGGCAGCATTCCTATTCCCCCATTAACCTCTGTAAACACACTCATTTCTTGTTGCTTTTGGCAATTTAGATCTACCAACGTACTTTACACCGTGTTAATTGAAGGCTACCAACGCATTTTGCACCAGCCACATAGTGGCAAAAGTTTATTGTTCCTATATTATTGTTTCCTATTATACTTACCTTGAAGGTAGGCATAAAATTATCTCGAGTAACTTTTGTTGCACCAAATGACGTCATTTGAAAGCAATTGTTGTACTGTTGGATATGAGTCAAAAAATGTATAAAATCTGGCCCATTTCTGGAAAGCAATGAATGTAGTGGCTCTGGTGGCGATACCAATGGCGTCAATTTGACTTTGCCACTGGCGTAACATAATAAAGGGGCTTCATTTTTAATCTGTAATGCCTTGCATTGTGGACACACAACGTTCATTCGTTCAATAGCAACGATTTGCTGTGAACTGCCATCGATTCCCACATTATAATTGAATGCAGCTCGATGGGGATTAAACGCGACATTTCTACGTTATTGATTTCCATTCCATCGATTCCGTTCAACTTCATTTCGCGCTTCGCGTTGTTCATCAGTTTGACTTGCTCATATATATCTTTAACTTGCAGAATTGCGACCTATGTTGGTACGTCTAATTGGTGGCTTTGCAAAAAAACTCACTGAACAAACTGAAAACTGGATAAATGTTCCGATCGAATAAACCATGTACTAAGAAATGAATAAAAAATTTTTTCGATAGATACCCGCAATCGATGCAGTTGTTAAACGATATACGGCGCGCGAACTGTCAATTGCAAACCAAACTTATACTGTGTGATTTGTGTTTATAGACTCTTTGTATATTTATTCTTACTCCACGTTAACCTTACTTGTCTTTACTCTGTTGCCACTAAATGCCAAAAAATCTAAATTTTTCACAGTAAATCTTTCCCTACAGCTCAAACCGTCTATTTTAATTTAATCTACAGTCCACACAAAACTCTCCGTCGGCTATATTTTTTTACGACACGCGAACTGTCAAACGCAAGAACTATCATCATACGCTTGAAGTTTAAATAGTCGTCAACTTTTCGTGTAATTTTCCAGTTTTATGTGCAATTTTCTTTCATTTTTCAATTTTATGCGCAATATTCTTAAATTTTCATTTCGTAAGAACCTTCTACAAAGTATTAGAAAATTTTTTAAAAAAAGATGAAGGAAATCAGTTAAGTCGTTCTCAAGTTATGGCGTGACCAAGAGAAATAGGGATTCATATATATATATATATATATATATATATATATATATATATATATATATATATATATATATATATATAGATTATTAAATTTGACTTTGGCATCAATTTCTGCTTCGATCGAGATGAAAACTAACCAAAAATTAGTAGCTACGTACATTATCTGTCAAATTTTAAATTTTTCCAAAAAAAAATCAAAAGTGGGGTTATATCTCAAAATATCGGAAAAGGTTATTAAAAAAAGTTTTTTAAATGGAATATTTAGCACATACGCAAAAATTCAGCTGTATATGATAATTTTGATTTTTTGTCCATTTTTGTAAATTGTACCACTGTTACAAAATAAGACTCAACGCAACCTACATAAAACTTCTTAATTTTGACAATGCTTTATCCCAGACATATTTTGTTTAAAGTAGCGCCATCATAAATGCGTGCTTTTTTACAAGATCCAAATAGAGCTAATAAAATTTGTCACATGTGATGCAAAATTTATTTGTTTGTGACCCTGTATAAGACAACCTCATAAAATAACTATTTTTGAAAACATAGTTTGTGTCTAAAAGTAATACATATTATAATTAAGACAAACAAGTACATAGTGTCATGAGTAAAGTCTGCATTAGGTGGAAAATAAATTCTCATTTAACTTTACGTAAAGTTTATCTACTTTCAACGATTTAATTTAAAACTCCATTATTATAATATGTTATGATGCTATGTTATTAAAAGAGTTAAAATATGCTTTTGTGACTTAAGTGCAGTTTCTAAAAAATTAATTAGTATTGTACCTTACGATGATGCATCAAAAACAGGTTGGTCGTAAAACAAATGATAAAAAAATCATCAAGCCTTTACTTTAATAATGATAGTCAAATCGCTTTCTGTTTGTCGTAGTGACTTTTAATTAATATTCTGTGTTAAATAAAAAAAAATGTTAATTTTACAGGAAAAAACTGAAATTGTATTAATATGTGATAAAAATACAAGTCATCCTGTCGCAGCTAACATTTTTAATGAAAGACATCCAGGCAAAAATGTGCAACAATCTACTGTGAATAGGATTACGGCGAAATTTAAATCACCTGGATCAATAGAAAGTTCATTTAAAAACCTCCCAATTCTATAAAGCATAGTGAAGAAGTCCAATTAAATGTGTGGCTAGATGTTGTAGAACATGGTGAAAATAGTATTAAACATGTTTCTTGGAGAAGTTAGTTGAAAAAGAGGTGTAAGGAAGATTTTGCATAAAAATAAATTTAAACCTTGTAAACCGAAATTTATAAATACCCTTGAGGAACAAGATTTTGACATACATTTGGATAATTTTTGATACCAGGGGGGAAAAGAAGAAGATGTGTCCTTTCTCTTTCACGTTTTAAGACCGACGAGGCCACTTTTACTTCAAACGGCATTGTTAACTCTCAAACTTGTAGATGGTGGGTTAGAGAAAATCCAAATTTTATAATAGAATGCAGAGACCAGTATTCCTTTAAAACAAATGTGTGGTACGGTATTTAAAACGGTCAAGTTGTTGGTCCTTATTCTTTTAGAAGTAATTTAAATTCTGAAGAATACCTACAATTCCTTAACATCGAGATCGTTGAAGTTTTGGACAATATGCTTATTGAAAGGAGGCATTATCTGTGGTACCAGTGTGATGCTGCTCCCACAGGTTCAAGAACACCTCTTGGAAATATCCAGGGGCAAAATTATTGGGGGTAATATGGAGCAATACTGGCCCGTTAGGTCTCCCGATTTAATCCCATTTGATTTTTCTCGTGGGGTTACCTAAAACAAAAAATTTACAAATAAATACTTTTCCGTAATGTTAATCGTTTGCAAGCGGTGATTCGAAACTGTATTTTAGAAATAAGGCACCTTAGTATCAGAAACCTCATTAAAGATGTGTCAAGAAGAACAATTGTTTGTATTGAACGCAATGGAAGACACACAGAAATGTAATTTTAAAGTTTAAGTTTTTAATTGTTGTTACCTTAATATTCAGATACTAAAAAGAGTTTGTTATCAATCAAGGAGATGAAATTTTGAATGCGTTTAATATTTAGATTATGATTTCTTTATTAGAAAATTTGAATATTTTCAATTAAACTATTTTATTAATATTAATGTGTATTACTTTTAGACACAAACTACTTTTACAAAAATAGTTACTTTATGAAGTTACCTTATACAGTGTCATAAACAAATAAACTTTGTGTCACATATGACCAAATTTTAATAGCCCCATTTAGATTTTGTAGAAAAACACACATTTAATATGGCGCTACTTTAAACAAAATATGTCTGGAATGAAGCATAGAATTTTAATTCATAAAAACATTTCAATCTGATCAGAAATATTTTTTTTTAATTTCGTCACAAAGGCTGGTTTTTAAAGATTGAAACGTTACAATAAATCATAAACTATATTATAAAAACTGACGAGATTCCAATCCATTATAAATGAACCATTTGGAGCTGTTCAAAATAATTTTTTATTGCCCCCTATAAGGGGTGATTTCTAAGAGTTGAAACATTGTAACCCATGATAAGTTATGTTCCAGAACATGAAAGAATGTTTTTTCTATATCTATTACCATTATTTCAATGTATTTAATTCTTAAATCCTTGATTTTTACATTTTTAGTCACCCCCAAAAAACAAAAAGCGCATATTAGGAATATATGTACTACTGAAAGAATTTTCAGGTAATATTATCGTCGTACACTGGACTAATATGCTAAATTTTGAAAAAATTTAAGAGAACACAAAAGCGTACCGTGATCTTTCCCAATCAGCCAAAGAAAACCTTGAGTTCATGATCACGGTTTCCTATCATAGATAAGGAAACCATCAAACAAAAGATGTTAGAAGTACTTTTATATTTGGCGGAACAAAGCAACCGTATAAAAAATATTACTTAAACTAGCAAAAAAAAATTCAAAACTCTTGCAAAGTAAATAAGTTATAAAGAAAATACCTTTTTCATTTTTTACTAAAACACTCTTTTGAACACAAAATCCCGACAAATATGAAAAAATAGTTCAATGAATTGACTTTTACTTGCGATCGATAATCATTTACGAAACTATATTAATTGATTATGCGACACCGGAATTACTGGCTGGTTATATACCCTCCCACGGGTTTATAACAGGTGTTAAAAAGACTAGAGTGAAAAAATTGGAAAAAATTCCGTTACAGACATTACTGATAAAGCCAAATTATTCTTCGTTAATAATGACGTATTCGACCGGAGCGATATGGTCAAATAAAACTTGTAAATGTTATCGAGAACAGCTCAACTGTTGCCATTTCGAAAAATGTAATAAATTTTAATTTTTGGTCATATTTTAGAGTCGGCTATAAATTCGACCTTTGTTAGTATCGATGTTTAAAAATTTAACTGCAATTTTAAAACCGTGATTTATTGTTCGATTTGGAATTTTTATTTTCTGTTTATAGCCAATAATGATGTGGTGATATATTTTAAAATTAAAATTTATTTCTATTTTACCCCAATTTTTAATATCAATTTATATTGCATTTTATGTTTACTTTGATATGGTGTTTATTTTTTATTTTAGTATTGTAAATTTTATTTTTCTGTACTATAATATTAAATTTGATGGAACAAAAATAATATTCTTTAAATCAAATTATAAATAAAGTGTTTACGTTTTATAAAAAAACCTCACAGTTATGAAAAGTAAATTTGCAGAGGAGAGGAACAGCTTGCTCTTTAGTGTTGTAATTCATATGCAGGATGTTCATAAAATAAAATAAAATTTTTATAAAAAAAATTGAACCGACTTCTAAAAGTGCGCTAAAAAGTAAAAAATAACTATAAATTCTTATATGAAATTGAAATTTTTGAAGTCGACGCCAAACTAATACCTGACAAAATGGGATTCGCATAAACAGATTAAAAATATTTTATTTGTAATTGCCTTCTTACCATAATTATCTATTAGTAGATATTTATCGCATTTAGAAATAATTTGGCGCCGACTTCAAGAATTTCGATGTAATATAAAAATTGATAGTTATTTTTCACTTTTAGCGCACTTTTAGAAGTCGGTTCAATTTTTATTATAAAAATTTTATTTTTCGATTTTTAGTTTTGAATTCATTATGATATCTTTAAATTATTTGAACTAAGTACTAATCGAGATTAGTGTACCTCGCGATGACTTTAAGGTGGCAAAAAAGTACTTATTTTACCCATTATATTTGATTCTTAGAGTTCTCCAAATACCAGTGAAATTGTGTCAAACAAATATTTAGTCCGTCAGAGTAAATCCACTATCTTAAATTTTAAATTAATATTAGATTGGTATCATAAGCCCCAAACCTTCCAATATCGATATTTAAAGAACTTGGGATGTAAATTTTTTAGCTCGATATATTTTATACCGCATATTGGGTTTGCATATGCCCCAAGAACCCCGCAATATGAGTTATAGACAAAATCGGAAAATGTATAATTTTCAGTCTCTCATATTATATCTTATCAACCTAATAGTAGTAAAAAATTAACCTCATATTCGTAATACACGACCCCGAAAACCCCCTAATACCAAATCTGAAAAAATGCAAATAAGGTAAAATTTTCTACTCACCATATTAAATCCGTCATATTGAGTTTCAAGAAAATAATTTTAATGTTTTAATCCGATCTAAATCTAAACCCTTCAAAGCCCTTTAGTACAAATTTTGGATGAAATCCCAAAATATAAAATTTGTCGACCGTCATATTGCATCTGACATATTAGATTTTCATAAAATAATTTTATATTCGCTATTTACATTCTCAAAAACGATTCAGTCCCACCTTTGAACAAAATCGAAAAATGGAAAATTCTTAGTCCGCTATATTGGATTTGTCATATTGAATCCTGAACAGATACTTTTAAATTCATAATTTACACCTTCAAGAACCCCCTATATAAATTTTAGAGAAAATCGAAAATGTAAAATTTTTAAGACGATATATAGAATCAGTTTTTCAAAAAATATTTTAAACTCGTAATTAACACTAACAAAAATCCCCCAATATTGATTTTAGATAAAATCGAGAGATGTAGAATTTTAATTCTGCCATATTGGATCCACCATATTTAATTTTTTAAAAATAATTGCAGCTTCCGAATGGGCGATCCCAAAAGCTCCTCCATATCAATTTTGAAAAAAAAAACCGGACAAAATTAATTTTTTATCCGCCATATTGGATACACCATATTGAATTTTTTAAAAATAATTTGAGATCCGTTATGTGCGCCCCCGAAAACTCTCACACCAATTTTGAAGAAAATCGGACAAAATTAAATTTTTTTGTCCGCCATATTGAATTTTTTAAAAATAATTTCAGATTCGTTATGTGCGACCCCGAAAACTCCCCATACCAATTTTAGAAAAAATCGGAAAAAATTGATATTTTCGTCCACCCTATTGAATTTTTTAAAAATATTTTGTATTCGTTATGTGCAACCGGAAAACTCCCTCACACCGATTTTGAAGAAAATCGGGCAAAACTAATTTTTCTTGTCCGCCATATTGGATCCGCCATTACGAGTTTTTTAAAAATAATTTCAGATTCGTTGTGTGCGATCCCGAAAATTTCTTCACACCAATTTTGGACAAAATCGGACAAAATTAATTTTTTTGGCCGCCATATTGAAAGCGCCATCTTGGATTTTACTGCACCAATTTTGTTCAAAAAAATACGGGATCACAGCAGCAACTTCCTTAATATAACGTAAAAAGTTTCATTCAAATCGGTGCTGCCGTTCATGAGTAATCCGTGTGCATACATAAAAAAAATACATAGTGGACAAATTGAGAACCTTCTTCTTGTAGAAGTCGATTAAAAATATAAAAAATACTTATAACAAAATACCTAATTCTATTTTAGGAATGAAGGAAAATACATGTATATATACGAAAAACAGACTGTCAGAAAAAGGTGAATATCTTTGGCTGTATACCGCCACCTGCAGACCTCTCTCTCTCGTAATAGTTCTTGAGCTATCTATCACTCACAAATTTACTTGATTTAACCCATAAATTACGTACAGTTTGAAAATTGAACCAAATTCATCAAGGCTAGACTATGTAGTTTCAAAATTGAAATCATACTTTTTAGAAAAAATGTTACACCGAACTGTTTTTGCCTATTTTGATCATAATAAAAATATTGTCTCGAAGTAAATTCCGCAAATCTTATTTGTTTTAATAAGTAGCGCATAAAATCATGTCTCGGTACTATATAGACAGAGCGACATATCTCTATAACCTATAAAAATAAAACATTTTAAATACCACTGTAAAATATACTGCTTATAAAGATGAAGTTTTACTATTTCAGCAAAATAAAACACAATAAAAATTTATGTGTGTTCAGGGGTTCACTTTCTGTACTTTACAAGCTTATCGTCATATAAAACCTTCATAAATTAGTGCAGGCACACAAAAAGACAAAAAGAAACCAGAAATATGGAGATTTGTGTCGCTTTCCCGGGATTTCAAGTCAAACACTGTTGCTGATTGTAACAAATGTGCAAAGAAAAACTACGATTTGTTTTATAGTACAGAACTGAAGCATTTTGTCGTTTTTTTATTTCGTGTTCGTAAACAGCGCGCGACTTTGTGTTGTAAAAATTTATTTAAGCGAGCAGAAAAACACAATGTAACGTTTTATGCCCATTTACATTTTTATTAACAGCGCTGAATGGATTTCTTTTGAGAATTGTAAACAGTATGAAAATTTGTTTTGATTAATTTTGTTATTTTTCCCGTTTTTAAAGCTTATAAAGAATGTGACAATAGTTTATTATTGTGAAATGGATAACTCCTGGAATCTTTTAACGACATATTCAAAACTTTTTTGAGTTTCTTAGTTTTCGGGGGTGGAAATTATTTTATCAAAAATAACTCCAGAAATCGATACAGGGATAAATTCTAAGCAAAACATATTCTATAAAATTTTTTTGATAAGCCAATGTTTTTTGAGTTATTAATGGTTAAAAATGTTGATTTTTCATTAAAAAATGCATGTTTTGAAACAGTTTTTTATAAATAACTCCAAAACTATGCGTTTTTCCAAAAATATTGTTCTTATTAAAATTGAAGCTATTAAGAAAACAAAGAGACTGATTTTTTTATAGACATTGTAAGTTTAATCCAAAGCGACTTATAGGTAGTTATAGAGCTAATTTTTTTTGGTGAATACTCGAATCCAGGTGTTAGAAGTTAAATAACGGGAAATCGATACATTTTTCGGAAAATACCTATAGAAAACTTTTTAAAACACTTGGAAAGATCTTTGAAATAAGCTCTAATTGGAGTCTATTGTATTAGAACTAGGCGAGTTAAGATAAAATAAGATGGGACTCTCGATTTTTTTAAGAAAAAGTGAGAAATGAAACTTACACATTTCCACCAAAATTGAAATTTATAGTAATCTCTGTAGGATTTACTTTATTTTAGTATAAGTAATGAGCACAAAAACGGGTTTAGAATGCTTATTTTAGAAAAAAAATACGATTCAATAAAAGTAGAATTTTCCGAATTTCTCTAAAAAATTCTTTTTTTTATAATAACTCTAAAACTACTAAATATACGTGAAAAATGGTTGTTAATAAAAATTTATGTTTTTTCTTAACAAAAATTTCTGTAGGATAAAAAACAACCGAGATATCAGCGTAAAAAGTGTAAATTTTATTGCGAGTATCATGTGACTCGAGCCCTTTAAATTTTAAAAATGATGGGTTTTAAAAAGTGGAGATGTAGATGATATTTTAGCTCTTGAAATTACCTTTAAAATGATTTTTAATGAACGCTATACCTTAAGAAATAACGGAGTAGTAAAAAAAAGCCATCGTATTTTTCCAGAGAAATTTTAGTAGCACACATTTTATATATATATATATATATATATATATATATATATATATATATATATATATATATATATATACATATGTGTGTTTATGCGGCTTTCACGGATTCCTCCGTGTGAGATGCAATAGCAGTGGATATATCCACATTATGCCGTTGTAGTGCTGAAATCACATTCAGCAAACGTACAACTATCTGCAGCTCTGTGCATGAATGAAGTAAGATGTGAACAGTAAATGGAAACTTCGTTTCAACCATATCCTTTCCGTTTTAGAGGTTGCACAGTTTAAACAAATTGCTAAGGAAAAACAATTTATCCTATTCCACCACCATCGAGCAATTTGTTCAAACTGTGCAACCTCTAACACAGAAATGATATGGTTGGAACGAAGTTTGCATTTACTGTTCACATTTTACTTCATTCATGCACAGAGCTGCATATAGTTGTACGTTTGCTGAATGTGATTTCAGCACTACAACGGCATAATGTGGATATATCCACTGCTATTGCATCTCACACGGAGAAATCCGTGAAAGCTGCATAAACATATATACGCCATCCGGCAGGAGATCGGCAAAGCCGCGTTCAGTATTTACATGCTTCATTCTGATCTGTCCTTTGCACAGCCAGGTGCATGTCGGTACCTTGATGAGTCTAGTAGAGATGAAACATGTACCTCTGCCGTATCACTGTGGCGGGGAGGGTAAGTTTTGACTCTTTTCTCGGTATGATGGTACAGGTAGCCCACCATCTCGATGGTGGTGGAATAGGATAAATTGTTTTTCCTTAGCAATTTGTTCAAACTGTGCAACCTCTAACACGGAAAGGATATGGTTGGAACGAAGTCTGCATTTACTGTTCGCATTTTACTTCATATATATATATATATATACATATATATATATATATATATATATATATATATATATATATATATATATATATATATATATATGTAGATAAGTTTTTGTCCGTGTAATTTAAAATAAAATAGAATAAAATATTGGCGAAGCGGACGTGAAAATTTGTCAATCTACATGATTCTCGTATTAAAAAGTGCGGAGCACTCCAAAGGCGAGATGATGGTTTGTACCGACTGCGGTGGCCTGACGAGTCCCATATTAGGACGAAACAGCGCTGTCGCCATCTGTCGGACCCGGAGTTATTCCATACTTTGGAGTGCTCCGCACTTTTTAATACGAGAATCATGTAGATTGACAAATTTTCACGTCCGCTTCGCCAATATTTTATTCTATTTTATATATATATATATATATATATATATATATATATATATATATATATATATTACTTTATATCTAAGAAGAAGAGAAAGAAAATGGAGTACTTTGAACACCTGGTCCGAAGTGTAGTGAAACTTACATAATAGAGTAGAGTAATATATGTGTGTCTGTATATTTGTATACACACACGCCCATACACACACACATATCTCTTCTATAATACATTATAATATGCCAGTATATACTTCATAAGCAGTAAAAAAGATTTTAATCAATTGAAGCTACCAAACCTGCTAAAAAATATTTTTTTTTATTAATTTCACGATGAGGGGTAGTTTCTAAGGGTTGAAATTTCGCAAGAAATAAATATATATTTTATATTCAGTAAAAACGATTTTAATTTATAAATACACAATTAAAACGATTAAAGCTGCTAAAAAATAATTTTTTCATTAATTTCAGGATAAGGGGTGGTTTTTAAGGGTTGGAAATTCACAGTATATCAATAAATTATATCGTAAGCAGTAAACAGATATTTTGTGTTCTGTTAATGTGCGATTTTATTTAATATTTTAAAAACAATTTTTCCATGATTTTCGACTTAAGGGATGGTTTCTAAGGATTGAAAAATTGATGGAAATCATAAATCATATTTCAAAATGTTAAAGAATATTTATTTTACTTAACTAAATAAGATTTCCACCAATAGAATACTTAAATTTTCATTTTTTTCAATTTCTTGCAGAAGAGGTGGATTTCACCCCTAAAATACAAAAAGCGCAACTCGAGCACATGTCACTTTTGAAGTTAAGAGTAAAGTTGATCCTAAATTTTCATGAAAATCGATGGAGGTTCAAAGAATTCTAAGCCAATAGCCTATTTTTACCTTCAGTGACTGTACTATATTGCTAAATCCTGAAGCAACTTATTTTTAAAAGTGCTTTTGGATGTCGACTTGTTCGCTAGGGTAAGCGGTGATATTACTGCGGTTGATTCAGTAATTTTGATATATTATTTTTTAATCAATCTTTTGATAGTAACTTTTTTTTATCGAATGTTTGAATACTCTAGTTTACTTCGGTAAAAAAAATGTTGATCAAAATAGAAAATTGAATATGTAAAGTATAGTTGAATTTTTGCTAGTTTTACCGCGAAAATTAATGTATTATTACGCTCCAAATAACGCGGAAACGTTTAATATTACGCACCTATCACTGAGAAATTCAATTATGTCTATTTGAGGTTATCATTCTTTGAAATTTGAATGCTTAAATATTGGGGTAGGGTAAGTGGTAGCATTAATGCCGTTAATACAGTACTTTCCACATTCATGCATTATGCGAAATCTTATTTTTATTCAATCGTCTTTTTTTTTTAGTGAAAGTTTGATTGCTCTAATTCAATTACATAAAAAAATGTTAAGAGAATATTTCTGGATTGCTTGCTATAACTAGGTTTGAATTATATCAGACTAAATTCTAGATATCTATATATCTTAAGTAATCCTGTTTATTATATTTCAATGGTAAGAATTCGTTTTTTTTTTTTGAAAAAATTTCGATACTTACCCGCTATTTCGAGGTTGTAGAACACGATTCTGATCTCGGTTTTCCATAATTTTTCTTCAATTTTGCAGAAAATAGAGAAAATCACAAATTCCACACTAATAGAAATCTCTATGTTATATAAAAATTCCTAAATTTCCACATTTATTATCGGAAAAATCAAAATTTGCAAGAAAAAAATCAAAACAAATAATAACAAAACGGCCCTCGCCGTTAAAGTAATAGTTTGCATAGTTCACATAAAGATGGCGTGCTTGTTGCCATACGTGCTGTTACCAGATTGCAAATCTGATTTCTTTGAAATTGACGTACATTCTTTTCTTACAGCATGGTTTAATGTTTGGAATGTATAAAAAAGGGTAAAAT
Source organism: Diaprepes abbreviatus (assembly GCA_034092305.1). Taxonomy (NCBI): domain Eukaryota; kingdom Metazoa; phylum Arthropoda; class Insecta; order Coleoptera; family Curculionidae; genus Diaprepes; species Diaprepes abbreviatus. Next base: position 7,341,953 of record JASJET010000129.1, read on the forward strand.
TAGCTTTAACTATACACAATTTTTCGTTAGTTCTGGTTAGTACAGGTGTAGCTTGGTTTTGTTTAGTCTGAAAAACTGAAACTAACCTGAACTAAGCTAAACTGTGCTGGCAATAACATTTTTAATTAATAAATCTAGGTCAGTTTCAGTTTTTCAAACTAACCAAAACCAAGCTAAACTTGTACTAACCATTTTTGGGTGGTTAAGATTATTTTACCCCTTTTTTTTACAAAAAATATATTATTACAAATATTAAACTAGGTTGTTAACTGTAATGTGCAAATTTTATAGTTTATTCCAGGAAAGTATAAATCTAAGTCAATTTGGATTGATTCAGGTTAGTTTTTGTTCTCCAGATTAACCAAAATCAAGCTGAACCTGAACTAACCAAGGTAATAATTCGGATCAGAGTAAATTTAGAGATGGGTACCATTAAGATTTCTTTTTGATCTGTTTTTGATAATAAACTATTAAACATTAAAAAAATTAAACTATTGTTGACTGAGGGCAAATTTTATAGTTTATATCACGAAAAAATTTTACATCTGGCAATGTTGCGCCTTTTTACGTCATCCGGCGGCTAATTTCGATAGTTTGACGGTTGGTGGCGTTTTCGAGACGTATTTGAGTTGAAAATACAAGTTTTTTTTTTAAATTGGTTGGTCAAAATTTGTACAAAAATAAGTAAAATATATTACATACAATATATTTTAACTAGTTCCATTGAAAATAAACACATAAGTTCGGTGTTTAAAAATGAAATAAAAGTGCTTTGTGAAGTGACGCTTTTGTTTTTTTGAGTTTTCTGGGAAAGTGAGGAGAAACAGTGAAAAATCAAGGTTATAATCGTGTTCTACGATCTCGAAATAAGGGGTTAGTATTGAAATTTTTTCAAAAAAAATACGTTATTTTCCCAGTTTTCACTGTTTATAAATTTTTATTTCTAATTGTTATTAATCATTTTAAAAGATAATTAAAGATTATGTAAATATATATATATATATATATATATATATATATATATATATATATATATATATATATATATATACGTTAGATCATATCAATTAAATATTAGTACCACTGCAGGCAGGTATCTAGATGTGAGGTTATGAAAACATTGGAAGGGTTTGTTTACTTCATAATAATATATGCTCATATTCGATTAAAATACTTATTAAAACAATTTATATAACGAAAATATGATTTTAAATAACGTTAGGTGATATTATTATCGAAAAAATCGAAAGATTCGCAAAAAATCTTGTTTCATTGTATAAAAATTATGTTTTAAAATTCATAATATTTGGAGGGCCCGCAGTAATACTACCGATTACCCTATTCCCAATTTTGGTGCTGATGTTGTTTTGTGCACTAAAAGTTTGTGACGAAATTATCCAATTATATAAAATGAAAAAAGGGGAAACTTCGACAAGAAAGATAATGAACTATAAACCTGTAAAAAATCTTTATTTTGGCATTTTATAACTTAGCTCAAAAGTTTCTTGGAATCTCGTTTATGCGAGTCAAGATATTCAAGGTCAAAAGTCGCAAAAATCTTTTTTTGTGAATATTTTGTTTTTTAGACATGACATTTAGAGTTAAAAGAAAAGTATTGAACATAAAATTTCTCTATATTGGGCCTTAGCCAATATTTTATACAATTAACCATTTATGGGATGGAGTGCAAAATTCAATACATAGTACGGTTTATAAAGTTAATTTCTTTACTAAAAATGTCATAATTATGAAGGAACCTTAGCTTATGATATTGGTCTACATACACTTTGTAAAATAAAGGGTTTAAACTTTTAAGTAAAATTAAAACGTGTCGATAGAATTTTAACAGTTTCAGCAGTTAATAAAAGCATAAAAATACCAAAAGTCCATTTGTGCATGTATTATCTAAGTACATAACAGGCAAAAATTTTAAAACCTTACATTAATTAAGGCTTGGGATAGGCTCAGAAATAAAGCAATAACATATCAGACCTGGATAAGAACTATTGAGATTTTTCATGTATTTTTGAAATGTTGAAATTTCATTTATTCTTACATTAAGTGAAACAAATTATTTTAGAAAATATTTTTAAAGGAAAATTATATTCGTAATAAAAATATTAAACTACATAAAATATGCACCTTTTCCTCTCATTTTTCTTAGTTATTTTTACCACCTAAAAGTCACAAGTAAATACCGAAACACGTAGTCCTCTAGAGACTACATTTTTTTATACTATGAAGTAAATTGTGCTTTTTCGTTGTTCATTTGTTTCAATCAGCACCAATTTTTAACTTCAACTCTGTAGAGGGTAGAATCTCCATATTTTTGTTTCCCTCTCTTTCTCTTGCATATTCGCGAGAGATTTTGGAGTCTTTATATGGGGATAAGCATTCTAAATCCCCAAAGTTGGTCCCGGATTGTACATAAATTTTGATTGTGGTATATTATGTAAGAATTTTGTTGCATTATCTTTATAAATGTGCCACATTTTGCGAAAGTACACAATGTATAGTGAGTTTTAGTCACTTAATATAAATATTTATATATGAACATACTAGTTTAATTGCTTTTATAGCAAAATAACAACAATGTAATAACAATAAATATACTGTTACGGTTTTGTCTTTTTAAAAATCACTGACTACTTTTTAACACAGCTAAATCACTTCTATCTGATTACTACTTCTTAATATCTTCACTATTCAAATACAACTTATACAACTCTATTAAAACTCCCATCCCTATTTATATATCTAAAAAATTTTCTATACGAATTTAGAACCTATTAACATAAAAGCTGGGATCTATCTAGAAATATGATTCATCGATATAATATTCCGTTCAGTACATCATAATAAAGATAACTCATCGTATCGGAATATTGCTATACGGAGGCGTACCAATAAGTTTCTCCTAATCGTTCGTAATACAGCCTCCCTCCTAATTCTGATCGTCTCGATCAGCTTCGGTATTTTCGTGGTATGACATTAACTTTATATTGGTCTTGGAACATCGTTGCATTCTATAAACAACATTAATGATTCTTTTCAGAACAGCATATGGTCCTTCTCATGATGGCATTAACTCAGGAGATTTTTCCTTCTTTCTCTGTCTGTTCCAACACCAAAATCTATCGCCTCGCTGGAATTCTGCCGAGTTTGCCTTGATGTTATATGATTTAACTAATGCCTGCGATACCAGGTATTTACCGGGTTTGTTGGGGTGTTGAACTAATTCGACGTTGCTTCCAGAACTCTAGTCCAGTCTTCCGTAAACGATTTTCTCGGTGCTACTCTTTATTATGGTTGTTTGTTCGACAATGACTCTGATTGATTCGGTAGTACTGTTCTTTGACAGAATAAATTCTTCGACGCCAAACTTTACAATGTTAAGTCTATTTTCGAAGGAAAATCCATGTTGATGAATCAGGTCTATTCCCAGTATAAACTCATCAGATGCTTGTCCAGTTACAGTTCTTAACTTTTCTGGACAATGGTAGGATTCTAAATTTATCAATATCTCTTGACTTTATTACAGATACTGCAGCACTAGTATCAATAGTTATGGTAATAAATGTAGCATCGACTTTTTCTTTAGGTTGAAGTTCTTATTTGAGCTGTACTCCAGTATGGATCAATGTCAAAACTGATTCTCCGTATAGGAAACCCTTCTCTGTGTTTTATTTTGCTGCAGTTCTTGTATTCTTCCTTACTTGGTCTTCTTGACAAGGTATCTGCGTTGCTATGCAGTCTTTCTTGCCTATATTTGATATTAAAATTGTACTGTTGCAATTTTTTCTGCTTCTCTTCTGTGCGGTCTCTGAATGATAAACTAGACTTTAATTGCACCTGACAGTTCCATCTCATGTGTCTAGTTAGTCCACATCTGCAGCACTTTATCTGGTCTCTTCTCATATGTTCAATTCATCCACATCTATAGCACTCGATTGGTTTCTGCTATAACGTAAGGAATCGCTTATTATACCTTTGATTTTAGAATTGGACTGTTGTAGTTTCTCCTGATTTTCTTTTATGCCGCCTCTGAATGGTGAACTAGAGCTTAATTGTACCTGACAACACCCAACAGTAAAATAAGTTTTTCTCTAGCTCTTCTAATTTTCAACAAAATTTTCCGATAATCCTCACTCTAGTGTCATTTTTACATAATGCATGTGTTTTTCAAATTAACATTTACGGAAAAAATTTATGGCAGCAAATATCACTTGCATAAAACCTATCTATTATTCCGGTTGCAGGATTTTCTTAAACCATGCAAGTATGAAATTAACATAAACATCTTTTGCATGTTTCCCTACTTTAAAAATATAACTTGTTCTACTTAAAACTCAAAGTTTTCTTTTAGATCTTTGATATAAACATGAAAAGAATTGTATGTTTTTGACGTAGTTTTAAATTTATCTTTACCTTTTAAAATACTTTTTTTTTACCCACCCCTATCAGTAATGATCCTAAAAAAAATAAAAACAAATCTTTAGTCCAATATTTCATAACAAATCTTACTTATCACTGATAAACTACGATTATGAAGCAAAAAAAAAACAACAAAAATATGAAAATTTGTTTCGTAGTCCCAGAAGTCGAAGTCAAAAATTGTTGCTGATTGTTACAAATGTGCAAAGAAAACTCGTATTTTACTTCACAAAACAGAAAAATGTAGCCTCTTGGGTCTTATTTGTTTTTGTATTCGTATATAGCGAGGGACTTTTGTGTTTTAAAAGGTAACCGAGAGAAACGAGTATGGAAGTACACCGTGACATTTTATGTAGATTTACAACTTTATAATATTTATTACACAGGTCGATATAGAAATTTTGAAAAAAACATCTCATTAAATAATTCTGAGAGAAAATAGAACTTGAAACAAGCAACAATATATATATATATATATATATATATATATATATATATATATATATATATATATATATCTTTATTTTGTTCTTTTCTTGGATTTAGGTTCTTTATTAAATAAAAAATGCAAACCATTGATGTTTCGCCCTTTATTTAAGGCATTTTTAAAATTTTTGGTTTATTTTCTTTCCTAAAAATTTTTTTTATATAATTAGAACATTCACACAATTATTAAAAAAAAATGCAGAAACCTTCGAACTCGTGCATTATAGGTACATGCTGTTGTTTTAGTTCTTTATTTCATTCTCGTGTATTTCTCTGCTTACCAGCAATTTATATTGTTATATTGGTTCTAACCTTTTTCCTTCAATCTTTTTATCCATATTACGATTTTTATTTTAGTTGCAATTACTTGTATTTTCTTCATATTTACCGCGATAATATATTTCTTGACAGCTTTAGTTCATATTTTTAAATACTTTTTTTGATTCAGCGACTCGTACTATTTCATATGCGAAAATACATGACTGTATATTCATTGGATTTAGGTTTCTATAATCTACCAGATGTTTGCTTTTACTTTTTCAAATTTCGATCTTGCTTCACTCCTCTATAGGTACTAGATTTACATGAAGTTTTATTGAATATTCCTATCTTATTCTTGTCCGCGTATAGACTTTTAGTGGTTTCAAATAAATCGCTATCAAGTTCATAGTTCTCTAAGCTCTTTCATATTTTTTTCCTACTGACCTTACCAAATGTTTTTCCATATCGATAAATTCTAGGAATGTATTGTCACAATTTTTTTTTCAATTCAACAAATGATCCTGTCAGAATCCCCTTAGAAAGATTCTGCTCTACCATATTTCTGAGTTTTTCCCTTCGAACTTATTTCGTATACTTTTAATAATGAACAAAGAATATGATATAATATTATAATTAATCATAAAATCATGGAAGGAGACGAAAAAGTGCTTCATGGAAAAAATTGATAGAGATTTTTAAAAAGAAGTTATTTTAAGTCTCTTCTGCAAGAGACAGTGTCTTTCAGCTCAACGATTTCCAGTATGAGACTTCAGGAAAACACTCAAGTATAAAATAAACTTATATGTCGCATGCCTGGTTTTAAAAGATAGCATACGTATTTCCAACTCAAAGAGCTGTCTTGGATGTTTAAAATAATCTTTTGAATATTAAAGAATATATTCTATAGTCGAAAAAAAAATTAAAAATCTTAACTAGTTAATAATCATTTAAAAAGATAATGAATAAAGAAGATTATTTACTTAAATTGTACGTAAAATGTATGTTAGTTGGTAGCTTATTCCTTCGATTTTACTTATGTCACGCGAAAAATCCAAAATTTATATATATATATATATATATATATATATATATATATATATATATATATATATATATATATATATATATAAATTATATCAGATGTTCTCATGGGTGTGATATGTAATCGAAGGTTTTCGGGTATCCACTGTGTGTACTGAGTTCTTCTCTGAATTGTGTAAGGTAATTGATGTTTTGGTGATATACTATTCACCATTTTCAAAGCTTACTAAATGGTGTGGGTGAACTGACGCTTGCGACTCGGTTGCTGTCGGTCCCATGTGTACGTAAGGCGTGTTTGTTGGCTGGATAATTCTAGCCAATTAGGGCGAGCTCTGCTGCACATCATCGGCCCTGTTGCCAGTGTTTGGGGTCATGTTGCCAAGTTGTAATCTGTGTATATTGCCACCTTTACTATTTAACGCTTTTTCTGAAGAGGTCATATTGGAAAGTCTTGAATCTGAAACAGCAGGGATAAAAGTAAACGGAGTTTTAATCAACAATATTAGGTATGCAGATGACACCGTAATAATAGCTGATAGTTTGAAAGACCTAGAAAAGATAATAAATAAAATATTGAAAGTCAGTGGAGAATATGGACTCTCTCTTAACACGAAAAAGACCAAGTTCATGATAATTAGTAAAAACAACACCAATAATAATGAAACCCTAATGGTAGGAAGCCAGCACATAGAAAGAGTTAAGAAGTACACTTACTTGGGAACCCTAATAACAGAAAATAATGACTATACCGTCGAAATAAAAACCAGAATCGAGAAAGCACGTGCCAACTTTATTAGAATGAAAAAGGTTATCTGCAGCAAAGATCTAACGTTAGCCCTGAAAATACGACTGAATAAATGTTACGTATATAGTGTTCTATATTATGGAATGGAAGCATGGACACTGAATCGAGAGGAAATAAGAAAACTTAACTCTTTTGGACCTATAGAAGAATTCAGAGGATTTCGTGGGTGGATCGAGTTACGAACGCCGAAGTGTTGAGAAGAATGGGGAAAGAAAAAGAAGTCGAGATAACAGTAAAACAGGGAAAACTGCAATATTTCGGACACATTATGCGAGGAGAAAGGTACAGCATCTTACGGCTCATAATCCAGGGCAAAATAAGTGGCAGAAGAGGCGTGGGACGACGACGAATTTCATGGCTAAAAAACCTAAGGGAATGGTTTGGATGCAGTTCAAAACAACTATTTAGAGCAACTGCCTCAAAAATTAAAATAGCTATTATGATTGCCAACCTCCGCAATGGAGAAGGCACTTGAAGAAGAAGAATCTGTGTTTTTACTACCTACTACTGGTTGATGTTTCATAAGTAAGTTTTATTAAGTATTAGGCAATCGCTGTTTAGCATCTCTGCTATTTTGTTTCTGAAAGTTTACCTTATTTCCTGTGTTTAACAAGTGTTGAGCCAGTGCAGAAAAAATTGTTTTTTGCTTGACATCATTTATATGTTCGTCTCTTCTGGCTATTTTACGGTTGATTTGGCTTACGTAAGGTGAGCTGCATTCTCTGCATGCAATTTCGTACACTAGCTGGTTTTCTAGAAGGATTTTTTCTTTAGGTATTGGCATGAGATCATTTAATTTACAGTTCGTGGTGAAAATGGTTTCAATGTCGTATCTCTTGAGAATTTTTGCTATTTTATCTGCATTCCTTACATAAGCAACAAAAGTTTTGGAACTCTTCTCTTGGTTTTCGAGATTTTTCGGGGCCATGCGTTTGTTTTCTAGAGCCTTTTCTAATTGTTCTTTTTTATAACCATTTTTTGTTAGAGCATTCTGCGGTATGTTTATTTCTTTGTGGTAATTTTTTTGATCTGTAAGGGATCGAGATCGAAATTCAAGTGATTTCACTACGGCAAATAATTGGGCGGGATGGTGATGTAAATTGGCGTTGAGGTTTCTGTTGGTATGAGTGGGTTTTCTGTAGATAGTGTGTGAAAGCAACCAATCCTCTTTTCTTTTAAGCAGGATATCTAGAAAAGGTATTTTTCTTTTATTGCCATGGTGAATTTGATTTTTGGGTGTATACTGTTTATGTGGTTTAGGAAATTTTTGAGATTTTCTTGTTCATATTGCCAGATAAAGAAAGTATCATCTACGTAACGCAGCCACAGTTGTGGTTTGTGTGAGGAGGTTTCTTAAGCTTTCGATCGAAGTCTTCCATAAATAAATTAGCGAGTGCAGGAGATAGCGGCATTCCCGTAGGGGCTCCCTTGACTTATTTATATCGCTTTAGTTAATAAGTAAAATAAGTGTCATCGAAACAATGTTTAGCTAACTCGATGATATATTAGGAAGATTGTATTTGTTTTCTATTACAGAGAGAGCTTCTTTGAATGGTGTTTGCTTGAAAAGTGATGTTATGTTGAAACTAACTAGCTAATATTTTATTTGTAAAGGTATGTTTTTGATTATTTCGTAGAAATGTTGCGTTTTAACTTAGGAGACCGTTTTTTCGATGAAGGGTTGGAGAATGGTGGCTAGATGTTATGTTAAGGCCAGAGTTGGGGAGCCGACAGAACTTACTATTGGTTTTAAAGGGGCTTCAGGATACCCGGAAACCTTCGATTACACACACACACACACACACACACACACACACACACACACACACACATATATATATATATATATATATATATATATATATATATATATATATATATATACAGTGCCTTCATTTCAAAACGAACCATCCTTAATAACTTTGTTAAATAGAAAAATTTAAAAAAAAAGAAAAAACACGTCAATTTAGATATACAGGGGGAAGTTTAATTTTGCATTTGTTAAAAGTCTGTCAATCACCTCCTCACCTCCAGCTAACCTCACTTTGATATGTCAAATGGGAACCCCCACCTTGTGACACATCATTGTAAGCAGCATAAAATTGTCTATCCAACCGTATAAAAAAAATTAAATCGGTTGACGTACAAGCGAACAGTGTGCAAAAATGTCTTGTAATAATGCATAATATATCGGCCTCGAACTTTAGTATGTCAAATGATTACCCTATAGTGTGATACATCATTTTAAAGGGCATACTATCTCCTATTTAGCCAATAAAAAAAAAACAAAATCTGTTGGTGTACAAGCGAATAGTAAGAAAAGATGTGTGGTAATAATAGACACCTTATCACATTAAACTTTATTATGTCAAATGGCTACTTCATAGAGTAAAATATTATTTTAAATTTAAAATAAATATTTTTTTAAAATAATAAACAGTTAAAATATTTGCGAGAAAAAAACTAAGCCTGTTTTAAAATTCATCGCAAAATTCATTGCAGTCTAATCAATCTAGTGTATTTATTTCAATGATATTTTTTGCGGTACCTGATAGGTACAAGAAATCACTGCAATAAATAAAATTTTTAAGATCTTTAAACACCAGTTGTTTATTATTGTTAAAATTGTCATTGTGACGCCTAGTTGAAACGTGAATATAAATGGTGTATACGCTAGCCGAAAGAATAGAAATAATTTTTCTCTATGGAGCTGAAGATCGGTGCGCTCGTAGAACTGCCAGAGCATTTAACGAGAGGCATCAAGACAAAAACGTGGGCCATAAATATGTACTCGAATTGGTACGAAAGTTTGAAGAAACGGGATCCGTTTGTAATAAAAAATCTATTGAGAAAAGGGTTGTAGATGAACCATGCCAAATCGAGGTACTAGGACAGTTTGCAATAGATCCAACTTTATCCATCTCAAAGGTCGCAGATTTAACCAACATTTCTGCTGGCTCTGTGCATAAAGTTTTAAAACAAAATAAGTTTTTTCCCTACAAAATTCAAATTCTTCAAGAACTCGGAGAAGACGATTTTGATAGGAGAATTCAATTTTGCGAATTAATGTGCCAACGAATTGACGAGGACCCCCATTTACCTAAGAATATCTGCTTTAGTGATGAATCAACTTTTTTTCTAAATGGACTGGTTAACAGACATAACTGCAGATACTGGGATAATGAAAATCCGCACCTTTTCCGAGAAGGGCATACTCAATATCCCGAAAAAATTAACGTGTAGGCAGGAATTTATGGCAATGAAATCATCGGGCCATTTTTTTTGGAAGATAATTTAACTGGGCAAATTTATTTAAACCTTTTAGAAAACACAATATACCCTGCCATTGTGCAATCTTTAGAAAATGAAGTGGATGAAAATGCTGTTATGGTACTAAATGAAAATAATTTGCATTTCCAGCAAGATGGAGCTCCCCCGCACTACGCTTTGGCAATTCGAGAGTGGCTTGATGAACATTTTCCAGGGACGTGGATTGGCAGACGTGGTGCAATTGAATGGCCAGCACGGTCTCCAGACCTAACCCCTCTAGACTTTTTTCTTTGGGGGTATTTAAAAAGCAAGGTTTATAAAACCCCACCTGAAAATATTGACGATTTAAAAGATCGAATTGTTCGGGAATGTAGAGGAATTAGCAGAGAAACCCTTGCCAATGTTCGTGGGGAATTTCAAAATAGGCTTTTTTATTGTCTCGCTAATAACGGCGCACATTTTGAACATTTAATAAAATAATTTTCTTCAACTGAATAAAACTGAATAAACTGCTTATATTTAACACATATTTTTGCATCCTAATTGCCTATAACGTCTATTAACTTAATTTTTTTTGACATCGTTGGATAACAGATCGTACGTCCTTTAAAATGATGTATCACACTATAGGGTAATCATTTGACATACTAAAGTTCGAGGCCGATATATTATGCATTATTACAAGACATTTTTGCACACTATTCGCTTGTACGTCAACCGATTTAATTTTTTTTTATACGGTTGGATAGACAATTTTATGCTGCTTACAATGATGTGTCACAAGGTGGGGGTTCCCATTTGACATATCAAAGTGAGGTTAGCTGGAGGTGAGGAGGTGATTGACAGACTTTTAACAAATGCAAAATTAAACTTCCCCCTGTATATCTAAATTGACGTGTTTTTTCTTTTTTTTTAAATTTTTCTATTTAACAAAGTTATTAAGGATGGTTCGTTTTGAAATGAAGGCACTGTATATATTTATATATTTTAAAGTTTTTGATTTTCTTGGGTGTAAAATCCGTTTTATTAATAAAACTGCATATGTTTTATTTGTTATGCATATCTATTGACGTTTCGGTCACACTTGACCTTCTTCAGAATGATTTTTTATAACTATAATAGCAAAAAAAATGTTTGCTATATTATAACATAAAATTAATAAGTTAAATTTAAAACATACCTTATATAAGTTTTTTCCGAGGATCACAACTTAGACTACATATTGTTAACACATGGTTCACTTTTTGACAAGATACTACAAAAACCTTGCTTTTTGTGTCGCATCTTTATTTAAACTGAATTTTATTTTATGGGTTCCGGTGGTCAAGGGTTTGGATTTTTTTTTCGCCTTAAGGGTCCTTGCCTGACTATTATTTTTTTCTTATTTTTGGAGTGATTTATTTTTGAGATCATTTTGTGTATATTTAATTTATTTGGGGGGTTATTTTAGGATATTGTAATATATTTTACTTAGGTATATATATAAATATATATATATATATATATATATATATATATATATATATATATATATATATATATGTATATATATATATATATATATATATATATATATATATATATATATATATATATATATATATATATATATATATATATATATATATGCAATCTGTCGCCGACGTGTAGCTCGTATAGTTCAGACGTTCATGTATTTTTTTTCAAAAACCTCCCTTATCGAGATATTTGCCCTCAAACATGAAGTGTGAGACGAAGTTTTATCAAAATATCTTTTATTCTGCTTGACAAAATGTAATAAAATTTTACGTATATAATATGGAAAGAAACCAAATTGTTTCAGATCTTTACTATTTGTTTTTATTTAAAATTATATTTTAAATATATCAGGTAGGCAAGAAAGTCATTTCGGTTTTGTATCGTTAAACTCTTTTCTTATACAAAGGATAAACCTTAATCAACTATATATTTTCTATGTTGTTCAAGGACCTGTTGCCATCTCTCTTGAAGTTTCATGATTTCGCGCTCACAGAAATGAATTGACCATCCGGCCGCTTGGGAGCAACTTAAATTACATAACACCTTTGTAAACCTACTAAATTGACAGTTCAATTTTATATGTAGTTTGTGCTGGTTCATTACGCTTGGACCAAGATCTTTTGCGAATGATGTTACTGTTGATGGTCCATTCATTTTTCATCAATATAACGACTTTTATTTTGATAAAACGATTCATTTACAAAATATAAATTTTTATAGCTATTCTTACACTTAACCTAGAAATGGCACTCAAGCTAGTGGTGATATGCAACAAGTATACAATACGAAAAATTACAAAAACCAAAAATACCTCATCACAAGAATTAGAATAATATCAAAACATGTCAACGGATAAGAACTAGAAAAATGTAATCCCAGTGAATATATATATATATATATATATATATATATATATACATATATATATATATATATATATATATATATATATATTTATATATATATATATATATATATATATATATACATATATATATATATATATATATATATATATATATATATATATATATATTTATATATATATATATATATATATATATATATATATATATATATATATATATATATATAATATTTTCCAGATTCTTGAACCATAGATTATAACATTTTCTTTTCATTTTGTCTTTTCTTGGGTTTAGGTTCTTTATTTAATAAAAAATCAAAAACAATATGACGCTGCGCTCTTTATTTAAGGCATCTTCAAAAATTTTTTGTTTTTCTTTATTTATTGATCTTCCTATAAATATTTTTTATATAATTAAAAACATTCAAACACAAACATATTTACAATTTCTAAAAAAGGATTCAATTTTACCAGTACATACCTTGACATTTTGCTTATTTATTAATAATGAAATGAAATTTTTATATCGTTTATTTAGGTACTTAGGATACATAGAATGCGAGTGTGTTTTATTTTGTTTTATTTTAACAATGGACCAAAAAAAAAACGAAAGGAAGCATACATTTAATTTTATATTTAAGAGGATATTCAATTTTTGATTTATTAACAGAATCGAAGACTTAAAATTTTTCTTTAAATTAGGCTGGTGTAAATGTCGCTCAAATTTCCTATATCCGTTCTGTCGTTAGCAGTGTTTTTATCTTTTTTAATTTCTATCATTTCCTTTATCTGCAATTTTTGATAATTCATATCTTTGTTTTTTATTATGGTATTGTTATAATCGAAGGTATGTTTTTCGTCCTGTGTGTGTTTGTTTAACGCTGTTGAGGCGTTTTTCGTATATTTATGGCGATTCAATCTGTTCTTTAGCAATTGGCTTGTCATGTAATCCATCATTACTAGAACCGAGATGTGATCCCGGTCAAAGTCCATAACGATAGAGTTCAGAACATTACATAGTACCGCAGACGTCCTTAGATTCCCCTTAAACCCTTATTGACTTGAAGGTATAATACCAAATCTTTTCTTAAAAATTGTCATTTGGCTTGGACAATTTCTTCAAGAATTCTGAAAAGAACAGACGATAGACTAATCGGAAATAGATCAGACTGAGTCTAGTGAGAATTTTTTACAGAATTAAAATTTTAGATTTATTAGTGAAATCAAATACCAACTATTACACATTTTTGAAAACAGCATGGAAAAATTTAAATCAAACTGTTAAATGATATTTAGAAAAGCATAAGTTTAGTCTATGACTCAAAATTTGATGCCTTTAGACACAAAGTGAGTATGCCAGATATGAGGGTGACTTATAAATTCAAAATTTTCAATTTCGCCGTCTGTCCGGAGAATAGAGATGGCTAGGAAAATATTAATTAACAATGTACTTTAACGCCGACACATCTTACTTCAGATCGATTTAAGGATTTCAAGGTTCAAATAATGTACTTTAACTAATAATAAGTTAAAAGAATTTACCTAAATTCACTAGGACTTATATTTTCATATTCCATTGCCATTTCTGACTGCTCTATATATCTGCTATGATAGATACAACACAAGAATGACTGATATATTTTTATATTTTTTAAATCGAGGGAAATATAATATAGCCTTTATTTTCGAAATATTTAATAAAAATATTCTATAATCAAATATTCCTGAAAACTCGGTATAAACCCTGGCAACAAAAAAGAAATTTGTATTTTTTTTGAACCAAACAGAGCTGATCCTTTTTTCAATTTTCTTTTTTTACCCCTGGTTTTGCTTCCCATACAAACGCAGTTTTTATGCTAAAGATATTCGAAGTTATTTTCCATTAAGAACAAATTTAACAGAAAATATTGGGAAACTATATGGCTTGTTTAGTTTAGAAAATTTATATATTCATGTTTTTAAAAATAAAAAATCTACAATAATTTGAAACGTAAGTAATAATAAATAATATTTGTAAAAATAGATAATTTATATTATATATCCAGTCTTGTTGGAGACATATGGAAAACCTTTGACTATTAGTTTTACGAGAAAATGTTATTCTTTATAAAAAGTTCTGCATGGTCTAGAAATAAATTCAACTATCAGATATTTAAATTCATTGGTAATATATAGGATATATCACACAAAATCTGCATTCTAATATAGTCATAAAGACTGGGAGCCAGCAGCAATATTTATGCATTATCTTATTTACTGAAATATTCAAAAAAGTTTGTACGTAAGTAAGAAAGGTAAGTGCTATTCTCGAAATAGTCCGTTGGGAACCAGTGTAAAAAAAGTGTTATTAACATTGTAACTTTCGAGGACATCTTTACCATATCTTATTCACCTTGATACTCACATGGTACTTTATTCTATAATGATGATTTAAAAAAAATACTTCTTACCCGTAACAGATGGAGAAAAGTTGTTCTTATAAGCAATAAAAAATGTCAGTGTGGAGTGGTAACTTGTCAAATATTATTCATCTTAAAATTCGTATTTTTAGTAAGTTTGAAAGATAAATAATGCAAAAATGCTGTTCTTGTAGCTATTCGATGGTGCAAAGCTGTTTTTTGACTAGTATAGAAATACAAATCATAGGCGCCGAGCTTCGTTCTTTTGCTACTGCGTGCGCTCACTAACATTTTATTATGTATATATCTTTAATAACTATCGCTAAGACACAGTTGAAAATCATGGTTCTTGGGTTAAAGCTATGTCAAATTGAAATTATTATCCGATGTTTCGCCTACGATTGCATGAGACATATGTAAGGAACACCACGAAATTAAAACACTGAAAATCATCAATGAACAACAACCGGGTATTTATACCCGACTGGAGCTCAGTGAAACATGATCCAACTTTATAATCGATTTCCACGTGTGTCCTAATACCGCCTTTCTCAAAGGTAGAGACTGAATCCTCCGGTTAAAAGAGCTGGAGCTAGAGTGTTCCATGAGAGCACGAGAGTCAGAGAGTTTAACCCTCTTAGATTTCATGCAACGTTATTTCAAGCAAAATTTATGCTATTCTGCAATATGGTCATCGCTGTGAGAAGGATGTAAATAGAAAGAGGACTATACTAGGACAGTAGAGCTTCAATATAGGTATTGAGGTCCAAACAGGTAGCTTCACCACTGGTGTCTGAGTATAAGCATGTACTTAATAATTTGACAAAGAACGACTATACAATCAGACTCGTGTGAGTTGCTCGAATATACATGAAAACAAAGGAGCAGATCGTTTGGGTCTCAGTTTTGAGGTCCGCGATCGAACCATACGGATCCCGACTAATTGTACCTGTTCCAATTACTGTCGGTAATGGAAAATTAAAACAGTTGCTAAAAAGCAAATATATTGAGTGCTGGAGAAAAACTTATGAAATGTGATATGCCCAGGGATATATAGTTGGACACGACTGTATCTTTAATAATATTTGGATATTTATAAATTTGATTGATTCTATAATTTTACGTTTAAAGAAACCAGACACTTATGCTAGCACCTCAGCTTCATTTACATTGAAGGTGTGACCTGAGCAATGCTTGTGTTCAGTTACTGCAGATTGTACAACTTGTTTCTTTTTAATACATCTTTTATATTGCTTAAGCGTAGTGGATACAGACCATCTGTTTCAACAATATATACTTTACCACAATTGCAAGGTATCTTATCAATGCCTATTTGTAATGGTATTCGTCCTTTGGTGACTTAAATCTTGTTCGGCATTCTTACATGTGTCGAAAATTTTCCGAATTTTTTATTTTCGGAGCAATCTGGCAATCTTGTTGGTAGTTCCGTGTATTTAAGGTAAAACTGTCTATAGGTGGTAAATTTATGATATTTTGTTGAGGAGTTGGATTTTTATATTTATTGACAGAACTTCTAATATCTTCAGCGCAATATCTGTTGCCTCTCAGAGCATTAGTCAGTTTTTCTGTTTTTGATTTAAGCGATTATTCGACATATATTAAACGAGCTCTATGTACCAAAAAGTTAATGACAGATTGTTTTTGAGCAGGATGATGATGTGACATTGCATTGAGATATAGATTTGTATGTGTTAGTCTTCTATACATATAATGTCCTAATTTGCCGTTATCTTTCCTTTGTACTAGTACATCGAGAAAGAGGAAGGAACCTCTTGATTCAATTTCAATAGTGAATTTTATGCTAGATTATTGTTAGTTTGGATGATCTAGGAAATTATAGAGGTTATCTCCATAGTACGGCCAAACTACGGACGTATCATCTACAAATGTGCACCAAAACTTAAGGTTTTAGAAGTGCAGAAGACATGTCGTTGTCTTCGAAAGCTTCCAAGAAAACGTCTATCCAGTGTCCAGAGTTTTAATTAAGGATTCCGTTTTTTCGGTAACTGGATGTAAAAGTATGGCCAGATATTAATCTATTTTGTAAGTTGGTAAGTCCATTGTGCTGGAAACTAGACGTAGATATACATTTTCTTTATGAAGTTTAGGCAATCCGTAGACGCGTGGAATTTTGGTGCTGCTTAGTTTAACGGTTTTTTTTTTCTTCTGGAGTGAGGCTGGACTGGAGATGTGAGGTTTCTTTCGATTTTGTATGTTGAATCCGTCCCGATGGCTTCGTAACTATTGTCGTCCAAGAACTAGTTAATTTTTTCAATACGCTTGTCCTTGTCTATAACAACAGTTGTATTTCCTTTATCAGTTGGTGTTTTCAGTTTTTTAGCTCCTTTTCACTGATGTAATGTTATATTGGATTTAAGTCGCTTTGAGTGTTTTATGGATCATCTAAACCAAAAACATTCCAGTATAATCATGACGTTTCCTTCCCTTTCTCGATATACTAATACAAAGGAAAGATAACGGAAAATAGGACATTCTGTGTACAGAAAAACAAGACATATAAATCAGTATTTCAATGCAAAATCACACCGTCATCCTTCTCAAACCAATCCATCATTAACTCTTTGGTACATAGAGCTCTTTGAATGTGTGACGAACAATCACTGAAATTAGAAATAGAAAAACTTATTATTGATCTGGGAAGCAATCGTTATTGCGTTGACGATATTAGACGTTCTATAAATAAACGTGAAAACCCAACTACTCAATCAAATGTGTAAATGTACCACCTATAAACAGTATTGTCTTGTCTTACATACACGGAACCGCCGACAAGATTGCCAGATTGCTCCGAAAATCAAATATTCAGACAATTTGCAACACATGTAAGAAAGTTAAACAATGTCTGAAGTCACCAAAGGACCAAATACCATTAAAAGCAGATGGCATTTATAAGATACATTGCTCTTGTGGTAAGGTGAATGTGGGTGAAACAGGAGGTCTATAACCACTGGGTTTAAAGAACGTGAAAGATGTATTAAAAAGAAACAAATTGTGCTATCTGCAGCAGCTGGATACCAGCATACCTCAGGTCACACTTGTATTGTAAAAAAAGCTAAGGTGCTAGCATTAGTATTTCGTTATTTAAACGTAAAATTTTAATAATAAAGATACAGGCTACAGTCTACATCACACGTGGAAATCGATTGTAACGCTGGATTCCACCAGTAGGGAATAAGTACCGGGCTGTTGCTCCTCGATGGTCATTCAGTGTTCTAATCTCGTGAAGTAAAGATCCCTCAAATTGTTTCGTGCAATCGTAGGCAAAACGTCGGATAGAAATTCCAACTTGACAGGGTCTGAACCCAAAAATCAGGATTTTTAGATTGACCAAAGCCTTGAAAGCTGTTGTTCTTTATTAATACCCAATTAAGTTGAATACACCACTAGACTATGCATAATTATTAATTATTTGTTTGTATACCTTTTAAAAAATTATTGCAATATTTATTATATCTTAAGATACTGCTGATGAAACAACATGAAAATAAATGATTTCTAAATTCGTTCACTATCGGATAAATATTGAATGATACATATATTCCTGTATAAATTATCATAAGCAAACAATATAATATATATGTTGTCTAAACATATCAATTAAGCAAACATGTTTAATAGCTCTAGGTAAAGTGCTGTAGGGATATGAAGTAAAACAAACTAAATATTTACCCCACTTACATGCTAATATAAAGGTAAGACAGTTCTCTTTGTAATACACTACTTAACATATGTAGTCGATTAGAAATAATATTTAAGTTGTCTTATCGGAAATTTACCGTAATGGAAGAGAATCAATGTATTTGTGTGGTTTTCACTTGTTGATGTTGTTGCATTTTAACCATTGATAGGATATTTTTAATTATGATGTCCTGGGTAACACCAAAATAAATGGATGGTTTTGTTTTACGAGAGAAAAGAGATAAGCAACCTTCTATACAAACAGAGAGCCCTCTAAGCATTAGGAAATGGAATTTAACTACCATTTTATTAGCCGTACATGCTGGATCTTCCGGAACACTTTCAAGTACACTCAATGACCAGATAATTACAGCTTCTTTATTTTGTTTTACTTTATATTTAATTTACATTTGATTGGATTAAATTATCATTTAGCACGAAACTTAAGTTTACTGAACCCCCTTTTTTTATAGGTTACTTGTTATAAGAGAGTACTGTCTAAAAAAAAAGTTAATTTTTTCATAACTTCTTATATTATGAAATACAGTCAATGTATGTTCCAAAGATAAGAAAAATTATGCCAATAATATATTTATATCTATATCTCTTGACGTTTGGCTACTTAAAACTTATATAAGCTAGAAAATTCCTGCCGCACATTATTTGGTGGAAAAAATACGGATGACAAAATAAATACCTTCGAGTGTTTTAATTGATTTAACATAGAGGGAGCTTTACTCTCATTAATTTATTGGTAGTAATCATATCACCGTCGGAGGATAAAGATACGCTTGCTTTGTCATAGGTGGGGAATATTAATAACAGAAATAGAAGATATTTTGTGCAACTAAAGTTGAAAGGAGGAACGAAGAAAACATGTATTTTTGAAGTAATCACTTCTTATGTGATAATACTATATTCAGCTCTGTTTAATTAGGTGAAGTAATGCGATGATAAAGGTGGAATTTACCCTCAAACATGTCTGATACCATCATGTTGCGCATATTAATATAACAAGAATGAAAGTTACTGAACTGATTTGTTCCAAGTCTTTGTCACATCTGTGCCTTGTTATTGTCTAACAAACTGGCGATCTTCCTAATGCAAACTAACTTTAATCAAATTTATAACGGATGCACAAAGGAAGAACACATGTTGATCTTAACAAAAGGGCCTTCCTACCATGTAAGGGAGGACGAAAATTAAACATGAACATTCCAACTTTAAATGGAATGATACTGAGCTGTTCCAAAGAGGGTACTGATGTGGGAGTAATAATGGACTGACTCCAAGATTCTCCAAAAGGCTATGGTAACAAGTTACACTTGTCAGAAAATCTTTGGAAAAATTTTGGGTTTAATGTCGAAAAGGGTTTTATAATCATATAGCATAAATGATCATCAAATCCATGATCACAAATGGGTCCTTAGTATGGTGATCAAAGACACAGCAAGCAACAGCTTAAATAAAGCAGAGGTAATAGGGAGAATGCTGAACCTCCCTCTATTGCACGTAGCTGTGATGAGGGCAGCAGCAAGAAATGCCCTTAAGCTACTCCAAACAAAAAACCTCAAACACAAAAACTTTGTTGAGCATGTGCAGATTCTGAATACATTTTCAACGTCAACTAGGGCGTAGTAATTGAAAAGCGAACGGAAACGGAATATCTCGATTAGAGGAGAATTCAATGGTATAGTTTACCGATGGATCCAAGATGAAAGATAGTGTTGGAATGAAAGTATCAGACCTAGGCTTCTCGCCTGATAAATTCTCATTATCTTCAAACCAGAGAAGCAGGAAATTCAAATCCATGTGGATAAGTGCCTGAATAGAAACACCAAGAAAGTCAAAATAAATATATTGTCCTATAGATTAGCAGCGTTAAACATTTACACGTCTAAGTTCTTTTAGGACTGTAAGCAAGTCCAAAAGCAATTGGCAAGGAACAACAGAGCAACTCTAATGTGGGTACTAGGGCACAAGGGAAACAAAGACAATGATGAAGCAGACAGTTTCACAAAAGAATTCGTTTTTTAGACCAGAACCTTTCTATGGATTGTCAAAAATAAATATAAAAGAGGATCTCTCCAGCTGGGAACAAAATCAGATGAACTTAGATGGGGCCTCAAATAAACGAAGAAATTTATTAATACTCCAAAAAAATCAAAAATGTTTCTCGATCTCCTGAGAAAGTCAATATGCCTAATAAGGATTTTCTCTACTAGACAGTGTCAGGTGCCATCTCAAAAAGATTAGCAAAGCTGCGGACGAAATTGTCCGTTTCTGCGACTGTGCAGTCGGAACTTCGGAACACCTGGAATGCGAAAACACTGCACAGTTCTGCAAAAGATTTAAATTTCTGGAAAGCGTCACCTTGATGCCGTAAAAAATAAAGCCCTTACTCTCTAAGAAAATAACAGCCTTCGTAAAAAGCCTAAGGATCTCGGGCTTATGTTAGACCAAGGTAATGTACAAATGATCTGTACATGGTCAAGGAAAGCCCTAACGACCTACTCACAATCTACAATCTATCGTTTGATTTCAAATCAACCTTACAATATTTCATGTACAAAATAAAAGAGATTCATCAGAGTATATTATTTGCTTGAAGTGAATAACTTTGCCGTTGTGTATATAAATGATTTTTACCTGTTTAACAGTCTGATATCCAATCGGCAAGTGTAATATCCTGCCACCAGATCACAGAATGAGGATTTGATAATTGATTTTTGAGTTTGGCTCTTGATTCGATATTCCTTCACTTATAAGACAATGGGATACTCACAACGCATTTGGAGAGAGAATACAAGTATAATTCACTGGTAATAAATACTTACTTTTTTTTAAAGGTCATAAGAATAGGAGCTAAATTTTGTGAGCCAAAAAAGGTGTTTTATCCAGTGATTAGTGTTGTTGTGGCATATTATCTGTATTGGTTACTTATATAAAATATCTTGGTCACAAATTTAACCGCTATAAAACATTTTGAATAAATCGTGCACCAACGTTCACACTATTTGGCGGTATTCAGTCGCTAACAAGCAGGAAAACGCCTATAATTAATACGGTAGATCGGATCTCAAATGAAAATTAACTAAATCAAATCAAAGGAAATAGAAACATATTTATTACTCGAGATATAAGATTAAATATGTCCAGAGATATGGAGGCCTTAAGTAATTGATCCTGAAAGGATAGAAGGGATCAAGGTAGAAAGATGTCAACCAAAGTTCAACTATTTGCAACAAATAGTAAACAAGTAGGAGTAGCTACAGGGAAAACTGAAGATTTAGCGTATGTCAAATAAAGATGGAGAGGTCTGGTAATTGAAACTAATGATTTAAGGAGGAAACTTATTCAGTTATTCTCTTTTACTTGCTGCATTGTGACTTTGTTCATACATAATATAATTATTTAACGGAAAATGAAGGTAAATAATATTGGGCAGTGTATTTAATTTGCGTAAATACTAACACAAAGACAAGATAGTTCTCTTTGTTATAACTAAATTTAGTGGAAAACGGAGCATATAGAGGGGTATATTATTAAAGAAAATGCTAATGTATGTTTTTGATGTTTCTAACGTGAGTTAGTGTAAATAAGCTATTAATTTTGTATTGTCTAGCAATCCTTTCTAAATAATACATTACCCTCTATCAAAACATGCCAAGAACTTTCTTTTTTAATATTTGCATTAAGTTATTTCGTTATAAATAATAGATTACAAATAAATATAAGTGAATTAAATAGTGAAAATAAAATTATTATAATTTGGGAAAATTTTTTAAACTAATCTAATTGTTTATACTTTTATGGTTCGGGTACCAAAATTTTGTATATCCAAAATAACGTTCATTTTCGACTTATGTTTATTCAAAATTATGGGAATGCATGAGTCAAACTAAAATAAATTACCTTTTTTTTTTTATTTAAATTGTCATTTATTTAGTTTCACAACAAAACATATTTCAACAAATTCGATGGCGTATTAAAATTATTTAGATAACAGATAAGTAATTTGACTCCTTCAAGAGATGTGACGTTGCTATATCTACCACTAGCTGATATCAAAGTTCAAATTTTAAATAGGACATCCCGTATATTTTTCTATTTTTATATTCTGTGGGAGATACTGAGTATATTTTATATTACGTATAATATACAGATGCCTTACTATTTTTAAAATTTCAATTATTTTGTCATTTTCGGGAGTAACAGTTTGTCAAAAGGTAAATACGTGATTAATTTATTTTAGTATTGAAAGAAGATGATACAGATTAGGTAAAAAAAGTAAGTTAAATCGTGTTTAAAAAAATATATCAGAAAAACGTTTTTTTTTTTTTAATTTGAACACCCTATAATTTGTAACTATAGAGAACATACATTTGAATTACCTATCAAACTATGTAGCATATATCTGTCTCCAATGTTTTTGAAAAAAAATGCAAGATCATACGCTGGATTTTTGATGGACAGTTGGCCATATACGTAACTAGTTAGAAAACCATAAAATAATTCTATACGGTTAGAGTGAACATGTAGAATTTTTTTTATTGCGAAATGATAGCTTGTTGTCTCTAAATGACAAATTCCTATACAAATGAGCAAATTTCAAATTTGTTATATATTTGTTGTCAACATGACAAAATTATATAAAAAATATGCAGGAAATTTAAAAAGCGCTATCCTGATTCTGTTTCCAATAAACGAGAAGAAGTTTAGGAGAATAAAAAATAATTTTACCAATTACGGCAGCGTTAAGACGCCAAGAGCCCAGGTTAGTTCCGCAACAGGTAGAGAAGAAAATTAAATAAATGTCTTACAATTAGTATATTTTTCTTTATTTCCACATGCTTCAATCTATTTAACCGAAAAAGATTGGGAAATATATACATTTATAAAAAGAATTTTATTGAGAATGGAGTTTGTGATCCTTCAAACAAGGAAGTCTAGTAACAGGAGACTCCCAATTTTTTGAAACAAAAATAGACACATGAAAGTAAATTTAGAAATGAAGGCATATTTAATAGAAGGAATTCACATAATTGAACTACAGAAAATCCGCATTTTGTCTGAAAGAGAGATTTTTAGGCCAAATGTTTGGCAAAATAAAATTTCAAAATTTCAATATATAATGAGAATTTAAATCCCCCTCCTAAATGAAACCACATTGCTGGTATCATTTAGAAGGAGCACAGGTCACTGTAGCAATTAAATTAGTAAAGAGTTTACAGACATGTTTGAGGACGAGTGGATTCGTCAATTATGACCGTGGAGTTGACCTTCTAGATCACCGGATCTTACCCCGCTAGATCTTTATCTCTAGGGCAGAGTAAAGAAACTTGTTTACCAAACTCCAGTCGATTCTGAAGAAGAAATACGAAATCGGGCAAAATAAATGTTTCTGTTTTTAGATAGGAGATTGGCAAAAAACTATCTATAATTATCAGGCGCGGATCCAAGGGGGGGCCATGGGGGCGTTCACCGCCCCCCCCCCATAAGCTTTGAGTTCAGAAAAATAGACCCGAGATTGCCTTTATACTATAGTTTATTCAAGAACTAGAAAGAGTAATAAATTGTTTGTTTTTTTTTCATAGGAATGGGTTAGAAATTTTATATTCAAAAATACCTGTCTATAATAATATACTATTTGGGTTGGATAACAATAGATATTTCGATGTATGAAGTGATAATTTGGGTTGGATAACAGTAGATATTTGGATGGGTGAAGTGTTAAAAAAGATTTTAGTCCTTGTCATAGGCGTCGATAGGAGGTTTATGTTATCACTAATTACTTATGGCATAAAATATTATTTCGGTAATAAACTTAAAATAAAAAGTTTTTGTAATATTATTTTATTTCTTATGATTTCTTAATAATTCACATACATTACAAAATATAGATAATTTTGACATATTTAACACAAATCACAACGGTATTTTTATTATTTTTAATTTTGACATAGAAGCCATTTTAGGCACATTCAGACTAAAACCTTTCAAAAAATTCTAAGTTATAATTTATATACTTACAAAATACCTATTGTCAAAAATACAAGAAGTAAAACATATATAAAAAATAAATTCGTCCATATATTAAAATTTTTTTGGGGCTGGTGGTTACTTTATTATAAATTAAAAACATTTTTAGGACATTTGAAGTTTCAGTTAATTAAACACTCAAAAGGGATTCTAATGTAATTTACTTTTATATGTTACAGAAAATTTCAATCATAAATTATGTTTACGCTGGTAAACATTACGTATCTAATTCGTAATCAAAGTCAGTCAAGCTATATATTATAATTGGTTCCTCTATCTTACCGATCATTAGATGGAGTTTCCACATTTTCTTTTATTCTTTTATTATATGAATTTTTCCCAAATTTATGCAGTAACTTTATTAAAAAAATCTTTCAAAACTTCCGTTAAATTACTAGTTTTGTAAGTTATGTTATTTCTAGCAACTCTACCTTGTACTTGAGAGAGATATTTCCTTCTCCAAAGGACATTTTCCGGACGATCTGTAAGAACCGATTTCCTATTTGGTTTTTCCCAGCAAAAATTAAGTTCTCTGAGCAATTTTCAGAGCTTAGTTCTCTTAATTTCAGGTAAAACTATATTTTTCCAATAAATATTTGTAATATTTAATATTTTTGAACATCTAATAATTCAATATGGCAAAACAACTCCTCTTCTTTAACAAGCGTTCCTTTAGATTATTGTAGGTTTGTTATCCTGCAAATTTTAACATTGCAAACCGAAGGTCTCTGGTATAAAATATTGCAATTTTTCAAAAACAATTTGAAACATCAATCTAAAATTTTTGGCACTTATTAACTACTTGCATCTTTGTATGTAATTTTCAAATCATAAATTCACTTTTGCAAAACTTTATGTTTAATAAACCATTAGTAAACTTTTATTTTAAATTATATCCCATATAATTTTTCCCTAGAATTGATGCTTACGGAGATATAACGAAAAAAAAAATGAAAAAAGTTCAAAATTTTAAAATTTTGAAATAAATATTTGCTGCTTCGAGGGCACTTTTTTAGACTAATGCATGGGTGAATTATTATCACCGGAGTGATTTACCTAGAAGCTAAAATTATGGCCATAATTTGCACATTTTCAAAATTTTGGAACCTAATTTGACTGGACTGGACTATATACCTAAATACCGATATTGCATTATTTTCCAAAAAGTTTTCAGACATATTTATTTATGAACTAACTAACTAAAGAAAATTTGCTTTTGTTTTTATTTCAGAATAAAATTAAGTAATTTTTACGTTCGAATAATAAAACAAAGAATTGTAAATCACCTTAATTTTCTTTTATAGGTGAAGTTTTCATTTTATGGCTATTTAATGGCAGCAGAGTGTTGTAAACTAAAATTATACTATTAGTTTTTTTAGTTGTTCTGTGTTTAAAGCATCGGGCGCAAAGAATTATGAAGCTTTACTAGGAAGTAATAACTTTTATTGTTGGTGATTCTTATTGACTCGCTAAAATTGGGACATAAAATAGTCTGTGTTGAAAGATCGTATCCCCTGTTTTATTTTAAAAATTTTTGCCAGTTAGTAATGTAATAAAAATATGTATAACCAGCATTCATAAAATATTTTATAGTTAATAAAATAGCAATTAGGTAAGAATACAAATCAACGATAAAGATGGATGGAAGGCTACAATTTTAAAATCAATAACAACTTTTTTTTTGATACAACCATTGATGAATTATACTAAGACTGCTCATTCTTATGGGAGGATTGGAAGCGCCAAGTATTAAAACTCGGTCATTGATAAAAGGTAGTTTTTACTGTACGTAGTAAAACGGCAAGGAATGATGTATATGCAGTGTTGGCGTATTGAATAGTTGATCTAAACTACGGGTACAAGTTTTTTTATCCCTTGGTTTATTATATTTGTTTAAGTTTACAAAGGGAACGTTGTAATGATCAAACCTTTCAGTAAAACTTAGCTAGGCTGTGGCAACCTTACATTTAAATCGATAAAAAGGTGGAGCTTACCCCTCTTAGTCGGTAGGAAGTGATATGCAGAATGGCCATGTTTTCAACATAAACCCGAAAATTTAAATATTTTATAATTGTTTCTAACAAAGACATGTATATCATATTAAAATACTGATATCTAATCATTGACAATATTGTTAATTGTCTTTTATGAATGAGACGGCGTACCAGTTTGCGTACCATTTAGGAACGTCAAAATTATAGTACAGGATAGGAATTCTTGGTATATTTCTTCTATGATACAACAAAACATAAAGGCACTACGTCACAAAATACTACCTTAAAATGTGACTAAAAAATATGATTCTGATTTTTTTCTTTGAATAGATAAATTTCTGGGAAAGCTACAAAATTTTAAAAAAACTGTACTTGAGTTTTCCTAGAATGACAGTTGCTTTTAAATAGATGTATAGAAGAAGGAGATTCTAAATTCTTTTTTTGTAAGCTCATCGATTTGAATGAAATTTGCATTATGTACAGAAAGTTGCTGGGTTCCGTATTATTTTGGATGAAATTGGTTCAGTAAAATTCAAAATGACGCCTATAATATGGCGAACAAAAAATTTATTTTTTCCGATTTTTTCCAAAATTGGCATGGGGGAGTTTTCGGGGTCGTATATAATGAATCTAAGATCGTTTTTAAAGAATTCGATATGGCATATCCAATATGGCAGACTAAATAATTTTAAACCTCCCGATTTTGTCCAAAAATGATGCAGCGAGTTTTTGAAGGTGTAAATTACGAATTTCTAATTATTTCTGAAAAAAAATCGATTAGGCGGATCAAATATTGTCGACCAAAAACTTAACATTTCCCAATTTTATCCAAAATTGGTATAGAAGAATTGTTGAGAGTGTAAATTACGAATTTAATATCTCTCGATTTTGATCAAAATTGATACTAGGGGTTTCTCAGAGTGTAAGTAACGAATTTAAAATTGTTTAAAAAAAACAATATAGGTGATGCAAAGAAGCGATCTAAAAATTTTATATTTCCGGATTATGCTTAAAATTGGAACTGAAGGGTTTTCAAGGGTGTGAATTAAGATTGACATTATTTTTTTGAATCTCAATTTGGCAGATCCAATAGGGTGGTTTGAAAATTTTATGTTTATAACATTTTTTCCAAATTGATGTTAGGGAGTCGTTGGAACCATAGATCAAAAATCTGAAATTCAATTAATTATAATTTAATGACAGATACAGTTTGGGGGACTAAAAGTTTCATATTTTTCAGATTATGTGCAAATTGATATTGGGGATTCTTGGGACGTATATTATGGATCTTAAATTAATTTCTTTAAATGCAATATAACGGAACAGGAAGTCTTGAAAGACAACGACCTCATTAGAGGACGTATATTTATGTAAATGTAGGAAACAATCTCGACTGCTTTTCTCATTAATTTTATTATTTTTCTTATCCGCAACTGCGATTTTCTCTTAAACGCCGCAATCTTTTCCAATAGTTTCAAAATTGGCATGTGATTGCCATGCAGAAACAGATTTAAGTTATTCAGTTTGTCAAATATATCACACAAATATGCCGGTTTAAAAAAAATCTGGTTCGGAAAAGCATCTGGAGTTTGCATGACTTTCCTCTTCCAGAAAAGTGTTAATTTCTTGATATAATTTGATTGCAGGGGATAAGACAGCTCCCATCTCCATGCAAAGTTTTTTGAATATCCTGGTTTTCAGCGGCCTAATTTTTATATAGTTTACTACGTCCATGATACGTTTCAATACAAAATTCAATTCACGGCTCATGGAATTCGACTCAAGTGCTTCATAACCGTAAGACATTCATTGAGCGCCATTAGTACATCCACCGATAGAATTTTTGGTAATAATCAACTTGGATTAATTAAATAATATTGTACACTTTTAGAATCCCCATAAAATTCTGAACTTCTTTTTGTCTTCTAGGTTTGTATTAATTCTCTAAATGAACTACAATAATTATTTACCAGCATAACTAATTCAGTAACCTGTGCGTATGTCACATTTAGTCAAATTGTCACTTTCAGTTGATTTTAATTGAAAATGAAAAAGGACAAAAATTCTTATGATGATAGGATACTGAAGGTAATAGAGTACGAACCCAAGAATGCATGTGATAGTTATTTTAAGATAAATATCACCGCCAATTTGACAATCCATAGTAAATAAAATCGAACAGAATGGCCGCCGAGGTCTCCAGACTTAAACTTTCTTGACTTCTCATGTTTGCTTGTAGCATTTTGATATCTTCGCACATTCATACAACGATATTTTGTATAGTTAGAAGTTTTACTTTCCTCTCACAAGTTGTCGCTTAATGTTATGAAGTAAACGTCTTTTCTTGATGTGCTCGGTGTAAAAGCGAGAGCATTTTTTTGTTTCGGCCATACCCTTGTGATAGTAAGTCAATGGTGGATGATGTGCCGAAGTGGGAGGAAGAAAAGAATGACATAAAGTTGTCTCATTTGGTATTCATGAACAATTATGTAGTGCTGTTTCTAGTCCTCTTTTTAGAGGCTCTTTTATTATTTTTTTTTTGGCAAATTAATCCGATATCAATTTATCCTGCCTTCTTATCTATAAAATTGCTCTTGTTGCTGTTTTCTGTTACCGAGCTTCCATGTTTCCTTGAATGTATGTTCCTCTTAGTTCAACCTGCAATTATATGTTTTTTATTTTGGGCTAATGGATGAGAGTGGAGACCACATGATCGATCTGGCGTTTTATTGATTTCTCTGGTCACCTTTTTCTGGAGGGCAC
Source organism: Diaprepes abbreviatus (assembly GCA_034092305.1). Classification (NCBI taxonomy): domain Eukaryota; kingdom Metazoa; phylum Arthropoda; class Insecta; order Coleoptera; family Curculionidae; genus Diaprepes; species Diaprepes abbreviatus. The sequence continues at coordinate 7,371,554 of JASJET010000129.1, forward strand.
ATCCAGCCCTTTTAGAGTTACCAGCCTCCTGAAACTGATCGATAAATATCGGGAGAGTCAGGGACAAGGCCTGTATAATTTTATTTAATTAAAGTATTAAAACTGATGTGAAGTCACCTGAGAAAAACATCGAAGACGTAGCATTTATTTTTATTTAAAGTGACTACTTTTATTAGTTTTCAAGTTCATGTTATGAAGCTATTTTTCTGGGGGATTTAGAAACAAAAAAAAATTTTACTTTACATATCTTCTTAGATCCTTAATCCTCTTACACAGAGAGGCTGATTTGATTAGGAATTTACTATCGAGAGTACAAATTGATTTTTATGTCTATGTTAAAAACAAGGATCACTTCGATTTGGGTACTGTGTTTTTCATTAAAATTTGTAATCTAACACAATACATTTAGTTTTTTTTTCAGTTCTATTTCTACAAAAAAAGCGTATACTGTGTCGCCATAGAGTTGCCTTTTTATAACTAAGCCAATTGACAAGGAAGACTTAGGTTACTGTCAATTAGCCAATGGGAAGCATTTTCAACATTGAAGAAAATGAAAAATTAACTGTTTTTACTCCTTTATTTCGCATTTTAACTGTGAATAAATCGAAAGTAGTTACGTTTAGGTACAGAACGTGTAATAGCAGAATTTTACAGGGAGCCTAAAAGTGTACATAAAATTGGGGGTCACTATTTAACAAATAAAAGTTGATTATAGCACAGATTCTTTTGGTTCATCCTGTATGATTTAATATATTGGAAAAAATTCGTACCACAAAAACAAAGTCGATGTATTCAAAATGTGTGGTCATTGGTATATATATCTTAAGGGATTTGGTCAACTCAATTACTTATTGCTTATCATTTTCTGATGTTTTTAATGAGATGATGTTTGAGGAATATCATGTTATTAATATTCTCAACGACAAGTTTAAAAACTCCATCAAATTAAGTTAAAATACGCTCAAAGTGACAAAATATTCAAACTTTTTCTTTAGTTGAATTTCAAGTTTATGAGCCAATCATTTTTTATTTAAATTTTCTTTAACTTTTTTTAACTTATAACATAACAAGTAAAGTTTATTCTGATAAATTTTATAAAATATACTAAAAAATGAGAGAAATTGAATTAAAAAATACTTTATTTTATTGAATTTCTGATAAAATTTTGTTCATATACTGGGTATCTAGTAAGTATAAGGTAAGCTCTCAGCAGTCAACAGAAGGCGTCAAAATAAACCTAGTATTTTATACAATTATTTTCCTAAGGTGCCCTATTACGAATCTATGGGACCCAAAAAGGCCACCTAGTGAGTTACTTTTTGGGCTGTGGCTTTTGAACAAATTGGTATATTTTAATGAAACTTTAACATATTGAATGACCAATAATAATAATTATTTTAGGCAATAAGCTGATTATCGCGAGTACAAGGTACGCAAGCATATCTAAACATAAGGTGAGAACTAATTAGTTTGAAACCAGTCTGCAGGTGGCGGCGCACTGTCAAGAGAGAGGCTTCCACCCTCTTCTGGTAGGAAATGCTTGTGACATTTTAGATTCTCGAAAAATCTTGTATCTAAATCAAGTTAAAGAGGCATTGAAGTGTTTTCTAGAAGTAAATTTATAGTATTTTTTTGAATAATTTCTGTATATATTTTTTTAATGTTTTAACTATATATATATATATATATATATATATATATATATATATATATATATATATATATATATATGTATATATATATATATATATATATATATATATATATATATATATATATATATATATATATATATATATATATATATATGCATAAAAAGTACTGATTTGCCGAAAAGAGTGTAATTTTGCGAATTGATGATACAAGACGACCCTCGATTTTTTTATAACATAATTTGGATTGATGAAACAAAATTTACAAAAAATGGCCTTTTAAATAGGAAAAATTCCTATATTTAAAGTTATTCAAATCCTCCTGCAGCAAAATTTTGAAATTTTTGATGACTTCAACTGGAAAATGATGTAGCTGTAGAGTTATTCAGTTTTTCAAAATCCCAACTTCAATGTTAACATGCCGCAATAGCGATTGTCACAAAGACAAAAAAATGGTTCAGCGATTTCTCTTGCAAACATGGTACACAAAACTGCTGCATTTTGAAGTATTATAGGAAGTTCTTGCAAGGCATCTGGATAGCGTACCGCACTGGTCTATTTAGCACACCAAAATGATCATGTAACTTCCGAAATGCCACTCTAAAATTTTCGCTATTCATAAACATTCCTTTGAACTGTAAATATATATATATATATATATATATATATATATATATATATATATATATATATATATATATATATATTTACGAAATTGACAATTGACAAAATTACGAAATTTGACAATTAACAAATGAAATAGTCAGCGATTCGAAAAACTATACCTTTATAATAAGGATAACGGCTTTTAACTACGAAGCTATTCTCTCTTCACATTTAGCTATTTGTAAAGTTTAACATTTTTGCAGGGAATGACTTATCTAATCTACCGATCATACACATTTTAATTTAGAAATTTCACACCCTTTTTCTAAAGACATTAATCATTGACAACGTTTTATCTTCAAAGTTAATTAAGAGCAATACCCTTGGTATGGTGCATTTACCTCTTGAAAATTTGGATATTAATTTTGTAACCTAGATCAACCGAAACATTTTTAATGTTGAATCTTCAAGTTTCAGAAATATACGAACTAGAGGAATATAGGGTAAAGTAGTACAGTTTTGTAATGAGTGAAAATATAATTCACTACTATTTTGGCAAAGCGTTTTGCGCTGTTATATAATAACAAGTGAGCGCCACTTGTAAAATATACACAGGAAAATATTTGAGTACAGGGTGTCCCATTTTCGATAATTATGGGAAATTGAAGTCATTATCAAAGACAGAAATTTGCAGTTTTCACCCTAGAAATGAAAGAATCTGGAGGTAAATTTGTCATAGTTTTCTTAGTTTTTAATCTTGTTGGAAAACTTTGTATTTTAATACTGTATTTTTATTATACGTTAGGTTTTTACAAAGGTAAAAACCGATTTTGATACAGTTTTTTACGTAGGGTTCAGTGGTATAGTTAATCTTTTTTATAAAGTGCGAATAGAGGAATGCCTCCCAGATATGTGGAAAAATAAATATTCAGGGCGCTTATAAACATACAACGTGAGAACTCTAAATGATGACTGGTATAAATGGTAGAAGAACTAACCTACAACCGATGGATAAGCGTAGGATTGTCACAAATTAGAGAATCTAGAGAGCATCGATTCTATCTACCAGGAAATATATCTATCATAAAGGAAATCAAACAAATAGCAATTCATGAGTGGGATTCATTATACACAAAAGGTTATATCAGCATATACACTCATTTAAAGGAATATCGAATAGGATCGTTTACATTCGGACCTGGTGAAATATACTATGATCTAAGAGGTTGAAGGCTACTGACTTCTAGTGTACATCCGACAACATTGTATAAAAAACGTTTAATTTTACTGTGGTAGATTTCATAATAATTTACCTCCAAGTATTAAGGATTCACTGAATGTAAATATTTTCAGGGGGAGACTTAAAAAAGTCCTGCTGCAGAAAAATTATTATTTTCTTAAAGAGTTTTATTAAATAAATAACTGCCTTCTACATGAGCGCTGCAATATATATGAATTGGTGTTTGCTTCACGTTTATCAAAATTTATGTCTCTGGTGTTTGAATAAAGAACTAAAAAAATTCTTGTAATGTATCAAATTTGGGTTTTGTCTGATGTGCAACTGTTCATTGTTGTCTGTTTTTATTATTATGATATTTATTTTATTTTTTACTGCCTTGTGTTTATAATAGTATTTTAGACATAGTGAACTTTTCTTCAGTGTGTTGTAAATATGGTAATATGAAATAATTACAAATAACTCCATTACCTGACATTTAATTTAGTTAATTAGTTCTTATGCATCTGTAACTATTCAGACCAAAACTTTTAAGGTACGTAACTAAAACTACAGTTTAGGATTAGGCTAAGTGAATGCTCGTAGCTATTTTAATTTTTTTGAAAACGTTTTTTATTATTATATTTACTTTAAACTTTTTTAAATACTATTCAGAATTCTGGCAGAGAAGCAACAACTTAACATGGGGTAATTTTTTAATAGCAACATAACCTAACAATCCGAATCATTTATTGAATGGGCACAGTGAAAAAATGAAGATTTAATGAGGCTATACGTGAGTAATTAAGATGGAACTACAGATTAACATGTTTTATTTACTACATGTCTAAAATTAAACAAAATTTGTGGCAGGCGCTAAATGACTTGAGTACTGTCAAATTAATCGACGAAAGTACACACTTGTTGCCGAATGACAAGTAAAATTAGTTTTTTATTTTCTTAATTTGTGTATTTACCGAGGTATTGATATAATTTTTTTATACCCATGCATGTTTTTGTTTTGTTACTAAAAATCGTCTAATTTGCTGCTATGACTACAAACAGAGTTAATTCTTTAATGAACTTTTTAAATGAGCCCTCTTTAGAGGCATAACTTAAAATATTAGGACGGTATATACATAATGTAGAATTTGAAAAACAAAATAGGAGTGTAGTCCCATTGTTGTAAATTTAATTAAAATATATTTGTTAAAAATAATTTGCCCTCCTGATGCAAGGAAACATAGTGTTGTTTTATATGTGTGTTGTTTGGGGGTGATGAAGCTTGGTTGTAAGAGGGAATTGATGATCTGGTTCATATCAGTGATGAAGTAAAAAATAATGTTTTTAACCTTTTAAAGCCTGGTAAGATAAACATAAAAACATGGGTAAATTTTTCTTACCGTGTCGCCAGTGCGTTGAAGACAATTACAAATCCAAATTATTATTATAATAAATTTACTGTTACATAAATTCAAAAAATTCTTAAGTCCTTTTCTGTATTAGACTGACCTAGAGACGGCCATCATCGAAGCAGACATGTTTGTTACGTGCTTGAGGTACATTGGGCAAAAACAAGCTAAATATTTATTCTGTCCTATATAAATATTGCAGGCCTGTTATTATTGTTGTTTATTTGAACAAGGGCTAATGGATGTTTTTGATGTTTGTATTGTAGACTATTTCAAAAAGATTATCGAATTTTAGAGTTTTTTACACAAACAAGAACTTGAACAAGTATGTTTATGTTAAATATCCAATATTTTTAAAGCACAACATCTATTTGTATTTAAATCAGTCAGATAAAGAGTCGATGAAATTTGTATACAGTTTACAGCTTGGTTTAAATCATTTCTCGAGGAACGTTTTCATATGTGTGATATAGGCAAAGAACGATTCACAGTTAAACATAGGTTTGACAAGTGAAATTTGAGAACTGACTAAGCTGCCCAATTATAAGTCGAGATGATTAGCGTTTTGAACTTTGGATTATTTCTACCCAATCCTAGGAGTTTATAACACATATAGTCAAGAAGCTCTCTAGACACCGTGTTTATTTTTATCCGCCAAATCTGATATCAGAATTAACTTTTGCACAGTAAAATACTTAGAATTAAATAAGTGAAACATTTGTTCAGAACTCAATTATAAAAAAATGTGCAACAGTAATAGACTAATACTATTAAATTATAATTAAAATATAAAAAAATATATCGTACAGCTGACGGAGTATCTTAGGGACATGAGAAAATTTCAAAGACGAGTTGAAGAAATAATGAATTGGCTCAGCAATGCCTCGATACACTGAAACAGAAGCTCTCTGTTATTGCAGGACGGTTAAAGAGATACAAGACCAGCAGTAACTGAAAACGAGACAATACGCTGTTTCAACGATCAGCTAAACTCTCCACCTAACATGGCACATAATAGATATCCCAACAGAGAATAGGTAAAAGAGTTTTGGGGAACTTTCCCCACCCGTCAATTGTAATATTACAGCTGGCTGGATCAATAAAGAACACCAAATCTGCCAAGATTCTAGCCAGATGCAGTTTGAACCATTTACCATCGAGGATATCTCAGGAATTCCATAAATGGAAAGTTCCAAGTCTCGACCGGGTCCAGAACTACTGGTGTATGCACCATCAACTGGCTAATCTTATTTAATGATATTTTTCTTAACCAAGCAAAAATGCCAGAAGAGCAATGGGATGAAAGGAGCAATTAATTATTGACTCTGTCATATGTAGCAAGCCTGTTCCAACCGAAGAAACCTCTTTGCTGTTTATGTGGATTATAAGAAGGCCTTCAACTCAGTGCCACATGAGTGGCTCACAACTATATTGATAATATATAGGGTTGATATTCATTTTGTTTCTTTTCTTGAACGTATCATATCAACCTGGAGAACTAGGATCCAATTGTCATCCAATGATATCATCGAAACGAATACAATCCCAATAAGAAGGAGAATATTTCAGGGCGACTCACTAAACCCATTGTGGTTCTGCGTTGCAATGAACCCACTGTCACACCGTTTAAATTTCACCAGATATGGCTTTAGTATTAAAAATAACAACGAAGGGGTAGTAAGATCGAATCATCTTCTATAAATGGATGATCTTAAACTGATGGCTACTACCAACAACCAGCTGGATGCTCAAAATTATGGAGAAGTTCTTGAGGGATATCGGAGTGCAGTTTGGACTTGACAAGTAAAGTATTTTGAACATCGTTAACCGGGAGCATTTGAGATAGAAAACGGTGAAACTATAGGTGCAACGAAAGCAGAACAAATATACAAATATCTAGGTATGAAGCAGGCTAAAAGAATGGACTATCGCACTCTCAAGGCCGAATTAACAACTGAATTTGTTAGAAGGGACAGGCGTGTATTGGGAACTCACTTAAATCGCAGAAATTTGTTTAATGCTTTCAACACAGACGCATGCTCTGCACTTAACTACTCTTTTGGAACTGTGAAATAAAGCAGGACGAACATTAAAAATCTGTAATGAAAAATAAGAACACTTGTAACAAAAGCAAACAAATACGATGCTCGTAGTGCTATTAAACGTACTATGCTTCCAAGACATCAAGAAGGAAGAGGATTGGTGGATATTGGTTAGCAGCGGGACCAACAAATAATAAATTTGTGTCCATATTTCCACAAGTTAGCGGATTCTTCCATACTATATCGAGCAATATGCGAGGCAGATGATTCAACGCCGCTACAGCTGAGGGAACAGGATATTACGTCTCTTTAGCAACCTGACCACGAGAAGCTATAAACCTGGCTACAGAAGCCATTTCATGGGCGGCATATAATTGAGGTCAATCAGGACAATGTCGATAACTCAGCGTCGAACTACTGGTTGATTTCAGGACAGATTTCTCCGGAAACGGAGGGCTTTTTTAGCCATCTAAGACCAGGTTATTCCGACGAAAAACTATCGGAAGTTCATCATCAGAGATCCCTCAATAGAAAACGATTAATGTAGATACGGCTGTTAAACATCAGAGACAATCCAGGGAATAATTGGAGGATGCCAAGCGTTTGCCGCAACAGGGTATAGAGAAAAACAGGACTCAGCCGTTTATATACTCCACCAAGAGTTGCAGATAAATTAAATCTATTGCAGGTAGAAAAACTACCTTATTACAAACACAATCCGGAGAGAATCCTTAAGAACAAAGAGCTCAAGTTGTATCGGGACCCAACGGCTCTAAAAGATCAGACAATTGTTCATAACTGGAGTGATACCAAAGAATCTCCTAGAGAACATCAAGGATCTGGGTCTTAGTGAGTATCTGTGTAAGCCGATTCAGAAAGCAGTCCACCTTGCAACCGCACGGACCGTCCGAAAGTTCGTAGCAAATACAGCAGACCACGTCATCTAGGACCCGATAACATGGAAAGAGTTCCCACAGAGCTTTATACTTTTGGTATCTTTGTATACCTGGAGGGAGTGCGAAGCCGATTAGCTTGAAATCATATTAATACTAATAATATTTTTACCTATATATAAAGGGTTTTCCAATAAGAGGTGTCATTTTGAAAAGCCCGCTATTTCGGTAGATGTCACTTTTGAAGCTGTAAGTTTTTGACGTTTGACAAGTAGAAACTACGCCATAAATAAAGATGGAACGATACACGCTTCAACAACGCATTAAAATTATTAAAATTCACTATAAAAATGGTGAAAATTTGGCAGAGACGGTTCGTAAAACTCGAACATTTTTGGGTCGTCATGAAGCACCTTGTCGGAGCGCAATAAAGAAATTGGTGAAAAAATTCGAGCTGTTGGGACAAGTTAGTTATGTGAAGAAGAAAACCCGTGCACGTCGCTCAAGAACAGCCGAGAATATTGCTGCTGTAGCCGAAAGTGTTGAAGAAAACTCAGGTTTGTCCATTCCTCGTCGTTCTTTGGAATTAGGGATTCCACAAACGTCATTACACCGTATTTTGCATAAAGATTTGGGTCTTAAGGCTTATAAAGTTCAGTTAACGCAAGAACTCAAGCCGGCCGATCATCAACAACGTCGTGCCTTTGCTGATTGGGTTCTTGAAATGCATGAAAATGATCCGGAATTCCATCGAAAAATCATCTTCAGTGATGAGGCCCATTTCCACCTCGGTGGCTTCGTCAACAAACAAAATTGTCGCATCTGGGGCTCGGAAAACCCAAGAGTTATTGTTGAAAAGCCTCTCTATCCTGAACGTGTGACTGTTTGGTGCGGTTTATGGTCCGGCGGGGTCATTGGACCTTACTTTTTCGAAAATGAGGCTGGAGTAACAGTTACGGTGAATGGATTGCGCTATCGAGAGATGATTAATGATTTTTTATGGCCGGAATTGGATGGTATTTATCTGGACCACGTTTACTTTCAACAAGACGGTGCTACGTGCCACACAAGCAACGAAACCATTGATCTTTTACGGGAAAAGTTTCCGGGCCGTGTTATCTCTCGAAGAGGTGATCACAATTGGCCACCGAGATCTTGTGATGTGACACCTTGCGATTTCTTCCTTTGGGGCCACGTGAAAGACAAGGTCTACGCCAACAGCCCAGCGTCGATTCAAGACCTCAAAGATGGAATTCGTGAGGCTATCGAGGACATAGGGCAGCCACTTTGCGATTTGGTTATGGAAAATTTCATGAAAAGGATATGGTCCTGTAGGCATGGTCGTGGTGTCCATTTGGCTGATGTTATTTTCCATCATTAACGGCATACCTTCCTCTTTATAATGTAATAAATATCCGATCATTTATCTTAAAAAATGGCATTTTTCTTTGAATATCAAAATAACACCTCTTATTGGAAAACCCTTTATTTTACATTAGTGCAAATGTAGTCTACTCTGTATGAACTCTTATGTTATATTGCCACAAATCAGAATGCAAACTTTTACACCATTGGGACCTGGGTATAATTTTCACTACAAACAGTCATTGCGAAAAACTATTAATGTTGAGATTCCACTCAGACAAGTATTAAAATATGCAATAATTTCAGTGATTTAGACTTAATTTATCACAATGTTTTGTATGTTCTTATTTCTGTTTCTTATCTTCTTGAAGTTAAATAAAGGTGTGCTCAGGAAATTACCTATAGTGTGTTTTGAGGTCAGTTAGATATAAATTACGTCATTCACATAAATAAAGAAGCACTTACTTTAAAATTTATGTGCTCTAATAAACATAAATTTACTTTTACGATTGCAATATTTAGTTTTGAGATAAATAGAAATAGCTTTACAACAGCTTATTCATTACGTATAATAGTTAGTGTAGATGGTAAAAAAATTTTATTATTTAAGGATATTATAAAAAACGTTTGGTTATTTCGTTGTTGAAAAACAAGGAAACACAATCATAATATTTAAAAGGAACTACTATATTTTATACCACTAAATTTATTAAGAAAACAGTGACTGCAGTTTCAACTCACAGAGTCATTTTCAAACTGAATTTACAAGGGTAGGCTAAGTATTCAATACAGAAACATGAGAAAATTTAACAAAAAATTTATTGTTAACTTAGCCTACCTTTGTAAATTCAGTTTGAAAATGACTCTGTGAGTTGAAACTGCAGTCACTGTTTTCTTAATAAATTTAGTGGTATAAAACATAGTAGTTCCTTTTAAACTTTTCCCGAAGATTATTAACTACCACATAGTAACGGCTACCAGCATCAACAATCATAATACTTCATTGGACTTGTTTGAACCATTTCGATCATAACTGTTTAGCTTCAAATATATGTACCAAATGAGTTTAATTTTTTTGGTTGAATTGTTGTTGGCCTGCTGCTAAAAAATTATCTTCAATTTTATTTATTATTTTCGACCTTCTTTTTTGCGTAAAAACGCTGGTTATAATATTCTTGATATCGATAAAGCGTTTTCCGATAATTATTATGGTAATTTTCATTTATTGAAATACCGACATGAGAAATAACAAAATCACTCTAAAGTAATAATCCATTACTAGGTTATTATCTCATTATTTTTTGATTTGGTGCCCTAAAAAGTAATAAGAGAAAAATTTGCGCTCTTTTCGTTTGATATTTCAAATTAAATTAATACAGTTTATGACCCTCATAATGCAGAGTGGCTATTTTCCTGAAAAGACTTCAAAACCTTCCATTAAGAGTTATTTAGCACATACTTAAATGTTGATTTTGGTAATAAAGGTAACATATTTAAGTCGTCTAACTTACAAATGCATTAATCAAAATCGAAGAGAATTTTTTAATATGCTGCAACTTTAATTGGCTATGTCTGCACAAATTTTGATTACGATATTTTCTCTATGCTCATTTTTTGTGCTTTCTGATCATAAGGTTGTTCTGACCAATACTATAAATTGGGTAAAACATTCATTGCAGATAATTTTCTAGTCTTTCGTGAACAATGCTCTCTGAAATACGGAAAAACTATTAATTATTCTAGTTACTTATCAACAACATTTCATATTGGAATGTGATATATTTAATAAATGTTTCACTTTATAGGACCTATTTGTCGAACAAGTCGGACGATGTCCAAAGAGTTCTGTCCATTAAATTGGTCCTATTAAGGTTAGAGAAAAATTAACTTCGGTTTTTGAGCTACTTATTGATATTAAGACGACTTCAGTTTATTGATCGAGCAAATAATTTCTGACCAAACGATAACGATGCTGTAATCAGACGGTTAGATTGTGTGAAGATGGGCTCGTTGGTAACGTCCTGAGCTCGGTCAAGAGATTTTGTAATTGAATTGGTAATGAAAACTGAGAAGGTCTTGCATACAAAAAGCTCCACAAATCGTATGAAGAAATTATTTTCTGAAAACCTCCATAAAAAAAGACCTAATGGACTCAAATCTGGGCTATTGGCCGGACACCTAATTGCGTCATATCTTCCAATCCAAAAGTTATATTGATTGTTAAGGTACTCAGTAACTGGAATCACTTTGTGCGGCGGTACGACATCTTGTTGCCAAATCAGATTATTTTAGTGCTGAAGTGGGATTCTTTAAATTCTACATTGCTATCAATTAAATTTAAATATGGCTCACCATTTAAAATAATTGGCCCAATAATATTATTTGCCAACATGTTAAACCAAATGTGAATTGATTGCCGACCCTGTATTTTGTGGGGTTTTCAGTTTCCCAGTTAAATTCTATACTGGCATAAATTTATAAGAATAATATTTGTAAAATTGCAGTGTGGAGTAAAATTTATACCAAGATTTATTGGAATATGATGCGGCATTGGGAATAGATCTTTCCGGGTCTTCTTAAAATTAAATTATTATAGATAATTTAAATTACAAGACTAGAGTGAAAAATTACCTTAAAAAACTCCTCTGGAACAAGCCCGAAAAAGAAGTAATCAATAAGGCTACAAAAGTCTTGATGGTTTGTAGACACTTTACGGGAAAAAGATGGGGTACAAACCCAAAAATCCTGCGGTGTATGTACACTGTAATAGTGAGACCAATCATCACATATGGGGCAGTGATCTGGAGCAAAAGAACAGTCTGGCTAATATGAGAGCTAACCTCTTGAAAGTTCAAAGACTGGTCTGTGTCATGTATAACCAGGGCAATGAAAACCTGACAAATAGCTGCCACGGAAGTAATCCTAAACCTCACACCTCTACATATACTTTTAGAGAATGAATGACGAAGATAATTTATAGGATTATGAGAGATGAGGTCATAAAATGGAGGCCCAATCTCTTATCCAGAAATTGACAAATCTGGAAAATGCCCCAAAAAGAAATTCAACTTTGTGAAAAACTCCAGTACAGAGTTGAGTCGCAAGAGCGAATGGGACAGAGACACCATTGAAAACTCAGCAAGAAATCTATTATATGGTATACAGATGGCTTCAAGGCAACGGAGGGAACTGAAATAGAAATGTGTGGACCCAGCACCAGACACTACGAAAGCTTGGGTAAATCACCAAGCATTTTTCAGGCAGAAATACATGTCATTAGGATATGTATTCAATTCAATAAGGAAGAAAACTATCAAGGCCAAGAGATTATCATCATGTCATGTAGTCAAGCAGCCATCGGTGCTCTGAAGTCTCAGTTTATCAGCTCCAAAATAGTCTGGGATGCCTAGAGGAATTAAATGATTTGAGTAAGAGTAATCAAGTCACCCTCATGTGGGTACCGGGACACACCGAGATAAAAGGGGGTGAAATTGTAGACAGGCTCGCGAGGAAAGGGACTGAAACACCATTTCTAGGGCCAGAGCGTTCCTGTGGAATTAGTAGCAGCGTAATGCTGGAAGAACTAAAGATGGAAGAATAAAGTAGGGGATCCAATTATTTCATGGAGCTGCAAAGATTGAGACAAGCGAAAATACTTCCTGGGACTACGACCAGAACAGATTCAAAGAATGCATAAGCTTAAGTAAAAACCAACTCCATCTGTGAGGAGGAAGACAAAACCTCTATTTAGATCCTCTAAGAGTGCAGCGCTCAAAAATATTCCAATGGTGTAGTTCTTGGGTAAACATCAAATCGAAGAAGGGGAGCTACCTACCTTGATGTCGTCACACATTCTAAAGTTCCTGAGGAAAACAGGACTGGAGGATCTGCTCTAGCCGATAAGGTAACTTTTACGACTTGGTAGCAGTAAGGGGCACAATAGATCTACCAGCTTGAAGTGTACAGACCCCAACTCTACGCACATACACATATACCTTAAAAATGATCTTGAAACACCCTTTATAGTTTAACAATATTTTATTTTCCCAATTCTGACAACTTGTCAAATAATTCAAGTTACTTAAACGACTTCTCAAAATAAACTGTCGACGAAACCGATCTGGACCCTTTATATACCCTTTTTCCGAAAACCAGAAGATTCCACGTTTGGAAAATAATAGGAAAATATGGTTTCAACTAGCCCCCAGAGATCCAGCATTTGTGCCTACACAATCTAAAATGTATTTTTATGAAAAACATTTTGAAGTAAATTTTGATAATATTTGTTTATTTTTCTTATATTAAAAGTCATTCTTTTTCAAGTAGTGAGCAAATTATGTCAAAATTACTATTAAATAATATTAATCTAAAATATAGCCCTTGACAGCGATGACGTTAGACCGTAATGACGTCATTTACTTTGACTGGTGTTCGTTGTCAGGTGACTTTAAGGAGTTTTAATGATATCTAAATTATTAAAAAAAAAATTATATTTTTATTTGAATACAGTCAACATCCCTATTGTTAACAACTCACCAATTACATCTAAACCATTGAAGAAAAAATATAAATTTTGCTCCCGTAGACCTATATTACCTAAAAACATGTCTGATTGCTGGAAAAATGGTAGTCCTCTATACTAAGAATTAAATGACGTAATGACGCTCCAACTATTTTTTTGAATTTTGCACTATGTCCATAAAGTAAAACTATCAGAATTTTATCAGGCCGTGAACGTTAGTATAATGCCGTGATAATAAACCAGATAAGCTAAAAATAAGCTGAAAATAAAAGGAACAATATAAATTTGAAACTAAGCATTTATTAATTGTATGTGCGTTGCTTTACATTGTTGATTGTATCTAATTGTGTATACGTATCTAGCTCTGAAGTAAATTGGAGGTAATTTTCCCAGTACATATTGTGTTTGGGGACGGCTAACGCTACATTTGAATAGAAATGTAAATAATAGTCAATTTACTTACTATTAGTGGAATATTATAATAAAATGTAGATTCTTGAAATAATGTTAAAAACATTTATGGTTTAATCAGTAAAATATTATTTAAATAATCAGATCATATTCCTACTTTTTGTTTAAACTGTGACAAAAATACCAAGCTATAATTTTACGAAAAGTACCTATATTAATATAGTTTTTTTAAGTTCAAATGTAGTGTTTTTTTTATATTTAGCACCAGAATTTATTATAAGATATATAAAAAAAATTTAGATAAAAAAATTGTAGGATTTCTTCCATTTTATTTTGTAGATTTATTTCAAAAACAATGAAGCATCGTAAACTTGAGGAATATGGATCTTTCTAGATTTATTTTCATACTACATTTCTAGATCTTCTACTATAGGCATTCTATGTTGAAAATAAGGAAATATAATTTTCTAAAAAGTTTTAGGCCTTCTTTCATAGACATCCCATGAGGATATTAGCAAAGATGTCATTAAATAAATTAGGAACTCGTAGAAAATAAACCTAAAATCCTACAAACTAAAGTCCGTTACAATATATATATATATATATATATATATATATATATATATATATATATATATATATATATATTGTAGTGTTTCTCGGATGGGAACATGTGAATCAGTATTAATCCGGGAATACGAGGTTTGTCCTCAAAGTATCGAGCCGGCATTCATATTTCCGCGTCAAAACTTCCGAGCGACCTCTATGGGGCATGGGCGTCACCAGTAAGTCTTCATGAACTCATTGGTGTGCGCAGTTACTGACTGAACTGGTTAGTTCGTGAACGGTGTGCGTTTGTTTGCAGTGTCTTTTTTTCGTCCGTCGCATTTTGTTATTGTAAAAAGTGACGGAAAAATTAGATCAACGAATTTACATCAAGTTTTGCTTTAATCTTGGAAAAACTTGCTCGGAAACAATTAATATGATGAATAAGGCAATAAGAGAAACAAAGTGACAGTCTTCACAGTGGAAGCATTCTGAATCGCCACGACCTAAAAATGCACGTCAAAGTCGGAGAAAATTGAAGATCATGTTGACTGTTTTCTTTGATTATGAAGGTGTTGTGCACCACGAATATGCTCCGAGAGGTCACACAATCACTAAGGAATACTATGTTGAAGTATTGAAAAGATTGCGTGACGCTGTCAGAAGAAAACGGCTACATCTTTGTACAAGCGGTAATTGGCTGCTTCACCACGACAATGCGCCAGCGCATTCATCGAAACTTGTGCAGCAATATTTAACAAAGCGCCAAGTTGTACAGCTTCGCCAACCTCCGTACAGCCCCGACGTAGCTCCTTGCGATTTTTGGCTCTTTCCCAGATTAAAAATGCCGCTCAAAGGACACCGGTTCGATGACAAAGAGACGGTTGAAGCTAATGCGACGAATTCACTGAAGGCAATTCCGAAAACTGACTTTCAGGACTGCTTCAGGAAGTGGGGATACCGCTGAGAACGTATTATTTAATTAAATGGGGACTACTTTGAAGGATGTCACTCACTGTATGATAAAGAATAACACCAATACGGAGATATGAAGGCAGGCTCGATACTTTTGGGTTAAACCTCGTACATCCGTTTGTTCATTTGTTTCCTTGTAGAAGTTTGCAGACATTCCGCGAAAATCTCATTTGGCATCTTATGTGCTTGAAACTAAAAGAATTTCAAGATGCAGCGGGCTTTATACGCGGTCGCAGATAGTAACGCTTGGTTGGCGTTGTCTGCTTGTTTTTTATACTGAGTTTATGTTCTTCTAGTCTCTCTTCTTTGATTTTCTAGATTGATTTTGTCTTTTGGATTTCTTAAATAAGATCCTGTTGTTTTGTATGGTTTGTAGGCTGTAGATATGTTATGTTTCCGGAGCAATCTGCCGATTCTGTCTGGTGTGTCTTTTAAGTAAGAAAGTATGTTGATTTGTCTATCCTTGGCAAAAATGAAAGATATCTTGAAAAATCCTGCTTACAAACCAGTGTCAAGGGATCGTACGACATATCTTAAGAAAACAGCAAAGACCAAAATCATGGACTCCCCTATAGAACTGGATGTCAAACAGAAACTGATACCACGGGAAAAATTCAGCAGGTGCCCTAGACTATACAGACTTCCAAAGATTCACAAGCAAAATACCCCTCTAAGACCCATCGTTGGCGGTTACAACTCTGCCTCTCAAAAACTAGCGAAAGACCTCGTTTGCTTCATGCAACCATGTGTTGAGAACGCCGCTTCTTACGTTAAAAACTCGGAGCACTTTTTAACTATACTACACTCCGTAAGAATTGACAGAGACGACATCATTGCAAGCTTCGACGTAAAATCCCTGTATCCGAGCATACCGATGAATAAAGAACTGGACCAGATCGCTCAAAGAGAGGGTTTCCTAACTCATATTATGGACCTCACCAGACATTGCTTTAAAAATGCATATTTTTTGTTTGATGGTCAGATATATAGGCAGATAGATGGTGCGGTCATGGGCTCTTCACTATCTCCAGTTGTGGAAAATCTATTCATGACCTATTTCGAAACGAAAGCTCTTAAAAAATTTCATCTCAAACCTAAACTGTGGTGTTGCTACGTTGATGATGTATTTGTAATATGGCCTCATGGCAAACAACAGCTTAAGTGCTTCCATGAGTTTCTTAATTCTATCCACACAAAGATACAGATTATTTTGGAACTTAAGGACAATAATCAGCTTCCATTTCTATACGTCCTCGTTGCTAAAACAATGGATGGAGATTTGCGAACACAGTATATCGAAAATCAACCCACACAGACAGATACCTGAATGCTGATTTTCACCATGACCCTCACAAATACAGGGCGTAGCCAATACCTTAATATTGAGATCCCTTCGTCTAACTGATAACCAGGGAAAAGAAAAAAATTGTCCCAAATAAAAACGGCCCTGAAATAAAACAGTTACAAGACACCAACCATAAATAAGGCAATACAATTGCAACAAAAACCAACGCAAGAAAAAAGGCCACTTGCCTGGGATAGACAAATTACCATGCTTCCTTATATAAAGGGCACAACAGACAGAATCGGAAGATGGCTTCGGCAACATAACATACCCACAACCTACGAGCCACACAAAACAACAGGATCTTATTTAAGAAATCCAAAAGACAAAATCAATCTAGAAAATCAAGGCGTATATAAAATCACATGTGGCACCTGCAATAAAACATACATAGGCCAGAACAACTGAAGTGTTTTTGAACAAAATAGGATAATCATCTTGTAGAGAATTAAAAAGCCTTTAAAATGATTTTTTGCAGATGTCAATATCTTTATTTGTGGCTTAGAAAACTGCAAAAGAATATCAAAATTGGCATAGATTTTAATTTATAATAACTATTGCAAAAACTAACCTACAACTTTGTTATTGCGTGAAAAGTTGGGTCTTGTAGTACTTAATACATAGTAAAAAACTTAAAGCGATATTTAAAATATTTTTTGCAAAATTACATTTAATTTTCTCAGATGTATTTTTTTTGTTATAACATTACATGTACAATAATGAAGATACAATGATTTTACAGATATCTTGTGAAAGAGGAATACTTATATTATCTTAATAAATCATTTAAAGGACGACATTATCCCCCTAATTCACTAACATGGTTTAACTTTAAAACCGGTCTAGATTGACAGTAGAGAATTTAAATTAACAAGGGTAAGTCGAGCAAGTTTTGAATCTTTAAAATACAATTAAAATAATATCTTAAAAAAAAAAAAACAAAACTGGTCATCTAGAAAACCTTATTTCCGAGGCAACTAGATCGGGTCTAAGTCTTAAACCTCTTAGTGAATCTGGCTATATAATTCTTACCTTATAAACTAATTGAAATAGCGCAAAAATAGATAACACAATATTCGTACTTGCTCAAAATTCATTGTTATATAATTTCATTTGTAAATCATTTTATTATGGTAATTTAAAGATATAATTACACTATAGTAAAAGTAAAACAATTCTTTATATTCCTTAAATCTTTTTAAAGATCAATTCTATAAGAGATTCAGTTCACTTAACGTGTCTGCTAGAAAATCTAAACCCTATAAATACAAATAAGTATGACTAAAGAGCTAAAGCAACAAAACATCACAACTAAATCCTTGAAAATCGAAGTGCAAGTTCAAAGGTTGTTATTGGACTTTGTAGCAGGATTTTCTCTATTCATCAATGAATAATTCTCACGCTTACAAAGAACTTTGAGAAAGCTATACATTTTATTCTGTGAACTTAATTTGCTTTTGCAACGGATAAGGAAGTGTAGAAGTCACATATTTTTAATGAACTTGTAAAGTATTATTTTTGCAAGATCATTTTATACCAGGTTTAGTAACTGACACCTGATTTTAAAATAATCGCAACTGGGTGTAATTATTTTTAAATTCTCTACGCAATCGATTTCTTTTTCATCTTGTAAACTCCTTTTAAATATATAAAATATATCGCTAAAGGGAGAGTTTTTTAATCTCCCATCTAGTTTTTGTTATATAAAATATGGACCATTTTTTCCCGAAAAATAAATTGGTGACCACCAATCCAAAAAGTCTTTTGAATACTGTGAAGATGATATTCCCAAAATAAGGTTTTTGAACTCATCAACCATCTATTTTGGATCACACAGTTTGTGATCCATATAAGGAAACAAAAAGAAAACATTTGGTGTCAAATCACGTTTTGAGTACCCAAAAAGTCACCTTGAGCAGATGAGACAGCTCGCGTTGTTATGATGGAGAATGATTCATGGTTTTCTGGTTGTTTTCCTCAGTTTACTGAAGAATTCCGGCAAATAAATCGCTGTGTACCATTTTGAATTAACTGTTCTATGATTCTCTAAACCAGCGATTTTCCACTTCTTTCTTTCTCAAGATCCTTCCAAAAAGCGGAATAAAGTGGCGAATCTGCTGTGCAATCATCAGGAACGGTAAATGAAACAGAAAATTGGATTTTAAAAATTTATTTTCTATATCGAATTACAGCTCATAACAAAACCTAAAACATAATCGTAAAATATTTACAGACATACATAATTAAAACTTAAGTGATAGCTTAACCTACAGAAAAGAATTAATAAAAAATGAGCTCATTAATACAGAAGTTCAAAAATACCCTCAAACGGATATTTGTGCCTGTTTGATGGAACAGGGAAATTCAAAATTTGGATCGATGTCTGAAAGTTTGTGTCTTATATCAGGTTCTCCATTTAACCTGTTTCTATACTTATCTTTCAGGTAAGTATATGTTGAAAATCCTTTCTGATAAGTTGTACAAAAAAGCAATAAAACTGAGACGGTTTTTTCCGCCAAAACAAGATTCTCATTTCTTACACTGACAATGAGCCAAAAATTAATTAACGCGTGACTTATTTCTTTTTATATTGTTTGTATTGATTTGAAGCCAAACGGCTTCGCACTCTCTCCAAGGAATATTGACTCATACCAGGTATACAAAGATACCAAAAGTATGAAGGTCTGTGGGAAACCTTTTCATGTTTTCGGGTCCTAGGTGACGTGGTCTGCTGTATTTCCTACAAACTTTCAGACGGTTCAAGCGTTTGCAAAGAGAACTGCTTTCTGAATCGGTTTATACAGATGCTCACTAAGGCCCAGTCCCTTGATGTTCTGCAGGAGGTTCTTTGGTATCACTCCAGTTGTTGATACAATTATGGGAATCATTTGGACGCTGTTCATTGTCCGTTGTCTTTGAATTTGCACCTCCATATCTCTGTTTTTGGCAATCATCTCATTGTACTTAGGCCTTAGTTAATAATAATAATAATATTAATGTATTTTCATTAGCATCAAAAATATAAACTGAACAAATACAATAATGGACGGCGAGATCTAGTATAACTACTCATCTAACCGTCCGTCTTCTTAAATTAAATCTAATATACATGTAAATGAAAAGTTAATGTAATCTAAGATACAATTCAAGATCCAAAAATGATTTGAGAAAAAATACAAATTTACGTGCAAGTGATCCAGAATATCATCGCACCCGACCACGCATACCAACAATAAATAATTTAGCATCTCTTTTGAAGCTAGCGACACTCTTAAGGGCTACGACATCCCTAGGAAGTGAGTTATAAATTTTCACTGCCTTATATTTGAAAGATCTCTGAAAAAGGGTAGTTCTATGTTTCGGGACAGTGAACCTGGAGCTATAATGTGTTTGTCTCCCATGAATATCGCTGCCACGAATCAATTTATTAGATAGATAACACAATCCTATAAACAAGACTTGCTATATTTATAAAGAATCTTTCCTCTAAATTAAACCATCCGGATGCCCGAAATAAAGGTGTCACATGATCGAACTTTCTCATACTGTAGCAAAACCTATAGAATATATGTCCCAACAGTGGATGCAACAACAGGACGATACAGAATCCGTACCAATAAAGAACTGGAGGATCTATATGGAGACACTAATATTGTACGAGAAATAAAATCTAAGCGACTGCAGTGGGCGGGACACATAAGAAGAATACCAGATAGTCGCACAAACTAGCGTGGGAGGAAGCACTACTAAGGAAAAGACCACTGGGACGCCCTCGCCTTCGATCGAAAGACAATATTGCCAAAGATCTAAAGGCAATGAATATTGATAATCCGCTAGATGCCATGGCAGACAGGCAGCAATGGAGGAGTATTGTGAAGTCGGCAAAGACCCACCCAGGGTTGTAAGTGTAAGTCATGGAGTAGTAGTAGTAGTAGGAGGGGGCCCAATATAAAAGTAAATATATATATATATATATATATATATATATATATATATATATATATAATAAGGTATGTAGTCGTTTTCAATGAAAAAACATATAAAACGAGTAAAAAAAAATTTAAATGTAAAAAATGCAATTTTCTAGGGGGTAGGGGTGGTCCGAGAAGGTTGAATATGTGCCCAATACTATTTTTTCGATGAGCTACCCCAAAAAAATCAAAGAATAAAAACTCTACGCTATTTAGAAGCGGACATATTGCTAATTTTTGAAGACAAGCTCTCACTTTGTACTCGGTGAGATTCGGTTACCTCCTCCAACTTACAGATGAATGGAGATTTTTTATAAACAGTTCAACATTGATTTTAAAAGCAATACTATTGCATATGGGAAATATTCTACCGTCTATTCTTGTTGGATATGTAGTTCACCTGAAAGAATTATACGACAATTTGAAGTAATTATTGATTGGTTGCAACTAGGTTACACCAATTTTGCTGTTTTTTGGGTTAATGGGACAGTCGGATAAAGGCGCTGCATTACAAGAGAAAAAACTTGTCCGTTCGACAATCATTAGAGCCAGGTGAAAAGAATGTACAACATAGACCCCAAAAAGATTTTGTTTCCTCCACGGCATATCAAACTTGGCCTAATGAAAAACTTTGTAAATACAGATAGGCCAGCTTTTCAGTATCTGAGTTAGAATTTCCCAGGATTAAGTGAAGCAAAAACTAAAGAAGATATTTTTGTTAGGCCACGGATACGAAATATTCTGAAAGACAAACATTTTGATAGCACTCTGTCAGATATTGAAAAAATGCTTGGAATGACTTTCGCCTCGTGATCACTAACTTCTTCGGAAAAGAAAAACTCACATTCAAATAAAAAATTACTAGAAAATGATAAAGGCGTAATTTTTTAGTCACTTATGCCAGACCACCCGATATACTAAAAACAGTTTCAGAAAACACTCTGTACAGGGTGAGTCAACGATTGGATGAAGTAGGTTTGTGCCTTTTCGGTGAAATTAACAAAGAAACTATATTTATTGTTTGATACAGTTTATTTTTACGCAGATTTTAAAAATATTTAGGACTCTACGGGGTGAGCCAAAAAACTAGGACAGCATAAAGTTGTATTTTTTTAAATAGAATACCCTATATACGAATGGTATTTTCGATTTAGCTTATAATTTTAAATCTTTTTTATTAAGAGTTTACTATAACAAAACTTAGTTTCTGAAATAGTTAAGTTTAAAGAAAAAAAGTCACATTTTCAAGCATCAATTCAATCCTAAATAACGTTTTCAATTTTTTGACAAATATATTCAAAATTGGAATTTAGCAAGGCTAAGGACAAGTTAACATAATTTTTATCTAATATTTGCAATAAAAGCTACAGGGTGTTGAACACATCGGCTCAAATTTGAACAAGATTAAATGAATAAATATCTTTTTTTTAAATGGTACACCCTGTATATTTTCATGTTATTTAATAGAGTAATAAAAACCGTAAAAGTTTTGTTCAATATATCCTATACCTATTTTTAATAGTTTTTGAGATATTTCAGTTTTTCTTATTTTCCATACTTTTTTACAGAAATAGTCTTCATTATCACAGTAGCCATGTAAAATAATAAAAAGAAACTACAGAAACAAACAGAATGTGGTTGAATATGATGAAATACATTATTCGTTATATTACAACGGCAACAGTTTAAACATAATGTGAAAAAATTAACACAACAATAACGACAAGGCAAATACATATTTACTTTTGTATTAAATTGAAACAAAAAAATTACCTATTAAATACTGAGATTAATTATTTCTTTTTAATAAGTGTTTGAATAAACGACCCTCTTGTGCAATGCACAAATTTAGTCTTTTTTGCAGATTTTCTCGGACCCTGGACAAAATTAGTGGCGTTATTGTTCTACAGGTATCCCTAATCCTGTTTCGCATATCTTCCACTATTGTTGGTGGATTAACATACACCTTATTTTTAATATAACCCCATAGGAAGAAATCTAATGGGGTGATGTCGCAAGACCTTGGTGGCCACTCAATCAAACCCCCACGTCCAATCCATTTTTGCGGATATCGTTGGTCCAAAAACGCACGAACTTCACGATGGTAATGGGGAGGCGCACCATCGTGCTGGAACCACATACTGTCGAGCTCATCCCTATCGAGACCTTGAAGCAGTTGGGGTAGTTCCTCTTGTAGAAAGTTCAGGTAACTATGGCCATTTAGTGGTTCCAAGGGGGGTCCAATAATTCGATTATGATGAATACCACACCAAACATTTAATGACCAGTGGTTTTGATGTTGCACCTCTCTAATCCAAATGGGTTTTCTGTGACATAATAATGCATGTTGCAAAATCCTGTCCATGCAATTCTTGGTGTAATTCCATGTGATATGGATGATACCTATATTTCTTGGTAGTACGATTAGCGGTGGATTGTGATGTTTCACATAATGCTGCTAACTGACGGCTACCAATATAAGGATTTTCCTGAACATTTAACAATACTTGTAGTTCTTTTTCTTCATTAGTTACTGGTTTGTTGACCACTTTACGTTTTGGATAATCAACAGTATTGAAGAATCAAATCTTTGCATTAAGTTTTGAAAAGTATGGGTATTAGGCTGGCGTCGATCAGGATACTTCATTTTGTAAATTCTTTGAGCAAGAAGGCAATTTTTTTTGAGCCTCTCCTATTGTATAAATCATATCTATTAACTCATTCTTTGGAAAATTCATTTTACAATATAAGATGAATGCAAAAAAAACCAAACTACACTACATAAAAACCAGAAGAAGCGATTGCGGTTATAAATTTGACACACAAAAAAATTTTTTTTTACATTGTTTTTGCTATGGCTACTATGATAATGAAGACTATTTCTGTAAAAAAGTATGGAAAATAAGAAAAACTGAAATATCTCAAAAACTATTATAAATAGGTATAGGATATATTGAACAAAACTTTTAGGGTTTTTATTACTCTATTAAATAACATGAAAATATACATACAAATAGGGTGTACCATTTAAAAAAAAAAGATATTTATTCATTTAAACTTGTTCAAATTTGAGCCGATGTGTTCAACACCCTGTAGCTTTTATTGCAAATATTAGGTAAAAATTATGTTAACTTGTCCTTGGCCTTGCTAAATTCCAAATTTGAATATATTTGTCACAAAATTGAAAACGTTATTTAGGATTGAATTGATGCTTGAAAATGTGACTTTTTTCTTTAAACTTAATTATCTCAGAAACTATAAAGTTTTGTTATAGTAAACCCTTAATAAAAAAGATTTAAAATTATAAGCTAAATCGAAAATACGATTCATATATAGAGTGTTCTATTTTAAAAAATACAACTTTATGCTGTCCTAGTTTTTTGGCTCACCCTGTAGAGTCCTAAATATTTTTAAAATCTGCGTAAAAATAAACTGTATCAAACAATAAATATAGTTTCTTTGTTAATTTCACCGAAAAGGCACAAACCTACTTCATCCAATCGTTGACTCACCCTGTACCTTACAAAATATTATCCTTAAAATATATTTTCCTGTATCATATCAAAACCTATGCGATATGTAACCATTATACATCGCTTTTTCAGATTATCCATTTTAAAAACGAAAATTCTTTACGATGCCAATTTAACAATCTGTCATAACCAGGCAAACCAAACAATTTTTCACAGTTTCGTCTGGCAAGAAGTTAAAAACCTTTTTGTATATCGACTTTATAGGTTGTGTAACGTAAACATGAGAAATTACCTATGTAGGTAAATAAGCTGTTTTTTCCCGATAAGGGTTTATTCAAACCCATTTTTCTTTTAAACATAAATGCTATTTTGTTATGAAGGTAAAGTGTCTAAAATAAATCTTACTTTTCCTTAGAGGAATATGGTTTTGTAGATTAAAAGTTTATTATAATCC
Source organism: Diaprepes abbreviatus (assembly GCA_034092305.1). Classification (NCBI taxonomy): domain Eukaryota; kingdom Metazoa; phylum Arthropoda; class Insecta; order Coleoptera; family Curculionidae; genus Diaprepes; species Diaprepes abbreviatus. The sequence goes on from JASJET010000129.1 coordinate 7,396,437, forward strand.
GATAACTTATCTGAATAATCATATCTTTCGGGAACGAATAATTTGGAAATAGGGAGCGCTAAAGAGAACACGTGTTGAAAATTTTAGTTACGTCAATCAATATGCATGTTGAAAGGTACGTAAATATAAATAAGAAATATTACTTATGTATCCATCATATATACTTAGAACTTTTGATATACAAACGGTATTTGTATTGCTTAGAGCACTGTTTCCCAAGAGGTGCTTGGAAGCAATATGCCTTATATTTGACTATATCCATAACCAAAGGAGGATCCAGAGGGACGGGAGGGGGGGCGATCCCCCAAGTGCTTTGAGTTCAGGAAAATAGACCCGATTTTGCTTCTTACACTATAGTTTATTCAAGAACTATGGCGAGTAATAAATCATTTTTTACCATTTTTTCTTCGCACACCACCTATGTTCTTTAGTCCGGTGTCTTTGGCAAAATCTGTTAGACATATATATTTTTCATAGGAATGGATTAGAAATTTTATAATCAAAAATACCGGTATATAATAATGTACTATTTAGGTTGGATAACAATAGATATTTAGATGTTCGAAGTGTTCAAAAGGATTTTAATCCTTGTCATAGGCGTCGGAAGGAGGTTTATTTTATCACTAAGTATTTATGGCATAGCATATTATTTCGGTAATAAACTTAAAATAAAAAGTTTTTATAATATTATTTTATTTGTTACGATTTATTAATAATTTACATACATTAGAAATATAGATAATTTTGACATAATTACACAAATCACAACTGTATTTTTATTATTTTTAATTTTGACATATAAACCGTTTTAGGCACATTCAGACTAAAACGTAGCCTTTTTCTCTCAAAAAATTCTAAGTTATAATGTAAATAATTGCAAAATACTCATTGTCAAAAATACAAGAAGTTAAACATATATAAAAAAATAGATTCGTCCATGTGATATTAAAATTTTTGGGGGGCCACTGGTTATTTTATTATTAATTAAAAACATTTTTTGGACATTTGACATTTCAGTTTATTTATTTCTTAAACCATCTGCAGAATTACAATTAAACACTAAAAAGGGATTCAAATGTAATCTTATATGTTACACAAAATTTAAATAATAAATTGTGTTTACGCTTGTAAACGTATCTATACAATAATCAAAGCTATCTTCCCTCAAATTAATTATAACTGGTTCCTCTATCTCACGGATTATGAGATCGAGTTTCCACATTTTCTTTTATCTTTTATTATATGGATTTTTCCCAATTTTTTGCAATAACTTTATTCAAAAAAATCTTTCAAAAGTTCAGTTAAATTACTAATTTTGTAAGTTGTGTTATTTCTAGCAACTCTACCTTTAACTTAAGAGAGATATTTCCTTCTCCAACGGACACTTTCGGGACGATCTATAAGAACAGATTTCCTATCTGGTTTTCCCAGCAAAAATTAAGTTCTCTGAGCAATTTCCAGAGTTAAGTTCTTTTAATTTTAGGTAAATCCCGATCTTCATTGATTTTAGTTAGAATTTTGTCGACGATTGAGATCTGCTGCTCATAATAAAATGTATGTACAACTCCACTTATTGCAATTTACATCTCTTCTTCCAAAGAGGTTTTTCGTCTGCCTGTGATTGAATGTGGCTTGGGTGTACTAACAATTCCAGTTTTTTTTTCTCCTTCAGTATTCGGTACATAGTAGATTTTCCAACTCCTGTCATATTGGAACACATCTCAACAGAGCTTTTAACATTATTTTCTAGATATAAATATCGTAAGGAATCATAAAAATTCATCGTAATAAGTTTTTCGTTGAGGAAAAAATACCCTGGTTTAAGGATTTTGGAATAAATATAGATGTAGAAGCTATATTTTTTGGGTATCTTACTAATCTCAAATAATATATAAAAACAAGCATAAACAAGATAAATCACTAAGGACATACTGTAAGGTGTACTTTGCTCACTGACAGAAATTAAGTTGAACTAATAGAAATTTTATTGTTGGAAATTTATAAAAGCTTACAATATTTAAATATAATTAGATTTACGGCAGTTCTCGGTTATCTTCGGCACGGGAGCAGGTACGTTGGAGGTAACAGCTTTATTACTCTCTCTAGCTCTTGACTAGAATATAGGAATGTGTATGCTTGCGATCGCCCTTCCCCTTCCCAAGAGCTTTGAGTTCAGGATTCTGCCTCTTATACTAGGAATGTGTATGCTGCTCGCATCCTTTCCCCATGTCGGCAACTTGTTTTTTCTTATAATCGCTCCCCCCTCTCCAAAAGCTTCAAATTCAGAAAAATAGACCCGACCCTGCCTTTTACATGAGAAATGGGAATGTTGCTGGTGTCTCCCCCCTCCCCCATCGACAACTTGCTTGCCATACTATACTTTTGTGATTTCACCGCCCCCCCCCCTCCCCGTAAATAGAGAAGCTGGATCCGCTCCTGTCCATACCTGTATAATTATAGTGTCATTTTATTAGTTTCATTTCGTTTTGTTTCGTCACATGACAACGAACACCAAGACTAAATTTTCAGGTTAATATTATTTTATAGTGATTTTCGCGCAATTTCTTCGAAATTTGCTTACTATTTGTAAAATAATAACTTTTAATATAAGAAAAATAAACAGATATTATCAAAACACATCAAAATGATCTTCACAAAAATACATTTTAGATTGTGTACGCATAAGTGCTGGATCCCTGCGGGCTAGCTGCAGCCACATTTTCGTATACTTTCTGAATGTGGAACGTGAATAAATAACTTGTCAGATGTTTTAATTGTAGTATTTTTACACTGGGGTACTGCACAACACTTATAAAACTTAGAATCCATCTTTTATTTTTTTTTTGTAAAAAGTTTGTGTAAATTGTATTTTTGTAAAACATACGTTCCATATTTACCTAGTTTTGAAATATAATCAAACAATAGCTTGCAAATGACTGTCATACTCAAAAATAAGTTACGTTTGTATTAATTTTTCTTCCAAAATAAGAATTACTATACATTTTCTTTTCTAGAATCATAATACAAAAGGAATTAAGAGATATCGGTAACGATAAAGTAAGTGAGGCCCGAAAGCTCCCATGTATATAATTACTTGCACACATAATTTATAGAAACACATTTAGCTCACGTGTTCTAAACGGGTTCTCGGCACAAAGTAGCAAAAATTAATAAAAGGTAAAGGTCCAGTCCCGGAGCAGTTTATCAAGCATATTGGATAGGTTAAGTAGTCCATATTCTCTCTGTATAAAATTTAATTATGATTTAAGTAAATACAAATAAAGAACTAACCACAAATAGACGATGTAGCTCGAAAGGTCGAAAAACTATTATTGGACTGCAATAAAACTCTGTTAGCGTCAATATCTGTCCAAATAATCTTACATGGGTAGAGACCTCCTTAAGACGTTTTTACACAATTTAAAAACGTATGATACGAAGGTACAGGTACGGTTATTTAAACCATTTGAAAAGCAAACCATTACAAGATTAGTACATATTGAACTTCTCATATCTCAAATATAAATCGTAACATATTCCCTTGTAGAATTAACATATGAATCATGTGATATTTCCGTTTATATTTGGAAAATTGTTGATAAACAATAAGCGATATTTTGTTCTTGGTATTCACATTGATTCTAAGCTATCTTTTTCTAATTTTAATATTTAAACTAGTAAATCATGCTGCTGGGTACGTCAACTCGAGAATAAGGTAACTGGACAATAAAGTAAAAGTATGAATTTCTGGTTGCCTACATTACTTACGTTATCTTCAATAAGTAAATAATATCTAACAACATTTACCGATAAATATCCCATTTTAAACCCTCTTTTTTTGATATTAATTATAAACTTCACATTTGTAGAAACTTTTAACATTTAAACTTACTTAAAATAGTCAACACAAGTAAAGAAAATTATATAAATTTATTTTTGTCTGTTAAATAAGGACGAAAGAAATTTATTGTTGTTTAAATATAACGGTGTGATGGAAAACAATGATGCATTCTTTTTCAAGGTCTCCTCTCCCCCCATTATCCGAAATTCAGGGTGATAAATAGCTGTCTTCTATGGCTCAAATTGCAGATTTTGATTTTCTTATTATTATTGTCACATAGCTTTTTGTAAGAAAACAATATGGCAGACCCAATATGGTGTCTGAATGTCAGTGCCTTTCGAAAATAAAATTAATATTTAATTTTCGAGATAAAAATATATCCCGAAGAAATTCTTTTCAGTGAAAAATTGGAGGCATTCAAACCTACATATTGAGATCTATTGAAATTAAACAGAGTACATTCAATATGGCTGCTAAAGCAATTAAAATTAAACTTTATTGCTCTAGTAAGTTGAATAGGTTCTCAAAATAAAATATCGATATACTTAAACTATTTTTTATTTACTCTTAGACCTATAACGTACGTTTTAAAATGCAATATGGGACTAAAACATCAAAAATCTTACATTTTTCCAGGAACAATTCGAAAATTGTTTCGAATTAAAATTCTGATACAGCCAAACTATGTTTTTATTCATATTTCCTTAGGACCTACACTATATATTACTGTGATGTCTGCCATATTAGATGTGATCTGGATTATATAATTCTACAGTCTAGAAAATACCAGAATGAAATAAACACACTGTTTGTTAAACAATTATAAATTTGAGAGTCCTTTTAATATCCTTAGTCTCCTAGCTTTAAAAAGAATAGAAGTATATAATGCAATTATACTTTATCTATATATAATAAATTTAAAACTATGATCTCATACTCTAAATTTTATCCTTCTGTGTATATACTTATATAGTAGTCTTTCTTGTTTGTCTAATCAAAAGACGACCTGAAAGACCCCAGCGGCGTGAAATGTGTGTCCCTGTTAAACACCTATGTTAACTAATTTTCTCAATATCTCAAAACCTAGTGAAGAATTTCTTTTTTACTATTGATATCAATATATTTTTGAATAAAATAACACTTGTGACTAGCTGCATGGCTGATCAGCCAATGCCAATACAAAAAAAAAGTACACTGTATGTATCGAAATTTAAAATACAATGTGATGGCTTAAACAACTAAACTATCGTACATAAATCTTTATATAATAAATTAATTTTTACCTCTTTTCGTAACACACTGTACGCAAATATATTACCGTTTAAAGAACTGAGGTAGCAAAAAATGAAGGAAGAAAAATTTCCCACTTAAAAACAGGTTATTGACTCTGTCTGATAGACATATAAAAAAGTAATATTCGTGTTGTCAACAAATCAATACTTTGAACAAATCCAAATGAAAAACCGCAGTGCCGAAAATACTGTTATTTATTAATGAATCTTGATTACTTCCGTTTCTACCCAGTATTAAATTACGCTCTTAAAACGTTTTGCTTTCTTTGCTTGTTTTCTTTAGTTTTCTCCTAATCATTTTGAACTTTATTTCAAGGTCGAAAAGATTTTTTTCAAATAGAAACATCTATATTTGGTGACAGGGTGCCAGTATGGTATTAAAACACATAACCGGGGTCCAATTTTGCTTTCTTTGGTCTGGTTTCAGCTTTGCTTTCACTGGGAAGAATGCAACCTTGCTTTATTCTCCGGGTTCCAATTTTATCCGTAGATTTCATTTTTGCGATGAACCATTTTATTTGAGAAAAAAAAATGAATTGGACTTTAAAACGACGTTAAGATCGATGTCAAGATCAGCACGAAATGATTTACTTCTTATTTATTTCGACGTTTGTATTTACTATTTTTCCTGATCATTGTTGGGTTTCGGATTGTTGAATCATTCCACTACTCTCTGCACGCTGATATTTGACATCATAGCACTCCTCTCAGTCCTTTAGAAACGCATTTTCTGGCCTGGTCAAAGAGAACTCATCAAGAGGTCAAAAGCTAACGAAAAAAAAAAATGTTTCCAGCCAATTTGACGGAGACCTAAAATCCAATTTACTGTGTGTGTGTGGAGCCTTTTTCACTTATTTTTGTAACATTTTGTGAGTAAATATATCCTTTAATATCAAATATCTAAAAATAGCTTACGCCGTCTTTGTATAACAACTATATGAAAAAAGATATTCCTACTTGTTGTTGTTGATAAATCACAATATTGAACAAATCTAGAAAAAACCTAATACTATAATTTATTCCTGCAACTCAATTCTCTCGGTCTCTACGCTAATATAAGTTCATCCTCTTAAAACTTTTTGCTTTCTTTAGTTCGGTTTCCTCACCTAATCTACTTGCAAATTTTTGTCAAATAAACAAAAATAAAAGTTTCCCCGATAACCAGAGAAACACAACAAAATCCAGGCGAAATCCTTTAAAATCGAAGCGGAACTTCGAAGTTGTTATTGGACTTTGCAGCAGTTTTTTCTTCTGTTCATCAATGAATAATTCCGCAGGTTAAATAAAAGTTTCGAGAAGTTCAGTATTCGACACTAGGCTCCGGTTCAATTTTAAAGAGGATTAGTGTATCAAAGAGATACTTTCCATTGTTTAATACAACACAATTTAATGACTTCTTTGGAACAGCTTTCGAGCTTTAAATAAGAAAGGTGTGACTTCATTTTGTTTCAGCTCAGGCAAAGCTGTAAGAATTTGTAATTTGCAATTCTTTTTATAGCCTCAAATTATTTTGGTGATCTTATGTCAGTTATTTTCCAATGAATTGTATTGGATATTTCACATTTAGAAGAATGATGTGTAAATACAAAATCATATATAATATATATATATATATATATATATATATATATATATATATATATATATATATATATATATATATATATATATTCAGGAATACATTCGTTAATTCTTTTGGTTTCTTGTAGAAACCTACAGACGTTTAACCAAAATCTCATTTAGCATCTTCTATGCTTGCTTGTTGAAGATCAACTGAGGAAATTTAATATTCTTAATATACACCCTACATATTAAATATTTGTGTTCTAGAAAAGGAAAATCTGAATTCACGAAAAGTGATATTAGGAGTTCACTTATTAAAACAAAACAGAAATCATACTGAGGCTGCAAAATTACGACCAGAGAGTTTTGTTAAACTGGGTCCGCTCTGATTGGTCACCTGTTAAGAGACTGTGCGTGGCTTCCAGGTTTTATAAAAGGAGTGATAGATACTGTAAAATTTATCAGAATTTAAGGTTCATTCAAGCAATACAGATCCTAAGTTCTTGACAGATCAACAGAAAAATATCAGTAAGGTTAAAAGAATATAAACACAACATAAGAAATAAATGGACAACGTCATCCCTCTTCCAACATCATTTCGAGAGAGGACATAATATTGATTTTAACAACTGCGAGCAAATCACTAACATAAAATAATACAAGTTTTATTCACGAGTTCATTGAAATTGAAAGGAATGGCATTCTGCATAAGAGAAACAATCATACACTTACTCCTAGAAAACTCTCCTTAAGCGAAACCATTGTACCGGAACCATGCCTAATACCATCTGTGGCTCACGAAAAGTGACGGAGCCAATACCAACAAATAGGTATGACCACGCATATTAAATTAAAAAAAAAAAATCTTCATCCAGTAAGGACAGAAGATGATATTTCATCAAAACGTCTTCTAGGTTCAACAAGGAACCAAATGAATGAACGTATGTTCTCTGCGATCACGGATTGTCAGTAAACATTACCCTCAGATTAAAAAGTGTGAAAATAATGCAGAAACTTCAGATCCGAGAAATGACAACAGCACTGTTTTGTCCCCATTGGGATTTATTAGGCCATTCTATCGGATAAGTTTGGATTACAGTGGATTGGATGACAAAATAAGGTGAATTCTATCCTTTATTGCGGCATGCTTCGTATATTGGTGTATTTTTTTTTTTGAGCGCCACGTAACCATATGACGGTTTCTACAACGTTGTTGGCGGATGCTGCTGATCTGTCAAAATGTCGCTGTCGTGTCTTTTCTGCTACTTTGCTTGAAAATAGTAGATATGGGACGCAGCGTCAAGATGGATTGTACTGGATAGAATAGCCTGATGGGTCCCGACGAAGAAGAAACGGAGCTATCATCATTTCCCGGACTCCAAGATTCCACATTATTTTGAAGTTTCCCGCACCTTTTAATATGAGAGTCATGCATACTAATAACCCGTGTCCACAGATCGGAAATTTATTACTTAATTTAAATTATACGGACGACAACTTTAGCTTATGTCCATAAAAATAGGTATAACAGTATTACCAATATGTTAAAAGCCAAACGACTAATATTTCTAAAATACGCTGGATATATTTTTTTAACAATTTATATATTTTTTTTTGTGTTTAATAAAAATCTATATTTGAGTGGTTAGGATTCATATAATAAAATGAATGTCATATCCTGAATTATTATGAAAAATCACAGATAATTGCTAAAAAGTTTATTATGCAAAACCAATCTTCTAGTTTATCCACTTGAATGCCTGCAATCACTAGAAAGTATCAAATGCGTTCAATTTGAATGTAAATTCCTGTATTTTACTATTGACTACCCAGCAGTGACTTTGACTTTGACTTGCAAGGTATTTTCAAGGCTAAATTTTTCAAATAGGAATTATTGTTTTTTATTGCAAAAATAGTGCGGAAAATTTCGCTTCCAAGTGCATCATCAAGTGTTTCTCTAAATAACGCTTGTTAATAGACATTAAAAAGGAGGAGTGACATCATACATCCTTGCCATTGCCATAAATAACATTTAACAACCAAAAATTTCTGAAATTTTTTCTACTAATACAATACAATAACCTGTAATAACCTGCAATACATCATAATCGTTAACAACACTACTACAATACCTATACCATATCAATCTAAACTTCCAGCGATTTGCTTCTCACATAACTCTCAATATTGTTCCCAGTTATAATATAACATAAGAAGCTTAACGCTATTCCACTATAGGGCAAAGTTTATGAAATAAATTTAATAAGAAAATCTAAGGTAGAAAACGAAAGGAAAATTTAATTTTTATTATATCATGTCAATAACCTTTTAAATAAAGATTTATAATGAATTCAACACAGCTGTAAACATAGAAAGCAAATTCTATACATTCATTTTTTTCTCTTTTATTCCTATTTTTCCTAAAACTAATTTAGAATACCCCATGTATTACAAAATCAATCTTGAAACCTGCCATAAGCAGGAAAACTAATATTTTTGGTGTTAACAAGGGTTTTAGTTTAAAACCCTATTTCATTTTAATATTGATTGGATGTTACGGATCCTGAATTCTATAATAGAACTTTTATATCGAAATAAACTAAGATAAACGAAATTAGTAGTAGTAATAATAATAACTGAAAGTAAATCTAATGAATTTACTACAAGTTTGTTAAATTAAAATACTGATTTAAAATATTTCAGCAATGGGCACAATATATCTGCAGTTGGGTACATAAATATATTTATAATAAAGAAACGTTTGGTTCTCAACCAACTGTAAGTATTCTCTTCTAACATGTTTAGAAACAAAGCACTACCTCAGATTGCAAGGAAGTATCAGAAAGTCTCTTATTGATTTTTGTCAGTACAGGGTAGATACATGCATTTAAACATAAAGAAAATGAATTCTTTACGCAACTTATACCAGACAAAATATGAAATCTAATATAAACAGCCCCATTTATTCAATCACTTAAAGATCTTTATAGATCTCTAGATTTACCTCCGATCGTATCGAAAACTTTTTTTTTCCAATCTTCGATTTGATAGCTATGCTACAAATTAATACACCGGTCTATCCCACTATCGATGTTTATTTAGAGCTAGAGCGACTTTCTAGTTAAATTATACAGACTCCGGGTTATGGATTCTTCAATTTTGCTAAAGGAAACCTTCGACTTTTGTACTCCACCTCAACTTAAATCTCTTAGAAATCTATATAGATCTCTAGATTTACTTCCGATCGTATCGTACTCATTTTTTTTTTTCAATCTTCCTTTTGATAGCTATGATACAAATTAATACGCTAGTTCATCCCACTATCAATGCTTATTTAGAGCCAGAGCAAGTTTTCAGTTAAATTGCATGGATGGGTTGTGGATTTTTGAATTTTGTCAAAGAAAATCTCTCACTTTTGCACTGCATCAGAACTTAAATTATGGACACAAATTTTAAAATTTCAATTACATTAAGTTGATCGTCGACCACAAGGTTCATTATGTAAGGCGATATTCTCCAGTCTCTATATAGAGCACGGAACCACGCACAAACTTCCTCCAGTGTCCATTAGGACTCTTTCTATAACGAAAGTTCCCCTCTTACACATCTAGATGCCGCATTTTCGTTCCCAAAGATCCAAACCATGTTTTCTCACCTAAACGTGCAGTTATGTATCGTTACGTCAACGACGGACCTGCCCACTGTTTTTCTTCAGAGTAAAACTATTTGAGGTTTGAGACCGACAAACAACTCTACGAAGATGAGTCAAATGTAAACCAGAATTTTTCAATTACTTTCCTAAGCGAATAACGAGCGGACTGGCAGTGTAAGTCATTGGAGTGTTATGTATTAGAAGTTGGAGAAATGCGCGATGATCTGTTTTACTCCGTCTTTTGTCAGAACACCTATGAGTGACCAACAGGTTCCACACTCCATTGCGCAACGGATTATAAAAAAGTTTTTAACCGAGGAAGTTGTTAAACCATCCTAAATTTTACATCGAATGAAGACTCAGTATAGAAATGATACCTTGTCTAAGACACAAGTGTTTGGTTGGGTCAATAAATTTAAGAGTGGACGAGAAACTGTGGCAAATGTATGTCATAATCGACATCCCAAGTTAACTCTCATTGATGACAATACTGGTGCAGTTCGCAACCTTATCAAAGGTGACCGGAGACTCACTATTCATGAATTAGCTTGGAAAGTGCTCAAATAATAAATCTTCTGAGTCTCAATAAAATCTATACCCGACGTGTTCTGAAGCTTTTGACCAAAAATCAAAAAAAAATATCTGACTGCAAATCAGGGAGAGACTTCTGAATCAATTTCGGCGAGAAGAAGAGACTTTTTTGAAACGTATTGTCATATGTGATGAAACGTGGTTACACCATTACACTTCAGAATTAAGAATGACGACTAAGGAATGGCGATTGAAAGACGAAACTGTCAACCTGTTTTTTGAATAGAAGAAAGTTTTGCTAATTGATTATTTACATGAACGATGTAAAAAGCGTTTCCCTCTTATATAGCATGAAGTTGCATTTTCATTCCCAAAGATCGAAACCATATTTTTTTCTCAATTCCATAACGAATCTGTTCAAATCATTTTTTCAGAATAAAACTATTTGAGGTTTAAGACCGATAATCAAATATATGAGAGTTGATCAAATATAAAGAAGAATTTTACAATTATTTTTCTCAGCCAATCATGGGCAGACTGGCAGTGTAAGTCATTGTACTGCAATGTATTAGGAGTGGAGGAATTGCTCGTTGAGCTGTTTTATTCAGTCTTTTATCACCAAAGCCATGAGAAACCAATAGGTTCCACAGTCCGTTGCCCAACGGGTTATCATAAAGTTTTTAACCAAGGAACACGTTAAACTATCCAAAATTTAACAGTTGAAGGCTCAGTATGGAGAAGATACCTTATCTAAGGCACAAGTGTTTGGTTGGGTCAAGAAGTGTAAGAATGAACGGCAAAGTGTGGTAAATGTAAGGCATAATTGACGTCACAGGTTAACTGTCATTGCCGACAACATTGGTGCAGTTCGCGATCTTATCGAAAGTAACTGCCGGATAACTATTCATGAAATCACTTTAAAAGTGAGTGTAAGCTTTGAAAGTGCTCAAACAATAATCAAAAATTTTCTTGGCTGTAATAAATCTGTGCCCGATAGGTTCCGAAGTTGCTGAGAAAAGATCAAAAAACATTCGATTGCAAATAAGAGGGAGACTTCTGAATCGATTTCGGCGCGAAGAAGGGACTTTTTAGAAGCATATTATGAGATGTGATGAAACGTGGGTGCATCATTACACACCAGAATTAAAAATGGCCAGTAAAGAATGGCCGCTTACAGGAGCAACGGAGGCAGTGTCCCCATCAGAAACGTCCTCCTTCTCCATGACAATGCCAGCCCACACTCAACGGTTTTAAAGAAGAAAAAACTAGAGAATATGCATTAGGAGACTTTTATCGCCCTCAGTACAATACAAATTTGTTATTCTGCGATTAGTTTTTGTTTGTGTTCTTGAAAGATGCACTTAGAGGGGTACGATCCAACAACAATCAAGATATTTAGGACTTCGACCGCATTTGAGTGGTGACCTAACCTCAAATTTTCTACCAGCAAATAATTCACAAACTTCTAAACCACTGAGAACAATATGTAGAGCGAGAAAGAAACTATGTCGAACAATGATGAATAGTTTTTTTTACATTATTTTACAAATAATAAATATTTATAAAAAAATTCCGATTCATATTTGATCCACCCTCGTATGTTGAAAATTAACAATAAAGAACAACTTCTGTGTAATAAATTATCACACATTATCCATATGTAGTTTATGTTATTACTTGAAAAAATAAATTTAACATCAATAAAATTGCAAATGTTTATTTCTTGGCGAATATCAAGAAAGAAATATTCTCTGTACCACATTCCTATGAAAGATTAATTCATAATAAAAGGCTTAAAAACTATTATTGGAACACATAAATTAAACAGAAATAAAATAGAAAATAATATTTTCCAAATAAACGTCAAACAAATAAAACCCATAATTTAACCGCCTCATCCAAAGATTACAAAGGGAAAAAATATAGGACCGATCAAAAATGCCAATAAATCCTATAATGGATAGTCTTCCAATTTTCTCTGTTCGGAAAACGCCGAATGTTTGGATATTGCTATATTATGTAGTATTATTTTATACAATTTGTATATAATGGAAAAACTTCCAATATGTTTAACATAAAAAATACGTCTAGAAGAAAAATATATGTTAAAAATGCAGAAGAATCTAAAATAAAATACGACAATGGTTGGTTTGGGAATAAGTTATATATGAAAAAGAGCCTTTTTTCGGTTAAAATCGCTTTTTATATTTTCCCCCATGAATTAAAATTTATTAGTTGAGGATTAACACAAAAAACTTACATTTTCTTAAGGAAATGAAAATGTTTAGTATTCATCTGCCCCCCGACTTACGTGCTGAACTTTTGCTTCAAATTTCAAAACAAAAATTAAATAATTCATATTATATAGTCTTGCCATAAGTTTAGCTTATAATAAAAATGAAAAACCCGAGTAGAAATATTATTATAAAGAAAAATAATTCCAACTTGGACTCTCCTAAAATCAATATTTAACAGTATATAGTTTTACCTTTTTATGAGTGCTTAAAATTTGTAATGCTTCCTTATAGATCATTTTAACTTTATTTCGGCCTTCTTTTGCAGATATGCACTGAAAATCCCACCGATATTTCAGATAGTAATTTGTATTACATATACCTATACATAAAAGAAAAAACAAAATTTTATTTTGATATCACGTCTCACAACATATACTTAAATCATCAAAATATATATATTTTAGGTTAATTTTTTTTCTCACATTTTTATCAACCCTAACATTTTTTTTCCTGGAGGAGAAACCTTGCATAGGCATCTTCACAAAGTGTAAAAGGTAGTGCCCGATTCTTACCGACTAAACCCCCCCCCCTCCCAGACTGAAGATCCTTCCGATTTTCCTTGGTTTGCGGTTAGCCGTAGCTGATGACTCTAAGGTTATCCAGTGATGCCTCCAGTTTCTAGGTAAATAAGCCTTAAGAACCATTTTGTCTTGCTACGCCACGGGAGAGAAAAAGAATTAAAATGAAAACGAATGAATGACAATTAAATATTTAATGCTTCTGTGCAGGTGGTTATTTTTTAGTGTAGAAGCTGCTGCGGCAATTATTAGAGAAGATATTCGTTTATCTTTAGTTGAAACAAAATTTTATCCATCTCCGAGCAGAATGCTACATGATGTAAACGCTGAAACACCAGAAATATTATTACATTTCTTACAAGAAGTAATAATAAAAAACAGGAAAGAAAAAATTGATCATTTAAAAACGAAATGCGGAAGAAGAAAATGACGAAGAAGAAGATGAAGATTAATAATAATAAAATGTGTATAAATAAAAAAATCATTAAAAGCAAATATACTTTTTTTCTAATACAAATCCAATTATCCTTAATTAGAATAAGATTAAATTATACGATATATAAGATTGATAATAAGCTTTAAATATATTTATAATGATGCTACCTTTTTCTAAGATAAAATTTAGTAACAAGGAAAAACAATTTAATAATAATTACTCTCCTGTCCGTAGTAAATTAGGCTTCAGAATAAAAAACATGTTTTTTTGTAACTGAAAAAATAATGATAAAGAAGAAAAATTTCATAGTCTTTTCCTCTATTTAAATACGTAACCTCAAATAATTTTTTTGCTTACAAAAACATAATCCATATGGCGTCTCCATTAAAAATTGTAAAACGTTTACAAGTAAAGAACTGCCATAAATGCAAAATTACCTGTCAACTTTTGAAAACACAGCCGTCTGCGAAAAATGTCTTTGTAAAATGTCTCTCGCATATTTTAAATCCTTTGAGTGCCTTCAACAAGACTGTATCCAATTAATGTGAAACGCTTTTAAGTATTTCCGGTTTATTAAGCATTTTGATGTATTAAAATCAAGTTCTTTTAAAAGATTTTTAAATTATAAGCTTTATTTTATCAAAAAGGAAAATTCCTAAAAGATAAGGAACTTTTTTGAACGTTCAGCAGAAAAATAAATAGTAATGGTTTCCTTTAAATTGATTTTGGGTCACCTTTTTTGAATTGCCTCATTTCTGTGTTAATAACACAGAGAAATTAATTAATCAATATTATAACCTGGTATTTCTCGTACGTCTCGTCAAGTCAAGATATATTATATTTATACACACATACCCACACACACACACCATTACACACCTTCAAATATTTATGGCAACGCGTGCATAATCCTCGATTGCGGCATTTATGTATTTTTTCGCTATAATTATGGCTTTGCGATTGTGAAGTGTAGGAATTTATGAATCATTTACTTACACACCGTAGTTTCCCTGTTATCAATGAAAAACAGTTGTGGCATCCGTTTCCACAAATATTGTGTCACGAGAAATGTGTTAATGAGATGCCATTATTATATGAACATGAGAAGGTGTGTTAAAAAAGTTGCCATTAATATTGAGGTACGTGAAAAGGGTTATTTTGCGATGTTGCCATTTTTTATAGTTGCCATAATGATAGCTTTAATGCATGTGTTTAAAGTGTACCTACTGATACCTTAAAAAAATATTTTTAAACAATAGTAAATAACTTTGATTATCACCTTGTAAAACTACATTAAGTAAGAAACGTGCCGAAATGGTAATAAATACTACAAAAATTTACTATTACGTAATATATTTCTGGAATGTACTCTTTTATTTTATATTTTGCACCCCACCTTGGGGCTATAAAAGCGGTAGAAATTAAGTTCAAATACAGAAGGTGGATAATTTTTGCTCTATTATCTTTCAGAACTATAAAAACTAATATATACATTATTAAGGTGACATCCTATGTATTATGTAACCATTTTATAGATTAATTTATGCCACTTTCAAATATATTAAATTTGATATCCTTATCTTTAATCAAAAATTTGCTGAGATGATCAACATATTAGTAATATATAAACCCTTGCACTATTTTTTATAAGCTTTTATTTTCCTTCATCTGTGATTATAAGCTTTTTGAAAAGGTTTTATTTGACTTCAGGTATTAGTTCGTTTAGGTCAAATCTTACAAGTCAATTTTGAACCAATTCCTTTTTCAAAAATAGGCTGAAATTTGAAACACATATTAAACCCAACAACAATGCAATATAGTCTATAAAATATCATTCTAAATCAAATATTGCGGACGTCTTAAGAGGACGAACTCCCATTTTCGTCATAATCCTTTTGATATGGGTATCAAATAAGAGGGTAAAATACGGTAACCGACCTTATAGTGTTATAGATTTTATAGTTTTAGTTTGCGTTCATGGTTTGAAGAGATTTAGATCTATTTTCTATAAGTTCATTGATTGATTGATTAATTGAGTCGCCTGTTACATCCGTTCTAGGTAAACAAGCCAGTTGCTCTGATCACGTCTGTTCACTAGTTTGTCTGCTAGATATAAGCTTCTGGACCGATCGGTCCCTGAAGATTTCTCCAGTAGCTTAAATCTCGCATACTGGTTTTTCATTGAAAATTCTCAATATGTTTAGATGTTTCCTCAGGCTGCAGTAAGCAGTTATTAGTCCTGTCCTACCAGTCTGATTTGTCGTCTGCTTAGACGCAAAATTTCGAGGCTCAGTTTGCTAGATGGTTCGCTCAGCAATAGCCTGCTGTTTCTGAGGCCCGCAATGTGATTCCAGTGGGTCTGGTGTTGATAGTTTGTCAACCAGGACAGCCACCCACGAATAGCAGCCTTAGTAATTCAAAATAGCAGTTCTGGGTAAATAAATGTGTTAACCGAACCCTATCTTGCAAGTTGGTCAGCCCTTTCACAGCCACAACGGATTTTATCCATGAACTGACAATATATTTTTGATAAAGCCCAAAAGAATGGGCGAAACGTTAAAATTTTAATTAGATTGTTTGAAAATAAAAAAAAACAAAAAACCACATACCCAAGAAATTTCATATATATATATATATATATATATATATATATATATATATATATATATATATATATATATATATATAGCCCTTAAATGGTAAGGCGAACACCTACCTGAAAAATTCTTCACATTTTTTGAATACTATTAGTGGCATTAGTCTAGAGTCAGACGACAGACTAATAGGTTTTGGTGTGGAAAGTCTCTATACTAATGTGCCATTAGGAAAATCATTAGACGTAACCAAAGCTATACTCTCAAATGATACAACATTATCGAATCGAACCACGTTACCACTTGGACGGGTTGTTGGATCTTTTGAAGTGTTGCCTTCCAATGGGTCTATAGAAACGGCAACAGTGAAACCGAAAGTCTGGTTGAGATATGTCGATGATACCTTCATCGTATGGAAGGGTAATGATCAAAAAGTATAGAATTTCTTAACACATCAAAACTCCATTGACCTAGAATTAATTTTACCATATAAAAAGAAGTATATGGTCAATTACTTTTCCTGGATGTCATGGTCAACTTTTCAAATGAAATTATTAAAACTTCAGTATACAGTACAGTACTGGACAATATCTTAATCATAGATATAATCATTCTGTTGTAACAAAACGACACTGGACAACCTAAAACACATTCCTTCTTCAACATTCCGGATATTAAGGGAACCTCGGAGAAGATAAGACGTATTGCCAGCAATATAAAAATAGTCTTCAAATTTTGAAATACACTCAGAGCTCATTTGACAAAAATGAAGCTAAATGCTACCAATAAGAAAGAATGTGTTTAGAAAGTTCCATGTGAGTGTGTTTAACAAATTTTGTCTGCAAATTTTTAGAAAATATCTTTTAATAAGCTATTAACAAAGTAAGTAAATTTTAAGTCAACATTATTTTTAGAAATTATTTATTTTGGTACCATATTGTAGCCCTGAAGAAGAAAATAAATTTTTCGGAAAGCTCGGTGCAGCTTTTATGTATATATATATATATATATATATATATATATATATATATATATATATATATATATATATATATATATATATATATATATATACTATAACTTTTTAAGAATCGTTTATAATTTTGGACGAACTAAAAAAGAAAGTATAGTTTTTTTTATATTTTTTTTATTGGGGTAATGCTGAATTCTAACACAGTAAAATAATAAGAAGAAAAAAAATTATTTTGCCTTTTTTTTGTTTTTATCAATCTGATTTTTTACACAATATTTTATATGCTTCCATGTGCGTGAGCCTAAGATTTCATATTTGCTTAAACAATCAGTGCATGCTTCTTTGCCAGGAACAATAGACTTTTTTATATTGATTTTAAAAAAGTTTAACACCACCTCCTTCTCTTCACTAGTCCACTTTCCGACGTGTCTACGTTGTGCTGTTCCTAAAAAATTAAGTTAAAATAAGGATATTTCTCACACTTTTAAGTTAAAATAATTATTTACTATTTTTCCTTTAACCATACCAATATTTATTTTCAAAAGCTATTTAAGAAAAATAAGTTTTAATAATAAAGGACACTACAAAGTTTCCTTGAATGATATTTTTAACTTATTTTATATTTTTAAAAAAATATTTTCATTTGCAATCATTTTACATAACCGATTAGATTTAAAGTCTACAAAGTGGTTCTAAAAAACTAATATGAGAGTAAAGTAAAAGTTACTAAAATCATTCCAGAGCTTATGAAAGTATCGTTTTGTAATTCCAGGATCCTAAAGCACGAATACTTTGGTGAGCAATGTCGATATAAAATTGATTTTTGTTACTAACTCCAGTTTGTAGATTCTGCCATAAATGATTTTATTCCTTTTAAATGTATTTAGCGAGTTTTGGAAATGGAAAACTCAAGTATTGAATACACATTTATATCGCATTCTTTGTAGGATTTAATAACAAGATTCAACAAGCGCCTGGACATTCAAAGTGCAAAAAAAACCTACATCCTACTTCTATATAGAGAAGTCCTTTAAAACACATACCTGTTTTTTTGCTAGCAACTAGCGGTGTCTTAAGCACTTGCGAATTTTCAATAATATTATGCTCAGTCTGTTGATCAATATCATCAAATTCCTCGTGTTCTGGGCTTTCTTTTGCTATCATATAATTTTCTTCTTTGTCATCCTCATCGTCGTCCAAAAGGGGTAAATCTAAAGCGAAATTCTTACATAATATATGTAATATTAAGACATTTTTCTTTGTTTAAGTCAGTTTAGAGATCTTAGTTATAAGGTGAATGAATTATTTTTTAGAGTCTTCGTAATTAAATTCCTTATCAGTCCTTCATTCAAAATTAATTTATGAGCCTGAACGAGGAAACGCGTCGGTTAATTTTATGAAAAAAAAACTCGTCTTACACTAACTCTAAATATCAGATTTAACAACATTAGTGTAGCTGGGGGAACAAGAGAGGCAAATGCCTCCCTTCCAAAAAAAAAAATCCCGAAACAAATTAGCAATATTCCATTTTTAACGTTTTATCTGCGTTAAAAGACATATCCAATTGACTTTGTCCCCAATAAATATCTTTTCTGCCTCGTCACTTATATGATCTAATTATGGCCTAACATTTTATCTTTCGAAATACCTGAAACTACAGTCAAATATATGATGTTCTTCAATTAAAAGAAACCGAGTGAAGGAATTGATAGTATGTAGTTATGTAGGTTTTAAAAAGGAAGTTAATATTGGAAGCATAGAATGATTTCATAGCTGCTCTAATGTTACGGACAGAACTTTTAAAAAAGTAAGAAAAAACGCCATTTGAATTGGATTGAAAGAAAACAAAATGCTTTATACAAAGATAATAAAAATGAACTAATGTCAATTAACAGTTAATACCTACCTTTTATTTCAATTTCATCCAGGCGCTTACCACAAAATTTATTAGCTTCACCTTTATCTACGGCCAAGAGCAACCTGCTTACTTTTGTAAGCTCAATCGCACTTTCATGCATTCTGTAAAAATCTCTGTGTACCGTTATATCATGGCCAAGGTGACGGGCGAGCCAGTCGTATTGATTTTCAGTCATATTAAATAACTGACACACTGTCGCTATGTACTTTCGCATTTTCGTTCCAGTAATGACTTCAGGTTTTTCCAAATCTAATTCGTTACAAATTTTATTTAGACATTCATATCCTCTTAAAGGAGAAGATGATGGACTCGATCTAGCAAAAACGTATTTGTTATTCATAGATATATTACACTCATGTCTATGTCTTATTAGGATATTAATAGATTCCTTAATTAACGGTGTAATAATTACAGGAACTTTTCTTCCTCGTTTTCCCTCGATTTCTACAACACACAAAGTTTCTGCTAATTTTCGTTCCATTGGCGACAGAGATTCTATAGTTTCCCCGGTGTTTTGTTCCTTCCAAGAGGGTCTTCCTATATATTCGCTCATTTTCATTTTCGCAGCTTCTCCCGATCTTCTTTTGTTGAACAAAATAATTCTTGATAACACTAATGTCGCTAACCTTGCAAAATTTTGGTATGTCCTGTTACCATTTTCTATTGCATTAATCGCTACAGGAATACTGGAATCTAAGTAATTACCTAATTTGACTAAGTCATTTGTAACAGGTAACAACTCAACGGAGTTGATTTTTCGCCGGTACATGGTTGCCAATGCTTTTGATGAAATTCTAATATTCCATTCCATGTCCATTAAATGTTGAAATGATAACAGGGCTTTATTTTGTTTAACGTTTCCTGCTCTTATAGCCGTACCTCTTAGAATTCCTATACATTTTTTTAATGAATACCCAATTTTCAATGCTAAACTTGGAATTTTAAATTCAGATCGTGAACAGTTTTCAGATTTGTCGAAACTTTCACTTACCTCCTTTGTCGCACGAATTATTAAATCAAATTTTTCAGGCACCAGAAAATCTGCTAATGTTCCTGAGGAAGTATCACTAAGTTTTTTTAATTCCATATAGAGGCGAGCTAATTGTCTCATCGTTTGTCGAATAAAATCATTTTGCGAATCTCCATATTTCTCAAACTGCATAGCTCCAAATTTTAATATAAGTGTATCATTTCTGCAGATGTCTCCGATATCGTCTGACTGAAATTTGGAAATTATGTTCTCATAATATTCCTTAGTAAAACCAAGTCCAAATATATCTGATACGAGAGCGTTGCTCTCCGAAATGACGTCTCTTGGTCTCTTTTCATTTGTTTTTTCTTTGCAAATGTGTTTTAAGTGATGCCATATATGTTTTTTTAGTAAAAATCCCAAACAGTTGGGACAAGGTCCATAGTCACTGATTTTATTACATTTTGCTTCATTTACAGTGGGTCTCCGAATTAATATCAGTTCTCCTTTTTTGATGGCTAATACATTACAGTTGTAGTAAAAATCACCCACACGTATGATTTCGGCAAAGCCTTTACGACGTTGTTCAGAGAGTTTCGGGTACATTAGACACTTTGCTACTTCAGGCTCCTTAAAATGCAATGTTTCAAAATGTCTTGCCATATTTATTATAATTTTGTCACAAAAATAGCAATTATGACCTTTGTTTCGTACTCTTTTGCCATTTCTGTTTAATGCAGCCTGTATTTCAATTTCGTCAAGATTGCTCTGTATTCTATATAAGTTCACTGAATCATCTGAGCTACTATGAAATGAAAACTTTGCGGGATCACTTAAGTTTTCATGTGATATTGTAGTAGATGTCTTATTTGCTTCAGTTTGCGACGAACTCATGAGCGAATTAGTCTTGTTGATTACAGCTTTTGTAACTGTTTCACCATAACTATTTGATTTCTTATATAAGATTTTATTTAACTTTTTAGTACTACCATTAATCAAGTTTTTTGGCATACCTTTGAAATCAGCTAAATTTTTGTCCGACATTTTGTGTTCTATTGAACTTTGCAATACATCGACCTGAGTTTCTTTGTCATTTAAAAATTTATTTAATATAAAGCCTTTGTCGGTTCTATCGGCAGTGTCCAATTTATCACTATCCTTCTTGAAGGCAAATGATGTTTCTTCTATTGGTTGATTGGCTCCTTCCTCTGAGCTCCTTAAAACAATATTCTGTATAATTTTAACTTTATTAGTTCGCTGAAATTGATTTTTGTTAGAAAGTTGTTTTTTTTTCGCTTTTTTCGAAATTTTTTTCTTGTTTCGACTTCCGAAGAAGACGTTGATGGACTATACTCACTTCCAGAGCTAACATTTTCATTTTTAGATACCCAAATCCCTTCAAAGCCTAAAATATAAGACCTGTTTGAAAATTTCGAATCAATATATAATATAGTGGTTCGTGCTCTAAATAATTAATTTTTGAAATATACCGGGTGTTCCATTAAGGGTAGCCGGGTACCATATCTCAAGAAGTGATAGTCCAGAAACTGTGGCTTAAGAAAAGTGGCCAAGAGAAACTGCTGAAAATAATTTTTTAGTTCCTAGCTTTATTGCGAGGTGATGTAAGTGTTATGATCACGTAAAAAAATATGTTTTCCTGAAAAATATTGGCTGAACCGGATTTGATAAATTTGGTCTCGTTTAAGAAAGGATGGTTTGACGGTTAAAATAAAATAATAGCTATATTAAAATGATTTTCGCGGCCCTCGCTAGAGGTCGTTATTTGGAGACCTTCTTTTCTATCAACTTTACTCCAAAATTTTAAATAAAAAGACATAGTGTTTATATCACATTCGAAAAGTAGAATGAATTTTCAAGAGAAAATGCAAAAAAATTAATTCGATATCTTTATTTGTTTCGAAATTAGAGCCACAATAATAATTGATATCACGTTGACTGCAGAAAGCAATTGTTTTGAAAGGTTCATGATCAAGTGAGTCATGAAAAATAATAAAAATGGTTTCAAACTTTTCACAACTGTACGTTTTTCAGTTTTTGTTAATTTTTTAACTTATTTTATTATTTAACGGTCACAATTAATGGTTATTTGTTGTTTAATTTTTTAGTACCTTCCTTCACACTTTATCCAGGCTTAGGACTGGTTCAAACCATGTGAAGCGCAAGATTTAAAGTGTGTTTAAAGGCCAGCAGGTTAAAACGATAATAAAAATAACTGACACCTTAAGATTAGTCATGGAATTATTGCAAAATTGCTCAACAAACAACAAACATACTTTTAAATGTTTAAAATGACCACCGGTGTGCAAAATGCAACTATTATATCTTTTCCTACTACTGGAAAGGGCAGCTCCAATTTCAGTTTGTGAAATCATAGTTACAGCACTTTGAGTTTTCTCAATCATGTTCTTCCGTGTAGGTAGTCGTGTTTGATAAACAAACTCTTATAGTCTTCCCCACAAATAAAAATCTAGCACGGTGAGATCCGGAGACTTAAGTGGCCACAAAAACAAACTACTCCTTCCAATCCAACCATTTGGATAACTAGCGTCTAAAATATTACTGATTATTTCAGAAAAATCTGCTGAGCATCCATCATGCTGATACCATAGAGATCTATTTATATCAAGAGGCACATCTTCTAAAAGAATATACAGGTTATTCCGTAAAAAGTCTAAGTACGAGTCGCCAGTTAGATGGCCATAAATGATAAACGGTCCGATCATTCTGTATCCTAAAATTTTGCATCACACGTTGACATTTCACCGGTTTTGATTATCCACTTCCTGCATCCAATGCATTTGTTTCTGACCAATAATGCATACTGTGCAAATTAACTCTCCCACAACTAGTAAAAGTTGCTTCATCAGTTCATAAAATCTGGGAGGGGAATTGGCGATTGTCGTTGCATATAGCTATGAATCAATAACCTGTCAAAATCAGTCTCTGAAAGAGCCTAGTGTAAAACTACCTGATAGGGATGCTTAAAATACCTTAAAATTTGATACTCTGTAATGTAACGTATACCGAACTCTGAAGAACTGTTTTTGACAGCCAAGTGCGGATCCGCTTGCACGTAAGCGAGAACGTTTTCAGTGTTGTGTTCATTTCTTGACGGACGTCCCCTGGTGGATACTAGAGTGGGACGTACACTACTTACTTGTCTGCCAACTGCGTATTCCCAACCGCCGAAACACTCTTCTAGTATAGGATCTTCTTTCAGGATACCTGATAGTGTACTGACGTACCGCAAAACACTGAAAATATACAGCAAGAATATCGTAAGCCTAGACATTGGTATAAGATATTTTTGAAAAATACAACACACAAGTTAAATAAAGGTTTTACCTTTACAAGATAACATTTTGAGGAGATACTTGTCTTATCAGAGCTTCATCCAAGTGATACATCAGTTCATTTGTTTTACTGGAAAACTGCCGATTTTGTTTCATAGCTTACTAGACAATTTTATAATAATACGAAAGCTAAGTAAATTATAAGCGATAGTGATGGAATAGAAGTGAAAAAGCGCTCAGTCGTGGAAAGTTTTAAAATATTTTTATTCTTTTTCATGGCACGCTTGACTACGGACCTTTCAAAACAATCGCTTTTTCCAGTCAATATGATATCAATTATTTGACTATAATTCAGAAACAAATAAAGAGATAAAACTCATTTTTTACATTTTTTTTTTGCAAATTTATTCTACTTTTCGAATATGATAATCCATTTAAAATTTCGGAGTAAAATTGAACAAGGGATTTCAAATAACGCCCTGTAGCAAGGGATGCAAAACGCATTTTAATATAACTATTATTCGTTTGAAATTTTAAACCTTTCTTTCTTAAACGAGATCAAATTTATCAAATTCGGTTCAGCCAAACCAAACTTATGGTAACTTTTATCAGTAAACGTAACCCTTCCGCATCTGCCTTTACTTTATATCTTAGAACAGAGTGTTGAACCAAAAAGAAATAGAATTGTAGTAAATTTATCATTGTAATATTTTTTCGATAGCTTATATAGGGATAATTTTCAGAAAAATGTATTTTTTTTTAAATGGCCATATTACTTACGCCCTCTAGCGACAGAGTTAGGAACTTAAAAATAATTTCCAGTAATTTCTCTTGGCCACATTTCTTAACCTCGTTTGATATGATACCCGGACATCCTTAATGAAACACCCGCTATACTATGTGTCTTATATAAGATGAAGACAACTTAATATTTTCTTTATTTTTAGAATTAGCGATTTGAATATTTGCCTACCAGCATTGCTTTATAACGTACATCTTTTGAGGTAACAAACTTAAATCTTACAATTTGCGAATATGGCCAATTTTCCATATTTTGCTTCTCAATAGAAGTATCAAAAAAGTTATTGGAGAAAGTTGTTTAGATTCTAATACTAATTCATTGTACAAGACTGTAGCATAAAAATCGCATTTTACCTTTTTGTCATAGTTTTATTGTGATTGAAAACTTCTTTTATTTTCACAGCATTCAACCGATAAAATAAAATCAAATCTTCGTCTATGATAGGCATAAGTCAAAGTAATTCAGAAATTATAAATAAAATTTTTATAAAAAAAATTGAACCAACTTCTAAAAGTGCGCTAAAAAGTGAAAAATAACTATAAATTTTTATATGAAATTGAAATTTTTGAAGTCGACGCCAAACTAATACCTGATAAAATATGATTCGCATAAATAGATTCAAAATACTTTATTTGTATTTGCTTTCTTACCATAATTTGTATATATTAGTAGTTATTTGTTTCATTTAGAAATTATTTGGCGCCGACTACAAAAATTTCAACTTCATATAAAAATTTATAGTTATTTTTCACTTTTTAGCGCACTTTTAGCAATCGGTTCAATTTTCTTTATAAAAATTTTATTTTTCTATTTTTAGTTTTGAATTCATTATGATATCCATAACTTATTTGAACTAAGTACTAATCGAGATTATTGTACCTTGCAATGATTCCATGGTGGCAAAAAAGTACTCGTTTTATCCAAAGTTGTAAGTCACCCTAAAATGAACCACTAAAAATTCTTTGATTCTTAGAGTTCTCCAAATACTAGTGAAATTGTATCAAACAAATATTTAGTCTATCATAGTAAATCCACAAGAATAAATTTCAAATTAATTTTAGATTGGTAATATAGGCTCCAAAACCTTCTAATATCTATATTTAAAGAACTTGAGACCTAAAGTTTCTATACGCCTTAAGAACCCCGCAGTATCAATTTTAGACAAAATCGGAAAATGTAAAATATTCAGTCATTCCCTAATACCAAATCTGAAAAAATGCGAATAAGGTAAAATTTTCAACTCACCATATTGGTTCCGCCATATTGAATTTCAAAAAAATAATTTTAACGTCTTAATCTAATCTAAATCTAAACCCTTCAAAGCCCCCTAGTACCGATTTTGGATGAAATCCAGAAATTAAAAATTTCTAGACCGTCTTATTACATCTTACATATTAGATTTTTTTTAAATAATTTTATATTCGCTATTTACATCCTCAAAAACGACTCAATCCCCCATTTGAATAAAATTGGAAAATGTAAAATTTTTAGTCCGCTATATGGGATTCGCCATACTAAATCCTGAAAAAATACTTTTAAATTCATAATTTAAACCCTCAAAAACCTCCTATGTAAAATTTCTAGGACACTATACTGAATCCGCCAGATATCTTAAATTTGTAATTAAATGTAACAAAAATCCCCCAATACTCATTTTAGACAAAATCGAGAGATATAGAAACTTTAATCCGCAATTTAATTATTTTAAATAATGTCAGATTTATAATGTGCAATCTCAAAAACTTCCCGGTATCAATTTTAAAAAAAAAACGGACATAACTAATTTTTTATCCGCCATATTGTATACGCTATATTGAATTTATTAAAAATAATTGCAGATTCGTTATGTGCGACTCCGAAAACTTCCCCATACCAATTTTGAAGAAAATCGAACAAAATTGATTTTTCCGTCCGCCATATTAGATCCGCCATATTGATTTTTTTTAAATAATTTTAGATTCATCATGTTAGACCCCGAAAACTCCCCCGTACCAATTTTGAAGAAAATCGGTCAAAATTAATTTTTTTGGCTGCCATATTGGATCCGCCATATTGAATTTTTAAAAAACATTTTGAATTCGTTTTATGCGACCACAAAAATACCACCACACCATTTTTGAAAAAAATCAGACAAAATAAAATTTTCTTGTCCGTCATATTGGATTCGCCATATTTAATTTTTTTTAAATAATTTCAGATTCTTTGTGTACGACCTCGAAAATTTCCCCATACCAATTTTGGAGAAAATCGGACAAAATTATTTTTTTGGCCGCCATATTGTCAGCGCCATCTTTGATTTTACTGCATCAATTTCATCCAAAAAAATATGAGACCACCGCAGCAACTTTCTGAACATAACGTAAAAAATTTCATTCAAATCGGTGCCGCCGTTCCGGAGTAATCGGTGTACATACATAAAAAAAAACATACATACTCGACGAATTGAAAACCTCCTTCTTTTAGAAGTCAGTTAAAAATATATGTAAGAATTTCGTGCTGAAACTCGGTAGTCAACTTTTTTTTTGATATTTCTATCGCGAAGCTAAATATTGAATATAGGCCTACTTTCAAGGTCGTAATTGGCAAAATTACAACCTAGGTTTCACACCTATTAAATAATTTTAATATTTTGTACACTTTGTTTAAAATCCAAATTTTAACAATAATACCAGTCTTTACGCCAATTTTTTAGTTGCTACAATTACCAGTTCAGTATTTTTTTTTTACTTGTAATAACAGACAAAATAAACAATTTACTTACTTTCAAGGGCAGCTTGCTGATCTGGTAATTGAGTTCCTTTCGTTGTCTCATATTTGGGTATAAATATCAAATTAGTATCCTTTACATCCGATTCGTTCTGTCCAATAAGACTTAACATCTTTTTTGTACGGGATTTCATCATATAGACAATTCACCGAAATATTGGCAACTTCTTCCGCAAGCATCTAAACTCTTATGTTCCCCGAATGTAATAAAATTTTAAAACCGCACCGCAGAATATTATATTTGTAGGTGTACAGGGCGCGCCACTTTCTTATAACGACTAGGATGCCACAATTGAGTGTGTGTAAGTAATATACTCTACCCGAAATAGTGGCAACTTAAACATTTTATAACTGTCATGTTTATATTAAATATTAATTAAAAAATATTAATTTTCGTGTTGAAAGCGCTAAAAGAACAAGTGTGAGATAAAGAAAAATAAATACCAAACCAAGCAATAAAAAAAGCTATGAAGCCTCGTGTTACAAGAAAGTTTTATCGATTGCTGCAAATACGTTATATTGCCGATCATAAAAATTATAATATTTATTTGTTTTTTTACGGATATCTATAGGAATAAAAGATCAGAATTCACAATGAGATTATAAATATGACGAATTTTAGTATTTCTGAAAACAATTTATTATTGACTTTGTAAGCAAACATATTTCTGGGGAAAGGTATCCAAATCGTATGACTCCTGACCGACGAATATACATCGCGGACGCTGCTTTTTGAACCTTTTAAAAAAAATCACAACTACTAGAGAAAGCCTCGTACCATAGTAAATTTAAAAACCAACTGTGTCATCCTTCAAAAGAGGAAAGGTGGCGATGAAAGGGTGCTATTTACTTGAAAATATATCTATAAATAAATCCAAGAAACGATAAAAATTAAGCTTATAGTTAAGCGCCAAATGGCACAACTTTGTCTCAATTTAACCAAACTTAATGGTTTTGGCAACCCCAAAGATAAGACTCTAATTTGGGACATCCTGTACATGCCTTATATACTCTTATACTTCGTTCTGTATAAGGTCAAAGATTTTTTTAATAGACTAATTTTTAAAATTTAGGTACTTAATAATTTGGTCAAAACAATGAAATGATCTACCTAACTATTACTTAAAACTTGCTAACTATTTGGTTAAATATCAATATCCTTTTATCATCAACCTCCGATTGCCGAATAAGATAATTTTTCCCTTGTGCCGAAACCAATTATTTTCATATTGTGTGTAACTTAATTATGGCATCTCAACTATTAAACTCAACAATAAAATCACAAGTTCTTTTAATATAATAAAATTTAAAGCAACACCGCAAATTCTTTGTAGGGGGAGCCACTTTCTTAAGAGGCATATGATGCCATTATTAGGTGTGTGCAAGTAATATACTTAACCCGAGATAGTGGCAACTTAAGTAAATTTATAATTATTAGGATTACTTTAAATAATAATTAAAAAATAATAGATTTCAATGATAAAAAACATAAGAGATAAGCTCGAGACAATAAGGTAAAGAAAAAGAATAGCAGATAAAGCAACCGGAATGAAAAAGAACTGTGGCAACGCATGTAAGTTGCCACAATTTTGACGGGAGCCATAGTACAGGCTTAAGCATACACAAGTCGCCACAAGTATAGTAAGGTGGACACATACACACACACACACTCACCTACCTGTTAATTTGACCCTCTTCTCAGGTGGGTTCAGATTTTTTTAAAGATCACACTCAGATAATGAATACACAAACAGATTAAAACACAATATAAATATTCTATTTAACAATTAATAAATGTGGCACAATTTTCAACAATTTTGGATGAAATTATAAAAACAATACTATAAAATTTCATGTAACTATGCTTCTTATCAATTTTGTCATATTTTTATTTCAATTTGCCATGCATTATCCTTTTTAAACAACTTATATCACTTCTTGGCAACGTTTAATTATTTTAATTTTGCAACCTTTCACTAGATGGCGCTACTGCAATTTAATTTGTAATACGTAGTTAATTTCTCAAAATTTGGTTTATTTTTAAAAATTTTCGTTTGCCGTGGTTAATTATTATTATAGCGATACCTACTATTGATGATTAATGTTATTTATATATTATCAGGTTAGTATAACAAACTATCATTCATTAGTGTAATTATTTTTTTTTTAATCTTGTGAAAACTTAGTTTATTATTGATGCTATTTTTTTTTTATTTTCTACAAACAACTAAAATCAATCACCTGCTTAGACTATTATAAATACCTTGGTGTTGTTTTCTATACTTTGGTTTTATTTTCTATACCTGGGTTATGTTTTCTGTACCTTGGTCCAATTTCATAAACACAATCCCAGTATATTGATTTACTCATTTTCTTCTTCAAAAATCTTTTAAATATCCCAAAATATTTTGTAATAGTTTCCTGTCAAGTAAGGAAATTTACAAATATTTCTCACAAAAAAACTCGAACAAATATTTTCTTCTTTAAGAATATATCTCTTAATTTTCTTGAATTTTCCAAAACACTATTTCCCGTATTTGTTGTTATTTGAGAGTTGATTATTTTGTTCGTAGGACAAACTTTGATACTTTTATTTAATTTTATTAAATACTGAACTTGTTTTACTTGTCAAAACAAACACATAACCTCAATTAAAAATAAAACAAAACAGAATATTTCACTTTTGTTTTAATGATGTAGATAAATAAATGAAAATTTGAGGTTATGGTAAAATTTCGGGAGCTCTCAAGACGCGATGCTTTTAACAACAGGATTATTTCAACTATGACGAAATTCCTACGCTTCGGCTATTTAAAAGAATCCGAAACATCTGAATCGTTTTCAACCTGATTGGTCAGATTTGTGACATTAGTTAACTTGATAAATATTACCAACTTGAAAAATTGCGATTTTTGACAGATTTTCAATTTGATCAATTTTTACTGGAATTTGATGAATGGTTTTGATGAATATATGGACCAAAATTCTATAGTTGAGCATTATTGAACTTGCCCAAAATAAACTTTAGAGCTTTCTTGACACTTTGATATACATTAAAACCACTTTGGCATACTCTTTATATATTAATTAAAATTGATGAAAATAAACGGCTTGCATATAGAAATTTATGACTATTTGATTCTATTTTTGTTCGAAAAAACTCTAAAATGTTTATTATTGCCTCGGGTATTATTATCTATGTATTAAATTACATTTTCTGGACATTTTATTCCTAGATTTGCTTACTAAAAATTTAAATCTATCTCATAATCTAGATAAATCTGTCTTATATTTTTCAGAAATGTACCATACATGGTTTAAATTCCCATATTTTGTTTAATAAACCTTAAAACTATTACATTCTTGTTTCAAACTGAATATTAATGAATGTTTTTACTTTTCAGAGTGTTTTATTTGCTCGATATCCGCACTGATAGTAAACTTCACGCACTTTTAATGTCAAAGTTTATTTTTGAACCAAAATAAATGAGTAACACTTGATTCTTA
This sequence comes from Diaprepes abbreviatus, assembly GCA_034092305.1. NCBI lineage: Eukaryota > Metazoa > Arthropoda > Insecta > Coleoptera > Curculionidae > Diaprepes > Diaprepes abbreviatus. The sequence continues at coordinate 7,427,411 of JASJET010000129.1, forward strand.
GTTTTTCTAACGCATTCACTCACGTATAGAACAAATTAAAAATATATTAATTTACCATAATGTTTCCTCTTTCTTGTTCAATTTATTTTAATACAGTTCTTTATTGAACTTATGTCCCTAAAGAGGAACATATATCAAGACTGCTAAAACAAACAGTTCGAAAATTATTTGTTTATACCAGCTTTTTAGTACCTATTGAATTATTCTTAACACTATTCCTAATTTTCTATTCTATATTTTAAACAAAATACCTTAAACTATATTTAATTCTATTTGATATTTTAATCTACACTGTGGATACTAATTTATTATGTATCAATGTTTGATTTTAATCTTTTTGTGTACTGTTTTTATCTTGTAATCTGTAACCAATATTGGGTTATTATCATTAAATGTATATATGTATATATATATATATATATATATATATATATATATATATTTATATATATATATATATATATATATATATATATATATATTTATATATATATATATATATATATATATTTCGAACAATTATTAGATCGCAGTTCTTTACTACAAACTCGTTAACATTACTGTTACCTTCCTGTTTTTCTTTTGCCGCTATAAAAAATGGTGCATCTGTCCTTAGGGTGCGTCTACCCGAAATGACCCTGCTTATGATTTACGATACTATCTTCGCAAAACCTATTAAAATATTTTCCTTGCTAAAAGCAAGACAAAAAAATATCAATTTGAATAAAATAACATATTTTTATCATACCACTGAATAAGTAATTTTAAAGAAAAAGTCATCTAACCATAAATTTGTCACTTCCCCTGTCAATAACTTGCTGACAGATTTTCGGAAACACTATTTTACTTCTGTAGCGGAGGTCTACTGAATATAAAGTGAGAAATTTATGTAAGTCTTGAAAGAAAATAAATAAAAGAAAAAAAACAAATACTTATTTTTGTTTATTGACAGGTAATAAGAAAAGTTTTGTTTCCTTAAAAGTTATGCGGCATGTTTATTTTTTAGGAAATTAATTCGTTTTCTTTAATGCATCTGGTAAATCGAAAGACATGTCTGTTTTCATTTCAAAAGATTTACGTTCCGACAGATGTCTTGAGATAATTTTGTTGTTAGCATAAAAATTATTGAGAATGTTCAAAATTTCGTTGTTATTTCCTATTTAGCAATATTATTTCAAATTAAGCTTCGGGTTTCTTTGTATTTCTATTCTATTGGGAGGCAAAATATTTGATTTCGAATTGATGTATTTTTATCCTGTTTGATATTTTACTTACTTAATCTTAATCGAGTGGGTTCAAGTTTCTATTTTCCTGCATTTTTGTTTCCATCGTTTTTATCTTGGTTCTTGTGTTATGATTCCTACCCACTCTATCCTTCTTCTTTTCGCTGCTCCCCTAATATCGTCGTTCTATTTTCTTCTTGGTCTTCCTTTCTTATTTTTCCCTGTCACAAGCGTGTTCTACACTTGGTTTATTCTATTCTTCTTACAAATCTCATATTCATTGCACTCATGCTTGTTTTAGTATTTTCTGTAATTGTTCATTGCTTATTGTACAGTGATTGGTTTTTGAATGTTTCTTTTGCCTAGAAACGTTTTAATCATCATATAGAACTTTCTTCATTTTTCCAATTATTTCTTGATTTATTTTTCCATTACTTGTATTATTGTTTACAGGTGATTATAATTCTTAACTTGCTCTAATATATTTCTTTGTATTTTAATGTCATGTTATTTTTCGCAATTAGCATTGTTCTAGTTTTTTTGATGTTTCTTCATATTCCATTCATTCATCTGTAATTTTCTTATCTAAAATTTCTATATTCATGTGGATCTTTAGCTCTTTTGACTATTACTATTATATGATGCACAAAAATGACTTTACTCAAACATGTCTGATTCATTTCATATCTTTTATCATTTTTCACTTTTTCCTTATCAGAAAATAATTAAAAACTGTTCCGTTTTACTAGGTTCTACTGTTGTTTATCTGTGGATATTCTTATTTACAAGTTTAATATTCCTCAGATTTACAAGCCAAACGGCTGCACACTCCCTCCAGGGATTATTCACTCATAACAGGTATACAAAGACATCAAAAGTATGAAGCTTTGTGGGGACCCTTTCCATGTTATCAGGTCCTAGGTGGCGTGATCTGCACTTCCTACGGTTCGCGCGGTTGCAAAGAGAACCGCTTTCTGAATCGGTTTATACAGATGCTCACTAAGGCCTAGTCCCTTGATGTTCTGTAGGATGTTCTTTGGTATCACTCCAGTTGTTGACAGTATTATAGGAATCGTGTGGACGCTGTTCATTGCCCACTGTCTGCCGATTTGCACCTCCCGATCTCTGTATTTGGCGATCTTGTTGTATTTTGACCTTAGGTTGTTCTTGTTCGGTACAGGGATGTCGATTAGTGTAGTTCGCCTGGAAATTTTATCTGTTAATATAATGTCTGGCCTGTTATGAGCAACTGTTTCATCTGTTAGGACCGTTCGATCCCAGTATAACTTGAACTCGTTGTTTTCAAGAATAGGTTCTGGATTATATTTGTAGTAAGGCACTTTCCCTACCTGCAATAGTTTTAACTTATCTGCGAACTCTTGGTGGAGTATCTTAGCGGTTGAATTGTGTCTTTCCTTATACTCGATTGCGGCAAACGCTTGGCATCTTCCAGTTATGTGCTGGATCGTCTCTGATGTTCAACAACCATATCTACATTGGTCATTTTCTATTGAGGCATCTCTGATAATGAATTGTTTCCGAAAACATCTGTCCTGAAATCAACCAGTAGTTCGACGCTAAGTTGTCGACATTGTCCTGGTTGACCTCATTTGGATGCCGTCCTTGCAACTTCTCTTGGTCTGTTCGATGGTGAGAAGCAATATCCCATTCCCTCAGCTGTAGAGGCGTTGAATCGTCTACCTCGTATATTTCTCGATGTAATGTGGAAGAGTCCGCTAACCTATGGAAATAAGAACGTAAGTTTATTATTTGTTGATCGAGTTTCTCACCAATATCGACCAATCCTGTTCCTCCTTGGTCTCTTGGAAGCATTGTACGTTCACTAGCACTTTGAGGGTGGTGTTTGTGTGCTTTTGTTAGGAGTGTTCTTATTTTTCTTTGCAGGCCTGCGATGTCCGTCCTGCTCCATTTTACTATTCCAAAAGAGTAGCTAAGCGCAGAGCAAGCGTACGTGTTGAGCGCCTTGAACAAATTTCTATTTAGACTAGTTCGTAACACCCGTCTTACCCTCCTGACAAATTCGGTTGTCAATTCGGCCTTCATAGAGCGATGGTCAATTCGTTTAGCTTGTTTCATACCTAGGTATTTGTATGTTTGTTCTGCTTCCATTGCAGCAATAGTTTCACCGTTCTGCATCTCAAATGCTCCCGGTCGTATCTTTCCTTTAACGATGTTCAAAATACGGCATTTGTCAAGTTCAAACTGCATTCCGATATCCCCGGAGAACTTCTCGACAATTTTGAGCATTTGCTCCAGCTGGTTTTTGGTAGCAGCCATCAGTTTAAGATCATCCATGTATAGAAGATGATTCAATCTTGCTAACTCTTCGTTATTTTTTCTAATACTAAAGCCGTATCTGGTGGAGTTCAAACGGCATGACAGAGGGTTCACTGCAAGGCAGAACCACAATAGGCTTAGTGAATCGCCCTGAAATATTCCTCTTCGTATTGGGATTGTATTAGTTTCGATGGTATCGCTGGATGGAACTTGCAGTTGGATCCTAGTTCTCCAGATTGACATGATGCGTTCTAAAAAGGAAACTAAATGATCATCGATCCTATACATTCTCAATATAGTTTTGAGCCATTCATGTGGCACTAAGTCGAAGGCCTTCTTATAATCCACATAGGCAGCAAAGAGGTTTCTTCGGTTGGTACAGGCCTGGGTACATATGACAGAGTCAACAATCAATTGTTCCTTGCATCCAATTGCTCCCCTGGTGCATCCTCTCTGTTGAGTTGCGATGATGATATTTTTTTCACAATGTGCATAGATGTGTTGAGTCAAGCAGGAGGTGATTAACTTATATATTGTGGGAAGGCAAGTGATCGGCCTATACTTAGCTGGGTCATGTGTGTTATGTTGGTCCTTTGGTAAGAGATACGTAATGCATTCTATCAGAAACAATGGCATCTTCTCTGGATTTAGAAAAACATCATTAATATTATTATTATATTCCTTATTATTAGTTCATTCATCATACATATCTCTATCATACTTGCTCCGTTATTATTTTTTTTCCTTCACGCATTCCTCTATACCTTTTTTCTCATTTCGTACTCTGCTGTTTAAATCTACCATTTTGTTCACCCTTTCTTCTGCTTTTTATATTCCCTTACCTATCTTAACCTTATTTCTGTTCTTACCTCGGTCTCAGCTATCTTCTTCAACTAATTTTTGATTTCGCATGGCACTTTTGTTAATAAATATTCTGTCGTGAACATTATCTTGGTGAATCTGTAACAAATCAGTCTAAAAAGTTTGTAAGTCAAATAATTAAATAATATTAACTTTATCTTATATTGATAACGTCGGATGCGTAAATTCTTAGACTCTTTCCATATGTGTTAATAAATATATTCCGAGTTATCTTGCTATTCTTTGGCACTTGCTTTACGCCTTGTCCATAGTCTTAAGTCATCTTAGACTCGTAGGTGTTTGATGTGAGAGCTTTCGGCGCTGCTTGTACTTTTGCTTAAAAAGTGCATGTCTCCCATGTTTCAATAAGAATCTCCTTTTTCACTGTAAAATATGATTGATTGACCTTTTAACTGACTTCTAAAAGACGACGGTTCTTAATTGGACTGCTATGTATTTTTTTTATATGTATACCTATTACTCCGGAATTGCAGCACCGATTTGAATGGAATTTTTTACGTTATGATTAGGAACTTGCTGGGGTAGTGCTATATTATTTTGCACGAATTAGTTCAGCAAAATCCAAGATGGCGGACAAAATAACTAATTTTGTCTGCTTTCTTCCAAAATTGATATAGGGGAATTTTCGTGGTCATACACAACGAATGTGAAATTATTTTAAAAAAATTCAATATGGCGGATCCAACATGGTAGATAAAAAATATTTTTTTTTCGATTTTCTCCAAAAATGGTATGGGGGAGTTCTCGGGATCTCACTTAACGAATCTAAAATTATTTGAAAAAATTCAACATGGCGGATAAAAAAAATCAGTTTTGTTCGATTTTCTCCAAAATTGGTTTAGGAGAGTTTTGGGATTTGCACATTACGAATCTGAAATTATTTTAAAAAATTAAAAATGTTAATTACGAATTTAGAATTATTTTTGGACAACTCAATCTGAGGGATCCAATATGCTGTCCTTTAAATTTTACATCTTTCCATTTTCTCCAAAACTGATATAGAGGGGTTCTTGAGGATGTATATTATGAATTTAAAATTACTGTTTTAAGACTCAATATGAGGAATTTAATAAAGCGGACCAAAATTTTTACATTTTTAGATTTTGTTCAAAAATGGGACTAAATCGTTTTTGAGGGTGTAAATAGCGAATATAAAATTATTTTAACAAAATCTAATAAGTCAGATGCAATATTTCTGGATTTTATCCAGCAGATTTAATATGGTGGGTTGAAAATTTTACCTTTTTCGCATTTTTTCAAATTTGGTATTAGGGGGTTTTCGTGGTCGTATATTACGAATATTAAGCTAATTTTTTATACCTTAAGATGTCACAAACCTTCGATCATACTCTAGATATAAACAACAATAGATTTGTCTGAAGGCTATTTATGGTCGGTGGAGGAGACGCTTTTTTGATGTTTGACAGACATAAACATATTTACATATCTTGTCTTTCAGTTTAATTGCTTGTCGTGAGTTTTTTCGGTGTTTTTAAGTGTTAGAAATTACTATAAATGCGAAGTTTACAATTAATATTAACAAAAAGAGGATTTAAAAACTTATTTTTATCGGTAAATATTGTTAGATTGTTTACATATTGAAAATAACAATAATAAAAATTTAGGCAACCATATATTCATACTTTGTTTTCAGAATTGACGTACCCAGGGGTATGTTCGAAGGACGTACCGATGATACTCGTTTAAATAATGCAATTAGAAAAGGATAGCATAAAATCGGAATGTCTGTACCAAGAAATTAAATATCTACTGTTTATCAACACTTTTTGAAATATAAATAAAAATATTATTACGTTATTCAGCGTTCAAACAACCGGGCCCTAGTTCTGACGTTATGCTACTTCTACAGGGGTATGTTCGAAGTCACAAACAATATGAGGGATCACATTTCATTCAAAACTGATATTTGGAGAATTCCAACAATCAAAGAATTTTTGTTGTTCATTTTCCGATTATTTGGATAAAATAGGTACTTTTTTGTGACCTTAGAATCATTGCAAAGTAGACCCATTTCGATTAGGGCTTAATTAAAAAAATTATGGATATCATAATGAATTCAAAACTAAAATTCCAAAAATAAAATTTATATAAAAATATTGAACCGACTTCTAAAAATGTGCTAAAAAGTGAAAAATAACAATATATATTTTTATATGAAATTGAGATTTTTGAAGTCGGCGCCAAATTATTTCTAAATGAAACTAATACGAAATATATACATATAAACTATGGTAAGAAAGGACTTAAAATAAAGTATTTTTTAAATCTATTTATGCGAATCACATTTTGTCAGGTATTAGTTTGGCGCCGACTTTAATTTTTAGGGCATTTTTAGAAGTTGGTTAAATTTTTTATTAGATTTTTTCTCAGAGCTTATATTATATTTCCTTTTTACATGACCCATTCTAATTTTTTTCGATATTAGCCAAGAGGAAAACAGGAACTGGGACAAATTTATACCGAGAAACTCATCTGGACTTTTTTCCCGTAGAATTATTTTTGCGGTATGGAGAGATAAAATATTTTTTGTTGAAATTTTACATTTTCCATAATTTGAAGAATGTTTTCGTATAAGATAATAAAAAAATCAGATAAATTCCCTTGAAGGTTTAGTATTTCTACTTTACTTTTTAAATCCACTGTAGGTATTTTTTATTAACATATCATAGATAAAAAAAATATGAAAATTTGTCAGCGTCTTTTGAATTGTGCGTTTAGTTCATGGTAAAAATTTTTGCTATAGATTTAACTATTAAAATGGTAAAATATTGACTTAAATTTCCCTGAGACTTTCATAACATGTTTTAAAGCAAGATAAACGACATCATTCTATTTCGTGATTTGGGAGGGCAGAACGATAAGTTCGCAGAGCTGCATTTCTGCGAAAAAAGGTTGAAAGTCGGGCAGAAACTTGACAGTGTGACATATTGGATGAGGAAGCGAAACTCGAAAATGATGGTAAAATGTTAAATCTTCATATGGAAATAAAACGGTACAGCATTGACTAAGAGCGATTTCACCAAAATTTGTTGATCTAGACTATTGACTTTAACGAATTGAAAATTTAAATTCGTTTTGATTATTATTATCGCAATAATCTACTTTAAATTTCATCAAATATAAATATGTTAAAGTCGTTTTTGTCACTACATTAGCTGTATTTTCATTGAATATAAATAAAATATCTCTGCTTTCTCGGTTTTAATTACTTTATTGTTTTATTTGTATATCATTTTTATTATGGTCAAAATTTATGACAATTATATTTATGGTATTATACAGGGTGATTCAAAAATCGATCACGAAACTTAAGGGGGTGATTTTACTTGACAAAATAAGGGTAGAGCTTCATATAATTTTTTTTCAAAATGTCATTCGTTTTCGACTTACAAGCCGTCCAAGTTCAAGTTTTTATTTTTTGTTTTTTGAATTACTCGCTTACAGGAAAACCGATTTGACTAATATTTGAAAGATAGGCTAAGTCTTCTGCGCTTCATCATTTTAGTAACAATTCACATTGATTGTTTGCCGCTAGAGGGCACTTTACCTACATTGAAAATTATTTTTTTGTCATAATTTTTTAGTGTTGACAGCTACAGTAGTTTTTGGCATAATTTCTGAAAGACTGATGCCAGGCCTTTAAAAAAGGTGCTCTTTATTTACATCGCTAAACCCAACGGTTTAGACGTAAATCACCCTTAAAAATTAAGTGGTAAATTTACTTTTCTCATTTCATTACCACCAGCTACCAGGTAAATAGCTATCAAAGTATACTAGAGCTGTCAGTTTAACATCAAATAAATTCGCTTTTTAAACTATTTAATTTATAATCTTAAAATAACTAATAATGGCTAATCAGTAAATATTCATATTATGGATTATTGCGATATACATTTAATTGATAAAAATTAATGAAACAGTACTAAACAAACTAAAAAAGATTCTCAAAATGTCCCCCATTTTCTTCCATACATTTCCTAACACTCTTCAAAAAATGTCGCCTAACTCGATTAAAAATTCCTGGTGTTTCTTTAATAATTTGGCACTTTTCGATTATCCTGAAGCGAAGATCCTCGACGTTGATTACTGGAATATCGTACACCAATTGTTTCAAATGACCCCAAAAGAAAAAATCCATAGGATTAAGGTCTGGTGACCTCGCTGCCCATGCCAATGGTCCACTTCGTCCTATCCATTGCTCAGGATACGTTGCATTCAAATACTGTCGGACACGTATACTAAAGTGGGGCGGAGCTCCGTCTTGGAGGATCCACATGTTGGCCCTTACTTCCAATGGCACATCTTCCAGATACAATGGGAGACGATTTTGGATAAAATCTAAGTATACGTCACCAGTTAATGGGCCATCAAAGAAATGAGGACCAATAAGGTAATCTCCTATTATCCCTGCCCACACATTTAGTGAAAATCTACGCTGATGTTTCGTTTCTACCACATTGTTTGGGTTCTCGTAAGCATATGTGTGGATGTTGTGTAGATTTGTTATGCCATCACGAGTGAAACCAGCTTCGTCAGTGAATAATATGACGCCAATTAATCGATTATCGTGTTCATACTTAGCTAGGATCTGATTGCACATTTCCAACCGTCTCGGCCGATCATCGTCATAAAGAGCCTGCACCTTTTTTGAATGAAACGGGTAGAGTTGTTCTTCTCTTAGTATCCTCCATGAACTAGTCTGACAGAGCCGCACTTCATTCCCAATTTTTCTAGTACTAATACCTGGATTATCTTCAATAATTTCAAGCACTCTTTCTTCTTGTTGCACGTTTCTAGCAGTTCTAGGTCTTCCCCTATTTCCATTATAACTTTTAAAGGAACCACATTCCGCAAGCACACTGGAAAATGTTTGAGCATGAGGGATATTTCTTTCCGGATAACTCTCCATATAATATCTTCTTGCCAACTCTGCATTACCATTTGCTTTTCCATAACAAAAATGGATATCACAATATTCGATATTTGAATATTGGTGATTAGCCATTATTAGTTATTTTAAGATTATAAATTAAATAGTTTAAAAAGCGAATTTATTTGATGTTAAACTGACAGCTCTAGTATACTTTGATAGCTATTTACCTGGTAGCTGGTGGTAATGAAATGAGAAAAGTAAATTTACCACTTAATTTTTAAGGGTGATTTACGTCTAAACCGTTGGGTTTAGCGATGTAAATAAAGAGCACCTTTTTTAAAGGCCTGGCATCAGTCTTTCAGAAATTATGCCAAAAACTACTGTAGCTGTCAACACTAAAAAATTATGACAAAAAAACAATTTTCAATGTAGGTAAAGTGCCCTCTAGCGGCAAACAATCAATGTGAATTGTTACTAAAATGATGAAGGGCAGAAGACTTAGCCTATCTTTCAAATATTAGTCAAATCGGTTTTCCTGTAAGCGAGTAATTCAAAAAACAAAAAATAAAAACTTGAACTTGGACGGCTTGTAACTCGAAAACGAATGACATTTTGAAAAAAAATTATATGAAGCTCTACCCTTATTTTGTCAAGTAGAATCACCCCCTTAAGTTTCGTGATCGATTTTTGAATCACCCTGTATAACTTGTTTATTGACAATATTTTAGATATATTTTTTTTCCTAATTAAAGTTTTAATAAACAATATTTATAGGATTCAATCTAAACATAAATTTTCGTTGAATTTTTTTTTAAACTAAAGGACCAATTAAAACAAATGGTAAACTTTTAATTACATTTTAACACTAAAGTTTACTATAATAAAATAAATGAATAAATGAAATTAAAACTTGTGGATATCCCAAAAAAACTAATAAATTTAATTGAAATTATTATCCAAAAATTCGGACTTATGATTATTCCACTGATAGTTCAGAAAAGATTAGTAGCCACAAAGCTGTTTAGTAAGCGTCCTGCTGAAAACGAACTTACTTTGACAATCACACTAGACAAAAGACATGGAAAAAAGTTTTATTTTACTATAAAATGCAGTACAATATTATTAATTTTGATGGAATAAAAGTTGGAGGAATTCAATCAGTACAAAATTTATTCCCAAATATATTACTCCTGTATTAAAACATGGTAATAAAGGCATTCTTCTATAGGGTGGTTTCTAATCTAATGGGGGAAACTCCATTATTGATACCATAGATCGGTTTGTGCATCTGGATATAATACACCTTACCTTAAGAAGAGTGAAAAATATCATTGAAATTTAATTTCGAAAAGAATAGTTTTAAGAAAATAACCTAATTGTTAGGAAGTGATAGGTATAACTCCCAGACAATGATCTCAATAAAGATAGTTAAAAAAAGGAACTTTGTATTCGTGCACCAATGTTTGTAAATAAATAATTGTTGGTAAACCAAAAGACAAGGCGATCGAATTTTTTTTTTTAATTCACAAGAACAAAAGTATTTGTCGTATACATGTCAAAGTTTCCATTGAATTATCTATATTCTTAACGCATTCACAAAAACCATTCTGGAATAAATTAGCAAAATCATACAAATACAAGAAGACCACCAAGGGTCTCGAAAAAATATATTCACTACTGATACAATATTTATTTTGCAAAAATAACTGAAAAATCAGTGGAATTCAATAAACTTACTTTTATGTGCTTCATCGATATGATTAAAGCATTTGATAGAGTGAAATTGCCGCACCTGCTGCAAGCTGGCGCGGATCCTGGGGGAGGGGTGGAGGCGATCGCCCTCCCCCAAGACCTTTGAGTTCAGAAAAATAGATCCGGTTTTGCCTCTTATACTAGGAATATGTATGTTGTTGGCATCTTTCCCTCCGTCAACAACTTGCCTTCGTTTGCCATACTATACTCCTCCCAAGGAGAGTAGCTGGACCCACCCCAGACTACAAGTATTTGGAAGGCAGAAGTTAATCAGTCTAATCCACAATATCAACACCCAGTATATAGGCCATATATCAACGAAAGTATACCAGTAGATACAGGGATTCACTTAGATCCTACATCTTTAATATAATGATGGATAGAGTAATAAAAACCTACCCCGAACGGCTGAATACAAAATGCTTTCAATTTCAAAGCAAAGGAGCGAAATATGCTCATCAGTATCTAGAAATCTAAATGCTTAATAACGTCTAAAGAGGCGATAAGATGTAAATTATAAATCGAATCCAAAATGATTAAACAGGCAGAAATAATGAGTCATGGAAACCTACAGAATGAAGTAAGAGAACGAACAATGAAAGCAGCTTAAATCTTAAAATGTTTCAGTCAAATAAATCATTTAGAACAAATATCTTAAACCAGAGAGCGAAATTAAAATTTATAAAATGGCAGTAAAGCTCCGTCATAGCATACGTGGCAGAAACAAGACCAAACACAGTCAAAACCCTACAAATGATATGAATAGTTGAAACGAAAACATTAAGAAATAAACAAGGTTAACCATTGTACGACAGAATAAGGAACAAAGAAATTAGAGAACAAGATGGAATAAGGACATAGAAAAGTGGGTAAGACAAAGAAAAGAATTTTGGAACAAACACATATAAAGAATAAGAGATCCAAGACTTGATAACAATGTAAAAGTGAACCACCCAATGGCAAAGAGACTACGAGGAAGATCACCAAAGCGATGGAGAAAATGCTAGACCAGTTTCCCCGGAAAGGACATATAACAACACTTATCATTTATAAACATATAATATGTTCTTCAAAAATGGAAGCTAATGGTACTAAATGGAAATTTCAAATTCAGGTAAAGAAATTAAATTAATGCAAACCAAAACATTGTAAGTCGGTTATTTTAAATTAATTTACATTATATTTTTAACGAAAAACCTGTTGCGATTTTGTTTCATTTCGAAACATATTTTCCTTTCCGTTTTGCAAATAAATTCTGCACACAGTTTACCGCAAGTAAACAGAGGGTCGTGCGCGTACCCACAAATATTTTCCTTACTTCATTTACATGTTTGTATTGATTTACTGGAGATAAGTCAATATCAATAAACGATTTTGTCGTCATTGGAAAGGAAAATTAGAAAATACCAGGGTAAATCTTTAATTGGTAAAAATATGTAGCTTTGCTTCTAGTTTATTAAAGAAGAAATTTCGCCTTGCCCCACGTATTTAATTTTGATGAGGTATAATCTTTTTTGTAGATGTTATCTACACCAATCGTCTAAGATTTTTTAGTTAAGACACTTCTTTTCCTATTTATTATTTGTCGTTTAATTTTCTTTCTATACTCAGAGGAAAAGCATCTCTGTCTGAAATAGTACATTTTTCATTGTTTGACGATAATCATAAGTTCCTTTCCTTTGTTTAGTTTCTCCATTCTTTCAATGTTCGTTGCGTAGCTCCTCCACGAAATTGGTAGCATTACATAATAATTTTAATATTTCTTTTATCTAGAGTTTGCTCTAGCGCTATAAAACAGAATAAAAAATAACTACACTTTGAGGATTTTTGTTCTTAGTTGTATTTTAAGTTTGTTGTGATTATTATTTTTTACAGGGAAGGGCTCGGAATAGACCCGGGTAAGGCCGAGGTGGTACTCTTTACAAAAAAGAGAAAACTGGGAGACTTTCCACAATTACTTTTTAATACAAGAAAACAGTTAAACACCTGGAAGTATTTCTGGATTCACGACTGACTGGAATGATCATATTGAGGTTCGAATCAAAAAGAACTTATATGATTTCTATCTAGTACAACAAAGCCCAAATACCGTCTTCAACTTAACATAATGTAAAGAATGGCTTGAGGGAAGATACTGAGTGCGATAAAGACTGCCCCTATTAGGGCTCTGGACTATTTATTCCCTCAGTTGCCTATACTGGAACTGGAACGAACAGCTACTCAGATTTGGAAGAGAATGGTGGAGAGACGTTCATTACTCCCAATATAACCAGATTACATGGCGCGGCTTTTGAAACCCAACCACTTTCTTGACATACTTTTGCCAAGTAGAAAGGGTTGAGAAATGGATCCTGGTGGTTTACAGATGGATCTTGACAAGAAAAAGAGCTCAGATAGTAGAGCTGCGATAATGGCACTGAACTCTAGTGTTAAAAATTCGCAACTGAAATCTTACTGCAAGAATGTACTGAGCAGTCTCAAAAGAAACGGTTGCACCATCAGACCTGTGTGGGCCCCTGATTACTCGGATGTACACTGGACTAAGGAAGCGGACCGTCAGGCAAAGATGGGGTCTGCGATTGTACCATATGGATCCCCACCAATTCTATCTAGGCCAATTACCTTTGGTAAAAGGGATTTAAAATTTTTGCTGGAAAATAAATTTAATGGATCGTGAAGAGCAGCTCCTGAAATGAGGTGTGAAAAGGAACATTTAACTGGACCTAGCTCATGGATTACTAGGGAGCTTATCTTCTTAGGAAGGAAAGAGCTGCGAATTGTAATGGTACTGTCGACAGGACATTGTCGCCTGAGGAGTCATCTTCAAAAGACTGGTGTCGTAGATGACCTGTTGTACAGATGGTGTCTGGAGGAGGATGAAGCTGTTGATCATGTCCTCAGAGAGTACCGCTCAGGACTCAACGGATTGAGGTAGCTACATTTCAAAGATACAATTTTGTCACCAAAAACTGCTAGGAAAAGTCAGTCAACGACGGTGCTTGGATTCACAAAAGCGATGGGGGCAGAATGGCCTACAGTCATGGTGGGATTTAAAGAGCACAACAACACCTAAGCATGATCTTTTGTTTACTCATTCGTTTATTCACTCCTTTTATGTCAAAACGTTTCACAGGCTCTCTCGATTTATATTTCTACATGTAATGTGTATAGCACATATCCTATATAGTTATCTGCATAGTTTTCTAAAAACTGTTATCCGATATTCCTCTTTACGTACTTGTTACATCAAACTGTTACTTTCTGAGGTTACATCGAAAGTTTATGAAAGACATGTGGATTTTCTACTTCATATGTCCGAGAATTCCCCTACTAAAAAGTATCTGCTGTTTGTAAAATTTCTCAGAATACATAATAAATAGTATTCTTATTTTACACTTTTTAACATCAAATTGATTAGATGTTTAATCATCATTTTTTTTTCAATTAATTGTAAGTCATATATTATTTCCAGATCTTCATCACCGATGATTAGTGATTTCAGTACTTCCATAAGTTTTTAGTGGTTACGAATATTGTCTTTTCAAAAATAAGACGTAAGTATCCATCAGAACTAACATCTCGGTATCTTTCAATTAATACCTATTTTGAGAAATGCGCTTCTTTAATCCCCAATCCATTTTGGAACCCAAACTGCTCTTTTTCTACAAAAGATCCCTCACCACACTTTTAAAAAACAGTTCCCAGTGACTATATATATATATATATATATATATATATATATATATATATATATATATATATCAGAACATCATGGTCATAGGCTACCTACCTGTTTTAAGAGTCTAACTTTTTGTAGAATGAAACACGTTCTTAGGATTGCAGTGGACTTACGCTACCAACAGCGCAGCCTCGCGGCCTTCGGCCAAGTCTCAGGTCATTATGCCCAAATCTGGTTTAGAGGTTACCCTCTAAAAGTTGTTAGGGTCGTGGCGCTACGCTTTCCTATCGCCTTACAGTGTTATATGAAGGTATATGGCGTATTGAGCGGAGCTCAACGTTAGGCTAGTTCCGTCTTCAATTCGACTCATCAGACACTAGCTGAAACAATACAACTCGTATTTGGAGTAAGTTTGTAAGATGGTATTCCGTGATCTGTCATTACGACGATTGTGTTTGGACCGATTGTCTTTGCAATCATGACCGGTCGCCGTCCGCGGACGGTGATGATTGAGGGAAATTTATCGCTGAGGGTAACCTCTAAAGCACATTAGGGTACAACCCTGACCCAGGTAATGACCTGAGAATTGGCCTAAGGTCGCGAAGCTGCGCTGCTACTAGCGTAAGCCCATTGCGATCCGAACAAACAAGGCAGTTATTCGTGTTTCGTCCTACAAAGTTGGACTCTTCAGACAGGCAAGGTAGCTTGTGACACTGATGTTTTGATGTTTTATTGGTGTCCAAGTCTTTTAGCCTGAGATCAACTGTGATGATGGAGATGGCAGACGGTGATGATTGCAAAGGCAATCTGTCCAAACACAGGAAATACCATCGAGTTAATGGATTTAAAGCAGAAGTCGGGAAATTGAATTTACCATTCTTTACTTACAGAACAAAACTAAAAACGATAATTAATAAAAACTTTTATTATAAAACTCTTATTTAATATTTTTCTGTTGTTTCGACTTGTTTATGTAAATAGTTTTTTCCCTGTCTTTTTAATTACATTTACTCCCAATTAGACCGACTTTATAATAAATTAATAAGAGAAATAACATCAATCGAAAAAATATACCTTAATTTTTAACAAAGCCCCCAAAAAAATTAATTACAGCTTTTTTAAAACGCCCAAAAATTTTATTATATAATACAACCTAATTAACTTAAAATGCCTAAAAGCATCCTTATTTAATGAATGAAACATTATTATGATCGTCTAAAGTTTTGAAATATGCTGCGGATAATACACAAAGACTTTTTTATAGACGTTATTTTTCTAAAAAATTGTAGACTGTAATGTTAAGAAGAGTCTTTGTAATATGAAATGACATGAGAAACGATGTCGGCAAAATAAAGGCAAGTAGATGGATTTTCTTTAATTATTTGCTAAAATTATTAAAATTTATAATAATTTACTTGAAGTCATAATTTTTTTTTATTTAGAAGTAGAAATATTAAAAAGTTTTTCATTTACACCTGGTTTTGATTATTCCAGGTAGTAAGTCGTAATTATTTGATAAAAAAGCTACCAATATTTTATGTAATCAGAATCTGAAGTAACCTATTACTTTTTATATTCTTTTATTCCTTATTATACAGAAAATGTTACGGAAAAAAAAGTGCCGCCTTTATAACAAATTACCTAATAGATTATTTATGTTCATTATATATATATATATATATATATATATATATATATATATATATATACATATATATATATATATATATATATATATACATATATATATATATATATATATATATATATATATATATATATATATATATATATATATATATATATACATATATATAATAAGGGGTGTTCAGCAAGTGAAAGAGTACTCTTTAAAGTTAATCCAAGCTTTCAAAAATCTTTATTATTATTTTTACCTTCAGGGAGACTACAATAATTACAAAAAACGAAAATAATCTTAAATAACTTACATCTTTATTTGAGGTTGTTCACTAAGATGTTAGAAAGTTGTATGATATTATACATTCACAAAAGAGATTAAAACTCGTTTCCTAGCATTATGACAAACTTAATAGATATAAAATTGAATTTAAAATAAAAAAAAAAAACAAGAGAAATAATTTTGATAGTTCCCTCCTTAGTCACATGTAATTTAAAATGAATTTAAAAAAATTTTTGAGGTTAGGAAAAAAGTCAACAGTCAGCGTGGCTGTCAACTTTTAGTGATCGGTTTAATTTAATTTTTATGATTCTGCATTTAAAGGGCACTTTTTAACCGACTTCTAGCAGAAGGAGGTTCTCAATTCGTCGAGTAATTATTTTTTTTATGTATGTACACCGATTACTCCGGAACGGAGGAACCGATTTAAATGAAATTTTTTACGTTATGGTCAGGAAGTTGCTGCGATGGTCCCATATTTTTTTGGATAAAATTGGTGCAGTAATATCCAAGATGGCGCTGACAATATGGCGGCCAAAAAAATTAATTTTGTCTCATTTTCTCCAAAATTAGTATGGAGGAATTTTTGGGGTCGTACACAACGAATCTGAAATTATTTTTTAAAAATTCAGTATGGCAGACACAATATGGGAGTTTTCAGGGTCATATATAACTGATTTAAAATTATTTTAAAAAAATTAAATATGGCAGATTCAATATGGCGGACAAAAAAAATCAATTTTGCCCGATTTTCTTCAAAATTGGTACGGGGGAGTTTTCGGGGTCGCACATAACGAATCTGAAATTATTTTTGAAAAATTCAATATATCGGATCGAAGATGTTGGACCAAAAATTCTACATCTCCCGATTTTGTCTAAAATCAGTATTGGGGTATTTTTGTTAGTGTTAATTATGAATTTTAAATATTTTTTGAAAAATTCAATCTGGCAGATTCAATATGGTGCCCTAAAAATTTTACATTTTTCGATTGTCTCCCAAACTGATATAGTGAGTCTCTGAGGGTGTAAACTATGAATTTAAAAGTATTTTTTCAAGATTCAATATGGCAAATCCAAGATAGCGGACTAAAAATTTTACATTTTTCGATTTTGTTCAAAGGTGGGACTGAATCGTTTTTGAGGATGTAAATAGCGAATATAAATCTAGAAATTTTAAATTTCCGGATTTGATCCAAAATTGGTACTAAGGAGCTTTGAAGGGTTTAGATTAAGATTAGGTTATCACTTAAAATAAGTTTTTTGAAATTCAAAATAGCGGATGCAATATGGTTGGTTGAAAATTTTACCCCTTTCGCATTTTTTCAGATTTGGTATTAGAGAGTTTTCGGGGTCTTGTATTATGAATATGAAGTTAATTTTTTACAGCTATTAGGTTGATAAGATACAATATGAAGGACGGAAAATTTAACATATTCCGATTTTGTCTAAAATTGATATTGTGGAGTTCTTGAGGGGTATACACACTCAATATCCAGTATAAAATATATCGAGCTAAGAAATTTACATCTCAACTTTAAACATCGATTTTGGAAGGTTTTGGGGCCTATATTACCAATCTAAAATTAATTTGAAATTTAAGATAGTGGATTTACTATGACAGACTAAATATTTGTTTGATATAATTTTACTGGTGTTTGGAAAACTCTAAGAACCAAAGAATTTTTAGTGGTTCATTTTAGGGTGATTTACAACTTTGGATAAAATGGGTACTTTTTTGCCACCTTGGAGTCATAGCGAGGTACACTAATCTCGATTAGTATTTAGTTCAAATAATTTATGGATATCATAATGAATTCTAAAACTAAAAATAAAATTTTTATAAAAAAATTGAACCGACTTCTAAAAGTGCACTAAAAAGTGAAAAATAACTATAAATTTTTATATAAAATTGAACTTTTTGATGTCGGCGCCAAATTATTTGTAAATGAAATAAATAACTACAAATATATACAAATTATGGTAAGAAAGCAATTACAAATAAGGTATTTTTAATCTGTTTATGGAAATCATATTTTGTCAGGTTTTAATTTGATGCCGACTTCAAAAAAGGCAATTTCATATAAAAAATTATAGTTATTTTTTACTTTTTCATGCACCTTTAGAAGTCGGTTCAATTTTTTTATAAAAATTTTATATATGTTAAGTTAGGGACCCCAGTTTTAATCTCTTTTGTGAATGTATAATGTTATACAACTACCTAATATCTTAGTGAACACATAAGTATTTATATATATATATATATATATATATATATATATACTTGTGCTAGGGCGGATGCAGAAAATTTTTTGGGGGGGCCACAAACAAAAAACCCAAGCTCCCAACCCAAAACCATATATCGCACGCGCGGTGAGCTCGATCTTCAGTAAATAGCAATCAAGCGAGTTTTTTGTTATTATAAATTTCTAAGCTAAAACCCAAGCACCTAAGATTCACTAACTTGAATTTTAAAATACTTTGTTCTTTTATAGCATATTTTTATAAATTTGGGGGGGCCATTGCACCGATTGCCCCTGTCTGGATCCGCGCTTGTTGTGTTACCTCTCGGAAATCAAATGAAGCAAACCCCAAATCCAATAACTATATTGTCTTGTTTATCTTATGTAGTTTTATGTGCATTTGATAAAACATTTTATTATTTTCATAATACATAACTATAGCGTCTTCGAAACTACACGTTTCCTACCATGCGTTCGACTGTTGAATATCAAGTAGCAGAAAAGTCAACGTATAAAACCAAAGGCAAATATATTTATTTATTTACCAGAACGTACTTCCCTTGTTTATTCCTTCAAGAAATAGGGAAAAAAGCGATGTGTCGTGCTCAATCATTTTTTCCTAATCTTGTTTGCCAGCGTTCCCTTGGCTAAACAAGAAAAAATATGGCGCGTGTTGCGTCTTCTTGAGTGAAACTGTAAATTTTACAAGGGAAAAGCATGCTTAGTAAATTGTTCCTCATTAATGGATTACCGGGTGATAGTGTTTGAAAGTTCAACAGATATTGATATATATATATATATATATATATATATATATATATATATATATATATATATATATATATATATATATATATATATATATATATATATATATATATATATATATATATATATGAATGGTTTGGTTCAATCCGTTCGTTCAAAAAATCGTTTTCGCGACATTTCGCTGCCTCGCTTTCTGATTGGACGAGCGGCTTCGCAGGCTCCTCCCCTCTGCCGAGTGCGATATATTTGGTTCTTGTATGCTGGCCTCTCGTGTATTGGTTGATCTTTGTTGTTTTGTTTCTTGTTTCTTTATTAATATTTTCCATGTTGTTGAAATATGTATAGCATTGTCTCGTTTATTCAGCTGTCCCGCTTTTTCGACTTCTAATTCAGTAATTCATATACATACAGGCGCGGATCCAAGGGGGGGGAGGCGGTGGGGGCGATCGCCCTCCCCCAAGAGCTTTGAGTTCAGGAAAATATACCCGATTTTACCTCTTATACTATAGTTAATTCAAGGACTAGAGAGAGTAATAAATCATTTTTTACCCTTTTTCCTTCGCAAACTACCTGTGTTCTTTAATTCGGTGTCTTTGGCAAAATCTGTTAGATATATATATTTTTCCTAGGAACGGGTTAGAAATTTTATAATCAAAAATACCTGTCTATAATAATGGACTATTTGGGTTGGATAACATAGGCGTCAGAAAGAGGTTTATTTTATTATTAAGTATTTATGGCATAGAATATTATTTCGGTAACAAATTTAAAATAAAAAGTTTTTATATTATTATTTTATTTCTTATAATTTCTTAATAATTCACATACAGTACAAAATACAAATAATTTTGACATATTTAACACAAATCACAACTGTATTTTTATTATTTTTAATTTTGGCATAAAGACCATTTTAGGCACATTCAGACTAAAACGTAGCCTTATTATTTTAAAAAATTCGAAGTTACAATTTAAATACTTACAAAATACTCATTGTCAAAAAGAAAAGAAGTTAAAAGTTAAAAAATAAATTCGTCCATATAATATTAAAATTTTTTTTGGGCTATCCGTCATTTTATTATTAATTATAAACATTTTTAGGAAATTTGACGTTTCAGTTTATTTATTTTTTAAATTAAACACTAAAAAGGGATTCAAATGTAATTAATTTTTATATGTTACAGTTAAAATTAGATCTACTTATTTTTATTTCTATTGCACTGGCATCTTAATTTAATTTAATATCCGATAGGCTTAAAAAAATAAAATAAACATATTAATTCTACACGCTTAAGAAAAAGACACAAATATAATAATAAAATAATAAAGAAATTACGGCTAATTGGAATTAAACATATATAAAATTAAAGAATGGAACACACTAAAATAAAAATATATAAAAAAAATAAAAAATATATAAACAGCATTAAACAATTAAATAAAACAAAAACAAATTGTGTTTACATTGGTAAACATTAGGTATCTAATTCGTAATCAAATTCAGTGAAGCTATCGTCTCTCAATTAATTAAGTTTCCACATTTTGTTTTATTCTTTTATTATATGGTTTTTTCCCAATTTTCCGCAGTAACTTTGTCCAAAAAAAAATCTTTCAAAAGTTCAGTTAAATTACTAATTTTGTACACTGTATTATTTCTAGCAACTCTGCCTTTTACTTGAGAGAGATATTCCCTTCTCCAACGGACAGTTTCCGGACGATCAGTAAGAACAGATTTCCTATCTGGTTTTTTCCATCAAAAATTAAGTTCTCTGAGCAATTTCTAGAGCTCAGTTCTTTTAATTTCAAGTAAATCCCGATCTTCATTGATTTTAGTAAGAATTTTGTTGACGCTGGGGATCTGCTTCTCATAATAAAATGTATGTACAATTCCTTTTATTGCAGTTTTCATCTCTTCTTCCAATGAGGTTTTTCATCTGCCTGTGATCGAATGGGGGAGTACGAAACATTCCAGTCGTTTTTTCTGCTTCAGTATTCAGTACATAGTAGATTTTCCTGTCATGTTGGAACACATCTCAACAGAGCTTTTAACATTATTATCTAGATATTGATATCTTAGGGCATCATAAGCATTCATCGTAATAAGTTTTTCATTGAGGAAAAATGCCTTGGTTTAACGATTTTGGAATATCTTACTAATCTCAAATAATATATAAAACCAAGCATAAACAAGATAAATCACTAAGGACACACTGTAAGGTGTACTTTTCTCACTGACAGAAATAAAAATGAACTATCAGAAATTTTATTATTGCAGTAAATTTATAAAAGCTTATAATATTTAAATATAATTAGATTTACGGCAGTTCTCCGTTATCTGCGGTACTGGAGCAAATACGTTGGAGAATTCGGTAACAAGTTTATTACTCTCTCTAGTTCTTGAATAGAGTATAGGAATGTGTATGCTTGCGATCGCCCCCCCCCCCCCTCCCAAGAGCTCTGAGTTCAGGAAAATAGAACTGATTCTGCCTTTTATATTAGGAATGTGTATGCTGCTGACACTTCTTCCCCGTTGACAACTTGTTTTTTTTGCGGTAGCCGCACCCCAAGAGCTTTGAGTTCAGGAAAATAGACCCGATTCTACCTCTTATACTAGAAGTGTGTATGTTGCTGGCATCCCCTCCTCTCCAAGAGCTTCAAATTCAGAAAAATAGACAACACCCTGCCATTTACACTAGAAATAGGAATATTTCCGGTGTGCCCCCCCCGTCGACAACTTGCTTTCGCTTTTGTGATGTCACCGCCCCCCCCAAAGAGAGTGGCTGGATCCGCCCCTGTATACACATATATATATATATATATATATATATATATATATATATATATATATATATATGTATATATATATATATATATATATATATATATATATATATATATATATATATATATATATATAGATATATATATATATATATAGATATATATATATGTATATATATATATATATATATATATATATATATATATATATATATATATATATATATATATATATATATGAAGTAAATTGCGTTCAGTACATGCAAACTTCGTTCCAATCATATCCTTTCCGTGTTAGAAGTTGCACAGTTTGAATAAATTGCGATAAACACAATCCATCCCATTCCACCACCATCGAGATGATGGACCACCTGTACCACCATGCCAACGAGTGTGGCTGCAAGTCCGTTCCTGACTTCTCTGATGATCTAGAACATCTACTGTAGTATGGTTTAATGAGTCTGTATGGCCTCTATAAGATATTAAAATTTCTTTAAATTATACAAGTTCATTCAAAACTTAGAGCCGATAAGGTTAATCGCTGGGTACCCCTTTAGGGCTCTGTATCTCCGTTAAGGGGCACTTCTCGAACACAACATGTGTCTATGAAAAAACTGCCAAATATTGACATTGACGGCGAATTAAAATAAATAGTTACTAGATCTGACTAGATTTACAGTAATGTTTTTCATTTGGATAGAACGATATCTTAAAACGCCCGACGTATAGGCGATAGAAACACAGAATGTCGACAAAAGCGATTAACGCATTCGCCGATAGAGATCGAAAGTAGAAAACTACGTGTAGAATTTTATGTAACACAGAATCCCACTGCTGGTTATTATTTCTAGGGAGACAGGAGCCTTTTTATATCATCCTCGTATTTACATGTTTATAAATAAAGATTGTCATGTTTGTATCAAAAATAATATCCACAGAAATATTGAAATACTACATGTCAAATAAAATCAAGCTTGTTTATATTTTATTAATACTTTCACTGTAAATACTGGTTAACAAAATGCGGTTTACTTAACAAAAGTCCTTATAATACAACAGGTATACAATTGAATAGACAACCCTTATGATTAAAATGGATATTTATATTTTGGTAAACATAATAAGGTGACCTAAATTTTTTTAACGGTAAATTAAAATTTCATATTTTTTTCTTCGGTAATGTAATGGCTCAGTATAAATAACCTACACCATTAATAATCACGATCAATTTGGGAGATTAATATTACAGAATATGCTTGAGTCAGAATTTCTACTATTTTATAAGTGAAAATCTTTTTTGAAAATATTTCGGCCTTGGCCCCTTATTTCGAGCTTGTAGAATACAATTTTGGCCATGGTTTTCCACTATTTTTCTTCACTTTTACTTTAGATTCATGTTTTTAATAAATCGTTAAAATTTTGTTGCATCTACAAATTTGACGTTATTCATAAGTCAAATTGAAAATAATTCATTAAATAAATCTGAAATAGAAAATACATAGATTGTTGGGGTCCGATTGTCCGAATCTGAATTCGTGGTTTGTTTCATTCCTCGAGGTCATTTTAAGGTCCAACCGAAAAAAATCATGTTTTTAAAGGCAACTAGTGGATACATAGAGCACATTTCATTATGTCGTTCGTTCGCTATCAGTTCGTTCGTTCCAATGGTTCCAGTTCCATTTCATCCAACTAATTGAGCGTTTCTCTCCCAATCTTGCCGTTTGTAGGCATATGAAACTGTCAAATCATCACGTTAATGTCCCTATCAATGATAGGTTTGGCACAGAAACAATCTCTTTGTTCGAAGAAAGGAGACTGGAACCATTGAAATGAACGAAAAGAGGACGGACAATATAATGAAATGTGCTCATAGGTGTTACTCAATGTGATCTTTCTGAGGTCAAATTTAAAGAAGGCGTGTATTGGATTCCAGCCACTGAATACACTGATTCCTAAACTTGAGCCACTGTAACCGCTCAAAGCCAGTTACTAATTTTTTACGAATTCAATGCCGCCATATTGGAATCGCCATCTTGGATTTAGGAGTTCTCGAATTCACACTTCAGAGTCGTGATCAGCGTCCTCCCAAAACCTCTGAGATACGGAATTCGCATGAACTACTCAACTTTTTACGAATCTTATGCCGTCATATTGAATAGACCGATATCCGTTACATAACACTTATGCAAACGAAGTGAGTTTTTATAAGTGTATAACACAAACCCAACCCTCCTATACATACTATGTATGGAATATGTGCGTAGGGTAGGGTTTTGGGAGTTAGAATTCCGGCAAAAACGCTCAATTCGCTTGCCTGTCTGCTCTTGCGGATATCGATCTAGCTGAGCGTGGATTTTCTTCTTTGGCAGATTTATTTATTTATTTTTCTAATTGACCTTGAAATAGCTTTGAAATAACTTATGTTTAACCTTGAATTCAGATCCAACGCCCTTAAAAATCTACATATCTTCTTTTACAGATTTGTTTATTAGATTTTTCTCAGTTTAACCTTTAAATGATGCTGAAATAACCTCTGGCTGACCTTGGGTAATTAAACAAACCACGAGTTCCGATTCGGCGCCTCCAAAAACCTACATATCTTCTTTTTTAGATTTAATTAGTTGATTTTTCTAAATTTGACCTTGAAATGCTCTTGAAATGACCTTTGGTTGTCCTTGGGGAATTAAACAAAGCACGAATTCGGATCTAACTATCTTAAAAACCTATATATCTATTTTTTTTTGGATGACTTTGAAACGATCCTAAAATGACCTTGAAGCTAGCGAGATAGAGGTTAGCGGACCTCAGATTTTAATTCAGAGTATCAAATTACATAAGAATAAAGTAGTCTAGTTAAATATGCATTAACCTTTTTCTTGTAAAATTGTGTATTTTGCATTTATTGAATATTTCTTCTTGTGACCTATTCCTTCTACTATTTTGGTGCCAAATAATACCCTTCATTCATCAAATTTATAATCCCAACTCATTTTTATACATCTTAGTTTTATAATTTTACTAACCAAGATATTTTATGCAGCTGAAACTCAACTACTTGCTTTCCTACTAACTCAGATCTTTCCCAATATCTTTCCCTGGCAGAGATTATTCCCGCCTCCACATCGTCTCTGCAATAACATTTTCTGACTAAAAAGTACAGCATCTTAAGGCTCATAATCCAAGGCAAAATAAGTGGAAGAAGAGACGTAGGACGACGACGAATTTCATGGCTAAAAAACCTAAAGGAATGGTTTGGATGCAGTTCAAAACAACGATTTAGAGCAACTGCCTCAAAAATTTAAATAGCTATTTTGATTGCCAACCTCCGCAATTGAGAAGGCACTTGAAGAATAAACTAATGTATTAGGTTAGTTCTGTTAAGTTTCAGTTCTCGAAACTACCTGAAAATAAACTAAACCTAAGCCACCCTCAACTAACCACAACCAACCAAAAATTTCTATTGGTTAATATTATTTTACACTTGTTTTTATATTACAAAAATTAAACTCTGTTGTTGACTAAGATAGAGCAATTTTATAGTTTTTTAAAATTAAAATGTATGCCATGGAAATAATTTACATTTGACAACCTCGCAATGAATATTTGGTGTTTTCAGTAATGCAACGATCGATGACGTTTACGAAACGTTTTTTTGCTTTTGGTTGAAAATACAAGTTTGTTCGCTAAAACTTATGCAAAAATACTTGAAACATATTAAGTACAATGTATTTTAACTATTACCATTCACAATAAACACGAAGATTCGGTGTTTGTGTGGAAAACTAAGATATAAAACGTATTTTAAAACCTCGAGATAGGAGCCAAGTGTCGAAATCTTTCCAATAATCTTCGTTTTCCTAGATTTTATTTAATCGAAATAATTACCATAACTTTGTATTATTATCTATTACGTAGAGGAGTAGGGTAAGAAACATATACTCAGACAGTAAGGCTGCGATGATAGCACTGAAGTCTAGTGTGGTAATTTCACGTCTGGTGTCTCAGTGCAAGAACGTACTGAACAGTCTGATCAGGAACGTCTGCACAGATTCGTGTGGGTTCTGGGTCATTAAAGTATATGCAGGAATGAGGAATCGAACCGTCTGGCCCAGATGGGGTCCGCAACTAAACCATATGGGTCCCAATAAATTTTACATGTCTCAACTGCCGTTGGTAAAAGGAAACTAAAATTATTGCTGGAACGCAAATTTATTGAATCATGGAGAGGAGCTCTTGGAATAGGGTGTGTCTTACTAGAGAGTTTCTCCCGTTAGCAAGGAAAGGACTGCGAAGTGTGGTGGGATTGTTAACAGGACATTATCACCTAAGGGTCCATCTTCATAAGATCAGTGTCGTAGACGACCCGATGTGCAGATGGTGTCTGGAAGAGAATAAAACTGTTAACCATGTCCTCAGGAAGTGCCCAGAGCTCAACGGGCATTTCGGAGATACAATTTTGTTACCGAAACCAGTTGGACAAGTTCAATTAACGAGGTTTCTTGGATTCGTAAAGACGATCGTTCTCGAAAGACATGCAGTTATGGTAATACCACCTTTGTTCGTTCATTCATCTATTACGGAGATTTTTTGAGTGTGGTCATTGTTGATGCAAATTTAAGAGTGAAATTTTAAATTTCGCGAGTAGATCTCAAGTAAAATAGAGATTTCCTTGACATTTTTGCTGTAGTTCTTAATGTTAAAATTATGAATTCTGATTTCTATATTATAGAGATTTCCCTAACATCAACTACTAGTGGAAAATAGTACTGGAAGCATTTCTAGATATCATGATTTTATTTTCAAGATACGAGAACACAACTTTCAATCTATAAAATGTGCGCAGAGTGTGCATATCTAGAATTGATAAAAATTAAGTAATCGAAATGTGACAATATAATTATGCCATAAACTGACCCAAAAGAGTTTTCAACATCGACTTCATTAAAAAGATTGTTAGATTAAATATATGTAAATAAAGGTGAGCCAGAATAGACCGTGCGGTTGCGGTAAAGGGTTCAGATTAACTGCCCATTTACTATTAACCTAACCTAATGCTTATACTATGTAAAATCCCCATTCTAATAAATATGTAAATCGGTTCAAAATAAAATTAAAACATTAAATTATCATTTTTATTCACACTGAGGCATATTACTTATGAAAGTCAATTTCAATACATAAAACTTAGTAAAGAGTGTTTTTTTATAGAGGTATAAAACTTTTAAATGGAATAAAACAAAGATGAATTTTTTAAATTGACATGAAATTTACTTTATTCGAAAGATAACCTTCTGGCATTATAATTTAAATATGACTTCTGGCATATGACCGCCACGGCTGGCTCGGACGTAGTCTAATCTGGAGGTCCAATTTTCGATGACTTTTTCCAACATTTGTGGCCGTATATCGGCAATAACGCGGCGAATGTTGTCCTCCAAGTGATCAATCGTTTCGGGCTTATCGGCGTAGACTAGCGACTTCACATATCCCCACAGAAAATAGTCTAGCGGCGTTAAGTCGCATGATCTTGGAGGCCAATTCAAGGATCCGAAACGTGAAACTATGCGGTTACCAAACGTTTCCTTCAATAAATCAATGGTCTTGTTGAAACCACAGCTCCTGCACATCATGGTTGTTCAATTGATGAACGAAAAAGTCAGTAATCATGGCTCTATAGCGGTCACCATTGACTGTAACGTTCTGAGCAGCATCGTTTTTAAAGGAGTACGCACCAATGATTCCACCAGCCCATAAAGCACACCAAACAGTCAGTTTTTCTGGATGTAACGGTGCCTCAACATACACTTGAGGATTATCATCACTCCAAATACGGCAGTTTTGTTTATTGACGTATCCATTCAAACAAAAGTGAGCTTCATCGCTAAACAAAATTCGCTTATGAAAATCGGGATCAACGGCAATCTTGTTTTGGGCCCATTCACCGAATCTACGCCTTGCTAGGTGATCGTGTGGCTTCAATTCTTGCACGAGTTGGATTTTGTAAGCACGCAAACCAAGATCTTTCCGCAAAATCTTCCATAAAGTGAATGGACACATATCCAATTCCTGTGCACGATGGCGGATAGACTGATTTGGGTCTTCCTCTACGCTACGCTCTACAGCAGCAATGACTTCTTCTGTACGCACTGTATGACGTCTCTGTGGATACGTATTATCTTTTAGAGTAAACGTGGTCCGAAAACTTTCCATAGTTAATCGAATTAATTGCTCTGATGGACGATTATGTTGACTGTAAAATGGACGTAGTGCGCGATACGTATTTCGAACAGAACCATGATTTTCAAAACAAATTTGCACAATTTGGAAGCGTTGTTCAGGCGTCAGTCTATTCATGTTGAAATGCTAAACCAAACTAAACATAAATCACTTGACAGCTGACGAAATAGCCGCCAGTTAAAAAATGTTGCCTACTTAAAGTTTTATACCTCTATAAAAACACCCTTTAGTTTCAGTTTAAGAGGAGTATTTTTTTAAAAATTTGTTAATTCATGAAGAATATAATTGATCTATCATACTATTGAAAGTATTTTAATTTAGCTAAATATTTTCCCTTTTATTGAGTGAAAAAATATAGAAGTGAGAATATCGTATTCGGCGATATTATCTCTCTTCCTTTCACTCTTCAGTAGTCTTTCCGCATCCACTCCTAAATATTTATCTCCTCTTGCTGTTTTCATTCAAATCATTGCTGTGTCTGCTGTAGTTACCAGTGTCTTTCTACTATTTCCTTAATGAAATATAACTACCATTTCTGTGGATGTCTTACACTCCTGTTATATTATCAGGTAGTCAATATATTATACGTTTTGTTCACCTTTTATTTTCCTGCTTTGCTACTTGCCTCAACCAATTCCACTTTTGACGAGCTAAGCATTCGATTACATCATCGACCTTTATTCTTCTTCTGATCTCATTCCTTACATGAGCCTATAAGCTTAACTCTGACTCTAATTATCCTAGATATTCTAGCTATTTAGTTTTCTTAATCTAGTGTTATTGTGTATTCTAAGTAAGTACATCTTACGATTTTTCCCACTTCCTGATTTTCTAGTTGTACTACACAGCATCAAAAATGGTTCCATTTCATAATTTGAGAAAAACCTTAATACTGCGTTAGGCGATTTACTTCAGAAACTTTTTCATTAAGGACCATCCAACACTTCGATTCACAAAATTTGTTATATTGACGTTCTCTTGTATGTTAATATATATTAGTGTTAGTTTAGAAAATAATGTTAATCAACCATTTTAACCTACTCTACGTGATAAATGATGTGAGCATGTTCAATGTAGTATTTCTATATCTAAAAACCTTCACTATGACCTACTTAACAAAAAAACTCGGCCGCGACTAAAAAATAACACAGCTTTAACCTCCGTACTCTCGATTTATCATTCCGGTTTCTAAAATAACATCAAATAACGTTGCAAAAGTCCTTTTTTAATAACATTTTATTTACATAACGACCACATTGTGTTGCAGAAAATGGCACTAGAGCAGTCTTAAATGGAAATTATCTGGCTAGGGAACATGTCTACGGAAAATATATGTTCACTTATTTTAAGTCCTTTACCCGATGACGATGGCATTGTGTATATACTGGGTCCTACTTGATTGCCTCTATATTGATAAATTGATAAAAAATTTAGTAAGAGCAATATCGCGGGGGTATATTATGGAAATAGTTTAGCTTGTACATTCCGTAACTAAAATGCGAGTGGCAAAATTTTTCCTTTTTTTTAATGTAAAAATGTAAAGGCTCATTTTATTAACGTTGAAATATGACGTTGCGAAATTATTAAATTTTTATTGATTAGGTCGGCATGAGAGTAATTTCGTTTTGTAGTATCGAATGAAACTCAAATATATATATATATATATATATATATATATATATATATATATATATATATATATATATATATATATATATATATATATATATATATTTGGTTTGGTTATTGCGGGTTTCAATCCGTTCGTTCAAAAAATCGTTTTGATGACGTTTCGCCAAAATCTCATTTGGCAATTTCAAGTGCGGTTCGTGTCGTTATTCGCTGAGAAATGAAATCAGTTCTCTGCGAGTAACGGCATCTGCCATCTTGAGATATTTTAAAAATAAATATACACATGTGTGCTGTCAATTAGATCGTATTGTTCTACTTTAAAATTTGTACGTTTTTGTGCCACTGTTAAGGTGATAAGGAATGACAACTACCGATAATAATGTTCGTTATGATTTGAGTTCTTGTTCGGTTTATTAAGACTATGAAGATTTTTTTATATGTACGCACATGTTTATATGAGTTATTCCAAATGGCATTAGTCACTATATTTATTTCGCCGTTCACTTCACACACAACACAAAACTTTGAATAACAATTGTTCAGAACGTCCGAACGATATAGGCGACCACATACTGTGTGTGTTAAAGAGAGACTTCAATAAAAAAATTTACGTCGTTACGTTAACAAAAAATTTTGCACCATCTTTCGATGGGATATCCTCTATAAGCCAAACTTTTTGACGAACCACCTTTTATTCCATTAACATTCCACTTATCAAATACCAGATTATTAATTGGATACCTCATATACATAATTATCTTGGCATCAATTGGTTGAGAAGGAAGGAATACCACTTCCTTTGTTTTTTTTTTCATTTCGAGCATTAGACAATATTTCCATTCCAAATTTTAAATTTCTTTTGTCACAGGAAGTACTTGTGATTTTTATGATCGGTGAATGAGTGAGTGAGGGAGAAAATAGCTAAACTTTTAGGAACTGAAACAGCACTGAAGAATTTAAACAATAATGTAAATATCAACGATGAAGTGATCAACACCATGAAATACCTGACGATACTGTCATACTGAGCGATAACTTGCAAGAGCTGCAAAACTTGAAGAATCGGTTACGATACGACTGAAGAGAAAATGAGAAAAATTTATGGTTTTTAGCCGTGATCTATACCTATACGGTACCTTCGAAATCAAAGGAATAAATATCGAATGAATGTCACATTTTAAATAATACAGATCAGCTCGATCCAGTCAAATAAAATGTAGAATTGAAGCAGTCTGTACAACATTCTTAAAATCAAGATTGCTTCTCTGTAATAATAGCATCAATCTTAGGCTGCGTTGGGGCTTGTAAAATGCCACATTTGGTCTGTTTTGTTGTATGGTGCTGCAATCTGGACACTGTAAGCCGCTACAATAAATAGGTTGGAAACGTTTGAAACCTGGTTACACAGACGTATGCTGCGAATACCTTGGATAATTTTACAGACCAATCAGGTGGTGTTGGATCAGGCAAGTACTACTCGAGAGTAATTAAGCCAAATTAAATACAGAAATCTCTCGTATTTGGGTCACATATTACCAGGAGATCATTATCGTTTTCTTCAGTTGATCATGAAAGGAAAGATAGATGGGTACAGAGGCGTTGGGAGACGACAAACAACCAGGCATACAGAGCGCTGAACAACTTTTTAGGCAATCCAAAATAAAGAGGTACTCGCCATTGTAATCACTAACGTTAGATGAGTCTGACATGGCACAATAAGAAGAAAGAAGGAATTTAAAAAATTTATACAGTTTTATGAGATCTCTAAAAAATGAAGTAAGCTTGCACTCTCTCCAGTACAAGCATATTGGGTACTCCAAAGTAGTTGTTTAAATGTAGTGCTGGCTCGACTTGGTAGAAGTACTAATATGCCCCCAGATTATACTCCAAGAATGTCGCAAGTAAAAAAATTTACTTCATTTAATTAAATTGTATATAAAAATAAATTCTTTATAATAATATTTTGTTGCAAGATCGCCGCAAGGTCGATGATAAAAAGAAAAATTTCACAAAATGATATTTCGAAAATAACTTTTTGTGTTCGTACATCCAAAACATACCTTGGAAAATTTCCTTAATAACCAACATCAAAAGGTTTTATTAAAATATATTTTTTCCACAGAAAAAAGCTTTTTTGCGTATTCAGTCAAAGAAGTGCCCAAAAATCTGATTACTGAGAAATGATCCATAACAAAGTACATCCTCTTTTTTCCATATTTCCATTTATTTAGAAAAAAAAGTTCGGCAGCTTTTTGTAAATAAATAAGTATTTTGGCGTTTTGTTCTAGGGTCTCAATATTTTCAGCACTTTATATTCAGAGAAAGTATATACTTCCAAAATGAAATAGTATCTTTAGGAATTCTTCAGTATATTATTGACAGAGGGTACAGGGTAATATGTGGGTAAAAAATATATGTTTTCCGCTGCTTTCCTTTGGGTTTGGGATTCTAGTAAACGGTAGTCCGGTATGTTTATGGGTTTAGGTATTTTTGTATAAAAAATATATCGAAAAAACTGAAAAACACTTCCTGTTTAAAACCTAAAGTTTCGTTATGTAAGGTTAGAATTAAAAAAAAATTAAACTTTTCTTTTATATTTAGATTAATTAGTTTTTACTTTTTTGAGTTTCGGTCATATTTTTACTTTATAAAAAATTAACACATGTTTTTTTCTGACGTTTCGGTTTATTTTATTGATTAACTTCAGAAAATTACTGTAAATATGAAAAAGAATATGTAAATTTATGTTATAAAAACTGAAAATTTTAATTTCTTACCTAATGTTAACAGGTGGTTCACTTGAATAACTTACATTTAACTATTTTATTACTTTAATACAATATAATTAAAAACTTCTTTTTTAATATAAATATAAATGCAGGAAACTATTATTTTTTGAATGTATTTTTTACACATCTGGTTTGTTTTGGTTTTGATAGAATACTACCAAAGGGTTTGAAAGTTTCTGGACCATCTGCAATTTTATTGCCCTATTAGATTGGTATATACATTACTCAGGTCATTTCTGTCTATTCTGAAATTCATTGTACAGGGTGTTCTTTTAATATTGATCATTTCTTTAATTGTTCTTTTTTTGTAATTAATTTCTTTGTTTAAAATCTCCACGTTGTTAAAATCGATGTTGTGCATGTTATCTATTGCATGTTTGGCTAAGGAGATTTTATTATCATTATTGTGATAACTAATGCTATATTTGTGATTTTGTATTCTATTTTTTAAATACTGCTTGGTTTGACCAACATATGTTTGGTTGCAATCTAAGCAATTGATCCTTTTTTAGTGTTTAATTGTAATTCTGCAGATGGTTTAAGAAATAAATAAACTGAAACGTCAAATGTCCTAAAAATGATTTTAATTAATAATAAAATGACCGATTGCCCCAAAAAAATTTTAATAATATGTCTAACTTTTTGTTTTTTTGACAATAGGTATTTTGTAAGTATTTAAATTATAATTTAGAATTTTTTGAGAGAATAAGGCTACGTTTTAGTCTGAATGTGCCTAAAACGGTTTCTATGCCAAAATTAAAAATAATCAAAATACAGTTGTGATTTGTGTTAAATATGTTAAAATTTCCATATTTTCAAATGTATGTGAAATATTAAGAAATCATAAGAAATAAAATAATATTAAAAAAAAATTTTATTTTAAGTTTATTACCGAAATAATATTCTATGCCATAAATACTTAGTGATAAAATAAACCTCTTTCGGACTCCTATAACAAGGATTAAAATTTTTTTTAACACTTCACACATCCAAATATCTATTGTTATCCAACCCATATAGTCCATTATTATAGACTAGTATTTTTGATTATAAAATTTCTAACCCATTCCTATGAAAAATATATGTGTCTACCAGATTTTGCAAAATACACCGAACTAAAGAACACAGGGAGTTTGCGAAGAACAAAAAGGGTAAAAAATTATTTATAACTCTCTCTAGTTCTTGAATAAACTATAGTATAAGAGGCAAAATCGGGTATATTTTTCTGAACTCAAAGTAATAAAGTAATAAACAGAAAAACTGGACCGGCATATAATTTAAACATATGATATTTTGATGTATTTGTAAATTATGTAAAAAAGTAAAATCTTCTATGATCTCTTCTACATTTTTTTTTGGTAATTAAGACATCAAATCTAGTTTTTTAAGATCACTGACATAGCTCCATCAACTCGCGAGCCACATTTTCACTTAACCGCTTTTGTTTTCGAATAATTTTATTTTACTTCCATATCAAAAACATTGATGCAACATAAAAACACTTTCCTGACGAATTTTCTTTTAATTGGGATAATAAAAGAAACCCTTTCAAAATTAGTTCCTTGCGTTTTTACAGGATAAAAACGCGGTGGTATTGTAAGTGAATTAGCACTTTTTCGTTCCCTTGCTTTTTTAAGGAAAGAAGAAGGAAAGGCAGGGAATTAGAACAATTAATATGATTAAAATGTCTTGTAAGTTGTAGGGACAGAAAGTTTAACTTCAATAAACATATAAATAAATAAAATTATTTTGATTGATTATAGGTGGGTAGTCTTTTAATATTTTGATATATTGGATACATTGCTTATCAAAGTATTCACACAATGAAGATTTTTAGGTTAACTTCAATACTAAATACAGTCGAGTCCTATAAGTTCCATTTATGGAAAATACCTCGCACCATACATGATGGAAATAAGTAAAGTTTCCTCTTCGTGAAATCATTATAAAAAGCATATTTTATGAACGGTAAACCTCATAATTTTAATAACGCAAGTTCACAAAAAAAAGACGATGCCTATTTGACCAGGCCATTTTATTCTTATCTATCACGTCAGGTTCAATATCACTTCAAGGTCAAATGGAATAAAATTTACTAAATAAATCTGAAGAAGTAGATGCGTACGTTTTTGGCGTTGCTGAATCCGAATTCATGGTTTGTTTAGTCCCCCAAGGTCGACCAGAGGTCATTTTAGGGTCGTTACAAGATCAAATTGACAAAATTCTACTAAATAAATTTGAAAAAAAAAAATGTAGGTTTTGGGAGTCGCTGAATCCGAATTTGTGGTTTGTTTAATCCCCAAAAGATCAGTCAGAGGTCATTTCAGGGTCATTTCAAGGTCAAATTGAGAAAATCTACTAAAAAAAATTGAAAAAGAAGACATGTAGGTTTTTGGGTTTGCTGAATCCAAATTCGTGGTTTATTAAATCCCCCAAGATCAGCCCGAGGTCATTTCAGTGTCATTTCAAGGCCAAATTGAGAAAAATCTACTAAATAGATCTGTAAAAGAAGGTAGGTAGACTTAGAGGGGCTGAGTTGAATTTGTGGATTGTTTAATAACTTAAGGTTAACCAGAGGCCATTTCAAGGTCACATTAAAGAGAGGCAAGCGGATCAAGTTTTTGAGCCGAAACTTAAGCTCCCAAAACCTCGTATCCTCACGTATAGCTAGATTGATATCCATTGTACAGTAGATATGCAAGCGGAGTTAGTTATTATGAAATAGTAACCCAAAACCCAAGTTCTCAAATTCACATAAGCCATGCACAACTATATTGATATCCATTACTCTACAGACAGGGGAACGTATTGAGTTTTTAAGGTGAAAACCAAACTGTCACTCTACGTGCAGCTAAATTGATTGTCACAACACAACAAGCAGACCATCGGACTAAGTTTTTATGAATATGCCAAAATATAAGATCCCAGAACCACATATCCCACGGGCAGTGAGATTAATATCCATTACACAGTAGACAGAGAGGAAAAGCAAGGATTTAAGTAATAGTAAGTTTGCTCTCCGCTCGGTGGTAGATGCAAATGGTAGACAAATTTGCATTCTTCATGTGAAACTCATTCGCAAAAAAATATGTTTCTTTGAAAGAATAAACTGATATATAACTATTATATAAGAAGAAAACATATGTCTGTATGTTTGCAAAAATCTCAATAATTACTAAATCGAACTTTATCAAATTTTACCTGTATCTATATTATATATTCCTAAATATCATTAGCAATATAAAAATTAAAAATTATTTGTTGAAATGTGTAAATAACAAGATAATAATAAGCTCCAATTATGCATTTCTTATTTCGACTCCTAGGTGACGAGCCGCTAGGCTCTCATGGTTCCTCCTTATGACAGCCAAGGTTACCAGATTATTTTTCGCAATTTTGGGAAAAAAATATTTTTGTCAAATTTGTCAAACTACAGGAAGGAGTAATATTGGGAAAATTTTTAATTATGAAAATATCTAGGAAAAAAAAGCCAACAATTTCATCTATTGATTAAATGAGCAAAGAAATCATGTCCGTCGCCATTCTAGTTCGTTGCGTTGGCAACATTTTATTGAAAAAAATTTGTAAAATATATTGTTTTATTACGTTGCAATTTAGGGTTTTAAGCTCCATACAAAAACAACTATTAGAGACTAAATTTTCCCGTACAATATTTATTTTCAGTCTCCAATTCGATCAATAGTGATTGGGACCATTCGGACCAACCGAACTGCTTTTATGACCTGGGCCTAAATTTAAAGATTTGACTTTTGCGCTGCTATGTGTTTTCGGTTCTTCTTTATGGTGTTGAGACTTGGAAATATTCAGTTAAGAAACTAGAGACCTTCCAGGTCTGGATATATAGAAAAATATTGAGAATAAGTTGTATGGACCGCATAAGTAATGGGGAAGTTTTAAGGAGACTAAATAAGGCAGTAAAAATTTCGAAGCTATCGTATTTCGGCCATATTGTAAGATATCCCGAAAAGTACTTTCTTCTTCAGTTAGTAATTCAGAGAAAGATATCCGGTAGACATAGTGCCGGAAGGCGTAGAACATCCTGGTTGAGAAACCTACTTCAATGGTTCAACATGATAAGAACATCTGTCTTTAGAACTGCAGTAAACAACGTTCGATAATCGGATTTGGCACGCTAAGAAGAAGAAGAATTGGTGAAAACTTTATGGGGATATCGATCAATTATTATATTTATTTATATTTTTGTTTTCTTCTATTGCTTGTTCAAGAGTTGTTTTGATAACATAGCTCTACCATTTCTTAATTTGATAAACTCGTCATTTTTAGCATGTAAAATTCCCGATGAATTATAAATAGTATGCAATCTGGTTTTCGGGGTAAGCATAGCTGTGAAACTGCAGTGCAGTATGTCCTTAATGACTGGAAACATAGTTTCGATCAAAATCTTATTACGGGTGCTATATTCTTGGATTTGAGGAGAGCCTTTGAGACTTTAGATAGGGAAAGATTACTTAAAAAATTAGAAAGCGTCGGTATAAGGGGTGAAGTGTTGAAATTTATGAATAATTAATTAATTAAAAGTAAACAGAGATTAAAATTGAATGACGTTATATCTGACGAGATTGAAAGCAGCATGGGTGTTCCACAGGGTAGTGTACTGGGTCCATTATTATTTCCTATATATATATATATATATATATATATATATATATATATATATATATATATATAGACGATATAGTGAATACAGCTGATGATTGTTTTATACATCTTTTTGCAGATGATGTTCTTTTATATTATGCATGTTCTGATGGTATTTAATTGGTTGGCACACTTAACTCTACATTACAAAATTTATATTGGTGGTGTTCTTGTAACCAATTAAATATTATATATATATATATATATATATATATATATATATATATATATATATATATATGTTTTTTGTATTAAATTTTTCTACATCTTTGTTTATTTCCTTGGATATTGTTTTGTTTTACCACGTTACCTCTTCAAAATATCTGATATCTTCTCAACTATTTTTCTCTAACGGCCATTAATTTTGTTGCTTTTTGGGTCAGTTTTTTTTGTTCTCGTTATTTTACCAAAAGTGTTTTTTTTTCAGCTTCGCCAAGACCTTTAACTGTGTTGCCGTTTATGGTTTATAGTATCTTAAACAGTTTATGAGTATCTAATATTATTTGGTGAATCCTTTTCGATATATTTTTTTAGTTTATTTTATTATTTATCCTATTGTTATACCATTCTTTGGTCGCTTCTTATAGAGTAGCTGTTTTATACTGCCACATCGATCATCACTCATTTATAACGTAGTCGCTTTTCTTTCTCGTTTACCCATCTGGACTGACCCATATTTATCTATTTTGTTCTTTTTTTCTGGAAAAAGTTGTTTGCCAGAAAAAATCGATATGGCAAATTAAAGTTATTAGAGTACTA
Source organism: Diaprepes abbreviatus (assembly GCA_034092305.1). Taxonomy (NCBI): domain Eukaryota; kingdom Metazoa; phylum Arthropoda; class Insecta; order Coleoptera; family Curculionidae; genus Diaprepes; species Diaprepes abbreviatus. The sequence goes on from JASJET010000129.1 coordinate 7,465,943, forward strand.
CCTGTTTTGTTTCTTGTTGCTGTTCCCTATAGAGTCCTCAAGGTGTGTAGAAATGTTGGCTTTAAAGACATCTCACCGATGTTCTCAGAAAATTTGCCTTCTTCCTTCTCTGAGCTTAAATTGCTTTCAATTTAACTTTATTCTTTATCTAAAGTATTATATAAGTTGAAGTATTTTCAACACTGATATTATCAGTATTTTTTATTTTCAAGAATATGTATTTCACCAATAGATTTTTCTGTATCTTCTACTTGATAGAGGACTTGTATTAACCCATTCTTTTCCACATCTACTAATTTCACTCAGTCAAATAATGTTTTCGTTCATTTTATCTACGACCTCTTCAGAATTTATCCATTTCTCTTCCTTCCATAGTGCCCATTGTAGCTATCCCAAAAAGTTTTTTACATTTGTAGAATGGTTTATTTTTACAGTCTTTTTTCCCGCAGAATTTTCTAGATTAATATGTTATCAGTGTGAGAATCTGCGTCATCAGAGGTACTTTTGTTTAATAATATAACATCATAGAGGCCAAATTTAAAATTCTACGCTGGTCAAGCCTGTTAGTGGTGGTACTGGATTTGGGGAAGTTAAAATTGAGTTGTTAGAAAATAAGGGTAGACTGGGTTTTCGTTAATTATAGGTGTAGAAATATTTATGGCTTTCTGTAAAATTTAGTTTGAGTTCTATTCACCAAAACTTAGGGACAACACCCTTTACAGTTTTGATTGTTATCTCATGAAATACAATCATTAAAAGTTTATTCCACTGGTTTATGTTGCATGAATAAATACTAGTTTTAAACATTTTATTAACTGCCTAGAAAACACGTTTTTTTCTTTTATTAACGAAGCTCTAAATAAGTTCTCTCAAACTTGTCACCTTAAAAAGTAAATTTATTATATTAATTTTAAACAAAGAAAGATATACAAAAGTAAAAAACGACTTTTTTACCTGATGAGAAAAGTTTGCGAGAGTTGAACGTTAAAGAGAAAAGTTTAAATGTATTTAAGGCATTTTATTTGAGGTAGAGGATTACCTAGGAAAACGTGTATAGTTAAAATGCTCCGCTAACTAGGAATAAATCACAATTATAACTTAGAGTTGCTCAAATAGGGAACACTAGGACAGAAAGGTTGCTATTCTAAAATATATATTAATTGTCAATTGGATTTTTTGACAATTTGTATTGTATAAAGTTAAATAAGCGGAGATAAGCACAAATTGTTAATTTGACTCGCGATCCTAACAAAAATGATAGCCATTAGAAAGGGTGTTTTATAGAGGTATAGAACTTTAAGTTGGCAACACTTTTTTAACTGGCGGCCATTTTGTCAGCTGTTAAGTGATTTATGTTTAGTTTGGTTTGGCATTTCAACATGAATAGACTGGCGCCTGAACAACGCTTCCAAATTGTGCAAATTTATTTTGAAAATCATGGTTCTGTTCGAAATAGGTATCGCGCACTACGTCCATTTTACGGTCAACATAATCGTCCATCAGAGCAATTAATTCGATTAACTATGGAACGTTTTCGCACCATGTTTACTCTAAATGATAATACGCATCCACAGAGACGTCGTACAGTGCGTACAGAAGAAGTCATTGCTGCTGTAGAGCGTAGCCTAGAGGAAGACCTGAATCAGTCTATCCGCCATCGTGCACAGGAATTGGATATGTGTCCATTCACTTTATGGAAGATTTTGCGGAAAGATCTTGGTTTGCGTGCTTACAAAATCCAACTCGTGAAAGAATTGAAGCCACACGATCACCTAGCAAGGCGTAGATTCGGTGAATGAGCCCAAAACAAGATTGCCGTTGATCCCGATTTTCATAAGCCAATTTTGTTTCGCGATGAATGGATACGTCAATAAACAAAACTGCCGTATTTGGAGTGATGATAATCCTCAAGTGTATGTTGAGACACCGTTACATCCAGAAAAACTGACTATTTGGTGTGCTTTATGGGCTGGTGGAATCATTGGTCCGTACTTCTTTAAAAACGATGCTGGTCAGAACGTTCAATGGCGACCGCTATAGAACGTTCAATGGTAACCGCATAGTTTCACGTTTCGTATCCGTGAATTGGCCTCCAAGATCGTGCGACTTAACGCCGCTAGACTATTTTCTGTGGGGATATGTGAAGTCGCTAGTCTACGCCGATAATCCCGAAACGATTGATCACTTGGAGGACAACATTCGCCGCGTTATTGCCGATATTCGGCCACAAATGTTGGAAAAAGTCATCGAAAATTGAACCTCCAGGTTAGACTACGTCCGAGCCAGCCGTGGCGGTCATATGCCAGAAGTCATATTTAAATTATAATGTCAGAAGATTATCTTTCGAATAAAGTAAATTTCATGTCAATTTAAAAAATTCATCTTTGTTTTATTCCATTTAAAAGTTCTATACCTCTATAAAAAACACCCTTTACAAACAATTGGTTGTACCTTGCCAAGTGACATTTTGCGTCAAATTTTATTTAGTTAGTTTATTGCTTTCAGTTTTGTAACAAAAAATTAGCGTTATTAAATTGGAAGATTGCTGTAGATTGAGACGAAGCTCTATGATATTTTAAAGTATTTATTGATCAAAATAATTTCGATGAAGTCGTGAATCCATTTAAGATGATCCAAGAAGTTGAAGACTTATGACCACTGTTATTTGGGAACCCGTAAACGGTTGATTAAAATGTGTTTGTTGAACCTGCATTGTCTTTATTTACATTTGTTTATACGATGTTTCGATTAGCCCTTGTCTCTAATCGTAATCAAGTATAAACGGTATGTATTATTATGTTATTGCATGCTAAAAAGCCCTAGTACAACCTTAATTATCTACTGTAATACATCAAGAAAATTAAGTTTCTAACCTGAACTAACCTTAATTATCTACTGTAATATATCCAGAAAATTAGGTAGCAATATTGACCAAAAACATCCTATTTGTATAGCAACACTCTTCTCTTTCTCCAAAAAAAAAAATAGAACAGTTTACCAAGCAGGTAAAGCTCAAACCATCTTTCACGACTTGAGCTATACTACCAACCATAAAGCCTAGATTTGACTTCTTCATAATCAAAAATTGGAAAAAGCGTCGCAGAGGAAGGCAATTTGCAGATTATAATCAGTTCAAAAGTGATATTGATACCTATTTTAGATACCTATATAAGAGGGTAAAAGAAACTTTTTGACTACTAAGTTGTGGCAGGATTAGTGGTGTAAGTGCATTGAAGCTAAAAGAGATTATCTTGAAAAATGAAATTTTCAAAAAAATTTAAGTACATTTGTATTAACGTTAGAGGCAAAATATGCAGACTTTATACGTGATTTTAATATTCCGTGTTCGTGCTCTAGTTGGGCATAATGTGTTTATAAGATACCTTAATGGGACATCGTTCTTTCAGGAAAAATTCAAAATCCTTTTCGAAGTTTGAAAAACTACGTCTTTACTAAAACGCTTAGTTGGTAAGACTATAATCAGGGAACAAATGTTGGTTCCACTTTATTATATATATATATATATATATATATATATATATATATATATATATATATATATATATATATATATATATATATATATATATATATATATATATATATATATATATATATATATTCTTGATTTGCAAATGTAATTGTTTCATCTGTTTCTAGATTCATGTCAGCTCATGTTGTATTTCGCAATATATGTCTTTTCTAATTAGCAAATGTAGTTGTTGAATCGCCATGTACGTTTTCTCTAATTTTGCTAATCTTCTGTTGCATTTGTTGTTCTATGCGCTTCATGTCTTCTTTAATTTATTGTTTCGTATCTTCTTAACTTGTCTTAAGTTCTTGTCTCATGTCATCCAGGCTGGTTTTAAGTTCTTGTTTTGTGCTTTCTTGATTTTTCCTAATGTCCTCTTTTAATTCTTCGTTCATGTTTTCGTGGCTTGTTTTAAGCGTCATCAGTTCCTCTTGATTTTTCGTCATATCTTCTTTCAATTCTTAGTTTATATCTTCTCGGCTTGTTTTCAGTATCATCAATTCTTGTTTCACATTTTCCTGGTTTGTCTTTAATGTCACTAATTCTTGTTTCACATCATCTTGATTTTTCGTCATATTTTCTTTCAATTCTTGTTTCATCTCTTTTTGGCTTTTCTTCATATCTCCTTGACTTGTTTTCATGTCTTGTATCATCATCATTATCTGATTTAAATTAATTTGAAGTTGTTCTTTCATTTTTGCTTTCTGTTTTCTATTTTTCACTGGCATACAATTTCAATTTACTTTTTTCTTCCTTTTTTTCTAATTTTCTAACCTGAACTAACCTCTTCTGGATTTTATCCACTTCCGACAGCAATTTGTTGCTGAGGGCCGATCTTTGAAGACACACTGTATTATTGAATACACTCTATTATTTTAAAAGCTTTTTATTGTCAATTTAAATTGTGACATTTGTCAAAATAATTCAAGATGTATCGACGAGGTCTCAAACTACACTGTCTATGAAAGCTCATCTGGATCTTTTATATACCCTTTTGGTCGAACTAACACTATGAAGGGAATACTGCTATCAAGTCCGTTAATATATATATATATATATATATATATATATATATATATATATATATATATATATATATATATATATATATATGGTGGACAGATCAAAATAAAATTTGATTCTAGTCTTGTAAAAATATCTACTCAGAAGTGATTTTTACCAAAAATTTATGTTTTTTGACGACAAAGTACTCTAATTAAACCCTGCTACTTAAAATATTTTTTGTTATCTGACCCCACCAAATTTTTTCATAAAAGTCCTACAATATTTTCAAGGTTTACATATCCTCGTATCATAATATTTCTTTTAGCCAAAGGTAGCCAAACGGCATAAATAAATGTGTTAACCAACAAAAAGTTCGGCACTCACAAAGTTAGGACCCTCATCAACGTAGAAAGGTCGGTAAATTGACGCCGAAGGCGACCCACACACGGAAACCACACAAAAACCTTTGCACCTACAGGCTAATTTAAAAATAATGCGTTATTTCGTCTTGGCGGATGCTATTAATCTGGTGGACTTGCACAATTTTACATCTTTCTATTGTAGATAAAGTAGAAAATTTCTTAAAACATTCTAGAATTGGTGTAAGGGAATAATTTCGATTTAAAAATGATACTTCTTCAAGAAATACGTTAGCACAAAAGAAATATGTCAATATTCTAACATTCTTTATACGTAATAATTCTTCAGTTGTGTGGCACTGAAGTCATAAATAAGAATAAATACTGATAAATACGAGGTTTCATGTTAAAATTAAAATTTTCAATACGTCCTGCTAGGCATTTTTATTAAAAAAAAAAACAATTAATATTAGTTGAAAAGAGTAATATCATTGATTACCAAAACCATGCAAATCACTTACTTGATTTCAAATATCTTTAGAATATGCTGGAGGCTCATTCTCAATCTTTTTCACATCGTTGTGAGGCTGTATAGTCGGCCACCCATTACCTGGCAAAATAGGCAAATCTCAAACGTTGATGATGTGTATATTTTTACAAGTCAAGTAACACTTGCCGCGTGATCTATACAAGTAATATGTCGAATCAATCACATTTTAATAATTTGAAATTCGAAGCGGGAAATATGGACACGTTTGTAAATCTAAATTTAAATTTTTATAAAAAATAATTTAAGTACCTAGTTGGTAAAGATGGAGAACAGTGGTAATGAAACAATAATCATTGAGCAAAAGTAATAAGGCCAGACTTACTTCTTTACCGTGTAAAGTTGGATTAACTCATCTAACACTTTTTAAAAAATTATCCAATATTTTGAACGGTGGTCGGTTCTCGGGCGCCACCCTCGGGATTTGTATGGTCTAGGGCCCACTGAGGCACCAGGCAGCTTGTTACAGAGGAGAAACGGCAAGCTAGGGGTGAATTGCGCATATTAGTGCTGACTGCCGGCTGCCAATTGTTACCAGTAATGGTAAAAATGGGAACTAGGTAATAAAACAAACGATTTTAATCATCTTGTACCCTATATTATACTTTTATCCAGATATGGCCTAAAACTAACTTACAGAATACAATGAAATAAACAATTAAACGGTCAGGAGGGCAAGAGAATGTAATGAGCGCCATTCACGGTAGCTCGTACTACATGATTGTCATGCTATTCACGACGGCTCATACTTAAATTCTCGCGCTTCTTGTCTAAAATTCGCGGACGCCAAAAACTCGACCGACGACGGTGTACGCTATATGCGTAACAGTAACCCGGCATCGATCGGCGGTAAGCGGCGTCTCTACAAGCGGCGGCGGCGATAAACGCCGGAGCGGCAGTTGTTAAACGCCCTTATCATCGGACATCGGAAAGTACACACATTCGTTAAAACATTTTCCTCGTCATTATGGAAACAAAGCAGAACTGACGGCATGCAGTGCGTTTGTGTATAGGTGACGGTAGGAAGGAAAGAAAGGAACTGACGCTGCCCGTACTTACAAGGGTCCTCGACAATGTCGACCAATAGCGGTAGGAATTTAGGAAAGGAACCATCGCTGCCCGTACTTATAAGGGTCCTCGACAGCGTCCGTAGGATGGAACGAAATTGCCCGTACTTATAAAAGTCCTCGACAATGTCGACCAATAGTGGTAGGAATTTAGGAAAGGAACTGATACTGCCCGTACTTATAAGAGTCTTCAGCAGTGATGGTAGGATGACACAATATTGCCCGTACTTAAAAGGGTCCTCGAGAATACTGACCATTAGCGTGGCAGGACGTAAAGAAGGTAGTAGACGGTGAAACATCATATACACATAAACGTATCCTCACCTACATTGCTAGACCAGGAAGGCGCCATCCGGCGGAAGACCCAGGCAGTTCGTTGGGACTGTTAATTCGGGTGAAAAACGTGCAGTTTTCAGCAAATTAATGGTCAGCTCGAGCTTAAATAGCCGGCCTGAACTCCCACTACGCCGACGAGTGGTGGCCTGGGGTGATCGCGCATACAATACTGCGTATATGGTGCGTGATTACAATGAACGGACGCTCTGAAAACCGTCGAAATATTGCATGTCCCGGCATGGCGGGGCAAATCTAATTATATAACGGCAATATTGAAACTTTAAGCATCCTTTTCCCGCAAGAATCAGATTTTTCGGATGTTTAATAAATGAACTAAATCTCGGCGAACATACTCATGCCCAAAAATTTAGTAACTTCATTACAATATTGACACCTAATCTTTAAACAATTGAACATAACGGGGAAAATAATAGCAGTTTTTTCAACGTTTGGCAAGTAATCTGTAGCGGTTAGGCCGAAATGCTTTATTTATATACAAGACTTCTATCGAGACGTAAACAAATGCAAAACGTAGGAAGGAGTTTGGGAAATGCTCGACCATACATACTTCTCGGTGAACTTTACACTTCACAAATGTTTCACTAGTTTGCCAAATAATGGCTAACTTTAACGTGTTCAGTGGTGGAAACAAATACATGTATGTATTTAGAATTTGAGGTTATGCTTGTGAAGATTCTGAAGGAGCTAAACTAGGATTAAGTAAATGTTCGTATATTTTTATATATTTCGAATATGATAGGAAATGTTTTGAATCTGTTGATAGGTAAAGACTTACGATTTTGTTTCTGTGAACATTTATTTAAAGATATGTATGATTTGATATTAAAATTGGCCGTCTGTTTAAGCCAGATTTGTATTTAGCTACCTCGGATTTGATGCACCTCAAATTCATATTTATAGAGTATGAGATTAAAGGTTCCAAAATTTTGGAAAGTTGGAAGAATCTAGAAAGCATACCACATATAGTAATTTCACCTGATTTTTTAAGGTTATGCGTCAGTAATTGAAAGTCATTAACAACGAATTTTATTAAGAATTTTCATGGAATGTTCCGAGACTTTTGCAATTAAAACCGCAAATAGGAAATCAAAATTATCGCTTAGACACGTAGACGACACCTTCATTATCTGAAATGGAAACAATGAAGAACTTCAAGACTTCGTTTCTTATCTCAACAATATTAGCTTAACCATTAAACTGCCTATGAAGAAAGAAGTACAAAACAAATTACCATTTTTAGATATTTTGTTTAAAAGAAATGGCAGACAAATTAGAAACTCAGTTTACAGAAATTTTCACATACAGGACAATACCCTGAACTATTCATCTTACCACGCCAACAACACCAAACATGGGATTGTAAGAAACCTCGTAGATAAAGCAATAACTCTTTGCAACTGCAACAAGAACTTGTTTCAAGAAATAAATCATATTAAAAGTGACCCAGTAAATCTGTTGGATACGATTCCGAAATAACGCAGAAATAGGAAAAGAGCGATAACGGACGAGGAACAAAAACCATTATTGAACATCCTCTATGTTAGGAACATTCTGAAAAACCACGTCACTAGGGTCAAATCAACAACTCAAAGATACATGAAAAACTATATCAGGTATCAAGTGTCTCCTACGTTGGCGAAACAAAGAGAGTGTTTGAAGTAGGGATCAAAGAACGACATAGAGAAACAGCTCGTGGAGAAAGAGAAAAATTTGGTTCAGCCAATTACGCCTGGTTGTAAGTCCAGGCGTAATTTGCTTCACATCACATAAAATGGTCTAAAGCGAGAATCATACACCACGAGCAACACTGGAGAAAATAGAAATTTAAAGAAGCCGCGGTTTTACATCAGAACTCGAATTATTCGTCTTTAAATATAGGAGAAGTGTGGAGAAGTAATTATAAATTAACAATAAATGCAGCATAAATTGGACCTTAGCATGACTTCACTCATCTCTGTCGCACTCCACTGCATTTACTTTTGGTATAAATAGTCATGTAGCTAAATAATTTGTTTAATTTCATTTGAAAACGTCTAGAGATAACTACTAGCTGACATTTAATAAAAAATAAAGGCAATGAAACCCCATGACTATTCTTCAGAATGCCGCTGTAGTGTACAGAAACTTTGGTTAGTTGGCTTAAATTGTTCATAAGTGGTTCATGCAAAGATTCATCCAAATCGATAAATATTTGACTCAGTGAGAGATCTATTAATTAAAGAATTGCTTTTTTACCTGCTATACGCAACAGTAAATTCAGGACATAGAATTAGTTCAGCAGCACCATATCTTTTTTTTTTTAATTTTAAGATCTTGCTGCTTAGGATAATTAAACTAATATAACCAAAAAATAAAAAAAAATATGGATATTTTGACTAAACGTCACCCTTGTAACCAATACATTAAATTATGGGAACTAAATAAATATAATTTAAATCGAACTTGACGATGCTTTTTGAGTACACGGACTGATTCGCTCTGGCATGTAGAAACTGCACATTCGTTCGAATAATATAAATTATGGATTTTTTGACTAATCGATACTTTTTTGCCATCAAGACCTTACATTCAAGGAGCAGAATAAATGTAATTTAGATCGCACTTGATTCTCCCTGTATATTACTTCGAATAACATAGTACACCTACACCACTACCGCGAAGCGTGGGGATATCTAAATTGATAATAAACACAGCACAATAAAAAATGCTAACCGAAAAAAAATCGACAGCCACAGAAGTTCAAACCCTCGTCAACGTAAAAAGTCCGTAAATTGTCGGTATACGCGACCCACGACTATAATACAAAAAGCTTTTGCACCTACCGCTAATTTAAAAATAATGTGTTATTATATTCTGACGGTTACTATTATTCTGGCAGAAACCTCGCATGGTCGCACGATTTTACTGATACGGTACATAAAATGAAATGATCGGTCATTCTCAAGGTTAATAACGGCCTGTAACATAAAACGCAATCGGCTTGTACACGGAAACTTATTTGCTTTGTTTAATTCTGTTCCACTAAAAGTAAGGGTCAGCTTAATATTACTTGCAAAGTTCGGAAATAAAAACATTTTTACATATTTTTTATGCTTCGGTAACTTTGTTTGGTTGTTTTTTGCACAAATATGATTTGCGAATTTCTAAATTTAAATTTCTAAATATATATTTTGAAATAAAATAGACAAGCCATTTCTTTATTAATAAATTTTTGCATAATATCTCATGATACGATAGGCATGTTATGGGGTTTAAATTAATTAGTGATGTCAACTAAAAAAAAAAAGATTTCAAATTTTCAAAACTTGTGATATTTTCTAGGCTGTTCTCTTATTAAATTAATTTTTGTCTTTAGGTGATGTTCGAAAGCCTCTTTTATTAAATATTTCAAAGAATACCGGAATATTATAAAGTTACTTTGTATTTGTAAATTTTTCATAATTGTGTATGGTATGACGATCCATTTCTTTAATAATAAATTTTTACATAATATTTAATGATATGATAGGCACTTTATATTAAAGAATTGCAGTCACTAACAGGGTTCCATTTTAACATCACTATAAGTTAACAATATGGGGTTTAAATTGATTAATGAAGTCAATTAAAATTTTAATCCTAAAAATATTGTAATTCAAAGTTATACAAATGCCAGACAAGCCACAGAGTGGGTCTGAGCACGGCATATCTTGCCGCAGCTGTAGTATGAGCTGCAGGATAGTTACCAATAACCACAGTGGATATCTGTTTGCAACGCTTCAGCACGGCATCCTGTAAATAGGTACATTCCCATTACAGAGCCTCTTAGATTAAAATTCCACTTGCATAAAATGAACGGGATACCTTTCTGAACAGTAATGTAAGTGGTCTGAAGGTAACTTGTGTCTGTAATAGAACGATCTTGAAATAAGAATCTTCTGCACTATTTATAATTTAATACTATAATATATACTTTTTCCAGTAATTCACACTTCGATTGCCATACCTTAGAAATATACAGTAGCTCAATAGGTGGAGAATCCACGAAGTCAAATAACACCACGAGGCATAGGTCTGCACAGAATTTGTACGCTGCACAGTATATATAGTAAACCATATAGAATTTGAGATGCTGCAATCAATATCCACAATGGGCTTATTTACTTACATTTCAGACAGTATTCAGATGGTACACAAAGAGTATCTAGAAAGTTCTGTTAATTCAAAGACAAATTTCAGACAGTTCTTAGATAGTTCAGAAACAGTTTTTAAACGGATCAGAAACAATTCTATGACAATTTAGAAAGTTCAAAAGAAGTTCTATAAGTGCATAGACAGTCTAATCTAGAGTTAAAAAATAAGAATTTCTAAGCCACAAGTGGTCTTAATGTAAAACCCGAAAACGTGTATTATTAAGACCAATTTTAACTTATCAAAAACAATTCCTAATTAAATGCTTGAATGGTCCTGAAAACATTGACAAGAATTCTTTAAATAAGCTCAAAATAGCAATTAATAAATCTTTTTGCCTATCAAGTTTACTATAAAAACTCGAGAATGTTTTTTATATTATTTTTTGACACTCTATATCTAGCTGTCACTCAATTTTTAATCTTTATTTGATTCGATGATCAACGTTGTCATTCTTCAGACAAAAATTACAAAATACAAATATTAATATATTTATTTGATATGCATTTTTTGAGGAAATTGTATTTTAATAAATCAAAGCGATAGTCAAAATGTGACAAATTATGAAAATTCAAATAGAAGTTGTTTAATAGAAATTGTTATAATTCAACTCAATCATTCTGGACGCACTAAAATACGTGCATCATTCGGCAACTGTACGTCTTGAAATCACCAGCTTACAGATATCTCTGTGGCTAAGGACTGAATAGAGATTTAGGGTAAAACTATTGATTTTACGATAATGAATGTCTACGTCATGTTCAAGGTTGACCAATCAGAAACTTGATATTCTCTCCCCGTTAAGATATGTACACATAATTAACAATATATTTCTAATACTCTAATTGTTTCAGTATCAGCACCAAATGGAACAAATACTCATTTTTTAATTGCTTATCTAAATTGTTTCGCGCTATATCATATAACATGTGCAATACAGAAGTTACTGCTTAAATTAATATTCCATTTTGTAACGCACGAAGGTCACCGTTAAAAAATAAAAGGCCATAATAAATTTTTTTGTTTATTTCAGGGTGACAACTATCCCTTTTATCGCTTCCAAGACTAGCCTTTTAGGTTTCTATTCCTGGTTTTTCTATTTAAAAGTTTGTTTGTTTATGTATCTAATACAAATAATAATAATAATAAGTAAAACAAAACTAAACAACTAGAAGGTCTAGATCGAGTTTAAATATTATTTAGTTAATTTTGCTACAAGGGTTTATATTAACAAAAGTACAATAATAAGGCTACAAGCTTTGAAACTGAAATATACAAGAATAAAAAAATCTAATTTTTTTTTATCAAACCGGCAAAAACTGAAAATTTCGTTTATTTTAATATTCATTCCTCTTATCAACTTTAAGTCTTTATGTATTGATTTAACCCTTAATTTTGCTCTATACAATTTTATTTGTCGACTTATAAAATGTCCATTATAATAATGCCATAGGCAAAATCAAACTGACCAACTATAATGTCTAACTACCATGGTAACTAAATATGGTATAAACTTTAAACCTTTTAAAGAAGCAAAGGAAAATCAAGTAGTGAAACCAACTAAGAAACTTCTGTGTCAATAAAAATGGATATTTTCACAATAACTGTGTCTAATATCTTTTGAAGCTGTTTTTGTAGACTATAAGTTTATGAAACAATGCAATGTTATATCACGTATTGGCAGATAACTTAAGAATAATTTTTTAACTGAGAGAATATTTCGTAGACATTTTTTAAGATTCTATAATAGCTAAAATAAATTTAGAGTTATGAGTAACTTCATGGACTTATTGGCGAAGTTATTCTGTTTACTAAAAACAGTTTTAAAGTGCTTTGAACTACCACATACGTTGTATAATGTATTGTAGAATAATTAAGTAATAAATATTTCTTGAATATGTATATGGGTTGCTCAGACAGTAGGACTGTAGTATTGGCTTTGAGCTCCATTGTAGTAGTTTCACTATTGCTATCTGAATGGAGGAAGGAACTTGATAATCTAACAAATAACGGCGGCACAATCAGACTCGTGTGTGTATCCCGGGTCACTCGGGTATACACGGAAATGAAGAAGCAGTTTGTTTAGCAAAGACGGGACCCATTTGTTGTTCCAATTTCTGTTGATACGAGAAAACTGAAACTATTGCTGGAAAACAAATTTATTGAATTCTAGCGGGAAGGTCTTTAGAATGAGACTGACTATGTAACTTCTTTTCTTGAAGAGAAACATATTGTAGACCTTGGTAGGATTGCGAACATGGATTGGAATCGCGGATGACCTAGCATGTAAATGGTACCTGGAGGGGGATGTAATTGTTGACGATGTTCTCAGAGAGTGCCTAGCATTAAACGGGTTGAGCTGGAGACATTTCGGAAATTCGATAATATGACCCAAAGTGCTCAAGTGAGGTCAGACAACGAGGCTGCTTGGATTCTCACAGGTGATCGGCCTGAAATGTCTTGCTGTTGTGGTGGGACATAATGGGCCCAATGAGACCCAACCATCATTCATTCATTAAACTCCAAAATGAAGAGTCAATTTTTAATCACGATTTTTTTTAAAGTTGTCGAAATTTCGCCCACACAATAATATATATGTCGAGTTTTTGCAAATCAATGTCGCTTCTTACATCCCAGAAGCCATCGTTTACTATCGTTTCAGTCTCCTTCGTAGAGTCTTCTACTTTCCATTTCGGTACGGATGTTTGAAATCCACTTTCGTGGCCTTCCTCGATTATTTCTTTTTGCTGGTATCTAGGTCAACATCTATAATGGTACCCTTTCTTCGCTCATTCGTTGCAAGCGTCCATACCATTTTAACCGTTTTCAGTTATATCGTCCATTATCGTATTTTTTGCTTTCATTCTATCTCTGATAGTCTCATTTCTTATACCATACCAAGTAAAGTTAAATCAGAGCATCTTTTCCAGTACATCGTTTTTGCTGAAAGAAGTTTTTGTGACATATTTTTATCTGTGACCCACACTTCTGACCCATACGTCAGTACTGGCTGAATCATACATAGCTTGATATATCCTTCTTTTTGTTTTCTTTGTTAGGTTCTTACTCCACAAGATTGGAGTAGTGTTTTATCATATTTTTTCCTTTGCCTATTTTCTTTAGTATATCTTTATTATCTTTTCCGTCTTCATCTATTGTAACTCCTAGGTATTTCTTTTGTCAAACGTTCTTTATTATTTTGCTTTCGGTTTCGATGTCATATCCTGTGCCTCTTATTGTGTCTTTTGTATGTTTATCTCTAAATCCTCTTTAGTGAATTCTTCTATGAATTTATTTATCATGTAAGTCATGTCTGGCTGGTCTTCCGCGAGAACAACCTGATCAATTGAAAAGAGGATTGTATACAAGTGATTGCCCTCTATCCCTATCTCCATGGGGCTACATTTTCTTATCCACTGTTTTCCAGCGTCGCAGAAATAAACTCTAAATAGGGTTGGAGAGAGGCATGAGCCCTGTTTAACCCCTTTTGTTCGTGAGAAAGCCCCAGAAGTTTGATTTCCGACTTTAACAACCCCTTCGTTTTCTCTATACAGTGTTTTTACGGCATTTATTTATACATTATTTATGTCTGCTTCTTTCATTGCGATCCATAATTTCTGCAAAGGGATGGAGTCAAATGCCTTCTGAAGATCTATGAAAGTAGCGTGAAGCTCCATTCCTCTTGCTTGTCTCTTTTCTACCAGTCTTATTGTAAATATATTGTCCTCGCGGGATCGCCCAGGTCAAAATCCACTTTCTTCTTCCATTTTCGTCGCTTCCTCTTTTACTCGGGTTGCTAGGACTGTTTTGTGAAGCTTTCCAATGAACGGTGTAATACTAATATCCCGACAATTACCGCAGTCGCTTCTGTTTCCCTTTTTATAAATGGAATTTTTGTAAGAGCTCCTTCAACCTCCTGGAGTCATTTGCCATTCCATGCACTTGTTAAAAATTACACAAAACAGCTTATAATATCTTATGGTGGCGTAATTAATTAACTCGATAAGTAAATCCCTTGGTGCTGGAGCACAATAATCAGAAGTAAAATAATTAGAATAATTTTTTTTGCAGAATCAATACAAATATTTTAATATTTTTAATATCGGTATCGATTATATTTTTGCATACGGGTTTCTTTCGGGGGCCCACAAGGAAAAAATACCACTGGGAAGACCTAGGCTTAGATGGAGAGATAACATCCACAAGGAATTAGCTATCCTTGAAGTTGACCAGCAAGAATGGAGGGAGCTGGCTCAAGACCGTTCCAGGTGGAGGCAGATAGTCGAGGCAGCCAAGACTCACCCTGGGTTGTAGTGCTACGGAGTCAATCAGTCAGTCAGTCAGGCCCTGTATCCAAGGATAGTCAGCAAATACGTAATATATTTTTAAGTTGGAGTGTTGGTTGAATTTTTAATCTGCACGGTTCGGGTTTTATTGTTGATTATTAGCTAACTTTCAATCATAGATGCTGATGGACCTCCAAAGTCTCTTTGGGGGGAGATTTCGTATAATATGACAGACGTTGAAATGGAAGAAAGTCGTGATAAAAGCTTGAAATGAACCAATTATGAACTGGCTGATTCTGACTCAGAAATAAGTGAACATTTTAGTGATAAAGAAATGATGAAGAAAAATAGTTGAAATAGTGCAAAATATACTGCAAATTCAAATATTTTAAAATGTGTTCGGGATGCAGATATTGAAACTATTCGTTTTGCAGAACATCCGAGATTACTTGCGACTATGCTAGTGATGCACAAACTATAAATATGCAGTTTAACTCGAAAATGTGGTGCCAATCAACGTCTTTTTAACTTGTAACCTCTGTAGTATTTCAAATTTTCCAGATTACAAACATAACTTTTTTATGCATCTAATAGTATTAAAGTTAGTATAGAATCATACCAATCAACATATCTTTTAGGTAAGTTTAGATAGATTTTTAATAAAAAAGTAAATATATATATTTTGCTCTTCTGGATTTTACGCAAAAAATTCTATCTTGAGATCGTAATTTATCCTCCTTGACGGATTAGTTGTTTTTACAAAGACATAAAAGAACTTTTAAAGAGAAATCAAACTTCTTGCGACGCTTTTTACGAGGCTATGTTCCCCACAGTCATAAATAATCCAAGCCTAAAAATTCTAATAATAAATTTGGGTAATAATCTTGTCCGTTCGTGTGCAGAGGTAAGCACCCTGTTTCAGACTGGGTAATAAAACAACTTGCTTTATTGTGGTCATTTGATAAGTGCGATAACTCTGACAGTCACGCAAACTTGTAAAATATACATCTTAGTCTGTCCCCTTCTTTGTATTTACCCTCCCTTTTTGTCACATAAATGATTAACGTTATCTTGCAATTTTTTGCTCAAGGGGAATTTTAAATGTTGTTGTTTATGACTGCTGCTATATTTCTTCTGGACAAAAAATTGTAATTTTTACACTATGGTTGACTATTAATAATTATTTCGATAAAAATCTAAAAAAAATTCAATAGGACGCGTTTGTACTGTTGAGAAAAATACAGGAATAACATATTATAGTGAGGGTAGCCGTTTATTTTTTGGGAAATGGCAAAACTGGCGTCGATAGGTGACATATCGATTGTTAAGTTTGTCATTTGAGACGGGACGTTTAAAATAACTTCATATTTTCATTTCGGTCAGATAGTAGAACTCCTGAACATTTTCGTGCGACTGTTTTTTACAACTTTCAATCTATAAAAATTACTCTATATTGCTAGTTTAGTGTGTTTAGTTACGTGAAAGCAGCCCAAAATTAGTTGTAGTACAAAATTGCTATGTGTGAACTGATAATGCAAGACCATTATGGGATACGCCGTGAGTTTGAGGCATCCCAGGACATTAGTAGCATCAACGTATATAATATATCGAGAAGTTATGGTTGCATTGATTCCCGCAAAATTTTGGAATTCGAGAAAAAAAGGGCTTATATTTATTAGTGCAAGGAAATGTCAATAAATAAAATGCTTCAAAAACCTTCATAAGATTGTAATAGCCTTTGATTCAGATGCATGCAAAAATATACAGATCTTCATAGAAAATATTTTAAATGAAAATGAAATCATTTTTATCGATAAATATTTGTTTTTGTTCGTTATTCCTAAAATATACAGAGCCACCTTCGTATCATTATATTTTTGGTTTAGGTAATAAACTGCCTCAGGAATACTTTTATATTGTAAGTTTATTATTGAACTGACGAAAACCACTTATAGCTTTTTTTACCTTAGCCATTACTTCATCAAATAACAAAAATTTGTTATCTGAACATCATTTTAAATTCAACATTCCAAAAACTAGCTAAAAAAACATACCTCAAACAATATCTTCTATTTAAAAAAAACTCCGTAACCATCCCTTCTGTAACTTAATCTGGATGATGCTGCTATTCAAGAGAAAATCAATGTAATGGAAAAGATAGTTAGGAAAATGTTAAAACAAGACAGCCCAGCTATTTAAAAAGATATTGAGGCTTATTCACAAATTGGAACGACAGCAATTCAAATGATCAGTCACGATTATTTTTGTTTGAAGTTAATGTTACAGTTCCTGATTGAACCAAATTTATACTCACCAAAAGAGAAAAACACAACACTTTAGTGCATGCTATCGAAAGAAGAATCTCCTACCCCAAGTGGAACTTTTCGACGAAAAACTGGTGTGATCATATTTGTGAATCAAAACATGATCACTATAGGATATATGGCACACATATACCAGAAATCTGGAATAATCCAGAAAGAGAAGCTAAAATACTGCTTTTTATAGGATTGTATCATTCCTTTGCACCATTTTTTCTTTCACTAAATATGGAGCAAACAAACCGCTACTCCACGCAAGTTATTCATCCAATTCAAATCTATTTTCCCCCACCTATCATCATCATATTTTGAAACATATTCAGGTGTCGATTCTATTTCATCACCTCCTGTATTCGACTTTATGCAATTTATAAAAACACGTCTAAGGAATTTTAACAAAAACATCTGGAATTCTGAAATTAGCAATGCAGCTTTTCACCTTAATACTAAACACATTTTCGAATACAAATGCGAGGAAAATAAATTGGGCCATTTCCCTCAAACAAAATACTTTAAACACCTTCAGAAGTTTTCCCTTTAAGTTGCAGTTGTTGTAAACTTTTCTCATTAGGTGAAAAAGCTCATTTTTTACCTTTGTGTATCTTTCGTTGTTTAAAACTGATACCATAAATTTGTTTTACTTTTTGACAGTTTTTTTCGGAGATATAAATTTGCTACTTTATTAAGAAAATAATCTGAAAGAGGGAGTTGGAGATGTAAATATAAACAATTCCAGAAAACTTTTTCTTTTATATTTATGTAGCCAGTGTCGGTTCGATATAATTCTATACTTCTGATTTTTGATAGTTTGGAATAGTAATAATAATTTCGCAGGGGATATATTAGGATTTTAAATGTCTGCTACCTAAGTTTTTGGATAATCCCTACAAGTTTAATCATATTCACATCCGATTTTACATTTTATTTCCTTCCGAGTCTGTCCTGAAGCAAGATGCACTGAGGCCAGAGTAGGCCTGTTGTTCTCACTCTAGATTTATAACCACTCTTGTACCCTAGTCTCCTAGATTAATTTGTACAGTTCTACAAGGCATGAGTATGTACTAAAGAGTAGAAATTTGTTTAAGGCGCTCAACACCTATGCATGCTCTGCGTTTATCTACTCTTTTGGAGTTGTAAAATGGAGCGGAACGGACATCGAAAACCTGCAAAGGAAAATAAGGACACTCCTAACAAAAGCACACAAACAGCATTCTCGGAGTGCTATTGAACTTACAATGCTTCCAAGACACCAAGGAGAAAGAGGATTGGTCGATATTGGTTAGCGGCTCGATCAACAAATAATAAACGTATGTTCTTATTCCCACAGGTTAGCGGACTCTCACACTACATCGAGCAATATGCGAGGCTGACGATTCAACCCAGCTACAACTGCGGGAACAGGATATTGCTTCTCACCACCGAACAGATCAAGAGAAGTTACAGGTCTGGCAACAGATGCTACTTCATGGACGGCATCCAAATGAGGTCATCCAAAACAATATCGACAACTCAGCGTCGAACAACTGGTTGATTTCAGGATAGATGTCTCCAGAAACGGAGGGCTTCTTATTGGCTATCCAAAACCAGGTTATTCCGATGAAGAACTATCGGAAGTTTATTATGAGAGATCCCTCAATAGAAAATGACCAATATAGATATGGCTGTCGAACATCAGAGACAATCCAGCCCATAACTGGAGGATGCCAAGCTTCTGCTGCAACCGAGTATAAGGAAAGACGCGATTCAGCAGCTAATAGTTAGCAGATAAGTTAAAACTATTGTAGGTAGTCACCAATAGTTAGCAGATAATTCAAAACTGTTGCAGGTAGGAAAAGTGCCTTCTACAAATACAATACAGAGCCTATTTTTGAAAACAACGAGTTCAAGTTACACTGGAACCGAACGGTTCTAACAGGTCAAACAGTTGCTCATAATAGGCCAGACATTATACCAACAGATAAAATTTCTAATCAAACTACACTGATTAACATTGCCATACCTAATAATAACAAACTAAGAACAAAATAAAATGAAAAGATCGCCAAATATAGGGATCTGAAGTTGCAAATCCGCAGACAGTGGGCAATAAACAGCGTCCACACAATTCCCATAATACTATCAACAATTGGACTGATACAAAAGAACCTCCTGCCGAACATCAAGGGACTGGGCCTTAGTGAGCATCTGTATAAACCGATTCAGAAAGCAGTTCTCCTTGCAACCGCGCGAACCGTCCGAAAGTTTGTAGGAAGTGCAGAAGATCACGCCACCTAGTACCCGATAACATGGAAAGGGTCCCCACAGAGCTTCATACTTTTGGTGTCTTTGTATACTTGGAG
This sequence comes from Diaprepes abbreviatus, assembly GCA_034092305.1. Taxonomy (NCBI): domain Eukaryota; kingdom Metazoa; phylum Arthropoda; class Insecta; order Coleoptera; family Curculionidae; genus Diaprepes; species Diaprepes abbreviatus. The sequence goes on from JASJET010000129.1 coordinate 7,485,926, forward strand.
AGATTGCGAAGCCGCTTGGCTTGTAGATTTGAGATAATAATAAAGAAAGGATTTTATTCAATAAAAATAATAATTTACAGTTATATTCATATTATGGGCGAGGTTTAGTTCAATCGGTACGCATAATACAAATCGTCTGTTCAACTAACCCATTACATTCAAATAAAATAAACTAACCTGAACTAGCCTGAACTAACCCACTACATTCAAATAAAACAGCCTTTTTTTATTGAAATAGAAACCTTTTTTCTTGTTTAAAAAAGTGTTAAAACCTATTAACAAAATGATTTATTTATTTTCGGAATCGTTATTTTCAAACAAGTAGCCACTTAAAATTAATTTTTGAAGTAAATGCCTTCTCTATTTACCCCGATTGTTCTCTAATTAAATCCATCCACCGATTATACATATATGTATTTTTCTTAGCTGTAACTATATGAAAATCGTACATCTAGTCTCTAAAAACTACCTGATTTTTTTAAATTCGCATTTTTTATCCTAACAATTTTTTACCTTAAAGTGATACATCTCTATAATGCTCTGCAAGGTAAAATATCCGTAAAACGGGAATATTCCTCGTTTTCCAATCGACTTACTGAAGTAAAACAGATCTCAGTTCAGCAGTGAAGCTATATATAGCTAAATGGTCGATATCCTTCTTGCTCGAGTATTCGAGTATTTGAAAATGTAGAAATAACTCAAGAAATCACGAAACCGTGTACTTTGGAAAATAAGACCGAAGGTAGGTAAACAGCTTGTATTTAGTTTTCATTAGATGTATGTTTGAGGCTTTACGATGTTTATTTTCACTTTATGTCATAACTCTTAAATATGTTATTTCTACTCTAGCGGAACTGGTGAGTGTGGAGTCGATAATCATATATTTATTTTACTAGCGCAAGTACTATGTAGGCTTGCAATGCATTTCCGAAAAGACTTTATAATTGAGAGCAATTGGCAATAGGAGGGAGACTTACTATCACAAAAAATGCTACAACGACGCAATTTTGGTTACAAAATCCAGATGATGAAACTACCTAGTTATGTTTGTTGGTCTAAGGTATTTTTTGTGTAAGCTAAAGCCATCTTGGTTTATCCGTAAGATTTAAATTTGACCTAATTGAACTCACTAAGGTATTTTGCACGTATCTCATTAATTTTTTTAAAATAATTTTGAAATGTGAAATATTAGTATATTTAGATGTCAAACGCTATTATTATTTCTCAAATAATATGATTAGTAAAATTATTTACTACAAATTTAGACATAATATCTTTCCCGGTACATTTGTTCGGCCAAGCGGCCAAATTGGTTTATGATAACAAACAAATAGAGGAAGCTTTGGCCTCAGCACCACCATTGGAAGAGGAGAAGCGTTAACAAACTATCATCAAAATGAACGCCTTGATTGCATGAATACATTTTACAAAAAAACGGGAAAGTCGTAAATGGACGTGGAGGAATCCAGACCACCGAACAAAAAATGAAATGGATTACATTATTACCAACAAAAATATATCTTGTAACAACCTTAAACAATTTCGACCTGGATAGTGATTATAGACTCGTTCGAGCAAAAATAAACATCAACATTAAAAAAGAAAGGAACAAACTTATTAAACTCCAACAATTTCCGACATCGGAAGAATTAAAACAAAATAAAGATATATATCAGGAGTATATCAAGAAAAAATTTACACCATTGAATAAACTTAATATAATGACAATAAACAAATTGGAAAATAAAATCCAAAGAGATATCTAAACTGCAGTAAAGAAAATGTGCACTGTTCGAAGACAGAATAGTAAATTATCATAATAGACCAAAAACCTGATAAATAATAAACGAAGAAATATGGAAAAGGGACACCAGACTACGTACAACTAAACAAACAAATCAGAAAAAAAAATTAGACACGATATCAGGAAGCAAAAGACGGGAAGTATTAGAATGATTATGGAACACAACAAAAATATGAAGGTATTAAAATCCATAAACTCAATTGGTAAACGCAAGATAAACCAACTTAAAGATAAAGAAGGAGAAATAAAAAATGGACGAAGCGAATTGGCTAACATCGTAAAAGAGTTCTATTCAAATTTGTACACTTCAGTTAACTTAAAACCAGACATTAAGCTTCCCAATATTACAAATGTTGGTTCAGAAGAAATACCTGACATCACAATTGAAAAGCTTAAACATGCTTTTTCATAAATGAAATTTGAGCATGCTCAGGTGAAGATGATATATCTAAAAAAATGTTGGAGCTCGGAGGGTTTGCAACGCTACATTCAATAAGTGTCCTTTTGAATAAATGTCTTCAAAACTGTAAAATCCCCGATAACTGGCACAACGTTCAAGCCATTCTTCTGTACAAAAAAGGCGACAAATTAGACATCGAAAATTATTGCCCAATAAGTCTCCTGCCACATCCGTACAAATTGCTTATTTGGTCGAGTAGTGCGAAAAGGAGATATGATTCCCTATTAACTCTTTATTTTAACATTGGAAAGGGTCTTTAAGCAACTAAACTGGGAACATAAGGGTATTAGCATCAACGGTAGATATCTCAACCATTTATGTTTCGCGGATGACGTGGTATTAATAGGTGAAGATTTAGACAAGTTACAGGAAATGCTGAGTTGAAAAATGCTTCAAAGAAAGTTGGATTCAGCATAAGCTTAGCAAAAACCAAAATTATGTCTCCAGAAGATAGGCCACCTTATGTGGGAAACAACGAAATACAAAGAGTCGAGAAATATGTGTATTTAGGCCATCTAATTAGAATTAGAATGTCATGGGCAGCCATTGGAAGATTAGGATACGCTCTTAAAAATCCCGATATTCCCATTAATTTGAAAAGAAGAGTATTTGACTCATGCATTCCCCCAGTAGTGACCTATGGAATGGAGGCAACCACATTAAGAGTTAAGAAAGCCAATAAACTGCGTACTACACAGCGAAAAATAGAAAGAATCATGCTGGGAATATCACCACATGATCGAATAAGAAACGCAGAAGTAAGAAGACGCATGAAAGTGGAGGATCTGATAAAACGCATTGCTACTTTGAAATGAACCTGGGTGAAACACGTCGCTAGGCAAGACTATACAAGGTGGACAAAACATATATTGCAATAGAGACCTTGGTCGTCAAATACAAGTATCGGAGGGCCCTCAAAAAGTTGAATAGAAGACATAAAAAGGAAAGCAAATAGAAACTGGCACCGAATTGCAGACAATAAGTTGAAATGGAAGAGGCTAGAGGAAGTCTATGTTCAGAAGTGGGCCAAATTGGACTGGCTAGAGAGAGAAAGAGAGAGAGAGGAAGAGAGAGACAGAGTGAGAGAGAGAGAACAATCATTTAAATAAAAAAGCAATATCGCTTTTGTAACAAATTCCATCTATAGTGAAAAAATACTTGAACATATTAAACTGATTATTGAGCAACTTGCATGAACGCCAATGTAGTAATTATATGTTACCAACCTAAGAGAAATTATTACATCAATGTGAACACGCAATATTTACCATTGTAATTCTTCCTGTCCAATATGGAAGAAATAAAAAGGAAATATGTTTTGTTCAGTATAAAATAAAATAGGTTTTACAACATAATATATGTCCTGAGAGTAAAAGCAAGCTCATTTTAACATGTCTTGCCTCGGGGAATTAAAAAGAACAAACCTAATAAAGGCAAATGTCGAGAAACACATTTTTTGTTGTCGTTTCTGGACCCTTTAAATCAGGGTTACGCGTATTCGTATTAGAGTCATAAATGAAGATAGCTTCAAAATATCTTTGCTATATTTTTTTTCGTGGTTAAAATACAACAAAAGGGTCGGAAAAGTATTCTATGTACGACATCAGTTAAAAAGAGAGAAACTCTTTATTTGAGGACTATGTTTGTGCAAGACTTTTTCGAAAACATCATTATTAATGACTTTTAAATTAATGTGGTAAAGCTCTACGTCCAGTTAATGAATTTAAATATGTTCAAAGTGTTCAACAATTAGCTAAATTAATGATGTATTGTTACAAGAAAAGTGAAAGTGACGGTGTTGAATATTTCTGTCAAACAAGAAAGCAAAAACTTGAATTTGACACCAACCAAGCGCTAAAGATGCCTCAAAACAAATATCTCGTCAAGAGCAGGCAATATGAAGAGTATATAATGAATAGGGAAGACAACAGATGCAGCAAAAATGCAATAGTATGTAGACCTAGATTAGGAAACACGAAGATGACCTCAAATTAAAAAAGGGTTAACTTGGATAATAAATATGGAACAGGAAAGGTTGGGAACATTTTGAGGAGGCTTATGTCCAGAAATAAAGTGGGTAACACAATACTAGAGATGATGATTCATTATCATTCAATGTAATTATCCATATCAGAAATAGTCATGAGTCAGTTTTTACTATCGTCTTAGTATTATAATGCTCTGGAGAGAAGTCTAGAGCACAACCATTGACTGTGGTGTAACGGTGTATGACAATTAACATTATGCACCTCAAATCGATACAAAAAATGTAAGGTAAATAAAAAATATTGCATAACCATAATAAAGTTTACGGAAAATGCCAAAAGTAAGTGTTTAAAATAATTCTAAAGAGTCGTTGCACAAATTTAAGTTGCTGTTTTTTTTTCTTTATTTTCAAGAATTATTATAGAAAACTGGTATGTTTGCAGATACATTATTGTGTATACTGTGGCTTTGTACACTATACATGTAAGTGTGGCATCGCGGATATCAAGTTTATGGAGGTTGTTCTACAACTTTGACAAAAAAATCTGGAAAACCATAGAATGAATATATTTTATGTTTTGTATCCCTACATTCCCTTTGAGAACTAATTTATTTCATATAGAATGTGCATTTCTTAAAACTGAAGAGGATAATATATTAATGAAAATAAGGGCATGCAGGTTACAGTTGTGTAAAATGAAAAATTGAAAACGAGCCAAAAAATTGATTCTTTAAAAAGGAAGAACTGAGTGACAGTAAAACAATATTTAGTTCACAAAATTTACCGAAACATGAAAAATTGTTATCCACAAATTTTAAAAGTTATGCAAAAACTTCACCAGAGGTTTGAATTCAGAAGCTAATGAGGGGATAAAAAAGCTATAATTCCGTTGGAACTCCATGTTGGAATTTTTTAGTTTAATATCACGGACGGGGGTATACTGATTAAGAGTAAAACTAAATTTGAAATGAATAGAATAAAAAGTTCGGTAGATAAAAAATTATCTAAATAACACAATAAAAATTCGCTAATAAAAATAATGAACATTGTAAAAACCTCGCACTCATGATTTAGGTGTATTTGAAAGCAGTTCCAGATATATGGGTATGATACACAACCTCTCCCTGGAGATATTTCTGCAAAGTAGAGAGGATTGTCAGGGAGAACAAAATCTTCTGAAAAATGGATCCTGGTGGTATTCTGATGGATCTCGATAAGATGAAAGAGATGGAGACGGAGTATTGGGCAGGAGCATAGGAGTCAGAGAGTACTACCCTCTCGAACAATATGCGACAATTTTCACAGCGGAAATTTATGCTATTCTGCAGTGCGCCCATCTTTGTGAGAGGGACATAGACAGAAATAGAGTAATAAATATATGCTGAGACAGTAAGGATGCAATAATGGCACTGTTGGCAAGTTCAGTGTCGTAACTTCGCGCCTGGTGTCTGAGTGCAAGGATATACTAAATGGTATGACAAGGAACGGCTATACAGTCAGACTTGTATGAGTCCCGGGTCACTCGGGCTTACGCGGGAATGAGAAAGCAGACCGTCTGGCAAAGTTGGGTTCGGCGACTGAACCGTATAGACCCCAACCAATATTACCTGTCCCAATTGCTATTGGCAAAAGGGATTAAAACTCGTTGCTGGAAAGCAAATTTACTGAATCGTAGAGGGGACCTCCTGGGATGAGGTGTACTAAGGAACATATAACTGGGCCTAGTGCACTGCGTACTTAGGAGCTTCTCTCCTTGGGAAGAAAAGAGCTGCGAATTGTGGTGGGATTGTTGACAGGGCATTGTCACCTCAGAGGACATCTTCATAGAATCGGTGTCGAAGACGACTCGACGTGCAGATGGTATTTGGAGGAGGATGAAAGTGTTGACCATGTTCTCAAAGAGTTCCCAGCACTCAATGGATTGAGACAGAGATATTTCGGAGATACAATTTTGTTACCGGAAGCAGTTACACACGTTCAACTAACGAAGCTGCTTGGATTCACAAAGGCGATCGGCCTCGAATAACCTACAGCTATAGTGGGATATAAAGGGACCAATGGAGGCCTAGGCATCGATGATCTACTATCACCACCCCTTTTTCATTCATTAATTCATTCCTTCGATAATTCATGGGTATGATACTATGTTATTAATTAATATATAATATTAAGTCTCATAAAAAGTGTGAAGTGCTTTTAAAAAAATAGTATGTTATTATTAATTTTAGGTACATAGAAAGGAGTTGAAAATTGTATTAAAAACTTTTTTGACCACCTCTATACTAGAAATACTTTACGAATAGATGAATATAATTCCTTTTTTTTATATTGTGTATTTTCAAGTGAATCATGTGATATGAAATATCATTGCGTTTTATTGAAATAAAATGATTTATATTATTTTTTCCGATTTTAGTATTTTTATGTTTAGTGCTGTTTTTCTGCCACACCTAATTTTAACCCTTATAGCGCATTTTCCTATTCAAATAAAAATTGCCTAAATTGGCGCTGATGTTTTAACTTTCCCTCTGCATCTTATATTATTTTAAAGGAATATACTATATATATATATATATATATATATATATATATATATATATATATATATATTCTAAAATTAATATATGAAAAAAAAATATTTTAATGTCAAAGTCCTTTTTTTTTAGTTTCTCGTTATAAAAATAACAACTTCCACTTTAGACACATTTATTTTATTCTGCTATTTGTAAAATATTATTTGACAGAATACACCTTTTATTTTCGCTATCTGATCACGTTTCCTGGCGTGTTTTATTTAGAGATAAAATAATATTTTTATGGCATTTAGAAGCTTTAAATTATGGCAATTTGATAACAGCAATTATTTTATTTCGTGGTTTTACCTTTTCTACAGGGTGTCTTTTTGGAAATATTTATCTCAATAAAAGATTGATAAATTCAATTCTTTGGGATTTTTAACTTAAGAAATCAAAATCGGATTACAATTTCGATGTACGCTGCAGAGGGCGTCACCGGCAGCATTCCGCCTACATCTAACATCTTTTTTGTGCCTCACTATATAAAATTCTTTTAAAATTTTTAATAATCTGATATCTTTTATTCAAAAAAATTTTACCCAGCAAGTGTCCCTCGAGCAGCCATTTCTGATATCATCGAATTGAAATGTCTTATTGGATACTGACACTCGCCTTAGCCTCCCTCGCATTTTATCCAGGCTTAGGATTTGTCTAAGAAATTTAGAACAGGCTTAAGTAGCAACAACCCTACAATAAAAAAATACGCAACAATGAGCTGACAGTGATAAGTATCGTCATTAATTACAAAAGTGTATTGTCAAACAATTCAAGTTGTACGTTTGCTGAATGTGATTTCAGCACTACGGCAGTCGTCGAATTTTAATTTTAATATTTAGAGGTTTTTTGCGTGATATAAGGAGCTATGATGTCATCCATGCTTTTTCTCAGTAAGTAACGAGATAAACGATACTTGAAAATGCCAAATGAGATTTTGGCGAAACGTCCTGAAAATGATTTGAACCCGGAATAACCAAACTATTCGTTCCACCATCCGTAAAAACCTACGATATTATATATATATATATATATATATATATATATATATATATATATATATATATATATATATATATATATATATATATATATATTGTTAAACTTTATAGTGTTGTACATTTCCTAGTATTAGTTTGTGTTCGTAGTTTGTAGAGTTTTAGGTACATTTTCTAATGTAATGAACTTTGTAGCGTTTTATATTTCATAGTATTAGTTTGTATTCGTAGTTTGTAGGGATTTAGTTATATTTTCTACGAGTTTATACTTTATTTAAGTAATTTTACCTTTGTTAATTTACTTAGGAGACGACTATGAAAGAAGGTCTGGAACTTTTTAGAGAATTCGTTTCCCTTATTTATAACATGGAACGCCTATGATGGAAGGTCTAGAAATCGCCGGATTATTCCTTTTTCTTATTTTGATTACCCCTTGTAGTACGGAAATCCTTTTAGAGAATTAATGAATCTTCCGGTATCAACCAAAAGGGTATATAAAGGGTCCAGATCGACTTTCTTGGTCACTATATCTCGAGAGTTTGTTGACGCAAGTTGAATTAGTTTGACAAGTGTCAAAAGTAAAATGGCCAAGAAAAAGTGATTGCTTATTTTAGCAAGGTACTTTGCAAAGCTGAGCGAAATTACTGTGTGACAAGAAAAGAACTACTCGCCATTATAAAGACAGTGAAATACTTTCACAAATATTTATATGGCCAAAAATTTCTCCTGCGAACAGACTATGCATCATTCAAGTGGCTTTTACAATTTAAAAATCCTGAAGGTCAAATAGCACGATGGTTACAACGCTTGCAAGAGTACGATTTTAAAATCGAATACAGAAAAGGCTTGAATCACAAAAATGCAGACGCTTTGTCAAGGAGACCATGTTCAGAAGAATGCAAGCACTGTAACAGGCACGAAGAGCGAGAAAATCCTGACGATTTCTATTGCCAAAAGACACGATTACAATGCTCTTTGGATTGGGATCCCAAAATCATCTCCAAAGAACAACAAGAAGATCCAGATCTTAACCTTATCACTAAATTAAAGAATAATAATTCAAATCGACCCTCTTTTCAAGAAATCTTGTCAAAATCTCAAAGAGTGAAAGGTTACTGGGTCTTATGGAATTCCTTGACTATGCATAATGGTCTTTTAAATAGAATTTGGGAGAGCTCTGATGGCAAAGACTACAAATACCAGACTGTTTAATTTTAATAACTTTTTATTGTCAACCTCACTTTTGACACTTGTCAAACTAATTGAACTTGCGTCGACAAACTCTCGAAATATAGTGACCACGAAAGTCGATCTGGACCCTTTATATACCCTTTTGGTTGATACCGGAAGATTCCCTAATTCTCTAGAAGGATTTCCGTACTACATAAGGAAATCGAATTTTCTAAAAAGTTCCAGACCTTTCATAGTCGTAATTACTTAAATAAATTATAAACTCGTAGAAAATATATCTAAAACCCTACAAACTACGAATACAAACTAATACTATGAAATATAAAACGCTACACAGTTCGTTACATTAGAAAATATACCTAAAACCCTACAAACTACGAATACAAACTAATACTATGAAATATAAAACGCTACAAAGTTCATTACATTAGAAAATGTACCTAAAACTCTACAAACTACGAACACAAACTAATACTAGGAAATGTACAACGTTATAAAGTTTGTAACATTGCCCCGCTTCCAAGCCTTGATCGTCCCGATCAACCTTCTTGATCTTGGTAATGGGCCAATCGGTCCAGATGCATGACTTTCATCTTCGCATGAGGGCTTTTCTGAATTCGGTACACCAGACCGTTTAGTCGAGTCACTACATTATACGGACCTTCCCATGACTTTTGAAGCTTTGGTGAACGCCCTTTAGTTCTTTTCGGATTGTAAAACCAAACTCTTTCACCAACCATGAATCCACCCGTATTGGTTTTGAGGTCATAGCGAGTCTTCATTCTGTCGCTTTCTATTTGTAACTTTTGACGGACTTCTTCGTGTAAGACCTGCAGCCGCTTACTAACTTGGTTGGAGTAGTTTTCGCAAGTTGCTTCAGAATCGGGTGGACGTCCAGTAAGCAAATCCACTGGACGACGTAATTCTTTTCCAAAAATTATGCTGGCAAGTGGTTTTCCAGTGGCTTCGTGAATAGCTGAACGATAGGCTAGCAAAAATGGTTGAATGCATTTATCCCAGTTATTTTGTGGTTCATTTACTTGTATCCTTATGTAATTCTCCAGCGTTCTGTTAAATCTCTCAACCATTCCATCTGACTGTGGATGAAGGGGTGTTGTTCTAGTTTTGTGGATTTTCAGAAGCTAGCAAAGATTCGTAAAAACGTCAGATTCAAAATTTCTGCCTTGATCAGAGTGTATCTCTCTTGGCACCCCATCTCTACAAATCCACTGTTAAAACAACATTTAAGCAACGGTGGTGGCTTCTTGGTTTGGTATCGCATAGACTTCTGGCCATATAGCGATTCCCGGATTTACTAATAGGAAATGGTCCTGCAATGTCTATAGCAATTCTTTCAAAAGGTACTCTTACATTGTACTGCTTCATTTTACTATGGCTACGGGTCCTCGGTCCTTTACTGGCAGCACAGTCGGTACATGTTTTGCACCAATCTTTTACATCTGCGCAGCTCCCCAGCCAATAGAACCTCTCTCGAACTTTTTCAAGAGTTTTCATATCCCCTAAGTGTCCGCCACCTACACCATTATGTAAAGCTTGCAGTACCAGTACTTCTGGAATCCTTTTGGCGGGTAAAACAGTTTGGTATTTGTAATCTTTGCCATCAGAGCTCTCTCAAATTCTATTTAAAAGACCATTGTGCATAGTCAAGGAATCCCACTTCTGACACCAGTTTGTTCCGGACGGCCGGTCTTCAAACAAACTACACACACTGTATAATTTTAATAATTTTTTATTGTCAACCTTACTTTTGACACTTGTCAAACTGATTCAACTTGCTATATATATATATATATATATATATATATATATATATATATATATATATATATATGTATATATATATATATATATATATATATATATATATATATATATATATATATGTATATATATATATATGTATATATATATATATATATATATATATATATATATGTATATATATACAATATATATATATATATATATATATATATATATATATACAATTATTATATAGTATATGGTCTTTGCAAATTTAAAACTAGGCTTAGTCAGCTTTTTGGCTAAAAATATAAAGAAAAGTAACTTGTTATTATCATGATAAGTTGCATTCATTTTTTTTGTACAACGTCTCACAGAAACAAAAAGGGGTAATTTCGAGGCACGTCATGAGCTTATTCCACAACATTTTGCCCTTGGGGGATTAAAAAGAACAATCATAATAAAAGCAAACATAAAAAACCAATTTAAGAGTCCTTTCTGTTACTTTAAAATCTTCTAAATTAGGGGCGGCCTAAAAGTCGCGAAGAGGCTTAGCGACTTAATACCTTTTTTAATTATGTATTTTCTTATATTTTTTTTGTGATTATATAAAAGAAGAGACATTTTAAATTACAAGTAACCTAACAGAGGCTTGTCTGAAGTATCTTTACAAAGATAAAGAATCGTTATTAAGTTAATTTTTTAAAAAAACCATTTTCTTAAATTAATTTTCGTTAATGTATATTTTTTGTTAAAAAAGGGGAATCTAGAATTTAACGCGTTTAAAAAGTATTAACTACTATTATACCTCTGTCATTATACTTGTTCGGTTTTCTGACAACTTCTGCAGATACTTTTAATAGGGGGGCAGAGTTAAGTTTGTTGATTCTTTAACGCAGCCTTGTATTAGTCTATGTCACAATTATATCTTAACATTGGCGACAGTGCGTATTTCAAAAGTAAAGTCACATAGAGCATGTTTTTTTATCTGTCAAATCGAGATATAACCTCGTATTATTCTTGTGTCGTTTGAGTTTTGAAACAAAATAAATGTTATAAGAAATTACCATTCACGTTAGTAAACATTCACTACTTTATTTTTTGTCAAAATTTTTTAGTGCTTATTAGTTTTTCATGTACATTATAGTTTTTGGTTGCCGGTTGTTTCATATATTTTTTTGTAAATGTTTTTCTCTTAAGTGACTAAGAGGCAAATTTGATCAAAACCAAAGAGGCAGGTTTGCATGTTGTTCAAATGTGCCCCGCCTAGATAAATGCCACGATTTGAATATTATGTTCAAATGTTCTCCTCTTAATTAAGTGTAATACTTTTACCGAATAGTTAGAACATACAAAAAAGCGAGAAGCCACAATTAATGAAGAAGATGTGGTTTTAAACATCATCAACGGAATTATGAATCATAGAAGAGTTGCTATGGCCTACCTGTACCATCATCTCGATGATGGTGGAATAGGACAAATTGTGTTCCTTAGTAATTTCTTCCAATTGTGCAACATCTAACACGGAAAGGATATGGTTGGAACGAAGTTTGCATTTACTGTTCGCATTTTACTTCATTCATATACAGAGCTGCATATAGTTGTACGTTTGCTGAATGTGATTTCAGCACTACAACGGCATAATGTGGATATATCCACTGCTACTGCATCTCACACGGAGGAATCCGTGAAAGCCGCATAAACATATATATATATATATATATATATATATATATATATATATATATATATATATATATATATATATATCATTCAACTTGAATTCACTGAAAAAAATGGCGGACAATTTGCAATGGTCGAAGGGATAGAAACATAGGGGTGAATTTAAAAAAAAATCAAATAAATCTTGATTAATTCTCGTCTGCCAATGAACAACATGAAAGATAAAGTAACAAATTGTGTGTAAAAAAATGGCAGATGGCTTGCCCATAACGAAGTCTTTTTTTTTCCGATGGAAAATTATGAGAAAATTTCGAAGTTTCCACGATTAGCATCTACATAAAACTAAGACTAACGTATTCCTCTTATCATAAAATATTCATATCTACATTGGCAGACAGGTAGAGTACGTAGCAAATTTATAAATAAATAAAAATTTGTTGAAAAAAAAAGTGAAAATTTTCCTGATTTATTTTTTCCTGCAATATTGTATTAAAATGTTCATATCTACATTGACAGCGCGTTGCAAATTTATAGATAAATAAATTTGTTGAAAAATAGTCCCAATAGCAATTGGAACAGGTAATATATATGTATATATGTATATATATATATATATATATATATATATATATATATATATATGTTTATGTATATATATATATATATATATATATATATATATATATATATATATATATATATATATATACATATATATATATATATATATATATATATATATATATATATATATATATATATATACAAGGAAACATAGCTTTTAGGAGTGAATAATTTTCAAGAAACAACATCGTTGCTGAAGTATTCTTGTATTATTTTCCAAAATTCTTCATCTTCATTCTATAAACATTATTTCTAAAGTTCTTCAAAGTATAAGTCGAACTCTTGAGCTATATTATCAATAATTCTTTTTGGCATGTCATTTTTCCAGACAATTTGAAAATGTCATTGGTTAAACCTCTATTTAAGAAGAGGGATGGTACAGATTTTTAAAAAATTTATAATTAGGTTCATGAAATTAAATGCTTGGTGTCTAAAAAACAAACTGCCTCTGAACGTAGACAAGTGTAATGTTATGTCATTCTCAAGAAGTAGAATGCCTGTGCTGCATGATTATGGGATCAGCGGTGCTCTTCTAGGGCGAGTTAACTGCATTAAAGATTTGGGAGTCACGTTTGACTGCAGACTTACGTTTGTCAATCATATTAATGATACAGTATCGAGATCTTACCGAACGCTGTGCTTTCTAGTGAGATCTAGTCATGAATTTAAATCGCTCCAGGTCATAAGTACGTTATATTATTCTCTTGTATGAAGCAAATTGGAATATGCCTCAGTTATCTGGTATCCTTATTACCATGTACACTCTGATAAGTTAGAAAAAATTCAGTATCGTTTCTTAAGATTCCTAAGCTTTAAATCGGATGGATTTTATCCACTTCTTACTACACCTCGCGAAAGCCTATTGACAAGATTTAATTTCACAATTTTGGAGAAAAGCAGTAGCGGGGCTCGTGTACTTTTTTTGTATAAACTCGTTAATAACAGGATTATAGCAAATGATTTGCTCGCCAGAGTTAATTTTCATGTTCCAGGGATAACTATATCTCCAGTATTTTTCTATTTGCCGAAACCAAGAACTAATGTCTTACAATTCTCCCCATTATATGTGATGTGTTCTCTCTATGATCACATGAAAGACAAATTTGATATATTTTACAGCAACTATTCTGTTGTCAAATCGTTTATTTACAATTATCTGTGATTGATTTATATGCTATCTTATACTAATTGTACAGGGTGAGTCAACGATTGGATGGAGTAGGTTTGTGCCTTTTCGGTGAAATTAATAAAGAAACTATATTTATTGTTTGACACAGTTTATTTTTACGCAAAATTAATTAAAAATATTTAAGACTCTACAGGGTGAGCCAAAAAACTAGGACAGCATAAAGTTGTATTTTTTTAAATAGAACACCCTATATACGAATCGTATTTTCGATTTAGCTTATAATTTTAAATCTTTTTTATTAAGGGTTTACTATAACAAAACTTTATAGTTTCTGAGATAACTAAGTTTAAAGAAAAAAAGTCACATTTTCAAGCATCAATTCAATCCTAAATAACGTTTTCAATTTTGTGACAAATATATTCAAATTTGGAATTTAGCAAGGCCAAGGACAGGTTAACATAATTTTTACCTAATATTTTCAATAAAAGCTACAGGGTGTTGTAGTATAGTAGCCATGTAAAATAATAAAAAGAAACTACAGAAAAAAACAGAATGTGGTTAAATATGATGAAATACATTATTCGTTATATTACAACGGCAATAGTTTAATTAAACATAATGTGAAAAAATTAACACAAGAATAACGACAAGGCAAATACATATTTACTTTTATATTAAATTGAAACAAAAAAAAATACCTAGATTAATTATTTCTTTTTAATAAGTGTTCGAATAAACGACCCTCTTGTGCAATGCACAAATTTAGTCTTTTTTGCAGATTTTCTCGCACCCTGGACAAAATTAGTTGCGTTATTGTTCTACAGGTATCCCTAATCCTGTTTCGCATATCTTCCACTGTTGTTGGTGGATTAACATACACCCCTTTTTTAATATAACCCCATAGGAAGAAATCTAATGGGGTGATGTCGCAAGACCTTGGTGGCCACTCAATGAAACCCCCACGTCCAATCCATTTTTGCGGATATCGTTGGTCCAAAAACGCACGAACTTCACGATGGTAATGCGGAGGCGCACCATCGTGCTGGAACCACATACTGTCGAGCTTATCCCTATCGAGACCTTGAAGCAGTTGGGGTAGTTCTTCTTGTAGAAAGTTCAGGTAACTATGGCCATTTAGTAGTTCATTAAAAAAGTGTGGTCCAATAATTCGACCAGTGGTTTTGATGTTGCACCTCTCTAATCCAAAATGGGTTTTCTGTGGCATAATAATGCATGTTGCGTCTATTTACGGCACCGTTACTTCTAAAAGTAGTTTCATCACTAAACATTACCTTGCATAATAAATTTGGATTTAATTGAATCTCCGCATTTATTGTACGACAAAAGTTTAGACGACTTTCAAAATCCTGTCCATGCAATTCTTGGTGTAATTCCATGTGATATGGATGATACCTATATTTCTTGGTAGTACGATTAGCGGTGGATTGTGATGTTTCACATAATGCTGCTAACTGACGGCTACCAATATAAGGATTTTCCTGAACATTTAACAATACTTGTAGTTCTTTTTCTTCATTAGTTTCTGGTTTGTTGACCACTTTACGTTTTGGATAATCAACGGTACCAGAAGAATCAAATCTTTGCATTAAGTTTTGAAAAGTATGGGTATTAGGTTGGCGTCGATCAGGATACTTCATTTTGTAAATTCTTTGAGCAAGAAGGCAATTTTTTTGAGCCTCTCCTATTGTATAAATCATATCTATTAACTCATTCTTTGGAAAATTCATTTTACAATATAAGATGAATGCAAAAAAAACCAAACTACACTACATAAAAACCAAAAGAAGCGATTGTGGCTATAAATTTGACACACAGAAAAATGTTCTTTTACATTGTTTTTGCCATGGCTACTATGATAATGAAGACTATTTCTGTAAAAAAGTATGGAAAATAAGAAAAACTGAAACATCTCAAAAACTATTATAAATAGGTATAGGATATATTGAACAAAACTTTTATGGTTTTTATCACTCTATTAAATAACATGAAAATATACAGGGTGTACCATTTAAAAAAAAAAAAGATATTTATTCATTTAAACTTGTTCAAATTTGAGCCGATGTGTTCAACACTCTGTAGCTTTTATTGCAAATATTAGGTAAAAATTATGTTAACTTGTCCTTGGCCTTGCTAAATTCCAAATTTGAATATATTTGTCACAAAATTGAAAACGTTATTTAGGATTGAATTGATGCTTGAAAATGTGACTTTTTTTCTTTAAACTTAATTATCTCAGAAACTATAAAGTTTTGTTATAGTAAACCCTTAATAAAAAAGATTTAAAATTATAAGCTAAATCGAAAATACGATTCGTATATAGGGTGTTCTATTTAAAAAAATACAACTTTATGCTGTCCTAGTTTTTTGGCTCACCCTGTAGAGTCCTAAATATTTTTAAAATCTGCATAAAAATAAACTGTATCAAACAATAAATATAGTTTCTTTGTTAATTTCACCGAAAAGGCACAAACCTACTTCATCCAATCGTTAACTCACCCTGTACTGTCTGTATTATGTATATAACTTTAGGATTTATGTAAGTCTGTTCTTTTTCCTGCCTAATAATAGGCACTATGGTCCTGTCCTAAAAGTTAAATGAAGTTGTGGACTTATTTTGATCCATTCAACATGGTCCCAAAATTTGGACCATACTTATTGGGATATTCTGTATATTTGCTTATATTTCCACTTTTTTGCCATCAGATGTTGTTTTTTTTTTTCAAATTTTTTCATAAAAGCAAAAACTCATTTTAGCAAGTTCTGTTTGTAGAAAATTAAGACGAACCTAATAAAAGAAAATACAGCGATATGTTTTTTATAAACGTTTTTGAACCTTTCAAATCAGAGTAGGTAGTATAAATATGGTCGTAAAGGAGACGTCTTGAAATAATATATATAAGACGTATAATATACATTACTTTTTATATATAAAAGAGAAATATTTGGATGATTTTTGTGAAAAATATCTGGTAAATTTATTATCTTATATTACGAGGTTGATATAAAGGTATGTGGGTTATTTTTGTAAAAACAACATTATAATTTTCATCTTCAGGCTGTTAGATTATCTTATATATACCGGATAGCAATATCTGTTTAAATATTTGACAGAAGGGATTTATTTGGAAATAAAGGAGTTTTATCTATATGAAGAAAATGCTTTCTGTTTAGAATAAAACGGATCTTTTGACAAAGAAAAATAAAATATTGTTTATTCATCAATATTTTTTTCACACATGCCAACGTTTATTCCATTCTTCAATAAAGCCTTAAGTTCAAACAGTGATGTCTTTTTGTGTCTTTAATTTAAAGTACAGCAACACGGGAGACAGGTATATATATATATATATATATATATATATATATATATATATATATATATATATATATATATATATATATATAATACAGGAATTAATTTTTCTTGAACCTTTAAATATATTTTTAGTTGGTTATTTTCTTGGGAATATGGTTCATTTTTATATTGAAACTACATATATAAAGTAGTCATACTTATTGTATATATATATTTTTATTTTTCAGGGCGTTTCGATTCTTTCGAATCTTTTTCAACTGATGCGGATGCTACAAAAATGTACATTTTTAATATTATTATATACGGACAAAGAGGTTAAAAACTTACCATTAAGAACAGAGATTTTTGTTTTAAACAAAAATTAATTACATTAAAGGTCCAGTTAGAAGAATGGACACTACATTTTTAACCCTATAACTGCCTTGACTTGACTGAATGTGCAACCCAGATGGTGTATTTTTGAGGTACTTTAAGTGGCGTAAAAAATTTGGATCTTTTAATTGAAGTGATATCTTTCTGAATCACGATATTTTTTCAGAAAGATATCACTTCAATTAAAAGACCCAAATTTTTTATGCCACTTAAAGTACCTAAAACATACACCATCTGGGTTACACATTCAGTCAAGTCAAGACAGTTATAGGATTGAAAATGTAGTGTCCATTCTTCTAACTGGACCTTTAAAAATACTTTTAAAAAGTGAATATACAAAAGAGTGAGTGATTACAATTGGTTTGTGATGTAATTAATTTTTGTTTAAAACAAAAATCTCTGTTCTTAATGGTAAGTTTTTAACCTCTTTGTCCATATATAATAATATTAAAAATGTACATTTTTGTAAAATCCGCATCAGTTGAAAAAGATTCGAAAGAATCGAAACGTCTTGAAAAATAAAAATATATATATATATATACAATAATGACTACTTTATATATGTAGTTTCAATATAAAAATGAACCATATTCCCAAGAAAATAACCAACTAAATATATATATATATATATATATATATATATATATATATGTATACATGTATATGTATGTATGAAGGTGGACTAGCCGTACTTGGTGTGCTGATGACTTTTCTGCAATAGTTGTTGCAGCCTAGTTTGCCTTAATGGGAACCTCAGAAGAATCGTACTCAACAATGTGTCGCAGCCAATTAGGTTGTTAGATTTTTTAAACAAAAAAAAACTTAGGTCTTCTGCTCTTCAGACTCTTAATTCCATATAACTTCAGTGTTGTCTCATAAACTAGGCCGTGTGATAGAAAATGTATATGGTAAATAAATTTTGGACTTTTGACTAAAATGTGATTGTCGGACTTGTATTGTCTTTATTTTTATTTATTTTTACGCCATTTCGATTACGTTGTATCTCTAATCGTTATCAAGTATAAACTAAATGTTTTGTCTTAAGACTACGAACTTATATAGGAACTGTGTCTACTGAAGCACAAAGTTTCGCTTCACTGTATACACCTTACAAATTAGTGGTTACCAAAAATTAGGTATCTCAACACTCGGTTTACTGAAGATTCCATTATTGTTTTTAATATAAGCTGCTTCTATAAATTTTCTTTTTTTCATGTTGGGTTCCATATATATTGCCGCAGCCTCACACCATTTTATATGGCGTTGTTTGTTCCAGGCGTGTTCTACAATACCGGATCTTGACGTTTCCCCTTTTTGTATATGAGTTTTTGTTCCTTAATTCTAACTTCTAGTGGTCGTTTGGTTTCTCCAATACACATTTCACTACACTCACATGGAACTTTATAAACACATTCTTTCTTGTCAGTTGTTTTCGGTTTTGTTTTTGTTAAATGAGCTCTAAGTGTATTTCTTCATTTAAAGGCTGTTTTCCTATTGTAACAATTCGTCTTATTTTCTCTGAAGTTTTCTTAATGTACGGAATTGTGAAGAAGAAATGTGTTTCTTGCTGTTCAGTGTTCGTTGTTCTAAAGTTATGTATAACATCGTCAATTAGTTTTAAATGATAACTGTTCTATTGTATATTGTATTTATTATTTGCTACTTCTTTTTCCAATGAATCGGCATTATTGCATATAGATATAGCGCGATTATAGAGGTTGCGTATAATTTCCCGTTTGGTTACAACAACATGATTAGAACTATGATTAAGATATTGTCAGTATGTGTTGGCTTTCTGTATACTGAAGTTTTAACAGTTCCGTTTGAACGGTACACCATGATATCTAGGAAGGGCAATTGATCTTTTACTTCTTTTTCCATGGTAAACTTAATTGTAGGTCGAATGGTATTTATATGTTTTAAGAAATCAGTAAGTTCTTGATCGTTGCCCTTCCATACGATGAAGGTTTCATCCACATATCTCAGCCATACTTTCGGTTTTACTATTTATAGGTCCATTATACGATGCATTTTTACATGTAAAAGATAGTCGTAGCTTCTGGCATCAGTAGCTTGATAGCCATTCCCTCCTCCCTCGCTATTTGTAACCTCCCACTGTCACTGCTTCGCTTGGCTTCATACGCGACTTCACGTTTATCATGCCATGTTGGGAAGCATAGCATATTTCAACAAATTTGTATGAAAATCTGAGATATACGAATGGTAATTTATAATATCTACTTTTAAAATCCGTTTGGTAAATTCAAATCTGACCTAGCAGATCGCTGGCATTGAACAAAAATGCTATAAATTGTTTATATTGCAATTATGTAAAAACTAATACGACAAATTTCATCTTCCGCTTGTCTAAAGTACACATAATAGACTAGAAATTATTTATTTTTTACTGAAATTTTGAAATTTTCATTTTTTAAAATTGTATAAATGTCGTTCGGCAGGCGATATTTTTCAGTCTGACATTGAAGTCGAGAGGTTTTTAATATCCTGCCGATATATCGAAATTTATATTTTATACAGCAATTGTTTCCTGCGTATGTTGTTCTCCATTCACAATAATAATAATAACAATAATGATTTTTCCACACGATTCCTATAATACTGTCAACAACTGGAGTGATACCAAAGAAGCTCCTGCAGAACATAAAGGGACTGGAACATCTGTATAAACTGATTCAGAAAGCGGTTCTCCTTGCAACCGCACGAATCATCCGAAAGTTTGTAGGAAGTGCAGAAGACCACGCCACCTAAGACCCGATAACATAGAAAGGGTCCCCACAGAGCTTCATACTTTTGGTGTCTTTCTATACCTGGTATGAATAAATAATCCCTGAAGGGAGTGCGAAGCCGTTTGGCTTGTAAATCTATGATTTTTTTAGACTTTTGACTATAGATCTGACGTGCTAAAACTACTTGGTTCCCACAATGGTGACGAGCATACTGCGGACATTTTTGGTTTAGTTTTTGGCTCAATTTCAATCTGTCATTTACTTTATTTTATGAAATCCGTGGTTACTATCCATAGAGTATACTGCCAGTAATCAATTATATATATATATATATATATATATATATATATATATATATATATATATATATATATATATATATATATATATTATATCAATATATATTTTAACCTAATGATGGTATTCAAACGTATATTTTTCTTTTTTTTTCCAGCTCTTCCGGACGAGAATCCCGTAATTTCCGGCGCCGAGGAACAATATGAGATCGGAGACGAGATAAACCTAAACTGCACTTCGGGACGGAGCCGACCGGCATCAATACTTCATTGGTATATAAATGAACAACAGGTAATCTCTTCTTTTCTAGACGGTTAAAAGAATTTCCTAAAAATTTTTTGTAAGAAATCAAGGAGAAACTGTTGTACGAAGTCTCGGAACTACAACTTGTAATTCCTTTATTTATTATTAAAGGCGGTAGAACAAAGATCTATATACGAAAGTTTTTTTTGTTTATAGGCAATTATATATTGAATTAAGTTAACACATATTCAGAGTTTTCTGTATAAACGAATATTCAATAAAGACGTAAAGTCTGGAAAAATATATTATTTAAAAAACGCTAGATTTTTTGTAAAATCGTGCAGACGTGTCAACTTTGTTTCTTGGTATGAAATTTTTCAATATATTTAATCATACCGGGTGATTTAGAAGAAGCCGGGCTATAATCAACTTGGATTTGTTAAATAGTGAAAAATAGAGTCCCTGCAGGATTCTGAACATTTCTTCAATTAATTGTCCTATACCTAAAGGTTAATGTTTTCTATTTATCCACAGTTAAATCTTAAAATGAAGTAGTAACAACAATTATTTTATCATTTTATTAAGTATTGAAAATAGTCCCCATTGGTTAACTGACAGTACTCTAAGCGATTTATAAATGCATTCTGAACTTTTATGACTACTTTTGTAGTAATTAACTGCATTTCTTATATAATCCGATTCATTAGTTCTTCCTTGTCATTTTATTTAGGTTGAAAAACCTTGCCTTTAATGTACTCCTCAAAAAGATGTCAAGATGGTTTAAGTCTGGAGATCCCGGCGGCCATTTATTCACTGTCGATTTTGGAAATGGCGGAAGATTACGATATTTTTCTTGAAATAACACACTTCTTCATGAGTTCTTACCTTATCGCCATATCCTATCATCATAAGAATTTCTTCCTTCTGTGCCTCAGTAGGTTACATTTTCAGTTAAAGTTAACTCAAGGTAACAATTTGACAAAACCTAATAAAGGAACCGGTTATTGTAGCCCAATCAATAGAACAAAGAGAAATGCTTATTTTGCCAAAAAAATTACCAGCAAACTACCTACACCATAACTTGAAGAGTAGTCCATGGATGACTAAAACACAAAATCAAACCCCAGCTTCAGCATTGGGATTTTTTAAACAATAAAAAAAGATTATTCTTTTGGCTTTTTTAAATTAATTTTCAATAAACCATTTGTAGATAATTAAAAAATATATAAAATGGCTTTTATATACCATTATACCAAAAGTAAAAAAAAACACTTTAAAACTTGTATGTTTAATTCATATCTTTGTAAGTCGCAATATTAAGCCAAGATTTTTCAGAAAATGATAGTTTATTATGTGTACTTTAAACAGCCGGTAGATGAAATTGCCAGGGCTACAGTATTAAACTCATAGATTCGATTTCAAAGTACCAAACGGATTTTGAAGGTAGGAATTATAAATACGTCTATCTTAGATCTTCTTATAAGTTTCTTAAAATATGCCTAAAATGCTTCCGTACATAGTGTAATACGCGTAAATTCGCGTCCAAAGCCGAGCCAAGTAGAAGTAGTAGGAGGTTACAAGTAGCGGAGGAGAAGTGAGCGCCGGCTGCATGCTCCAGGCGCTACTACTATATTTCATATATGGATATGCATCTCATAATTGATCTATATGTAGAAAAATTAGGGAATAAATGGATACATTTATTTATTTTTATTTTAAATAAATTTTTGTATACATTTATTAACATTTTATTTAAACGCGGTTCAAAGTATATACAAAATCGGTCGTATATACTGTGAACATTGTGTTACGACATAAATGACGTATTGGCAACCGCGCAAGATTTGACCGGTGTTATTGAGGACTTGAAATGCAATCAATATGATAGTCGTCAAGAAGAACAGTAGTTTTGATAATTGTTATTTTCGTGTATCACTTTTAGAGAAAATGCAGTCTACTTGCAACCCAACATAAAAGTTATTTAATGTAAATGTAATAGCAAATATATTTTTAACCATAATTATCATAAGGCTTGAAGAGAATTTTCATTATTATAATACTTGAAAGATCATCATGGTATATGTCCACCATAAGACTCCTCTACAAAGGCGATAGAACTTCTCCCTGTATACAGCCCCTTCTTGACAGTGCTTTAACAGTAACATTGTAAGTTCAGCATATTTTAGTCTCTGAGTCAACATTGTTCTTATCTATGTGACTATTTTTGGTTTGGAGCCTCGTCGCTGTAGAGCATTACATATTGAATCGTGATATGTGTTTTCAAAAGGCTCCTTCGATATCGATAAAGGTACCTAAGGCGGATCGACCATTCGAGTTCGCGTTTTCGACTCTTGTAACGAGTCGCCGTGTCTGTGGATTTTCCTGCCTGGCAAATTAAAAATGATGTAGTTTCCTACACCATTACTCCTTCTTTGATATGTCAATCCATCGACCTTTCCAGAGTTTTTAATAAGAAACTGATACGACGGAAAGACTTAGGGTTCTTGTCTTCCGTCCTTCCTACCTTGAGAATCAAGACTACTTTTATTTCCCTCTACTTCATCGACATGTATCTCAAGCTCAAACAGGAACATAAATGACTTATTGGCAACCGCGCATGATTTGACCGGTATGATTGAGGACTTGAAATGCAATCAGTCTTCTTATGATGGTCATCAAGAAGAACAGTAGTTTTGATAATTGTTATTTTGGTATATCACTTTTAGAGAAAATACAGCCCCTTCTTGACAGTGCTTTAACAGTAACATTGTAAGTTCAGCATATATTAGTCTCTGAGTCAACATTGTTTTTATCTATGTGACTACTTTTGGTTTGGAGCCTTGTCGCTGTAGAGCATTACATATTGAATCATGATATGTGTTTGCAAAGGCCCCTTCGATATCGATAAAGGTACCTAAGGCGGATCGACCATTCGACATCGCATTTTCGACTCTTGTAACGAGTCGCCGTGTCTGTGGATTTTCCTGCCTGCCAAATTAAAAAGAATGCAGTTTCCCGCACCATTACTCCTTCCTTGATGTGTCAGTCCACCAACCTTTCCAGTGATAGGACGGAAATACTTAGGGTTTTGTGTTCCGTCCTTCCTACCTTGAGAATAAAGACTACTTTTGTTTCCCTCTACGTCATCGGCATGTTCTCAAGCTCAAACAGGAAGTAGTTATAATTTAACAAAAATTTTTTTTTAAAACAAGTTTGAATAATCATAATTAGAAGATCAAAATACATATAAAAACTTTGATGGAGCCACGTTTCTTCATCAGCTCACTGGACTCTCCGACTATAGTATAAAACTCAATTTGCAGAATGTCCTCTGTTCTTTTTAATCATTTTCTTTAAGTCCGCGGTGTAAAGGTCTTATAATTGCTTTTCCTAGATAAACATATTTGTTAACTTGTTTTTTGACCGTCTAGACCTGTATTAATTTCTTTAAATAACTATCTATTACATATGTTTTGTCCATATTTCTTCTGATTTTTGTTTTGGCTTTTTAAATTTAACCTGTAGATATATAGGGTTAATTCTAATTTAAAATACACACAAATTATAATATGGAATAAGCATAAGATAACCAACCAACTGGAACTTTTATGACAACATTCTGGTAAACTTGGCGGTTAAAAATCTTTTAGCAATTCCCGCTATTTATATTAAATTGGACCTAGTCTAAATTTAGAACCTTTTAGCGAATGAGGCGGAAAATGTTTACAAATTATTTTCCTAAAAATGAAATTCAAAATTAAAATCCTTTATAAAAGGAACATACGGTTTCCTTTTAACCTTTTACTGATATTAAATTTTTATTGATTTCGTAAATATAACGCAAAATATTTTAAGTCTTTGTCAATAGTTGTGAAACGGTAGGAAACTTAGCTAGTATGGTAAAAATGATAAAATCAAGGAGCTGTAGTAAAGAAGTAAAGGTTAAGAAGAGGGAGCATAAACTTTGCTAACTGATTCTATTTTTTGTAAAAGCGGGTAAAGTTATATAATTACAGATTTGTTATAATTTGTTTTAAATCAAAGCTATGGCTACTGCCACAATTCTTTATCAAAAACTGAATTATGGACATTACTGAGAACATTTTAAATCAATAATAAAACCGAGTTTAATATTTCTGAAATCTTCATGTTATTAGCTGAGTTTCTACTTGATATTAGAGACAAAAAATAACTGGTTGTTCGTCTCTCTCTACAAAAATTCTTTCTTAGTTACCATATCCTATACTTGCTTCTGTTTCATTACTAAATATCATTGTATTACTTTTCTTTGAGGAAGAAACTATAAAAAACAAGAAGCTATACAAATAAATTTCTATTGGATTTTCGTTGTTAAATTTTAGTGTGCATCACCGAAATTTGTGTATTTTAATTAGATACAATATTTATTGAATTAAAATTTAAAATAAATTTCTTATTTATTTGCTGAATAAATATTGTTCCCATTTGGAGGAATTAGAACGCATGCTACTGTAAATTCTCCCTTTGCCTTTTTGGTTAAGAATATACTTTTAGCTATTGTTAATAACCTAAACTAACCAGTTACTGGGCACGTGTTAGTTATGGGACAATTTGAATTCCATAATCGAAATTAAAACTTCTACTTATTATATTTATGCGCAAGGCTGCTCCCAGATGTAACTATATAGAGTGTTCTCAAAGCTGAATCATTTATTTTAACGACTTGTAAAACTCGTAAAGAGAAATCGATTTGCCAAAAATGTTTTATATAAAAGTTTACAAACAAAGAAATTATTAACAATTGTAAAATTGTAATACAAACCTTATTTCATGATATTTTCAACCACTGCACTGTAAAAACTTTGTTTACTACACTGCACAGATCACATCTTGTTCTACAAAAAGTGCACAAAATGGTCACTATTTGTTCGGTTAATGCATAGTCTTGCTCAACGTATCCAAGAATAACTGAATACACGCGTTAAAAATAAAATCCTGGTCTCCACGGATAACATCTCAGACATTTTCAATGCGCTGTTGTAGTTCTTCCATAGCATTTACTTCCCCATTCTAATAAACTAACTGTTTTAAATAGCCCCATAGAAAAAAATCGCAGGGATTTAGATGCGGATCAAGGAATGGTTCCAGTGCGCCCTATCAATCTCTTGGGAAACGCATTATTTAAATGTTCGTGAACTTCTCGTCTGAAATGTGATGGAACTCCATCATGAAAAAGCTACATATTCTATTTCACATTTAAAGGAATATCTTCTAATAATTGTGGCAAATTGTTTTGAAGAAGGTCTAAAACATTTT
Organism: Diaprepes abbreviatus; assembly: GCA_034092305.1. NCBI lineage: Eukaryota > Metazoa > Arthropoda > Insecta > Coleoptera > Curculionidae > Diaprepes > Diaprepes abbreviatus. Next base: position 7,512,427 of record JASJET010000129.1, read on the forward strand.
CACGTGTCAGTCGATTTTGAAAAATGTAAAGCTCAATTAGCATGCCATTTATTACGCCGGACCAAATATTTACTGAAATTATGTGCTGGACATGACCTCTTTTCACTATATATGGATTTTCTGCTGTCCAAATATAGTTGTGGAAATTATTTACTCCATTTCTTGTAAACATGGCCTAGTTGGTAGCCAAAATTAATTTGGTTAAATTGTCACTTATATTATACTAATGTAAGAGCCAGTAAAAAGTCACCATCATGTGGGTATCGGAACATACCGGGATAGAGGAGAATGAAATAGTAGACAAGCTCGCAAGGAAAGGGGCTAAGATACCTTTTCTGGGACCAGAGCCTTTCTGTGGAATCAGTAGCAGGGTAATGCTGGAATAACTAAAGATAGAGGAAGAAGTAAATCCAGTTATTGGACGGAACTGTAAGGATTGAGACAGGCAAAGATACTTCTGGGGAACTACGACCAGAAGAATGCATAAGCTCACACCTCAAGAAGCTCGGAGTGGTAGAAAGAGAAGAGTGCAGATTCTGTGAGGAGAAGGACAAAACCTCTATTAATATCCTTGCAGAGTGCTGCACTTTAGAAAACCGTAGGATGCGGTTCTTGGGAGTATACTAAATCGAAGAAGTTAAAGTACAAAACTTGAAGCCGTCCAACATCCTGAGATTCCTGAAGGTAAATATGAATGGAGGACCTGCTTTAGCCGATAAGGTAATTCCTACGACTGGGCAGCGGTTGGGGGGCACAATAGATCTACCAGGTGTGTGTACAGACCACCAACTCTACGCACATACATACGTACATACAAGAGCCAGTGAAAAGTTTAACTTCTAGGATAATCTTCTGGTTGCAACGTTTGTATTCATTGATAATGGTAGTAATAAAGTTGTTCTTGCTTTAAATTTTTCCACACTTTACTATGAGCTACTTCTACTCCAACTGCTATGGATCTACTGATCGTTGTTGGGTCGTTTTCGACAATTTCTTCCTCGCTCTCCACCATTTTGCATGGAGGAGGTTTTCCAGCGTAACCTCCTGGTTGTTCTCTTAAAATATCCGCTACTACAAAGTTTTATAACTAAATTTCCAAACATCCGCGGAGACAGATGGAAAGGAAATTTCTCCGCGTACAAACGACCTGCTGCGACTTAATTTTGTTGACACTCCCCTTAACTTGTTAATATTACGTCCGTTCATTGTTTTCATATACGTGTGCCATTTTTATTGCACAAAACACCCACAAATGAAAAATAATCACGCACTACTGTAGGAATTATTTATCACTGGCCAAATCGAAAATCGCACTCAAAACCGTGTAACAATTACATGCAAAAAATAGGCATACCCAGTATCAGTAATAAAAAAAGTTTTTTTTCAATGCAGTGGTTGAAAATATCATGAAATAAGGCTTGCATTACAGTTTTCAAATTTTTTAAATAACTGTTAATAATTTCTTTCTTTGCTAGCTTTCATATAAACGATTTTTTATAAATCGATTTCTCTCGACAAGTGCTATAAGCTGACTCAACTTTGAGAACACCCTGTATACCTAAATTTACACTTTACTGCGATACTTACCTCCTCTTTGTTTTGATGGGAGAAATCCCATAACTTTTGTATTTAAAGGTTTTGTCCAGAAATCTTAATATTCGAGATTTTCAAGGGTATCCATTTCCCTTTGTAGTTTACCAGAATCCTTATAAAAATCTTAATTTCAAGTTCACATATATCAAAAACTGTGGTTTATTTTGGTCTTAGCTCATAATCGCCATATTTTCCGTGAAGTTCAGAAAATTTTACCTAGAGCCATTTACCATAAAGTTAGTGCGGGGTTCTCTGAATCAAAAAAAAAAAATTAAGGATACAATAAGTGGACACTTTACTTTATTTACCTAAATTTAATATTCAAAAAAACTAGATATTTACATACTTTTATTGTTTCAGATTCAAAAACCCGAAGCTTTAATATCATTTCCAATCGAGCACCATGCCAAGGGATTAGTAACAACAACGCTTGGTCTACGGTTCATTCTTAATACCCGGCATTTTTTGGGAGGTTCCATGAAAGTAAAATGCATCGCATCGATAGCACCAGTGCTATTTAGTGAAGATAGGGAAGCAGTGGTTCAAAGTTTACCAGTGATGCGGGACATGAGAGAAGCACTATTATGGGGTGAGTGGTCCATAGCTACATCTCACGTCACACATACTCATGGTAGGCATTTCATCATTATTTTTTTTTTATTTTCTTAAATCATTCTATTTTTATCATCTGGAAATATCAAAATTATAGGCACTAAATCCCCAAAGGTTTTTTCTAGTTTCCATTTGTAAATTGCAGATAGGTAACTATATTTGTGGCGCACACTTCAGTATACATAGTGTCTCGAAAAATGTCGGAAATCTCTCGGATATGGAAAAGATACGTGAAAGAAATACTCAAAATTCATATCAACTTTTTTCGGATAGGCCTCTTCTTCGGATATGGACTTCCAAAGAGCTGCAATGGATCAAATTTTGTACGCATAATTATTGAACCACCAGGTATATTTCATTTTTTTTTATATGATGTATACCAGGTATGACCCTTAAATTTACTATCCAAAAAAGTGTCGTGAATTACTCACAGCTGCAGAGATGGACTAGCTCTGATACATATAACTCCATACCTTTAGGTATTGATTACAAATTAAATACTCTTTAACCTTATGATAAAAAAATTCGATCCAAAATTAGAGTTTACCTCTTTAGTTAAAAATGTCTAATTCTGTAAATTGCAGTTCGCAAAAAATGTACGTTTTATTTTATCGGCACCAAAAAGAATTGTTGTTGCAAACGTTATTAAGTACGAAAGAAATAAATATCCTGCATTTTAGAACTTGTCAACTTTCACATCGCTGACACATTCTTTACTTGGATAGTAATTTACTGATTTTTGGATTTCGTGGTGAAATTAATCGTGAAATAATTCGACAGCGCAGTTTACCATAATAGTGAGTTTAGGCATCCGATAGCTTTTTTTCCCTTTAGTTATTCGCTCCAATATTTCTTCTTCAGTTCGTCCACTTTGATTGATCTTTGTTCCAAGGTAGCTATAATCAGAACAACATTTTACTATGATATTGTCGTCCACTTCCAAATCTTCTCCACCGACACACATATATTAAGTTTTACGGCAGTTGACGGTTAATCCCCATTCTGCGTATTCTTTAAATAGTTTCCTCATCAAAAATTCGAGGTCTTCTTTATTTTGGGTCACTACCACTTGGTCATCTGCAAAATGAAGCGTATATAAATGAGTGTCATTATTTAATTCTATTCCCATTCTATTGCATGATCTTCTCCAATTCTTTAAAGCTTCATTGAGGTAAATTTTAAAGAAAGTTGGTGATAGACAACATCCCTGGCGAAGGCCTTTAGTCACATGAAAGCTTTCTGATAAGTTATTGCCGATCTTAATTCTGAAGAATGCTTGATCGTATAGCTGTTTGATAGCTTGGATCGCTGTATTGTTAATTGGAGACTTCTCCATCACGTGCCATAATTTTTGGATTGGCACCGTATCATATGCTATTGTGAGGTCAACAAAAAGCAGATGAACCTCTCTATTTCTTGCCACCTTCTTTTCATTAAGTTCGGTTAAACTAAATATATAATCTACGCACGATCGGCCAGCTCTAAAACCTGCTTGTTCTTCAATTTATTGGGGGCCATATTCTGTTTCTACGATGTTTCTAAGCAGTTTTCCGTATACTCTACTCTTTGTGCTGGTTACAGTTATACATCTATAGTTTGAGCATTCGTCGCGTCTCCCTTTTTTGTGGATTGGTGTTATCCAGCCTTCTTTTCATATAGTTGGGATAGGATCATTATTTAGGAGTCTATTAAATAGTTCTTGAAGAAAGGACGTTAGTTTTTCAGTACCGTTCTTTAACAGTTCAACAGGTATTCCTTCCGGTCCAGCTACTCTCCCATTTTTCAATGAATCCATAGCTCTACATACCATCTCCTTTGTTACCACTATATAGTGGCCTTGTACGTTGTACCGTCTTGGGGAGTTAACGAGGTACTCTTGTCGGTCATTGGTAAGCTGCGTTTGATAATGGATTATCCAGTTTTTGATTGGGATTGGTTGTAAGTTAATCTTGTTTGTGGTGTCCGATCTTGGTGCGTTTATTAATTTCCATGCTTCTGATGATCTTGTACCTCCTACATGTGTATTTAGTTCAGTGCATTTCCTGTCCCATGTGTCGTTTTTGTTTTTGTTAATCATGTTTTTAAATTTGGATTGTTCGTTTTTCTATATGTTTTTATCTTGTGAATCTTTGTAATAATGTAAACTTCATTAGCATAATTCTCTTCATGGATGAAGCAGGCTGTAGCAAAAATGGTATCATAAATTTACACAACTCACATGTATGGGCTGATGAAAATCCTTATGCAACTATTGTTTCACATCATCAACATCAGTTTCATATAATTAATGTCTGGAGAGGAACCACCGGCCATTTTTGGTTGGACCATTCGTATTGCCAGCAATACGCATAATGAATGGATAATTATATTTCGAGTTCCCCCAGCACGCTGTTCACGATTTACTAGAGCATTAACCACTTGAAACCAGCCGAAACATGTATTACATGCATTGTTGCAAGAGGTAAAAAAGCTTCAAAATACATACGCTTACCCAATACAAATATCTAGGTTGTCGTGACATTAATGACATAAAAAATTATGAGCGATGTGTAACTTCACTTTTATAACACATACTACTTTATAGACAGTCGCTATACCACTAGAAAACGTAATGTTATAATATTAGGTCACACACCAAAAATCATTGAATTCAGATGCTACATTTTCAAGAAATTTGGGACAAATCAAAATATTCTTATAACTTTGACGTCTTCTACCACATGAACAATGGAGTATCGGAGATAACCAAATTGGCTTAAACCAACCTCTTTTCAAGAGTCTGTTATCAAACATTATACAAGTATTTTTGGGACACCCCGTATGTAAATGCAACTACATAAAAGTTCAGAGACCACTTTTAAATGAAACGAAATGTTTTATTAGTTAATCCATTATATAATGAAGTTGCGCTAACACAAAAAATTATAATAATTTCTACAATAATTACCCCTTTGATATATACAAGAAATTATATCTAAAGTAGTGAACAAATAAAGAGAAGTTAATTAAATATAGTTGGAAACTGTAAGTTTAAACACATTAAATAACTTAATTCATTTTAACTCCACTTCAACAGTTTGCAAAGCTTTTAAAGTTTTATTAGTTGAAAAAGTTTTGTTTTAATAAGTTAAATAAATTAATTATGTACATTTAATTTTACATGAAATCGACTGAAAGAGGGCTTGGTTGTTATTAAAGAAAATAAATTAAGCAACGAAAACAAATATATGAAAAAATAAAAAGAAGATTCGGTTCGATTCGGGAACCTTTAAGATAATTAAAAAATACACCGCAAGAATTCAACGGAAAATAAGATTTGAAAAATTTACCTAAAAATTCCTGAGTTATATTTTATAATATAGATCGGCTTATGTAGATGTAGCGAAACAAATTATTACGAGTACATTTTTTAAAAATTTCCTCATATTCTTTTAGATGATACAATTTTTCCAGCGTTTCTCCTTCAAAAGGTCCTTAAAATAGACATCTGTATGAGTACTGATCTCGTTCGACGTAAATTATTTCCATCGATCCATTTTTTCATATTTGGAAATACAAGTTCATAATATTCACCAACGAAACTGCGCAAGTGTACACCCGTTATTACCTCTTTACGTCTCTTTACTATGTGAATTCAATAATTAACAACCACTCAGGCTAGTTACTTCCATGGGCTGCGAAGGACGTAACAAACGTGCTCGATAGGTCAAGAAGGAGATAGGGGGGAGGTTTAAATGTTCTAAGGAATAATAAATAAATTAAGAGATTGATACTTACCAATCACCCAAAGCACTACTGGTTTACTAAACCGCCAATCTAAACCAAAAGGACATCGCATGTTCTGAAGCCCATGGAAGTTCACTTAGCCTAGCATTTCAGCAGAGATCCAAATAAACAAACAGAGTCAAAGTCAATCGTACACTTTTATACAAAAATTATTTGACATTGAAATTTAATACATTAGTATCAAAATATATAACATGCGAGCAGGGGCGGATCCAGCCTCTCTCTTTGGGGGGGGGGGGCAGCGATATCACAAATTACAGTATAGCAAGCGAAAGCAAGTTGTCGATGGGGGGAGACACCAGCAACATTCCCATTTCTAGTGTAAAAGGCAGGGTCGGGTCTATTTTTCTGAATTTGAAGCTTTTGGAGAAATGGGGGCCGATCACATAAAAAAAGAAGTTGCCAACAGGAGAGAAGGAAGCCAGCACCACACACATTCCTAGTATAAGAGTTGCGGTAGGAAAAACAAGTTGTCAACAAGGGGGGGGGAGTACCAGCAGCATACACATTCCTAATATAAAAGGCAGAATCGATTCTATTTCCCTGAACTCAAATCTCTTGGGAAGGGAAGGGTCGATATACTTTATTTAAGAGAGAGTAATAAAATTGTTACAGAAACTCTCAACATACCTGCTCCAGTGCCGCAGGTAACTGAGGACTGCCGTAAATCTAATTATATTTAAATATTTATAAATTTACTGCAACAATAAAATTTCTGATGGTTCAATTTAATTTCTGTCAGTGAGCAAAATACATCTTACAGTGTGTCCTTAGTGATTTATCTTGTTTGTGCTTGTTTTTATATATTATTTGAGATTAGTGAGCTACCCAAAAGATATGGCCTCCACATCTATATTTATTCCAAAATCGTTAAACCAGGGTATTTTTCCCCAACGAAAAACTTATTACGATGCCTAAACATATTAATATCTAGATAATAATTTTAAAAGCTTTATAGAGATGTGTTTCAACATGACAGGAGTTGGAGAATCTACTATGTACTGAATAATGAAGGAGAAAAAAACGACTGGAATTGTTAGTACTCCCAAGCCACATTCGATCACAGACAGACCAAAAACCTCGATGGAAGAAGAGATGTAAACTGCAATAATAGGAGTTGTACATACATTTTATGATGAGAAGCAGATCCCAGCCGTCGACAAAATTCTAACTATAATCACTGAAGATCGAGATTTACCTGAAACTAAAAGAACTGGGCTCTGGAAATTACTCAGAGAACTTAATTTTTGCTGGGACAAAACCAGATAGTTCTGTTCTATCGTCCGGAAAATGTCCGTTGGAGAAGGAAATCTGTCTCAAGTAAAAGGTACAGTTGCTAGAAATAACACAACTTACAAAATTAGTAATTTAACTGAACTTTTGAAAGATTTTTTTGAATAAAGTTACTGCAGAAAATTGAGAATAAAGTTACTGCAGAAAATTGAGATACGCAATGTTTACCAGCGTAAACACAATTTATTATTTAAATTTTCTGTAACTTATAAAAATTAATTGCATTTGAATATCTTTTTAGTGTTTAATTATAATTCTGCAGATGGTTTAAGAAATAAATAAACTGACACACAAATATGTTAAAAATGTTTTTAATTAATAATAAAATGACCGATAGCCCAAACAAATTTTTAATATTATATGGACGAATTTATTTTTTTATATATGTTTAACTTTTTGTATTTTTGACAACGGGTATTTTGTAAGTATTTAAATTTTAAATTTTTTGAGAGAATAAGGCTACGTTTTAATCTGAATGTGCCTAAAACGGCTTCTATGTTAAAATTAAAAAAAAATACAAATTCAGTTGTGAGTGGTGTTAAATATGTCAAATTATCTATATTTTCTAATATATGTGAACTATTAAGAAATCAGAAGAACTAAAATAATATTATAAAAACTGTTTATTTTACGTTTATTACCGAAATGATATTCTATGCCATAAATACTTAGTGATAAAATAAACCTCCTTCAGACTCCTATGACAATGATTAAAATCCTTTTTAACACTTCACACATCCAAATATCTATTGTTATTCAACCCAAATAGTCCATTATTATAGACCGGTATTTTTAATTATAAAATTTCTAACCCACTCCTATGAATAATATATGAGTCTAACAGATTTTGCCAAAGACACCAGACTAAAGAACACAGGTAGCTTGCGAGGAAAAAAAGGGTAAAAAATGATTTATTACTCTCTCTAGTTCTTGAATAAACTATAGTATAAGAGACAAAATCGGGTCTATTTTCCTGAACTTGAAGCTCTTGGGGGGGGGGGGGCGATTGCCCCCACTGCCCCCCCCCTGGATCCGCGCCTGCAAGTGAGTATAAGATAACACAATGAATTAATGAATAAGTAAATATAACTTATCAACACCATTGGTCCGAGTCAGTATGCAAATCACACTTGTTATAAAAAACAAACTAAACCGTACATATTATCAACCGGATGAATTACAACTTAGAATTAAAACAATTTGGAGGTTGTAAGATGAAAAATTAAAGGGAGGTATCTAATTAATTTAAACTTGATAAAATATTAACAATGAGGTTGATCACACCATAAGTAAATAAAAAAACTTGCGGTCCAAGCGTTGTGGTAACCCTTGATCTAGCTACCGGTAAGACGCTGTACCCCAAGGCCAAGTCTTGTTCTCAAAATTCCTCAAACACGAACACCAATAATTAGGGAATAAGAAAGAGCTACAAGACCAGGCACAAAAACCAGGAATAAACAAGAAACTAAAAAAAACCTGAAAGAAAATAAAATCCTTACAACCTTTCATATACCAAGTAGGATCTGTAGTTAACAAATAATTTGGGTTCACTGACTGAAATATGATTATTATTTTTATCAAAAAAGAAGTTAAAAGCTCAAAAACCCAAATAGTAAATCTTTATGAAGCTTTAACTATTAGCATTGAGAAAGCAATAGAATTCGTTCGTTTGTAAAAAAAATTAGAAGAAAATACCAAATTTAGTTGAATAAAATATATTGAGCAGCAGTTAATTGACTTTGCATTTCTTTATTAAGTTTAGGTATATTGTAGATAAATAATATTAATTATTTTTAAAAAAATAATCAATCGATCATAAATATTAATATAAAAAAACTGTACACAAAAATAAAATACTAAATATTTAAATACCATGGTTCCTATAAAAATAGGTATTATCTCCTTTTTGTGGGAATGTGCCAATTTAAATTAATGAACTATTTACCTCTTCACCGGACGGTTTTTCGTTATTTAGCAGGCAATTTCCTTCTTGGCAAGATAACCGACGAAACGACTTAAATTATCCCCAAAAGGTGGGTTAATATACCCTAGTTTCTACTGCAATTATTCCAGAATCCCACACTACTAAGCTGAAGATCACAGCAAAAACCACTAGGGAGTATTACAGAGCCAAACGATTCAGTTAATCCCATTTTCAGGGAAGCAAGATCTCCAAAGGTGCCTTGATAGCTCACATTCCGTTATTTTTACAAAGGTCTTTTTCGAAAAAAAAATTGCCAACACCACATTGACTGGATGTTGCACATGCCTAAATAAAACGTTGGTTAAAGGACTGATATTAACATTGAACGATATGCAACCAATCGGGCAAGACGAATGAATCAACAATTAACTAATTTATTCAGTCCTTCAACCAACAAATAGTGTAGAACGACGAATGTTTCTCTATCTAATACTCCGTTACATCATTCACATTTTTTTAAAAGAAATAATGAATATTGCCACAAGGAGAGTATGGATAAAAGTGCAGTATTAAGATTAAAAATTTACCATATCTTCTTTGAGAGATGTTTGTTTGTACGTTTATATTTTATCCTTCTTAGGGCCTAAAGGGAAGAAAACGTTAAGGATACTGCCTTGAGTCATCGAAATATACATTACAGAAACCCATTATAAGATCACATTTTCCTGGTATTCAGTATTATAATATATATATATATATATATATATATATATATATATATATATATATATATATATATATATATATATATATATATATGTGTGTGTGTGTGTGTGTGTGTGTGTGTGTGTGTGTGTGTGTGTGTGTGTGTGTGTGTGTGTGTGTGTGTGTGTGAATGAATTCTTCGAGAAATGTGGAGATAATTTAAAACCTAATATAGTAGTTTCAATCCACTACCGACAGTCCCTATTTAGTCCGTATTTTTAGAAACTTAAGCGTAACAATCGAAAATATATTCAAACAAATATCTTTCCACAAAAAATATTGCATGTCGTCAGGCAATATTTTAGCTGCTATAATTATGAATACCAAGAAACATTAAGTTATTAAATACTAGAAATAAATTCTTTTATGTCAAAGCAAAACTAATTAATTTATTTGAAAACTTAAGTTTTCAAAGGATTTTTTACTTTTACAATAAAATACTTAAACTACTTTTACAGTCGGTAATTAAATTGAAAGTTCAATAGGTCGCGACTCCACCAAGTCTCTTGTGAAAAGTTAATAGCTTGGAATAGAGGGTTGGTTATTAGAAAGTAGACAAATCGGGGCAAAAGTAATTACCCTTGATATTGGTAAAAAACGTCGACTTAAGCAACTAAATGAAATAATTTATCAGGTTATTATTATACAGGATTCTTTCAGTAAATAGTATTAAAAATCGATAAGATACGTTAATTTTATTTTGATGGTAGACATTTTTAAAGAATATTTGCAGTCTTCGGGATTCGACACTCTGGGAGAGGTAGATAGTACCCTTAAAACCTGAAGTAGGAAAAGGGGTCAAATGGTACGTCATGTTAAAGCTCGTTTAATTCTCTTTTCAATAATATCCTAATATATTATTTTCTAAGTAATAGTTTCGATGAAATGGTATTCTAAAACAAATATTATGAGAACTAACTTGCACTGAGATTGTTTTATTAATTATTTCAAACATACTTTTTTAGCTGATCTTCTTTTTAGGTATAATTAAGTGATATTGGTTTTAACCTTTGAACCAAAGAAAAGTCTAATCAAAGCTTCTGATTTTTTTATTTGGTAGTTATTTTACTTAAGATGGAGAAGATTCACTTATTCACTCGCTAATGTTCAAAATGATATCTATTATGCTCTTAACAGTAATAAAGTCTCTTTTCGTACTCCTCTCAAACATTTCGAAAAACTTCGGTATGCTGCTGTAATTCGCCTGCTAAAATCATCAATATCAGCAGGTTTTATTTAATCAGCAACAGATTGAAGATGTTTCTAAAGAAAGAAATTTATAGGATGTAAATTCCAAGAATTGTTACAACTGCTAAATGACGTATCCGCATCTGAATGCCATAAAATGAACTACAACAAAACAAAAACAATGAGTAACAAACAGGCAAACACAACAAGGCAGAACCAGAGGATAGAAAACGTCGAACACTATGTATACTTGGGTCATGACATCAGACTAGGGAAATGAAACCACGATGCTGAAATAAAAAAATAAAAAGAAGAACACAGGTGACATGGGCCGGTTTCAGTAAACTTGCATACATCCTGAAAAATACTTCAATTCCCATAAATCTAAAAAGAAAAGTATACGACACATGCATATTACTGGTGTGTACGTATGGATTAGAGACTATGTCGCTTACCTATGTCCAAAGAGCAATGGAAGGAAACATGCTTGGAATATCATTAAGATACAGGATAAGAAACGCCGAGATAAGACGCAAAACGAAAGTCAAGGACATCGTGGAGGAGGTTGCAAAGATAAAGTGGCGATGGGCTGGTCACATAGCCCAATATGAAAACAACAGATAGACACGAAGAATCCTGGAATGGATATTGAGGGAGACAACAAGAAGCACGGGAAGACCTCAAAAAAGATGGGTAGACGACATAAGGACAATGGCGGGCAAACATTGGATGAGATTGGCAAAGAATAGAGAAAGATGGAAACAATTGAGAGATACCTACATCTAGGAGTGGATGAACAGAGGTTGACAAAGAAAGAGAGAGAGAGAAATTCGGAGATCTCAGAGGCCATTCAACTGATCCTTTTCTATCAGTCTATCTATTCAGGAATCTCTCGTTTAACTTGTTTGAAAATAATGAGATGAAACAGAGTCCTGTTTGAAGTGTAACATATCTTCCTGTAAAACTAAATTACTTGCTGCATCAATTGAATCTTTAACTAGTAGCTTATAGGGCAATTGATAGTCCCTTCGGTCACAATAAGGTACCACTCACCTATGAAGTTTTATTCAATAAATAAATGACCAATAATGGCATTTTGATAGATACCAATCTATATATTAACTTTTTGTGGCCGCTGTGTATCCCTTTTTCGTAAAATATGCAGGTTTTCGTCAATTCAACAGCGACAATTTGGTGTAATTACATTTGCATTTAAAAAAAACTGCATATTCATCGCTGAAACACATATTTGACAGGTTTTACTATATCATATTAAAGTCCTCCTAATGGAGGTTTTCAAGTATCTGTATTTTATAGGGTTGAAATTTATGTAATTCTATAGTCTCGTCTGTTCTCTTTCTCGTCTGTACTACTGTTGATACTAACGGTAATCGGAACAGATAAAATTGGTTGGGTTTGTATGGTTCAATCGCGAACCCCATTTTGATTCCATGTATATCCGAGTAACCCAAGACCTACAATAGACTGATTGTGCCGCCTTTTTTCTATCAAACTATTCAGTACATTATTAAACTGAAATACTCGTTGTGAAGCTGCGACACTAGAGATCAGTGCCAGCATTGCAACCTTACTGTCTGAGCATATGTTTATTGTCTTATTCCTGTTTATGTATCTCTTAAAGAGATGACCTCATTTCAGAATAGCATAAATTTCTGCTTGCATGTTGTAGAACTATATGACCAATCGTACAGAGTAAAAATAATTAAAGCAGAAAGGCTGAGATGGGCTGGCCATGTCAAGAAGCAGGAAGATGGAAGAGTAATTAAATTAGTATAAGAGCAGGCCCCCAACCTCTAAAAGACTATTAGGAAGACCATGACTACGGTGGAGAGACAACATAGCATCAGACCTTAGAGCCCTAAACATCACAGGTGCGGAGGAGCTAATGACGGACTGGGTTAAATGAAGACGAATCGTTGAATTAGCCAAGACACATCCTGGGTTATAAGAACTACATGGAGAGAGAGAGAGAGACAGAATGTTGCCCGAGAGAATAAAATTCTCTGACTCCAGTGCTCCTACCAAACAGTCCTGCTCCAGTTCTTTCATCTTGTCGAAATCCATCTGAAAACCACTATGATCCATGTCTCAAAAGAGTTATTCCCATTCTTCTTTAGTTAGAAAAATATCTTAAAGTTAGATTTCAAAACTGATCTATATATTCCCTTTGCATGAGGAGTGATGGATATCTCTCCACCATGTATCCCCAGCCATATGAGTGCTGGTCGTTACAGTTCCGAAATGTTCAAGGTAGCTGAAACGACGAATACCCTTCAGAGGCTCCTTCTTCATATACAAGTGAAGAAGAGGTAGGCTCACTAGGACCTCTAATGGAGACAGTCTTCCTCGAACTCATTATTTTCACATGAGCCACTCTCAGAGCATCATGGAGTATATCCAACACACCACTTTCTCTGTCAGTCCCCAAATATTCGTTTACAAGCGCATATTTAAATACGGCAGATAGATTTCTTTATTTCTTTGGTTTTTTAAAAGACCCATACATAGAGTTTCATAGTTCAAGCTTCAATATAATCATTCCAGCACAATCATTCTATTTCCTTGAAAGACATTTTACTTATATATCCCTAAAAATATTAAGTTTGAGTATAGACAGTGCTATGCGACTTTAGCGTAAAATTTTTGGTAGAATAAAAAATTAAAGCCAAAAATTATATATTATACATAAAGAACTATATCATTACTTAAACAACGCTCTATCAATGAACTAACTTCCAAATTAAAGCTTTTGGCAAGTTCTAAAACCTTTATTCTAAACATTTTCAGCTAATTTAAATACCCTTTGAAATCTTTGGGTGCTCCGGGACATTTTACACAAAGTTATGTATAGTAATATTATAAGCAAAATGAAACAAGCCAATTAGAAGATCTAGACTCTACAGCAACTATTTTTTCATTAGTCTGGGAGCAAAATCGTTTTTTGTATCTGATGAAGAGACATAGCCCTACCAAATTTTTTAATATGAATTTTGACTCCCTAAGAAAAACCCACTGGGCTCTCCTTGACTATAAATACAGCACTGCATTTTACATTTTCAAATCTTTTATTTTCGTTAATTTGTCTACTTCCTCAACTGCAAAATGTCACTTAGTTATATACCATTGTAAAAACTTGGGCGAATTTTCCGCCGAAAACTGACTTTCAAGTTAATAAATTACTTTCAGAACTAGTTTAACGAAAAAAAAAGGAAACGTTTTAACTCAAAGTTTTAACGCTTTTCTTTTTATGTTTAGTTAAAAATTTTATCTCCGGTGTTTATTTGTGGGCAAATATTAATCCTTAAGACATAATAAAATATGTTAATACCTGCTTTTATTTTTTTTTCCCCACTGAACATTGGATGTGTAAGCCATCATTTTGTAGTTCACTTAAAAGGGTTAAGATTTTTAATCAGACCTTGTTGGCATGAATGCAATTTTGTTCTGCTTATGATGTTGTTTTAATTTTACTCCAGTCTTCCTAATGAATTTGTAACGATTTCATGTAAAAATTTATTGCAGATATCTGAAAGTGATAAATGCGTAAAAAAGTACAGTTAGATCAGCCCTGTTTTTTTTATAAACAACATCCAAAGCCGAACACTTCGATTTTTTGTCTGTAGAATTTTCCGGTTACATTTTAGAGAAAACTTGTCTAAATGAAAGTTGTGGGTATTGAAAAGTCCTTTAATTTCATTTTTATTCGTCATTATCGATAAATAATTTATCGAGATAATGGCGAAAAACCACCTTTTTTGCACTATTTTATAAATATTAATAACTTTTGCAAGAAAGGCCGAAAGTGATTTGTAACCCCTTGATGATAACGCCATTATATGCCTTTATAACTGTGTGAAAGCTGGACCAAATCAGTTTGGTAGTGTATGTATAATCTTAATTATTTACCTCAGACACTGAATGTTCAAACAATTGTCCTTGCTCTGAGGATGATTCTACAGATATTTGCAATGGCGGAATGGATTCTTTGAAGTTCAAACTACAAGCAAAGATGAAAAAACGATGGATTTTGAAAAAAATTGTTGTTGAAAAACCGTTTAAAGAAGGGGTACCTTTTTTACGTATAAACAATTGGAATAACTTTGCTAATTTTAATGATACAAGTTTGTGAATAAGTAGACTTGAAAGCTGGTGAAAAAACACGAATTTAAAAAAAAAGTCTCCTACGACTAATAGGAGCTGAGATAGCATTTTTTTTAAAGTCATATCTCTTTTGTTTATAAATATTATCAGTCGAAATTTCCACAGATTTTAAACACAGACCCATATTCTATGATGCAATTGATAAATATGAAATTCATGCATCTTTAGTAAAGTCACAGCCCTTCGAAGTGAAGGTACTTTTGCCAGTGCGTTGTAGAGAGTGGTGGGGGAAGCTCGGCTTTCTCACGGTGTGCTTTTGAAATTCAAACTTCAAATTGGAGCGCGCAACAAAATTGTACGATATCCCGGGTTCCAGATAACATAGAGCCTTCATTTTTTTAAAACTGGGGTAACTCGATGAAATATTACGAAAATTTTCATTATCACAGGAACTCGGGAAATACCGGAAAATTAACATTTCACCGGAAACCACATTTTCTGGCAATATTAACACTAATATTTTTTCAAAAAATTTTACTAGCAGTTTATAATATATATATATATATATATATATATATATATATATATATATATATATATATATATATATATATATATATATATATATATATGACAGTGTTTAACATTAAATATTTACAATGAAATTAAACTGCTATACACACATATATATATATATATATATATATATATATATATATATATATATATATATATATATATATATAAAGGGTGTTTTTTATAGAGGTATAGAACTTTAAGTTGGCAAAACTTTTTTAACTGGCGGCCATTTGGTCAGCTGTCATGTTTAGTTTGGTTTGGCATTTCAACATGAATAGACTGACGCCTGAACAACGCTTCCAAATTGTGCAAATTTATTTTAAAAATCATGGTTCTGTTCGAAATACGTATCGCGCATTACGTCCATTTTACGTCAACATAATCGTCCATCAGAGCAATTAATATGATTAACTATGGAACGTTTTCGCACCACGTTTACTCTAAATGATAATACGCATCCACAGAGACGTCGTACAGTGCGTACAGAAGAAGTCATTGCTGCTGTAGAGCGTAGCGTAGAGGAAGACCCGAATCAGTCTATCCGCCATCGTGCACAGAAATTGGATATGTGTCCATTCACTTTATGGAAGATTTTGCGGAAAGATCTTGGTTTGCGTGCTTACAAAATCCAACTCGTGCAAGAATTGAAGCCACACGATCACCTAGCAAGGCGTAGATTCGGTGAATGGGCACAAAACAAGATTGCCGTTGATCCCGATTTTCATAAGCGAATTTTGTTTAGCGATGAAGCTCACTTTTGTTTGAATGGATACGTCAATAAACAAAACTGCCGTATTTAGAATGATGATAATCCTCAAGTGTATGTTGAGACACCGTTACATCCATAAAAACTGACTGTTTGGTGTGCTTTATGGGCTGGTGGAATTATTGGTCCGTACTTCTTTAAAAATGATGCTGGTCGGAACGTTACAGTCAATGGTGACCGCTATAGAGCCATGATTACTGACTTTTTCGTTCATCAATTGAACAACCATGATGTGCAGGAGCTGTGGTTTCAACAAGACGGCGCAACATGTCACACAGCTCGTGCCACAATTGATTTATTGAAGGAAACGTTTCGTAACCCCATAGTTTCACGTTTCGGACCCGTGAATTGGCCTCCAAGATCGTGCGACTTAACGCCGCTAGACTATTTTCTGTGGGGATATGTGAAGTCGCTAGTCTACGCCGATAAGCCCGAAACGATTGATCACTTGCTTATCAATTACATCATAAAATGTAGATCTTCGTTTAAAATCTGTGAACATTTTGACTCTTAATGTTTATAAACAAAAGAGATATGACTTTAAAAAAATGCAATCTTAGCTCCTATTAGTCGTAGGAGACTTTTTTTTTAATTCGTGTTTTTCCATTAGCTTTCAAGTTCACTTATTCACAAACTTGTATCATTAAAATTAGCAAAGTTATTTCAATTGTTTATACGTAAAAAAAGTACCCCTTCTTTAAACGGTTTTTTTAACAACATTTTTTTTAAAAATCCATAATTTTTTCATCTTTGCTTGTAGTTTAAACTTCAAAGAATCCATTATGATTTTGCAAATATCTGTAGAATCATCCTCAGGGCAAGGAAAATGGTTTGAACATTCAGTGTCTGGGATAAACAATTAAGATTATTCGTAAACTACCAGACCGATTTGGTCCCGCTTTCGCACAGTTATAAAGGCACATAATGGCCTAATCATTAAGGGGTTATATATTACTTTTGCCTTTTTCTGCAATAGTTATTAACATTTATAAAATAGTGCAAAAAAGGTGGTTTTTCGCCATTATCTCGATAAATTATTTATCGATTTTGACGTATAAAAAACGGAGTTAAAGATCGTTTCGATATCCACAACTTTTATTTGGACAAGTTTTCTCTAAAATGTAACCGGAAAATTCTACGGACAAAAAATTGAATTTTCCTACTTTGGATGTTGTTTATAAAAAAACAGGGCTGATCTAGCTGTACTTTTTTACGTATTTATCATCTACTGGGTGCTCCCTATGACTTGAAACTTTGACATATCTGCAATAAATTTTTTCACCTTCTTTCATAAGAAGACTGGAGTATTTGTATAATGTGTTCCTATCAAAATAATTATATTTCCTGGTCCGTAATTGACTCACTAGTGCAGTATTTGGGTACACTTCAAAATAGCATCTTAAATTTTGTGCATTTTTTTGTTTTCCCGATCTGCAGTCCTTATAAAGGAAAAAAATGTAAATTTTATTTACTCACCGCCTTGCACGGCGCATTTATCAAAGGCCATAATCCTAAAATAGAATGATAATTTTAAGTAATTCAAAGGCTTACATGTCATCCTTTTCATCTAATGAGTAATGGGGACGAAATTAAATTTTTAACCATCTAATCTTTGACTCACCCTGCAGCAATGAAACAATATACGAATCAAAACTGAGAAACTACAAATATTTTATCCAATTTCTAGATAATAGATAATTTTAGCTCTGTGCTACGACTTTTAATCCTTCCGGATTATCTAATGTGAAGCCAAAGGTTCCTTTAATGCTTCGCATTTTTATCAAATATGTCACTCTGTGAGGTTTCTCTAATTTTTTTGGTAAAAATACAGTTGTATACGTAAACTAATCATACTTTATTCTCAAATAATCCTTTCATAAGGTGGTGACATTTTTCCTTTCTTAAAATATTTGGTCATTTAGTAGTTCAATCAGCGAAAATTTGTACTACCAGGAAAATTTCGTGTTGTTGCAGAACTATTCTTAGATTTAGCGGAATATTTAAAGGTTTTAAAGTAACATTTTGAATATTTTTATATTTTTTGTGTTATACAACATGTAAATAAAAACTTGATTTTAATTTTTTTTTTCTATTTAAATTATATATTATTATATGAAAATTTTTATTTCAACTCGGTAATACTTAAAGGAAGAAAATGCGCAAGACATAAAGATTTTAATTGGCCGCTAATTTTTAACATTTTAATTGAATATAAAACATTGTTCCTAGTTATCATCGATCTAGAAAATAAGTTATCTTTTAAAATATTTAACATATTTTATCTTGAAAACAAAGGATGGTATGGAAAAAATTGAACGAAAACGTAATT
This sequence comes from Diaprepes abbreviatus, assembly GCA_034092305.1. Lineage (NCBI taxonomy): Eukaryota > Metazoa > Arthropoda > Insecta > Coleoptera > Curculionidae > Diaprepes > Diaprepes abbreviatus. The sequence goes on from JASJET010000129.1 coordinate 7,531,384, forward strand.
TTTTTGTTTAAAATCGCTCAAAGAATACTCTAATTTCTAATCCAGTTTCCAAATATTTGAACAATTATTTATTTATAAATCTTTAACTTACTCAAGTAAACTTTTATCCTAAAAATCCAAATTAAAGAGATAATGGAGACTCCTCCAAGCGTTTTATTCTGTCAGAAGTTTCTAGCAAAAAATTCGTATATCGACAATCTTTCCTCTTCCTGAGTAAATCTACCGTTAAAATATTTTTACATACATTTTTCAATCACAAGAGTATAATATTTGTAATTATTAGTTAGTCTTTACATTTTCTAAGCCATCCAATTAATTTTACAATAATTAAATTCTTTTAGTGCAGTTATCTTAAAAGTAATTACAATTTTTTAAAAGTAATTTAACTGTTTCCGAATGGTTTCCATTATATCTTGTAAAGTTCATAATAAATTTATCCTTATCAGTACCATAAATTAATCATTCCTACTACAATACAAATTTATCAGTTAACATAACAATCAATAACGATATCACAGAGGAGATAAAAGGGAGAATTCAGGCAGCAAACAGATGTATGTATAGTCTCAACAACACCATCAAATCCAAGAACTCAACACGAACCTCAAAAATCAGGATATATAGAACAGTGATTAAACCAGTGCTCATGTATGGCTGTGAGACGTGGATGCTGACAAAAGCAATGGAAATGAAACTTAGATGTTTTGAGAGGAAAATTCTTAGAAGGATTTTCGGACCCTATCATGACCCCAATACTAATCAATACCGAATAAGAACAAATGCCGAGGTCAAACAGATATTTAACGCTAGCGACACCGTACAAGAAATTAAATCCCAACGCCTAAGATGGGTTGGACATGTCCATAGGCTCCCTAATAACCGCCTAATCAAGTTAATTTGGGAGGAGGCCCCGACAGGGAAAAGACCTTTAGGACACTCAAGAGTGCGATGGAGAGATAACATATGGTCAGATTTAAGAACAATGGGGTTACCCACTGACCCAACTATTATGGATGACCGTGTGAGATGGAAGCAAGTTGTGCAGTCAGCCAAGACCCACCCCGAGTTGTAGGGCTACTAAAGAAAGAAAGAAAGTAACAACCAATATCAGATATAACTCCATGTATAAATCATATTTCTTTAATCTTGAAGAACCAAGAATATTTGGGACAACTATTTGAAAAACTCAATATTAGAGGTAAAAAATTTAGGGATTCTAAAATAGAATATCTATGTGACTGTTGGCAAACGCACTAAATATTTTACAAGATAATCAAAAAACATAATTAAATAATCTAAATAGGTTTGGACAGAAATAAAATTTTTATAAAAAATTGAACCGACACTAAAAAGCGCAAAACAACAATCTAAATTTTTAAATGAAATTGAAATTCTTAAAGTCGGACCCAACTAATACCTGATAAAATGTGATTCGCTTTCTTAGTATAGTTTGTATATATCTCGTGTTAGTAGTTATTTCATTACGAAATAATTTAGCACCAACTTCAAAAATTTCAATTTCCTTTAAAAATCTATAGTATTATTTTTTTCTTATTAGTGCTTTTTAGAAGTCGGTTCAATTTTTTAATAAAAATTTTGTTTTTCAATTTTTAGTTTTGAATTTGTTATCTTATTCATAAATTATCTAAACTAAGTACTGAGCGAGATTAATGTACCTCGCAATGATTTCAAGGTCGGAAAAAATATCCATTTTATGCAGTTGTACACAACACTAAAATAAACGACTAAAAATTCTTTGATTGTGTAGAAATCTCCAAATACCAGTTTTAAATGAAATGGTATCAAACAAATATTTAGTCTTACTTACTTACTTACTCCACGGCTTACAAGCCTGGGTGGGTCTTTGCCGACTTCACAATACTCCTCCATTGCTGCCTGTCTGCCATGGCATCTAGCGGATTATCAATATCCATTGTCTTTAGATCTTTGGCAATATTGTCTTTCCATCGGAGGCGAGGGCGTCCCAGTGGTCTTTTCCCTTCCGGTGCTTCCTCCCACACGAGTTTGACTGTGCGACTATCTTGTAGTCTTCTTACATATCCCGCCCACTGCAGTCGCTTAGATTTTATTTCTCGTACAATATTAGTGTCTCCATATAGATCCTACAGTTCTTTATTGGCATGGTTTCTGTATCGTCCTGTTGTTGAATCCACTGTTGGGCCATATATTTTTCTACGAATTCTTCTTTCGAAGACTCGGAGCCGTTCTTCATTATATTTAGTCTGCCATAATAAATCCAATATCTTTATTTTTAAATTAACTTTAAATTGGTAATATAGGCCCCCACAACCTCCCAATACCGATATTTAAAGAACGTAATTTTTTTGTCCACCATATTTCATCCTAAACATTGAGTTTGTATACGTCCAAAAAAAACCTATAATATCAATTTTGAGTAAATTCAGAAAATTGTAAAATTTTTTCTCCTTCATATTGTATCTGTCATGTTAAGCTAAAAAAACTTCAGATTCGTAACCTACTAACCCGAAAACCCTCTAATACGAAATTTAAAAAATATGAATAACGTAAAATGTTGATCCCACCATACTGAATTCGCCATATTGAAAATCAAAAAAATAATTTTAACCACTTAATCTAATCTACATCTACACATACGAAAACCCCTTGTACCAATTTTGGACAAAATTTGAAAATGTAACATTTTTAAACCGACGTATTGAATCTATCACATTAGATTTCCTTAAATAATTTTAACTCTGCTATTTACACCCTCAAAAACGACCCAGTACCAATTTTGAAGAAAATCAAGAAATGTAAAATTTTTAGTCCGCCATATTGAAATCGTAATATTGAATCTTTTAAAAATAATTTTAAATTCGTAATTCACATCCTCTAGAATGTCATTATACCAATTTTGGAGAAAATCGAAAAATACCCATTTTGAAGAAAAGCGGACAAAATTCATTTTTTTGTTTGTCATGTTATCAGCGCCATCTTGCATTTTACTGCACGAATTTCATCCCAAATAGTACACAAATCTTAAGTTTCTATATTCTGATCATTAATTTTAATCTTTTTGTTTCAGTGAAGAGTTCATCAAGTCGAAGAAAAGAGCAATTAACAATCTACCTTCTAGTCATAAGTATAATACCTTTTATATTGACTTAGATGTAACAATTAGCCAGTAGATATAAAGATTGGGTACTCTTGTGATTCCCCGGCGAACAAGACTTTTCATATAAAATAAATATCTTTAAAATATATCTCAATTTAAATTATATTTAAATAGAAAAAATTATTTATGAATTTTGGGATTCGTAAACGAATTAAAAGTAAGGGTCCGTTATTTTACCAAATAGGAAGACATCATTTTTTTATCAATTACCAAATGGGTTACTTTGCAGGATTTTGCATGGAAGTATTCAAGTTAGACCCAAAAAATGATGCTTCTTCCAAATAATCGTAACTAATACTCATAACTCACAAAATTCGACGGAATTGCTAAAAAAGTCCATCTTCTTGTCACTATCGTTCCAAAATTGCATCTCATATATATATATATATATATATATATATATATATATATATATATATATATATATATATATATATATATATATATATTTCCGCGTTTTACAATTTGTGCTTTTTCTTATAATGTAGGTAATAACCTAAAATTGAACCAACCCCCTTCAGATTGATCTATTACTGACACTAATTAAATTTAACTTAAGGTGATAAAATTGATCCTTACTTTTACTACCAAAAACAGGAAATTACGTGTGTTGATAAGGACTCAAATTGTTGAAAAATTATATTTTTATAAAATTGTAAGACATTTTAGTTCTAAAAAATTGAAACTCAATTATGAAAAGAAATTACTAAATATTTTTAATTTAGATTTATTATTTAATATTGACAATCTAGATTAAGTTAAGTACTAGGTAAGTCTACGTCAAATTTAATATGGAAAATATTATGTACATTGTTCTGTTTCTTTAGATCTTAAATCGAAAATTATCAGTGAAATAAAAAAAATTTAAAAATAACAATTCACAGGTTAAAACAGTTAAAGTTGTTTATCTTAAAAACTAAATATTATTACTTCTAAATTCAGTATAAAGCATTTCTCAGATCTCTACTCCTGCTTATTTTTTCTAGCAGTTGCTATTTTTCTAATATTGTTTGTTTTTCTGAGTGAGGCCTAATTTAAAATCTTTTATATATTAATACTGGTATATTGACTTACTCATATATTGATCTATTCATATAATGTTGTATTGATATATTGATACATTGATACATTGATATATCGATATATCGATATATCGATATATCGATATATCGATATATTGATATATCGATATATTGATATATTGATATATTGATATATTGATATATTGATATATTGATATATTGATATATTGATATATTGATATATTGATATATTGATATATTGATATATTGATATGTTGATATATTGATATATTGATATATTGATATATTGATATATTGATATATTGATATATTGATATATTGATATATTGATATATTGATATATTGATATATTGATATATTAATATATTGATATATTGATATATTTTTATATTAATATATTGATAAAATTTTATTCAAATAAATCTGAAAAATCTGTATATAATTTAAACGGTTCTGATATATTTATGGTAAGTTATTTGACGTAAATTTACCCAAAAACTAATGTAATTTCCATAGGGCCCTTAATATTATTAATTAGGATTTCTAAGATGACGGTACTCATAAGACAGTCAAAAATATTTTGATAATTAAATTTACGCGTAATAATTAATGCAATGAGTGTAAATAATAAAAATTATATGTTAAGAACTATTGAATAAATTACGAAATTTCAAATAGCTTTAATTGTACATATGCACCTAAACCTGTATAATTCTTAACATGGAAAAAGCGATGTGATATGTTAATTTTTAAATTTATATCTAGTAATTTTTCTTCTTTGCTTTGAGCGCAGTTAACTTCATTGTAGAAGATCTGCAATATAACAAAAATAATAATGCGTATCAAGGTAACATAAATTGCATTAAAAATGATCGATCGAAGTTTAAAATATTTATTTCGATTGGCCAGTTTGTGCTAGTTCATTACACATTTCTATAATTTACTTCCTTCTTTGTCATATTTTAGGGCTATGAATCTAAAGTTTTATTTTGACACAATATTATTTAGGAAAGTGTTTGTTTTTTTTTTAATTGAAGAATCTGGAAAGAAAAATATATACGATTTTGCCCAGGAAAGTGCACAGTTCTAAAATAAACGATCATGGATTATTTATTCCCAACTGCTATTGGCGAAATGGAATTAAAATTCTTGCTGAAAAGCAAATTTATTGAATCACGGAGTGGAGCTTGTGGAATGAGGTGCGCTTAGGAACATATAACTGGGCTTAGCTCAAGGCGTACTAAGGAGCTTCTCTCCTTGGGAAGGAAAGAGCTGCGAATTATGGTGGAATTGTTGACAGGACATTGTCACCTCAGGGGCTATCTTCATAGAATCGGTGTCGAAGACGATCCGACGTGCAGACGGTGTTTGGAGGAGGATGAAACTGTTGACCATGTCCTCATAGAGTACCCAGTGCTCAACAGACTGAGACAGAGATATTTCGGAGATACAATTTTGTTACCGGAAGCAGTTAGGCAAGTTTAACTAACGAGGTTGCTTGGATTCGCAAAGGCGATCGGCCTCGAAGAACCTGCAGCTATGGTGTGATGTAAAGAGCCTAATAGAGGCCTAGGCATCGATGATATAGTATCACTACCTCTTTTTCAATCATTCATTCAATTATTTATTTATAGTTTTGTTAGGTAAAACTATTTATGTTAACGAACACATTTATTACCAACGTAGAACTTCAAATATCTGCTCTATATGTATTCTTATTAATGCCATAAATTGATAGGAAAGTGCAGTGCAGAAAAGTAAAAGTATTATTTAAAATTATTTTAATGCAACTAGCTAATACTTGGAGGTTAAGAAAAATTCGATTTATTGTACAACCTTATATTGCAGTTCCTACAAATGTTAACTGATTTAAGATCTTTCTCCACGCGATGTAAATCCCCAAAAGGAAATGTAAGAAACATATTAATTCTTATTTCTGCTCTATCGAAAATATATTAAAACGCTTTTTTAGCTTTAATACACATTGTATATAAAAATGTCTCTAGAAAATGTCAATCGTTTGTTAGCTAAGAAATTTTAGATATCATTTAGATATTATTATATTGGAACATTTAAGTTTTTCTTTGAAATAAACGTGTGAAGTGAAATAAGTGGCTTTATTTTGATTTTTCCAATATATTTCTTTTCACAGAGATAAAAATAATTTACATCGGATTTTGCTAGATTATGAAAATTTTTCCAGATATTTAAAGGTAAGTATACAAGAACAGTGACGATATAATATTCGTATTTTATTAGGAATAAAGATATCTTGAAATATAATGGAATTATTGAGAGATAATAATTCGTAAACTAGATGATTGACGTTATAAAGTCGTAAGTCGAGTTTATAAGGACTAAAATTAAGACAAATAAAAATAATTTTAAGTTGATTAAATTTTCCTGAAAACGATTAAGCTCTAAGGCGCATGACGTCTCACTTTGTGTTTCTTTGACTATACAAAAGGTAAGGAATTATTTATTTGGTAAGTAACAAAACGTAATCTCTCCAACAACGTGTGTTTGTAGGTGTTTTTTCGAGAGTATATATATATATATATATATATATATATATATATATATATATATATATATATATATATATATATATATATATATATATATATATATATATGTCTTAGAGGATTCAAATGGACCTCTTTGGTATATTCTTTACACAAATGATTTACCCGAAATCTCTGGAGAGCAGACTGTACTATATGCTGATGATACATCGCTTATATTCAGTGAAAGCACGGCGGAGTTGCTATCGATGAAAGTTCAATCTGTGATGGACACTCTCGATGGGTACTTTCGGTCCAACAGCATGTCGCTAAATGTTTCCAAGACACAGTGCATTATGTTTGGTAACAGATTGAATAATCAATTTACAGTAACCTTTGAGGATACAACAATAACATCAGTTGAGAGCGCTGTTGTTTTGGGACTAAACGTCGATAGAAGGTTGGACTGGGGGGCGCACATCGAGAGTGTTGCCACTAGAATATCTCAGTATTGTTTCGCATTAAGAATTATTTCGGAGAGAGTTGGAATCGATGCAGTACATTTAGTACCGAGAAATAGATTAAAGTGTGCCCTGAAAATCTTTTTATCTAAAAAAGCTTCCTATACATTGGAAGAGTTTTATGAGTGTGACAAAGGCAGTATTGTCTCGAACTAGAATTTTTGTTATTGGCTGTATTATTAAATTTTAAATGCATGTAAGTGTACTTGTTATTTAATTTTTGTCTCATTTATAATATTGCCCTTTATCTTAAGTTTTAGTTGTTTTGTTTTTACTACATTAACTTGATGGAATTATTCAAGAAAGATATTTAAAACTGTATAATTATTGTTGAGGTTTTTTCTTTTTCATTTTTTTTTCTTTTTTTGTCTACAGCTGAGAATGAACTATAATTATTATTATGATGTTTATTATAGTAATGATATTTTTGACATTGTTCCATGCGCTTATGGGTTTTTTTGTAAGTAAAACTTATTGGAATAAATAAATACTTATCTATCTATTTATCTCTCTCTCTCTCTCTCTCTCTCTCTCTCTCTATATATATATATATATATATATATATATATACATATATATATATATATATATATATATATATATATATATATATATATATACATAAATATATATATATATATATATATATATATATATATATATTAAAAATAAACAATTTCACTTTTTATATATATATGGAAAATTTATTTTAGATTTTAAGTAGACAGTTGTTTTCTGTACATTCTGCTCCCAGTTCATTATAGCTCCATTGACGAAATCATTAGGTGGTAGAAACTAAGCTCACTGTGCGACGTCTGTGGGCGAATGATGTCTGCGGCGATTTCGTGTTTTGGTGGCACTGCTGTCAGTGTTTTGTGACGTCTCGCCGATTTGTGATCTGTTTCTTTATCACCTATTACCAATCAATGTTTTGTTAGTAGGTTTTTCCCCGTTTTCGGCAACTGCTGACTGTCGTTTCTGCTATTCAAGTTGTTCGGTCGCTATGCAATTTCGATGGCTTCCTTTATCAATTTTTCGGACAGGTTTTTACATCCCGATAGAATTTTTGTCCCTGAGAAATCAATTTTATATCCTGTGTTTAAAACGTGTTGAGCTAGTGCAGAAAAAATTGATTTTTGCTTGACAGCGTTTATATGTTCCTCTTCTGGCTCTTATTTTGCAGTTAGTTTGACCTACGTAAGTAGTTACTTTTAAAACTAGCTTGAACCATTGTGCCTTGTGACGTTGCTTTCTCAGCTGATGTAAGCGGATCGCTATCCGTCGAATACGAGTACTCGACGCGAAACACTTTAATCTGGGAATCACAAGCGTAGCTTGGCCCAAACCGAAGGATAGTACGCGGAGTAGGAAAGTGTTTTACGAACGGAAATACCTACGTATCTATTTACTACAAGATGTTCAGCCAGGAGACAAAATTTCACCCTCTCTCGTTGCACACCCCAGACTTTTGGTTTTTTCCCTGCATGAAATTGACAAGCGCCATATTCATATGAGATCGGCTCATGCCTTATCTCAGTGATGATACTATCGATAGGTCAAACACGAGAGCAGGTCTAACAGTCCTACCAGAGTAGTGTGGTATGCGGCCACCGACCTATTACCCCACACTTGGCCTCACCAACTTAATGGCGGAAGAATGTAAGCTCTAAAACTCGTTTTGTTTTTGGCAAAGAATAGAAAAGAATAAGAAGTAATCCAGGACTAAGTAGCAACTGGATTTTAATAGCACTGAGGCCCCCAGCTTCGCTAAATATAGCTGCTTGGTGGTGCACCGGCTGCGGTTACTAGCCTAGCTGAGATCAAGGGCATAATTTCGCCCTAAGTGCATTACGTTGTGAAAGTGGTGTCTTTTGTGATATGTCACCACTTGACTGGAACCATCCGTCGCATGTATGTTCGTACATGTTCGCCATCGCTGAGATTACACTCAGCTTTAGGTAGTAACAAGGGTTCAGTCACACAACAGTATGACAAGTTGCCACCACTCGTCTGAAGAGTCCGGAATGTCGAAACAATATTGCAAGCATGCCGTAGCTTAATAGTGAACAGATGCGTAGGTATTTCCATGCGTGAAACACTTTCCAACTCCACTTACTATCCTTCGGTTTAGACCAAGCTACGCGTGTTATTCCCAGATTGAAGTGTTCCACGTCGAGTACTAGTGTTGTATGGACAGCAAGCCTCTTATACCAGTTCGCGCTACACGCGCTCCATCTCATTAGCTGAGAAAGATGACGGATCCTTGTCCATGGTCATGGAGGCTCAATCTCATCAGTTAAGAAAGCAACGTTATAAGATACTATACTACCTAACAAAACTTCAACGCATAATATCGCCTAGGCTACAACATCGCCAAAGGTAATTACTGGCGGCAACTGCCTTGCAGCGGTACGCAACTTTTATTTCCCGTTAACATTCGCATGACGAAGAAATTTTGGGTATCAGAAGTTAGAACATAGTCGTAACATCGTTTCGGCATCCTGACTTTTCAGACGAGTGTTGTCAGCTGGTGATAAAGTGTGATTTCATTTGTCATATTGTTGTCTAAATACATTCTGCCTGAAGCTGAGTTTAATCTCGGTGACGGCGGACCTGTATAGACATGCATCTAACGGTCGGTTCTAGTCAGGTGGTGACATACCACAAAAACACTAATTCTACTATATATATATATATATATATATATATATATATATATATATATATATATATATATATATATATATATATATATATATATAAGAGAGTAGTCACGTGATTAGCATAATCTGTCAAATTTTAATTCCTTCAAATTCATCTCAAAATGTCGAAAAGAATTGTTAGAAAAAGTATTTCTAATTGCAATTTTTCCAACGTTTGTGGCTGTATATCGGCAATAACGTGGCGAATGTTGTCCGAAATGTGAAACTATGCGGTTACCAAACGTTTTCTTCAATAAATCAATTGTGGCACGAGCTGTGTGACATGTTGCGCCGTCTTGTTGAAACCACAGCTCCTGCACATCATAGTTGCTCAATTGATGAACGAAAAAGTCAGTAATCATGGCTCTATAGCGGTCACCATTGACTGTAACGTTCTGACCAGCATCGTTTTTAAAGAAGTACGGACCAATGATTCCACCAGCCCATAAAGCACACCAAACAGTCAGTTTTTCTGGATGTAACGATGTCTCAACATACACTTGAGGATTATCATCACTCCAAATACGGCAGTTTTGTTTATTGACGTATCCATTCAAACAAAAGTGAGCTTCATCGCTAAACAAAATTCGCTTATGAAAATCTGGATCAACGGCAATCTTGTTTTGGGTACATTCACCGAATCTACGCCTTACTAGGTGATCGTATGGCTTCAGTTCTTGCACGAGTTGGATTTTGTAAGCACGCAAACCAAGATCTTTCCGCAAAATCTTCCATAAAGTGAATGGACACATATCCAATTCCTGTGCACGATGGCGGATAGACTGATTCGGATCTTCCTCTACGCTACGCTCTACAGCAGCAATGACTTCTTCTGTACGCACTGTACGACGTCTCTGTGGATGCGTATTATCATTTAGAGTAAACGTGATGCGAAAAAGTTCCTTACTTAATCTAACTAATTGCTCTGATGGACGATTATGTTGACCGTAAAATGGACGTAGTGCGCGATACGTATTTCGAACAGAACCATGATTTTCAAAATAAATTTGCACAATTTGGAAGCATTGTTCAGGCGTCAGTCTATTCATGTTGAAATGCCAAACCAAACTAAATATAAATCACTTGACAGCTGACAAAATGGCCGCCAGTTACAAAAGTATTGCCAACTGAAATTTCTATACCTCTATAAAAAACACTCTTTATAAGATAACATCATAAAATAACTATTTTTGAAAACGTAGTTTGTGTTTAAAATTAATAAATATTATAATTAAGATAAACACAGTATCATTAGTACGTGTATGAGGTGGAAAATAAATTTTAAATGCGTTTAATTTTTATATTACGATTTTTTTATGAGAACATTTTAGTTTTTCAATTAAATTATTTTCTGAATATTAATGTTTATTATTTTAGGCACAAACTACGTTTTTGAAAATAGTTATTTTATGAAGTTACTTTATACAGGGTTAGAAACAAATAAACTTGTGTTTATGTAGGTTGCGTTGAGTCTTGTTTTGCAACAATGGTGCAATTTATTAAAAATGAGAAAAAATATAAATTATCTTATATATCTGGAATTTAGCGTACGAGCATTTAGAAAAACTTTTTCTAATAACTTTTTTCGATATTTTGAGACATAATCCCACTGTTAAATTATTTTGAGAAAAAAAATTAAAATTTGACTGATAGTGCTGTCACGTACTATTTTTTTGTTTAACTATTATATTGATTGAAGCAGAAATTCTTGGCAAAGTATATGTATATACATATATACAACTATTTATTTATTTCTTACTGAAATCTTAATTTTTTGAAAGATGGACAGTTAAAGTTCTCTATTTCCAACTACTCTGTTACAGTTAAATTAACGTAAAAAGAGGCATTTAATGCTTAAGATTGTCACATCATTTCATAATTCTGAGGCTGTATTAATAAATATATAAAAATAAAAATTATTACAAAATTGCAATGAATAATCCAGGAACACAGTGGTTTCTAATACGAAACTTTTTCAGATTCTAAAACAAAATACTACTTTTTAAATTCTTAGGTATAATATTTTATGTCGTTTTTATGGTAAAACTCCTTGGCTTCTGAAACAAGATTTAGGTTCTTAAACTATAAACGTTTTATTACATAATAAAAAGAAAAAAAGCAGAGAAGTAGATAGTGAGTAAAATTGTGCATTTCTACAACCCCCACAATCTCAAATTTAATATTAAGATAAGATGCTTTATGTTTCTACTTTCTGCAGCATACTTTATGAGTTTTATGAAAATTTATTTTTTGTGAAGATTGCCGAGCAAAACAAAATTGATTTAATTTATGTCCTAAACTTTATAACTAGAGCAAAGTATCATCATATTAAGTCAATTAATCGTAAATAATAATGAAAAAGAATGTCGCATATGTGATTTGCAACCGGTGCTGCCTCAGTTCTAGGTTAACTAATGTAAGACATCCCATGCGGAATGCGATTCTGAAAAAAACATTATTGATCCTGATAAATTCCATTGGAGATGTACATCATCTTAGCTAAATATGTGTAGTTCTACAAATCTCCATATTATGCAAATATATACATTTATCTTGAGACAACGGAAAATGTCGGTGGATCACATTTTTTCGAAAAATGTTTTATACAATAATTGTAGAGTGGCAAGGGGGCTAACTAGTGGTGACCTTAAAAATGTCCTTAACTATGCTCTTCGAGGTCATTTGAAGGTCAACTTTGGAGTGGGAAATTTTACCATCGAATATGGCTTTGCTTCCAAAATGAAGGTCAAATATCAAAGGAATTCCAAGGTCAAACAAAAAGATTGCAACATTTCCTGAAAAGTTTCATACACACGTTGTTTTGTGGCACGGGGAATAAGTGGTAGTGATCTTAAAAATAGCCTTGATCTTGACCTTCAAGTTTTCCCCGTCAAACCAATCATCTTGCTTCCAAAAGTAGCAATTGCTGCGATTTGTGCGCAACGTACTAGATTATTCGAGCACTTGCCGTCTGATCTTTTATTCAATAACACTAATTTTGAGATTTTACTATCACATTCTTGCAATTCTCTTTCACGAAATATTTCGATTTTTTTTACTCTAATTGTGGGTTTATAAAAACTTGCTATATTTTAATGGATTGCAAATGAGTTGTTGTTATTAAGTTTTGTAACGTTTGGAAGAAGTTTATTGTATATTTTGGTTAATTATTTTTTTATTAAACAAAATCTCTGCTGTCGATTTTTCCTTTATAAGCAACAGATGGTCTTTCGAAATAACAAGAACAAATCCTGGATTTAGTGCTACAAAGACTAAATTGGGATCTAGCGGTTTATGGAAAAGTGTATTAGAAGAATAATACATGGTTATGTAGGAGAATCGGGGCATTTCCCCATAGGTATTATTAAGTGAACACAAAAAGAAAACTTCACTATGCTTTTTTCAAATTCATATTAAATTAAATGAAATTAGGTCCAATTAAAGCAACAAAAAATTACATTAAAAGAATCATTTAACTAAAGTATATGATCCTAATTCTCTGTTTTACAGATATGTAACATAATTTTAAGTTATAATAACTACGACTTTTGCTAAGGATTTGTAAAATAAATAAGTTTAGGTTATAAATCAATTTTTTTAACATATATGGTAAGTAATTGGTCTTCTAATGTACGTACATCATTTACAAAAAGTAATGATTGAGCAATTGTTGATGTGAATAATTAATAAAAAGATTAGTTGAAATGTGATAAGAGTTTACCGTTGAATTTTTCTTTGACATTTATTACCACTTAAAAACATGCAAACTGAACACGATAATTTGATCTTGCTCTTGAGGTCATGGATATATCTGACGATGAAATTGCTGTGAAATTGATTGGTCTTTTCATGTCCGGTGATCAAATTGGGGTTTCCTTTTCAAATTTTGAAGCTAAGCTCTAAATGGCCTTGAAGATCAAAGCCAAGGTTATTTTCAAGGTTACCACCACTTAGCTTTTGGGCCATCCAACAACTTTTGTACGAAACATTTCACGACATACTGCGATCTTTTTGTTTTGACCTCGAAATGACCTTAATATTTGAACTTCACCTTAAGGTCAAAGACATATCCGACGGTAAAAATTGGGGTGTTCCATTTAAAATTCGGAAGTTGACCTTCAAATTACCTTGAAGTTCAAGCTTAAGGTCATTTTCTAGGTTACTACTAGTTAGCCTCCTTGCCACCCTATAATTTTTGTATAAAAATTGTGATGCTACCGAGATATTCCGTTGTCTCAAGATAAATGCCGCACCCTGTATATATGCCCATAAGCGGTGCTTTTAATGAAGAAATCGAACCGACATATCAACTGTTAGATGCATCATATTATCATGATTTTAATTATCATGAAAGATTTTAATGTAAAGGTATATACATATGAAACTGAAATTGCGCTGTACTGTACGGTGTGTCCAATTTTCAACAGTTCTAAGGAGGTATTTTAGGTACATCCCGTATGTCCGTTATGCGTTAATTTATCAAAGAGATAAAAACTGCTTTTTATAGAGTTTTTTACGCAGAGTTCAGTGGAGTGGTAAGTTTTTTTCTAGAAATTGTAGTTTTTAAGATATTAACCAAACTTATGATGTTTTAAATAGGACATCCTGTATATTATTTTAGATATTGATTAAATATAGTTTTCTTTTCAGAAATATGTAACGTGTTTATTTTATTTTGAAAAACAAGGTCAGAATTCCACATTTTAAATAATTTTCTTTATTTGTTACAGTAGGTTAAGGCCAATTTATAAAAAACAAAAGACAGCTCGTAGATATCTAGAAATTCTTGAGGAAATTATTCCAGATTTGCTTGAAGATGTTCCATTGGCCCATTTGAATTCCATTTATCTTCAAGAAGACGGTGCCCCGAGTCACGACTCTAAGCTGTTAAGGCCATCTTTAAAAAAAATCTTGGTTTTTTTTTAATTTCAATGTTTCTTTTTGTTTTTGTTACTTTAATTTAATGAAATAATGTTGTTCTTGTTTCTTTGTAATCAAATTTCAATATCTTGGTTTTAATAATGGTGTTATTTAAAGTAAAAAAATGTAATAATAATTTTGATATAGAAAAACATTAAAATTAACTTTCAAAGTGTCTAATCTTTGGTATAATTATTATTGTCAAAATTTTGCATTTGTTTCTTATAAACTAGCCTTGGCCTACTATTAGAAATAAAGTAAATTATAGAAAATATCGAATTCTGACTTTGTTTTTAAAATAAAATAGACACAATACATATTCCCGAAAAGCCAAAATTATACTTACACCCCCTTATTTACTGTATTGTAAGAAAATATTTTACAGGCTGTGCAAAAAAGTACGGAAGTGAGATACATCACACCAGAAAAAATATTGAATGTGTGAATAAATTGATAAGCTCATACAAAAATGAAGAACAACAAACATATCTTATAATCAGAAAAGAAATAGTCTAGTAGGAACAAACAATGAGATCAAAGTAGCCGGCAGACGAGACGAAAATAATCACATTCGAACCATCTGCCCAGAAACTGAATAACAGGCAAAACTTTGTATGGAAATTATAGATTTATAACTCTAATATCACAAGCTTCTATCCACCGTTAACGTAATTAAAAAATAATAATAATAATTTGTTCACTATAAAGATTGGATTTTGCAATTTTATGCCTTCAAATTTTTAAATTGTCTTCATTCTGTGCTATACTATTTTCCGTCGAGCAAATAGAAAATATTAAAAATTCCATTTTGTTAGAACAGTTATGGCTAGTATTTATTGGTGAGTTCCATAATGTGATTAAGAACAAGCAAATGGAGATCTCTTGTTATTGGTTTCAGACTATTATATTATTCCGCAACATTGACTGATCACTACTGAACATTTTCAATTTATACTTTTAGGGAAATTTATTTTCCAATTGTCATTTTTACGGAACTTGTAGAAGAGTATTGGTACAGATAGAAAAATATATCTTTTCACATTTTGAAAAGTTTGCATATGAAAAAAAATGTAATAGTTTTGTAACAAGAATAATTATAACAGTATTTTATTACAACAGTAGTCCTTTTTGCCTATTTTCAACGTAAAAGATCTAAAAAATACTATTAATGAAAGCTAAGTTACGCCAAAAAGCTGCTCCACCACATAACCGTCGGGGAAGTGCAGCCAAATGACACTAAAAGAATAAGTTTCTTACCTCAATAAAACACCAGACAACTTCAAATAATTATACCTGAAATTTATCATAAAGGATTGAAATTAAAGATTAAATAACTATATAGGACATAATTGAAAGACACCAGTAAAAATCGCTTAAGAAGGGTACCCCAATAACAAGGGCAACATACAAAATAACATAATAAGTAATAAATGATATAAATTAATTTATTGCTGATCAAGTACCAGTTGCTTAAATCCCTTCTTGAATAGTAGCAAGTTGGAGACATACTCTAGATTTTCTGATAAATTATTATATACAGTGTGTCCCACATAACCGTCAGGGAAGTGCAGCCAAATGACACTAAAAGAATAAGTTTCTTACTTCAACAATACACAAGACAACATCAACTAATTATACCTGAAATTTATCATAAAGAATTAAAATTAAAGATTAAATAACTATATAGAACATAATTGAAAGACACCAGTAAAAATCGCTTAAGAAGGGTACCCCAACAACAAGGGCAACATACAAAATAACATAATAAATAATAAATAATATAAACTCATTTATTGCTGGTCAAGTACCAGTTGCTTAAATTTCTTCTTGAATAGTAGCAAGTTGGAGACACACTCTAGATTTTCTGGTAAATTATTATATACAGTGTGTCCCACATAACCGTCAGGGAAGTGCAGCCAAATGACACTAAAAGAATAAGTTTCTTACTTCAACAATACACAAGACAACATCAACTAATTATACCTGAAATTTATCATAAAATATTAAAATTAAAAATTAAATAAACATATAGTACATAATTATAAGACACCAATAAAAATCGCTCATGAAGGGTACCCCAATAACAAGGGCATCATACAAAATAACATAATAAGTAATAAATAATATAAACTAATTTATTGCTGGTCAAGTACCAGTTGCTTAAATCCCTTCTTGAATAGTAGCAAGTTGGAGACACACTCTAGATTTTCTGGTAAATTATTATATACAGTGTGTCTCACAACGAACAGCCGCGATCAATTTCTCGAAAAATAGGTTTTGTAAAATTTTTAAAATATGGCAATTTACTAAATTCGGTGGGGCAGTTCTGCTAAAATATTTGCAAGATGATAGCAGTTCCGGTTATAACGGAAGTTGATTCCTTCTTGCTTATTTTAAGTAGAATACCCTATATATTATTCCATTTTTAGGTTCTACGCAAAATTATAGACATATTTGAGGCATACCGTTGTATACCTCAGTCTAACTGTTTTTGACATATTTTTAAATTTATGTCAAAAATAGCCTTTGCAGGTCTAAGTATAATTATCAATTTCTCCTCTATGAAAGCCTTTAATATTTAATTGTGGTTGATTTCATTCTAGGAGGGGATCTATTTTAGTGTACTGTGTTGATATTTTGATAATAAATACATACGGGGTGATCAAAAACTAACATTAATTATTAGCTTGAAAAAATTGTTAAAAGTCAATTCCTTTTAAACGTAAATCCCCCATTTTTATAATGTCATCTTATTCAGCATTAAAAATAAGGGTGATTTGATATAAGGATTTTTATTCGAAAAATTTTCGAAATATTGGCAATTTACCACATTTTTGAATTGTAAAAATGCTAAACCGACACCTACACAGAGAAACAACTTATTTTCGTTGGTTTTAGCTCAAATTGTAGCTGACAAACGCCCTTCTGAAGAGCTGGTATGGTAGGTTGACAAAATTCAACGCAGCAGATCCAATATAACGGTCAGAAATTTAATATGGTGGCCGAATTTTGAAAATCAACTCATTTGCACTAAATTTGGTATACGGGGTCTATGAAGTCGCTGATGATGCATCCGATATCGGATTTGCAAAATTCAAGATGACGGATCTAATATGGCGGATGTATTTTTTGTAAATCAACTGATTTGCACCAAATTTGGCGTACGGGGTTTTTAAGGTCGTTGATTATAAATCAGAGGATTTTCGAAATACAAGATTGAGGGCATTATATAGAGAATTGTGTTGTTAAATTTCTCCCATATTGGGTCCACCATATTAATTTTTGAAAATCTGATCTCGGATTCGTGATCAGTCATTCCAAAAACCCCCGTATAATAAATTTTGCACAAATCGGTTGATTTTTAAAAATTTCGTCTGCTATCTTGGATCCACCATCTTGAATTTGGCAAACCTGACCTCGGATTCGTGATTTTCAACTCCCAAAACCCCTGTATACCAAATTTGATACAAATCGGTTGATTTTCAAAAAATATGTCTGCCATATTGACCTTGAGAATTTCGAAAATTTAACCTCAGATTCGTAATTGGCGACCTCAAAAACCACAGTATACCAAATTTGATGTAAATCGGTTAATTTTCAAAAATACGTCATATTGGATCCGCAATAGTGACCTTGAGAATTTTGGAAATTTATACCTCAGCAACTGCAAAAATCCCCGTATACCAAACTTGGTGCAAATCAGTTGATTTTCAAAAATTCGGCCACCATATTCGATTTTTGACCGCCATATTGGATTCACCATGTTGTATTTTGTCAACCTACCACACGAGCTTTTTAGGGACGTCATTTAACTACAATCTGAATCAAAAACGACCCGGTGGGTTGCGAATTTTTATTTTTACAAGCTTTTTTTGCTAGACACAATTTTTCTCCGGCTTCCGGCCGCCATATTGAAGCCGCCGTATTTGATTTTTCAAAGACGCCCCCGGCATTTGAAAGTAGACGCTCTAAGCTTTAAAATAAGCCCTTGGTCAATTTTTCAGCTAGTATTTTCAAGTGATGGTTCTTTGACAGCTGCTCGCCTTGGAATGAACGTGCTGGTCCTTTTTATAATGTCACGCTTGCGCTATAAAAAGGCAATAAAGGACCAACCATATATCTAACTGAAAACATAGAACAGTGTATAAAAGCTCTGCAATGACACATTCTATATTTTTCTGTGATGACGCAATATATACAATTTATGAAGAAATTATTAAGGACGAAATTTATATCTAGACTATGTATTATTCAGGAGTACTAATTCGCTTGAAAACAGCACTTTATCGCAATTAATGCGAAGTACACTGAAGCAATTTGGTTTATGCAAATTATATCTGTCCGATAATGATCGGGCAATGGTCCGGAATCCGGAACCGTATTTAATTTGATAACGCCAATAACAAGATGTCTGTATCTGCTTGCTCGGTATGCTGAACGTGTGTAAGTAGAGATTATATTCAGTTCCCCAATTAATAAAATTGTTATTATATAACATATAAAATTAAATTGTATACCAGGAACGGATTCATCCGTTCACAAGGGCAAACAAAATGTCGAAATTAGCACCACCCCACTCGTATATAAGCGGTGCAGTATAACAAGTGAAAGCGAGTTGGCAGAAATAATTCAATGTGGCCTAACAGGGGTTTAGCGAGATCCACGCTCCCAATGCAGCAGGCAGGTGAATCTATATTTGTAGGTCATAAACCCAAACCCATACCATATAACTACGTAACTGGAAGGCAGGAAGTTCAAAAAAATTCTTTTTGATAAGCCAAGTTTTAAAAATATATTTATGTAATAAATTTATTGAGTCATAACAAATACAAATCATTATGATACATTATCCGACAAAATAGCATTACATTAAGATACTCTATGAAAGAAGGTTAACTCTACCGTGTTAACTATAGAGATATCGATCGATTACTTTGTCTCTTTTCTGACATATTTGTTTGCAGACAATGTTGAAGATTGACTAAAATGTTGTTGCCGAACTTTGTTTTCATTTTTAATTGCTTGTACGACGTTTCTATTAGGTTGTATCTCTTATCGTAATCATGTATAAACTGAATGTTTTATCTTAGGGCTACGAACTTATACTAAGGGGATTGTGAACATTGAAGCGTGTAAGTTTCGCTTTACTGTACATACCTCAAAGATTTGATATTACAAAATAATGGTTGTCAAAAATTAAGTATTTCAACACTGGTTTTATTGAAGATTCCATTATTATTTTTAATGTAAGTTGTCTCTTTAAATTTTCTTTATTTTATGTTGGGTTCCATATTGTCGCAGCTTCAGACCATTTTATATGGTGTTGTTTATCCCAGCCATATTCTATAATACCAGATCTTGACATTTCTTCTTGGCATTTTGCAAACATATTCTTTCTTATTGATAGTTCTGAGTTCTGAGTGTGCTTCCTGATTTGAAGGCTGTTTTTATATTAGAAATTCGTCTTATTTTCTCCGAGGTTCTCTTAATATACGGAATTATTATTGCTGTTTAATCGTCTTCCTTCTAAGATTATTTATAACACCGTCAATTAATTTTAAAGGATAACTGTTCTGTTGTAAATCGGATTTAATGTTTGTTACCTCTTTTTTAAATAAATCGGCGTTATTGTATATAGATACAGCGTAATTATAGAACTTGAGTATAAATCCTCGTTTTGTTACAACAAAATGATTACGACCATGGTTAATATATTGTCCAGTATGTGTTGGCTTCTTGTGTACTGACGTTTTAATGTCATTTGAATGGTTCATAATGAGATCTAGGAAGGGCAATTGATCATTTACCTCGTCTTCCATGTACTTAATTATAAACTTAATTGTAGATCGAATGGAGTTTAGATGTTTAAAGAAATCGTTTAGTTCTTAATCATTACCCTTTCATACGACGAAGGTGTCATCGACATATCTCAACCAGATTTTCGGTTTTACTGTGGCTATGTATATATATATATATATATATATATATATATATATATATATATATATATATATATATATATTTATATTTATATATTGACGATGACTGGATAAAATAAAGAACCAATTGGAAGCCCGTCGTCCTAAGCGACGAACTTGTCCTTTACTTGAAAGTTAGCACTACGTAGGTAATACTCCAAAAGGTCTATCACCCGGTCTAGTGATAATGTAGTTTGATCTGATAATATTGCTTCATTTGAAAGTCCAAGAGACTTCTACATCAAAACTTATTAGTCTGTCATCTGACTCCATATTTATAAGATACACGACATGTGTGGAATTTTTAACATTTAGGAGATGGGTACACGTCTTCAACGAAGTTAATTTCAATCTCGGAAATCACTTTTCACGTCTCGCTGCAATAATTGCACCTGATAATGCCACATAGCAGTGGTTGTGAAGTCTTGCCTTATATTTGGTAACAAAACGTTGGATTTCTGATACGTCATTGCTGATACCGAAGTCCTGATGGATGTAGTTGAAGCGGCAGTGCCAAAGGGCGTTAATTATATTTCATAATACATTGTTCTGGAAAAATTGTATCTATTTCATACAGCATTTTTGGCGCACCAACCATGCACATCTATGTTGATGATATTTAGGTATACTATAGTTTTGATCGAGGATCTGGATCTGCACAAGAAACTCTGAGGATCACTAATTTTTTCTATATCTAATTATGCAAATATTATGTATGGACCCTGTTTGGATTATAAAAAAAGACGGATTAACCGTGTGGAAAATAATTGCTGACGCTATGTTTCCAACCTTAGAAATTATTATCGGATTTCTGCAAATTTACAAATATTGCACTGGGTTAATAAGAATAATACTTGAAAAATTCACCTTATATCATGAGGACTCATAATCTTCTTGCTTTCTTTTAGTTAATTTTAGGAATTTATATTTAAATGTATCAATTATTAATTATTTTAAATTAATTTATAAATTTGTACCCATTAGATTATGTAAGAGTAGCAGCTGTAATGCTAAATCCCGCCTAATCGTATAACTTTTGTTTCAATCAAAGACGATTGTTATTATTATTATTTATGATTTTCAAGCGGAACGGCTTCGCACTCCATCTAGGAAATATTGACTCATACCAGGAATACAAAAATACCAAAAATGTGGAGCTCTATGGGTACCGTCTCCATATTATCGGGTCCTAGGTGACGTGATCTGCTGTATTTCCCATGAACTTTCGGACGATTAGCGCGGTTGCAAGGAGAACTTCTTTCTGAATCGGCTTACACAGATTCTCACTAAGGCCCAGTCCCTTAATGTTCTGCAGGAGGTTCTGTGATATCACTCCAGTTGTTGATAAAATTATGGGAATCGTTTGAACCCTGTTCATTTCCATTGTCTTCGAATTTGCACCTCAAGATTTCTGTATTTCGCGATCTTTTCGTTGTATTGTAGCCTTATGTTGTTGTTATTAGGTATAGCAATGTCAATTAGTCTAGTTCGCCTATAAATTTTATCCGTTAATATAATATCTGGTCTATTATGAACAACTGTCTGAACTGTACGGTTCCAATATAGCTTGAACTCGTTGTTCTCAAAAATAGACTTCGAGTTGTATTTGTAGTAAGGCACTTCTCCTATCTGCAATAGATCTAACTTATCTGCTAACTCTTGGTTGAGTATCTTGGTAGCTGAGTCATGTCTTTGCTTATACTCTGTTGCAGCAAATGCTTGGCATCCTTCAGTTATGTGCTGGACTATCTCTGATATTCGATAGTCATATTTACATTTGTCTTTTTCTATTGAGGGATCTCTGATGAAGAACTTCCGATAGTTTTTCATCGAAATAACCTGGTCTTGGATAGCTAATAAAAAGCCTTCTTTTTCCGGAGACATATGTACGCGTTCAGCGCCTTAAACAAATTTCTATTATTTAATCTAGTTTGTAATAACCGCATTACCCTCCTAACAAATTCAGTTGTCAGTTCGACCTTCATAGTGCGATGGTCAATTCTTTTAGCTTGTTTCATACATATATACGTATTTGTATATTTGTTCTGCTTAAAATGTTCTCGGCTAACGATGTTCAAAATACTTTACTTGTCAAGTCCAAACTGCATTCCGATATCCCCGAAGAACTCCTTCACAATTTCGAGCATTTGCTCCAGCGGGTTTCTGGTAGCAGCCATCAGTTTAAGATCATTAATGTATAGAAGGTGATTCAATCATACTACCTCTTTGTTGTTATTTCTAATACTAAAGCCGTATCTAGTGGAGTTCAAGCGGCGTGACAGTGGGTTCATTGCAAGGTAGAAAGCTTAGTGAATCGCTTTGAAATATTCCCCTTCGTATTTGGATTGTATTAGTTTCGATGGTATCGTTGGATGATACTTGCAATTGGATCCTAGTTCACCAGATTGACGCATTCTATTATTATTATTATTATTAAACCACGTAGAAAGTTGTGAAAAATGGTCGCCTAAAAATATTTCTGAGTTAATTCAATTTTTAGGACGAGTTGAAATTTTGGTGTAAATGTAAACAACACAAATAGCGTCCGTATGTTAAAACATTTCGAGCAACTGTACCATCTAAAATGTCAAACTTACGTATGGTTATGTCAGATGGCAACAAACAACGCCAGTGTTGCCAGTGCCCGCAATATAAACGGCTTCCCTCGTATACCTTCAAAAATATTGGTAATTTTTTACAATTTACAATTTTAATTAGAAAATTATATCATCCAAAGATTAGAATGGCGATATTTTGGCTCAATTTTAGATACACTCTAAAACCCTGCGATATTAAGTGAATTGTAAAAAGTTTTCTGTTGCGACGAGCGAGAAAACATAAAAAATGTAGGGTTTTCCCCCGGGGGCCAGAACACATTAATTATGGGCCATGTCCTTTCTTGCGCGCTTTTAATAATTCGTCTTTTTTAGCTTTAAACGGTGAAAACTTCTTTAGATTTCGAACAGTAATGCAGGTGCCAAGAAGGTAAAACTTTTTATTGCTTATTAAATGGAAAAAAAATCGGAAATGTAGATAGTAAGAAAAGCGGCGCAATTTAAACGGGGCTCCAAAATTTAATATAAAGATAAGATGCTTTATGGCTCTACTTGCCGCTGCTTTTAAAGATTTATGAGGTTTTAGCAAAAATTGTCTTTTGCTCTCGGATATTATTATAAAAGTTAAAAGGACGCATTTATATGGCTTAAGAAACGGCTTAAAACGCAGAAAGGTGGTTTCTCACAGAATTTTTTAGGGTAATGGCTGAAAATAATAAAACACGTAACATATTTCATGTACTTTGCAAGAAAGTGCTGGCAGAAAAAAGGTGTCATTACTCTTATCCTGTAGAATAACCAGTTTTACAAAGGTAAACATACTACTGAATAAAAATATGATAAAGGGGCTCATTCACACGCAGATATGAGACAGGCAATGGTATTTTAAAAAAAAAAACTGAAGCAAAATGATCGAAAACTGGAACACAAGTCCCCTTTCATTATTTAAAAAAAAAAAGGAAAGTATAGCTTTGGTCGATGTCCATAGAAAATTTTGAAATCTTTCTAATTATGCAGCGTAAAACTTAAATAAAAAAAATGTATATATATATATATATATATATATATATATATATATATATATATATATATATATATATATATATATATACGTTTGTCATGGTTCAAATTTCCGAATTTCTCACGTTATGGGCAAAAAAAATTTCACACATACACTGATGTGAGACCTTAGTTTCTTTTATATTAAATGTGTGACCTAATTGACGAATCCAACAAAAACAAATCAAAAGAAACGTCACATCTCTAATTAATGCTTCCAGCCTCATTCCAGAAGAAAATAAAGCCGTTATACTAAGCAGCTCCAAGAGTTCACGTCTCTATCGACTGCCTAAAATACATAAGGAAAATGTACCTCGTCAATGGTCAGCGCAACAAATTCACCAACCTACAAAAAAGGTAAATATCTGGCCAAACTTTTACATCCCTTCACAGGAAAAACCGAATTCTTTGTTAAAAAACTGTGGACACTTTTCTAAACATTAAAAACCATCCAATTAGAGCCCGGAGACATATTGGTCAGTTTTAATATAGAATCACTGTACACAAATGTTCCTATAGGTGATTCAGTTTCCATAGTATCGGACATAATACGAAATAACAACATGGACTTTACCCTACAAGAATTTCTACTTATTTTACTTTTTAAGGAACTTTCCACGAGCAGACTTCGGGAGCGGCCATGGGGTCTCCGCTATAACCTGTTATAGCTAATATCTTCATGGAAGCTTTCGAAGCAAACGCCTTGTCTTGTGTTCCTCCAAAACCAGATTTCGATGCAGTTATGTAGATGATACGTTCATAGTTTGACCGCATGGTGCAGATAACCTCCATAATTTCCTGGATCAACTAAATCAACAACACCCTAGAATAAAATTCACTATGGAAACTGAATCAAATGGTGCCCTTCCCTTTCTTGAAGTACTAGTATAAAAAAAAAGGGAATGGTAAATTAGGACATTCTATGTACTGAAAACCAACACATAAAAATCGATATCTCAATGCAACGTCACACCATCATCAATCTCAAAAACTATCCATCATAAACTCTTTGATACATAGAGCCCTTTTAATATGTGACGAACAATCACTGAAATCAGAAACAGAAAAACTAACCAATGCTCTGAGAGGCAACGGATATTTGGCTGAAGATATAAGACGTTCTATTGATGAATATAATAAAATAAACATAAAAAACCCAACTTCTCAACAACATGTCATAAATGTACTTCCTATGGACAGTGTTATCTTATCTTACATATACGGAACCACCGACAAGATTGCCAGATTGCTACGACAATCAAACTTTCGGACCATTTTCAACACATTTAAGAAAGTGGGACAATATTCGAAGTTTTCAAAGGACGCAATTCCATTTCAAACAGAAGGCGTATACAAGATACGTTGCTTTTGTGGTAAAGTATATGTAGGTGAAACAGGATGGCCTATATCTACTTGGCTTAAGGAACATGAAAGATATATAAAAAAACAAATTGTACAATCTGCAGTAGCTGAACACCAGCATTTCTCAGGTCACACTTTTAATGTAAAAGAAACTAAGGTGCTAGCATCAGTGTCTGGTTTCTTTAAATATAAAATTCGAGAATCTATCGAGATTTGTAAGTATCCAAATTATATTAATAGAGATGCAGGTTACAGTCTACATTACACGTAGAAATCAATTATAACGCTGGATCACGGTTCACTGAGCACTAGTCGGATAGAAATACCGGGCTGTTACTAATCGATTGTCATTCAGTGTTCTAATCTCGTGGAGTAAAGATCCCTGAAGATGCCTAGTATAATCGTAGGCGAAACGTTGGATAACAATTCCAATTTGACGCGGTCTAAACCCAAGAACCATAATTTTCAACAATATCCTTTTCCTCAAGCATCTCTCAAAAATTTCTTGAATAGAAACATATATTTTGTTGGTCAAGTTATATTATTTTTGGTTGGTTATACTACGAACCTCGTAGTTCTACTTCCTTACTAATTTTTTTCCAGCTCGATTATTTTTATCGTCCTGAATTTTGCCTACATTCCTACACAATAAAGTATGGTTTTGAGTTACATTTGATTGTCAGTTTGTTGTTTTGCTTGGTATTTAATAGACTCTTTGTGGGTATTTCTTTAGATGCCGAATTTACTGTTAACTTTTTTCCAGCTAAATCTCGGCTTTCCTGCCTACTATTTGAATGAAATTTTTCCTTTTATTTTTTCTTATGGGAGTTCTTTTCAAATTATGTCATTATTTTGTTGATTTTATAAATAGGTTACATATAGGTTACGTCATGTCATGTGCGTTGAGAAGTTATTTTACACCATTCATCGAAGTCTTTTTCTTATGTTATTTGAGTTGCGTTTCTATTTTGTAACTTGACTTAATAAAATCCTAATCTCTGAGGTCTCCAAACTTCCAGAAAATTTATTTCTTTAATTGAAATGGATGTCCTTATTTTAAAAATAACTAATGGGTTATTTATTTAATTTGAAGCCTAAAATGTAATGATTTATGCATTGGCTTATTTAGCAAATTTATTTTAGCCGACTGTTGTTGCCCAGGGTCATTTTTGTGGTTTAATTTTTATCAAACGTTTCAAAATTTTGAACACGTCCTAAGGAGGTAGCACCACGTGCATATATGGTCTTTGGTGTAAATAAGGTCGAGGCTATATGCCTTTAGTTTCGCTTATTCATGTTTGATTCGGCTAATGTAACTGTAGACTATTCTATTTCATTTTTTTAAACCCTCTTTTAGAATTTTGGGCTGGAAAGTCATTTATTATCCCGACAATTGAATATTTTTACCGGGATAAACTTGGAGACATGGATTTTAGTAGTTCTGTACATTCTAACGAAGGAATTGTTTTAAAACCGCAGTGACAACTTTGGGTGACATCCACTAATTACAATTTATTAATACGTTTTTTAACTTAATGGTGAGCGCTATTTCGACACCTTGAGAAATTTGTAAGTGAACTATTTAGATAACTTGCCGCTGATCATAGAAATCTATTTTATCAACATGATGAGGCGCCTCGACATAAAAATCATTTAGTTAACAATCATCTGCAAAACTCATTTTATGATCAATGGATAGCCAAGAATGGGCTACATCTTTGGTCACCTCGCTCCCCTGAGCTAATAGTACTTGATTTTTTTTTATTTGGGGGATAATCGAAAATAAAGTATATAAGACCGTATTAACCACTATGGAAGGTTACATGCAACGCATCAGAATAGAATTAGAAGAACTTAATTCTCAGTCAATAAAAAGAGCCACCTATGAAGGTGGTGCTAAGGAGTGAAAAATATTTGGAAATTCATCAGCGTCAAATTGAACATTTAATCAAATAATTTTTGTAACTTTATTTTATTAACAACTGCTTTATTTCTATTTCTTTTAGCTTTTATAGATCCAAAGTTCTTGAAGTTTTTTATAATCTTTTTAACAGTTGTTAGTTTTGGTTTCTGTTTCTTCAGATATCGGATCGCGAATATATATATATATATATATATATATATATATATATATATATATATATATATATATATATATATATATTCTTTGAATAACTCTAGTTTAAATAATCTTCGTGCGTGTAATTTAATCGCACCGGCATGATTATTATTAATGAATGTTAAATGGCAAGAAATAGTGACAATTCTGTAGGGTTCGATTGTTTTATTTTCGCCACGCCTCACCGTTATGGCCAACTAATAACAAAACTTAAAAGCCGTATAGCATTTTTAGAAAAATGTTGAATTGCTAATATCTTATAAAACTACAAATTTTTGAAATAAACGACCTTATAAAAAGTTACCCTTATTTTTAATTTCAAATACGATAAAGTTATAAAAATAGATGCTTTCTTCTTGAAAAAAATTAACTTTTGACGATTTTTTAAATATAATTTTTATTCTTCTTTTTTGACCAATCTGTACTAATAATTTACAAAATATTATGAAAAGACTACTAAAGTCGATCTTCGTCTATAAGAAGACTAACTCAAATTAAATAACAAAAACCTCCTTATAGGAAAAATTTATATTTAAGTTTTGGTCGCCAAACGTCATTTTTGACATAAAAATTTAAATATGTCCAAAAGGGTGGGACTTAAGTATAGAATATTGTACATAAAATATCTCTACAATTTGACGTAGAAATCAAAATATAATAATATATAGGGTATTCTGTTTAAAATAAGCAAGTTGACATCTACTTCCGGTATAACTAGAAGTGCTGCAATCTTGAAAATATTTTAGCCGACTGTCCCCCATGCACGTTAGTACACTGTAAAATTATAGGTTTCCCACAATCGATCGATTACGTTCCTAGAGTATCACCCTGTATAGCAATTAAAAAGGTAGAATTATTTAAAGCAATAATACTTTATTTGAAAATAATTTTTGAGTATATCTTTACCTTTATCTATACGCATAAAGGACTGAGCAAATATTAGGAAATAAAAACAATTGTTTAAACCTCAAGCTTTGTGGTAAATTGAGTACAATCAAGAACACTAAA
This sequence comes from Diaprepes abbreviatus, assembly GCA_034092305.1. NCBI lineage: Eukaryota > Metazoa > Arthropoda > Insecta > Coleoptera > Curculionidae > Diaprepes > Diaprepes abbreviatus. The sequence goes on from JASJET010000129.1 coordinate 7,560,312, forward strand.
CACAATTCATTAATTCAATTGTAATCGCACAACATAATACTGCCCTAAACTTGCTCTAAATGAACACACCACAGAACACAAATAACATAAATTGGATGTTACTCATGATTAAACGTCACACTAAAAGCCGTCCAACAAACCAGACATGCATTCGACTGATCATATTAATCGGATACTAATAAACAATACCTCATACAGTGTATTATTGGCGGTCGAGATTTCACTTAATGACAACTGGATTGGCAGAGCTTAATGTGATGATGCTTTCGATAATGGTAAAACTGATTTATCACATGATTAAAGTATAAATTAAAATTTGCCAATTTTTACACAGAAAAAGCTATATAAAATAGGTATCGAGAATTTGATAGAGCAATCCATATTCTTTGAAACTAAAAATGCGAAGTAAAGCCGAAGTCTATCTATTGAAAAGTTTGTAATTCTAATACTGAAAAGAAAAACTGTCAATCGATTTAGTTCATTTTTAGTAAATACACAAGCTAAAATATTACAACATCTAAATATATTCAAAACATTTTCAAAAATTAGTAACTACACACACATTTTGAACACTATAAAGTTTTTGGACCATGGTAAAATTGACTAGATCGCCATAGGAATTTGAGCTAGTTCTTTGTACAGAACGTTTAGAAACATCCTGTATTTGAAATAATGAATCAACATGATATCTGTTACGGTTAAAAATTGGTCCTAAATAATATTTTTGCTTACCTTTTTCTACATAAAATTAGAAGTCAATTAAAGTTTCAAAATAGATTTTTATTTTGAACAATTTTCTTTAAATTTATTGTAAACTGGGTTTTCTACTATAGAACTAATGGTTACCTTTTGTTTTTCATCATTAATATATTTTTTATCAGATCGAACCACGTTACCACTGGACGGGGTGATAGACCTTTTGGAGTGTTGCCTGCGTAGTGCTTACTTTCAAATAAAGGACAAGTTCTACGGTCAGAATGACGGGCTTCCGATGGATTCTTTACTCTCTCCAGTCGTCGCCAATATATATATATATATATATATATATATATATATATATATATATATATATATATATATATATGTATATATATGGAATACTTCGAAACTCATGTCATAGAAATGGCAACAGTAAAACCGAAATTCTGGTTGAGATATGTCGATGATATCTTCATCGTATGGAAGGGCAATCATCAAGAACCTTGAAACATTTAAATACCATTCGACCTACGATTAAGTTTACCATGGAAAAGGAGGTAATGATACGCGATCTCTATAATCGTACTATATCTATATGCAATAATGCCGATTCATTGGAAAAAGAGGTGGCAAATATTAAATTCGATTTACAACAGAATGCTTATCCTTTGAAAATAATTGACGATGTCATAAATAACTTTAGAACAACGAACACTGGACAGCAAGAAACACATTCCTTCGTAACAATTTCGTACATTAAGGGAACCTCGGAGAAAATAAGACGAATTTCCAGTAGTTATAATATAAAACCAGTCTTTAAATCAGGAAATACACTTAGAGCTCATTTAACAAAAACAAAACCAAAAAGTACCGATAAGAAAGAATGTGTTTACAAAGTTTCATGTGAGTGTGGTGAAATGTATATTGGAGAAACCAAATGACAACGAAAAATTATAATTAAGGAATATAAAATTCATACAAAAAAGGGGAAACGTCGAGATCAGGTATTACAGAACACGCTTGGAATAAACTACACCACATAAGATGGTCTGAGGCTACAGCAATATATATGGAACCCAACATGAAAAAAAGGAAATTTTTTGAAGCAGTTTTCATTAAAAACAAAAATGAAATCTTTAGTAAACTGAGTGTTAAGATACCTAATCTTTGGCAACCACTACTTTGTAACATCAAATCATTGAGGTGTATACAGTGAAGCGACACAGTCCCTATATAAAGTCGTAGTCTTAAGAAAAAACATTCAGTTGATACTTGATAACGATTAGAGATACAACCTAATCAACAGGTCGTACAAATAAATAAAAATAAAGACAATGCAAATCCGACAATCACATTTTAGTCAATCTTCAACATTGCCTACAACCTTCAAACAAAATATTTTTTCTATCTCTAATCTTACTTCCTATGTATCAGATCCTTTATTTTGTTTACATATTAAACCAGCAACATTGCCATTTCTATTGTAAAAGGCAAAGCCGGATCTATTTTTCTGAATTTTAAACTCTTGGAGAGGGGGAGGGGATGATCACAAGAAAAAACAAGTTGCCGACAGGGGGAGGGAGAATGCGAGCAGCATACACATTCCTAGTATAAGAGGCAGAATCGGTTCTAAACTCAAGATTCTTGGGAAGGGGAGAGGCGATCGCAAGCATGCACATTCCTATACTCTATTCAAGAACTAGAGAGAGTAATAAAACTGTTACCGAAACCTCCAACGTACCTGCTCTAGTGCCACAAGTAACTTAGGACTGTCATAAATCTAATTATATTTAATTATATTTAAATATTATAAGCTTATATAAATTTACTGCACCAATAAAATTTCTGATAGTTCAATTTAATTTCTGTCAGTGAGCAGAGTACACCTTACAGTGTGTCCTTAGGGATTTATCTTATTGGTGCCTGTTTTTGTATATTATTTGAGATTAGTGAGATACCTAAAATATATGGCTTCCACATCTATATTATTCTAAAATCGTTAAACCAAGTCATTATTTCCTTATTACGATGAAAGTTTATGACGCCTTAAAATATCAATATCTAGATAATAATGGTAAAAGCTCTGTTGAGATGTATTCTAACATGACAGGAGTTGGAAAATCTGCTATTTCGACAAAATTCTAACTAAAATCAATGAAAATCGGAATTTAACTGAAATTAAAAGAACTGAGCTCTGGAAATTGCTCAGAGAACTTAATTTTTGCTAGGAAAACCCAGATAGGAAATCTGTTCTTATAGATCGTCCGGAAAATGTCCGTTGGAGAAGAAAATATCTCTTTCAAGTAAAAGGTAGAGTTGCTAGAAATAACACAACTTACAAAATTAGTAATTTAACTGAACTTGTGAAAGATTTTTTGTAAATAAAGTTGCAGTGCAGAAAATTGGGAAAAATCCATATAATAAAAGAATAAAAGAAAATGTGGAAACTCGATCTCATGATCGGTGAGATAGAGGAACCAATTATATTTAATTTGAGCTAAGATCGCTTCACGGACTCTGATTACGACATAGATACGTAATGTTTTACCAGCATAAAAACAATTTATTATTTAAATTTTCTGTAACGTGTAAAATTAGATATATTTGAATTTCTTTTTAGTGTTTAATTCTAATTCTGCAGATGATTTAAAAAATAAATAAACTGAAACGTCAAATGCCCTAAAAATGTTATTAATTAATAATTAAATCACCGATAGCTCCAAAAAAATTTTAATATTGTATGAACGAATTTATTTTTTTATATATGTTTAATTTCTTGTATTTTTGAAAACAGATATTTTGAAAGTATTTAAATTATAAGTTAGAATTGTTTGAGAGAAAAACGCACATTTTTGTCTGAATATGCTTAAAACGGTTTCTATTTCAAAATTAAAAATAATAAGAATACAGTTGTGATTTGCGTTAAATATGTCAAAATTATTTATATTTCCTAATGTATGTGAATTATTAAAAAATCATAAGAAATAAAATAATATTATAAAAATTTTTTATTTTAAGTTTATTACCGAAATAATATCCTATGCTATAAATACTTAGTGATAAAATAAACCTCCTTCCGACGCCCATGACTAGGATTAAAATCACTTCACACATCCAAATATCTATTGTTATAGTCCATTATTACAGACCGGTACTTTTGATTATAAAAGTTCCAACCCATTCCTATGAAAAATATATGTGTCTGACAGATTTTGCCAAAGACACCGGACCAAAGAATACAGGTGGTTTGCGAAGAAAAAAAAGGGTAAAAAATGATTTATTACTCTCTCTAGTTCTTGAACAAACTATAGTATAAGAGGCAAAATCGGGTCTATTTTCCTGAACTCAAACCTCTTGGGGGAGGGGCAATCGCCTCCACTGCCCCCCTTCTTGGATCCGCGCCTGTTTGTAGGACGAGACATTTTGGAGTATTATGACTTGTTTGACTTCTGGCGTATTAATAGGAGGATTTTTATATAGATATTCTTGGAGTGGTTGAAATGATTCGATAAATATAACGCTTTCTAGATTATTTGGTCTTAGGTTATTTTTTTCTAACAGATTTTTGGTATATTTTCTTATTAAGTTCTTGTTTGTAACTTCCGCAAGAGCAAGAAAAAATGTTTTGTGTTACTTCTTTCCTAAGTTCAGGGATTTATCTATACAATGACAGTAGTGGATATATGAGAGAAGGAAAGAGGAGGAGGAGGAGTAAGAAGAGTAAATCATCAACACTTTTCATCCTCCTCCTCCTCTTTTCTTCTCTCATTATACTTTTCAAATCTCTCATTATACTTATTAAAAAACCTCGTATCATCAACACTTTTCATCCTCCTCCTCTTTTGTTCTCTCATTATACTTTTCAAAAAGCCTCGTATACATCACCTTGAGTTTAATCTTAAAGTTAACAACATGGCTAACCTTTCATCGAATCCGATCATAGTAGGAGATCTAACCTTATGTTTGACCTTGAGGTGGATAACCTTATTTGACCATGAAGTCGATATAAAGTCCTACCACCAATGAATTTTCACTTCAGTAAATTTATAAAATAGATACGTGGAGCAACAAAAGATGATAAATTAAATACCAACAAATAATAAGTAAATAATAAGTAAATAATTTTATATTTAATAGTAAATATTACAAAGTAAATATTAAAAAATTCATTCAAAAATTTATGGATAATAATATTGAAGAAGAAGATCCAGATCTAGATGAATTAATTGGAGTATTGGATTACAATACACATCTTAACGAAAAAAAATTTCAGAAGAACTTCAGAAATTGTTTAAACTACGATATAAATAATTTCGAACAAATTGAAGCTGACTCTGGTGACTCCGATATTGAAGAAGATAATGAAGAAGACAGTGCTAGTGCTAAATTTTGTTTAGTGAAACATAAGTACACTGATCCCAAAGAAGTTGTGTTCTGTATTACTCAGAGTTATATCGTAGTGTTTGTAGTGACGGAAAATCAAGAAAAAACTCTTTGTCACGCATGCTATCAAATTATACAATTTTATCAAAGGGCAGGGGCTCATAGACATGTAAATACTCATAATAAGAGAAAATTAAAACGCTTAAGCAATGATTTACATTGCGATATGTGTTCAAGACAGTTGTATCAAATTATTACCCCCAAAGTTTGTTTAATTTGCAATAGTAGTGTTAAAAATATTGATTTAGATTGGGACGCAAATGTTCCAGTGGTGCCAATATAATGCCTAGTAAAAAACCAATATATAAAAACGGTAGGAAGTCGCGAAGGGTAAAAAAAAAAGTTGTTAATGAAATAATTGAAAATAAAACCGAAGAATGTCCTATATGTCTTGAAGATATATTATCTAATAAAATGATGTCACCAGAACCTTGTAATCACAGATTTTGCATCCCTTGTTTAGGAATGTGGATGTTAATTAATAAAACATGTCCAATCTGTCGCAATGAACTATGTGTAATTAAATGTGAAAATGAAGAAACTGTAGTCCTAGAATATTTAGATTAGAATGTATTATTTAATATTTATGTATTGCAAACCACTTTATAAATGTGAAAATGAAGAAATTATAATCCTAGAATATTTATTTTAAAATGTATTATTATTTAATTTTTATTATTTTAAAATTATTATTGTTTGTATTTAATTTATCCATTTATTCTTATCTTATTGGAATAAAGAATTGAACAATTTCGAAAAAAAAAATGTTTTATTTATAAGAATAACGAACAAACATAACAACTAAATACATGAGTTTTGATTATTCATAATAGATTGAAAAAATATTTCAAATTAACCACCCTGTTCAAAAATTCTTAATCCTTTCTTATTTTAGAGTTTTAAATCTAAAATTAATAAGTTTATAAATATGAAAGAAAAAATATTATAGGAAATTTAGGTACAGTTATCTTCATACTCCTTTATAATTAGATCAATTAAATAAAATTTACATTACCTTAAATCGTCTCCGTTACTATTCACTATCACTTAAACACTTTAACTTAACCTAAAAATAGTTTCACTTAACACTGTCCCTAAACTTGGTCTATTGTTTGTATCTGTCAACTGGAAAAAAAAAATCAATTAGTATTTTGATATTAGGAAGACTAATAATAAATTTAATATAAGCTTAATATAAGCTACTTACTTTGTAGTGGAATCGACTTCGTCACACTGGACTGGTTCCTCCTGATTTATCTGAGGTTCCACTTGAGGATCCTCATTTTCCTCTGGATTTGTCGAGGAGGTTATGGATGGTACTTGTACCGGAGGAGGAACGTTGACTCTTCTTCTTATTACAAGTCTATTACCATCCATAACCTGAATTTCAAAATTTCTGTTCCTGAACATATTGATAAAAAATTAAATAATAAAAATTATAATTTAGGTGGACAGCAATGGTGATGAACCAAAAATGAAAAAGTCACCTCGCAAAACAGTCATTTTATGAAAGTAGGTCAAGGTAAAATTTCGATTTTTAAATCGCGGAGAGGGCCCCTCATACCGCCCCTATACTCCTCCTATACCCCCCCCCGCCCCCGCCCCGCCCCCCGAAAATTTAGATTTTAATAATATTTTAACGCCGGAAACCCCAAATTTTTTAACTCAAGATTTAGATGTAACAACGGACACTCCCATTACAAATACTCCCGACATATTAACTCAAGATTTAGATAATATCGACAATTTTAAAAAGCTAATGGGGATTCCCAAAATTAATAAAAATTTAACAAATTATCAGAGTAAAAGTGACAGTGACAGTGACAATGATTCGAGTTCAAATAAATCACAAAATTTTTTTGGAATGTTGAAAACTAGAAATTTTGAAAGTGAAAACAATTCTGGAGGAATACCGGGTAATTCTTCATTTTCTCCTCTATCTCTGTTCAAAATTTCAACTAATCAAAAAAAAAATAAAATTTCGGAATCGACTAGTAGTGGAAATATGGGGGTTGATGTTTTGGGGGAGGAGGATGGTTCACGGGATAGTTACAAAATTTCAGATTGTAGTGAAGATTTGGGAGCATCGTTTACTAGTGGTGGTGGTTCCCAAGAAATTCTTCCAATAATAAGTGAACCATCTGAAAAAAATGAAAATTTTAGTCAAAATTCAATTCCGTGCGGCCAAAATACCTACTGTGAATTAAATTTTCCAAATTCTCCAATAATTTTTGAAAACTCGCCACCAGATTTCGATGAAATTTTAAATTCTATTTCTACACAAACAGAGACAGTTCAAAATTCTGTTTTAACACAAACGGAAGTGTCAATCCCCTTCGAAAACGATTATCCGAAACTAAGCTTTCATTCAAAATCAAATTTCAAAATTAAAAATAAACATTTGTCTTATCAAAGATCATTAGGATTTGTTTTGGATTCTATTTTAAATTGCGATCCTAATAAAACAGCTGAGGAGAAAAGGAAGATGTGGGAAAGGGCGATAGAACTTTATAAAGCTACTCTTAGCTTTTTCCATCCCATTCCTTAACTCCCCTCCTACTTCTTTTCCACCATTTAAATTCATACCTGACCGTGTTACCTTCAGTGTGTTAAAATCGACTTGGGCTTCACAATAAGAGATTCGTTTTAGAAAAATGGATTTTAAATGTGAAGAGTGCTTCAAAATTTTTACTCGAAAAGACAATTTGAATCGCCACAAGAAGATAATTCACTCTAACAATGGCTCCCAGTTAGAACAGAAGAAGAAAAGCTGTAAGTTTAATTTTAAATAGAAATTTTGTTTCAATTTAATAATTAGTTATTCATTTGATGAATTAGAGGCAAATTTAATAAAGAAGTTATTAAATTTTAGGTGAAAGAAGATATTGTCAATTCTGCAAAATATTTATAAAAAAGTCATTATGGTTCTGTCATTTGAGAACAAATAAACACAAAACCAATTCAATGGTGGTTAGGGATGAAAATGTGTCTGTAATAAAATCGGCATTTAAGGAAAGAATCATTTCATATAAAATATCATCGACTCAATACCAAATCAACATTTATGATTTTTTCTCCGAAATACAACAAAAAATAATTGAGGTAATCAGTTATGAAATCCAAAGACACACCTGCATCAAACTCAACATGGAGTTATTTGGTCTTTACTTAAATCCTTCCAATGAAAGTCATGAAGTTAAGTCTTTCAATACCCCATTTCGGATTTTATGTAATAGTTCAGAATTAACGCAAGAACTAGAAGATATTATTAAAATTATTGACCGGAAAGCTGATGAACTGGCAGAAAAAGATTCGGGTAAATTATTTTTTATTAAATATTTAGTAACTAAACTTAAACCAAAAATAAATTTGTTGTTAATTATTCTTCTTTAATTTCAGGATGGATTTTAATAAAAATATTACACGTTGAGCTTAACATCAACAAGTACAACCCCTTAAAAGCTTCTTCATATATACCGCTACCGTCAGAGATCAAGTTGAAAAATGCTGTAGTCAACGTTCAAAACAATGATGAATGTTGTTTCGCCTGGTCTGTGGTTGCAGCTCTTCATTCACCTAACGGACCAATTGAAAAGGTGGAGTCGTATCCACATTTCACCACTATTTTAAACTTTAAAGGTATCAATTTTCCTTTAACTTTAAAAGACATAAGTAAATTTGAAAATTTAAACAATATTTCGGTTAATGTTTATGGATTAGAAAAAATCAAGAATAATTTAAAAACTCAATTCGAAATTATAGGACCTTTACATTATACAAAAAATAAGCGAGAACGTCACCTTAATTTATTATTAATTGGAGATGATAATGGAAATTTCCATTACTGTTATATTTCGGATTTATCTAGATTAATTTCAAAACAATTATCTAAACATCATGGGAAAAAATTTTTATGCGACGGTTGTTTACAATATTTTACTACTGAAGAATTATTAGTCAGGCATAACACATATGATTGTGATTTTGTAAGAATAAATCTACCTTCAACTGAAACCAAAATAGATAGATTTGGAAATATTATTCCCGAAAATATTTTAAAATTTCAGAATATACAAAAACAAATTGAAGTTCCGTTTGTTATATATGCAGATTTTGAATGCATTCTTAAGCCTTTAAATAATGAAATTAATGATGTAGATCCAAGTTCTCCATATACTGAAAAAAAATGTCAACATATTCCATATTCGTTTGCTTATTATATAAAGTGTTCATTTGATGATTCAATTTCCAAATTTCAAAATTATATGGGTCCCAATTGTGCACAAATTTTTATAACTTACTTAGAAAGAGACGTTCTTAATATTTACAATAAATATATGAAAAAGTTAATACCAATGAAAAAATTAAATGTGTTGGAACAATTACATTTTGAATATACGAATGATTGTCATATATGTGATAAACCTATAATTTCGGATAAGGTTGCTGATCATTGTCATTTAACAGGTTCCTATAGAGGTCCGTCACACTCTATATGCAACTTAAATTATAAATTATCTAATTCCATTCCAGTAGTTTTACACAATTTGCGTAATTATGATTCTCATCTGTTTATAAAAAATTTATGTCCAAATCATGAACAATTATTTGTCATAGCCCAGAATAAAGAGAAATACATTTCATTTCAAAAATCTATTGAAGTAGATCAATATTTAGATAAAAAAACTGGTTTCACCAAGTCAAAATTTCTATATCTTAAGTTTATTGATTCATTTCAGTTCCTACCATATTCTTTGTCAAATTTAGCTTCCATCCTTAATGATGAACAATGCAAAGAAGTGTTCAAATATTTTAATGAAAAGGAAAAATTTAAGTATATCCGTCAAAAAGGCGTTTTCCCTTATAAATATATTGATAATATCGCCAAATTAAATGAAACGGAGTTACCCAATAAAAAAAATTTTTATAATGACCTCACGGATGAACACATTACTGATGAAGAATATGAGAGGGCTAAAAATGTTTGGAATTTATTTGAATGTAAAACAATCGGTGAATATTCCGATTTATATCTTAAATCTGATGTATTACTTTTGGCAGATGTTTTTCAAAATTTTAGAAAAACGTGTATGGAAACTTACAAACTTGATCCTGCACATTATTATACTTTTCCAGGTTTAAGTTTTGACGCTTGTTTAAGATATACTGGAGTCGAATTGGAGTTAATAACAGACCCAGATATGTTACATTTTTTTAAAGGTAGTGTAAGAGGAGGAATCAGTACCTGTGTATGTAGGAAATCTATAGCAAACAATTTATTTCTTTCAAATTATGATCCATTACAACCATCTAAATATATTATGTATTTTGATGCAACTAATCTTTACGGATATGCGATGTCTCAATATCTGCCCGAAAAAGATTTTGTTTGGTTATCAAATCAACAAATTCAAAATTTAGATATAATGAATATATCTGAGACTAATGACAAGGGTTATGTGCTAGAGGTTGATTTAGAATATCCTGAAAATTTACACAATTTACATAATGAATTTCCATTCTGTCCAGAAAATTATAAGCCTCAAAATTCTAAAACTTTTAAATTAATTCCAAATTTAAAAAATAAAGAAAAATATGTAATTCACTATACTTTATTAAAACAATGTATTCAATATGGAATTAAACTAACTAAAATTCATCGGGTTATAGAGTTTACACAATCTCAATGGTTAAAAAAATTTATTGATCTAAATACAAATTTAAGAAATCAATCTAAAAATCAATTTCAGAAAAATTCTTATAAATTGGCAAATAATAGCATCTACGGAAAAACAATGGAAAATGTGGATAAAAGGACAGATATACGATTGGTTACACAATGGGCAAAAAATCATAGAAAAGATGGGGCAGAAAATTTAATTGCTAAACCATCCTTTAAAGATGTAACAATATTTTCAGAGAATTTAGTAGCTGTGCAAATGCGTAAAGTGTTAGTGCAATATGATAAACCTGTCTATGTAGGCTTTAGTATTTTAGACATATCAAAAACGGTGATGTATGACTTTTTTTATGGGTTTTTAAAACCTTTATATAAGAATAATATTAAACTTCTGTACACAGATACAGATTCCTTTATTTTGGAAATTGAGACAAGTAATGTTTATGAAGACATTAGGGTTAATATTGATAAATTCGATACTTCAAATTATGATGTTAATAATATTCATGAAATACCAATAACTGAATCTGTTGTTGGAAAGTTTAAGGATGAATATGCTGGTGAACCAATAGAAAGCTTTTATGGCACAGGGGCCAAAGCTTATTGTGTTAAGTCAGAAAATGGGTTGCTTAAAAAAGCTAAGGGGATAAAGAAAAGTAGCATTAAAAAACAATTAGAATTAACACATTATAAAGATGTTGTAGAACAAAATTCAAAAGCTTTCTGTACAATGTATTTGTTTAGATCTCGACTTCACAATATTTATACAGAATTAGTTAACAAATTAGCTCTCACTTCTAATGATGATAAAAGATTTAAAATTCCCAATAGTTATGATACATTAGCATGGGGTCACCAAGATATTCCATTTTTTCAGTGGTTAATAGACCATGAAAATGAATTATAAAAAATTCTTTTAAGATTAAAAGTTTTACTCTTCAAGGCTAAATTTGAAGTATTTAAGAACATGGTAAATTTTAAAATTATATCAGTATAAAATATACCACCGTCTAGAATAAATATGTGTTTAGAATCTTTTGAAAAAGAAATTGATAACAAATTATATAGAACATATGAAAAAAGACTTTCCTCATTTAAATTCTGGAATGGAAAATTAAATCCTAAAGTGTTAGCCCAATCAGGGTTTTATTATTTAGCTATTCATGATGTTTGTAAATGTTTTTACTGTGGTGCAGAAATATTTGCCTGGAAAATTGATGATTGTCCAATTGAGGAACATTATCGTCACTGGAAGAACTGTGACTTAATCGAGTGTTTGTGGTTAGGTGAAAAAAATAAAAAATGTGAACCTGTTGTCCTTAAAGTGAAAGAAAATATGTCAACATCTTTCATTTTTTTATTAGTTTTAATAACTATGTTTGTATCTCTAATTTGTAAACAAATTATTTAATGTCCTTAAAGTGAAAGAAAATATGTCAACATCTTTCATTTTTTAATAGTTTTAATAACCATGTTTGTATCTCTAATTTGTAAACAAATTATTTAATATTTTGAAAAAAAAATGTCTATATATTGTAGAAAATTAATTAAAACTGTTCAGTCTTATTTCAATCTCTTATTGTTTTGTTAATAGACATTTAAAATTGAAAATTGTTTTAATGGCATCCCTTATCAACTACATTGTTTTACATTCAATTTTAAATAATACTTTATATGTACTTTATCCTCCAAGGGTTTTACATGGAATGGTGTGTTTTGAAAACGAAACCTCTACTATTAAACCTGAAATATGTAATTATATGAAAGCTATGAATATTAATAATTATTCAACTGCTTTCGCATATAATATGAATAATAGTCAATCTAATAGTAATTTTTTCAAAATTTACTTTCATTATCCAAATAATACAATTTTTGACACTAACTGGATTGAAAAAAATAAAAAACCATTTACGATTTCTAGCTGTGCTCATATTAAAAATGATGAGAAAGGTAAAAACTGTTTAATTCTATTTATCTTCAATATAATTTTATCAATAGGTAGTTTTTCACTTTTGTCGTTCTTGACAATTTTGTTTTATCAAGATAGGTCATAAAAATTTAATAAACTTGCTTGACCTTGAAATTTATAGAAGAGTGGGGTGGATAAGATATATTCATACCCAGTATTTTAGTTTTCAGTTAGCATCAAGACATCATGTTTAATAGTAGCAATTTTAATGGATATAAATCCAGTTCTAGTGAAACCAATGATAAAATTAGTCAGTGTAATGAAAAATTATTAAATTCAAAAATCTACTATCTTAACAATTCCTTATCAAAATTTGTTTGTGTTGGAATTGGTATAAATGATTTTACACCAAAAGTTCTAATTGGAGGTCGAAATGGATTTCAAATTTACTTGAATGAAGAAGAATGGAAAGAACTTCAAAAAAATCAAGGAGTGTTGGTGAATTATTTTTATTCTTCTCAAGCATATGCATACCCACTAAAAATTGAAAAAATCACAGTGTTTTTTGAAAAAATAAATCATTCTCCTGTTATCAGAATTCAAAAGGATGAACATTATGTGATTCTGGGAAAAGAATCAATAGATAAATTAGTTGAAATCGATGAACTTGTTGACTACAGAATTCATATAATTAAAAAGCAAGAATTTTCCAAATATTTTAATTTGTTTCATCACTATAATTATCAGTCAGGAGATGTGTTGTCTCATATTTATAGTGTTTTGGATCCATGTCAGAATTTAAACAGTGAGAATGTCGGAACTGTTTTAGAAATGTTATCTCTACATAAACAGGAATTAGAAAACAAGTTAAGAAAATCCGGTGCATTACAATAGAAATATGAAGAAATCAGTGACAATCAGTGAGAACAATAATAAAGTTTATATATTAGTGACATGGGACTTTGCATTTAGACAAGCTCGAAAAAGTGAATATCAGAAATTTTATCTTGACAGACTAAGATTTGAAAAACGAGTTGAACAATGTGAAAGTATTCTTAAAAGTATTTTTGATGTAGATCATAGAAAAAAAATATATATTGAAAGATTTAATGTAAAAATATAAATTTATATTGTTAATTTCAGTTGTAAACATCTTAAAAATTATATTGTTAGTATTTGTTGTAAAAAGGATTATCGTAAATAAAAAATATGTTATATAAATAGGTCTTTTATTTAAAAATTTGATATACAATATTACTTAAAATTAATTACAATACATCTTTTTTAAGAATCCATGAATTATGTGATTTATCGAATCCTAACCATTTAACAAAAACTTGGTTCCCTTTCTTCCTTAAAATTTTTTCAACCAAAAACACATCTGGATGTTTAACTTTTTGTAACTCTTCTTGGTAGAAACCTCCTTCAATATATTCATTTTTACTATCTTTTAATAAATAGGTGGGTGGATTTGTTAACTGAACCTTTCTAATTTGAAAAATTTCAGTTGACCAATTTGGAGTATATCCTTTTTCAAAAGCTTCTCTTTGTTTGGAAATTCTAACAAAATCATTTTCTTTAAATTTAGTGCGCTTTAAATCAAATATTTTTTTAAAAGTAAAAGAATTTTGCAGTATAGTTTTCTCATTTTTTTTATTAACCTCAACAGGTCTATATCCGGTAGTTCTATGAATACTATTATTATATTTTTCAATAATAGTGGGTAAAATAGAGTACCATTGGTAATTCCCTCTATTACTAAAATATTTCCACATTATATTTTTTAAAGTTCGATTTACGCGTTCTACAATACTCGCTTTGAGATTAGAGTAAGTATTATAATGATTAATTTTGTAATAATTCATAAGATCTTTAAAATCTTTATTGAAAAATTCTTTTCCCAAATCTGTCTGCAAATTTTGCGGTTTACTTGTTTTTTCTAAAATTTTTTTCATAGCTTCAGTTACATCTTTTCCTTTTTTATTTTTAAGTGGTTGAGTCCAAACATACTTTGAGAATGCATTTATCACCACCAAAATATATCTATAACCTTTATTAAATTTGGAATAGGGTTGCATCTCTACCAAATCAGCTTGCCATAAGTCATTAAGGCTTTTAACAATAGTTCGTCTTCTTCTATATCTTCTTCTTGCCGGTTTATGTAATTCATCTACAACTGTTTCTTTAATATTTTTACTCATAGTACTAGAATAAAATTTCTTAATACCTTCTTTAAATAACTTATTTTATTTGTTTGTTATCTTTTTTTAGCAAATCTTCGATTTTATATTCCAAAGTTTTAAAAGATGCATTATTCGAATCTTTGACTTTTTTGATTTCATCTTCGATTTTATATTCCAAATTTTTAAAAGATGCATTATTCGAATCTTTGACTTTTTTGATTTCATCTTCAATGTTGGTAATTCTTACATTAATTTTAGTTTCAAAAACAACAAGTGATTTTATACTTTCGTTTCTCATTTCTCTTACTGTTGCGTTTAATTCTTCTCTAGCATATGCCATTGTGTCATTAAACTCTTTTCTAGAAACTTCGGCTGCTCTTTGAACTAATTCGTTTAATGATTTTATTTCTTTTACCAATTTATTTTCTAGATTTTTTATATCTTTTCCTAATTGAAATTCTACATTTGTTAAATTTAATTTTATTTCTACCAATTTTTTTTCTATTTTCTTTATATCTAAAATCGCTTTTCCAATTTCAATTCTTACATCGTTCAAAGATTTTTCATAATCATTTAACTTTGTTGAAATTTCTTCAATTTTTGAACTGTGTTGTGCAAGTCCTTTTTTTAAATCATGGATAGAGGTGTTAATCATAGCTTGTATTAGTTCTGCTAAAGATTCTAATTCTTTTTCTAATCTTTTATTCAACATCTTTTGAAAATATTCATCGTCAACAGTGGTTTTTAATTCTGTTTTTAGATTGTTTAATTGTGAGATTATCTCCATGATTTGTTCACTATTTTTTAAAATTTCATTTTTAAATTTATTTTCAATTTTTTCATCTACATTTTGTAAATCTGTGTTTAATTTCTTTTCCAAATTTTTCAAGTTTAATAGAATTATTTCAGCATTATTTTCAATTGAATTAATTTTCTGATTTATTTCATTAATATTATCGCTATCTTTTTTATGGATTATAAAGTGTGTATTAATAGCTCTCTCTATTTGTTGTGTGTTTTTATTCATACCATCATGAATGTTTTGAAAATTACCTATTTCTTCAGAAACCCTATTATTAAGTTTGTTCGTAAATTCTTGGAACTTTGATATCATATCTTTTATAATAATTTGTTTAACATTTTCTATTGCAGAAGTATCATTTATTTTTGATTTAACCAATGTTATTTCATTTTTTATGTTATTTTCAAAATTCTTTACTTCATCATATTTCTGTTTTATTGTTTTAAAATCATCTTCACACTTCGATGTTTTTTGAGAAAAACTTTTTAATAGTTCATCATTGTCTTTGACAATATTTTTTATATTTAATATCCTGTTATCATAGTTTGACACAACATTTTCTTCAAATAACTTAATTTTTTTCGAAATAGATTCCACATTTTCATCATTTTCACTAACTCTCTTTTTTAAATTTACAATATCATTTTTTAACACAGGTTCAAATCTTTGAACAATATCATCACTTTTAAAATTTTTTAATATTTTATTTTCAACATTGGCTAGTATTTTATTTTCTATTGTAGGTATATCTACTGTATACTTTTTAGAAATATGACGTCCAAATTTATCAATGGTCATTTTAACAATGTTATGTAACAATATTTACTACATTCTTTTATACAATTATATTGGCTTCTTTCAATTCTTCAATAATAGAAATAATTTCGTTGTTATGTCCTGTATTCCCAGCCATCATAGATGCTACCAACAGTCGAAGTCTATCAACAAGTTCATTTACGTTATCCCAATATACGTAATCGGTATAAGGTTTATTAACTTTTAAAGTTATTCCGGATCCTGTTCTTTTCGAAGATATTCGAGTTTCCCTGTATGGAGCTTTTCGTCTGTCAAAAAATCCTTGAACTATATTATGCGTTTCGGGATTTATGGTTTTAGTTTTTGTAATTCCTTTATTTTGTAAATAAGGCCCTATTATAGAAATATATTTTTGTGATCCATTTCCCTGTACCTGCTCATTTGGATCATAATTTCTACGGTATGCATTGGTTCTCTTTAAAATATCCATATAATTTTCCAAATCTTGTTTTTTATAACCTACTGGTTCCTTTTTAAATAATAATTCATATAAACCTGGTGTACCTGTATAAGTTATACCTTCAACTTTTATGTTTTTACCGATAATTTCTATAGGTCTTTGTGTTAAACCCAAAAAGAATTTCTCAGTTTCAAAATCATGTACTATTCCATAGAGGTGATCAAACTTATGTTCCACATCTTTTACCCCTCCGTCAATATATTGACGAGGTAATTCATGAAATCCTGATAAATATTCTTGATATAAAGGTGTACTGACAAATGTTTGAATTGTTTGGCGTGTTTGTTCTAATATATCCGAAAGATTTCCTACCGTAGATTGTGAAATTGAAGAAGGGGTGGTTTCTGCTATGACACTTGTTTGTTGTAAAGATGGCATCTGACTATGTGAGGCTATACTGGTTTCCCAATCAATAATTGTTGGTATTTCTGTAGGAAGAATTGGAGTTTTCCCTGTCTTTCTTTTTTCTGGTGTTGATGTTCCATACTGTAGTTTTTTTCTTGGTGTTAGTGTTGGAAACAATCTTTTTTCTGGTGTTTCATAATTTTTTTTAATGGGTGTTTGTAGCTCTTCCTTTACCTCAGCCGATTCAATTTTACCAATTGTTGAAATTAATTGTTGTAGGGGTTGAGTTATTGGTTTATAGGTTTCCTCCAATTTGGATTGTGCTTCAAATTCAGCATTTTTTAAACTTTGATATTTTTGTTTAACAGCTTTCCTTGACTTAACAAGCTCTCTTGCTAAGTGTTCATTCATGATTAGTTAAATTTTTTACAAAACTTTTATTTTTATAAGAAAATATATGAATCAAATCCTTTTCGATATCGACCGGATTTTAAATTCGAATCCTTGTCTATTACCAAAAATCCAAATTTATCTTTCCAACACATCAAACATAACTCATTAAATTGATTAAATGACATATCAACATTAACATGATCATCATAAATATGTTTTAAGTTCGTTTTGTCTTGTTGAAATATAACAATCAAATTCGCATTGTCACGAATTAATTGCTTTGGAATCGAAGAATACGTTTGACACAAATAAAAACAATCAGTATTTTTATGTCTTCCGAAACAAAAATAATCTTTTACAACATTCTGATTGCAACACACTATATCATCAAATAGAATTATGGAATTTGGTTTTATTTCTTGTGGAGAAACAATATTTTCTTCATTTTCGGATTCATAATATCCAATTTCTCTCAATGGTTTAAAAAGTAATCTCAAATATTCATATTTTGGTTGATATAGAGACTTTGAATAAATATATAAATTTTCAAACCGTAAACCATTGGGATCTTCAATTAAACTTATAATGATATTAGTTTTACCACACCCTGATGGACCAATAATTAACCCCCTTTTACTAGAGCCTTCAAACAATTTTCCATGTTTTCTAAAATTATTTCTTGAAGTCTCATGGTCTTTAATAATAATTGAATAAGGTTGTTTGACAATTTTCATATATAAGAGGATGTATAAAGGGTAAGTTCTAATTTAAAACTAGTCACTTTGTTCCAAGATTTCAATTATATAATGCCAATCTCATATAAGCAACAACCCATTTATAAAAGAAGAGTCAGAAAAAGAGGTAGTGGTTTAATTAATACTCTAATAAATAAGTTACCTTTTGAATTACATCTACCTGGGTATAATTTTTGTGGACCTGGAACCAAACTAGAAAAGAGACTAGCTAGAGGCGATAAAGGCATAAACTTATTGGATGAAGCTTGTAAAGAGCATGATATTGCCTATGCACAATCAAATGATATAAAAAGCCGACACGCTGCTGATAAATTATTAGGTGACAAAGCTGCCGAAAGGTTCAGAGCAAAAGACGCCACTTTTGGAGAAAAAACTGCTGCACTTGGAATAAGAGGTGCAATGAAAATTAAAAGAAAATTTGGTATGGGATTAAAAAAAAGAAGGAAAAACAGAAGTCGAAAAACTCGTCTAGGACGAGGAATAACTTTATCTCAAGCTATTTCAAAAGCAAGACAAGCACTAAACGGAAAACAATTTAAAAGTTTGACTGATATTATTCAAACTGCACTTAGATCTATCGGAGATAGTAGAATATTATCACCAAAAAATAGAATCATACCAATTCCAAAAACTGGTGGATTTCTACCTCTTATTCCTTTATTTGCTGGTTTGTCCGCTTTAGGTGCTCTTGGAGGAGGAGCAGCAGGTATTGCGAAAGCTGTCAACGATGCAAAAGCTGCTAAAGAAAAATTAGAAGAGTCCAAAAGACATAATAAAATGATGGAATCTATAGCAGTAGGAAAACAAGGAAGTGGTCTTTATTTAAAACCATATAAAACTGGATGTGGATTATATCTGAAACCTTATTCAAAAAACTGTTAAAACAAATACCTCGAAAACCACTTACAAATTATGATTTAAGTAAATATATTAATCTACTTAAAATTCCCAACTTTCGAGGTATATTCATGAGAGATAAATTACCAAAAAAAATTAATAAAAATGAAAGTGGTATTGTTAATCTCGATAAGAATAGTGGTGATGGAACTCATTGGACTGCATACATAAAAAAAGGGAAAAATATTTTATATTTTGATAGTTATGGCAATTTGCGACCATCTACCGAATTAACAAAATATTTTTTCAGCGATAAAAAGAAAAATATTGTGAAATATAACTACGATCATTATCAATCAATTAACAAAACAAATTGTGGTGAGCTTTGTCTTAAATTTCTTTATAATAATGGTTGAAAAACGATATTAATTCATTTTGTTAAAAATTTTTAAAGAGATATGTCGTACAGTTTTGTCATTAGTGGTAATTCCCCCACGCTTTCTGTTAATATTCATCCTCCAATATATTTAGATGAAAATTTTGAATATTCCATTGGACTTGTAAATTTTGAAACTTTTAATGCTATTCCAAATATTGATGAGACTAATAATCTTTTCATTTATGACTCAAATAAAGAAATAAGAATACCACCAGGTAGTTATGAAATAGATGATTTAAATAATTTTATTCAAAAATTTTTGGACAATCGTACTTTTCTTCATATTTATGCCAATAATAATACTTTACGAACACATATTAAAACAGATATTCCTATCTCGTTTCGTGATGGAACTATAGGAAAAATATTAGGTTTTAAAAATAAGGAATTAGAAGGTCTTAAGGAGCACATTTCAGATTTTCCAGCGGAAATTATTAAAGTAAACGCCATAAACATCGATTGTAATATTGCCGAAGGATCATATTTAAATGGAAAACCTGTTCATATAATACATCAATTTTTTCCTAGTGTAGCTCCTGGTTTTAAAATAATAGAATCACCACAAAATGTACTTTACTTTCCTGTTACTGTAAAGGTAATAGACAATATAAACATTAAAATAGTAGATCAAGACGGTGATCTCATCAATTTCAGAGGAGAAACGGTAACAGTAAGACTACATCTTAAAAAAATAGATGAATAATGGTTATTTTATATAATAAAAAAGTCTCAAATTATAATTTTTCAAAAAAATTTTACTCTAAAAACATTAATAAGAAAGATACTAAACGACATTTAACTAGTAATAAATTAAACTCTCAAAGGTTAACACCTTCTAATAAAAAATTTCTGATAAGTTTAGGTTTCAAACTAAAATAAAATGGAATATTTAAATGTAAAAGAAAATATTCTTGTAGATGAATCAATATTAAGCTGGGAAATACTATCATTTGAACCTTTCAATCCTACAAAACTTGGATTAAATGATGAAATTAGAATTGCTCTACAACAAACAGGAAAATATCCTTTACCTTGCAAAAGTGAATTATATTTAGAACTTCAAGTTACCAAAGAAGATGATACTCCATTGGCTAATACGGTATTAATCAACAATGCTCCAGCATTCTTGTTTAAAGAATTACGTTATATTTTAAATGGTGTTACAATTGATTCAGTTCGAGATGTAGGAATTACTTCAACTCTTAAAGGATACATATCATTTAATCAAAACGAAAGTGCTAAATTGGAAAATGCTGGATGGTATCCAAAAACGAAACCTAAAGAAAAAATTATGACTGATGAAAAAGGAAACGTTTCCCTATGCGTCCCATTAAAAATGTACTCGGGATTTTTTAAAGATTATAACAAAATAATTTTAAATTCACAACAAGAACTAATACTAATAAGAAGCAATGATGACACTAATGCTTTAGTAACCACAAGTGATGATGAAAAACCGAAAATTAAAATAACCAAACTTTGTTGGCGAGTTCCACATCTTACTGTGGCCATTCCCCAAGAATTGGCACTAACGAAAATTATTGATAAAAACAATGATATTCTTCTTACTTTCCGAAGTTGGGAATTAATTGAATATCCAGAGTTATTAGAAAATACAAGATATAATTGGCCTGTCAAAACCTCCACAAAAATTGAAACACCAAGACATGTACTAATTGCTTTTCAAAAGGATAGACGTGGTAATTTAAAATCAGATATGAGTAAATTTGATCATTGTGACCTAAGGAATATAAATGTGTTTTTAAATTCAGAAAGATATCCTTACCAGGACCTTCAGCTTGATTTTAAAAATAATAAGTTTGCTACCCTGTATGAAATGTTTTCTGAATTTCGTCAAGTATATTATAACTTTCCAATAGAACCAATATTTAATCCCAAAGAATTTAAAGATAATGCACCTATTGCTTACATTAATTGCTCTCATCAGAGAGATTTATTACAATCCGGCCCAGTAACCATGAGAATTGAATTTGAGACAAAAGAAAAAATATCGGGAAAAACAGCTGCGTATTGTGTTATAATACATGATAAAGTATTTAGCTATAATCCATTAACAAAAATTGTTAAACAACTTTAACTTCTCCCACCACATCAAATATCATTATTAAAATGAAAATATATCGAATAAGATCAGTTGTTTCTATACCATAGTTTGTTGCACATCAAATGGAATGTACAAAATACAAAAAGAAAAAATAGAACTATTTTTAAAAAAAATTAAACATCTAAAAAATCTTATTGAAGACTATTCGAAAAAACAATTTGTAATAAAAAAATTTAGTACTTTAAAAATTTGCTAAATAAAAAATGAGAATAGTTATGGATGTTCAAGGATTTAAGGATGAACACAACAAGTTTATTCCTAAAGAACTTGCAATGTTTGATGGACATAAAATGAGTCATTATATTTTTAAACCACCGTATCCACTACAAATGCTTCCACCAGAAACATACAAGCAAGCAGAATGGTTAATGAAATTTCATCACTGCATCAATTGGAATACAGGATATATTCCTCTTCATAATTTTTCATCTATAGTAAAAAACTTGACAGAAAAAGGAGAATTCATTTATATTAAAGGAGAAGAGAAAGCTAATTTTATTAGAAAATATTGTACTAAGCCAATAATTGAATTGGACGAACAACCTGTTTTAAATAAATCATCTCCTAAATGTTTTTATCATTCTCAATCACCTTCAATGTGTGCCCTTTCTAATGTATTCTTTATGTATAAAAATTTTTTTATGAATGTATAAATTAACAATGAATGTAATAATATTTTTTTTATTTATCCACATCCCCACATTACTAACAGAAAATTATATTTTCCTATCTTTACATAATCAAATATTTAAACATAACAGCCGTTACACAATAATAAAACAACTATACAAATTTAAATAGTTTATTTCACACCAACTTTAATTAACCAATAAATCAATACATAAATTTATTTCTTTATTGAGTCCAATTTTTTTAAGTTCATCAAAGAATTTTAACACATTTTTAGTCTTCAAAAATTCACTACACAATTCTGCTGCTTTTTTACAACAATTTGCATGATCAACATATTTTATATATAACAATAAATCTTGACCCTCACTTTCTTCTTCAACTAAACAAGATAAATATCTGGAACATGCTTCGTTCATAATGAACCCTTCATAAAGGTCCCTCACAAAATTTTCAATTTTAGGCATCATCTTCACCACGCGATTTGATTAGTTCTTGTAATACAACAGGATCTCTAATATATTGTTTTAAATGACGAACTTCATCATGAAACCAACTTAACTTCACTAATTCACGTATAAACTGTACAATATCTTTGTTTTGAAAATAACGTTCGCACAATTTCACAGCCTCTATATGGTTTTTAGATATATCCAAATAATATTGAAACCAAGATGGACCACTATCAACTGCATAATGTTCGAACTCAAAAGCAGAACTTTTACATTTTTTATAAAATTTTTGAATTAATAAATTTAATTCACTTTCGTTAGAAGCAGAAGACATATTTCATTTTAGTATGTTTTAAGCTGGTAAAGTGTTGCTTTTATAATCAAAATTTAAAGAAGGGATACAAGGTCATGTTAACATGTATACGAAGTAACTCGAATGTATACGAAGTAACTCGAATGTATACGAGATAATTCGAATGAGAAAACAAAAGAGGAGGAGGATGAAAAGTGTTGATGATACGAGGTTTTTTAATAAGTATAATGAGAGATTTGAAAAGTATAATGAGAGAAGAAAAGAGGAGGAGGATGAAAAGTGTTGATGATTTACTCTTACTCCTCCTCCTCCTCTTTCCTTCTCTCATATATCCACTACTGATTAAGTTAACTAAAACCAGTGCCTGGGTGCAAAAATCTATGGTTTGATTTTGTCGTTTCATCCATTCTCTTATATTTTATGCAAAACTCCGCATTTCGCTCCATTACTATTATATTATCTTGCCATAAGTGCTATCTCTAATAAAATGAAGCATAATATTACACAATAAGAGAGCGAGAGGTAAAACTTCGAACTTGTAAGTATTTTATTTTCTGTAGGATATACAGAATATCATAAATGCTGTGTCTAATTTTGGTGTCATCATATTAGTTAAAATTAATTTCAGTTTAACTTACCTTATAGTCAAGAATCAGTGCCAACAAATTTATTAAATTCACTATTATTCAAGGCTTTTATGATTTTTATGAAAACTAAATTATTTTGAACTATTTTATTATGCTATATTTGCAGTACAAGATATTAATATAATTTGGTCAGGTTTATTTTTCAAAAGTGCCGTTGTATAAAGCCATCATACTTTACTTTCAAATAATATAACAGTTGTTTTCTAAGGTTAAAAATTGTATATGTTCTTTTTTTTTATATAGCTTAATAAAAATGCACTTTTTTACTCGAGCTGATGAGTATATACGAATAATTAAGTTATAAATTCATAATACTTTCCAAAACAGAACCTGAAAGGAATTTTACCCAATGGATATCTCATTGACAATATTTAACATGATGGCTCATTCTATGGCCGACTAATCTGATACACAATGCCACACGAATGTAAAAGAGAGACTGACTAGTCAATAAACTGTTCAATTCATGGTTTGGCAGTTCGAGATTTGCGTGTAATTTAACAATTACTTTGTTAGAGGTTTTTTCAAAATGTGAATATTGTTCCTGGGCTAATATTAAGAAGAATTTTCTAAAAATCGTTTTAGTTAATAATTAATAAACATAGATATTACTAGGTCATTCATTGATATCCTTTTCTCGGTGGTCAGTTCTCGGGCGCCACCTTCGGAATTCATGTGATCGAGGGCCCACTTATGCACTGAGTAGCTTGTTACAGTGAAGAAACAGCAAGTCAGGGGTCAATTGCGCGTATTAGTGCTGGCTGCCGGCTGCCAATTGTTACCTGTAATGTTAAAAATGGGACTAGGGAATGAAAGAAAACGGTTTTAAAACATTCTGTATCTTGTATTCCATACTTTTTTTTACTAAAGATATAGCTTAAAACTAACTTACAATCTAAGATGGACAATAATATCAACAATTAAACGATCTGGAGGGCAAGAGTATGTTATAAGAGCTGTTCACGGTAGCTTGTACTAGTCGGTACCGTTGGAGACGGTAACCTGGCGGTATCATTCGCGACGCTATTCACGTTACCTCGTACTATGCGGTTACAACGCTATTCACAACGGCTCGTACTCAAACTATCGCGCTTCGTGTCTAAAATCCGCGTTCACGATGCTTCGTACTAAATTAGACCGACGGCGGTATACACGGTATGGAACAATAGGATAGGCGCGGCAATCTCTACATGCGGCGACGGCGATTAACGTCGGGGCGACAGTTGTTAAGCGCCCTTATCAATGGTCATCGGAGGGCACCTGGAGGTACAACACATTCCTGGTCAATCCGGAAACAAAACTAAACTTACTGCATTCAGGGCGTGTGCATCTAGGTTACGGTAGGAAGGGAAAAAAAAGGAACCGACGCTGCCCGTACTTATAAGGGTCCTCGACAATATCGACCAATAGCGGTAGGAAATTAGGAAAGGAACCGACACTGCCCGTACTTATAAGAGTCCTCGGCAGTGACGGTAGGATGACGCAACATTGCCCGTTCTTACAAGGGTCCTCGGCAATCCTGGCTATTAGCGGGGTAGAACGTAAGGAAGGAAGTGTATGGTGAAACACCATATCCACACAAGCCTAGCCTCACCTACATTGCTAGATCAAGAAGGTGCGGTCCGGCAGGCGACCCAGTCAGTCCGTTTGGACTGTTGACGCGGGTGGAGAACGTGCAGTTCTCAACGAAATAATGGTCTGCTCAAGCTTAAGTAGTCGGCCCGAGCTTCCACTACGCTGACGAGTGACGGTGTGGGGTGATCGCGCATACAATACTGCTGTATACTGCGCGCCATCACTATGGTCGGACGCTCTGAAAATCATCGGAAAATCGTATTTCCCGGAGTGGAGCGGTAAATCTAATTATATACCGGTAATTTTGAAACTTTAAGCATTTTTTTCGCGCAAGAATCAGATTTTTCGGATGTTTAATAAATAAATTAAATTCCGGCGAACATATTCATGCCCAAAAATATAGTAACTTCGTTACAGTATATATGTGCCCACTGTACAATGAAAGATACAAAGTTCCAGCTACTGAAGAATAGATACAATTCAATAGTAGTAAGTCTTAGTAACATTCAGATTGTAGTAACTACGAAAATGATATATTTGTTTGCGATTTATGTGGAGAATTATAGGTGTATGCGCAGAGTACACTTTACCGAATGAAAACGGATACTTATCCCACATATACGGTCAAAACTCGCATTTCCCTAATTGATTTTAATATTAAATTACTATGTTTGTTTATGATATAATTTAGATATTATGTTTTTTACTATTAATAAGAGGCTAACACAGGAGAATAAAAACTGATTTCGTTATAGCAACCAACCTGGATTTTTATTTTAAACGTTTATGGAAAATTGCGTATTGATACCCTACGTGACTCTAATGTTAGAAACCCAAAAATATTATTACAATGGCGATCTCTCGAAACACGTGGTGGCTGGAGGATGTAAACAAATATTCTTATAGTGCTGGTAGGGAATGAAAAAATTCAATTGAAGAGGGTTATAGAGAATAATTGTGTGAATTAGTTCTACTAACTAATGTTGACAGCAATCCTCTATATTTATGTATAGTAGAGTGATTGTACTAACCAATTGTTTTTGAGGTACTTCCTAATAATGCTAACAACTTCTTATAATTGCTACTCCATAGGTTGAAATAGATAATGTGGTAAGTAAAACCATTTTGGATTAATACTGATTTATAATCGAAACTTATGGTGTATATATACAAATTAAATCTCCAACCTATTTTCTTATCGTAATAATATTTACAATAACATTGTCGACTAAGTAAAATAATTAATATGATTATTTTAGCAATTATTGACTCAGTTTGATAACGTGCTGATTTGCGACATGTGTTGAAATATTGGGTAGTAATCTTTTTGTATTTTATGTAAGATAAAAAAATATGTCTAATCTTTGATTAGACATGGACTTTTCCAATTACCATATTTATCTTTTATTACATTTATTCAGTCAATACCCATTAAAAGGAGTCAGTAACCGTTTTCTATAAAACTAACAAAACTTATGCAGAACGATGTTGTCATACTAATGATTCTAAATTTAACAGTATTCACTAAATAGTAATGAGACATTAAATTTACGGATCATGAAAATGAATGATACG
Source organism: Diaprepes abbreviatus (assembly GCA_034092305.1). Classification (NCBI taxonomy): domain Eukaryota; kingdom Metazoa; phylum Arthropoda; class Insecta; order Coleoptera; family Curculionidae; genus Diaprepes; species Diaprepes abbreviatus. The sequence continues at coordinate 7,587,393 of JASJET010000129.1, forward strand.
TGATGACAATACGTTTGTTACTGTACCTGGAAAATTGCGTTTGCAAAATAGTATAATTAAACAGATGCTTTATTGTCCATTATAACTTAAAATTAAATCCTTGTGCAAACAGCGTTACATACAAATTAGAGGATTTTAATAGAATCACCACTGCCAGACGAAATACAATAATTAAGATATAACATATACCTATATATATATATATATATATATATATATATATATATATATATATATATATATATAAATATATATATATATATATATATATATATATATATATATATATAAATATATATATATATATATATATATATATATATATATATATATATATATATAAATATATATATATATATATATATATATATATATATATATATATATATATATATATATATATATAATTTTTCCTTTATTTTGTCATTTCTTGGGTTTAGGTTCTATATTTAACAAAAAATGCAAAGCAATTGACGTTTCTCCCTTTATTTAAGGCATTTTCAAAATTTTTTCATCCTAAAAATATTTTTATAAAATTAACATTCACATATCTACAATTTTAAAAAACAACAAGACATTTTAAAAACAGCAGTTAAATTTTTAAAATTTTTAAAAATATTTAATTTTACTCTATTACTAAATAAAATTCAATCTTTGCATCGTCTACTGAGGATACATGGAATGCGAATGTGTTTTATTTTTTTTTATATTTTACAATATAGAAAAAACAAATAGTTTTATGTTTAAGAGGATATTTAATTTTTGATTCTTATTTGACAGGATCGAATACTTAATATTTTTGTTTAAATGAGGCTTGTGTAAATGTGGCATAAATTTCCCATATCTGTTCTGTCGTTAACAGTGTTTTTATCTTTTTTAATTTCAATTATTTCCTTTATCTGTAATTTTTGGTAATTCATATCTTTGTTTTTTATTATGGTACTGTTATAATCAAAAATATGTTTTTCGTCCTGTGTGTGTTTGTTTAACGCTGTTGAGGCGTTTTTCGTATATTTATGGCCATTTAATCTGTTCTTCAGCAATTGGCTCGTCATGCCTATATATTTTTTGGGACAATTTGTGCAAGGGATCGAATATATTACATTTGACTTATTCATGAGAGGATTTTTACTTTTTAAATTTGTGAACAATGTATTTAATTTATTATGTGACTTGTGGCATAAGATAATATCATGCTTTTTTAAAATGTATTTTATTTTTTCTTACAGCTCACTAGTGTAAGGTAATGCTACATATTTTTGCTGTTTATGTTCTATGTTTTTTGTTTTTACGTTATTATAAAACTTATATGTTCGTTTATCAATTATTTTGGTAATAGTCTTTTCGTTGAAATTATTATTTATTAGTGTCTTTTTTACTTTTTCCAGTATTTTTGGTCGGAATTCTGGAGACGTTAGGGAGATAGCACGATCAGACAGACCGATTATAACACTATTTTTTTGAGTTTTTGAATGATTAGAGAGACAGTTCAGATATCTACCTGACCAAGTTGATTTGGTGTACCAGTTATTTAAAATTTTGTTTTTTCTGCGTATAAGTATCATATCTAGAAAATTTATTTTTTTATTATTGTCTGTTTCGGACGTGAACTGTAATTTTTCGTTGAAACTGTAAAACTTTTGGAGAAGATATGAATTATCAAAAATTGAAATAAAAAAAGATAAAAACACTGTTAACGACAGAACAGATATGGGAAATTTGAGCCACATTTACACAAGCCTAAATTAAACAAAAATATTAAGTATTCGATCCTGTCAAATAAGAATCAAAAATTGAATATTCTCTTAAACATAAAACTAAACGTATACCTTATTTGTTTTTTTGTGCATTGTAAAATATAAAAAGTATAAAAAAAAATAAAATACATTCGCATTCCATGTATCCTCAGTAGACAATATAAAGATTGAATTTTATTTAGTAATAGAGAAACAAAATTAAATATTTTTAAAGATTTTAAAAATTTTACTGCTGTTTTTAAAGTGTCTTGTTGTTTTTGAAATTATAGATAAGAATGTTAATTATATAAAAATATTTTTAGAAAGAAAAAATTTTGAAAATGCCTTAAATAAAGGGCGAAACGTCAATTGCTTTGCAGTTCAAAAATCAAGAACATATATATATATATATATATATATATATATATATATATATATATATATATATATATATATATATATATATATATATATATATATATATTCGATTTCTTCGTCTTTTTAAGACGCGTACCTTGTAGTTTTGTACTGGTGCTATTTCTTTTGCTTTTCGAAATCGATGGTATGTCCGGTTGTTTGATGACATTGAAATAGAGCTGAGATTGTATGTTTGTTTTTGAGACTATTTTCATGTTCTTGAATTCTTAATGATATGCATCTGTTTGTTTGTCTTATGTATATTTGATGGCAATCTGCAAATGAAATGCTGTAAACGCCATGATTTTCAAGGTTAGTCTTATCTTTGTGATTGCCCAGGATGTTGGCTAGTGTTTTTTTTTAATTGGAATATGGACTCTATGTTTTCTTAAGATTCTTCCGATGCTATCAGTTACTCCTTTTATGTGTGGGATTATGGTTTTGTTCCTCCTCTTGTCTCGGTCTTTGATTTTGATATGGTTTCCTCTTACCTTTTTATGGATACAAAACTGAAGGCCAGCTGAAGCACTCTAGGAATTTATATTTGTTATTTAACTGGCATTATTTTAGTAATTCTAATTCCATTTAGGTATTTTTTTTATATTTTCTATCCATGCTTTAGCGCACTATAAAAGGCTCTAGAACGTTGTTGAGGTCGATTTGTTTAATTTTAGTTTAGCAATTTAAAGCAACTTATCCAAACAATTATTATCAAGAAAGGCTAGTCTTAAACGAAGGTTACATATTGTTTTTCCACTGACTCATTGAGAATAAAATAGAATTTGTTTTATTGTGGAGCTATACGCCAGAAATTTGGTAAATTGACATCATTCCTGAAGCCTAAGTGATTACTTGTTTTTTATGCACTAGGTGAGTACTGCCAACAATATCAGGTGGCCCCTATTAGATAATCAGAACAAAATACAACTATTTGTAAAAGAGATACTGACCTAAGCGTCGACATATTAGGTTGCCGTACACATTCTTGCTATATCAAGAAGAAGGTACTGCCATTGGAAACAGATTCTATAAAAAACTAGAACCAGTGGCGTTACCACCTAATTAAATGAAAATCCGGTACTCATAAAATGAAAATAAATACTTCTGATTGAATAAAATATGTTAGCATTAATGGGTATAAATATAAAAATTACACAAAATAGTCGAAAGCCACAAAAAAACATTTAAATTAGACAGATGAAGCGTAAAACTTACTGTAGCTCCGATTTAACAGACAATAGACTACCACAAAATGGGTTCTGAAAATATTTGTTTCTGTATATAAATTTAATTAATAAATTTAAAGACATTTTATTATGGTTTAAAATACAAATAAAATTATTGAAAAGGTAGGCAATTTTTATTCAACATTTTCGCCAGAAGTTGCTTAAAGGTAATCCACAGGAAATTCCCTGAAATTGCAACAATATCTTTCATTTAAAGGGATGTTCGCATGAATACGTAACACTGGTTAATAAATTGTAATTAGGCTGAAAATTTACAGGCCTTCTGAATGTATGATATGTGATGACAATACATCTGTGTCTATACCTGGAAAATTGCATTTGCAAAATGCAATAATTAAACAATTGCTTTTCTGTACTATAGGTGCCGCTGTGAACTTGAAATTCAAAGCATATACTGCGGAAATATAAATTAAACGCACTGATAGCAGCAATTTGTCATGGCGCCAAAATAAGGGGGATGAATTCGCTTTTAAATTAAAGAACTTTTGTTTCGTTGTCCATTTAATGCAGTTTTAGGACCCCATTGGACGTTTAATATCGGGTAAAATTACGATTGCTCCAAATTTATTTGGAATATTCAGTTGGATATTTTTTATGCCTAGAATATTTATGTAATTAACCTTAAAATATATGAAAAGTTTTGCCATAATGGTATTTTTTTAGTCAAAATATTTCGTAAAATGAGAATATACATACATAGACCCTGAAATTGTTTATTTTATTGTATATATATATATATATATATATATATATATATATATATATATATATTTATATAGGGGCGGATCCAGCCTCTCTCTTTGGGGGGGGGGGAAGTGATATCACAAAAGTATAGTATGGCAAGCGAAAGCAAGTGGTCGACGAGGGGGGGGGGGAGACACCGGAAACATTCCCTTTTCTAGTGTAAAAGGTAGGGTCGGGTCTATTTTTCTGAATTTGATGCTCTTGGAGAGGGAGAAGATGCCAGCAGTATACACATTCTTAGCATAAAAGGCAGAATCGGTTCTATTTTCCTGAACTCAAAGCTCTTGGAGGGGGGGGGGGGGCGATCGCAAGCATACACATTCTTATACTCTATTCAAGAACTAGCGAGTAATAAAACTGTTACCGAAACCTCCAACATACCTGCTCCAGTGCGGCAAGTAATTGAAGACTGCCATAAATCTAATTATATTTAATTATATTTAAATATTATAAGGTTTTATAAATTTACTGCAACAATAAAATTTCTGATAGTTCAATTCAATTTCTATCAGTGTGTTCTTAGTGATTTATCTTGTTTGCTCTAGTTTTTATATATTATTTGAGATTAGCGAGATACCCACCTCTATATTTATTCCAAAATCGTTAAACCACGGCATTTTTTCCTCAACGAAAAACTTATTACGATGAATGTTTATGATGCCTTAAGGTATCAATATCTAGATAATAATGTTAAAAGCTCTGTTGAGATGTGTTCCAACATGACAATATACCGAAAACTGAAGGAAAGAACAAGAATTATTAGTACTTCCAAGCCACAATTCGATCACAGACAGACGAAAAACCGGGTTGGAAAAAGAGATGAAAAGTGCAATAAAAGGAACTGTACAGGGTGAGTCAACGATTGGATGAAGTAGGTTTGTGCCTTTTCGGTGAAATTTACAAAGAAACTATATTTATTGTTTGATACAGTTTATTTTTACGCAGATTTTAAAAATATTTAGGAGTCTACAGGTTGAGCCAAAAAACTAGGACAGCATAAAGTTGTATTTTTTTAAATAGAACACCCTATATACGAATCGTATTTTCGATTGAGCTTATAATTTTAAATCTTTTTTATTAAGGGTTTACTATAACAAAACTTTATAGTTTCTGAGATAATTAAGTTTAAAGAAAAAAAGTCACATTTTCAAGCTTCAATTCAATCCTAAATAACGTTTTCAATTTTGTGACACATATATTCAAATTTGGAATTTAGCAAGGCCAAGGATAAGTTAACATAATTTTTACCTAATATTTGCAATAAAAGCTACAGGGTGTCGAACACATCGGCTCAAATTTGAACAAGTTTAAATGAATAAATATCTTTTTTTTTTAAATGGTACACCCTGTATATTTTCATGTTATTTAATAGAGTAATAAAAACCCTAAAAGTTTTGTTCAATATATCCTATACCTATTTATAATAGTTTTTGAGATATTTCAGTTTTTCTTATTTTCCATACTTTTTTACAGAAATAGTCTTCATTATCATAGTAGCCATGTAAAACAATAAAAAGAAACTACAGAAACAAACAGAATGTGGTTAAATATGATGAAATACATTATTCGTTATATTACAACGGCAATAGTTTAATTAAACATAATGTAAAAAAATTAACACAACAGTAACAACAAGGCAAATACATATTTACTTTTATACTAAATTGAAATAAAAAAATTACCTATTAAATACTGAGATTAATTATTTCTTTTTAATAAGTGTTCGAATAAACGACCCTCTTGTGCAATGCACAAATTTAGTCTATTTTGCAGATTTTCTCGGACCCTGGACAAAATTAGTGGCGTTATTGTTCTACAGGTATCCCTAATCCTGTTTCGCATATCTTCCACTGTTGTTGGTGGATTAACATACACCTTATTTTTAATATAACCCCATAGGAAGAAATCTAATGGGGTGATGTCGCAAGACCTTAGTGGCCACTCAATGAAACCCCCACGTCCAATCCATTTTTGCGGATATCGTTGGTCCAAAAACGCACGAACTTCACGATGGTAATGCGGAGGCGCACCATCGTGCTGGAACCACATACTGTCGAGCTCATCCCTATCGAGACCTTAAAGCAGTTGGGGTAGTTCTTCTTGTAGAAAATTCAGGTAACTATGGCCATTTAGTGGTTCATTAAAAAAGTGGGGTCCAATAATTCGATTATGATGAATACCACACCAAACATTTAATGACCAGTGGTTTTGATGTTGCACCTCTCTAATCCAAAATAGGTTTTCTGTGGCATAATAATGAATGTTGCGTCTATTTACGGCACCGTTACTTCTAAAAGTAGCTTCATCACTAAACATTACCTTGCATATTAAATTTGGATTTAATTGAATCTACGCATTTATTGTACGACAAAAGTTTACACGACTTTCAAAATCCTGTCCATGCAATTTTTGGTGTAATTCCATGTGATATGGATGATACCTATACTTCTTGGTAGTACGATTAGCGGTGGATTGTGATGTTTCACCTAATGCTGCTAACTGACGGCTACCAATATAAGGATTTTCCTGAACATTTAACAATACTTGTAGTTCTTTTTCTTCATTAGTTACTGGTTTGTTGACCACTTTACGTTTTGGATAATCAACAGTACTAGAAGAATCAAATCTTTGCATTAAGTTTTGAAAAGTATGGGTATTAGGCTGGCGTCGATCAGGATACTTCATTTTGTAAATTCTTTGAGCAAGAAGGCAATTTTTTTGAGCCTCTCCTATTGTATAAATCATATCTATTAACTCATTCTTTGGAAAATTCATTTTACAATATAAGATGAATGCAAAAAAAAACCAAACTACACTACATAAAAACCAAAAGAAGCGATTGCGGTTATAAATTTGACACACAGAAAAATGTTCTTTTACATTGTTTTTGCCATGGCTACTATGATAATGAAGACTATTTCTGTAAAAAAGTATGGAAAATAAGAAAAACTGAAATATCTCAAAAACTATTATAAATAGGTATAGGATATATTGAACAAAACTTTTAGGGTTTTTATTACTCTATTAAATAACATGAAAATATACAGGGTGTACCATTAAAAAAAAAAGATATTTATTCATTTAAACTTATTCAAATTTGAGCCGATGCGTTCAACACCCTGTAGCTTTTATTGCAAATATTAGGTAAAAATTATGTTAACTTGTCCTTGGCCTTGCTAAATTCCAAATTTGAATATATTTGTCACAAAATTGAAAACGTTATTTAGGATTGAATTGATGCTTGAAAATGTGACTTTTTTTTTTAAACTTAATTATCTCAGAAACTATAAAGTTTTGTTATAGTAAACCCTTGATAAAAAAGATTTAAAATTATAAGCTAAATCGAAACTATGATTCGTATATAGGGTGGTCTATTTAAAAAAATACAACTTTCTGCTGTCCTAGTTTTTTGGCTCACCCTGTAGAGTCCTAAATATTTTTAAAATCCGCGTAAAAATAAACTGTATCAAACAATATATATAGTTTCTTTGTTAATTTCACCGAAAAGGCACAAACTTACTTCATCCAATCGTTGACTCACCCTGTACATATAAACATTTTATTATTCGACAAAATTCCAAATCAATGAAGATTTAGATTTACCTGAAATTGAAAGAACTGAGCTCTGGAAATTGCTCAGAACACATGGTTTTTTGCTGGGAAAAACCAGATAGGAAATCTGTTCTTATAGATCGTTGGAGAAGGAAACATCTCTCTCAAGTAAAAGGTAGAGTTGCTAGAAATAACACAACTTACAAAACTAGTAATTTATCTGAACTTTTGAAAGACTTTTTTGAATAAAGTTACAGCGAAAAATTGGGAAAAATCCATATAATAAAAAAATAAAACAAAATGTGGAAACTCGATCCCATGATCTGTGAGACAGAGGAACCAATTATAGTTAATTTGAGCGAAGATAACTTCACTGACTTTGATTACGAATTAGATGTGTAATGTTTACCAATTTATTACTTAAATTTTTGTTTTTGTTGTATTTTATTGTTTAATGTTGTTTATATATTTTTTTATATATTTTTATTTCGTATATATTTAATTCTAATTAGCCGTAATTTTATAATTATTTTATTATTGTATTTGTGTCTTTTCTTAAGCATGTAGAATTAATACGTTTATTTTATTTTCTTTTGGGGCTATAGGATTTCCATATAATAAAGTTATAATTAATAATAAAAATTAAATTAAGATGTCAGTGCCATAGAAATAAAAATAAGTAGGTCTAATTTTAACTGGAACATATTAAAATTAATTACATTTGAATTCCTTTTTAGTGTTTAATTGTAATTCAGCAGATGATTTAAGAAATAAATAAATTCAAACGTTAAATGTTCTAAAAATGTTTTTAATTAATAATAAAATGACCGACAGCCCCAAAAATTTTTAGTAATATATGGACGAATTTATTTTTTTATATATGTTGAACTTCTTGTATTTTTGACAATGGGCATTTTGTAAGTATTTAAATTATAACTTAGAATTTTTTGAAAGAATAAGGCTACATTTTAGTCTGAATATACCTAAAACGGTTTCTATGCCAAAATTAAAAATAATAAAAATTCAGTTGTGATTTGTGTTAAATATGTCAAAATTATGTATATATTTTGTAATGTGTGTGAAATATTAAGAAACATAAGAAATAAAATAATATTATAAAACTTTTTATTTTAGGTTTATTGCCGAAATAATATTCTATGCCATAAATACTTAGTGACAAAATAAACTTTCTTCCGACGCCTATGACAAGGATTAAAATCCTTTTTAACACTTTCAAATATCTATTGTTATCCAATCCAAATAGTCCATTATTATAGACCGGTATTTTTGATTATAAAATTTCTAACCCATTTCTATGAAAAATAGATGATATTACCAAAGACATCGGACTAAAGAACATAGGTAGTTTGCGAAGAAAAAAAGGGTAAAAAATGATTTATTACTCTCTCTATTTCTTGAATAAACTATAGTATAAGAGGCAAAATCGGATGTATTTTCCTGAACTCAAAGCTCTTGAGGGGGGGATAACCAGTGTTGGGTCAGAGCAGAAGAAGTTGTTTTCTGCTTGACAGCGTTTATATGTTCGTCTCTTCTGGCGCTTATTTTACGGTTGGTTTGGCCTACGTAAGATGAGCTACACTCCCGCATGGAATTTCGTACACTCCCTGGTTTTCTAGAGTGATTCTTTCTTTAGGTGTTGGCAAGAGATCTTTTACTTTACGGTCTGTGGTGAAAATGGTTTCAATGTTGTGTCTCCTGAAAATTCTTGAGATCTTATCTGTCGCGCCTCTTACATACAAAAGCCTTGGAGATATTCTCTTGGTTTTCGCGATTTTTTGGGGTCAAGTGTTTGTTTTTTAGAACCTTGTCTATATGTTCTTTTTTATAACCGTTCTTTGTTAGGGCTTCCTGCAGTATGTTCTATCTCTTTGTGATAATTTTCTGGAACTGTAAGGGACTGCGATCGAAAAGCAAGTGATTTCACTACTGCAAATAATTGGGCAGGTGGTGATGTGAATCGGCGTTGAGGTACCTGTTGGTGTGAGTGGGCTTTCTGTAGTTCTCTTTCTGTTCTGTCTCCATGGTGAATTTAATTTTGGGATGTATACTGTTTATGTGTTCCAGGAAACGTTTGAGATTTTCTTCCCCATGTTGCCAGATATATCCGACATAACATATATATATATATATATATATATATATATATATACTGCCAAAATTTGGTAGTTGGCACAAAAATTACTACCGCATTGTTTTAGTAAGCGTATGGGAGGGTTTTCCGATCGTACCTAGTCTTAAAATGATAAAAATCGTGATTTCAGTGGCATAAAACAAAGGTAGAGATTCTTAATACCATACTAAGAGGATCGCTGAATTGAAATACTTTTAAATGTTAATGTCACAAAGAGATATTAAAATGTGAATAAAAAACAGTGTGTCACGACCTAGGGGTTTAGTGACGTAATCTAGAAGATAATTATTAAAACTTAACCTAAAAAAAATCGTTCTCCTACGGGCATTAAACGAAGTTAACGAACGACACTATATACTCTACAAAAAATATTCTGGTGTAGCATAATTCAAATACGGTGTCTGTTTTCAAAAATTCTAGATGATATCTTTAAAATGGCAGATACGCAGGTGAAAATTGTCAAATAATAAATATGAGTAGCTAAGCTCTTAAACACACAGAAGTATTTAATTATATCTTGGATATATGAGCGGTAACTTTTGATTTTTCCTCAGAAGTAATTGTTCAAGGTAAGTTTTTAAATATGTATTCAAAAATTTCGAAAAATGTCATAATGAAATTTTTTTGGTATTGCATCAACCATCTATAAAACATCCTCGATCTTAATATAACTATTGAAATAGTTGTCAATAGATTGCTAACTATTAAAAGTGTTTTGCAACATCTTGAATTTTTGAGATTAAAAGAAAAAGATGAAACTAATGTTGATCCATCAATATCGATTATAATAACTAAAGTTGGAAAAGTTGTAATCTCTATTTTGAACAGAGTAGATATTCCTATTCGAAGTGAAAGAATAATTAATACGATGATAACTGAGAATAACAAGCGTATGTCAAAACTTAAAATAGAGTGTAGTTCTCATCCAGAAGCGAAAAAGTTTGATGAGGATATTAATAAATTTCAAGAAGATATTGAGTCGTCTTTTGATTTAGTAGAATGCAAATGCATTCTCAATAATTTTTCTTGTACCACAGATAAAAAAGTTCCTCAAAATTTACAAGAGTTTTTATTCAATTTCAGAACAAATTCCATCATAAATCACAAATAAAACGATACTATATTCTCATAAATTTATACCAAGAAAGAAGCATTTTATTGGAATTGTTAATAATCTAAATATCTATCGAGATGAAACAAAGAAGAATAATCTGTTAGAAGCTGATAGTTTTCACTTGCATATCCTCCATTTAGAAGCAGCCATATAGAATTTTTGAAAACACACAGGATTTGAATTTAGCTACTCCAGAAACTCTTTTGTAAAGTATATAGTGTCGCTGACTTCGTTTTATGTCTATGAGAGAACGATTTCTGTTTTTTTTTTAGATTAGCTACTAGCAGTTATCTTACATCATCAAACTCATAGGTCGAGATTGCTTTTTATTGATATCTGGCCATTTTGAATTGCTGAAATTGGATATCGGATTTGAATTCAGCTATCTCAAAAACTTCAAAGTAGGGTTTATAGAATCCTTACCTTTGTTTTATGCCACTAAAATCACTAATTTTAACATTTGTTTCTTTTCTAAATTCATGTTGAGATATTGGAAACGATAGAATTTTGTTTAAAACCAAATACACAAACAGAATTAGGTATATTTTAAGTTTTAAAAAATATTGGCCCTGCTTTTAACTTGTAAATTTTTTTTTAATAAAAACTAATTTCTACAGTCAAATTTCAGTAACTACGATTACTCTTCCTTGCAAACAGGTTAAGCTAGAATGAGGTTTGTAACATAAATTAATGAGGTCATATCCATCATACCAATGACAGCACAGACCATGTTTTCCTAAAATTTACCTGAGGCTATAGGCAGAAAATAAGCTTTATAATTATAATTAGCACATTTTTTCTCACAGGTATCGTTCGTACTTGAAATTCAAAGCACATACAGCAGAAATATAAATTAAATACTCTGATACTAGCAATTTATCATGGAGCCAAATAAAGGGAATGAATTCGTGTTGAAATTACAGAACTTTTGTCTCCATCATACTAGCTGTGCCCATTTAATGTAATTTTAGGAAGCTTTGTTCTAACTTGTGTGTTTGAAATTAATTAAAAATATGTTCCTTTTATTTATTAGATTTTGTAGACACGAATAATGATAAAAATTTAATTTTGAAACCCGTTTTGGCAATATTCTGTAAAGAATTTTAATACTTGTTTTAGAGCTTTGCATGAGACTGTGACAGAAAATGTAATGAAACAAACATTAATTATTTTATGCTGATTAACGTGAAGTATATTCTACTAAAAGGAGGAATTAAATAATCACCCTGTAGATATATTTTTAACCATGGGAACTCAGACAGTATGTATGTATTAATATATTTAACGATTCTCCCATTATTAAGAAATTGAAGACTAATCAGATAAAATCACTATAATGCAATATATGTTTGTTATTACTTGTACGAATAATTCGTATAACAAAAAAGAACAAGTTAAATACTTCCAGACCACCAAGAGTGAATAGGTTTTTACATGATCGTTAATTTAATTGTCTTCTATTTATAGAAAGACCTAGAATAGGTTGATTAACTCTTTTGTTTCAAAAAAAAATAAGAATAAGATGCTCAGAGACCAATTCGGGAAATAAGTATCCGGCTTAGAATGGCTGACACCTTTTACAGACGAAAGGACCGAAACTTTCAAACTTTTGGAAATAGAATTGGCAATTACAGAGTTGCATAGGATGAGGTAGGTACCAGCGGGGTTCCGGGGAATGAATGTTTGAACTTTTAAGAAATAATAATCTTCAGTTACAATCTGGGATTCATTAGAAATTGTAGGTTTTGAATATATATATATATATATATATATATATATATATATATATATATATATATATATATATATATATATATATATATAGTTGTCATTTATATTAAACCGCTTTTGCATATTTAGTACTATAGCCAAAACACACAAACACACTGATTAATGTAAAATTTCTCGTTTTGTTGGATTAATTATTTAGTTTTGAATTGTCAAAAACCAGCTGACTGTCTCAGGTTTATTCCTTCGAACAGAGAAGCGCTGGGCCACTCTCTGCGGTTACATTTACACCATAACACGTAATATATAGGGGCTGGTTTTTAAATTTTTTGGGTGTTTTCTTGGAGTTGAATTAGATTTCCTGTTTTATTTTTAGATCGGCAACTTAGGCAAAAATTCACTTTTGGTTTTTTTCATATAACAATTTAGCGCAACGTTAGTATATTTTATTTCTCTCATATTACAAACTTGCTATCACAATCATAATAAACTAAAAAACACACAGTTCAATTTAATTAATACTTTTTTTACGGGCACGTTGCGAGCGAAATATATCAACGCAATATATATATATATATATATATATATATATATATATATATATATATATATATATATATATATATATATATATGAATAGTTTGGTTATTCCGGGTTTCAATCCGTTCGTTCAAAAAATCGTTTTCACGACGTTTCGCCAAAATTTCATTTGGCATTTTCAAGTGCGGTTCGTCTCGTTACTCGCTGAGAACTGATGGTGGCCTCTGATGGCTTTCAAGTTTTGTTTAACTGGCTCGCTTCCTGATTGGATGAGCGGCTTCGCAGGCTCCTCCCCTCTGTCGAGTGCGATGTATTTTGTTCTTGTATGCTAGTCTCTCGTATGCTAGTTAATTTTTGTTGTTTTCTTTCTTGATTCTATATTAATGTTTTCCATGTAGTTGGAACATTCATAGCATCGTCTCGTTTATTCAGCTGTCCCGCCTTTTCGATTCCTAGGGCCTCTCTTATGACGCGTACCTTGTAGTTCTGTACTGGTGCTATTTCTTTTGTTTTTTCGAAGTCGATGGTATGTCCCGTCGCTTGGTGATGTTGAAATAGGGCTGAGGTTGTCTGTTTTAAAGGCTATTTTTATGTTCTTGGATTCTTGCTGATATGCGCCTGTTTGTTTGTCCTATATAAGTTTTATAGCAATCTGCACATGGAATGCTGCAAACACCATGACTTTCAAGGTTGGTCTTGTCTTTGGAATTTCCCAGGATGTTGGCTATTGTTTTTTGTAGTTTAAATATGGGCTGTATGTATGTATTAATTTCTTAAGATTCTTCCGATTCTGTCTGTTATTCCTTTTATGTATGGTATTAGGGCTTTGTTTCTTGTTTGATCTTATTCTCTGGTCTTTGTTGTAGTCTTCTCTTGTCTTTTTATGGCTTTCTTTATATCTGCTTGTGAGAAACCATTCTGTTCTAGTGCTGTTGAAATGTGTCTTATTTCGTCTTGTTTTGTGTCAAGTTCTGTTAGGCGGAGAGATCTTGATACTAATGTGTTGACTACTGCCTGCTTTTGAGAGGGATGATGATGTGACGCTGCATTGAGATATCGGTCAGTATGTGTGGGTTTCCGATATACGCTGAAGCCCAGGATGTTGTTGTGTTTCCTAGTTAATAACAGGTCCAAAAAAGGAAGTTTCTTTTCTTGTTCGATTTCTAGCGTGAATTGGATTCTGTGGTGGATATTGTTCAGGTATATGAGGAAATAGTTCAGGTGTTCTTTTCCATGTGGCCAGATTATAAAAATATCATCAACATAGCGTTTCCAAAATTTCGGTTTTAAAGGTGCCTTTTGCAGTGCTTCTTGTTCGAAATATATCATGAAAAGGTTGGCAATGACTGGTGAAAGCGAAGACCCCATAAGTGCGCCATCTGTTTGTTTGTATATTTGGTTATTGAACATGAAGTATGTGTTCTTTAGGCAGTGTTCTGCAAGTTCAATTGTGTAGGTTGGAAAATCCTCGTTCATGACGATTTTGTCCAAAGTCTCATCCAGTGGTATGCTTGGATATAGCGATTTTATGTCGAGGCTTGCTAAGATGTCATTTTCTTCGAGGTGAATGTTTTTTATCATTTTAGTCAGATGCTCGGAGTTTTTCACGAAGGAATCAGCCAGTTCGACTCTTGGTTGCATGATACTTGCTAGATATTTTTCCAGTTTTTGTGTAGGGGATTCTACGGCGCTCACTATTGGTCTGAGTGGTGCATTTGGTTTGTGTATTTTTGGTAAGCCATACAGTTTTGGACATCTGCTTGATTTTTCTCTTGGTATTAAAGATTTTTCAGTTTTGGGGTCTAGTTTTGAGGCTTTAATCTTGGCTTTCGTAGTTTTTTCAAGGTACGTCGTTGGATCTTTATTGGTTTGTTTGTAAGAGGCGTCTTTGAGAATTTCTGAATATATCGCACTCGGGAAAGGGGAGGAGCCTCCGAAGCCGCTCATCCAATCAGGCAGCGAGCCAACTAAACAAAACTCGAAATTCATCAGAGGCCACCATCAGTTCTCAGAGAATAACGAGACGAACCGCACTTGAAAATGCCAAATGAGATTTTGGCGAAATGTCGTGAAAACGATTTTTTGAACGAACGGATTGAAATATATATATATATATATATATATATATATATATTGTCGCAATTAGCAATGCCCCTGGTGGTAGGGACATGTAGCGAGCAATCTATTTTCGACCACCCTAGTAAATGTATGGATGTTTCGTCCGTTAACGTGGTGGATTCATCAGTGGTATCTTTCCCAGACATCCTTGTACTTTCCACAAACTTGGACCTCTATTTAAGTCCAGTTTTGCCACAAAGCGTTGGTGAGATGTTATGTTCCACAGCAATATATATATATATATATATATATATATATATATATATATATATATATATATATATATAAAGTACGATAGAATTAGTATATCTGAAAATATGAAAAATTAGGCAACTCTGCCAAGTATTAAAATACACCCAAAAGGCTACCATTTAAAAATTTTTAACAATTTAAACAATAATAACATAATAACGTCTATATCGATGGAAATTTTGATCCCTTGGCGTTAACAAAATATTTATTAAAACCACAAAATCCGAGCTTGTCCTGTCCTATATAAATATTCAATTTACAAAATACATACATATTTTTGATTTGAAATACGTTCGTATAATTTTGCACGGCTGATGATCTCCAAATTAATTGATTTTAAGCAGATGTCAAATTTCTCATGAACTCAGCTCTGCCTTTGTGTTTCCGGTTTTGTAAAATGAACCATATAATTATAACCCGGAGTGAATTATGAATAGACAAAATGAATTTGGGCTGTATAAAAGCGTGTTTATTGTTCTCCAGTCAAAGGAGAAATTTAATATGGAGAAGAAAGATTAGTACTAACATTGTTTATTAAATGAGAGCATAATATTGTTTGAACGAGCTTCTTGTATAAATGATTTATTAACCGAAATTTCGCACATAATGATTCTTGGTTTAATTTAAATAATGTCGTAAAATTTTAAAAAAATTTAATAATAAGCACTGGTATACGTGGGAGTATTTGATCCAAAAAGCTGGTCAAATCATTTGTATCCATTATTGTTAAAAGATTAAACACTGACATACATAGTCTTGCAATAAATTCAATCCACAATAAAATTAGAGGTGATGCTCTGGAGCTCAGTATATCATATCTGATCCTGATGCCTGATCCTTTATACATATGGAGAGGAGTACACCAACGCTCGGTTTTTGGTCCGCTTTTCTTTATATTATATAAAAATTTATTTATTTTTTACACTGCCTTACAGAAGCAAATTCCCTATCACTGGACAGGAAAAAGAACAGTGTTACTTAAGTCCTAATATTACATACATAATACGGACAGTAGAATAAGTGTAACATAATCTATAAATCAGTCACAGAAAACTGTAAACAAAAATTTGATTACAGAATAATTACAGTGAAATATATCAAATTTATCTTTCAGGAAATCATAAAGAGAACACATAGAGTATAATGGGGACAATTATAATACATTATTTATTGGTTTAGCCAAATAGAAAAACACTGGACATCTAGTTATGATTGGAACATGAAAATTAACTGTTTCGAGCAAATCAGTTGCCAAAATCGTACTATTAACCAGTTTGGACAAAAAGATTAAAAGAAGCCCGTTACTGCGCTTCTCCAAAATGATGAAATTAAATCTTGTCAACAGACTTTTATCGAGGTGTAGTAGTTAGATGATAAAAATCCATCCGATTTCAAGCTTAAGAATCTTAAGGAAGGATAATGAATTTTCTCTAATTTTTCACTGTGTACATGGTAATATGGATGCCAAATAAATGAGGCATATTCCATTTTGTTTCGTATTAGGGAATAATATAACGTGATTATGACCTGGAGCGACCGAAATTCTCGGCTAGATCTCACCAGAACGTCTAGCGTTGGGTAAGATCTCGATACTGTTTCATGAGTATGATGAACAAATGTAAGTCTGCAATAAAGTGTAACTCCTAGACCTTTAGTGAAGTTAATCAGCATTAGAAAAGCACCTTGAGAATAACATAACATGACACTTGTCTACGTTTAGAGGCTGTTTCCTTTTACATACCAATTATTTCATTTCATGAGATCCAGTTTAAGTAGGGAGCTGTTATTCATTTATTAATAAAAACGCTATAAAGTAAAGGATCTAAAACAAGCCCTTGAAGAACACCCGATATTACTACAAAAGTATTAGATCTATGACCACGATAGTGAACAAATTGAGAGCAGCTTAATAAGTACCTTTCAAAAAATCTATTAAGACTATCACTAATACCAAAGTCCGACAATTTGGAAAGTAAAACACCGTAATGAAGTCGATCAAATGCTTTGGGAAAATCCTTATAAACGATATCGACCTGAGTGCTAAAATCAATACGCTTTGAGACATACTGCGCAATAGTATAAAGATTGGTTACGGTTGACTTTCCAGAAGCAAAAAAGAGGTGCAATGTAAAAGGATATTTGTTCCTGAGGGACCCGCTCAAATACTTGCAAATTTTCAATCCTGGTACTATCATCCTTAAAAAAAATATTTTTGATAACTTCCATAGGTCAGGAAAGATACATTTCTGAATGCATAAATTAAAAATTATAGACAAAGGCTCGGCAAACGCCCAAGCAGAATTTCTTATGGCAAACAAAGGACTGGAATCAGGACCCGCAGTGAATCTGGCCTTCAATTTTTTACAGGCTTTTTCATCATTTTCATTTATTATTTTAGATAAAGACATAGGGTAAGAATTGCAACTATGACTAGAATTAGATACATAGGGAGTAAAAACAATCGATGACACTGAATACTTTAGTAAATGAATATACTATGTCAGTGAGATTAAGAAATAGACGGATTTTGTATTTCAGTGTATTCAGCGCTTTCGGTCTAACTCAGACCATCTTCAGGGCTCAGACCCTAGAAACAAGAGAATATGGTCAGCAAATAAGCTTACTCAGTACTCACTAGTCAACGGGCACATCTTAACCCTGCCAGTCCAAGAATAGTCCCCAACAACGCCAGCTTAGCCTCCACACAGAACAAGTCATGTACAATCAAAAAATTTTAAATTTTTTTTTGTTTTAAATTTGTCTCAAATTAAAATTAAAACTAAAACATTCAAAACACTGTACAAATTAAAATTATTAAAACAATAAAACCTTTTGAATAACAACTCAAAAGAGTGAGGTTATGCCACACACAGTCATAGCATAATCTAGCGATAAAAATTGTCCAAGAATTAAAAATATATACAAGTATGTGTAAGCCTGAGTAGAGATTTTCTGTATGAGTTTTATTTTTAATTTATTGTTAATTGTATTTCAAATCAATAATTCAGTGACAATGAGCAAAAAGAGAGAAAAGGGCAGAAAGAAAGGGAGTAAAAGTTTATTAATCTACAGCGTTACTGTTATCGGCCATTCTGTGATACATTTCGAACACTTGGGTTCAGTGGCGTGAAATAATTTCCATTTTTGTAAAAAAGCAATAAAATACGCGAACATAGACGTAGTTGAAATTTGTTGAAATGTGTTAACTATTAATATATTTAGAATGAAGTGTCTGTAACTGAAAAAGATGATCAAAATTATTATAAGATTGCACCCCACGCAATCACAGCTCCCAGACATTTAAATTGTTTAATGATTTAAGGAAAAAGTTTGAAAATGGGGTTGCGGTCATTTACGTGTTTGTTCGTTCTTACATTGAGGCAATGGTCGGGGTTTCTTTTTATCTCCCTACATATTTCAAGATCCTCTCTGTAATCCAAGGTTTTAGAGTTATTACCCCTGGAGTGATATAAGATTTTACTATTATAAGTTGGAGAGAAGCTGTGTTTGGTAAAACTTATATGGTGACCAAACACAGAGGCCTGAGGTTTGTTAATATGTTCTCTAATTCGGACTGCTAATGGTCTAATAGGTTTCCTATATACGTTGAAGAGCAGTCTGGGCAAGAAAGTTGATATACCCCACTTTTTTGAATATGAGATATTAATTGTTTGTTATTGACCAGATGGGAACTGAGTTGATTTACACTCTTAAATGAAATCTTCACGTTTTGAGTGTGGTTTGTTAAAGTCCGTGCTATTTTATTAGAGAAGTGACCCAAGTACGAGAGTGAGAAAAATTTCCTTTGCTGACTTTCATTGTAAGGAGTCGAACTGTAAGCCTCTTGAGATTTTTTCGTGTTTTTAATTTTCTCTATATATTTGTCGATAACTCTATGCTCATATCCATTGTTTACGGCAATTTGCTTCAGGATATTGACCTCGTTGTTGTAATCCTCCGCTGACATGGGAATATTGAGCAATCTATTAACATAGCAGTTTATTGAGGCCATTTTATGTTGTAAAGGGTGGTTAGAATTATAAGGAATTATGTGGTCTGTTTGAGTGGGTTTTCGAAAGATTTTGAAACTGAGAGAATTATTGTTTTTTTTGATAGTTAAAACTAAGAAATTAAGTTTATTTTCGGTTTCTATTTCTAAGGTAAATTTTATAGCTGAATATAGGGAATTAAGACTATTTAGAACATTAATAGCCCGCTGTTCGTTGCCCAGAATAATTGTAAAACAGTCATCCACATAACGAAGCCAGTTAATTATCTTGCTCCCAGAAATCAATCTCAGAATTAATGCATTTTCTAAGTTATCCAGGAAGATGTCTGCTAAAAGAGGAGATAGAGGATTCCCCATTGCCAAACCCGAGGGTTGTTCGTAGTATTTGTTATTGAAAACAAAAAAGTCGTCACTAGAGATGTTGTTCGCTGTCAACAGATTTGATAGAATCGGAAGAGTTTCCATCCTCGGAATCGACGTAAACAGATTGCATACGTCGAAGAAAACAAGCAAAGAGTCATCTGGTATGGTTACAGAGTTCAGTCTTTTGATCAAATCTGTGGAGTTTATGAGGCAAAACCTAGGCTTGTCTTTGATAAGCTTAATCAGAATTACGTTCAAAAAAGAAGACAGTCTCGAAACGGGAGTATTGGTAAAACTTACAACAGGTCGAATTGGCACTCCTTGCCTATGAATTTTTGGTAACCCATATAAACGGGAGTGTGCACTGTTAAACTTTCTAAGATTGATGTAGGATCAGAACGATTGGGGGTTCCTTTTCAATTTCGCTTCAATATTTGCAAGATAACTACTTTCCTAGTAATCTTGAAAAAATGGTCACAATTCTCCTTAGATCTTTTGTATTTCCGCCAAAGCAACTCTTTATTTTTTAATAAGCGAATTACCTTCGTAGTGAACCAAGGTGGATACTTACTATGCTTGAACAAAGTCCTTGGTACTGTCTCATTAAGAATTAAAGCCTCTTCAACAGCAAGACCATCACGTAGAAAATGCGAGTCACTGTCGAGCAAAAA
The DNA here is from genome assembly GCA_034092305.1 of Diaprepes abbreviatus. Classification (NCBI taxonomy): domain Eukaryota; kingdom Metazoa; phylum Arthropoda; class Insecta; order Coleoptera; family Curculionidae; genus Diaprepes; species Diaprepes abbreviatus. The sequence goes on from JASJET010000129.1 coordinate 7,608,036, forward strand.
TTGGTACATCCTAGAAAAATGGGCCTTTCTAAGATTATGTGTGTAATGTTCTTTTAATTTAAATTTATTTTTGTTTGCATGTTCGATAAGGGCATATTATCAACAATGGAGGATGATGAACATCAACAGATAACACTGTGGAATTAGATTCAACACTTCTGCAAGGGTCCTTTGGGCCAAACACCAAGTCGAGGAGTGGATTGTTGTGAGTGTTTATATTATTGAACTGATATTAGTTATAGAAGTTAACCAAAGTATTAACAACATGTAGTTTTGGACTGTCCGTTGCACGACTGATATCTGCAAACATATATTCGGGAATATTCAAATCGCCTAAAAAAACATACTCGAAATGCTATTCCAATCAATCAAAAAAAAAAAAATTAAGATTTCCGAATAAATCGTCGTAGGCCGTGAAACTGGATATACACCCTATGAGTTTATATAATTATTAGAAGATCTAGTGATGTGTAAATAAATAAATAACAAACTTGTTATTGTCTACTGTCCGTTCAATAAACAAAATTTATCAATTTATCAAAATATCTAAATTGACTTCCTCCACCCATAAATATTTTTCTCTTTAACGCTTTCATATTTGATGGAACGTGAAGTCGATTTTTGCCTCTAATTAATATAGTTAAAACGAATGCAAAGATGAGCTAAGTAAATATTAAACATTAATAAGCTCTTTAACAACGTTATACGGCTTTAGCTTTTTACGAAGGCTTTAATCCTAAAAGCCTCGCTTTATTATTTAATACATCACTTTGTTAGAATTCTGCTCAAATTTCTATATTATTTCATAGAAATGCAGTGTTACTAACAATTTCTCTTGTTTTGACCGTTTCATACACGAACTTAACTTGTAAAACAGAACTTCTAGGGTAAATAATTTTTGACCACCCCTTGCTGGTCGCCATTACGTGCAAATATTTATATGGCAGCATTGAATTCCCTGCAAGTTTCTTATACTGGTGTGAACATGTCATGCATATATATCAATTCTATATAACAGGTTCATACAATAACTATCTCTTCCTATAGCATATCTAAGACAATAAGTCCCTCTCCTTTATCTTAGGTGACAGTTTCATTGAGAATATTCAATAAAAAAGACCGGTCAAATTAAAAGTTTCTGTAAAACAAGATATTTAATTTGAATTAATCAGTTTTAGGTTTCTTCAAAATTATAATTTTCGTGTTCAAAGCAAGTAAATTTTTTTAACTCTTCTGGAAAAGCGTAAATATGTTTTAATTTGATTATTTTTGAATAGCAAGCCCAGAATATTATTTCTTACGAATAAATCTGAATGTTTTTTCTATCGCTATGATAGTTGCCACAATTCAAATTTCAATATCCAGTCCAGTTTAGTTAGTTCAGGTAAATTTACCTCATTTTTGCAAATACTCAATATATAGTCATCATTCATTTTCTGTGCTTAGCTTTTTTTTATATATTTTTGGAATTTACCATTATCTTTTTTTTCTCGGTTTTTCTAGGCTACTTGTCTAGAAGGTACTTTCTTTATTGACTATTGAACAGGATTTATTTATGGTAGCAAAATAAATATTGAATGCACAATTAATATTTAAAGTTTTACTTCTTTACTATTTAAAATGTAATGTGTAATCTTAAATATCTAAGATTTAGTTAGGGTTAATATTTGATTTTTAACTTAACAAACTTTAGTTCTTCCATGAATGAATCTACATTTTTACTAAAGTAATGTTTCACTGGTGGTAGGGGGTTTTAATCGAACACATAGCTAAAGATTATAATAATATTCTTAGAAATAACCTTATTCGAATGGAAGGTGAAGTCTAAGAATAATCAAACACAGGGTAATGTATACCAGGTAATACAAAAAAATTTTTAGAGAGCGTAGGAGGAAGATCTTGATAAATAGTTCATATTCTTCATCCTTCTCCTCCTCCTGCTCCTCTTAAGCTCTCTCATATAGTCACTACTCCACGCCACCTTTCAACATTTTACTGTAAAACCAGACGTAGTGTGTTCTAACATCTTTAGAAACAAAGCATTACCTTAGTGTACATATCCACATACATTTATACATTTTATTGAAGTATATTTTTTGAAACTCATTTGGCATCACTATAAAATTTTTGTTAATCACTTTTCTTCTTCAAGTATTATATAGCAAATTACTTATTTCTTTAGCTTACTATAATATATATATATATATATATATATATATATATATATATATATATATATATATATATATATTTGTTTCAAATAAAATTAACATAATGTTTATTCAATAGTTGGATTTTTTAAAATGATCTCCAATTCATTTTGCGCAGTATATCTTCTAAACGCGATATTCAATTGTTCTTCTGATACACAAGTTTGCTCGTGCAATCGACGACGAAAAATAAATAAGTTATTAGTAATGCCAACCTATTTTGAAACAGGTTTTATGTAAATATTTTTTTAATGGAAAAGATATAAGATTTATTTTCTCTAAACCAAAGAAAAGAAATTTGCTTTTGGCTAATTTTTTTCTGGGCTGACAATTCCGCCCCATAATTTTATTTGTTGGGATAAACAGATAATAATAACTTGTTTATTTATTTATTTTATTAATAAATAACCCAAGGCTTCTGTGGGAAATCGTCATTTGTTTTAAGCCTTATTATAAAACAAATCGAGCGTAAAAAACTACGCCAATAAATTCTAATGTTCAAGTGATTTATGCAGATTATGCATTGAATATTTAATATTCAGCGGTATATTTTATGTACAAACATAACCATAATTTTGACAAAATAATTATTTGAGGCTTTATTATTTCTAAGATAGCCTCAAGGTTTACAAATTCGGCTGCAGAATATTTTTTAATTAATTAAAACTCAGTTTTGGAATTTAAAAATTTATTATTTTTATTTAAACATATTTAATTGTTCTTCTACTATGTAAAATATTAAAATTTATACATAATTGTACTAATTATTTAGTTATACAACAACAGTATGCTAATATTATCAAACAAGGTCTACCAAAGAACGCATATATCTGGTAGTTTCAGAATTCACATGACCCTATCTAGAGAAACTCTGCAGAAGCTGGGATCGATAAAACGATCAGATGTTAATTTCAGCCCTAAAGAGAAAGCGTTCAAGGTTTTGATATAAATTCACTATCCATTTCTTTGAAATGTCGATTTAAATTATCTCAAAACTGACAGTATCAACAAAATCATAATAATATAATCGCCAGGGTATAATGGATATTTCCAGCATTCATTCGAAATGATCGGAAGATTCTGCTTCCCTTTCTAAGAAAAGTTTTCAGATGTAGCTTAAGATGGAGTTATGTACTAGCCAGATATTCAGTAATGACGATAATATACTAAAAGTAGTAAGAACCGGGTCACAACCCAAATCACTCAAACCAATCAGTCTAACCTTCTGTTCAAAAGCCTGAAAAATAACTAAAGGGTACACTAGAAATGGAGCAAGAGTCCGAGGCCCTGTGAATATACGTCAGTATGTATGCTCGACTTGCAAACTTCACATTGAATAATCTAATCATAAAGATTACCCAATCTAGAAAAGGTATGAAGATAGCGGTGGGTGCCTTTGTGGGCATAGAAAGAGTATTTAATCAGTTTTACTGGAGAAGTAAAACACCTGGAGATGAGCCTGTGTGAACAGTTTAACTATAACTCCCATATAGACAAAACAAGATACAATTAGAGGCTCTTGCAGAATATGAGTAAAAACCAGGAGTACAGAACCAAAATAAATAAACTGGTTCGATATCGTCATTGGCCTGTAGTCTGGAAGGGTAAGGAACTTCAATGAGTAACTCTAATCAAGCTCTCGAGGTTACAAAGACAAGCATATTTGGTGATTACAGGAACATCCATCCAACTGCGGCTATCTTACATTTTATTACTTGTAATAGACTTAAAGGGGAAGCTATGAGAATTATATCGAAAATTTATCATGTTACTTGTAATACAGAATTGAATGGAAAAAAGGTGAAAAATACTAAAATAGAAAAATTAATGAAACAAAACAATGTTAGGCAGGTTCACAGATCTTACACTTTCAGCAAGGATCTTGGTTCTTTTTTGTACTATTTTCAAGCTGAAAAAAATGGAACCAAAATTAAATAGACACAGTAAAAGCAGACTTTGCCCTGTTAAGGGATGAATCACAAACAGGGGAAAGTGTAAGAGCCGAAATATTGATAAACTCTCTAAAAACTGAAATATCATTAAGCCTTGGCAACTGGCATACAAATTTATTTTCTAAGTAGAAATCTTCGTAAAAAGATTGTGTAAAATGATTGAAAAAACTGGCTTGCGCATCAAAAACTATAAAATTATGCTTAGTGAAGCGGCTCTCAAAACACATGAATTATTCTAATATAGATAGTCGGAGACTCTAGGCTAGTCGGCAATGAATCATCAGAAGATTTACTTGACAAAAATGGGGCAAAGATGACTTTTCTACAAACAAAACAAGTGTTGGGGGATAGGCAGAACAATACTGACTTAATTTTCCAGAAATGGCACATGCTAAAACATTTATTAAAGGCTAATTCGTTTATAGATAACGTTCAGAATTCGATTTGTTCATCATCACAGTTAGGATAAGATTCGAGAACCAAACTTCATGATAAGGAGACTTTATTTTAAAATAAATTTTTGTTCCTGTATTATTCGTGTTTAAACTGCATACAGAGTGTCAGCAAATACATGGAACTTTTGAAAATAGGATAATTTAAGTTAAATTAGCTATATCTGATACTGCTTGATTTAGACGGTAGAAGACGTCAAAGTTTTACGAAAATATTGATTGTCCTCAAATTTTTTGAAGACATGTCAATCGAATTTAATGATTTTTCGGGGTGTGGTCTAACCAGGGGCGGATCCAGCCTCTCTCTTTGGGGGGGGGGGGGCGGTGATATCACAAAAGTACAGTATGGCAAGAAAAACAAGTTGTCAACGGGGGGGGGGGGGTGAAAGCAGCATACTCATTCCTAATATAAAAGGTAGAATGGGTTCTATTTTCCTGAACTCAAAGCTCTAGGGAGGGGGGGGCGATCACAAGCATACACATTCCTATACTCTATTCAAGAATTAGAGAGAGTAATAAAACTGTTACCGAAACCTCCAACGTACCTGCTCCAGTGCCGCAGATAACTGAGAACTGCCGTAAATCTAATTATATTTCATTATATTTAAATATATTTTATAAATTTACTGCAACATAAAATTTCTGATAGTTTAATTTAATTTCTGTCAGTGAGCAAAGTACGTAAGGTGTAATTTGGTCTTAGTGATTTATCTTGTTTTTTTTTCCTCAACGAAAAACTTATTACGATGAATGTTTATGATGCTTTAAGATATCAATATCTAGATAATAATTTTAAAAGCTCTGTTGAGATGTATTTCAACATGACAGGAGTTGGAAAATCTACTATGTACAGAATACTGAAGGAGAAAAAACGATTGGAATTGTTAGTACTCCCACGCCACATTCGATCATAGGCAGACGAAAAACCTCATTGGAAGAAGAGATGAAAACTGCAATTAAAAGGGTTATATATATATATTTTATTATGAGAAGCAGATCCAAAAATCAATGAAGATCGCGATTTACCTGAAATTAAAAAAACTGATCTCTGGAAATTGCGCAGAGAACTTAATTTTTGTTGGGAAAAACCAGATAGAAAATCTGTTCCTATAGATCATCCGAAAACTGTCCGTTGGAGAAGTAAATATCTCTCTCAAGTAAAAGGTAGAGTTGCTAGAAAATAACACAATTAGTAATTTAACTAAACTTTTGAAAGATTTTTTTGAATAAAGTTATTGTGGAAAATTGGGAAAAATCCATATAATAAATGAATAAAACAAAATGTGAGAACTCGATCTCATGATCGATGAGATAGAGGAACCAATTATAATTAATTTGAGCGAAGATAGTTTCACTGACTTTGATTAGGAATTAAATACGTAATGATTACTAGTGTAAACACAATTTATTATTTAAATTTTTGTTTTTGTTGTATTTTATTGTTTAATGTTGTTTATATGTTTTTTAATTTTTTTATATATTTTTATTTTAGTGTGTCCCACTCTTCAATTTTATAATTATTTAATTCTAATTAGCCGTCAGTTTTTTATTATTTTATTATTGTATTTGTGTCTTTTTTTTAGGCGTGTAGAATTAACACGTTTATTTTATTTTTTTGAGGCTATCGGATTTCCATATAATAAAGTAAATTAAATTAAGATGTCAGTGCAATAGAAATAAAAATAAGTAGGTCTAATTTTAACTTTAATATATAAAAATTAAGTACATTTGAATCTCTTTTTAGTGTTTAATTGTAATTCTGCAGATGGTTTAAGAAATAAATAAACTGAAACGTTAAATACCCTAAAAATGTTTTTAATTAATAATAAAATGGCCGATAGCCCCAAAAATATTTTAATATTATATGGACGAATTTATTTTTTTATATATGTTTAACTTTTTATATTTTTGACAATGGATATTTTGTAAGTATTTAAATTAAAACTTTGAATTTTTTGAGAGAATAAGGCTACATTTTAGTCCATTATTATAGACCGGTATTTTTGATTATAAAATTTCTAACCCATTTCTATGAAAAATATATGTATCTAACAGATTTCGCTAAAGATACCGGACTAAAGAACACAGGTAGTTTGCGAAGAGAAAAAGGGTAAAAAATGATTTATTACTCTCTCTAATTCTTAAATAAACTGTAGTATAAGAGGAAAAATCGGGTCCATTTTCCTAAACTCGAAGCTCTTGGGGGGGCGATAGCCCCCACCGCTCCCCCCCTGGATCCGCGCCTTGGTCTAACACTATAATATGACGTTTTATAATGGTATAGTGACATGTTATAAAGTAGTGTAAGTGTAATTAAAGTGACGTCACTTGTGAACAATGCCTCTGATTTTTTATGATATAATCTTTCTATTGGATAGATGGTCGCATATATTTGGAAGCTTATTTACCTGCTGTAAAATTTTTGTTGAATGAGAGGTTTCGCCAAGAAAAAAATATTTTCAATTTCATGCAGATACCACAGTAATAATAAAATAATTTGTAAAATAAATGTTGGAAGTATAAAGATGTATTTTAACAAGATTGGAAAAAGTAACTAAAAAGGAAACTTTAATTAAGCAAATGTGCAAAATGGTCGCAATTTTGCTAAATTAACACTTTTTAAAAAATGGAATTGGACTTTATTTAATAACTGAGGATTACTGAGGTTGCTAGTGGGTGTTCACCGGAGTCTTGCATTATTCTGTTTTAAGAGCGCCTACAAGAAGAAATCACACATATTTAACTTTGAAAAACGTGGTGACCATCTTGCTGGTGCCTCATTGCCTCTTCATATCCATCATTTGGGACATTGGTCGTATAAATGTTACCAAACAGTGACGAAAAAATGGGATGAGATGCCATCATGTATATACTATAGTTCTCGATGAAGTAAAATAGGTAAATTTTCCAGAAGAACTGGTTATATATCCTGCAAAAATTTAGATAAATATTTCTATTTATCCCGTCTGGAATTACAACAGATCTAATAAGGTAGCTATCATTATTACCTGAACAAACATTTATTTTAAAGATATCCTGATGATGTGCAACTTCAATAACATATTATTGTGCAGGTTGGTGACTTTAGATTTTGTAATATATTCCACGTCAGTAAACAAAATTTTTTATCAAAATTTGGATCACAAATTCTTTTGTTTCGAAAATATTCACAAAATGTAAGTAATATGGAAGGATCAATCGATAAAAGTTATTGGGCTTTTTTGACGTGATCTGGATGTAAAAACTGTTTTGTTAAAATATCATTTAACAATAGTTTTAGGGATATCAAAATCACTTTCCAAGAAGAGGATTATAGCGTTTGGTTCTTCTTTGAGGTATATTTGATATTTCCCATATCATTTTTTATTTCCAACTTTATTTGTATTTAAAAATTGTAAAAAGAAACTAAAATTGACGGAAATCTTCCACCTTATGCTCGTTGGCAAAAAAAAATTACTAACCAACATAACCAAAATTTCTCATTTTTTGCAATGAACTGTTTAAGGATTTTATTTCAAATTCAAGAAAGATAAAATAATCTGCAAATATGACTAATGTTGTTAACCTAACTTTAATTAGGGTATTTAATAAAACCAGTAAATAAATTGAGCTGTGTTGCTAACTATAATTTTGGGGATGGGTAATATTCAGAATATTAGTTCTAGTTTAGCGGTTTTTTGAAACAATATGATACAATACAAAAATATTAGCTCTGATACAATTTTTTTTACTAAACACTGGGTTTCCATTATCGTTTGTAAAAATTACTGCGTATTGTAAATAATGCTAATGACAGTTGTTATAATATTATAGCTAAAGCTATATTTAATGAAGTAAAGCTGCAATTAGCTGGTCGTAAATAAAGAATAAAAGCCATTTGGAGTTAAAAACACTCATTATATGTGTTAAACAGTGTGCTGTTTTTATATTTTTATTTTACTTCAGTCAAGAAACTTCCATTTAAATGGGATCTAAGGAGGAATTTTTTTTTAACAAAATTGAGTAATTATATTGAATTTTCACCATTTATTTATTGATATTTTATTTTTATTATAAAGTTTTGGCTAATATACTGATGATATAAGTTAGAGCCGTCGTGAGGTATTTTACGGTAGACAGAATTAACTCAAGTTCGGTTTATAAAAATAAAAGTACAATCAGGCTTACCTAAACTAATTATTATAATTTATTTACTTATATTTCTTTCTCATTAAAATTTGTTTAAAAGTATTGAAAATATAAGTTACAGCCATGAGTGTGAAAGTTGGGAGTGTAGAGAATTAACTGATTCATCAAAAAAAAAAAATAGAATGAGGAAGCCTGAACTAACCTAAATTAATGCTCATCTACTAAGCAGAGAGAATAGGGAGAATAGTAGACTCTTCCGAGAAATCGAATCTGGTAGTATATAGACGGATCTCGACATGATAACAGAGCTGAAGCTAGAGTGTTCAGTGAGAGCACAGGAGTCACAGAGTTTAACTTTCTTAGATTTCATGCAACGGGTTTTCAAGCAAAATTTATGCTATTCTGCAATATGGTCATGGCTGTTAGAAGAACATAAACAGAAAAAGAACCATGCTCGGACAGTAGAGCTTCAACATTTGTATCGAGGTCCAATCAGGTAGCTTCACGACTGGTGTCTGTGTATAAGCATAAACTTGATACTTTGATTAGGAATGACTGTACAATCAGACTCGCGTGAGTTGTTCGAGTATACATGAAAACGAAGAAGCAGATCGTTTGGGTTCCATTTTTGAGGTTTGCGATCGAACCATACGAATCCCAACTAATTGTACCTGTTCCAGTTACTGTCGGTAATGGAGAATTAAAACAGTTGCTGAAAAGCAAATTTATTGACAGTTGGAGGAAAGCTCATGAAATGTGATATGCTCAGGAATATATAGTTGGACCTCAGGTGAGATTTACTAGGGACCTTCTTTCCCTAAAGGAGGAAAAACTGTGAATCGTAGTGAAATTGTTGTATGGAAAATTATCACCTGCAAGGTCATCTTGGCCATCTTTATGGGTTAAAATATTTTTTTTTTAATTTGCCATCCATAGAAAGGTGCACCCTTCTCACCCTACGCTACTGTTGGTTCAAGGTCACACCGTCGGTAAATCTCATAGAGGTTAAATTTTCGCGAACCAAAGTTATACCGCTATTCTTCCATTGCAGACATAAAATAATGAATTGCATTCAAAATAAAATAAAATTCAAGGCACAATTGTTTTTTCCTATCATTATTATTTATTTGGATGTTATACGCTCACACCGAAGAAGAAAAAAGTCTGGTTGCTCCAGCTTCGAAGAAGGAAGTATGGTGGTTTTTTTCTTTTGCGTTATCAAAGTGGTTTCGATCTTTGAAAATGAAATTGGGACTCCAACCTCTCTGTGTGGTGTAAAGGAAGAATTCTGATTATAAGAAGAACAACATATAACTATTGTGGTCAATAATTTAAAGCACCTTGAAGTACAAAGGTCGGGGGTTTTAGGGAATAAAAATTCTCTTCTAGAGTCCCCACGGATAAGCTCACAAACTAGAATTTGCCTAATTTGATTAGAAGGGTCGCTCTAACTCCAAATAAATCCGGACATGAAATGAGCTGGCTAATTGCCATAGCAGCAAATTTATCAAAACGAAGATTAAAAAGCCAAAAGTATGGTAACATAATATAGCTAAATGTCTACGAAAATGAGCTGGACAAAACCTGAAATAGTGACATATTGGGTATTGATATGTTTTAAAATTTTTATTTTCTGCTTTAAATTTGTTATATACAGTGTGACCAATGAAGTCCGCATCATATGGATTTTCTTTTATTAATAGCTTTATTCGAAATTTGACTTTGGCAACAATTTTTGCTTCGATCGAGATGAAAATTCACCAAAAAATAGTAGTCCCGTGATTAGAATTATCTGTCAAATTTTAATTTTTTCAAAAAAAAATTCAAAAGGGAAGTTATGTCTCAAAATATTGAAAATACTTATTAGAAAAAGTTTTTCTAAATTCAATTTTAGCCCATACACCATTTCAGCTGTATAAGATAATTTAGATATTTGACCTATTTTTTAAAATTACACCACTGTTGCAAAATAACACTCAACGCAATCTACATAAAACTTCTTAGTTTTAACATATAGCGAGGTTCATCTGCTTTTTGTTGACCTCACAAAAGCATATGATACGATGCCAATCCAAAAATTATGGCACTTGATGGAGAAGTCTCCAATTAACAATACAGCGATCCAAGCCATCAAACAGCTATACGACCAAGCATTTTACAGAATTAAGATTGACAATAACTTATCAGAAAGCTTTCATGTGACCAAAGGCCTTCGTCAGGGATGTTGTCTATCACCAACTCTCTTTAAAATCTATCTCAATGAAGCTTTAAAGAATTGGAGAAGATCATGCAGTAGAATGGGAATAGAATTAAATAATGACACCCATTTATATACGCTTCATTTTGCAGATGACCAAGTGGTAGTGACCCAAGATAAGAAGACCACGAATTTATGACGAGGAAACTATTTGAAGAATACACAGAGTGGGGATTAACTCTCAACTGCAGTAAAACTAAATATATGTGTATCGGTGGAGAAGAAACAGATTTGGAAGTGGATGACAATATCATAGTAAAATCTTGTTCTGATTATACCTACTTTGGAACAAAGATCAGTCAAAGCGAACGAACTGAAGAAGAAATATTAAAGCGAATAACTAAAGGGAAAAAAGCTATCGGATGCCTAAACTCACTATTATGGTCAACAAACATCTCCAAGGAGAGAAAACATCTTTTATACAGTGCAATATTTAAAAGCGTTGTATTGTATGGATGTGAAACATGGCAGATAAATAAAACTTTAGAACGTAAACTGCTGACTCTTGAAATGGACTTTTGGTGAAGATCTGTCGGAAAATCAAGGATCGAACCGATAACCAACGAGAAAATTAGAGAGATTATGGGCGTAAAAAAAACTATTCTCGATGAAATCGAACAATGTCAGCTGATATGGTATGGACATGCGGAGAGAATGACGGACGAACGTCTACCAAAGCAAATCCTAAAATGGACACCAAATGAAAAAATAAAAAGAGGAAGACCAAACGTTACTTGGATTAAGGGCATTAACCGAGCCATGTCCGAAAGAAACTTCTTTTCAGGGTATTGGGAAGACAGAAAACAATGGAGACTGGGAACCGGAAGGCGTAGAACGCTATGAAACCGGATATATATATATATATATATATATATATATATATATATATATATATATATATATATATATATACAGTTTTAACAAAACTTTTTTCGACATTTTGAGATATAACCCAACTTTTGAATTTTTTTTTGAAAAAAATTAAAATTTGACAGATAATGGCAATCACGTGACTATTATTTTTTTGGTTCATTTTCATCACGATCGAAGCAGAAATTGAAGCCAAAATCAAATTTCAAATTAATATTATATTAATAAAAAAATCCCATGTGATGCGGACTTTACTGATCACACCGTATATACAAAGCAAATTTTTTTTGTTACATAAGAGTTTTAAAAAAATATGTATATTGCGACGTTGCCATAATGCCTTAAAATAGTTTCCCCATTATCACTCCGAAGGGAAATATACATTAACATCGAACTAGACGTAAATCAGCTGTTACCAATGATTAGGCGCTACACTGAAAGCTACCCATCAAGCAAGACGGACATTTCATTAATCACATTAATCAGTATTATTCGAACAATAATATACAAACCTATCAGAGTGTATTATTAGCGACAGATATTGCTTCTAATGCCGACTGAATTGATTCTGGCTAATGTAAAATTAATCTAGTTGATAAGAAATTCATCTACCATAAAGGAGGGGTAGCGACAAGAATCTCAATCGGCTCTAAGGTCCTTTAAATTGTGAAATATTTGAGTAGTGAGTAGTACATAATTTTTAAATAATCATAATATTATTGGGCTCAATAATATATTGATGATTTTTTTTTCATTTTAATTTTATTAATTTGTAATTTTTTGCATATTTTCATATTTTAAATAATATAGGACATAAGATTCTTAAACAGAAATAAGGAAAGAGAAAACGAGACGATTTTTTTTCTTTGAATGCTAATTTTCTCGGAACAAATTTATTTAAATGGTTTGGTTTCTGCCCCCCCCCCATCCAAAAAAAACGGTATAGTATTTAAAAGCGGTTAAGGCGTTGTTATTTCGTATGTACCATAGACAGTGTAATGTTATTGTTAAAAAGTGCTGGTTTTTATGTTTCATGTTTAATTTTAAATTTAACTAGAGAAAACTGATTTTCCAAGCCTTAAAAATGATTTAAAATGAAGCGAAACGTCAGCAACCTCCGGTCATCATACATTGGTGTTTCCGCTCCAAATTCTGTTGCACTCATTACATCGAGAAATTTATTCAAGATGCAGTAACGCGTAAAGGAAACGCCTCCTTTTTTAAAATAGGGTGTGTTTTGTTTTCTAAATGCGTATCGAATGGAGCTTGCCGGTTTTCAGTCAGGCGCTAGACTTGTATGATGTTGTTCCCGAAATCGCTATAGTATACGATATCTTCATAAAGCAGGGACCATAACAACCTCGGGCGAAGAGTTTCCAAGTACAAATTTATCTTACTAGACCATATCGTGATGCGTGTTTGATCCTTTTTGTCGTTGAAAGAAGGCAGATTTAGAACGTAAAAACCGTATCTAAGTTTTTTCTACCTTATTGAACCGCAACGCAGGGAGTGTGGTGCGAATCCCTCCTAAACCACCCGACCCGATTGGAAATCTGGCCGCCTCACCTTTCTTCTCGCTCGCCGGGGCAAAAGGGGAGAGGATGATAATTGGGCTTTTATTTTTCTTCTGTTTACTTCGAAAATTCAAGTAAATTTTGCTTCCAAAAATAAGCATTTGTCTGCTTTGCATAAAGCATGACGAAGGTTGAGCTTGGAATGCTCCAAGGTTAAGATTGTAAAAGAAGGTTAAAGTATTGGGTCAGCCAAGCATTACGGCGAATAACACTTAGCCAAAGGGGAACTTGCAAGTGTTTGAGTTTATAGACCTTTCTGTGTTTATGATTTTCCGCAAAGAAAATGATTTGAAAATTTTGGTTAAAAATTTGCGCAAAAGAAATCGTTGTACAACTTGGCGCATGAAAATCATATACAAATTTGAATGTAAAATCCGCTACTGGAATGTAACGTAATACGCAAAATGAAAAGAAGTAATAAAAATTATTACGCAATGAAATTTTTTAGCGTTATTTTTACTGTACATACTTTCCTTGTAATCTATTTCGTTACGTCGTAAAAACAGTCCATTTAACTCACGCAAGGGATACATCTTATCACTTTGAACCATGTCATAAGTTGCTTTCAATTCCCGCAGTTAAATTCGCTGAGAAGGATGAGAAAATATCCAAGATAATATTTCAAAACCGACCTCTTTTCCCGGGCCTTCCCTACGACAAGAATTCCGAAAACAAGGCGTTTTGGTGGTCCAAAATATATTGGACAAATGAGAGATGATGCATTTCGCATAAAGTATCGAAAAACATGTATGAGTAAGTAAACGCTGTGAAAAAAGTATGGTTAACCAATGTTGCTAAAGACAGTACTAGTAACTGTGGACTTAGAAAAATTATGAAATTTGTTCTAAGTGAAGGTTTGATATAATATTATTTCATAATATTATAGAAATAATAAAATGATTGAAAATAATTTTGGATTGGAAAAATTTGAATGAAATTTCCTGGAAAGAAATATGATATAGGAATTTGTATCATATTCTGGTGTATTGAGGTTATGTTTGGTTAGAGTATTTGGAAACTCATTGTTATTTCGAATAAAATCGCTATCTTTATGTCGGTGATCCGTTACTGCAACGCCAGTTCACGTATGCAGTCCCGAATAGCACCCGACTTTCGAGCTATAGGGTCTGAGGGCTTTGTAGTTGCGAAAACTTACCTCAGGTGTTCGTAAGCAGACCTGAAAAGTCCAACACTATGTTTCATACAAGAAAAATCCTCAGATACCGCATTTAATCCGGATTTTGTGCGTTTCGCTTTAAATCTTCTTGAATCTTTGATTTTTCACTATCGGGGTGCAAGTGATAGTTACTAAATGCCCAAAGATCCCAAAGAATTGATTTTAAATTGTTTTAGAATGGCGAAAACTGGACGTACTCCGAAGACTACGATGCCTTCAAAAAAGATCGTCGTGGTTGTTGTTTTGCGGTACTGGAACTGCTTTGGCGCCGCGGCTGCTGCATGCTGCTTCCGAGAGAATGTGTCGTCAAGAAGGGCGATGCATGTGATCGACGTATTTTGTAATAACTTTTTGGCCACGCCTTTAAAGTTAAAATCCGCTAATCGGAATCCTGGACTTTGTTCCATAAGCACTAATGCTTTTTAAAATTGTAAAATTGAATAGGAAATCGTGTTTGAAATGTTGTGAAATGATGTTTTTCACGTGTAATATAATCTATGCTGATCGAAAAATGTTTTGTTATCAAGTATTCCAGCATGCTTTATACGCGGTCACAGATAGTAACGGTTGGTTGGCGTTGGCTCTGCCTTCCTCTCGAGCGCCGCCTTTGGTGTCAGTTTAACGAAAATACCCCAATATTGATTTTAGACAAAATCGGAAGATGTACAATCTTTAATCCGCCATATTGAATTTTTTAAAAATAATTTCAGATTCGTTATGTGCGACCCCGAAAACGCCCCTTACCAATTTTGAAGAAAATTGGAAAAGATTGATTTTTTCGTCCGCGATATTGGATTCGCCATATTAAATGTATTTAAAATATTTCGTATCCACTATGTGCGACCCCGAAAACCCAATTTTGGAGAAAATCAGCAAAAATGAAATTTTTTTGTCCGCCATATTGAATTTTTTAAAAATAATTTCAGAATCGTTGTGTGCGATCCCAAAAATTCTTCCATACCAATTTTGGAAAAAATCAGACAAAATTAATTTTTTTTGGCCGCCATATTGTCAGCGCCATTTTGGATATTACTGCACCAATTTCGTCCAAAAAAATATGGATCCACCGCAACAACTTCCTGAACATAACGCAAATAATTTCATTCAAATTGGTGCAGCCGTTGCGGAGAAATCGGTGTCCATACATAAAAAAAAATACTTACTCTACGATTGAGAACCTTTTTCCTTTAAAAGATTTATTGAAATCGCAAAAATTCACTATCGCACAGTAATCTATAAAGAATACATAAATAGCACTCAGTCTTATGAAGTCGAATAAAAACAAAATAAGGCCGATTATACAATTATACTTCGAAAAACTTGTATAAACAACAAAACATTAAAAAAAAAAACAACTTGTAAGGTGTCATAGAGAAAGATAATGCCAGAGTGACATTTAATTTCCTTTCCTATATCTTTTCATTTCGGAAGTTATTTGGTAAACCGATGACAATTGATTTGGTTTACACAACAGTAAATTTGACATTTATTACGAATAAAAAGGATCTCGTTTCAATTGTTTGTTATAGAATACACAAACATAAAACGATTGTTGAAAAAAATTTAAGAAGCTTAGTAAAAGACATAATGATGTATTTTCTTTCATTAAAAAATGTATTTTTCATTAAATTGTTAAATTATTCATTATTTCGTTATTAAACACATTCATTCGGTAAAAGTTTATTTTATCACATTTTGTATAAAATTGTATTTATTTTATGGTTAAATATGATCGAGCGAGAAAATAAATTAATTGTTGAACATTGTATTATTAAAATGAGGTTTAAAATGTTTTGAATCATAATTTAAAATTTGTTTAAAACGGGATTTTCATTAAAAATATATTTGATTTATGATATATGTATGTTTGTATGTGACCTGAGCTCACTATCTGCATTTAAGTCGTCCAATTCTATTTCTTTTAGAAAACTTTGAATGTGAGACGGCTACAGCATGGGTAGATCTACTTTTTTTATTCAATACGCTTCCAGGTATCGCATCAAAGGATTTTGCAAGGCGGCGCATTTTAAAAGAGTGTGGATAAAAGTGTCGTCCTTTTTGTCACTAAATCTGCAATTTTCCGTATCTGTTAATCGAAAATTCTTAAAGTGACTATTGTTTTTTTATAGCCAACATCCTGGGAAATCTTAAAGATAAAACCAACCTTGAAAATCATGGAGTTTACAGCATTCCATGTGCAGATTGTCAGCAAACATAGGACAAACAAACAGGAGCATATCAGCAAGAATTCAAGAACACAAAAATAGCCTTAAAAACAAACAAACAACCTCAGCTCTATTTCAACATCACCAAACCACCGGACATACCATCGACTTTGAAAAAGCAAAAGAAATAGCACCAGTACAGAACTACAAGGTACGCGTCATAAGAGAGGCCCTAGAAATTGAAAAAGCGAGACAGCTGAATAAACGAGACAATGCTATACACATTCCAACAACATGGAAAACATTAATAAAAAACAAGAAACTAAACAATAAAGATCAACAAATACACGAGAAACTAGCATACAAGAACTAAATATATCGCACTTGGCAGAGAGGAGGGGCCTGCGAAACCGCTCGTCCAATCAAAAAGCGAGCCAGCTAAACAAAACTCGACATTCATCATAGGCCACCATTAGTTCTCAGCGAGTAACGAGACGAACCGCACTTGAAAATACCAAATGAGATTTTGGCGAAACGTCGTGAAAACGATTTTTTGAAAGAACGGATTGAAACCCGGAATACCCAAACCATTCATATATATTTTACAGGGAGCGCAAGGACTCAAATTCATGAATTTATTTGCTCTGCGACTGATCGGTAGTTTTGTAGAATAAATGATATTTATATAATTTCCTTTTCTTGATGCCTCGACTGCAAAAGTACATGGTATTTATGTCGTTTTTCTTTTTTGTTATTGTGGGCTCAATCCTAGATTGCGAATTCCAACTTACATATTCTAGAATGGCGGTTGCAGGTTCAAAATGCGCACCTAGATCTTGAAGTCGACAGTTTTCCTTTTCATTTTTCACCATCTGTAACTTTAAAATAAAATTGGAAATTCTCGGCAACCTTATTTTAAAATTACAAGGACGATAACTTCTCTCTTTTTTATATCTATTGGTTTAAAAAACACGCAACAGCTCTCTCAGCGAGATCATTGTTGTGACACTTTACTTAAACTGCGGAATTCGTGGTTGGTTTAGTCTCCTATGCCGGATAATGCGACCTCTATTCTTAAAGTAGCACATTTTGTGTGTTGAGTTTTGATAGATTATTTTTTTAATTTAGCGTCGCGCCATCACAAGGTGGTTTTATAAAATACTGTTCGTTTGTGTTATTCTTGTGGTATTCAATAACCCATCGAGATGTCGCCGCTGTGTCTTTTTTACTATTTTACAACCGCGAAATCTGTTTTTCGGACACTGATGCGAGATCATGGTTTCTACCGAATACAATGGCCTGATGAATTTCATACCAAGACGATACAGCGCTGTCGTAATTTTTCGGACTGAGAGTTTTTCCATGATCTTGGAGTCCTTCGCACTTTTGAATATGAGAGTAATATTTATTAACGGTCTTTGTGTGCGCATAACTGCGAATTTTCTATTTTATTATATATATATATATATATATATATATATATATATATATATATATATTTGTGTGTGTGTGTGTGTTTGTGTGTGTGTGTGTGTGTGTGTTAGGTATACAGAAGGAACAACAGAGGTGATAAAATTCAACCCTGGGGTACATCCGATGATACGCATTTTGGTGACAAATTATTTTTTCAAAGACCATCATTAAAACTGATAATACACTTGTTGGTCTCAGATTCACCAAAGTTGAAGGGTTTGCGCATTTAGGTAGGAACTGAACGATGGTTTCTTTCCAGGTAGATTGGAAGTAGCTAATTTCTAGACAGAGATTAATTATATACATTATATAGTTTGTAATATACGGTATAAAATATTTCAACATTTTTACAGATATGAGATCAGTACCAAAAGCATCCGATCTTATCTACTTTATAGCATTCGCAATCTCTAAAGATGAGGCCAGCTTAAATTTGAATATTTTGTTGGAGATATTTGTATTAGATTTATAATAATTTTCCCGACGTATGCATGAAAATGTAAAGTTTCTGAGCTGTTTGTGTTGTAACCAGTCCTCTTTAGACTGGGACATTTTTAATTTTGTGTGAGCTTTATCTTTGTTTCATCATTATTCTAACGGTATCTTCCTTTTGCTAACTCTAATTGCCCGAATAGGTGCGTGAATATTAAACAAATGTAAAATATTATCACTCAGGGATTTAAAAATATCATCAATATCGGGAATGTATACAAACCATTCTAACAGTGTGCTGAAGACCAGTTATAGAGTTATATATTTTTTAAAATCGTTTACTTCAATAATTTTTGGTATATTCCGGTGTTTCGCAATTTTAAGCTACTATCAGTATATGATTTGAAATAAAATCCGTATTATCCGTAACATAATCAACAACCAGATCAGAGCCGCTAACAAAACTGGTATTGATTAAAGTGTTTGACGAGCTTGATATTCGGATGGGCTCATTAATAACCTAAAAAACATCATAAGAATCCAAACATTATGTCTGAGAATTATTAAATTTCAAAGGATTAACATTAACGCCATATCTCTTTGTTATGTCACTATTCCTCGTATTGATTTATTTATTTAAAAGAGTTTACACAATTTTTAGAAAGACTATGTTATTATTAATTAAGGTTTTTAAACGGTATTGTATATTGCTGATGAATCGTAGGTTTGAAAGCAATGCGTGTCATATCCCTCAATATTGTAAAACCCGCAAATGATGGATAACAAATTTTCAATCATTTTTTACAAAGGCTTACGATTATTTTATGAATAAAACCCATTTGAAGGCAATCCCTTTCTTTGTTTTACCATTCTCCGTACCCATTTAATGGAGCTTGGCATTTTTTGGTACGTATTGTTAAAAACACAATAGCTCAAATAAATATCTGGGTGTTCATAATGAAGTTCTTTCAGTCCTTTCTATAACAGTGTCACAGCCTTTTAATTTTGTTTTAGGCTAATGAATATCACGCCAGTTAAGGCGGAGTAGCTTTAAAATGATTTATTTCGTAGATAGAATTTTCACTTTTATCGAGGAGATTAGCTAGTAGGAAAAGTTAATTAAAATGTACGACAAGTGTGAGATTAGAAAAATAATTGTTGCACTTGGATTTATTTTTGTAAAGAATAGAATAACTCTTATTATAGAGTAAAAAAATAACGAGAAATTTTATTTAGGATTCGACAAAAAATGCTCCCCGACATGTTTTATGTTAGGGTTCAGTAGAAGTTACTAACATTATTAGTTATTTCTGAAATTTTTTTGTACGAGTTTATAAAGAAGATATGCCGGTAATATTTTATAATACAGATGTGTTTTTTTTTATCGAAAAGTCAATTAGAACATTGGAGATTAAATTTTAAAGATTTCTTTTCATTTCGTAAATTAATAAACGTGACTTAATCGTACCTATTTTCAATAAAAGGATGAACTACTTAATGTTAAGTTAAATTTTTTTAGAATCTGAAATTTAAAGACTATATATATATATATATATATATATTGATTTCCTTGAACAGTTAATATTTATTTTTATTTTTGATTTTTTTTTTGGGATTAGGTTCATATTTCAAATACAGTTTTCAGTGCTCTGACGTTTCGTTCTTAATTTAGAACATTTTCAAAAATCATCGTCTTAAATTTAAAACCAATGCTGTCTCTTGGACCAAATTTTTCGTTAAACGTCACAAACGACAAAAATTTACCGGTCACCGAATATATAGCTGCAATTGAGTTGGCAATAAAGGACAAACCACAAGACAATAAAGATACAATTAGAGCAGAAGTGACAAATGTTATCACAAATCACAAAATAAAAATCAGACATAAAAAAATTAAGACCAACGACTTACAAAACAAAATCAAAACAAAAATAGCTCGCACACGTAAATTTTTAAAAGAAAACCCCCAAATAATTGTTTTAAATCCAGACAAGAGCAATAAAACAGTGGTGATGAATAAATCTGATTATGAAAACAAAATGAATGAACTGTTGAATGACCAAATAACATACCAAAAAATAAATGGCGATCCAACAGACATAAACCAAAAGAAAAATAATGAATTCGTCAAGAAATTATTAACAAAAAAAAGAAATTAGTGACGCTGAAGTGAAAGATCTCTCAATCCATAATGCTATTCCTCCAAAAATATACGGACTACCTAAATTACACAAACCAAACATTCCATTAAGACCTATTGTTTCCTGCATACAATCACCTTTTTATAAATGGTCAAAATATCTCTCCGGCTGTATCTCAAATATTACAGGAAAACATAACTTTTATATTAAAGAGACTATCACCAAAATAATTGATAAACGAACACATAAGTTTTATAATAACGTAAAAACAAAAAATATAGAACATAAACAGCAAAAATATGTGGCATTACCTTACACTAGTGAGCTGTCAGAAAAAATAAAATACATTTTAAAAAAGCATGATATTATCGTATGCCACAGGTCACATAATAAATGAAATACATTGTTCACAAATTTAAAAAGTAAAACTCCTCTAATGAATAAATCAAATATAATATATTCGATCCCTTGCACAAATTGTCCCAAAAAATACATAGGCAGGACGAGCCAATTACTGAAAAACAGATTAAATGGCCATAAATATACAAATGACGCCTCAACAGCGTTAAACAAACACACACATGACGAAAAACACACTTTTGATTATAACAGTACCATTATAAAAAACAAAGATATGAATTACCAAAAATTACAGATAAAAGAAATGATTGAAATTAAAAAAGATAAAAACACCGTTAACGACAGAACAGATATGGGAAATTTGAGCCACATTTACGCAAGCCTAATTTAAACAAAAATATTAAGTGTTCGATCCGGATAAATAAGAATCAAAAATGGAATATCCTCTTAAACATAAAACCAAACATATACCTTGTTTGTTTTTTATGCATTATAAAATATAAAAAATATAAAAAAAATAAAACACATTCGCATTCCATGTATCCTCAGTAAACGATGTAAAATTTAAATTTTATTTAGTAACACAACAGCAAAATGTCAAGGTGTGTACCGTTAAAATTAAATATTTTTAAAAAATTTTAAAGTTTTGACTACTGTTTTTAAGTGTCTTGTTTGTTTTTCGAAATTGTAAATATGTTTTTTATGTGATATATTTTAATTATATATTTTTAGGAGGAAAGAATTTTGAAATTGCCTTGAATAAAGGGCGAAACGTCAATCGTTTTGTGTATTTATTAAATATAGAACCTAAACCCAAGAAAAGACAAAATAAAGAAAATATATATATATATATATATATATATATATATATATATATATATATATATATATATATATATATATTCTTCGATATATTCTAATGATGTTACAGAATTGTCAAATAGACCTTAGAATTATGAATCAAAGTTTGATCTTAGTATTATTATGCTGTTATAATGAATATTAAAACTTAATTAACAGCTACTCTCCCCATTGTTTAAATCAGACATAAGGAGGACTATGAAATTTTTGGTCTGTATTGTGTCTTGAACAATAGCTTGAATAAAAGTGTTAATAATTAAAGTTCATTTGAATTCTTTATGGGCGTTGCCCTTTTATTTCACCTTAAGGTAATGAATAAAACGCGTGTCAGAACTAAGTGGACCTAAAATGTTTAATTTTATATATGCTAATTCTATACCATTTTATACCTTATAAAAAGCTATTATTCTGTTAATGGTGTTTTAGTTTCGGCTAAATAAAAATTTCATTTTCAGGTTTAACAATTTGGACAAAGATGTTAATTTACTTATCGGTGACGTGATTGTAGGCAACCTGGCTTTACCAGATTTGTTTTACGATGTTGTTTTGTCTCTAGTAAAGATATAAATGTATATGTATATCAATAAAACACTTGCCTGATATCAAAATGTTTTCCCGTAGATTCAAAATAAAGAGACTTATTTATTAGTAAAGAGATTTATGTAGAAAAGCAAAAATGTTACATTGTTCCATCTTATCAAAAATTCTATTACGCCAGTAAAACATAATCATAGGGCAATTAACTTATTTGGCTCTAAAACAAGAAGAAAACCCCCTTCTAATTTCAATATTACTTTTAAATATCGGAAAAATTCTGCACTGGTCTTTACGCAAAACCTTACCCGAGTAGTTTGCTTTGCTTAGGTCTTTAAAATATTGCACGATATTTATTACCAGAAATATTTGTGACCGGTCCTTATTATCGAGCTAAAATTTTTAATCAAGATTTCTTGATATTTGTATCTCATCAGTGTATTTTCTGAAGTCTAATTTCGGTAATTTGTCTATTATTTAAGTGTTAAATCAATTACAGAAAATGTGTTTACCTGTCAAGTGTCACATTTGATATCGTAAAAATTCTCAATTTAACAAAACAAATGCACAGGAGTATCGACACTCCATTTTTTGGTAATATTTTGAATCCTTAATACTTTTCTTTTACTTTTGTGATGCTTTTTGTGATCTCGAATTTTAAAATTGGTTGAAGTAATTGGTTAACGTTCAGTTGGTATTTTTTTGCTATGTAAACTATAATATACCAAAGATATTATTATTTACAAGCCAAACGGCTTCACACTCCCTCCAGGGATTATTCACTCATACCAGGCATACAAAGACACCAAAAGTATGAAGCTCTGTGGGAACAATTTCCATGTTATCGAGTCCTAGGTGACGTTGTCTGCTGTATTTCCTACGAACTTTCGGACGGTTCTCGCGGTTGCAAGGAGAACTGCTTTCTGCACAAGTTTATATAAATGCTCACTAAGGCCCAGTCCCATGATGTTCTACAGGAGGTTCTTTGGTATCACTCCAGTTGTTGACAGTATTATGGGAATCATTTGGACACTATTCATTGCCCATTGTCTTGGGATTTGGATCTCCAGATCTCTGTATTTGGCGATCTTCTCGTTGTATTTTGGTCTTAGGTTGTTGTTGTTAAGTACAGCAATGTCGATTAGTGTAGTTCGCCTAGAAATTTTATCTTTTAATATAATGTCTGGTCTATTATGAGCTACTGTCTGATCCGTTAGAACCGTTCGGTCCCAATATAACTTGAACTGGTTGTTCTCAAGAATAGGCTCCGGATTGTACTTGTAATAAGGCACTTTTCCTACCTGTAATAGGTTTAACTTTTCTGCTAACTCTTAGTGAATTATCTTAGCGGCTGAGTCGTGTCTTTCCTTATACTCGGTTGCGGCAAACGCTTGGAATCCTCCAATTATGTGCTGAATTGTCTTCGATGTTTGACAGCCATATCTGCATTGGTCATTTTCTATTGAGGGATCTCTAATGATGAACTTCCGATACTTCTTCGTCGGAATAATGTGGTCTTGGATAACTAACAAGAAGCCCTTTGTTTCCGGAAACATCTGTCCTGAAATCAACCAGTAGTTCGACGCTGAGTTGTCGACATTGTCCTGATTGACCTCATTTGGATGCCGTCTATGAAGTGGTTTCTGTAGCCAGGTTTGTAACTTCTCCTGGTCTGTTTGGTGTTGAGAAGTAATATCTTGTTCCCTCAACTATAGCGGCGTTGAATTGTCTGCCTCGCATATTGCTCGATGTAGTGTGGAAGCATTGTACGTTCAATAGCACTCCGAGGGTGATGTTTTTGGGCTTTTGTTAGGAGTGTCCTTATTTTTCTTTGTAGGTTTTGGATGTCCATTCTGCTCCATTTTACAATTTCAAAAGAGTAGCTTACCGCAGAACAAGCATACGAATTGAGAGCCTTAAACAAATGTCTACTGTTTAAGTTAGTTCGTAATACCCGCTTTACCCTCCTGACAAATTCCGTTGTCAATTCGGCTTTCATAGTACCATGGTCAATTCTTTTAGCCCGTTTTATACCTAGATAGTTGTATATTTGGTCTGCTTCCATTGCAGCTATAGTTTCACCGTTCTGCATTTCAAAATACGGCACTTATCAAGTCCAAATTGCAGTCCGATATCCCCGGAGAACTCTTTTACAATTTTAAGCATTTATTCCAGCTGGTTTCTGGTTGCAGCCATCAATTTAAGATCATCCATGTATAAAAGATGATTCACTCTTACTATCTCTTCGTTGTTATTTCTAAACTGAAACCCTATCTGGTGGAGTTCAACCGGCATGACAGTGAGTTCATTGCAAGGCAGAAAAACCTTGAAATATTCCTCTTTGTATCGGAATGGGGTTAGTTTTGATGGTGTCGCTGGATGGTACTTGCAATTGGATCCTAGTTCTCCAGCTTGACATGATTCGTTCTAAAAAGGAAACAAAATTATTATCGACCCTGTACATTCTCAATATAGTTTTGAGCCACTCATGTGGCACCGAGTCGAAGGCCTTCTTATAATCCACGTAAGCAGCAAAGAGGTTTCTTCGGTTGATACAAGCTTGGTTACATATGAGAGAGTCAACAATCAATTGTTCCTTGCATCCCATTGCTCCCCTCGTGCATCCTTTCTGTTGAGTTGCAGTGATGTTATTTTGCTCACAATGTACATAGATGCGTTGGGTCAAGCAGAAAGTGATCACCTTATACAGTGTGGGAAGGCAGGTAAACTATAATATTATACCTCAAAGCATTATTTGCCGGGTTTTCGACAGGAACCTTATCTACCTGCATAATTCCAGGACCTAATAATATCCACAGATCATGGAATTAGATACAAGATTGCCATTCTGTTATCCTGATTGCACTATTCACTGTGTTATTACCGATTATTTAATCTATATTTTCTTCTTCCACCAATAATTATAGACAACAAAAAATGTATTGTAGGATACTCTTATTGTTAATAAGTTTAAAACAGATTGAAAACATATATATATACTTGCTCAATTACTTGGATATCATTTAGTATATAACTTCACTTATCGGCGACCGAAGATTACCCAGTTAGATTAAAATAAATATAACTTTTTCTTATTAGACATATTTCCCATTTTATTCCTTTAAAATAACCACACATTTCACAGGAAAGTAAAGCTAAACATCTTTTTATTATAAAGAGAATCGATGACAAGACATTTTAAATGAATAAGTTATTAACAGGTTGTATCCCGAAGAAATCAAGAAATTGACGGATTTTATATTTCTGTGTATATTTTTAAAATTATTACAATGTGCCATGCGCTTTCGGTCTAATTTAGACCATCCTCTATATATCTGTTTTTACTTAAGGAAATCTGACCAAGGTAGTAAATTTTGCAACTACACTGATAAAATAAATATAAATAAACTTTACGATCATGTTCCTGCTACAGCAATACTCAGATAAAATGACGAGAAAAGCCAAGTTACTTTACTAACACAGAGGTTTATAGTTTCTGGGAAGAAAAATACCTCATTATAATGCTTGCAATCGTAAAATCATAAAACGATATATATTTCTCCAATCTGAAATTATTTGTTTAATGGTAAATAAAGAGCGCATGCAGCAGCAATTAAGTAGTATATGGACAGTAATTCATATTACAAGTAACATATTTTCCCATTGGTTTTATTTCTGGATATTTCTTAATTTTGTTTAAATTATGGATTTTTCTAAAATTTCGTTTCATATTTTTCTGTTATTAAGGTTAATAAACTCAAGAGTACCTCACACAATGCTTGTTTCTTAAATTTCAGCCTTACTTTGTCTTTTAAGTCCAAGTGGACATCTCTCCTTGAAGCTTAATAAAGATTACAACTTGGTATTTTCTTTCAAAATACCTTTTTAAAAAAATATGTTGAAATACGAACATTATAAAATTTAGTATCTTAAATCAATAATCATAATTTGACAAATCATATTTTTTAAAATTTATTATATTAAAATTAACATTTTTAACGTTTAACGAAAGGGTCGCCATCTCTTCTCAACGTACGCTATTGTTTTCATAAAGAATGTTTAGTAAATAAACTAATGAAATATGACTGAGTATATCTTTTTCATCTTTAATTTGTATATCAAACAGTAGATTCTCACTGTGTGATGCCTGGCTCCTGATCGCCGATATTGAGCTTTAGATTCCCATACTGATTGGAGAGAAAATATTGACTCATAACAGGTTTACAAACATAGCAAAAGTATAAAGCTGAAGTTCTGTGGTAACCCTTGCCATGTTATCGAGTCCTAGGTGACGTTGTCTGCTGTATTTCCTATGAATTTTCGGACGGTTCGTGCAGTTCCAAGGAGAATTGCTTTCTGAATCGGTTTATACATATGCTCACTAAGGCCCAGTCCCTTCATGTTCTGCAGGAGGTTCTTTGGTATCACTCCAGATGTTGACAGTATTATGGAAATCGTTCCAACGATGTTCATTGCCCATTGTCTTCGGATTTGCACCTCCAGACCTCTGTATTTGGCAATCTTCTCGTTGGATTGGCCTCGTTGGCCTTAGGTTGTTGTTGTTAGTATAGTTCGACTAGAAATTTTACCTGTCTGGTCTATTATGAGCAACTGTCTGATCTGTCAGAACCGTTTAGTCCCAATATAACTTGAACTGGTTATTCACAAGAATAGGCTTTGGTTTGTATTTGTAATAAGGCACTCTTCCTTTCTGCAATAGGTTTAACTTATCTGCAAACTCTTGTTGGAGTATCTTAGAGGCTGAGTCGTTTCTTTCCTTATACTCAGTTGCGGCAAACGCTTGACACCCAACAGTTATGTGCTGAATTGTCTCTGATGACCGACAGCCATATCTGCATTGCTTATTTTCTATTGAGGGATCTATAATGATGAACTTCCGATAGTTCTTCATCGGAATAATCCGGTCTTGGATAGCTAACAAGAAGCCCTCCGTTTTCGGAAACATCTGTCCTGAAATCAACCAGTAGTTCGACGCTGAGTTGTCGACATTGTCCTGACTGACCTCATTTGGCTGCCGTCCATGAAGTGGCTTCTGTAGCCAGGTTTGTAACTTTTCTTGATCTGTTTGGTGGTGAGAAGCAATATCTTGTTCCCTCAGCTGTAGCGGCGTTGAATTGCCTGCCTCGCATATTGCTCATTGTAGTGTGGAAGAGTCCGCTAACCTGTAGAAATATGAACACAAGTTTATTATTTGTTGGTCGAGCTGCTTACCAATATCCACCAATCCTCTTCCTCCTTGGTATCGTGGAAGCAGTGTACGTTCAATAGCACTTCGAGGGTGATGTTTTCGTGCTTTTGTTAGGAGCTGTTTCATACCTAGGTATTTGTATCTTGCTTCCATTGCAGCTATAGTTTCACCGTTCTGCATTTCAAATGCTCCTGGTTGTACCTTACCTTTAACGATGTTTAAAATACGGCACTTGTCAAGTCCAAACTGCATTTCGATATCCACGGAGAACTCTTCTACAATTTTAAGCATTAGTTTCTGGTAGCAGCCATCAGTATAAGATCATCCATGTATAGAAGATGATTCGCTCTTACTATCTCTTCGTTGTTATTTCTAATACTAAAGCCGTATCTGGTGAAGTTCAAACGTTTTGAGAGTGGGTTCATTACAAACCAAAACCATAATGGGCTAAGCGAATCGCCCTTAAATATTCCTCTTCGTATTGGGTTATTTCAATTCTTATTAAAACTCTTTTAGTAATTTCCTCCACAAATTTCTAATTGAAAACTGTTGTTTTAATTTCTCTTAGGTCAGTCATTGATAAGTTCTCAATGGCTGATACTCTATGCTATAAATAAAAGCTCTACATTTTCGTGTTAACAAACATTTAGCTTAATAGTTAAAATACTGACTTTTGAATACGAAAACACCAAAAACAACTCACGTAAACTACAGCGTTTTATGCAATCTAGTGCAATTTGTAAAGAATCTTTCTCTTTCCCTTTATAGTGCCAATCTAAGCTTACTGGCTCTTTCTACAAAACATTTGCAACACACGAGAATTTCTCCATTCGATTGTGTGTTATACTTATGCATGCTGTTTTATAGCTATGTACGATAAAGCCCCTTAAATTGCTCTTTTACCTTTGTATTTTATAACAGTAATTCTGGTAGACCACTAAACTTGTTGGTATTACAACTTCCGTGCTTCAGATATTTTTTGCTATTTGTATATAAAAAGAAAAATTATGGCTGACGGCAACATTTTATTGCTAGGAAATTTTTGTTATCTTAACTGACGAATAATTGTGGTTGCATGAGATATAAAAAGTTTATTTCTAGAATATTGTAAAACTTGGATTTACTTTATTACATCTCATATAATTGTAAATGGGTTTTTACAGAAGACATTTATAACGCTTACGTAGAAAACTATATTTTTAAATGAACATTTATTTGTGGTATGTGAATATGTAGAGAGAAAGAATATCGCTTTAAGCAAATTTTACGTTTTCTTTTAATTTCTAACATGGACAACATTGTTACGATTTTCCCTTTTTAAAGTCACTCACACCCTTTCCTAACTGCTTAACATTTTCACGTTCAAATATAAAATGACCTCAATTACTGTTACCCTATCGCCCTATCCCTATTTAGGTATATACCTATAACACCTATTAGAATATACTTGAATACAAATCTAGAAATTTCAATAAATATAACTAAACAACGATGACATATTGAAATAGTATTTTTATAAGGACTCAATGTTTTAATAAGGACGCATTAAAACTCTTCTAGTCTTCATTTATAATGCCCCCTCCTAATTCTGACCGTTCCTATATGCTTCATTTTGACCTTGAGACAGTATATGGTCCTATCCAAGCTGGCATCAACTTAGGTGATGTATCTTTCTTCTTCTGTGGATTTAATACCCAAACTCTATGATCATGCTGAAACCCTGCCGAGTTTACCATGATGTCTTATGAATTGAGTAATGCCTTCATTACCAGGTATTTACAGAGTTTATTGGAATGTTGAACTAACCCGACGTAGTTTCTACAAATCCTATTAAGTCTTCCGAAAATGACTTTCTCTGTGTTCTCCCTTATTTTGGTTATTTCTTTAGCTAATACTCTGATTGGCTCATTATTAGGGTTCTGTGACAGAATAAATTCTTCAGAGCTGAAGTTGTCGAAGGAAAGTCCACGTTGACGAATCAGGTACATATTCAAAACAAACTAATCTTTGTCAGCAACTAACACCAAATGGTTTAATTCTAGCCATCCAAGTTGAATCTCAAACTTGTATTTCTCCAATCACCTCAGCTGCTAATCTAGTTACAAAGCTTAATGTTAATTTTCGGGACTGGATTTTAAATATACCAACAAGGTTTGATTTATCATAGATACTGCATCATCAGTGTCAACAATTATGCAAATAGATGTAGCATGGACTTTTTTATAGGTTGAAAAATGGCACCACATCATTGTTTTTAAGTTGATTTTCTCTCATCTGGACCGTGCTCTACTCTGAATCGAACTCTCTGAATAGAAAACCATTCTCTTTATCTGTTTTGCTATAGTGCCTGCATTATTCCTTATATGGTCTTTTTAACACGGTTTCTGCATTATTATGCAGTTTTCCTGGTCGATATTTGATGTTAAAATTGCATTGTTGCAGTTTTCCCTAGTTTTCTTCGTTGCGGTCTCTAGATGGTGAACTAGACCTTAACTTCACCTGACAGTCCCTACTCATAATTCTAGATTATCCGCATTTCTAGTATTTCACCCGGCCGTCCATTCTCATGTATCCAATTCATCCATATATGTAGCACTCGATCTAGTTTCTGCTATAACGTGAAGTATCACTTATCCTAGGTTTAATTTTAGAATTGCACTGTTGTAGTTTTTTATGATTCTGGTGAACAGGATCTTAATCTCACCCAACAGTCCCTCTCACGTATCAAGTTCGTCCACGCCTACAGCAATTGATCTGTTCCTTCCTATAACGTGAGGTATCTCTGATTGTGTCTAGTTGTTTAAGGATTTCAGATAACATTGCCTTCATTATTTAGTTCTATAAATCCTTGTTTTCCTCTGTGGCAATAGCTCTTATTTTTGGCCTTGATACATTGTAGGTTGCCTATATTTTCAAAGCCCTGTCCACAACACCTCAATTTGCTTATAAGCAGCGTAAACCGAATTTCTAGATCGTCAGCTCTTCTTTGAGTCCTTCTGTAGCTCTTGTGTAAATCTTAGTCTTAAAAATAGTAATGGTAACTCGAAAACGAGTAATAGTAACTACGATATGTAAAACAACTCTTTTCAGATAAGGAAGTGCAATGCTAGCATATTCAGAGAAGGTCGGATGATTACCAAGAATTCGTAGGGTTGTTACAGATGAATTTCCCTAACGCATGCACCTAATGAGATCGTCGTCAATTTAAAAATGAAGTCTAGAAATTCTGGCAAGTCTATGCCGCCATCAGATAAGATCGTCGTTGTTCTGAAAGAGAAAGAGAACGTCAAGATGCTGGTTGCTAGAAGAAATGAGGAAATAGAAGACTAAAAAGGCGAATATCTTCATGAGACGTAGGAATTTTGGCACTGTATGACGAAAATCCCTCTATGCTGCCTGACTGCGTCTAAATTTGATACACAGCTATAACTTTTTGGAAGCGACTTTTTACTACTTCTTTCTTCTTATTCTTCTTTTTTGATACCATGTTTGTTGGCTGCTGCTGCTGTTTTTTCGTAATCTGGTTGTGAATTTATAGAAATTCCGCATTTCACGCATAATTTTCCCGGTTTAATCAATGCCGTCGATTGGTATCCTTACGCGAATTTGAGACATTGTTTTTAACGAATGGTTAAAAATGGTTTTAGACTATAAAGACCGACATTATGTAATGGATTATAATGATTTATTTTAAAAATATAAATGCAAAAACGTATATCTACAACATTCTTTTCTATTAATAGACTTGCCGTTCATGCCAGGGGATTTCGGGATGTATCTATGACGCTTAGCCATGCCTCTTTAAGGAGAAAAAGACTGGTTTGCACCTCTCTCATACCAAGCAAGCTGGTACACTAGGATCCTCGGTTTATTCTTTATATGCCTATAATATTGCCAAATGCTCACATTCACACTAGACATTTCAATAAAAATGAATTACAAGGTTTCGAACATACCAAGTTTATTAAGATAACCTCAAAAGAGATTTATTTTAACAACTTTATTTGAGTTTTGTTATTAAACCTCATTTTAAAGCAAAAAAGCGGTATTGAAGTCGCAAAACTACATCCACGCATTTCAACCGAATGTTCACTCAATGGAAATTTGAAAATGAAAAATGCATTAACTAAGCAGCTTACTCGCTACATAATCTCTCTTTTACATTTGTGTGCATCAGCTTAATATTTCGCAGAATATGATGTTAAAATAACCGCCCCACAGAAATTTCATCATTTAATTAAATGAAGCTTGACTTATCAATACTACACAAAAAAGATTTGAATAAAATATTAAGTATCTTAATACTTACGAAAAGATCTTTGTGACTGCAGTTTAGAATAAGGGATTGACTCATATATACAATCAAAAATTAATTTAGTTATTTCTATAGTAAGAAATACACTACGCCTCACAAAATCTAGAGACATTACTGTTGTAATGGGGGATTTTAAAGCAAAAATCGGCCAGGGTAAATGTGATTCCATACGGCTTTGGAATTCGCAATAATAGAGGAGATCGTCTTATAGAATTCTGTCAAGAGCATAATCTAGTAGTAACAAATACCTTTTTTAAGCTACCTACACGTCGTCTCTATACATGGAAGTCACCAGCTGATAAGGACAACAACATAGTTAGAAACCAGATTGATTACATCTTGATAAAACACAGATATCGAAACGCATTACATTCAGTAAAGGCGTACCCAGGTGCGGATGTATTTTCGGACCACAATCCCCTTATCACTAAATTCCAACTTAAATTAAAAAGGATAGAAACAGATCATAACATCGAAAAACTAAATATACACAAATTAAAATCAGAAGAAACGAAAGAAAAGCTGAGACAAGACATCAACAGAAACTTAGAAAGAAGACAAGACAAGCCTGGGTTAAACGATGACAACGTTTAACAACAGTTGCAGTTTCTCAAAACGTCAATTATGGAACCAAGCAAGAAAGTACTTACAACATCAAGATACAAGAAAGAAGATTGGATGACAGATGATATTTTGGAGTTGATGGATGAAAGAAGGAAACACAAGACTAACAAGACCCCATATCAACAGTTGCAAATTCAAATAAGAAGAAAAATGAAAGCAGCAAAAGAAGAGTACCTTTCTGGAAAATGCAAAAAAATAAAGAAGGTGCAAAATAAGTACGACAACTTCAACTTGCATAAAAAAGTCAAAAAACTAGCTGGAATAGAAAAGAGAAAAACCTCAAACGTATTGCTAGGCAAAGAGGGAAACATTATTATGGAAACACAGCAAAAATTATGCAGGTGGAAAGAATACATAGAAAAACTATTAGAATATCAAAGACACGAAAATTCTTCTATAAACAGTCTAAGCGGTGATGTAGGGCCTGAAATTACTAAAGCAGAGGTCATTTATGCATTCAAGTCGATAAAAACTAATAAAGCTGTTGGTCCAGATGAAATGCCAGGTGAGTTGTTGAAGCTGATCAATGATAAAAATTTGGATTTATTGGTGAGATTATTTAATACAATTTACACGACAGGAACTATCCCCCGAGAAATGTTAACATCAACATTCATATGTTTACCAAAGAAAGCAAGTTCAAAAGAATGAAGTGACTATCGAATAATCAGTCTCATGTCACATACTTTGAAAACCCTTTTAAAAATTGTACACGCAGAATACATTTCAAATTGGAGCTGGATATTAGTGACACATAGTTTGGCTTCCGGAGCGGGGTGGTTGCAAGAGAAGCATTATTTGCTTTTAATGTGTTTACTTAAAGATGCTTAGATATCAATCAGGATCTCTATATCTGCTTCATAGATTACAACAAAGCTTTTGATAGGATCAAACATGACAAACTGATAGAGATTCTCAGAAGCAAAAATTTGGATGAAACATATTTAAGGTAAATATCAAATCTATATTAGAATCAGCGAGCGGCAGTAAAAATTGGACAGGAAATGTCCAGTTGTTAATAAAATAAAGATACAAAAAATATTTGAGTAAATGTTCAAATTGACGCCCTTGAACTTCCAAAAAATTTTCGCACCTAAGCAGGAACTCTTCATGGGTGTTTTTTTTTTATTAACTGAGAATTAAGTACTTTAAATGCTATTCTGATGCACTGCATGTAATCTTCCATAGGGATTAATGCGGTATACTTTCTTTTTGATTTTCCCCCAAATAATAAAATCAAGTACTGTTAGGTCGGGGGAACGAGGTAGCCAAAAATGTGACTCATTCTTGGCTATCCATTGATCATAAAACAAGTTTTGCAGATGATTGTTAACTAAATGATTATTATGTGGAGGCACCCCATCATGTTGATAGAATAGATTTCTATGATCAGCCAGCGGCAAGTTATCTAATTAGTTCACTTTCAAATTTCTCATGATGTCGAAGTAACGCTCACCTATAAGTTAAAAAACGTATTTTGTATCTAGAAATCATCAAAAATAGCTAAGTTACCATTCAGATTATCTTTCTTACAGCACAATATACGTTAAACTGCCAAGACTCTTGAAAATTTAATTTTCTAAATGGATGTACGTTTGAGTCGCTCCAATAGAGAGAATTGCGTCGATTAAACAATCCATTTTTTGTGAATTTGGCTTTGTCCGACCAAATAATATTATCCAAAAAACCAGCATTTTTTTGTTATCGACGTAAAATAAATTGACACAACTCTACTCTTCGTGGAAAATCAGTGCCTTATAAATATTGTACTATGGAATATACATAAGGATGAAAATTGTGTTTCCACAAAATCCTTAAAACTGATGTTTGAAATAATCCAGACTCTATGCTACTTGCCTTGTAGATATTGTCGGATATGCGGCGAAATATCCTAAAATTGTAGTTTCAATATTTTCATTATTAGCAACTGGTTTATTTCTATTTCTTTTTGCATTTGTGGATCAAAAGTTTTCTAAAATACTTTTAAAGTTGCTGTTTATGTTCTATGTTTCTTGTTATTACGTTGTTATAAAATTTATATGTTCATTTATTAATTATTTTGGTGATAGTCTTTTCATTGAAATTATTATTTATTAGTATATTTTTTTCTTTTTACATTATTCTTGATCAGCAGCAAAAATATGTAGCATTACCTTACACTAGTGAGCTGTCAGAAAAAATAAAATACATTTTAAAAAAGCATAATATTATCGTGTGCCACAGGTCACATAATAAATTAAACACACTGGTCACAAATTTAAAAAGTAAAACTCCTCTCATAAATAGATCAAATGTAGTATATTCGATCCTTTGTACAGATTAAATGGCCATTAATATACGAAAAATGCAAACACACACAGGGCGAAAAACATACTTTTGATTATAAGAGTACCATAATAAAAAACAAAGATAGGAATTACCAAAAATTACAGATAAAGGAAATGATTGAAATTAAAAAAGATAAAAACACTGTTAACGACAGATCAAATATGGGAAATTTGAGCCACATTTACACAAGCCTAATTTAAACAGAAATATTAAGTGTTCGATACTTTTGATAAGAATCAAAAATTGAATATCCTCTTAAACATAAAAGTAAATGTATACCTTATTTTGTTTTTTTTTGCATTGTAAAATATAAAAAAAAATAAAACACACTCGCAGTCCATGTATCCTCAATAGACGATGTAAAAATTGAATTATTAATAGAGTAACAAAATGTCAAGGTGTGTACCGGTAAAATTAAATATTTTTTAAAAAAATTTTTTAAATTTAAATACTATTTTTAAAGTGTTTTGTTTGTTTTTTAAAATTGTAGATATGTTTCTTGTGTGAATGTTTTAATTATATAAAAATATTTTTAGGAAATAGACCAAAGAAAATTTTTGAAAATACCTTAAATAAAGAGCGAAACGTCAATTGTTAGCTTTTTTTGTTAAATAAAGAACCAAAACCCAAGAAAAGACAAAATAAAGAGAAAATGATATAATCTATGGTTCAAGAATCAAGGAAATATAATATATATATATATAATATATATATATATATATATATATATATATATATATATATATATATATATACAAACTGAACAATATGATCTTTCTGTAACAAAATCCTAGAGTAAGCACATTTTTTCCCTTTTTCAGAACAGAGTTGTGGGACCTAAATAGGGCGCATTTTTTTTTATCTCACCCTGCATTCCCTCAACATGAAATCGATATCTACATTTACACTTCAACATGCTATCAACTCCACTTTGTTCCTAGTTTACATATTTAATTACCCAGACACATTTTATTGTTATAATTAAACGCACAATATTGTTTTTAGGGTTGAAAATGATAGTTAAACTGAATACTGATCGTGCTTCAAACGGCATCCTGCTATCGATTGAATATGCCGAATTGGTAAAATTTACAATTCCGAATTGTAATAGCTTTCACTCTAAGCTTTTAAAAACAATTTTGTTATCAAATTAACACCGAAATTTGCTTTTAATTTAATTTATATAACGGTTATTTTTATTACGTTTCTTAATGCACCAATTTCTTCTACTTCAGCGGTAATAAAACTGTTAATTCAATATATTTTTTTTAATTGATAATTTTAAAACTTACATAAAATTAATGTAAATTTCATTTGGAAAACATTAACTAGACAAAATGGGGTCGACGGAATGGGTTTTACAAGGATATTTGTTAAGCATGTAGATTCGTGAACACTTCCACTACTATTGTACTATACTTAAGTCATGCATTTAGGATTATTTATTTTGTTTATTTTTATTCACTTTTATTTAAATATTCGTATTACAAACATCTTACACTAATTAAATGTAAGAGTATATTACTTATAACGAGATTGAACTCCATAAATTAAAACTACGAATTAAAGGTAAGGAAAACTTTTTCGGTACATGCGAAATTATATTTTTTAACTCCTTGGAGCTTATAAAGAACGAAATCTTTCATTGTTTGCCAAATTGAAAATCATGTTCCTTGGGTTTAGATCGTGTCAAAATGAAATTATTATCTGACGTTTCGTCTACTATTGCACAAGGCATCTTCAGGGATTCTTACTCTATAAGATTAGAACAGTGTTTTAATCTCGTGGAGTAAGGATCTCTGAAGAAGAAATTTCGGATAATAATTCCAATTTGGCACGGTCTAAATTCAAGAACCATGATCTTCCTTGGAGCTTGTATTAAATAGGTCAATGTCATTACTTTGCAAGAATCTATTACAACATATTAACCTGTATGATAGCGGTGAAGTACTAGTTTGAATTTTGAATATATTGTTTACAAAAGTGTCTTTTATTTAATTAAGAAAAAAACGAATTTTTTAATCGCCTGTGACACGAAATATTAACAATTAAAATATGCATAATTAACATGCTTGAGGTCACTACATATAACAAGATGCCAATACATTTTGGAATATCTCAAAAACGTTTATACCAAATTTTTTAAAACTAATGCAACGTAGGTCCAAAAATTGTGAATTTTTTAGAAAAAACCCGGCATTTCTCGACAGTTTGAGGTCCATTTATATGTATATAATTGGCTAGTAAAAAATCTTTAAATATAAAGTTATTCAATAAATAATGAATGAAAAGTATAGAATGGTTTTCTCTTCTTTATAACAATGTATGAAATTCAATACTCTCAAGCAGTGAAATATACGAAATCATATAAGAATATCTATTATGTTTTCTAATATAGAGGTAGATCAAAAAATATTTTTGGGTACATTGTATTTGATTACTGCTCGCAAAAGTTTGCTGCAACGAAATCAGAGAATCACACTTCAACTGTGGTCTCGCTAGCGCTTTATATAATAGTATTACGAATCAAACCAGGAAAAAAGTGAAAAATTAAGACAGAACTGCCTCCATTTATAACCATGGCCCTGCTTGCGCCCTAATCGACTTCCAGTAGGCGCGCTCAATTACCACATGTGAAAGAAATTACAGCTCAAAAAAAAAAAACACTGGACAACAACAGCCGAATGAAATGCATAAATTAGTTAAGCCAATTCGTTAACCATTAGCATTGTCCACTCAAAAAAAAGAATAATAAATCTAATAAGTATCCAAGTAGTTATTTTTAAATTCAAGAAATATAAATTAATACATTAATAGAAATTTCCTGATTTCTGCAACCCAATATACATACATTCCCATCAAGTGTAAATATAAATGGCCGGAAAAAAAACAAGATCTATCTAAATACAAAAAAGGTAGCGATAAGTTTGATATTGATCGGAAAACATCTAAGCACAGTGTAATGAAATACCAAAGTATACTGTGTTAGGGATATTGTAAGATTTATTTCGTAAATTTATTGTGCAAAAAGTGTTTAACAATATGTCATATTAGGCCAATTAGACTAGTGCGATCTGTAAAAATCCATCATTATTTAGCTGTTGAGAGCCAGCTTGCTCTGTGCTTTCTCCAAAAGTTGTACAAAATTTATTAATTAATGAAAATGTGCGTGCGTTTTTTTTCTTTTGTTGGAAAAAGACAGTTTTGAAATCAAATTTTTCACAAGATGGAATTAATAATAAATCTCAAAATCGTCCATCCTGGTTGCAAAATGGTAATATATAAAAAATGGCAAAAAAGGTAAGTTTTATCTGATTTTTTTCGATCACTTATATCTGTCTCTGGAGACCTTTATAATTGGGCAAAAGAAGCTTTATTATATGATAAAGTAATGTACCAAATTTCGATCAAATCGATTCGATAATTTTTTCACAATAATTTTGCAGAATGATTTTTTTTTCAAAAAATTGAAAATTTTTCAAATTTGATTCAATTAAGTATGAAACTTTCTATATTTTTTTACATATACTGGAGATCTCAAGCTTTTTAAAGTTTTTTTAAAAATTAAAATGGTATCATTGGGGTCTCCTCAGGAACTGTTTAAGGTTTATCGTCATTTTTTTGCTTATAAACAAATTGAATGAAGTTTTTTTTTAATTCTTTTGAAAATATGATTTGAAAGTACTTTAGTCTATGCCATAGGTAAAAACTAGTGCTGTTTTTGACGTAAATTCCGAGATTTATGAGATCTATCCAAGGGTGTTGGAGATAATGTAAGAACAAACCTTACATAAAATAGGTAAAACAGCAAAAAATCGGTTGGGGTCAAGAGGAAAGGGGTCAAAGTTGGCTACAACAGATTTTTTGAATCGACAAGCCAAGGAATGCATTTTAGAAAAAAGAATTTTAATTAAAAGTTGTAGAGATTTTAAAAATCCATAATTTTAGCTTTGATGCGATCATATTTGTCAATTTGTTATTGTAAAAATTCCAAAAAAAAAATTAAAATTCGTCGTTTTTCTTTCATATCAATTATTTATTGCAAAATTAATTTTTTAACACTTTTTTGATTTTAAAGAGAAGCCCTCGATATTTTGAAGAAAACGGTAATTTATAATAGTAAATCGGATAATTATTGCTGAGATATTGCTATTTATTTATCCACAGACGCAAAATGTTGATTGCCATAACATTTTTTTGTGAATATTTTGAAGGGTTCAATGTCCATATCTTGTTAGGGACAGGTGAAAAAAACTAAATCTCAACATTTTGAATATCATTCTAAAAAAGAGGGTGTGCCATATTCATAATTTTTTGAGTTCCCTAGATAAAGAAAACGAAATTGGTCCATTCGTTGCTGAAATACGGCGAATTTTTCCAAGCGCTGCTTTATTTGGGGCTGCGAGTTCAGTTTTATCGCGCGCTAGAGCTCTATTTCTTTATAAAGCGATATTTAAGGGGTTCAAAATTAATTTGTTCATTTACTTCTAACAAGATATGAAAATTTAGGCCTTCACGAAAAGTTTGAATCTTTGTGGAGGTTCAAATGTGGTTTGCTCAAAAAAAAGTTATAGCCTCAACATTTTTCATCTTGGGATAAAGAATTAACAATCTCTCAGCAATAAATTATTCCATTTAATATTATAAAATACCCTTTTGTCGGAAAGACCTGAGTTTCCCCCTTAAAAGCAAAAAAGTACAAAAAAGTTAAT
Source organism: Diaprepes abbreviatus (assembly GCA_034092305.1). Taxonomy (NCBI): domain Eukaryota; kingdom Metazoa; phylum Arthropoda; class Insecta; order Coleoptera; family Curculionidae; genus Diaprepes; species Diaprepes abbreviatus. Next base: position 7,647,810 of record JASJET010000129.1, read on the forward strand.
TTTGCAATAAATAATTGACATGCAAAAAAAATAGCCGATTTTGAAGGTTTTTAAGCCTCTTTGCAATAACAAATTAACAAAAACGGTCGCACTAAAGTACAAATTGAAGGTTTTTAAAGTCTCTATAACTGATACTTGAAACTTTTTTTTGCTAAATATGTTCCTTTCCTTGTAAATTTAAAAAACCTGTTTAACTTAACTTTGCTCCCCCCCCTCTTCGCTTCGACCTATTTTTTGCTGTTACATTTCGGAATTTAGGCCACTAAATTTACCTATGGCTTAGACTACTTGGAAAGACGCTTCTATGGGAAAAATAGAATTTGAATTCTGTCGATTGGTTTCCAAGATACAAGCTGTCAAAGTTGACAGGCGTATTTGGCGAATCTGTAAACAATAAGGGACTGATTCTTGAATCATTAACCTTCGTCTTTCCAAGTATTCTTTAGTAGCTAAAAAACGATTTTTAAGTAAAAGTTCTGCTAACGTTTTTAAATAGTCCGGTTAAAGCCTAAGCGTAAGTTTAGCAACTTGCCTTAAAGAATGACAGTTAGAATGTAATTCGAAGTGTGATTTTACGTAACGCTTAAACACTTCCGCATAGTAAGAACTCAATCAAGGGAAAATAAACTACGGACGTCCATTTAATCAATTTCTGTTTAGGTTTCCCGCATAGCGCTTTGCAATTTAAACGCCTTAGGTAGAAAACACTAATATAGGTTGTAATAATACCGCATAAACCTATTTGAGTAAGCACTACATTGAATTGCAATTTTCCGCTTGCGTGAATTACGTGCTAGCTTAACTGCTTACATCAACACTGTTTTTACTTTACGTACGTACTAAACTGTTCCAGGTAAAGAGTATTAATTTAAACACTAAATAATTAAAATAAAGACAAATTAATAATCATAATAAGAACAATATGTTTAAGATTGTAGAGGAGTTCTTCGGAGAATATAGAAATGCCGTTTGGTCTTGATAAATTAACCCATTTTAAACAAAACTAGAGAAAAGATACAATTGAGAGTATTTGAGATGTAGAACGATCAAATCATTGCAGCAATGGAGGCAGAATAGACCTATAAATACAGGCGCAGATAATTGATCTACGAATTTTGAAGACTGAATTAACCAACGAGCTCATAAGACTGCAGGTATTGCAAACATCCTAAATAGTAAAAATATATGAAACGCACTCAACAACTGTGGGTGTTCTGCAATCAATTGTCCTTTTGACATTGTGAAATGAAGCAGAAAGCCTGCAGAGAACAGTCAGAATACTCATGACAAAGGCACATACATATCATCTCAGTATAGCTACTAAACGGATAATGCTACCAAGATACAATAAAGGAAGAGGATTGATGGATATTTGTAAGCAGTTAGTTTAATAACTAATTAACTTACGCTAGTATCTTCAGAGACTAAAAAAGCCTTCTTACCACAACGGGTAATGTGCGAAGCAGGTGACTCAGTACTGCTGCGGGGAACCATGAACTGACTTCTCATCACCAACCAGACCAAGTGAAATTTCAACGAGAAACTACCTGAAATAAATAATCAGAGACCTCCCCCTGCGATTCAGATCGACCTAAGCCGATATGGATGTTAAACATCAGGAAAAATTCATCAGATAACAGGAGGATGCCACGCATTTGTCGCATCGGAATTTAAGGAGTGAAAAGAATTAGCAGAGAAATCCAAAGTATGTAATGGAACAAATATTAATTATTTAAATAATCACTCTGTGAATAGATTTCCCGTGGGAATGGGGTAGTTATATTTTTTATCACTATCCACGAAAGTCTAAAGGAAAAATAAATCAGTTATCGAACTTAACTTTTATTATCTTTGTCGTTTAAATGTTTTCTTAAAAATATATAAACTCAGTAAATTTATGAAGACATAAAACTAAGAGACCCTTTCTAAGATTTGGCTCTAAATCTGTCGAAATAATCCTACTCTGATTATATAAATAAAACCAGACGTGTTAAGGGTAGTTTTTAACATATGGTATATGAAATACCATTAAAATGTATTAAAATATTGAACGATTTTCCCATTATTAGGAAACAAAAGAATAATCAAATAAACTCATTATACTGTAATATAACTTTTGACCTGTGTAAGGAATCTAATATGGCGACTGTTTTTCCTGATTGCAAGAAAGAATAAATTAAATACCAACAATATGAATAAAAAGGCATTCAGTTTTTTTCACAGACGTTAAATTATCTTATTCCTTTAGTTATAGAAAGAAATAGAATAGTTTTATTAACTGTGTTTATATAAAAATTAAGATTAAGACGCTCAGAGGCCAATTCGGGAGTCAAGCATTCGATATAGAATAGCTAACGCCCTCAGCGCGTAGCGATCGAAACCTTCGAACTTTAAGGGAATGAAATTGTCGGTTATAGGACGTACGACTGAAAAAGTCACTAAAAAGAGGGAGAGGGGGTATAAGATTCGAAGATACTCTTTTAAGGAATAGTAAATTTCAGTTCCAATCTGAAAGTCGAATTAGGGTGATCGGTATCGTTCTTTAAGCCGAGTTCCGTAGTGTATAATCGGCGGGAATGAAAGTTTTCTTTGTTTGATTTGTCTTTGATTTAATTCCGGAAGTTAAGGGAATATCATGTGTTATTTTAGTCGGGCGTTTCGCGATTTTCATACGGTTTGATTAAGTAATATAAATAGCTGTTTTTCGGGTTTTATATCTTTTTTTTTGTTTAATATTTTATTAAGCTATTTATACGTGTATTTTTTTTTAAATTGGGTTTTACGTTTTTGGTTAAAATAACGGCCGAGAAGAGCAATTATGCTAGTTTTTTTTGTAATTGTTATTAGTTTTAAGTTTCCCATTGTAAATAGTTCGTTTTTCTATTTATTTTTGTTAAATAGATTTAAGTGTTTTGAGAAACTTGTTTTATTCAATTTAATTAAAACCTTCACGCGAATTAACTTGCGGACGCGCTGTTGCGAGACCTACAAAACAAGAGGTGTCTTCTGACCAACTAATTAGCAGCCTTTCTTGAGTCCTGAAGTTCTGAGTTGTGGTTGGTAAGCTTAAATAACTGTAGTTGTTTGGTACTAAAGCTGCAAGAGAGCAGATGCACGACTAGACTTCCAGAGTGTCTTTATTGCTGTGAAATTTAATTGTAGGTTATTAAAATAGTTACTAATTAATGTGGGGTAAAAGAATGATTATAGATAAAATGATTAACGCTACCTCAATATGTCATTTGCAGGAGTCAATGATCAAATTCTGTCACAAGTATTGCAGGTAGAAAAACTGCCATACTATAAATAAAACCTGGAACCGATAGTGGAGAACAACGAGTTCAAGCTGTACTGAGATTAACCTAAGCTCACAGATCATGCAGTTGGAGGTAAGAGACCACACCTCATTTTAGGGGATAAAACATCCAGCAACACTAATAGAAATCGTCATCTCTAACAACAATGATCTAAGGGACAAGCATAATGAGAAGAATGCCAAATACCGAGACCTGAAGGTACAAATTCATAGATAGTGAACATCAACCACCATCTGTTTAACATAAAGGGACTGAGCCTTAGCGAATACCTACCGAATATAAGGCTATGCAAAAGGGAATCTTACTTAGGACCGCTCGAATTCATGTTCAAACACGGAGCTCCAATTTTATGACATCTGAGTGTATCTAGAATGAGTGAATATTCCCCTGAAGAGATTACGAAAGACGTTTAGCTAGGTCTATTGGAATATAAGCTGAGAAGCTACTAATGATGTTAATAGATAGGCTAACCGATACAACTAAAACGATTTTTCTATTTTTTACATAATGTCGCAGTTTTTTACTGATAAAATAACATCCTAATCATGTTAAGTTGTTGTAAAAACAGCTATAGATTAGTAATATATTTATTTAAAAATTACCGAAATGGCAAGATTGCTTACTATATTTTTACTGTTAGCTCATTATATTAATAATCCTGAGTATCTCTTTATCCTGATTTGAAATTCTTCATATAGGCCTACCTCATTTCTCTCTACATTTTACAGTTCAATGCTGCTTGTCTCCGTGCCAAGCATGGATTTTTTCAGGTCATTAGTTCATCTTATCGGGAGCCTTTTATTTTGCATTTGCCATCATAGGATCGTTATTGTTATGAATTAATTTTGCCTCAAAATGAAACTTACTGAGGCACGGAGTATAGAAATTCTTACGATGATAGAATATAAAGAGAGGACAAGAACCCAAGAATAAATGTGTCAGTTATTTCAAGAAAAATATCCTGATTTTCAAAAAAAATGACAATGGAACCTGTTAAGGAGCCACTGGGGTTTCCAGACCTAAACTCTTTTGATTTATTTTTGTGGGATTACTTTAAAAGAAAGGTTTTCCAAATTAAGTCAGTTAACAGAGAAGACTCGAAGAATCCGATTAATCAAAAAATATGCTCAATTACTAGAGCAGTACTCAGAAATGTTCATAATGAATTTATAAATCGCTTAGGTTAGTGTCAATGATCCAATGGGAAAAATTTTCAATATTTTATAAAATGATAAATTGATGGTTGTTGCTGTTTAATTCCGAGTTTTAATTGTTGATAAATCGAAAACAGTTGTTCAGAATTTTTCAGGGAGTCAAAATGTTTACAAAAAAAGGGGGGATCGCTCGTTAAAAAAATTAAAGTTGGTAATAGCTTAGCTTCTTTTAAGTTATCTAGATTTTATTAATATATTGGAAAAAAATCGTACCAACGAAACAAAGAAGATGTGTCCAAGCGATTTTTCAAAAAAAAACATTTTTTTTTTAAGTAATGAATTTATTCCAATTTTTATGTCTCCCACCTTTTCCAACGATATTTATGTAATCAAAAGCTATTTATTATAATCTTCATATTATTTATATATATATATATATATATATATATATATATATATATATATATATCTTCAGGTTTTTAAACTGGAACGCTATGTTAAGATAAAATATCATTACAAGCAAGCTCATCAGCAAATCATAAGTGATTTAATTTTTTTCCAAATCCAATATTTACACACAAGTCATTTCGGAGATATTGTGTCACTTTGTCGAACTCTTCCTGTTATTGTATGAGGTGTGTGTCGACATGAACTGTCATCCTTACTTTTTTGTGTATATTCTGCAATTTATTATTCCTGCTTCTTCTGCCCAGAATTCAATCCTATCGAAGACCTTCTCATAATAGACAATTGCAGAATAGAGTGTAAAAGTATATTCGTTGGTGTTGCTGTGAAATATTAATATATTTTATTTTTCATATATTTTTTAACGAATAGTATATACAAAATTATATATATCCAATATCCGCTTAATTTCCTAACTTTCTGAAAACATTTTATGTACTCCTGACCGTTATTGGGATAATTTTACCTGTAGCTACGAATAATGTATAATTATGATGTTTTCGATACAGTTAGTAGTTATGATTGAATTTTAGAATTGCTAATTTACTAGCATGTCAAATCCTGATATAACTGAATAATAATTAAAATATAATTTGTCCGGTTATTATTAGAAGCAAGAAACATATTATACAATAATTATTTGAATTATATAGTCATTATTTAGTAACCGGAAATTAAACTGATGATAAATAAATCATTGTATGGAAAATAAAGCAACTATGATTTAGTTTTAAGACAGTTGTATTCCAAATAATTATATATCCCAGCTATAAACCTTTATCGTAATTTTAATTACACTTACTTAATCTAAACAGAACACATTGCTTCAAAAAAAATGGACTAAGACAAACTTACCGTCGAGATTTTCCTTGATCTTTCAAAAGCCTTTGACTCTATCAATGCTGATTTTTGTCCTAGAAATAGGCTCTTTAATATGAATAAACTAGACACTAAACTTGGTGTGCCAAATTAAATGCGCACTGTCGCGAACTCTTTTATTATCACAGGTTCTAAGCCATTTAAATGAGTAAAGCATTAAGCATTTTTTCTGTCAATTAAGATGGTGGAAGTAGAAAAACGATTGAACATAGCATTTCCGAATAAATTATTAAAATGCATTTTTTATTTAACGGAAGACCTTGTATATTTTTACCGGTTAAGTTCGCAAATCATCTACAGAACAAAAAATACATATGCAGTATTGGTCTAAAATTAAAAAGAAATAATTGTTAGCATACTTATATTTTAGAAAAGTTGATAGTGTATTTTTAAAACAGAAACTCCATTCCATGCGTCTACTGTTAAGAAAAGGAAGAAATGTATGTAATTTTACGTAGAAAATCTGGTTTTGGATTTTGTACTTTTGGTATCGGACGATTACATCTATTTTGGTTTCCTTTGGAACTTAACTAGTATTTATCAAATGATTTAAGGTATAACCCACATGTTAAAATACATCTTTTAAAAATTTTTTATTACACACTGTTTCAACTGTTAACCTGGTTTCTAAATTCATAACAATGTTTTTCAGCAGGTTTAAGTTTATTGTCTTAAATCTTTCTAGGCTGGATTCCATAAAGTACTTTTTTGTACAATATTATGTCCCAGAACCCAATTTGGCATACTTTGAGTTATTTGAACTATATTTTCGGCGTAGAAGTTATTGAAGTTATCCTCCAAATTTCCTACATTCCATTGAAAAGTAACATATGAAATTTTTTGTAAGCAGTATCTCCCTCTTTGTGCGTCTCTTAATGTTTTTAGTAATCCTGGGTTTTTCATTTACCGAGATTTCATTAACATGGGTCACCAAGTCAACTGTTTCTATTATTTTATTATAAAAACCTTTGTAGAGAATGTTTACATCTACAGAGGTGTAGGTTCACTGCTTATCGACCAAATTTAATCACATTTGATCCATTTTATCTCGATTTAAGCTACACACGAGTCTACGCACTCATTCTCTATTATTGTCCCCAAGGTCTATCTAGAAATGGAATGTGAGAAGTTGCGAGTAATTTCATGGAGATTTTGTCAAGTCATAATCACTCGTAAATACAAGATCTATAAGCGACGCACTGTAGCTCATAACGAGTGTCTTCCTGTACCTCCTGTTTATATGAACGTAAGTTTGTTATTTGTTGGCCTGATTGCTTACCAATGTCCACCTTTCCTCTTGCTTTGAAGTATTTCGATTGCCTTGTACATTCAGGGGCACTATGACGATGATATTTGTGTGCTATTATTAGGATTATTTTCTGCTTACTGCTACCTACCGGCTGCATCTTGCACTTTAAAAGGGTAGTTGAGAGCGGAGTACACTTAAGTTTAGAGTGCCGTAAATGGATATGTACTCTTAAAGTTTGATCATAATACCTACAGATTTTTATTATTATTGCCAGCTCAGGAACCACGTTCCAAAATGCTTTCTTGTTTACAAGATAACGTTAAATATTTCAGAAAAATTCAAGTCTTCGCAAAAAGCACATGTGATGTAGCACTATTTGGATTAACCAATGCTTATTGATTTTGAATACTGACTATAAAGCTGTTCAAAATTTAAATTACTTTGACCACTACATGTCCTAATTAAAAATCATCAAATACAGCCGTTTTAAAGCGATTTTGTCAACGAGTGTCATAACAATCCAGAATATGTAAAGGATAAATTTTCACATTTCGAGAGCTTGTTGAATTTTCTATTTTGGGTGGAAGGTAGACAATAAAATATCTATAAAAATTGTCTTGGTATCCCATCTTTTGTGCATCATTTTACTTCAGATAAAATATATGTCAAGATTTTGTAGTCTTTAAACTGAATATTGGGGCTACCGTGATACATTGAGAGAGCAAATATATATCAAACTATAGCAAATTTTATAATAAACAACAAAGGCTTTTCTCAAAATTATCGTTTACTAATATCAAAAGAATAAATAAAGCAGTATTCCAATAACAGCAATCAAATATTAAAAAAATTTATGAAAATTTTATAAAAAATGATAACAAACGGTCCTAAACTCAATATGAAACTTATTAATAGACTAATGCAGGCAATTAAGATATTAATAGGGCTAAAAAACATATTATAGCCAAATTTAAGTTAATAATTAATTTTGAGCTCATACCTTAATGAATCAGAAACTATTTTAATAAATTGCTATTAATGAATCTTACCCTAAGTTGTTATCTATAGTTAAAAGAATTCCTTCATTGAAATATACAGAGCTGTTAATACCCCTGTTTCCAGGTTTATTCCGGTAAAAATAACTCAATGAATATCAAATCAGGTAAAAGATAAGGTAAATAATTAAATTCGATTAATGGAAAGATTTAGACGATTTTCCATCACAAAATCCCAGAGGATGGACCATATCAATTGAGATGAAAAATCTACAGCTCTGTTAGTTGATTATAACAGGAAAAGTACAAGCCAAGGCCAAATGGTATCGGTTTTATATCCAGATCCATGCGTGAAACACTATCTTCTTCGGGTGCATTTAAAATTTTGACATGCTTGAGAATAATGATCCTGGGTAACAACAGTCGCTCAAATAAATTTGTTAAATAAGACAATTCATCAATCATCAACATTTTCGGCTCGAAATTCGATAAGTAACCCATTAGTTATTTTTTAGTTAAAGAAATGTATTCCAAGCGAGCCCTTGCCGACGCAGAATAAGTTACTAGACCAAATTTTCCCCTAAAATATTATCAATTTCTTAAAAGGTTGAGGACCACGCAGACTAGATGTCATCCCGAACCGACACAGAAAAGTACTGACAGGAGTAAAAATCAAACTAAACACAATTAGTTCAAATAATAAGATAAAAATAGCCTAAAATTAGATAATTCAAAAACTAACACCCCTACGAAGGATTATTGTCAAATTTGACAGTTCAAAAGAACATAGTATAAAAAATCAAAAATCTATGGGGCTATAATTTCAAGAAAATAGTTATAAGAGAGTATAAAAGGAAGAATTTTACCCAAACAGTAATCAGGAAATTCGATATTTTCCTTAAAAAAGGTAATAGTAAATTCAACCTAAATAGAAAGTAAATACAACTATCCACAGTTTAATGAATGCTAAACAAAACAATATTAATAGTGATAATCCAATGTAACTTATAATCACAATTTGTAGGGTGCAGCCAAAATTCAGGAAGATAAAGTAACCGAGCAGGGAAAAGAGATTAACAAGGAAGTTGAATTACGAAGGTTTGTATTAAAATCAGCATAAACTACCGGAAGCAACCTGCAATATTCCGCGCGCGTTGCACGGAAAGAGATGGCGAATACGGAGATGTGCTGTTTCTCCGAACTATGAACGTCCGGCGTGCACTTTGATGAGGTAAGATAAGAGAAATAACATTTCTCCGTATTCGCCTTCTATCCCTCTCACTATTTTATTACGCGCGCTAAGCATTGAATGATGCCTCCAGTAGGGTGTGACTTCTGCTCGAAGGATAAACATGGATATATATTTACTTTCTATTTGTTCATATACCCTTAAGGGAGTCGTTCACCTTTACAATTTAGAAAAATTGATGTAATCAGGAATAAGCCATATGAAGGATTTTGTGAAATAGACTTTCCTTAGTAGGTATATGGAACTTGTAATATGGCCCCCTCTGTCCTTTTCGAGGACTCCAGCCGCGCGTGGCCGCTCCGTCTCTCTTTCAAGTATAAATTTGTATTTCGGAAAGGTATAGCGGTCGTTTGTTGACGTTTTGTGAATGCATGTGAATGTATGCGTGTCGAGAAACTAACCGATAAAGTCATTGGGGAGCTTACAAAATTTTACGGACAATTTGCAGAAACTAGAAAAAATGAAAACTGCAATTGAGCATCTCTGGAGAACTGCGGTTCATCAAACGAAAATCCTCAACACTCCTCCGGCAAGGATAGTTGGTGCAAGTGGCTTCAAGCCGAGGCTAATGGGATTTTGGCGACTCTCGTAATATACGAAAGTCTGTCATCTGAAAGTTTACTGGAAAAATGTTTAGGCGCCCATATTCAAAATAACATCGAGTCTGTGAACAGCTGAATCTGGATGTTGGGGCCAAAATATTTGCCTTCAGGCAAGCAGGTGATCGAAACTGCAATTCATTTGCTAGTCATGATTTTCAATGAGGGATTTTCATCGATTCTACAAACCATGGAAGTCTTGGGAATTGCCCCTGGGACCTCAAGCAGAGATGTGCGCAGCTCGATGACTCGACGAGGCAGATCAGGAACTTCTCTGTGACGAGGAGGGAGGATATTTAAAAGCGATTTCTCAAAAGTTGCATTTTTTCAACTTCTACTAGAAATATTTATCGAATTTGAACAATTTTTTTTTAGTTATTCAGTAAACATATAGTTATGTTTCTCCGAGTGCGATTTTTGAAATTTTGTTTGTTCCATTTATACAGTCTCTGATAGGTCAAGAAAATAGGTCGAAATTTGAACTTTTTATAAACAATTGCGTATAGATGAATATTAATAATTTTAGCTTCACTCAAAGTTTCACAAAACATTTCGTGCACTTAATTTAATTTATCTTATTCCAAAAAAGAATTTTTAAACTTCAAAAAACAATTGCTGGAAAAAACATTTTAGTACATTGTTTTGAATAGTAAATGCAGCATTTAAATCGCTAGTAATTTTGCTCCAAATACATACAATTTAACTATTTACTGAACATGCCCAATTGGTTAAATTAGGTATGCAGATTCAATAAAATTTGCATGTGAGTTAAAAACATCATATTTTTCATCGGAAACGGATATAGCGGCGGGTTATGTGACCTTAATAACAAAAAAGGATATAAAATGCTTTCAACTAGTAGTTTGAATAGCGAAATTAAATATTAACAGTTGGTTATTAAATACTAGTGATTCACTTAGGCTTATTACGTACGTATTAGGTACGATTAGGATTCTAAAAAAAATTATATAAAATATTCTCAAAAATGTAGCTGACAAGCGAAAAATATTGAGTGCTGCAAAAATTATCTCTTGGAATGGTTCAGAACCTTTTTGCTACTCTCATTGGTAATTACACTACACAACAAATTTTAGTTTATTTGTTGTATCATGTATGAATAGTGCCTTTTTTTAATGGTTAGACACTGAACACAAAAATGATAATGAGATTAAAAACTTACTTAATTTTCAAGGGCAATTTTTTAAAAATTTTATTTGAACAAAAAATAAAAAATACATATTTTGACACTTATAGAGCTTATACTTTTCCTTTGTGAATTCTTTCTGAAGCATCTCTAACAAGAGTCCAACAGTAGTCGGGAAGCATGGAAGCATTCCACTTTCCCTAATACCTTTTCTCCATTGTTGATATATCTTGATGGAAGTGTTTGTCGTGTTTATCACCTACAGCTCCGCAGTTGTCCGGAAAAAAGTCCTGATGTAAGTGTAGGAAATGGATCTTTAGAGACATACGAAGTAGTAGATATCTGTTGGACTTCCATTGTCTTTATTTTTGTTGAATATCACGACGTTTCGGCTAGTAGTTATCTCTAGCCATTTTTAAGTGAAACTAAATAAATTCCTTAGCTACACGACTATTTATACTGAAAGTAAATGAAGTGGAATGTGACTGAGATGGGTGCAGTCATACCTGCTATGGCAAAATCCCATTTTTTATGCTGCATTTAGTTTTAGTTTACAATTATTAAGAAGTGGTTTCCACACTTCTCTTATATCTAAAGATGGTTCACTAAAACAACTCGGGTACTGATGTATAACCGCGGCTTCTTTGAATTTCCGTTTTCTCCAATGTTGTTCTTGGTGTAGTATTTAAGCTTCAGACCATTTTATGTGGTGTCCATGAGTCCAGGCATGGTTGGCGGCACCAGATTTTTCTCTTTGTCATCGAGATGTGCATTTTTGATGTTCTTTGATCATTTTGCCAATGTAGGAATTGCCACATTCATATAGTATCTGATATACACAGTTCTTCATGTCCCTTTGAGTTGTTGGTTTGACCCTAGTAAGCAGAATTTTCAGAGAGTTATTGAAATTGAAAATAACGTTGATTTTATATCGTTTTTCTATTCCTTCTAACTTTTTCAGAAATGCCTTTAATATAGGGGATGTTCAGTACTGGTTCTTCATTCGTTGTCGATATTGTCCTATTTTTGCGTTGTTCTAGAAATTTATCCACTAGATATACTGGGTATACGTTGGCTGTCAGATCATTTTTAATGTAATCTATCTCTTTCATCAAGCTCTCTTTGGAGTTGCAGAGAGTTAAGTCTCTATCTACGAGATTTCTTGTTTGGTGTTGTTGGAGTGATTAGATGAATAATTAAGGTATTGTCCTGTGTGCGTGGGTTTTCTGTAAACCGAATTTCGAATTCGTCTACCATTTCTTTCAACCAAGATATCTAAGAATGGTAATTTATTTTCTACTTCTTTCTCCATGGTGAGTTTAATAGTTGTTTCCACTCCAAATAATAAAAGTATCGTCTACGTATCTGAGCCATAACTTTGGTTCCTTAGTTGTAGATTTAATTGCAAATGTCTCAAATCATTCCATGAAAATATTTGCGACCATCGGTGATAGTGAAGATCCTATTGACAGTCCATCATCTTGGATGTAGGATTTTTCCTTTTCTTGAAAATAGGAATTAGTCAAACAGTAAACATATATGTGCCGACGTGACAACACTGAATAAGTTTTATACCGGAAGCGACCACAGATTAGTACGAGTGAAGATCAAGATACACATGAGAACAGAACGCAACAAGCTCATCAAACAAGAAAGCTAGTCAACCACGGAAACCCTGATACAAGAACAAATCGACTATCAAAATCAATTAGAAAAAAGACTAACACCAATAGAGACAATAAAGCAAATGCAAATAAACGAATTAGCCACGAAAGTAAAAGAAACCATAAACATATCGGTTAAAAAAGTCTGCTTAAAATCAAAAATAACAAAGACCTCCAAACTACAACCAAATACCTTGAAATTTCTCAAAAAAAGACGAGAAAGGACAGATCGAACAACAGACAGTTGTTCGATCAACTCTAAACAAGGAAGTGAAAAAGGAAATTAGAAAAGACAATAGAAATTACATCAATAATCTAATGAAAGACACAATAAGTAAAAACTGAAACATGAAAGTACTAAAAACAAAAAACTCAAGAGGCAAAACAAGAATAATAAAAATAAAAAACGCGAAAAACGTGACCGTCCAGGACGATAAGGAAATAAGCAGAGCCATAGAAGAATTCTACACCAAACTATACTCGCCACACGCACAACAAGAGCAACAACGAACAAAAAGAACCATATTTAACATAGGCTCAGAGGAAATTCCAGAAGTAACAAACTCAGAGATAAAAATGGCACTAAATAAATTAAAGAACAATAAATGAGGAGGAGAAGACAAAATTAGAGTAGAGATGCTGAAAATTGGCGGCAGAAAAATAGAACAAATATTGAAGATTCTATTTAATAAAATAATTGAAGAGGGAAAAATTCCACAGGATTGGTATAACTCCGAAGTAATCTTAATATTCAAAAATCCCTATATCCCTACTATCACATACCTACAAGTTGTTAATCAAAATCATAACCAACCGCATAACAAACAAACTCGATTTTTACCAACTTGTCGAACAAGCTGGATTCAGAAAACACTTTAGCACCACATATCACCTACACACCATAAGAATACTAATTGAGAAGTGCACCGAATATATCGTACCGCTCCATATGGCTTTTGTAGATTTCCAGAAGGCATTCGACTCCGTCGAAATATGGGCAGTATTACAATCCTTAGAAAACGCAAGAATCGATTAAAGATACATAAACATCATAAAGATCATATACGAAAATGCAACCATTCAAATAAAAATAGACGACAAGACGAAAAAGAATCCCATAAAACTACAAAGGGGAGTGAGACAAGGGGACACTATCTCGCCAAAACTGTTCACCCTAGTCCTAGAGGACATTTTTAAGGAACTTAAATGGGACATCAAAGGTATAAACATCGACGGAATATACTTGAACCATCTCAGATTGCTGATGACATAATCTTAATAGTAAGTAATCTCCAAAAATTGAAAGAAATGCTATAACAGCTAAATGACGTATCCGCATCTGTAGGCCTTAAAATGAACTACAACAAAACAAAAATAATGAGTCACGAACAGGCACACATAACAATACAGAACCAGAAGATAGAAAACGTCGAACACTATGTATACTTGGGTCATGACATCAGATTAGGGAAATCAAACCAGGATGCTGAAATAAAAAGAAGAACACAGCTGACATGGGCCGCTTTCGGTAAACTTGTATACATCCTAAAAAATAATTCAATTCCCATAAATCTAAAAAGAAAATTATACGACACATGCATACTACCGGTGTCTATGTATGGATTAGAGACCATGTCCCTCACCAAAAAGTCCGCTAAAAAATTAGAAACAGTCCAAAGAGCGATGGAAAGAAACATGCTTGGAATATCATTAAGAGGCAGGATTAAAAACACCGAGATAAGACGCAGAACGAAAGTCAAAGACATCGTGAAGGTGGTTGCAAAGATGAAGTGGCGATGGGCTGGTCACATAGCCCGATATGAGGACAACAGATGGACGCGAAGAATCCTGGAATGGAGACCAAAAAGATGGGTAGCCGACATAACGGGCAAACAGTGAATGAGATGGGCGAGGAATAGAGAAAAAAATTGAGAGAAACCTACATCCAGGAGTGGATGAACAGAGGTTGACAGAGAGAGAGAGAGAGAGAGAGAGAGAGAGAGAGAGAGAGAGAATGAGAGAGAGAAACCTCATACTAAGGAGCTTTCTACAGTAAAGTCCCTTAAAATACTCTATTGCTCGGTGATTCGAACACATCTTGAGTACGCTTCTTGTGTTTGGAACCCCCACTACAAATCACATGTGAACCTGCTCGAACAGGGACAGAGAATGTTTCTCAGATATGTTAACTTGAAATTCAACGGGGATGCTGATCTTGATTATGCCGCTTTGTCCTTGCTAATAGAAGAAAGGGTAGAGACTTACAACTTCTCTTTAAAATTATAAACATTATATTGCCCGCGCCTGCTGTCGAGTGTCCTTCCCAGGAGTACTTGTACTTTCCATATATTTCACTGGCCTTTTCACAGAGCAAATAATGCAAGCCATTCTTTTATACCAAGGGTGGCTGGATATGTTAATAGGCTGGGTGACTTGAAATTCTTTGATATGTTCTGGTATCATTTTAAACGAAGGCTGGTGGAATTGAGTGTGGATTGATGTTTTGTGTTTTCCTTGTTACAGATTGACAAGTGTACATTTTTTTCCTTTGGTAAACACCTTTTTGTTATATTGATACCACGTTGTTATGTTTTACTCTAACTCTGTAATTAATTATTGTAAAATGGACAGTGTTGTTCCTCGATAAATAAATAAATCGCATCAGTTTTGCTTTTCTCATCAGTTTTTTCAATGGTGTTTAGCTGTAAAACACAATACTAGAAGAAAATAAAGCAATTTATTACATTCTTTGGAGTGTTATAAGGAATATCAGATCTAAATATATATTACGTTTAACTCAATAAACTTCTGCTGCCAATTTAAGATGGAGCAATGTGCGATCGTAAAGCCGTAATTGTTCATTAAATAAAATAACAAGCCCATACGTCTGCTCGATCCCAAACTAAAATCAGACATTAAGAACTAACCATTTAAACCTCAGTTAGTTCTAACTGTCGTGTAAACGTGTTTAATTAATATCATTTGAACTCCTAAGGTTCGAAAAGTTTTTGCTTCTGACATCCTCTGGGGATAAAGAAGTTAGAGACGAAACTTCGGTTATCCAACTTATTCGGGCTAATTCTCACCCATATAATTTATAATTTAAAGCAAGTCTCTCTGCGGACAAAGTTTAGTTCGTGGTGCAGTGCAGTCAGATTTAATAAATATTATTTTTGGAACGGCTATATTGTTAAACTGAGATTTATATTTATTAAAGCAAGTAAACGTTGAAAATTTGAGTAATTTATTTCTTTGGCCTTATGAGTCACACCTCAAGTACAAAACTGGTTTACACTACCATTGTATGGTTTAGTGTATTACATACATTCTATTGGTGGTCAAAAGATGTATAAATGAGACAATTAAGAAACACAAACCGTGTGAGTCTAAATAATTTATTTTCAACTTTCCGTAGACTAAATACAAAATAACACTTTTTAAAAATGCTAAATCTTGGTCTCTATTATTCGAAAATCATTGTATATATATATATATATATATATATATATATATATATATATATATATATATATATATATATATATATATAATGGTTTGGTTATTCCGGGTTTCAATCTGTTCGTTCAAAAAATCGTTTTCACGACGTTTCGCCAAAATCTCATTTGGCATTTTCATGTGCTGTTCGTCTCGTTACTCGCTAAGAACTGATGGTGGCCTCTGATGAATTTCGAGTTTTGTTTAGTTGACTCGCTTCCTGATTGGATGAGCGGCTTCGCAGACTCCTCCCCTCTATCGAGTGCGATATATTGTGTTCTTGTATGCTGGTCTCTCGTGTACTAGTTGATTTTTGTTGTTTTCTTTTTGATATTTTACTAATGTTTTCCATGTAGTTGGAAAATTTATAGCATCGTCTCATTTATTTAGCATTCACATTTTTTCTATTTTTAGGGCCTCTCTTATGACGCGCAGGGGCGGATCCAGCCTCTCTCTTTGGGGGGGGCGGTGATATCACAAAAGTACAATATGGCAACCGAAAGCAAGTTGTCGACGGGGGGGGAGGGGTAGACACCAGCAACATTCCCATTTCTAGTGTAAAAGGCAGGTTAGTGTCTATTTTTCTGAATTTAAAGCTCTAGAAGAGGGGGGGGGCGATCACAAGAAGAAACGAGTTGCCGACAGGGGGGAGAATGCGAAAAGCATACACACTCCTAGTATAAGAGGTAGAATCGGGTCTATTTTCCTGAACTCTAAGCTCTTGGGGGGGGGTCTATCGCAAGAAAAATAAGTTGTCAACGGGATGGGAGGGCTAGCATACACATTCCTAATATAAAAGTCAGAATAGGTTCTATTTTCCTGAACTCAAAGCTGTTGGGAAGGGGAGGGACGATAGCAAGCATACACATTCCTATACTCTATTCAAGAACTAGAGAGAGTTATAAAACTGTTACTGAAACCTCCAACGTACCTGCTCTTGTGCCGCAGGTAACTGAGGACTACCGTAAATCTAATTATATTTAATTATATATAAATATTATAAGCTTTTATAAATTTACTGCAACAATAAAATTTCTAATAGTTCAACTTAATTTCTGTCACTGAGCAAAGTACACCTTACAGTTTGTCCTTAGTGATTTATCTTGTTTGTTCTTGTTTTTATATATTATTTGAGATTAGTGAGATACCCAAAAGATATGGCATCTACATCTATATTTATTCCAAAATCTTTAAACCAAGGCATTTTTTCCTCAACCAAAAACTTTGAATGTTTATGATGCCTTAAGATATCAATATCTAGATAATAATATTAAAAGCTCTGTTGAGATGTATTCCAATATGACAGGAGTTGGAAAATCTAATATGTTCCGAATACTAAAGGAGAAAAAAACGACTGGAATTGTTAGTACTCCCAAGCCACATTCGATCACAGGCAGACGAAAAACCTCGTTGGAAGAAGAAATGTAAACTGCAATAAAAGGAGTTGTACATACATTTTATTATGCGAAGCAAATCTCAACCGTCGACAAAATTCTAACTAAAATCAATGAAGATCGGATTTACCTGAAATTAAAAGAACTGAGCTCTGGAAATTGCTCAGAGAACTTAATTTTTGCTGAGAAAAACCATATAGGAAATCTGTTTATATAGATCGTTCAGAAAATGTACGTTGGAGAAGTTGATAGAAATAACACAACTTACAAAATTAGTTTTTCAACTGAACTATTAAAAGATTTTTTTGAATAAAGTTGGTGCAGAATATTGGGAAAAATCCATATAATAAAATAATAAAAGAAAATGTGGAAACTCGATCTCATGATTTTTGAGATAGAGAAACCAATTGTAATTAATTTGAGGGAAGATGACTTCACTGACTTAGATTTCGAATTAGATACATAAGTTTACCAGCGTAAACACAATTTATTACTTAAATTTTCTGTAACATATAAAAATTAATTACATTTCAATCCCTTTTTAGCATTTAATTGTAATTCTGCGGATGATTTAAGAAATAAATAAACTGAAAAGTCCAATGTCCTAAAAATGTTTTTAATTAATAATAAAATGACCGATAACTCCAAAAAATTTTTGATATTATATGGACGAATTTATTATTTTGTATATCTTTAATTTC
Organism: Diaprepes abbreviatus; assembly: GCA_034092305.1. NCBI lineage: Eukaryota > Metazoa > Arthropoda > Insecta > Coleoptera > Curculionidae > Diaprepes > Diaprepes abbreviatus. The sequence continues at coordinate 7,666,115 of JASJET010000129.1, forward strand.
TTGTATTTTTGATAATGGGTATTTTGTAAGTATTTAAATTATAACTTAGAATTTTTTGAGAGAAAAAAGTTACGTTTTAGTCTGAATGTACCTAAAACGATTTCTATGCCAAAATTAAAAATAATAAAAATACAGTTGTGATTTGTGTTAAATATGTCAAAATTATCTATATTTTCTAATGTACGCGAATAATTAAGAAATCATAAGAAATAAAATAATATTATAAAAACTTTTTATTTTGGGTGTATTACCGAAATAATATTCTATGCTCCTATCCTTTTTAACACTTCACACATCCAAATATCTATTGTTATCCAAACCAAATATTCCATTATTATAGACCGGTATTTTTGATTATAAAATTTCTAACCCATTCCTATGAAAAATATATGTGTCTAACAGATTTTGCCAAAGACACCGGGCTAAAGAACACAGGTAGTTTGCGAAGAAAAAAAATGGTAAAAAATGATTTATTACTCTCTCTACTTCTTGAATATACTATAGTATAAGAGGCAAAATCGGGTCTATTTTTCTGAACTCAAGACTCTTGGGGGGGGGCGATCGCCCCCACCGCCCCCCCCTTGGATCCGCGCCTGATGACGCGTAACTTGTAGTTCTGTACTGATGCTATTTCTTTTGTTTTTTTCAAATCGATGGTATGTCTGGTTGTTTGGTGATGTTGAAAGAGGGATGAGGTTGTCTGTTTGTTTTTGAGGCTATTTTTGTGTTCTTGGATTCTTGATATGCGCCTGTTTGTTTTTCCTATATAAATTTGACGGCAATCTGCACATGGAATGCTGCCATGATTTTCAAGGTTGGTCTTATCTTTGCGATTCCCGGGATGTTGGCAATTGTTTTTGTGGTTTAAATATGGCCTGTATGTCGTGTTTTCTTAAGATTCTTCCAATTCTGTCTATTATTCCTTTTATGTATGGTATTATGGCTTTGTTCTTTGTTTGATCTTGGTCTTTGGTCTTCCTTGTAGTCTTCTCTTGTCTTTTCATGACTTTCTTTATATTGTGAGAAACCATTCCGTTCTAGAGCTGTTGAAATGTGTCCTATTTCGTCTTGTTTTGTGTCAAGTTCTGTTAGGCTGAGAGATCTTGATACTAGTGTGTTGACTACTGCCTGATATCGGTCAGTATGTGTGGGTTTCCGATATACGCTAAAGCCCAGGGTGTTGCTGAGTTTCCTAGTTAATAGCAGATCCAAAAAAGGAAGTTTCTTTTCTTGCTCAATTTCTAGCGTGAATTGGATTCTGTGGTGGATATTGTTCAGGCATAAGAGGAAATCGTCCAGGTGTTCTTTTACATGTGGCCATATTATAAAAATATCATCAAGATAGCGTTTCCAAAATTTCGGTTTTAAAGGTGCCTTTTGCAGTGCCTCTTGTTCGAAATATATCATAAAATGGTTGGCTATAACTGGTGAAAGTGAGGCCCCCATAGGTGCGCCATTTGTTTGTTTGTATATGTGGTTATTGAACAAGAAGTATGTGTTCTTTAGGCAGGATTTTTTGAACGAACGGATTGAAACCCGGAATAACCAAACCATTCATTCTATCAGCCGTGAAAACCTACGATATAACATATATATATATATATATATATATATATATATATATATATATATATATATATATATATATATATATATATATATACAGGGTGTCCAAGATAAGGATCCTAAGCATGGGGATCTCGGAAACAGTTGGAGATACGAGGTCGGTTAAATTAGAGAAAAGTTGCGCAATTTAGTGCTAAATTAAACGCAGTTAAAAAAATTTAAAAATTTCAAACACTTCCGGAGATTTCCGGAAAAAAACCAAATTTGGCAAAATCGTTTTTAATTTTTGCAGGCTTTATTTAAAGAGATATCCGAAAATAAAAGGTAGATTCTCATTGCCACTTTTTATTTTTTATAATTTGGTCTAAACAAAATTTAAATCCGACGTTTCGTTTCTGAGATACCATCATGAACTTTCATTTTTTATATGGAACAAAAAAAGTATCCCATGTATTTGATAGCATTTTTTATTACAAATTCAACGGTGTATCACACTTGCATATCAAGTGTGTAGTTCATTGTTTTTATAAAACTGATATACCTTTCTCTCTCGCTCTCATGGAGCTCTTATGGAAAGTACTTGAACTACGTATTCGATATGCAAGGGTGATACATCGTTGAATTTGTAATAAAAAATGCTATCAAATACATGGGATACTTTTTTTTGTTCCATATAAAAAATGGAAGTTCATGATGGTATCTCAGAAACGAAACGTCGGATTTAAATTTTGTTTAGACCAAATTATAAAAAATAAAAAGTGGCAAGAAGAATCTACCTTTTATTTTTTGATATCTCTTTAAATAAAGCCTACAAAAATTAAAAACGATTTTGCCAAAATTCGGTTTTTTCCGGAAATCTCCGGAAGTATTTTGAATTTTTAAAATTTTTAAATTGCGTTTAATTTAGCACTAAATTGCGCAACTTTTCTCTAATTTAACCGACCTCGTATCTCCAACTGTTTCCGAGATCCCCATGGTTAGGATCCTTATCTTGGACACCCTGTATATATATATATCCTTTTTTTATTATTTTGTCTTTTCTTGGTTTAGGTTCTTCATCCAATAAAAAATCTAAAATAATTAGACGTTTCGCCCTGTATTTAAGGAATTTTCAAAAATTTTTTGTTTTTTATTCATTTTTCATCCTAAAAAATATTTTTTATTCAATTAAAAAAAAATCATATACGAGCATGTCTATAATTTAAAAGTCAAACAACACTTTTAACATTATTCATATTTTTGAAATATACTTAATTTTATCAATATGCACCTTGAATATTTTATTTATTAATTAATCATGGAGTGCGACTTTTACGTCATCTATTTAGGTACTGAGGATATATAGACTGCGAAAAAAGCCAAAAAGTGTTAGTAATGGAACATTTAGAGGAGAAAGTTTTAGAAAAACTAAATTTTAATAGAATATTTTTCAAAAGGTTTGTTCATGATTGCATAGCAGTCGTGCTACAGGATAAAATCACTATAATTCTAAGAGTTTAACAGTTTCACGTCCGAAATAGAAAATAATAATAAAATAAATTTTCTGGATATGACACTTATACGCAGAAAAAAAAATTTTGGATGAATAGTATATCAAACCGACTTGATTGGGTAGACATTTAAACTGTTTCTCTAATCACTCAAAAACTCAAAAAAAATAGTGTTATAATCGGTCTATTTGATCGAGCTCTCTCTCTAACGTCTCCAGAGTTCCAACCAAGAATACTGCAAAAAGTAAAAAAACACAAATAAATAATAATTTCAACGAAAAGACTATCACCGAAATAGTTAATACACGAATATATATATATATATATATATATATATATATATATATATATATACATACTAGAAACCTAATAATAAGAAACATAGAACGTAAACAATGAAAATATGTAGGATTACTTTACACTACTAGGCTGTCAGAAAAAATAAAATGCAGACGAAACAGAACGAAAAACATACCTTTGATAATAACAGTACCATAATTAAGAACAAAAATAGAAATTTAATAGGATCATAATAGAAACAATTACTAAAAGGAACACATTTAATAAAGTCACGAAGATTTAAAGTAATGTGACCTAAAATAATTAAAAAACATCCGTAGAGGTTACACTACGTAAACTGTCACATTTTCTCTTCTTAAAGACTAAATAAGTGTCTACTTTGTATAATCAAATTAACTGGGAAGCGGACACTAAACCCTGCCTTGACCTTGTTGGCAATATTACTGACACGGATGTTTACTTTGGCCCTTAATGTATTAAGACAAAGGTACAGGGAAACATTGCATTAAATAAATATTCATAGTGTGTATATATATATATATATATATATATATATTTATATATATATATATATATATATATATATATATATATATATATATATATATATATATATAAATGTTATGTCGGATATTCTCACGGGTGTGATGTGTAATCGAAGGTTTTCGGGCATCCCATGTATGTGCTGAGTCCCTCTCAGGACTATAAGGCAGCTGACGTTTCGGTGAAATCTCATTCATCATTTTTTAAGCTGACTGTATGGCATCTATGAGCGAACTGACGCCGCCGACTCCGGTGCTGTCGGTCCCGTGAGCGTGTCGGACGCGTTCGTTTTCCGAATGGTTCCGGCCCATCAGGTGGCGTGACCTGCTGCGCGTCATCGGCCCTGTTGCCAGTGTTTGGGGTTGCGTTGCCGGGTTGTAATCTGTTTCGTTACTAAGTGGTACTGGTTGATGTTTTGTAAGCAGTTTTCAATGAGTAACGAGACGAATCGCACTTGAAAATGCCAAATGAGATTTTGGCGAAACGTCGTGAAAACGATTTTTTGAACGAACGGATTGAAACCCGGAATAACCAAACCATTCATATATGTATATATATATATATATATATATATATATATATATTAAAGATATATATTAAAGTATATATTACTCGTTTCATATAATCAAACAAGTCATTTAATATAGCGAAATCAGTCCACAATATTTTTGTGTGTGTAACCTTTTTCTTATCCATCTCTTCTTTCATAACCTGAACTATTTCTGTAATCTTAAAGCTTCTGTTAATTTCGTTTCTCCTTCCTTGTTCAACTGTTAATTTTTTTTAATTCTTTTTACATACGTTTAATTTCTTAGTCGTTTTTGAAGCTATATTCCTTCCATTTTACCTTTTGATTAGATGTTCTTCATCGCTGTATATTCGTTACTATAAACCATCAATTATAAATAAAGCAATAAAACTGCACACAAAAACTCTCGAAAAACCATCTGCCGATTATAGACAGGTTGCCATACTGCCAGACTACTTCGGGAACACAACATATTTACCGCCAACATATCACACATAATAATAGATTCATCCCTAGAAAATCGAAAGGACAAAATCGATACAGAAAATCAAGGAGTATATAAAATTGTATGCGCAGTCTGTAGTAACACATACATAGGCCAAACCAAGAGAAGAATATCGGTAAGGCTAGAAAACCATAAACTTAACATAAGCAATAAATTGATTTCTGTCCTTTTCCAGTATCAGTTCGAGACAGGTCATAAAATTAAATTTGACAGCTGCCAGCAAATCGCCAATATAGAACATTACAAGGTAAGATTGATTCGCGAATTTATACAAATTGAACCGCGATACCATAGAAAAAAATCTGCTCAAGCAAAGCTATTGTACCGGCACGGCCCCTAAATCCGTACTAATAACCCTAGCCTTTCTTGAAAACAGAACGGAGATATTACGATAGCACCAATGCCAACCTCTATATATATATATATATATATATATATATATATATATATATATATATATATATATATATATATATATATATATATAGTGTATTCTGTTTCATTGTTCTTTCGAGCATGGGATTTTCTGCATTTTCGATTCAGGCTGGTTGAAAACTAATTCAGGAAATTTTACGAGCAACGTGTCGTTAGACGCTCCCGTAGTATATATATATATATATATATATATATATATATATATATATATATATATGTATATATATATATATATATATATATATATATATATATATATATATATATATATATACTACGGGAGCGTCTAACGACACGTTGCTCGTAAAATTTCCTGAATTAGTTTTCAACCAGCCTGAATCGAAAATGCAGAAAATCCCAACAGGTGCTCGAAAGAACAATGAAACAGAATATACAAATAAAACTATTTAAAACAAAATCAGGTGAAGTTAAAATTCGACAGATAGCCTTGAATAAGCCAAATATAAAAGGTAAAAATTAAGACTAACTTGTGGACCTGTTGATAAAAATGATTGGTTTTGGACTGTCCCTTTCTATATGGCTTTGGCCCCAATGTGCTTTGTAGAGTATTTATTAGCCAATTTACCAATAAATATCATTCGGAATTTATAGATTTTACAATGTCAAGAACTTTTTGGATCCGGACAATACAATTCAACACAGTTTTAGTTTGCCAACATGTAGTTTTAATAAAGAAAATAGGTAATTCAGACCCGCAAGAAGTCCTAAAGATAGTTTTCATGAATTCATATCAAGATGGTCAACCATAAATTAAGGAAAATTGATGTAAAATGAATATTATCGTTAAATGCTAAGTAAATATAAGCTCTGCAGATACATTTAAACATGCTTAAGCAAAAACAAAAGATAATACGAATCTATAGAAGATAATTTACTAAATTTTTAAAAAACAATCAGGAGAACAAAGAAACGTACCTAGGCATTTCGCAGTCGACGAACGAAAACCTAGTTTTCAAGATTCCGATCTCCCACCATTTGATGTAACAAACCAACCGAATAGAAATGGTGACTAAACTAACAAAAATAATCCGAAACTATTTAAACTTAAATAGTTAAGTTGTAAAAAGATAATTACCTTTTTTCTTTTCACAAAAACACTTTTTTGAACACACAATCCAGACAAATGTGAAAAGATGGTTCAATGAATTGACTCTTACTTGCAATCAATAATCATCAAGTGTACTGTATTAGCTTATTATGATAGCTGGAACTGATAAAGCAGTTATAAACCCATACGAGAGTGTTAAAAAAAAAACAGAGAGAGATATAACAACAATTCTGTGCAGCGTCTCCCTTTTTACAGGGTATGGCAGCTCAATATGTCGGAGGCTAGGTTCGTATCTCTTTTAGAGATAGTTGTGCTCTGCTTTGATTACCCAATAGGCGCCACCTGTTTTACATTATCTGAGTTACTTACCTAGTGATTAAACAGGAAAACACATAGGTATGAGGCATCATTTTAATTTATTAACTGCTGGTGTATAGCTCCATAATGAAAGGACTTAATTAAAATAAATAACAATTCCATTTTATTCAAAAAAGAAATTATTATGTACATAAATTAGAATGGTACCTACAATTTTTTTATACTTTTTCTTGATAATTATTGTTGTTACCTCGTTTTTAAAAGCTTATATAAAATTTGGCCGCAAACGTTCTAGAACCTTTAATTGCCAATAAAGTAAGTTTTATAAAGAAAGTTATCAAAAAGTTCTTACATGTTATTATATCAAATGAAAATATATTTATATTGTTTTGTTTGCATGTAAAAAAATTGATGTAGAGCTCGAATTCTCTAAATTAACCTCCTACCTGGTCTATGCTATGGTACCTCTCACTTCTATTTATTTGATCCAGCGCTGTTGCTAGGATTCCTGTTGTTGTTATGGATGAATGGGGGCTTCACAGGGCCAATTCCAACTCACCAACCAAACGCAGGGTAAGGGTTAAAATCGTCGTGGTAACACGGACAGGAAAACTAGGGCCGGAACCATCAGAAGGCCTTAACAGCAATATCAAAATGGAAATCACAGTAAAAGGAATAAGATCAAACCTAAGGTGAAAAAGACTGGCTTCAGATAGCTCTGAAATAAAATGTTATTTTTACTACATGTTCGTAAAGATAAGGGGCAAAATCTTATTTCATTGATTAGTGAACTTTAAAAAAACACTTGACCGTCTGCTCTTTCAAAGTTAATGGCAGGATTGGTCTGCTGCCTTCGACGGTTCAACAGTAAAGGGATCGAAAATGAAAATCTCTCTTGCAACCAGACGTGACAAATCTTAGGGATATTTGTAGTTACTTTTGCCAACCTTATTCTCAACCTGGAGCACTCTAACCTAGTTCCGAACGTACACTGATTACCAGGTAATACATCAAATATTGGCAAACCATGGAAAATGATCAAAAAGAAAATTATGATCAAACAGTCCAAAGTTACTAATCATGATTAAAACAAAATTGCTACAAATTCCATACTGTATACTCAACCTTAAATGATCGGTCACTACATGCCGTGCTCGTGTCAACGAATCGGGTACACATCCACAACAAATGCTAACTGAACTATATTACCGACTATAACCTTATATTTTTAATACTGGAATGGAATGTGAACAAATGAGAATTTATTAAAAATAAAATATTTTACGACTTTTAAATTCCAACCAAATAATGTGATATATAAACTACAGCAATTTACGAACTCTGTTAAGAAGAAAGAGTGATAAGTTACAAGAACAAAAGAGTTGTGAATCAAAAAAAAAAAAACAAATTCCATGTTTATTATTTTAAATTACAGGATAAATAATTAAATTTAATCAGGTAAAAATAAACAAATTATGTCATATTACTAAAAACATGTAGCATTGATGCAAACTGGTAAATTTAAATGCTACATCTGTAACAAACATTGGCTAGTGTTTGAAGTAAGTCTAGAATTCACTCAAGGTATAAAATTTTTATATTTTGTGAATAAACGGCAAGAACTAAAAGCTAATTAAGAATAAAATTATATTATTCTTACAATTTATTTTCCTACAACGTATTTACGTATCACGCTAAATAGAGCCACAGAAAATAACTGGAAATAAATATAGTCTTAAAATGTAAGAAAACATGTCAAGAATAGTAGACAAATGTCGGCCAATAACCTTTCAAAAAATAGCTATCCCCTATAGTGGTAATATAAATCTCCATTCTAAATTTATACGTTTTTTATATCATGAAAAAAACTTGTTTTTATGCCTAAAAAATCCATCAGAATTTTCACCCCGGAACAATTTTTTATCAGCTTTTCCTGCTTAAAGATCGATCATTCAAGACACTGATAATCATTTAATGCTAGGAAATAACCAGCTGATATTCATAAATCCTTTTTCGATAACAAATGAAAATAAATTGATTCGCTGAATGGAGTTTACGCGAAAATCATTAGCTTTATAATTTGCCGGGGGTTAAACGTTAATCGTTTATTGAAAATGGCGTTTCGGGGGTGCCGTTTAGTAATTAGTTAATATTAAATACAAAGCGGTCTAATTAATAATAAAAGTAACAGGCTGGGGTGTATTTGAAATTATGAAATTTGTTTTGGTTTTTTCAGGATAATTGCTGTCGCGAGCTTTATATCGCCGGCATTTTAAATGACAGGCTCTATTTGGAATATATATATATATATATATATATATATATATATATATATATATATATATATATATATATATATATATATATATATATATAGGGTCAGAAAGTTATAAGAAGTTAAGAACAAAAATATATTGTAAAACCAAATAAAAATTATCTTTGCGGAATTTTCCAGTTTGAAGAACTCTTCCTTGACACTGGTAGTTGTATTACCTACAATATCGATATCATCAGCGAACGCCAATATGATGTACGGACCTTGATTTCTAAAGAGGAGCGTTTTTGTGTTGGTTTTTCCCACGATGCTCTCCAAGGCGACGTTAAAGAGGAGTGGAGACAGCGCATCGCCTTGTTTAAGACCACTGTTGATTGTAAATAAGGTTGACAATCTTCATTCAAGTCTTACTGCACTTGTAGATCCCTCTACACCTGTTTTAGCGAGGTTAATTAGCTTCTTCGGTATGCCCAGTTCGGCCATGGCATTCCACAAATCCACTCTTATGATGCTATCGTATGCTTGTTTAAAATCTATAAATAGCTGGTGCAATGTTTTGTTGTATTCCCAACATTTCTTCTTTAATTGCCTAATCGTGAATAACTGATCTACAGTTGAGCAGTTTTTTCTAAATCCACACTGGTAATTTCCTATTTGATACTCCAGATAAGCAGTCAATCGTTCTAAGATCATTAGAGAGAAGACTTTATATCCTGTGTTAATAAGGGATATACCCCTATAAATGGAGCAGCACGTTTTATCGCTCTTCTTAAGTATTGGTATTAACACACTTTCTTTCCAGCAGGTTGGTATTTTTTTTGGCCTATGAATCAACGAAGAAAAAATAAAATATATGGCTACAACAAGAACGGAACGGCGAGACAAAATAGGACAGAACGTGACTATGGACCACTACAATTTTGAAAGGGTCCATCAGTTTAAATATTTGGGAGCTACGATCACCTCTGACAACAACATTACACAAAAGATTAACAACAGAATACAAGGAGGCAACCGCTGCTGGTATGGGCTGCAAAAGATAATGAAATCGAAAAATATATCCCGCCGCACGAAAATAAGAAATTATCAAGTAGTTATAAGACCGGTAATGACATATGCATGTGAAACATGGACGTTGACAAAACAAAATGAGAATAGACTGAAAATTGCAGAAAGAAGAATGCTTAGAGGGATATACGGACCGGTCAGGGACAACACCACACAGCAATATAGAACGAGAACAAACAAGGAATTGGAGGAACTATACAACCAGCCAAATATAGTGAAAATAATAAAAGCAGAAAGATTAAGATGGGCCGGCCATGTTATGAGACAAGATCAACGTATCGTCAAGTTGGTATGGGAAAAGAACCCAGAAGGAAAGCGGCCGGTAGGAAGACCAAGGTTGAGGTGGAGAGATAACGTTGCAGTTGACTTACAAACCCTAAACGTCGAACGCGCGGAGGAACTGATGATGGATCGCAGCAAGTGGAGGCAGATTGTGAAGTCAGCAAAGACCCACCCCGGGTTGTAATGCTAGAGAGAGAGAGAGAGAGAGAGAGAGAGAGAGAGAGAGAGAGAAATAAAAATTATGCATTTTTCAAAGCAACATATTAGCTAAGTTTTTAGCAATACATGGACAAAATCCCTGAAAGAACTTTATCACTAATAATATTAATTAATTGCATAAGATACTGCATATTTTAACACTCATACAGGACATCTCTTGACACTCTGTGCAAAAAACTAGTGCAAGTTACCGAGATTAAAATACAGAGATTTTGCCCAATATACCTCAGTCAAGAAATTGATAGAGTCTCAAAATTATTATTTTTTAAACTTTTTGTAAATATTTACTGTAATTATGGCTTGATTTCCACTAAATTTAGTACTTTGTGTTTTTAGGATCACAAATTAGTATTTTATTACAGTTTCATTGTACATTGCAGCACTTCATCTACATCTAAAGGGCTCCATATACTTCATGTTCATCTTCGACGAGGTTACCTGCTGAGTAAATTGTGGAACGATGAACGACCCCATACACTATAATCCGATATAATTTATTTCCAATGATGAAGAGAATATGTTTGTTGGCAATGGTGAAAGTTAAAGAAAAAAACCAATAAAAATGAGGACTCGATCACAATAGACAAAGGAATAATTACTAAGAAGAACCTGTTGACTCGCACAGTTATCTCGGGATAGACGTAGAAACGTATCTTACAAATGATATCACTAATAATTAAAAATGTGACAATTGCGATTGTCGATTTTTTCTCCTGATTTATGGCGACTAGTGCTTGTTTGAAGATTGTGAACAACGATGTTTCTTGCGAAGTAGTCCATATTTGTTGGACTTCTTTGTCCTTATTTTTTTTTGTTGACTTTCACGACGTATCGGCGAGTAATTATCTCCAGTACAACTCCTGAATAAGTTTTTGGAAGAAATAAGAAATAGGACAACACCGACAACTGATGAGGTAAGAAAACCTGTGTTGAACATCCCTTATATTCGTGGCATTTCGGAAAAAGTTAGAACAAGAAGACCCAGATAGTAGAACGTGCATTGATGTTTTTCTGGTTTTCAATCCGTTCGTAAGTAGGAAATTCTTCACGACGTTTCGCCAACATCTCATTTGGCATTTTCAAATGATGTTTCCTCGATAGCTGCTTAGCTTCGAAGGAGCGTTCTAGTTGTCTGTTTGCCTTATTATAGTTTGGCGCTTGCGCAGGTTATACCTTGGTCTGCCTTGCTTCCCTGGGCTTGCGCCTCCTCTCCGCCCACTGTCCTATTTCTCAGGTATGTTTTTTGATTAGATTTTAATTAGAGTTTTCCATGTATTTGAGATGTTTTGTGCATCATTTCTCTTGTTAAGGTTTTTAGTGCTTTCTATTTCGAGCACTTCTCTGATGATCCGGGTTCTATAGTACTTTATGGGTGCAATCTCTTTGGTTATCTGGAAATTTAGAGTGTGTCCTGTTTTCTGATGATGTTGGAAGAAAGCTGATGTGGTTTGTTTATTCTTTATTCTATTTTTGTATTCTTGTACTCTGGTAGAGATTCTTCTATTTGTTTGACCGATGTATTTTCTTTCACAATCTCTACATGTGATGCTGTAAACACCCTGGTTATCCAGTGGTATTTTATTTTTGGATTACCCAATAATTTGTGTATTGTTGTTTGTAGCTTGTAAATTATACATATATCATGATTCCTCAGAATTCTTTCGATTACGTCTGTTACACCTTTTGTGTAACGCAGTGTGGTTTTTGTTTCCGATTTGTCATTTTCTTCTTTTTTCTCTGCTATTGAATTTTTGTGTTCTATGTTATGGTCTTTTTGGTATTGTGTTCTTTATAGTTATTTTATTTTAGAGCTAATGTAATGTTGGGTTCTTTTTGGCGGTTCGTGGTGTTGATTAGTTACAAGGAATTGGAGATCAGTGTTTTGGCTACTGATTGTATCTGGTAGTGAGTTTCGCCGTTCTGGAATTTGTTTGTATGTATGTGGGATTCTGTAGACCGTATGATCGATGCTCAGGGCCTCTTTTCTAGTGAATAGAAGTTCAAGGAAAGGTAGCTGCTTGTTGATGGGGACATTTAGTGTGAACTGCATAAGGCAATAAATACTGTTTAGTTCCTCCAAAAATATGGTTAGGTTAGATTTTCCTTGTGGCCATATGATGAAGATGTCACCTACGTAACGTTTCCAGAGGGATTTTTCTTTTTCACTTTTTTTACGGTTTCGAAATATTTCATAAAAAAGTTTACATGACTGGTGATAGGCAAAATCTCCTAAGAGTAATATCTGTCTGTCAGTAGAAGTTATTTTTATAGGAAAAATATATGTTTTTGCGACAGTGTTCGGAGAGGTCGATGAAATGATGTGGGAACTCTTCGTTCATAGCAATCTGGTCCAGAACTTCGTCAATTGGTAAAGGATGTCATCCTTTTGCAGTTATAACCCTTGAGGTATGCTTACCAGGTGATCCGAATCTTTTAGGTATGTGTCTGCAATTTCGGTCTGTTGCAAATTTTGTACCAGGTATTTTTCCAGTTGTTGAGTAGATCAATTTACTGCACTTGCTATGAGTCTCATCAGTGATCCTTGTTTATGGAGTTTTGATAGTCCATATAGTTTGGGACATCTGTTTGCTTTTCTTGAGGAAGGATGCACCTTTAGATTTCATCTCCTAGCTTGGCGGTTTTGATTAAGAACATAGCTACAGCAAGCAAGTTACAAGAGATCCAACGACAAAAAAAATAATAGACACTTATTTACATAGATACTTGACTTGATTAGTTCCATCATCGTCAATTATATTTCCCCCTCCCATTCTTGGGGTCTAGTGCTTCGTTAAAAAGACTAAATAATCAAAATACCACAAGTAAAGCTTGTATATGTCTTCAGATACTGCTCCAAATTTATTTGATCTTTTTAAATTCTTAAATTCTATTACGAAACTACCACGTAGTGAGTCAATCTTCTTTTTTAAAGAAGTAATGCTGCTACATGGATCAACTTCTTTCAGTTTTGTAAGCAGTTGTTCATGTGCATTATTCTTTTTAATTCTATCTTTGTATTTAATGGATTTTACCTGCCATATACAGGGAAAACTTCTATGTTATTAAATGAATTCTAACACAAAATTCCTGCTCTAGCATTATTGTTCTGCATTGCTAGCAGAATTCTTCAGAAGCGATGAGTTCATATGTCTCATATTTAGTTGACTAGATAAAATGAAGCCAGTCGGATTCCAACCTGACTTGATCTCTCGATGTGATTGGGAAACATATAAATTTTTACTTTTTCACTTCAGTTTTGTAACGTTTTTACCCAAAAATATTTCTCGACGGGTAATATTGTCGAGGATGAACGAAGTGTATAGAGCCTTATATTTTGACCCGACAGATAAATACGCCACCTATATACTTCAATTTTATAACGATTTTACTCAAAAAATTTTACTCGATAGGGAATCTCGTTGAGGATGAACAAAGTGTGTTGAGTCCTAAAAGCTTGATAATATTTTTCGGCTTCGATATATTAAATTTATAATCAGAAATTCTTATTTCTTGTCACTTCAAGCAGCGATTTCTGAGATAAAAGAATTTGAATCTTTTATTGCTTACTGAGACTCACCCCTCTTCATATTTTATCCAGGCTTAGGATTGATCCAAAATCTGAAATATTGTCACCCTTAGCATTAAACTAAACTACTTCGTTCACGATTTCAAATACAATATTCTTTCAGTGTAATACGCTAAAAAAAGAATAGGCCGAGTAAATGAAAAACATAAGACCCTTCCAAAAAACTTCTTTATTAATAATTTTAATAAAATATAAGCACCTCCAGCTCGAAGCAAAATATTCCATGATGGCAGAAAATTAGCTTTTTATTATGTAAATACTTTACAACCCCTTCTTTATTGAAACGCATAAAGAATTTGATGGTTTAAATATAAAAGAAGTAAAAAGAAAATAAACGCAAGCAAATTTTAGGGTTCTTAAAAAATTTATACCTGAACTGGCGAGTCTTTTGAAATAGTCCTGCAGTTTTATTTCGACAAATTTCCTTTTTCTCATTTTATATTCCTCGTAGCACCGATTCGTTCAAGATGGTGTTCCTCTGATAACTTTTAACGGACGTTGAGGTGATAAATTTTTCGTTTAAGGAAGCTATATATTACGTGCTAATGCTAATAACAATTTCTAGACAAATTTTAAGGTATTATTTTAAAATATGCTCAGCAACAATTGAAGGTTTAAGCACAAATTTTCCCTCGACATAAAAAAATTTTTGCTTATAAATAAAGTAAAACTCCGTTAAGACGATTCTGAACGGACTTAGTAAAAAACGCTTTTTATGCGGGGAAGCGTATTAAATGGGAAACGAAGAAAATTGAGGACATATACAGGGTGTCAGGGAAAATGTGAGAAATCTCCCGGATATCAAAAAAAGTCGTGAAAGGAATAAATACTAGAAGTTCATATACATTTTTTTCTATTGGACTTCTTTCGGAGATATGGGCAATAGAATCAAGTTTTTTACACATAATTATTAAACCACCAGGTATATTTCAAATTTTTTTAATATGATGTATATTAGGTAAGACCATTCAAATTACTCTCCAAGAAAGTGTTGTGAATTACTCACAGCTGCAGGGACAGACTAGCTGTGACAATCATGACCCCATTTTTTTACGCCCTGTATGATAAGAACTTTCTTCTCCTTCAAGTGCTTTCTCCATTGCGGAGGTTGGCAATCATAATAGCTATTTTAATTTTTGAGGCAGTTGCTCTAAGTAGTTGTTTTGAACTGCATCCAAACCATTCCCTTAGATTTTTTAGCCATGAAATTCGTCGTCGTCCCACGCCTCTTCTGCCATTTATTTTGCCCTGGATTATGAGCCGTAAGATGCTGTACTTTTCTCCTCGCATAATGTGTCCAAAATATTGCAGTTTTCTCTGTTTCACTGTTATCTCGACTTCCTTTTCTTTCCCCATTCTTCTCAACACTTCGGCGTTCCTTAACTCGATCCACCCACGAAATCCTCTGAATTCTTCTATAGGTCCACATTTCAAAAGAGTTAAGTCTTCTCATTGCCTCTCGATTCAGTGTCCATGCTTCCATTCCATAATATAGAACACTGTATACGTAACATTTAGTCAGTTGTATTTTCAGGGTTAACGTTAGATCTTTGCTGCAGATAATCTTTTTTATTCTAATAAAGTTGGCACGTGCTTGCTCGATTCTGGTTTTTATTTCGACGGTATAGTCATTATTTTTTGTTATTAGGATTCCCAAGTAAGTGTACTTCTTAACTCTTTCTATGTGCTGGCCTCCTACCATTAGGGTTTCATTATTATTGGTGTTGTTTTTACTAATTATCATGAACTTGGTCTTTTTCGTGTTAAGAGAGAGTCCATATTTTCCACTAACTTTTAATATTTTATTCATTATCTTTTCTAGGTCTTTCAAACTATCAGCTATTATTACGGTGTCATCTGCATACCTAATATTGTTGATTTAAACTCCGTTTACTTTTATCCCTGCTGTTTCAAATTTAAGACTTTTCAATATGACCTCTTTAGAATAAGCGTTAAATAGTAAAGGTGACAATATACACCCTTGTCTGACTCCCCTTTGTATTTCCACATCTCCGGATATTTCCTGTCCAAATCTTACTGCCCCTCGCTGATTGTAATACAGATTTGATATCAACCTTAAATACCTTTCATCCAAATTTTTGCTTCTAAGAATCTCTTTTAGTTTGTCATATTTGACCCTATCAAAAGCTTTGTTGTAATCTATGAAGCTGATTGATATCTAAGCATCTTTGAGTAAACACATTAAAAGCAAATAATGCTTCTCTTGTACCCACCCCGTTCCGGAAGCCAAACTGTGTGTCACTAATATCCAGCTCCAATTTGGAATGTATTCTAGCGTGTACAATTTTTAAAAGGGCTTTCAAAGTATGTGACATGAGACTGATTGTTCAGTAGTCACTGCATTCTTTTGAATTTGCTTTCTTTGGTAAACATATGAATGTTGATGTTAACATTTCTCGGGGGATAGTTCCTGTCGTGTAGATTGTATTAAATAACCTCATCAATAAATCTAAATTTTTGTCATTAATCAGCATTAACAACTCACCTGGCATTTCATCTGGACCAACAGCTTTATTAGTTTTTATCGACCTTAATGCACAAATGACCTCTGCTTTAGTAATTTCAGGCTCTATATCACCGCTCAGACTGTTTATAGAAGAATTTTCGTGTTTTTGATCTTCAAATAGTTTTTCTATGTATTCTTTCCACTTGCATAATTTTTGTTGTGTTTCCATAATAATGTTTCCCTCTTTGTCTAGCAATAGCAGAACTTTGGATAACGTTTTTTATATACCGTTAACTATTGACTAAAAACTAATTACTCTTAATTCATATCGCTAATCCTAACCGTTTTCGAAAAAATGTCATTTTATTTACATTGTTAGTTCCCTGCTTCTGTCGGGTTGAATATGAGTAAAATTTAAAAAAAAAATTGATCCAACTTCTAAAAGTGCGCTAAAAAGTAAAAAATTATTATAAATTTTTTTATGAAATTGAAATTTTTGAAGTCGGCACCAAACTAACACCTGACAAAATGTGATTGGCATAAACAGCTTAAAAATATTTTATTTGTAATTGCTTTCTTGCCCATAATTTGTAAATATTAGTAGTTATTAATTTCATTTGGAATTTGGCGCCGACTTCAAAAATTTTAATTTCATATAAAAATTTATAGTCATTTTACACTTCTTAGCGCACTTTTGGAAGTCGGTTCAATTTTTTTTATAAAAATTGTATTTTTCGATTTTTAGTTTTGAGTGCATTATAATATCCATAAGTTATTTGAACTAAGTACTAATCGAGATTAGCGTACCTCGCAATAACTCCAAGGTGGCACAAAAGTTCCCATTTCATCCAAAGTTATAAAACACCCTAAAATGAACCACTAAAAATTCTTTGATTTTTAGAGTTCTCCAAATACTAATCAAATTATTTTAAATTAATATTTATTTTGTCACACTAAATCCACTATCTTAAATTTCAAATGAATTTTTTACTTTTAATATAGGCCCCAAAAGCTTCCAATATCCATATTTAAAAAACTTGAGATGTAAATTTTGTAATCCCGCAATATCAATTTTAGTCAAAGTTGGAAAATGTAAAATTTTCCGTCCCTCATATTGTATCTTATCAACCTAATAGTTTGAAAAAAAATTAACTTCATATTCGTAATACTCTTCCGAAAACCCCCCAATACCAAATCTGAAAAAAAGCGAAAAAGGTAAAATTTTCAACCCACCATATTGGATCCGCCGTACTGAAATTCAAAAAAATAATTTTAATGTCTTAATCTATTCTAAATCTAAAACCTTAAAAGCCCCCTAGTACCGATTTTGGATGAAATCCGGAAATTTAAAATTTCTAGACCGTCATATTGTATCTGAAATATTCACTATTTACATCATCAAAAACGATTTAGTCCCACCTTTGAACAAAACCGTAATTAATACTAACAAAAATCCCCCAATACTGATTTTGGACAAAATCGAGAGATGTAGAATCTTTTATCTGCCATCTTGGATCCACCATATTTATTTTTTTTTAATAATTTCAGAGTCATAATGTACGATCCCGAAAACAATTTTTTAAAAAATCGGACAAAATTTATTTTTTATCCGCCATATTGGATACGCCATACTGAATTTTTTAAAAATAATTTCAGATTCGTTATAGGCGACTCCGAAAACTTCCCCATACCAATTTTGCAGAAAATTGGACAAAATCGTTTTTTTGTGTGCCATATTGAATTTTTTAAAAATAATTTTAGATTCGTTAAGTGCAACCTCAAAAACCCCCCCGTACCAATTCTGGAGAAAATCGGACAAAATTAAATATTTTTGTCCGCCATATTGGATCCGCCTTATTGAATTTTGTAGAAATAATTTCAGATTCGTTGTGTACGACCTCGAAAATTCCCCCATACCAATTTTAGAGGAAATCGGACAAAATTAATTTTTTTGGCCGCCATATTGTCAGCGCCATTTTCGATTGTACTATACCAATTTCTTCCAAAAAAATATGAGACCATCGCAGCAACTTCCTGAACATAACGTAAAAAATTTCATTGAAATCGGTGCCGCCGTTCCGGAGTAATCGGTGTACATACATAAAAAAAATACATAGTCGACGAATTAAGAACCTCCTTCTTTTAGAGGTCGGTTAAAAAGAGGATTTTCCCCTATCACCATAGTTTTAATAAAAAGTTAAACTAACTCTTTAGTTAATATCCGCCACATTAATTCAGCATTGTTCCGTATTTGATGACAATGAAACATGATTATCCGTAGAAGTCCCTCTTTACCATCGACCAGAGCGAAATACACCCACATCCTCTCTACCTATCCAACGGTTTGAAAAGATGATTTTCAGGTACTCCCGCACAGCAACGCTGAAATTAGGTGGTGTTGCATCATACCTGTAGTACATGTTTCAGCGAGATTCGAGTGGTAAGTGCTCTACTAAATCGTGAAAAGCGTTCTGGAGGAACTCGATATAAAGTTCTCCATTTAGTCGTCCAATCAAAAAATTGTCAATTATTCCTGCCCAGACATTAATTTATTGGAGCTGATGTAGACGATACGCAACAATAATTGCATGAGGATTTTCATCAGCCTAGTAAATTTATGATACAATTTTTGGTAAACCCTGCTTCATCCGGCAAAAGAATAGTGCTAATGAAGTTTACATTATTTCGTTGCTGATCTAATAGCCAGTTTGCAAACTGAGTTCTACGGGGAAAATGATCAGGAATCAGTTTATGCACTTTTTTCAAATGATATGGATGTATGAATGCGTGAGAGTCTGAACACTGCGACCTGATTGATTTATTGAGCCCCCCTACTGCTGCCCCGTCGTAGGAGTTACTTATCGGCTAGAGCAGGTCGTCCAGTCCTGTTTCCCTCAGGAATCTCAGGATGTTGGACGGCTTCAAGGTGGGTAGCTCTCCTTCTTCGATTTGGTGTGATTCCAAGAACCGTGTCCTGGAGTTTTCTTAAGCTCTGCACTCTGCAAAGATATGAATAGAGGTTTCGTCCTCTTTCTCACATAATCTACAATCTTGTTTTTCTACCAGTATGAGTTTCTTGAGGTGTCCCTTCAAGTGGCAATGCCCCGTCAAGATCCCTGTCAGAACTCTAAGTTGGTTTTTACTCAAGCTTACGTATTCTTTGAATCTCTTCTGATCGTAGTTCCCCAGACGTATCTTCGCTTGTCTCAGTCCTTGCAGTTCCGTTCAATAATTTGATCTCCTGCTTTCTTCTTATATCTTTAGTTCTTCCAGACTTACGCTGCTACTGATTCTACAGAAAGGCTCTGTCCCCAGAAATTTTATCTCAGCTCCTTTCTCCGCGAGCCTTTCTTCTATTTCATTCCCCTCTATCCCGGTATGTCCCGGTACCCACATGAGGGTGACTTTATTATTCTTACTCAAATCATTCAGTTCCTCCAAGCATTCTCAGACCATCTTGGAACTGATAACTTGAGAGCTCAATGCACTGATGGCTGCTTGACTAACCGTCATGATGATAATCTCTTGGCCATGATAGTTTTTCTCCATGCTAAATGTGTATTCACATCCTAATGGCATGTATTTTTGTCTGGAAAATGCTTGGTGACTTACCCAAGCTTTCGTAGTATCTGGTGCTGGGTCCATATACCCTTACTTCAGTTCTTTCCGTTGTTTTGGAACCATCTGTATACCATATAGTGGATTTCTTGCTGAGTTTTTTAATGGTGATTCTGTTCCATTCGCTCTTGCGTCCCAACTTTGTGTTGAAGTTTTTCACCAAGTTGAATTTCTTTTTCATTTCATCTTGGGACATATTCCAGATTTGTTGATTTCTGGATGAGAAGTTAGACTTCGGTTTATGACTTCATATTTCATCATCCTATGAATCATCCTCTTCGCCATGTTCTCTAGAAATATATGTAGAGGTGTGAGGTTTAGGATTACTTCCATGGCGGCCGTTGGGCGGGTTTTCATTGCCCTGTTAATTTTAGTATAATGGCATAATAAATATAGTAGCGCCTTCAACTACGGTAACAGATTTGTCAAAATAGTTATAACCTCTTTCTAACCAATCTTAAAAATAATTAGTAACTCCGGCTTGAAAGACAAAATAAAGCGAAATTTACCTTCACCATGTAAAAAGAATTTAGAAGAAGAACAGGAAAGTAAATGAGACAAAAACACACTTTTCAAGGAAATTGAGTTCAAGAGATCGAGTGCATCATATATGGAAAAACTTTTGAAGACTGGATACCATGTAACAAATGCAATGACTGGGTCCACGAAGATTGTATTTATATTGAGGGGTACAATTTTTATTATTACAGTGACGTTTGTTAAGCTAAAAATAAGGTTGTCCGGGGCTACCCGCCATCCTTTGTGTTGCTAAAAATTTAAGGCAAAACTAAATTTTTAATTTTTGTTCAAAAAAAAATTAAATAAAATTGTAAAATTCAGACAGAAATTTTGCTGATTTTATTTTTATTGCAACTTTATTTATGTGTTCGAGGCTACCCGACCTTCCCCTAATTAATTCGCAATCAAATCTTATGGAAGTACGGTAACAAATCCATGGAAACCCCGCGTCTCCATATCTGCACCCCTTAAAAAGGAACAAAAATTGTATTTGAAATACCCTCTTGACGGCGCATTCACCGAAATACTCTTTTAAAATAGGGCGACAATTGTAAACAACTTTAACGGCTTATATTTCACAAATTAGCCAATTAAATTAAAATTATTATTTGATATATTTTTCTTTCATTTTTAAAGATCTATTTGACGGTATCCTATTAGATCAGATAAACAAAAAAAAAACAAAATTTTTACATTTTTTATATACCATTATTTAGAGAATTTAATTTACTCCTAATTATTTTTGCATATATTTCATAAATCCTATTTTATCTTGTTTTAAAATTTAGCTTTGGAAAGTTTGTCGGGAGGGCAATTAAAATATTTTGGCGACTGAATAAAACATATGTAATAAAATATTTATCTAGATTTTTGAATAGCTTTCCAAGAATATTCTATTAGATGAGGGTTATCAATTAGGGGGAGGGACCATAGATTTTGTCTCCAAATTCGCGTCATGACTGCTTTTGAGTTAAAGTAAAGAATGTTTCTGCAAAATTTCATTGGAAAATATTGAAAACTGACAACTTTTTAATGTTATGACATGCTGATGGACGGACACAAGTATAAAAGTTTCTAGCTGGCTACGAAACCTGAAAAAAAAAGATTAGTATTTAAATTTCTCACTTAGGGTAGTACCTGAACGAATTAATACACACGTTTAAACGAATATACACAATCCCAAAAAATTTCTGAGCACGAATGGGAAGAACACTTTAAAACACTATATAGAAATACAGAAATACAGATCAATCACAACAGAACAACTACCCACCCGAAAATGCATCTGAATATGACGAATACACCAAGGAAGTAAGCCTCCAAATGACGAAAGAGACGATAGCTAAATTAAAAACGCGAAAAGCCCCAGGACCCGACAATATTCCCAACGAACTAATTAAATATGGTGGAAATGCATTACACGAAGAACTAACAAAACTCTTTAACAAAATAATTAAAGACCAAGAGATACCCCGAGATTGGAAGAAAAGTATAACAGTACCTATTTTCAAGAAGGGTGATAAGAAAATCACGGAAAACTATAGAGGAATAACTTTATTAAATTCAATAATGAAATTATTCACCAAAATCCTTGAAGGTATAATAACTGACTATTGCAGAATATCAGAAGAACAGCAAGGTTTCCGCAAAAACAGATCTACAGTTGATGCCATATTCATCGTAAGACAGATAGCAGAGAAATCTATTGAATTTACTAAGCCGGCTTTTATGTGCTTTATAGATCTCACTAAAGCCTTTGACAGAGTGAGACTGGATGATATTCTGCAAATAATGCGAATTAAAGGCATCCCAAACAATTTAATTAACGTTGAACAGCTAAACTCCAACACCACAACACAAATCTCAGTAAGCGGCAACCTAACTAAAGATGTACCGATAGCATCGGGCATACGACAGGGGGACTCTCTGAGTCCATTACTGTTTAACATAGTAATGGACCAAATAATTGAGAACGTCAAAAGAGCGGCACCAGGGTACAGAATGAATACCGGGGAAATAACAATAATATGTTACACTGATGACGCCGTCATAGTCTCGGAAAATGAAGACGATCTCCAAAGACTTCTATTTGCATTCCACACCACAAGCAAGCAATTCAACATGAAAATATCCATCGATAAAACTAAGTCAATTGTAATAAGCAAAGTGCCCTTAAGATGCAAACTAGTAGTGGATGACAAACCAATAGAACAACTCATGACCTTTAATTACTTAGGAGTTGAGATATCCGCAAACCAAGACAGAACAAGAGAAGTAAGAAACCAAGTAAACAAGGCAAATAGAATCTCAGGAAGCCTGGCGGATATAATATGGCACAACACATATATGAGCAAGGACGCAAAAACAAAAATCTACAAGACCTGTATTCGACCGATAATGACGTACGCAATAGAGACGAGAGCCGACAACACAAAAACAAAATCAATTCTAAGAACTGCCGAAATGAAAGTACTAAGAAGAATATCGGGATAAACATTAAGAGATCACATACGCAATTCAACAATACGCGAGGAAAATGGAATGCAGGATATAGTAAGATGGGGACGGAAGCGCAAAAGACCCTGGAATGAGCACGTAGGAAGAATGGCGCAAAATAGGATAGCGAGAATCGCCCAAGATGGAACACCGGAAACCAGAAGACCAATAGGTAGACCACCTAAAAGGTGGAGAGAGTCCTGGATTTCAACATCGAATGAAATGAATGATTGAATTGGAAAAAACAGGTTGTAAGCCTATAACAAGAGGAAGAAGAAGAAGAAGTTTTTTTTACAAAAAATTTTCAATAGTTCAGTTACTTTTCTAAGTGGGTAATTTTTTTTATATTAATTGATGTTATATTCTGACAACTCCGACTATTCTTATATCTTCTTTGCTTGCGTGCAAAAAAAGCACCATATATTCATATTTTGTCCAAATTGTTAGATGGTTAATGAAGAATGCTAATTTATTATGAGAAAATATTCCCAGGTTCAAAATTTGTAGGAAAAATGAGTCTCCGGTATCGGACATTATAATGCCCGGGAGCGATTATTAATCAACATGTTCTTATGGATTAGTAAATGAATTTCTTGACTTTTATATTTTATTCTTTAAAGATAATTGAACGACATTGTCATTTGTTAAAGTCGTACAAACGCTTAACTTTAACATTTTACGCCACTTTCCCCTAATGGTCTCTTCTAACTTAATTAAATCTAGCATTCTCTGTTGATGGCCGTTTTATGATTTTGATGTCCTTAGCAGTTCAAAAAAACTAATATAAAATCCTGTAAGTAGTTATCTTCTGGTCACAATGGTCGTTATATACACTGTGTTCATAAAGTAACCTATAAACTTCACCAGTTTTAGTTTTTTTGGAAAAAACTTCACACAGGTCAATGTAAGTATTATAAAATCACAAGGTTTCGAAATTCAGCTTTAATGTTGACATTAATGTATTTTAGACAGTGATATTATTGAAATTTTTTTAAAATTTTACATCTTAGATTATGCATGATAAGCAATTTATTAAAATAAAAGAACAGTAAATACTAAAATATTTGTTTACTTAAACTAAATACTCTCTACCGTAAAAAAAGTATTTCTATTATTACTTTTGCTCAGATTGCTTTTTTTTACATTTGTTAATAATGTTGTAACCACGTCAACACATTTGTACAGGGTGAGTCAACAATTGGATGAAGTAAGTTTGTGCCTTTTCGGTGAAATTAACAAAGAAACTATATTTATTGTTTGATACAGTTTATTTTTACGCAGATTTTTAAAATATTTAGGACTCTACAGGGTGAGCCAAAAAACTAGGACTGCATAAAGTTGTATTTTTTTAAATAGAACACCCTATATACAAATCGTATTTTCGATTTAGCTTATAATTTTAAATCTTTTTTATTAAAGGTTTACTAAAACAAAACTTTATAGTTTCTGAGATACTTAAGTTTAAAGAAAAAAAGTCACATTTTCAAGCATCAATTCAATCCTAAATAACGTTTTCAATTTTGTGACAAATATATTCAAATTTAAAATTTAGCAAGGCCAAGGACAAGTTAACATAATTTTTACCTAATATTTGCAATAAAAGCTACAGGGTATTGAACACATCGGCTCAAATTTGAACAAGTTTAAATGAATAAATATCTTTTTTTTTTAAATGGTACACCCTGTATATTTTCATGTTATTTAATAGAGTAATAAAAACCCTAAAAGGTTTGTTCAATATATCCTATACCTATTTATAATAGTTTTTGAGATATTTCAGTTTTTATAATTTTCCATACTTTTTTACAGAAATAGTCTTCATTATCATAGTAGCCATGGCAAAAACAATGTAAAAGAACATTTTTCTGTGTGTCAAATTTATAACCGCAATCGCTTCTTTTGGTTTTTATGTAGTGTAGTTTGGTTTTTTTTGCATTCATCTTATATTGTAAAATGAATTTTCCAAAGAATGAGTTATTAGATATGATTTATACAATAGGAGAGGCTCAAAAAAATTGCCTTCTTGCTCAAAGAATTTAAAAAATGAAGTATCCTGATCGACGCCAGCCTAATACCCATACTTTTCAAAACTTAATGCAAAGATTTGATTCTTCTGGTACTGTTGATTATCCAAAACGTAAAGTGGTCAACAAACCAGTAACTAATGAAGAAAAAGAACTACAAGTATTGTTAAATGTTCAGGAAAATCCTTATATTGGTAGCCGTCAGTTAGCAGCATTATGTGAAACATCACAATCCACCGAATCATCCATATCACATGGAATTACACCAAGAATTGCATGGACAGGATTTTGAAAGTCGTGTAAACTTTTGTCGTACAATAAATGCGGAGATTCAATTAAATCCAAATTTATTATGCAAGGTAATGTTTAGTGATGAAGCTACTTTTAGAAGTAACGGTGCCGTAAATAGACGCAACATGCATTATTATGCCACAGAAAACCCATTTTGGATTAGAGAGTTGCAACATCAAAACCACTGGTCATTAAATGTTTGGTGTGGTATTCATCATAATCGAATTATTGGACCCCACTTTTTTAATGAACCACTAAATGGCCATAATTACCTGAACTTTCTACAAGAAGAACTACCCCAACTGCTTCAAGGTCTCGATAGGGATGAGCTCGACAGTATGTGGTTCCAGCACGATGGTGCGCCTCCGCATTACCATCGTGAATTTCGTGCGTTTTTGGACCAACGATATCCGCAAAAATGAATTGGACGTGGGGGTTTCATTGAGTGGCCACCAAGGTCTTGCGACATCACCCCATTAGATTTCTTCCTATGGGGTTATATTAAAAATAAGGTGTATGTTAATCCACCAACAACAGTGGAAGATATGCGAAACAGGATTAGGGATACCTGTAGAACAATAACGCCACTAATTTTGTCCAGGGTCCGAGAAAATCTGCAAAAAAGACTAAATTTGTGCATTGCACAAGAGGGTCGTTTATTCGAACACTTATTAAAAAGAAATAATTAATCTCAGTATTTAATAGGTAATTTTTTTGTTTCAATTTAGTATAAAAGTAAATATGTATTTGCCTTGTCGTTATTGTTGTGTTAATTTTTTCACATTATGTTTAATTAAACTATTGCCGTTGTAATATAACTAATAATGTATTTCATCATATTTAATCACATTCTGTTTGTTTCTGTAGTTTCTTTTTATTATTTTACATGGCTACTATGATAATGAAGACTATTTCTGTAAAAAAGTATGGAAAATAAGAAAAACTGAAATATCTCAAAAACTATTATAAATAGGTATAGGATATATTAAACAAAACTTTTAGGGTTTTTATTACTCTATTAAATAGCATGAAAATATACAGGGTGTACCATTTAAAAAAAAAGATATTTATTCATTTAAACTTGTTCAAATTTGAGCCGATGTGTTCAACACCCTGTAGCTTTTATTGCAAATATTAGGTAAAAATTATGTTAACTTGTCCTTGGCCTTGCTAAATTTCAAATTTGAATATATTTGTCACAAAATTGAAAACGTTATTTAGGATTAAATTGATGCTTGAAAATTTGACTTTTTTTCTTTAAACTTAATTATCTCAGAAACTATAAAGTTTTGTTGTAGTAAACCCTTAATAAAAAAGATTTAAAATTATAAGCTAAATCGAAAATACGATTCGTATATAGGGTGTTCTATTTAAAAAAATACAACTTTATGCTGTCCTAGTTTTTTGGCTCACCCTGTAGAGTCCTAAATATTTTTAAAATCTGCGTAAAAATAAACTGTATCAAACAATAAATATAGTTTCTTTGTTAATTTCACCGAAAAGGCACAAACCTACTTCATCCAATCGTTGACTCACCCTGTACACTTTGCCAGTATTTGTCCCAACAGATTTTCGATAATTTGTTAATTCTTTCAATCCCCAAATACTCGTACTGTACTATAAATATAGTGAAGTTATCCCTAGAAAATCGACATTTCAATAATGAAATAATGATTAGATATGGATATTGGGAAATACCCAGATCTACTCATGAATCAATCAGCAGCAAGCAGCATTAAAAGTTAATGTCGAAAAACTTATTCTGCTGATGATATGGCAAAAACTGCAAACTTTCCTATTAACGAGAAGACTTAATTTGTTCTTGTCCATGAAAAAAAACTTACATCTGAGTATTCGCCAGGTTAGTAGAGTTTATGGTGTTGCCTACACCTCTGTACAAAAAATGACAAAATGACATCCATTCGAGTTAAATCTCGTACAGAAATTATCTAATTCCGATGCAGACAATTCTACACAGCTATAGTGAAACAAACGAAAAGTGATTGTTTGAGTAGAGATTCTGCAAAATAATTTAAACTGCTATAAATAACTACAACTTCTGCAAAAAATATTTATGACGTATAGTAGCTAGAAAGACCATGTCAATGAGGCTTAGTTCTGGAAATTGTGCTGATCATTGTAAATCCCCAACGCAATTTTCTTAAAACCATGGTTGTGTTACTTTCTTGCTCTGAGTTTATACACTCATGAAGGATTTTATACAGCTTTTAATGGGTAAACGTATATTGTGTCTCGGATAGTGAGAATCGTTTAATTATGTTTTAGGTAAGCTCATGGAGAAACAATTTTTTCTTAAATGGGAAATTTTATAACACTAAATTATATCTTTACATTTAAATATAAAATACAAAATAAAGAGTAATCTACTCTACTTTTTTAATTCAAATTAAAATAAAAAATATTTGAAGTATATTTCTATAGTTGATCTAATCATTCAGTTTCTTTCAATTGATTAAGTTTCTACTTAAAAGCGTATGTAACCATAAAACTACAAAAAAAAGGTTTTTAAGAAATAATTTTTTTGCCATTAACAGCGAAAATAGATGAATAATTGAGCAGTAAAAAATATTAATCGCTATAATAACGAATTCTTCATCATTTAAAGGAAAGGTTTTTATATCTTGCTGTCATAATTGTCATTTCGTAGAGCTAAAAAGACTAATATTTCAATTTAGCGTCGTATACTGTAGATCTCTAATGGCGCCTTTTCACTCAATATTTCCGTTAGATGTTTATATTTCTAATGGCATTAAAAAATTAATTTGGAATCTCTTAAAATTGATTATCTTTATTCTAAAAATGAATTGTAGTGATAAATGTAAAAGAATATTATAACATATGGACCGTGAATTTCCCTAGAAGAACTTATAAAGAATTTTTAGTTTTGAAAAACAAATTTATTTCTTACATCCCAAATTAGAGAAAACGTATATCATACTTATATTGATTGTGAAATTCTGACGTTAAAATAAAAAACAACACGTTATAAAAATATTTTAGTAACACGACGTAGGCAGAATAAGCATATATGTCTGGAAGAGTTTAATTCAAGAAAAAAAATGACGTCTTTTTTGTTAGTGTTCTTTTTACGAACTTAATAATATTTTCTAAGTAATTATTGTGTAGTTACTAAAATATGTAAGCTTTTTTAAAATGCTTTTCTAAATTTTAAAGAGTTGCTATGCTGCTAATTCAGTAATATGGAAAAATATAACCGGTCTCTTCTATATCATATTATGGTTTTATTTTCCCCTAAATAATATTATACACAATAAGAATATTAAAATAATTTTAGCAGCTAGAAGATACTTTTTTTAGGTTGAGACATTAAATTACTCTATTGTATGTAAAATTTCAAGCTTGATTAATTAAATTTGAACGTCATAATATTTTTAAATATCTTTATTTTTTTAGGTCGGTGAAAGGAGATTGACTAGGATTCTAAAACAGATACATAGTCTTAATATTTTTAAAACTAGCGTTATATTTACGGGAAAATACTAAACTATTTATAATAGCATGGTTACCTTCCTAAACAGTTTTCTGTTTAATTCGTTGCTGTAAATAGTAAAACATCTGTAACTTTGGATCTATTAGATATTATTAAGCTCATAAAAATTACATACTTCTGGTTTCTCATGTGTCTATACGCTAAAAACAAAACAAAGTAATAACATACCCGGTCTGAGTCAACTTTTAAAGTCCTTAGATTAACCAGGTTGTAGTATCGTACTGTCTTTTTTCTTGAGTCGGTGTTCGATTACTAAAACTTTGAACTAAACAAAAAAACTATTTAGAAGTTTGCTGACTGTCATGTGTTATTGTACAATTATATTTTCACAAACACAGGTTCTTTTATGCTAGAACGATTATTACAAAATATAGGGAGATGTGGTTTGCAGTCGACTACTCCTATTTTTTGTAAAATTTTTATTGTCGCAAACTAAATTTTTATGGCTCTCTTAGTTTCTGTTGGACAGGATAAAATTAGAAATCTGCCTTTTTTGACGCTCTCCAATATTTCGATTATTTCATAACTTACTGAAAATGTGAATAAGAATTGAAATAAATTTTTTTATATAGAGATCAATGATTTCCAATTATTTTTAAATCAAACCTATATAAACATATTTAACGTGATACATTATTTTTCTTTTTTTGTATAAGTAGTAATGAATAATCTGAAAAACTTGATAGTTTCCAACCAATATGCTAATTATATAGATACCGAAAAATTACTATAATCACTGAGTATAAAGCTGAGTTCTACTAGGCTTTATTCAAATATTGGTCGATATATATATATATATATATATATATATATATATATATATATATATATATATATATATATATATATATATATTGTTATTTAGAATTTATAAATAAAAATAACATAAAATAGATTATACCCTTGATGAAGAGGTTTTGGGCACACATGTGGGTTGATACGGAAACTGGTGGTACTATGGTGATCTGTCCCATGATTACATACATCGCTAATGTATGATGACCTAGTATAACCTTGCCCAGTAACTTGAAAAATTTTAAAGAATAATTTGTATGGGAATTATTACTCTGATAAAAAATGCTTGCTTGCACTAGGGCACCAGAGAACCTCCTCTTCACTTATTTATTCATAACTAGGCCTTGAATACTATTTGTAGTCTCAATTTCTTAGAGCATTTCAGATCGGGAATTGAATGTTACTCGTGAAGCTGAGAAAACATGGAGGAAAGATTCTCATCATTTCCCATGCAAGCTTACTATCTGGCGCCGGTTATGAAACTCTCTTGCCATACTTTTGCCCAGATGGGAGGATTTAGGAGGAGAAAATTCTTCTGAGAAATGAATCCTGCTAGTTTACAAACAGATTTGAATTGGATGTGTGATCGGTGGGAGCACGGGAGTCAGAGATTTACTCTCTCAGGCTACATACAAAACCTAAATTGATTCCATTCCGAAATGTCACTATCTCTGTGGAAATAACGTAAGCAAGAATAAAATAATGGACATATGCTTAGACAGTAGGGCTGCAATACTTGTATTTCAGTATAATGTCGTAGCTTTACGACTACTGCCTAAGAGCAAGGATGTACTTGATATTCTGACAAATAACGGCTGCACAATTAGACTCGTATGAGTCACGAATCCCTCGAATATCGAGGAAGCAGATCGTTTGGCAGATGTAAAACTCTTCCTGGAAAGCAAATTTATTGAATTCTGTAAGAAGGCAGCTGGAATGACCTGTGTTAAGGAATATATAATTGGGCTCTTTTCTACTTGAGGAGAAGGAACAGCCATTCGTAGTGGGATTATTTACTCGACTTTGTCACGTACGAAGCCATCTTTAAAAGACTGGCATCATGAATGACCCGGTGTGCAGATGGCGTCTAGAGGAGGATAAAATTATTGATCATGTCTTCAGGAAGTAAAGGCGTTAGGCAAGTTCAATTAATGAAACTGCTTAGGATCGCGAAGATGATTAACTTCTAATACTTACACTTATGGTAGAATGTGAAGGGCCAAAAAATCCTAAGCTTTGATGATGAAGCATCACCACTTTTTATTGAGTCACATTTTTTTTTGTTAAAATACAGTATATTATTTTAGTGTTCTTGTTTCATGTTCCAGTTGTCAGTATTTATTAACCATTGATTTTCCTAAAAAGTAGGGAGCATTATTTAAAAAGAAAATAGACCATTCAAATTTGGTAATTTTTGTACGTCTTACACCATCAGCAATTGCTAACAATATGCAAATTTAAAAGATTTATGTACATATATAAAACTCATAAAATACACTATTTAAACATTGCATTAAATTACGGTTTACATAATTGGTAAGAGATCCCACTGCCGTTTTCACATAAATACGGCAATTTGATAAATTAATACCTTAGAAGTAACAGTCTATTGTTAAGTAGTAATGGGGTCACAGTAGTTTAATACTAGGCTAATTAACAAGGTCTCTTCCTACAATTTAACAGCAGATGTAAAATAATTTATTTTTAGTAATACTACAATTTTACAAAAATTACTACTTTCCTGTTACTATTTAAACGGATAGATTAAATTTGGTTATTAAAAAGAAAAATATTATAAATGGAAATTTGTGTTTTCTAGCGTTTAATGATTATCAGTATCTCACTTGAATGATCGATTTTTTAGCGGAAAGCTGATAAAAACGTGCCTTGGTAAAATTCGGATAAATTTTTTATTTTTCTAAAAAAGAAATTTCAGTAATTTTTTAGGTTATATAAAAAATTTATTCATTTACAAGATATATCCCTAAAATACGCCATAAGCAATATTGAAAAACACTGCTTATTTAATTTTGTTTCAGCTCATATTTTTTACCTTAAATATACAACATATTATTTACATGCTGGTGAGGAAAAATATATCGTAAATTATTGGATTGTGATAAATGTAAAATTATGGTATGTTATATTCAATACCATTGTGATATTTAATAACTTTGGGAGAGAAAAGGCACAAAAACAGGCTTTTTCAATTTTAATACTATGCTTTGTCGAATTAGTTTTTAAAAAAAAATTCAGTTTTGTTTAGCTTATATGAATTTTTTTATTAAAAGATATATATCTAAAATATGCTATAATCAATATTGGAAAACACTGGTTTTATAATTTGTGTATTCCAAAAATTTGTGGTTTTCAAAATATTGACAATTCAACATTTGTTGAGTTGGTCAAGACGCCGAGGCGTGACGAAAATAAAACAATCGAACCTTACACAATTAATGCGGTGTTGTATACTTTATTTTTGAGTGTCCCCAAAGTAAAAAAATGATTGTAAACTAAATGACTATTATGTGGAGGAGTCCCATCATGGTGATAAAACATATTTCTATGATTAGCCAGCGGCAAGTTATCTAAATAGTTCACTTTTAAGTTTCTCAAGATGTCGAAGTAGCGTTCACCTATAAGTTAAAAACGTATTTTGTATCTAGAAGTCTTCAAATATGGCTAACTTACCGTTCAGATGTGGACGTTTAGCCTTAATCACATGCTGCAAACGGTCCAGTAGTGAAACGTAATACTCCCCTGTAATGGTCTTGCCTTGTTCTAAATAATCTATAAGCACCATGCCATGTGAATCCCAAAAAAACTGTTTCCATGACTTTTCCTGCATACGGAATTGTCTTAGTTTTTTTGGCGCACTTTCAATTGCCCCCACCCACTGTTTAGACTGCTACTTTGTCTCTGGCATGTAATGGTTAATCCATGTTTCATCTACAGTTATAAAAGTCGAGGAGACTCAGCAGAATAAGTCTAAACACTCTTGCAAACTGTTCATTCGAAGGTCGACTGTTAACAAACACGGCACCCATCGCGCAGGAAGCTTTTTCATGCCAAGAACATCATGTAAAATGTAGTGAACATGATCTATCGAGATGTTTGCTATACCAACAAGCTCTCGTACTTTCAGTCGGCGGTCATGAAGTATGACATTGTGAATTTTTGTGACAATTTTGTCAGTTGTAGCGATTTTTTAGCGTCCCAAGCGCTTATCATCTTGAATTGATGTACGACCACGATTAAATTCAGCAGCCCATCCTTTAAAGTAAAATCTAACCTGTTTTTAATGTCCGTAGGAGTTAAGCCCTTTAAAACAAAGTATTTTAAAACCGCTCAAACTTTAATTTTATTCATCTTTCACAAAATATCGAACCTTAAGTGTTCACTCGATCGCCACAAACAAGCAACTGCACGCAAACATCTGAAAATTTACAGGGCATCATCTCAAGGTTAATGCTTACAAAATATTATAGTTATTTGATCCTACTAGCGCCCTCTCTGTTTCAGGCCGAGAACTTATCGAACCATCCTCGTATAATGATGATAATATGATTCCATTTGCGCAAGGTATTTTAAGAGATATGGATAAAGATGAGTCAATGGGAATTATGAAGGTCTTGGACCCTTATTAGTAAATTACATGTTTGGGTAGTAATTTACTGTTCCTTACTTCATAACTAACAGACAGATATCAATGTGTAAAAGTTAACATGCATAAATTTCTTAACCATCTATCAGCATTATACTTTAATATCGATATATTTACTGTCACCTTACTTGAATGAAAACGAATTATTGGTGGTACTCAAAAAAGGGCTGCATTATAAGAATGAGTTCTCTGTCTGATTTTTCTGTTAACCGCGATTAAATAAATAAAAAGAATTAATTTAGTAAAGTTTATTGTTGTTCAATATCGACTGTAAACGGGCTATTAAATAATTCTTAACTACTATTTGTGAAATATCTTAGCGGTACTTCAAGACTAGTCCAAGCTAAAGGCAATGGCGCCCCTATTTAAAGCATGCCAAATTTTAATATTTTGATATACATAAATTCTAAAAAAAATGGACAATAACTTGTTTGCACTTTGTTGGCATTTATACATATTTTCCATATGGATAGAAATCTTTTTTTTAGAATCTAAAGTATGATTATGATATATTTAATGATACTTAAATAAAAATAACTTGAGAATAAATTAAATTCTCGAATTTTCCGTGATGGTTTTATTATAGTTTCTGTGAAAAACACAGTAAAATTGCATACATAAAATAAATACATTCTGCTACAAACTAGTTGAAACAATACATTATTTAAAATGTCGTTTTTCGTTTAACCCTTAACAGGAAAGCTATATATTATTCAAAGCATTTCAAGGGATAAGTTTACAAAAGCATTGGATTGCGAATGCTCCTAAAATGCTACATTAAAGTATTACCCACCCCTAGTTACATGATAAATGGGTTATAGGACGTTAGTTTCATGTGAAAGTAATGTTAAAGCAATGTTTTACAATATACAATGAGAAAATTAAATTAGTTCGAAATATCCAAATTTATATTGCAGAAAAATGTATTCCTAGACATTTAAACTTTTCTTTTTTTGAGCATTAGAAGGAAAGGCAAATAGGTTAATTTCTACAAATTTCACTCTTAGTACTACTTTCGATTATCTAATGGTCTCGTTAAAGAAGCTGAAATAAACCGAAAATAAGCATATTGTATGCTAATCATACAACTTCTAATATCGTGTCCCAAATTATTAACAGACATATTTTTAAAATTATTTAGTGAGCCCAGAATTTCTGGATTAATATTTAATAAATTGGAATATCACAGAATAATTTAATTTTTTCTGCACTTTTCCGCAGTGTTTTATTTGATACTTTATTTCATTTTTTTTTAATTTGCCTCACATTTTCTTAGCATACTTTTTCAAATTCCTTTCGAATTTGTTAGTAGTTTTATTGTATACAAAGTTTACTTTCAAGATAAAATAGTTTAGATTGATTACATAGTGTATCAGAACTAATATTGGGCTCTACTCTAAAAGCTGAACTCTGAAGATTTTCTTGGAATATAAAAAAGGTTGACCATAACTGCAACAGAAAAATTTTTACTTATTCTAGGTGTACATCTAAGTAACGAAAAATTACTTTTCTCTAAGCGACAATTTAGAATCAATTATAATACCCAGATCTTTGACTAGAACAGCATATAATTCCATATTATTTTTCCCATACACACTATCAAATTTTATTTTTGTATTACTTAAAGTTGTAGTAAAATACTTTGCAATATTAAAAATAAATCACTAATTCTACACAATAAGGCCAAGAAATCAATATAATTCTCTGATACTAGATAGGGAGTCACCCAGGAACAAATGAGTGAGAAGTAACGGAATAGAGTACCCTTCTTTAGGAACTCCTAATATGATATTAACATATCTGTAAATTTATGAATCGATTCTTACTGTTTGAGTGAGCCCTGTTAACATATTTTTGTAACATAGTAAAGAACTTCTATCAAATCTAAGTAACGAAAAATTACTGTTCTCTAAGCGACAATTTAGAATCAATTATAATACCTAGATCTTTGACTAGAAAAGCATTTAATCCCATATTATTTTTCCCATACACACTATCAAGTTTTATTTTTGTATTACTTAAAGTTGTAATAAAATACTTTACAATATTAAAAATAAATCACTAATCCTACACAATAAGGCCAAGAAATCAATATAATTCTCTGATACTAGATAGGGGGTCACCCAGGAACAAATGAGTGAGAAGTAACGGAATAGAGTAACCTTCTTTAGGAACTCCTAATGTGATATTAACATATCTGTAAATATATAAATCGATTCTTACTGTTTGAGTGCACCCTGTTAACATATTTTTATAACATACTAAAGAACTTCTATCAAATCTAAGTAACGAAATATTATTGTTCTCTAAGCGACAGTTTAGAATCAGTTATAATACTCACTTCTCTGACTCATATAATTCCATATCATTTTTCCTATATACACTATTAAATTTTCTTTTTGTATTGATTAAAGTTGTAATAAAATACTTTTCAATATTAAAAATAAATCATTAATCCTACACAATAAGGCCCCGAAATCAATATTATTCTCTGGAACTAGATAGAGGGTCACCCAGGAACAAATGAGTTGAGAAGTAACGGAACACAGTAATTTCCTTGAGGAACCCCTAATGTGATATTAACATATCTTTAAATATATCAGTCTATTATTACTCTTTGAGTGCGTCCTGTTAACATATTTTTATAACATACTATAGAACTCCCATCAAAACGAATTATATTTATTGTTGCAAGAAGCAAGTCCAGGTCAACCCAGTGAAGGCTTTAGAAAATTTTATAGATTGCATTTACCACATACTTCTTTTCCAAGGTCTATAACAAGTCCATTTTAAAAAAAATTAAATGCTGAAGGCCTCAAGAAAAATTTATATTGTTGTTTAGATATAATTGAGCCATACATACCACCCATCTGATCATAAATTACGCTATCAAAAATTTAGGAATGGGAGATTGTCTAGCTATGTTTCCGCAATTTTGAATATATTTCTTTACTTACTTTAAATATTAGTGTAATAAAACTTTTTTTGCAGATTTCTGAAAGCTTCATCTAGCGATTTGGCAATAAATATTTCTAAATTTCATTAGGTGCCCATACCAAACAAAAAAAAAACATCTTTTGATAAAGTGCTGACAAGGTACACCTTCTAAATGTTACATCTATATTTTTATCATTAAATATATTTGGTATTGTATTATTGTGTTACTTAGACTATCAACATTCAAAAATTTGACTTTCATTTACGTCCCACTAGCGAACTTTCAGAAGTTTTTTGGGCTAGATGAAATATTACCCTCTACGGCATTGATAATCTCTAATAATTCGCTATAGTTCGTAAGTCGAGAAAATTGGTAGTAATTCTCTTCCAGCATATACTATTGGGGGCAACATTCAATACTTCGCGCGCTTTATACGATAGAAAGAAAGAGCGTTTCATAGCGCTACATGCTTTCTCTCTCACTCCTGTGGTTTAGTTTTATTCCCCTTTTCAACTCCACCTTGAGAAAGTGAATTAAATGCGCTTGAAAGCCACTTAAATAACTCAGTCAACTCGAAAATAAAATAGAGTTGATTTTATAAAAGCGACTTCAAAATTCGATATAATCGATTCAAGCTGAATTTTATAACCACGAACTCAGCCTGAAGCTATCGATATAAATGTAGTACATATCGCCCAACACTAATTCAATCCAGAATTCAAATTCAGTCTGAGTACGGTCGAAAATTGATGAAAAAATTCGCATGATGCGGGAACGCCATTTGTAGCATTTCATTAATCTGTACCATAAGTAAGAATTAAAATTAACCAAATTTGTATTCTTTTAACTCAAATAATTTTCTTACTGTCCTTCCAGACTAATATTGAGTATAACCACGAAAATTAACAATATTATTGCTCGAATTTAGAATTATTATAAAAAGAGTTTAGTCGTGGCCGTGGAACTTCGTCTTATACTATTTAGTGTCATATTTTAAAATTTACTCTATTTTGTTCTGAAACGTATATGTGAAGGAAATTGCACCTTAAAAAATAGGTAATAACAAAAAAATTTTAATTTCGATGTAAATACAAATAACATTTAAAATTTTCAAATATATTACGTAATATCTAGTTAAGCTAGGGATCGTTCTTGTTATACTATTTCAACTGACTCTTCTGCACGCTTGGATTGATAATAAACTACACAATAAAGTTAGGAACTTTAGATTACTTGGCTATCTCCTGTGGCCCATGAAGTGTGTTGACTCGGGTTAGATTGTAATAATATAATTAAATATGGTTACCCAAGTAGTGTCTATTTTCTCCGGATGTTTTACGATGAACATAATTTCGAATAAATTAGGTTTTGTCGTAACTAAGATCACATTTGTTGAGTATTATCTGAGATACAGTAATGCATATTGGGATATATATATATATATATATATATATATATATATATATATATATATATATATATATATATATATATATATATATATATATTGGGATATATATATATATATATATATATATATATATATGTGTGTATTTGTTGCAGGGCTGAGGGTAATTACTGAAAAGTGATATTATTCAGACAAAGTGAGTCAAAATAAGAAGAGAAAATCGTAACAATTGGTGCAAGAAGTGAGTTTTTAACAATATTCTAAAAGTTTCTATGGTAAATACTAAACAATAAACAGCGGAAATGGAGCAAATAAAACATTGGCTGATGCCTGATTTCATGAAACTCGGCATTAAAGGCAAACAAGAAGAAGAAGAAGAAGAAGAAGAAGAAGAAGAAGAAGAAGAAGAAGAACGTCTCCAAAAAGACGAGCAATGTCGTCTGAAAGAAAAACAGGAAGAAGATGAACGTGGACAAAAACGACAAAAACACAGGAAGAAAAAGAATGCCCCCCTTAAAGACAATGAAGAAAAGGAAGAACATCGCCAAACAAAAGAAAAATGTCGCCAGAAAGAAGAACAATTTCATCTGAAGGAAAAACAGGAAGTAAATCGCCAAAGAAAAGACAAGAGTAGTAAGAACGCTATTAAGAAAATTCAAGGTAAACTTTGCAAACGGATACAAGAGTTCATTGTAGAAAAACAGTAAAAATTCAATTAAATTATACGGGGACAAATGCAAAAATTTAAGAAAAAGATAGGCTAAGTGCGACAAGACACCGAAGAAGTGCGATAAGAAGTGAAAGAAATCGTAAGTAGAACGGAATCAACAGTAGATATTATATATTCTAAAATAAAGGATTTTCAGAGAAAAGTAAGTAAAATAAAGAATAATGGACTTTCTGATAAAAAATAACCACCGAACAGAACGTTAATCCCCAAATACTGGGGTGTTTCCAAACCATTCCTATAACCGAACAAAAAGGCTATGCTTACTGCTGCATTGGCAAGAAGATTTGGAGATCAATAGTGTGCCAGTTAATCAGTTACAATTCAACTTAAGACAACAGAGAAATGGAGAAAGTTTGCAAGAACATGAAACAAATGACGGATGTCTACGGAAGAATTCCGAGAAGATTACGATCCTTTACTTTACGGATGGAATCAAAGATCACAAAATAAAATATATGTTAGTTATCAGCAAGTTTAGTTAGTATAGTAAAGCACTGGATAGAGCTTTGAAAATGGAAGCAGTTTATAAGGCGTCAAGTTCAAAAATAATAACCGTTACTATACAGAAAAACAAGAATTCACCGAACAACAGAGACAATGTTTTCTGAAATCCTTATGAAACATAATAATTGATATTTCATGTTAAAGAAGAAACCAGATAGAGTGTTACAGATATGGAGGAACTGGACACATGAGAAAAGACTGTCGGGTGCGATTAAGGTCTCGTTCATCACAGAAGACAAGTAGGAGGACTACAATTAGTCAACATCAAAGGGTGGGTGTTGACCAATATCGAGAAAATTTTTTCCATTCGTAGTCTAGAAAGTATCTCAGACAGTTTTATAATTGAAGGAAAGTCAATGCTATGCCTATTACCATAACTGTTGACAGTGGTTCAGCAGTATCTCTGATAAAGTCAAACCAAGTGATTGGAGAAGTGTAAGTGAAACTTCAACTAGGAAGGCTAAAATTGAATCATTTGGTGTTAGTTGCCAGCATAGAAGATGAGTTTAATCTAAGTATAGAGCTAATTCGCCTACATGGAATTTCCACCGACAACTAGCTTAACATCCTAGAGTTTGACACCGAAGAATTTACTCTGTCAAAAAACTTTTAAAAGGAATGAATTAGAGTCATTGCCGAACAAAGAAGTAGAATAAAGGAGAGCACAGAGAAAATCATTCACGGAAGACTGGAGACCACATCGAATTAGTTCAGCACTCAAATAAATCCTGGTAACGAAGGTATTAGTCAATCCTGATGACACCATATCAATAATTGTAGCCAATATTCCATGTCCAAATTAATAAAGAAATCGAAGTAGAATTATACGAGCCAGTAAAATTGGTTTTAAAATGTGAAAAATAAGCACAATTACATCAGAATTGTAATATAACGGAGTAATTTAGCAGTCCCAAAAAAATGGAAACATCTTTCGCCACAGGAAATTGAAGAATCTCAGAAGTTTATAAGGACGCATAATGATATTTTTGAAGAAAAAAATTCCAATACTGATAGGATGAACATAGTTCAGCATGAAATGAATGCTGGCATATCACAACAAATATGCTAGCCACCTAGAAGATTTTCCATTGCCAAACGTCAGGAAGTGGAGATACCTCTAGACAAAGTGCTGAATGAGGTAGGTATAAAGGAATAGTATGGTCCTTGGCCATAGCTGAAGAGAATAGAAATACTAGATTTTGCGTTGACTAAAGGAAGCTTAATGACGTCTATCCACTTCCTAGAATTGACGATACTTTGACAACGATAGCCAGATCTAAAAAGTGGATATTGGCAATTAGGTATCTAAGATGAAGATGAGGAAAATACTGATTTTCCACTGTCGCTGGTCTTAATGCAATTCATACTCTGCAACGCTACTATCGCTTTTAAACGGCTAATGGAAATAGTACTGCGAGATCTTACATGGAAACAAAGTCTAGTCTACTTTGATGATTTCATGGTTTTGGGAAAAACATTTCATAAACACTTTCAGAATCCACTGGAAGTTTTTACAAGAATTAGCATCAGTACAGGAAGTCCACATGGATGGAAGAAAGCTGTTAAACAAATTCACAAATATTTGTTTGGACAGGAATTTTTAATAAGAACAAACAAAAAAGCACTTAAATAACTCCTAAATATGAAGCAGCCTGAATGACAAGTAGCTAGATGGCTTGAATTACTACAATAGAACAATTTTAAAATTAAACATTGAAAACACAGATGCCTAGTCAAGAAGGCCATGTAAGGAATAATGCAAGAACTGTAGCAAAGAGGAGGGTTTCCTATTCGCAGAGTCTCTTTCGACATTGATCTAGAGTGGAGCACAGCTCATATGAGAAAAGATTAACTAGAAGACAATGTCCTGGTGCCATTTCTTCAACTTAAAGATAATGAAAGGCGTCCTAGTTGAGGAAATACTTTGGACAAAGGTCCAGTCAAGGCATTTTGAGCTCAGTGGGACTCGTTATCGATTAAAGATTGATTACTAAAAGGATTCTGGAAACGTGCCGATGGTAAGGAAATCAAACCTCA
This sequence comes from Diaprepes abbreviatus, assembly GCA_034092305.1. Lineage (NCBI taxonomy): Eukaryota > Metazoa > Arthropoda > Insecta > Coleoptera > Curculionidae > Diaprepes > Diaprepes abbreviatus. The sequence continues at coordinate 7,707,323 of JASJET010000129.1, forward strand.
GTTAGCAGTATCTAGAAACAAAGGAATTTGAGAAGAAATTCACAATGGGAACTCTGGTGCTTATTTATGAGTTAACAAAACTCTAGAATAACTTCGAGAAAGATTTTACGGAGTTAACTACTGCAAAGATATTGTGGTGTAGGTAGTGCTCTAAATATGCAGCTAGTCAGCTAGTCATGTTTCTACTGGGATTGTTGACTTTCACTCAATTATATTCTATAGGTGTATATAAATAAGTAAATAGAATTTAACTTAGTTATATTTAAACAGTAAGTGTGTAAACAAGTAGTTATTAGACAGTTGAGAGTAATTAGTGAAAAGTGATGTCATTTTTCGGACCCAGTGAATGCAAATAATGAGAAAAACTGTAACTTCCTCCTTGTGAGATGCAATAGCAGTGGATATATCTACATTATGCCTAAAATTGCGATCAATGGTTTTTCCGAATTGGCATGAAATTTATCTTTTATATCGATATACATATAACAGACTATTATCTTTGAATATTACACTATTTTAATGCTACTTTTGTTAGAGTTTCGCAATAAAAATATTGAAGCGAGTTACAAAAATCATTAAACAGCCGTATTATACAACGAAAACAGGCTTGCCAGTTCATTACTCAAAACACATGCAAAACGTCTCCCCTTCTCACATTTATTACACGCAGTATAAGGATAATATATTATCCAAAAACATTTCTAAGGATCAGTTTGCAAGTCCAAAGGATAGCGTTGTTGCAGGATCTTCTGTCAGGAACAGGCGGTGCTTTTTATCAGTAAGTTCTTCAATACGTGACAAATGAGTTGACGTAAGATTTCGTGTAAACAGTGTTCGTGGGAAAAAATTATGGAAAAAATGAAAGAATGCCTCTCGACTTTGATTAACAGCAAAGGGGAGAAGGTGAAAAGTGTGAAAAATATGTAGGTGGGTAAATTAGAAAAAATAAGTTAGAGTATAGTTAATTTCGCAGTTGTTTTTTTTTTATAACTGAATTTGGTACCGTAAAACAGGGCAAATTGAAAAAACCGAGGCAACTGGATTTTTTTAAGGTTAAATTAATATTGCCCTCTTGTTGTCCTAACTTTAATTTCGAAATACGGCGAGATTGTTCCCTAATATGCTTCTTAGTTAAATTTTGTTGTTTTGAGCATCTTTAAAAAACGGAAATTAATGTGATTTTTTACCATATAATCTTCCTATTAGATTGAGATTAATATATAGAAAGGTCTGTACTATGACGATGCCAAATATTTATTTATAATTGGAGTTGAAAGAAAGTTTTGTTGATCATTGGTTGCCAGATATAGATCAGTTTTTAAGGATTTTTTATTTCCAGTTGTAGTAAATTTAATATTTGGTTTTTATTTCCGGAAGGGCCCAATAAATGTTATTTTAATCTATGAAATGGTTCTGATGTTCTTTTATGAATTATTAATGGTATTTAAAATTATATATATATATATATATATATATATATATATATATATATATATATATATACATATATATATATATATATATATATATATATATATATATATATATATATATATATATATATATATATATATATATATATATATATAGATTAATGCGGCTTTCATGGATTCCTGCGTGTGAGATGCAATAGCAGTGGATATATCAACATTATGCCGTTGTAGTGCTGAAATCACATTCAGCAAACATACAATTATATGCAACTCCATGCATGAATGAAGTAAAATGCGAACAGTAAATGCAAACTTCGTTCCAACCATATCCTTTTCGTGTTAGAGGTTGCACAGTTGGAACAAATTGCTAAGGAACACAATTTATAATATTCCACCACCATCGAAATGATGGCCTACCTGTACCACCATACCGAGAAGAAAGTCAAAATTTACCCTCCCCGCCACAGTGATACGGCAGAGGTACATGTTTCGTCTCTATTAGACTCATCAAGGTACCTTTATGCATCTGGCTGTGCAAAGGACAGATCGGAAGGAAGCATGCAAATACTGAACGTGGTTTCGCCGACCTCCCGCCGGATGGCGTATACATGTTTATGCGGCTTTCACGGATTCCTCCGTGTGAGATGCAATAGCAGTGGGTATATCCACATTATGCCGTTGTAGTGCTGAAATCACATTCAGCAAACGTACAACTATATGTAGCTCCATGTATGAATGAAGTAAAATGCGAACAGTAAATGCAAACTTCGTTCCAACCATATCCTTTCCATGTTAGAGGTTGCACAGTTGGAACAAATTGCTAAAGAACACAATTTATCTTATTCCACCACCATCGAGATGATGACCTACCTGTACCACCATACCGAGTAGAAAGTCAAAACTTACCCTCCCCGCCACAGTGATATGGCAGAGGTACATGTTTCGTCTCTATTAGAGTCATCAGGGTACCGACATGCACTTGGCTGTGCAAACGACAGATCGGAAGGAAGCATGCAAATACTTAACGCGGCTTCGCCGACCTCCCGCCGAATGGCATAAACATATTTATGCGGCTTTCACAGATTCCTCCGTGTGAGATGCAATAGCAGTAGATATGTCCACATTACGTCGTTGTAGTGCTGAAATCACATTCAGCAAACGTACAACTATATGCAGTTCCATGTATCAATGAAGTAAAATGCGAACAGTAAATGCAAATTTCGTTCCAACCATATCCTGTTAGAGCTTGCACAGTTGAAAAAAATTTCTAAGGAACACAATTTATCCTATTCCACAACCATCGAGATGATGGCCTACCTGTACTACCTATAGTAGTTAAAGTAGCTTCGAATTAAGCTAATACCAAAAATATTGAGAAGCGCTGGAGTCAAAAGGACACTATACACCCTGAATCCCTGCAACCTATCAACCTCACATCATTTATTTTACAAACGGTAAAGAAAACAGTTGATAACTACATCAGAACAGAAATTATTGAATAGATGTCAATGCACCTGCATCAACACGCATATCAAGCGAGCAGGTCTATGGAAAACACACTAGTAAAATAAAACGATGAGATTCAAGACGCTATGAATAACAAGGAGTCCATAGTGTGTGACTTTCTTGATATAGGTGGAGCTTTTGACATTACTCCACATGAGGCAGTCAAAAGACCACTTGATGATTTCTTCCCTCTCATGATCTCTAATTCTATACACATACATCGTCAAAGTGATTATCTTTTATTTGTATTAGTTTTTAATATTGGGCTTTGTCAAAAGCTCTTTCGAAGTCAAGGAAACAGGCGTATGTATTTCAAATCAGACATCTATGTTTTCATACATCATTTCAAAAGAACCACTGTTTAGAAATAATATGTTACCTATAAAGTAAACTAACTAACCTAAATAGTAGAAATTTGTTTAAGGCGCTCAATACGTACGCTTGCTCTGCACTTAGCTACTCTTTTGAAATTGTAAAATGGAGCAGGATCGACATCCAAAACCAGCAAACAAAAATAAGAACACTCCTAACGAAAGCCCAAAAACGTCATTCTCGGAGTGCTATTGAGCGTACAATGCTGCCAAAACATCAAGGAGGAAGAGGAGTGGTGGATATTGGTAAGCAGCTCGACTAACAAATAATAAACTTATCTTCATATTTCTACAGGTTAGTGGACTCCACACCACATCGAACAATATGTGAGGCAGACGATTCAACGCCGCTACAGCTGAGGGAACAGGATATTGCTTCTTACCACCAAACAGACCAAGGGAAGTTACAAACCAAGCTACAGAAGTTACTTCATGGATGATATCTCAATGAGCTCAATCAGGACAGCGTCAAACTACTGGCTGATTTCATGACAGATATTTGCGGAAACGGAGGGCTTCTTGTTAAGTATCCAAGACCAGATTATTCCGATGAAGAACTATCGAAAGTTCATCATCAGAGATCCCTCAATAGAAAATGAGCAATGTAGATATGGCTGTCGAACATCAGAGACAATCCAGTACATAACTGGAGGATGCCAAGCATTTGCCGCAAACCAAGTATAAGGAATGACTTAGCCGCTAAGATACTCCACGAAGAGTTAGCAGATAAGTTAAATCTATTGAAGGTAGGAAACTTGCTCTATTACAAATACAATCCGGAGCCTATTCTTGAGAAAAACCAGTTCAAGTTATTTTGGGATCGAACAATTCAGACGGATCGGACAGTTGATCATAATAGACCAGACATTATAAATATAAAATTTTTAGGTAAACTACACTAATCGACATTGCTGTGCCTAATAATAACAACAGCTTAAGGCCAAAATATAACGAGAAGATCGCCAAATACAGAGATCTGGAGGTGCAAATTTGAAGACAATGGGCAATGAGCAGCGTCCAAGCGATTCCTATAATTTTATCGAGAACTGGAGTGATACCAAAGAATCTCCTGCAGAATATTAAAAGATTGAGCCTTAGTGAGCATTTGTATAAGCCGATTTAGAAAACAGTTCTCCTTACAACAGCGCAAACCGTCCGAAAGTTCGTAGGAAATACAGCAGACTACGTCACCTAGGATCTGGTAACATGGAAAGAGTTCCCACAGACCTTCATTATTTTTGGTACCTTTTTATACCTGGTATAAGTTAATAGTCCTTGAAGGGAGTGCAAAACCGCTAGGCTTAAAATCATAGAAGGAAATGTTATTAAATAGGTCCACTATAACTTCAAGTGTTTTCTGATCAATAAGCTTTTATAGCTCGACAGAAACATTATCCGATCTTACAACTTTTCTCCCCTGGGTGATTTTTATTGCGTGTTATCTTAGGATATCACGAACTCCGTCATTTCAGTCATTTCCGGTCTTCGCTAAAAAGTTTTCTCGTAAACAATATATGTAATATTTGTTATTTATTAAAGATTTCATTTGATATTATTAATATTTTCCATTAAATAATGGATAAAACGCATATCAAATATTTGATCGATTTTATTTTAAAAGAATTATCAAGGTTGATTGATATTGTCAGTGACATATTATTAACTCTGCCTCTCCAAGTCGCCGCTTCTTTTGTCGAAAAAAAATCTTTTGTCATTTTGTAAATTAATTATCTTTAACAATAAATCACAAAACAATTTTTTATTATTGTTAACGCCATTGTACTGCCATTGTTCGGGCAGCAAACATATTTTATTGATTTTAGATTTGTTTCCGCACAGCGAAACATCATATTTTAAGTCACTTATCGGGAAACAAACCAAACAAATTTCGTTTCAGAAACAAAGGCATTATTTGAAAATCCGTGTACCACTCGGATATTAAATTTTATATTAGAAAAATATGGGTTAGCGTTAAAGAGATTATAAAATTTGAAGTTGTATTTATCACAATTTACTTTTCATACTAGAAAGGAAGACACAAAAATTTGCCGTACAATCAATGTTTGTCGAAAACTGCTGTATATTCAGCTATTATTAATATCAACCTAGGTCATTTTTTAAGTCCAACCAATAGCCAACAATGGGTCAGCCAGGCACTAGCTACAGAAAACAACGTAGACGAAAACCAATAAGAAACCACAGAACCAACAGATGTTAACATCAGTGAAGCAGAGATGCACCTGACAATTAAGAAATTAAAAAACAGAAAATCACCTGGAACCGACCAAATTACGAATGAGATGCTAAAGTACGGAGGCCCCAGCCTTGTCACAGAGCTCATTGTTCTATTTTAAAAAATACTCCGCACAACGTCAGTACACAACAAATGGCGGAAAAGCATCACAATTCCAATCCATAAAAAAGGATCAAAGAAACAATCCAAAAACTACAGGGGAATCAGCCTACCGAACAGTTCAGCCAAATTGTTAACCAAAATACTGTCACAACGGATCATAGACAAGTTAGGGGAGTACGAAGAACAGCAGGGCTTCCGGAATAACCGCTCTACTATCGACAGTATATTTATTTATTATCAGACAGCTGGTTGAAAAATCTATCGAATACGATAAACCGCTGTTTATTTGTTTTATGAACTTTACACAAGCGTTCGACCGAGTCAAACTGGAACACATAACAAAACTACTGCGAAGAAAATAAATAGACGAAGCCATCATACGCACAAGATATGAACTGAATTCCAAAAACACCATGGTAATTAAAACAAATAACACTCTAACAGAGGAAAACCCACTATCTATAGGAAAAAGATAGGGTGATAGCCTAAGTCCAACACTTTTCAATGTAATCATGGACGAAATCAGTGATAAGGTAAAAAGCACAAATATTGGGTACCCAATTGGACACAACACCTTTCAGATTATATACTTTGCAGACGATGTTGCCTTGACAGCAGATAGCGAGGACAACCTACAAAAAATGCTTTCCCATCTCAATCGAATAGCCAAACAGTATAATATGAAGATATCTGTGGAGAAAACCAAAGCAATGGTAATAGCAAAAGAACCGGAAGATGCAAACTAATGGCTGACGACAAACATATCGAACAGGTTGGGAAATTTAAATACCTGAGAGACATATAACAAATAACAGAGCAGTAACGGCAGAAGTACGCACACAAGCCAACAAAGCGGCCATGATATCAGGCCAACTAAGAGACATAATCTGGGACAATAAACATGTGACGGTTGAGAGCAAAGCAAGAATTTACAAGGTCTGTGTAAGACCGATACTGACCTACGGCGCAGAAACAAGAAATGAAACAACAAAAACAAAACAAATTATGAGAACCACAGAAATGAAAACGCTGAGAATGATCACGGGAACAAATTTAAAAGATAGAATAAGAAACGTAAAAATATGTGAGGACAGCGGAGTGGGGGATGTTATGAAGTGCGTTCGAAACCGTCGTAGGCAGTGGAGAGACCACGTGGAACGAATGGACGATGACAGAGTAGCAAAAACCGTGATGAGAAAGAAACCTAACACCAAACGGCCGCCTGGACGGCCCCCCCAAAAGATGGAGAGACAGCTGAATTTCGACGTCAAACGAGGATCGATGAGGCATTGTGTAGATAACAGAACTTGGTTCTACCTAGAAGAAGAAGAAGAAGAAAAAGAAAGTCATTTTTCTGGTCTCATTTCTTAGTTCACGATGAACTTCAATCGCCAACTAACAAATGCAACTGAAGTGTCACGTAAATTATTTTTTACCTCATCCTTAAAAATTTACCCTACTTAAAGTTAAATAATAGCAAGGTGGATTATATAAAGACGTTAATTTCCATTCTATGAAATATCCACAATCCTGAGTCAGCTTGTTCTTTTATCGTGATAATAATAAATGGATATGATTTATTAATACACTTGCTCTAAAATGCAAAAAAACACCTCTTAAAGTTACTTGTACCGAAATATTAAATTGGAAACGCTATCTATAGCTTTAAATTCATAAAATGATCACTCGGGGAAGGCTTAGTCTCTACAGATAGACTCATGCTTCAGATTACCCCAATAAAACTCGAGATTTGTGTTCTCATCTGTAAAATTTAGTTTCAAACAAATAAGACGCTCGTGTCAGAAAAAAATTTCTTCACATTATATAGGCATTGTGAATTAACATAATTAAAACTGATTCAAAAGGAATTTACTTTATTGCATTGTTCTATAAATTTAAACAATTTTGTTGCTTACCTACTTGAAGATACTCGTTCTCGGGCTAGAGTCACCAAAGAACTGTCTCGTCCGAAAAGAATAAACTTCAAATACAGTTCATTGAACGTGCTTATATTTATATGCAGCAGAAGTATACGTATCCATGGTGGTATTTGTGTATTTGCGAAGAGTAGACTTAAATACAAAATGTTAAAAATTATTATAAGTATTTGAAATCTGGATTTCGTTCCATAGAAATCTGTTCTGGTAAGATTTGGGTAATAACTTTGTTTAACTCTTGCATTGATTGCGTTCACACATTTCTAGTAAAGCTGAATGAGCTTCTTAATATTTATTACAGTAGATATAATAACATACTAAATATAGTAACTTATCTGATAAGGTTTCGGTCACTGAGAGCTTTGGTATAACCGCTAATATATCTACTTGTACTAGACTATTTGACAGGTCTGTATGAGGTATGTATAACATAATAACGAATTTAAGTAGTGTCCGGTGTTAATGATCCATGCATTTCCCACCCCGGTCAATTTGTTCAGTTAAATTTTAATGTAAAAATTAAAACTAATATACTTAAAATTAGAAACATAAACAACAGTTCAGTAGTTTTTCTATTAAAATGACGTAGACTTTATTTTGCTTTCTTAATCACTAACTCTCAACATTTCATCAATCGGCATTTCCAATTTAAGAATATTGAAGGAAATCGGTCTCCTTTGGAATGGTACATGGAATATTTCAAAAATAGAAAAGAAATGATTTCAATTGTAATATTAACGTATAAATCTATTTATAATTCACTACAAAAAGATTATGACAGAACCACTGTAATCGCAAAAGAAACTGCATGTAGTAATTATATAAATAAGTCAAATAATAAATCTAGAACTGATTGGAAAATTATTAATTTGAAAAGAAATGTAAATAAGTTCATCATGTAATTTAACTGCAGCTAATTTGAATAATCAGTTTTTGAACATTGCTTCACAAATAATTCACCAGTTTTCCATTATTGAGGAGACACTAACTGATATGAGTAACTCTATCTCTCTGACCTTGAAGTCTATCATTTCTTACCTGTTCACGAGGACAAAGTTCAAAACGTCATAAACTTTTTAAAAGATTCATCTTCCTATGACATATATGATAATATTTTAAAATTTATATCAGCAAAACTAATTAAGAATCTTAGTTTTTTGTTAAATGAGAACATGGTTCGAGGTACATTTCCAAATTCTATTAAAATAGCCCGGGTATTTTCAGTTTTCAAAGGATGGACGTGGATTCTGCAACTAACTACAAAACCCATTTCTATTATTCCCACTTTTGGGAATATCTTTGAGATAATTATTAAAAAAAAACGTAAGTAATGTTTTGGAAAAAAAAATAGTGTACTTAACAATCTAAAATATGGCTTCCGACGAGATCGGCCTTCAAAGGGGAGAGCATGTGAATTTGGTTCTGTGCGATCTTAGCAAGACCTTCGACTGTGTCTCTCATAAGTTTTTTATTTGAAAATTGTATCGATATGGTGTTAGGGGTAGTATTCTGGAACTTCTGGATTCATATTTGTTCAATAGAAAGTAGTATGTTTATATTGGTGATGAAATGTCAGATTTAGTTCATAAAGAGTATGGAGTGCCCCAGAGATTTGTGGTTGAATTATTTTTCTTGTATTACGTTTTTTTTCTACATGTATTTTGTACCTATGTGTATTATACTTTGTGCAGGCTTCACTTATACTCTTCTGTATGACTTATTACAATTTTTACAAAAACATAGTCAAATGCTATTCTATGTCTACAAACCCATTGTAGAATCATGCAATGGTTTTCTATGAAATTAGTAATGGTGGAATTGCAAATATACAATTCAAAATCGTATTTTACAAGTATAAACCACTAAAAGTTATGGTGTTTCGCCCTAGCTAACGACGATGGACTCATCAGTGGGTTTGATCGTTGCCTTTCCCAGATAATTTTTACGTACCTATCTATTTTTGGATCTTACATTTGAACTTATATTGTGACGGAATTTATAGGTAAGATATTCTATGAGCGATCATTCATACAACATGACCCCGCCAATGCTAAGCTATATATGTAATTAAGATTTTAAATGAGTTTCAATTATATAGAGTCTGACGCCTGAAGAAATGTATGAACGACTACTACTCTTTTAGTGATTTATTTGTGCGATCAGTGCTTTAAACCACCATTCGGTGCAATGGCGTTTATAACATCCTATACATCGGTCCCCACCAGAAAGGCCATTTTGCAAATATACAACTCAAAATCGCAGCTTACAATTATGAACCAATAAAATTTATGGTGTTTTGTCCTTTCTAACGGCGATGAACTCATCAGTGGGTTTCACTGTTGCCTTTCCCATACACCCTTTTATATACTTATCTATTTTTAGATCTTATATTTGAGCTTAAACCATGACGGAAACTATAGGTGAGATATTCTATGGGCGGTCGTTCGCACAGTAGTGGCCAAAAGGAAAACAGACGCAACACATTCACAAGCAAACTTAGTTAAAACGGGGATAATCTCATTTATTGAACTCGACGATCATAACAAAATAAAAAGAATATAGTTACCCGATTTTAGTGTAGATCAATCAAATCAAATAAAAAGAACACAGATAATTGATGATTTTGTTCTTTAATCTACACATATATAAATTCCACCAGTTACAAAAAAAAAGCTGAATTCTCAAAATGATAAAATTTGACTTTTCAATAGACATCTTTAAAGAGATTTTAGAAACCGCTGTTCTAATTATAGGAAAAACATTACACACGCCGTATTTTCAAAATTCAATAATATTTATTTAACAACTGCAACAAAAACACATAATCAATTTACCGACAAGAAAATAGATAAATGATACTAATAAAGAAACCCCCCAAAGTCACCACTCTAGTTAAGAATGATGCCAACAGATGGTAAGAATTTTAATTTTAAATAAAAAAGACATGAAGATAAAAAACCACTGTAATATCTTGGTCGTCATTACGTCACCATGGCAATATTGAATTTGCTGCCAGTTTCTTAAATTAGCATGATTGCAATGAACACATTCCAATTTTATTATTTTATTTTATTATTCCAAATAATAGATTCAGACAATAACTATTTTTTCTATAGAATATTTAAAATAATGAAGCGGTCTTTCCTGTTTTAGTTGCGAGGTTAATTGAATATGTTCACTTAAAAAGATTCGGAACAATAAGCATTTTTTTGTAAAAAAAATAAAGTATTTTTATTCTTCTATTCAAAGTAATTACTTCGAAGTAGAATTAATTTGGAAACGCATAAATATGAGAAATGAAGTATTTCGACAGAATATATATAGGAATTTTATTATTGATATTTTATAATATACAGCAAGCATGGAATGATAGTTGCTGCGTATTGGAAAGTTTGAGGAACGAAGTTTTACAATATACTTTTCCTATGATTATGTTGGTTTATTTTGTTGGCATATTGTATTTCCTACAAAATATTTTCATTTAGCTGAATAATGTGAAACATGTCCTAAAAATGGATTGGAAATAACTTGATTTTTAAATATACGTTTTGGAAAAGATCGTGAAAAAGCATTATATTTTTCAATTTAATTTTCTATCATAAAATAACAAACATATATATTGTTTAATGTAAAATTGTGAATTGTCTATATATATTGTTGTGACTACACTCTTATTTTACGACAGAATGTTAAATTTCAGATTTAGTATTGCCTCAAAAAAGTCCCTAAATAAAACAATCTGAATAATACGGTATAGTGTGCTAAAACTACAATTTTTCGATTGCGGGAAAACCCAGACAATAAACGGCGCAGTGGCAGCGCTTTGATTCGGTGCTTCTCCGATTTAAGAGCGCGACGTCACCACTGCTATAAAAGCGAATAGGCTGCGTTCTTTTTCCGATTGAGTTTAGCTCTCGGGGGCCATGTTGACTGTTCTATTTTTTAAGCAGCTCGTGGTCCTTAAAGCAGGTTGTCTTTGACAACATAACATACTACAGAAAATAAAGATCGTGCACGTATCTTAATTCCTGAAATTGACACCGTCGATAAAAAGACGAGGTCAATGGCGCGTACGAGTTACTGAACCGACGCGTCCTGAGTTTTAAACATAATTACCAGAATCTGACAAAGTGGAGATAACCTGATATTGACATTGCGACTAATAGTCAACTTCCTATTGGTTATAAAGTTATGAATACCGATCTTGACAAATACACCCGAACGTGACAGTGGAGAATAAAATAATCCCGAACTTGACTTGCGGAAAACCGTACAAATAAAAAGTTAATTAAGAGTGAAGGACAAGTGTTACTTAATAACCTCTTCCTAATTGGCTCATTCCTTAGAAGTGCTCTCTTGATATAATAAAAGTTAATTAAATTTTAAGAGTTAACGCTATTGAGCTTCACTCATTCCCCTTCTACCCCAGTGAGCGAGAAGAAAGGTGAGGAGGCTAGAGTTTTCATTCTAGTCGGGAGGCTTGGCGAGACCACCAACAACCCCTGATTTATGTTAAAACTTAAGTTGCACACAAATAATTTATAATGCGGAAATTCTTAAGATAAATTAATCCCCATGGAAACGAAGTTTCACGTTTCCTGAAGGATAAAATTAATTCAATAAACCCGGTAAATAGGTCCATATTCTTGGAGATGGGTACAAAAATACCGAATAATGACGAAGTACTGTGACGTCAGGTTAGAATTGAAAAATAATTAAAATTGCGAAAGGTAGTTTAAAGAGACCCTTGGAAAAAATTAACAAAAATTCGGTAAATTCGAAATTAAATAAACAAAAGGACACTCATCATCCGTTAATGCGACAACATATATATATATATATATATATATATATATATATATATATATATATATATATATATATATATATATATATATTTATATATGTATATATATATATACATATATATATATATATATATATATATATATATATATATATATATATATTATATATATATATATATATATATACATATATATATATATATATATATATATATATATATATAAATTAAAAAAGATAAAAACACTGTTAACGACAGACCGGATATAGGAAATTTGAGCAACATTTACACCAGCCTAATTTAAACAATTTATACATATATATATATATATATATATATATATATATATATATATATATATATGTATATATATATATATATATATATATATATATATATATATATATATATATATATAATATATATATATATATATAATATATATATATATATATATATATATATATATATATATATACATATATATATATATATATATATATATATATATATATATATATATATATATATATATATATATATATATATATATAGGAAGGTTTTCGGGCATCCCGTGTATGTGCTGAGTCCCTCTCAGGACTGTAAGGCAGCTGACGTTTCGGTGAAATCTCATTTACCATTTTCAAATCCTTTGAATTTTTGCATCTGAGATTTCCTTAAATCTTTGGTTTATGCATTTCTTGTTGAAAATGTTAAATATTTGGCCTTATACTAGTGAGCTGTCAGAAAAAATAAAACACATTTTAAAAAGCATAATATTATCGTATGTCACAGGTCTCATAATAAATTAAATACATTTTTCACTAATTTAAAACGTAAAACTCCTCTCATGGATAAATCAAATGTAGTATATTCGATCCCTTGCACAAATTGTCGCAAAAAATATATAGGCATGACGAGCCAATTGCTAAAGAACAGATTGAATGCCATAAATATACGAAAAATGCCTCAACAGTGCTACACAAACACATACAGGATGAAAAACATACTTTTGATTATAACAGTGCCATAATTAAAAAGAAATCAATTACCAAAAATTGCAGATAAAGGAAATGATAGAAATTAAAAAAGATAAAAACACTGTTAACGACAGACCGGATATAGGAAATTTGAGCAACATTTACACCAGCCTAATTTAAACAAAAATATTAAGTATTCGGTCCTGTTAATAAACATCAAAAATTGAATATCCTCTTAAGCATAGAATTTCCTTATTTATTATTAATGTGCAAGTAAAAAAATAAATTATATTTAAAATTTTTTTTAAATTTTAAATACTGTTAAAAGTGTTTGGTTGTTTTTTTAAATTGTAGATATGTTCTTGTGTGAATGTTTTTAATTATATAAAAAATATTTTTTGGAAAGAAAATAAACCAAAAAATTTTGAAAATGCCTTAAATAAAGGGCGAAACGTCAATTGTTTGATTTTTTGTCAAAAAAAGAATCTAAACCCATGAAAAGACAAAACAAAGGAAAAAGGATATAATCTATGGTTCAAGAATCAGAAAATATATATATATATATATATATATATATATATATATATATATATATATATATATATATATATATATATATATATATGTTGCAGAGGGTGCCATCAGCAGCACTTTGAATACATCCAAAGTATCATAACATTTTTGTTCCTTAATATATTAAATCACTAATTAAAATCTCTTCTTCCGTGACATCGTTTAGTTAAATTTAGTAGATGCCGCCTCCAGTTGCCATTTAAATAAAAATATAATTAGCCAAATAAGGCTGGCCAAGTAGAAGATCTAACTTTCATGGCATATAGGTCAGGTGAAAGTCTGAAACCTTCATAGTGAATCCGGCTGCTTGCGCTTAGATGCGGATATGATGAAAAGGGTACAGTTCAACTTTCCTCGTATAATTATTCTTTGTATGGTTGAAAACAGAGATCATTTTGAACATTTGTTTAGAGTTTGTTAAACAATTAAATAAATAAAAATGTTTTGTTTTGGTTTCTTATAGACTTTGTGTATAATTCTTATTGTTTTTCAGTTCATGCTTACATTTTAACCATTATAAGCTCTTGCTACGTAAATTTGATTGCTGTTGGTTCTTAAATACGCTCCAATTTTCGTCGACCTATCCTAAGTGTGAAGCGGGCTAAAATAAAGTGTGAAGGAGGACTGAGGCGAGTCTCAGTGCACAATAAAACATTTAAATTCGATTGGCTGCACAAAGCGACATTTGCTTTAAACTTTATTGAATAAAAGATGTCAATGAATAAAAATTATTAAATAGAACTTTAGTATATCGAGGCACAAAAAATTATGAGGCTAAAGCGGAAGTGCTGTTGGTGGCGCCCTCTGTACATCGACACTACAATCAGATCTTCATTTCTCAACCCATAAGACCCCAAGGAACTAAATTTAGTGCAAATTAAGCCATTATTAAGACTCATATTTACAAAAAAGTTTTAAAAATTTATAATACCTTTGGTACACCCCGTATTTCGAAAACCACCAGTACCTTTTAAATTAAAGTAAATTTGGCTGGCTCTTCATATTTTAAGAAATAGACGGATTTTGTATTTCAGTGTATATTTTTAAATTATTACTATCGGCCAAGCGCTTTCGATCTAATTTAGAACATCCTCAGGGCTCATACTCTAGAAACAAGAGAATATGGTCAGCAAATAAGTTTACTTAGTACTCACCAACCACACTCACTCGTCAAAGGGCACACCTTAACCCTGCCAGTTTGAGAACAGTCTCCAGTCGCCAGCGTAGCCTCCACACAGGACAAGTCGTATACAATTAAAAACTTTAAAAACTTTCAAAATTAAAATTAAAACTAGAACATTCAACACACTGCGTACATTGACATTACTAAAACAATAAACCTTTTTAATAACAACCCAAAAGAGTGAGACTGCCCTTCAACGTATATAGGAAAAACTATTAAACCATTAGCAGTCCGAATTAGAGAACATATTAACAAACCTCAGGCCTCTGTGTTTGATCACCATATTAGTTTTACCAAACACAGTTTCTTTCCAACTCATAATAGTAAAATCTTATACCACTCCAGGGGTAATAACTCTAGAACCTTGGATTACAGAGAGGATCTTGAAATATGCCTCAATGTAAGAATGCACAACGTAAATGACCGCAACCCCATTTTCAAACTTTTTCCTTAAATCATCTAACAATTTAAATGTCTGGGAGCAATCTTATAATAATTTTGATCATCTTTTTCAGTTTCAGACACTTCATTCTAAATATATTAATAGTTAACATATTTCAACAAGTTTTAACTACGCCTATGTTTGTGTAATTTGTTGTTTTTTTACAAAAATGGAAATTATTTCACGCCACTGAACCCAAGTGTTCGAAATATATCACAGAATGGCCGATTACAGTAACGCTGTAGATTAATAAACTTTTACTGCCCTTTCTTTCTGCCCTTTTTTCTCTTTTCGCTCATTGTCAATGAATTATTGATTTGAAATACTATTGACAAGAAATTAAAAAATAAAACTCATACAGAAAATCTCTACTCAGGATTTCACATACTTGTATGTAATTTTAATTTTTGGAAAATTTTATTGCTATATTATGCTATGACTGTGTGTGGCATAACCTCACTCTTTTGGGTTGGTATTAAAAAAGGTTTATTGTTTTAATAATGTTAATGTACGCAGTGTGTTGAATGTTTTAGTTCATTTTCATTTGTGACAAATTTTTTAAAAATTTTTAATTGTATACGATTTGTTCTGTGTGGAGGCTACGCTGACGACTGGAGACTGTTCTCAAACTGGTAGAGTTAAGGTGTGCCTTTTGACGAGTGAGTGTGGTTGGTGAGTACTGAGTAAACTTATTTGCTGACCATATTCTCTTGTTTCTAGGGTCTGAGCCCTGAGGATGGTCTAAATTAGATCGGAAGCGCTTGACCGATAGTAATAATTTTAAAAAAATATACACTGAAATACAAAATCCATCAATTTCTTGATTTCTTCGGTGTACAACCTGTTAATAACTTATTCTTCATATTTTAGCCTTTAAGACCTTTTAGAGACACCCCGTAAAATTTCACAACTTTTAAACCCCAATAGATTAAGAATATTCAAGAAGCAATATTCTAAAAGGAAATTCAAACTGAGATGGAATTTACGGTATGGCTCGTCGTCACCATATTTCCAACAAATACATTATTACAACGCTTTTCATACCAAAATTTGTATGTTTTGTTTCCGTTTTACTCCCCATAAATAAACAAAACAAAACTGAAACGAAAGCCAATTGTCTGATTAAGATAACGGGATGGTTTGCGTGATTTTGAACCACTCATTAAGCGAACGCAGGTTCATTTGTGTCTGAATTCAGCAATTTATTTATTCGATTGCATTTCGGAGCGGGCTAAATTAAGCCATTCGTTACCATTTTGATGCCTTTAAGGTGCGATCCAAGTATGCCTTGAACGGCCTCCGGAAATAATACCTCCGATTTGTAAGAATAAAATTTACAACCTCAGAGTATTTTTGTAATTAACTTCTGGTATTAAATAGAGCCCTTGGAAATAGAAGGTTAATAGATTCACACCTACGTTGTTGTGATTTGATGTTTAAGGCAGTGGCAGCTCGAAGGTTGGAGTCACAGTGCCATGGCCCTCTCTAATTTTTTCTAAAAACATCTTTTTACCTTAAACTTTTTTGAATAGTTTTCCCTTTTTCCTAGTAATTATTTGAATATTTGGCAACAGCGCAACAGCTAAATAAAGGCGAAAAGGTACATAGAATATAGTGTTAGTAATTGATACGATTCCGTGGAAAGACGGGGTTTATATGGGAGCATGCTATGCTGAAATTTATGCCAGACACTAAATAACTGAAACGATATTAAACAAATCGAACAAAGAACATATTAGTTGCCTGGTGATAATATTTAATAGCTACTATTTTTTTTTTTTGACATTCTTAATCCATAATTTAAGCATTTATATATATATATATATATATATATATATATATATATATATATATATATATATATATATATATATATATATATGTATATATATTTGCATGCATATTTGGAGATTTTTATGTTGCCTATAATCCAGTCTCGAGTTATAAGTTTATCTACCAATGATGATTATTTTGATCTTGGTGATGTAAATTTCTTATTGGAGTCTCTTACTTTCTGTTTCGATAAGTTCAATAAGTTAGAGTATTTTACTCTTATTTTTTGCAAATTACCGTGTCATCTGCGTAAGTTAACTACATAGTAATTGGTATTTCAGCCTATCACTTTAATAACGTGTTTCTTATTACCAAACACTTATACAAATTATAGATTCTCTAAATAAAAAAAAGCAAACATTGGCCATGTGCCTAGATCTCTCTAAAGCCTTTGATGCTGTGGATCATAAAACATTATTATTAAAACTAGAAATGAATGGTATAAGGGGTAACGCGCTGCAATTGGTAAGATCGTATTTGACGGACAGGACTCAGTGTGTTGTGGAGTCTGATCTCCATGGTAGGGCTATAGTATCTCAGAGGATTAAAATGAAGAGGGGCGTCCCTCAAGGATCAATACTTGGACCTCTTTTGTATATTCTTTACACAAATGATTTACCCGAAATCTCTGGAGAGCAGACTGTACTATATGCTGATGATACGTCGCTTATATTCAGTGAAAGCACGGCGGAGTTGCTATCGATGAAGGTTCAATCTGTGATGGACACTCTCGATGGGTACTTTCGGTCCAACAGCCTGTCGCTAAATGTTTCCAAGACACAGTGCATTATGTTTGGTAACAGATTGAATAATCAATTTACAGTAACGTTTGAGGATACAACAATAACATCAGTTGAGAGCGCTGTTGTTTTGGGACTAAACGTCGATAGAAGGTTGGACTGGGGGGCGCACATCGAGAGAGTTGCCACTAGAATATCTCAGTATTGTTTCGCATTAAGAATTATTTCAGAGAGAGTTGGAATCGATGCAGCTCTGTCAGCTTACCATGCATTTGTACAGTCCAGACTCAGATATGGTTTGATGTTTTGGGGCAATTCCTGTGATGTTAATAGAATTTTGATTCTGCAAAAAAGATGTTTACGATGTATTTTTGCAATGAAACAACAAGACAGTTGCAGGACTGTGTTTATTAGTAACAATATTTTGACGGTTATAGGTATGTACATTTTGGACTCGGTGATGTTTATTGTTGATAACAGGGATCTTTTTGAGGGTGCATCTATTAAGCATAACTACATTACTAGAAATAAAACAAATCTGGTTTCTGATAAATATAACTTTAGTTTTTTGCAGAAAAATGTCGAGTTTTCTTTAATAAAAGTTTTTAATTCTTTGCCTAAAAACGTACATTTACTACCGAGAAATAGATTAAAGTGTGTCCTGAAAATCTTTTTATGTAAAAAAGCCTTCTATACATTGGAAGAGTTTTATGAGTGTGATAAAGGCAGTATTGTCTCGAATTAGAATTTTAGTTATTGGCTGTATTATTAAATTTTAAATGTATGTAAGTGTACTTGTTATTTAATTTTTGTCTCATTTATAATATCTTAAGTTTTAATTGTTTTATTTTTACTATACTAACTTGATAGAATTATTCAAGAAAGATATTTAAACCTGTATGATTATTGTTGAGGTTTTTTCTTTTTCATTTATTTTATCTACACCTAAGAATGAATTATAATTTTTATTGTGATGTTTATTACAGTAATGATATTTTTTTTGACATTGTTCCATGCCCTTATGGGTTTTTTTGTAAGTAATACTTATTGGAATAAATAAAGACTTATCTATCTATCTATCTATCTATTATATTTTCTTCATAGAGATTGAACGATCGACGAGATAATATTCATCCTTGAGAAAATTCTAACATTATTTCAGTATTTAATAGATTAATAATTCCTTAAGTCTATCATTGCCTGTTTTTTTTTAATCCAGTTAAAACTAATTATTTTCCTATTACTAACCGAAAAGGGCATTTATTGGTTTTAAATTTGTTTCCGAATTGTACAAAACATTCATATTTCATGTCACCTATCGGGAAAGCTAACAAAAATAAATGCACGTTTTAAAACAATAGGATGTACTGAAGTTTATAGACGAGCTTTTATGTTTGATAATATGAAAAAGAGATTTATGTTGCGCGTCGAGGAATATGAAGATAGTTTTTCTCTGTAAAATGCTTGAAATATGACTGATAAGTTGAACATTTCTATACAATGTGTCATCTACAGAATCTCACTTATTAAACTAATAGATAATAAATAAGTCGAAAACTGTGTTTATATATGTGATGAAAAACTGTGAACAAACTATTTTGTTTGATTCAATAACCTTACATAGTGGCTCATATCCATGTTTTTGTTTAGGTTAAGTTATGAAATTGGGTAAATTTCGTATGGATTAAGAGTTAAAATTAGAAAAAATAGTTGAAAATCATGGTTCTTGGGTTTAGATCGTGTCAAATTAGAATTATTGTCCGACGTTTTGCCTACGATTGCACGAGGCATCTTTAGAGATCTTTACTCCACGATATTAGAACACCGAATGACTGTTAAAGAGCAAAGGACCGGTATTTATACCCGACTGTTGCTCAGCGAACCGTGAGCCAGCTTTACAATCGATTTCCACCTGTGTGCTTTTTTACAAGACATTTGTGAGCTCTATAGTTGATTATGCAAGTATTTTTTATGACTCTACTGCAAAACCCACCTTAATAAAGTAGAATATATGAAAAATAAATGTTTAAGACTAGGTGTGGAATTTTTTGTATAGGTACCCTTATTTAGATCAAGAGAGAAGAACTGGTAAAACTTCTTCTGTACTTAAAAAAAAACTTTTTAAGTAACAAATTTATGTTAAAAGTTTTCTCCAAGAATAGAAATTAGTAAACAAAATTTATTGTAGAACTATATTAAATTATACCCACATTTATTAGAGAATCAAGCATTCCTTTTTGCTTATATTGAGCTTTCCTCAAAGATGGATAGGTACCAATGGGCCAGTGAGGTGACCCCCACGATCTCCTGATCTTTCCGTTTTAAATTTTTCTTGAGGGGTTTAATGCAAAATCAAGTGTATAAGACAAGACATGAATCTATAGCGGAACTTAGTGAGGCAATTGATTTGGCCTTCCAAACTTTTCATAATAGACTAATGATTCCTTTCAATGCAATTAGAAGAATAACAAAACTGTGCCGATATTGCATTCGAGAAAACGACTGTCATTTTGAAAACCATCTCTAAAAAAAATCTTGGCTGTTTTTAGTTTCAATGTTTCTTTTTTTTGTTACTTTAGTTTTTTGAAATAACGTTCTTGTTTCTTTGCAATCAAATTTCAATATTCTGGTTTTATACTAACAGTGTTGTTTAAAGTAAAAAATGTAATAATAATTAAGTGTTTACAGCTAGAAATATAGAAAAATATTAAAATTAACTTTTGAAGTGTCTAATTTTTGGTATAATTATTAATGTCAAAATTTTGAATTTGTTTCTTATAAATTCGCCATGGTTTACTGTTACAAATAAAGTAAATTATTGAAAATATCGAATTCCGGCATTGTTTTTCAAAATAAAATAAATAAATTATATATTTTTGAAAGGCCCAAATTATACTTAATCAATGTCTAAAATAATATACAGAGTGTCATATTTAAAAAATTACAAGTTTGGTTAATTCTTAAAAACTAAACTTTAAAAAAAAACTGACTGCGCCACTGAACTCTACGTAAAAGACTTTACCTATTTGATAAATTAACGCATAACGGAAATACGAGATATGCCTAAAAAATGAAGATTTTCAAAATCACCCTGTAGAGCCATGACAAATATGACACCGGAATCTTTTGTTTCGTTAAAAAGTAGGAAGTAAAGTGAAAAATGCAACACTGTATCTTTGATAATAACTCCCCTTAAATGTGTCGAAAATGGGATACCCCGTACATCGAAACTATAGTTAAATTTTGATTTCTAACCCTAAACAGCTCCAAAGTACCAATACTAGTGTAAATCAAGCTATTATTAAGATAAATATTCACAAAAAAGCTTTAAATAAAATTTTTATAAAAAAGATTGAACCGACTTCTAAAAGTGCGCTAAAAAGTGAAAAATAACTATAAATTTTTATATGAAATTGAAATTTTTGAAGTCGACATCAAACTAATAACTGATAAAATGTGATTCGCATAAACAGATTAAAAATAAATTATCTGTAACTGCTTTCTTACAATAATTTGTATATATCAGTCGTTATTTATTTCATTTAGAAATAATTTGGCGCCGACTTCAAAAATTTCAATTTTGTATAAGAATTTATAGGTATTTTTCAGTTTTTAAAATACTTTTAAAAGTCGGTTCAACTTTTTTTTGTAAAAATTTTATTTTACGATTTTTAGTTTTGAATTCATTATGATATCCATAAATTATTTGAACTAAGTACCAATCGAGATTAGTATACCTAGTAATAACTCCGAGGTGACAAGAAAGTACCCATTTTATTCAAAGTTGTAAATCACTCTAAAATAAACCTCTAAAAATTCTTTGATTTTTAGAGTTCTACAATTACCAGTGAAATTGTGTTAAACAAATATTTAATCTGTCATAGTAAATCCACTATCTTAAATTTCAAATTAATTTTAGATTGGTAATATTGGCCCCAAAATCTTCAAATATTGATATCTAAAGAATTTGAGAAGTAAATTTCTTAACACGATATCATTTACACTGCATATTGAGTTTGTATAGGCCTCAAGAACCGCGCAAAATCAATATTTGACAACATCAGAAAATGTAAAATTTTCAGTCCCTCATATTATATCTTTATATTCGTAATACACGACCCCGAAAATCTCTTAATATCAAATATGAAAAAATGTGAATGAGGTAAAATTTTCAATCCACCATACTGAATTTCAAAAAAATAATTATAACGTCTTAATACAATCTAAATCTAAACCCTTAAAAGCCCCCTAGTACCAGTTTTGGATGAAATCTGGAAATTTTAAATTTCTAGATCATCATATTGCATCTGACATATTAGATTTTCTTAAAATAATTTTATATTCGCTATTTACACCCTCAAAAACGATTCAGTCTGACCTTTGAACAAAATAGAAAAATGTAAAATTTTTAGTCTGCTATATTGGATTCGTCATATTGAATCATCAAAAAATACTTTTAAATTCATAATTTACACCTTCAAGGACCCCCTATATAAGTTTGGGAGAAAATCGAAGAATGTAAAATTTTCAGGACGCCATATGGAATCCGCCCAATTCAGTTTTTCGAAAAATATTTTAAATTCCTAATTAACACTGACAAAAATCCCCCAATATTGATTTAAGATAAAATCTAGGTCTGTAGAATTTTTAATCCACCATCTTGAATTTTTTGTTCGCCATATTGGATACGACATATTTATTTTTTTAAAATAATATCAGTTTCGTAATGTGCGATCCCAAAAAAATCGAACAAAATCAATTTTTTATCTGCCATATTGGATACGTTATATTCGATTTTTTAATAATAAATTCGGATTCATTATATGTAATTCCGAAAACTCCTGCATACCAATTTTGGAGAAAATCGGACAAAATTGATTTTTTCATCCACCATATTGAATCCGTCATTGAAATTTTTAAAAATAATTTTAGATTCGTTATATGCGACGCCGAAAACTCCTCCGTACCAATTTTGGAGAAAATCGGAGAAAATTGATTTTTATCGGCCATATTGGATCCCCCATATTGAATTTATAAAAAATATTTTGGATTCGTTATGAGCAACCCTGAAAACTCCCCCACACCAAATTTGGAGAATATCAGACAAAATTATTTTTTTGGCCGCCAAATTGTCAGCACCATCTTGGATTTTACTGCACCAATTTCATCCAAAAAAATATGGGACCACCGTAGCAATTTCCTGAATATAACGTAAATAATTTCGTAATCGGTGTACATACATAAAAAAAACATAGTCGACGAATTGAGGACCTTCTTCTTTTAGAAGTCGGTTAAAAATATACTTTGACGTCCTGTGTTTCGGAAAAAAAACTTTTGGATTAAATTAAATTGAGCTTGATCCTTATATTTTTGCGTAAGAAATTTGCACTAGCGTTTTGTATAGACCTTTCAGATTCACTCTGTATATACATTCTTCAAGGAAATTTTTCATTCAGAAATTACTTACCTAAAAAATTATTTATGAGAAGTAAACTAGATGACCACCCTCAACTGAAAGTGGGCAGGCAACAAACGAGCTTGTGTAATAAATCAAGCCTAAATAAGAGCACTTGACGGTCGTAAAAAGGTTCAGCCTTTTAAAATGATATTAAAAATTTACAATTTACTTTGTATTTCACTGAAAACAACAAACTACATTTAAAACTAGTTCAACAAAATTGCAACTTCTTTAACGGGTTGGGTGGAAGCAAGCAAAATTTCCTCCAGAATAAATTTTCGAAAGTAGACAATTTCTTAGCGAAAAGTAATTTAACTGCAATAACAGAGTTTTGGGCGCTGGGCTTTGTAGTCTGAGATAAATTAATGGACAGAGGTAATGTAACTTCCTTCCTGTAAGTAGTCGGCCGTTTGTCGATTCCCGGTTTGCTTAAATAATTTAGTGCTATTTTCGACTTTGCGACAATTCTAGTTCCATTTCTTTCCTTAAAATCTTTATTAAAGATTTTCTTGAATAATTGTTTTAAAATTTACAACTGTAAAATATTCATGGAACATTTAAAATTTATAATATTCATGAAATATTTTACGAAATAATATATAATTTTCCACAATGGCTATTTTATTCGTATTTAAATGACCGTTTGTCCATTCCTGGTTTGTATAAGGGTGTCATCCCACTTTAGGTGCTCGAAAAAAGTTAATTTTAGCGATTTCGAATATCGATGTCAATGTAGTTCCTTTTGGACCATATTAATACTCTATTAAAGTACGTAAAAAAAAATAGATTTTATATACAGGGCGGCGCAAAAATGTAACAATCTTCCTTATTTTTCAAAATTGTGAAAAATGTTTTAATAAAAGTTATACAATATGAAAATTTTTAGAATCTAAAAATACATATATATATATATATATATATATATATATATATATATATATATATATATATATATATGAAGTCAAATGAGAAGAGTAAATACAAACTTCGTTCCATCATATCCCTTCCGTGTTAGAGGTTGCACAAATTGGATAAATTGCTACAGAACACAATGCATGCTATTCCACCACCATCGAGATGATGGCCTACCTGTACTACCATACCGAGAAGAAAGTCAAAACTTACCCTCCCCGCCACAATGAGTCGGCAGAGGTACATGTTTCGTCTCTTCTAGACTCATCAGGGTACCGACATGCACCTGTTTGTGCAAAGGACAGATCGGAAGGAAGTATGCAACACTAAACTGGCAGGGAGCGTAAGTTTTGACTTTCTTCTCGGTATGGTGGTACAGGTAGACCATCATCTCGATGGTGGTGGAATAGGATGCATTGTGTTCTGTAGCAATTTATCCAATTTGTGCAACCTCTAACACAGAAGGGATATGATGGAACGAAGTTTGTATTTACTGTTCGCATTTGACTTCATCTATACACGGAGTTGCATATAGTTGTACGTTTGCTGAATGTGATTTCAGCACTACAACGGCATAATGTGGATATATCCACTGCTTTGCATCTCACACGGAGGAATCGGTGAAAGCTTAATAATTATATATATATATATATATATATATATATATATATATATATATATATATATATATATATTATATATATTACAGAAAAATATTGATGGGGCTCATGAGGCCATTGCATTTAGTACAAACCATCACCTCGTATCTGTATCCTATAAACAGATTTCACGGTTAAAAAATAGTAAATAAGACACAGTGGCGACATCTCGATGGCTCACTCAATAACATAAAAATAATACAAATCAACAATGTTGTATAAAACTGCCATGTGGTGGTGCGACGGTAAATTAAAAAAGAAATATATCAAAACTCGACACACGAAACTTACTACTCTAAGGATAATAGAGGTTGCATCATCCGGTATCGGCAACCAAACCAACTATGAATTCCACAGTTTAAGTAAAGTATCGCACTAACGATCTCCCTAAGAGAGCTGTTGTGTATTTTTAAGCCAACAAATATTTTTTTTTATATATAGTCATGATGCTGCGTTACGTTCCCATTTGTGTTGCTTTCAGTTTTAGTTTAAAATTATTAAAAAGTGGTTTTCACACTTCTCTTATATCTAGAGACTGTATACTAAAGATATTTGAGTTCTTTGAATTTCTATTTTCTCCAGTATGATTCTCGGTGTAGGTTTCTAGCTTCGGACCATTTTATGCGATGTCCATGAATTCCCTAAGAGAGCTTTTGCTTTTTTTAAGCCAACAAATATTTTTTTTTATATATAGTCATGGTGCTGCGTTACGTTCCCATTTGTGTTTCTTTTAGTTTTAGTTTAAAATTATTAAAAAGTGGTCTTCACACTTCTCTTATATCTAAAGACTGTATACTAAAGATATTCGAATTCTTTGAATTTCTATTTTCTCCAGTATGATTCTCGGTGTAGGTTTCTAGCTTCGGATCATTTTATGCGATGTCCATGAATTCGAAAATATGACAAAGTTCTAAAGAAAGGAAACTATACATTTACTATTGAAGGAAGAATCAATCCCATTTTCAGGAAAAAAATGAATAGTATATTCCTGAGAAAATCTGGAATAAGTTAACCCCACACCACAGCATAACTCCTCATCTTTATGGACTTCCGAAGATGCATTAACAAAACATGTCTTCACTACCTATCAAGAATTCCCGGAGCTTTGTGACTACTGAGCTTGCGAAGTTGCTTCATCCAATTCTGAAACCAATACAAGAAAATACAGCATCCTGCGTCAAGCACATTTCGTAAAAATAATACAAGAAATGAAGGTACAGTGAGAAGAAATTTTTATTAGCTTAGAAATGGAAAGCCTATACACCAGCATTCAAGTTAAGAAGTTGCTAAAGATTATAAGGAAGAAACTTAAAAAATGCCAGACTTTAACAAAAAGAACACCCAATTATTAAACTCACATGGAGAAAGACATACGCAATTAATTAACATTTTTAGATGTTTTGGTTAAAGGCAAATCCGAACTTCAGAAAATCTGTATACAGGCAATCTCTTAAGAATTCTTCCAATCACTCCAACAACACAGAACAGAGAATGGTAAGAAATTTTCTAGATTGCGCATTAAATCTTTGCAACTGCAACCTGAACTTAACGAATGAGATATGTCACACTAATAATTACTTGACAGCCAATGAATACCCATTAAATCTGGTGAATTAGATTCTAGAATAACGGAAATAGTATAAGATTGAGAACAAACGAGGAACGTGTACGGTTTGGTTTTTATAAAACCTATATTAAAGGCAATACGGAACAAGTTAGAAGATTGTAAAAACGATATAACATCAAAGTTGTATTCCATTCAGATAACTCTTTGAAAAGCCAGCTGACTAGGGTTATAAATTAATCATGCCATGGTATCCCTCTGCCAATTTCCAAGGATCTTCTACTCTCTTGATACAAAGTTTTTTCCTTTGACAGTTCTCTGTTTAAAATATACGTTTACTAATATTAAATTTTAAATATTTTAAAATCTAAATTGCAAAATAAAATTTTAATTCTGGTATCTATTTTCCTCATTATATAGGATTACAACAATAATAAAACCTCTGAAAATAAATTCGTTAAATTTGGTTGTTATAAATTTATATTAAGAGAAAATTAAGTAAAGTTACAAACCCTATTTTCTAGTAATTATATTTATTTATGTACATAAAACTTTACCTAGCAGTGGATTTACCTTTGTAATTATAATTTACCCGAATAATGAACTTTAAACATCTATTTAAACTAATCTCTTGAAAGTTAAAACACTGATAACATTACCATACTTGCGCTTTCATTAAAAATAAACTGATATATTAGAATTAAAGTAAGATAAATTTTTAAGCAAATAGTTTAATAGATTACCTTTTTCCTCTACAATGTAGACAGTTAATTTCTTGCAAATACAACTCTGACTTAGTTTACAGACGCACTTCGATTACCGAATAGTCTCATCAGTGAATCTGTAACAAACCAAAGGAACATTCATAGAAAACAACTGTTCATACAGGATGTTCGGAAAAATGTGGGAAATCTTCTGGATATGAAAAAAACACGTAAACAAATACCAAAACTTTATATAAACTTTTTTCATTTAGGGCTCAACTTCGGAAATATGGCTCCCAAAGAGCTGCAATGGAATCAAGTTTTTTACATATAATTATTGAACCACCAGGTATATTTCAATTTTTTTAAATATTATGTATACCAGATAAGACCCTTCAAATTACTATCCAAGAAAGTGTTGTGAATTATTCAGAGCTTCAGGGACGGACTAGCTGTGGCACCCATGACCTCATTCTTTATATGCCTTTTATGATAAAAATTTTGGATAACGTTCACTTATATCGCTAATCCTGACCATTTTCGAAAAAACGTCATTTATTTATATTGTTAGTCCCCCTAA
Organism: Diaprepes abbreviatus; assembly: GCA_034092305.1. Classification (NCBI taxonomy): domain Eukaryota; kingdom Metazoa; phylum Arthropoda; class Insecta; order Coleoptera; family Curculionidae; genus Diaprepes; species Diaprepes abbreviatus. Next base: position 7,735,361 of record JASJET010000129.1, read on the forward strand.
ATACTGTCGGGTTGAGTATGAAAAAGAGGAATTTCTCCTTGTCTCCATAAAAAGTTAAACTAACTGCTTAGTTAAAAACTTCCTAAGAGAGTTCAACATAGATTCTGTCTGATATACTCGCGGACACAACTAATTGCAGACTGATTTACCCGCCACATTAACGTGATGCTCCGTAGAAGTTCCTCCCTACTATCGACCAGAGTGGAATACATCAAGGTTTTGAGGTGTCTATACAGATAAAAACACAACAATGTAGGTCGGGAGATCGAGGAGGCCAAGCAATAGGTCCTCTACTACCTATCCAATGGTTTGGATAGGCGTTATTCAGGTGCTTTAACACAACAAAGCTGAAATGTCCCATCGTGCATGTAGTATATGTTCCGGCGGGTTTCAAGAAATAAGTGCTCTACTAAATCGTAAAAAGCATTCTGACGGAAATCCAAATAAAGTTGCCCTTTGAGTCGTGCTTGTAATACGAGTGGTCCAATCAAAAAATTTCCAATAATTCTAGCTCAGACATTAATTGATTGGAACTGATGTTAATGATCCGAAACAATAGTTGCATGAGGATTTTCATCAGCCCATACATGTGAGTTGTGTAAATTTATGATACAATTTTTGGCAAATCCTGCTTCATCCCTGAAGAGAATAGTGCTAATGAAATTTACATTATTTCGCTGCTGATCCAATAATGAGTTTGTAAGCTACATTCTATGAGAAAAATCTTCAGGAATCAGTTCATGCACTGTTCTCAATTGATATGGATGTAACAGCTGTTCTTGAAGAACGTCATTTATTACTGTTTTCAAGGTTTTAAACTACGCTGATAATTTTGGAGTGCTTGTTAAAGGAGTGTTATCTACAGCACTTAAAATATTTTCTTCTAATTGTGGCGTATTCTTCCCCAATCAGCATCAGTAATTCTTTTTCCAAAATTTCCTAAAATTAGGAAGAAATTTAATAATATTACCTTATTAAATGGAATCGCTTACCATTCTCCATTAGACGTTGGTCAACTCGTTGAAATGTCTTCTGATCTGCAAGAGTATGATTAGGATATCTGTCGTGAAATTGTCACGCCCAATTTTGAGGTGTGACTAGGAACGTAGCGTTTAGGGATTTAGTCTTCAGAGATTACACTCAAAATAAACTCTTTACTTCGGATTATATATAAAAAAACAGTTTAATTAAAAATAAGCGACATTAATATTTTGGACTGTACAACATTATGACTAAATTTTTAACTTACAATAAAGCTATCTTCATCCTGATACTTTTCACGGGGGTTGTCACTAGAGTTCTCTATTTGTCGACCTTCCGGGCAATTAACTAATTCGCGATAGACTGGCGGCTCTGCATCAGATCAACTGATCCTTAAACTGATTGAACCGAATCAACCGATTGACCCGATTGAACCCTGTCTCAAGCATGTCCGCCTTTTTATCCTGTTTTGTTTTTGCCATCAAGTCAACGAATTGTCTTCTTACAACCTTGGTTCATCATGACCCGGAAAGCGACCTTGCTGACTTGGTGAATTTGCACGATCGACGGCCAGTAAATAAACATAATATTTCATAATTAAAAGGTTATTAAATTATAAAAGGTGACGCGATTGTTATTGTTTAAATTTAAAATAAAAGATTAGTAAAATTGGAAAATGCTAATTTATGAAATATTATGTTTTTATATTTTTCCCTATGTGACACATCCCCCGGTCTTAGAGAGCTGGACCCCAGCGATGAATAGAAAAAAAGTAGAAATTGTAAAAAAAAATATGACTTAAAATTGATTAGAAACAAAAAATTCTACTTTGTCCTATTTCATGACTCTGTATTTACTAAACTAGGAAAAACGAACTTAATTATACAAAATTATACAAAAAAGTTTTTTTTAGTCTTCGCACCACTGCATTAAATCACTTTTCAAGAGTCTGTCTGAATATGCTGTCGTGTCGCCTTGTCCGGTGAGTCGAAAGAGTGGATACCATTTACGCTGATGTAGTACTTCTTACTCCTACCGTTGGTCGGAACCCTCTGACGTCACACATCGTTTGTCCAGCTGAGATCGGCATCGCATCGAATGACTCTTGACGTGCATAAGCCCCTGCGTTGACCGCCCATACCTACAATGCACTTCATTCTCTGCCAAATTCCAGTAGCTAAGATAGTGGGATTACATGTAGCATGTTACTCCTGACATAAACTTTTCTTATTCTGCTGACTTCTGGTCTGGCAGTAGAAGACACTGTAGCTGTAAGAGATGAGTGTTCATGGATGTGCAGGCATAGATGAAGTCGCACCGGGGTCTGCCAACTAGGCTGGTATAGAACTGCGTGCGTCATTAGAACTCGTAAACCATTTATTGGACTCGACATGCCTCCAGTTTGCTTCATACGTGTAGACAGTAGTGGTGAGATTACATATCATCATAATATGTTTGTCTTATACCTATATTTCTACACTAAATCACAATTACTAATACATTTTTCTAATAGGAACATTTTTAACTGTTTACAAGGTATTTTTATGATATGAATGGTTGCAATAAAAACGAATGATAACTTAATTTAAGCATTGTTTTCAATGCAAAAGGCAAAGGATTTTAAATGTCGAGATGCTTTAAACTTATTTTAATTATTACATTATTTATGTTGGGCAGCTAAGGTGAAACGTCACTAAGTAAAAATCTAGTTTATAAGGAAAAAATATTATTTTGCAAGATGCAAGGCCATTCATTAGATGAATATCTTCATACTCAATAAACGTGTATTCCATATTTCGAATTATTTCACAATTAATTTCACCACGAAATCCAAAAATCAGTAAATTAATATGTGTAAACGATGTGAAAGTTTGCAACAACAATACTTTGTGTTTGGTACCGATAAAATAAAACGCACATTTTTTGCGAACTTAGGTCGAACTTGCAGTTCCCAGAATTAGATGAACTAAAGAAGTAAACTCTAATTTTGAATTGAATTTTTTTATCATAAGGTTAAAGGTTGAACATTTGATAGGAACATAGATGTATCTTTTATCGAAATACGCCAAATACATGATGTGAATAAAATAACGTTTTTTCGAAAACGGTTAGGACTTGCGACATGAATGAAGAGTACTTAATTTTTGTTCCTTAGTTAAAGGTATGTAAAAACGTCATATCCGGAAGGTTTCCCACATTTTCTCGGACACCCTGTATACCGATTGCTAACAAACATCAGATTTCTCCAAGTCCCAATCTTTGATTAAATGTGTTTTCCCCAACAAATGTTATACTTGCATATATACCCGAAATATGCGTTGTTTTGCAGCATCAATCGTTGGGGGCTAGGACGATGTTGAATTTAAACGGTATTTTTTGTACATTAAAGGGTGTATATTTATTCAAATTTATATTCAGATTTTTACAAATGCACTGAATGCACTGTCCTTTGCAAAAAAGTATTATTATACCTACTAGAACTGCGCTGTTATATATATATACGATTGACAAGGTATGCGCCTAAATCACTATGTATATAAGAACATCTGCTTCCAAAGTGGGGATGCTGGGCCGAGTAGTGAGCGAGTGTGGGTCCAGCGCCTGTAGTACGGTCCATGCAATTTGAAAATCGTCGGAGGGTCTCTGGGCACTTTTCCGTGGGACAAAGATTTTAGAGGGGTATCTCTCATGCAACAAAAAGATACCCAGGTGAGGTGCAAGTTTTCAATAATATCTTCTCTAAGTTTAATTCCTTAATATTCATTATCCGCGACGTTTCGAATTAAAAAAAAAATATAATAGTTAAATAATAAACGTATTATAATTTCCACTATATTACATTAACAATAACAATTATTTCAACATACACTGTATTCTTTAGGTGGTAGATAACATCTAAACAAAGTGAAGAATCTTTACTTTGTTTAGATGTTTTCTACCATCTGAAGAAGACACTGTGTGTTGCAATAATTGTTATGGTTAATGTAATATAGTGGAAATTATAATATGTTGTATTATTTACCTATTATATAATAGATTTCCATCAAGTAACGGCTAACGCAATACAATAAAAAAAAATTGTTCATCATACGTTAAAAAAAATTCCAGTGATCGGAAATGACGCATCTAATGAGAACATCAAAAAGATTTTAGGTTCGCTATGAAAAAAGTTATTGCAAATCTTGTAGTCTAAACATTGTTTTTTTTTTCAAAATTTCTAGGCCTAAAATTAAAAATAAGTTTTTGTAAAATGTTTGCTGTGTAGTTTGTAAATAAATATGATTTTATTTTAAACAAAGAATTAATTTCCATATGCTAAAAAGAGAACTTAGAATCAGCTGTCAAATCGATTCGCAAAAAATTCTGGCAATTAGTTTTATTTGCTCGTGATTCAATTTCTATTAAACTAAAATCTTTCGTATTATTAATTACTTCTTTAATAATACTTAAATGCTAGTTCTATTAACTTTCCAATTTCCGAATAAATGCAACCCATAAAAATACTCCAATTCCTACCATTGATCAAAAATAATAAGATTTAATATCTAGATAAACCGATCTTCAAACGACATTAAAACGCCAATAAAAAATAATTAAATTGGTTCTTTCTACGTCACTGATCACGGAAAACTTTTCATTTAAAATAGAAATCTGTTAAGTACCTCTTAACAAACCCGTGGTAAATTTTGTGGAAGGAATTAGATTAATGCTGGCACTGCAAACTTATAAAAACCTTTTTCCACGCAGATTTGGTTATTTAGTGGTAAACGTAAAATATAACTGTTGAATATATATCTTATAAGACGACATTAAGAGATGGCTAAGAGGCTGCCGACTCGAAATTGAATTATTTGCAATCTCCGAGTTTGATCTTGAATTATAGTTTGGAACAGAGGCGGGTCTTTTTCATATTATTAATGATCTTCAATGGTTTGCTCTCAAATATATGCTAATATTGATTTAACCTGGTGTGCATAAATCAAATTATCCACAAAGGGTTCAACTTAAATTCGCACGTGAACGATATGTTAACTTTTTGCTTCAGCATTTTTTTAAGAAAAAATAAGTTATCGAGGGCAGTCTTTAAGATATAAACACCTACTATAGCGAGGTCGAATGAATAATTGAAGACATAAATGTGGTAGTAGTTGTGTAATGCAGTTTTAAACAGTAATAACCCACCGACATCTTCCTATCAAGGACAGCAGAGCATCGAGAGGTGGACATCCATCTCGCAGACAGCCATTGGCCCAACGTTCAGGTTAGTTCAGGTTAGCTCAAGGATATCACATAATTATTCTAAATTCTCCCGGTCGGTACCGTTCACGGTCGAGAAACCCCTATGGGCGCCGCTAATTATCCTCTGAACTGTTCAATAATTTGACTGTCCGATGATCAAATCATCTACCCGGTTGTCGGTCTGGGATGGATTAATGTGGTAGAAGGCCTACTTGCACCGGGCAGCTTGTTGCAGTGGAGAAACAGCAAGACAGGGGTCATTTGCGCGTATTAGTTACTGGCTACCGGTTGCCAATTTTCCTGAACTATAAAAAAGAGGAACTAGGTAATGAAACAAATGATTCTAAAACACCCTCTACCTTGTATTCCACACTTCGCAATATGACCTAAAACTAACTTAACAACCTAAGATGAACAGTAATATAAACACAACCAAATAGACGGTATGAAGGACAAGAGTATGTATATGCGCTGTTCCCGGCACTTTAGGTATTTATCTAGCGGCAGCGTGTGATTTACGGTAGAATAGAAAGGAACCGACAATGCCCTTTCTTATAAGGGTCCTCGACAGCGTTGGAAGGATGAAACGATATTGCCCGTGTTCATGAAGGACCCCGACAAGGTTGATCAATCAAAAAGCGGTAGGAGAATAGGAAAAGAACCGACACTGTCCGTGCTTATAAAGATCCTCGAGAGTGTCGCTAGGATTGAACAACATTTCCTGTGCTTAAAAGGGTGATCGATAATGTTTGCCACTAGTGATAGGATATAAAGAAAGCAGTGGATAGTGCAGCGCCATATGCGGCATATGGCTCGATATTATCATATATGGACAGTCTAAAAAACATCAGAAAATCTTATTTTCTGGCTTGATACGGTAAAACTAATTAGATACCAGTAATATGAAAGCTTCATATATTCTTTTCCAGCAAGAATTACATTATTCCGATTTATAATAAATAAGATAAATTTCGGTAAACAGATTTATGCTCAAAAATTAGTAACTTTGTTACAGTTGTTCTTCGATGCCTATTCCTTGTTGGGCCCTTTACATCCCACCATGACTGCGAGTCACTTGAATCCAAGCAATCTAGTGCACTGAATTTGCCTAACGGCTCCAGCTGATAATACTGTTTCTTTCCTTTAGAAACCATCTGCATATTGGGGCATCAGTGATGCCAATGTTGTGAAGGGGGCTTTGCAGATAGCAATGTCCTGTTAGTCTCACTATGATTGGCAGTTCTTTCCTCTCCATGGAAAGAAACTCCCCTGGAGCCTTCTTCCAGGTTTCAATAAAGTAACAACAATTTTAATTCCCTCTTTTCTACGAAATTGAAAATAGATAGAATTCGTTGGGGATACGTATGGTTTAATCGAGGTCCAGACGATCTACATCCTCGTTTTGGTGTATACCTAGTGACCTGGGACTCACACGAGTCCCATTGTGCAGATATTTTTGTCAGACTATTCATTACATCCTTGCACCCTTGTCGGAGCATATGCTCCTTCCGAATACTCCAGATCCAGCATCATCTCTTCTATCCTCTTGGGATTCATCTGTAAATAGTTAAGATCCATTTTTCGGAAGAGTTTACTTTTTTTCTAAGCTTTTCAGCTTGGCAAAAGCATCTCAAGAAAGTAGAATGTAGTCTGCTTGCATGGGAAGTAATAGATATCTTTGCAAGACGTGTCGTTTCCGAAAGGTTCCAGGCACCTGAAACGATAAACATTTTTCAAGACCTGTGTTCTGTGCATAAGTAGAGAAGTTCATTAGAATCCTGAGTGTCCTGGTAACGAAAATCCTCATCCCAATTCACAAGCCATTCTTTGAACTTTGTCAAATTGAAGACAGTAATTGCGTTTGGCTGTACTAGGCCACCATACGATACCATCAAAGCGCCCGCACCTGTTTTTTTCCTACTTCTGAAACTATATCATCATTGCTTGGACATTTTGCATATATATATATATATATATATATATATATATATATATATATATATATATATATATATATATATCGAAGCATGATATATAGTTCTTCTAATATAGTCGGTTCGTGTTGGCAGTACCAAGTTTGTAACATTTCACATTACCAAATCATCAGACTTTCAGGTTTTTATTTCCAATTTTCTGTATTTTTTATCAACTTTTAGTGTTTTTAAATATGTTTAGGTACCTAAATACTTTTCTATATTTTATAGTACAGTATATTATTATTAGTAAAATTGGTAAAATCTACAATTAAAAATATTTTTTTGATCATGTATCCCAATTTTCATCTCCCCAGTTCAGTAAAAAATTCAAATCTAAGGCTGAAACAATTTTATTATGAAACAGTCATAAAAATATTGGTAACACAAAAGGACAGTACTAATTTTATAAGGTAATAAGGAAAATTAAGATAAGAATAACATCCAGTTGCAGTTTTTCATTCATATAAAAAATATAGTATATATTAATTTCTTGATTGATCCACTTGTAGATTTCTTCACTGTAGTTTCCAGTGATCATCAGAACATGGATAGGTACAAAAAATCGCAGAAGAGTGGGCTAAAACGCCATTTTTTTGCAGCATTAACTATAGCGTAATATTGGAAAAACTAAAAGGCTACGCAGAGAATAGGATATCCAGTTATTAGAAAACTCTATAAGGAATGAGACAAGCGAAGATACTTTTGGGAGAACCAAAGGTCAGAAGAAATTTAAGAAACCTACTGGCCTACGTCTAGCAGGGTTATACAAACCGGGGGGGGGGGGGATCTCCTTAAGAAACTTGAACTGAGGAAGAAGGATGCAGGTTTTGCGAAAAAGAACACAAAACTCCTAACCAAATTTTTTCAATAGCTTTGCAAAATCCTCGGATGCGATTCTTGGGAACATATTGAATGGAAGAGGAAGATCTATCCAATCTGAAACCGTCCCACATTCTGAGTTTCCTAAGAGAAATAGGATTGGACGACCTCTTTTATTCAGCATGGCATCCACAATAACTTACTAGCAGATGGAGGCCAATAAATATTTCAAGTTGCATTGGTTCCATCACCAACTAACATACAATACATTTTTTTTCCTTTCATGGGTCCGCCCTGAAATCGGATGCACTGAGGCCAGTATAGGCCTATTGTGTTGACCTTTGAGTTACAGCCACTCTGATAACTAAGCCTCCTGGTCTAATTTATACAAGTCCACTAAGGAGTGGATATATATATATATATATATATATATATATATATATATATATATATATATATATATATATATATATATATATATATTAACAGAGTTTTTTGAACATTTTAAATATCTCATATCTTTTTCCAAGCTGCGTTTATGATAATGTTGCTTTGGAAGCATCAAATCAGGTTGAATATTTCGTTTTATTAAGAATAGAGGGTTTTATTTTTCAGAGTCTTTACTATGTTCCGAGCACCATAGGAAGAGTGAGTTTAAATTTTTTAGGTTAAATACTTGATAAGTTATATATATTTTATGCCAGTAAAACAAATGTGTTTATAAAACACTTATCTTTCATACAGCGAACCGAAAATAAATTTAACACAAATGTAAAATGATATATTAATATTGTATTATTTTCAGTTTTTTATAAAGATGCTTGAGTTACGCATTTATATATGTATGTTGAAATGATTTTTTTGCTGAGTCTTTTCAGTATTAATTTTAATTTATTTTTTTAGTCCCCAAAATATTTCATCTTCAAGAAAATCCAACACATCAACAGATAAAGTTTATATATTTATGTTTTTTAAAGAACAGTTTCTTAATTCTGAAAGAACTGCTGTTGAAGTAAGAAATAAAAAAGTAATAAAGAACGAAAGCAGATTGGAACACTGAATAACTATTGAGGACGAACAATCCAATCTTTATACCCAATTGGAGCTTAGCGTGCTGTGATCCAGCGTTACAATCAATTTTCACATGTGATGTAGACATCTAACCTGAACTAACCTGAACTAACCTGTATCTCTATTAATATTATTTAGATATTTACAAATTTCGATTGCCTTTCTAATTTTAGGTTTAAAAAAACCAGACACTGATGCTATAAGCACCTTAGTTTCTTTTACAATAAAAGTGTGACCTGAGCAATGCTGGTGTTCAGTTACTGCAGATTGTATAATTTGTTTTTTTTTATACAGCTGTGTCCTTTAAGCCTATAGACCGTCCTGTTTCACCTACGTACACTTTATCACAAGAGCCAAGGTATTGTTGTGGAACTTAATATCTTACTACCATTTTCCGGCAAAACAGGACTTAAATAGAGGTTCAAATTTGTGGAAAGTACAAGAAGGGAAATATACCGGTAGATCCCACTGATGAGTCCACCACCGGTATCGGGACGAAACATCCGTACATTTTAGGTGGTCGCAAATAGTTCGTTAGTTATATGCTCTTAACATCAGGGGCATTACTACGACAGTATCTTGTAAACATCTTCTGTTTGAAATGGTATTGCATCCGTTGGTGACTTTAAACATTGTCCAGCTTTCTTTCATGTGTTGAAAGTTGTCCAAATGGTTGATTTTTGGAGAAATCTGGCAATCTTGTTGGTGGTTCCGTGTATGTAAGGTAAGACAACACTGTCCATGAGAGGTAAATTTATGACGTTTTGTAGAGGAGTTGGGTTTTAAATTTATTAATCGAACGTCTTATATCTTCAGCGCAATATCTGTTGCCTCTAAAAAGGTTATGACGGATTGTTTTTGAGGAGTATGATGGTGTGACGTTGCATTGAGATATCAATTTATATGTATTGGTCTTCTGTATACAGAATGTCCCAATTTGCTATTATCTTTTCTTTGTACTATGACATCAAGAAAGGGAAGGGCACCCCTTGATTCAGTTTCCATAGTGAATTTTTTGATAGGATGGTGTTGGTTTGGATGATCCAGGAAATTATGAAGATTATTTGCGCCATACAGCCAAACTACAAACGTATCATCTACATATCTGCACCAAAATTTAGGTTTTAGAGAAGCCGAAGACAAGGCATTTTCTTCGAAGGCTTCCATGAAGATGTTACATACCACAGGTGATAGCGGAAATCCCATGACCGGTCCCGCAGTCTGCTCGTAGAAAGTTCCTTGAAAACGTAAATAAATGGAAATCAAACATGCTTTAATTAATTCTAGTAAGGTAGAGTTCATGTTGTTATTTCGTAATATATCCGATATTATGGCAACTGAATCATTTATAGAAACATATGTATATAGGGATTCTACATCAAAACTGACCAATGTATCCTCAGGCTCTAATTGGATGGTTTTTAATCGTTGGACAAAATGTCCAAAGTTTTTAACAAAGGGTTCAGTTTTTTCTGTAAACGGATGTAAACATCTGGTCAGATATTTACCTATTTTGTTGATTGGCGAGTCTATTACGCTGACCATTGGGCGTAGAAGTATATTTTTTTCATATATTTTAGGCAGTCTGTAGAGGCGTCGAATCTTGGAGCTGCTTAGTTTAACGGCTTTCTTTTCTTCTGGGGTGAGACTAAATGGATTAATTAGAGAGGTGAGTTTTCCGAGCACCAGTCGGATATAAATACTGGACTGCTGCTCCTTGATAGTCATTCAGTGTTCTAATCCCGTGGAGTAAATGTCCCTGAAGACGCATCATGCCATCGTAGGCGAAACGTCAGAGAATAATTCCAATTTGACATCCTCTAAACCCGAGAACCATGATTTTCAAACAGAAAAGTAGTGTATATTTGTGTTTCTTAATATTCCACATCTTGTAGATCAAATATTTTTGTGTTTATTAAATACATTTTTTAAATGAACATGTATGTTAATATGAATTATTTTTACGAATTTGTGGCGGCTCTAGGCCCCTCATACTCTTTCGTCAGAAATATCCTTCATACCTTTTTCAATTTAACTATTAGTTATATTTTATTATCCTGTTGTATTTATTTAAGATTCAATATTTTTTATAGTTCATTTTACAATGCTGCACTGAAAACGTGAATTTTACTTACTCTAGTAAAATAAGCTATACCTTTTCGTACAATTTAAGGATTGTATCAATAAACCAATCGGGCCCTTTTACGGTCATTGATGACTCGGGATTTCCAACTGCTTGCAAGAGAATGTGTTACGGTGTTGCCATTTAGGCGGAATTATTTCCAAATTTCTGAATCACTATTAATAGATCGCTGAAAAGTTAGAGAACGTGACAACACGGTACGATATTAGTAAATTATAGGCAGATCTGTTTAAAAACCCTCAACTTCCAAGTTAGAGGCCTATTCTATTCCATTCCTATTCTCTACTAGTCTAACTCCGTTTACAGTGAAATATTCTATTTTTTTCTTTATCGGTTATAGTTCAGTTTTAATTATGCTTCAAGTCTTCCCGCTTTGAATCCGCTTTCTAAATAAATCCGCTTTCAGTTCAAGCGCGACTACATAATAAACATTGTTAAACTTTTAAATCGCGTTGTTAATTTCACACTTACACGCATACTAAAAACTATAAGTTTAGCGCACTACAAAACGCTAAAAGTTTATTTAGAGTTTAGTGACCTACGCTATTTAATTTAAAAAATGTGTTAGTGCACAAACTCTGTTTTTAAGAAAAGAGGTTTCAGGGTAAATTTGTTTGATGGAATGACAGGGTGTCTCAAAAGAAAGTACACATTTGTTTTGCTTATTGCGTGAACGCAACTATTCCGAGCGGCGCGGGGGGTATGTCAATCGGTAGCCTGGCTCTTGGGAATTTAGTCGCTATGGAGCGTTTCTCGGGCTTTGTGCGTACGTGAGTTTTACAAAAACGGTAATTCGGCGACAGTAGCGCGTAGAAAATTCTGCAATTTTCGACATATTCGTCACTTAAATGATGCGCCAAGCTTATTGGAAAATGGGTCCAGAAGTTTGAAGAGACCGGTTCAACATTAGATAAACCAAAATCCGGACGTCCGAGGTCTTCGAGAACGGTTGAAAACGTAGAGAGTGTTACTCAGTCTGTTCGTGACGACCCAAACGTTTCGATTCGTAAGCGTGCTGTTACTTTAAATGTGCATAGGTCATCATTATTCCGCATTTTACACAAAGATTTAACGCTGAACCCTTATAAAATTCAGTTGGTGCAAGAATTGAAGCCTCAGGATGCTGATCAGAGGCTTGACTTCTTAAACCAGATGACTGAACGCTTTCCAACGTTTACCAACATCTTCTTTTCGGATGAAGCCCATTTTCATCTTAATGGTTATGTAAACAAGCAAAATTTCCGCTATTGGAGTGCAAACAATCCAAAACACAAACATCAGAAACCTCTACATTCACCGAAAGTGACTGTATGGGCTGCGATGTCGGCGCGAGGAATTATCGGCCCGTACTTTTTTGAAGATGAAAGGGAACGCACAGTAACAGTGACTTCAGAGCGGTATGTGGAGATGTTAGACGACTTCTTCGTGCCTGAACTGCAAAATTTTCCTGGCTATAACCGAAGAGCATGGTTCCAGCAAGACGGAGCAACTTCACACACGTCCAACATGTCTCTGCCACGAGTGCGAGAAATTTTTCCTGGCAAATTGATCTCAAAGAAAGGTGACATAAGTTGGCCTCCACGCAGTCCTGATTTATCACCTATGGACTTTTTCCTATGGGGTTATGTCAAATCAAAAGTTTACGCCAACAAACCGACTTCCCTGGCACAATTAAAAGAAAATATCCGCAACGAAATGGCAGACATCACAGAGAATACCTGCCGAGCCGTCATGGGCAATTTTAGTGCTCGATTAAATGAATGCCGTGAGCGTAACGGATTACATTTGGACGATATCATTTTTAAAAAATAAATTCCCAAACAATGTATTTTAATATGTAATAAACATTTTTTCAATAAAGTCCTGACTTTTTTTTAAATCGATTTTGTAAATGTGAACTTTCTTTTGAGACACCCTGTATTTTGAATATATAGGAAGTCCTAATTTATATATTTTCTTCTTTTTCTAAGTAGCCGAAACTATGAGATGAGCAAACATCTAATTTGATCTAAAACAACTTTTTCTTAATTATTTTGCTACTCGATAAGTAGCATCAATTTACAAAATGTACGGAGACAATGACTTTAATATTTTTAAGGATGGAGTTTAATATACTATTACATATAAAATAATCTCTTTCTGGTTAAAAAAAAAATTTCATTTCGTGATCCGCATATAAAATTTAAATGCGAAAAAGCACTTTACCATAACTAAAAAAAAAAGACAATGAACTTTCTGTTTTAAAGTAAAAAATAATAACGTAAGAACCAAAAACAAAACCTTCCACTCTTTTATCATTTTCACGTCAACTAAAAAAGCATTATTTTTCATTGTTCTCTTAGGCATATCAGGTTATCAAGTGCCGCCTCTGCAAAAGGGAGAAGTCGCTTTTCTCATCGAAGGAAATGAATATTTTACCGTGTAACTTTTTGCAATTTAACGATAGTAAGATTTACTGCAAGTTATGGCAATAAAAAAACAGTTTTTTGGCCATTCATAATGATAAGAAGTTCATAATTTATTTTTAGACTTTACTGCGAGAAAAATTATTTTATTGTTCTCTTGAGAGAGTTTTGCAAATTAATGGGATGCGAAGAAATTTAGGCTGTAACAATGACATTCAAGAGATGAATAATATTTGACAGCAAATGGAGTTGTAAGAAGTTGGTTAATGAACGGGAAAATGTGGGTTTTTATGAAGTGATGGAAGGTAATTACTTATAATATTCTCATTTTTATATGTTATTTCAAGCTGAGACTATTTATATATTTGATTAAAAAAATCTGAGCAGGTTTTGTAACAATATAAAAATATTTTCAGGGTATTTTCTAATGTATTTACACTAGATTTGGTATATCGAGTTTTTCTGGGATTCTAAATTGAGATCTGAGAAGAATTTTGATGTATAGGGTGTTTTTTTATAGAGGTATAGAACTTTTAAATGGAATAAAACAAAGATTAATTTTTTAAATTAACGTGAAATTTACTTTATTCGGAAGATAACCTTCTGGCATTATAATTTAAATATGACTTCTGGCATATTACCGCCACGGCTGGCTCGGACGTAGTCTAATCTGGAGGTCCAATTTTCGATGACTTTTTCCAACATTTATGGCCGTATATCGGCAATAACGCGGCGAATGTTGTCCTCCAAGTGATCAATTGTTTCGGGCTTATCGGGTAGACTAGCGACTTCACATATCCCCGCAGAAAATAGTCCAGCGGCGTTAAGTCGCACGATCTAGGAGGCCAATTCACGGGTCCGAAACGTGAAACTATTCGGTTACCAAACGTTTCCTTCAATAAATCAATTGTGGCCGAGCTGTGTGACATATTGCGCCATCTTGTTGAAACCACAGCTCCTGCACATCATGGTTGTTCAATTGATGAACGAAAAAGTCAGTAATCATGGCTCTATAGCGGTCACCATTGACTGTAACGTTCTGACCAGCATCGTTTTTAAAGAAGTACGGACCAATGATTCCACCAGCCCAAAAAGCACACCAAACAGTCAGTTTTTCTGGATGTAACGCTGTCTCAACCTACACTTGAGGATTATCATCACTCCAAATAAGGCAGTTTTGTTTATTGACGTATCCATTCAAACAAAAGTGAGCTTCATCGCTAAACAAAATTCGCTTATGAAAATCGGGATCAACGGCAATCTTGTTTTGGGCCCATTCACCGAATCTACGCCTTGCTAGGTGATCGTGTGGCTTCAATTCTTGCACGGGTTACATTTTGTAAGCACGCAAACCAAGATCTTTCCGCAAAATCTTCCATAAAATGAATGGACACATATCCAATTCCTGTGCACGATAGCGGATACACTGATTCGGGTCTTCCTCTACGCTACGCTCTACAGCAGCAATGACTTCTTCTGTACGCACTGTACGACGTCTCTGTGGATGCGTATTATCATTTAGAGTAAACATGGTGCGAAAACGTCCCATAGTTAATCGAATTAATTGCTCTGATGGACGATTATGTTGACCGTAAAATGGACGTAGTGCGCGATACGTATTTCGAACAGAACCATGATTTTCAAAATAAATTTGCACAATTTGGAAGCGTTGTTCAGGCGTCAGTCTATTCATGTTGAAATGCCAAACCAAACTAAACATAAATCATTTGACAGCTGACAAAATAGCCGCCAGTTAAAAAAATGTTGCCAACTTAAAGTTTTCTACCTCTATAAAAAACACCCTTTACAATGGAGAAGGCGTCACCAGCAGCATTTTACCTACATCTAAAGCATTATAACTTGTTTGATGGAATGGAATATGTCAGTCAAATAAATAACATTACTAGACCAAGCCGCTTCTCTAAATCATGCATTGATCACTTTTTTATTTACAATAAGCTTGATTACAGTAACGTCAAACCTGTTGTATTGTGACAGAATTTGATCATAGACTCCTGCAAATGATACATTGTGGTAGTGTTAATCATTTTATCTATAATTATTTTTTACCCTATATTAATTAGTAGCTATTTTGATAACCTAAAAGTAAATTTCACAGTAATAAAAGCACTCTGGAAGTCTGGTTGTGCATCTTCTCTCTTGCAGCTTTAGTACCAAACAACTACGGTTATTTAAGCTTACCAAAACCATGACTCAGAACTTCAGGACTTAGGAAAGGCTGCTAATTAGTTGGTCAGAAGACATATCTTGTTTTGTAGGTCTCGCAACAGCGCGCCCGCAAGTTAATTCCCGTGAAGGTTTTAATTAAATTGAATAAAACAAGTTTCTCAAAACAACTTAGTCTATTAACAAAATAAATAGAATAAAACGAACTATTTACATTGAGAAACTTAAAACTAATAACAATTACGAAAAAACTAATATAATTGCTCTTCTCGGCCGTTATTCTAACTAAAAACGTAAAACCCAATTTTGAAGAGACACGTATAAATAGCTTACTAAAATATTAAACAGAAAAAGAAATAAAACGCGAAAAACCAGCTATTTATATTACTTAATCGAACCGTATGAAAATCGCGAAATGTCCCACTAAAATAACACACGATAATCCCTTAATTTCCCAAATTAAACAAAGATAATCTTCTTCCCCGACTATTGTATCCGTAACGTAATTATTCTACGGCACTGGTACTCACGGTACCATTCTAACGACATTCAAATTATGACCGACATTTACTATTCCTTAAAAGAGTGCCTTCGAATCTTACACTCCCTCGACACCTCCTGTTTCCCGTTTATACCCATATTACTCGATGGAACCCTGTAAACGTCAATTTCTTTCCCTTAAAGTTCGAAGGTTTCGAACGTGCTGAGGGCGATAGCTATTATATACCGGATGCTCGATTCCCGAATTGGCCTCTGAGCGTCTTAATCTTAATTTTTATATAAACACAATTAATAAAACTATTCTATTTCTTTCTATAACTAAAGAAATAAGATAATATAATGTCTGTGAAAAAAAACTGAGTGCCCTTTTATTCCTATTGCTGGTATTTAAAGCATTCTTTCTTGCAATCAGGAAAAACAATCGCTATATTAATTTCCTTTCACAGATCAAACGTTATATTACAGTATAATGAGTTTATTTGATTATTCTTTCGTTTCCTAATAATGGGAAAATCGTTCAATATTTTAATACATTTTAACGATATTTCATATACCATATGTTAAAAAAAAGTTACCATTATCACGTCGGTTTTATTTACATAACCAGGGCAGGATTACTTAGACAGATTTATAGGCAATTCTAAGAGAGGGTCTTATTACGTCTTCATAAATTAACTGACTATGTATTTTTTAAGAAAACATTTAAACGATAAAGATCATAAAAGTTAAGCTCGATAACTGATTTATTTTTGCTTTACACTTTCTTGGATAGTGATAAAAAATATAACCACCCTATTCCTACGAGAAATCTGTTCACAGAGTGATTATTTAATTATTCGTTTTAACAGAATGTAGTTCACATTGGATGGTGTAATATAATTAATATTTGTTCCATTACAGTATTAATTTCTGGCCTTTCTGACGATTTCTACATTATACTAAACATTGACTTCAAAAATATGAATAATAAACCCATTACTACTAATCCCAACTCTCATCCCATAATAAAAACAATAAATTACATAAAACTACAAAATCAAATTAACAATGAAAACTGGGATTCCGTTTAGGGTCCTGACATTGATTCATGCATCGAAATTTGTATTCAAAAAATAAATAAATGTATTTCTCATTCGACTAAACAAAATTAAAAATATCAAGAAAGAAAAGGAGTAGAGATAAACTTAAAAAGATGGCGGACAAGAGCCCAAAGGATACCGAAGCTACAGAATAATTTCGAAGGTATAGAAAACTGCTTACAAACCTTATTAAAAAATCGAAATATGCGTTTCTCAGAAGCAGGCTGGTTGACTGTGGAGGTGATATTAAGAGAACATGGGAGGTAATTAGACGAGTTACTAATGAGAATGGTATGTCTGGGGGGAATATCATTGGTTAAGCATGAGGGTGAGCTTGTTTGTGAAATGCTAATATTTTTTTGAATTATTTTGAAAGTATGGGCAGGGAATTGGCGGGCAAATTCAAAACAAACAATTACAAGTTCTTTAATAAATGTATTTCGAATTCCATGTTTTTGAATCCTATAACTGAGAATGAGCTAATTAAGGTAATAAATTTTTAAACATTAAAGTGGCGGCTAATAATGACAATATATCTCCTAAAATATTGAAAGATTATCATATTTGCCTTAAAAAGTCTCTTTTACTTGTAATAAATTTGATATTTGAAAAAGAGATATATCCTGCTATTTTTTAAGAATGCTGCTATCGTTTCAATTTATAAATGAGGGGGATAAATTAAATAAGAAAAACTATCCACCTGTTAGAAGAAGTGTATTAAATTCAGATTGCATGATTTTTTGAAAGAAAATCAAATCTTTGTTATTATGGATTTCGGTCGGGAGTAGCCACGGAGGATGCAATAGTGCATGTAACGGATCATATAATTTGTGGGTTTAATACTAAATTTAAGACACTGGGGATATTTGTTGATTTGACTCGTGCATTTGACACTGTGAAGTATCAAAAATTACTGGATAAACTTGAAAATATTACGATTCGAGGTGTCGTGTATGACTTGTTTTAGGCATACATAACTAATCGAATACAGAAAATAAGAATAAATCCAACACTGAGTAAAACAGGTAGTGTGGAGTTTGGGGTACCGCAGGATACAGTATTGTTGTCTATATATGTCCTGTTCTCTCTCTTTCTCTCTCTCTCTCTCTCTCTCTCTCTATATATATATATATATATATATATATATATATATATATATATATATATATATATATATATATAGATGATCTCTTTATTGTTCTTCTAAGTGAATATATTTGTTATGCCGATGAACAGTTAGTTATTTTAATAAAAGGTAAATCTTGGCAGGAGACATCTCAGAGAGCAGAGAATTACTTTTCGAGGGTATGGTTGTAAATGGATTAGAATATTCTGACTATTAATGGCAGAAGAACTGTTCACATAGCCTTTTCTATGAATAATAGAGTTAATACTCTATATTATAATTTATAGTTCACGATTATAAATATATTATGGGTGAGAAACAGTGCGGATGTATTGAGTCTGTGGCAGTGACAGACAAAGTCAAATATTTGGCAGTGTTCATTGACAGAAATCTCAGATATGATGCTCACGTAAACTATATCACTAAAAAGCTTGGAAAGACTATATGCAAGTTCTACCAACTGAGAGAATTCCTCTTTTTAAAACTATTGAGAATGACTTACCAGGCTTTAATTGAACCAGTCCTCACATATGGTTTGAATGTTTGGAGCAGTGCATGTGGTCGGATCATTAACTGTTACTCAAAAATATGTAATAAAGATATTCTTAAATAAATCAAGGATGTTCTCATCGGACTTACTATTTGAACAAGATGACCTTCAATAGTACTTTAAAAATGTTCTAAAATTTAGGACGGTGTGATAAATATAAAAGTCCGATTATGCACAATGTTCATACCAGATCTGTTCACAGTGGAAGCCTTACCTTTCCTGTGGCATTATATAGGACTTCGCAGAGACATATTATGTATATTGGTCCAAAGTTTTTTAATCTGTTACCTTTAGAAATAAAATCTATTGTAAATGTATATGCTTTTTGTGTGAGAATGTTTTAGTGGATAAAAGCAAACCAACATCAGATTATTTATACAGTGCCATTATTAAATTAGTATTGGAAGTGGAGATGATCTTGGGTATTGTTTTTTGTGTTAATATCTTTGAATATGTTTTGATATGTATGTATGCATGTGGTGTTTCTCCTTAAATAGGTGTAAGTTTAATTTCTTTAATTAATTTTAAATTGAATTGAATTTAATTGATTTATTTCGTGATAATGTGTTAGAAAATAAAATTTTGTTATTTGATATTCAGACAAGCTGCTTATAGCTTATGGATTCAACAAATAAGTGGATGTGGAAAATTATTGTAACTTTCTCATTTAGTAAATAACAATAAAAATTTACATAGCAATGCGCCAACAATGTTAAGTATCACTATAATTTACAAAAACTATTGTCAAACGATTCAATCTAACAAACCTATATCTTTTAATTTTAAAATTTATTGTTTGATTTTTAAATTTTTCTCTGCGACCGAACATTACACTAATGCGAAAATGGCCGATATAATATTAGTTTACGGTTATTACCAAAAACATGGCGGGGGCTTGATGAGAGCATACAGAGAAATACTTCCAAATAGACACATACTAAACCACTAACCATTTGCAGCTGTTGAAAGGTGTTTTAGAGAAATCGATAGTTTTGCTCTTCAACAATTAGCTATGGTTGGAATCTTGCGAAGATCGGAGGTTGAGGAACAAATTTTAGAACGAATTGAAAGAAATCCGAGTCTGAGTATTAGATATTTAAGTCTAGTTCTTTGAGTTCCTAATGATACAGTAAATAGGGCTGGGTACCAACGGGTCATTTTATTTTCACTGTTAGTCTCCTAACTTCTCTCGGATTGAATGTGAAAAAGAACAATATTCCCCTGTCACCATAGTTTCAATAATAAGTTAAACTAGCTGCTTAGTTAAAAACTTTGTAAGAGGATTCAAAATGAATTCCGTGAAGTCTGATTTACTCGCGGACACGACAAATTTAGGACTGCTGTACCCGCCACATTAACTCAGCATTGTTCCTTATTTGATCACATTGAAACGGAATTCTCCTCCTTACTATCGACCGGAGTGTAATACACCAAGGTTTTGAGGTGTCCCCCCACAGGTAAAAATCCAGCGGCGTTAGGTTGGGAGATCGATAAGGTCAGGCAAAAGGTCCTTCTCTCTCCTCCCGCACAGCAACGTTGAAATGAGGTGGTGCCCCGTCGTGCATGTAGTACATGTTTCGGCGAGTTTCAAGTAGTAAGTGCTCGGTCTTATCTCTGCTCTATATGTCATTATGGATCTGATTGTCGTTTTGTAGATTCTAGACTTTGTTTCCCAATTAAGGAGTTTATTTTGCTGGATTAAATCATTAAGATGTCCTGCAACCTTGTTAGCATTAGGGAATTGATGTTAACTTTGTGATAGAATTGATTTTTCACGTGACAACTTTTGTGATGAACATCCACAATGTATTTCGCAGGTGTTTATTCTTATAGTTACTGGGCTTCTCCTTTTCATCTTTATTGAATATTATAATTGTAATATTAGCTTTCCAACTCACTGATATAGTAGACTGGAATTTAATTATAGAAACTAGATAGATAAAATCACATATATGGAAAACGGTACACTAGCTACTATCTGATGATACAGAGCTTTGGTTTTGGAAGTGGCAGCATAATGTTTTGGAGAGTTATCAGTTGGTAGGAACATATCGAACTCGTAGAAGTATAATTCGTTATATTGAATACGAAAGATTGGTATTGATACACGATTTTGCTCGACTATATAACTCAAAGTTAAATCCAATAAGACACGTGTAGGAATGGCGGAGACAAGTACAATAGAAGATCTTCGGTTTACGGCTCAATATTATTGGAACCTAGTTCTTCAAGAATATATTCAAACTCTACTTAGACGTATACCGAGAAGAAGGCAAACACTAACTAGAACTAAAAGAGGGAATACCCGTTATTAAACATCAAAATTTTACTTACTTATAATCAGAATGCAGGCATGCAGAACCGTGACTAGCTGAATTGAGAGAGAGAAACTAAGCGAATAATTGCTCTCTTTCTCTATCCGCAAGTGATTTAATAACTAAATACATGACAGCGCATCCGATAAATCACAATAATTTAAAAACTTAAACGTAAACAAAAAATAATTTAAAAACTTAAACGTAAACAAAAAATTCATGAAGTAAATACGGAAAATATTTATTTTTATACTAATTTAAAAATCTGCCTGTTTGAATTTCACAAAAATTTAAATATAAATGAAAAAAAATGTATATTTATGACAAAGCCTTTAAAAATCATCTATATTATTGAAAATATATTGACGGAAAAATATTTCTGCTTTTTTTCGGAATAAATATTTTTATTGTTGTTTTGACGTTCGTTAATGACATTAAACTTTCAGCAGGTTTATGAATATTGAGTTGAACTTTATAAATCACGACACATTTTTTGTCACTTATCGTTGTAAATCTAATGATGTTCACGTTTAACGCAAAAATATTATTCTTAAGTTACCAGAATTATCCCTAGTAAATAATAAAAATGCAATTTACAATTTATTATTCTTGAAATATTTATAATATAGGAACGTATAGAAAAATGAGTATCTAAAGGTGAAGAAATATATGTCGCTTTTATCGATCTAGAAAAAACCTACGACTCGGTCCCGTTCAAAAGATTGTTTGGGACGTTGAAGCAACTGCGAATTCAGCCTGCTGTGGTCAATATTATTATGAAATTTTATAAAAAAAATGTAGTCTACATTAAGTCAAGCAATTTGCTAGCCAAAAGGTCTTGGATGAGCAGGGGCGGATCCAGCCCCCAGAGAATTTAATTCGCCTATATTATGTAAAAAATATCAAACAAGTAATTTTTTAACTTTATATTCTACTTATACCACCCACGACACTTCCCGGTTGACACATGACAGATGTCACTATAAAATGGTGGAATAGTCAAGTAGAATGTTTGGGCTGTTTTCGAATTTTCTAGAACTCCAACGAATTTTTACATTTCTATCAAAATATGCCTGTAAATATAATTAAAAGTGCTAATATCGATTTCTCCTTACAAAGGCCAACAAATTTAAACAGACTGCATCCCCAAAAACCTTAGTTTGGTATTATATATATATATATATATACAGATGCGGATGTGCGGATCCAAGAGGGGGCAGTGGAGGCGATCGCCCCCCCCCCCCTCCAGTATCTTTGAGTTCAAGAAAAAAGACCCGATTTTGCCTCTTATACTATAGTTTATTCAAGAACTAGGGAGAATAATAAATCATTTTTTATCCTTTCTTTGTGTTGGCTCTTAGAGAAAAACGCCTAACGTGATCTATAAAAAAATCTTAGATATAAACTCATCACTTTACTCAGACACAGCTATTTTACATATTTACATATTATATCATATTTTTTTAGGCATATAAAAGCATTGTTATCACACAATTTTCATTTAGAATTCCAAACGTACCCAGTAATAATTATATATTAAAACACAATACTACACAATAAACATACCTTTTATGAAGTTTATATTCAACTCTAAATATAAACTTTTCTTATTATGTCTGATGCTTTTAGGAAAACTATTCTTCCTTATAAGCAAAAGCTTGCTTATTCTGGTGTACTTTAGACCTGCTTAAAACCAAAAAGCGTTATAAGCTCTATTGTTACTAAACAACAAAGCGTTATATATAACATTATGAAGTTATCTTCGCGAAGTTTTTAGGTTACTTTATTGAAAATGATCTGGCAAATTATGCTCCTCTCGTGTTGTGTGCTACCTTCGCCTTTACAGAGCGTAATTATAAAAGTTTTAACGTGCTTCTTGTTGCTATGTACTTATGCCAGCATAATGCAGAAATGCATAATTGCGTTTTGTATATTAGTATAATCTTACGTTAATGAAATACATTATAAATAGAGTTATGTGTACAGAGTGTCCCGTAAGGGTATGTCAAACTCTCGGCAGTGTACGAAGAGCCCTAATCTTTGTAGATTGTATTGCATGTGATTTGAGGGCCTTGTGTGTATGTAGGTGCGTAGAGTTGTGGATCTATACACTGCGACCTGGTAGATCTATTGTGCCCCCTACTGCTGCTCAGTCGTAACAGTTACCTTATCAGCTAGAGCAGGTCATGCAGTTCTATTTTCTTCACAAATCTCAGGATGTTGGACGGCTTCATGGTGGATAGCTCCCCTAACAATTGGCAGCCGGCAGCCAGCACTAATATGCACAATTGACCCCTAGCTTGCCGATTCTCTACAGTAACAAGCTGCCCGGTGCATAAGTGGGCCCTCGACCACATGAATCCCGAGAGTGGCGCCCGAGAACCGACCACCGAGTGGATGTTTTGACCATCGGGCAGTCAAACTGTCAAACAGTTCAAAGAGCAGGGATATCCCGATTATAAGTAGATACCGTCAAACCGATACCCCTCGTTACAGTGTTCAACTTCACACATCTGGTATTAGTTAGAGATTCTGAATATTATAGTTTAATAGTCCTTAAAAGCTTATTTTTAATAAGAACATCGACGAACCTAATGGATATTGTTTTTTTTTTATTTTAAAATTAGGAAATACCCACCAAAAATATATTTCCGAAAAATATTTCGTTTTTAAAGCAACAACTAATTATTTTTATGGATCAACTTAATATAACATAATAAGGCATTGTGCGCATAACGAATAATTAAAATAAAGTTAAAATAAAATAATTTTATCATTAATTTTTAAAGAGGATATTTATAATACTAGAATTTTTAAACAATTCGATTTAAAATATTTTCGTTTCCGCTTTTATTTTTATCAGTTTAAAATATCTGCTTATTTGATTACGGCGGTATTAAATTTCATAAATTGATATCGATTTTTTATTTTTGTTTGAATAATAAAACTAATGGGATATCAAAACTGGAAATATATTCTGATGATATTTATTTAATAACAGTTTATTGGCTTATAGAAAAAATAAAACAGTATCGCCAATTAAACCCTAACAATGAATGCGCTTGATCTTTTTATACGTATTATTTTGCCCGAAATTGTTTATTCGCGGAAAACCCGCTTTAGGCATAAAATGTGGGCACTAAACATAATATCTGGTTATCTGGTTAATTGTGTGTATGTATCAAGGAAAAAATCCTAGAAGGGAAAAATAATATGATAAAGCAACGGCACCTTTTGTCGGTATGTTAGATGAACTGGATGAAGCAAGAAAGAACTTTCCTTAAAAATTTTATTTTGATAACTTGTTTATTATTTTAAATTTTCTTGAACATCTCACACAATATAGCTATCAAGATACAGGTTCTATTAAAGATAACCGTCTTCCAAGAAAATGCCCGAGTTCGGACAAAAAAATTCTCACTAAATAAGAAAGAGGTACAGGGTGAGTCAACGATTGGATGAAGTAGGTTTGTGCCTTTTCGGTGAAATTTACAAAGAAACTATATCTATTGTTTGATACAGTTTATTTTTACGCAGATTTTAAAAATATTTAGGACTCTACAGGGTGAGCCAAAAAACTAGGACAGCATAAAGTTGTATTTTTTTAAATAGAACACCCTATATACGAATCGTATTTTCGATTTAGCTTATAATTTTAAATCTTTTTTATTAAGGGTTTACTATAACAAAACTTTATAGTTTCTGAGATAATTAAGTTTAAAAAAAAAGTCACATTTTCAAGCATCAATTCAATCCTAAATAACGTTTCCAATTTTGTGACAAATATATTCAAATTTGGAATTTAGCAAGGCCAAGGACAAGTTAACATAATTTTTACCTAATATTTGCAATAAAAGCTACAGGGTGTTGAACACATCGGCTCAAATTTGAACAAGTTTAAATGAATAAATATCTTTTTTTTTTAAATGGTACGCCCTGTATATTTTCATGTTATTTAATAGAGTAATAAAAACCCTAAAAGTTTTGTTCAATATATCCTATACCTATTTATAATAGTTTTTGAGATATTTCAGTTTTTCTTATTTTCCATACTTTTTTACAGAAATAGTCTTCATTATCATAGTAGCCATGGCAAAAACAATGTAAAAGAACATTTTTCTATGTGTCAAATTTATAACCGCAATCGCTTCTTTTGGTTTTTATGTAGTGTAGTTTGGTTTTTTTTGCATTCATCTTATATTGTAAAATGAATTTTCCAAAGAATGAGTTAATAGATATGATTTATACAATAGGAGAGGCTCAAAAAAATTGCCTTCTTGCTCAAAGAAATTACAAAATGAAGTATCCTGATCGACGCTAGCCTAATACCCATACTTTTCAAAACTTAATGCAAAGATTTGATTCTTCTGGTACTGTTGATTATCCAAAACGTAAAGTGGTCAACAAACCAGTAACTAATGAAGAAAAAGAACTACAAGTATTGTTAAATGTTCAGGAAAATCCTTATATTGGTAGCCGTCAGTTAGCAGCATTATGTGAAACATCACAATCCACCGCTAATCGTACTACCAAGAAATATAGGTATCATCCATATCACATGGAATTACACCAAGAATTGCATGGACAGGATTTTGAAAGTCGTGTAAACTTTTGTCGTACAATAAATGCGGAGATTCAATTAAATCCAAATTTATTATGCAAGGTAATGTTTAGTGATGAAGCTACTTTTAGAAGTAACGGTGCCGTAAATAGACGCAACATGCATTATTATGCCACAGAAAACCCATTTTGGATTAGAGAGGTGCAACATCAAAACCACTGGTCATTAAATGTTTGGTGTGGTATTCATCATAATCGAATTATTGGACCCCACTTTTTTAATGAACCACTAAATGGCCAAAGTTACCTGAACTTTCTACAAGAAGAACTACCGCAACTGCTTCAAGGTCTCGATAGGGATGAGCTCGACAGTATGTGGTTCTAGCACGATGGTGCGCCTCCGCATTACCATCGTGAAGTTCGTGCGTTTTTGGACCAACGATATCCGCAAAAATGGATTGAACGTGGGGGTTTCATTGAGTGGCCATCAAGGTCTTGCGACATCACCCCATTAGATTTCTTCCTATGGGGTTATATTAAAAATAAGGTGTATGTTAATCCACCAACAACAGTGGAAGATATGCGAAACAGGATTAGGGATACCTGTAGAACAATAACGCCACTAATTTTATCCAGGGTCCGAGAAAATCTGCAAAAAAGAATAAATTTGTGCATTGCACAAGAGGGTCGTTTATTCGAACACTTATTAAAAAGAAATAATTAATCTCAGTATTTAATAGGTAATTTTTTTGTTTCAATTTAGTATAAAAGTAAATATGTATTTGCCTTGTCGTTATTGTTGTGTTAATTTTTTCACATTATGTTTAATTAAACTATTGCCGTTGTAATATAACGAATAATGTATTTCATCATATTTAACCACATTCTGTTTGTTTCTGCAGTTTCTTTTTAATATTTTACATGGCTACTATGATAATGAAGACTATTTCTGTAAAAAAGTATGGAAAATAAGAAAAACTGAAATATCTCAAAAACTATTATAAATAGGTATAGGTATATTGAACAAAACTTTTAGGGTTTTTATTACTCTATTAAATAACATGAAAATATACAGGGTGTACCATTTAAAAAAAAAGATATTTATTCATTTAAACTTGTTCAAATTTGAGCCGATGTGTAGCTTTTATTGCAAATATTAGGTAAAAATTATGTTAACTTGTCCTTGGCCTTGCTAAATTCCAAATTTGAATATATTTGTCACAAAATTGGAAACGTTATTTAGGATTGAATTGATGCTTGAAAATGTGACTTTTTTTTTTAAACTTAATTATCTCAGAAACTATAAAGTCTTGTTATAGTAAACCCTTAATAAAAAAGATTTAAAATTATAAGCTAAATCGAAAATACGATTCGTATATAGGGTGTTCTATTTAAAAAAATACAACTTTATGCTGTCCTAGTTTTTTGGCTCACCCTGTAGAGTCCTAAATATTTTTAAAATCTGCGTAAAAATAAACTGTATCAAACAATAAATATAGTTTCTTTGTTAATTTCACTGAAAAGGCACAAACCTACTTCATCCAATCGTTGACTCACCCTGTACACTGATTACTCCGGAACGGTTGCACCGATTTGAATGAAATTTTTTACGTTATGTTCAGGAAGTTAATGCGGTAGTCCCATATCTTTTTGAATGAAATTGATGCAGTAATATCCAAGATGGCGCTGACAATATGGCGGCCAAAAAAATTAATTTTGCCCGATTTTCTCCAAAATTCGTAATGGGGAATTTTTGGGGTCGTATACAACGAATATGAAATTATTTTTAAAAAACTCAATATGGGGATCCAATATGGCGGACAAAAAAATTTAATTTTTTATGATTTTCTCTAAAATTGGTGTGGGGGAGTTTTTGGGGTCGCACATAATGAAACCAAAATATTTTTAAAGAATTCAACACCGCGGATTCAATATAGAGGACGAAAAAATCAATTTTGTCCGATGTTCTACAAAGGGGGGAGTTTTTGAGGTCGCTCATAACAAATCTGAAATTATTTTTAAAAAAATGAAATATAGCGGATTCAAGATAGCGGATAAAAATTCTACATCTTCCGATTTTGTCTAAAATTATTATTGGGGTATTTTTGTTAGTGTTAATTATGAATTTAAAATATTTTTTGAAAAACTCAATCTGGCAAATTCAATATGGTGTCCTAAAAATTTTACATTTTTGATTTTCTCCCAAACTGATATGGGAGGTTCTTGAGGGTGTAAATTATGAAGTATTTTTTCAGGATTCAATATGGCGAATTTAATGTGGCGGACTAAAAATTTTACATTTTTCGGTTTTGTTCAGAGGTGGGACTGAATCGTTTTTGAGGATGTAAATAGCGAATATAAGTCTATAAATTTTAAATTTCCGGATTACATACAAGGGGGCTTTGAAGGTTTTAGTTTTAGATTATATTAAGACGTAAAATATTTTTTTTGAAATTCTATATAGCGGATGCAATATGGTGGGTTGAAAATTTTACCTTATTTGCATTTTTTCAGATTTGGTATTAGGGGGTTTTCGGGGTAGTGGATTACGAATATGAAGTTAATTTTTTACAACTATTAGGTTGATAAGATACAATATGAGGGACAAAAAATTTTGCATATTCCGATTTTGTGGGGTTCTGGAGGCCTACCAACTCAATGTGCAGTGTAAAATATATCGAGCTAAGGAATTTATATTTCAGGTTCGTTAATTATTAAAAATTGATATTGTGGGGTTCTTGAGGTGTATACAAACTCAATATGAAGTATAAAATATATCGAGCTAAGAAATTTACATCTCAGGTTCTTTAAATATCGAAATTGGAAGGATTTGGGGCCTAAATTACCAATCTAAAATTAATTTGAAATTTAAGATAGTGGATTTATTATAACAGACTAAATATTTGTCTGACACAATTTTACTGGTATTTGGAGAACTCTAAGAACCAAAGAATTTTTAGTGGTTCATTTTAGGGTCATTTATAACTTGCACAAAATGGGTATTTTTTTGCCACCTTGGAGTCGTTGCGAGGTACACTAATCTCGATTAGCACTTAGTTTAAATAATTTATGGATGTCATAATGAATTCTAAACTAAAAAATTTTTATAAAAAAATTGAACCGACTTCTAAAAGTGTGCTAAAAAGTGAAAAACAACAATACATTTTTATATGAAATTGAACTTTTTGAAATCGGTGCCAAATTATTTGTAAATGAAATAAATAACTACTAACCTATAGAAATTATGGTAAGAAAGGAATTACAAATAAAGTATTTTTAATCTGTTTATGCAAATCACATTTTGTCAGGTATTAGTTTGGCGCCGACTTCAAAAATTTTATTATTAAAAAAATTATACCTAAAAGCCTAGTATCACCATATGGTAAAAACTACACATATTTTGGCAAAAATAGGGTTAAACAACCTTATATAAGAATAAATTAATCTAAATTTCACAACAAGTATACATCATTTTCCAAAAAAAAAAACTTTGGCTTTTAAGGATCAAGATGTACATGTCTCATAACTGTCTTTAATATGACTAGAATCCTTTAAAATTAATTGACGATGGTATAAGTAACTTTAGAACAATGACCACTGGACAGCAAAAAATACATTTCACTTCTTCACAATTCCGTACATTAAAGGAACTTCGGAGAAAATAAGACGAATTTCAAGAAGTTATAATATGAAAACATCCTTTAAATCAGGAAATACACTTAGAGCTCATTTAACCAAAACGAAACCAAAAACTACTAATAAGAAAGAATGTGTTTACAAAGTTCCGTGTGAGTGTGGTGAAATGTATGTTGGAGAAATCAAATGACTACTAAAAGCTAAAATTAAGAAGCATAAAACTCATACACAAAAAGGGGAAACGTCGAAATCAGGTATTGCACAACACGCCTTGGATTACAACACCATATAAAATGGTTTGAAGCTGAAGCAATATATATGGAACCCAACATGAAAAAAGAAAATTTATAGAAGCATCTTATATTAAAAATAATAATTGAATTTTCAGTAAATCCAGTGTTGAAACATCTAATCTTTAGCAGCCACTACTTCGTAACATTAAATCATTGAGGTGTGTACAGTGAAGCGAAACTTTGGGCTTCAATAAACACAGCCCCTATATAAGGTCGTAGCCTTAAGACAAAACATTCAGTTTATACTTGATAATGATCAGAGATACAACCTAATCGAAACATGGTAAAAACAAACGAAAATAAATACAATGCAAGTCCGACAACCACATTTTAGTCAATCTTCAACATTGTCTACAACCTTCAAACAAATGTCTTTGATATATTCATAGATTGATAACGCATTGGACCAACTGTATTTTTTATCCAAGGCTTACAGCACTGTGATCTTCCTATGCATTCACTTCATGTCTTTCCTGTCCCGACACCACTGAAGAACTTTAAATGTTGTCACTGTTTGTGTATCTAATTTTATAACTATCTCAAATAAATGGTATAAAATTCTCTTTGTATTATTATTCACTACTTCTGCTACGAAACGCAACTACTAAGACCCTTAAACATAAAAGCATGCAGGTGTATGTTCCTGATCTTAAAGCCCGTTTGTGTCATTTTAAATCCAACTACAAAGCAGAATGTTATGCAATTACCTTTATAAAATTATTAAGTTATTCTATTAAGGCTTACATAGCAAATTTTGCTAGAATTGTGTTTTCTGTAGTAAATTAATTTTGCACAGAGTAATTAAAAGGGCTTAGTCGCTTCTGTAATAGAGTGTGTATATTTTATGTCTCTAATGAAAAATGTTTAATTGGTAGTTTTGAAACTTCACCAAAGGTTTTACTAGTGAAGTTGTATAAGAGCTGTCGTTACTTTTATGCGTAATTTTCTCGATACTGCTTTACTCGTTTTTTATACCGCTCTTTGCTAGAAATACTCAATTATAGCATTGTAAAACTTAACATTGTATGAAGTGTTCCTTTACTAATATGAATTTAACAAAGAGGCCAAATTATATGCTAAATTCCGCTTAGTAGATAATATCAATCGCTGCAACGAAATCACTGAAACTTCAGTATACTTAAAGCAGACACTGGAAAACATGTTAACCATAAATTTAACCATTTTGTTGTGATGAAATGAAGAAACAAACACAATATTTATATATACTAAAGTTGTAAAAATAGCAAATGTTAAGACTCTGGATACCGAATCATTGTTTGATTGGGTAGTAGTTAGTCAGCCATTTGTTATATATGATCGTTCCAGATTAATTGTTTTCCTTCTATATCTTCCCTTATCATATCTTCTATTCCCATTTGTGACAATGTCTCTTCATTTCTTATTCCCTGTGTCCATGATATTCCTGCTGTGTTGTAAGGTAAGTTTTCATGGATGATGCACTGGTATTTTTCCGGTTTCCAATTCGTTCGTCAGTACAAAAATTGTCACGCCGTGTTAACTGCCATTGCTCAAGCATCAAGCATCAATTGATGCTTTCTCGACGGCTGCTCGGCTTGGAATGAGCGTGCTGGTCCTCCTTTTTATAGTTTGGCGCTTGCGCAGGTTATAACTTGATTCTGGTCCTCCTCTCGTCTCGCTGTCCTGTTTCTCTGGTGTGTTGTTGATTAGGTTTTAATCAGAGTTTTCCTTATATTTGCGATGTTTTTTGCATCATCTCCATTGTTAAGGGATTCAGTTTTTTCTATTTCGAGAGCTTTTCTGATAATGCGCATTTTATAATGCTAAATGGGTGCAATCTCTTTGGTTTCCTAGATATTTATAGTGTATCCTGTCTTCTGATGATGTTAGAATGAAGCTGACGTAGTTTGCTTAGTTTTTATACTATTTTTATGTTCTTGGACTCTGGTAGAGATTCTTGTTTATTTACCCAGAATATAACTTGGGGTATCGGTCCTGGTGCGGGCTTTCAAAATTTAAAATCACATTTTTTAACTAGGTTAGATGCAATATGACGGTATGGAAATTTTAAATTTCCGAATTTCATCCAAAATTGGTACTAGGGGGCTTTGAAGGGTTTAAATTTAGATTAAATTAAAACGTTAAAATTACATTTTTGAAATTCAATATGGCGGATTCAATATGGTGGGTTCAAAATTTTACCTTATTCGCATTTTTTCAGATCTGGTACTAGGAAGTTTTCGGGGTCATGTAATACGAATATGAAGTTAATTTTTTACTGTTATTATGATAAGATATAATATGAGGAACTGAAAATTTTACATTTTTCGATTTTGTCTAAAATTGGTATTGCGGGGTTCTTGGGGCATATACAAACTCAATGTGTAGTATAAAACATATTGAGCTAAGAAATTTACGTATCAAGTTCTTTAGATATTGATATTCAAAGGTTTTGGGGCCTATATTACCAATCTAAAATAAATTTGAAATTTAAGATAGTGGATTTACTATGACTGACTAAATATTTGTTTGACATAATTTAACTGGTATTTGGAGGACTCTAAGAATTAAGGAATTTTAGCGGCTCATTTTAGGGTGATTTACAACTTTGGATAAAATGGGTACTTTTGAATGAATTCAAAACTAAAAATCGAAAAATAAAATTTTTATTAAAAAATTGAACCGACTTCTAAAAGAGGGCTAAAAAGTAAAAAATAACCATAAATTTTTATATGAAATTGAAATTTTTGAAGTTGGCGCCAAATTATTTCTAAATAAAATAAATAATTACTAATATAGGTATACAAATTATGACAGGAAAGCAATTACAAATAAAGTATTTTTAATCTGTTTAGGCTAATCACATTTTGTCATGTATTAGGATGGTTCCGACTTAAAAAATTTCAATTTCATATAAAAATTTATAGTTATTTTTCACTTCCTAGCGCACTTTTAGAAGTCGGTTCTATTTTTTTTTATAAAAATTTTAATCGTAATTACATTGGTTAAGTAATAATTTAGCATTGACTTCAAAATCTTACTTCCATATGAAAATTTATATTGTTATTCCTCACTTTCTAGCGCTCCTTTAGAAGACGATTCAATTTTTTTTTTTGATTTTTTAAATTTGAATTTGTTTTATGACAAAAAATATATAGGTAAAAATACATTTTGAACAACCTTGAGTATTCTTAGTTATCGGTTGAATTATCTTCAAGCAACTGACCGTTAATTGGACTTAAAAATTCGATTAAACGGAAGTTTGCAATGGTACATAAATCCCGTGTTTAAATTGATTTACAACGTCCCATTCCTTAGTTTATATCATTATAAATTTGAAACGCTTTATGAGAATATATGGACTCGTCCATTACCGTGATATTGTCAATCTAATTTACGCTCCGGAGCTAATTGTGTTTATTGGAATATGCCTGAATCTCGTTATTCACAGTTCGTTTAAATGATCTGCGAGTTGTGAAAAATAAATGAATGCACTAATGGGATTTTTAAAATAAAACATTAATCGGCGGACGACGTAAGATTAAACGATTACGATGGATTTATTGGTTATTAATGATGCTGGTTCGACGTTGCTAACTTTAATCATTTAACCCTATATTTTTTTAAATAAAACAGGACATAGTAGAGCGGACTGAGGAGAATCAGATCAACATTGGATAACTTTAAGAATTGAGTTCATGGTCCTTACATTGCATTTTCTAACATGTCTCATACACAATTTTTTTTATCTAAAATCTAACAAAAATTCGTATTTTAAATAAATAAAATTATTATTCTTATGAACTGTATAAAAAGATTTAATAGAAGTCGGCTTTTTATTTATTTAAAAAGTAAAAATATGGAAAGAGAGACACCAAGTAAAATCAACAATGATCTAGATCTATATATAATGTGACGCGTTTTTCTTATTGGGGAGAAGGTCGTGCTCTTCGGATCTACTCTGTTTACGGCAGCGGAACATCGATCAGTGGATATTTCTCGTGCAGACAGTCATCGGTGAAATGCTCAGCGCAGGGGTATCAGGTCGGCGGTATCTACTTATATTCGGGATATCCCTGCTCTCCTAACTGATTAACGGTTTGACTGCCTTAAGGTCAAAACATCTACTCGGGGGTCGGTTCTCGGGCGCCACCCTCGGGATTCATGTGGTCGAGGGCCCACTTATGCACCGGGCAGCTTGTTACAGGAGAAACGGCAAGACACGGGTCAATTGCGCACATTAGTGCTGGTTGGCGGCTGCCAATTGTTCCCTGTAATGTTAAAAATGGGACTAGGGAATGAAACAAACAGTTTTAAAACATCCTGTATCCTGTATTCCATTCTTTTATAAAAAGACATGACATAAAACTAACTTACAATCTAAGATAGACAATAATATAAACAAATAAATGGTCTGGAGGGCAAGAGTATATTTTGAGAGCTGTTCATGGTTGCTCTTACTGGTCGGTTGCGCTGAAGACGGTAACCCGGCGGTATCATTCACGACGCTATTCACGTACCTCGTACTACACGGTTAGGACGCTATTCACAATGGCTCGTACGCAAATTATTGCATTTCGTATCTAAAATCCGCGGACGCTGTTCACGGCGCTTAGTACTAAAATTCGACCGACGGCAGTATACGCGGTATGTAACAATAACCCGGCATCGGTCGGCGATAGGCGGCGTCTCTACATGCGGCGGCGGCGATAAACGTCGAGGCGACAGTTGTTAAGCGCCCTTATCAACGGACATCGGAGGACACATGGCGGTAAAACATATTTCTGGTCAATACGGAAACATAAACAAAAAATAACGGCAGGCATTTAGTGCGTGTGTGTATCGGTGACGGTAGGAAAGAAAGAAAGAAACTGACGCTGCCCGTACTTGTAAGGGTCCTCGACAGCGTCAGCAGGATGGAACGACATTGCCCGTTCTTACAAGGGTCCTCGACAATGTCGACCAATAGCGGTAGCAAATTAGGAAATGAACAGACACTGCCCATACCTTTAAGGGTCCTCGACAGTGACGGTAGGATGACACAACATTGCCCGTTCTTACAAGGGTCCTCGGCAATGCTGGCCAGTAGCGAGGTAGGACGTAAGGAAGGAAGTGTATGGTGAAACACCATATACACACAAATCTAGCCTCACCTACATTGCTAGACCAGAAAGGCGCGGTCCAGCAGGCCACCCAGTCAGTCCGTTTGGACTGTTATCTCGGGTGGAAAACGTGCAGTTCTCAGCGAAATAATGATCTGCTCGAGCTTAAGTAATCGGCCCGAGCTCCCACTACGCTGACGAGTGACTATGTGGGGTGATCGCGCATACAATACTGCTTTATGTGGCGTGCGATTACTATGGTCGAA
Source organism: Diaprepes abbreviatus (assembly GCA_034092305.1). Classification (NCBI taxonomy): domain Eukaryota; kingdom Metazoa; phylum Arthropoda; class Insecta; order Coleoptera; family Curculionidae; genus Diaprepes; species Diaprepes abbreviatus. The sequence continues at coordinate 7,770,589 of JASJET010000129.1, forward strand.
CGCTCTGAAAATCATCGGGAAATTGTATTTCCCGGCATGGCGCGTTAAATCTAATTATATGTTGGTAATCTTGAAACTTTAAGCATTCTTTTTCCGCAAGAATCAGATTTTTCGGATGTTAAATAAATAAATTAAATCCCGGTGAACATACTTATGCCCAAAAGATAGTAACTTTGTTACAATAGAAAATAGAAGGAAAAGAATGAATGCCGCAGGAAAAATTGCAATAAAAGATCATATGATTAACACAATAACCAAAGACCTCGTTTCCCAACGAAGAGAACTAAATATATGAAACGATACCGTTAAAGAAATAAATAGATATAGGCTGAAATAAATTATTAAAATCCAAAATAGAAAAGATGAAGTAATAAACGAGAGGAAAAGATGCTAAATGAAATAATATCATCATACTATTTAAATCAGAAAGACCAAAGCAGGGAAATTATAAGAAACGTAGGATTAGGGAAAACCCGCGAAATAAATGTGAAAGAAATTGACAATGCCCTAAGAAAGAATAAAAGTGCTGAACCCAATAATGTATTCACTGAAATGTTACAGGAAGGTAACCCCAAACTGAAGCATAACAACAAATGTTTGCAAGTGGGGGAAAGATCGATAATTTGGCATGCAGCCGAGATTGTTTTGATACATTTGGAGTGACATTCCATTTAGTCACTTTTGGAGTAACTGGTGACATGGACAAAAGTAATACTGATATACAGTTGGTCAATGCCTTATCAATCTATAAATATATCAAAGAGAGTTGTTCATCTCAATTTGCATATAAATAATAAAACGACAGAAAACCCAACATAATTCTTCTAATCCAAGTCATATGTCGCAAAAAATCTGACACTATGGGTAGAGCAAGATAGAAAGAGACAACAGAGACAAACTAGTCATTTCGTTGTATGAATACATACTTTCTTTTGACTTTAGTTAAATCATTATTTTATTGATAGTCATCCTTCAAAGTTTTATTTATATTATATTTTTGAGAAATTTGGACATTTCAGTAAACTAAAAAGAGAAGATTGTTTTCCAAAAAAGCTTTTAATTATTGCTTTATAATTTATTACCGGTAAGTATGTATTATTTTTATTAAAACGCTATTTTTAGACTCGTTAATATTTCTAACCTTCAAATTTGTTGTCGGTGTCTAATGCTCGTATGTGTAATTTTAAAATCTTCTTGCACGATTTTAAGCAATTGTAATAATTAGTCGTTAAAAATTAGAATAAAGTAATGATAATAAATTTGTCTTATTAGATAATGCGTTTTAAAACTTTTAAAGGCAAACACAACAGCTTGTGCTTAATTTTTGTAAGATTTTAGAGTTGAAGAAGAGGAACGGTGATCCTGTAGAATCTGTTTCATCTATCTAACAGGTAGAAAAAATAATTTTAATTTTGGGAATAATAATTTTTCATTAGGCATCATTATTTCTAGAGAGTAACCAGTGCTTATAAAATTTCAAGGAAAACCCTATATGCAAGTCGAAATACACTTTACAATATGTACCAAGAAAATCAAAGTATATATTATATGTTATATATATGAGCTAACCTCGAAAGTAGTATCATTGGTTTATATTTAATAATCTTAATATCTTTTTATTTCTAGAAAAGCACGGTACTATAAAAATTTTAAATGCTGAACTCACCAATAAAGAAATTATGTCTTTGGGTAAATCATTATTAAATATTTCGCGTAAGGAGCTAAGACCCAAATACAAAAAGGATAACAGGAGAAGAGCATTAATTGATAGAACAGGTATTGCTTCTGTAACAACTCGTTTTTTCGCCAGTATTTTTAGGGTGACTTGTATTGGTCAATTTATTTGACTGTGCAATCGCAAGCGAAACGTTTGACACGGTCTAAACCCAAGAACCATGATTTTCATCTTAACCAAAGCCGTGAAAACTTTCTTTCTTAAAAAAAAATTTTTTTATTCAAAATCATAAAAAATATTACTGAATCATTTGAATGTAGCAAAACAATATATACTTTTTCATTGAAAGAATCATTTTTAATACTATTTTAAAAATTATCAATATCAAAAAATGATAGAACAAAAGTGCGTAATTTTTTTAAATACATCCCTGGTAACCCTTTAATTATATCTGGGGATAAGAGATCTCAGAATTCTATTAAAAATTTTCAACCAAGTAAAAATTTGTCTAATGTAAATCTGGCAGTACACATGAAAATCCGTATTCGTTATTTATCTGTATTATACTTTGAAAATCCGTACGTTCATATATATGGCAAAACTCCTCATTTATAAAAGGATGTACCAAGGTTGTAAAATATTCTCCTGTAGATAGAGGAGACTCTCTATAAACAAAAAATTAGGAGGCATTCTAGTTAAAATAAAATATTTGTTTTCGAAATTTGTTGTCTCTAGCAAGATGTCACTGGGGTAAGTACTCCACCTTTCACACACACTTCGCCACTGAACATCATATATATTATTTTAAAATTAAATTAAATTCTAAAACTAGTAAATAAAATTTATTTGTTAAGTGTTTATACAATATTTCAAAACATCATTCTGCAAATCACTTAATCTAGAAACAAACACTGTTAACCTAATAAAGCCTTGACAAGAAATAAATGCATTAATATAATAATTCTATTCCTCAATCCCTCTTTTTCCAAGAAATTAATCACTTCCCTAAGAACCCTTATATTAGGGCTCCTCTAGCCGGCTGCCGAACAGTGTAGCGTTAATAAAGGAGGTCGAATTTTACTCTAGATGCCATTATTCTCCATTGCATGCACTAATAATAATTATTACTCCAGCGAGACTTCACTCGGGCCTTGTAATTTACTTCCACCTATACATTAGCTTGCTTCTATGGCTTCTTATGAGTAATGTATAGTTTAGTATCGACCACGATATTACTTATCTTTATAATATGCAGTTTGTGATTAAAAACATATAATTGACTTTTCAGGAAAGGTTATTTTCGTAAATGTTTTTTTACAGCTGTTTGGTAGTTTAATGAACTAATTTAGGAATTTATTTACTTATTTATTTATTTATTTATTCATTGTATCAACAACTTTTACAAAGCCAATAACAGATACAACTAAACTTAATATACTAAGACTACAACCTAACTTAGAACCTAAATAAAAAGGCACTACAATTGCCTACATAACTCATCTCTCACTTCCCTTCTAAACCTGTTACAACTTAGGTGAAAAATGTCGGTGGCACCACAATACTTATTAAAATATGAACATAATCTTATTAATGGGGAATTTTTATATAGGTTAGTCCTAGGGGTATTAATATAAAATAAATTTCTGGATCTGGTGTTAGCTCGGCTTATTTTAAATGGAAGCTATTCTAAAAACTCTTTATCATCAATAGTGTTCCCAATCAATCTAAACAAAAACATAACACCCGCTTCAATACGCATGTGCTTCAAACTGGGAAAGTTGAATAAAGAACACAAAAGCTTCTGATCAGTTCCTCTTTGAGGGTATATCGAGAATGCCTTGTAATGCAAAAACTTTAAAAATCTTCGCTGAACCACCTCTAAGCTGAAAATTTTATTTTCATACTGTGGATCTCAAATTACACAACATATTGAAGCTTAGCAAGCCCCAATGACTTATACAAGACAATCAATGTATTGATATTATTGAAATATTTACAGCTCCTAACAATACAACCAAGAATTTTTACTGCACTTGCAGTTACATTATCAATGTGCCTACCAAAACTCAACTTCGTATCTAAACACCAAGATCCCTATGTAAATCAGTTCTTTTTAACGGCGTGTTATTTATACAATAATTAAAATCAATTATTGCTTTTTATATGTAAAAGACATTACTACACATTTATTTATATTTACATTTATCATGTTCCTTGCACCATCTCACAACCGCATTAAAATCGTCTTGCAGAACCCTCGCATCTGACTCATCTCTAATGGCACGAAATATTTTATAATCATTCGCAAAAATAAGGCCTTTGGCTAATTTTACATTAACACCTATGTTATTGATAACCAGTAAAAACAGAAGTGGCCCAAGATTTGAGCCCTGAGGCGCTCCTGTGGTGGATACATAGCTTTGAGACTTATAGCCCTTAAGTTCAGCAGATAAAGTTCTATCATGCAAATAAGATATCAGCAATGAAACAATGTTTGGATCTACAGCAAAATCTTGGAGGGCAAGTACTATTTCACCAAAGTTCACTCTATCAAATGTCTTCTCTAAATCATTAAAAATTATATCAATCTGACATCCTTCTTGCATTGATTCCTGAACAAACTGCACAAAGTTTACCAAACTTGTAACGGTTGATCGATGTGGCAAGAAACCATGTTGTTGGTCTAAGATTCTACGTCTACAATCATTATATACTCTATTACAAAGAATTAATTCCAAAATTTTTGAGTAGGCTGAGACAATACTAATAGATCGGTAATTAGAAATTTCATTTCTATCAGCACTTTTGAATATAAGAATAACTTTGCAACTTTACTTAAAATAGGCATTTTCTTTACAATGGTACAAACTATGGAAGGTTATTTATCTTAAAGAAAAAAGCTTTCTCGGCTCTGATCAAGTTGAAAGTTATGGTTCTTGGGTTTAGAACACAGTGTTCCAATCCCATGGAGTAAAAAACCCTGAAGATATCTCGTTCTTAATTCAATAAATATTCTTTTAAGGAAAGTATTATATCTTTAGGTTGATATATTCTTTATTCTTGTCTAGTTTACTGATTTATATTTCTATTTATTTATTATATATGACTATAAAAAGCTCACATATTTCGGTTTTGAAAATTCTAGTCGTCTTTCAGAGGGCAATTTTAAATGTTTAAAAGATGTGTCTTTTGGTTACAATAAAGTCCGTTTTATCTTTATTATTTTATGACCAATAAACAATTCAATATCTTTCCTCTTAAGGCAAGTTGTGTGTCTTTTAGATTGATACTTTTTTTTATATTTGCCCAATTTGCAGCTTTATGTTCCTGTTTATGAATTATCAATTAAAATTGTTAAATAATTTAAATAAGCTGACATATTTTATTTTTATTTAAAAATACTGTTTTAGAAATAGTTTTACAGCGACAAATTTAAAAGTTAATTATGCTAACTGGAAAGTAATTTCAGTTTTGTAGTGTGAAATAAGACTCTTTTTCCTTATACAAAGAATAAACTTTAATCAATTACACATTTTACATTTTGTTCAATGGCCTTTTGATATCTTTCTTGCAGCTTCATGAATCCGTGCTCATAGAAATTATATATATATATATATATATATATATATATATATATATATATATAATAAAATAGAATAAAATATTGGCGAAGCGGACGTGAAAATTCGTCAATCTACATGATTCTCGTATTAAAAAGTGCGGAGCACTCCAAAGTATGGAATAACTCCGGGTCCGACAGATGGCGACAGCGCTGTTTCGTCCTAATATGGGACTCGTCAGGCCACTGCAGTCGGTACAAACCATCATCTCGCCTTTGCATCGTATAAGCCATACTTATAATCAAAATACGGCAAATAAGACGACAAAGGCGACATCTCGATGGTCCACTTGATGCGGTGGCCTGACGAGTCCCATATTAGGACGAAACAGCGCTGTCGCCATCTGTCGGACCCGGAGTTATTCCATACTTTGGAGTGCTCCGCACTTTTTAATACGAGAATCATGTAGATTGACGAATTTTCACGTCCGCTTCGCCAATATTTTATTCTATTTTATTTTAAATTACACGGACAAAAACTTATCTCTATATTTATATATATATTTATATATATATATATATATATATATATATATATATATATATATATATATATATATATATATATATATATATATATTAATATAAAAGAGCTGGCATATTACTTTTTCAAACATTGATATTCTGCAATTAAAAGTAGTTTCTAAATTTAAAATAGCCATGAATTTTATGAATTTGTTGAGTGTAAGCCCAAATTTTTAATATTCTTCTTTTTGGTCGTGACGTGTTCCATTTCATCCTTTTCTTTTATGACCAATAAGCAATTCAATAACTTTTGTTTTAAGGCTCCGTATTAGACCTTTTGGTTGATATATTTTTTATCATTGCTTAATTTTGTGACTTCTTGTTTATGTACTATCCCTAAAAATTGGCATTAACATAAAAAACTTGACATTTTTTTTATTAAAAATTGAATCTCTCAACTTTATGTAGTATTAAACTATAATATTTGGATAGGTAGAATTGTCAATCTATAGAATTGCGTCTTCTGATTATTATACGTTTCTTTTTCTAAAATATAAAATTTTTTTAATATAAATAGAAAAATGATGAAAGATTTTTCTTTAATTTCAATGTAAATGAATGGGTTTTTAAATTAATCTATCTTTTAAACATTAATTAAAACATTAAATTTAGTCAATAACAATTGTTTTTTACAAACTATTTCATATAGTTAGTTTCTAGGTAGCTCGGTAAAGTTCTATGGGGTTTAGAAGAATTTATATTTTCAGCTCGAACTTTGAAAACCGTTGAAAAATTGGTGAGAACTTTTGAAAAACTCCAGCATTTATAAATTAAATTAAATTTACGTAAAACTAAAATTTAAAAAAATAGTAATTACTATTTCTGCAAAAATTCAGTGGGGGCTTCCCAAATTTTTCCGCTGCATTTGGAAAGCCGTTTTTTAATTTTATGTCTATTTTATTTAAATTTAAAATTTTGGAAATAAGTTGTGTCGAATATTTTTATGAAAATTAGGACCAGAATTTCAGAAATTTTTTGAAAAATGCCCATTTACAAGGCTAATTCTGACATTTTGCGAATTTTGCAACAGGTCGAACTTGCAGTCGTGTAGAATTATTACATGAAATCATGAACCATCTGTATTTTATTATATTTGATTTGGTTATCCTACACCAAAATCAGGTAACCATATTTTATATTTTTCATTATAGTCGTCGAGTCCAATAAATTAAATTATTCTCATTATGTACACGCCATAACTTTCAAGCTTTATAAGATTTTTTTTTTAATTTTAGGGAACAACTTTCCTCAAGTTTTTACTTCATTTTTTTGAAGCTTTATCTGTTTTATTCAAGATTTGTCGTTTTTTCTTCAAGATAACTGCATATTTCTACAATGAGTTCTTAGGAATATTAACAAGTCCAAGTTGCTGTTCTATTTTCAAGCTTATTGCTTTTACCTGAGACTCTTCTTTGGTGACTGTAGCCTAAAAACCAGTACCTTTAAGCCGATAGATAATATAATTATTTAAATTTCTAAAATAATGCTTTAAAGAAAATTTGTTACAAACCAGTTTTAGTTATGTTAATTCACAATACCCATATAATGTCAAGGAAATTGCCATTTTCACTAACTAATAGTGTAACTTTTACTCTATTATTTTTTTTTGCTACAGGTATCATATCTTTTTTTATTAAATTTACTTTCATAGCTGACTACACGTATATATAATTTTATTTGTATAACCTGAAGCACGAGTGTATCTACAACGACTAAGCCTTCCCAGAGTTTTAAGCTACACATGGAGCCTTCAGTTTAGTCTTTCGGTAGAAGTAACTTCAAGAAGTGCTGTTTTGTGTTTTTGCAGCAAGTGTATTACTGAAACCCAGCCTATTTATAATTTCCACTAGAATAAGGGATAGCTGACTATGTTTTTTCAAAGAATAGAAATTAGCAACTTTATATAATCCACTTTAACAAACTTGTTACCATTCATTAATTGAATATGTAAGTTTATAATATAAATACATTTTTAGAAAGTGGTACAATTAATATAATAATAATAATTAGTTACAGTAAGTTTTCGGAATTTTCTGTATATTTTGCTTTTGGTTTGTATAGCTCCATTGACGAGAATAATAAGTCTGAAGTAGGAAAACTAATTCTATGACCTATAAGGAAGTTACTAAATTTTTGGGCAAGTGTATGTTCGCCGGGATTTAATTTATTTAATTTACATCCGAAAAATCTGATTCTTGCGGGAAAACAATGTTAAAGGTTTCAAGATTACCGGTATATAATTAGATTTACCGCGCTATGCCGGGAAATATCATTTTCCGAGATTTTCAGAGCGTCCGACCATAGCAATCGCGCGCCGCATACAGCAGTGTTGTATGCGCGATCACCGCTCGCCGTCACACGTCAGCGTAGTGGGAGTTCGAGCCGTCTATTTAAGTCCGAGCAGACCATTATTTCGCGGAGAACTACACGTTCTCCACCCGGGTCAACAGTCCAAACGGACTGGACTGGGTCGCCTACTGGACCGCGCCTTCCTGGTCTAGTAATGTAGGTGAGGCTAGGCTTGTGTGTATATGGTGTTTACCATACACTTCCTTCCTTACGTCCTACCCCTCTAATGGCCAGCATTGTCGAGGACCCTTATAAGGACGGGCAATGTTGTGTCATTCTACCGTCACTGTCGAGGACCCTTATAAGAACGGGCAGTGACGGTTCCTTTCCTAATTTCCTACCGCTATTGGTCGACATTGTCGAGGACCCTTATAAGAACGTGCAGCGTCAGTTTCTTTCGTTCCTTCCTACCGTCACCGATACACACACGCACTGATGCCGTAAGTTTGTTATTGTTTCCGTAATGACCAGGAATGTGTTTTACCGCCGGGTGCCCTCCGATGTCCGTTGATAAAGGGCGCTAAACAACTTCCGCCCCGACGCCTATCGCCGCCGTCGTGTGTAAAGACCGTCGCCGTGTAGAGACGCCTCCTATCGCCGATCGATGCCGTGTTATTGTTACATACCGCGTATACCGCCGTCGGTCAAATTTTAATACGAAGCGCCGTGAACGCGGATTTTAGATACAAAACGCGGTAATTTGCGTACGAGCCGTCGTGAATAGCGTCGCAACCGTGTAGTACGAGGTACAGCGTCGTGAATGATACCGCCGGGTTACCGTCTTTAGCGCAACCGACCAGTATGAGCTACCGTAAACAGCTCTAAAACATACTCTTGCCCTCCAGACCGTTTTATTTGTTTATATTATTGTCCACCTTAGATTGTAAGTTAGTTTTAGGCCATGCCTTTGTATAAAAGAATGGAATACAGGATACAGGATGTTTTGTAATCCTTTGTTTCATTACCTAGTCCCATTTTTACCATTACATGTAACAATTGGCAGCCGGAAGCCAGCACTAATACACGCAATTGACCCCTGGCTTGCCGTTTCTCCACTGTAACAGGCTGCCCGGTGCATAAAGTGGGCCCTCGACCACATTAAATCCCGAGGGTGGCGCCCGAGAACCGACTACCGAGTTGATGTTTTGACCTTCAGGCAGTCAAACCGTTGATCAGTTGAGAGAGCAGGGTATCCCGAATATACGTAGATATCGCCGACCCGATACCCCTGCGCTGAGCATTTGACCGATGACTGTCTGCACGAGAAATATCCACTGACCGATGTTCCGCTGCCGTGAACGAAGAAGAGCCGAAGAGCACGACCTGCTCCCCGCCTACGTAAAAAACGCGTCACAGACCTTAAAGATTTTTTACAATGTATTTAATTTTTCAGCTTCTTACTATTTCAGTGTATGAATACATGTCGATGGGTCTGGCACCAAAAATATCTGCATGTATTACATCCTTCACAAATATCTCATGATGGAGATTTTTAAATTCAACTGTTTTCTGTGAATCTTGATCTTAGTTTGTCATAGCTCCACTTACGAGTTCATTGCGTGGATGAAACGTATATGAAGAGAGGATTAGAGTAAATATTGTGTCCACCTTTCATTTAACGGTCTGACACAGAATAACGATAACTTATTAAAATCTTTAGTTATATAATTTCACGTCTGTCAAAGTTGTTGGGCTAGCATCTTTCTGGTGTCCTCCTAAGAGTAAAATATACAAATACACAAAGATTTTTTGGTATTTTCTGTAATTTATATTTTTAGAAATAGTAAAAAGTTGTTAATTTTCCCCTTATTTAATAATATCTGAGGTAAAGGCATACAATTTTTTTAAATAATTTTCATGATTTCCGTTTATTTCAAAAAATAAATTACCAGGGCGACCTCTAAATCTTGTAAATAATATCCCTATTTTGGATTGTTTTATAATAATTTACAATTTCTGCAACATCCTGTACTTTAAAAACTGTTGTAAGATAAAAAGAATGAATCATTAATTTTTTTAGGTCGAAGATCTTCAAGATCTTATTTAATACTTAAGGTTTAAAATTAAAGCCTAATATAAATTCCAAATAGCTTTATATACCGTCGTTTTACATTTAAGTAGGTAAGTAATTAGGGTAAGCCATCTAGGTTAGAAAATCCCTAGCTTAAGAAGCTATTAAATTTTATTAAATAAATTAGGAAGAAAGTCAATTTAGTCTGCGGTTTTAGGCTAAATAATTTATAAAATGTTATGTTCATTACCTCGAATAAATAGAAATCCTAAAAGAACAATTTTGGTAATAAGTACTTCAAAATTTAAAACGAATTACATAAATGGCGCTGCTTAATTCTCGAAATGATCTGTATTAACTGTTTAAAGTCCATTTTCCTTTTTTATTAGCTTTTTAATAGCGATATCTGAGATATCAAACTTCGAGTTCTTCAAGACCGTTAATTCGTCTTTTAAGGCAATATATTTACTTAAAACTTATATTTTTTGTATAATTTGGTAACATATTTAAACGGAAATAAAATTCATTTTACGGTGCTTTTGATTTTATCTTATGTCCTTATTAAATATTATTGGCATTGTTACAAAAATTTTGTCTCAGGTGACTTTATTAAAAAGGGATCATCCGACTTCAGACCATAGAAAGAAGTTCATTTTCGTGTTTTTTTAGCAACTTCTACTCAGGCGCGGATCCAAGGGGGGGCGGTGGGGGCGATCGCCCCCCCCCCCCAAGAGCTTTGAGTTCAGGAAAATAGACCCGATTTTGCCACTAATGCTATAGTTTATTCAAGAACTAGAGAGAGTAATAAATCATTTTTTACCCTTTCTTTGTTCTTCGCAAATTACCTTTGTTCTTTTGTCCGATTTCTTTGGCAAAATCTGTTAGACACATATATTATTCATAGAAATGGGTTAGAAATTTTAGAATCAAAAATACCGGTATATAATAATGGACTATTTGGTTGGATAACAATAGATATTTGGATGTGTGAAGTGTTAAAAAGGATTTTAATCCCTGTTAAAGGCGTCCGAAGGAGGTTTATTTTATCACTAAGTATTTGTGGCATAGAATATTATTTCGGTAATAAACCTGAAATAAAAAGTTTTTATAATTTTATTTAATTTCTTATGATTTCTTAATAATTCACATACATTAGAAAATATAGAAAATTTTGAGATATGTAACACAAATCACAACTATATTTTTATTATTTTTAATTGTGGCATAGAAATCGTTTTATGCACATTCCGACTAAAAGTAGCCTTTTTCTCTCAAAAAATTCTAAATTATAATTTAAGTACTTACAAAATATCCATTGTCAAAAATACAAGAAGTTAAACATATATAAAAAAAAATAAATTCGTCCATATAATATTAAAATTTTTTTGGGGCTATCGGTCATTTCATTATTAATTAAAAACATTTTTAGGATATTTGACGGTTCAGTTTATTTATTTCTGAAACAATCTGCAGAACTAAAATTAAACACTAAAAAGGGATTGAAATGTAATTTATTTTTATAAGTTACAGAAAATTTAAATAATAAATTGTGTTTACGCTGGTAAACATTACGTATCTAATTAGTAATCAATGTCAGTGAACCTATCTTCGCTCAAATTAATTATAATTCGATCTTCTATCTCACCGATCATGAGATCGAGTTTTCACATTTTCTTTTATGCTTTTATTATATGGATTGTTACCAATTTTCTGCACTAACTTTATTCAAAAAATCTTGCAAAAGTTCAGTTAAATTACTAATTTTGTAAGTTGTAATATTTCTAGCAACTCTACCTTTTACTTGAGAGAGACATTTCCTTCTCTAACGGACATATTCCAGACGATCTATAAGAACAGATTTCCTATCTGCTTTTTTCCAGCAAAAATTAAGTTCTCTTAGCAATTTCCAGAGCTCATTTCTTTTAATTTCATGTAAATCCCGATCTTCATTGATTTTACTTAGAATTTTGTCGACGGTTGGGATCTGCTTCTCATAATAAAAGTGTATACGACTTCTTTTATTGCAGTTTACATCTCTTCTTCCAACGAGGTTTTTCGTCTGCCCCTGATCGAATGTAGCTTGGGAGTACTAACAATTTCAGTCGTTTTTTTCTTTCAGTATTGGGCACATAGTAGATTTTCCAACTCCTGTCATGTTGGAACACAACTCAATAGAGTTTTTAACATTATTATCTAGATATTGATATCTTAAGGCATCATAAACATTCGTCGTAATAAGTTTTTCGTTGAGGAAAAAATGCCCTGGTTTTAACGATTTTGGAAGCCATATCTTCTGGGTATCTCACTAATCTCAAATAATATGTAAAAACAAGCACAGACAAAATAAATTACTAAGGACACACTGTTAGGTGTACTTTGCTCACTGACAGAAATTAAATTGAACTGCCAGAAATTTTATTGTAGCAGTAAATTTATAAAAGTTTATAATGTTTAAATATAATTAAATATAATTAGATTTACGGCAGTCCTCAGATACCTGCGGCACTGGAGCAGGTACATTAGAGGTTTCGATAACAGTTTGATTACTCTCTCTAGTTCTTAAATAGAGTATAAGAATGTGTATGCTTGCGATCGCCCCTCCCCTTCCCAAAAGCTTTGAGTTCAGGAAAATACAACCGATTCTGCATTTTATATTAGGAATGTGTATGCTGCTAGCAGTCCCGTTGACAACTTGTTTTTCTTGCGTTAGCCCCCCCCCTCCCCCCAAGAGCTTTGAATTCAGGAAAATAGACCCGATTCTGCCTCTTATACTAAGAATGTATATGCTGCTCGCATCCTCCCTCCCTGTCAGCAACTTGTTTTTCTTGTGATCGCCCCCCCCTCTCCAACAGCTTAAAATTCCTGAAAAATAGACCCGACCCTGCCTTTTACACTAGAAATGGGAATGTTGCTGATGTCTCCCCCCCCCCCCCGTCGACAACTTGCTTTCGCTTGCCATACTGCACTTTTGTGATATCACCGCCCCCCCCCCAAGGAGAGAGGCTGGATCCGCCCCTGCTTCTACTACATATAAATAATAGTGTTATTATTTTTGGATTATATTAATAGAGTCTTAAAATGCGAAAAATTTATCTTATTCATTTTGCACGGATTTTAAATTAAAATAATGCGAGGTACATGTAATTTTACTTCGTTTCGAATAACAAATAATTTCCGCTTTGTTTTGTGAAGATATTTCAACTAAAACTTGAGATAAAAAATATTGTTTGTTTGAAGGTCATAGACAATGATGTTTCTTGCGAAGTAGTAGATATCGGTTGGACTTCCATTGTCTTTATTTTTGTTGAATATCACGACGTTTCGGCTAGTAGTTATCTCCAGCCGTTTTCAAGTGAAACTAAATATATCCATTAGCTACTTGACTATTTATACTAAAAGTAAATGCAGTAGAGTGTGACTGAAATGGGTGCAGTCATGTCTGCTGTGGCAAAATTCCATTTTTTTTATGCTGCATTTAGTTTTAGTTTACAATTACTAAGAAGTGGTTTCCACACTTCTCTTATATCTAAAGATGGTTTACTAAAACAACTCGGGTTCTGATGTATGACCGCGGCGCGGGAATTTCCGTTTTCTCCAATGTTGTTCTCGGTGTAGTATTTTAGCTTCAGACCATTTTATGTGGTGTCCATGAGTTCAGGCATGGTTGGCAGTACCAGATTTTTCTGTTTCTCCTCGAGATGTGCATTTTTGGTGTTCTTTGATCCTTACGTCAAGAGGTCTCTTTGTTTCGCCAATGTAGGAATTGCCACATTCAAATGGTATCTGATATACATAGTGCTTCATGTCTCTTTGAGTTATTGGTTTGACCCTAGTGAGCCGACTTCTCAAAGAGTTATTTGAATTGAAAACAACGTCGATTTTATATCGTTTGTCTATCCTGCTAACTTTTCCTGAAATGCGTTTAACATAGGTGATGTTCAATATTGGTTTTCGTTCTTCATTCGTTGTCGATATTGTCCTATTTCTGCGTTGTTCAAGAAATTTACCCACTAGATATACTGGGTATCCGTTGGCTGTCAGATCATTTTTAATGTAATCTATCTCTTTCACCAAGTTCTCGTTGGAGTTGCAGAGAATTAAGTCTCTATCTACGAGATTTCTTATAATTCCTTGTTTGGGGTAGTTGGAGTGATTAGATGAATAATTAAGGTATTGTCCTGTGTGCGTGGCTTTTCTGTAAACTGAAGTTCGAATTTGTCTGTCATTTCTTTCAACCAAGACATCTAAGAATAATAATTTATTTTCTACTTCTTTCTCCATGGTGAGTTTAATAGTTGGGATGATATTGTTGAGATGAAAAAGAAAGTTTCGAAGTTCGAAGTTCTTCGTCGTTTCCACTCCAAATATTAAAAGTATTGTCTACGTATCTGAGCCATAACTTTGGTTTCTTAGTTGTGGATTCAATTGCAAACGTCTCGAACCATTCCATGAAAATATTTGCGACCACTGGTGAAAGTGAAGATCCCATCGGTAGTTCATCATCCTGGATTTAGAATTTTTCCTTTTCTAGAAAATAGGAATTAGTCAAACAACTTTCCCGAAAATACATGAGCAAAACATGCCCTTACGACCTATTAGGAGTTTCCGGAACTCTCCGACTTCTGAACTTGCCAAATTTCTTCTCATTGTTAGCGATTTTTCCTTGACTGCTTGATATAGTTCTCCGAACTTATAGATACTTGTATATATACTCATGTTCCGCGGCCAAGAGAGTTATTTACGACCCACATGTCGTTTGCCTTCTATTTGTCTTTGGAGAATAAGTTGTGGTATTCTGTGTTATTTTCCTCATAAAATGTGACTCATATACCTCACATTTCAATGTTTTGTTTATTGATAGAGTTGTTTTTATATTTCTGCTCTCCTCAGTATAGCATTATTTCATATTCAGTTTACTCAAGAGATTCGAAGCATTCTTCTCAAAAGTCAAATTTTAAGTGTCTACAGTTTACTACTAGATGTGATTTTTAGCGTGCATGTTTCCACTCTATATAGCAATACTGACCACACATAACATTTTACCATCCTATAACAAGTCGCAAAGGAAAGGTTTTGATTACACTAAATCGTTTTGAATTTCAGGAATGTTTATTTAGCTTGCTCCATGTTGTGTATCCCATAAATGGTTTACGACTGTTCCTAAATATTAAAAGCTCTTTGCTTGTTCTATGTCTTTATTGCCAATTGTTATACTGGTTTAGTATTTATAACCAGGTAAGTCCTCTTTCCCACTTCATTAACATTATTTAGAATCAACAGGAGTTCCTGTTCGTTATTAGTCAGAATAACAGTGTCGTCAGTTTAAAGTAAATTATTTATCGTTGAACCGATGATTTTTATTCTTACTTCAATATTTTTCAACACGTCTGATAAAATGTTTGCACCATATAAATTGACAAGCATTGGTGATAGAATGAACTCCTGGCTAACACCCTCCAATAACTCAAATTTGTCAGTTGTCTCTGTTGATTATTTGTTTAATCTTAACTTTTTCATTCCAATCTTGTTCTTTCTTCTTCATCCAGCCCTTTGCGTCCACTGCTGGACATAGGCCTCCCTCATTCTTGTCCATTGTGCTCTATCTTGAGCGATTTTCATCCAATTTTTTGCAATTCTCTTGAGATCGCCAGTCCAACGATTAGGGGGTCTTCCTCTACTTCTTTTCTCTAATCTCGGCCTACACTTGAGTAATCTCTTCGTCCACCTTCCATCACTGATTCGGGCGACATGTCCGGCCCGGTTCCATTTGAGTGTGTCAATTCGGAAAATTACGTCGGTAACTCTTGTCTTTCGTCTCAGGGTTTCATTTCTAACTCGGTCACGCAGCGATATACCTAGCATTGACCTTTCCATCTTTCTCTGAGCTATTTGCAGCCTTTTAGAAGTTGCTGTTGTCAATGTCAAAGTTTCGGCACCGTAGGTCATAACCGGTAACACACATTGGTCAAAAGCTTTACGTTTTAAAGAAATTGGTATATCGCTTTTAAAGATGTCTTTAAGTTTTCCATAGGCTGCCCATGCGAGATTTACTCTTCCCCGTAGCTCGCATGTTTGATTATATCTTATGATCTTTATTTCGTGTCCAAGGTATATGTATTTTTCCACAAGCTCCACTTCGTTGTCTCCAATATTGATATCTCCAGATTGGTCATAAATTTTGTTTTTGATATATTTATTTTAAGACGCGCATACTAGCCGAAGTTCATGCAATATTGTACACATCTCCTTGAGATTATCGGAAAACAAAACTTTGTCGTCCGCGAACCTCAAATTTGTTAATCTTTGGCCGTCTAGTTCAGGCCTCTTTTTTCCCAGTTAAGTTTTTTACAGGCGTATTCTAGTACTGCAGTAAACAGTTTAGGCGATAAGGTATCACCCTGTCGGACTCCTCTGCCAATTGGGATATGATCCGTGTTTTTGTGTAGTTTCACCGACATAGTTGCATTCCTGTATATATTGTAAATTAACTTTGTATATCGATAGTCAATGCAGCATGCTTGTAATGCTTCCATAATTTTGTCCTGCTCTACTGTATCAAAGGCCTTATGGAATTCCACAAAAGCCAGAACGAGTGGTCGATTGTATTCGATAGTTTTTCTATTACCGTTTTGATGCTCTGTAGGTGCTCGTTTGTTCCAAACCCAGTACGAAACCCCGCTTGCTCTATTTGTTGGTAGAAATCAAGGTTTTTCTCAAGTCAATTCGTTACTATTCTTGTTAGGAGTTTATATAGGTGACTAAGAAGGCTTATTGGTCTGTACTTTTCCAAATCATGGGGATGTCCTTTTTTGTAAATCAAAATTCCTTCACCATTGTGCCACTTGTCGGGTATTGTACTGTCCAAAAGGCACATATTAAAAAGGTCTTTTATTTGTTTAAGTAGACAAACACCTTCGATTTTGATTGCATCAGTAACTACACCATCTTCGCCTGGAGATTTGTTATTCTTAGTTTTTCTTAGGGCTAGTTTTATTTCGTCTATTGTGATTTCCAGCATTTGTTTTGATCCTGGGTTGACAATGCTCTTTTTCCTTGTCTATATTTCTGGTACTTGATCTTTCCTATTCTCTTTATTTTGGCTTCTGTATATATATATATATATATATATATATATATATATATATATATATATATATATATATATATATATATATATATGAATAGTTTGGTTATTCCGGGTTTCAATCCGTTCGTTCAAAAAATCGTTTTCACGACGTTTCGCCAAAATCTCATTTGGCATTTTCAAGTGCGGTTCGTCTCGTTACTCGCTGAGAACTGAGTAACGAGACGAACCGCACTTGAAAATGCCAAATGAGATTTTGGCGAAACGTCGTGAAAACGATTTTTTGAACGAACGGATTGAAACCCGGAATAACCAAACTATTCATTCTACCATACGTGAAAATCTACGATATAACATATATATATATATATATATATATATATATATATATATATATATATATATATATATTCATTCCAATACAAGTTCCCAATTATACTTATATCTTTTTGAATTATGTTAATATTCTGTGCGTTATGAGGGTATGGTGTTTGATAGTATCAAATGTCTTTTCATAATTTATGAAGCCTAAGTATACATCGTTACAGTGATCAAAACAATTGTGCATGAGAGATTGAAGAAAGAACACCTCCTCTAGAGCCATTATATCTTTTCGAAGCACTTATTTTATTTTTCCACTAAACCATCGGGGCCAGATACTTTATTTGCTGACACGTAACAAATACAACATCTAATTTTTTGCTTAAAATATTCTGGCTTTCTGACAGAATTTATATTTGTTTTGTTTGACTAATTACAGATAAGAGAGGGTACTATATCCAAAAGACATATCTTCACAAAGAGTTGCCTAGCTTCCTTAATTCTGAACTAACCCCAATACCTTATCTATAGTGAACACGACAGATTAGTGCAATCTACATAAAGAGTAATATGTTACGGTTTGAAGTTCGGTAACATTATACGCCTAATTCTCTAATTGCACCTTTACAGGTTAAAAATATTATTGCGTAATATTAAAAAAAGATCTCCGAAAATTGACCAATAAATATTACTATGGCTTATGCCATTGATTACACAGTTTCACAAAGGAGGTTCTGCTATAAATAGTATCGACATGAAATATCAAAGCAGTCAAGCCAGAGATAAAATAGAGATCCGGGCTCTTTCTTGGCTTACGTTGATTGAACGGCTTAAGATACATTAAGGTAATCTAAGACAACATTATAGATCTTAAAACTCTCTACTAATAATTATAAACTGGATATTACATCAACAAAACAAGGTGTCAGAAATAGGAATTATTCCATTCCTGTTATCCTATTTTAAAACTGATTTACAACATAATGTCCTATCCATTACTTCATATCATTATAAATTTACCCGCTTTATTAGAATATATGGACTCTGGAGTATTGAGTCAATTACGACAATATTGTCAGAGAATAACCACAATATTTACTCCCTTGGCGATCCTTTGTTAGAGAAAATTGATTGACCTTGTATATAAGCATAGCCGTATAAGTAAATGGTAAATGAGTAAGAGGTAATCAAGGATTTAACATTGGTTATAAAGTGAAGAAGAGGAATTTAAAATTTGATTATTCCGCGATACTGTCAATTATAGTTCATCTATTGTAATACTTGAATGTTGACAATGCAAATGTTCCTAGTTATTATTTATTTTATTTTTTAGCTTTAAGTTGGCCTTGTATCGTAGCCAATTAAAAAATGTTTTAGTTGGATTTAATAAAAAAGAACTTTTTAGCAGACATAAAATTTTGCCATTTCTTTTCCTTATATTCAATCACTGTATTTGAATAATAACGCCACTTTTCACCAATTACTTTCTACTCTTTAATAATTACTTGTTGACACTTTTACGAATAAATTACAGTCGAGCTCTTAGCTCATATCTCATCTATTCATATGCACTTATATATTATAGTAAAATTAAAATCTAGAGTGGTACTAGAAAGATGAGTAGCAAAAGCTGCGAGATGGCATTTCTATAATAGACAGGGTCGTCTTCAGGTAGCTTTTGATACGCTCTCTCCTCCTGATTTTAATCATTCCGATCAGTATCAACACTTCTGTGGTATGAAAATATACTACTTTCGTTTTAGCCTTGGAATTTCATTGGATTCTATCAACAACGTCACTGAAGTGATCTTCAATGGTCTTATTAAATCGTTCAACCTTGCTATCTGACTAAAGATGTAAAAGTGTTGTCCAAGTTTTATGAATGCTAATTAGCTTGCAGAGCTTTTTAAAAAATCTAAATTCTAAATTAAGTCCTTGCGCAGAATGTAACTCCAAAGAAATTCCAAATCATCTGAACACATTGTTAACTAAGACTTCAACTACTGTTGAGGTTTTCTGATTAGGAATGACAAATACCTCAGGCCATTTACTGAAGTAGTCAATAACAACCAAGATGTATTTGTTCTCTTTATTTGTTTCTGAAAATAGTCCAGCTATATCAATGGCCATCCGTTCAACAGGTTTCCAATTCCTTTGACTGGTTTCACATGTAAAGCACTGTTTGTATCATAATTTTATGTCTTGACAGCAGTAATCCTAGTAAAATCTTTTTCGAATTTTGTTTAAAGCTTTGTTGACTCCTCAATTTCTTATAAAAGAACTGAACCCTTTTTTCTGGGTACTATTAAATGGGATTTCATTTCTTTGCCTTTGGAATTTTGCAAGGATCTCTTTAGTAACCGGTCTTCAATTAATTGCGACTCCCATGAGACCAAAGTGCCTTCAATGTAAATCCCTTATTCAAGATCTCTTCCCAAGTAGGACGCCTTCAAGTATTTATTTTAAGTTAATAAAATTTCGCTTGATCATTATGTTCAAGTTGGTCTTTTCTCATCTGAGCTGTACTCTACCCTGGATCAATGTTAAAAGTGACTCTCTGAATAGGAAAACATTTGATATTATTTAGTTTTCGGAAAGCTTCATCACAATCAGAATTCCATTGATAAGGAATCTTTTCTTTAATAAGCTTTTGTTAGGGTGAATAAATACTGGCAAATCTTACTAGGAATCTTTAATAGTATGTGCATAACTCGAGAAAGTCTCTTAATTTATGTTTGTCACATGGTCTTTCCAATCTTTTATTGTTTGAATTTTTTCTTCATCCATGTGGATGTCCTCTAATGATAATACATGTCCAAAAAATTCAGCTTTTTGTTGGAACAGTAAGAACTTCATGGGGTTTAGTAGAAGGTTAGAGTTTTTAATTTCTGCAAAAACCTCGTGCAAACTCTGTAAGTGTTCATCAAATGTTTTTCCCATAACCAAGATATTATTAAAGTGGACTAGACTTGTTTTTTATGTTAAATCTCCTGTTTCCAGAGGTCGCTCGAAGGTGTCAGGAGCCTTAAAGAGTCTGAATAGCATAACATTAAAATGATGCATACCAGTGTTAGTGAAAAAAGCAATATTTTTCTTCTATTTATCTTCGATGCTCATTTGCCAATATCCACTATTTAGATCCAGTATAGAGAATCATTATCATGTAGCCAACGTTGTCAAAGTGTTTTCAATTTCAGGAAGAGTGTCTTTCTTAGTTACGTCGTTCAGCTTTCTTTAGTTAACACAAAATCTAATAGTTTCATCATTTTTGGCTACCAATACAACAGAAGATGACCAAGGAATACACGATTCTTCTATAACATGTTCTCTACAAGTAACTCCACTTCCTGGCGTTTGATTATGGAAAGCCTTCTAGATGACTAGCGTATTGGTTTTGCACTGTCAGTATATAATTCATGTTCGACGATGTTCATCCGACCGGTGTTACCATCCTTTCCTTCAAAAACATCATTATGCTTCTTTATAAAATTCTTCACTTCTTCGAATTCTTATGATGAAAGGTGTTTCAAGTTTATCAGAAGATGTGCGTTAACAGTGACCTTTTGTAGCCATTTGCAAATTTTATCCTTTTGACAGCATTCTTCCTCCTCTTATTTTTATTTAATGCGACGTTCTTCTTCTTGTTGTTTTCTCTTTTTCGAGACGTACTTCTTCTTCCCATTTTTTTAGGTCACGTGCTTCTTTTTCCTGTTTTTCTTTCAAACGAAGTTTTTTTTCTTGTAGGCGACATTTTTCTTCTTCGTATACCATTTAAAATGGTACTTAGTAACTCCAATGTTGCCTGTTCCCGAAATATAAATGACTACCTTCGTATGTGAATCTAGGGAAAATATAAGGCAGTTTTATTACCAAAACTATGTATTCCATAGGAATCTGAAATATATATATATATATATATATATATATATATATATATATATATATATATATATATATATATATATATATATATATATATATTAAATAAAATAGAATAAAATATTGGCGAAGCGGACGTGAAAATTTGTCAATCTATATGATTCTCGTGTTAAAAAGTGCGGAGCACTCCAAAGTATGGAAAAACTCCGGGTCTCACACATGGCGACAGGGCTGTTTCGTCCTAATATGGGACTCGTCAGGCCACCGCATTCGGTACAAACCGTCATCACGCCTTTGCATCTTATAAGCTGAGTTTAAAATCAAAAAACAGCAAACAAGACGATAAAGGCGACATCTCAATGGTTCACTTGATAACACAAGAATCACACAAACTAACAAAGTTTGTAAAAAACCGCCATGTGGTGGCGCGACGGTGAATTAAAACAGAAATATATAAAATCGAGTACACGAAACGCGCTGCCCAAAGGATAGGGGTCGCATTTTTCGGTTCTGGCAACCATGCCTACTGCTAATTTCAGCAGCCAAAGCCACGTGTCGCACCAAACGATCCCACCATGAGAGCACCGTTTAGCGTGTTTCAAAGCCAAACAAGTAAATAAATGAATAGATAAGTTTTTGTCCGTGTAATTTAAAATAAAATAGAATAAAATATTGGCGAAGCGGATATGAAAATTTGTCAATATATATGATTCTCGTGTTAAAAAGTGCGGAGCACGCCAAAGTATGGAAAACTCCGGGTCCGACAGATAGCGACAGCGCTGTTTCGTCATAATATGGGACTCGTCATTCTATTTTATTTTAAATTACACGGACAAAAATTAATCTATTTATTTATTTACTTGTTTGGCTTTGAAACACGCTAAACGGTGCTCTCATGGTGGGATCGTTTGGTGCGACACGTGGCTTTGGCTGCTGAAATTAGCAGTAGGCATGGTTGCCAGAACCGAAAAATGCGACCCCTATCCTTTGGGCAGCGCGTTTCGTTTACTCGATTTTATATATTCTTGTTTTAATTCACCGTCGCGCTACCACATGGCGGTTTTTTACAAACTTTGTTAGTTTGTGTGATTCTTGTGTTATCAAGTGAACCATTGAGATGTCACCTTTGTCGTCTTGTTTGCTGTTTTTTGATTTTAAACTCAGCTTTATTGGATGCAAAGGTGTGATGATGGTTTGTACCGAATGCGGTGGCCTGACGAGTCCCATATTAGGACGAAACAGCGCTGTCACCATCTGTCGGACCCGGAGTTTTTCCATACTTTGGAGTGCTCCGCACTTTTTAACACGAGAATCATATAGATTGACAAATTTTCACGTCCGCTTCGCCAATATTTTATTCTATTTTATTTTAAATTACAAGGACAAAAACTTATATATATATATATATATATATATATATATATATATATATATATATATATATATATATTCAGACTAGCGCAATTATTTAAACTGCCTTCGGTAACAGGAAATCAAGGCTACCTGGAATAAATATCATAAGCAAAATAAAACTGACCATCTAAAAGATTTAATTTTAATTACAACTATTACACCTCTACTCTTTTCATTCTTTTGGTACCTCTTTTTTGGATAATTCTGTTAAAATTGAATTTATTGCAAATTTCCAAATAAATCTAACTATTAATTAATTAATACAGTAATTATTTAAAAAATCTCTAAAATTAATTCGCCATTATCTTGGTCAATGCAAAGTCAAAGTTTTATAGGAAAATGATATACTTGGCGGAAGTAATTTTAAGCCTCCGCTCTAATTTAACTTCCTGTCAATCTAGAATCTCCGAAAATTAAAAGGCATCTTGAGCTGAAAATTTTACAACGTACTTGGGATACCTTAATTATTTCATTAGTTTATAAATTAAAATACCAGTACCTAAAAAGTTAATTAGAATTTATTCTATGCCTTGAGTAAGAAAATGAAGTAGTTATTTTTATTTGAATATTATTTAAGATATAAAAAATGTGAATACTGTGTAGAGAAAATTACCAAAACTAATTTAAAAAATTGGTAATATTTATGAAACATAAATTATGGTTTTTGTTACTTTATACTAATTAATTTTACAAATTAAAGCAAGTATTAAAATGTCGTAAAAAGTGGAAAAATATAAGTGACCGTAGAAATCGCTAGTTACCCTATTTAATGATGACGATGTTTAGGAAGAGAAGTCAGTTCGAACTTTTTCAAAAGCTGTGACGCTTTTTGTAGGAGGGGAGCAGATCGTGCTCTTCAAATCTACTCTGTTTACGGCAGCGGAACATAGGTCAGTGGATATTTCTCGTACAGACAGTTATCGGTCAACTGCTCAGCGCAGGGGTATAGGTTTGACGGTATCTACTATCTAATCGGGATATCCCTGCTCCCTGAACTGATCAACGGTTTGACTGCCTGCAGGTGGTCGGTTCTCGGGCGCCACCCTCGGGATTCATGTGGTCGAGGGTCCACTTATGCACCGGGCAGCTTGTTACAGTGGAGAAACGGCGAGACAGGGGTCAATTCCGCGTATTAGTGCTGGTTGCCGGCTGCCAATTGTTACCTGTAATGTTAAAAATGGGACTAAGGAATGAAACAAACGGTTTTAAAACATCCTGTATTCTGTATTCCATTCTTTATAAAAAGACATGGCCTAAAACTAACTTATAATCTAAGATGGACAATAATATTAACAAATAAACGGTCTGGAGGGCAAGGGTATGTTATGAGAGCTGTTCACGATAGCTTGTACTAGTCGGTAGCGCTAGAGACGTTAACCCGGTGATATCATTGATGACGCTATCTACGTTACCTCGTACTACACGGTTGCGACGCGATTCACGACGGTTTGTATGCAAATTATCGTGTTTACTAAAATTCGACCGATGACGGAATACACGGTATGTCTAAGAGTAACACGGTATCGATCAGCGGTAAGCGGCGTCTTTACACGAAGATGGTGATCTCTACTCGCGGCGACGGTGATAAACGTCGGGGCGACAGTTGTTAAGCGCCCTTATCAACGGACATTAGAGGGCACCTGGCGGTAAAACATATTCCTGGTCAATACGGAAACAAAACTAGACTTACGGCATTCAGTGCGTGTGTGTATCGGTGACGGTAGGAAGGAACGAAAGGAACTGACGCTGCCCGTTCTTGTAAGGGTTCTCGATAGCGTCAGCAGGATGGAACGACATTATCCGTACTTATAGAGGTCCTCGACAATGTCGACCAATAGCGGTGGGAAATTAGGAAAGGAACCGACACTGCCCGTACTTATAAGGATCCTCGGCAGTGACGGTAGGATGACACAACATTGCCCGTTCTTACAATGGTCCTCGACAATGCTGGTCATTAGCGAGGTAGGACGTAAGGAAGGAAGTGTATGGTGAAACACCATATACTTACAAGCCCGTCCGGCAGGTGACCCAGTCCAGTTTGTTTGGATTGTTGACCCGGGTGGAGAACGTGCAGTTCTCAGCGAAATAATGGTCTGCTCGAGCTTAAGTAGTCGGCCCCAGCTCCCATTACGCTGACGTGTGACGGCGTGCGGTGATCGCGCATACAATACTGCTGTATACGGCGCGCGATTCCTATGATCGGACGCACTGAAAATCTCGGAAAATTATATTTCCCGCCATGGCGCGGTAAATCTAATTATATACCGATAATATTGAAACTTTAAGCATTCTTTTCCCGCAAGAATCAGATTTTTCGGATGTAAAATAAATAAATTAAATCCCGGCGAACATACTCATGCCCAAAATTATAGTAACTTCGTTACAAAGCTCAGGCTTTTTCAGCAATTGATGACTCTCTGTTTTCGCATCGGCAATTGGAAGAGCGGGAAATTTTACGTTTACCTATGTACTCAGGTTATAGGTCAGATATCTCAAAGATCATTTAAACTTAAAAAGGATTTAAATAACTCTGAAAATAGAAGCTGTCATTAATTTTAACAATGCGCATTGGGTAGTTACCCCTATCTTGACCTAGATCATGATCTCCAAGATCATTTGATTCGAAGATTCGCTCCTGGTAAAATCGAAAATCGATAAGAGATTAATTGCGATGGCTGTCACTATCATTTTATCTTTGTACCAACACTACCTATTATAACTGAATTTCTGTATCAAGATTTACTTACTGTCTAAATCTCACTAATATATTATGGCGTATGTCAAATTTTCTGAGTAGGAGAGAATATCTTTATTAATGATGCATAGTTTGGAGATTGAGAATGGCTTTGTGATTAAGTTCGAATGCTATTAATTCGCAGTTTCTGTAGTGGAGAAGGGTTAAGTCCTATTTAATCTTCAATATCTATCTACAATAAAAAGGACTTTGTAAATCATTGAATTATCAAGAACCGTAAGAAATCCGATCGATCAAAAGCTGTAGCAACTGAGGACAAGCAATTAGAATTTGTTGAAGCATTTGTTACGAATCTGCATCTTAGTTTACGTAGAGTAGATAATAAACATGATATTGCTCATAAAACAATGGAAAAGGCTTTAAAAAACATATAATTTCATCTCTATATTCATTTCGTAGAGGTGCCTAATGAAGATACTTCCTAATAAACTCTGTGAAGCGATAATGAACAAAACTTTTTTGTACAATATAGTTTTCTCCTACTTTAAAAAGTAAAGTTAACATATATAATTGTAGATATGGTTTTAAAACAAATCCTGCTTGGATGGAATCACACTTAATATCCACATATCTGCAAGATATGAAGATTTGCTCAGAAATCATATTATACCAAGAATGAGAGAGATACCTATAGACAATTTTGATAATACATGATTCCAGAAGACGGAGGTGCTCCTTACTATGGTAAGAATGTGCGAGCATATTCAATTCTTTCATAGGTGGTTAGGACGAAGAGGCGAAATCAAGTGGCCTGCTAGATCTCCTGATCTAAAGCTCCTCGATGTTTTTTGGAATATTCAAAGAGTAAAGTATAAGTAACTGAAGCACAAAACAGATTAACTGCTCAATCAGATTTTGCAAGAAGCTGCTTTAACTAATAGAGGCATGATTCTTAATGCTGTGCCCCATTTTTACAATTGCATAGCTGTGTATTAAGAAGCTCAAAGTTTTCAGTTCGGATATTTGCACTGAATTTGACTTGATCGGTGTAGTTATAGCAATTAGAGATTGGAGAAAAACGCTAAAAAAATAAAGCTTTGTGAGGGCAACGTGAGAGGCAACGGGACTCATGCTAAGAAAATACCCTAAAAATGACAAAATTTACCACGTTTACGTAGTTGTTCCTAAATAATGCTGAAAGTTCCGGAAAAGTTATCCAATCTCGATCAACGCCCTTCATTTAAACGTAATATTTTTTACTCTATCAATTTTGAAACTCAAAAATACAGGTTTGTGTAAGAAAATCGACTTTAAAATGACCTTTAAGATCATAATCGTGGTCAAAATTAAGGTCACCACCCAATGCGCCTTGCAAAAATAGATAACTTTTTCTCAGAGATATCCACACCTTTTTTATGTTTAAATAACCTTAGTATTACCTTTATGGCAATGTTGAACTTATAACCTGAGTACATGTAAAATTTTTTGCTCCTTCAATTACCGATATCAGTAAAAAAATATTAAATTGACCGCCAAATAACTTTGAAGGTCTTCCTCAAGACGAAATTTATGCTCAGGATCAGATTCCTTATTGAAAATTACTTAAATAATGACTTGAAATTTTTTTAAGAATAATTACTTGAGGAATTATCCAGTCATCCCGTTTTATTTAGAAAACATATAGTAGCAAAAACAAAAATAAATTCCTGTCAAAATGAAAAGAATCCAGAAAAAATCAAGAATACGCTTTCGCCAATACAATGAAATTTTAGGGAATTCATTGTTGCCGAACCAATATGATGACATAATAGCACCGAGCATTTAAAGATTATGTGTTGAGTTCGTGCAAGAATCTTGTATATATATATATATATATATATATATATATATATATATATATATATATATATATATATATATATATATGCGTAGAATTGGGGTCTGTACACTGCGACCTGGTAGATCTATTGTGCCCACCTGCTGCTGCCAACTCGTAAGAGTTACTTTATCGGCTAGAGCAGGTTAGTTCAAGTTATCTACTGCTGCCAAGTCGTACGAGTTACCTTATCG
Source organism: Diaprepes abbreviatus (assembly GCA_034092305.1). Taxonomy (NCBI): domain Eukaryota; kingdom Metazoa; phylum Arthropoda; class Insecta; order Coleoptera; family Curculionidae; genus Diaprepes; species Diaprepes abbreviatus. Next base: position 7,798,230 of record JASJET010000129.1, read on the forward strand.
CCTAGAGCAGGTCCTCCAATTATATTTCTCTCAGGAACTTAAGGATGTTTTTACGGCTTCAAGGTGTGTAGCTCCCCTTCTTCGAATTGGTGTGTTCCCAAGAAACACATCCTAGGATTTTCTAGAACATTACACTCTGAAAGAATATGAAGGTTTCGTCCTCCTCATAACAGAATCTGCACTCTTCTCCTTCTACTAGTCCAAGTTTCTTATGGTGTTCCTTCAGCTAGCAATATCCCTTCAGGACCCCTCTCAGAACTCTGGGTTGGTTTCTACTAAGGCTTATGTATTCTTAGAATCTTCTGGTCGTAGTTCCCAAGAAGCATCTTTGCTTGTCTCAATTCTTGCAGCTCCGTCCAATAATTATATCTGCTTTCTTCTTTTATTTTTAGTTCTTCCAGCGTTACGCCGCTACTGATTCTACATGAAGGCTTTGGTCCCAGAAATGGTGCCTCAGCCCCTTTCTTTGAGCTTGAGCCTATTTTATTCCCTTTTATCCCGGTGTGTTCCAGTATCCACATAAGGGTGAATTAATTATTCTTACTCAAATCATTTAATTTCTCTAAACATTCCCAGGTCATCTTGGAGCTGATAACTTGAGAGCTCAGTGCACTGATGGCTGCTTAATTATACGACATGATGATAATCTCTTGGCCATGATAGTTTCTGTTGAACTGAATACATTTCCTAATGACATGTGTTTCTGTCTGGAAAATGCTTGGTAACTTACCGAAACTTTCGCAGTGTCGACTCCCGGATCCATACACTCCTATTTCAGTTTCCTGCATTGTTTTGAAGCCATATGTATACCACATAATGGATTTCTTGTTATATTGTTCAATGGTGTTTCCTCATAACTATATTACAAAACGGTCGAATAAATAAAAAATTGAATATATATCAGGCAAAAATTCTGGGCCATCCCATGTTAAGACTAATACAACTTTCAAAATTAAAATATAGTGTTTGGTTGTAACTAAATATTATATCCGTCGGAAGTAAACAATACACTTAAAATCCCCGTCTTAATTTAACTCCTTGTCAATCTATCTTAGAAGATTTAATAGCTGCTTAAGCTGAAGATTTCCCGACGTACTTGGTTTACCCTAATTACCTACTTACTTGAAAATCTAAAACGACGTTGTATAAAGCTAATTAAAATCTAAGTCAGGTCTCGGTTATGAAACTTAAGTGCCTGATAGCATTTTAGCTTTTTTAAGATAAGCTAAAAATTTAGTTTTTTATTTTTAAACTAAGGATGGATATAAAATGCAAAGCAATTTCAAAAACTGTCTGAATTTTTAATATAGCTTTACCTAGAGATAAGTTTTAATAAGTTCTTAAACATAATATTATTAACCAGTGTGTTGTGAAACACACAACAATTTTTTGAAAGACCTATCCAATTTGAGCTCAGTTATTCATTGGGGAATTGTGAAATGGACCAGGATGGACCTGAAAAATCTTCAAAGAAAAGTCTAAACACTTCTGAGAGGGGCACATAAATATTATCGTCGTAGTGCTACTGAACGGATAATACGACCAAGAGGAAGAAGAGAATTGGTGGATATTGGTAAGCAATTGGATCAAAAACTTACAAACTTACGCTCATATTTTCCTCGACTAGCAGAGCCTTCTGTACTACACCAGATAATATGTGAGGCAACACCGATGCGGTTGACAGACCATGAACTTGACTACTCATCATCAATCTGGAGAAGAGAAATTTCATGTTGCCAAATTAGCGTGAAAGTACTGGTTGACGCCTGTTTCTTGAAACTGAAGGCTCCCTACTCGCTATACAAGATCAGATCAAGAAAAAACTATCTGAAATATGTAACAATCCAGAATGATTAATGCCGAAATGGATATCGAACATCAGAGATAATCAGGCACATAACGGGAGGATGTCCATCAGTTGCTGCATTGGAGTACAAGGAGAGACACTATTCTGCCGTGAAAATTACCCTTCAAATGTTGACGGAGCAATTTAAACCACTAAAGGTAGAGAAAGTACCATACTGCGAATACAGTGAATACTTATTGAAGTTGCCATTCCTACCAACAAGAGACAAATATATCGAGGAAGTTGCCAAATACAAAGACCCGAAAGTACAAATATACAGACAGTGGGGAGTTTTCTGCTTAATATCAAGATATTGGGCTTTGGCGAACACCTGTATAAGTTTATGCAAAGGCAGTGTTACTTGGAACCTCTGAAGTTGTTTCGAAGTTCCTGATGAATACAAATTAAATCATTTTAAGCCGGACAACATGGAAAGGGCTTCACAGAGCTCTATCCTTGTGATATCTGAGTATACCTGGGACGAGTGAATGTTTCCCTGGATAGAGTGCGAGAGTCTCTTGACTTTGCATCCTATAAAGCTGAATTTAAAACCAAAAGACAGCAAACAAGACAACAAAGGCGACATCTCGATGGTTCACTTGATAACACAAGAACCACACAAATTAACAAAGTTTGTAAAAAACCGCCATGTGGTGGCGCGATGATGAATTAAAACAGAAATATATACAATCTAGTACACGAAACGCGCTATCCAAAGGATAGGGGTCGCATTTTTCGGTACTCGCAACCAGGCCTACTGCTCATTTCAGCAGCCAAAGCCACGTGTCGCACCAAACGATCCCCCCAGGAGAGCACCGTTTAAGGCGGGTTTTCCTAGCAACGCACATTTTGCGTGGCATAGAATGTAATTCGGCCGACGCAACGCAACAACCAATTCGCTGCCTAAAAGTATTTTCCTAGGAATGTCAGTTGTGTGACGACCGTCGCGATGAATTTATCTATGAGTAAAAGAAAAGTTGTGGCTTTATTAAAATTTTGAAAGATTGAGAAGAGATTGACGTGTTAACCACGATTCATAATGGCACTAGAAATTCTGCTAGTCAATTATTACAAAATAGAAGCAGAAAAGCATTTAAATTACTTATCCATAGATATCTGCTTGACAACGTTGACAAATTGCGTCCTTTTTCATAACATTTTTAAACTCTTGAAGCTTCGTGTTCCAAAGAATAGGGTAACCACTCATTATTTCTACCAATTGTTCTTACTCGGTAGCACTAAAACGGATCTGTTGTTTTTGTGAACTCATTTTCAGCAAAATATCGGAGCACTTCTTTCAGTACACGCAGCGTACGACTGAATAGACTGCTCTCGGAGCAGTGGTCCTGTTGCGTCTACTGCATTAAGATGGTGCGGGTCGTTTTTACGCAGTGTAGGAAAACGCCTGCATTTGATTTTCATTAGAGAAGTTCTCGGCATTTTACGCAGACCGTATTAAGTTGTACGCCGCGTAAAATGTGCGCTGCTAGGAAAACCCGCCTTTAGCGTGTCTCAAAGCCAAACAAGTAAATAAATAAATAGATAAATTTTTGTACGTGTAATTTAAAATAAAATAAAATAAAATCTTGGCTAAGTGGATGTGAAATTTGTCAATCCACATTATTCTCATGTTAAAAAGTGCAGAGCACTCCAAAGTATGGAAAAACTGCGGGTCCGACAGATGGCAACGGCGCTGTTTCGTCCTGATATGGGACTCGACAGGCCACTGCATTCGGTACAAACCATCATCTATATATATATATATATATATATATATATATATATATATATATATATATATATATTATTCTTAATAAAAAACAAAAAGAACAAAACATTATTTCTTACTTAATTACTTTTTCAGTATTCCTCCCTCTAACTTGCTCATAGCAAATTTTAAAAATCTGAAGAGATTTGGTATAATATCTTTTACTAAATAAATGCAGAAAAAATGTTCTCGAGTAAGTTAGGTCTAATTTATGAGACATAAAGGAACAGCAAAAATTTAATTTGGTCTTTTTTGCAGTTAAATATGTTTATTAACTTTTATTTAATTGTCTCATTCATGAAATATAAGTTTCAAAATTTGCTTACAATTGTCTCCCTATTTAATGAACGTGATTTATGGTGAATGCGCCGGGCCAAGACAATGTTCCCTTAAACAGTGTGCAGATCCCTGTTTGGGCTCCTTGATAAGAAAATGCAGGTTTTAAATGGATTTGTTCCCACATTTCTATAAATTTTGATTGCACATTTATTATATGTTTTATTATTGTATAGCCAAATTATTTCTGATTTTATTTATTTGATTTGCCACAATATCTATATCGGATTAAATTTAAACATAAGATTTTCTTTTATTAAGTTCTGTCTTATTTTTTTTTTAAACATAATTCTGAAATTTTACTGTTCTCTTCTTAAACCTTGCCAACTATAAATTTTAAAAATTTGATTAAATTCAACAAAATAGTACCCAAGTCCTTGTAATGAAAATTGCTGTGACTAAGCTACGTATACTAACTTATGAAATACAAAAAATAATCTTCTCAGTATGGTTTCCAACAATAGAATTATCTTTGCAGGCACATGATTTCAATCAATTCAAAAACCAAACTGCGACAAAATTTCAGAAAAAAATTAACAACGATAATAACTTTTACGAACTCGCAATGTGATGCTTGTCCGATACATACTTGACCAGTTTTTTTTACATATATTTTACCCATCTACTCACTATTTCGTTACAATTCTGAAAATAATTACTTATAATTTAATATGCAAGAGTGTAGTCTAAAATGGATATTTTTATATTCAAAGGTTTTTATTTTTCATTAAATTAAATGTGTGAGGTTTCGATGCCATCAAATAAATTAAAATTAAAAAAAAATTAACTCCAGTATATTATTTCGAACTGAAATGCAGTCATCAATCAAAAGTAAGTTTACCTTGACAACTTTCTTAATATTATATAATTTATGTAATTATCAACAGTACAAACAATTGAACTCTTTCAAGTCGGCGTCAAACTAATACCTGACGAAATGTGATTCGCATAAACAGATTAAAAATACTTTATTTTTAATTGCTTTCTTACCATAATTTGTATATATTAGTAGTTGTTTATTTCATTTACAAATAATTTGGCGCCGACTTCAAAAAGTTCAATTTCATATAAAAATTTATTTTTCACTTTTTAGCTCACTTTTAGAAGTCGGTTCAATTTTTTTTATAAAAATTTTATTTTTCTATTTTTAGTTTAAGAATTCGTTATGATATCCATAAATTATTTGAACTAAGTACTAATCGATATTAGTGTACCTCGCAATGACTCCTAGGTGGCAAAAAGTATCCATTTTATCCAAAGATGTAAATCACCCTAATATGAACCACTAAAAATTCTTTGGTTCTTAGAGTTCTCCAAATACCAGAAAAATTGCGTCAAACAAATATTAGTCTGTCATAGTAAATCCACTATCTTAAATTTCAAATGAATTTTAGATTGGTAATATAGGCCCCAAACCTTCCAATATCGATGTTTAAAGAACCTGAGATGTAAATTTCTTAGCTCGATATATTTTATACTGCATACTGAGTTTGTATCCACCTCAAGAACCCCACAATATCAATTTAAGACAAAATCGGAATATGTGAAATTTTCAATCCCTCATATTGTATCTTATCAACCAAAAATTCACTTCATATTCGTAATACACGACCCCGAAAATCCCCTAATACCAAATCTGAAAAAAAGGTAAAATTTTCAACCCACCATATTGTATTCGCTATATTGAATTTCAAAAAAAATTACATAAAGTCTTAATCTAATCTAAATCTATACCCTTCAATGTTTCCTAGTACCAATTTTGGATGAAATCCGGAAATTTAAAATTTCTAGGCTTATATTCGCTATTTACTTCCTCAAAAACGATTCAGTCCCACCTTTGAACAAAATCGAAAAATGTAAAATTTTTAGTCCATTCCATTGGATTTTCCGTCTTGAATCCTCAAAAAAAATACTTTTAAATTCATAATTTACACCCCCAAGAACCCCCTATATCAGTTTGGGAAAAAATCGAAAAGTGGCATCGCGACGATTAACCAAACCCCTTACAGTCTCGACTTGGTCCCAGCAGATTTTTTTCTATTCCCAAAAGTGAAATACGTAAAGGACAACGCCATGGGACCTTTAGTTCCGTCCTTTCGGAATCCGCCTACCAGGTAGACTTTGAGTCATGTAAAAACCGCTGGCAAATGTGCGTCGACCCTCAAGGGATGTACTTTAGAGAATTTTAAGGTTTTGTAGCAATATCTAAAATAATACAATTTTTCCGAAACTTTTTCCGATACTTTTTATACGTACTAATTTTGAAGTTCCATTAATGACACCGACTGGCAAGCCAAAGGAAAATCAAAATGGTTAAGAGCATCAATAACATAACTGTGGCTCCTGTTTTTTGCTTACCACGTTGCCAACCTTATATAATTTTAATTGCAAATTTACTACGAAATTTTTTGTGCACCGAATTGATGTAGCCGGTTTATATCGATTTATGACTTTTATTTTGTATATGGTAAGGTAATTTTTTAAGCCTTTTCCATATCTGTCTGTGATCTCCTCCCACTTCCTCTCCGCCCAGTGGCAAAAGAGCCTTATTAGTTTTATAACATATAAATAGATATATGTAGATAGCGTACGAATTAGTTTAATCCAATGTTTACCTTTTAAATTCAAATTAACCTAATGACAACGTATTAATGTTCTCGTACCTTTTTTTTAAATTATAAAGCCAATATCCATTTTTTCTGCTCACTAATTTCAATGAAATTTTAACAGATTTTATATTCCGCCACAAAGCCCATAATCGGCCTCTGTATATTCGGAAAAACACTAATGGCTTTTTTATTTAATCCACAAAAATGTAGTTACTGATTGTATTTTTTTTTAAAACACTATAGAGAAAGGAATGCAATTTTTGTTATATTATTGTCTATATTGTGTAAGTAATTGAGCATCAGTAAACAAATTTCATTTTATTTTTTTTTTTCAATACATTTAAATATTTGTCTGCGTTTCTTTGCACCTTTTTAACCTTGGAATAACACATATTAGAGTTATCCAGAATGTTCCAACTTGAAGGACAAAACTCCTAGTTTCTAATAAAAAAGCTCAAATTATTGCACCATGTGCTTAAAAAAAACGATTCTTGTAAGATTAGATGCCCTTAAACACTCGTATCTATTTTCAGCTAGATCAACTCTTGCTCAGTTCTCCCTCTGCTTTTTTTATTGCATATTCATCTCTATGTAACTTTTTGTCTTTACTAGAATGATGACTACAGTTTAGCATAATTTAGAACAATATACCTACGAAAACTCAGAGGTTTTATTTACAATGTTCTCAATATTTACTTATTTTCGCCCCAATATCTGTATTTTCTTAATATCAAAAATAGAAAGAGTAACCATTGTAACATGGAAAATAACACAGGCCGTCTATTTTTCATCGCTGAATTCGAAGTCAGATTAAGAGCTTCCACAGTTAGTTTCCGAGAAAAATGCATAGAATATCATTTTTTATGATTTTTTCCGAATTAATAAATATGGAAAATGATAGGACTAATCTGGTTAAAATTTCGAATTTTTGGATCAAAATACATTGAAATCATAGTTTGATTCTTTTTTCATAATATATATATATATATATATATATATATATATATATATATATATATATATATATATATATATATATATATATATATATTGTCGTATTATTCAACATCTTACCGCCATCCTCCGTTCAGATTTAACTTCAAATAAAAGATCCGAACATAAATAAGTACGACGACGGGTGTTTGGGAAGGTGTCAGTCGGAATCCCACTGAGGAGTCCTACGACTGGCACCGGGACGAAACACCCAAAGAATTTTTCCACGAAGCGCAAATTAGAGCCGCCAGGGGCCGGCCTAACTGCAACATGGCATCCCTGGTGGGGACGATTGCAGCGGGTCATAGAGTCCTCGATATTCGTGTGATGGGGGGGACGGTACTACCGGATCGGCCTTGATAAGTACTTTCGGTATCACTGTGTGATGGGGAGATGAAAACGTGGATCGGCCATGATAAGACTCTCGGTTTCAACTGTGTGATGGGGGAAAGGGGATGCTGATCGACCTCGATACGCAGAGACGTAAATGACAGGGGTGACGCATTACCCGGACGGCCCTAATAGGATTCACGGGAGCAGCTTAAATGATAGGGGTGAAGCACTTCCTGACGGTCCTGATAGGATATCCGAAAAGTATCTTAAGTGATAGGGGTGAAGGGTGCCCGACGGCCCTGATGAAGTCTAAGATATATGATCCCTGCATGGAAAGGCATTAAGCTAATGCTGAGCCCACGACAGATGTGACAAAGACGACGTTGAATAATACGTAATTCGGGATGTTAGTCCCAGCAGTTCCTGGGCATCCAACGTTCGGCGTTCGTTCGAGATCAGGCCTAAAGGGGGGGGGTGTCGTATTATTCAACATCTTACCGCCATTCTCCGGGAAGATTTAACTTCAAATAAGAGATCCGAACATAAATAAGTACGACGACGGGTGTCTAGGAAGGTGTCAGTCGGAATCCCACTGACGAGTCCTACAACTGGCACCGGGACCCAAAGAATTTTTCCATAAAGCACAAATTAGAGCCGCCAGGGGCTCAATATATATATATTTATACATACACACACATATATTGACATTCTTAGTAGATGAATATATGCTAATCAGCCATGAACAACAATGTTCACCTTGATGTCACTTTTCAAGGTCATATGAAGATTAAAGCGAATATATTAATGAACACCAATTTTTTTATTTCGGAACTCGAAAAAAGGGAAAATTTCACTTTCTAAACAATATTTCGTTAATTTTTATTGTGACAAAAATTAATTAAAGATAAAATTAATTTTTACATTTTTTTTTAAATAAACCATATTTTTAATTTGTAAGAAAATTCCCAATAACAATATTTTATTTAAGATTGCTTCTATATTCCTGGATATTCTGATATTCTGTATACGTTTTCCACGGCCTTCTATGACTATTTTTAAAATTCGAAGGAAAAAATATCTTTACGAAGAATGACTTTCCCTTGAAAAATCAGAAATATTGAATCGACTGCAGTATCTCATCTGTGGACACTCTGTACATACACTGGTCACCTAACAATCTTGCATTATCAGTTCCCCCACCGAACCAATACTTCCTTGCACTATGACTAATTTTGGGTGAACTTCACGCGACTCTGTCGTCTGTGAACGCCTGACGACCATCATTCAATTCAGTTAACCAGCAACACACAGAGGTTTTTGTATATATTTCTTCGCCATATAAAGGATTAAGTTCATCGATGAACTTTTCCTAATATAAACCACAACAAAAGTTATGGAAAATAATCGCATAAAAATGTTTACAAGATGATGCCTTATTTTGTCCGATATGACATTTTGGAGTTATTGCAAATCATCAAGATAGCATCCGTATGTCAGTACGTATATGGGCCGAAATATTAAACTTTACAATGGATATGTCAGATGGAGCCTAGCAGCTCCGATGTTGCCAGTTCCCAAAATATAAATGGCTAACTTCTTATTTTGAATATTATATTGGTTGCCTGTATCCAGTCAAGAAAATTCGTGAAAATTTCACATTTGCAATGCATTAAATGTCACTTTTCTTACCACGGAGAGTTCAGATTGTTACTTTTGTTGGACCATAAAAGATATAATTTAAAATATACAACAGTGTCGCCAGACATGTTCTAAAACGGCATTATTTTATTTCTTTCTCCAGAAAATTCCAGACCCCTCAAAATCTACTTTATATTTAATCACACGAAGACAACTTACCGATTTTTTCTTGCATGACTCAAAACAGAAGGAAATTTTAGCATCTGGATTTAAAGTTGGAAATTTATTTAATTTTAATAAAGTAATATCCTTCTTTTGCTACAGCGATGGTGACCAGAAGGTGATATGTTTTATTGTAATGATACGAAAAATCCTTAATATTCAAAAAATGTCACGGTTAAGAATTACTTGGTGCTGCTATCACATTATGTCAGCAAACTTCTCTTACTTACTTACTTATTTACTCCATGGCGTTACAACCCTGGGTGGGTTTTAGCCGACTTTACGTCATTCCTCCATTCATTTCGATCTCTCGCAACCTCCATTCAGTGTTTGAAGCCCATAGTTTTGAGATCTTTTGTTTTATTATCTCTCCACCGGAGTCGGGGTCGTCCCAGTGGCCTTCTCCCAGTCGATGCTTCCTCCCAAGCTAGTCTTATTATTCTGTCGTCAGGAAGCCTTCTCATATATGTCCTGCCTATTGGAGTCTTCTGGCCTTTATTTCTTTTACTACATCTGTATCTGGAAACAGTTCTTCTAGTTCCTTGTTAGTTCTTGTTCTGTATTGTCCTGTCGTTTCATCTATCGTTGGTCCCGAGATTTTCCTCAAGATTTTTCTTTCAAAGACTCTCTTCGTTCACTACCGTTAGCGTCCACGTTTCGCAGCCATATATAACTATCGATCTTATAACTATTTTGTATAGGTCCAGCTTTGTTCGTCTTGTGAAGTCTTCCGATTTCATCAGATCTTGCAGTGCGTACATGCATCTTTTTCCTGCTTGTATTCTATTGTTTATTTCCTGTGATTCGTTGTTATCTTCGCATATTGTTGTTCCTAGATATTTAAATTCTTTGACTCGTTCAAAGTTATATTCATCGATGGTGATGTTTTGACCTATTCTGTCTCTGTTTCGGCCATTCAGAATATATACATGAACATGTATTTAGTTTTGTCTTCGTTGATTTGAAGTCCCATCTTCTTTGCTTCCCTTTCGAACCGTATTAGTTTCTTTTATTTTAATTCTACTACTACCAATCATATCGACATCATCTGCAAATGCCAATAGGAGATTTGGTCCATCTTGATGGAATATAGATGTCGGTGCTTCAATTTTCGAATTTCTAATTATATATTCCAGCGCTATGTTAAAAAGTTGTGGTGAGAGCGCATCTCCTTGCTTAAGACCGTTGTTTATTTCAAACATTTCAGAGTAGTACTGTCCCACTTTCACTTTGAACTTCAGCCCCTCCATACACATCCTTATTAGGCTGACCAGTTTTTTGGGAAAGCCAAGCTCCTGCATTGCTGTTCATAGTCTCGTTCTGCAAACTCTATCAAATGCATATTTAAAATCGATAAATATCTGATATAATTCACGACCGAATTCCCAGCTTTTCTTCATTATCTGTTTTATGGCAAATATCTGGTCAACAGTTGAGCGATTAGGTCTAAATCCGCATTGGTAATCCCCTACGATTTCTTCTGTATATGTTTTGGTTCTTTCCAGCAGAATGTTCGAAAGGACTTTATAGGTTGTGTTCAGTAGGGTTATTCCCCGGCAATTGCTGCCTTGTTTCTTGTCGCCTTTCTTGTGGATTGGCACAATAACTCCCTCCTTCCATTCATCTGGAAGAACTTCTTCCTGCCAGACTCTTTGTATTAGTTTATGGATGGATCTGTGGAGTGCATCCCCTCTGTGCTTTAGATATTCCGCTGGTATATTATCACTGCCTGCGGCTTTATTGTTTCTCAGTTTCTTGATAGCACGCATCACCTCGTCGTATGAAGCACATCTGTCTCCTATTTCGGCTGTATGGATCTCTGTGTTTGGCAGAGTGCTGTCAGATTTTTCGTTCAACGTTTGGCTAAAGTATTTTTTCCAAGTTTCTAGTATTTCCTTCTCATTGGCGATAAGGTCTCCTTTCTCTCGTTCTAAGAAGTTTTCTGTCCTGGACTGGTATCCTGCCTTGATACGTGATACTTCCCTTGTTATTCATTAAACTATTTTTAAAACACGTCATGTTTCATATTTGTAGAGTACAAAAAATTATTGTTAATTGTATTTTTCAAAATTCTACATTCAGGAAAGGTTATTCATGATCTGGCGCATACTTTTGGGCCCAATTCAATTCAACAAAGCCACAAAATTAATTTACTTTTTTCAATTATTAAATGCATTTTTTTAAAATTGCTTTTTAATTAACTAGCATGTTTTTTAGTCGTAGCCAGAAACAAGCAATTAAGGTTTATTCCCTACACAACAAAATTTAGTAAAAAATGACCTCATTACTTTAAAAAAAAATGTGAAAAACTGGCATTTGACGAACTTTATTGAAAATCAACCTTGTTAAAGCAACAACCTTATTATTGACATAATATCAATAAGCTATTAACCTTGTACCTTTTTTGTTGCTTTTAATTAAAAAATAAATCCCTATTTTTTTTGTGCTCACTAATTGCTATAAAAACGGATTTATTATTTCTCCCATAAAGCCTATAATCGACCGGATGTGTATTATTGCTTCAAATTAAAGCTAATGGGTTTTTTATTGAAGCCGCAAAAACGTAGTTATTGGTTTTAAAAATGTGTTTTTGAACAACACAAAATAGCACATCATATTTCATGTCACTTATCGAAAAACAAACCAAACAAATACATATTTCAGAAACAATAACATCATTTAGAAGTCAGAAAGATAGATTTATTACGATTTGGAGGGAGACACGTCTGTTTTTCGTATTATAAAATACAGGGATTTTCGAAAGCATGATTATTAATGCTAGTGATTTTTATCCTTTAAGAAAATAAAGATCATATATCAGGAACTTCCAAGTCACTGAAAAAATTCTACTCACATTTTGAATAATTTTTCTTGCAACTGGGTACATAACATCTGTTTCTCTTCCTAAAAGTATTTCAACTTGTAAAGTGCGGGCGAAAAGGGAGGGCTTAACTCTCATCCTCTCACCTGATGAAGAATCCTCGAGGGAGCTGACTAAGAATCGGTGTAAAGCATATCTGGGTCTTGTCCAGCTTATCTTCAGGATAGAAAGAAGGCGGTAAAAATGGAGTCTGGCGGTACTGCGGATACTACAAGTAAATCTGCCACACGGTAAGGCAGCCTTTGCCGCCTTAAGCAAATTTCTCTCCAGTGGGGACACTGATATCATCCTCACCCAAGAGCCCTGAGTAGCAAGGAGACGCATAGTTGAGCTAGGATAAATCAAGGGTATGCTAATCTGTATCTCAAGCTTTGATAACTTCAGAGGCATGAACTACATGCGCTGGAACTAATTGATTTTTGTTCTAGGGATGAAGCGGTTATCAAGATGAATTATCAAGTGACAGGAACCCAGAAGGCAGCGATTAAAGCCTCTCTTTACCAGCCATATAATTCACCCAGCCCACCTTCATCATTGGAACTGGAACAGCTGATTTGATAATGCAAGACCTCAAACTTGCCGGCCATCATTGGAATGAACGCCAATGCACACCATCTGGCATGGAACAACAACGACACAAAAAAAACAGTACCTTTTTGATTTTGTAATATCCAATAAACTAAAGATTCTAAATCCCGGGGAAGAACCCACTTCTGTTACTAAAAACTCATAAAGAGATAAGTGATGACCTTAGCGACTTGTTGTATAAGCTCTCAGTTAACGCGACGGCGCGTCTCTCCGGAACTGTCATTCTCGGACCCCAAGTACATCTACATGGAGTTGTTAGATGTAGAGAGACCAATTGCGCTATATTGTGATCTAAGATCCACAAACTGGAAGAAATACACGAATGATCTAAGCTTAGACATCCAAAATGTCAAATTGAACATAAGGATCCATGTGGATATTTTGTTAACTTCTGCTCAATTGCAAAAAGCAATCGTAATCTCATACCACAAAAACTGCCCCCTCGTGAAGAAAACTGCCAGCAATAAAGTTAGCTGGTGGAATAACGATCTCACATTGTTAAAGAGGGAAACACGCAGAACGTTTAACAAAGCGAATAAACCGATTAGTGAACACTCACCAACTATAACAAAAAAATAAGAGCAGCCAAAAAAGGCTCCTGGAGAAAGCTGTATCAAGAAATCGAGAGCACCTCTGAAACATCACGCCTCCAGAAGATTCTGACTCAAAATCCCTTAGATCCTGTAGAAACACTGCAAAAATTGAATGGGTCCTTTACAGAGACTGGCGGGGAAACCCAAAGAATACTTCCTTGGACGCATCTTCCAGACTCTGCCTTTATCTCTAACGCCTAATAAATGATGAAACCAATCCAAACCTTAACCAGAAGGGCATCAAAAAGAGACCGGGAAACAATAAACAAAGTAACAAACCACAAAGAAATATTGTGGGCTCTAGAATCGTTTGAAAGTTACAAGGCACCGGGACCCAATGTCATTCAAATGCTTCTAAAGCAGAGCAGGCAAATCATCACTCCGGTGCTCTATAAAATTCTAAGAGCATGTACAGCCACAGGTTATCTGTCCTTGGCGTGAAAAAGGTACACAATTATCTCCTTACCAAAACCTGAGAAAGATTACTCTTATTCGAAGTCGTTCTGGCCAATTAATATGTCACCTTTTCTACTAAAGCTCACAAAGAAACTTGTTGAAAGGGAAACCTCTCTTAAAGAGGGGCTACTATACTACCAGTCAGGAAAATCATGTGAGGTCACTCTACATCACCTGGTAGGGAGAAAAGAGTCTATCATAAGTAGCAAGGAAATAGCACTGACAGCATTCCTTGATATTGACGGAGCTTTTGATCATACATTCTTTTCCTCCATGACAACGTCAGCCAGAAGACATGAAGACACTCTCTGCAGGTGGATAAAAACATGCTTCAAGGCAGACGAGCACAGTCTAAACTTTTGGTGGAATCCGTGGAGGTGTGGATAGCCAAGGGTTGCCTGCAGAGAGGGCTATTATCCCCACTTCTGTGGGATTTGGTAGTCGACGAGCTTCAAGTGAATTTCAACGACCGAAGCTACAATACCCAAGGGTATGCTGACGATATAATCATACTCATTGTGGTGAAACATGGCAATATACTATCGGAGCTCATGCAAGGGACTCTTACTATAGACACTCTTTAGTAAACGAAGAAATTTTGGCAAATTAAAATTACCAACTCTCTTCAAAGCACAACTGCAAATGAGCTAGGAGGTTAAATATCTAACTGAAACTTAGACCTGCAGCAAATTATCTCTAAAGGTAAAATGTCCATCACGGCAGCAAAAAAGGCACTGGGCAGGACTTAGGGATTAAAGCAATACATTGCGGTCAAAATTTCATGATGGCTCTATACTGCGGTGATAAGATCCACGATAACCTATGATTGAGTTGTGTGGTGGACAAAAAATATGCAAAAACAGGCCACTCTGGAGCTTTCAAACTCCAAAAACTGGTCCGCCTATGCATCACGGGTGCCATGAGAAGCACCCCAACCGCAGCCATGGAAACCCTATTAAATCTCCCTCCCCTTGATATAATAATCAGGGCTAACGTCAGAATGGGAGCTTATAGGCTGGAAAGAATCAACATTTGTTGGACTGAACCGGTCCTCATACATAGCAGCATCAATGGCGTGGTAACGAACTCATTGCTAGAAATGAGCACTGATACCCTGCCAAGAATCTACAATTTCATAGACCTTACACCATTCAGCTTGACTGGAAGACGCCGTCTGACCGAACAGTGAGTCAATCACGAAACCTCGTCTGGTGCACGGACGGATTCAAAACTGACCATGGTACAGGTGCCAGAATAAACTCAGACTTAATATGAGTGAGAGAATTTAAGAAGAGTTACAGGGGCATGACCGTTCTCATCTTCTCTGACAGTCAGGCAGCGCTGAAGGCTCCAGCGTGTTATCAAATAACATAAAAACAGGTCTGAGACTGTTTTCAAATCCTTATTACTCGGGCAAAACACAACAGGGTCACCCTTGCGTGGGTACCAGGGCACAACGGTATTTCAGGCAATGAAAAAGCAGACCGACTTGCAAGGCAAGAGTCCGCCACTCAAATTTACTAGATTGTTTATGACTTGGGTTTCTCATATTTCATATTCTTATTTCCTTCTCTCAAAACTTATGGCTGATAGGTGATAGCCGAGCTCACATTTGAATCCAGCACAATACAGTAGACACAAAAAACCAAAAAAAATATTAGGTAGCGACAAAAAATTTCAAAATGCCCAACAGTGTAATCAATCAAGTTTGCGTATATTTTTTTTTCCTGTAGAGTTTATACAATCTACCTCAAAATCCATAATGTGCAGTACCCATGTTTGAAATTAATTTAGTCCACACTAATTATTTCTAATGGAGCTTTTAATAATTTATAATATTTAACTACAATTTCGCATGAATGTAATTTATAGTTCAGTATAAATTAACTTAAACAGAATGTTACATAACAATTAAAAACAATAATGATGTATAGTTGTTGGTGAATAATATTTATAGACGTTACACATTTTACGCGATATATATTACTGCATGGAAGTATTTTAGATATATTATTTTCTAACTGATTGAGACAAAAATTATACAGGCACAAAAAATGTTCTTTCTATCAGATTGGACCTATGTCTGCCTATACTTTCCAATCTCCAAGAGCTGAATCTGTTATCGGAATTGCTCCATTACACCCAATTTTTTAAATGTAAAAAACAAATTCTTTCAATTTCTCTAAAACTTCTGCATTCAATAAAAAATTGAGGATCATCGACACAAAAGTCTCAGGAGGCAGGTTTTAAAAATATTGTCCACACTAGAGTTTACAATAAGTGCGAAGCTAAAACCCCGAATAGTAATTTTGATTTCGAAATGGAAATCAAAGAAACCATTTTTGCAATGAATTTCTTCTCACAGATGTAAACTAGAACATTAACATCAGCTTTATACAGGGTGTCTCTAAAAAGTCTATATAAAATGCTAGTATAAATTTCTGAGCATAAAATTCATTGATACATCCCAATTAACTTTTGTTTAAAAGTTGGTTTTCGAAATACAGGCTGTCAAAATTATTGAAACTTTTTTGCAAAATTTATCTTAATAATAGCTTGATGTACATTTAATTGGAGTTAAGTTGGAGACGAGAAATCAAAATCCGATTACAATTTCGATGTATATCACAGAGGGCACCACCAGCAGCACTTCGTCTAGGTTTAAACCTTTATAACTTTTTGTCGCCAGTTTTAAAAGATAATAACACTACTTTTATTAGCTTTTCTGGTAATACAATAGAAGTAATTGATTCTAATTCTAACTAGAAATAGGTGGTTCTATTATATTAGTCAAAAAGTAATTTATCTTTTTTTTTTAAAGTAATAACTCAAAATTATTTGATGAACTTCGCTTTCAAATTTATCACTACGGAAACATTGTTTTAATCGCTGATTTGCAATTTGTATTTGCTGATTATCGGACGTATTTTGTACATTTTTTAGTACTTGTACCTGGAATGATATTTGTACCATGTGAAACAAAGTATTTATCATAATAAGTAATTATTTTAATAACTTATAACAACTTTGGCACAATACATTGAATGAATGAACAAAAGGTGGTGATACTTGATTACCAATACCTAGTGCCTCATTGGGTCCTTTTCATCCGACCAGAGCTGCAGGTCTTTTGAGACCGATTGTCTTTGCAAATTCAAGAAGTCTCATTATTTGAACTTGCCTAACTACTTTCGGTAACAAAATTATATCTCCAAAATATTTCTAGTTCGTTGAGTGTTGGGCACTCTCTGAGACATGGTCAACAGTTTCATCCTATTCGAGATACCATCTGCACATCGGGTCTCTGCAACACCGATTTCATGAAGATGGCCCCGCAGGTGACAATGTCCTATCAACAATCCCATCATAATTCGCAGCTCTTTCCTTTCTAGTCCAGTGCTGTGCACAGCCATAAACAAATTCTGATCGGAGCTGTACACAACCAAACAAAAAAAAATTAACCAGTGCTGTGCACAGCACTTCCCTGGGGTTCTGACTATGTCTACTATATGTTTTCGGGGTCGCTAAATCCGAATCTGCGGTCTATTAAACCCCATCACATCAGAGTTTTATCATAACTTCGAAAAAAAAACTTAGACTATTAAGTGTTATTGAACGATGTTAACCTAAAAGCATTGCTGTTGAACCCCTAATAACCCTATTACTCAAGGACCTTACAACCCCATAACCTCGTGACTCCACAACTCCATGCCTCTATGATTATATGAATGTTTCTGAAATCATTGGGATTACGAGGTGATGAGGTTCAACAGCCGTGATTTAAAGAAATTAAGGATACGATAAATTCTTTCGCTATAGGAAATTGAGTGTAATGAGTTCAGTAACATAGTTATAGGGTTATAGAGTCATGGGGTATGGAGTTATTGCCTCATGGGGTTCGAAAGCCTTAGTTTAAAGGAATTGAGGCCACGACAAGCTCTTCCACTATGGGAGTGTGAGTGTAATGATTTTAGTAGCATGATTATGGCATTATAGAGTCATAGGTTAATGGAATCATGGGGTTGTTGGATCATGGAGTAGCTGTAGTTTAAAGAAATTGCGATGACTACAAGTTCTTCGGCTATGAGAGATTGAGTGTAATAATTTTAGTATTACGATTATGGGGTTATGAGATCATGGAGTCTTTGAGTCATGGGGTTTCTAAGGGTTTAAGAATTTTGGTTTTGGATTAAAAGCGTTCAATAGTAATGGGATTTTATGGACCCCGGATTCAGATTCAGTGGCCCCAAAAACATGTAATAGATATAGTCAGAATCACAGGCAAAAAAAAATTTTTTTGTGGTACTATGTAATTAAAAAAATCTACTAAATCGTTTTTTAATCACCTGTATAGGACGATTTTTAACCGGGAGAAGTCGGAAAAACACTTAATAATGTTTTTTAAATTCATATCTTTGGTAATTTAAATAAGTGAAGAATTTTCGGGAATTTTTATATGTAACTTAATCAGGCTGGAGATAAAATTTGTTACGTCAGTAGTTTTGGCATAATTGTATACAGAATTTAGAGCATTTTTTTTATCAGTGCCATCGTATTAATGTGATAGATTGGATTTGAAATTTCCAAACGGATTTTGAAAGTAGAGATTGTAAATTACCATTTCTCTACTCAAATTTTCGTATAAATTTGTTCAAATACGCTCAAAATGCTTCCAACATGGCATGATATGCGTGAAGTTGCATCCGGACCCGAGCGAGGCAGTGGTAGTCGGGGGTCACATGCAGCGGAGGAGAAGATGCAACTACTATATTTCACATGTGAAAATGCATCTCATAATGGACCGATAAATAGATAATTAAAAAAATAAATGGATAAATTTATTTATTTATATTTCATCTTTAGTGCTACAATTTCCTTGTTTTCCTAGAGAAGTTATAACTGAAGAATTGAAAATGCAGGATTTTAAAAATCTTATACAAAACGAAATAATCTTAGATATATTTCCGTATAGTAATGAAGTGAATTAATAAAAGCAGCTCATTTTTGACTTTCTATCATAAGCTAAGTTCAAAATCTTGAAATCTTTCGCCTTTGGTGCTATAATTTTTAATATATTTCGGCTGCACAATGACAAAAATCTCTAAAAGTTTTAACTTTCAATTTTATTTTAACGTGTTTCAAAGTATTAACACGTTGCCACGCAACTTAGCAATGTGACTTACTCTGTTTTCGTAGAAGTATACAAAAATTTGAATGTTTTCCTAATTTTACAATTATACAATATTTAGAGTTAATTTAATAGTATACTTATATATTCAATGTAATATTATTAATTTAGATAAGGATAATAATATTTTAGTCACCACCGAACATGCCCAGAAAAGTTACAAACCTGGCTACCGAAGCCAGTTCATAGACTGCATCCAAATGAGGTCAATCAGGATAATGTCGACAACTCAGCGTCGAACTACTGTTGTATATATATATATATATATATATATATATATATATATATATATATATATATATATATATATATATATATATATGTATATACATATATATATATATATATATATATATATATATATATATATATATATATATATATATATATATTGTTATTAGACAAAAACTGCTAAAGTGACAAATTTCATCTCCTGCCTATTGAAAGTATACATAAATAACAATCATTTCCCGAAAAATATTCGCTTCATATTATAAATTACCAATGATATGAATTTAAAAAAAAAACATTTTTGAACGGCTGATGGTGTCCTATAAAAACATTTTGATAGTTTTCTAATTATTTATAAATGGTTTATTGAACGAAATAAAATTTATTCAATACTTTTCATAATGTAAGCATTTTTTATTAAAAAAAAAGAACCCAGTGCTCACTTGGAGTTAAATTTTGTGTCTCAGTCATAATGATACTTGTAATTTTTTGCAAATTTCTTTTTTCTCTATTAATTGGACATTTATAATATTCATAAATTACTTGTAAAATCAATAAAAACTAAAAATAAAATCGCATACAAAAACGCGTCAGAGAAAATTAAATACACCTGAATAACATTTTATTCAAATTGATAGAATTTTTTTCCCTTTAATAAATCGACACGGGACAGGGTAATATTTTATAAAAAGGACGCGACAAACCAAACGAAAAATGTAAATCATTTTGAATAATCAAGCAGGCTATCACGCTATAAAAGGAAATGAAAATAAACCTTATATATCAAAGGAACTCAAATTAGGAATTTTTGGGAACTACAATAAATTTCATTTGTTATTGTAAGATGTTTATTCGTTATAATGAAGATTATCATGATTTGTGGAGAATTATTATTATTTTGTTAATAATAATTTCTCTGTTGACCTAAAATAACGGATCATTAAATTATATATTTATATATGGATTTCGTGTGTTTTTTCGCTATAAAAATAGTCCTTCATTGTTCTTAAAAAGAAGACAACTATATTTTTACTTAAATGTTTTGAAACTAATGAACTACAGAATATTAAAGAAAACAATAAATTATTGGTTAGGTAAACAACACAATATATGTGGGATTTTATTATTTAGCTCTGGCTAATTTAAGTCAGTTTTTTTCATTCATTTACGAGTATAAGAAATCCCTAAGATAGCAAATAAACCGTCATTCGAATGGATAACATTTTTCATCAATTAGATTCTACAAACAAGTCTGCAAAAACTTTTTTTTTATTATTGAAGTACTTCATTTATTTTGGGAATTATTATTTTTTAATTTGGGGATTAGCCTCCTCATGATCACAACCAGACCAAGCCGAACAGGAATATGATACTGGCGTTTTTATTAGCAGAGGAGGAACTTTATGGTGCTGTTGTCGAGGCGGCGGTAGGAAGAAGATCAACAGCGTCAAAAGTCGCCTCCCAACATGGAAGGCACCCTGCGGAGAGGTGTATGTATGTAGGGTGGTGTATCTCTAACGATCCCTCCAGAATACCAAGCAACCAGTAAGCGCCTTTACTAGAATTGATTAAACCTTCCGAATTACCCGAGAGAATCCTATGGAAACCCAAAGTCGTAGTAATAACCCCAAAGAATCCTTTTCCTCAGATATGATTGTGAAAGACCGATAAGGTCTAATCACAGCTGTACTGAAAGGATCAAAACTTGGATGGATTGATGTTTGTTCTACCCTACTAGACACTGAAATCCAGATCACACCTGCAAGTTCGTTTAGGAATAATACCATAACTTACCTTCAGGATAGAAAGAAGGCAGGAAATGGCAAAATCTAATAATGTTGCGGGTACTTCACGTAAACCTGCAGCACGTGGGGCTGCCTATGCCGCTTTATACAAACTCCTAGCCAGTGGGGACAATGACATCATCCTCATTCAGGTTTATTTGCTGTATGACTAAATCAGCCACCTGCATCACTGAAATTGGAGCAAGTGATGCAGTTCCACAGTCTCTAAAACTATATATATATATATATATATATATATATATATATATATATACATATATATATGAAGATATCAAAACAGAAAAATGAAGAATATTTTTACTTCAATGCAAACTCTCTGGCATTTTTCCATAATTTTTAAATTTCAAAACCACTCATATATGTTTTTCCTCAGGTATGTACCTTGAAAGTAAATTTAATAATATAATAAATAACACCACATCTAAAATTTTAAATTTAATAATCACCGATAATATAAAAAATTTAAATAATTTAGAGATTCAATTAAAAGAACGAATAGAAGTGACAAAAATTATGTTACCTGAAACTATCTTTAATAATTTTATGCAATTTGATGGCAAAAAATATAGAAAAGTGTTTCAGTGTATAAAGCAAAAAAAATCTCTGATACAGATATACCATAAGATGTATCAGAAGTACTCGCACTTGGCGGAAATTTCTCATTTTCTATCAATAGTGAAAATAAACTACCTCTAAATGAATACATTTCAAGTGTAGAGTCGGTCATCTATAACAAACCAGAAGAACTAAGATCTAAATTAATAAATGTCATTGCAAATCACTAAATAAAGACCAGACATAATAAAATTAAAACTAATAATTTCCAAACTAAAATACAAAAACAATTTAATAAAACAAAACAATTTGTTAAGCAAAACCTCCAAATTACTATTCTTAAACCCGATAAAAGTAATAAAACTGTAGTTATGAATACATCTGACTATGATAGAAAAATGAACGAACTACTTAGTGATAGAAGCACTTATAAAAAACTTAAAAGTGATTCTACAAAATTGTTCCAAACTAAAAATAATAAACAAATTAAAA
Organism: Diaprepes abbreviatus; assembly: GCA_034092305.1. Lineage (NCBI taxonomy): Eukaryota > Metazoa > Arthropoda > Insecta > Coleoptera > Curculionidae > Diaprepes > Diaprepes abbreviatus. Next base: position 7,820,764 of record JASJET010000129.1, read on the forward strand.
ACGATTAAAAAATCAACATATATATGAGAATGAACGTAAAAAATTAACAATAATATATATATATATATATATATATATATATATATATATATATATATATATATATATATATATATATATATATATATGTAATGAAACCTAAACATAGACGTTTCTCTCCCGTAACCATTACATGACCATAAAATTTTTATAAAAAAAATTAAACCGAGTTCTAAAAGTGCATTACACAGTGAAAAATAACAATAAATTACTAATGGAGATTAGTGTACCTCGCAATGATTCGAAGGTGACAAAAAAGTACCCATTATATCCAAAGTTGTAAATCAACCTAAAATGAACCATTGACTATTCTTTGATTTTTAGAGTTTTCTAAATACCAATGAAATTGTGTCAAACAAATATTTAGTCTGTCATAGTAAATCCACTATCTTATCTATTTCAAATTAATTTTAGAATGGTAATATAAGCTCCAAAACCTTCCAATATCGATATTTGAAGAACTTGAGACGTAGATTTCTTAGCCCAATATAAATGTTATACTGCAGATTGAGTTTGGATACGCCCCAAGAACCCCGCAATATCAATTTTAGACAAAATCGAAAAATGTAAAATTTTCATTCTCTTCAATATCTAGACTGTCGTATTGCATTTAACATATTAGATTTTCTTAAAATAATTCTATATTTGCTATTTACATCCTTAAAAACGATTCATTCCCACCTTTCAACAAAATCGAAAAATGTAAAATATTTAATCCGTTATATTTGATTCGTCATATTGGATTCGCTATATTGAATCCTGAAAAAATACTCCTAAATTCATAATTTACACCCTCAAGAACCCCATATATCAGTTTTGGAAAAAATCGAAAAATGTAAGATTTTTAGGACACCATACTGAATCTGCTAGATTGAGTTCTTCAAAAAATATTTTAAATTCATAATTAACACTAACAAAAATATCCCAATATTGATTTTAGACAAACTCGAGAGATGTAGAATCATTAATCCACCATTTTGGAACCGCCATATTTAATTTTTCTTTAAAAATTTCAGATTTGTAATATGTGATCCCAAAAACTTCCCCATTTCAATTTTGAAAAAAATTGGAGAAAATTAATTTTTTCGTCCGCCATATTAAATTTTTTAAAAATATTTTGGATTTGTTATGTGCGACCCCGAAAACTCCCCCGCACCAATTTTGGAGAAAATCGTACAAAATAAAAATTTTTTGTCGGCCATATTGGATTCTCCATATTGAATTTTTTAAAAATAATTTCAGATTCGTTGTGTATGACCCCGAAAATTACCTCATACCAAGTTTGGAGGAAATCGGACAAAATTAATTTTTTTGCCACCAAATTGTCAGCGCCATCTTGGATTTTACTGCCCGAATTTTGTCCAAAAAAATATGGAACCACCGCAGCAACTTCTTAAATATAACGTAAAAAATTTCATTCAAATCAGTGTCGCCGTTCCGGAGTAATCGGTGTACACACATAAAAAAATACATAGTCGACGAATTGAGAATCTCCTTCTTTTAGAAGTCGGATAAAAACAAATATTTTACGCCGTATAAGTGAAACAAGTGCAGACAAATGTAAAAAGTGTCACAAATTTGATGTAATTGACTTCTTAAAGAAATTACGGGGCGCCCATTAACAAGAAATAATTTTTAAGTAAGAGTAACATGATCCCATAATTGAAATTAAAAAGATAATTAATAATCCTTAAACGGAGTTTTTATTTCAATCTAATTATTGTCTCCGATTTATGAGAGGAATCTGAACACATTCTTACCTTTTTGTGTAGTTCATTTATACTAATCGACCCAATCTGAGACGCATCATTCATTAAAAATATTTAATCTCTTAATAGAGGATCCTACACAGGAGCCACGAAAATAACGTATTATCCTCTGTCATGCAATATAATAGATAAACAACCTAAAAGAACATGAAAGATAAAAATAAAGTCACAAATTTATGATATGTTGAGTACAATATAACATTTCCAGAAGCAGAATCGAAAATAAAAATAAAATCCAGCTCACTGTTTCCTATCGATTGGCTTCAGAAGCGATACAATATTTATTTTCGGGCGAAAAGTGAAAATAATGGAGTTTTCAGATCTAACGCTTTGCAATTAGATAACTTTTTATCCTGCTGAACAGTATTAGCTTTGAACTTAAAAAATTATTTAGATAAAGTATTCGAATTGGAATGGTACTGATTTTGGGAAATATGTTTTCTACAAAATATATCCAATATATGATATTCGCCATTTAATAAAAAAAAAATATTTCCTAAAGAAAATAGAAAATATGAAAGCCGGTCCCAGGTTTTTAACAACACAGAGTAAATCATAAAAAGGCAATCATGGGCAATTATAAATCCTAAAGTGGATCACTGACACTCCCTAAAGGTGGAAGCAGGAGTGTTCGATATGAGCACGAAAATCAGAAAGGTTTACTCTTTCGAACAACGAAAATGGTCTTTCTAGTAGAAATTTATATACATTGTAATATGGTTATATCTTATAACCAAAATATACATACCACACCAGCTTTTTAAGACGTGTTCAAAGCATTAGATAATGTAAAATATTAATCCATTCTTAAAATTCCACTAGAATGGGATTCTATAGGAGACCTTCCCACATTTATATCCCACTTCTTTCAAAAACGCAAATACAGAATAAGAATTCGCAGTACCCTCTCTGGTTCCCTCTCACAAACAATTGGGTACTCCAGGGAGCTTCCATTATTTCCACACTCTTTTAGTAGCCACAAATTGTATCAAAAAATATATCCCTCCATCAATTCATATAAGATTATTCGCGGAGGACATTTTGATGGAACTATTCCACTGTCAACCAACGCATCCTACAACTAACCTCGAACAACCTTATCACCTGGTCAGTTTCCATCAATTCATCCTTCACCCCTGCAAAATTATTCCTTGTACATTTGTGCTTCAAGAGAAAATACAATATCAACTCCAACTCAACCATGAACTCACAAATCATCCCACTAAACACGCAACATTCATTTCCTAGGCTAATATATGACAAAAGCGTTAACTAGACTGCCCGTATACAATACATAGAATCCTAATCCTTCAGGAACTTAAACGTCATCAGACAGGACTTCATTGCTAAAAATACATAAATCACAATTCCTATCTAAAATTGTCTATGGAAGTATAATTTACTCTTCATCTCCTAATTCATTTCTTAAAAAAATTTAACTCCATATACAACTCAGACATTTCACCCCCAGATCGCAGAAGAATGTAACTTACCCTAAATTATGTAAGTTTACTACACTTTCGCCACTTTACTCCACACTATAATCAATTCTTCAAATCTCTTAATATCCCAAATTTCTCAAGAAAAACCTTTCTTTATCCATGTTAACTTCGCCGAGAAAAAAATCGAATGTCCATTAGATTCCCACTATAGCTCATGTCAACATTTATTTGTTTCCTCCTTAGAGTCATCCTGTATTAGGAATACTACTTCTTCTTCTTATTGCGCCCTCTCCTTCCGAAGGTTGGCGATCCAAATGGCAATTGTGGCTCTGGAAGCTGCAGCACGAAATATGTCTGTAGATGAGCGATCAAACCATCTCCTCAGGTCTTTCAACCATGAATTCTGGCGTCTTCCTACTGATCGTTTACCCTGAACTTTACCCTCTATAATGAGTCGAAGTAGCTCATATCTTTGACCTCTCAGCACATGACCCAAGTATTGAATTTTTCTCTCTTTAATGGTGTTTGGCAGTTGTTTTTGTTTATTCATGCGATGGAGTACTTCGTTGTTAGTGATCCTTTGCATCCATGAAATTCGCAACATCCGCCTATATATGTACATTTCAAAAGCCTCTATTCTTTTTTCTGTTTGTGGGTCCATTGTCCAACTTTCGCATCCGTAGAGTAAGGTAGAGAAAACGTAGCATCTGACCATACGAGTTCTGAGCTCTAGACTAAGGTCTGATCTTGTAAAAAATGTTTTCATGCTCATTAGTGTTTTTCTCGCTTGTTCGATCCTCGATAAAATTTCCTTCTTCGGGTTACACTGGCTGTTGATATTAACTCCTAGATACTTCATTGATGTTACCTGTTCTATTGTTTGTCCCTTGACATGCAGACGTACATTTATTGGAGCCTTTGAAAATACCACTATTTTGGTTTTAGAGACGTTTAGATGTAAGCCTAACATTTCGCTATGATGTACTACGGAATCTATTATGCTTTGTAGCTCTTGTATGCTGTTTGCTATTAGGACGGTATCATCAGCGTACCGAATGTTGTTGATCGTAGTTCCGTTAAACTTGATTCCACCTTGGGCATCGTCTAGTGCTTCTTTAAATATGGACTCGGAATACAGATTAAACAGGAGCGGAGATAGCACGCAGCCCTGTCGGACTCCCCGTCTAATCCACATATCTCCGGATGTTGTTTGTTCTACTTCGACTGTTGCCGTTTGGTGCCAATAGAGTTCTGAGATAATGCGTAGGTCTTGTTCGTCGACGCCGGTTGTTCTCAGAATTTCAATCATCTTTTGATGGTTAACGCAGTCAAATGCCTTTCGATAGTCTATAAAACATGCATATACATCCACGTTCATGTCTCTGCAGCGTTGTGTCATTACATTTAGGGAGAAAAGAGCTTCTCGTGTTCCCATTCCGTTTCGAAATCCGAATTGAGTGTTATCCATCTGATCTTCGCACTTCCTGTAAATTCGTGTATGGATGATTCTGAGAAAAGTTTTAAGGACATGAGACATCAGACTTATTATCCGGTAATCATCGCATTGTGAGGAATTAGGTTTTTTTGGCAGTGTTATAAATGTTGACTTTAGCCAGTCTAATGGTATTTTGCCGGAGTTGTATATGTTATTGAATAATGATGTTAACAAGTCTAGGCTTTTGCTTTCGTTGTCTGCAATTAATTTAAGTATTTCGACGTTGATTTTGTCTGGACCGGTAGCTTTACCATTTTTCTGTGCTTTTATTGCATGGCGAACTTCTTTAGTTATTTCTGGGCCTTTTTCATTTATTTGACTGACTGCGGGTGGTGGAACACTGGGTCTATCATCATCGAAAAGTGTTTGAATGTATTCTTTCCATCTCTCTAGTTTATCTACTGTCCCCAGAATTACCTCGTTATTATTCCCTCTTAAAATTGTTTCTTGCCGCTTTCTGTGTCTGCCTGTCATTTCTTTTACTTTCTTGTGGACGTTAATGGTGTCATATCTTTTCTGAAGTTGTTCGATTTCTTGACATTTTGTTGACATCCAATCTTCTTTAGCTTCCCTGCACTTTTTCCTAATGATTTTATTGAGTTGCTTGTATTCTGTTGGGTTTGTTTTGTGTTTTCTTCTTTCATTCATGAGGTCTATGATTTCTTGCGTTATCCATTCTTGCTTTCTGTTGTTTTTTGTAAATCCAATGTCTTCTTCTTGAATATTTGTTATTTTAGTTTTTAAAGCATTCCATGTTCCTTCAACGTCCTCTCTCCGTACCGATTTCTCCATTGTTTCCATTTCTTTCTCGATCTTGAGACTAATTTCTTTCCTTTTTATGGGGTTTCTCAATTGTGCGATATCTATTTTTCTAGCTACTTTTTCCCTTTTAACTTTCAGGAATCGTTTGAGTCTAAAGTCCATTACAACTGGATTGTGGTCGCTATAAATGTCTGCTCCAGGGTAGGTTTTTACGGATTTCATATACTTCTTAAAGTTTAGGTGGAGTAGAATGAAATCAATTTGATTCCTTACAATTCTTCCTTCTCTGTCTGCAGGTGACTTCCAAGTATACAACCTTCTGGGATGCTGTTTAAAGAAGGTGTTGGCCACCAACAGGCTGTTCTCCACGCAGAATTGTACCAGTCTATCTCCTCTGTTGTTTCTTGTACCAAGACCGCATGCACCTATGTTGTCTCCTTCAGCGCCACGGCCAATTTTGGAGTTAAAGTCCCCCATGATCATCGTCATCTCTCCACTCTTTGTCAGTCGCATTATTTCATCGATGTTGTTATAAAATTCTTCGATTTCTTGATCTGACTTGTCGCTTGTCGGAGCATAAACCTGAACCACATTCAGGTCTCTATGAGTTGTTCGCAGTTTCAGTAGTGCCATTCTATCATTCAGAGGAACGAAGTCCACAACCGACTGTGCCATTCTGTCCGAAACGAGTATAGCTGTTCCATATCGATGCTCTGGGTCGGCTCCGCCTGAATAATAAATGTATCCTTGCTCTGTTTTTTGTTTTCCGGAGCCGGGCCATCTTACTTCACTCAGTCCCAGTATGTCGATTTTCAATCTTCTCATCTCAGCTTCAGTGTTTGCTAATTTTCCGGGCATGAATAAGCTGCGTACGTTCCAGGTGGCAATGCGTACTGTCTTGCCATATAACTGTATTTTGTTTCCGCTTCCTTGATTGTCAATGGTAGACGACGGGGGTATTCTTCACACCCTCTCCCCATTTAAGGGGTGCCTAGTAGTAGTTAAATTTTCTGATTTCTAGAACACCGCAGGCGATATATTAGATAATGTGGTTGTTAATGCAGGTAATGGTACTTATTATTCGAGTTGTGTGTGTAATTGGCGTGTTAATTGTCAGTTTGATTTATTGCGGCACTCTAAGTGTGTGTTAGGCGTGTAATAAGTAGTTGTTCTACAGGGTGATCCAAAAAAGTAAGTAAATAAAATAAATTACAGTTCAGGAACTCCGCTTCTGGGGTGGCAGCTGGGGCGGGCGGTCTGTTGTGGGGTGCAGGGTTTTTTGTATGTTGTTGGTACTGTGTATTTGTTTGTATTTTGATATTTATTTCTATGTGTATGAAAAGAGCCCGGACTATATAGAAATGCCCACGGACTATTGCAGAATTACGTGTGCGGTTGGTATTCCGCTCGAAGGCATTTATGCGAGTATGTAATTAATTTACATAATGTGATCTGGCTGATTTATAATTTATGGAGGGTTTTATCTGGTTTACTGAAGAAATAACTATAAAAATGTAGGTGTTAATGGATTTGTAGTAAGAATAGGTAATTGATATCTATAATGTGTAAAGCAATTCTAGAGGATGTTATAGAAAATACGGGTGTGTGCGGTTTAGGTCTGTTTTTGGTAAATGGTAAATAGTAAATAATTATTTTATATTTTGACAATTATTTATTTAAATAACTATATACATATACGAGGTATATTTAAAAATTATTCATATTCAAAAATATTTTGTCTTCGTTCGATGTATGGTTTCATTTCAGTCATAAATTCTGGAGTAACTCTTTGAAATTTGGTTATATATTCCCAGGTAACTTGTTGTTTGTGCCTTCTAATAAATTCTTCAGATAAGTTTTGATATGTAGAAATATAGTCCCAATTCACCGATGTTTGAAATTCAGTAATAAATTTTTCACTTAATACTTGATACTGAGATATGTAGTCCCAGTTAACTTTTGTAAGATATGTACGAATAAAATCTTCACTTAGTTTTTGTTTTTTTGATAGTATATTCCAGTTCAATTTATCTTGAAAAAAGATAATGAAATTATTTTGGAGGCCTGGAAATGTTGAAATATCATCCCATATTTTAGAACAATCCATTATGGTTATAATGTGCACACAACGCTGGTAATATTAATAATGAGTAATTTATAGAATTATCAACCTTTTAAGAATGCTAAATAATTGTATAAATAATAAACATTACTTAGTGCGCAGATGCATTTTTGATTTAAATGGTAAAAACATAGAGGTTCAGATGGTTTTAAACATGGTTGTTCTGGAAGTTCTGTAACAGGTTTAGAAGAGTATTTTCGAATGTAGTTTGCTTTTTCTTTTCCTTTGACAAATACGTGATTCGCTTTGGCTGTTAATTCTCTAATAATATTCGGGAGCTGGTGCAATGGAGTAAATCCTTCCGACCAATCGATACAATGATGATTTTTCATTAACCATAGAGCTTGTCGGTGCAGTTCATTTGTTAATAATTTAATGTGAAAGGGTTTTTTAAAAACATAATGACATACTTGTGATCCATCATAGGCGGCCAGTTCCTTTGGTACAAATTGGTTATTTTTAGTTTTGAACCCCTGAATGTCTATTACTAAATTCATGTTACTTTTGTACTGAAGGTTCTATGTGGTTTGAAGTAATATAAATAGCTTTTTATAGGCATGCGTATCAGACTAATTCACTTTTGTTAATCCACGAATTATGTCTATTATCAAATCCTAGCCATTTTACATAAACTTTATCACCCTTTCTTTTTAAGATGCGTTCAACAAGATACATTTCAGTATATTTCACTTTTTGAAGTTCACTGGTATAGAACGTGCCTTGAATCTCATCGCTATTGTTATCCGTCAGAAGATAAACTCGAGGATTAGTTTCACGTATCTTGCTAATTTTGAAAATTTCATTTGACCAATTGGGTGTATATCCTTTTTCAAATACTTGGCGATATTTACTTATTCTTACAAAGTCCCCCACTTTAAATTTAGTAGGATTTGAATCAATGATTTTTATAGGGCTATATGTTTTTGATAAAATTTCTTTTTCATTTTTTTTTGTCACATCCCTCGGTTTAAGTCCGATAACAGAGTGTTTTGTATTATTGTAATTATATACAATTTTATCTAAATTATTTAACCATTTATAGTTTCCTTGTAAACTAAACTGCTTCCATAATTTGGTTTTCAAAGTTCGAATTACCCTTTCGACTATACTAGCTTTAAGGTTAGAAAATGTGCTATAATGGTTTATATTATATTCATCCATTAATTTTTTAAAATGTGGATTGTAGAATTCTCCACCCCTAAAATAAAAAAAAAGTGGTATATTAGTAGACAATAAATAAATAATAATAAACTGAGTTCTATATTACCTATCAGATTGAAGATTTCGAGGAACGGCATTTTTCATTTTAAGTATTTTTTTCATGGCATTTGTAACAGTTTTACCTGTTTTATCTTTAATTGGTTCAACCCAAACATATTTTGAGAATGCGTCAATGGCTACCAAAACGTATTTGAAACCTCGATTAAATTTGGCATAAGGGATAAGTGAAATTAAATCTATTTGAAGAAGATCTTTAAGCCCCTTGATAATTGTCTTTCTTCGAGCATAATTTTTACGAGCGGGTTTATGCAATTCATTTACAATTATTTGTTTGATATTAGTCGTACTCATCGTTGGAAACAGCCACCTTTATGACTAACTCTATTATTCCGTCTCCTGTTTTTGGGGAATCCAAAGACCTTATTATCAAAATCTTATCTCCTTCCGATAAAGTTTCCCCTTCAAGGGTGTCAATAAGTTTGTGGTTTAATATAAACTTAATTTCTCGGTGAAATTTTCTACAAGTTTCAATGGTTCCAGAAGGTAAAGGATAAACCCAATTATAGCTTTTTTTATTAATTTTATAGGAAAAGACAGTAGTTGAAGTTCCTAACGTGAATTTGTTTTCTAAGTCACTAGCTAGTAATGGAATAAAACATTGATAATACACATTTTTATCAAAATTTTTGCTGGAAATGTGACTTCCGAATTTATCAATTGACATGATTAAACTATTGTAAATTGTTTGAAACGTTTACTTTTATTGAATTAATTTAGCCTCTCTTAACTCTTCGATTATAGAAATGATTTCGTTTGTATGGGAGGTGTGCCCTGCAGCTGAAGAAGACATCAATAATCGAAGTCTATCCACTAATTCATTCGGGTTATCCCAATACACATAATCAACATTTTGTTTGTTGGTTTTTAATGTTATTCCCTTCCCTAATTTGCCAGTTTTTGGTCGCATAGTTCTGGTAGGTGGAGGAGGTTTGACAAATTGTGATGACACAGATATATCACGAGCAATGTCACTTAAGATTTTCGATCCCTTTTTTGTTAATCCTTTTTTATGCAAATAAGGTAAAATAATTCGTCTAAATTTTGCATATCGATTTGAACTTGTAATTATATTTCCTGTTTCATCTTTATATGCATTTGTTCGTTCTAATATATCCATGTAGTTCTCTAAATCTTTTGATGTATACAATTTAGGTTCCTTTTTAAATAAAAGTTCGTATAATCCAACGGTGCCAGGGTACTTGATTGTTTTAACCTTTATATCTTTTCCAATAAAGTCTATAGGTGCTTGTGTTAAACCTAAGGTAAATTTATTTTCTTGAAAATCGTGAATAATTCCAAATTTATGGTCAAACTCGTTTTCTGTGTCACGTATATTGGCATCAATGTATGATCTAGGTAATTCATCAAAATAGTCTAGATACTCATCATAACCAGGTTGACCTACATACTGTTGTATGCTTTGTCTAGTTTGATTAATTATATCCTCTAGAGTTGCTGTGGGTGTTAGGTCTTGTATTTCCTGCTCTGCGTCATCGGCTGTTGCAATTACACTAGTTTCTTGAAATGGTACTTCACGAGCAGTTTTATTTAACAAATTATCATATCTATTTTCATTAAAAAACGATGGCATCTCTGTAGGAACTTGTGGGGTTTCAGACATTTTCAATTTGGTTTTTTTTTTGGGTGTAGAAACATATGGAAAAACATAACGATCATAATCTTCTTCTTTAATTTCTTGTTTTGGTATAATTGATTCTGTGTGATCAATTTTTGTTATGAGTTGTTTTAGAGGTTGAATTATTGGCTTATAAGATTTTTCTAATTTAAATTCTGTCGCTGCCGTGTCAGATTTTAGTTTTTGATACTTTTCTTTAACGGCTTTTCGCGTTTTAACAAGTTGTTGGGATGTGTGTTTATCCATGTTAATTTTTTAGCGACTGATGGTGTTTCTAATAATTACTTTTAATTTATAGTGAAATAAATCTATCAAAACCCTTACGATACCTTCCTTTCGTCATTTCACAATCTTTATCAACAACTATAAACCCATATTTATCTTTCCAACAATTTTGGCATAATTCTTTGAACTGTTGATATGACATGTCAACACTAACATGATCATCGAAAACGTGTTTTAAATTTGTATTGTCTTGTCTAAACATTATTATTAAGTTTGCATTATCACGAATCAGTTGTTTAGGAATTGATGAATACGTTTGACATAAATAAAAACAATCTACATCTTTGTGACGTCCAAAAGAAAAGTAGTCTCTAATTATATCTTGATTACAAGAAGCAATGTCGTCAAATATTATTATCGAATTTGGACTAACTTCGGCTGGTGGTATAATGTCACCACCCTCTTCATATTCATTATAACCTATTTCTTTTATTGGTTTTATAAGCTGTCTTAGATACTCATATTTAGGTTGATGAAGAGATTTCGAGAAAAGATATATATTTTCAAATCTTAAACCGTTTGGGTGTTCAATTAAGGATATCATAACATTAGTTTTTCCTGATCCCGAGGCACCAACTAATAAACATCTTTTTGATTGCCCTCCAAATAAACCACCATGTTTTTGATATTTTTTTATTTCAGTTTTAACATCAATGTTAGAAATGGGGAGCGTAATTTTAGATTTTCGAATCTTCATATCACTATGTTATTCTAAAAACTAACTTGTAAATATTTTAAAAGCATATTTATAGGTTAGTAATAATGGAAATTGGCTTAGTAGTTTTTAAGAGGTGCTATAAAATGATAGTTCATCAAGATCCTACTTTTATTCACAGCCGAGGTCGTGTGAAGAAAGGATCGGGTTTATTTGATAAAATTATCAGTAATCTACCTTTTGAAGCGCATATTCCAGGATATAGGTGAGTATACATAAAAAAATAGCACCGTTTATTTAAGTTATGTTAAGAAAGTGTTTTTAATTTGCAGATTTTGTGGTCCTGGAACCAAACTAGACAAGCGAATTAATCAAAAAGGAATAAATCCATTAGATAGTGCTTGTAAGGAGCACGATATTGCTTACTCACAGTATAAGGATTTAGAAGCCAGACATAAAGCTGATAAACTCTTGGCGGAAAAATCTTGGGAGCGTGTTATTGCCCAGGACTCTTCTATACCAGAACGACTATCAGCTTTAGGTGTTACAGGTGCAATGCGAATTAAACGAAAGCTAGGAATGGGTTTGAAAAAAAATGAACAGGCTTCAAGAATAGTGAACAAAAAGCGGGTTAAACGTGGGAAGGGATTGAAGGGTAGAGCTAAGAGGAAACGTATAATTAAAACCCCAAAAAAGATAGGTGGTATTTTACCATTACTCTTTCCACTTTTGGGTGCGTTGGGGGCATTAGGGGGAGGTGCAGCAACAATAGCAAAAGCTGTCAATGATTCTAAGGCTGGAAAAAAACAACTTGAAGAGTTCCAAAGACACAATAAAGCAATGGAAACACTAGCAAAGGGCAAAGGGTTAAAAATTAAATCGAGTAAGAAAGGACGAGGAATGTTTTTGGCACCTTATAAAAAAAACTTCCAATAAGTCTTCCTCGGCATGCGTTATCTAATATCGATTTGAATAAAATTATTAACACATTAGAAATACCTCATTTTAGAGGTATCTTTATGAGAAATAATTTGCCTAGGAAGATTAGAAATTTTGAATGTGGTATCGTTAATCTAGACGATAAAGATGGCGAGGGATCTCACTGGACTGCTTATATTAAGAAACAAAAAGAAATTATTTATTTCGATCCTTTTGGAAACCTAAGGCCGCCCCTTGAACTGATTTATTATTTTAATAGTTCAGGGTATAATAGAATAAAATATAATTATGATAGTTTACAAACTTATGGTTCTTCTAAATGCGGACAACACTGTATTATGTTTTTATATAATAATTGTAAATAACAAAATTTTAACATTTAAATATAACCCGTTCGAGAGACAAAATGTCCACTACTTTCACAATTTCCGGAAATGAATCGGTTTTGAGTGCAAATTTTAATCCACCAATATATTTAGAAGATGACAAAGATTACTTTATTGGTTTGGCAGATTTTGAAACATTTTTCACAATACCAAATATAGAAAGGGGTTCTAATAAATTCTATGTGGGTACCAAAGTTATAACAATTCCAGAAGGTTCTTATGAAATTAACGATTTAGAAAGAACTATTAAAAGGGAAATGTACGAGAAATTTCCTATGGAAAAATTCGATTTATATATCAGGGGTAATACGAACACTCTAAAGACGATAATCAAGTGTTCTCATCCGATTGACTTTACTCACGAAGATTCCATTGGAAAATTGCTTGGTTTTGAAAAAAGGATTATTCCTGGTAAAAGGAGAATGGAATCCGATAATGTTATAGCAATTTTAAAAGTAAACGCCATTTGCATTGATTGTAATATAGTGACAGGTTCTTTCCACAATGGCAATCCTGTTCACATAATTCATCAATTTTTTCCATCTGTGCCCCCTGGTCATAAGATAGTAGAATCCCCACTACCCATTTTGTATTTTCCTGTTAGTGTTAAAACAATTAACAATATAACTATAAAAGTGGTTGATCAAGATTATAATTTAATTAATTTTAGAGGTGAAACTATTACTGTGAGACTCCATCTAACGAGAACACTAAAGAACAATGGTTATTAGATATAATAATAAATTGAAAGAAGTAAAACTTACAAAGCCTGAAACTGTTTATAAAAAAACAACTCAAAAAAACATTGTTAGTTCGAAATCAAACCTGAAACGATTGACAGCAAAAAATCGTCAATTTTTACGTACCTTAGGATTTAAAGTGTTTCCAAAATAATAATGGACCTTTTAAACATTACCGAAAAGCTTCTTGTTGACAATTCTATTTTAAGCTCGGAATTACACACGTATCAACCCTTTGTTACATCAAAATTTGAGTATAACGATGAAATTAGGATTCCTATTCAAGAACTTGATACTTACACATTACCTTGTGAGAGTCTTTTATATATTGAAGGAAAATTAACCAAGGATGATGGAACTAGGGCTACCAAACTTAAGTTTATTAATAACGGGGTGACTTTTCTATTTAGAGAAATTCGTTATGAATTAAACGGTGTAACGATTGATTCTATTCGAAATGTTGGTTTAACATCTACAATTAAAGGGTATCTATCCTATAATACCAATGAAAGTATCAAAATGCAAAATGCTGGGTGGTTTCCAAAATCTGATTCTAGTATGACCGTTACCGATAAGGGTGCATTCAATGTCTGTATACCTTTAAAAATGCTGATGGGATTCTTTGAAGATTATCAGAAGATTATAATGGGGATGAAACAAGAATTGGTTTTAATTCGTGCTAGCAACGATTTAGATGCAGTAATATGCGAAGACGAAAGTGAAAAGCCAAAAGTAGAATTTGAAAAATTGTGCTGGAAAGTGCCACATATTACAGTTGATATACCACAACAGTTAGCTCTTACTAAAATATTAGAGAAAAATATCGAAATTGTTATGGGTTTTAGAAGTTGGGAGTTGGTGGAGTATTCAGCGTTACCTTCAACTACACGACATACTTGGCCAGTTAAGACCGCCAACACTCTTGAAAGCCCTGCCCATTGTATATTATCATTATCGAAGGATAAAAGGGGCAAAATAAAGGAGGATATGAGCAAATTTGATCATTGCTTCCTAACTAATGTTCGAGTCTTTTTAAATTCTGAAAGATATCCGTACCACGACTTGTATCTAAACTTTGAAGAAAATAAATTTGCAACTCTTTATGAAATGTTTGCAAATTTCAGAACATCGTATTACGAAAAAACAACAGAACCAATTTTTACTCCTGAAGAATTTAAAAGCATATGCCCAATTGCATATATAGATTGTTCACACCAAAAGATAAATATGCAAAGTGGTTCTGTTGTAATGCGTATTGAATTTGAAACTAGTAAAGATACAGAAAAGGGCACTTCAGCCTATTGTCTTATTCTTCATGATAAAGTATTTAGCTACACTCCTCTTACAAAAATGGTTCGACAAGTTTAATTATATTGTTAAATATATTATTTTTTAAAATGTATAAAATAAAACTACAATAATTGAATAAAAATATTTGTTTTATTAAACCTTTGATTATAAATAAATAATCTATAATTTACATTTAATATACTATCTAAAATAGATTCGAGATTTTTTATTCTTCTTTGAAAATGGATCCTATTTGAGAAGGCTTCAAAGTCCCATTCTCTGGCCTTTCTGTACGCAAAGTTCCACACTACCATAAAGTACACTTGATTTTTCGATTCGTTAAATGTTACTGATTTCTTCATAATAGTAGGTGGGCTTCTTTATTTGATATTTCAACTTATACTCCAGTAAATCAGGGTGTTTTGTAAGTAATTCCAACATAGTGCTAATATTTTCATTGTTGGGGTTTTGTTTCGGCGACAGAATATTATAAACATTTGTGAGCAAATCACCTTGTTGCCTGTTTGCATCGTTTTTCAGCGTATTAAAGTATTTTTCAAATTGTTGGTTTTTTATCATGTTTAGTCGATATTCAATTACAGGTATTAAATCCCATAGTTTGTTGATGCTTTCACAACCAAAATAAATATAACGTTGATTGTCGTGTTTTATCTTCACCACATTATAATCATCAATTTGGTCAAAATAAATGGTAAAGTTGTTGAATCTAATAGGAACATCAAAATAACCAGTACAATAGAAATAACTTGTAATTGTACCTTGATGTTGTAGTAAACACTTCCAATCGTCCTCGTTCAGTAATACGGACCCATCAAATGCTTTACTGGCAGCAAGTTCTATGCATGGTAAAAATTCATCTCGAAGGTTTAATCCTATGTTCACATATTTCGTATTCGAATTGTTTAAATAATAAAGTTTGCCATTTAAAAGGTCACAACTTTCGTACTGGACTATATAATTTGGTATCGATCCTGTATTAGTACTGCTCGAAGCAAACGTATTCATCATTTTCTATTTGACGTACATACGCGCACACACTAGATTTTCACACTGCGGTTATCTTTTATATGTCAGTTGTCGAGGAGTTGAAAAATTAAAAAAGTGGGGACTCTATCTTAACTTTTTATAAAATATAAAAATTACAATGCTCGAGGCTATCAATATTGCACAACACAAACTGTAGCATAGAAAGTAATTACAGGAGATGTCGTGACAAGAATTCTCATTGAAAGGTACCCACTCAGAATTAAATTTACTCCTGTTTGAATATGTGTAAATTATTTTGAAATACCTGAAATCACTTTTTTCCAACTCGAAGCTATCCATAGTATACGAAAAAACCGGCAAATCTTCATTAATTCTGGTAATCTTCATTGCTTTACAAGAACAACAGTCTATTTCGGTATTGTTATTTTTATTAAAACATATTTGAGACTCGGCAACTTTCGGTTGATAGTGAATATATAATATATTACTAGCTGTCAACCAATAGAGTAAAATAAATTTCATTTTGTTTGTTTTTAACTTTTTTTACAAAACACTGTTGGATCCACTAATAGCAGTAGTAATATAAGTATAAAAAAAACAACTGTCCAATAATTCTTTTTCGATGTTAGTGCTTCCCTTTGATTATTATTATTAAACGTTTTACCCAACCATAAGATGTGCGCAAGACTACAATGTGATGCAATCTTATAGTGTTCCTCTATCGGGCAATCTTCCTTTTTCCACTTAAAAATTTCAACTGAACAATAAGCACACTGGCAAATATCTAGGTATTGTGTAAAATAAAATCCTGCCTTTGCTAAGTTAATTGGGTTGACGGCACCCCTCCAATTTTTAAATGTCAAGAGTCTTTCTTCAAAACTCTTCCTAACTTTATCTGAATCTAAACTTTCCAAGCACATTCGGATATAACAACTAATAATTATCCTTTGTTCGCTACTTTAAATATACGTTTTTGTTAGAACTAACCTACCACACCCACCAGCCGTAGAAAAAATGCTTTAAACTTGTCGAGACTCGTTTTTACTAATGTTTTCATTCCCTTTAACCTTATACAAATGAATGTCTACTTATTTATTTTTTCGAGATTTTAATTTAGTATATATAGAGAAAAATAGTGGTGATGGTGGTGTTTAACAGATGTCTGGACCAAAATATGTAGCGCCCGCTCCCACCCCCGCACCATCATCTATACGCTGATACAGGGTCTCTGATAAGTAGTAAAAGATCTAATTACGAGGTAAGATCGAACTGATGAAATTTTGTAGATTTTTTCCTTTTTTTATTCAATAACTTAATAAATTGCACTTTATTAGTTGTTACCCTATTTCTTTGTTTTAAAGGAGAGGAAAAAGGAATATAAATAAAAACACAGACACTGAGAACAATAGGTTTTTATTTTTCATTAGAAACACACAATTCGGAACTGGGTTTAAAGTTTTAATTTTAGTGTGAGTATACCCACACACAACACATGTTTGTCTTATTTCGTAACGTCTTAGTTTGGTGGTTCTTTGTTTCTTTGTCGGTAACGATGACATGGTTATTATATACACCCTACAGTGATTAAAATAAATTTATATAAATTTTTGTTTTAATATAATAACTAGGAAATTTAAAGTACAATATATCATTTAAAAGAGAAAAATACTAATATTCAAGACAAATGATGCTTTACAAATCATCTCGCAAAGAATAATGCCCATATGGTAAAGTTTTAATGTTACATTCACATATTTTCCGCTTATCATCTGACCTATCTAATACAATTTTATTTTGTTCAAAAGTATATACATTCTGACCCACCGATCTAATTAAATATTGTTCTTTTCTCAAGCGTTCACCACTCTGTAAACATTTTTTATAGTATTCTAAATTTAATGCCCTTATTGTTTGTGAAGGAGTCCCCTTTGCAACACACTTACTTTCGCTTGTTTTGTGAACCTTAAATGAATACATTTTAGGTCTAAGACCAACAAATTCTTCTAGTATTTTACCACTCAACTCATCTTTCATTACACCCATTACTTTTTTATTCACTTGTGGAATACCATATGGGTTGTTAGATGGATAATCTGAAGTATCAAACCACTTAGTTAAATCACCCTTAATATCTTCATATACATCGCTAGTCTTAATTAAATAGATACCCGAATCAGTGTCAGAATAACATAATTTTAAACGGTCAAGAGGATATTTGTTCAACATATATTCATAATGAAATTTGTATAACCGAACCTTTGCTAAATCTAAAACTGTAAAACCGATAAATATGGGCTGATTAAAATATACTTTACATCTATTTAATTCAACAGCAACACACCCTTCATCGAAAATTACTCTGTCTTTAAAATTTGGTTTAGAAATATAATAATTTACCCCGTACGAACCCTCATATTTTGATATCAATTTGACATCTCTAAATTTTCTTACATTTTGCATTGATTTTCCAAAACAAGCATTATTATTTAATTTATAATAATGCACTTCAAACTCATTTACAGCCTGCGCTCTTAAGCGAGTGTTTAACGATATATAAGGCTCCATCCAGGCAGATTGCTGAAAACTTAAAACTCTATGAATGTTCTTTAATTTAAGACCATGTTTAAGACATTGTTGAAGCGCAATGTAATGTATTACATAATTTTTTTTGTCGTAAAGAGTAGCTAAAAGTTTCTTTTGTTTACCCCCCTCAGGTGCTAAACGTTGTGGGCAAAACGGTAAATCTGAGTGTAAATCGTGTAATTCAGTGGGGTATTCTAAATCAACCTCTAAAATAAAACCTACTGATGCATCAGATGGGACATTTTTTATTTCTAAATTTTTAATTTCATTGGGTTTTAACCATCGAAATTCACACAAGGGAAGAGTTTGGGACATCGCAAATCCATATTGATTGTTTATATCGAAATACATTAAAAATACATCCTCCAAGTTTTTATCATAATTTTCCATATATTTGTTATTAGCCCTAGCGTGTCTATGAATACATGTTGACAAACCACCTCTGATACCCTGTTCTATAAAATGTAACATGTCAATATCTGTAAGAAGCTCAATTTTTACTCTTGTGGTGTATAACATTAAAGACCAGGATAAACTCGGGGTTCCAATATAAAAAATAGGGTCAATTTTATAAGTTTTTATAGTAAGATTCCTAAACGACTCAAAAACATCTGCTAAAAGAAGAATGTCTGTTTTCATATATATATTCGAATAGTCTAAGATATTTTTACATTTGAAGGCTGACCAAACATTTTGAGCATGTTTATAGTCTATATCAGAAATATGTTTATTTTTTATTTTATCAAAAAATTTATCTTTTGGCGGTAATTGAGATTCATATAAGATTTCAAAAGAATTTACGTAGCTATAAGGGAAGACGCCTTTCTTAAACAAAAGTCTAATATGTTCTATAGGCCAATTATGGAGCATATATTCACTAATTTCGTAGCTCGTTAAAAATGATGAAAGACGTTCCAAACTAAATAATAAAAAATTTATGCTATCTATAAACTTTAAGTGTATAATTTTATAGTACTCACGGTTATCTTTTGAGATTTTCAATTTAAGTTTCTTTGTAAAACATTTATATTTTTCCTTATTATAAGGTAACACTATAATAGGACCCTCCAAATCAGAACAAAGCTTTTGAATAAAAAATTTACTGTCAAAATTAGATAGATTGTGGAATACCACTGGAATGAAATTTGGAAGCTTATAATTCAAATTACAAGTATAATGTGCTGCACCTCTGAATTTCCCAGTTAGGTGACAATGATCTTTAACCTTAAAATCAGATTCAGAGAAAGCTTGCTCACAAATATGGCATACAGAGGATTCTTCAAAATTAACTAATTCCTGAGGGTTTAGTTTTCTCATGGGGATAATATTATCAAATGTTTTACAAACAAATTCAGCGACTTTATACAATTCACTTATAAACCAATCAATACAGTCTCGACCCGAATAAGATTCAAATTTCCATAGTGATTTGTCATAAGAACAGTGCAGAAAGTAACCTATATTATACGCAATATGTTTTTCTGTGGCTGTTATATAAGAACATTCAGGTGAAGGCATAGAATTTGCAATTGAAATTGGTAAAGTTTCTAAATCACAATACAGTGCAAAGGGGACCCTTTCCTTATGAGAAAAATTTTTAAAATATACAAACTTATTTTTTTCGTTGGGCATTACGCTTTTTACACTTTTAAATTCTGAACAGTAAGTACTGTGACTGTTTAACTTTTGTTCAGTTGAGAAAATTGATAGGCATCTGTAACAAATAAATTTTTTTGTTCCGCGTGTTTTGTATTGATTTCCGAGTAGTCTACTAAAATGTTTGATCCAACAAAAATGATAACGCGTTTCATTTTCATTTATCCTATCATTTCCCTCCTTAGTTTGTATTAATAACAAATTAATATGCTTTGGTTTAATAACATCTGAAACAATTATAGGTACTATTTCATATTTATCTTTTTGTGTTTCGGGTGTAACTTCATCATTGCTCTCATTTTCGCTCTCACTTTCACTAATCAACGTAATTGTTTCCCCGACATAAAATTTATTTGATTTATTTTTTTCTTTAATGGTATATATATTTACAGTTAAGTTATTTTGTTTTTCAAATTTTGATAACTGATTAAGAGTAAATGGTTGACTTATTCCTTCTAGACTTAAAACTTCAGAATAATGTCTATATGAATTAACTCTATGAACATTATTTTTAGCCGGCTCCAATGCTGAAGTTACAGCCCAAGCAAAACATGCACCATCATTTGTTTGAATATTTACACAGCATTTTTTACGTTTAATTTCATCAGGTAAATCTCTGTAACAAGCCCCGACCGAAAAAATTGTGCATCTATTAATTTTGATATCTAATTTAATTATTTCTTTAAGAGTATACCCCGATCCCTGATCACTGAATTCTGATAATTTTCTTAAAATTACATCAAAAATATTCTCTTTATAAAATTTTTTTGCTAAATTAATATTATATAAAATTTCGTTTTTAGTATTTATAAATATATCTCTTTGATTTATATCTTCCCCCGCATCTGAATCATTTTCACCCCCTTTAGGAATAATAAATTTTCCCAACATAGTTACATTAATTTTACACGGAAAATTATTGACTCTTTTAACCAAGTCGGGGAATATTATTTCGATTTCCTGTAAAAATTTGATAGGATCTAAAAAACCTAAAGTATTTCTAATTTCTATAGTAAGTAATCTACATTTAAAAGCTGTCTCCACGATTACTGGTTCTAGCTTTGTAACCCCCGACATTCTCACTCACTCAAAAATTCGAACTCAATGTCATTAATTTCGCGACCTGTTGATATCTTCCTTTTTCCCCTATAAATAAATAGGACTTTTTTACCCTTATTTATTGATTCTAGGTATTCATCTGACAAATCCTTAAAGCGTTCGGGTAACCATAGAGCCTTCCCCTCTTCGAAAACTATCAGAATTCTTCGGCCGTATACCGTGTCGACCGCTCTGAATTGTAAAATAGGTTTTTTTACATTTATAGGCACATCAGCAAATTTAATCACCTCATAGTCTAATTTTCCTAGAAAATTAAGAGTTTCAAGTGTATTCATGTTCTGCAAATAAAAATGAAGGGTGAGTTGTGTTTGAAGATTAATTTCTTACTTTTTGAGTGTGAAAATAAAATAAGCGAGGAAAATAAATTAATTTTATAAAGTGTTAGTGAATACCCCAAATGTTTCGTATATATTTTCTTTAGAAAAACCTATAATATTTTGAGCTGTAATTGAAATTAATTTAAAACATAATACAGAACAACAAATTTGACACCAGCTGATATTAACCCCAATTTCTTGTAAAAGAGATTCTCTAGAAATATCTTCTTTAAGTTTTATTTTTTTAAATTTTGCATAAGTTAAATTACATCTGGACCAAATAGACCAATAAACCCTCTTAAAACATTCGGGGCAACATATTATAACACACCCATACCAGCATATACTATAGCACCCTCAAATTATTTCATGTCTTATATAATCGTCGATAAAATCCAAAAAACTAACTGAATTAATTCCCCCATTGTGAAAACCACCCCATTTTTTATATAATCTTAAATAATATTCTGAAACACCCTCTTCAAACTGAAGTATAGAATTAATTAAAAAATTATTATTTTTTTCCTGTTCTAAATACACATTTTTAAATTGATTTAAAAGCTGGCTTTTTAATTGTGATGGTATAGGTAATGTTATAATACCTAATCCACTTGTTAATTTTCTCAAAATAGCTTTTGATGCAAAGGATTTTAGAGAAGGTACTTTTTTATTTTTTATTATATTTTCACACTCACTAAAATCAAAATCTTCAACGTCATTAAAATCAGACATTATAAAAAATAAAATGGAAAATCTACTTACGTTTCTTTTCTTTATTTCTGACGATGGAAACTACTTGATTATTACAATAATTTTCCGTTTAAATTCTTCTATTTATATACGTTGCACATTCACCTTATTCGCCTTGATGGAAATAAAAAATCACAAACTAGGTGCGCAATTGCATATAAATACTGCATTTATTACCTAATGTTCGCAAACTGAAATCATTTACATTAGATACAAGACAAAGTAAAAGTGTAAGTAAAATGTTTTCGTCATATAAAAATAGTTTTATTCAAAATTATAATGAAAAAGAAAAGATATATAATCCTAAAAGTTTATTTATTATTTCTTTAGGAAATTGTTTCAAACCAGTATTTAGTATTCCTAATGGTTTTGTAAAACTATTAACAGGCAATCTCCAATTACCTTTTTCAGTTCAAAAACAACTTTTCAAAAATCGACATAGTCTTTGGAAAATCTATTTTGAAACTTTTAAATGTGATATATTTGACTGTATTAACCACATTAATTTAAATAGCGGATTAATTGAGCCATGTTGCCAAATATTTTTAAACAATATCGATAATTCTAGTTTAGGTAATTTTTCTATCAAAAAATATAAATATATAATTAGTGTAAATAATAAAGTATATGAAATTTGTAAAAATTGCTATAGTTATTTAAAAAAAAACAACCAAAAATTTGTTGTATATAAATACATTCATTATTTTAAAAAATACCATAAATGTACATTAATAATTAATAACTTTAAAGGTAATTATTGCCAAATTTGTAAAACCGGTTCATTTTTTTTCTCAAATTTGACATTTTTTCCTTTGTCGTGTGTATCTTTTGAAAATAACTCGGTGGAAATTGGTAGCTCCAATTCTGATTGTCTCGATATAGAAAGCTCCGATGATGACTTATAAAGGTAAGAATTTTTTTAATAATATAAATTTAACTTTTTATTATTTTTAATACATGTCTTCAATAAAATATATTAATCCACCAAGTTTGGAATTTCTTGCTATTCAAATAATTTAAATCCAAGATATAACAAATTTACCTCCCTCTTTTTAATGAAATTAACTCATATTGACGTTTTGAACCTTAACAGGATCATCACTAAAAACGGTATATGAAAAATGTAAGCGTTTCATAAAGTACCAATAGCTTTAATTTTTTCTAAATTATACTTAAACTTTTTGCACAAAAATTTATTTAACAAAAAAAAAAACATTTCTCTAAAATTTTACAGATGACTACCCATAAATTTTAGAAAAAAACACCTGCTAACTAGGAGCAACCTCATATAGTGCAGAGCTCGACCTATATAACTTCGAAAATTGTCCCATCCTCCCCCAATGGAAAAAGCACTCTTTTCAACACTGACCCGCTCACTCTGGATTTACATCTTTTTATTTGTAACATAAAAACCTTAGGGTAAATATTTAGATCCCTTGGTAAATAAGTTTACTACATTAATAAATTTCAATTAATTTTTGTTTAGTTTCTTTTATTTAAAAATATATCCAATCCTTAAAATTATAAACCAACCAGATTAGAATTGCTTTCCTCATTCTAGATATCAATTACCTACTATTAACGCTAACCCAATAACATTTACATTTTTATAGTTATTTCTTCGCTAACCAAATAATATCGCCATAAATTAAATACACACTCGCATAAATGCCTTCGAGCGGAATACCAACACATAAATTATAAACCAGCCATCGAGCGGAATACCAACCGCACACGTAATTCTGCAATAGTCCGTGGGCATTTCTATATAGTCCGGGCTCTTTTCATACACATAGAAATAAATATCAAAATACAAACAAATACACAATTATTTCACATCTCTCTCTACAAATATACACAACACAGTACCAACAACATACAAAAAACCCTGCACCCCACAACAGACCGCCCGCCCCAGCTGCCACCCCAGAAGCGGAGTTCCTGAACTGTAATTTATTTTATTTACTTACTTTTTTGGATCACCCTGTAGAACAACTACTTATTACACGCCTAACACACACTTAGAGTGCCGCAATAAATCAAACTGACAATTAACACGCCAATTACACACACAACTCGAATAATAAGTACCATTACCTGCATTAACAACCACATTATCTAATATATCGCCTGCGGTGTTCTAGAAATCAGAAAATTTAACTACTCCCCGGACTGAAGGCCATTTTTATATTTTCGTCTGCCATTTAGATTTTTGGAAGATATACTACAGTATATTCTGTACCGCAGTGGGAAAACCGTTTTCGCTGCTTCAGCTACGCTTTTCCGTGTTCGGAACTATACCGCTTCGGAGTCATTCTTCTTGCGCTATAGCCCAATTTTGATGAAACTGCTGCCTTTCACCAGTGCAGCCGCCCATTCTGGGTCAGACGCTGCTCAATTGCTAGTTTTGGTCCACCCCGGGTATTTCATTTCTCCGGTACCGCCTATATCTAGGAGGCATTCCCCTATCCGCCACCTGGGGAGGCGCCCGATGGAGGACTAGCAACCCCTCACGGGTTGGAATACTACTAAACTCTTACAATTAAACAAAGAAAAAGATAGGACCCTTCTTACTTAATAACATTACCATCAAATTCTCCCATCCGAGTTTAACAACAATGAACTAATATTTACAGATAATTCCAAGAAGGATGCATCCGTGGGCGCCACATATTACACAAAAAATACAGAAAAGGTATTTACACCACATGAATCAACCACCATTCCCACTGCAGAAATATTCGCAATCCTTAAAGCCCTCCAATATTGCCCAAACTTCCTAGACTAAAGGGCTTAGAGTCACAGAGTCCCTCAATTCCATTTACTTTATTGAACCATATTGCCCTTAATACCCACTAATCCAACTTGACTCTGATCTACAGGACTTTATCGACAACCTACAAATAATCAAGAAAAATTTCTTTACTGACACCTCCTCCCCACCTTACCGTGATGTCTAGGCTTCCTATTGGTCTTAATAAACTAACACATAAGCACCTTTTAAATAAATTATCCTTTAACGAAATCTGACAACACCTTGACATAAGATACTTCTCTCATGTCAAAATTCCAACAAACGTAATTACATTTACTAAAAATATTGGAATACACAACCTATTAAAAGTAACCAAAAGTGAAAGAATTAAAATAAAATTAACCCTAAAAGGCCAAGTAGTCGATGCGTTCCTAATTCATGTAATTCCATCTGTTTGAGAAGGATATAAACAGAAATAATACAGCAGTAGAGATATTTCGGAGGTGTAATATCACCTGAAACCGCCAGGTGTCTGTTAACAAGGTTGCTTGGATTTATATCGATCCGGAATGACTTGCAGTCATGGTGAGATGTAAAACGCCCAATGTGATCTAAAAATCGAGGATCAGATACCACTACTTTCTATGCAATCATTCAATTGTGACGCGTTTTTCATAAGGAAGCAAGTTGTGCTCTACGGATCTACTGTATTTACGGCAGCGGAACATCAGTCAGTGGATTTTTATGGTGCAGTCATCGATGAAATGCTCAGCGCCAGGGTATCAGTTTGGAGGAATCTACTTACAATCGGGATATCCCTGCTCTCTGAACTGTTCAACTGTTTGACTGCCCGATGGTCAAAACATCCACCCGATGGTCAATTTTCAGGCGATCCAGAGGTCAATTGCGCGTATGAGTGCTAGCAGCTGGCTACCAATTGTTACCTGAAATGTTAATAATGGGAACTAGGTAATGAAACAAACAGTTTTAAAACATCCTGTATCCAGTATTCCATATTTATATAAAGAAATGGCGTAAAACTAACTAACAACCTCAGATGTACAACAAATAAACAATTAAACGGTCTGGATGGTAAGAGTAAGAATATTTTATGAGCGCTGTTTAAAACAAAACAGTACTAAAAGCATTGGATGTGTGTGTGTGTGTGTGTGTGTTTATAGGTGATGGTAGGAAAGAAAGAAAGGAACCGATGCCGCCCGTACTTCTAAAGGTCCTCGACAGCGTCAGTAGGATGGAACGACATTGCCGGTATTTACAAGGGTCCTCGACAATGTCGACCAATGGCGGTAGGAAATAAGGAAAGGAACCGACACTGCCCGTACTTATAAGGGTCCTCGACAATGTCGACCAATAGCGGTAGGAAATAAGGAAAGGAACCGACACTGCCCGTACTTATAAGGGTCCTCGACAATGCTGGCCATTAGCGGAGTAAGAAATGTAATGGATGGTGAAACACCATATACACACAAGCCTAGCCTCACTCCCATTATTAAACCAGGAAGGCGCGGTCCGGCTGGCGACCCAGGCAATCCATTGCAACTGTTGACCAGGGTGGAGAACATGCAGTTCTCCCTCAAATTAATAGACAGCTCGAGCTTAAATAGCCGGTTCAAACTCCCACTACGCCGACGAGTGATGGCGTGGGGTGATCGCGCATACAATACTACTGTATACAGCGCGCGATTAGTATGGACGGATGCTCAGAAAACCATCGAAAAATGCTATTTCCCGGCATTGCGCGGCAAATCTAATTATACACTGGCAATATTGAAACTTTAAACATTTTCTCCCTCAAGAATCAGATTTTTCGGATGTACAATAAATAAATGAAGTCTCTGCGAACATACTCATACTCAAAAATTTAGTAACTTCGTTACACAATCAAATACATATATAAATAATAAACTTTTATGTCTAGAAAAACAGGTATTTTCATAATTTTTTTTAGATCAATAATCTAAATTTTGAAAACCTTTTAAATTTTTTTTTAAACAAATTTTCAATAAGTCAAATTATTCTTAATTATTGAAATTACCTGTAGTTAAGAAGCAGTAAGTTTTCCTTATAAAACTAACTGACTCCCTCTAGATACACAAAAAGAAAGTTCCCTTTATTAGTACTAGAACCACGACCTACTTGCCTCCGCAATATGATGAGCAACTTTAACCTTATAAAGGTTATAATACCAACTGTAACAATCTCACCCTAATCCTATCCCTTAAAAACTTCCAAATATTATACGATCTATCTGAAAAAAATACGAATAAACAATAAAATCGTGGAGTAGGTTTACGTCCTCTTTTATTTTAACCTTACCTTTAATTAGTAAAAGTTCTCATCTAAAAATTACAGAAGGAGGGTGACAAGAAATGTGTTTTCGTGCTCCGTCGTTAGACGCACGCAATAAGATATAAATGACATTTGACTACTTGCGTGTATATCTTTAACAATAAGGGGGCGAAGGGGTCGATCTTAAGGGATTATATAATTTATATATTGCTTTGTAAAATTTAGGGAGATTAAGTATTTCCAATTAATAAAATACAATATTTTTACTATAGGAAAGATGCAGTTTCATAATTAGCAGTCATTCATATTTAACGATTATTTTTTTTTATTAATATTTTAAAATGTATGATATTTTAGAGAATTTGTAATAATACACAGTGTCCCTAAAAGGTCTATATAAAACGCAAGAGAAAATTACTGAGCCCAAACTCTGCGGATCTAGCCGAGTTAAGGTAAATTCGGCTAAACCCTCCTATTTTAGCATCAGGAATTTGCACTAGCATTTCATTCACACCCTTTATAGACACATTGTTTGTTTTTGGAAACAGGTACATCAAAACTTATCTTATCTAGGAGAAATAGGGAGCATAAAACTTGGATTCAACAAATTTTAATGTAAGAAATATAAATATTTCGTACAATATTTATCAAGCAGTTTATAAATTAGTTAATAATTTCTAACATAATAGTTATATCAGGGTTATTAAATCAAACTTCGTCATACGTCCGGCCAAATTAACACAGTCCTTTAATCTATTTTAATAATAATAATTCTCTGCGGAACATATTAGCCTTAAGCAAAAGGTAATTTTCTCCAGGTAAGTTCGTGTATTGTTCGTAAAGCCGGCCTGAATTCAATTAATATTTTAACCTACCAGACTGAACTTTCCAAGATAAAATAGAGAATAATAATTAATTTCTAAAATAACACAACGTAGGGGTTTAACACGTTACCGTTTTTCTACCCCAGACATAAAGGAAAAACATACGGACAGTTTATTTCTAAATATATCCCTGGTACTCTTTGTAAACGCGTTTCGACCACCTAATGGTCTCATAAGTGGAGCTGTAGAAAACCCAGAGCAACATTCATAGGAAACAAGTGTCTACATAAAACATAAATTCCTAGATATGTCAGCTGGATATCAAACCTGCAGACTTTTTCGATGTCGAATTGAAAACATCTTCATTCAAACGACATCTATATATATACATGGCTTGCGTTCGAGTAGATTGATGAAACACAAAATTCAAATTAGCATATCTCGGCCAAAAAAAAAGATATCTGAATATTCCAAGGTTTATTTTAAAGAGAATTCTATTAGTTTTATGAAATAAATACCTTGTGATTTCATATAACCTCAGATTTGTTGAAAAACAAAGCTTTTTTGCATTTTTAGGTTAAGATATCTCAAAAACCTGACACGATGAAGTAATTCTAAAGCCGGATTCGGATTCATCATACCAAAGTTTTTCGGCCTTTGTAATCATTTAAGAAGGTGGCTTAGAGGCAAGGTCGTCGTTTGAGGTGTCGGGGACGCCGTATCAAAAGTATGGAGAAACTAGTATCCGAGACGAATCCTTGGTGCAGACCACATGACTCTCAGCCTAAAAACTAGGGACTTGTGCCATTCAGATCCTAGCACCTATATTGGGTAAAGGAGGCACGACCTTAGAAGTAAATGTGTGGTAGAGTTCTTGATGTACCTCGGTGCATTGAGTCCTCTTATCGTGTCCTGTCAGGTAGGCTTGACAAGCTAAGACAGGTCATGCGGGAAAGAGGGCTCAAGCATGGCTGGCTTCATACTCCTCTTCTCGGTGTTCGTCTCACCGGGTTCGTGGCAATTCGCTGATAGACTCCTAGGCTGGACAGTGGGCATTACGGAACTCATTCGTATGCGAGTTTAGCTAAATTGCCGTCCCAATCCACGGCGATGGTTATGTGCTCGTCGTTCGAGGTGTCGGGATTCAAGTGGATGAATCCTAGTATCCTAAACGAAGCTCCTTTGGCCACCGTACCCTAACAGCCGGGTATAGACTATATATGCAGTCATAGTACCTTGGTTGATTCCTTCTGGAAACCAGAGTACTCCAATATCGGGCTATTCGCGCACTGTATTGGAGAATACCTGATTATAACAGGGGAACTCTGCGGTGGAGTGCTCGAAGATCTCCAGAATACACCGAGGACGACCACAAACAATACCCTAGGCGCCAATTCCGTAGCAGGAGGCTGTGGTAGATACGCAAAAGTTTATCCAGGAAAATGAGTATCTAGTGATATCAAACGTGTTAATTAGGGTAATATGTAGTACGCCATTAGTAGAGCTTTATCTGGGAGTTGGTATTTATTGAAGACTAAGAAAAATTTTCAGCTGTTGTTTTCTTAAACGATATTTTACTTTAAATCGGGCTCTTAAATAATCCTTTTCAAATTGTAAAATTTTTAAATTAGATTAATTATTGGTGTAATTTATTAAAACCTGGAAGAATGTTCATTGTTTTTGAATTTAAGTACCGTAAAACTTATCTATACCGATCATTAAAAAAATTATGAAAAATTGGCCGTTTAAGGAGGTGACCGTTTTTTAGGGAAATAACTTAAAATATCTACATGCATAATGTGTCATATGAGTAAAAGCGAGGATTTACTTATATATACTTGCACAAAAAAGCAGAAAAATTATATTAATTTTTATGAATGAGAAAAAGATTCCTGTATGATAAAGATAAATTCTTAATTACTTTCACATCAACCATATGTTTTTTGGTCTGAGGTTAAATGAAATGACGTTTATTATGATATGTTTTGATCTTACAAAAGTTCATCAAGGAATGAGGAAACTAATTACATATATGTAAATATAAACTACAAACATAGACACATAGAAACAATTTTTTTCACATTTCTGTACAAAGCCGTAAAAAGATAATATGTACATAATGTGCTAAAAAAATAAGCAATACTGTACAAAAAGAAACATTAAGTTTTGTGAAAAAAATTTTCAATGGAGGTTTGTCTTAAATTTCCAAATTTCATTTTTGCTACTTCACTCTCACATTTTAAGGGCCAAATCGCCATTTTTTATCCAACAAAAAATTCTGTACTTTTCTTTTTCACAAATTTCACTCATATTTTTCACAGACGAACCAAAAATCTCTTGGTCTTCTTCACTTTCATAGTTTTCATCTTCGGGAGGGTCAGTCTGGCTTTCCTGTTTAGCGAGTTTTTGAATTATTGACTGCATATAAATACTAAGATTTTCTGTTAAAATTTTTGAGTAGATTAGAAGATATTATTCCAGGTCTAGATTACTTGGAATGCCTTCTTAAACGGGAAATAACTGACCCAGTGGGACATCGTCTTCTTCGTCAAAAGTCTCGTTCTCTTGGATAATTTCCATAAATCCAGCTTTTTGGAAACATTTTTTAATAGTTGAGTATGAAACGTTTTTCAATCAAATTTATGCTTTTTCTGCTTTTTGAAACGAATCTTCGGTGTTTGTAAAAATTAAGAGCCTTATTATCAAATATTTTCCGTATTTCATTTTAAAATTTTGTAGTATGCCTTGGTCCATTGGCAAGCAGTGCGATGTAGTGTTTGGGCGCAGAAAAACAATTCGAACATCTTCAAGATTAATTTTCTGGTAAGAAATCATTATCCAAAAATAAACGAACTTTTCTACTCTGCTTTCTCATTTTACTGTCAAAGTTTTTCAGACAGGAAGTCATTTTCTCTGTTATCATATAAGCTTTTTATAGGAGATCCATTCTAATGGCAATCTTTCTATATATGTTCTTTTAAAACATCGCGGATTTCTACTTTTTCCTATAACTAATGGGTTTTCCTTCTCACCATTCATGCTACTACACAAAAGAATTGTCACTCGTTGCTTAGCTGATTTTCTTCCAGTGCATTTATCACACTTTTAGGCAAAAGTTGTGTTTAGCATTGCCACATAGTAAAGTTCTGTTTCGTCTGCATTAAAAATATTTTGAGCATCATAATCCTTAAGGATTGATTTAAGTTCAATTAACCAATCTTAAACACTTACTTCATCCATATCAACAGACTCACCATAAATTGCTTTAAAACTGATATCATGCCTTTTGCAGAACCTAACTAGCCAGTCATACCTTAAAGTCACTAACTTTCAAGTTTTCTAACACTTCCAGAGCTTTTGTCTTAATTATTGGTCTGGATATAGGAATGTTCCTAGCCTTGCAAAACCATTCATAAACAATTTGGTCAATCGCCAGTCCCTCTGTTTTTGGAAACTTCTGTTTTTGATCTGCATGAAATCTCTGGTATTCAAAAAGTTTTTCCAATTCGGTTTTACCTTTTAGAATATCATTCATTTGTGTTCTTCCAACACCAAACTTTTCGGCTAACTTTCGTGCATTGGTACTATATTTTTTACTTTCCGCGATGATTTCCACTTTTTCTTTAAACTTTTATGTTTTAGAGACATTGTTAAAATTTTAACTGAAAATATTATAAATTATAAATGCAAACATTTGAATAAACAACCTAAAAATCCATTTATATAATTGGATTTCAGCTATTACTTTGGTTTTCCAAAAATAAAAGTACTCATTGTGTGCGGTTTATGGCCGGTAGTGTGAAAGTTTCAGGTTATTTACTTGAAATTCACGGACTGTCGTGTCCGTGGTCGTTTGTGCAACGTTCCAGTATTGGAAGGTCTTTTGTTATGAAAAAACTATAAGATTCATTTAAGAAGGGCCAAAACTGGCCATTCAGAGGGGGAACCGCTTTTGAGGGGTGGCCGAAATGAGAAGTTTTACTGTATTCATTTTGGTAATAAGTAAAGAGTAATATTATTGACTGTGCAATAAATAAAATCGATTTAAATAAAACTTTTGTTTTAATTGTTTTTTGTCCTTACCTTCTTCGTCCATATCCTTCAATATAATTTTGTTTCTGAAGTTGTTTTAATGTGCTTAAATAACATATTACTCATCTACACTAATTCTTCAGTTCAAACTTCACGATGCGCATTTTCTCGAAAATTAAACTTTGAAAAATTAATGTGAATTGCGTACAAATTAGAATACATCACGGGACGCTAGACATTTCTAAAAACTGAACAATATTTTACAAAGTAATTTAGGATTATTAAATACCCCTTCGTCAAAAGTGTAGCAAAATTAACGCAGTCCTTTAATCCAGTTTAATAATAATAATTCCCCGTGCACCATATTACCTTTGAGAGAAAGGTAATTTACTCTAAGTGACTTCGTGTATTGTTTGCGAAGCCCACCTGAATTTAATTAATATTTTAACTTACGAGACAACATTACGAAAGCGAACAGAAAACAATAATTAATTGGTAAATAAAACGATTGAGAATTTAATAACTTGGTTTTAAACACTTTTCTCGTGAAGACGAAAGTGTATGAACATTATATAAAGAGAGAGTTGTAAAAACATCACTGATTTTAAGGGAAGCTCTATTCAAATTTGACTCAATGAATAAAGCTAATTTAAATATTGGAATATAGTGATATTGCGGGGAATAAAAGAGCACACCTTCTCACAAAGAGATTGAAAGACG
Source organism: Diaprepes abbreviatus (assembly GCA_034092305.1). Lineage (NCBI taxonomy): Eukaryota > Metazoa > Arthropoda > Insecta > Coleoptera > Curculionidae > Diaprepes > Diaprepes abbreviatus. The sequence goes on from JASJET010000129.1 coordinate 7,853,679, forward strand.
GAAAACTTACTGGATCAGAACAGGCAAAATGTTTCTATGTCTAGCTTGATTAACCGGGGCACATAAATTTAAAGGTAATGGTATCATATCCTTCACTATCACAATACTGGAACACCGCAGGGCCTTACTCAAGCCTTGTAATGGGACTGTACATTGAATGCGACAGATTAAGAAATGATGGTTGAGATTCTATAACAAAAATAAGGAAAAAGATCTCTTTAATTTCTATCCTGTAAGCCAGCTTTCCTATTCTGTAAGCCAGATCGGTCGGCATCGGTACAACCGAATAAGTCCCGAACTTAAAAGCGATAAGGCAAGAAATTTACCTGTCTCTTTGACATATATCTTTGTCTTGACACCGTGAAAAGTTTTATTCCTTTTCTAGCATCTTTGTGTCAACTTTTCCAAACATAACCTTAAAATTGGGCCTTTTCTGTTTACTATTTTTATTTTTAATTTTTTGGTATATCTATAAACATTAATTACGATACTGCAAAAGGAATGGAAAATTTATCCAGACCAGGCATATTTATATTGAGCCAATATTGTGAAGGATATTGAAAGTGTATTAAATTCGATGAGATGTGAATGAAAAGTAGATATGATATTTATATTATTAATTATATCAAAAATCAATGAATATATTTCCAAAAAAAAACTATTTATTTTTTAGATGTTTGGAAAATGGAAAGGTAGAACTAAATGAAAAGCTCTTAAAATTAGAAAATAAATAAACACAAAACTGATGGTGATAAACTACCTGTACTACTATCAGATATTGATGAAAGACAATTGTTGGTTGGATTACTGTTGTAAGAAGCACTACTTCTGTCTTATATCTCAATATCGCAAAACCTTGCGATAAATATGTAAATATTACATTTTTAATGACTAAATTTAATAAGCCACATATTTTTCATTTTTATCTGAAGTAAGTCTCAACTATTTCTAAATAGTAATTCTTTAATTTTTTATAAGCATTGTAAATAAAATATTAAGATTTACAGAATGAACATTTTAGAAACTCGATATGCCCAGTAACTATAAACAGCTCTGAAATATAAATCAAATTTATCCATATTGTTTTGTCTCTGTCAGGTCACTTAACTTGGATATAGTTGTAATAAATACGACGTATTATACATTTTTGTTGACGAAATGAAACACTATATATAATTTTTATATTTATTTAGGGTATGTAAAATTTTTTTTTTTATAGAAAATGTTTGTAAGTATAAAAATTGTGTATGCAGATTTAGTTAACAAATATATTTTTCTATTGTGAAAGAATTTTTTGTATTCCAGATTTGTGTATTTTTAAAAAAAATTCAGATTACAAAATTAACGTCAATTTTTACATTGTTGAAAGCATAAAAATACAAATTAAATAGGATAAAATACTTTTTTCAAGCCTATAGTTTTCTATTGTTATTGATAAACTATGTTTTAGTCATGGAAAATGAAAAAAGCATCAAATTCTGGATAAGTACGTGGGCGCCAGAGTCCTAACTAGATAATTTGCAAATATGTATGATTAAGAGTCATAACCCATAACTTAAAAACTTTTAAAAATTATAACTTTATAAATGAAAACAATTTGTGAATATGCCAGTTTTCGCAGAAAAACAATACGATGGTTTCTATGTTTATTATAAAAATATCACATTATATGAGAAGTCTACTTCATTTTTACCTGGAAATTTGAAAAAAGTCTGGAAAATTCAGAAAATTTTATATTTACAAATACATAGAAACCCTGTATTTGTCTTTACATTGGAAATAAAACATTATTAATTTAAATAAATTCATTTTACACAAATCACGATAACAAAAAACTTATAATAAATTTCTTAAACAGTATCACCATTATGACGATAATTTAAACTAAGTTACTGCATTATATAAACTATTTTACTAAATAATATTACAAATTTACGTAAAAAACATGCATACATTCATTTTTAACATGGTTTATTATTAAAAACGTAAAAGTTTAACAGAACACTAATAGAATCCTATAAAAAAAATTTCTTCTTCAGAATTGGCTTCAAAGACTTTGGGGAATGGGGATACGAAGCCAGAACTAAAGGGGGTAGTCTATACCTAGAGGCCATAAGTTTCTTTGATCTGTAACAATAAAAAAAATATTTTTTTTATCCACTGTATCTATTATATATTCATAATTAAAAAAATAGTAAAATATATATTAAAAAAAAAATATATTCCTAAATTTTAAAGTTTTTAGATATCTAAATAAGTTAGTGAACTGAAAAATTTCTAATCTACTTACATCTGTTAGATCCTACAAATTCCAATTTTGAATGACCTCAAAATAAACGAATCATGGGATGATACAGGAAATTTGGCACCAATATGTAATATTTCTAAGTAGAAGTTGAATATAATTCGTTCTTGGAAGCCACCCTTTCCTATTAATTTAATTATGCTTTGTGCTTGGTTTAATATTACGTTTTATGTATAATGCATTCAATCGTTCCTGCTTAACTCAACAAGCCTATTTACGTTATCTTTAAGTCTTCCATGGCAAATATTATCCACTGATCCTTCAGCTGGTTTATAATTTACCAGTTGACTTGAAGATAACAACTCCACCAACACTTTGTTCATAACTTTCCGTTTCCAAAAACCTCAGAGTAATTATAATTCCTATCTGGCGCAAAATATAACTGTCTCTAACACTCTTGGTTAAACGTGGATCTATATTTAATGCTAGCCCCTGAAACAAATGAGAAACATAGGGGTCAGTAATCTAATTTCTCGGGTTATATTTGAATTTATTGAACTCGGCATTCAAAACGTAAAATATAGAATGTCGACCTGATTTTGGTGTAGATTAATCAAATCAAATGAAACAAGGAAGATGATAACTGATTAAGTTCTTTAGCAATTCTACGCAACTGCTAGAATGGCCAGTTACAAAAAAAATATCTGAATTCACCAAAATATAAAAACTAGAGTTGCCAAAAAGAATATTTCAAGAGATTTCTAAAACCTTGTCCTGATTATTATTATTTATCCAAAATTGAAACAGAAACAGAACGACAATTTTACTCGGTAAAAATAAATTTTGAGATAGTATCTTTGATAAGACAGAAATCCATTCAAGATTGTTCTAATAAATTGCAAATTAATGGTTCTTACCAGCTTTTCTGGAGACCAGAAGAATTCTTGTTCAAAACTTGCGAAGACTGTTCCAGTTTCCAAGTTATCTCGGTAAAACTACACAAAAACGCCAAGCCGGCAAAAAGATGCTAAAATCCAACACAATTGCACAGTTACCGAGACAATCCATACAAAATTCCAGCCTTAAATCTAACAGAATGCTGTAAATCAAACGGGATGGAAATGTTCAGTCTTCTTTGGGCAGATTATAACAAGAAGAAGTCAATTTGGCCTCCATTTATATATAACCATGACCCTGCTTGCGCACTAGGTTGCTTTCGGGAAGCGCGTTCAATTTCCACATTTAAAAGAAATGTTAGCTCAAAAAGAATGACACCCGGCAACAACAGTTGGCTAAAATGCATTTATTAGTTAAGCCAATTCGTTAATCATTAGCTTTTCCGCTCAAAAAACAAAACAAAATAAATCAAATAAGTATCCCAATAGTTATTTTTAAATTAAGGAAATTCGTTTTGAATAACGGAATAAATTTGCTGCAACCCAAAATACATACAATTTCACTCAAATATTAGTGGACAGGAAAAATGAGATCTATCTGAATAAAAAAAGGTGACTTAAATTCAGTATCGATAAGAAAATATCTAAGCACAGTATAACGGAATACCAAACACAAGACAAAAATAATTGTGAACTGATAATGAAATATCAATTAAAATTGTACCTTATGAAATGCTATTATTCAAATAATCCATAGGAAATACTTCAAGAAAATGATATTGTGTTGCCCATAACAAGAGTCTTGCAAAAATAAGGTAACTAAATTAGTCATAGTGAATTTAAGATGAAATCTGAACCGTGACATAGCAATAATATCTACAATTCAAGGAAATAGCGCATGAAAATAACTTATTAATATCTACTTTTTGAATTTATGTATTTATTTGTGGCAGGTAGTCACCGCTTTTATCATCCTAACTTTCATTCTTATTCCAGATGCCAAAGACAAGGTGTCAATATTTGTAATTAGAGTTTATTTGCTCAAAGGAGTATCACAAACTTCTAATTTATCTAGGTATTCCTTCAACTTCAATGTATCCTTGCAACTATAGGAGGGTAGTGGTGTTATTCCCAGTTCGTTTAATTGCTCTAGGCATTCACAAAATATCTTGGAGCATTCAGTATGAAAACTGATCACATTTGTAACTGCCTGACCATCCGACATGATGGTCCTTGGTTCTATATTAAAAGTTATAAGTTGTACCAAAACTACCGCGAATCAAGAACTGCATACTCAATAAATCTGGTTCTATAAAATGTTAATGCATTTTTACGATTCTTTTAAAGTATTTTATATTATTTTATCATATAAATAGCTGCTTTATTATATTCGATATTTCCTTTGTTAGAAAACTTATTATCAGTAGCCAAAGGAAAACATTCCGTCAAAAACAACCTTTTTATTATAATTTTTTGTGCCCTTGTAAACAGACACAGTCAGATAATGTAGCAGCGTATTTTACACTCCCAGCACGTGAGATTGGAGTAAAGATATGGAAATAGCCTTGGAAGCTAACATTCAACTGTATATCTTTTTGATAAAATATTCAAGAAGAGTGCTTTATTTTACTACTTTATGACTTCCCAGGGTCGTATTCTTTCTCGGCAGGTAAATAGTTAAAAACGAGGGAATAGACATTATTATATCATGATATGGAAAGCGCGGCTGCAGCCAGGCTTACAACTGGCAGTATTTCTTTTCTGGATATTGTTATTTATTTACGTTTTCTTCTTTTTTCTTTGTTTGGTACACAGGATTATAAAGAGAGGTTATCGAGTGCAAGGAATCTGGCTAGTGGGATGGTATTTTTTACACTATTTTAAGTTTATCAAAATACTTTCGGCCATGTGTTGAATTTGCTCATCTTAGGGTAAGCTTGGATAACATGAGGTTATTTTAAAAATTTGTAGTTAATCAATAAAATACTTCTTAAGTTTATTTTTAAATACAAAAAAATATAATTGAGTAAAAATTATATCTATATCAAGAAAATCCCGCCAAATTTGTCTTACCGATATTAGCCAAATAATTTTACGAACCTTATCATTGCAAAGTTCTCTTGTGTTCTACTTTCCTCTTATCCTTCGATAAGAAATTTATTAGTAAACGTGTCTTCCATCTGTTATTAAGTTTTTTGGTTGATAAAATATAGCTATTTGGTGCTGCGAGTCAAAGTTAAAATCTTCCTATTTAATATTTTATTGTCGCTTTATCAGAACAGAATAATAATGAATATTTTTCAACAAAAATAGGTCAAGATAAAAACCATTTAGACAATTGAAAAAAGTAGATTAACAAAAAGCTCCCTTTAATAAATAAAAAAAATATATACATAAGCTTTGGTTTTCTAGTGTTGTGAATATACATTTTATTCACAAGAAAAAGGTTTAATACTGCCATAAATAAACTAAATATTATCAAAATATATGTTAAACTAGTAAGTTTTGTGTTTCGGAGCGGCAAAACCACACATCAAAAGGCGGCGCTGTGATTGGGAGCATCACCTGATTTCACAACGTTACATCACGACAATAAAAGAGAAATATCAGCCTGCGAAAATCAGGACATTACGGGTAGCTCTTCTTGGGTCAACTCGTCCTTTTTCTGATCAAGCTTAGCTCTCAGAAGCCACGAAATGGTTCTTAAAATAGGACAAATCGTTGTTCTCAATAGAGGTTGTTTCAATAACATGAATATACAGGCCTTAAAGATCGTGTACGAGTCTAATTTCCTTACTAAATCCCAAATTATCGATAAAAACGGCGAAAGTTAGTGACGCGTGGAATTACATTCGGGGAAAAATAAATAATTCGGAAATCGGAGATCAAATCTTTTTATCTTCTGGGTTTTCACATAAACCGAAGCGATCGTACGTTCGAAGAACGTCTAAGAGATGAATCTTAGTACTCCGTAGAGGGTTAAAGCATAATATTTCTTGGTGGTCCTGAAAAGAATAATAATCCATTAAAAATCACATCCTAATTAATAATAATTCAAGGGTTGATTAGTTATTCCTGGCAGTGTGAGTCTATCGGCGTAAGTAACTCAGCGACGTCCGTATACGATAGTTAAGAAACAGAGATCAAATCTTTTTAACTTAGGGGTTTTCACATAAACCGAAGCGCTCGTACGTTCCGAGAAAGTCTACGAGGTGAATCTTAGTACTCCGTAGAGGGATAAAGCATAAGAGTCCTTGGTGGTCCTGAAGAATTCAATAATCCCTTAAAAACCATATCCGAATTAATTATAATTCAATGTTTGATTAATTATTCCTGGCAGTGTGTGTCTATCGGCGTAAGTAACTCAGCGACGTCCGTGTACGATAGTTAAGAAACGGTTCTGTCCTTGCACACTGATGATGTCATTTAAATTCAGTATTTTCCTGGATTTCTCGTAGTTTAGGCAGTACGAATTTGAAATTAACTGAACGTGGCCAAGTGAATCCGAATGTGGCCGTAGAGAAGTAAAAATCTCGGATTTGATAACGCGGAAATAAGATTCAGAAACAAAAAAGTCGTTAAAATTGGAAAAGTGGAAAGCGGAAAAAATATTATATAGAATTAAATTGGATCTATGGATGAGTGTTATTTCGATAACTTCTTCCAAATTAGCTCATTTCCCAGATGTGCACTTGAAAATATAATAAAACAATCTTTATAGAAAGTTGAGGCGACTATGGTTCTTAACATAGTCGGGAGAAATACTTGAAAAAATCGTAATAAAAACCTGGTTATTGAAAGAAATCTGAAAAAATAATAGAAAACTGGATGTTTGCTTCGGTAATAATTAAAATAAATGCGAAAAAACCAGACTGAGTCCTACAAATGTGGACCAACTGGATACATTAAAAAAGATTGTCGAGTGTGATTAGGTTCTTGTTCATCATTCAGAGACCACGCAAAAGAAAACTAGAACAAAATCACAATAGTGCAATTCTAAAATCAAACGAAGAATCAGTGATACTTCACGTCATAACCGAAGCCAGATCGAGTGCTACAAATGTGGATGCATTGAACACATAAGAAGGAACTGTTGGGTGCAATCAAGAAACCAGCTACAGATGTGGACAAACGGACACATAAAAAGCGACTGTCAAGTGCAATTAAGATCTAGTTCATCATCTAGAGATGCACAGAAGAGAGCCAGGAAAAACTTCAGCAGTACGAGGACCGCATAACAACGCAGATAGCTTATCAAGAAAACGATCTAAGAAAGCAACCACTGTAGCAAAATAGAACAAAGAGAAGGGTTTTCTATTTGGTGAGTCACCTTTGACATTATCCTAGAGTGGAACACAGCTCAGGTGAGAAAAGACCAACTTGAAGACAATAATCTTGTGCCATTTCTTCAACTTAAAGGAAAAGTCAGTGCTATACCTATTATTTCAACGTTGACACTGGTGCTGCAGAATCATTGATAAAGTCAAGTAGTATGCTACCATTGTCCAGAAAAGTAGCGTTAAAAACTATAATTGGAGAAGCAGCTCATATGATTGCAGACATGCAAGTGGAGCTTCAACTTGGAAAGCTAAAATTAAACCATTTGGTATTAGTTGCCGACATAGAAGATGAGTTTACTTTGGGTATGGATCTAATTCATCAACATGGATTTTTCTTCGGCACCGAAGAATTTATTCTGTCAAAGAACGGTAATACCGAACCAATTATAGTCATTGTTGAACAAATAATCAAAATAAGTAGAAGTACAAAGAAAATCATTTACGGAAGACTGAACGAGATTTCTGAACGCTACGTTGGATTAGTTGAACACTCCAACAAACCCTGTAAATCCCTGGTAGCAAAGATATTAGTCATTCATATAACATCAAGGCAAACTCGGCAGGGTTCCAGCAAGACAATTGAGTTTAGTTATAGAATCCACATAGAAAGAAGAGCAAATCACCCAAGTTAATGCCATCACGAGGAGGATCATATATTATGAAAAGAATCAATGAACTTCTTTATAGAATCCGATGAAGTCCCAATGCCAAAATAAAAGAGTAGATCTTCATAGGTTGAAGCTATACAATGGAAGTATCGAAGCTAATCAGGACGATCAGAATTAAAAGGGGGGCAGTATAACGAAGGACTAGAAAAATTTTTTAATGCGTCCTCGTAGAATTATTATTTTGATACATCCTTTTAGAAATATTATATCGATAAATCATTGTTATTATAATGTCGATAAGTCATCATTGCTTTTTTGTAATTTCTATATTTTTATTCTCATATATTCTAGCAGATTTTATAGGTGTAGAAATTAGGATATAATTAACGTAGTTAGTTTAGTTAGTATTTGAATAGCGAAGATGTTAAGAAGTAATAATTAAAGAGTTGTTATTTATTATTCAAAAGTGTTGTGTTTTATTTGGACTCAGTGAGCGAATATAGGAGAGAAAATCGTAACAGTGTAATGGAACAAATGTTAATTATTTTTTATTTTTCAATGTCAACTATATTTTGTTAAAATAAATAATTAAATAATCACTCTGTGAATAGATATACCGTGGGAATAGGGTAGTTATATTTTTTATCACTATAAACGAAAGTCTAAAGGAAAAATAAATCAGTTATCGAACTTAACTTTTATTATTTTTGTCATTTAAATGTTTTCTTAAAAATATATAAACTCAGTAAATTTATGAAGACATAAAACTAAGAGACCCTTTCTAAGATTTGGCTATAAATCTGTCAAAATAATCCTATTCTGATTATGTAAGTAAAACCAGACGTGTGAAGGGTAGTTTTTAACATATGGTATATGAAATACCGTTAAATGTATTAAAATATTGAACGATTTTTCCATTATTAGGAAACAAAAGAATAATCAAATAAACTCATTATACTGTAATATAACGTTTGATCTGTGAAAGGAGGTGTGTAGCGTCTGTTTTTCCTGATTACAAGAAAGAATGATTCAAATACTAGCATTATGAATAAAAGGGCACTCAGGTTTTTTCACAGACGTTATATTATCTTATTCCTTTAGTTATAGAAAGAAATAGAATAGTTTTATTAATTGTGTTTATATACAAATTAAGATTAAGAAGCTCACAAGCCAATTAGTGAATCAAGCATCCGGTATAGAATAGCTAACGCCCTCAACACGTAACGATCGAAACCTTCGAAGTTTAAGGGAAAGAAATTGACGGGTTTCATCGGGTAATATGGGTACAAACGGGAATCAGAGGGGGTCGAGGGGTGTAAGTTTCGAAGACACTCTTTTAAGGAATAGTAAATGTCAGTCACAGTTTGAATGTCGTTAGAACGGTACCGCAGTACCAGTGCCGTAGAATAATTACGCCACGGATATAATCGTCGGGAAAGAAAGTTATCTTTGTTTAATTTGGGAAACTAAGGGATTATCGTGTGTTATTTTAGTGGGATATTTCGCGATTTTCATGTGGTTTGATTAAGTAACATAAATAGCTGTTTTTCGTGTTTTATTTCTTTTTCTGTTTAATATTTTATAAAGCTATTTATACGTGTTTTTTTTTCAAAATTGGATTTTACGTTTTTGGTTAAAATAACGACCGAGAGGAGCAATTATGGTTTTTTCGTAATTGTTATTAGTTTTAAGTTTCTCACTGTAAATAGTTCGTTTTTATTCTATTTATTTTGTTAATAGACTAAGTTGCTTTGAGAAACTTGTTTTATTCAATTTAATTAAAACCTTCACGCGAATTAACTCGCGGGCGCGCTGTTGCGAGACCTACAAAATAAGAGATGTCTATTGATCAACTAATTACCAGCCTTTCCTGAGTCCTGACGATCTGAGTCATGGTTGTGGTAAGCTTTAATAACCGTAGTGTTTGGTACTAAAGCTGCAAGAGAGAAATTGAACGACTAGACTTCCAGAGTGTCTTCATTACTGTGATATTTATTTGTAGGATATTAAAATAGTTACTAATTAATATGGGGCAAAAAATGATTATAGATAAAATGATTAACGCTACCTCAATATGTCCTTGGCCAGAGTCTATAATCAAGTTCTGTCACAACAGTATAAAACTCACAACTAATAAAATTAATTTTTACATAATAGCTCCCATAATAATATTACGTAAAACGTCAAGAAGTTCCACTCATTCGTATTACAAATATCTAAGTGAAAAAAAAAACTGCGCTTTGAAAAAACAATAAAACTTATAAGTGACTATAGACGTGATTCTTTGTAAAATTCTCGAACCCATAAATTTGCCATAAATCCTTTCTCTACGTTTTTGAAATGGTAATAGATTTTAACAAAATTGATGAGAGGATTTTTGTTTAAATTTATTAGACAAGCAATTGTCAACTAAGCGAACCATTTGAATTATATTTAAAGCTATTTATTACTTTAAAGTTTTTTTAAAGTGCTATTATACCCTTGAAATTTCAAACGTTTTAAGCCAATTTCCTGGAAGGAAATAAAGTTTTGTATTAAATCTTTATTTCTTGTCACCTCCAAAATAAAGTAAAAGACCTAGTTTTTACGCCACTGAAATATTCTAAAAGGATGCTCAGAATTAGGTAAAAATTTGTCAATTTATTTATTTTATTACTACTGAAAATTTCTAAAATCACTACACAGTTTGAAATTCCTTGGCCGCACCTGTTTACGGTCCAGGATAATCTCGTAAAATAGGTATTACGAGAGCCATAAAGACATGATTATTGCAATCCTGGAGAACATATTATATAAATTTTCTTTGCCTATGTGTCTAAATAGATGGGCGTTTGTGTGTCTCTGGGTTAACCCAAAAACACACACAAAAAGTAAAATCGGGAGATTTGACTGATCTCTTTGAAATTCTAATACTAATCTGAACCGACATCTTGAACATCAATGCCTTTAAGACCCAATTTTCAACGTTTGACAGACTTACTGATTTGGTATAGAGATTAATCCAAGATAGAAGTAGAGGTCGAAGAAGTTTGATGTTTTTTGCCAATTTTTTTCTTTGTTTGAAGTTTAGATTTGTGTAACTTTTTCATTCTGAATTTTCCTCTATGAATTTTGCTAGTGATTTTAATTTTATGTTGATTTCCTCTAAAGTAAATGATAGTATTCCTATTAGTGATTGATTTATATTGTTTGCTTATCATTGAGTTCTACGGTACGAAATGTATGTTTACTTCTTGGTGGTTGTGGTTGTTGATATGTTTAAAATTCGAATTTTGGTTGCTTATGCGAAGACATTTTTGTCCACTGGTATAGTTGCTGGTGTTATTTTATTTTTGGGAATTGTGAGCGTTTTTGATAGTTTTCCGGATGTGTTTTGTTGCTATTTGCACATTTTGTTGGAATTTGCAGGATGTTGGTGCATTTGATATACCAACGCACCGATAACATTTTGGTCTGGCAAAGCATTTATGCTGCGAATGGCCAAAACTTCTGGCGGCTTTGACACTGGTTGAGGATTTTCAGGATGTGTGTAAAACACTTGATGTTTTGGTTTATCTAGTATGTACTTAGGCTGATCGTCTGTTGTTGATAAGGTTATTTTGGTGTTTTATTTGTTGGTTTTGCTATTTATTATGTTTATTTTACGTTTTTTGATTTATTTTTGAATATAATTCTATTTATTTGGACTTATTACTCGTATAATTGGTTTCTTCTTTGATGCTTTCGCAGTGTAGGTTTTAAGTGCTAGTGGTGTAATATCTAGTGGAGTTAGGAATTTCTCTGAAGGTTTGGCGATCCTTCTTCCTTTGGGGATTCTTTCTCATTCTTGGATTCATTATTTTCTCATTTAGTCTAGAAATAGTTTTATTTAGAGTAGCATTTTTTGTTGTTAGTTCACTGATTTGGTTTTTCTGTGTTTGGAGTAAAATAGTTTATTTGATGATTTTGTATTCTTGCTAAGAAGTAATTCACTTTTTGTCTCTTTTGTGAATTTCTTCTGATTCTATATAGAACATTTATGTATATCTCTGACTGATGATGCATTTGATTGTTTCTTTGAATTCTCCAGTTTCTGGTTCTAGTTTAGGATATCTTTTCATTGGAATTGTTGTTCATTGCATTGGTTTAGTGCTTTGAACTTATTCCGGAAACAATGCTTGCCTTGGGTTTGGCTTTTTCTTATAATAATCTAAGATTGTTATCCGACGAATTTTTATTATCGATATCTTCATGTACACATCTAGATTAAGCTTCTAGGATAGATTTTCACCTTCTTTGAAGCCGGCGTATTCTCAATTTAACATTTGTGCCTTCGAGTATGCCAAAAAAGCAACTTTTCTTCAGATATATAATATATATTTTTTTGAAAAAAATGAAAAAATTTCTTTGTAATATGAAAATCGAAGGGGAGATTTAATAGGCTATATCACTATTGCTATGAGAAATGTACTTCTAGTGTTTGTTTGAAGGTCATAGACAATGATGTTTCTTGCGAAGTAGCAGATATCTGTTGGACTTGCACTGTCTTTATTTTTGTTAAATATCACGGCGTTTCGGCTAGTAGTTATATTTAGCCGTTTTCAAGTGAAACTAAATAAATCCCTTAGCTACATTACTATTTATACTAAAAGCAAATGCTGTGGAGTATGACTGCGATGGGCGCAGTCATGCCTGCTATGGCTAAATCCCATTTTTATGCTGCATTTAGTTTTAGTTTACAATTTAGTAAACAATCTTTAGATATAAGAGAAGTGGTTTCCACACTTCTCTTATATCTAAAGATGGTTTACTAAAATAACTCGGGTTCTGATGTATAACCGCGGCTTCTTTGAATTTCCGTTTGCTCCAATGTTGTTCTCGGTGTAATATTTTAGCTTCAGACCATTTTATATGGTGTCCATGAGTCCAGCCATGGTTGGCGGCACCAGATTTTTCTGTTTCTCCTCGAGATGTGCATTTTTGGTGTTCTTTGATCCTTGCGTCAAGAGGTCTCTTTGTTTCGCCAACGTAGAAATTGCCACATTCATATGGTATTTGATATACACAGTTCTTCATGTCCCTTTGGTTTGTTGATTTGACCCTAGTGAGTCGACTTCTCAGACAGTTATTTGAATTGAAAACAATGTTGATTTTATATCGTTTTCCTATCCTTCTAACTTTTTCTGAAATGCCTTTAACATATGGGATGTTCAATATTGGTTTTCGTTCTTCATTCGTTGTCAATATTGTCCTATTTCTGCGTTGTTCTAGAAGTTTATCTACTAGATATATTGGGTATCCATTGGCTGTCAGATCATTTTTAATGTAATCTATCTCTTTCATCAAGCTCTCGTTGGAGTTGCTTTTCTGTAAACCGAAGTTCGAATTTGTCTGCCATTTCTTTCAACCAAGACATCTAAGAATGGTAATTTATTTTCTACTTCTTTCTGCATGGTGAGTTTACTACTTCGCAAAAAAAATGCACCTTTGTTAATTTGACAGCGATAGGGGTATAAATGTGGCAATTCTTTTGAACCCAAAGGTTAGGAAAAGAGTATTAATTAACAAAAACAGGAAAACAAAAGACGTACATTGAACCTCAACAAAGAAATTATAGTATAATAAACAAATATATATATATATATATATATATATATATATATATATATATATATATATATATATATATATATATATATATATATATATATATAAATAGCTTTATTCGAAATTTGACTTTGGAACATTTCTGTCTCGATGGAGATGAAAATTTAAAATTTATTTTCCACATAATGCAAACTTTACGGATCACACTGTCTACTTGTTTGTCTTAATTATAATGTGTATTACTTTTAGATACAAACTGTGTTTTCTAAAATAGTTATTTTATGACGTTACCTTATACAGGGTCAAAAATAAATAAACCTTGCATCACACATGACCAAATTTTAATAGCCCTATTTGAGTTTTGTAGAAAAACACGTATTTAATATGGCGTCAATTTAAACAAAATATATCTGGAATGAAGCATTGCCAAAACCAAAAAGTTTTTTGTCGGTTTCGTTGAGTTTCATTTTGTAACAGTGGTGCAATTTACAAAAAATCGGTAAAATATCTAAATTATCTTATACAGCTGAAACGCATATGGACTAAAAATTGCATTTAGAAAAACTTTCCTAATAACTTTTTTCGATATTTTGAGATATAACCCCACTTTTGAATTAAAAAAAAAATAAAATTTGACAGATAATGCTACTCACGTGACTACTATTTTTTTGGTTAATTTTCATCTCGATCGAAGCAAAAATTAATGCCAAAGTGTGTGTGATTCAATATTAATCAGGGAATATATCCGTTCATTCGTTTGGTTTGTTCTAGAAATTTGCAAAGGTTTCGTCAAAATCCCATTTGGCACCTTCTGTGCTTGCTATTTATAGATCCGTATCTAAATAGCGAATACTACAAAAGTAATTTTAATTTCGGTTTTAATGGCCTTCTTCTAACCTCTTCTGAAAACACTAAAAATTTAAATATATATTTTGATATGTATCATTGGACATTTATAATGTTTGTATTTATGCTAAACTGAGACCGACATATTTACTTATCTCTTCTCATTTCTCATATGAAATCTTATATTGATCATAAAAACTATAAATAATAAAAATAACTTGCAAAACACCTCTATGAGATATACAATTCCAGATGGAATAAAAAAATATATTATCAATATTTGGCTGCGACTGTGACAGTACAAATACTAATTACATTGAAGATTAACACATAAATCAAATTACAATTTACAAATAGCAGAACAAGCAAAATAAATAAAACTAATCAATCCCAACCACTAACTACTTCTCAACTAGAAAGTTTTTAGAACGATTAAAAGCATAAAAACTATTTTATGTAACGTAGCACGGCAACTAAATTACATGTTTTTCCGGAAAATTTCCAGTTCGGACGATTTTCCGGCGTCTTAAGAAAACACCCACATTCTTACACAGCTCAAGGCTCCCTCTCCGGGATTCTAATTATATTACCACAGATTGATGTCCGGATAAGTACTTGTAATTTATTTAATGGCCCCTGAAATCTGAAAGCTCAATAATGGACCACTCTTTAAATTGGAACAGAAACAAGTGATGGGAATTGTAAAGTAAGGTATTACTTTAGGTTAACGAAAATTAATCGTCGTAATTTCTTGTACAAATATGCTCTGGAAAGTTCGTTTTTATTTTAAAACGTTGCACGGTGAGAAGAAAAATAGTTTTTTGATTAAAATATTTAAATCAAGACTCTGTATCGATTTGTAAAAATCTCTGCTTAGGATACCTATAAGTGTCACTGATGCGCTCTAATGTCATTGTGGAGAACAACACTGGGGATTAAATTGACCTTTATTTTTGTTTCCTGAACAAATAAAATTTTTTTGGATTCAACTACACCCAAGTAACTGACTGCACAACTTACTTCCATCTCACACGGTCGTCCATGATAGTTGGGTCAGTGGATAACCCCATTGTTCTTAAATTTGACCATATGTTATCTCTCCATCGCATTCTTGGGCGTCCTAAGGATCTTTTCCCTGTCGGGGCCTCCTCCCAAATTAACTTGGTAAGGCGGTTAAGGGATTTAATTTCTTGTACGATGTCGCTAGCGTTATATATCTGTTTGACCTCGAAATTTGTTCTTATTTGGTATTGATTAGTATTGGGGTCATAATGGGGTCCGAAAATACTTCTAAGGATTTTCCTTTCAAAACATCTAAGTTTCATTTCCATTGTTTTTGTCAGCGTCCACGTCTCACAGCCATACATGAGCACTGGTCTAATCACTGTTCTATATATCCTAATTTTTGAGGTTCGTGTTAGGTTCTTGGATTTGGTGGTGTTGTTGAGACTATATATTCATCTGTTTGCTGCCTGAATTCTCCGTTTTATCTCCTCTGTGATATCGTTATCCGAGATATTTAAAACGCTCCACTCTTTCAAAGTTATATGTGTCTATTGTTACATTTGTCCTATTCTATCTCGATTCTTTTGTCTGTTTATGCACATGTATTTGGTTTTCTCCTCATTGACCATTAGACCGGTTTTCCTTGCCTCTATTTCTCTATTGTTGAAAGTTTCCTTTACATTGGTGACGGTGTTTCCAACAATATCAATGTCGTCCGCGTATGCTAGTAGTAATTTTAGTCATTTTACTGTTATTAGTTCTGTTATAATTTGTGTTGTTCTCACTACTTTTTCCAGGATTATATTAAAGAGGAGGGGTGACAGTGCGTCTCCTTGTCTTAGGCTATTGTTTATTTCAAACGATTCTGAGAGTTGGTTACCTATTCGTACCCTGGATCTACAACCATTTACGCATACTTTGGCGAGGTGGATCAGTTTTTTTGGAATCGAAAGTTCTGCCATTGCATTCCACAGCTGGCCCCTTTTAATGCTGTCGTATGCTTGTCGGAAGTCGATGAAAAGATTATGGAAAGTTATCGGGCTAACTTTATTTACTCAATTACAAGATTTTTTTTTCAAGAATTTATATTTTTCATAGTAAGTATTAATTAATAATTAAATAAGATATCTGCGGTTTCAAATTTAATATATATTAATGAGAACATTTGCAAACTCATTTTGAGTATTCTTTTTTTTTTGTGTGTAATAGGATTTGATTTGTCCTTTTAGGTAATACGTGCTAAAACTTTCACATGCAAGCATAGTAGCTTGCGTTTAATGTGTGTGAGTATTTCCGGTTGAAGAAGAGAAACGATGGTCCTGTGGAATTAGTTTCATCTGTACGAGAAGCAAAGGAGTAATTTTATTTTGAACATTTTCAATTAAGTGTCGTTATTTTTAGAGTGAAAAAACTGTCCTTAAAATTTTAAAGAAAACCTTACATGCCATGTAAAAAAAGGAAAAAAAAACAATGCAATTATTTCCTCTCCTTGAAAAATAAACCTTGTCGAAGAGGAAAAACCACAGATATTTCCGAAAGATTAAAAATGGAATTTCGAAATACACTCTAAAATATTTACTAAAAAGTAAGAGGGCAATATGTGTTACAATATAAGCGAACTTTGGAAATGGCATCTTTGGTCTATATTTAATAAGCTTAGTTATTATTAGATATTATTTTTAGAAAAGCATGTTACTCTAAAAAGCGTAAATACTAAACTCTACAACAAAGAGATTGTGTCTTTAGATAAATCGTCTTTAATCCGAGAGTGGGCGCGCTTTTCCGAATTACGTCAGTGGGCGCGTGGGGAGCAGTTTGCGGTTCATATTAATTTTTAATTTAATGTATGTAGGAATACGGCAATTGAATTTATTTATTTCTTCAGGGTTTAAGTAAAAGACAAACAATTTATGTTTATGTGAATGCCTATTTGACCAGGTTCTTTTATTCTTATGTAATATACCTTGAATTCAAATCTGAGGTCCGCTAATTTCTATCACGTCAGGTTCAAGGTCGTTTGAAGGTCATATAGAGTAAAATTCACTAAATAAATCTGAAGAAGTAAATATATGCGTTTTTGAGGTCGCTGAATCCGAATTTGTGGTTCGTTTAATCCCCTAAGGTCGACTAGAGGTCATTTAAGGGTCATTTCAAGGTCAAGTTGAGAAATATCCACTAAACAAATCCGAAAAAGAAGATATCTAGGTTTTTAGGGTCAGTGAATTAAAATTCGTGGGTTGTTTAATCCCCAAGATCAGCCAGAGGTTGGTATGCTGGTATTTATTTAAAGGCGCTAAAAGAGATTGTCTTGTGCGAGCAGAGCAGAGTCGAAAGCTAGAGGCGGCACCAGCAACCAAAGTGCCGAGCAAGCCCCTATTCCGTAGAGTAGGGGTGAGTATTTATTTTAAAAGCGCCACTGAGTTTTGGCCGGGTAAACTCAGAGACCCCCCTCCACCCATGTTGTTGCTCGGGCCTAGCGTTCAACCCAGCTCTCTATCTTGCTGCACAAAACTAAATTAATAATAAAAAAAAAATAAAAAAATAAACAAGAAGTTTATGGGGGATAAATGTTAAAAAAAGAAATGTTTTATATTAATACTACTCTTTATTCTAATAATAGAGAAGTCCGTAAGGGTGGATCTAAGTTGTTCAGGTTAGAATCTGGGGGGTTGATGGGGGATAAATGTTAAAAAAAGAAATGTTTTATATTAATACTACTCTTTATTCTAATAATAGAGAAGTCCGTAAGGGTGGATCTAAGTTGTTCAGGTTAGAATCTGGACTTCTTCTAGCCCCAAGGATGGACCTGGGTTTCACTTTTACCCAGAGGGCGAATCTCACTTCTACCTAGAAGGTGGATCTGGGTGTCACTTTTACCCAGAGGGTGGATATGCTATTCTTGTACCCAAGGGTTGACCCCGATCTTCTGGGGTCAGACTGATTCCTTTGGTGACTAGTGCAAACTGCCCAAAATCCCTGTCTCCAGGTTTATCCCGATAAAAAAAAACCATAACTGCCAACCTGGCAAAAGTTACGGTACACAAAAACTCAATAAAATTACTGGGATTGTCTTCGACTTTCCATCTCAAATCCCAAAAATTTGGCAACTAAAAATTGAGATGGCTTCGGCCGAATCAAACCAGGAAAAAGTCAAAAATCAAGGCAAAACGGCCTCCATTTATAAC
This sequence comes from Diaprepes abbreviatus, assembly GCA_034092305.1. Taxonomy (NCBI): domain Eukaryota; kingdom Metazoa; phylum Arthropoda; class Insecta; order Coleoptera; family Curculionidae; genus Diaprepes; species Diaprepes abbreviatus. The sequence continues at coordinate 7,872,390 of JASJET010000129.1, forward strand.
CATGGCTCTGCTTGCGCACTAATTGACTTCCGTTAGGCGCGTTCAATTACCACGTGTGAAAGAAATGACAGCTCAAAAAAAAAGACACTGGGCAACAGCAGTCGGCTGAAATGTCTTAATTAGTTCAGCCAAATCGTTAATAATTAGAATTTTCCTCTCAAAACAAGAATAATAACTCTAATAAGTAACCCAGTGGTTATTTTTAAATTCAAGAAATATAAATTAATACATCAATAGAAATTTCCTGATTTCTGCAACCCAATATACATACAATCCCAACAAATACAATTATAAATGCCCGGAAAAACAACAAGATCTATCTGAATTCAAAAAAAAAGGTAGCAATAAGTTTGATATTGATAAGAAAATACCTAAGCACAGTGTAGAGAAATACCAAAATAAGGGACAAAATAATGGCAAATAAAATTAATCGAAATTGTACTTGACGAAATGCTGTCTTTCAAAGAATCCCTGGGAAATACTTAAGGAAAATGATACTGTGTTGCCCATAACGAATTTGCAAAATAAGGTTAAATTAAACAAGTTAGCCATAGTGAGCTTAAGCGCAAAACTGAAACGTTACAAGGTCATTTCAGCGCCATTTCAAGGACAAATCGAGAAAAATTTGCCAAACAGATCTGTAAATGAAGATATGTAGACTTTTGTCTGAACTCGTGGTTTGTTTAATACTTCAAGGTTATCCAAGCAGAAAAAGAAAAAATACGTTAGATATTTAATGCATCTTGGCTAGAAAATAAGGAATTTGAAGATTTTTCAGGAAAATCTAATAAAGGAAAAGAGATGGCCATGTTGAATATACATATTTCAAAGTATATAGGGTAGTTAGAAACGAATTTGGTGTGCATAAATCCACAACCAGTAAAGTTTAACAAGAATTTGTATATACTGTAAATGCAAATTTAGCTACAGTCAGACCGATGGCCAGATATAGCAGTGTTATTCGCATTAAATTTCTATAAGAAAATTTATAGAATCATGTCAAAGATGAGTTGTAGACTCGAAGCGTTCCATGTGAAAATTGCATATTTCTATATTGGCCCACTGTCCGTTTATGGCAATTTCTACTCCATATCTTATGCATATGGGTAGAGTTGGGGGTCTGTACACTGCAATCTGGTAGATCTATTGTGCCCCCCTACTGCTGGTCAGTCGTAAGAGTTATTTTATCGGCTAGAGCAGGTGCTCCAGTTCAATTTCCCTCAAGAATTTCAGGATGTATCTTAACTACTGCGGGTTGTTTACAGTTCTTATAAGATGGGTTATTTCCTTTAATACTGTAGTGGTTTTCAAAAAATATTTCCAAGTTGTAGACTCGAAGCTTCCCTTGTGAAAATTGCATATTTCTTTATTAACCCACTGTCCGTTGCTGTCACATTTTATATATTAACTCGTACGTTCATTTGGTTAGAACTAGTTGTCTATAACTTATGCTTCATGGCTTTTAATTTTTCGACTAGGTACAACATCATAGTGAAATATTTTAGAATGCCACGAAATTAAGCACTTAATCTTCCAAATTTTATTGTCTAATTTGTTGTTTAGATGGTAGGCGCAATTGATAAGCACCCTTCTAAAAATTCATCGTTGGTAGAAACGTTTCTGAAAAAGTTGCTAACTTCGCACATAAGACATAGTGACGTCACCGCTGTTTTGGAGCGAAATTTGAAAAGGAATTTAAAATATATGATTTTTCAAGTAGAAGTTGTATGAAAAAAATCATATTAAATATTTTTGGGTAGATTAGGTACTTATGCATGGTTTTAAATACTTTACCAAAAATAATTAACATCCCTCTTTTCGATATATTATTTAGTTTCGTGCGTTGGAGCAATAGTCACATATTTATGAATATAAACGTTATAGTGACTAATTAATTTTGATTTAGTTTAGATGAATACTTTTGATGACGCATTGGTATTCTGTCGCTGGACCAACTGTAGTTACAAAATTCACCGTAGAAGAAAGGAGATCGAAGTTACTTTTCTCAGGAAAAAATGGTGATGACGTTTTAGCATGCTTAACTTTGACTTAATTTTTTTGGTACTTTAAACAATATTTCAATAAAATCGCTTAAGTATGTTGTTGCCAATTTTATATTATATGTTTAAAATAGTAATATATGATAGTTTTAACATTTTTGATTTATAATTTATCATTTAAAGGACATTTGTCCTTCACAATTTGCGTACCTTCAGAACCGCCAGCATTTTTTTTAATTACCAAAATACCTACAGCCAAAAAAGATACATTTATTTTTTTATATCATGTTGTAAGTTTTTTTTAGTATGTAATATTTTAATTTTTAACTCAAATTAGTATACACTGTGTGTGGAGGAATGTTGTGTCACAGTTGAATTTTATTTTTATCTGTTAAATGGTTTCCAATTTAAGAATTCTTTTTTTCTCTGTATTTCTTGTAATTTGGCAATACACTACCTCGTCTTCCACAAATGTGAATTTAATTATCGTCTAGAGTATTGTTTTTGTTATATTTCTGATAAAATATATATCGTTATTTGTATAACTAGGTATTTGAATGTTATGTAATTAATAGAATTGTTAATTGTAATATAGAGAAAATAGATTTTAGTTATAAAAAAATTGGAGTAAGTTTAAAACTAGACTCTCTCATACTAAACAGTAGTAAAATGAATGAATAAATTGAACATGAAAATTTTATACATATTTTATTTTCACACCGATTTCACCAAAATAACCACTTATATCCTATAAAAGACAGTAAAAAACTGCAATACACATCACCATAATACTAAACTAAACTTCCTGAAAGCAACGGCATTTCCTAAGAATAAACCGGAGACTTTTCTTTCGCGGCCATTGTATTGTAAAGATTTATTGTCAACAGGTTGCGGACCATCTATAATGCATTATGCACATGTTCTCATGAACGCCCAAAGAATATATAGGATTGGTTTTTGTCTGGTTGAGGCAACCTTACAAAACTTAGTGATAAATATTTGAAAATCTTAGGAAGGAAAAAGGTTTTGGGGATGGCTTTTTAGATTATTTAATTTTTAATTACAGACGTGCGCGGATGAGAATATTTTGAATTCAGGATCATAGGAATTTTTAAAATATATACCTAAAATAAATGATGAGTTTTGAATGTGAGAACAGATTGTTGTTTAAAAAAATTAGATATCTGTGATTTGAAATTCTATACTTCTAGGCACTCACAAATTAAAAACTTGGAACAAAAAGATAATCCATTTTTATTTTACTTAGTTATCCATTATTAAGGTAATAGCAAAGAAAATCGAAATGCTCCGCAACAAATACTGATGAAGTACCAGTCAGAAACTGGATGGCCTTTATTTCTTACAAAGATACATAGACTGTACCGAACATTGGGTGCTTTACCAAACAAAAAAAGATTATAGGCGGCGAATAAACAAGGCAAAACAAACTTATTATAGAGACAAAATAAATAATACAACCATCGAAACAAAAGAAATATGAAATTATATTAACCGAAATCTTAATAGAAAGAAAAAGGAAACAAACCATATCATCGCCTTGCGTTTCACCGATGGTATGAGCGATGATTCTGAGGAGGTTTCTAACCACTTCGTTGTATTTTTAAGGTCTGTTGAAAGTTGAAATTGCTTGAGGTCTATGGTCAAAACATGTCTTTACCAGCAGCAACCATAGAATCAGTTCCTTAAACAATAGTAGTGTTTGCGGTGATCCAAGAAAGGATATTATCGACTATTAATTCGATAAAGAACAAATGCTAAAATTTTAAAATTAATTTCAAAATCGGTCTCATTTCCCTTGACATATTTAATGAGCAGGTCACTTTCAGAGGGAACTTTTCTTCAAATACTAAAGTAGGCGGCAGCGACGTCAATACATAAAAAGGATGATCCTCAAAATCCAGCAAATTTCAGGGAAATATTCATACTGAGAGTATGTGGCATTAAATTGGTTTGCTTCCTATGTTTCGAATAGGCAGCAAATGGTTAAGTACGATGGAGAATTTTCCAGTGTCTCTTCTCTGAGTTGTGGCGTCCCACAAGGTTCTGTTCTTGGGCCCCTGCTCTTTCTTTTATATATAAATGACCTGACCAAAATTAATATATTATAATATTGATGATATTACATTATTTGCAGATGATGTAACAATTTTATGGCGTGGAAAGAATGACTGTGATTTGAAACATATTATCGAGTGTGACTGGATTAGAGTGAATGAATGGTGTGCTGCAAATTATTTAAGTTTTAATTTTACTAAAACCAACGTGTTACGTTTCAAATTTACCTGTGATAGTTTAACTTTGAATAATCATTTTATAGGGAATAAGCTAGTGACTAGATTTTTAGGTATACTTATTGACGATAAGTTGAAATTTACTGACCACATAATGGCATTAAATAAGAAGTTGGCTGCCGGGTGTTATGCGGTACGAACAGTGTCAAAGGAATTAGATTCAAATGTGGCTAAAACAGTGTATTTTTCGTTGATTGAATCTCATTTGAGATACGGAATTGCATTTTGGGGATTCTGTAGTCGGCAGTTATTAAATTCGATTCTTGTTTTACAAAAGCGAGCAGTGCGTTATTTATTTAATGTAAAAATGAAGGAGCATTGTAGGCCTTTATTTATTCAGGGCAAAATATTAACAGTGATAGGCATTTTCATTTTAGAAATAGTGGGACTGATTCATAAAAAATATAAAAATTATTCAACTCCAAACCCATATAATACACGTAATAATGGCCTGCCATTGCCCATTCCCAAGACTACTCTCACTAAACAGTCTCTTATTTTTGAGGGAATTAAAATATATAACAAAATTTCTCTAAAGTATAGAAATATTATGGACGATAAATTGCTTAGGAAAAAACTTAAGGGCTTTCTGGTGACACGACCGTATTATTCACTGGAAGAATATTTTGCTGATCATTTTTAACAAGGTGTGTTCGTGCTTTCAAAATGGGTGTAATGGTGTAATTTTATGGTTATTTTTGTCTTGTTTTACTTTATTTTATTTGACTGTAAACTTTAAAATTAATTTAGTAGACATTTATTTTATTTTATTTTAGGTACCTGATTTGTTAATTATGGACTTTTGTTTATTTACACTGTTTATTTTGATTACTGACTTTAATCACGTGTTTATTGTTATCATTGATCTGAGTTTTTTTTAGTTTTTTGTTGTCACAATTTCTTGTGTTGCATATATATTTGTTTATATTTATTTTTAAGTTTTTGTTCTGCATAGTGCTTTGTTAACAAGATTGATTTCTTTACAACAATAAATCTTATTATTATTATTATTATCTTCTAAGGTGCTTGAATAAATAGTATACGAAAATTTATAACGCCTTGCCAACATGGTTTCAGAAAGAACAAATCCATCCAATGGGCATGCTGCGATTTACTTAATTTTGTATACATAGAACTCGACAGGAGTAAATATGTGATATGTCTAATGTTTGACTTAACAAGGGCATTTGATACTGTGAGAAGAAAGTTCTTATTAAAAAAAACTATTTGCTTCGGGTATAAGAGGAAATATCCTAGATCTTATCGATTTGTACATGTCTGATAGAAATATGTTTGTCCGATACTAGAAAAGTAAATCAGATCTCAGAAAACTCGCCTCAGGTGTGCCTCAGGGTTCAGTTTTGGGGTCGTTAATGGTTTATATTGGTGACCTACATAGATTTATTAGTTTGGGAAAGTTTTTTATGTTTGCCGATGATATCACGATAGCTATATCTGCAGATGTCCCGGAGGAGCTGTTGCGTGCGGCAGGAGGTGTGTGTGATGGGTTGGAGATTTGGTGTCAATGTAATAAGCTAATATTGAACCCGATATTTAAACTTCAATATAAAAAAATATGGCTCGATGAATCGCTACACTTTATTTCCCATATTAAAAATGTTTGGAAAAAATTAAATTCTGCCTGTTTTACCATTTTGTAGATGAAATCATCTCTTGACCAAGCTGGGTTGTTAACTTGTGTTTTATTCTCTGGAATACAGTCATCTTTCAAACAATGTCATACCTTTGGGAAGGGGATGGGTGATGAATCGATTGTTTTTTTTTCTCAGAAGAGAATAGTGAGGTTTATATTCGGTCTTAAGCTGACGGATTCTTTTAGGCCAATTTTCAAAGAAAAGAACATTTTAACATTTTATTCTATTTATATTCTTAAATGTGTTTTATATGTTAAGCAAAATTATCCAGAGTTTATAACTCTTGGCGAGGGTTATAGATATGATACACGAAAAGGTGTCGTGCTTGGTATACCTAAACATAGAATGGCATTATTTGAGAGATCTTCAATTTATAATTTCATCGTTTTTTTTTTTAAGAAATTTCCTGTGAAATTAGAAAAAAACATATCAAACAGTAATAAATTTAAAACAGAAACAAAACAATTTATTGTTCAGGGATCATTTTATTCTTTTAATGAATACTCTCTCTATAGTATACTGACTCTTTTGCTGTGTATTGAGTGGATATCTCATTGCGTCCTTCGTTGACTAGTGCAAGTGCTACTATTGTTTTTTCTTCCTATTTATTGCTTTGGGATTCCGATCTGTGGCTTGTTTAACTTTAAAATATTAGATTAAATTTATTTTACATATTATGACAAGCAGGGGCGGATCCAGCCTCTCTCTTTGGGGGGGCGGGGGGCGGTGATATCACAAAAGTACAGTATGGCAAGAAAAACAAGTTGTCAACGGAAGGGGGGGTTGCAAGCAGCATACTCATTCCTAATATAAAAGGCAGAATGGGTTCTATTTTCCTGAACTCGAAGCTTTTGGGAGGGGGAGGCGATCGCAGCATACAGACTCCTATACTCTATTCAAGAACTAGAGAGAGTAATAAAACTGTTACCGAAACTTCTAACGTACCTGCTCCAGTGCCGCAGGAAACTGAGAACTGCCGTTAATCTAATTATATTTCATTATATTTAAATATATTTTATAAATTTACTGCAATATAGAATTTCTGATAGTTTAATTTAATTTCAATCAGTGAGCAAAGTACAACTTACTGTTTTTTCTTGTTTGCGCTTGTTTTTATATATTATTTGAGATTAGTGAGATATCCAAAAGATATGGCTTTCACCTCTATATTTATTCCAAAATCGTTAAACCAGGGCATTATTTCCTCAACGAAAAACTTATTACGATGAATGTTTATAATGCCTTAAGATATCAATATTTAGATAATAATGTTACAAGCTCTATTGAGATATGTTCCAACATGACAGGAGTTGGGAAATCTACTATGTACCGAATACTGAAGGAGAAAAAACGACTGGAATTGTTAGTACTCCCAAGCCACATTCGATCACAGGCAAACAAAAAACCTCGTTGGAAGAAGAGATGGAAACTGCAATTAAAGGGGTTGTATATACATTTTATTATGTGAAGCAGATCCCAATCATCTACAAAATTCTAACTAAAATCATTGAAGATCGCGATTTACTTGAAATTAAAAGAACTGATCTCTGGAAATTGCTCAGAGAACTTAATTTTTGCTGGGAAAAACCAAATAGAAAATCTGTTCTTATAAATCGTCCGGAAACTGTCCATTGGAGACGTAAATATCTCTCTCAAGTAAAAGGTAGAGTTGCTAGAAATAACACAATTAATAAAATTAGTAATTTAACTAAACTTTTGAAAGATTTTTTGAATAAGTTATTGCGGAAAATTGGAAAAAATCCATATAATAAAAGAATAAAACAAAATGTGAAAACTCGATCTCATAATCGGTGAGATAGAGGAACCAGTTATAATTAATTTTAGCGAAGATAGTTTCACTGACTTTGATTAGGAATTAGATACGTAGTGTTTACTAGTGTAAACACAATTTATTATTTAAATTTTTGTTTTTGTTGTATTTTATTGTTTAATGTTGTTTATATGTTTTTTTTTAATTTCTTTATATATTTTTATTTTAGTGTGTCCCACTCTTTAATTTATATATATATATATATATATATATATATATATATATATATATATATATATATATATAATTCTAATTAGCCGTAAGTTTTTTATTATTTTATTATTGTGTTTGTGTCTTTTTCTGAAGCGTGTAGAATTAACATGTTTATCTTTGGGGCTATCGTATTTCCATATATAAAAGCAAATTAAATTAAGATATCAGTACAATTGAAATAAAAATAAGTAGGTCTGATTTTAATTACAACATAAAAAAAAATAATTACATTTGAATCCCTTTTTAGTGTTTAATTGTAATTCTGCAGATGGTTTAAGAAATAAATAAACTGAAACGTCAAATACCCTAAAAATGTTTTTAATTAATAATAAAATGACCGATAACCCCAAAAATATTTCATTATTATATGGACGAATTTATTTTTTTATATATGTTTAACTTTTTGTATTTTTGACAATGGATATTTTGTAAGTATTTAATTATAACTTAGAATTTTTTGAGAGAATAATCCTAGGTTTTAGTCTATTATTATAGACCGGTATTTTTGATTATAAAATTTCTAACCCATTCCTATGAAAACTATATGTCTAACAAATTTTGCTAAAAACACCGGACTAAAGAACACAGGTAGTTTGCGAAGAGAAAAAGGGTAAAAAATGATTTATTACTCTCTCTAGTTCTTGAATAAACTATAGTATAAGAGGAAAAATCGGGTCCATTTTCCTAAACTAAAAGCTCTTGGGGGGGGGGGGGCGATCGCCCCCACCGCCCCCCCCCTTGGATCCGCGCCTGATGACAAGTAGTATCTTGCGATACGAACTAATTTTTTTTTTAGCTTTAAGCTATATATTTTATATCTATTTTATTTTATTGTATATTACTGATGAAACTAATGCTGAAGTATCAGTTTTATGGCCAATAAATTATTTCATTCCATTTCATTTCATTTACAATATAGTGAAGGAGTCCATGATTAATGCATTGATTCATGGAGTATCTCATTTTAAGAAAAATGAAATATAAATTTTCTTCATTAATTTTCACAGTAAAACTGGTAAAATTTAAGAAAACTCATAGCTTCATTGGAAAGCTGAGGTCCAAATCTGTGTGGGAGTCATGTATAGCCGTTATTTTCTTATTCGATTAGCTCAGGGGTATCCAAACTATTACCCGCAAGCACCATCAGTCCAGCCCATCATGGCTTATTTTAATGCAAAATTGTAATTAGATGCTTTTATTTAAGGACCGATTAAGAAACGCAATAACTGGCACACGTGATCCAAATGAACATGTTAACTATAATTAATGGAATGAGATTTATCCTAATAATTTACAATAAGCGACATATACAGTGCCTTCATTTCAAAACGAACCATCCTTAATAACTTTGTTAAATAGAAAAATTAAAAAAAAAAGAAAAAACACGTCAATTTAGATATACAGGGGGAAGTTTAATTTTGCATTTGTTAAAAGTCTGTCAATCACCTCCTCACCTCCAGCTAACCTCACTTTGATATGTCAAATAGGAACCCCCACCTTGTGACACATCATTGTAAGCAGCATAAAATTGTCTATCCAACCGTATAAAAAAAATTAAATCGGTTGACGTACAAGCGAATAGTGTGCAAAAATGTCTTGTAATAATGCATAATATATCGGCCTCGAACTTTGGTATGTCAAATGATTACCCTATAGTGTGATACATCATTTTAAAGGACGTACGATCTGCTATCCAACGATGTCAAAAAAAATTAAGTTAATAGACGTTATAGGCAATTAGGATGCAAAAATGTGTGTTAAATATAAGCAGTTTATTCAGTTTTATTCAGTTGAAGAAAATTATTTTATTAAATGTTCAAAATGTGCGCCGTTATTAGCGAGACAATAAAAAACCCTATTTTGAAATTCCCCACGAACATTGGCAAGGGTTTCTCTGCTAATTCCTCTACATTCCCGAACAATTCGATCTTTTAAATCGTCAATATTTTCAGGTGGGGTTTTATAAACCTTGCTTTTTAAATACCCCCAAAGAAAAAAGTCTAGAGGGGTTAGGTCTGGAGACCGTGCTGGCCATTCAATTGCACCACGTCTGCCAATCCACGTCCCTGAAAAATGTTCATCAAGCCACTCTCGAATTGCCAAAGCGTAGTGCGGGGGAGCTCCATCTTGCTGGAAATGCAAATTATTTTCATTTAGTACCATAACAGCATTTTCATACACTTGATTTTCTTAAGATTGCACAATGGCAGGGTATATTGTGTTTTCTAAAAGGTTTAAATAAATTTGCCCAGTTAAATTATCTTCCAAAAAAAATGGCCCGATGATTTCATTGCCATAAATTCCTGCCCACACGTTAATTTTTTCGGGATATTGAGTATGCCCTTCTCGGAAAAGGTGCGGATTTTCATTATCCCAGTATCTGCAGTTATGTCTGTTAACCAGTCCATTTAGAAAAAAAGTTGATTCATCACTAAAGCAGATATTCTTAGGTAAATGGGGGTCCTCGTCAATTCGTTGGCACATTAATTCGCAAAATTGAATTCTCCTATCAAAATCGTCTTCTCCGAGTTCTTGAAGAATTTGAATTTTGTAAGGAAAAAACTTATTTTGTTTTAAAACTTTATGCACAGAGCCAGCAGAAATGTTGGTTAAATCTGCGACCTTTGAGATGGATAAAGTTGGATCTATTGCAAACTGTCCTAGTACCTCGATTTGGCATGCTTCATCTACAACCCTTTTCTCAATAGATTTTTTATTACAAACGGATCCCGTTTCTTCAAACTTTCGTACCAATTCGAGTACATATTTATGGCCCACGTTTTTGTCTTGATGCCTCTCGTTAAATGCTCTGGCGGTTCTACGAGCGCACCGATCTTCAGCTCCATAGAGAAAAATTATTTCTATTCTTTCGGCTAGCGTATACACCATTTATATTCACGTTTCAACTAGGCGTCACAATGACAATTTTAACAATAATAAACAACTGGTGTTTAAAGATCTTAAAAATTTTATTTATTGCAGTGATTTCTTGTACCTATCAGGTACCGCAAAAAATATCATTGAAATAAATACACTAGATTGATTAGACTGCAATGAATTTTGCGATGAATTTTAAAACAGGTTTAGTTTTTTTCTCGCAAATATTTTAACTGTTTATTATTTTAAAAAAATATTTATTTTAAATTTAAAATAATATTTTACTCTATGAAGTAGCCATTTGACATAATAAAGTTTAATGTGATAAGGTGTCTATTATTACCACACATCTTTTCTTACTATTCGCTTGTACATCAACAGATTTTGTTTTTTTTTATTGGCTAAATAGGAGATAGTATGCCCATTAAAATGATGTATCACACTATAGGGTAATCATTTGACATACTAAAGTTCGAGGCCGATATATTATGCATTATTACAAGACATTTTTGCACACTATTCGCTTGTACGTCAACCGATTTAATTTTTTTTAAACGGTTGGATAGACAATTTTATGCTGCTTACAATGATGTGTCACAAGGTGGGGGTTCCCATTTGACATATCAAAGTGAGGTTAGCTGGAGGTGAGGAGGTGATTGACAGACTTTTAACAAATGCAAAATTAAACTTCCCCCTGTATATCTAAATTGACATGTTTTTTCTTTTTTTTTAATTTTTCTATTTAACAAAGTTATTAAGGATGGTTCGTTTTGAAATGAAGGCACTGTATAGGTAATTCACATAATGAAATTAAATATTGTAATTATGATAGATGAGATTTACGTAACTGTAACTTTCCACTGATAATCGTTTGAAGTTGTGGATCGAATTTAGTATTGGAAATTAACAGCAGCGACTTCAGACGCTAATCAGTCAATTTGGATCTGTAAATATTTTTTGTAGATTTCACTTTGGATAATGTTTCTTAACACAGATAAGTAGAGCCGAAAGCGGTAAAAAGCAACAAGGAAAGTCATGGAAGTTATCAAATTGGATGAAACGAACACTTTTATAAAATTCCGGCATTGATAAAATTAAATATTTGTCTTTAAAAATATCGTTACGCAGTAAACCAACCACTTCCATTTGATATTCTGGGGTAAGGGTTTCTACCTCGGTGTTAAAAGGCTTCTGAAAAATTTTAACATGGTTTTGCAATTGTATCAAAATTGAACTAATGAGACTCAAAATGTATTTTTAAAGCACCCAAAGCTTCAATTACGAAATCTAACAGAAATGGAGTCTTAGTTTGCTCACTGAATTAAAATGCAAAACATTTTCTATTCATTTGAAATTCACTCAAAACAATCTTTTATCGAAAGGGCTTTATAGGAATATATAAATCAGGCAGAAACAGCTTATCTCTCTCTTTCATAACAACACATTATTTTATAACTCAGCCTGAGGACGACTTCTTTCATTCAAGAACATTTCGATTATTGCTCGGAAGGTAAAAAACTCATCAGCACTTTTCTACTTCCAAGAAAGTGTACTGCAATATAATATAGTAAGTTGTTTTCTTCAATCTCTCCAGTAAACTTACGGAATTGACGATGATTGATCGTGTGGGATCTGATATAATTAACGGCTAACGCGACTAACTTTAAAACTTCTGACATATCTAAGCATTTTCTGCACAAAGAATGTTGACATATGATGCAATATAAGAATAATGGTTTTGAAGCTCCGTCATTTTCTACGGCCTCTAATATGAGACCAACGGCACCTCTATCTTTTTGCCACCATCAGTATGGTGCACTTCAAATTTTTCCATTGAAAATTGTTTTTTTGAATACCATTTTCAGTTTCTTAAAAAACAAATTCTCCAGTGGTCGTGCCGTGGATACTGTGAACGTCGAGGAGTCACATACTTCATAACTTTTTTCTACCCCTCGAATAAAAAGTAATTCCTGAGCAGTATCTGAAATATCTGTTGGCTCATGAAGGGTCAAGAGAACCACTCTAAGTTTTGATTTTCGACGACAATTGAGTTAATATATTTTCTGCAATACTTTTTGAGTCATAGTGTTTGCTGGCAAACTGATGTTTTTAAATAAATTAGCTTTTTTGGACACATTTCTTCTGTTGCTGCAATTATGGAATTCTTAATTAATTCTTCAACACTAAATGATTTTCACTGGTTTCTCTTCAGCCTTCTTAAACAACAAATGTTGAGATTTTTGACCCGCATTTCAAAAATTCATATTTTTTCAAATGTAGGCTTCCCGTATATTTAAAATATTTCTAAGAATATTCAGTTTTATAATGGTATTTTATATTCTATTCTTTGATGACTGATAGTGTTTTATTTTGCAAACTATAAACATTGCCTTATTCTTGACACAATAATGAAATATTGATATCACCATTGCTCTTTAAATGTTCGACACTCACTCTCTATTTTTTTTTATTTTCCATACCTATACATATCCAAATAAAAGGGCCGTAAATTGAAACAAAAATAATTCCAATTAATACTATCGAGAGCAAAGATTCTTCAAGACATTTTTATTTAAATTAAATACAATTAAACACACCGTATTTCTACTTAGAAATTATAGTCACAAAATACTCAATACTTCGCTTTTTAGATCCCTTTTGTCGCTTCGATTTCAAACTTTCACTCTGTCCAACTCCCCTATATCTTCTATATTTGCATTATGTATCCTCAGTGCGTAGAATATAATCGAAAACTCGCTAAAAGATTAGAAACTTTCAGACAAGCAATTACGCAACAGAACTTTTCCAGAACATACTTCAACTCGGCGTTGTATACTTAGACTAACCAAGCATAATTGACATTTTTGCGTAATTTCGCCGCTCCACACAAAATGGTGTTATCCTATTATAGCTTTACCACGTCTTGCATTTAACTCCTCTACTCTTCGCAATATGTCACTGCCATATATTTAGCATGGTCGTAAGTAGTCATAACAATATGTAAGCCATAGTACGCGCATCGAAAAAAATTACAGATATGAATGCTTAACGAATGAAATAAGTTTATAGTTTCTTACTAGTTAAAAGAAAAAATTTCAATAAGCTCTGTAATGTTCATATCACCTAAATCTGGAAATTTTAAGATTAATTATATATGTGTGAAATGATATCCTTGAGGGTGAAAATGCTATTGTTTAGCTTCATTTCAAATAACTAATAATCTGCAATTTGTTTCTTAAAGCAATTAGAACTTGAGATGTAAAAAAAATATTTGGATATTTGGTGTTGGTTCATCTTACTTTGCTAGTTCCTTTTTAGAAACACCAAAAAAACGATAACTTAAGTGACTTATGGTATTCGTAAAAAAAATATTTTCATACAATTCCATTAAATTTCGTAATTTACACAATTAAATTACATACACAAATATATGGTTTTCCCTAATAAAAAATTAGAGATGAAATCTTCAGGGGTGAAAAAATCGTAGTTTAATAAAATTTAAAATATCAACTAATTTTCATTTTGTTTTGTAGAGTTATCTTAATTAGAACTTGAGATATTAAAAAAAATATATTTGGAGATGACTCACCTTCATTTACTACTTTATTTTTGGGAACCCCGAAATATGCCAACTTCAGTTAATTATGGAATTCGTGAAAAAAATATTTTCCAAAAATTTTATTAAATTTCATAGGGTTTAGAATTAAACTACGTGCGCGAATAGATGGTTTATCCATATAAAAAATAAGGAATGATATTCTTGGGAATGAAATTACCTTAGTTCAACATCATTTCAAATAACAAATAGTTTCCATTTTGTTTCGTAAAGATATTTCAATTAGAACTTGAGATTTCAGAAAAAAAGTATTTGAGGATGGCTAACCTCCTTATACTAGTTATTTTTGAAAACCGACAAACCCGTCAACTTAAGTTACGTATGAAATTCATGAAAAAAATATTTTAAAACAATTATATCAAATTTGGTAATTTTTTGAATTAAATAACTTTCGTGAATTGATGGTTTACCCTTATGAAAATAAGGGATGATATCCTTAGCGGCAGTAAAACCATAGTTTAACATCTTTTCTAACAACAAGTAATTTGCATTTTGTTCTGTAGAGATATCTTCTTTAAAACCTGAGATATTTCAAAAATACTTTTTTTAGAGGTGAACTTTAGTGGTTGTTTTCACTCCGCTAAAATGCATCTCCGCACATAAAAAAAAACGGAACCGGACAATTCAGTCACCTTCCTTGTTGGTGGAAGAGTCAGTGTGGCACTTAGACTTGACAGTTTGGATATTCCTACTTTAGACTTAAATAGATAACACATAAAGGTACAAGAAAATAAGTACAACACATATTTTTCTTTTTTTATTTCCATAGCTGAGCAATGAAAAAAATTCGTCACTGTGTTTACTGCAAAATAATTATAAAATTTTATTAGTCATATGGTTATTTTTAAGGAATCTTTATTATCAGTCACGGATCCAGGGGCGGATACAGCCTCTCTCTTTGGGGGGGGGGGGTCGGTTTGATTTTTCTGAATTTGAAGTTTTTGTAAAGGGGGGGGGGCGATCACAAGAAAAAAACAAGTTGTCGACAGGGGGGAGGATGCAGGCAGCATACACATTCCTAGTATAAGAGGCAGAATCGTGTCTATTTTCCTGAACTTAAAGCTCTTGGGGGGAGTCGCTATCGCAAGAAAAACAATGTCAACGGGAGGGGACTGCTAGTAGCATATATATTCCTAATATAAAAGGCAGAATCGGTTCTATTTTCCTGAACTCATAGCTCTTGGGAAGGGGAAGGGCGATCGCAAGCATACACATTCCTATACTCTATTCAAGAACTAGAGAGAGTAATAAAACTGTTACCGAAACCTCCAACTTACCTGCTCCAGTGCCGGAGGTAACTGAGAACTGCCGTGAATCTAATTATATTTAATTATTATTAACAATACAAGGTTTTATGAATTTACTACAACAATAGAGTTTCTGTCAGTGAGCAAAGTACTCCATACAGTGTCTCCTTAGTGATTTATCTTGGTTGTGGTTGTTTTTATATATTATATGAGATTAGTAAGATACCCAAAAGATATGGCCTCCACATCTATAATTATTCTAAAATCTTTAAACCAGGGCATTTTTTCCTCAACGAAAAACTTATTACTATGAATGTATATGATGCCTTAAAATATCAATATCTAGGGAATATTGTTAAAAGTTCTGTTGAGATGTGTTCCAATATGACAGAAGTTGGAAAATCTACTATGTACCGAATACTGAAGGAGAAAAAACGATTGGAATTGTTAGTACTTCCAAGTCACATTCGATCACAGGCAGACGAAAAATCTCGTTGGAAAAAGAAATGTAAACTGCAATTAAAGGAGTTGTATATACATCTTATTATGAGAAGCAGTTCCCAACTGTCGACAGAATTCTATTTAAAACCAATGAAGATCGGGATTTACCTAAAATTAAAAGAACTGAGCTCTGGAAATTGCTCAGACAACTTAATTTTTGCTGGGAAAAACCAAATGGGAAATCTGTTCTTATAGATCGTTTGAGAAATGTCCTTTGGCGAAGGAAATATCTCTCTCAAGTAAAAGGTAGAGTTGCTAGAAATAACACAACTTACAAAATTAGTAATTTATCAGAACTTTTAAAAAATTTTTTGGAATAAAGTTACTGCAAAAAATTTAGAAAAATCCATATAATAAAAGAATAAAAGAAAACGTGGAAACTCGATCTCATGATCCGTGAGATATAGATACCAATTATAATTAATTTGGGCGAAGATAGCTTCACTGACTTGGATTGCGAATTAGGTACGTAATGTTTACCAGCGTAAACACAAATTATTATTTAAATATTTTTAACATATAAAAATTAATTTCATTTGAATCCCTTTTTAGTGTTTAATTGTAATTTTGCAGATGATTTAAGAAATAAATAAACTGAAACGTCAAATGTCCTAAAAATGTTTTTAATTAATAATAAAATGACCGATAGCTCAAAAAAATTTTCACATTATATGGACGAATTAATTTTTTAATATATGTTTAACTTCTCGTCTTTTTTACAATGGGTATTTTGTAAGTATTTAAATTATAACTTAGAATTTTTTGAGAAAAAAAAAGGCTACGTTTTAGATTTTGCCAAAGACACCGGACTGAAGAACACAGTGAGTTTGCGAACAAAAAAAAAGTTAAAAAATTATTTATTACTCTATCTAGTTCTTGAATAAACTATAATATAAGAGACAAAATCGGGTATATTTTCCTGAACTCAAAACTCTTGGGGGCGGGGAGGGGGGGACGCTCGCCCCAACCGGTGGCTCCGCACCTGCACGGGTCAGGTAGTGAGAATTTTCTTTTTGTAATTATTTTCAATTATTTTTTCACTTAAGTTTTTCTGCCTCATATCTCTGTTTTATTATCTCTTCGAGAGCATGCTATAAATTGTAATACATTGTACTATGTCGAGTTGTTTTACACTAAATTAAAGATAAAATAAAATAAAATGATTATTCCAGGGAAAAAATTAAAAGCATTGGATTATTATTTAATTTTATATGCTAATATTTTTGCGCCAACTCATTAATCTATTTAGCTACAACACATTTTACAATCACACAAAATATCTAACAACACCAGCAAATTTGAAATTTATTGCCGATACAGCTAAAAACTAAACAACACCCCCCACTTAAGATTCGTGCGGTGTATTTTCCGATAAAATATCTCGAAAAGAAATAAATTTATTACCTCACGCGAAATAACAATATAATATTGTTATAGCACCATCGAGAAGTCTGGCTGTCAAAAAGGCAATTTACATAAATTACGTTTTAAAAGCATTAAGACTTGACTGAAAGTTTTTTGCAAGTTTCCATGAGTTTGCAGTTTTTTTTTTTGCTGCCACAGCAATCTGGGTTAAATAAGTGTAATAGAGTTTTTGTTCGATATTTCCATTTAGTTAGTTTTTAGACAAGATTATTTAATATTGCAATTAAAATGATAGTACAATCAGAATTACAATAAAAAATACTTTTATATTTTTTTCAAACATTATTCGAAATTTAGAATCATCATAAAATTAAAATTTATTTTGCCACACATCATCAGACAGAATATGTCAAAGCCAAATTTGTGCAAAAAAACCTGTGTCTAACAAAATGCGAATTTTCTGTAGCCCAATAATGTGAATTTCTTTTAAAACATATACAAACCTTCATTTGTAAATTTACTTTAACAGTTTTTTTTTAAATTTGGATCATCCAGTGCAATTTCACAGAAGTCTTCACACTTCGACGGGTCATTAGGTTACTTTGCTTGAAGATTCACAAACTTATAATTATGTATATTGCCAGCTTAAATAAAATTCTTTCTAGTGACTTATATGATATTCCCAAATCTCTATGGCAGAATAAATTGAAGAATGTGGAAATTCCCAAAAATATGCCAGGATATTTTTTTGACTTTCTTAGACGGGACTGACCTAGACTCTTGGCATCTTAAAGGTACTTTATTTGGTAATTTTTTTCTATTCTCTTAAAGTTGTTTTCATTCAATGTAGCAGACTCTGGATCAAGCTCAATAAATTTTCTGAATTTCTGTGTATAATTTTGTCATATTGATCATAAATGAAGAACAAATTTATAACTTTTGTACAGAAATTTTACATCTCTAGAAAACAAACTATTGTTTCACAGTTTAAAAAACTCTCTACACATTTACACTAACCACATAAGATTATTTTGACGTACTAGAAATATCTAACAATCATTTTCTAACTAATTAAATGCGTGAACTACTGTCAATACAAATTCAGGGTTGTTTTTGAATATTTCATTTAAAATTTGTTATAATTCCAAAAGCTCTGGTGATTGGTAGGGAACTATGCTATATAGTTTGATAAAGATAATTTATTCTTCTGTCAATTCCAGTTTAAATATACAGAGTGTCCCATTAAAAAAAAATAGATTTTTCGATATTTCTCTAGACGAGGTTTGACTCACATTTTTATCCAACTTGTATAATTTTATTTCATTATTGAACAAATTTATCTTTCGAGGAACTATTGCAAAATTTCAAATTCCTAATAAGGCTCTCGGTAAGTAATGTCAATTTTTTCGAAAAATTTAGGCATATGTTTTTAGAACAAAATGAATTACCTTAATAATCAAAGTATTGCCCGTCGTTCGCTATGACTTTTTCTCATCTTTTTGTCAATGGATGAATTCCGAATCAAAGGAACTGTTTATTTTTTGAGGGCAACCATTTATCAAAACAAATTTTTACTTCTTCGTAAGAATGCAAGTGTTGTTCTGAAAGTCCGTACTGTATGATCGCATGAAATGGTAGTCCAAATGAACTAAATCCTGTGAATACGGTGGGTAGGGAAGAACGTCCCACTTAACGCTTTCCAAATAGTTTATTGGTAATGTGGGATCGAGCATTGTCATGTTAAAAAATGACTTTATCGTGCCCTTTGACGTATATTGGTCACTTTGCCATCAATGATTGGTTTAATTTTAACAGTTGCTGTCGATATCGATCTCCAATAAGTGTTTTACCAGAATTTAGTAGTAATACATAGATAGCTCCTAGTATCTTCAAGCTTTTCTGGCTGACTTGGACACTCCTTCTTTTTTACATCAAAAACATCACTTTTGAAGACTTTGTAGCATCGTTAATAAGTTTTTTGGGTTAAAACATTCTTACCGTAAATATGTATCATACGCATCTGTTAATATAATTCAGAAGCCACGTGAGAAATATCATTCCACTGGATAAATCACTAGCATGCCATATTTCTTATAGTTTTCATAATTTTGGATAGTCATCGATAATAAAAACTTAAAAAAATACACAGCGGATGAAAAAATATTTTTACCTTACTATTTCAAATCTGAAGTACTGCCAATACTCATTGTATATAATTTAGTTTTCTATTTATTTTTGTTAATAGATTTAAGTGTTTTTAGAAACTTGTTTTGTTTAATTTAAACTCGCTGGCGCACTGAAGAAGAGCTTCAATATAAGGGGCGTCCTGAAGTGTGGAGGTTTTGTACTAGTAAGCCCTAAATAACCTGAAGTTGTTTAGTACTAAAACTGCAAGAGCCAAGAGGTACGACCAGGCTTCCAGAGTGCCTTTATCACTCTGATTTTTACTTATAGGACTTTAAAATCACTACTAATATGGGACAACAGTAAATCGTGAGCAAAACCGCCAAACGCTATCTAAATATATCGTTTGCAGGAGTCTAAGATCAAATGAAGTCACACAGAGAAGGCTAAAAAAATTTTATTTGTTGCATCTTTTGTTTAACAAAAAGGTAGCACAGAATTGAAAACTGGACATACAGTATAAATTTTTTGACAAATTTAAGTTAAAGCCTTCTCCATCAAACATTGTATAATAAAATTTAATGGCATATCAGGTTTGGGCATATTTTGCAAATGGTATTTTAAGTAAGTAGAGCATTCAGTTTAATAGATGCTTTTACTCATTTCTCAGTTATGTGTTATGCAAGAAATAAAGCCAGGAATTGACCGACTTCTAAAAGTGCACTAAAAAGTAAACAATAGCTATAAATTTTTATATGAAATTGAAATTTTTGAAGTAGGCGCCAAAGTAATACTTAATAAAATGTGATTTGCATAAATAGATCAAAAATACTTTATTTGTAATTGCTTTCTTACCATACTTTGTATATATTAGTAGTTATTTATTTCATTTACAAATAATTTGGCGCCGACTTCAAAAAGTTCACTTTCATATAAAAATTTACAGTTATTTTTCACTTTTTAGCGCACTTTTAGAAGTCGGTTCAATGTTTTTATAAAAATTTTATTTTTCTATTTTTAGTTTTAGAATTCATTATGATATCCATATATTATTTGATATAAGTACTAATTGAGATTAGTGTACCTCGCAATGACTCCAAGGTGGCAAAAAGTACCCATTATGTCCAAAGTTGTAAATCACCCTAAAATGAACCACAAAAAATTCTTAGAGTTTTCCAAATATCAGTAAAATTGTGTCAAACAAATATTTAGTTTGTCATAGTAAATCCACTATCCTCAATTTCAAATTAATTTAGATTACAGAACCTGAGATGTAAATTACTTAGCTCGATATATTTTATGCTGCATATTGAGTTTGTATACGCCTCAAGATCACCACAATGTCAATTTTAGACAATATCGGAATATGTAAAATTTTCTCTATATCAGTTTGAGAGAAAATCCAAAAATGTAAAATTTTTGGGACAACATATTGAATCTGCCAGATTGAGTTTTTCGAAAAATATTTTAAACTCATAATTAACACTAACAAGAATACCTCAATAGTGATTTTAAACAAGATCGGGAGATATAGAAAGTTTAACCCGCCATCTTAAATCCGCCATATAGAATTTTTTAAAAATAATTTCAAATTCGTTACGTGCGATCTCGAATTTTTTACAAATATTTTAGAATAATTATGTACGACCCTGAAAACTCTGTTGTACCAATTTTGGAGAAAATCGGACAAAATTGATTTTTTTGTTCGCCATATTGGATCCGCCATATTGAATTTTTTAAAAATAATTTGGATCCATTATGTGCGACCCTCAAAAACTCCCCCACACCAGTTGTGGAGAAAATCAGACAAAGTAAATTTTTTTGGTCGCTATATTGTCAGCGTCTTCTTGGATATTACTGCACCAATTTCTTCCAAAGAAATGTGGGGCCACCGCAGCAACTTTCTACGTAAAACATTTCATTCAAATCGGTGCCGCCGTTCCGGAGTAATCGATGTACATACATAAAAAAAATATATACTCCACGAATTGAGAACCTCCTTCTTTTAGAAGTCGGTTAAAAAAGGAAATGAAAACTGTTGATTTGCCTGGTGAAAGACAGATCGTCGCCGAATATCGAAATACATATTTCAGTAGATGTTATTGCATCGTAACTAAGCAACCAGCTATTAAAATAAAAAAAAAGGTCCTAAAATACAATACAACTTTAATAGTTTTACGTAATTACGTTGAAAACTTATATAAACTTAGTTCGATCGAATAGTTTACTAAAACTTTCACAGCTCCGTCTGCCATGCTTTCAACGAATACCGCTATATTTATCCATTACCAACCAAAGTGACAATGACAAAAAAGACAAATTATTTAATCATTGCACGAACTACTAATCCAAAAATACCCGATCCGTTTTCTTTATTTTAATCAAAGCGAGACAAATCTAATCTAAACACGCAGTTCTCTTCACACTTCCTCTTTTTTTTCTCGGAATAGGAAAGCACCTTATCAGGTAATCTGAGGAATGGTCGATAAGGTAATTTGTCACGTGGGGAGCAATCTGAGGACGATTAATGGAATAAGCCAGAGGGGGAAGGTTGCAGAGCAGGGCTTTAGTTGTGTCACGACGACGTGGGTTAGATTTAATTCATTGATGTACATATTACCAAAAATAAAGATTTTTCTTTCTAGAAGAGATTATAAGGTGGTATAAAATTGTTTTTATCGGACATAGTTGGAACAATTAGTATTCTAAATGTTGTTGCCATTTAAAAGGAAAAAATTTCCAACTTTAAACTTTGAGAATATGTTTTCAGAAGGAGCATATTGAAAAATAAGAGAAAATATTTACTCAAAATCTGGCTATTTTAACAATCGAAAATAAAGTGTAGACGTGAATAAGGGGCTAAGTCCCAAAAATGGGAATTACTATTTTTTTCTTCAAAAAGTTGTTAAATACCATGCTTCTGTTCCCCAAAATGGGTTAAGAACCAAACGAATATTTTTGTTTCCGTAGTTCGCTACACAGACGGCGCACCTGTGTAAGTCGCAAATGTCGTTACCCATTAAAGGGGTTGTATTGTAAATAAATGAAATGTTTTTTCATACATCATTCATTTTGCAGTGTTTGTTAAATCGAAAGTATTTTGTTCATGCGATTGTGCATGATACTGTCGTAATAATGCCCCTGATGTTAAGGGCACATAACTAATGAATTGTTTGCGACCACCTAAAATGTATGGATGTTTCGTCCCGACATCTTTGTACTTTCCACAAACTTGAACTTGTATTTAAGTCTAGTTTTGCCGGAAAGCGGTGGTAAGATGTTGGTTCCACAACAATACATATAAACAACAAAGGGGTATCGAAAATGATGATAATAGTAAGAAAAATAAATATGGAACTGGAATAAAGTTTAAGGTCCAACAAGAACTTAAAGTAACCGGTAAAGAATATGTGTCTTGTAAATTATGATTTATTAAAAAATTACGAAAAAAAAAATTTCATGCCTCTTATTTTTAAGTCGCGGTATCTCAGGCAATTATAAGTAGTTCGCTTTGAAATTTTAGGCGCTTATTCTCTATAGTATTACCTCAAAAACATGATTCAGCTGGTGTTTTTAAAGCAATTATTAGCTGAGTGGCGAATTTTCAAATTTGTATCGTCAGGTTTTACTCGCCCATACATACTCTCGCAAAAGTTGAGTGACGAAGATTTGAAACTATTGAGTTAAAAGAAGATTTCTGGAATATCTTAGCTTTTCTTGTATAATAGAAAAAATGTTATTCATTTTCAAAATTGAGCATTGTATCAGAACGCGCGTATTCACTACGTAATATACAGACTAGGCAAATCAAAAGTGATATATACTACTTAGATATGAATGTGACATTTTCTTC
Organism: Diaprepes abbreviatus; assembly: GCA_034092305.1. Taxonomy (NCBI): domain Eukaryota; kingdom Metazoa; phylum Arthropoda; class Insecta; order Coleoptera; family Curculionidae; genus Diaprepes; species Diaprepes abbreviatus. The sequence goes on from JASJET010000129.1 coordinate 7,895,984, forward strand.
TAATTTAGACGCAAATTACCTGCATTTTCTGGATTCTGTAAGAGAAGTACAAGATTCTGAACTTAGATTAGAGACAGAAAGTCGGAAATGGGTCATTTGCGGTAACTTACTTCCCGAAACTTATTTTTCAGGGAAATACGAAACAATTTCTAAGATTATTGGTTTATTTTTGTAAAATATTTAAGGATCATGCATTTTCGATATTTCTATACTAACCTTTCTAGAAAAACTAGGAAATTACAACACTAAATACGAAATAATCATTGAGTTCAGACATTTTATTCTAACGGTTCATTTTATTTGCATTTCTTGGATTTTGTAGAAGAAATGCAATTAGATGGGCCGTTTGTAATAATTTACTTTCCAAAAGCCATTTTGAAGGGAAATATATATATATATATATATATATATATATATATATATATATATATATATATATATATATATATATATATATATATATCAAAACAATTGACTTTTCGCCTTTTATTTAAGGCATCTTCAAAAATTTTTTTGCCCTTTTAAGTCTTGATCATCCTAAAAATATTTTTTATATAATTAGAAACATTCATACACAAACATATTTACAATTTCAAAAAACAACAACACTTTAAAAAACTATTCAAATTTCTAAAAAAGTATTTAATTTTGCCAGTACATATCTAGACATTTTGCTTATTTAGTAATAATGAAATGAAATTTTTAATGTCGTCTATCTGGGTACTTAGGATACATGGAATGCGAGTGTGTTGTATTTTTTATATTCTAACAATGGACCAAAAAAAAACGAAAGAAAGCATAACATTTAATTTTATGTTTAAGAGGATATTCAATTTTTGATTTATTAAGGGGGTCGAATACTTAATATTTTTCTTTAAATTAGGCTGGTGTAAATGTGGCTCAAACTTCCTATATCTGTTCTGTCGTTAATAGTGTTTTTATCTTTTTTAATTTCTATCATTTCCTTTATTTGCAATTTTTGATAATTAATATCTTTGTTCTTAATTATGGTATTTTTATAATCGAAGGTACGTTTTTCATCTTGTGTGTATTTGTTTATCGCTGGTGAAGCATTTTTCATATATTTATGACCATTTAATCTGTTCTTTAGCAATTGGCTTGTCATGCCTATATATTTTTTGGGACAATTTGAGCATGGGATCGAATATACTACTTTTGACTTATTCATAAGAGGAGTTTTACTTTTTAAATCAGTAAATAGTGTATTTAATTTATTATGTGACCTGTGACATACGATAATATCATGCTTTTTTAAAATGTGTTTTATTTTTTCTGACAGCCCTCTAGTGTAAGGTAATGCTACATATTTTTGCTGTTTATGTACTATGTTTCTTGTTATAAGGTTACTAGGGAAAAATAGCTTCATATTCATGTTCAGCGACCTGAAAATCATAAAAATAGTGATCATAAGGTGGCCATTTTACGGGTGAGTCCCGCTCAGCTATTTGTAATTATTATGAAAACCTTTACTTCACTGAAAATATTTTCGATAATATATCAGAGGTACAATAATATACTAGAGATCGTATTTCAACATTATGAGTAAGGATTGGACTATCCTATTGTTACTTTTACCAGCATATCAATATTCGTCAAAGCAGAACAAATCTTTTTGAGTGAAAACTAGAAAAGTAAATTTTTTCTACATTATTTATACGCCAAAGATTATGGTATATAATTTAAATTAGATAGAAAAAAATGATTCATTTTTTCACTGAATTCTGTTATATAGCTAAAAGTTAGCTTTATTTACATGAATATTAAACTTCCTTTATACCAGGAATGAATTATGTTTGGAAGCATCTAGTATATTATTCAACGAACATATAATGTTTTCGGGTCGTGTATTAAATTTTTTTCTCAAAGTCAAATATTTTTTTTTGAAGAATATCTTATATAAGGTCTATTAGGAATTCGATTTCTAGACTCTATGTTCGAATATACTTTTACATGTATCAAAAAATTTTTTAAGTTTGAAGTAACAATACTGTTTGCAGTTTTAAAATACTCTATTTCCCATTCTTAATGAACTAAAAGAGGTCCTAGAAAAGTATTGTCCTTAAAAATGAATACCGATTTTCTTGATAATTTTATGTTCTTCTATATCTTCTCTTCTCTTTCCTGGTCTTACAACTCTGGGTGAGTCTTAGCCGCATTCACTATTGCCCTCCATCTCCTACGATCTTATGCTTCCATTTCCCACTGCTGGACTCCAATCCTATACAAATCAGCTTCGACGGCATCCTTCTATCTTTTCCTGGGACAGCCTATTGATCTTCTACCATCTGGTCTCTCTAAGAATACTGTTTTCAATAATCTGTGGTCCCCTGATCTTACCACATGGCCTGCCAAATCTTATTCTATTTACTTTTATACAACGGACTATGTTTTCACTGCCATACAGTGTCGCCAATTCAGCATTGTGGCGTCTTCTCCAATTTCCTATTGTTTCATCTCTTTGGGGACCAAATATCATTCTAAGAACCTTTCGTTCAAATATGAGTAATTTATTTATTTCCCGTTGATTGAAGGTCCAAGTTTCACTGCCATAAGTAACTACCAGGCGAATAATTGACCTGTACAGAGATAGTATGGATTGTCTTTTTAACAGTTTAGATCTCAATAATGTTGTGAGGGAGTATAACGTTCTATTTGCTGCCGCTATTCTTGCTGAGACGTCTTTTTCAACTAGATTGTCGTCTGTGGTTACCGCTCCTAGATACTTGAATTCCTTAACCACTTCGAAATTGTGTTCATTCAGTGATATATTCTGCCCGATTCGAGGTCTTGGATTCTTGGTTACTACCATGTATTTATTTTTTTTTCATATACTCGGAGACCCATATTACCTGCTTTTTCCTCGAGCTGTGAAAATACCTCTCGCATGTCTCTTGTTGAATGAGCCACTGTATTGCTATCATCAGCGAAGGCCAGCACCAGTTTTGAACCTTGGTTCGCAAAACTCTCTGTCAGCCCCGACGCAACCCTGCTCCTTGCCTATTCCAAGGCAAAGTTGAAAAGCAACGGTGTCAGAGAGTCACCTTGTCTAAGTCCTGATGTGACACTGAATGACGCTGATGTTCTATTTCCTACCCTTACCTATGCATATGAGTTTGTCACGCACATTTGTGTTAGATCGACTAATTTTCTTGGTACGCCCATTTCTAGCATTGCTAGCTATAGTCTGCTTTTTTTCACTGAGTCATATGCTTGCTGGAAATTGACAAAGATTTGGTGGACATCTCGGTTAAATTCCCAGTTTTCTATAGAAGATTGAAAATCATCATAGCTACTGTTATCTCATCGGTGACTGGTCTAAATAGTGCTAATATGCTTCATCAAAACTCTTGACGCAAGTTGCGCAACCAAAATATTTTTCTTCTTCCAATGCTTCTCTTTCCATGATTTTGCCCTACTTAACATTTTCAACAGTGAATTTATTCCTCCCCTCATCCCGTGCCTAAATAATCGAGTTCCATTTCTTAAAAACCTTCATGAGTTGCGGTTTTTTTTCAATCACTGAAGAATCTTATAAAGAACGAAAGCGTTCACGGCTTTAATATGTGACAAAAAATCACTAAAATCAGAAACAGAAAAACTGACTAATGCTCTGAGAGACAACGGATATTGCGCTGAAGCTATAAGACGTTCTATTAATAAATATAAAACTCAACTCCTCAACAAAATGTCATAAATGTACCTCCTATGGACAATGGTGTCTTACCTTAAATACACGGAATCACCCACAAGATTGCCAGATTAATCCGAAAATCAAATATTCGGACATTTTCAACACATGTAAGAAAGTTGGACAATGTATGAAGTCTTCAAAGGACGCAATTCCATTTCAAACAGAAGGCGTTTACAAGATACCATGTTCTTGTGGTAAAGTATATGTAGGTGAAACAGGACGGTCTATATCCACTAGGCTTAAGGAACAACATTGCCCAGGTCATACTTTTAATATAAAAGAAACAAATGATATTAATATATATGCAGGTTATAGTCTACATCAAACGTGGAAATCGATTGTCATGCTGGATCACAGTTCGTTGAGCACCAGTCGGGTAAAAATACCAGGCTTTTGCTCCCCGAGAGTCATTTAGTTTGACATGGTCTAAACTAAGAACCATGATTTTCAACTGAAGAATCTTATTATAGGTTACTCCATATATCCATGACAACTTTTGATGAATGCGATGACAACACCAAATTTAATATTTGACTTTTCCGATCTTTACATTATTGATCAAAATATCACCCTGAATATTTTATGATGTTGATAGCACCCTGAATTTTATCTTTTTTTTGAGAGGTATCTTTAGGCCAAAATTTTTATAGCTTTTATTTATCCTTCCGACCAGGTTTTGCAGATTTTTAAGTGTCCTGTTCACTGTTCAGTGTCATGAGTATTTCTTAGATTATATAGGATTTCACCGGTTATTGTTAGACTATTAGTTGCCTCCGATAACACGTCTATTTATAATTTTGTATTACAACAGAATCTGTCTTAATAGTAACGTATTTTCGCCACTTGTTCTTTAACAACTTTTTGATGTCGGAGAAAATAATTTCTCTTGCTCTTTAAAACTTTCAGCTCATTATCATCTGAAAAATAACATCCTCGGAGGGACTTTTTTAAATTTCTGAGTACAAAAGTCAAATGAAACCAAATATGAACTATACGGAGACTCAAAGAAGTTGCACTTGCGAGGAATGTTTTGAGCTCTGGTTGCTTTGTGTACTCGCGCATTTTCGTAAAGAAAAAAGGCATTTTTCTGAGACAAATAGCAACGTTTTTCTTCAAGAGCCCTACGTAATTTTGTTAGTGAATTACAATAGGTGGTATTACCGTTAGGTATGCATTCAACAAGAATAACTAACGCCCGATCCCTAATGAGTGTGGCTATTAGTTTTCCAGAAATAGACGGATTGAGTATTTCAGTATATATTTTTAAAATTATTATTATCGGCCAAGCGCTTTCGGTCTAACTTAGACCATCCTCAGGGCTCAGACCTCGTCAAAGGACACACCTTAACCCTGCTGTTTTGAGAACAGTCTCCAACAACGCTAGCGTAGCCTCCGCATGCAACAAGTCACATATACAAAAAAAAAATAAAAAATCTGTCCCAAATTAAAATTAAAAACATTCAAAACACTTTCTACATTAACATTATTAAAATAGTAAACCTTTACAACAACAACTCCAAAAGACAACCTGTTAATAACTTATTAGTTTTCCGACTAAAAATTCTCTATGAGCCCTTTTTGAGACGGAAAACTCTCATGTACCCTGCGTATGAATTCCAATTTTGTTTCTGGATAAATTTGGTGATTGAAAATAGTGACACTGTCTAACTACGATCTTCAAAACCTTCCTTGCAAGCATCCGAAGGCATCTGGATGTTCTTCAATGACCTCACGACCACATTGAAATTATTTTAACCAATATTGTGCTTTAAAATATAATAAAAGCTCATCACTAAATAATTAATCAACTGTAAATATTTTTCAAACAGTTACGTTCTCTTGTTAAAAATTTGATGATAGTGCTAAAAACAAATTTTAGAAAATCCGATTTATTTCGTAAAATACCTCATGAAACACAAAATAATGAATGAACTGAAATCAAATTTGATAGGCAAATAAAAAAGGTTTGTCACTATTAAACGCTTCTAGACAACCTACGGTCAATTGTTCTTATCATGGACATTTTTTTTACTTTTCCAATAATTTTGGGTTCCTAACATTTTAATATTATAGAAGATAAATTAATATTATTGTTTTGTTTCATAACAAGTCTCATCATAATTGCTTTGTAAGTAAATTTAATGCTTGAACGCTGGTGGGTTAGCAATACGTCTGTCCTTCTTCTTCTTTTCTTTTAGTCCCTTTACATCCAAAATTGAGCGTAGACTTCCCTGAATTTCTTCCATTTGAGTCTACTGTTTGTAGTTCAAATCTATTCCATTCCATTTACTTTCTTGAGGTGGTCATTACTTAATAATAAGTGCGGCGAAGAAAATCCCTTCGTTAAAATTGCGACGAGAATAACCCCTTTTTCTCATTGCCGTTTAAATAATCACACCATAGTGAGATTCGTCTCAATCATTGTCCTCACTGTCTGGAAGCGATTATTTTCACGGCACCTATTTAAAGAAGATTTTCCTCGCCGCACAATTTTTTAGGGGAATTTCTTACGTCGACACAGTAAGAGTCGGTGTAAAAAATTGTGTGTTGAAGAAAATCCTCCTTAAATAAGTGCCCTGAAAATAATCTCTCCCTGACAATGAGCGACGAATCTTATTGTGACTTGATTATTTACACGGCGCTGAAAGGGATTTTTTTTGCCGCAAATTTAATGAAGGGATTTTCTTCGCCGCACCTCCATTCAGTGATTTTCTACGTAGCCACCATCGATATAATGTTAGCTTAACTTCTTGCTCGCTTGCCTGTCCATGGATGCCTTTATATAATTTTAGAGTTATATCTTCATTCACGCAACAGTTCCCTTTGAGCTGAGTTATTCGATTTGATATGTCTATTATTCCTGCGCGTTTCTTAACTTGCATCTTAATGAGAGGTCTACCATTTTCTTTTCCAAAGCCGTTTGAGCTACTCTCAGTTTCTTCACTACCTGTTTTGTAATTTTCCATTAATTAATCATTTTTCCAATTGTTCCCTAGCAATTTTTTTTGTTAAAATATGCTTAATTTTGCATCCTAGTCTTAATTTTCTTTCAATTTATATTTCTTTATTCTCATTTCTGAGTTTTAGTTCCTGTTTCCAAAATGCGTATTTTGTAAAATATTCCCAGAGTATATAGTCTATTTTTTCTTCGTGTGAATTTTTAATCCTATTGCTTTACACTGACGTTTTTATTCTTTCACTATTTATGTTTCCTCTTGGGCTGGACCAATTCAACTTCTTGACTAATCCTTCAAGAACCAGGCTGAAATAGTACCACCTTATTTTATTCCCATTGCAGCTGGAGTGAACTTGTCTTTTATATAAATTCACTACTAAAGATGCTTTACTGTAGGTAATATAAATAAATTCGTCTTTAAGTACCTATTCATTCTAGATACTGAAGATCACCGTAACGATTAAAATGTTCTTGACTGTCGCAAGAAAAAGACCGATATATGTCATCAGGAACCATGTTCGTAGATGCTTGAGCCACAAATTCTTCTCCTTCCTGGTTCTCTATTTCTCAATACCTTCTCTTGTAATATGCGTTGTAGGAGACCTATTTTCGCTTCTCATTATATGAGTGAAGTATTCTAATTTTCATTTATTCATTATGTTCAGACGTTCCATATATTTTCCAATTCTTTCCAATATATTCTTGTTTGATATATGCTCTGTCCACGAAACTCTCTTACTAGTTGATTCAGTTGGGGTCTAAGATTCTACCCTGTACAACAAGAGAGAGAATATATAACAGCGGATTAATCTGATGTTTATTGAAAGACTCCGATTTTTAAAGAGTTATCTCATTTTATTAAATCTAATTTTTCCTTTCTCGATGCGGTATCGAGTCTCTTGTGATGATCCTGCTGTCCACTAATGTTAGTTCCCAGGAATTTTCTCAATTTGTTGTTTATTGACCAGGAGCGGCATATTCGTAAATAGTTGTAGGTTTTTACAGATGGTCATATACTTAGTTTTGTTTGTGCTTAGATCCAACCCTTATCGTCTGCTAGTTGTTGCTATGCAAGTTTTCGTAATCCTTCTAAGTTACTAGCAAAAACAGCGGTATTGTCTACATACCGGATATTGTTCAATCGTTCCTTATCCAGCGACGATGATCTGTAATGCTTTTCTGAATATTTGTTTTGAGTATAGACTGTACAATAATATAGAGAGTGCACAACCTTGTCTTACGCTCTTTCTAATTTATATCTACCCGGAGGTTTCTCTTACTTTGATGGTTATTGTTCCAACACAGGTTTCTAATAGTTTTTAGCTTCTTTTCTTTATATTATGTTATATTCTGTCGAATGATTTGTTAAAACCAATGAAGCAAGGGTCACAGTTAACGTCTCTGCACACACAAGATAAGGCTATTCTTGCTCCAATAACTTCTCTGAAACCAAATTGTGTTAAGTGAATGACTTACGAGGCTGATGATTCAATATTCTTCACATCTACTTATACTAGATTTTTTGGAACGATAATAAATTCACACTTAAGCTAGTCTCCTGGTATATTTTTGGTGTGGTATATGTAGTTAAATATGTTGGTTATCCATCTGATTCCACTAGTATCCAGTAGTTTAAGAACTTCTGTTTGTATTTTAGCGGATTCACTTGCTTTCTCTTTCTTTGTTAACTTAATGGCTGTTTTTGTTCATTGTAATGCTCAATTCCGAAATGCTACCTATTTTTGAAAGTATCTACATTTGTTTTCTCATCTTTAAAGAGTAGGTTATTCCTATGTTTCGTTTCCAAATCTTTAATTCGTTCATCTTGTCAATCACTGATTTACCTTCATTGTTCATCATCTTTCCTAACGTTAATGATTTAAGTGTTCCAGCTGCTTCCCTTATTTCCATGAAACGGTTGTCAATTTTGGCATTATTTAGTTCTTCCATAATTACTTAGTATTTTTCAGAATTGGAAGCTCTTTTATAATATATGAAGACACAGTTAATTATATTTTGACGTTGTGAGAAGCTGATCGCAAGTGCTATAGCCGTTTTAAAAAGCCCCTGTTCTATTGATTGATCCGTGGGGAATAAACACTTAAACTAATTAAAAATCAAATGAGTTATAAAGCTAGTATTTAATGATAAATTTTTTAAATATGTATATGTATATTTTTAAATTTCTTATTCGTCAAAAATTTTCGTGAATCCATTCCTGTATATTAGGAAACTAGATATGGCTAGGAAAACGATACCCGTAACCTCAAAGCGCTTGATAGCGTGGTAGCTAAAACTAATTCACAATTAAATGTTAATCAGCGTATAAATTGACACGATAAGTGCTAGGTGATATCTAGGATACCGGCCTAAGTAACGAGCTTTTTCGTCTACAACTTAATTGGACTGCAAAAACTTAATTACCGCAAAGGTTTTGGTAAAAACTTAGGATCTATAATGGTTTTGGTTTATTTATAGTATATGAGTAATATTTTTTTTTAATTGATGTGTAATATATTCTTTCACCGCCATTTAATTATTCGATTAAAAATATTGTTGAGTTTATCCATGTTATAACATAACGGGTGTTCGAAATTCAAACAAAAATCTATATTTTCCTTTTAGTTATAAATATTTTCAGTTTTCCGCGTTTTAGAATAAAAAACAACGAAGTCTAGAAATAGCTATCTTTTCCTTAGACTCCTTTAGTTAAAGTAACCCTTCTATTCTTTAAAAAATTCATAATACCATCGAACGATCATTGGTCAGTACATTTTACGAAGCGGCCATCTTTGTTCGCAAAGCAATCACGTTTTGCTTGTCAACTACCGTAAAAAATATTCTAGTTCCTTTTTAACCCTTGAGCAGCATACTTTTAGTTTTCAATACAGGTGAAAGATATACTCTACACTATCACCTTCCAATGCCACATTTGTTGGGTTTATAATTTCTTATATCTCATCTCTTTTCGGTTTCACATAGCCAATTCCAGTCTGTTTACTCAAAATAGCTTGTTGAATGCACAGTTATTAGTATTTTATTTTTCGTCATGATAAATTAACTTACATCGTCCTATTTACGGATGAGAGAAGCCTTTCATTCTTCACGGCATTCCAAGAATATATAGTTTTACGTTTTGTCAAGAGACGATGGATTTGTTAAAGATTTTCAATATATAATTAAGTTCAACCAGTGACTCTTATTTGCTCCCAGCTAAAACCAGCGTCTTGGAAATACAAACAAGAAATTCCTTGACTTTTCTAGATGTGGTGGTTTCGATCTACAACGGGTCGAGATCATGATGTCTCAGATTTTATGAGTAATTTATACATTTATTTTGACAATGATTTATATAACACCAGATTATTTTCTGACTTCCTTAATGACTATTTTTTAAAACAATTTTGAAATTGGCAAAAATTGATTATTTTGCTTATTTCTTCCTGCTCTCCAGAATCATCTATAGGACGGCTATGGATAATGGCTCTTTTTAAAGATTTCTTAAAGGTTTTAATCTTGTTAAACATAAATGTAATATAGCTGAAATATATGTACAATTTTTTAAAATTTTTCTTTATACGTTTTTTGGGAAATTTGAAATGACCTTAAAAAATTATTTTTACCGTAACTAAAATGTATGTACAGATTAATTATGGAACATTAATGGCTTTAGATATTATTGCGATTTCAATTTTTTTTTTCGGAATTATCTAAAAATTTAATTACATTCCTTCATGGATGGTAATATTAATATGGAATGGAATAGAATTAATAAAATATAATAAAACAGTAAAAATATTTATACAATGAGGACAAAAATTCTGGAATAAATTCGTCATCTAAAAAATTCTTAGTTTTCGAAAAGATTGCCCGAATATGTCATACAGAGTAACTTATTAGAAAAAGCTCTCCTCCAATCACTTTTGATTTTCTAAATAGTGACTCCCAATTGATTGTACATTTTTGGACTTCCCGTATAATTCTGAACTATTTCCATTACCAAAATATAACTGATTTCGATTTTTCGACGATTAAATCTCGAAATTAAATACAATAATTACACAGCTACACAAAAAAAACTTCTTGCTTGGGGTTCTGATTATGTCTCTTATATGTTTTTGGGGTCGCTGAATCCGAATTCAAGGTCCACTTAACCCCATCATGTCAGAATTTTACCATAATGTCAAAAAACCTAAAAATTAAGGCTATTAAATTTTATTGAACGTTTTTAACCCAAAACCAATGTTTTTAACCCGTAATAATCCGATAAAAAAAAGATCTCATGACTCAAAGACCCCATAATCCAATTACTCAATAGCTCCATGAACCCATGACTCTATAGCCCCTTAACAATTTTAATAAAATCATTACACTCATTCTCGTATAGCGGAAGAGCTTTATGTGGTTTTAGTTCCTTTAAACTATGGCTATTGAACTCCATGACCCAATAACACTATAACTGCATGACTCTATAACCCCATAACCATTTTATTGAAGTCATTACACTCAATCTCCCATATCTGAAGATCTTATCGCGGCCTTCCTTTCCTCGGCCCATAGCTGTTGAGCCCCATGATCTCATAATCCAAATGATTATGGAGTTATAGAGTCATGGAGTAATGGGGTCATCGGGTTATGAGTTTTTTGGATCATGGGATTATTGGGGATTTAACAGTATTAGTTTTGGGTTAACAGCGTTCAATAATACATAACGGTCTGAGTTTTGGGTTTTTTTCAGTTATGATGTGATGGAGTTTAATAGACCGCAGAGTCGGATTGAGCAACCCCGAAAAGGTATAGTAGAAATAATCAGAACCCCAGGCCAGTGCTGGGCACAGACACTCAAAAAAGTTCTAGCTGGGGTTATAACTATGTCTACTATATAGCCTACTCCATAACTCTATGACTCTCTAACTGCATAAATATGTGACTGAAATCATTGAGGGTTCAACAGCCATTTTTGACGAAATGAAGGTCATGACAAGATCTTCCTCTATGGAAGATTGAGTGTAATGACCTTAGTAACTTGGTTATGGGGTTAGAGAATCATAGGGTTATTGGATTATGAGATTCAACAGCCATAGTTTAAAGGAATTGAGGTCATGGTAAACTATTTCGTTATGGGTGAGTAAGCGTAATGATTTTAGTGATATGGTTATGGGGTTATAGAGTCGTGGGTTTCTTGGGGTCATGGAGTAATAAAGTTGGGTTTATGGAGCTGAATAGCAGTAGTTGAAAGCGTTCAGTAATGCTTAGTAATCCTAATTTTAAGGTTTTTTGAGGCAATGGCGAAACTCTGAAGTGATGGGGTTTATAAATCCCGAATTTGGATGCAGCGACCCCAAAAACATAAAGTAAAAATAATCAGGAGACCAGGCCAGAGAAATTTTTTTTTTATGTAGTTGTGTAATTGTCAAATTGCAAGAAATAGTGACTTAAAAACCGTATAGCGTTTTTGCAATACTAAAAAGTTAAATTTCCATTATTTAAAAAACTACTAATTTTTCGAATAGAATTGTACAAAGTCACTCATATTTTTTATGCTAAACAAGTTTCTGTCACCCTGCATTTAATTATTAGCTCCATAAAGTACACTAAAGTAAACAACAACAATAACTCCAGTTAAATAATAAAGGCTTTAATATAGGAAATATTTCTGGTTATATTTAGGTCTGAACACTCCATTTTTGACGAAATTTAAAATATGTCAAAAACATCTAGACTTTGGATATGGGACATTAGCCACGAAAAATCTCTATAATGTTGCATAGAATTCAAAAATAAAATAATATATAGGGTGTGCAATTTAAAATAAGCAAGAAGGCATCAACTTCCGGTATAAGAGGAAGTGCAATCATCTTGAAATTATTTTAGCCGAATTGCCCCCATTCACTTTAGCAAACTGTCAAAATCTATTTTCTGAGAAATCGTCGTGAGACACACTATACATTTCTTATAATTTCGGAGGGTCAAATTTATAAGACCAACAATTTTAACATCAAAATTATCATTTCGGAATTTTTTTGCAGACATATATTTTATGCTAATAATTAAATACTTGCAAGCCCAAACTTTATATTTATCCCTTATCCCATCTAAATAACGTTCGGCTCATTTTATGTTTCATACCGCTTTTGCGCCTAAAATAATATTAAGACCCTTACTCCCCACTGTTCTCGTTTCGTAAATATTTTTACTTATATCCAGCGGATCACCATCGTATTTAATTTCTTAAATTGGCTATATCGAAAATTCTTGTGCACACAATTTTTTAGAAGGGCTGTCAAATTTATTTATGAGAAATAAAGGCGCGTTCAAATACACCCTGGGGCGAGATTTATGACACTTTTCGCCTATAAGGGTTATGGCCTTAATTAATTAAGTGTTGAAACGAAATGAATGCGTAAAAAGGCGGTGCCGATAGGACTTCTTCATCAAGATAATTAAATCCGAGAAGGATGGAAAATAACTCCAAAAAATATTCGTATGAAATCATATGGAAAAGTAAAGCTCATTATTTATTTTTATTATATCTCTGACAGTAAACATGACAACAAAATAACACGTTTTCTATATGTGGAATTCTGTTCTAGTTGGGGCTTCGTTTACCAACCACGCCCATTTATTGCTAACCTATTTTTATTTAATGGTAGATGTTCCATTTCAGTCTTTGGCTAAATAGAATATCAACGTTTATTTCTCAATATTCGTGTTGCTATTTTCTTGTTCCAATAATTATAAATTTCTATTTATTTCCAACTACCTTAAATGAAGGTCAGCTGACAATAAAAGGGAAAATGCAAATCAAACGTTTACGGAACGTTGGTAAGAATAGAGAAAATATTCTGAATATTAAATGTTAAGCATGAGTAAATAGCTAATTAAAACGTATAATTTTCATATTTCTTCCAGTAAGATAGCTGGTAGCTGAAATAGGCATAACAAATTTGCATTTTCCATATTCAAAAGGGACACTTAATGTCTCCAGATGATAACTAGTAAGATTTAATTATTTAAACTGGTTTTTCCAAAAATTTAGAGGAAAACTCTATTTTACTACAAAAAAAGTCTGTTCAAGAACTAAAGAGAGAGTAATAAAACTGTCACCGAAACCTGAGACATACCTGCTCTACCGAGAACTGTCATAAATCTAATTATATTTAAGTACATTTAAATATTTTAATCTTTTGTAGATTTATTGCATCAATAAAATTACTCATAGTTCAGTTTCATTTCTCTCAGTGAGCAGAGTACACCTTACAGTATTTTCTTATTGATTTATCTTGTTTGCGCATGTTGTTATATATTATTTGAGATTGGCGAGATACCCAAAACATGTGGCTTCCACCTCTAAATTTATTCGAAAATAATTAAAACCAGGATATTTTCCCTAAACGAAAAACTTATTACCATGCATGTATAAGATGCCTTAATACATCAATATCCGAATAATAATGTTGAAAGCTTTGTTGGGATGTATTTCTAAATGACAGGAGTTGGAAAATCCACTGTTTACCAAATGCTGAAGGAGAAAAAAACCACTATTATTCTTAATGCTCCCAAACCACATTCTGTCACAGACAGACAAAAAACCCTGTTGGAAGAAGAGGTGGAATATGCAATAAGAAGAGCTGTAGGTACATTTTATTATGAGAAACAGATCTCAACCGTCGACAAAATTCTAACTATTATCAATGAAGATCGGGATTTACCTGAAACTAAAAGAACTGGCCTCTGAAAATTGCTCAGAAAATTTAATTTGTGCTCGGAAAAACCAGATGGGAAATCTGTAAAAATATAAGTTGCCTGGAGCTTGTCCGCTAGAGAAGGAGAAAAGAAAGAATTAAGCAACATCACGAAGATGGAAAAGATATTTACTATTTATGTTGAATGAAGGATCGAAAGTATGTCAAGATAAAAATGTTCAGAGCTACCGCAAGCCTTATTGGAAGGTTGGACTACTGGACTAAAACAACCTACAGGAAAAGGCCGCAGGCTCATAATTACACACATTAGTAGTTTCAAAGATTTTGTTAAGGGGGTTTTATTCACTTTTCTGTCCAACAGGACCGGAAATAATCACAAAGATATGAACGAGGAGTATTTTCAACAAATATTAGATCTTATACCAATGAGATTAATAATTATGGATAACGCCCCGTATCATTCTCGTAAAAGTGAAAGACTGTCAAAAAATGCATGGAAAAAAATTATATAAAACTATGGCTGCTTTCCAAGAATTACAAATGATATGGTCAAAACAGAGCTACAGCAAATGCACATTATAACGGATAAGTGTAATAAATATATAATTGATGTGGTAGCTGCATCAACAGCTCTAAAACAAAACAATTACAAAGAACAAAATATCAAAAAGGCCATAAAACAGAATACGGCTTCCTATGTAGAGACTATAAAAAGACCGATAGAGGAGATAGAGGACCAGCATGCTCATTCCAAGTCTAGCAGCCGTCAAGGAAGCATTACTTGAAAATGCCAGCTGAGATGTTGACGAAACGTCGTATATATAATGTAAATTTTATTTTACAAAACAAAAATAAAAGAAAAATTTTAAAATGTTCGATTTTTTTAATTAGTAACAATTTTTTTGTTTTTAACAAATTACCTGATCATTTTTCTGAAATCCGTAAAATACATATAAAAAAACTTTGGGGAAGTCATATCTCTTTATGGGATACGAAAATCCACTGGGCTCCCTGACTATAGATACAAAAATACAATTTATATTTAAAAATCTTTAATTTTTGTTAATTTGTCTACTTCTTTGACTGCAAAATGTCGCTGAGCTTCAAGTTAATAAATTACTTTTGGAACTAGTTTAACGGAAAAAAGAAAACTGTTATAACTAAAAGTTTTAACGGTTGTTTTTTTGATGTTTAGATAAAAAATTTTATTTCCAGTTTTTAAAAAATTACTAAAAAAATGTGAATTCTTAAGACATTATAAAATGTATTAATGGTTGATTTCATTATTTTTCTCTGCTGATCTGCCATCGGATTGATAAGGCACAATTTTGTTGTTCATTAAAAAAGGTTTAGATTTTAAACGGGACTTGGTTGTCATGGATTTAAGATTGTAGTAGACCAGTTTTGTTCTGCTTTTGATGTCTTTTAATTTGTATAATGTGTTCCTACAATTCCATGTTGTTTGTTCTATTTCCGACATTGAGTGTGTTAGATTTTCAAAATTAGTATTTTTCGTTATAACATAAGTATCGTCTGCGAAGAGAAAAGTTTGCTGACTCATAGAATGAAAAATATTTATATCATTTAGAAATATGAGGAATAGTAATGGTCCAAGGGCAGATCCCTGAGCAATCCTCATGCTATTTTGTTTAAGAGTTGATGGTGCCACACGGAAGGGCTCGGAATAAACCTGGACAAGGCCAAAGTGGTACACATTATAAAAAAGAGGAAAATGGGGAGACTTCCTACAATTACAATACAAGAGGACAGTTAAATACTGGGGAGTAATTCTGGACTCACAACTGAGCTGGAATGATCGTATTGAGGCTCGAACCAAGAAAGCTATATGTGCTTTCTGGGCTTGTAAACGAGCCTTTGGGTACACATGGGGACCGACACCTAGAGTGCTATTTTGGATATACAATACAGTAATCCGCCCCATGATAACGTACGCCGCTATTGTATGGTGGCGTAGTACAATAAAGCGCAAACACAGCCTTCAACTTGACAAAGTTCAAATAATGATCTTGAAGTACTGATAAACCTGTCTTCTCTTCACGCATAGAGAACGAGACCCTAAAGACTGTTTATCGTCTCAGTTGCCTAGTGCATCTTGGAATTGGAACGGGCGGCTACTCAGCGGTCTGGGGACAATGCGGTTGAAAGGTGTCCATCACTTTCCATGTAGACAGATTACATGATGCAGCTTTTAAACCCAACCTCTCTCTGGAGATATTTCTGCTAAGTAGAGGAGATTGGGACGGAGAGCAAAATCTTCCAAAAAAATGGATCCTGGTGGTATACAGATCGATCTCGACAAGATTAAAGAACTGGAGCCGGAGTATTTGAAAGGAGGATAGAAGTTAGAGGGTACTACCCTCTCGGACAACGTGCGATGATCTTCACAGCAGAAATTTATGTTATTCTGCACTGTACCCACCTCATATTTTTATTACCTAAGAATAGGGTAATCCAGTGCTGTAACTTCGCGACTGGTGTTTGAGTGCAAGGACCTACTAAGTAATATAACAAGGAACGGTTACACAATCAGGCTCATGCGGGACTCGGATAACTCGGGCATACGCGAGAATGAGGAAGTAGACCGTCTGGCAAAGTTGTATAACTGAACCATATAGACCCAACCATTTCTACCTGTCCCAATTACTGTTCGCAAAAGAGAATTAAAATTGTTGCTGGAAACCAAATTTATTGAATCGTGGAGGATTGCTTCTGGAATGATATGTGCTCGTTAGGAAGGAAAAGCTGCGAATTGTGGTGGAATTGTTGATAGGACATTGTCATCTGAGGTGCTATCTTCACAAGATCGGTGTCAAAGACGACCTGACATAGAGATGATGTTTGGAGGAGGATGAAACTGTTGAACATATCCTCAGAGAGTGCCCAGCATACAACGGACTAAGAAAGAGATATTTTGGAGATACAATTTTGTTACCGAAAGCAATTAGGCAAGTTTAACTAACGAGTCTGCTTGGATTCGCAAAGACGATCGGCCTCGAATAATCTACAGCTATAGTGGGATGTAAAAGGCCCAATAGAGGCCTAGGCATTGATGATCTAATATCATTACCCTTTGTTTCATTCATTCATTCATATCATAGTAATCTGTATATTTTTTGTTGTTAATATTATCAATATCATTCCGTACATCGTTGTGAGTTACTTCTCTCAATTTAAAAAGTATTTGGATATTACTAATTCTACTAAACTTTGCTCTATTTGTTCAATCATACTTTAGTCCCGAATAATCCTTTCATAAAAAGAGAGTGGTAACATTTTTACTTTCTTAAAACTTTCTTAAAAATCGGTGAAAGTTTGTACTACCAAAAAAAATTCGTGTTGTTGGAGAGCTAGTAGTAAGTTTATTGGAGTACTTAAAAGGGTTGTAGGAACTTTTTGAAGATTTTTATATTTTTTGTGTTACATAACGTGTAGGTAATAATTGGTTATAGTCTGATTTTTGTTTAAATAATATATTAAACTAAAATAAATATTTTTTTTCAACTCGGTAATACTCAAAGAAATGTCATGCGTTAGGCATAAAAGATCTTAATTTGCTGTTATTTTTGTAACATTTTTATTCGATTCCAATTGTATTTTAAACATTGTTCCTACTATAGTAAAGTAAGTTATCTTTTAAAATGTTTATGTGTAACTTTTTTGTTAAAAATCGCTGAAAAATACTCTAATTTCTAATCTAACTTCCACTTATCTGACCAATCATTTATTTATAAATTTTGATTCTCACTCAAGTGAACTGTCATCCGAACAGTACAAATTAAAAAGGTAATTGAGACTCCTCTAACTGTTTCAATTTTGTCACAATTTATTGGCAAAAAAATTATATGTCGACAATTTTTCCCCTTCCGAATTAAATCTACCGTAAAAACATTTTTACATGCATCTAACACCAGAGCTTTCCATAATTTAATTTAAATAATTTGGAAAATGAGTTTAATTATTTTTCATAATTGAATTACAATTATTTTTGCCAGAAGTTAACGGCTAATTGCTTTTTCAATTACGGAGGTAAAATACGTTAATTTTTAGTTGATTTTTAAATTTTTTAAATCATTCAGTTACTTTTACAGTAACTAAATACTTTTAGTGCAATTATCTCAGTTAAATAATTTATTAAGTTTTCAGAGGAACAAAGAAAACTTCAAATCAATTTTGCTAGTTCTGGCTACACCACTGCGTGGTGCGAACGATCTTTATTATCCAATACATTATTACTTAGGACCTGCAAAAAAAAAACAATTTGAGTATTCTAAAAGAGACATATTTTATATAAATAAAATCACAAAAACCTTTTGAAATACGTATAATCCCCAACCCAAACTTAATACACGAGACCAACAACAATAGAATTTGTCCCAAAAGCAAAAAAAAATACTTAAGACGGGAATTATTTCCCGCAGAATCGCCTTTTAAGCACCATGGCTATTGTATTCTACTTTGATTGCTTGGTAGCGTGCACAAGTAAATGAAAATGCCCGAGTTTTGGCACGCTATAACTTTTTGCATCTAATTTTTTGCTTAAGGTTATCATGAAGTTTGTTACGCGTACGTAGACTTAAAAAGGATTTTCACGTTATTCAAGGTATTATGGAAATTGGTCATTATTACATATTGACCTGTAAAATCTAGTGAAAATACGCGTGTAATATTTTTTCGCAAATATGAATAGATCGCTAAATATAAAATAGTGTCTTGTAACACACAATAGTCTTACGCAGTATTTCCAAAAAATTATAAACAACACTTTAAAGTGAATATTAATTTTATTTTTTTTATTCATAAAATGCCGAATATTTTATTTCGATGTCTATTGCGCCCTCTCCTTTATCTGAAGACTAGCGATCCAAATGGCAATTGTATTATTGGAAACTGCAGCACGACATATTTCTATAGATGAGCGATCGAACCATCTACTCAGATCCTTTAGCCATGAGTTTTGGCGTATTCCTACTGATATTTTACCCTGCACTTTACTCTCTATTATCGGAGTAACTCATGTCTCTTACCTCTCAGTACATGACCCAGGTATTGTATCTTTCTCTCTTTAATGGTACTCATGCGCTGGAGAATTTCGTCGTTAGTGATCCACTGCACCCATGAAACTCGCAGCATCGGTCTATATATGTACAGGGTGAGTCAACGATTGGATGAAGTAGGTTTGTGCCTTTTCGGTGAAATTAACAAAGAATCTATATTTATTGTTTGATACAGTTTATTTTTACGCAGAATCTAAAAATATTTAGGACTCTACAGGGTGAGCCAAAAAACTAGGACAGCATAAAGTTGTATTTTTTTTTAATGGAACACCCTATATACGAATCGTATTTTCGATTTAGCTTATAATTTTAAATCTTTTTTAAGGATTTACTATAACAAAACTTGATAGTTTCTGAGATAATTAAGTTTAAAGAAAAAAAGTCACATTTTCAAGCATCAATTCAATCCTAAATAACGTTTTCAATTTTGTGACAAATATATTCAAATTTGGAATTTAGCAAGGCCAAGGACAAGTTAACATAACTTTTACCTAATATTTGCAATAAAAGCTACAGGGTGTTGAACACATCGGCTCAAATTTGAACAAGTTTAAATGAATAAATATCTTTTTTTTAATTGGTACACCCTGTATATTTTCATGTTATTTAATAGAGTAATAAAAACCCTAAAAGTTTTGTTCAATATATCCTATACCTATTTATAATAGTTTTTGAGATATTTCAGTTTTTATAATTTTCCATACTTTTTTACAGAAATAGTCTTCATTATCATAGTAGCCATCGCAAAAACAATGTAAAAGAACATTTTTCTGTGTGTCAAATTTATAACCGCAATCGCTTCTTTTGGTTTTTATGTAGTGTAGTTTGTTTTTTTTGCATTCATCTTATATTGTAAAATGAATTTTCCAAAGAATGAGTTAATAGATATGATTTATACAATAGGAGAGGCTCCAAAAAATTGCCTTCTTGCTCAAAGAATTTACAAAATGAAGTATCCTGATCGACGCCAGCCTAATACCCATACTTTTCAAAACTTAATGCAAAGATTTGATTCTTCTGGTACTGTTGTTTATCCAAAACGTAAAGTGGTCAACAAACCAGTAACTAATGAAGAAAAAGAACAACAAGTATTGTTAAATGTTCAGGAAAATCCTTATATTGGTAGCCGTCAGTTAGCAGCATTATGTGAAACATCACAATCCACCGCTAATCTTACTACCAAGAAATATAGGTATCATCCATATCACATGGAATTACACCAAGAATTGCATGGACAGGATTTTGAAAGTCGTGTAAACTTTTGTCGTACAATAAATGCGGAGATTCAATTAAATCCAAATTTATTATGCAAGGTAATGTTTAGTGATGAAGCTACTTTTAGAAGTAATGGTGCCGTAAATAGACGCAACATGCATTATTATGCCACAGAAAACCCATTTTGGAATAGAGAGGTGCAACATCAAAACCACTGGCCATTAAATGTTTGGTGTGGTATTCATCATAATCGAATTATTGGACCCCACTTTTTTAATGAACCACTAAATGGCCATAGTTACCTGAACTTTCTACAAGAAGAACTACCCCAACTGCTTCAAGGTCTCGATAGGGATGAGCTCGACAGTATGTGGTTCCAGCACGATGGTGCGCCTCCGCATTACCATCGTGAAGTTCGTGCGTTTTTTGGACCAACGATATCCGCAAAAATGGATTGGACGTGGGGGTTTCATTGAGTGGCCACCAAGGTTTTGCGACATCACCCCATTAGATTTCTTCCTATGGGGTTATATTAAAAATAAGGTGTATGTTAATCCACCAAGAACAGTGGAAGATATGCGAAACAGGATTAGGGATACCTGTAGAACAATAACGCCACTAATTTTGTCCAGGGTCCGAGAAAATCTGCAAAAAAGACTAAATTTGTGCATTGCACAAGAGGGTCGTTTATTCGAACACTTACTAAAAAGAAATAATTAATATCAGTATTTAATAGGTAATTTTTTTGTTTCAATTTAGTATAAAAGTAAATATGTATTTGCCTTGTCGTTATTGTTGTGTTAATTTTTTCACATTATGTTTAATTAAACTATTGCCGTTCTAATATAACGAATAATGTATTTTATCATATTTAACCACATTCTGTTTGTTTCTGTAGTTTCTTTCTATTATTTTACATGGCTACTATGATAATGAAGACTATTTCTGTAAAAAAGTATGGAAAATTATAAAAACTGAAATATCTCAAAAACTATTATAAATAGGTATAGGATATATTGAACAAAACTTTTAGGGTTTTTATTACTCTATTAAATAACATGAAAATATACAGGGTGTACCATTTTAAAAAAAAAGATATTTATTCATTTAAACTTGTTCAAATTTGAGCCGATGTGTTCAACACCCTGTAGCTTTTATTGCAAATATTAGGTAAAAATTATGTTAACTTGTCCTTGGCCTTGCTAAATTCCAAATTTGAATATATTTGTCACAAAATTGAAAACGTTATTTAGGATTGAATTGATGCTTGAAAATGTGACTTTTTTTCTTTAAACTTAATTATCTCAGAAACTGTAAAGTTTTGTTATAGTAAACCCTTAATAAAAAAGATTTAAAATTATAAGCTAAATCGAAAGTACGATTCGTATATAGGGTGTTCTATTTTAAAAAAATACAACTTTATGCTGTCCTAGTTTTTTGGCTCACCCTGTAGAGTCCTAAATATTTTTAAAATCTGCGTAAAAATAAACTGTATCAAACAATAAATATAGTTTCTTTGTAAATTTCACCGAAAAGGCACAAACTTACTTCATCCAATCGTTGACTCACCCTGTACATCTCCAAGGCCTCTACTCTTTTTTCTGTTTGTGGATCCATTGTCCAACTTTCGCACCCATATAGTAAGATAGGGGTAACATCTGATTATCCGAGTTCTGAGTTCTGAATAAGGTCTGATCTTGTAAAAAATGTTTTCATACTCATGAGTGTTTTCCTCGATTGTTCAATCCTTGACAATTTCTCTTTTATCGGTTTAGCTTCTAGATATTTTATTGATGTTACCTGTTCTATTGTTTCTCCTTTAGCATATAGATGTACGTTTATTGGCTTGTTTGAGAAGACTAGTGCTTTGGTCTTGCAGACATTTAGATGTAAGCCGAATATTTTGCTATGAAAAATCACGGAATTTGTTATATTTTGTAGCTCTTATACGTTATTTGCTATTAGGACAGTATCATCAGCGTACCTAATGTTGTTTATTGATACTAATTCCATCTTGGGTATTTCCTAATGCTTCTCTAAATACGGACTCCGAATACAGATTAAATAGGAGTGGAGACAAGACGCAACCCTCTCGGACCCCTCGACTAATCAGAATATGTTCCGATGTTGTCACGGGCTCCGATTATTCTCAGAATTTCCATCATCTTTTGATGATTAACGCAGTCGAACGCATTTCAGTAGTCTATAAAACATGCGTATACATCCACATTCATGTCTCTGCATCACTGTGTCAGTACATTTAGGGAAAGAAGAGCCTCTCTCGTTCCCAGTCTGTTACGAAATCCGAGCTGAACGTGATCCATCTGATATTCATACTTCTTGTAAATTCATGTATGGATGATTATAAGAAATATTTTAAGGACATGAGACAGCAGACTTATCCGGTAGTTCTCGCATTCTGAGGAGTTAGGTTTTTTTGGTATTATTATGAATGTTGACTTTAGCCAGTCTGATGGTATTTTGCCGGAGTTATATATCTTATTGAATAGTGAGTTATCAAGTCTAGGCTTTGGTTTTCATTTTCTGCGATCAATTTAAGTCTTTCGATGTTGATTTTGTTAACGCCAGTAGCTTTTCCATTTTTCTGTGTTTTGATTGCATAAATAAATTCGCTTTTAGTTATTTCTGGACTTTTTCATTTATTTGCTTGTTTATGGGTGGTGGATCACTGGATCTGTCATCGTCGAAAAGTGTTTGGATGTATTCTTTCCATCTCGGAAGTTTGTCTTCTGTCCCCAGAAATATTTTTTTATTAATATCTCTTAAGATTGATTCCTGCCGCCTTTTGTGTCTGTCTGTCATCTATTTTATTTTCTTGTGGACATTAAAAGTGTCATATTTTTCCTGAAGTTCTTCAATTTCTTAACAATTTATTGGCATCCAATTTTCTTTAGCCACTCTGTAGTTTTTCCGAATGGTTTTATTAAGTTGCTTGTAATCTGTTGTTTGTTTTGTGTTTTTGTCTTTCATTCACAAGGTCCAAGATTTCTTGTGTTATCTATTCTTGTTTTTTTTTGTGGTTTTTCGTGGATCCGATGTCTTCTTCTTGGATTTTGGGTTTATTAGTTTTTAAAGCTTTCTTTATTTTATTTGGGCTGCTATTAACTTTCTATTTAGAATGAAACACTATACAGAAACAATCTTGAAAGTAACTAATCTGAATAGATCTAAATTAACATAATTTGAGGCAAACTTCGAAAATAATAAACAGATTTTGAAAATTCTGTGGTTTTCATTTGAATAATAAAATTGGTAAAAAAATGTTTAGGAAACAAGATCCTCACTATATGGTATAAAATAACTTTCGATATAAAAATGTAGTAAAAAAATATACGAAAAATAGTAATATTCAATTTATTTATTTAAATAAAAACAATAAGGTGTCAATACAAATATACAAATACAAATGAGCACAACAAAATATGCAAATGAAATCTCCAAGTCCTCGTTTAGTAAAAAAAATGCGTTTTTCGCTTGAAAAAAAAAGAAGCATATTTGACTTTGAAATGGCTTTAAAATATACATCCAGTCAGTTTCAAAGACATAAACGTTAAGTCCTTTTTTGTCATTGACCTTGAAAAATACATCCAAGATCAACTTCAAGAACATAATATGGTATTGTTATTGGGCTTATATACATATACCAAATTTAAATTTAATTGGATTATCAAAAGTAAAGTGAACCTTGAAATGACCTCGAAATATAAGTTACAGGTCAGTTTCAAGGTCACCATATTGTATTGTGTTTATATAGGTGTATAAAATTTTAGCTTGATCGGCTGGTCCGAAGTGAAGTTGAGTTTGAAATACACCTTCAAGGTCAGTTTCAGTGTGATGGTATTACAAAGATAACTGACAAGAATCACTCTGTGAATATAAATTTACTTGCTCCCATACTACCTACACACAACATCAGTGTAAAACCATTACCGGGTAAGGCCTACCTTTTCCTAACTCCCATAGTCTGTCGAATACTCCTTATCCTACCGGACCAACCCTGCCGGAGATCTGTAGTACGATTACTGTTGACTTCTTTCCACTCCTTCGCAATCTGCTGTAGAGTATAATTGAATGAATGAATGAAACAAAGGGGTGGTGATATTAGATCATCGATGCCTGGGTTTTTATTGGGCCCTATACATCCCACGATAGCTACTAACCTGAACTTGCCTAACTGCTTCCGGTAACAAAATTGTATCACTAAAAATCTCTGTCTCAGTCCCTTGAATGCTGGGCACTCTCTGAGGACATGGTCAATAAAATGGCGAAACAAAGAGACCTCTTGATGTAAGGATCAAAGAACACCAAAAATGCACATCTCGAGGAGAAACAGAAAAATCTGGTGTCGCCAACCATGCCTGGACTCATGGACACCATATAAAATGGTTTGAAGTTAAAATACTACACCGAGAACAACATTGGAGAAAACGGAAATTCAAAGAAGCCGCGGTTATACATCAGAACCTGAATTGTTTTAGTAAACCATCTTTAGATATAAGAGAAGTGTGGAAACCACTTCTTAGTAATTGTAAACTAAAACTAAATGTAGCATAAAAAATATGATTTTGCCATAGCAAGCATGACTGCACCCATCTCAGTCATACTCTACTGCATTTACTTTTAGTATAAATAGTCATGTAGCTAAGGGATTTATTTATTTTCACTTGAAAACGGCTAGAGATAACTACTAGCCGAACAGACATTTACTACTTGACATGGTCAACAGTTTCATCCTCCTCCAATCACCGTCTACACGTCGGGTTATCTTCGACACAGATCTTATGAAGACGGCCCTTCAAGTAATAATGTATCGTCAAGAATCCCACCACAATTCGCAGCTCTTTCCTTCCTAAGAAGAAAACGCCTTGCGCTAGGCCCAGTTATATGTTCCTTAGCACACCTAATTCCAGGAGCTCCCCTTCACGATTCAATAAATTTGCTTTTGCCAACGGTAATTGGTACAGGTAGAATTAGTTGGGGTCCATATGGTTCAGTTGCAGAACCCAACTTTGTGACACGGTGTGCTTTCTCATTCGCGCGTAAGCCCGAGTGGCCCAGTATCAATACGGGTCTGATTGTGCAACTGTTCCTTGTCATACCATTCAGTATGTCCTCGTATTCAGACAATAATGGCGAAGTTAAGACACTGGACTTCAGTGGCATTATTGCAGCCTTATTGTCTGAGCTTATATTTATTACCCTTTTCCTGTCTATGTCCCTCTCATAGAGATGGAGACACTGCAGAATAGAATTTCTGTTGTGAAGGTAATGGCAAGTTGCCCTAGAGGATAGTACTCTCTGACTCCTGTGCTTCTTCCGAACATTCCGGCTTCAGCTCTATAATCTTGTCAAGATCCATCATTAAAGGACCAAGATCCAGTTTTTGGAAGATTTTATCCTCCTTCCCAATCCTCTCTACTTGACAAAAATATCTCTAGAGAGAGGTTGGATTTTAAAAGTGACATCATGTAACCTGTCTGCATAGGATGTGCTTTCCCAGACACCTAAGTAGCCCGTTCCAATTCCAAGATGCCCTAGATAACTGAGACGATAAAGTGACGTCAGGACCTCGTTCTCTATGTATAAATGAAGAAGAGGCAGGTTTACCAGTACTTTAAGAGCCCTAGTAGGAGCAGTCCTCATCACACTCAATACTCCCACAAATGCCATTCTTTGAACGTTGTCAAGTTTAAGGCTGTGTTTGTGCTTTGTTATACTACGCCACCATACAATAGCAGCGTACGTTATCATGGGGCGAATCACCAAAATAGCATTCTAGATATCAGCCCCCATATGACTTTCTTGATTCGAGCCTCAGTATAATTATACCAAATACAGTCTATCCTCCCAAATTTCGCTATTGAACGCTAATTTTCTGCTAAATGTCCTAAGATTTCAAATATTATAAAATTTAATGCAAATTGTTTTCGAAAAAAACTGTCAAATAAAACTCACTACGTTTTAATTTTACATTTCACATCGTTCTACAATAATTTTGCAGTTTCAATATGAGACCATTTATTTTATTTTTCAAAGACAAAACGTACTGACAGAAGGTACATAAAGCAGACCTTGTTTATTCTGTATTCTTTGCGAACATTTAACCTTTATTGTTCTTAATCAATACCCTATAGACAAAAATCATATAACCTTTTCAGACTTTATTATTTCCTCAAGCAAAAATGAAAAATTTCGCTTAATAATATATTAAAAATTTTCATTTTCAGATCGAATCGGAATATTTTTTAAGTAAATTTTAAATTGAGCCTTAAGCCTCAAGCGGTAAAACGCTTTTATTCATATTTAAATGATTTTCCACAATAAAAGAACAGGAGGACTTCAAAACTGACAAATGCACAATCTGGCTTCGCCTAAGGCGATTGTATGAAATTATTGTTTGCGAACAATAGTCCAAATTTAAATTTGTTCAACATGCCTCCCAAAAAGTTTTCATTGATTTTTTTTTCGTTGGTCGACGAATTGCAGTTAATTCATATTTTTCGTTTACTCAGTTCGGAATAATTTTGTTTGCTTTAAGAGGGTTTTGACATTGGCGTCCCAATAAAGTAACAGGAATAACTTAATCTATAAAAAATTAAAATAATTTTTGGACAACTTCCATGAGATTACCAGTCGATGATCTGCATTGCGTCTGGTATGCATTGACTGTGGCTGTAGCATGTTATTTCACTTCTATTCTATATTATGTTATCCCTAATATGTAGTTTTTAGCAGCACTGTAAGGGTGGTATTCAGAAATTAAGCCAAAACTACTGCAAACTCTTTTCACCTTTACAAACCTCTAGAGTTTCAAGCTTTTTCAAAAGTCACTGTAGCTTGAATGAATGAAAAAGGGCGAATCCAAGCAGCCTAACTGCTTCCGGTAAAAAAAATTGTATCTCGGAAAAATTTCTGTCTCAATCCGTTGAGTGCTGGGCATTCTCTGAAAACATGGTCAACAGTTCCATCCTTCTTCAAACACCATCTGTACGTCAGGTCGTCTTCGACACCGATTCTATGAAGAAGAGGTGACAATGTCCTGTCCACAATCCCACCACAATTCGCAGCTATTTCCTTCCCAAGGAGAGAAGCTCCTTAGTACGCCATGCACTAGGCCCAGTTATATGTTCCTTAGCACACCTCATTTCAGGAGCTCCCCTCCACGATTCTATAAATTTGCTTTCCAGCAACGATTTTAATTCCTTTTTGCCAATAACAATTGGGACACTGTAGAATAGCATAAATTTCTGCTGTGAAAATTGTCGCACATTATCCGAGAGGGTAGTACGCTCTGACTCCTGTGCTCCTGCCGAATACTCCGGCTCCAGCACTTTCATCTTGTCAAGATCCATCAGTATATCTCTCTACTTGGCATAAATATCCCCATGGATAAGTTGGATTTTAAAAGCAGCGTCATGTAATCTGTCCGCATGGGGAGTGATGGACACCTCTTCACCGCGCTTTCCCAGACACCTAAGTAGCCGCCCGTTCCAATTCCAGGATGTTCCAGGCAACTGAGACGATAAACAGTCTTCAGGGCCTTCGATCTAGAGGAAGCAGGTTCACCAAGACTTACAGAGCCCTGAAAAATGTGTTTGCGCTTTGTTGTACTACGCCACCATACAATAGCGGTGTACGTTATCATGGGGAGAATCACCATAGTGTATATCCAAATTAACACTTTAGGTGTCAGTGCCTATGTACAGCGAAAGGCTCGTTTACAAGCCCAGAAAGCAAATATGGGTTTTTGGTTCGAGCCTCAATATGATCATTCCAGCTCAATCGTGAGTCTAGAATTACCCCCAAGTATTTAACTGCCCCTTTAAGTTGAAGAGTCCTTCCCACCAATGTAATTGTGAGAAGTCTCCCCATTTTCTTGTTTTCTGTAAAGAGTACCATCTCGACCTGGTCCGGATATATTCCGAGGCTCTCCCTGCGGCACCATCGTTCCATGATCCGGAGGGCCCGCCAGGTCCCAGACATGGCGACCAGAACACAAAATGGCCAGGTCATCAGCACAGGCCCATGTATACATGGGTGTAGTTTTTCTCTCTTCTGAGGGTACACTGCAGGATACTGATGGTGTGTAGATTTATTTGAAAGGACCATGCAATTCCAGCCAATCATGACATCCATGAGAATTAAAATCCTACTAGATTTAAAATTTTTTCTTGTTTCTTTGTGTCCTATAAGCTTAGAGGTAATTTTTCTATCCAGTGCAGTTTCTTTTACTAACAAAACTCAGTTATTGCTATTTTGGTTCAAATTTCTTTTATGAAGAATAGTTATCACTCCTTTTTGGGGGCGTATTGCAAATCCACTATATGGACACTGCTGTTGAACCGTAATTTAACATAAAATACGTTTTAAAATTTGTATAGTTTGATTTATTAACATGGCGCAACCATTCTTGTCGCCTAATCTCGTTTTCACCCCTTTCCAAGGGTGTTTTTGGCTCTCGTATTTGGATTTAGCGACCAAAAATACATTAAAATACATGAATATGGTTCGTTGCTATATTTTTTTTTTTGTGGGGATGTGTAATTATTGGTACGGGCTTTCAAGGATCATTTTAAGACTTTTTTTAATATGTCACATTGTTTTTGTTCTCCCTCTGTCCAATCTCGATGATTCTCTAATAAAATTGTTGATATTCTGAGTAGATTTTATACCTAATCTGGAAAGACGAGATTGGTTCTCGGTGCTACAGATAATACAATTATACTTTTTAATTTTCAAGAACCTTGTTCGAATAGTCGCTTTCAAATAGTGAAACAGCTCAGCAGAAACAACAAATTAGATAATAAGAAAAGGTGTACCAACTTTATATTTAAATATCTTGCCTGGAAGGATAAATATTAAATCTATAAGATAAACTGACACATTATATTCAGTTTGTCATAAAATTATTGTAGATATAATGAGAGATTTTCAAAAAAAGTTCGTACGCCAATGAGCTTAAAATGAGTTTTATTATTACACATCAGCATTATGATTTAATATTAGAAAGAGCGAATATAATAATAATGACGACCATTATTTGCTGCCCATGTAGGAATTTGCTGCTTGGAATATTCCAGTGATTGTAGCGAGATTAACTTCTAAAAACCTTATTCTAAAGAGCTTTTTTCTATGTTGATCATTAATATTAGTTAAATGATGCACAGAAGCTTAAAAATAATATTTTGTTAATTCCAAATGAATAAGAAAATTTAAAATCAATTTTTTGTTGACGATTAAAAATTGAGGTGTATTTCACTCACATCCTTTTAAGATTATTTATATTGTTACGATTTTATATCTTGAAATCGTTCACTGGGTCCGTAGAGTAAAACACAAATCTTTCACTATACGTCCAATACTTAAATTAACTACTTCTTAACACAGCTAAATCATAACTTATTACTACTTCTTAATATTTCCACTATTTAAATACAACTGTATTAAAACTCATGAACCTATCCCTATTTATATAACTAAAGAACCTCCTAGAAATACCAAGAAATATACTAGCATAAAAGTTGAAAACTATCTAGAAATATGATTTATAGATATAATATTCCTTTCGGCACATTGTAATAAAGATGACTCATCGCATAGAAATATTATTTGTAATACAAGGGCGTATTGGAAACTTATTTTAATCCTTCGTTACATGGTCCCCCTTGTAATTGTGATCGTCTCAATCAGCTACGATATCTTTGTGGTATGGATTCAGTCTTTGGAAATGTACTATTTTCATTTGGGTCTTGGGACTTCGTTGGATTCTATAAACGATATCATTGATTCTTTTCAAATCAGTATACGGTCCTTGCCATGTTGGCATCAACTTAGGTGATTGATCTTTCTTTCTCTTTAGATTCCATAAGCAAACTCTATCACCTAGCTGGAACCCTGCCGAGTTAGCTTCGTCATCTGAATTGACTAATATCTTCGCTACCAGATATTTACAGAGTTTGTTGAAGTATTGAACTAATCCAACGTTTTTTCCAGAACTCTCGTCCAGTTTTCCATAAATAATTTTCTCCATGCTCCCTTTATTATGGTGGTTTGTTCGGCAATGCCTCGTATTGGTTCGCTATCATGGTTCTGGGGCAGAATAAATTCTTCGGCACCCAAGTTTAGATTGTTAAGCTTGTCGAAGCAAATACCATGCTAACGAATCAGGTCCATTCCCAGTAGAAACTCATCTTCTATGTCGGCAACTAACACCAAGTGGTTTAATTGTGGCATTCCAAATTGAAGCTCCACGTACATTTCGCCGATCACATCAGCTGCTCCTCCGGTAACTGTTCTCAACATTATTTTTCTGGACAATGGTAAACTTCTAAATTTGTTAACAAGACTTGACTTTATCAGAGATACTGCAACACCAGTATCGACGGATATGGCAATAAATGAAGCATTGACTTTCCTTTAAGTTGAAGTTGATCTTTTCTCATCTAAGCTGTACTCCACTCTGAATCAATGTCAAAAGGGATACTCCGTATAGGAAAACCTTCTTTCTGTTCCATTTTGCTGCAGTGATAGTATTCTTTTACATGGTCTTCTTGAAAAGATAACTACGCTGAACTTGGTCAAGTTAAAGATGGTGTTTATGCTTTGTTGTACTTGGCTACGATACGATAGCGGCGTACGTGATCATGGGGTGGATCACCATAGTATATATTCAAAATAATATTCTCGGTATCAGCCCCCATGCACACTCAAGGGCTTGCTTACAAGCCCAGAAAGCACATATGACCTTCTTGATTCGAACCTCAATGTGATCATTCCCCTACATTATTGAGTCCAGAACTATTCCCAGGTATTTAACTGTTCCCTTGTATTTAAGGATCCTTCCCATCAGTATAATGAGGGGAAGTCTTCTCATTTTCTCTTTTTTGTAAAGGTTAACAACTCGGCCTTGTCTGGGTTTATTTCGAGCCCTTCACTGTGGCACCATGGCTCCGCGATGCGAAGGGCTCGCATCATTGGTCCTTCAGGTTCCGGATATCACGACCTGGGCAAAAAATGACGAGATCGTCGGAATTAGGTTCGTGTAAGTCCATCCTTCTTGATTTTATGTATGTATTTCCTTTTTTTTTTCATTTCTTGCTTAATTTGATTTCCTGCCTAAAATACGTTTTTCCCTGGGTCTCTTCAAAATCGTCTTGAGCGAGTCTTACTATATTTTAGATCAAAGTTAAACTAGCATCATGTTTATTTGAGCTCTATTTTATTTGAGCTCTATTTTATTTTTGTAATATTGAAATATAATTATGTAATGAAATTTACGAGTAAATAACAATAAAAAAATTCAGCAAAAATTGCATTTTTCAAATCTCCATAAAACTCGGAAAACCAGCACTGTTTGCCATTTTAGTTGTTTTTATTCGCTGGGAAAAATCAAAGTAAAAACTTCGCACCAGACTGACAAAGTAGGTAGGAAACGAGTTTCTAATAAGCCCCGTTTTGTGTTAATGATGATTAAATGCACTTTTCAGCCGTCACCCGTGCGGAGTAACGGCCCTCTTTAAAAAAAGCAAAGAGTTTTAGCCAGCACCCATACTGTGAGTTAGACGTGTTAATTTTTTTTTGAATAGTATCATTTTTTTCCTTGCCGTATAATAATTTTAATCCACAGGGCGTTACGGAATATGATTAATTTACACATAATTTTTAGAATTAACAATTTTGGGAAATAAACATTTTTGAATAATAAATAACAGAATACTAAATATAGGGTGTTTCTAAAAGGTTTGTACAACACATCAGTGCAATTTTGAGGCTAAATTAGGAGGATCTAGTCCAAATACTTCACTCCAGAAGTTGATTTAAAGTTTCTAATCTAAATTTAGAAAATGTGGAGTTAGGAAGAAATATTGTGTGGGCAAAATAAAAGTCAGAAAGAACAATTAACAATTTATTAACAATAAGCATTGAAAATGATTATATACAAAAATTAAAATCCCATACTAAAATGTTAGTACTCATAACTTGAAAACTATTGTATAATACGTGCCGTGAAAATTACAAGTTAAAATGTCTTAATGGGTATCAAAAAAAATATTCTTTTTGTACAATCTCTGTGGTATCTTCTTCTTTAGGTGCCGTCCTCGTTCCGAAGTTTGGCTATCATCAAAGCTATGTATTCTTTGACACTGTAGATCTAAACAGTTGGCAGTTGTTGCAATTGTACCAATCTCTTAAGTTCTTTAACCATGAATGCCTTCTTCATCCTATGGATCTTTTGCCTATTATTTTTCCCTGGATAATTAATTGCAGTAACTGGTATTTATCTCCCCTCATAACATGTCCCAAGTATTGCAGTTTGCGTTCTTTAATAATAAGTACTAATTTTTTTTTCTCTTTCCGCATTCTTCGCAAAACCTCCACATTTGTTAGAAGGCGAATTTTAAGTTTAAGGCTTAAATCTCGTCCGCAGAACACCTTCTTCATTTTAATAAACGTATCTCTAGCTTTTTCCACTTTGATTCTGATTTCTTCAGAACTATCGTTATTTTCGTTGATAACAGTTCCCAGGTAATTACATTTTCTCACACGTTCAATTCTTTGATCATGCACGGTTATGTCAGGGAAGTTTTGTGGTGATTTAGATACCACCAGTATTTTTGTTTTACTGATGTTAAGTGATAATCTGAAGATCCTCCGAAATTGTTTATTGGGATACCATTTATTTTAATACCTATATTTTGGTCTGAAGGTGCTCTGTTTACGATGTCCTCTGAGTATAGGTTGAATAAGATTGGTGAAAGTATACATCCCTGTCTTACGCCTTTCTTAATCTCGAGTTCCTCCATTGTCTCTTGCTCTATTCGAATATTCGCTTTCTGGTTATAGTAAATCTTGGAAATAATCCTGATATCTCTTTTAACCAATTTTTTTTTCTACCAGCAATCTCATTAGATGATCGTGACGTACTTTATCGAACGCTTTATTGTAGTCAATGAAGCACATATTCATATCTTGGTTCAAATCTAGACATCTTTGGCACATGACGTTAAGTGCAAATAGTGCTCCTCATGTTCCAAGCCCGTTCCGAAATCCGAATTGAGTATCACCAATATCTACATCTAGTTTTCTGTGAATTCTTGTGTGAATCACTTTGAGGAATATTTTTAATGTATGTCCCATTAGGTTTATTGTGCGATGGTCAGTGCACTGTTTTGCGTTTGCCTTTTTTGGTATGGTGACAAAAATTGACAGGAGCCATTCTTTTGGTATTTCTCCTGTTTTGTAAATGCAATTAAAAAGGTCGACAAGAATATTCACTGATTCACCTTCCACAAGCTTGAGAAGTTGCGATGTAATCCTATCTGGACCCGGTGATTTACCATTCTTCATTGTTTTTATAGCGTGTGGTATTTCTTCTTTAGTTATGTCTGGTCCTTCGTCGCCTTATATGTTATCTATATTAGGTTCTTGTCTTTCATCGTTAAACAATTCTAGTCAGTAGAACATCTCTAGTCCTCCTGACGAGGTAGGTTAGAAATCGACTATCCCTTTTCATAAGTATTTGGCCCCAGTATATTTGGTAGTCTTTGTCAACAAATTTCCCCCAGATAAGAATATTATTAGCTCAAGAATTTAAAAATTGCACAATGGCAGGTACCTTTTAGACACTTTTACCCTTGTGATAGTACTAAAAAACATAAAACTAGAGATTACAACTTTTAACACAATATTAGGTTGCCAGATCGCTTAAGCAACAGATAGTTCAGACCAGAAACAGATCTTCAAGATAATTTTCATGGACTCATATCAAGATAATTGATCATAAATTACGGAAATATTGTTGTAAAATGAACATTATCGTTAAAAGCCAAATAAATTTATGCTCTGCAGATACATGTAAACATACTTAAACAAAAACAAAGAGTAATTTATATCTTAAGGCAGATATTTTGCTAAATTTTGAAAAGAAAACGCAAGCGTACAAAGAGACGTACCTCGGTCTTTTGCAGTCATGAGTTCATGGTTCTGGTTCCCCACCACAGAAAAAACCTTCAAACAAAGGATGTTTGACAGGTTTTTAAGTTTGGCGGAACAAACCAAAGAAATAATAATCTACAACTCTTTTAAACTAAATGAATCAATATAATTATAATTCCTTAAGGCCAGACGTACTTTTTCTAACACGGTTAGAGATTAAATATTCAGATTAGGTGGAATGCTGGGAAATGGCGTTGCTTGCATTAGATTTCATATTTTGTCTAATATAAGTTGCTTAAAGGATTTCTTTTCTTTTCTGCACTGTTTCCAAACTTTCCTGGTATTCTTGCAATTTGAGAAGCTGCCTTCATACATATCATATATATATATATATATATATATATATATATATATATATATATATATATATATATATATATATTGATCGTAACCTAAGCGATTTCTAAATTCATTTCGAACATTTTTGACGACTTTTTTAGTAATTAACCGTATTTCTTGAAAAATCAGATTTTTTTAGTCTTCTATGTCAATTGGCTTACCTCGAAAGAGGCTTTAAAATCAATAAAGTGAAAATTATTTACTAAAATTTTTATATTTTACAATTGCAGAAATAGTAATTTTAAGGATTTTAGAAAAAAATTAGATAAATATAACGGTAAGGAAAGAAAGACTTAACTTCTGAAGTAGGTACAAATTTACAAAGAACATATCCTTATCAAATATATCTATTTTAAAAAAACTGTTACTTTTCTCAATTCTATGGTGCAAGTAATTCTTTTTGAAATTCATTGTTTACAACACCGACAGAGGTCACAGAAAATCTAACGACATTATGAATATATATATATATATATATATATATATATATATATATATATATATATATATATATATATATATATATATGTATATATATATATATATATATATATATATTTAAAAGGTTAACTTGATATTTGGGTTTTATACTATCACGTCTATAATTTTTTGCCCGTATTCTGACGTCAGTTAGATAATATTAAATTAGATCGATTCTAGAATAGCCGAAAATTAACGAAACATTTATCCTTACAATATTAAAAGGCACAAGATCTTATTAATTTCGAATAAACCAGAACCTTAATCAATCAATAGGAATTGAAATAACATTAAAAAATAATTAATAGTTTAATCGATTTTACATGGTAATTCTTAATTGCTTGAAAACTGTTTTTTTTTTTTTTAAATTTAATTAACGTTAAAAACATCAAGAATAATATAACAAATTGTTCAATTAAAAATGGTAAATTTTTTAATTAAGTTGAAAAAGTTTCAAATTTAGGGCTCCTGGTTCTGAATTAGTAATTGAATTTTACATTTTATGGTTTCCGCAAAGTATACATTTCCAAATTAAAAAAAGGTAATTTAAATAACTACAACAATAACTTCTAAATTAAAAAGGAGAAATAATAGATATAGATAGATAGAAAATTTTCATCACTTATATTTATTAATAAGTTTTATATATATATATATATATATATATATATATATATATATATATATATAATATATATATATATATATATATATATATATATATATATATATATATATATAATATATATATATATATATATA
Organism: Diaprepes abbreviatus; assembly: GCA_034092305.1. Taxonomy (NCBI): domain Eukaryota; kingdom Metazoa; phylum Arthropoda; class Insecta; order Coleoptera; family Curculionidae; genus Diaprepes; species Diaprepes abbreviatus. The sequence continues at coordinate 7,932,245 of JASJET010000129.1, forward strand.
TATATATATATATATATATATATATATATATATATATATATACAAGTGAGGATTTATGACACTAAAAACAAGCCAGGAAGATATAAAGCCAAGCCAAGAAGATATAAAGACAAGCTAAGGTGAAATGAAGTAAAAATTGATGACACTGAAAACAAGCCAAGAAAGCATGAACCAAGAGTTGAAAGAAAACGTGAAGAAAAATCAAGAAAGTATAAAACAAAAACAAAAACAAGCCTGGAGGATATAAAACAGGAACTTATGACAAGTCAAAAAGACATAAAATCGTCGAAAATAAACCTAAAACCCTACAGCACAACTATAAACACAAACTAATACTAGAAAATGTATAAAGCTATACAGTTCGTTACAATTCCGTTATTACCAACGTTAGTGTCTCACAAAAATCCATTTTTTGTCCTCTTTTTCTTTTTTAAATAATTTAATGTTCAAAATCGAAATTAGCATTGCTAATACCAGAACATTTGTTTAATCTGTTTCTAGAAAATACAAAATTAATCAAATTAGTCATAATATAAGTTCATACTAAGTCAACCCAGCGCTTGATTTTTTACAGCTCTTTAACTTGGTGCAGGATTCCTGGCTTATATTTAAATGGAGGTTTTTTTCTCTAATGAAAGATCTTGAACTAATCAGAAATCTCGAAAAAATCAATGGAAAATTACTATAGGATCTATATTAGGTGGTTCCCCGATCTTAATAAAATCTTTTATCTGGAAAGCGTTTTCACCCTGATGATATTTTTGAAGTCATATTTTTCAACGGATACAAACTTTAGCGATTTTTAATTAACATAAAATTATTATTTTTATAAAATTCTTTCATCAAGCTCATTAAAGAATTTCCTTCTGTAGCGGTGTTAATATTTTTCCATAGCAAATAATAGAGCATAACAGTTATTACGAAAATACCTTGGAACCATTTAATATAATTAATTTGTCTTTTTATTAAATATACTGTTCGTAAACCCGAATTTTCTGCTCCTGCTGCAAATTTCGCTGCTTGATCTTACGTTATTTTCGGAACAAGCGATTCAATTAAAAAGACATAGTTTTTACCACTACTATAAAAACTCTAACGTAATTTGAAATCCTTTTTTAAATCCCCTTAATTCGAGTAGTTACCCGATTACCAACAACAGGAATCAATCAAATCCTGGCCTCAAGCAAAAAGGGATTGACAGGTCGACGCAACGTGCAATCAGAAAACCCTCGATCGGAGCTTCGAACACGTTAACCTTTTCCACTCAACCTAAAAAGGATTGCTTTTTAATTGACACGAAAATTGAACATGGCTAGAAGTTGTGTTAAATGTTAAATAACTTATAGTAGAGTGTTTGCTGTAGAATTGATAATTATAACATATCTACCTAAGCGGGGAACTCCTTTCAAATTGTCGACTAAGGCTTTCTGGGTATAACTTGTGATTGACACTTGAATTAAAATAATTCGGTTTTCTTTAATTATCAGAGAGAAGAATTTTCAACAATTCGGTTTTAATTGATTCAGTAAAATCCAAGATGACGCTTGAAATACGGCGTGAAAAAAATTCATATTTTTTGTTTTTCTCAAAAACTAGCATGGAAAGAATTTCAGGATTGCAAATTATAAATATAATTTTTTTTTTAATTTAATATTTTCCCAATTTCATCCAAAATTGAAATGTTAGATTTTTGTAGTGGATAGATAAAATTAAGTTCTCATAATTCAATATAGTGGAAAAAATGAGATTTAAAATATTTGCATGTCTCGAATTCTTCCAAAAATTTGAATAAAAGAATTTTGTGGGCGTAGGTTACAAAACTAATATTGATTCTTTAAAATTTAATATGGAAAGTAGAAAAAACTGGTAGGAAAACCAGTAGGGAAAACCATACAAAAAAGGGGCGCCTAAGACTACTTACGAATTAAATCAAAAAGAAAATAAATTTGTTAATCAACGTTCACAAAAGTGACAAGACATATGTATAAAATACTTAGTTATTTCTATTTAAAGATAGAATTTTAAACTTACTATATATTAAAAAAAAAGATATTGTAGGTAATCTAAAAAATAAAGTATGGAAAGAAAATGAAATATTAATCAATAAATAATCAGTAATAATAAAACAAATAATCAATTAATAAAGTTATATACTTCTTAAACTGTTGAACTCAAGATAGGTAGGAGTAAAAAATATATAAATGTATAATAAAAATTCATTTTGACTCCAAGTTATGACCAATATTTAGTTTAATATAAGATACAACAAAAGATTTAATTTACAAAATAATAAGCTACTCAACATAATTAACCAAAAAATAATCGGGAAAAAAAAATAGTGAGGGTTTAAGACCACTAGTTACAAATGCTTAGTTTTATTAACTTTTAACAAATCAGTTGAATCCTGGCAAAAATAAACGCAATTTTAATTAAGCTTCAAAGCAAAATAATGTACCAAAATATAATCACAACCTTTACCATAATACTAAGTAGAAGGCCAAGATACGCATTTTGATATTAATGTCTTAATTAATTAAAGATAAATAGGCTTTTGTTGAAAATCTCCTAAACTTTAATTCAATTTGGCCAACTTAAGTACCTAAATATTGTAATCGAACACAAAAAAAAATACACTGAAGTCAAACTGAAAATAATCGAACCATTATTTGATTACACTATATCGTATAACCTTGATTTTCTAAAAAAAAATGTTTTTATATTTCGTCTCTGTTGTCCTAATATGGTGTGGAAACTTTCAGTTATTATGTCATTATTATAGCATGTCTCTTCCTTCTTTTGTAGGCAGAATATCTTCATATAACACTTCTGCTTCTTTATCAAGGAAATTGGTTCTGGTCTATACATATGCTGTTTTATTACAAATTTTTAGTGTAAGTCCTGTAAATTTAATTATGTTTAATACTAATTCTTTTCTAACAAGAAATCGAACACCATTTTGACTCCCTGCTTCATGTCGTGACGTAAGATTCAGATTGACTTTTCATCCAAATTTAACCTCACATACTACGTATATATATATATATATATATATATATATATATATATATATATATATATATATAAACGAAGGAATCAACATTGTTAAAAAAAATTAGGAAGAAAAAATTCCTGCAAGATGATAATAACCTACAAAATATTTAAAGAAGTAAAAACTGTGTTGATTTTATTTTAGGATTTTACTTTACTGCTTAGCAATGACATCTTTTCGTATTGGCGGAAGGCGTTGTGTACCATTCTCGTAAAATTCGAAATCGATTAAACCAGTATTTTTACGATTATGTTCGGGATAAAGTATCTTAAAAGTGTTATTGCTATTAGAAAGGAGTGCAGTAAAAATTTGTGTCTTCTTATTTATTTTTATTTTACAGAAAACACAAAACAACTAGAGAACAAAGAAATTTTACTTCAGTTGCAATTTATATTAGATATTTAGGAGGGTTAAAAAGAAAGTTCATCAAAAGAATTTTTACACATAATAATGTCCTTTTCTAGAACACAGGCATAAAAAGATTTCTTTATTTTTAATTCGCAAATTTCATTTGGCGAGAATCGCTTATATAGATGAGGAAATATAAGAGAGAGATATGAATTTTGACGCTTCGGCAATTTAAGTCTTGTTGCTTTTAGCTGGTGATGGGTTTTATTTTATTTTATTTTGTTTTATTTAATTTTGTTATATTTTCCCAAATCAAATTTTACTAAACAATTTTGTGTCTTTTAGAAATGAAGTGATTTTGTTGTTAATTTGTATCGAGAGTAGGTCAGCCGGATTGCTGTATTTGTTACGTTGGCTTGATAATTATGGCAGTGAAAAGAGATGTTGTTTAATTCATAATAGAAGGGTACAGAAGGAACACGTGGGTTGGTCTAAGTTTTTTATTAGGTATTTATTTGTTAGGCGAATGTGGCCGATTCGTGAGTGTTACAGATTCTTTGTTTGTTAAAAGATGATGTAGACAGTTGTTGAAGTAAATAATATTATGTAATTTGTTGTGTTCAAAGTGAGATCCCATTCGAGCTGAACGAGGTTATTGATGAGATCTTTGGTGAAAGTTTTAAGCTCATTTATATAGAAAATGTTGTCTACTGGGGTGGGATTAAGAAGTTGTTTAGCAAGGAAGTTCGTTACTTTGTATACCTACAGGACTAGGAACCCAAAGAAAGACTATGTATTTGTTGGCTTGGCTATATGTCTCCTTTTCAGATCTCTTTAGACTAGGGGGTGTTTCGGGTTATAAGAAGTAATTATTTCAATTGAGCAGAGTGAGTCAGTAGCGGTTACTCATTTCTTGTGCGGTGATGTAAATAAGGGTTCTGTATATCGTGTACAATTCTGCTGTCAGTATGTTAGTTGTTTTATGTAGAAGGAATGTTTTTTCTCTGTTAGAGGTATAATGAACTGCATTACTCTATGTAGCAGTTTTAAATTCGTCTGTTTAAATGATATTAAAAGCTTTATATCTGGTTTATATGAAGGTTCGATTTAAAAAGTATGAAGCGAGCGTAGTTCAGTATTTGTTTGTCCCCTAAGTTTTTTTAAGGGCAGGGTTTCAGCTTCACACATGTTATTGGATTGGTATGGAAAGCACCTATTGCCAGCCGAACACCTGTGTGGTGTATTGGGTTTAGTCTTTATAGGTAAGATGTAGGAGTATATATTTTTATAAGGGAGTGGGTTAAAAACTCATTTTGTGCCCTCCAGGATTTTGATGATTTTTAGATCAGCCGCACATTTGTTTTTAGTCTATCAATGTGACGCTTGAAGTTTAGTAATTGATCTAATATAATCCCTAAGAATATTTTACTTGTTGTATTTTCTATTGAATTGTTATTGTATTGAAGGTTGGAAATCTTTGGAAAGTTTTTTTTATACGGCAAAAATGGACTATGTTTGATTTTCCAGATTTTCCGAATTTTATCGAAGCATCCTTTGGCTAGGGAATTCAGGAAGAATTGTAGGATGAAGAAACTATAGTTGAAATCTATTGATGAGTGGTATAGCAGGATATCGTCGGCAAAAATTCCTTCTTTGTTTCTGTAGTCGATATCGTTTAAAGGAAGAAAAAAAAGTGTGGAACTGATGAAAGAACTTTGGAGGACTCCACCATTATGGGAGTGCATTTAATTTTAAGGGCGAATGTTCGACTATATAAGAAATTTTGAATGTATGATGACATATTTCCAATCCTTCGTACTTTTGGTGTCTTTGTATGCCTGGTATTAATGAATAACCCCTGGAGGGAGTGCGAAGCCGTTTGGCTTGTAAATCTTAATAATAGTAATAGGGATGAAGAAGGTTTGCCTGGTTTGTGAATGGGGAAGGTGATGGAGTATCTTTGCGATATAAGTCGAGTTTATGAGATTTGATTATATATGTTTAGAAGTGTCTTTAAACCCGAGAGTGGAAGATGTTTAATCATTGCAACTTTGATATCATAAGGGCATGGGGAGGTGTCTTTACTACCACAGAGAGAGTAATAGAGCTCAGAAATTGTAAAAAGCAGATTATGTGATAGCTGTGTTGTATTTGGTGCTGGTAGAGTATGCCAAAATTAAATTAACAGGTAAAGAAAGTAGAGAAGAATGAATAAAACTTTTTTTTGTGTTCCTGTAAAGAATATGGTGTTACTGGTTTAAATGATGACCGGACTCAATGTAGTAATGAAAACTGCACTGGTTTGAATACAGAAGAGCTGGCTTCTTTTGAATGTCTATTTTATATTGCTAACCACTGACTACTACGTGGAGCAATATCGTACTGTGATACACGATTTTATCCCCTCACCCCCCGGGGAATAAACAGGAAAAATAAATATTTTGTTTTATTTTATTATAATGTTCCTAGATTTAACTAATTTGTTACTGGTGAAAAATGTACCTTCAAACATTATATAATAAAAAAAGTAAGAATTATAGCTCTATCAATATTTATAACTAAACCAGAGGACTTGAAGCGAATTTATTTGGAAATTTCCAGTTAAAGTAGCTTCACGAAACACCACCTGAGTTTCGGAAAAACTATAAAAACCTGAAGTGAGCTAAAGGTGGAGCCTATTTGACCGCAACTCTTCATATTTGCTCTTTGCAGGTCTTAGCTTTATTATTTTTAGTATATTTGCCAGGGTCATCATTCTTTTTGAACGCCATATTATTAAAGAGCTGGGAAAAAATTGAATTATTAACAATCCTGATTTATCCATAAATCCAAGCTGTTCAATAGAAGTTGTCTTTCAGTTAGTAAAAAAATTTTTGCATTTTTGGATGTCAAAGCTAGACGTGTTCAAGCGGTCACCATTTATGTACTTTGTTATGACAGCTGCATAATATAAATTTGTTCTTGACTCGTTTGGACAAACAGGAGCTTTATGTACTCTCTAGTACAACTAATATTATTGCATTTTTTAAAAACATTTAGATAATGTAATCAGATTACTTAATGTTTAATACAACTAATAATATTAAACTTGGCGCATTGTAGCCAAATAATTGTTTGATGATTTTAATCAAACAAGCTTATAATTCAAGATTTAGTTTTTCAACTACATCTAAACAAGTGAAATAGTAAAGTTAGGCGAGGAACTATAAAATCCTAATATATATATAAATATAGATATATTCATATAAATTAAAAATTTGCTGGACATATCGTTGATATATACTTATCAACCGTACGCTTTTATCCAATTCTCCCCTATAATAGCAGAAAATTTGTTAAAAGGAAAATTTTGTGACCATAACAAAAGAAAAAATTGCGTTGCTTATTTTATTTTAGGATTTCATTTTACATCCTAATAAAAGTACTTTTTTGGTATCGGTAGAAGGCGTTTTATGCCATTCTCGTAAAATTCGAAATCGATTAGACTAGTGTTTTTATGGTTATGTGTTGTTAAAGTGTCTTAAAAGTGTTATGGCTATTACAAAGGAGTCTAGTAAAAATTTGTTTCTTCTTATCTTCTTTTTATTTTGCAGGAAATACAAATGTGACTTACAAACAAAAGAGTTTCATTTTGGTTAGACGATAAACAAGATATTTTGTTTTCGTAACCGATAAAGGGACATGGCTCTATCAAAGTTTTTATATGTATTTTGACCCTTGATTACGAATATCAAGGGAAAAACGTTTGGCCTACGATTGCTCGAGGCATCTTTAGGGATCTTTGCTCCACAAGATTGGAACTCTGAATGACTAGCGAGGAGCAACAGCCCGGTATTTATACCCGACTGGTGTACAGCGTACTGTGATCCAGCATTACAATCGATTTTCACGTGTGACCTGCGTCTCTATTAATACTATTTGGATATTTATAAATTTCGATTGATTTTCTAATTTTACGTTTAAAGAAACAAGACACTGGTGCTATCACCTTAGTTCCTTTTACATTAAAACTCTGTTGTTCAGCTACTGCAAAATGTACAATTTGTTTCTTTTTTATACATCTTTCATGTTCATTAGGCCTAGTGGATATAGTCCGTCCTGTTTCACCTACATGCACTTTACCACAAGAGCAAGGTATCTTGCAAACGCCTTCTGTTTGCAATGGAATTGCGTCCTTTGGAGACTTTACACATTGTCCAATCTTCTTACATGTGTTGAAAAATTGTCCAAATGTTTGATTTTTGGAGCAATCTGGTAATCTTGTCGATGGTCAGGTTAATCAGTTATTAACTCGTGTAGACTTTAATGGGATCATAAATATTCTATTCGCTGAATATCAGCCTGAAAATACGCTCTAACCGATGTGGTATTAATAAAATGTGTAAAATATACTTACTAGAGTACGATATTGTATTTTATTTATTATGCCACATTTCAAACCTGGACTGTAATTATTATACAGAACAGTACAGAACAGATATCAACTCCCACTCTGAAACATAGTTATAATAACTTAGGTTCCTTACACTAATGTATTGTTTATTTTATGATTAGATGCTTATAACTGTAAAATTAAATCAGGTATATTATTTCGGACGCCCGATTTTTGATCATACACTCTATTATTGAACACACTCTATTATTCCAAAGGCTTTTCAGTGTCAACTTCAATCTTGACACTTGTCAAACACTTCCAAGTTTCATTGACGAACGCTCAAACTAAACTCTCTACGAAAGCTGATTTGAATCATTCTGTGATCGATACCAGAAGATTACGGATTTTTCTAGGAGGGTTTTCATACTATATGCTGTAACGAAAATAAGAAAAGGAGAAGTCTGGCGATTCTTAGACCTTCTGTCATAGGCGTTTTATGTTAAAAATAAGGAAATAGAATTTCCTAAAAAGTTCCAGACTTTCTTTCATAGACATTTCATGAGGAAATTAACAAAAGGTAAGAATAATTAAAGAAATTATTAAATCATAGAAAATAAACCTAAAACCCTACAAATTATAAACACAAACTAATATTATGAAATATATAACGCTATAAAGTTCGTTACGTTACCCTCTTCTAAGCCTTGATCGTCTCAATCAACCTTCTTAAACTTAATAATGGATCAATCTGTCAAGATGCACGACTTTAATCTGAGGTTCTTTCTGAATTCGATACACTAGAATGTTTAATCGGGTCACTACGTTGAAGTTTGCGTGAACGCTCTTTGGTTCTTTCTGGATTGTATAACCACACATTTCATCAACCATAAATCGACCAGTATTGGCTTTGCGGTAATAGCGGGTTTTCATCCTATTGCTTTCTATTTGTAGTCGTCGCTGTAACTTTTCGAGGATGACCTGTAGGACGTTCTTCTTCCGTAGTCCCTTTCGCCGTCGCTGCCCCTCTCGACGTAGCTTATCGAGGATAACCTGTGGAACGTTCTTCTTTAGTACCCCTTTCGCGGTCACGGTCCCCCTCGTCTCGTTCTCCACGGTCGCTGGTACTCTTCATATCTCTACCGTAACGGTTCTTTTTTCTATCGCCTCCACCAGCAGTAATTTCCGGACAATGTTGGTAAAAGTGACCGTTATATCCACACTGGTAACAACGCATGTTATTCGAATGGTACCGGCGACCCTGATCCCTTCTTGCCGATCTGGCATAAGTCACTTTAATGTGACAACCGTATACTTCAACTCCATCGCAAACCCTGACGGCAACTGCAGCATCTTTTTTGTCTTTGTAAATAGCAAATCCAAAACAAGAGATACTAGTACCAATACCAGACTTCTTTAAGTTCACCATAAAGAGCAAAGACCTTCTCGAAGTCATTCCTTCGAACTTTATCACCTATGTTAGCAACATGAAGCCGAAAGCCAACAGGATCTCTGTCAGGAACAGTACTGCAAGTACAGTGGTTTTGTACGAAAGGTTGTGTTTCTGTTGTCATGCGTTTTTCGTTTGATCGGGAATTCTTGCAATTCCCTTATTTGCTTCATAAAAATGTCCTCGTTGGTCTTGTGATCATACTGGGAAACATTGACTCTTCTTTTGACTCTTCCTTGGTTCCTGAGTTCTCGGAAATTTTCTTCAGTCTGGTCATTCTTAATGTCTGACTAGTTTCTAGGTCATATAAACCATCAATAAAACCATTCACTGCTAACTCTTGGTTTATTTCCTCCGGATATGTTGGGTAAATCAAATTTATTAGTCTCATTACATCCGCCTCCTATTCTTGAAGATTTTCGTTGTATTTTTGTCTTCTTCTTTGTAGTTGGGCTTTATAAACTTCTTGGAGGTGGGCTTTCCCATAGCGCATCTCCAGAAAAGTAACAACAAACTCGTAATCATTCTGCTTTTCTTCGAGAATGTTACGTCTTCTTTAATTTGCAGATGTAATTGTTGCATCTGTTTCTGGATTCCTATCACCTCATGTTGTACTCCGTCATGTACGTCTTCTCTAATTTTGCTAAACTTCTGTTGTATTTCTTGTTCTATGCGTTTCATATCTTCTTGATTTTTTAATGTCTTCTTTCAGTTCATATTTCATATTTTCTTGACTTGTTTAAGTTCCTATTTCCACTGGCATGCAATTTCAGTTTACTTTTATTCTTCTTTTTCCAATTTTCTAACCTCATATAACCTCTTTTGGATTTGGTCCACTTCCGACACCAATTTATTTCGGAATGCGGATTTTGGAAGACACACTGTATTATTGAACACACTCTATTATTTTAAAAGCATTTCATTGTCAATTTCCATCCTGACACTTATCAAACACTTCCAAGTTACATCGACGAACGCTCAAACTAAACTGTCCACGAAAGCCGATTTGGACTTTTTATATACCCTTTAGGTCGACACCAGAAGATTATGGATCTTTCTAGGAGGATTTTCATACTACATGATGTAACGAAAATAAGAAAAAGAAGTAATCAGGCGAATTCTAGACTGTCCATCATACATACCCTTTTGGTCGATACCAGAAGAAGATCTTTCTAGGAAGGTTTTCATACTACGTGATGTAACAAAAATAAGAAAAAGGAGTAATCTGGCGAATTCTAGACCTTCCATCATAGGCGTTCCATGTTAAAAATAAGGAAATAGTATGTTCTAAAAAGTTCCAGACCTTTCGTAGACGTCTCATTAGGAAATTAACAAAAGATAACATTAAAATAATAAATTATGAAATTGTAGAAAATAAACCTAAAACCCTATAGACTATAAACACAAACTTATACTATGAAATGTATAACGCTATTATAGTTCGTTACAATATATTAAAATGTAACCCATTTATTTACAAGAATCGACTTTAATTCTAAATGAATTTTTTTATATATATTTAAAGAAAGATTTCTGTATAAAGGATTAAAAAAATAATCGATTCAGTTGCCTCTAGTCATAGGCTTATTTTCAAATTGGTTTAAAATTGCTTGTCGTTTTGTTGGCATTTTAAAAAAATGAAAAACCACAAATTTACAACTTTCTAAACAAATTTAAAAATAAGCCAGCCATAATTGACCAATTTAATATCTGCTTTTTTATTTTTCCCTTAACCTAATTTTTCCCTTATTTATCCTGAAATATATCCAAAAAACACGAACGCAGAAGTCTAACTTTAATTAAATTTTGGAAACAAAACGGACCCCTAAAGGTGCGGATTTACCACTTGCTGACATCAGCATTTCCTGTAACTTCATTATAATGCTTTTAAAATATAATTTATTTTTATTTTTCAATGCGAGATACGTAGGTAGCGCTAAAAGTTCTTCATAAATAAATTTTGATTGCATGATGTCGGCTCATTATTTTTCTTAAACAATAATGTGCATGTATAATATAAAAAAGACACCAAGATGTTTCAGATCATTACTTTTAGTTTTTATTTAAAATTATATTTTAAATAGACATGACATTTTTCGTAGCACTATGATATCGCCAATTGTCAAATTGGTAATGACAAATTTAAGAAATAAATATTATTGAAAGGGTCCAGGTATTTATTTAAAAATTCAAGGTTTAAAAATTTGAATTAACGAGACGAATTCGTATTATTAAATAAATTTAATAATGGTGAATTTTGAACATCTAATTGATTGTTCAAAATGTTATCTGTATTCTAAAATGTGTTAATCTGTACTGAACGTTCCCGGAAAAATATTAGCAAGCATAATAGAAAGAAGAAGTAAGTGAAGATAGTATAGAAGTCACTCAATGTGAGTTCAGGAAGGAAAAAAAAACACATGACTTATGAAACAGCAAGGAAGCGAAAAAATTATAAACAAGGAAATATATTAATATATATATATATATATATATATATATATATATATATATATATAGGATGTCCGGGAAAAAGTGGGATATGTCCCGAATATGAAAAAAAACATGAAGGGAATACTACAAGTCATAAAAAATTTTTTCGTATAGGCTTCCTCGTCAGAGACACAAAGACCTGCAATGGAATCAAGTTTTTTCTACAACATTGTTGAACCACCAGGTATATTAAAGAATTTTTTTAATATGATATATATCATTTAAGACCCTTAAAATTACTATTCAAGAAAGTGTTGTGAATGACACTCATGACATCATTTTTTTACGCCCTGTATGATAAGAACTGTGGACAACGGTTTTTACATTCCATACTATTTTATTATTGACTAAAAATTAATGTTAACCATTTTCGAAAAAACTTCATTTTATTTACATCATGTATTTGGCGTATTTCGATAAAAGATACATCTTTATTCCTATCAAATGCTCAACCTTCAACCTCATGATAAAAGAAATTCAATCCAAAATTAGAGTTTACCTTTTTAATTAAAAACATCTAATTCTAAGAATTGCAGTTCGACCTAGGTTCGCAAAATATGTGCGTTTTATTTTATCGGAACTCGAAACAAAGTATTGTAGCAAAAGTTGTTAGGAATATATATATATATATATATATATATATATATATATATATATATATATATATATATATATATATACTTCTCCAATTTTTCTATTCATTTTCCATGCACAGTAATGTTTTCTGCAAGCACTATTGATTTTTGCATAATTTTTTATTACATTTTATTATTAAAATGGTTTCTTAAAAACACTAATATATAATATTATTTTGTGGGTCATTTTAGTTGTACTGAATGTAGGTTTATCTGATAAGAAAATCCTTGAAAGACTCTTTTTTTGGTAGATGGGATATGTCAGAATAAAATTAGACATTTCTGACAAATCCCATGTATCAAAAAAAAATGTTTCAAGGATTTTCTTATCAGATAAACCTACATTCAGTTCAAATAAAATGACCCACAAAATAATATTATATATTAGTGTTTTAAAAAACCATTTTATTAATAAAATGTAATAAAAAATTATGCAAAAATCAGTTGTGCCTGCATGGATTTTCCGTTTTATTTTCTAAAAGCCATTAATGGACTCGTTTTGCACGTAAGTCTTTGAGTTTAGAATCATTTTTTATTAAACATCTTACATTGTAAATTTTAAAATAATAATTAACGGAACTGTTCTGTATTGTAGCCCTGAAGAAGGAAATAATAAACTTCCGAAAGCTTGGCGTTTGTAAAAAACAGAGTTTCATTCAGCCCTAGGACCGCTATCCCAAGAATTTTCCTATATATATATATATATATATATATATATATATATATATATATATATATATATATATATATATATATATTTGGGTTCGCCAATATTTGATTCTATTTTATTTTAAATTACACGGACAAAAACTTATCTATTTATTTATTTACTTATTTGGCTTTGAAACACGCTGAACGTTGCTCTCATGGTGGGATCGTTTGGTGCGACACGTGGCTTTGGTTGCTGAAATAAGCAGTAGGCTTGGTTGCCAGTACCGAAAAATGCGACCCCTATCCTTTGGGCAGCGCGTTTCGTGTACTCGATTTTACATAATTCTGTTTTAATTCACCGTCGCGCCACCATATGGCGGTTATTTACAAACTTTGTTAGTCTGTGTGGTTCTTGTGTAATCAAGTGGACCATCGAGATGTCGCCTTTGTCGTCTTGTTTGCTGATTTTTGATTTTAAACTCAGTTTTATAGGATGCAAAGGCGAGATGATGGTTTGTACCGAATACGGTGGCCTAACGAGTCCCATATTAGGACGAAACAGTGCTGTCGCCATCTGTCGGACCCGGAGTTTTTCCATATTTTGGAGTGCTCCGCACTTTTTAACACGAGAATCATGTAGATTGACAAATTTTCACGTCCGCTTCGCCAATATTTAATTCTATTTTATTTTAAATTACACGGACAAAAACTTATTTATATATATATATATATATATATATATATATATATATATATATATATATATATATATATATATATATATATATATATATATATAGGAAAATTCTTGGGATAGCGGTCCTAGGGCTGAATGAAGCTGTAGTGCTGATATATATATATATATATATATATATATATATATATATATATATATATATATATATATATATATATATATATATATCAGCACTACAATGGCATTACGTGGATATATACACTGCTATTGCATCTCACGCGGAGGAATCTGGCGGGAGGTCGGGGAAGCCGCGTTGAGTGTTGCATACTTCTTTCCGATCTTGGCACAAACAGGTGCACGTCGGCAAACTGATGATTCTAGTAGAGACGAAATATGTACGTCTGCCGTATTACTGTAATGGTAAATCGAGTTCCTCCCGAACGCATTTCACAATTTAGTAGAGCACTTACCACTTGAAACCCGCCGAAACATGTCCTACATGCACGATGGGGCAACATCTCATTTTAGCGTTGCTGTGCGGGAACACCGACATAATGTCTATCCAAACCGTTGAATAGGTCGAGGAGGACTTATTGCTTGGTCTTCTCGATCTCCCGACCTAACCCTGTTGGATTTTTACCTGAGAGGACACCTCAAAATCTTGGTGTATTCCACTTTAGTCGATAGTAGGGAAGAGCTTCTACGGAAAATCACATTTTTTTGTGACCACATAAGGAACAATGCTGAGTTAATGCGACGGGTACAGCAGTCCTCAATTCGTCTTGCCCGCGAGTGGATCAGACTTCACGGAACCCATGTTAAACTTTCTAACGAAGTTTTCAAGTAAGCGGTTAGTTTAACTTTTTATTTAAACTATAGTGATAGAGAAAAATTCTTCTTTTTCATATTCAACCCGACAGAAGTTAGGGGACTAACAGTGTAAATAAAAAGCGCTTTTTCGCAAACGGTTAAGATTAGCGACTTGAATGATTACTTAATTTTTAGTACTTAGTTAAAAGTATGTAAAAAAGATTTTTCATACAGGCCGTCAAAAAAATGAGGTCATTAGTGTCACAGCTAGTCCGTCCCTGTAGCTGTGAGTAATTCACAACACTTTCTTGGATAGTAATTTGAAGGGTCTTACCTGATCATCATACATCATATTAAAAAGAAATTGAAATATATCTGGTGGTTCAATAATTTTATTCCATTGCAGCTCTTTGAGAGCCCATATCTTCGAAAAAAGTTAATATGAACTTGTAGTATTCCTTTCACGTGTTTTTTTTTATATCTGGAAGATTTTTCACATTTTTCTGGATACTCTGTATAGAAGACAAAATTATAGCCCTTCTAGTCGACCCGATACTGATTACAAAAATATTCAAATCGCTCTAAACTTTTAATTTTCCACCAAAAATTCAATTTTAAACTTTTAAGGTATGCCTAATCCCTAAGTAATTAAACAATTTATTATATAATTTTTCATCTTAATCTAATTTTTCCGTTATTTATCCTTAAATATATCCGAAAAACACGAACGCAAAAGTCTTTAAGTTTAATTAAATTTTGAAAACAAAACGGACCCCCAAAGGTGCGGATTTACCACTTACCGACATCAGTATCATTAAATAGCATCCTTAAATTCTCATTTCGCTTTATGGACATCGATTTTTGGCAACTCCGAATTCAATTTAATTAAAATTGAAAAGAAAATAAAGTGATTTTTGATGTTGTATTAGTGGATTTTCTCATTTACGTTTCAATTTTAAAAACCAATTTTTGGAACAAATGAGGAAGATTTAACAGTAAGTGCCTTAAATAAAGTTTTTCGTTAAGGGAATTGAATAGTATCTATTTTAAAAAAGGAGCAATTATGTCAATTTTAATTTTTATAAAGGAATGCAATTTTAAAGGATCAGTATTAAATCAATCATAGAATGAAGATCGAGTATATTACAATAATATATCTAGAAACGGAAAAATATATTTTCTAGTTATATGAAAAACTATTATACAAGTATTGTATAAGCATATAGAACAACGAAATATAACTTTTACGTATAATACTACAAGTGGCGCCCTCTAACACTAACAGCCAAGCTATGAATGGAATTAGATTTCTCGCATCATGAAAGTTCCGATCTTAAAATTTTATTGAAATACTTCAATTTTCTCAAACTTATTTAAAAAATTTCAACGCCTTGTTTTTAGATTACTATTTATCTTGACCTTATCTTAATATTATCCATCTAGGAGTTTAGGTTGGCTTCATCCCAATACTCTTACATAAGAAATCTGTTGTTTGTTTGAAGGTCATAGACAACAAAATTTCAGTAAGAAATAAATAAATCTTTCTACCGTATTTAAATAGTTTGTTATATATGTAATTCTCCTTTCAGGCAGAGAATATGAAAAATATATACACAAACAGTTTATTTCCTGCAAATATCGCTCTGGTCCTCTCTCCATACGCGTTTTGATCACCTCATGATCTCGTCAATGCAACTGTATCGGACCGAGAGTAACATTAGCAAGAAACAACTGATATATGAAGCATAAATTTCAAGGTATGTCGGTAGGATATTGCACCTGCTATCTACCAAAAGTTATTTCCCGCTAATGTTGCTCTCAGTCCGATACAGCTCCACTGACGAGATCATGAGGTGATCGAAACGCATATGGAGAGAGGACCAGAGTGATATTTGCAGGAAATAAACTGTTTGTATATATATTTTTCATATTCTCTGCCTGAAAGGAGAATTACATATATAACAAACTATTGTAAATATCTGTTGGACTTCCATTATCTTTATTTTTTTGGCGAATATCACATTTCGGCTAGTATTATCTTTAGAGGTTTTCAAGTGAAACTAAATAAATTCCCAAGCTACACAACTACTAATACTAAAAGTAAATGCAGTGGAGTATGACAAGGTCCCATTTATACTGCATTTAGATTTAATTTATAGTTATTAAGAAGTGGTTTCCACACTTCTCTTATGTCTAAGGCTGGTTTACTAGAGCAACTCGGGTTCTGATGTATAACCGCGACTTTTTTGAATTTCCGTTTTCTCCAGAGTTGTTCTCGGTATAGAGTTTTAGCTTGAGATCATTTTATGCGAAGTCCTTGAGTCCAGGTGTAGTTGACGGCACCAGATTATTCTGTTTCTCCTCCAGATGTATATTTTTTGTGTTCTTTGATCCTTGTGTCAAGAGATCCCTTTGTTTTACCAATGTAGGAGTTACCACATTCACATGGTAACCGATACACAGAGTTTTTCATGTCAATTTGAGTTGTTGGTTTGACCTTGTTCAATACTGGTTTTCGTTCTTCGTTCGTTGTCGACAGTGTCTTATTTCGGCCTTGTTCCAGAATTTTATCCACCAGATATACTGGGTATCTGTTGGCTGTCAGGCCATTTTTAATGTTTTTCTGTTCCTCCTCCAAATGTATATTTTTTGTGTTCTTTGATCCTTATATCAAGAGATTTCTTTGTTTCACTAATGTAGGAGTTGCTACATTCACATGGTAACCGATAAACAGAGTTTTTAATGTCCTTTTGAGTTGTTGGTTTGACCTTGTTCAATACTGATTTTCGTTCTTCGTTCGTTGTCGACAGTATCCTATTTCGGCCTTGTTCCAGAATTTTATCCACCAGATATCTGTTTCATCATCTTTTCGTTGGAGTTGCCAAGAGTTAAGGCTCTATCTACGAGATTTCTTATAATTCATTATTTGACATTGTTGTAGTGATTGGTTGAACAGTTTAGGTATTGTCATGTGTGTATGGATTTTCTATAAACTGCAGTTCGAATTTGTCTGCTCATTCTTTCAACCAAAACATCTAAGAAAGGTAATTTATTTTGTACTTCTTTCTCCATGACGAGTTTAAAAGGAAATTCATCGTCTCCAGTCAAGAACTCATTTCCTAGAAATTTTACATGAAATAGAAGTACAATCGGAAGACCAATTTATTAGCTTTGACATGGAAAGCCTATGTATCAACGTTCCCATTAAGGAGTCACTAAAAATCATAAGAAAGACACTTGAAGAAGACCAGACAGCAGAAAGAATATCTTTACCACCTCACGCTGTCATGAACTTGCTGGAAAGTTATTTGACTAATTACTATTTCCAGGAAAAGAAAATTCGTCATCCAGGATGATGGACACCGGTGGTCGCAAATATTTTCATGGAATGGTTCGAGACTTTTACAATTAAATCCTCAATTAAAAAGTTATGCCTTAGATACGTAGACGATACGTTTATTATCTGAAATGGAATCGGTGAACAACTTCAAAAGTTTCTTTCTCATTTCAACAATATCAGCCCAACCATTAAACTCACACAGAATAATACCTAAACTATTCATTCAATCACTTCAACAACAGCAAACAATGAATTATAAGAATTCTCTTAGATATAGTCTTAACATTCTGCAACTTCAACGAAAACTTGATAAAATTCTGGAACAACGCAGAAATAGGACAATATCGACAACGAACAAAGAACGAAAGCCAGTGTGTTAGAGGTATTTCGGAAAAAGTTAGAAGAATAGGAAAACGATATAAAATCAACGTTGTTTGTGCGAAGAAAAGCTTATTAAAGCTTAATAAAGCTCTAATAAATCGAATATTTTTACAGGAAAACTAGTCTTAAAGCAGCATTGGAAAATGTGATGGAGAAATTGCAAAATCACCTAATTATATAAAAAAAATTAGGAAAATTTTTATTACAAGGAAATGCAAGAAGTTATAAAAAAATAATACTGATTATCGTTCTTTTAAACAAGGTGTTTGAATAATTGGTAGTATAATAGTAGTCTTAAAGGGTTGGTAAATAGAACAATGTTGTTTTAATAAGATGATCTCTCTCGCTGTTTGAGAAAAAAGTTGTTTAATTTAAATGTGATAAGTACAAAACTATATTTTAGTAGTAAAACATCTAAGTTTTTTCTATTAAGTGAATATTAAATTGTCTCTTTTTTATTATACCTTGTTACAAAAAGTTGCTTCCTGTAGATTATAATAGTCTACCACCTAAATTTAGTTAAATGAAAATCTGTCGCCCAAAACAAAGTATCTATATGAAAGAGCATCTTAATTAAAAAAAAAGCTACTGAAAGTGCAAAATCAAGATTAATCATGAGAAAGAGGCTAGACTATACTGAAAAATTGGCAGTGTCCAATAGACTCAAAAAAGTTTTTTCCATCTCTTTTATATTGAAGCTCTATTTATTTGCATTTACAGAATCTGTATAAATTTTTTGTAAGTTTCTTAGTTTAATAATGATTCTTTCAGTTGTATTTCTCAATTTTGAATTTTACCAACTTTTCTTCCAAAGCGGCTTTGAATTTGATAAACAGAACTAATGAAATTTGATTAGTTTTATCATTGCTTGAGAAAATAACTTGTTTTTCAAGCGATGCTTTTATCTCTCAAGTGGCTGCCACTTTCATAATAAATAACGTTTACGTGCTAACATACGGTAAAATTTGAGCTTGCTAAAACTCTACCAGCTATTCTTCAAATCATGACAGCTAAAACAGTTTTCTTCAAATCGGTAAAGCGTTAAATCCATCCCTTCATAGTATTTTTATCTATGAGTGGTATTATTTTCTATATTAGACTTTGTGTACGACACTAGATCCCCATCCCTCTAATAGTGAGTGAGAAATTCCACCAACCTTTATGTAAAACTCTTTATTGTGTTGAATCTTTTAAAATGAAATTCAAGTAAAGTAAAACATAATCAGTCATATATTTTCCTAAATTTAAATTTTAAAAATGATATTAACTGTTTTCTTTTATTCTGAAAAGTCGTCTCTACCGTCTCTGGTAATATCTATCAAAAATATTTATAGAGTATATATAATACTAACAAAATTGTTTGTAAAATGAAATTGGCAATTTTCGTTTGAATGCGCGGATATAAAGTAACAAATACTTTAGCTGCCTAAGTACGACGTTATTGAAGTATATTTTCTACGTTATTCGTAGAGCGCATGTAAATTTTGCAGTCAGTTTCTCTTTGAATGGAACGTTTTAAAACGAACCCAGTAGCGTAGAAGTTTATTTATTAATTTTATTGACATATTTGTATGTAAATCCTGTGATAAAACAAAATTATTATCTCATCATCCACAGTTTTTTCACAAATCACGAAAAATAGCTGATAAAGCGGAAAATTCGGAAGGTAACACTTGATTTATTAAATGCTTCCATATATATTTCTACGGTGTCGAAGGATTTGACTTAAAACTGCAATCTCGTGAAAAATTAACATGTCAATCAATCCATTGTTTAAGTTAGTCTTAATTTTTTTTTCTTAGTCAAATTTTCTAATCGAGTAGCTATGGCTTATATTTCAGGAAACTTTTTGTTGTTTCTTTCATCTGTTTTATTTTCAAAAGATCTGTGTAGTGGATTTCTTACCCTTTTCGAATTACTGTCATCTTCAGTATCTCTCTTTAGTAGCCAACAGTAGTCTGACATCATATTTACGTCCCATTTTCCTCGCCACCTTCGTTAAGTTCTTTCATATCTTGATGGAAAAGCTCGCCTTGCTCTTCGCTGTAGCCGCCTAAGTTTTCAGGAAAATAGCTCTATGAGAATCCAAGAAATGGCGTTAGAGACTCATCAAACATCCTAAACACCTAAAATTGTTTACCATGGTTACTACGATAGCTGCATAGTCACCACTTTTGTTATTTCCCAAAATGTTTCGAGGAACATTTCGAAAACTAAGGCATGCAGCTTTTTCAACTTCGTTCATTGTGCTTATGAAATATTCGTTGTTGAACATTTTACGGATCTAAAGTCCATCAAGTATTCCTTCTTTCGCTTTAGTCTGTTTAGACAACTGAGGAAATTGGCTATTCAGGTACTGATCACATTGTCCTTCCTTATCTAAGGACTTGACAAATTGTTTCATACATCCAAGTTTTATATGAAGAGGTGAAAGTAATACTTTTGATGGTTCAATTAACGGCTGTTTCAGTCCATTGTTATTTCCTGGTTCAAGTTCTGCTCTTGCTTGTCAAACTTTTTTCTCGTAATGATTTGCGCGATCTCTGCTGTCCCATAAACACAAGAAGCAGGGATACTTTGTATATCCTGATTGTTGGCCTAGGATCATCGCTATGATTTTTCAAATCACCGCAAACTTGTCATCCAGGCTCATAGTATCGAATTTTCTGTAATACATATTTGACATTTTCATAACTTTCTCCTAATCGTGTTGAGTGAGCTATTGGAATAAGTAATAATTTTCATTGTGTAGCAGTACTGTCTTGAGACTCTGTTTTGAAGAGTCTATGAACAATCTCCATTCTTCAGGAAGATAACAATCTTGTTTCATTTCATTCATCAAACCGCAAACGTTTGTACAATACACCAAAGATCCCGCTTCATCCTTATTGAAGTATTGGCGATATGGCTTCTCTCGATCTTCTTTAGGTTGACCCATGTCCCCGATGAAATCACTCAAACTTTCTTAATCAAACAGTCTTACAAGTTTATTTCTTTTCCCTTTTGGCAGATATTCTTCATTTTTATCTATCTATTTCTTGGTCTCAATCACTTCCAGGTTCTTCTTCACTGTCTTCCGTTACTTCTCTATCTGCTTCTTCAACACTTGTTGAAGCTGCATTCATTGTAGCGCTGGTATTCATACCTTCAATATTGGACTCTAAATGGGCTTTGCTGGTACAACAGCAGACACTATCGAATAAGATATTTTTGATTTGGTCTTCGCATTGAATCATTTTACTTTTGTATTGCAAAAGTAACAGTTCTCTTGTGATTGATGTTCTGGCCATATAGTCGGTGAGATGTATTTTAAAACGTTTTTGCTTTTTTTCCAGTTTCATCGTCTGATATTGTTGTAACAAGAGCGGCAAATGCTGTTCGGAGCACATGTATCATCTTGATTAGATATTACACTTTCATATCATTTACAATATATATTTTTACATGTATCACTCATTTTCGTATGTAATTTGCTTACTTCATATTTTCCGCAAACGTAACAGAACATGCTTCTGTCGCGACAAAATTCGTGCCTGGCAGGTGCATTAGTTCTTCTTGTAGCTTCATACTCCTTATCAGCCAAGTTGCCAACTGATAAGGAGTTGCGGTCGCTTGATGACGATGCTTGCGGGCCCGCTTGCTCACCCTAATCAGCTGCCGATCCTGGACATGCGAATCCCTGCATCGTAACTATTTTTTCCTTTGATGTGCCTGCCATGTTTTTAGAATTCTTCTTGTAGCCCCTTACTACCCATAAGCAAAGTTGCCAATTTATGAGGAGTTGATATATGCGTCCATCACATCCATGTATCATTTCTTTTGTTTATCACGACAGTCGTGACCATAAAATATGAAGTAAGCAATTTTCATATTTTTCAGCTATTTTTCATGATTTTCGGATAAACTGGGGATGATGGGATCAAACGGACTTTGTATTCGAATTTAGCGTGTCAAAATACCTGAAAATACAATGGTAGGGTACCGAGATCAGACCACTTTTTTTTGTGTGCCGGTGACGTATTAAACTTATAAAATAACTAGGCAAAAATTATTTTAAAAAATGCCCACAAAATACAAAAAAATTCATTTATTCATCAAAATTTATTTGGTTTTCTTCAACGTAGGCTTTATTAAGTGCAATACAACTGTGCCAGCGTTTAACCAATATATTGTTCATAGGTATGTTCTTTCATGACCGCAATGGACTCAAATGGCTTAAAACGCTTTCATCAAAGTGGTAGTTTTTGCTTCGAGGGCAAAAAAAATCACATTGAGTCATGTCAGGCCAGTAAGGTGGTAGATTAATGATACTTATTGTGCTTTTGACCAAAAAGTCTTGTACAACGTTGGCTTTGTGCAATGACACATGACGCCTTATTCCGTTCGTCCCTCTGGAAGAAATTTGAAGTGGATCACGTTAGGGTAATCTTAGAAAAATTGTCAGCATCATCCAAAGTGAAGAAGTAAAATAGACTCGTCTACCTGCTGCATTAGGAACGTAGATGTCGCTGCTTCTCTTTCATTGACAACTCACTTTTCGCCTGTCATACTGTACGAACGGGAAAGCAATGAGGCTTATATACGAAAAAGCAATACATCCGGCAATATTATAGGTTGTAGAGGTATGGGGAATGAGGCATACGAACTCAAGAATCTGAGAGCAGGATCTTAGAGCAACTGAGAAGACTTTTCTCCTGATTATAATTAGGGCCTATAGGACTGAAGTGAAATGGGTCAGAATATTATATCGAGAAGGAAAAGGGAACTTGCTCCCTAGGCTAAGGAACAGGGCAGATGGAGATAATTGGACAGGGATAAAGTGAGGATGAACACAAACGTCAGCGTCTATCAGAGTTGTTCTGCGATTGGCTTGCTGAATGAGATTGGGCTCGATGAAGGGCTTAGGATCGCAGATAGGCTCAAGGTGATGTATGTGGAAATTGCGGCTCTGAGCCGCGGAGTCTAGGAGCTTGCAAGAACCATAAGAAGGGGAGAGAAAGAGTGTTTATGGACGGATTTACGTGTGGCTATTGACCTACCAACCAGGGTGAATACTCCTTGGAAAAGAGTATTAAATTTGCTAAAATATGGAAAGGAGGGAGTAAAAATAAGGATGGGTTGGTGCAATGCTAGAAGAGTGATTGACCATTTAAATGTAAGTGATGTAATAACAAGATCATTGAGTAGTAAAGGTATATCCAGTGATAAGGGAGAGAAACTGAAGAGAAAAAGGCAAGATAACTGGGATAAGATACTGGAGGTAGAAAATTCTATTCCAAAATTGCCCGAGTTTCGACTGAATCAAAGGCCTTGTAGTAGTCAACAAATGCTAGGTCTACTGAGACATTATATTTGGATGCTTTTTTTAACTAGGAGCGTTTGCAAATGATCGATCGTCTTCAAACCTTTTTGAAATCCTACCTATTGTTGTAAAAACACATTTTCATAAAACAAAAAAATTTAAAATATTTTTATCATCAAAAATTTCAACAACAATCTGAGGGTCATCGTCAAAGCATTCATATTTAAGTGACGTCAACTTCGTTAGTAAGCTCCTCTCACGTCACATGATGCACAAATAAGATACTCATTGGCCTAAGGATTCTTTTAAATATCAAGCGCGATACGTTTTCAAGAGTCAGAATGACTTTGAAATTGCATAGAAAAGGTAACGTAAGGAATTTTCTGTTTTACAACCATGAATATTTTTATATTATAATCTATTAATTACTCATAGAATCAAAATTCAGAAATTTTAATAAAAAAATGTGACGGTCGAAACGTCAACACAGCTTGCCTGTAGAATACGTTACCGAAAGCACCCAGCGAGTGGTTTTTTAGGAATAAAAAACGCGGCAATTAAGTTATTAACATAAATCTTTTGGCAATAAATAAATAACATCTTTATACATCACATTCAATTGTCAGAATGACAATCCAGCGAGAAAAAACATAGAAAAACAGATGTTGTTAGTACAACAATTCAACAAGAACTGATGAAAAAGGCACGAAAGCAAACTAGTTTTGTTAAAGTGACATCGTTCTTGATTGGCCAAAAACGATTAGCATAGAGCTTATGGTATGAGCCAGCTCATTGGCCAAAACACGTTTTTGCATTTCCCGCTCAGAAGAAGTATAAAGATAGCACCAAACCTTGCATCAACAGCAGTTTTCAGTTGTCTTTCTTAGTGCTATTAAGTACTATAGAAAGTTTTCAAAAAGTACGATTTTTGGGAGAAAAGAAGCAGAGAAGAGAGAAAAAAGAAGCAGAATACAATAGGAGTTGTCGGATCTCTTGATTTTCATAAAGAAATTCGTTTTTTATTAAAGAAATTCGTTTTTTACGAAAGAAATTCCAAAAGAGACGACAACTTCAGAATTTTCATCGCATTCAGGACGGCTGAACAGCCAAGAAGACGTACAACTACGACGATCTTTTTAGAGGGCTGCGTGGCTGATAAGTTTAATTAATTTTACTAACCCTAAATTACCTCCGAGGCCCCTGGACGAACTAGTAGCTTTTTCCCGGGAAATTCCCAAAGGCTGGGGCGCCTGAAGACCATAATAATAATTCATATTTTTGTTTTTTGCATTAATCGGCTTAAATACGGTGTATTGGGGGTCCTCTAGTTCATTACTAACAGGTATAAGGTAAAATAGGTTTCGATTCCCAGAGCCCGGTACACTAGAGTTCGAAAATCGGGCGTTATTCGTGATTGCATACCTGAACTGAGGTTGCAATCACGGATCACCGATATAAATTGTGCATATCCACATTATAACTTTGGGCTTTTTCCATTCTGCCCGTCATCATCATCTTCAGTTAATTTTTTTTAAGAAGATTCATTTAATTAGATTTTTATTTTAATTAAATAATTTTCATCATAAATAATTTTATTTTATTATTTACCCATACATTTTTTCCGCAATGAAAGTCATAATAAATTAATCTTCTTGTTACCTTTACTTTTTTCAGCAAGTTCTATTAAGTTAGACTTACCCATACTTTTTTTGTGCCACAAGCTTTGTAAATAAGTGTTCTTACCCATACATTTTTTATTACTAAATTCGGGAATTAGAATAAAGGAAAGAAATTTTTTCGGATAATTTAGCGGCCGAACTTTTTTCCAATTATCCAAAGAAAATAATTTTTTAGAATTTTTCTACTTCTCAAATTATTCATTCATCATCCACAATTAACCCCATTTTATATTAGCTCTCTTCTCAGACGAGTACCATAATTTATCATTGAGAAATATTTCCAAGTTTCTCCAATTCTGCTTGTTTAAATAAACATTTCCATTATTAGACAAGTACCATCCATCATGTCAACCGAAGATATTTCACTCCCCCAATTCTTAAAGAAGAAAGGTGAGGCGGCTTGGGTTTCCTCCAGGTCGGGTGGCTACGGTGGGTCCTCTCCGGTATCCCCTGCCGGGTGCGCTTCCTTTCTTTCATAACCAAACGTACTTTTGAATCAACTACAGAGAACTCGCTCATTACTCATGATTAGACCGGAAGGTTTAATTAATACCAGACCCACCAGTTGTCTTAACCCTGATGACTTCATCGACAATTTTGACACTCTCTCCGAGGTATCAACAAATGACGCGTCGGTGACTCATTACTCATTTGAAAATCAAGTTCAGAGTACACATCATTCATTGCGACCAACGGATTATGATAATCAATTGCATTTATCTGAACAATTGCGCTCACAGGCGTCACACCCATTTTTATCCACAATCAGTCAAGCATATAGCGAAGGTTTCGTTCTTCATAATGAAATAAAGAAACATCATTCACCAAATCAAGAAATTTTGTACCAAGTACATGGCATCCCTAACATTGGATTAGAAAATCCTTCATTATTACAATATGACAACCCTGATTCAGAAAACATTAAAAAATTTTCTACACCAAAACCATCATTATTACGATACTATTCAGCCGTAGGGCTCCAGTTAGGTTAACAATTTTTACTGTTTCTTTTTTAAGGATATAAACCACCTCTGCATTTTACCATGTCACTTATTTAGCAGTATTAGTAATGCGTCAATTAAAACATTTCTTTCCATTTTCAACATTTCACTAGTAATTCTGTTCTCTCCGAGAATTTACTTTTTCCTTCGCACTAAGGCATTTAAAAGTTAAAAGGTTCGAAGTGTGGGTTAAATTTGTATATATGAGTATATCCCGCAGAGTATATAATACGTTTTTTCGGAATACTTTCATGTTCAAGTTGTCTTTTATTGTGTCTTGAGTAATTTTTGTATTGTATTCTCTTAAATCTTTCCGAATTTGTTTATTAATATTTCTATTTATTTCGTTATATTTCGGTGTACCTTTGCGTGCATCTTGCCTTTGAACAGATAATAGAAATGAAATATTTGAAGAGTTTATAAAAGGAGTTTTTGGGGTTAAATAGTAACAAATTTACCTGTTAATACACCAACTGTAAAATCTTGACTTGTTCCAATCTACCATCCACAAGGTAAACCCTTTGACATTGTAATAATAAATAATGGTGGATATAAAAAAATTTACTTGATGTTCGCCTATAACGAGATTAAAAACATATCTTAAAACAGATATTTTTAAATGGAATGGAAATATTTTGTTATGAAAGTATTATTTGTATTTTATGCAACAGGTTTATCAAAGGTTAGATTATTCTCTTAAGAATTAATGTTTTTATTTATTGATAATTATGCAATATTTGCCGAATATGTAATAATTTCTTAAGCATCAGTTTATTTAGAGTTTAGTTATCAAAGTTTTAAGCGAACCCGTTGAATTACTTTTATTTCTTTCTTAAGTCTGCAGTTAACTGAACTCTATTTGTATAACTATTTAAAGCTGCAATTTTATATGACTGTAACTGACACGAAGAATTATCGTTTATAGCAACTGAATGTGAGATCTAGAAAATTTATGCATTTATTGTTTTCGATTTTCAAGTCAATTTAACTTTAAAATATACTAAATCAACTCAATTTTGAAGATTATGCGAATAAATAGCTTTGCAAAATAAGAATTAAGAAAAGAAGAGAAGCACGAAAAATATCTATTTAAATTCCTTGAACCAACGATACTAAAGTCGCCCTTTTACCAAATGAAATAAAAACAGAATTTTCCGTTAACTTTGCCGAAGTTAAACAAAAATAAAAACCTTCTTTAACAGCTCGAAATTTATGTCTTGCTTACCTTTCGCTGGGAGATTTCAAAACCTACCGTCTAATGAATCTCAGATCGTAACTAAAGCTTATTATTTCAAAAAGAACACCCTCGAGTTTGACTTTCCGCAGCTGTTCCCATTAGTACCTGTTTCAGTCGTACACCCTGTAGGGGTAAATTTTATTTCCGAAAGTTTCGGTCCTCTAGTTCCTAGAGGGCGTCAGCTACTCTATGCCAAATGATTTATGGCCGAATTGGCCTCTGAGCATCTTAATCTGTTTTTTTTTTAATACAAAAATTAATTGTAACTATTCTACGTCTTCCAATAACTAAAAGAAAATGATATTAATGATCGTAAAAAACTATTCACATAGAAAAAAGTTATACGAATTCTTCGTAGATATGGTCAAATGAATATATGGAATTTTAGTGATTTTATTTGATTATTCTTGTTTCCTTATAATAGGAAAATTGTTCAATTAGACAACATTCCAGCAGCTTAGGCCATATGGTGCTATATCCACCATTAACTTAATCTTTAACAGTTTCTATACTTCCAAAGAAGGTAAAATTACCTCAATTTAAAGACGCAGTCCCTTGATGTTCTGCAGGAGGTTCTTTGGTATCACTCCAGTTGTTGATAAAATAATGGGAATCATTTGGACTTTGTTCATTGCCCATTGTCTTCGGATTCGCACCTCCAGATCTGGCGGTCTTCTCGTTGTATGTTGGCTTTAGGTTATTGTTGTTAGGTACAGCAATGTTAATTAGTGTAGTTCGCCTAGAAATTTTGTCTGTTAGTATACTGTCTGGTTTATTATGAGCAACTGTCTGATCCGTCAGAACCGTTTCGTCCCAATATAACTTGAACTGATTGTTCTCAAGAATAGGTTTCGGATTGTATTTATAATAAGACACCTTTTCTACCTGTAATAGGTCTAACTTATCTGCTAACTCTTGGTGGAGTATCTTAGCTGCTGAGTCATGTCTTTCCTTATACTCGGTTGCGGCATAAGCTTGACATCCTCCAGTTATGTGCTGGATTGTCTCTGATGTTCGACAGCTATACCTACATTGGTCATTTTCTATTGATCAGAGATCCCTGATGATGGATTTTCGATACTTCTTCGTCGGAATAACCTGGTTTTGGATAACTAAAAAGAAACCCCCCGTTTTCGGAAACATCTGTTCTGAAATCAACTAGTAGTTCGACGCTAAGTTGTCGACATTGTCTTGATTTACCTCATTTGGATGCCGCCAATGAAGTGGTTTCTCTAGCCAGGCTTGTAACTTCTCTAGTTATGTTTGGTGGTGAGAAGCAATATCCTGTTTCCTCAGCTGTAGTGATGTTGAATCGTCTGCCTCGCATATTGCTCGATGTAGTGTGGAAGAGTCCGCTAACCTGTGGAAATATGAACTTAAGTTTATTATTTCTTAGTCGAGCTGCTTACCAATGTCCACCAATCCTCTTCTTCCTTGATGTCTTGAAAGCATTGTACGTTCAATAGCACTCCGAGGTGGATATTTTTGTGCTTTTGTTAGGAGTATTCCTGTTTTTCTTTGCAGCTTTTGGATGTCGGTCATGCTCCATTTTACAAAGAGTAACTAAGTGCAGAGCAAGCGTACGTGTTGAGCGCTCTAAATAAATTTCTACTATTTAAATTAGTTCGAATACCCGCCTTATCCTCCTGACAAATTCGGCTGTCAATTCGGCTTTCATAGTGCGATGGTCAATTCTTTTAGCCTGTTTCATACCTAGGTATTTGTATATTTGTTCTGCTTCCATTGCAGCTATAGTGTCATCGTTCTGCATTTCAAATCCTCCTGGTTGTATCTTGTAAAATACGGCACTTCTCAAGTTCAAATTACACTCCTATATCCCCGGAGAACTCCTCTACAATTTTAAGCATTTGCTCTAGCTAGTTTCTGGTAGCAGCCATCAGTTTACGATCCTCCATGTGTAGAAGATGATTCAGTCTTACCACCTCTTTGTTGTTATTTCTAGTAATAAAGCCGTATCTAGTGGAGTTCAAACGGCGTGATAATGGGTTAATTGTAAGGCAGAGCCACAGTTTGCTAAATGAACTGCCCTAAAACATTCCTTTTCGTATTGGAATTGTGTTATTTTCGATGGGGTCGCTGGATGGCACTAGCAAAGGAAAAAAAAATGATTATCGACCCTATACAATCTCAATATAGTTGTGAGATTCTTATGTGGCACTGAGTCGAAGGCCTTCTTATAATCAACATAGGGAGCAAAGAGATTTTTTTCGAGTGGTACAGGCTTGGATACATATGACAGAGTCAACAATCAATCGTTCCTTGCATCCCATTGCTCCCCTCGTGCATCCTTTCTGTTGAGTTGCAACGATGTTATTTTGCTCACAATATGCATAGATGCATTATTATGATTTAGAAGCCAAACGGCTTCGCACTCCCTCCAGGAATTATTCACTCATACCAGGCATACAAAGACACCAAAAGTATGTGGGAACACTTTCCATGTTATCGGGTCCTAGGTGACGTTGTCTGCTGTATTTCCTACGAACTTTCGAACGGTTCGCGCAGTTGCTAGAAGAATTGCTTTCTGCATCGTCTTATACAGATGCTCACTAAAGCTCAGTCCATTGATGTTATGCAGGAGGTACTTTGGTATCACTCCAGTTGTTGACAGTATTATGGAAATCGTCTGGACGCTGTTCATTGCCCATTGTCTTCGGATTTGCACCTCCAGATCTCTGTATTTGACGATCTTCTCGTTGTACTTCGGCCCTAGGTTGTTGTTAGGTACAGCAATGTCGATTAGTGTAGTTCGCCTAGAAATTTTATCTATTAGTACAATATCTGATCTATTATTAGCAACTGTCTGATCCATCAGAACCGTTCGGTCCCAACATAACCTGAACTGGTTGTTCTCAAGAATAGGATCCGGATTGTATTTGTAATAAAGCACTTTTCTTACATGTAATAGGTTTAATTTTTCTGCTTACTCTTGGTGGAGTATCTGGGTCGTGTCTTTCTTTATACTCGGTTGCGGCAAACGCTTGACATCCTCCAATTATGTTCTGGATTGTCTCTGATGTTCGACAGCCATATCTGCATTGGTCATTTTCTATTGAGGGATCTCTAATGATGAACTTCCGATAGTTCTTCGTCGGAATAACCTGGTCTTGGATAGCTAACAAGAAGCCCTCCATTTCCGGAAACATCTGTCCTGAAATCAACCAGTAGATCAACGTTGAGTTGTCGACATTATCCTGATTAACCTCATTTGGATGCCGTCCATGAAGTGGCTTCCGTAGCCAGGTTTGTAACTTCTCTTGGTCCGTTCGGTGGTGAGAAGCAACATCCTGCTACCTCAATTGTAGCGGCGTTGAATCGTCTGACTCGCATAATGCTCGGTATAGTGTGGAAGGGTCCGCTAACCTGTGGAAATATAAACGTAAGTTTATTATTTCTTGATCGAGCTGCAATATCCACCAATCCTCTTCCTCCTTAATGTCTTGGAAGCATTGTACGTTCAATAGGACTCCGAAGGTGATGTTTTTGTGCTTTTGTTAGGAGTGTCCTTATTTTTCTTTGCAGATTGTGGATGTCCGTCCTGCTCCACTTTACAATTCCAAAAGAGTAGCTCAGCGCAGGGCAAGCATACGTGTTGAGCGCTTTAAACAAATTTCTACTATTTAAATTAGTTCTTAATACCCGCCTTACCCTCCTGACAAATTCGGCTGTCAATTCGGCCTTCATAGTGCCATGATCAATTTTTTTAGCCTGTTTCATACCTAGATATTTGTATGTTTGGTCTGCTTCCATTGCACCGTTCTGCATTTCAAAAGCCCCCGGTTGTATCTTCCCTTTAACGATGTTCAAAATACGGCACTTGTCAAGTCCAAATTGCATTCCGATATCCCCGGAGAACTCTACAATTTTAAGCATTTGTTCCAGCTGGTTTCTGGTAGCAGCCATCAGTTTAAGATCATCCATGTATGCATTATTATTATTATAATTAGTGTTTGTTCCATTACATTTTCGACATAAAATTGTTGTCAAAACACTTATTGTTTATGCAGCTTAAATTTTTCTTGCTATAACTATAAAGTGTAACTTTTGCTTACATAAGCAAGCTTTCTATTATGGCACTGTGAACAAAAATTTCGGTTGAGTCTATTCTCATTTAAAAAAAAAGGAGCGTCATAACCAAATTTTAGTAAAACATTATCAAATTATTTTTAAGCGTACAGATTTTATTACAAGACTCTTTTCATTTGCTACTAACAAAAATAACTTATTAATAATTCTGACATAGTAAACAAACATTCAAACTATTTTATTATCTTTTCATACATCAACAAGTCTCCTAAAATATCAGGATCAAAAAATTTTATAAGCGAACAAATCAGAGAAAGATATTTTGTCAGTGTTTATTCAAATTCTGATAAAATCGTTCTTCGACTATCTATATTTACCAAGCAAAAATATATCAAAAGAAGGAAAATTATTTTTCCATAAAGAGAAATAATTTTGTGAGGTCTGTGTATTTTCATAGAACCTGAATATACCAGATATAATTTAAATACATAGATACTAATCGAGTTCATTGGCGTTTTGGTCAAAAGTAATTTTTAGGGCTGTGTAGTCAATTAGGAACCCTAGTCAGGCGCGGATCCAAGAGGGGGGGCAGTGGGGGAATCGCCCCCCTTCCCAAGAGCTTTGAGTTCAGGAAAATAGACCCGATTTTGCCTCTTATAGTAAAGTTTATTCAAGAACTAGAGAGTAATAAATTATTTTTTACCCTTTTTTTTTCGCAAACTACCTATGTTCTATAGTCCGGTGTATTTGGCAAAATCTGTTAGACACATATATTTTTCGTAGAAATGGGTTAGAAACTTTATAATCAAAAATACCGGTCTATAATAATGGACTGTTTGGTTTGAATAACAATAGATATTTGGATGTGTGAAGTGTTAAAAAGGATTTTAATCCTTATCATAGGCGTCGGAAGGAGGTTTATTTTATCACTAAGTATTTATGGCATAGAATATCATTTCGGTAATAAACTTAAAATAAAAAGTTTTTATAATATCATTTTATTTCTTATGATTTATTGATAATTCGCATACATTACAAAATGTAAATAATTTTGACATATTTAACACAAGTCGCAACTGAATTTTTATTATTTTTAATTTTGGCATAGAAACAGTTTTAGGTACATTCAGACTAAAACGTAGTCTTTTTCTCTCAAAAAATTCTAAGTTATAATTTAAATACTTACAAAATACCCTTTGTCACAAATACAAGAAGTTAAACATATATAAAAAAATAAATTGGTCCATATAATATCAAAATCTTTTATTTTATTATTAATTTAAAACATTTTCGGACATTTGAAGTTTCAGTTTATTTATTTCTTAAACCATCTGCAGAATTACAACTAAACACCAAAAAGGGATTCAAATGTAATTAATTTTTATATGTTACAGAAAATTTAAATTATAAATTGTGTTTACGCTGGTAAACATTACGTATCTAATTCGTAATCAAAGTCAGTGAAACTATCTTCGCTCAAATTAATTATAATTGATTCATCTATCTCACCGATCATGAGATCGAGTTTCCACATTTTCTTTTATTCTTTTATTATGTGGATTTTTCTTAATTTTCTACACTAACTTTATTCAAAAAAAATCTTTCAAAAGTTCAGTTAAATTACTAATTTTGTAAGTTGTTATTTCTAGCAAATTTACCTTTTACTTGAGAGAGATATTTCTTTTTCCAACCGACTTTTTCCGGACGATTTATAACAACAGATTCCCTATCTGGGTTTTCCCAGCAAAAATTAAGTTCTCTGAGCAATTTCCAGAGCTCAGTTCTTTTAATTTCAGGTAAATCCCGATCTTTACTGATTTTACTTAGAATTTCGTCGAAGGTTGGGATCTGTTTCTCATAATAAAATGTATGTACAACTCCTTTTATTGCAGTTTACATCTCTTCTTCCAACGAGGTTTTTCGTCTGTCTGTGATCGAATGTGGCTTGGCAGTACTAACAATTTCAGTCGTTTTTTTCTCCTTCAGTATTCGGTACATAGTAGAGAACTCCTGTCATGTTGGAACACATCTCAACAGAGCTTCTAAGATTATAATCTAAATATTGACATCTTAAGGAATCATAAACATTCATCGTAATAAGTTTTTCGTTGAGGAGAAAATTCCCTGGTTGAACGATTTTGGAATAAATATAGATGTGGAAGCCATATCTTTTGGGTATCTCATTAATCTCAAATAATATATAAAAACAAGCACAAACAAGATAAATCACTAAGGACGCACTGTAAGGTGTACTTGAACTATCAGAAATTTTATTGTTGCAGTAAATTTACAAATGCTTATAATATTTAAATATAATTAAATATAATTAGATTTACGGCAGTCCTCAGTTACCTGCGGTACTGGAGTAGGTACGTTGAAAGTTTCGTTAATAGTTTTATTACTCTCTCTAGTTCTTGAATAGAGTATAGAAATGTGTATGCTTGCGATCGTTCCTCCTCTTCACAAGAGCTTCGAGTTCAGGAAAATAGAACCGATAATGCCTTCTATATTAGGAATGTGCATGCTGCTGGCACTCCTATCCGTTGACAATTTATTTTTCTTGCGATAGCTTTGAGTTCAGGAAAATAGATCCGATTCTGCCTCTTATACTAGGAATGCGTATGATGCGCGCATCCTCCCCCTTATCGGCAACTTGTTTTTTTTGTGATCGCCCCCCACCTCTCCAAGAGCTTCAAATTCAGAAAAATAGTCCCGACCTTGCCTTTTACACTAAAAATGGGAATGTTGCTAGTGTCCCTCCCCCTGTCAACAACTTGCTTTCGCTTGCCATACTGTACTTTTGTGATATCACCCTCCCCCTCCCAAAGAGAGAGATTCTGGATCCGCCCTTGGATCCAATTACTTTTATAAATTAGGAACCCGATTTATCTGAAATTACTGGTCAGAAAAAAATAAGTATTTTCTACTCTACCCCTTTCCCATTTTTAAATTTTAGTGTAACGCCTTCTCTTTTAAGGGGGTTGAGTCATGAAGGCTACAAATATTCGTTGAAATTGTTTTCCCGATTTTCATTGTTTTGAGTAGAACGGAGAAATTAAAGGTGGAAAGTTTTCAAATTGCCACCCTGTATATACCATCCCGTATGTAGAAATTAGGGGCAATCTTCTTATTCTTACTCTTTCTTCTTCCGGTACTATACTCGCTTCGGCCGTGGGTGATAGATAAGAGTTTTATGCTTAAAACCTATCTTTGAGGAAGAGACAACTTCTCAGATCCATTTAGAGCTAATAAAAGTTATTTTAGTTTCAATCTAGACCATATGTCAATATCTATTTTAACACTGGAATTTAAGACAATCGTACGCACAGCGTATTTATTTTTATCTTTGCACGACTCGACTAATAATTATGAAGGATCGAAAGTCCTTGGTTAAATATGCTGCTTAAGTCGGCTTCTTTGACTTTCACTTAAAGCATTGTTACTTCGAAAAGGGGCACTAGAATAGAGGCATTGTTTGTCGTGTTTATTAAACTGGCGGTCTCTATATAACGGTTTCATTTTAAAGCGAATATACTTTATCAAGTTTTTGTCAAAGTTTATGGATAGGGCTTGCCGTACAAAAGTGTTTACGTTTTACAGAAGTTTATTTCCACACTCTTTGATTGCACCCCATTAAATCTGCTAAAATAAATAATTAAGGCTTTGACAGTATCGAAATCGTTCTGGGAAATATATTAAATTCTCTGTCTGGAGATAATTGCGATAAAATCATGCCAATACACAGTTTAATTCTTGTACTCCACCTCAGGCTTACTTATAGTGGTGAGATCAAAGTTCAGATAGACAATTTTTATATAAGGTGTTCATCTAATACTGAAATAATAATTTTCAAATACCGTAAAACATTTTTGATCCCACGTAAACTATTAATGATAATAGCATTCCAAGGATGACGAAATTTGACAATAAGCAGCTGAACACTTCACTTCAAGCTATCTTAAAGTTCAGAACAAGTTTTACCCGTTAAATTGTAACTATATCACTAGATATGATTAAGAGTATCGTCATTTTTTATCAAAATATGCATGATTTCTTTTGCACTTCATCTATGTCACATATAACAAAAATCTTTTAATAAAAGAGTCTTCTCTTCGGGATGAAAAGACCCTACCGTGTTCCTTATTTTTAAATCTGGTGACCGTAAATGTGTCAAAAACTATCTGGAAATATTATTAATGTGTGTTGTGTAAAAGATATTTGAATCAATATTAACTGATGAATTGTTCAATGCTTCTGAAACTTACATGACTCTTTTTTTCAAAGAAGATCAAAGGTTATCAACATAACTGCTTATCAGGATATCAAATGGACTCTATATATACGGATTGGACTAAAGCCTTTTATATTGTTGGGCACAAGTTGCTGGTATACAAGATCGGATGTCTTGGTGTGCAGCCTTACATCTCTCTTCACGCACGCAGTGTCTAAATTGTATGATGAAACCTCAGAAGAAATCTTTGTATTTTTTGGGGTTCCTAAAAGGGTCCTTTTTTAAAAGACTTCTAAAAGAAGGAGGTTCTCAATTCGTCGACTATGTATTTTTTTTATGTATGTACACCAATTATTCCGGAACGGTAGCACCGATTTGAATGAAATTTTTTACGTTATGTTCAAGAAGTTGCTGCGGTGGTCCCATTTTTTTCTTGGACGCAATTGGTGCAGTAAAATCCAAGATGGCGCCGAAAATATGGCGGTTAAAAAAAATTATTTTGTTCGATTATCTTCAAAATTGGTATGGGAGAATTTCCGGGATCGTACACAACAAATCTGAAATTATTTTTAAAAAATCCAATATGGCGGATCGAATATGGCTGACAAGAAAATTTAATTTGGTCTCATTTTCTCCAAAATTGGTATAAAGGAGTTTTCAGGGTCCCATATAATGAATCCATAATATTTTAAAAAAATTCAATATGATGGATTCAATATGGCGGAGAACAAATCAATTTTGTACGATTTTATCCAAAATTGATATGGGGGAGTTTTCGGAGTTGCACATAACGAATCTGAAATATGGCGTATCCAATATGGCCGATAAAAAATTAATTTTGTCCAATTTTTTTCAAAACGGTTATGGGGGAGTTTTTGGGATCTTACATTACGAATTTGAAGCAAGATGGCGGATTAAAGTTTCTACATCTCTCGATTTTGTCTAAAATCAATATTGGGCGATTTTTGTTGGTGTTAAATATGAATTTAAAATATTTTTGAAAAACTGAATCTGGCGTATTCAATATGGCGTCCTGAAATATTTACTTTTTTCGATTTTCTCCAAAAATTAATATAGGGGTTCTTGAGGATGTAAATTATGAATTCAAAAGAATTTTTTCGGGATCCAATAAAGCGGACTAAAAATTATACATTTTTCGATTTTGTTCAAAGGTGGAACTGAATCGTTTTTAAGGATGTAAATAGCGAATATAAAATTATTTTAAGAAAATGTAATACGTCAGATGCAAATGATGGTCTAGAAATTTTAAATTTCCGAAGTTCATCCAAAATTGATACTAGGGGGCTTTGAATGGTTTACATTTAGATTAAATTAAGATGTTAAAATAATTTTTTTTGAAATTCAATATGACGAATGGTGGCTTGAAAATTTTACCTTATTCGCATTTTTTCAGATTTGGTATTAGAAGCTTTTCAGGGCGTGTATTACGAATATGAAGTTAATTATTTACAACTATTAGGTTGATAAGATACAATATGAGGGATTGAAAATTTTACATTTTTCGATTTTGTCTAAAATTGACATTGCGGGGTTCTTGGGGATTATACAAACCTAATATGCAGTATAAAATATATCGGGCTCAGAAATCTATGTCTCAAGTTCTTTAAATATCGATAATGGAAGATTTTGGGGTCTATATTACCAATCTAAAATTAATTTGAAATTTAAGATAGTGGATTTACTATGACAGACTAAATATTTTTTTGACACTATATCACTCGTATTTGGAGAACTCGGAGAATTAAAAAATTTTTAGCGGTTCATTTTAGGGTGATTTACAATTTTGGATAAAATGGGTACTTTTTGCGACCTTTGAGTCATTGCGAAGTACACTCATCTCTATAAGCATTTAGTTCAAATAATTTATGAATATCATAACGAATTCAAAACTAAAAATCGAAAAATAAATTGAACCGACTTCTACAATTGAGCTAAAAAGTGAAAAATAACTATAAATTTTTATATAGAATTGAAATTTTGGAAGTTCGCGAAGTAAAAGTGAAAAATGTTTTTTTTGGATTTCCAGGAAAGAAGAAAAAAATGTAGAAAGCTAACATCAAACCACAAAAACATAATTTATTATTTAAACTTTAAAATATATTAAATCTGATTCTGTCTATTATTCATATAAGTTAATAAGATTTCTAAACAGCACATGCTCGATAATATTTATACAAATATAGAATTGGGATGTTGACTGTATTCAAATAAAAATATAATTTGGCGCGAAATGGTAGTTTCCATAATAAAAATTCTGAAAACACAATATTTTTCTTTATTTTTAAGGAATTTTATTTTTATTTAATAATAAAAATGTTATTAAATCTAATTCGAGTCACGTGACAACGAACACCAATCAAAGTGAATGATGTCACTCCTTACTAACGTCATCGCTGGCGCTCCGTTCTGATACAGTTATTCTTTTGAGTCATTATTACTTTCAGTTCTATCACTTGAAGTAATCCTGATCACTTCGACCTAATGACAAGTAAATGCATATTCAAAAGAACATGGTTATCAGTTTCACTTTTTTCACTTTGGTCATTTAATAATTACTTTAAAGAAAACAGCCAACGTTATCCCTGTCACTAATTTGACTTATAAATTTTTTGGTTTTATGTCACATTCATGATCGCTGTCAAGAACTACGTTACCTAGTTCATATTTTATAGTCATTTTCATGTAATTTCTAGGAAATTTGCTTAGTTTTCCCTTTGAAAACGATCCCAAGAAATTTTCTCATGAAGAAAAGTGGATTTATTAAAACAAATAATTCGAATTTGCCGAGAATTGATTGTTTTATGGTGGCCAATTTCTTCGCAACCAACAGTAACTTTTGCTCTGCTAAATTTAGAAATATAAAGACCTCTATGTAAGCAATTTATCAAGAATTGTTATTTCCGCAACTGATAATGAATACATAATAGCAATAATCGGTATTTGTAAGCTTAAATCTAAAATAAAACGAGTAATGTCAGGTTAGCTAAAGCCACATTTTCCTACTATCCGAACGTGGAAAGTGAATAAATAAGGTTCAGGTGTTTTAACCGTAGAACTTTTACACTGAGGCACCGCATAATACTTAAAATAACTCAGAACTCATCTTGTATCACAAAAATTACGAAAAAAACTTATATATTCTTGTCAGTTTACCAATGTGACGTCACATCGGTCAAGTGACAAGTATTGGCGTTTTGGCGGGAAATTTTAAACGGAATTTGAAATTTATGATTTCTAGAGTACTAGTTGTATTAAAAAAAATTCTAAATATTATTGGCTACATTAGGTACTTATGCATGGTCTTAAACACTTTTCCAAAAATAGTCAACATCCCAATTAGTTATGACAACTACTACCACTCTATTTTTTGAAAAATTTTAGACCATACTGGACTTTATTTATTGTATTTTTTCAACCCTATATTTCTGATTATTAACGAGATCTTAGCAGTCAAAATTAAATAAATTATGTCATAATAAATCTTGTTTTTGCTAGAATAGGAATCGAAGCTACTGTACATCGCTCAAGATTAATTAACCTAGTACGACTCTACATGTTTACATGTACTGAATAGCTGAATTTTTGTTTTAAAACCATACATTTATTTACTGATCGTATATGCTAATAAGATGTGTAAATGTTATTATCAGTTATTTATTCATATCACAATAAAATTAACACCTGAATAAACACAAAATCAAACATTAAGTACTTCTCTACGTAAATAACCAAATTATTTAGTGTTTTTCGAAATTTCAATAATGAAATTATGATATTTTTGGAAAATAAAAATTTAGTGCGTGTAAACTAAAATTTAAGATTAGGCTAGTACAAAATGCATGCTATATAGTTAATACATAAAGTATAACTTTAAGACTGATAATAAATGGTTGAGAAAATAGATGTAGGGCCGAAAAAAACAATTGTATGATTTGCAAAATGACAAAAATGACTAAACAATAGATCCAGGTAAGATATATATTGAAACACGCAAAATAATCGAAAACGAAGTCTACCTAACACTTCTAGTAGACATATTCAACAATGTTGATGGCAAAATCCTATATGACTGAAGAACACCCAGACGGGTGTCTCTAAAATTTTTGTACCAAACCCTAGCACAAATTTCCGGAACTTAGATATGAGAATACATCGCAATTTACCTTAATCCAAAAATTTATAGCTTCCAAAATATAGGGTGTCAAAGTTACAATTCTTAAAATCTATTATGTAAATATTTATCTTAATAATAATGCTGGATTTGCACTAAATTTGGCAATTTTTTTTTTCTTTAATTTTTAGTTATTAAGTCGCTTTTTAATTTTTGTTTCGCTAATTATTTAAAATTTTTTATTAAATACCTTTATAGTCAAGGCGTGGGATTTGTCTTACTATTTAGGCACTGGGACTTATAGGGATGACCACGACCAGCGCGAGCTTGATCCTCGTGCGCGGCAACTTCTTTAAAAAAGTTTTCATATCATTAATGTCAATGAACAACAAGAAATAATTATAGACAACGAAGAACTAAAAGAAAATCGGGCAAAATATATTCAAGACACTTTTAAACATAACACACAGAAGGATGTATATGATGAAGGAAAGTGTCTCCAATTCCAGATATTACCAAACCTGAAATAATACGCGCACTTGAAATTAGCAAAGACAGAAAAACAGTTGACCCAGACGGTATATTAGTTGAATTAATGAAGCTCGTAAATGAAGACAACATTCAGCTACTTGTCAAAATCTTCATTAAAATCTATGTGAGATCCCAGAAGACTGGTTAAAATCCACTTTTGGTAACTTTTTCTCTTTCCTGTGCCCTATCCTCAGTGGACGTTGGCGATCATTCTGGCCCATACTATTTTATTGACAGCGGCTCT
Organism: Diaprepes abbreviatus; assembly: GCA_034092305.1. Taxonomy (NCBI): domain Eukaryota; kingdom Metazoa; phylum Arthropoda; class Insecta; order Coleoptera; family Curculionidae; genus Diaprepes; species Diaprepes abbreviatus. Next base: position 7,972,875 of record JASJET010000129.1, read on the forward strand.
AAATAATTCAGCAGATATCTTTCCGGTCCATTGTCGCAAATTTTGTAACCACGAAATTCTTCGCCTTCTGGGGCCTCTCTTACCTTCCATCTTACCTTGCATAACCAATTGTAGGAGTTCATATTTTTGGTTACGCATTATATGTCGAAAGTGTGCTAACTTCTTTTCTTTAATTGCCATCACGATTTCTCGCTCCTTTCGCATGCTCTGTAGAACAGTTTCGTTGGTTACGTTATGTGTCCAAGATATTCTAATCATACGCTGGTAACACCACATTTCAAAAGCCTCAAGTCATTTACATTCAGCCTCCGTCATTGTCCAAGATTCTACACCGTACATCAGTATAAAGAATATGTAGTATTTCAGTAAGCGAGTTATTGGTTGTAGAGTAAGTTTCATATTACATAATAGTGTTTTCATGCGATTGAAATAGGCTCTGGCCTTCCCGATACATGTAGTTGTGCGCCCAGATATTTGATGGATGATACTGTTTCATTAAGAGAACCTCTAACGTGAAATTGTACATTTTGGGGTACGTTTTCATTTATTATCATAACCTTTGTTTTCCTTATATTCAATCGCATGTTGATTTTTCACAGATCTCGTCTACCCTTTCTATCAGTCTTTGAAGTCCATCAGCTGTGTCTGCAAGAAGGACAGTATCATCTGCACATCTAAGATTACTGATCAAAACCCTATTTAGAGAGATACCGTCTTTTACTCTTCAAAAGCTCCCCAAAATAGTTTTTCTGAATAGATGTTAAAGAGTAATGGATATAACATACAACCTTGTCGAACACCCTGATGAATTTGGAATTTTGGTGATTCCTTTTCCTCCACTTAAACAAATGACCTTTGTTTCCAATAAATATTGGAAATAATTCGTAAATATTTATCATCCAATTGATGCTCTTGTAGTATTCCTATTGGTTTTCGATGATTTACTCGGTCAAAAGTTTGTTCAAAATCAATAAAGCAGGTAAATACATCGCAATCTACATCACGACTTCGCTGAATTAAAACATTTAAACTAAATAGCGCCTCTCTTGTGCCTAAGCCGTTCCTGAAGCCAAATTACGTATCACTAATTTCTGGTTCAAGTTTCGTTTATATTCGTCCATGTATTATTTTAAGAAATACTTTTAGCACATGACTCATAAGATGGATCTATATTGGCAGTGGGGTTTTTGGGAATAGGAATAAAGGACGAAACTAGTCAGGCAATACAAATATTTCCTGTGTCATAAACATGTTTAAAAAGGTCGGTTAATATATCTAAATGGTTTTCTTGAATCAGTTTAAGCAAATCACCACAAACTTCATCTGATCCTATGGCCTTTTCTTTTTTGAGATTTCTTATTGAATTTGTTATTTCTCCTATTGTGATAGGAAGCCCTGTTATTATTTCGTTTTCTGCAAGTTCACCTCTGTTTTCGCCATTGAATAATGATTGCATATATTCGTTCCATTTCTAAATTTTATGCTCGGCTTCCACAATGACTAGTCCATTATCATCCATAATAAGCCCCCTACCCATTTTTCTTTCAGCGCCATCAGTTTCTTTCAGTTTTTTGTGTAGATTAAACAAATCATGCTGACGGTTTAACAGATCTATTTCGTCGCATTGTTTACTCAACCAATCTTCCTTTGCTAGCTTTATTTTATTTCTAATCTCGTTGTGGAAATTCTTGTATTTTGTTTGATCTTTATTCTTATATTGTCTACGTTCTTCCATAGGCTCCAATATTTCATCTGTCATCTATTTTTGTTTCTTTCTTTTCGTGTTTGTTCCAAGTTTTTCTTTAGCAGTTTCTTTAATTATACTCTTGGCAGCATTCCATTTCATTTCTACATCAGTCGTGTTCTTTTTTATTTCAACGATTTTATTATTTAGATGTTCAGTAATATAGTTCATGTGTATATTCGTGTGTTATTCTGTTACCGTTTAAGTTTTTCGGATTTTAGCTTCAGATTTCCAAACAGTAAATTGTGGTCGGATGTAACATCTGCTCCGGGGTATGTTTTTACTGATGTCAAGCATTTCGAAATCTTTTGTTTATTAAAATAAAGCCGGTTTGATTTCTGACAATGTTTCCTTCTCTGACAGTTGGAGACTTCCAAGTGTATAACTGACGAGGGGACAGGTTAAAGTATTAGGGATTATGAAATGCATGTCTTTGCAGAATTGAATTAAGACTTCTCCTCGTTCATTTCTTATTCCGAATCCCCAATCATCCATTACGTCTTCGATCTCGAGGTTGCTTGAGCGTCTAGGATCGTGGTTCGGAACCCACGTTAAAGTGAAGATCTGGTAGTAAATACCACTTTAAATCATACTTTTACTGAAAAAACTAAATCATTTAAATTGTGATTTTAATCAGAATTTTTCAATGTTTTCAAGCTCTTAATTTTCTCAGATACAGCCGTACATTTGAATTGCAGGAAGTGCTAAATGGCAATAACAGCATATTCACATAATTAACTTTCAGTTTTTAAAATTTCATTAAAAAACCACTGTTCAATAAGGATATTTAATTAAAATCTTATATGAAGTTAAGCAATATATATAGTAATAATTAAAATGATTTGTCGTGTCTCGTTCTAGTAAAAAATTGTTTTATTTCAACTAATACATTTTTCACGAAAAAAGAATGCATAATGTAATACACACACTTATCCACACGTCAGAACTCAAGCTTACGGTGACACCAACTATATTTCCCAAGTGAATGTCATACTGTGAAAATGACACGCTTTGTAGTTAAGTGACAGAAAAGTCCGGGATTTATCCTTGGAAAATAAGCTTATTTAAAAACGAAAAAGAAAATTTTGTCTACTTATTTATTATTTAAAACGTAAATCTCATTGTCTTACAAATTACCTTATTTTTCGTTTTTATGGTTAATTTCGTCCCAAAAAACCTTGTACTTTTATGTTTATAATAGCATATCAAATTGGAAAATAAAGATTAATTTTTTTTCTTCTTCAATAAAAATTGATCTAGCAACTGCTACATATTATTTAAAATTAGTATGAAAACTGATTACAGAAACAGTCAGAAATTGATTTTTAGATTTAAAATTGGGTGCTTGTATGCATCGCTTAGCAATAAGAACCGTTTTACTAAATTAAATACTCAGAATTAATTTTTTTATGCAATAAAACTGCTTATTTTAACTTTGAACGTATACGTAGTGGGGTCTAGAAGTTCTCAGTTTAACATAGAAGGAAAAGTGGAAATTAAAAGATACTAATATAATATAAGGGAGCTAGATCTGGATTATAATGGGCATGATCGATTTTAGAGCTGCGGCGTTTGTAAACAGTTGCTTTGATGACCTTAACTAAATCTAAATGCTTATCAAATCACTTATTTTCGAAGCGAAAATCTGGATCATTATTTCTTCTGCGTTTAGCCCTGATGGGTCTACACTAGCATTTCTCAACCTTTCAGTACTTGTAATCCCAGTTTCTATATCAATTTATATCACGCCCCCCTCTTAATGATTGTTTTTGACTTTTGATAAAATTATTTTTTTTTTGCTCTTAATACATCATCACAAATTCAATATCTCCTCACGAGTAGGAAAATTATCCTCTTTATTATAAGCTCCATAGGTTAGGAATGACTAATTCAAAGAATCTCTTCTTGCAATTTAAAGTTTTTAGAAATAGTTCCTCCAAGTGGGTTATTTTGCCAAATAAATAGCTTGAACTAAGTTTTGTAGTTGCAAAGGAAGGATAACAATTCCCTTAAAATCGCATGCAGTCATTTTTTGATTTGCATTAGTGTTAAAACACTATCACAGTTCTATATTCTATTTGCAATCTTTTATTAAAATTATTCGATTTTTATGCTATTCTAGCACTGACAAACCAGTTTTGCAATGAGCTCCAACTTTATATGCTATTGGTTCCTACCTCTTGAATAAGAAAGTTGGGAAATTTCATACTTTAATTCCTATAAGGCCTAAAAAATAAGGATTGTTTCAAGTAACTTATAACAGAGAATTACTCCAATTTGAAGGCACTTCAGATCAAAGCCTATCTCTTTCAGAACTTTGGACAATATCTTATCTGTTTTAGGTTATTTATTTCCCATAGTTGAATTCAAAACTGCATTAATTTTATACTTGATAACTCTCCTCGTCGTCTTTCTCTGTTCTTCATTAGACAGTATGTCATGTATAAATGAATGAATGAATGAGCAAAAAGCAGTCATACCTAATCATTGATGCCTAAGCTTCGTTAAGCCTTTTACATCCAACCGTAGCTGTAGGTCATTCGAGGCCGATCGCCTTGGCGAATCTAAACAGCCTTGTTGACTAAACTTGCCTAACGGCTTCCAGTGACAAAATTGTATCTCCGAAATATCTCTGCCTCAGTTCATTGAGTATTAAACACTTTCTAAAGACATGATTAACAGTTTTATCCTCCTTTAGACAATATCTACACATCAGATCCTCTAGGACACCAATATTATGAAGATGGCCCCTCAAACAACAATATTTTGTCAACAGATTGCCCACAATTTGCGGCTCTGTCTTTTCAAGGAAGAGTAAGCCATGCACTAGGTCCAGTTATATGTTCCTTGGCACACCTCATTGCAGGAGCTCCTCTCCATAATTCAATAAATTTACTTTTCAGTAGCAATTTTAATTGAGATATGTAGAATTGTTTGGGTCTATTTGGTTCGCGTACCCTATCTTTGCTTGACGATCCACTTCCTCATTCCTGTGTATACCCGAGTGGCCCTGAACCTACAAGAGTCTGAGTATCATTCCTTGTCAGACTCTTCAGTGCATCCTTGTACTCAGACACCAGTAGCGAAGTTACGATTTTAAGCTTCAATGCTATTATCGCAGCCTTACTGTCTAAACATATGTTTATTAGTCCTGTTTACATCCCTGTCGCAGAGAGGAGAATAAATTTCTGCTGTAAATATCGACGTACGTGATCTGAGATAGTAGAATTCTCTGACTCCCGAGATCCTACCGAACACTCCAGTTCCAGCTCTTTCATCTTGTCGACATCCATTTCTAAACTACCAGGATCTCCTTTCCAGGCATCTCTACTTGGCAAAAGTATTTCAACAAAGCGGTTGGGTTTGAAAAGAGGCGCGGAAGTGACGGATATCCCCCACCACCCTTTCCAAGACACCTGAGTAGCCGCTCGTTCCATTTCCGAAATGCTCTAGGCAACTGAGACGATAAGCAGCCTTCAGAGTCTGGTTCTTTATGTATAAGTAGAAAGGAAGTAAACTCACCAGACCTTCCAACGCCCTAGTGGGGGCAATCCTCATCGCACTTGAAAACGATGTTTGCGCTTTGTTTTATTAGGAGGCTATACAGAAGCAGCGTACGTGATCATGGAGTATATCCAAAGCAATCTCGATCAGCTCTGGCACCGCTGCTTTCTTCTAATGTTCTAAGAAATACTGGCTTGTGTCCGTCGATTTCATTTTTTATCCCTGTTTAGTTTAGAGATTGTATTTTTTCTATCAGCTTCTTCATTTCATCTCTAATTTACCTTTATTTTTGTTTGTTTTGGATATAGCTTGGGCAGCTGCAGTGAAGACGTTATGTTTGATTTGGAGTTGTAAGAATTGAGATTTACGATTGTCTGTTCTTTCTTGAATGAATTATTTGGGTCAATAAGACCTTAGGTTAATTTACAGTTTAGCTTAATATTATATTACGAAGCCTTTATTTATTGAAAGAAGAGAACGTAAAACTTTTTATTTATCTATAAATTAGAATTTTTTTATATCTCAAATACAACAAATTTAATTTGAAAAAATAACATTTTTTTTTCTAGAATCTCTAAGAAAATATCTCCCACTTCCAGTAATAATGAAACTATGTAAAACTCTACCTGATACCTTACCAGTTATGAACTTTATCATAGAACAAGGAAGAAGAGTAGAAATTTTGATTAGTAGTTTTCAAAGGAATACAGAGTTCTCTCCAGGACCTAAACAATTCGTTCCAAAAAGATTTACGAAGGAAAATAGAGCATCCAGATATCACAATACTTAATTGCTTTTTGTCGAAGGACCAGCATTCTTTATTGGTAATTTTTTCTCCGTATTAATCTTAAATTAGTGGATCATCAAAGCTGATATGCTATCGACCCGACGCAGCAATTTATTCTTCGTAGTTATATCATAAAATATCTCCAATGAAAGGAAAAAAATGTAGAACAATCCAAACTGCTCGTTGTTTTCTGTAGAACAGGTAATTAATTATTTATGTAAATTATTTTGAAAAATTAATTTGAACATTTTTTTTAATAAGAATGGATTTGCTTGTCCAGAAAGTCGGCCTCTTTTAAATAAGAATTTCTATATTCTTCAAAGCAAAGTTGGTCAAGTGATGATTGTTAAGAACTACAAATTATCTGTAAATGAAAAGACCTCTGGAATTTGATTCCTGCAGCTGGTCATCTACAGCAAAAGAAGATTTATGTATAATTTAGTATTAAAAAAGTGCGAAACTTAGCATTATAAATTTTAAATTTGCATAGTTTCTACTTTTTCCAAATATATTTTTAAACTAAAAATTAAAACTATTATGCAAAGTCATTTATTTCATATTTTTTACTACATTAGTATAATTTGTTATTATAATTTATTAATTATAATCTCATTTGTGATGATGACTTTTAGAGAAGAGTCAATCTTTTTAAATACTTCTGCGCAATCAACTAAATCAATATTTTTTTTTGACAATCTAAATACTGTTGTTTTTTCACACAAACCAACACATCCATATTTTTACTTAAATTGAACGTCCGATGACGTATACAGATCGCCTAGGCATACATATTTTAGCAGATGTAGAATCGCTGGAAACTTTGATATTTTGTTTGTAATAGTGTATTTAAGACCATGTCCATGCAATAAATTACATAAGCTGGTATTAATAACGTCCAGGGATGCCTTAATTTCATGGAAGGTTGCCTATGGATCTGGCATCATTAGTTCGTGCACAGCATCGATGTTTTGCTTCAGTACAACAGATTTTTGACAACCAGTACGGAACTCGTCTGTGAGCGAACGACGGCCACGAGTAAATTCATTAAACTAGCGAACTACAGGGGTACAACAAAAAAGCCACTTTGGTGGCTTCTCTTTCGCGAATGAAGCAACTAAATAAAAAATGGGATATAAAATACTTATTTTCACTTGCTTGACTTGACTTTTCGAATATTACCTCACTCGATGAAGTGAACAAAAAAAAGTTTTTCATCCTCCCTTGCATGTGCTGAATAGACAGGGAGAAATTACAAGGGTTTCTAGGAAACCGCTAAAATCAGCCTAACTAATATGCTAAAACTCTCACTAAACAATACCGCGTTTAATTTTGACCTTCAAAACTGCGAAATTATCGGTGTGAATTCAGTCCAGCGAATAATCATCATTTAATATTTTTATTAGTTGCTTTTATCGCAACCTAACCTACTTAGGTTAAGACTGTGTTTTGTTAGATAAACAAATTATTTAGATGCATAACAAAGGCCGAGTGATATTCTTATATTGTTGTTTAATGTAATTTATTGTTTTGAAAGGTATGTACATCATTAAAATAATTACTTTAAAGTTATATCTTTAGAAGGCATCTAAGTTTTTTGATTGACATTATATTATATATATATATATATATATATATATATATATATATATATATATATATATATATATATATATATATATATATATCTTCTTCTTATTCTTAATATAGGACTTTGTCCTGTATTGACTGTCAATGCATCTCGTTTATTCTTATTCCTGTGACACCGATGTCCAGCTCTCTTTCCATCTTTTAGGCGGCGACCAGGAAGCCTTGAGGAGTTTGGTATTCCTTCTTTTGCAATTTTTGCCACTCGGTCGTCGGTCATCCTGTCGACATGATCCCTCCATGCTCTCCTTCTTCCTCTGCCCCATCTTACGACGTCCTGTATTTCACATCTTTTTCTGATTTCATGGTTTCTTAGTCTGTCGCGTAATGTATGACCCGTGATACTTCTTACCGTTCTCATCTCAGTTGTCCGGAGTAGTCTTTTGGTTGCTGATGTGTCTGCTCTTGTTTCGATGGCATAAGTCATTATGGGTCGTATGCAGGTCTTATATATTCTGATCTTACTTTGTGTCGTCATATGTTTATTTCTCCATATAATATCACGTAGGTATCCTGACATTACGGCAGCTTTGGTTGTTTGTTCTTGAACTTCTGCTTTTAAGTTTCTATTGCTGGTGATGTTTGCTCCCAGGTATTTAAATGACATGACCTGTTCGATGCTTTGATTGTGTACAGCAAGCTTACATCTTCTTGGTTCTTTACTGATCGTGAGAGATTGGGTTTTTCCTATGGAGATTGTCATGTTAAATTTTTCAGCGGTCTTTTCAAACTTGTACAGGAGCCGTTGGAGGTTGTCCTCTACCGGCCTCTTTCACCTCTCTGATAATTTCGTCCATAATGACATTGAATAGAATTGGACTGAGGCTGTCTCCCTGCCTTATGCCGGTAGATATTGGAATTTTAATTTTCGTTATATTTCTGCTGTTTAAGTCTTTAATTACTTCCAGGATGTTATGACATATGTTTCTGTCCTTAAGTAGTTCGAGAACGTCATGAAGTCTGATCCTGTCGAAGGCTTTTGTGAGGTCGACAAAACACATATATGCCTCTTTGTTGTATTCGATGGCCTTCTCTGTAATTTGGCGAATTATAAATATGGCGTCAGTTGTTGACCTGTTTTGTCTGAAGCCTTGCTGCCCCTCACTGATTCCGCTAGATTCTATTTTTTTTGCTATGATTTTCGTTAGTAGCTTGGCGGTTGAGCTTAGAAGTGTTATTCCCCTGTAGTTGTTCGGGTCAGTTTTGTTGCCTTTCTTGAATATGGGTATGGTCAAGCTTTCCCTCCATTGTTCTGGTGTTTTCTCCTCGTTGAGTATTTTTCTATAGAGGGAATGTAACTCTTTTAGTATTGCCATTCCACCATATTTGAGCATTTCATTTGTTATGCCATCTGGTCCAGGGGCTTCTCGATTTTTCAATTTGGTGGCTGCTATTTTTATTTCGTCTTTTGTGATAATCCATTTTGGAGCCTGATTTCTTTCCGCATATTCATCCTGGGTTTCCTGTGTTATTGCGGTACAATGCTGTCGTACAGATTGTGAAAGTACTTCTCCCATTGTCCTGTTGTTATTGCAGTGGTTTGAATGTATTCGTTCACGGGTTTTTTGCGATTTCTTAGCATATTCCAGACTTTTCTCTGCCCTCCATAAAGATCATGCTCCATGTCAGTTGAGAACTTTTCCCAGTAACCTCGCTTAATTAATTGGATGCTATCGTTTACTCTGTTCCTGGTTATTTTGTATTCCCCGTATGTGATTGTTTTGCTTCTATACTTCAAATATGATTTTCTCTTTTCTGCTGCTAAGGATTTCACTTCATTTGTAAACCATGGTTTTTTGTTGTGTTTTCCATTTTTATTCACTTTTCTTTTGCCCAGTGCTTCTTCGGCTGCTTTCATTATATTTCTGTGTACTTTCATCAGCGCGACGTCGATGTCATCTTCCTCAGTGATTCTGTTTTCATTAATTTTTTGTATCAATTTGTTTTGGTATAGGTTTCTGATGGTGTCGTCTGCAAAAGATTTTATGTTAAGCTTTTCAGTTATTTCTGATCTAAGTTTCTCTTTCCTCATTATGGTGGTTCTTATTTTTGACATTACAAGGTTATGATTAGTTCCGGTGTTCGCTGAGGTCAATACTCTCACATCTAATATTTCAGAGGGTTGTACATTTTTGTTTGTTATGATGTAGTCTATCATAGATTTGTGTCCTCTTGTGTTTTCAATGGTGTATTTGTGCTGGGGTTTGTGAGGGTAATATATATAAATATATATATATATATATATATATATATATATATATATATATATATATATATATATATATATATATAGTTTTTGAAACACGAATTTTCCTTTAAGCTTGATGACAACCACTATATTTGAATCGTCATATTTTTAAGAAAAAAAAAAAGAGAAAAAGCGATTCCATACGTTGCATTTTCAGTAATTGTATTCATATATGCATAAAAATTTAACAAAAATGTTTCACAGCTATTTTTTTCTAAAATTAAAATTCTTAAGTTGTCCAAAACTTTCCTCATTTAACGATCTCTACATCTTGTAGATTTCGATACTATAATTAATCCATCATAAATTGGGAATACTCTTTGTGGCTATTGATTTTTTATAGCCCAACATCAAATTTGTAGGTGTAATATCATGCCAATTTTAGCTAAATAGTTGTCTTCTTTGAATTTTGTTCTTAGACTAATACACTTTCGCCGATGAGACTGTGAGATTGTTATATACTGTAAAAAAGGAAAACGAAATGAAATTCGCAGAGAATAATCGTTCATTTTGTTTTGACGGTATTAGAAATAAGAGACACTTTTTAAATGCATTGAAAGGATGTAAAATTCATTATTGAGGCTTGAGCGAAGGAAGCTATATGTGCTTTCTGGGCTTGTAAGGGAACCTGTGGTTGCACATGTGGGGTGACACTGAAAGCGATTTACTGGATTTATACCATGGTAATCCGCTACTATTGTATGGCGGCCTAATACAGACAAGCATAAACACCGTCTTCAACTTGACAAAATTCAAAGAACAGTTTGTGTAACAATGATGAGTGAGACGAAGTCTGCCCCTACTAGATTGCTGGAGGTTTTAACGAATTTCCCTCCTCTCAACTTATTCACAGAAAATTAGGCCTAGAAGGCAGTTAATTGTCTTAGTTGCCTGGAGCATCTCGAAGCAGGAACTAGCAGCTACCCAGGTAGGTAGGGAGCATTGTGGAAAGATGCCCATCGCTTTCTATGCAAATAGGCTACATGGTTTTGAAATCAAATATTTTCTTGAGATACTTTTATCAAGCTGAGAGGATTAGAAGGAAGAGCAAACTCTTCCCAGAGATGAATCCTGGTGGTTTACAAGTGGATCTCAATAGGATAAAAGAGCCAGAGTTGGATTGTTCGAAAGAAGCACTGAAGTCAGTGAATTTTACCCTCTGGGTTACTACAAAACAGCCTTTTAAGTGGAGATATATACTATTCTGTAATATAACCATTTATCGAACAATATTACGACCAGTAGCAATCTACGCCAGTGAAACATGGACCCTGACAGTCCACGATATGGAGCTGCTAAGAAGGTTTGAGAGAAAAATCCTGCGCATAATATATGGCCCATACCGAGACCTTGAAACAGGCCGTCACAGAATGAGAAGCAACATAGAGCTTGCGCAAATATATCGAAGCCCTGACATCATTCAAGAAATAAAGTCCAGAAGACTACGATGGGCAGGTCATATAAAAAGGAGTCAAAACGATCGACTAATAAAACGGGTATGGGAGGAAGCACCACAAGGAAAAAGACCACTGGGAAGACCTAGGCTTAGATGGAGAGATAACATCCACAAGGATCCAGCTATCCTTGAAGTTGACCAGCAAGGATGGAGGGAGCTGGCACAAGACCGTTCCAGATGGAGGCAGATAGTCGAGGCAGCCAAGACACACCCTGGATTATAGTGCTACGGAGTCAGTCAGTCAATATTACCATCTGTGCGAGAGAGACATAAACACAAATGGGACTATCAATATATGCTTAAATAGTAGAGCTGCAATATTGTAGCTTCGCGATTGGTGCCTAAGTGCAGGAAGGTACTGAACATGAAAGGCTGTACAATCACTCGTGTGGGTTCCTGTCACTCGGGCATACATTGAAACGAGGAAGTGGACTGTTTTGCAAAGCTACGATCTGCGGTTGAACCATGTGGCCCCCAATTCATTACATCTGTTTCAACAACTGTTGGTAAGAGAGAACTGGAACTGATGCTGGAAAGTAAATTCAATGAATAATAGAGGAAAGCCGCTGGAATGAGATGTGAAAAGGGACATATAATACGTAACTTACTAGGGATCTTCCTTAAGAGGAAAGAACTGCGGAACGTGGAAGGATAGGTTGTCGTCGCAGATAATTCGGTGCACAAATAGTGCCTGGAAGGATGAAATCGTCGACCATGTTCTTTGAGAGTGCTCATCGCTCAACAAACTGAGACGGAGACATTTCGGAGATACAATAAAATCACCTGAAGCAGTTAAGCAAGGTCAGGTAGCGAGGTTGAATGGATTCGCAAAGGTGATCGGCCTCGAATGACCTACAGCCATGGTGGGGTGTAATGGGTCCAACAAGACCTAAGCATCATGTTATCGAAGTATCACTACCCTCTTTCATTCATTCATTTATTCTCTATTTTTACGGAGTCTTGTCTTGTGTAATTGAAAAATATAATACTGCCTTTAACGTAATCTTTATTAATATTGTATCAAAAAGGTATCTATTCTTCCTTAAAAATTATATAAACTACAATGCCTCAATTTATTGTATTATATTTACTAATAGTATTTAATTCCATTCCGACAGTAAGTTTATTCAAGTTTTTCAAAAAGTTTAATTGCCTAAATTTTTGTTTTTCTTTTAGCAACGTTATATTAAGGAAAAAATGTTCTATTTCATATTCTACGCAGTACTAGCCTTCATACTGCTGGTAGTAATACCAATTAAAAGAAGATTGACGTACTGGAAAAGAAAAGGTGTATACCAAATAGAACCAGAATTTCTTTTCGGAAACACCAAACAAATGTTTTTACGGACAAAATCATGGGCACAACATTATCTTGAATTTCATGAACATTTTAGAAATCAAGGACTTAAATATGGTGGTATTTATATGATGACTGTTCCCATACTTTTGGTAGTTGATCCGGAACTGATTAAAACGATTATGTTAAAAGATTTTGATTCTTTTATGAATCATGGAGTTTATGTGAATGAAGAAACGGAACCATTGACAGGTAAATTAGCTTTTAATGCTATTAACAACTTCTACTCTGACTAATATGTGTTACTAGTAAACATGCTTTAAAAGTTTGTGGTATCCGCATCAATATTTCATTTGTTTCCTACAAAGAATTATCTTTTTGAAGCTCTACACACATCATAAAACGTAACTAAAAAATTACCGAATGCTGCTAATGCTCGACAGAATAGATTACTCTCCAATATATTCTGCTATTTTCGCTGATATATATGATTGAGTTGGTCGCTTATGAATGGAGTTTTTCCGAATATATTAGATTAGCGATGATGGTTCTTCTCTTCAAGAAAGAAAATGAACTTTTGATTGAAAAATATAGACCTATAGTCAATTTACCAATTAAATTATTAAAATATATTGTATGAGAAGTTTTCTTGACAATTTAATATTTTTAAAGGCATGAATTTTGCAGTGGCCGATCTAAATGCTAAGTAATTTCTGAATATTTAAATAATGTATATGAAAACATAAAAAATAAAAATAAGCGCATCAGCCTTTTTATGAACCTCAGCAAGGCTTTTGACTTTGTTGACCATATTCATCTTCTCGAAAAGATTTTTGGGTGCAGTTTACGGGGCAAAATGTTACAGTTTTGTTATTTTCTAATAAAAACTATAAATATTTATACTAATAATACCTACAATAAAGCTAATACTCACCATAAATTAATTCCATTCCTTATTTTGATCAAGTGGTTTCTTTAATAAATAGTTAATAAAAAGCTAAAGGTTTATTCACTTGTCACATCAAAAACAGGTATTATAAAAAATTCAAGTGTACCTAGAAATGCATCAAACACTCCACTTTTGCTACTTTCATCAAGGGTGTAGTTAATCTTTTGTTTATGGCACTCTGGAGATTTCTAGAAGCGTTAGTAGAAAGAATCTGCGTCAAGCCTTGGTTGTGAAAACTGGCAGAAACCCAGAAAGCCGAACTTTTTGCTGATTTCCTAAGAATACAATACTACTTTTGTTCCTATTTGCAGCTAGAACTATAGTTTAGTGGGTTAAGGCATTATTTGCCAGATATTGAGGATAAACAAGCTTTTTATTATATTCGTTTTTCGTTAAGTACATCGTAGTGATAGCGATCACACCTAAGAAGTCAACTCATCATCTTTGTGACTTTTAATACTTGGGGCAACCTTAAAGACAATTGGGTACATGCCACAAACAGTTTTTGTTATACTGGGACTTTGCATTCGTATCTAAGATTGGTATTGCATGCCAAAGCAGGCATATAACATACCACTGCTTCCATAAAGGCCATCGGCTATCAAGGTTGCTGAAAGTGTTTGGATTTAATGATAAAACTGCCTTTCAAGTATTAGAACAACATACAGTGATATTACCGATTTTAAAGTATACTTTCATTTTTCCCCTGTGATTGGGAACTAATAAGACTTTCTGCGAGCAATTATAGGACACTTTATATCTAATTTGATTTAAAATATCTTGTAAACCGAAGGTATGCGTATACATAAAAGATTATTTCAATATATATACACATATTAATAATCCAGCAGTTTTAATTAGGTTTAAATAAACACAATGCAGATGACGTCATACTAGTAACAGAGTTATGGTTCATTGTTTCTTGTTTTTATGTTGTAATTTACGTAGCAAATAGTCACATATTTCTTTTAGATTAAGTTAAAATACCCATAGTTTGTAAATCAGAATTTCTTTTTTCCACCGGTTCCGAAAGTATTCATTTAGCATTCAATATTCAGTATTTCAATTTTAATTCTCTCTTTCTCGCGTCGTAGCAAAAGTTCATTGCATGATTGCCTAAATGTTGTTAACCGGCGGTTAGTAGAGAAAAATCTATTTAGTTGTGAACTATTCTTCCATGGTGCTCATCTTGGAGCTATTTCAATATATACAGTTGTCTTTCTGGAAATTGAAAACCAGCTTTGCTTTTAAAATCTTCTATAAGTAATATTATTTCGTTGCTTTTATTACCTTCTTTAACGAATAGTAGAATTCTGCTATTTCAGGGTTGTTATTATCCGCAGTAGGATCATACACCATGACGATATTTACGTTGACCAGTTTAGCATTTAATGAAATCAATATCACTCTGCTCGAAAACAGAATAAATTTAGTGACGTATTTGGTGTTCTCTTTTACAATTATTGGCACTCCACTTCGATGCGTATGACCCTGATCCCCAGGGAAATAATTTTCCTGTCCATTGGATATGCATTTTTCACTATTTGACCATCCCATGATGGTGACAGTAAGTCTTTTCCTTGCCATGGGTAAACTCCGTAATTTATCTGCTTCATATAAGGTTGTGTGGGTCTGGAGGCTCGCTGCCAGTGTTTTAATTTATATTCTTATGATGATTTTTAACCCGTTATATTTTAGATATAAGCCTAACCGGGTCATTTTCCTTACGCCTTAGCCTAGTAAAGATGGTCGTTGCTGCCCTGTATCAGAGACTAAGCAGGAGTTATCGAAGGGTGCTACAATAACAACAGTTAACTGATGTAGCTCTCTTGCGATATTAAATAGAACTATTAATCAAAAACACAAAATATATTTTTCTTTTTCACGACATCAATTCACAAAACACCCCAAGTTAAGTCTCTTTTCCAGAACCGTATTCATTTATTCAAAAATTTGATTAAACACTGCATATAATGCTATTTTGCAAAAGATAGCTTGCTGAAAGAAAATATGGTACAAATGCCTAGAACTTAAGAGAGATTATGTTGTAAAATATAATGATCTTATACTCAATCAGTTTGATTTTTAAGGAGGAAGCTAGTGTAGTACCTCTTGAAGATTTAACTTGCCTATATTTTTTATATTTAGAGTTCCATAATAAAAGAGTACGAACGGAACTCTTACTTTTTCTTTATATCTTGCTCGTAAATCGACACTAGCACAACATGTATTTTAAGAGTAAAAGTAAACAATATATTTACTGTATACAAATACTCACATAACAAATTTTTCTAATCAAATTATATTACTTATTTTAGGACATCTTTTTAATCTCGAAAATCAAAAATGGAAAAACTTAAGAGTAAAATTATCTCCGACTTTTACATCGGGAAAAATGAAGATGATGTTTCAAACATTTGTAGATTGTACAGAAGGATTGAAAGATATGATAAACCAATACGCGATCGAGGGAAATCCTTTGGATATTAAGGACGTTTTATCCAGATTCACAACTGATATATTAAGCAGTTGTGCCTTTGGGGTAATTATTTAGACTAAATCTTAAAAATAGAAAAATATTTTATTTGAAATAAGTATAATACTTACTACAATGGCAAGAATGCAGACTGGAGACTGAATGAGATTAGATAAGCCAAAAATTTAAGAATTCTATATCTTCGTAGTTCACTTATTTATTTTGGTTCACCATAAAAATTATTCATGATTTACTTTATATAGATCACGTTTTAGGGAAATCAATTCAAGTAAGTTGTCTTCGCGCTGTAACCGAAGCCAAATGTCACTATCCATTTTGGTTAAGCCAAAAGAAGAGGTACCCTAAATTTATTTTTATTTCCAATTTCACTTTCAACTTATATGTATTTTCGGGTAAAATGAAACTATGGATGTGCAAAATTTCATATCTTTTTTATTTTTCGACGTAGTCCTTTTAAGGTATCGGATTGTGTTCTACACTTCTTGATTTCTTCAATCATATCTCAGATTCTTCTTTTCTGTTGGGTTTTAGAATTCTTTTATCTTAGCTAAAGAGTTTTTCCCTGATCTTTTTCGTATATATTTTTCCATTTCTATTACGCTTACCACGATTCTATTTTGATTCATTCTTCCATTCTCCATTCTCTATTATTTGTTCTTCTAATACTTTATTTCTTATATTTAATTTACTATCGCCTTAATACTTGGTCTTGCCAGTATTCTTTCTTAGGTGTATAATTTCTATCGCATTAAGTTGCGACTCATTTAGTCCAAAGCGAACCCAAAATTTTTGTCTCCATTACCATTACAGTTTGTCTGCTCAATCTTACTCTTTTTTACTGCATATTATATTCTGAAAAAAATTCATTATTTCATCTATATGGTCCTTCATCTGACAGGGATCTTTCACTTGTTATTGCTTTTCCATTTTATTTTAGGTATTCTTTGTATCTTTCTATTTCTCTTATTTGTTCTAAAGTATACGCTTCCCTATTTATATGTAGTTTTTTGTATACTACATTTACTCTGTGCCAGTCGTCTTTCAAATGTATTGCTAGTTCTTTTATTTTCCGTTTGATCTCTTTGTGATAATTTTCTTTAATGTTTTAATTTGTTCTCCTAATTTATCTGGTTTCTTTAACGATTTCAATTTTTTTGTTATACTATTTTCTTTTTTTTTTCGCTTATATTTATTTTTGATTTTAAGTCCGATTCCTTTCATTTCAGTCTTCTATTATTTTTATTTTTATATACATTTATTTGTCAGACCTAAAACCGTTTTAATGAGTTGTTAATTTTTTACATCGTCATGTTTTTGATTCATGTTATAATTTTTCCCCTTTCCTGTCTCTTTCCAACTGATCCATTTTATCCTGCAAACGATTATCCTCAGTTTTAAGTTTAATTTTCTTTTCATTCTTTGTTAATACTGCTCAGTATATTTTCTATTATATTATTACTGCTTTTCATCGGTAATTTCTTCAAGTATCTGTGCTATCTTTCCTTGTTTCATTACTTTTTACTTTTTGTTTTTGTTTCGACCATCAAATCTTCTGTCCCGTGCAGCACTTTAAATTAGAGGCTTACTCAGTTCAACTCCATCTCCTGCCTTGGCTGACAAAATATGAGTTCTATTTTACTGTCTCAAAACTTTGAAATTGAAATTCGAAAAAGAAAACAAGCCCAACATGATATATTTTAACTTGAAAGGTTGAATTAGGTTGCTTGACTACCTTAAAAGTAAATCTTTAGTTTTTCCCAAAATAAATCACAAAACGTTATATTATTAAATAATAATTTTTAAATCAAAATTAATTTAAATCTGCCATATAAAATAATTTATTATTTGACAGATGATTCCAGTCGATAATACATTAATTAAAAAAGCCATTCAACTCAGCAGTGTTCATAATTAATATGGACTACTCTAAAACGTTTCATCTCATTTAGCTTACTTTAATATTCTTCAGGTTGAATGTAATAGTATGAAAAATCCGAATTCGGAATTTATGATCCAGGGCAAAAAAAGTTTCGGGATCACACCTACAGATGCTTTTATGCATATGGCTGCAAATGCGCTTCCATTAAAAGTGACTACTTTCCTAGGCATTAAAACTATTAGACCTGAAACTGAGAGGTAAGTAAAAATGATCGTAATGACAAAAAAATAAAAAAAAACTCGTATTCTGATCAAAAACTTTATCCAAATGATGTTCAAAAGAAACAATAAAACAAATAAAACCGATAAAGTATAAAATTTTTATTTTTACTCCATATAAAATCTTCTATGTCCTCTCTCTCTCTCTCTCTCTCTCTCTCTCTTTCTATATATATATATATATATATATATATATATATATATATATATATATATATATATATCCTGTTTCATTTCAAAGCATGACTATTATTTTTAACCTAAGATTTAATGGCAGTTACCAGAAACGCCTTCATATTTAATAACATCTGAAGTTGGCTCTAACCTTTAAAACATTCTATAAGTAATAGTCAAGATAAATTGAAATAGCAACATCCTTACAATTAATATCTATTATTAGTTAACATCATCATCAGTTTCCTGCAGTTTAAGTTTCCTGTCCACAGTCAGTTCGTTCTAGATGTTCCTTGTTTCTATCCATCTGCTATCCTGATAATATGTCCTGTCCAATTTCACTTCAGAGCTGTTATTTTCTGTATAGTACTTTCTACTCCAGTTTGGTTTATATAAAATTTTCCATTCATATATCAGGAAAGGCAGGATACATTCATTAAAAGTTTTCCTTTGCAGGCAGACTAGAAATATTCGATCTGAAAATATTCATGTACATCAATCCCATTCTGCGGTATGATTCATTGGTATCTACCGATTTTGAGCCAGTGTCTTAAATAGTTATAGCCAGTTGTTTCTTCTACAATTATTCTGCCGATGCAAATGATTTCACCAAGGACAGGATTTATCACGATCTGGATTTTTGACATGTTGACAGTCAACTCTATTTCTTGTGAGTCCATACCTAATATGTTCAGCATTATTGTGGCGTCGACTATGTGATAAGCTATTAAAAATATCCGCCTATATTAGATGCTTAATGTTTCAATGTGATTTATTTTCGTGTGTAATAGTATCCGATTCGCCAGTCGATTAGTGCCTTTAACAGTTTATATTGGAATAATTTCCCAGAGTCCACAAATAATGGCATCATAGGTTTATAATATTCTACCAACTTTTCGATAAAATTTTCCACTACTCGACGATGGTCTGTTTTTGGTTTGTTAGATCTTCAAACATCTAGTTTAAAACTAAGTCTCGTTCATATGATTTTAGATTTTTTACCAATATGATCAAAAATACTGTGGAATATAGAGAAAAACATGCTGTGTATCGTAAGGATTTTATGCATCTATTGCTACAACTTAAAAATCAAGGACAAGTAACTGATGATGAAAGTATTACTTCAAACAATGACTCTCAGAAATTATCAGCAATAACATTTAACGAATTAGCAGCACAGTGTTTTGTATTTTTCTTAGCTGGGTAAGTAAAAAGTTTAAATATTTTGTAGATACATTTTTGATAATATTACTAAGTACATTGGAACAAAGTGCAATAGATTGTTGAGTTGATAAAAGTTCAATGCTTTTATCTATAAGTAGCATGAGAAAAAATATTGATAAAGTTGAGTGTAATTAAACAAGTTTTTCTTTTTAAATTCCTTTCACATCAAGTACTTTTGAATGGGTTATAACAGCTAGGAAGCACGTGGAAATTTAGGTATTTAATTTATTCGTCGTTAGGAACAATAAAAAATGATAACTTGATTTGCACTAAATTTGGTTTGACTTGAGAATCACCCTGGAAAAATATAATATAGTAAAAACAAAGTTGATGTGTGCGAACGATTTTTCAGTATCATATATATATATATATATATATATATATATATATATATATATATATATATATATATATATATATATATATATATATATATACATATATATATATATATATATATATATATATATGTGTGTGTGTGTGTGTGTGTGTGTTTATGCGGCTTTCACGGATTCCTCCGTGTGACATGCAATAGCAGTGGATATATCCACATTATGCCTTTGTAGTACTGAAATCACATTCAGCAAACGTACAACTATATGCAACTCAGTGAATAGATGAAGTAAAATGCGAAGAGTAATTGCAAACTTCATTCCGTCATATCCTTTCCGTGTTAGAGGTTGCACAGTTTGAATGAATTGCTACAGAACACAATTCATCCTATTACACCACCATCGAGATGATGGCCTACCTGTACCACCATATCGAGAAGAAAGTCAAAACTTACCCTCCCCGCTACAGTGATACGGCAGAGAAACATGTTTCGTCTCTACTAGACTCATCAGGGTACCGACATGCACCTGGCTGTGCAAAGGACAGATCGGAAAAAGGCATGCAAATACTGAACGCGGCTTCGGCGACTTCGCGCCGGATGGCGTATGTGTTTATGCGGCTTACACGGATTTCTCCGTGTGAGATGTAATAGCAGTGGATATATCCACATTATGCCGTTTTAGTGCAGAAATCACATTCAGCAAACGTACAACTATATGCAACCGATCAACTCACAGCCTTATGTTTAGAAAGTAATGTTTAATATAATCTTCGAACATACCCCTGTAGAAGTAGCATAACGTCAGAACTAGGGCCCGGTTGTTTGAACGCTGAATAACGTAATATTTTTATTTATATTTGAAAAAGTGTTGATAAACAGTAGATATTTAACTTCTTGGTACAGACATACCGATTTTATGCTATCCTTTTCTAATTGCATTATTTAAACGAGTATCATCGGTACATACCCCTGGGTACGTCAATTTTGAAAACAAAGTATGAATATATGGTTGCCTAAATTTTTATTATTTTTATTTTCAATATGTAAACAATCTAACAATATTTACCGATAAAAATAAGTTTTTAAATCCTCTTTTTGTTAATATTAATTGTAAACTTCGCATTTATAGTAATTTCTAACACTTAAAAACACTGAAAAAAGTTACGACAAGCAATTAAACTGAAAGACAAGATAAGTAAATATGTTTATGTCTGTCAAACATCAAAAAAGCGTCTCCCCCACCGACCATAAACAGCCTTCAGACAAATCTATTGTTGTTTAAATCTAGAGTATGATCGAAGAATATAATACTGTAGAGGGCAAAATAGGGAATGAAAGTTTGTATTAGGGTTCTTTATTCTGGTGGTGAGAAATATAAAAATTAATATATAGGTTTATGGTTGGAAAGAAAAGTTTACTGTGCCACCCTTTTTTGGCAAATTCTTTTCTTAGTGGGGTAAAATAGTGATTGAAAGCTTCCACGAAATTACTATTTTGGGGATAGAATCATGGTTGATTGGTTGTACCAACTACGATGTTTGATGTTTACCATTATGCGTACGATGTCGCGGGCAAAAGCTACTTTAATATAAATCTTTTCATTTTGTGCCTAACTTTTTACGAAATCACAAAGCAGCACAATTAATGCAACTGATCTGCTTGCGTACTTAAGTTTAAATATATTATTGGAATCATTAAAATGTAACGGTATCTGTCATGTGTTCGTAAATTACAACACTCTGTATAATTACTTCAGTGGTGCCCTTGTTTATTCTTCACGGCGCCCCAAGACCCCGCGGCGCACACTTTGAGAACCCCTGATATATTTTATGACATTGGGATAAAAAAAATATTAACACATTTGACTATTCCTTATTCCACCACTACGTGAGGTATATGCTGGGCTGTCACCAAAAATAGGTATTTCCTATAAATGCCTCAAATACAATGTGGGTGAAAAAGAAACTTTTTATAAGTTCTCCTCTCAAATTTTGATAAAACAATTATTTTGGTATTTCTCTTCGTAATGTGTCTGATTTTTGAAATCATCAGCCTTAACTCTAGCTAGGTATACCTATAGAGTCAAGATTATTTAACTATAGTTTATCTATTTTAGCCACGAAACATCATCTACTGCAATGACATATACATTATTTGAGTTAGCATTAAATCCACAGATTCAAGATAAACTACGGGCAGAAATAAATACTGTTCTAGAAAAACATGGAAACAAAATAACCTATGAAGCTATTATGGAGATGAAATATTTGGAAATGGTTGTGTTTGGTAATACTTTTATTGAAAGCTCACAAAATATAAACTAATATAGCACCCGAAAAAAATACGCTTATATCAGAACCTTGGTCAAAATAAAATCACTATTTATAAATTTAATATAATTATATTCAGACCTTTATAGAAAATGATTCATTAGTCAAAAAAAAATCATTTACACCAATTTGTCTCATGAATTTGGAAACCTCTACGAACATGTTGACTGCCAATTTCTCAGATTTTCACGGTGTCACTAGTTCTAGTGTATATTTCAATTGCAAAATAACCTTGTATTTAATTAGGGTTCCAGTCATTAACCAAAATATCAACATAATAATACTGTTATGACCTTAAATTATATCTTAACATTGTTGTTGTATTTCTTATATATTGAGTATGAAGAGAAATCCGACCTGATATTGAAGACGTAATTTCTAATCTCATAAAACTCCGCTTCAGTTTTTTTGCAAAAATTCACTAGATAAAGTTTATTTAATTTTAATTACATGCGAAGAATCTGTATCGTAGTAACGGCCAATAAAGTCATAAACCTATGTGTATAGGGAAAATTTTAATTTTACCGATTTTTTTCTTCTTACTTATGAGCTAAACTTCAAATGTTTGCCAGTTTTTGATATTCTAACTCAACCCCATACTTTGCTGTCAATTTGTGACACCAAACACGATTCTGTAGCTCCAGCTTTTCCCGAGAAACTATAACTATTGCAATATAATTTTTAAGCTACAGTAGCCACGTCTGTATATCGTAAACGAACAGAGATATGGTTACAAATCAAATTGCGTCTTTTTTGTAATTTATTGCTCACCTTCCCCTCACTCTTTCTGGAACAGACAAAACTCTAGATTTTTTTAAAGCTTATCTTCATATTAAAAACATTTTTTGCTAGTTTATTACTGACGCTTCGCATCGAAAATTATTCTGTTATTTCTACCATTTTTGAGAACCATTGACTACAGCAACATAAATCTAAAGTTACAGTAGTCACACCCGCATCTCATAAACGGAAATGATTACGAATCAGCATATTGTGTTCCTAATTTATCGCTTAAATGCCTGAGGGTAGTTTCCCGAAAACTACCTTTCTCGTCCTGAAATAATCAAAAATACTCTGCCAAGTTAGGGGTTAGAAAAGTTTTGACAATACCTCCTAAGGGTATGTTGCGGATTGTTTAGGTTAGTTTTTTTATTTTTTAAAAACAAGTTCTCAAAGTTGAGGCTTAACACAGATAAACATGTTATGTTTTTTACATACTTTAGGCGCTGTGGCTCGTCATAACTAAAATTTATTTTTTTAGAGTCTTTAAGAAAATATCCTCCATTTCCAGTAATTATAAGACAATGCACCATACCTTACACAATACCAGGTACGAATCTTGTTATAGAAAAAGGAAGGAGAGTACAATTTTCTGTTATTGGCATTCAAAGAGATCCAGAATTCTATCCAGAACCTGAAAAGTTCGATCCAGAAAGATTTACAGAGGAAAATAAGGCATCCAGACATCATTATACTTGGCTGCCTTTTGGTGAAGGTCCAAGACAGTGCATTGGTAATTTTTTTCACTATTCTATTGCTAAATTAGTTAACAGTCAGAACTGCTTAGCGTTTAATTCAATTTATTGTCAGGAACACAGTCAAATCATTTAATTGTATCATGGAATATGTAGATTTTTGTCGGAAATTACTTAGTTCTTATAAAGGGGGTTTTTATAGAGGTATAGAATTTTAAATGGAATAAAACAAAGATGAATTTTTTAAATTGACATGAAATTTACTTTATTCAAAAGATAACCTTCTGGCATTATAATTTAAATATAACTTCTGGCGTATGACCGCCACGGCTGGCTCAGATGTAGTCTAATCTGAAGGTCCAATTTTCGATGACTTTTTCCAACATTTGTGGCCGTATATCGGCAATAACGCGGCGAATGTTGTCCTCCAATTGATCAATCGTTTCGGGCTTATCGGCGTAGATTAGCGACTTCGCATATCCTCACAGAAAATAGTCTAGCGGCATTAAGTCTTGGAGGCCAATTCACGGGTGTGAACCGTGAAACTATGCGGTTACCAAACGTTTCCTTCAATAAATCAATTCTGGCACGAGCTGTGTGACATGTTGCGCCGTCTTGTTGAAACCACAGCTCCAGCACATCATGGTTATTCAATTGATGAACGAAAAAGTCAGTAATCATGGCTCTATAGCGGTCACCATTGACTGTAACGTTCTGACCAGCATCGTTTTTAAAGAAGCACGGACCAATGATTCCACCAGCCCATAAAGCACAACAAACAGTCAGTTTTTCTGGATGTAACGGTGTCTCAACATACACTTGAGGATTATCATCACTCTAAATATGGAAGTTTTGTTTATTGACGTATCCATTCAAACAAAAGTGAGCTTCATCGCTAAACAAAATTCGTTTATGAAAATCGGGATCAACGGCAATCTTGTTTTGGGCCCATTCACCGAATCTACGCCTTGCTAGGTGATTGTGTAAGCACGAAAACCAAGATCTTTCCGCAAAATCTTCCATAAAGTGAATGAACACATATCCAATTCCTGTGCACGATGGCGGATAGACTAATTCGGGTCTTCCTCTACGCTACGCTCTACAGCAGCAATGACTTCTTCTGTACGCACTGTACGACGTCTCTGTGGATGCGTATTATCATTTAGAGTAAACGTGGTGCGAAAACGTTCCATAGTTAATCCAATTAATTGCTCTGATGGACGATTATGTTGACCGTAAAATGGACGTAGTGCGCGATATGTATTTTGAACAGAACCATGATTTTCAAAATAAATTTGCACAATTTGGAAGCGTTGTTCAGGCGTCAGTCTATTCATGTTGAAATGCCAAACCAAACTAAACATAAATCACTTGACAGCTGACAAAATGGCCGCCAGTTAAAAAAGTGTTGCCAACTTAAAGTTTTATACCTCTATAAAAACACCCTTTAGTTTCTAAAGTTTAAAACTCTCTCAGAAGTTTTGGAAATTTAAGGAATAAAGTTTAAGATTGGTGTATTTTACAGAAATCGGTTCCAAAAATTTGAAATTTGAAATAATGACTACTAATTTTTTCTAGGTATGAGATTCGGTCTTCTTCAAACCAAAGTGGGTTTGGTAACGATCATACGGAACTATAAAGTAGCTGTCAATGAAAAAACGAAAACACCTCTTGAGCTTGATCCTTGCAGTTGGTTAACTGCAGCAAAAGGATATGTATGGCTAAATATTCAAAAAGTGTAAAATTATGATTGGGAATAATAATTTTAAATTGATTTAGTGCTTTATATTTTTATAGAAATTTTTGTATTCTAAATATAAACTGTTATTTAAATATATTTGTTTAATTTTTTACTCCATCAGCATTGTCTTAATTGCAACATAAATTAAATATATATTTTACCTACAGGGTGTCCAAGAAGTCATGGAAAACCTGTCAAATACGGTTTTCAAGTTTTTTTAAAGTTTTTTTCATGCCATTTCTACTCATAAAAATTTTTCTTGTGTTTTATTTATCTTGTGACGCGTTTTACGTAGGCGGGGAGCAGGACGAGCTCTCCGGATCTGCTTTGATTACGGCAGCGGATCATCTGTCAGTGGATATTTCTCGTGAAGACAGTCATCGGTCAAATGCTCAGCGCAGGGGTATCGGTTCGGCGGTATCTACTTATCTTCGGGATATCCCTGCTCTCTCAACTGATCAACGATTTGACTGCCTGAAGGTCAAAACATCCACTCGGTGGTCGGTTTTCGGGCGCCACTCTAGGGATTCATGTGGTCGAGGGCCCACTTATGGACAGGGCAGCTTGTTACAGTGAAGAAACGGCAAGCTAGGGGTCAATTGTGCGTATTAGTACTGGCTGCCGGCTGTCAATTGTTACATGTAATGCTAAAAATGGGACTAGGTATTGAAACAAACCATTATAAAACTTCCTGCATCCTGCATTCCATTCTTTTATACAAAGACATCGCCTAAAACCAACTTATAATTTAAGATGGATAATAATATAAACCAATAAACGGTCTGGAGGGCAAGAGTACATTTTGAGAGCTGTTCACGGTAGCTCATACTGGTCGGTTGCGCTGAAGACGGTAACCCGGCGATATCATTCACGACGCTATTCACGTACCTTATATTATACGGTTGCGACGCTATTCTTATAAGGGTCCTCGACAATGTCGACCAATAGCGGTAGGAAATTAGGAAAGGAACCGACACTGCCCGTTCTTACAAGAGTCCTCGGCAATGCTGGCCATTAGCGGGGTAGGACGTAAGGAAGGAAGTGTATGGTAAAACACCATATACACACAAGCCTAGCCTCACCTACATTGCTAGACCTGGAAGGCGCGGTCCTGCAGGCGACCCAGTCCAGTCCGTTTGGACTGTTGACCCGGGTGGAGAACGTGCAGTTCTCAGCGAAATAATGGTTTGCTCAGGCTTAAATAGACGGCCCGAGCTCCCACTACGCTGACGTATGACGACGTGCGGTGATCGCGCATACAATACTGCTGTATGCGGCGCGCGATTACTATGGTCGGACGCTATGAAAATCTCGGAAAATTATATTTCCCGGGATAGCACGGTAAATCTAATTATATTCCGGTAATATTGAAACTTTAAGCATTCTTTTCCAGCAAGAATTAGATTTTTCGGATGTATAGTAAATAAATTAAATCCCGGCGAACATACTCATGCCCAAAAATATAGTAACTTCGTTACAATCTTTATCCTAAATAATTGCATTATCGATAGAGTATAATGTAAGTTCCTATTCAGAAATATGGGCTCAGTAATCAATAATTCGAATTTGAGAATTTATCAGGGTAGATGGGAAAGCCATGGTTACAGACTTCTATTGGCGCCTTCAGAGGAATCCTGAGAGTAGTGGCTACAAAAGGAAAGTCAGTCGTTCAAAAAAACTTAAGTTTTTTAATGAAAAACAAGAATTTGTATAATTAATTTGGAATAATTTTTAAAAAATCCGTAAATCCTTTTCACTATGTATCCTGAATAATTTTTTAATTCGTAAATCTTAAAGCGAGTTTAATCTGTTGCCTGGTGTATTAAGAGGGCGTCAAGAAATCACCTTTTTTCGGTGTTTCATTATCAGTATTATTGAAGGGAAAGGATAAAAAAGAAAAATATCTACAAGGAAGTTCTGGCTAGGAAATAACCTTAAAGGCTTTAAGAAGAAAGAAAGCTACTTAAAATTCTGTATCTTATTCTTTTATCCTTCTCTTCATT
The DNA here is from genome assembly GCA_034092305.1 of Diaprepes abbreviatus. Lineage (NCBI taxonomy): Eukaryota > Metazoa > Arthropoda > Insecta > Coleoptera > Curculionidae > Diaprepes > Diaprepes abbreviatus. The sequence continues at coordinate 8,000,439 of JASJET010000129.1, forward strand.
CAGCAACCTCTCACAGTCCGCTTCTGTACATAGATCTTTCCTGTATTCTTCCTGATTCCTTATTTTGTGCAAGTTGTTGTGCTATTTGTTCCCCATCTTGTCTCTGATATCGTCAAGCTAACGCAACTGTGATCTACCAACACTACGTTTATGTAAACGAGATCTCAATTGTACGATATGCTTGGTCCATCTCGAATCATCCTGTAGGGCGACATTTCCCACTTAGCTCCATTTCAGATGTGGTATGCATGTTATGACATTACTTTAGTTCTTTGCCTAATATTCTTGTTTGAGACATGGTCTTTAAAACCTATTCCCAACATCATCCGCTCTATGGCTTTTTGAGCAGTCCTAGTTTTGTTATCCGACTTAACAGTGAGTGTCATTGTTTCTATTCTACAGGTCATCAGGAGCAGTATGCAGATATTGAAGACTTTTCGTTTTAGATTAATTGGAATGGTTCGATTTCTTAAAACGTGTGACAATTTACCCGTACCTACCCATGTGAATCGAACACGTCTATTTATTTTGGCAGTTTGATTTTCTTTTTCTAATTTGATTGTTATTCCAATGCAGAGCCTTAAAAACGTCCTCCAATGCAAGCGTGAACAGCTCTGGGGAGATGGTATCCCCTTGCCTAACTCCCTTTTTTATTTTAATTGAGTTTGTTTCTATTCCTTCTACGTTTCTGCACGACGATTTTTGTATTATCATAAATGTGTTAAAGTAGCTATCTATAGCGAGAGTCGATTCATGCATATTTCATTGCTTTGAAAATAGCCCACAATTCCACTGAGTCGAAGGCTTTATTAGAGTCAACGAATGGGAGGTCTAATGGTTCATTGTACTTGTTATACTTTTCTATTAGTGTTCGAACTGTGTTCTATTGTGCTGTAGCCCCTACGAAATACAGCCTGTTCAGGGGATTGATAGGCGTCTAATTTCATTGTGAGTCTATTTATTATAATTTTTGTCATACATTTGTGCTGGTGGGGAAGCAAAATTATAGGACGGTAATTATCAATTTTTAATTTATCATCCTTTTGTACAACAAAATTACTTGGGCATTCTGCCATGTTTGAGGAATTATGCCTATTTAACATTTATTAAGAAGAATTATCACTGATTTCACAGTAGTTCTTTTGCCAAGTTTTATCATCACAGCTGTAATTCCGTCTTCCCCAGGTGCTTTACAGTTTTTCATTTGAGATAATGCTTCTCCACCTCTTGTATAGTGATATCTGGTAGGTCCTCCGAGCCCACATTGAGAATCATTTCATCAGCTGCAAAGATTTGTTGCGAAATGTTTTCTTTCTACAAAGTACTGTAGAATTTCTCAACAATATCCCTTAAATTCCCTTTATCTTCCTTAATATTTCTATTTGTGCCCTTTAATTGGTGTATCTGAAGGCAGCAATTGCTGTTAAGTGTTCTAAGAATCTTCATATTTTTGTTGTTTTCAATGATTGTTATAATTTTTGTGTTATACGGTCTTAAATCATCTCTAGTTTTCTTTTTTATGGTTTTGTTAATTCCATTGTACTCTAGAGTTCTTTTTTCCAATTTTCTTCTCCTCGTCATAACCTCTCTAGTTGTCTTCCCTATTTTCGAATCGTTCTTTCTAGCAATGGTACATATGTTTTTGGCAACCGTTTTAATATCATTAATTATTTTATTTTCTAAGGTATTTAAGTTATTCAGTGATTCTCTATCAGAAAATTTCCTACTGAGCCCAATTTGGAAATTTTGCAAATTTTCTAGTATTATTTGTGATGTTGGAAACCATCCTTTTTTTAATAATTTACTTCGCTCCTTTTCCATGTTTATATCTATTCTAGTTCTTATCAACCTATAGTCGTTACCAGTGTCAAAATGATTCAATACCGATACATTCCTTATAATAAAATTTTAGTTCGTTAGTATGTAAGCGATTTCATTCTTCACACTTGAGTTCGGGCTTCTTCATTTCCACCTTCTCCTTGCCAATCTTTTTAGTATTCTGTTATTAGGCGAAAGACCTCCAAAAATTCATTTACAATCAACAATCTCGTTTTTGCTTTTAAGCTACGATATATTGAGTGTGGGTTTTAATTATTTGCAACGCTGGTTTTTGAACAGCTGAAATCTTTCTAATGCCCGGGGATATAAATATTTTTATTTTCACGTCCTTGGATATTATTCTTTTCTAGTAACGCTATGTTATAGCTGACAACTAGAGTATTTCCCAGGTGATCGGAGACGACATATGTAGGGCATACTTTATACCAACATTTACTGACGTGCTTAGCCGTGGATTTATTTCAAGGAAATAAATATAACACTTTCTTTCGAAATTTACAAGTAATAATAAAAAGAAAATGTCGCAAAGTCCAGATATGCTAAAATAATTTTTGTTATTCCTGCTTTTCTATCAGGAATTACACATGCTTGCTTGTTTTTACTAAGTTTGTTGTAGTTTAAAAAATGACAAATTGAAACTGCATGTTATAGAAAAAAAACCTTTTTGCATGCAAACTAAAATATTTTATTATGTACTAAACAGTTTCACTAAAACACATCACTGAACTTTTTAAATTTTAAAATAGTGTTTGAAATAATGCACAGTAATAGTTGCTATTTTGCCAAACATTAAGTGAAATAATCAAATTAAATTGTATATATATATATATATATATATATATATATATATATATATATATATATATAATTGCAAAAAACTCACTAAGAAAATAAAACCTCCCTCCCGCAATAGAAGGAACACTAGATTTTCCATTCATCAAAGGTACAACACTCCGAAAACGTGAGGTATCTATCTATAGCTTACAAGCCCCGTGAAACAATAGATTCATCTGAAGGAGTACACAAAATCGTATTGAGCGCCTATAGTAAAATATATATAGACAGGTCACAATTAATTTTAAACTGCATCAATCGCTGACAGTGAATGAATAAGTGAGATCATTAATTATCCTTCCACCTGAAACACTCCCCTAAGCTGTACTACTACCGATAAGATGCCCGAGCCTAAACTAATACCACCAGCCTCTCTCTAATATGGGGTGGAATGAACGACAACCACTAGATACGTATTAGGATCGCGTATAAAATTACGTTTCACGCAAAACTCTCTCAGTTGATCTTCAGCAGCACAGAAAATGCCAAACGAGATTTTAGCGAAATGTCGGCCAGTCCAAAAAAAACCAAGCCAATGGACGATATAACATATATATATATATATATATATATATATATATATATATATATATATATATATATATATATATATATATATATATATATGTTATATATTTATGAAAATAATCATTTATATTAATAACTATATAATCCTACTTAAATAACAATTTTCTTCGTTGAATAAACTAAATGTTTACAGAAACAAATAGAGCTTAAATCGGTCATTCAACAGAAATTCCCTATAATATAGAGCAATGCTGGTTTTAGAATCCCATTTATTACTGTCAAGCTTGTGTTTAATATGACGTCCAACACGACTGAAAGCTTCCTGCTATTTCTATGTGCATAATTTAAGTTTTAAATAATGTATACCTAATAGAAATAAAGTATCAGACTTAATGTAATAAATATATACATATATATATATATATATATATATATATATATATATATATATATATATAAATATATATATATGCAATGTTATTAAAATAATAAATGTTCCTTATAAGTCCAGTATTTTTTTTGTAAGTGAATTTGGTTGATAAACGATTGGTAATTTTAGTACGGCTTAAGAAATACTGTTTCTCATAAACTGCTTTGTTAGTTTTGGAACACTGATAAAAGTAAACTATAATTTAAGGTGCCTAATTACAAAATAATAATATTAGGTGCAATAGTTTCCGCTAACAAACTAGTTAAGGTTAAATTAGCAAATTACAAAAAAAAAACACTTCGTTAAGAATTTTTTATCGATTCGCAGTTTTTATGCAATTAAAATCTTTAGAAATGACTTTCTTCATGTTGACTGGTTCAAGAAAAGTATGTATAAATTGTTATTACACTTATACAAGTTCACTTCTCCACACTTGAACAATTTTAAATTTGCTCTTACTGACGGTGCTCTTCCAGGAACAAAATTACTGAAAACTGTCAAAAATAAATTTTTAATGTATAATAATTTGTACTTACAATATGCATGCATATGTTCTAATAAGATTCACGAATTAAGTACTCTCTTCTGTGCTACCAAAACCTGCTGCATAGGCACAGAAATACAGAGAATTCTAAACAAATAGTCTCATAGCTTAATAAAATACACATTGGGGAGGTCGTTGATAGAATTATATGGTTTATCTAGACACCACTCATTCCTCACTATCTGTGTATTTGTAGCTCCAGGTCTCCGTCTTTGGCAATTTTCTCATTATGCTTGCCCCTTAGATTGTTGTTGTTAGGTGTGGCGACTTCTATCAGTGTTTATTACTTAGATGTTTTATTCACTAAAATGAGATACGGTATGATATGTATGATCCGTAAACACAGTTATATCCCAGTAGAGCTTGAACTCCTTGTTCTGCAGTTCAAGTTCCGGGTTGTATTTAGGCTAAGGCACTTTCTTTACCTGTGACGGATGATCTTGGTGGCTGAATCGTGTCTTTTCTGGTAGTTCGATGCTGTAAATACTTGGTGTGCTGCTGTAATGTGCTGAATTGTCTCTGATGTTCGACATTTATGTGGATCGAAGAGTCTCTGATAATGCATTTTAGACAGTTTGTCGTTGAGAAAACCTGATTCTGGATAGCTGGTAGAAAGTCTTCGGCTTCAAACAATATTTGCTGTAACATCAATTAGTAGTTCGACGAGATTTTCCTAGTTTATCTAATATATATATATATATATATATATATATATATATATATATATATACATATATTGCTCAAACTTGAAGTTTTTTTTCCAATCTGATTGGTGATGGGAAGTCAGTTCATGGTTCCTCAACTTCAGCGTTGTTGAACTCTCTACCTCCCATATTGTCCAGTGTAGCACAAAAACTCTCACAGTCGTGAAAATATGAGCGTCATTTTGTTAGTTGTTGATCCATTCCTCCTCCCTAGTGGTACCCTGATAGCATTGACTGCTCAATAACATTATGAGAATTATGTGCTTTTGTTGGAAGTATTCTTACTTTTCTTTAATTCTTTCTATTTCCATGTCTGTCCTGTTCGATTTCACAATTTCAAAAGTATAACTGAGTGCCTAGCACGCATGAATGTTGAATGCCTTAAATAAATTGTTACTTTTTAATTTAGTTCGCAGTACCTGCCTCATAAGTCTTACGAACTTGTTCGTTAGTTTGGTCTTCACAGTTCGTTGGCCAATTCTTTGGGCTTGTTTCATGTCTAGATATTTATAGATCTGGTCTGACTCCATTGCCGAAATGGTTTGACTGTTTTGTATCTCAGATGCTTTCGGTTCTTCTTCTCCCTTGGACAGCAAAATGCCTCTGGCGCTTTCTTTATGAGAACATTAGAGAATGTTAGGGTCCTCTGCATTTTCTATAAGCTTCCTCATAGTTCAAGCGGTTCTAAATAGCCGTGCCTTTTGCATAGCCTTACGTGTTTGCGTTATTATTTATAGTTTTTTTTTATTATTTATGTTTCCTCATGTCTCTTATTTAGACGACGGGAGTAAAGAATCTTCCCGTGTAGTTTTACTGAACAAAAAAACTATATACAATTTTTCCATTTTTATTCTTATAAACTTTAATTGATTTTTTTTTCGACTGCTTTGGCCCTGTGTTCGTTGAGACATTTCTTTCCTATTCCTTTCTCTTTCGAAACAACCTTGCTCGAAATAACCAATATCTGGTGGACTGGACTTCCTCATGAATATACCAGCATCAAAGGCATGGTGACGATCTCATTATTGAAGAGAAGTAGTGATACCATACCAAAGGCGTATAATTTTAACAGGCGCTCTACCGGATAACCTTATTTGGTAGACAAGCGGGTCCAAAACCGACAATAGTAAAGGTTCCGGAATATACGGAGCCACACCCAGACCTAACATAAGTGAGAAACTGTAGCAGCACACCCTGGAATTCCAGGTAGAAATACATGTTTTTGATATCCGTCTTCAAAAAAAATCAAGGAGGGGTTACAAGAACAGGACCGTTCTCATTTTTTCCAAGAGTGAAGGAGCGTTGGAAATTCTTGCATCAAAACAGGTCTGAGATTGTCTTTCATTCATTCTGGCGAGAGGATAAGGTTATTATTCAGTGGGTACCAGCACACTAGGGTTTTCTAAACAATGAAAATTCGGACTAACTTGGAAGACAAGGATCTTCTACTAATTTATTGTATCGGTATTAGGCATTATTGAGGTTACCATTCGTTGGTGATTATTTAGTAAATAAACCATCAACTCCTAATCCACTGGAACCATATTGCCAGCCACAGATACAGCAAACTAAGTCATAAAATCCTGCGTTTTAACAGATAACAGGTTAGGCTGGTAACAAGACTAATAGCCGGCTACTGCAGTTTAACGAAACATCTACATACAACGAAGAATCAACATGTAGACTATGTGATGAAGAAGACGAAAGAGCTCCACACATCATGTCCTGACCTACCGGAGACAACCTCAAGAATCTCTAAATCCGAAAGACTTATACTCAAAGGACAAACTACATAGAACAGATATAACAGAAGACACAATAAGTCACTAGGTTGCAGTGTAAGGGCTTCTCAACTCTCACCTCCTATACCATTCAATAAATCAATCAACTATATCAAGTTTTTCTCGATCTATTCTTTAAATTTTTGCCTCTCGTTCTGGCTTCCCTTACATTATTTATCTATATATGAAATGTTCTATATAATCGTAGATACGTAAGTTTCATTTCTACATTTTGTTTATTAAAGGCGTTATTTCTAGCATTTCTATTTTTAATTTTTTTCATTCTTATAATGCTCAAAGTTGTTCTGAAGTTCGTCGTCTCTGCTGCTTTGAGTTTTCACACTCGTAGTTCAACTTTGGCCTTTACATCATATATCGGTAATTTTGTTTCCATTGTCACATCTTATTATTTAGAAAACCTCTATTTAGTTCTCCACTAATGATCCAGTTTTGTGTAACCTGCTGCCAATATAATTATCTGTTACTTGTTCAATGTTAATTATTAACTCATTGGTTTTGCAACTTCATTGCATTTAATTTTCTCTTTGTTGATGTTTATTTCATCTAGTTTAAAAAATGTTTAAATACTTTTTTATATTTTTGCCATTTTCAGCCAACAAAACACTATCAGCCGTAAAATACACACAACAATTTATGCTACCTGTGCTATATATATTCCATCCTATATTATATTTTCTGAATTTTTGTTTATATTTCTATTATTTATTGTCTACTGTCTCTTACCTTTTCAGTTGTTGTTAATTCTTCTTGTATGTTCGATCTGGGTTTGATAAAACATGTGAATAAACTTTTGATAACATTTATTATAGTTCTGTCAATTTAGCGTCATTTTTTCCATAATTTTTATTTGACCCCTCTTTTAACTGAGTTAAAGGCATTCTCCATGTCCGTAAAACCCAGATTATAAATAATTTTGTTCTGAAGTGCATTTTCTGTTATTTGTTGGAGTGTGAGCGCATAATGCTGTAACTTGTGTCACTGCCTAGATCCACTCTTGTGGTTTTTTTTATCTTTCTTTCTATTATTTTTCTTATTCTGTTTTTTAATATCATTTCGTAGACATTTCCACTAACGCTAATTAATAATATTTCTCTCTGGTTTTTACATTTAATTATGTATCCCTTTATGTAAATCCGAATCACCTGATCATTTGGCAAGTTTTAAGGTACTTTCTTCTTGCTTCAGGAGGAGTTTATATTTAGTACGTTGTTTCCTGCCAATTATTCCACTTTTTCTCATATCGATTTTCTTTACTCTATATAGTTAGAACTGCCATTTGCTATAACTAAGCGCGAAAAAGATAAATAGACAACCCATTCAAAACTCGTAAAATAAATCAGCGTTTTTATATACCCGTGCTGAAACAACCAACACAGTTCCTTAAAGCGATAAAACTTAATTAAATAATGTGTCCTGTAGGCAATTTTATAATTCCTATATGAGGAATTACTTAATTCTATTATATCTTGTCCAGTTCTACAGTAAACTTTCCTGCCAACACAAACTCAATACAAACTGCAAGACAAAACAATTACCAAAGTCGATTCAGAACATGCAAAACCCGAAAAGATAACCTCTTTGGACTCTGCAAGTTTATACAACAAGTTGGCGACTTTGCGGTTGCACAAATTGTCTTTTAAGCGCTATTCAGTGATAAACAAGTTATCCGACAGGCAAGTGGTCACATGCAAGTCTGAAGATAACTTAATTTCCTACTAGGTATGGTTAACTTTAGTCAGTTCTTGTTTGTATTATATACAGTTCGTTGTAATCGAAATTCATTTAAAATTTTTCGAATTTGCGATTATAAAAAAATACATATGTAGATGAAAAACGTATTTAATATAAATTTCTTAGTATTAAATTTCTTAGAAACCCTCTTTGGGCGTGTTGGTTTTGTGTATGTTTGAAACCAATTTTGTAATTCTTTAAGAAGATTTTAAGTTGGCATTGACATATATATATATATATATATATATATATATATATATATATATATGTATATGCGGATTGGCCTTAATATACCTAAAAAATATATATTCATTTGCATGAGTAATTCTTGTTCTTTTACCATGAACTTTCTCAATAACTAAAGTAGCTTTAAAATAAAAATCCTATTTCTATTTTACGGGAAATTAGGAGCTACTTATGAAAAACATATGTAATATAAGTTATCTAGTATCAAATTCCTTAGATTGCAACTTTGGGCTTGTTGGTTTTTATATGTGGAAAATCAATATTAAAATTCTTCAGGAAGATTTTGAGTTCGCGGTAACAAACATATTCACCTTCCTTAGTAGGCCAACTCAAAGGTAAATATAGTGACGTAAATTCGGAGATAGACGAGACCTACCAGGGGTGTTGGGGGCAGTGTAAGAACAAACCTTACATAAAACGTAACAGCAAAAAATAGGGTAGAGTCAGTCAGTTTAAAACAGGTTTTTCGAATCTACAAGCCAAGAAAAACATTTTGGAAAAAAAGTTTCAAATAAAAATTACAGAGGTTTTAAACACCTACAATCTGAGCTTTCACGCGGTCATATCTGTTAATTTGTTGTTGCAAAAAATTTTAAAAAAGGTTTCAAAATCGGCCATTTTTTATATCAATTATTTATTGCAAAATTAACTTTTTTTGCACTTTTTTTCTTTTAAAGAGAAGCCCTCGTATTTTTTGATTTTACTGAGATATTGCTAATTATTTATCCCAAGGTGCAAAATATTGATTACTATAACTTTTTTTTTGGCTCCACAAAGATTTAATTTTTTCGTGAAGGCCTAGACTTTCATATCTTCTTAGGAGCAAATCAAAAAATTAATTTTCAAATCCTTAAATATCGCTCTAAAAATTTTTTTTTTAATAAAGAAATAGTTCTATCACGCGCGCGTGGTAACTGAACTCTCAGCTTCAAATCAGCAGCGCACGGAAAAATTCGCTGCAGCAAAGACCGATTTTGGTGTTTTTTTTTTAATCTAAGGTAGCTCGAAAAATTATGAATATGGCACACCCCCTTTTTTAGAGAGATTTTTAAGGGTTCGAAAATTAATTTTTTTAGATTTTGAGAAGGTCAAAATGGTCACCCAAAAAAGGCTATAGCAACCAACATTTTGGATCTTGGGATAAACAAATACAATATCCCAGCAATAAATTATCTAATTTACTATTATAAAATATAATTCTGTTCAAAATGATGAGGCCTTCCCTTTAAAATCAAAAAGTGTCAAAAAAAGTTAATTTTGCAATAAATACATGATATGCAAAAAAAGAGCTAAATTTAAGGGTTTTTTTTGGCATTCTTGCTATAATAAATCAACGAAAATGATCGCACAAAAGCTCAAAGAGAGTAAGAAGTTGCACGGTAATCACTATAAAATAATATTAAACCAAGAACGGGGCCTTTGACAGAGATGATGTTTGCGAACAAATGATGCCTCATATTTTGATTGGTGTGCATTGTCACGTGATTTGGGAATGTTTCAATTGCCTTTTAGTTGTCAAATAAAAATGAAATTCCTTAAAAATAAAGAAATAAATTATGTTTTATACGATTTTTATCATGGAAACTACCGTTTCGCGGCAGAAATACATTTTTATTTGAATATAGTCAACATACCTATTATGACATCTATAATGGTCCACGTTCGGACCTTCGCAGGTTAATCGTATGTTGCGCCTGCGCATTACTTCCAATAAAAGAGCACTTTCGCGACATAACGAATTAATGATATCACCAGATGCAATGAGTTGGGGTCTGTACACTGCGATCTGGTAGATCTATTGTGCCCCCCTATTGCTACCCAGTCGTAAGAGTTACCTTGTTAGCTAGAGCAGGTCCTCCAGTCCTATTTTCTTCAGGAATCTTAGGATGTTGGACGGTTTTAAGGTGGGTAGCTCCCCTTTTTCAATTTGGTGTGCTCTCAAGAATCGCATCCCAGGGTTTTCTAGAGCGCTGCACTCTGCAAGGATATGAATAGAGGTTTCGTCCTCCTCCTCACAGAATCTGCACTCTTCTCTTTCTACCAGTCCGGGTTTCTTGAGGTGTTCCTTCAGTTGGCAATGCCTCGTCAGGACCCCTGTTAGAACTCTGAGTTGGTTTTTACTCAAGCTTGTACATTCTTTGAATCTCTTTTGGTCATAGTTCCCCAGAAGTATCTTCGCTTCTTTCAATCCTTGCAGCTCCGTCCAATAATTGGATTTCCTGCTTTCTTCTTCTATCTTTGGTTCTTCCAGCATTACGCTGCTACTGATTCCACAGAAAGGCTCTGGTGTCAGAAATGGTATCTCAGCGCCTTTCCTCACGGGCATGTCTACTATTTCATTCCCTTCCATCTCAGTATGTCCCGGTACCCATATGGTGGTGACTTTATTATTCTTATTCAAATCATTCAGTTCCTCTAGGCATTCTCAAACCTCTGGGTGGAGATAGTTTTTCTCCTTGTTAAATTGAATACACCCTAATGGCATTGTATTTCTTCCTAGAAAATGCTTGGTGGCTTACACAGGCTTTCGTAGTGTCTGGTGTCGGATCCATGCACTCCTACTCTAATTCCCTCTGTTGTTTTAGAGCCATCTGTATACCATATAGTGGATTTCTTGCTGAGTTTTTAATGGTATTTCTATCCCATTCGCTCTTGATACTCAACTTTGTGTTGAATTTCTTTTTCATTTCATCTTAGGGTATGTCCAAGATTTGTCGATTTCAGGATGAGAGATTAGGCCTTCGTTTTTTGACTTCATCTCTCATCACCTTATAAATCTTCCTCTTCACCATGTTCTCTAGAAACCCATGTAGAGATGTGAGGTTTAGGAGTACTTCCATGGCGGCCATTGGGCAGGTTCTTATTGCCCGGATTATACATGCATAGGCCAGTCTTTCGAGAATTTAGCTCCCATGTTGGCCAGACTGGTTCTTTTGCTGCAAATCACTGCCCCATATGTCTCACTATTGCAGTGTACATTCACTGCAGGATTTTTGGGTTTCTATCCCATCTTTTTCCCGCAGATTCTCTATAGATCATCAAGACTTTTGTAGCCTTATTGGTAACTTCTTTTTCATGCTTATTCCAGAGGGGGAATAACATTCCCATCCATTTTGACGGTCTTTAGGTTGAGGTTTATTTTCCTTGTAAAGGTTACTAGGGTGGTTTTGGTGAGGTTGATGTTTAGTTCCATCATCTGGCACCATTCTCTGATGTATTCTTAATTTTAAGAGTGAACAACCAGTCCAATGAAACATGAAACGTTTGTTCAACTCCAAAAAATTGTAACATTAGAATGAAAAATATGAAACATGATCTTTCACGATATAAATTGATTACCTTATAATAAAACATTTACCTAATGAGTGTGTAGTCGGGATTTCTTTCAAAAGCTTTGTTACAATTTCAATTCTTTTGTTTAAGTAGAATTACGCATGCTCTTATTTGAATTACGCATTTTGAAACCGAAAGGAGTTATTTATTCCTTTTTAAAACTTTTAAAACTACTAATGTTCAATGGCATCATCGCAAAATGGAGCACATCGATAGGAAAATAAAATATTTAATTTAATTTATGAGTATCAATATTTTATATATACCTACATTGAACTATTTTTCAAGTTTTTAAATTTACATTGAAAATATACAACTTTTTGTATCCCACTTACATAAAAAAGTATTTAAATTCATCCAAGCTTGAAATTTATCTCAAAACCTTTTCGCATAGTCTTTATCAAATATGACAGGCATTTTTTCTTCAGAGTTTTCTCCCCAGGCAACACCTTTTTCTTGCAAACAAACAAAACAAATGACATGGAGCATTTACTTTATATATGGTGACAAAAGTAACACAAAATGTCCGCATATATCCCTGTCCTAAGGTGTAATTTTAGCACATCGGATAAGAGATACAGAACGCTGTGTAAACAAAACATGTAAATGATGCCATTCACACTGTTTTCACATTTCTTTCGAAGGCTACAAGTGTTTATTGAGGAAAGGTATCTCTAAATCGTCCCATTCACGAGCAGATGCTGCACTGATTACGTGCTTTGCGCCATTTTTGTTACGCTTTTCTGAGCTCAAGAGAGAAAACTTTTTGTTATGGCGGGATTAGGCTTTTTAAAGATGCTGAATTTAAATAACATGGTTGTGTGGGTTTGTTTAAAAAGGAAGTACACGTTTTAAGAAGAATATTAACATGTAGATTCACTAAAAAGATTTAAAATTAGAATACATTTATAATATACAGGGTGTCTCTAAAATGTTACATTGACTTTAAATTCATAATTTAAATAGCAAAGTGTTGTTATTAATTTCAAACTTTATCCTTAACACGATAAAGTTTAGAATTGTGTGAAGAATATCATTTTTAAATTTGTGTCTCCTACAAATTATTAATAGTAAAGCTCAGGAAGGTTTAAATCTAAATTAGGAAATATGAGGTTATAGTTCATGGAAATTAAACATTTTTAGGGAAAAAAATGTAACTAGCGATTTTATTGCTGAAAAGGGTATATTTCAGCATTACTAAAAACATACTTCGATGGAAATTCATACGATCCATGGCTTACAAAATGGCGGCTAAAAAATGGTCATTTTTTTCAGTTTCTCCAGTTGATCTTGAAAAATAAGGATTGTATGAAAAAATGTTTCAAATAAAAGTTGTAGATAATTGAAAAAGTTATAAGTGGCGCCACTAGTTATCGAAATATAATTTTTTCTCTCGGAAAATTCCATTTTTTTATTTATAATTAAACGATATTTATTAAATAATTATCGCTTCAGAATTCTAGAAAATGATAGATATTTTTGACCCAAAAAAATGTGTTTAATCCGAAATTTGTGAGTTAGATAGTTTTGGAGAAAGTCGAGCTCAAAGTTGAAAATTCGATGTCGATTATTATTCTTCCTAATAAAGATACAGCAACCAGGTTGACAGCCATTTGTTTGAAATGACGTATATTTTCAAGGTATATTTTCAAAAATTTTTTTTTTTGATTTTCCGTCAAAAAAAAATGCGAAAAACGGTTTTTTGCACTCGGAAAATTGCAATAACTTTTTTGTCAGTGTAATTACGATTATTTTAGTACGTTTATTAGATTATTTTAATCTCGTCAATTCTCTACCATATTAGTCATTTCTGAATTGGTATAATATTCAGCCATTGCGAAAAATTTAAAAATTAAAAGATAATTTCTAAAATTAATCGATAAAAGTTTATCAGATTGAATAGCTTTACAGTACTCTTTTGTAATTAATGAAGATACTTATCATTATTAATTCGTTGTTATATAAAATTTCATTGTTGTTGGATTATTGGCTCTTTAACACGCTCTAGATCTCTGGAAGCAGTCTTAAGCCTGTGGTTTGAGCCAGATTACTGTACCCACTGCAAGAACTTTTAAAGCTATGTAAAGCCAAAATTCAACCATCTTTATAATTTTGCCCTTAAATTTGGTTGAATTCTAATTTGAACTCAGTAAAATCCTTAAAAGATGATAACCTAAAATTTTGGAACCTAATTATTTCTTAAAAATTATTATTTCAATAGGAAAAATAAGAAAACGAAGGAAAAATATGTACAACAACTAGCTCTCTCTAGAAAAACATTTCGACCACCTTATGGTCTCGTTAGTGGAGGAAACAACAATCTATATAAAATATAAATTCTGAGACATGTCGGCAGGATATTAAATCTGCTGACTATTCGATATCAGATTGAGAAATATCTCTACCCTAACGACATCTATATATTGACAAGAGTAGTGCGAAATTTAAAAGTTAAGATATTAGTAGAAAATAAAAAAATCTATTTTCTTCCGTGTTTAAATAGTTGCCTATATATATTCTCCTTTCAAGCAGAGAGAAGGAAAATATATATTTAAATAGTGTATTTCCTGCAAATACAATTCTGATTCTCGCTCCATACGCATTTCAACTACCGTATGATTTCGTCAGGAGTGGAGCTGCATCAAACCGGGAGCAATATTTGTTGGATACAACTCTCTCTCTCTCTCTCTCTCTCTCTCTCTCTCTCTCTCTCTCACACACACACACACACACACACACACACACACACACACACACACACACACACTCACTCACTCTCTTTCTCTGAATTATTTGTATTTCGTTGTTTCCTATATATTGTGGCGTATTGTCTGGAGACATTATTTTGGTTTTTGCCAAGTTCCTGCTTAATCCAACTCTCGCTGAAGTATTTTTCAATCCAGAGAGCATTTCCTGTAAGTTGTTTTGATCTTTAGTTAGTTAGTTAGTTTAAAGGTTAAAGGCGCATCAGTAACTCAGACCATTTAGCGCCTACTGTAGAAATTGTTGGAATCAATTAAACCCTACTATAAAGATCAATATGCCTCAAGAAACACAATAAGCGTTTGGCTTTAGCAAGATCAAAAGACATAACTGTTACAAAGTCATTAGGAGTTAGATACCTCTCTCTAGCGTTTCTGTATGAGGGACAGTCAGAAACTATGTGTTTTATAGACAAAGGGGAAAGACAAGACGGACACTGAGGGGGGTCCTCGTTTTTAAGGAGAAAGGAAGGAGTCATTCTGCAATGTCCAATGGCTATTCTCTTCCAAACAACATTTTCCCTTCTGGACAGTTGGGGGAAGTGATATGTCTCTGAGAAATTTCTCTTTATGTGGAAGAGTTTATTGGGGTTTTCTAGAGCTTCCCAGCGAGCCTGCGCAATGTTGCGAATAATGTTATCAATGTGTCTATTGAATTCTTTGGGGTTGAGTAAAGAGAAGAAAGGGGTGCCCTCAAGGATTGCAGATTTTGCTTGAGTGTCGGCCAATTCATTCCCCTCTATGCCGATGTGGCTTGGGGCCCACATGAAAGCTATGTACAGATTACGTTGGGATCCCATTTTAAGGAGGTCGAGAATTTGATTCATGAGAGGGTGGGATGTGTTAATGGCTTGGATCGATCTCAGGCAGCTGAGGGAATCAGAGATGATTAAATGATTGGGGGTGGAGGAGTGCTTAATTATCTCTCTAATGCATTGCTTGATGTCAAACAACTCAGCTGAAAAAATGGATGAAAGGGGATTTAACTTCGTTTTGTTACATGAAAAGCTGGTTACGGCAGCTGAGCCTACCCCTTGATCCGATTTGGAACCGTCGGTAAACGATAGTTTGAAAGATTTGAATCTAGAGTTAATTAGGCTAAGGAAGTGTTGATTGGTGATGGAAGGTAAAGTATTGTTCTTATTATACTGCAGAAGATCAAAATTGATTTCAAAATGGAGATAATCCCAGGGGGGAAGATCTGAGGGAGGATGGGGGTAGTATCGGGAATGGATATGTTATGAGAGGCTATAAACGCAGAAGCTTTGTCATTGGTACTCAATGTGATATTTGAGACGACCGGGAAATCAGAAGGGTTAAGGATTTTATCATAATCCAAAAGGAATGGTCTAGATTTGACAGATATGACGTATTTTATGAGAAAAAAAGAACGTCGGAGATATAGAGGAGGAGTGTTAGTAATGCACTGAAGACTGACTATTGGGGAGGTGCGAAAAGCACCAGTGGATAATCGTAGGGCTTGGTTCTGGATAGGGTCAAGGGAAAAGATATACGAGGGTCTAGCCGAGTCATAAGCAATGCACCCATAATCCAGCTTAGGGAGAATGATGGAATTGTATATTTTGAGGAGCGTGTGGAAGTTTGAGCCCCAGGTGGTATGTGAGAGAAACTTTAATAAATTGAGATCCTTAAAGCATCGAGCCTTAAGGGAGGCAAAGTACGGACGCCAGTTAAGCTTATCGTCAAATATTAGGCCAAGAAACTCAGATTGGCTGTCCATAGGGAGATGTCTACGGTTTAGTGAGATAGAGTTTAAGCAGTTTCTCTTTTTACAAAAGTGAGTGACCGTTGATTTAGACTGGCTAAAAGTAAAACCTGCCTTCATTGCCCATGATTGCAGTTTCTGAATGCATAGCTGAAGTTGTCTTTCACAGGTGATAGAAGATTATGAGGCAATGTATATAAGTAAGTCATCAGCGTAGAGATCTTTACTTATTAATACCACGTCATCCGCAAAACGTAAATAGTTGAGATATCTACCAACGATGTTAATGCCCTTATGTTCCCAGTTTAGTTATTTAAAGACATTTTCTAGTGTTAAAGTAAAGAGTTTAGAGGAAATCGTATATCCTTGTCGCACCCTCTCAATCAATATAATATTTATCTTCTGTGTTTCTAGGTCCTCTGTTATCTTTATTGTAAATATATTTCAGAAGATTTTTGTATCTGGAGTCAATCCTTGCATTATACATTGCTTGAAATATGGCCCATAGCTAGACAGAGTCAAAAGCCTTGCTATAATCAACAAATGCTAGGTGGATTTGACTATTATACTCTGTGCATTTTTCGATTAGTAATTTGATGTTCTGTATATGCTCTGTTGTGCTAAAGCCTTTTCGAAACCCAGCTTGTTCTGGAGGTTGATGGGAGTCAAATTTGTTAGTCTATTAGTTATAACCTTTGTAAGCAATTTGTACGGATATGACAGCAGACTTATGGGGCGATAATTTTCGATGTCTAATTTGTTGCCTTTTTTGTATAGGAGGATGACATGAGCGTTTTGCCAGTTATCAGGGATTTTGCTGTTTTAAAGACATTTATTTAAAAGAATACTCATTAATTGTAGCGTTGCAGACTCTCCAAGCTCCAACATTTCTCTAGATATACCATCTTCACCTGGGTCACGATCAGATTTCATTTGTGACAAAACATGTTCCAACTCTTCGATTGTGATAACAGGTATTTCTTCTGAACCAAGATTTGTAATATTGGGGAAATTGATGTCTGGTTTTGGGTTAACTGAAGTGTACAAATTTAAATGGAACTCTTCTAGGATGTTAGCCACTTCGTTTCGTCCATTTTTGTTTTCTCCCTCTTTATCTTTAAGTTGGTTTATATTGCGTTTATCAATTGAGTTTATAGATTTAATACCTTCATATTTTTGTTGTTTTCTCTGTTGGTTTTAATCCCACACCTCTAAGGTTTGCCTCAAGGATTTTGGGGGAGGCAAAAAAAATTCGCTCTCACTCAAATTTGAAAACCTCCCGATTTTCCGATGTTAGACTGAAAAATATCGCCATTCGAACTATATTTATCAGAATAGTGTGAAATTTAAAAATAGATTTCGGTAGCAAATAAACTGATCGTATATATCCTTTCTTTTTTTCTGCTTTAAAGTGGAATATATATATATATATATATATATATATATAAATATATATATATATATATATATATATATATATATATATATATATATATATATATATATATATATATATAGGTAACAATTTAAACACGGCAGAAAATAGATTTATTTGTTGCCTACTGTAATCCTAATTTTTAAATTTGGCACTATTCCTGTAAATGTATAGATGTCGTTCGATTGGCGATTTGTTGCCATCGAAAAATCGGTAGATTTAATATCCTGTCGACATATCCTGGAATTTATATTTTATATAGACAGTTGCTTTCTGAGAATGTCAACGAATCTATTAGACAAGTCATAATTTCTAGAGTATTATGTGTATCAAAATGAGAATTGGTACAGGTAAATGTTATGTGAAGAGGAGAGTTTTCGCATATTTTCCATTTTCCGGTCACTTCCGGTTTCACCGGAAATGGCCCCGGTTTTGAATTCTTAAATAGAATACCCTGTATATTTTAACATCTTTGGATTTCTGAGACAATTCTAGATCAGAACGTGACATTTTAAAAACTTTTTACGTCTACATCATTTTTTTAGAGCCACTTTTAAAATTGCATCTAGGTGGCCATGATCGGACGCAAACTAATCTAACTGCCTTAGGTAATGTCAAAAAAATACAATCGCAAAGTTTTAGTGACTAGTATGAAAGACAGGAATAAGACAAGTTGACAAAATTACGTTTTCATTTCTAACTGTTTTTTCTTCCTCTTCAAAGGAAAATACATACAGGTAATTACTTCTTATTTCCTGCTATTGAGAAACACAGCTTTGTAAGCTCATGTTTCATAGCAAGCGCAGATAGTAAAATAAAAATAACATACAAATATACAGTAAGACGTCAGTAAAATTAAAATAAATTTAATTATTTGAATAACAATTGATACTTGAGATGTGAAAGTGAAGTCATTGTTTCTTTTTTTTTTCAAATTAAAGTCCTCTATATTTCTTAGACAAGATAATTTCATATAAACTGTAAATGATGCTTAAGCACATATTCAAAGTTATTTTAAAAATATGGGGCTTTCCATTTTAATTTCGTACATAAATATTTCAAGTATACGCAGAAAATTTTGGAAACAACAAATCAAATTAATGTTTTTATGTAGTACCATAAGTATATAGATAAGAACATAAAATAAGAACTTTTACTTGAAGAATGTATATTTCTGATTTGCAATTTAAAAAGTCTTGAAAACGCATCCTATTATTTTATTCTTAGGCATTTAATTTTAACTTAAAATTTTAACCTTTTAAATCACCTATATGGTCTAACTTAAAACTAGACTAAGTTGATAATAATAATAACAAGTACAGCAAAACAAAGATTAATTGTATAGAGAAAGTTGAGCTGCACACATTCCATCACCTCTAAATTTCACCATGACAGAACTGACAACAATCTATCAATAAACCCTGCCTATACATTAATTTTAAATTCATGTTGGTAACACATAAACTTTATTGCATGCGGATTTTCGTCAGCATATATATGTTCATTATGTAACTTTGTCATACCCCTCCTTATACAGCTACATTCATCGGTAAATAAAATTTTTCTATGAGAATTTACATCATGTGTTCTCCGTTCAATAATGAACCAACAGAAGTGTTAATTGGAGCGAGAAAGATAAAAACTCTTGTACTATTTAGAAGTGGAGAGGATGCAAGAGTTGTTCTGCTAACTGTATCCTTAGAAAAATGTTTGATGGTTTGCGTCTATTTGAAAAAATTTCTGTTTATGCTCTCATTGATTTTCAACCATTTTCTTGGCAATAATAGTAAGCTACTATCATATTGCTAAGTTCTTCGTTAGAGTAATATTTGACGATAATAATTTAAGTGTCATATTTCAATGAGCTGTACTGTCAAACCGTACCCACTAGTTAGCTTCATGATTAAGGTCAAGCTCAGCACCAAACATTTTGTTCCGGTACTCTCTATTTTTTGCAGAGAAATCCTAACTCAAGTCCTATATTACGATGAGTTTTACATTTAAACCATATCCATTAATCACTAGGTTGAAGTTAATTTTTAATTCATTATACCTACTATCACTGAAGTTGTTGATAAAAGAAATGGCACATCGGTAAAGGTGTTGATATATCCCGTGACCATTATTTTCACTCCATCAAACCTGCTTCCGACGACGAATCTACTGTGAGATTATACCTGCTTTGAGAACGCTTGGACAAGGACGATATTAACTATTTGACCAAAAGGAATGAGAAGTCCTGTGGTCATTATTTCTCTTCTGAACGATTTCAAGAAACCACGAATTAAAAAGGTGGTTCTTGGGTTGCGCTGACCTTAAAAATGCATGATCAAATTTGAAATTAATACTGTGGCTAAGGTCAAGGACAAGGTCACAGCATAATTTCTTTTTATGATAATCGTTATGTTGTGTGAAGAGATTCTAGCTGAAACGTGGCGCAATAGTTACAAGGTAGGAGTCGACTCTTGATGCGTTAACTTTCTAATACCTCTGAAGCTTTTGATTGAGGATTGCGGTTGTAATAACTGTTTATCTCGACGACGGGAACTATAACATATCCCAGTTAAAGAGAAATGTACCAGGATCTAATTTCCATAAGGTTCGAGCAAGGTCCTTTCTTAGACCAGTCCTAAATTTGGATAAACTCTGAAAGGAGTCTACATCCAGGCTCAGTACACAACAAAACATATAAATTTGATTATATCTGTTCGAAGCAACACCTATTAGGTATAACTTGTTTAGATGCAAGATATCAAGGAATAAGAATTTTTATTTAGAATATTAGGGAAGTGCTGCTGATGGCACCCTCTGCATTGTACATCAAATCTGTAATCATCTCTTAATTTCTCATCCTAATAAATCCCAAAATAACAAATTTAGTGCAGATCAAGCGAATATTAAAGCAAGTATTTACAGAGAAATTTAGAAAAATTATAAATTTGACACCCTATATCTTCGAAACTACCAACTTTTAGATTAAGGTAAATTGGAATAGATCCTTATATTTTTAGCCCAAAGAATTTGCGCTGGTATTTATAATATTTGGTTTTCTTTTCGGATTGTAATATTATGTCTCAAGTATATATATTCTTTTACACACTCTAGGCTGTTATCCTTTATATTGATTAGGGAACTTCTCTTGTCCATAGCCTGAAGCGAAAGATTAAGTAAGTTATGTTTAATAATTTATGCAATGAGTGAAAAAAATTCCTTAAACTTCTATCCGCTATTTTAATATGCTTTTCAACAAAAAGCTCATCTTTTGTGACAAAATTA
This sequence comes from Diaprepes abbreviatus, assembly GCA_034092305.1. Taxonomy (NCBI): domain Eukaryota; kingdom Metazoa; phylum Arthropoda; class Insecta; order Coleoptera; family Curculionidae; genus Diaprepes; species Diaprepes abbreviatus. The sequence goes on from JASJET010000129.1 coordinate 8,021,629, forward strand.
TGTACATACATGCTTTCAATTAATTCAAGTAGGCCCATATAACACCATTGCATAAAATAATAATAATGCCAATAAATGCAACGAAAATCTAACATAATACATGCCCATCATATGTATGTGAGTGATCTACCATTTCATATTTTTAATTATTTATTTCTCATATCTACATATCCCGTACATATACTTTACAAAGCTTTTGCTTAAAACTCTAAATATACTTGTGCGACATCGAGGGGGTCTCTAGATACTCCTTATTTATCAATATATATCTTTATTACTTACAAAACAGGTTAGTTCACGTTAAAGATCTACTTATATTAATAAGATACATTTTCTAGTAATTTATCTTACATTTTTTAAAATCCTTCTGACTCACATTATACGCAATTTGTTTTATTTTTAGTTTAAAGCAGAAGCTTCCCTTGGTAGCGTGCTACGTCCTACGCTCGAGCCTCGGTTTGGCATATTGGGTTAATATTTCCCTCTAAGCAAACTAATAAGTAAAAAGAAAAAACAACATTTTTTCTTAAAAAGGTCTCTTCTCCAAAATATATTAAGTGCAATGTTAAAATAAAACTAATTGTAAAATATATCACCACTCTCAATATACTTTAAGCTACATTTTCTGAATAGTGTGACAGAATCATCAGATCATAGACTCCTGCTAATGACATATTGAGGTAGCGTTAGCCATTTTATCTATAACCAATTTGCTACCACATATTAAATTGTAGCAATTTTAATAACCTACAAATAAATTTCACCATTTTTACATTTTCTTATTCTTATTTTTTTCAATTGGGGAAAAAAAATGGGTAACAGACTCAAACTTTGTACATAATAACAAATATTAATATTACATTTTATTGATTTTATTTAAATATTCTTTTATTTTCTTATGATGGGAAAATTTGCTCAATTTAAGTAAAAGAAAACTCTCTCACGGTCGGCCACATGTGGTGGTTATCACTTTAGTACTTAACCTTAACCCCTAACCTTGTGGATTTTAAGACTATTAAGTTACTTTGACTGATTTATATTAAAAACTTCGAGAGGGTAGAACAGTTTAGATTTTGTGTCACATAAATTTACTAAGTTTATGTTGTTTTTTTTTACAGAAAAATTAACTACCCCAAAAGTAATAAAACAGCTTAATTTTAAATATGTTAATAGATTTATATTTTTCTGATAGGTGACTATTTTTGGCCAGATATAAGATATACATTTCAACGGTCCAAATTTTTATACAGAAGGACTCAAGTGAATTCTTCCATTTAGAAGAATTTTATTTAGATTTAATATATTTTAAAATAATTAAAAATCACAATGAACTTTTGTTACAATGGAAATAACAACAGTCTTACATTTTTTATTTTATTTTTAACCGTTTGCTGTTTACAAAACAAAGTGAAAATATGATAGTTTTTTTAACCAATATTCCACCTAAAATTCGCTTGGTATAATTTTTATCTCCGTAAACCTTAGACCTGAGCCATTTTGATATCATTCTAATCTTCCGAAGAGCTAAATCGACTTACGTAATTCTTGATCAGCTTCTCTATAATTGTTCTTTAAGTTGGTGCTCGTGTTCAGTTTAATCACAAGATTTTGTCTGACCTATTATAGATCTAGAATTAAATCTTAAAGCAGTTTTGACACTTTTACTGCTTGGTAAACGTATTATTTTAACTGTTAGGAGGATGGTGCAAGTATATACTCTTTATTTATCTTGTTCTTGTTATTAGAGTTCCAACTTTTATGTTTCCCTGTGTATTATCTTCTATTATTAATCACTTATCTTTATCAAAACTGATATATAAACTTTGCCTAATAAATTTTCACGACATTCGAATTTTATTTAAATGTTAGTTTGTAAATATCTTACAATGTTATCAAAATCTTTTTTCGTTGTAGTGCTTATAACATTTATTTTCAATGTTGACTTTTCGGTAAGTAGATCTGTATCAGCAATGCTTTCCATAGACTTAGCCAAGCAGCTTTGGTAGAGAACATTTAATCATCCCAGCTATGTTAAGACATCATAAGGATGGAACTCTATGGCACACTCTGGGTCATATCATGATCCTCTGCTTTTTCCATAATTGTTCGAATGTCCGAGCGGTCCCAAGTAGCACTACATAACTTTAAACAGCTTTGTTAAAGCTCAATCCCTTGATATGAATCGAAAGACTCTTTGATACATCCCCAGTTGTTGATAGAATTATGAGAATTGTGTTCATTTTCGAGACGACTACTTTATTGACGGATTCTAAGAATTTATTTCTAGGTTGGAATCTCTAAGATTTACTGAATCCTATCATTAATTTTCAGGTTAGTCAGAATATAACTATTTCTATACCAAATGGACTATTGAAAGGAAAAGTTGAAGCAACGAAGAATAACTATACATTTTATTCATTTAGTGGTGTCCGATATGCTAAACCCCCCATAGGTATTTTAAGGTTTAAGGTAAGGATGTTTACTCCACAAATTTGGCATTATTATGCATACAAATAATTTGTAAATTGAGATGATATATTTTTGCCAATTCTAGTCCCCTGTTCCCGTTGAACCTTGGAATGATACTTATGATGCCACTTACGAGAAAAATATTTGTTATCAAGCCTATGATAGTAGAACTCAAGAATATGAAAATGAAGATTGTCTATTTTTAAATATTTATACACCAAAAGTAAGTAAATAATATAAATTTTTCGCAAAATCTGATCAAAATCTTCTAGAAAATGACTCTGGGTCGGCTAAAGTTTTAATATCATATTTCTGATATTCTAAACAAAAGCTATATCGTATGTGGGCCATTTTCTTATGTCACTATAGAGATCGGATTTCAAGAACTGAAGAAGAAAATAAACCTATATTTACGTTTAAATATTTGCTAATATATAATATGTATTTTTATTCCAAACAGATAAAGGAAAGAATGTATATAAACAGTTTATTTCTTGCAAATATAATTCTGGTCCTTTCTTCATTGGCAAAGTGCAGCTGATGGCGCCCTCTGCAATCAAAACTGTTATTAAATCTTAATGTCTCCTCATAAAAAATCCAAATTAGCAATTTTGGTGGAAATCTAGCTATTTTTAAGATAAATACTTACAACAAGTTTAAAACAATTATATATTGGACACCCTGTATTCCGAAAACCATCATCTTTTACATTAAGGTAAACTGAGCTAGATCCTCATAGGGAAATGCCAAAAATTTGCTCTAGCCTTCTGTATATTCAACTTCAACGAATTTTTTTACAGATATACAATGCATCTCTGCCAATAATGTTCTTTATTCATGGTGGTGGTTTCATTGGGGGATTTGGTGGCCTACTTGGAAGGTTTGGACCGGAGTTCTTTATAGAATCTGATGTAATACTGGTTACAATTAATTACAGATTGGGCGTGTTTGGTAAGAAAAAAATATTTGTATATGAAAGTATTCTAGCTTACAACCATTAATTTTTAAAAATCATAAGATAATTTTGCTGTCCACAAATTTTAATTTGAATATTTTCCTACTTTAGAAATACTGTGTGTAACGAACTTGGTTTATTACATTTTTTTGAGATATATTTCAACTTTTATTCATAAAATCCACGGAGGACAAGAAGGCCTACAATAACATCAAATGAAAAATAAGACAAAAGATAAATCACAATAAAATGGACTAGGGAACAGAGATTTATTAGTAGGTTCAGGAAAACTGACAATTAGAAAGTTCATTTACACACAATAATAGAAAAGCAATGAATTAACCACTATAAACAACTTTTGTAAGAAACTAGACTGCAATACACTCAAAACACCATAGTATTCAATAATCAGAAAGTTTTAAAACTGGAAAATCAAACGGTCCAGAAGGCGACAACGCAGAGTTACTAAAAATCGAGCTGTAGGAAAACTAAATGGTAGACTATTGAGAGATCTAATAGAAAGAGCAAATATAGAAGAGAACAAAATGGGTTCAGAAGTTATCGATTATATACGGACAAAGGGTTTTGCAAATAATCGGAAAAGGAACAGCTGTAAACTTAAAGATACACATATTATTTATCGATCTTGCCAAAGCATATGATAATATACTTCTTGTTCAATTACCAACATCACTGCAGTTAAAAATCTTTTTAGTGATTCCATCCAAGAAATAAAACTAGAAGTAAAGTTTCAAAACAGCTCCAAGTAATAAAGGGTTTTAGACAATGCTGTTGAATATCTCCAAGTCTGTTAAAAATATATATCAAAAAAACGTTAATGGAATAGAAACAGAAATGGTCTTGAATACCGTTGATCTGTAAATAGTAAGGAAAAACATATGAAGGACTGGCTTGACTTTTAATACCAGCAAAACAAAATGCCTAAATATTGAAACAGACACCAACAATTTACTACTTAGAGAGTCAGAGATACAAGTCTGTGGAGAATATAGATATCTTGGAGTAAGATTCGATTCAACTGGCACAGATGGGAAGGAAGTAAGAGAAAGAATAATTCAATCAAAAAAGCGATAGGCTGTATTAATAGAAGAAGGCAACAGAAATATAATAACTGCAATGAGCTTATTAAATGTAGTTTGCTTTATAAAGCAGAAACAGAGAATTATAGAGAAAGGAAAAAGGATGTTAGAAGCAAAAGAAATAGATACACTAAAAAGATCAGTGCGAGTACCACGAACACAGAGAATACGAAACAGAAATATTTGACAGCAGATGGAAATAAAAGCGACAATTATGGATGACATTAAGATAAGACAACTCACTTGGTACCGAGATGTACAATATATGGCAAACCATAGGTTGTTAAAATAAACTATGAACTGGATACCCCTACACAAAGAGAACATGGAGTGCGAATATGCGGAAAGTAGTTAACACTAATGGCACTTAGATATTGGATAACGCCGTCGCACGTTTTGACCCGACATACATAAATACAACCTTTATTTCTATTCCAAAATTTTATTGATTTCATAAGAATCAAACTACTTAATTAAATTTATTTTTTTATAGGATTTTTATCCACAAACGACATGGTAATTCCTGGAAATACTGGTTTAAAAGACCAAACGTTTGCTCTAAAATGGATCCAGCAAAATATAGAATATTTTGGAGGGGATCCAAATAAAGTTACAATATTTGGACAAAGCGCAGGCTCCGCTTCGGTGTCATATCATCTTTTGAGTCCTCTGTCAGCAGGTAAAGGAATAATATATATTTTTTATGATATAAGCAGTAACTAAAGTTTTCGCTTTCACCTTTACAGAAAACAGCGGTATATATTTCAGTAATATATTTTCTTATATGAGGGGTGAATTAGCCAAACAACTGTTTAAATCGGAACTTTATCAATTTCCAAATTTTACAAAAAACCAGATCTAGATCATAAAATGTTACAATTTTAGGTGATTGACTTAAGGGGGTTTACATATTTCTCTTCCATTTTCTCTGTAATAAGATTCGGTTAATACTAGTAGGCCCAGTAGCTCTATTCTGTGATTCGAAGACTTGTTGTGTCCCAAAACTATATTGGATTTCTCCCAGCATACTTAACCTTTTCGCGAAAATAATTATATTATAACAAGAGATATTCAAGTCCTCTGACATTAAAGTGCATTTTTCAAAGGTGATATGCCTTTAAGCTGCAGGGCTGTGCCATCTCGTAATTTTACTTACACAGAAAATACAACACCGCCTTTAGAAAACATTCCTGTTTTGTGTGTGTGATTTTGAGCTTTTATCTACGCAATTCTATAAAACTGCAATTCTCCTCTAAGCAGGTCATTTAATAAATATTCTCTCTTGTGACGTTCCTGCAAGAGAAAGATAATACTATCCTGTCTTTTCCTCCACTCAAGGCAACATAGCTTATTTGACAGTACTTTATGCATCTTTCGACGCTCTTTTTTTTGCTCTTTTTTTACTGATTTATTGCACTTTAGGACAGGTTATTGGGTATCTACATTAAAGTAATTTTTCTCTCCTCTCCCAGTCTGTTTGCGCAGATATTTGACTCAAGTTCTTTGTTGATTCGAGAATTCGTTCTTCAAGCCTTGTTACAATCTTATTGTGAAAAATTTTGCTTAAAAATGAATATGTAGTAAATTTTCTGAGATTCCAATTACAAAAGCGTATCCATCTTTTCCTGCTTCTATGCTTTCTCCTGTTTTTAATCCATCGATAGGCAAGCAGAAGTATATTTTCACTAGGTTTACTGATTTTACGAGTATATTTGATGATAGTACAGTGTACTTGCCATTCATTTCCTTCACTACAGGTAGCATCAGATATTCTATACGTTGTTTTCACAGGTTTCCCCTCTAAGGGTATGCGAAGGGTTTCAATAGTCACTGGTGGCGTTGTACTTATTGTTCCCATTACTGTTAAGCATTCCTGCCTTTGTACGCTTGAGGTCTTTGCTTGGGCCACTCTTTAATATTCCTTACTCTAGTAGACTCTAGTGTTATTGACTATCATTTGTCTAAAGATCATGATGTATAGCCAGTGTAGTTGTCTTGGTCGTCTGTCTTGCGATTTACCGAATATCCTGCGACAGATCCAAAGAGTTGGTCTCGCATTCGGTAATGTTTTATCCAGTGGGAGGTCCAGGTATACTGTTCATGTATAGTCGCTTCCAAATATTTTACTTCCTTAGTAAATTTATTTGTGTTTCCTTTCAAGATAGGAGAGCTGATCCCATCAAGTTTTTCTTTCCTTGTAAAGGGCACTATAGTTAGTTTTTGAGCATTTATTAAAATTTGCTCACTCTCCCATTATGAGAATACCGTGTTTAGTTTACTTTAATAGAATGACCAAGTGGTTTGCACATACCTACAGATTCAGCTTCTCAGTTCAACTATGGCTAGTAGGTTGTTTCACCTACAGAAACCTGGAGACACCACCGATTCCTGTTAAAATTTCTGGGCGATCCTAAATACAGCCATTTCTCTCCGAAAGACAGTAATTATAATTCTGCTAGCACTGCTTGTACTCAATCCTCAAAAAGGTTCAACTCCCGTGGTATATTGTTAAATGCAAACTCTATGTCAAAAAGGCCACCATAATCTCTTTACCTGAAGATTGGACAATCGTGGCACTCGTGTTGATTTGCCTGTCTGATATGCGTAACAATAAATACTCAAAAATTCTGAAGCAATAGCAGAAAGGAAATTAAAGTTATTGATCTGAGCTATTTGTATTTGAATCTTATATTTTTATCTTTAATATATATTTGCTCTTACCACCTGCCATCTAGCTTAAATAAAGCTGCACACTAAGCTACTTCTTGAAAGTCTCATCAGTATCAGAAACAAAACCTCCAGAACATTTTGAAACACTGCAGAAAATAAGCTATCCTTACCTGGGATTTATAGACTCTAATAATCTAACAGCCCTTCGACGTCATTTAATTTGTCTTTTCTTAAGCTTTTAAAGAATCCATATTGTCGATTTATCGACTATATAGGTTTTTTATGTGACTACTGTTTTCAAATTATTCCAAAGTATTGTGGTGAAGATCAACAAAAAAGAACAATTAAAATATTTCTGTTTCTCTCATTATTTTCAAGCTCCTTTTATATTTATATCAATTTGGCTTCTTTCGCATTTATTTTTCTTTGTAAAAATATCAGTTTCTCATTTCTAATACCGCTAATATAAAAATATCTAACGAAATATCAAGCTACTCGTCATCCTCAATTGCTAAAAACCTATTCTTGTTTCTGACAGGTCTTTTCAGAGCAGCTATCATGGAGAGCGGTTCTGCATTAAGTGCCTGGGCATATCAAAGAGATCAGAGATATTATACTTTTAAAACTGCTTCTTTTATAGATCCTAATTTTACGAGTAACAGTTCTGATGATTTGCTTTCGTTGCTGCTTAATGCCTCAGCTAGCGATGTTCACGCGGCATCAAAAGAAGTGTATAAGTTTGTAAGTATTGTTTTATTATATAGGGGAAGTTGGAGCAAAGTGCAACTTTTAAGAAATGTGGATAATAATAATATTTTTACAATCTATTGCATTTTAAGATCATATTTAAGTATCAAGTATTTAAAGGTAAATATGTTTAAGGTTTTCTAATGTTTTAGGAGAAAACTGGCAACAGGCAGCTTCAACAAGGTTTCTACTATGCTCCTGTCATTGAACCAGATCATGATGATGCTTTTTTAACTCAAAGTATGTATGAAAAATTCTCAAAAGGCAAAATCAATAAAATACCTACTATTATGGGAATAAATGCCGAAGAAGGACTGATGTTGTACACCAGTAAGTATTTTTTGTAAAATTAGCCATTTTCGACTGACTGAAAATCTTGCTGAGGTTAAGGTAAGCAAGATCTGGTCATTCTATGTCCTGACTATGACGTTCAGGACCTGGGAGAATCGATGATAAACTCTATCTCGATCACGAAACGGTGGTGCCAAAAGGACAAGCTTAAAATAGATAAAATGAGTACATATGTCGCTATTGTATGATGGCCTAATACAAAAGAACACAAATACTGAAAGAGTGGCGATACGATGTAGACTGTGTCTACTAGGGTACTGAAGGAATCTTCTTCATCTCCACTTTTTTGTGAATAATGAAAATTTGAAGATTGTCTATGACCTCAGTTATCTAAGCCACATTAAAGCTCTTTGGATATTTTTATCAAATAGAGAGAACTGGAAGGAAGTACAAACTCTACAAAGGAATGGGTCTTAATCATTTACAGAAGAACCGCGAGATGATGAAAGAGTTCTAGCCAAAGTGTGCTGTAGGAGCACAGGGCTAAATAGTCTTACTCTCTCGGACTTCGTACAATAGTTTTTCAAGTAGAAATTACTGCTATTTTACAATATGGAAGGGCATAAACAGGAATAAGACGATGAATGTATGCTCAGACAGTATAGTTGCAGTATTGATATTGGGGTTTAATGTAGAAGCTTCATGACTGATATCTGGGCGCAAGAATAATCTTAATAATCTTACACAGAACCGCAGCATAGTCAGTTTTGCGTGGATTCCGGGTTACTCGGCTACACACGAACACGGGAAGGCAGATAAATTAACATAAATAAGATCTGCGATCGAATCCAATTCATGTTGATAAGAGGGAATAAGGAATGTTGTTGGAAGACAAATCTATTGAATGCTGAAATGCTTCTAAAATGAGATTTGCAAAGAAACACGTTGTTTTACTGATAGGACATTGTCACTCGCTAGACCATCTCCATAAAATTGGTATCATGTTTGATCCAGTATGTAGATGGTATCTATATCAGAACGAAACTGTCATTTGATTTTTTAGAAGAAGCCTAACACTCCACGAAGTGAGAAGGAGACATTTTAAAGGCAATTAGGGCTGGTTATATTGGAAAAGTATCACCACTATTAATCATTGGTTTATTAACTAATATAGCAATTTTTTTTTCAGCGGAATACAAGGTATAAAGTACAAATAAATATAGTCGAAGAGACATAAAATCTGTTTTCAACGTTTACTTAGGAGCAACTCCCTTAATTTTATACCTCGACCAAAGAGAGAAACGTCTTTTCTGTTTCATCCATAAACTTAATATTCACCAAGTTAATTCTCTATTCTAGTATTTCTACATACATTTTAATATCCATCTAAGAGAACTAAGAAACCAGCTGTTTAATATACCATTCCATAGAATAGATTTAGGACGCAAAACCCCATTAGCTTAACTTAGTTAGGAATGTAAATAATCTGTAATAAATAATGTAACGATATGGTTTAATATTATGACTACCTTTAAGTCAAAATTACAAGAGCTTTTTGTTCAATAAAAATAACTGAATTGATGAATAAATCTTTACAATTATTACTCCCGTAATAAAAATTCAATAATTTTTGCAATGTACAGGGTGAGTCAACGATTGGATGAAGTAGGTTTGTGCCTTTTCGGTGAAATTAACAAAGAAACTATATTTATTGTTTGATACAGTTTATTTTTACGCAGATTTTAAAAATATTTAAGACTCTACAGGGTGAGCCAAAAAACTAGGACAGCATAAAGTTGTATTTTTTTAAATAGAACACACTATATACGAATCGTATTTTCAATTTAACTTATAATTTTAAATCTTTTTTATTGAAGGTTTACTATAACAAAATTTATAGTTTCTGAGATAATTAAGTTTAAAGAAAAAAAGTCACATTTTCAAGCATCAATTCAATCCTAAATAACGTTTTCAATTTTGTGACAAATATATTCAAATTTGGAATTTAGCAAGGCCAAGGACAAGTTAACATAATTTTTACCTAATATTTGCAATAAAAGCTACAGGGTGTTGAACACATCGGCTCAAATTTGAACAAGTTTAAATGAATAAATATCTTTTTTTTAAATGGTACACTCTCTATATTTTCATGTTATTTAATAGAGTAATAAAAACCCTAAAAGTTTTGTTCAATATATCCTGTACCTATTTATAATAGTTTTTGAGATATTTCAGTTTTTCTTATTTTCCATACTTTTTTACAGAAATAGTCTTCATTATCATAGTAGCCATGTAAAATAATAAAAAGAAACTACAGAAACAAACAGAATGTGGTTAAATATGATGAAACACATTATTCGTTATATTACAACGGCAATAGTTTAATTAAACATAATGTGAAAAAATTAACACAACAATAACGACAAGGCAAATACATATTTACTTTTATACTAAATTGAAACAAAAAAATTACCTATTAAATACTGAGATTAATTATTTCTTTTTAATAAGTGTTCGAATAAATGACCCTCTTATGCAATGCACAAATTTAGTCTTTTTTGCAGATTTTCTCGGACCCTGGACAAAATTAGTGGCGTTATTGTTCTACAGGTATCCCTAATCCTGTTTCGCATAACTTCCACTGTTGTTGGTGGATTAACATACACCTTATTTTTAATATAACCCCATAGGAAGAAATCTAATGGGGTAATGTCGCAAGACCTTGGTGGCCACTCAATGAAACCCCCACGTCCAATCCATTTTTGCGGATATCGTTGGCCCAAAAACGCACGAACTTCACGATGGTAATGCGGAGGCGCACCATCGTGCTGGAATCACATACTGTCGAGCTCAGCCCTATCGAGACCTTGAAGCAGTTGGGGTAGTTCTTCTTGTAGAAAGTTCAGGTAACTATGGCCATTTAGTGGTTCATTAAAAAAGTGGGGTCCAATAATTAGATTATGATGAATACCACACCAAACATTTAATGACCAGTGGTTTTGATATTGCACCTCTCTAATCCAAAATGGGTTTTCTGTCCCATAGAAATGTATGTTGCGTCTATTTACGACACCGTTACTTCTAAAAGTAGCTTCATCACTAAACATTACCTTGCATAATAAATTTGGATTTAATTGAATCTCCGCATTTATTGTACGACAAAAGTTTACACGACTTTCAAAATCCTGTCCATGCAATTCTTGGTGTAATTCCATGTGATATGGATGATACCTATATTTCTTGGTAGTACGATTAGCGGTGGATTGTGATGTTTCACATAATGCTGCTAACTGACGGCTACCAATATAAGGATTTTCCTGAACATTTAACAATACTTGTAGTTCTTTTTCTTCATTAGTTACTGGTTTGTTGACCACTTTACGTTTTGGATAATCAACAGTACCAGAAGAGTCAAATCTTTGCATTAAGTTTTGAAAAGTATGGGTATTAGGCTGGCGTCGATCAGGATACTTCATTTTGTAAATTCTTTGAGCAAGAAGGCAATTTTTTGAGCCTCTCCTATTGTATAAATCATATCTATTAACTCATTCTTTGGAAAATTCATTTTACAATATAAGATGAATGCAAAAAAAAACCAAACTACACTACATAAAAACCAAAAGAAGCGATGGCGGTTATAAATTTGACACATAGAAAAATGTTCTTTTACATTGTTTTTGCCATGGCTACTATGATAATGAAGACTATTTCTGTAAAAAAGTATGGAAAATAAGATAAACTGAAATATCTCAAAAACTATTATAAATAGGTATAGGATATTTTGAACAAAACTTTTAGGGTTTTTATTACTTTATTAAATAACATGAAAATATACAGGGTGTACCATTTAAAAAAAAAGATATTTATTCATTTAAACTTGTTCAAATTTGAGCCGATGTGTTCAACACCCTGTAGCTTTTATTGCAAATATTAGGTAAAAATTATGTTAACTTGTCCTTTGCCTTGCTAAATTCCAAATTTGAATATATTTGTCACAAAACTGAAAACGTTATTTAGGATTGAATTGATGCTTGAAAATGTGACTTTTTTTCTTTAAACTTATTTATCTCAGAAACTATAAAGTTTTGTTATAGTAAATCCTTAATAAAAAAGATTTAAAATTATAAGCTAAATCGAAAATACGATTCGTATATAGGGTATTCTATTTAAAAAAATTCAACTTAATGCTGTCCTAGTTTTTTGGCTCACCCTGTAGAGTCCTAAATATTTTTAAAATCTGCGTAAAAATAAACTGTATCAAACATTAAATATAGTTTCTTTGTTAATTTCACCGAAAAGGCACAAACCTACTTCATCCAATCGTTGACTCACCCTGTATGTAGCGCATCCTTTTTAAAACTCGGCTTCTGTAGTATCCTAAATTGCTTAGGAATTAAATAGATACCTAAATTATGAATATATTTTTAATAATATTTTCAGAGAGAGTGTTATTAATTTCTAAATTTCCTCCGTTATTTCATTTAACCTGATTTTAGCCACATTTCATAATGTTGTGGATATATTTAATAAAAATGGTACTTTATTGTTGCCGAGAAATATGCATATTGATGATAGTAATCCAAGTAAAGATATAGTTATAGAGGCTATTAAAGAAATGTACGGCATTTTTAAAAATAGAACCTATGAGGAGCAGCGTCCCGGAACAATAAGAGTAAGTAATATAAAGGTCAAATAAAAATTAGTTCAAATACGTCATATCAAGCTGAAATATATTAAACATAGTATTACAACATCATATATACACGTGTATCTAATCTGGCTTGTAAGGCGACAGCGTAGACCATTAATTTTTAAAATAGTCTACAAGAGTGGATCTTACTTCGACTGGCCATTACCAAGATGTAGACGTTCCGTAAATGTTATAATGTTATATAATAAAATATTACACTTTTCATACTGTTACGGACGGCCGATTTTTGAACACACACTGTATTATTGAATACAATCTATTATTTTGAAAGCTTTTTATTGTCAACCTTAATTGTGACACTTGTCAAACTAATTCAAGTTTCGTCGACGAACTCTCAAACTATACTGTCCATGAAAGTCGATCTGGACCCTTTATATACTCTTTTGGTCGATACTAGAAGATTCTCTAATTCTCTAGAAGGATTTTCATAATACATGAGGTAATAAAAATAAGAAAAATAAATTATCTGGCGATTTCCAGACCTTCTATCATAAGCGTTTCATGTTAAAAATAAGGAAATAGAATTCTCTAAAAAGTTCTAGACCTTCTTTCATAAACGGCTCCTGAGGAAATTAACAATGGTAAAATTATTTGAAGGTCATACACAATGATGTTTCTTGCGAAGTAGTAGATATCTGTTGGACTTCCATTGTCTTTATTTTTGTTGAATATCACGATGTTTCGGCTAGTAGTAATCTGTAGCCGTTTACAAGGGAAACTAAATAAATCCCTTAGCTATATGACTATTTATACTAAAAGTAAATGCAGTAGAGTGTGACTAAGATGGGTGCAGTCATGCCTGCTTTGGCAAAATCCCATTTTTTTATGCTGCATTTAGTTTTAGTTTACAATTACTAAGAAGTGGTTTCCACACTTCTCTTATATCTAAAGATGGTTTACTAAAACAACTCGGGTTCTGATGTATGACCGCGGCTTCTTTGAATTTCCGTTTTCTCCAATGTTGTTCTCGGTGTAGTATTTTAGTTTCAGACAATTTTATGTGGTGTCCATGAGTCCAGGCATAGTTAGCGGCACCAGATTTTTTTGTTTCTCCTCGAGATGTGCATTTTTGGTGTTCTTTGATCCTTACGTCAAGAGGTCTCTTTGATTCGCCAATGTAGGAACTGCCACATTCACATGGTATCTGATATACACAGTTCTTCATGTCTCTTTGAGTTGTTGGTTTGACCCTAGTGTTTCTTAAGAACGCGATAAATTCTTCCTTCAATTGCATTTGTGGGATCTCAGTTGATGCCACACCATAGCAAAACTCCACATCTTTATAAACTCCCGAAAATACATAAGCAAGACATGCCCTTACGACCTATCACGAGCTCCCGGAACTCTTCGACTTCCAATCCTGAGATCATTACAAGGAATTACATCGTCCTGGGTTAAGAATTCGCAACATTTCGTAGAAATTATACATGAAATAGAAGTACAACCAGAAGACCATTTTATTAGCTTTGACGTCGAAAGCCTATACACCAACGTTCCAGTTAAGGACTCACTAAAAATCATAAGAAAGAAACTTGGAGAAGACCAGTCCTTAGCAGAAAGATCATCTTTACCACCGCAGGCCAATATGGACTTGTTGGAAAGTTGTTTGACTAGTTCCTGTTTTCAAGAAAATGAAAAATTCTACATCCAGGATGATGGACTACCGATGGGATCTTCACTCTCACCGGTGGTCGCAAATATTTTCATGGAATGGTTCGAGACGTTTGCAATTGAATCCACAACTAAGAAACCAAAGTTATGGCTCAGATACGTAGATGATATTTTTATTATTTGGAGTGGAAACGACGAAGAACTTCGAAACTTTCTTTTTCATCTCAACAATATCAGTCCAACTATTAAACTCACCATGGAGAAAGAAGTAGAAAATAAATTACCATTTTTAGATGTCTTGGTTGAAAGAAATGGCAGACAAATTCGAACTTCGGTTTACAGAAAAGCCACGCGTACAGGACAATACCTTAATTTTTCATCTAATCACTCCAACAACACTAAACAAGAACTATAAGAAATCTCGTAAATAGAGCCTTAACTCTCTGCAACTCCAACAAGAACTTGATGAAAGAGATAGATTACATTAAAAACGATCTGACAACCAACGGATACCCAGTATATCTAGTGGATAAATTTCTTGAACAACGCAGAAATAGGACAATATCGACAACGAATGAAGAACGAAAACCAGTATTGAACATCCCCTATGTTAAAGGCATTTCAAAAAAAGTTAGAAGGATAGGAAAACGATATAAAATCAACGTCATTTTCAATTCAAATAACTCTCTGAGAAGTCGGCTCACTAGGCTCAAACCAACAACTCAAAGGGACATGAAGAACTGTGTATATCAGATATCATGTGAATGTGGCAATTCTTACATTGGCGAAACAAAGAGACCTTTTGACGTAAGGATCAAAGAACACCAAAAATGCAGATCTCGAGGGGAAACAGAAAAATCTGGTGCCCCCAACCATGCCTGGACTCATGGATACCACATAAAATGGTCTGAAGCTAAAATACTACACCGATAACAACATTGGAGAAAACGGAAATTCAAAGAAGCCGCGATCATACATCTGAACCCGAGTTGTTTTAGTAAACCATCTTTAGATATAAGAGAAGTGGGGAAACCACTTCTTAGTAATTGTAAACTAAAACTAAATACAGCATAAAAAATGGGATTTTGCTATAGCAGGCATGACTGCCCCCATATCAGTATGTCTGTCGACAAAAATTGTAGAAAATCATAGTTTAGGTTACATCATTACCTCGAACTAACCTTGGAGTTTACCAAGATCCAACGTACACTACCAGCTACCTGACATGACTAATATGATGTTACTATATTTAAAAACTTTCTCTATTTCCACCGCAAATACATCCCATCTCTAATTAATTTTTTTTTTAGTATTTAACCGATCAATGTTTTGCCAGATCTATTATTAAACAAGCCGAGTTACAATCAAATTTTAGTGATGTTTACTTTTATGTATTCTCTTATGATGGGGAGATGGGTGATCATTCTGGAGGAGTAGCAGGTAAGACAATAGATTAAACGCACAGATTTGGTTCATTTTTATGTACTTATCGAAGTGGTAGAAATTGTATTCTCTAAATACAGCATAGTAGAATTTATTTACTCAAAGTAAAAAGGTAATAATTTCAACTGATTTGTAGGAACTGGCAACATAACTCATTCAGAAGAACTTAACTATATATTTTCAAGAACCTTAAGAAGTCGCAAAAACAACGTTGATCTTGAGCTGTTTCCTGAATCAGACGTTACTACGCACTACAGACTGCTTAAACTCTGGACAAATTTTGCTAAGACATTGTAAGTTAAATACTGCTTAAAATAGTTTCCAAAAATACTGATAACCAACGTCATTATATTACTTTTTTTTGATATATGTAAGTGACCTAATAAAAACTTGAATTTCGAATAACGCGCCATTACAATTCTTCAATTTTTGAGTCTTGACAGCCATATTTGATAATTTTTTAATAGAAATTTACAAAAATAGTGTATTAGGAACTGGAGTCTTCTTCACTAGAGCGCAAAAGACACTACATGATCAGATCATATCTCAAGGCTCATTTTTCCAATAAGAAACACAATATACTGGTCTTATTTACAGTAAAAAGTTGGTATTGAAAAGACCACGGAGATGCCCTCATCCTTATAGCGCTTATCCTATTGGGTAGACTGCACCAACTTCTCAGCAAGCACAGCAAGCTGCTGCTCTAAAACAACTTCACACATGATAACTCGAAAATTTACCCAGCGTTGACGTATTTTTGTCCTATCTGGACACATCTTTCCAGAATGTAGATGGCCAGAATGCAGACGCGCCAGATTAAAATTCTACGTATCTAAACACAAATCCTTTGGGTTTAGAGGATAGCACAGCTCTAGTGGAACTTGTAAAGAGTATGGCGAAGGACAATCGTAGCATGATGAGAGATAAGATCATAAAATAAAAGCCCAATTTCTCCAGAAATCAACAAATCTGGGACCTGTCCCAAGATGAAGTGAAAAAGAAATTCAACTTTGTGAAAAACTTCTCCACAAAGTTGAGTCGCAAGAGCCAATGGGACAGAAACATCATTGAAAAACTCAACAAATATTATACAGATGGCTCCAAAACAATAAAGCGAACTAGAATAGGAGTGTAGTACCAGATACTACGAAAGCTTGGGTAAGTTACCAAGCATTTTCCAGACAGAAATAGATGCAATTAGGAAATGTATTCATTTCAACAAAGAAAAAAAATATCGCGGCCAAGAGGTTATCATCATCAGTGTGCTGAGCACACAAGCGATCAGCTCCAAGGTGATCTAGAAATGCCTAGAGGAATTAAATTGAGTAAGAATAATAAGATCACATTTGACAGGCACGCGAGAAAAGGAGCTGAGATACCATTTCTGCGACCAGAGCCTTTCTACGGAATCAGTAGCTGCATAATGCTAGAAGAACTAACAATACAAGAAGAAAGCAGGATATTCAATTATTGAACGAAACTGCCAGGAGACTTTTACTGTTACTTTATTTGAACTACGATCCAAACGAACCCTGACAGGCATTGTTACTTGAAAAAACACCTCAAAAAAACTCGGATTGGCAAAACGAGAAGAGTGCAGATTCCGCGAGTATATATATATATATATATATATATATATATATATATATATATATATATATATATATATATATAGATATATATATATATATATATATATATATATATATAGATATATATAGATATATATATATATATATATATATATATATATATATATATATATATATATATATAGATATATATATATATATATATATATATATATATATATATATATATATATATATATATATATAATGGTAATATTGGTTTTTAGGTTAAATTTAATAATGTTTAGTTATCCAACATATTTAAGAGTATAATAGAGTGATACTGACCATCCGCAAATTACTTCATCATTTTGTTATGGAACTCGATCGTCGCGACCTGCTATTAAATATTTGGTCAAGAAATTTGAGTGGAGGTATTTTTTAAAAGATTACAGAAATATCACCTGTCTTCACCCTAAAAGATTGACTAGAAACAGCGCGGGTATGAGTGTCAGTGTCGCAGAACATCTCCATCTGATTAGCTAATAATGTTGAAAGAACTTTGTTCCTTGTTTTTTCTTCCAAATCGTACTAAAAATACCAAGATGTAGATTTCCAGCAGTAGAAAAAAAAATTCCACGCTCATATAAAATAATGTTTCCACTATTTGATTTGTGAGTTAGTTAGTTAATTATGTTTGTTCTCGACATTAACTTATTTGTTTCTTAAATGAACAAATAATAAAAAACAATTGTTAGATTTCATTAACGTATAAACTCTTGTTCTTCAAGGAATCCTACTCCTGAACCTGATGCTCTATTTCAAAATCTGACCTGGCCTAAAGTTGATCTTTCAAATAATGTCTTACAATATTTGGATATCAATGAAGATCTTTCAGTTAAGACTAATCCTCGATGGGAAGCCTATACATTATGGAACGAGCTCTATAATAAATACTCTGTAACTCCTTTAGATGGTTTTTGATCTTAGATTTGTTGATTTTGTTTTTTTTCTGTTTAAAATAAAATATTTTAACTATTTAAGATTTTTTCATTAATTCATTTATAAAACTTAGTTATGGTGAATTTAATGCAAGATATAAAATCTTGAAAATAAATTGAAAGAGAAACAAATTATTTATTGAGTGTTTCTAAACTTTATATAATTAAAATAGTAGTTGTTAAACAATTTACTGACCTTTAAGTTCAGGGTTTTATCGATAAATAAGAACGCTGGTAGGAAAAATATTAGAAAAAAAAACATTTACCTACTTATAATTAAAACAATAGACTTCCCGTTGCTGGTAACATTTAATAATAACAAAATTTTTCTATTTTTGTGTGAAATATTATTTCAATCAGTCCACTATCTTGTGTTTTATCAATTATTTTGTAGCAAAAAATGATTTTTGTATACAGACAGCTTCATATACCTCTCTAACAAATTTAGATTTACCAAATTCCTCACTACAAGATCTAAACTTTACTACTTTAGGGACGGATTTTTGTTAACTACTATCTGAGGTAATCTTCTAGCTGTATCATAGAACTAGTCTCAGTTTGAAATTATGTTAAACAACATTGTAGTATTTTCCCAAGAAAATGTGTATTCTTTTCAATAAGATGAACCTGAAACTTAAACTTGTTTTAATGTCACCTCGAAACAGGAACTAACTAAACTTAACGATAGCTAGCTGAAAATTAAGTTATCCTCAGACTTGCATGGGACCCTCCGCCTGGTTGGATAACTTATTTATCACTGAATAGCGCTTAAAAGACAATTTGAGCAGCCGTCAAGTCGTCAACTTGTATAAACCCGCAGGGTCCGACGAGGTTATCTTTTCGGATTTTGCATGTTCTGAATCGACTTTGGTAATTGTTTTGTCTTGCATTTTGTATTGACTTCGCTTTGTAGGGAAAGTTTACGTTTGACATGCAAAAGATTAGGGATGTTATTATAAGTGGAATTAAATCTTAATGATCTCTACACAGTAGGATTATGACAAAGAAATTAATCAGCCCGTTACGTGGTACAATTTTTTGACATGCCTTTTTTTTGATGATAAAATATTTATAATATTGTTACGAACGACTAGAAGAAAATTTATTGATACACCTTCGTATTTCGATGTGATGAGTCATCTTTACTATAATGTGCCGAAAAGAATATTATATCGACGAGTTATATTTCTAGATAGATATAGTAGTAATTAGATTGTGTTTTAGTTGTGTTAATAAGTAGTTAATATAAGTATTGGAAGTATTAGTGAAAGTTCATGAGTTTTATTCTACGAACCCAGTGAGCGATTTTTAAAGAGAAAAAGTCATAACAATTGGTGTCATAAGTGAGGAATCACTGGGTTTCCAGAAAATTTTACTGGAAATTAGAAGACACAGAGAAAAATGGATTTCAAACTTAGATTTTTTATCAAATAAGATGATAAGATAATTTTTCGATAAAATTCTAGAACGTTCTATTTTGATACGAAAAAAAAATAGCGAGAAACTGATTTTACCACTGGATTTGTCATTAAGAAAAAAGCCTAGAACCGAATTTTTGATATAGTTCTAGAAAATTCTATTTGGAAACTAAAATAAATAGTGAAAAACGAACTTCATCATTGAATTTGTCATTATGAAAGTAGTATAGAGCCGAATTTTACGACAAAGTTTGAGAGCATTCGATTTGAAATCTAAAGGAGATTGACTTTGTCATCGAATTCGTCAGTAAGAGAGCTAGCTATCCACTTCCTAGATTTGATGACACTTTGACAACGTTAGCTAGATCACAATAGTTCTCCACAATGGATCTAAAAAGTGGATATTGACAAGTAGGCATCCAAGATAAGGATAAGGAGAAGACGGCTTTTTCTATTGCGGCTGCTCTATATTCTTTTAATGTTATTCCATTCGGACTCTCCAAAGCTCCTGTCACCCTAACAGAAACAGTACTGCGAGGTCTTATAGGGAAAACAAATCTAATCCATCTTGATGATAAACCTACTGAAAAAAAGATGAGAGGAAAGAATTGCTTGCCATAATCAAAGTTGTCCAACATTTTCATAACTATTTGTATGGGCAGCAATTTTTAATAAGAACACACCATACAGCTTTTAAATAGCTTCTAAGTATAAAGTAGCCTGAAGGACATGTAGCAAGATGACTTGAGAACTGCAGGAATACAATTTTAAAACTAAACATAGACCAGGGAGACTGCATAATAATGCAGACGCCTTGTCAGGGAGACCATGTAAGAAAGAATGCAAGTATTGCAGCAAAGTTTCCTATTCGGAGAGGTACTTTTAACGTGGATCCAAACTGGAGTACAGCTCCAATGAGATAAGACCAGCTTGAAGATAATAATCTGGCGCCATTGAGGAGATAACAAAACTCTAGACAAACTCCGAGAAAGATTTTATTGGGTTAACTACTATCAAGACGTAAAACCATGGTTTAGATAGTGCCAGGGAAAATTCCTATTGAATACGAATGCCAGTAACATTGGGGTAGGAACTGTATTGTTCCAAATACAAAGTAGTCAAGAACGAGTTATTGAATATTTCAGTTGAGTGCATTTAAACCCGGTGCCACGGGGAAAGAATTGCTTGCCATAATCAAAGCTGTCCAACATTTCATAAATATTTGTATGGGCAGCTATTTTTAATAAGAATAGACCACACAGCTCTTAAATGGCTTCTAAGCGTAAAGTAGCCTGAAGGACATGTTGTAAGATGGCTTGAAAAGCTACAACAATACAATTTTAAAATTAAACATAGATCAGAAAGACTGCATAATAATGCAGACGCCTTGTCAAGAAGATCATGTAAGGAAGAATGCAAGCACTGCAGCAAAGTAGATCAAAGAGAAGGGTTTCCTATTGGGAGAGTTACTTTTGATGTTGATCTAGACTGGAGTACAGCTCAGATGAGATAATAAACAGGCGCTAGTGAGGAGTTAATAAAACCCTAGACAAACTCCCAGAAAGATTTTACTGGGTTAACTACTGTCAAGTCGTAAAAACATGGTTTAGACAGTGCCCTAAATATGTAGCTAGTCAAGACCCAAGTACTAGATCTAAGAAAAAAATGAAGAAGTATAACTCTGGAAAAGCTTTTGAACGGATGGCTATTGACATGGCTGGACCATCCCCAGAAAGAGATAAAAGCAACAAATATATCCTGGTTGCTATTGACTACTTCAGTAAATGGCCTAAGGTATTTGCCATCCCTAACCAGGAGACCTCAACATTAGCTGAAGTCTTAACCAATAATGTGTTTAGCCGATTTGGAATTCCTTTGAAGCTACATTCTGACCAAGGACGTAACTCTGAATATTTTCATAAGCTCTGCGAACTACCAGGACCACAGCTTTACATCCTCAGGCAGATGGCACTATTGAACGATTTAATAGAATAATTGAAGAGCATCCCTCAAAAGTTGTGGACAAGACTTCTGGAAGCCATGTAGGATTAGTTTCACAAAATAAACGCTGTAAATACCTGGTAGCGAAGGTCTTAGTCAATTTAGATGATATCATACCTATCGGAGTAGCCAATATTCTTCATAACTGTATGAAAATTAAAAATGGATATCGAAGACTGGGTGGATGCTTTACAAGGGAAGTTGCAAGAAGTTCATGACCTAGTTAGAGAACGCATAGATCTGGCCACAGATAGATTGAAGACAAGATATGACATCAAGGCAAATTCGGTAGGGTTCCAGCAAGATGATAGAGTTTGGTTATGGAATCCACACAGAAAGAAGCGCAAATTGCCTAAGTAGATGCCATCATGGGAAGAAGTCGTTTATAGAATTCAACGAAGTTCCAAGACCAAAATGAAAGTAGTACATCTACACAGATTGAAGGCATACATACCATGGAGATATGGAAGCTGATCGGGATGATTATAATTAGGGGGAGGGCAGTGTTACGAACGACTAGAAGAAAACTTATTAATACACCCTTATATTCCGATGTGATAAGTCAGCTTTATTAAAATGTACTGAAAAGAATTTTATATAGGTGAGTCATATTTCTAGATGGATCTGCACTTTTATGTTATAGATTTATATAGAGGATTCCATAGGTATATAAACAGGAATAGAATAACTATAGTATAGTTAGCTTTATTGTTGTTTTTGAATGGTGAAGATTAAAAAGTAGTAATAATATTGTGTTATAGCTGTGTTAATAAGTAATTAATATAAGTATTAGGAGTATTAATGAAAGGTGCTCTTTTTATTCTGCGAACTCAGTGGGCGATATTGAATGAGACAAAATCGTAACAATATTTAAACTTTTTGGAACTAATACTTTTTTTTTGAAAAACCAAATATGTATCAAAGATTCCATTATTATCTTTAATTCCTAGGACTAAATTATTCTGATTGTAACTACTTACTTTAAATTACCACTTAATTTTATCAAAAACTTGTTTTATCAAAGATTCCATTATTATCTTATATAATTGTTATTTATTTTATGTACTTTTTCTAAATGGTCACTTAATGTTATCTAACTTGATAAACAAGTTTTAAATAATCAACAATCCAAAATATAATTAACATATCTTAATTATTTCAGCAAAAATTTTAGTTTGCGGCTTCCTTTAGTGCACAATGATGTTTAAAATATTGTTATTTGGGGTTCTTTTTACAATCATTATAAATATTAATATTTCGGTAAGTAAATATTTGATTTTTACTAAAAAATTTAAAAAAATTGATATTTAGATAATGACAAAATGAGAGAAATAGTAATTTATCTCTACAAGCATGATCGCATTTCCAAAAAATTATGGTATCATCTAGTTTTAATTTATTGCCTTTAATGAAGGATTTTTTTTTATATTTCTGTGATGGGAATGGTAAGGTAAACAATCGCCTCTAGTTTCCGGGACACTCAGACCATCTATTGATGGATAAGAACGTTGAAGTTAGATTTGTTAAGTAAATTTTTACATCAATTTGTCGAATATGTCGTCAATTCACTGGGAAAGTGAAATAAAGAAAGACGGAGTAGTGGGCCCAAGCGGTATACTCATGTAAGATTCTAAACAGAACACAATAAACGAAAAACAATAATACTTATGATAAGTGGGATTTTGTTCCCTCTTAATTCCTTAAATGGTAACGAAGGGGAAGGTTGAGTCACGATGTGAACACTAAATTATAATTATTTTAAAAAAATTCTCTTAAAAACAAAAAATAGTTTTAAAAAAAGAAAATGGTAGACAAAGGCATTGTTTCTATTTACAAAAACCTAGATATATCCTTAGTTATATTTAAACTTTTTTATTTCTAGTATTAATATAAATTTTAGGTTGGTCAAAATGTAACTATTAGTATACCGAATGGACTTATCAAAGGAAAAACTGAAATAACTAAGACAAACTACACATTTTATTCATTTAGTGGAGTACGGTATGCCAAACCCCCCGTAGGAAATTTAAGATTCAAGGTAATAATATCAAAATAAATAGGTTTTTAGTTATTAGATGAAGTAATTTATAAAATCAGTATAACGCTATACGATCAGCAATGTTTCTGGTGTGCTGTTCTTTAATTCCACGTGTTTGCTTTTAGTAACAAATACAATTATAATAAATATTCTAAAGTAGAGATATTTTTTCTTTAATAAAACTTAATTAAATATGTATAAACAAAATAAGTCAGGTGTAAGTAATTCACAACACTTTCTTGGATAGTAATTTGAAGAATTTTACCTGATATACATCATATTAAAAAAATTGAAATATACCTGGTGGCTCAATAATTATGTGTGAAAAAGTTGATTCCATTGCAGTACTTTGGGGGCCCATATCTGGGAAGAGAAGACCTATATGAAAAAAGATTATATGAAGTTGTAGTATTCCTTTCACGTGTTTTTTTCATTTCCGGGAGATCTCCCACATTTTTCCGGGTACTCCCTTATTAGAAAACTGTATTTTTCATGGGATCTTTCAAATATCCGGCTCGAAGGACCATAAAATAGTGGGTACTTCGATAACTTACAGAGGACCACCTTATTTTGTAGCGATATAAGGAAATGTATTACAGGAAAGTTATTCACAACTGTACGAAATACTGTACTTACCATCGGTTTATATAGTTTAGTTTCTACCGGCCAGCATTCTTTGATTTCTTTCAATGATTTTGGTTCACAGCAACAGAAGTTAAAAATGGTTCTAAGTCGTCGATACACATTAAGACGCTACGTATAGTATCACTTGTGCCAGACGTTTATTCGTTCACGGTCTGACGCTGTCTCTTTTCTTATAGTAGCACGACAAGTGTAAAGGCACCAATTGTGAATTGTAAATGTAAAATTAACTGAATTTAAATTTTGGTACGGAATCAAAAAACATTATACTCTTTGATACTAAACAGATATACTCTTAACTGAAAGGGAAAATTTGTTTCAAACATGACAGTCAATTTCATCAATAGCTACATCAAAATAAAAATGTTAAAAGTATTTAAGCTTCTCCGAATTTGGTGCAAGAAATAACTTTTCCAGAATTCCAGGTTCCTTTTAGCAAATAATATACGTGTTACTCAATTGTGTTTTTGATTACTGATACAAATCCATCAGGAAGAAGCCATATGTTTGGTTATTTGATCGATAACGAATCTTTGAGAATAAATAAGTTGACATTAACTATTACCTGTTTAATTTAAAACATGCTATAGAGTTCCTACATAATTCGCCTATATTCATAAATTTTATTAATTTATTTTAGTCTCCAGTATCTATTGGTCCCTGGAATGATACATACGATGCAACCTACGAAAAAAATATCTGTTACCAAGCTTATGGTAATAATAACCATTTGGAAAATGAAGATTGTCTATTTTTAAATATTTATTCACCTAAAGTAAGTCAGTGATAGATATAGTTGGTATTTAATGTTCTCAGAGCTAACTTACCTCCATCATGAAATAAAAATTTTGGCCAGACCAATTTATTTGTTCTGCAAAGAAAAAATGTTTCCTATTATCTCAAATCCTAGTCGGACAATTTGAGAATTGGTCTAAATGGTTAAAAATTGAGTGTTTTAAATTAGCAATTAGGGTTTATAAAGCACAGATAATATTTTAAGTATTATTTACAGCTTTTAACGACTTTATGTCGAGATGGCAAGGGGATAACACATTATGTCATTCTGTAAAGCAGTATTATTTGTGAGTCATACTAAATTAATTAGGAAAAAATCTAAGTTAAATAATTGAAAATAGAAATATGTAGTAATTATCATGAAAATTTGTAAAAGAATAAAAGATAATGATACTCAGGAATCACCAGATAAAAAACGTATTTTTTTTCTAGTTACAAAATGAATCTTTACCAGTAATGGTATACATCCATGGTGGTGGTTTTGTCGGGGGATTTAGTGGTAGACTTGGAAGATTTGGACCAGACTTCTTTATGGAATATGATGTTGTATTAGTTACACTTAATTACAGATTAGGGGCTTTTGGTAAAAACATATAGCATTTTATAAACATAATATATTAAATATTAAATTAAAAAACAATGATACAAATCATTTTGCAGAAAATTCAAAAACACATCTGCTTAGAGTTTCATTTGAGCATAACTTTAATGTATTTTTGTGAATATCACACCCCTCTAAGAGCTTAAAATCAACCCCAACTTTTTATAAATAGAGAACAGGTGTTTGTTAAAAGAAAATTTAACACCCAATGAAATTTTGCTCCTCTGTTTCTGATTAACAGAGGTAGTAAGAATCTACCGAAATTACCATCTGTTTTCTCGAGAGCCTTAAAGTGATTTTCTTTAAGAAAATTATAAAAAAAATATTATTTATGCGAAATTTTTCTAAAACTAAACAAAGAAACATTGTTTTTAAAGTAAATTTTTTATCAATTTGTGAATTGTACCTTGAACATTGTTACGTTTTTATTTTTCCTGTATAATTTCCTATCTAAAATAGTAATGTTTACGCTTACCTCCTCGATCATTTATGTGTTTTGTTTTTTTGTTTTGGGAACATATTTACGAATGAAAGAAAATATCTTGTTTATAAGAATTGGGTTCACAATTATGGTATTATAATTGATGGTCATTGTTTGATAGTCCTTGTTGTTGTTCTGTTTAGTTCGTGAGGCTTTTCTCTCTTTGTACCTAAAATATAGAAGGGTATTAGTCTTGTACATAGTGGCCCGGTATGAAATATTTAGTTAGAAATTCTTAATTTAAATTGTATTTTACGGTTATTGTTACCTTCATCGAGAGATCTCGAGTGAGCAGATAATCAATTGGCTGCAGGATCGTCAGATTTCTGAGTGGAAGCTGTTGGATCTTCTATGTCTTCTAGGCACTTTAATTTTCCCGTTGTTGTCAGTTGTCATATAACTATTAGAAGTTCTATTAAGCTACAAACGAAAAACTACCTTAGTGTCAAATAAAAATAAACTTTAAGGTTAGAATCTACTAGACTTTTCTTGCGAGACAGTTTTACTTCAACAAAGCCTTCTTTATTGGTATAAATTTTTGAACATATCACAATTTTCCTAGTTACTTGCTAATAAAATTTCTGATAATAATTCTAAAATTTCATATTTTTATTTTCCATTGTTTTGAGGGCTTGTCAGTTGTCATTAACGTCGATATACAGATTCCTGTATCTTTTCCAGGCTTAGATGTTTTTCTGGGGACAAGAAAAAAATCTTAGAGTGATAAGGACATTTTCCTTGCAGAGTTGCACCGGCAAAGATCACTTGGCATTATTGCTAGATGTGAAAGATTCGGATTCTTGACTAAATTTATACTAAAAGTTTATTTTGTGTACTTTTAAAAGCTGTGTGCTGATTTGGTTTGGTCAGTTCGGGGAAAAAACCCGATATCAAATTTTTCTATTTTTTCTTTTCCACCACAAAAAGGCCACCTTACATCACTGGCAAGTCTTTGTATTAATTTTTGTTTTAATTCTTAAGTATTAATAATTGTGGACAAGTTTAGAAAAGGAATAAGTAACCTACCTCACTCGTAACATAAAAAAATCGAGTTCTTTCTAAGTCCATCTTTTGTTTTAGGCCTTTTTTTTTCCTCTTTTTCTTTTTTTTTTCCTTTTTCTTTTCCTTTCATTGCCCTCTTGCTGACTTCTCTACGGCACCTGTCTTGGCTGCTGTACATACCAGACCACTGGGGCCTTCTTGCGGATATCTCTATGGCACCTGCCTTGCATGCTGTACATACCACCACACCGAGTGATCCAGAGCCACCCAACATCAGAACGTCAGGAAACCTCCGTTAATCAGGTTTTATGTGTCTGTATCGTTTCAGGGAATTTTTTTTTTTAAAGTTACAATGGCCTCTTGCTTTTCAGCATGCAGCCATAACTTTATTTATTAATCAATTTTCACAAATTATATATAAATTAAAATCAACTTATACCTAAAGACAATCACAAACACCCAAGCCTGAACCGGGAATCGAACCCGGCATCTAAGTGGTGCTATACCACTGCCATACCACTACACCACCCAGACGGGCCGTTTCGGGGAATTATAGAATTTTAACCTGCTTAAATTTTGTCTTCTGTGAAATCTATAAGTTTAAAGACATCATAGCGTTTTATTTTCTTTTGTATATATAATTATTAAATAATCAATGTACCTACCTCTTTAAAAACTATTGTGTTTCCTCATATGGTACAACTTATTGAGTCGTGCAACCATATGCAGTTGATATCTCCACGTATGTAAGGGGCACATCTGTAAACTCCAGTAAACGGGCCTATTTACACGGGTAGAGTGCACTCTATATTATCACTGTATACATATATTTATTATTTACCATAAATCACTTTTCCATAGTTAGTATCACGGCCAAAAATAATGAGTTAGAGTATAATTATTTTTGTTAAATTTATCTTTCCGTTCCTTTAGGAGCTAGCCGGATGAGCCCTAAAAGGTAGAGACTATTACAGAGCCACCTGATTAAATAAAAAAAAATAAAGTAGACTCAAATTAGACATCAAAAAGTCTTTATTTATCTAACAAGACTAAAACTTATTAATTGGTAACAATATATTTTCTTTCATTCCTACAACAATCCCTCTTTTAATTTTTTTTTCCTTACAACATGCACAACAATCGTTCGATAAATTATGTCTAACGGCATCCTGACACTTGAACTAAATGCAATTATCGGAAAACTGCTAAATGGAGATAATTTGATTTATATTTGCGAATATAAAGGTTTTTGGAGTCTCTGATCAAGAATCCAAAAAATAATATGCAAAATTCAAGATGGCCGATCCAAAACCAAAGACAAGCAAATTTTAAAATTGCTGTTTTGTTCTTAAAACAAAAGGTTTCTGGGGTAGCTGATCACTAAGCAAATTCAGTTAGTCAAATTCAAGATGCTGGATCTAAAATGGGAAACTTGAAATTAAAAAAAAATCTGCTCTATGTATAATCTCTACATGTAGGTTTTTTAGGGTCTCTAAAAATTTTGCATCCTCTCTGTAAAATTCAAAATGACAAATCGAAAATGGTGAAATTTTTTTAAAAACCTGTTTTATAGTTAGTATTTATAAGCACGGGTTTTTGGGGTGGCAAGTGTCGAATCTGGCATCAAATTTTTAAAGTTCATTCGGGTGAACTTAAAGTGGAGGACTAGGGACCCAAAACCTCTATAAATTGAGTATGTAAAGAAAGTTAGGTAAAAAATATTAAAAGTTATCAACGATTTCTGAAAGATTTTTTCCACTGAATCGTGGTATTATCAAATTTCTAAACATTCAAATTTTGATCCAATATATATTGCCTCAGAATTAGTTTTTCTTTTCGACAATGTAAGGTTTTAAAAGATTAGAATACTAACTATTTGGAATAAGTAAATTTCATAAATTATTTGACTTTAATGATAATAAAAATCCAGTCCAATTTTTTTTGACAAATTTGGTGTGAAACTGTTTTGTGAGTCACTCTGTATAATTTACAATAATTTTAAAATGTACTCCAATTCCTAATTAAAAATATTTTCTTAAATTTTTTATCGTTTTCTGTATATGAACCGACGAAAATGTGATCCACCACTCTGTATAGGAAATAAGCTAAATTAAAAACCTACACTTAATGCTTTTTAGGACATTTTGGTTTTCGATTTAACTCCAGTTAAAGTTTTTGCCTTGCAAGAAAATGTATTACCTGATTTACTTTATTTGCAGTTTTCGAAATTATATATCCCCTTTAAAATCGTCTGTTTGTGCAGTGTAATATGGTATTATGAATATCTTCCTGCATTAAATTTATATCCTTACAGGATTCTCCTCCACAAACGACATGGTAATTCCTGGAAATGCCGGCTTAAAGGACCAAACTTTGGCTCTAAAATGGATCCAGCAAAACATAAAATATTTTGGAGGGGATCCAACTAAAGTTACGATCTTTGGAGAAAGCGCTGGCTCTGCTTCGGTGTCTTATCACCTTTTGAGCCATAAATCAGCAGGTAAAAAATTTAATGGCTAATTTTGGTAATGTGTTAGGTAAAAGAAAACATAAAATCTTAATTTATATATAGTATTAAAAAATGTCATTGGAAATTTTGGTTCTCCATTCATAAAATCGCTACGTTTAATGTGTCTGAATATATTACAGTATTTTAAGCAAAATCTTTTTAAAATTTCCAGGTTAAGGGTGCTATTTTCATCTTGATTTTTAATAGGTAATAACACTGGACAATAGTCGAAAAGAATCTGAAACAAAATCGACTAAACTTTATCATTTTTTGTGTGCTAAAACTGAAACTAAACTTATCTTTATAATATTAGTTCAAGTTTTAGAGATACGCAATGTCCCTATATATTAAGAATGTAACCGCTAGAACAGACGTGGCATATTTGTATTGTTATAATAATAAAGGATTGCGACGTGGCCATACGTTTTCCCCAAGTTAAGAAAATTTTGTACAACTTGACAACCACGCATGGGAATCTCCAGAGATGATCCCCATATACGAAGTCCAACTACCAGGGCTTAAAATACGGGAGATAGTGATTTAAACCCATGTAAATCGACTTTTATATCTGCTTTGTTCTGAACAGCCCCTGTATACACACAAATGACAAACGCCACTATTACCAATATTATGGAATTGAACAGAAAATTTTCGAATATTCTCTCAAAATGTAGAAGCCGCATTTGGGTATATAAGCAGCTACAAAGCAGAGGGGTTGGTCAGTCGAAGTTAGTGAGTCGAATCGAATAGTTGAGATTGTAAGATGTCTCGAAAGTGTGTAAACAATCCATATCACTTCGCTTATGTTTTTGGTGAGGTTTGTGTCTAAGAAGAAGAAAACTCCGCTACACCAGTCCCAAGCCTGGGGTCCCAGCCAGGGAAAGGAGGAGGGGGAGGAGTAACAACCTCGTAAATAAACCAGGGTTCAGCTGACCTGGCTGATAGCACCCTGTGAGGGCTCCTTGGCCAGGATGATGGTCGAAGAAGGAAGTCAGGTCTCCTAAAGCCGTAGAGAAGGCAACCCGTCTAGGAAAGAGACACTCCAAAATCAAAGCTCTGATCCTCCAGGTTGAGGGTTGAGGCATCGGGCCAACCCCTTGGCACTCGTGAAAGAAAATAAAGGTTAAATTTTTCAGTAACCAGCCTCGGAATCGGATGAAGAAACGAAGACGACTTACGCTTAGAAAACGGACTATGAATCTTGGCACTTGGAACGTCCAAGGCCTATCCCAAAAAATTAACGATATAATTTCAGAAACAAAAAAGGCCAACCTAGACATCCTAGTATTAACCGAGACAAAAAAGAAAAGGCAAGGGTCAGAAAACCTAGGCGAATATGATCATCTCTTTTCCGGAATATCAAAGGATAAAAGAGCCCAACAAGGAGTGTCTATACTTATCCGAAAAAGTCTACGACGAAGCATAACATCTTGGGAACCAATAAACCAACGCATCATAAAAGTAAATCTAAGCTTGCACGGAAATAAAGTCACCATTATGGGAGCATACGGTGTAAACGAGGACGCTCTAGTAAGGGAGAAAGAAGAGTTTTTCGAACAACTATCATATAAAATCTCAAAAATAGGAACCTCAAGAGAGCTACTTTTATTAGAAGACATAAATGCAAGAACTGAAAAAAAAGTGAACGACAAAATAGTAGGACGATTCGGAGAAGATATATTGAACGACAATGGCAACAGACTAATTAATACGTGCGACCAAAATGGACTTTGCATCCTAGATGGCTTTTACCAGCATCGCGAAATACATAAGTTTACATGGGTACAACAAACAAGAAATTTGAAATTTGTCATAGATTATGTAATAGCGCGTCAGGATACAAGGCTAAAAATTAAAGATATGAGAGCCTATAGAGGAATCGTGTGTGGAAGTGATCACCACCTGGTTAAAGCCAAAATACTGCCCTTCCGCCTAGCCAAAAGTAAAGAAGGCAATGAAGAACAGAAACAAAAAACTGCTGAAATCAAGTACAACTTAGATAGCTTCAATCACGAAAGCGTTAAAAAACTATACAAAAAGCGATTTGATGTTAAACTGGTACGGGAAAACTTTAATAGTTTAGAGCAACAATACGCCTACGTTAAAGAGTGCTTAAGAAGTGCAGCAGAAGAAGCCTTGGGAAAGTACGAAAAGCCCAACAAAAGAACGCCATTCTAATGGGATGAAGAAATCGAAGATATGATAAATACTAAACGAGAAAGATACAGTAAATATTTAAGCTTAAAGACGGATGAAAGTAGAAGTGAATACAAGACGGCCCAAAGAGCAGTGCGAAACGCAATAACCCCCAAAAAAAACAAAACCTGGGAAAGAACCTGTACCAGAATAAACGCATATTTGGGGGGTAGCAGAAGTACCGAAATCTGGAAAATACTAAGATCTCTTCGACAAGAAAAATCTAAAGATATCATTTCATCGATTGGTTTATCTCAATGGGATGAATACTTTTTAAAATTGCTAGCAGAAGAAAGAGCAGAATACCAACAAACAGTACAAGCTGATTCCGGCGTGCACGTACACACCATAGCATCACCACTAAGGATAGATTGCAAAAAAGTCAAGCAAATATGCCAAACATTAAAAAACCGAAAATCACCAGGTCCCGGAAATATCCCGCCTGAGCTACTTAAATACGGCACAGAGAAGTTATACAGATAATTGACAAACCTCTACCAAAAATGTATAGACGGAGAAAAGATACCCGAAGAGTGGAAAACATCCTATATTACCACTATACACAAAAAAGGAAGTAAATACGTCTGTGATAACTATCGAGGAATTGTGGTTCTCTGCACAAACTCGAGAGTGTATGGGAAACTAGTCAAAAAGAGGATTAAGAACGAATACTCAGATATGGAGGCCGAAGAACAGGCTGGATTTAGAGCAAATAGATCTACTGTTGACCATCTCTTTACAATAACCCAGCTCAATGAGAAAAAATCAGCACGGAACCAAGAAATACACCTGCTCTACGTGGATCTCAAAAAAGCCTATGACAGCGTACCACAATAAAAACTCTGGGAAGCCCTAGAAAAAAAAAATATAAATATAATACTTATCAAGGCTGTTCAAGAGCTCTATTCAAATAATACAAGCAAAATAAAGAAGGGGCATAATATTTCAAAAGGATTCACAGTTAGCAAAGGGCTCAAGCAGGGATGTTGTTTGTCTCCAACCTTGTTTAAAATCTACTTGGAACAAGCGTTCAACGAATAGACGATACTAGACTTCCAAGAAAAGTTTTAAATTGGGCACCACAAGGAAGAAGAAAGAGAGGTAGACCCAGACTAAGTTGGAGGGAAGGAGTGGATAAAGATATAAGAACAAGAGGAATAGATGAAAACCAATGGACAAACCGACATCAATGGAGACTGGAAATCAGAAGACGGCGGAGAACGTTATAAACTGATGTTATATATTTATATATATATATATATATATATATATATATATATATATATATATATATATATATATATATATATATATATACAGGCGCGGATCCAAGGGGGGGGGCGGTGGGGGCGATCGCCCCCCCCCAAGAGCTTGGAGTTCAGGAAAATAGACCCGATTTTGCCTCTTATACTAGTTTATTCAAGAACTAGGGAGAGTTTCTCATTTTTTACCTTCTTTTTTCTTCGCAAACTACCTGTGTTCTTTAGTCCGGTGTCTTTGGCAAAATCTGTTAGACACATATATTTTTCATAAGAATGGGTTAGAAATTTTATAATCAAAAATACTGGTCTATAATAATGGACTATTTGGGTTAGATAGCAATAGATATTTGGATGTGTAAAGTGTTAAAAAAATCCTTGTCATAGGCATCGGAAGGCGTCAAAAGGAGGTCTATTTTATCACTAAATACAGGGTGTCTCAAAAGAAAGTACACATTTGTTTTGCTTATTGCGCGAACGCAACTATTCCGAGCGGCACGGGGGGTATGTCAATCGGTAACCTGGTTCTTGGGAATTTAGTCGCTATGGAAAGTTTTTCGGGAGCGGACCGTGCTTTGTGCGTACGTGAGTTTTACAAAAACGGTAATTCGGCGACTGTAGCGCGTAGAAAATTCTGCAATTTTCGACATATTCGTCACTTAAATGATGGGCCAAGCGCTCGGCTTATTGGAAAATGGGTCCAGAAGTTTGAAGAGACCGGTTCAACACTAGATAAACCAAAATCCGGGCGTCCAAGGTCTTCGAGAACGGTCGAAAACGTAGAGAGTGTTATTCAGTCTGTTCGTGATGACCCAAACGTTTCGATTCGTAAGCGTGCTGTTGCTTTAAATGTGCATAGGTCATCATTATTCTGCATTTTACACAAAGATTTAAAGCTGAACCCCTATAAAATTCAGTTGGTGCAAGAATTAAAGCCTCAGGATGCTGGTCAGAGGCTTGACTTCGTAAACCAGATGACTGAACGCTTTTCAACGTTTACCAACATCTTTTTTTCGGATGAAGCCCATTTTCATCTTAATGGTCATGTAAACAAGCAAAATTGTCACTATTGGAGTGCAAACAATCCAAAACACAAACATCAGAAACCTCTACATTCGCCGAAAGTGACTGTATGGGCTGCGATGGCGGCGCGAGGAATTATCGGCCAGTACTTTTTTGAAGATGAAAGGGAGCGCACAGTAACAGTGACTTCAGAGCGGTATGTGGAGATGTTAGACGACTTCTTCGTGCCTGAACTGCAAAATTTTCTTGGCTATAACCAAAGAACATGGTTCCAGCAAGACGGAGCAACTTCACACACGTCCAACATGTCTCTGCCACGAGTGCGTGAAATTTTTCCTGGCAAATTAATCTCAAAGAAAGGTGACATAAGTTGGCCTCCACGCAGTCCTGATTTATCACCTAT
This sequence comes from Diaprepes abbreviatus, assembly GCA_034092305.1. Taxonomy (NCBI): domain Eukaryota; kingdom Metazoa; phylum Arthropoda; class Insecta; order Coleoptera; family Curculionidae; genus Diaprepes; species Diaprepes abbreviatus. Next base: position 8,056,566 of record JASJET010000129.1, read on the forward strand.
GGACTTTTTCCTATGGGGTTATGTCAAATCAAAAGTTTACGCCAACAAACCGACTTCCCTGGTACAATTAAAAGAAAATATCCGGAACGAAATGGCAGACATCACGGAGAATACCTGCCGAGACGTCATGGGCAATTTTAGTGCTCGATTAAATGAATGCCGTGAGCGCAACGGATTACATTTGGATGATATCATTTTTAAAAAATAAATTCCCAAACAATGTAGTTTAATATGTAATAAACATTTTTTCAATAAAGTCCTGACTTTTTTTTAAATCGATTTTTTAAATGTGAACTTTCTTTTGAGACACCCTGTATTTAAGGCATAGAGTATTATTTCAGTAATAAACTTAAAATAAAAAGTTTTTATAATATTATTTTATTTCTTATGATTTTTTAATAATTCACATATATTAGAAAATATAGATAATTTTGACATATTTAACACAAATCACAACTGTAGTTTTATTATTTTTAATTTTGGCATAGAAACCGTTTTAGGTTCAGATTAAAACGTAGCCTTTTTCTCTCAAGAAATGCTAAGTTATAATTTAAATACTTACAAAATACCCATTATCAAAAATACAAGAAGTTAAACATATATAAAAAAATAAATTCGTCAATATAATATTAAAATTTTTTTGGGGCTATTGGTCAATTTATTATTAATTAAAAACATTTTTGGGATATTTGACGTTCCAGTTTATTTATTTCTTAAACCATCTACAGAATTACAATTAAACACTAAAAATGGATTCAAATGTCATTAATTTTTATATGTTACAGAAAATTTAAATAATAAATTGTGTGTTAACGCTGGTAAACATAACGTATCTTATTCGTCATCAAAGTCAGTGAAGCTATCTTCGCTCAAATTAATTATAATTGATTCCTCTCTAACCGATCATGAGATCGAGTTTCCACATTTTCTTTTATTATTTTATTATATGGATTTTTCGCAATTATCTGCAGTACTTTATCCAAAAAAATCTTTCAAAAGTCCAGTTACATTATTAATTTTGTAAGTTGTGTTATTTCCAGCAACTCTACCTTTTATTTGAGAGAGATATTTCCTTCACCAACGGACATTTTCCGGATGATCTATAAGAACAGATTTCCTATCTGGTTTTTCCCAACAAAAATTAAGTTCTCTGAGCAATTTCCAGAGCTCAGTTCTTTTAATTTCAGGCAAATCCCGATCTTCATTGATTTTGGTTAGAATTTTGTTGACGGTTGAGATCTGCTTCTCATAATAAAATGTATGTACAACTCCTTTTATTACAGCTTACATCTCTTCTTCCAACGAGGTTTTTCGTCTGCCTATGATCGAATATAGCTTGGAATTACTAACAATTCCAGTCGTTTTTTTCTCCGTCAGTGTTCGGTACATGATAGATTTTCGAACTCCTGTTATATTGGAATACATCTCATCAGAGCTTTTAACATTATTATCTAGATATTAATATCTTAAGGCATCATAAACATTCATCGTAATAAGTTTTTCGTTGAGGAAAAAATGCCCTTCATCTTTTGGGTATCTCACTAATCTCAAATAATATATGAAAACAAGCACAAACAAAATAAATCACTAAAGACACACTGTAAGGTGTACTTTGCTCACTGACAAAAATTAAATTGAATTATCAGAAATTTTATTGTTGCAATAAATTTATAAAAGCTTATAATATTTAAATATAATTAAATAGAATTAGATTTTCTCAGTTACCGGCGGCACTGAAGCAGGTACGTTGAAGATTTCGGTAACAGTTTTATTACTCTCTATAGTTCTTGAATAGAGTATAGGAATGTGGATGCTTGCGATCGCCCCTCCCCTTCTCAAGGGCTTTGAGTTCAGGAACATAGAACCGATTCTGCCTTTTATATTAGGAATGTATATGCTGCTGGCAACCCCCCCCCCCCAGTTGACAACTTGTTTTTTCTTTTGCGCCCAGGAACTTTGAACTCAGGAAAATAGACCCGATTCTGCCTCTTATACGCGGAATGTGTATGTTGATCGCATCTTCCCATCCCCTATCGGAAACTTGTTTTTTCTTATGATCGCCCCCCCCTGTCCAAGAGCTTCAAATTCAAAAAAATAGCCCTGTCCCTGCCTTTTACACTAGAAATGGGAATGTTAGTGGTGACCCCCCCCCCCCCCGGAGACAACTTGCTTTCGTTTGCCATACTGCACTTTTGTGATATCACCGCCCCCCCCCCCCCCAAGGAGAGAGGCTGGATCCGCCCCTGTATATATATATATATATATATATATATATATATATATATATATATATATATATTCGTCTAAGAAGTCCCGTTGGTAAAAAAGGCATATCAGCTTGATTTCAGTTGCAATATTCGGGATCCAGACAAACAGTACAGCAGCAGTGGAACTTGTTAGAAGACGATGTTTCAGTATGTGTTTTTCGTAAATGCCATAAAGGCCTAGCAACATTTTTTAGCATGGAAAAAAAACTTGATTTTCTACAGTAACATTAGCGGTTTATTTGCTGCTTTAAATATAAGCTACAAGCCAGATGAATGGAGATTATTTATAGATAGTTCAACATTGATTTTAAATGCAGTTCACATGAAAGAATCATATGATGATTTTAGAGACACAGAGATGGGCACACTGCAGAATAGCGTAAATTTCGGCTGTGAAGATTGTCGCACGTTGCCTGGGAGGGTAGTACTCTCTGACTTCAGCTCTTTCATCTTGTCGAGATCTATCTGTATACCACCAGGATCCATTTCTCGGAAGACTTTGCTCTCCCTCTTAATCCTCTCGATATGGGAGAAACATCTCCAGAGAGAGAGGAGAATGAGAAGAGAAAGTAACAGTTTCTCGATAATTTGAGACGAGACGAGAAATGGAAACTACCGAATGATAATTTCTCATAAGATAGAAATTAACTCTTTTAACCGTAGAACTGCTTCATCACTTTGAGAGTGTAATGTGAGTAAAATAACATTGAAAATGCATCATAAGGTAGACAATAATTTGCTTAGTTAGCACCGCTTTTTATTCTAATTACTTATGTGTATGTCATTTCATTATTTTGTGTTTAATGAAGTGTTTTGCAACAAAAAATGTGTCTTATGAGGCACAGTTTCGAATGGATTGTTAATCTATCAAAAGAGAACATAAAAGATGAAAATTCTTCATGCGTAATCAATCTTGATGTTTGAGGGAAAGTGAAAACAACAGTTTACCAAAATGATCGTTTGAAAATGTTGTTCTATAAATTTATATCATTTACAATACAAAGTATTTTTCACGTATCCTGAATAAACAGCGGTCTAAAAATGTCAATAATAATATTTTTTATTGCGCTTGTGTTATTTTACAACTACTAACCCAATACTCTTATAAAACATGACCTAATTTAGCAACACATAGTTCACTTTGTAAGTTGCATCTTGATCATACAAATGCTATTTTAAAATATTGCTAATTTTAGATTATAGACCGCAATATTATTTTATTCATAACCATCTTCCTAAATTGCTAAAAACCTATTTATGTTTCTGACAGGTCTTTTTAGAGGCGCCATTATGGAAAGCGGTTCCGCATTAAGTGCCTGGGCGTATCAAAGAGATCAAAGATACTATACTTTTAAAACTGCATCTCTTATAGATCCTAATTTTACGAGTAACAGTTCGGATGATTTACTTTCGTTTTTAATGAACGCTTCAGCTAGCGATATTCACGCAGCTTCAAAAGAAATTTATAATTTGGTGAGTATTATTATATATGTACAGGGTGAGTCAACGATTGGATGAAGTAGGTTTGTGCCTTTTCGGTGAAATTATATTTATTGTTTGATACAGTTTATTTTTACGCAGATTTTAAAAATATTTAGGACTCTACAGGGTGAGCCAAAAAACTAGGACAGCATAAAGTTATATTTTTTTAAATGGAACACCCTATACACGAATCGTACTTTCGATTTAGCTTATAATTTTCAATCTTTTTTATTAAGAGTTTACTATAACAAAACTTTATAGTTTCTGAGATAATTAAGTTTAAATAAAAAAAGTCACATTTTCAAGCATTAATTCAATCCTAAATAACGTTTTCAATTTTGTGACAAATATATTCAAATTTGGAATTTAGCAAGGCCAAGGACAAGTTAACATAATTTTTACCTAACATTTGCAATAAAAGCTACAGGGTGTTGAACACATCGGCTCAAATTTGAACAAGTTTAAATGAATAAATATCTTTTTTTTAAATGGTACATCCTGTATATTTTCATGCTATTTAATAGAGTAATAAAAACCCTAAAAGTTTTGTTCAATATATCCTATACCTATTTATAATAGTTTTTGAGATATTTCAGTTTTTCTTATTTTCCATACTTTTTTACAGAAATAGTCCATTATCATAGTAGCCATGGCAAAAATAATGTAAAAGAACATTTTTCTGTGTGTCAAATTTATAACCGCAATCGCTTCTTTTGGTTTTTATGTAGTGTAGTTTGGTTTTTTTTGCATTCATCTTATATTGTAAAATGAATTTTCCAAAGAATGAGTTAATAGATATGATTTATACAATAGGAGAGGCTCAAAAAATTGCCTTCTTGCTCAAAGAATTTACAAAATGAAGTATCCTGATCGACGCCAGCCTAATACCCATACTTTTCAAAACAATGCAGAAATTTGATTCTTCTGGTACTGTTGATTATCCAAAACGTAAAGTGGTCAACAAACCAGTAACTAATGAAGAAAAAGAACTACAAGTATTGTTAAATGTTCAGGAAAATCCTTATATTGGTAGCCGTCAGTTAGCAGCATTATGTGAAACATCACAATCCACCGCTAATCGTACTACCAAGAAATATAGGTATCATCCATATCACATGGAATTACACCAAGAATTGCATGGACAGGATTTTGAAAGTCGTATAAACTTTTGTCGTACAATAAATGCGGAGATTCAATTAAATCCAAATTTATTATGCAAGGTAATGTTTAGTGATGAAGCTACTTTTAGAAGTAACGGTGCCGTAAATAGACGCACCATGCATTATTATGCCACAGAAAACCCATTTTGGATTAGAGAAGTGCAACATCAAAACCACTGGTCAATAAATGTTTGGTGTGGTATTCATCATAATCGAATTATTGGACCCCACTTTTTTAATGAACCACTAAATGGCCATAGTTACCTGAACTTTCTACAAGAAGAAATACCCCAACTGCTTCAAGGTCTCGATAGGGATGAGCTCGACAGTATGTGGTTCCAGCACGATGGTGCGCCTCCGCATTACCATCGTGAAGTTCGTGCGTTTTTGGACCAACGATATCCGCAAAAATGGATTGGACGTGGGAGTTTCATTGAGTGGCCACCAAGGTCTTGCGATATCACCTCATTAGATTTCTTCCTATGGGGTTATATTAAAAATAAGGTGTATGTTAATCCACCAACAACAGTGGAAGATATGCGAAACAGGATTAGGGATACCTGTAGAACAATAACGCCACTAATTTTGTCCAGGGTCCGAGAAAATCTGCAAAAAAGACTAAATTTGTGCATTGCACAAGAGGGTCGTTTATTCGAACACTTATTAAAAAGAAATAATTAATCTCAGTATTTAATAGGTAATTTTTTTGTTTCAATTTAGTATAAAAGTAAATATGTATTTGCCTTGTCTTTATTGTTGTGTTAATTTTTTCACATTATGTTTAATTAAACTATTGCCGTTGTAATATAACGAATAATGTATTTCATCATATTTAACCACATTCTGTTTGTTTCTGTAGTTTCTTTTTATTATTTTACATGGCTACTATGATAATGAAGACTATTTCTGTAAAAAAGTATGGAAAATAAGAAAAACTGAAATATCTCAAAAACTATTATAAATAGGTATAGGATATACTGAACAAAACTTTTAGGGTTTTTATTACTCTATTAAATAACATGAAAATATACAGGGTGTACCGTTTAAAAAAAAAAAGATATTTATTCATTTAAACTTGTTCAAATTTGAGCCGATGTGTTCAACACCCTGTAGCTTTTATTGCAAATATTAGGTAAAAATTATATTAACTTGTCCTTGGCCTTGCTAAATTCCATATTTGAATATATTTGTCACAAAATTGAAAACGTTATTTAGGATTGAATTGATGCTTGAAAATGTGACTTTTTTTCTTTAAACTTAATTATCTCAGAAACTATAAAGTTTTGTTATAGTAAACCCTTAATAAAAAAGATTTAAAATTATAAGCTAAATCGAAAATACGATTCGTATATAGGGTGTTCTATTTAAAAAAATACAACTTTATGCTGTCCTAGTTTTTTGGCTCACCCTGTAGAGTCATAAATATTTTTAAAATCTGCATAAAAATAAACTGTATCAAACAATAAATATAGTTTCTTTGTAAATTTCACCGAAAAGGCACAAACCTACTTCATCCAATCGTTGACTCACCCTGTACAGTGTGATCACACATGGGATATCATCCTCTATAAACTTCCATATTTTTGATTTTTCGAGGAAAAGTCATTCTCGATAAAAAGTTTTTTCACAAACAGTAATCAAAGTCATGGTTAATGAAAAGTTTTGTCATAATAATGGTGTCCAAGATATTCAAAAAATTATTATTAAATAAAATACCTTTACTTGTAATTTTTCTACCATTTCTACGCAACTAAGTTGTTTCGAAATAGAAATGTAGTATTATTGAAAAAGTACAAAAATCAATTTTGCTTTTAATTTATTTTTAGCAATGTTGTGAAACCCTAACAATAAGTTCCAAGTAAAAAGGTAATTATTAAACCTGTTGACCTTCCTCTAGTACACATTTTTCTAATCTTTTTCTAAATTCGTTAGTTGAAAAAATGAATGTGTAATAAAAATTAATTAGAAATATGTTCCACTTTTGAGGCCAAAGAAAGTCTTAATATCTCCTAAAATGGCGATGCAATTTTTGACTGAAATTGATGGACAAAATATGGATTACTGTAGTAGTTATTTATTATACACCATTGTTTAAAGATTCAATTTTAATAGTACAAAATAAAGATTAAACTTAAATAGGATGTATCGAACAAGGAAGGTATTTGAAGTGTTCGGCTTCGATTTTAATGAAACTTCGATATGTTGTAGAGGGTACAAAAATAATAGACACATATTTTTTTTTCTGCGGAGATTTATTTTAACGAGAAGAAAACTGCCCCTAAATTTCACCCCTAAAAAGGGTATTTTTGAAATATTTAAGGTTCTAAGAGATATTTTTACAAAACAAAATGATATTTACTTGTTGTTCGAAATGATGTTTAACTGTGGTTTTTATCACTCTAAAGATATCATTCCTTATTTTTTACAAGGGTATAATCCATTTATTCGCGCATATAATTTAATTCTAAAATTTACGAAATTAAATATAATCGTTTCAAAATATTTTTTTCACGAATACCAAGTTGACGGGTTTCGGGGTTTTTAATCATAACAAGTAAAAGAGGGGGAGCTACCCCCAAATGCTTTTTTTAAATCTCAAGTTCTAATTGAGATATCTGTACAAAACACAAAGGAAATTACTTGTCATTTGAAATGATGTTGAACTAAGGTATTTTCATCTCCAAGAATACCATCTCTTATTTTTTATAACGCGCACGTAATTTAATTACAAAACTTTCGAAATTTCATAACATTGTTTAAAAATATTTTTTTCATGAATATCATAATTAACTCAAGTTGACATGTTTCGGGTTTTCCAAAAATAAACTAGTAAAAGAGGGTGAGTCATCCCCAAATATTTTTTTTAATATCTCAATTCTAGTTAAGATTAGACAAAAGGAAAATAATTTGTTACTCGAAATGATATTAAACTATGGTGGTTTCTTTTTCATTGTTTGTTACTTACCGATATTGTTTTAAAAACCAAAAGTGCATATATCTGCATATTTCCTGAAAAATATATAGAATTTATTTTAGAATTTAAAAACGTAATGATACACAAAGTATAAAATAGACGAGTCCAGGCGAATTTTTATGAAATATGCAGTGTTAGATATAAAAGGCAACTCTATACCCAAATAATAATTTTCAACCATCAAGAAACGTTTGTATTTTTCTTTATACCTAATAACGTAATGGATATTGAGGGACTGCAGTACCAAGCTATTAAACTGTAAAAATAATTTGCAATAAAATATCTTTAAATTTCAGGAGAGACCTGGTAATAGACAACTTCAACAAGGATTTTATTACGCACCAGTTTTTGAACCTGATCATGATGATGCTTTTTTAACTCACAGTATGTATGAAAGTTTTGCAAGTGGCGATATTAACAGGGTTCCTACTATTATGGGAATAAATGCTGAGGAAGGAATGATGATGTACAGCTGTAAGTATTACGGATTACAATATTTAATTAGTTAAAGTTTCATTTACTTAACTTATGTTTAAAAGAAGAATTATATTTAAATATATCGTATTTATCCTTTTCAAACTCTTCCATATCTTATCTCCCCTTTCCTTGCCCTCTTTTTTCTCTACTACCTGTAGCATTCTTACTTTTATTCAAATTTTGCATCATCACATACTTTACATTATAATTAAAACATAAGATCCGCTTTTTGCAATTGAATTTTTTGACGTGAAGAAATCCTATTAATTTTACTATGTGTACTGAATTATTTGGATTATTCCGAACAAAAAGCTTAGAACTTGACTAAAGTTATAAATTAAAATAAAATAACTCGTAATCAAATAATTTGCATCATTTAATTATACAATTGAATTTTTGTTGCTCAAAACCAAATTTTTTTGTTTGATATAATTTCCATTCGAGCCTTTCGAATATTTTAATTAAAGATAAATTTTTTGTATAGAAATGTTTGCCTGAGGTGGAATTCTGTAATGAAAATCAGGAAAAAAAAATATGGACTGGGAAAAGAAAAATGTATTTTTCTATTTAAATAACGATATTATATAACAAATTCCTTGTTTTGGTTGTTCAGGGTTGTGTTTCGTGTGGTTCTGGTTATGTGGTATGCAATACTCTACAATAATGATGCCCTGAAACGAGAGTAGCTGGATGGATCAGAACAATATAGATTAATAATATATGCTGGCCCAACAATATAACAATGTACTGTCAACCAGAGGCTGTTCACAAAAAAGGGCCTTAGGATTTCTACTAAATAGTGTATAAACATGGGCATATGCCGATGATTTATTAAAACTGTACTCTGGCTGCGACCTCCGTGACTTGGAGAGACCAATGATACGAATCGCAGAACCGTAGTACCGAAAACAGAAACTCGAAATTTATCTGGAAAATGCCGAGGTAATAATCTTTAGAAAAACAGAGGAACTGAAAAAACTATTCACAATGATGCTATCACAAAGAAGCGTGCAATGTAAGGAAACAGTCAAATGTCTGTCAGTAATTCTGAATTTATGACTAAGGCTGAATGATGATGCTGAGGCTGAAAATAAGCAGGTTATATAAGCTTTGTGGTTTATAAATGGATCTTTGGATAGACATGAAGCTGCTGTTATCTCTAATAGTCTAGAATAACGAACAGCAAAAATTGCCCCAAGATTGACAAAGTTAAAAAAAATGCGAGTGCGATGAGGACCGAGGCACTAAAAACTTAAAAGAACCTTCTTTCTCGATACTGACTTATAAAGAATGATTCATTAAAATCTATCTTAGAGTTTAAGTGGCAGGTAGCCTTAACAGTGAGAAAGAGTGTAAGAGAGATGTTTATCACTCTTCTTGCAAATAATCTGCATGACCCCTGTTCAAAAATGTAAGGAATCTCTTCAGATATTTTTGCTAAGCAGAGAAGATTTGGAAGAAAGAGAAACTTCTCCAAGAAATTTATTCTGCTGGCTTATAGACGGATCCAGACATGACGAAGAAGCTGGAGCTGAAGTGTTTGTTAAGAACATGAGGGATAAAGAGTCTCAAACAATATGCGATAATCTTTTAAGCAAGAATTTGATGCTCTTTTCCAATGTGGCTGTCTGTATAGGGAAGCATAAACAGGAATGAAACATTGAGACAGCAGGAATATAATATTGACACTAAGTCATACTATTATACACCTGATTTCTTGAAAGCAAATTTACCAAATACTAAAGGGAAATAAGACCTATCTGCGGACCCTGCCAGTAAGTTTTTTCCCTTGACTTTAAAAGGATTGCGAATCGCAGTAGAACTCTTCAATGATACCAAACAGAAAATTGGCATTACGGGTGACTCAGTATGCATCTAGTGTTTAAAAGAGGGGTCACTGTTGATCATGTTTCCAGAAAATGCCCAACACGCACTAGAGTGAAATGAAGACATTTCGGTGATACCCTATTATTATCCAAAGCAGTTGGGCTAGTTTAGGTAATGACGCTACATGGAACCATAAAGGCGATCAAAGACCACAACATATTTATTCATTCTTTCAGTCACTCATTTATTCTTTCGTACTGAAATGTATCTAAAGAAAGAAAATAAATTGTTAGGATGCCAAACGCAAGTATAAATACCAAAGTGACAACAAAAATTCTTCCAGATTTCTTTTTGTTAGGGAGTTATTTGGTTAAACTGGTGACAATTGATATGACTTACAAAATAGAAAATTTGATATCGCGAATACAAGAAATGTATTTTCTTAGGTTTATTACGGAATCCTTCCTTAAGATTAGTAGTATGCTGATAATATTGTATATTATTTGTTAATTAAATTTTTTGTATTAAGCATCATTCCAAGATTTTGTCGATGCACTTGATAACAACGGTACTCTATTGCTACCTAGAAATATGCATATAGATGATAGTAATCCAAATAAAGAAGTAGTCATAAAAGCTATACGTGAAGCATATGGCATTTCAAAGGATAGAACTTATGAGGAACAACTCGCTCAAACTATAAAGGTACGTAACATATTTGAATTAAATTTAACACTATTTTAACGAAGTATAAATATTTTTAATTATTTGCGGCTATGCTAGCTATGTATAATTTTTTAATTAATCTCTCATCACTGATTAAATACTTTTGCAAATATTTTAATACAAAATCATATATAAACCATATTAAATAGGTAATAGTATAGACTCATATCTTTGGTATCTACTGTGTAATAACTATGGATTTATTAACAATACAATGCAAAGTTTTTTAAAAAATATAGTCTATTGAAACTCTCTTTATGGAATTCTTCTCAGTATCAGCTCCAAAGTCTTTACGTAGATTCCCATTTCGAATGTACCAGATGGTGTTGATGATACCTCGAAATACTTACTTATATTGGAAATGTGGGTTTATGTTTCTGTAAATTTGTCTGGTTCATCCCCAAATTTGAATAGGATAACTCCAAATTAGCTCCAGGAATTGTGGATAAAACAACATATTAAACAAGCAGAATAGCAACATAACTTTCTGTATTTCAATTTAAGCTCTTGTTTTTTCTTGACATGGAGCTTTCATCATGTCAAAATATTTGGCTGAGCTAGTGCTCTATAAGCAATTTTAACAGTTTTTACGAGTACAGCTGTGTTTAGAGTCATCTTAATTGGTCTCTAACTCCACAATAAGTTTATAAAATTTCAAAATTATTAGATTCGAAATAAACTTAAAAATCTAGAGAACTAAACAACCTTTCATATAACCTAATTTTCACATAAAATATTTGAGTTACACGAATCCATTATTTTTATGTCAAAAAGTGACATGAACGATTTTAATCGATACAGCTATTTCTGAGAGTTCCTTTTCTTCGAAAAATGGTCGATAATATTTTTTTGAAGATAGCAGCATAAGTTTTTGGAAACCATATAATCAAGAAAAAAACATATATAAAAATTGAAATATTCTTACAAACTGAGCTAGTAATGTTTAGATTACACCATGAACATAAATTGGTTTGATTTTTTAAGTACCTAACTGATCAATGTTTTGCAAGATCCATTATTAAGCAAGCTGAGTTACAGTCTAAATATACCGATGTTTACTTTTATGTGTTCAGTTATGATGGAGAAATGGGTGATAGTGACGCAAAAATACCAGGTAAAAAAATTAATAATTTAAATAAACTTATACCAATAACTCCTAGAATATAAACACAAAACGTTGATTTGTGATGTCATCATCCGATGACCGTTAAACAACACATTAATATCTCCTCATAAAATTATATTTAAGTAATTTGTATTATTTGCAGTGGTTTTATTTATATATTCAATTTCTTTTTATGACCTTTACCTAATTGTTTATTTTTCCTGCTATAGTAATTTTTAATCAAAGTTTTAGCAGTCCTAGTAAGTAAAATATCAATATTTGTTCTTGCTGAGTGTGTATTGCAGCTATCAAAGTATATTAAACAATATTTTTGAGGTTATATTTTAATATAAGACTAGTGAAATAAGATGTATTCAAGAATCTATTTAAATGGTCACTGAGGATTTTCTAGAATAAAATATATGAATCAATAACGATTTTGATTACAGGATCTCCAGGATATTGCAATCTATCTGTGCTTGGTGTTAGTTATAAGATTAAAATTATCTTCAACAAGAAGTTCTTCATCACATATCTATGAGCTCTTGCGATAATTGTATTTCAGCGTCTTTAAAGCCACGTGGCTGCAATATCTTCACAACTAAGGGGATAGAGGCATTTCTTGTTTTAGGTCGTCGGTAATCATGTTCTTCAATACAAGTATTTTTTAGTATCTCGTCAATTTCAGTAAAACAGTATTCTGGACTATCCTGTTTGCCAGATGATGTCAAAGTTTTATAAGCCACAAATCATAAATGGGTTAAAAATTTTCATTGCCAGTTTTACATTTCATCTTTCCAAGCTAGATGGATGCAAAACATTTAAATTTAAAGTGAAGGCAAATTTTAGTACCATGTGTGTTGATGGGTAAGGCAGGAGGGACTCAATATAAGTTCCCAAAAGGCTGTCCTAATCCCCTTCACAAAACGGAGGAGGACACAGGCGCGGATCCAAGGGGGGGGCGGTGGGGGCGATCGCCCCCCCCCCAAGAGCTTTGAGTTCAGGAAAATAGACCCGATTTTGCCAATTATGCTATAGTTTATTCAAGAACTAGAGAGAGTAATAAATCATTTTTTACCTTTTTTTTTCTTCGCAAACTACCTTTGTTCTTTAGTTCGATTTCTTTGGCAAAATCTGTTAGACACATATATTATTCATAGAAATGGGTTAGAAATTTTAGAATTAAAATACTGGTCTATAATAATGGACTATTTGGTGTGATAACAATAGATATTTGGACGTGTGAAGTGTTAAAAAAGGATTTTAATCCTTGTCATAGGCGTCGGAAGGAGGTTTATTTTATCACTAAGTATTTGTGGCATAGAATATTATTTCGGTAATAAACCTGAAATAAAAAGTTAGTATAATTTTATTTAATTTCTTATGATTTCTTAATAATTCACATATATTTGAAAATATAGAAAATTTTGACATATTTCACACAAATCACAACTGTATTTTTATTAATTTTAATTCCAACTAAAATGTAGCCTTTTTCTCTCAAAAAGTTCTAAGTTATAATTTAAATACTTACAAAATATTCATTGTCAAAAATACAAGAAGTTATACATATATAAAAAAAATAAATTCGTCCATAAATATTAAAAAAACTTTGGGGCTATCGGTCTTTTTATTATTAATTAAAAACATTTTTGGGATATTTGACGGTTCAGTTTATTTATTTCTGAAACCAGAACTGCAGAACTAAAATTAAACACTAAAAAGGGATTGAAATGTAATTTATTTTTATAAGGTACAGAAAATTTAAATAATAAATTGTGTTTACGCTGATAAACATTACGTATCTAATTCGTAATAAAAGTCAGTGAACCTATCTTCGCTCAGATTAATTATAATTGGATCTTTTATCTCACCGATCATGAGATCGAGTTTTCACATTTTCTTTTATGCTTTTATTATATGGATTGTTCCCAATTTTCTGCACTAACTTTATTCAAAAAATCTTTCAAAAGTTCAGTTAATTACTAATTTTGTAAGTTGTAATATTTCTAGCAACTCTACCTTTTATTTGAGAAAGATATTTCGTCCTCCAACGGACATATTCCAGACGATCTATAAGAACAGATTTCCTATCTGCTTTTTTTCCAGCAAAAATTAAATTCTCTTAGCAATTTCCAGAGCTCAGTTCTTTTAATTTCAGGTAAATCCCGATTTTCATTGATTTTACTTAGAATTTTGTCGACGGTTGGGATCTGCTTTTCATAATAAAATGTGTGTACAACTTCTTTTATTGCAGTTTACATCTCTTCTTCCAACGAGGTTTTTCGTCAGCCCATGATCGAATGTAGCTTGGGAGTACTAACAATTCCAGTCATTTTTTTCCTTCAGTATTGGGCACATAGTAGATTTTCCAACTCCTGTCATTTTCGAACACAACTCAACAGAGTTTTTAACATAATTATCTAGATATTGATATCTTAAGGCATCATAAATATTCGTCGTAATAAGTTTTTCGTTGAGGAAAAAATGCCCTGGTTTTAACGATTTTGGAAGCCATATCTTTTGGGTATCTCACTAATCTCAAATAATATGTAAAAACAAGCACAGACAAGATAAATTACTAAGGACACACTGTAAGGTGTACTTTGCCCACTGACAGAAATTAAATTGAACTATCAGAAATTTTATTGTAGCAGTAAATTTATAAAAGTTTATAATGTTTAAATATAATTAAATATAATTAGATTTACGGCAGTCCTCAGATACCTGCGGCACTGGAGCAGGTACGTTGGAGGTGTCGATAACAGTTTTATTACTCTCTAGTTCTTGAATAGAGTATAGGAATGTGTATGCTTGCGATTGCCCCTCCCCTTCCCAAAAGCTTTGAGTTCAGGAAGATACAACCGATTTTGCATTTTATATTAGGAATGTGTCTGCTGCTGGCAGTCCCGTTGACAACTTGTTTTTCTTGTGATAGCCCCCCCCCCCAAGAGCTTTGAATTCAGGAAAATAGACCCGATTCTGCCTCTTATACTAGGAATGTGTATGCTGCTCGCATCCTCCCTCCCTGTCGGCAACTTGTTTTTTCTTGTGATCGCCCCCCCCCCTCTCCAATAGCTTCAAATTCCTGAAAAATAGACCCGACTCTGCCTTTTACACTAGAAATGGGAATGTTGCTGATGTCTCCTCTCCCCCCCCCCCCCGTCGACAACTTGCTTTCGCTTGCTATACTGCACTTTTGTGATATCACCGCCCCCCCCAAGGAGAGAGGCTGGATCCGCCCCTGGGAGGACAGAGGATCTCGGTCCCATCAACCTATAAGGACATACAATACCACTTTCCAGGGAAGTAAAATATCTGGGGGTGATTTTAGACTCCAGGCTGACCTGGAATAAGCAAGTGGAAAATACAACCAGAAAATCGGAAACAACTCTTATGACTGTTAGGAAGATTATGAGGGAAAACATGGGGTCTCTTACCGAAAATGGTACATTGGTTATACACCAGTATTGTGAGACCAGCCATCACTTACGCAGCCTTGGTCTGGTGGCCCAAGGTAATGCTGAGAACAATCATGACAAACCTGAACGGAATATAAAGGGTCGCTTGTTTGTGTATTACTGGGGCCATGAAATCGACCTGGTAGATCTATTGTACCCCCCTACTGTTGTCAAGTTGTAAAAATTATCTTATCGGCTAGAGCAGGTCCTCTAGTCTTATTTCCCTCAGGATCTTTAGGATGTTGGACGGCTTCAGGGTGAATAGCTCCACTACTTCGATTTGATGTATTCCTGAGAACCGCATCCTAGGGTTTTCTAGAGCGCTGCGTTCTGAAAGGATATGAATAGAGGTTCCGTCTTCCTCCTCGCAGAATCTGGACTCTTCTCCTTCTGCGGGTTCGAGTTTCTTGTGGTGTTCCTTCCGATGGAAATTCCCTATCAAGACCTCTGTCAGAACTCTGAGTTAATTATTACCTAGGCTTATGCATTATTTGATTCTCTTCTGATTGTAATTCCCAAGAAGTATCTTCGCTTGTCTAATTGGATCTTCTGCTTTCTTCTCCTGTTTTTAGTTCTTCCAGCATTATGCTGCTGCTGATTCCACAAAAAAGATCTGGCCCCAGAAATGGTGTCTCAGCCGCTTTCCTCGCGAGCCTGTCTACCATTTCATTCTCTTCTATCCCGGTGTGTCACGGTACCCACATGAGGATGACCTTATTATTCTTACTCAAATCATTTAATTCCTCTAAGCATTTCCAGACCATCTTGGAGCTGATAAGTGCGGAGCTCAGCGAACTGATGGCAGCTTGACTATCCGACATGATGATAATCTCTTGGTCGTGATAGTTTTTTTCTTTGTTAAATTGAATACATTTCCTTTATGAAATAACATATGCTCAATTGTTTCCCAATATATGAATTCTGAAACCTGAAACCTGAGAAACGGAAAAATCGAAAAGATTGGATGACGGATGAAATAATAGTGCTTATGGAAGAAAGAAGAAACCAAAAAAATACAGATAGACAGAAATATAAAGAAGTACAGAAGGACATCAAATATAAATGTCGCCAAGCTAAAGAGGGGTGGCTAAAAGAGAAGTGTACTGAAATAGAAAATCTGCAAAAACTACACGACTCCCAGAGTGTGCATAAGAAAATTAAAGAGTTTACTGGAATTGGCCGGAAGCAAAAATCATACATCCTGGCAGATGAAGAAGGACACACTGTGTTGGAAATTAAAGACTAACTGATTCTTCGGGAAGAATACATTAAAACCCTTTTCAATGACCAAAGAGAGGAAATAACTACCAACACAAATAATGAGACTAGACCACCTATTTTAAAAGAAGAAATACAAGTAGCAATAAAATCTGCTAAAGATGGAAAGGCCCCTGGCCCGGACGATCTACCTGCAGATGTGCTTAAGTTGATCGAAGAGCAGAATTTAGGTGCTGTAACTTCTCTATTTAATAAGATCTATGAAACAGGAATAATACCAGAAGAATGGCTTAAATCAACGTTTGTCACAATTCCTAAAAAGCAGAATGCCAGAAAATGCTAAGAACACCGTACGATCAGCCTAATGAGCCATACACTAAAGATCTTTTTCAAAGTCATCCATCGTAGAATTTATAAGAAGCTGGAAGAAAATATAGCAGATACTCAGTTTGGCTTTAGAAACGGATGTGGCACTAGGGAGGCCTTGTTCGCCTACAATGTCTTGATGCAGCGGTGTCTCGATGTCAACCAAAATGTATACGCTTGTTTTATTGATTATAATAAAGCATTTGATAGTGAGACATAAACAACTAATAGAAGCGCTGAAACGAAAAAATCTTGACACAAGAGATATACAAATAATTGTAAAACTGTACCTTAACCAAAGTGCGTCTGTCCGCGTCTAATCTGAACTAACGAATGCAGTGGAGATCAAGCGAGGGGTGAGACAAAGATGTGTTCTCTTACCACTTCTTTTTAACCTCTACTCAGAGGAAATCTTCGCCAAAGCCCTCGAAAATGACACCGGTGGAATACGAGTTAACGGCATTCCACTGAACAATTTGCGCTACGCAGACGACACAGTACTTCTCGCCGAAAACATGCAAGACCTTCAGAATTTGAATAATTTGAATAATGTCACCACAACTAGTCGAGCATATGGTCTGACACTTAATATTAAGAATACCAAATATATGATTGTCACCAAAACTGAAGTATCCAATGAACATCTGTATGTCGAAGGAGGAAGGTTGGAAAGAGTCAAAAGATATGACTATTTGGGTACAAGTGTCGACTGTTCCGTGGACTATTGTTCAGAAATAAAGATTCGCATTGAGAAGGCCCGTGCATCCTTTGTGAAGATCAAGAAATTGCTCTGTAGTCGCGATCTGAGCCTGGACCTAAGAATTCGGATGCTTAAATGTTATGTATTCCCAGTCCTATTGTATGGTGTAGAAGCTTGAACCCTCAACTTACATTGCGAGCAGAAACTAGAAGCCTTCGAGATGTGGACCTACCGTAGGATGCTGCGAATATCATGGACAGAACATGTGACCAACTTGGAGGTTCTGAGAAGAATGAAGAAGGACGTAGAGATCCTATATGAAGTAAAAAAGAGATAATTGCAATATCTCGGCCACATCATGAGAGGTCCAAGGTATAAGATTCTGCAACTCATAATCCAGGGAGAGA
The DNA here is from genome assembly GCA_034092305.1 of Diaprepes abbreviatus. Lineage (NCBI taxonomy): Eukaryota > Metazoa > Arthropoda > Insecta > Coleoptera > Curculionidae > Diaprepes > Diaprepes abbreviatus. The sequence goes on from JASJET010000129.1 coordinate 8,074,736, forward strand.
TTGTGGGAAAAAGATCTGTTGGAAGAAGAAGAATATCCTGGCTTAGGAATTTGCGAGAATGGTTCAACGTCAAGTCATTTGATCTATTCAAGGCCGCAGCTTCCAAGGTCAGAATAGCAATGATGATAGCCAACCTCCGAAATGGAGAAGGTACATGAAGAAGAAGATATGAATTGTTTAAAATTAATAATTCCTTATTTTGAAAGTTTTTCCTCTTATACAGTATTTCCAATTTAGTGTTTAGGCTAATAGACTTGTAACATCCACACTACATATTTCCATTTACCCTTGAGATTGCTATTATTTATTTTTATAAAGGAAATATTTAACGCATTTCTGTTTTTGAAAATTGATGTTTCTTTTTGAAATCAATAACTTGTTTATGTGGTAGATTTCCTTCGGGCTTCAATCAGCAATCAATCAGTCGCTGTCTACGAACGAAAAATTTTGGGCTCTTAATATACAAATTACTATTAAATCTAAGATTTATTGAGGGTCGGGTTACGCTGTATATCAAAAATGAGAAATGGTTTGCAGATAAGAGAAAAGTTCTTACGAAGGCACTACAAACTGAATAAATATACACATAAACAAAACATACATAAAATATTAAATCATTAATAACATTAATAACTTCACCCTTGAGACCCCGTTGTTGCAAGAAAAGCAATTTGTGCCAGGCCGTAATAATTTATTCCCTTTTTGTTACGTTATTCCTGTAGGAAAAGGGATTAGATGAAATACTTTTAGTGGAAGACTTTGTCATTTTAAGAGCTCCTCTGCTATTCACTTTACTTTGCTAATCATCTCCAAACCTTTATTATTTAAAACTCACGTCATTTTCATAATGTCCGGCTTAATGATTTTGATAAAATAATCTTCTTAACAAGGCTTTATTACGCTGTAATGAACAACATTTATTAGACGCCTTTAATGCAATTTACTCTCACAAACATAGTCTTATATAAGTTCGATCGGTAATAAACTAATGTATAGATGAAATAGCAAATATTTGAAAAATGAAAAATTACAAATATTTTATTTACTCTCTCGAAGAACCCGTAGAACATGCAGAAAGTATATATATATATATATATATATATATATATATATATATATATATATATATATATATATATATATATATATATATATATATATATATATATATATATATATATATATATGCAGGATGTCCGGAAAGATGTGGGAAATCTCCCAGATATGAAAAACACACTTAAAAGAAATATTACAAGTTCATATAAAGTTTTTTCGTATAGGCCTCCTCTTCGAAGATATAAACTCTCAAAGGGCGGCAATAGAATCAAGTTTTTACACATAATTATTGAACCACCAGGTATATTTCAATTTTTTTTAATATGATGTATGCCAGGTAAGAGCATCAAATTACTATCCAAGAGAGCGTTGTGAATTACTCACAGCTGCAGGGACGGACTAGCTGTATGATAAGAACTTTGGACAACGTTTTTTACTTATCTTTAATTATTGACGTTATTTTATTCTTCTTCTATGGGGTTAAATATGAGAAAGAGAAAATTTTCCCTATCACTATAGTTTGGATAAAAAGTTAAACTAACTAGTTAGTTAAAAACTTCGTAAGAGGGTTCAACAAGGGGTCCGTGAAGTCTAATAAACTCTCGGTGACGATGAATTGAGGACTGCTGTACCCGCCACATTCACTCAACATTGTTCCTTATTTCATCACAATGAAACGTGATTCTCCGTAGGACTTCCTCCCTACTATCGACCGGAGTTAAATACACCAAAGTTTTGAGTATCCCTACAGGTAAAAATTCAAAGGCGTTAGGTCGGGAGATTGAGGAGGCCAGGTAATAGGTCCTCCTCTACTTATCCAATGGTTTGGATATACGTTATTCAGGTGCTGCAGCACGCTGAAATGAGGTTATGCGCCATCATGCATATAGTACATGTTTTGGCAGGTTTCAAGTGGTAAGTGCTCTACTAAATCATGAGAAGCATTCTGGAGGAACTCCAAATAAAGTTCTTTATTCAGTCGTGCCGGCAATACGAATGATCCAATCAAAAAATTGACAATGATTCCTGCCCAGACATTACTTGATTGAAATTGATATTGATGCTGCAAAACAATAGTTGCATGAGGATTTTCATCAGCGCATACATATGAGTTGTGTAAATTTATGATACCATTTTTAGTAAACTCTGCTTTATCCTTGAAGAGAATAGTACTAATAAAAGTTAACATTACGAAATATCAGTTTATGCACTTTTTTCATATGATATGGATATAACAACTGTTCTTCAAGAACTGCATGTACTATTGTTTTCGATGCATTAAACTGCGCTGACGATTTTCGAGTGCTCGTTGAAGGAGTGTTATCTACAGCATTTAAAACATTTTCCTCTAATTATGCCGTACGTACTATGCTTCACCGACCAGCATCAGCACTTCTTTTCCCAACATCTTATTAAATAGAATCGATTACCATTCTCCCGTATACGTTTGTCAAATCGTTGAAATGTTTTCTGAACTGGAGGAGTACGATTAGCATATCTGTCGTGATATAATCTCCTGGCTTCAAAAGCATTGCAAGATGCAAGATCATACATCAGATGTATAATCCATATTTCGAATTATTTCACAATTAATTTAACCCCAAAATAAAAAAAAACACCTGAATAACTAACGTCTATCCAAACCATTGGATACGTAGAGAAGGACTTATTGCCTGGCCTCCTCGATCTCCCGATCTAACACCAAACAACTAACAAAGAAATTAGAAAAGATGTCAGGAAATACAATACAGAACATATTTCCCAGGTTATAGAGAATAATAAGAGCCTAAAAGTCCTACACAGAAAATTAGCAGAAGGTACAAATATTGTCTGTAAGCTAAGAACTAAAAGGGGTGCCATCGAAACAAATAGAGAGGAACTGCTGAAGATAGCAGAAGATTTTTACTCCAAACTGTATAAAAGCAACGTGGATAGCAAAGATCGCCCACCAATGCCAGAAATCCGAAATATCGGATCCGAAGATATACCACAAATGCTATTGCTGGCATGAAGAAAAACAAGGCGCCTGAGGAAGATGAAGTGATACTTGAAGCCATAAAAGAAGGGGGACCAACATTAACCCGCATTTTACAGAAGTTATTTAACGTGTGCCCGACAAAGGGCATAACTCCCTCCACGTGGCATAAGGCTCTGATTGTAATAATGCGTAAGAAAGGGGACATTTCAGATTTGAAAAACTATCGCCTAATCAGTTTGCTCTCACACATGTATAAGTTATTCCTAAAGATAATAACAACGACTCACAAATAAATTAGATAGTTATCAACCTTGCGAACAGGCTGGGTTTCGCTCTGGTTATGGAACGAATGACCACCTATAAGTTCTTAAGTCCCTGATAGAAAAGTGCATAGAATACAATAAGCCACTTATTCTTATATTTATTGATTATGAAAAAGCATTTGATACCATAGACCAATATAAAATGCTGAGGGCGCTTGTAGACAGTCGAATCGACCACCGCTACATTTCGTTAATCAAGAACATATACGATACAGCCACAGCCTGTGTCAGACTCCACAAAGACACAAATACCTTAGAATAGAACGTGGAGTTCGGCAAGGAGAAACAATCTCACCGAAATTGTTTACCACTGTCTTGGAATATATGTACAAGCAGATTTCTTTTGAAGGAAATATGGGAGTAAACATAAACGGGGAGAACCTTAACCACCTAAGATTCGGATAGCACGGATAAAGCAGCAAGAATGTTGGAAAAGCTCTACAGACTGTCAAGTGAGGTTGGTCTAAAAATCAATTGTGAGAAAACTAAATTTATGACCAACCTTGTACTAAACGACAATATCTCAGTAGGAGACCACAAAATCGAACAAGTCACCACCTACAAATACCTAGGACATGAAATCCGTTTAGGCCGAGATAATCAAACAAGCGAAATATTAAGAAGAATAGGACTGACTTGGACAGCTTTTAGAAAACTGAAAAATATACTTAAATCGATCATCCCTGTTTGTTTGAAGAGAAAGGTGTTTGACCAGTGTATCCTCCCCGTTTTGACATATGGAGCAGAGATGCTAACACTAACAAAGATAAGCGTAAATAAGTTGAGACTGACACAATTGGCCATGGAAAGATCTATGCTGGGAGTTAGCATCAGAGATAGAATACCGAATGCAGAAATACGACGAAGAACGGGTGTTGTAGATTCAGTCAGGAGAATTACAACGTTAAAGTGGAACTGGGCTGGACATGTCGCTAGGAACACGGACAATCGATGAACAAGAAAAATCTTGAAATGAACACCAAGACAGGCGGCTTACCGAGGAAGAGGCCGCCCGCCTACCTGATGGACTGACGATATAAGACACATAGAATCACACTGGATGCAAGAGGCACGGGACATAAATAAGTGGCAAAACTTACGAGAGGCCTATGTTCAACAGTGGACAAGATTGCGATGATTGATGATGATGACAGGGGCAAATTCTTCTTTCTCGTATTCAACCCGACAGAAGTTAGAAATCTTACCTGGTACACATCATATTAAAAAAAATTGAAATATACCTGATAGTTCAATAGTTATGTGTAAAAAACTAGATTCTATTTCAGCTCTTTGGCAGCCTCTATCTCCGAAGAGGAGACCTATACGAAAAAAGTTTATATGAACTTGTATGTAGTATTCCTTTCACGTGTTCTTTTCATATCTGAGAGATTTCCCAGACACCCTGTATATATAATGTATATTTCTAATTACTGTAAAATGTTTAATCTCCTCTATTTCATAGAAGATTGTTATCACGGCAGTACAGAACAAAAATAACTTTACATAAACTGAATAAAATATTCTCAAACCTTCAATTAGTGCTTTGTGTATTCAAATTTATTTAAAGAAACTGTTCAGAATATATAAAATTTTTACTTATTCTGTTTAATCTGATGTCTAGACTTTCATATAATCTCAAAGGATTTGCGGGACAAAAATTATAACGAAGTTGAAGAGCAAGGGAAGTTAAGTTCTAGAATTAAACTTTTCGTGGAAGAGCAAATTATAAAAATCATGTCGATTTTAAATGTTTCTTTTTAAAAGCTGATTTCCAAATCAATTTAATCCATTGATTTAATAGTGCAGGAAAAATAATTTTCCAAATAAAAATGTATCTCTCTCTGATCAGATTGTATTCATAATTTTAAATTCTAAAATAAATTTATATTATCTCCTTTAAAATAATCGCCATTTGCTTTTCCCTTGTCCAATATCTATAGCCATTTTCATAAAATATTATGCCGCGAGACAAAATTTATACTAACCTGACCTAATATCGTCTCGTCTCGGTCTTATTTACTTCCGACATCGAAATGTAAACGAGTTTCTCGTCTTGATTTTTAAAAATGAATATTCATTTCTATATTATGGAAAATGTCTTTAAGTTAATTTTCTTTCTTTGGTCTAAAATGTCTTATGTTCAGACAATTTTCTAAGAGACAGGTGTTTAAATCAAAGATTGGTAACAACCTCACAAGAATTGCCCATATTTTATATATATATATATATATATATATATAATGTGGATGTATTCACTGTTATTGCACACGAAGGGAGGGATCCGTGAAAGCCGCATAAACATATATACTCCATCCAGCGGGAGGTCGGCGAAGCCGCGTTCAGTATTTTCATGCTTCCTTCCGATCTATCCTTTGCACAGCCAGGTGCATGTCGGTACCCTGATGAGGAGAGATGAAACATGTACCTCTGCCATATCACTGTGGCGGGGAGGGTAAGTTTTGACTTTCTTCTTGGTATGGTGGTACAGGTAGGCCATCATCTTGATGGTGGTGGAATAGGAAAAATTGTGTTCCTTAGTAATTTTTTCAAACTGTGCAACCTCTACCACGGAAAGGATATGGTTGGAACGAAGTTTGCACTTACTGTTCGTATTTTACTTCATATATATATATATATATATATATATATATATATATATATATATATAAACAAATTTCATTAACAGCTGCCAGGAAATATAAATGAATCAATGAAATAGACGATAAAAATACAAAAGAAGAAAACAATTAAATAAACTTTAGTTAAATAGACTAAAAAACTAATAGAAAAATGAAGAGCATTAGATACGAGAAATATGTAGAATTGAATAAAACAATTTGACAAAAAAATTAGAGAACACTGCGCTAGATAGCAAGACAAATTAACGGAAGAGATAATAGAAAATAATAAAAACATTAACACGACCAGTTTTATTTTGTTGCTGGTACTGTCATAATTTAAATTACATGGGTCAAAAAATAAACGCTTATATAGAGATATTAAGGATAAAAATCTAACGATAAAGTTCAGTAATAAAAGAAAATTATTTTTATGCTAGTATCTTTAGGGCTAAAAACTTGTTTAACTTATTGTTGCTCTTGTCAGTTTAAATCCTCTGCTGTGATTTAAGACCGGATTTGAAGTTAAACCATGTTAGGCCAATGCTTAATGACGAAAAAGAGAACTAGTGGTAAATAGGAATGAATTTCTTAGAGTGGTTATAAAGTTAAGCATCCAAAGTTTTGGACGTAAACTTAGACGAATTAAATACAAATGTGGAAACAGAGGAATTACCAGATATAACCATTGAAGATGTAAATTTAAGCAGAGGAAATGTAGCAGAGCTGTAAGCGAGGACAAAACATCTACAAAAATACTAAAATTGGGAACATACATATTTAAAATCCTAGCAAAGATAATAAAAAATAAACTGACTGTGAAACTGGACTATTGCCAATTTCAGCATCAAACAAGTTTCCATAAAATCTATTGCATTAACGATCACCTACTAACCATAAAAAATGATTCGAGAAGTCCAGTGAATACAGTTTACCTATATTTTCAGGATTTGTGGATTTTTAAAAAAGCGTTTAATAGTATGCAGTCATAGGTCCTAATAAGAGCATTTAAAAACTGAAGAATTAATTATAGATATCCCTACAATATCCACAGCTATATATAGTTTCTAGGAAGATACAAAACCCATAAAATTATACAGAGGAGTAAGGCGAGAAGGCAGCCTATCTCCAAAATTATTTACCTTAGAAGACAGATTTAGAAAGCTGGAGCCCACCTTATGCAGATGATGAATCCCAAAATATATTAACCATGATCCTTGAAAAGACAAAAGTAATGTGGCACACTTGCTACCGGCATTAATTGGTGAGTAAATGGCATTTTTCATAAGATTTTTGTAAATTTTTCTCCATGGGGTCGAGAGGAAAAGCGATGAATCTAAGCTGACTTGTGAGGGTAAGCATCAGCTGAAGTGACTTGTAGAAAAAAAGCTACAAAATAATATGAATATGTGCCCTGCAAAAGAGGAATTAAAAATTCCCTAATTCTCTTCTTTCCACCAAAACCTTACTGCGAACTAAGTATCAAAACCTCGTATAAAGAGTTTCAAACCGGGAAACAAGGTCAGATAAAATTGAAGTAGATTAGCACGTCTACCTTAAGATAAATGTAAAGATTTAGAGTACATTGCCAAAGAATGCAAGAAAACTTCTTAAATTATCTTAAACAAATTTCCTACTGGTAACAAGTTTTACGAGGTGACACCTTCCTTCAAAAATAATACAGATGACGATAAAGCAGTAAAAATTGCGGAATATCGGCTCTGTAAGTGTATCGAACATCTGATGGTATTAAAATACCATCGTCCATCTTCTGGATATATGTCTCTTCTTCAACTTTTCAGCTGCCCATATTAAAGATCTTAAGTATCTATTTTAAACCTGCTGATAATTTGAGATCTTCTTTGCACTTCAATGATAGTCTTCCTGATAATCATTTGTGGTTATATAATCTCCACTCTATTATTGTTTTGGTGTATCGATCATCGTTCAGTCCTGCAACATGACTAGCATATCCCTGTTTTAAACGAAGTATATTTTTAGCTGCGTTTACTCCAAAATTATTTACCTTAGAAGACAGATTTAGAAAGCTGGAGCCCACCTTATGCAGATGATGAATCCCAAAATATATTAACCATGATCCTTGAAAAGACAAAAGTAATGTACAAAGAGGAAGAAAGCATTACTGTGCATGGAAAAAAAAATAGGAAAAGTGGTGGAAGGAAAACCACACAGTAGAAATATAAAGAATAGTACAACAATCATGGGCGGCTTTTGGCAAATTAGGTTTTATGCCAAAAAGTCCAAACTAACATTTTTTGCTATGAATATCATTACATAGCACAAGATGAAGAGGAGTGTTACGTACAACGACATCGGACAGAAGAACCAAGATAAGATAAGATAAGAAGACTAACACGGGTACTAAACGCAGCTAAAAATATACTTCGTTTAAAACAGGGATATGCTAGTCATGTTGCAGGACTGAACGATGATCGATACACCAAAACAATAATAGAGTGGAGATTATATAACCACAAATGATTATCAGGAAGACTATCATTGAAGTGCAAAGAAGATCTCAAATTATCAGCAGGTTTAAAATAGATACTTAAGATCTTTAATATGGGCAGCTGAAAAGTTGAAGAAGAGACATATATCCAGAAGATGGACGATGGTATTTTAATACCATCAGATGTTCGATACACTTACAGAGCCGATATTCCGCAATTTTTACTGCTTTATCGTCATCTGTATTATTTTTGAAGGAAGGTGTCACCTCGTAAAACTTGTTACCAGTAGGAAATTTGTTTAAGATAATTTAAGAAGTTTTCTTGCATTCTTTGGCAATGTACTCTAAATCTTTACATTTATCTTAAGGTAGACGTGCTAATCTACTTCAATTTTATCTGACCTTGTTTCCCGGTTTGAAACTCTTTATACGAGGTTTTGATACTTAGTTCGCAGTAAGGTTTTGGTGCAAAGAAGAGAATTAGGGAATTTTTAATTCCTCTTTTGCAGGGCACATATTCATATTATTTTGTAGCTTTTTTTCTACAAGTTACTTCAGCTGATGCTTACCCTCACAAGTCAGCTTAGATTCATCGCTTTTCCTCTCGACCCCATGGAGAAAAATTTACAAAAATCTTATGAAAAATGCCATTTACTCACCAATTAATGCCGGTAGCAAGTGTGCCAACTTACTTAGCGATGGTATTGTAAAATATATTCAACACCAAAACTTTTTAATGAAAGAGTGCATTGTGAAGTTTTATTATAATTTTTCTAACAAAATAACCTACTAGATATCTATAATTATGTTTTTTACTATTTCTAAAAGTTTTTTAATGTGTTAGATAAAAGTGTATTCATAAAAGTGCTTTAATTATTTTATTGACAGACAACTAAGGTAATTAATATTAGTGTGACAAATTCGACTTTCCCAAGACGCAACTTAAGCTTGTCAAGTTTTTATTTATCATGCAATAATTTTAACTATCAATTTTAGGAACTGACAATGTACGTCACGGAGAAGAACTTAACTATCTTTTCTCAAGAATTCTGTTCTTTTCTGGAAAAAATAACGTTGATTTAGAACTTTTTCCCGAATCGGATGTCATTACACATAACAGATTAGTCAAACTTTGGAGTAATTTCGCTAAAACTTTGTAAGTAACATTAAAAAATATATCTTAATCTATACAATGAGGACGTAAAGTCTGGAATGAAAAATCATCCGGATACAAATTTGTTTTTTGGCATGAATTTTTCCACTATAATCAATCATACAAGGTGATTCAAAAGAAGCTATTCTATAATAAACTTTGATTTTTTAAATAGTGCCTTTCATTTTTTTGCTCACTTTTAGATTTCTTGCAAAATTCTGAACTTTTTTTCTTTCACATGTCTTATACTTAAATGTAACTGTTTTATTAATCAACAGATAAAACTTGAAACGAAGTCATGCCAACAGTTAAAATATCATTTTATTACACTTTGACAATGCCTCGCTAACAGCCCAAGCGATTTATAAATTCATTCATAACATTTAAGACTACTTCTGTAGTAATTAACTATATTAATTATCTTATTTTCTAATATTTCTGTGTTAATTGGTTTAGTTTGGAAAACTTTACCTTTAAGCTAACCCAACAAAAATAAGTCAAGGGGGTTTAAGTCTGGAGAACTTGGCGGCCACCTAATAGGTCGCCTTCTTCCAATCCACATGTTTGAGAAATCATCATTAAGAAAGGCTGTCACGCTTAAAAATTTGTTTCTTTTGTACCTCAATAAGTTTCATTTTCAGTTAAAATTAATTGAAGATGATAATTTGACAAAATATAATAAAGGAACAGATCATTGAATCGGTTATGTTGGTAAACATACAATTATTATATCTCATTTCGAGTTCTAACAGCTAATAAATCGAAAACAATTACGTTTAGATATAGAATTAGATAGTAACAGATATAAGATTAGATAGTAACAGAAAAAATATTTAGAATTTTACAGAAAGTATAAAAGAGTATAAAAAAAGAGAGTTACTATTCAAAAAATCAAAATTGATTATGGCACAGCTTTTTTCGATTCACCCCCACTAAGTCGACATGTAAAAACGATTTTTTTATAAAACCAACGTTGTTTAAATAATGAGTTTATTCGAGACTTAACATCCTCATTGTATAGAGTGTCCTTAATAATATTCATGATCCTGATATTTTATAAACTAAATAAGATTGAGGAAAAAGTCAAAAAAAAGAAGTGAAGAAGTGCTTTCAGAATGCTATGATTTCTCAGTTTAAGGTACAAATTTCTTATGATAGATTAAAAACTTTAGATTATATTTATTCCAAACATCTTAAAAAAATATTGAGATTTACCTTAATTCGAGGCAAATTTAAACTTAAATATATTAAAGTATGTTTGCTTTTAGTTGAAGTGTTTGGATCATACGTTCTGTTAAGTAAAACTGCTTTTTCACATACTAGCAACTCGTGAAGGAACAGTGATCCATAAGAACGTGTTAAAAATTATAGATTACTCAAAAAATATTTATATTCTAACTAAAGAAAATTTGACACATTTTATATACAGGATTGTGATAAAGAAACGGAGGTCTTTTATATGGATCACAGCTTCTTTAACGAAAAATCACTCAGACCTCTCAATATTATTTTTTCGAAATGCATTTTTTGAAAAAGAAAATATTATTTAGGATAAGTCAGAAAAGTGCTACATGTATCAACTCAGGTTTGTTCAGATTCTATAACAAATTCTAAACATTTGTCATTAAATATGTCATATAATTATCTTCAACTTTTTTCGAAATATTTATACTTTTGTGTTTTAAGACAAAGTGAGCGAACAGCAGACTATGGAAAAAATACCTTCCAACAGTTTTCCTGCAGTAGAACAATCGGTTTAAAAATTCCTTTTGTACATTTTATACTACTTGTGGCCAAATTTCTGGTACCACATACACTGGTAATACATTGAATGACTCTTTCCTGCGACAAAAGTATTTAATAGGCGAAAAATGATCAACCTCCGAAAGTGACGCGATATCGTAAGAGCGACGCAAAAATTTCAAAATTTGTATAAAAAAATATTCATTGTACTTTTCTTATCCACCCTGTACAATCGTTTCTTTTCTGGAAAAATGCATTTAAAAAAATTGACGAAAACCATTTCTTGATCACAATACTGTATTTATCCCTTGAATAAAATAGAAGATAACTTAAAATCATAGAACTTTTGCACTAAGTATTATCACTAAAGTAAACTGTTTTAACATTATTTTATTTTCAGTTTAAAAATCCCTATATTTTTAGGAACCCAACGCCAGAACCTGATGTGCTATTTGAAAACCTAAATTGGCCCAAAGTTAATATCCTTAACAATACCTTACAATATCTGGATATAAACGAAAATCTTTCAATTAGATCTAATCCACGATGGGAAGCTTATACATTTTGGAATGACCTCTATAATAAATATTCTGTGACCCCTTTAGATGGGTATTAAATTTGAAAATTTCATATACATTTTATGTACTTAAATAAATATTTGACTATTTCAAATTGATTTGAAAATTGTGTAAAATGACTAATTGTTCAAATATGGCTTAGCTTATAGCGTTTCTAACCACGTTTTGACAAGGTGGCTAAAACAACAACATTAATAAAACTGATTTAAAACAACAATTTATTGATTTCAGACTTTTTGTCTGCAATGTATGTTTAAACAGATACTTTATACAAAAATTCTCGATCTATAAAAATTAAGAAGTTTTATTTTAAAATCGATATTTAAAAAGTGAGAAGTGGATAGCTACAGCGAGTGATATTAACACTTCTACTTTGAAATATAGTCCTTGATAGTCTAATCAACTATCTTAACAACGAACATCACTACACAGGAAAATTCGAATGGGTAGTTTGTGAAAGAATGCAGACTGAATAAAAATAATAGAAGGGTAGTATGATAACAACGCACTATCCATAAACCTAAAAAAAAAGGAGATGGTTTCTTTCATTAAGAAAAGGGAATTAGATACCCTTAAGTCCCCTATACTCTTAAAAAGCAAACTAAACTTCTAGGCAGAGATAAAATACAGTATGGAAGCACATTAAAGCAACCTCTGACAAAAATGTTAAGGAAGGTGAGACTTAGGATTATCACCATTGTTCTAGTCAGTGCCGGTCTCCTGGCTTTGGTAATATTGAGACATGCTATTCTTTGAATTTGGTCTAATTTTTTAATTGCACACAACAGCTGCAGTGTTAATATTAGCCTAAAATAAATCCTCAAGATTTTCTTATGGCTCGGCGTCACTGTTCATAAAACATTTAGGCCTAATTTATTCTATCTTTGAGGTGAGAATGCCATGTTAATTTACTGTTGTAGAACAGGTATTCTGAGGTGCTATGTTTTCTCTACTCTGCTATATGGCATGGAGAATTGAGCTCTGACGGATGTTTCAATGGAATGTTTGAAAGTCTTGGAGATGTAGTATTATCGGCATATTCTTAGAGTACCTTGGATACACTATATCATAAGTGTAACAGTAATGGAAAGAATGTGAAAAGAACAAGAAATAGAGACTACCAATAAAGATAGAAAAACGGCATATTCAGGATACGTAACACACAACGATAAGTACAGATTCTCCATTGCAAAATTGAGAGCAGAAGAAGCCATGGCAGACTCTAAACGTCTTGGTCAAAAATATCAAACAGTGGATTAGGATGACAACAATCGAAATATTTAGAACAACAGTCAACATAATTATATGGTTAAAAGTGATGGCTAGCATCCGCAGAGGATGGACACTTTAAGAAGAAGAAATTAACATTGTCTGTTTTTTGAAAATTTGATAAATGATTTTAGACATACACATACACATATGTAAGACTTAACCACATTTCTGTAACCAACATTAGCAGAAGAAGGAAAGGTGGATAGGATATAATTACTTACTATTTAACCCTGTTTTTATTAGACATTTTTAAATTACAACGATTAGATATAATCCTTCTAAAAACCAAGTAAATAAATAAAAAAGTTGCTAGTCAATTCGGCAAAGGTGACTATTTGGTAACCGAACTTGGGCTCTGGAGCGTGGTTCAAATAATTTAGTAATTCCATATTCTCCGCCTACCGACTGTTTCCCCAAAACTCAGTCAAACTCTTTTTAATAACACAGGTTTACAAAAAAAAGTGGATGTCTATTAGACCAGACTATTTTATTCGTCCCTGAATCCAAATTTGAGGTCCGCTAACCCCTTATCACGTCAGGTTCAAGGTTATGCCAAGGTCAGATGGAGTAAAATTCACTTAAGACCTCTGAAGAAGTAAATACGTACGTTTTTGAGGTCGCTGAATCCGAATTTGTGCTTTGTTTAATCCCTCAAGATCAGCCAGAGGTCATTTTAGAGCCATTTCAAGGACAAATTCAGAAAAATATACTTAATAGACATGTAAAAAAGATATATAGACTTTTGGTGGCACTGAATCTGAATTCCTGGTTTGTTTAACATCTCAAGGTTAACCAGAGATCATTTAAAAGTCATTTTAAGGTCAAATGTAAAAAAATCTACTAAATATATATGTGAAAATAGAGAACCCACGCGCAGCTAGATCGATGTCTATTGCACAGCAGTCAGGCAAGCGGATCGAGTTTTTCAGATTTATAAAGTGGATTTTTCTCAATTTGACCATATAATGACCCTAAAATGACCTTTAGTCGACCTTAAGTGATTAAACAAACTACGAATTTGGATTCGGCTACCACAAAAACGTACGTATTTATTTCTTCAAATTCATTTATTGAATTTTACTCCTTTTGACCTTGAAATGACCTTAAAGCTGGCGTGATAGAGGTTAGCGGACCTCAGATTTGGATTCAGGGCATCTCATTACATAAGAGTAAGATAGTTTGGTGAAATAGGCATCCACTTTTTTTTGTAAACCTATGTAAAAAATCAGATCTATTGCGAGTGCAAACTACCTCTTCTAACGACATCCTTGACTGAACAACCTAAATCGCTTTTCTGATTACCCAAAATAAATTAGTCTTCATAAAATATTAAACATCGTCGTATTTTCATTTGTTCCCTGAATATCAAAATTTATTTGAAAGAAATGTTCAAAGTATTCATAAAATTACTTATTCTGTTTAACCCGATGTCTAGACTTTGATGCAAACCCGAGGCTTTTGTCGAATAAGAATTATAACGATGTTGAAGCGCAAAGGACCACGAAAGTCAATTTATAGAATTAAATTAGGTATAAGAGGCAGGTTGGAAAGGAAAATGACCTGGAAATTTTTTTATGGATTTTAAATACGCGTTCGAAAGTTCGACAATTTTGGGCACGATTTATAAAACCTTAATGTATATTCATTTTTTTATGGTTCTATACAATCTGTCCCAAAAATATATAGCGGGATTGGACAACAAGTATTTTTAAGTGAAGTCACTTAAAAGACTAGAATTTTTCCATATGATAAACTGAACATATTTAAGCTAATATACACCATGAATTTGACTAAACTTTGTATAAAAACATTATGTGTACAATATTTACATAAATCTATTATTCAAATCTGATGATTTAAAATATCTCACTCTTCATATATCACTTGGTTTAGTTCGTATTCTATTCAAAGTCTATTTGCTCAAGACATAAATTTGGCTCTATATTTTACAACAAATTTGCAACTTTATTCTGACTTTGGACATATATGAAGGTGAGTTCTCTACCAAACGAAACACACCCGTGTTCTAAAACCGCTGTAGAACGTTGATGTTAGCATTGCTTACTGTTCCCAGTAATGTAATACTATCTTCTTCTTCAAGTGTCTTCTCCATTGCGGAGGTGTGCAATCATAATAGCTATTTTAATTTTTGAGGCAGTTGCTCTAAATAGTTGTCTGCATCTGCATCCAAACCATTCCCTTGGGTTTTTTAGCCATGAAATTCGTCGTCGTCCTGCGCCTCTTTTGCCACTTATTGTGCCTTGGATTATGAGCCGTAAGATGCTGTACTTTTCTCCCCGTATAATGTGTCCGAAATATTGCAGTTTTTTCTGTTTTACTGTTATCTCGACTTCCTTTTTTTTTTCCCCATTCTTCTCAACACTTCGGCGTTCGTAACTCGATCCACCCACGAAATCCTCTGAATTCTTCTATAGGTCTACATTTCAAAAGAGTTAGGTCTTCTCATTGCCTCTCGATTAAGTGTCCATGCTTCCATTCCATAATATAGAACACTGTATACGTAACATTTAGTCAGTCGTATTTTCAGGGCTAACGTTAGGTCTTTGCTGCAGAAAACCTTTTTCATTCTAATAAAGTTGGCACGTGCTTTCTCCATTCTGGTTTTTATTTCGACGGTATAGTCATTATTTTCTGTTATTAGGGTTCCCAAGTAAGTGTACTTTTTAACTCTTTCTATGTGCTGGCCTCCTACCATTAGGGTTTCATTATTATTGGTGTTGTTTTTACTAATTATCATGAACTTGGTCTTTTTCGTGTTAAGAGAGAGTCCATATTCTCCACTAACTCTTAATATTTTATTCATTATTTTTTCTAGGTCTTTCAAACTATCAGCTATTATTACGGTGTCATCTGCATACCTAATATTGTTGATTAAAACTCCGTTTACTTTTATCCCTGCTGTTTCAGATTCAAGAATTTCCAATATGACCTCTTCAGAATAAGCGTTAAATAGTAAAGGTGACAAAATACACCCTTGTCTGACTCCCTTTTATATTTCCACATCTCCGGACATTTCCTGTCCAATTTTTACTGCCGCTTGCTAATTGTATTACAGATTTGATATCAACCTTAAATCTCTTCATCCAAATTTTTACTTCTGAGAATCTCTATCCCCAAAAAGATGAAGAGACGACACAAAGAGGAGAACAAGTAGAAATTGACACCGGATTGCAGATTGAAATGAAAGAGACTAGAAGTGGCCTTTGTCCAGAAGTGGACCACATTCGGCTGCAAGAGAGAGAGAGAGAGATCTATTAATTTCATTTACTACTTTATAAGACTGCTTGATTATTCTATGTTAATTTCTAAAACTAAATTGTTGATTTGCGTCTGTTTGTCTAGGATTGAATTTAGATTTTTGATAAGAGAACTTTTAAATTCTTTCCATACAACTGGCAGAAGTTTAATTGGTATCAATGAAAATATTTGTTAATTTGGTTTTTGGGGTTTTGGAATATATATAATATTTTATGATATTTTCTATTCTCTTGGGAACTGTTCAGTCCTGATCGTTGTATAAAATTACGTTATAGCTTTAAGGTTTTTCTAATAATCAAATTAGGTTCCTTGAGACTTGTTTTATGTTTGATGATACTTTTAACTTCTTGTATCTCGAGAGAATTACAGAGGCCAACAACATTTCAAACCTATTAACGAAACTATACTTTACCGAAGTTTTTTTTTTGCCCTATCTGCTCTGGTTTTTAAATCTCCGAATCTAAAAGTACAAAAAAAGCTGTCTTTTGTTATATTGCAGGTTATGTTTCAGGGTAGCGTGATACTTTTCGACATGATATGAGGCATCTGAAAGTACCACTCATTGCCTTCAAAACCCATTTTAAAGCATTTCAAATTCTTTTTTCTTCTTAGAGATATCACTTGTAAATATTTACGATTTTTCCGACTATTTGCACTATATGGGTAAGGCAAAAAAACTTGCAAAATACTGAAACAATATTGATTTTTCGAAAAAGATGTAATATGGTACAAATCAACATACAACAAACAATCATACGTTTCCTAAAGCAATATCTCAGAGAGAAAAAAAGATTTTGGGACGATTCAAAATGAGTTTTGAAAACAATTAGTGATACTTTTTGTCCCGTTGTGTCATGTCGAAAAATTTTATGCTACACTGTAACATAACCTCCAATACCAAAAAATATCTTTTTTGCCCTTTTAGGTTAGAATATCTCGAAAAATACAGCTGAGGGGTCAAATTAAAAATCTTCGGTAAAGTATACTCTCGTTTCAGGGTCTGATGTTTAAGAAATCTTGTCGGCATATTTTATTAAATAAGGTGTTTCAGAACTCTTTTCAAATTTCTCTTCTCTCTTTGGTAATGATTCGCTTTGAATGTATTAAAAAACATTTGATATATGTTTAAACAGTATGGAAGAACCGATAGTGAAGAATTCAAGAGCAACATTGTTACAATCGCTTGACCACTAAAAGTCAATTATCTGTGCAGTAACATCTAGACACTTCTCGTTGAAGATTCTATCCATGGCAGATTTACAACTACAATGATAACACTGAAGCACTAGACATTTAAAGAGAAAAAGCCCTGCCAGTTTATTGTCAAGATGCTAAAATCCATATGTGGTTTCGTTTCAAACAATCCTAAATTATTGCGATATTTCCGATTATTACAGGAAAAATTCGGGCGCCAAAGTCGATATTCATATTGTCATTTAAAATACATTTCTTCAATTAATTTAAATAATAAACTGTGTGATCTTAGTGTTACTTCTTACAAGAGGAGCTTACGGGATTGGAAACACCGATTCCCATGAAACTTTGGCGTTTAGTATATTGGGGCTCCAGGTTTATCGGACGGGTAGTCTTTTCTGCCAACATGTGTTAATAAAAAAGTAGAGTCAGGAATGATGGCTAGCAATTTATATGAATTAATATGACGTATGTTATCAATTTATGAATGTCTGGCAGCTCAAAGACGAACAACAGATCAGAGATGACGACAATGTCGATTTTGAGCTCATACCACTGACTCTACACTTTTATTAGAGTATATTGGGAGAAAGAACTATCCATCCGATTAACCTTGAGCTCTAAGTAACTAAGGCCCAAAGTTTCACGGAAATCTGTATGCCAAGTTCCGTTAGTCTTCAATATTTATTGGTCTTTTGTAAACACTATTATATATAGATAGAACGGTTATCTATTTTAACCACCAATTTTAGGAACTGGCAATATTACTCATTCAGAAGAACTGAATTATCTTTTTTCGAGGACTTTAAAGAAGTCTGGCAAAAACAATGTCGATCTTGAGCTGTTTCCTGAATCTGATGTTACTACTCATTACAGATTAGTTAAGCTATGGGTGAATTTTGCTATAACATTGTAAGTAAAGTTTCGTTAGTACTTAAAAACATTGTTGTCCAATATGCTTCTATTGTTTTTCTTTTAAGACGTTTATAAATGCCTCGTAAATAATTTGTTTCATATTTAAAAATTATTAGTCAATAAATTTTCTTATATTCTTGATTTTTTTAACAAAAATACATATTTTATTCGTGTTAAACGGAAATTGACGATTACTATGGAGCACAATCTATAGTTGCAAGTTATCAGTAATTTATCAATTCTTATTATTTCAGGAACCCTACTCCAGAAATTGATGTTTTATTTCAAAATTTAACTTGGTCCAAAGTTGATTTTTCAAATAATGATTTGCAATATTTGGATATCAATAAAGATCTCTCAGTTACAAGTAATCCTCGATGGGAAGCCTATACATTCTGGAATGACCTCTATAGTAAATATTCTGTACCACCCTTAGATGGTTTTTAAATTCTGAAGCTAAATTACTTTTATCTACGTTTTAAATAAAATTATAAGCTTAATACAGGTTTTTTATTAATTGCAGAAACACTATAATTGGATCAATATAACAACTGAACTATATAATTAATGCCACACTGAATTTAATGGAGGTAGAATGCAAAACAAGAAATTATAACATCTCAATACAAGAACTGTTCCAAAATGTGTTCATAGTATACACTTCATTATTTTATGATTCATCTATTGAGATGTATTTAAAAAATGAATTTTTAAGGGTTACGCACTCATAAGAATAAGCAATAAAAACAATTTTCTTCATTGTTTACAGTTTTGGCATATATATAATGCTCCAATTTCTCTTTGACCATGAATGAAAATTATGAGTAGCCGAGAACTTTGCTCCAGATCAAAGGAAATCAGCAGGAAAGCTAATTAGACAGACTACTTCTCTTTGTGGACGTATTTGTACAAAGGAATGCCTTGGAGCATAGGATTTTTTATATAAGAATAATCAGCGTATATAAACGAATATTAATATGGAAACTTTCCACATTCTCGCCTAATTAGAATTCCTATCAATGCTATCTAAAGCTGTCAGTCCCTTAGAAAAATACTCACAAGAGATGGTTCCTCTAAAATATCTTTAAATGTGTAATTTGTTACCTCTCGTTAAAGGAGATCCTGCTTTAGGAGGACTAAATAACCTTTTAGGGTATTTTTCATATACAAGGTTATTCACCCTATACGGCACAGAATATTGCAGCCAAAACACGTGACTTTTAGAAAATTTTACTTTTGGTATATATGGAGGTCTAATATAGTTACTATTTAAAATTATTTTCATATATAGGGTGTTCCAAAAGCTCTGAAAGTATCAAAGTTGTGTTTTTTTAAATAGAACCCCCTGTATATTATTGCATTTTTAGATTCTCCGATCAAAATAAGTGCCTATTTTAATGAGATTTAAACTATCTAAACCTTAAGGATTTTTAAATAATTTTAATTTTGACAAAATCTAACCTAATTTTCAGTTACAAATACTTAAAAAGTATTTTAGTTATGTACTCGAAATTTATAGTAAAGTGTAACAATAAATCCTATTTTATATCCCAATTATAATAAACTTTCTATATTATACAGGGTGTTCAGAAATTAAAACTAATCAAATAAGAAATTTAAATGGCTATAACTTGATTAATTTGAATAGAACGCTATACCTTTTACCTTACCAGAAAATATACCTTTTAAATACCTATCGAATGATATAAGAGTATTCTATAGCTAAGTCTTCGCGTTTTCGCAGAATAAGGCAAATAATCGTTTTCTGCACTATTTTGTGTTTTTTGAATAGATGTTCTAATGTATCTAGTTGCCTAAGGCATTTGGAAACGTCAGATAGTTCATTTAATCTGTCAGTTTATTCTGTTAAGCCTGTTGCTATAATAGCGATATTATTTTTTGTAACTGTAAAACTTCATTTACTGAATTGAATTGTTTGAATATTGTTGTGTTATTGCTTTCTTAAAATGAAGATCTATTCAAAGGAAGAGCATATTGATATGATTTTTATCCCTGGAGAATGTTATCAAAATTGTTTTTGGCTTCTCGAGTCTATGCTCAAAAGTTTTCTGAAAGAAACCATCCTAACCAGTTGATTTTATGATACTATTAAACCAGTTTCGGAAAAGAGGAAGTGTCAGTTATAGAAAAACCTGTTATAAGAAAACCTGTCACTGAGGATGAAGAAAATGTTTTTACTGTACTTAGTTCAGTGATAGCAAATCCCAATATTAGTTAGAATCATATATCTAAAAATACTAACATTAGTTAAGCAAGTATTGCAAGGATTCTTAATGCTTATAAAATTCAGCTTTGTCAAGAACTTCACGTAAATGATTTTGACAACTGAACTGAATTCTGCTAGTGTGTTAGATAAAGTGGCAGAAAATGAACACTTTTTTGATAATGCGTCGTTTAGTGATGAATATACGTCTCATAACAATGGTTTCGGAAATAGACACAACTTCCATTACTATTCTGATTCAAATCCTCATGAATACAGAGTTATGAGAAACCAGAATAGGTGATTGGTTAATGTATGGGGAGGAATACTAGGTCCATGCTTAATTGGATCCTACTGTTTTGAAGGATCTTTAAAGGGTTTGATGTTTCGTGATTTTCTTTTACACCAACTTCCAGGCTTATAAGAAGATGTCCTTTTAAGTATTAAAACAACTATGTAGCTTCAACTGGATGGAGTTCCGCCTCATCATCATCGCGAGTTTCGGCAATTTTTAAATGTTTAAATTTCGAAACAGGTGGATTGGGAGAGACGGATTTCAAAATTGGCCCCCGAGATCTCCGGACGTAACTCCACTAGATTTTTTTATGGGGTTGCATAAAAGGAATTGTCTAGAATGCGTCCCCGACACAACAAGATATGAAAATACGCATAAAAGACGCTTTTTAAACTATTACACCGCAAATATTTTTCAGAGTTAGCAATGGTTTTGAAAAAAGAATATGTAAGTGTTTTGGAAATAAATGGTCAATACTTCGAATATCTACTATGAATATTTTGCATCTGTTTTGTGCTATCGTCAATATGTTCTTACGATAACTGTTGTTATAGCCTGGTGGACGACTATAAATTGCGTTCTGTGTTTCTAAACATTTGTAAAAGTATTCCAGATCATTATTCTTATAGTTGTAAATTATCTATCATTTAGTCATTTCTAAATATCATAGGTAACTAGATACATTAGAATTTTAAGTAAGCAATAACACAACAATATTCAAACAATTCAATTCAATAAATAGCAACAGGCTGTGCAGAATAAACTGACAGATTAAATGAACTATCTGACGTTTCCAAATGCTTTAGGCAACTAGATACATTAGAACATCTATTCAAAAAACACAAAAAGGTGCAGAAAACGATTATTTGACGTATTCTGTGAAAACACGAAGACTTAGCTATAGAACACCCTTATATCATTCGATAGGTATTTAAAAGATGCATTTTCTGCTAAGGTAAAAAGTATAGCATTCTATTTAAATTAATCAAGTTATTGCCACTTACAGTTCTTATTTGATTAGTTTTAATTTTTGGACTTCCTATATAATACAGCAAGTTTATTATAATTGGGGTATAAAATATGATTTATTGTTACACTTCACTGTAAATTTCGAGTACATAACTGAACTACTTCTTAAGTATTTGAAACGTGAAAATTAGGTTAGATTTTGTCAAAATTCAAATTATTTAAAAACTCTTAAGGTTTAGTTACTATAAACCTCATTAAAATAGGCATTTATTTTGTTCAGAGAATCACAAAATGCAATATTACACAACTTTGATACTTTCAGACTTCTTGGGCACCCTGTATAATATAAAAATAATACTAAAAGGTAACTATATTAGACCCCCATATATCTCCAAAGTAAAATTTTTTGAAAGTCAAGTATTTTGGCCGCAATATTCCGTGCCATATAACATGAATAACCCTGTATATTTAAGCTTAACAAAAAATTTTTTTCGACGTAAAATAATGGAATACACTCGATTTATGTGAAAATTAGTAGAGAACCTCGCAACTGAAGTCTTCGATCGGTGGGAAAGGTGTAAAGGTCGTTATTCTTGTCTAAAACAGACAAAAAAAAAAAAAAAAAATTTATACATTTTTCTTCTAACTGAACTAAAAAAAAATGTAGAAATAATGAAATTCGAACTTTCTAGATGTTTGAAAAAAAACGGGCTTTTTAGGAAAAAAAATTACTTCTTTACTTTATCTGCTTGAAAGAATAATAGGCAATTATTTAAACACAGCAGATTTACTTTATTTGTTATTGAAATTTTGATTTTTAAAAACCTTATTTATTTACAAAATTCACGGTATATACACATATTGTCTATCTAAAAAAGTACACGACTATTTGACAATAAAAACAACGTTCATACCATTCCGGAAGCTTCGTATTCACCCAACATGGCTCCTTGTGATTTTTTCCTATTCCCACGACTCAAGTTACCACTTCGCAATAAGCTTTCTGAGACGATTGAGGCGATAAAGGAGAATTCGAATTATGAAAGGTGTATTTAAGATTGGAGGAAGCTTTGAAATATGTTTATTGCTTACAATGGATACTTTGAAAGAAAGAAAATGAATATCGATGAATAATGGAACCGTTTTCGTTTTATAGAAGAATTCCGGGTACTTTTTGATCAGAAGGTATAGGTTAATTCAATCAAATATGGCATGTGGTACCGAATATCTTCAATATGCGTCATTAAAGTGTTTTTATAATTACAGAATTTTATTCAGCCGAAAAAAATATGTAAGTTTGATAATTTGATCGATAACTTAGCCCAAATAATAAATAGGTTTGCAATAGTGTCGACATAGTTTCAAACATGCTGTATAGATCAGAGCTTATCTGTAAAATATCGGGGTTTCGTGGATGTGAAATGGAACATGGAGATTTTTGCATGAGAGTCTTTAGAATAACCTGGATAACGAAAAATTTGATATGCGTACATTCAAAAAGTTGAGCAACATTGTTTTTATTAATAAAAATATAAAATTTTCGAACAAAAAAAAAAAAATTTTTTCAACTTTTCTCCCGTGTAACTTTGAAGATGTTCATTTTAGAGGAAAGTTCAAAAGGAACTAAATTTGCCATAAGATAGAGTTGGCCAGAAATCTCAAAATATATTTCGCTTATTGCAAAATAACAATAATTAAAAAAAAAAGGTAAAAAAATAGGTTTTTAATCAATTTTTTCTACCATTTAAATTTCTCTGAGGACCTTCATATTAGAACAAAGAAAACTTTAGGCTATGATTAAATAACAAGTTAAAATTCGTTAGGATCAAATCGATAGTTTTTGCACAATAATTTTACAATCCGGTTTCGTTTACAAAAACTGATCGTTTTTCAAGTTTGTCTGAGTCCAACATATCACGTTAACATATTTAAATTTATTTTCGACATATAGTAGGAAACTCAAGTTTTCCAACGCTTTTTTCAGGATCAAAATCGGATGATTTGGACGCCCTCAGGAATTGTGTAAAAACATTGTTGGTATTTTTGCTTATAAACAAATAGATTATCTCGGTGCATTTTCCTTGGTTTTTTTTGCAATACATGGTTTGAAAGTACTTGGAAAGGCTCTTCTTTTCGTAAAAAAGAAACTTACAAATCCGTCAATTGGTTTCCGAGATACAAACTTTCAAATTTGACAGCCTGATATGATGAATCTATAAACAATACAGACCTGATTCTTCAACCAAAAACTTTGTCTTGCCGAGCCTTTTTTCGATACAAAAATTTAAACGTTTATGTTATAGGAAATTTTAATAAAAAAATGAAAAGAATATCGCCCACGTGCCTGAAAAATGGAAAAAAGGGGGGTTAGGAGCTCTCATTTTAAAATTAAATTCGAAGATTCAAAATACATATCTGAAAAAAATTTTCATCTTCTCGGTTTCTACTGGAGCGATTTTGATCATTTTTTTAAACTGTTGCATTTATTTTGTTATAAACAAATGACGTTATTTATGCATTATACTTACAGCATACTTCACCCTATAGTATTGGACTTTCCAAGCGAATCTTTGTTTATTAATATAATTAAGCATACTATAACGATGTATATATTTACTTTAATTATCAAAATTGTTTAAATAATCATTGTTTTAACAAATTAAAAAAAAATGCTTTTAAATTATTTTATTAGTAAAATACAGATAAAAAAAAAGGTTATCCTTTTTAAATTATCTTCAAAAAGTTCAATAAAGCACTCTTTACAGTAAATACTATATTTCAAACTGCTCTATACACATGTCTATCCAAACGCCAAACCAGAATTTTTCAGATCTTCTTACAGTAAAATAATCTGATTGACAAATTTGTCATATTCGGTGGGGATCACTATGGGTGGAAGATTGTGCATATCCTGCATATATATTTCCAAAGACTTGGCATAAAGAAAACGACCACTGGCATTTAAATATGGCAACATTCTACGCCAACTTTTTATATACAATTCTCAGTCACCATTCCCTTCCGTAAAAATGAATTATTTCATATTTTTCACCTATACGAAAAAATTTAGAAAAATATTTGATTAATAAGTAACTATACTGGTGAAAACGATATTAACTCAAATTGAAAAACTTGTTTCCAAATTGAATTTATTTTCATGTTAATTATACATACTATGTCGTGCACATCCATAAAATACAATTTTTGATAACACTGTAACCAGTATCTTTCTACAAACAGGGACACATAATAACTATAAACTAACTCTCTTTAATTCCTATTCTATACCTTTAGAAAGTCAGTCTGAGCAGATGTTTCTTACTCCCGCCCCACTACTTTCATGTTAACGGTTACATTTTAAAGCATCATGCTATCATCTCCGAAAATATTATATCTCCAAATATTTGTAGAAATATTGTATTACTTATAACTTTGAAACTATTAAGTATTCACATATGATTTATACGAAGTAATTTAAAACCAAAAGTTTTCTCAATTTGTTTAAACAATGATTGTTTAAACAATTTTGATAATTAAAGTAAATATATATATATATATATATATATATATATATATATATATATATATAAATATATATATATATATATATATAAATATATATATATATATATATATATATATATATATATATATATATATATATATATATATATATATATCGTTATAGTATGCCTAATTATATTAATAAACAATGATTCGCTTGGAAAGTCTATAGGGTGCAGTATGCTGTAAGTATGATGCATAAATAACGTTATTTATTTATAACAAAATGAATGCATGGGCACATGTTATTATGATATTTGAGTTCCATTATTCGCGGTACATCGGTTTAAAAAAATGACCAAAATCGCTCCATTAAAAGCCGAGAAAATGAAAATATTTTTCAGATATGTATTTAGAATCTTAGAATTCAATTTTAAAATGAGAGCTCCCCACCCTATTTTTTTTTAAATTTTTTAATATTCTTCTAATTATTTTATTAAAGTTTCCGATAACATAAACATTTAAATATTTGTATCAAAAAGAGCTCGGCAGGACAAAGTATTTGGTTCAAGAATCAGATCGGTATTCTTCATAGATTCACCGTAATAAGCTGTCAAACTTTGACAGATTGTATCTCGGAAACCAATTAACTGATTTGAAATTTTTTTTTCACGATGAGAAGCGTCTTTTCAAGTACTTTTAAACCAAATATTGCAAAAAAAATTCAATGAAAATCCGCCGAGATAATCTATTTGTTTTTAAGCAAAAATATCAACAATGTCTTTAAACAATTCCTGAGGACGTCCCAATTATTTGATTTTGATTCTGAAAAAAGCGTTGGAAAACTTGAATTTTCTACTATATATCAAAAATAAATATAAATACGTTAACGTGATATTTTGGACTCACGCAAACTTGAAAAATGGTGAATTTTTGTAAACGAAATCGGATTGTAAAATTATTGTGGAAAAACTATAGATTCAATCCTAATGAATTTTAGCCCGTTATTTTAACATGGCATAGTGTTTTCTTTGCTCTAATATGAAGGTCTTCAGAGAAATTTAAATTGTCCAAAAAAATTGATTAAAAACATGCCTTTTTTACCTTTTTTTTAATTATTGCTATTTTGCAATAAGGGAAATATATTTTGAGATTTCCGAGTAAACCTATCTTATAGCAAATTTAATTACGAAACTTTTTTCCTTTTTAACTTTCCTCTAAAATGAATACCTTCAAAGTTACACGAGAGAAAAGTTGAAAAAAAAAACGTTATTTTCGTTAATTTTATATCTTTATTAATAAAATAATATTGCCCGACTTTTTGAGTTGACGCGTATCAAATTTATCCTTATTCAGGTTATTCTGAAGGCTCTCATGCAAAAATCTCCATGTTCCATTTCACATCGACCTAAAAACAGATAAGCTCTGGTCTAGTATGTGAAGTTTTTATAAAGGTATTTCTTTTTATGTATTGAGGTATACTGCACGAAAATACGTTTGTTGATTGGCCCCGAGCACATAAAAAGTACAAAGAATTCTTATGCTTTAATACCAGCGCAAGTATAAAAAAGTCTAATTCTACTTCGAAAACAAATGAAAATCGTAGAAAACAGAGAATTCCGCTCGGGATCAGAGAGAAAGCTAATTAGTAAACAAACTTTAGTGCAAAACCGCTGTGATTAGTGTGGTAAGCACCGACGGGCTAAGCGATGATTAAAACAAAGATCTCCCGAGAGAAAATTTCTTCGCCAAACTTTCAAAATGCAATAAGGATTTCGGCACAGTGCCATTGCATTGTCACTTTATGGCTCATAAACGTCGTCTTTGCGGTTTATTTAAATAACATTACCCGATTGCAATCTCTGTTCTAATAATTTTAAGATTTTGTTAAGAGGTTTGTGGGCTTTTTCAAGAGGAAGATTTATGGATGGATTATTTTAATAGCTACATTTTTATATAAAATTTTAATGAACTTGGTTTAAAGATTGTTTATTACTTTCCAAGAAGGTTTTCATTTAATTAAATTTAATTATCTTGGTAAATAGTACATCAGGGGAGGATCCAGATATCACAAAAGTGCAGTATGGCAAGCGAAAGCAAGTTGTCGACGGGGGAGGGGGGCAGACATCAGCAACATTCCCATTTCCAGTGTAAAAGGCAGGATCGGGTCTATTTTTCTGAATTTGAAGCTCTTGGAACCTTGGGGGTGATCACAAGAAAAACAAGTTGCCGATAGGGGGGGGGAGGATGCGAGCAACATATACATTCCTAATACAAAAGACAAAATCGGTTCTATTTTCCTGAACTCAAAGCTCTTGGGAAGGGGAGGGGCGATCGCAAGCATACACATTCATATACTCTGTTCAAGAACTAGAGAGAGTAATAAAACTGTTACCGAAACCTCCAACGTACCTGCTCCAGTGCCGCAAGTAACTGAAGACTGCAGAAAATCTAATTATATTTAATTATATTTAAATATTATAAGCTTTTATAAATTTACTGCAACAATAAAGTTTCTGATAGTACAATTTGATTTCTGTCAGTGAGAAAAGTACACCTTACAGTGTGTCCTTAGTGATTTATCTTGTTTGTGCTTGTTTTTATACATTATATGAGATTAGTGCGATACCCAAAAGATATGGCTTCCACATCTATATTTATTCCAAAATCGTTAAACCAGAGCATTTTTTCCTCAACGAAAAACTTATTACGATGAATGTTTATGATGCCTTAAGATATGAATATCTAGATAATAATGTTTTAAGCTCTGTTGAGAGGTGTTCCAACATGACAGGAGTTGAAAAATCTACTATGTACCGAATACTGAAGGAGAAAAGAACGACTGGAATTGTTAGTACTCCCAAGCCACATTCGATCACAGGCAGACGAAAAACCTCGTTGGAAGAAGAGGTGTAAACTGCAATAACAGGAGTTGTACATATATTTTATTATGAGAAGCAGATTCCAACCGTCGATAATATTCTAACTAAAATCAATGAATATCGGGATTTACCTGAAATTAAAAGAACTGAGCTCTGGAAATTGCTCAGAGAACTTAATTTTTGCTGGAAAAAACCAGACAGGAAATCTTTTTTCATAGATCGCCCGGAAAATATCCATTGGAGAAGGAAATATCTCTCTCAAGTATAAGGTAGAGTTGCTGGAAATACCACAACTTATAAAATTAACAATTTAGACATGCTTTGTCGCAAATGAAATCCGATCGTACCCCAGGTGAAAATGGTATATCCAAAGAAATGTTGGAGCTCGGACGGTCTGCAATGCTACATTCAATGAATATTATTTTCAATAAATATCTTCAAAACGATAAAATCTCTGATAACTGGCAAAACGCCCGAGTCATTCTTCTGTACAAAAAAAGGCGACAAATTAGACATAAAAAATTATCGCCCCATAAGTCTTCTGCTACATCCATAAAAATTGCTTACAAAGATTATAACTAATGGACTAACAAACAAATTTAACTCCTATCAACTGTGACACTATCACGTATAGGCGGGGAGTAGGGGAGCAGGTCGTGCTCTTCGACTCTACTTCGTTCACGGCAGCGGAACATCGGTCAGTGGATATTTCTCGTGCAGACAATCATCGATCAAATGCTCAGCGCAGGGGTATCGGGTCGGCGGTATTAACTTATATTCGGGATATCCCTGCTCTCTCAACTGATCAACGGTTTGACTGCCTGAAGGTCAAAACATTTACTCGGTGGTCGGTTCTCGGGCGTCACCCTCGAGATTCATGTGGTCGAGGGCCCAATTATGTACCGGGCAGCTTGTTACAGTGGAGAAACGGCAAGCCAGGGGTCAATTAGGTGTATTAGTGCTGGCTGCGGGCTGCCAATCATTATATGTAAAATGGGACTAGGTAATGAAACAAACGGTTATAAAACATCTTGTATCCTCTATTCCTTTCTTTTATACAAAGACATGGCCTAAACCTAACTTAAAATCTAAGGTGGACAATAATGTAAACAAATAAAACGGTCTGGAGGGCAAGAGTATGTTTTGAGAGCTGTTCACGGTAGCTCATACTGTTCGGTTGCGCTGAAGACGGTAACCCGGCGGTATCATTCACGACGCTATTCACGTACCTCGTACTATACGGTTGCGACGCTATTCACGACGGCTTGTACGCAAATTTTCGCGCCTCGTATCTAAAATCCGCGTTCACGGTTCACGGCGCTTTGTATTAAAATTCGACCGACGGCGGTATACACGGTATGTAATAATAACTCGGCATCGTTCGGCGATAGCGGCGTCTCTACACGGCGACGGTGATCTCTATACGCGGCGGCGGCGACAAGCGTCGGGGCGGCAGTTGTTTAGCGCCCTTGTCAACGGACATCAGAGGGCACCTGGCGGTAAAACACATTCCTGGTCAATACGGAAATAAAGATAATATTGACGGCATTTAGTGCGTGTGTGTATCG
This sequence comes from Diaprepes abbreviatus, assembly GCA_034092305.1. Lineage (NCBI taxonomy): Eukaryota > Metazoa > Arthropoda > Insecta > Coleoptera > Curculionidae > Diaprepes > Diaprepes abbreviatus. Next base: position 8,104,757 of record JASJET010000129.1, read on the forward strand.
GTGACGGTAGGAAGGAAAGAAAGGAACTGACGCTGCCCGTTCTTATAAGGGTCCTCGACAGCGTCAGCAGGATGGGACGACATTGCCCGTTCTTATAAGGGTCCTCGACAATGTCGACCAATAGCGGTAGGAAATTAGGAAAGGAACCGACCTTGCCCGTTCTTATTCGGGTCCTCGGCAGTGACGGTAGGATTACACAACATTGTCCGTTCTTATAAGGGTCATCGGCAATGCTGGCCATTAGAGGGGTAGGACGTAAGGAAGGAAGCGTATGGTGAAACACCATATACACACAAGTCCAGCCTCATCTACATTACTAGACCAGGAAGGCGCGGTCCGGCAGGCGACCCAGTCCAGTCCGTTTGGACTGTGGACCCGGGTGGAGAACGTGCAGTTCTCAGCGAAATAATGGTCTACTCGGACTTAAATAGACGGCTCGAGCTCCCACTACGCTGACGTGTGACGGCGTGTGGTGATCGCGCATACAATACTGCTGTAGATCAGAATCAGATTTTTCGGATGTAAAATAAATAAATTATATCCCAGCGAACATACTCATGCCCAAAAATATAGTAACTTCGTTACACAACTTTCAGAATAAGTTAATATAACAGAGAACTTAGAAACGCAGAAGATAAATATTGGTCGAGCGGTTCGACAAGGAGGTGCGATTTCACCTAAACTCTTTACTTTAACACTGTAGGATGTCGTTAAACAACTAAACTGGAAACATAAGGGCACGAGCATCGATGGTAGATATCTCAGCCATTTATATTTCGCGAATAACTTGGCATTAATAAATAATGATTAAGACAAGTTACAGAAAATGCTTTCGGAGTTGAAAAATGCTTCAAAGAAAGTTGGATTAGCAAAAAGCAAAATAATGTTTCTAGAAGATACTCCACTTTATGTAGGAAATAACGATATACAAAGAATCGATAAATACGTATACGTGTATTTAAGCTATGTAATTAGACTTGTGAAAGAAAACCAAGAAGCAGAAATAAATAGAAGAATTAGAATGTGATGGCTAGCCGTTAGAAAATTGGGATATGCTCTTAATAACCCCGATATTCCCATTAATTTGAAAAGAAGACTATTTGACTCATGCGTTCTCCCAGTAATGACCTATGGAATGGAGATGACCACAATGAGAGCCAATAAACTGCGTACTATGCATCGCAGTAGAAAGAATCATGCTGAGAATTTCACTACGTTACCGAATATGGAACGAAGAAGTAAGATGATGTGAGAGAGAGAGAAAGAGAGAGAGAGAGAGAGAGAATATTCTAGATTAGACGTAGCGTAATGTACCCTTAATTATTGATATGGCAATACACTAAATAATTTAGATTTTGCTTTTAATTTATGCACCCGTTTCAAGTAATATGCCATTTTAAACTCCTGTGATGTGTGCTTCTTCTATTCTCCCTGTCTGCTACGATTTGGAGCAGTCATTAAAGGTTATCTCTATTTCTATATGGTGTAGTGATTTATGAAACAAGTACGGAGATATTCTGATCTGTAAAAGCTATTGTTTGATTATTAAAAGTTACTGTGCGTATAGCAGTAAAAATAATTAAACTATTTGTTTTAATAAAGGGCACCACTCAGTTTTATAAGAGTGAAAATTGAGAAAAACGTATCGGATATAGCGGAAGCTTTAATAAAATACAGGAAAATTCTCTGATTACAACTATATAGATTTAGAAAAATTGAGATTAAAACAGTTTTCAAGCTTCTCTAGACCCAATGATCAGATATTATATCTTTTCTAGAGACAAAATAATTGATGTTAATAATAAACTTATAAAGTGGAAAAGCTTTTTATTACTTTTTTTGAACACAAACTGAGCGGAGAGGTCAGCCTAAGTTTAGACCATCAAGATTTCTTCTAGATCAACCAGCGACATCTAACTGAACATGGGAGAGAATAAAGTATCAAAAATCAAGACTTAACAGGACAACATACCAACAAAAAGTCGACTCCATACTAAAATAAATCAGAATATTATAGAAAGATACAACATATTTTTTTTTTAAATACGAGCCTACGTCTAAATGAGCATTAGTCACCCCAAAAAGGGATATAGCCAAAATAGGTTCTTACTTTTTGAACAAAGGATATCAAAAATGTGGAATTATTGATTTTTTTAAAAAGCCCAACGAGAATTTTGATATTTTTAGATGACATGTTCACCATATATTATAGTCTTTACCCGGCGTGGTTACAATCCCATTATTAAAAAACTTGTAGCATGAGGATGTAGCAACATGAAAATGTCATAATGGTCCACATGTCTAGTGGGCCTCCCTAAATTGTTGGCTTTTCCAGATCATTGCTGCTCTTCGAAATTATTATGCCCAATCTTTTTTTGATGTTGATTTGCTCTTATATCGGCTCATTGCTTCTTCTTTTGTTCCGTGGTATAAGTTGCATTTTCCACCAACAGTTCATCTGCAAGCTGTCAGTGACTGGCAACCTTAACAGTCCAGTTTTATTTATAATTTTAATTTTTGCAGTGGTATATGTTTCGCAATTACATCCTCTTCTCCTAAGCCCTTCGGGTAGACTTAGAAATTTTTCATATTTAGGACTATTAGTGAATGGTCAAGCATGTGGCTCCCAAAGCTTCGATTTTTACAATAAAATTATAATTCTTAAAAATGGCAAAAATTTGTTCACATGGTGCATCTAAGAAAACGAACTTCAACTCCTCTCGTAAAGATTGTTGGACAGAACTTTTCTTTCCCCAACATTTCCGAACCACGACTCCTCTGCAACAAATGATAACTTAACATGCTTTCTTAGCATCAAAAAAGATTACAGCATCAATAGAATTGTAGGCCTCGCAACTTACTCTCCTTAGATTTGTTGTAGTTTCCCCCAATAAGCATCTGGAATTCCTTTCTGATTGTCATACCCTACGGACATATTCATGCTGATTTTAGGACCCTCACTAGCCACAATGTGAACGTAATGAATACCAGAAGGACAATTCAATTAGGGTTTATAATAAAAAATCTTTACAGATCAAATTAAGCTTTTTAATCTAAGATTTTACACCCTCTGATACGGCATCCCTCGGGTGGATATGTATTGTTCATTTTCAGGACTATTAATAGAACTCTTGGATAGTCGAGCATGTGTCAATGACAATTAAGATCCTTACAATAAAATTACATGTTGCACATGACCTTTTCTTTACCTAGCAATGAGCCACATCACTTCTGCACTTAAAAAGACAGCACAAAAAATCGCATGGAAAGCATACATGAATGTGGTAGTCAGAGACTAAATATCTGGGCCTCACCCTAGATAATAAACTTATCCGGAATAAACATGAAAAAGAAGTAATCAACAAGGTTTCAAAAGATTTGATGGGCTGTTGTAACTTCTCATAAGAAAGCTGAGGCACAAAACCCAAAACACTACAATAGTGAGACCAATCATCGTCTATGAGGCAGTGACCTGAAGTAAATGAACTAATACGAGAGCTAACCTCTGGAAAGTTCAGAGACTGTGCGTGTGTAACTGGAGCAATGAAAACCTGCCCAATGGTCGCCATGGAAGTAATCCTAAACCTTACACCTCTACATCTCTCGTAGAAGCAATATATAGGATGATGAGAGATGAAGTTACCAAAAAGTTCCCAATCTCTTATCAGGGAGTTAATCATTCTGGAACACACCCCAAGATTAAATGAAAAAGAAGTTGAACTTTGTGAAAAACTTCAACACAAAGTTGAATCGCAAAAGCAAATGGGATACAATTACTATCGAGACGGAAATTCCATAAAATGGTATAGAGATGGCTCCAAAACAACGGAAGAAAGTGAAATAGGAGTGTATGAATTCAGAACCATATACCAAGAAAGTATGGGTAAGTCACACGCCATCAGGAAATGCATTCAATTCAGAAAAGAGAAAAAGTATGGCGGACAAGAGATTATTATCATGACAGATAGTCAAGCAGCCATCATTGCGTTGAGTTTTCAAGTAGTTAGCTCCAAGATGCTGTGGGAATGCCTAGAAGAACTAAACGAATTAGGTAAGAATAATAAGGTCACCCCCTTTGCGAACACACCGGGGTACAGGGAAATGAAATAGTAGAAAAGCCCGCGACAAAAGGGGCCATCTCTGAGGCCCGAATCTTTCTGTGAAATCAGTAGCAGTGTAGTGCTCGAAGAACTAAAAAGAGAGAAAGAAAGCAGGAGATCCAATTACTGGACGGATCTGCAAGGAATAAGACGAGCGAAGATACTTCTTGGGAATTACGACCAGAAAGGACTCAAGGAAGAATAAACCCAAGCAAAAATTAACTTAGAGGAGTGAGGGATCCAAAGGGGGAAGGCGATTGTTTCTCCAAAAGCTTTGAATTTAGGAAAATAGAACCGATTGTGCCTCTTATACTAGGCGTCTCCTCTCCCCGTGGACAACTTGCTTTTGCTTATCATACGGTATTTTTATAATATCACCACCGCCCTCCAAAGAGAGAGGCTGGGTCCTTCATGGCTCTGACGGGAATCCTAACGGGGCATTACCACCTGAAAGGATACCTCAAGAAACTCGAATTGGCAGAGAAAGAAGATTACAGAATTTGCGAGAGCGCAGGTGAAACCTCTATTCACATCCTTTCAGAGTGCAGCATTTTAGAAAACACTCCAATGCAGTTCTTGAGAGCACACCAAATAGAAGAAGAGGAACTACCCACTTTAAAGCCGTCCAACATCCTAAGGTTTCTGAGGGACATAGGACTGGACCTGCTCTAGTCGGCAAGGTGTCTCTCATGATTTGATAGTAGAAAAGTAACACAATGGATCAATAGTTCTATTGCGTTCCCCATTTCTACATACATGCACACACATTGTTTTGACGTATCGTAAACCGTTTCCAAGGACTAGCCATGACCTCTATTTTTTCTCCAGTTTTTATATATCGACACCAGAACCTTCATGAAGCACTAACCAAGGATGAAAACCGAAATAAAACTCACTTAGTAGTTTCCAAGATTATTCTGTACATCTGGGCAAACTCTTTCCCAAAATTTATATCCTTCTGATGACGTAAAATGTGCCCGAAATATAAAGCTACCAAGTCACGACTTGTTGGTTATTTCTCTTTTTAGTTTTCCGAACAATGTCGGCTTGTAAACATTGTTTTTTTCATTTAATTTATGAGATCCTCATTAAAACTTACAATAAAATTTGAACAGTGAAGACCTCATTAAAATATTTTAATTCAAAATACAAAACCCACCTTCAAAGTTTTTCCGTAAATTTCCTAAATTAGGGACCGTCATAGTCGAGTTACAAACAAAAGTTAGTTAAGGATTTGTAAACGAGATTTACTTTTTGTTATCCTATAAAGGGTTTTTTACGAGCAGTAGGCAGCAACGGGTAGTGAAGATTACTAAAAAGATAGGCCTCGTTTATTTACCGGTCTAATGAAACAGCATTTAATTATTTTGATATTATTTAATATATCTTGATTTAGTATTTATTACTAAAGTAGGTAAATTACTTGTGTATTAACTCTTAAGGAGAAATACCAATTTTTTTACAATCAAAGTGTGAAGGCAAAAAATAGAATGTTGTTTTTCTGTATGCTTACAAGGAAGGTATCCAAAGTGTCCGGCTTCGATTTTAATGAAACTTTAATATGTTGTAGAGGGTACAAAAATAAGAGATACGTATTTTTTTTTATCTGCAGAGATTCATTATAACAGGGTGAAAACCACTCCTACAGTTTAGCCCTAAAAACAGTATTTTTGAAATATCTGAGGTTCTATATATTTACTAAACAAAATGAGAGCCACTTGTTATTAGAAATGATATTAAACTATGGTATTTTTACCCCAAGGATATCATCCCTTATTTCTTACTAGGGTAAATCCTATATTTAAGCACGTAATTTAATTCTAAAAATTACGACATTTAATGGAATTGCTTGAAAATAATGTAATAATAAAGTAACAATGAGCATTAACCAGGAGAAGATCAATTTTATAAGTGTGTACGCACCAGATATAAGCAAGGAAAAAGTGGAAAGAGAGCGATTCTATGAAGAATTGCAAGCAGTAGTGGATAAAATAAGAGCACAAGATAGAATCGTTCTTATGGGGGGGCCTAAATGCAAGAATAGGAAAAGAAACACTGAACGGCGTAACGCAGATTCAACGAAAAGACTATGAACGACAATGGAGATCTACTAAAAGTATTTTGTGCAAACAACAACATGAGAATTAATAACATTTTCTTCAAACATGACATAAAGTACAAATACACATGACAGAATCTAAGAGGGCAACAGTCGGAATTAGACTATGTTATCACTAACAGAGAAGTCATCATAACATGGTACTTTGCAAAATGAGACTAAAAATGCCCAAGGTCTCAAAACCTAAACCGCAAATGATTAGCAAATTCAACGTCAAATCACTAGAAGACAAAAGTAAACAATACCTGTACGAAGACAGATTAAACCAAAAAATAGTACAAAGGCCAGTTAATATCAAAAACAACATAGACCAACAATGGAAAACAATAAAAAATAACATATTAGACGCCGCCATGGAAGCAGTAGGAAAAACGCAGGTAAATGTCAATATAATCAATAGAACACCTTGGTTTATGCTGGAAGTAAAGGAACTAGCTAAACAAAAGAAAAATGCATACATTCAATATATACGAAATAAAACGCCTGAAAACTGGAACAACTACCGGAGGGAACGGAATGAGGTAAACGCATGAATAAAAGAACTAAAAGAAAACTATTGGGAAAGGTTCACAAAAGGGATAGAGAGAGACATATAAGGAAGCCAAAGAAAAATATGGGGAATGTTAAGAAGAAACAAGCTTGAAATCAAAGATACCGTGAGAACTAATAAAATCATATTAGAGCAGTGGGAAACATTCTTTAAAAATCTTTATAAGGAAGAGGAGAACATGGAACAGATACAAAATGAATATGAGGAGGACGATAGCATAAAACTAACAAATGACGAGATAGAAAACACCTTAAAGTCCTTTAAGAATAGAAAAAGCCCTGGACCAGACGAGATCACTAATGAGATGCTTAAATACGGAGGGAAAAAGCTATGGAATGAAATATTAACCCTATTCAAGAATATCATGTAACAATACCCATTTTTTAAAAAGGACAGAAAACGCACCCAGAAAACTATCAGAGAATAACACTGCTTGATAGCATTCTCATAGCATTCACAATAACTATACTGAAAGAAATCACCAAAATCATAAATATACGAGAAGAACAACAAGGTTTCAGAAAGAACAGATCTAGTATTGACGCAATATTCATTGACAAACAAATAACTGAAAAATCCCTAGAATTTAATAAACCTGCGTACATGTACTTCGTCGAAATGACCAAAGCTTTTGACAGAGTACGCTTAAAGGACGTCTTAGAAATAATGAGAACAAAAAGTTTAAACCATAGGCTAATTAACCTAATATACGATATTAAAATCCAGTGCTAAACAAAAATCAGGGTAGGGCATATAACAACGGAATACATATATGTAAACACAGGAATAAGACAGGGCGATTCGCTCAGCCCCTTCATATTTAATCTAATAATGTATAAAATAATAGAAAATCTCCCCGGAATAGCTGGATACAAAATGGGAAACACATTCTTCCATACCGCCTGCTATGCGGACGATGCTGCTCTTATTGCAGACTCTGAAGATAACCTCCAAAGACTACTGCACTCTTTTAACACTAAAGCGAAAGAATTAAATATGCTCATCAAGACCAAATGCTTAGCAACATCCAAAGAACCAATACGGTGCAAGTTGGAAATCGACTCCAAAATTGTTGAACAGGTAAATCACTTCAAATATCTGGGAGCAGAAATAACGAGCCATGGAAACCTTTTTAACGAAGTAGGAGAGCAACTAATGAAAGCGGCTAGAATTCCTGAATGCTTAAGCTGGAAGAACAAATACCTTAATACTGAAAACAAAACTAAGATATATAAAACGGCTCTAAGACCCATCATAACATACGCGGCAGAAACAAGATCAGATACAGGCAGAACCCTACAAATGATGAAAACAGTCCAAATGAAAACATTAAGAAGTATAAAAGGCAAAATTCTACACGACAGAATACGGGATGAAGATATTAGACAACAATGCGGGATACAGAACATAGGAAGATGGGTTAGACAAAGGCGAAGATTCAGGAACAAACATATAGGGAGAATGGAGGACGGTAGACTCGTTAAAAGCGCAAAAATGAATAACCCAGTAGAAAAAAGATCACGGGGAATACCACCAAAACGATGGCGAGAATGCTGGACCTCATCTTCAGGGGAAGACGTGATGGCAATGAATAGGCAATGGCCTACTAGCATGGTTTACTGTGTTAGAAAGAAGAAGAAGAAGAAGCTTGAAAATATTTTTTTCATGAATACCATAAGTAATTTAAGTTGATGGGTTTCGAAGTCTCTAAAAATAAACTAGTAAAGGAGGGTGAGATACCCCAAAGATATCAGTTTCACTTGAAAACGGCTAGAAATAACTACTAGCCGAAACGTCCTGATATTCAACAAAAAGTAAAGACAATGGAAGTCCAATCTACTACTTCGCAAGAAACATCGTTATCTATGACCTTCAAACAAACAAATGGCATATTATTGCAAATATCTTCGGGTAAATGAAGTTTTTTATATACAAAATTTGTGATGAAAAATTTGTAATCTTATGAGTGACATAGATTTTCTTTGTAAGAAAAGGGTAAGGTGAAATTTTCTCTAGTGTATCGTCCGGCTACTTTCCTGCACAATAGTTTTTCATATTACCGCGCGAGACTATCGCTATTTCCAATAAAATGGGATTTAAATAGAAGAAAAACAATAAAGCTTATAAGAGTCTCCCGTGACTCTCTAATGAATATAGGAAAGAGATATTGCTATTCTGGTTAATACGTGAATTGATACGTGAGTATACTGTCTTGAATTCTGGCGCTAAAAGCAACCAAAAAAAATTCTACCCAAGATGTCATAAAATTATTAAAATGTGAGCAAAAATATAAATAACCTTAATATTATAATTTCTGTTTCAAAAACTTAAGGTTGAAAAGGTGTAATTTTGGAATGCCACGTTTCCGATTTTTAACATTCTCTGAATATTTTACAGAACCTCCAATTTAGAAAAAATGGATTCCATCAATTGATGAGGCTATTTGCCTACGGATTTAACAAAAGAATTCAAATTTTTTGTCAAGAATTGTATAAAAGACTTCGATCCGAGCAAAAAATTAGAAAATTCCGAGCTTTTTATTTATTAAAAAAAAAATAAATTATATCTCCGCGAACAAAAAACCACCTTAATTTACGGGAACAGAATAGAAAATTTTTATATCGATCGACAAATATTAAAACGAATTTCCTACGATGTGTAAGTTATATATTTCACAGGAGAATTTTGCCCCAATTTTGATTGCATTTAAAGTAAAATCAATACATTCACATCAATAGATAATACTCAACAATTCTCTAGGGTCGATAGCATTTGCAATTCAGGATCCTGTAACAAGGGTCTATAACTTTTAGACATATATAACTAACCATATCCTAAATAAATGTTAATGTAAATCGAACAAAAGCATTCACGATACATTGAGAAACCATCTCTCTAAATGAAACTTTTAGAGGTTAATTATAATTTATACGGACTGTTAAAGAAATTGTGTAACGAAGATCATGGCTTGTCGAAAATGTTATGTTTCTTCAAAAACCCGTTAAATAAAATAATTTCGATTTTTCCGGAACTATAATTTTAATCGAATTTTGGGCGCTTATGTTTAAAACTGTCTTATAATTTGATATTATTAACAGAAAATCGATAAATAAAGGCTTTCGGAGACGGTAAGGTCGTTCGTATGACCATCTCTTCTGACATTTTTAATCAATAGCTTAGATAATGTTATTAAGGGGTTCGTCCACCTTTGAGCCATAAAGTCCAAGCCTATTTTTAAGAATTAACTGCAAAGGAACTACTGAAGATAATTGAGACATGTTTGTTCCCGCACAAAAACCATACGCAAATTTTTGGTAAGGCTTTGGCCATCTGAGTTGTCTGGAACCAAAAAAATGAAATATCTTTTTATTTTGTATTATGTTGGCTACGTGTTTCCAAAGATGATTTTTTTATATTGAAATTTGTTAAAATTACACAATTGTTTATAAAAAGTTCTAATTTTGACCTATTTTTTTGATTAAAGGCTGTAAAAATAGAACAAAACAAAATTTCAAAAATCGTACTCGGAAAACATAGCTACGTGTTTACTGAATAACTGAAAAAAATCTGATCAAATTCGATAAATATTTCAGTAGAAGTCTTACTAAAAAGTTGAAAAATGCACCTTTTAAGAAATCGCATATAAAGATAAATGACGTAGTTGGAGAAAGCTACGATCTAATTGGTTATACCAGGACCATAGAGGTCTTTTTCCTCGTAATGGAGATGTTCTTGGTCCGTGTCGAGGGTTTTCACGGATGGTGGAATGTGCACTGGTGTTTTCCGGTTTTCAATCCGTTGGTGAGTAGAAAAATCTTCACGAATTTTCGCTAACATCTCAGCTGATATTTTTACGTGATGCGTTCTCGATGGCTGCTGGGCTAGGAATGAGCATGCTGGTCCTCTGCCGGGCTTTTTATAGTTTGGCTCTTGCGCAGGTTTTACCTTGCTTCTGTCTGGTTGGTTTTCTCGCTTCACTGGGTCTATGCCACCTCTCGACTCGCTGTCCTGTTTCTCTGAAGTATTGTTTTGGTGTGGTTTTGAGTAGGGTTTTCCATGTATTTCAGATATTTTGTTCATCATCTCTCTTGTTAAAGTTTTTAGTGCTTTATATTTCAACAGCTTCTCTGATGATGCGCATTCTATAGTAGTGCTTTATGGGTGCGATCTGTTTAGTTTCCTGTAATTGTATAGGCTTAGGTACGCGGGAAGCCCTCTTTACACTTAATGTACTGATTCAAAGGTGCCTGGATGTCAACCAAGATTTGTACATATGTTTCATCGACTATAACAAAGCATTCGATAGAGTCCGCCACGATCAGTTAATTAATATTCTCAAGACAAAACAGTTAGACTATAACGACCTTAAAATCATATTAAACTTATACTATAAACAAAGAGCAAAGGTACGCATCGAAGAACATCACTCAGAGGAAATGGAAATCAAACGCGGAGTGAGGCAAGGATGTGTATTATCACCACTCCTCTTTAATGCATACTCAGAAGAAATCCTGAAAAAAGCTCTGGAAGGAGAAAGTGCTGGAATAAGAGTAAACGGAGTACCGATTAATAACATTAGATATGCGGACGACACGGTCATAATTGCAGAAAATATGGAGGACCTTCAGAGACTGGCAAACAGAATAGCGGAGTGTGGACATGAGTATGGACTAACAATGAACGTCAAAAAGACGAAATTTATGAGAATATCAAGAACACAAAGAAACAACGAAAATCTGACAATTAATGGAACCAACGTTGAACAAGTAGAAAAATACACATATCTGGGTACAATGATTAACTCCACAAACGATTATATCCAGGAAATCAAGACACGGATAGAAAAAGCAAGAACAAGCTTCAATAAAATGAGAAGAGTTCTCTGCACAAGAGACTTAAAGTTGGAATTGAGGATTAGGTTGGCGAGGTGCTACATTTTCTCGATTTTGTTTTATGGAATAGAATCCTGGACCCTGAATGCGACATCGATTAAAAGATTGGAGTCATTTGAAATGTGGGTATATAGAAGAATCCTAAAAATATCATGGGTAGACCACGTCACAAATAACGAAGTTATGAGAAGAATGAATAAAGAGATGGAAGTCCTGAATACAATTAAGGTTAGAAAACTGCAATACCTTGGGCACATTACACGTGGGGAGAGATACGCCCTGCTTCAGCTGATTATACAGGGAAAAATACAGGGAAAGAGAAATGTGGGAAGAAGGAGAATATCATGGCTGCGTAATTTGAGAGAATGGTATGGGTGTACATCGAACGAACTGTTCAGAGCAGCCGCCTCTAAAGTACGAATAGCTATGATAATTGCCAACCTCCGTCGCGGAGATGGCACTTGAAGAAGAAGAATTGTATAGTGTGTCCTGTCTCCTGATGGTGCTGGAATAGAGCTAATGTGGTTTGCTTATTGTTTATGTTATTTTTGTGTCCTTGGACTCTGGTAGAAATTCTTCTGTTTGTTTGGTCAATGTAGTCTTTTTCATAGTCTCTACATGGGATGATGTACACCCCCTAGTTTTTCCAATGATATTTTGTCTTGGGGATTGTCCAATAATTTGTATATTGTTGTTTGTGGCTTGTAAATTGTGCATATGTCATGCTTCCTCAGAATTCTTCCAATTACGTTTGATACACCTTTTATGTATGACAGTGTGGTTTATGGTTAGGATTTGTCATCTTCTTATTTTTTTTCTATAATTGCTTTTGTGTTCTGTTTTATGGCTTTTTTGATATTGTGTTCCTTGCAGTTTTTCTTGGCGGTTCGTAAGTTTGGTTAGTCGCAAGGATCTGGAGATCACTGGGTTGGCGACCGATTGTAACTGTGATCGATACTGATGTGACTTGGCTTTCAGGTATCTATTTGTGTGTGTGTGTGTGGGTTTTCTATAGACCGTATAATCGATGTTTAAGTCGTGGTTTCTTGTGATTAGAAGGTCAAGGAAAGGTAGCTGCTTGTTAACTTTGACCTCCAATGTGAACTGTATGCGATGATGAATGCTGTTTAGTTCCTCTAAAAATATGTCTAGGTTGGATCTTCCATGTGGTTATATAATGAATATGTCTTTCACGTAATATTTCCGGAGGGACGGTTTTGTTTTGATTTTCCTTAGGGCTTCTGTTTCAAAATATTTCCTAAAAAGGTTTGCTATGACTGGGAAAAATCCCATAGGAGCACCATCTGTCTGTCGGTAGAAGATATTTTCATAAGAATAATATGTATTTTTGAAACAGTGTTCTGAGAAGTCATTGAAGTGATGCGGGAATTCCTCGTTCATAGCAGCTTCATCAATTGGTATGCTTAGATACAGGGATTTGATGTTCAGGCTAGCAAGAATGTCATCTTTCAATCCTTGAAGTATGCTAACCAAGTGATCCGAATTTTTCAGTTATGAGTCTGCAATTTCCGTCGCCGGTTGCATATTTTGTGACAGGTATTTTTTCATTTGTTGAGTTGGTGAATCTACTGCACTTACTATTTTTTATATATATATATATATATATATATATATATATATATATATATATATATATATATATGTATATATATAACGCAAAGCGGTAGTAAATATTTTGCTGTAGGTATCTTAAATTGCTTCTTTGCTATTGCGTATGAAAGCACTGCCTTCAATTTAGTATTTTTTAAACTAATACCTTGCAGCCTAATAAAACATTTATTTTATGTTGACGTTCCAATACCAAGTCCGCATACAAGCTTCCAAAATTATTATTTATGGATATGTTATATGTCGGCGTAAATAAATTTAAATTCTCTAATTAAAATGTAGGCGCTTTGGGGAATAAAACTTTTAATTATTTTAATTAGAAAATTTATGACTGCTTCTCGAATAATATAACGGAGTACGAAATCAGATTGTCAGAGATTAAAAAGGCGGTTTTAAATATTTTAAATTGAAAAGTATCGTTAAAAAATTGATGGTTTATAAAGGCCATTAAAAAGAAAATACTTTAAATAGTGATTTCTGGAAAACCAGAATGTCACTATATAATAAAATTTATATCATTAGGCAATAAATCAGATGCTAAAATTTTACTTTACGTCTAATTTCAGATTACCATAGTCCACTTATAGCACTCAATATCCAATGCAGTACAATGTTAACTGATCTTTTTCGATCTTTATATTATTATTATCTAACAGTTTATTAACAAAATTTTTACAAAAAATTATAGAGAAAATCATACAAATATTCAGTTATATATTACATATTATACTGTTTTTTTCCTTTATAATATTGTTACTTAATAGTTTATTATCAAAATTTTTACAAAAATTTCTATAAGCAAATCATATAAAAATATAATAATAATATAAAATACGTCATACAAATATTTAATAATACAATAAAATTGCGTGCGAAAATCATGCAAATACTATATATCAATTATACATTCATCCTTTTTTTTTTCTATTACTTCTATGCCATGAGTGTCCATTTCATCATCGCAATTATTACTCTCACTTACATCGCAGATACCATTTTCAGCATTATTCTCAATTTCATTATACATATCATTCTCATCATTATTAACATTTTTATAGTCAAAATCATTCTCACACATATTATTAATTTCCCCTGAATTGTCATCATCGTTTTCTAAATCGCAGGAAATAAAATTTTCAGAGCAATTATCGCACTGTCCATCACAGTGCTCACACAAATCTGAACATTTCATAAATTTCTGAAATTTTCGTAAAAATTTTGTTAATAAACTATTAGGTAATAATAATATAAAGGTAAAAATAGTATAATATGTAAGACATCAAGGAGGAAGAGGATTGGTGGATATTGGTAAGCAGCTCGACCAACAAATAATAAACTTACGTTCATATTTCCACAGGTTAGCGGACTCTTCCACACTACATCGAGCAATATGCGAGGCAGACGTTTCAACGCCGCTACAGTTGAGAGAACAAGATATTACTTCTCACCACCAAACAGACCAAGAGAAGTTACAAACCTGGCTTCAGAAGCCCCTTCATGGACGGCATCCAAATGAGGTCAATCAGGACAATGTCGACAACTCAGCGTCGAACTACTGGTTGATTTCAGGACAGATGTTTCCGGAAACGGAGGGCTTCTTGTTAGCTATTCAAGACCAGGTTATTCCGACGAAGAACTATCGGAAGTTCATCATTAGAGATCCCTCAATAGAGAATGACCAGTGCAGATATGGCTGTCGAACATCGGAGACAATTCAGCATATAACTGGAGGATGCCAAGCGTTTGCCGCAACCGAGTATAAGGAAAGACACGACTCAGCCGCTAAGATACTCCATCAAGAGTTAGCAGAAAAGTTTAACCTATTACAGGTGGGAAAAGTGCCTTATTACAAATACAATCCAGAGCCTATTCTTGAGAACAACCAGTTCAAGTTATATTGGGACCGAACGGTTCTGACGGATCAAACAGTTGCTCATAATAGACCAGATATTATACTAATAGATAAAATTTCTAGGCGAACTACACTAATCGACATCGCTGTACCTAACAACAGCAACCTAAGACCAAAATACAACGAGAAGATCGCCAAATACAGAGATCTGGAGGTGCAAATCCAAAGACAATGGGCAATGAACAGCGTCCAAACGATTCCCATAATACTGTCAACAACTGGAGTGATACCAAAGAACCTCCTGCAGAACATCAAGGGACTGGGTCTTAGTGAGCACCTGTATAAACCGATGCAGAAATCAACTCTCCTAGCAACCGCGCGAACCGTCCGAAAGTTCATGGGAAATACAGCAGACCACGTCACCTAGGACCCGATAACATGGAAAGGGTTCCCACAGAGCTTCATACTTTTGGTATCTTTGGGTACCTGGTATGAGTGAATATTCCCTGGAGGGAGTGCGAAGCCGTCTGGCTTGTAAATCAGTATAATATGTAATATATAATTGAATATTTGTATGATATTCTTTATAATTACTTGTAAAAATTTGGTTAATAAACTGTTAGATTATAATAATATAAAGGAAAAAAAGAGTAGAATATGTAATACATAATTGAATATTTGTATGATTTTCTCTACAATTATTTGTAAAAATGTTGTTAATAAATAAACTAATAATTAATATCAGCCCGAACAATAAAACTAAAAATGAAATAGATTTCGTGATCTGCAACAAGAAAGAAATATTTGTAGACGCCTCAGTCTTAAACACATTTAATACCGGCAGTGATCATAGACTGGTTAGGGTAAGACTCCTCATAAAACTCAAATAGGAAAGATATAAGCTGATCCGTTCACACTCAACTCCCGCAGCTAAAGTTTACACACGACAAAACGAATACCAATACGAAATAGCGAAAAGTTTGAAATCGACTAATACTCTGGAACAACATAACATCATTGAAATGATAAATAAAATCCAAACTACTATAAAAACATCAATGAACAAAGTATGTGGAAGATTAAGGAAAACTACAGACAAGAAACTTAGTGCAAATACATTACAGATGATGGAAAGACGAAGGTTAACTAAGAGAGACACAGAGGATTTTAAACAACTGATAAAAATATCAAGAAAGAAGTAAGGAAAAACATTAGAATGTTCAAAACAAAATTAATACACGAAACAATAGAAAAAAACGCAAAT
Organism: Diaprepes abbreviatus; assembly: GCA_034092305.1. NCBI lineage: Eukaryota > Metazoa > Arthropoda > Insecta > Coleoptera > Curculionidae > Diaprepes > Diaprepes abbreviatus. The sequence continues at coordinate 8,121,163 of JASJET010000129.1, forward strand.
ATGAAAGTTTTGAGGTCAGGCTTCTCAAGAGGACGAATCAAAATAACAAAATTAAAGAACAGAGAAGCGGTGACAGTAACACATGTAGATGACATCATAAAGGCTGTGGGAGTATTCTCTGCGGACTTATACTCCTCGGTCAATACGGATCCAGATCCAACAAAAACAGTAAAACAAATAAGAAATGTAGGATCAGAAGATTTGCCGGAGATATCGTTAGATGAAATAAAAAGAGCACTAAAACAGATTAAGGATGGAAAATGCCCGGGCGAGGATCAAATTACAACTGAGATGTTAAACATGGGAGGAGACAGTCTTGAAAAAGCGATACAAATACTGATGAGTAAATGCTTATACGAAGGTAGAGTACCAGAACAATGGTATAACGCACAAGTCGTACTTCTCTTCAAAAAAAGGGACACAACAAATATAGAAAATTACCGTCCTCAGTTTATTAAACCACCTATATAAACTATTCATCCGTATCTTGACAAATCGCCTGACTGAAAAGCTTGACTATTACCAGCCTGTGGAGCAAGTCGCCTTTCGACGTGGATTTAGTACGATAGATCATATCCAAGCCCTACGCACAGTCCTAGAAAAAAACGAGGAATATAACATTCTTATACACAAGGCCTTTGACTCTATAGAAACATGGGCGATCTTGAAATCACTTAATAATGCTAGAATTGACTTCAGGTACACCACTATCACATAGAACATATATGAAAACGCAACTATACAGGTTAAAATCGACGAAGACACAAAAACCGAAAAAATAAATGTTATGAGAGGTGTGCGACAGGGAGACGTCATCTATCCGAAACTATTTACCCTAGCTTTGGAGGATGTCTTTAAAAAACTAAATTGGGATGAGAAAGGTTTGAGAGTCGATGGTTCTTATCTTAGTCATCTTCGTTTCGCCGACGATGTTGTTGTCATGTCTAGCAAACCAGAAGAGTTAAAACAAATGCTTCAAGATTTCCATGAAGAGGCGAGAAAAGTGGGACGTAAGATGAACCTGGGGACTAAGTTAATGAGCCCTGACGCAAATGTACAAATAGAGATTCAAAATGAAATCATAGAGAATGTCCAAGAGTACATCTATTTAGGCCACGTTATGAAACTGGGCAAAGAAAATCAAACGGCGGAAATAACAAGGAGAATACGGCTGGCATGGGCTGCCTTTGGAAAATTGCAGTACGTATTAAGAGATAGAAACACACCAATCAACCTTAAACGGAAAGTGTATAACCCGTGTGTTACCTGTTGCTACTTACAGCATGGAAACGATAACACTAACCAAACAAAATGCAAATAGGGTCCGAGTCACTCAACGCTCTATGGAGAGACAAATGTTAGGAATCTCGTTACGGGATAAAATACGAAATCAAGTAATACGATTAAGAACCAAAGTAGTGAACGCATATCACGACTAAAGTGGCAATGGGCGGGGCACATACCTAGACAACAGCCCGATAAGTGGACGAGTAAATTACTGCAATGGCGACCGCGAGAAACGAACCGAAATCGTGGCAGGCCACAACGCAGATGGGTAGATGATATAAGACAGTTTGCTGGAAAAGACTGGCTCCAGAAGGCGAGAGACAGATCCCAGTGGAGGATCATCGGAGAGGCTTATGTCCAGGAGTCAATGGGCTGAGAAAGAAGAAGAATAATTAATATCACTAAACAAATTGTTACTATCATATAAATTAATAAAACAACATCAATATTATAAATAATACTTGTGATGCATAAGTTGCCTTGAAGCGTCAATAATGCGTCTGAACTATGGCAACCCGCCGACAGCGGCCTGCGGCAGCTATTTTCGATTAGATTCGGCCTAATTTCCGAAGGTTCAAAGATCGTATGGAAGTGTATTTCTTTGATCCAAAAAATTCACAGGTAAAGTACAAGTATTAAAAACATCTTCTGCAAATTTGAGCACTTAATATTCATTTGCCACGCCATTAGGAATTTAAAAAAAAAACGTCATTTTCATCCAAAATTAATTATTTCTTGAGATCAGAAATGATAAATCTAAATCCAATGCACGCATTAAAAAAAATTTATCTCCATCCAGTGGAAAGTTATCGTAATTTTTTTGGTGCAAAAATTGATTTTTGCAAAATTTCTCGGCCCACGATTGAAAAAAAAATTATTTAATAGACCTTTAAAATATAAAATAATGAAAACAATTTCCATTAAAACTGAGCATTGTATCTTAATTAGGAAAGCGGAAAATTTAGGTTGAATTTTCAACTTTGACATCGAATTTTTCGGAAAATAAAAAATTCACAGATTCTGGGTTTCATATAAATTTTTAGAATGATAATATCTGTATTTGTTGCAAAGTAGTAGATATCTGTTGGATTTCCATTGCCTTTATTTTTGTTGAATATCACGACGTTTCGGCTAGTAGTTATCTCTAGCCGTTTTCAAGTGAAACTAAATAAATCCTTTAGCTGCATGACTATTTATACTAAAAGTAAATGCAGTAGAGTATGACTGAGATGGGTGCAGTCATGCCTACTATGGCAAAATCATATTTTTTATGCTGCATTTAGTTTTAGTTTACAATTACTAAGAAGTGGTTTCCACACTTCTCTTATATCTAAAGATGGTTTATTAAAACAACTCGGGTTCTGATGTATAACCTCGGCTTCTTTGAATTTCCGTTTTCTCCTTCCGCGGTTGAAAGAAATGGCAGACAATTTCGAACTTCGGTTTACAGAAAAGCCACGCATACAGGACAATACCTTAATTATTCATCTATTCACTCCAACAACACCAAACAAGGAATTATAAGAAATCTCGTAGATAGACCCTTAACTCTCTGCAACTCCAACGAGAACTTGATGAAGGAGATAGATTATATTAAAAATGATCTGACAGCAAACGGATACCCAGTATATCTAGTGGATAAATTTCTTGAACAACGCAGACATAGGACAATATCGACAACGAATGAAGAACAAAAACCAGTATTGAACATCTCCTATGTTAAAGGCATTTCAGAAAAAGTTAGAAGGATAGGAAAACGATATAACATCAATGTTGTTTTCAATTCAAATAACTCTCTGAGAAGTCGGCTCACTAGGGTCAAACCAACAACTTAAAGAGACATGAAGAACTGTGTATATCAGATACCATGTGAATGTGGCAATTCCTACATTGGCGAAACAAAGAGACCTCTTGACGTAAGGATCAAGGAACACCAAAAATGCACGTCTCGAGGAGAAACAGAAAAATCTGGTGCCGCCAACCATGCCTAAACTCATGGACATTATATAAAATGGTCTGAGGCTAAAATACTACACCGAAAACAACATTGGAGAAAACGGAAATTCAAAGAAGCCGCGGTTATACATCAGAACACAAGTTGTTTTAGTAAGCCATCTTTAGATATAAGAGAAGTGTGAAAACCACTTCTTAGTAATTGTAAACTAAAACTAAATGCAGCATAAAAGAAATATGATTTTGCCATAGTAGGCATGACTGCACCCATCTTAGTCATACTGTACTGCATTTACTTTTAGTATAAATAGTCATGTAGCTAAGGGATTTATTTAGTTTTACTTGAAAACGGCTAGAGATAACTACTAGCCGAAACATCGTGATATTCAACAAAAATAAAAACAATGGAAGTCCAAGAGATATCTACTACTTTGCAAGAAACATCATTGTCTATGACCTTCAAACAAACATCTGTATTTGTGTTAAATTTTAAATTGGTAATTTGTTAATAAATGCCTTTTTTTTGAAATAAAAGCTGTTAATTTTGTCGAAAAAAAAATTATCTCGATAACTAGTATTCCACCTATAAATTGTTTTAATTCTCTACAACTTTTGTTTGAAACATTTTTCGATTCAACTTTTACTTTTCGAGATATACCCAAAAAACCTAAAATCGTAACCATTTTTAGTCCGCCATTTTTTTCCACAGGTCTTTCAAGGTTACCATCGAGATATGTTTCATAGGATACCGAAATGAACACATTCAAGCAAAAAAACCAATGTTACATTTTTGTTAACAAAACAGCTCTTTTTTTTATCTAATTGCCCTGGAGTATAACGACTTACTCGCAATCTGCAACCTACAGTTCATTTAATAAAATAGGTAAAACAAAAGTTAAGAAAAAAAATGTGCCTTTTTCTGTTTTTCTACAAAATAACCACAATTTTTCGGATCTATATATGAAGTTTGACAAATATATAGTAAGTCAATCTTCTACGTACCTAGCAAAAATTTATTATAATGAACCAAAACACACAATTATATCACACGAGCAAAAGCCATAAAATAAATGACCGTATGAAACATAAACCAAATATGATCGACTTTAATTTGACAGATTTATATGATATATCCGAAGCATAATTTAAATAAATCTAAAATTAGAATTTTTCAGTAATTCTAAAATTTAATTTTAAAGTGAATTAAATTGATTAGAGATTGTTAATATTAATTAAATTTAAAGGTTGGCATTTATATAAGTTTTTCAGTTAATAGAGTGGCATTAATAAACCCATATTTCGTAAATAAATGATCTGGTCATAATTTACACCATCTGTGACGGCCCTTAATTAAGCAAATTTAGCGGTAATTCAGAAATACGCACAGCGTTTGCCTCCTTATTTAACGTGAATTATCATGGCATATAAATGGAGTTAGTGTTACTGTGTAAGTATAATTACTCCTGTATGAGTTAATATATTAGGTTTAAAATCTTAATCGGGTGCCAAAATGTAAATTTCATACTCCTATGGGGTTTGAGAAATCGATAATTCATAGGAGTTTTTAACACCATGCAGGGAAAGCAAGCCTTGACAACAAGACTTTTAAAGTTTTTTCATTTCAAAATTAAAAATTTTAATGAATATATGTAGCACATCTACAAATAATTGGTTAAAAATAGAGCTTCATTTCTTTGAATAAGATTCCGTAGAACATTTTGATCTTCGTAATTATTGTTTGTCAGTTCATTTGCTACTCCATAGGTTTCTGTTTAAAAAAAAACTTAATTTTGTCCGATTTTCTCCAAAATTGGTATGGAGGAATTTTCGAGGTTGTACCCAATGAATCTGAAATTATTTTTACAAAATCAAAATGACGTATCCAATATGGCGGACAACAAAATTTAATTTTGTCCAATTTTCTCGAAAATTGGTAAGGAAGAGTTTTCAGGATCGCACATGACAAATCCAAAATTATATTTAAAAAATTCAATATGGCGGATCAAATATGGAGGACGAAAAAATCAATTTTGTTCGATTCTCTCCAAGATTGGTATGGGGGAGTTTTCTAGGTCTCACATAACAACTCTTAAATTATTTTTTAAAAATTTATACTAAAGAATTTTTTCAAAATTGATATGGCGGAGTTTTTGGGATAGCAAATTAAATATGGCGGATCTAAGATGGCGGATTAAATATTCTATATCTGCCGTTTTTGTTAGTATTAATTACGAAATTAAAATAATTTTTGAAAAACTGAATATGGCGAAATCAATATGGTGTCCTAAAAATTTTACATTTTTTGACTTTCTCCAAAACTGATATAGAGGGTTTTTGAGGATGTAAATTATGAATTTAATAGTATTTTTCAGAATTCAATATGGCGAATGCAATATAGCTGACTAAAGATTTTACATTTTTCGATATGGAACTGAATCGTTTTAGAGGATGTAAATAGGGAATATTTTAAGAAAATCAAATACGTCCGATGTAATATGACCGTTTAGAAATTTTAAATTTCTAGATTTCATCTAAAATTGATCCTAGAGGGCTTTGAAGGGTTTACATTTATTATTATTTTTTTTTGGAAATTCAATATGGCGGATTCAGTATGGTAGGAAGAAAATTTTACCTTATTTGCATTTTTTCAAATTTGGTATTAGGGGGTTGGGGTATTACGAATATGAAGTTAATTTTTTACAACTATTAGGTTAATAAGATTCAATCTGAGGGATTAAAAATTTTACATTTTCTGGTTTGCTATAAAATTGATATTGCGGGGTTCTTGGGCCGTATCTGAATATACAATATAAAATATAGCGGGCTAAGAAATTTACTTCTCAAATTCTTGAACTATCTATATTATATATTATATTGGAAGATTTTGAGGCCTAAATTACCAATCTAAAATTAATTTGAAATTTAAGATAGTGGATTTATTATGACAGACTAAATATTTGTTTGACACAATTTCATTGGTATTTGGAGAATTCTAAGAATCAAAGAATTTTTAGTGGTTCACCTTGGAGTCATTGCGAGGTACACTAATCTCGATTAAAACTTAGTTTCAAATAATTTATGATTATCATAACGAATTCAAAACTAAAAATTGAAAAATAAAATTTTTATAAAAAAATTGAACCGACTTTTAAAAGTGCGCTAAAAAATTAAAAATAACTATAAATTTTTATATGAAATTGAAATTTTTGAAGTCGGCGCCAAATTATTTCCAAATGAAATAAGTAACTACTAAAATATACAAATTATGTTAAGAAAGCAATTACAAATAAAGTATTTTTAATTTGTTTATGCGAATCACATTTTGTCAGGTATTAGTTTGGCGCCAACTTCAAAAATTTCAATTTTATATAAAAATTTATAGTTATTTTTCATTTTTTAGCGCACATTTAGAAGTCGGTTCAATTTTTTTATCAAATGTTTTTAAATATTAATCACTGTACAAACTTTTAATTAAAACAGTTTTTTTATTTCATTGGTTCCGAACATCTCCTAAAATTCCAATTAGACGAAAACTAATCTCGTGGTAACATATGGGGAGGTGTAGCCAATCAAAGTGTTTATACTCTAATTAGCAAATTAAAATTAACCACATCTTACAAGAACTGTACGGGATAACAAAAAGGAAACCTTCTCCAAAAGCTTATTCACCGAGCCCTAACTTTGGTTAGCAAATAAATGATCCAACCATAATGTTAATCGACCGTGACGGTCCTTAATTTGGCAAATTCACAGGACAAACCCAGAAGGAAAATTATGTAGGGGAAAGTAGCCAATTTTGTGTTGATTCTTAATCATATATCCTCAATGTTTTCCATTATAATGGAATTATTCATAAGAGATAATAAATGCTTCAATATGAATTACAGGAAATATAATTCCTGCAAAAATGTATTATTTTTTACAGGTTTTCCGGAAATTCCTTTTGTATACTTTGAAGTGAGATTATACATATGAGAACGAGAAAAAAAAATCATTTAAACATGGGTTCGCAAATGCATTATAAGGAAGCTATGACCATTTAAAAGTGGCTTTCGGATATGGATTTTTATTTAATATCTTTGGAATTGCTTGAGCACTGAAGTAAATAGCACTGGTTGGTCGACCTTCCCTGATCAGTTCTGCTGCGAAAACGAAAGTAGTATTTTATTCTGGATGTACCCTAATGATGGTAGGTTGTTGCTCGCTTATATGTCAAAATTGGAGGGAGACAAATTGCACTTTAGAAGTAGATTATTTCAAGTTGCCACATTTTGCCATTTTATAGTTCTCCTTTGGAAGCCAAAGCTTTTTAGAGGCGAGCTTTCTTGGCAAATTATTCCTATATCGAATACTTTTGTTTTATGTTCCTCTTCTTTCATTCCACATTTTTTTGGCCTAATGAACGAAAGTGGGAAGCACGTCGCCGATCAGGCGTTTTATTATTTTCTTGTCAACTTTTTGTTTGGAGGGCAAATCTAATCATGTGCTAGCGTGAGACCTCATCTTTTGAAGTTATCAGCCCCTTAAAGCTGTTTTATCAACACCGAAGGAATTATGGATAAGTAGGATATAAAAAACGTGAACAAAATAAGAAAAAATTAATGTCAAAGTATTTATTTTTTTTTATTTCTTCAATATAGGTATGTTTATTAGTTTACAAAGTTTACATTATGAAGTTATCAGGGATTTATTAACCTCAAGATATTTCATTAGTTAACGTCTTTCCATAGATCTTTAATCCTCTTGTCTAGAGAGGCTGATTTAAACAAGAACTTACAATAATCAAGAACGAAAGTTTTATACAACTTGGGTTAAGTTGAAAATCATGATTCTTAGGGTTAGACCGTGTCAAGTTAAAATTATTATCCGACGTTTCTCTTACGATTGTAAAAGCTACCTTCAGGGATCTTTACTCCACGAGATATTGCGTTCTGGTCTCGTAGAATAAAGATCCCTGAAGATGTCTTGTACAATCATTGGCGAAACGTCGAATAATAAATCCAACCAAGAACCATAATTTTCATGACATTAAAATCATGAATGTAAATTAAACTTTTAAAATTTTTTAAAATACCGATCACTTTGCTTTAATATGACGGTTTTAGCAGGAATCCTTATGTTTTATTGAAATGCAACCTGAGATTGTACCCTTAAAGTTTTTCAGTTTTAGCCTTTAAAAGATGAAGTGACGTCCTTATTAAAATAATTAATTTTAAACAGTAAAGACTCCTAACTCGTTCCTTTAAGTTTACGCAAGAGTGAGCTGCTGTACGTACTGGATTCTTTAAAGGCCAGTACCTGGCCGCAAATGAGTTAACATTAAGCTGAGGAAGGAACAACAGAGCTCTCGGAAAAATTAAGAAACTATTGATGCAATATTTTTTGTAATACGAATAATGGAAGGAAGAACCTATATAAGTCTTCAGATCGGGTTACGTTTGCTTTGTGGATATGGCTAAAGCATAAGACTGAATCCAACTTACGGATTTTATCCAAATACTGAAAAAAAAATCAATAAACCAACAGCTAATTCGGTTTATCTCAACTATTAACTAATAACGCGGAACAAAGATAAGAGTAGGGCAGATACTAACTAAAGACATAACAGAGGAATAAGATAGCAATAGATAAGATCGTAAAACAATACTCAAAACATCAGGTAACAAAATGAGAAAAAAAAAACTACTTCGCATGATGTGTTCCGTTACTTATTGCGGATTTGGAGGATAACCTACAAAGACTTTAGACTTTCAAGCAAGGAGCCAGTCGACTAAATATGAATACCAATATTAACAAAAGTCTACAAGATAAAAAGTAAAAATAGAAAAATAATTGAGCAAATCAATCAATCTGCCTATCTGGGAATAGAATTAACAAACGATGGTAACGTACAGCGAGAAGTGCAATATATATATATATATATATATATATATATATATATATATATATATATATATATATATATATATATATATATATATAAAGGACATTCAAAAGTAAAACACTTTTTTAGCTGTTCCAGGCTTTCGAAAATATTTATTTTCTTCACTAGGGCTATAATAAAATAATAATAATAATAACTTAAATTAACAGATAAAATTTCAAGGTGAACTAGAGTAATTGGCATTCTTATACGTAATAACAACAACCTAAGGCCAAAATTCAACGAAAAAAATCGCCAAATACAGAGATTTGGAAGTGCAAGTTCGAAGACAATGGACAATAAACAGCGTCCAAATGATTTCTATAATTTTACCAACAACTGGAGTGATATCCAAGAACCTCCTACAGAACATCAAGTGAGCATTTGTATAAACCGATTCAGAAAGCAGTTCTCCTGCAACTCCGCGGACCGTCCGAAAGTTTGTGGAAAATACAGCAGACCACGTCACCTAGGATGCGATAATATGGAAGGGATCCCCACAGAACTCCATACTTTTAGAGTCTTTGTATACCTGGTAAGAGTGTCAATATTTGCTAGAGGAAAAAACATAATAATAATAATAAACTACTGGTTGATTTCAGAACAGATGTTTCCGGAAACGGAGGGCTTCTTGTAAGCTATCCAAAACCAGATTATTTCAACGAAAAACTATCGGAAGTTTATCATCAGAGATCCCTCAATAGAAGACGACCAATGTAAATATAGCTGTTGAACATCAGAGACAATCCAACACATAACAGGCATGCCAGGTATTTGCTGCAACGAAGTATAAAGAAAGACGTGACTCGGCCGCTAAGATACTCCACCAAGAGTTAGCAGATAAGATAAAATTATTGCAGGTAGGAAAAGTGCCTTACTATAAATACAATCCGGATCCTAATATTGAGAACAACGAGTTCAAGCTATATTGGCACTAAACGGTTCTGACAGATGGGACAGTTGCTCATAATAGATCAGATATTATAGTAACTGATAAAATTTCTAGGCGAATTACACTCATAGATGTTGCTATACGTAACAATGCCAATCTCAGAACAAAATGGCATGAGAAGTTCGAAAAATAGAGAGATTTGGAGGTGCTAATCCGTAAACAATGGGCAATCAACAGGGTCTACATGATTCCCATAACTTTATAAACATCTGGATGATAACGAAGAGCCTCCTGCATAACTGGGCTTTAGTGACTATCTGTATCAAACGATTCAGAAAGCAATTCTCCTTGCAATCGCGTGGATTGCCCGAAAGTTTGTAGGAAATACAGTGGACCAAGTCATCTAGAACCCGATAACATGGAAAGGGTCTCCATATACTTTTGATATCTTTGTATATCTGATATAAGTCAATATTCCCTGGAAGGAGTGCGAAGCTGGTTGGCTTGAAAATCATAATAATAATAATACATCAGACAGTAGCTCATAATAGACCAGACATTATAATAATAGATAAAATTTCTAGGCGAACTACACTAATCGACATTGCTGTACCTAACAACAACGACAACCTAAGACCAAAATACAACAGGAAGATCGCCAAATACAGAAATCTGAAGGTCCAAATCCGAAGACAATGAGCAATGAACAGCATCCAAACGATTCCCATAATACTGTCAACAACTGGAGTGATACCAAAGAACTTCCTGCAGAACATCAAGGGACTGTGCCTTAGTGAGCATCTGTATAAACCTATGCAACCGCAAGAACCGTCCGAAAGTTCGTAGGAAATACAGCAGACAACGTCACCTAGGACCCGATAACATGAAAAGGGTTCCCACAGAGCTTCATACTTTTGGTGTCTTTGTATGCCTGGTATGAGTAAATAATCCCTAGAGGGAGTGCGAAGTCGTTTGGCTTGTAAATCATAATAATAATACTGATATTTATACAGATATTCTTCGTTAAAATGAATGTTTAATAATTACTTCTAATGGTTTATAATTAAATGACTATAATGGAAAAACGAAACTTTAGTATGTATTAGTACAGATAAACATTACCTAAAATTTATAATCAATTTCAGGAAACAAACTGTTGTTTTTAGATTTCTAAAACTTTTCCTTTAAAAAAAATATTTTTTTAGTCAATTTCAATTTTCGTTTATTTGACATTGCAATGTCAATTTTTTAAGAAAGAGCTTTAAAAGTCTAAAAACAGCAGTTTTCATTCTAAAACTGGTTATAAATTTTAAACATTTGTCAGTACTAATGCACACTAAAGTTCAGTTTTTCCATTTCAATCATCTTTAATTTAATAAGCAATGTATGTACATATATATATATATATATATATATATATATATATATATATATAGTTTGTTGTATATTGTTGAAACAAAACAAATTTGGAATCAAGAAATCATTCCTGATGAATGGAAAGAAGGGGTAATAATTCCACTCCACAAAAAAGGGGACCAAATGCAATGTAAAAATTACCGAAGTATTGCTTTACTAAGCCACGCCTATAAATTATTCTCCAGCATTCTCCTTCAACGTCTCTCTCCGTATACCGAGGAGATTATCGGAGACTACCAATGTGGCTTTCGAAGCGAAAGATTAACAATTGACCAGCTGTTCACTATCCGACAGATGCTAGAGAAATGTTGGGAATTTAACAAAAACTTACATACCTTGTTCATAAATTTGGAGCAGGCATATGACAGTGTTATTAGGATAAGGTTGTGGGAAGCTATAGAAGATATTGGAATCCCGCACAAGCTGATTAGACTGTGTAGAGCGTGCCTGGAGGGGGCAAAAAGCTATGTCAAAATTAAAGGAGAGTGTAGACAAACATTTTCTATCAACAGAGGATTAAAACAGGGAGATGCTTTGTCGCCAGTACTGTTTAACCTTGCACTGGAGAAAGCCGTAAGAACAGTATCAGTTGACGCGGAGGTTTTTGGGCCAAGTGGCCCTAAACTTATTTTGGCCTACGCGGATGATATGGGCGCGATAGAAGAAAGCACAGTCAGTGTGAAGGAAAACTTCATAAAGATAGAAAAAGAAGCTTAGAGAATAGGGCTCCGAATAAATGAAGGAAAGACCAAATACATGCATGTCCCCCGCAACTCCGCCCGAGACAGAATTAGGAAGAACATCACCATGGATGACTATAATTTTGAGCATGTGCGAGTTTTCAAGTACCCGGGCGCAGTGATAATGGCAAACAATAATATGCAGGAAGAGGTTAAACAGCACATCACACAAGCAAATAAATGTACATTTGCAATACAAACCTTTCTTAAGTCAGAATTTATCACTAGAAAGCCAAAAACCGAAATTTATCGAACAATAATATGACTAGTAGCAATCTACGCCAGTGAAACATGGATCCTGATAGTCCACGATATGGAGCTGCTAAGAAGGTTTGAGAGAAAAATCCTACGCATAATATATGGCCCATACCGAGACCTTGAAACAGGCCGTCACAGAATGAGAAACAACATAGAGTTTGCGCAAATATATCAAAGCCCTGACATCATTCAAGAAATAAAGTCCAGAAGACTACGATGGGCAGGTCATATACAAAGAAGTCAAAACGATCGACTAATAAAACGGGTATGGGAGGAAGCGCCACAAGGAAAAAGACCACTGAGAAGACGTAGGCTTAGATGGAGAGATAACATCCACAAGGATCTAGCTATTCTTGAAGTTGACCAGCGAGAATGGAGGGAGCAAGACCATTCTAGGTGGAGGCAGATAGTCGAGGCAGCCAAGACCCACCCTGGGTTGTAGTGAAAGCTTTAAAATCCATTCAAGGAAAAACACTATGAAATAAAATTAGGAACTAAGATCTTAGGATATAGATTGGGATGGAGAATGTAGCTCAATGAATCAAATAAAGAGGTAAATAATGGAATAAACATATGGATAAAATAGAAGATAACCGAGTGGCAAAAAGAACAAAAAAACAACATTCCAGGAAGAAATAGAACACTGGAAGGACCACCAAAGCACATGAGAGATAGAGCTATATATCGTCGTCGGTAGAGACTCCTTTAGACTAAACAGGAGATATAGGAAGAAGTAGATTACAACACACAAACTATGTAAAATAAAAAACGAATCTTAGAATAACATAAATTATTAATGATGTGTCAATAAGTGTTGATTTTAAAAATAAAATTATTTAAAAAGTCGTTCAACACTTGTCGACTTTCCCCTAACCAGAGCACAAATACGAATTAGAAGGTTCTAATAATACGAAAATCGTATTTTAAGTTTTAATGAAGATACTGGTCTGGGATTTCTATGTTTAATCAAACTTTTAACAAACTTGGAAAGCTTGTATTATCTATTTAAAGTAACAAGACACATTTCGTTCTAGTAGTTTGTAAGTTTTAGATTTGGGTAACAGAAATTACAAATGATCTGTTTTAATTTATTTCCAGTTCCGTCGTGATAATACTAAATTCATTATAGAAGGGTGAGAGCACAGAATTTCTAGAACTATGATGAACTAAAAATTGTCAACTTTTCTGGATGCTTTCAAGTTTAAATTAAGTAAAACTAATGGAGGAACTTGCGTAGTTAAAATTTGCATTGCAGTCAACGAATAATTACGAAATTCTTTAATAAACGACGTGTTGAAATTACGTTTTAAAATTATTTCGAAATCTACAAGTGGCTCAAAAAAAAGCTACAACCAAAAATATCAAAATTTAAGGGGAATGTCCTGAATATTATTGAATATTTTGATAGTGCGTTCCTAAATAGTATAAGTTACTGTTATGTTTTATATACCTAAGACTTCTTAAGATATTTAGTCTTGAAATTGTAGACCAAAATTTAAAACTTTTGTCTACCTAATTTATTCAAGTTAAATGATTTAAATTATTTTAACTTTTTTAATAAAATCATTACAATCTATTGTAAAATAAAAATAATCTTAAATAATTATACAGGATTAATATAAACTTACTTCTGATTTATATTATTATTAATGCCAAATAACTTTCGTGCCTTAAATGAGACTTTAGAATATATATTCAAAAGTTGTCGGTCCTTAATTAATTATTAGCGTGTTTTTACCTATCTTTCATATTTTTTGGTAATTTGCTGTATGTTTCTCAAGGAAATGCAGGTGTGTCTTGGATTTATTAACAACTTACCTGTGATTTGGAGAATCGAGAAAGAATATGGTTGCAACTAGACAGTGCTCCTGCGCATTTCCAAGTTAATATCAGAAATGAGTTGGATACTTAAAATCCCAATACGTGAATAAACTGTGGAGAAATACAATGCTGGTCAGGAAAATCTCCGGATCTAACAAATCTAGATTTTTTCTTATAGAGGTATATTGAAAATATTTTTTATGCACATCCAAAATTATGAAGAATAAATAAGAATAGCGAACGAATATGTGAATTAAAGTTAAACAGTCATTTAAGAAAAGAATTCGCTAATATATTGAAATAGATGGACATCCGCTTAAGCATTTGTTAAATATTAGTGATTATTTTAATATTTTGAATTAAGTTTGTTATCTGTTTAATAAAATATGTAGTTGCAATTAACCTTTTGGATCAATTGCCTACATCTTGGTAGTATTGACTTCAAAAGCTTGTCAATTATTGACAAATTCTTATTATTACCGTTGTTCTCCGACAAATTTCGCTAAAGTAGTTGTGAAAAGCATGACGAGGATGTCTGAGAAAGGCATCGGTGGATCCCACTGATGAGTCCACCACCGATGCCGAGACGATACGTCCTAACATTTTGACGGTGGTCGAAATAGTTCGTTAGTTATATACCCTTAACATCAGGGGCATTACTACGATATGGCGCCCGAGCAGGCACGGCCGAAGAAAAGGGTCTAAACCGCCGTCGGCTTTAATTAAGCCTGACCCGATACTTGGAAGGAGCAGTTAAGATGTCCGTTCCACATTCCTCTTATAAGGCCTGTGCTTCTACAGCTTGGACTTTCTGCGATAGTCAAAGTCGAACAAGATAATGCCTTTGGTGGGAAGGGGGCATGTTATTGTAAGAACATCCCACCGTTGTTCTCTGACAAATTTGGCTATAGTAGGATTACCAAGTTGTGGAAAGCATGATAAGGATGTCTGAGAAAGGCATTGGTGGATCCCACTAATAAGTCCATCACCCATCTTAACATTTGACGGTGGTCGAAATAGTTCTTTATATATATATATATATATATATATATATATATATATATATATATATATATATATATATATATATATATATATATAAAGCGAGAGAGAGGTGTGGTTCATTCTTGGCTACCAATTGATCATAAAACAAGGTTTGCAGATGATTGCCAACGGCAAATTATGTAAATAGTTCACTTCCAAATTTCTCAAGATGTCGAAGTAGCGCACACCTATAAGTTAAAAAACGAATTTTCTATCTTGAAATCATCAAAAATAGCTAACTTACCATTCAGATTATCTTGGTAGAATTCTAGGGCGACGACGCTGTCATTTCTTTTAGCACAATACACGTTAAACTCCCAAGACTCTTGAAAATCTAATTCTTTAAATAGATGTACGTCTAAGTCGCTCCAGTAGTGGGAATTGCGTTGATTAAACAATCAATTTTTGGTGAAGTTGGCTCAGTCCGACCAAATAACATTATCCAAAAAACCAGCATTTTCTTGTGACCGAAGTAAAATAAATTGACAGAACTCTACTCTTCGTTGAAAATCAGTGCCTTTTAATTGTTGTACTATGGAATATATATAGAGATGAAAATTGTGTTTCCATGAAATCCTTAAAATTAATGTTTGAGATAATCCCGACTATAATGTTACTTGCCTTGTAGATATTATCGGATATGCGGCGAAATATCCTGAAATTATAGTTTCAATATTTTCATTATTAACAGCTGGTTTACTTCTATTTCTTTTTGCTTTTATGGATTCAAAGTTCTTGAAGTTTTTTATCATCCTTTTAATAGTTGGTGGTGTTGGTTTCTGTTTCTGCGGATATCGGATCGCGAATGTATCGCATGTTCTTGAAATAACTTCTCACATTCTCCATAAATGATATATAAGTTTAAATATTCTACGTGCGTGTAATTTTATCGTCCCGGCATGATTATTATTAACGAATGTCAAAGGCACGAAATAGAGACAATTCGGTAGGGTTCGACTGTTTTTTTTTCGCCACGAATCGCCGTCATGGCCAACTAATAACAAAACTTAAAAGTCGTATACCATTTTTTCAATAGAAAAATGTTTAGATGGCCTTATACAAAGTTGCCCTTATTTTTAATGCTTAATATGATAAATTTATGAAAATATTTGAAAAAATTGACTTTTGACGATTTTTTAAATATAATTTTTATTCTTCCTTTTTGACTACTCTGTACTAATAATTTTCAAAATATCATAAAAGAACTACTAATGTCAATCTTGGTCTACAAGAAAACTAACCCAAATTAAATAATAAAGACTGTCTTATAGGAAAAATTTATACTTAAGTTTTGGTTCAAAACGGTGAGACTTAACTATAGAATATTATACATAAAATATGTCTAGAATTTTACGTAAAAGTCAAAAATGTAATAATACATAGGGGGTTCTATTTCACATAAGCAAGTTGACATCTACTTCCGATATAAAGGTTACTGTCAAATTTTCTTCCTAATTATAGTTGTCTCACTATCGATCGATACATTTCCCCGAAAATCGCCCTGTATATATATATATATATATATATATATATATATATATATATATATATATATATATATATACATATATATATATATATATGATTTGATAAACCAAGTGATATATATATATATATATATATATATATATATATATATATATATATATATATATATATATATATATATATGATTTGATAAACCAAGATCATTTTTTGTAGTTCATATCAATTGATTTCCACTCATATAATTTTGTACGGTATCATCGCGGTAAATATTAGATTGATTTAAAGAAAAAAAATATGCATGTACAGGGTGTCTCAAAAGAAAGTTCACATTTAAAAATCGATTTAAAAAAAAGTCAGGACTTTACTGAAAAAATGTTTATTACATATTAAAATACATTGTTTGGGAATTTATTTTTTAAAAATGATATCGTCCAAATGTAATCCGTTGCGCTCACGGCATTCATTTAATCGAGCACTAAAATTGCCCATGACGGCTCGGCAGGTATTCTCCGTGATGTCTGCCATTTCGTTGTGGATATTTTCTTTTAATTGTGCCAGGGAAGTCGGTTTGTTGGCGTAAACTTTTGATTTGACATAACCCCATAGGAAAAAGTCCATAGGTGATAAATCAGGACTGCGTGGAGACCAACTTATGTCACCTTTCTTTGAGATCAATTTGCCAGGAAAAATTTCACGCACTCGTGGCAGAGACATGTTGGACGTGTGTGAAGTTGCTCCGTCTTGCTGGAACCATGTTCTTTGATTATAGCCAGGAAAATTTTGCAGTTCAGGCACGAAGAAGTCGTCTAACATCTCCACATACCGCTCTGAAGTTACTGTTACTGTGCGTTCCCTTTCATCTTCAAAAAAGTACGGGCCGATAATTCCTCGCGCCGACATCGCAGCCCATACAGTCACTTTCGGCGAATGTAGAGGTTTATGATGTTTGTGTTTTGGATTGTTTGCACTCCAGTAGCGGCAATTTTGCTTGTTTATATGACCATTAAGATGAAAATGGACTTCATCCGAAAAGAAGATGTTGGTAAACGTTGAAAAGCGTTCAGTCATCTGGTTTACGAAGTCAAGCCTCTGACCAGCATCCTGAGGCTTCAATTCTTGTACCAACTGAATTTTATAGGGGTTCAGCTTTAAATCTTTGTGTAAAATGCGGAATAATGATGACCTATGCACATTTAAAGCAACAGCACGCTTACGAATCGAAACGTTTGGGTCGTAACGAACAGACTGAGTAACACTCTCTACGTTTTCGACCGTTCTCGAAGAGCTCGGACGCCCGGATTTTGGTTTATCTAGTGCTGAACAGGTCTCTTCAAACTTCTGGACCCATTTTCCAATAAGCCGAGCGCTTGGCGCATCATTTAAGTGACGAATATGTCGAAAATTGCAGAATTTTCTACGTGCTACAGTCGCCGAATTACCGTTTTTGTAAAACCCACGTACGCACAAAGCACGGTCCGCTCCCGAGAAACGCTCCATAGCGACTAAATTCCCAAGAGCCAGGCTACCGATTGACATACCCCCCGCGCCGCTCGGAATCGTTGCGTTCACGCAATAAGCAAAACAAATGTGTACTTTTTTTTGAGACACCCTGTATATGTAGGGTTAAGTAATTCATGCAATATCATCCTTATGTCGTCAAACTGCTTATTTAACCAATTTAATAATTTCATGATATAATCCTCATAATTCTGTTAAATTGTCGCTTATATTGCGGTTTGTATCTGCGTTCTGTGTAATTTTCCTTCTGGGTTTTTCCTGTGAATCTGCCAAATGAAGGGCCGTCACATTATGGTCGGATCATTTATTCGCTAACCGTTGTTAACGCTTGGCGAACAAGCTTTAGTTATGCCATAAAGACTTTTTATGGGTTGTGATAACTTTTAATTATCAACGTAATTACCAGAATTTATATTTAAATATAAGAATAATATGTTCAATGTTTATGGAATTTTTCAAAATTACATAAAATTTATTTATTTGTTATAAGGAATACGTACAGAGTAAGCCAAAGAATGGATGTAGTAAATTTATATCTTATAGGTGACATTTATCAATAAATTTTACAAGTACAATTACTAAATATGCAGATATATTTATTTAAAAAACTTATCAGTCGCCGACTGAATTAAGTAAGTTCATCCCTTATAGGTAACGATTACCAAAAAACTATGTCTATTGCATTATATAATTAACTTATACCTTTTTAAACAGTTAGGGATCTACAGGTTGAGTCAAAAAATGAGAATAACAAACGAATCATTTAAAATTTTGAAACTTTTTTATTAACGGTCCAATATACCTTCCACTTATCCTTGTCGAGATATTTTTGTTTAAGAAAAAAAAAAGATCAGATTTTCAATCTTAATTTTGCAAGGAAGATACTCAAATTTATTACCAAGAAAGATTAAAGATAAGTAAAAACTATTTCCACTAAATATTTGTAATCAAAGCTTAATCAAATTTTAAATTAAAATATATCACTTTTCTCAAATGGTACACCTTGTATTTTTTATTTTAAAGACTAATAAAAACTCTTGTTTAATCTATGCTATATATATATATATATATATATATATATTAAGATATTTCGATTTTTTTATTTTTCCTATATTTGTGGCTGAATTTTTCTTCTATACTCGTATAAATCTTGAAAAAAAAAGAAAACATGTACCAACAAACGCTACGTATATAAATATAATCAAAAACAACAACTTTGGAACAACGACATTAATATTTTCATAATTAAATCCAAACAAGGTAAAATTTTACTTTTTAAATAAGAATAAAATATTCTCAATTATAAAAGATAATTTAATAACTTAGCTAATAATTAATTAAAGATTCCAAATGGTCCATTTTTGGTCAGTGGAATTACGAAAGGAAGTAAAAATATCTTCTTATGTTCTCAAAATTCTTTATTAATAACGAATCCAGTAGCTTTTTATAAGCTTGCAGATTCAGCGATCCACAAAGGCAAATCTTGGTGACGGCTCATAAAATCGTAGTAGAAGCTTTTCTGAGTTATTTTATTTTCTTTATCGAAACGATGTTAAGTTTTTATTTTTCCTGCTAGTTGGTGGCCCGCTTTAAGAACTCAACTCTGCTGAGAGACATATGTTGGTAATCGAGGGTTTTTACCTAATTATATAGACTTTGTTCTGTTTTTTCAGCACCCTTATTAGCAGTGCAAGGGTTAGATGTAGCTTTTCCTCCCCCAAAAAGTAATTTTATACAATCACCTAATGAACTTTTTAGGAGAGAGTAAGCTTCACTCGCTTCCGTGTTACTTAGTTTTTTCAACATTACTTTTGCATTGCTTCTTTTATGTTTGGCGCCTCCCATTTTGGGCTAATTTTTGGCATTTTTATCTGTACACTAAAAAATGCTCCGTTCCACCCTACTCGACGAAAAACGCAAAAAATACGCACTGACAAATGAATCATGCTGTACTTTGATATATATATATATATATATATATATATATATATATATATATATATATATATATATATATATATATATATATAAAATCGAAGGTTTTCGGGCATCCTGTGTATATGCTGAGTCCCTCTCAGGACTGTAAGGCAGCTGACGTTTCGGTGAAATCTCATTCACCATTTTCAAAGCTCACTGTATGGCGTCTACATCAAGTTCGCTCGTAGACGTCATACAGTGAGCTTTGAAAGTGGTGAATGAGATTTCACCGAAACGTCAGCTGCCTTACAGTCCTGAGAGGGACTCAGCACATACACGGAAAGCCCGAAAACCTTCGATTACACATCATACCCGTGAGAATATCCGATATAACATATATATATATATATATATATATATATAGATAGATAGATAGATAAGTCTTTATTTATTCCAATAAGTATTACTTACAAAAAAAACCCATAAGGGCATGGAACAATGTCAAAAAAATATCATTACTATAATAAACATCACAATAAAAATTATAATTCATTCTTAGGTGTAGATAAAATAAATGAAAAAGAAAAAACCTCAACAATAATCATACAGGTTTAAATATCTTTCTTGAATAATTCTATCAAGTTAGTATAGTAAAAATAAAACAATTAAAACTTAAGATATTATAAATGAGACAAAAATTAAATAACAAGTACACTTATATACATTTAAAATTTAATATTTAATAATACAGCCAATAACTAAAATTCTAATTCGAGACAATACTGCCTTTATCACACTCATAAAACTCTTCCAATGTATAGAAGGCTTTTTTACATAAAAAGATTTTCAGGACACACTTTAATCTATTTCTCGGTAGTAAATGTACATTTTCAGGCAAAGAATTAAAAACTTTTATTATAGAAAACTCGACATTTTTCTGCAAAAAACTAAAGTTATATTTATCAGAAACCAGATTTGTTTTATTTCTAGTAATGTGGTTATGCTTAATAGATGCACCCTCAAAAAGATCCCTGTTATCAACAATAAACATCACCGAGTCCAAAATGTACATACCTATAACCGTGAAAATATTGTTACTAATAAACACAGTCCTGCAACTGTCTTGTTGTTTCATTGCAAAAATACATCGTAAACATCTTTTTTGCAGAATCAAAATTCTATTAACATCACATATATATAAATATATATATATATATATATATATATATATATATATATATATATATATATATATATATATATATATATATATATATATCACATAGAATCGATGAAACCTTGGAAATTTCCATCTGCAATTCACCGACGAAAGGGAAGATTCATCACACTGCTTATCATTCTTGACATGTTGGTAAGACGCACAGAAACCAATCTTCTAAAAACCAGTTGGTACTAAAAGCCCATGTGCTCGAATAGATTCATAAACTTTCAATCTTACCACTCTTCAAAAATGAAAACCAACCTCATACTGGGAATGAAAAGAGGATCAATTAAACTTAACCAGCTAGACTTTAGAAATGACAGCTTAGAACTACTTAAAATAATTTTCTTACAGAATTCATATCCACTTTCGATGATCAATAAATTCTTATTCAGTACTCAATATGACATGCCAGAGAATATTTTTGAAAGGGAAAGCCAACCCTCCTTGATACATACACAACCAACTCAATTATTACTACAAGTTGCAGACAACAACGAGATTGAGCAATTTATCTACATGTGACTTACCTACATTGAAAATTTAACTAACAGAAGTTTTCCAAAATGGAACAGCCATTAAAAATGCAACTAAATAAATTAAAACAATCGCGTTACTCTATTATAGAACAAAAACACCTATCTCACTAAAAGATAACTGAAACATCATATACAAGATTCCATGCCTAAATTTTGACCAAGTTTATATAGGCTAAACTTCTAGAAATCTTTCAGGTAGAATAAGTTCACATAAAAGCTATTATAACAGAGGAGTGGTTTCTTGTACTCTTGTGAAGCATGTACTAAATAAAGATCATATAATGAATTTTAAAATACCGAAAATCCTAGCAAAAGAAAATAATTTCCATAAAAGAGTCTTCCTAAAAATGGTTCACATAAACAACGAACCACTTTCCATGAACAAAACAGGAGAAATAGAAAATGTCAGCGTAATTTACAATTACTTATAACAACTAGAGATCAATAGAAATCGGTCTCTCAGTCAGGTACTTTTTGACCACTGACTTATCACACTTGTCCAACTGGGTGTGTAGGTCGCCTTTCTTGATATCTAAATAGAATTTCACTTTGATTTTTATTACAGATTTTAGTCATAATTTTCATTTTTCATTACTCTTCCTCTTAATAACATAATACTTTTCAAGAACGGTTACCTCCGCTCCCAGAACGATTATCTGTTCTTGGCCAGTGTAAATTTTACCTATTAAAACGGGCTTTTAACGTCAACCATCAAATATCGAAGTCATTCTTCAAATTAAAATGGCATTTCAACGACGTCCACGTGTTTAAATAATTATTTCTTAATTAATCAGATAAATTTTGTCTTGACTCTTTCGGCTGAGCAAAACCTGACATTTCGTACATACTCACTTTAGTAGGTCTTTCTCTTAATTTATATTTCATAAGAATTGAATTAAGGAAGAAAAAAGAATTTTCTTTTCTGGCCAACCATCCTCCTGACTGCAGCCCCACAAAAGTACCTTAAACCTCTCGCTCTAGTTAGTTTTTTCTTATATATATATATATATATATATATATATATATATATATATATATATATATATATATATATATATATATATATATTATGATTACTGGATTACTGATATAAATACTGGCATAGAGTTAGATTCCACTTTAAAGAATTATTCTTTTCCATTTTCAGCGGCGGAAAGTAGGTTGTTGAATTTAATCGCAGCTGTATAACATGATGAACGTTCAGGATGCCCAAAAACTGCTACTATTGAAGCAATCACAACAAAAGTTTACAATTCCATATTAAATGAACGCCGGTTGAAGGTGCATGGTTCTACTGACACTGCAAATACCTGGATAAATCATATGTACTATATTTTACATGATGTTTTGTGCTGTAAACATATTTTCTGATCGATGGATGCCACGCTTTATAACAGCAGATGAATTATAAATTCATGATTACATGCCAGAGATGGAGCACTAGTCTATACAATGGGTGGGAACAGGTGAAAGTACCTCAGAGGAAACCAAAACGTTTTCATCTGCAAGAAAAGTTATGGCTACAGTTTTCTGGAATTTTCGTCATGTAGTGGTCACAGACTACCTAAAAAAAGTACGCTTGACTACTAAACCAGCTAAAGACTTTCATATGCCCAGAATGGCCGGATTTGACTCCCAGCTATTACTTCCCCTTCCAAACTCGAAGCAGTGATTTGTTAAACTAAGATTTACTTCAAGTAGTGAGGTAAAAGCCATGATAAAAGCTTACTTTCCAGATTTCGACAAATCGCTTTCTATTGATGGCTTAAAAATTAAAAATTATTTTGTGTAAATGTAATAAATTTTAAGGAGGCTTAACTGAAATATTTTTTAAAAAGTTTAAAAAATTTGTGTTTTTTTTTGCTGCATGCTGACAACTTTTTGAACAGTCCTCGTAGCTTTACATTCTTGTTATCCAGAGGCCAATTTTAAGAGTTTTTTTTTCGTTGTAATAATGTTTATTATTAAAGTTACAAATCAGCGTAGGATATGATATATATTGAGATATTTCAATAATAAGATAATTAGATCTCCAATAATTGAGGGATATAACTTCCAAAATTTTCCTCTCATTATCCTACTAAACTTCTCTTAATGAGAAAAAGTTATAAAATTAATTCCCATGCTAAGTTTACTTACAAAACCCTCTATATTCTAATTTAACCCTTTTGAAGCATAATATTACATTTTATCTATAAGAAACAGATGTAAGCAATATCCTTACATTGACTAAATTCAACAATAGTAAAACAAAACTTTGATATGAGAAAAGTTCAACCAGCTGCTGCTGTGTAGACAATATTCGACGCTTGTAAGGATTGTGTAATGTGCCTTTGCAGTCTGTTAAGGGTGGTTAAAAGTGGAACAGTTCAAAATGTAAACCAGTTTAACAAAGTAGAAGTCCAAGTTGAATGGGGAAATTTAACATTAATTCATTATACATTATTATTATCAAAATAAACCGATTGAAAATTAAAGTAAATTTATTGTAAAACAAGATACAGTAGGAAATATATATAAGGATATAGTTTCTACATAAAATTTTTCATAATTATTTAAATAATCTTCAAAATGTCTTTAATATAAAAATCGGTCAAATTTTCATTTCTAATTTTGCTATTTTTGACTGTTATGCTTTTAAAAAAGAATGTGCATTTTAGAGATTTTCATTCCTCAAGACGACGCCCAAAATAAGAATGGTTCCTGTATCCATAATAATGGACGTGCATCATTATTAATTTGTTTGAAGCAATTTTTAGTGTGAGGCATATTGGTGTTTTGATTGTCTCCTTTAGGAGTTGAAGCTTGTGTTCGGCTTAAACAACACTTTCATATATTCTTGATTTTAATTGAAAAAGATTCCTGATAATCCTTTTGGGATATGAACCTCTTATTCGTCCTAAGTCTAATTTTAATTATTTTCTAAATCATATATGTGTAGAAAATTGGCGGATAGTACACTGTGACTTAATAGATCTATTACATATCTCTTCTGTTGCCAAGACGTTAGGAATACCTTGCCAACTAGAGCAGATCTTTCAATCCTATCTCCCTTAGAAATCTTAAGATGTTGGAAGGCTTTAAAGTGGGCAATTCTCCTTCTTCTTTTTAGTGTGCTCCCAAGATTCGCAATCTAAGGTTTTTTTTAAAGCCCTGCACTCTAAAAGATTATGAATAAAAGTTTAGTTTTTTTCCTTACAGAATCTGCATTCTTCTCTTTCTGCCAGTCTGAGTTTCTTGAGGTAACCCTTCAGGTGGCAATATCCCGTCAGAATTGTAAGTTGGTTTTTGCTTGGAGTTATGAATTTCTGGAATCTTCTTTAGTAGTAGTTCCCAAGAAGTCATTATATTTTTAAACCACCGTATCCACTACCAATGCTTCCATCAGAAACATACAAGCAAGCAGAATGATTAATGAAATTTCATCATTGCATCAGTTGGAATACAGGATATATTCATCTTCATAATTTTTCATCCATAGTAAAAAACTGAACAGAAAAAGAAGAATTCATTTATATTAAAGGAGAAGAGAAAGCTGATTTTATTAGAAAATATTGTACTAAACCAATAATTCAATTGGATGAACAACCTGTTTTAATTAAATAATCTCCTAAATGTTTTTATCATTCTCAATAACCTTCAATGTGTGCCCTTTCTAATGTATTATTTATGTATGAAAATTTTTTATGAATGAATAAATTAACAATGAATGTATTAATATTTTTTTATTTATCCACATCCCCACATTACTAACAGAAAATTATATTTTCTTATCTTTACTTAATCAAATATTTAAACATAACAGCCGTTCTAGAATAATAAAACAACTATAAATATTTAAATATTTTATTTCACACTAACTTTAATTAACCAATAAATCAGTACATAAATTTATTTCTTTATTGAGTCCAATTTTTTTAAGTTCATCAAAGAATTTTAACATATTTTTTGTCTTCAAAAATTCAATACACAATTCAGCTGCTTTTTTACAACAATTTGCATGATCAACATATTTTATATATAACAATAAATCTTGACCTTCACTCTCTGAATGAGAGAACAAAAGAGGAGGAGGATGAAAAGTGTTGATGATTTACTCTTCTTACTCATCCTTCTCTTTCCTTCTCTCATATATATATATATATACTACTTCTTCGCTTGCCTTATTCCTTGCAGGTCTGTCCAGTAATTGGATCTCCTGCTCTCTTCCTCTCTTTTTAATTCTTCCAGTTTTACACTGCTACTGATTTCACAGAAACGCTTGGGCCCCAGAAATTGTGTTTCAGCCCCTTTTCTGGCAACCTTGTCCACTATTTTATTCCCCTCTACCCCGGTGTGTGACTTAAGTATTTTTAAATCATATCTAGTGTACTTTTCCTTCACGTCCATCTGAAGGTTGCATGTAGTGTACAGTTTTAGTCATATTTTTACGATTTTACAAAAATACAATCTTGATACCGTTCAATCTTAGGTTAGAAACTCCATTAAAATATAGAAATTCTTGCTACGTAACTCAAGCTATAATTAGGTAAGGCAATTTCAGGTAAAATTTGATGAAATCAGCCTCTTTGAGTAAAAGGATTAAAGATTTGAGGAGAGATGTTATCTACTGAAATGTTATTAAGTTTCAAGATCCTTTACTCAAAATCCGTAATATCCATAAGTGTGAATTAAAATAAACCAAATGCTATGGCCTAGATATTTTGTCTATTTTTAGTTTCTTCCTTAAGGAATTTTAAATAAAATGGTTAAATTAAATGATAGAGGCCTTTTCCCTGATGCTTCTGGTTTTGAAAGAAGATCTCAGGTGGTAATATTTCCTGAAAATTCGGCCTAAAGTTGATACGTAGCTGACTGTGTTCTTCAAAAATCAGCCATTTATTACCCACCCTCGTTCTTAGCTCAGAAGAACCCAGAAAGAAACACCCTAAAACAAATAACAAAGCGGCTTAAAACAATATAGGATTTTATAGAAAAATCTCACTCCAAAAGGTCTTTGAACCACCAAAAGGAGAACTACAAAATATCTATCAATGGGTAAACAAAAAATGGGCCAGGCTTAAAACTAAGAACTTCTAATTTTTTTTTTTTTTAAGTTTTGCCTATGATCGAGCAAATGACCTACAATCCAAAGAGTATGTATCGAATGAAAAAGTGCTCAAGCTTTTGCACAGAACGGATTAAGGAAAGACAACTAACTATTAGTATTGCCTACGTTTACTTCGTAACATTAAATGAAACCAAAACGACAAACAAGAACGACAAAATTACCCAAAATACAAGAAATCTTATAAAAACAAGAAAAGAACTTAGGGACAGAAACTCAACCAACTCTGAGGCACTAAGAAAATTAAATAAAGAAATTTCTAAAAAAATTAGAAAGGATGTCAGGAAATACAACACAGAACATATTTCCCAGGTTATAGAGAATAATAAGAGCCTAAAAGTCCTACACAGAAAACTAGCAGAAGGTACAAATAATGTCTGTAAGCTAAGAAATAAAAGGGGTGCCATCGAAACAAATAGAGAGGAACTGCTGAAGATTGCAGAAGATTTTTACTCCAAACTGTATAAAAGCAACGTGGACAGCAAAGACCGCCCACCAATACCAGAAATCCGAAATGTCGGATCCGAAGATATACCAGACATCACAGAAGATGAAATGGCAAATGCTATTGCTGGCATGAAGAAAAACAAGGCGCCTGGGGAAGATGAAGTGGTAACTGAAGCCATAAAAGAAGGGGGACCAACATTAACCCGCATTTTACAGAAGTTATTTAACGTGTGTCTGACAAATGGCATAACTCCCTCCACGTGGCATAAGGCTCTTATTGTAATAATGCATAAGAAAGGGGACTTTTCAGATCTGAAAAATTATCTCCCAATCAGTTTGCTCTCACACATGTATAAGTTATTCCTAAAGATAATAACAAATCGACTCGCAAATAAATTAGATAGTTATTAACCTTGCGAACAGGCTGGGTTTCGCTATGGTTATGGAACGAATAGCCACCTACAAGTTCTTAAGTCCCTGATAGAAAAGTACATAGAATACAATAAGCCACTTATTCTTATATTTATTGATTATGAAAAAGCATTTGATACCATAGACCAATATAAAATGCTGAGGGCGCTTGTAGACAGTCGAATCGACCACCGCTACATTTCGTTAATCAAGAATACATACGATACAGCCACAGCCTGTGTCAGACTCCACTGACACAAATACCTTCAGAATACAACGTGGAGTTCGGCAAGGGGATACAATCACATCGAAATTGTTTGCCACTGTCTTGGAATATATGTACACGCAGATTTCTTTTGAAGGAAATATGGGAGTAAACATAAACGGGGAGTATCTTAATCACCTAAGATTCGCCGATGACATTGTCCTCATATCGGATAGCACGGTAAAGCAGCAAGAATGTTGGAAAAGCTCTACAGACTGTCAAGCGATGTTGGTCTAAAAATAAATTGTGACGAAACTAAATTTATGACCAACCTAGTACTAAACGACAATATCTCAGTAGGAGACCACAAGATCGAACAAGTCACCACCTACAAATACCTAGGACATGAAATCCGTTTAGGCCGAGATAACCAAACATGCGAAATACTAAGAAGAATAGGGCTGACGTGGACAGCTTTTGGAAAACTGAAAAATATACTTAAATCGAACGTCCCTGTTTGCTTGAAGAGAAAGGTGTTTGACCAGTGTATCTTCCCCGTTTAGACATATGGAGCAGAGATGCTAACACTAACAAAGAAAAGCGTAAATAAGCTGAGACTGACACAATTGGCCATGGATAGATCTATGCTGGGAGTTAGCATCAGAGATAGAATACCGAATACAGAAATGCGACGAAGAACGGGTATTGTAGATGCAGTCAGGAGAATTACAACGTTAAAGTGGAACTGGGCTGGACATGTCGCTAGGAACACGGACAATCGATGGACGAGAAAAATCTTGGAATGGAGGCCAAGACAGGAGGCTTACCGAGGAAGAGGCCGCCCGCCTACCAGATGGACTGACGATATAAGGCGCATAGAATCAAACTGGATGCAAGCGGCACGGGACAGAAATAAGTGACAAAACTTACGAGAGGCCTATGTTCAATAGTGAACAAGATTGGGCTGATTGATGATGATGATGATGATGATAATGCGGTATTAATATATGGAGCACACTCCTAAACAATTATAAAATCCACAGTAAAGAAACTGAAAATAGTTCAAATACTATGGAAAGAAAAATGGTAGACGTCACATTAAGAGACAATGTTAGAAACTAATATCTATGAGAACGCACAAGAGTAGTAATCGTAACAAAATGAATAACACAGCACAAATAGGACTTTGCAGGAGACGATCAATGGATAAATATGAAAAGGCAAACTTATAAAATAGTAACTATGGATAGCCAAGGGAGCAAGAGGCAAATCAAACTGCAAATACTTAATCGAATCAAGAGAATACTATGCCTAATTTTAGGCGCAAAGAAATTGTGAAAAGAGCTAATGATTTATAGTGTTAAAATTATTGTATAAAAACATGGTATTCTCGCTAGTAGTTATTCTCTAATATTTACTAGTATTGAATAAGCTTGTTCTTTTAGATCTCCTCAGAAGTAAAAGTCTAAGGAATATAGGCCTGGAGACCTTGGTGGCCATAAAACAGGCCCACCTTGACATCGAGAGCTAAAAATACTATTTAAATGTTGACATTTGCGTTCTTCTATCAAGAGTTACGTTTTTCAATAAATCATTTAAATATTGCTTCAAGAATTGTAAATAAATCTCACTATTCTGTTTTCCTTCCAAAACAAATGGAGATATAACGTTATTTCCAATGATGCCAGCTCACACATTTACAATAAACCTTTGTTGGTGTTTATTTGGAATTATAGCGAGTGGATTTTCATCAACCCAAAAATGTAAATTGTGCGAGTTTATTACGTCATCTCTTGTAAAACCGGCTTCATCGATAAACAAACTAAGGTTAGAAGAATTTAGATTTAGGTTATATGGCTGTATAAACCAGTTGGAGTATTGAGGTCTTGCGGGATAATCATCCGGAGACAGAGCGTGTATTTTTTCAAGTGGTACGGGTGAAGTAACCGTTCTATTTTATGTACAATCCATTTTATAACATTGTTTTGTGTTGCGAACTTTCTTATGCCGTTTGAAAGATTGTTAGCAATATCTTGCAAAATTTGTGGGTATCGTGCTTTCCTGGGAGGCTCTCCCCGCCACGTCGTGGCAAAAATGACCCGGAATAAAACATGTAAAAAATTAATTCATTAATTCTAATAGTTGTTTTCTAACCATCTTTTACCCGTTTCCCTTAGTTTTTGATCAACTCTTTGAAAAGTTTTTGGAATGGAAATCTTTCAACACAATGTCTTCTTGCCTTCGAAGAAATTGACAGAGTTTCACCATAAATTAAATTCATATCAGCATACTCTGCGTAAGAATATTCTTTCATTTTTTAAAACTATTTTTAATGCAAGGCGGTTTTGACAAGTTCCGTCAATAATAATTGATTGTGTAGGTATTAACAATAACAACCTGATTTTTACCCGTTTATCTTTAGCGTTGGTAACTTTCGAGTGTTTCGCATAAAAACCGATTTGTTTTTAAAACTGATAATTTTATCGAAGTAAACTAAGATTGCCTTTTTTGAAGAGGATTGGCCAAAGTATTTAAAAGATCAGTTTTCAGCTCTGCAAAATGATACTTTAGGCCCAACGAATGTGGCTGCAAGTCCGTTCCTGACGTCTCTGATGATCTAAACCATCTACTGTAGTAGGGTTGAATGAGCCTTTGTAGCCTCTATGAAATATTAAAAATTCATTACATTATACAAGCCGATAAGGAAAATTGCTGTGGATCGCTCTATGGTTCTCTATCTCCGTTAAGGGGCACTTTAGGATTTTTTTTCTAAGACAAAGTAGGGTTATTTTGGCCTCCCCTGTATGCTTCCGAGAAATTAGGAGATACTTATCGGATACCCTGCATTTTTGTGATATTTTTGGAGAAAAATTAAATTTTTCATGATTAACGGAGGAAGTAGTTATTTTCTCGTCTCTTCTACGCCAACGGGCTGAGGCATTTAATTAGATTAAACTTTAATAAGGAATTTTATAAAACATAAAGCACAATAATATACTGGCATTACATTGAACCTAATTTTGAAAGTTATAACATATTTTCTCTTGTGAGATCGTTATTGTATAATCGTTCACTCGGTCGTGCTTACTACCCTAATCACAGCCGTTTTACAACAAAGTTTGTTTGTTAATTAACTTTTGCCATACCCCGAGCGGAAAGCCTGCATTTTCCGTTTTCAGTTTTACGACTTCCAGTTATTTTTTTAATAAAACCGAAGCAAAGCTGCACTTTATTTTAAAATTATTATATTTTTTCCTGTATGTTAAATGCCACTGTGTGAAAATAGCTACAATGAGATTTTTTTATTGATTTAGCTGATTTTTCTGTGAAAATATCCTCAGCTTTTATAAAAACATCAAAAAAGACTTACTGTCTTCATAGAAAAAAATTATTCCGTAGAAATATTATGGAAAATTGCTTTGGATCAAACTCTTTAAATTACTTGCTTTTTGTAGTTATTGATTAGTAGATCAAAAGTCGCCAAGTTCATAAAACTCATGGTTCAAAGATATGGATCACTGAAGTGAGAGCTATTTTGTACTTAAAAACCTGCACGTAAGTTACAACAGCCAATCTTTATGTTCTTAAGATTGACCTCTGACGATGTTGTACAGAAAATCGGGGACAGAATTTTCATCTCCGATGATAAACTTAACCTCGCCCTCAAGGTCAAGGTCCGGTTAAGTTTAAAATGGGACTGAATTATAACTAATCCCTTTGATGTCCGGAATAATGATGTCTGCTAAGATTGGAAAGATGATAGAGCGAAATATTTTTATCTTTATTTTCGCTTACGGATTTTACCTCTTGCGTAAGGCCTAAATTCAAGGTCGGCTGGTTTAAATGAATACTTATATTCTTTAATCTGAAAATATGAAATCAGAATTTTTTGATCATATATATGATCTTGCCGTTAGCTGTCAGATTGTAAGGATTAATAATGAGTAATTATTGATTGTAGAATATCCCTTGCACAACAAATGCTATTAAGATCGCAGTCTCCAAATGTTATTCAAGCCAGAGTTGAAAACTGAAAAAAAATTGCCAATGGAGATATCTTGACATTCCAGACTTCCTTGTTTTTGACTTGGAATATCTAAGGAATTTAATAGTGGGATTTATCAGGTTAATTTTTCCCTGTCTTATAAGACAAACTGTGAAAGAAAATGAGGAGGAGTTTGAACTCGCACATTAGCGAACAGGGATTTATGAGAGTCAGGCATTTTTCAGGTTTAGAAATGCAACGGAACACCAAATTTTTATTGCCTACAATAATATTTATGGAGAGAGTATGTATGAACATATTTACTTCAAGAAATCAGACTGACACAGATGTATACTCTAATAACAACAGCTTTAGAAATTTCATAAACGTAAATGTGCAAAAAGACCATTCCTTTTTTTCCCAACAAGAATTATAAAAGATTCCTGTCACTTTTTGGAGGAAACGTAAAAATTTTTTTTAGGACAGAAAGAGGAATTGCAAATTGTAATCAAGGTAAAAAATGATAGTTTATCAAAATATTACCTTACACAAAATGAAGTCATGATTGCTGTTGGGTAGCTGGGGGTATTTTTGCAGTAATTTGCTGCATAGAATCCGAATCCGAGTTCAGAATTGATCCACTACGTCTGAATTTTGAGATAAATGAGGTTATGTGCAGGACGCAAAAAATTTTTTTAGTCTTTTTTCCTAGTTGCTTTATTTAATTCTGTTCTTATTCTTCAAAATAAGCTATTGAGTGGTCACCTGTGTTTTTTCTTGTAAAGTTACGCCCACATCGTTTTTTGCAAATTTCGATACGCCATTTTGGATCCACCATCCTAAAAATAAAAATTTCTATTTTTTGATATTTTATTTGTAATCAACGACTCTGAAAATCCCCAAGTGAAATTTTTTAGATTGCAATATCATTTTTTCTATATTATGATGGGCTATTTTGATTCCGCCATATTAAAAATGCAAATTTCAATTTTTTGACTTCACATTCACACTTAGCGATCCCAAAAATCTTTTGAGGAAAATGTATACATTAGAAAAATGTGATCCTCAAAGGGCTAACGTGAATTCTCATGACATTATACTTCATAACTTAAAATGGCCGTAACTTTACAAGAAAAAAATCATAGGTGACCGCTAAGTAGCTTATTGTGAAGGATAAAAGTAGTATTAAATGATGCAACTAGAAAAAATATCAAAAAAAATTTGTGCATCCTATACATAACTTCAAATTTGCCAAATAAACAGTTTTTCGAGCACATAACCTCACATATCTCAGAATTCTAAAGTAATGGGCAAATTCTGACCTCGCGTTCGAATTATGTGCAGAAAATTAGTTCGTAAATGTTCTCCGGGTGCTCAACAACAGAACCTTGTAGACCTGTGTACTAGGATCTCATACTCTCCTGGGAAGGCCCTTACCACCACGTCGCGGCAAAAGTGACCCTGAATAAAACATGTAAAAAATATTTATTCGTTAACTCTAATAATTGTTTTCTAATCATCTTTTACCTGTTTCTCTTGGGCTTCGATCAACCCTTTGAAAGGTGTTTGGACTTGGCATTGTTCGAACTAAAGATCTTTCAGCATAAAGTCTTTTCGCCATCAAAGAATTTGACAACGCTTCACCATAAATTAAATGCCTATCAGCATACTCTGAATAAGAATATTATTCCTTTTTTAGTTATTTTTATTTCAAGTCTGTTCCGTCAAAAGTAATTCATCATGTAGGTATTAACAGTAACAACCTGATTTTTTCCTGTTAGTGTTTAGCACTTTTGAGTGTTCTCCATAAAGACCGATTTATCTCGAAAACCGCCAGTTTTATCAAAATAAATTAAGAGCATCTTTTTTGGAGAAAAATGTTAAAAGTATTTCTGTAAAATGACACCTATCAAAAATTAGGTCCAACGAGTGTAGCTGCAATACCGTTTCTGACTTATCTGATGATCTAAAACATCTACTGTAGTTTGGTTTAATGAGTATTCATAGCCTCTATAAAATAAGAACATTTCATTAAATTATACAAGTCAGTTCAAAACTTAGATACGATAAGATAAATTGCTGGGTACCTTTAGGGTTATGTATCTCCGTTAAGGGACACTCTATAACTTTTTTTCTATGAAAAAGTAGGGTTATTTTGACTTCCCCTGTGTGTTTTCGAGAAATTAGGAAGTAATTACTGGATATCCAGTATATGAAAGTTTTTTAAAAGGCGATATTATCAAAGTCCCTATTATTATGGGAATAAATGCTGACGAT
Organism: Diaprepes abbreviatus; assembly: GCA_034092305.1. NCBI lineage: Eukaryota > Metazoa > Arthropoda > Insecta > Coleoptera > Curculionidae > Diaprepes > Diaprepes abbreviatus. The sequence continues at coordinate 8,155,613 of JASJET010000129.1, forward strand.
GAAATGATGATGTGAGTATTACGGATTAAAGTTTATATTTACTTGGTTATAATTACTTGTATTTTAATACATATTAAAATTGAAAAAGCTTATATTTTCTTTTCCTAACTCTCCCATATTTTTTTCCACTATCCTTACCTCTTTTATCCCCGCTACCCGTATCTTTCCTACATTTATTCAAATTTCACATCATTACATACTTTACATTATTATTAAAATATAAATTCTACTTATCACAGGAGGATCTACTGGCGTGAGAAAACTTTATTGATCTTCGTATGTATAATGAATGCTTTGAATTTTTTCCACCAAAAAAATGACTTAATAATGTAATAATGTTTAAAATAAAATAATTGTTCATTAGATTTTTTGAATCTATTTATGAAATAACTGAATTATTGTTACCGGAATCTACTTCGGAAAGGACCCTGAACTACTCAATAACACAACTTGTTGACCTGTGTAATTAGTCTCATTTCATAGGAACTCTTTTAGAACGAACTGCAGACTGTTATTTAAGTCGATGTAATGAACCTATGGAAACAAAGGTTAAATTAACCACAAAATAGAAATGTGAGAAATTGATCTTAAATTATTCAAGCATTAGCTAATACCAGGTTGCCGATAGTTGCTCCATTAATTTCCGTTCGCGAAACGTTACCCCTTTGGCAAAATATTGTAATACCCCTAATATCTAGATAAATTGAACCCCTCTCTTACACAAAGTTCTCTCTCGAGATAACTGCGGATATTACACAAAGCATTTAAACAGTTACATTTTAGCAAATATTAACCGATTATATGGGAAGATCATAGAGGCTTTACGAGTGTCTATTGATGTATACACAGCTGTAACTGGCTGCAGTTTTGGAGTAAATAGCGTAAAATTTAGTCAATAGTTGCATACGGTTGCTATATTACGGTGTAAATGAAACGTTTAGGAAATTCAGCTATTTGATAACAAACTTTTATATTTGCAATTTCATCCGGATACATAAACCTAAAATTAAGCACAGGTATAGATTTTCGGAACTTAATTAAAAAATGAATAAGAAGTCATACCTCTCCCTGGAAAAAAATTGAAGAGTCCAACGCAATGTCTAAAAATTTCTCTCCTATCTAGTTTAGAGTAATCAAAATGTGAATATTAATGTATATAGTTAGTTTTTTTGTTGAGTCACTTAAATAAAGTTGATGAATAATATTTTAACATGCTTAAGTACAGTGATTAAATTAAGTTTAGATCACAGAAGAGAAATTCAGATCAATTATTGTCAAGTCTAGATAGCCTAATAATTTCACAAGTTATATATTTCGATTATGGCGCCCTCTCGTATCTAGAGTATGTCAAAAATTAATAAGAAGGATTTGGTTAAATTATAGACAAAATATTTAATAAATCTGCAAAGTTTATTCGCAAAACCTTGTTTGTCCTTGTTTTGTAAAACCGTAAGCACACACTTTGTGGATCTCAGGCTGCGTCCTCCACCCGACTTCCATGCAATCTAAACAGACAAATCCTTTGCTATATCGATAAATCAATTAAAAAATTTACTTGCTTAATGGAGATTCCGAAATGCTATAAAAGTTGCTAATTTATGTTCTTTTTTAACATTTCCAAGCCAAACGGCTTCTCACTCCCTCCAGGGAATATTAACTCATCTCACGTATACAAAGATACCAAAAGTATGAAGCTCTGTGGGAACCCTTTCCATATTATCGGGTCCTAGGTGACGTGGTCTGCTGCATTTCCTACGAACTTGCGGACGGTCCGCGATTGCAAGAAAACTGCTTTCTGCATCGGTTTATACAGATGCTCACTAAGTCCCAGTCCCTTGATATTCTGCAGGAGGTTCTTTGGTATTACTACAGTTGCTGATAAAATTATGGAAATCATTTGGACACTATTTATTGCCTATTTTCTTTGGATTTGCACTTCCAGATCTCTGTATTTGGCAATCTTCTCGTTGTATTTTGGCCTTAGGTTGTTGTTGTTAGATACAGCAATGTCGATTAGTATAGTTTGCCTAGAAATTTTATCTGTTCGTATAATGTCTGGTCTTTTATGAGCAACTGTGTGATCCATCAGAACCGTTCGGTCCCAATATAACTTGAACTAGTTGTTCTTAAGAATACGCCCCTGATTGTATTTGTAATAAGGCACTTTTCTTACCTGCAATAGGTTTAACTTATCTGCTAACTTTTGATGAAGCATCTTAGCGGCTGAGTTGTGTCTTTCCTTATACTCGGTTGCGGCAAACGCTTGGCATCCTTCGGTTATGTGCTGGATTGTTTCTGATGTTCGACAGCCATATCTGCAACGCAAGTTTATTATTTGTTGGTCGCGCTGCTTACCAATATCCACATACCCTCTTCCTCCTTAATGTCTTGGAAGCATTGTACATTCAATAACACTCCGAGGGCCATGTTTTTGTGTTTTTGTTGGGAGTGTTTTTATTTTTATTTGCAGTTTTTGGATGTCCGTCCTGCTCCATTATTATTGTTATTATTATTGAACGGTATATCTTTATAAAATTATCACAGTAGTCAAATTGGCCCTAAGAAGATACTAAAAGGCTTTCCATTGGCCTACAGAATAGAATCATGGCCGCGAACTTTAATGAACTATAAAAATGAAAGGGGCCAGAGATCGCCGTCTTTCTAGCTTACCGCCCCACTGCAGACACTTTGTATACAAATAAGAGCTTTGAAAATAAAGCATAAAATCCAGAGCTGCAAAAATCAGGCCCTAACGGGCCGTACAACTGTTAATTTTGGTTACCTGTCAAAACATATGCTGGGTTTAGCTCAACTTTTATGATTTGATTAAGTGTCATGCTTTACTTGGTTGCAACGAGACGTCTTGTCTTCCTGAGTCTGACTTACGGTTTACGTTAACATTTTTATGTTGTGCTCCTGGACTTGTTCTGCTGAGTAATTTGGATAATGTTTATACTAGTGATAACGACAACTTAGCGATGATCTGGAATGTGATTTTTATTACTGATTACGGTGAAATGCCTAGTTCATACATATACTCTGTGTATGAAGTAATTTAGATTTCATATATGGTGAATGCCAATGCCAATGCCAATGCTGCTACCCACTTGTATCGAGAAAGATAAGAAAGCTGTTTGCTTCATTAAATTTTGAAAATTCTTAACGGAATTGTGAGTTCAATCCCTATACTGGAATAATTCATTGTTAAAAGTAACCCAATGCTCGCCATCCAGACTATCGCATTCTTATGAGTTCACAGCTCTTATAATGAAAGGAGAATTCCTGAAATGGGTCCTACGAGAACAATGGATATCGAAGAGATAATTCTTTGGGAGATTGAACAAAACCCTGGTGTTTCAGTTCCTCAAAAACCTCGACGTATGGGCAGTCCATATTAATCTACAAAGATATCAGATGCATCACATGCAGCAAGCGCCAACTCTACAACCTGCGGATTAAAGAATTACGTTTTCTAGTAAAATATTAAGGAAAATGGATGAAGTTCCGAATTTTTTTAACAAAATTTTACGGAGCGACGAATCATCGTGCCGTGCCGTAAAAATAGTTACATGAATATGTACAATTTACATCAATGGGGGCTAGAATATCTGCATTTTATTAGGGAAGTCTGTTGTCAGCCACAATTTAAAATTAATCTGTGGACAGGGATCATTAATGGTGAAATCATATAGTATTACGAGCTGCCAGCCGCACTAAATGGTTAGATGTATTTGGATTTCTTGGAAAACAATTTAAGACATATCATTAACAACGAGGCAGCGAATGTAGCTCCATGGTAGATGGATGTTCGACTCATTACACCATTCAACTACGGCCACATTTCAATAAAAAATAGCCACTACGGTGAATCGGACACTTAGGTCCAATTCTGTGGCCATCCAGATCCACGGATTAGACTTTTTTTATTACGGCTCTCCCAAAGACCTGGTGTATTAAACGCCAGTTTCAACAGTTGAGCAGCTGCAAGAATGCATACATCCAAACGCAGAACAAGTAAATTTTGAGGGTTGTGCGCGCCGAATTAAAAGGTGCAAGACATGCACACCAAAATTTGTTTAAGATATTTTTGTTCTTAATATTTTAAAAGTTGATCCTGGTAGCCGTTATTATGTGTTATCATCTTCGGGAAATGTTTAAAAAGGAACTACTATGTTTTATACCACTAAATTTATTTAGAAAACAATGACTGCAGTTTCAACTCACAGAGTCATTTTCAAACTGAATTACAAAGTTAGACTAAATATTCAATACAGAAACATGAGAAAATTTAACAATAAATAAAAACTACCAGAGAAATTACATTATTACAAAGGGGAGGTACTAAATTTTGGGAACTAATTATTATTTGGCAACAACAAATAACAGGGAAAACCCAAGTTCTGTCTGGTCATTAAGCAAATTTACATTTTTATTTTTACTATGTTTCTATATTTCTAAAGATTCAAGAATATTTAACTTTTGGCCCTTTGTTGAATAATGTAATATGTCAGTGTTGCTTAAATTAGAAAAACTATGGTTGTGTTCTAAGCAATGGTTGGCAAAGCTCCAGTCTGTTTTTTGGAGTCTATATGATCGGTATTGTTCTGAAAAGTGAGTTTTAAAGCTTCTACCACTTTGTCCAATATACAAGCTATCACACTCTGAACATTTTAACTTATAAACTCCTGATTTAGCAAATTTATTAATGTTATCTTTAGCATTGTAAAGGATAGTGGACAGATTGTGTTGAGATTTAAAGGCTCCTTTTATCTTATATTTGGAAAGAGTATTAGCTATGTTTTCTAATAGGGTACCACAGTATGACAAAGATATATAAGATGAACTATCTTTATCATTTTTTATTTTTGGATAAATTGAATTAAAGGCTAGTCCTTTTGGTTTTTTAGTTATTAATTTTTCACCCCTTACAACACAAAATGGCTGCATACAATTCAATGATACATAGAGCATTCTCTTTGCTTCTCTCTGAAGAAGATCCTCAAGGGGAACTAAATATCATTGAAAGGATTGCAATATCAAACAATTTTTCCCAACAAACAATAAAGAAATTAATAACTAAAAAACAAAAACAACTAGCCATTAATTCAATATATCCCAAAATAAAAAATGATAAAGATAGTTCATCTTATATATCTTTATCATACTGTGGCACCCTGTCAGAAAACATAGCTAATACTCTTTCCAAACATAACATAAAAGTAGCCTTTAAATCTCAACACAATCTGTCCACTATCCTTTACAATGCCAAAGATAAAATTAATAAATTTGATAAATCAGGAGTTTATAAGTTAAAATGTTCAGAGTATGATAGCTTGTATATTAGACAAAGTAGTAGAAGCTTTAAAACTCGCTTTTCAGAACACTACCGATCATATAGACTACAAAAAACAGACTCGAGCTTTGCCAACCATTGTTTAGAACACAACCACAGTTTTCCTAATTTAAGCAACATTGACATATTACATTATTCAACAAAGGGCCAAAAGTTAAATATTCTTGAATCTTTAGAAATATATAAACATGGTAAAAATAAAAATGTAAATTTGCTTAATGACTAGACAGAACTTGGATTTTCCCCGTTATTTGTTGTTGCCAAATAATAATTAGTTCCCAAAATTTAGTACCTTCCCTTTGTAATAAAATAATTTCTAAGATGGTTTTTATTTATTGTTAAATTTTCTCATGTTTCTGTATTGAATACTTAGTCTACCTGTGTAATTCAGTTTGAAAATTACTCTGTGAGTTGAAATTCCTTTTTAAACATTTTAAAAGTAATTATTAAAAATACATTGTGCTTTATCGATAGCGCAATTATCTAAAATAAGAATAAATAAAACAAAACGAGAGAAAGTTTTAATTTGTAGAAACGGCATGAAAAAAAATCAAGCATTGGTAGTGATACACCACGATATGGCCCATCCGCGGTTGACAGGTTATTCATGACTTCCTGGACCCTTAATCTATCTATCTATCTATCTATCTATCTATCTATATATATATATATATATATATATATATATATATATATATATATATATATATATATAGATATGAGATAACTATCAAATATAAAGGTGGGTGAGATTCACCTACAACAACTCTTATAAATATCATTCTTTTAACACTTTTATTATATTTTGTGATTTTTATAAACATTAAGCTGTTTATGATAAAGCGGTCTCAGTGATATAAAATTATAATCAAACAAAAGAAAAAAGGTAACGAAAAGTTAAATATTTACTTTTCTTTTATAGAAGCGGTAAATAAATATTGGTTTTGATTAAGATATTTGGGGTTATTAAAACAAAAAAATGGGTAAACATTGGAAACCTTATAATACCAAAATATTAGGAATAAAATTTTGGAAACGTAGTCTTACGTATTTGAAAAAGTAAAAGCGGTATAGCGTGGGTGTAAAAGTCAAGTGCCTGGTCCCTCGCCGTATTGCAACATTGCTGATTCTGTTTAATTATTACTTCATAATTAACTTTTTAAAAATGTATTTATTACTTCATAATTAACTTTTAAAAAATGTATTTATTCATTTAAATAATTACTTTAATACTTTTAAAATAAATACAAATCAATTATTAAATAGGCAGAGTAACAGTCTAATATTTATTTTATACTGTTACTGACTTTACATATTTAAACGGAAGGTATTTATATTTTCCTCATAGTGGCGTCAGCAATTTTGCAATATTGCTGATTCTGCCTAGTTGAAAAACTAGTCGAGTTGCCATTGTGAAATCTGATACGCGGTCAATGAACAGATTGTTAATTAAAAACTATAGTCATAGAATTGTATATATATATATTTATACATAAGGTAACTTCACAAAAGTAAATCAAGGGAGTTTAAATCTGGAGACCTCGGCGGCCAGTCAACTACTGTCCATTGTGAAGGCGAAAGATTAGGATATTTTTCTTGAAATAACTGATACGCTTGTTCTTAGGTTCTTACCCTATCGCCATATCTTATCATCATCAGAATTTCTATGCTCTGTGCCTCAGTAAGTTTCATTTTCAGTTAAAATTATCGCAATTTGACAAAACGTGACTAAGGAACCAATTATTGAATGAGTTATGCTGGTAAATAATTATTATATTTCATTTCGATTTTAAACTATCGGTAGATCGAAAATAGTTATTTTTAGATATAGGGCATGTAATGAAACAATATTGCTATTTTTGCAGGGATTATAAAAGTGTATAGAAAATTGAGGAACACTGTTTAAAAAATCACAGTTGATTATAGACCAGCTTCTCTCGAGTCACCCTGTAGAATTCAATATATGAGAAAAAATTCATACCAAAAAAACGAAGGTCAAGGTGTCCGAACAATTTTTCAAAAAAACCCAGCGTTTTTTCAATAATGAATTTATTCCAGACTTTTCGTTCTAATTATGTATCTATATATTCTATATATACTTACATATTATTTTGTACATTCAGAGTTAGAACTGCATGTGGTGTGTAGTAAAAAAGGTGAATCAATCATTAAAAACTGAACTAAAATATATTGGTTTTTTTATGAAAAGTGATTTATTTTTTAGTTCTTTCGCAATATCATATTTCCTAATTGGAATAATAAAAAATAAAATTTAAATAATAATTAAATCAAATATACTATTACCACCATACATAATTAAGATATAATTAAAGAAATATCTAGAAATCTTGATTAAAACGGTTCCTCTAATGCAGAATTCCTACTCGAGATAACTTTCAACATTGCACAAAGCAATGAAATTGTTATGTTTTAACCACTGTTAACTGACTGTACAAGAACATCATAGAGTCCTTATTACAAAGGTCTATTATTGCGAGCCCAGCTGCAACTGGCTCTAATTTTCCTTGAAATTTTGGCAAAACAGCGACAAACTTATGCTGTAAAAAGCAACAAAGATTATTAGTTAGATTAAGTAAAATCTAAGAAAGTAACATTTAAAAAAATATATTGACATTTAACCCTTAGTTTGAGGTAATATAATACAATCCTAGTTTTGTTTCTCCACTATTTTTCCTTACTTTTCCGGAGAACCAAAAAAACATCACGTTTGATTTCACAACGCATTTTTATTTCCTAGGAAAATCACGGAATTTTCTTTTCTTATTTTAAATAATACTAGTTAAAATACATTGTACAGGGTAGTGTAATAGTGCAACAAAGTAACCTATCTCCATTATGTTTCAAAAATTTAAAAAAATAATAAAATCTAAAAATAATTTCAATTATACGTGAGGCTTAAAAAATAGGTTTTTTAATATAATACCCTGTATGTCATTGAATATTTTGATTTTCCCAAAAACTATCCATATGAATGCATATCAGTATTTTAATTTTATTGCGAGGTTATCAACTTTTTCAAAAAATTCACCAAATTTTGGAAAAAAACATAGTTCTCTATGATCTAGTATATTTTTCAATTTACAACAAATATAGTACACAAAATTCACATTGAAAAAGATAAATGTATTATTAAAGGTTCAATATAGCGCCTATGTAGTTATCACAGTGTTTGCCAAAATTTTGCGCCAAGAAAACATGAAATAATAATTGGAAGAAGGTATGACGAAAAATCAAGTCGATATCAAACAAGAAATGATAGCACTAAAAATAAGCCAATAACACATAAAGAAAAATCACGAAAGTATAAAACAAGAACTAAAAGCAAGCCTGGAGGACATTAGACAGGAACTTTAAAATAAGTGAAGAAGATAAAAAACAAGAACTGAAAGAAGACGTTAAAAAAATCAAGAAGATATGAAGCGCGTAGAACAAGAAATGCAACAGAAGATTAACAAATTTAGAGAAGACGTACATGGCGAAGTACAACATGAGGTGACGAGATGGAACAGATGCAAAAAGTACATCCGCAAATTAGAGAAGACCTACGTGGCGAAATACAACATGAGGTGACAGGAATCCACAAACAGATGCAAAATGTAACGAAGTTTATAGCATTATACATTCCATAGTATTAGTTTGTGTTTGTAGTTTGTAGGGTTTTAGGTTTATTTTCTAAGAATTCGTAATTTATGTCATTTATTTTACCATTTATTAATTTTCTCATGAGACGTCTATGAAAGAAGGTCTGGAACTTTTTAGTAAATTCTACTTCCTTATTTGAACACAGAACGCCTATGATAGAAGGTCTAGAAAGAGCCAGATTACTCTTTTTTCTTATTTTTATTACACTGTGTAGTATGGAAATCCTTCTAGAAATTTAGGAAATCTTCTGGTGTCGGCCAAAAGGGTAGAAAGGGTCCAGCTCGGCTTTCCTGTTAGATACGTCTTTGAAGTAAGTTAAATAGTTGGACAAATGTCAGACGTAAAATTTCAATAAAATATTTTAAAGCAAGACAGTTGTGTATAAATAACGACCGTCTGGATATATATATATATATATATATATATATATATATATATATATATATATATATATATATATATATATTTTGTGGAACTTAACATCTTACCACCGCTTTCCGGCAAAATTAGACCTAAATAGAGGTCCCAGTTTGTGGAAAGTACACGAATGTCTGGGAAAGATACCGGTGGGTCACACTGATGAGTTCACCACCAGTATCGGGACGAAACATCCGTACATTTTAGGTGGTCGCAAATTAGATTATAATTATATGTCTTTAACACCAGAGACATGATTGCAACAATATATACTAATAATTTCCTTTTATTAATCTTGTATAATCTACTCTGAGCTTTACTATCAATAATTTATAGGGGATGCAAATTTAAAAATAATATCCTGCACACAGTTTTAAACTTTATTATGTTTGGAAAGAAATTGAAATGAACAACAACAAATTAGTTATTAAAATTACAATTTAAAAGCAACGTACAGCCATCACAATCTCAAATTTTTGGACAATCTATATGGGGCTAGGAATCTGTATTGGGTTATAAACCTGTATATAGCTACAAAATATTATTTTACACTTTTTAGTCCATTTTAAAAACATAGCATATAAAATTTTATTTATTTATTTTTTTAATTTTAAATTTATTTCTTTTAATTTTATATTTATATTTTTTTAATATTTATTTTCTTCCTTTTAGTCTTTAGTTTAAAATCAATTGCAAAATTTGTATCGGACAAAAATTAACTGCAAAATGTGTACCAAACAGACAAATAAACACACAGACAGACAAAAAAGTGAGTTAATATTGTGTTGTCCTCCAGTTCTGAGCTATGTTTAAAATCGATGGCAAAATTTGTACTGAATAGACACACAAGAAAGTATGATGTTCTAAACTAGTAAAAAAACTTTAATTTCTTTGACGTCAATGTTACATTAAAAATTATTTTCTAAGTTTGTATTTTCCTAAATAAATTATTCACAATACCTTTCAATAATTAATTTTTTGTACTTTATTTTATAAATTACGTATTTCCCCAAAATATTCCCGAAAAACCTTCAACGTTAAATAATTATTTCATGAAATCGTTCGACTCCTTGCAGGTAAAACAGCTTCGACAGTGGTCATTTGTTCAGCTTGTAGCACCGTGGCGAAAACGAATTTTCAGACACCTACAGTTGCGAATTTAAATTTCCCACAGGAATGGCTGCCTGCTGGTCCCGGACAGATGAGAAGTGTTCGGCGTTTCCTGCTACCCACACTTTTTTTCAGTACATGTTGCCTTATTTATATTGGGAAGGTTAAAAAGTATTAGGGTAAATCACATTGGTTATTTAATTTAAATAACGATAAATATTTTTGTTTTTAAATATTGCTAAGGTTAGAGTTTTATTTCAACAATAATAATTAAATAAAATAATTATTTTTAATGGATTACAAAAACTGATAAAAATGTTTCGGATACGCATTTGGTTACCCTTCCATAGTAGCTATCAGCGTTGTTTGTTCCAAGATTTCGTTATACATCTGTCTTTGAATTAATTGAAAGCATGTTTCAACAAAATGTATCACAAAATTATATTGAAACATTGTAGATCAAATTCTAAAGAATTTTTGTAATCAAAAATTAATAAAGATAGCTTAATCGTACTAATTTTCATTGAATGCATTTACTAAATGCTATTATGTAGAATTTTTTCAGATACTTTAAATTTACCAATACACTAAATGGGCGACACCGTAAAATTTCAAAGTCTTGTTTAAAGCAAATAAATACAATTTCAATAGTAATAAACAAAAAATATTTTTAAAATCTACTTGGTTTAACATCTATTCTATTTAAATGACGTTACACCTAACGAAAAAGCCTCTTTATCAATCTTAATGGCTGGAAAAATAATTGAGGTAATTAATCTTTCGTAACAAGAAGATCTAGAAAGTAGATTAGCCATACTTATTTGCTTTTTCACTTTAAGGGTCAAGCAAATGAAAACTATTATCTTGACTAATAAGCTGAATTTTTCTAGAAGACCGTATTGTACTCGAAGAATCACGCAATTTTGCGATTAACCTTTGCCAGACACTCGAGTTGCTTTTATAACATATAACGAATTAATTCAACATTGGTGCAAACATTATATCACTTCAATCAAAGAACTATCGATTAAACAATATTCAATTCTACACCTGATGAGTGACGCCTAACATAAGTTTTGTATCGAGAAATAATAAAATAATTATTATAAATGGTTTAGTTTCCTTTTTATCTTGACAGTAATTAAGAAGCATGTAATTTTAGGGTTGTGGATATTCATACAAAAACTAGTCTCGGTTAAATAAATCGATCAAAATTTTATTATTTTGCAGCAACTCCATCTTGAAATGTACAGCAAATGTTTAATAACAAGAGACACGTCATAAAAAGAAGAAGTTTATGAAATGATCGTTCTGTGATACATTTCACTACGGACCTTTATAGAGAGAATGTGAAAATTTGCTAAAATTAATCCACAACCTGCCTTTAGTACACCTAATACACAGTGTATCTCTAAAAAGTCTGTGCAAAATGCTATAATAAACTTCGGAGGATCTAGCTCAATTTAGTTTAGCCCAAAAATACTAAGCAATTAATTTCAATTTATTTATTGTATCTTGTATTGTTTTGTTAATTTTGGGGCACTGAACACAAAAATTATTTTTGATAAAATAATAAAAATACATACCTTTACACTTGTAGAGACACCAAATATTGCTTTTCTTTGGTGAATTGTTTCTGGAGCATCTCTAAGAAGAGTCCAACAGTAGTCGGCAAACATGCAAGCATTCCACGTTCCCTAGTATCTTTTCTCCATTGTTGATATATCCTTATGGAAGCGTTCGTCGTGCTCATTACGTACAGCTCTGCAGTTGTCAGGAAAAAGTCCAGATGTGAGTAGAGGAAATGGATCTTTAGAGATATATTGCAACCCATTTTTTGATACGATGGCAGCATATTTCCAACAAGAGTAACGGAATTGTCAGCTTTTTTTATTTCCGAAGAAATTAGTGACCCAGAGACGAGAGTCATTCCAAGCATTTTTTTTTAATATCAAATAGAGTGCTGTCAAAATGTTTGTCTTTCAGAATATTTCGAAAATACCTTCTTTAATTTTTACTTTACTTAACTTTGGGAATTTCTGACGCAGGTACTGAAAAACTGGCTCAATTTTATTCGCTGTCTTAACAAAGTTTTTCATTGTGTTCAATTTGATATGCAGTGGTGGCAACAAAATCTCTTTGGGGTCTACCAATGGTATATATCGTACATTCTTTTCACCTGACTAATGATTGTCGAGAGGACCAGTCTTTTCTCTTGTAATGAAGTGACTTTGCCAGACTATCCCATTCACACAAAAAACAGCAAAACCCAAGTAAAAGTTCAATCACCTTTAAGGCGCCAGAGATCTACCACTGGTGCTTATTGTATTTCATACTTGTCAATATGTACTTCAGATTGTCGTATGATTGTTTCATGTGAACTGCATGTCCAACAGGATTAGACGGTAAAATATTTTCCATATGAAATAGTACTGCTGTTAAACTCAATGTTGAACTGTCTATAAACAATCTCTATTCGTTTGGCTTGTAGTTTATATTTAATGCCACCAAGAAGCCGCTAATGTTATTGCAGAAAAGCAAGTTCTTTTCCATGTTAAAAAATGGTGCTATGCCTTTATGGCGTTTACAAAAAACACATACTGAAACATCATCTTCTAATAAGTTCTACTGATCTGATGACCTAGTAACTCTGCTTTACTTTTTGGAAGTTCCAAGTCTCTCACAAGATCGTTTAATTTTGATTGGTTATTTTGTGTAGCTCTTGGGACAGTAAAACGCATAGATCTTTTTTTAGTATTTAACCAGCAAATAAAACTGATATGGCTTTTTATCAAAGGGGGTAATAGACTGCGTCTGAGACGTAAAAGTCACCTCACCACAAACATAACAGAAGTGATCTGGATTGTTCACACACTTTCGAGACATCTTACTATTACTTCGACTATTCGATTCGACTCACTAACTTTGACTGACTAACCCCTCCGCTTTGTAGCTGTTTATATACCCCAATAGAGCTTTTACATTTTTAGAGAATATTCGAGAATTTTCTACTTAATTGCATAATATTCGCAATAGTGGCGTTTGTTATTTGTTTGTATACAGAGGCTGTTCAATACAAAGCAGACATAAAAGTCAATTTACATGGGATAAACAACACCATATAAAATGTTTATTTGAAGGTCATAGATAATGATGTTTCTTGCGAAGTAGTGGATATCTGTTGGACTTCCATTGTCTTCATTATTGTTGAATATCACGGCATTTCGGCTAGTAGTTATCTCTAGCCGTTTTCAAGTGAAACTAAATAAATTCTTTAGCTACATGACTATTTATACTAAAAGTAAATGCAGTAGAATGTGCCTGAGATGGGGACAGTCATGCCTGCTATGACAAAATCCCATTTTTTTTATGCTGCATTTCGTTTTAGTTTACAATTACTAAGAAATGTTTTCCGCACTTCTTTTATATCTAAAGATAGTTTACTAAAACAACTCGGGTTCTGATGTATAACCGCGGCTTTTTCAAATTTCCGTTTTCTCCAATGTTGTTCTAGGTGGAGTATTTTAGCTTCAGACCATTTTAGGTGGTGTCTATGAGTCCAGGCGTGGTTGGCGGCACCAGATTTTTCTGCTTCTCCTCGAGATGTGCATTTTTGGTGTTCTTTGATCCTTACGTCAAGAGGTCTCTTTGTTTCGCCAATGTAGGAATTGCCACATTCACATGATATCTGATATACACAGTTCTTCATGTCTCTTTAAGTTGTTGATTTGACCCTAGTGAGCCGACTTCTCAGAGAGTTATTTGAATTGAAAACAACGTTAATTTTATATCGTTTTCCTATCCATCTAACTTTTTCTGAAATGCCTTTAACATAGGGGATGTTCAATACTGGTTTTCGTCCTTCATTCGTTGTCGATATTGTCCTATTTCTGCGTTGTTCAAGAAATTTATCCACTAAATATACTGGGTATCCGTTGGCTGTCAGACCATTTTTCATGTAATTTATCTCTTTCATTAAGTTCTCGTTGGAGTTGTAGAGAGTTGAGGCTCTATCTACGAGATTTCTTTTAATTCCTTGTTTGATGTTGTTAGAGTGATTAGATGAATAATGAAGGTATTGGCCTGCGTACGTGGCTTTTCTGTAAACCGAAGTTCGAATTGGTCTGCCATTTCTTTCAACCAAGACATCCAAGAATGGTAATTTATTTTCTACTTCTTTCTCCATGGTGAGTTTAATAGTTGGGCTGATATTGTTAAGATGAAAAAGGAAGTTTCGAAGTTCTTCGTCGTTTCCACTCAAAATAATGAAAGTATCGTCTACGTATCTGAGCCATAACTTTGGTTTCTTAGTTGTGGATTCAATTGCAAACGTCTCGAACCATGTGAATGTGGCAATTCCTACATTGACGAAAAAAAAAACCTCTTGACGTAAAGATCAAAGAACACCAAAAATGCATATCTCGAGGAGAAACAGAAAAATATCTGGTGCCGCCAATCATGCCTGGACTCATGAACACCACATAAAATGGTCTGAAGCTAAAATACTACACCGAGTACAACATTGGAGAACATTTAAAGAAGCCGCGGTTATACATCAGAACCCGAGTTGTTTTAGTAAACCATCTTTAGATATAAGAGAAGTGTGAAAAACACTTCTTAGTAATTGTAAACTAAATGCAGCATAAAAAAGGGATTTTGCCATAGTAGGCATGAGTGCACCCATCTCAGTCACACTCTACTGCATTTACTTTTAGTATAAATAGTCATGTAGCTAAGGGATTTATTTAGTTTCATTTGAAAATGGCTAGAGATAACTACTAGCCGAAACGTCGTGATATTCAACAAAAATAAAGACAATGGAAGTCCAACAGATATCTACTACTTCGCACCATATAAAATGTACGGATCCCAACATGAAAAAAGAAAATTTATAAAACAGCTTACATTAAAAATAATAGTGAAATCATCAGTAAACTCAGTGTTGAAATGCCTAATCGTTTGCAGCCATTACTTTGTAACACCCAATTATTAAGGTGTATACAGTGAAGCGAAAAAATTTGGCACTTCAGTGGACATAGTCTCTAAATAAACTCGAAGCCTTAAATTAAAACATTCATTTAATACTAGATAACGATTAGAGTTACAACCTAATCGAAACAGACAAATAAAAATAGAGACAATACAAGTCCGATAACCACATTTTAGTTAATTTTCAGCATTGCCTACAACCTTCAAACTAAATATAATATTATAAACATAAAAAAATTAAGAAAATACATCTAGATTCTGACAGGCTTCAAGAATAATGCTTCGTAATAACTCGGCAGCATGCGACACACGGTCGGGAATGGGAAAGATTTCATTGGTTCTTCAAATACTCTAAACGTAAAAACCGTTTCGAAATGTTGCCGAACTTACTAGGTTGTCGTATATTTTAATGTTTTTGAAACGAATAATCGAAAAATGTTAACGAAAATTTTCTCATACTGTATACATAAATATATAGTTTTACTAAACAGTTCATTAAGACAAATATCAGCATAAAATTGATAGGTTGCTTACAACTCATCCATAAGTCGCAGTGAACGTCAACGAATTCACCATACCAGTCGACACAATTTGGCAACATAGATTGAACTATTCCACATTGTTATCGGCTATCGTATGTAAACAAACTTCCATTTGTAAAATGTCCTTGCTCTATTCTACAAAATAAAAATACCATGGCAAGTTATAAGCTATATGCTAAAGTTTAATTTTTTAATTTCAATTTTGACGACGGTTTACTTCAGGTGTAGGATATGCCATATGAAATATGCGTAGAATTTTCCATAAATTTATACAGGGAGTCCAATTTAAAAAAATTTCGGTTATGTTATATCTTCTAAGGGTGGTGTCGATCGACTTTATGAAAGAATTTAGGGATGCACTGTATCTTCTGCTTCTTCTTGTGTTGCCTTATCCATTGCGAATATTGGCTGTTAACATAGCTATTCGTATCTTGTTGGACAGATATTAGTCCGAACCATTTTCGTAAGTTTTGTATCCATCAATTTCTTCTTCTAACTAGACCTGTCCTACCATCAATTTTTCCCTACAGGATAAGTTGTTGGAGGTGATATTTGTTGTGTTTCATTATATGGCCAAGGTATTTCAGCTTCCTTTTCTTTACTGCGAACGTAATTTCCTGCTGTTTACCAATCTTTCTCAATACTTCCTGATTTGCGATGTATTATTTCCAGGATATTTTCAGAATTCATCGATACACCCACATTTCAAAGGCTGAGAGCTTTTTTATAAGTTATTCTGTGACGGTCCACTCTTCCATCCCATATATTGAGAACGGGAAGACGTAGCATTTTACTAATCTGATTTTTAGTGGTAATGAAATCTCTCTGCTGCTAAGTAAGTGTCTCATTTTAGTAAAACTTGACCTCGCCTTTTCAATTCTTGATCTGATCTCTGTCGTCATGTGTCATGAAGGATGGTTTCCAAATACGCATATTTTTCAACGTGTTCTATAGTTATTGCTTTGTGACGCGTTTTTACGTAGGAGGGGAGCAGGTCGTGCTCTACGGATTTACTTCGATCCCGGCAGCGGAACATCGGTCAATGGATATTTCTCGTGCAGACAGTCATCGGTCAAATGCTCAGCGCAGGGGTATCGGTTCGGCGGTATCTATTTATATTCGGGATATCCCTGCTCTCTCAACTGATCAACGGTTTGACTACCTGAAGGTCAAAACATCCACTCGGTGGTCGGTTCTCGAGCGCCACCCTCGGGATTCATGTGGTCGAGGGCCCACTTATGCACCGAGTAGCTTGTTACAGTGGAGAAACGGCAAGCCAGGGGTCAATTGTGTATATTAGTGATGGCTGCCGGCTGCCAATTATTATCTGTAATGTTAAAAATGGGACTAGGTAATGAAACAAATGGTTATAAAACATCCTGTATCCTGTATTCCATTCTTTTATACAAATACATGGCCTAAAACTAACTTACAATCTAAGATGGATATTAATATAAACAAATAAACGGTCTGGAGGGCAAGAGTATGTTTTTAGAGCTGTTCACGGTAGCTCGTACTAGTCGGTAGCGCTGGAGACGGTAACCCAGCGATATCATTCGCGATGTTATTCACGTTACCTCGTACTACATGGTTGCGACGCTATTCACAACGGTTCATATGCAAATTATCGCGTTTCGTATCTAAAATTCGACCGACGGCGATATACGCGGTATGTAACAAAAACCCTGCATCGATCGGCGATAGGCGGCGTCTCTACACTGCGACGGTGATCTCTACTCGCGGCGGCGGTAATAGGCGTCGGGGTGACAGTTATTAAGCGCCCTTATCAACGGACTTCGAAGGGCACCTGGCGGTAAAACACATTCCTGGTCAATACGGAAACAAAACTAAACTTACGGCATCAGTGCGTGTGTGTATAGGTGACGGTAGGAAGGAAAGAAAGGAACTAACGCTGTCCGTTCTTATAAGGGTCCTCGACAGCGTCAGCAGGATGGAACGACATTGCCCGTTCTTATAAGGGTCCTCAATAATGTCGACCAATAGCGGTAGGAAATTAGGAAAGGAACCGACACTGCCCGTTCTTACAAGGGTCCTCAACAATGCTGGCCGTTAGCGGGGTAGGACGTAAGAAAGTGTATGGTGAAACACCATATACACACAAGCCCAGCCTCACCTACATTGCTAGACCAGGAAGGCGCGGTCCGGCAGGCGACCCTGTCCAGTCCGTTTGATCTGTTGACCCGGGTGAAGAACGTGTAGTTCTCCCCGAAATAATGGTCTGATCCGGCTTAAATAGACGGCCCGAGCTCCCACTACGCTGACGCGTGACGGCGTGCGGTGATCGCGCATACAATACTGCTGTATGCGGCGCGCGATTACTATTTTCGGAAGCTCTGAAAATCTCGGAAAATGATACTTCCCGGCATAGCGCGGTAAATCTAATTATATTTCGGTAATATTGAAACCTTAAGCAATTTTTTCCCGCAAGAATTAGATTTTTCGGATGTAAAATAAATAAATTAAACCCCGGTGAACATACTCATGCCCAAAAATTCAGTAACTTCGTTACAGCTTGATCTAATGTAAGTTTTTCTATAGATGTTCGGTTTTTACTAATTGACATCCATTTCGTTTTTGAGACATTTAACTTTAGCCCAAACTCTCCAGATACGTCTTTCACAATTTGTAGAAGGCCCGGTAGGTCTTCAATGCTATTAGCTTCTCCTTTCACCCTCACTTCCTCTGCGACATCATGAAGTATTTCGTCAAAGATCGCTTTCGAGTTCTTGGCGAACTCCTTTTTTGATTTGAATATTTTTTGACAAGTTTCCATTGATTTTAATTCTTGTAGACTGATTCCAGTATAAGTTTTTTTATGATTTTGATATCTTTAGAATTTAGGCCTTTAACTTTAAGAAGTTTTAAAAGTTTTCCATGTTTTACATTATCAAAGGCTTTTGAGAAGTCGAGGAAACGTATATACTTCTCTCGGTTCATATCTTTACATCTTTGTATGCACTTGCAGGGAAAAACAGCCTCTCGGGTGTCGAAGCCACTTCTAAAGATAATAAGGGTCTCTAGCACTTTTGATTTACATTTTGCAGGCATAGGATGATGCATAATTTTAGTAAATACTTTTGCTACGGTGTTGATCAAATCAATCATTCCGTACTGGCGACAAGTTTTTGCGTGTGGTCTCTTGGAGAGAGTGATGAATATTAAACGGTATACTAATACGGAACTATCAAAAGTGATTTTTAATACTAAAAAAACTCCCTTTTTAAATAAATCGTTGCGCGAAACTAACCTAGCTATCTTAATTGTGCATTTATATCGTATAAAATAGAAACAAAACTATTTAATAATAATAAAAAGAAATGAATATTTAAAAAGTTAGTAACATAATTAAAGCTAAAGCCCACGTATACGCTTAATAAATATTTGACTTGGACTTCGAAGGGAAAACAGTATAATGAAAGTCGGAAAACCAACTGTTTGCTAAACAAATATCACGAAATACACACATATAAGCCAAACAAATACTCAGAAGTTAAGTCCGAATGTAAAGTTATCGGCTCAATAAGAAAAGTAAATCTGTAGAAGAAACTTTCTTCGTGGCTTCACACTAAGTTGTTCTCAGGCTATAAATAAAATAAATATGTTTTATTTTTGTATTAAGGTAAAAACAATGATCTGTTGAGATTCCATATCAACTTAAAAAAAAATTCCAACTTTGATATGATAATAAATCATTGTAACATTGATTCATTCAAAAGGGTCTTATAAGGATTGTCTCTAATAAATCGAACCACCACTCATCATACTGCGGAAGCTAAAAAGTCGTAGTAATAGTAATTTAAACTATCTTATTTAGATTTTATTAAGGGTGCCACTGACTGAACCTTTCTTGAGATAGCCTCACATCTACTGGTAAACTCGATTATATCAAAAAATTTAACTTAGTGTTAACTATACTTCTAGTTAAATAAATGCTTGAATTCTTACTTCTGTATTATAAAAAAGATCATGCTGGCTTGACATAGTGCTACTATTATTGAACCTACATTCCCCCTAAAATCTAATACAGCGAATTTTATACAAAAAAAAATGTTTACATTTAAATAAAGAAAATATTCGAACAAATATACTGAACCAAGACTTTTATAGGTAACTATATGTAACAGAATATAAAGGAATAGGGTAATAAGTAAAGGGTGTTTTTTATAGAGGTAGAGAACTTTAAGTTGGCAACACTTTTTTAACTGGCGGCCATTTTGTCAGCTGTCACGTGATTTATATTTAGTTTGGTTTGGCATTTCAACATGAATAGACTGACGCCTGAACAACGCTTCCAAATTGTGCAAATTTATTTTGAAAATCATGGTCCTGTTCGAAATACGTATCGCGCATTACGTCCATTTTACGGTCAACATAATCGTCCATCAGAGCAATTAATTCGATTAACTATGAAACGTTTTCGCACCACGTTTACTCTAAATGATAATACGCATCCACAGAGACGTCGTACAGTGCGTACAGAAGAAGTCATTGCTGCTGTAGAGCGTGGCGTAGAGGAAGACCCGAATCAGTTTATCCGCCATCGTGCACAGGAATTGGATATGTGTCCATTCACTTTATGGAAGATTTTGCGGAAAGATCTTGGTTTGCGTGCTTATAAAATCCAACTCGTGCAAGAATTGAAGCCACACGATCACCTAGCAAGGCGTAGATTCGGTGAATGGGCCCAAAACAAGATTGCCGTTGATCCCGATTTTCATAAGCGAATTTTGTTTAGCGATGAGGCTCACTTTTGTTTGAATGGATATGTCAATAAACAAAACTGCCGTATTTGGAGTGATAATAATCCTCAAGTGTATGTTGAGACACCGTTACATCCAGAAAAACTGACTGTTTGGTGTGCTTTATGGGCTGGTGGAATCATTGGTCCGTACTTCTTTAAAAACGATGCTGGTCAGAACGTTACAGTCAATGGTGACCGCTATAGAGCCATGATTACTAACTTTTTCGTTCATCAATTGAACAACCATGATATGCAGGAGCTGTGGTTTCAACAAGACGGCGCAATATGTCACACAGCTCGTGCCACAATTGATTTATTGAAGGAAACGTTTGGTAACCGCATAGTTTCACGTTTTGGACCCGTGAATTGCCCTCCAAGATCGTGCGACTTAATGCCGCTAGACTATTTTCTGTGGGGCAATGTGAAGTCGCTAGTCTACGCCGATAAGCCCGAAACGATTGATCACTTGGAGGACAACATTCGCCGCGTTATTGCCGATATACGGCCACAAATGTTGGAAAAAGTCATCGAAAATTGGACCTCCAGATTAGACTACGTCCGAGCCAGCCGTGGCGGTCATATGCCAGAAGTCAGATTTAAATTATAATGCCAGAAGATTATCTTTCGAATAAAGTAAATTTCATGTCAATTTAAAAAATTCATCTTTGTTTTATTCCATTTAAAAGTTCTATACCTCTATAAAAAACTCCCTTTATATGCTCAGAAAATAAGGCTGCGATATTGGCACTGAAGTCCAGTGTCGTAACTTCGCGACAGGTTTCTGAATGCAAGGACGTACTGAGTGGTATGACAAGGAACGGTTGCACAGTCAAACTCGTGTGGGTCCCGGGTCACTCGGGCATATGGGGAATGAGGAAGCAGACCGTCTGGCAAAGTTGAGTTCAGCTACTGAACTATATAGACCCCAACCTATTCTACCTATCCCTATTGCTCTTGGCAAAAGGGAATTAAAATCGTTGCTTGAAAGCAAATTTATTGAACCGCGGTGGGGAGCTTCTCTAATGAAGTGTGCTATTGAACATATAACTGGACCTAACGCACAGCGTACTAAGGAACTTCTCTCTTAGGAAGGAAAGAGCTGTGAATTGTGGTGGGGTTGTTGACCTGAGGTGCTGTCTTCATAAAATCGGTGTTGAAGATAACCCGACGTGCAGATGGTGTTTGGAAGAAGATGAAACTGTTGATCATGTCCTTAAGAGTGCCCAGCATTCAACGGACTGAGACAGAGATATTTCGGAGATACAATTTTGTTACCGGAAGCACTTAGGCAACTTCAACTTACGAAGCTAATTGAATTCGCATAGGCGATCTGTCTCGAAGGACTTGCAGCTATGGTGGGATATAACGGGCTCAATAGAGGCCTAGGCCTCGATGATCCAGTGTCACCACCTCTTTTTCATTCATTCATTCATTTATATAATTTTATTTAGAAACTTTTTATTATGGATATTTCACAAATAATTAATTTATTAACTTGAATTTTAAATAAATATACTGTAGTGTATTGACAAAGCACAGCTCAAAGATAGGTTGCAAAAAATACAGATGTTAGCCTGTGCGGAAGTCACGAAAGTATGCCATTATGCCTCATAACCTCAATAGAGGCAATGCTTAAGCTGTTAAAAATAGAAAACCTCAAACCTGCAAAATTTATTAGGCATATCAAAATTCTGGATACAATTCCAACAAAATCCATATCAGTACCGAGAAACTCATGTGTAAAGGTATGATTTCGTCATAAACGATGAAATAGTAACTGGCTGTTATCAAGCAAATGAAGTGAGATTAACACCATTAGAGAAGGATTTAGCGGTATAGTTTACTGATGAATTCAGAAAAATAAAGAGGTTGGAGTGGAAAGATCTCGCCCCAGCTTTCCAAATATGTGAGAAACACAATCGCCATCTCCCAAGAAGAAATTGATGAAATTCAAATCTGTGCCGACGAGTGCTTGTATAGAAACACTTACAAGACCGAATTATACTTATTGTCAGATATTCAGCATTAAGAGCTTTCAGGTTCAACACCAACAAGTCTAAGTTCATTTGGAACTGGAAGCCAGCCCTGAAGCAGCTGACAAGGAAGAATATAGTAACTGTGGGTGTTAGGCAACAAGATATTTCAAGGAAATGAGGAATCGAAGAGCTTCACAAAAGAAGGGACAAGAACTCCCTTTCTCGACCCGGATCCTTTTTGAGGATTACTAGAAAGCTAAAAAAAAAGAGTGTCTTTGTGAAATTGGATTGTTTGAAAAAGTTGCTGTCATAAAATCTTTACTCTCCCAAAAAAATCGAAAGGCCAGACTTCAGTTTGCTCACAGGTATTTAAATTGGACACCTTAAAACTGGGATACGGTATTTTAGAGTAACGAAAGTAAATTTAAAGTATTTTTTGAGATGAAAGGTGATTTGTTCGAAAATCTGTAAGAAACAAATTAGATATTAAGTATCAAAAACCTACTGTAAAGCATCGAGGTGCCAATACTATGGTCTGGGGATGCTTTTCCCGGTCTGGGACGAGCCCGATAGTGAAAATAACTGGGAAAATGGATCAAACTATGTACCGCGACATATTACAGAATACTAGTTGTCTTATGCCGAAGAAGAAATCCCGCTTTCCTGGAAACATCAACAAGATAATGACCCCAAACACTCATCCCGTTTAGTAAACAATTGGTTTTTAGACAAAAGCGTTGATTTACTAGAGTGGCCTCCTCAACCGCCGGACCTTAATCCGTTTGATCATATTTAGGGACACTTAGAACGAAAAATTAGGGAAAGAATAATTCATAATGAAAATCATGTATGGGAAGTTTTACAAGATGAATGGCGGAAGATTCCAGTTGATGTATGTCAAAATCTTGTCGACTCAATGCCTAGAAGATGTAGGGAATTTGTATACACTTAATTATTTTTATGGAACAATATTCTTTCCATACTATTGTTCCAAGTGTTTTTTTATTTATTATAGGAGAATTTTGTTTTATTTTTTGTTTTTATTTGTTCAATAACAAGTTATCAATTTAGTAGCGCATGGTATTATTAACATATATATATATATATATATATATATATATATATATATATATATATATATATATATATATATATATATTATATTTTCTTGATTCTTGAACCATAGATTATATCCTTTTTTTTTCTTTATTTTGTCTTTTCTTGGGTTTAGGTTCTTTATTTAATAAAAATGCAAATAACTGACGTTTCGTCCTTTATTTAAGGCATTTTCAAAATTTTTGGTTTATTTTCCTTCCTTAATATGTTGTTGCTCTATTAATGGAGAGAAAGTTTCAATTATGGTACTGTGATAATTGAAAGTTTGTTTTTCGTCCTGTTTGTGTGTGTTTGTTTAACGCTGTTGAGGCGTTTTTTTTGTATATTTATGGCCATTCAATATGTTCTTTAGTAATTGGCTTGTCATTCCTATATAGTTTTTGGGATAATTTGAGCAAGGGATCGAATATTCTACATTTGACTTATTCATGAGAGGAGTTTTACTTTTTAAATTAGTCAATAGTGTATTTAATTTATTATGGGACCTGTGACATACTATAATATCATCCTTTTTGCTGTTTATGTTCTATGTTTCTCGTTATTAAGTTATTATAAAATTTATATGTTCGTTTCGTTTTGCAGTATTCTTGGACGGAATTCTGGAGACGTTAGACAGATGGCATGATCAGACAAACCGATTATAACACTATTTTTTTTTAACTTTTTGAGTGATTTGAGAAACAGTTTAGATATTTACCCGACCAAATTGGTTTGGTGTACCATTTAGTTAAAATTTTGTTTTTTTTTGTGTATAAGTGTCATATCTAGAAAATTTATTTTATTGTTACTTTCTGCTTCGGACGTGAACTGTAATTTTTCGTTGAAACTGTTAAACTCTTGGAGAATTTTATTAATTTTATCCTGTGGCATGGCCGCTATGCAATCATCGACAAACCGTTTGAAAAATATTATATTAAAATTTAACTTTTTCAAACAAGTTGATTTGGTATATTTGTATACAAAGATATAACATCTAGCAAAATGAGCCTGTAACTTTCGGGTAGATATACTGTATCAATAAATTTTTTAAAGGCAAATGAATATTTAAAAAAAATCGTTATTTCCTGTAATATTTGAAATACAATCCGATAAGAATTTTGATAAACGATAGAATGGCGATACACAATAAACAATAGGTCTTAATGGTATATCATGTTTATGTAATTTTATGAGACCGTATATTTTTGGTGAAATAGCATTGTGAATAGTTAGCCTTTTTGCATCTTTTTCAGTTAGTTCTTTTGCATTGAGTAATTGTTTTATGAAGGTATTAGTTTTCTTTTGATATCAGTTAGTAGGACCATTCTTAATATTTTTATATGTATTTTCGTCCTTTAGTAAGTTAATGATTTTTGTCTCATAATCTGTCTTGTTCATAACTACTGTTTTATTGCTTTTGTCATGCTTTAGAACAATAATTTGAGGACTGTCTGTTATAAATTTTTTTCCTCGATTTAATTCATTTATTAAATTTTTTTGGAAACTGTTACTTGTTATTGTATCTTAATTTGATTTTTTGATTAGTTATAACATTAGTTACTTCAGCTCTAATTGTGTTTTTTTTTTGTCATCTGGTTCATTGTTAATAGCACATTCAATTGAGGCTATATATTCTGTTATTGGGATATCTTTTTATTTTCTAACATCTAATGAGAAAAAAATAAAAGGCGAAACGTCAAATTGTTTTGTATGTTTTGTTGAATAAAGAACCTAAACCCCAGAAAGAACAAAATAAAAAAAAGTGATCTGAAGAATCTGGAAAATATAATTTTATATATATATATATATATATATATATATATATATATATATATATATATATATATATATATATATATATATATATATGTATATATATAGAATGGTTTATTAACGGCAATAAATCATACAAATTCTATTTTATATAATACGTCAAATAAGAATAAAAAATCTGAAACGAAACAATCACAAAATATCACAAGTCACATCAGTAATAAAAGAATAGCAATTAACTAAAACAATAATACTGACACTACAGTCTATTATGTATAAAATTCAATTACTTAAAAATTCTTTAATACAACCCTTAAATGAGTTCAGAGAGAGTATAAATGGGTCAACCTTCCTAGGCAGTGAATTCATTTCCCTACTCATTCTGGACATTGGGGTGTTAAACGCATAGGTTGTCCTATGGTATGGTTCATTAAAAAGACTATGAACCCGAAGCACCCTCTGAGGTACAGAGAATCCGACAGCCCCCAACAATTCAGGAGCATCAACCATAGAGTTTATGATCTTATAAAATTATATTAGGTCAAGATAGATGCGTCTATTATATAATGATAACAAGCTCATATAATCCCGTATTACACTGAATGGCACATCTTGCTTAAAAGCAACAAATTTCAAGAAACGGACCTGTACCTTCTCGATTTTATTTTTGTATATTTCATAGTTTGGTGCCCAGACTGGAGATGCATACTCCAAGACAGATCGAACCATTGAGCAGTATACAGATTTAAAACACTACACACTGCTGAAATCAGCTAATGTGCGTTTAATAAAACCAACAAGCCTCAAACCACGGCTCGAAATACTATTAACGTGCAGGTCAAAAAAAGACCCTCCAAATATCACCCCAAGATCCTTTATATGATCTGAGCGAGTCAGCATTGTATTGTGCAATGTGTAATTATAAACTATATTATCTTTTTTCTTCGAGAAAGTAATGGCAGAACATTTTGTTAAATTAAGTTGCATGAAATTGCGGTCACACCACTTAGTAAAATTATCCAGGTCACCCTGCAAGGCCACACAGTCTCCTATCTCTCCAACAACCTTAAATATCTTTAAGTCGTAAGCATATAAAAGACATCTGCTTGAGATTATAGAAATAGAAGGTATATCAGCAGATTCAACGCCATCAATCTTCACCCTTTGTGTTCGATTGGCAAGATAATTTTCAAACCACTTAAGAAAAACTCCCTGGATACCCATACTACTTAGCTTCATCAAGAGAAGCTGATGATCCACCTTGTCAAAGGCCTTGGAGAAGTCAATGTAAATAGCATCCACTTGACAACGCCTCTCCAACGCCTCCAACAAGACCTGCTCATAAGCCAAAAGTTAGTGACTGCAGAGATGATATATATATATATATATATATATATATATATATATATATATATATATATATATATATATATATATATATATATATATATGAATGTTTCTGAAGTAATGTGCCTATTTTATCTGTTATGCCTTTGATATATGAAGTATCGCAATTGTCTGTTACCGATCGGTGATTTCATTTCATACGTAGGTTTTTGTTGTAGATTTATTGCTTTTTATTGACTGAATTCATACTATAGAAATTCTGTCAACATGTTGACCCTTAATATGCAATAATACTAATTTTAACAAGTAAAATTAAAAAGACTATATTAAATTCAACCACTCGGTTTTATATAAGTAAATCCGACTAAATTTTATTTCAGGCTTTTAACCCCGGAAATCCCTTTAAAAAACTTCTGAAAAAGCACTTTCGTTGAAATTTCTCTGAGCAATCCGAAACGCGGTGACGAAGTAGTTTTGCTGATGAATCGTATGCGATATAATGGAAGCTCAAGAACTTTCGAAATGAATAGCATCATACCTACTTGATTCATAGCCTGAGAAAAACTTTTTGATGGCTACGATGGAAGTTTTCTACTTACATAGGTTTACTTTCCTTATCGAGCCCGTAACTTTACATTTAAATTGTATATTTCATAAAAATTTTTGTGTAAAAAACAGGTTTTTCAACTTTTATGTTCCCTTTTTCAAGAAAATTCATTTTTTTTAGTTAAAAAAATTCAATCTGAATACGAATTTATCGAAATTGTTGGTGGTATGTTTGATTACATGTAAGGGGTGTCCCATTTTCGATACTTTTAAGGGGTATTTGAGTTATTATCAGAGATATAATGTTTTGGTTTTCACTTTAGTTCCTACTTTTCAACAAAACGAAAAACTCCGGTGTCAAATTTGTCATGGCTCTCTTAGTTTTTAATCTAAAGTGTGATTTTGAAAACTTCGTTTTTTAGGCACATCTCGTATTTTCGTTGCATTAATTTATCGAAAAAGTAAAAACTAGTTTTATAGAGTTTTTATGTGGAGTTCAGTGGCGTACTCAGTTTTTTTTTTAAAAAGTTAGTTTTTTAGATATTAACTAAACTTATGATTTTTAAATAGGACACCCTGTATTTTATTCTAGATATTTGTAAAGTATAATTCAAAAATATATAATGTATTTATTTTATTTTGAGAAACAAGTTAAAATTTGATATTTTCAATAATTTACTATATTTATGACACTAGAGCATGGCCAAGTTTAAAATACAAATTATTACTGTCAAAAAAAATTTTTGACAATAATAATTATACCAAAAATTAGACACTTTAAAAGTCAATATTAATGTTTTTCTATTTTTTCCTAGAAACTCTTAATTATTATTACATTTCTTACTTTAAACAACACTGGTGTTATAAAACCAGAATATTAAAATTTGATTGCAAAGAAACAAGAACAGCATTATTTCATGAAAATAAAGTAACCAAAACAATAAAAAACACTGAAACTAAAAACCACCAAGATTATTTTTAAAGATCGTTTTCAAAATGACGACCGTTTTTCTTGAACGCAATTGCCTCACGAAGTTCCGCTATAGATTCATGTCGTGTCGTATTTTGCATAAAACCCTACAAAAAAAAAAATCCAAAACGGAAAGATGGGGAGATCATGGGGCCATCTCGCTGGCTCTTTAGTACCTATTCACCTTTGAGGATAGTTATTGTCCAGGGGCCCTATCCTCGAACTGGGGAACGTGAAGTGAACGGTGAAAAGGTGGCGAACGCGTATTCTTGAAATGTTCATCACTCATATCCTCGTTCGCCCGGTGGAAGATAAGCGAACGGTGAAACATGAGCAAATGAAATGTCAACCGCTAAATGACATATTAACGCACGAATTTCAAAAAATAAAATAGAATTAAAAATTTTTATTTTATTTTTGGTTCTTCAAAATAAAAAAAAATAATAATATGTTGACGAACCTTTCTTTAAAACGTTTTATTTTCTGAATGAACAGTTGAAACGTTAACTTGGTGGTACCCCGATATATTTAAATTTTTTAATAAAATATTCTTAGAAAGTGGAATATGTCTCGCAAATATTAAGCAAGTTCGATATTACAGACATATAAAATTATTACAGGAGATTCTGTTCATAACTCAATTGTATGAGCGTGCTATTTAAAAATGTATTTCTAGGACCAGTTCTGCTTATGGATTTAACATAAATACTTGTGTCCATAACAGCCGAGTATCTTAGTTTTAAACAGTTAAATCTAATATAATTCTTTTCACGACCCAACTGATAATAAATTTGAGAAATCACAATTTGTAAGTTATCTGAAACTTTTATTTAAATAAGTAACAAATTTTATATCTAAATTATGTTTACTAGAGCACTTAACTTAATTAAACTGTGTTAAACACTATACGACACCACAAATAAATAAATATTATGATTATAATCTATCGAGACATAAAAATATGAACCCTACAGACCAACGACATTTGATCTTCAAGTCTCTACAAATCTTAATAAAATAATATATATATATATATATATATATATATATATATATATATATATATATATATATATATATATATATATATATACATATATATTTAAAGTTGAACGTGAGATCCGCCAGTATCTTTAATGGACGTCTTCTGTCTGGCATTTGGTCTCGGTCCCTGATCATAAACAGTTTCACTATCATTGTTCAAGTTTCAGGTTTTCTTTCAAATTTAGTTGTCAGGACAGAACATCTTGCAGTAAGAGGCTGGACATTTTGTGAATTCATACAATAAATAACCGATTGGATAGTTTCCGTAGTGGATTGGGATGATGGCTTTTAGTCATATTACGTAGAGTTGTAATTTCCACCGTTTCAAGGTTTATCAGTGCTGACTTTCTGCAATTACTGTCAGTATATTACTTTATATACATGATCGCTGTTTTTCTTGATATCCCTTTTTCTTTATATATTAAAATCTTCAAGTACTTGGCTCTTTGTATGCATTTTTGTTTAACAGTTCTAGAGTGTCAATTTAAAATAAATTTATTCAAGCAAAGTACAAATATTGTAATAGCAATCAATAACTTCACAAAAATAACAACAATAGCACTATTTTTTTTACTTTGGACGATTAATTTAAAGTACCAAATCTATTTTTTGCCTAAAATGGCAACAAAATATACTACGGACATTTTCTGTCTGTCAAGCCAATTCAATCTGTCATCCATTTTATTTTTTGAAAACCTCTGGTTTTAGCACGTTCATATCTGGCAACATTGGCTTTTCAAGACTACAACTTTTACTGTCAAAAAGTTCACATCGCCATTCCCATCGCCATTCACATCACCTTTCACATCACACTTTCGAGGATAGGGGCCCGGAAATGGCCTTAACAGCCCAAAGTTGTGGCTCGGGGCACCGTCCTATTAAAAATAAATGGAATTGAGATGGGCCAATGGAGCATTTTCAAGTGATTTTGGAATAATTTCCTCAAGGATTTCCAGGTATTTACGTGCTGTAACTGCCACTCAATTCTTTGTAACTTTTTTTTTGTTTAAACCACATAACGGAGAAGGGTGGTTAAGTTTAAATTAGTTGTTAAAGGTAGGGAATAAAATGACTAAGATCAGGCTAAAACCCCCCCTGGACTTAAAGTCCCCACGATCTCTTTCGACTTGCTATAAAGTGAGGCTATAGCCTATAGAAGTGCACTGTGAGTATCTCATTGGTCTCCAGGCCGACGCCTTATAAACCTCCGGTCGTCACTCATTGGTCTTTCCGTTCCAGGTGCCGTTGCACCTATTGCTTCTCATCACCTTACATTTCGCATTCAATATAACGTAAATCTCGCTTCCATTCGCTCGTCTTTCATTCATTATCTGAAATATTGATCTGACCTGGGCTTCGTGCTCCCTTCTTCTTCGGTGCTATCCTTGGGATTCCTCCACGGGATCTGCTTACCGTTCGGTCTTGCTTCTTCCTTTTCTTCGGAGTTCTTTCTTCATTCTTCTACTTCTTTTTTCCCCTTCTTTCTTAACCTCATCCCCTTCATATTCATTCTTTTATAGTTAAAAAGGGCCCTCGGTAGTGCCAAGTCACAATAGGAATCCTAAATCCAGGTGGATTCACGACTACAGAAATCTGCGGTTTCCTGAACCAAAAATAAAATGGAAGGGAAGCGGCAACGCTGAAGATAAGGTACGTTTACTAACAAAATTTCAACGTTAATCGACCTAAAATACGTGCCGAGAGATTGTGCCGAATGCGCCAGAATATTAAAATTTTGGATTATATGAATTATAGCAAAATTAAAAATGCTACAACATTACCTAATGAAATATAATTCAGAAGCTTTTTGAGCCTCTGCCTTTTGTTTCTTATAAATTGGCCATGGCCTACTGTTACAAATAAAGTAAATTATTGAAAATATTGAATTCTAACTTGTTTTTTAAAATAAAATAAACACATTACATATTCCTTAATTTGGGGAAAACGTAGATTTGGACACGTCGCACCCTTCTATTGTTATAATATACGTACCATAACACCTTTTTTTGAATTTTATTTATAGCTTACTACGATTTTTAATTTAAAAAAATTGCAAGATCTCGAGGCAACCAAAATAAAGTTTCTTATAAAAGACAGTTGAGTAAAAGAAGAATTTTCAATTTGGCCCTGTATCTTAAAAACAAAGAAGGAAAGAAAAATTTTGTTTACTGCATTTTGTTTAATAATAACAGAGAAACCATGTAAAAGTGTCTAAAATTGGACACTCTGTATATGTTTTGTAATGAATCTCAAAATCTTTAAACATAACCTATTAACTCTGCTTAAGATTAAAATTTCAAAGGAGTTAAAAATATTTCTAACTTCCCAATAATTTATTAACTTTAAGTAGCGGATTCGCTTTAAATTATTCCGTGGGTATGTTCAATTTCTCTCAAGTAACGCAGCTTCGATATTCGGTAATTTGTTTAGATTGTGTAACCGATGCTGGAACGAATTTGCCGACACCTACAGTTTAGAATTGAAATTTCCCAAAGGAAGCATTGTGCGGTTAGTTTCCGACAGATGAAAATTGTTTTAAACGTTTTAGTTGTATGAATTTTTTCGTAAAATGTTCCATCTACTAAAGTTAAAAATTTTTGATCTAAGAGTTTTCTACATAAACCTTGTTGAGTTAATAGGAACTATCAGTTTTTAAGTTTTGAAATAGTTCTCGGAAACTCAATCTCGCTAGAGCTTAAAACTGCAATAGTACCAGGGAACTAAAAAAGTTTTTTCCTAAGAAAGAAACAAAACAATTAACATACTTGCGCCTTTTGTCCTGCACTGACTTTATTCCTGCTGAGGTATTTTTCACATTTCTGAATAAAAAAATGTCATACAAGGCCCAATATTGACAATTCTTATACAATTCTGGTCCTCTCTCCATAAGCGTTTCAACCATTTCATGGTCTCGTCAGTGGAGTTATACCGAACCGAGAACAACATTTGCAGGAGACAAATGCTATATAAAATATAAATTCCAAAGCATATCTGCAGGATCTTAAAAACCTGCAAACTTTGAGGTCATACATACATATAGTCAATTGTTTTAACACAGATGATTTATTTTATTTCTTACTGAAATTTTGATTTTTAAAAAGTTAGTATATACTTATAATATTCGGGAAATGTTTAAAAAGGAACTACTATGTTTTATACCACTAAATTTATTAAGAAAACAGTGACTGCAGTTTCAACTCACAGTCATTTTCAAACTGAATACCAAAGGTAGACTAAGTATTCAATACAGAAATATGAGAAAATTTAACAATAAATAAAAGCTACCTGAAAAATTACAATATTACAAAGGGGAGGTACTAAATTTTGGAAACTAATTATTATTTGGCGACAACAAATAACGGAGAAAACCCAAGTTCTGTCTGATCATTAAGCAAATTTACATTTTTATTTTTACTATGTTTATATATTTCTAAAGAGTCAAGAATATTTATCTTTTGACCCTTTGTTGAATAATGTAATACGTCAGTATTGCTTAAATTAGGAAAACTGTGACTGTGTTTTAAGCAATGATTGGCAAAACTCGAGTCTGTTTTTTGTAGTCTATATGATCGGTGGTGTTCGGAAAAGCGAGTTTTAAAGCTTCTACCACTTTGTCCAATATACAAGCTATCACACTCTGAACATTTTAACTTATAAACTCCTGATTTATCAAACTTATTAATTTTATCTTGAGCATTGTAAAGGATAGTGGACATATTGTGTTAAGATTTAAAGGCTACTTTTTTGTTATGTTTGGAAAGAGTATTGGCTATGTATTCTGATAGGGTACCACAGTATGACAAAGATATATAAGGTGAACTATATCATTTTTTATTTTAGGATATATTGAATTAAAAGCTAGTTGTTTTTGTTTTTTAGTTATTAATTTCTTTATGGTTTGTTGGGAGAAATTGTTTGATATTGCAATCCTTTCAATGATATTTAGTTCCTCTTGAAGATCTTCTTCAGAGACAGGCAAAGAGAATGGTCTATGTATCAATGAATTGTATGCAGCCATTTTCTGTTGTGAGGGGTACAAAGAGTCATTAGATATAGTATTATCTGTTAACGTTGGTTTTCTAAAAATTTTAAAATTACGCTGATTATTGAGGTGAGATATGGTGAGATCAAAAAAATTTATTTTATGGTTATTTTTAGTTTCCAGAGCAAATTGAATTTTTGGATGGCAACTATTAATGTATTGTAAGAATTTTTGAAGCTGTCTAGTAGTGCCTTTAAAACATGCTAGAACATCATACACATATCTGTACCAAAATTTAACATCGTTTTTGCTTAACGCAATGTTCAATTTTGGTATAGATATGTGGATGATGTTCTAGCATGTTTTAAAGGCACTACTAGGCAGCTTCAAAAATTCTTACAATAAATTAATAATTGCCATCCAAAAATTCAGTTTACTCTGGAAACTAAAAATAACCATAAAATAAATTTTCCTGATCTCACCATATCTCATCTCAATAATCAGTGTAATTTTAAAATTTTTAGAAAACCAACGTTTACAGGTAATACTATATCTAATGACTCTTTTCACCCCTTACAACACAAAATGGCTGCATACAATTCAATGATATATAGAGCATTTTCTTTACCTCTCTTTGAAGAAGATCTTCAAGAGGAACTAAATATCATTGAAAGGATTGCAATATCAAACAATTTCTCCCAACAAACCATAAAGAAATTAATAACTAAAAAACAAAAACAACTAGCTTTTAATTCAATCCATCCCAAAATAAAAAATGATAAAGATAGTTCATCTTATATATCTTTGTCATACTGTGGTACCCTCTCAGAAAACGTAGCCAATACTCTTTCCAAACATAACATAAAAGTAGCCTTTAAATCTCAACATAACCTGTTCACTATCCTTTACAATGCTAAAGATAAAATTAATAAGTTTGATAAATCAGGAGTTTATAAGTTAAAAAGACTACAAAAAACAGACTCGAGCTTTGCCAACTATTGCTTAGAACACAGCCACAGTTTTCCTAATTTAAGCAACACTGACATATTACATTATTCAACAAAGGGCCAAAAGTTAAATATTCTTGAATCTTTAGAAATATATATAGTAAAAATGAAAATGTAAATTTGCTTAATGACCAGACAGAACTTGGGTTTTCTCCGTTATTTGTTGCCGCCAAATAATAATTAGTTCCCAAGATTTAGTACCTCCCCTTTGTAATAATGTAATTTCTCAGGTAGTTTTATTTACTGTTAAATTTTCTCATGTTTCTGAATTGAATACTTAGTCTACCTTTGTAATTCAGTTTGAAAATGACTCTGTGAGTTGAAACTGCAGTCACTGTTTTCTTAATAAATTTAGTGGTATAAAACATAGGAGTTCCTTTTTAAACATTTCCCGAAGATGATTAACTACCACATAGTAACGGCTACCAGCATCAACTTTTTAAATACTTATAATATGTTTTTGGTTAGAAATTTTAACAAAATTGATTCTTCTCCATATCATATATTTCCTAATCCAATATCAGCCCATTTACTGCATTGGTGTCGGTAACAAATACAAAAAAAGCAAACAACAGAAAAAGAAAAGTGAAAAAGTAAATATTTACTTTAAGTTTATTGAAGCACTAAACGAAAATTGGGGAGTTTTTGCTGTCCACTAGCGGGAATTTTTGGCAAAGATACTTAAAGCTAATAAATTTTAATTTATAAGCCTCAAGGCGATAACACTATCGTTAAAAATATTAGCAGTGATTTGCTGAAAGATATTTAAATCGTATCCATTCGCATAATCGAGCAGCAATCAGAAAATAAAAGAGATAGCGAAAATACATATAGAGAATAATCCAAATAAGTCATTAGAATCGCAAAATTAATTACAATTTGCAAATTAATAAAGAATTCTTAAATATGTTTTTGTGATTTATTTCATTCTTCTCGCAGACGCTTGCAAATCTTTCGCCATAATTTCTTTTGGAATATTCAATACTCAAAAAATTTTACGTCTAAAGCATTTTTATACGTGGTCATAGTGTGGGGATTTTTCTTCATGTTACTAAAAGAATATGAAATTCATCATTTGATTGTTACGTGTATTAGGATTCATTTTAGTATAATAGGTTATTAATATCAATGCCTGCATCGATATAATGAAACACTATCCTGGAACCACAGCAGGAACGTAGCAAGATGGAGTTTCATTCACCGTGTCTATCCAGACGATACAAGTAATACTCTGAATAACCTGGCTATTAAAAAAAACTTACCTGTGAGATAATTTTCACTTGAACATAAATATTTATCTAAAAATGAAATTTCGCGAAGTGTGAATAAATGGATTTAAAAATAGGGGTTCACATAGGATTAGCATATCAAACTTTTATTCTGAAGGTCAAGGTCATCAGCCTCTTTTGAAGCTAGTCTCTATTATTTATACTACAAAATTTGGGAATTCTATTCATAAGACAATTTAGAGGTCAAAATGATCTTGAAAATCAAAGGTCATCAACCATCATCACTATATTCAAATAAGCAGAGCAGAATTACGGTATTTATGCTTGCTTACTTCAATATAGCATTAGATTTGGCACATTTAACTTACAAATGATCTCTAATTGAAACAAAAACTTATAAAGTAGTATATATCTGTTGGACTTCCACTGTCTTTATTTTTGTTGAATGTCACGACGTTGCGGTTGCTAGTTATCTCTAGCCTTTTTCACTTGAAAACGGCTAGAGATAACTACTAGCCGAAACATCGTGACATTCAACAAAAATAAAGACAATGAAAGTCCAACTGATATCTATTACTTTGCAAGAAACATCATTGCCTATGACCTCCAAACAAATACTAAAAACTTGTAAGTCAATTATATGGTTGGAATTACTCCTACTTTCCCTATCTGTAATTTCTATTAAAAAAAGCACTTTCCTTAGAAATAAGGCTTCAGGTCAAACTGAGTGTCACTTTTATTTGGGTTATTTTTTGTTAAAAGTAAAGAAATATTCAGCTGCAAGATTTAAAATGAAACTTGGAAGTTTCTACAAAAAAAACAAGATATATATATATATATATATATATATATATATATATATATATATATATATATATATATATATATCCTACTTTCCTTTTCTACAATAAAAAAATAGGAGTTCCTAGAAGAAAAAATAAAGTTGACCTTGAAATATAAGTCCAAAGTCAGTTTTAAAATTATGAACGTAACATCAACGTAATTACGTCGGAAAGATTTTATTCTATCAAAAAAAGGGGATTCTATTGTTCTTCAAACAAGCGTCAATGTTAATTTTTAACTGGTGATCATCTGCATTCTCGTGGTGCAATAGTAGGGGCACCAGTTTTTGAATCGAATCGAGATTAAAAGTGGGCTGCTCACACTCCTGGAATTCTTCCTTAACACAGAAGAGATTTGTTACGAATTCACCTCTAATTATCATTACCTGACAGTAAGCAGAGCTTTTACACCCAACCAGTTTGCTAGGAGCAGGTATCTACTGCCAAACGATCCCATTCCATGACGTTACCTAACCTGCGAAGATAGAGAAATAATATAATCATTACTTGAATTAATTTAGTATTAGGTTAAATAATAACTTTTATAAACATGTCTAAGAAGTAACACCGCTTATTGTAAAATTAGTAAATAGGAATGTAATGTTTTAACTAAAGTAAGAGTAACTAGAACTACACGAAGATAGTTGGTTCAAGACTGGCCACCCGATAAAAATATTTTTCTGTTTGCTTGCTTGGTACCGAACGAGGATGTCCTTATTCGTTGAGATAATAAGATAACTACTAAATTTATAGAATTAGGATTTACTCCAAATAGTAAATAGATCTCAAGATCTTTACTCACCACATGCACTACACGTCACAATCATGTGAAAGGCAATGAGAAATTATTACACAGAAAACAGTTCCCTAGTATAGCGGATCTTGTAACCGTTACACATTACTGACATCCGGATCGGGAATGGAACCTGAAGACGAAGGTTATCTGCCATATGGGGTCCATTGAAGTGCATTTTCAAATTTTTTAATAAAAAAGAAAATCAAACTGAGTAATATCACCCCGTGGTTCAGCTGAAAGAAGTATGCTCGCGAAGGATGCGTTAAAAGTTTGGCTGTAATTTTACTCATGTAGAATGATAAATAGGCTTTCCACTTTCAAGCTACGATTTTCGAAGATTAAGCTTTCTACTGTCCTGCAAACATCAGGATGGTTTCATCTAAAAGCCTTCCATTTCTTAGCCCTTCAAAAGACAATCATTAACAAGTGGATATATTTAAGGCACTTATATTCTTTTGTTACAGATTTCATGACGCATTCTTTGCTGCAAAACACTTTATAAAACTCATGATATTGAACGAATTAAAAACAAATTAGATACGGTATCGAAGTTATTATTTTTCTATGAGCATGAGTATTCTCACCGAGATTTAACTCAATCAATAGTTTAACCGCACCATGTCGGGAATTGGGATTTTTCGTGGTTTTCAGAGTGACCAACTATAATAGAACCCAGCCATATACCGCGATACCGTGTGCTCAAGTCTCCCACGCTATCGATCGCCAGCATCTTCGTGAGATCTCAATGAGGAAACCGATCGATAACATAAATGACTTAGTGCATCTTCAATTTGAAGAGAACTACACATTCTCCGCCTGGAAGAACAGTTCAAATAGACTGACCCGGGAGCATCTGGTGGACCGCGCCTTTCTGATATAATATTGTAAGTGAGGCATGTCTACGATGTTTTACCACCTCACCACCATCCTAATATCCTACCGATACTGTTACGGATCTACAGAGTGCAGGCCATGTCACTCCTTTCCTGATATCTTGCCATAACTGGTTGACGTTGTCACGGAACCAATAAGAAAAATCAGCAAGAGGGCCCGAGTGGTCTGGTATGTACAGCAGCCAAGGCAGATGCCGTAGAAAAATCAGCAAGAAGGAAAAAGAAGGAGAAAGGAAAAAAGGCCTAAAACAAAAAATAGACTTAGAGAGACATCTACTTTTAGGTTACGAGTGAGGTAGGTTACCTATAATCTTTTCCTTTTTTGAACATAACCACAATTATTAAAACTTAGAAGGTAATAATGAAAACAAAGACTTACCAGTGATGTTAGGTGGTTATTTTGTGGTGAAAAAAAAACTAGAAAAATTTGATATCGGGTTTGTGTCCCAAACTGACCAAACCAATAACAGCAGACATCTTTTAAGGTACGCAGAGTAAATTTGGTCAAGGACCCGAAGATTTCACATTAATATCTAGCAAAAATGCTAAGTGATCTTTCCAGGTGCAACTCTGCAAGTAAAATGTTCTTATCACTTTTTCATTTTTATCTTCTCTCCAGGAAAACGTCCAAGGCGGAAAAAGATTCAGGAATCTGTAAATCGACGTTAATGACAACTGACAAGCCTTCAAAACAATGAAAAATAAAAATATGAAATTCTAGCATTATTACAAGAAGTTTTATTAGGAATTAACTGTGGCACATTCAAAAATGTATACCAGTTAAAAAGGCTTTATTAAGGTAGAACTCTCTTACAAGACAAGTCGAATTAGTCCTAACCTTAAAGTTTATTTTTATTTGACACTTATGTGATTTTTAGTATTTAGCTTAATATAATCTCTAATATTTACACGATAACTGCCACAGTGGGAAAAATAAAAGTGTCTAGAAGACATGGAAGATCCCACAGGATCCAGAGAGTTTCCACTCAGAAATTTGTCGATCCTGCAGCCAAATGATTATCTGCTCACTCGGGGTCTCTCGATGAAGGTAACAATAACTGCAAAATACAATTTAAATTAAGAATTTCTAACTAAATACTCCATACCGAGCCACTCTGTAAAAAACTAATACCTTTCCATATTTTAGGTATAAAGGACAGAAGCCTTACGTACTAAACATAACAATGACAGGGACTATCAAACAATTACCATCAATTATAATACCATAATTGTAAACCCAATTCTGATAAACAAGATATGCTGCCAACGTTTTCTTTCATTTGTAAATATGTCCCCCCCCCAAAAAAAAAAAAAGAAAACACATAAATGATGGAGGTAGGAAATTAGACAGGAACAATAAAAACGTAACACAGGACAATGTTATATCATTTGTTCTACTTCTGGAACCATATTGCAGGCCACAAATGCTGTTCACTGCAGCGTGAGAAAACATCTACAAACAATGGGTATCTTCAATGAAGTACAACTAGGTAGACTACATGATGAAGATGACGAGACAGCCTCACACATCATATTCGAGCACGAAGCTTTGGCGTACTGAAGACCTTCAGGGATCAATTCATCCGAAAGGCTTATACCCAGAGAATAAACTAGGCAACTAACCTGTTCACCTAGAACCGATATAGCAGGCAACATAATAAGTCTGAAGGGTACAGTATAAAGACCTCTCCACTCTAGCCTGCTTGCCATAGAATATATACCTACATCTACCATTACCGGTTGATGTTGTCAAGGAACCAACAAGACACAGACCATATTTTACCATTTCTTTCTATTCTACTGCCACTAATACTTAATCTAGAGGGTCGCGCTCGAGACTAATAACCCTTACATACTTTGATCGATAGAGACCCAAGCCGTTAAATATTCTCGCCCATGAATGATTTAACCTTGGGATATTCTGACTTATATATAGCTTGACCGTTTAGTGTTTTGACAGATAGCTCTCTGAGGGATAGATATCTACCTACTGATACTCCGCTATCACAAGAATAAGACCTTCACGTATTTCAAAGAAAAAATGCGTCACAACAGACATGTATAAAAAGGTTCCTCATATCTATATAATTTATAGGTTGAATAAAGGAATATTGTTTACTTTTAAAGTTAATGAGTTATTTAACAAAAGTTTTCTATAACAAAATACTTACGTTTAAAAATTATTTCTCCAGTACAGAGCAAAAACTCTCTATTGTCAGAACATTTAGAGGTTATTCGAACAAAGAACCAAGAAAACGTTTTAAAAGGGAAATTTTATGTTCATGCAAATTATCGAGAAAATTTCTTTTATTGGATATGTGAGGAGTATAATTCGATTTTATTCGGAAAGTTGTATTGGTTCTTATTGAATGTATTTATAATATGGCAACAAAATTATTTTTGAGCATATTTATTTGGAAAACGTCATAAGATTGTAGCTGCCTCAAAACTTAAGTTTATCCTAAAAAATGGAAACGTTTTCTGTTCTTTTGATAATTTTGCAAATGTAAAATCGTTGATATATTAGTCCTATCAAAGTTTTTTTTTTTAATATTTTGACCCATTGATTATCAATAATGATTCCCAAAAAAAAAATGGTCAGGTGATTTGCTATTAACCAAAAAATTGTTAATTGTTTCTTTGTGTTCCTTGGCCGACTCCAAGTTTAGAAAGTTCGGCAACGTTGTCCGATTTCTATATTCCATCGTTTCCTATCTTCCCACTGCCCATCTTGAAGATTACGGGCACTCATAACTTTCTTTATTCCTTGCGTCTAATCTCTTCTAGGTCTTCCTTATCCTGTACGGTACTCGTTTCTTATTCTCTTTGTCCATCATATACCTAGTGACCTCCTCAAGGCAACCATTTCCACAGCTTTTACTCGTTTTTTATTTATCTCTGTAAGTCTCCAAGTCTCAGCCTCATTAATTAAAGAGTTTTTGATCATTGTATTGTTTATGTTATAGTTGCGTTCTTCATTAATATTTTTGCACCACAGTATTCTATTTAGACAGCCTATAACCTTTTTAGCTTGAATGGCTTCTGCACGAATCCCTTTATCTTCTGTCCCTGTTTTTATCAAATATTTGTAATCATCACATTCTTCTACTTCTGTATTATCTTTAATTTGGATGTTACTCTTGTTATCTTCTATGCATAAGTATTTGATTTTCTCAATGTTAATGTCGTTTGCTAGAACTGCTTGTTGTATATATATATATATATATATATATATATATATATATATATATATATATATATATATATATATAGTTGCGTCAGTTAGCCATTCTCAGTCTATGACATTTCTCCCTCCATTTGATAAAGCTTTCCTCAGATATATGTTGACTAATGTGAGCAAAAAGCATCATCCCTTTCTTAAACCTTTAGTGATTTTTACGGATTTTGATAGCTTATTTCCCACTTTGGATTTTTGAAATAGAATCTGTATATAAATTTTGTACACCTCTAATAACTTTACGGTTTGTATTTGTATTCGATATATTTTGTCCTTCCTATCTCGTTGTATAGTATAAAATACCTATTCTTATCTTCATTCAAGCAAATGTATGGTATCGCACAGTGGGGCATCTTGGATTTATCTTTTTGAAATCAATCTAAAGACCTCAGTTATTATTCTATATGGAAGAATATCTGCTAATGTAGATACTTGAATTGCCTATAGATTTCTTAAAGTCGATTTCTCACTTTGGTCCTGAATAATTTCATACTTTTACAGAAGATTATAGAGATGTTGTCGTAGGCCTTAGTTAAATCTATAAATAAAATATGAGTATCATGATTTGTAGAGGTTTTTTTTAAATTATTTTATGAAGCGCTTTTCTTAGAGGAGGAGCAGGGGAGCAGGTCGTGCTCTACGAATTTACTTCGTTCACGGCAGCGGAACATCGGTCAGTTGATATTTCTCGTGCAGACAGTCATCGGTCAAATGCTCAGCGCAGGGGTATCGGTTCCGTGGTATCTACTTATATTCGGGATATCCCTGCTCTCTCAACTGATCAATGGTTTGACTGCCTGAAGGTCAAAACATCCACTCGGTGGTCGGTCCTCGGGCGCCACCATCGGAATTCATGTGGTCGAGGGCCCACTTATGCACCGGGCAGCTTGTTAAAGTAGAGAAACGACAATCCAGGGGTCAATTTCGTGTATTAGTGCTGGCTGCCGGCTGCCAATTATTATCTGTAATGTTAAAAATGGGACTAGGTAATGAAACAAACGGTTATACAACATCCTGTATCCTGTATTCCATTCTTTTATACCAAGACATGTTCTAAAACTAACTTACAATCTAAGATGTACAACAAACTAACAATTACACGGTCTGGAGGGCAAGAGTATGTTTTGAGAGCTGTTCACAGTAGCTCATACTGTTCGGTTGCGCTGAAGACGGTAACCCGGCGGTATCATTCACGACGCTATTCATGTACCTCGTACGCAAATTATCGCGTTTCGTACTTAAAATCCGCGTTCACGGTTCACGGCGCTTCGTATTAAAATTCGACCGACGGCGGTATACGCGGTAACAATATCCCGGCATCGATCGGCGATAGGCGGCGTCTCTACACGGCGACGGTATTTACACGCGGCGGCGGCGATAGGCGTCGGGGCGACAGTTGTTAAGCGCCCTTATCAACGGACATCGGAGGGCACCTGGCAGTAAAACACATTCCTGGTCAAGACGGAAACAAAACTAAACTTACGGCATCAGTGCGTGTGTGTATCGGTGATGATAGGAAGGAGAGAAAGGAACTGACGCTGCCCGTTCTTATAAGGGTTCTCGAGAGCGTCAGCAGGATGGAACAACATTGCCCGTTCTTATAAGGGTCCTCGACAATGTCGACCAATAGCGGTAGAAAATTAGGAAAGGAACCG
The DNA here is from genome assembly GCA_034092305.1 of Diaprepes abbreviatus. Classification (NCBI taxonomy): domain Eukaryota; kingdom Metazoa; phylum Arthropoda; class Insecta; order Coleoptera; family Curculionidae; genus Diaprepes; species Diaprepes abbreviatus. The sequence continues at coordinate 8,198,842 of JASJET010000129.1, forward strand.
ACACTGCCCGTTCTTATAAGGGTCCTCGTCAGTGACGGTAGGATGACACAACATTGCCCGTTCTTATAAGGGTCCTCGGCAATGCTGGCCATTAGCGGGGTAGGACGTAAGGAAGGACGTGTATGGTGAAACACCATATACACTCAAGCCTAGCCTCACCTATATTGATTGACCAGGAAGACGCGGTCCGGCAGGCGACCCAGTCCAATCCGTTTGGACTGTTGACCCGGGTGGAGACGGCCCGAGCTTCCACTACGCTGACGTGTGAAAACGTGCGGTGATCGCGCATACAATATTGCTGTATGCTGCGCGCGATTACTTTGGTCGGACGCTCTGAAAATCTCGGAAAATGATAAATCCCGGCATAACGCGGTAAATCTAATTATATTCCGGTAATATTGAAACTTTAAGCATTCTTTTCCATCAAGAATCAGATGTAAAATAAATAAATTAAATTCCGGCGAACATACTCATGCCCTAAAAATTAGTAACTTCGTTACAATTTAATTTAAATATATGTGAACCAAGGATGTATACTCAAGATAATTTAGCACATATAGCATATCAGCCCAGCGATAATATTTATCCCCCTTTCTATTTTTATTTTTTTGGTTATTAATCCATAGCAAATAATGATATAAAATATTTAAATATAGATTCTCATGTTTTTATAGACTTGTTTTATTATTCTTAAATGTATTTATTTCTTATTTTCTCTATGATCATCGTTTTTCCCAACCGAAGGACTGAAGGACAGGGGGTGCCGTTGAATAAATAATCTCTCCTAATTTCGGACAAGCTAACCTAGGCGTCTGTTGAAGCAATATTGTTATAATTAATTGCCCTGTATCATCAATAATATTAACTATTGAAAGTTGAAAAAAGGGCTAGTAAAACTTTAAAGAGATGTCCAATAAATTACAAAATAAATTGTTGGTAAACAAAAATGACAAAGTAAAGAAAACTATCATAATACCATTGATTTTTCCGTGTATCTCTTGCAAAATAATTTTGGGTGGCTATCAAATTTGAAATTTTATATCACAGATGCGTAAAGCAATTTTGGAATGATAAATAATTATTTAATACTTACCTTATACGTTAGCATAACGTCGAATTAACAACCTCCTTGTTCTGAAGTCAATGAAAGAAGTATTTATTTGCTTGTAGCTCTGAGGTCCAATTTATACATTTTTTTATGTTAGCCTCTTAAAATTAATTAATGTTTTGTCAAAAAAATTTGCAACATGAACTAGTGATCGTATAGCAAGTATATACAATTTACCATAACACTTGCCAAAAACCTATGTGTTAACACTTAGCTAACGAAAACAAGCAGCTTTCAGTATATAAATGTTAGATCCTGCTAATTATATCAAGACACGTCTTACGAGTTCTTATTAGGGCCTATTAGCATCTGCCTGAAACATTCTAATGGGAATTCATTATGATTCTGATTTTATAACGTAGTTATTACCGTTTAGACTTGTAAATGTCAGGATATTTGGTTTCCCCCGTTTGCTTTAGGAAATGTAACGCCAAGGGGTTAGATTAATAAATCTGAATGCGTATAATATTCTGTTCTGTTTTCGTTGTCACATCTCGTTAACATATACATTAAATTAGGGTACCTAACTCGGTTGCTGGAATTTTGGATAAAAATTAACAAGCTGGGATGTTCCCTTAGGAATCTTGGCATTATATTAACGAAGCTTTGTTCGGGAAATATGTCAATATCATCTTCTCATTATTGTTATTCTTAAGGGAAATATAACAACGACTTAATTAAGAGGAAAAGTTTTTTTACAATAAATAACCGTATTTCATATTCAATATATCTGTTTTTTTTTTTCTGATACAATACAGGGTGTCTCTAAAAGGTCTATAAAAGATGCTAGTGCAAATTCTAGCGGCTAAAATATGAGTACAATTTACCTTAATCAAAAAGTTGTTAGTTTACAAAAAAAAAGTCAAGATTTATAATTAAATTATTACTCTAGATTTTTCGAATGACAAATTAAAATATAATCACTGTTTTGACGTACAGGGTGAGTCAACGATTGGATGAAGTAGGTTTGTGCCTTTTCGGTGAAATTAACAAAGAAACTATATTTATTGTTTGATACAGTTTATTTTTACGCAGATTTTAAAAATATTTAGGACTCTACAGGGTGAACCAAAAAACTAGGACAGCATAAAGTTGTAATTTTTTAAATAGAATACCCTACATACGAATCATATTTTCGATTTAGCTTATAATTTTAAATCTTTTTTATTAAGGGTTTACTATAACAAAACTTTATAGTTTCTGAGATAATTAAGTTTAAAGAAAAAAAGTCACATTTTCAAGCATCAATTCAATCCTAAATAACGTTTTCAATTTTGTGACAAATATATTCAAATTTGGAATTTAGCAAGGCCAAGGACAAGTTAACATAATTTTTACCTAATATTTGCAATAAAAGCTACAGGGTGTTGAACACATCGGCTCAAATTTGAACAAGTTTAAATGAATAAATATCTTTTTTTTTAAATGATACACCCTGTATATTTTCATGTTATTTAATAGAGTAATAAAAACCCTAAAAGTTTTGTTCAATATATCCTATACCTATTTATAATAGTTTTTGAGATATTTCAGTTTTTCTTATTTTCCATACTTTTTTACAGAAATAGTCTTCATTATCATAGTAGCCATGTAAAATAATAAAAAGAAACTGCAGAAACAAACAGAAACAAACAGAATGTGGTTAAATATGATGAAATACATTATTCGTTATATTACAACGGCAATAGTTTAATTAAACATAATGTGAAAAAATTAACACAACAATAACGACAAGGCAAATACATATTTACTTTTATACTAAATTGAAACAAAAAAATTACCTATTAAATACTGAGATTAATTATTTTTTTTAATAAGTGTTCGAATAAACGACCCTCTTGTGTAATGCACAAATTTAGTCTTTTTTGCAGATTTTCTCGGACCCTGGACAAAATTAGTGGCGTTATTGTTCTACAGGTATCCCTAATCCTGTTTCGCATATCTTCCACTGTTGTTGGTGGATTAATATACACCTTATTTTTAATATAACCCCATAGGAAGAAATCTAATGGGGTGATGTCGCAAGACCTTGGTGGCCACTCAATGAAACCCCCACGTCCAATCCATTTTTGCGGATATCGTTGGTCCAAAAACGCACGAACTTCACGATGGTAATGCGGAGGCGCACCAACGTGCTGGAACCACATACTGTGGAGCTGATCCCTATCGAGACCTTGAAGCAGTTGGGGTTCTTGTAGAAAGTTCAGGTAACTATGGCCATTTAGTGGTTCATTAAAAAAGTTGGGTCCAATAATTCGATTATGATGAATACCACACCAAACATTTAATGACCAGTGGTTTTGATGTTGCACCTCTCTAATCCAAAATGGGTTTTCTGTGGCATAATAATGCATGTTGCGTCTATTTACGGCACCGTTACTTCTAAAAGTAGCTTCATCACTAAACATTACCTTGCATAATAAATTTGGATTTAATTGAATCTCCGCATTTATTGTATGACAAAAGTTTACACGACTTTCAAAATCCTGTCCATGCAATTCTTGGTGTAATTCCATGTGATATGGATGATACCTATATTTCTTGGTGGTACGATTTGCGGTGCATTGTGATGTTTCACATAATGCTGCTAACTGACGGCTACCAATATATAAGGATTTTTCTGAACATTTAACAATACTTGTAGTTCTTTTTCTTCATTAGTTACTGGTTTGTTGACCACTTTACGTTTTGGATAATCAACAGTACCAGAAGAATCAAATCTTTGCATTAAGTTTTGAAAAGTATGGGTATTAGGCTGGCGTCGATCAGGATACTTCATTTTGTAAATTCTTTGAGCAAGAAGGCAATTTTTTTGAGCCTCTCCTATTGTATAAATCATATCTATTAACTCATTCTTTGGAAAATTCATTTTACAATATAAGATGAATGCAAAAAAAACCAAACTACACTACATAAAAACCAAAAGAAGCGATTGCGGTTATAAATTTGACACACAGAAAAATGTTCTTTTACATTATTTTTGCCATGGCTACTATGATAATGAAGACTATTTCTGTAAAAAAGTATGGAAAATAAGAAAAACTGAAATATCTCAAAAACTATTATAAATAGGTATAGGATATATTGAACAAAACTTTTACGGTTTTTATTACTCTATTAAATAACATGAAAATATACAGGGTGTACCATTTAAAAAAATATATATTTATTCATTTAAACTTGTTCAAATTTGAGCCGATGTGTTCAACACCCTGTAGCTTTTATTGCAAATATTAGGTAAAAATTATGTTAACTTGTCCTTGACCTTGCTAAATTCCAAATTTGAATTTATTTGTCACAAAATTGAAAACGTTATTTAGGATTGGATTGATGCTTGAAAATGTGACTTTTTTTCTTTAAACTTAATTATCTCAGAAACTATAAAGTTTTGTTGTAGTAAACCTTATGCTAAATCGAAAATACGATTCGTATATAGGGTGTTCTATTTAAAAAAATACAACTTTATGCTGTCCTAGTTTTTTGGCTCACCCTGTAGAGTCCTAAATATTTTTAAAATCTGCGTAAAAATAAACTGTATCAAACAATAAATATAGTTTCTTTGTAAATTTCACCGAAAAGGCACAAACCTACTTCATCCAATCGTTGACTCACCCTGTACATTACAAAGATCACCACCAGCAGTACTTCGCTTAATTCTATACCTTCATTTTCCGAACTTCGGTATATTAAATTTTTTAAAGATTAATAAAACTATTTTCTATACATACCGATTTCTACATGATCAAAAACAACACAATGTCAGCTTAATTAAAGCTATAACATAGTACTTTATTACTCTATGGTCGAAAACTTTTGCAAGAGCTTCAATAATTCATTAAAGGGTCCATTGTCCGTTGCGGTGTATGCTATGCATGTATAGTTTACAAGCAATTAATATGCGATGTACCCAATTTAAATCACATTCTGTATATTCCCACAGCTACTCAACTCAGCGCTGTTTTACCTTGGCATTTTGCAGTAACATTTTAATTAATTGACATCTGGTATTTAATTATTCATTAAATAACAAGTTAATTAATTATTGTTCAGCGGAACTAAATATAGTAAGAGGAAGTTACGTAATGAGTATTATACATATAAAGTGTGAACTTGGAAATGGTTAAAAATAGAAAGTCGGTTAAATCAGTACAATTTGTCCAATTTTATATCTAATTTTACGCTGATATATGAAAAAATAAATACATTTTTTTTTAAAGAGAAACGATTTTATTTTCATAAAAGTCGAGCACCAAACGGCACAAATAAAATATGGTAAAAAATTTACTGAAAATAATGATATACAATAGATTCATATCTTCCAGCTTGAGTGGATAATGGAAAGTGAAATTTATATTACTTATTACTTAATTGCTTACTCTTCGAATGATCTATAAGTAACGAAAGAGGATTAGGGAATGCGGTTAAGTTCCATTGTTTAAAAAAATCCACAGTGCCTGGGTCAGCTAGCACTTCTTGTCGTGGACATTCTATATGGGTGGGCTTTATATGATTCACTTGCTACAAAATGTATAAATAGTACATTCTGAAGCTACTCTTACCGAAAATTCAAATTTACTGATAAGATGATAACTCCGGAAAGACTTAGTCTCAACAGATGGACTCTTGTTATGAAGTTTACGGCAATAAAAATATTTATTAGCAGTAGTTAAAAATGGTAGAGCAAAAATGAGACAGATATGTTAGCTGTGCCTATAAATAATAAAGCAAAAATTACATATTTTGTCAATGAAAATTGCACTTCTTATGCTATATTTTTTTCGTTACAAATTCAAATAATACAGCTACTTATCTGGTTATGAATACCTGGTATTGCCCTGCAGTTACTAAAAGATGGTCTCCGAGAACTGAATACTTGGAAACTGGACTGCTCTCGGATGTTTTAATATTCTCTTGTGAGTATTTTGATATATGTGACTAAAAAAGAATCATTTGCTACCAGAAGTAGTTGGTTTCGAGGAAATATACAATATTTCTTTTAAAAGCGGCAGAGCTTCAGGAACATGAGATAATATATTAATAAAAACAAGGAACAAAAAAACTGTCCCAAAGCTTCAAAAACTAGAATAATAGTAGAAACTGAATAAATAATTTTAATGCTTTAAATACTGAACAAAGCTTGAAATTACTTTAAAAATAATGCTTTCTTGAAGAGAAATGTCGAGGTCAGTTTAGGGGGTTATAGTTGGCATAAAATGAAAATAATTCACACTACTGTACTCGATGACTATAACGAAAAATAAGGAATTTAGTTACCTGATTTTGGTGTAGATTGATTAAATAAAATAATAAGCAGATTATCACTGGTTTTGCTTTTTAACAATTTCACACTACTTTTCGCACGACCAGTTATAAAGGAAATGACAGAATGCGAAAAAATATCATTACTGGACTTGTCAAAATGCATATTTCAAGAGATTTTTAAAACTACGTCCTAATTATTGGAAAAATATTCGACCCGACGTGTCTCCAAAATTCAATAATATTCACCCAAAACTTCAACAGAAAGAGATAGGCAATTCTCGGCCACGAGGATCGACAGGGGATACGGACATTTGGCAAAATTTCGGTTAAAATCGATGCATATAGATAACCAGAGGAATGTGATATCTTGCAAAATTCCAAGCTGACTTTAAAATATACCCTCAAGGTTGGTTTCAAGGTCATAATATTTAATTGTAATCTAATTTTTATATGTTAATGAAATTTGAGCTAGATTAGACATTTGGAGGTGAAGTTGACCTTGAAATGTACTGTTAAGGTCAGGTCCAAGATCATAATTTTGCATGATAATCGGGTTGATACATGTTTACCAGCGCACAGGGGTCATGGGCCATAGGCGGCAGTGCAACTAGATAAGATCGTTTAGAAATATATTTTACATTATGTGTGTTTATTAGGATATAGTTGTTACTGTTGTGTAGAAGCTACAGCCTTTTCAATTTACTTATATATGGGGTGTTCGTGGAAAAGAAGCAACTCCATTAATTATATATTCTTTGGGATAGGATCTTCGGTCATTTTTTATTTTCGATCTTTCAATTTAAAATATAAGGTATGAAAAAATTAATTTAAAAAGTGTTTACGCTTGTGACTTAAGCATTTCTTAAAATATTGACATTAGGTCACGAAGGCTTATTTTTTATTCAAACACTTGTTTGGGGAAAGATTAGTTGAAAACAATTGAAAAATAGGGGTTTTGTACTCTCTAACCCCAACCCATATTAATTTGTGGTTTTTAATTCTATATATATATATATATATATATATATATATATATATATATATATATATATATATATATATATATATATATAGAATCCAGCCTCTCTCTTGGGGGGGGGCGGGGGCGGTGACATCAGAAAAGTACAGGATGGCAAGCGAAAACAAGTTGTCGACGGAGGGGGGAGACATCAGCATTCCCATTTCTAGTGTAAAAGGTAGGGTCAGATCTATTGTTCTGAATGTGAAGCTCTAGGAGAGAGGAGGGGCGATCACAAGAAAAAAATAAATTGCCGACAGGGGGGAAATGCCAGCAGCATACACATTCCTAGCATGAGAGGCAGAATTGGGTCTATTTTTCCATATTTTGGGGTGCTCCGCACTTTTTAACACGAGAATCATGTAGATTGACAAATTTTCACGTCCGCTTCGCCAATATTTGATTCTATTTTATTTTAAATTACACGGACAAAACTTGTCTATTTATTTATATATATATATATATATATATATATATATATACATATATATATATATATATATATATATATATATATATATATATATATATATATATATATACATATATATATATATATATATATATATATATATATATATATATATATGTATATTTATTTATTTATTTATTTTATTTTGATATCTTCTTGGGTAATAAGTTGTAAAATAACTCTCAAAAGTTCTTTTTTGTCTTCCTATATTAACTTACGACGTTTCGCACATCGTATTGTGCTTTTTCAAGTTTTTTTTTCCTTTGGAGTTTATCAAATATACCAAGATTGACGAAAAAATTATATATATATATATATATATATATATATATATATATATATATATATATATATATATATATATATATATATATATATATATATATATATATATATATATATATATATTGATTATATGAATATATTTAGGGAATTTTTATGATTCTTTAGGAGTCAGACAATGTGAGCCTGCCTTCTTTTATTATTTTTGAATTTTTTCTCTGTTTTTCTTTGTTTCATATTACTATTTATTTGTTATTATTAGTGCACTAATTGAAGGGAATCTCTTTAAGAGCACCCTGTAAATTGTAATAAAGTTTATTATATTGAGTTTGCTTTATATCAAATAAATAATTATTGATTTTACATACTTAAAACATCATACCTCACTCCTTCACTCATTCAGAAATATGTATAATATATTTGAAACCCTGTTCATACCTATATCCAGCCGAAAGGGGGCGTTAGTATATTTTTCTTCATGTTATTACCTACCGTTTACTGAGAGGGTTTTAAATTACTAACCATCATGAACGATTAAAAACAACATACTGGAAAAATATGAGATCAATAATAAAAAATTACCCGCTAAAAAAACAAAGATTTTATAATAAACATGTGGGAAACCTACACCGCTGGACTATGCGAGCTAAAAATACCCAACTTTTCCAAACAACTTTTTCCAGTTACCTCTAAAAAATACGGCCCTATTTATTTTTTATGAGTATACGCACACCCTAACAGGTTTTTCACTTTTAAGTGAATTATTTACGTGAAATAGACGTGAAATTGACAAAATAACCCTGAAGAAAAAGAGTCAGGTAGTAATTTGGAGACCATAACGAAAGAAAGTGTCTAGACACCCCTATACTCTCACAAGGGTGTGTAATTCTTTAACCAGTGTGCGTATTTGTAATATGGAATTGGCAACATAGCTAAATTATGAAAATGGAGAAGCAGCTATTTGGTATATATTTATAAATAGTAGTAAGAACACACGACCACAGATTAGTACGAGCGAAGATCAAGATACACATGAGAACAGAACGCAACAAGTTCATCAAACAAGAACGGAAACCCTGAAACAAGAAGAAATTAACTATCAAAATAAATTAGAAAAAAGACTAACACCAATAGAGACAATAAAACAAACGCAAATAAACGAACTAGCCACGAAAATAAAAGAACCCATAAACACATCGGTTAAAAAAGTCTGCTCGAAATCAAAAATAACAAAGACCTCCAAACTACAACCAAATACCTTGAGACTTCTCAAAAGAAGACGAGAAAGGACAGATCGCACAACAGACAGTTTAAAAACTCTAAACAAGGAAGTGAAAAAAGAAATTAAAAAAGACAATAGAAATTACACCAATAAACTAATAACAGACGCAATAAGTGAACTGCAACATGAAAGTACTAAAAATAAAAAACTCAAGAGGCAAAACAAGAATAATAAAAATAAAAACCGCAAAAAACGTGACCGTCCAGGACGAAAAGGAAAGAAGCAGAGCCGTAGAAGAATTCTACACCAAGCTATACTCGCCACACGCACAACAAGAGCAATAACGAACAAAAAGAACCCTAGGCTCAGAGGAAATTCCAGAAGTAACAAACTCAGAGATAAGAATGGCACTAAATAAATTAAAGAACAATAAATGTGGAGGAGAAGACAAAATTACAGTAGAGATGTTGAAAATTGGCGGCAGAAAAATAGAACAAATATTGAAGATTCTATTTAATAAAATAATTGAAGAGGGAAAAATTCCACAGGATTGGTATAACTCCGAAGCAATCCTAATATTCCAAAAAGGGGACAATACAAATATTGAAAACTACCGACCAATGTCCCTACTATCATACACCTACAAGCTGTTAACCAAAATCATAACCAACCGCATAACAAACAAACTCGATTTTTACCAACCTGTCGAACAAGCTGGATTCAGAAAACACTTTAGCACCACAGATCACCTACACACCATAAGAATACTAATTGAGAAGTGCACCGAATATAACGTACCGCTCCATATGGCTTTTGTAGATTTCCAGAAGGCATTCGACTCCGTCGAACTATGGGCAGTATTACAAAACGTAAAGTATTAGAAAACGCAAGAATCGATTCAAGATACATAAACATCATAAAGAACATATATACGAAAATGCAACCATTCAAATAAAAATAGAGGACAAGACGAAAACGAACCCCATAAAACTACAAAGGGGAGTGAGACAAGGTGACACTATCTCGCCAAAACTGTTCACCCTAGTCCTAGAGGACATTTTTAAGGAACTTAAATGGGACATCAAAGGTATAAACTTCGACGGAATATACTTGAACCATCTCAGATTTGCTGATGACATAATCTTAATAGCAAGTAATCTCCAAGAATTGAACGAAATGCTACAACAGCTAAATGACGTATCCGCATCTGTAGGCCTTAAAATGAACTACAACAACTTGCATACATCCTGAAAAATAATTCAATTCTCATAAATCTAAAAAGAAAAGTATACGACACATGCATATTACCGGTGTGTAAGTATGGATTAGAGACCATGTCCCTCATATGGCTTTTGTAGATTTCCAGAAGGCATTCGACTCCGTCGAACTATGGGCAGTATTACAAAACGTAAAGTATTAGAAAACGCAAGAATCGATTCAAGATACATAAACATCATAAAGAACATATATACGAAAATGCAACCATTCAAATAAAAATAGAGGACAAGACGAAAACGAACCCCATAAAACTACAAAGGGGAGTGAGACAAGGTGACACTATCTCGCCAAAACTGTTCACCCTAGTCCTAGAGGACATTTTTAAGGAACTTAAATGGGACATCAAAGGTATAAACTTCGACGGAATATACTTGAACCATCTCAGATTTGCTGATGACATAATCTTAATAGCAAGTAATCTCCAAGAATTGAACGAAATGCTACAACAGCTGAATGACGTATCCGCATCTGTAGGCCTTAAAATGAACTACAACAACTTGCATACATCCTGAAAAATAATTCAATTCTCATAAATCTAAAAAGAAAAGTATACGACACATGCATATTACCGGTGTGTAAGTATGGATTAGAGACCATGTCCCTCACCAAAAATCCGCTAAAAAATTAGAAACAGTCCAAAGAACGATGGAAAGAAACATGCTTGGAATATCATTTAAGAGACAGGATTAGAAACACCGAGATAAGACGCAGAACGAAAGTCAAAGACATCGTGAAGGAGGTTGCTAAGATGAAGTGGCGATGGGCTGGTCACATAGCTCGATATGAGGACAACAGATGGACAAGAAGAATCCTGGAATGGAGACCGAGGGAGACGACAGGAAGCACGGGAAGACCTCAAAAAGATGGGTACATGATATAAGGACAGTGGCGGGCAAACAGTGTATGAGATTGGGGAAGAATAGGGAAAGATGGAAATAGTTGAGAGAGACGTACATCCAGGGGTGGATGGACAGAGGTTGACAAAGAGAGAAAGAGAGAGAGAGAGAGAGAGAGAGTAAGAAGAAAACCTGAGGAACTCAAAAAAAATGTACAACGGCTCAAAATGTTCATATTGATACATATTTTCAAATATCGTACAGCATTTTGAAAACTTTCCAGATGGTGTCTACAAAATAGCACTTGTTTTCAGCGAAACAACTGTATTTTCAGCAAAACGCGACGCTGACAAAAATTAATATCAGCTTCAACCATCCTCCGGCCAATTGAAAATTTTCAAAATGGATATTTTAAAATAGCAGGGTCTTCGGAGAGCACCATCTAATAAGTTCGCTGATTATAAACAAATTTACTATGAATATATCCAAACAAGAGCGATATTTGATAAAATAAATCATTTTAAATCGAACGCCATTCCTAAACTGAAGCAATTTTCGTATTCTGCGGGATCCAATTAGTGAGGGAACGTATTTTATGGAAAATCAAGAGTGGAAAATGTTTTGAGAATTAAATAGGAATGGATCAACTTCTTGACTGCCAAGAAGCTCCAATACAATAATGTATATTTACTTTAGGGGTTGCCTTAAAAAATGCTATGTCAATGAATCTATTGTAGATTCTTTAAAAACGAAATTAGAGAAACTATTTCAAGATATATAATTGCACTAAACCATGTTTAGAGCATTAATTGCTGAAATTGAGAGATGCAATGGGTTTGGTGAGGTTCAATTTGTATAGTATTTTTAGCTGCTAATTAGACATCTTTATTTCAATATCTTGAAAATAAGGTTTACAATATAATCTTCAAGGTAAAAAAGAAGTAAAGGAAGAAAACGAATTTATTTTTTTATAAAGTTCTATAATATCCTATTTTGCAGTAGAACTTGGGAACAAATAAGTTTTATTTGCATTTTTAAAAAATAAAGTAATTTGTCCTTGGCATTTTAGATATTTTTCTAGCTTATACCTTTATACGAATTCTACACCGTTTATATTTTTTGTCAATCCGGCAGGATTTTTTACAAGAATAGTCTCTCGACAAACTCACAAAAAAAAAGTTTTATTCTTTGGAAAATGTTGTAATAAAACGATTTTGACTTGTTCTCTTTATGAAAAAATGTAATTTTAATTTTAAAATTCGACATGCTCCGAGATTCAATATACTGACATACCACTAGTGCTGGGGTTTGTCGATAGCGATAACTCACTTTTTTGTTTCAAATACCCTTTAAATCATTTCGATAAAACAGAAATAGGGTAACTTCAACCATTTATCGTTCGTTAAATTTAAAGTCTATATAACATTTTTATTAACTAAAAAAAAATTTAAATGTGTTAAATTATAATCAGTGGTAAATTTTTTACCGTTTATTGGGTAAAAGTAAGTCTTTCAAAAGATTTTTATATTTATAATAACATTTAATATTTAGAAAGCAATATAAACAAAATTTGTGGATATTGAAATAAAAAAATTCCTATTAGAAAACCTTCAACCCCTAAAAACCAATTAAGAAACGAAATTTAAATAAATTATTACCCTAAGTTCACTAATCATTACAATCTTATTAAAATTTACTAGTCAGCATGTCAAAAAAATTTCCGCGCCATTATACATGATATGAACAAAGTAGACTTTATTCACAGATTGCGTGAATGCCAGGAGATGTCACTACTGGAATCAAACTTCTTATTTAATGTAATATTCGCTGTTTAAGGGATTCATTTTTCTTATAGTTAGGTGTGCTTGCCCACTATGTACTAATAAGAACTAGTAAAATGATCTTCAGATGGCATCACACAAGTAAAGAGAGGGGTTTCTACCATATTCTGCTTGTTTCTTATAATCTGAAATAGTAAATTTTGAATCCTAGTGTTTTTTTGGTTTTTAATCTGTTCGTCAGTTGAAAAGTCTTCATGACGTTTCGCCTACATCTCAGCATTTTCAAGTGATGCTTCCTCGACAGCTGCTTGGCTTGGAATGAACGTACTGGTCCTCTGTCGGCCTTTTTATAGTTTTGTGCTTGTGCCGGTTATATCTTGATTCTGCCTAATTGGTTTCCACGCTTCTCTGGGTGTGTGCCTCTTCTCGGCTCTGATATTTTGTCTTTCGGATTGCCCAATAATTTGTATATATATATATATATATATATATATATATATATATATATATATATATATATATATATATATATATATATATATATATTCTTGATTCTTGGTCCATAGATTATTTCATTTTTTCTTTGTTTTGTCTTTTCTTGGGTTTAGGTTCTATATTTAACAAAAAATGCAAAACAATTGAGGTTTCGCCCTTTATTTAAGGCATTTTCAAATTTTTTTTTCCTAAAAATATTTTTATACAATTAAAACATTCACATAAGAAACATATGTACAATTTTAAAAAACAAACAAGACACTTTAAAAACAGAATTTAAATTTTAAAAATATTTAATTTTACCGGTACACACCTTGACATTTTGTTACTCTATTACTAATGAAATTCAATCTTTACATCGTCTACTGAGGATACATGGAATGCGAGTGTGTTTTATTTTTTACATATTTTTTATATTTTACACGGCACAAAAAAAAAACAAAATACGTTTACTTTTATATTTAAGAGGATATTCAATTTTTGATTCTTATTTAACAGGATCGAATACTTAATATTTTTGTTTAAACTAGGCTTGTGTAAATGTGGCTCAAATTTTCCATATCTGTTCTGTCGTTAACAGTGTTTTTATCTTTTTTAATTTCTATCATTTCCTTTACCTGTAATTTTTGTTAATTCATATTTTTGTTTTTTATTATGTTACTGTTATAATCAAAAGTATGTTTTTCGTCCTGTGTGTGTTTGTTTAACGCTGTTGAGGCGTTTTCGTATATTTATGACCATTTAATCTGTTCTTTAGCAATTGGCCCGTCATGCCTATATATTTTTTGGGACTGTTTGTACAAGAGCTCGAATATATTACATTTGATTTATTCATGAGAGGAGTTTTACTTTTTAAATTTGTTAACAATATATTTAATTTATTATGTGACTTGTGCCATACGATAATATCATGATTTTTTAAAATGTATTTTATTTTTTCTGACAGCTCACTAGTGTAAGGTAATGCTACATATTTTGCTGTTTATCTTCTATGTTTTTGTTATTACGTTGTTATAAAATTTATATGTTCGTTTATCAATTATTTTGGTGATAGTCTTTTCATTGAAATTATTATTTATTAGTGTCTTTTTTACTTTTGCAGTATTTTTGGTCGGAATTCTGGAGACGTTAGGGAGATAGCACGATCAGACAGACCGATTATTAACTCAAAAAAATAGTGTTATAATCGGTCTGTCTGATCCATAATAAATTTTGAATCTCCAAATATATTTATTTGAATATCTCCTAAATTCATCGTAAATTATTAATTATTGAAAGTTATAGATTTGAAAATATTTGAATAATACACAGGATTCCGATAATCATTGTTTCAAACAACTAAGTCCAAAAAAATTGTTGTTCACGATCATAATCAAAAAATTTAAATAATGTTAACAACGCCAAATTTCACTTTATTCATCAAAGTTAAACACTAAATACTACGCTACACTGAACGATTAAGACAAACATAATCCAGGGAAAAGATACTGATTTTAATTGTAATCAGAATACTTTACAACAATAACAATGACAGAGTAACTTTCAGACATTTGACTGTAAATTTGACATGAATCAGAATTATCATTTTTAATTTGATAGCTCAATTTGACTCGGTTAACCAACATTTTTTAAGGAATGCATATCATTAACTTATTTTTTGGAGCAGATTTGAATATATTTTGAATATATGAGTAACATATATAATTGTGTTAGGAAATCCAGGAGAAGCACGAACCATTAATAATTAAATTATGAACTATGCAAATACTTTTTACTTTATAATAATTTATCGCCCTTATCCTAGAGTACTTTTGCTCAGTCATTAACGATGCGTTCCGATAGCTAACCATCTATAGAAATAAAAATTTCTAGTTTTAAAACATTGAAATGGAACACCTAACGTTATAATTTTTGTCGAGTTTCAGATAGCTTGCTTAATTTAAATTTATAAATATTTAATAATTTTTTTATATTTTTGTGGTGAAACTTTATTCAGCCTACACTAAAAATCCAATTTTGAATATAATCAATATATTAGTCAGTGAACTAAGTTAAGCTCTAATATCAATTAATTTTCAAACGGAAACTTGAATATATTTAATTTTAAATTTAGGAGTATCATATATCATTGTGTAAAGATATCTAGAAAATATGAATTTAAAAACGGTTATAAAATTTTCTAATAATTCTATGGAATATAAATCATTGATGCCATACAAAAAAACATATACAATGAGAATATAAAGTCTGCAATAAATTCATTTTTTAAAAACGCTGTTTTTTGAAAAATTGTTCAGGAACGTCGATTTAGGTGCATTTTTTTTCAATATATTAAATATTACAGGGTGACTCGAAAGAAGCTTCAATTATTTAATTTGTGACCCTCAATTTTTTGTACGCTTTTAGACTCCCTGCATCAAACTACTAATCGAAAAATACCTAGATATAAAATTCAAATACATCTGGTATTTGTTGATTATAGTTGTCGAGCTATGAGCCATATTTCAAGCAATGAATCATGCAATTATTGACTCCAGATACAGAAATCTTCTGAAACATATTTACAATGCAGCAACACTGCAAGTAAAGATAACAGAGGACTAGAAATACAGAGGATAAATATTGGTCGAGGGGTGCGACAGAGGGATACGATTTCCCTTAAACTCTTTAATAATGGGAAATCCCTTTAAACAACTAAACTGGGCATATAAGGGCATTAGCTTCGATGGTAGATATATCAGCCATTTACGTTTCGCGGATGACGTAGTATTAATAAGTAAAGATCTAGACAAGTTACAGGAAATGCTCTCTGGGTTGAAAAATGCTTCAGAGAAAGTGGGATTAAGCATAAACTTAGCAAAAACCGAAATAATGTATCCAAAGATACGCCACTTTACGTAGAAAACAACTAAATACAAAGAGTCGAGGAATCTGTATATTTAGGCTATCTTATTAGACTTGGGAAAGAAAACCAACAAGCGGAAATAAACAGAAGAATTACAGTGTCATGGACAGGCGTTGGAAGATTGGGATACATTCTTAAAAACCCTGATATTCCCATTAATTTGAAAAGAAGAGTATTTGACTAGTGCGTTCTCACAGTAATGACCAATGGAATAAAAACAACCACACTAACAATTAAAGTAGCCAATAAACTGCGTACTGCTCAGCGAGCAATAGAAAAAATTCTGGGAATATCATTACGTGACCCAATAAGGAGCGAAGAAGTAAGAAAACGCACGAAAGTGAAGAGTTGATAAAACGCATTGCTACTTTGAAATGGATCTGGGAAGGACACGTCGCAGAGTAAGACTATACAGGATGAACAAAACACATATTGCAATGGTGACCTGGGTCATTTAAAAGAAGGATCGGAAGATCCCCGAAAAGATGAATAGACGACATAAAGAGGAAAGTAGGTAGAAATTGGTACATGATTGGAGAAAATAGGTTGAAACAGGAGAGACTAGAGGAGGCCTATGTCCAGAAGTGGACCAAATTGGGCTGCTAGAGAGAGACAGAAAGAGAGAGACTCTATGCAAAAAAAAATTTCTATTAAATCTCCTATACCTAAATATAACTGTTTTCGATTTTGTAAACAATTAAAACTCGAAATACAATAACTCATTTGTTAATTTGTTACTTTGAGTTAATTTTAATTGAAAATGAAATTTGCTGAGGTAAAAGAATGGAAATTCTTATGACGATAAGACATTGCAATAGGGTTAGATCCCAAAAACAAGTATATCATTTATTTCAAGAAAAAAATTTCAAATCTTCCACCAGTTTCTCAATCGACAGTGAATAAGATTGAGCAGATGCCCAAGAAGCGGTCAATCGGTAACTAGTATGATAAAATAGTAGACGCGCAAAATAATCACCATATTAACTGCAAGGAGCTAGCTATAAACTTGGATTTTGCAAAGAGAAGGTTATTAAATATATTGCATATCAATAAATACCATTCTTTCAAAATGCTAGTCGTTCAAGGGTTTTATGAAAAAGCTTGTAACAAGCGTCTTCAAGTTTGTGAACTATTACAAGAAAAGTTTTTGAGATCCCATTTTTATTTAAAAAATTATTATTTCCGACGATTTGACATTTTGCTGAAATAATGATATCAACTCAAAAAATTACCAGTAATGATCGGATATAAACAAAATTGGATGAGAGAGGAACCACTCAGTATATATAAAAGGTAGCTACATGGGCTGAAATCTCGGGTAATATTGTTATGGGGCCAATCTTCTTTGATAAAAATTTAACTGATGAAAGATATATAAAATTTCTACAATACTATTTTTTTCCTGCTCTTTCAACGCTGCTTCCTGAAGAGCAGAATCTAAATTTACCCCATTTAAATATTTATTTCAACAAGACAGTGTTTCGTCACAGCAGAAGGTGGCTTAGACTAAGGGAATCTATTGAGTGACTGCCGAGGTCTGCAGGTTTAAACCACCTTGAATTCTTTTTGTGAAATTAACTTATATCTAGAAAATAGGGTTTATAAAAAATGCTGCTAATTATTAGAGTAGTCATAAATTATCAGAATCAATTCATAGATTGCTTAGGTTGTTGTTAATTAAATCAGTGACATCCTTAATATTTAATGATAAATTAATCGTTGTGGATAAATTGAAAATAGATACATTTGGTTATGAGATATGTAATAAAAAAAGATTCACAATTTTGCGAGGAGTCTAAAAGTGTACTACAGGGTTGTTCCTTATATTATGACAAGCTCAGGTGAGTTTATTATAGGAGTTAAAAAAAACTTTAAATACATACATTTTTTCTTTATCGTAAAAATATGTTACTAGAAAAAACAAATGCTTATGAAAAATTGTATTTTTGAAATAATTTCACTTTTTTTAATGATCCACCCGGTATATTACTAAATAAGAGAATAGAGCTTAAAATTTCCTTCTCAAAAATTTATAATGTTGCCTTTGTTTCCTCTAACTATTTTCGAAATATTAACCTCAAAATATTAAATATTTCAAAACCCATGTAAGGAATAAAACAAATGAAAATTAGGTTAATTATACAGTCTAACGACGGGTAAATTTTTTTTTAAGAATTAATGGTTAGAAATCAAATGTTTTCTGGCATAAATGTTTTAGAAACTTCGAATAAAAGAACATAATTACAAGTGCTCAATATGAGCATGAACAAAATAAATGAGAACTAGGGAAAATGCATTTTTAACAATGAAATAAACCAGAAAAACTAAAATCACATCACACCGACTCTACCTGAAACACCTTCTAGAAAAACTATCATAAACTTATCTTCGAGAACACTAAAAAGCATGCCTTCTCTAGACATCATAAGCTCTGTGGAATCTATACAAGTCGACGAAAACCATTCCGATGAGTTTTGGTGGAAAATGAAATCAACTTTGGAAGACAAGGAAAATCCAGTTCAAAATCTCTCCAAGCTAGAAGCATCAGCCTTAAAGGAACTTCGTTAGGATGAATCCATAAAGATTTCACCAACGGACAAGGGAAATACAATAGACATCGTAACGTACGACCAAAAAATCGGAGATATCCTGGAAAAAGGAAAATATAGACAATTACCTCGTGATCTCACTAAATCTATAGAGTTAAAAATCTACAGAACACTAAGGAAATACTAATATACCATATACTCGACAATCTGCGATCGGCGCTCACAGTAAGCCGCCACATCTTTACGGACTATCAAAAATTCATGAAAAGAACATACCATTGAGGCCAATAACCAGCTCTAGAGGATCCCCAACAAATACACTGACGAGGTTTCTTTTAAAAATCATACAACCTTTAGAAGGTAAGACGAACACATATGTTAAAAATTCCACACATTTCGTGAATAATATTAGTTGCATCAATAAGCTTTGATTTGGAAAGTCTGTATACTAATTTACCATTAGGGGAATCATTAAACATAATCAGAACTACACTTTCAAATGATACTACTTTATCAGATCGAACCACGTTACCACTGGACGGGGTGATGGATCTTTTGGAGTGTTGCCTTCGTAGTGCTTACTTTCAAGTAAAAGACAGGTTCTACGCTCAGGACGACGGGCTTCCGATGGGTTCTTCACTCTCTCCAGTCGTCGCCAATATATTCATGGAATGGTTCGAAACTCATGCCATAGAAACGGCAACAGTAAAACCGAAAGTCTGGTTAAGATATATCGATGATACCTTCATCATCTGGAAGGGCAATGCTCAAGAACTTAATGATTTCTTGAAACATCTAAATAACATTCGACCTACAATTAAGTTTACCATGAAAAAAGAGGTAAATGATCAATTGCCTTTCCTAGATGTCATGGTGAATCGCTCAAACGAAACTAATAAAACTTCAATATACAGAAAGCTAACACATACTGAACAATATCTTAATCATAGTTCCAATCATTATGTTGTAACAAAACGGGGAATTATACGCAACCTCTATAATCGCGCTATATCTATATGCAATAACGCCGAATCATTGGAAGAGGTAGCAAATATTAAATCCGATTATAACAGAATGGTAATCCTTTGAAACTAATTAAAGATGTTATAAATAACTTTAAAACAACGAACACTGGACAGCAAGAAACACATTCCTTCTTCACAATTCCGTACATTAAGGGAACTCCGCAGAAAATAAGATCAATTGCCAGCAGTTATAATATAAAAACGGCCTTTAAATCAGAAAATACACTTAAACCTCATTTAACAAAAACAAAACCAAAAACTACCAATAAGAAAGAATGTGTTTATAAAGTTCCATGTGAGTGTGGTGAAATATATATTGGAAAAACCAAACGACCACTAGAAGTTAGAATTAAGGAACATAAAACTTATACACAAAATAGGGAAACGTCGAGATCAGATATTGCAGAACACGCCTGGGAGAAACAACACCATATAAAATGGTCTGATTCTGCAGCAATATAGATGCAACCCAACATGAAAAGAAAAAGAAAATTTATAGAAGCAGCTTATATTAAAAACAATAATGGAATTTTCAGTAAACCGAGTGTTGAGATGCCTAATCTTTGGCAACCACTACTTTGTAACATCAAATCAATGAGGTGTGTACAGTAAAGCGAAACTTTGCGCTTCCATGGACACAATCCCTATAAAAACTTGTAGTGTTAGGACAAAACATTCAGTTTATATTTGGTAACAATTAGAGATACAACCTAATCGAAACGTCGTAAAAATAATTAAAAATAAAGACAATGCAAGTCCGACAGCCACATTTTAGGAAAACTTCTATTATTTAATCTAAAAGTCATAAACTTAGCAGTTTTAGTATTTTACATGAGAAAGTTTAAACTTAAGATTTTATAGATCTAATTAATAACTACCTGATATTTTAGAGAGCTTAAAAATAAAAACCTTTGCCTAAATTTAAAATGACCCCAAAGCTCGACATCGAAGATACGCAACCGAATCTAAACGAATCCTCAAAAGCCGCTTTCCAACATTATGTTGGAAGCCAACTTTTAGAGGGTTAGCTTGCTACCGTCGGAAAACCAATGAATTATTCTTGACACATTGCTGCAGTGCTGCCCCTATTAGTTCGCTGGATATGTTGGAGTTTACAGAGGTCAAAAAAAGGATTGTTTTAGTGGGAAAGTCACTTATTCTTTGTTTGTTTACGGACCTAAATTTCACAGGTTTTATTGTAAATCAAGGAAAAGGGTAACTTAATTTTATTTTACGGTTCGGTGAGAATCAAATTGGGATTACCACATCTTCATAGGTTGGTAATATTCAAGTCTTGGTAACTACATATTTCGGTTCTTTACGTTCAGTTAGAACGGTATCTTTACAAATTAATAGGGATATTTAATGTTAAATTCGATTATTATGGCCATTTTGCCTATTTGTTTATTTTTTTGTGTAATATGAAGTGGAGAATTTTTAAAAAATCAAAATTTTAATAAGAAAAAAAATCTATCTGCCATATTTAAATGGCTGTGTATATGTATTATCCTTTCAGGCAGATAAAATGAAAGAATATATGGAAACAGTTTATTTTCTGCAAATACCACTCTGGTCCTCTCTCCATACGTGTTTCGCCCAACAATCTCGTCAGTAGAGCTGTATTGAACTGTGAGCGCAGGAAACAACTGTTACATAAAACATAAATTCCTAAGTAAGTCGGTAGGATATTAAAAACTTGCCACCTATCGACTTCGATGTAAGACTTAAAAATATCACCAGTCGTGGGGAAAAGGTATTACACTACACCCCTGCTTAGTTGATACTTGACATATGTCACGATAAAATGGAGGAATATTCAGAAGTGAAGTTTAATGTTTGTGAATGTATGAGAAAAATAATAAAATTCTTCATGTTCAATTTGAACAATCCGATTATATTGTGGATATAAATATAACTAGAAAGTTTTAAGGGAGAGTTTTTTCTCTGATTTTCATATATTTTTTCTTTTTTTTTCGAAAGCTTCGCGTGGTTAAAAACTGGTTTACTTATGAAAGTTCAACAACCAGGGCCGATACTCCAGAGATCCTAGTTTTTGTTTTTTAGCTGGTCGGTCATAATATCCCTCTCCTTATATATATATATATATATATATATATATATATATATATATATATATATATATATATATATATATATACAGGGTGTCCAAGATAAGGATTCTAAGCATGAGGATCTCAGTACCTGTTGGAGTTACAGCTTAGGTTAAATTAGAAAAAAGTTGCGTACTTTGAAGCGTATTTACATGCCGTTGAGAAACTTTAAAAATTTTCATGGCCAGCTGAGATATTGGGGAAAAACGAAAATTTGACGAAATAGATTTTATTTTTTTGTGACTTTATTTTAAAAGATATTAAAAAACTAATAAAACTTTTTCATTGGCACTTTTTAGATAATACGTGATGGCGTTTTTAAATTTTATATCCGACGTTTTGTTTTCGAGAAACCATCATCAACTTTATTTTTTTATATGGCCCAAAAAAAAAGTATACCCTGTATCTGATTCCATTTTTTATTACAAATTCAACGATGTATCACATGTCATATTTTTTTTGTTAGACAAAAAAAAAATGCGATTTTTCTATTTTTTTAAACATATTTTTAAGTAGGCTTTGTAAACAAATAATGCTTTGACACTTTGACGTAAATACCTGTTATGAGTTATTGATCTCACATATTAGTTAATATCTATTTACAGAGCAATGAAGCTGAATGGAGCATAGTACTACTTAGAAACAAGAAAATTTAATCTACCATAAATTTAACCATAAGATAATCATTATTTTAATGATATACAAAGAATGATAAATTATTTAAAAATAACTAAAACAACAAATAAATTAACAATTTTTTTTATTCAATTTAAAGCAGGTGTTCAAACAGATTTCCGTTATTTTCCAGACATAAATATGATCTTCTTATGGTAGAATTTAAAACATCACGCAACATGTCAGGTGTAATACTGTTGAATGCATTAGTTACACATTCTCGTAACTGCTGCTCAGTCTCAAAAGAATGATGGTATATTTGGCTTTTAAGAAACCCCCAAAGAGAGAAGTCCATAGGGGTTAAGTCCGGAGATCGCACTGGCCAAGGCACTTCACTGGAGGTTCCAATCCACTTTCCAGGAAATCGCTGCGTAAGATACTCGCGAACCTGCCTAGAATTATGTGCAGGAGCACCGTCTTGTTGAAACCAACAGGTATTAACCTGTGCGAGAGGTAAATCCTCCAAGCAGTCTTCTAAATTATTTTGTAATAATTGAAGGTATCGTTCTCCAGTTAACGAACTATGGTAGATAAATGGACCTAGTATTTTGGTACCGAAAATTCCACACCACATATTAAACCCAAAACGCTCCTGATGTCTTGAAATTTTTTGAACACGCGGATTCTGTTGCGCCCAGTAATGAGTATTCCGGCGGTTAAAGACACCATTATTAGTGACTAGACTTTCGTCAGACCATATTATTTTTGCAGGGAAATTGATATCATCTTCACATGCGCGTGTATACCACTCACAGAAATGCCGGCGTCGTTCAAGATCCCTTGGTTTAAGTGCTTGGCAAATCCTAAATTTATAGGGGTGATATCTATTTTTACGCAAAATAAATTGAGCAGTGGATTTGGCTACTCCTATATTTTTTTCAATTTGCCTGCAAGAGATGTCAGGGTTCTCAACAACTGCTTGTAATACGTTATTTTGGGTTTCTTCGGAAGAATCCTTTTTTCGGGATGAAACTGGCTTTTTAAATGATCCATATTGTTTTAAATTTCGCGCCAACTGTAAGAAAATGGACTTACATGGTTGCTTTCTATCTGGAAATTTATTTAGATACATTGCTGCAGCATTTATAGTATTCTTCTGGCACAAAATGTAGCAGGTCAGCATGTCAAACTTTTCTTCATGACTATAATGGCCACCCGGCATATTCGACGATAATAACACAATAATAATTATTCAACAATAAACAATAACAACAGTAACAACAACGACAAGAACTCTACAAACAACTTAATAACTCTAAATCAACTTAACAATTATTATTTTATCTTGCCATAAACATTAAATTAAGTCATATGTGACAGAATAACAGGTATTTACGTCAAAGTGTCAAAGCATTATTTGTTTGCAAAGCCTACTTAAAAATATGTTTAAAAAAATAGAAAAATCGCATTTTTTTTTGTCTAACAAAAAAAATATGACATGTGATACATCGTTGAATTTGTAATAAAAAATGGAATCAGATACAGGGTATACTTTTTTTTGGGCCATATAAAGAAACAAAGTTGATGATGGTTTCTCGAAAACAAAACGTCGGATATAAAATTTAAAAACGCCATCACGTATTATCTAAAAAGTGCCAATGAAAAAGTTTTATTAGTTTTTTAATATCTTTTAAAATAAAGTCACAAAAAAATAAAATCTATTTCGTCAAATTTTCGTTTTTCCCCAATATCTCAGCTGGCCATGAAAATTTTTAAAGTTTCTCAACGGCATGTAAATACGCTTCAAAGTACGCAACTTTTTTCTAATTTAACCTAAGCTGTAACTCCAACAGGTACTGAGATCCCCATGCTTAGGATCCTTATCTTGGACACCCTGTATATATATATATATATATATATATATATATATATATATATATATATATATATATATATATATATAAAACACCATTTTTTATAAATACTAATAAAGTCTCATAAAAGGGCTTCAATAATAATAAAGATAGAAAATCAAACTTGACTAGGAAAAATAATTCTATAATCGCGAGGTTTATGACTTGTTCATATAGAAGTTTGTAATAAACTGTCTATGTATAATTTTGTTACGTCTTCGATTTGTTATTTCATATATCTAACAATTTTTGTGATATCGTGAACATAAAAAGCAGCGAAAATATATTTGTGGCATATTTTGAATCAAAGTTTTGAAATTATTAAGTCTTTGGCCCTTTTATTTGGCAAGTTAAATGATGGTTAAAACTGTTAAAACATGATCAAATGTTACATTCGAGTTTCCAGTATTTTTGAATCCAGGGGAAGAAGAGTGCCAGCCGAATAACGAAAATTGAAGTATTTATATAACGGATAATATCAAAGATATGAAAAATAAACAAAATGAGATAAAGTTCATACAAAAGTATGAAAATTTTCAAAAATTAAAACAATTTATTTTGAATTTTAATTTTAAAGATACGCCTAATAATAAACAACTTTACTTCGAAAAAGCAACCCTGTAGAAAAATAATTAAACAATAATGACCAATAACCTTTTATTCTTAAATCATTTTGCTTTCTTCAACTTATTATTATTTTTATTTCAAGCTATAAAGAACCTTCTAAAGACACTAACAACACATTAAAACTTTCTCCTTTTGTTTATTTTCTTACCCCAAAAGACTCGCTTTCCTAATTACTTTTTTATAAAGGCAATAAGCCCACACTATAAATCCTAATTTTAAGTCACTTTTAATTTTGGTTTCATCCATTACTATAAATTTAAGATATTTGGTCATTACTCTTTAATTCCATAATTATCTGCTTCGGAGATTAGAATATTATTAGAAACAACAAGCACAAGCTCAAACAACAAGCACAAGCACAAGCACAGGCACAAGGCACAGACTTGTTGCTTGTGCTTTTGCTTGTTGCTTGTTGCTTGTTGCTTGTTGCTTGTGCTTGTGCTTGTGCTTGTGCTTGTGCTTGTGCTTGTGCTTGTGCTTGTACTTGCGTTTGTTCTTATGTTTGTTGCTTGTGCTTTTGCTTGTTGCTTGTTGCATGTGCTTGTTGCATGTGCTTGTGCTTGTGCTTGTGCTTGTGCTTGTGCTTGTGCTTGTGCTTGTGCTTGTGTTTGTTGCTTGTGCTTTTGCTTGTTTCTTGTTGCTTGTTGCTTGTTGCCTGTTGCTTGTGCTTGTGCTTGTGTTTGTGTTTGTGTTTGTGCTTGTTGCTTGTTCTGATGCTTGTGCTGATGTTCGTGCTGATGCTAGTGCTTGTGCTTATACTGGTGTTTATGCTGATGCTGATGCTAGCAAAAAAACTTGGAAAAATAAAAATTCGCAAACCGTTCGGTTCGTTTTTGTCTCAAATTTTAGCTGATGGACGATTCTAACAAGCTTGCATGATAGGTAGACAAAATCCAACATTGTCGATCCAATATGGTGGTCAAAAATCCAATAAGGTAGCCAAATTTTTTAAATTCAACCAAATTGCACCAAATTTGGAATACGGGGTTTTTTTGGGATGGCCGATAATGAATTTCCAAAATCCTCTAGTTCAATATATCGGATCTAAGATGTCGAAAGTATTTTTTGAAAGTCAACCAATTTGCACCAAATTTGGTATATGTAAATTTTTAGAATTTCTGGTCACGAATTCAAGATAAAGTTTTCCAAATTCAAGATGGCGGATCCAAGATGGCGGACATTTTTAAAAATCAACCCATTTGTATAAGGGTAGATTTTCAAAATTCAAGATGGTGTACCCAATAATAGAGAAATTGACGGATTTTGTATTTCAGTGTATATTTGAAATTATTATAATCGGCCAAGCGCTTTCTATCTCTCTATCGGACCATCTTCAGGGCTCAGACCTTGTCAAAGGGCACACCTTAACCCTGCCAGTTTGAGAAAAGTCGCGAGCGTAGCCTCCACACAGAACAAGATGTATACAATTAAATGTCAATATGCACAGTGTATTGAATGGTCTAGTTTTAGTTTTGATTTTAAATGTTTCTAGAGTTTTTTTTTTAATTGTATACATCTTGTTCTGTGTGGAGGCTACGCTCGCGACTTTTCTCAAACTGGCAAGGTTAAGGTGTGCCCTTTGACAAGGTCTGAGCCCTGAGGATGATCCGATAGAGAGACCGAAAGCGCTTGGCCGATTGTAATAATTTCAAATATACACTGAAATACAAAATCCGTCAATTTCTTGATTTCTTCGGTGTACAACCTATTACTAACTTACCCAATAATAACCCAGTTCTCTATATAAGGTCCAGAATCTTTGATTTCGAAAGTAAGACGTAGAATTCGTGATCACCGACCCCAAAAATCCATGTATACCAAATTTGGTGCAGATTAGTTGATTTGACCGCTATATTGGATTCACCATACTCGCTAGCTTTTTAGGGGCGTCCGTCGGCTAAAATTGGAGCCAAGAACGATCCGATCAGTTTGCGAATTTTATTTTTCCAAGCTTTTTTTGCTTGACACTCGATTTTTCTATGGATTCCGGCCGCCATATTTGAGCTGCCATATTGGATTTTTCAAAGCCGCACTCAGCATGTGAAAGTAGACGCTTTACGCTTTAAAATGAGTCCTTGGTCGATTTTTTTGGTTGCTTCTAATTTTGGTCGTACCTCTGATCCTTTTGACGCGGATTTCTCATATATATATATATATATATATATATATATATATATATATATATATATATATATATATATATATATATATATCCGAAATGCCGTTTTCCAGCGTAATCTTTGTACAAGTTATTATTTTATTACGTAATATAATTTCAATATAATATTTTTTTAATGTCATTCATTACGATTTACTTTCTGTAACTGTACAAATTAACATTAACCATATTAAATACAGGATACCATTTTTTAAGTTGTCAGATACAAATAGCTTCAATTCCATCTTTACAGTTCACAGATATTCAATAATGAATCAGGACCGATATAGCAAAGGTCGTTTCATAAGTAAGTAAACCTAAAATATTCCATCAAATCCTATCAAACATGATCGCTTCAGTTAGGGTCTCTTATTCATTAATGCAAGGCATGCCCTGAATGTCCGTCAGGAATTCGAGTTTGCTAATAATTGATTCTTGGAAAATATTCATTAGTCGAACTATGCAGCATTAAAGAGAGACATGATGCAACTTGATTTGCTTTCATTACGAAAATCGATCAATCTTTAGTTGAAACTGGTATATAGCAAGCTTTTAATTAATTATCAAAACTCTAACACTAAAATTTATTTAGTTTAGCAAGATTTTATGAAAGTGACTATGTCTATCTTGAAACTAATGCCTTTTAAAAATTCCATTATAAACCGAACTCTGATGGAGCTACCTAGACGACTTTACGTATTAAAACCCTATGTCAAAAAACGGGTTAACCCAGTGACGGCTTGACCCCAAAGAAAATTGTAAATGAAAATAAGATAAACTAATAAATATAAGTACAAATATTTTTTTGATTTCTCCTGACAATTTAATGATTAAGCTTAAATCAATTTTTTTATCTAGATTATACGCGAACAGCAGTCATTTATTGAGATAATTTAACTTCGTCTAAATATTAATAATCTATCTGTATTACAGTATTACGCCTGGAAAATTTGTTGTCGCTTTGCTGGTTTGTAATTTTAATGCAATCAAAGCCAAGCGTATATGAAGTTGCCTATCTAAGACGCGGAGAATAATTTCGTCTGATAAGCTTCATGTAGATTGCAAGTCGGCTTGCAAACCTCTGTATAGTTTGCCCCACAAAATACCCCTCCACTATAAAAGTTTCTCTTATGCAATCCACTGAACGAGTATATGAACTTTTGCATGACGCTGCCAGTATCAAGTAATGGTTTCTTCTTCAAGCAGCAGTTAAACCATTCCTTTAGTTCAAGTTAGAATACAATCGTGGTATCTACTGTGCCGGTATTTCTATGAGTAATAGCTACTCTGTCGGTATTATAATTTTTGTGAAAGTGACTGTGTTTTTAATTTGACTAAGATAAGAAGTTATCTGCAGCAAAGATCTAACGTTAGCCCTGAAAATACGACTGACTAAATGTTACGTATATAGTGTTCTATATTATGGAATGGAAGCATGGACACTGAATCGAGAGGCAATGAGAAGACTTAACTCTTTTGAGATGTGGACCTATAGAAGAATTCAGAGGATTTCGTGGGTGGATCGAGTTACGAACGCCGAAGTGTTGAGAAGAATGGGGAAAGAAAAGGAAGTCGAGATAACAGTAAAACAGAGAAAATTGCAATATTTCGGACACATTATGCGAAGAGAAAGGTACAGCATCTTACGGCTCATTATCCAAGGCAAAATAAGTGGCAAAAGAGGCGTGGGACGACGACGAATTTCATGGCTAAAAAACCTAAGGGAATGGTTTGGATGCAGTTCAAAACAACTATTTAGAGCAACTGCCTCAAAAATTAAAATAGCGATTATGATTGCCAACCTCCGCAATGAAGAAGGCACTTGAAGAAGAAGAAGATATTTTGTTATGTTTTAAAGGGGCTTAAAATGTTTAACGAGAAAAAAGCATCCAAAATTAAGTGCTCTGTCCCAAACTTTGCAGACAAACACAGTAGCCGATTTCGATTTTCAAATTCAAAAGATTTCGAATTACAATGGAATTTATAAAAACCATCGTGTATGTGTTAAGACATCTTTAAGAATCTCTTGTAAGAGATCTAGAGAAGCAGTTAAATATAATGCAGTTTCTGCTCTCTCCCTTCCTGTAAGTGTAAATAAAACCAAGTGAGCGTTTTTTTATTTCTTAGAAAACATGAACGGCTCGTTGAATGGGGTGCAAGCAATTATAAAAAACCTATAAACCTTTGAACTACACATTTTTTCCAATTTACAAGGGGTTTGTTTTTTTCGCAAATAGTTCTGCAACAATTAGAATTGGCGAGTGGAGATCTGGGTGGGTTGTTGGTTGACGAAAGAGTCTTAAGCCACAATATTGTAATAAAAAATAAAACAATTACTCTGCTTCATTTCAATATTAGGAGTATTCGCAAAAATTTTGATCAGCTGTTGTTTCTTTCATTTCTGTGACATTATTGGTCTAAGTGAATGTTTCAGACTTATATAATATTCCTGGCTATACGGCCCATTACAATGAGGGAAATGTCAACAGGAATGATGGAGTTGTTGTATACATTGTTACTGAGATTTCACACGTGGAGGTAAGAGATAGCTATTTGAAAATAAGTAGAATTACTTTTAAATTAGAAAATATGAATTTTGGTGTGTCTACTGTCTACAAATCGCCTACGATTGGTGAGAATTTATTTATTAATGATTTAGAACATTATTTTGAAGAATACATATCGAATAATATTGAAATTTTTACTTCTTCTTCTTCTTAAAGTGCCTATCCTCTTTGGATGTTGGCTATCACATTGGTCCATATTACTTTATTCACTGCTGCTCTGAACAGACCTGTTGATGTCATTCCCGTCCATGTTCGTAGGTTGCGCAGCCATGATATTCGTCTTCGTCCAGCTGATCTCTGGCCTTCCATCTTCCCCTGCAGGATAAGTTGGAGCAGGCGATATTTCTCATTCCGCATGATATGTCCAAAGTACTCCAATTTTCTGCGTTTGACATTTGTAAGGTATTCCAGTTCTCCACCGATACGTTGTAAAATGTTTTCGTTTGATACGTGGTGTATCCAAGGAACCCTAAGCATGCCATCTCAAACGCATCTATACGTTTACATGAAGCATCGGTAAGGGTCCAGGCTTCTGCTCCATATAAGAGAGTTGAGAGTACATAGCATTTCAAAATCCTGATCCGCGTATGTATATTGAGGGATAGGTTACAGAGTATGTTGCGCAGCTTATTAAAAGTATCCCTTGCTTTCTCGATTCGGCTTCTTATTTCTCGAGAGTGATCCCAGTGCTTATTCAACGTGCAGTCTAGATATGTGATCGTCTCGGCCATTGTGAGAGTTACGTTGTTGGCAGTAAACTGTATATTGCCGACGTCGTTTTTACTGACAATAATCGTTTGCGTCTCCTTGCAGTTTATCTTCATACCATATCTGTTGCAAGCTGTCACTATTCGGTCGATAATTCTTTGAAGTCCCCCTGCAGTATCGGCTATAAGAACGGTATCATCAGTGTATCTTAGGTTGTTTATTACTTCTTCATTTACAATAATTCCATCTTCTATGTTGCCCAGTGCTTCTTTAAAGAGATGTTCTGAGTATACGTTGAATAGAAGTGGCGACAGTATACAACCCTGGCGTACTCCTCTCTTTATATTAAATTCTTCTGTTGTCTCATTCTCAATTCGTATAATAGCCTTTTGTTGTGAATATAGCTTTGATATTATCTCTCTGTCTCTGTCGTCGATTCCTGTCTCTTGTAGGATTGAAATCAGTTTACTGTGCTGCACTTTGTCAAATGCCTTTTCAAAATCTATGAAGCATGCAAAGACGTCGGCATTGATGTCACGTGCTCTTTGAATCAGAACATGCATGGAAAACAAGGCCTCCCTAGTGCCAAGTCCCTGTCTGAAGCCAAACTGCGTGTCACTTACGTTTTCATCGAGTTTTCTATATATTCGTGCTTGAATGATGTTAAGAAGAGCTTTTAAAGCGTGGCTCATCAAGCTGATTATTTTATGATCGGAGCACTTAGTTGCGTTCGTTTTTTTAGGAATCGGGATGAACATCGACAGTAGCCAGTCTTTTGGTATTTGACCGTTCATGTAAATTTTGTTAAAGAGGGTAGTCAGTAGTTTTATTTGTTCTGAGTCAATTAATTTGAGAACTTCTCCGTGTATCTGGTCTGGCCCGGGGGTTTTGTTATTTTTGAGTCTATTTATCGCTGATTCCACTTCCGCCTGTGTGATGGTAGGCCCCTCCCCGCCAACGACTGTATTCACAGTACTGTTGTTTTCATCTCCAAACAATTCCTCCATGTATTGCTTCCATCTTACACGTTTTTTGTCAGTTTCGGTGATGATGTTGTTGTCCGAGTCCAAGATTATTCCAGGACTCCGTTTACGGTAACTTCCTGTTGCTTCTTTTATTTTTTTATGGAGGTTGAAGCTGTCGTGTTTCGCTTGTAATATCTCAATTTCAACACATATTTCCTGTAGCCATCGTTCTTTAGCGTCTTTGATTGCTCTCAATACTCTTTTGTGTAGTTCTTTGTATTTCTCATTATTTCTGTTTTTGTATTGTCTTCTTTCTTCCATAAGTTCCAGGATAGTGTCTGTCATCCATTTTTGCCTTTTCATCATTCTATCAGGTTTCAGGTCTTCTTGTGTGATTGAAGTTATAGATGTTTTTATTTTGTTCCAGAGCTCTTCTACTTCTGCTTCATGGTTGTTGTTCTCTGATACACTATTAAGTTCGGGGGATATTAATATTAATATAAAAAATAATCAATGTCAAATGGTGAACGAATATCTTTCATTAATGGGGCGATATGGACTCATTCCTTATATTACTTTGCCTACAAGGGCAAACTCTTGCCTTGACCATATTTTTTTGAGAAATAAGTTAAAACTTAATAACGTGTCCTTTAATTCTTATAGACTGGAGACAGATGTAACAGGATCACTTACCGGTGATGCTTAATATATGTACCGATGGGAATAAAATTGATACCGAGTCAAAAACATATATTCACGAACACTTAGATTATAATAAACTAAAGCAAGAAATCTCGAATGTGAATTGGCGAGAGGTTTTACACACCCCTGATCCTGACTTGTCTATAAATATTTTTGTTGATACTTATAATAAAATTTTAAAAAACTGCACTACTAAACGATGTCTTTTAAAAATTAAAAAATGAATTTCTGTAGGATTGGTGCCGCTTGACTTTTTTTTGAATGTTTGTAGGAATCCTCTTTTTCTAATACAAATAAATTATTATAGGGCAGTTTGCACACGTAGTTGATGAACGTTATGTCGAAAACAAAATTTACATTATCAATTCAATTTGATTTTAGTAACCACACCATTTTAAATACGTGTAACCTCATGTAGCTTTTGTATAATAGTAAATATATTATACTAATTACCAGTGTTTATTTTATCTTGACAGCAAATAAAATATATAGAATTGTGTCATTAAAATTAATTTTCTGTAAAGTTTAAATAACAAACTACAATGGAAAATATGAGGTTATAAAAATAATATGTCGCAATGTGTTCGTTAATTATTTGTACATATGTTTAAGTTACAAAAGTTTTACTGAAATTATGGTAATTGAGTTTTAATAATAAATTGTTTTAAATTATACAAAACATGTTTTTACCATCGTTAGTGTTCGGTTTATTTTGGTGTGTGCTATTAAATCAAATCATTATGATATTATATATATGGCGATGTATTATGTTGAACAAGAGCAATATTTCAGTGAGAACCTGATATTTATATTGTAACTCTATATTTTATCAGGAAGTAATTTAAAACTGTTTCAATTTATTAATTTTTGCTACTTAAGCAATGAGAGTATCAGCGTAAATTTTTCCAAAAACTTTTTCTGGCATTTACCTATAAAAAAAGTTAGAGTGTATACAGCGTGGTCTATTTTATTGATACATGAATCTAGATTTAAGAGATATAAAGTGATTAAATGGAAATATATAGTAATAATAGTCCAACAATATAATAACTAAACATATAACATAATATTTTAGATGGAAAAAAAAAACAGAAAAAATTCATTTCAGTATTTCTACACAGTTACATATACAAATCTACATACAATAGGGTGTTAAAATAACACAAATAGCATTCATAAAACAAATGTAAACAAAGTAGAGATCTAAGAAAACAATGACTAGTATACAAACACAAAATGACACTGGCAAATATATACCAGAAAACTATTCTTTTTCCTATTATATGCGGTCCTAAACTGATGTATATTCAAATACTTAAGACAAGGGGGAATTCTATTATCAAAATGTGGAGCTGGATATGAACATTTCTTAAACAAAGCTGTGGAGTGTCTAGGAACATCCAACCATCGTTCCCGTCTAGTACTGAGCGCATTAATTCGATTTTGAAGTACAAGCTTATTCGACAGGTACTGGGGTGTGCGTGAAATATTTTTTTTATAAATAAACACAGCAAAGTATAAATCTCTTTGCCTGTCTGGTGTTTATCAACTCAAGTCCCCAAGGTGTTTCAAAATGTAATCAAATTTCCTAAAGCAACAAAGAAAACGACAGCAAGAGTTCTGTACCCTCTGAATACATTTTTTTTTTGTATGGAATTTAAAAACGTCTCTTAGACAAAATTGCACACCAGCGACTGTAACAACATAACCTTTAGATTCCGTGATAACACTCGGCGATTACCGTATAACACCTTTAGACTATAAAATGACTTCTTCAGTAACAAATCTACATGGGGTGTGAATGTCACCCTTCTATCAATTAACAATCCTTGAGACTTTAATACAGTTTCCACTCGCAAGTACACACCTGCCACCCGAAAGTATGGCTTTACCTTATCTACTTTAACACCTCTAAAGTAATTAACTACTGCGATTTCTACGATTAAGTCTATAACCATCAATCGCAAGGCTGAGTATACCAACCGACAACCGAGTCGCCGAAATGCTAACCATATCAAACTCATTACTCCGAATTAAATCCACCAGCTTCGCAAAACTCGTAAAAATAGACCTTATATTTATACGTTCAAACTTAATTTGACCTCTTTTCATTCTAGGTGTTATATGCGAAACGAAACAAAAAAATGTTTACCAGTGTCAAAGGTTAAGAAAACAACGCAAAATTAAACAAGCTCAAAAATAAGTAAATTATTATCCTAAAACTTTCAATACTACATTATTTTTCCTTTTCCTTTTAGTTCCATTAAAATGTCAATAAATATTTATTTCATTGATACATTATTTGTTCACTTGCAGATTTAATTTTCGCTGCGAGATTTGTACTAGCAGTAGATTTTTGACTGCTAGTTGAGCTAGATCGGGTAACAATGATGCTGACCTGCTGATTTTCTCTCACTCCTGATCGGCCCGCAGGGTGCTTTAGTCGCGACACTGTTGCTAGGGCTCTGGGCGAGGGGCCAACAGAAGGGTCAGATTTAGTCGGATGTTCACGAGCTCTAGGTGTGAGGTGCAGAAATAAAGTTAAATACATCACCCGTGACGTTGACGTTGCCAGTTGCTCCAGATAAAGGTTTATAGTTTACAAGTTGTCCATACCCATAAATGTCCTCTCCTATATGCAATCTATCAGCTTTGATATACGCAACCAGCATTTCACTTTTTGTCTCCTTTAAGTTCTCTAACAGTACCGTCTTTATCTCACGATCCTTGGGAGAAAAATCTTTATCTATTGCAATAGATTTACCTTTCGGCCCAAAAGTGTTCATAAGATCTTTTACTTTTGGTAAATATGAAGTCAACCTAACCAGAACGGGCCTTCTTGTATTTTCTTATTCACCAATTTACTGTATATGATCAATTTCGCATAAATTAAGATTTAATCCGACGAGACTTTTAAACTGAGATACAATCAAGCTGCAAGTTCAATGTTACGGTGCTACACTGTACTCAGACCGAATACAAAGATATTGTTTTTACAATCATTCCTTTCTAAACTGTCTAGTTTTTTCTTCAACTCGTCGTTCTCACTTTTGAGGTTTGAAATTACTAAGCTGAAACTGCTTCTATCAGCACGAAGCTTTTTAATAGTCTCTTGTTGTCCTATTTTGCTGTTGAAAGTAGTAACGTCGCAAACAATCAGACGAAATTCCAGGTTATTTTCCGACTCAACAATTACTTTTCCCCCTTTAATCACTAATCACTATAAAATTTATATGTAGGAAAAACTTATAAACTGAAAATGTTGTTTTCTTGCTCGAAATTAAATATTTTAGTTCAAATAAAGCGATTTCCAATAAGAGACGAGAATCAAGCAAACAACCATGCACCATCTTACTTTAAAGAATACAGAAGACGCACGCAGCATGAAACCTTCCAGACGTAGCATGAGAGCATCCCAATAAAAATTTCATATAGGCTACCTAAGTGACCTTCCAAGAACATTTCAGGAGGTTTATGGATATTTTTTTTAAAGAAACATAAGAAAATGTTGAGCTTTAGCTCTGAAATCTGATACCTGTCAAAAATTATTGGGCTAAGAATTTAAAGGTGAGTCCGTTGCTGACTTCCTCCGTAATGTCCAAAGTTATTTATGTCCTAGATTTGTGAGTTTTTATCGGTTATAGAGGTAGCTAAAATTTAATTTAAATAAACAGATCCGCTACCTCGTATACAAGTCGAATTGGCAACTTTCTTTTCTTAAATTCAGTTGAAAAGAAAAATTGAAATTAGCTAAATAGCATGCTAATACCGGGAATCTTGAGTCTCACTAATAGCATGTTTTCAAATCTTGATAACCTATATAGCTGTTGCGGGAATAATTCGGGTGCTGATATGTATATTCAGATTTAACCGTAACCAACGTTAGAAAAAATAAAGGAGAAAGAGCTCTATTTTCATAAAATAAATTCGAAACCCTCAACGTATTTATGTATATTTAACCTCAAAACTCCCGTATCCTCGGCTCTGTATAAAATTAAACGGAAAGCCACTTAAACTAATATTAAATTATAAAACCAAAATGTGGTTTTATTAAATTGTTTTTCGTTCTACCATCCCTAACTTTTGAAGTTATTTAACGAACATTAAACAAAGATATTCCTCGAACTTGTTCATAGAAGAGGACTGTTTCTTGCTCTCTATTATGTTTGCTGCTTGTTTTGGTAAAGGTTGGGTTTATATTACGACAAATATATACGGGATGTTTTGAAAAAGGTTTTTATATCCGAGGAGATAATTTTCAGGAGCTTATTAAGTAAAAGTGCAATGTTAAGTCATATTTAAGTACATTGGCTTACTAACTTTAACTTTGCTATATCAACGTGGTATAAGATTTTTTGAACTTTAAATTATGCTCAGCAAAAAAAAAACATTTACATGGATACAGTGTTCAGGGATCAACAACCCATTTTAGACGAACCAGTTTTGGGATAGTTTCTGAGGACGACAGTGTATTTTTGTTGCTACTCAACCTTCAGTAACTAAGAAATAAGGCTGATAAAGTATATATCATTTTAGAAGAGTTAAACTTTTCAGAAATTATCCTTGTCAAAAAACACTTACTGACTAAACCAAATGAAGCTTATTATTCCGAACTGTAATTTAGCTTCAACATTTTGAAGGAGCCAGGAGGAACTTGAATATTTGCTAAATTTATATATATATATATATATATATATATATATATATATATATATATATATATATAGATGATGGTTTGTACCGACTGCGGTGGCCTGACGAGTCCCATATTAGGACGAAACAGCGCTGTCGCCATCTGTCGGACCCGGAGTTATTCCATACTTTGGAGTGCTCCGCACTTTTTAATACGAGAATCATGTAGATTGACAAATTTTCACGTCCGCTTCGCCAATATTTTATTCTATTTTATATTATATATATATATATATATATATATATATATATATATATATATATATATATATATGTTATATCGTAGATTTTCACGGATGGTAGAATGAATAGTTTGGTTATTCCGGGTTTCAATCCGTTTGTTCAAAAAATCAACCAAATATACAAGAAAACAGATGGCGCACTTATGGGGTCCTCGCTTTCACCAGTCATAGTCAACCTTTTCATAATATATTTTGAACAAGAGGCACTGCAAAAGGCACCTTTAAAACCGAAATTTTGGAAACGCTATGTTGATGATATCTTTATAATATGGCCACATGGAAAACAACACCTGGACGATTTCCTCATATATCTTAACAATATCCACCACAGAATCCAATTCACGCTAGAAATCGAACAAGAAAAGAAACTTCCTTTTTTGGACCTGCTATTAACTAGGAAACTCAACAACACCTTGGGCTTCGGCGTATATCGGACACCCACACATACCGACCGATATCTCAATGCAGCGTCACATCATCATCCCTCTCAAAAACAGGCAGTAGTCAATACATTATTATCAAGGTCTCTCCGTCTAACAGAACTTGACACAAAACAAGACGAAATAAGTCCCATTTCAACAGCTCTAGAACGGAATGGTTTCTCACAAGCAGATATAAAGAAAGCCATAAAAAGACAAGAGAAGATTACAACAAGGGCCAAAGACCAAGATCAAACAAGAAACAAAGCCATAATACCATACATAAAAGGAATAACAGACAGAATCGGAAGAATCTTAAGAAAACACAACATATAGCCCATATTTAAACCACAAAAAACAATAGCCAACATCCTGGGAAATCCCAAAGACAGGACCAATCTTGAAAATCATGGCGTTTACAGCATTCCATGTGCAATTGTCATCAAACTTATATAGGACAAACAAACAGGCGCATATCAGCAAGAATTCAAGAACATAAAAATAGCACCAAAAACAAACAGACAACCTCAGCCCTATTTCAACATCACCAAACAACCGGACATACCATCGACTTCGAAAAAACAAAAGAAATAGCACCAGTACAGAACTACAAGGTACGCGTCATAAGAGAGGCCCTAGAAATCAAAAAAGCGGGAGAGCTAAATAAACGAGACGATGCTATAAATTTTTCATCTACATGGAAAACATTAATAAACAATCAAGAAAGAAAACAACAAAAATCAACTAGTACACGAGAGACCTGCATACAAGAACAAAATATATCGCACTCGGGAGAGGGGAGGAGCCTGAGAAACCGTCCATCCAGTCAAGCAGCGAGCCGGCTAAACAAAACTCGAAATTCTTCAGAGGTCACCATCAGTTCTCAGCGAGTAACGAGACAAACCGCACTTGAAAATGCCAAATGAGATTTTGGCGAAACGTCGTGAAAACGATTTTTTGAACGAACGGATTGAAACCCGGAATAACCAAACTATTCATATATATATATATATATATATATATATATATATATATATATATATATATATATATATATATATATATATATATTTGCATATTAACTTATTCTATGTTTGTCACGGTTCCAATTTTCGCTCAAGTTGACTATAACAGTGTCTAGGGGCCTGATAGAAGACGTACATCAACAGTCTTACTCAGACCTGTTCATGCCAATCTTTAAACAAGTTATTTTGCATGATTTCGATTTCTAGTAGATTACCGTGTCCTTTTGGTTGTTGTCTTTTAGTTTAGATATAGTGAAACACATTTGAAAATCTTGTGTAATATTTTTTCTACATTTAAAGATAAGAAAAGTATTTCAATTTTGTTTTATCTACACATATATCTGTTTGAAAACATATTATTTTCTAGTCGTCAGTTGTTTTACTTGGCCTATAACAATCTGTCTAATTTGACTCTCCTTAATCGAAGACACTGGGCTAGTACACTATAATTTTTTTTGGTAAAGTCAGTGTTTTCTAACTATGAGCTGAAAATATTTTAAGAACCTTGAAGGAGCCGTAGATTACTGATATTCCAATGATATTGATTCTGATATTTTGGCATTACCTCCAGAAGTCGACGAGTTAACTGACGAGGATGATATAAACGATGATAATTTAGATATTACCGTGATGAAAGATATTTCAGGAGGAACAGAAATTTCTATAGACACTGAAGTATCAGATTATTTAAAAGTCACTGAAAATAAGATTCGATCTGATTAAGAAAATAATCGCCCATTTTCTTCTTTTACCAAAAGAAAAAAAGTCAGAACTTCATTTTATGATGATTACTCAGGTGCTAAAAATTGTAAAGACAAATTGGAAAAGATGAAAAAAAATGTATTGCCAGTCCGTTAGAAATATTTGAACAGTTTTTTGATGACGCGTTTTTAGACCTTCTGATAAGAGAAACGCTAAGATGTACAACCGAACAAAAAGAACATAAGTGATTCCTTACTCGTGAGAACTTGACTATGATTGTTGGTTTTTTGATATTCATTGGATATCATACATTGGCTAGCGAACGAGATAATTGGTCCGAAAAAGAGAACTTGGTAATTTCGGTAGTAAAAAACGCCTTTAGTAGACATACCTACACTGAGATAAAATCTTTGATAATTTTGATGAGAGAACATTCAAAATAAGACCTTTGATGGAAGCGGTAAATAATCGTTTTCAAAAATGGGGCATTTTTCATAAATTCCTCGTCACTAGATGAAATGGTTGTGAAATATCTAGAGATAATGTGCTACAGGCTCTAATAAGTACTAATAATTACTCGGGGACATGTGATGTTCGATTCCGCGAAAGAAGCTATAGGGTATCTATCGAGTGTTGCTACACTGTTTCTGTTTGTTTTCTCCCGACCGATATTCTGAGCTTGTAAGTATCATAAAATCCATTAAAAATAAGAATTCATGATGAGATGATGGAATATCTGGAATATTATGTTTCAATTTACTAAATAATGTGCTACAGGCTTTAATAAGAACTATTAATTACTCATGGAAGTGTGGTGTTTTCCCTTCTTAGCTGGGACTAGCCAGGATTGTTTCCGTCTTATCGACACTTTTCAGAGTTGAAAAAAATTAATAGAGGAGAATTCTTTCAATCCAAGAACACTGATTCATAGTTACGGCCATATCAGCATAATAGTCACATTGTTAAAAATAACCTTAAATTTAATACAAATTTAATGTACATCAAATTTAATGAATTTGTAATTTCACTCGTGAATAATTTACATTTACTTTGAATGGTATTTAGATTTCAATAAAGTAACTGAAAATATATTTTAACTTTCTGTACATTAAAATTAATTCACATGTACCTTAACATTCAAAGAATTTACATTAATATTCATGGTTCATTGTATGAGATTTCGGGAGATAGTGTACTTGTATTGAACTTTTTATTAAGTATGATATAAGTTGATTAAATGACCCAATTTTCTTATGATTAGGTATAGGTGTCTGACGGTACCGACGGAATCCAATGAGTTCGAAACAGGAGTACAGATGACGGTAGGTCTCTGAGAAAAATTTCCACCCTTTCCTGGTAGCAGAATTTTTTACCTTGTGACACGTTTTTACGTAGGCGGGGAGCAATAGGAACAGGTCGTGCTCTTCGGCTCTTCTTCGTTCACGGCAGTGGAAAATCGGTCAGTGGATATTTCTCGTGCAGATAGTCATCGGTCAAATGCTCAGCGCAGGGGTATCGGGTCAGCGGCATCTACGTATATTCGGGATATCCCTGCTCTCTCAACTGATCAACGGTTTGACTGCCTGAAGGTCAAAACATCCACTCGGTGGTCGGTTTTCGGGCGCCACCCTCGGGATTTAATGTGGTTGAGGGCCCACTTTATGCATCGGGCAGCTTGTTACAGTGGAGAAACGGCAAGCCAGGGGTCAAATGCGTTTATTAGTGCTGGCTGCCGGCTGCCAATTGTTACATGTAATGGTAAAAATGGGACTAAGTAATAAAACAAACGGTTATAAAACATCCTGTATCCTGTATTCCATTCTTTTATACAAAGACATGGCCTAAAACTAACTTAAAATCTAAGATATACAACAATATTAACAAATAAACGGTCTGGAGGGCAAGAGTATGTTTTGAGAGCTGTTCACGGTAGCTCATACTGTTCGGTTGCGCTGAAAACGGTAACCCGGTGGTATCATTCGCGACGCTATTCACGTACCTCGTACTATACGGTTGCGACGCTATTCACGACGGCTTGTACGCAAATTATCGCGCCTCGTATTTAAAATCCGCGTTCACGGTTCACGGCACTTCGTATTAAAATTCGACCGACGGCGGTATACGCGGTATGTAACAATAACA
Source organism: Diaprepes abbreviatus (assembly GCA_034092305.1). Classification (NCBI taxonomy): domain Eukaryota; kingdom Metazoa; phylum Arthropoda; class Insecta; order Coleoptera; family Curculionidae; genus Diaprepes; species Diaprepes abbreviatus. The sequence goes on from JASJET010000129.1 coordinate 8,240,663, forward strand.
CGGCATCGATCGGCGATAGGCGGCGTCTCTACACAGCGACGGTCTTTACACGCGGCGGCGGCGATAAGCATCGGGGCGGCAGTTGTTTAGCGCCCTTGTCAACGGACATCGGAGGGCACCTGGCGGTAAAACACATTCCTGGTCATTACGGAAACAATAACAAACTTACGGCATCAGTGCGTGTGTGTATCGGTGACGGTAGCAAGGAAAGAAAGAAACTGACGCTGCCCGTTCTTATAAGGGTCCTCGACAGCGTCAGCAGGATGGAGCGACATTGCCCGTTCTTATAAGGGTCCTCGACAATGCCGACCAATAGCGGTAGGAAATTAGGAAAGGAACCGTCACTGCCCGTTCTTATAAGGGTCCTCGACAGTGACGATAGGATGACACAACATTGCCCGTTTTTATAAGGGTCCTGGCAATGCTGGCCATTAGATGGGTAGGACGTAAGGAAAGAAGTGTATGGTAAACACCATATACACACAAGCCTAACCTCACCTACATTACTAGACCAGGAAGGCGCGGCTCAGCAGGCGACCCAGTCCAGTCCGTTTGGACTGTTGACCCGGGTGGAGAACGTATAGTTCTCAGCGAAATAATGGTCTGCTCGGACTTAAATAGATGGCTCGAGCTCCCACTACGCTGACGTGTGACGGTGTGCGGTGATCGCGCATACGATACTGCTGTATGCGGCGCACGATTACTATGGTCGGACGCTCTGAAAATCTCGGAAAATTATATTTCCCGGTATAGCGCGGTGAATCTAATTATATTCCGGTAATATTTACACTTTAAGCAATCTTTTTTCCCAAGAATCAGATTTTTCGGATGTAAAATAAATGAATTACATCCCGGCGATCATACACTTGCCCAAAAATTTAGTAACTTCGTTACAACCTCTTATTAATATTGGTGCATTAAATATGTCATAACATATCTTAAGTTCAATGAATACTGCCTGTATATTTAATGTACATAGTCGCCTTAAAAAGTAATGTAAATTTAATGTATGGGTATATTAAATTTAATGAAATCCATTAATTTAGATTAATGTAAAAATTTCCTTTTTACACTGCATGAAATTAGCTATCTGTACTCTTCTGCCAACTTCCCATGAACTATTAAAATTTGGAAATTTACAACGTCAATAGTTTTTAGTGTTTGTAGTAAAAAACATCACACGTGCTAATTTTCCATTTAAGTAATTTAGCTAATGTTCCAGTTCTAGTCTCGTCTGCTTTGTTGTTTTAAACATAAAAGCTTTATTTTCGTAAAATGACTTGAAAGTTTATAAGACAATGGAAGTTTGTTATGATATATAACCGGGCCGTATATAATTCACAATGCTTTTAAATTGATTTTTCTTAAGCGCTTTCTTTGTTACATAAAGAACAGGTACCATTATAATAATAGGCATTGGATAATGTATGTAAAAAGCTTTTCTCAAACCTACGTCAACGTCAAATGGTTTCAGTCGGAAAACATTTGTCCGCAGCAATCTAAAGCTATTTAAGTTTTGGTAGATTTGTTAAGTGGTAAAACGTTTTCGTAGTTTAATAAGTTTAGTTTAATTGAAAATGGAGCAAATGTCGCGAATTATATTAATTGTTTTAATTAAAAGAAGTTTGTGGATACGGTTATAGTTATTCAGCCTAGATTATTAAGGATTAGAATTGAAATTGAAATAAAATATGAAATCTTAGATACAAGAACTGTTTCACAGTAACATTCAGTAGAGAATGGTACACACAAAATAAAAAAGAAATACCTCCGTAGCTATGAAAAAATAGTACTGAAATGTTGGTATGTTATATAATAAATAAAGGCTCACTAATCCAGACCATAAACAACTTTTGGCATTATCAAGGAACTCAAAAACGGACTCACCACCATCCTCATGGTCCAAAATTTTGACGTACGGATGGCAACGCTACCCTCTGCTCATCCCTCCATAGGCGTTTCAACTACTTTATGGTTTCGTCAGTGGGGCTATTTCGGACCAAGAACAACATTCGCAGGAAATAACTTATATATGAAATATAAGTTCCAAAGTATGTCGGCAGGATATTGCAAATCTGCCACCTACCGACCACGGTGTCAGACTGAAAAATATCGCCAGTTGAACTACATCTATGAATCATCGGAGTAGTGAGAAATTTTTTAAAAATCTAAATTTCAGTAAAAAATAAAGAAATCTATCTGCTTTATTTAAATAGTTGTTATATATGTATTCTCCTTTCAGGCAGAGAAATGAAAACAATATATACAAACAGTTTATTTTCTGCAAATACCACTCTGGTCCTCTCTCCATACGCATTTCGACCACCTTGTGGTCTCGTCAGTGCTACAAAACATCATCTAAGAATAAAAACTTCATTTCTTAAGAAATTAAAAATAATATTTTATATAATACCTTTTTAAATAAATCATGATACCGAGCAGTTTCGCACTTCCTCCAGGGAATATTGATTCACACCAGGTATACAAAGATACCAAAAGTGTGAAGCTCTGTGGGAACCCTTGCCATGGTATCGGGTCCTAGGTGACGTAGTCTGTTGTATTTCCTACGAACTTTCGGAAGGTTCGCGCGGTTGCAAGGAGAACTGTTTTCTGAATCTGTTTATACAGATGCTCACAAAGGCCCAGTCCCTTGATGTTCTGCAGGAGGTTTTTTGGTATCACTCCAGTTGTTGATAAAATTATAGAAATCGTTTGGACGCTGTTTATTGCCCATTGTCTTCGGGTTTGCACCTCCAAATGTCTATATTTGGCGATCTTCTCCTTGTATGTTGGCCTTAGGTTGTTGTTATTACGTACAGCAATGTCGATTAGTGTAGTTCGCCTAGAAATTTTATCTGTTAGTATAATGTCTGGTCTATTATGAGCAACTGTCTGATCCGTCAAAACCATCCGGTCCCAATATAACTTGAGCTGGTTCCTTTCGAGAATAAGCTCCGGATTGTATTTGTAATAAGGTACTTTTCCTACCTACAATGGGTTTGACTTAGCTACTAACTCTTGATGGAGTATCTTAGCAGCTGTGTTGTGTCTTTCCTTATATTCGATTGCGACAAATGCTTGGTATCCTCGACTTATGTGCTGAATTGTCTCTGATGTTCGAAAACTATATCTACATGAGTTATTTTCTATTAACGGATCTCTGATGATGAATTTCCGATAGTTCCTCGTCGGAAAAACCTGGTTTTGGATAGCTAAAAAAAATCTCTTCGTTTCCGGAAACTTCTGTCCTGAAATCAATCAGTAGTTCGACGCTGAGTTGTCGACATTATCCTGATTGACCTCATTTGGATGCCATCCATGAAGTGGTTTCTGCAGCCAGGTTTGTAACTTCTCTTGGTCTGTTTGGTGGTAAGAAGCAATATCCTGTTCACTCAGCAGTAGTTGCGTTGAATCGTCTGCCTCACATATTGCTCGTGAAAAAGTCCGCTAATCTGTGGAAATATGAACATAAGTTTAATATTTCCTGGTCGAGCTGCTTACCAATATCCACCAATCATATTTCTCCTTGATGCCATGGAAGCATTGTAAGTTCAATAGCACTCCGGAAGTGATGTTCTTGTGTTTTTGTTAGAAGTGTTCTTATTTTGCTTTGCAGGTTTTGGATATACGTCCTGTTCCATTTTACAATTCCAAAACAATTTATTTTTTAATATATTTTTAAAATTTTTTAATATTTACAAGTTTCTAAAAATTTTGCCTAATATTTTAGCTACGACATATCAAAGTTTCAAGCAAAGAAAAAGGAAAGAAAATATAGAAACAGTTTATTTCTTGCAAATACAACGCTGATCCTCTCTCTCTTCCTATTGTGTGGACCACGTCATAGTCTCGTTAGCGGAGCTCTATCGAACCGAGAGCAACACTCGCAGGAAACAATTGCTATATCAAATATAAATTCTGAAATCTGTCGGCAGGATACAAAGCCCTGCGTACTTCGATGTCACTAGTGAGAGATGTTTGGAGTTACTTCAAAATACACTAATAATTTTTGTATCTAGTCCTATAAAAACCCGATATGTTCCAGAGTGATCTTGTTTTCCAATAAGATGAAACGCTGCCCTACTACGCTGCCCCTGTCTGTATTTATTTGGATGAGGATTTTCTAAATCGTTGGACAGGCAGAAGAAGAATAATTGAGTGGCTAGTCAGATCACCAGATTTGATCCCGCTTGATTAATTTTGTGAATATACTTAAAAACTTAAATTTACTTGACCCAGCTAGACAATTTAGGAGTCGTAAAAGTGTGAGCACACCAAAAAGTACAAAACATGACCGCAGATGTCATCGAAAATGTTCAAAAAAAATATTCATCGACTTAGAGATTGACAGATTCTAACGTAGCCCAGCTTGAACATTTTATTTAGATCGTACCATGTTTTTAATACTTTCAATATATTATTAAATATAAAAGTCACCTCCTACTTACTGCAAATAAATACTCTGGAATTAAATGAGATTTTTTTTCCTTGTGGTATAAAAGTAAATATAAATCATTTACACCTAGTATTTAGCAAAAACTGAGAATTTAATGTTAAAAAGATAGCTTTCTAATTAGACTTCTTAGGTGAACAATGAACAGAATTTAATAAGAAATATATTTATTTAGATTTATGTACAACAATTTCATAATGAGATTTTGACTGGATTTTCAGCTCGTTTTTAATTACAGGACTTCTTTTATTCACTTTATGACTGAGGCAATAAAAGCGCATTTGTCATTTTAATAAGCTAAGTAGAAAACGCACAGATCAAAATATTTATATTTCATAAAAACTTACGATCCGTAAGCATTATAACTGAAAATATAGGGATACAATCTCTTGAAAAACATAGAGTTTATGTGCTTTGCCCAACAATAGATATGATGAAGAAATAGCAACCATTAACATGATTTGAAGGCTCTCTCCAGATTATTGGGACAGTAAACCGCACAGATCGTTTTTTACTACAGACTTGAAGCACATGCATTACAGCAGATATGTGGCGCCCACTGTTTGTCTTGATCCCCAATATTGCAACTGAAATAAAGCTAATATGTCTTTTTTATCAATGGGGTAATAAACCGCTTCTGAGACGCAAAAATTACCTCACCACAAACATAACTGAAGTGATCTGGATTGTTTACACAATTTCGAGACATCTTACAATCTCAACTATTCGATTCTACTCACTAACTTCGACTGACTAACCCCTCTGCTTTGTTGCTACTTATATACCCAAATATGCTTCTACATTTTTAGAGAATAACTCACAATTTTCTATTCAATTCCATAATATTCGCAATAGTGGCGTTTGTCATTTGTTTGTATAAAGGGGCTGTTCAGTACAAAGCAGTAAAAGTCGATTTACATGGATTTAAATCTAACTTAAACTCTGGAGAGTTAGGATATCGTATATGAAGTCATACCTGGAGATCCCCCAGGTGGTGTTGTCAAGTTGTGCACAATTTCCTTAACTTGGGGAAAACGTATATTTGCCAACGCCGCATCCCTCTATTGTTATTACAATATAAATATACCACGTGTATTCTTACAGTTACATTCTTGATATATAAAGGACATGACATCACATATCTCTAAAATTTGATGTACTATTAAAAAGATGAGTTTAGTTTCCCTACAATACGCCAAAACTGATTCTTTATGATAATATATTGGAAGTTTTTGCAAGACACGTAGATCTTCTATTCTCCAAACCTGAAATTTCTGCTTGCTGAGGAAGCCGCTCAGGTAATAGTGAGCCACTAAAAATGATCTTGTTATGAAAAGCAACCTCAATTTGCAGCTGTTTCAAGATCCAGTTGGTCAAATCCCTGCGATGTGCATTATCCGTAGGCCATAGTTCTTATGTCAGCTGGATATTGGAAGCATAAGAGTGTCAAAACTCATTGCATAATTTTGTAGAGGAGATCTAATTCCTGAAAGCGATGCCAGATGCGGATAGTCGGTTGTTTTGTGACATAACCACTTGTTCCGTTTTTATTCTCCCGGATCGATATCTCTCTAAAATAATAACTTTACTCTTACCCCTTCCATCATTTATGTGTTTTATTTATTTATTTATTTTTTTTAGAGCATATTTACGTTGGCAATGTTTTTGTTTTCATGGGAATTTCATTGACAATATAATATTATAGTCAATAACAGCTGTTCTGACAGTTCTGGTTGTTATTATTGCTTAGTTCGTAAAACTTTCTCCCATGCACCTAAAATATAGAAAATTATTAGTTTGTATACAGTAGCTCGATATAAAATTCTGAGACAAGAGTTCTTGATTTAAAATGTATTGTACAGAGTGGCTCGATATATCATTGTGAGATAGAAAGTTTTAATTTAAATTGTATGTTTGGTTCGACTTCAATAATTACAAACTGTAGGGTTAAATCTGATTAGACCTTCTTTGCAAGAGAGTTTTGTCTCAATAAAGTCCTATTTAACCAGTATTAATTTATAGAACATACCACAATTTCCTTAGTAAATCATATAGTTCTTGAAATAATTTTAAAATTTGGTATTGTTTATTTTCATTGTTTTGAAGGCCTGTTAATTGTCATGGTATTGAGTTAAAGTTTCCTGTATCTTTTCTCGCCATTTCGTTAGTCGTTTTTCTGGGGAGAAGAAAAAAATAATTCGTTTCGATAAGAACCACACTTTCTTGTAGAGTTGCACTAGGAAAAGTTGTATAGAATTTTTTCCTAGTTTTAATGAGGATATTTCGGGTCCCATACCAAATTTTAGAGTATAAGTTTACTTGGTACCTTTAAAGTGTAATACTAATCTTGATTTAGTCAGTTCTGGAAATCACCTGATGTCCAGTTTTTTCATTTTTGTTTTCTTTACCACGAAAAGGCCACCCAACACCACTTGTAAGTTTAATTGAATTATTACCGTGTTAAATATTACTAATTGTGGGTATATTTAGAAGAGGAATATGATTTGACGTACCTACCTCACTCGTAACTCAAAAATAGCATGTGTTTTAAGTCCGTTTTTTTTGTTACAGGCCTTTTTTCACTTCTTTATCATTTTCTTCAGTTTTTCCTCCTTTTATCCTACTGTTTTCCCCATTCTGCTTACCATTAAGCTTTTTTTGCTAATTCCTCTACGGTACCTGTACATACCAGATTCCATTTTAGTACCGGTACCGGTAGGTCTACTTCAACGTCAGTACATTAGGAAGCCTCCGTTAAACCGGTTTTATGTGTCTGTGTCGTCTCAGGGAATTATAGACTTTTAATCCATTGAATTTTTGCCTTCGATACAGCCTACAAATATAAAGCCACTGTAGTTTTTCTTTTTCTTTTGTATATATAATTAATAAATAATCAGTGTACTTACCTCTTTAAAAACTTGTGTTTCCGCATATGGTAAAATTTATTGAATCGTGCAACGATATGAAGTTGATATCATTCACGTATGGAAAGGGCACATTTGTTAGCTCTAGTAAACAGGCCCATTTACACGAGTAGAGGGTACTTAATATTCTCATATTATCCATATATTTATTATTTACCTTATATCACTTTTCTATATTTAGTATCACAGCCAAAAATAACTGTTTAGAGTATAATTATTTGTTTTAATAGATTAATTATTCTAAGTTTAAATTGTCAAAAATCATCTGGTTGAACAGCTCATTGTCTCAGGCTTATTCTTCTGAATAGAGAAGCGCTAGGTTAGCTACATTTACACCATAAAACGTAATATATGGATACTTGTTTTTAAATTTCTTTTGGGTGTTTTCTTGGTTTTGAATTCGGTTTCCTGTTTTGTTTTTAATGTCAGACCGGTCTCTACCTTAACCTTTAGGGCACCAAAACAGGTGGCGCATATTACCCCGACCACTCTCCGCCCCTTTTGGAGCTAGCCGGATAAGCCCTAGAAGGTAGAGGCCATTCCAGAGCTACCTAATAAAATAAAAAAAAGTAGACAACAAAATGTCCTTATTTATTTGATAAAACTTATTTATTTGACAATCTATTATTTATTCATTATTACAAGTTCGCTACTTAAACTATCTCTTTCATTATAACAACACATAAACTATTTTTTTATCTTAACAAATTGGGCTTCCAAAATCTAGAATCCCAAGTAATGTCTCTCTATTTTTTTTTATCCATAACACACTTATAGTCCCAGTGTTTTCAGGTAAGTAATTTTCCAATGAAAACATTCTTTCAAATCATGATTGAATTTTTTTTTCCATTTTTGTAATAAGTTTTCACTACTGACAAACGTGACGCGGCAGTTTTGTAAATATCTATGTTTTAGTAAACTTCTACATTTGTACTAACCCTGTACAAACTTCTAGACAAAACAGAACTTAAAAAAAGTAACTGGTAAATCCAGATGTAGAACCCGAGATAATATTTACAACTTTTCGTCCTTTTGCATAAAGGAAAACATAAACTCTCATAGTGCATGGAATTTCGTGTCGCACAAACTACAGTATACGACATCTATAAGACGTAAACCTTATATTATATTAGGTTTTTCCCTCGAAGTTTTGCTAAGGGAGATAATGATAAATAAAGAATCAATATTAATATATTCCGATACTTTTATGAAATTGAGGTGTAATGTTTTTTGTTTAACTGGTCACGGGTTCTATCATTACGTTGAAGATTATTAAGATACTTTGGAAGGAAATTAATTAACATCAAGCCGTATTTCTTCGAGAATTTAGAACCTTTGCCTGGACGTCCAAAATGTTTTAATTTATTATAATAATAATAATACAGGGTGGGAAAATGTGGGAAATCTCCCGGATATGAAAAAAATATGTGAAAGGAATACTACACGTTCATATATACTTTATTCGTATAGGCCTACTCTTCGGAGATATGGGCTATTACTATCCAGGAATTACTTACAGCTGCAAGGACGGATTAGCTGTGACACTCATGACCCCATTTTTTTACGCCCTGTATGATAAGAAATTTGGACAACGTTTTTTATATACCTTTAACTAGTGTGAAACAACCGTTTTCGAAAAAACGTCATCTTTGTTCCTATCAAATGTTCAAACTTCAAACATATAATAAAAAAATTCGATCCAAAATTAGAGTTTACCTCTTTAGTTAAAAATATCTAATTCTGTTAATTGTAGTTCCACCTAAGTCCGCAAAAAATGTGTGTTTTATTTTATTAGTACCAAAAATAAAGTATTGTTGTCTCAAACGTTGCTAGATACGAAAGAAATATATGTCCTGCATTTTAGAACTTTACAACTTTCACATCGCTGATAAACTAATTCTTTACTTGGATATTAATTTATTAATTTTTGGATTTCGTGGTGAAATTAATTGTGAAATAATTCTAAATATGGAATACACGTTTACTAAGTATGCAGATATTCATCTGATGTGTGGTCTTACATCTTGCAATGTTTTGGAAGCCAGGAGGTTATATCACGACAGATATCCTAATCGTACTCTTCCAGATCAGAAAACATTTTAACGAGTTGATCAACGTCTAAGGGGAATAGTAGGCGATTCCATTTAGTAAAGTAATATTAAATTTCTTCATAATTTTGGGAAATTTTGGGAAAATAAGTACTGATGCTGGTCGGGGAAGAACAGTACGCACATCCCAATTAGATGAAAATAATTTAAATGCTATAGATAACACTCCTTCAAAGCGCATTCGAGAATTATCAACGCAGTTTAATACGTCGGAAATAATAGCACATGAAGCTCTTCAAGCACAGCTCTTATACTCGTATTCAAATCATTTTGAAAAACTTATAGAATGCAGTTTGCAAACTGGCTATTGGATCAGCAACGAAATAATGTAAACTTTATTAGCACTATTCTCTTCACGGATGAAGCAGGGTTTACCAAAAATGGTTTCATCAATTTACACAACTCACATGTATGGGTTGATGAAAATCCTCATGCAACTATTGTTTCGCATCATCAATATAAGTTCCAATCAATTAATGTCTGGGCAGGAATCGTTTGCAATTTTAGATTGGACCATTCTTGTTGCCCGCGTGACTGATTGGAGAACTTTATTTTGAGTTCCTCCAGAACGCTTTTCAGGATTTAGTAGAGCACTTGCCACTTGAAATCCACCAAAACATATAATACATGCACAATGGGGCACCACCTCATTTCAGCGTTACTGTGCGGGAGCATCTGAATAACGTCTATCCAAACCGTTGGATAGGTAGAGGAGGACCTATTGCGTTGCCTCCTCGATCTCTCGACTTAACGCCGTTGGATTTTTACCTGTGAAGGGGACACCTCAAAACCTTGGTGTATTCCACTCCGGTCGATAGTAGGGAGGAACTTCTTACAGGAGCACGTAAGCAACAAACTTCCGATTAATATGCTTAGAATAGAATAAGGGCACCTAAATTGCATACAAAATATCTTAAAATGACAACCCTACATTGTAAGCACAATGTAGGAAAAGTGCGAAGCAATGAGTGCAATCAACACCTGGAGCAATTACATTGAATGAAGAACAAGAGTTTGTTAATGATTATTTGTCTGCAAACAGGAGGCCTCACTTGAACTGCCAGTAGTTACGCCTAACGGCAGACCAAGGAAAATCGTTAAGTAAAACCTTCACTTCGGGGGGGGGGGGGAGGAGGTTCAGTCGATAGGAATCCGACTACTTTGCACATGTTCTGAAGGTGTCTATGCAGGAAAAGAAATCGTAAGGGTTGAAAAAAATGGGAGGAAATAAATTGAAATTAAAAAAATGTTTTTATATTTTCACGAAATGTCATTATTTTTTATTTTCTGAAATGCATATGCTGCTGGAATTGATTTCCATGACAGCGCACAACCTGGGACGTTCTATATGCGGGAGATGAGTCACTAACAGAAATTATGGACTTTAGGCATATATTGGGTTTAAAAGATAATTTAATAAATCCGGCTGTAAATAGCTACTGATATTTTTATTGTCTTTCTATTTCCTCTCACAGTTCTAAAAATGAAAAAGAATAGCGTACAAACAAAAAGACAACCAAACAATTAAGATAATGAAACTGATTGCAAACTAAATAAAACAAATAATTCTATAATTATTTATTTTGAAGTACTCGTATTAAACTTTTTAAATTAAAATATCAGTATTATACTTCCATTTAAAAACAGTTTTATGCATGGAAACGCTTCAAGAGTAATGAAATTTTTATTTTCGTTGTTTGGCTGAAAATGGCGGGAAGACCACAATCCTCATTTACATTAATGTATCGTCTCTCCTTAATGAGATTTTAAATAAAACTTAACTAGCTTTTAATTATTCCATTTTGAAATAATAAAAAAATGTTCATGCAAGTTTAGTTGAAAATGAAGGATAATGATTTTTTTCTGATAACTATTTCTACGTACACTGATTAGTTTATTTTGAAAACTATGACAGCTAAAACAAGTGTATAAAAATAAATCTTAATGGTTTATTCCAAGGTTGGAGTAAAAGAGGAAGTTTGGTAAAAGAAATTTTATCTTTACACGTCAAAATAGAAATTAAAGGGAAATAGTTTTACTATGTAGTTGTATGATTGTTTTGGAAAGCCAATTTGCATGCCAGCACCACTGATCTAGCCTAAAATGGCTATCTTTCATTTATTAGATAAGAATATCCCAAAATCCTAACATGATGGAGCAATTCTACAGTCAGATTTTGATTCACCATATCAAATTGTTTTAAAAATGTATATTGGAGTTCAAGAAACTCAATTTGTTGACCTGTGTGTTTGATAATTTTGCCTATGAGTGTATTTATTTTTCAAAGTCTTTTACAATATACCAATATTGAAGAATATTTAAACAAATCATATAAATAAAATGAACTTCTCAAATTTGATATAATTCTAACTTCAGGAATATTTGTATTTTTTTTTATTTTTGATCATTTTTTATGACATGTCAGACGAAAAACAATGGAAGAAAATTCAAGACTAATATCGGAGCAAATTAAATAAAGGAGATCGATGAATTCTGATTCTTACATACAGGATGTCCCATTGGGAATTAATTCGATCTATATATAAAAACCACATATAGGAAAATTCTAAAAATTTGATAGTATATTAATATTGATGGGGGCAACTCGCCAAAATATTTTCAAGTTGGTGGTACTCCAGGTTATACCGGAAGTAGGTGTGGTGTCAACTTGTTTATTTTAAATAGAACATCCTATATATTATTGCATTTTTGGATTTTGGATCTAGGCACATTTTGTGTATTATATCCTATACCTAAGCAGGCGCAGATGCAGGGGGGCGGTGGGGGGGGGCGACTCCCCCCCTCCCAAAGACCTCTGGGTTCAGGAAAATAGACCCGATTTGGCCTCTTATACTATAGTCTATCCAAGAACTAGAGAGAGTAAGAAATCATTTTTTACCCTTTTTTTCTTCGCAAACTACCAGTGTTCTTTAATCCTGTGTCTTTAACAAAATCTGTTAGACATATATATTTTCATAGAAATGGATTAGAAATTTTATAATCAAAAATACCGGTCTATAATAATGGATTACTTGGGTTGGATAACAATAGATATTTGGAAGTGTCAAGTGTTAAAAGGGATTTTAATGTCATAGGCGGCGGAAGAAGGTTTATTTATGGCATAGAATATTATTTCGGCAATAAACTTAAAATAAAAAGTTTTTATAATATTATTTTATTTCTTATGATTTCTTTATAATTCACATACATTACAAAATGTAAATAATTTTGACATATTTAACACAAATCACAACTGTATTTTTATTATTTTTAATTTTGACATAGAAACCGTTGTAGGCACATTCAGACTAAAACGTAACCTAATTCTCTCAAAAAATTCTAAGTTATAATTTAAATACTTACAAAATACTTATTGTCAAAAATACAAGAAGTTAAACATATATAAAAAAATAAATTCGTCCATAAAATATTAAATTTTTTTTTGGGGCTGTCGGCCACTTTATTATTAATTAAAAACATTTTTAGCCCATTTGACGTTTCAGTTTATTTATTTCCTCAACCATCTGTAGAATTACAATTAAAAACTAAAAAGGGATTCAAATGTAATTAATTTTTATATGTTACTGTTAAAATTAGACCTACTTATTTGTATTTCTATTGCACTGACATCTTAATTTAATTTACTTTATTAAATGGAAATCCCATAGCCCCAAAAAATAAAATAAACGTGTTAATTGTACAGGCTTAACAAAAAGACAGAAATACAATAATAAAATAATGAAAAAAATACGGCTAATTGGAATTATATTGTTACGAAATTTATAGCGTTGTACATTTCATAGTATTAGTTTGTGACTGTAATTTATAGGGTTTTAGGTATATTTTTTATGATTTTATAATTTATTAAAGTAATTTTACTTTTGTTAATTTCCTCAGGAGACGACTATGAAACTGGAACTTTTTAAAGAATTCGATTTCCTTATTTTTAACATGGAACGCCTATGTTAGAAGGTCTAGAAATCGCCGGATTATTCCTTTTTCTTATTTTTATTGCACCATGTAGCACGGAAATCGTTCTAGAGAATTAGGGGATCGTCTGGTATCGAGCAAAAGGGTATATAAGGGTCCAGATTGGCTTTTGTAGTCAGTATATTTTGAGAGTTTGTCGACGCAAGTTGAGTTAGTTTGAGAACTGTCAAAAGTAAGGTCGACAATAAAAAGTTATTAAAATAATACAGTGTGTATAGTTTGTTTGAAGACCGGCTGTCCGGAACAATATATATAAAAAATTAAAGAGTGGGACACAAAAATAAAAATATATAAAAAATATATAAACAACATTATACAAAACAATAAAATATAACAAAAACAAAAATTTAAATAGTAAATTGTGTTTACACTGGTAAACATTACGTATCTAATTCGTAATCAAAGTCAGTGAAGCTATCTTTGCACAAATTAATTATAATTTGTTCTTCTATCTCATCGATCATGAGATCGAGTTTCTACATTTTGCTTTATTCTTTTATTATATGGATTTTTCCCAATTTTTCGTAGTAACTTTATTCAAAAAATCTCTTAAAAGTTCAGTTAAATTACTAATTTTGTAAGTTGTGTAATTTCTAACAACACCCTTTTACTTGAGAGAGATATTTCCTTCTCCAACGGACAGTTTCCGGACGATCTATAAGAACAGATTTCCTATCTGGTTTTTCCCAGCAGAAATTAAGTTCTCTGAGCAACTTCCCGAGCTCAGTTCTTTTAATTTTAAGTAAAACCTGATTTTCATTGATTTTACTTAGAATTTTTTTGACGGTTGGGATCTGCTTTTCATAATAATATATATGTACAACTCCTTTTATTTCAGTTTTCATCTCTTCTTCCAATGAGGTTTTTCGTCTGCCTGTGACCGAATGTGGCTTGGGAGTACTAACAAATCCAGTCGTTTTTTTCTCCTTCAGTATTCCATGTTGGAATACATCTCAACAGAGCTTTTAACATTATTATGTAGATAATGATATCTTAAGGCATCATAAACATTCGTCGTAATAAGTTTTTTTTGAGGAAAAAATGCCTTGATTAAACGATGTTGGAATAAATATAGAGGTATCTTATGGATATCTCACTAATCTCAAATAATATATAAAAACAAGCGCAAACAAGATAGAACACTAAGGACACACTGTAAGGTGTACTTAGCTAGCTGACAGAAATTAAATTGAACTATCAGAAATTTTATTGTTGTAGTAAACTTGTAAAAGCTTATAATATTTAAATATAATTTAATATAATTAGATTCATGGCAGTCTTCAGTTACCTGGGGCACTGAAGCAGGTAAATTGGAGGTTTCGGAAACAGTTTTATTACTCTCTCTGGTTCTTGAATAGAATAAAGGAATGTGTATGTTTGCAATGCCTTGGTTTAACAATGCTGGAATAAATATAGAAGTATCTTTTGGATATCTCAATCTCAAATAATATATAAAAATAAGAGCAAACTAGATAGATCACTAAGGACACACTGTAAAGTGTACTTTGCTCACTGATTGTTTGAAATTAAATTGAACTATGAGAAATTTTATTGTTGCAGTAAATTTATAAAAGCTTATAATATTTAAATATAATTAAATATCATTAGATTTACGGCAGTCCTCAGTTACTGCACTGAAGCTGGAAAGTTGGAGGTTTCGGTAACAGTTTTACTACTCTCTCTAGTTCTTGAATAGGGTAAAGGAATGTGTATGCTCGCAATCGTCCCCCCCCCTCCCAAAAGCTTGAATTTGAAATGACGTTAATATTTTGGATCGCCCTGAATACGATAATGATGAACTGCGTATGTTGACTTATTTTAAAGCATATCTATAATTGTTTCAAAACAGTCGCAAACAATTATAATGTGAAGTTACTATTTCATAGCCAGAAACTCTTTGAATCTGGTTGAAATAAATTGATAGCGAAAATACAGCTTATGAGATGAAATTAATCTCCACGTCTTAGATAGGCAACTCCATATACGCTCCAATGGATTAGCTTGGATTGCATTAAAATTGAACACCAGCAAAGCGATAACATTTCCAGGCATAATACTGTAATATATACAAATTATTCTTGACATTTAGGCGAAGTATGTTAAATTATTTCAATAACCGACTGCTGTTCGCTTATTACCTAGGTAAAAAAATTATTTAGTTTTAATCATTAAATTATCAAGACAAATTAAAAAATATTTGTACTTATAAAGGGTGTTTTTTATAGAGGTATAGAACTTTTAAATGGAATAAAACAAAGATGAATTTTTTAAATTGACATGAAATTTACTTTATTCGAAAGATAACCTTCTGGCATAATTTAAATATGACTTCTGGCATATGACCGCCATGTCTGGCTCGGACGTAGTCTAATCTGGAGGTCCAATTTTCGATGACTTTTTCCAACATTTGTGGCCGTATATCAGCAATAACGCGGCGAATGTTGTCCTCCAAGTGATCAATCGTTTCGGGCTTATCGGCGTAGACTAGCGACTTCTCATATCCCCACAAAAAATAGTCCAGCGGCGTTAAGTCGCACGATCTTGGAGGCCAATTCACGGGTCCGAAACGTGAAACTATGCGGTTACCAAACGTTTCCTTCAATAAATCAATTGTGGCACGAGTTGTGTGACATGTTGCGCCGCCTTGTTGAAACCACAGCTCCTGCACATCATGGTTG
Source organism: Diaprepes abbreviatus (assembly GCA_034092305.1). Taxonomy (NCBI): domain Eukaryota; kingdom Metazoa; phylum Arthropoda; class Insecta; order Coleoptera; family Curculionidae; genus Diaprepes; species Diaprepes abbreviatus. The sequence continues at coordinate 8,256,816 of JASJET010000129.1, forward strand.
TTCAATTGATGAACGAAAAAGTCAGTAATCATGGCTCTATAGCGGTCACTATTGACTGTAACGTTCTGACCAGCATCGTTTTTAAAGAAGTACGGACCAATGATTCCACCAGCCCATAAAGCACACCAAACAGTCAGTTTTTCTGGATGTAACGGTGTTTCAACATACACTTGAGGATTATCATCACCCCAAATACGGCAGTTTTGTTTATTGACGTATCCATTCAAACAAAAGTGAGCTTCATCGCTAAACAAAATTCGCTTATGAAAATCGGGATCAACGGCAATCTTGTTTTGGGCCTATTCACGGAATCTACTCCTTGCTAGGTGATCGTGTGGCTTCAATTCTTGCACGAGTTGGATTTTGTAAACACGCAAACCAAGATCTTTCCGCAAAATCTTCCATAAAGTGAATGGACACATATCCAATTCCTGTGCACGATGGCGGATAGACTGATTCGGGTCTTCCTCTACGCTACGCTCTACAGTACTGTACTTCTTCTGTACGCACTGTACGACGTCTCTGTGGATGCGTATTATCATTTAGAGTAAACGTGGTGTGAAAACGTTCCATAGTTAATCGAATTAATTTCTCTGATGGACGGTTATGTTGACCGTAAAATGGACGTAGTGCGCGATACGTATTTCGAACAGAACCATGATTTTTAAAATAAATTTGCACAATTTGGAAGCGTTTTTCAGGCGTCAGTCTATTCATGTTGAAATGCCAAACCAAACTAAACATAAATCACTTGACAGCTGACAAAATGGCCGCCAGTTAAAAAAGTGTTGCCAACTTAAAGTTCTATACCTCTATAAAAAACACCCTATATTTATTAGTATGTTTTATTTTACCATATTTAAATTAGCACGTAACGATTTTAACGTTTACATAAAATACACAAGCATATTCACAAGGAGATATACTAGAGTAATTTAAAGTGTTGACTTTTGCCATGACAAATGTGTTTTATCACCCACCATATCAATAAAAACCAATATGTAGTCCAATTCATAACAGGTTCTTGTATTGTTTTAGCAGCTATAATTTACCTAAAACTTAAACATTAAAACTTAACAGAATGTTTATTTTAGCACCAAACTTATGTTGTTGTTAGAGTCTTGACGCATAAAATATAAGTTTAACTTTACCTGTTAATATAACTGTTTACCTTTTATAGGTGTTTCGCATTAAATCTGAAACTTTATTTTCTTGTTTAGTTTATTACAGCTTGTAACTGAAATATTATATCGAGGTAATAAAATTGAACTTTGATAATTACTAAATGAGTTTTAAAATAAGATCAATATATTGTTATCCATTAAAAGTTACAATACCAAAAAAGTCGATATGGTGGGATACAAGTACTTAACTTGCCTAAAAAGTTTATTTAAAAGTTGTAAACAATGTTAAAGACTGACTAAAAGTGAATAGCAGCTGTTTTAAAATTATTTTGAAGCTGTTCTTGAAATTTTAATTATTTTTGAAATTTAAGAGACGTATCTGCCTAGCCTATTCAAGCTTGATGTTTTAAATTTTATTCATTTTTATTACAATTATTTGTAAAATAAAAATGATCCCAAAAAATTATACAGGTTTGACTAAAATTTATATTTGATTTTTATTATCATTAAAGCCAAATAATTTTGTTGTTTTTAATGGAATACTCTGTATTTTATGTCAATGGTATAAAAGATTAGAAATTATCAACTTCTTGGAGAAACATGGAATTGATGCACTTTTGATCCAGGAGACCTGATTGAAGGGTAATCGATTCTTGTGTCCAAATTACAACATCTTTCGAAATGACAGACTAGTCAGGTCGCTTGGGAGCAAGATAATCCTCTTAAAGGAACACATTGTAGACTACTTCATCCCGAATCCCCACGATTTATTAAAAGGTACATTTGTCAGGATTCAGATGAAAGATGTGCTTCTCATTTTAGGCTCTATATACTCACGTATAACGTCATAACTTAGAAAGAATTTTTAATGCCACTGAACCAATCCTTGTAGGAAGTTACCTTAATATCAAGCATCGTCTTTGGGGAGTCAGGGTTACCTACCAATGCTAAAGGCATGGTTTTCAAAAACACATCTCAAGACAATCTGTTCGAAGTAATTGCCCCAGATGAGCTGATTCATCTAACTTCTATTAGCTTAACGGATATCTTAGATATCTTTCTGACCAAGAATACTGGCAGGTTGTCCAGACCGTTGCTTCTTCATGAGCTAACCTCGGATCACCTGCCAGTATTTCTCGAATGTGGAGACCCAAGAATCAAACAAGACGTTTGTACGCTCAAAACATTCAACAAATGGATTAAATATAGAAGATCCTCGATGAGGCAGACTATTCGGAGCTTGCTCCGAGTCTTTGGTCTTTTAAGGACTCTGTCAAACACTTGACATTTTTAACTACTGATACCTTAGCCAGGTCGTCGGTCACCAAGGTATTTAGGTGTTCTAAATACGGCGAACTTCCTTCAGATTTGCGAGAGCGTATTCGAGAGAAAAATTGGCTGAAAATCATGCCAATAGAATTCGTGATCCTACTAATAAAAACAAGCCAACCAAGGCAGGTGAACAGATAAAGAGAGCTTCAAGTCCTGTGTAGTTAATGCTGGGCGTCAAAATCAGAATCTCTACAAATTCATGATGGAAGAGTATTTAAAATGACGCGCTCTCCAACCAAATATACGAAAATGTCTTTACCAACACATTAGGAGCAGTAATAGGACATTAACCAATCCACAAGACAGATCCGATTAATTTGCAGAAAAACTTTACGAACAATTTAGTCCCAATCCCAGCAATGATTATGCTAAAGAATATAGTAATTGCACCATCTAAATTTACCATATCATTCAATTTATTGACCTGGGCATTGCAGACATAGGTCTTGCTGACGTAAAAAACACGGGATTAGACGTGAAGAAAGTACCTGGCCTGGATGGTCTCCCGAATGCAGCTTTGAGACGTGCCCTTGATCCTGTCTGCTATAGCCAATATGCAGTTTTACCATCAGGCAACAAGGAAGGTGGCTATGATAATTCTGATTAGGAAGAAATGCGAAAGGGGCCACAAATATCAACAGCTACAAGTCTATTAGCCTGCTTTCCAATCTAGGGAAAATTATTGAATGCATTAATCTAAACAGATTGTCTGGTTTTATAACCGATAATTCAAGGTTTCAACTGAAGATTCCACATTGATGCTATCTTCTTTATTATCAGCAAGGCCTTTGACACTGTGGACACAATGGTCTTGTAATTAAGCTTACACGGCTAGGAATCTAGAGCTAATTAGTAAGACTAGTTTCAAGTTTCTTAGAAAACGGGATTTTTCGTGGTATCATCAGGACGATGCCATTTTGAAGTTTAAACAGGTTAAGAGCTGGAGTGCTTCAAAGCTCTCCTCTATCTCCAACTCTCTTGAACTTGTACAAGCTGACATTCTGGTCAAAGACCGTGGCAAATGTTTTGTTGATGATACCGCATTTGCAACCTCATTAGGATCTTTCCGTCTTATTATTTTTCGCCTACAATGTCACATACATAAATTAGGAGGAAGAATGGCCGATTGGAAGAGCAAGTTGAATCCTGACAAGACATAAGCTGTCATTTTTTCAAAATCAAGAATTCCAACTACCGAAGATCGCTATCTATCTCGAATACTCGGCATTCCCCTGGCGAGCGAGTGTGAAATACTTGGGACTAGTTTTTTGATAGAAGATTGAATTGGGTACTTAACACGGACTACATTCTAGAGATGGCCAAATCGTCTTGGTTATCTCTCTATTCGTTGATTAACAAGAATAGTAAATTAAATTTAAATAACAAACTTCTTATTTACAAACTTTTTCTCAGATCTGTACTGTTCTTTGGTACTCCTACCTGGATTACCAGAGGCAGAACAAAATTAAATGCCTAGAAAGATTTCAAAACAAGGTGCTTCGAATGATATGCAGAGCCCTATACTTTGTCAGAAACACAATCATACACAGAGATCTAAGGTGTCATACCTTCGGCAATTTCATTAAAAAACACCATTACACAATATATGGATAAAGATACCCAACTTTAGTAACATGTTAATACAGCAATCCCACACCCCTCACCAGAACACCCACGACAATATTATAGATTCCCCCGAGACTGGCCACTCGACCAATAACTGCGGTCCTTTCTTTCCTTAAATTGATGGCTTAAAAGCCAAATAGAATCTTATCATTTTCAAGCCGTTAAAAAGCCCATCCTCAGAGCAAACAAGTCTATGGGTCTATCCAGGAGCGGATTCCTTTGGGGGGCGGAGGGCGGTGATATCACAAAAGTACAGTATGGCAAGCGAAAATAAGTTGTCGACGGGGGGGGGGGGGGGGGGGAAGACACAGCAACATTCCCATTTTTTGCGTAAATGGCAGGGTCGGGTTTATTTTTCTTGAATTTGAAGCTCTTGGAGAGAGGGGGGGGGGCGATCACAACAAAAAACAAGTTCTCGACAGGGGGGGGATGCTAGCAGCATACACATTCCTAGTATAAGAGGCAGAATCGGGTCTATTTTCCTGAACTCAAAGCTCTAGGAGGGGGGAATATTGCAAGAAAAACAAGTTGTCAGCGGGGGGGGGGGGGGGAGTGTCAGCAGCATACACATTCCTAATATAAAAGGCAGAATCGGTTCTACTTCCCTGAACTTAAAGCTCTTGGGAGGGGGGGGGAGCAAATCGCAAGCATACGCATTCCTATACTCTACTCAAGAACTAGAGAGAGTAATAAAACTGTTACTGAAACCTCTAACGTACCTGCTCCAGCGCCGCAGGTAATTGAGGATTGCCGTAAATCTAATTGTATTTAATTATTTAAATATGTTTAAATATTATAAGCTTTTATAAATTTACTGCAACAATAAAATTTCTGATAGTCCAATTTATTTTCTCTCAGTGAGCGAAGTACAGTGTGTTCTTAGTGATTTATCTGTTCGCGCTTGTTTTAATATATTTTTTGAGATTAGTGAGATACCCAAAAGATATGGCTTCCAGCTCTATATTTATTCCAAAATCGTTAAACCAGGGCTTTTCTTCCTCAACGAAAAACTTATTACGATGAATGTTTATGATACCTTAAGAAATCAATATCCAGATAATAATGTGAAAAGCTCTATTGAGATGTGTTCCAACATGACAGGAGTTGGAAAATCTACTATGTACCGAAGACTAAAGAAGAAAAAAACGACTGGAATTGCTAGTTACTCCCAAGCCACATTCGATCACAGACAGACGAAAAACGAAAGGAGGTGTACATAGATTTTATTATGAGAAGCAGATCCCAACCCTCGACAAAATTCAAACTAAAATCAATGAAGTTCGCGATTCACCTGAAATTAAACGAACTAAACTCTGGAAATTGCTCAGAGAACATAATTTTTGCTGGGAAAAACCAGATAGAAAATCTGCTCTTATAGATCGTTCGCAAATTGTCCGTTGAAGAAGGAAATATCTCTCTCAAGTAAAAGGTAGAGTTGCTAGAAATAACACAGCTTACAAAATTGATAATTTAACTAAACTTTGGAAAGATTTTTTTGAACAAAGTTACTGCAGAAAATTGTAATCGCCCATACCGCCCCCCCCCCCCCCACTTGGATCTGCGCCTAAGTCTATCCCGACTTAATTTTCCAAAGAAGATCCAATACTATGTATTTTATATAATTCCTATTCTAATTTAAATAATCTTTAAAATTGTATTAAGGTTTTTTACCTATCTTTTATATTTTTTATTACTTTAGCATAAAGTTCGTTACATTGCCCCTTACCAATGTAACGAACTTACAAGCGTTATACATTTCATAGTATTAGTTTATGTTTGTGATTTGTACGATTTTAGGTTTATTTTCTACGAGTTTATAATTTATCTAATTAATTTTATCTTTCTTAATTTCCTCAGGAGACGTCTATGAAAGAAAGTCTGAAACTTTTAGAAAATTCTAGAAATCGCCAGATTACCCTTTTTTCTTATTTTTTACTACACCATGATGTATGAAAATCCTTCTAGAAGGATGCGGAATCTTCCAGTATCCCGAAAAATGCTATATAAAGGAATCTTCTGGTATCGGCCAAAAAGGTATATAAAGGGTCCGTCCAGACAGCTTTCGTGGACATGTTAGTGTGTGTATACAGGTCGTCCGAACAATGTACTAAACTCACAAAGTAGTATTATAAAATGCGTGATTGTTAATAGAATGTTCTTTAATTTAAATAAAATATCTTTCTCAACGTATAAAAATTTATTTAAAAAAACTCAAACTTAAACCTAACTAACAAACATTTTAGTCTTGATTAATACAATCTTTTTTCATATGAGAACAGACTGTGAACCACTTCCTTCTTGTTGTGCTGAGTGCGATCTACGTTCAAATCTTAATCGTCAGAGTACATCATTTCACTGCAAAAATTAAACAGCATTAAACATTTTTCTGAAATAGATAATCAAATTTTTATCTAAATGTTGTAGTTTATATTAATTAACTTGTAAACCCATATTTATAACAATAATTTGGAATTTCTCTGAAAATGTTTTGTTATTCTATATATTTGCAGAAATAAAGTTACCAATTTCAATTAAAACGAGTGTAAATGATAAAAAGGAAATATAATGATCCTATTTTCACTGAAATTACCAAACGTTTATCGACCTTGATTTATATTCTGTCAATTAAAGGTAATTAAAGTTCGATTTGAATGAAAATCAATTCCTTATAAATCCATGTAGGCTTTTTATTTTTATTCTATTTTTTTGTTTGTCGATTATAATTTTACTCTTAGTATGTATTCAAATTATTCATTTATTTGATTGATTTATTCTTACACGGTGTCTGACAAATACGTGTACAATTCTTAACATCAAAATTGGTAGATTTAAGTCAACTTAGTTAAAGCATGGCAGATTTCGTGGTAGTAGATCATGGTAATGATACCATTTTTTTAATGAAATAACTAACTGAAAAAAGTGCCGCTACAAATCAAGATACTTACATTTTATTTATATAAACGGGTGTTTTTTTATAGAGGTATAGAACTTTAGTTGGCAACACTTTTTAACTGGCGGCCATTTTGTCAACTGTCAAGTGATTTATGTTTAGTTTGGTTTGGCATTTCAACATGAATAGACTGACGCCTGAACAACGCTTCCAAATTGTGCAAATTTATTTTGAAAATCATGGTTCTGTTCGAAATACGTATCGCGCACTACGTCCATTTTACGGTCAACATAATCGTCCATCAGAGTGATTAATTCGATTAATCTATGGAACGTTTTCGCACCACGTTTACTCTAAATGATAATACGCATCCACAGAGACGTCGTACAATGTGTACAGAAGAAGTCATTGCTGCTGTAGAGCGTAGCGTAGAGGAAGACTTGAATCAGTCTATCGCCCATCGTGCACAGGAATTCGATATGTGTCCATTCACTTTATGGAGAGATTTTGCGGAAAGATCTTGGTTTGCGTGCTTACAAAATCCAACTTGTGTAAGAATTGAAGCCACACAAGGCGTAGATTCGGTGAATGGGCCCAAAACAAGATTGCCGTTGATCCAGATTTTCATAAGCGAATTTTGTTTAGCGATGAAGCTCACTTTTGTTTGAATGGATACGTCAATAAACAAAACTGCCGTATTTGGAGTGATGATAGTCCTCAAGTGTCTGTTGAGACACCGTTACATCCAGAAAAACTGACTGTTTGGTGTGCTTTATGGGCTGGTGGAATTCATTGGTCCGTACTTCTTTAAAAACGATGCTGGTCAGAACGTTACAGTCAATGGTGACCGCTATAGAGCCATGATTACTGACTTTTTCGTTCATCAATTGAACAACCATGATGCGCAGGAGCTGTAATTTCAACAAGACGGCGCAACATGTCACACAGCTCGTGCCACAATTGATTTATTGAAGGAAACGTTTGGTAACCGAATAATTTCACGTTTCGGACCCGTGAATTGGCCTCCAAGATCGTGCGACTTAACGCCGCTAGACTATTTTCTGTGGGGATCTGTGAAGTCGCTAGTCTACGCCGATAAGCCCGAAACGATTGATCACTTGGAAGACAACATTCGCCGCGTTATTGACGATATACGGCCACAAATGTTGGAAAAAGTCATCGAAAATTGGACCTCCAGATTAAATTACGTCCGAGCCAGCCGTGGCGGTCATATGCCAGAACTCATATTTAAATTGTAATGCCAGAAGGTTATCTTTGGAATAAAGTAAATTTCATGTCAATTTAAAAAATTCATCTTTGTTTTAATCCTTTTAAAAGTTCTCTACCTCTATAAAAACACCCTTTATTTATCTAAAGCGTACGATAATCTTTAAATAAATAAACTGTGGGAAATGTCGACGAATACAAATAAACGATACAAATATTAGAGCGGTAAAAATCTATATACAGATTCAATTTCAAAATCAAAATAAAGAAGAGGCCATTGAAATCCTTTAAAATTGCCAAAGGAAGACAAGGATCCTGCATCTCACCAACATTATTCAAGATATATGTAAAGCAGGCGAAAAAAATATCTTGGATACATGGCAAGAAAACTACAAGGAAAGTGTCAGGAATAGGGTCGCTCAATAAACATTGGGAAAACCAAATCCTTAGCCTCCAAATTATTGATAATATTGAAATAAGAAAATGCGAGGATTACAAATATTTAGAAGCCATCTTTGATTGAACGGAAACAGATGATAAAGAAATTCGTGCAAGAATTATACAAGGTAACAGAGTGATAGGATACCTAAATGGCATACTGTGGAGCAAAAATATTAATAAAAGACGAAAATATAACATATTCTATACAAAATTTGAGGAGGTTAGCAGTAATATCAACGATATTAAGAATAAGAAACGAGGAAACTTTACGGAAGATGGGAATAGAACATACGATCATGAAAGATATGGAAAGAAAACAATTAATCAGGTACAGTCATATATAATGAATGGCTGACTCACGAGTGCCCAAACAAACCATGATTTGATATTTAGAGTACCGTAGAAGATGTGGAAGACCAAGAGGAAATGCTACGGAAGGAATAAGAAAAGTTATGAGCTCCCGTAACCTTCAAGGTGAGGAGTGGCAAGAAAGTAAAAGATGGGGTCTAGAAATCGAACGTTCTAAACCCACACAGATTCTAGAAAACGTGGTAACTAAACTTAATGGTGTGTAGTTTAACACACTGACGTTTTCTAATGGTATAGTGACCAACTATAAAGGTGTATGTTATAAAAGTGACGTTACTTGTAAACATCGCTTCTGATTTTTTATGTTATCAACGTTATGATGACCAAGATATTTCTATCTGATATTCGGACGTATTTGGAAGCTGTTTTTCCTTTTGAAAAATTTTCATTGGATGAGCGTTCATCAATATTTCTTCCCTGGCATAATCACTTACCCAATAAAAATTTTTCAAAAGGTAAAAAGCTTCCAAATGCATGCGGTTATAGAAATATCTAGCTTGTTATAACGTTGATGACATAAAAAATCGGGAGCCATGCTTACAAGTGACTTGACTTGTATAACATTGACACTACTTTATACCACTAGAAAACGTCATATTATAGTGTTAGACCACACACCAAAAATCAAGAAATTCAGTTATTACGGTTTCGAAAAATGTTGGTTTTTCATTATAGATGCACATTGTGTGTAGATGTTTCCTGAAGCTGCAGCGGCTGGTTATTAATCCTGTCTGCAGCTCAATTAATCTGTTGTCTGTTTACAAGCAAAGATTTTGGCAGGATTTTGAAACTTATTTTGCAGGAGGATTTGCTCAGCAATAGTTTGTTGTGTTTGTGGCCCTCAATGTGATTCTAGTGGGTCTGGTGTTGATGATTCGTTCACCAGGATATTATATAGCATTCTAGTGCAACAAACATGGCAAAAGAGGCTTATTATACAAGTTGGTCGACTTTTTTATTGCCTAGGATACCCTTGTCTCCTTGTATCTACGCAAAGGAAACCTTGTTGTGTTTTGTCTGAATACAATTGTTTTGAATACAATTCCGGACGTGTTTTAGATTTCGTCCGATAACAGCCCTAGTCTCAAAAAGTTGCTAAATATCTGTTAATAAATATGGCCTTTTTTAATATCATATGGGCAATAAATATATCATTTTATTTATGATAAATATGTTTAGTAATATTAACAGTATTTCAATTGCCCATAATAAATTTCAAGTTCATTTAAAAATCGTTGTTATATGCATGTTAAATAATAATTCATTATTTCACAGTTAGGTAGAAAATAATTATAGTTCCTTTGATTCTATTTCGTAAAGATCAGAGTATTAAATAAGACGCATAATTTTCCAACAAATCGTTAACCCATTACAGAAACAAATTTATTTCTTATCCCTCAAACTACGTTAATTTGCCCGATTTTCTTATCTCACCTAAGTTGTTTCAGAGATTTAGCGCCAATGTCCTGGCAGCCATGTTTTATTCCCGTTATCAGATAGGGGACATAGGTTAGCACTGACCCTTTATCGACTATGCTTCCGCTTACTCCTTGGGCTACTTTCAACTGGTCTCCTTCACTACAACAAAAAATTATTTTTATTTCATTTATGTAAAATTAGCTTAATATCGATTAGTCGAAAATTATTTTTATAATATAAATAGAATGTGTATTAATTTGTCAATTATAACTACAGTTTTATTCTATCATAAAACGGAAGAAAAAAACTTTGTTTTCATTTTCACTTATTTTATTTTAATTTAACAGACATGTTTCGTTGTACTACAACTTTATCAATGTTAATGTCCGTTAAATTAAAATAAAATTAGTGAATATTAAAACAGAGTGTTTTTTTTCCGTTTTATGTTAAAATGAATTTTCACCAAGTATAGATCGATTCAGTTAATTTTTTTACAATTTTATTTATTCCTAGGTTGCCAGTAGAAAAAACAAGAAACAGTTATATTAATTAGCATCATAAGATACTTGTTATAATATAAAAAATTTAAAATAACTTAATCTAATATTTAATAATAAAAACCACAGATTAAAATCCTAAAACAACTAACAGGAAAGAAAAAAATAAAACGATAAGAACACAATCCGTCGCACTGGTCAGCGAAGAACGCAACGAAATGATCATTCAGTATACAGTAAAAGAGTCAGTACATCCTACAGGCTTAAGTATTCGTTGAAAGAATAAAATGATCCCTGAATAAGAAGTTTTTTTTTATCTGTTTTGAATTTATTACTGTTTGATATGTTTTTTAATTTTGCAGGCAATTTGTTATACAGAATAATGAAATTATAAATTGGGGATCTCTCAAAGAATGCCGTTCTATGTTTGGGTATACTAAGAATATCACTATTTCGTGTATCATATCTGTGACCCTGGCCAAGAGTTGTAAACTCTGAGTAATTTTGTTTTACATATAAAACACATTTTAGAATATAAATATAGTAAAAAGTCAAAATGCTGTTTTTCTTAAAAATGGGTCTACACGAATCCGTCGGCTTAAGAACAAATATCAACCTTAGTATTCTTTTCTGAGCCAGAAAAACTCTATTCACCTCACACCCTCTTCCCCAAGACATGACATTGCTTGACAGATGACTATATGCCAGAGAATAATACACAGTCAGCAATCCAGCCCGGTCTAGAGATGACGTCATCTGCAGAATTTAATTTTTTACAAACATGTTCAATATGGGAAAAGAAATGCAGCAATTCATCAAGCCACGTGCCCAAAAATTTAGCATAAGCTGAGGTTTCAATATTATATGTTACTTTATCCTCTATCAGCAATGGTTTTTAATATTAAAATTTATATATACAGTCTTTGTTGGGTTAAGTATTAACTAATTACGCTGACACCAAATCTCCAACTCCTCACATACCCCTCCCGCTGTACGCAACACCTCCTCTGAGGCATCCGCAGATATAGCTATCGTGGTATCATCAGCAAACATAACCAACTTTTCCCTACTGATGAATCTAGGTATGTCGTTAATATAAATCATAAACAAGAGCGGCCCCAAAACCGACCCCTGCAGCACACCCAAGGCGACTTTTTTGCAATCTGATTTACTTTTTTGGTACCGAACAAACATACTCCTATCAGACATATACGAGTCGATGAGTCTTAGGATATTTCCTCTTATATCCGAAGCAAAGAGTTTTCGCAATAAGAACTCTCTACTCACAGTATCAAATGCACTTGTTAAGTCAAACATTAGACATATCACATACTTGCCCCTGTCGATCTTTGTATATACAAAATTAAGTAAATCACAGCATGCTGTCTCGATGGATTTGTTCTGTCTGAAACCATGTTGGCAAGGAGTAATAATTGAATTCTGGTTAAAAAAATTTGTCAAATTTTCGTATATTATTTTCTCAAAAACTTTAGAAAATACACTCAGTATAGATATTTGCCTGTAATTGGCCGGGTTATGAGGATCATCCTTTTTATATATTGGCGTAACTGCCGACTGCTTGAGTATTTGAGGGAAAATGCCCTCTGAAAGTGATCTGTTTATTAAATATGCCAAGGGAAGTGCGACAGATTCTGAAATTAATTTTAAAATTTGAGGACTTATACTATCGGACCACCAACGTCTGAATACAGGCATGGCACCTAAAGAAGAAGAAGATACTATCGGAACCTGAGGAGCGTTTGTTCTTTATCATGTTCTTAATTTATTGTATAATGATATCATTGAAAAAAGTAATCTTTTTATTACAGAACATTATTTTGAAATTGCTAATAATTTGTCTCCATTAGCATTAGAAAATGGCCTCTTGTTAAGATTATTTATAGTTACCATCAGTCAAAATTAGTTTTTTTTTTAAATCAATATACGGAAAAGAAGAGGTTCCACATAATAGTATTATTTCTTATATTCTAGAAGTTACCTCAAAGTATCTAGTGTATTTTATACTGAAACTGTAATATAAGACAAAAGAACTATTTTTTAATAGTAATAGTAATAAAGGTCTCTTATTAATAAATTAATATATTTTACATCTTTCTAATATAAAACATCGAAAAAAGCACTACCAATAGAGGCGAAGTTTAGCCAAAAGGCTATTCTACCACTTAACCTTCAGAGAAGTGATATTAAAAAATATCTTATCTAAGTGAAATAAAAGCAATTAATTTCACAATTAAAATTATTCATATAACACAGTGAAATTATATTACAGATATCAGAGAAAGTCGGCTATGAAGGCACTTTGAAGGCAAAATTAACATAACATAATAAATAAAAAGGAGTTTAACATGATTTATTGTTGACTGAGTAGTTTCCTAAATTTCCTCTTGAACAGCAATATGTGTGAATTGCCTGATACGCAAAAACCCCTCCAAAACAAAGCCGTCATATGCCTAGGAATGGCCAACAGTTTTCTATGACGACTATATACATTGTGGATGTCACTACGAGACACAAGTCTCACCTGAAGATATGAGGGAGAGGAGGTTAGCACAATCTTTCTAATAAAAACCTCAAAATGCAACTTTCTCATATTGGCCATGTTCAGCCAAACAAGAAACCTAAACTGAGGAGAAATATGGTCGAATTTCCTCAAACCGTAAATAATACGAACTTTTTGAATTCTGTTCTGTTCTCTCATATACATAGTCGCAATAGTTAAAGTTAGATAACACTAATAATTCTGATAGAACTTTGCGAAGCTATATAGTAGCTTTAAATTAAAATAAGTTTTCTATAGTATTGTACCTATGTGCTTCCAAAACTTTAGTTGGTTATCGATTATAATGCTAAGAGAATTAGCCGATTATACTGTGGGTATTTTGATATTATCAATGGTCAAATTAAAACTTCCCTCTCGCCTTCTAGCCCTTGCTCCTCCCAAAATCATTATCATAGACTTGTTGAGATTAATGATTAAATTGTACCTTCTTGAAATCAAGTAGATTTCATTTAATTTTTTATTCCCATTATACTCCGTAATATGCTGCTCGTAAAGATAGATGCTATAATGTATCTGTGTATCATCAGTATAGGTGTTTAAGGTACAGGATTTAGTATAATTCAAGATATTTGTGGTATATATTATGAACAAAAGTGGACCTAATATCGAACCTTGGGGAACCCCAGACATTACCGGCCGCAATCTCGAGGCCATATCACCCACCACAACCATAATATCTTAACTTTGTACACATTAGATCATAACTATATCAAATGCCTTATAAAAATCAAGCAGCAGCATTGTAGACACCATCCCCGAATCCAAACTCCCCGCGATGCCATCCAAGATGCTACAAAGTATAGTTGAGGTGTTCTGTCCTTTCCTAAAACCCGGCTGATATTTCAGGAATAATCTTAAAATCATTAACATAGTAATCCATTTGATTATAAACAATACTTTCCAATACCTTAGACAACACCGAGAGGAGATTGATCGGAGATCACCACGTCCAGTGTAGTTACTTTTGGAATAGGCTGAACCAAAGACGCCTTCCAAAAAGGGGGAAAATATTCGGTTTTTCCTAATATTTTAGCAGTTTGTTGGCTTAGTATTTGTAGTAACCAATAATAACTATTGAAAAAATATTTTACCTGTGGTAATATCTGCTCATGGCTGATCCAACAGCATCTTTTCTAGACATAGCTTCTATACTTCCCATACCTCTATATTTCTTTAGTCTTACTCCGTCAGCATAAAAATATTCACCAGGAGCTTCTGTGGTTCCAGCTAACATTGAACCCATCATCACTATAAAGAACGGATCATCAAAAAAAGTTCTGATATAAAATATTCTGATTTAAGACTTTTGTAAATAAAAATAGTGTTATGACAGTGTTATCTACTTCAACATAAGTGGCATTAAAACAAATTTGGGTAAATTTCTTGTGTTCTTGGAAACAAATAAACTGGCATTTCATGTTATAATTTTAAGTGAGTATCATTTCAATCAATTTAATATACCAGGATATGATGTACTTTATAATGAGGCTGAATTTAGTGCCTACATAGGTGTGGGTGTTTTCATCAAAGAGGATTACAGTGCCCAGTTCGAGAACTTTAAGTTGCCAATATCGAATATCACTACAATTAAACGACTGCTATGTTTATGTACGGTTTTTACTACTTAAGATCGTCCTCGGCAAGTACTGGTAACTTTTTGGATGAACTTGACATTTATTTAAAATGCATTGATGGTACAGAGTTTGACATTGTTTTGGGTGACAACATAGATCTTCTTGATAAGAATAATCTGAGAGTTATCAAATATATAACCACTATGAACTCAAAGGGTTTCGAATCGTGATGCGAAGATATTACGAGAGAAATATCTCAGACGTGTCTTGACCACCTCTTTATGCACAACAAAATCAAAACGAATCTAAGAGAAATCAACTCATTTATAGTTATGCATGAAGTAATAGGTCATTGGTCTCTTGTTCTCTGTATTTCCAGAAATTCAGTTGAAAGGAAGAATTGTAATGATTATAGGCTGGGTTTGAAAATCTACTACACTAAGATGCACATTGAGTCAGAATCAGTGGATTGCTATAATATTTTGACTTTACCACAAGCTGAGGAAGTCACGGATAGACTACTAGAATATACTAAATCTGGTACTAAAGCGCTACTAAAGCGTTAGAATCCATACTAACGTGTAGCAATACTTTCGCGAAAAATAAACCATGGGTTCCAATTCTATAATTATACAAATAGAACACAGAGATCGCTTAAAATATCCTTGCTTATAAATCCAACAGACCTGAAAAAGCAAGAAAATATAGAATATCGTGATAGGCTAAACAAGATAATTAAAGATACAAAGAACATGTATTAGAAAAGTAAATAAATGGATACACTGGGAACATAAAAAAATGTTTCAACTTATAAGTGAAGCAACAAATGAATAGATAAAGCAATCCCAAACATCACAAAAATAAATGACAACAATTAAAGTAGTACAGATTCCAAGATCAATTCCAAATCTTTTAACGAGTATTTTATAAACATTGAAAAAACAATGCCAAAAGCAATAAATTGTCCAGAAAAGCCTTATAAGATCAGAAGTACTGCTGAATCATTAATGTTTCTAAGACTTACAAATGTAGACGAGATTTCTATGCATATGAATAACCTGAAGAACAGTTGCTCCTTAAGCTGTGATAAAATTTCAGCCAGAACACTTCAGTTTCTGCATGAACTCATTAAGATGCATCTTGTTTATATATTTAATTTAATTTTTAAAACTAGAAGGGTTCCCTCCCATTTTAAAAAATTTCTTGTCACCCTAATCTATAAATAGGATGATTAAAATTGTGTATGAAGCTATAGACCAGTGAGAGCGGTTTTCAATGATGAGAAAATATTCGCGAGATGCCTAAAAACCCGTCTTAAGGATTTTTTGAAAATAAATGATATACTGTCAAATAATCAATTCGAATTCACAGATGGTAATAATACAACAGATGTAGTGTTTGAGCTCGTAAATAGCATCACGGAACATTTGAACGGTAGAGATAGATTTATTGCTCCTTTTCTTGATCTGATGGAGGCTTTGGATACAGTCTCCCATGCTCATCTTTTCGAGATCTTGGAAACATGTGGAGTAAGGAGAATCATGTCTGAAGTATTCGGAAATTATTTCAAGGATCGTCCCCAGCGAGTCACAATTGGGAACACTATCAGCGAAACTAGAATGATGGAGCATTGCATACCGCAGGGAACTGTGATCGGACCTGTTCTTTTTAATTTATATATCAACACTGTTTGCGATCTTGTTTTGGAGAGGAAGATAGTGTGGTAGGTACAAACCTGTTGATGCTCCAAGTGATAAAGCTTTGATAATTCCTCCAGTGGTAGCAATTCCACCATCAGCAATAATTGGAACACCAAACTTTCTAGCATAATCAGCAACCTTGTAAACAGCTGTTGCCTGAGGTCGACCGACGGCCATGACTTCTTGAGTTATACAAATACTACCACTTCCCATTCCTACTCTAAGACCATCTGCGCCTGCATCTATTAAAGTCTTGGCTTGTTTTCTTGTTACCACTAAAATTTTAACAAAAAATAACACCAAAAATAAATTCATGTAACTACACTTTAACGCAATGAAAATTCTTACCATTTCCAGCAACAACTTGTATATCAGGATACGAACTCTTTATCCATTTGATCATATCCACTTGGTACTTCGAATTACCTTGTGAAGAGTCTAGAATTATCACATCAACACCGGCTTGTGCTAGAAGGGTTAATCTTTCTTTGTCTTCTTCTCTTGTTCCGATTGCAGCTCCAACAAGTAATTGTCTAAAAAATAAAAACTTTTTCAAAACTATAAATAAAATATTTAATATCCTATTCCTATTTTTATTTTTAGATTTTTTTTTTCACTTTTATCTCCGCCGGTAAAATTTTATTTAACATTTGACGAATTATTGACAGACTATATGAAAGTAAGTTCATTTTGTACCAGTTCTAATTATCGTTGGTAAGGGGGAATAAAACTATTGTTGGAAAGCAGATTTATTAAATTATGGATAGAAGCTCCTGGGATGAAGTGTACCAAGATTCTGGACCTAAAGAGTCACTTACTAGGAAGCTTCTCTCTTTAAAGAGGAAAAAACTGTGAATTGTGATGGACTATTGGCAGGAAATTATCACGTGCGAGGCCCTCTTCATAAGATTCGCACCACCAACGACCCGATGTGCATATGATGTCTAAAGAAGGATGTCACTTGACCATTCCCTCAGGAAGTAGCCAGCACTTAACGGACTAAAGTAGAGAGGTCTGCTGAACTGCAAGAAACAATTATACTTTATACCACAAAAATTGTCCTTTTATGCGGAAAACTGCCACCAACAAAGTTAGCTTGTGGAATAACGATATCACAGTATTAAGGAAGGAGACACGCAGACTATTTAACAAAACAAAAAAAAACGGTGGATGGACAGAATATGCTACAACACTCACTGGGTAAAACAAAAAAAAACTATAGATAAGAGCAGCCTTGATGCTAAGAGTAAGTTTTAAATTATTTACCTGCTTCAAAAAAAATTTGGACAAATATATTACATTTAACACTTTCAATGGAAAATTAAGTAAATAATTTTATACCCGTCTTACCTGTTTTCATCCTTTGACGCAATTGGATAACTCTTAGCTTTCTTTAAATCAGTTCTGGCAATTAAAGCTACCAAATTTCCATCAGCATTTATAATAGGAAGCTTTCCTTTCTTGCTTTTCTCCAAAATAGAATTAGCTTCATTCAATTGTATTTCTGATGGTGCAGTAACCAAATCCCCTATTTTAGTCATAATCTTATCCAAACTTGTTTCTTTTAAAAGCTTACTCTCCAAAAAGTCAATATCTCTTGAAGTAACCATACCGACCAATTTTCCTCCAAGCATACCGTTTTCTGTGATCGGAATACCACAAAAACCATTCTTTTCTTTAATTTCTAATACATCTAGCACTGTGTTTGTGGGGCCAAGAACAATGGGATCTCGAATAAAACCATGTTTATACTTTTTTACTTTGTGGACTTCATTGGCTTGGTAATCTGGTAGACAGTTGTGATGAATAATACCAATTCCTCCACAAAGCTTGAAAGAAAATAGTATATAATAATAAATAAATTGATCGTCAAAAAAAAAGACGTAAAGTAATTTTTAGAATCATTGATCTTATTTCTAACGGAGACTACCTATCTAATCAAGTAATTCTGTAAAACGATATAAAGGGTGTTTTTTATACAGGTATATAACTTTTAAATGGAATAAAACAAAGATGAATTTTTTAAATTGACATGAAATTAACTTTATTCGAAATATAACCTTCTGGCATTATTTAAATATGACTTCTGGCATATGACCGCCACGGCTGGCTCGGACGTAGTCTAATCTGGAGGTCCAATTTTCGATGACTTTTTCCAATATTTGTGGCCGTATATCGGCAATAACGCGGCGAATGTTGTCTTCCAAGTGATCAATCGTTTCGGGCTTATCGGCGTAGACTAGCGACTTCACATATCCCCACAGAAAATAGTCTAGCGGCGTTAAGTCGCACGATCTTGGAGGCCAATTCACGGGTCCGAAACGTCTTGTTGAAACCACAGCTCCTGCACATCATGGTTGTTCAATTGATGAACGAAAAAGTCAGTAATCATGGCTCTATAGCGGTCATCATTGACTGTAACGTTCTGACCAGCATCGTTTTTAAAGAAGTACGGACCAATGATTCCACCAGCCCATAAAGCACACCAAACAGTCAATTTTTCTGGATGTAACGGTGTCTCAACATACACTTGAGGATTATCATCACTCCAAATACGGCAGTTTTGTTTATTGATGTATCCATTCAAACAAAAGTGAGCTTCATCGCTAAACAAAATTCGCTTATGAAAATCGGGATCAACGGCAATCTTGTTTTGGGCCCATTCACCGAATCTACGCCATGCTAGGTGATCGTGTGGCTTCAATTCTTGCACGAGTTGGATTTTGTAAGCATGCAAACCAAGATCTTTCCCCAAAATCTTCCATAAAGTGAATGGACACATATCGAATTCCTGTGCACGATGGCGGATAGACTGATTCGGGTCTTCCTCTACGCTACGCTCTATAGCAGCAATGACTTCTTTTGTACGCACTGTACGACATCTCAGTGGATGCATATTATCTTTTAGAATAAACGTGGTGCGAAAACGTTCCATAGTTGATCGAATTAATTGCTCTGATGGACGATTATGTTGACCGTAAATGGACGTAGTGCGCGATACGTATTTCGAACAGAACCATGATTTTCAAAATAAATTTGCACAATTTGGAAGCGTTGTTCAGGCGTCAGTCTATTCATGTTTCAATGCCAAACCAAACTAAACATAAATCACTTGACAGCTGACAAAATGGCCGCCAGTTAAAAAAGTGTTGCCAAGTTAAAGATTTACAGAATAATGTTAAAGTGGAAAAGGAGCATAAAACTAATCAAAACCAGTTTAAAGGTTATGATGGACAATTTAGGTGATGTATTATTCTTTCTTATTCCTTTTTCAATTTGTATATTATTTGTAACTTTGTTTGATCTAATTATTGACGCTGCTTTCTGGTCTATGTTTTTTTGCTATTTTTATATATCGGTGGTCAATTTTAGCTTCTTCCTCATGTGCTTAGTGTTCGATTAGTTTAAAAACATATCGAAATCTATGCAGACTAGGCTTAATAGTATTGAAATAATTTCTAAACGCGGTCTGTTCTACTGTATGGAAGTCATCGAGTTTGACTATTTTCTCAGTAAACAACTTAAAAAATTGAAACAGACTCGTAAGACGAAAATTTGGAAGGTTTGAGTTATCTCTTTTTTTGAAGATCAGTAGAATTATTGCTTTATTCTGCTTTTCAGGTATCCCCTCAGCTTTGAATAATTATTTCTCTATTTCTAACATTAGTGATATATAAATAAATTTAGTTTTTATAATTTGAGATTCTCATGAACATCGAATAAAGAACTCTGAAACTACAAATCTGAAAATAGTGCTAGAAATTTCTTTTGCGTTTATTTTTTGATGAACAGTTTAGGTAAATTTATTTATAGACATATAAAGCTCTATGTAACTAAGTAGTAATACTGATTTACATTTTGAGTAAAAAATAAAAAAAAGCTACCTAAAGTAGCATTTTATTATTACGGAAAGAGTTAACGGGTTTACTGAAAAAAATTACAAAAAAAAAACTCATCGCAAATAAAGTAATGTCATATTGTAGGTCAGGACCTCTAAACTGACCAAAAAGCAAAATAAAAAATACGTGTAAAGATAAAATAGTTTACTCATTTAATCTAATATTGTATTTATCGACTTTCAGAGTTCACACTGGCTACAAAAGGTCAGTTTATTCGCACTAGAGATAATATTTTAAAAATATTTAGGTTATTACGAAATGATATTTATGTAGAAAATAACCCCCAGCGAAGCTTTTGGCATAAATAATTGTTTTGGACCCACGAGATAACAAATAATATATGTTTGTGTTTGTCTGTAATGTGTAAACTATATTAATGAACTAATAGATAATGATAAAGAAGGGCCAAAGTTATTATCAATTGAAAGTTATGAAATTGATATTTTTTTTAGTCAACAGAAAAACGGTTATACTGATAAATATTTGGAAGAAACCTAAGGTTATGAAAGTACTTGGATTATTATCCTTTGGTCATTAAGCAACAAATATCGCAGGCTAAGAGTGATGAAATAAATATGTACTTTTCCGATTGACGCTATCGGTAATTCACAAAATAAAATAATTTGTATAATGGTGGTTCATCAACTGTTTATATGACAAATAGTATTACAAACCAAGCAAACTTAGATATACTTATTTTCATCCCGAAAGCTGAATCGGTATTTCTTTATTACCTCCCGGCATCTTTTAAATGCAGAACTATCCCAAATGCTGTGATGGAACAAATATTAATTATTTTACACCATCCAATGTGAACTAGATTCTGTTAAAATGAATAATTAAATAATCACTCTGTGAATAGATTTCCCGTGGGAATAGGGTAGTTATATTTTTAACACTATCCACGAAAGTCTAAAGGAAAAATAAATCAGTTATCGAACTTAACTATTATTATCTTTGTCGTTTAAATGCTTTTTTAAAAACATATAAACTCAGTAAATTTATGAAGTAATAAAACTAAGAGACCCTTTCTAAGATTTGGCTATAAATCTCTCGAAATAATCCTACTCTGATTATGTAAATAAAACCAGACGTGTTAAGGATAGATTTTAACATATGGTATATGAAATACCGTTAAAATGTATTAAGATATTGAACTATTTTTCCATTATTAGGAAACAAAAGAATAATTAAATAAACTCATTATACTGTAATATAGCGTTTGATCTGTGTAAGGGATCTGATATGGCGACTGTTTTTCCTGATTGCAAGAAAGAATGAATTAAATACCAGTAATATGAATAAAAGGGCACTCAGGTTTTTTCACAGACGTTAAATTATCTTATTGCTTTAGTTATGGAAAGAAATAGAATAGTTTTATTAATTGTGTTTATATAAAAATTAAGACTAAGACGTTCAGAGGCCAATTCGGGAATCAAGCATCCGGTATAGAATAGCAAAAGCCCTCAGCACGTAAAGATCGAAACCTTCGAACTTTAAGGGAAAGAAATTGACGTTTACCGGGTTCCATCAAGTAATATGGGTACAAACGGGAAACAGAGGGGTGTCGAGGGGTGTAAGATTCGAAGACACTCTTTTAAGGAATAGTAAATTTCAGTCATAATTTGAATGTCGTTAGAACGGTACCGTGAGTACCAGTGCCGTAGAATAATTACGGCACGGGTATAATCGTCAGGAAAGAAAGTTATCTTTGTTTAATTTGGGAAATTAAGGGATTATCGTGTGTTATTTTAGTGGGGCATTTCGCAATTTTCATACGGTTTGATTAAGTAATATAAATAGCTGTTTTTCGCGTTTTATCTCTTTTTTGTTTAATATTTTATTAAGCTATTTATACGTGATTTTTCAAAATTGGATTTTAAGTTTTTGGTTAAATAACGACCGAGAAGAGCAATTATGTTAGTTTTTTGTAATTGTTATTAGTTTTAAGTTTCTCATTGTAAATAGTTCGTTTTCTATTTATTTTTGTTAAATAGATTTAAGTGTTTTCAGAAACTTGTTTTATTCAATTTAATTAAAACCTTCACGCGAATTAACTTGTGGGCGCGCTGTTGCGAGACCTACAAAACAAGAGATGTCTTCTGACCAACTAATTAGCAGCCTTTCCTGAGTCCTGAAGTTCTGAGTTGTGGTTGGTAAGCTTAAATAACCGTAGTTGTTTAGTACTAAAGCTGTAAGAGGGAAGATACACGACCAGACTTCCAGAGTGTCTTTATTACTGTGAAATTTAATTGTAGGTTATTAAACTAGTTACTAATTAATATGGGGCAAAAAAATGATTATAGATAAAATGATTAACGCTACCTCAATATGATATTAGCAGGAGTTTACAATCAAATTCTGTCACAATGCCTCAAAATAAGCTAAAATTTTGTATTAGTGGGGAATTATGCGGTAATTCTGATGTCAAAATACATAGAGAAATATTGACCTGATCTGATAAACACATCCTTGTTTTTTTATGTGCACAGGTACACCAAAAAGTTTTGTTGAAATGGTTTCGTTACATTCCAGATTATTTTAAATGGAAACTTTCTTTAGAATGGTATTTCGTATATTTTGTATTCATTTTTAAACAGAAAGTGGCAGATTTGACTTTAGAGGTCCAAAAGCATTGAATACAACAACCTGATCTGATAAGAGGATTGCTTTTCTCTGTACCTACGTGAAGAGTTATCCCAATGATTTTTGTTCCTCTTTTGACACCACCATGTCCTCATTAGACGTGGGATATCACCCTAGTATACATGACCTCATTAACAACTATTAAAAGCAGTTTAGTAGATATTTTCCTTGTCCATTGTCGTAAATTTTTCAACCATGAAGTACGCCTCCCACCTGGTTCTCTCTTATCTCTTATTTTGCCGTGCATTATCAATTGTAAAGCTTGGTATTTTTCCTTCAAAGTTTATGTCCTTTAACGGTTGGTAACATCACTCTTCTGTTTCAGTGAAGGTCCAAGCTTCTACACGAAAAAAATTGAACATGAAAACAAAGCATTTCATAGCCTTATTTCTAGGTTCAAGTGTAAACTGCAGCCTTTGAAATGCTCCTTTTCCTTTTTCTGTGTGCTCCCATTTTTTAATTTAAGTTGCAGTCCAAGTAATGTTTTGAAGGTCATCTAGATGATCGTGAGTAATTTTGCAGTTTCCAATGGTATTATTGTTTTTACTAATTACCATAATCTTTATTTTATTTGCGTGAAGACGCATGCAATAAGTGTCGCCGGTATTAACAATCCAATTTGTTAAAGGATAATTATTTTCTCATACCATCACCTGCCTCATGCAAAGCTTCCCTGAGGAAGTATTCCCAATAGATATTGACACAAAAATATCTTCATTTTGGTAAATATTTCATTTGGATTTTTTTTAAAGATTCTGATCATGTAGCTCCAATTGTCTCAATACACACTTTATACGATTTATTTTGTAGAATGCTTTTTCAAAATCCAATAACAAACGACTATATCTTTGTTTGCGTCTTTAGCTCTCTTAATTAGTACCTGAATAGTAAGTAGGGATTTCCTTGTGCCGAAAGAGTTTCTAAATCGAAATTAGAACTCATCGAGTAGATTTGTGCATGGATGATACAAAAAATATTTTATATGTGGCTCATTAGACTAATGGTTCTATAGTTTTTGCACTCCTTTATTGATTTCTTCTTTGGCATCGAAATGAAATTGTAAGTTAGCAAATATTGTTGAATATCTACTTTTCTGCAAATTTGGTTTAATAGTATTACCAAAAGATTGATGCAATCTAGCATTTTTAGTAAATTTCCATTAATTTTATCTGGACTAGATATTTTGTTGCTTATTATTCTTTGAACTGCTTTTATAAATTCTGATTTCGTTATCTTAGAAAGAGTGTTCGGTTCCAATTTATTGAACTATTTAATGATTATAGAAAGAAATCAGTTTCATTTATTCTCAAGATATTGACGTTATAGCCTCGAGCCTTCCTACCTACTTTTGTGGACTATGGGTAAATCAAAAATAAATTTTAATCATTTGTGTGGGATGCAGATCATATGGTGATCTTTGATGTGTAAGCGGTATATTTTAATGAATTTTAAACTGGCGTAATTTATCCTTTTGATTAATGGCCTCTATTATGGTTCATTAATTAAAAACTCAAATCACACAAATGAATTTCTACTGTAAATTATCAAAACTCATATCGTAAAGAAAAATATTAGGGGAAATCACAAGAATATCTATTTTAAAAATTACCTTTTGTCCGGTAAAACAAAGAAACAAAAAAGTCAATCACTTACTGCTAATGCAATAGCCATGTCGGATTCCGTTACGGTGTCCATTGGAGACGACACTAAAGGAGTATTCAATTTTATCTTTTTGGTAAGTTGGCATGTCAGTTCCTATAAAAAAGATAATGATTTAGACATTGATATTTTTCTAGAATGGATCTGATTTCATAGTTTTGAAAAGTAAAAATATTTTTAATAAATTAAAAAACAGCTTTTGGAAAAACTTATCAAATTCGAGAAGAAATAATC
This sequence comes from Diaprepes abbreviatus, assembly GCA_034092305.1. Taxonomy (NCBI): domain Eukaryota; kingdom Metazoa; phylum Arthropoda; class Insecta; order Coleoptera; family Curculionidae; genus Diaprepes; species Diaprepes abbreviatus. Next base: position 8,282,034 of record JASJET010000129.1, read on the forward strand.
GAAAAAATAATATTTGAAAAAGAAAGGATATTTATGAAATAGAGTATTTAATATTATAAGGAGAAAAAACACTTTTTAGTTTTTGAAAAGTTTTCGGTTTTCCAAATTTCTTTTTTGCATTGTCTATAGAAGCCGCTGGCTCTACTGACCCATATAATTTTTATAAAAGATGTTCAACATAGAAAATAATATTGGAAAATATCATTTAAAATAATGAGAATATCACAATAGTTTTCTGGTAAAATAGATATAGAGTGATATTTTTTATTTTTATTTGATTTAACTTTCAATGGATCAAGTCCAGATTTTGCTGGCGTAAGCGCGTTGAAATTAGGAAAGGTTATGTAAAAAATTAACATCTGTTTTTTTCAGTTTTAAGCAAATCCTTGATAGAGATTGTACCATGTTTTTAAATGACTTGCTAGTGTTATTTGTGATAGATCCCTATAAGTTTGGTAGTGTTGTTCTCAACACCCTCTGTATATTTGAATAATATTATTTTACTAAAATCGAAGTAATCAAAATTATACCAAAAAAAAAGTAATAAAAAAAGTGATTCGCTTTAAAACCCCTCCGTCTGTTTTCTGATCCTGAAGAAAAATAAACTTACCACTTCCTTGGGTGTAAAGTCAATATAACCAGGAAGAATTATGAAATCGCTGAAAGGAAAAGAAAAATATATTATATAATATAAATAACTTAATTATTACAATATTAAATAGTCACAAATAAGGTTGAAAATGGTAGAACAAATATAAAGAAAACATAATCAGTTAAAAAATAGCAGTATTAAAAATTTGGAGATACAGAGAAATAACTCGCTTTAATTTTTTCTCCCCTGCTCCACAAAACTTATTAAAAATTAACCTCCTAATTTGTACGAAAACTAGAACTTCTAGTGGACTAGAAGCAGTTTGTTTACGATATTGTAATATTTTGTGTTGTAGATACGCTTAAACAAATTTATCTGTGACACAGATTTTTTTTAACCGTCTCCTTCATAAAATACAAATTTTAATAAATAATTTAGATACTGAAGTAGGTAGCTTTTAACTGAAACATAGTCATCTCTAAAAATCCTGCTTTACAATATCAACAGTGGCAATGCAAAGAATTGAAAAATTTTATAGTGATGATTTCCAAGTGAAATTATTGAATTTTTATAGAAAATAGTTAAATTTCTCGGAATAAATAGTATCTTTATTTTAGATAATTTTATAAAGTATCTAAAATATTAGATTTTAACTCTAAAAACTGACAAGAACATGCATGCTTCTGCCTGCAAAATTTCATTACAGAAGATACAAAATATGTCGAAGTTATAATGTTATGATATACAGACAAACGAAGATAGGGAGCGGAGACGGAGAGACGAAGGGAGAGACTTTAGTTTTTTCTTTTTTGTTTGTATTACTTCCTGCAAACCATTTGTACATACATAAATACATGCCGTATAAACCGGAACTAACCTAGCTCATTTGAAGGAGGATAGATTGCATTAAAATATTTTAAAAAATACCCGGAACATAGCTTTATATTTTGGAATTCCGAGCAAATTTGAGAATTATTTTACTAATTTCGACCTCATGTATTATTTTGTGATATTTAATCACTTTTTAAAAGTTAGCATGGCCCTTATTTAATATTCGGATTTACGCCAAAAAGAGTAAATGAAGAGAATTACACAGTCCGATAAAACTCTGTGTAACATCAGACTCAGAAACAGGAGTATACTTTGACTACCGATTTGATCCATCAGCTATAGTTTTCGAGATATTCTAACCTAAAAATGCAAAAAAAACGCTGTTTTTTATTATATTGGAGGTTATGTTTCAGTGTAGCATAAAACTTTTCGACATGACACAATAAAGCATCTGAAAGTACTGCTCATTGCCTCTAAATCCATTTTGAATATTCCCAAAATCTTTTTTTTTCTCTCTGAGATAAGGCTTGTAAAATTGCCAATTGCCAAATATGGTTTGACCGACCATTTGCACTATACCTTCTTCTTCCCTGTCAGGTCCCCCTAATGTTGGCAATTACAATGGCGAGTTAATCACGGTTCTCTGTTATTCTAAATAAATGTTCAGTACTGTGTATTCCTGTCCACTCTCGGATGTTCCTCAGCCAAATGTTCTGCTTCCTTCCAACACCTCTACGACCCTCGATCTTACCCTTCATTATCACTTGAAGAACTCTGTACCGACACCTTCCGACAACATAGCCAAGATATGCTAGTTTTCTGCATTTAACCGCTAAAACCGCTATATTAGTCTGCATAGCAACCCAGGGTATTCAGTTAAGTTAAAAAAACTCGCAAAATATTGAAAAATATTCATTTTTCGAAATATATGTGACAAGAAAAAATTGTCTGGAATTAACATTTTTTTCAATATTTCGAGTTTTTTTGTCTTACCCATATGGTGCAGATGGTCGGCAAAACCATAAATTTCAACAAGCTGTATCTTGTGTATGATTTTAGGAAGATTTAAAATGAATTTCAAAAGCAATGAGTAGTACTTTCAGATGTCCTGTCATGTCATGTCGAAAAGTTTTATGCTGCTTAGAAACATAACATCCAATATAGTCAAAACTAACGTATGCACTTTTAGTTTAAGATATCTCAAAAAGTAGCGTTGATGAGTCAAATTGGAACTCAAATTCGGATTCATCGAAGGAAAAACCTTCGGAAAAGTATAGTCCCGTTTTTGGATCTGAAATGTGTTATTAAATTGCTACACGTACATTATAAATTAATTGGACTGCTCATTTAATAATCTAAATATGACTGCAACGTGCTATCCTCAATACGGTAGAAATGACAAGCGTAAAATCTGTTCGCCTAACTTTCAAAATTTTTTTTGGCCATAAGCAGTTGAACGAATGCATTAAATTTAAGACAAGTGTCCGGGAAGCAAATTTCATAAACGTTTATTAAATGGATTTAATATAATGCATTAAATTTAATAATTTTTACATTACTCTAAATATAATTTTTTCCGTTAAATTTAATGTAATCATACATTAAATTTAAAGTTTGGTCATTACTTTTTAAGGTAATTATGTACATTAAATATACAGCCATTGTTCATTGAATTTGAGATATGTTACCACATATTTAATGTACCAACATTAATATGAGTTGAAAAAATTCTGAAACTACCAGGAAAAGGTGGACATTTTTCCCATAGGTAGTGACTGCCATCTATCTAGACCAGTTTCCAACTCACTGGTTTCCGTCAGTATGGGGCAGACATGCACAACGTACTATAAGAGAATTGAATCCTGTATCATACTAAAAAGAGATTGAATATAAGTTGCTCCATCTCCCGGAATCTCTCGTAATGTATGTCGAATAATAATGTAAATTCCTTTAGTATTAGGGGATATGTGAATTAATTTGAAGGTACATAAGTTGAAATATCTTTTCAGTTATTTACTGAAATTTAAGATACCATTTAATCAAATTTAATGCACAAGGAACTAATATTTAAATGAACTTGCTTTAAATTCAAAGTAAATTTAAATTATTCGCGATTGAAAATACAAAACCATTAAATTTAATGTAGAAGAGACATTAAATTTATATGAAATTTAAGGTTATTTTTAACAGTGAAAGAAATAAAACAACAGTAATACGTTGTAAACTGACTTGGCTGATCTAATTCTTATCAGTTGATTAAACTTTTTGGATGTTTACTATACTATTTATCAATCGTAAAAATAAAAATTTATCTCGAAGTAAAATCACTATTTTTTGTTGTTAAATATCATAAATAAGAAAGTTAGCTTAAGAATAGTTCATCACTAAAAAAAGCGATATGTTAACAACACATAAAATGTTAATGAGGTGGCATCTCGGTAATTTTTATAGTTGTTTCTAATTTTTAATTAAAATATCCTTATACAACTGAATGTGCATCGAAAATTTCTAATAAATTTGAGGTTAGAGACATACACAATTACTAAATAAGGTTCTATTCGTAATTGTGACTGTATTTTCACAAAACTAGGCATTTTATTGCGAAAAAATGCAATTTTATGCGTTGCTATTCATAAAATGTCAGTGGATAATGCTTTTTAGTCGATTTATTGGTGTAGTAAATATTTACAAACTAGTTCGCACACCGCCTGACGGCGAGTACACTAAGGGCATTTTTGGTTTCACAGCTCAGTTTGGATCTGTTATCCAATTCATTTCAGGAAATTCGTGAATTACTATTAGAACAAGTCACATTGCGTTTGAAATCTGACAACAATACATGAATTTTCCCGCCATATTTAAAGTCCTTCACGTTTTGTTTTGGTTCGGTTATTAGTATTTTCTATCATATTTTAACAAAATGTTATGTACAGTTTTATTCAATATATGCTAGATTCCAAAATGTGTACCATTATATTAATAGAAATGCTAAATTTTAAAGTAATTGGTCAATAATACGGTGTGAAAGTGAAAATATTCATCATATTTTTTCGGAAAGCTATGTGTTGCTGATGAAAAAAAAATCAGATTTGTGTTCTACTATCCCAAAATAGGAGTACGCAAAAAATCAACAGAAACCTCCATGTTTCTACGAGACCGAATAATCTCCTAACACTTTATTTTAGCAGAAATCAACTAGAACAAATACGTAAACGATATTTAATTAATAACTGAAATACATTATATATGTATTATGGTTCTACCAATTCCTGCAGTAATAATTAATCACTTACTATCTTTTGATTTGTAAAACCAACTGGTCATTGATATTTACTTTTTAGAGCTAACATTATTCTAATTTTACCAACACTTACTTATAAGTAAGTCCATTTCCAGAATCGATCATCTGTTTCGCAGACATTCCATCTCTTAAATCTTCTGACGAAAGTCCATTTACTAGCGCCATTTTGAACGAATCTTAAAGTAAAGTAAAACTACTACGATTAAATTACAGAATATTGCACGTTTAAACTAACCTCTTAATTTATAACTAAGTAATTGTGACACTGTTCAAACAACACTAATTTAAACATTAAAAAAACTGATATTTAAAACCCTTCTCACGATAATAACATATTTTTATTATTAAGATTTTAATTAGAAATGTTTCGCAAGAAAGGATTACCCCACTCGACTGTTGAAAAACAAGCTATTACCGGGTTACTTGAATTTATCGCAAAATTGTGTCTGATATTAGAGAGCATTCGTTATTAAATAACGGCATTTTTAAAACATTATTCCTAAAGGTAATTATTTATTCACTTTTACTCACAACAGTGCGATGAAAAATGAAGACTGGAATATTGTTTTCAAGTAATTTTTACATACCGAAATAATAATTTTGCCAACGAATAACTATTACCCAAAAGTTTTCTAATGCAATTCTTCAAAATAAGAAAGAAAAATATTACCGTAAAGAATTATATAAACTTTTTTTTCCCAGTAATACTTCTATTGACACGACTTTCTTTTTTTTTCTAGAAAATCACGTTAATTGCGTACAAAAACTCTCTAACATTTGATAATAAACATTGCTTATTGATAGAATAAATAAACTTTTTATCGCTACCAAGGTTTTCAAGTGTATTGATACAAAACCACTTTAATTGTTGACAATAGATTATGAAACAGCACATTTCATTGTATAGGGACCGATAAAAAAATATTGATAGAATGGAATGATAATTCGCATCCAAAATATTATAACTCACACACCAAAATAAGCATTGAAAATAAAATATCCGTTAGTTTTAAAGTTAAAATTTTTATATCTAGCCTCTTTCAAATCAAGCATAATACCTAAAAGGCTTAGAATCAAAATAGAGTTAAACATTTTGCTGACAGAGGCATTACCAAACCCAAAAAAATTAGAAACAATTTGTATGTAACATACACAAAGTTAATACCCCATAGGAATATGTTACCGTTTCTCTCCTTCATACCGTCAAGGAAAAATATGGAGAGTTTAATTCTTGTAAATTTCACTCTCGTTCTCTCTATATTCGCTATATATATATATATATATATATATATATATATATATATATATATATATATATATGAAGTAGAATGCGAACAGTATATGCAAACTTCGTTCCAACCATATCCTTTCCGTGTTAGAGGTTGCACAGGTTTGAACAAATTGCTAAGGAAGACAATTTGTCCTATTCCACCACCATCGAGATGATGGCCTACCTGTACCACCATACCGAGAAGAAAGTCAAAACTTACCCTCCCCGCCACAGTGATACGGCAGAGGTACATGTTTCGTCTCTACTAGACTCATCAGGGTACCGACATGCACCTGGCTGTGCAAAGGACAGATCAGAAGGAAGCATGCAAATACTGAACGCGGCTTCGCCGACTTCCCGCCGGATGGCGTATATATGTTTATGCGACTTTCACGGATACCTCCGTGTGAGATGCAATAGCAGTGGATATATCCACATTATGCCGTTGTAGTGCTGAAATCACATTCAGCAAAACGTACAACTATATGCAGCTCCGTCTATGAATGAAGTAGAATGCGAACAGTATATGCAAACTTCGTTCCAACCATATCCTTTCCGTGTAAGAGGTTGCACAGGTTTGAACAAATTGCTAAGGAAGACAATTTGTCCTATTCCACCACCATCGAGATGATGGCCTACCTGTACCACCATACCGAGAAGAAAGTCAAAACTTACCCTCCCCGCCATAGTGATACGGCAGAGGTACATGTTTCGTCTCTACTAGACTCATCAGGGTACCGACATGCACCTGGCTGTGCAAAGGACAGATCAGAAGGAAGCATGCAAATACTGAACGCGGCTTCGCCGACTTCCCGCCGGATGGCGTATATATGTTTATGCGACTTTCACGGATACCTCCGTGTGAGATGCAATAGCATTGGATATATCCACATTATGCCGTTGTAGTGCTGAAATCACATTCAGCAAAACGTACAACTATATGCAGCTCCGTCTATGAATGAAGTAGAATGCGAACAGTATATGCAAACTTCGTTCCAACCATATCCTTTCCGTGTTAGAGGTTGCACAGGTTTGAACAAATTGCTAAGGAAGACAATTTGTCCTATTCCACCACCATCGAGATGATGGCCTACCTGTACCACCATACCGAGAAGAAAGTCAAAACTTACCCTCCCCGCCACAGTGATACGGCAGAGGTACATGTTTCGTCTCTACTAGACTCATCAGGGTACCGACATGCACCTGGCTGTGCAAAGGACAGATCAGAAGGAAGCATGCAAATACTGAACGCGGCTTCGCCGACTTCCCGCCGGATGGCGTATATATGTTTATGCGACTTTCACGGATACCTCCGTGTGAGATGCAATAGCAGTGGATATATCCACATTATGCCGTTGTAGTGCGGAGGTATCCGTGAAAGTCGCATAAACATATATACGCCATCCGGCGGGAAGTCGGCGAAGCCGCGTTCAGTATTTGCATGCTTCCTTCTGATCTGTCCTTTGCACAGCCAGGTGCATGTCAGTACCCTGATGAGTCTAGTAGAGACGAAACATGTACCTCTGCCGTATCACTGTGGCGGGGAGGGTAAGTTTTGACTTTCTTCTCGGTATGGTGGTACAGGTAGGCCATCATCTCGATGGTGGTGGAATAGGACAAATTGTCTTCCTTAGCAATTTGTTCAAACCTGTGCAACCTCTAACACGGAAAGGATATGGTTGGAACGAAGTTTGCATATACTGTTCGCATTCTACTTCATTCATAGACGGAGCTGCATATAGTTGTACGTTTTGCTGAATGTGATTTCAGCACTACAACGGCATAATGTGGATATATCCACTGCTATTGCATCTCACACGGAGGTATCCGTGAAAGTCGCATAAACATATATACGCCATCCGGCGGGAAGTCGGCGAAGCCGCGTTCAGTATTTGCATGCTTCCTTCTGATCTGTCCTTTGCACAGCCAGGTGCATGTCGGTACCCTGATGAGTCTAGTAGAGACGAAACATGTACCTCTGCCGTATCACTGTGGCGGGGAGGGTAAGTTTTGACTTTCTTCTCGGTATGGTGGTACAGGTAGGCCATCATCTCGATGGTGGTGGAATAGGACAAATTGTCTTCCTTAGCAATTTGTTCAAACCTGTGCAACCTCTAACACGGAAAGGATATGGTTGGAACGAAGTTTGCATATACTGTTCGCATTCTACTTCATTCATAGACGGAGCTGCATATAGTTGTACGTTTTGCTGAATGTGATTTCAGCACTACAACGGCATAATGTGGATATATCCACTGCTATTGCATCTCACACGGAGGTATCCGTGAAAGTCGCATAAACATATATATATATATATATATATATATATATATATATATATATATATATATATATATATATATATGTATATATATATATATATATATATATATATATATATATATATATATATATCCCGTGTATGTGCTGAATCTCTCTCAGGACTGTAAGACAACAGACGTTTCGGTGAAATCTCATTCACCATTTTCAAAGCTCACTGTATGGCGTCTACGAGCGTACTGACGTCAGCGACTCGGGTGTTGTCGGCCCCGTGTGCACACCGGACGCGCTCGTTTTCCAAATGGTTCTGGCCTATGAGGTTGCGAGACCTGCTGCACATCATCGGCCCTGTTGCCAGTGTTTGGGGTTGCGTTTCCGAGTTGTAATCTGGTTTTCTTTACTAAGTAGTACTGTTTGATGTTTTGTAAGCAGATTTTTCCAAGTATTAGGCACTCGCTGGCAATCATCTCTGCTATTTAAGTTGTTGGGCCTCTTTGCAGTTTCAATCGCTACCCTTATAACTCTTGTGGATAGGTTTTCACATCTCGATAGCATTTTTGCTCCTGAGAAATTTATCTTATGTCCTGTGTTTAATCAGTGTTGGGCCAGAGCAGAAGAAGTTGTTTTTGTTTGACAGCATTTATATGTTCGTCTCTTCTGGCACTTATTTTACGGTTGATAAGCTGCATTCTCTGCATGGAATTTCGTACACTCCCTGGTTTTCTAGAGGAATTCTTTCTTTAGATGTTGGCAAGCGATCTTTTACTTTACGGTTTGTGGTGAAAATAGTTTCAATATTGTGTCTCCTGGGAATTTTTGCGATCTTGTCTGTGGTGCCTCTTACGTAAGGAACAAAAGCTTTGGAGCTATTCTCTTGGTTTTCGCGATTTTTTAGGGCCAAGTGTTTCTTTTTTAGAGCCTTGTCTATATGTTCTTTTTTATAACCGTTTTTTGTTAGGGCGTCTTGCAGTATGTTCATCTCTTTGTGGTAATTTTCATGATCTGTAAGGGACTGCGATCGAAACGCAAGTGATTTCACTACTGCAAATAATTGGTGATGTGAATCGGCGTTGAGTTGGAATCAAAAGCTTTGGAGACCTCTTCACACAAACCACGAATGTGGCTGCGTTACATAGATGACACATTCGTTATCCGGCAACATGGAGAAGAAAATCTCAGAAGTTTCCTAAATCGCATAAATAGTATACATTCAAAAATCAAATTCACCATGGAGGCAGAACAGAAAAGAAAAATACCGTTTCTAGATATCCTACTGAAAAGAAAAGAGGATGGCTTGCTTTCGCACACCGTCTACAGAAAGCCTACTCACACCAATAGATACCTCAACGCCGATTCACATCACCACCCCGCCAATTATTTGCAGTAGCGAAATCACTTGCGTTTCGATCGCAGTCTCTTACAGATCAAGAAAATTACTTCAAAAAGATGAACATACTGCAAGATGCCCTAACAAAAAACGGTTATAAAAAGAACATATAGACAAGGCTCTAAAGCCAAACACAGCCCCCAAAAAATCGCGAAAACCAAGAGAATAGCTCCAAAGCTTTTGTTCCTTATATAAGAGACACCATAGACAAGATTGCAAAAATTCTCAGGAGACACAACATTGAAACCATTTTCACCACAGACCATAAGATCTCTTGCCAATACCTAAAGAAAGAATCCCTCTAGAAAACCAGAGAGTGTACGAAATCCCATGCGAAGAATGCAGCTCATTTTACGTAGGCCAAACCAACCGTAAAGTAAACACCAGAAGAGACAAACATATAAATGTTGTCAAGCAAAAAACAACTTCTTCTGTTCGCGGAAAAATCTGCTTACAAACCATCAAATAGTACCACTTAGTAACGAAACAGATTATAACTCGGCAACGCAACCCCAAACACTGGCAACAGGGCCAATGACGAGCAGCAGGTCTCGCAATTTGATTGGCTAGAACCATTTGGAAAACTAGCGCTTCCGGCGTGCGCACGGGGCCGACAGCACCCGAGTCGCGGGCGTCAGTTCGCTCGTAGACACCATACAGTGAGCTTTGAAAATCGTTAATGAGATTTCACCGAAACGTCAGCTGCCTTACAGTCCTGAGAGGTACTCAGCTCATACACGGGATGCCCGAAAACCTTCGATTATACATGACACCCGTGATAATATCCGACATAACACACACACACACACACACACACACACACACACACATATATATATATATATATATATATATATATATATATATATATATATATATATATATATAGGTCAAGCCAACTAAACCGAAAGGATTAATGCACTTTTGTAGGCCTGCAGTCAAAAGGATGGCTCGCCAGAAAAGAAAACTTTTTTTGTTAGTCTAGTTTTCGACCAGTTTTATTTTCTTCATCAAGACTTCTACCCAAGAAGTACTAACTTTTCTTAATTCTATTTATCATAAAATAAAAACAAGGAAAAAAGGAAAAGCCCTACCAAAGTGAATATGTATAATAAACCAGGTTTTGTTCAATAGAAACAGTCAATATGCACTTAACACATAATATAAAAATAAATATTCTAAAAGGCAAAAATTCTTCAGATTATTCAAAATCCTAATTTTTATCACGTGGAAGTAGTTGAAACGCCATTTTAAATGAATGAATGAAATTGATAACTAACAGTTGGCGCCAGAATACCGTTTTAATAGATTAAGTATGCACAGCCCAAGAACTGGTAATCGTTCTAAGGGCGGAGGTAACGGTTCTTGAAAAATATTATGTTATTATATGAAAAGTAGATAAAGGAAGGACATTATGACCTAAATTCGTCGTATCTATCACAGCGTAATGTAATTTACAAATCAATAAAGGCAAACTCCTCACCCAGTTGGACAAGTGTGATAATAACAATCAAAACAGTTACTAAAGGGATCTGACTTAAAAGATTGAACAGTGGGGGACCAATTTCCATTACTTTCTAGTTGTAGCAAGTAGTTATTATTATGCTGAGCTTTTCTATGTCTCCTCTTTTGTTCATGGAATGTGGTTCATTGTTTATGTGAAACACTTCTACGAAGACCCTTTTATAAAAGTTATTTTTTCGTTAAAATCATATTACGATTGATACCTACGATGCTGAAATGCTGGGCCATTTTAATCCACGGCATTTTCAAACGTTTCCATGAAACTAGTTTCAAATGCAGAAGCCTATTTTTATAAGTTTTTGTCACCCCTTCACTTCTTTGGAGAACTCACAGGTCTTAGGCACTTTTTGATATTCAACACTCATTTGTTCAAATCAAAAGTTTTAGTAATTTTGATTTATATCTTCATAATATGAATAGGATGTGTAATACCAATATTAACTAAATATTATTTTTAGTTGGATATTGTTTGTTATGAAAATGAGAAAGACGCAATACCACAATTTGATACAGAGAACCGTATTTCTAGTTTTATCACATTGAGAAATATTTATATTCAAAATAAAGTTTCTTCTTAAGTTAATATATTATTGAGTAATCCTTGTATAAAAATTATTGTCGTCAAAATATTATCACCATTTTTATCATATATGTGGTCCATTAAGGAAAATCTTGAACGCCTAACGTTATCTTGCCTCCTATAGAGTGATTTTATAATTAGAAATCAAATTGCGTCAGTCCCACTTACATATAAAAAAATAAGAGACATAATTTTAGTAAAATCACTTTTTAACTAAAACTTTGTCTACATATATGATTGTGTAGGTATTCTATTTTTCTAGTACCTATGTCAATATTTCAAAGAAATGAACATACAATAAATTTACATCTCAACACTGAATGATGTATATATCTATTTATGACATAAGTTATATGCAAATAACATAAAAAATTTATAACCCAGAAAGTATCAGCATTTAAGTGCCTGGTTTCTTTTTAAACTATCCAAACTTACACCTCATGATATTTCAATGATAATACTACTGATGTGATAAAAAAATTTTTAATGCTGCCATCTTGGATAAGATGTGAAGAAAGTTTTTATTCCTAAAATATTCCTCTAGTAGTCTCTCTCTCTCTCTCTCTCTCTCTCTCTCTCTATCAGCCCAATCCGGTCCACTCCTGGACATAGACCTCCTCTAGTCTCTTCCGTTTCAACCAAATTCTTCAAGTTTTCATAAGTCATCTTATTTTAAATGTAACATTTCATATTTTATTACTGTATTTGCAACATCATCGAGGTACTTTAATTGACAGAGATAATCTAGTATTTATCTAAAGTTACGAAAAGTTGAGAACAGATTCTATAATTTATTATATTTAATTCATTTGTTGTTTAAATATTAATATGCACCAACTTCAAGAAAGGTTTAAAGGGGGTATATAAAGAAATAATGTCTCAAAATGAATTCGGCTGGGTATTTAAAACTGCATTCCACTAAAACTGGCCACTCTGCATTAACGCAGAGGATCAATGAACAGGACTGGATCGATACAACTTTTATTACATTGTATGGATATATATTGGAGATATTTTTACCGAGATTTTAATATATTAGTTAATAGGACAACAAATTTCCATATATTTCCGATATCCAAGATACAAAAGACATATTTTTTTACTTGTAACAGAATGCTGAAATGATAGTTATGATGGAAGATTAGTTACGGTTTTTAAGATAATTTAATAATAACATTTTTCCATAAATATTGTAAAAACATTAGGACAAATAAAATTTTTTTCAGTACTGCAAAAATTAAACATATTTACCTAGTGCTACTCGTTGGTATTCTACTTTTAGAATATCTCTAACAATTATCCAGAAATAATCTAGTATACTGAAGTATACAAAATTTTTCATAGATCCAGTTTCACATGCAGAGGTATATTTATTATAACTTTTTTTCTCCGCTCCAACTTCCTTGGGCATCTGATGTCTTTTAGGCACTTTTTGACATTTAACATTTATTCGTTCAAATCAAAAATGTTACCAATTTTGATTTATGCACGGGTTGTGTAATAAAATTCTTAATTTAATATTATTTTTAGTTAGTTTGTTATGAAAATAAGAAAGGCGCAATACCATAATTTAGTACAAAGAGACATATTTCTAGTCTTATCACATAGAGAAATACTTTTATTCAAAATAATTTTCCTTTGTTGGTTGTAAATAAATATGTTATAGAGTAATCCTCGTATAAAAATTCTCGTCGTCAAAATGTTATCGCCATTTTTATCACATATGTCGCACATTAAGTAACGTCTTGAACGGCTAACGTTATCTTGCCTCCTATAGAGTAATTTTATAATTAGAAATCAAATTGCGTCAGTCCCACTTACAAATCAACAAATTAGAGACATAATTTTAGCTAAATCACTTTTTAATTGAAACTTAGTCTACATATGCAGGTACTTCATATTTCGAGTGCTTACGTCAATATTTAAAAATAATGGAAATAACATAAATTTACATCCCAACACTGAATGACATGCACTTGTTTTTGGCTTAAATTCTACACGTGATAAAGATGTATGCCAATAAAACGATAAAAAAATTATTACCCAAAAAGTCTCAATACTTGTGTTTTTCACTAAATATGTCCAAACTTACATTCTCGGATGTCAAATTGGAGTTATTATTCGACGTTTCTCCTACGATTGCACGAGGCATCTACAGAGGTCTTTACTCCACGAGATGAGAACACTGAATGACTATCGAGAAGCAACAGCCCAGTATTTATACCCGACTGGTGCTCAGCGAACCATGATCCAGCGTTACCATCGATTTCCACGTATGATGTAGACTGTAACCCGCTTCTCCATAAATATTATTTGGATATTTACATATTTCGATTGATTCTCTAATTTTACGTTTAAAAAAACAGACAATGATGCTAGCACCTTAGTTTCTTTTACATTAAAAGTGTGACCTGGGCAATACTGGTGTTTAGCTGCTGCAGATTGTACAATTTGTTTCTTTTTTTTTACATCTTTTATATTCCTTAAGCCTGTTTCACTTACATACATTCTACCACAAGAGCAAGGTATTTTGTAAACGCCTTCTGTTTGAAATGGAATTGCGTGCTTTGGAGACTTCAAAAATTGTCCACCTTCCTTACATGTGTTGAAAATTATCCGAATATTTGATTTTCGGAGCAATCTGGCAATCTTGTTGGTGGTTCCGTGTATGTAAGATAAGACAACACTGTTCATAGGAGGTTCATTTATGACATTTTGTTATGGTGTTGGGTTTTTATATTTATTAATAGAACGTCTTATATCTTCAGCGCAATATCCGTTGCCTCTCAGAGCATTAGTCAGTTTTTCTGTTTCTGATTTCAGTGACTGTTCATCACATATTGAAAGTTCTCTATGTACCAACGAGTTTATGACGGATTGTTTTTAAGAAGGATGATGGTGTGATGTTGCATTGATATATCGATTTATATGTGTTGATTTTCTGTACACTGAATGTCCTAATTTGCCATTCTCTTTCCTTTGTACTAGTACATCAAGAAAGGGAAGGGCATCATTTGATTCAGTTTCCATAGTGAATTTTATACTAGGGTGTTGTTGATTTAGATGATCCAGGAAATTATGGAGTTTATCTGCGCCATGCGGCCAGACTATGAACGTGCCATCTGCATATCTGCACCAAAATTTAGGTTTTAGAGAAGCAAAAGACAAGGGTGTTTTTTTCGAAAGCTTCCATGAAAATGTTAGCTATCATAGGTGATAGCGGAGATCCCATAGCCGCTCCCAAAGTCTGCTCGTAGAAAGTTCCCTGAAAAGTAAAATAAGTGGAAATTAGACATGCTTTAATTAACTCTAGTAGGGTGAAGTCCATGTTATTGTTTCGTAATATGTCAGATATTAGAGAAAACGAATCATCTATAGGAACATTTGTGTACAGGAATTCTACATCAAAACTGACTAATATGTCTCCGGGCTCTAATTGGATGGTTTTTAATCTTTGAACAAAGTGTCCACAGTTTTTAACAAAGGATTCGGTTTTTCCTATAAAAGGATCTAAAAGTTTGGCCAAATATTTACCTATTTTGTAGGTTGGTGAGTCAATTGCGCTGACGATTGAACGTAGAGCTACATTTTTTTTATGTATTTTAGGCAGTTCGTAGAGGCGTGGAATCTTGGAGCTGCATAGTTTAACGGTTTTCTTTTCTTCTGGAGTGAGGCTGGAAGTGTTAATTAGAGATGTGAGGTTCCTTTCGATTTTATTTGTTGCATCCGTCCGAATGATTTTGTATGTATTGTCGTCCAAAAGCTGGTTTATTTTTTCAGTATATTTGTCCTTATCCATAACAACAGTCGCATTCCCTTTGTCAGCTAGGAGCACTAAGATTATGTTGTTCTCGTTCAGTTTTTAATAGCCTTCCTTTCCGCTGATGTGATATTTGATTTAGGTGGCTGTGAGTGTTTAATGATCTTCGCTGTTTCGTATCGAATCGTGTCTGCATACTCTGGAGATAATTTTCTAGTGGAAGCTTCTATACTAGAAATTATTTCTTCCACTGGTATGCGCCTTGGAGCGATGGCGAAGTTCTGTCCTTTAGATAAGATAGTTTTCTCTGCTTCGGTAAGTTGTATACTTGAAAAATTAATGAGTGTGTTCGTTGATGCGCTGCTGGATTATTGTTGCTCAAAAGTCATTAGAATTTTCTTTTTGACTTTATAGTGATTTGTTGATGGATTCTTTCTGCTTGGGCGTAGGTGATTTGAAGGAATCCAACAAATAAAATCGAAAGGAACCTCACATGTCTAATTAACGCTTCCAGTCTTACTCTAGAAGAAAATAAAGCCGTTAAACCAAGCAGCTCCAAGATTCCACTCCTCAACGGACTGTCTAAAATACATAAAGAAAATGTACCTTTACGTCCAATCGTCAACGCAATAGACTCACTAACCTACAAAATAGGTAAATATCTGGCCAAACTTTTACATCCCTTTACAGGAAAAACCAAATCCTTTGTTAAAAACTGTGTACACTTTGTCCAAAGCTTAAAAACCATCCAATTAGAGCCCGGAGACCTATGGTTAGTTTTGATGTAGAATGCCTGTACACAAATGTTCCTATAGATGATTGAGTTTCCCTAATATTTGACATATTACGAAACAACAACATGGACTCCACCCTACTTTCGAAGAAAACGCCTTGTCCTCTGCTCCTCTAAAACCTAAATTTTGGTGCAGATATGTAGTCTGTTCGTAGTCTGGCCGCATGGTGCAAATAAACTTCATAATTTCCTGGATCATCTAAATCGACAACACCCTAGCATAAAATTCACTATGGAAACTGAATCAAATGGTGCCCTTCCCTTTCTTGATGTACTAGTACAAAGGAAAGAGAATGGCAAATTAGGACATTCAGTGTACAGAAAACTAACACATAAAAAATCGATATCTCAATGCAACATCATACCATCATCCTCAAAAACAATCCGTCATAAACGCTTTGGTACATAGAGCACCTTCAATATGTGACGAACAGAACTGAAATCAGAAACAGAAAAACTGACCAATGCTCTGAGAGGCAACGGATATTGAGCTGAAGATATAAGACGTTCTATTAATAAATATAAAAATCCAACTCCTCAACAAAATGTCATAAATGAACCTCCTATGAACAGTGTTGTTTTACCTTACATACACGAAACCACACCGACAAGATTGCCAGATTGCTCCGAAAATCAAACAGACGGACAGTTTTCAACACATATAAAAAAATTGGGCAATATTTGAAGTCTCCAAAAGACGCAATACCATTTGAAACAGAAGGCGTTTACAAGATACCGTGCTCTTGTGGTTAAGTGTATGTAGGTGAAACAGGACTATATCCACCTTATATATATATATATATATATATATATATATATATATATATATATATATATATATATATATATATATATATATATATATATATATAAAAAAGAAACATACAAATTGAGGAACATTGTAACCTAACTTTTCTACATCAACAACACAAACCACAGCCTTTCTTGCAAAATATCAAATTGAGCATTTGGTGCTACTGGTAGTTGTCGGTTCTAGGGTTTCTTGAGATTCTAAATCATTCTCTAACTAAGTTTAGATCTGGTGCTGCAAACAATTAATATTCTGTCGAACTGCTCCACTTGTAGATGGAAGAATTGATAATTGCACCCGTTTGTAAAGTCTTATTGATTTGATGAATTGCATGTATTGAAAATTATCAATACGTTGTCCTGATTTATGACCATTATACATTACTAAAAAGATACATTGCTCAAATACTTAAGCTGATTACTCCAAATTGGAATTTTTCTCAAACATTTTAATAATTACCAATTTTCCTCTTCTAAAAAGCAGAGATATGTCAGATACACTGAAGGTATGTAATAAACAATGTATTTTAGAACAAATATATTTGTGGTGTCCCCACATTGCTCTTGTCACTTTTTTAAGAAAATCTTTTACCGATGTGATTGAGTACGTCCTATTTACAGAATTAGTAGCTGAATCTCATCTAGTTCTTCTTTTCAGCATCATCTTTGGCTTATTTTATAGGGATGTTAACAGTTTTTAATCTTTCAATAAGCATCTCAATAAATTTTTTTTTTATTACGTCGGTTCGATAAGAAATTTCCTTGGCTGAACAATCATTGTTTCATCAAAACAAACTTCGTAAGATGTTGAAAAAGCAGCAATGTCTCTCAGTTGTTCCATTGCTTTAATGTTTTTAGAGTAGTTTTAGTAACGGTCGAGAACAACAACAATTCTTGAGCCATAATATGTTCTCAAATATTTGATGTATTTATTAAAAACAATGGAGAAAATATCATCTTTGCTCCATACGACACGACGCAAAAGAAATCCACCTTCGATAATGTATGTTACATTATCTTCATCCTGTTCAATATCAACAGGTATCATATTGTTTTATAATTTTGCTTTCTTGGTTTTTCTCTCGCCAGTATTATGAAATAAAGATGTCGGACACGGATTCATATTATATTAAAACACTTTTCTCTAAGTTAGTCTCTGGAAGGTTAGTAGTGGATCAACAGAAACTTTACAATTGTTAATCTTGATGAATTTGGTAACAGCCGCAATTGATAGAGCTTTATCCAAACAACCAAAATCGCGGGCCAAGGTTTCTTCATAATTAATGTTTTTAGTCAATAATTATTGTTATAAACCGTATCATTGATTGGATTCTACAGTTAACCTAGCGTTATCCTGCATATGCTTCACACTCTTCGCGCTCTATCTCAAGAACGGCAATTATATAAAATATTGTTCAGAATAAAATTTATAGAAAATATTATGCTCTCTAAATGGAAGTCAGAGCTAAGAAAACCAGATATTTACAAAAAACGAGTCGGTTGTGGGCGACCTTTGACTTTGAATATTTTGACTCGCGTAGACGACATTCTACGAGACTTTTCAGTTAACTTATAAAATGTCCAATACAAGTTTATAGCTTATTACCTTTAATTCCAAGGTTTACCATTTTTTTCACCTTATATAATCTGATAATATCTGGGAATTATGACGTAAAAGCGGAAAACAAAAAATACCTCTTTAGTTAACTTACGTAGCTTACTTAAATCATTCAATAAACAAAAATAAATATTTTTCTTGTAACCTAAGTATTATGGGTAAAAGAGTTTTTAACTTTCTTTCAATAAATCTATTAGGGGAATATTTTTACGTCACTCCCACGGAAATACCATCTCCAATACCAAATATTTCGTTCTGGTAGTATTAGTAATAATTATTAATAATGCTGGGTTATTTTTAGTATTCTGCCAGCACGTAAAATGATTCTGCTTTATAATCATTAATAATTCATTGTTGATATTTAATTTTCAGATCAGTTTACTTGGTCAGATGTTAAAGGACATTTAATACATTAAATTATTAAAGTAAATATATTTTAAATCGCAATTATTTTGTTTTAAAGTTTATTTAATAATTAATTATAATATATAAATTAATTAACCAAGGAGAGAGCATGTGTTATAGAAAAAAATAAATATTGATTTATGATATCTAGTGCCCGTAGATAGATCGTATAATAATTTTACAGGGTGTTTCCAAATAAATGCGAAAAATTTTAAAGATTTTTTTGACCTAATTTAAATATAAAAGTTTATATAAACATATGTCTGATAATATTTAGTTTTTAAGATACAAGGTTTTAAATATTATTATTATTTTTAGTTTTTTAAATATATATAATTTCTTTTTAAAGATAATTAAGTTAAATTTGGAACACTTTTCTCATAAAAAAAATTATTATTATGTGAAATAATGTACAGAACAGGGGCGGATCCAGCCTCTCTCTTTGGGGGGGGGGGGCGATTGATATCACAAAAGTCCAGTATGGCAAGCGAAAGCAAATTGTCGACGGGGCGGGGAGGGAGACACCAGCAACATTCCCATTTCTAGTGTAAAAGGCAGAATCGGGTCTAATTTTCTGAATTTGAAACTCTTGGAGAGGTGGGGGGCGATCACAAGAAAAACAAGTTGCCGATAGGGGGAAGATGTGAGCAGCATACACATTCCTAGTATAAGAGACAGAATCGGGTATATTTTCCTAAACTCAAAGCTGTTGGGGGGGGGGGGGGGCTATTGCAAGAAAAATAAATTATCAACGGGAAGAAGTGCCAGCAGCATACATATTCCTAATACAAAAGACAAAATCGGTTCTATTTTCCTGAACTCAAAGCTCTTGGGAAGGGGAGGGGCGATCGCAAGCATACACATTCATATACTCTATTGAAGAACTAGACAGAGTAATAAAGCTGTTATCGAAACCTCCAACGTACCTGCTCCAGTGACGCAGGTAACTAAAGACTGCCGTAAATCTAATTATATTTAAATATTATAAGCTTTTATAAATTTACTGCAACAATAAAATTTCTGATAGTGAGAAAAGTACACCTTACGGTGTGTCCTTAGTGATCTATCTTGTTTGTGCTTGTTTTTATATATTATTCGAGGTTTGTGAGATACCCAAAACATATGGCTCCCACATCCATATTTATTCCAATATCGTTAAACCAGGGCATTTTTTTCCTCAACGAAAAACTTATTACGATGAATGTTTATGATGCCTTAACATATCAATATCTAGATAATAATGTTAAAAGCTCTGTTGAGATGTGTTCCAATATGACAGTAGTTGGAAAATCTGTTATGTACCGAATACTGAAGGAGAAAAAAACGACTGGAATTGTTAGTACTCCAAAACCACATTCGATCACAGACAGACGAAAAACCTCATTGGAAGAAGAGATGTAAACTGTAATAACAGGAGTCGTACATACATTTTATTATGAGAAGCAGATTATAACCGTCGACAAAATTCTAACTAAAACCAATAAATATCGGGATTTACCTGAAATTAAAAGAATTGAGCTCTGGAAATTGCTCAGAGAAAGTTGCTGGGAAAAACCAGATAGGAAATCTGTTCTTATTGATCGTCCGGAAAATGTCCGTTGGAGAAGGAAATATCTCTCCCAAGTAAAAGGTAGAGTTGCTTATAAAATTAGTAATTTAGCTGAACTTTTGAAAGATTTTTTTGAATGAAGCTACTGCAGAAAATTGGGGAAAATCCATAAAATTAAAGAATAAAAGAAAATGTGGAAACTCGATTTCTTTATCTATATAATTTCTTTTTAAAGATAATTAAGGTAAATTTGGAACACATAATACTTTTTACAGTTCTCATAAAAAATTATTATTATGTGAAATAATATATAGAGTGGTACTGTTTCCGGGTCTGTAAAATTTTACTCTCTCAAACTTTTTCTTGGGCGCCAATAATTCGATTTGATTATTTTATTAGCTTTCCCATCTTATTGTGAAACTTTCTTGTATCTTAAGTTTTCCTCTAAAAGTCAATAGTTTTTCCACAAAAAAATAAAATATGTTCAGATGAATCTCCAACTAAGTTCTGTAGAGGTGGTTTATCAAGTGATATATAGGGGGCTGTAGTCAAATAAATTCACGCCTAATTTGTCATATTTTTTTTTGTTGTAATGTATTATAATTTTAGGGTTAAGTCTGATTGATTCCATGTACTCTTAATGTAAAGTAAGTAAATAAAAATAGTAAAAATGGCAGAGTTTACAAATGTTTAAATGTCAGATATGCATTTTGTTTATTATCGTGGTAATGGAAATGCATTAGAAGCTCAACAGATTGATGCTGAATTATATCCACAACGCAGGTTACCTCATCATAACACATTTGCACAAAAGTTTATTGTGATTTTTAATTATTTTAACAATTATTAACTCTAAATAAAATTCTACTAAATGGAAGAATTTACTCGAGACCCTCTGTATAAGAATTTGGACAGTTGAAATGTATATCTTATGTCTAGCTAAAAATAGTTACGTATCAGGGAATATAATTCCATTAACATAACTTAAGCTCAGTTTTATTACTTTTGGGGTAGTTAATTTTTTCTAAAAAAAAAAATTTAAACTCAATTAATGAAGACATAATAAAACCCTCTCTAAGATTTGCCTATAAATCTGTCAAAGTAACTTAATAGTCTTAAAATTCACAACGTTAGGGGTTAAGGTAAAGTACTGAAGTGATAACCACATGTGGCCGACCGTGAGAGAGCTTTCTTTTACTTAACCTGAGCAAAAGAATATTTAAATAAAATTACTAAAATCTCATATCAATATTAGTATTTGTTATTGTATACAAAGTTCCCATTTTTTCCCCAATTGACGAAAATAAGAATAAGAAAATGTGAAAATGGTGAAAACCTTGGGGTTTTTTTCTAAGGGTTCTTTCACGATCTTTTAGCATATATATATTGTAGAATAGTTATCGATCACATTTGTATAAAATAATTATTAGTTCTGAGCTCTGGTCAGTTTTGGTATTAAATTAAATTAAATTCGACGCATGGATGACTAATACCATCTATGAACCAGGGGACCGAAAACGTACAGACGCTCCGAAACGAAAACTACCCATCGCGCACGGGGATGCATCGCGTAAGTACGTTCTATTGGTGGAAAAGCACGCATGTCGGAACCAACGCATCTAATAAAGGAATAGGGGAGGTTCCAAGGGATAAAAGTTGAATTTGATTTTTAGAGATTAATTAAAGTCAGTTCCTTTCTAGAAATTGATAGAGTTGATATGGGCGTACCAGTGTAGCAAATTACGTTACGGGTAATTCGTCGGGAACGAAGGTTTTCTTGGTTTTATTTTTCAGCTAATTTGGGTAATATTCTGTGTTATTTTAGTCGGGTATTTCACGATTTTCATACGGTTTGATTGAGTAATATAAATAGCTGTTTTTCGCGTTTTATTTTTTTTCTGTTTATTATTTTAGTAAGCTATACGTGTTTTTTTTTCGTTTCAAAATTGAGTTTTACATTTTTGGTTAATAAGACGACCAATAAGAGCAATTATGTTAGTTTTTTTTTTCGTAATTGTAATTAGTTTTAAGTTTCTCACTGTAAATAGTTCGTTTTTATTCTATTTACTGTTATTAAAAGACTAGTGTTTTGAGAAACTTGTTTTATTTAATTTAATTAAAAAAACCTTCTCGCGAATTAACATGCGGATATACTGCTGTGGGAGCTGTAAACATGAGATGACAACTGTCCAGCTAATTAGCAACACTGTCTAAGTACTGAAGTTCTGAGTTATGGTTGGTAAGTTTAAATAACCGTAGTTGTTTGGAACCAAAGCTGCAAGAGAGAATACGGCCAGACTTCCAGAGTGTCTTTATTACTGTGAAATTTAATTATAGGTTATTAAAATAGCTACAAATTAATGTGTGGCAGCAAATTGGTTAAAGATAGAATGGCAAACGCTACCTCACTATGTCATTAGCAGGAGTCTATGATCAAGTTCTGTCACACATACATTCATAAATAAAATACTACTGATAATAACATCATCACAATATTTCTTTCTGACGACTACCGCATTCACAAAAATAAAAGTAAATTGTTACAAATGCGACGAGTTCTCAGCAACACTAATTTTATTCTCATATATTATGCAAGAAAATATCATTATTCAATTGAGATGTAGGTTATTTGTTACAATAGCAATTTCCCGTCTTTCTTCTTCCATTAGAGAAATCTGGGTTCTAAATATTTAATGTAAACTTACCTGCTGGGTTGCCTTATTGATTTTACTGCCAATTCGGTCGATTTGGCACATTTACTTTGTCTGTAAGGAGCTTGTGTATGTTCGCTGTTCGACATTTGTTACGGATCGTTTGAAATACATTTTTAATTTTTATTCGTCGAGAAAAATGTTGGTCGCTGTTTTCCTTTCGGTAAACCGACGATTTATAGATTTCAAATTTTCCTGAAGTAAAATGGGATAAAAGGAGAGAAAAACAAAAATAAAAGGATAGATACAAGGCTTAGATTTAAATTATAAGGATTATTTTTACCAACTTGATTAGGTAACATTATGGTTGGCTAGAAACAGTTTTGAAATTTTGTTCAATGTTCAAAGTTTTCGCTAGAATTGATGATAGTATAGGAACAGGTGAATAATTTGTCGACATATTTTGTGTAGACTGTAATTTATTACAAAGACGTTTTGTATATCTAAATACATATTCTGAGATGTAGGTCACAGTCGTTTTTTAAAGATCCAGATACCGGTATAAGTTTACATCTGTAAATTAGGAGTACTGAGTTTACCGGTATTGTCCGAATATGTCGATTTATTTGTGTGAAGATAAAAATATGGAATGAGAGCAGCTGACTAAATTAGACCTAACTTTATAATCATAGAAGTATAATGTTAGACATTCAATAACACAGAGATGAAAAGGGGTAACCGATTTGTCATGATTCAGTAGACATAATATGGGCTTAAATTTTGTCCCAAAACATAGCTTAATAGCATCTCAAAATTGATTTTCTGGGTTTTTTGATATTCCATTTTTAAAAGGATGAGAAGTTTAATTGCCGGTTGATCGTTGAAATTTCACGATATGAAAAATATTTTATGCTTACACCTATTCTTTATAGAGTTATCTAAAAACCAATTTTTGAATTTTTCAAAATTCATTATTTGAAGGCTGGAAAGGATTAAAATGGTTATATATATATATATATATATATATATATATATATATATATATATATATATATATATATATATATATATATATATGTAATCGAATGAAGGTTTTCGGGCATCCCGTGTATGTGCTGAGTCCCTCTCAGGACTGTAAGGCAGCTGACGTTTCGGTGAAATCTCATTCACCATTTTCAAAGCTCACTGTATGGCAACTCCGGTGTTGTCGGTACCGTATGCGCGTCGAACGTGTTCGTTTTCCGAATGGTTCCGGACCATCAGGTGGCGTGACCTGCTGCGCGTCATCGGCCCTGTTGCCAGTGTTTGTGGTTGCGTTGCCGAGTTGTAATCTCTTTCGTTACTAAGTGGTACTGGTTGATGTTTTGTAAGCAGATTTTTCCAAGTATTAGGCACACGTTGGCTATCATCTCTGCTATTTAAATTGTTTGGCCTCTTTGCAATTTCAATAGCCTCCCTTATAACTCTTGTGACAGGTTTTCACATCTCAATAGCATTTTTGTTCCCGAGAAATTTATCTGATGTCCTGTGTTTAACCAGTGTTGGGCCAGAGCAGAAGAAGTTGTTTTTTGCTTGACAGCGTTTATATGGTGGTGCCTCTTACATAAGGAACAAAAACCTTGGAGCTATTCTCTTGGTTTTCGCGATTTCTTGGGGCAAAGTGTTTGTTTTTTTAGAACCTTGTCTATATGTTCTTTTTTATAACCGTTCTTTGTTAGGGCTTCCTGCAGTATGTTCATCTTTTGTGATAATTTTCTGGATCTGTAAAGGACTGCGATCGAAACGCAAGTGATTTCACTACTGCAAATAATTGGGTGGGGTGGTGATGTGAATCGGCGTTGAGGTACCTGTTGGTGTGAGTGGGCTTTCTGTAGACAGTGTGCGAAAGCAAGCCATCCTATTTTCTTTTCAGTAGGATATCCAGAAACGGTAGTTCTCATTCCTGTTCTGTCTCCATGGTGAATTTAATTTTGGGATGTATACTGTTTATGTGTTCCAGGAAACTTTTTAGATTTTCTTCCCCATGTTGCCAGATAACGAATGTGTCATCCACGTAACGTAGCCACAGTCTTGCTTTATGTGAAGAGGTCTCCAAAGCTTTCGATTCAAAGTCTTCCATAAATAAGTTAGCGAGTGCAGGAAATAGCGGCGATCCCATCGGGGCTCCCTCGACTTGTTTATACGTCGGCCTTCATAAGTAAAATAGGTGTTATCAAGACAGTGTCTAGCTAATTCGATGATATATTTTGGCAGATTGTATTTGTTTTCTATTACAGAAAGAGCCTCTTTAACTGGTAATTGTGTGAAAAGTGATGTTACGTCAAAACTAACCAGACATTCTTTTTCTTGTAAACGTATGTTTTTGATTATTTCGCAAAAATGTTGCGAGTTTTTAACGTAGGAGGCCGTTTTTTCGACGAAGGGTTGGAGAATGGTGGCTAGATGTTTTGCTAGGGCCTGAGTTGGAGAGCCAACAGAGCTTACAATTGGTCTCAAGGGGGCTCCGGGCTTGTGTATTTTGGGTAAGCCATAAAGTTTAGGACATATGGATGATTTTTCTCTTGGTGTGATCTTCTTCTTTTTTTTTCGGTAAATGGAGATGCCCTGATCAATGTTTTGGTGGTCTTTTCTAGATAAGTGGTATGGTCTCTGTTTATCGGCTTGTAGGCAGTCCTGAGAGGGACTCAGCACATACACGGGATGCCCGAAAACCTTCGATTACACATCACACCCTCGAGAATATCCGACATAATATATATATATATATATATATATATATATATATATATATATATATATGTATTTAAAAAAAAAAATGGTCAATTTTTTCCAGTTTATCTTGAAAAATAAGAGTTGTATATATATATATATATATATATATATATATATATATATATATATATATATATATATATATTCCAATTATCTATAACTTCTGTTTGAAATATTTTTTCATACAACTCTTATTTTTCAAGATAAACTGGAAAAAATTGACCATTTTTTGGCCGCCATTTTGTAAGCCACAGACTGTATGAATTTCTATCGAAGTATCTTTTTAGTGACGCCAAAATATATCCTTTTCAGCAATAAAATCACTACATTTTTTTGCCAAAACGGCTCTTTATGAGTCTAATTTCCATGAATCAATGACAATATCATGAGAAAAACAAAAATGGCCGATTAGAAGATTTAAATTTAATGACAATTAAATCGGGTTGATGTCTTAAATCTTCCCAGTGAATCTGACTGTAAGTATTATTCAGCAAATCCTCTAGAATTTGCCCTACATTAAACATACAGTTAAATTAATGAATTTCACAAATACCTAACAATGATCTTAGTCAAATTTTGATATAAGCTGCGTTTGCACAATATCGATGGAAAATATATTCTTCAAGAAAATAGCCTTATTCGGTAAAAAGCCGAGGTAATTGCTGCACTGGCAATTTCCGTCTTTCTTCCTCCATTAGGAGAATTTAAACTATAAATATTTAATGAGTACATCCCTAGAGCACAGTCTGTAAATTTTACTGACAATTTAGTTGATTTTGCACATTCCTTGTTGAGTTATGTTTACATGCCAGTCTGTTCTGAATGGAAATGTTTTAAGGTTTAAAAAATACCGATCTCTAAAAGACGAATTTTTATTGTATAACGATAGATGAAAATATACTAATTTCAATACAACAGCTGAAAGTAACGTTTTTTCCAAAATATACTACAGATACAACTGCAGCCTGAATAAATGATAGTTTGTTATATATGTAATTCTCCTTTCAGGCAGAGAATATGAAAAATATATGTACAAACAGTTTATTTCCTGCAAATATCGCTCTGGTCCTCTCTCCATAAGCGTTTCGATCACCTCATGATCTCATCAGTGGAGCTGTATCGGACCGAGAGCAACATTAGCAGGAAATAACTGATATATGAACCTGAGTAAATGATGTCTTGTTTAATAGGCAATATACATCCAAGGACTCTATATTAAAAATTCTAAAATAAACGTATAAATTTATTTAAATACTAGCAAAAATCTTACAAAGACTTATAAAAGTTTAAGATTAATAACTGCTACCATCTCCTGATGGAATGGAATGGAAACCTCCAATGAATTGTAACCGAATCATTTTCGGAAGTTTCCTAATCTTGAAATCCTTTTCTTTCAATGTTCCTTTTCCCTCTAATTTTTCCTTACATAATCGGCATTACTAGTTCGCATTTCTCTCCTCTCACGACATGTCCCAGATATTGAAACTTTCTCACTTAAATGGTTCTAATTATTTCTCATTTGGTCCAAGACCTTTATGTTCATATTCTTTCTACCCAAGTTAATCTCAACATCCTTCTGTAATACCATATTTTGATTTATTGTGATTTCTTAATGTGTTCTTAAGGGTCTAGCTTTCTATTCCATAAAATGTGACGCGTTTTTATATAGTAGTCCTCGAATCTCTGGACGTATTCTATTAACGTAGCGAAACATCGGTAACTAGATATCTATTCTGCAGACAGTCGTCGGTCAAACGTTCAATGTAAGGATATCCCATCCTAAAATAATCTCAGTTAGTACCCATTCACGGTCAAAATATCCCTATCTTCTGAACTGTTCAACAGTTTGACTATCCGGTTCACATTCACCCGGGCGGCTGGTTACAATGAAGAAATGGCCAGCCAGGGATCAATTACGCGTACTAGTTACTGGCAGCCGGCTGCCAACAACCTGAAATGTGAAAAAATTAGAACTAGGTAATAAAATAAGCTGTTTTAAAACATCCTGTATATATATATATATATATATATATATATATATATATATATATATATATATAATATATATATATAATAAAATAGAATAAAATATTGGCGAAGCGGACGTGAAAATTTGTCAATCTACATGATTCTCGTGTTAAAAAGTGCGGAGCACTCCAAAATATGGGAAAAACTCCGGGTCCACAGATGGCGACAGCGCTGTTTCGTCCTAATATGGGACTCGTCAGGCCACCGCAGTCGGTACAAACCATCATCTCGCCTTTGCATCGTATAAAGCTGAATTTAAATCAAAAATACAGCAAATAAGACGACAAAGGCATTTGCTGTGTTTTGATTATAAATTCAGCTTTATACGATGCAAAGGCGAGATGATGTTTGTACCGACTGCAGTGGCCTGACGAGTCCCATATTAGGACGAAACAGCGCTGTCGTCATCTGTCGGACCCGGAGTTTTTCCATATTTTGGAGTGCTCCGCACTTTTTAACACGAGAATCATATAGATTGACAAATTTTCACGTCCGCTTCGCCAATATTTTATTCTATTTTATTTTAAATTACACGGACAAAAACTTATCTACTTATTTACATATAATATATATATATATATATATATATATATATATATATATATATATATATATATATATATATATATATATATATGAAAGTTTTGACTTTCTTCTCGGTATTGTGGTACGGGTGGTCCATTATCTCGATGGTGGTGGAATAGAATAAATTGTTGTAAAGCGCAACCTCTAACACAGAAAGGATATGAAGGAGAGAAGTTTCATTTACTGTTCGCATTCACTATTCTATTCATACATTGAACTGCATATGGTTGTACATTTGCTGAATGTGATTTCAGCACTACAACGGCATAATTTGGATATATCCACTGCTATTGCATCTCAAACGGAGGAATCCGTGAAAGGCCGCATAAACATATATACGCCATCCGGCGGGAGGTCGGCGAAGCCGCGTTCAGTATTTGCATGCTTCCTTCCGATCTGTCCTTTGCACAGCCAGGTGCATGTCGGTACCCTGATTAGGTCTAGTAGAAACGAAATATGTACCTCCGCCGTATCAACTTTGGCGGGAGGGTAAGTTTTGACTTTCTTCTCGGTATGGTGGTACAGGTGGGCCATCATCTCGATGGTGGTGGAATAGAATAAATTGCGCTTTTCAACAATTTATTCTAACTTTGCAACCTCTAACACAGAGAGGATATAATGGAGAGAAGTTTGCATTTACTGTTCGCATTTAGCTTCATTCATATACGGAGCTGCATATGGTTGTACGTTTGCTGAATGTGATTTCAGCACTACAACGGCATAATGTGGATCCACTGCTATTACATCTCACATATATATATATATATATATATATATATATATATATATATATATATATATATATATATATAAAACCGGCTTTTAGCCGGCATTGATTGGTGGTAGGCGACATTTTTTGTATGCGGTGGTTCTCTATGCGGCGGCGATAATATCGGGGCGATAACCCTAGTCTTGACGGACAGCGACAGTTGTTGTGCGCCCTTAGTGATGGACACCGATAACCACCTGGTGGTAAAACACGTTCTTGGGCTATATGGAACAAAACAAAAAAAATAGACCGTATGTAAACCGTGCGTACATTGGTGGCGGTAGGATGGAAAGAAAGGAACCGACGCTGTCCGTACTTGTAAGAGTCCTCTACAGCATCGGTGAGATAGAACAACATTGCCCGTACTTATAAGAGTCCGCGACGATGTCGACGAATAGCGGTAAAATATTAGGAAAGGAACAAACATTGCCCGTACTTACAAAGGTCCTCGACAACGTTGACCATCAACGGTTGGATGTAAAGAGAGCAGTGAATGGTGAAACATCATATACATACGAGTATGCCACATGATCCGGATAGTCAGTTCGGGAAACGTGCAAAGTAATGGCCAGCGCAGGCTTAAATAACCTTTTCGAAGAACAGTCGATCCCTTCCGTATTCCTATTAGACAAACGCATACATTACTACGGTTATGGCTTGGTATTACAATATATGGGCGCTTTAAAAAACACTATAAAATTTTATCTCCTGACGGCGTTGTAAAACTAATTAAGGAATGGTAATATGAAAGGTTCAAATAATCTTTTCTCCCAAGAACTACATTTTTCGATTTATAAAAACTTACACATTCCAGTAAACATGCTTATGCCTCAAAAATCAGTAACTTTGTTACCAAAAATATATTGAGAAAACGTAGTAGTAAAGAGTTCTCATTTTTAAATCGATGAATAAATTACAATTGCAAAACATGTTTTTGTATTTAAGCAAGCACACATCTGACTTTTTCAATTATTGTTCTGATTTCTTTTATTTGGTAGTGGTTAGACGTTATCTATTTTTCTAGAAATTTATAATGTTCCCCTGGTTAATTTTTATACGCTAAGTGTATATTGATCTGATTATTTTCTTTCTTCGTTAACACTATATAGTTTGTTTTTATAAAGATCATTTTAAGTTCATATTCCTTGCGGAGGTCGTGTGTATGATTTATCCGGGTTTTTATTTTTCAAGAGAACTTGTGTCATCCAAAAATCTAATATTATTTATTATTTTCCCATTATTATATTTCCATATTTTTGTAATAAAAGTGCTTCCTTAAAAATTGCTCTGCCCTATATATTAAATAACAATATACCACTGTTGTTATATAGATCTCCACTTCTTCTTCTTCTTCTTTTTTCCCGGTCTTACAACTCTGGGTGAGTCGCATCCACTATCGCCCTCCATCTCCTACGGTCTTGTGCTTCCATTTCCCACTGCTGGACTCCAATCCTATAAAAATCAGCTTCGACGGCATCCTTCCATCTTTTCCTGGGACGGCCTATTGAACTTCTACCATTTGGTCTCTCAAAGAATACTGTTTTCAATAATCTGTGGTCCTCTGATCTTACCACATGGCCTGCCCATCTTTTTCTATTGGCTTTTATACAACGGAACTGTGTTTTCACTGCTATACAATGTCGCCAATTCAGCATTGTGGCGTCTTCTCTAATTTCCTGTTGTTTCATCTCTTTGGGGACCAAATATCATTCTAAGAACCTTTTGTTCAAATATGAGTAATTTATTTATCTCCCGTTGATTGAGGGTCCAAGTTTTACTGCCATAAGTAACTACCGGGCGAATAATTGACCTGTACAGAGTTAGTTTGGATTGTCTTTTTAACAGTTTAGATCTCAATAATGTTGTGAGGGAGTATAACACCCTATTTTCTGCCGCTATTCTCGCTAAGACGTCTTTTTCAACTCGATTGTCGTCTGTGATTACCGCTCCTAGGTACTTGAATTCCTTAACCACTTCGAAATTGTGTTCATTCATTGATATATTCTGCCCGATTCGAGGTCTCGGATTTTTGGTTACGGCCATGTATTTAGTTTTTTCTTCATTTACTCGGAGACCCATATAACGTGCTTCTTCCTCGAGTTGTGAAAATACCTCTCGTACGTCTCTCGTTGAATGAGCCACTGTATCGATATCATCAGCAAAGGCCAGCACCAGTTTTGAACCTTGGTTCGCAAAACCCTTTGTCAGCCCCGACGCAACCCCGCTCATTGCATGTTCTAAGGCAAAATTGAAAAGCAACGGTGAGAGAGGGTCACCTTGTCTGAGTCCGGATGTTACACTGAAAGTCGCTGATGTTCTATTTCCTACCCTTACCTGTGCATATAAGTTTGTCACGCACATTTGTGTTAGATCGACTAATTTTCTTGGTACGCCCATTTTTAGCATTGCTAGCCATAGTCTGCTTCTTTTCACGGAGTCATATGCTTGCTGGAAATCCACAAAGATTTTGTGGATATCTCGGTTAAATTCTCAATTTTTTTCCAATATTTGTCTGATCGTAAATATCTGGTCTATTGTTGACCTTCCAGCAAGAAAACCGCATTGGTAGTCGCCGATAATATCTTCCGCATAAGCGTCAGTCGGTTTAGTAGTGTAATTGCCAGGATTTTGTATGTTTCCTTTCTTATATATAGGTATTTTGACACCTCCATTCTATTCCTCAGGCATTTTCTGCTGTTCCCATATTTTCAAAATGATTTCATATATTGTTTGATGTAGATCGTTTCCTGCCTTTTTTAGCAGCTCTCAATTTATACCATCGCTTCCTGGCGCTTTGTGATCTTTGAGTGATGCTATAGTATTTTTAACTTCTTGAAGTGTTGGTGATGGCACTCTTGTATCTGTGGAATGGAATGTAATGTCCTCTTCCTCTGTCCCATTTTCAATACTTAATAACTGCTGAAAATATCCTTTCCATAGCTCGACAATTTCTGTTTCCGTCATTATTAATTCTCCTGTTTCTTAGTTTATGTTCCTATTTCTGTCTATTTCCTGCATCTGATGCTCCAGGTAGCTCTTCTTTTTGGTTCTAAGTAATCTTGTCTGTGCTCTTATTCTGTGAAATTCTTCTTTGTTCTCCTCAGTGGGGTTTCCATGAGATTAAATATTTAAATTGGTTGAAATACTAAGAGATGGTGCTGCATGCATTAAACTGTATATTTCGTCTGGTATAAGTTGCTTAATTTACTTTACCTATATTTACATGTACTTGCCTACCTTGTACTGACGAGAACCAGTGAGTTCGAAACCGGTCTGTAGATGGCGATGCTTCGCAATAGGAGAGGCTTCCATGCTTTCCTGGTATTTCCTTGTAATTTGAGATATTACTTCAGCTTTAATCGTGCAGTATACGGTACTATCAGTTAGTTGAGAACCAAAATAGTTCCTTAACATGAATAGATTTTAAAAAGTGTAGTTCCAACCAGTGTAATATTACACCGCAGATATTTATAGATTCTAATGATTTTCGGTAACTCTATAGCAAAAACGCTGCCTACCAGTAGAGTTCTATTATGATGAATAATCTGGATTCAAAATTGTAATATATCAGATATTAAACATTGTGAGTGACATAATTAAGACTGTTAATATTAACATTCACATATCATAGTGAATTTATCACATATTTCAAAATTGAAATACATACGTTCAAAGCAGATCTGCCTTATGCTTTGAACGGCTAAAATTCGATTTAACATTATAATTTACAAAAAAGAAGGTAGACTGCAACTGACACCGTAATGGCTTCAATTGAATTTCCAAATAATTAGACAAATCAGACATTAATCGCATTCGGAGCGCCTTCGAAATCTAATTAGTATTATAGAGAAATTAGCTTTCCCTAAGTGCTTTATCCCAACAACGCTTTGTTATAAAGGTCGACCAAAATGACTTTAATTTTTCTTGTTTGTCCGGCTCTAAATTCTCGAATTTACTCTTAATAATTGAACAATTTCAGTAGAGATTTTCTTATGGTAGGTTAGATTAATATTGTCACGCCCAGTTTTGAGGTGTGACTAGGGATGTAGCATTTAGGAATTTGGTCTTCAGAGGTTACACTCAAAATAAACTCTTTACTCCGGATTATACATAAAAAAATAGTTTAATTAAAAATAAACGACATTAACATTTTGGACTGTACATAATTATGACTAAATGTTTGACTTACATTAAGGTTATCTTCATCCTGGCACTCTTCACGGGGGTTGTCACTAGAATTATCTATTTGTCGACCTGCTCAGGACTGGGACACGCTTGGGATTTTCGCTTCACTAACAATTAACTAATTCGCGATAGACTGGCTGCTCTGCATCAAATCAACTCACCCTTAAACTGAATGAACCGATTGAACCGATTCAACCGATTGACCCGATTAAACCCTGTCCCCAGCATGTCCGTCCTCTTTATCCTGTTTTGTTTTTTTCATCAAGTCAACGAATCGCCTTCTTACAACCTCGATCCCCCATGACCCGGAAAGCGACCTTGCTGACTTAGTGAATTTGAGCGATCAACGACCAGTAAATAAACATAACATTTCATAATTAAAAGGTTGTTTAATTATAAGAGGTAACGCGATTTTTATTGTTTAAATTTAAAATAAAAGATTTGTAAAATTGGAAAATGCCAATTTATGAAATTTTTTATGTTTTTCCCTATGTGACACATCCCCCGGTCTTAGAGAGCTGGACCCCAGCGATGAATAGAAAAAAAGTAGAAACTGAAAAAAAATATAATTTAAAATTGAATAGAAACAAAAAATTCCACTTTTTTCCTATTTCATGAGTCTCTGTTAACTAAACTAGGAAAAAAACGAATTTAATTATACAAAAAAGGTCTTTTAAAAGTTTTTTAAAGCTTCGCACCACTGAAATATTATGTTTTTATGTTTTTCCCTATGTGACAATATCATGTACGATACAAAAATATGATACAAAGTCACTAAACAAATCGTCACCTATTAAACCCGAACAAGAAATTCCATTCAAATTCATTCCTATAGATAAAGACAAATTTACTATGATAATAACCTGAATATAGCGAATATCTTAAAAAATAGTAACTTAACTAATGAAACCATTGACTGGATTGATTGAATGATATAGCAAGCCAGGGTTGAGAAACCTTTACACTGCAACTCACGCAACAATAAACTTGTTGTATTTTGCTGGAGGGAAAAGGTTTTCAAGACAATTTGAGACCTGTTTTAAAATTATCTGATGACATATCAGTGCTTTTACCGCTGAATAAGTGATCGATCAGATCTCGCCATCCAGTCAGTCTAAAGGGTTTATCAAAGTTAAAGACTCTTGGCATGGTGTCACTGCTCATCCCCAACAGCGAATTTGTTACCATGCTTTTCCATGTCTTGTATACAAAGCATCTTATGAGTAAATTCAGTTGCTTCTAGGACATTGCAAGACTGCAAAATTTGACTGATTTTTTGAAAAAAAAATTCAGTAATGTCCCTGATATTAAGTGCTTATAACTAGCGAACTAGTTGCGACCACCTAAAATGTACGGATGTTTCGTCCCGATACCGGTGGTGGACTCATCAGTGGGATCCACCGGTATCTTTCTCAGACATCCCTGTACTTTCCTCAAACTTGGACCTCTATTTAAGTCCAGTTTTGCCGGAAAGCGGTGGTAAGATGTTGGTGCCACAACATGCCCCCCCTAAGGCATTTGCTTCCTGGCTTTAACTGTCGGACAGTCCAAGCCGTTAGAAAGCACAGGCCTGAAAAGGAAGTGGAACGGACATCCTAGCTTCTTTAGCACAAAGCCACGACTCGACGGACTTCCATCTCGTCATCCCTGCTTGGGCGCCATGTCGTAGTAATGCCTCTGATGTTAAGGGCATATAACTAACGAACTATTTGCGACCACCTAAAATGTACGGATGTTTCGTCCCGATACCGGTGGTGGACTTATCAGTGGGATCCATCGGTATCTTTCCCAGACATCCCTGTACTTTCCACAAACTTGGACCTCTATTTAAGTCAAGTTGTGCCAGAAAGTGGTGATAAGATGTTGGTTCCATAATAATATATTAAAATATAAGTGCTAAATTTGAAATTATTTTAAAACACGAGGTAATTACCATTAATTTTCCGTTACTTTATCTAAAAAAATAAAATATTTAAATAGAAAATAATTTTCTAATTTAATTCTGATAAATTATCAATTGACAATACAATAACTTGAAAAAATAAATTATTAATTACTCTTGTAATGGGTAATTCGAAAATGAAATTTTCAATTACTCTGGTAATCGATATAATTTATTTCTAATCCTTTTCAAGCCAAACAGCTTCATACCCCCTCCAGGGAATATTGACTCCTACCAGGTAAACAAAGATACTAAGAGTATGAAGCTTTGTGGGGACATTTTCCATGTTTCCGAGTTGTAGGTCACGTGGTCTGCTGTATTTTCCATAAACTTTCGGGCGGCCCGCGAGGTTGCAGGAAGAACTGTTTTCTGAATCGGTTTATATAGATGCTCACTTAAGCCCAGTCTCTTGATGTTCTGTAGGAGATTCTTTGATATCACTCCAGTAGTTGATATAATTATGAGAATCGTTTAGACGCTATTCATTGCTCATTGTCTTCAAATTTGAACCTCCAGATCTCTGTAATTGGTGATCTTCTCATTGTATTTTAGTCTTAGGTTGATGTTGTTAGATACAGCAATGGCAATTAATGGAGTTCGCCTAGAAATTTTATCTGTTAATATAAAATATGGTCTATTATGAGAAACTGTTTGATCTCTTAGAACC
Source organism: Diaprepes abbreviatus (assembly GCA_034092305.1). NCBI lineage: Eukaryota > Metazoa > Arthropoda > Insecta > Coleoptera > Curculionidae > Diaprepes > Diaprepes abbreviatus. The sequence goes on from JASJET010000129.1 coordinate 8,318,333, forward strand.
GTTCGGTCCCAATATAGCTTGAACTCCTTGTTCTCAAGAATAGGCTCCGGGTTGTATTTGTAATAAGGCAGTTTTCCTACCTGTAATAGATTTAACCTATTTGCTAATACTTGGTGGAGTATCTTGACGGCTGAGTCGTGTCTTTTCTTATACTCCGTCGCGGCAAATGCTTGGCATGCTACAGTTATGTGTTAGATTGATATTTGATAGCCGTATCTACACTGGTTGTTTGCTATTGAGGGATTTCTAGTGATAAACTTCTGATAATTCTTCGTCGGACTGACCTGGTCTTGGACAGCTAACAAAAATCTCTCCGTTTCCGGAGACGTCTGTCCTGAAATCAACCAGTTGCTCGACGCTGTTGTCGACATAGTCCTGATGAACCTCATTTGTTTGCTATAAAATCGGTTCCATAGCCAGGTTTATAACTTCTCTTAGTATATATGGTACTGAGAAGCAATATCCTGTTCCCTCAGCTGTAGCGGCGTTGAATCGTCAGCTTCGCATATTACTCGATGCTTAGTGGAAGAGCCCGTTAACCTGTGGAAATGAGAAAGTAAGTTAATTATTTGTTGTTCGAGCTGCTTTTAATATAATTACTGATTTCGTCAAATAATAATTTCAAAAATGATATTCTCAATTGCTTCTGTAATGAATCATTTTAGAAAAAAGGTTACAAATTACTTTAATAACTGATAATTTTAGGAGTCAAATTACCCCTTACTTCATTGAATGATAATATTATTTTTAATTGATAAAGCAACTGATAATCCTATTTTGTAAATTAATAATTATTCATTAACTGCTATTCTGAAATTAAAAATTACAAAACCTAGTGATAATAGCACCCGATAATATTATTAAAAATTTTTTTTTGCCGACCTCTGGTAGACTCAAGGAAATGTTTAACCAATTTACAAGAAAGATGAAGAAAAAAATATTAATAAATAAAATCTAAAGAAATCAACCACACACAACCATTCATGTTTAACAGTAAATTGGATAAAAAATTAAAACATTACATACTAAAAAGTAAAGAGACAAAATAATGTAAAAAATACATTTTTGCATGTATTTTGATGATTCTGGAAAAATCATTGGTCCACTGATCAAATGTACTTTGTAACCGACTTCTAAAAGAAGGAGGTTCTCAATTCGTCGACTATACAGGGTGATTCAAAAATCGATCACGAAACTTAAGGGGGTGATTCTACTTGACAAAATAAGGGTAGAGCTTCATATAATTTTTTTTCAAAATGTCATTCGTTTTCGAGTTACAAGCCGTCCAAGTTCAAGTTTTTATTTTTTGTTTTTTGAATTACTCGCTTACAGGAAAACCGATTTGACTAATATTTGAAAGATAGGCTAAGTCTTCTGCGCTTCATTATTTTAGTAACAATTTACATTGATTGTTTGCCGCTAGAGGGCACTTTACCTACATTGAAAATTGTTTTTTTGTCATAATTTTTTAGTGTTGACAGCTACAGTAGTTTTTGGCATAATTTCTGAAAGATTGATGCCAGGCCTTTAAAAAAGGTGCTCTTTATTTACATCGCTAAACCCAACGGTTTAGACGTAAATCACCCTTAAAAATTAAGTGGTAAATTTACTTTTCTCATTTCATTACCACCAGCTACCAGGTAAATAGCTATCAAAGTATACTACAGCTGTCAGTTTAACATCAAATAAATTCGCTTTTTAAACTATTTAATTTATAATCTTAAAATAACTAATAATGGCTAATCAGTAAATATTCATATTATGGATTATTGCGATAAACATTTAATTGATAAAAATTAATGAAACAGTACTAAACAAACTAAAAAAGATTCTCAAAATGTCCCCCATTTTCTTCCATACATTTCCTAACACTCTTCAAAAAATGTCGCCTAACTCGATGAAAAATTTCTGGTGTTTCTTTAATAATTTGACACTTTTCGATTATTCTGAAGCGAAGATCCTCGACGTTGATTACTGGAATATCGTACACCAATTGTTTCAAATGACCCCAAAAGAAAAAATCCATAGGATTAAGGTCTGGTGACCTCGCTGCCCATGCCAATGGTCCACTTCGTCCTATCCATCGCTCGGGATACGTTGCATTCAAATACTGTCGGACACGTATACTAAAGTGGGGCGGAGCTCCGTCTTGGAGGATCCACATGTTGGCCCTTACTTCCAATGGCACATCTTCCAGATACAATGGGAGACGATTTTGGATAAAATCTAAGTATACGTCACCAGTTAATGGGCCATCAAAGAAATGAGGACCAATAAGGTAATCTCCTATTATCCCTGCCCACACATTTAGTGAAAATCTACGCTGATGTTTCGTTTCTACCACATTGTTTGAGTTCTCGTAAGCATATGTGTGGATGTTGTATAGATTTGTTATGCCATCACGAGTGAAACCAGCTTCGTCAGTGAATAATATGACGCCAATTAATCGATTATCGTGTTCATACTTAGCTAGGATCTGATTGCACATTTCCAACCGTCTCGGCCGATCATCGTCATAAAGAGCCTGCACCTTTTTTGAATGAAACGGGTAGAGTTGTTCTTCTCTTAGTATCCTCCATGAACTAGCCTGACAGAGCCGCACTTCATTCCCAATTTTTCTAGTACTAATACCTGGATTATCTTCAATAATTTCAAGCACTCTTTCTTCTTGTTGCACGTTTCTAGCAGTTCTAGGTCTTCCCCTATTTCCATTATAACTTTTAAAGGAACCACATTCCGCAAGCCTCCTGTGCACACTGGAAAATGTTTGAGCATGAGGGATATTTCTTTCCGGATAACTCTCCATATAATATCTTCTTGCCAACTCTGCATTACCATTTGCTTTTCCATAACAAAAATGGATATCACAATATTCGATATTTGAATATTGGTGATTAGCTATTATTAGTTATTTTAAGATTATAAATTAAATAATTTAAAAAGCGAATTTATTTGATGTTAAACTGACAGCTCTAGTATACTTTGATAGCTATTTACCTGGTAGCTGGTGGTAATGAAATGAGAAAAGTAAATTTACCACTTAATTTTTAAGGGTGATTTACGTCTAAACCGTTGGGTTTAGCGATGTAAATAAAGAGCACCTTTTTTAAAGGCCTGGCATCAGTCTTTCAGAAATTATGCCAAAAACTACTGTAGCTGTCAACACTAAAAAATTATGACAAAAAACAATTTTCAATGTAGGTAAAGTGCCCTCTAGCGGCAAACAATCAATGTGAATTGTTACTAAAATGATGAAGCGCAGAAGACTTAGCCTATCTTTCAAATATTAGTCAAATCGGTTTTCCTGTAAGCGAGTAATTTAAAAAACAAAAAATAAAAACTTGAACTTGGACGGCTTGTAACTCGAAAACGAATGACATTTTGAAAAAAAATTATATGAAGCTCTACCCTTATTTTGTCAAGTAGAATCACCCCCTTAAGTTTCGTGATCGATTTTTGAATCACCCTGTATATGTTTTTTTATGTATGTACTTCGATTACTCCGGAATGCCAGCACCCATTTGGATGAAATTGTTTACGTTATGTTCAGGAAGTTGCTGCTTTGGTCCTATTTTTTGACGAAATTGGTGCAATAATATCCAAAATAGAGCTGACAATATGGCGGCTAAAAAAATTAATTTAGTCTGATTTTCTCCAAAATTGGTATGGGGGAATTTTTGGGGTCGTACACAACGAAATTATTTTTAAAAAAAATCAATATGGCGGACACAAAAATCAGTTTTGTCCGATTTTCTCCAAAATTGATACGAGGCAGTTTTCAGGGTGCTACATAACTAATCTAAAATTATTTTTCAAAAAATTCATTATGGCTGATCCAATATAGCGAATGGAAAAATCAATTTTATCCGATTTTCTTCAAAATTGGTACGGGAAGTTTTCGGGATCGTACATAACGAATCTGAAATTATTTTTTAAAAATTCAATGTGGCGGATCCAAGATGGCGGATTAAAGATTTTACATGTCCTGATTTTGTCTAAAATCAGTATTGGGGTATTTTTGTTAGTGTTAATTATATATTTAAAACATTTTTTGAAAAACTCAATTTGGCAGATTCAATATGGTGTCCTAAAAATACTACATTTTTCGATTTTCCCCCAAACTAATATAGGGGGTTCTTGAGGGTGTAAATTATGAATTTAAAAATATTTTTTCAGGATTCAATATGGCAAATGCAAAATAGCGGACTAAAAATTTTACATTTTTCGACTTTGTTCAAAAATGGGACTGAATCGTTTGTGAGGATGTAAATAGCGAATATAAGTCTAGAAATTTTTAATTTTAGGATATCATCGAAAATTGATATTAGGGAGCTTTGAAAGGTTTAGATTTAAATTAGATTAAGACTTAAAATAATTTTTTTGAAATTTAATATAGCGGATGCAATATAGTGGGTTGAAAACTTACCATATTCGCATTTTTTCAGATTAGAGGGGTTTCGGGGTCGTGTATTACGAATATGAAGTTAATTTTTTACAACTATTAGGTTGATAAGATTCAATATGAAGGAAAGAAAATTTTACATATTCCGATTTTGTCTAAAATTGAAATTGTGAGGTTCTTGAGGTGTATACAAACTCAATATGCAGTATAAAATATATCAAGCTGAGATATTTACACCTCAGGTTCTTTAAACATCGATATTGGTAGGTTTTGGGGCCTGTATTACCAGTTTAAAATTAATTTGAAATTTAAGATAGTGGATTTACTATGATAGACTAAATATTTGTTTGACATCATTTTACTAGTATTTGGAAAACTCTAAGAACCGAAGAATTTTTTGTGGTTCATTTTAGGGTGATTTATAACTTTGGATAAAATGGGTACTTTTTTCCCACCTTGAAGTCATTGCGAGGTACACTAATCTCAATTAGTACTTAGTTCAAATAATTTATGGGTATCATAATGAATTCTAAAACTAAAAATAGAAAAACAAAATTTTTATAAAAAAATTGAACCGACTTCTAAAAGTGCGCTAAAAAGTAAAAAATAACTATAAATTTTTATATGAAATTGAACTTTTTGAAGTCGGCGCCAAATTATTTGTAAATGAAATAAATAATTACTAATATATACAAAATATGGTAAGAAAGCAATTACAAATAAAGTATTTTTCAGCTGTTTATACAAATCACATTTTGTCAGGTATTATTTTGGCGCCGACTTGAAAGAGTTCAATTTCATATAAAAATTTATTTTTAGCTTTTTAGCGCACTTTTAGAAGTAGGTTCAAATTTTATAAAAATTTTATTAGGTGTTTTCTAAAAATAGTTATTCGTCAAAATGTTTGAAACAAAGCTTAGAATTTTTTATGGCTTCGAATCTTCAACTTTAATATTTTACGTTTTTCTAAATCTTTAGGAAAACTAAAACAAATTATAAATTGTAATAAATATTTTTTAGTTTTTGTAAATAAAATAGAACAACTAAAATGATCAATAAAAAATCAATTTAAAGAGAACGAAATAATTACTTCAAAAATATCATTTGCAAAAATTTTAAAAAATGGCTACCCCTCTATAGGCCTATATGCAGATTGGGAACGAAAAAATATCTTTTAAATGGCAAATTATTAATTAAACATATTAAAACTATAATTAACAACTAAACTTAAAATAGAATGTACAACTCCCGACAGCATACTAAAGCAGTTTTATTGAAATACTACTAAAATAACTTAATATGAAGTTAGGCATCCTGAAACACGATCACCATTTTTACCTGCGAAAAGCAAGTTTATGCCCCTTTTTGTGGTTACGACTTTTCATCATGATTATGTTTACTCTTTTTAATTACTGCCAAAAACAATGAACTTTAGTGAAATAGCATGTGTGGAATCTTCCCTCTTTCTCAATATGAGGGCACATATTAATAACGCAGGTATACAAGATGCTTTTTTGGGCAGCTCTAGGACATTTTCGAAATAATATGCTACATATAAATTCGTAATATTAATGGGAGACTTTAATGCAAAAATTGGTCACGACCACAACAACAATATCCAAAATATAGGTCGCTTTGGTCTGGGTCAGAGAAACTCCAGAGGAGATATGCTGATTAACTACCGTAGAAATGAAAACTTGTATTGTATGAATTCTTTCTTCAAAAAACCTTTAAATAAGATATGGACCTGGAAAAGCCCGAATGGTATCACAAAAAACGAAATCGACTATATTATAACTAACCAAAAAAACATTTGCGAAGATATCACTGTCCTTAACCAATTCGACACCAATACCGATCATCGCTTGATCAGAGCTGCGATTACCATTAACACCAGCTGGGAAAGAAATAAATTGATAAGAAGAAAACCCATTCCAACAAACGAAATACTAAAACAAAACAAGGAAAAATTCGAACACGTAACAAAGAATAAACTTAAAAGTAAAGAAGACCAGGAAGAAATGGACATCAATGAATTAATACAACACATTAATAATAGCATACGAGCAGCAACAAAAGAGATATGCTTTAAAAATAAAGAAAAAAGTAGTAAAATCAGCCCGTATACCAAGAACCTCATAGAAAAAGGAAGAAATGTGGACCGAAACTGTGAAGAATATAGGGACATAAATAAAGAAATTAACAAAAATATAAGGAGGGACATAAGAAAGCATAATACGAAAGTGATTAAAGACACGATAGAAGCTAACAAATCAATGAAGGTTCTCAGATCTCAATTGGGTAGGGGCCGGACAAAAATTTCCGGACTTAAAACTAAACAAGGCCAATTAGTTAGTACCCGGGAGGAAATCACGATGGCTATCTAGGACTTTTATACAGAGTTATATAGTCCAAAAACTCAAGGTCCTTACTACGAAAGAAAGGAAGTAAGAAATGTCGGTTCAGAAGAGATGCCCGAAATAAATACCGCATAGTTAATGAACGCGCTTAGTCAAATGAAAAATAATAAAAGCCCTGGCGAGGATCGTATAACCGCCGAAATGTTCAAAATAGGGGGAAAACAACTAAGAGAAAGCGTGAGAATTTTGTTGAATAAGTGCTTAATATATGGAAAAATACCCGAGGCATGGGAAAACGCAGAAGTCATCATATTATACAAAAAAGGCGATAGAAATAACATAGAAAATTATCGGCCAATTAGCTTACTGTCCCACTTGTACAAACTTCTTACAAAAATAATAACTAACAGACTGACGCAAAAGTTGGATGCATACCAACCTTCAAAAGAAGCCGGATTTCGCAGGAACTTCAGTACAATAGACCATCTACAGACAGTACACACGCTTATCGAAAAAACCACGGAATATAATATACCTCTGCATTTGGCTTTCGTTGATTACCAGAAGGCGTTCGATTCTATCGAATCATGGGCAGTTCTCAAAGCACTGGACAAGGCTCGGATTGATTCAAGATACTCTGCTCTGATTCAGCATATATATGAAAACGCATACATGCAAGTTACAATAGACAAGGATATAAAAACCTCGAGGATACCTATAAAAAGAAGCGTACGTCAGGGAGACACAATCTCTCCAAAATTGTTCACGTTGGCACTTGAAGATGTATTTAGGGGCTTGGACTGGCATGACAAGGGAATTAACATAGACGGAACACGACTAAACCACTTAAGATTTGCTGATGATATTGTTATAATCAGTGATTCACCAGAACAACTCCAATGTATGATACTTCATCAAGCATCAGCTAGGATAGGACTCAAAATGGACTTGTCAAAAACAAAAATAATGAGTCTAGAACAAATACAAATTAAAGTTGAAGATAAAATAATAGATAACGTAAGAGAATACATATATCTAGGTCATAAAATACAAATAGGGAAGGAAAACCAATCGGCTGAAACTCCTAGAAGAATAAGTCTCAGCTGGGCAGCTTTTGGCAAACTCGGATTCATTCTTAAATCCAGTAACACCCCCATAAGTCTGAAAAGAAAAGTCTACGAGTCGTGCATCCTGCCAGTTCTTACTTATGGTATTGAAACAACCTCCTTAACATGTAAAGCCATTAATAAGCTTCGGGTTACACAACGAGCAATGGAAAGGGCTATGTTGGGAATTAGTTTACGAGATAGAGTTCCAAATGAAGAAATCAGAAGAAGAACGAAAATAACAGATGTGAGCAAACGAGTAGCGCAGCTAAAATGGAGATGGGCTGGACATATCGCAAGACATGACATAGACAGATGAACATACAAGATAACAGCATGGCGACCAAGAGAGAACAAGAGAAGTGTTGGCAGGCCCCAAAAGAGATGGCGTGACGACATCCAGAAAATTGCCGGAAAAAACTGGATGGGGATCGCTACGGACCGACAGAAATGGAAAAATATATAAGAGGCCTACATTCAGGAGTAGATGAAAACGGGCTGATATGAATGAAAAATGAATGAATGCTACATAGAATCCGAATTGCAGGTTAGAATTGGACCATGATGTCAGGATTTTGAGATATGAGGTTATGTACTGGATGCACAAATTTTTTTTGGTACTTTTTTCTAATTGCTTCATTGAATACTACTCTTGTTTCCTTTTAAGGTAAGAATAATATTAAATTATATGAATAAAAAAAAGATTAAAGAAATTTTATGCATACTCAAAAGTAGTCACACAAATTTACGAGTACATAACCTCAAATATGCCAAAATCCTGACGTGATGGACTAGTTGGGATTCTACGTAGTAGTAGGGAAATGGTCTCCAGCTCCCCAACAACAATAATTTTTTTTAGAACTCTGTAACGTATTAGAGAGATCTGATTTGCTCAAACCTGTCTGTTAAGAACGTCACAGAGAAAGGAAATTTTGGTATACTGGTTATAAATATCAAATTAATTATGTTATTTATTTTAAATCATAACTATATTTAAATACATTAAAAAACAATTAGTTTAAAATGTAATTTTCAAAAACTTATTAATGTTAAACAAACTGTCTACCCAGCAACACTGCTCACGAAATCAAACTTTTTTATCTAAAAAAAAAACGGGATTATATTTTAATTAAGCTTGAGATCAGAGATAGAGGATTTGTAACGTTGGCAACGTATCCGGCCAGGGAAGCCACCAAACTTACTTTTAATAAAGGCCGAAAGCAAGAATTATTTTATAGATGTCTCGAATCCCTGCCAAGCTTGGTAATTAAGTTTTGGATTTTTAAAATCCTGTTTAATATTTTTTTTATAAAAATTATTAAAGGAAAGTTAAACCGACGTCAAAAAATTGTACCGAAATATATAATGAAATTAAAGCCTGTTTTAAATTGCAATTAATTAAATTATCTTATTTAGAGGTTTTGTTTGGATAAGATAAAAAAGCGTTGGCTCAAAAAAGGGGTCCGAAAACTTAATAAATTCGTTAGCTAACAGTTTTAAATCAATTTGTAATAAGGCTACCTCAAAAAGATGTTTATGGAAATAAGTTGGAAAGAGGTCATCGTTCAGCCCCTACCCAAATGCGCAAAACCTTCGACTTTGTCAGATCTGAGACTAATAAGTGTACTGTCACTTTCATCAAAGGCTCTTGTAAGAATAATTTACTACCAAATTGCGACTTATGTAGTTACACAATCTCCGTGCATCAAAGGCTACTGATGATTTATTGCTGAAAATGACCGGAAAAACATTCCAGCTTTGGTACTGCTTCAATATCTGTGATTTGACGAAATTTTTTGGTAATTTTTCTCTTCATATCGTTCACGTAGACGTCAAAAGGTCCTTCTTAATAACAATTTTTCATGAGTGATTCGATATTATTGGGTGTACCCTAGAGTTCAATTTTATTACCTCTATTGTTTCTTTTATATATCTTTGATTTGTTTAATACAATCGCTACCTGTAGTATAGACGGTTATGCCGATGATATTCAGGTATATTATAGTTCGGATCCGGGAGAAGCACATGCAGCTCTGAATACAATAAATGAAGACGTAAATAATATATATATATATATATATATATATATATATATATATATATAATAATGAAATTATTCACCAAATCTCAGTAAGCGGCAACCTAACTAAGGATGTACCGATAGCGTCGGGCATACGACAGGGGAACTCTCTGAGTCCATTACTGTTTAACATAGTAATGGACCAAATAATTGAGAATGTCAAAAGAGCGGCACCAGAGTACAGAATGAATACCGGGGAAATATCAATAATATGTTACGCTGATGACGCCGTCATAGTTTCGGAAAATGAAGACGATCTCCAAAGACTTCTATTTGCATTCCACACCATAAGCAAGCAATTCAACATGAATATATCCATGGATAAAACTAAGTCAATTGTAATAAGCAAAGTGCCCTTAAGATGCAAACTAGTAGTGGATGACAAACCAATAGAACAACTCATGACCTTTAATTACTTAGGAGTTGAGATATCCGCAAACCAAGACAGAACAAGAGAAGTAAGAAACCAAGTAAACAAGGCAAATAGAATCTCAGGAACCCTGGCAGTTATAATATGGCACAACACATACATCAGCAAGGACGCAAAAACAAAAATCTACAAGACCTGTATTCGACCGATAATGACGTACACAATAGAGACTAGAGCTGACAACACAAAAACAAAATCAATTCTAAGAACTGTCGAAATTAAAGTACTAAGAAGAATATCGGGATACACATTAAGAGATCACATACGCAATTCAACAATACGCGAGGAACATGGAATGCAGGATATAGTAAGATGGGGACGGAAGCGCAGAAGAGCCTGGAATGAGCACGTAGGAAGAATAGCGCAAAATAGGATAGCGAGAATCGCCCGAGATGGAACACCGGAAACCAGAAGACCAATAGGTAGACCACCTAAAAGATGGAGGGAGTCCTGGATTTCAACATCAAATGAGGTGAATGATTGAGTTGGAAAAAACAAGCTATATATATATATATATATATATATATATATATATATATATATATATATATATATAGCAAGCACAGAATAGTAGTATTAATTTTTGAAACCTAATCCAAAGAAGTTACCATACATTATATATATATATATATATATATATATATATATATATATATATATATATATATATATATATATATATATAAATATATATATATATATTGTGTACCATAACATTTTAAACTATATAGTAAAATAAGTATTGTGAAAACTGCATTTTTATTGGTTTGAAAATCTGATTATTGGATGAGAAATGTAAGAATTTGAAAGTCTTATTGGATTCAAAGTTGAGATTTGTAGAATATATGAAGAAATTGCTTTTAGGATCTCAAAGCATGTTAAAGACTTTTTATGCCAATAGAACTTGCCCTGGTTCTCCCCTACGAACAAAACTCTGTGAGTCGCTGATTTTATCCTTATTTAATTACGTAAATGTTATGTATGAACCCTGTATAAATTATATACCAAAAAATCAGATTCAATGAACACCAATTGCTGTTGCCTTGTTTTCAACCTTAGAAAAATATGATCGGATTTCTGCAACTTTGCAAAGCCTGAACTAGATTCTTATAAATCATATTTGGAAAATCCATCTTACATCATTAGTACATCGTCTGCTTCCGAAAAGTAGGAATACTTATAGCCTAGTCATTTGGAAAAAAAAGGGGTTACCTGGATAGTTTTCCGGGAGTTTTTGAAATTGGTAATTTTATAGATTTCGATGTGCTCTTTCCGAATTTCGACTTTGCCACCTCGTATCTCCGCCGCTCGCGCCGCCATACTGGAAAAATGGCGCCTAATAACAGTTTTTTTACAATATCTCCTTTCCGACGCATTTTACGACAAAAACATTTATATACAAAATTAAACTGCTACAATTTATGCATTAACAATTTTTTTTTGTAAAATCAATAGTTTTGGCGTACGAGCGCCACAAAGTATTATTCATCTACACCACCACGTTTTTTTTCGTATATTTCTCCAAAATATTTTACTATTGTCGTATGTATAAGGGTAATGCGTCGCCTTTATGTCGGGTCCCTCTCTCGACCTTAAACGAAACCTCTGTCGGTAGAACTCAAGAGAAGTATTTAGTTTAGTTTGAGTCACCAGTATACGTCTATCGTCTTATAGTGTTGTTTGTGTTTATAGAGCCATGGTTTCTGATAAAGTAGATTGTTTTATTTATAATAATCCATTACTAGAAAGTGAAACAATTGAAGTGAAGGAAAAGGATTGGAGACTTTTCGTAAGTCAAGTGTTAAAAGAAAAGACAATAAAGTTGAACTTTTGGCGGGACTAAAATCAATAGTAGTTTATGATGTATGTCGAAAACGATACAATAATGAAAATTAATCGCTGCATCATTGCGTAGAGGAAGCGATGTTACGACACCTCAATCACTATTGCCATCCTCGCACCCAACATTCTCATTCAAAGACCATTGTTTTTTATGCGCTGATGAGATAACAGTAGAGTTTTTAGCAAAACAAAAACAGACGCGGTTGTGCAAGCGTAATGTTGTGTATAGTGTGCGGAAATTATCGATGAAAAATAGTATTTCAGTACTAGCTAAAGCTCGTAATGATGATTGGGGTCGAGCAATTGTTGAGCGTCTTGAGCATGTGAATGATTTGGTCGCAGCCGATGCACAGTACCACAATTCCTTCATGAAAAAATTGTATCAACCACCACCAGCTGAAGATATAAAAAAGGTCCGTATGCAAATGAGATCGATACTGCGATGCAGTTCATTTATTCTTATCTTGAGCAGAATTTCGATGAGTGTCAGTTTTCTCTGGACGAATTGATTGCCAAAATTGAAGATGATTGCCGTCCACACATAAAAATAGTAAAAGCACAACTCCTCAAAAAATATGGTGATGATATTTTAATTGCCGTCACTTCCAATAAGGCTCCTATGGTTTGTTTCCGAAATACAGGGTTTAAGCTATTAACGGAAGCCTGGTACAATCAAAAAGTAATGACAATGCAGAAGAACGTCGGTGTATTGTAAAAACAGCAGCAGAAATTGTTATAGAGGATATTCGCTCTACGGTCTATGAGACAAAACATTATCCTCCATCAGATAATTTTTTTCAAGACTCTGAGTCAGATATATCTGAAACTTTACGCGTTTTCCTAGATGGAGTGATTTTAAGAAACAGACGAGCGTCTTTTGAAAAATGGAAGAAAAAAAGCGTTGCTCTCGCCCATTCTATAATTGCAGCAGCAAGGCCGAAATCTTTTATATCATCATTACATTATCGCACTTGCATTTTTATTTAATAAGATTTATGAACGATTAATAGATGTATTATCATCTCTTGGATTTTGCTCTTCATACACCGAAGCGATGTTATTCGAAGTTTCAGCTATTATGCGCGCACCGATGAATATCGATGATAACGCATTTTCTCAATTGGTTTTTGACAACGCTAATTTCAATACGCATACATTAGATGGTAATAACACTTTCCATGCCATGGGCGCTATCCATTGTGTAACACCTATAACTGCTATCGCTCTTGATCAAATTATTCCACGATTAAAGCCAATTCCGTCTACAACAGTCGTTGGTAGTTTAGGTACCATTGCATTAAAAACATTTGTGAAAAAAAAACGATACGGGCTTAAAAACAATAAAGATTCAAAACCTTGGTAGCATTCGTGCGGCTTCTGAAGTAGTTATGCCATCCTTTTCAGATTTATTGTGGCTATATCCATCGCAGATGATGCGGATGAAATTTCGGTCTGCAACGTCTCGATCGGTGCCCAAGACGAACTTGCAACACCTGGTCCATCAGGAACAGCAAAGCGAAGGAGATTGCGCTAAATTTCGAAAGTGTATATCACATGTAGATTAGGCCCACAGGGGACACCACGAAAAAAAAACATGCCGCTTACTCTGCCTCAAGGTGGTGTGGAAATGAGTTTTTTTCCAAAACGCATATTGAAATGTACTTTGCGGCGCTCGTACGCCAAAAACTATTGATTTTACAAAAAAAATTGTAGACACATAAATTGTACGAAATTTTCTCTAGTTTATTTTTGTCGTAAAATGCGTCGGAAAGGAGATATTGTTAAAAAACTGTTATTAGGCGCCATTTTGCCAATATGGCGGCGCAAGCGGCGGAGATACGAGGTGGCAAAGTCGAAATTCGAAAAGAGAACATCAAAATCTATAAAACTACTAATTTTCAAAACTCCCGGAAAACTTTCCAGGTAAAACTACCAAATGACTGGAGTATAAGTCGGTTTTTAAATTTTTTTGCACAAGATGTTGTAATATCAACCAATCCAGCCAGTCAATAACAAATTTGCTTACATTTTTATTTGTCAACTCTCATAGACGATATTTTTAAAATTATTTTATTAAATTGTAACCTTCAAGTGAAACCAAATATAATGCCCAAATTTTATAAACATATCAGGTAGAAGAAAAAGAATAATTCATTTTTTAAAATATTTTACATTGCTTTCTTCTTTTAATATGAATTTTTAGCAATTTTCTCTAATTTTTGAAATTATTTTTTACTGTGAACAAAATTCGTTCGCGTCAACGTTCCAAACTTCAGCCGCATCTGACAAATTTGGTTGTCAATTCGGCCTTCACAATGCGATAATCAATTCTTTTAGCCTGTTTCATACCTAGGCATTGTCTCAATTAGCAATGCCCCTGGTGGTAGAGACATGTAGCTAGCGATCTATTTTCGACCACCGTAGTAAATGTATGGATGTTTCGTCCCGATACCGGTGGTGGACTCATCAGTGGGATCCACCGGTATCTTTCCCAGACATCCCTGTACTTTCCACAAACTTGAACCTCTATTTAAGTCCAGTTTTGCCGGAAAGCGGTGGTAAGATGTTATGTTCCACAACAGTATTTGTATGTTTGATCTGCTTCCCTTGCAACTATACTTTCACCGTTCGGCATCTCAAATTCTCCTGGTTAAATCTTTCCTTTAACGATGTTCAAAACACGGCACTTGTCAAGTCCAAACTGCATTCCGATATCCCCGTAGAACTCCTTTATAATTTTAAACATTTGTTTCAGCTTATTTCTGATAAACAGCATAATATCTTATTTTCAAATATTTTCTATTCTGAGATATCTAACGGTATTCTTTTATGCACAAAGTTCATGTCTTAAATATTTTACGAAATAAATATTTCTCAATCTACTTTTCTGTCACCATTGCCTAATTTGTAAACATGCAATATTGTTTCCGCGTGGTTGTTCTACTTATCAATATTACTGCCAATACACACAATTCTGTAAACATTTCTTCCTTATCAAAACTCGAGTTTTATTGCTTAATGTTTCCAGACCGACATATTTTACAAGAGCACTTAGAAATACATTTTTTATTCGAATGTGTGTCGGAAAGAGAAATGTTTGTTGCGTGTGTACTTTAGGTAATTTATTGTCCTTGGTTTCACTATAGCTGCTCTGATTTTTTTATAAATGCTCGGCTGTGGCAGAGCTTATGGATAATGTATTTTACGTGTTTGTACGTAAACATGTGTACAGAGTATAATCAGTTTGTTTTTTCCACAGACATATTTTAAATCCCATTAAAAATATAAATGTTGAAAGCATAGGAATGTTAATTTAGAAATTAGTTATTTTTGAATATAAATTTTTGAGTCAAGAACGGCATGACATAGATGTACTTGTTTGAACGTTGTAGACAATGTTGAAGAATGACTAAAATGTGGTCGGACTTGCATTGCCTTTATTTTTTTTTACGACGTTTCGATTAGGTTGTATCATTTGAATACTACTTTATCAGATCTTCTAGAATGTCAATTTAAGATAAATTTAATACAGGCAAAGTACAAATATTGTAATGGCAATTAATAACTTCACAAAAATAACAACAACAGCACTTTTTTTTTTACTTTTGACAATTAATTTAAAGTAACAAAACTACTTTTTGCCTAAAATGGCAACAAAATATATTACGGATATTTTCGGTCTGACAGCTCAATTCAATTTGTCGTCCATATTATTTTTTACAATTCTCGGGTTTTAGCACGTTCATATCTGGCAACATGGGCTTTTCAAGAATACGGCTTTTACTGTCAAAAAGTTCACATCGCCATTCCCATCGCCATTCACATCACCTTTAACATCACACTTTCGAGGATAGGGGCCCAGCATTAGTAAATTTAAGTGTTAAGCGTAAAACCGATTTATCTCGAAAACCGCCACTTTAATCGAAATGAACTCAGAGATATGTATAGTAGGCGGGGCTAAATAGACAAAGCTATAAGTTAAACAATGTCAAATAAAGTTAACAAATTCAGGAATAAAGCTCTAGTATTAGTAACACATATATCAGCAAACCAAGCTGGCCACGAAAATAATGGCGCTTCGAGAAATTAATAATATCAGCTTAAATTAGTATCCATACAAAATTACTCGTTCATAAACTGTTTACAGTATTATTAATTTTGAACCAAAACCCGGCTAATGCTGCATTAAAGTTTTAAAGTACTTTAAAAATATTGATTTTAAATATATAAATGAAGTTAATTAATTTTAATTTAAATTTTATAATCATTTAATGGTCTTAAAATTAACTATGGTGGAGGGCTTTCAAAACTTTTTGAATTTACCTTTTGACACTATATTTTCGAATTTAAAGGTGATGTCATTTATGCAAAGAAATTACTTTTGTTGGTAGAATTTTCATATTTTTCCGTGCCAGTACTACAAATTAATTGTGTATATTATATGATTGAAAGGAAGGATATTGAGTATTCTCTTCTCTTTCTTTAACACAGAAAGGATATGGTGGAGAGAAGTTTGCATTTACTGTTCGCATTTTACTTTATTCATATACGGAGCTGCATATAGTTGTACGTTTGCTGAATGTGATTTCAGCATTACAACGGCATAATGTGGATATATCCACTGCTATTGCTTCTCACATGGAGGAATCCGTGAAAGCGTGCATGCTCCCTTCCGATCTGTCCTTTGCACAGCTAGGTGCATGTCGGTACCCTGATGAGTCTAGTAGAGACGAAACATGTACCTCTGCCGTATTAGTGTGGCGGGGAGGGTAAGTTTTGACTTTCTTCAGGTAGGCCATCATCTCGATGGTGGTGGAATGGGATAAATTGCGTTCTATAACAATTTATTCTAACTGTGTAACCTCTAACACAGAAAGGATATGATGGAGAGAAGTTTGCATTTACTGTTCGCATTTTACTTCATTCATATACGGAGCTGCATATAGTTGTACGTTTGCTGAATGTGATTTCAGCATTACAACGGCATAATGTGGATATATCCACTGCCATTGCATCTCACACGAAGGAATCCGTGAAAGCCGCATAAACATAAAATATATATATATATATATATATATATATATATATATATATATATATATATATATATATATATATATATATATATATATATGTGAAGTAAAATGCGAAACAGTGAATGCAAACTTCGCTCCATCGTATCCCTTCTGTGTTAGAGGTTGCACAGTTAGAATAAATTGTGATAAAAAACAATTCATCCTATTCCACCACCATCGAGATGGTGACCTACCTGTACCACCATACCGAGAAGAAAGTCAAAGCTTACCCTCCCCGCCATAGTGATACGGCAGAGATACATGTTTCGTCTCTCACTAGACTCATCAGGGTACCGACATGCACCTGGCTGTGCAAAGGACAGATCGGAAGGAAGCATGCAACACTGAACGCGGCTTCGCCGACCTCTCGTCGGATGGCTTATATATGTTTATACGGCTTTCACGGATACCTCCGTGTGAGATGCATTAGCAGTGGTTATATCCACATTATGCTGTTGTAGTGCTGAGATCACATTCAGCAAACGTACAACTATATGCAACTCCGTACAAAAGTGAAGTAAAATGCGAAACAGTGAATGCAAACTTCGCTCCATCGTATCCCTTCTGTGTTAGAGGTTGCACAGTTAGAATAAATTGTGATAAAACACAATTCATCCTATTCCACCACCATCGAGATGGTGACCTACCTGTACCACCATACCGAGAAGAAAGTCAAAGCTTACCCTCCCCGCCATAGTGATACGGCAGAGATACATGTTTCGTCTCTCACTAGACTCATCAGGGTACCGACATGCACCTGGCTGTGCAAAGGACAGATCGGAAGGAAGCATGCAACACTGAACGCGGCTTCGCCGACCTCTCGTCGGATGGCTTATATATGTTTATACGGCTTTCACGGATACCTCCGTGTGAGATGCATTAGCAGTGGTTATATCCACATTATGCTGTTGTAGTGCTGAAATCACATTCAGCAAACGTACAACTATATGCAACTCCGTACAAAAGTGAAGTAAAATCCGAAACAGTGAATGCAAACTTCGCTCCATCGTATCCCTTCTGTGTTAGAGGTTGCACAGTTAGAATAAATTGTGATAAAACACAATTCATCCTATTCCACCACCATCGAGATGGTGACCTACCTGTACCACCATACCGAGAAGAAAGTCAAAGCTTACCCTCCCCGCCATAGTGATACGGCAGAGATACATGTTTCGTCTCTCACTAGACTCATCAGGGTACCGACATGCACCTGGCTGTGCAAAGGACAGATCGGAAGGAAGCATGCAACACTGAACGCGGCTTCGCCGACCTCTCGTCGGATGGCTTATATATGTTTATACGGCTTTCACGGATACCTCCGTGTGAGATGCATTAGCAGTGGTTATATCCACATTATGCTGTTGTAGTGCTGAAATCACATTCAGCAAACGTACAACTATATGCAACTCCGTACAAAAGTGAAGTAAAATGCGAAACAGTGAATGCAAACTTCGCTCCATCGTATCCCTTCTGTGTTAGAGGTTGCACAGTTAGTACGGAGTTGCATATAGTTGTACGTTTGCTGAATGTGATTTCAGCACTACAACAGCATAATGTGGATATAACCACTGCTAATGCATCTCACACGGAGGTATCCGTGAAAGCCGTATAAACATATATAAGCCATCCGACGAGAGGTCGGCGAAGCCGCGTTCAGTGTTGCATGCTTCCTTCCGATCTGTCCTTTGCACAGCCAGGTGCATGTCGGTACCCTGATGAGTCTAGTGAGAGACGAAACATGTATCTCTGCCGTATCACTATGGCGGGGAGGGTAAGCTTTGACTTTCTTCTCGGTATGGTGGTACAGGTAGGTCACCATCTCGATGGTGGTGGAATAGGATGAATTGTGTTTTATCACAATTTATTCTAACTGTGCAACCTCTAACACAGAAGGGATACGATGGAGCGAAGTTTGCATTCACTGTTTCGCATTTTACTTCACTTTTGTACGGAGTTGCATATAGTTGTACGTTTGCTGAATGTGATTTCAGCACTACAACAGCATAATGTGGATATAACCACTGCTAATGCATCTCACACGGAGGTATCCGTGAAAGCCGTATAAACATATATATATATATATATATATATATATATATATATATATATATATATATATATATATATATATATATATATATATTTATTTATCTATGATTATGTCACACTAAGGCTTTTTCAAATAGTTGATGTTAAATGTTCAATTTTTATTTTGATTATATCGACTACAATATGGACAAAGTGTCTGAAATTTCAGTCTAATAGAAAATTTTATCAACAATAATTACCCTAAATATCAAAGAAATATATAGAAACCCTATTTGTGAATGAACTACCTTAAAACATAAAAATGAGCCTTTTATAAATTACCAGAACATTGTAAAAAAAATGTTCAATCCTTACATTTACATCAATTACTTGATTACTATAATTATATTCAATATCAACTTTTGAACTCTCCTTTGCTCCAACTAAAAAAATTTTCTTTATAAAATCGACTTATTCAAACATCCCAAAGATTTCGGACACTTTTTTCGTAAATCATTTAATAATCCCGTCAATCCCGTTTTTCTTTTGCCGGATAAACCATTTACTTATAAAAAACCAATCTTATTTTATACTCAGTTCAAACAATTTTATCGTTATAACTGAATAAAATCTGGCTGATGTCCAATTCAGCTCCGTACAGAGCCCAAAAATAGTATGTATGGCTTTCCACAGATGGGGTCACATATTGATTACTTGTTTGATCTTTCACCTTAAAATGTCGGCTCTTCAGATATTTGAGGGTATAATATCCAATTCTTTCAAACCGAAATATACTTTAAAAAGTGTTTTTTAGAGTATATATTTATAATCATAAAAGTAATAATTCTTAGGTACAGAGTCGTATTTGAAAATAAGTTTTTTTTAAGTTGGAAGCAAAAAAAATATTTGTATATTATATTAGCCCATGGAAATGGGACAAAGAAGTACCCATTTTTGAAAAAAAATGCAATATGCGATATTATTATTGTAAATTATTTATTTTGGTATCTTTTGAAACATACATCAATGGGAAGATTGGCAAACAATGTGGCGGCCCATCAATGGCACTTTTTTCGGCTTTTCTAGTATATCTGGAAAATTTTTAAACAATCAAAATTTCAGTAAGATGTAAAGAAATCTTTCTGCCGTATTTAAATAGTTTGTTATATATGTAATTCTCCTTTCAGGCAGAGAATATGAAAAATACATATACAAACAGTTTATTTCCTGCAAATATCGCTCTGGTCCCATCTCCATACGCGTTTCGATCACCTCATGATCTCGTCAGTGGAGCTGTATCGGACCGAGAGCAACATTAGAAGGAAATAACTGATATATAAACCATAAATTTCAAGGTATGTCGGCAGCATATTACACCTGCCGTCTACCAACTTCGATGTCAGACTGAAAAATATCGCCAATAGAACGACATCTATGAATTAACGGAGTAACGTGAGATTTTTAAACAATCAAAATTTCAGTAAGAAAGAAAAAAATCTTTCTGCCGTATTTAAGTAGTTGAATTTTGATTGTTTAAAAATTTCACGTTACTCCGTTGATTCATAGATGTCGTTCGACTGGCGATATTTTTCAGTCTGACATCGAAGTTGGTAGACGGCAGGTGTAATATCCTGCCGACATAACTTAAAATTTATGGTTCATATATCAGTTATTTCCTGCTAATGTTGCTCTCACTCCGATACAGCTCCACTGACGAGATCATGAGGTGATCGAAACGCGTATGGAGAGAGGACCAGAGCGATATTTGTAGGAAATAAACTGTTTGTACATATATTTTTCATATTCTCTGCCTGAAAGGAGAATTACATATATAACAAAAATATCTGGAAAAGTAAAGATTGCATGGAAAAATGGTTAATATAAAAGTTGTAGCTAATTGACCAACCTATCGATTAGCCTAATTAAAGTTCTAGGTGACGTCACTAGTTATCGAGATACATATTCTTTTCATTATATTAAAGTTATCATTTATTATATTTTAAAGAAAATTATATATTTTTTTACGAATTATCGCTTTGAAATTTAAGAAAAATATAGATATTATGTACCCGAAAAAGTGTGCTAAACTCGTAATTTGTGCATTAAATAGTTTCTGAGAACATGGTCTTCAAAGTTGAAAGTTTGACCTCGATTACTCACTCTCTTAATTAAGATACCGAGACCAGTCTTACACTAAAATGTTCAAAATAGCATATATTTTTCAGATAAATATTTTTTAAATTTGATTTTAATTTAGAATTTGAATAAACAAATTTTTGGATACAAAAAACTGCGTTAACTTCTTCCTAGTGAACTTAAAATTTTTTTAACATGCTTATAAGATTGAAATGTATCATTTCCGATTTCTGGAAAAAAAATGTTCTCTTACGATTATAGCGAGCATCGAAGTAAATTTATTGATTTAATATATAATTAATTTATTTGTGTTTTTCTTTTTTTTTTCTTTACCACTTCTTATCGTTACATTGAAGATTTTTATTTATCTGACCAGCTCTCTAACGTTTGTGTTTCTTTTTTCCCTATCTGTTATTTTGAAAGCTAGTTCCAAAGGAAATCACGAAAGATTTCTGAATACGGCCTAGTTTTAGATGCAGTGGCGCCCTAAATAACCCATCTCTACTCTCCAGCATTTTTGCTCGCTGATGCTGCTACTCTAATGTTTAGCCCTTAAATATCAGTGTAGCTAAGTCATAATTAAACAGAATCGTCATATAATGAATTGAAACAGATTCACTTAACACAATGAATCAATATTTGCCATATGTATCTCACACGGAATGAAATCGACTTTTTTTTTAAAAGTCATCATTTGAAAAACATCATGGTCCAAGCGTAACAAACAAAACCATCTAAAGCTGAGTTGCATCCAATAAGGCCATGTCATCAATTTGGTGGGACTACAAAGGTTTAGTGTATTTTAAGCTACTTTAAAGAGACCAGATAATCAATTCAGATGTTTACTGTCAACAACTAATGAAACTGGATGAAGGAACCAAAGAAAAATGGCTAGAACTGGCAAATTGCAAAGAAATAGTGTTCCATCGTCCATCATGATAGAGCAAAGTCTCACTCATCTTTAGTAATTCGTGGGAAATTATTAGAGCTTGGTTGGGAAGTGATGTCACATCTCTCATACAGCTCTGACCTGGCACCATCTGATTACCATTTATTTCGAAGTTTGCATAACTCTTTGAATGGTAAAACTTTCACAAATGATGATGACTTCAAATCGCTCTTGGTTCAGTTTTTTTGCTAATAAGAACCAAAATTTCTGAGGGTGGAAACATACAGATGCAAGGAAGATAGCAAAAGGTCTGTCAATAAAAGAGCAAATATATAATTGATTAAAATTTATTCTCTGTATAAGAAAATGAGTTTAATTTCACTCTACAAAACCGAAATTACTTTCTTGCCGACCTGATATAAGGGCCTCAAACAAATACCAGATAATACATATATGTATTTGTGTGCATATCGCTGCAGAAGAGGTATGTATTTAAAAATCTTTAGAGTCGTCATATCAACTCTTTTTTGCTATTAGAAAATACTAATAAAGAAAACTACTAAAAAGTCACTATTTAAAAAATGTTACCAACATAATAGAATAAAGTCTTATTGTTCGTCCATTCAAAATGGGCCTCGAAAATACTATGTACAGGTTTCCTACATATCGACCACTTGTTTGATATCTGACCCTAAAATGTCCGCTCTTCAGATATTTGAGGGTGAAGTTTCATTTTCTTTTAAACGAAAAAATATTTTGTAAAGTATGTTTCCAGTGCCGTAGAAGTTTCAATAACCGAAGGAGTGTTTCACAACCTAAAACCATTTATGGAGTCCGAATAGAAATAAAAGTATGTTCTATTTATTTTTAGTTATGTATTAAGATTCAATGTAGACTTATTTATTGAATAAAATATGATTTATAAAGTATTCTTGCACTATCATACAATTTTACGAAAGTCTAGGCAAAGTTTACGAAGGGGAGCTTCCAAAAATAGGTTAGGTAGATGGCAATAAATCATGATAAATAAAAATTCGTTCATTTGGCACGGTTTTGCACTTAAGTCCACTATGGCTAATTCAGTTAATTTAACCTTATTTTGCAAATATTGTCATTGTGAGCAACACAGTATCATTTTCATTAAGTCTTTCCCAGGGTTTCTTTGAAAACAAAAGAATTTCATGAAGTATAGTTTTGATTAATTTTATTTACCATTATTTTTTCTTGCTTTGGTATTTCACTACACTGTGCGTAGATATGTTCTTATCAATGTCGAACTTACTGCTACCTTTTTTCTTTCAGATAGATTTTGTTTTTTTTTCCTGCCATTTATATTTACATTTGAATGGAATTATATGTATATGAGGTTGCAGGAATCTCCGATTTATCTATTAATATGTATTTCTCGAATTTGAAAACGGCTACTAGGATACTTATTAGATTAATTTTTGGAAAATACTAATGATTAACGAATTGACTTAATTAACATATGCATTTCAGCCGACTGTTATGGCTCAGTGTCATTCTTTTTGAGCTGTCATTTCTTTCACATGTGGCAATTGAACGCGCGTAACGGAAATCGATTAGTGCGGAAGCTGGCCCATGGTTTAAATGGAGGCAATTTCGCCTTGATTTTTTACTTTTTCCTGGTTTGATTCAACTGAAGCAGCTGCAAACTTCCATCTCAATTTTTAGTTGCCAAATTGTTGAGATTGTGAGATGGAAAGACGAAAATTATCCTGATAATTTTGTTGTGTTTTGGAGGATCTTATCTTTCGCTAGGTTGACAGTTATAGTTTTTTTTACCGGGATAAACCTGAAGACAAGGATTTTGGGCAGTTTGCACGTATCAACGAAGAAATTAGTCTAGATTCAAAAAAATATCGGGGTCCTCCCTACCGGGCCATTCCATCCTACCGGGTAGAAAGCTACATTCCACCCTACCAGGTAGAAGGGTTAACTACAGTCCACCCTACCCGTGAGAGCACCGAATTTTTTTTTTTATATTATTTTTATTTTCAAGACTTGAATTGTTGAAAGCTAGGTCCAGACAACATCGTGAAAGGTCTCTGCATTCGACCTTGCTTAGATGCAGTGGCGCTCCTAAATTTTTTCCACCCCTACTCTTCGGCATAGGGGTCAGGTTGGCATTCTGCTTGCTGGTGCGACTACTAGCCTTCAGCTCTACTCTGGTTAAAGTATCTCACATCTCCAGCCTCTTTGCGAGGTCTCGCGCCTTTTTAAATAGGAGTGTAGCACTATCCAGATATTAATTGGTTGGAACTACTGTTAGTGATGCGATAGTTGCATGAGGATTTTCATCAGCCCATATATGTGAGGTGTGTAAATTTTTGATACCATTTTTGGTAAACTCAGCTATAATGCTGCCCATATGTCCAAAGAGGAGGCCTATGCGAAAAAAGTTTATATGAACTTGAAATATTTCTTTCACATGTTTTTCATATATATTCACTCACTCATTCTGTTTATATATTTTAATACTCAATAATTGGTTACGAGAAAATCAAAACTTCATCGCTCAACTTTTCAATAGTATATATGGGAGAGTGAGATCTGACGTTATAATTTGAAAATTTCTCCACTCAGCCCATAATTGCTTTGAAAACTGTGACCAAGGGTTATTTTTAGATAATACCAAGAAAAATAAGTGACTAAAAATTCAAAACAAAATATTTATATATAATTGCCCAAGAGATTGCGATTTTTTTTTTCTTAAAAATCAATATATTTTTTCAATGTTTCTCTAATTTTAGGGGAAAAATAATTTCATATTCATGCCAGATGCCTTTAAAAATATAAAAAAGCGCTTCTAAGGACTAGAGCGCTGTACTTATATATTGCTATTTCTACTCGATTTTATGGGGGTGTCCTAATCGTAAACACTTTCAAACAACGTTCTTTGAGAACCATTGTTTTCATTTTCCCGATAACATCAGGAATGGTTGCGTCCAAACTCGTTATTTGTTGTAAAATACTTTACAAAACACAACAGTTGATATAAAGGGTGTTTTTTTATAGAGGTATAGAACTTTAAGTTGGCAACACTTTTTTAACTGGCGGCCATTTTGTCAGCTGTCAAGTGATTTATGTTTAGTTTGGTTTGGCATTTCAACATGAATAGACTGACGCCTGAACAACGCTGCCAAATTGTGCAAATTTATTTTGAAAATCATGGTTCTGTTCGAAATACGTATTGCGCACTACGTCCATTTTACGGTCAAAATAATCGTCCATCAGAGCAATTAATTCGATTACCTATCGAACATTTTCGCACCACGTTTACTATAAATGATAATACGCATCCACAGAGACGTCGTACAGTGCGTACAGAAGAAGTCATTGCTGCTGGAGAGCGTAGCGTAGAGGAAGACCCGAATCAGTCTATCCGCCATCGTGCACAGGAATTGGATATGTGTCCATTCACATTATGGAAGATTTTGCGGAAAGATCTTGATCTGCGTGCTTACAAAACCCAACTCGTGCAAGAATTGAAGCCACATGATCACCTAGCAAGGCGTAGATTCGGTGAATGGGCCCAACACAAGATTGCCGTTGATCCCGATTTTCATAAGCGAATTTTGTTTAGCGATGAAGCTCACTTTTGTTTGAATGGATACGTCAATAAACAAAACTGCCGTATTTGGAGTGATGATAATCCTCAAATGTATGGTGAGACACCGTTACATCTAGAAAAACTAACTGTTTGGTGTGCTTTATGGGCTGGTGGAATCATTGGTCCGTACTTCTTTAAAAACGATGCTGGTCAGAACGTTACAGTCAATGATGACCGCTATAAAACCATGATTACTGACTTTTTCGTTCATCAATTGAACAACAATAATGTGCAGGAGCTGTGATTTCAACAAGACGGCCCAACATGTCACACAGCTCGTGCCACAATTGATTTATTGAAGGAAACGTTTGGTAACCGAATAGTTTCACGTTTCGAACCCGTGAATTGGCTTCCAAGATCGTGCGACTTAACGCCGCTAGACTATTTTCTGTGGGGATATGTGAAGTCGCTAGTCTATGCCGATAAGCCCGAAACGATTGATCACTTGGAGGACAACATTCGCCGCGTTATTGCCGATATACGGCCACAAATGTTGGAAAAAGTCATCGAAAATTGGACCTCCAGATTAGACTACGTCCGAGCCAGCCGTGGCGGTCATATGCCAGAAGTCATATTTAAATTATAATGCCAGAAGGTTATCTTTCGAATAAAGTAGATTTCATGTAAATTTAAAAAATTCGTCTTTGTTTTATTCCATTTAAAAGTTCTATACCTCTATAAAAAACACCCTTTATAAATGGAAAAGATTTCACTATTGAACGTAGCTAGGCAAGGCACAGACAGCTAGATAGATATTTTTCTACCATCTCTCCTAGCATCGTGTACAAGTATGTATTTACCACAGAAAAATTAATACTTTATGTGAATATGATATTTTATACCGCGCCACTGAAGTAAATAAGTCTGTTTTACGATCGACCCTCTAAACCTATATTTCCAATATGAGAGAGCGATAATAGAGATGAAAACGGCGAAATGACGTAAAAACTATAGTTTGCTCTTTGATCCCCTGGTAATTTGTATGGAGGGATCGCATTGTGACTTTATTATTAATTTTTTACGCTTTTGGGAATTGTTTTTTCTTTTTTGTTTAGGGAACGAAACGACGGAGGAGAACTGAGAAAGTTATCTATTCAATATTTTTTCAATAATGTATTCTAATACAATGGCAATGCTTTCCCTTTGTGATACAACAAATAACTGAGAAAAGGAATATTTTTTATAGACGTATAACGTTATGAAAAATAAAATTAATTTAAACAATATTTTCGAAAAATATTCATGTTTCCATAAGGGTGCAATAAGTGATGGTAACAAAACTGATAATTTATATCATCTCCAATACATGGTTATTTATAGGGGATATCACTGTTAGAATAAGACCAAACCAATAGAACAAAATAAGGAATATACACAGGGTATCTCTAAATGGTCTGTACAAAAAGCTAGCGTAAATTTCGAAAAAATACGAGGATCTAGTCCAATTTGCCGTTGTCCAAAAGTTGATAGTTCTTGAAATACAGATTGTAATATATATATATATATATATATATATATATATATATATATATATATATATATATATATATATATATATATATATATTTATTTATTTATTTATTTATATACAGGATGCGGCATTTATCTTGAGACAACGGAATATCTCGGAGGGATCACATTTCTTTAAAAAACGTTTTATACAAAAATTATAGGGTGGCAGGGGGATCTACTAGTCGTTACCTTGAAAATGACCTTAACTATGTTCTTCAAGGTCATTTGAAGGTCAACGTCAGAATTTTAAATGGAACTCCCAAATTTCAATCCTTGAAAAGAGCGAAAAATTTGACCATCTGATATAATCTTGATTTAACGTGAAGGTCAAATATCAAGGTCATTTCAACGTCAAAACAAAAAAAATCTCAGGTTTTTGTGAAACATTTTGTACAAAAGTTGTTGGATAGCACGGAGGCTAAGTGGTTACCATTACTTGTAAATAACCTTGACTTTAACTTTCAAGGAAATTTGAAGCTAAATTGCAAAATTTGAAAAGGTAATTTGAACGGCGCAAAATATCGTGATATTTCACTTCCACTTTTGCTTGAAGATATACGTTTAGATGCAAGGCAACAAATATGGTTTCAACTCGATGGATGTCTAGCGCACTATTCCCAATTAGCTCGTCAAGTGTTGAATCGCGAATTTAACGGGCGGTGGATTGGTAGAAGAGGTGGCGCGCAAGATCTACAAACCCTACTTCACCAGATTCTTGTTTAGGGCGTTATTTGAAGAGCGGGAGTTATAAAGATGTACCAACAACTCGTGAAAACATGAAGCAGCGAATCGGAGATTCTTGTGCCAAAATAACACCTGAAATGTTTCACAATTTTGTGCAGTTTTCTGAAGTGCTGGTCAATAAATGTATTGAAGTTGAAGGTAACCATTTTGAGAACTTATTGAAACAAATTATTATGAAACCATTAACATGATCATAAAAAATGATAAAGGACGAGGGAACTCATAGAAAACAAGCACCTCGATGGTGAGAGGCTAGAGGGTTCACCGAAGACAAGCACCCCGATGGTGAGAGGCGGGGAGACTCACCGAAAACAAGCACTCCGAAGATAACAAGAACTACTACGTCCACGTCGTTATTCCTGGGTAGTACTAAAAGTAGTTAATCATTGATATAGTCATACTAAGTACAGTTTTTGCTAACAATTCTGAACGATTGAATTTTTTCAAATAACCCTGAAGATCGAGTTCAAGGTAATGTTATAGCAACTTTGCAATCTTACAACTTTAATATGAAACATTTGATAAAATAACGACGTTGAAGGTCTTCATTTGACCCTCAAATGACCTTGATATTAGACTGTGAAATTGATCGGCCTTTCCATTTCCGGCGGTCAAATTTGAGGTTTCCTTTTCAAATTTCGAAATTGGCTTCAAATGTTCTTGAAGGTCAAGGTCAATGTTATTTTCAATGTCACCGCCACCGTGCCACCCAACAACTTTTCTAGGAGACTTTTCACGAAATACTGCGATACTTTTGTTTTGGCCTTGAAATGATCTTGATGTTTGACCTTCAGGTCAAGGTCACATATGGTAGTAAAATTTTCCGTCCTTTCCATTTCCGGAGTTGAAATTGGGAAGTCCCATTTAAAATTTCAAAGTTGACCTTGAACGGCAAGACCAAGGTTATCTTCAAGATCACTACTAGTTAACCTCTTTGCCACCCTATGATTTTGTGTAAAAATTTTTCGAAAAAATGTGATCCCACCGAGATATTCCGTTGTCTCAATATAAATAAGATAAATTTCCCTCCCTATATATATATATATATATATATATATATATATATATATATATATATATATATATATATATATATATATATATATCATATATATTAAATTTCCTTGATTCTTGAACCATAGATTATATCCTTTTGGTTTTTTATTTTGGCCTATTTTAAAACCTTTCGGTCATTTGTCAATTTTTCTGCAACAATAAACTTTTTTTAGGAAGGTTAACAGGAAGTGCAGATCCCTAAATATATCACAATATATTTAAGAAACTGAATCCTTGCCAATAAAAATAATATTTAAAATATAAGTGTAAAGACGTTTTTAGCACCATGTGGTTTGAACCAACTAGAAAATTTTTCCACTATAAGGAAACAAAAATTTTTTTAAATAAAATCGCTGCAATGCAATATATCCATTTGTCTATATGTACAAAGGTTTCGCCTCTTGATAATTTTTTTACGTAATAAAAAAAAATAGAAATCAGTAAAATGTGTCAGAAATTGCTAAAAGAACGAGTAAGTTCTTTTGTACGACTATAAACGGGAACTTTTAATTAAGAACGATGCAGAAATGTATAAAAATTATTTATTTTAAAATGCTCATGCCAAATACGGAATTAAATGTTCAACAGACAGATGGCTAATGCCCTGTATCGATAAAAGACTGAAACCTTCGATAACAGAATCATCGTTAGAAGGTTGTACCTCAAATTAACAACTATTTCTATTAGTGGAAGAACCTAAGAAGATTTAGTAGACTTTCAGAGTGCTTTGAGTTTCATTTGCAGGTTAATAGAATAGCTTCTAAGTAAATAGGGGACTGCAATAAAGCGTCGGCGAAGCGGCCAAACGCTACCAAAATAATCCGTTTACAGGAGTTCACGATCAAACTCCGACAAAACCTTGTGGCTTAAAAATATGAATATTAACAAAATCCTGACCTGGATGGCCATCTATTAAATTCATTTCTCCCAATTCAGTAGCCTGCAAAATTTTTGATAGACCCATACAATTTGCATATTGTGAGCGGGAGCTCCGTCTTGTTGCAAGTACAGATTGTTAAGTAGCATTAAGGATACCTCTTCTTATTTCCTGAACAATGTGTTGTAAAATTTATATATATATATATATATATATATATATATATATATATATATACATATCATATATGATTTTTGTTCCAAGTATAAAACATGAGATGCTGAAGTCAAACCTACACTTCCGTTCTCGTGGAAATATTTTATGCTGACTTTCCTGAGAACCTAGAATTCTGTCGATTTAATATACCAGAGCTAGTAAAATAGGCCTCATTAGACCATATCACGGCTGTTTCGAAATTTTTTTATTTTATAAATACTAATTACAAAACGGTATTCGGCGCTGTGAGTCACCTGGATATAAATTTTGGACCAGGTGATATTTATATTGTGTAAACTTGTGTTTTTGTGAACTTTAGACTTATTAACTCCCACAAAACCTTGGATTTGCTTCAGTAAAAGATAATACATTGATTTCATCAATCTTACGTTTTACCTTTTTGTAAATTTTGGACCGTAGCTTAGAAAACGAACCTTCGAAATTTGTATTATATGAAAGTATTTTATCTTTGGAGTTGCATATGTCAATATAAATAAACTTTAGCAGTCCAAGTATCACAATACTGAAGAACTTTGGCATTTAAAGACCTCATTATTCCAACGCGACGTTAGGTAGTTAAAGATTCTCAGTTGATACAGTTACCAGTTAGAATAAGACATAAGTATTTATTTCTAAATGAAAGATTGAAACATCGAATCATAAAAAGCTGTACACAAAAACTGGCTGTATTTTCGTGGTCATCCGGTTAAAACCGAACAAAACCATAATAACGTATTTATTACTCCAAAGTATTTACCTTATATAAGACGGTTTATTTGCTTCTAGTCTTTTATGACTAATAAAACTCTTATATGGCATTCGCTACTGTGCTAAATAAGTCCGTTTTACGAGCGACCCTCAAACCCTATATTTCCAATATTGGAAAGAGATAATAGAGATGCGAACTACAAAATGAGGCAAAAGTGAAGGCTGCTCTATGGACTAATAAAAGGAATAAGTCGCTGTATATAAATAGGATATGTGTAACTAAATGTTGGGGAAAGAACTCGGTTTGTTGGTTGAAAACACTAATTACAAAAAAATTTTAAAATAAATTTTCATACTTTTGGATACGTAAAATTTATATACTTTTACTTATTATGACAGAAGTCATGTTTGATCACAACTGTTATTTCCCCTAAAAATGCGAAAGAAATATAAAAATTCAATTCAAAAATTAAAATAAAACTCTTTTATTTAACAGCTAAAAAATTATTTAAAATTATCCTCAACACCTTGGTCTCATTTTCAACTTTTCACAATATGTAAACTTATTTACGTATAAAGGGTGATTTTTCGGGAACTTTATCGATTGACTGTGGGAAAACTATAATTATTGATATTCACTAATAATAAATACAATTTACATGACAGGAACTATCCCCCGAGAAATGTTAACATGAACATTCATATGTTTACCAAAGAAAGCAAATTCAAAAGAATGCAGGGACTATCGAACAATCAGTCTCATGTCACATACTTTGAAAACCCTTTTAAAAATTGTACACGCTAGAATACACTCCAAATTGGAGCTGGATATTAGTGACACGCAGTTTGGCTTCCGGAACGGGGTGGGTACAAGAGAAGCATTATTTGCTTTTAATGTGCTTACTCAAAGATGCTTAGATATCAATCAGGACCTCTATGTCTGCTTCATAGATTACAACAAAGCTTTTGATAGGGTCGAACATGACAAACTGATAGAGATTCTCAGAAGCAAAAATTTGGATGAAAGAGATTTAAGGTTGATATCAAATCTGTATTACAATCAGCGAGCGGTAGTAAAAATTGGACAGGAAATGTCCGGAGATGTGGAAATACAAAAGGGAGTCAGACAAGGGTGACTATTGTCACATTTACTATTTAACGCTTATTCTGAAGAGGTCATATTGGAAAGTCTTGAATCTGAAACAGCAGGGATAAAAGTAAACGGAGTTTTAATCAACAATATTAGGTATGTAGATGACACCGTAATAATTGCTGATAGTTTGAAAGACCTAGAAAAGATAATGAATAAAATATTAAGAGTTAGTGGAGAATATGGACTCTCTCTTAACACGAAAAAGACCAAGTTCATGATAATTAGTAAAAACACCATTAATAATGAAACCCTAATGATAAGAGGCCAGCACATAGAAAGAGTTAAGAAGTACATTTACTTGAGAACCCTAATAACAGAAAATAATGACTATACCGTCGAAATAAAAACCAGAATCGAGAAAGCACGTGCCAACTTTATTGGAATGAAAAAGGTAATCTGCAGCAAAGATCAAACGTTAGCCCTGAAAATATGACTGACTAAATGTTACGTATACAGTGTTCTATATTATAGAATGGAAGCATGGACACGGAATCGAGAAGCAATGAGAAGACTTAACTCTTTTGAAATGTGGACCTATAGAAGAATTCGGAGGATTTCGTGGGTGGATCGAGTTACGAACGCCGAAGTGTTGAGAAGAATGGGGAAAGAAAAGGAAGTCGAGATTACAGTAAAACAGAGAAAACTGCAATATTTCGGATACATTGTGCGGGGAGAAAAGTACAGCATCTTACGGCTCATAATCCAAGACAAAATAAGTGGCAGAAGAGGCGTAGGACGACAACGAATTTCACGGCTAAAAAACCTAAGGGAATGGTTTGGATGTAGTTCAAAACAACTATTTAGAGCAACTGCCTCAAAAATTAAAATAGCTATTATGATTGCCAACCTCCGCAATGGAGAAGGCACTTGAAGAAGAAGAATAATAATAAATAATCATGCCGGGGCAATTAAATTACACGCACGACGATTATTTAAACTTTTTTATTATATATGGAGAAAGTGATAGAGCTACTTCAAGAACATGCAATACATTCAGGATCAGATATCTGAAGAAACAGAAACCAACACTAACAACTGTTAAAAAGATTATAAAAACTCCAAGAACTTTGGATCTATAAAAGCTAAAAAGAAATAAACCAGTTTTTAATAAAATAAAATTACAAAAATTATTTGAGTAAATGTTCAAATTGACGCCATTGAACTTCCAAACATTTTTCGCACTTAAAGCAGAAATTCTTTACGGGCGGCTCTTCTTATTGACTGAGGATGAAGTTCTTCAAATGTCATTCTGATGCGTTGCAAGCAATCTTCCATAGTAGTTAATGTGGTGTTGTATACTTTATTTTTGATTGTCCCCCAAATAAGAAAATCAAGTAACTCTTAGGTCGGGGAAGCGAGGTGGCCAAAGATGTGCCCCATTCTTGGCTATCCATTGATCATAAATCAAGTTTTGCAGATGATTGTTAACTAAATGACTATTATGTGGAGGCGCCCCATCATGTTGATAAAATAGATTTCTATGATCAGCCAGCGGCAAGTTATCTAAATAGTTCAGTTCCAAATTTCGTAGAATGTTGAGATAGCGCTCACTTATAAGTTAGAAAACGTATTTTGTATCTAAAAGTCTTCAAAAATGGCTAACTTACCATTCAGATTATCTTGGTAGTGTTCTAGGGCGACGACGCCGTCATTCCTTATAGCACAATACAGAATAAACTGCAAAGACTTTTCAAAATTTAATTCTCTAAATGGATGTACGTTTCGGTCGCTCCAATAGTGCCTTTTAAATGTACTATGGATGAAAATTGTGTTTCCATAAAATCCTTAAAACTTATGTTTGAGATAATCCAAACTCTAATGCTACTTGCCTGCGAAATATCCTAAAATTGCAGTTTCCAAATTTTTATTCCTTTTTGCTTTTATGAGACCAAAGTTCTTGAAGCTCTCTACAATCCTTTTAAGAGTTGGTGGTGTTGATTCCTGTTTCAGCGAATATCGAATCGCGAATGTATCGCATGTTTTTGAAAGAACTCCATCACATTGGAGAATATTGTAAGAAAATATCGAATAGAATCTAAAATCACGATTGCTTCATTGCATTTAGAGGAGTTATTTTCTTTTAATATATAGAAATTTAATGCACTTCCTATTCTCAAGAAATATATAATCATACGAAGCAGGCAAACTTGTTAACTGTATTGTGTATAAAGATGAAATTTACGTTTTGTTATTTAATTTTCTTATTAGATGCAATCACGAGACATTTCCTAAACCATTATATCGAACAATAAATACTTTGTAATTTTTTTCTGGGATTCTATTATTTAGTATTTTAAGGTAATTTTTTGGCCTACATAGATTTTAGTAACACATTTGTTGCCATCTTTTGAGTTAAATGTTATGATGGTAATATTTTTACATTTTTCCCATTTTTCTGCAGTGTGTTATGAATTTTACATAATATCGTGCTTCTTCACGTCAAGCGGGTTTTTTTTATAAAGAATAACATTTTATCATATCCTCCCAAAAACAAAAGCTGCTCCTCTTGTGTCCAAGTGAAAGACAACAAACTTGACGTATTGGCTTGTCTTCCTGTTTATCTCAAAAATTCAATGAGAGATCATCAGGCCGGTTTCCCCCACCACCGCGGTCGGTCAGTCGCTTTTCGAACTATACGTATGATTACGTATGATTTTTTATATCAAACAGACGCACTTTTTAAAATCTGATCATGTATTTTGGAAATATAATTCTCTAAGTAATAAACGCTGTTGGATTTGT
This sequence comes from Diaprepes abbreviatus, assembly GCA_034092305.1. Lineage (NCBI taxonomy): Eukaryota > Metazoa > Arthropoda > Insecta > Coleoptera > Curculionidae > Diaprepes > Diaprepes abbreviatus. Next base: position 8,353,323 of record JASJET010000129.1, read on the forward strand.
TTCTTAATTGTTATAAATAGAAGAACTGCGGCTAATTTTGACCCCTATCTCTTGGCCCCGCCTATTTTTTACTTTTACATTTTATGTAAGGTTTGTCTTTACATTGACTTCAACTCCCATCGGTAGGTTCCATCTATCTCGCAATTTACGTCACTATATTTACCTATGGCTTGGACTATACAAAAATAAATTCGAAAACTCTCGTAGCAGAAAATTTTGGTGTACTGTATAAAAATCTCGAGCATTAAATTTTCATCCTCATGAGTAATAGTCATTATTATACGTTTATTGAATAATTGTTCTACTATTTCCATATGATAAATAACTAACCATTTAAACCAATATCTAGTCATTCACACCTCGTAATACACTAATGACTTTACTGTGGAGTACACCATCTGCTCCCGGCTGAAGTATTGACACAGTCAAAATGCCACGGCGGGTAAACTATGGAAAAACGCTTCGTTGCTGCATGTGCTTCTTGATTTATAATGTGCAGTGATGCACTATGTTGGTCGTGGGTCCAGGACCGGACTTGATGATAGCTTGCCGTTTAGAAAAGAAAACCTGCATTATAATCATTCAATAATAATAAAAAAACAATTAATATTTCTTCTAATTTTGAAATTAAAGTGAATATTTTGCATAAGAGTGATGATTTATATTATTGCTAAATAGCTAAATATTATATTAATTGGAAAAAGTAAACTTACGAGTATCTTTGTCGAGTAACTTTGAAGGTTTTTTCAGCAAATATTCCTGATTGTTGGTGAATATCATTGTCACCCATTAGAAGTCAAAGTGATATCTATAATAAAATATAACAATAAAAATCTTCTTCTTCTTCTTAAAGTGCCATCCTCTTTGGATGTTGGCTATCACATTGGTCAATATTACTTTATTCACTGCTGCTCTGAACAGACCTGTTGATGTCATTCCAGTCCATGTTCGTAGGTTGCGCAGCCATGATATTCGTCTTCGTCCAGCTGATCTCTGGCCTTCCCCTGCAGGATAAGTTGGAGCAGGCGATATTTCTCATTCCTCATGATATGTCCAAAGTACTCCAATTTTCTGCGTTTGACATTTGTAAGGTATTCCAGTTGTCCACCGATACGTTGTAAAATGTTTTCGTTTGATACGTGGTGTATCCAAGGAACCCTAAGCATGCAGCGGTAGCACCACATCTCAAATGCATCTATACGTTTACATGAAGCATCGGTAAGGGTCCAGGCTTCTGCTCCATATAAGAGAGTTGAGAGTACATAGCATTTCAAAATCCTGATGCGCGTATGTATATTGAGGGATAGGTTGCACAGTATGTTGCGCAGCTTATTAAAAGTACCTCTTGCTTTCTCGATTCGGCTTCTTATTTCTCGAGAGTGGTCCCAGTCCTTATTCAATGTGCAGCCTAGATATGTGATCGTCTCGGCCATTGTGAGGGTTACGTTGTTGGCAGTAAACTGTATATTGCCGACTTCGTTTTTACTGACAATAATCGTTGGCGTCTTCTTGCAGTTTATCTTCATACCATATCTGTTGCAAGCTGTCACTATTCGGTCGATAATTCTTTGAAGTTCCTCTGCAGTATCGGCTATAAGAACGGTATCATCCGCGTATCTTATGTTGTTTATTACTTCTCCATTTACAATAATTCCATCTTCTATGTTGCCCAGTGCTTCTTTAAAGAGATGTTCTGAGTATACGTTGAATAGAAGTGGCGACAGTATACAGCCCTGGCGTACTCCTCTCTTTAAATCGGCTGTTTTTAAATACCGTAGTCTGCAGGTGTAATTTCCTGTCCACACTTTGTGCAATAGGTATTTTATATAGACAATTCTTCTCTGTGCATCTCTATTGATGAGAAAATATACAGACAAGCTTATTTCCTGTAAATACAGCTCTGGTTCTCTCTCCATACGCGTTTCAATCTTCTAATGGTGTTTCAGTAGAGCTGTATCATGGATTGATTTGTTTAGTACCGAAATTTTTAAGTTTTGCACCATTCTGGTAGATGTACATATATATGTCGTTTGACTGACGATATTTTTCAGTCTGACATCGAAAAGTCGGTAGGGCTAATATCCTGCCCACATGTCTCAGAATCTATATCTTATATAGATAGTTGTGTCCTGCAAATATTGGTTGTTGTTCGATAGAGCTCCATTGAGGAGACCAGATGTATTTTGACCCCCTGATTACGAATATCGAGTGTGTATCTCCGAAAAATGATAGGTAGACTTCCGATTCTCTTCATACACGGCAGCACGTAAGTTATGAGTGATGAAACGTTATATTTTCATAACGTTAAAAAGCAATAAAAACGTTACGTCTTCGCATTGCGATAAATCCTGTCTTGTCAAATTTAATTTAGTTAAAAAAATATGTGATATTAGTAGTAGAAAAAAAGAATAGCTAAAATTGCAATATTCTTCAGCAAAAATTACAATTTATTTCACATAATATATATTATTGATTATCATAATCAAAACTGGTGTGTCACAAATATAGTTTAGAGTGTTATTTTACGAATTCGAGCTACAACACATCCAATCGGACGTTTTATTCTTTCTATGAACCTCTCCTAGAATTAAGCAGCTATCGTCTATATTTAGAAAGATGTAGCTACTACTTTGGAGAAGAGTATAAAATGGATTTTAAGAAAACGCGATTAAAGGTTTAGAAGAAAATCGCGTAGTCTCGAGGGAAATAGCAGAATATGGAGCAGAATTCCTGAATAAAACTGATAAATTTGAAGTTCTTAACGATTATAATGAAAAATATAGAATATAGTTACCTGATTTTCGTGCAGACTGATCAAACCAAATAAAATATAACACGGATGATTGTTGATTTTTTTCTTTAATAATCTTACTTAAGTGTTGGTCTTAATTATTCTAAAAGTATTCGAAACGACGTATTCCCAAAATTCAATTTTATCTCCCAAAAACTGCAACAAAAACAGATAATCAATTTACCTACACCTAAAAATCACTAGGACTCTTATACAGAAACCCCACTGATATCGCTACTCCAGATAAGAACGATGCTGATAGATAGCTAGAGGCATACAGTGTCTTGCGAAATTCCAAATTTAAATAAAATAAGTGTAAAAATAAAAAAATACTCTTTCAGGGACTTAAAATACATATAAAAAACTTTGATAGACCCGCGTCTCTTCATCAAGTAAGAAAACTCACTAGGCTCCCTGACTACAGTAAAATTTTACAAAGTAAGTTAAATCATGTTTTTCAATTATTTAATTTTTACCAAAAATAATTTAAACTTACACATTTCACCTTGTTAGATTCATTTTATTTGTTAAAAGTTTTTATGATCAGTAAAACTATTTTCCTCCCGTTTTATGGAGAAAGTTTATTTTTACTTGGGAAGAAAAATAATAAACATAAAAACTAGCGAAGAGAAAATTAACTTCCGTATATAAATTTTGACGTAAAAACTTAAGCTAAGAACCTATTTGTGCAGATGAACCTAATTTATTTATGTTATTACATAAATGATATGTTTTATATTAAATGTTGATAACGAACAGGCTTAAAATGTTCACATCCTAATCTCAACCTACTAAAAATCAGTGTCGTTTAGTTACGGACACTGTTTTACCAATTTATGGTGTTCTTTTTAGAATATGATGTATTTAATGAAATAGATTATCTGTAGTTGTAAAATATATATTATATATTTTAAAGTATTTATTCAATCTCCTGGCAATATTCTGAGGATAAAATTGGTAAAAAGAGACGAAAATAGCATCGTGATACGTCTGTTGGTTCGATGACTTTCAGTTTGACTCCAGTTTTTATTCTTTTGTGTTCGATTACAATGTTTAAGTACATGACACTGACCAAGTTAAGTTAAAATTCAATAGATTATCAGCAAGAAGTTAATTTATTTTTATTTAAATAAAAATCTAATGAAAAAATGGATATCCTAGCATTTCCCATATTATTAAGGTAAATATTGTGATTTTATTATGATTATATTTGATTTATTATTTTTGTCCTGGAGCTTAATTCAAATTGTGTGCGTTAATTTTCACCAGGTTTAAGCTTTTGTTTGTTTGATTGAAATTATTGTTAATAAAACTAAGCATATCGTGTCATGCAGTGGTCATGAATCATAATTATTATGTATAGGAACCCTTTCCATCTGTGAGAACCCTTTCCATGTTATCGGGTCCTAGGTGACGTGGTCTGCTGTATTTCCTACGAACTTTCGGACGGTTCGCGCGGTTGCTAGGAGAATTGCTTTCTGCATCGACTTATACAGATGTTCATTAAGGCCAAGTCCCTTGATGTTCTGCAGGAGGTTCTTTGGTATCACTCCAGTTGTTCACAGTACTATGAGAATTGTTTGAACGCTGTTCATTGCCCATTGTCTTCGGATTTGCACCACCAGATCACTGTATTTGGCGATCTTCTCATTATATTTTGGTCTTGTTAGGTACAGCAATGTCGATTAGTGTAGTTCGCCTAGAAATTTTATCTTTCACTTTTTGTACATGTAATAGGTTTAACTTTTCTGCTAACTCTTGGTGGAGTATCTTAGCGCCTGAGTCGTGTCTTTCCTTATACTCGGTTGCAGCAAACGCTTGGCATCCTCCAGTTATGTGCTGGATTGTCTCTGATGTTCTCAGCCATATCTGCATTGGTCATTTTCTATTGAGAGATCTCTAATGATGAACTTCCGATAGTTCTTCGTCGGAATAACCTAGTCTTGGATAGCTAACAAAAAGCCCTCCATTTCTGGAAACATCTGTCCAGAAATCAACCAGTAGTTCAACGCTGAGTTGTCGACATTGTCCTGATTGACCTCATTTGGATGCCGTCCATGAAGTGACTTCTGTAGCCAGGTTTGTAACTTCTCTTAGTATGTTTGGTAGTGAGAAGTGATATCTTGTTCCCTCAACTGTAGCGGCATTGAATCATCTGCCTCGCATATTGCTCGATGTAATGTGGAAGAGTCCGCTAACCTGTGGAAATATGAACGTAAGTTTATTATTTGTTTGTCGAGCTGCTTACCATTATCTACCAATCCTCTTCCTCCTTGGTGTTTTGGAAGCATTGTACGTTCAATAGCACTCCGAGGGTGATGTTTTTGTGCTTTTGTTAGGAGTGTCCTTATTTTTCTTTGCAGGTTTTGGATGTCCGTCCTGCTACATTTTACAATTTCAAAAGAGTAGCTCAGCGCAGAGCAAACATACGTGTTGAGCGCCTTAAACACTATTTGTTTGATTATTACTAATTAATTATTGGTTAATATTTTATTTTCTTATGTTACTTTAACTTAAAAATCACCTTCGATTTCTCTTGTTTGAATATGTAGTAAGTTTAAAATTTTAAATTAAATATTTGTCGTTATTTTGGTGAAGGTTGATTAATATATTCATTTCCTTTCATTTAATTTTTATCAGCAGTATTAGACGTCCTTTTTTTTTGTAGGATCCTCCCTAGTTGTATTTCTTCTACTAGTTTTTTTACTACTGGTATTTTTCCTACGGGTTTTCCCACTGGGTACTTTCTTCTGATTTATTTTAGTTTATCTTTTGTGTCCACCTCATAGAATATCTAGGGTATGCGCTCTGTTTTAGTACCAGTAAGAAATAAAGTGTGTTACATGTTAAGAGGGGTCTCGACAGGGGGAAAGAGATGGAGAACAAGTGTTCGGACACTGGAGTTTGAGAGTTTTACTCTCTTGAATAGCATGTATCGATCTTTCAAGCAGAAATTTATGTTATTCTCTAATGTGTGATACTTGGACAGTTGGATTGCAATATTTACACTTTGCAACTAGTATCTGAGTTCAATGATCTATTCGGTAATTTTACATAAAACATTTGTTCAATTATGCTTGCATGTGTTCTGGGTCACTCGAGTATACACTGAAATAATGAAGCAGATCATTTGACTGAATGATGTTTGTGGTCAGTTCATACGGTTTTCAACTATCCTTCCTTTTTCTATTACTATAGGTAAGAGAGAACTGATTCTGTATTATTGAAAAGCAAGTTTATTGAATAATCGAGGAAATAACCTGGAAAAAGTTGTGCTAAGGAAGATTCAAGTTGATTTGATGCCTGGAAAGGAATGCGAATCATAGTGGAATTATTAAAAGAATATTGTCACCTGCTATGATTTTCAATAAAAAATTTATCGACATGATGGTGAGTGTTTTTGGTTAATTTTTAATATTTTCGGACAGAAAAATTAACTAACAAGGTTTATTATTCTAATTTTCTAGTCCAGTGTAAATGTTCTTACCATATAAAGTATAAACAATAATTGGAACTAAATGAAGGTATCATATGTTTCTGTTGATACCAAAATATCGCATACAGCATCGTTGCTGATTTCCATATCGAATTTTGACGCAAGCGGCGTCACACGATGAGGAACCGCCTGAATCCTTTAAAAATGTATTGAAGTTATATAAAGATGTTATTTGAGTATTACACATCTTCTGTAATATTTTTTTGCTCGTTATAATACAATATTTTAAAGATAAATATGTCGGAAACATGTATTTACTGTCCTTTTAAGATTACAAAAGCTTGCTCTGCCACCTTGTTAGAGCTATTTTATTCGTTACAACTTTTTATGACCAATAAAAGTATTTTATGTGTGTTTTATGATCGAACGTCTACAGTTTTATTTGGAGTGAAATGATAAATGGTAAAACTAGGGTAAAAGTATAACCTTATGATCTGCAGATGCTGCATTATAGTATTAAATGGTAGAAATTGTGCTGAAAATAAATTGAATTTAATAATATTTTCAATTTGTTTAACAGTTTAGTTATGGAAATTTAAGAGTAGGTTCAGATTATAAATATTGCAAATTCATCTTTGCTTATGCGTTTTGTGTAGGCTAAACATGGAAACAGTGTGCATACTTTCATTATCATCATCATTGTTGTCGATTATATTCAGCTCTAAAGCTTTAACGACTTCAGGTACATATTCATCAATATCATTGGGATATAATGAAGCGTTAAGGCGTGCTTATCCATTACACTGACCACCAACTGACGAGCATTGCAACCATAATTTTACATATCCGCAACTCGAACCACAGCCTTACTTGCATTTGCAAAATATCGTATTCAGAAGTTGGTCTGGTAGTAATAATGTTTTTGTCGGTCCCAGAGTTTCATTTTGCAATACTCGTCTCCATTTCTGGGGCTCTAAATCATTCCCTAACTAAGTTTGGATCTAATATTAGACACGATGGATATGCCGTCGAGCTGCCGGACTGCACCAGTTTGTTGCGTTTTGTTGACTTGATGAAATGCCTATATTAAAAATTGTCAATACTGTATACTTATTTTAGAGCATTATACATTGCTAAAAAGGCACGTAGTCTATTTTAAAATATAGTTTTTGGATCACAGTTTCCTTACTGAAAGACTTAAGTTAATTGATCCAAATTGGAATGTATTGCGAACATTTTAATAATTGACAGTTTTCATTTTCTAAAAACCGAAGATTTTTTTTTCATATTTACTGATGGCGTCTAAAAATAAAATGTGCATTTTATATGTTATTTCGTAATATGTCCGATATTATGGAAACTAAAACATTCATAGGAACATTTGTATACAGGGATTCTATATATGAATAAGTTAACAGGTTGTACACTGAAGAAATCAAGAAAAGGAGAGATTGTGCATTTCAGTGTAAATTTTTGAATTATCGGTCAAGCGCTTTCGGTCTTAATTAGATCATCCTCAGGACCTAGACCCTAGAAACAAGAGAATATGGTCCGTAAATAAGCTTTTTCAGTACTCACCAACCACACTCACTCATCAAAGGGCACACCTCAACCTTGCCTTTGGGAGGATAGTCCCCAATGCCTGCGCAACCTTTACACAGTATCAATCAAGTATACAGTTAAAACGTTAATTCCAAATTAAAATAAAAATGATTAAAACACTGTGAACATTAATACTGTTATAAACAATCAACTTTTACATTAACAACTGAAAAGATAAAGGTGGGGTTATGCCACACACAGTGATAGCATAATAAAGAAATAAAAATTGTCAAAAAATCAAAATATATACAAGTATGTGTGACCTTGAGTAGAAATTCTCTGTATGAGTTCTTTACTTTCTTTTTTATTACATTTCATATCACCATTCATTAGTAATGAAAACGAGGACACAAACGAATTTTAACTACGCCAATGTTCGTATATTTTATTGCTTTTTCACAAAAATAAAAATAATTTCACTCCGCTGAACCCAAGTGTTCGAAATATATCACAGAATAGCCGTTAACAGTAACCTTGTAGATCAATAAACTTCTACTGCTCTTTCTTTCTGCTCTTTTTCTCATTACTTATAAATAGTGATATGAAATGTAATAAACAAGAAATTGAAGAACCAGTAGAGAGAATTTCTATTCAAGCTCACACATACTTGTATATATTTTAACTTTAGACAATTTTTATCGCTTTATTATGCTACGACTATGTGAGGCATAACCTCACTTTGGGTTTTAAGTTGTTAATGTAAAAGATGATTATTTATAATGGTATTAATGTTCACATTGTTCTAAATTTTCGTTTTAAATTCAATTTGGGATTGACGTTTTAACTGTATGCTTGATTTGTCCTACGTAAAGGCTGCGCTGGCATTCGAGACTGGTCTCCAAATGTCAAGTTGAGGTGTGCCCTTTGACGAGTGAGTGTGGTTGGTGAGTACTGAGAAAGCCTATTTACTGACCATATTCTCTTGTTTCTCGGATCTTAGCCCTAAGGATGGTCTAAGTAAGACCGAAAGCGCTTGACCAATAATTTAAATGTATACAATGAAATACACAACAATATCTCTCATTTTCTTGATTCTAGATATGGACTATAGCCAACTAGAATTAATTAAAACATGTCCGATTCTCACTTATTTTACTTTTCATGGAAATTTCTACGAGCAAAATTCGGAAGCGGCCATGGTATCTCTGCTGTCACCCATAGAAGCTTTTGAAGAAAACGCCTTGTTGTCTGCTCTTTTGAAACCTAAATTTTGGCGAATATATATATATAGATGATACCTTCGTAGATTGGCTTCATGGCGCAGAAAACCTCCATAATTTCTTGGATCATCTAAACAAATAACACCCTAGCATAAAATTCACTATGGAAACTGAATCAAGTGGTGCCCTTCCCTTTCTCAATGTACTAGTACGAAAGAAAGAGAATGGCAGATTTGGATATTCTGTGTACAGAAAACCAACACATACAAACCGATATCTGAATACAACGTCTCACCATCATTCTTCTCAAAAACAATCCGTCACTAACTCTTTGGTACATAGAGCTCTTTCAATATGTGACGAACAATCACTGAAATCAGAAACATAAAAACTGACTAATGCTCTGAGAAGCAGCGGATAGTGGGCTGAAGATATTAGACGTTCTAATAATAAATGAAAACCAACTGCTCAACAAAATGTCATAAATGTACTACCTATGGACAGTGTTGTCTTGACTTACATATATGGAACTACCGACAAGATTGCCAGATTGCTCCGAAAATCAAACATTTAGACAATTTTCAACACATGTAAGAAAATTGGACAATGTCTGAAGTCACCAAAGGACACAATACCATTACAAACAGAAGGCGTCTATAAGATACCTTGCTCTTGTGGTAAACTGTATATGGCTGAAACAAGACGGTCTATATCTATTTGGCTTAAGGAACATGAAAGATGCATTAAAAATAAACAAATTGTACAATCTGCAGTAGCTAAACATTAGCAGTGTTTAGCAGGTCATACTTTTGATATAAAATAAACTAAGGTGCTAGCATCATGTCTGGTTTCTTTAAAAATAGAATCAGAGAATTAATCGGAATTTGTAAATATCTAAATAATATTGATAGAGATACAGTTTACAGTCTACAAAACACGTAGAAATCGATTATAATGCCGGATCCCTGTTCGCTAAGCACCCGTCAGGTATAGATACAAGACTGTTGCACCTCGATGGTCACTGAGACAAAAGGCTACAAAAGTCTTCTTAAAAGCAGAGATGCATGATAATCCACTGATTAGGCAATGAGTAGATAATGATCCAGAAATTGAGGAAAGGAGTACAAAAGACCTAGGTATCAGTTCTAGGCACCAGGATACGGGAAAATCCGAGGAAATGAAGAGAGAAGAAAGATGAAAGAAAAAATAACAAAGAAACAAGAGAGGCGAGACCGAGATGCAGAACCAGTGGGGTAATCCCACTGTGAAGCAGCATCAAATAATAGGGGGCACAAAGCACCTAGGATTGTAACTTTAAATTTCAACTTCAAGGTAGGAGCGATGAGGGAAAAGAAATACATAGGTTAAGAGACCAACCGTACATTGTATGCAAAATGTAAGAGAGTGCGATGCAACTGGTACACCGGTTTCTAAAGGCTATGATCCGGAAACCAAAGGACACTCACTGCGAATTTCTATTGATTTTCACTTCGCTGCAGTTAATAGAAATAAGAATCGTGGGGACTTCGATTGCAGGGGGGTTTTAGGTGGTAGGAATCTTACACAACCTTCGCACTTCATGTTGGTGTCTATGCAAGATTTCCCCTCTCGGTGGTCATTAAGTGTTCTAATCTCATGGAGTAAAGATTTTTGAAGATGTCTCGTGCAATCGCAAGCAAAACGTAGGATATTAATAAATTAATCAAGGCCGTAAAACCTTTCTTTCTTAATTATTAATATTGTAAGATTTTTTAAATGCTTTAACCAAAAACCTAAATCTTGTATTGATGTGCAACGGAATTTGTAATTATTTTTTAAAAAGAGTCATAAATTATTGTTTTGTTAATTAACGTACTCCGAAATAAGTGCTTCCATAATAAATCTTAGGGTGAAAGAAAAGCAGTTTCTGTTTACTCAGAAGAGTTAGTGATCACACAGGCGCTGATCCAAGGGGGGGGGCGGTGGGGACGATACCCCCCCCCCCCAAGAGCTTTGAGTTCAGGAAAATAGACCCGATTTTGCCTTGTATACTAGAGTTTATTCAAGAACTAGAGAGAGTAATATATCATTTTAAACATCTTTTTTTCTTCGCAAACTACCTGTGTTCTTTAGTCCGGTGTCTTTGACAAAATCTGTTAGACACATATATTTTTCATAAGAAACGGTTGGATATTTTATAATCAAAAACATTGATCTAAAATAATGGATTATTTGGATGGATAACAATATTTGGAAGTGTGAAGTGTTAAAAAGAATTTTAATCCTTGTCATAGGCGTCGGAAGGAGGTTTATTTTATAACTAAGTATTTATGACATAGAATATTATTTCGGTAATAAACTTAATATAAAAAGTTTTTATAATATTATTTTATTTCTTATGATTTCTTAATAATTCACATACATTAGAAAATATAAGTAATTTTGACATATTTAACACAAATCACAATTATATTTTTATTTTTGGCAAAGAAACCGTTCTATGCATATTCAAACTAAAACGTAGCCTGAATCTCTCAAAAAATTCTAAGTTATAATTTAAACATTTACAAAATACCCATCGTCAAAAATATAAGAAGTTAAACATATATAAAAAAATAAATTCGTCCGTATAATATTAAAAAATTTTTGGGGCTATCTGTCATTTTATTATTAATAAAAACATTTTTAGGAGATTTGACGTATCAGTTTATTTATTTCCTAAACCATCTGTAGAATTACAATTAAACACTAAAAAGGGATTCAAATGTAATTAATTTTTATATGTTATAGTTAAAATTAGACCTACTTATTTTTATTTCTATTGCACTCACATCTCAATTTAATTTACTTTATTATATGGAAATCCGATAGCCCCAAAAAAATAAAATTGTAAATGTAAATTTTACATTTTAAGAAAAAGACACAAATATAATAATAAAATAATAAAAAAATTACGGCTAATTGGAATTAAATATATATAAAATTAAAAAGTGGGACACACTAAAATAAAAATATATAAAAAAATATATAAACAACATTAAACAATAAAATACAACAAAAACAAAAATGTAATAATAAATTGTGTTTACACTGGTAAACATTACGTATCTAATTTTTAGTCAGTGAAGCTATCTTCGCTCAAATTAATTATAATTGGTTCCTCTATCTCACCCATCATGAGATCGAGTTTCCATATTTTCTTTTATTCCTTTATTATATGGACTTTTTCCAATTTTATGCAGTATTCAAAAAAATTTTTCAAAGTTCAATTAAATTATTAATTTTGTAAGTTGTGTAATTGCTCGCAACTCTACCTTTTACTTGAGAGAGGTATTTCCTTCTCCAACGGACAGTTACAGGACGATCTATAAGAACAGATTTCCTATCTGGTTTTTTCCAGCAAAAATTAAGTTCTCTGAGCAATTTCCATAGCTCAGTTCTTTTAATTTCAGGTAAATCCCGATCTTCATTGATTTTATTCAGGTTAGTTCAGGGACAGCACTCAGGGATTTTAAGAAAAGCTTTAAAAGTGTCTTAGGTATCTGTAAAAAATTCATAGTTCAACAATTATAAAGCTAACAATTTATTTTAAGGGTGTACATCTACTGACGTTAAAAAAAAGAAATTTTCTTGTTAATTTTAAAATCGAATATGCATTCTCAAGGGCCCCCAGCATTCAGGTATTTTAAGAGAAACTTTAAAATTGTCTTAGGTATCTGTAAAAAATTCATAGTTCAACAATTATAACGCTAACAATTTATTTTAAGGGTGTACTTCCACTGACGTTAAAAAAAGAAATTTTCTTGTTATTTTAAAATTCACTATGCATTTTTAAGGGCACCCAGGACTCAGGGATTTTAAGAGAAGCTTTAGAAATGTTTTAGGTATCTGGGCGGTTGGGATCTGCTTCTCATAATAAAATGTTTGAACAAATCCTTTTATTGCAGTTTACATCTCTTCTTCCAACGAGATTTTTCGTCTGTCTGTGATCGAATTTGACTTGGAAGTACTAAGAATTCCAGTCATTTTTTTCTCCCTCAGTATTCGATATATAGTAGATTTTTCAATTTCTCATGTTGGAACACATCGCAATAGAGCTTTTAATATTATTATCTAGATATTGATATCTTAAGGCATCATAAACATTCATCGTTATAAGTTTTTCGAAGAGGAATAAATGCCCTGATTTAATGATTTTGAAATAAATATAGAGGTGGAAGCCATAATATATAAAGACAAGAATAAATCACTAAAGACACACTGTATGGTGCACTTTGCTCACTGCCAGAAATTAAATTGAACAATCAGAAATTTTATTGTTGCAGTAAATTTATCAAAGCTTATAATATTTAAATATAATTAAATTTACGGCAGTCCTCCGTTATCTGCGGTACTGAAGCAGATACATTGGAGGTTTCGGTAACAGTTTTATTACTCTCTCTAGTTCTTGAATAGAGTATAAGAATGTGTATGCTTGCGATCGCCCTTCCTCTTCCCAGGAGCTTTGAGTTTAGGAAAATAGACCTGATTCTGCCTCTTATACTAGGGACGTGTATGCTGCTGGCACCCTCGCCCCTGTCGGCAATTTGTTTTTTCTTGTGATCGCCCCTCCCCCTCTCTAAGAGCTTCAAATTCAGAAAAGTAGACCTGACCCTGACTTTTACACTAGAAATGGGAATGTTGCTGGTATCTCCCCGCTCCCCTCGTGAACAACTTACTTTCGCTTGCCATACTACATTTTTGTGATAATCACCGCCCCCCCCCAAAGAGAGAGGCTGAATTCGCCCCTGTGGTCACATGGAAAGATCTACGCACTATCATAATTTATATTTTGTTCGTTTCGTTCACCTGATACCATCTAACGGTTAAGCCTATATAATATTCTTTCCTCTAACTTACTATGTACTGTTATATGGCAGATCTTAAAGAAGATGCGAAAACTTTTAGATTGTTCTTGGTTAGAGAAACGAAAACAAGATCCATCTAAATACATGGTATATACCATTTTAAACAAAGATATTTGCAAACTCTACCTTCTTTATTTACTCCTTTATATTTTTGAAGGAGTTTTAGACATGACCTTATGAATATTATAATAACATAATAAAAAATAAAAATACTTTGTAAAGAAAATACTGTTCTAGCAAAAAATATAAGGAATATAAATATAGACTTCACTCTTTTCTTTACGTGGCTATTTTGGTTTATGTTATTGTTTTATATTTCGTATTAGAGACATAGGTTTAGAGGGTCGATCGTAAAAGAGAATACATTCAGCACATTGGTGGCCAAGATATGGGAATTTTATTAGTCGTAAAAACCTTATAGCAAATTTATGTTTAATTATTTAGCCGTTAGGTGAATAGGTGTCAGGTAAGAAAATATATATGGAACTTTTATGCAGGTACATTGTAAATTGTTATAGAATCTTCAGTAATATCCTAATTTTTTTATTAGCACAGTTTATTTTGCTTTTTATTGACATCAATGTTTTTAACCGACTTCTAAAAGAAGGAGGTTCTCAATTCGTCAACTTCGAATTTTTTTATGTATGTATGTTCGGGAAGTTACTGCGGTGGTCTCATTTTTTTTTGGACCAAATTGGTGCAGTAGAATCTAAGATGGCGCTAAAAATATGACGTAAAAAAAATTAATTTTGTCCAATTTTCTCCAAAATTGTTATGGAGGAATGCTTGGGGTTGCACACAACGAATCTGAAATTATTTTTTAAAAATTCTATATGACGGATCCAATATGGCGAATGAAAAAATTTAATTTTGTCCGATTTTCTCCAAAATTCGTGTTGTGGGGGAGTTATCGGGGTCGCACATAACGAATCCAATTATTTTTAAAAGAATTCATTATGGCGGATCCAATATGGCGGAGAAAATGATAAATTTTGTCCGATTTATTTCCAAAATTGGTACGGGGAAGTTTTTGGTGTCGAGCATAAGGAACCTAAATTGTTTTTAAAAATTTAATATACCAGACACACTATGGCAGACAAAAATATCAGTTTTGTCAGATTTTCTCCAAAATTGTTATGAGGGAATTTTCAGGGCCGTATACAACGAAACTGAAATTATTTTTAAAAAATTCAATATGGCGGATGAAAAAATTTAATATTCTCCAAAATTAGTGTGGGAGAGTTTTCGGGGTCGCACCTAACGAAGGTAAAATATTTTTAAAAAAAATTTTAATATGACGGATCTAATAGGTGGACGAAATGATCAATTATGTCCGATTTTCTCCAAAATAGGTACGGGGAAGTTTTTGGAGTAGAACATAACGAATCTAAAATGGCAGATAAAAAATAATTTGTGTCTGATTTTTTTCAAAATTGATATAGGAGTTTTTGGGATCGTACATTACAAATTTGAAATTATTGGAAAAAAAATAAAAATATGGCGGATCTAAGATGGCGGAATAAAGATTCTACAACTTTTGATTTTTTGAAAAACTCAATCTGGTGGATTCAATATGGCGTGCTAAAAATTTTAAATTTTTCGATTTTGTTCAAAGGTGGGTCTGAATCGTTTTTGAGGATGTAAATAGCGAATATAAAATTATTTTAACGCAATCTAATATGTCAGATGCCATATGACGGTCTAGAAATTTTAAATTTTCGGATTTTATCCGAAAATGGTACTAGGGGGCTTTGAAGGGTTTAGATTTAGATTAGATTAAGATGATAAAATTACTTTTTTTGAAATTCAATATGGCGGATCCAATATGGTGGGTTGAAAATGTTTACCATATTCGAATTTTTTCAAATTTTGTATTAAGGGGTTTTCGGGGTCGTGTATTATGAATATGAAGTTAATTTTTTACAGCTATTAGGTTGATAAGATACAATATGAGAGACTGAAAATTTTACATTTTCCAATTTTATCTAAAATTGATATTGCGAGGTTCTTGGGGCATATACAAACTCAATATGCAGATAAAATATATCGGGTTAAGAAATTTACGTCCCAAGTTCTTTAAATATTAATGTTGGAAGGTTTTGAGGCCTAAATTACCAATCTAAAATTAATTTGAAATTTAAGATAGTAGATTTACTATGACCGACCAAATGTTTGTTTGACACAATTTCACTGGTATTTGTAGAACTGTAACAATTAAAGAATTTTGAGTGGGCCATTTTAGGTTGATTTACAACTTTGGATAAAATTCCACCCTAGAGTCGCTGCGAAGTACACTAATCTCGATTAGTACTTAGTTCAAATAATTTATGGATATCTTAATGAATTTTTATAAAAAAAATTGAACCTACTTCTAAAAGTACGCTAAAAAGTGAAAAAAAAAACATAGATTTTTATATGAAATTGAAATTTTTCAAGTCAGCTCCAAAGTATTTCTAAATGAAATAAATAACTACTAATATATACAAATTATGGTAAGCAAGCAATTACAAATAAAGTATTTTTAATCTGTTTATGCGAATCACATTTTGTCAGGTATTAGTTTGGCGCCGACTTCAAAAATTTCAATTTCATATAAAAATATTTAGTTACTTTTACTTTCTAGCGCACTTTTAGAAGTCAAATTTTTTTTATAAAAATTTTATTGATGATCAATTTGAAGTATCAGTTTATTTCGTAAGAAAGGAAAAGTCGGACAACCTTGGCATTCTTGGCTCATCCCTTTGAATAAAATCAAAACACTTTTTACAAGTAGATTATGCAGTAGAAACAATATGGAAAATCCAATATGGCGCGTAAAAATAGGGGATTTCGAAGTCAAATAATTTTCTTTTGTTTTTCCAGGTAAATGTAAATCTCGAAGATATTCTTTTCGGACTTAAACTGTAGGATTTAAACCTACTTTTATTGTACATACAGATTTTCTTTTGAAAATAAACATAGTTCATTCAATATTGCAACTAAAACTATAAGAATTAAAATTTTTCGCTGAATAGGTAGAATTAAACTTTGATACACCTAAACTGACAAGTAAACTCATCCACGTGCAACTCACCGAATTGGATGCAACCTGACATACGTGTAGAATATTGAAGAAAAAATTGGACACGTTTTTTTAAGGGTAAAAACTAACCCTTCACGGTGTGAAAAAGGGTGGTAAGCAAGTAACGGAACAGCTAAATAGTTCAGCAGGATTTGTTTGGTAAAGGTTAAGATCATACCTGAAATTACTTTCAACGATAAATCAAATGGTGACCTTGAATTCGACCTCGACAATAACCTTCGTGGTTATTTGAAGATCAATTTTATTTTTTTGAATAGAAATAGTCAATTCTACACTTACTATCATAATTGTTGATACTGATGCAGCAGTATCTCTGATAAAGTTAAGCCTTGTTGATAAATTTAAAATCTTACCATTGTCCAGAAAAGTAATGTTGAGAACTGTAACTGGAGAAACATCTGATGTGATTGGAGAAATGCAAGTTAAGATTCAACTTGGAAGGCTTAAATTAAATCCTTTGGTGTTATTTGCTAACATAGAATTATTAATTATTCTCAAAATTAAAACCTGATTTGAAGGGAAGAAATGTTCACATAGTCGATGATGTAAAATTTGTGGTTTTTGCTCATTTTAAAGACAAGATTCATAACAATTTTTAACGAATATCGAAATGTTTATAAATTACTGTCTAATAAGAGAGAATTATATTTATAACTAATAATAAATCTTTTGCCTCACCGCTCATTTTACAATGCAAGTTGGAAACTTTTGGACCTTACTTCGTAGTTTTAACGGTTAACAATTTAAATTAAAAAATTCCAATATGTATGAATAAACGTACATGTATTATGCTAGACATAATTTATTAGAAGTCACGGCGACCATGTGGTTAAAACGGCAGAATTGCGGAAATAGATTAGGAGACCTAAACGATTCTCTAGCACGCAACAAGCTGAAAAACAAAACAAGCAAAAATACATTATGGTCATTATTTTTATGTTAATACTATTGAGATATGTCAATATAATACATATTATGTCTATCAGTTATAAATTCTGGTAGTAAAAAATCAAAACCATAATCAAAATCAAAGTAAGACTAGAACAATAACCTTAAAAAAACTCAGAAATTATATCAGAATATATATATATATATATATATATATATATATATATATATATATATATATATATATATATATATATATATATATATAAAGCAAAACGCGAACAGTAAATGCAAACTTCGTTCCAACCATATCCTTTCCGTTTTGGAGGTTGCACAGTTCGGACAAATTGCTAAGGAACACAATTTATCCTATTCCACCACCATCGAGATGATGGCCTACCTGTACCACCATACCGAGAAGAAAGTCAAAACTTACCCTCCCCGCCACAGTGATACGACAGAGGTACATGTTTCGTCTCTATTAGACTCATCAAGGTACCGACATGCACCTGGCTGTGCAAAGGACAGATCGGAAGGAAGCATGCAAATACTAAACGTGTACCTTTGCCGTATCACTGTGGCGGGGAGGGTAAGTTTTGACTTTCTTCTCGGTATGGTGGTACAGGTAGAATAGGATAAATTGTGTTCCTTAGCAATTTGTTCCAACTGTGCAACCTCCACCATGGAAAGGATATGGTTGGAACGAAGTTTGCATTTACTGTTCGTGTTTTGCTTCATTCATATACGGAGCTGCATATAGTTGTACGTTTGCTGAATGTGATTTCAGCACTACAACGGCATAATGTGGATATATCCACTGCTATTGCATCTCACACGAGAGGAATCCGTGAAAATCGCTTAAACATATATATATATATATATATATATATATATATATATATATATATAGTTCATTTCCCGAAAAAAGATATACTGAAGACAACAGTAAGTATCCTTCTGAAGCCTTTGAAAGTTGACAATTAAAAGCGACGATTATAAACAAACTTCAAACTTAAACCCTCAGATAGAGATTTGTGCTCGAAATTCTTAAGTTAAGCGTGTTGCAAATATCCGTTTTGAAGAATCATGGTGAGGCTGCGAAAGTTTTGAAAACGCAATTTATAGCCCATAAGAATTATAAAAATAAATAAACATTCCAATGCAAAGAAAAAATATTACTTCTTA
Source organism: Diaprepes abbreviatus (assembly GCA_034092305.1). Taxonomy (NCBI): domain Eukaryota; kingdom Metazoa; phylum Arthropoda; class Insecta; order Coleoptera; family Curculionidae; genus Diaprepes; species Diaprepes abbreviatus. Next base: position 8,372,353 of record JASJET010000129.1, read on the forward strand.
CCTATATTCTTCGCTATTTACTTTCAGCTTTTGATAATTTCTTGTTAATACTTTCACTGTCCAAATACAACAAACTTACAAACTAACCTATATTTATACAAAAATCTATGGAATATGCTCAATTAAAAGTCTACAATTTCATTAGAAACATGAATAACAATGATGAGTACTAAACAAAATATTTCTATAGAGACGTGTCCGAATTTCTCTAGTCCTTCATTATACTGCTCCCCTCCTCCTATTTCGGATAATATCAAACATCTTCAATACTTCCATGGTATTGTTTCAACTTGTAGGAATGTACTACTTTCATCTTGGCCTTGGAACCTTGTTAGATTCTGTAGACAAAGTCATTGATTCTCTTTAGAAAAGTATATAGTCGTTCCCATGCTGGCATCAACTTACATGATTTGCCTTTTTTTCCTCTGAGGATTCTATAGCTAAACTCTCATTTTGCTGGAACTCTACCGAGTTTGTCTTGAAGTCGTATCTTGTTTTCATTCTGTCTGTGGTCAGAGCCATGCGTTCTCTAATAAGTGCCGGAAGTTCTCGCAACTTCTCTTGTAAGACACTCACCCAGTGTTCAATCTCCATACTTTCATCAGTTTAGAAACAGAAAATTATGTCGCAGGGCAATCTAGGTTTCTTTCCAATAAGACCTTGACTGGTGTAATTCCGGTGAGCCATTAAAAATATTATATTTGTCCCGATGTCTGTCCAGAACCTTTGAGAGGTGATCTCCAATCCTCCTATTGGATCATTTAACCATACCATCTGACTGAGCATGTAAAGTAAGTAGTTCGCAGAACTTTTGAAAAAGCTTAGATCAAAAATTACGTCCTTTGTTAAAATGTAGCTACAAAGGAATTTCAAATCAACTGAACATATTGTTGACTAAGACTTCAGCTACTGTTGAGGTCTCCTGGTTAGGGATGGCATATACCTCAAATCATATACTGATGCAGTCAACAGCAACCCAGAAGTATTTATTGCCTTTATTTTTTTCTGAAAATGATCAATTATTCAAATTCATTCAGAAGGTATTCCAATATTCCAGCACATTTGTAGCACTGTCTAAATCATATATTTACATCTTTATAGTGCTTAACCTAATAAAATTTTTCTCAAAGTTCGTCTAGAATTTTTTTAACTCCTAAATGAGGCATTTCATCGTGAATTTATTCTAAAATCACTGAAACTTTCTTTCTGGGTATTACCAACTTAGTTCTGATTTCCTTACCATCGGTACTTTCCCTGGATCTTTTTAGTAACCGATCTTCAATTAATAGTGATTCCCTCTGAACTCAAAGTGTCTTTAATGTAAGTTCATTATCTGAAATATTTTCATGAATAGGACGCTTCAATATTTTCTTTAGGTTAAAATAATTAATAACTCGTTTTTGGACATTCTGTATCTGAGATAATACAGCTCTTATCCGTATGTGGCTGGCATTAGTATCTAATATGAATTTTCCATGATATTGTGGGTAAACTACAATTAGACTGGAACCTAAAGCAGCCTTTAGTTTCCATAAATCTTGATCACAATCAAAATTTCATTGATACAGAATCTATTCTTTAGTAAACTTATGCAGGGGAGAAGCAATATTGGCAAAACCTTCTACGATCTTTTATTGTTTCAATTTTTCTTTATTCCATGTGGATTCCCACTAATGATTCAATACATTCAAGAAATTTTTGTTGCAATAGTAAGTAATTCTTTGGGTTAAATTAAAGATTAGTGTTTTTAATTCTTGCAAAATCTTCCAGTAGATTCTTTAAGTGTTTATCAAATATTTTTTTCCATAACCATGATATAATCAAGACACACTAGACTTATTTCTCATCTAAGATCTTGCAATACTGTTACAATTAGTTGATCAAAGATGACAGGAACTCTGCAGAGTCTAAATGACATAATATTAAAATAATACATGCTAGCGCCAGTGAAAAAAGGAATCTTTTTCTTATGTTTCTTGGATACCTACTTGCCAATATTCAGTTTGCAGATCCATTGTGGAGAACTATTGTGATTCAGCCAAAGTTGTCCAAGTGTCATCAGTTCTACGACGTGGATAGCTACCTTTCTTAGTAACTCCATTAAACTTCCTGTAGTCAACACAAAATCTAGTAGTTCCATCCTTTTTGGCTACCAATACAACATGAGATGACCAAGGCCCAGACGATGCTTCTATAACTTCCACACTGAGCATTTTGTCTACTAGTAACTCCACTTCCTGGCGTATGGCTTTGGAAGTTTTCTAGGGAGTTGACATATTGGCTGTGCACTGTCCGTATTTATTTTATACTGGATGATGTTCGACCTACCGGTATTACCATATTTTGCTTTGAAATGCTTCCATATAAACTTCTTAGCTTCTTCAAGTTTGTGTGACGAAAAATGTTTCCAGTTTATCTGGAGCTGCACACTTAGTGTTTTTATGACGATTTTGATGTAGTTTTGCCTGCTTTCATATTCTCGCAAATTTTATCCATTTCTTTGATATCTTGACTTGAGTTGTGACTGATATAAGTGGTGCCGATATTGTTCTCTAAATCTTCTTTCCAAGCACTAAGAATTTCATAATCCTTTTTTTTGCTTATAGGAATGGTTAGCAAAAACTCGAATGCTGGTCTGCGAAGTGCCGTTATTAATAGAGTAGCTATCTCTTCGTAGTTCCCGTTATTTGAACTAGCGAAAACTTCAAATTGGCGTTCGTACATTATTCATGATGTTTGAATGTCGTAAGTTGGGGTTTGATGTTCTGTCAGGTGGTTATAACTTTATTAAGAGGTCCATACTTCCTATAACTTGTATCTAACGGTCCTTCAGTTTTGAATACATAATATTTACTTTTTGTAGTGCTTTTTATTCTATCCCTTCAACAATTTCTTTCACTTCTTGTCGCATTTCGATGTCTTGTCGCACGATTGATTCAATACTTTTATTTCTTGGCGTACTTTTCCTATATCTTTCTTAAACTTTTGCATTTGTCCCAGCACAATTTAGTCGAATTTTTGCAGTCATTGTACAGTGACCTATTGTGTCCATTTGCAAAGTTGATTTTTTTTTATTGGAACGTTTTTCTTCTTTTAGGTGACGTTCTACTTCCTTTTGGAGACGTCTTCTTCTTGTTGTTTGTCTTTAAGGCGACGTTCTTCTTCTCGTTGTTTTTTTCTAGGCGGCATTCAATTTCCTCTGGTTTTTCTTTTTGGCAACGTATTTTATCCAGTTTTTCTTTCAGATAACTTTCTTCTTTTTGGCGACGTTCTTTTCCTCCTTGTTTTTCTTGTAGACGACGTTGTTCTTCCTTTTGGCGACGATCTTATTCTTTTTGTTCGTCTTTAAGGCGACGTTTTTTTTTTCTTTTTTGTCTTTAAGGTGACGTTATTTTATAAATTCCATGAATCCAGTCAATGTTTTATTTACTTGCTCCATTTCGGCAGTTTGCTGTTTAGTATTTGTCATAAAATCTTCTAGAACGTTATTGAAAACGCGTTTCTGATTTCTTTCTTGATGTTAAATTTAAGAGTGAACTCTATTTTTTACTATATCTTCTAGTTTCCAAATAGAATGCTCTACAACTTTATCGAAAATTCAGTTCTAAGCTTCTTTTTTTTTATGACAAATTCGAAGGTGATGTCAGTTTCCCTCAACCCCTTCGTTTCCATATAGAATATATAGAACTCTGTAGAAAGATCTATTCTAACCTTATTTCCAGATGATAAATTAGACGATGAAGTTAGCTTTCCGCTATCTTTTCTAGTTTACAAATAGAATTTTCTAGATTTTTGTGAAAAGTTAGTCTTATCTTTTTACTCGATGAAAAATTCAACGGTGAAGTCCGTTTTTCTCTAACTCTTCTGATTAAGAAACAGAAATTTCTAAAAATCCAGTGATAATCTTCATTTTTGACACCAACTACTATCATTTTCTCTCCTAATATTTAGTCTGGGTTGGAGTAATAACACCACATTTCACTATCTCTTTAATTATTACTTTTTAACACTTTCACTGTTCGAATTAAACCAGCTAACTGACTTATATCCTACCTATTATTATACATCTATAGAATATACTCGATGAAAAATTCAGAATTCCACTAGAAACATGAATAAAAATAAAGAAGGGTCCGAATTCCCCTAGCCCTTCGTTACAATATGCTAACAAAATTTAATTATTTTTCCAGTAACATGTTAAAATACTTCAAGCTTACATTTAATCTCACCCTGTACAGTAAAATTCAATATACTCCAGACCTATCATTAGCTAATGGCGCGTAAATTGACACGTTACAAGTCAAGGGGTTGCAAATATCACGGCAAATAAACTAGGGAAAAACGCTTCCGGACCATATGTGCTCCCTGATTTATAGATTGTGCAGGGATGCACTTTGTATCTTCGTGTCTAGTACGGTTACATTGTGATGTAAATCTTGAAATTTCGAACTAGCTGGTGCTTTATTTAATATATAGAGAACGTCTTCAAGGCTAAAGGTTTTGTCCTAAAGAGCTGCTAAAGATTATTTAGGTTATGTCTCAACACGTTAATCAATAAATATGTAAAAATAATATTATTTTTTATCTTTTACGCATAGCAGCGCTGTTTTTCTTATATCGTATTGGAAAGAATACAAATTGGTCATTAGAAAATCACCACATGTCAATTCTGGATTGTTTTATAAAAAAGGAAATCAAATTGAAAAATTTTCGCTAAAAATTTAATTTTTTTTTTACATTTAATCATCAAATAACTATTTTCACAAAATATTCTTTAACAAAACAAAAACTTATTTAAAAATTTGCAACATGTGACGTTTCTAAAATTATTTACTGAACATAAAGAAGAGGTTTGCAAATTAAACTTTGATTACAAATTATGCATTATTCTCATCAGTTTTAGTTGTTTGGCAACTAACCATTTCAATACAAAATTCATGGTGTTCATCACATTTCCTGATACTTCTGTAGTTTTATCGAAACTTGTCTATTGATTTCGTGCGTGATAATAGCGCCAACTAATGCATGAACTAAAGGGCGGTATTTGCATATATTGACAGTATAGTCTAATGAAAATTGGGAATTAAAAATTATATTTTTTGGTTTTAATAGTAGTATATGGGTTAATAAAACAAGTGAAAATTTTGATTACTTCAGCTAAAAACAGTAATTATAATCACTAAAGAAATAATCAAAACTCATTGAGATTTAGGCTAAGTAATATCAAAATTAAAAAAAAAACTACAAGCAGAATAAAAATTTTTATATATGTTGCTGCGTACTTACCTTGGATGGCCATTAGAAAGAAAAGAATAGTTATTCAGCTATTTATTTCAATATAAAATTCATGGTGTTCATCACGTCTATATATAACACGTTTCTTGATACTTTGTACTTTTTTCCAAACTTATCTATTAATACAATTAATCAGGTAATGTCATATATAACGAATGGTTGATTAACGAGTCCCCAAACAAACCATGACCTAGTATCCAGAATACCCTAGAAGAAGACGAAGATCTAGGAGAAACTAGACGGAGGGAATAAGGAAAGCTGTGCACGTAATCTTCAAGGTGGGCAGTGGCAAGATAGGAAAAGATGGAGTATAGAAATCGGACAACGTCGTCGAAAGTTCTAAACGTACATAAATATATATATATATATATATATATATATATATATATATATATATATATATATATATATATATATATATATATATACATTATTTGGAATGTTTTCTTGGGTTTTTCAGTCATTTTTTTAATTCAGGTACAACAAGAAACCTTTTTTAGTTTGGAACATATATTCACATGTCAATGTAACGTTTCGGCTGGCACTTCCCTAGCCTTTTTAAACATTGTATATTCAAATACTGCAAAAAATATTACGTTTGAACTCCCTGCTATTATAGATATTAATTAAAAATTAATCCTACCTAAATTTGTATTCTCACAACGTCAAAATAATAATACAAACAGAGACACAACAAACGCTTTAAAATTATAAATTATACTGAACTTGTGTGCCGGAAGGTTAACTTTTTTCAATAGTATTTTTACTTTTCTGTATTTATAGATAAGGATAATATACTTAAAGGTGACCAAAGGGTTGCTGTTTGCTAAAACATGTAGATAGATTCTATTTATATATAAAAAAAATTATACTGAACTTGTATGCCAGAAGGGTTACTTTTTTCAATAGTATTTTTACTTTTCTGTATTTATAGATAAGGATAATATACTTAAAGGTGACCAAAGGGTTGCTGTTTGCCAAAACATGTAGATAGATTCTATTTATATATATAAAAAAATTATACTGAACTTATGTGCCAGAAGAGTTACTTTTTTCAATAGTATTTTTACTTTTCTGTATTTAAAAATAAGGATAATATACTTAAAGGTGACCAAAGGGTTGCTGTTTGCTAAAACATGTAGATAGATTCTATTTATATATAAAAAAAATTATACTGAACTTGTATGCCAGAAGGGTTACTTTTTTCAATAGTATTTTTACTTTTCTGTATTTATAGATAAGGATAATATACTTAAAGGTGACCAAAGGGTTGCTGTTTGCTAAAACATGTAGATAGATTCTATTTATATATAAAAAAAATTATACTGAACTTGTATGCCAGAAGGGTTACTTTTTTCAATAGTATTTTTACTTTTCTGTATTTATAGATAAGGATAATATACTTAAAGGGGACCAAAGGGTTGCTGTTTGCCAAAACATGTAGATAGATTCTATTTATATATAAAAAAAATTAAACTGAACTTGTATGCCAGAAGAGTTACTTTTTTCAATAGTATTTTTACTTTTCTGTATTTATAGATAAGGATAATATACTTAAAGGTGACCAAAGGGTTGCTGTTTGCCAAAACATGTAGATAGATTCTATTTATATATAAAAAAAATTATACTGAACTTATGTGCCAGAAGAGTTACTTTTTTCAATAGTATTTTTACTTTTCTGTATTTAAAGATAAGGATAATATACTTAAAGGTGACCAAAGGGTTGCTGTTTGCTAAAACATGTAGATAGATTCTATTTATATATAAAAAAAATTATACTGAACTTGTATGCTAGAAGAGTTACTTTTTTCCATAGTATTTTTACTTTTCTGTATTTAAAGATAAGGATAATATACTTAAAGGTGACCAAAGGGTTGCTGTTTGCTAAAACATGTAGATAGATTCTATTTATATATAAAAAAAATTATACTGAACTTGTATGCCAGAAGGGTTAATCTTTTCAATAGTATTTTTACTTTTCTGTATTTATAGATAAGGATAATATACTTAAAGGTGACGAAAGGATGGCTGTTTGCTAAAACAAGTGGATAGTTTCAATTTAAATAAATTATTATATATTTTACTTAATTGTCTCGTGCCAATTTTTGAGTTTACAACGTTTTTATTATTTTGGATTTATAACATCTCATAGAATTCTCGTTTCTTATTATGATTTTCGGTTTTTAAAATTTTGTTTTTTTCAAAGTTTAATGTATGACTAGTTTCCGTCACATGGTTAGTTAGGGTTGTTTAATTTTTCTTGTAAGATTTATATCCATTGTCTCTATTTTTTATATATTGGCTTCTTTGCCCTATATACACCGAATATATATATATATATATATATATATATATATATATATATATATATATATATATATATATACCGAATAGCCTTATTACATTACATTAAAAAATAAAGTTGCAAAATCTTATGGGCACTTTTATAATTTTTTCATGAACATTTCCAGTGTGACTTAAATTTAAAACAAAAAAAATCGCCACTCGGCATTCAAAACTTGAGTTTTAAAGCTTCAAAATGCTGTACTGTAATATATTGCAAACTAACGTCAGCGAAAAGTCAGAAAGGCTCTCCAAAATTATTTAGGTAAATAATTTCTAACCATGAAACCTGAAATTCGTGTCGGTAGGATAGTGACTGCTGAATTTATAGGGATTTAAACATCAACCCTATAAACAAACAACGAAATATACCCTGGAGTGGTAATAAATTAATAAAAATAAATAATGATAATAATAAAAAGTGGCAGGATGCCGAGATGGAACAAAAATATTAACAAAAAACGAAAATATTAAATATGAAACAAAATTTTAAAAAGCTGTTCAATTTACTGCGTTGGGACTTGGAGACTTAAAAAATGTGTAGAAGCTGCAGAAATGTATGCTTTGATAAGATCAGCAGGAATATTACGGACATAGAGAATAAAATACGAGGAGTCATTACGACAGATTGGAATAGAAGATACGATCATGAAAAATATAGAAAGAAAACAATTAATTAGGTACGGTCATATGCAACGAATGACTGACTCACGACTGCCAAAACAAACCATGAACTGGCATCCAGAATACCTTAGAAGAATACGAAAACCTAGGAGAAATTGGATGGAAGGAATAAGGAAAACTGAATGCCCGTAATCTTTAAGGTGGGCAGGGGCAAAAAATAGGCAAAGATGCAGTATAGAAATCGGACAGAGTTGCCGAAATTTCTAAACCGATATATATATATATATATATATATATATATATATATATATATATATATATATATATATTTATATATATATATATATATATATATATATTTCAAACCTCAAAATGCTGAACTGCAATATGTTGCAAACTAATTATATAGGTAAATACTTTCTAACCATGGAAATTAAAATTTGTGTCTGCAGGATATTAATTGCTGAATTTACCGGAATTTAGACATCGACCCTACAAACAAACAACAAAATATGCCCTGGAGGGGTAAGAAATTAATAAAAATAAATTATTTCACAGTTTATATATTTATAAAATTTGTATTTTTTCCTTACGACTGTTTAGAAAGGGACAGATAGTTTATTCTCAGCGAATTTTACTCAGGTTCTATCTCCATATTAGTTTCGACCACCTAGTGGTCTCTAATTTTTAGCTGGAAAGCATGTGTATTTCATTTTTGGGACCAAACGGGGGTAATTTTGGTTTACTTCTTGTCGAAAATACCAAAAAAAAATTTTTTCTAAATTTATGTCGATCTTAACTTCCTCAATTTTTAAGCAGGGCATAATCATTCCTGCTTCCATCTTCTTTGCATGAATAACAATTTCTCTATCTCCATAGCCACCTTCGAATTTGTAGTAGCCTCTTATTTCCTAAATCATAATTTAATTAACTCCGTCCCTTTACCGATACTCAATTTCCCATTTATTACCACATATCAGCAAGCTCTTATCCCCCTGCAACCGCAAACAATTAAAATCAAGACCTATTTTCCCTTGATCCACAGGCTGTCAGACTCGTTATCCAGGCGTCCCGACGCGTCGGCCACCACCTGAAATTCCGTACACAGCGGGACTCTATCGGGCATCGGGCTTGTTACCGACAGCGGCTCGGAATCCCCCGCGGTGATGACGTAACCGATTTGCAGGCATACTGCTGCCTATCCTGGCCATTGGTCATAAGGTCCTGCAGGACACGACCGGTATAAGTTATCGACTAAGTCGTTACGATTCTTTGATTATTGATTGAAATTATGATGTTGCTTTAAATCATAAAAATTTTTGGTTAATATTATTCATTGAATATTATTATCCAAAACTATTTTTTTCCTAAAAAACTTTTTAAACCAAGGCAGGATTTTTTTTTTGTAAAATCATCTGTCAAGAGCTCTCATGCTCAATACGGGGTGAACGGTATTCGAACGCTAAAAAGGCGTGGCGCATAATTTTTATTCTTTTAAGAGTAACAATTTATATATTTTTTAATTGAAGTCTCTTCTCTCTTCAACTATAATTTTGCTTTAACATGCAATGTTGCTAAATTGTTAAAAATTTTAAAGATAAAACTGACTACAATAAAATTAACAACTTTTTTCTGGATGCGGAATGGACATTTATTGATGTTGTGGAGGACATAGATGTGATGGTTGACAAATTTTATGAAGTAATATATTCTGTCATGAATAGTTTTGTACCTTCTAGGAAAGTTTCGGATAACAGATGTCTATGATGGTATAACCCAGAACTTAAAAGGCTGATTAACAAGAAGAACGGATTATATCATAAGTTTAAACGATCTGGGCTTCAGTTAGATTATGACGTTTTTCTGGTGTGCGTCGTAAGATTAAGGTTCAAAAAATAAATAAAATAAATTTAGTTTTTTTTATAAAAGATGTTCAGAATTGTTGTTTAAATATTAATATTTTCAACTACGTTTTCACCATTTTTTAAAATAGAACACCTTGTATCTAGTAGAATATGTTGATAGAGTAAGTATTTATCTTCAAACTGATATTAGCATATTTGCCTTTATTTCCAACAGTTTTCTTGAAAATTGCTCTTAAACGAAAAATTTCCAATTTATACTTATTTATTACCATATTATTTAGAGGAGAGTCTGGTATATTGTAATGCCTGATAAATTGTACCACCTGAAAATTTTACATTTAGTGTAACTTTTTCTCTTTCCTGGCAACACGAAACTGAGCGGTGATAGCGCCCTCTACTACTTCTCATTTTGTAATGGCGTCCGGCAAGTGCATTCATTTTTAGGAAAAACACGTTTTTGTAAGTGTTTCATATAAATTTTGACGTGTGTAGCTAAGGATATTACTCAGTGAAAATGTAAGTTACGATTTTGCTATATTTTTTATTGATTAGGTCTATAATCACCGCTTAAACCATAAAGTTGTGAACGTAATATGTTTAGAGGTTATTTTGTGACAAATATTTATTTTTCAAATCTCTTTCGGTTCGGTAAATTGTACCACCAACATTTGTTTTATTTGTACTGATACAATTTACTTAACTTGGAACAATATTTATTATTTTGTATTTTTCCAAATGAATGATGACCAAAAAAAGTATTATAAATAGAAGAAGGAGGATTTGGAAAGCTCTGGAAAAGAAGGAGATGAGCTTGAAACAGATATCTGCAACTTATTCTGTTTCAAATGCAACTATTTTACGTCATGCCAGAAAGCGAAATAAGTTTGCCAATGACTTAAGTATCCATGAAGGGAGACCCACTACTTTTGATATGGAATTGGAAAATATGCTAGTCAAACACATTCTTGACTTAGAAAAGAATTTGTTTGGACTGACAATCAGTGACGTTAGGAAATTCGTATTTGATATAGCAGAAAAACATCATATCTCTCACAAATTTAATAAAAGTAGAAAAATGGCTGGCAACGCTTGGTTCTACACTTTTAAAGGCCGACATCCAGAACTGAGCGTAAGGCAGCCTGAAAGCACATCCATAAATAGAATAAAAGGCTTTAATAGATACAATGTTTATGGTTTCTATGATCTATTAGAGAAGAAAGTTGAAGAAAATGGCCTAACGGCTGTAAGTATATTTAATGTAGATGAAAGCGGATTTTCCACAGTCCAAAAGAAACCGCAAAAAATAGTTGGCTTAAAAGCCAAAAAACAGGTTGGCGCAATCACAAGTGGAGAAAGGGGGTTAATATAACTGCAGTTTGCTATGCTAGTGCCGCGGGACAATTTGTGCCAGCAATGCTTATTTTCAAAAGAATGAGACAAAACCCAGAGTTAGGCAATAACGCACCTGAGGGTAGTGTTGTTACCATTTTAGAATCTGGCTACATAAATTCTGCCCTGTTTGTCGAATGAATTAAGCATTTTATTAGTGTAGGCAAACCATCTCCTACAAAAAAAGTTTTGCTTCTGCTCGATGGTCATATAACACACTCAAACAATCTAGAAGCATTATCCTTGGCCAAAGATAATGGGATTATAATGCTCCAACTGCCTGGGCACACTACTCACCGGCTTCAACGATTGGACGTTTCTTTTTTCAAGCCAATGAGCACATATTACATACAAGCCGTGGAAAAATGGCTAAGAACAAATCCTGGTCGCCAAGTGACTCAGTATCAAGTAGCCAGTTTATTTGCAGAAGCTTACGGACGAGCTGCAGTGATTGGTACAATTTGTAATGGATTTAAGACATCTGGTGTATGGCCAGTGAACAGAAATGTCTTCCCAGAACATTTCTTCGAAGCTGCTGACAATATGGACGCTGATAGTTCCAAAACTCTTACCAATGAAAGTACATCGATTTTGTAGGATTATACGACTTTGATAGCAAATAATGATAAGGAAAAAAGCAGCACGACTCAGACAGAAAAAAGTGTTGAAAGAACAAAAAACATTATCAAAGGAAAGGAAAACTCTCCAGCACCAACAACCATCGACTTCAGAATTGAACATTAAAAATATTAGGAAACCGTTAAACTCTTTGTGCCCTGTACCCAAAAGTAAACAACATAAAAAAAATACTATTCAGAAAGCAGTTGAAATTATATCAAGTCCTTATAAAAATAAATTGGAAGAATCAGTTGCAGCTAAACGAGTAAAAACCACAGGGAAATTAAAGAAGATACTCGAAACTACTACTAATATTACATTAATAAATAAAGAAGAAGTACAAAATATTAAAAACGAAGAACGAAGGAAAAAGATTATTAAAACTCAGAAGAGAAACAGATCTTCTTCTACAGGCACTGAAGCCGTTGTTTTAGAAAAAGTTAGGAAGGCACAAGTGAATGAAGGAAAAACTAAAGCAATAAAAAAGACAAGCACAAAATAATAGAAACGTACTTAAAAAGAAAAAGATAAGGAAAACTCAGAAAAGACAAAGATCTTCATCGACGAGCAGCGATGACTGTGGAGATGTCGTTCTAGAGCTGACAGACGACAATGATAATGATGATGACGAGGAAGATGTTTGTGCAACATGTCAGATTCACTACTTTGACAAAACTGGGCCAAACGTTGACTGGATACAGTGCGTTTGTTGTCATAGCTGGGTTTACGAAACCTGTACATCGAATCTCGATATTTACGATAATTGTTTAAACTAAAACAGGGAAAAAAAAAATAGAGAATTTGATCTTAGTACATTAGTAGATAAATAATTGATGACTGACTAAATAATATTCTTAAGTAAAAGTGATTCATTCCATTTTATATATATGATTTAATTTTAGAAAGAAAGTATTTAAGTTTGATAAATGGTAATTTTTTTTAGACTTTAATAAGTTTGTTTTTTTTTTTGGCATATTATGACTGATTCTATTGAAGAAATATTTCATTTTTGTTAGCATTTTTTCATTAATAATGAAAATATAATCAATACATTTTGTGTGTCATTAAAACCATTTTATTTTACTTTATTATAATGTTTAGAAGTCTCTTAAGTCTTAGTGGCACAATTTACCTAACCCATGGTACAATTAAACCGGCTGGTTGGGTAAATTGTTCCAAAGGAAAGCCTTTAGGCAAACGCATATTTTGTGCAATCCGTTAGAGTATGGTGTTGATGTTGGAGTACATTTTAAATGAGATTGTAAACTATGTTACTCATGATAAAGAGCTTGTTTTAATTAATATCAACAAAAGATATTTTACAAAAACTGAACATTATATCCGACTCTCCCCTACATATCTAGGGCAGATACTGGCAGGACATGCTACTTTATACCAAAGCTAATACTGCAGGGAAAAATTGAAAGCAGATGGGAGTCAGGTCGAAAAAAACCCTCTTGATTCCTCAATATAAGAAATAGGAGCTGCAAGCATATTTAGAGAGGTTAAGGACAACGCCCTACTTATAGCGTATCTATGAAAAGAACAACTGATCGCGAAAGTGCAGCATATCATATGGTATCCAAAGAAGAAGAAAAAGACGCAACGGGGCACTATAAGAAAAGGGAAAATTCGTTAAATCCGATACAAAAAGATAAAAAAAAAACAAATTATACCAATTTAATATTTCTTTTTCTTGCAATAAAACTGTTGTGCTTAAAATTTGACATAAACTTATTACATCTTTTTTTGATATAAACGTTTTTCCCAATGTAGAATAATATATCTCCTTCAAATTTCTGTAAAAAGTTGTTTCGTTGCACATTTTTCTATTAACTTGTGCAAATGTAAGTTGTTTTCTATTAAGTTATAATAAAATTTAGACTCTATCAAATTCAAAACAAAAAAAAAGGGTTTGGATTCCCTCTAAAATATTTCACTTTTGACAAAAACAAGTAACTTAAAGCCAAACAAAATCCTTTTATTCAATTACCTGGCCATATCCAGAATAATCTCAGCTCTTCCATATTCTCTTATCTGGTTCACTAATAAGCATCCATATTTTCCAGTCACGCGTTGCTTAAATCCTACCGTGACAAGAGATTTGAGGAAATACGTTAAAATCATCGTTCCTGAGACCTTTTGCTTTTGCGCAGGGAATTGACGGATTAGATAGTATTAAATCTTTCGGGGGAAATTGATTTCATAATACAGTGTGGCTTCAATAGTTGCTTAATAAAAAATCATGAATATATACTGAGTAGTAAATAATGTTAGATTACGATAAATGTTAAATATTCTTTCTTTTTTCCAATATATTTATCAGTCAATATATTTCATCGAATCCTAGACCATCATTGAAGCTACCAAAAGAAAAAATAAAATTTTCAACATAATGCAACTAAACATAATCATAGTTCGATCTTATTTACTCTCAGAAACAAAGTTCATCGTACATGATTATTTATGGAGTACGGGTTTGACTAACAACTGTTGGTTCACACTAAGAATTTTAAAAACGATTACAGAATTTAGAGGAGTTGCAAGGGCAGGGCCGGTCTCGTATTTCCCGACAGTCAAATAGTGCTAAAAGCTGAGATTGTCTTTAAAACATTATCGCTGTGGCAAAATACAACAAACGGATAAGAGAAAGGTCTGTCACCGCATGTGTTGGACCAGAACCAGTATTTAATATTACTAAAGCCGTTATCGTGGGTGCTTATCCTAGAACCACATTGCAGACCACAACAAATTGTTGCTTAGCAAGACATCTGGCACACTAAGTTGGAAATTCCTACGTTTAAACAGACAATATATTGAATGAATGAATGAAAAAGGGGTGGTGATACTAGATCATCGATACCTAGGCCGCCATTGAGCCCTTTACATCCCACCAGAGCTGCAGATTATTCGAGGCCTATCGCTTTTGCGAATCCAAGCAGCCTCGTTAGTTGAACTTGCCTAACTGCTTCCGATAACAAAATTGTATCTCCGAAATATCTGTGTCTCAGTCCGTTGAGTTCTGAGCATCTTTGAGGACATGGTCAACAGTGTCATCCTCCTACAAACACCATCTGCCCGTCAGGTCGTCTTCGACACCGATTCTATGAAGATGGCCCCTGAGGTGACAATATCCAGTCAACAATCTCATCACAATTAGCAGCTCTTTCCATCCCAAGGAGAGAAGCTCCTTAGTACGCCGTGCACTAGGCCCAGTAATCTGTTTCTTAGCACATCTCATTCCAGGAGCTCCCCTCCAGAATTCAATAAATTTGCTTTCCAGCAACGATTTTAATTCCCTTTTGTCAATAGCAATTGGGACACGTAATATTGTTTGGGATCCATACGGTTCAGTTGTCGAACCCAACTTTGCTAAACGGTCTGCTTCTTCATTCCCGCGTACGCTCGAGTGACCCGGGACCCATTAGAGTCTGACTGTGCATGTTCCTTGTCATACCATTTAGTACATCCTTGCACTCAGACACCAGTCGCGAAATTACGATACTGGTTCAGTACTAATATCGCAGCCTTACTGTCTGAGCATATATTTATTACCCTATTCCTGTCTATGTCCCTCTCACAGCGATGGCCACACTGCAGAATAGCATAAATTTCCGCTGTGAAAAGTGTCGCACATTGTCCAAGAGGGTAATATTCTCTGACTCCTGTGCTCCTGCCGAATACTCCGGTTCCAGCTCTTTCATCTTGTCGAGATCCATCAGTATACCACCAGGATCCCTTTTTCTGAAGATTTTTTTCTCCCAATCCTCTCTACTTGGCAGAAATATCTCCAGGCAGAGGTTCGGTTTTAAAAGCGGTGTGATGTAATCTGTCCGCATGAGGAGTGATGGACACCTCTCCACCGCGCTTTCCCAGACACCTGAGTAGCTGCCCGTTCCAATTCCAAAATGTCCCAGGCAACTGAGACGATAAACAGCCTTCAGGGCCTCGTTCTCTATGTGTAAGTGAAGAGGAGGCAGGTTTACCAGGAATTTAAGGGCTCTGGTGGGAGCAGTCCTCATCGCAGTAAATATTCCCAAACAAGCCATTCTCTGAACTTTATCAAGTTGAAAAATGTGTTTGCGCTTTGTTGTACTACGCCACCATACAATAACGTACGTTATCATGGGGCGGATCTCCATAGTGTATATCCAAAATAGCACTTTAGGTGTTAGTCTCCACAGACGCCTCAAAGCTCGTTTACAAGCCCAGAAAGCACATATGGCTTTCTTGGTTCGAGTCTCAATATGATCATTCCAGCTCAGTGGTGAGTCCAGAATTACTCCCAGATATTAAAGTGTCCCCTTAAATTGAAGAGTCCTTTCCACCAATATAATTGTGGGAAGTCTTCCCATTTTCCTCTTTTTTGTAAAGAGTACCATCTCGGCCTTTTCCAGATATATCCCGAGCCCCTTCCTGCGGTACCATCGTTCCGCGATCCAAAGGGCCTACATCATTGGCCCCTCCAGGTCCCAGACATGGCGGTCAGGGCACAAAATGACTAGATCATCAGCATAGTCCTGTGTATACAAACCGGCATCATTCAGTTCACTAAACAGGCTGTCCACCACAAGGCTCCACAGCACTTCTCCCAGTGGACAGCCCCTACTTGCTTTAATAGTTATATTGTTAAACTCAGCATTTATTATTCTCTTATTTAATATTGCTCTGATTTATGCGACTACTGTTCATTCAGAGCCTTGTCGTTGTAGAGCATTGCATATTGAATCGTAAGACGTGTTATCGAATGTCCCCTCGATATCCATAAAGGTACCTAAGACGGATCGTCCACTCAACAGCGAGTCGGTGTAGCGCCACATCTGTGGATTTTCCTGCCTGATAGGCAAATTGCAAAGGATGTAGGGGATATTGTATCATTATTCCTTCCTTAATGTGTCGATCCACAAACCTTTCCAGTTTCTTTAATAGAAACTGGTAAGGCTGATAGGGTGGAAAGACTTTGGATCTGTGTAGTCTGTTCTTCCTACCCTGGGAATAGACACTATTTTTATTTCCCTCCACGCCATCGGTATGTATCCCAAGCTCAAACATGAGCGGAATAGTTTCACCAGGTGGCTTATTATAATATCGGAGGAATTTTGTAGTAGAGCTGGAAATATACCATCATTACCAGGTGACTTGAAAGGAGAAGTTATTGATTAAGCTTATTAAAATAAAAGCAAGTTTTTCCTGAAGAACTCCACAGATTTGGTCGAAAAATTGAAATGGCTCATCATGGATGACTCGTCACCTGTCACGATTTCATATATGTTTTTGAAGCACCACGATCCTATATTTGAGCATTTTTTTACACCAAACGATACATGGCTTTCTTGAGCGTGACTCGTCCATGAGCGAACACGATGGCCACAATTGAATTCACCAAACTAGTGATACACAATGGTTTTTGTAAGTGTTTCATAGCCATACGAAAAACTAAGTTTATCGATGTATGAAAATCTTCAACAAAATTCCACTTTTTGATTGAGATGAAGTTTTAAAGTTACTGTAAGCAACACAAATAGCATCCGTGTGTTAAAATGCATATGTCAGATTTTCTCTGGTAACGCCAGCGTTGCCAGTTTTCGAAATATAAACGGCAACTCTCGTAACCTCTGTCGGTTTAGTAACTGCATAGCCAGTCGACTCGCTTGGTTTCAGATCCATTTATTTGATAAAATTTGATATATTTTAGGATATGGCAATAATTTGAGCATACTATTTCTTACCAATTTAATATTTACGGTATTAACAACACCAAAAAAGTTCAAGGGGGTCGTGCTTTAAAAGATCCAAAAAGGTGATATTTTTTTAGTGTTTAAATTTATAAGTAATATATATATATATATATATATATATATATATATATATATATATATATATATATATATATATATATATATATATATATATATATATATATAAATATGTACCCATAGTTCTAGAGGTTAGTTCTAGTATTTTCTAATATACAGGACTGAAAACAATGGGGTTTTAAGCAGATTTACGTGTTTTATTCAGTTTTGATTTTTATGACTTTTCTAAACTGGTGAGCGTGATTGCAAAAAAACTAGACGATCAATTGAAACGAATCCAAGCGTGTTATTTTCAGTTTTGTGCCTTCTTCTATTTGAATTAAAAAGATTGAAGAGAAATTATTTTGAAACAATTTTTATAGCAAATTGAAGTGATATCTTTTTTTTTCAAAAAGTGCGTTTTTTTTCAAACCTCAATAAAGTTTGAATTTTGCGATTTTTCCGGATATTTCTTAGTTTACTTAGAAGAAGAATATATAAAAATTATTTTTTTTTTTTGATTGTCTGTTTCAGATAAGAATACCAGGTATTTTTTGAATGTGCAAATAAATCGACTGTATTTTATTATTTTTACATTTAAAAAATTTTTTTGTTAAGCTGAAATATACATGAAAATATCCTGAAAAGTTTGCTTCACTCAGTTCGCTCAATTTTTTTCTTTCCTAAAAAATATTCGAAAAAAAAGCTTTCTTAGGCCTCCTAAAGTAGGATCCCCCACTTGAAAAAAACAATTAAAACAGGTTCTTAAAAGGGTCGAATTGTCTTTACACACTTTAGTCTTTAAGATGACAAATTTTAGCAAAAGAATTTCATTAAAGGATATTCCTCTTTAAGTTTCCTCAATTTTAATAATCTCAGGAGCATGTGAATTCGAAAACTATCTCATAACTATCTATATTATTGCAAAATCAATTGTATTGTTCAACTCTATACTGCCATGGTTAGGTAATAGGTAGTAATATGTCAAAAATAAAAACAGAGAAAACAGGACTTTAAGTTTTTCATATTTCTGAACTGAAAAGGTAAAGCTACCACTACTGTTTTTTCCTCAGTTAAAACAGATAAATAATCATAGCAGATCGTAAAGAATAGAAGAGCAGTACTTTTTCAATACATTTTTGAGTGGATAAGAACAATAAAATTTGAATACTACTGTTTTTTTTTTTACTTTGATAAATAGATTTACTCTTTTATGTCCAGAAAATGTAATTTCAAATATTTGACAAACTGAAAAAATTAATATCTTATTGCAATAATATTCCTAATGATTTATTTGAAAGTCATTAGAAAAATTTATCAGTACCAAAATTAATAAAAGGTAGTATATGACTTTTACTGCATTTTAGCTCGGCATCAATTTATCTCAGGGGCGGATCCAGCCTCTCTCTTCGGGGGGGGGGGGGCGGTGATATCACAAAAGTATAGTATGGCAAGCGAAAGCAAGTTGTCGACGGGGGGGGGGGGGAGAGACATCAGCAACATTCTCATTTCTAGTGTAAAAGGCAGGGGCTGGTCTATTTTTCTGAATTTGAAGTTCTTGGAGAGGGGGGGCGATAACAAGAAAAAAAAATTGTCGACAGGGGGGGAGGACGTGGGCAACATACACATTCCTAGTATGAGAGGCAGAATCGTGTCTATTTTTCTTAACTAAAAGCTCTTGGGGGGAGTTGCTATCGCAAGAAAAACAATTGTCAACTGTAAGGGACTGCTAGCAGCATACACTTTCCTAATATAAAAGGCAGAATCGGTTCTATTTTCCTGAACTCAAATCTCTTGGGAAGGGAAGGTGCGATCGCAAGCATAAACATTCCTATATTCTATTCAAGAACTAGAGAGAGTAATAAAACTTTTACCGAAACCTTCAACTTACCTGCTCCAGTGCCGCAGGTAACTGAGAACTACTGTGAATCTAATTATATTTAATTATATTTAAACATTATAAGGTTTTATAAATTTACTGCAACCATAGAGTTTCTGATTTCTGTCAGTGAGCAAAGTACACCTTACAGTGTGTCCTTAGTGATTTATCTTGGTTGTGGTTGTTTTTATATATTATATGAGATTAGTGAGATACCCAAAAGATATGCCTTTTGCATCTATAATTATTCTAAAATCGTTAAACCAGGGCATTTTTTCCTCAACGAATAACTTTTTACTATGAATGTTTATGATGCCTTAAAATATCAATATCTAGATAATATTGTTAAAAGTTCTGTTGAGATGTGTTCCAACATAACAGGAGTTGGAAAATCTACTATTTACCGAATGCTGAAGGAGAAAAAAAAACGACTAGAATTGTTAGTGCTTCCAAGTCACATTCGATCACAGGCAAACGAAAAACCTCGTTGGAAGAAGACATGTAAACTGCAATAAAAGGAGTTGTACAAAAATCTTATTATGAGAAGCAGACCGTCGACAAAGTTCTAACTAAAATCAATGAAGATCGGGATTTACCTGAAATAAAAAGAACTGAACTCTGGAAATTGCTCAGAGAACTTAATTTTTGCTGGGAAAAACAAAATAGGAAATCTGTTCTTATAGATCGTCCGGAAAATGTCCCTTGGCGAAGGACATATCTCTCAAGTAAAAGGTAGAGTTGCTAGAAATAACACAATTTACAAAATTAGAAATTTAACAGAACTTTTGAAAGATTTTTTCGAATAAAGTTACTGCAGAAAATTTGGAAAAATCCATATAATAAAAGAATAAAAGCAAATGTGGAAACTTCATCTCATGATCCGTGAGATAGAGGAACCAATTATAATTAATTTGAGCGGAGATAGCTTCACTGACTTGGATTACGAATTAGATACGTAATGTTTACCATCGTAAACACAATTTATTATTTAAATATTTTTAACATAGAAAAATTAATTACATTTGAATTCCTTTTTAGTGTTTAATTGTAATTCTGCAGATGGTTTAAGAAATAAATAAACTGAAACGTCAAATGTCCTAAAAAGGTTTTTAATTAATAATAAAATGACAGATAGCCCAAAAAAATTTTTCACATTATATGGACGAATTTATTTTTTTATATATGTTTAACTTCTTGTATTTTTGACAATGGGTATTTTGTAAGTATTTAAATTACAACTTAGAATTTTTCTAGAAAAAAAGGTTACGTTTAATTCTGAATGTGCCTAAAACGGTTTCTATGCCAAAATTAAAAATAATAAAAATACAGTTGTGATTTGTGTTAAATATGTCAAAATTATCTATATTTTCTAATGTATGTGAATTATTAAAAAATCATAAGGAATAAAATAATATTATAAAAACCTTTTATTTTAAGTTTATTACCGAAATAATATTCTATGCCATAAATACTTAGTGATAAAATAAACCTCTTTCCAACGCCTATGACAAGGATTAAAATCCTTTTTAACACTTCACACATCCAAATATCTATTGTTATCCAACCCAAATGGTCCATTATTATAGACCGGTATTTTGACTATAAAATTTCTAACCCATTCCTATGGAAAAAATATATGTCTAACAGATTTTGCCAAAGACACCGGACTAAAAAACATATGTATTTCGAGAAGAAAGAAAAGCGTAAAAAATGATTTATTACTCTCTCTAGTTCTTGAATAAACTATAGTATAAGAGATAAAATCAGGTCTATTTTCCTGAACTCAAAGCTCTTGGGGGGGGGGCGATCGCCCCCACCGCCCCCCCCCTTGGATCCGCGCCTGATTTATCTACATATAATAGAAATCCTGACATCTTACATTATAAGACTACCTGAACTACAAAGACCTGCCGAAAAACAACATTTAACTAAGTCTTCATTCATAGGATTGCCATAACTTGAAAGAATCATATTTCCTCTCAAGAAATATCTCAATACTTGGTTTGAATATTATTTTACAAAATATGTATTTAATAATTTATTTGAAGGAGACACAACGGATATAACAGCAGTGGTTGAATATTCGGATTTTTTTCTTCATTTTGAACCATATCTTGTAGAATATATTTTTTACAAAATATTTCAAGAACCAAAAATATTATCATGTAAAACAATTTTATTTTAAAGCACGTGGAATTACATTGAGCGATTATAAAGCTTCTTAATTAGCATCTAATATAAACGAGAACTCTTTGCGTTAATTTAGTTAAATTTCGTTTACATCAAGGCTCTTTGAACTCACTTAATTTATTAGCTGTACAAGTAAGCTTTAAAGGAAATTATAATAGCAACAATTTTGGAGCTTTAGTCAACAACAATATTTAATTGACATTTGCTTAACAATATATTACTAATAGTTAGCTATTTATTAAAAAACTTCTTCGAATTTAGTTTAAGTAAGATAAAGTTTAATAATATTTTCTACTTACGACCCCATAAGGTTTACAATTCCTGTCCAGTTGAACAATAAACGTTTATTAAAGATCTTTAAAAAATTTAACTTTACAATTCTCTAACAAGGTCTAACATTAAATATGGTCTGAGTTGACTGTAAAGAGTTACTAAAACCCATCTTGGTTATATCCATTTCTTCCAATTTTTGCTAAATATAAGTTCATTAATATATCACGGTAGTGATCGCCATTGGCAGTTACGAAGGCACTTTCATCAGTTTCAAAAAAATTATATCCGACGTTTCTTCCTGATCACTGAAAATACCAAATTGTCACTTTTTGAGGACGCGTCGGAAGTTCTTCCAAGGCATGTGGATATTTGTTGTTGACGCATCGGTTGAGAGGAAAGTGGACCTTGTTAATAAAGATGATTTTGTTTTGATATACATCATCAGCTTGCCAGCTTGCAAATGCTCCAAGATCCAATTGGTAAAGTATCTGCCTTGTCCGTGGTTAATGAGCTACATTTGTTCAGTCAGCTGAATGTTGTAAGGATAAAGCTGCGTGACTGTGAGTCTCTAGAAAGCAGGAGAGAACAAACCTTCGGGTCAATAAACTTGGGACACAATCACTCAGCAGACCTGTATAAATTAATCGAGGAGATTGAGTTGACAGAGTGGCTGTAAGTCTGGGGTGATAACAATAGGCCTACTCTGAGCACAGAGTATACGGCTTTAGGACGGACCCGAAAAAAAAAAGGATAAAGCTGCACATCTTTTGCCAACATATTTTGGAGAGTACTGTGATCCTGGGTTTATTCCTGGGAGAGATACTGGATAAAGATGTTTTATTGTTCTGCAACAATGATATAGCAGTTATATTTTCACATGTTTATTTTTTTCTCCTTATTTCCCCATAGAACCACAATAGCTTTATCCGTTTTGAGATACAAGACATCATTAACTTTGTCTTAGTGTCGCGAGTGTCACTTCTTAATCTTCCTAAAGTACCGCCTTCATTAATGAAAGCTTGCGGCAATTTGAATAAATGGAGCTCGGTCTTAGGCTGCTCTAAATAAGTCATAAGCATCTAATCCAGTTCAATTTTTTATGTTCTTGAGCCATGTGTGTTTCATGCAACGTATTCCAGGTTATCCCTCAATCCTTCTTTTCATTATCAGCTGCAACCACTGGTACTTAATGTTACAAAAGATGTGTTTGAGATCATGCAGCATTTATCTTTCTCTGTTTACGTGTCTTAAAACCTCAGTGTAGATTTTGCGTCTAACCCTAGCATCGTCGAGCTTCACTGCCATCAGCAATTACTGCAGTACCATCAGCACATCACATATTCTTCATAAGGTGATCATTAATTCTGATATCATTGTGTGTGTCTTGTAGTGAACGTTTGAAGATTTTCTCGGAGTCGACATTGAAAAGAAGAGGAAAAATACACATCCTTGTAACATATATTAAAAAAAAAAGTTGTTAGTATATTTGTTGCAGTTGGACCTTCGTCTAACTCAGTAATAAAGCTCATATAGTTTTTATTGATATCCTTATACTGAAGGAACTTAATTAATTATGTATGATTGATACAATCAAATGCCTTATTAAAATCAATAAATTATAGGTATACGTCCTTCCGTTGATCTCTGCATTTTTGGAGTAGCATGATGAGATTGAAAAATGCTTCTCTAATAACGAATCCTTCTCGGAATTCAAATTGATATCAGCTTATGTATCTCTTTCACATTGAATTGATGGCATGTAGTGGAATGCTGTTTTTTCCAATACTGGTGTAAATGTTGAGTAGAGCTAGTCTTTTGGTACTTACCCCGATTTGTATATTGGTAGTCTATTTGTTTTGCACGACTTTAGTGCTTCTGCAACTTAAGTATTTTCGGTGATGTTACCCCTCATATTGTTCCTGAAATATTCTGAGACCATTATTTGAGAATAGATTTTCTAGGTTTTTTCCACGGTTTAAGTATTTCCTAGGAACCTCTGACTAGTTCTTAGCTTTAAAACTTCTTTTCTTAATTTTTTTTTCAGTTGTATGCGTTCAGATTCATTCCGGTTTTGTGTGCTCCTCTTCCTCCCATCAATTGCATTATTTCATTTGTCGTTCAATTTTTTTCTTTTGTAGTTTTTCTGATCTATCAATTCATTTCGACTGTTGACAGTGGTGTCTCCAAATTAATTTCTGCAAGTTTTTATACTCTTTGTTTCAATTGTATTTCGTACTTTCGTACCTATTTCGTTATTTACTATTGTTCTGACTTTTTCTCTTATCTTATCGTTTTTTATATTTATTGCGTCAACTTTCTTTTTCACTGATTGTCGATTTTCTTTATTTTTAACAGACTTCTAAAAGAAGGAGGTTCTGAATTCGTCGACTATGTATTTTTTTTCTATGTATGTACACCGGTTACTCCGGAACGGTGGCACCGATTTGAATGAAATTTTTTACATTATATTCAGGAAGTTACTGCGGTGGTTCCATATTTTTTTAAACGAAATTGGTGCAGTAAAATCCAAGATGGCGCTGACAATATGGCGGCCAAAAAAATTAATTTTGTCCGATTTGATTCAGAATTGGTTTGGGTTAATTTTCGGGGTCGTACATAACGAATCTAAAATTATTTTTTAAAAATTCAATATGGCGAATCCAATATGGCTGACAAGAAAATTTAATTTTGTCCGATTTTTTCCAAAATTGGTGTTGGGAAGTTTTTGGGGTCGCGTGTAACGAATTCAAAATATTTAAAAAAAAAATCAATGTGGCGGATCCAACAGAGCAGACGAAAAAATCATTTTTTTTTTGATTTTCTCCAAAATTATTATGGAGGAGTTTTCGGGGTCGCACATTACGAATTTGAAATTATTTAAAAAAAAATCAATATGGCGGATAGAAAATTAATTTGGTCCAATTTTTTCAAAATTAATATGGGGCTTTTTGGGATTGTACATTACGAATCTGACATTATTTTGAAAAAATTAAATATGGCTGACCCAAGATAGCGGATTAAAAATTCTACATCTCTCGATTTTGTCTAAAATCAATATTGGGGAATTTTTGCTAGTGTTAATTACGAATTTGAAATACTTTTTGAAAAACTCAATCTGGCGGATTCAATATGACGTCCCAAAAATTTTATATTTTTCGATTTGTGTAAATTATCAATTACTATTTTTTCAGGATTCAATGTAGCGGACTAAAAATTTAACATTTTTTGATTTTGTTCAAGTGTGGGACTGAATCGTTTTTGAGGATGTAAATGGCGAATATAAAATTATTTTAAGAAAATCTAATATGTCAGATCTGATATGACGGTCTAGAAATTGTAAATTTCTGAATTTCATTCAAAATTGGTATTACGGGACTTTGGAGGGTTCATATTTAGATTAAATTAAGACGTTAAAATTATTTTTTTTGAAATTCAATATGGCAGATCCAATATTGTGAGTTGAAAATTTTACCTTATTCGCATTTTTTCAGATTGGGTATTGTGATGTTTTCGGAATAATTTCTTACAACTATTAGGTTGATAAGATACAATAAGAGGGACTAAAAATTACAATTTTTGGATTTTCTCTAAAATTGATATTGCGGGGTTCTTGGGGCGTATGCAAACTCAATATGCAGTCTCAAGTTCTTTATATATCGATATTGGAAGGTTTTGGGGTCTATATTACCAATCTAAAATCAATTTTAAATTTAAGGTAGTGGATTTACTATGACACTATGACAGACTAAATATTTTTTTGATACAATTTCACTGCTATTTGGAGAACTCTAAAAATCCAAAAAATTTTAATGGTTCATTTTAGAGTGATTTGCAACTTTGGGTAAAATGGTACTTTTTACCACCTTGGAGTCATTGCAAGGTACACTAATCTCGAATGGTACTTGGTTCAAAGAATTTATGGATATCATAATGACTTGAAAACTAAAAATCGAAAAATAAAATTTTTATAAAAAAAATTGAGCCGACTCTAAAGGTGCGCTAAAAAGTGAAAAATAACTATAAATTTTTATATGAAATTGAAATTTTTGAAGTCGGCGCCAAATTATTTCTAAATGAAATAAATAACTACTAATATATACAAACTATGGTAAGAAAGCAATTACAAATAAAGTATTTTTTATCTGCTTATGCGAATCACATTTTGTCAGGTATTAGTTTGGCGCCGACTCCAAAAATTTCAATTTCATATAAAAATTTAAAGTTTTCTGTTTCACTTTTTAGCACACCTTTAGAAGTGAGTTCAATTTGTTTATAAAATGTTGTGTTATCGTAAGGTTATGATCGGGTCAATGTCTGTTCCGGGATAAGTTACGATAGTATTATTAACTATACAGAATTTAGGCAAACAAATATATACAGTCACAAAACTTACTCGTAATTCATTTTGTACAAATTCATTTTAACACTCATAATCTTTTACATGGTCTTAAGCAGAAAACGCAGCTTTTTTCTGCGCACTTAAAGATCGCAAAAGTTCTTTTACCTTTGGCTTATTTCACGAACTTCATCCCCTTGAGTGAAAGCCCTCATTACTTTCATTGAGTAACACACTACTCCATTCATTACCTTCGTACAAATTAAATAACGACATAACTTTATTTAAGATAACCACGGAAATGTTAGTGGTTTTAAATTAAATTTGGCCTTTAAGCATTTAAAGTATTGATTTCTTGTTTATAAAATACATCAAGACGCTAAAAGCAAATATTAGCGTGTCAGATGTCGCCCTTTCGTAAATATTGGGTCTTTGGATAAAAGTTGGGAAAGTGTTAGTTTACACTCCGGATAGAAAATTTCTTTAAGGACATGTTAGGGGAAAATACAATTTCTTTTCCCTATGACATTTAAGACGACGATAATGGGACACCTTTATTCAAGTTGTGTGTAAATAATATTATAACGGAGCTTTGTAGTTATTAATAAGCTTTTAAGATAAGAAGAAGTAGAAAAAGTAAAGTAACATTGTTACCTTAAGTAAGGTGGTGTATTCTTACATATTAGCTTGACATGTGGGTTAACAAGAATACGTTGCAAATATTAGTTTTTGAATGATTACGATTTATACATTCTGTGAGTACAATTTTCAGTGAGTAAACAAATTCCTGTTCAATGTTTGACTTGAGAGGACACGATCTCGACACTGATAAAAATAACCTTAAACTTAATGCAAATTTAATGTCCATTCTATATTATATTTAATGATTTTGTAGCAAAAATTGTGAATAATTTACATTTACTTTGAATTTAAAGCAATTCGTTGAAATATTAGTTCGATGTACATTAAATTTGATTAAATGGTATTTTAAATTTCAGAGTAACTGAAAAGATAATACAACTTCTGTACATTAAAATTAATTTACATATACCCTAATACTAAAGGAATTTACATTATTATTCAGTATACATTGCATTAGTTTCTGAGAGATGGCGCAACTTGTATTAAACTTTTTGTTTAATATGATATAAGTTGCTTAAAGGACTCAATTTTCTTATGGTAAGGTGTACATGTTTGATTCGTACTGAGGTAAATCAATGAGTTCGAAACCAGTCTAGATGGTGAACGCTACCTATGGGGAAAATGTCGACATTTTCTTCTAGTTTCAGAAATTTTTGAAAGCATATAAACGTTTGTCCATTAAATATGTTACACATCTTAAATTCCATGAACGCTGGTTGTATATTTAATGTACACTTTAAAAAGTAATGATCAAACTTTAAATTTAATGAATGATTACATTAAATTTAATGGAATAAATCATTTTAGATTAATGTAATTTATTAAATTCAATGCATTATATTAAAGGCATTTAATAAATTTTCATGAAATTTGCTTCGAGCACATTTACATTAAATCTAATGCATCTCCTTTCTACACGATGCTTGTGCTGATGCTGATACTGATCCTAATGTTTGTGCTGAAGATTGTGCTGATGCTTGTGCTAACGCTTGTGCTGATGCCGATACGTGTGTTGATGCTTGTCCTGATGCTTGTACTGATGCTTGTGTTGATGATTGTGCTGATGATTGTTCTGATGATTGTGCTGATGCTCGTGCTGGTGCCGGCGCTAGAACTGGTGCTGATGCTTGTGCTCTTGGTAGTGGTAGTGGTGATGCTTATACAGGGTGGGCCTTAACTGCATGAGCGTTTTGTTTTGTCTATAATTCAAAAACCGTTTGGGGTACGAGGGCACGGGGGGTGTCGTTAGACGCGCCATTTCGTGGAATTTTTAGTCACCATGGACGCGTTCTCGGGAGCACAGCGTGCATTTTGTGTTCGCGCATATTATGCCAACAATAATTCTGTAACTGTTGCTAGGCGAATGTACCGCGCTGACTTCGGTTTACGTGACATCAGAGAAGCACCATGCGCAAATTCTATTCGCAAATGGGTTAAAATGTTTGAAGAAACCGGGTGTACAATAAGAATTAATAATGCGGGCCGCCCGAAATCAATACGGACGCCGGAGATTATTCAACGTGTTCATGAATCAATCAGAGAAAATCCTCGGCAATCGACTCGTAAAAGAAGCCAAGTCTTGAACATCAAGAGGACCACTTTGCGCAGGATTTTGCACCGTGATTTACATTTAAAAGCTTATAAAATTCAGGTGACACAAGAGTTGAAACCTAATGATGTTAATCTTCGACTTAGTTTCGCTAATGTTATGCTTAATCGCTTTAACAATTTTTCTAACATAATCTTCAGTGATGAGGCTAACTTTCATGTCAACGGTCATGTTAATAAGCAAAATTGCTGGTTTTGGTCTGAGACTAATCCTCGCAAGATGCATCAAAGACCTCTTCATAGCCCTAAGGTCGTTGTGTGGGCTGCAATATCGGCCAGTGTAATAATTGGGCCATACTTTTTTGAAAATCAACGAGGAGTGGCTGTGACAGTGAGAGCTGAGAATTATTGTCAGATGTTGCAAGAATTCTTGGTCCCAGCTCTTCGAGAATTTCAAGGTTACAATTCTAGGACCTGGTTTCAATAGGATGGAGCCACTTCCCACATTGCTACAGTCTCCATAGACCTACTGAAAGAAATGTTTCCTAGAAAACTCATCTCACGAAGAGGTGACATTGAGTGGCCCCCAAGGAGTTCAGATCTGTCTCCGAATGATTATTTTTTGTGAGTGTATGAAAATAATCCAACAACAGTTGAAGAGTTGAAGCAAAACATTGCGCGAGAAATGAACACTATTTCCCGAGTAACTTGTCAACATGTTTTTCAAAACCTGCGAGTGCGACTTCAAGAATGTCAAGAAGGTGGAGGCGGTCACTTAAATAACATTATTTTCAAAAATTAGATGTTACTTAAATTTCAATTTCTTGTACTTTTTAAATATATAAATAAAAAAATAATAAGATTTATAGTTTTTTTTTTATTGCATATTAAAACCACTCACACAGTTAAGGCCCACCCGCTGGTGCTGGTGCTTGTGCTCATGCTTGTGCTTTTGCTGGTGATTTATTATTTTTAACTAACAGTATTTTATTAGAGTCAATTTCATAATTTAATACAAGTGTCTTGAATTTTATTTGGATAATCTGCGGCAGCTTAGTCGTCCCAGAGTTACTATTCTTTTCAGTTTTAAGGAAAGGTTTTGAGAATCTAATACATTAAGCAGAAATAGGTAATTTACTTTTTTCATTATTATTCTGCTTCTATGTATCATATCAATGTGAAATCAATTTTATTCTTTCTGTGAATTGTATAATTAATGAAATTTGAAAAAAAATCTATGCAATTGTATTAGCGTTATCCGACAAAATAGTAAAAACACATTTTAATACTTTTCAGCCTTACAAAAAGGAATTTTGAAAAATGAAGAAATTGTTTTTTAGATAATTTTATGCAAAATTTGTGTAGCCAGAAATCATTTCGTATCGTGATTTTTCGCAGAGAAAATTACTTTTAAATGAGCGATCGAAAAATTGATATCTTACCCATAGTTCCGTTTTTAAATCGCCAATATAGAAAAATGGAGAAATTACTTTTTAGATGACAGATCATAAAATATCGGTAAATTTATTAAATGACAATATGCCTCTTTTCACTCTTTTAAAGTACGAGTTTTAAACACTCCTTTCTTAGTGGTTACCTATATGTTACTCTTAACTTTTTTCCTATATTTCATGATTCCATCATTAATAATTTTATATGTAATTTAGTCAACGCTGCTTACAAGATTAAATTATTTTCTGTGTCAATAATTAATGACACTTCAAAATAACATTGACTTTGAGATTTTTAAGAAATCCAAAACCCTTCTCATACCTGTATCAATACAAAATCACTTCCCAACATTAAACAATTTATTAATCAGAATTTCCTACGCCTCTAATCCTTCTCAAAACCAAATATCCAATTTAGGTTTCTCGAGAATCCATATTTCCTTTTCAGCTAGATTTATCCCATTACTAATATTCAAACTATTCTCCACTTATATCCACATATCAGAAACCTTTCATTCCCTTCAACCGCAAACCATTAAATTGAAGACCTACACTCCCTTTCTCTTGATCCACAGGCTGTCAGGCTCGTTATCCCGAAGCCGACGTCGGCGTCGTGACGCGCTGGCTGCCACCTGAAATTTCTTGCTCTGCGGTAGTCCATTGGGCACTAGGCTTGTAACGGACAGTGGTTACGAATTTCCTGCGGTGATGACGCGCTCAAGGTGCAGTCATATTACAGCGTGTACTAACCGCTGGTCACATGATCTCATGAAATACGTCAGATTAAGGTATTAGAAGGCAGATAAAAGCTTTTCAATGTACGGGTCAAACTATTTTTTTTAATATTTGTCAAAAAATTCGAGATTTTCATGCATTGTTACAGGCAGCAATAAAATCCAATTATGAATAAAAAAACGATTCTTTAAGTTTGTTCTTTTAGTTTGTTTTTTTTTTTCACTTCATATTAACTATCGGATCAGGAAGATTTGTTTTAAATTGGTAAAAATTAACACAAATTCTCTTATTTTTTTGCATAATTTCGCATGCATAGTCCGGGTGGCGGTAACACCAAAGTATTACCCTATCGATTTACATTTATACATAGTTACATAGGTAGAGTGGTTATCCAATCCATGGCGCAAATGACGCGAGAGTGTGATGCGACCTCTCTCTGAGACTACACTATGACTCATCTGGTTAATAAATAAAAATATGTTTATTTTATTGCATTTAACGCTATGACTTAGGTAAGTGACATATTGCGCATGGCCCTGCGAATGCGTTTATCCCGGAAATGTTAATTTCATTAAAAAGATTGGTTTGTCCTATGAACGGTACCATTTAAGGATTTTTTGGGTGATTGTGCGGCTTGCAGCATATTGTAAATATATAACAACAATTATATATTTCCAATGTTGCTAAAAAGAAGCCTCGATAGAATATCTACAGGTTACAGCAAAAATCTTGACAATTGATCAAGTAATAATGTTGTAATTCGAGAAAGAATTTCCTTACGTAGTAGCATTCTAAACATGTGGCTTGAAATGGCGCGATCTGATTAGTTTCGGTTAAAGAAGTTGGCTGAAGCTATAAAAGGCGCACATTTCACAGGCTTTGGTCTCATAAGAAGATTACTTGGAAACAAGGAAAATTTATCAAGATCAAGAGGATCAGTTTTGAAGAAAGAAGGTCAGCAGTTATGAAGAAAGAATCATCATTAGTTGTCAAGACAGGAAGTCTTGCGTTGACAGGCTGGATGTATAGTGAATTCATACAATAATTTATTGGATGGTTTATATAGTGGATTGCTAGGATGATGGAGAACTGCAGTTTCCACCATTTCAAGGTTCACTGATGATGGCTTTCTGCAATAGCTATATATAGAAGGCACATATTCCAATTGACGGCGGCATATTGCTTTGTATAAGGGTTGCTGTTTTTCTTGATATCCCTTTTTATTATTTAAATTACTAAGGTACTCTCTCTTTGTATACATTTCTGTTTAACAATTCTGGAGTGCTAATTTAAGATAATTTTGTAATCTATATTTACATCTAACTGTTTGGCTGATGACTTGCTGTATATAATTTGGTTGTAAATAAATAAAAAATAAATTTAATCCAGGAAAATAACCAAGAATTTAATGACAATCAATAACTTCACAACAATAACAATAATTTTTGTTTCGATTTGTTGACCGTGTAGTTATTAATTAGTTTTTACTTTTTTGGGTTTCGGTCATATTATTATTTTATAAAAAAATTAACACATGTTTTTTCTGACGTTTCGGTTTATTTTATTGATTAAACCATCTTCAGAGAATTACTGTAAATATGAAAAGCCATATGTAAATTTATGCTAAATAAACTGAAAATTTTACTTTCTTACCTAATGTTAACAGGTGGTTCACTTGAAAAACTTACATTTAACTATTTTATTACTTTAATACAATATAATTAAACACTTCTTATTTAATATAAATATAAATATAGAAAACTATTATTTTTTGATGCATTTTTTTTCACATCTGGTTTGTTGTGCTTTTGACAGAGTACTACCAAAGGGTTTGAAAGTTTCTGGACCATCTGCAATTTTATTGCCCTATTAGATTCGTATATACATTACTCAGGTCATTTGTGTCCGTTCTGAAATTCATTGTACCGAGTGTTCTTTTAATATGAATCATTTCTTTAATTGTTCTTTTTTTGTAATTAATTTCTTTGTCTAAAATCTCCACGTTGTTAAAATCGATGTTGTGCATGTTATCAATTGCATGTTTGGCTAAGGCGGTTTTATTATCGTTATTGTGATGTCTAATGCTGTATTTGTGATTTTGTATTCTATTTTTTAAATACTGTTTGGTTTGACCGACATATGTTTGGTTGCAATCTAAGCAATTGATCTCGTAGATTGCAACCAAACATATGTCGGTCAAACCAAACAGTATTTAAAAAATAGAATACAAAATCACAAATACAGCATTAGACATCACAATAACGATAATAAAACCGCCTTAGCCAAACATGCAATTGATAACATGCACAACATCGATTTTAACAACGTGGAGATTTTAGACAAAGAAATTAATTACAAAAAAAGAACAATTACAGAAATGATTCATATTAAAAGAACACCTGGTACAATGAATTTCAGAACGGACACAAATGACCTGAGTAATGTATATACGAATCTAATAGGGCAATAAAATTGCAGATGGTCCAGAAACTTTCAAACCCTTTGGTAGTACTCTGTCAAAAGCACAACAAACCAGATGTGAAAAAAAAATGCATCAAAAAATAATAGTTTTCTATATTTATATTTATATTAAATAAGAAGTGTTTAATTATATTGTATTAAAGTAATAAAATAGTTAAATGTAAGTTTTTCAAGTGAACCACCTGTTAACATTAGGTAAGAAAGTAAAATTTTCAGTTTATATAGCATAAATTTACATATGGCTTTTCATATTTACAGTAATTCTCTGAAGATGGTTTAATCAATAAAATAAACCGAAACGTCAGAAAAAAACATGTGTTAATTTTTTTATAAAATAATAATATGACCGAAACCCAAAAAAGTAAAAACTAATTAATAACAATAATGACACTATTTTTTGACTTTTGACGGTTAATTTGACGTGCCGAAACGTTACTTTCCCCAATATGGCAACTAGATTACTACGGACATTTTTGGTTTGACAGCTCAATTTCAATCTGTCATCCATATTATTTTTTAAATTCGTGTTCGGAGCTTACCACCTTTTCCAGTCAGCCACCGCCATCCACCAAAATATCACCCGGAAAACCATTCTTATTTTGTAAGTTAAATGCTATAAGCAAAGCATGGTTTTATTAATTCCGTGAGTCACAGT
The DNA here is from genome assembly GCA_034092305.1 of Diaprepes abbreviatus. Taxonomy (NCBI): domain Eukaryota; kingdom Metazoa; phylum Arthropoda; class Insecta; order Coleoptera; family Curculionidae; genus Diaprepes; species Diaprepes abbreviatus. The sequence continues at coordinate 8,406,472 of JASJET010000129.1, forward strand.
GAAGTTTCAGACAGGGGTCGAAATACTCTCTAACGCCATTCGAATCAGGATAGGGATGAGACGACCACGCGTTCTTGTATCTATTAACACTCTGATATTGCCGCCGCCCTCTCTACAACATTTTCCTGTTAAAAATACCAAAATTGTAATAAATATATTTCGCCAATTCCCACTTTATTAAATTTGGTACAATCTTTTTTTTACAAAGCCAAAAATAAAAATATATCGGCAAAAATTCCCGATTCAGGTAAACCAGTAACCAGGCAATAAAAGTTAAATTGAATATCCGCCCATTCGTTTTCGTTTTGTTTCCTTATTTCGCATTGGAAAATTTTACCATTAAATCACCGGAATTTTTCAAGCATAACTAAAAGTTCAATCGAGTCTCAAAACTTAGATTTTCTTTATACGAACTGTCAGAAATGAAAATCCCCTAGAGATATATGATCGATCTTTTTGTTTAAAAGAAGTCCAGTAAATTATTGAAAAGGAAATGAACAAAAATAAAAGTTTTAAAATCATGATTGGCATTTTAAAAGATAATTACATAATAATGTATTTTAGATTATCAATAATAATATTGTTATTTTCCATATTAAATAACTGTTCATAACGAAAAACTAAAACGTAATCGTAAAACACTTACAGACAAACATTAAAACTAAAATGATAGCTTAACCTACAAAAAAAGAATTAATACAAAAAATATACAATAATACAGAACTTGAAAAATACCCTCAAAGAGATACTTGTGGCCTGTTTGGTGGAACAAAAAAATTCAAAATTTGGTGCGATGTTTAAATCAGGTTCTGTGTATGCCTTCGAACATACCCCTGTAGAAGTAGCATAACGTCAGAACTAGAGCCCGGTTGTTTGAACGCTGAATAACGTAATAATATTTTTATTTATATTTGAAAAAGTGTTGATAAACAGTAGATATTTAATTTCTTGGTAGAGACATACCGATTTTATGCTATCCTTTTCTAATTGCATTATTTAAACGAGTATCATCGGTACATCCTTCGAACATAACCCTAGGTACGTCAATTCTGAAAACAAAGTATGAATATATGGTTGCCTAAATTTTTATTATTGTTATTTTCAATATGTAAACAATCTAACAAAATTTACCGATAAAAATAAGTTTTTAAATCCTTTTTTTGTTAATATTAATTGTAAACTTCGCATTTATAGTAATTTCTAACACTTAAAAACACCGAAAAAAGTCACGACAAGCAATTAAACTGAAAGACAAGATAATTAAATATGTGTATGTCTGTCAAACATCAAAAAAGCGTCTCCCCCACCGACCATAAACAGCCTTCAGACAAATCTATTGTTGTTTAAATCTAGAGTATGATCGAAGGTGTATGCTAAAAATCCTTTCTCGCATACACGGTGGTGACATCTCGATGAATCATTCAATAACACAAGAGTAGCACAAACCAACAATGTTGTATAAAACCGCCATGTGATGGTGCGACGGTAAATTAAAAAAAGAATATTGAAAACTCGATACGTAAAACGTGCTACTCCAAGGATAGAGGCCGCACTATTCGGCATCGGCAACCAAACCAACCACGAATTCCGCAGTTTAAGTAAAGTGTCGCACCAACGATCTCCTGAAGAGAATTGTTGCGTGTTTTTTAAACCGATGTCGATTAATACAACCCCTATCCTTAGAGCAGTATCTTTCGTATATCGAGTTTCAAATTCCTTTTGCAATTTGCCGTCGCGCCATCACGTGGTGGTTTTATATAATAAAGTTGGTTTGTATTACTGTTGTGTTATTGAATGATACATCCAGATGTCACCACTGTGACTTATTAACTATTTTTAAACTGAGAAATCTGTTTATAAGATACAGATGCGAGATGATGGTTTGTACCGAAAGCAATGGTCTGCTGAGTCCCATACTAGGACGACACAGCGCTGTCATCAATTTTCCAACCCGGTGCATTTTCATTATCTTAGAGATCTCCGCACTTTTTAGCATGAGAGTAATATTTAGCAACGGTCTTTATGTCAGCATAGCCGAGAATTAATATAATTGTCACTAAAATTTCTTTACTTACTTACTTACTTCATGGCTTAGAACCCTGGGTGGGTCTTTGCCGACTTCACAATACTCCTCCATTGCTACCTGTCTGCCATGGCATCAAGCGGATTATCAATATTCATTGCCTTTAGATCCTTGGCAATACTGTCTTTCCATCGGAGGCGAGGGCGTCCCAGTGGTCTTTTCCCTACCGGTGCTTCCTCCCACGCGAGTTTGACTGTGCGACTAACTGGTAGTCTGCTTAGGTGTCCCGCCCACTGCAGTCGCTTAGATTTTATTTCTCGTACAATATTAGTGTCTCCATATAGATCCTCCAGTTCTTTATTGGTACGGATTCTGTATCATCCTGTTGTTGCATCCACTGTTGGGCCATATATTTTTCTAAGAATTTTTCTTTCGAAGACTCGGAGCCGTTCTTCATTTGTTACCGTTAGTGTCCAAGTTTCGCACCCTACATCAGTACAAGTCTTATTATTGTTTTGTATATGTTTATCTTGGTACGTCTTGTTGTTAAATTGGATTTTAGGAGGTCTTGTACTGCGTATAGGCACCTATTACCTGCTTGGATTCTACAGTTAATTTCTATCGTTTCGTCAGTGTTTTCAGTAAGCATCGTTCCCAGATATTTGAACTCTTTGACCCGTTCAAAGTCATAGTCCCCCATTGTGACGTTTTGGCCTAGTATGCCTCTGTGTTGGTTGTTTCTAGTGGAATACAGATATTTAGATTTCTCTTCATTAATTTTAGGCCCAATGCTACTCTCACTTTTTTCGAAGTTATTGAAGGTCGTCTTGATATCCAGCGTGCTGGTTCCCACAATGTCTATATCATCTGGAAAAGCCAAGAGTAAGTTGGGACCGTTATGATACAACATCGCTGTTGGCGGTTGGATTTTCGCCTTTTTACTGACGTATTCTAGAACTACATTAAAAAGCAACGGGATATAGCGTCACCCTGTTTGAGGCCGTCATTTATATTGAACACCTCTGAGAGGTCTTGTCCTATTCTCACCTTGCTCTTTGAGCCTCCAACACACTCCTGGGTTAGTCTGACTAATTTCTTTGGGAAGCCAAGTTCCTCCATTGCTTGCCACAATTTAATCCTATGGATGGTGTCGTACGCCTGTGTAAAATCCACAAATAGTTGATGCAGGTGTCGATTAAATTCCCAGCATTTTTCCATTAACTGTATGGTAAATATTTCATTAAGGGTGAAGCGACCGCCCCTAAAACCACACTAATAGTCCCCTATAGTTTCCTCTGCATAGGGTTTAAGTTTTCCTAAGAGTACAATTGCGAGCACTTTATAGGCCGTATTAAGTAGAGTAATGCCTCAATAGTTGGCGCATTTTATCTTGTCACCCTTCTTATGTTTGGGGACGATGACCCCTTCTTTCCATTCATTTGGTATTTCTTCTGTGAGCCATATAGTTTCTATCAGCTGGTGAGTGATTCGATAGAGGGCTTCTCCACCATATTTAAGGCATTCGGCGGGAATATTATCACCTCCAGGCGCTTGTTATTTTTAAGTTTAGTTATGACTTTTTGGACTTCTTCGTAGGTTGGTAAAGATGTGGAATTTCTGCTGGTTGTACTGTGCTTCTGAGAGTGTTGTCGTTATTAAATTTCTTTGTATATCTTAAAATGAGGATGCTTTATTCATAGCAAACATTTTTTGTCCCTAAACTGCACCGTAAGAAGGAAGTACATTAAATTTAAGGTAAACGTGCTGGAAGCAAATTTCATAAACGTCTTTTGAATAGATTTAATTTAGTGGATTAAATTTAATAATTTTTCTATTAATCTAATTTAATTGATTCTATTAAATTTCATGTAATCATACATCAAATTTAAAGTCTGATCATTACTTTTTAAGGTGACTATGTACATTTAATATACAGCTAGTGTTCATTGAATTTGAAATATATTATAACTTATCTAATGCACCAACATTATTATGAGGTCAAAAAATTCTGAAACTACCAAGAAAAGATGGACATTTTTCCCATAGGTAGTGTTCGCTATCCAGATTGGTTTTAAATCATTGGTTCCCGTTAATACAGCAGACATGTATACCTTACCATAAGAAAATTGAGTCCTTTAAGCAACTTATATCATACTAAACAGAAAGTTCAATACAAGTTGCGCCATCTTTCAGAATCTCATGCAATGTATATTGAATAATAATGTAAATTCCTTCAGTATTAGGGTATATTTTTTCAATTACTTTATTGGGATTTAAGATACCATTTAATCAAATTTAATGTGTAGCGAAATGATATTTGAATGAATTGCTTTAAATTGAAAGTAAATGGCAATTATTCACGAGTTTTGGTTCAAAATCATTAAATTTAATGTAAAGGGTGTTTTTTATAGAGGTATAGAATTTTAAATGGAATAAAACAAAGATAAATTTTTTAATTTGACATGAAATTTACTTTGTTCGAAAGATAACCTTCTGGCATTATAATTTAAATATGACTTCTGGCATATGACCGCCACGGCTGGCTCGGACATAGTCTAATCTGGAGGTCCAATTTTCGATGACTTTTTCCAACATTTCTGGCCGTATATCGGCAATAACGCGGCGAATGTGGTCCTCCAAGTGATCAATCGTTTCGGGCTTATCGGCGTAGACTAACTAGCGACTTCACATATCCCCACAGAAAATAGTCTAGCGGCGTTAAGTCGCACGATCTTGGAGGCCAATTCACGGGTCCGAAACGTGAAACTATGCGGTTACCAAACGTTTCCTTCAATAAATCAATTGTGGTACGAGCTGTGTGACATGTTGCGCCGTCTTGTTGAAACCACAGCTCCTGCACATCATGGTTGTTCAATTGATGAACGAAAAAGTCAGTAATCATGGCTCTATAGCGGTCACCATTGACTGTAACGTTCTGACCAGCATCGTTGTTAAAGAAGTACGGACCAGTGATTCCACCAGCCCATAAAGTACACCAAACAGTCAGTTTTTCTGGATGTAACGGTGTCTCAACATACACTTGAGGATTATCATCACTCCAAATACGGAAGTTTTGTTTACTGACGTATCCATTCAAACAAAAGTGAGCTTCATCGCTAAACAAAATTCGCTTATGAAAATCGGGATCAACGGCAATCTTGTTTTGGGCCCATTCACCGACTCTACGCCTTGCTAGGTGATCGTGTGGCTTCAATTCTTGTACGAGTTGGATTTTGTAAGCACGCAAACCAAGATGTTTCCGCAAAATCTTCCATAAAGTGAATGGACACATATCCAATTCCTGTGCACGATGGCGGATAGACTGATTCGGGTCTTCCTCTACGCTACGCCCTACAGCAGCAATGACTTCTTCTGTACGCACTGTACGACATCTTTCTGGATGCGTATTATCATTTACAGTAAACGTGGTGCGAAAACGTTCCATAGTTAATCGAATTAATTGCTTTGATGGACGATTATGTTGACCGTAAAATGGACGTAGTGCGCGATACGTATTTCGAACAGAACTATGATTTTCAAAATAAATTTGCACAATTTGGAAGCGTTGTTCAGGCGTCAGTCTATTCATGTTGAAATGCCAAACCAAACTAAACATAAATCACTTGACAGCTGACAAAATGGCCGCCCGTTAAAAAAGTGTTGCCAACTTAAAGTTCTATACCTCTATAAAAAAACACCCTTTAGAATATACATTAAATTTGCAATAAATTTAAAACTACTTTTAACAGTGTAGGAATATTCGATTCTTTTACTGTGTTTTGTATTCAAAATGTACAGACACTGTGTGCTATATTTTAATTTTTTTATAAAGCTTAACAAAAATTTTTCAATTATGGATCGACACCTCTGTCAATCATTGTATATTTATTTTGTTTAATTTACTTACTCAATAATTAAAAAATATTTCCAAATAAAGCTTCAATCCTAAATCTAGCAAAATCGGGGCCAAAATAATAAAAATGGTCTCCCTAATAACAGCAGAATTTTCATTTATAGGCAATCAAAATAATTTCACACTTTATTGGCGAACCGTAAAATATTGTTTCCTTCCCATAGTCCATGTCACGGCTGTAAAACTGCCACATCGTACTCATAAAGCAAAATTTATGCCGGAGTGAGATTAATTAAATGTACAATATGGTGTTTGCATGTATTATTAATTGCACAAGGGTATTTGCAGTCTTAAGATGCTAATTAAAATAGAAACTTGAATATATATATCTAACTTTTGGTGAATAACCCTTATCTCTTAAGTTGAATATCTAAGACGTTTGCTTTGATGTAGTTGTGTACTAAGCATTTACTCTGTTCAAGACACATTTCCTCAAGAGACACAGAATTAAACTTGTTGAAAGACAAAATGAGATCTTTTGACTTTATGTGTTTATTGCTGTTCCTAATGTACCAAATAAATTCAAGTTGAATGAATGTATGTCCATGTATTTAAAATATAAGCAAATAGTTACAAAACACATTTTTAAAATTAGAATGTGTGTGTTCAAGAACGGATTCTCTTCTAGAAGAGCAGATGTAGAGGAAGACGCCTTTTTAAGATATTACAAAAACTAGGAAACAATAATATTTTTTTGGAACAATTGTTTTCAAAATGTTCTTCTTTAGGATTCACACCTCTTAATGCTTTCAAACCAACTGTCGCAAAATTTTTTCTATTTGCGACTCTCTCTCTGAAGTTGGCATCTCAAAAACATGTTATCTGAAGCCTTCAACAGTTTTTCAGGGATGAAAATCGCTGTCATATATATATATATATATATATATATATATATATATATATATATATATATATATATATATATATATATATATATATATATATTGTGACGATTATCTCGGTGTGTGGTCACGCTATAGGCTCTAAGCCTTTAAGAACCTTTTAGCGCTATACGCACCCTCACAAAGATTTACCCGGTTTCTGTACCTTGATTTTATTTTCTATACCTTGGTTTCATTCTCTATACCTTGGTTTTGTTTCCAGTACTTTGGTCCAAATTCACAAATACAATCCCAGTATATTGATTTATTCTTTTTCTTCTTCAAAAATCCTTTGAATATAGCCAAAATATTTTGTAAAAGTTTCCTATGAAGTAAGGAACTTATAAATATTTTTCCCAAAACTCGAACCAATGTTTTCTTCTTTAAAAATATGTCACTTTATTTTTTTGTATTTTCCAAAACACTACTTCCCGAACTTGTTGTTATTTGAGAGTTGATTATATTATTCGTAGGACGAAGTTCAATAATTTTATTTAATTTTATCAAATTCTAAACTTGTTTAGTCATGAAAACAAACATATAACCTCACTTATAATAAAAAAACAAAACAAAATATTTCACTTTTGTTTTAATGACGTAGGTAAACAAATGAAAATTTGAGGTTATGGTAAAATTTCGGGAGATCTCAAACGTGATGCTTTCAGCAACCGGATTATTTCAACTCTGACGACAATTGCTACGCTTCGGCTATTTATAAACTTCCGTAACATTTGAATCTCCTCCAACCTGATTGGTCAAAATTGTGACAGTTAACTTGATAAATATTGCCAACTTGAAAAATTGTAATTAATGGACGCTTTTTAATTTGATCAATTTTCACTGGAATTTTATATGTTTTGTTGAATAAATGGACCAAAATTCTTTTGTTGAGCATTATTGAACTTGCCCAAAATAAACTTTAGAGCTTTCTCGACACTTTGATATACATTACAACCACTTTAGCACTCTATATATATATATATATATATATATATATATATATATGTATATATATATATATATATATATATATATATATATATATATATATATATATATATATATATATATATATAATAAAATTAAATAAAATAAACGGCTTGCACATAGAAATTTATGACTATTTGACTCTATTTGGTTCGAAAAAACTCTAAAATGTTTATTATCGCCTCAGATATTAATCTATATACTAAATAACATTTTCTTGACATTTTACACCTAATTTTGCTAATAAAAAACTTAAATCGATCTTATAATCTAAATAAAATTGTCTAAAGTTTTTCAAATATACATCATATATGGTTTTAATTTTGCCATATTTTGTTTACTACACCTTAAAACTATTCCATTCTTATTTCAGAAGGAACACTTACGAATGTTTTTCACCTATCACTGTGTTTTTTTTCCTATATCCGCATTGATAGTACATTTGGGGCATTTTTAGGTATCACTGTAATTGTTTATATTCGAACTAGCATAAATGCGTAGCACTTGATTTTTAGTTTTTCTTACGCTTTCACTCACTTATAGACCAACTAAAAAAATATATTAATTTACAATAATATTTCCTCTTTATTGTTCAATATGTTTTATATGGTTTTTAATTGAACTTATGTCCCTAAAGAGGAAACTAAGTCAAGTCTTTTACAAAAAAAAAACATTTCGAGAATTATTTGCTTGGACCAACATTTTGTAAGCTAGTGAGTTTTTCTTACAACTATTCCTTATTATCTATTCTATTTTTTATACAAAATATCTTAAATTATACTTAATTCTATTTGATACCTTAATTTACTCTGTAGTTACAAATTTATTATGTATCAAAGTTTAATTTTAATCTATCTCTGCATTGTTTTTATCGTGTGATATTGGGTTTTATCATTTATCTATACAATATATATATATACATATATATATATATATATATATATATATATATATATATATATATATATATATATATATATATCAGATCAATACAGGTATTGAAAAACTCAATTTTTTTCCTTTAAATAACAGAGGCCCACAAAAAAACCTCAGACCAGTGAACCAGATCCATGGATTCTTATGCATTGTTACGGATCTTTCTATAAGAATTTTCATACTACATGGAGTAATAAAAATAAGAAAAAGGAGTAATCTGGCGATTTATAGATCTTCTATCATAGGCGTTCCATGTTAAAAATAAGGAAATAGAATTTTCTAGAAAGTTCCAAACCTTCTTTCATGGACGTCTCCTGTGGAAATTAACAAAGGTGCAATGAATTAAATAAATTACGAAATTGTAGAGCCTAAAACTGTACAAACTAGAAACAAAAACTAACACTATGAAGTATATACTGCTGTAAAGTCCGTTACATTACCTCCTTTCCAGTATTGATGGTCTCGATCAACCTTCTTGATTTTGATAATGGGCCAATATGCCAAGATCCACAATTATCATCTTCGCATAAGTTATTCATTGAATTCGGTACACTAGATCATTTAGTCGGGTCACTACCTTGTATGGACCTTCCCATGACTTCTGAAGCTTCAGTGAACGCTCTTTGGTTCTTTTCGGATTGCGCAACAACACTTTTTCACCAACCATGAATCCGCCAGTATTCGCTTTGATGTCATAACGTGTCTTCATTCTATCGCTTTCTATTTGTAATCGTCTCTGCATCTTTCCGAGGATAACCTGTAGGACTTTCGTTTTCCGTAGTCTCTTTCGCGGTCGTGTTCCCTCTCGACGTACCCTCTTGAGGATGATCTGTAGAACGTTCTTCTTCCGTACCCTTTTCGCGGTCACGGTCCCCCTCATCTCGTTCTCCACAGTCGCTGCGAGTGCTCCTTCTATCTCTTCCGTAATGGTCCTTTCTTCTATCGCCTCCACTAGCAGTAATTTTTGGGTAATCTCAGTAAAACTGACTGTTGTATCAGCACTGGTAACAACGCAGGTTATTCGAATGATTCCAGCGACCCTGACCCCTTCTTCTCGGTCTGGTATAAGTCACTCTAATGCGTCAACCGCAATATGAAGCTGATAGCAATCAGAATCTTTGTCGAGAACAATACTTCAAGTACAATGGCTTTGTATATGCCCCTCTTGGCCACACTTCCAACAATGGATTCTATTTCTGCTATGGAAGGTTTTATTTTTGTCGTCATCTATTTTTCGTTTGTTCAAAAATTCTTGCAACTCCGTCATTAATCTCATGAAAATTCTTTCATTAGTTTTGCGATAATTCCGGGAAATTTTGATTCTTCTTATGATTTTTTCTTGATTCGTTGAGGTCTGTTTCGCTATTTCAAACTGAAAGGCATAAGCAAGAGCCTCGGCAATTTTTTTCAATCGGACCATTTGACTAGTTTCTGGGTCGCGTAAATCTTCAGTATAACTATTTACTGCTAACGCTTGCCTTATTTCTTCCGGATAGGTTGGATAAGTCAAATTCATTAGTCTCATTATATCCACCTTATTTTTCTTCCTTGAAGTTGGGTCTTATAAACTTCTTGGAGGTGGGCTTCCCTACAGCACATCTCCAGAAAAGTAACAATAAACTCGTAATCATTCTGCTTTTCTTCAGAAATATTACGTAGAACCTCCATAGTTTCACCTAGTAGTGCTAGAACAAGAGCACTTGCCATCTTTATCGAAGTATTACAGTCTTCGACATACCTTAGGATGTTTCCAGTGTTGGTCAAAATGTAATCCAACTACTGACTACCAACTAGGATTACATTTTGTAGTTGGTAATCATAATTTCTGATTACATGAAACAATTACAAAAAGTTGTTCCAAATTTCGATTATAATCAGCTAACTGCAATTGTAATCAAGATTACATAATTATTTTTTCTAGCAATAGTTAGCTTTCTATACTTGTATTTGTTGCTTAGTATTATTATTTCGTTTAATTGAGGCAGGACATTATTACAAATTAAAAATTTGAGGGCTATAATTTGTTTTCTTTTTGACGTCATTTAATTTATACATTTTTGATTAGAAACAATTTTCTGTTTCAGAATAGGCTTGAAGGTCTCGATTTTAATATAAAATTTCTTTGCTTTTATTACTCTCCCGAAACATTCAAAATTTTTTAATAATATTGACAGTATATATACGTATAATCCTCCATTTCATATAAAACTCGTTCAACTGGAATTTTCTTTTAATAGCTTGTGTCGCGGTTGTAAAACTGCCAGTTCGTACCCATAAACAAGAATTTATGCTGGAACAGGATTAATTAAATGGACAACACAGCGTTTACATGTATTATTAATTGTGTCGGGGTATTTGCATTCTTAAGATGCTAACTAAAATTAGAAGTTGCAAAAATTTTTTTTTCCTTACACCAGATTAAAATAAAGATAAAGAATACGCTATCTGCACAAAAATTCTTCATAAAGTTGATGAGGTTTTGTGTGACTTCGATCAGGATTGTGATGAATGAATTTCATCTGGGATTATTATTACATCATAGGCGTGCGTTCTTCGTTAGATCACGCTGATAAATATTTTCCTAATATTATGATTATTTTTATTATTTTAACAACAAAATATAGAATGTCACCCAGGAACGGATCCAAGGGGGGGGGCGGTAGGGGCGATCGCCCTCCCCCCCTCCTCCCAAGAGCTTTGAGTTCAGGAAAATACACCCGATTTTGCCTCTTATACTATGGTTTATTCAAGAACTATAAAGAATAATAAATCATTTTTTACTATTTTTTTTCTTCGCAAACTACCTGTGTTCTTTAGTTCGGTGAATTTTACAAAATCTGTTAAACATTAAGTATTTATGGCATAGAATATTATTTCGGTAATAAACTTAAAATAAAAAGTTTTTATAATATTATTTTATTTTTTATGATTTCTTAGTAATTTCCATACATTAGAAAATATAGATAATCTTGACATATTTAACACAAATCACAACTGTATTTTTATTTTTTTTTTAATTTTGGCATAGAAACCGTTTTAGGCACATTCAGACTAAAACTTAGCCTTTTTCTCTCAAAAAATTCTAAGTTATAATTTAAATACTTACAAAATACCCATTGTCAAAAATACAAGAAGTTAAACATATATAAAAAAATAAATTCGTCAATATAATACTAAAATTTTTTGGGGCTATCGGTCATTTTATTATTAATTAAAAATATTTTTAGGATATTTGACGTTTCAGTTTATTTATTTCTTAAATCATCTGCAGAATTAAAATTGGTCACTAAAAAGAGATTCAAATGTAATTAATTTTTATATGTTACAGAAAATTTAAATAATAAATTGTTTTTACGCTGGGAAACATTACGTATCTAATTCGTAATCAAAGTCAGTGAAGCAGTAACTTTATTCAAAAAAAAATTTTTCAAAAGTTCAGGTAAATTACTAATTTTGTAAGTTGTGCTATTTCTAGCAACTCTACCTTTTACTTGAGAGAGATATTTCCTTCTCTAACTGACATTTTCCGGACGATCCATAGAACAGATTTCCTATCTGGTTTTTCCCAGCAAAAAATAAGTTCTCTGAGCAATTTCCAAAGCTCGGTTCTTTTAATTTCAGGTAAATCCGAATCTTCGTTGATATTAGTTAGAATTTTGGTGACGGTTGGGATCTGCTTCTCATAATATAATGTGTGTACAACCCCTTTTATTGCAGTTTACATCTCTTCTTCCAACGAGGCTTTTCATCTGCCTGTGATCGAATGTGGCTTGGGAGTACTAACAATGACAGTCGTTTTTTCTCCTTCAGTATTCGGTACATAGTAGATTTTTCAACTCCTGTCATGTTGGAACACATCTAAACAGAACTTTTAACATTATTATCTATATATTGATTTCTTAGGGCATCATAAACATTCATCGTAATAAGTTTTTCGTTAAGGAAAAAATGCCCTGATTTAACGATTTTGGGATAAATATAAAGGTAGAAGCCATATCTTTCGGGTATCTCACTAATCTTAAATAATATTTAAAAACAAGTACAAACAAGATAAATCACAAAGGACACACTGTAAGGTGTACTTTGCTCACTGACAGAAATTAAATTGAACTATCAGAAATTTTATTGTCGCAGTAAATTTATAAAAGCTTATAATATTTAAATAAAATTAGATTTACGGCAGTCCTTAGTTACCTGCGGCATTGTAGCAGGTACGTTGGAGGTTTCGGTAATAGTTTTATTACTCTCTCTAGTTCTTGAATAGGGTATAGGAATGTAAATGCTTGAGATCGCCCCTCCCTTTCTCAAATGCTTTTAGTTCAGGAAAATAGAACCGATTCTGCCTTTTATATTAGGAATTTGTATGCTGGAACTAGTTTTATTAACCCTTTTGTATAAAACATTATTAATTTTGGAATTTCGGCGAAATCAGGAATTAAAAATTCAACATAGGAATGACTTAAGAGGGAATTGAAACTTTTAAACTTTCGGGAATGAAATTTGCTCTTACAGGACTGTACGAATGAAGATAGGTACCAGCAGGGATTGAGGGTGTTCCGGGAGATGCTTGGTGTGTTTAATTTATTTAAAGCTTTCAGGCGATTATACTCATGGACGCACTGCTGTGACAGCTTCAAACAAGAGATGTCATCTGACAAGCTAGTTAACAGCCTTGCGTGAGTCCTGAAGTTCTGAGTTTTGATAGTAGTTAAATTAACCTGTAGTTGTTTGGTATTAAAACTTCAAAAGAGAAGTTGAATGATCAGACTTCCAGAGTGTCTGTGTCACTGTGGAATTTTATTATAGGTTTTTTAAAATAGCTACTAATATGGGACAGCAGTATGATTGTAGATGGAACGACCAACGCTACCCAAGATATTCCGTTTTCACAAAGGAGTCTATGATCAAATGCTGTCACAACGATTGGGGATTCATTAGAGGCGGTATGGTTTTGGGATCTATTCTTAGAAAGTTATGTAACGCGTGTAAAGTGTTTAAGAAGGTTCTTATTTTTTGATTTTTCATTTATCTTAGGGAAAGTTAAAAGAATATTCTGTTTTATTTCGCATGATAAAAGGACGACTTTATTACTGATGTTTAAAAAATTTACAAGGTGTTTTTCGTGCTTTTACTTTTTTCCGGATTAACCTTTTCAAAAGATATTTAAACGTATTATCTCCAAAATTGGGTCTAATTCATTAATTGGGTTATCATTAAGACCTATATGAGTTTATATTGTAAGTAGTTTAAACTGTATCGAATTATGAATTATAAGTTTGTCATTGTAAATAGTTTAATTTTCTTTTTTTTCACCATTATTATTTGTTAGTAGATACAAGTATTTTGATGAATGATTTATTAAAAACCTTCACACTATTAAACTCGCGGAAACACTGATGTAAAGCTAAAAGAAACGAAATCTGACCGGCTAGATAGCATCTTTTCCTGAGTGCTGAAATTTTGTGTAAGTAGTATTGGTAAGCCCTAATAACTTGTAGTGGTTAGGTACTAGAACTGCAAGAGTCAAGAGGAAAGAACAGACTTCTAAAGTGCCTTTGTCACAATAAGCAGATTTATAGATTTAGCATCTTTCAATACATCACCACATTATTTAAATATGTCCGCAGAATGAATCAATAAAAGGAAAAAGTTTTTATTTTGGCTTACAAAAAAAAGATGTATTGCTATTTTTATTTGTTAAATAATATTTAGAGAAAAATACAATATGCCGTAGCGTAATAAGAGATCCTACACAGGAAGATGACGTACTCCTCCTCCACTCTAAGCTTTATCATTTTTCGCTGCTATTAGAATTTAAAAAGCAAGATTTTCAATATATTTATTTATATAAATTTGTAAGATTTTTCGGATATTAATAGAAAAAATTTAATTATTTTAATAAATTATATCCATTTAGGATACTCCAGACTCAAAACCTTGAATTAATTAATTGCCAAACTTAGAAAAAAAGAATGAAAACGGCTATATTTTTAAATTCTCAAACATTATTTAAAATGAGGAAAACGTCTCCAAATTGTATACATTTATTTTCCGAGTTATTTCTTCGAAATTGCTTACACAACTTTCAATCATTAGGAAAAGAAGATTAGAGAAAAAAACCCGGAGCTAACCGATTTAACATTATTCTCGATTTACCATCTAAATTTAAAAGTAATAAGTCTCTTTGAAGTATTTTATTTTTTGATGTAGAAGATAGAAAGACTTTTCTTTAATTTACTCGAGACTCACAATTTTTTAAATTGACCAAAAATTGATGAAGGATTTAAAATTGAAATTTAATTAAATGAAAGCTGGAATTATATTTCGTTAGATTGAAGTGGATTTTTATGACAAAGCGATTATTTTTAATAATTTTGTACAGGTTGGCTCAATATTAAAAATCTGGATTATTGCTAGAAAAGAAAAAATTGCATTTCGTGAAAAAATGAAATTACAAGTTACTTCTAACAAGTGAATTATTTTTTTGATATATATTTGGAACAATTATAAAGAAAATGTTTGTATGAACAAGGGGATTCAGCCTCACTCTTTGGGGGATGGGGGGCGATGATATCAGAAAAGTACAGTATGGCAAGCGAAAGCAAGTTGTCGATGGGGAAGCACCAGCAATGTTCCCATTTCTAGTTTAAAAATCAGGGTTTATTTTTCTGAATTTGAAGCTCTTAGAGAGGGGAGGCGATCACAAGAAAAAACAAATTGCCGACAGAGGGTGGGGGATGCGAGCAGCATACACATTCATAGTATAAGAGGCAGAATCAGGTTTATTTTCCTGAACTGAAAGCTCTTGAGGGGGGGCTCTTGCAAAAAAAAATGAGTTGTCAACGATGGGGAGGGGGGGGGGGATAGTGTCAGCAGCATAAACGCATACACATTCCTAATATAAAAGGCAGAATCGGTTCTATTTTCCTGAACTCAAAGCTCTTGGGAAGGGAAAGGGCGATCCCAAGCCAAGGAACTTGGAAGGGATAGAAAAACTACAAAAATAGGCTAAATGCCTAAAAAAGTGTTCCACCATACAGAAGATAAATGTCATAAATTGACATCGACTGGCTATGTGGAGCAAGCGCAAAAAGAAATTTCGTAGTAAATTTTTTGCATGAAGTTAGCAATGTGAGAACGGGAAACCAGGGCTGGGTTTGCGACACAATCGGCGTCCTGGCGGATTCTTTATGTTTAATGCGGTTGTTTGCCATCGTCCTCGGCACTTATTTTCTTTGTTGTGCGTTGCAGTATCATTATTTAAATTCTGAATTTATATTTGTGTATGTTGTCAAGACATTTGTATGGACTTTATAACAATGTATCAGTGTATGGTATTGTTTTGTAAATCGATCCCGGAAATTCATTATTTTCGGTAGGTACTTATGTTTTTTGTATTACATCAATATGTAAGATTATACTGAAGATCTTTTAATAGATCGACGATTTTAAAGTTTTGCTTGCGCTAGTGTGTAGTTTTTATAATTTTTTTCATTTCATTTTTTTTGATCAGAAATTAATTATTTTAAAGTTTAGAACGTACATGGAAAACACTTTACTTAATAATAACATTAAAGAGGAGTAACATATAGTTAATCCCTATGGCCAGATCCTTTTTAACATTGTAGATAAGATAAGATTTTGTTTAGAATTATGTTCTTTTAAGGCAGTGTTTATTTCATTAGTCGTTTTATAACCTTAACTTTAAATTGTAATTTTTCAATATAACAACATAAATAAGAGGTATCTCAAATCCAGCCCTGTCCCTTGACCTACTGCGCAAGTGCAGTATAGCCACATTGAGGGGAGTACAAAGTTACATGAGGAACCAAATTTAGTTTAGGTTATTCTCCTTCCTTTTACCCCTTCCAACTTCCTTGTCCCAAACATACACATTCCTATATTCTACTCAAGAACAAGAAAGAGTAATAAAACTGTTACCGAAACCTCCAACGTACCTGCTCTAGTGCCGCAAGTAACTGAGGAATGCCGTAAATCTAATTATCTTTAATTATATTTAAATATTATAAGCTTTTATAAAGTTACTGCAACAATAAAATTTCTGATAGTTCAATTTAATGTGTCAGTGAGCAAAGTACACCTCACAGTGTGTCCTTGGTGATTTATCTTATTTGTGCTTGTTTTTATATATTATTTGAGATTAGTGAAATACCCAAAAGCTATTGCTTCCACATCTATGTGTTTGTTTTTATATATTATTTGAGATTAGTGAGATACTCAAAAGCTATTGCTTCCACATCTATGTTTATTCCAAAATCGTTAAACCAGGGCATTTTTTCCTCAACGAAAAATTTATTACGATGAATGTTTATGATGCATTAAGAAATCAATATCTAGATAATATTGTTAAAAGTTCTGTTTAGATGTGTTCCAACATGACAGGAGTTGAAAAATCTACTATGTACCGAATGCTGAAAGGGAAAAAACGACTGGCATTGTTAGTACTCCCAAGCCACATTCGATCGCAGGCAGATGAAAAACCTCGTTGGAAGAAGAGATGTAAACTGCAATAAAAGGAGTTGTACATATTACGAGAAGCAGATCCCAACCGTCGACAAAATTCTAATTAAAATCAATGAAGATCGGGATTTACCTGGAAATTGCTCAGAGAACTTAATTTTTGCTGGGAAAAAAACAGATAGGAGATCTGTTCTTATAGATCGTCCGGAAAATGTCCGTTGGAGAAGGAAATATCTCTCTCAAGTAAAAGGTAGAGTTGCTAGAAATAACACAACTTACAAAATTAGTAATTTAACTGAATTTTTTAAAGATTTTTTTGAATAAAGTTATTGCAGAAAATTGGGAAAAATCCATATAATAAAAGAATAACACAAAATGTGGAAACTCGATCTCATGATCGGTGAGATAGAGGAACCAACTGTAATTAATTTGAGCGAAAATAGCTTCACTGACTTTGATTACGAATTAGATACGTATTGTTTACCAGCGTAAACACAATTTATTATTTAAATAGTCTTTAACGTATAAAAGTTAATTACATTTGAATCTCTTTTTAGTGTATAATTGTAATTCTGCAGATGGTTTAAGAAATTAATAAACTCAAGCATCAAATGTCCTAAAAATGTCTTTAATAAAATGACAGATAGCCCCAAAAGAATTTTAATATTATATGGACGAATTTAAATTTTTAAATATGTTTAACTTCTTGTATTTATGATAATGGGTATTTTGTAACTATTTAAATTATAAAAAGGCTACGTCTGAATGTGCCGAAAACAGTTTCTATGCCAAAATTAAAAATAATAAGAATACAGTTATGATATTTGTCAAATATGTCAAAATTTTCTATATTTTCTAATGTATGTGAATTATTAAGAAATCATAAGTAATAAAAAAATATAAAAACTTTTTATTTTAAGTTTATTACGGAAATAATATTCTATGCCATAAATACTTCGTGATAAAATAAACCTCCTTCCGACGCCTATGATAAGGATTGAAATCCTTTTTAACACTTCACACATCCAAGTATCTATTGTTATATAACCCAAATAGTCCATTATGATAGACCGGTATGTTTGATTATATATTTCTAACCCATTCCTACGAAAAATATGGGTGTCTAACAGATTTTGCCAAAGACACCGGGCAAAAGAATACAGGTAGTTTGCGAAGACAAAAAAAGGGTAAAAAATTATTTATTACTCTCTCTAGTTCTTGAATAAACTATAGTATAAGAGGCAAAATCGGGTCTATTTTCCTGAACTCAAAGCTCTTGGGGGGGGGGGGGTGATCGCCCCATCGCCCGCCCCTTGGATCCGCGCCTGGTATGAACAAGATCATCTTTTTTAATTTTGTTTATTTTGTTTGGATTTTAACGTAAAGATTTATTCTTATTCTTTAAATAATAATACGAAGGAGAGTCTGGTCAATTTATTGATGTTGGATGGCTTCAAGGTGGGTAGCTCCCCTTCTTCGATTTAGTGTGTTCCCAAGAACCGCATCCTATGGTTTTCTATAGCGCTGCGCTCTGAAAGGATATGAATAGAGGTTTCGTCCTCCCCCTGACAGAATCTGCAGTCTGCTCTTTCTACTAGTTCAAATTTCTTGAGGTGACCCTCCAGGTGGCAATGTCCCATCAGGATCCTTGTCAGAACTCTGAGTTGGTTTTTACATAAGCTTATGTATTCTTTAAACCTCTTCTGGCCGTAGTTCCCTCAGAGTTTCCCACATGATGAACTTCTTAAAATATTTAATTTCTTTTCTATGAAAGATCAACGGGAATATTTCTTGCTTAAAACCCATTTCAAAGGTACTAAAAATTTTATTGATTGCGACAATATCTCATCTACAATAAATTTTTCTGTACCTCACAATTGCCATTCTCGAACAAATATATTTAAATATTCCCCTTTCTGCTGAAAATCATGATTCTTGAGTTTAGACCGTGTCAAATTGGAATTATTATCTGATGTTTCGCCTACGATTGTAGGAGGCGTGAAAAATTTTTAACACATGGAGGAAAGTTGAACAATGTTTGAAGTTACCAAAGGACCCAATACCATTTCAAACAGAAGGCGTTTACAAAGTTCTTGTGGTAAAGTGTATGTAGGTGAAACAGGACGGTCTATATCCACTAGGCTTAAGGAACATAAAAGATGTATAAAGAAGAAACAAATTGTACAATCTGCAGTAGCTGAATACGAGCATTGCTCAGGTCACTTTTAATGTAAAAGAAACTAAGATGCTAGAATCAGTGTCTGGTTTCTCTAAACGTAGAATTAGTGAATTAATCAAAATTTGGAAATATCCAAATATTCTGATTAGAAATACAGGTTGCAGTCTACATTATACGTGGAAATCCATTTAACGCTGGATCACCTTTCATTGAGCACGAGTCGGGTATTAATACCAGACTATTTCTCCTCGATAGTCATTCAGTTTTCTAATCTCGTAGAGTAAATATCGCTGAAGATGTCTCGTGCAATCGTAGGCGAAACGTAGGATAAAAATTCCAACTTGACACGGTTTAAACTCAAAAACCATGATTTTCAACTTGACCAAAGCCGTGTAAGCTTTCGTTCTTTATTTTCTTCTCTATTTAATGTATAATATTTATGATCGGGAGAAATCCTGACGATGTACTTGGTAAACTGCCTTTTAAACTAATAAATTAACTTAACTGATCTGATTCTAACTTCTCTTCACTTAGAAACTGGTAGCATATTACCACATTACCTTTGTATCACAATAAGTGAAAACTGCAACATGAAAGTAATAAAAACAAAAAACTCAAGAGGCAAAACAAGAACAATAAAAATAAAAAAGCGAAAAACGTGACTGTCTAGGACGAAAAAGAAATAAGCAGAGTTATAGAAGAATTCTACACCAAGCTATACTCGCCATACGCACAACAAGAGCAACAACGAACGAAAAGAACCATACTCAACATAGGCTCAGAGGAAATTCCAGAAGAAACAAACTCAGAGATAAGAATGGCACTAAATAAATTAAAGAACAATAAATGTGCAGAAAAAGACAAAATTACAGTAGAGATGATGAAAATTGGCGGCAGAAAAATAGGACAAATATTGAAGATTCTATTTAATAAAATAATAGAAGAGGGAAAAATTTCACAGGATTGGTATAACTCCGAAGTAATCCTAATATTCAAAAAAGGGGACAATACAAATATTGAAAACTACCGACCAATATCTCTACTATCACACACC
The DNA here is from genome assembly GCA_034092305.1 of Diaprepes abbreviatus. NCBI lineage: Eukaryota > Metazoa > Arthropoda > Insecta > Coleoptera > Curculionidae > Diaprepes > Diaprepes abbreviatus. The sequence goes on from JASJET010000129.1 coordinate 8,426,926, forward strand.
TACAAGTTGTTGATCAAAATCATAACCAACCGCATAACAAACAAAATCGATTTTTACCAACCTGTCGAACAAGGTGGATTCAGAAAATACTTTAGCACCACAGATCACCTACACACCATAAGAATACTAATTGAGAAGTGCACCGAATATAACGTATCGCTCCATATGGCTTTTGTAGATTTCCAGAAGGCATTCGACTCCGTCGAAATATGGGCAATATTATAATCCTTAGAAAAGGCAAGAATCGATTCAAGATACATAAACATCATAAAGAACATATACGAAAATGCAACTATTCAAATAAAAATAGACGACAAGATGAAAACGAACCCCATAAAACTACAAAGGGGAGTGAGACAAGGGGCCACTGTCTCGCCATATATACATCGACGGAATATACTTGAACCATCTCAGATTTGCTGATGACATAGTCTTAATAGTAAGTAATCTCCAAGAATTGAACGAAATGCCACAACAGCTAAATGACGTATCCGCATCTGTAGGCCTTAAAATGAACTACAATAAAATAAAAATAATGAGCCACGAACAGGCAAACATAATAATACAGAACCAGAGGATAGAAAGCGTCGAACACTATGTATACTTGGCTCATAACATCAGACTAGAGAAATCAAACCAGGATGCCGAAATAAAAAGAAGAACACAGCTGACATGGGCCGCTTTCGGTAAACTTGCATACATCCTGAAAAATAATTCAATTCCCATAATTCTAAAAAGAAAAGTATACGACACATGCATATTACCGGTGTGTACGTACGGATTAGAGACCATATCCCTCACCAAAAAGTCCGCTAAAAAATTAGAAACAGTCCAAAGAGCGATGGAAAGAAACATGCTTGGAATATCATTGAGAGACAGGATTAGAAACACCGAGATAAGACGCAGAACGAAAGTCAAAGACATCGTGAAGGAGGTTGCAAAGATGAAGTGCCGATGGGTTAGTCACATAGCCCGATATGAGGACAATAGATGGACACGAAGAATCCTGGAATGGAGACCGAAGGAGAAAATAAGATGCACGGAAAGACCTCAAAAAAGATGGGTAGACGACATAAGGACAGTGGCGGGCAAACAGTGGATGAGATTGTCGAAGAATATAGAAAGATGGAAACAATTGAGAGAGAGACCTACATCCAGAAGTGGATGGACAGAGGTTGTATTGGGAATTAGGTGGTAGAAAGGTACTTATTAATTATGAAATCTACATAAGAAATAAAGTAAGTGTTGATAAACGAAATCATCTTAGATTATAAAATATTCATGATTTAGGCTTAATAGAGTTCAAATACTACCTTAGAGCAAGTTGTGATCATGAGAGCTTTTAAATTGGCACCATGTAGCTAAAATTTGGAGTAATTTCGCCGATACTACTTATCCATAAATTTATTGCGAAATCCAAACAAAAAATATGTTCAAAATGACTATTAAGAAATTTAATCATGATATTCTAAAATCAATTTCAACTTTTTTGTTTTTTAATTTATGAACATATTTGTGAGGTTAACTTTTCGAACAAAATATCTCCAGGATAATATATTGTATCAACGCTTCAATTCATTGTTTTTATAACAGACTACTTCAAAAAATCTATGAAAAAATTACATAATATTACTAGTAATAATTTATTTCATCTAGAATTATTTCCAAATTGCTTGCACAACTTAAAATCAATGGACAAATAAGATTAGAGAAATAAAGGCGACGACATCCAATTTAACATTATTCCTGCTTTACTGTCTAAATTTGAAAGCACGATAGTTCCTTTGATGCATTCTATTGACTACAGTTATTTCCTTTCGAACAATTTAAACTTCACTATTTTTAGGTTTTAACCTAATTGAGTAATATTAACTTAAGGACTAAATTTTATTTTGATAACAAAAATATTCTCTTTAATTTTTATGTACTTTAATATTTATAATAAAAAAGGCTCATCGTTAATTCAAAGAATGTTTTAAATAATAGAAAATCACTTTATTGAGAGCGTCAAAAAGCATTGTTATTTCATGTAACTCGAATCCTACTTACGTAAAACCAAATCTCTAGCATAAAATTGCCATAAGGACATTTTTGAGAAGCAAGGAAATCACTAAAATAATCTCTTGAATATACGTAAAACAATAAATTCCTCGAAGTATTTATAGATCTCATGATAATACGAGACTCCTCAGCTTTTACCAGAGACAGTTCAGGTTAGTTACTTTAAAAAGTTAACAATCCGAAAATGTACGCTTTTAAGGTCAGTGAAAACTCTACACCATTCAGTTGCTATAACAATTTACAACTTGAGAATTATGGATTTAGCTATCTGTGAACTTAAAACCTACTACAAATTATTTGGATTAGTATATAATCGAAAAATAGGATAACATATCATTCTCTCTCTCTCTCTCTCTGTCTCTGTCTCTCTCTCTCTCCCTATTGCGTCTGTTGTCAACTTTGGTAAAAAGAGAAATATTTTATAATGTTTCACTTTTTCGTTTCGAAATGCTGATTACATATTAGTTAAACAATAGATAGGAATTTACGATTACTTCAAATTGCAAAAAACATTTCGTACATTTTTGCCTCCTTGTTGAAGGGTAGGTTGAGCTAGAGGATGGAAGGCCTCCATAACTTCAACTATATTTTTGGAATAGTTGAAAACACATTTAATCCCAAGGAAGTCTTTAGGACACGTTCTTCTGTTATTGGATGGTCATTCGACTCGCTGCAATTCTGTTGAAATTTTGGAATACGTAGAACAAAATGACATAATTTTGCTTTCAATGTCAAATCACATATCACTATCTTCAACCATTGGATCGTATGATATTCAAGTCACTGAAAACCCATGTTTACGAACAGTGTTGATTTTGACTGAAACACAATCCTGGTCGTCCCATTACAAGACTGTCCTTCGGAACATTGCTTAACAAAGCGTGGGAAAATGCAACTTTTGCTGATAATGCTGTTGCAGGATTCAAGGCTACAGGAGACAGTTCTTTTAATCCAAGCCTAATCCTAGAATATGCTTTTACACCAGAACCTAGGGTACTCACATCAACTTCTCTAAAACACTCTACAGCCACATAGTTCAACAGACTGCTTGCAATGCCAACGGTTCAACGGCAACGAATCTGGAACAGGTTTCAAGAACTTCAGAAAAGCCTGTAAGTGAGTCTATCATACTCTTCAAGCAAATCTTTTATGTTAAAGAAAGCCAAATCTCAACCCATAAAATATTTTCGAAAAAAAGGCCTAGTAAAAATATGATTAGCAGTAGTTCTAGAGTGGCCACCATGGTTTCGATGACCTCAATAACTCCACCAAAAAAACAATCGTCCCGAATTTGACTCCAAAGCAAATTTTGTTAAAAATATCTCCTGTTCCACAAAAGTTTATGGAAGTAAGCAAAGGGACTAAACAAGTCTGCACACTCTTGATATCAGAACGGCACCTTCCAATGGAGAAATGTATAGAAGATAAGAAAAATACCGAAATGCTAAAAAGTATTGCCAAGGAAAACGTACAAAAATAAGACTGAGAAAAGAGAAAATAGGACTAAAAATGACAAAAATAGGGATAAATAGTATCTCATGAAAGAGAAAATCCTTAAGAATGAAATTTGACAGTAGCGACGATGAAGGACAAACAGTTTTTTGCGATACATCAGAAAAAATGAGTAAAAGGAGAGCAGAAGATAACTGTATGGCTGTGGAAAGAACTATAATATGTGTTCAATATGGGACAAAAGAAAAGGAAATGGAACTCAAAAAATATATGGTGAAAAAGGAGAATCAATATAATTAATTACTGGCCATCTCTCTTGTATTACCAGGCCATCTCTCCCGGACGTAGCGAGCCCGATAACAAAATAGCATGCCATGGGGCTGAAAGGAACATCTGGGTAGATTGGTGCTCAAATTTATCTTAAAAAGTTCAGAATTAATTCCAGAAAGACGTATAAGCTGCTGCTGTGAAAGTGGCTGTAATAAAAGAATGCTGCCAAACACGGCTTCAAATTTTGTAATTTATGTAGTAATTGCCAGGAAAATTGCTCAAGTAGGGATAAACAAATATTTGAAGACATAATAAGTGATTTGGATGAGGTTAATGATGAAGAGGCAACAAAGAATCTTGACAGTGAAACTGAAGAGCTCGTCGATAATCTCGAAGATCGTTCGGAATCTGAAAGTCTGATTTATGAAGAATGATAAGTAGAAAAAGGAAACCATAATGCAAAAGAGCTTAGATTTACTGATATTTTATATTATCTCATAACTTTATAATTTTTATTGACAAATCACTAAATACAATTTTTCAGTTAAAAGGTAAAGGTTGAGAACACATGAATAAATCAATGGTTTTAGTTAATAATTATATATTCAATTTATTTTATGGAAATATACCCTGAACAATTTATTCCTTGTACTATCTATTTACTGAAAAAAATTAAAATATGCATTAATAAAATGCGTACTGGACCAGCGAGTCTTTCCTCTAGCTTACGACTTCACGTACGGTACGATGCATTGCCATAAGAAATTTTAAGTATCAGGATGTTTTCGCCAACTTTTTGAAACTAAATTCATTTATCTTTAGTAATATAATATCAAGATAAATTATGTTATTGAAATTTAATTTATTATATACATAAATAATAAAAAAAATTGGAAGTAATAAAAAATATCGAAAAATTCATGATACAAAAACATTTTATTTTGTTTTTAAGCAGTTTAAAGAAAAATAAACAAAGAACATTTTTCTTTTCTAAACAGGTGATATCCCGTAATAAAACACACAACCCAACGGTGTTGTAGATACTATGGAAAACGTAAACAGGGTTTTGTTACGTTAACAAATTACTCCCAAGTTGCCGCGTTATGCATTTGATCACCAGGCTAAGGCTACAACTGCCAAGAACACATTAAGGTTGATAAAATTGTGAAAATTCAGCGAGTCTACCAAAAACCGAATAATAGCTTATTCATAGTTTACAGGCAAAAAAAGTTTGGAGATCTCTGCTTTAAAGGCAAACATAGCTACCCTAAAGGTATACAAACGATAGATATCCTTGAGCTACTGCCTGATGTTAATTTTTCTAATTCATCAAATAATTATTTGAAACACAAAATCTAAAATGCAAAAGTTATAATCTCAAATTATAGGAAACAATATACATATGCGCTTTCAATTAAATCCCCGGCCGCTGACCCCTGGTTGATAAGACCAAGTAATTTGTCTTGGTTATTATTGCCGTAGAGCCATTATTGTGCTCTGCCATATTGTTGTCCGCTCTCGATGTGACAACGTGATAAAGACGTTAATAACTGGTTATGCAAATTTTCCCAACAAATTGTCTGACCGCATCAAATTGTCATGCAAGTAATTTCCTTTATGGCGACAATTACTGCAAAGTTTTGGCAAACTTCGAGTGCTATTGATTAAGTTATTCATTCGATAAGCACGTAGATTGGAACGTATGAATATATTATATATGAGGCTTTGTCTACATTTTAAAAGTCTAATCACTGGAGTAGCGCGAAATTTGTTATTTCTTAATGGAATTTAAATTTTTTAAAATTTCGCACTACTCCTGATTGTATAAATGTCATTTGACTGGCAATATTTTTCAGTCTAGCATCGAAGTCGGCAGGCTTTTAAAATCCTATCGACATACTTTGGAATTTATATTTTATAGAGCAGTTATTTCCTGCGAATGTTGCTCTCGGTTCGATACAGCTTCACTGACGACACCATAAGATGGTCGAAACTAGTATGGATAGAGAACCAGAGTTGTATTTTGAGGAAACAAACTGTTTATATATATTTTTTCCTTCTCTGCTTGAAAGAATAATATATAAACACAATATATTTTGTTGTAAATAAAATCATAAACAATGAATTTTGCAATTTAAATAAAGCTTAAACGATCATTCGAAAATAATTAAGAATGGACATCCAGAATTCACAAAACCATATTCTACAAATGCAAAGTCTGCAAATGCATATAATTAAGTAATATAGCATAATAAGTTTATATTTAAACTGCAAAATTTGTTATTTAATAATTTATTTGTAACAAAATATATCGTAATAGCGATAACGACTCCTTTGAACGTATTTATTTTCGTAAAATGCAATGGAAGTATTTATTAAAAATTAATAAATTTTGCATAATTTAATAATAATAATAAATATTATTATTACAGATTACAGCCAGATGCAGTTTGAGCCATGTACCCCCGGGGAAATTTCAAGAATAATCAAATAATCCCATGCCTGGAAAGCTTCAGGTCTCGACGGGATCCAAAACTGCTGGCTCAAAAAGTTCTAGTGTATGCACCATTAGCTGGCTAATCTTATTAATGATGTTTTTCTTAACCCAGCAAAAATACCATTGTTGACCGAAGGTATTACGTACCTCCTACCAAAGGACCCACATAACACACATGACTAAACTAAGTATAGGCCGATCACCTACCTACCCACACTGTATAAGGTAATCACTTCCTGCTTGACCCAACGCATCTATATATGTTTAAGGCGTTCAACATGTATGCTTGCTCTGCGCTGAGCTACTCTTTTGGAATTGTAAAATGGAGCAGGATGGACATCCAAAACCTGCAAAGAAAAATAAAGACACTCCTAACAAAAGCACAAAAACATCACCCTCGGAGTGCTATTGAACGTACAATGCTTCCAAGACACCAAGGCAGAAAAGGATTGGTGGATATTGGTAAGCAGCTCAACCAACAAATAATAAACTTACGTTCACATTTCCACAGCTTAGCGGACTCTTTCACACTACATCGAGCAATATGCGAGGCAGACGATTCAACGCTACTACAGTTGAGGGAACAAGCTATTACTTCTCACCACCAAACAGACCAAGAAAAGTTACAAACCGGGCTACAGAAGCCACTTCATGGACGGCATCTAAATGAGGTCAATCAGGATAATGTCGACAACTCAGCATCGAACTACTGGTTGGTTTCAGGACAGATGTTTCCGGAAACGGAAGGCTTCTTATTAGCTATCCAAGACCAGGTTATTCCGACGAAGAACTATCAGAAGATCATTATTAGAGATCCCTCAATAGAAAATGACCAATTCAGATATGGCTGTCGGACATCAGAGACAATCCAGCACATAACAGGAGGATGCCAAGCGTTTGCCGCAACCGAGTATAAGGAAAGACACGACTCAGCTGCTAAGATACTTCACCAAGAGTTAGCAGAAAAGTTAAACCTATTACAGGTAGGAAAAGTGCCTTATTACAAATACAAACCGAAGCCTATTCTTGAGAATAACCAGTTCAAGTTATACTGGGACCGAACGGTTCTGACGGATGAGACAGTTGCTCATAATAGACCAGATATTATACTAATAGATAAAATTTCTAGGCGAACTACACTAATCGACATTGCTGTACCTAACAACAACAACCTAAGACCAAAGTACAACGAGAAGATCGCCAAATACAGAGATCTGGAGGTGCAAATCCGAAGACAATGGGCAATGAACAGCGTTAAAACGATTCCCATAGTACTGTCAACAACTGGAGTGATACAAAAGAACCTCCTGCAGAACATCAAGGGACTGGTCCTTAGTGAGCATCTGTCTAAACCTATGCAGAAAGCAGTTCTTCTTGCAACCGCGAGAACCGTTTGAAAGCTCGTAGGAAATACAGCAGACAACGTCACCTAGGACCCGATAACATGGAAAGGGTTCCCACAAAGCTTCATGCCTTTGGTGTCTTTGTATGCCTGGTATGAGTGAATAATCCCTGGAGGGAATGCGAATCCGTTTGGCTTGTAAATCATAATATAATAATAAGCTCAATCAGGACAATGTCGACAACTCAGCGTCGAACTACTAGTTGATTTCAGGACAGATGTTTCCTGGAACGAAGGGCTTCTTGTTGACACGGCTCAGCCGCTAAGATACTCCACCAAGGGTGAGTAGATAAGTTAAACCAATTGCAGGTAAGAAAAATGCCTTGCTACAAATACAATTCGTAGCTTATTTTTGAGACAACCAGTTGAAGTTATACTGGGACCGTACGGTTCTGACGGATCAGATCGTTGCTCATAATATACCATATATATTATACTAACAGATAAAATTTCTAGGCCAACTGCACTAATCGACATTGCTTTACTTAACAACAACAACCTAAGGCCAAAATTGGCCTCTACGTTTAGAGTGAGACTATTATCAGAACACCACTGCTGCATTTTCAATGCCGAGTTTGTGCATTTTCGAGACAGTTCCTCCATAGAAAAGTCCGCCAGAATCACTGATGTGTCGTGAGCAGACTAGCAAACGCTATCCACGGCCAATTCATCTCTCAGATTGTTTACATATATCATAAATAATATGAATCCTTGGATGAAGCCAAGAGGTACCCCCTGAAACAAATTATTTAAACAAATTTATTTTGCAAAACAAATAATAAGTTTAGATTGAGCGATGCATCAGTAGCCTTGAAACATTTTTAGTTTATCAGACTTGCTTATCGGTAAAGAAAAGTGGTCTTCAAAACCTGAAAATTTCATGCAATTTGAAATTTTCAAAATTGAATATCTCTAGTAAAAAGCAAGATATTTGAACAAATTTAGTGGCTTTTGAAAAAGCAAGACTTGTGTTGTAAGATACTACATATATTTTTTGAAACAACAAATTTCACGACGACACATAACCTCAAATCTAGGCTAAAATCGCATTTTTGCACATTTAAATTGGGACATTTAAAAAAACCTGAGATAATGAAGCATTTCTGAAAACGGATTCTAATTCAGTGACCCAAAATCTGCAAGAAATTACTATTCTTGTTCAACGTACAAATTTCACGTCGTGCTACATAAGCCTTATTACCTAATAAATCACTGAAATGGGAATTTTCCAGGTTTCAAGGTTTTGTAAGGAGACAAGTCCGGAAAACAAACACCACAATTTTAAAGAATCTTCTTGGATTAGCTCTTTATTAATTTCGAATAGTAGATTTTTTGTTACAAACAGAGTGACTATTTCTTTAGGAAAGAAAAAATATAATTGCAGTCCCTTCTTTTCTTTTCTTTTGAAAATTTGGAAGGAAAAATTGTGGACTCTAATAATAAACCTCTCTCAATATTGACTTTCCCGAAATAAATTTATCTGACATATTTAGAAAATCAATTCGCAAATTACGTTATTCCATTGTAAATTATGCCAGTGATGTAAGATATCCTTTCAAAAACACGAACATATTAATTTCTAAAATAAACCTCACTTAATATCAATCACATTCCGTCAAGACTGACTGAGGGGATCTCTTTATTGATAAAATATATACAATAATTTTACGAATAATAAATCAAGACCCTTCTCTTTAAAATTCAAGTGGATAAATCCTAAACATACAGTGTGACAATAATACGATACGCTATGGAAATATTATTTATTGATGTGGTTAAGTAAAATATATATTGGCATAGATTTATGTCCTGGTATCTAGATATATTTTGTTCTTGTTCAGTTCTTGTACCAAATTCCACCATAAAAATAGTTTTATAGGATTTAATATTCTTTGAAATGGAAATCGACGAAGAAATTAAATATGCATTTTTAAATCACTTATCTCACCAACACAGCATATGTGTGTGGAATTGGAGATTATTACACAGCGATCTAGTAGATCTATTGTGTTCCCTTTCTGCTACTAAGTTATTAGGGATACATTGGCGAATAAAGCAGGTCTTTCAGTCCTATTTCCCTTTGGAAGCTTAGAATGTTGGACGGCGTTAAAGTGAGTAATTTCCCTTCTATTTAGTATGCTCCCAGGAAATGCACTCTAGAGTTTTCTAAAGCGCTGCACTCTGAAAGGATATGAATAGAGGTTTCTTCATCTTCCTCGCAGAATCTGCACTCTCCTCTTTCTGCCAATCTAAGTTTCTTGAGGTGGTACTTTGGGTAACAATGCCCCATCAGAATTCATGTCAGAACTCGTAAGTTGGTTTTTGCTTAGGCTTAAATATTCTTCAAATCTTTTCTAGCCGTAGTTCTTAAGAAGTATATTCGCTTGTCTCACTTTTTGTAGATCCATCCAGGAATTGGATCCCCTGCTACTGATTCCACAGAAAGCTTCGGGCCCCAAAAATGGTGTCTGAGCCCCTTTTTTTGGGAGCTTGCCTACAATTTAATTTCCTCTACCCCGGTGTGTCCCGGTGCCCAAAGGAAGGTGATCCTATTATCCTTACCTAATTCGTTTAGTTCCTCTAGGTATTCTCAGATCATCTTGGAGCTGATTTCTTGAGAACTGAATGCACTGATGGCTGCTTGGCTATCCCACATGATAATAACCTCCTTTCTCTATCAGCGGTAGTTTTTGTCTTCGGTGAATTGAATGCATCTGCTTATGGCGTGTATTTCTACCTGGAAAATGCTTGGTGACTGGTTGTGGGTCCATATACTTCTATTCCAGTTCTCTCCAATATTTTGTGGCCATCTGTATACCATTTAATTGACAATCTGCTAAATTTTCAAGGGTGTTTCTGTCCCATTCACTTTTACGATTCAACTTTTTGTGGAACGAAAGAGGCTGAGAAGAAAAGCCAAACTCTGAACAGCAGTTACTCTAGAGAAGCGAATAGGCTAACCAATGGTATATAAAGAGAAATCAATGATCTACACGATTCAAATTGCGACGATTTTTTGCAAACTCTTGAACTCCAAGATAAATCACTATGGAGGATCAAAAATGTAAAAGACCGTAATTTCCCCTAATCATGGTCAAAATACAATAGCCTATTCGGATAAACAACAGGCTGAGCCATTTGAGAACGCAGTGGTCTGTCAGTTCAGGCTGAACAACGGTTCTGATTACGAGGTCGATTGGGAAGAAAGAACTTAGAGATTGGCACGCAACGTGGAAAGAGTAACAATTTGTCGGAAAGTGACTCCAATAACTCCAGCAAGAATAGAAAACGTAAAAAAGTAAATAAAATTCACTATTGCCTTTGAAGTGTTAAAAAACCTCCCCGAAAATAGCTTTTTTCATTGATGGAAATAAGAAATATTTGTTTCGCATTAAAGTATTATCTGGAAAAATGGAAAACACTATTGTTACTGTGCTTCCAAAATTCAATAAGAAACACACCTTCCTCAATATTAGAGACTGTTGCAATCATGTCTCTGGTGTTAAAGACATATAATCACAATCTAATTTGCGACCACCTAAAATGTATGGATGTTTCTTCCCGATACCGGTGGTGGACTCATCAGTGGGAATCACCGGTATGTTTCCCAGACATCTTTTTTGTACTTTCCACAAACTTGGACCTTTATTTAAGTCCAGTTTTGCCGGAAAGCGTTGGTAAGATGTTAAGTTTCACAACATGCCCCCCCCCCAAAGGCATTTGCTTTCTAGCTTTAACTGTCAGACAGCCCAAGCCGTAAGAAAGCACAGGCCTAAAAAGTAAGTGGAATGAGCATCCTAGGTGATATTTCCAAAGTAGGGTACCGGCTTTAGCACAAAGCCGCTACTCAACGGCCTTCCATCTTGTCGTGTCTGCTCGGGTGCCATGTTGCAATCATGTCCCTGGTGTTAAAGATATATAATCATAATCTAATTTGCGACCACCTAAAATTTACGGTGGTGGACTCATCAGTGGGATCTACCGGTATCTTTCCCAGACATCCTTCTTGTACTTTCCACAAACTTGGGCCTCTATTTAAATACAGTTTTACCGGAAAGCGGTAGTAAGACGTTAAGTTCCACAACAAGACCCATATGCCTTTTATTTTCATTAGCGAAAACTGTAGAAAAGATTTTTCTTAGTTAACTTATGCATAAAGCCTTTAATAAACACGTCATTCCAGAAGAAGCTATTCGACTGACCAACAGGTTTCCATATTTGTCATAGAGCTCTGAATGAACTACAAGACAAGGCTAAAGCTGACCTGACATCAGTTATAAACAAAAAATTGCTATTAATTAAAAAAAGTGTCTCTTGTGATTTTTCCGTCGAGCTCATAGTTAAAAACATTTGAAAAATAGCATTTTTGTCACTTTTCAACATGAATAATTTTTGACTAAATATACATTTTCGAATTCTGCTTCCAACAATTGATTGTTCAAGTTAAGAACTACAAGCTGGGGTTAATCGCAGTGCGAAAATGTAATGTTTTTATTACTTTTTAACCCTACAAACAAATAACGTTTCATTAACACTCCCCCGAAGCCTTTGGGGGGGGCCCCAAGAGCTTCGAATTAAAGAAAGGAGACTCTCCCCTGCCTGCTGCATTAGGGACATGAATGTCGCTGATAACTCGCTTTCGCTTGTCATACTGACATCCAAAACGCCTTCGAAAAGTTTTGGCATCAAACTTTGATCTTTAAATTAAAACATTCCTGTAATGTAAACGATAACATAATATTATTTTCTGAAAAATTGTAAATTCACTGTCAATATCGATAATTTTTTTTCGGAAGTTAAACAAATCCAAGCTGAAGTGCCACAAGGGTTCCTGTATCATCCCTTCTATACTCTTTTTTCACTGCAGACATTCGCTGCAATAACAAAAAAACCATTCATTATACAAAGATATTTGCAAAAACATTTGGACAGTATAACGGCTGGCGTCTAACTGTGGAAAATCAAAATACATCCTGAATAACCTATAGCTATTGTAATTGGAAATCCAAAACTAAATATGAATGACATTAACATAGTTACAGATAATAACCAGGTGCATTGGAGTGACTCCATAAAGTACATGTGTAACACGACAGATAAAAAATTAATCTGGATAATTCACATTGAAACAAAATTGAATGATTATAAGCCAGCTTATAGTCAACTGCATCTTAGATGAAACTGGACCAAGAAGCTATCATTAAAACATAAAGTACTGCTAGACAAACAGGTAATAAGATCTAAACTCTTCTCAGCTCTGCGATTTGGCGTCAGGCTGCTAAAGACCATAGGCTGAAACTTTTTTCGGAACAAAATTCTAAGGAGAATTGAAAATGGACTATGGTACATTCTTTATGCCCAAATTAACAGAGATTTGCGTCTAGAAGCTATCGATGAATTTTTGGTAAAACAACAAAACAATCTTCTTAAAAATGCAAACTCATTCTAGTGCGCTAATACAGAATGACTTTTCGAAGGATCCTAATTCAAATTTGCACAAGCGTAAGAATGGAAACTTAAATACTTTCATTGGCCTCGTTAGCGTTGCGAAGATACTATAATGATAAACTATAAAAAACTACACACTTACAATTTATAGTGCCAGGTGAAGTGTTAGGTGTTGATGAAAAAAAAACAAAAAGAAACAAGAAATTAAAAAGAAAAGACTAAAAAAAACAACAAAAGAGAAAATGTTAAAAAAGAAGAAAAAAAAAATTTGCTAAAATATTTACATACAAAAAATGATCAAAAGTAATAATAAAAAGAAGAAAAGCATCCAAATCACACACTTGTTATATTTTTCTAAAGTGGATTGCAAAGAAAATTGTAGAGAGCTGAGCAGTTCTGCTAACCACGTCACGCATAGGTGAGGAAGAGTTCCGAGAGATATTAGCTCTATTTTTGGACAAAAACTAACATTTTTTAAATAATTTTTCAGGAACCTCTTAAGGTTTTTTTAAATTGTGTCAGTTGAAGTTTAAGCGACCTTTGTTAGCACCATTTATTCGATTCACGAAACAAAAGCTGAGAGACCTCACACTACGTATGGTAGCTCATTTTTCCGTAGGCTGAAAGGCCTTGAGTTTAGTAAAAATAATTCAAACTATTTTTAAATTTTAATAGAAAGCGACACTCAGTTTTACAACGTTAAAACTGAGAAAAACTTAGTGAATAGTCATATTTTGGAAGCTTCACTAAAATATAAGAATTCCTGCTACGTAACTACAACTATATTGATTTTTTCCATCGGTTATTTAAATAATTAGAACCTAAAACATTAACAATACCAATATAATAGATCAGAAGCATAACAATGCTAATATATAAATAAGTCGACAAGAGACAAATATAAAACTACCGAGGAATTACCTTATTAAACTTAATAATACACCCCTCTACTAGCAGTCTTGGAGAAACCATCGGTCAATATATAGACATACTCTAGGAACAAAAAGAATTTAAAATAATCAACAGTTGACAAGGTAATCAAAGAAAGTGTTGAACTTTTAAAATGCTGAAACAAGAGATTTCGAAAATTGTGGTTATTACTCAAAGAGGTCAAACAATTTCAAATTACGAGATGATCGACATTGAATGATTGTCATTTATGGTGAGGTGCAAAGGACCTAAGTATTGACGATTAAAACAAGAATTTTTATTTATTCATTTATTCAAAATTCATAAAATATGCTGAGACAGTACGGCTGCAATATTGACACTGGAGTTCAATGTAGTAGCTTCACGACTAGTGTTTAAGTACAAGAAGGTATGTGATAATCTAACAAATAACGGCTGCACCATCTAGCTCGTGTGGATTCCGGTTCACTCGGGTATATACGGGAACAAATGCTGAAGGAAAATCTATGGAATGAAATGCACCAAGGAGTAGATAATTGGATCTAATAAAGAAAAAGGAATTGAGGATCGTAGTAAGATTGCTAGCTGGACATTATTACTTGCGAGGCCATCTTCATAGGACTAGCATCAAAGATGGTACCTGAAGGAGGATGAAACAGTTGACAATCTTCTCACCATGTGACGAACTAAAGCAAAGACATTGTGTGGATTCACAAACACAAAATAGGTGATCATCCTTGAATAATATGGGGTCATGCTGGCATATAATGTGCTCAACGAGGCTTAAGCAGCGAAAATCGAGTATCACCACTCTTACTTATGCATCCATTTAAGATCTATATAAGATCATTTTCTATTAACAAAGAAAATAATAAATTTTAACACATATTATTAACCATTCTGTAGATGAAAAGTTGTAAGAATTTATTTTTATAGCGTTAACTTCACATTTTACTTGAGAATAAAATTAATGTCACAATCCCAAATAAAAAAGTTCATTTTAGTCCTCTGTCAAACCCGGAAATCCCAAAGGTCGTGATAAATTTATTCACGAAAAATTTAATATAAATTCGACTCAACGTTACAAAAAAACTACTTGACAAATCAGATGTCGTGAGTTTGTTACGCCTACAAATTTTTATGGGTTTATAAATATTAATCTTTAAAATTAGCAGAACTAAATTGAGGCAATGCCATTATTTTATTGGAAAGAAAGCTTTAGTATATTTATTAATAATTTAAAGTTTTTTAATTTATAATCGGGATTTAAAATATTGAATCTGTACTCCTTGCGCTTTTGATGTTAATGTTATGATGGTGTGAGCACACCACGAATGGACAGTATGATATGCTTTCGCCAAGTCATCGAACACATAAACAAAATAAACTCTTAAATGGTTAATTTATTTTATTTATTTTTAGTATAAATGGAAGATCTCACATATACAGGGTGAATCATTTCATACAGAAGCTGTAGTGTTCGACGTTAGTCTTTTGGCGGTAACCTCCTATTTAACCTAAGTTTATTAAAACTTAAAAAAAATTTTTTATGGGGATACCTATAGTATACAAGCCAGCAACAGATTTTCGTGACCAATTTCCTCTTGGGCGATTACTTGTGAAATGCTTCAGACGATTGTGCCATGAAGCCTTGTGAACGTCAGCTGCCGCTACATGGGTGGGTGGAGCAGCGGCAGCCTTCCACTCGCGTTAAAAAAAAATTGTTTTTAATCATTTCCTCTCGACTGAAAATTTGTCAAATAATAGTTAACACAATTATTTGAAGATAAAAAAAAGTCAGCTGGCTGTTCCGTGGTGGATTATACATCAGCTGGTCACACGAACATGCAAAAAAAAATTTTTTTTGTTCAGTGATTTCCTCTCAGTTAAAAATTTGTCAGATGATAGTTTACATGCTACTTTGAATAAATAAAAACGTCATCTGGATCTATGTTGGTGGAAAAGTCGTCAGCTGATGCAGTGAAAGCTGCAGCGTGGGAGACAGACGTGAGTGCCGATCGCCTACTTAAATACGTAAAAAACTAAATTAATTAACTAATTTATCACAACTTTTCTCTCTTTCTCTAATTTTCTAGAAGGATTTTCATACTACATGGTATATGAAAAAGGAGTAATCTGGCGATTTCTAAACCTTTTGTCATAGGCGTTCCATATTAAAAATAAGAAATTAGAATTTTCTAAAAAGTTCTTCACCTTGTTTCATAGACCTCTCCTGAGGAAATTAACAAAGGTAAAATTAATTAAATAAATTATGAAATCGTAGAAAATAAACCTAAATTCGTACAAATTATAAACATAAATTAATACTATGAAATATATAACGCTAGAAAGTTCGTTACAATATTATAACCTTGAAACTGACCTCGAACACATAATTCAAGGTTATTTCAAATTAAACATTGTTTTTTTTTAACTGTTTTATTTAGCTTGCCTTGTTTGTGTTTTGTGTGGGTCAAATTTATTAATTGAAGTCTTACCCCTTTAGTTCTGATGACAATACCATTATTTCTATTCAGTATCATTGTAAATTCAAGATAGCCGCTGCCACAAAATTGCGGATTGCATATTTTTTTACAACCCCTCAATATGGAGATCAAATGAGAGGGCTTGACTAGTAGAATATAGTACACCAAAAAAAAAATTTCAAATCTAAGATCGCCGCCCCACAAAATGGCGGATTATAAATTCTTTTTCAATCCCCTCAATATGGCATCAAATGAAAGGGCTTGATAAGTAGAACACAGTACACTTTAGAAAAAATATCTTAATCCAAAATGGCGTCCGGAACAAAAATGGCGTATCATAGAATTTAAACAGACCTTAAAACTGAAATCCAGGTATCCTACGCT
Source organism: Diaprepes abbreviatus (assembly GCA_034092305.1). Classification (NCBI taxonomy): domain Eukaryota; kingdom Metazoa; phylum Arthropoda; class Insecta; order Coleoptera; family Curculionidae; genus Diaprepes; species Diaprepes abbreviatus. Next base: position 8,443,835 of record JASJET010000129.1, read on the forward strand.
ATGCTACGTTAGATCTAGGGACCGGGAAGGCCTAAGGAAAAACCTTTGTTGGCTGTTCATTGATCATCAAAAATATCTTACAAAACCTTAATTTCCTTAATTACTTATCTAAATGATCTCGCTCAAAAGTCACATAATAAATACAATACAGAAATTACTAACCAAATCACTACTCCAATCAGTAATGCACGAAAGTCACCGTTACAATTTTATTAAATATTGAAAATGCCCCTTTGGTTACTTGACGGTAACCGAAGCGATTTAGATTTATTCTCAACATTTTCTACTACTGTAGTAATTAACCATATTTCTTGAATAATTCGATCCTGTAACTCGTCTATGTCATTTGACTTAGTTTGAAAAATTTTACCTTTAAGGTAACCCCCCCCCCACAAAAAGAAGTCAAGAGAGTTTAAGTTTGGAAACATCAGAGGCCACTCAATAAGCCTCCCTCTTAAACAGGCTGAAGATTAAAATATTTTACCTAAAATAACTGACACACTTCTTCTTGGGTTCTTACCCTATTGTCACATCCTATTAGCACGAACGGTTGTATCCTCAGTAAGTTTAATTTTTAGTTAAAATTAAGTCAAGGTCATTGAATCAGTTATGCTGATAAATTATCATTGTATTTTATTTCCAATTTTAACCATCGATAAATCGAAGACAATTACATTTAGGTTTAGGACATGCAATAGATAAAATGTTCAAAATTTTGCTGGAAGTCCAAAAGTGTACCAAAATTAAGGGGATCGCCATCTAAATACTTAAAGTTTATTATATCACAGCTTCTTTCGAGCCATTCTATATAATTTAATATTGGTCCGGACGGTCTATCTTTATCCACATACTGTTTTCTTTTTATAACCTTTATGATCACAATTTGTCAAATAATTCAAGTTACTTCAACGAACTTTCAAACTAAACTGTTCACAAAAGCCGATCTGGACCCTTTTTGCCGATACTAGAAGATCTTTTTAGATGAATTTTTACACTACATGTTATAATAAAAATAAGAAAAAATAATTCGGCGATTCCTAGATCTTCTGCCATAGGTGTTCTATGTCGAAAATAAGGAAATATAATTTTTTAAAAAGTTCCAGACTTTTCATGGACGCCTCATAAGGAATTTAACAAAGGTAAAATTAATTAAATAATTTATAAACTCGTAGAAAATAAACCTAAAAATCTGCAAACTACAAATACGAACTAATACTATGATATGTATAACGCTATAAAGTCCGTTACATTGCCCCCTTCCAAGCCTTGATCATCCCGATCAACCTTCTTGATCTTGAAAATGGACCAATATGTCAAGATCCACGACTTTCATCCTCGCATGAGAGTTTTTCTGAATTCGGTATACCAGATCGTTTACTACCATCACACAGGCGGAAGTGGAATCAGCGATAAATAGACTCAAAAATAACAAAACCCCCGGACCAGACCAGATACACGGAGAAGTTCTCAAATTAATTGACTCAGAACAAATAAAACTACTATCTTCTTTAACAAAATTTACATGAACGGTCAAATACCAAAAGACTGGCTACTGTCGACATTCATCCCGATTCCCAAAAAAACGAACGCAACTAAGTGCTCCGATCATAGAATAATCAGCTTGATGAGCCACGCTTTAAAAGCTTTTCTTAACATCATTCAAGCACGAATATATAGAAAACTCGATGAAAACGTAAGTTAAACGCAGTTTGGCTTCAGACAGGGACTAGAGAGGCCTTGTTTTCCATGCAGGTTCTGATTCAAAGAGCACGTGACATCAATGCCGACGTCTTTGCATGCTTCATAGATTTTGAAAAGGCATTTGATAAAGTGCAGCACAGTAAACTGATTTCAATCCTACAAGAGACAGGAATCGACGACAGAGACAGAGAGATAATATCAAAGCTATATTCACAACAAAAGGCTATTGTACGAGTTGAGAATGAGACAACAGAAGAATTTATTATAAAGAGAGGAGTACGCCAGGGCTGTATACTGTCGCCACTTCTATTCAACGTATACTCAGATCATCTCTTTAAAGAAGCACTGGGCAACATAGAAGATGGAATTATTGTAAATGGAGAAGTAATAAACAACCTAAGATACGCGGACGATACCGTTCTTAAAGCCGATACTGCAGAGGGACTTCAAAGAATTATCGACCGAATAGTGACAGCTTGCAACAGATATGGTATGAAGATAAACTGCAAGAAGACGCAAACGATTATTGTCAGTAAAAACGACGTCGGCAATATACAGTTTACTGCCAACAACATAACTCTCACAATGGCCGAGACGATCACATATCTAGGCTGCACGTTGAATAAGGACTGGGACCACTCTCGAGAAATAAGAAGCCGAATCGAGAAAGCAAGAGGTACTTTTAATAAGCTGCGCAACATACTCTGCAACCTATCCCTCAATATACATACGCGGATCAGGATTTTGAAATGCTATGTACTCTCAACTCTCTTATATGGAGCAGAAGCCTGGACCCTTACCGATGTAAACGTATAGATGCATTTGAGATGTGGTGCTACCGCCGCATGCTTAGGGTTCCTTGGATACACCACGTATCAAACGAAAACATTTTACAACGTATCGGTGGAGAACTGGAATACCTCACAAATGTCAAATGCAGAAAATTGGAGTACTTTGGACATATCATGCGGAATGAGAAATATCGCCTGCTCCAACTTATCCTGCAGGGGAAGATGGAAGGCCAGAGATCAGCTGGACGAAGACGAATATCATGGCTGCGCAACCTACGAACATGGACTGGAATGACATCAACAGGTGTGTTCAGAGCAGCAGTGAATAAAGTAATATGGACCAATGTGATCCAACATCCAAAGAGGATAGGCACTTTAAGAAGAAGAAGATCGTTTAGTCGGGTCACTACATTGTACGGACCTTTCTATGATTTCTGAAATTTTGGTGAACGCCCTTTGGTTCTTTTCGAATTGTACAACCACACTTCACCAACCATGAATCCACCAGTTTTGGCTTGAGGTCATAGTGAGTCTTCACATTCCGTCGCTTTCTATTTGTAGTCATCGCACTACCTTCTCGAGGATGACCTGTGGGATATTCTTTTTTCGCATTCCTTTCTCAGTCGCGGTCCCTCTCGACCTACCTTTTCGAGGATAACCTGCAGAACTTTCTTCTTCAGTAGTCCGTTTTGCTTTCACGGTCCCTCCCGACGTACCTTCTCGAGAATGACCTGTAGAACGTTCTTCTTCTGTTGCTCCTTTCGCGATTACGGTCCCTCTCGTCCCATTTTCCACGGTCGCCGCGAGTACTACTATCTCTTCTATAACGGCCCTCTCTGCCATCGCCTCCACTAGAAGTAATACCGGTAATTTCGATAAAAGTGACCATTGTATCCGCACTAGTAACAGCGCGGGTTATTCGAATAGTAACTGCGACCCTGACCCCTTCTTCTTGATCTTGCATAAGTCACTCTAATGCAACCGCCGCACACTTCAACTCTATCATAAGCCTTGACCGCAACTGCAGCATCTCTTTTATCTTTGTAAACAGCAAATCCAAAATAGGGGATTGTGTTACATAACCAGACTTTGTTAAGTTCACCATAAGGGGGCTGGACTTTCTCTAAGTCATTTCTTTGAACTTTATCACCTATATCAGCGATAAAAGCCGATAACCATCAGAATCACAGTCAGGAGCAGTACTGCTAGTGTAGCGGCTTTGTACATGCCTTTCTTGGCCACACTTCCAACAATGAATTCTATTTCTGCTATGGAATGTTGTGTTTTTGTTGTCATGTGTTTTTCGTTTGTTTAAATATTTTTGCAACTTCTTCACTAGCCTCATGAAGATTTCCTCTTTGATCTTGCGATAATCCCGAAAAACGTTGACTCTTCTTATGACTTTTTTTAAAATAAATAATGAATTTATTCCAAAATTTACTGCCTCATTGTATACGCCTAAAACAATGCACCAAAAATCTAAAACATACGTTAGAAAAAAGTTTAAGAATGTTTCATAAATTACAATTTCAAACAGATAAATTAGGCAGAGGAAATTGCTAACGATCGTTATTGTAAGTAAGACAAACGTTACACTTACAATGCGATATTTAATTAGTATTGCCCCACATTTACCCGAAACATTTGTACACCTGAAACAGCTCGGATCGCTGTAATTACACAAGTTGCATAAACCCTTTTCGTGCTGGTTAACAAGCCGTCAAGAACTGGCAAGGAAATATCTCGGCCTGTCTTTTCACACTGTCACTAATTTCCTTTTACCATGTTCGAAATCTTTGCGCAAACAAGGGAAACAGGGTTAAGCAAAGTTTAATTTTATCTACACGTGTAAAAGGTGTGTTTATTTTTAATCACGTTTCCTATTATTATTTGCATTTTTATGTTTGAAGAAAAACCTCTTTTTTAAAGTTGGTATAATTTGAAAACAAAAATTATGGTAGGATCGTTCGCCAAACATTCTAGAGATATAATAATTTTATGCAAATTCGTTTATGTGTTTAACAATAGCGGCTGTTACTTCAAGATTTTGAACTATTAACCTAAAAGTGACAAATCTCAAAATTCAAAAGTGATAGAGGATCTTGGAGAATAATGGCTACAGCGGAATAAGATGGTCAAATCTGCTCCCAACACACTACGGCCAGCACTGCGTTCGATAACCGATATCAAAAGATGCCTGTGTGCAAATTTTCAGTCTGCATAGGCCCTATAACGGTTTAAAGAGGTTGTGTTCACTTTTTTCGACTTCATTTTTTTACTGGCAAAATTTTGCATCAAAAAATTCACACAGGTTTATATTCTGGTTGTAAACATTCATGATTTTTTTCAAATTTCTCGAGCGCTAATCAAAACCAAGAAAAAGTTTTAATTTTTCAACCCTTTTTTAGGTTAGGTTCAAAAAGCCTTAAAATAATGATTTTTTATGTATTTTTTTTCGTCTTTTCGAATGCCGCCCATAGAATAACGATTTTGGTGTGTCTTTGGCCCGCAATGTGTTTTCTGTGGGTCTGGCGCTGCTCATTTATCCACCAGAATAACGACCCATGAATAGCAGCCTTGGTGATTCCAAGGTTCTGGTTTAATCAATGTGGTAGCAGACCTGCCTGAATGGTCCTTGTATTCTGGCACCCAAGCAAGAGTAATCTTGTTATGTTTTGCCAGGGCGATAAGATTTTGAAACCAATCCCAGACCTGTTTTGATGTTATTTGATATACTACGATAGCTTTAAGTGCCGCTCGACTATCGAATAAAATGAGAACGGTCCTGTCCCTTCTTGAGATTCTCTCGCAGCCAGTTACCAATAGCATGTGTTTCTGACTGAAAGATGGTGACTTGGTGCCCCTTTTTATAAACTTGTTAGGTTTCTTGCGTTGACCATGTTAGTATACACATTACCACATATTAGTACTGGCAAAACGCACTAATTGTAGACTGTGTAGTCATGCCTAGAGAATAAAGTACGTCAATTTTTCGAGATTGCACTATCTTTATATTAGATGTTATTTTTGGTCTAACTATATATAAGCGGTCAATGATCTGTGCATGCATATCTCTCAAATGGATGTTGATTTGGTTGAGAAACGTTGCATTAATTTTGTTCCTTATTTGTAGACCATGTCAGATTGCTCTGGATCTGGTACTTGGTTTCTTGATTATGTTATGCAGCTCCGATGGATTTATGTTAAATAGTAATTGATCATGTATAAATATTAAATGGCTTTCATAAACCCAATCGACTTTTAAGTCTGTGGTTGACCTGTCTATTTTATGGAATGTATCCTGCAATACAGTGTATCCCTCTCTGGACCCCCCTTTTTCTATCTATGGGTACGTGTTGCTGAATATTTTTAAAAATACATTTGAAAATATTTTTCATAATATCAATATAGCTATAGTTTCTTATGGATGTTAGTACTGCCTTAATTTTCACCGAGTCAAATGCCTTTCAATAATCATTCGTATTTCCATTTATATATCGCAAACATTAAAGCCTACAAGTACTAAAATAAAATTACCTCTTAATGTGCAGATATTTACCAGTTACTGTTTTCCATTGCTTACATATACCACTGAGATACAATACCAAAAACGTTATTTTGTGTCGATACTTTTGGACACTAAATATTGAAATATTAATTAACGTGATTGCCATGACAATTTAACTATATTTTCAATAAAATTTAAAGATTTTTTAAATTTACATGTCAATGTCAAAATATTTCCAATAACTGTAGCAAAAAACTAAGGGCTGACCAACATTTCGTGGGTGGTCGATATACTTAAAGTAAGTATTAGGTAGTTTATTAGAAATACAGCCCGCTATCTTAGATAATGGTTAATTAATAAAGTCTCACCCCTTTGTGCTTAAATACAAACAAGGGAACGTCGAACCGCATTGATCACTAAACTACCCTAATAATTAATTACTACCCCAATTCAAATTTTATGAGGTTAACCACAAATTTGTTTATGGAATATTTTTGGTTAAATTTAGGATAAAAGTTATTTTTAATTATTTACACTCTTAAGATCTTTATATATCAAATTTCAACATCTTTGCCTGCCAAAAATTATATATATAAACAAGTTTCTAAAAAAGTATTTAATTTTACCAGAACATACCTTGACATTTTGTTTATTTATTAATAATGAAATGAAATTTTTACATCGTCTATTTAGATACTTAGGATACATGGAATGCAAGTGTGTTTTATTTTTTATATTTTAACAAAAACGAAACAAAGCATAAATTCAATTTTATGTTTAAGAGGATATTCAATTTTTGATTTATTAACAGGATCGAATACTTAATATTTTTCTTTAAATTAAGCTGGTGTAAATGTGACTCAAATTTCCTATATCCGTTCTGTCGTTAACAGTGTTTTTATCTTTTTTAATTTCTATCATTTCCTTTAATTGCAATTTTTGATAATTCATATCTTTGATTTTAATTATGGTATTGTTATAATCGAATGTATGTTTAACGCTCTTAAGGCGTTTTTCGTATATTTAGATCTAGTAAAAGATATTAAATTCTATGCTGAACAGTATGAGGAACAAAAAATTAAAAATGATGAATATGAAAAGGAAATATCCAATTTAAAGATGGACAACAAAAGACTTAATGATGAAATTAGTAAGATAAAAGGAGTCGCAGCTTTGCACGATAAAAATGATAGAAGGGCAAATATCGTCGTTGTGGGAGTTAAATATGAAATTGGAGAGGGGGTAAATGTATCCAAAACGGTTGTACCAAAAATTGAAAAAGTGATGAAATATGTGAATCCAAATCTAAAAAGAAATGATATTGTTATAAGACTATCGAACACTAAAAAAGAAAACTGTCCAGTTATAATCGAGTTCAAAAATAAGGATGACAAAAGGGAATTTTTGGAAGAAAGAAAGCTTAAGGGACGAATTACTTCAGCAGAGTGTGGATTACCGGGGGAAAACTTGACCCTCTACTTCAATGAAGATCTATCACTGGAAGAGCGTAACCTCTTCAAAAAAGCACGAGGACTCAAGCAAAAGGGATTTAAATATGTTTGGGCGAAAAATGGTAACATTCTTGTTAGACAGAGTGATGATAGTCCAATTATAAAAATTAAAAAGGAAAGCGACATTGATAGCTTAGTGGATCAGTAAAGTTATATAAGTAAATATTAATTTAGCGATTTATTGCTATTAAAACACGACTATGGCTGTGTACGATATATTGGACGATTATCAGTCTGTAAAAACTTTTAATTGTGATAGTATAAATGAAATGGACCTTTTGATTAGCTCTAATAGTCCTGAAACATATATTAATATTATTCATTTTAATATACGTAGTATTTCAAAGAATTATGAAAATTTGGTGGCTTTCCTTGAGTCATCATCGTCTGAATTCGGCATAATCGTACTTTCAGAGACGAGGATTGTGCATGATTTGAATTGTTTCGCTTTAGACGGATATGATATTTTTTATAATGATAGTCAGCTAAATAAGTGTGATGGAACCATTGTCTTGGTTAAGTCTGATTTGTTCCCAAGTTTTGAGGTTATTACGGTGAGAAACACAAAATTCTTAAGGGTTATCTTGAGACAAAATAATATTGATATGGGAGTGACTGCAGTGTACAGATTGCCTTTTTTAAATGCCGACGAGTTTGTAGCTGATCTGCAGGTTTTTCTTGAGGGACAAATGTCAAAAAATCCTATTGAAGTGTTCTGTGGTGATATAAATATAGATTTGAAGGATGTAGGTAGTGAAACTACCTGTAATTATCTGAATTGTTTGAGTGGCATGGGATATGTCAGTCAAATAAATAATATTACTAGACAAGACCGTTTCTCTAGATCATGCATTGATCATTTTTTTATTTACAATAAGCTTAATTACAGTAATGTAAAACCTATTGTATTGATTTCTGGCCTTACCGACCATTTCCCGATTATACTGAACATTGACTTTAAAAATATGAATAATAAACCCATTATTACTAATCACAACTCTCATCCCATAATAAAAACAATAGATCACATAAAATTACAAAATCAAATCAACAATGAAAACTGGGATTCCGTTTACGGTTCTGATATTGATTCATGCACCGAAATTTTTATTCAAAAAATAAATAAGTGTATTTCTCACTCGACTAAACAAAACAAATTAAAAATACAAAGAAAAAAAAGGAATGGATTACTATGGGTATTATTACATCTATTAAAAATAGAGATAAACTTAAAAAGATAGCGGACAAGAGCCCAGAGAATATCGAAGCCACAGAAAAATTTAGAAGATATAGAAATCTGCTTACAAACCTTATTAAAAAATCGAAATATGCGTTTTTCAGAAGCAGGCTGGTTGACTGTAAAGGTGACATTAAGAGAACATGGGAGGTGATTAGGCGAGCTACCAATGAGAATGGTGGGTCTGAGGGAATATCACTGATTAAGGATGAGGGTGAGCTTGTTTGTGATAGCCTGCGAATTACTAATATTTTTTTGGATTATTTTGGAGGTATGGGCAAGGACTTGGCGGAAAAAATTAAAACAAACAATTACAATTTCTTTAGTAAACGTATTTCGAATTCCATGTTTTTGCATCCCATAACTGAGAGTGAGCTAATTACCGTAATAAATTCTTTAAACACTAAAGCGGCGGCTGGTAATGACAATATCTCTCCTAAAATATTGAAAGATAATCATATTTGCCTTATAAAGCCTCTTTTACATTTAATAAATTTGATATTTGAAAAAGGAAGATATCCTGCAATTTTAAAGAACGCGGTTATCGTTCCAATTTATAAATCGGGGGATCAATTAAATAAGGAAAACTATCGACCTATTACGATGACTAGTTCGATCAGCCGGCTTTTTGAGAAGTGCATTAAACTCAGATTGGATGATTTTTTGAAAGAAAATAAAATTTTGTCTCTTTCCCAGTATGGATTTCGGTCGGGAGTAGGCACGGAAGATGCAATAGTGCATGTAACGGATTATATAATTCGTGGGTTTAATACAAAATTCAAAACACTGGGGATATTTGTTGATTTGGCTCGTGCATTTGACACTGTGACGCACCAAAAATTAATGAGTAAACTTGAAAGTATTGCCATTCGAGGTATCGTGTATGATCTGTTTGAGTCATATATAACTAATCGAACACAGAAAGTGAGAATAAATGAAACACTAAGTAAAACAGGTAATGTGGAGTTTGGAGTACCGCAGGGTACAGTATTGGGTCCTGTCCTGTTCTCTCTATATATAAATGATCTTTTTACTGTTCTTCCAAATGAAAATAGTGAATGTATTTGTTATGCCGATGATACAGTTATTTTAATTAAAGGTAAATCTTGGCAGGAGACATTTCAGAGAGCAGAGGATTACTTTTCGAGGGTACGATTGTGGATGGATCAGAATCTTCTGACTATTAATGTCAGTAAAACTGTCTAAATGGCCTTTTCTATGAATAATAGAGTTAATACTGTATATCCTAATCTTTTAGTACATAATTATGAATGTCTTATGGGTGAGAAACAGTGCGGATGTATTGAGTCTGTAGCAGCGGCGGACAAGGTTAAATACTTGGGGGTGTTCATTGACCGGAATCTCAGATATGATGCTCACGTAAACTATATCACTAAGAAACTTCGAAAGACTATATACAAGTTCTACCAACTGAGAGAATTCCTGTCTTTGAAGCTATTGCGAATGACTTACCAGGCTTTGATTGAGTCAGTCCTCGCATATGGTTTGAATGTTTGGGGCAGTGCATGTGGTAGCATTCTTTACCCGTTGACTGTTACTCAAAAGTATATAATAAAAATATTCTTAAATAAATCAAGGCGGTTTCCATCAGACTTGTTATTTGAACAAGCTGACCTTTTAACTATTAGACAATTGTATTTTAAAAATGTTTTAAAATTTATGAAGAAGTGTGATAAATATAAAAGTCCGATTATGCACAATGTTCATACCAGGTCTGTTCACAATGGAGGCCTTACCTTTCCTGTGGCATTATACACGGCTTCGCAGAGGCATATTATGTATATCGGTCCAAAGATATTTAATTTGTTACCTTTAGAAATAAAATCTATTGTAAATGTATATTCTTTTTGTGTGAAAATATCTACGTGGATAAAGGCAAACCAACATCAGATTGTTAATGCAGTGCCGTTATTGAATTAGTATTGGAAATGAAGATGATTTTAGGTATTGTTTTTTTGTGCTAATATTTTTTAATATGATTGATATGTATGTATGTGATGTTTTCTTTTTAAATAGGTATAAGTTTAATTTATTTAATTAATTTTAATTTGACTTGAATTTTAATTGTTTTATTTTGTGACAGTGTATTAAAAAGTAAGCGTTTGTTATTTGACATCCAGACAAGCTGCTTGTAGCTTATGGATTCAAAAAATACATGGATGTAGAAAATTATTGTAACTATCTTATTTAGTGGTAATAAAATTATTATTATTATTATTATTATTATTCAATCTGTTCTTTAGCAATTGGCTTGTCATGTCGATTTATTTTTTGGGACAATTTGAATAAGGGATCGAAATTCGTTTTTTAATTATTTCGATGATAGTCTTTTTTATTAAAGATTCATTCGCCTTTAAAAAAATTATTGATACATTTAATCTATCGAAAATATCTTCAAGATGGTGGCACATCCGGTTATACACGTAATTGATGCCTTCTTGGTTATTTTAAATGGAACAAACTATATGTTATTTCTTTTTAGATTCTACGCAAGAATATAAACATATTTTATATATATATATATATATATATATATATATATATATATATATATATATATATATTGTCCTCTACTTAATTCCAAGTGTTTTTGACATATTTTTAATTTGATGTCAAATATGGTGTAACAAAATTTACACCGTGAAAAGCGGCGTGGCCATGTTAGGGATTAATCTAGCCTATTCAAAAATAGAAAAATATATTATAAGCAAAACAAGACTCTGGAATTTGGAAAACATAAATTTATAATGGAGGTAACAATGCAATATAAGCAAATGAAATATGGAGGTCATGGCTTCGCCATAGAAAAAGGGGATGGTCCCAGATGAAATGGGGTGGCGACCTCAGGGGAATAGGAGGATTAAAGTGGAAACGAGCAGCTCAAAGCAAAGAACGATCGCGAGAATTAGGAGAGACCTATTTCCAAAGTAGAATCGAGAACGTCTTAAAAATAATAAAAAAGAACTTGCTGAATAATTCTTTATTTTTCAACACTGCTAAGTTATACTGTTAAATAAGCAAATAAAATATGACAGAAAATTTATAACTAACAAATTCGATACATAAGATTCTTTTTTATCAAGAATTTCTGCGATCAAGTGAAATACAGAGTGTTTCCAAAAGGTATGTACAAAACTCTAGTCCAAAATTGATGAGGGTAAAATATCAGGATATAGCCTAATTTAAATACACCCTGTATTTCATTAGTAAAGAGAATTAATATTTCACTAAAACCTATGCATCACTGTGCAGTTGAGTAGTGTTGCAGCTTGACTTGTTCGAGACCACACAGCTTCTCACCAGTGCATTAACACACGAAATTATTATTATTTTATTTTTCGTTGTATTTTGATGATAACAACCGAATTAATTTTGTAAATTAAGTCTATTCCGTTCTTTTTTTTTGTTATGGGTTGCATAATTTTCTGGCATCCTATCCCATGATCATGGAATAACCAGGATTTACGGAATGTTTAGCACCAGTAGATACTACAGTTTGTTTTCGTGTTAAATTTTATTTCATCTTTTTTTTAAGGTTAACATTGTTACTAATAATGTTAATAATTTAAATATTTGGAACTTACCGTATCATTGAGTCACTACCTACTGATAAATAATTTTATTTTATTAAAGTTATATGAATTTAAGGACGTGATCTTATAAGTATTGTTGTTTGTATGAAGACCGCTCATAGGAAATTTTATAGCACTAAACCTTTTTCCTGGGTACCAGGGAAATGTGATCATATTATGAGTTTCTGTGATGTATATTTCTATGACTCAGGGCCGTATCCTTAAGATTTACTCCCCTTAAAACCTTAAAAAGGCGAAAAATAAGATATAAACATATAAACAAACAGCTGTCAAAGAAGATAGAATAAACTTTGAATATCAGCACTACTTTTTTCCATACTCTACTAGCCGACCTAGCATTTGATGTCGCTGGTTGAGTATTGCTTTTCTAGATATTTTCCGTAGGATAAAGAAATGTAACAGAATATTAAATAGTGGAATTTTCATCAATTTACACCATTTACTGTTTTGCACTATTTTTTGGTTCAGGAAATGCGTAAATGAGTTAATTGTTGATTCGGGGTTCAGTGTAAGAGACTGTTTGCATAGCAATATCACTGCCAATCTTTCAACTAAATTTTTAACGTGTGACATCCAGTGATTCTTTGGTATGCATTTTATTTTAATTTGGTTTTTAGCAAAAATCGTTCCTTTTCTTAAAGACCGATGGAAAAGCAATGGCGTATTAGCTATTAAGACACTTTTTGGATATTTTACTCCACCTGAAAAAAAAATTAAGTGAATTGTTTGGCCGTGTAATAATACTCTTCAGTGGTTTTGGTGCTGTACACCATTTGGTATTGTTGGATTTTGGGCTTACTGCAGTGGAAACTCATTTTTGGAGATAATTCACGCCAATTCCTCGGCCATCTTATCAAGATGTACGTTGCCTGCCGAATAACGAAAAATTCTTCTGGCTATTACTGCTGTATTTAAATCTAGCAAAATCGTTCTTTTTCTAAAAGACCGTTGTAAAAGCAACGGCGTGTGAGCTACCATGACACTTTTTGAAGATTTTACTCCACCTGAAAAAGGAATTAAATGCATCATTTGGCCGCGTAATAATACTCCTTAAAGGTTTTGGTGCTGTATCTGTTTGATTTTGTTGGATTTTGGGCTTACTGTAGTGGATTTGGGAATAATTCACGACATTTCCTCGGCCATCTTACCAAGAACTACGTTGCCTGCGGAATAACGAAAAACCCTTCAAATAAAAGGTAAGTAAGTAAATAAATTATTATTTATACACTCCCATAAAAGGGGAAGAAAGTGTAATATGTTGTAGAATGGGTGAAATATGTAAATATATAACTTTTTAAATAGATCATATATTTTTTGTAGCAATTACAGATGTATTTAAATCTAACTTGTATCTAAACTCTGGTGCTTTTGTTTTAGTATTTATTATTGAATTTCTTTTCAGTTAATTGTGAGATTTTGGCGTAAAAATACCAATTTAGTAACTTTATTATCATTGTTATCTCATTGCTATGTAAATTTGTATTGTTCTTGCCTCAGTTCTAAGCCTGGATATAGTGTGAAAACATTTTAATTCGATTGTCTCAAGAATGGTTGTTCGAAGCGACATCTATTATGTATTACTTTCTTGGATAAAAGATGTCAAAAAAATAATAATTTCTAAGTAAAAATTTAATATGTCGAAGCACCAAAAAGTTAAACTTTGGGTATAGGTGAAGTGCTCTGGTGGTGCCCTCTATCATAGACAGCCAGATTGTAATCAGATCTTGATTTTTCATTCCAAGGAACCTTAAAGTGACAAATTTAGTGCACATCAAACTATTAATAAGATAAATATTTACCATAAAGTTTTAAGAAAATTTTAACTTTGGACATCTGGTATTTCAGAAACTATCAACTTTTAGACTAAGCTTAATTGGCTAAGTCCTCTTACTTTAGCATCAAAAATTTGCGCTAGTATTTTTTTGCACTCTATCATTCATTATTTCTTCACAGAGAATTTTTCTCAGAATAATTCACTATCCCAAATAAAAATTAAAATTCCAGTCTCTCTATCCTATTAAAAACTTTCTCATTATAGAAATTGCCAACGATAAGTAATTTATTAAGGAAAAACCGAGCGGAAGGAAAAATCATTTGAAAACAGCAGCCCAGGTGTTGCATTAGTCTCCCGTCCAACCTGGAAAGTTTTATCTATAAATCTTCAACGGTATAAAGAATGTATAGCCCTTTAGGGATGCCTCGCTTTATACTCTGTGGAAAACATGTTTATATTTCAGAATTTTACCTGTGGAGTTCAATGATTTATATGCACTTCTAAAATTTACCACCTTTTTCCAGTTTTGAATTTTCATTTGACTTTTGTTACAGCAAGGAAATAAAAATCTTTACAAATTGAATATGCCATCTCGTAAAAATATGCTATTATTTTAACAAAAAATTTTGTAAAATAATGTTGACACAAGTTATATTTTCGGTATTATCGTTTTACAGGGTGTCTCTTTATCTCCCTTAAATCTCTGTTGCTTATTTCTTGATGGCAGGATCACCAATCATGTGAGCCCTGTTCTTGAGGCGGTTTTTCTATATGATTCTGTCCCTAAGATCGCTGGAATGTCGCCATATTTCCAATATATCAACAACTTTGTAACTAAAACTTTGGTGAAAGCATCTGAAATCAAAAAAGAAAACATTTTAGCTGATTCCTTCAGAAACTAAACATCCGAAGTTGCTTCATATATTCGACATCCTCGAGTAGATCTTTATATTTTTGCCAATTGATAGACGTTTTCCTATCTAAGCCTCATTTTGGGCTCTAGAATCCCCATATGTTATAAGTTATTTTAAATGTCCAACAAATTAAAAATATTTTTGTATAGGTATGTAAAAAATACAAAATACATTTCAATAAAAAAATAAACAGAAACAATTTATATTAAAAACTATTTGATTAAATGTTCAAATTGTTTTTCTTCAGCCTTAAGGATATTTCAATTTTTTTGTCCACTCAGAACACTAAGCAAAGTTTTCCATTCCAAACCATAGAAGGCTAATAGGCAAGGGATTCTTTTGTGCATAGTTTCGAACCTTTTATTGAACGAATTGAAATATTCAGACTTTATTATTCGATTGTGATAGTAATCTTTTGGCTAAATTAACTAAATAATTTAACAGAAGTAGATTCTTGCGGCGAACCAATAATTTGTAAAGTGAAACGGAGTCGACTGCGTAGCGCTACAGCCTCAAATATTAACCGCTTTCTTACTTTGCGGTACCTTTCAGAGTTCAAAATTTTACCTGGATAAATTAATAAAAATTTTAATTGCTTAAGAAATTAAATTTATGGTAACTTAATTTTACTTAGCCAATGGGCGTATAAATTTTTATGACCCGAGATATTTTGTACAATATTGTAACACTTTTTTTTTGGTATCGTTTTATGACAAATTTTTATACAGGACTAGACTTTTGGAAATTGGTAGCCTAGTATGAGATAGGGTTTGTTTTGTTCCCCTAAAACTCGAGACATGTCTACGTGATATCACTTCAAATAGAGTATATGCTCTTATTTACTTTTGGAAGTGATCTGCCGTCGCCAGTGTAAAAAATTTGTTAAGATTATAACCTCTTGAACGACAGTTACTACCTTTCTATGATATGCTTTTATTTTTTTTTAACTATCTGTAGCTCTAGATTCTAATTAACCATCGCCTTAACGTCCAATTATTTATCGCTTTATCAATTTTCTAATTCTTTATTTCTATAGACATTTTTATAGAATTTTATATATGGTTTAATTTTTTTTATATTGTAAAATTGATAGTCTCTTGCATGGTTGAACTTATGGAACTTCATAGTCTAGTTTAATATACAGAGTATGCTTTAACTTCTATGTCTAGGCTCTATAGACGTAGATCACTCCGTTGTTTCCTTTACCTTTTGGATCGGTCTGCTTCTTAACATGTAGAGCACTAACAAATTTAACTTATTCTACCTTTCAAACTTTCAATTTTTGTTAAGTCATGGAAGGATAATAACTTTCGAGTAAGGTGTTAAGAAAATTTTTACCTATTGTAATTTTTCATGCATAATCGCATTTCTATTAGATAACCCCGGAGGGGCATGTAATAATTCACATCAGCAATAGCTTTTTACAGTGGTGTATCTTAGTTCTGGGAAGGGATATACCATAAGGAATAAATGTAACACATTGAGCTCTATTTACTTGGTTTTATTTCCTATAATTTTAATTTAGAATACTACTAAGTAAACTCCAGTCAGCATTAGATCAAAAATTCGGTAAGTCTGAGCTGGGATTTTGTGAGGCAGTAGATCTATATATCCCTTATCAAAAATATTTTTAAAATATTTTACCGTTATCTCTATATATACCAACGAAAATGTGGTGAATCCCCCTGTATACCAAAAATTTCCAATGCAAATTTTATACAGGGTGAGTCAACGATTGGATGAAGTAAGTTTGTGCCTTTTTGGTGAAATTTACAAAGAAACTATATTTATTGTTTGATACAGTTTATTTTTACGCAGATTTTAAAAATATTTAGGACTCTACAGGGTGAGCCAAAAAACTAGGACAGCATAAAGTTGTATTTTTTTAAATAGAATACCCTATATACGAATCATATTTTCGATTTAGCTTATAATTTTAAATCTTTTTTATTAAGGGTTTACTATAACAAAACTTTATAGTTTCTGAGATAATTAAGTTTAAAGAAAAAAAGTCACATTTTCAAGCATCAATTCAATCCTAAATAACGTTTTCAATTTTGTGACAAATATATTCAAATTAGGAATTTAGCAAGACCAAGGACAAGTTAACATAATTTTTACCTAATATTTGCAATAAAAGCTACAGGGTGTTGAACACATCGGCTCAAATTTGAACAAGTTTAAATGAATAAATATCTTTTTTTTTTAAATGGTACACCCTGTATATTTTCATGTTATTTAATAGAGTAATAAAAACCGTAAAAGTTTTGTTCAGTATATCCTACACCTATTTATAATAGTTTTTGAGATATTTCAGTTTTTCTTATTTTCCATACTTTTTTACAGAAATAGTCTTCATTATCATAGTAGCGATGGCAAAAACAATGTAAAAGAACTGTGTGTCAAATTTATAACCGCAATCGCTTCTTTTGGTTTTTATGTAGTGTAGTTTGGTTTTTTTTGCATTCATCTTATATTGTAAAATGAATTTTCCAAAGAATGAGTTAATAGATATGATTTATACAATAGGAGAGGCTCAAAAAAATTGCCTTCTTGCTCAAAGAATTTACAAAATGAAGTATCCTGATCGACGCCAGCCTAATACCCATACTTTTAAAAACTTAATGCAAAGATTTGATTCTTCTGGTACTGTTGATTATCCAAAACGTAAAGTGGTCAACAAACCAGTAACTAATGAAGAAAAAGAACTACAAGTATTGTTAAATGTTCAGGAAAATCCTTATATTGGTAACCGTCAGTTAGCAGCATTATGTGAAACATCACAATCCACCGCTAATCGTACTACCAAGAAATATAGGTATCATCCATATCACATGGAATTACACCAAGAATTGCATGGACAGGATTTTGAAAGTCATGTAAACTTTTGTCGTACAATAAATGCGGAGATTTAATTAAATCCAAATTTATTATGCAAGGTAATGTTTAGTGATGAAGCTACTTTTAGAAGTAACGGTGCCGTAAATAGACGCAACATGCATTATTATGCCACAGAAAACCCATTTTGGATTAGAGAGGTGCAACATCAAAACCACTGGTCATTAAATGTTTGGTGTGGTATTCATCATAATCGAATTATTGGACCCCACTTCTTTAATGAACCACTAAATGGCCATAGTTACCTGAACTTTCTACAAGAAGAACTACCCCAACTGCTTCAAGGTCTCGATAGGGATGAGCTCGACAATATGTGGTTCCAGCACGATGGTGCGCCTCCGAATTACCATTGTGAAGTTCGTGCGTTTTTGGACCAACGATATCCGCAAAAATGGATTGGACGTGGGGGTTTCATTGAGTGGCCACCAAGGTCTTGCGACATCACCCCATTAGATTTCTTCCTATGGGGTTATATTAAAAATAAGGTGTATGTTAATCCACCAACAACAGTGGAAGATATGCGAAACAGAATTAGGGATACCTGTAGAACAATAACGCCACTAATTTTGTCCAGGGTCCGAGAAAATCTGCAAAAAAGACTAAATTTGTGCATTGCACAAGAGGGTCGTTTATTCGAACACTTATTAAAAAGAAATAATTAATCTCAGTATTTAATAGGTATTTTTTTTGTTTCAATTTAGTATAAAAGTAAATATGTATTTGTCTTGTCGTTATTGTTGGGTTAATTTTTTCACATTATGTTTAATTAAACTATTGCCGTTGTAATATAACGAATAATGTATTTCATCATATTTAACCACATTCTGTTTGTTTCTGTAGTTTCTTTTTATTATATTACATGGCTACTATGATAATGAAGACTATTTCTGTAAAAAAGTATGGAAAATAAGAAAAACTGAAATATCTCAAAAACTATTATAAATAGGTATAGGATATATTGAACAAAACTTTTACGGTTTTTATTACTCTATTAAATAACATGAAAATATACAGGGTGTACCATTTAAAAAAAAAAAGATATTTATTCATTTAAACTTGTTCAAATTTGAGCCGATGTGTTCAACACCCTGTAGCTTTTATTGCAAATATTAGGTAAAAATTATGTTAACTTGTCCTTGGCCTTGCTAAGTTCCAAATTTGAATATATTTGTCACAAAATTGAAAACGTTATTTAGGATTGAATTGATACTTGAAAATGTGACTTTTTTTCTTTAAACTTAATTATCTCAGAAACTATAAAGTTTTGTTATAGTAAACTCTTAATAAAAAAGATTTAAAATTATAAGCTAAGTCGAAAATATGATTCGTATATAGGGTGTTCTATTTAAAAAAATACAACTTTATGCTGTCCTAGTTTTTTGGCTCACCCTGTAGAGTCCTAAATATTTTTAAAATCTGCGTAAAAATAAACTGTATCAAACAATAAATATAGTTTCTTTGTAAATTTCACCGAAAAGGCACAAACTTACTTCATCCAATCGTTGACTCACCCTGTAGTTTTATAGGCCTACTTTTACTTATTTACCTGGATTAATATAGAAATTCAATAATTACTCTGAATATTTACGTTGTTAACATAAAAATATTACAATAGTGCGAATATAATAAGCAAATTAGTTGAATACAATTTAGAGTAATAAGGATCCCGAGTTCTAAAAATTATAAACTGAGCATGGATTGAGATTATACCTACAACTGAAAGATCGTGCTGAATTAGAAATTTGAAAGCCCATACGGGAGCAGACCGGTGGGTCTCTAAAAGATCAAGAAGCGTGATTCGGGTGGCAAATCCTCGGGGGGACGAAACGAACTCAAATAATGGACCTGTGTTAATGTGGGTATTAGAGTTACACCCTTGGAAAAATCACCCTTTAATTGTTTTTCGTGATTTTGTTTTAGTTAGGTCTTATTTAATATAATTAAAATAAAAATGAAATCGACTTAAAAAAATTGCTTTTAATTTTATATTTAAACAGCTTATTGTTATTTATTGATATGCTACATTTTGTAATTTTTTCGATTTTTGCGTTAATTTGCTAATATAAAGTTAAGTTACGTGCACAATTAGTTCCAAATCAAATCATAAATAGCGCTATACTGGCAATGTTGTTAAATTGTCGGTCTTGTTTATATCGAATATTTTACTGTGACAAGCCATTCTCCAACGGTCGTCATTAACTCGAGTTCCACAAGTTGTGGCATTAAAAATGGCATTTTATGGGAAAATATCGACAAATGACAGAAACAGCACTGATGACAAACACAGCGATTCATAAAAGTATATAAAATTTATGTGATTCGTGGTTTATCAAATTTATTTTTTAATTTATGATAATACCTTCCTCTTTCATTGTGAGAATGTTTGAATATGACGATAATAGCAATAACAGTTGCCACAATAAGTTTCTAACATGATTTTTTCTTATTTTTCTAATTAAAATTTTATTTGCAAAATATTATTGGAGAAATAAGTATTTTTATTATAGAATGTTCTAAGATATATTTTTCACCATTAACAGATTCATTTAATCGATTAGGATCATGATAGTCGCACAAAAGATACGTTAAATTATTTTTAAAATATATCCTTTTTAACCTCATTAACATTCTGCCTGTAAAATTTTTCAATTTAATGATATAGCCATATTTGAAAACAAAAGTAATGTAGCGTCTCCCTTTTTACAGGGTACGGCAACGGATGCGTACGGCAGCTCAATATGTCGGAGGCTAGGTCCGCAACTATTTTAGAGATAGTTGTGCTGTGCTTTGATTACCCAATAGGTGCCACCTGTTTTACATTATCTGTGTTACTTACCTAGTGATAAAACAGGAAAACAGATAAGTATCAGGAATGATGTTTATTTACTGACTGCTGGTGTATAGCTACATAATAAAACGACTTATTTCCAACAAAATAACAATTATATTATATACATAAAAAATGGTGCCTACAATTTTTTTATATATCCTTTCTTAATAACTATATGTGACATATCGTTTTTAAAGGTTATATAGAGATTTGACCGCAAAACGTTCTGGAACCTTCAATTGCCAAGAGTATAGAAAGTATTCTTTTATAAAGAAAGTTACCAAGATGTTTTTTACATTTTATGTTATGTTAAAGGTAAATAAGTTTATATTATGTTCTATATGCAAAAAAAAACGATATCTATGTTCTATTTCCTAAATTAAAGATTTCTCCTACCTTGTTGCTTATTTACACGATACCTTTCACTTCTTTTTATCGGATATGGCGTTATCTGGATCCTTGTTGTTGATCGTGGATGAATGGAGCTTTATTTAGTCAGAACTCAAATGTAGAATGAGCCCAATCGTCGACCAATTTCTACAAAAGAACTTCTCTGAAACAGTTGGTCCCATCTAAGGATATTAGACATGCATCTGCATAAAACGTTTATTTCTTACAATTAAAAAATCAAAATAATTATAAAACTATTTGTCACTACAAAGTAAAAATCCTGGCCAACCTTTTTAGAGAAAAACTAAACTTTTGATCACCATCAAATTTTTATCTTTTATAAAAGACCCAAAACAAGTATATATATAATTTAGAAATTGACAAAATATACAGCTGAAATCCCGATCACTTCAGTTATTCTTATTCTCTTTCTTATACATTAACATTATTCTAACATAGTTTTCGTTGGTGCAACACGGCCAGGAAAAACAGAGCCAGAACAGTCAGAAACTTGAACAGCCGAGAAAATCAGAAAATAGAAAGACCAGGAAAAGAAAAAAGAACGAAGCCGAAGAAAAAAAAGCCCTGAAACAAAATTTGTTATTTTTACAACATGTTTGTAAACATAAGGGGACAAAATGTTACCTTATTGATTAATGGACTCTAAGAAAAAAACACATGGCAGTCTGCCCTTTCAAATCTAATAGCAGGATTTGTCTACTGCCTTCGACGGTTCAATCGTAAAAGAAACGAAAATGAAAATCTATCGCAGCCTCAGCGACAAATTTTAGGGATATTTGTCCTTAATTTTTACCAAGTACTCTAACCTAGTTTCGAACTTACACTGATTACTAGGTAATGCATCAAATATTGGCAATCCGTGGAAACTTATCAAAAAGAAAATTATGATCAAAACAGTCCAAAGTTACTAATTATGATTAAAACAAACTTCAAAAAAAATGTTGCAAATTCCATACTGTATACTCAATCTTAAACGATCGGAATCTATATGCCGTGCTCGTGTGAAACGAATCGTGTACACGTCCACAACAAATGCTAACTGAACTACATTACTGCCTATAACCTTATATTTTCAATATTGAAATGGAATGTAAATAAATGAGAATTTATGAAAAATAAAATATTTATTACCCTCAAATTCAAACCAAATAATGTTATATACAGGCGTGGATCCAAGGGGGGGGGGGCGATCCCAATATTATTTTGGTAATAGACTTAAAAGTTTTTATAATATTATATTATTTCTTATGATTTCTTAATAATTCACATACATTACAGAATGTAGATAATTTTAGCATAAAAACCGTTTTAGACACATTTAGATTAAAACGTAGCATTTTCTCTCAAAAAAATCTAAGTTTAAATTTAAATACTTTCAAAATACCCATTGTCAAAAATACAAGAAGTTAAATATATATAAAAAAATAAATTCGTCGATATAATATTAAAATTTTTTGGAGCTATCGGTTATTTTATTATTAATTAAAGACATTTTTAGGACATTTGACGTTTCAGTTTATTTATTTCTTAGACCATCTGCAGAATTACAATTAAACACTAAAAGGGGATTCAAATGTAAATAATTTTATATGCTACAGAAAATTTAAATAATAAATTGTGTTTACGCTGGTAAACATTTTCCGGACGATCTATAAGAACAGATTTCCTATCTGGTTTTTCCCAGCAAAAATTTAGTTCATTGATTTTAGTTAGAATCTTGTCAATGGTTGAAATCTGCTTCTCACAATGAAATGTATGCACAATTCCTTTTATTGCAGTTTACATCTCTTCTTCCAATGAGGCTTTTCGTGTGCCTGTGATCGAATGTGGCTTGGGAGTACTAAAAATTTCAGTGGTTTTTTTCTCCTTCAGTATTCGGTACATAGTAGATTTTCCAACTCCTGTCATGTTGAAACACATCTTAACAGAGCTTTTAACATTATTATCTAGATACTGACATCTTTAAGGTATCATAAACATTCATCGTAATAAGTTTTTCGTTGAGGAAAAAATGACCTGGTTTAACGATGTTGGAATACATAAAGATGTGGAAGCCATATCTTTTGGGTATCTCCCTAATCTCAAATAATATATAAAAACAAGCACAAACACGATAAATCACTAAGCACACACTGTAAGGTGTATTTTCCTCACTGACAGAACTTAAATTGAACTATCAGAAATTTTATTATTGCAGCAAATTTATAAAAGCTTAAAATATTTAAATATAATTAAATATAATTAGATTTCCGGCAGTCCGATGGAGGTTTCGGTAATAGTTTTATTACTCTCTCTATTTCTTGAATAGAGTATAGCAATGTGTACGTTTGCGATCGCCCCTCCCCTTCCCAAGAGTTTTGAGTTCAGGAAAATAGAACCGATTCTGCCTTTTATATTAGGAATGTGTTGGCTGCTGGCACTCCCCCCCCCCCCCCCGTTGACAATTTATTTTTCTTGTGATCGCCCCCATTTCTCCAAGAGCTTCAAATTCAGAAAAATAGACACGAGGCTGCATTTAACACTAGAAATGGGAATGTTTCTGGTGTTTCCTTCCCCGTCGACAACTTGCTTTCGCTTGCCATACTGTACTTTTGTGATATCACCGCCCCCCCCCCCCCCCCCCAAAGAGCGAGGCTGGATCCGCCCCTGGTTATATATAAACTATGGCATTTTACACACTCTGTTAAGAAGAAAGAGTGATAAGTTATAAGACCAAAGGAGTTGTGAAACAAAAAAAAACAAATTTCATATTTACAAATTTTAAATTACAGGATAAATAATTAAATTTAGTCAGGTAAAAATATACAAATTATATCATATTACTGAAACATGTAGCAATGATGCAAACTGGTAAATTTAAATGTTACAGTAATAGTTGGACACCCTGTATATTTTCTTTTGAAAAATGTTAAAAAAGTCAGCTAAAAAGTCTTTTCCTTTTGTGAAACCTTCATAATCTATTTTATTATTTGTTATAAGCTTCTTTCCATAATACCCACAAAGTTGCAAATAGTTTTATTGTGTTATTACTCAGAATAAATATATTCTTTATTCTCGACTCCTTTATGTACAAAGTTCCACACGAATAAAAGTTAAACTTTTTCTATAAGGTGAATTTTCTTCAGTATTACGGCTTACTTTCCGGAAGTTATACCGGTTTTTATTTCAAATAATTTAAAGTTTCTAGTGCTTTTCTGTAGCTGCAGGATTGTGTAATGGTTTTTGGGTTAAATGGGGTTTCCGTTTTCATGTAACTATTTAAATTTTATGAGATTTGTTGGGCCTTTATTAGGCACGAAATTAGGTTTTATATACCGAGCTGCCGGCGAATTAGGTGTTTAAAATTAAATGTTATTGCCGGGAATGAATATGATTTTTAATAACCGGATAGTGAAAAAATTCACATAAACAAGCTCCGCTTGGCTAACCGCAATTATGGTTGGTTAAATTTAATGAAATAATCTGCTAGACATTTTTTGGCGGAATATTAAAAATATATTTTATTTAGTGTTGTTCGCTGCAGGTGAATATTTAAAAAATTTCTGTGGTATTTTAGACACTGAAAAAAAGTTCTTATTGTTTTTAAAATGCAAAATTGTGTCAGAGCTAACAAATAGAATTAACGTGTCTTATTAGTAGCTATTAAAAAACAAATACGTGTTTCACGTAAATATAAATTTCAGGAAATTTATTTTGCCAGTTTACATAAAATAATTCCACTTTAAGACATTACGCATAAATAACACTTTTATAAAAAAAAAATTGAACCGACTTCTAAAAGTGCTCTAAAAAGTGAAAAATAACTGAAAATTTCTATATGAAATTGAAATTTTTGAAGTCGGCGCCAAACTAATACCTGACAAAATGGGATTCACATAAAGAGATTAACAATACTTTGTTTGTAATTGCTTTCTTACCAAAGTTTGTATATATTAGTAGTTATTTGTTTCATTTAGGTTAGGAATAACTTGGCGCCGACTTCAAAAAATTCAATTTCATACAGAAATTTATAGTTATTTTTCACTTTTTAGCGCACTTTTAGAAGTCAGTTCAATTTTTTTATAAAAATTTTATTTTTCGATTTTTAGTTTTGAGTTCATTATGATATCAATAAATTATTTGAACTTGGTACTAATCGAGATTAGTGTACCTCGCAATGACTTCAAGATTTCATAAAAATACCCATTTTATCCAAAGTTAGAGTTCTACAAAAACCGGTGAAATTGAATGAAACAAATATTTAGTCTGCCATAATAAATCCACTATCTTAAATTTTAAATTAAATTTAGATTGGTATTATAGGCCCCAAAACCTTTCAATGTCGATATTTAAAGAACTTGAGACATAAATTTCTTAGCTCGATATATTTTATAATACATATTGAGTTTGTATACGCTCCAAGAAACCCGCAATATCAATTTTAGGCAAAATCGGAAAACTTAAAATTTTCACTCCCTCACTCCCTTGTCAACCTAATATTGAAAAAAATTAACTTCATATTCGTAATACACGACCCCAAAAACATCCTAATACCAAATCTGATAAAATGCGAATAAAGTAAAATTTTCAACTCACTATATTGGATCCGTCATATTGAATTTCAAAGAAATAATTTTAATGTCTTAATGTAATCTAAATCTAAACCCTTCAAAACCCCCTAGTACCAATTTTAGATGAAATCCAGAAATTTAAAATTTCTAGACCGTCATATTGCCTCTGACATATTACATTTTCTTAAAATAATTTTATATTCGCTATTTACATCCTTAAGAAGGTTCAGTCCCACATTTGAACAAAATCGAAAAATGTAAAATTTTTAGTCAGCCATATTGAATCCTAAAAAAATACTATTAAATACGTAACTTACACCCTCAAAAATCCCCTTTATCAGTTTTGGAGAAAATCGAAAAATGTAAAATTTTTAGGATGCCATGTTGAATCCGCCAGATTGAGTTCTTCAAAAAAAATTTTAAATTCTTAATTAACGCCAACAAAAATCCCCCAATACTGATTTTAGACAAAATCGAGAGATGTAGAACCTTTAATCAGCCATCTTGGGTCCTTCATATTTATTTATTTTTAAATAATGTCAGATTCATAACGTGCGATTCTAAAAACTTCGCCATATCAATTTTGGAAAAAATCGAACAAAATTTATTTTTTATCCCCCATATTAAATATCGGATTTTTAAAAAATAATTTCAGATTCGTTTTGTACGACCTAGAAAACTCCCTCATACCAATTTTGGAGAAAATCGAACAAAATTGATGTTTCTGTCTGCCATATTGGATCCGCCATATTGAATTTTTTTAAAATAATTTTAGATTCGTCATATGCGACCCCGAAAACTCCCCCGTATCAATTTTGGAGAAAATCGAACAAAATTAATGTTTTCGTCTGCCATATTGGATTCGCCATATTGAATTTTTTAAAAATGACTTTAGATTCGTCATATGCGACTCCGAAAACTCCCCAGTACGAATTTTGAAGAAAATTGGATAAAATTAAAATTTTTTGTCTGTCATATTGGATTCGCCATATTGAATTTTTTAAAAATATTTTGGATTCATTATGTATGACCCCGAAAACTCCCCCATACCAATTTTGAAGAAAATCAGACAAAATTAAATTTTCTTGTTCGCCATATTGGATCTGCCATATTGAATTTTTTTTTTAAATAATTTTGGATTCATTGGGTACAACCCCGAAAATTTCCCTATACCAATTTTGAAGAGAATCCGTCAAAACTGTTGGTTTCTTTTTATATGGTAAACAATATATTCGAATGAAGGTTTTTAGTACAGTCACAGAAACCATTAAACTAGTCTGTTTTAGGAAAACAAGCTAATACGTTGGTCTAAGCCATAGGTAAAAATAGTGACACAATTTTTGAGATGGATGAAACCTACCCCAGAATGTTTGGACAATACAAGAACAAGCCCTACATATAATGTAACAGCAAAAAATAGGTTGGTGCCAAGAAGGAAGGGAGTCTAAGTTGGCTATATAGGTTTTTTGAGTCTAGAAGCCAAGAGACACATTTTAGAAAAAAGGTTTCAAATAAAAGTTGTAGAGATTTTAAAAACCCACAATTTGAACTTTTGTGAGATTTTTTTTTCATATCAATTAATTATTGAAAAATTAACTTTTTTTTGCACTTTTTTGCTTTTAAAGGGAAGCCCTCGTTTTTCTAAATAAATTGACATTTTATAGTATCAAATTGGATAATTTGTTGCTGAGATATTGCTAATTGCTTTTCCCCAAACGTAAAATGTTGATTGCTATAACTTTTCTTTGAGTGAACATTTTGACCTTCACAAAGTTTCAATCTCTTCGTAAAGATCTAAACTTTCATATCTTGTTAGAGGAAAATGAAAAGATTAAATATCGCTTTTGAAAAGGGGAGTTTCAAATCAGCAGCGCTCGGAAAAATCCGCCGTATTTCACCAACGAATGGACCAATTTTGTTGTGTTTTTTTTTAAATTTGGGATAGTTCGAAAAATTGTGAATCCCTTTTTTAGAGTGATATATAAGGGATTTAGAGTGAAAATTTAAGTTTTCACCAAAAGATTGAGTGTTTGTGGAGATCAAAATGTTTACCCAAAAAAAGCAATCAATATTTTGTGTCTTGGAGTAAACAAATACCAATATCTCATCAGCAATTTACCTGATTTACTATTATAAAAAATCATTTTGTTCAAAATGGCGAAGGTTTCCTTTAAAAGTAAGAAAATGCAAGAAAAGTAAATTTTGCAATAAATACTAAAATAGAAGAAACTGTCGATTTTGAGAATTTTTTGACCTTTTTGCAATAGCAAATTAACAAGAATGATCGGACAATAGCTCAAATTGTAGATTTTTAAAAACTTTTATTTGAAATTTTTTTTTTTCCAAAAAGCATTTGTTGACTTGTATATTCAAAAAACCTGTTTAAGCCAATTTTGACCCCCCTCTTGACTCCAATCTATTTTTTGCTGTTAGTTTTTATGTAGGGTTTGTTCTTACATTGCCCCAACACCTCTGGATAGGTTTCATCTATCTCGGAATTTACGTCAAAAACGTCACTAATTCAAGGCATGGCATGGGTTACATGGTCAGTCCTTTCTATTTTAAAACTGCTGGATTCAAAGATATTTTATTTGTGCACACTGTTTTTGGCGATAACTTGAAAATCAAAAAAAGCAAGGACCAAATTTTCTTGATTTATGTTCGTACTAAATTACAATGCATAAAAAAAACAAATTTATATCCAAGATTACTTTTATCAGTTACTTCGGACAAGGAGCACAGTTTAAAGCGAGGCCAACTTTACTAGAGTGAATAAAAAAGTGATTTCCCTTAGCATCTCCAGCATAAAAGTTAGAATATATATCGCCCAGATCTGGGATCCTAAAGGAAAATCCTTTGAATAGTCACTGATAAGTCAGTATAAAGAAAAGTGGAAAATTGTTGGAGAAAAGCGTTAAACGAGGTTCAATTTTAAGGAAAGTGTCGGTTTCAGAGTGGGTCAAACTTTAATAGAATGTCCTGTTACATTTTTTATGACAAACTAGAATAAAAAGTTGACCAGCTAAATGACAGGGAATGTGCTTGTAACTATGTTCATTTTTTAAAAGTTTTACAGCGTTATTCATCCTATACGGCACGGAATATTGCCGCCAAAATACGTGTGTTTCAAAAAATTTTACTTTTGGGATTTATATGGGGGTCTAATATAGTTATTTTTTAAAATCATTTTCATATTATACAGGGTGTCCCAAAATCTCTGAAAGTATAAAAGCTGTGTTTTTTTAAATGGAACTCCCTATATATTATTGCATTTTTGGATTCTTCGATCAAAATAAGTGCTTATTTTTATAAGGTATATAGTATCTAAACCTTAAGGGTTTTTAAATAATTTGAATTTTGACAAAATCTAACCTAATTTTCGTGCTTCAAATACTTTAGAAGTATTTCAGTTATGTACTTGAAATTTTCAGTGAAGTGTAACAATAAATCATATTTTATATCCAAATTAAAACAAACTTGCTATATTATACAAAATGTTCAAAAATTAAAACTAATCAAATAAGAATTTTAAGTGGTTATAACTTGATTGATTTAAATAGAGCGTTATACTTTTTAACCTACCAAAAAAATGTAAGTTTTAAATACCTATATGAGACTATTGCTAAGTCTTCGCGTTTTCACAGAATATGCTAAATAATCTTTTTCTGCACAATTTTGTTTTTGAGTAGATGTTCTAATATATCTAGTTGCCTATGGCATTTGGAAGTGACAGGTAATTTACAACTTTTAATTACACAAAAACTGTAAACCTTGGTTTCCTTCAAGTTGAGCCGGTGGACGTGTTTAATGCAATAGATCACTTGAACACTAAATTGGGTACCGGTCCCGACGGGATACCAGTCATATTTGTTAAGAATTGTCAGGGTGTTTTGTCTGCAGTGTTAGCTCAGATTTTTAATATCTCTTTATCAACGGGTGTTTTTCCAAAATTATGGAAAACCACTTACATTACGCCAATCCATAAGAATGGTGACAGAGCTAACGTCTAAAATTATCGTGGAATTTCGAAATTTTCACTATTTAGTAAGATTTTTGTATGGTATTGTTTACCAAAAGATGTGTCCTCTTTTTAGGCATGTGTTAGCGACTTCACAGCATGGTTTTATGGCGGGTCGATCAACTACTACTAATCTACTTGTTTATGAGCAGTACTTGGTGGAGGCTTTGGAGAGGAGGTGTCAAGTGGATGCTATTTACACTGACTTCTCCAAGGCCTTTGACAAGGTTAACCATCAACTTCTTATTTACAAGCTGGAAGGCTTGGGCATCCATGGATCATTTCTACAATGGATAAATAGTTACCTGTCTGATAGAGTACAGCGAGTAAAAATTAACAACTGTGAATCATCTGGTATACATGTTACCTCTGGTGTTCCTCAGGGTGCTCACCTTGCCCCGTTCCTTTTTAACTGCTTTATTAACGATATTGAGGACATCATAACTTTCCGTAGATGTCTTCTTTATGCAGATGATTTAAAGATATTTCGGGTTGTGGAGAGTAGCAACGACTGCGAGGGCATTCAGCGGGATCTAGCTCGATTCTCTGAATGGTGTAAATTAAATTTTATGCATCTCAATATTAATAAATGCTCCATTATAAGTTTTTATCGTAAAAGGGATTGGATAACTTTTGATTACTTTCTTGATAACAACACGATTAATCGTGTTGACTGTGTGAAGGATCTGGGTGTTACATTTGATAGGGCCCTTCGCTTCGACACACATATTGATAATATTGTGAACAAAAGTTTGAAGCTGCTAGGGTTTGTGAAGAGAATGCTTAAGGATTTTAATAGTATAGACTGTTTTAAAGTGATATACTGCTCTGTAGTTCGATCAGTCTTGGAATATGCGTCCCAAGTTTGATCACCTCATTATTTTACATACAAAGAAAAAGTGGAAAGAGTACAAAGAAAGTTTTTAAGTTTCATTGCCTTTAAACAGGGAATGCAGCAGGAGGGGTCTGTATATGATGATACTGCCGATGCTTTGAGGTTGCTACCATTGTGTGTGAGGCGAATATATCTTGACCTCGTTCTACTTTATAAGATTGTTAACTCTTGTATTGATTCTCCCGAACTACGCAATAGTATTGGATTATCGGTTCCTCCAAGAGCTTTTAGAGCGCACGATTTGTTTGAAGTGATATATTATCGAACGAATTATGGCATTAACAGTCCTATTTCTCGAATGTGTAGGGAAATGAATTCAGTTTCTACTAACATTGATATTTATCATTTGCCAGTTAATGTCTTCAAATTGAAAATATTACAATTCTTAAAAAACTAGTTAATGTTGTCAATTGTCAATGTTTGTCTTTTGAAGAACTTTAATGCATTCTTAGATTTGTAAGTTTCTTGATTCTGATTCTGTTTTAAATAGTGTTTGTATTTTTTATTTTTGAAATGGACTGTATTTGTTTGATCCGTTAATGTACTATTATTGTTATTATTATTGTTGTTGTTAATGTCTTTAAATTGAAAATTTTACAGTTCTTGAAAAGTTAGTTAATATTGTCAATACTTGTCTTCGAAGCACTTTAATGCATGTTTAGATTTGTAAGTTTTTTAATTCTGACTGTTTTAAATAGTGTTTGTATGTTTATTTTTGAAATGGATTGTATTTATTTGATCCGTAAATATACTATTATTATAAGAATAATAATCAGGAATATTTTTCCAAATGTTCAGAAACTCGGAACGCAATTTATAGTCGTCCAGCAGGCTATAACAGCAATAATGGTATTAACATATTGACGATAGCACAAAAGAGAAACAAAATATTTATAGTAGATGTTCGAAATGTCGACCATCTATTTCCAAACACTTACATATCCTTTTTTCGAAACCACTGTTAACTCTGGACAACATTTGCGGGGTTACAGTTTGAAAAGCGTCTCTTATGCGTATTTTCATATCTTGTGATGTTGTCGGAGGCGCATTGTAGACAATCCCTTTTATGTATCCCCATAACAACAAATCTGGTGGAGTTATGTTAGGAGATCACAAGGGCCAATTTTGAAATCCATCTCTCCCAATCCTCCTGTTTCGAAAGTTGACATTTATAAATTGCCAAACCTCGGGATGATAATGAGGCGGAGCTCCATCCAGTTCAAGCCATATATTTGTTCTAATATTTAAAAGGACCTCTTCTAATAACACTGGAAGTTGGTGTAAAAGAAAATCGCGAAACAACAAATCATTTAAAGGTCCCTCAAAAAAGTAGAGTCCAATTAAGTATGGACTCACTATTCTTCTCCATACATTAACCGACCACCTATTCTGGTTTCTCATAACTCTGTATTCATACGAAGTTGAATCAAAATAGTAATGGAAGTTATGTCTAGTCACGAAACCATTGTTATGAAAAGTAGATTCATCTCTAAACAACGCATTATCAAAAAAAGTGTTCATTTTCTGCCATTTTATCTAACACCCAGATATTCCGGGACATACGCATTTTATCCACTGTCAACTACACCTTGCGAAAGTCTGTTGATAACATTTAATTTCACAATTCTGGAGAAGCGCAGTAACGGGGCTCGTGTACTTTTTTTCGATAAACTGATTAATAACAAGATTATAGTAACTGATTTGCTCACCAAAGTTCATTTTCAGTTCCAGGGATAACTAGATCTCCAGTATTTCTCTATTTGCCAAAACCAAGAACTAATATATTACAATTCTCCCCATTATACTCGACGTGTTCCCTCTATGATCGCCTGAAAGACAAATTTGATAATTTTATTGCAATTTTTCTGTTGTCAAATCGTTTATTTACAATTATCTGCGATTGATTTTGTCGTATTATTCAACATCTTACCGCCATCCTCCGGTCAGATTTTACTTCAAATATCAGAACCGAACATTAATAAGTATGACGACGGGTGTCTGGGAAGGTACCAACTAGAATCCCACTGACGAGTCCTATAGTTGGTACCGGGACGAAACACCCACATTTTTAAAAGAAATTCGTAATATACATTAACCCGATTGAGACACGGCAGGTCTTTTCTAGGTTTTCCCTGCCAAATAACCCGATGACGACAAAGTAACCCGGAGAGAGAGACAAATGAAGACAACCCATATGAGAGACAAAGAAAGAAAACCGAACGTGCTTGTAATGTAGGAGTATACAGGGATAAGTCGATAACTAGCAAGCCAGACTTTCTCCTATATTACAACATGGCATCTCTGTAGAGGACAATTGCAGCGGATCGCAGCTTCGACGAAATATAGATCCCTGCATGGAAAAAGCATTGAGCTAAAAATACTGAACCCACGACAGATGTGACACGTAAAGAGATAACCGACAGAAAAAATAGTTGAGCTATCAGCCAAGAGGACTGAAATATAGCAATAAACATATAAAGTCCAGTGAAGCCCTAGTCGCGATGTTGAATAATATGTAATTCGGGGTGTTAGTCCCCGCAGTTCCTGGGCATCCAACGTTCGGTGTTCGTTCGAGATAAGGACGTATGAGATCTCGAAGAACGACGAAGTTGTCTGGCTTAGGCCAGCCTCCTTTAGAGGAGGGGGTGTCGTATTATTCAACATCTTACCGCCTTAGGCTGTTATACTTATTGTACCGTCTGTATAATGTATATTATATTAGGATTTATGTAACTCTGTTCTTTTTTCTGCGTCATAATAGGAACTCCTGGTCCTATAGGGCAATTTAAATCAATAAATAAATAAATAAATATGGAAGAAGGCCAAATACCAATCTGGCAATCTTGTCGGTGGTTCCGTGCATGTAAGTAATAGAAGGCGTTTATAAGATACCTTACTCTTGTGATAAAGTGTATGTAAGTGAAATAGAAAGGTCTATATCCACCCGGCTTAAGGAACATGAAAGATGTATAAAAAAGAAACAAATTGTACAATCTGCAGTAGTTGAATATCAGCATTGCTCAGGTCACACTTTTAATGTAAAAGAAACTAAGGTGCTAGCATCAGTCTAGTTCCTTTAAACGTAAAATTAAAGAGTCAATCGAAATCTGTAAATATCCAAATAATATTAATAAAGATGTAAGTTACAATCTACATCACACGTGGAAATCGATTGTAAGGCTGGATCACGGTTTGTTGAGCACCAGTCGTGTATAAATACCGGGCTGTTGCTCCTCGATAGTCATTCAGTGTTCTAATCTCGTGGAGTAAAGATCTTTGAAGATGCCGCGTGGAATTGTAGACGAAACGTCGGATAATAATTCCAATTTGACACGGTCTAAACCCAAGAACGATGATTTTAAAATTACGTCAATGATGTTGTTTCTCCTTTTGGCACTTAATAATTACTATAAATAATACAGAAATGTGATTTTGTGAGAATCTTTACAGTTCTTTTTGATCATTTATTTTTTTATTTTATAATTATTTATCAGTATTCTTTTTTCTGAATCACTCAGTATATAAATTAAAACGTCTTGGTAAATATAAGCTCAGTTTTAATAACTATCACCCAAAACTACTAAACGAATTTTAGTGTAAGAGTTATAAGGCATTAAAGTTAATTAACGACAAGAACTTTGGCTTTTACCAAACAATCAAGAAACTTGGAATGACTTTGTCTAAATGCTAATTTCTGATAGTTTATGTTAAGAAAATTAGATCTTAATTGTTATTTAAAGTAAGTTAAAATGCTGCCATGTTTAATGATAATAATGATTCAGGTAACACGTTTGAAATAAACATGACGTTCAAAATTTTGGATAAAACAGGTGTTGTTTTATAAGCATGCAAGGTCTCAGCAACAAGATGTCCTAAATTGTGTGGCATTACTCAGCTAAATGCATTTGAATTCTTCTTATATAACTCAAGGGCAAAGCCTAAATATATTTCTTTGTATTTCAGTTAAATAAAGCATCAAAATAGAATAGAATAGAATTTATTTCAAAACAATTTGTCATTGCAAAGCTTGAAATACGTCAAAAGTAAAAAATACATTTACATGCGAAGTATAATTAAATTGTTTTATTTCACTGGTAATATAAAACTTGTATTATAAAATATAGGCCTAAGTGCAAGCCCATATGTACATGCATTGTACATTAAAAAAACAACACAATTAAAAAAACCAGTTATTGATGTAGCTCTAAATATTCGTTCAAGCATAGAAGAAATATACCAAGAATTCCTATCCTGTGCTATAATTTTAACGCTCTTTAATGGTACGCCAAACTGGTACGCCGTCTCATTCATAAAAAGCAATTTACAATATTGTCCATGATTAGATATCAGTATTTTAATGTAATATACATGCTTTTGTTAGAAATAAGTATTTAAATTTTCGGATTTATGTTGAAAACATGGCAATTCTGCATATCCCTTCCTACCGACAAAGAGGGATAAGCTCCCCTTTTAATCGATTTAAATGCAAGGTTGCCGCGGTCTAGCGAAGTTTTACTGAAAGGTTTGTACATTACAACGTTTTCTTTATAAACTTAAACAAATATAATAAACCAAGGGATAAAAAAACTTGTACCCGTAGTTTAGATCAACTATCCAATACGGCAACACTGCATATACATCATTCCTTGCCGTTTTACTACTTATAGTAGAAACTACCTTTTAGAATGAGCCGTCTTAGTATAATTCGTCAATGGTTCGAGTTATAAGGCTCGAGGTTACAAAGGTAATTGAAGAGGCTGTCCTTAAAGCGCTTTACATTCCGCTTACAGACGCTCACCTAGTGCACATAATCCATTAAAGTTCAAAGATATTTTAAGGATAACAGGATTTATTTATAAAAATACACAAGAAAATATATTTATGGTAAGTCGTTTGTACATAACTTTTTTACAAATATTCCTGATCGCTTTCTCTCATAGAAACCAACAATAATCTCCCATTATTTCTGGATTTCACCTGTCTTGGTAGCGTTGCTCCATTGTTAATATTTCTTGATGGAACCTTTTTCCTTGCTCGTCTCTAGCAGCAGCCAAATTTCCTGGCAAAAATTTAAGTTGAAATGCAAGAAGTGTATTTTAAGAGCCCATTTTTCAGTAGCTTTCAAGTAGTTCTTCCACAAATTTTTCATAGTTTTCTATTCCTTGTTTCTTAAAAGTTACGAAACAATTGTTTTAAAAGAACTCCATGCAGCTAATTCAACATCACTTCAATTTTGATCAAACTGTTGATCCCTTAGTATTTTTTTAATTTGTGGTCCAACAAATGTTCCTTCCTTAAGCTTAGTATCACCTACTTTAGGAAAAATTTGTTTAAGGTATTTAAACACATCTACTTCTTGATCTAATACTTTAACGAAATTTTTAATTAATCCTAGTTTAATGTGTAATAGAGGTGACAGTAGTTTTTTGGGATCAACAAGAGGTATATTCTTTACGTTAGCTTGACCTGGAATGTATTGATCCCTGGGAAGCCATTATTTTACTTGACAGCGGCTCTGTGTTGTTCTACTGTCTCAAAGACAAAGAAGACAGCAATATTCGTAAATCCACTCTGAAGCTTTAGTAATAGCCCTAAAACTTTTAGGTCACAACATATTTAGCACTTATATGTATCATAGCTTATTGCATTTAGAATAAGTGACATACATTCATATACTTCCTCCATGTCAACTGCATGTGCACGAGAAATAGAGGGTCTTTTCCGCCATTATGGAGCAGAACTATTTTTAAACTTTATTTAGAAGATTTTATAAATAAGCGCCATTCGTGTGGGTTATGTGCAAATCCTAATTTTTCCAGCACATTATTTGGATTAACACAAACACACATTTTATCCTGCAGAGCAAAAAAACCAGGAGAGCTGCTGTAATGGTTCCCAAATATTATAAGTCTTAAATATTGTAACTTTGGTTCGAGTGGCTAGTAAATGACATTGTTGTAATCTAGACCCTAATACTCTTGCTCTTGCTCTTTGAACAAATGCAGGTCCCGAACTAGATCCTTTAATTCAGGTTGTTCGTTTAAATGGGGAACTTTTCCTTCACTTCCTTTTCTGATACATTATCAGGTTCTGCCTTATTATCATACATTTCTAAATCTTCGTCCCATTTTGCTGGGAGCGCTGGAACTGGTAAACCTTCTCCATGAAGAACCACTTTTATTGCTGAGGGAATATCCGGATATTCAATATTATGTTTCCTCTTTCTTGAAAAGCCAGATACTTTTATCATGCAAAAGTAACAGTTATCAAAATGATTTGTTGGTTCTCGCCAAATCATTGGAACTACAACAGGTATAGAAGAACGTTGGCCATTTAACAAGTTACCTAGAATTGATGCACAGATCTGGCAACATATGTGAGGAGCCCAGTTCCGACCTTGATCGTCAACAAGAGATCTAAAATACTTATGATAAACTTTGTTAATTGTCATTTTCTGCAATTTAGGGGTAAACTGACCACATATGTAGCAAAAACTATCCGCGGGGTTACTACAGCCACATTTTTGTACTTTAGACTGATTTGTACTGTCGCGTACATCGGTTCAAAGATGTGATACTACGTTTAGAGGCTCCAACTAACTTTACTCAACACAAAAATAACAAGGCTCTTACTACTGACTTGTTCGCACTCTTTGCTTCTCTATCTAATACTGCCCACTACTCGTGCTAAACCAATACTGATGATACTGTCGGTCAGCAGTTTTTATAGCCTTTCCGTCGTTCTGGTATTTTCTAGAAATATCGGGTTTCGGAAGTTCGAAATGTGACTGCGTACTTCTCGTATACAGGAGCCTCTATAAGTAAAGGGTGTTTTTTATAGAGGTATAAAACTTTTAAATGGAATAAAACAAAGATGAATTTTTTAAATTGACATGAAATTTACTTTATTCGAAAGATAACCTTCTGGCATTATAATTTAAATATGACTTCTGGCATATGACCGCTACGGCTGGCTCGGACGTAATCTAATCTGGAGGTCCAATTTTCGATAACTTTTTCCAACATTTGTGGCCGTATATCGGCAATAACGCGGAGAATGTTGTCCTCCAAGTGATTAATCGTTTCGGGCTTATCGGCGTAGACTAGCGACTTCACATATTCCTACAGAAAATAGTCTAGCGGCGTTAAATCGCACGATCTTGGAGGCCAATTCACGGGTCCGAAACGTGAAACTATGCAGTTACCAAACGTTTCCTTCAATAAATCAATTGTGGCACGAGCTGTGTGACATGTTGCGCCGTCTTGTTGAAACCACAGCTCCTGCACATCATGGTTGTTCAATTGATGAACGAAAAAGTCAGTAATCATGGCTCTATAGCGGTCACCCTTGACTGTAACGTTCTGACAAGCATCGTTTTTAAAGAAGTACGGACCAATGATTCCACCAGCCCATAAAGCACACTAAACAGTCAGTTTTTCTGGATGTAACGGTATCTCAATATACACTTGAGGATTATCATCACTCTAAATACGGCAGTTTTGTTTATTGACGTATCCATTCAAACAAAAGTCAGCTTCATCGCTAAACAAAATTTGCTTATGAAAATCGGGATCAACGGCAATCTTGTTTTGGGCCCATTCACCGAATCTATGCCTTGCTAGATGATCGTGTAGCTTCAATTCTTGCACGAGTTGGATTTTGTAAGCACGCAAACCAAGATCTTTCCGCAAAATCTTCCATAAAGTGAATGGACACATATCCAATTCCTATGCACGATGGCAGATAGACTGATTCGGGTCTTCCTCTACGCTACGCTCTACAGCAGCAATGACTTCTTCTGTACGCACTGTACGACGTCTCTGTGGATGCATATTATCATTTAGAGTAAACGTGGTGCGAAAACGTTCCATAGTTAATCGAATTAATTGCTTTGATGGACGATTATGTTGACCGTAAAATGGACGTAGTGCGCGATACGTATTTCGAACAGAACCATGATTTTCAAAATAAATTTGTACAATTTGGAAGCGTTGTTCAGGTATCAGTCTATTCATGTTGAAATGCCAAACCAAACTAAACACTTGACAGCTGACAAAATGACCGCCAGTTAAAAAAGTGTTGCCAACTTAAAGTTCTATACCTCTATAAAAAACACCCTTTATATTCGGCTACGGGGCAGAATGAAATTTTGGAATTATATATGTTTAGAAGGATATTTCGGTTATTTTAGCCCTAGGGAGTTGAGACTTCGTGGTTGACCTGTCATCCCCAGACACCTCCATATGGTGTTGCCAAATTGTACATAAGTTTCTAAACTTATGGGAAACCTAAATTTGGCAACGTCGCGCTTCGATATATTACAAATTACTTTTTAAAATAATATGATTAAGATACTCATTCATTTTTACTGAAAAAATCATAACCCAAAAATCTTAAGTGTTGGGAAGTTTTTACCGCAGTTTTCACATTTAGAGACCAAAAATGAACCAGAGACTGCCACTTACATTACAGTTGCAAATTGGCTGTAAAGTAATGTTATAAGAGAGACCTTTTGCTTAGGATCGGCCGAAGAACACAAAAATATTTTGAATTATTCTCAATACTCGTAATTCGGAGTTCATAATACTTATAGAAAACTTTGATGGAGCTATGTCTCTTCATTGGCCACGAAACTCCACTGAAAGACAACACGCAACGCCCTTAAATGGCAACAAAACATAATCATACACCGAAAAACAAAAATGTACTGCACATTAACATAGAATCGTTGAGGCACCAGATAAACTAGGTTAAATCCTTCATTGCGGGCAGGGATATTAATGAATCACTGACTGAGAAAAAAGGAGGTGAGAGTCCTTTGTTTCCAAGAATACAGGGTGGCAGCTTACTCAGTTAGTCCAAGAGTACCTGACACTCAACGGACTGAGGCAAAAATATTTCGGAGATACAGAAACATTATCCGAAGTAGTCGGATAAGATCAGACACACACACTCAGGCTGTTTGGATTCGCTAAGGTGATCGGCCCCGAATGACTTGGGGACATGGTGGGATGTTATGTATTCAACAAGGCTTAATCATCGAAGATCGAATATCACTATACTTATCCATTTATTCATGAAGTCAAAAATGAAATTCTTGGCACTTAACGTGATACGTAAATTCTAAGTCCAGATTTGAATTTCGCGTAGAAAATTACGGTAAAATGAGAGTTTCTTTTTAGAAAACAAAACAGTGCAGAGCTATGAATTGTTTAACGAAAAATTTTGACCCCATTATTACTATTCAGGACTGGAGTTCCACATAAAATGTAACTAAAATTTATCAAATATATTTGTTACAATCAAAGAAAGGTTTATTTATGGCTAAATAAGAAGAAGGAAAAGGCCATTTGTTTCAACTGTGATATAAGATTAATGATTTCCTCACCTTCACGCCCGAACACACGTTTTTACATTTGAAAACGTAATTAATTGCTACTACCCTAATACGGAAACTTCGAAAATTAATTAGCCAAAAATATTCAGTATTTAATAGACTAAAACCTTTGGGATTCGTTTGAAAAATACAAGGTTTTATTAAAAGTGAAGGCTAATTTTTTATACCTTTAGATTCGTAATTTGCGGTCGGAAAGGAAATATGGGTCCGAAAATCTTTAATTTAGGATTTTTCGTCTGAGCATTTGTCAGTTTGGACACGCAGCCAAGGGGTGTTCGGGGTGTTTTCCTTTACATTCAATTCGTTCGCCTTCGTTATTTATAGGCTTCATTTTTTCAATGGGAGGTTCCTTGTTTTTCATTTGTAAATGAATAGTTATATGAATGTACATAATAAATTAAAAGGAATTTTCAAAAGTTAACTAGTACAATTTTTTGCCAAATTAAGATTGTAGCCAGTTTATTAAGGTGAACCAAATGTATCTACAATATAAAGACTAATGTGTTTTTGTCTGTTACAAATCAGCATTTCCCAAGTGGTGATTCGCGAACCTTCAGGAGTTCGTAAGCTTTACAAAGAGGGTTCGCGAAAAAAAATATTGTAATGGAGAAATTTTAAATCAAACATCGCAGCATAGACCTAAAGACTACATACCGTCTCAGTTGCACAGGGCATCTCGAAACTAGAATATGAATTTACTCAGGTATCTGAGAAAGTATGGTGGAGAAATGTCCATTACTCTCCATGCAAACAGATTACATGACTCCGCTCTTGAACCCCAACCATTCTCTTAAAATACCTTTTCCAACTAGCGAGGATTGAGAGGACAAGCAAAATCTTCCGAGAAATAAATCCTGATGGTTTACAGATGGATCTCAACAAGATGAGCTGGAGCCGGATTATTTGGCAAGAACAAGGGAGTTATAAAGTTCTGCTCTCTCGGACAATATGCGGTGATTTTTACAGCGGAAATTGGCGCTACTACAGTATGGTCATTTCTGTGATAGGAACATAAGCAAGAATAGGATTATAAACATATGTTCAGAGCGTAGAGCTGCGATAATGGCACTAAAATCCAGTGTCGGAACTTGGCGACTGGTGTTGGATTACAACGATGTACTGAACGGTTTAACAAAGAACAGCTGCATAATGAGACTCATGTGGGTTCCGGATCACTCAGGTGTGCACGGGAATGAAGAAGCGGACCGTCTGGCAGAAATGGGGTCTGAAATTGTACTATATGGACTCTAACTGTTATGAAACAAATAT
The DNA here is from genome assembly GCA_034092305.1 of Diaprepes abbreviatus. Taxonomy (NCBI): domain Eukaryota; kingdom Metazoa; phylum Arthropoda; class Insecta; order Coleoptera; family Curculionidae; genus Diaprepes; species Diaprepes abbreviatus. The sequence continues at coordinate 8,485,153 of JASJET010000129.1, forward strand.
TAATTATTTTACACTGTTCAATGTGAACTATATTCTGTTAAAATGAATAATTAAATAATCACTCTGTGAATAGATTTCCCGTAGAAATAGGCTAGTATATATATTTTTTTATCACTATCCAAGAAAGTCTAAAGAAATTTATTTCGAACTTAACTGTTATTATCTTTGTTGTTTAAATGTTTTCTTAAAAATACATAAATTCAGTCAATTTATGAAAACTAATAAGACTAAGATTTGCCTATAAATCTGTTGAGATATCCTACCCTGATTATGTAAATAAAACCGGCGTGATAAGGGTAGCTTTTTTAACATATGGTATATGAAATACCGTTAAAATGTATTAAAATATTGAACGATTTTCCCATTATTAGGAAACAAAAAAATGATTAAATAAATTCATTATACTTTAATATGACGTTTGACCTGTGAAAGGAATTAATATAGAGACTGTTTTTCCTGATTGCAAGAAAGAATGATTTAAATACCAGCAATATGAATCAAATGGCACTCAGGTTTTTTTTACAGACGTTACATTATCTTATTCCTTTAGTTATAGAAAGAGAATAGTTTTATTAATTGTGTTTATATAAAAATTAAGTTTAAGACGCGCAGAGGCTAATTCTGGAATCAAGCACCCGGTATAAAATAGTTAACGCCCTCAGCACGTAACGGTCGAAATCTTCGAACTTTAAGGGAATGAAATTGTCGGTTACAGGACGCACGATCGAGAAAGCCACTAAAAAAAGGGGTGTAAGATTTGGTACCGTGAGTACCAGTGCCGTAGAAAATTTACGTTACGGGTATAATCGTCGGGAAAGAAGGGTATCTTTGCTTTAATTTGGGAAATTAAGGGAATATTGTGTGTTATTTTAGTTGGGCATTTCGCGATTTTCATTCGGTTTGATTAAGTAATATAAATAGCTGTTTTTGGCGTTTTTTTTCTTTTTCTGTTTAATATTTTAGTAAGCTATTTATACGTGTTTTTTTTCAAAATTGGGATTTACATTTTTGGTTAACAGGACGGCCCATAAGAGCAATTATGTTAGTTTCTTCATAATTGTTATTTATTAGTTAAGTTTCTCATTGTATATAGTTCATTTTTTTCTATTTATTTTTGTTAATAGACTAAGTGTTGTGAGAAACTTGTTTTATTTAATTTAATTAATAACCTTCACGAAACTAAACTCGCAGACGTACTTCTGTGTGAGCTGTAAACAAGAGAAGTCATCTGTCCAGCTAATTAGCAACATTGCCTGAGTCCTGAAGTTCTGAGTTATGGTTGGTAAGCTTAAATAACTGTAGTTGTTTGGAACTAAAGCTGCAAGAGAGAAGATGAACGTCCAGACTTCCAGAGTGTCTTTATTACTGTAAAATTTAATTATAGGTTATCAAAATAGCTACTAATTAATATGAGGCAAAAAATGATTATAGATAAAATGATTAACGCTACCACAATATATCATTTGCAGGAGTCTATGATCAAATTCTGTCACATAACCAACTCTGTCTGTCCCAATCGCCGTTGACGAAAAAAATCTAAAAATAGCGCGCGGACTCTCACTCCGCTGACGAATTTTTCTGACATTTATTTTAAAATCCGTCACTTTATCTTTAAGCACCGCTGAGTGTCTTTCGATCACAGCGTCGTCGATAAATAGCCTTTAAGTGACAGTTGATCAGTGAGTTTGTTTGGGCTATTTTTGCACATGAGGAATGTGAGTCCGGGTGTGAACGTTTGCTTTATAATGTTTGGTTTCTATTTTCCCTTATTTTCTATATTCATAAATAAAAACAAAGGTAAGTTTTATCTTTTATTTTTTTAATTAGAATTATATATATTTAAATTCAAAATTGTAAAATTTAAAATTTATTTTGCAGTTTCTTACAAATAGCGTGCTCTTGGGAAAAAGAGCAGGTCCGTTTGAACCAGATTATGATGCAATGTTTGAATGAAGATAATGTGGAAGTTGTTCAGTATGATGACCATGAGGAACCTGGGTAAGAGGATAATTTAGAAAAGCAGGATTTAAGTAGTGACACAGAGCAAGAAATTTCGGACTCGGAAGCTGATATAGAAAAACAGCCTATATTTGTTGGAAAAGATGGCAGAACAGAATGGGAGAAACATGTGAAAATTAGTGCAACAAACTTAATCAAACATCTTCCAGGAATTAAAGGAGCCGCAAGAAATTTGAAAATAGAAATTGAAATTTGGAAACGCTTTTTCCAAATGAATTACTAAACGATTGTTTTATAAAAAAAAAACACATACAGTCAACCAAGGCAAACTACCAGCGTGAAAGAGACGCACATTCAAGCACTTATTGGACTGATGTATTTAGCTGGGGTGTTAAAATCGAGTCGTCTAAATATAGATGAGTTACGAAACAAAAATGCTACAAGGTTGGAACTATTTAGACTGATCAGGTCTCAGTGTAGATTCAAATTCCTTTTGGAACATTTGAGATTCGACGATTTCGCATTAGAAAAGTATTTTAAATGTGATTAATAATTTTAAAACAATTTACATACCATTCGAATTTGTAAAAATTGACGAAAAGTTAGAAGATTTCTGAGGGCGATGTAGTTTTAGGCAATATATTCCTAATAAACCTAATAAATAGAGGATAAAAATATTTGCTATGGCTGATTCAAAGACGTTCTATACTATTGAGGTTTACGTAGGCGAACAACCTAATGGGCAATTTAAATGCAGCAATTCACCAACTGCAGTAGTACAAAGATTATGTCAACTAATAAAAGGGATCAGTCGTAACGTAACAGTTAACAACTGCTTTACCAATGTGGACTTACTGAATTCCCTACACAGAGATTTTAAGCTGACTATTTTGGGTACTGTGAGAAAAAATAAGAAAGAATTGCCTTTACAGCGGACCGTCCAGTTTCATCGAGTATGTTTGCCTTTCGGGAAAATTTTACACTCGTTTCATATATACCAAAGAAAAACAGAAATGTGTTGATTTAGTCAAGTATACATTGTGATGATTAAATAGATAATAATGCAAATAAACCTATGCGACTAAGGGAGGAGTCGACTGTGTAGACAAATTATATACCGCTTATAATTGTGCTCGAAACACGAGGAAATGGCCCATGGTTATATTTAATTCGTTACTAAATGTGTCTGGTATAAACTCATTCGTGATCTTTTCTATGGATAAGTTTAGTGTTCAACGAAGAAGAGAGTTTTGCGAACTTTATCTTTTCAGTTAGTGGAAGAACATATTCGCCAACGGGTCATTCAATTTATTCCCAAGATTATGCAAGCAAGAATTATAGAACTTTTTGGAATAGCTACATCTATGTTTGTACCAGTTTCTGCAGGTCAGTGGGAACGTTGTTCGTGTTGCGTTCCATTTATTTTTTATGTTTACTGCCATAAATTTTTGTGTTTGAAACATTTCATCATGGTATGTCATGAATGTCACCAAGAATAAAAGTTTTTTAGTATGAATTTATCTGAGTTTTTTCTAGAGACTAATCTTACGTTAACGTTGTTAAACTGCAGTCTTTTATAAATAAACATGTTATTTAAACTCAATAAATTGCTGTTTTTAATTTTTTTGGTTAAATTTACATGGGAACTTAAAAAAAGAAAGTTTATGAATGCGTACTGTGAGTCCGCGCACAAGTTCTTAATTTCAAAAATAGGCGCGAGCGCCGAAAGGTTAAATCGTAGAGAGAAGCTCCTCTATTTCAGTGAGGTGTGCCAAGGAACATATAAGTAGACCTAACGCAGAACTGATTAGGGAGCTTCTCCCCTCAGGAAGGAAGGAGCTGCGAATTGCGGTTGGACTGTAGACTGTAGTAGAACATTGCCACTTGAAGGGTCATCTTCACAAGACTAGTATCTCAGATAACCCGACGTAGAGATGGTGCCTTGAGGAGAATGAAACTATTGACTATATCCTCAGAGAGTGCCCAGCACGGATTGAGACAGAGATATTTCGGAGATACTATTTTGTTACCGGAGGAAGTTAAACAAGTTCAATTAACGAAGCTGCTTGGATTCGCAAAGTCGACGGCCTCGAATGATCTGCTGCTATGGTGGAATATAAAAGGACCAATGAGACCTAGGCATCGATGATTAAATATCACTACTTTTGTTTTCATTTACTCAAGTTACTTTTTTTTGAAAACCCTTTTAAAAATTGTACACGCTAGAATACATTCCAAATTGGAGCTGGATATTAGTGACACACAGTTTGGCTTCCGGAACGGGGTGGGTACAAGAGAAGCATTATTTGCTTTTAATGTGCTTATTCAAAGATGCTTGGATATCAATCAGGACCTCTATGTTTGCTTCATAGATTACCACAAAGCTTTTGATAGGGTCAAACATGACAAACTGATAGAGATTCTCAGAAGCAAAAATCTGGATGAAAGAGACTTAAGGTTGATATCAAATCTGTATTACAATCAGCGAGCGGCAGTAAAAATTGGACAGGAAATGTCCGGAGATGTGGAAATACAAAGGGGAGTCAGACAAGGGTGTATATTGTCACCTTTACTATTTAACGCTTATTCTGAAGAGGTCATATTGGAGAGTCTTGAATCTGGAACAGCAGGGATAAAAGTAAACGGAGTTTTAATCAACAATATTAGGTATGCAGATGACACCGTAATAATAGCTGATAGTTTAAAGGACCTAGAAAAAATAATGAATAAAATATTAAGAGTTAGTGGAGAATATGGACTCTCTCTTATCACAAAAAAGACCAAGTTCATGATAATTAGTAAAAACAACACCAATAATAATGAAACCCTAATGGTAGGAGGCCAGCATATAAGAAGAGTTAAAAAGTACAATTACTTGGGAACCCTAATAACAGAAAATAATGACTATACCGTCGAAATAAAAACCAGAATCGAGAAAGCACGTGCCAACTTTATTAGAATGAAAAAGGTTATCTGCAGCAAAGATCTAACGTTAGCCCTGAAAATACGACTGACTAAATGTTATGTATACAGTGTTCTATATTATGGAATGGAAGCATGGACACTGAATCGAGTGGCAATGAGAAGACTTAACTCTTTTGAAATGTGGACCTATAGAAGAATTCAGAGGATTTCGTGGGTGGATGGAGTTACGAACGCCGAATTGTTGAGAAGAATGGGGAAAGAAAAGGAAGTCGAGATAACAGTAAAACAGAAAAAACTGCAATATTTCGGACACACTATGCGGGGAGAAAAGTACAGCATCTTACGGCTCATAATCTAAGGCAAAATAAGTGGCAGAAGAGGCGTAGGACGACGACGAATTTTATGGCTAAAAAAACCTAAGGGAATGGTTTGGATGCAGTTCAAAACAACTATTTAGAGCAACTGCATCAAAAATTAAAATAGCTATTATGATTGCCACCCTCCGCAATGGAGAAGGCACTTGAAGAAGAAGAAGAACTTATCTTTAACATAAATATTTACAAAAAAGATTTAAAAAAGTATAGCTTTGATACCCTGCATTTTTGAAACTATCAACTTTTGAACAAAGTTAAATTGAGCTAAATCCTCATATTTTAGCATCCGAAATTTGCACTAGCCTTTTTACAGACGTTTTAGAGACACTTTATATATAAAATGAACATTTTTTTTGATGTTCAGGAAAAATTTGTTTATGATCATTTCCCTTCATACATTTTCGCCCTTTCACCTTATCAAACTTTATTTCGAAAGAAATATAACTCTGTTTACTCTGAAATTATTATAAAAAACCAATAACTTTCCATACCGCCAATAACGAACTTATTATCAGCGAAATTATTCATCCTTCTCGAGTCTCTCCGCCATAACCGATCATTTCAAAATTAAATAAAAAGTGTCGACGATTCGAAGCGAAATTTCGGGAGATATATTTCCATAGGCAACTTGATATCTAACGATTTGCCTTGTTGAATATTTATATCATCTTCACATCGCTCGCAGCGAATGGAAATGCCTTATATAGATCTCTTTTAGCTTCTCCCTTGTCTTTCAGTTTAATGAACCCCTATAGTAAATTCAGCACTTTGTTTCTTTCATCCCTTACTGTGTGACGTGATGCAAGGCGCGACGGTTATTTCAGGCAAATTGAAACAGAATCGTAATCGATTACAGGGTGGTCGTGGCTTTTTTACCTGATTATTATGGCGAAGTCGAATGAAGGTTTCGGTATATACTGGATGATTTAATAAAGTAAGTTTATATTTTATTCGTGAAATTTACAGGCAATCTTCATTTAATATTAGACATATTTGAAGAATATTTAGGAAAATATAAATTGAGGCCCATTGCCTAGAAGTTGCTGAATCCAAGGAAAGAGGAGGTTGAAGGCTAAGACTTACTGTTTGTTTGAAGGTCATAAACAATGATGTTTCTTGCGAAATAGTAGATATCTGTTGGACTTCCATTGTCTTTATTTTTGTTGAATATCACGACGTTTCGGCTAGTAGTTATCTCTAGTCGTTTTCAAGTGTTTCACTTGAAAACGGCTAGAGATAACTACTAGCCGAAACGTCGTGATATTCAACAAAAATAAAGACAATGGAAGTCCAGTAGATATCTACTATTTCCTAGGACTTGCTGATCTCTTAGATGGATACGAATGTATGGAACTAATGTATATAAAGTTAGTAAGACAAAAGACCCAGCACCAACCAAATGAAAATTGGATCCCGGTCAAATTTGTTGAAAATTCAGTATGTTGTAAGTCTAGATGTCCTGATGAAAAGTTCCTACGTGCACAAAGTTCAAAAGTTAATAGTTTTTGAGATACAGAAGTATGAGTTACGCCTGATCCACCATTTACATAGGCTAGGCGTAAGGGTCAATTCTCTCTATCTGTCGATACGTTTAGGATAATGAAGGAGGTCACCAATTGTAATCTTGACTATGACCTTTAGATCAAGGATCAAGGTCAAATTTTTTTTTAAAGTAGATTTAAAAGATAAAAATGCTTTTTTATGAGATATTTTTAGACTTTCGTAATATTTGAACCTTATATGACCTTGAGGTCAATGGTCAAGGTGAGGTTTGTAGTTTGGATGATTTTTTGTATGCAGAAGTCCATTTTTAAACTATTTTTTTGGTAGTTTTCTTATTCAGGTTATTTTTAATCATTAAAAGATTAGATGAAGAAAATGAACAAAGTTTGAAGAAGGTGAAGTTGAAAATCATATCCTGGGTTATCATTTTTCATGCAAATCTGGTGCTCGTATTGTTGGTACATGTGCACATGTTGATAGCGTTATATGGTTTTTAGGATATGCGCAACATCAAGAACACGTCAAAGATCCATCTGAAAGAGTACTAGAAACAGTCCATGATGCAAGTAACAGACCAATTCATTAAAACATAAACAATCAACAACAATAAACTATTAAAAATTAAAGGCCTGTATCAATTCTACAAAACAATCAGCCCTTTTAAGGGCTGTATGATGTATAAAATCCGATCGTGCAACCTCCACGTGGTATACACCGGTGCTGCCGACGGTTCAGAAAATCTTTGTAAAAATCCGTATTCAAATATTATGGCACCGCTGTTCCTTTGCTATGTTACCATGATCTTCGATTCAGATTAAATCGAGTTAAGTCTCTAAATTCTAACTCATTGATGATTAGATTAGAATTATATAAGTCACTAAATTCTAACCTTTTAATGATTAAAAATAACATGAATAAGAAAACTACCAAAAAAATAGTTTGAAAATGGAGTTTGCATAAAAAAATCATCCAAACTACAAGCCTCACCTTGACCATTGACTTCAAGGTCATATAAGGTTCAAATATTACGCAAGTCTAAAAATATCTCATAAAAATACGATTTTATCTTTTAAATCTACTTCTCAAAAAAAGTTTTTCCATAAAAAATTACATCTTGACGATGTTTGTCATTGACCCTTGATCTCAAGGTCATAGTCAAGATTACAATTGGTGATCTCCTTCATTATCCTAAACCTATCGATAGATAGAGAAAATTGACCCTTACGCCTTGCCTATGTAAATGGTGGATCGGGCGCAACTCATTCCTCTGTATCTAAAAAACTATTAACTTTTGGACTTTGTGCCCATAAGGACTTTTGATCAGGACATTTATACCTACAACATACTGAATTTTCAATGAAATTGACCGGGATCTAATTTCCATTTGGTTGGTGCGGGCGCAAGTCATCCCTCTGTATCTCGAGAACTATTAACTTTCGTAGTTTGTGCCCATAGGAACTTTTAATCAGGACATCTAGACTTATAACATACTGAATTTTCAACGAATTTGACCGGGATCCAATTTCCATTTGATTGGTGCGTGGTCCTTATCAACCTTGCGAACAGGCTGGGTTTCGCTCTGGTTATGGAACGAATGACCACCTACAAGTTCTTAAGTCCCTAATAGAAAACTGCATAGAATACATAAAGCCACTTATTCTTATATTTATTGATTATGAAAAAGCATTTGATACCATAGACCAATATAAAATGCTAAGGGCGCTTGTAGACAGTCGAATCGACCACCGCTATATTTCGTTAATCAAGAACATATACGAAACAGCCACAGCCTGTGTCAGATTCCACAAAGACACAAATACCTTCAGAATAAAACGTGGAGTTCGGCATGGAGATACAATCTCACCGAAATTGTTTACCACTGTCTTGGAATATATGTACAAGTAGATTTATTTTGAAGGAAATATGGGAGTAAACCTAAACGGGGAGGACCTTAACCACCTAAGATTCGCCGATGACATTGTCCTCATATTGGATAGCACGAATAAAGCAGCAAGAATGTTGGAAAAGCTCTACAGACTGTCAAGTGATGTTGGTCTAAAAATAAATTGTGAAAAAAACTAAATTTATGACCAACCTTGTACTAAACGACAATATCTCAGTAGGAGACCACAAGATCGGACAAGTCACCACCTACAAATACCTAGGACATAAAGTCCATTTAAGCCGAGATAACCAAACATACGAAATACTAAGAAGAATAGGGCTGACGTGGTCAGCTTTGGGAAAACTGAAAAATATACTTAAATCGAACATCCCTGTTTGCTTGAAGGGAAAGGTGTTTGACCAGTGTATCCTCCCCGTTTTGACATATGGAGCAGAGACGCTAACACTAACAAAGAAAAGCGTAAATAAGTTGAGAGTGACACAGTTGACCATGGCAAGATCTATGCTGGGAGTTAGCATCAGAGATAGAATACCGAATACAGAAATACGACGAAGAACGGGTGTTGCAGATGCAGTCAGGAGAATTACAACGTTAAAGTGGAACTGGGCTGGACATGTCGCCAGGAACACGGACAATCGATGGACGAGAAAAATCTTGGAATGAAGAGGATACTTGATGTTTATAGAAAACACCAGATGGCTACTGACTACTCATAAGTTTATGAAGTTTGGAGTGCCAATGATTTGACGGGAACTTTAAAATATTGCTGATGATTGTTACCTTTGTTTAACAAAAATCCTCGGGGTTTCTAGCAAAAGTAGCCATTAAACTGAATATCCTAACATCCTCTCAACCATAAGACCTATACTTCATAACACTTCTAGAATACCTGACCCAAAGCCTCCAAAAAATACGAAATTGACTCGGAATAGGATGAATTAGATGAAAAGAAAGACGATTAAGATTGTAGTAGCAGTAAAGAGGGCTATTTTATATTTCAGGAAAAGCTGGACCATCTTATTGATGATTTTAATCTTGGCAAAATAAGGTCACAGTTGCTTGATATTGATATTTCGGGTTTTATCAACGATCTTGGCCTTGCTTATAAACTTACCGAGTGACGACTGTTTGAAGACAAGTCTAAAAGTAGTATTGTTATTTAATAACAATGAGCAATCATCTGTTTCAATGAGTCATTCTCTAAATATGAAAGAAACGTACGGGAACATGCGTATATTACTTCAAAGCATAAAATACAAATATAATAAACAGAATAACTGTATCAATCTAAAAGTTACTGCACTACTTACATGACTGCAGAGTAGCTACATCAAATATATTATGTCGTATAAGATACAACCGCTGCGTGAAAACATTCTGCACGATCTGAAAAACGTCCTTAATGAAGCCTTAGTAGAGCAGCAGGAAATTTATTTATATCCTTTTGCAATTTTTGCTCTTCTTGCTCTAGACAATCTTACCACGTCTTGAATATCACATAGAAACCTAATATTGCTATTTCTCATTCTGTTTCTAAAGGGTTTGCCAGTAATGATTCTGAAGGTCTTCATCACCATTATTCTTAGTAGCTGTTTAGTAGCAGCTGTTTCTGCTCGCGTAGGTCTTATATAGGTCTTGTAGATTCGCATTTTGTGTCCAATTTTTTTATTATTCCATATTACGTCTCGGAGAAATCCTGATACTCTAGCTGCTGTTATTGCTTGCTTTCGTTCTTCTTGTTTTAGGTTGCTATTACTTGTAATATTGACACCTAGGTATTTAAATGTCGTGACCTGTTTCACTCTTTTATTATAGATCGCGAACTTACTTCTCCTAGGTTCTCTTGATATTGTCGAAGATTGCGTTTTTCTGGACAGAGATAATCATAATTAATTCCTTTTATGTTGTGTCGAATCTATATAGTAATTTCTATAAATTGTCGTCATATTCCGATATTATCACTGCGTCATCATCATAGCAAATTACATTAAAAAATTTTTTGCCCATTTTATATATTCTCCCGTAAAAGTGTAACTTTTCTTCTTGAATCAAAATGACTTAATATGTTTAGTAGACGCAAATTACATTTGTCTTGTTGGGGTTTGAAAATTATTAAACATAAAACACCACTTCACCTATATGAAAAAATTTCTTATATGACAGATGTTTGTAATATTAATTTGCGTAAAAAACATCAACTTACTGTAACACAGCACAGAAATAAAACATTTAAAAGATCATTCTCAAATAAACTAATGACTCTTAAAAATTTTTCAAAAAACGTTGATTTTCGTCATTCTAACATAAATTTTAAAAAATTAATAAAGAGGCATTTTCTTCTATTGCAGTGAGTTCGCTTTGGCTCTTGCTTTTGTGCTTCATCTCTCACTGAATCGTTCATTCTTCAACTTTCAAATTTACTATTACTAATACTCCCCTTTCCTCTCCTTTTGCCACTTACCCTCCTTCTGCTCTCTCTTGTTGCTTCCTTCTAAAACTTTACATAGTGAAGAATTGCATTTGTAGTTGATTTATTTATTTCAGTAAATATTAATTAATAAGCTTATCGCGGCAGTTCCTTCGAGTGAATGTCTGATTTTTGTAAGGCCCATTGTTTTGTCAATGGTTATATATTTCAGAAATAAATGTAATTTCTATATATATATATATATATATATATATATATATATATATATATATATATATATATATATATATATATATAGACGAAAAAACTAACGCTTGGCAGGAAGTGGAGTACAGAAAATTATAATTAACTAAAAAATATAAAGTAAATAATGAATAAAAATATAACGAAAATATACAAATTAGATTTATTTGCGTTTTGTGAGAACCCCACAAGAATCAATTATGCTTGAAAACAGAACAAGGAATATCATTCTAGAAAAGTTTGAAAAAAGCCTGCCTATATTGCCCCAAATCCCGGATGACATTTCTTAGCTTCAGTTATTTGTTTCATATCTTGTTGAAACTTTCTGAAATATTTATATATGTTAAAAGGTAAATAATGTTTCTAAATTGGAGGTGCTTTAGCTTCCTAACTGCCACAGATTTTTAACTAAAGGGGAGGAATTTTTTTTCTTCGTACGTTTCGTAAATTTTTTTCCGATCTATAAAGAATTTTCAAGGAAATTCATTATCATATATTTAAATTTTTGGAAACTTCGAGAAAATATATGGTAAAAACATCTTTTAGTATATAGCCCAATGTAAATATAAAAAGGCAACTTTATAGGTTTTCGATGAATTTCAGGAAAATAAACATACAAATAACTGGTTTTATCGTCTGCTACTAATAGCATAAGATGGCTTTTACTTGCGAACTGAATTATTACTAAATAAAATAAATAACTACCAGAAAGAGATTTGAACTAGCTAGAATAAAAAAATAATTGCTTAAACTTATATATGTGGATTTAAATATTAAAGGGTAAATACGTTTTGAGCCAATTTTTCTACATAATAATTTTGCACCAAAAGGTTATTGATTAACTTTTTTGCATTTTATTTTTTTTAGAAAGAAGTTTTTCTTAAGTTTTAGTTTTATGAGACATTTTTTTATTTAAAATTACTTCACTGTGAGGCGTTTTTTTCTCTAGTGGTAATCTACGGACGTTTTTGTGATCTAAATGCCTTCTTGTTACGCCAGTGTAAGAAATCCAAATAAATATAACAAATCTTTAAGTTCATTATGTTAATTCAGATTTTATACTTAAATGTTTAAATACAAACCAGCGATCCTTAGAAAGCGTTTTATATAAAATTACGAAGCTTAAGAATATGAACCTGTTGTTTCGAAATTACTGCTTTCAGAAAGATAACAATACAAGTTTAATGGGGAAAACTTGTTTTCGACAATAATAATTCTATTACGAGGAACGCCAGTTGGATATATCTTAAGTGTAGCTGGGGTTCGTGATACAATCACATTCTGTGGGGATGTTTTGAACTTACAAATTAATTAAGGGGTTGTTTAAGCTTTATCTTAGTCAGTCAAATCTAACAGGAATTAACGCGTTTACTTGTTGACATTATAGAGCACAGCAATTTTTTACTTGGTAAAACTGATCAGTATTGTACGGAGTGTCCCAGTTAGAATGGAAAGCTGCAATACTTCGGAAGCATTTAACATATATATATATATATATATATATATATATATATATATATATATATATATATCGTTTGTTTAATGCAAACTCAAACCTGGTTCTCACTCCATTCCCGCTAGTGGAGCTGGGCAACATTCGAAGGGCAACATTCGAAGAAAATAACTGTCAATATAAATTTCAATATGTCGGCAGATTATTAAACCTACAGATTTTTCGATGTCAGGCTGAAAAATATCGACAGTCAAACGACATCCATACATCCAGCGGGATAGTGCAAAAATTAAAATTTCCGTAAGTAATAAGTAAATTTTTTTATGTCGTGATTAATCAGTTGACCATATGTTATTATTCTTTCAGGCAGCTAAAGGAAAGAATATATACAAAAGGTTTATTTTCTGCAAATACAGCTCTGCTTCTTTCTATATACGCGTTTCGACCATCTAATGGTTTTGTCAGTGGAGCTATCGAACTAAGAACAACATTCGCTGGAAACAACTGTACTGGCAAGATATTAAACCTGCAGAGTTTTTAATGTCAGACCGAGAAATCTATACATCCACCAGAGAAGTGCGAATTTTAAAAATTAAAATTTCAATAAGAAATTAATAAATGTTTTACTGCCGTGCTTAACAAGTTGCCTTTATTTATCCTACTTTCAAGCAATTAAATACTGCAGGACTGCAGGTTGACTATCATACCGACATGTCTTAGATCATCAGAGAAGTTAGAAAAGGACTTGCAGCCCTATTCTTCGGGCCAAATTTTACAGGTATCATTTTACAGAGCTGAAAACTGATCTTTTTTTTTACTTTGGTCATTCAACTTCAAAAAAGGTAATGTTGATTTATTTCGATAAAACTGGCAGTTTTCAAGATAAATCAATTTTCATGCGAAAAACTCAAAAGTTATTAATGCTAAACACAAACAGGTAAAAATAAAATACGCAACGTGTTCTGATGTGTTTTAATTTATGGGCATGCGCCATCTCACTCTTCTAAGGCAAGAAGATATCATACGGAAAGATTTTCAGCTGGACATTGTCAAGTCCAGAATCCTTTGAAAAGATTATCGGGCTCAATTAACTTACAGTGTTATTAAAATGTAAAAATAGTGAAAACGTTTAAATGTTATTTTGACAAATATTCAATATGGGCGCCACGTTCTTCAATATATTTTCTTAATCTTCGAATATTTTGCTGTTGCACTGCAAATAATATTCCGGTATTATTACTGACTTCGTTAGAATGATGTACTGTTCTCGCTAGTAGTTATTCTCTATTATTTACTGGTGTTGAATAATACCAGTTCTTTTAGATGTCCCCAGAAGTAAAAATCTAAGGAAATTAGGTCTGATAATCTTGGTGGCCATGAAACAGGCCCGCCTCGACCTATCTATCGAGGGCCAGAAACTTTACTTAAATATTGATGTACTACAAGGTTAAAATGAGTTGGAGCACCATCATGATGTACCACATTTGCATTCTTCTATCAAGAGGTAAGTCTTATAATAAATTATTTAAATTTAGCTGCAAAAATTGTAAATATCTCACCATTGAGTCTTCCTTCCGAAACAGATGGACCTATAAGGTTATTTCCGATACTGCCAGCCGACACATTTACAATAAATCTTCGTTGGTATGTGTGTTGTGAATTATAGCGTGTAGGTTTTCATCAGCCTAAAAACTGTGGGGGTTTATTATGCCATCTCTTCAATCCTAAATAACGTTTTCAATTTTGTGACAAATATATTCAAATTTGGAATTTAGCAAGGCCAAGGACAAGTTAACATAATTTTTACCTAATATTTGCAATAAAAGCTACAGGGTGTTGAACACATCGGCTCAAATTTGAACAAGTTTAAATGAATAAATATCTTTTTTTTTTAAATGGTACACCCTGTATATTTTCATGTTATTTAATAGAGTAATAAAAACCCTAAAAGTTTTGTTCGTTATATCCTATACCTATTTATAATAGTTTTTGAGATATTTCAGTTTTTCTTATTTTCCATACTTTTTTACAGAAATAGTCTTCATTATCATAGTAGCCATGTAAAATAATAAAAAGAAACTACAGAAACAAACAGAATGTGGTTAAATATGATGAAATACATTATTCCTTATATTACAACGGCAATAGTTTAATTAAATATAATGTGAAAAAATTAACACAACAATAACGACAAGGCAAATACATATTTACTTTTATACTAAATTGAAACAAAAAAATTACCTATTAAATACTGAGATTAATTATTTCTTTTTAATAAGTGTTCGAATAAACGACCCTCTTGTGCAATGCACAAATTTAGTCTTTTTTGCAGATTTTCTCGGACCCTGGACAAAATTAGTGGCGTTATTGTTCTACAGGTATCCCTAATCCTGTTTCGCATATCTTCCACTGTTGTTGGTGGATTAACATACACCTTATTTTTAATATAACCCCATAGGAAGAAACCTAATGGGGTGATGTCGCAAGACCTTGGTGGCCACTCAATGAAACCCCCACGTCCAATCCATTTTTGCGGATATCGTTGGTCCAAAAACGCACGAACTTCACGATGGTAATGCGGAGGCGCACCATCGTGCTGGAACCACATACTGTCGAGCTCATCCCTATCGAGACCTTGAAGCAGTTGGGGTAGTTCTTCTTGTAGAAAGTTTAGGTAACTATGGCCATTTAGTGGTTCATTAAAAAAGTGGGGTCCAATAATTCGATTATGATGAATACCACACCAAACATTTAATGACCAGTGGTTTTGATGTTGCACCTCTCTAATTCAAAATGGGTTTTCTGTGGCATAATAATGCATGTTGGGTCTATTTACGGTACCGTTACTTCTAAAAGTAGCTTCATCACTAAACATTACCTTGCATAATAAATTTGGATTTAATTGAATCTCCGCATTTACTGTACGACAAAAGTTTACACGACTTTCAAAATCCTGTCCATGCAATTCTTGGTGTAATTCCATGTGATATGGATGATACCTATATTTCTTGGTAGTACGATTAGCGGTGGATTGTGATGTTTCACATAATGCTGCTAACTGACGGCTACCAATATAAGGATTTTCCTGAACATTTAACAATACTTTTAGTTCTTTTTCTTCATTAGTTACTGGTTTGTTGACCACTTTACGTTTTGGATAATCAACAGTACCAGAAGAATCAAATCTTTGCATTAAGTTTTGAAAAGTATGGGTATTAGGCTGGCGTCGATCAGGATACTTCATTTTGTAAATTCTTTGAGCAAGAAGGCAATTTTTTTGAGCCTCTCCTATTGTATAAATCATATCTATTAACTCATTCTTTGGAAAATTCATTTTACAATATAAGATGAATGCAAAAAAAACCAAACTACACTACATAAAAACCAAAAGAAGCGATTGCGGTTATAAATTTGACACACAGAAAAATGTTCTTTTACATTGTTTTTGCCATGGCTACTATGATAATGAAGACTATTTCTGTAAAAAAGTATGGAAAATAAGAAAAACTGAAATATCTCAAAAACTATTATAAATAGGTATAGGATATATTGAACAAAACTTTTAGGGTTTTTATTACTCTATTAAATAACATGAAAATATACAGGGTGTACCATTTAAAAAAAAAGATATTTATTCATTTAAACTTGTTCAAATTTGAGCCGATGTGTTCAACACCCTGTAACTTTTATTGCAAATATTAGGTAAAAATTATGTTAACTTGTCCTTGGCCTTGCTAAATTCCAAATTTGAATATATATGTGTCACAAAATTGAAAACGTTATTTAGGATTGAATTGATGCTTGAAAATGTGACTTTTTTTCTTAAAATTTAATTAGCTCAGAAACTATAAAGTTTTGTTATGGTAAACCCTTAATAAAAAAGATTTAAAATTATAAGCTAAATCGAAAATACGATTCGCATATAGAGTATTCTATTTAAAAAAATACAACTTTATGCTGTCCTAGTTTTTTGGCTCACCCTGTAGAATCCTAAATATTTTTAAAATCTCCTTAAAAATAAACTGTATCAAACAATAAATATAGTTTCTTTGTTAATTTCACCGAAAAGGCACAAACCTACTTCATCCAATCGTTGACTCACCCTGTACAATCCATTTTGAAACATAGGTTCATGTCGCGAGTTTTCTTATGCTGTTTGAAGAGTTGTCAGCAATATCTTGCAAAATTTATTCCTCTACATGCTCTCCTGGGTAGGCCCTCACTGGCACGTGGTGGCAAAAATTACCCTGAATAAAACATATAAAAAATTAATTCGTTATCTCTAATAATTATGTGACAATATCTGAGGTGGAAATCGTTCAGCACTACATCTTCTCGCATTCGAAGAGTAAGATACCGCTTTCCCTTAACTTAAAATATTTAGTCACACTCTGAGTATTTTTTTACCTATTTGTATTTTGCATTAGTAACTTTTGAGTTGTTCGTAAAAACCAATTTATCTAGAAAATCATCAGTTTTATCGATGTACCTTTTTTGAAGAGGAATGATTAAAGTATCTAAAAAATTAGTTTTCAGCTCTGTAAAATGACATTTGTCAAAAATTAGGCTCAACGAGTGTGACTGCAAGCGTTTCCTGAGTTCTCTGATGATCTAAAACATCTACTATAATATGGTTTAATGAGTCTTTATGTCCTTAAAATTTCAATAAATTATCCAAGTCGGTTCAAATCTTACAGTCGATAAGATAAATCGCTAGGTATCCCTTTAGGGCTCCTCTGTAGGCTCCCGAAAATTTAGGGGGTTCTTACCGGACACCCCGTATATTAAAAAAACCTCTGCAGCTTATATAAAAGAAACGTATGACAATATGAAAAAGATTTTGTTATCGAAGATACAATATCAACAACACTCTTGGAATACATGCGGCTATTTGAAAGTTATAGCACTTTTGCTAGGTCTTCAACAAGGAGTGGGATAGCAGAGATTGCAACAAACATTTTGTCAAGAAGCAATGGTCTAAAAGAAACCTGATACCTAGACAAAAAAAAGCATAACTTCATAACCATTTGTAAATCCTGAATACGTATATCTTCCTTCCTTGCACATCAAACTCGGATTAGTATTTTTTTTTAAAGTAGTTGAAACCAAAAGTTTAAAATTAATGCTATTATATAAGAGAAACTTTGCTCTCAACCAACTGAAAAAACCTTATACTATAAGGACAAACGTGCTCTGTTCTGACACAGTTAGAGACAAAGCACTATCTCAGATTGCAAGAATACCAGGAAAGGGTGGACGCCTTTCCTATGATAGTGTACCACCATCTGTAGACCGGTTTCGAACTTGTTAGTTCTCGTCAGTACAGAATAGGCTAGCGCACTTCAGCATCGGAAAAGTAAATCCTTTAAGCAACTTATATTAGACAAAATATGAAATCTAATACAAGCGGCGCCATCTCCCAGCATTCCACGCAATCTGAATATAAAATCTCGTAGAGATCTGTATATATAAACCAATAAGGATTTACTTTCCGATGCGCTAGCCTATTCTGTACAGGGTGAGTCAACGATTGGATGAAGTAGGTTTGTGCCTTTTCGGTGAAATTAACAAAGAAACTATATTTATTGTTTGATACAGTTTATTTTTACGCAGATTTTAAAAATATTTAGGACTCTACAGGATGAGCCAAAAAACTAGGACAGCATAAAGTTGTATTTTTTTAAATAGAACACCCTATATTCGAATCGTATTTTCGATTTAGCTTATAATTTTAAATCTTTTTTATTAAAGGTTTACTATAACAAAACTTTATAGTTTCTGAGATAATTAAGTTTAAAGAAAAAAAGTCACATTTTCAAGCATCAATTCAATCCTAAATAACGTTTTCAATTTTGTGACAAATATATTCAAATTTGGAATTTAGCAAGGCCACGGACAAGTTAACATAATTTTTACCTAATATTTGCAATAAAAGCTACAGGGTGTTGAACACATCGGCTCAAATTTGAAGAAATTTAAAATAAATAAATATCTTTTTTTTTTAAATGGTACACCCTGTATATTTTCATGTTATTTAATAGAGTAATAAAAACCCTAAAAGTTTTGTTCAATATATCCTATACCTATTTATAATAGTTTTTGAGATATTTCAGTTTTTCTTATTTTCCATACTTTTTTACAGAAATAGTCTTCATTATCATAGTAGCCATGGCAAAAACAATGTAAAAGAACATTTTTCTGTGTGTCAAATTTATAACCGCAATCGCTTCTTTTGGTTTTTATGTAGTGTAGTTTGTTTTTTTTTGCATTCATCTTATATTGTAAAATGAATTTTCCAAAGAATGAGTTAATAGATATGATTTATACAATAGGAGAGGCTCAAAAAAATTGCCTTCTTGCTCAAAGAATTTACAAAATGAAGTATCCTGATCGAAGCCAGCCTAATACCCATACTTTTCAAAACTTATTGCAAAGATTTGATTCTTCTGGTACTGTTGATTATCCAAAACGTAAAGTGGTCAACAAACCAGTAACTAATGAAGAAAAAGAACTACAAGTATTGTTAAACGTTCAGGAAAATTCTTATATTGGTAGCCGTCAATTAGCAGCATTATGTGAAACATCACAATCCAACGCTAATCGTACTACCAAGAAATATAGGTATCATCCATATCACATGGAATTACACCAAGAATTGCATGGACAGGATTTTGAAAGTCGTGTAAACTTTTGTCGTACAATAAATGCGGAGATTCAATTAAATCCAAATTTATTATGCAAGGTAATGTTTAGTGATGAAGCTACTTTTAGAAGTAACGGTGCAGTAAATAGACGCAACATGCATTGTTATGCCACAGAAAACCCATTTTGGATTAGAGAGGTGCAACATCAAAACCACTGGTCATTAAATGTTTGGCGTGGTATTCATCATAATCGAATTATTGGACCCCACTTTTTTAATGAACCACTAAATGGCCATAGTTACCTGAATTTTCCACAAGAAGAACTACCCCAACTGCTTCAAAGTCTCGATAGGGATGAGCTCGACAGTATGTGGTTCCAGCACGATGGTGCGCCTCCGCATTACCATCGTGAAGTTCGTGCGTTTTTGGACCAACGATATCCGCAAAAATGGATTGGACGTGGGGGTTTCATTGAGTGGCCACCAAGGTCTTGCGACATCACCCCATTAGATTTCTTCCTATGGGGTTATATTAAAAATAAGGTGTATGTTAATCCACCAACAACAGTGGAAGATATGCGAAACAGGATTAGGGATACCTGTAGAACAATAACGCCACTAATTTTGTCCAGGGTCCGAGAAAATCTGCAAAAAAGACTAAATTTGTACATTGCACAAGAGGGTCGTTTATTCGAACACTTATTAAAAAGAAATAATTAATCTCAGTATTTAATAGGTAATTTTTTTGTTTAAATTTAGTATAAAAGTAAATATGTATTTACCTTGTCGTTATTGTTGTGTTAATTTTTTCACATTATGTTTAATTAAACTATTGCCATTGTAATATAACGAATAATGTATTTCATCATATTAAACCACATTCTGTTTGTTCCTGTAGTTTCTTTTTATTATTTTACATGGCTACTATGATAATGAAGACTATTTCTGTAAAAAAGTATGGAAAATAAGAAAAACTGAAATATCTCAAAAACTATTATAAATAGGTATAGGATATATTGAACAAAACTTTTAGGGTTTTTATTACTCTATTAAATAACATGAAAATATACAGGGTGTACCATTTAAAAAAAAAAGATATTTATTCATTTAAACTTGTTCAAATTTGAGCCGATGTGTTCAACACCCTGTAGCTTTTATTGCAAATATTAGGTAAAAATTATGTTAACTTGTCCTTGGTCTTGCTAAATTCCAAATTTGAATATATTTGTCACAAAATTGAAAACGTTATTTAAGATTGAATTGATGCTTGAAAATGTGACTTTTTTTCTTTAAACTTAATTATCTCAGAAACTATAAAGTTTTGTTATAGTAAACCCTTAATAAAGAAGATTTAAAATTATAAGCTAAATCGAAAATATGATTCGTATATAGGGTGTTCTATTTAAAAAAATACAACTTTATGCTGTCCTAGTCTTTTGGCTCACCCTGTAGAGTCCTAAATATTTTTAAAATCTGCATAAAAATAAACTCTATCAAACAATAAATATAGTTTCTTTGGTAATTTCACCGAAAAGGCACAAACCTACTTCATCCAATCGTTGACTCACCCTGTACTGACGAGAACTAACAAGTTCGAAACCGGTCTACAGATAGCGGTGCACTACCTAGGAAAGGCTTTCACCTTTTCCTGGTATTCTTGCAATCTGAGATAGTGCTTTGTCTCTAACTGTGTTAGAACAGACCACGTTTGTCCTTATAGTATAAGGTTTTTTCAGTTGGTTGAGAGCTAAGTTTCTCTTATATAATAGTATTTTTATACACCCAACTGCAAGTATATTATCCACTTTGGTTTAAAATTAATAATTAAAGAATATGCCAAAGGTTAAAAATAAATTAGCAACTATTTTATATTGTTATTAATAAAAGTAAGACTAGACTACAAACACATCTGTACATGCTCCCTATCACTGTATTCGTTTTTCTCTGTTTTCGCATCCTAAAAAATTAAACCCCAAGATACATCTAAAAGAGAGTCAATAAAATGATAAGTTGTATCGAAATTTCAACCGGCAGGTTGGTACATTTCGTATGCTATCGACATTCTCACTTCAATATGTATGCAGATAACTACGTGCGACTGAGTGTAGAAGTATTTTACCAGAACGATATAAACCGGCAGGTATAAAAGAAGGATTCTAATTTATCATTGAATTTATACTTAGACTCTTAAAGAAAATTTCGAGTAATTTGGAGAAAGATAGAAAAGAGATTTGGAAATATATGTTTAGATATGTATTTTTAGAAAGTTTTATGGGATATTTCAATTTTGTACTGGATATATTTGCAATTTTAATAAATGCAATTTGAATTTCCATTTGTTCGATTATTAATCAGAATATTCCAATTTATTAGTATTTTCAGTTGGCTTCAGTGGACTACCTAGCAGTTTTTAGGTGCCAAATTTCTCTTAAATCATCTTGTTCTGCATGAAAATCCTTTCCGCTAAACTAATGTGTTTTTTCGATAAATTCTTTCTAACTTTTAAATTATTGTATCACGTAGCAAAACTTAGAGAATATCAACAACATGTTTTGATTGATTGCAAAGCAAGTATAAGGATGTATCTATACTTCGGGAACTGTTTAATGTTGCGACACGGTTTGTTTCCCTACA
Organism: Diaprepes abbreviatus; assembly: GCA_034092305.1. NCBI lineage: Eukaryota > Metazoa > Arthropoda > Insecta > Coleoptera > Curculionidae > Diaprepes > Diaprepes abbreviatus. The sequence goes on from JASJET010000129.1 coordinate 8,507,221, forward strand.
AAAGTTTTTGAAACTAAATTGAAACAAACCCTGTCAAACAAAACAGCCATTTCTTCAGAATTCGATAAAAAAAGAATAATCAATATGAACCGACAAGCACACTCTATGGCCTTATAAAAAATCACAAACCAGGAAATCTCATTCGCCCAGTCGTTTCATACATAAATAGCCCCACGAGAGAACTCAGTATGAAATTAAATTCATTCTTCAAACAAATAATCAACTTTAAACCAATCTACAACTTAAATAATTCAGTAGATCTCGCCCAAAAACTAAAAAACAGAAAAACCCCAGATAATTCCATGCTAATTTCTTTTGACATAAAAAGCATGTTTTCTAATATTCCAACAGATGAATGTTTTATACTTATCCAAGAAATCTTACAGGAACGAAATATAAATCCAATAGTTACTACTGAAATCTTGTCCTCTTTTGAACTTTGCCACGTATTTCCAGTTCAGTTCAATAACATATTTTATTTACAAAATTCAAGCCTTGGGTTCTCCTCTTAGCCCTCTCCTAGCAGACATTTTCATGTCAAACATAGAAAACAAAATACCTAATTCCCCTTTCAGCAAAAACCATGTTCAATTTTGGTACAGATATATGGATGGTGTTCTAGCATGTTTTAAAGGCACTACTAGACAGCTTCAAAAATTTTTACAATACATTAATACTTGCCATCCAAAAATTCAATTTACTCTGGAAACTGAAAATAACCATAAAATAAATTTTCTAGATCTCACCATATCTCACCTCAATAATCAGTGTAATTTAAACTTTTTAAAAAACTAACGTTTACAGTTAATACTATATCTAATGACTATTTTCACCCCTTACAACACAAAATTGCTCCATACAATTCAATGATACATAGAGCATTCTCTTTGCCTCTGAAGAATATTTTTAAGAGGAATTAAATATCATTGAAAGGATTGCAATATCAAACAATTTCTCCCAACAAACTATAAAAAAAATAATAGCTAAAAAACAAAAACAACTAGCCTTTAATTCAATATATCCCAAAATAAAAAATGATAAAGATAGTTCATCTTATATCTCTTTGTCATACTGTGGTACCCTATCAGAAAACATAGCTAACACTCTTTCCAAACATAACATAAAAGTAGCTTTTAAAACTCAACACAATCTGTCCACTATCTTTTAAAATACTAAAGATAAAAATAAATTTGATAAATCAAAAGTTTATAAGATAAAATGTTCAGAGTGTGATAGCTTGTATATTGAACAAAGTGGTAGAAGCTTTAAAACTCGCTTTTCAAAACACTACCGATCATATAGACTACAAAAACAGACTCGAGCTTTGCCAACCATTGTTTATAATATAACCAGAATTTTTCTAATTTAAGCAACACTGATAATACATTATTCAACAAAGGGCCAAAAGTTAAATATTCTTGAATTTTTAGAAATATATAAACATAGTAAAAATAAAAATGTAAATTTGCTTAATGACCAGACAGAACTTGGGTTTTCCCCGTTATTCGTTGTTGCCAAATAATAATTAGTTCCCAAAATTTAGTACCTTCCCTTTGTAATAATGGAATTTCTCAGGTAGTTTTTTTTTATTTATTGTCAAATTTTCTCATGTTTCTGTATTGAATACTTAGTCTACCTTTGTAATTCAGTTTGAAAATGACTTTGTGAGTTGAAACTGCAGTCACTGTTTTCTAAATAAATTTAGTGATATAAAATATAGTAGTTCCTTTTTAAACATTTCCCGGAGATGATAAACTACCACATAGTAATGGCTACCAACATCAATTTTTTAATGTGTCTATATGATACAAAAGTTGTTATAGCATGCCTGTGCCAAATCTACGTTTCCTCTAAGTTTAGGAAAACTGTGCACAATCTAGCAACGCCGCATGGGGACGTTTAAGGATGACCCCCATCTACTAAGTATCAATCCTCAAAGACTTAAAATAATTAATTCCATATAATTGCAAATTTCGCCATACCCCGTATTTGTCGAAGGGTCAAATATTGCTGATTTTTATGCTAATGGGACAGCGGAGCCAGAAATCAACATCATTGCCGCTTGCACACGAAGCCAATAGCCGAGCCAGGCCAGTAAACGCGACCAATCTTGTGTTTATGTGCACGGTAATATTAAGACAGCGCAACTGTCTCAAGTCAGCAACGTTGCTAATATACCTCGTTAAACTTGAGAAAATCAATATGAATACAAATCTATTTTATTCATGTTTTTAATTAACTTCCCGACTTACACCACTATCACTACTCTAGCTTTTCTTTGGTTTTTGAGCCAAAAACGATAATTAAATATATTAATTGCGTAATTTCCACCAACCTCTCTGGATACAAAATCTGTTCTATATGTGAAAAGTCAGATTAGCATGTGTTCTTTTTTATGGTGCACTAGTAAACAAGGATAGAAAAACAACGGACTTGCATGTGCCTCCTAGTGATTTGAAGAACATTTTTCAACCTTTAAGCATGAAATCGTTTAGATTTCGTAATACACCTATTTTATAATTAGTATAATAATATTCTTATGCGATAGGGTTAATAAATATGTAATAAATTATAATCCAAACGGTTAGCGAAAAAATGGTAGTAATTCTCATTGAAAAACCTTACATCTACCGTTAAAATGGTAGGGTTGGCAACACTGCAAGCCAGTAATCCCGACAGGACAGTAGATAGAATGCCAGTGAATTGAAAAAAAATCGTGGGCTTTTAAGCATGAGATGGTTTAGATTCCGTAGCGTACCTGTTTTATCACTACATAGTATAAAACAAAGTCGCTTTCTCTGTCCCTATGTCTCTTTGTATGCTTAAATCTTTAAAACTACGCACCGGATTTTGATGCGGTTTTTTTCAATAGATAGAGTGATTCAAGAGGAAGGTTTATATGTATAATAACATCCATTAAATAGTGGAGAAATACTGTTATTTTTGAGGTTTCTAATGTGATGTCGTTAATTATCATATTTTTTTTCCGCTTACATTGCAAACGCAGGCTGAACCCTACGAGATTTATCAAAATAATGTACTAATTATTTGTACACATTGAAAAGGTCTACAGAAAACTCCGCGATGGTATATGTCTATCTCTCATGGATATCCCACAATAACATTTTTTTGTCATTTACTTTTTACGACAAATAATGGCAAATTTTGAAGCGATTTTAACCAATACAGCATTAATCCTTATCCAATTAAATAGCTTAAATACATTGTTGATTTAATATAGATCTATATGGTCCTTTACAGCACAAGATTTAAATGAATATTTTCGAAGATATTACAGATTTAAAATTGCCGGAAGTAGCGCTTGCGGCGGTACTGGCCGACCGGGGCGGCGGCAGTGTGCCTATAAATAGCGCGTCGGAGGCCGATGTAATAATTGTTGTAAAAATAAAATAAATAGTCACAGTTTTTCTGTAGTGTATTTAGTATCAGCATTGCACCCGTGCGAAGCCGGGGCGGGTCGCTAGTAATTAATATAACAATAATATTATGCAACAATAATAGTTTTGTGTAAATGCTTCGGTAGATCTACCATGGCTGGCAACACTGCTGGGCTGTCTCACTTGACTATCCTGACTTCTTGTGCAACCGGCATAAGTTGTTAAAAATTGGCCGTTCAGTGAAAACATTATGCTAGATGTGGGAAACGTCCTTAAAGAACTTTTAGTACAGCATGAGAAAATGTATTTACCTCCTCTGCATAAAGCTAGAGTTTATAAAAAATTGTGTTACAACCATAAATAGAGAAGGAAATGCTTTTCTTTACTTGAGACGGAAATTCGCGCTTAAAAGTGAGGCAAAATTTAAAGAAGGAATGTTCGTTGGGCCGCAAATCTGAGAAATTTTAAAGAAGAAAATTTTGAAACTAGACTTTTGAGAAAAGAAAATAGGGAATAGAGTGCCTTCAAAAATGTATGTAGCACTTTCCTAGGTAACAAGAAATCGTTGAACAACAAAGATCTAGTTGAAGAATTTAACCAGGTTGCAACATGTCACTTTTGCTGCATTTTCTTCACTTCCATTTGGAATTCTTCCCTAAAAATTTAAGTGCAATTTCACACGAACTTGGTAAAAGATTTCACCAGAAAATTGTTCAAGTGGAGAAGCGGTATAGTAGAAAATGGACCCCAAACATATAGTGAATTTCTAGCCCAGGTCGGTTATATGATCTTCCTGAATTTTGGCTAAATTCTTTTACTACGAACTGGTTTTATGTTAGCTTTGATTATCATTGTTTGATCCCTATTCATGTTGTTTTGCTTGGCATTTACTAAAGTGTGGGTGGTTGTATTTATTTCCATTTTTGATAGATTTACTGTTACCTTTTTCCAGTTAATTTTCGGTTTTCATGTCTATTAGTTGAGGGTAATTTTTTTTTCTTTGGTAGTTTTCCTGTATTTTGCTTAATCTTTACCCTATATTTTTCTTTGTTTCTATTCCCCCTTTTCCAGTTTAATTTCTGTTTCTTCGCTACTATTCAAGTGCAATTCTTCCTTTGATTCTTTCGTATGCCGTTTTCTTGAAATTTCTTTGATCAGTTTTGCAGATTTTGTTTGTTTGTGTATCGTTTTCTTTTAAGTTCATTAACTTAAAAACTCTAATGAATAACTGATTTAATTTGCCTAAAATGTTAATGCCTAATGAATTGGCGTATAAATTTATTTCAGAAGACTGTTATTACTAAGTAAATCGCATTTGTACAATTATTACTTATATATATATATATATATATATATATATATATATATATATATATATATATATATATATATATATACATATATATATATATATATATATATATATATATATATATATATATATATATATATGAAGTAAAATGCGAACAGTAAATGCAAATTTCTCTCCATCATATCCTTTCTGTGTTAGAGGTTGCACAGTTAGAACAAATTGCTAAGGAACACAATTTATCCTATTCCACCACCATCGAGATGATGGCCTACCTGTACCAACACAGAAAGGATATGATGGAGAGAAATTTGCATTTACTGTTCGCATTTTACTTCATTCATACGCGGAGCTGCATATAGTTGTACGCTTGCTGAATGTGATTTCAGCACTACAACGGCATAATGTGGATATATCCACTGCTATTGCATCTCACACGGAGGAATCCGTGAAATCCGCATACACATATATACGCCATCCGGCGGGAGGTCGGAGAAGCCGCGTTCAGTATTTGCATGCTTCCTTCCAATCTGTCCTTTGCACAGCCAGGTGCATGTCGGTACCCTGATGAGTCTAGTAGAGACGAAACATGTACCTCTGCCGTATCACTGTGGCGGGGAGGGTAAGTTTTGACTTTCTTCTCGGTATGGTGGTACAGGTAGGCCATCATCTCGATGGTGGTGGAATAGGATAAATTGTGTTCCTTAGCAATTTGTTCTAACTGTGCAACCTCTAACACAGAAAGGATATGATGGAGAGAAATTTGCATTTACTGTTCGCATTTTACTTCATTCATACGCGGAGCTGCATATAGTTGTACGCTTGCTGAATGTGATTTCAGCACTACAACGGCATAATGTGGATATATCCACTGCTATTGCATCTCACACGGAGGAATCCGTGAAATCCGCATACACATATATACGCCATCCGGCGGGAGGTCGGAGAAGCCGCGTTCAGTATTTGCATGCTTCCTTCCAATCTGTCCTTTGCACAGCCAGGTGCATGTCGGTACCCTGATGAGTCTAGTAGAGACGAAACATGTACCTCTGCCGTATCACTGTGGCGGGGAGGGTAAGTTTTGACTTTCTTCTCGGTATGGTGGTACAGGTAGGCCATCATCTCGATGGTGGTGGAATAGGATAAATTGTGTTCCTTAGCAATTTGTTCTAACTGTGCAACCTCTAACACAGAAAGGATATGATGGAGAGAAATTTGCATTTACTGTTCGCATTTTACTTCATTCATACGCGGAGCTGCATATAGTTGTACGCTTGCTGAATGTGATTTCAGCACTACAACGGCATAATGTGGATATATCCACTGCTATTGCATCTCACACGGAGGAATCCGTGAAATCCGCATACACATATATATATATATATATATATATATATATATATATATATATATATATATATTCATATTTATATATATATATATATATATATATATATATATATATGTGTTTATACGGCTTTCACGGATTCATCCGTGTGAGATGCATTAGCAGTGGTTATATCCACATGATGCTGTTGTAGTAGTGCTGAAATCACATTCAGCAAACGTACAACTACATGCAACTCCGTATGTAAGTGAAGTAAAATGCGAAACAGTGAATGCAAACTGCGCTCCATCATATCCTTTCTGTATTAGAGGTTGCACAGTTAGAATAAACTGTAATAAAACACAATTCATCCTATTCCACCACTTTACTTCATTTATATATATATATATATATATATATATATATATATATATATATATATATATATATATATATATATATATATATAAAATAAAATAGAATAAAATATTAGCGAAGAGGACGTGAAAATTTGTCAATCTACATGATTCCCGTATTAAAAAGTGCGGAGCACTCCAAAGTATGGAATAATTCCGGGTCCGACAGATGGCGACAGCGCTGTTTCGTCCTAATATGGGACTCGTCAGGCCACCGCAGTCGGTACAAACCATCATCTCGCCTTTGCATCGTATAAGCCATACTTATAATCAAAATACGGCAAATAAGACGACAAAGGCGACATCTCGATGGTCCACTTGATAATACAAGAAACATACAGATTAACAAAGTTTGTAAGAGAACCGTCATATGGTGGCGTGACGGGAATCATGTAGATTGACAAATTTTCACGTCCGCTTCGCCAATATTTTATTCTATTTTATTTTAAATTACACGGACAAAAACTTATCTACATATTTATTTACTTGTTTGGCTTTGAAACACGCTAAACGATGCTCTCATGGTGGGATCGTTTGGTGCGGCACGTGGCTTTGGCTGCTTAAATAGCGGTATGCTTGCTTGCCAGCACCGAAAAATGCGACCCCTATCTTTTGGGCAGCGCGTTTCGTGTACTCGATTTTACATATTTTTGTTTTAATTCACCGTCGCGCCACCATATGACGGTTCTCTTACAAACTTTGTTAATCTGTATGTTTCTTGTATTATCAAGTGGACCATCGAGATGTCGCCTTTGTCGTCTTATTTGCCGTATTTTGATTATAAGTATGGCTTATACGATGCAAAGGCGAGATGATGGTTTGTACCGACTGCGGTGGCCTGACGAGTCCCATATTAGGACGAAACAGCGCTGTCGCCATCTGTCGGACCCGGAGTTATTCCATACTTTGGAGTGCTCCGCACTTTTTAATACGAGAATCATGTAGATTGACAAATTTTCACGTCCGCTTCGCCAATATTTTATTCTATTTTATTTTAAATTACACGGACAAAAACTTATCTACATATATATATATATATATATATATATATATATATATATATATTGCTGTCTTATAGAATAATATATTCGTGCTAATTTGCACCTGTTTACTTGGCACGTCCAATACTCGAGGCTCTAAATTGCTCCAAGTTCTCCATTCATATTCAGTTTCTTGATATTCGTGAAGTCTATCATATTCATAGTCAGCGTGGAATGTCATAAAAGATTTAAAGAAATTTTTCTGTAGATTAAAAGAAGCCCAAAAATTTAAGATACAGCTACAAAATATATAAAAAAGTCTGTATCTTTTTGTGGAACTAATGTTACAACATTCAAGAAACTTGACGCGCGTGAAACATGTTCAAAACTTGTCATCTGAACGTGCCCTAAGAGTAAATAAAATTTTATACAACCCGAGTTCAGCTGTAGTTTTGTGTTAGATCATTATTATTTCCACATTTCTCATTTTATATTCTTATAATGGTATCGGGTTGTATTGCATACAAGGCTTGATATACGTTCTAACAATACTTTTAAGCTCCACGCACGTTTTAAATCTAAAACGACTAAAACATTGCGGAAATTCAACAAAGACGCTTTTAAGTTTTTATTTTTGTGTTTTTCCACAAAAACATGAACGAAATACGCCACAGAAATGCAAGACATGAACTTCTTTTGTGTTGAGAAGTAACGAAAAGTTTTATAAAAGTGGCGATCTTTGATTTATTTTTAATTCGTTTTAAAGAAATTTGGACAAGCGCTTGTAAGAAACTACTATCATCTTCTATTGTAGCGCGAGGTAAAAATAAAAAGTTATTAATAAAGTTGGTTAAAGTTTTGCTAAAAATGTATAATACAGCTAATGAAATAAAAGTAATTAGTGACAGTCAAAAGACACATATGTGGAATCCGAGTTTACAAAGTAATTGTAAATATAGGAAACTCGTGCTAGTGTGGACATAAAAAATGCAAGAACGTTCATATTATCGATTATGTTCATACTACTGAAGGTGTATGTAAGAACACAAGAAATATTTTAAAAGCATAGATAAACCATCTTTGTTTACACATTCTTTAATAAAATAACCTGTAACTTTTTTAGTTGTCGACAAATTATGTTGCTCTGACCATTGAAAAACTACTTTTAGAGTTGAAAGAGCTTCTAAAATCGATACTTGTTTGGATTCCTCGACTTCATTTCCTGATTCACTATCCTCTATGTCTATAAGAACAAAGGGCTCAACATTATTAATTTTTTATGAAATGTTTTTAACTTCTAAGTCTCTGTTCTAGTGCTCAATTTCTTGATCCTCATAGTGGCCTTAAAAATACGTAATAAAAAAAGCTTCAAAAAAAAAGATAAATATTTGTATAAATCTTTATTTTAATTTATTTTGTATTTTGAAAAGCTGCATATTGGAAGCTTTGTAAAACATGATAAATTATCTTCATTACTCGCATTTCTAATTTGAAACTTGTTCTATTGCTGCCAGTTCTAAGTGACAAAGGGGCGTAAATATTTAGATAAATGGAAGTTAGAGTTGCATAAATACACAAACATTTGTATATCGTACGTCAACAAATTATGAATGGTACTCTATGATGATTAATTTAAGTTTATGTTGTATATTTTAAAAACATTTCTATAAAACAAATGATATATATATATATATATATATATATATATATATATGCATATATATATATATATATATATATATATATATATATATATATATATATATATAATCAAATTTCATAGAAAAAGGCAAAAATAATAAAAATAACTTTCCTCTATCTAAATCTAAAAATAAATAACCAATTAGGATTTGACATCTATAGAAAACCCACATCTGCAGACACAATTATACATCTAACAACAAACCACTCTCTTTCATATTATATATATATATATATATATATATATATATATATATATATATATATATATATATATATATATATATATATATATGTATATAAATAAATAAAAATATTATGGCCTTTAATATCTTTGTCTAATTTTCTTTCATATTTTTAAAAGCTATTCTTCTTCTTCTTCTGTCTCTTGTTATAGACTTACAGCCTGTTTTTTCCAACTCAATCATTCATCTCATTTGATTTTGAAATCCAGGACTCTCTCCATCTTTTAGGTGGTCTACCTATTGGTCTTCTGGTTTCCGGTGTTCCATCTCGGGCGATTCTCGCTATCCTATTTTGCGCCATTCTTCCTACGTGCTCATTCCAGGCTCTTCTGCGCCTCCGTCCTCATCTTACTATATCCTGCATTCCATGTTCCTCGCGTATTGTTGAATTGCGTATGTGATCTCTTAATGTGTATCCCGATATTCTTCTTAGTACTTTCATTTCGGCAGTTCTTAGAATTGATTTTGTTTTTGTGTTGTCAGTTCTCGTCTCTATTGCGTACGTCATTATCGGTCGAATACAGGTCTTGTAGATTTTTGTTTTTGCGTCCTTGCTCATGTATGTGTTGTGCCATATTATATCCGCCAGGCTACCTGAGATTCTATTTGCCTTGTTTAATTGGTTTCTTACTTCTCTTGTTCTGTCTTGGTTTGCGGATATCTCAACTCCTAAGTAATTAAAGGTCATGAGTTGTTTTATTGGTTTGTCATCCACTACTAATTTGCATCTTAAGGGCACTTTGCTTATTACAATTGACTTAGTTTTATCGATGGATATTTTCATGTTGAGTTGCTTGCTTATGGTGTGGAATGCAAATAGAAGTCTTTGGAGATCGTCTTCATTTTCCGAGACTATGACGCCGTCATCAGCGTAACATATTATTGTTATTTCCCCGGTATTCATTCTGTACCCTGGGGCCGCTCTTTTGACGTTCTCAATTATTTGGTCCATTACTATGTTAAATAGTAATGAACTCAGAGAGTCCCCCTGTCGTATGCCCGACGTTATGGGTACATCCATAGTTAGGTTGCCGCTTACTGAGATTTGTGTTGTGGTGTTGAAGTTTAGCTGTTCAAATATGTTAATTAAATTGTTTGGGATCCCTTTAATTCGCATTAATTTGCATAATATCATCCAGTCTCATCCTATCAAAGGCTATAGTGAGATCTATAAAGCACATAAAAGCCGGCTTAGTAAATTCAATAGATTCCTCTGCTATCTGTCTTATGATGAATATGGCATCTACTGTAGATCTGTTTTTGCGGAAACCTTGCTGTTCTTCTGATATTCTGCAATAGTCAGTTATTATACCTTCAAGGATTTTGGTGAATAATTTCATTATTGAATTTAATAAAGTTATTCCTCTATAGTTTTCCGTGATTTTCTTAACACCCTTCTTGAAAATAGGTACTGTTATACTTTTCTTCCAATCTCGGGGTATCTCTTGGTCTTTAATTATTCGTATGATAAAAAATAAAGTATAGGGTACAAGAAGATATAAAGTTTGTTTGATGTCAGTTTGTGAGAAATGGCATGCTAAAAAAAAGCTGTGTCAACACAACTTCTTTTTTAAAAACCAAAATATAAAGAAGTTTTTAAAGTCATTTAAATTAATTTTAACAAGTCAACTTTTTTTTTCTTCTTCAGACTATGAAAAAAGATGTCTGCCTTCCTTATATTTTTCTGCGATTTCACTTTATTTCTCTCTCCGTACTAGATTCGACGAGCTAATTGTCTCACCACTGGAGCTGTACTGCACCAAGACCAAAAATTCACAGAAAACAATTGCCTACTCAAAATATCTTTTCCGAAGTATTTCGACGAATGCTATTCCTGCCGACATCTGATGCTAAACTTTAAAATATCAATATTTAAATGACTTCTATACATACATCAGAACAGTGAAAAGTTTGGAAAGATTTTTTATATTTAGTGCTGTTGTTTCCATACATAAAATAAAAAAAGACCAGTCATTTCTTATGTCATTGTTTCTTGCCGTAGTCTAGCCAAGAAACTGACTAGTCTATTACCAGGTCTTATAAAGTTTCAATTAATTTGCTTAGTCAAAGACTCAATACAGTTTATTGATGAGATAAAAAGCCCCATACTACCTGACAACACAAAACTAGTAATCTCTATTAATAAGAGTCTTTTTATACTAGTTCCGATAAAAATTAATCTTTAGAGAATAATTTAAAACTGAATTCCATAAAGCACTACTCGTTTGCATAGATTAAAACTATTTTCAATTTAGAATGAAATTTATCACCAGAAAACTGAACTCCATTGGGTTTTTCAATTTGGCTTTTAATATCTGAAATTGTCATGGCAATGTCAAAAAATTTATCTTTAAGTCAATTAAAAAAAAAATTGTTAGATAAGTTATATAGACGATTTTTTTTTTATTTGATAAATAGTACACAGAGAAATATGGATCAGTTATTAAGCTTCTTAAACTCATTTAATAACGAAATCAAATTTCATAGAAAAAGGCAAAAATAATAAAAATAACTTTCCTCTATCTAAATCTAAAAATAAATAACTAATTAGGATTTGACATCTATAGAAAACCCACATCTGCAGACACAATTATACATCTAACCACTCTCTTTCATTATATATATATATATATATATATATATATATATATATATATATATATATATATATATATATATATATATATATATATATATTGTTACAGTTAAAAATTGATCTTAAATAATAAATATTTTCGTTTACATTTTTCTACATTAAATTACAGGTTCAGATTACTAAAGTAATAAATAGATTTTTGTTTGGTACGTTTTTCTTTAAAGGTTGTCAATGAAATGCATATCTTGAAACGTAAATTTACAGTAAACGATGTTTTCTACTATAAAACTAATGATTACCTTTTGTTTTTCATTCATTAATATTGGTTTCATCTATGTTCAGATCATTCCTTTTGTTTACATTTTGAAATTTTGATTGACATCGATACTTAACCTATTTCTATAATTTGTAAATTTCGTTGGGTTCTTTGAGACAATGTATCACAGATTGAGTAAGGTGTTTTTATGATGACTGGATAAATATGAACCATGTTTATTTGTTTTTTGATTTTCCTTTTTTTAGAAAATGTTTATTTATTTTCACAGATCAGCTGTTAAACAGTCAGGTCCACTGAATTGCGTGGAAAGTTTTTAGGGTTGCCTATAAGATGGCACATCAGTTGAATATTATCGAAATGCTAAATTCGAAATAAGATATTATCGATTTTCATTATGTTGTTTTTAGTTTATTAGTTGAATATTTCCCTTTACTTTACTAATTAGAATTTTTGGTAATTAAAATAATTGATATTAGGCCCTTGAACTATTTCGCACTAATTGGATTTCATTTTTGAATATTTTGAATCCGTAAAGTACTTTGTTCATAGGATATTCATTTTGTAGGACGAGGCAGTTTAGATTATTAAGATATTGGTTGTCTCTGTCTGATTTCAGTACTGGCCAATTTAAAATTGAAATAGAAGAATTTTTGGTATATATTTTCCGGAAGTAGTTCAAGTTGTATGATAAATTTTAAAGGTTCGAGATTATTGCTACGAGATTAAGGTTATTTTTTTTGGATAGATTTTTGATGGACTTTTTTATTAGTAACTTCCGTTCGAAGGAATGTGCAAGAGATTTGAGAAAAATCGTTTCTGACGCAAGTGCGAGAAGAAATGGTTTAGTTTTACTACTTTCCCAAGTTAAGGGATTTGGTCAAAAATGGCCGATTAAAGTAACAAAATCAAGTCAGGGTGCAAACACTTTTTTGGTGATTTGGTCGTTTCACCCTACAGCCAGTTTGGCGACTATTTTTCTCCAGCCAGCCCAGAAACAACGGCTTAACTTTTACCAGATGCCACCATTTTCTTGAGTTTGAGGTATGTACATATTTCTTTTGGAACAATCAGTTTTTGTGTACATGTTATTTTAAATATATATGCATCTCTAAAAAATGTAACAAAAACTGTTTCTCAACTCTCCAAAAATAAGCATTAGAGAAAGAGATTTAGATTATATGTTTAAAAACTATGTAAAATGCAAAGTTAAAAAAATATACACAGTAACAAATTAGAGTGTATCTTCAGTTAAATCGGAAACAATTCAACCGGAATGACCTAAAGAGCCCTAAAACAATAAATATTGTTTTACAAAAAGATATTCTAAAAGACAATCTCATTGGAATAATTTAAAAAGATATTCATTGTTGCATATTTCAATTTTAATTTTTTTTAGTTGCTTTTAAGTGCTAAAACAACGCTATAATGTAATAAAGAGCGTTTAAAGTTTTTTCTGTTCGTCGTTGTCAACGTACACACAAAATAAGCTGCCTGGATCAAAAACTTAAGCCACTTGGCTGTTAAAAACAAAAAAACAGCTTTTTAAATTATTTCTTCGTGTTTGTTGAACGTTATTAAAATAATATTTTTAAGCAGAATTGTTTTTAAAAACATTTTATAACTTGGAGTTTTATTTCTCGACTCCGAGATCTAGCTTTGTAGTTGAAATTTTGTTCAAATACTAGTATTTTTATTTTTACTGTTTCATAACATAAAGATAAATATTAATATTAGTTTTGAAGTTATTTTAAAATGAATGCTTGTATTAAATCAACAATATTATTCCAATTCTGGGTTAATAATATTTCATGAAAATATGTATATCGTAAACATTGAAATTGTGAAATTTCTTAATAAATTTACTTTTTGTTTGTAAATTTTATCTCTTATTATTTATACACGGTGTCTATTTTAAATGGTGATAATGTCCTAAATAACCTGTAGTTGTTTGGTATTAAAACTGCAAGAACCAAGAGGTACGAACAGACTTTCAGTGTGATTCTGTCACAGTGATATTTATTTATAGGTTTTTCGAAAAGCTACAAACTAATATGCAACAGCAGGAAATCGTAGGCCTAATAACCACACGCTACCAATATATTCTTTTTACAGGAGTTTGCGATCAGATGCTGTCACAATATTATCTAAAATATTTTGCTCACCAATCGGTAAAAAAAAATAACAACCTATATTTCTAGGCAGCCCTCAAAAGGATTGTAATATTTTTTTAATCACATAAGACTAATAAAGAACGGAAGCTTTCACGGCTTTGGTCAAGTTGGAAATCGTGGTTCCTCGGTTTAGACCGTGTCAAATTAGAATTATTTTCCGACGTTTCGCCTACGATTGCACGAGGTATCTTCAGAGATTTTTGCTCCACGAGATTAGAACACTGAATGACCATCGAGGAGCAACAGCCCGGTATTTATACCCGACCTGGTTAGCGAACCATGGTCCAGCGTTACAATCGATTTCCACGTGTGATGTAGACTGTATTAATATTATTTGGATATTTACATATTTCGATTGATTCTCTAATTTTACATTTAAAAAAACCTGGTACTGATCCTAGCACGTTAATTTCTTTTACATTAGAAGTGTGTCTTGAGCAACGCTGGTGTTCAGTTACTGCAGATTGTACAATTTCTTTCATTCTTATACATCTTTCATGTTCCTTAAGCCTAGTGGATATAGACTCTCCTGTTTCACCTACATACACTTTACCACAAGAGGACGGTATCTTGGAAATGCCTTCTGTTTGACATAGAATTGCGTCCTTTGGAGACTTCAAACATTGTCCAATTTTCTTATATGTGTTGAAAATTGTCCGTATATCTGATTTTCGGAGCAATCTGGCAATCTTGTCGGTGCTAAAAATAAACCAGCTCTTGGACGACAATACATACAAAGTCATTCGGACAGATCCAAAAATTAAAATCGAAAGAACGTCATATCTCAAATTAACGGTTCCAGCCTCACTCCGGAAGAAAAGAAAGCCGTTAAACCAAGCAGCTCCAAAACTCCACGGCTCCACGGACTGCCTAAAATTCATAAAGAACATGTACCTCTACGTTCAATCGTCAGTGCAATAGATTCACCAACCTATAAAATAGGTAAATATCTGGCCAAACTTTTACATCCCTTTACAGGAAAAACTGAATGCTTTGTTAAAAATTCTGGACACTTTGTCCAAAGACTAAAAACTATCCAATTAGAGCCTGGAGATATATTTTATTCAGTTTGATGTAGAATCCCTTTACACAAATGTTCCTATAGATGATTCAGTTTCCCTAATATCTGACATATTACGAAACAACAACATGGACGCCACTCTACTAGAGTTAATTAAAGCATCTGATTTCCACTTATTTTACTTTTCAAGGAACTTTCTACGAGCAGCATTCGGGAACAGCCATGGGATCTCCGCTATCAAATGTAGTAGCTAACATCTTCATGGAAGCTTTCGAAGAAAACACTTTGTCTTCTGCTTCTCCAAAAACCTGCAGATATGTGGATGACACTTGCGTAGTTTGGCTACATGGCGCAGATAAACTCCATAATTTCCTGGACCATCTAAATCAACGACACCCTAGCATAAAATTCACAATGGAAGCTGAAACAAATGGTGCCCTTCCCTTTCTTGATGTACTAGTACAAAGGAAAGAGAACCAACACATATAAATCGATATCTCAATGCAACATCACACCATCATCCTTCTCAAAAACAATCCATCATCAACTCTTTGGTACATATAGCGCTTTCAATATATGATGAACAGTTACTGCAATCAGAAACAGAAAAACTGACTAATGCTCTGAGAGGCAACCGATATTGCGCTGAAGATATAAGACGTTCTATTAATAAATATAAGAACCCACCTCCTCATCAAAATGTCATAAATGAACCTCCTTTGGACACTGTTGCCTTACCTTACATACACGGAACCACCGACAAGATTACCAGATTGCTCCGAAAATCAAACATTCGGACCATTTTCAACACATGTAAGAAAATTGGACAATCTTTGAAGTCTCCAAAGGACGCAATTCCATTTCAAACAGAAGGAGTTTACAAGATACCGTGCTCTTGTGGTAAAGTGTATGTAGGTGAAACAGGACGGTCTAGGTTTAAGGAACATGAACGATGTATAAAAAAGAAACAAATTGTACAATCTGTAGTAGCTGAACATCAGTATTGCTCAGGTCACACTTTTAATGTAAAAGAAACTAAGGTGCTAGCATCAATACCTGGTTTCTTTAAACATAAAATTAGAGAATCAATGGAAATATGTAAATATCCAAATAATATTAATAGGGATGCGGGTTACAGTCTACATCACACGTGGAAATCGATTGTAATGCTGGATACCGGTTCGTTGAGCACCAGTCGTGTATAAATACCGGGCTGTTGCTCTTCGATAGTCATTCAGTGTTCTAATCTCGTAGAGTAAAGATCCCTGAATATGTCTCGTGCAATCTTAGGCGAAACGTCGGATAATAATTCCAATTTGAAACCTAAGAACAATGATTTTCAACATAAAACTAATCTTTTCTGCCAGGATCATATTTTACGAATGTTATGTCTAATATCTAAAATTTGTAAGCATAAAATAAAATCGGTCTTAAACTCTAAAACTCGAACACCTGAATGTAACTCCTAATAAAATTGAACAAATAATGGACAGAGATATTCTTGAGTCAAAAACGCTTGCTCTGTAGAAACAAATAAAGTGATCTTTAAGTTACTTTTGCTGCACACTGTAAGTAAATATCAAGACGATAAATCTTTTTTTTTTCAGAACAATTCTTCTCAAAAATACCAATCTATTAATAAATTTTTCCATCAGATTTCATACCGAAACGGTATTATTGCGAGTCTCTATCGAAATCATCAAAACATATTGTTCTCCATCACGAATACTCTGGGAAACACCTGTTTTCATCTGTTTTCGTCGATTTAGTGCTTTGGAACACAGCTTGCACTTTATTTCTAAACATTACAGCATTGTTGTTTACAATAACGAGTAATTTTTGCTTTCATTACTTTTGCTTTGTATCGGTCGTTCTGCTTTTATATTGCTTGATTCTTTTGTCGGGATCAAATGAGATGTAGATTTGTTTTCTGTTAGAAATCAGAATTATAAAATATATAACTTAAAAAATAATATTGGACTTGAGCATCCCATAGCCAAGCAGTAAACTCGTTTCTAATCATATAGGATTTATTTTAAATGGAAATAAATTAGAATATAAACATGTTAAGGATTTTTTTATCTATATGTTATGAAAAGTTGCATTGACAAGAGTTTTTTTGCACTCGAGTTTCCAGTCAATCTGTATTAAAAAAAAAAAACAAAGAATGTCTGGGTATGGATCTGGAAAGCTGGAAAGATGGAAGGGTAGACTAAAAAGATCAACTTAACTCTAGATTTCTTGTGCCTTCTCTCAAGGGGTCAACCTGATTGATTCAGGGCAAATCCAGCCCCTCTCTTTGGAGGGGGGTGGTATCAGAAAAGTACAGTAAGGCAAGCAAAAGCGGGAGATGTTAACGACCTTCCCATTTCTAGTGTAAACGTCAGGATCGGGGCTATTTTTCCCTCTTAGGAGGGGGGGGTCGCAAGATCAGGTTTATTTTCCTGAACTCAAAGCTCTTGGAGGGGACGATCGCAAGAAAAAAATAAGTTGTCGACGGAAGAAGATGCCAGCAGTATACACATTTCTAAGATAGGAGGCAGAATCGAGTCTGTTTTCCTGAATTCAAAGCTCTTGGGGGGAGCAATCGCCCCCCCCCTTCGATCCTCGCCTGGACTGATTAAGACATTTCCCTTAGATTGATCAAAGTGGACTTGCCCAACATGTGTCATCTTAATATATAGGACAAGTTCAACAGGCTCATCTTTTGTTTATTTGGTACTTTCATATTTTAAAGGTGCTTTCTTACCTTGTAATGCTGCTTGCTCTTTTCTTCCTAGACAGTTCGATAGTATTGTAAAAGGCGCTTTCATTCGTGGGGTGTATGGAATACCTTATTGTTAAGACAGCGGAGCATCGATAGGTGAATATTTATCTCACAGTCAGCCATCGGTCAAACATTCACCGGTCGAGCGATGTCTATCATAAGAAAATCCCATAATTACACTAAATACTAACGGACGAGATATCCCTATCGGCGCCTCTAACTATCTTCTGAACTATCCAACAGTTCGCATGTTCTGTGGTCTATATATCCACCCTTTATCGGTCTCGGGTACTACCCTCTAGATTAAAGTGGTAGAAGGCCCACTTGCACCAGGTAGCTTGCTACAGTGAAGGAACTGCAAGTCAGTAGTCATTTGAGCGTGTTAGTTCCTGGCAGCAAGTTGACAAAGAACAGTTTTCAAACATCCTGTGTCCTGTACTCCATACTTTTGGCCTAAAACTAGCTTAACGTCTAAAATATAAAATAATAATCACGAACAAATAAAGGGTACGGAGGGCAAGAATATGCTTATATGATTATATTTGTGACAGTGTTGACGGCGACTTGTACTAATCGATCGGCGACGGTACGGTATACGTAGGCTAAAACTCAGCGGTATCATTTACGCTGTCATATTAACAATTCTTAACCCTCTTTACGGTTATCGTACTACCCTAAGGGCGGCGGTAAGTTATATCTTGGTGGTAACCTGGCTTCAGTTGGCGGTAGGCGACGTCGTTGTACACGATGATTTGGGACGATAACTCTGGCCGTAAACAGCGGCGACAGATATTATGCGCCCTCACATCGATGAGCATCTGTCGGTAAACACGTTTCTAGTCATTACCGAACTAAATGAAACAGATGGTATTTACTGCGTGTGTGTATAGATGGCGATAGGATAAAAGGAAAGGAACAACATTGCCCATTCTTATCAGGTTCTCGACAATATCGACCAACAGTGATAGGATATAAGAAAAAGAACCAACACTATGTGTTCATTAAGGTCAGTCTACAGTGTCGGTAAAATGGAGCAAGATTGCACATTCTTATGGAGTCAAAGGGGGCAAGGTTAAAGTGGAGATGGACCGAACATGTGTCTAGAATAGGGGACAACAGATGGACGACAAGAGTTTTGGAATAGCGACCGAGAGCGAACAAACGCATTCAGGGACGATCACCGACCAGATAGACAGACGACCTCAAAAGGGTAGCTGGTAGTGTGATTATTGACATTTCTCAAAATGATGTTAACCTTATAATAAATTTGAAAACAATTATTAAGCGGGAATATTTTCACATTCAACAAGATAGCTCTAGGTTGGTTTGTCTCTGATAAATTCATAATTCCTCTAGTTAAATGAAAGGCAACTTTAATAAAAATAAATAAATTACCCAACTAAAGAACACTGCTCTGTCTGTAAGTTATCCTTGGGCATCATGAAAAGACTAGGAAGTTTTGCTAACAGCGGTACTAAATAAGCTGTGTTTAATGATACTAGTGACGCAAAATTGATAAAAGGAATACAAAATCGCACAACAGTTTGTTAAAGAGCAATACAAAAATAATTAACTTTATGAACTCCTTTCTTTTATAAATGAAATATATGTTAATCTTTAAGGTAAAATTAAATTGGGTTTAGTTAGCATTCCAAGTAAACCATTTGATTTTAACAAGGAGAAAAATTTAATTTAAAGCATAGCAGTGCACTCATTCCTTCGTAAAGATAAATTTATACTGCAAATGGAATTTCTGAGGTTGCGAATTCTTAAAATTAAACTAGAGTTTATCTTGATTTGACCAGAAGAAATATGGCTAGGAAAGGTATATTACTTTCTTATTACTAAAATGAATAAAAAGTTTTCTACGGATGAAATACGATATTTAAGTCAGAGAAATTTTTAATTATTTTCTGGTTTAGTTTATTAGTCTTCAAAACTTTTATTTGTTTCTATTTTGATATTTCGATAATCTTTAATATATTTTTAGTTGATTTATACAGAGCGAGGCCTTCAAAGCTATTTATATCCTTAGTTGCCAGGGACATCTTGGATAAATAGGAGTTGGTGGCTACCCGTGTAACTTGGAAGCGTAGTGGAGATGTACCCGTCGTGCAAAAAGACTGCATAGCATCGGGTTTAAGACCTAACTACTTGCTCAAGATACTTTCGGTTGGGAGGCAGGATACTTTCAACTGGATGAACGAGCTGAGGCTGGAGTGTTTAGAAAGAGCACGGAAATCAGAAACTTTAACTCTCTTGACAAACATTCAGTGGTCTTTCAAGTAGAAATTCATGATAGTCTCTGATACGGTCATCTGTATGAGGAGCACATAAACAGAAATAAGACAATAAGCATATACTTAGAAAGCAGAGCTGCATTATTGGCACTGAAGGGTGATATTGTAGCATCATTAGTATCTGATTGCAGGGATATTCTAGATAGTAAGGCAAAAAACATCATGCACGATCATACCAGTATGAGTTTTCGGTCACTCGGGTATCGACGGGAACTAGGAAGCAGATCGTTTTGTAAAGATAGAGTTAATGACTGAACTATACATACTCCAACCAGTTCTACCTATTCCAAATAACATTTAATAAGAGGGAATTAAAACTGTAGGTGAGAAGCGAACTTTATTAAATCCTGGAGAGAAGCCTCTAGAAAAAGTGCACCAAAGAACATATAACTGAGCGCATTTATTAGAGAGCTTCTTTCCGTGGAGAGGCATTGAAATGTGTACTTAATTGTGCTATTAAACAACAAAAGTCAGTGAAATACATTTTTAGGGCAAGCTTCTACATGCTTTTGAGAAAGTTATTTTATGAATTTTTAATGCTAAAATATGAATTTTTTGAAGTACTTTTTATAACCCAAACACCACTCGAATCGCTAAGGAGATTTTGAAAAAAAAACTTAAAGGCGAATTCAGAGTGAACTGTCTGCTAATAATTTCTAATCTTATTTTTGAATAAGAACTCTCCACCCTATATTTTAAATATGCGGTTTTGCTAATACAATAAATATAATATTTATTATTTAGCAGCTTTTCAACTGATACCACAAATCACACGTATTTATAATTGTATTCTATCTGAAACTGAACAGACCAAACCTCATTATTTATATGCTAAACATATTAATGCCAATTTTAAATTACGAAAAGGTTTATTTGTAGGATGTTAAAATAATTTATTAATTATTTATGAATACTGATTTTTAAATATACTATTTTGATTCGATCTAATATTGGTACCAGAAACGATATAATAATTTAGATAGATGAACGTTTCCAGATTTGCTTTTACCTATAATTGCAAAGATCTAGACCACATACTAGCCAAAACAATAAAAAGGGGGGATCTATAGTAATTCACAGTACCCATTGCTCTGTACTACAAAGCTATTCATGATTGATCTATAGTTATTCTTTAGGCAGATAAATTGCTGGCTTCCCCACTAAAAACTTTACACTACCTGCGACCGAAAAACTTATTGAGACAAGTCAAACAAGTCCAAAGTCTATTATTATTATCCGTAGAGGAACCTCTGTGACTCTCTCGAATTCATCATCAGAATAGTCAGATGGTATACTAATTTTGTTTTGTGATCGGAACTATTTCACGGTTTAAATTTCAGTTTAAGTTTGCTATGGCTAATTCACTTAATTTTACTTTATATTTGCAAATACTCACGTTGTAGATAAAACAATATCATTTTCTATAATTATCTCTCATAAATTTTTCAAATAAAAACATATCGCTTGTCAGTTCACTGCATTTTTTCATCTTTCTACTTCCTTGTTGATATCTTTCACAGCTTGGTTATTTTATCTTCCTGAATTTTGGCTACATTCTAAAACTGTAAAGTACGGTTTTATATTACATTTTATTATCACTGCTTGACCACTATTTATGTTGTTTTGCTTTACATTCACAAGGCTAGGAGTGGTAGTATTTATTTTTATTTTTGATAATTTACTGTTACCTTCTTCCAGTCAAATCTCGTTTTTCTTCTCTATTATTCGAGTGTAATTTTTCTTTCCATGTGGCAGTTTATTGGTACTTTTTTTGTTCATTTCCGTAGATTTTCTCATGTATATATTTATATTTTTTGTGAGTTAGGTTTTATGTTAATGTTCATCATTGTGGAATTGAAAGAAGTATTATTTTTTAAGTTATTATTTTTAGCATTCTTTCATTTTGAGCTGTTTGGTTCTTATTTGATTTCATTGTATAGTAATCGTCTTAAGTTAATTTATTTTTCCCATGCTCCAGTTTTCATCCCAGTCAATGTGTTTTAAGTTTACTGAAGTTATTAACTTCTCATCAATACATCAGCTATATGTTTCGTAACTTACCTTGCATCATCAGCTCAGGGTTCAGGTTCTAGTCTAAGGAGTCCTAACACTTTTAAGAAAACCGATAATTATTGAAAGAAAGAGATCCATTTTGTTTGCTTTACCCTTTTGCAGGTAATTTATTCAATACTTATTCTACGTCTGTACGCCAGCAGAAACTGTATTTCTTTAATTTAAATATAACCAATGGGTTACTTATTTCATTTTGAGGCGAGAATGTTGACGAATCATGAAATAAATAAATAAAATCGACGCAATACTTTTCTTTTTGAAATAACTATAGTAGCTGTAAATTTTACATCTCAATTCCTTGGGTCCATCTTTTGAGATTTTGGGATGTGAAATAGTTTAAATTATTTCGGTAATTACGTCTAGTTGTTTAGTTATCCTATCTTTTAATTAAGTTATTTTTACCGAAATAAAAAATGAGACGGAGATTTCTACACGTTTTAATGAAGGAATTCTTTCAACTCCACATAAGAACTTAAAATAAAATCCACTATTTGCAGTTTATTGAAGCAATCTTTTATAGATTCTTGATTTATTAAAGTTTGAGCTTAAAGTTAATCCTTAGCCAGTGAAGTTAATGTGACATTTGAATCTGAATCTGGTTACGGTTGTTGCCAAGAAAATAATCGGGCGTCGGTGTCAAATTTTCGACAAAGTTCTAGAACATTCTATTTGAAAACTAGAAGAAACAACGAAAAACTGACTTCACTATCAAATTGGTTATCAATAAAAAGCTTAGAACCGAATTTTCGACAAAGTTCTAGAACATTCTATTTGAAAACTAGAAGAAACAGCGAAAAACTGACTTTACCATCGATTTGTCGTCAAGAATGTAGTCTAGAATCGAATTTTCGATAAAGTTCTAAAACATTCTAGTTGGAAACTAGAAAGAGTAGCGAAAAACTGACCTCACCATCGAATTTGTTTTCAAGAAAGAAGCCTTAAACCCGAATTTTCGACAAAGTTCTAGAATATACTATTTGGAAACTAAAATAGATAACGAAAAACTGACGTCAAGAAAGAAGTTTGGAATCGAGTTTCCAACAACATTCTAGAAGTTTCTTTGGTAAATACCAGACAAAAATAGGTCAAAATAGAGTAAATACTGGCTGATTTTATGGAACGTATACTAGAACTTCACCAGAAAGTAAAACATGTTGAAGAAATACGTCGTCTGTAAGAAAAACAGAAATCAGAAGCACGTCGCCAAAAGGAAAAATAAGAAGGAGAGGAACGTCGCCAAAAAGAAGAAGGACGTCACATTAAAGATCAAGGTGAACTTTGAAAATGGATACAGGAACAGCAAAATTGGATCAAATTATAATGGGGCAAACGCAAAGAGATAGGTAAAATATGACAAGGCATAGAAGAAGTGCGCCAAAAAGTAAATAGTATTGAATCAATTATAAGACAAGACATAGGAAAAGAGCGACAAGAAGTGAAAGAAATCGTATACGGGATAGAATCCAAAATAACGAGCCTTCAGACACAAGTTCATAAAATAAAGAAGTATAGCCCTGCTGAACTTACAAAGGTCAAACATATCGGATAATATTCAACCGTCAATTTGAAATGTGATTTTACAGTTAAATTTTAACAACTTGTTACTAAAGAGTTGAAAAAAATTACCGAAAAGTGTTGTTTTTTTTTTATTTGAACTCAGTGAGTAAATATAATTTACTGCTATTTTCATTTTCTGAGACTATTTCTTGTTATCTTTCTAGTAATAGTCCAGGTCCATTATTTAATAGCAAGGTCACGGCTGTGAAATAATAAATTATTTTAATAGTTTATACAAAAATGCCGTCAATGATAAAGATATTAAATAATTACCAAAAAGATATATACAATTATGGCGAAGATATCTAACCAATAATAGAAAAAACAAGGGAATAATAAAAATAACAGCAATTCCATTTTTTTAACTTTTTTTGTCCGGCGTCCTTTTACAAAACTACATTTACATATTTATGAAAGCCAATAGCTCTAGCTTTTTATCATTCTGCATGGTTGTCAGCGGGGTCGGACTGAATAATACATGATATTATTAATAGGCTTTTATTTAAATTATTGATCGTATTATAACCTAAATAATACTAACGGATTAATTTAAAATATTTATAAAATAAAATTTAAGAGCTTTTTTAAATACGCAGAATAAATGGTATATATTTTAGTTTTCAGGGAAAATAAATTATTCAAATTCTGTTAATTACACAGGCCCACAGTGGTTTTGGTGCTGCTGTTACTAAAGCAAGCATTTTTTTGTTTACTAGTTATTCAGATTTTAACTGTATTTATATTTTTTCTACACTCTGTGTTATAATATTAATTTTATGAATTTTAAACTGTTTATTACTTTATTCTAGATGAAAAAAACTTTTTTTAAGACTTTCTTTCATGAGTGTCGTTAGGACAATCTGCTACGATACGAGAGAAGGAGAATTAAAATGAAAATTAAATATTGAATGCTTCGGTACAGGTGGTTATTTTTTTGGTGTTGATCGCTCCTTCTTTTAGGGCAGTGCTTAGGCTAGCATGCCAGAGATTAGGGGGGGGGATTATATAAATTCAAAGCCCGTCGGTAAGAATAAGCGATGATGTTAACGAAAACAGGAAACAACTAGATCCAAAAATAAAACACCCTGATTCCAAAAACAGTTAAAATGTATATTTATCAATAAAAAAAAGGATTGTGTTTTACAATCTATGTGAATTGCAACTTAAACTAAAGAAATATGTGACTATTTGCTAAATGGATTAGAACAAAAAAACAAATTAACAATGAACAACACTACTGCAAGTATGACGTCATCTGCGCCATACGCCAAGTCGGTTTAGATGTAGGTCCAGCTTTAGACTGTCGGCTGATTTGCATTTAATAACCTTACTCTTTATATACAGTTGTATTTTACACTAATAAATTATCTAGTACGCCGATTGAGGAACTAAATTTAAAGTGCTGGACTTCTAATGGGTGAAATAATGTTTTAAATTACCTAGTGTATACGAATCCCTTTGGTTTACAAGGTAGTCTAACTTAAATTAAATATAAAGTGTCCTGTGATCGCACGCAGAAAGCCTTATTAGTTTCCAATTACAGGGGAAAAAATGAAAGTATACGATAAATTAGGTAACACCACAGTATATTATATATAGTTCTAATACCTGAAGTGTGGGTTTATCACTGAGTCTAAGTACTTTCAGCAAACACTAACTTGTAACTTCTTTGGAAGCAATGGAGTGTTTTATGAAAGGCACCGGCATGGAATTCCAGTTGTTAAATAGGAAAGGAAGATCCCGGTTTAATAAAATCCGATTGTGTACCTGTACCTGTTTGTCTTTACGGGTGTAACAAGTACCAAAAGTCACAAATATGGTGTTGATCTCTTAGAGATAATAACTTTCACTACACTTTACTTAAAGGTAAACGAATACAGTTTTAACTTTCATCCCCCAAAATCTGGCAAATGTTGCCCTAAAACACTAAATATGGTTTTAACTGTTTACTGGGATAAACGTAGTGCTGTATAATTAGAAAAATCAGCCAAAATATTGCTTTCTGAGCTTATGCCAGTTTTTTCAACCAAGGCTTGGCCCAGAATCTTTTCTACTGACGCTTTTAGAAATCTCAAGAGCGCCAAGAAAAAAAAACAATAAACTAACTACACCCCTGATGCAAGTGGCAAAACTGGAGTGTTGGATACATTTCTAGACACACTTGATTTTTTTTTACAAAACCGGCTTTTGATGTGACAGTGACAGCTTTTATTTTTTATGTATTTGTTAAAAAGCCTACTTGATGGAAATAAGGGATTAATTTATGGTGAGTATCAGCTTGATTGGTATTTTGGTAAAATTATTTATAGTTTTGTTCATAAAATAACAAAACTGTAACAAATCTTGCGTGATGCTTCAACAATAATCAGCTTCCATATGTCAATTCCGTCGACCTTGATATCTATCTTCTACGACCTCTACATTCTGATGGAATCGCACTCCTTGTTCCTTACTATAAGAGCCTAGATTTTTATAAAATCTGTCCAAATGGCTATGAAGGTAGTGAACCTTTATATTCTCGTTAAATCCAAGCATTTTAAAGTTTTCCAGCTGGTCCAGTCCTGTCTTGGTAATTTACTGACTTATATCCAGGCCGCCGATTCTAAATCAATCATTGAATGTCCGAAATTGTAATGTTTTACCGAAAGTTATGGAACATCAAAAATTCTAACTTTTAGCTTCTCTGTACTCAAACCAGGAAATTTTCTCGATATATAAGTAAAACAAAAGCCAGATTTATCCAATTCCTTCACACTGTTTCATCAGTCATAATTTTATGTGCAATGAAGGCAAAATATTGTTTCCTTGAAAACCAAAGATGGATCTTTGTAATTCCATCACTACATTTTCCTTAACATATTCGTAAAACTTATAAATCGACTGATAGGTCACGTGATGTTTATCGGTCGCCAGTAGACGTAGTTCATTTGATCTATTTTTCATATCAGCCAGTCTTTTATTTTCAGAAGAGTTCTTTTGGTGAAAAGAAAAGAAAAAGTAATTCTTTTTTTAGAACTTGTTTATTTCAAAAAATTTTCGTATTAGATTTGCTCTACAACGTCGAGGCTCTGAACCGACAGTAGTCGCATGGATTAGGGCAATGTTAACTAAGAGAATAATATATGCTGAGCTTAACAATGTAACTGTTATATGTCAAGTAGGGGTTGTCCACGAGGAGGAGTGCTGACGCCTTTGCTGTGGAGCCTTGTAGTGGACAGCCTGTTGAGTCAACTGAATAATGCCGGTTTGTATACACAGGCCTATGCTGATGACGTAGTCATTTTGTGCCCTGGTCGCCATATTTGGGACCTAGAGGGGCCAATGATGCGGCTCCTCAAGATCACGGAACGATGGTGTCGCAGGGAGGAGCTCGGAATAAATCCGGACCAGACCGAGATAGTACTCTTTACAAAAAAGAGGAAAATGGGGAAACTTCCCACAATTACATTGGCGGGAAAGACTCTTGAAGTTAAAGGGACAGTTAAATACCTGAGAATAATTCTGGACTCACGACTGAGCTGGAATGATCATGTTGAGGATCGAACCAAGAAAGCCATATGTACTTTCTGGGCTTGTAAACGAGCCTTTGGGTGTACATGAGAACTAACACCTAAAGTGCTATTTTAGATATACACTATGGTGATCCGCCCCACGATAACGTACGCCTCTATTGTATGGTGGCGTAGTACAGCAAGGAGCAAACACATTCTTCAAGTTGACAAAGTTTAGAGAATAGCTTGTGTGTGAATATTGAGTGCGATGAGGACTGCTCCCACCAGGACTCTGGAAGTCCTGGTGAACCTGCCTCCTCTACACTTATACGTAGAGAATGAGGTCCTGCAGATTGCTTATCGTCTCAGTTGCCTGTGACATCTTGGAATTGGAACGGGCGGCGACTTAGGTGTCTGGGAAAACACGGTGGAGAGGTGTCCATCATTCCCCATGCAAGCAGACTAAATGACGCCGCTTTTAAAACCCTACCTCTCCCTGGAGATATTTCTGTCAAGTAGAGAGGATTGGGAGGGAGAACAAAATCTTCCGAAAAATGGATCCTGGTGGTATACTGATTTATCTCGACAAGATGAAAGAGTTGGAGCCGGAATATTCCGCAGGAGCACAGGAGTACTACCCTCTCGAACAATGCGCGACAATTTTAACAGCGGAAATTTATGCCATTCTGCAGTGTGCCTATCTCAGTGAGAAGGACATAGACAGGAATAGAGTAATAAATATTTGCGCAGACAGTAAAGCTGCGATATTGGCACTGAAGTTCAGTGTCGTGACTTCGTGACTGGTGTCTGAGGGCAAGGGTGTACTAAATGGTATGACAAGGAACGGCTGCACAGTCAGACTCGTATGGGTCCTGGGCATACGCGGGAATGAGAAAGAAGACCGTCTGGCAAAGTTGGGTTCAGCGACTGAACCGTCTGGACTCCAACCAATATTACCTGTCCCAATTGCTATTGGCAAAGGACAATTTAAAATGGTTGCTGAAAAGCAAATTTATTGAATCGTGGAGGGGAGGTCCTGGAATGAGGTGTGCTAAGGAAGATATAACTGGCCCTAATGCACGGCGTAATAAGGAGCATTTCTTCTTGGGAAGGAAAGAGCTGCGAATTGTGGTGGGATTGTTGACAGGACACTATCACTTCAAGGGCCATATTCATAGAATCGATGTCGAAAGTGACCCGATATGCAGATGGTGTTTGGAGGAGGATGAAACTGTTGACCATGTTCTCAGAGAGTGCCCAGCACTCAAAGGACTGAGATAGAGATATTTCAGAGATACAGTTTTGTTACCGGAAGCAGTTAAGCAAGTTCATTTAACAAGGCTGCTTGGATTCACAAACGCGATCGGTCTCGAATAACCTGCAGATATGGTGGGATGTAAAGGGCCCAATGGAGGCCTAGGCATCGGTGATCTAGTATCACCACCCCTTTTTCATTCATTCGTATTAGGTTTGTTAGTTTAATCACCTTTTTGGTTAGGTGGATTTGTTCTGTCAAATCGAAAAAAAAGTTTTTGTTTGGGAATCGTTTTGTATGTAGTGGGGAACTGGAATCATAAATTCTAGGTTTTTCTTTGCTTACTACGAAAAACGACCTACGTTTGTTTGTTTTTTAGGATTTTTTTCAAAATTTAGCAGATTATCTTCTTTGAGATAGAAATTAACTTTATTTTTGTTCAAGTATGTTTAAATATATCTGCAGAGCATAAATTTATTTGCCTTTAAATGAGATATCGAACACGGCTTTTCGTCTTGGGACAGCCTGTATAATTTTTATTAACACTCAGATATTTATCAAAAAAAAATTTAAAAAAAGAAATGTTTTTTCATATCATTTTCTTTTCACAGTTTTGTTGATCTATGTTTGTAGCTTTATTAATACGTACATATAACTTTGAAAATTAATGATTACCTATAGTTTATAAGTAAATTAAAAACTAAATAACACACAGATAAGAATGTGTTATTTTCATGACACCTGGTGATAATGCTACTAAATAGCACTATATCATTGTATTGTAGCAGTTGTTGAACGATTGTGTAGTTCCTGCGTCCCCATCACATAACACAACTATATATTCAGTGGAAAATAAAAGTTAAAAGTGTTCCACTCACCATAACTAATAAAAAAACAATATTTTCTAACTTACTTTCCGTCAACACAGCAAAATAACTCCGACTTTTATTAAATTTTGGGAACACTTAAAAAAATTCCAAAAACGCGTTCAAATTACTCCATAAAATATGAAATATAATATTTCTTTTCTCTTAACCAACATTACCTTTGTTTCCCCTAATTCCCTTCCAAATAAGTAATTCGTCACACGACAACCAACTAAAAACTTTATGAAATACACAGAGGAGCAAGAGTAAAGAATTTTTATTTTAACTAAAATTTCGTATTGGTAATTCCATGGGGAAACCTACCCACGGTCGTTATACATCATAATGATTGGTTTTTATTCTACAGGGAGCTGCCAATCTGCTTCTGATGGATCGTCGAGAGAAAAAAGAAATATTACGCCGAACGAAAACTTATATTTTTCGAGTAAATACCTGTCAGAATTTTGAAGTAAATTGAATTGAGATATAATTGAAACAGGTCGTGTTGACTTTGCTACCCTTTGTGGGTTTATTAATTTATTTTTAGTACAGATTGGAATTCTGTATTATTTACAATATTTTTCCTATTTTGGAATGAAAGTTCTCAGAATTATGTATTTGTCAATGGGGAAATCACAGATTTTGAGTTTATTATGTGATCGCAACTTGCTACCTTGTATATGTTCATTTATTTACTTTCTGTACATATTGGTATTTACTTCTCTTAGAAAAATAATTGAATTCTTTTTTTTGTTAGTTCCAGACCTTGATATTGATATATTATTTTATTTAGTTTTTTTGTATTTAAAATATCTGGGAGCCTAGAAATTTTGAGCGTCTTTATTGTTCAGGTTGGGTCGCTGTACCTGCCTCACCCGTCTTATGAACTGTTTCATGCCCAACTATTTATAGGTCTGTTCTACCTCCATTACCTTAACGATTTGGCCATATACGGGGTGTCTGGTAAATACCTCCTAATTTCTCGGAAACATACAGGGGAGGTCAAAATAACCCTACTTTTTCATAGAAAAAAAATTCCTAAGGTCCTAAAAATATTTTGGTCATTCCTTTTCAAAAGAGTTAGTCCTAATTTATTTTGGTAAACCTGGCGGCTTTCAAGATAAATCGGTTTTTATGCGAAAAACTCAAAAGTTACTAATGATAAATTTTTTTTTTTCAATTTTCAATGTTATTAAAATGGAAAAATACATTTTTTTTTTCAATTTATTTTGGAAAAGTATGCATTCGCGGAACTGACATCATATAAAAGTACTACTTATTACTTAAACCGTAATCTGTATCCGATATTATTTAAAAACCCTGATTATTTAAAATGATAACCTACTCCCAAGAAGAAAGGATTGATATAACTTTAATTATTGTGGAGTGCGAAAAATTGCTGGCATCAAGAATTTATACTCCAAAATATGCTAATAGAACTCATTCCGACAAGCGTTCATAGGAAAATATGCTGCACGTTTTTCGAAGAATAGGAAGTGTGAAGGTCCGTCAGGAACCAGTTAACAAAAATGAAGATGATGAATTTTTTGTAATGGGATCTTTGGTCGAAAATCCGTATAAAAGTCTTAAAATTTTTTAATTTACTAAAATAACTAGCCATAGTATAAGGAAACACAAATTTCACCAACTTCGTGTTCAGCAATATCAGAAACTTTTAGAAATTGATTGCGACCGATGACTTGAATTTTGTTTATGGGTTCTAGAAATCTTAGGAGATGATGAAAATTTCTTTGATCTTGTCCTTTTTTTGGAATTCAGAAGTCAACAGACATAATTTCCAATATTACAGTGATGAAAATTCCTGTCAATGTGTGAGGTGGAATAATGGTTCATACTTTTGGATGACCATTCAAAAGAAGTCATGTTTCCTAGTTTTGTTAGGCACAATTTATCTGCATTTTTGGAGCGTATTTCACTGAATATTCAAGAAAGAATTTGGCTGCAACCAAACGGTGTTTCTATCCCAGTATGTGAATAAGGCGTGGAGAAACAGAATACTGGCCAGCAATGTCTCCGAATCTAACACGACCTCATTTTTTCTAATGGAAATATATTAAAATTATTGTTTCTGATATATTATTAAGGGCATCTGAAACATAAAAGAACGAATAAGAACGGCGTTTCACTCTATAACATTAAATATGTTGGAAATATACCAAAAATGGATATAATATACTTTACAGTTGGGTGTATAAATACAGGTATATAAGAGGAACTATTTTAGTTCTCAACCAACTGAAAAAACCTTATTCAATAAGGACAGACCTACTTCTCTAACAGGGTGAGAGACCAAACACTATCTCAGGATGCAAGAATGCCAAGAAAGGTTGCAAGCCTTTTTGATAATAGTGCACCGCCACCTATAGACCAGTTTCGAACTTATTGGTTCGCGTTACTACAGAGCAGGCAAGTGCACCTCACAAAGAAAATAAATCCTTTAAACACCAGGTTACAGATGGCGGTGCACCACCATGAAAAAGACTTCCAACCTTTCCTGGTATTCTTGCAATCTAAGAAAATGCTTTTTCTCTAACCGTGTTAGTAAAAGTACGTCTGTCTTTATAGTAAAAGGTTTTTTCAGTTGGTTGAGAACTAAAATAGTTTTTCTTATATAATTACATTTATAAACCCAACTGCAAGTATATTATATAGATCTCTCCGAGATTAAACACTCAATATATGTGGAATGCTGGGCGCTGCTTATACTGGATTTAATATTTTATCTAATATAAGTTGCTTCAAGGATTTCTTTTCTATATTGAGATGCGTTTACCTGCTCTGTACTGACGAGAACTAGCAAGTTCGAAGCCGGTTTACAGATGACGTTGTACTACCATGGTTAAGGCTTCCAACCTTTCCTGGTATTCTTGCAATCTAAGATAATACTTTGTTTCTAACCGTGTTAGAAAAAGTATTTCCTTATAGTATAAGTTTTTTTCAGTTGGTTGAGAACTAAAATAGTTTCTCTTATATAATTGTTAAATATGTTAATCAAAGTTAAACAGTCATTTTAAAAAAGAGTTTGCTTATGAATTAAAAGCGATGGACATGATTTTGAGCACTTGTTCAAGAGTAAGTTTTTAAAATAAGTTTGTTATCTCTTTAACACAGTTATATACATACATATATATATATATATATATATATATATATATATATATATATATGTTCATGCGGATTTCACGGATTCCTCCGTGTGAGATGCAATAGCAGTGGATATATCCACATTATGCTGTTGGAGTACTGAAATCACATTCAGCAAACGTACAACTATATGCAGCTCCGCGTATGAATGAAGTAAAATATGAACAGTAAATGCAAACTTCTCTCCATCATATCCTTTTTGTGTTAGAGGTTGCACAGTTAGAATAAATTGTTATAAAATGCAATTCATCCTATTCCACCACCATCGAGATGCTGGCCTACCTGTACCACCATACCGAGAAGAAAGTCACAACTTATCCTCCCCGCCACAGTGATACGGCAGAGATACATGTTTCGTCTCTACTAGACTCATCAGGGTACCGACATGCACCTGGCTGTGCAAAGGACAGATCGGAAGGAAGCATGCAAATACTGAACGCGGCTTCTCCGACCTCCCGCCGGATGGCGTATATATGTATGTATATATGCATATATACGCCATCCGGCGGGAGGTCGGAGAAGCCGCGTTCAGTATTTGCATGCTTCCTTCCGATCTGTCCTTTGCACAGCCAGGTGCATGTCGGTACCCTGATGAGTCTAGTAGAGACGAAACATGTATCTCTGCCGTATCACTGTGGCGGGGACGGTAAGTTTTGACTTTCTTCTCGGTACAGGTAGGTCATCATCTCGATGGTGGTGGAATAGGATGAATTGCGTTTTATAACAATTTATTCTAACTGTGCAACCTCTAACACTAAAAGGATATGATGGAGAGAAGTTTGCATTTACTGTTCGTATTTTACTTCATATATATATATATATATATATATATATATATATATATATATATATATATATATATATATATATATATAAATATAATCTTAGTCGGTGTAGTTTGATTATTCTAGATTAAAGTCGGAATCGGAGACCATTTAGCTACTGGATCAACAGTTTAACGTAGGCTCTGAACTAAGGTCCTCAACACTCAACCAACCCCGTTAACGCCCTCAACCCCACGTCAACTACGGTTAGCACCTAGGCAGGTAAAGGCATCAGGATGCAGTATACACTTCCACATCTCTACATATACATACATTAAATACTAATCTGTTGAAACAAAAATGGCAATGGCTTTCATTCAATTAGCAGATCCGGTAAAAAATTATTATGCTAACGGTTTGAGTCGGCTTACAATGAGCGATTACCAAAAATGAAAATGGTGAAGTAACGAGTAAATGGTAATATTTTTCGACAAATATTAGTGGACTAACTCAATATTATACATTATAAAACGGTAAGGTGATGTTGTGCAGTGATTGCCGCCATAAATTTTCTATTCTAAAGATGAAATTGCACTTTGGTTTTCAAAATACATTTATTAAAATATTATATATATATATATATATATATATATATATATATATATATATATATATATATATATAATATTCTACTTATAAATTACGACAACTGAAAGCCTTCTGGCAAATACATTTTTGTTAATTATAGACATCGAGGACACAACTAACAACATTAAACAAACAAAGTAAGGGCTGCACTAGGAAATTGCCTTCATTACAAAGCCCTTCTCTTGTTTGCAACTTGCGATGTTGCTAACTTCATGCAATTGTAATTGATTGGGAAATTTATTTATACTCCAAATCGATATAGTTGGTTCTTGTTAATTTGCAAGACTTATTTGAGGCATGTTGGAGTAATTAAACATATTTTTCTCCCTCTCCAACTTAATCGGATAAGCCAAGATACAAATAACTGGATCTGATGCACACCTCGCTCAAGAGCTTCTCTTCCTGCAAAGAAAAGGATCATGAATCATAGTAGAACTACTAACAAGACTTTGTGATTTGTAGAGTCATCGTCATAAGATTGACATCGCAGACAGTCATTATGTATATGATATCTAGGGGATTATAGAGCTGTTGAATGTGTCCACTACTGAAAAGACTAAGAAGGGATACAATATTGTCATACGAAAGACTTAGGCTGATTCAGGTAAAGGAACCCTGAATTCGCAAGACGATCGATACCGAATGACTTGCGTTGTTGATGAGATTTGAAGGGCATTGAAAAGCAAGCATAATTACTTCATCATTCATTTAAATGTAGTCTTTATTATCTATTTTTTTAATAGCTAAAGCAAACTATATTTAATTATTGTGCATCTTATGTCCCAAATCTTTATCGCTCTAACAAATAATATTAGTTGTTTTAGTTTACTCCATAATGTGCTTAATCATGAATAGAAGTCAATGAAATCTGAGTATTATTTTGTAGCTTCAACCCAATGGAAAATATTGTTCGTTCACACATTTTGCGCCAGAAAATAAACAAAGCTAATGAGCAAATATTTGACAATGTAATTATTCCATCGCATATACAAGTTTGGCTCCGGCAAATAATGAATTAGATTCAAAGTGTGATTTATTCGTTGACGCGGTCGCAGTTTCAGCGACATGTGTGTGTAATGTCACATTGGAATAAACGAGATAATTTATGTCGCCGACATTTACTCTTTGCCAAAATTAGACTTAAAAGAACACATTGTAATCGCCTATTTAATTTACGAGGATCAATCGATAATAATTTATTAGTAAACATAACAAAAGCTACACGTATAGTACAAGGTAGTATACTATAGTAGATAATCCGGTCGTAACCTCAGTCAAAAAGAAAGATATATATATAACATATTTACCGTTCCATGTACAAACATACATACATACAAAAGTAGAGATAAAGTACTTTTATTCCTTTAAATTAAAAATATCTTGTGATTCCCAGCTAATTTTAACTAAATAGTATTCTCACAATCTTAGTAATATTTCACAACATTTTGAAAAATTTTTTTTAAAAATTTAGATTGATCACATGGGTCTGTTGTTGGGTACCGTGGGGGCCATTTGCTACGTAAAATCCGAATCCGAGGTCAGAACTAGTCATTACGTCAGGATTTTAAGATATTTGAGTTTATGTAATCGGAGAATGTTTTGTTGCCTACTTTAAAAGTTATATATTCGCTGAGCTATGGATAATTCAAGTACTTCGGGGTGAAATGTTCTACTTTTCTCGTATCAAATACATGTGTCAATTTTATTTCTTATTTTAATAATTAAAAACAATATAATGAACAACCGGAGATGCTGTATTGCAAATTATAAAAATTCTAGCAAAAAAAACAGTGGAAATTTTATAATTTTTCAGTAGCATAATGGAAATTAAATCAAAGAAACCACTGGATAAAGTTAGGAACGCTAATATATGTGTTATCTGTTAGAAGTTTCGATGTAAAGTCGTATGTTAAGTAATAAAATACATGGTTTCTTTGTTTTAATGGCCATCCAGGGTAAGTATATAGAGATTACAATGGTGAACACTTAAACAACAGAATAAAGGGACAAAAATATGACAAAAATAAAACGGCGTTAGCAACACATAGAATGGAAAACTACCATTTCTTTGATTTTAAGAGAGTCAAAATTTTAAAAACTGAAAACCACATAAAAAAAGAGAAATTCTCAAAAGGATAGCGATACAAAAAAATAAATATGCGTTAAACGATAAGGCAGGTACCAAGCAAATTAGCAGAATACATACCAATATTATAAAATAACTACTAAAAAACGTTATTTTAAAATCAAAAACGCATTGCATTTTTGGACTAGACCCCTCAAATCCTCAATAGCCACAACAATATTTATTACCTTATAAAAAAATCCAATCTGGTTCTTTCAGTACTACTCTAATATCAAAATGACTAACATGGTCATCTTTATACTGTTATTTTATGAAAACTAATTTTTTAATGTAACATAATATGCAATTTAAATAATGTGTACACATTGTGAAGTGTTTTTGTGAATTTTTGCTTAAGATAAATATACAATATGTCCTAAATAATTTAACTTGTATAAAAAAATGCTCTATTATTTTTAGCATCCTGTAAAGTCTGCAGAAGGTAAAATAAATGAACAGAACGTCAATTGAATAAAAAAAAATCGAAAATATTGAGTACTCCAACACTATTACATTTTGATTTAATTTTTACGGATGCCAAGAAAAACAAACAAATAAAATTAAATATATATATATATATATATATATATATATATATATATATATATATATATATATATATATATTTAATAAGTATTGACGTTGAATTGTTTCACTCAAAACGGACAGAAGTTACAAAATACTGTTCTGTTTAGAATCGACCGAGAAGTACGAAAAAATTTTTATTTTACATTTTTTTTTAATTATATATAAATAATTTTTTTGCTTATAACAAATTGTCTAACTACTTTTTGGGAATCGACACTGGATATTCATAACAAGGGGCTCAAAATACATATAAAATAACTTTTACACAAAAGAAACATGGTTTCTTCATCATCTAAGAAAACCCACTGAAATACCGGACTATATGTGAAATATATTCAGGACGAGAATACAATTAAAAATATCTCTTATTTTTTCATAAACATACGTTCACTGAAACATAAACAAAAATTAATAAAATGTATTATTTCCCTTATTTGTTTGAATAATCTCTCCTCAATTAATTCCATTTTAATCGGAACATAAAAAAATTTGTACGTATTTCGTTTAAAAATTTTATTTATCAAAATTATCTTCGGTTAAGTTTTATTTGTTCGTGTCCCTGGAAAAGCTTATGCAAATTTAAGAATGCCACAGTAGAATTCATTTTGTAATAAAATTACGAATATGTAAATTTGAAAGGGAAAGAAAGAAACCCATTCTTAATTTATGCCTGGCTCAGCAAAATTTTTCCAAACGAGAAAAATTTTGCTTTAAATAAGCTTTTTATGTTGTTCCATTTATAGTGTTTAAGAGGAAGTGGAGATGATATTTGAAAATTTTGCAGATATTGCTGAATTTATTAGTATATTTACAAAAGAAATATATATGTTCATATCTTAAATCTTATTCTGTCCTAAATTTCTTAGATCGCTTTTAAAGTTATCAATTATAATTAATTATTATGTCGACGTTCTGATCGAATTTAATGCCTTCCTCAGGACTACAAGTAGAGAACATACAAGATGTTTTTAGAAGGTCTATATAAAATTGCATCTCAAGTTCATAAAGATCTAGCCCAATTAATCTTAATTTAAAAGTTAATGATTTTCGAAAAAATAGAGTATCAAAATTGTTTTTCACTTTTTTATAAATATTCATCTAAAGAACATCCTAATTTGTTTCATTGTGATTTTTTAGGATGAATAATCAGTCAGTATATATCATTAATGATATCAAAAGAGTATAGATATCCTTAAGGGCATAAATAAATTCCGTTCATTTTTTTTTGTTGATAATCTTCCCGAATACAAAATGAGTTTCTTGGTTTTAGTAATGGCTTTGACGAAATCTCAAGATACGTTAAATTTGTTAAATATTACCTTTAAAATAATCAGTTATGGTTTTATAAACAAGGTGTCCGAAAAAATGTGGGGAATCTCAAGAATATGAAAAATACACTTGCAAAGCACATAATGTGGATATATCCACTGCTATTGCATCTCACACGGAGGAATCCGTGAAAGCCGTATAAACATATATACGCCATCCGGCGGGAGGTCGGCGAAGCCGCGTTCAGTATTTGCATTCTTCCTTCCGCTCTATCCTTTGTACAGCCAGGTGCATGTCGGTACCTTGATGAGTCTAGTAGAGACGAAACCTGTACCTCTGCCGTATCACTGTGGCAGGGGAGGATAAGTTTTGACTTTCTTCTCGGTATGGTGGTTTAGGTAGGTCACCATCTCGATGGTGGTGGAATAGGATAAATTGTGTTCCTGTTGTGTGCAACCTCTAACACGGAAAGGATATGGTTGGAACGAGATTTGCATTTACATGTTCGCATTTTACTTCATTTATACACGGAGCTGCATATAGTTGTACGTTTGCTGAATGTGATTTCAGTACCACAACGGCATAATGTAGGTATATCCACTGCTACTGCATCTCACATGGAGGAATCCGTGAAAGCCGCATAAACATATATATATATATATATATATATATATATATATATATATATATATGTCTTCTGAAATAAATTTATTATATATATATGTCTTCTGAAATAAATTTATTAAATATTAGAATTTCGAGAGAATCTTAATATGTCTGCACAAGAACATGACCATTCACGTAGTCAGGTAAAGGCATAATAACAATTTATTTCGGAATCCAGATATAACCCTTTTATTCAAGTTTATATAATTAAAATTTACGAAGTCTCCCCAAAATGTGAGAAATAAGAAAATTTATTCTCATCTTTCATTGGAATTTTCAGATTTATTAGGGCACGTTCATAAGTAGCATCGAAGAATAAATGTTATTAATGGTCTCAGATATCCCCAAATTAGAAACTCTGGGTAGTAGATTTATAAGAATCCCGTTCGGTCCTTATTCTGATAATTGCTGAGAAATTTCACAATGGATTTTAGTACAAACAGGGTCGTATTTTTAAACTTTAATAAAACATGTTTCCTCTCGTAAAATATCTAACCAAAATCGTAAAATAAAGAAGAGGTGAGTGCTTATAAAAATTTTCAGTGTGACTCGCTTTCAAAAAATACTGAATATCTTAAATTTACTGGTACATAATGCAAATTAAAGAGGAAGAAATGATTTTAATAGCAAATAATTGTTCCATTTATACATCATTTTAGAACCTTTTTTAACAAAATTTATAGAAATATAATTTTGCTGACGCAAAGTTAAATTATTTTGGGATTTTCTACTACCAGCAATTTATAGTGTGGTATTTCCAATTCATCCCATGACAGCAAAATGGTTAGAATAAGGGCAACAGATCCATATTTATCCTGTAATGTTGTCAAATTTATTGTACCACCACACTGATCATTCTAAAGACTTTAAGGAGCCACTTTTAACCACTGTTTTTTGAGTGTGCTTACCAAGGCGTAACTTATTTACTATACATCAGAGTAACTGAATCTTTTTGGTAAATCAATATATAAGATACTGGCAGTAAACGTAAATGTCATATAGGAAAATAAGATTTTCCGATGTTTTTTAGAATGTTTGACTCTAATAGTACCAAGCGATATACCGCAGTACAGCGTGCGTGATCCACCCACGCCACCTATCTCCAACATCGTAGTTGGGCGACGGTAGGGAGATCAACCGACGATATAAATAGCTTAAAGTATTGTAAATCTATATTTACAAAAAAATTATTAAAAATATTTTTAATATTACCCCCACTTACTACATAAATACAAATTTTTATTAAAACTTTGATAGTCCATCGAGATTCACGCGGAAAAATATGGTTGGGAACATCACCTGATGACTTGTTTTAAAATGATATAGAAGAGCAGCACATACTGAGGATATTAAGATATTTTCTGTTGCTTTGGTTTGCTAAAGTTAAGTTGTTTTCTTAAAATTTTATTGTAGAAATAAGAAGGGGGGAAATATAACGTCCTGATAACAAATTTATGACTCTAGATGAAACGCCAAGTTATTTTGGAAACAATAAAATTGAGAAAATAGTAGTGTATGTCTACGTAGGTCTTGAAATAAAACTGAGTAAAGAGAACCAAGAAACCTAATTTAAGGTGCAGCCACTGGGAGAATGGGCTACGTCTTAAAGAGTCGCGATATGCCCGATCAACCTTAAGATCCAATTTTTTAACACATGAATTCTCCCTTTAATGACGTATGGGCTAGAAACTGCAACACTAACAATGAAGACAGCTAATAAGCTTGGAACTACCCAACGAGCAATAGAACGAATTATACTGGGAGTAACCCTTACGGACTACATACGAAGTGAGGAAATACGTCTACGAACCAAGATAGAGGATGTAATAAAACGCGTGGCAACTTTAAACTGGACCTGGGTAGGACAAGTTACTAGACAGGAAGTAATAAGAGATGGACGAATTGCATACTATAATGGAGACTGAGAAGACATAAGAGAAGCGTGGGACGACCTCCGAAGAAAGAGATCGATGACATACAACAACAGGTTGGTACCAAATAACTAAAGACAGAATTGAGTGAAAAAGGCGAAAGAAGACCTACACATCCAGGAGTGGATGGCAAAATGCTGCTGAAAGAAGAAGAAGATAGCAAATTCATGACAGTCCACTATTATTGAGCCAAGAAGTGTGACAGCGCTGACACCTTCTAAGTGAGCGTTAGCACTATTGTGGCCTCAAGAGTTAATCTTCATCGTGATACTGAAACTATTAACACTATTTGCGTTTCGCCCTGACCACGGGTGACTATAGTAATACTTTGATTATTGAAGATGAGGCCTAGCTTAGGCACAAGAGTGAAGGGTAACGAGGCATTCTCACAATTAGTTGTTGTTACAACTACTAACGTCTTTTGACAACAGAGATAACGGATCGTATTAAATCAGTCGCAGTCGAGAAATACGGGACAAACAAAAATTTACTACTCGTAGAATCGGCTGTGTTTTAGGGAAATTAAATAAAATTTTCGAGAATAGGAAAATCTAAAAATTATTTTACACCAAAATCAACTCTATTCGAGATAAAGTAAATTTTCGCAGGTTCAATAATAATTGTTTTTTCTTTTTCGAAAAACCTAAAGACTTTATTAATTTTAAACATGCCCAAAATTTTAACGATTTTCAGAACATTGATACCTTAATAATTCTAGTCGGATTTGACCTGGTTACCGTCGGTAATATGCGCCCATCGGTACATTAAGCGCAATGAAGTGGCATTTATGTCAAACGAATATGAGTACTCGCAAATCTGGAGAAATAGTAAATTCGGACGTGAAACGCTTCTTTCAAATTCTGCAAATAAAACAGCGATTCTAGCGGATTTTGTATTACAATAATAAATCCAGTATTGATATTTTCTTCCAAATTCTCCAATAGAATAATGATTATAACGAGTTTTGGATAACAGTAATAAATGCGTAAGTGATAGCTTCTTCAAAAATCTGCAAAGAAAACGGCGACTATGGCAAATTTTGAATGACACTAATAAATACCGATGTGACATTTTTTTCAAGGTCAAAAGAACAAAATTTTAGCAAATTTTGGAAAGAAAACAATTACCGAAAGTGACGCAGAGGATAGAAATAATCCCGGACTTGACACGCAAACCATAGCTGGAATAACGACAAGAAATTGATAAAAAATCTCGCATTATTATTTTCTTTTCAATAAGTGAATAATTAGCAGCCCTTTTTGAATAATTAACTGCGGGTTAAATATAGGAATATTTGAAGTTTTAGTATAATAACTTGGTTTCTGTAATATGAATAGTAGACCAAGTTCTCGTAAACTAGTGAGTTAAAAATTAGGATTAGTTAACAATTAGGAATTGATTAAGATGCGAATAATGGTAAATAATAGCTTATTGGTGATAGGCGTTAATTAATATTAATTAGTACTTCAGATTAATAAATAGATAGGTTAAATTATTTAAGATAAAGCACACCCTGGTAAAGAGAGTTAAACACAGTACTATGACACCATCTTGAAAGTGTGCGTACAAAATAAACTCCGTTAATAATTTCGATAAGCGTTATCTTGACAACGTCTTTCAAAATTGAACCTAAAATAATTTCTTGATAATTGAAAATGTTAAATTAATTCTGAAATTCAGTAGCAGCTTCACTCCTCACATTCTTTCTCGATGAGAAAAGAAATAGGTGAGGCGGCTATGAATTTCAAAATGGTCGGGAAGTTTGATGGGAGTTAACAAGAGAAGAACCACCAATTTGTTGGGAATTGCATGTTTTCTATCCAGATCAACTGTTTGAAAGGACCCACCCAGAAGCACCTAATGAACCGAGCCTTCCTGGTTTAGCATTATAAGTGAAGCGGGTTTGTATGTATATGGTGTTATACCATCTCATTCTCCTAACGTTAATGTTTGACATTGTCGCGTACATGACAAGCACAGGCAATGTCGCTTCATCCTAGAGCCACTGTAGCTGACCCGATATTCAGGGGAAATATTGTGTTATTCCTTTCTATCCTAGCTCCATTTATGCATACATGCACGTAATGCCATCATCATCATTATTCCGTAGTGATTCGGAACAGGTTTATCGACAGGTGCCTATTGGTGTCATTGTTAGGGATGCATAACATCCGTCTCCACCGATCGTAGCCAGGATGCTATCTCCATCATTTAGCAAACCGCTCCATGGAAAGGCATCTCCTACATTAAGAGCTAGATATATTGACCGACAGCCAAACCGTTGGATATCCCAGTAGATAGATAGTATAACTGTGAGATATCCTAGCCTATGTATGACTGACTGTTAAATATTTTAGCCAATGGCTGTCTGAGGGATAGATATCTTCCTATCGATGCTCTGCTGTCATAATAATAAAACATGGAGCTCTGAAGATTGCTTATCCTTTCAATTGCCTAGAAAATCTCGGACCTGACACGGGCGGCAACTGACGTGTCTGAAAAATTATGGTGGAGAGATGTTCATCACTCCTCATTATCTTGACATACTTTTGCCGAGTATAGAAGATCGGAAGGGGAAACAAAATCTTTTGAAAAATGAATCCTAGTACTAAAGATGGATTGTACAGGAGAAGCACGGAAGTTGGAGAGTTTTACTCTCTGAGATAACGTGCGCCGATCTGTATAGCGGAACATTATGCTATTCTTCAGTACGACCTTCTCTATAAGAGGGGCATAAGCAGGAATATGATAATAAACATATGCTGAGACAATAGGGCTGTAATAATGGCACTGAAGTCAAGTATCGTAACTTCTTGATTGGTATCTGAGTGCAAGGATATGATGAACAGTCTGACCAGGAACGGGGAAACAATTGTAAATGCGTGGGTCTCTGACCACTCGGGTATACTCAGGAATGAAGAAGCGGACCTTTTGAATCCCAACCAATTCTACCTGTCCCAACCTCCGTTGTCAAAAGTAATTAAAATTTTAGATAGAAAGCTAATTTTAACGTCCGTAGAATGATAGAAATGCTCCGATGTATTGTTCTTGTTGAGCCTTATTAGCCCATCCTATCAGGTACGATCCATTATTGTGAGGATATTTGGTGA
Organism: Diaprepes abbreviatus; assembly: GCA_034092305.1. Lineage (NCBI taxonomy): Eukaryota > Metazoa > Arthropoda > Insecta > Coleoptera > Curculionidae > Diaprepes > Diaprepes abbreviatus. The sequence continues at coordinate 8,551,237 of JASJET010000129.1, forward strand.
TCTGTTGCCATCGTGCCTTATTTGTTGTAGAGTGTGACAGCAGAATGATGGATTATATCGGACAGAATGGCCTCATGAGTCTAAAGGAGAACGAAATAGGTCTGTCATTATTTTTTGAACCCGGTGATTCTAAATTATTTTGAAGTTCTCCGCAAAACAGAAATTTGAACTTCAAAATAATTTAGAATAATATATATATATATATATATATATATATATATATATATATATATATATATATATATATTTAAATGGGAGCATCCGAGTTAACCGGATTAGAGCTACGACCAAGATTGGAAACAATCAAAAAAATTAATTGACCAAGACCTCATTTTAAAGCATAGAGCGTCTACTTACAAATGCCGAGTGCGTCTTTGATCCAATATGGCGGCTCAAATATGGCGGCTGAAAGCCGTAGAAAAATCGAGTGCCTGGCAAATAAAGCTTGTAAAAATAAAAATTTGCAAACCAATTGAGTCGTTTTTGTCTCAAATTTTAGCCCCTAAAAAGCTGGCATGGTAGGTTAACAAATTCCAATATGACGGTCAAGAATCAAGTTTGATGGCCGATTTTTTTAAAACCAACCAATATACACCAAATTTCGTATACGGAGGTTTTTGGAATCACTGTTCATGAATCCGTAAAATTTGCAAAATTCAAGATAACGGATCCAACATGGCACGATTTTTTTTTTAAATTAACCAACCTGCACCAAATTTGGAATACAGGGGATTTTGGAATCCAAGATTACGGACCTAATATAGAGAATTGAGTTATTATTGGGTTTACCATCTTGAACTTTGAAAATCTGACCTTGGATTAGTGATCAACAACCCCAAAAACCTCCGTATAACAAATTATGTACAAATCGGTTGATTTTCAAAAATGTCATCCGCCATCTTGAATTTGGCAAACCTGACTTCGGATTCGTAATCAGCGACCCCAAAAACCCCCATATACCATATTTGGTCCAAATCGGTTGATTTTCAAAAATTCGGCTACCATATAGGATTTTTTAACGCCATATTGGATCCGACATGTTAGATTTTGTCAATCTACCGCCCCAGATTTTTAGGGGCGTCCATAAAATAAAATTTAAGCCGAAAACGACCCCACCGGTTTGCGAATTTTTATTTTTACAAGCTTTTTTGCTTGACACTCGATTTTTCTACGGCTTCCGGCTGCCATATTGGAGCCGCCATATTGGATTTTTCAAAGGCGCACTCAGCATTTAAAAGTAGATGCTTTAAGCTTTAAAATGAGCCCTTTGTCGATTTTTTTGGTTTTTTCAAATTTTGGTCATAGTTCCGATTCGGTTGACCCGGATTGTCCTATATATATATATATATATATATATATATATATATATATATATATATATATATATATATATATATATATATATATATTCGTGGCCACTACTGCGTCTTTGTTATAACACTAAAGCAAATACTTTCTCTCCGAAACTGAACCCATCGTAATCCTAACTTTACCGAGAGATGAAAAATATTTAAATTACGTCCCTGCCAAGTAAGGGTTTTGGAAATCAGATCTCCGTAATTGAGGAAGCAAATAGCGGGAGAAGTGGCCACGATTTGGGGAACAAATTCGTCAATCTAGCAGAACGGCCAGGAACGTTAAGAGTTTGGCAAACATTTTGAGACAACATATCGCCGGCGTTGTTTATACTTCCATTACTATTAATTAATCAGTCCACTTTTAAGCCGAGTTTATTTTACTTTATTCCGCTTCATTTCCTCTCGAAAGGAAACGAGATTCGCGTGTTTGTCTTGCTCTCGTCAAAGGCGGAATTTTATCTCGAACGTTAATAGCTATTTGCAAGCTCTGGATGGAAAAAAGTAGTTAAAGAAGGTTTTTTTTTGTATTTCTAGAAATATTATTTAGGCCAAAACGAATAAAAATTGACAAAAACGATGCGGGAAATTATGAAAACTTTTATTAATAGCGTTAATTTCTAAAAAGCTTTCACAACTTTGATTAAGTTGAAAATCATGGTTCTTGGGTTTAGACAGTGTCAAACTAGAATTATTATTCGACGTTTCGCCTAAGATTGCACGAAGCATCTTCAGGGATCTTTACTCTACGAGATTAGAACACTGAATAGCTATTGAGAAGCAATAGCACGTATTTATATCCGACTAGTACTCAGTGAACCGTGATCCAGCGTTACAATCGATTTCCACGTTTGAGGTAGGCTATTACCTGCATCTCTTTTAATATTATTTGGATATTTACAAATTTCGATTGATTCTTTAATTTTACATTTAAAGAAACCAGGCACTGGGGCCATGAAATCAACTCCCACTTCGGCAATGGAGAGTATTCTGGATCTGCCTCCGCTACACATAGTGATTCAGGCAGAAGCAAGAATGGGACTCCACCGACTAAATCACTCAACAGTAAAATTGCAAAGGTTGATGTCAGGACATAAAAACATATGTAAAAAAATCAGGAGCCCTGAGTTGGAAATGGACACGGACCATATGAACTCGAGCTACCGTTATAATATACCGTTTGAAGTCACAATAGAGGATCGAATGGCAAGTAAAAGAGAAAAACCGGAAACATTCTAGAGTGCGAGTATCTGGTACACTGACGGTTCAAAAACTAGTGAGGGTACTGGAACTGGGATATATGGGCTACAACTGAAGAAGGAATTAATCCTTCTCCTTGGGAAATACCCAACAGTATTCCAGGCAGAAATATACGCAATATTACGGTGCGCAGACGTGATAAATAGGAGAGCTTACAAAGGGAAGCAAATCCTCATTTACCCTAAAAGCCCTCAAGAGCCAAAAGGTGTCACCGATGCTGGTTTGGGAATGTCAGAGTGAGCTGGAAACTCTGGCAAAAGACAACAGAGTTATGTTAAAGTGGATACCAGGACATGAAGGCATACATGGAAATGAAAAAGCTGACGAGCTGGCTAGAGCAGGGTCGGCATCTCAATACATGGGTCCAGAACCGGCCTTTGGGGTGCCGCGGTGCATGGCCCGGGAAGCAGTCATAAAATGAATCAAAAGAGAACATAAAAACCACTAGATGACCAGACAATGTTTAAACCACAGCTAGCTATTTATTGGGAATCCGGACCCGAAACTGGCAAGGAAATTACTACAAATGAGTAGAAACCAATTAAGGACTATTACGGGTATAATGACGGGACACATGGCCGTCAAAGTACATCTGAATAGAATGAATCTATATAACGGAAACCTCGGCTGCAGACTGTGTGGTCAAGTCGAGGAAACGGTGAAGCATATCATATGTGATTGTGAGTCACTGGTGAGATTTAGACAACAAACTTTCGGGTCAGTAAGATTGGAACCGAGAGAAATACTCATTCACTCCTTAGCAGGACTGTACAGATTGAGCCAGGGGGCTAGGTTGACAGAGTGGCTGTAATGTCTAGGGTGAGCACAATAGGCCTACTCTGGTTGCAGTGCATCCGGCTTTAGGACGGACCCGGGAATATAATAAAAAAAAATGCAGAGATATAATGAGGTAACACTAAATGATAACGGGGAACAACTCATACAACTGTGCGCCCAAAACGAGATGAGAATAAATAACACCTTATTTCCACATAAGTGGCAATATAAACGGACATGGGGAAACACCCGAGAACAAGAATCAACCATAGACTACACAATAACGAACAAGAAAGTGTTACCCCACCAAATACTCGATGTCAGAACTCTGAATTCATTAGACCTGGGAAAAGACGACCACCGCCTAATAAGCAGGAAATACTACAGTCATTAAAAACATGTCTAAAACAAAATTTCTTTGCATTTAACGGAACTGTCTATTCTAGTGAAGAAGGCTCGATAATGGATAATTTACTTAGTCCCTTAGTAGCCGAAATATTTATGGATTATTTACAAGATATTATAAACAATCACACTATTTTAAAGAAATTGCTTTACTGGCAAAGATATGTCGATGGCGCATTAACTTTCTTTACTGGTACAGATAGGCAACTGATTATTTTCTCAACTTTATAAGTAATATTCCCTCTAACATCACAGTCATAATAGAAAAAGAAATAGATAGCAAAATCGATTTTCTAGATTTAATGGTATCATGGGAAAATAACAAACATGTCTTCTCAATATTTCATAAACGCAAGCATACAGACGTAAACATACACAATTCTTCTTGTCACCCAATACAACATTAACTGTCAACGTTCCGTAATATGATACACAGGCTTATTACAATTTTCTTAAACCAAATAAATTTTGATAAAGGATCAAAAATTATTAAAAAATTGCTGTCAATAATGGATGCACCGCCCGAAATATTAAATAAAATTCTAAATAACAAGTTTTATATAAAAACATTAAATCTCGCGTTTTCCGTAATAAAAAATATTACATAAAAAATTAATACTATTACATATTTCGTTCGAGCAAGTAATTACATCGCGAAATTCCTAACAAAGTTTAATATTAATGTGACCTTTAAGACTAATAACTCAACTGGCAAGATTATAAAAAACAACGAAATTAAAACAAAGAAAAAGAAAATAAATCTGGTGCAGATAAAATAAAATGTTATGATTATCCAAAGTTTTTTATAGAACAGTCTGGCAAACATTTTTCAATAGGAATAATAGAACACTTAATATATAAATCCTTTATTTAGTCATAGACTAATATATAATTACACACATACCTTAACAACTAAATTCATATTTTAAAATTAAAAACAATAATCAAACATCGTCAAGCTTTGCAGAACAATGACATACTAAACTAAACTGACACAAATTTAAAAAAAATAAATAAATAACAGAAAGTTCGGGTCCCTCAAGGACATATCCTATTAACAAAATATTGCTTCAGACACTGCTGACACTTATTTAGAGATTTTAAACATTTAATATTTGTGGGCAATTGATTAAAACTGTTTAAACCTTTAAAAAATACAGAGGTTTGTGTTTGTCTCTTTAATACTGGAGGAATATAAAAGTCATCCTTCGATCTAGTGTCATATGCATGTATATTTCTATTTTAATTAATATGATTTTGTAAATATATAGGAGAACTACCCGATCTGATTTTAAAAATGAAGATTAATGTTTGATAGTGAAAGAAGTCCTCCACCGACAACCATTGCATTTCTCTCAACATGTAGTTAATTGATGTTCTTCTTGTACATGAGAGTATAACTCTCATGGCTCTATTTTGCAATTTTTGAAATCTTGCCTTTTCACTTTGATTAAGAAGGAACAAAATTGTGGAGCAATAAACAAAGTGCAGCCATATCAGAGTGTTAAACAGGATTGTTTTGGTCCACCTTGTCAAAAAATTAGAACATCTTTGAATATAGTTAATTTTATAAGAAATTATTTTTATTAAGTTATTCGCATGTTCTTTAAATTTAAGGTCTATCTATGATTACTCCTAAATATTTAAACTTTTCCACTATTTCAATTATTTCATTGCCTATTTTAATAATAGGATCTCCACGAGAAAAAGTTCTGTAATGATTCTCATTGCAGATTATCAAAAATTTGTTTTTTTTCACATTTTTTTTTAATTGGTTACAAGAACACCACCAATATAAATTTTCTAATGTAGAGTTAAGTGTGTCAACCAATTAAATACCATCAGAACATGCAAAATATAAAAGAACTTCATCTGCAAAAAGATGTATAAAACAATCACCAGCTGTATTCACTATATCGTCAATATATATTAGAAATAATAATGGACCTAGTACACTACCCTGTGAAATACTCATGCTGCTTTCAATCTCGTCAGATACCCCGTCATTCAATTTCAGTCTTTGTTTTCTATTAATTAAGTAATTATTCATAAATTCCAACACTTCACCCCTTATACCGACACTTTCTAATTTTTTAAGTAATCTTTCGCTATCTAAAGTCTCAAATGCTCTCCTCAAATCCAAGAATACAGCACCCCTAATAAGATTTTGATCGAAACTATGTTTCCAGTCATTAAGGACATACTGCACTGCAGTTTCACAGCTATGCTTACTCCGAAAACCAGATTGTATACTATTTATAATTTTTTTGGCTTCTATAAATTCTAACAGTTGTTTCATCACTACTTTTTCCATGATTTTTTCAACACAACTAAGCACTAGGAACTGGAACAATAGTCGATATTTTAAATTCATCGGGAATTTTGCATGCTAAAAATGACGAATTTATCAAATTAAGAAGTGGTAGAGCTATGTTATCAAAACAACTCTTTAAAACTCAACATTGATATCTGATCCATTTTTATTTGGTAGGTCAAAAACAATCTCCTTAAGTTCCTCAACAGTAACAAGCTTAAAGTTCTCCATATACACGCTCTCATGTCTAGGTAAAATTGGAAAATCTGGTCCAGATTTATCTATGTCCCTGACTATTGCTCCAATACTGATAATATAAAAGCCGTTCAATGAACTTGCCATATCATTTGGATCTGAAATTATTTCATCATCAATTTTCAGTTGCAAATAACTGTTAGTTTTACCTTCATTAGGAAGCAAAGTTTTTAAAATATTCCACAATGCACGGGAATTACTTTTGTTTTCGGTTATTCTATCTTTATAATATTCTCTTTTTTCCTGGCGCATAACGTTCACTAGCAATTTTTCTTTTTTGGTTGTAGGTCTTCAAATCCTCAGATGTTTCAGAACTGACATTAGATATGTTGAAAACGTAGACATAAATAAATTTTAAAATAACGATCAATTATTAAACTGTCAACTAGATCTAAACAACTCACCTCTTTTAAACCTATTTTAATGACCTACCTTTTCTCCATTGTTGATATATCGTGATAGAAGCTTTCGCTGTACTTACCTCTTACAGTTACGCAGTTGTTACGAAAAAAGTCCAAATGTGAGTGTAGGAAATAGATCGTTAGAGATATACTGCAACCCATTTCTGATGACAGCAACGTATATTTGGCAACGTCGCACCCCTCTGTTCCTATAACAATACAAATACACCAACTGTATTTTTGCGGTTACAGTGTTAATATATAGGGAGACATGACGTGATGTGTCTCTAAAACTTCGCTGTCTTTAATAATAAGAAGTTCCACCAAGTATGGGCAAACTCAATTCAAACGAATTTTACATTGTGACTCTGTCTGACGTAGTTTTAATAATTTTATCATTAACAAAATATTTGAATTTGAATATAAATTCATTAAATACCGACATCGTAACCTAACAAAAATTAATGTCCTTGCTCTTTTTAGTAAATTGTAGTTTATCTGTGGATTTTGTAACATACTAAGAGCAAATTACTCCTTTCCATTGCGACAAAAAAAATTGTCAAATAATAGATCAACTATAAAACGTTAAACCCCGAATTTTTCCCGATGAAAAGCGGTTTTCTGACTTATGTCTAAGGTCATAGATACCCTTGGAGAAAGCCCTCCAAGGAATAATAAAAAGGCATTATTATTGTGCCGGACTATCCATGCAGGACCAAGCTAACCTTCCCGATCCATCCAATTTGCACCAATAAAAAAGGGAAAAGTTAAGAACATAAAAAAGGGACTACGCGACACGGAATTGCTATACTTTTTCAGTAGCTTAATGCACCCCGTGGATTTTTTTCCTGTATAGCCCGGCTTTTCGCATGATTGAAGAAGAAAGAGACTCGAATAAATTTTGTTTTTAGTGTAATTTTCGTATATGTGAAAAGAGATCCTAAATTCTTTTGTAGTTTTCTTAAAAAAAATTTAAAGCAATTTTTACTTGAAAATTTCTATTTTAGGTGGAATATTTAGGGTTATAAATATTCAAGTGAGACGTAAATTGGATATAGCTGAAAGTAATATTTCGCTACATTTCAAAATATGCATTTCTCTTAATAATGCCAATTTTCAGATAGATCTTTTACAATGTATATTCACAAAATATGAAATATCTAAATAATCAAAATTTCCAATCTAATAATAGTGGAGAGCTCTTTTGGCTCCTCAAGGAATAAAATAGGTTTATTTGCGTTGAAAACAATACAATTTTTTCCTAAATGGAGTTTATAGAGGAAGTTAACTAAATATGGAATGGTCAAGAACTTATTTTTAAAATTAACAACATGTATGGAAAAAAAACCATATCAATTACACTCAGGTTATTACGCTACTCTAAGCCAGTTTTCGACTGTAATGTAAAAGGCTGTCTGTTTAATTTTTGGCTCTAAATGTGAAATGGTAAAAACTTCCTAGCACGTAAGATTTTTGAGTTATCATTTTTTTAGCAAAAATGAAATTAATTTGTAATATACCGGAGCGCGACAATGCCAAATTTACGTTTTTCTTAAGGTAGGGAAATTATGCACAATCTGGCAACATCACTTGGGCGTGTCTAGGGATGACAAGGCAACCACGAAGTCTCAGCCTCCTAGAGCTTAAAATAACGAAAGTACTCATTCTGCCCCTAGCCGAATGTACTTATACATGGTCCCTATATACTAGAAGTACGTCGTCGCTTTTCGAACTTCCGATACCCGATGTTTCTAGAAAATACCATAAGTACGAAATGGCTATAAAAGCAGCTAGCCGGCAATCGTATCATCAGTATTGTTTTAGCACGAGTAGTGGGAAGTATTAGATAGAGAAGCAAAGTGCGCGAAAAAGCAAAGAGTATTAGTGGTATGTTTGTGCTGAATAAAATTAGTTGGCGCCTGTAAAGGCTGTATTCTTTTGAGTAAATTATCACTGATCAAAGTAACAAAGTGAAACTGATAACTTCATGTTCTTTTGAATATGCATTTACTTGTCATTGGGTCGAAGTGATCATGATTACTTCAAGTGATAGAAGTGAAACTGATAATGACTCAAAAGAATAGCTTTAAAGGTAGTATCACATCTCTAAAGCGACGTACGCGACATTAAAAACATGTCTAAAGTACAAAACGTAATTGTGTTAACCCTGCGGATACTTTTTGCTACATATGTGGTCAGTTAATGACTAAATCGCAGTAAAGTACAATTAATAGAATGTCCAAAATAGCCTTTCATAAGTATTTTGGATGTCTTGTTGGCGATCAAGATCGCGACTGGTTTCCTCACATATGTTGCCAAACCTATGTAGCAAATCAAAGTAACTGGTTAAATGATAAACGCTCTTCTATGCCTTTTGTAGTTCCAATGATTTGGCGAGAAGCAGCAAACCATTTTAATGACTGTTACTTTTGAATGACGAAAGTGTCTGGTTTTTCAAAAAAGAGCAAACATAATATTGAATATCCGGATTTCCCTCAGCAATAAAATCAGTTCTTCATGGAGAAGGTTTATCAATTCCAACACCCCCAGAAAAATGGCAGGAAGATTTAGAAATGTATGGTGATAAGGCAGATCCCTATTGTGTATCAGAAAAGAAGGATTCTTATTTTCCCTAGAGTGACGGAAGTACACGCTATTTAATCGAACAACCTGAATTAAATGATCTCATTCGGGACCTCCTTGTCCAAAGAACATACTGAAATATTAGGGTCTAGATTACAACAATAGAATTTACTAGCCACTGAAACCAAAGTTACAATATTTAGGAACCGTAACCAGGAGCTTTCCTCGTTTTTTATTCTGCAGGATAAAATGTGTGTTTGTGTTAATCCAAATAGTGTTATGAAAAAATTAGGACTTTCACATAACCTTGACGAATGACGCTTATTTATAAATTCTTCTAAATAGGTTTAAAAACAGTTCTGCTCCATAATGGCAACAAAAGACTCTTTATTCATCTTGCATATCCAGTTGATACGAAGGAAACATACGGAAGTATGTCACTTATTCTAAATGCAATAAGCTATGACACTTATAAATAGCTAATATCTTGTGACCTAAAAGTCCTTCCAGAACTATTACTAGGACTTCAGGGTGGATTTACGAAGTATTGCTGTTTTCTTTGCTGTTGCTTTGGGACAGTAGAGCACCACAGAGCCATTAACAAGTAAAAGAATTTCTTCCGAGAGATCAATATAATCCAAGTCAAACTAATGTAAAAAATTTAGGTGTCGTTAGTGACGAGCAAGAAAAAAGTTCCACCAAGACATATTAACAACGCTCAATCAAGGTAGATGATATCCAGCAATAATAGGTGATTATTGTTGGTTTCTTATGAGAGAAAACGATCAGGAATATAAACCAAAGTCAATACAATCCTTAAAATATATTGTTTTTTTTTGAACTTATGTATAAATATTATATAAAAATGTTTGTATTAAATAAAAATAACTGGTACATTCTATATCTCAAAATTTATGTGGTAAAAAAATTTTTGTTGTTGAATTCGCAGTCAGGATGCTTTAAACCCCCACGGACAGCCAGTATAATATCAGTAGAATTTTTTTTTGTAGTTGTTGACTAGGGTTATTATTTTAAGCACAGACTCAAACAGACAAATCAGCAGAAGCAGCTACTTGTTAGTTACTAGAAGTTGCCATTCGATGGGGTTATCATTTGAATATGTATTATAATAACATATTTCACAGACATGATTTTATTAAAAAAAATCTCTTAAATAAAAAACATAATAAAGAATGGACACATCATGGATAGCTTCTTATAATGTAAAATCTTTGGCAATTATCGATAAACTTCATCAATTGAAACACGAACTGAAAAACATGAACTGAAATATATTAGGCATATGTGAAACCCGAAGACAAGAAAAATAGTGTATTCCATTATGTTGGAATCAGGTGCTAATTTCATGGGTAAACGAAGCCAATACCTATGTGTTGAATACCTGGTTAATAAAATACACACAACAACTTATCAAGCCGTAACAAAATTAATAAATATTGAAATAACACAAGTCTATGCACCAACTTCTAGTCATCTAACTAAAGAAATAGATTTTTTTTTATGACGAGATCAGAACTGCAATTAGAGAAAGACCTACTACTATAAACTAATTATTGGAGATTTTAACGTCAAACTTGGTAAAGAACAAAAAGAAAGTAAATCATCAAAGGACGAATATGGATATGGTGAACGCAAGTGGCAAGGAGATGTGCTGTTACATTTTATGAATGTATTTTTTGCCACTTGCGTATCTATAGGACGTTGGAAGCTAGTTTCTATCGACGTCATTGAAACTATCTGTATTCAACCTAGCTAACAGATACAGTGGCAACCTAAATAACCCACCCTCGACTCTCAGGAATAGATGTTAGTTTGGAATGCCTAGAGGAACTGAAAGATTGGAGTAAGAATAATAAAGTCACCCTCATGTGGGTGCTGGGACATACCGGGATAGAACGAAATGAAATAGTAGACAAGCTCGCGGGGAAAAGAACTAAGACACCTTTTCTCGACCAAAGCCTTTCTGTGGAATCAGTAGCAGCATAATGCTGGAAGAACTAAAGATAGAAGAAGAAAGCAGAAGATCCAATTATTGGACGGAGCGGTAAGAGTTGAGACAAACGAGAATACTTTTGGGGAACTACGACCAGAAGAGATTTATAGAATTCATAAGCTTGAGTAAAAATGAACTCAGAGTCCTGACAGGACTCCTGACGGGGCATTTCCACCTAAACACCTCAAGAAATTCGGACTCGTAGAAAGAGAAGAGTGCAGATTCTGTGAGGAGAAGGACGAAACATCTATTCATATCCTTGCAGAGTGCAACGCTCTAAAAAAACCCTACGATGTGGTTTTTGGGTGCACACCAAATCGAAGAATGGGAGCTACCCACCTTGAAGCCGTCCAACATCCTGAGATTCCTGAGGGAAATAGAGCTGGAGGACCTACTCTAGCCAATAAGGTAACTCTTGCGACTGGGCAGCAGTAAGGGGACACAATAGATCTACCAGGTCGCACTGTACAGACCACCAACTCTACGCACATACATAGACATACATAGCTTGGCATGTTTGCTTGCTGGTGCAGCTACTATTTTCTTATAACCTCTGGTAATTTCATTGTAATATTTCTTTTGGTAATTTTAAATTTCTTCTCTCTTAACTGTGAAATTTTTACGTACAATACCAGCGCCGTAAATTTCAGGTAGGTTTTTTTCGGAAATTCGAAAAAAATTTTTTATGTAACACTAGTTTACACTAGTTAGAAAAAACAATATTTCAAGGTCCTTCCTGAAAACTCAATACAAATTGGAATTAAAGTATTCAAAAATTTTATTCATAACGTCAATACCCTTGTTATTGTTTCGCCTAAGGATCATTTTAAAAGTCTCTGTTCCTTTGGATATAATTTAATACTATATAAAGTTTTTTCCTTATTTAATATACTTTTTTATTTAGGTAAAAACGTAAAGCCAACAGATAAGCTGGAGTTTCGGTAATTTTCCTTTCTTGTATATTTTAAATTAGGTGGAGGACAGAAAATTCGTAACTTAGATCTCTATTCTGTTCATTCTCACAAGGTTTCAGCATACAGTGGTCGAAATAAAAAAGTTAATAGGACAACATCTTAAAATTTTGTGAATACAGATGTTAAAACTAGAACTCTGCTACACTACACAAAGGTAGATATGTAATACAATAAACTATATATATATATATATATATATATATATATATATATATATATATATATATATATATATATAGTTTTCTGTATTTAGTTGGTTATTTTCTTGGGAATATGGTTCATTTTTATATTGAAACTATATATATATAAAATAGTCATACTTATTATAAATATATTTCGACGTTTCGATTTTTTCGAATCTTTTTCAACTGAGGGTTTCGGCGGATGCTACAAAAATGTACATTTTTAATATTATTATATATGGAATAAGAGGTTAAAAACTTATCATTAAGAACAGAGATTTTTGTTTGAAAGAAAAATTAATTACATCACAAACCAATTATAATCACCCACTCTTTTGTATATTAACTTTCAAAAGCATTTTTAAGTCCAGCTAGATGAATGGACACTAGATTTTTAACCCTATAACTGCCTTGACATGACTGAATGTGGAACCCAGATGGTGTATGTTTTAGGTACTTTAAGTGGCGTAAAAAGTTTGGGTCTTTTAATTGAAGTGATATTTTTCTGAAAAAATATCGTGATTCAATTTAGAAGAATTGAAAGCGGAGAATTATTGTTATTTATTGTTTTATTTATTCTAGAAATTCCCTTATATTGGTTTATTTTTATATGTTGAAATAAATTTGATTTAGATTATTGATGTCTGTTGTTGGTTTCAGTTTTCAAGATTTTTGTATTTTCATAATCAAAGGTGTGCTTGTGTTTCATTTTGTGTGTTTTTAGGGCTGTAATATTTTTTTTGTCATATTTATGTCCATCTAGACGATTTTTCAGATACTGACTAGTTTGGCCGATATAATTCGATGGACAATCCTTGCAGGGTATTTGGTAAACAACATTTGATTTCTTATTTTTTGGAATGTCACTTTTTAATTTGCTGAAATTGCTTTTGAGTAAATTATGGCCCTTATGACTAGTGATTATATTATGTTTTTTAAAAAAAGTTTTTGGAAAGTTTTGGTATGTATGGCAAGGAAAGATATTGATTTTGGTTTTATTGTCTTCTAAATTTTCTGTTTTAGTGTTTCCATGTTTGTATTTTTCTAGCCTTTCTTTAAAAATTTTATTAATTAGTTTATTTGGGTAATAGTTTGACATAAGGACCTCTTTTTCTTTTTTGATGCAGTTGTTTCTAAATTCGGGACTACTATCGGCTATTCCAATTATTACTGATTTTTTTTTGGCCATATGGTGTTGGGAATTGTAGTTGAGGTAGCGACCAGACCATGTAGATTTTGTGTACCACTCAGTTAGTATTGTATTATTTTTGTGATGCAAAGTCATATCTAGGAAGTTTATGTGGTTATTATTTTCAAATTCCATGGTAAATTGTAATTTTTCATGATAGCTGTTAAATTTGTTTAAAATATATGAATCTTGATTTTTTGGTATAGCTGTTATGCAATCATCTACATATCTATAAAAGAATGGTAGTTTGAATTTTAATCTGTTGATAACTTCAATTTCTAGGTCTTCTAACACTAATTGAACAATAACACTCGATATTGATGCACCCATCGCGCAACCCTCAATTTGCTTAAAGAATAAATTTTTGTATTTGAAATATGTAGAAGTTAGGTAGATTTCTACAGCTTCAAGAAAATCATCTAATGGTATATCAGTGTATTTCTTTATTTCTGACCATTTTTTTCTGATTATATTTAAGGACACATTTATGGGTATATTTGTGTAGAGAGATACAACGTCTAATGAGATCAACACGTGGTTTTCTGGGATTTTAACGTTTTGTATTTTTCCTTTAAAGCTCCATGAGTCTTTAATGTAAAAATTATTTTGGCCAGTGACATTTGCTAAGATATTTTTAAGATATTTTGAAAGTGCATTAAAAGGCAATTGTATACAAGATACAATTGGTCGAAGTGGAGTTCCGGGTTTATGTAGTTTAGGTAGCCCATATATATATATATATATATATATATATATATATATATATATATATATATATATATATATATTAACCATCTCAAATTGCGAGGAACTACTAGAACAGTGTGGAAGCCTCGCCTACAGCAGTGCATCGCTATCTGCGGACCGGCTTCGAACTTATTGATTCCAGTCCAGGGTAAGCAAGTGCATCTGAACGTGTTAGGACACAGCACTCCTGCCCTTATAATATTAGGTTTTTTAGTTGATTGAGAAGTAAAATACACCCAACTGCAAATATATTGCATTTATCGGTGGAATAAATTATATAGTTCTAGACGAAATTACTTAATCAGATTGCGTGAAGATGGCGCTGCTTGTATTAGACTTCATACTTTACCAAATACAAGTTGCTTAAAGGATTTGTTTTTCTTATGTTCAGATGAGCTTACCTACCCTGTACTGATGAGGACCAATCAGTTCTAAAGCTCACTGCAGGTGGCGATGCATAGGAGGGACTTCCTCCCTTTCCTAAAATTTCCTTGTAATCTAATATAGTGCTCTCTAGTACACCTGCTCTTATAGTACAAAGATTTTCAGTAATATAATTATATTTATATACCCAAATGCAAATATATAGTAGTATTCATATTTAGTGTATAAAAATACAATTTTACCAACACTACAGTCCAAACACTAAAATTTCGATGTCCTGTACTTTTCGACACAGGGGAATCAAAAATAAAAAATAATTAAGATGAGGAATGTATTCTAAGTCCCTTATGAATATTAGCTGGGTAATGAATAAATGTGAAAGGGTAACTCGAACAGCGGCAATACCTTAGCTGTAAACCAAATTACCAATATAAATGTTGCTAGATAAAAGGCCACAAATTTCCTTCATATTTCCTCTAGCTTAGTGCTGGAACACCATGAGATCCTTGGCTTGGCTGCAGAGGAAAATTAAATCATTTTGAGCTGGATCAATCCAATGAAAATTGCATTGCTACTTCGCTAACCAATCATGAAACTGATTAAGCTATCTAGAGGTGAAAACACAAACAACATACATCTGGCAATGTCCAGAGGAAACTATGATTAGTCATAGGGCACTGCGACCTAAGAATCCACTTTGTGCTCAATAACATAAGATTATGTCGCTTATCTACGTCATCGCCTACTTTAATTCTGCGTGTTGGGTGATAGGCTAAACCAGGCAAATGCCTATAGAATGCACAACGAATCTAATGAAGCCTAACTGATCTGGAGCCTGGCTCACCTTCCTAACTTCCCAGATCCAGCGTAAGTTATACATTTTTATAAACTATATAATAATAATAATAATTTTGCTGAAATATTCTAAAAAGTTTAAAAGTAATTTTGGGTGAAAATCGTCTTATCCAAAGCTATTTGATTTCTGAAATATTGAAAATACTATTTTTAAACTGATAAATAGTATTCACAATCCAAAGAAAGAAACAAAGCGGCTTTAGCAGACTTCGAACACTGAACTAAAGCTTTCGACATCATGGCAATAGTGCTCTGCTTCGTTTAAAAAGCATCATCAATTTCAGTAAGTCGACCAGAACGCTGATAACCTTTCAGTGAAAAATCTCCAAAACGATGTTTTTTAAACCAATTCTGACACTCGCGTCCTGTCTTGCAGTTGACATCATAAACTTCACATATATCTTCGTGAACCTCAACAGTTGTCCTTCTTTTACGAAAATAAAAAGTTAAATTTGCCGAAAATATTCGTTTCTGCACTCCATGTTAAAACTGATCCTAAATCAATAGCTATAAATAAAATTCCACCCAAGTTGCTTCCAAAGTAATGTAAATACGAGTGATCTCAAATGCCAAAAGGAAAAAACCATAACACTGCCAGAAGGTCTTCAAAACAGTTACAATGCTCTTTCTGTGTGACAACCAAAAATTCTTCAGTTATTTATATGTATTCTCCTTTCAAGCAGAGAAATGGAAAGAATATATAATATCCTACCGACATATTTTGTAATTATATATATATATATATATATATATATATATATATATATATATATATATATATATATATATATATATTATAGCAGTTGTTGTTTCAAACGTAGCTCCCTTGCTATGATTTACAAATTTTAATTTACCACTAAAAGTTTGGGTATTTCGTCCTCAATCACTAGCGGTGGATTCGTCACTGGGTCCGCCGACGCCTTTCCCAGACACCATTTTTGGAACTCGAATTTGAACTAATTTGGCTGCGAAAATCGACGGTAAGACATTAAGACATTGTTTTCGCTAGTGTTGCTCTCGGTTCGATACAACTTCCCTGACGAGACCATAAGATAATCGAAACGTGTATGAAGAGAGGGCCAGAGTTGTATTTGCAGGAAACAAACTGTTTGTATATATTCCTTCCTTTTTTCTGTTTGAAAGGAGAATACATATAAATAACTATCTAAATACGGTAGATAGATTTCTTTATTTCTTACTAAAATTTTGATTCTTCATAAATTCTTTCTTACCCACCCTATAAAAGTTTAGCTTACAGCACCTCGCATACATTATACTCAGGAAAAATAACGAAGCTTTAACCGAATTCTCAACACCTGAACCACTGCCTATCAGAATTAGTGCGCTATTCGTCGTCTTTCCATCTCACAACAAATAACAGCGCAGTTTTGTGTCTGGAATCTGGATGAAGCCCTAATGTCTTCCGTTCCAGCGCCTGGATAATGTAGAAACGGGCCAAGCTGTTGCTAATTTCAGCTAATTGTTTATGCAAGCTGAGTAACTGCTATTGCATGAGTAAATTATGGCTTTTCTGCTATTATATTTGCGCTTAAAGATTAGGAAAAGAATGTGCATTAGCAAATAGGATTTCTGAAAGATTTAACACGGTATTGTAAAACGCATTTTAAGGTTTAATCACTTTCTGGATAACAGACGTTTTAACAAAGAGGTTTAAAACTAGCTAGTTGTACATATATGGACCTAAATGATCCTGAGGTGACCAGGCTTAAAAAAGAAACAAAAAGAAAATTAAAACCGAATAAATAATAATAAATAAAAAGCGAAAATGTAGACATTGAAATGATACGACTAATTTAAAATTATTATTGCAAATATTCTGAAACGGTGGAAAGTAAATTGCATTTATATTTTACATCTTACCAGCCAGGGTAACAAAGAGATTTTAAGTTAAAACAAACAATAAAACCCTGGTTCCGATCTATGTAAATATTTTGTGTCTCACGAATACTCGTGTAGTTATGGTGACCGTTGCTTTACTGCTAAATCCGCGCTATATCAGTAAGAAAATAAGAAATTTTTAGCATTTAAAGAAATTTTACTTTAAATGAATCTTTTGATATTTTAAATTTCATGATATTAATATTATATTAATAATAATAATGGTTATGATTTACAAGCCAAACAGCTTCGCAATCCCTTCAGGAAATATTGACTCATACTAGGCACACAAATACCAAAAGTATGAAGCTCTGTAGGAACCCTTTCCATGTTATCGGATCCTAGGTGATGTGGTCTGCTGTATTTCCCACGAACTTTCGGATGGTTCGGGCGGTTGCATCGGTTTATACAGTTGTTCACTAAGGCCCAGTCCCTCGATGTTCCGCAGGAAGTTCCTTGGTATGACTCCAGTTGTTGACAGTATTATGGGAATCGTTTGGACTTTGTTCATTGCCCATTGTCGTCGGATTTGCACCTCTAGTTCTCTGTATTTGGCGATCTTCTCGTTGTAGTTTGGCCCTAGGTTGTTGTTGTTCGTTACAGCAATGTCGATTAGTGTCTGGTCTATTATGAGTAACTGTCTGATCCGTCAGAACCATTTGGTCCCAATATAACTTAAGCTGGTTGTTCTCAAGAATAGGCTCCAGACTGTATTTGTAATAAGGCACTTTTCCTACCTGTAATAGGTTTAACTTTTCTGCTTACTCTTGGTGGAGTATCTTAGCTTATACTCGGTTGTGGCAAACGCTTGGCATTATCCAGTTATGTGCTGGATTGTATCTGATGTTCAACAGCCATATCTGCACTGGTCATTTTCTATTGAAGGATCTCTAATGATGAACTTCCGATAGTTCTTCGTCGAAATAACCTAGTCTTGGATAGCTAATAAGAAGCCCTCCGTTTCCGGAAACATCTGTCCTGAAATTATGTCAAGAACCTCATTCTAGAATACACCTATATCGATGTGGAAATTCACAGCTTTTGATCGACAGTATTAAAAAAGTCTTTATCGAGACATAAGACGTTTTGTGTTTCTCAAAGGACAAAACGTAAAATAAAAAAAAAAGCAGTTCCTTTTGGAATGGCACTACTAGAAGAGTTACATTCCCTCTATAGAAAAATACTCAACGAGGAGAAAACACCAGAACAATGGAGGGAAAGCTTGACCATACCCATATTCAAGAAAGGCAACAAAACTGACCCGAACAACTACAGGGAAATAAAACTTCTAAGCTCAACCGTCAAGCTACTAACGAAAATCATAGCAAAAAAATAGAATCTAGCGGAATCAGTGAGGAGCAGCAAGGCTTCAGACAAAACAGGTCAACAACTGACGCCATATTTATAATTCGCCAAATTACAGAGAAGGCCATCGAATACAACAAAGAGGCATATATGTGTTTTGTCGACCTCACAAAAGCCTTCGACAGGATCACACTTCATGACGTTCTCGAACTACTTAAGGACAGAAACATATGTCATAACATCCTGGAAGTAATTAAAGACTTAAACAGCAGAAATACAACGAAAATTAAAGTAGGCAACAAGACATCGAACCAAATTCCAATATCTACCGGCATAAGGCAGGGAGACAGCCTCAGTCCAATTCTATTCAATGTCATTATGGACGAAATTATCAGAGATATATAAAAAAAAATAAATTTTTCCATATAATATTAAAATTTTTTTGGGGATATCGGTCATTTTATTATTAATTAAAAACATTTTAGGACATTTGGCGTTTCAGTTTATTTATTTCTTAAACCATGTGCAGAATAAAAAGGGACTCACATGTAGTTAAATTTTATATATTACAGTTAAAATTAGATCTACTTATTTTTATTTCCACATCATTGACATCTTAATTTAATTTACTTTATTATATGGAAATCCGATAGCCCCAAAATAATAAAATAAACAAGTAAATTATACACACTTAAGAAAAAGACAAATAAAATAAAAAAACAATCAAAAAATTACGGCTAATTGGAATTAAATATATATAAAATTAAAGAGTGGGACACACCCCCCTCCGTCGACAACTTGCTATCACTGTACTCTTGTGATATCACCGCCCCCCCCCCCAAAGAGAGAGGCTGAATCCGCCCCTGTATATATATATATATATATATATATATATATATTTATATATATATATATATATATATATATATATATATATATATATATATATATATATATATATATTTATATATATATATATATATATATATATATATATATATATATATATATTTATATATATATATATATATATATATATATATATATATATATATAAAAAGATGAACTGGTATGGTGTTCCCGAAGATTATACAGTGGAGGCAAAAGACCTGCTTACATGTGGCGAGATATTATACCGGATACAGCAAGAGTATATAGGAATAGTCTGTGAATGATAAAGAGAAATAAAATAAGAAAGCCTACATCAGCAGTGGATGGAAAAATGATTTTGAATTATAAAATGCCAAAAAATGTGATTGTTGTTCTAAAATAATTTTATTGGGTTGGACAATCAAAAAGCTATCAAACATCGTAGTCATATATTTGGAATCACGTTTTAGAATTCTACGAAAAAAAATCTCATTTTGATTAAAGCTACCGAAATTTTTACAACCTGTATGTAAAGTGCATTTTATTTATTGAAAAATTCCAGTCTCCTTGGATTTTTACAGGTGAGAATAACTAAAAGAAATGTAAACGTCACGTAACATTCCTTCAAAATTGCGGACTAAATTCTGGTAAAATGATTCGAAATTTGGTGTTGAAACTTCCCGGTATAAAGTGTAGCAGTGTAAGTATTAAAACATGTTTTAATTTTTGTACAAAAATTGTTGTATTATGCAATTATAATTTTTTGACACAATTGTCATGTTTCAGTAAAAGCGTTATATTATTTATTCAAGCGTCGTTTTTTGTCCAATTCGGAGTGGACATTTCTCAATAAAAATAAAAAATTTGTTTTAAATAATTATCGGTATCTTTAGCTAGAATTTATTTATGTACAATATTAATACAATTACACTGGTCTGTATACAAGTCAGCCCTGACATTATTCCTGCTGATTTTTAAGTAAAATGATCTCCTAAATCTGAATATGAAACCCGTTTTCCTCCATCACTGATATGCTCCGTCCTTTATCTTTCTCACTTTTCGATAATGATTTTATTGCCGAGAATTTGAGTTGATGGAGCTCTCAATACCTCATGCGAACAGGTTTTCATAAGAATTGTACTACTTGTACAAGTTAAAACTTTCATTGTTCTCGTTACTATCATAGCTCAAGGATACCTGTAAATCAATCAACCTGTCTGTCATCTCACAGATTGTTATTTTTGTATTTGTAAGCTGACAATTCAATATCCTAATATTCCTTCAGTTCCAAGACCAGTTTCACACAAAGAGTCTGTTTCAATCCCAAACCTATACTCTCTAGCCAGAAATGAATTTGAAAGCCCTTGAGCCACAGTCTGATCCATCAGATGATCACCGATAATAAATAGTTTTCAGCTTATTTGGCTCATCGGCAATGCCATCTGAGTTACCTAAAAAATATGAACTTCTTTTAACTCGCCTTCAGCAGTAAAATTTCTTAGCAAAGGGCGTAAAAATCTCTACTTACGCGATCAGGCAGTTAATGAACTTACTTTTCTTGGAAGGTCTTACAAGGAAGGTATCTGAAGTGTCCGGCTCAGATTTTAATGAAACTTCAATATGTTATAGAGGGTAGAAAAATAAGAAATCCGTATTTTTTATCTGCGGAAATTTATTATAACAGGGTGAAAACAGCCCCCAAAGTTTACCCCCTAAAATATTATTTTTGAAATATCTCAGGTTCTAAGTAAAATATTTATGCAAATAAAATGAGAGTTACTTGTTATTAAAAATGATGTTAAACTATTTTATTTTCACGTCCAAGCATATCATCCCCTATTTCTTATTAGGGTAAATTATATATTTACACGTAATTTAATTCCACAAATTACGAAATTTAATGGAATTGTTTGAAAATATTTTTTTCACGAATACCATAAGTAACTTAACTTGACGGGTTTAATAAGGCTTGTATGAAAAAACGTTTCAAACAAAAGTTATAGATAATTAAAAAACCTATCGATTGATTTAATTAAAGTTATAAGTGGCGCCATTAGTTATTGAAATATATTTTTTTTCTAGGAAAATTTAATTTTTTTTTAATTCATAATTAAATGATAATTATTACTTGACTATCGCTTCAAAATTCTAGGAAATGATAGATATTTTTGACCCAAAAAAATGTGTTGAATCCGAAATTTGTGAGTTGAATAGTTTCCGAGAAAATCGAGCTCCAAGCTGAAAATTCGATGTCGATTATTATCCTTCCTAATAAAGATACAGCAACTAGGTTGATAGCAATTTGTTTGAAATGACGTATATTTTTAAGATATATTTTCAAAAAAAAAATTTTTTTTGATTTTCTGTCAAAAAAATTGCGAAAAACAGTTGTTAGCACGCGAAAAATTGCAATAACTTTTTTTCAGTTTACTTACGATTATTCTAATATGTCTATTAGATTTAGATATATCATTTCCAATGTCTGAAAAAGAAAAAAAAAATGTTTTACGATAAAATTTACCTTTCTTTTTAAAAAATTCGCAACGTCGCGGTTTATAAATATTAAGAGCGGAAATTTACAAAAGACATTATTGAATACTTGTAGTTTATCGAGAAATTTTTCGGTTTTACGAAAAACATCCCTGTAAGATCTATGGACCTCTGAAAACTACCCACAGACCTATCCGACGGTAGTCAAATCGCGCGGATACAGCTAGTCAGCGGGTTGCTATGCTGCAAGCGTGCCGCTCAGCTACGGACTACACACACATATAGCTTTGTGTGACTGATAACATTTTGGAGTAAAGTATATAGTAAAATTGTAATATTTAGATTATATTATTAATAAAAAGTTATTTCTGATTTTATTAGCAATCCATCGTTTTATTAATATATATATATATATATATATATATATATATATATATATATATATATATATATATATATCAAGAAATCAATGAATACATTAATATATTATACATATCTGTGTACAATTCTGCAATAATTTTGTAATAAATTTAATTGAATGAACAATTTAAAAAACCACTTATTAACAAGTTCTATGTAATAATTTTATAAGATAATATTTTACAATTTTTCTTACCTTTGTATAGAAATATACACTGTTTCAAAATGACTTATATATCACATTCAACAGTCCACCACGTGTTCAAATACTTTTTGAAAGTTAAGATCTGCGTGAACTTTCAGTAAAATGCAAAAAATGTTTGCAATACTGCTTTTACAAATGTACAAACACTATAATATTTTTTTTCTAGTATGTCAAAACGTTATATCAAATTATCTCCAAAGCATACTACTCCAGGTGTTACCAGAATGCCGGCTCCGAACCGGATACTGCCAAGAGCGGAAGACATCTGCGCCTTGCAACATAGCAACCCGCTGACTAGCTGTACTCGCGCTATTTGAGTACCGTTGGATAGATTCTGTGGGTAGTTTTCAGAGGTCCATAGATCTTACAGGGATGTTTTTCGTGAAACCGAAAAATTTCTTGATAAACTACAAGTATTGAATAATGCCTTGTGCAAATTTCAGCCCTTAATATTTATAAACCGCAACGTTGCGAATTTTTTAAAAAGAAAGGTAAATTTTATCGTAAAACAATTTTTTTTTTATTTTTCAGACATCGGAAATGATATATCTAAATCTAATGGACGTATTAGAATAATCGTAAGTACAGGGTGAGTCAACGATTGGATGAAGTAGGTTTGTGCCTTTTCGGTGAAATTAACAAAGAAACTATGTTTATTGTTTGATACAGTTTATTTTTACGCAGATTTTAAAAATATTTAGGACTCTACAGGGTGAGCCAAAAAACTAGGACAGCATAAAGTTGTATTTTTTTAAATAGAACACCCTATATACGAATCGTATTTTCTATTTAGCTTATAATTTTAAATCTTTTTTATTAAAGGTTTACTATAACAAAACTTTATAGTTTCTGAGATAATTAAGTTTAAAGAAAAAAAGTCACATTTTCAAGCATCAATTCAATCCTAAATAACGTTTTCAATTTTGTGACAAATATATTCAAATTTGGAATTTTGCAAGGCCACGGACAAGTTAACATAATTTTTACCTAATATTTGCAATAAAAGCTACAGGGTGTTGAACACATCGGCTAAAATTTGAACAAGTTTAAATGAATAAATATCTTTTTTTTTTTAATGGTACACCCTGTATATTTTCATGTTATTTAATAGAGTAATAAAAACCCTAAAAGTTTTGTTCAATATATCCTATACCTATTTATAATAGTTTTTGAGATATTTCAGTTTTTCTTATTTTCCATACTTTTTTACAGAAATAATCTCCATTATCATAGTAGTCATGTAAAATAATAAAAAGAAACTACAGAAACAAACAGAATGTGGTTAAATATGATGAAATACATTATTCGTTATATTACAACGGCAATAGTATAATTAAACATAATGTGAAAAAATTAACACAACAATAACGACAAGGCAAATACATATTTACTTTTATACTAAATTGAAACAAAAAAATTACCTATTAAATACTGAGTTTAATTATTTCTTTTTAATAAGTGTTCGAATAAACGACCCTCTTGTGCAATGCACAAATTTAGTCTTTTTTGCAGATTTTCTCGGACCCTGGACAAAATTAGTGGCTTTATTGTTCTACAGGTATCCCTAATCCTGTTTCGCATATCTTCCACTGTTGTTGGTGGATTAACATACACCTTATTTTTAATATAACCCCATAGGAAGAAATCTAATGGGGTGATGTCGCAAGACCTTGTGGCCACTCAATGAAACCCCCACGTCCAATCCATTTTTGCGGATATCGTTGGTCCAAAAACGCACGAACTTCACGATGGTAATGCGGAGGCGCACCATTGTGCTGGAACCACATACTGTCGAGCTCATCCCTATCGAAACCTTGAAGCAGTTGGGGTAGTTCTTCTTGTAGAAAGTTCAGGTAACTATGGCCATTTAGTGGTTCATTAAAAAAGTGGGGTCCAATAATTCGATTATGATGAATACCACACCAAACATTTAATGACCAGTGGTTTTGATGTTGCACCTCTCTAATCCAAAATGGGTTTTCTGTGGCATAATAATGCATGTTGCGTCTATTTACGGCACCGTTACTTCTAAAAGTAGCTTCATCACTAAACATTACCTTGCATAATAAATTTGGATTTAATTGAATCTCCGCATTTATTTTACGACAAAAGTTTACACGACTTTCAAAATCCTGTCCATGCAATTCTTGGTGTAATTCCATGTGATATGGATGATACCTATATTTCTTGGTAGTACGATTAGCGGTGGATTGTGATGTTTCACATAATGCTGCTAACTGACGGCTACCAATATAAGGATTTTCCTGAACATTTAACAATACTTGTAGTTCTTTTTCTTCATTAGTTACTGGTTTGTTGACCACTTTACGTTTTGGATAATCAACAGTACCAGAAGAATCAAATCTTTGCATTAAGTTTTGAAAAGTATGGGTATTAGGCTGGCGTCGATCAGGATACTTCATTTTGTAAATTCTTTGAGCAAGAAGGCAATTTTTTTGAGCCTCTCCTATTGTATAAATCATATCTATTAACTCATTCTTTGGAAAATTCATTTTACAATATAAGATGAATGCAAAAAAAACCAAACTACACTACATAAAAACCAAAAGAAGCGATTGGAGTTATAAATTTGACACACAGAAAAATGTTCTTTTACATTGTTTTTGCCATGGCTACTATGATAATGAAGACTATTTCTGTAAAAAAGTATGGAAAATAAGAAAAACTGAAATATCTCAAAAACTATTATAAATAGGTATAGAATATATTGAATAAAACTTTTAGGGTTTTTATTACTCTGTTAAATAACATGAAAATATACAGGGTGTATCATTTTAAAAAAAAAAGATATTTATTTATTTAAACTTGTTCAAATTTGAGCCGATGTGTTCAACACCCTGTAGCTTTTATTGCAAATATTAGGTAAAAATTATGTTAACTTGTCCTTGGCCTTGCTAAATTCCAAATTTGAATATATTTGTCACAAAATTGAAAACGTTATTTAGGATTGAATTGATGCTTGAAAATGTGACTTTTTTTCTTTAAACTTAATTATCTCAGAAACTATAAAGTTTTGTTATAGTAAACCCTTAATACAAAAGATTTAAAATTATAAGCTAAATCGAAAATACGATTCGTATATAGGGTGTTCTATTTAAAAAAATACAACTTTAGGCTGTCCTAGTTTTTTGGCTCACCCTGTAGAGTCCTAAATATTTTTAAAATCTGCGTAAAAATAAACTGTATCAAACAATAAATATAGTTTCTTTGTTAATTTCACCGAAAAGGCACAAACCTACTTCATCCAATAGTTGACTCACCCTGTACATTGAAAAAAAAGTTATTGCAATTTTTCGAGTTCTAAAAACTGTTTTTCGCAATTTTATCGACAGAAAATCAAAAAAAAAATTTTTTTTGGAAAATATATCTTAAAAATATACGTCATTTCAAACAAATTGCTATCAACCTAATTGCTGTATCTTTATTAGAAAGGATAATAATCGACATCGAATTTTCAACTTTAAGCTCGATTTTCTCGGAAACTAATCAACTCACAAATTTCAGATTAAACACACTTTTTTGGGTCAAAAATATCTATTATTTCCTAGAATTCTGAAGCGATAGTTAAATAATAAATATCATTTAATTATATTTCGATAACTAGTGGAGCCATCTATAACTTTATCATTATATCAGTCGATAGGTTTTTTAAGTATCTACAACTTTTGTTTGTAATATTTTTTAATACAACCCTTATTTTTCAAGATAAACTGAAAAAACTGACAAAAGTGACCATTTTTTGACCGCCATTTTGTAAGCCATGGACCATATGAGTTTCCATCGAAGTGTGCCTTTAGTGATGCCAAAATATACCTTTTTTAGCAATAAAATCGCTAGTTACATTTTTCCCCACAAAAGTTTAATTTCCATGCACTATAATTTTAAAACTTTCGGAGAAAAATGCAAAAAAACATAATTTCGATGTTTTATTGTTATCTTCCACAAAAATAATTTGATACAAATTGCAAAAAAAAAACATTTTTCTCCCCTAAATTTCCGCCCCATTTCACCCTGACAACTCACTAGTAGTTCAGATTAAATACTTAACTTATCAATAATTTAATGTTTTTCATTTTCAGGACTATGCCCTTTCAACGTCATTTCGTCAGCGAAATTTTCGTTCTCTCTCTCCATTTTCAAGGGTGCGAACCTCTGTGAGGGCTGAAAGGTCCGTGTCATGTTCTCGGGTAGAAAGTGGCCATATAGTAGATGTATCTCGTACGCCCCGGGCCCGAACACTCTGTTTCAGCAAGGAATGTTACGGTAAAAGCGAGGAAAATGCCTATTTATTTCGTTTACTCACCTGGCACGGTCAAAATAGACTTTCTGTTGGAAATGTAAATAGCTAGGCAGCTAAATAAATTAAAATTAGGTTATTTTACTGAAAGATTGAGTGGTGCTAGTCTCTGGTTTGTTAAAATCATAGACGTAAGAGAAATTATTATTACTTAATATAGACTGCGAATTCTAGAGAAAAAAATTGGCTCACGCTTAAAAAGAAATAGAGCATCTTCGAGGAATAATACACCCTGTCACGTGACCAAAATTAGAAAGAGAGGTGTACTACTCATCGAAAACGCTCTATCTATTTTTAAGCGTGAGTCAACTCTTTTTTATAGGATCCGCAGTCTATATTACTCGTAAGTAATTAGTTGGTACCAAAATTATTTTTCTTGACAATTTCCTTATGTAACTAGCATCGATCCTTACCTTGTTATATGTAAAAAAAATGTATCATTTCTGATCCTGAAATAAAAAATGTTTAAATTTTAACTCACAGAAGTGAAAGGCTTTTAAAATATTAGAGCAGAGGTTATCTGTAAAATATCGAGGTTTGGTGGATGTGAAATGGAGCATGGAGATTTTTGCATGAAATCCTTCAGAATAACCTGAATAACGACAAATTTTATATCCGTACTTTCAAAAAGTTGGGCAACATTGTTTTTATTAATAAAAATATAAAATTAACGAAAGAAAAAACGCTTTTTTTTCAAATTTTCATTTTGGAGGAAAGTTGAAGAGGAAAAAAAGTATCGTAATTATATTTGTCATAAGATAGAGTTAGTCGGAAATCACAAAATACATTTCTCTTATTGCAAAATAGCAATAATTTAAAAAAATATGAAAAAAGCAATTTTTTTCGAGCATTTAAATTACTCCGAGGGCCTTCATATATATATCGGTCATTTGTTTATAACAAAATGAATGCATGATGGGCACATGGCATTATGATATTTAAGTTCTATTATTCGCAGACGTTATCAAAATCGCTCCATTAGAAGCCGAGAAAATGAAAATATTTTTTCAGATATGTATTTTGAATCTTTGAATTCAATTTCAAAATGAGAGCTCCCCACCTCTCTTTTTTTAATTTTGCACGCACATGGGTGATATTCTTTTCATTTTTTGTTAAAATTTCCGCTTAAATAAACATTTAAATAGTTGTATCAAAAAAGAGCTCGGTAAGACAAAATTTTTGGTTCAAGAATCAGGTTGGAATTGTTTATAGATGCACCATAACAGGCTGTCAAATTTGACATTGTGTATCTTGGAAACCAATTGACGGATTTCAAATTTTTTTTTCACGACAAGAAGCGTCTTTCCAAGTACTTTCAAACCATGTATTGCAAAAAAAAATCCAATGAAAATCCGCCGAGATAATCTATTTGTTTATAAGAAAAATATCAACAATGTCTTTAAACAATTCCCGAGGACGTCCAAATCATCCGATTTTGATTCTGAAATAAGCGTTGGAAAACTTGAGTTCCCGATTATATGCCGAAAATAAATTTAAATACGTTAACGTAATATTTTGGACTGAGACAAACTTGAAAAATGGTCAATTTTTGTAAAGGAAATCGGATACCAGCAATAAGGAATAATGTGGAAGTCACCATTCAAGAAGTAGAGAAAGCTATAAAATCCTAAAAAAATAGAAAGTCTCCCGGACAAGACGGAATTCATAACGAATTGTTGAAATAAGGAGGACAGTGACTAACACAGGAACTCACAAGCTTCATTCGAAAAATCCTGACACAATGCAAAGTACCAGATAGGTGGAGAACCAGCACAATGATGCTTATGTTTAAGAAAGGTGACAAACAAGAACCAGGGAACTACAGGGGTATTAATCTACTGGACACAACTCTGAAACTCGTTACGAAAGTAATCAAAAATAAAATTAATTCGGTTGCAACACTGGAAGACGAACAGCAGGGATTTAGATCAGGAAGGTCTTGCGTGGATGCAGTATTTATTCTACGACAGATAGTCGAAAAATCTATAGAATACAATAAACCAACATTTTTATGCTTTATAGATCTAACAAAAGCATTCGATCACATAAAGCTAGATGACGTAATCCACCTGTTATATAAGAGAAATATTCCTATCAATTTAATTCAGACCATCGAAAACATATACGCAAACAATAAAGTTCAGATTCGCACTAACGGTAAATTATCAAAACCCATACCAGTCAACAGCGGTATTAGACAGGGAGACTCGCTTAGTCCTTTGTTGTTTAACATGATAATGGACGAAATAATAAAGGAGTTGCGACTTGGTAGAGGATATAAAATGGGTGATACAGAAATAAAAATTCTCTGTTACGCTGATGACGCTGTGATATGTGCCGAAGAGGAAGACGACCTCCAGAGATTGTTAAATACCTTTAATCTTACGGGAAGAAAATATAATATGATTATCTCAGCCGAAAAAACTAAATGTATGACAACCTCAAAAGAACCCCTCCGATGCAAACTAGAACTAGACGGTCAAATAATACAACAAGAAATGAGTTTCAAATATCTAGGAATCGACATAACTAGTTATGGCAACATCGAAGATGAAGTAAGAGGGCAGGTGGCCAAAGCAAATAAAGTGGCGGGTTGTCTCAACGACATGATCTGGCGAAACAAACACATACAACAAGAAACAAAGGTTCGGATCTACAAAACCACAATTAGACCTATTATGACATACACCTCAGAAACACGGCCAGAGACGACAAAAACGAAACAACTATTGGAGACTACAGAAATGAGAATACTTCGACGAATAACAGGAAAAACGCTACTAGACAGAGAAAGAAGCGATAACATTAGGCAATCATGCAACACAGACTGCATTAATGAATGGATCCTACAGCGTAAGACACAATGGAACAGACACATAAGCCGAATGACAGAGGATAGACTGGTAAGGATCGCACGAGATAAATCGCCTAGTGGTACACGCAGTAGAGGTCGACCACGGAAAAGGTGGAGCGATAATTCAAATCCAGAATGAGGAAAATCGAAGAAGGAACAGGTCAGGGACCTATTATAGAAGGTAGAAGAAGAAGAAATCGGATTGCAAAATTGTCGAAAAACTATCGATTCGATCCTAATGAATTTCAGCGTGTTATTTTATCATGGCATAAAGTTTTCTTTGCTCTAATATGAAGATCCTCAGAGAAATTTAAATGGTCGGAAAAAATTGATTAAAAACCTGCTTTTTTACATTTTTTTAATTATTGCTATTTTGCAATAAGGAAAATATATTTTGAGATTTCCGACTAACCCTATCTTATGACAAATTTAATTGCGAAACTTTTTTACTCTTCAACTTTCCTCTAAAATGAATACCTTTAAAGTTACGAGAGAAAATTTGAAAAAAAAAATGTTTTTTTTTGTTAATTTTATATTTTTATCAATAAAAACAATGTTGCCCAACTTTTTGAAAGTACGCATATCAAAAATATCGTTATTCAAGTTATTCTGAAGGCTTTTATGCAAAAATCTCCATGTTCCATTTCACATTCACCTAAAAACAGATAAGCCCTGGTCTATATATCAAAGTACCTTGGACACCCAATATGAGGTACATGGTTACTTACAGTGAGCCACATTATACGATGTTCAGAACTGCGGCGATAGAAATATCCAAACGCGTATTTAATTATTAAACAACTCAATTTTTAGCTCAAAAACATGATGATAATATTAAAGAAATTCAGTGGCGCGATGAAATAAAACCGAAAAAAAAAGAAGAACCCGTAGAAAGAGAGCAGTTTGATAGTCTCGAGCAATATGAACTTGAAGCCGCTAAACCTAGACCAGTCAAGAGTAGGGATGTAATCGAAGCCTTAAAAACTAAACAGGTCGATGGATTTCTTCATCTTCAGCCAAGTCAAATAAAACCATACGGTTCTCAAAATAACATGTATGCATCATCACTCATAAAGCCAGCGAGTTTATTGAAGTACCCTAGAAAGTTTAAGAAAATTGGAAAAAAAGACACCTCTGAAAATGATAGGCAAAATAATACTGATGTAGAAAATTCCGGACATAGAAATTTCTCCACCTCTGCTGATGTCAGAAAACTTTCAACTTCCAAAAGCTACGTTGCAAGAGAAGGTAGTAGTACTAAAGATCAAATCTCAAGTAAAGACAATACTAACACAATTCAAAAAAGTATTGATAATATAAGACGTCTTGTAAATCCAAAATCAGCAGGGGAAATAAAATTTGAATCTTTCAAGCGAGCCTCGCACAATTTCAAGGAACCTTGGGCAGAACCCAAATACAGTCTTGAATTTAAACCTCCTGTATTTCTGCCAGGCTGTGATACTGAAGCAACAACATTACCTTTTCGATTTTCCACAGAAAAAGAAAGAAGACTAAGAAGACAAAAGGAGAATCAGAACCGTGGTCCTCACTACAGATGCTCTTACTCGGATTTACTAAAACTTAAGCTTAAAGAGGTAAAAGAGGAAAAAGTAACTTTGCTGACTCAAGATCCACCTGGTTCAAGCATTTCTACAAAAAAACCGTGCTTGGGATGCTTGCTAAACAGCCCTACAAATTCGAAGCAAATGCTCCAAGTTACTAAAAGCCTTCCAGAGAAAAGGTCATTGACCACTCGATCTAAAAGTAACTTACTGACAAAAGAATTAGTAACTCCGACTTCAGATTCCACTATCAAAAGTACCCTGTTAACAAAAAAGGCTATGAAAGATTCTCCAGAACAGAGAAACTATTCTAAGTCTAGATCAAAATCGGGTAAAGGGGCAAAATCAAAAAAATCTTCCAATACGGAACGAGAATATAATCCGGAATGTGAAAATATTTGCTCACCAATTCTAAAAGCTTTAAATAAATCAGTTAAGAAGACAATACCTTTTGAACCAAGATCGTGTGAACAGCATAAAATAAAGAAAATCTATTTACCGTCACATGTAAAGCTTCCAGTGCCACCATGTACCCCAAGACCTGAACATTTAGACTGTAAAAAGGTAGATCCATGTCCACCAAGAGCAGACGAATGTCTTGTACATACTTCCAAAAAGTTACCGAAACTCCCACCAGGCAACTGTCCTTGTATAGAGCCACCCGTGCCAACTAGAGCACCAAAATTGGAGAAACTCAATCTTAAATTTGAGGATCCTCCTAAGGTAGTGTGTGTTGTACCACCATGTCAGACTCCTAGAGCTGATGATTCAAATCCATATAAATATAAGCCATTAAAACCATATGTGCCAGGCGAGTGTGAATGCATTCAACCTCCTCCAATGAAAGATGTGAAATTAAAGAGGCTTCCAAGATGTGCACCAGAGGAAGTAAGTTCTTTAAATCATTGTTATTGTTAAGTATTCTACAAACATAAATTCGTATAAAGGAGTTTTCGGAGGTGCTCTCTTCAGACGAAGTGACAACGATAATATACGACTTCCAGTTATACTGGAAGTTGTCGAAAACTAACTTATTTTAAATGAATCATTCTGTATGTTATTTTTTTCTATAGTCTTTTCTTTATTTCCGATAGCTTTTGCTCAAAAGTTTTTTGCTCCACTTCAATCGTTTTTGAAGATAAAATATTTTTCCAAAGTTTGACTTTTAACAGGATATGTAAATATCGTTTCAAAAATAAAAGAGTGTGCTTTATCAAAAAAGTATAAGAAAAAAACTTAACTTCTCCAAATATTCCGCTACTTTGATCCATTCAGTATATAAACAAAAATATTCCCTATCTGTCCATACAGAGTGTCCCTATACCTATCTAGAATAGTTTTTTTTTATGACTAGTGCAACAAAATTATAAGTTGAACAAGCAGAGTTCTCAACGAGAGGTTTCCTAACTTAACAACAATGAACACACAACTCTTTGTTTCGCCAATGTAGGAATTGCCACATTCACATGGTATCTGATATACACAGTTAGTAGTGAACATAACCCGATTCGCTCGATCCCCCCACTCCTCGACCTTGACCTTGACCTTGCTTCACCCCTCTTTGGCCCCGCCCACATGTCCTTGTCATTGACCTTGAAAGTGCACGTGTGCTTTGGCCTTGGCCTTGTGTTCAAGGTTGTGCGTGTGACCTTGACCTTGACCTTGCTCGAGACGACCTTGACTTTGTTGAAGGTCATCTTGGGTGTGTGACCTTGAAGTAGTTATTTGTGCATTGTAATAGTGTGGGATGATCTTGAAATGATTTTGACCTTGCAAATTGTTCTATAAATTGTGTGAGTCTACTTGCATTCATTCAGTGTGAAATGTCAGATACGGAACTATCTAAAGAAAAAATTATAGAGCAAGTCGGCAGAGTAATTTGTTTATATCAGAGTAATTTAAAAAGTTTGTGTGATTTTGAAGAGAAGGATCTAGCATTTTTTCCTCTCGAATATTTAAAAACTTGCGTTGATACGCTGAGTTTACGGCAAATTTGGGATAAGCTGCCAGCGTCATATCGGTGTAACAAGGAACTACAGTTAAGCTTACCCTGTTACATTCACTATGAACAAATATATCGTCATCATATAGATGGGCCACCACCAGCAATAAAAAAGTGTCGTGAATGTAAAAATGAGTGAATAATATGAATAGTGCTTTGCAAGAGACAGTAAAAAAATTGGGCGATGAGTTCACTGAAACGGCTAATAATTATTTCAATGATGCAATGAAAAGTCGAGCAGAATGGGCGTCGCGCTATTGTGATTTGGCTTATGAATATGAAAAGGCTGCGAATGCATGTCGTAAATATTGCAGCAAAACAATAAATTTACAAGACTTTGTTCGTGAGATAAAAAAGTTGGGGTTTAGTGACTGTTTGGAAAAACTGATTAGGTTCATTGCAGATCCGGTTGTGTTAGATGAAATTAGAGTGTAGGACTTAAGTTTAACGTAGTAGTAGTTAATATGGAAAGTTTAGTGCGAGAAATGTACGAGGAATTTCTAATTTCTGCAGCCTGTTCGGAATTTTACGCATATGAAATGCAAGATTCGGAGGCTCAGGACTTTAGTGTATTTTTTAAGTATATGGACCATGCCGAAGTGTGTCTTTTAGCTAGTATAGTTTGTAAGAATTTTCTTAGAAATAAAAATAAACAATTATTATTGAACAAATTAAGGAAATTAGGTTTAGATGATAATGTTAAACGCATAGAAGAATGGCAGAAAAAAATCAATGAATAAAGTACATAAAATGTAGTTATTTGTTTCATTATATTTTGTCCTTGAAGTTATCCTTATACCAATTTAAATGTGTGACGTCATTTGACCTTGAATACTCCTCCCACTATTTCTATCGTTAAGCTACCCCCACCATTGTTACAATTCGACCTTGAAACCTCGCTATAAAGGTTCGTGGGAGAAGAAGTGACTTCAAACAGTCGCAGATATCAGTGGCATAAACATCAAATATTGTGTTCGTGTAGTGTTCTGAAAGTGCTTTTATATTCACGGTAATTTTTGGATTTATATACCATTTTTTTCAATAATGAGTATTGCAAAAGAAACTCTAGATGAAATTAATGAAATGTTTAGCAAAGATTTCGAGGTTTTAGAGAAAAAAAAGGTTACCGAAATGATTGTAGGCAAAGTGTATAAAATTGTAAAGATGGTTTCAATGACTACACGATTTGGTAAAACTCTTTTAGTGGCTTTACACGATGACGGTGATAATAGCACATTTGAGACTTTTTTACCAAAACGTGTGGCCGAAACACTATCTGACGATATTGTAGATATTATGAGTAAAACTAAAGATAAATACACTCTAACTTATTTGGGGCAGGGCACTAGAGTTTTTGGAAACAATACTCGAACATTATTACGTTTTGGCTCATTGGAGTAAATTGTATGTAAATTGTTTGAAAAAAAGGATGTAATTAAATTTAAAATATAGTTGCACATGTCAGAATACTTACGCGTGTTCATTATTTCTGTTAAAGATGTCTGCTGATGCGACGACGACGACGACGACGACCGCCAACGAATGTGTAGATAGATACATATTTTGGTTGGGGAGAGAATTAAGAAATAGGGCTCACGATATGTTAGATAGCGTAAATGATTGGTCGCATATTGATGTAACCAAAGATCAATATAAGAACGAGATCAGGGATACAATCAATTTTATGGCTGGGGCACACTTGTGCGACAAATTTTTATATGGTTCCATAGACATGGATACATTTTGTGCTGAAATGGTTGAAGAAGAATTAAAAGAATACCTCGTCAATATTCCACATTTACCAGGTGAGCTTGCTGCAAAATATGAATTGGTTTCTGCAACAGCAACAGCCCAAGACGTTGACGATCGAAATAGTGTCGGATGGGATAGAATTTTGAGCAACGAAAACGAAGACATGGAAAATTAATTTTTTATAATTTTTGTATTCGTGCAATTAAATAACTGTAAATAAATATCTGTTACAATCACAGTTTTATTTTATTTCTTTTATAAACATACCAACCCAGTAGATCATAGGCAGTGTTTCTTTTTCTCAGCTGAAATATTTAATATAAGTAGGGCAAATAAAAATAAAATAGTTTAGTAAAGATTGAAAATGAGTCGAGGAAACAACACAATTGATAAATTTGGTCGTCAGAAATATAATGAAAAATATCATATATTATCTGGGCCACAAGGGATTGGTTTTAAACTTACAGCGGATGGGCAGTATGATATGGGTGGAAAAATCATAACCAACTTAGGCGAACCTAAAGATGATGACGATGCTGTGACAAAACACTTTGTTAATAGAAAGTTTTACAATTTTGCAGTTGTAATATGTGACATATTTAACAAGGATGTCCTCCCCATGATATACAAAAATAATAGTGAGCTTAAAACAAAAATTGAAGTTATGCAGAAAATACTCTATCATCAGCCTTTAAATGACTCATTAAGCGCACTGTCGTACGACTCGACTTCAAAAAAAATCTAAAAAAAGCAGGTTAAAGAATAGGAGAACGCACTCCGAGTGGCATAGCCTTGAAGATAACGTCGTAGTCGTCGGTGAATTGGACCTTCCCTCCAAGAATATTGAAATGTTATTTATGTGTATGATGTTTTATTGTCATTGTTTTTAATAATGAAGATTGAAATAAAAAACTTTATTTTACAATATATTGTTTATTTATTTTACATTTTAAATAAAAAATATAGTCATACAATATGTTATTTAAACAATATTAGCTTTATCTATCCAAGAGTTGAAGTGGTTGGGAAATCCTAGCCATTTGACAAATAATTGTTCGATGTGATTTTTCTTGCGTTGTCTAAGGACCTTTTCTACTAGATAAACGTCAGGACTGCTTGTTTTTTGTAGTTCTGATTCGTAAAAACACCCTCTTATAGGCTGACCTTCTAACGATTCCAACAAGTAAGTAGGTGGATTTGTAACGTTAACTTTTACAACTTTAAACAATTCGGTTGACCAAGAGGGCGTATATCCTTTCTCGAATAAGCTTTTGTACTTGCTAATACGCACAATGTCACCCATGGAAAACTTAAATTTTTTAGGTACAATTTTTAAATAATCATATGCTTTAATATGTGTTTTTTCTTGCACGTCTGCAGGCTTCATTCCAATGGTGCGATGTTTCGAATGGTTATAGGTTTTTGTTACTGCCGATAATATATGTATCCATTTGTAAGATCCTCTTGTCGAGAATTGTTTATTTAAATTATTTTTTAAAGTCCTTATGACTCGCTCAACAATTGCAGCTTTCTTTGTGCTGTAAGTGGAATAATGATTTATATTATATTTTTTCATCAGGGCTTGAAAGTTTGTATTATAGAACTCCTTTCCTTGATCACTTTGCAGATTTGTTGGTGTATATGATGCCTCTTCAATGATGCTTTTCATCGCATTAGTAACTTCTATACCAGTCTTGTTTTTTATGGCTTTGGTATAGACAAATTTCGAGTAACAATTTATACAGACCAAAATATAACGATAACCATCGTTTTCATCAGCATACTGTTGCATTTCAGCCAAATCAATTTGCCACAAATCTCTGTATCCTTTTATTATCGTGCGCCGTCTTACAAAATTTTTTCTAGCCGTTCTATGTAGTTCATTAACAATCTTGATTTTTTCTAGACTGGGCTCCATATTATTAGTAATACTAAAGGTTTCAGATCGAAGGAAGAACTGAATAATATCATTAAATATTGAGCTTAATATATTATATCTTCTTCTCGTAATTCCTCTATGATTGACATAATTTCATTTTCGTGTCCAGTGTGACCGGCCATTTTGGAACTCCACAACAAACGTAAACGATCCACCAACTCTTTAGCTTTGTTCCAGTAGACATATTGAAATTTTTTCGAAGATAATTTCTTGTTTGTGGGTAACTGTAGTTTTTCCGAGAGATTTTTTCTTGTAATAGTACCACCTAATTTTGTGCCCATTATCAGAGGTTTAATAATTCGTAAATATTTGTTCCATCTGGTCTCCCGTAAACCATCACTTTTTTTAAAATTGTTGTAGACAGCATTCGTTGATTCCAAAATTTCCTTGTACGTTGAAAGTACATTATCACTTAATTGTTGTTGTTCCTTGCCTACACTTGGGGGTGTTTTAAGAAATAACAAATCATAAAGTGCCGGTGATCCACCATATTCTGCAATATTTTTCCCTTTTTTGTATAAGACAATATTTCCATTTCGAAAACGCACCTCTAAATTACCAATAAAATTTTTGTTATCTGTTTTTGAACCAAAACGTACACCATATACAGTATCGTATAGAGATGGTTTCGAACGTAATCCTTTCAGGTGTGCGTTTAAAGTATCGGAAGTTGTGGTGTCAGCGGATGCGAGAGATGTATTAGTTGAAGTTGAGGGTGTATCAAACACCGATTGGCTAATATCTTCTTTTGAAATGCGATGCTGCTGCTGCTGCTGCTGAATAGGTGTGGAGGTTTGAAAGGAATGTGTAGGTTGGGGAAAACCTGATATTTGAGTCGACTGCACTGATGTACTGAGACTATGTGACTTTGTAGCTGGATAATGTTGTTGCTGTTGTTGTTGCTGCTGCTGCTGCTGCTGCTGACGTTGCTTAACCACATCAGATATAGTTGTCAACGGCTTAGAAATGGGTTCGTAAAACTTTTCCAATTCCACAACATTAAACTCTTTAGCCGCTTTAATTTGTTTAAATTTTTTTCTGACGGCATTGGTAGCTTCCACTAGTTTACGTTTTAAGTCGATCGCGTTATTCATGATGTTAACAAAGGACGTTTCAACAATCAAATGAGCATTTTCCCTTATTATTACAGTAATATATAGCTATCAAATCCTTTGCGGTATCTTCCCGATTTCACATCACTGTCTTTATCAATTACTAAAAATCCATACTTATTATCCCAACATTTTGAGCACATTTCTTGAAATTGAGTAAAAGTTAGATCCGGTGAAACGTGGTCGGAAAATATGTGTTTCATATTCAACTCATCTTGTTTAAACATAATAATAAAATTGGCGTTGTCTCGCACAAGCTGTTTAGGCACTCGCGAATATGTTTGTGCTAGGTAAAAGGAGTCGATATTTTTATGACGTCCCATGCTAAAGTACGATCTTATAACATCTTGTTTTTCACATATAACATCATCAAAGATAAATATAGAGTTTGGTTTTGCATCGGACGGTACCACAATATTACTGGAATCACTAAAGGC
Organism: Diaprepes abbreviatus; assembly: GCA_034092305.1. Lineage (NCBI taxonomy): Eukaryota > Metazoa > Arthropoda > Insecta > Coleoptera > Curculionidae > Diaprepes > Diaprepes abbreviatus. Next base: position 8,590,097 of record JASJET010000129.1, read on the forward strand.
ATAGTAGCCTAAACCTTTGATGGGCGCTAAAATTTTCCTTAAATACTCATATTTCGGTTGATACAGAGATTTCGAGTAAATATAGACATTTTCGAAACGTAGCCCAAGGGGGTGTGTAAGCAGCGAAATCATGACATTAGTTTTTCCACAATTGGATGGACCAATTAACAGGCCGCGAATAGAGGAAGGAAGTAGAGGACCGTGTCTCTTCATTATCTTCTTTTCAAATCCAAGTCCGACTTTTTCATCGAGATTGTCAATAGGAAGTTTTTGTTTAAGATCGATAACGCGCATCTTAGGAAAATTTGATATTTTATAGGCAATTTTTCACAAAAACTGTCATTCAGATGCCGAGCGTCAAACGAAGTGGACGGTCTCACGTTTCCAACAAAACTGGATACGGTATTGTGAATTCGTTAATAAATAAATTACCATTCGAGGTACACATTCCTGGTTATCAATATTGCGGACCCGGAACAAAAGTAATAAAACGTGTAACAAGAGGTGATCCAGGCATTAATCCTTTGGATGCCGCATGCAAAAAACACGATTTAGCCTATTTACATAATAAAGACAACATAAGTGCGAGACATCGAGCGGATTACGAGCTCGAACAAAGTGCTTGGAATAGAGTAAAATCGAAAGATTCCAGTTTAGGTGAAAAAACAGCAGCTTGGTTAGTTACAAACATTATGAAAGGAAAACAACGTTTTGGTATGGGTGTACCATCATCATCATTATCAACAAAAAAAACATCTAGTAAAGGCACGCGTCATACAAAAAGGAAAGGTGTTAATAAAAATCGACATGTTCGGAAAGCCAGTTTCGGAACAGCTATTCGACAAGCAGTTCGAAGGGAATTATTAAAAGCCGGAAGTAAAAATGTGTTGGAAAAAAATGTCATGAATGCATCTAAAATAGCTCTGTCGGCAGCACGTAGATCGGTAAAAGCGGCAGGTGGCAAAAGGAAGGTTCGTACACCGAGAATAATACCGATTCCTAAAACTGGTGGAATATTACCATTAATACCAATTTTTGCCGGGTTATCAGCTTTGGGTTCATTAGCCGGCGGGGCAGCGGGAATTGTGCGCGCCATAAAAGCAGTAAAAAAAAGCAGCGAAGATAAAACCGGTGCCGGCCTGTATTTAAAATCGAAAGGAAATGGTTTGTTTCTAAAGCCATATCGTAAAGGTATGGGATTATTTTTAAATCGTAGATCAAAAAACTAATTGAATCCCTACCTCGAAGACCACTATCTAACATCGATATAGAAAAATATGCCAAAAAGAAAAGAATAGGACACTTTCGAGGCGTTTATATGAGGGATTTATTACCTAGACAAGGTCCTCGACGTTACGAAGCAGCAATAGTGAATTTGGATAGTACGCGTGGTGCAGGGACTCATTGGGTAGCTTATAGAAAAAATAATTCTAAAGTAACATATTATGACAGCTTCGGCGATTTACCCCCACCGATCGAATTGGTACGATATCTACAAACGGGATCGGAACCATCAAAAATTATTTACTATACATACGATCGTCAGCAGGATTTTGGAACAGTCTGGTGTGGACATTTGTGCTTAAAGTTTCTTGTCGAATCATCAGCGTAAAAGATGTCATCATCATCATCGTCACCATTAACACCGCAAATGGATCGCAATAACTATACTAAAATGTTGCAATCACTGAAAGCATTTCATCTAGCCGGTGGATTAAGGAAAATGACCGTGAAACAGTTAGAAAACATGCCCAAGGAAGTAATGATTGCATTAGCCTCAAATGAAATTCCATTCGTTTGGGAAAAGTTGCCGGAGCACCTTAAAAGCGATATCGATATATTAAAATATCAGTGCGGTTGCAAACATTATTTCAGCAGCAGCAGCAGCAATTTAAACGAGGTTATGACTGATGAGGATCTTACGGCTAGAAAAATATTTTGTTGTTATTGCAAAATCAGCGATGTGCGCATAAAAGCAGAAAATAGCATAAAAACATCACTATCTAATGCAGTGAGAAAAGGTGTGACGATGAATCTTTTTAAATGTTGCCGCTAAGAATAAAACCGAGATGTGTGATGTTTTAATGGTTAGTCATGTCTTATACGTTCACACTAACAGGACACTCGAGCGTCTTAAGCGCCGATTTTTATCCACCAGTCGAATTAAATAGAGAAAACAAATATGGTCTGGCATTGCTGGGATTTTACACATACAATTCAATTTTTAATGTGGACGAAAGCAACAATAAGTTTGCCTACATGAAGGAGGGTTACACCACCGAGCCGATACAATTGCAGATTCCACCTGGGGCCTATGAAATAGATGAGATAGGTAAAGCTATGTTGGAGGCTTTGAGGATTTCAACTGAAGAAAAGAACGATGGAATCTTTTACTTGGTCGCTAATAATAATACGCTGAAATGTGAACTGAAATCCCAATATACTATAGATTTCCGGGGAGAGGCGAGTATCGGTAAAATGTTAGGATTTAATCATACAGTGTTAAAAAGAGACAAAAAGCACGAATCAACCGAGATGGTGGAAATAATGAAAGTACGCATCATACGCGTAGATTGTAATATAATTTCCGGAGCATATATGAATTCGGTGGAAGGTCATACCTTGTTCGAATTCGATATCGACGTGGAGCCCGGTTACAAAATCAGTAAAGAACCACAAAATAATATTTATATGCCGTTAATGCCGGCAGGACGTCAGTTTATCGACAACATTACTCTTCGCATCTTGGACGATAGCGGTGATCTAATCAATTTTCAAGGCGAGAAAATAATCGTGAAATTGGAACTGAAGAAACTTTCATAAAAATGGGTTTTTGCTTCAATCGTCAATTGTGTGTGCTGTCGACTAAGATGGGGGAACCGCCGAAACATAATAAAAGTAAAAGAAGAGTTAACGTCAAGGTTAGTCGTCGTCCAGACGTTAGATCACAAACATCTCAACAGTTATCTGCCGAAGACTATAAATTTTTAAAATCAATCGGTCTTAAAGTGCGAAAATGATTTCCACCACCAGCGATAAAATAGAGGTTTTCTCCGAGCCCATCTTGGACAATTCCATTATTAGTCTAGAAGAGCATACGTATAAACCATACGGATCTCCATCATTCAACAATTCGGATGAAGTCCGTATCCCCATTAATTTTCAAGATATTATACTGGATATCGCCGAAAGTTACATATATATCGAAGGAAAATTTAAACCCATAGATGCAACGAAAAGATGTTTTTTATCAAATAATGCCCTCGCATTTTTGTTCGATGAAATTCGCTACGAGATGGGAGGTGAGCAGGTCGCCGTGGTTCGTAAACCTGGAGTTACGACGACATTAAAAACCATGGTTTCATTCGGAAGTTTGCAACAAAGATCTCTCATGACGTGCGGATGGGGTCTCGACGAAGCAAACCAAGATATCGTAGACACGGCAAGTAACGTATTCTCCGGGAAATTACCCTTAAAATATCTTATGGGATTCGCCGAAGATTACGCAAAAGGTGTTTTCAACGTAAAACAAGAGCTTATTATGATTATAGCTCGCACTTTTACCAATTGTTACGTCGGCGAAGTAGAGGCAGAAATTAGTATCGACAAAATCGAATGGAAAATTCGTCACATCATTCCAGACGACAAGCAAAAGTTGAAAATACTGTCTCGCATTAATAAAGGAGGAAACAATGCCAGTATTCAAATGGCATATCGTAAATGGGATCTGTACGAATTACCAGCTTTAAGGCAAACATCTTCCGACGTGTGGGCCTTGAGAACGAGTACAAGTCTGGAAAGACCGCGCTATATAATCGTCGGGTTTCAAGACAGCAATAATTGCGACAAGAAAGAAAAAAACGCAACCCAGTTTACCCACGCCGACGTATGCGACATTAGACTGTATCTGAATTCAACCGTTTATCCATACGAAAGATGGAATTTAGATTTCGCCAAGAAACTGTACGCAGCAGCCTATTACAATTACGAAAACTTCCAAAGCAGCTACTACGGGCGCGAGATAAACGATCCGATGATAACGTTCGCGGAATATATGAAAAACCCCGTTTTTATTATCAATTGCAGTCATCAACCAGAGGCGATTAACTCATCGACAGTGGATGTAAAATTGGAGTTCCAAACGAGAAAGAATAAATTCCCCAAAGACACTAAAGTGTACGCATTAGTTATTCACGACTCATTTTTTAGTTATAATGTATTAAACGGTTCGGTGACCAATAAATCTATATTTTAATGTATCTATTATATGTAACACAAAATAATGTTCTTGAATCAATAAATTTGTAATGAGTGAAGTAGTAGTTTTATATTTATTTGAAACCCAACCAAAAAAAAAAAAGCTGGCGGAAAAGCCCGCTCTTTAAGAGAAGAGTACGGGAATTTAGAAAATGGTGGTTTATTAAGTGGAAAAAAGAGCTTAAATAACACAAGAAAAAATTTTTAAGGCAAAATATGAAAACAACAATTTAGAAAATTTGTAGGAAAGTAACGGTTAGGAATAGGGAAAAAAGTTATAAGAAAAAATTATAGAGGAAATCGAGTACTATAAGCAAGCATTTTTCTCGATAGTAAAAACGTAAAAAAAATTTTTTTCAAAAAAAAATTGAAAAATGGTGAATGCGCGCCAAAGTTGAAGTTTTGGAGCAAAATGATATTAGGAAATTAGAAAGAGAATTTTTTTCTACATATGGTAGTACTTTTCAAAATTCGGAAAGATGAAATTTTAAGAAAAGGGTTATAGTAAGTTAGTAATTTGGATTTTTTAAAGCGCTGTAGCTCGGGATCCGTTCAAGATAGAAAAAAAATAAAAGCACTTTGATAGCCCAAAATTTTGAGGAGAATGCGATGGTGTAAAAAAAATTATAATTTTTTTTTTTTTTGAAAATGCTGAATACGCGCTAAAGTTGAAGATTTAGAGAAAAACGGTATTGGGAAATTAAAGAGAGAACTTTTTTCTACATATTGTAGTATTTTTGAAAATTCGAAAAAATGAAATTTGAAAAAAAGGGTTATAGAAAGTTAGTAATTTGAATTCTTTAAAGCGCTGTAGCTCGGGAACCGTTCAAGATAGAGAAAAAATAAAAGCACTTTAATTACCTAGAATTTTGAGTAGAATACAATGGTGAAAAAAAAATTTGGAAAATCTTAAAAATGACAAAAAATTTAGACGAAAAAATTGAAATTCTCGAGTTATGAGGCTAGGGCCGCCGAACGGGAGTATGTGGAAGTTGTAGGGGGAGGTTTTTTTTTTTTTTTTTTTTTTTTTTTTTTTAATTCCTTATTTAAAGTTTTTGAAAAAAATCAATAATTCTATAAGCTCTCACCAATACATAACATTTAGAATCCGTTGGTGGGGTGGGGGTAGTTCTATATATATGAGACTGGGTCAGTTACACAGTCATATATTCATCAACCCTCATACGATAAACATGGAGGAAGAAAGACCCGCCAGCCGAGGCTCATCCATCTTTAGTGATGACACCGTAGCCGACAACGTTGGAGACCTGCAAGTCTTCGACGACGACGACGAGGTGGATTTTGAAATTGACGTCCTACGTTGGGACGACTTGGATGAGCCGATTCCGCTAGTATATGACCATGATCCGGGTCTAGTGGAATTAGACGATGCGGGTGATTGGGTCTTACAAAGACTCGAAACTCCGTCGCCGCAGCCAGAGCCGGACTCGACGGAAGATGCGGTGCTGGAAATTCCAGCATCACCAACACCCGACGACCCACAAGGCCCCTGCGATTCGTCAAGCTGGTGGTCGACCAGCGAGGATGGGGCACCATAAGCCCCACACTCTCCCTGGCCCTTTTTAAGGGCACACAACAACGGTCCTTTTCAGGACCACAAAATACTTTGATCGTAGTTTTAGTACATATTAGTACTTTGTTACTAATATTGTATGTATAGAATATACAATATTAGATACAAAGTATTAAAACTTTAAGTGCTGGTGGAACCCAGCTAAATCGTTCGTTCGTATTTGAGACCACAAACAACTTTTGGTCTCAATACGTAATATGACATTTGTTTTCACCCCCCACCATTAATTTGTCTCTATATATACGACCATCAATACTTATTACAATCATTTTAGTTCAACATGTCTGCGACTCAACAACAACAACAACCCATCCAATGCCCTGTGGTAGATTCTACCACAGAGAATTGTTTGGAGTGGGAGCCGAACGATCCTAGATGGGATGAACTTTGGCGGTTCATCATCGAATACACAGAGGACAGCACCGCCACCCCCGCTGATGATGATGACGGGCCGTGCGACTCCACAACTCAATAAAAGAGTCGCATGTTTTAAAACCAAACGGTCCTTTTCAGGACCACAAAATAATTTGATCGTAGTTTTAGTTGGTTATAATACTTTGTAACCAATATTTTATGTTTTTTTCATAAAAACATACAATATTGAGATACAAAGTATTAGAAGTTCTGGCGACAGAACCTTAACTTCATAAACCGAACCATGTTTTAGCATACTTGTAAATATTATCAGAAAATATTTACAACTATTGCTATTGCGTAGTTTTAGTGGATTATTCACTTTTTTTTTTTTTTTATTACCTAATATTATGTGGGACAGGGCCTATATGAAATAACACACAAAAATAAATTTTCAAGTCATTTTTATTCTCATTATAAAATATAAAAAATTTGATCAAACACTTTTTTATTAACTACAATATATATATATATATATATATATATATATATATATATATATATATATATATATATATATATATATATATATATATATATTTACAAACTTAATACTATAAATTAAAAGCTAATATCTACAACTACCTAACACCTACTACATAATTTATTAAAGTCCTCTAATTGTCTTTTTAACCGCGCAGATTTCACCTTTTTTATCTCTAATTGTTTTTCAAGTTCTATAATGTCACTGGCACACTCGTTCACTTCATTCACTAAGCGTTTTTTCATGGTATAAATGTCAGTCAATTTGGTCTTCTGAGAGTTGGTGAAGTCTTCGACCCACTCCGGTTGTGATGGCTCGGAAGAAGACGCGGTTTTATTTGGTGAAGACGATGACGACGACGACGACGACGAAGCAGCGGAAACTTCATCGCCTTCAAAACACCGCTTAAACCGCTTCTTCATGGGTTTCCGGCACCCCAATATCGGCGACAGTGGCGCTGGCGCTGGGGAAGACTTCACCTCCGACACTATTTCATTCTCGACGCTGGCCGGTGTTGGTGGCGTTGGTGGTGTTGGTCCATCGGGGCCTTCTATGACTTCCACTTCTACTGACAGTGGCTCTTGCGGTGCTGTTTTTAGGAAGTCGGGTAATGGAACAGGGGTGGAGGGACGCTTAAAGTTAAACTTTTTCTTCTTCCCTTGTCCCACACCTTTAATCGCCGAATAAAATGTTTTTTTATCGGCGATTTCCGACTTCCGCATAGTCAAGAGCTTTTGCAGTTTCGAAGCTTTCGGAGAAGATTCCCTAGGCCGCGATGCTTTTCGCACAACCACATCACTAATCACATTAATTTTTGGCTCTTTCTCCTCCGTCCAGCATTCCAGGAATTGCGCTGCCGACTGAACTAACTCCTCGTCGCGACCATCGTTGAGGGCTCGGTCTTCGGCATCTTCATGCTCCACGCCATTCCAGTTCTCGAACACCCCCGGACTTAGCACCTCTAAACCACTCATGTTATCCAGCATGCCTTGCTGTGAACCGCAGCTCACGTCAAGAGCATCTAAAAGAGACCGTACACTAGACATTTTCGATATTCCAACTCACACAATTAACTTTTTCTTAGCACTGTACTGTTTGCTGTTCTGACGAACTGTGAAGAGCTCGAGCCAGCAAGTCTGCTTTTATGCCCATTTCCCCCACTACACCGCCTTTATTCCTTTTGTTCGATGCATTAAGTATAATATTTAAACTTGTCAGATGCAAGGCCAAGGCCAAGGCCGACGTAACCGGCAATACCAGGGTCGTTTTCAGGGCTGTAATTTTCATGGATTTTTTTTTGTCCCTGTCAAGGTTATTTTAAAGAAGCATATAAATATAGTACTAAACTTGTTAGATGCGAGGCCAAGGCCAAGGTCAAAGTACCCGTCAATGTCAGGGTCGTTTTCGAGGTTGTAATTTTCAAGGATTTTTTTTTTGGTCCTGTCAAGGTTATTTTAAAAACAAGGACATTCATGAACGTGCCATCCAGAGAAGAAATTGGGTCATAGAAGAAGCTTACCTGTACAGAAGAAATTAACATGTATTTTATTTCTTAATTTTTAATTTTTTGTTTGTTATTTTTTTTATTTTTTTTTTAATAATAAAAAGTAAACTCAATCTTTTGTTATATTTTAATTTTTTTTCAATAAAACAATAGTAAAATGAATCTGTATGTGTATTTATTAAACATCACCTAAAATACGTTTTGCAATCCATATTTTTCTGCAGAGTCCGTTTATTAATGAAATAGAACCATATATTAGGGTGAAATCTAATGGTTTCAAATCAGTCTCACATAACAATGTCAGAAGTAAACACTATTGATAAGTTCGGTCGCAAAAGAAAATTTAAGGATTTTAACTTTATGCGAGGTCCTTCAGGAATAGGTTTTAAACTTACACCTAATGGAGATTACGACATGGGAAGCAAAAGATTGTGCTATTTAGCAGAACCTCTTGAAGGAGACGATGCGACCACACGAAATTATGTTGATAATAACCTTGCTCAGTGTGTGCAAGATACGCAGAAAGCTTTACATGACTCAACAATTGTTATTAAAGATATGTTCAGAAACCAACTTGAAGGTTACGTACGCAAGAAATTAATTGAAACCGGTCAAGAACTTAGAGGATACATTGATGATACTGTTATTGCAATATATGAACTTAGGCAAGACGAACTGCGTGATGAACTTAACTCTAGAATGTTGAAAATTGAAAAGACTATGGAGGATCTTGTCAGCAAACCTGTTTCACATTAAACATTTACTCGTAGACCTGTGCGTTTAATTTACTATTAGACAAATTTTTCAACAATAACTTTTACAGTTTGTTATTTGTCGACACTTCATTATATTTATAATTTTAAAATAAAGGTTCAATAAAAAAGCAATCAATCAATGAATACATGTTTTTTATTTAAAAAAAAAAAAAAAAAATTACAATACTATCGTTACATATTAATGTTGTATGTTTAATAGAAATAATAAAAACAATACAAATAATGAAATATGGATTTTCCAGAATACGTGCTGTCCTGACTTAGAAATGATTCCAACACGGTGACTAAATTTGCTAAGTTTTCTTCCGGGTCTGTTTTGTAAAAATCTATGTCTGCATGCCTCCAAGGTAGAGTTTTGGTTGAACTGGGAATTACATAACGTTTATCATCGCTATGTGACAATGCTACTTTATTTATTATGTTGGTATAAATGTTATGTAATTCACTTCTAAATGTCTTCATCTTTCTTAATATCAAACCACCCCGTTCAACAATTCTTTGGTAGTCTTCCTGATGAAGGTCTTTCTCGATAACACATTTTTTGATACCTTTGGCTTTTTTTAATTCATTATTAATGGACTTTACATAATAAGCCTTCGCGCCGGTACCATAAAAACTTATTATCGGATCACCAGGAAACTCATCTTTCATTCTACCAACTACAGAATTACTTTTAATTATGTTGAAATTATTAATTTCGGGGTAATTTGATGTATCGAATTTTTCGGGGTTTTCTGATATAGTTTGATAAAAGTTTTCCGTATACACTTTTAATATAAGCGAGTCAGTATCGGTGTAAAGTAACGAAGCATCATCGCCAAACTTGGATTTAATAAAATTATAATAAAAATCGTATATTACAGTCTTTGATATATCTAATATGGAAAAACCGATATAAATTGGTTTATTGTACAATATTTTAACTTTATTCATATGTATAGCAACAAAGTTCTCGGTAAATATCGAGCTACTATTGAAATTGGGGCGGGATATTAGTGCTCTAGCTCCATTTCTGCCTACACTGTTCTCCCAATGTGTTACTAATTTTATATCCTTTCGATTTTCCACATTTTCCATAGTTTTACCAAATATCGCGTTATTTTTTAATTTAAAAGTGTCCTTCGCAAATTTTGTGGTGGCCTTGTTACGTAAATTGGTATTAAAATCAATATACGATTTTAGCCATTTTGATTGCTCAAACTGTAATACTCGATGGGTTTGCATTACCACTAAGCCGTTGGCGATGGCTTGTTTTAAAGTTCTATAGTGTACAATGTATTTTTTTTTATCTTGTAAATTGGGAATTAATTTCGGTAATTTAGCGTTTTCTGTTAATGGTATGATATTTTCTACTAGAAATGGAAGATCAGAATGTGCATCATGCAACTCAGTCGGATAATGCACATCCACTTCCAAAACGTAGCCATGTAAACTATCATCACCAACAGCCATAATATTTAAATCCAGAATTTCGCGCTCGCTTAACCATCGAAAACCACCATATGGTAATGCTTGTGACATACTATGACCATATAGATTTGTAGCATCAAGGTATGTTATAAATGAAGAAGGTTTTGTTGGGTCATAGTCTGGTAAAAAAATATTATTAGCGATGTGCTTCCTTTCTGTACACTGGCTTATGCCGCCGCGTATACCTTTCTTAAAAAAATGTATCATGTCTATATCAGTTAAGAGCTCTAACTCTACCTTAGTCATACGTAGCATACAATCAAATGATAAACTTGGAAGGGTATAGTAATGTGCTGGATCAAGTTTATCGAATTTTAAGCAATTATTCCGAAATTGCTCAAAAACATCACACAATAGCAACACATCTGATTTTAAATACACGTCCGAATAGTCCCCCAAAGTTTTACACCCAAACAAGCGCCATACTTCTTTTGCTCTTCTATAGCTTTCATCGCTAATATGTTCTTCCCGTAAATTATCATAAAATTCATCTTTACTTGGAAGACATGTATTTTCCATTTTTTCTATAGAGTCAATAAAGCTATAGGGAAAAACACCCTTTTGACGCATCAAATTAAATTGGTTGATATTTGAAAAATGTTTCCGCGTTTCAATAAAATCGTCGTCGTTTAAACCGCTGTCTAAATTTTCCAAAGACGTTGACAGAAATTTAAAACTATCAATAAATCGCAACTTTAAATATTTCCTCTTGACTTTTCCACATTTACTATCAAAATAATCGTGCACATAAATGCTTTTGGTAAATGATATGTACTTTTCCTTACTTTGAGCCAAAACACCAATTTTATCCCCATATTTACATAACTCTTTTATAAATAAATGGCTGTCGTAGCCGCTTAAGTTATGAAATATGATAGGGATAAAAGAGGGTAATTTATAATTTAAATTACAAACGGAATGTGCAGCACCAAATCTTTTTGCACCAGTTATGTGACAGTGGTCTCGTACTTTAATCTCACCCTCTTCAAAAGGGCCTTCACATATACCACATATTTTAGCATCATTAAACTCCCTTTTTTCTTCAGGCGTTAACGGTTTCATAGGCTTAATGTCTTTTAAATATGTGTTGTATAGAGCCCTTAAATCACACTCGATACGATCCACAAAGACTTGAGCTGCATTATTCCCCCGAAATAGCTCAAATTTCGAAAGTGAGTCGTCAAAAGAGCATTTAATTAAATAAGCAAAAGAATATGGTTCATGTTTAAAACTTTTTACAGTGTAAGAATTTTGTGGGTTTGGTTGTACCGTTTCAATGGGTTTTAAAACAGATTCGAAATCTGCATAAACCACGAATGGAACGCGCATTTGCTTTTCTATACCCTCGAATTTTAAAATATTTTCCGGCACACTCTTTCCAAATTTATCGATTTTTAAATCCACTGAGGGTGTTTGCGTGAAAATGTGGTTACAATCGTAGCTTTGATGTAAAGTTAAAGCTGACGGTGTACTAAAATAAATGAGGCAACCATCACAGAAATATATTTTATGTTGTTGACAACTAATTTGACTTGAAACTAAACGTGATAAATCCCGAATCCAACAATAATGACTCTTTGAACAAGTCGTATCACAAAAATGTTCACCGCCATCTTTACTACTACAGTCTTTTGTAATTAACAATAAATTTACATGCCTATCCAACTTTTTTGACGCATACCTCAGTGGACCAATAACTTCATGTATTACTTCATTATTTTCATATTTAGATTCCAGACCGTATACGTTAATTGATATGTTGTTCATTTCCTCAAATTTTTTAATGTCACGTAATTTTACTGGAAAATCCATACCTGTTACATTTAGCACTCTAGAAAAATGGGGGTAGGATGTCTTCTGTGAAGTCTCTGCTGTTGGAGGAAACAATGCTGATGTTACAGCCCACGCAAAGCAAAATTCGTCCTGGTTAATCACATTGACGACAGCTCCTTTCTTTTCAATAGAACACGGCAACTTGATGTATGATGAGCCACCCATAGGCATATACTTGTTGATACCAACTTCCAAGTATAAAATTCGCACAAGAGCCCATCCTATAACAAGAAAAATAATATATAAAAATCAGTTTAATATATCGGGTTTTGATTTTTCCATACCTGAATCTTTCTCCTGGAACTCTGTCGCCTGCGTTTTTATTAATTCGGTGAAAGAATGGTAAACGGCATCCAAATCACTTTCTACACTAATTATTTGATTAGCAGTGTTGAAGGATTTTTCACTGAATATTTCTTGTGATGGAAGCATGTACTCGCCAACAGCTGTCATGTTAACTTTTAAAGCATGATGCACACGCAATAAATTATTAACAAGTTCCACCACCTTGGATTTAATGTCTGCAAAGAACATTACGTAATCGGAATGCTCCATATCACTGCTAACCCGATAGGTTGCAATTCTCCTTTTGAAGGCACATTGAACGAGTTGCACACCATGACATACCGGCAAACATGAATTATTTTTATGTTGTTGTGTTCGTTTATGCACCGACATATGATTTATTGGAACATCTACATTACATGTAGCGCAATTAATTAGCGGAATCGTCGATGTATACTCTTCAATTCGGAGCCGTTTTCCTCCAGGCACTTCATTAAATCTCGCCGCACACGATTCTCTTTGATGACGTCTCATATTATAAATATTAGTAAACTTAGAACCGCAATTTTCACAAACATATGCCATGATTTGTCAAATATTAACACATGTACTACCTATACAAGTCAGAGCCAACTGATGAATGAAACTGCCCCATACATTATATAAAACCATTCAAGGTCACCCCCAACCACGTAACATATCTTCAAGGTCACACACCCAAGATGACCTTCAACAAAGTCAAGGTCGTCTCGACCAAGGTCAAGGTCAAGGTCACACACACACAACCTTGAACACAAGGCCAAGGCCAAAGCACACGTGCACTTTCAAGGTCAATGACAAGGACATGTGGGCGGGGCCAAAGAGGGGTGAAGCAAGGTCAAGGTCAAGGTCGAGGAGTGGGGGGATCGAGCGAATCGGGTTATGTTCACTACTACAGTTCTTCATGTCTCTTTGAATTATACGTGAAATAGAAGTATAACCAGAAGACCATTTTATTAGCTTTGAGGTGGAAAGCCTATACACCAATATTCCAGTTAAGGACTCACTAAAAATCATAAGAAAGAAACTTGACGAAGACCAAACCTTAGCAGAAAGAACATTTTTACCACCACACGCCATAATGGACTTGTTAGAAAGTGGTTTGACTAATTCCTATTTTCAAGAAAAGGAAAAATTCCACATCCAGGATGATGAACTACCGATGGGATCTTCACTCTCACCGGTAGTCGCAAATATTTTCATGGAATGGTTCGAGACGTTTGCAATTGAATCCACATCTAAGAAACCAAAGTTATGGCTCAGGTACGAAAATGATAATTTTATTATTTGGAGTGGAAACGACGGAGAACTTCGAAACTTTCTTTTTCATCTCAACAACATCAACTCAACTATTAAACTCACCATGGAGAAAGAAGTAGAAAATAAATTACCATTCTTAGATGTCTTGGTTGAAAGAAATGGCAGACAAATTCGAACTTCGGTTTACAGAGAAGCCACGCACACAGAACAATACCTTAATTATTCATCTAATCACTCCAACAACACCAAACAAGGAATTATAAGAAATCTCGTACATAGAACCTTAACTCTCTGCAACTACAACGAGAAATTGATGAAAGAGATAGATTACATTAAAATCTGACAGCCAACGGATACTCAGTATATCTAGTGGATAAATTTCTTGAACAGCGCAGAAATAGAACAATATCGACAACGAATGAAGAAGGAAAACCAGTATTGAACATCCCCTATGTTAAAAACATTTCAGAAAAAGTTAGAAGGATAGGAAAACGATATAAAATCAACATCGTTTTCAATTCAAATAACTTTCTGAGAAATCGGCACACTAGGGTCAAACCAACAACTCAAAGAGACATGAAGAATTGTGTATATCAGATACCATTAAAATGTGGCAATTCCTACATTGGCGAAACAAAGAGACCTCTTGACGTAAGGATCAAAGAACACCAAAACTGCACATTTCGAAGAGAAACAGAAAAATCTGGTGCCGCCAACCATGCCTGGAGCATGGAGCATAAAAAAATGGGATTTTGCCATAGCAGGCATGACTACACCTATCTCAGTCATATTCTACTGCATTTACTTTTAGTATAAATAGTCATGCAGCTAAGGGATTTATTTAGTTTCACTTGAAAAACGGCTAGAGATAACTACTAGCCGAAACGTAGTGATATTCTACAAAAATAAAGACAATGGAAGTCCAACAGATATCTACTACTTCGCACGTCTTTTTTTATCTACACTTTTTTCTGTTTTATTTAGTTTTTCAAACATGCGCGTTTCAAAAAAAAAAAGATATTTTCTTACTAAAATGGGTCTAACTTTGGTCCAAATAAACCAAATTGGTCGATCTTCCACTCATTTTAAAGATAAAGCAATACTCTTTGAACCTGTCTCGGTTTTTGTATTCTGAAATGTTTGCAGTTGAAATTATAACAGTACAAATATAATCAATTTTTTTTTCAATTTTTTACTTTTTTATGATATTGTTTATGAATTTGGAAATAAATGTAACGGTTTTTTGAAGAATCGTACCTAGATTTTAAGATTCCGTTGGAATTTTTACGCTGCGATCATTTCTTTTGAAGTTATAAACCTTTTTGTGTTTTCAGATTGTCATATAGGTATGGCAAAAACATGTGGAGGGGAGTATACATAACCAAATTAAAAAGCAATGATCAAACTTTCAATTTAATATATGATTACATTAAATTTAATGAAATAAATTTATTTAGATTAATGTAAATGACATACATTAAATATATTTAATAAATTTTTGTGAAATTTTCTTCCAGAACATTTACATTAAATTTACTCATTTCCTTTTTACGATGTATGGTAAATAAATTTTGAATAGAAGTTATCGGAAATGACGAAAGGAAACCAAAAGAAACCCACAGGCTGATTCAATTAAAATAAGTAAGTATCAGACGACTTCCAGTATCACCGGAAGTCGAACAAGATAGCTGTAACTTCATTTGAAGAGAGGGTCATCGAAAACTCTATTATATAAATTTGCAGGAATCGAATCGCATTACTTCACGAGATATTTGAATGTATCTTTCCGTAAGACACCCTTTATAAATACTGTTTAAGATAGTAATAATATTCTTCATTCACTAGATTTGTAGACCGGTTAGGGTATGTCCAGTTATAGAAAAGTGTCCAATGAGAGCTGATGCATGCTTAACAATTGAACCAAAGCCGCTACCGCCAATTAATCCTTCTCCCTGTCCTTGTATTGACCCTCACGTTCCCAACGTGGCACCTCCAATGAAGAGATTAGATCTAAAAGTTCCAGAACCTCCAAGAGCTTGTCCAAAGCCCCCGCCGTGCCCGGAAAAAGAAAGAGCCGATGATCATTTGAAACTAAAAAGGAAAAAACTTCCTAAATTTGTGCCAGGGGATTGTCCATGTGAGGTAGTATTTTTATTATTAGTTAGAATCACAGAATTACAGCTTGTAACCACTCTATGCAATTTGAGAAATAAATATAGTTAAATCCTATACTTTATGGAAAGGACCGAATTAGTTAAATCTCACGTGTATTATATACAGAGTTGGGTAAATATTCTGGAAAAGCTTAACTAACGACCAACAAAAAGCGACAGCGGATCTAGGTTTCCTTCAAACTTTAAAACTACAACTCTTCTATTTGATTGTTCATTCCATATGTCATCTATCTCAATAACTGTCAAATGACTTATCAAGATTTAAGTGGAACATGCTACATGTTATCAGTTATTTTAAAGATACAACAAATTTAGAACACCTTTTGTACAGGGTGAGTCAACGATTGGATGAAGTAGGTTTGTGCCTTTTCGGTGAAATTAACTAAGAAACTATATTTATTGTTTGATACAGTTTATTTTTACGCAGATTTTAAAAATATTTAAGACTATACAGGGTGAGCCAAAAAACTAGGACAGGATAAAGTTGTATATTTTCGATTTAGCTTATAATTTTAAATCTTTTTTATTAAGAGTTTACTATAACAAAACTTTATAGTTTCTGAGATAATTAAGTTTAAAAAAAAAAGTCACATTTTCAAGCATCAATTCAATCCTAAATAACGTTTTCAATTTTGTGACAAATATATTCAAATTTAAAATTTAGCAAGGCCAAAGACAAGTTAACATAATTTTTACCTAATATTTGCAATAAAAGCTACAGGGTGTTGAACACATCGGCTCAAATTTGAACAAGTTTAAATGAATAAATATCTTTTTTTTTAAATGGTACACCCTGTATATTTTCATGTTATTTAATAGAGTAATAAAAACCCTAAAAGTTTTGTTCAATATATCCTATACCTATTTGTAATAGTTTTTGAGATATTTCAGTTTTTCTTATTTTCCATACTTTTTTACAGAAATAGTCTTCATTATCATAGTAGCCATGTAAAATAATAAAAAGAAACTACAGAAACAAACAGAATGTGGTTAAATATGATAAAATACATTATTCTTTATATTACAACGGCAATAGTTTAATTAAACATAATGTGAAAAAATTAACACAACAATAACGACAAGGCAAATAGATATTTACCTTTATATTAAATTGAAACAAAAAAATTACCTATTAAATACTGAGATTACTTATTTCTTTTTAATAAGTGTTCGAATAAACGACCCTCTTGTGCAATGCACAAATTTAGTCTTTTTTGCAGATTTTCTCGGACCCTGGACAAAATTAGTGGCGTTATTGTTCTACAGGTATCCCTAATCCTGTTTTGCATATCTTCCACTGTTGTTGGTGGATTAACATACACCTTATTTTTAATATAACCCCATAGGAAGAAATTTAATGGGGTGATGTCGCAAGACCTTGATGGCCACTCAATGAAACCCCCACGTCCAATCCATTTTTGCGGATATCGTTGGTCCAAAAACGCATGAACTTCACGATGATAATGCGGAGGCGCACCATCGTGCTGGAACCACATACTGTCGAGCTCATCCTTATCGAGACCTTGAAGCAGTTGAGGTAGTTCTTCTTGTAGAAAGTCCAGGTAACTATGGCCATTTAGTGGTTCATTAAAAAAGTGGGGTCCAATAATTCGATTATGATGAATACCACACCAAACATTTAATGACCAGTGGTTTTGATGTTGCACCGCTCTAATCCAAAATGGGTTTTCTGTGGCATAATAATGCATGTTGCGTCTATTTACGGCACCGTTACTTCTAAAAGTAGCTTCATCACTAAACATTACCTTGCTTAATAAATTTGGATTTAATTGAATCTCCGCATTTATTGTACGACAAAAGTTTACACGACTTTCAAAATCCTGTCCATGCAATTCTTGGTGTAACTCCATGTGATTTGGATGATACCTATATTTCTTGGTAGTACGATTAGCGGTGGATTGTGATGTTTCACATAATGCTGCTAACTGACGGCTACCAATATAAGGATTTTCCTGAACATTTAACAATACTTGTAGTTCTTTTTCTTCATTAGTTACTGGTTTGTTGACCACTTTACGTTTTGGATAATCAACAGTACCAGAAGAATCAAATCTTTGCATTAAGTTTTAAAAAGTATGGGTATTAGGCTGGCGTCGATCAGGATACTTCATTTTGTAAATTCTTTGAGCAAGAAGGCAATTTTTTTGAGCCTCTCCTATTGTATAAATCATATCTATTAACTCATTCTTTGGAAAATTTATTTTACAATATAAGATGAATGCAAAAAAAAACAAACTACACTACATAAAAACCAAAAGAAGCGATTGCGGTTATAAATTTGACACACAGAGAAATGTTCTTTTACATTTGTGTAAAAAAGTATGGAAAATAAGAAAAACTGAAATATCTCAAAAACTATTATAAATAGGTATAGGATATATTGAACAAAACTTTTAGGGTTTTTATTACTCTATTAAATAACATGAAAATATACAGGGTGTACCATTTAAAAAAAAGATATTTATTCATTTAAACTTGTTCAAATTTGACCGATGTGTTCAACACCCTGTAGCTTTTATTGCAAATATTAGGTAAAAATTATGTTAACTTGTCCTTGGCCTTGCTAAATTCCAAATTCGAATATATTTGTCACAAAATTGAAAACGTTATTTAAGATTGAATTGATGCTTGAAAATGTGACTTTTTTTCTTTAAACTTAATTATCTCAGAAACTATAAAGTTTTGTTATAGCAAACCATTAATAAAAAAGATTTAAAATTATAAGTTAAATCGAAAATACGATTCGTATATAGGGTGTTCTATTTAAAAAAATACAACTTTATGCTCTCCTAGTTTTTTGGCTCACCCTGTAGATTCCTAAATATTTTTAAAATCTGCGCAAAATTAAACTGTATCAAACAATAAATATAATTTCTTTGTTAATTTCACCGAAAAGGCACAGACCTACTTCATCCAATCGTTGACTCACCCTGTATAGACTACCCTGTTAGTAAATTCAACGGTTTCAAAGATATTGACATTTAATGGTATACAGACTCTTTTAATAGAAAAAAATGATAAAGAAATAGTTTAAATTAAAAATTATGAAATAAATTAAATGTTCCAATTATTCTATTCAACTACGTGACAGTTGTGACGCGTTTTTCTTAGGAGGGGAGTAGGTCGTGCTCTACGGATCTACTTTGTTTACGGCAGCGGAACATCGGTCAGTGGATATTTCTCGTGCAGACAATCATCGGTCAAATGCTCAACGCAGGGGTATCGGTTTGATGGTATCTACTTATAATCGGGATATCCCTGATCTCTGAACTGTTCAACGGTTTGACGGCCTTAAGGTCAAAACATCCACTCGGAGGTCGGTTCTCGGGCGCCACCCTCGGGACTCATGTGGTCGAGGGCTCACTTATGCACCAGGCAGCTTGATATAGTGGAGAAACGGCAAGCCAGGGGTCAATTGCGTATATTTGTGCTGACTGCCGGCTGCCAATTATTATCTATAATGTTAAAAATGGGACTAGGTAATGAAACAAACGGTTATAAAACATCCTGTATCCTGTATTCCATAATTATATAAAGATATAGCCCAAAACTAACTTTCAATCTAAGATGGACAATAATATAAACATTTAGGCGGTCTGGAGGACAAGAGTATGTTTTAAGAGCTGATCACGGTGGCCTGTAGTGGTCGATTGCACTGAAGATGGTAACCAGGCAGTATCATTCACGACGCTATTCACGTACCTCGTACTACACGGTTGCGACGCTATTCACGACGGCTCGTACGCAAATTATCGCGTTTTCTATCTAAAATCCGCATTCACGGCTTACGGCGCTTCGTATTAAAATTCGACCGACGGCGGTATACACGGTATGTTACAATAACCCGGCATCGATAGGCGGAGTCTCTACACGCGGCGGCGATCTCTACACGTAGCGGCGGCGATAAGCGTTGGGGCGACAGTTGTTAAGCGCCCTTATCAACGGACATCGGAGGGCATCTGGCGGTAAAACACATTCTGGTCAATACGGAAACAAAACTAAACTTACGGCATCAGTGCGTGTGTGTTTAGGTGACGGTAGGAAGGAAAATAAGGAACTGACGCTGCCCATACTTATAAGGGTCCTCGATAGCGTCAGCAGGATGGAACAACATTGCCCGTTCTTGCAAGGGTCCTCAACCATGTCGACCAATAGCTTTAGGAAATTAGGAAAGGAACCGACACTGCCCGTACTTATAAGGGTCCTCGGCAGTGACGGTAGGATGACACAACATTGCTCGTTCTTACAAGGGTCCTCGGCAATGCTGGCCATGAGCGGGATAGGATGTAAGGAAGGAAGTGTATGGTGAATCTCCATATACACACAAGCCTAGCCTCATCTACATTACTACGCCAGGAAGACGCGGTCCGGTAGGCCACTCAGTCAGTCCGTTTGGACTGTTGTCCCGGGTGGAGAACGTGCAGTTCTCAGCGAAATAATGGTCTGCTCGAGCTTAAGTAGTCGGTCCGAGCTCCCACTACGCTGACGAGTGACGGCGTGCGGTAGTCGCGCATACAATACTGCTATATACGGCGCGCGATTACTATGGTCGGACGCTCTGAAAATCATCGGAAAATCGTATTTTCCAGCATGGCGTGGCAAATCTAATTATATTCCGGTAATATTGAAACTTAAAGCATTTTTTTCCCGCAAGAATTAGATTTTTCGGAAGTTTAATTAATTAACTAAATCCCGGCGAACATACTCATTCCCAAAAATTAGTAACTTCGTTACACAGTGTCAAGGCTTTTCTAGTCGGGGTGCTCAGGGGGTTTTCGTAGCTGTTAAAGAGGTACGGCTCATAAGTATTTTGACCCCCTAATTACAAATATCGTGTCGAGTCATTTGTTATAAACAGGAAAATTGTTAATATTTCAAAAAGTTGCTTTTCTCGTAAAGTAAAAAATATTTTCGTGTTCCTCGACCGATTCTAAGCAAAAAGTGTCTCTCATAATTTTTCCGTCCGACAAATAGCTTTTGCGTTAAAAATAGTTAAACGTATGAAAAATGGCATTTTTACCTCTTTTTAATCGACTTCTAAAAGAAGGAGGTTCTCAATTTGTCGACAATATATATTTTTCAATGTATGTACACCAATTATTCCGGCACGGCTGCACCGATTTGAATGAAATTTTTTACGTTATGTTCAGGAAGTCGCTGCGGAAGTCCCATATTTTTTTGGACGAAATTGGTGCAGTAAAATCCAAGATGGCGCTGAAAATATGGTGGCCAAAAAAATTGTGTCCGATTTTCTCAAAAATTGGTATGGGGGAATTTTCGGGGTCGTATACAACGCATCTGAAATTATTTTAAAAAAAATCAAAATAGCGGATCTAATATAGCGGACAAAAAAATTTAATTTGGTGCGATTTGCTCCAAAATTGGTGTGTGGGAGTTTTCGAGGTCGTGCATAACGAATCCAAAATATTTTTTAAAACTTTAATATGGCGGATCCAATAAGGCGGACGAAAAATCAATTTTGTCCGATTTTCTCCAAAATTGGTATGGGGAGTTAACGAATCTAAAATTATTTTTAAAAAGTCAACAAGGCGTATCCAATATGGCGGATAAAAAATTAATTTTGTCCGAATTTCTTCAAAATTGAAATGGGGGAGTTTTGGGATAGCACATTACAAATCTGAAATTATGAAAAAAAAAATAAATATGGCGGATCTAAGATGGTGGATTAAAGACTCTACATTTTTTTGTCTAAAATCAGTATTGAGGGATTTTTGTTAGTGTTAATTTCGAATTTAAAATATTTTTTGAAATCCAATACGGTATCCTAAAAATTTTACATTTTTCGATTTTCTTCAAAACTGATAAAGGGGATTCTTGAAGACGTAAATTATGAATTTAAAAGTATTTTTTTAGGATTCAATATGGCAAATCCAATATATCGAACAAAAAATTTTACCTTTTTCGATTTTAGTCAAAGGCGGAACTGAATCGTTTTTGAAGATGTCAATAGCAAATATAAAATTATTTTAAGAAAATCTAATATGTCAAATGCAATATGACGGTCTAGAAATTTTAAAATTCCGGATTTCATCCGAAGTTGATACTAGGAGGCTTTGAAGGGTTTATATTTAGATTAGATTATGACGTTAAAATTATTTTTTTGAAATTTAATATGTCGGATCCAATATGGTATTAGGGAATTTTCGGGGTAGTGTATTACGAATATGAAGTTAATTTTTTTTCATTATTAGGTTATATGATTTACAGAAAATTCTACATTTTCCGATTTTGCCTAAAATTGATATTGTGGGGTTTTTGGGGAGTATATATACTCAATATGCAGTATAAAATATATCGGGCTAAGTTCTTTAAATATTGATATTGGAAAGTTTCGGAGCCTACATTACCAATCTAAAATTAATTTGAAATTTAAAATAATAGATTTATCATGACAAAATATTTGTTTTCCATAATTTCACTGGTATTTGGAGAACTGTAAGAATCAAAGAATTTTTAGTGGTTTATGTTAGGGTGATTTACAACTTTGGATAAAATGGGTACTTTTTTACCACCTTGGAGTCATTACGAGGTAATCTCGATTAGTACTTAGTTTAAATAATTTATGGATATCATAATGAGTTTAAACCTAAAAATCGAAAAATAATATTTTTATAAAAAAAATTAACCGACTTCTAGAAGTGCGTTTAAAAGTGAAAAATAACTAAGTATTTATATGAAATTGAAGTTTTTGAAGTCGGCGCCAAATTATTTCTAAATAAAATAAATAACAACTGATATATACAAATTATGGTAAGAAAGCAATTACAATTATAGTATGTTTATGAGAATCACATTTTGTCAGATATTAGTTTGGCGCCGACTTCAAAAATTTCAATTTCATATAAAAATTTATAGTTATTTTTCACTTTTTAGCGCACTTTTAGAACTCGGTTCAATTTTATTTTAAAAATATTATCTTGAATCTGAAAATACCGTTACCAATCATTTTAGCTTAAGGTGACTATAACCAAAAAAAATTGACGTTTTCTAGATCAAAAAATTTCAACTCTAATCTAATGTAACTTTGTTATAAATAATAACTTAGTATAAAGTCTCACTCTGAAGCTGATAACTCCGCCCTTCATATGAGTGTTTGTAAAGCAAGGTTATAACTGATCACTATCGTAATTTTCTTCAACTTTTCTTCATTCGACTTTTTTTTAAGTTCTTCACAATAGTCAGTTGAAGAAAGTTACTATCGGGTTTGTTTGTCATGATTGGTTTTATGTTTCAGTAAGAAATCTTCAAAAACCTGCGGTTCTTGACTAGTAGAGATGGTAGTCGCGGAAAATGCACTAAGAATGAATTATTTTCTATTTCAGCGAAAGTTTAAATGAGAACGATCTTGGGGTTAGTGCTCCCTCGGCAGCAGCAGTGTCTCCACTACTCTTTTAATTTCACCCAGTCGGCAGTTTTCGGCCCTTTTTGCTAACATTTTTCACGTATTTCACAGATTGCTTGATGCAAGATGATACTTTCAAAATCTTTCTAGAAAACTAAAACTGGACCATCCAAAAAGTAATAGGCAGACAGAGCTTGGTTTTGTCACGCATAACGTACTTATAAATTACGATTATTTGACGACGGGCCAACGCTACAACTTGAACAAGGACGAAGATATGCCTTTTTGAAAAAACGCTGAAATTTTCTGTTTTACCTATTTTTCTCCATTACTAATATAAATAGGGAAACAATTAATAAATTTAAATCAATTATTTGTCTTTTAAAATCCTTCAGGATAAACCAATGGTAGACTGGAACCTCAAGCGTTTAGTATGTGAAGACGAACCTCCAGAATGCATAGTTCCCGATCCATGCAAGGCATTTCCACGAGCAGATTGGGGATGCTGGGAGTATCAGGATGAAGTATGTGAGGAAGTTGACGAAAAATGTATTGATAAGTCTGTGAAATGTCCTCCTCCAAAACCTCCAAAGGGTCATCCTTGTGATAGATATAATCCTTGTGAAACTAGTCGTTCATCGCGGGAAGTAAGGTAAAATTAATATTGGAATTTCTCTATAGTACTAAAAGAATAAATTGGATCCTAAACATAATTCTTGTGGAATTTATCAAGTATTAAATATAAACATTACAATAGTGTAATTTTAAATAAGTAAATCGAAAACCCTCAAGTCATAATATTCAGATATAATTTAGTTTCTAAAATATTTAAAACTTAGAACAGCTAAAAAATATAAACATAAAGACAACTTGAAATCATTGTAAAAATTAGGTGGAAATATCAATTATCCACCTTTTTCAATTTCCGGTCTATTTCCTACATCGGAATGCACAAAATCAAGTATACTAAACACTGAAGAAGCAACTTAAATTCTTGTGGTATATAGCCGGTTTGCTTAATGTCTGTGAAAAAATGAGCAACTAAACTTTTTAGTAGTCACTGAAGGTAAAAATACGCTTTTGCCTTAAGGTGCGTATAAATATGGCGAGTTGAGCGCGAGTCGAGTATGCCTCGAACTTCCAACGAGACTCCTTTGAAATTTTGCCGATTTCTATTGTTATCGAGGGCCATCGTCGGCAAATTTGAAAAGAAGTAATAAATGTAGTTGGGTCACAAGAAATCATTTTTTTTATAGTTATATTGTTTTCGCGTAACTCGACCGATACTCACAGCGATCCATTTTCTGTCGGTTTTTTGTAGCGAACTCAAAGGAGTTTTGTTATCTAGTGGGACGAGTTTTCGAAAAAATTTACTTTGCAGTGAGACTGAAGACACGAGATTTTCTTATTTTTTTGTTAATGAAATGAAATTTATTTAGCACTTAGCATTAATGGATTAAAAGTTGTTCATAAATGAATATGGAGTGATCGGAAGAAAATAAAGGAACCTGAAAATAATTCCAAAATTTGTGAGTTATGGTCAAAAATTTTAGAGAAGAAAAGAAATAAATGTGTGAAACGAAATTGCGTCAGAAAATTTTCAAAGACCAGCGAGAAGAAAATTTCGAGTGCGTCTGCCATATGGAAATGGACTGCTGATAATATATTTTTCTTTTGGAAATGACTGCTTCCATTTTTTTTAACATATATTCAAAATGTAACGAAGGGATTTTGGTGAAATTTCTGTATTATCCGCTAATATGTTGGAACTATAAATTTTCTAGAAGTTCGAATCCTAACCATTTTTGTATACAAGGTAGTGTGCTATTGTAGTCCAAGTTTTCGTTTTTTATTTAATATACTTTTTACAGTAAAATCCCACTGCATAAAAGTAACAAAGCTGTCGTTTGTCCTTCATTGTCATACCATGATAATTGTATGCACACCTGTGAAGAGGCATAAACCAAAGCCATAGAAATTCTCAGAACAGATTTCATAAATAATTCGGCTTTCCGAATTCGGATAAAGCAGGTGGTAGATATTGTATGTGTCTTAAGTATGTATTTGAGGAGAGAGTTGTATTTTTAAAAGATAATTAGATTTAAAAGTATACATTTCAGTTGGGCAATTAACAGTAATGACATTTTTAAGTATACTTCAGATGTGTATAAATGTAAGGCCTTGTTATGTTATTGTCTTACAACTTTCAGTGCTAGCTATTGGAAATTTCTACTTTTACTCCAAAACGAATTTACAACTTATAGGCGAATTAAGGAAAGGAAAAGTGGAACTGTGTGCTAGCCTGAACCGTACCCTAGAAGAAAGAAATTATACGAATGCTGCAAAAACATACTAAGAAGACACGTTCACGAATTAGAAAGTTTTTAGTTAGAAAATAAAAAGCAAGTCTCGATAAAGTTTTGAAAGTTATGAAACAAGACTAGAATGCAAAAAACAAATCTGTAGAAAGTGCTGACAAAAATGAATTTCTCGTAGAAAAAGTGAAAATAGAGTTGATACAGAGGAAATACTTTTAGAGAAAAAGGTATTTGCGGGAAATTAGAAAATACCACAGGGAAGGCAAAAACATTTGTTATCTGGATGTAATCTGTCTCAGTACAGGATACATAGTACAAGAAATGTATGAAGATAAGAATATTACCATTTTTCGTGAAGCATTCTAATAAGAGTTATCGACAAATTTAAAACCCTTATCCGCTCAGGGCCACAAACTCATTACAACTCATATTGGAGGGAATTTATAGTTTTGCAGCAGTTTGAGAGAAATCTACCAAAAGTTAACGTGAATAAATGACGGCAGATATCTTGCCAAGATATTTTTATCAAATGATACAAATGATTCCGGAGAGGTCTGTTATAGTTTTGGATAACGCCAGTTATCATTCGAGACTGGTGAAATATTACAGATTGGTTATCAAACAAACATATTTCCTTTGGAACGGTTTACTAAGGAAGAAACTACTTGTAAAAATTGCGAATGAGAACAAAAGACAATTTAAGAAACATGTGATAGACGAATGGGCTGAAGAACATGGAAATGTTGTGCTTCGAACACATTAATTAAAATCCATTAAACTTAGATGGGCACAACTAATTCGTAACTCGGGATAACCCAAAATGTAAACTATAAGGAATACGTTAATTTCTTGATACATTAAAAAAAATTACGAGCGAGGACTGGTAAAACGGCATTAACTATCTTTTTAAAGAAAAACTTAATTGAAGTTTGCATCGATGCAGCCACACTCGCCGCGACACACGTTGCCAAACAAACTAGTAAACAAACTGGTTAAATTTCGCTTTTTACTTTGAAATATTAAAGATAATTAGAAAATAACACTCCTGAAAAAAGTAGGTGCATTTTTAGCAACCTAAAAACCACCATATTGAACCGTGAACAGATTACTGACGAGCTACGTATAAGGTAATTTCAAGATTAATTAAGTAATATTTCGAAAATAAGAAAAACTACTTGTTATTTATTTCGGAATATAAAGATATAAGGAAAATTTGATGTTAAAAAAAATTTCAGCATGACAGCATGAGGAATCGTAATATTGGCCAATGAACGGGAAAACACAAACTCGTGTAAAGGCTGATTTCCAAGATTTATCAATAGATCTTGTAAAAGTACAACAAAAAGGTATCTTTTTTATTTATAAATACAGGAGATAATATGTAAATAAAATCACTTAAAAAATTTGATTTATTTATAATGTCCCGGCACCACAGTTATGTTGAACCCCATATAAACTGATTTCAGGATTCATTATTAAATATTTGGAAAATAATATAAAATTAACTAAATTTCATTTCGGAATATAAAGAATATAATCAAAACTTGAATATTTTTTCTTTACCCTTTTGGTTTACACCATCCAGACGCTAGAAATCTCTTTTGGGGCCGGACGTCGAAGAAAGGTTCGAACCGACAAAGATCAGTTCGTTGCAAGCTCGTCACGCGCTCGACTCGCGATATTTATACGCACCTTTAGAACTCTTTGAACCTCTATCGATTTTCATGAAAATTTATGATCAAGCTTATTTTATCCTTAACTTCAAAAGTGACATGTGCTCGATTTGCGTTTTTTTTGCATTTTAGGGGTGAAATCCACCCCTTCTGGAAAAAATTTTTAAAAATGCAAATTTAAGCATTCTATCGGTGGAAATCTCATTTAGTTAAGTACAATAAATATTCTTTAACATTTTGAAGTATGATTTATGATTGCCATCAATTTTTCAATATTTAGAAACGATCCCTTAAGTCGAAGATCTTGGAAAAATTATTTTTATAATATTAAATCAAATCGCATATCAACAGTTCACAAAATATTTGTTTACTGTTTACGATATAATTTATTGATATACTGTGAATTTTCATCCCTTGAAAACCACCCATTATCCTCAAATCAATGAAAAAATTATTTCTTAACAGCTTTAATCGTTTTAATTGTGTATTTATAAATTAAAATCGTTTTTACTGAATATAAAAAAATTATTTATTTGTTGTGAAACTTGAACCTTTAGAAACTACCCCTTGTCGTGAAATTAATACCAAAAAATTTTAGCAGATTTATCAGTTTCAATTGATTAAAATCTTTTTCACTGCTTATGAAATATTTTATTTTTTTATTTCAACTTCTCAACCCCAAAGCTACCCTTTATGTCTAAATTCATGAAAAATCGACGAGGAATACTAGTTACAGATATAAAAAGTGTGCTCCGAAAATTTGTCTGGAAAAATGCTATTACTTTTTTTACGATAACTCCGTTATTTTTTATGCTATCGGGTTCACCTAAAAACCATTTTAAAGGCAATTTCAAGAGCTATCAGATTATTTACATCTCTACTTTTTAAAACCCGTCATTTTTTAAAGTTAAAGGGTTAAAAAGCTCGAGTCACATGATCCTCGCAATAAAATTTACACTTCTTACGTTGATTTCTCGATTGTTTTTATCCTACAGAAATTAAAAAAAAAAACTAAATTTTTATTAAGAAAAAACTTAAATTTTTATTATCAGCCATTTTTCACGTATAATTAGTAGTTTTAGAGTTATAAAAAAATTTTTTTAGAGAAATTTGGAAAGTTCTGTTCTTTTTAAATCGTACTTTTTTCCAAAGATAAGCATTCTAAACTGATTAGAGTTTTTGAGCTCATTACTTATACTAAAATAAAGAAAATCCTGCAGGGAATACTATAAATTTCAATTTTAATGGAAATGGCGTAGATTTTATTTCTCACTTTTTCTTAAAAAATTCAAGAGTCCCATCTTATTTTCATCATAACTCGCTTAGTTCTAATGCAATAGACTCCATTTAAAGCTTATTTAAAAGGTCTTTCCAAGTACTTTGGAAAGTTTCCTATAGATATTTTCCGAAAAATGGATCGGTTTCCCGTTATTTAACCTCGAACAATTGGATTTGAGTATTCACCAAAAAATATTATCCCTTTAACTACCTATAAGTTCCTTTGGATTCAACTTAAATATTCATAAAAAACACAATATCTTTGTTTTCTTATTAGCTTCCATTTTGATAAGAACAATATTTTTTGAAAAAAATCGTAGTTTTGGAGTTGTTTATAAAAAACAGTTTCAATACATTGATTTTTTTTCATGAAAAATCAATATTTTTAACCATTAATAGCTCAAAAAATATTGATTTACCAAAAAAAATTATAGAATATATGTCACTTTTGTTACTTGAGACACCCTCTAACTACTCACCAATTTTCGCGCAAATCGAGGAAGGTTCAAATTTTTCTGAGGGGAAAGCCTTCAGTGACTGTACTATATATGTCTGCCGTAGTTTACTCGAAATTCAAGGTGGACACTATCGAACTCTAGGACGTTCCTTGGCTTGAGAATCGTAAGAGCTTTTGAAACTTATTCGCAAATGAAGGGCCGGCAGTATTCGGCTCCTGTGGCTTCGGTTTTTAAGGTTGTGAGTTTCTGTTTTACTTTGACTGTGTGCGCCATGTTCTTCGGAGCTCTGGAAGTCTCTACCAGATATAAAGCATAAAGCAATTGCATTTCGATTAGCAGTTGTCTGTCCCTTTCGTGAGTGCGCCCCACTTCCTAGTTTCCTTAACAGACTCCACCACTGAGAGTTCAGGTTTTCCACAGTTTCCTTCCACCTCTGCCATCTCGCTACATCTAGACTATGGAGCAGTTCGTCTACTATTTCTTAATCGCCGTTTTCTAGGACGTTTTGGTACAATTCATAATTGTTTTCGGACCAGCCAGGTCAAGTACTCCATGGAAAACAGACTTTCGTCAGTAACAAAAATGTAACATTGTTTTTTTTGCTGGAATGTGTTCATTTCGGCATTCTATAAAACATATATCGATGGTAACTCTGAAAGACCTGTGCAAAAAAAAATGGCGGACCAAAAATAGTCACAATTTTCGGTTTTTTAAGTTTATCTCGAAAAGTAAAAGTTGTATTGAAAAATATTTCAAGCAAAAGTTGTAGAGAATTAAAAAACCTATCGACTCTCATAAGTTATAGGTGGTGACACTACTTATCGAGATACATTTTTTTTTCGACAAAATTTATGTTTTTTGTTTTTTTCTTAAAGACATTTATTAACAAATCACCTATTTTATATTTAAAATATATATAATTATTATTATTCTAAAAAAGTATGTCAAATCCGGAATCTGTGATTTTTGTATTTTCCGAGAAATTCGATGTCAAAGTTGAAAATTCAACCTCAATTTTCTGCTTTTCTAATTAAGATACAATGCTCAATTTTAATGGAAATTGTTTGTATTGTTTTATGTTTTAAAGATCTATTAAAAAAATTTTTTTTTTTCAATCGGACCGAGAAATTTTGCAAAAACCAATTTTTGCACCAAAAAAAAATTGCGATAACTTTTCACCGGATGGAGATAAAAATTTTTTAATGCGTGCATTGAATTTAGATGTATCATTTCCGATCTCGAAAAAAAATGTAATTTTGGATGACAAAAATGTTTTTTTTTTTCAAAAATTCATAATATCAATATTAAGGGCTCAAATTTACAGAAGATGCTTTTTAATACTTGTGAATTTTTTGTCTAAGAAATACACTTTCATATAATCTGTGAACCTACGAAAATAGGGCCGAATCTAATCCAAAATAGATGCTGTCTGTGGGTTGCCATAGTTCAAACACATCATTCAGTGGCGCTTCAAGGAAACTTATGCATCACAAGTAATATTTATAATACTGATGTTGTTTTATTAATTTATATGATAGTAACAATTTGTTTAGTCATATTATTAATTTGTTTATATATAAGTATGAGCCATAAATAACGTCATTTGTTTATAACAAAATGAATGCATGATGGGAACATGACATTATGATATTTGAGCTCCATTATTCGTGGTACATCGGTTTAAAAAAATGGTCAAAGTAGCTCCATTAGAAGCCGAGAAAATGAAAAATTTTTTTCAGATATGTATTTTAAATCTTCGAATTCAATTTTAAAATGAGAGCTCCCCACCATCCTTTTTTTCATTTTTCACGCGCGTGGGCGATATTCTTTTAATTTTTTATTAGTTTCCGATAACATAAACATTTAAATATTTGTATCAAAAAAAAAACTCGGCAAGACAAAGTTTTTGGTTTAAGAATCAGGTCGGTATTGTTTATAGATTCACCGTAACAGGCTGTCAACTTTGACAGTTTGTATCTCGGAAACCAATTGACGGATTTGAATTATTTTTCAACGAAAAGAAGCGTATTTCCAAGAACTTTCAAATCATGTATTGCAAAAAAAATTCAATGAAAATCCGCAGAGATAATCTATTTGTTTATAAACAAAAATATTACCAATGCCTTTAAACAATTCCTGAGGGCGTCCAAATCATCAGATTTTGATTCTGAAAAGGAAGGCTTCGGTATCCATGGATCATTTCTACAATGGATAAATAGTTACCTGTCTGGTAGAGTACAGCGAGTAAAAATTAATAACTGTGAATCATCTAATATATTTGTTACCTCTGGTGTTCCTCAGGGTGCTCGCTCCGCTCCTTTTTAACTGCTTTATTAACGATATTGAGGACATCATAACTTTCAGTAGATGTCTTCTTTATGCAGATGATTTAAAGATATTTCGGGTTGTCAGGAGTAGCAACGATTGCGAAGGCATTCACCAGG
Source organism: Diaprepes abbreviatus (assembly GCA_034092305.1). NCBI lineage: Eukaryota > Metazoa > Arthropoda > Insecta > Coleoptera > Curculionidae > Diaprepes > Diaprepes abbreviatus. Next base: position 8,621,742 of record JASJET010000129.1, read on the forward strand.
ATCTAGCTCGGTTCTCTGAATGGTGTAAGTTAAATTTTATGCACCTCAATGTTAATAAATGCTCCATTATAAGTTTTTATCGTAAAAGGGATTGGATAACTTTTGATTACTTTCTTGATAATAACATGATTAATCGCGTTGAATGTGTGAAGGATCTGGGTGTTACATTTGATCGGGCCCTTTGCTTCGACACACATATTGATAATATTGTGAACAGGGGTTTGAAGTTGCTAGGGTTTGTGAAGAGAATGCTTACAGATTTTAATAGTGTAGACTGTTTTAAAGTGATATACTGCTCTGTAGTTCGATCAATCTTAGAATATGCGTCCCAAGTTTGGTCACCTCATTATTTTACATACAAAGAAAAAGTAGATAGAGTACAAAGAAAGATTTTCAGTTTCATTGCCTTTAAACAGGGAATGCAGCAGGAGCGGTCTGTATATGATGATACTGCCGATGCTTTGAGGTTGTTACCACTGTGTGTGAGACGCATATATCTTGACCTCGTTCTACTTTATAAAATTGTTAACTCTTGTATTGATTTTCCCGAACTACTCAATAATATTGGATTATCAGTTCCTCAAAGAGCTTTTAGAGCGCACAATTTGTTTGATGTGATATATCACCGAACGAATTATGGCATTAACAGTCCTATTTCTCGAATGTGTAGGGAAATGAATTCAGTTCCTACCGAGATTGATATTTTTCATTTGCCAGTTAATGTCTTTAAATTAAAAATTTTACAATTCTTGAAAAACTAGTTAATATTGTCAATTGTCAATACTAGTCTTTTGAAGCACTTTGATGTATGTTTAGATTTGTAGGTTTTTTTGTATTATTCATGACTGTCTTAAATAATGATATTTGTAAGTTTTTTAATTCTGACTGTTTTAAATAATGATATTTGTAAGTTTTTTAATTCTGACTGTTTTAAATAGTGTTTGTATTTTTTTATTTTTGAAATGGATTGTATTTACTTGATCCGTTAATATACTATTATTATTTTGATTTACAAGCCAAACGGCTTCGCACTCCCTCTAGGGAATATTCACTCATACCAGGTACACAAAGGTACCAAAAGTATGAAGCTCTGTGGGAACCCTTTCCATGTTATCGGGTCCTAGGTGACGTGGTCTGCTGTATTTCCCATGAACTTTCGGACGGTTCGCGCGGTTGCTAGGAGAGTTGATTTCTGCATCGGTTTATACAGGTGCTCACCAAGACCCAGTCCCTTGATGTTCTGCAGGAGGTTCTTTGGTATCACTCCAGTTGTTGAGAGTATTATGGGAATCGTTTGGACGCTGTTCATTGCCCATTGTCTTCGGATTTGCACCACCAGATCTCTGTATTTGCGATCTTCTCGTTGTATTTTGGTCTTAGGTTGTTGTTGTTAGGTACAGCGATGTCGATTAGTGTAGTTCGCCTAGAAATTTTATCTATTAGTATAATATCTGGTCTATTATGAGCAACTGTTTGATCCGTCAGAACCGCTCGGTCCCAATATAACTTGAACTGGTTGTTCTAAAGAATAGGCTCTGGATTGTATTTGTAATAAGGCACTTTTCCCACCTGTAATAGGTTTAACTTTTCTGCTAACTCTTGATGGAGTATCTTAGCGGCTGAGTCATGTCTTTCCTTATACTCGGATTGTATTTGTAATAAGGCACTTTTCCCACCTGTAATAGGTTTAACTTTTCTGCTAACTCTTGATGGAGTATCTTAGCGGCTGAGTCATGTCTTTCCTTATACTCGGTTGCGGCAAACGCTTGGCATCCTCCAGTTATGTGCTGAATTGTCTCCGATGTTCGACAGCCATATCTGTACTGGTCATTCTCTATTGAGGGATCTCTAATGATGAACTTCCGATAGTTCTTCGTCGGAATAACCTGGTCTTGAATAGCTAATAAGAAGCCCTCCGTTTCCGGAAACATCTGTCCTGAAATCAACCAGTAGTTCGACGCTGAGTTGTCGACATTGTCCTGATTGACCTCATTTGGATGCCGTCCATGAAGGGGCTTCTGAAGCCAGGTTTGTAACTTCTCTTGGTCTGTTTGGTGGTGAGAAGTAATATCTTGTTATCTCAACTGTAGCGGCGTTGAAACGTCTGCCTCGCATATTGCTCGATGTAGTGTGGAAGAGTCCGCTAACCTGTTATTATTATTATTATTATTATTAAAAAGCATTGGAAAATTTGATTTCCCTACTATATGTAGAAAATAAATTTAAATACCTCAACGTGATATTTTGGACTCATACAAATGTGAAAAATGATCAATTTTTGTAAACGAAATCGGATTGCAAAATTATTGTGCAAAAACAATAGATTCGATCCTAACGAATTTTAGCGTGTTATTTTATCATGTCATAAAGTTTATTTGCATTAATATGAAGATCCTCAGAGAAATCTAAATGATCAAAAAAAATTGAATACAAATCTTTTTTTTTACCTTTTTTTTTTTAATTATTGCTACATTGCCATAAGGGAAATATATTTTGAGATTTCCGACTAATTCTGTCTTATGACAAATTTTATTACGAAACTTTTTTCCTTTTCAACTTTCCTCTAAAATAAATATCTTCAAAGTTACGCGAGAGAAAATTTAAAAAAAAACGTTTTTTTTTCGTTAATTTTATATTTTTATTCATTAAAACAATGTTGCTGAACTTTTTATTATCTAAAAATATTTTACCGAACTTTTTGAAATGACGCATATAAAATTTGTCGTTATTCAGGTTATTCTGAAGGCTCTCATGCAAAAATCTCCATGTTCCATTTCACATCCGCGAAACCCCGATATTTTACATAAAAGCCCTGGTCTAGGTAGACTTTGCCACAATATTGGTTAGTCCTGTATATATCCATTATATTTTAGACATATGCCCAAGAGAAAATTCAGCCACTCTAGTGCCTCTTTGAAATTATATCAAAAAGTAAAAGGTCAAAATGGAAGCGAAGATGATAACTATAGGAAAAGTTCTGTAAATACTTACAAACCTCCCGAAATAAAACGGTCAAAAACTAAAATGCGAAAAAATGCAGAAAATAAAATCGTCAAAGTGGAAAATAAAAAATTAAAAAGCAAATCGACTTTGAATTTAATAAAAATACTTAATGACTTAGAAAGCAAAAAAGGTAGCGAGGATCCTCTATTATTCAAACCCGTACACAACGATAAGCTGAATTATGAAAAAATACTTCAAACAATTGCTAGTTCTACAATACCAGTACCAAAAAAGGAACCTAAAGCCGGAGTTTTATTTCCTAATCTCAAAAGACCGAAAACTAGCACTATCAAGGTGACATCAAGAGCTATATCAACTACCAAAACTATATCGAAAGATGAAAAAGAAATAAAGGATGAAAAACAATGTGAAGGAAAGAAAAAATGCAAAGAGATTCGACCATCAATGAAAGCCCTAATGTGTAGAAAAAAATGTCCTACTATAAGAATATGTGACAAAGGTGGAGAAAGTAGGGCAGGCTGTAAGGTTGAAAGAGTACCAGTTTGTTGCGAAAAAGAGGAGTCTCCTTATCCAGCCTTTTCAGAAAATTTACAAGAATCTATAAAACCATATACCAAGACTCCTCAGTTCACTTGCAACAGAGTCCAATATGGTTTTCATCCAAGCTATAAAAAGGAATATGATCCCCTAGATGATTCGAAAAAGAAAAATTCTACCGCAGATGAACCAAACAAACAGGATAAAAAGAAATTCAGTACTTGCACGTTAATTGATGACATGTCTGCAAATATTTCTCCCATAACTGGTAAGAAACTTATATTTAATTTTATTAGTTATCCAACTCACTCACTTCTTGGTTTAATCTTGCTATACATATTTTATCATATATATATATATATATATATATATATATATATATATATATATATATATATATATATATATATATATATATATATATATGTTTATGCGGCTTTCACGGATTCCTCCGTATGAGATGCAATAGCAGTGAATATGTCCACATTATGCCGTTCTAGTACTGAAATCACATAGCAAACATACAACTTTACGCAGCTCCGTGTATGAATGAAGTAAAATGCGAACAGTAAATGCAAACTTCGTTCCAACCATATCCTTTTCGTGTTAGAGGTTGCACAGTTTAAACAAATTGCTAAGGAACACAATTTATCCTATTCCACCACCATCGAGATGATGGCCTACCTGTACCACCGTACCGAGAAGGAAGTCAAAATTTACCCTCCCCGCTACAGTGATACGGCAGAGGTACATGTTTCGTCTCTATTAGGCTCATCAGGGTACCGACATGCACCTGGCTGTGCAAGGGACAGATCGGAAGGAAGCATGCAAATACTGAACGCGGCTTCGCCGACCTCCCGCAGGATGGCGTATATATGTTTATGTGGATTTCACGGGTTCCTCCTTGTGAGATGCAATAGCAGTGGATATATCCGCATCATGCCGTTGTAGTGCTGAAATCACATTCAGCAAAGGAATAACTATATCCTTTGCACAGCCAGATGCATGTCGGTACCCTGATGAGCCTAGCAGAGACGAAACATATACCTCTGCCGTATCACTGTGGCGGGGAGGGTAAATCTTGACTTTCTTCTCGGTATGGTGGTACAAGTAGGCCATTATCCCGATGGTGGTGGAATAGGATTAATTGTGTTCCTTAGCAATTTGTCCAAGCTGTGCAACCTCTAACACGGAAGGGATATGGTTGAAACGAAGTTTGCATTTACTGTTCGCACTTTACTTCATTCATAAACGGAGCTGCATGTAGTTGTACGTTTGCTGAATGTGATTTCAGCACTACAACGACATAATGTAGGTATATCCACTGCTATTGTATCTCACACGGAGAAATCCGTGAAAGCAGCGTAAACATATATACGCCATCCGGCGGGAGGTCGACAAAGCCTCGTTCAGTACTTGCATGCCTCCTTCCGATCTGTCCTTTGCACAGCCAAGTGCATGTCGGTATCCTGATGAGTCTAGTAGAGACGAAACATGTACCTCTGCCGTATCACTGTGCCGGGGAGGATAAGTTTTGATTTTCTTCTCGGTATGGTGGTACAGGTAGGCCACCATCTCGATGGTGGTGGAATAGGATAAATTGTGTTCCTTAGCAATTTGTTCAAACTGTGCAACCTCTAACACGGAAAGGATATGGTTGGAAAGAAGTTTGCATTTACTGTTCGCATTTTACTTCATATATATATATATATATATATATATATATATATATATATATATATATATATATATATATATTATTTAAACACGGTAGAAACACTGTATTTATTTCTTACTGAAATCTTAATTTTTAATTTTTTTTAATATGTAGTTTAATACTTACCATTTCTTTACGAGTAGTTAGCAACTTCTATGGCTAGCTCACAATTTATTCATAAGCGCCCTCTTGTGTTCGATAAAGTAAATCAAATTATTTTTAATGGATGACCATAGTTTTAATAAAAAATATCTTGAAAGTGTTTATTATTTTAATACGTCTCGTTGGTCGTCATAGCGTTCTAGAGCACATTGGGTGATTAGGCGTGGGTTCACTTTAGTGGCCAGGTCATTTCACGTTTGATCACTGAAGTAAACCGGCGCCGGGCAAGGTCAGCAATGGGTGACTGCTTGGGAAGACCGCGTGACCATGGTTCGGAACCCATGTTAAACTGTAGGTTTAGTCGCCAAGTGATCCCCGTTATCAACGTCACTTTGATCTAAAACAAACAACGGCAAAATCAGGTGAGTAAACTAGTCAAGTTTGTTAATGGTGATATGTGATTTTCATAATTTCCTTGAAAAATTAATATATATCTCAACATTTTTGAGATTACTTATCAACAATTTAAAGTCTTGATGCAAAACTGTGAAATCAAATACTATAATTTTTCAACAAAATATAAAGTTTAATCAAAATCAAAAAAAAAAAAGAACGGTCCATTCCACAAGCGTAAATTATCTGGATTCAGGGCTCAAATACTTGGTAGGCAGTAGCAATTATCCTGCAATTGCGATCTTGAGAGTACTTCCACGAGTGGTGTCCTTCGCGGTGGTATTAGTAGCATTGGTGCTACTAGTTTAGTCGATCCGAATAGTTTGTCCGAATGGAATTTTATATCTAATGAGTGCCGAAAAATGCCCGCCGAGTAAATACTAAAGCCCATACACTATTGTTACAATTATGATATCATTGCATTCTCGAAAACATGGTTGTCGCTACAAGTCCTTGATAGTGAATTATTCTCTTCTGGTTACTCAATTTTTCGTTGTTATCTTAGAACGGCTCTACTAAACGTTAAAAGAGGAGGAGGTTTACTTCTTGCACTAAATAAAGGTTTCTCAGCCACTATATTCGATACTAATTTAATCTCGGACGACCTCCCCGACATTGATATTATAGGATTATCTACAAAAGCTAATTTTTGCACTTTCCCTGTAATTGTCATTTATATACTATCCAGTTTTAGGACTTACAATGATTTTATTCGTAAATCTTAACGCCTTGCCGGATTTGAATGGTGTCTCGGGTATGTTGTTTTTGGATGATTTTAATATTCCCAAATATACGTCTGCGGACATCAGTTGTAAAACGGACAGTCCAAAACTACACGCCATTAATAATTTTGTTAACTTCTATAACTTATATTAGTTCAATAATGAATGAATCACAACAATCGTTACTTGGTGTTTGGCCCACTGAACTCTTGCAAAGTTGTAGAATCTGATTTGGCAATGCTACCTATTGATATGCATCATCCTCCATTGTTGATTTTCCTAGGATGTACCATCTTCTGCTCGACAATGATTGGTCTTTTTTGCGTGTGGGTCTTGCTGTTGATGAGGCGGTGGCAGCATTTTATCAACATATAGTTGTAATTTCTTATGAGACGGTACCAAGAACATTGTTTAAGCATAGTAAATACCCAACGTGGTTCACTAAGAAAGTAATTCGCTTATTAAAAAATAGAATTGCTATGGCGGAAACATAAAAGATCTAATTAAACTTGTGATTATTTATCTTTCAGGAATGCTAGGAGAGTTGTAAAAAACTTTATCCGTATCGTGCAAACGTTGAAGCGAAATTTAAAAAGATGCCCCAATCGTTCTGAACCTACATCATTCTTAGGAAGTCTAATGTTATTCTGCCATGTGCTATGTTTTACCAAGGTCAGGAAGTAACCAATCCCACTGACATCGTAAATTGATTTGCAAAATTATTCAAAGAGTCTTCTATTATTTCTATTCCTTATATAACTACTTCTAGTCATGGTTGCAATTCTTACCCTCATTATCTAAAATAATGCATAAAGCCATTGAGAAAGCCTGTAAAAAATTGAATACCAAATTCATAGCGGGTCCCAATTCCATTCCTGCATTTGTCGTAAGTTGCGTTGCTGAGCCGTTGTCTATAATTTTTAATTTATGCATTCAGAAATGTATTTTTCCTGATTTATGGAAGGAATCAAAAATCTGTCCAATTTTTAAAAAGAATGATGTAACAAAGGTCGAAAATAATCGCCCCATAGCGATAATGTGCAATTTTGAAAAGGTATTTGAGCGGATTCTTCAGGAACAAATATCCTTTAACATAGCGCCTACGATCGATCAGCAACATGGTTTTGCTTCTGGAAAGTCAACTGTAAGCAATCCTTGTACTATTGGGCAGTGTGTCTCAGAGCGTGTTGATTCTGGCACTCAGGTCAATGTCGTTTACACAGATTTCTCCAAAGCGTTTGATCGACTTGCTCACGATGCTTTACTTTCCAAATTGTCGGACTTTGGTTTTAATGTATGACTTTGGTTTTAATGAAAATCTTATTAGATTTTTCGAAAGGTCATAGAACTACTAATCTTGTACTAACGTCGAGTGTTCCTCAAGGATCTGTTTTGAGTTCTCTTCTTCTTCTTCTTATTCTTAGTATAGGACTTTGTCCTGTATTGACTGTCAATGCATCTCGTTTATTCTTATTCCTGTGACACCGATGTCCAGCTCTCTTTCCATCTTTTAGGCGGTCGACCAGGAAGCCTTGAGGAGTTTGGTATTCCTTCTTTTGCAATTTTTGCCACTCGGTCGTCGATCATCCTGTCGACATGATCCCTCCATGCTCTCCTTCTTCCTCTGCCCCATCTTACGACGTCCTGTATTTCACATCTTTTTCTGATTTCATCGTTTCTTAGTCTGTCGCGTAATGTATGACCCGTGATACTTCTTAGCGTTCTCATCTCAGTTGTCCGGAGTAGTCTTTTGGTTGCTGATGTGTCTGCTCTTGTTTCGATGGCATAAGTCATTATGGGTCGTATGCAGGTCTTATATATTCTGATCTTACTTTGTGTCGTCATATGTTTATTTCTCCATATAATATCACGTAGGTATCCTGACATTACGGCAGCTTTGGTTGTTTGTTCTTGAACTTCTGCTTTTAAGTTTCTATTGCTGGTGATGTTTGCTCCCAGGTATTTAAATGGCATGACCTGTTCGATGCTTTGATTGTGTACAGCGAGCTTACATCTTCTTGGTTCTTTACTGATCGTGAGAGATTGGGTTTTCCTATGGAGATTGTCATGTTAAATTTTTCAGCGGTCTTTTCAAATTTGTACAGGAGCCGTTGGAGGTTGTCTTCGTCTTCCGATATCAGTACTGCATCATCGGCATAGCAAATTATCTTTAGTTCTTCTTTTCCCATTCTATATCCTCTACCGGCCTCTTTCACCTCTCTGATAATTTCGTCCATAATGACATTGAATAGAATTGGACTGAGGCTGTCTCCCTGCCTTATGCCGGTAGATATTGGAATTTGGTTCGATGTCTTGTTGCCTACTTTAATTTTCGTTATATTTCTGCTGTTTAAGTCTTTAATTACTTCCAGGATGTTATGACATATGTTTCTGTCCTTAAGTAGTTCGAGAACGTCATGAAGTCTGATCCTGTCGAAGGCTTTTGTGAGGTCGACAAAACACATATATGCCTCTTTGTTGTATTCGATGGCCTTCTCTGTAATTTGGCGAATTATAAATATGGCGTCAGTTGTTGACCTGTTTTGTCTGAAGCCTTGCTGCTCCTCACTGATTCCGCTAGATTCTATTTTTTTTGCTATGATTTTCGTTAGTAGCTTGGCGGTTGAGCTTAGAAGTGTTATTCCCCTGTAGTTGTTCGGGTCAGTTTTGTTGCCTTTCTTGAATATAGGTATGGTCAAGCTTTCCCTCCATTGTTCTGGTGTTTTCTCCTCGTTGAGTATTTTTCTATAGAGGGAATGTAACTCTTCTAGTAGTGCCATTCCACCATATTTGAGCATTTCATTTGTTATGCCATCTGGTCCAGGAGCTTTTCGATTCTTCAATTTGGTGGCTGCTGTTCCTTACTTTTTAACGTTTTTATTAACGATATTACATGTGAGTTGAATAGCAGCTGCCGACTTTATGCAGATGATTTAAAAATATTCCGAGACATATGGAATCCTGGTGATTGCTTGAACCTTTAACTGGACCTCACGAAATTAAATGCTGGGTGTCGAAAAAACAAACTGCCTCTGAACATAGACAAGTACAATGTTATGTCATTTTCAAGAAGTAGAATGCCTCTGCTGCATAATTATGGGATCAACGGTGCTTTTCTAAGGCGAGTTAACTGCATTATGGACCTGGGAGCCACGTTTGACTACAGCCTTGCATTTATCAATCATATTAATGATACAATATCGAGATCTTGCCGAACGCTGGGCTTTCTAGTGAGATCTAGTCATGAATTTCAGTCGTTTCAGGTCATAAGCACGTTATATTATTCTCTTATATGAAGCAGATTGGAATATGCCTCAGTTATTTGACATTCGTATTAAATCGGATGGATTTTATCCACTGCCGACTACAACTCGCGAAAGCTCATCGACAAAACTTAATTTATAGGCTATGTTATACTTATTATACTGTCTGTATTATGTATATAACTTTAGGATTTATCTAACTCTGTTCTTTTTCCTGCATAATAATAAGGACTCTGGTCCTGTAGGGCAGTGTAAATAAATAAATAAAATCACATATCGCCATATGTGCCTTCTTAGCTGTAAATATTCTGAAATTCTTACTTTATCAGCAACTCTAAAAACTCTCCGAGAACATATTGTTAATAAATTATCAAAAAATAGGGTCAGTAGATGAGCTCATTAGTCTTTCTTTGTAAATTTCGTTTTCTCAAGTGGCTTTACTTGGCACCTAATCTAAAATGACTTGTTTTAGTCAACCTACTCAAATAAAAAAAATTTTCACCTTTATGAAAAGCGCAGTATCGACGCCATTTTTGGTCAATCAGATTCTATTATTACTGGCTGAATACTTTTCATACATATTTCTATTTCAGAACGATCCCGCTCAAATAGAATAATTAGCTCAGCCGGTGCACGTTTGTTCGGTACCAAAACGTCGGCATATGTCTCGAAGATGCCTTCCAAAGGTAAGGTAAGAACTCCAAATTCATTGTTCTCCAAATCTTTAATCTCATTTTCTATTTTTAGCATTCTTAAAAAAGTCACCTGCCCAGAATGTCGCAATCACACAAAATCGCACTTTATCATCAAAAATTTTTCAAATTCAACCACCAGCCATCGCTAAACCAGATCCAAACAAAAAATGTGAAGTAGAACAGAAACCAAAACCAAAACCTCCTAAAACAATTTGTCATCCAATCCCTCCTGAATACTCCCCTAGATTGTATTGCAAAAGAGACAGTATTGATCTCAACTGTAAAAGAAAACCACCTCCATTTCCCGCCTTTTCGGACTGTTTAGACGAGGAAATGGAATCTATCCTTACAGAGTGTCCTTTAGATAGGGAAAAGTATCTGAGGATGCAACCAAGATTTATGAATCCACCTAAAAAGCCATTTACATTAAAACCACCACCACCTATCCAAGGAAAAATTGATCTTCTAAAGGAACAACAGTGCATAAGGGAAAAGTTGTGCATTGGTAATGAGGGTATAACCCAAAGTTGCAGGGATTTTGGCAAACCTATACCTTTAATGAAAACGAAAAAACTCTTTAAAGACAAGAAACATGATTGTGATAGGATGGAGGAACTAAAGAGGATGGGTAGATGGCCTCCGTTTACACTTAAACAAAATAGACGCCTTTGTACTTTCACTTCGATTGCACGAGTTGAAAGTAAAAATTTGAGTACTCTTGGATTTAACTCTGTACCAGAAATATCTAAAGAAAGTCAAAACACAAATAAAACCAAAAGAGTTTACATCAGAGATTATCATGCGCTGGTAAAAGGTACCGATAAATCCATCTTAAATGATAATGAATTAAAGCTGAAAGAACTAACTCAAAAAATGTTTCCCGACATGGACGAATCTACAAAACTTCTTAAATTGCGAAATAATCAATGGAGAATTACAAATCTTAAAAATTATGAACTGCTTAATCGTCATAGTAACGTAGCTAAAAGGGTTAAAAGATTTTACTCTACATATAAGACCAAGCATAAAAACTTTCTTAGAAGGCAAACCAAAGGTTTAACTATAAAATCTCATATAACCAGAAGAAAAATTGCTAATAATGCAAAATTACTTGACGGTAAAAACAATAGCTTTAGAGGAAATAGGACCCTAAAAATCGGGAAGCCAAGTAATAGTGCTAGAAGAGAACGCATCCAGTATCACTCCAATAAAAAGGGACATCCCAAATTTACGTTAAATTACAATCCTGTGAAAGGTTACAAAAAATCTGGATTCAGACGACAAAGATCCAAACCATTTACTCCATGTCCTTCATTTTCTGAATACAAAGATGACCTTGCTTCAAGAAGACCTGAAGTTGAGGAATGTATAAGAAAGCTTCAACCAGGTTATAATATCTTGTCTAATTCTCAATTTGGACCGTACCCTGAACAAGAAAGAGTTGACAGGACTTTGTGTTATGAATATTACAAATGCAAAAAAGGCTTGAAAAATGAAGGAATAACTATGGATTGTGATAGTTTTAATTTATGTCCTCGAAAACAGGACAGTTGTGATCAAGAAACTTCTGATAAGAATAGTGGTAACAGTAAATGTGATTCAAATAGCAATGTTGTCGAGTTCCTGGTGCAAGAACACGAGAAACATAGCCCTATTACTTACGAAGAAACAACAACTTGTTGTAGTCAGAGTAATACCAAGATTCCTAAAAAAAAGAATGATGATTGTGAAGATGACAGGAAGAAACTTGAAAATATTTGCATGCAACACTGCATCAAATGCATACCCTGTCATTTGCCAGAAGAAGAGAAATATTGTGCCTGCAGAGAGGAATGTAAAAAGATTTACCAGTGTGACCCAAAACCAGAGTGTGTCAGATGTGAAGAACGGGAAGAAGAAAAGATTTGTAAGCCTAAAATACTCAAAAGTAAAAAATATAAGTGTGGATTAGCAAAGGAAGATTGTTGTGCACCAAGAGCGGAATGCACAATTAAAAAAATAAAAAAATGTACCACAACTATCGCTGATTGTTGTGTAACTAAAGCTGATTGCTGTACCAGTAGAGCTGATTGTTGTACAACTGAAACCGATTGCTGTACAAGCAAGGCTGTGATCTGTCCACCTGAACCGTGTCCCCCTAAGAAGTCTAGAAGTATTACGCAGTTAGAAAATTTCTGGCAAAGGATTGTAAATTACTTTAAAGCCCGTCCCAATTGTCCCGAGCCGGGTGAGTGGAAAAAGAAAGCGTTAAAGCAAAAGGCTGAAAAGGCTGCTAAAGCCGCTGGATTGATAACTGTTGATCCAAAATGCCTTCCTCCTTCAATCTTAAGAACTGCCCAAGTTCCTAAAAAAGATTGCAAAATTTGTCCTAAGAAAGATGCTTGTGAAAAAAGAGAATCAGAATGCGATATTGGTGGAAGAAGAAACTTTTGTACAAGCGCTCAACCTTCTACACATTATTCGGCAAGTATAAATCATGAAAACATAGAAGAAATTAACAAACTATTAGACGAAGCTAAATTAAAGGAACAACTTGTATATAAGGGTGGCAGGACAAACAATAGAAAAGGGTTTGCCATATTTTCTGAACGAAAAGATACTGATGCGGTGGAAGCGCTAAAAATATCATTAGATTCAGAACTATACAGACCTGTGGATTTCAGTAAACTGTTCTTTAAAAACGGTAGGCCTTCAAGAACCTATTTTGGATATTCAGATATTATACCAAGTAGGGAAAATATTCTTGAAAGAGCGTGGAGGATCTCTATCGAGTCATACAATAAATACAACTATCCAAAAACCTACAATTTTTTTAATGAATTTTTTAACAAAATGGAAAAATCCATTCAAAGTGTCGAAGATCTTGGTAAGAATTCTTTATTTTTAAAATAATTTATTTTTCTAAAGAATACCTTGCATAAATGTAATGGTACATCTATTATAAAAGAATTATAGCAAAGTTATAAAAAATTAGTTATACAGGGAATCTGGTAAGTAAATGTCAAATTTTCGGCGATATCCAGAAGGCGTCTAGATGATACTACTTTTTTTATTACTCATGGTAAGGTGATTTTACTATAAGTACAATCTTATTAATTATGATCAATGAGTAATTTTTTTAACCTAAATTACTATAGTTAATAATATAAAAACAAAGTCTTACTTAGTTCTAATAACTAAATGCACTTAATTATTGGGCATCACTTTCGCACTTTGCTCTACATTGACCTTCTTCAAGTGCCATCTCCTATGGGAGGTTGGATATCATCATTGCCACTCTCACTCTATTTGCCGCTACTCGAAAAAGTTCTACTGAGCTACAATTGAACCAATCTCTCAAATTTCTCAACCATGAAATTTTTCTTCTTCCGACATTTCTTCTTCCTTCTATTTTACTCTGCGTGATCAATCTAAGTAACTCGTATCGCTGACCTCTCATTATATGTCCTATAGATGTTGTTAATTATTTCATAGTTTTTGTCCATCGCTAGCAATACTTCTACCTTTGTTTTTCTCTCCGTCCAAGATATTCTCAACATCCTTCTGTAACATCACATTTCAAACTCTTGCAGTTTATTTATATGTTCTTGTTTTAGTGTCCAGCCTTCCAACTGCAGCACTGAAAATACATAACATCTTAAAATTCTCATTCTTAGTTCTAGAGTGATGTCTCTGCTGCACAGAATGGTTTTCAGTTTTACAAACGCACTTCTTGCCATTTCTATTCTCGTTCTTATTTCTGTTGTTTGTTCATTATTTGCTGTTATCCATGTGCCCAAGTATTTGTATTTTTGCACTTTTTCTAAATTCACAGCTCGCAACTTTATACTTGTTTGTATGATTTGTTTTTTAGTTATTACCATATATTTAGTCTTTTTGGTGTTCATTTTTTATCCGTGTTGCTCGCAAACGTTATTTATTTCTTTCACTAGTTCTTGGAGTTCTTCAGCGAAGCTAGCTATGATAGTAATGTCGTCTGCAAATCTTATGTTGTTTACAGCTCTTCCGTTTATTATATTTCCCTTACTTTTCGTTAACAGTGCTTCTTCGAAAATCGATTCATTGTACACATTATATAGTAGGGGTGACAAAATGCATCCTTGTCTCACGCCTCTTCCTATTTCAATTTCCGGACTTGTTTCGTTATCTACTATTATTTGTGGACGTTGATTCCAATATAGGTTAGTTATTATTCTTAAATCTTTGTTTTCTATGTTTTTTCTTCTTAAAATCTCAATTAGTTTTTCATGTCTAATTTTATCAAAAGCCTTCTCGAAGTCAACATAGCAAATGTGTATATCGGTGTTCATATCCATACACCTCTGTGAAAGCACATTAAGTGCAAATAACGCGTCTCTAGTGCCTATACCATTTCTAATGCAGCAAATGTGTATATCGGTGTTCATATCCATACACCTCTGTGAAAGCACATTAAGTGCAAATAACGCGTCTCTAGTGCCTATACCATTTCTAATGCAGCAAATGTGTATATCGGTGTTCATATCCATACACCTCCGTGAAAGCACATTAATTGCAAATAACACGTCTCTAGTGGCTATACCATTTCTGACTCCAAACTGACTATCATCTATCCCCTTTTCAAGTTCTTTATAAATGCGTCCGTGTATTACTTTTAAAAACACCTTGAGTACATGGCTTATCAAAGATATTGTTCTATATTCGCTGCAGTCTTTTGCATTTTTGTTTTTTGGAATAGCGCAAAAGGTGAAGAGTAACCATTCTCTGGGTATATTTCCCGTTTTATATACTGTGTTGAACAGATCTAACAATATATCCATAGAATCATCATTAATGCATTTTAAGATTTCTACTGGGATTTGATCTGGACCTAGTGCTTTTCCATTTTTGTTGTTTCTTATAGCTGCTTTTTTTTCATCTTTCAGTATCGTTAATGCCTCGTTATCTTCTACTGCAATCTCCATCTGCTCTACTCTATTATCTTTAAACAGGTCTTTGATGTATTCTGTCCATTTTTTAAGTTTCTCTTGGGTGTCTAAGATTAGCTTGCCTTTTGCATTCTTAAGCAGTGTCAGTTCTCTCTTTCTGTTACTATGAGTTATATTTTTTATCTTTTTGTGCATATTAAAACTATCATGTTTTCTCTGATACTCTTCTATTTCTTCACATTCTTCTTGCAGTCATTTATTTTTCACTAGTCTAATCTTGTATTTGATTTACTTGTTTATTTCTTTATACTTTTGCGTATCTCTGTTTTTGAATTGTCGTCTCTCATCCATTAGGTCCAGTATCTCCTCTGTTATCCATTGCTGCTTTCTATATCTTGTTGGAGTTAGTATTTCTCTTTGACTTTCCTCTATTTCTCTTTTCATTAAAAGCCATTTGTATTCTGGTTCTGCGTTTTGGAGAATCACCTCCTTGACGTTCATTAATCTTTTATTGATATATTCCGCAAAGAGTTGTTTTATGTTTGTATCCTTGAGTCTGGAAATGTTACATTTTGCAGTGTCTGTTCTTCTTTTAATGAGTTTCATTTAAATCTGATTTTGGCCACTAGGGAATTATGGTCTGATCCTATGTCAGCACTTGGATATGTTTTTACCGACATAATTGCATTTTTATATCTTTGTCTAATCAGAATGTACTCGATTTGGTTTCTTGTGATCCGCCCTTCTCTATCCGCCGATGACTTCCATGTATACAGTCTGCATTTGGGTAATTTAAACCATGTGTTTGTTACAACCAACCTATTATTTTGGCAGAATTCGATTATCTTTTCTTGCGTTTCTGGTTCTAAGTCCGTAACTACCTGTATATTCTTGTGTTTTTTGGTCTTCCACTTTTGCATTTAAGTCTCCCATTATAGTTATTATATCCTGTTTTTTAGTGGACTTTATCACGTTTTCCAAATCTTCGTAGTAGTTTTCTATGTCATTATCGGGCTTATTAGCGGTTGGAGCATAAATCTGTATAATGTTTAATTTTTGTTTAGTTGTGCCCAATTGTATCATCACAATCCTATTTGAAAAAACAGTGAAGCTTGTTACTGTTTGACTGATGGTTCTACTCAGTACAATTCCACACTACTTAACTAATTTTATCCTTTTGAGTCTTCTTTCTAAATTTGTATTATCGCGAAGCTGGATAGCCTCGACGATAGCGTGGTGGAGGAGTTGATCTTTATGTTTTTTTTTGGCGAATTTTCCTATACTCTAGTTTGTCTAAAAACGACGAAAAACTTTATTAAAGACATCTGAAGGTTTTACATCAAGAGGGGGCCCAGTAAATGATAAATACTTAAAGAGGTACTGTCAGATTGGCTCTGTTTTAAATTATAAATAACGGTCAAAGCCGGAAAATTCGATTTTCCACCCGCAGAAATTCCGATGACATTTTAGAGAAAAGTTGTATTGGTGAAAGTTGTAGGTATTGAAAATATTTTTAATTTCCTGTTTTATACGTCAAAATCAAGAACTAATTTATCGAGATAAGAACTAAAATCGCCTTTTTTGCACTGTTTTATAAATATTAATATCTTTTACAATTGTGACCAAAAGGGAGATATAACACCTTAATAATGAGGATATTATGAGTCTTTATGAGCGTGCGAAAGTTCAGCCAGATCGGTTGATTATTTTATGAGTAATGTCAATTCTTTATTAAAGACACCAAAAGTCTAAACAATTGTTACTCAGAAGATAATGTTTCTAGAGACATTTTTAAATGGTTTTGAAAGGTCAAACTCCAAGAAAATTAAAAAAAAATAATATATTTATTCAAAAATTATTGTTAAAAAAGTGGATTAAAAAGGGGTGTTTTTTTTGCTTTTAAACAATTTAGATTAACTTTGTTATTTTTCGTGGTACAGATTTGTTATTAGGTGAACTGTAAAAGTTGTTGAAAACACTGAATTTTAGAAAAAAAGAACGCTCTATAACCAACAGGAGCCAAAATAGGCTTTTTTAAAGTCATATCTCTGTTGTTTATAAACATTGAGTCGAAATTTTCACAGATTTTTTACGAAAGCCTATATTCTATGATGCAATAATAAATATTCCATTTATGCATTGTGCATGAAGTGATAGCCCCTTAAAGTGACGGTACTTGCAGAAATGAGCTGTGGCTGGTGGTGGAAGAGCTGCTCGGAGCTCCGTTTCCGCGGGGTGGTATTATGATATCAGAACTTCAAATTGGACTGCGCTACAAAATTTAATAGTATCTCTGGTTCTACGCAATGTAAAACCTCCATTTTTTTTTAACTGGGGAACTCGATAGAATATGAACAACCGGCTAATTTTCTTTACTGTGGGAAGTCGGAACGCCACAACAAAATATTTATGAAGTATATATATATATATATATATATATATATATATATATATATATATATATATATATATATATATATATAATAACAATTTTGACGTTTCACCCTTCATTTAAGGCATCTTCAAAAATCTTTTGTTTTTTTTATTATTTATTGATCCTCCTTGGCATTTTGCTTATTTATTGATATAAGCAAAATGTCAAGGAGGATCAATAAGTAATAAAAAAAAACAAAAAATTTTTAAAGATGCCTTAAATAAAGGGCGAAACGTCAAATTGTTTTTGATTTTTTTATTAAATAAAGAACCTAAACCCAAGAAAACACAAAATAAAAATAAAATGATATAATCTATGGTTCAAGAATCTGGAAAATATATTATATATATATATATATATATATATATATATATATATATATATATATATATATATATATAATAAAGGAAAGAATATATACAAACAGTTATTTCCTGCCAGTACAACTCTGGTTTTCTCTTCATACGCGTTTCGAACAGCTTATAGTCTCATCAATACAAACTGCGACGACATTACAAACATTTTTTCTCTACGTATTCTTCCTTGCAATTTATACAGAGAGGTGTGCAAAATTTTGGTATTTAAGTTGTAAATAAATTTTACTTAATAAAATATGTCAATTTTCCGACATTTTCCCATTTTTCACGGTAACAAAAATGAGCCAGTTGTTCATATTTCGTCAAGTTACCCCATTTAAAAAAAATGAGAGAGTCCTAGGTTGCCTAGAACATAGGAGGTCTTGGTACACCAAAGTAGAAGTTGCAGATTCGTTCGCGAATGTACTTGCATCACGAATAGGGTAGGGACTTATTGCGTTACAGATTATTGCCTGTTGCAATGTTTAATTGAAAATTCCGACATTAAAATATTTTTTCGCGAACCTCTTTTATAAAGCTTTATAATGTCAACGGTTGTTTATGACCGGGATTTATCAGACTTTATTCATTATAGCACATACCAAAATTTCATTAGAATGTACAAGTTTGCTCAAAAGTTACAGCCCAAAAGGTAAATCACTTTTTATGAAATGCGAAGCTTATTTTGACGCCTTCTGTATACCGCCGAAAGATTGACAGATATTCCCCGAAATCCCTGTATAAAAGAAACTATATAAACAAATCATAATTAACCAAATTTTAAACCGATGTCTTCTAAAGTTTAGGGGCAACTATTATATGTAAATCTGAATTTTCGTGGTGGTTAAAGGAAAGTATCACTACCATATTATTATCAAATTATTACAAATATAACATTAAAAAATGAAAAAAAAATACGACATATTAGAAAAATAAGTTTAAAAAATCTTTGATATGAATATTTCAGAAAATTTCATTATCTACCAAGGAGATCTCTAACATTTTTTTTTTCATATGATGTAATCCTAAGAAGTTATTGATAAAAGCTAAACTCAAATTTATACTTATAAATCATCCCCAAACTCTATATAAAAAATATGTACACTATCAAACAAAAGTAAAGCAATAGTTTCAAAAGTTTTTTATATAATGCATTGTTATAGGGTTATTAATGGCGATCGGGTCGTCTAATCTACTATCGCTAAAACTGAAATTTATACTTAAAAGAGACCTGTAAATTATTATTGTTATATATACTATCAAACAAAAGTAAAGCAACACTTTTGAAAGATGTACAAATCTCGATATTATAATATACTAAATTCGTGAATATATGTTTCCTAAAATCAAAACAAATAAACTGATATTAACATCACCTTGCAATTATACAGTGTGAGCAGTAAAGTCCGCATCATATGGAATTTTTTTTATTAGTAGCTTTATTCCAAATTTGACTTTGGCATCAATTTCTGCTTCGATCGATATGAAAATGAAACCAAAAAAATGATAGTTACATAATAAGCATTATCTGTCAAATTTTTATTTATTTCTAAAAAATTTTAAAAGTGGAGATATATCTCAATATATCCAAGTAAGTTATTTGAAAAAGTTTTTCTAAGTGCAATTTTTAGCCTATATGCAAAATTTTAGCTGTATAAGATAATTTGGATTTTTCGCCCATTTTTTTGTAAATTACACCATTGTTTCAAAATAAGACGCAACTTGCATGAAATTTCCCAATTTGGACAATGTTTCATCCCAGACATATTTTGTTTAAAGTAGCGCCATATTAAATTTGTGTTTTTCTACAAAATTTAAATAGCGCTATTAAAATGTGGTCACATGTGATTCAAAGTCGATTTCTTTTTGACCCTGTATAAGGTAACTTCATTAAATAACTGAGTCTTTTCAATTTTTTCTTAATATTAATGTGTATTACTTTTAGACACAAATGAACTTTTCATCACATGTGACCAAATTTTAATAGCAATTCCATTTCAATCAGACAGCGTTTACAAGGTACCGTGCTCTTGTGGTAAAGTGTATGTAGGTGAAACAGGATGGTCTATATCAACTAGGATTAAGGAACATGAAAGATGTATAAAAAAGAAACAAATTGTACAATCCGCAGTAGCTGAACACAAGCATTGCTCAGGTCACACTTTTAACGTAAAAGAAACTAAGGTGCTAGCATTAGTGCGTGGTTTCTTTAAACGTGATTCGCTGAGTACCAGTCGGGTATACATACCGGGCTGTTGCTCCTCGATAGTCATTCAGTATTCTAATCTCGTGGAGTTGAAGATGCCTCATGCAATCGTAGGCGAAACATCAGATAATTCCAATTTGACATGGTCTTAACCCAAAAACCATGATTTTTAACTTTACCTTGTATCTTAAAAGCAGATAAAGCTGGAAATATTTTGTTTCTTTTATCTTTTGTTTAACAAAAAATTAGCAAAAATTCGGGAAAATTTCAAGTTTCTATAATAATAATAGAGATACCTTGCAGAAGTGTCGAAAATTGGACACGCTATACTTTGAAATATAATTTTCGTTGCTTTATCTTTATGGCACTGGCTTCCATCGATTTTTATAATTTTAAGTCTTGGTCAACTTAAATTTTGTTTAAAGTGTACCTAAATATTGTTAAATATTCCTAGGATTTTATGATTATTATTTCACTAAAAATGCAGTTTGTTGCTCTACTTTTGTCCAATAGTGTGCTTACGCATTTGAAAAACTTTTCGGGATTGAAATACCTTTAGCCATATCATAGCATGAATTTAATCAAATGAAATATTTTTTTTTGTTTTCAGAAAAACTTAAAACTGAAAATGTACTCCGAGAACTCGATGAATTTCTAAAGAATCAAGACTCAGATAAAGACAAAAGTTAGAGCGTTCCGTCCATTGTTAAAACAGTTTGTATAAGAAATATTCTGTAAGATATAGTAGTGACCTTACATCTGTCTTAATGACGTCAAATATACATTCGTTGGTAATTTGGTAGTGTTTTATTAATTTAATGTTTACAGTTGATAGTTTTCGAAGTACTCAAACATAAACGATCATCAGAATCCTCTCTCCGAATCAATGAATATTTTGCATAATTGTGACCTTGGTTGAAGCTCTTACATTGCAACCTGATGGTCTATTATATTCCTTGTTATATATGTTCTTTATATAAATTAAATTGGCGTTCGATAAATCAAAATTGAATATGAAATAAATGTATTACATAGTATCCAACAGTATAGAGCCGTAAATAATCCAGAGTTGGATAGCTCATCGGTACCTTCTTTTGAGTTCAAGCAGGAGTTATTCTTATTGAATACATAACAATTGTGACACATTATATTTGGCTATTAAGTTAAAATTTAAAAAATCCAGATTTGTATCATACGTCTTCACAATGGGCGAGTTTACAAAATGCAACCTATCCTACGCGAGTGTAACAACTTTGAGCCCACAACACGCCATGCAGTCCAGATTTAGCTCATCTGATTATTTTGAGTCAGGAATTAAAGAAGAATTCAGAGAATGACGTTTTGCGCAGGATAATCAGTTAGAAAATCTTGTTGGTTATTTGGAAAGAAGGGACAAAAATAAGTTTTTTGTGATGATACAGAGTAAGTGTCACTAGTACATATTTACAAGGTTGTATAAAACCCCTATTTCTATTGCAGAAATGGATAGCGAAAGGAATTTTCTATCTTATGGTGTAAATAGCATATAGCATCAAAATCCTAGATAACCTGATTGCTCTTCAATTATCCGGAAATGGATTGTTTGAACAGCGACTGCACCTATTGTAAACTTTCGCCAACTAAATGAAAAATAACTTGGATTGTCGAAATTTAGCAGAATAGCAGTAGGACAAATGGATTGTCATTGTGGCTTATTGGTGATCCAACATTGGTCACAGCCGATTATTTGTAACCAGTTAAAGTAAAGGTATTTAAATTTTCAATATCTGAGTAATTAAAACCCCCATTGGTTTTTTGAAGCACCTATAAAGATACCTCAGAATTCAAATGCTCGGTCAAGTATTTAAGCCATTTTACTTGTTGGCAATTTTGGTGGTCAACGATAATTATAACTTCTCACGGACTATATCAGATTACTGATGATGATTTCTGTTTTGTTAAAATTTTGTTCAAGTTTTATTTCCGTTCTAATTTTTGACCTTGATATGACCTCCAGAGGTTAAAAATTTCATGGTCTTATCTAAAGGTAAAATTTGCCGTTCCTTATCATTACCGGGGTCAAAAGTAAGTTTTCATTTTAAAAAATCAACTAGATCTCAAAATAATACTGAAGGTCACATTCAAGTCAAATCCAACTGGGTTAAAAAGAAAATTTTTCTAGTACATTTAGGATATCAATATTCTATCTTAATATTTCTGAAGAATCAAAATCACTTTGACACATAAGATGAGGTAAATCGAGTGTAAAGTAATTTCATTAAAAATTCCAAATTACCTTCGAACATACCCCTGTAGAAGTAGCATAACGTCAGAACTAGGGCCCGGTGGATTGAACGCTGAATAACCTTGTAATATTATTATTTATATTTGAAAAAGTGTTGATAAACAGTAGATATTTAATTTCTTGGTACAGACATACCGATTTTATGCTATTCTTTTCTAATTGCATTATTTAAACGAGTATCATCGGTACGTCAATTCAAAGTATGAATTTATGGTTGCCTAAATTATTATTATTATTTTCAATATGTAAACAATATCTAACAATATTTACTGATAAAAATGATTTTAAATCCTCTTTTTGTTAATATTAATTGTAAACTTCGCATTTATAGTAATTTCTAACACTTAAAAACACCGAAAAAAGTCACAACAAGTAATTAAACTGAAAGACAAGATAAGTAAATATGTTTATGTCTGTCAAACATCAAAAAAGCGTCTCCCCCACCGACCATAAACAGCCTTCAAGCAAATCTATTGTTGTTTAAATCTAGGGTATGATCGAAGCAAATTAATTTGGCAAAAAAGTAATTGAAACGCAGTACTTTCATGAACCTTTGACTCAAGGAACATCTGGTATATCGTTTATATTACAACTGTTGTTTGTTCATAACTCTCAAAGTGCAATTCAAGTTATTATCGGCAATGGGATCGGGATTAGGCAGGTCTTAAAATTGACAAACCCTTATCAAGACGGATATAGAGTATCGCTAGCCTTCAAGGGGATATGGGTTTAGTTGAAATAGTGTCTGTTTATTCAAACAATTATCAGCTAAATAATAACTTGTGAGATTAGAATTTGAAGATTATAAAAATTAGGGTTTTACTTAAGGCTCAGAAAACCTAAACAAGTGACTTTTTTCATCAAATGATAACCCTTCATTTTGGTTAATACACTGGCGAGCAAAAAGTTTAGGTCACATTGAAATAGGCATGATGAGTGTGACGAAGAATTACTGGAATTATGACTTGAAGTAATTATATGGGATAGACAGATTCTAAAAAACACTTTTCTTTTTAGATTACAAGCGAGATTATATTTATTTAGTAAAAATAAAACTATAAACATTAAAATCGGCCATATTAGATCGAACACCAATCAGAAGCGCGTGACGTCACGCTTTCGTAAACATCACATCAGTCATCATTGTTTATCGCCTTTATCGTTCGAATTTGTCTTTATTTTTGCATCGTTAATTAGATATTTTGTGTATAAAACTATCAAGTGTGTCAGTTTCGTGCTACCAAAAGTACAACAACGTCATGGAACAAAGAGTTGCCAAGATTTATAACAGAGAGGGATATTCTGCCTCCGGAACAGTTCGGCTTCAGGAGCTGCCATAGGAGCGTCCAGCAGAACACCAGACTAGCGTCTATGATAATCTAGGGGTTCAACCAAAGATTCCATACGGGTGCAATCTTTTTTGATATAAGCAAAACCTTTGACAAGGTGTGGCACAACGGACTGATTGTTAAAATGATAAGGTTAGGATTTCCGCGTTACCTTGTGAAACTAGTCTCAAGTTTCGAGAACTTTCGTAGTATCGTCAGATGACACAATGTCAGAAACAAAGCATGTTAGAGCGGGCGTGCCATAGGGTTTACCTCTGTCACCGACCCTATTCAACTTATATACGGCAGATATTCCGACAGACAATTTTAGTAAGCTGTTTCTGTTCGCTGACGATACTGCGTTTGCGACCTCTTCTGGGTCATTACGTTATGTGGTGTTGAAATTGCAGCGGCATATCAACAAACTTGAGAGATCGATGACTGAATGGAAAATCAAAATTAATCCAAATAAGATTGAAGCAGTCATTTTTTCAAGAAAATGCTTTAACAATTCGGACAATCGGTTGTCCATCTCGAACGTGCGCAGTCCCTGGTGGGATAGCGCCAAGTACTTGGGGCTAGTTTTTGATAAAATACTGAATAGGCTACTAAATACAAATTATATTTTATCCAAGGCCAAAACATCATGGTTGGCTCTCTATTCGCTCTCACGACGAGATAGCAAGTTAAATTTTAAGAACAAACTTACCATCTTCAAGTTTGATCCTGTCATTTGGTGCTCCAACTTCGATCACCACTGGCAGGTCTCGATTTAAGCGAATAGAGAGCTTCCAAAACAAGGTTTTACGCATGATCTGCAGAGCCCCATACTATGTCAGGAACACGACAATTCACAGAGATTTAAATTGTGTTACCTTCAGTACTTTTATGCATGAATATATCGCTAAATACTTGGATCGAGCTGAACACTCGACTAACCCACTCATCTCAGACTCACACGCACTCACCAAAACACCACGCCAACGGATTGGCTTCTTAACCATTAAGCCGGGTCACTTTTTCCAAATTTAACTGGCTTAAAAGCCAAATTTAATTCTCAGTCTCATACCGTTCTAAGTCCATAACCATCAAGCATACAAGTCTATAGGTACGAAACCTGACTTATTCCAAAGATGATGTAGTTGCCAAGAATCGACTTCTTGATGCTGGAAGCGCGTTTAACTGGTGCACTGTTTTAACTTCAGTCTGGACAGCTTTACTTTTGAATTTGTATAATATATACACTTGTACTGAATTATCAGGTGATTTGAGAAAGGTGGTAGGAGCTTCTACATCTTCAATTGTGTGCAAAACTAAAAAATAAGAATAAGTACTTGTGAACAAACTGTAACTATTTACACACTATTATGTACTATAATTTTACCACAGACTATAATAATAATAATGGGTACCACAAAGATTGTTTGGAATCATAACTACCTATAATGTTCTGATTAAACCAGAAACCGAAAAGATATACACTTGAATTCAACAAAACTGGTTACCGGTATAAAAAAAGCAATGGGTATGTAGCTGAACTTCCAGATGAAGTGCCTGCGAGTTCTCAATGTTTTGTAGGTGTTTTTGTTTATGCTACATCTTTCTCACTTTCTTCAATTAGACTCATTCTTTGTTTTTTGAGAGCATAGGGACGCTCAGCGGTGCCAGAAGTTCGTTTGCTTCTGCCTGGATAGCATTCAAATTTTGTGGTTATATACCCTGACTTCATGCGCACTTGTAAAACTGAACCTATTACATGGTAATATATATATAATTTTTCATATCATTTGGTAACTGGAAAAAGAGAAAGCTTTCAGTTATTAACTTTAAATATAATACATTAGTAAAGAAATAAAACCTAACCTTAAATAGGATCGGCAGTGTTATGAACAAATATTTACTTTACATATATTTTATTTGCGATCTTCGCCACTTATTTATATAAAATAAAATAAATTACTAGATTAACCAATACAGAAGCTGCGTCTCGCCTCGTAAGATTTATCCATGTATTTCTGATATTTTTCTTCATGGGCACGTTAATAAATAACTTATTTGGAGTTTTTATTGGTATATTATTACATCGAGGTACTGCACACCATCGATACACATTAGAATTCATGATTATCGCACAAAATAATGGAAAATATGAATTGAAACAAACCATAAGATGCAACATGTCAAGTATTTACGAAAGAATGACGTCACAGATAGACGCCATTGCTATTCTAGCGTTTTGGTGCGAAATTTAAATTGTATTTTAAAAAGGTCAATTTTTCCCTCAAAACATTAATTTTTTTGCGAAAATAAGATTCATTTTGTATAAACATCGTGGAGCATTTTTCCAAAATCAGTTGTCATGTCTATTATGAAGTTTTTTTTGGAATTTTGCACTTTTAATGTAGGCTAAATTTAATATTCAGTATTAAATTGGTAAATATTTTTTTTTTTTTGGTTTTTATGGTTTATTCTGAATAAGCAACAAATTTTCATTTAAAACGAAGTTCGACTTATTATTATGGACCGACCCATCGCCAAATTGTAGTCGCTCGTCAATACAAGCTGAAGCATATCTTTCTCCAAGTCTTCGCCATACTTGACGTCTGTCTGACCAGTTGAGGCAAAAATACGACTCATCTGAAAACAGTACCTTGCTCCAGTCTTCATTATTCCATGCCAAGTGATTTCGGGCAAAAGTTAATCTTACAATTCGATGCTGGCTTTGCAATGCTGGACTTGTAGCCTTCTTTTAACCGTCCATTCACTGACACTTAAATTTCTAACTTCTTGGAGTTGATTTCGTAGCAAAACTACAGAAGCTGTTCGACTCCGCAAATTTGCCGACATCAAAAGACGGTCATCTCTTTGAGAGATTATTCTTTTTCGCCAGAATCATGGTCTTCTGGTTATCAGGCAAAACCTGTTATAGAGCTGATACACATTTTGCACAGCACAAAGGCTCTTACCAACAATTCTTGGAGTTTCACGTTGTTCTAGATTATCTTGCATCAAAGCTACAATTCTTGTCGCAACAATAGGATCTAAAGGCATTATACCTATTAAATTAACACTATAGAGCATGCAGCCGATAGGTTTTATAGAGGAACCAATGCTAAATGGAAAATAGACAACGAAATGTGAATTTTTAATTGGAGCGAATGCACACTATTTCATAAAAGTCATAAATTCGGTATCTATACATGACAAATAACAAATATGATAGATAACATTTCTTGGAAAACCTACTAGTACAATAATTCCCTTAATATTATTACTCCTAAAATTATTTCCACATTCTTAAGTGACGTAAATTTTACGTTCTCTAGTGTAAAGTTATTTTTCGTAAAGAACGACACGATTTGACACCATGCCGTTCATATGCTAATTGTAAATGTGTATCTGCTCTCTACAAAGGATATATTTAATACAAAAGATATACCTAATTGAATAGGATCTGGAATGTCTGTTAGTTGCCTGTGGCTTTACCTGTTATGTGAGTTATTGAAATATCTACTATCTTCTATGCTTCTATGATAATTAATATTGCGGTGCTTGTATACCATCAAAATAGAAATATACAGGGTATCCAATTTTCGACATATAGGCTATGTATCTCTAGTATTAGTATAGAAAGAAGATATTTTTGCCAAACTTGACTGATATTTCGCAAAAAAAGATACATAATCAGAATATGTACTTTAGTTTTTCCGATGGGAGGTATTTATAAAACTGTTTACTTCCCTTATTTCGCCTCATTAAAATAAAATAGGCTTTTATTTTTTCTTGAGTAGCATTAGGTAACGTAGGTAACGGATGAACATGAATAATGCAGTTAATAGTTTCTCAACCTTTTCTAGACCATCACACCATTTTCAAGAAAAAATATCATCATAGTTGTCTCTCTGTCTCTTTCTAGCAGCCTCCTCTAGTCCCATCCATTTCAACCTATTTTTTTCCAATCCAATACCAATTTCTACCAGCTTTCCTCTTTATGTCATCTATTCATCTTTTTGGGGGTCTTTCGATACTTCTTTTAGACGACCTAGGTCTCCATTGCAATATATATTTTGTCCATCTTGTATAGTCTTGCCTATCGACGTGTCCTATCCAAGTCCATTTCAGAGTAGCAATGCGTTTTATCACATCCTGCATTTTCGTGCGTCTTCTTACTTCTAGTGAACCCAACTTTGCCAGATGGTCTGCTTCCTCATTCCCGCCTATGCCCGAGTGACCCGGGACCCGTACGAGTCTAACTATGCAGCCTTTCCTTATCATACCATTTAGTACATCCTTGCACTCAGACACCAGTTGCGAAATCACGACACTTGACTTCAGTGCCAATATCGCAGCTTTACTGTCTGAGCATATATTTATTACTCTATTCCTGTCTATGTCCCTCTCATAGAGATGAGCACACTGCAGAATAGCATAAATTTCCGCTGTGAAAATTATCGCACATTGTCCGAGAGCGTAGTACTCTCCAACTCCTGTGGTCTTGCCGAATACTCTGGCTCCAGCTCTTTCATCTTGTCGAGATCCATCAGTTTACCACCAGGATCAATTTTTCAGAAGATTTTGTTCTAGACAACAAGCCTACAAATCAGGAAAATCAGGAGTGAACTCTAATTATCTGGTAAGAAGAATAGGATGTACGATAAATAACAAAGATATAGCGCCTAACGGCCTACCTTGATATTGAAGGAGCATTCGACGATATCTCTTTCATTTCTATGACAACGTCCGCGAGAAAACATGGCGCTGAATACACTTTAAACAGGTGGATACAAAATATATCCCAAGGCAGATAAGCACAATCAAATATTTTGGAAGAAACTGTGGATATATCGGTAGCTAACCTTTGAGATATCGGTGGCAGAAGGGGGATTTTTATTCCTCCTTCTGTGGGGGATCTGGTGGTCGACGGTTTTCTGGTGAACTTCAACGGCCTCTGACTACTGTGAAGGAGTGGTGCACTAAAGAGCACCTGTAAAAACCATATTCACACCTTTCATTAAAAGAAGAAAGGTGGATGCATTAAAAATACCAACTCCTTTTAATCACGTGGCGTTGAACATTTATTAAATTTAATAGGGACTTGTGCATCAGAATCGTTATTTGAAACAGTCGTTTTCTGTTACTTTGCAAGAACTTAAAATTTTTTTTACAATATCTACACATCATTGGAAAATTTTGATACAGCGTACAAATCTAAGGCTCAAAAATATTTCTCAAACTGCTGTCCAAGTTTACAGTTTTCTGGCTTCTTTTCTGCAAGATATGAGAGATAAACAATATGAAGAATATAAAGAAAAAGCTAATCTACTATTTGGGGTACAAATTTACTGTTGTAATGATACTCATTGTAGAAATATTCGAAAACTTCAGCTAGAAGAGGCAAGGATAAATATTGAAAGAGGACTTTTTCTGGAAAGAAAAATTTTCATACTAATATTTTAGATATTATGAGCACACAATTAGTCAAATGTAAAAACATATGTTAACAGTCTCACGTAAATCTCAATTTTTTTGATAATTTATCTGAAATTGATATCAATAGTACCCAAATAATTTAGAAGAGACATTATGTAATGAATGCATTCACTTCCATTATCAATTCAAGCAATAATTAGAAAATATTGAAGAGGTAATATTTGCGATGTATATCCCAATAGAGACATTACTTTATTTACGTATTTCAGCGATAAATTATTGTGGAGAAAGATGCTTTTATACCCTGATAAGAATAAAAAGCTATTTGCGTGCATGGGCTAAGACTGACTTAATACACTCGCATTGTGGTCTATTACAACAAAATTGGTGAAGGAAATTGATTATGATGATACAGTTAATGTTTTCTCGCGAGCTAAAGTAAAAAAAAAAGGTTATATATGTGATTAGTCATAATTTCTTTTTATTTTTAAATTTTTAGAGATGTATTATTATATCTAAATTGATAAACTTCACTATTAAATAGTTTAATATTCGTAAATTAGATGTTTCAGATTTACAAGCCAAACGGCTTCGCACTTCCTCCAGGGAATATTAACTCATACCAGGTATACAAAGATACCAAAAGTGTGAAGCTCTGTGGGGACTCTTTCCAAGTTATCGAGTCCTAGGTGGCGTGATCTTCTGTACTTCATGCAAACTTTCGGACGGTCCGGGCGGTTGCAAGGAGAACTGCTTTCTGCATGGGTTTATGCAGATACTCACTAAGCCCCAGTACCTTAATGTTCTGCAGGAGGTTTTTTGGTGTCACTCCATTTGTTGATAGTATTATGGGAATCGTGATGATTTTCTCATTATTTTTTGGTTTTAGGTTATTGTTATTATACATATCAATGCCAATCAGTGTAGTTCGTTTAGAAATTTTATGTATTAGTATAATGTCTAGCCTATTATAAGCAACTATTTGACCGGTTAGAACCCTTTGGTCCCAATATAACTTGTATTCTCAAGAATAGGCTCCGGATTGTATTTGTAATAAGGCTCTTTTCCTACCTGCAATAATTTTAACTTATCTGCTAACTCTTAGGGAGTATCTTAGCAGCTGAGTCGTGTCTTTCATCATACTAGTTTGCGGAAAACGCTTGGCATCCTCCAGTTATGTCCTGGATTGTATCTAATGTTCGACAGCCATATCTACATTGGTCGTTGCCTATTGAGAAATCTCTGATGATGAATTTCCGATAGTTCTTCGTCAGAATAACCTGGTCTTTGATCGCTAACTAGAAGCCCTCCGTTTCCGGAAACATCAGTCCTGAAATCAACCAATAGTTCGACGCTGAGTTGTCGACATTGTCCTGAATGACCTTATTTCGATTCCACCCATAAAGTGGTTTCTGTAGCCAGACTTATAACTTCTGTTGGTCTGTTTGGTGGTGAGAAGCAATATCCCGCTCTCTCAGCTGTAGCGGTGTTGAATCGTCTGCCTCGCATATTGCTCGATGTAGTGTGAAAGAGTCCGCTGACCTGTGGAAATAATAACATAAGTTCATTATTTGTTGATCGAGCTGCTTACCAATATCGACCAATAGTTTTCCTCCTTGGTGTCTTAGAAGCATTGTATGTTCACTAACACTCTGAGAATAGTGTTTGTGTGTTTTTGTTAAGCGTGTTCTTCGTTTCCCTTGCTGGTTTTCGATTATTGATTAATTTTGAGAGATGTACTAGTACATCTAAATTAATAAATTTCAAAATTAAATATTTTAATATTCGTAAATTAGATGTTTTATTATAATAGTTACTATTATAAAGCAAAAAAGGCGCCATATCGGACAGGGTCTAGGGCGCAGTCGAACATAAATTCACCACTGAGAATATTCGTTAAATATGTAAAGTAAAAATTGACCAAGGAATAAAAAAGTTTTGCTACTTATTACTTATACTGTACACATGTATACACACATAAATACACATAAAATAGTTATACCTTTTCCCTTCCAGACAAATTGGCATTTTTCAATATTCTTTGGGGATTCCTAAAAAAGAGCACGTTTCCCTTTTAAAGGTCTCCAATGATAGATCTATAGAAAATGGCAAAGTGTGTAAGAAAAAGATGTCAAGTTGGATATGTCCAGAGGTACCGTTATTTACTCTTATGTTTAGACCGAAAAAAAACTATTTAGTAACAGTGGGATAATTTAGAGTATTTCATGATGAACTAAAATGGAGTCAATATCATTATATGGACACACGAATTTCGAATTATTTGTAATATTGTCAAGAAGTACATAATTCAAATAATAAATTAATAGCAAAAACTTCTAAATTTCCATTATTTTTTAAAGTAGACTTGAAAACGCCAATTATTGTGGTTCTATGATGATTCTCATGCAATGTTGCCAGATTTTTGACGCTTTTAATTAGAGAAGAAGATAAACAATTCAATTAAAAATAGACTTTCAAAAATAAATTGCAAATAAAAATAAAGTCACGTGTATGGAGGAGGTTTGCCGCATATTTTTTTTAAAAAAAGTGTGTATATTCTTTTATAAGAAAAAGTAGGAAACAAAAAATATTTGCAAAGAAGCATCTCTACGTTACTCTAGAGGACACGCCTCATTAAAAAGGGACACATGTCGCACGAAAGGAAAGATGCCGCACATCTCAAAGTCTAATTTTTTCTACTTCTTTGCATCTCTTCTCGCGAACAGATGTTGCAAATGCTGCCATATATTGTTCATGTCACATGAAGCTATTGTTGACATGTTATCACTGTAGTCAACCAATTTCTTTTTTGTAGCTTTTACCAGTTGCTCCATAACCTGATTTATTGATCCATTTTTCTGATATAAAGTTACTATATGTAGTGTTTTTTGCTCTTAGCTAATTCAATGAAAATAATTGTTTAAAAAATCTACACCACTCTACTGAACCAGAACACAATCAGTAATATAACAAAATGAGCTGGAATTATTACCCTCTAACAATTTGTAGACGAACAAGTAAGCGAGCCCTATGAAGAATTTTCTAGCAGTAAGTACCGCTAAATCGCTAAAGACTTGTTCTGACAGAACCAACAAAAAGGGAGTAATAGAAAACCTACACAGTCTACAATACAGTTATTTATGGAAATAAATAATTAATAAGTGGTTTAGGTTTTAACTGAATTTTCTATTTCTTCTTAATAATAATAAAAATGTACAGAAAAACATACGCATATAGCTTCTTGTAAAATGTAAATTTAGTAATGTAAATATAAATATATATAAATAATAAAAATGAAAATATTTAAATAATAATCAGTGAATTATTTATGTGGGTATTTATACCCGATAATAAAATACATTTTATAAAAATTATTAAATTCACTCGACTTAGCCCCTTGGGAATTTTTTTGTGAAACTTCATAGAGAAATTCAAAAAAGAATCAAAAGAATCATGACTTTCTTTAATTAATCAATGTTTCTTAATTATTTTTAATCAAAATCAACCTAACTCTTTTTTCTGACTTATATATAGGGCAGGTGGCGTAGATGGAACAGTACGAAACACTGGAGATGTTGAACAGAACGAGGAAAAAAGGCCTATAACAAAAAATAGACTTAGAACTAATACAATTTTTGAGTTACGAATGATGTAGGTATGTTAAATTATATTTTCTTTATATACACATCGATAATTATGTAAGTTTAAAGTAGTAACAATGGAAATAAGGGCTTACCAAGGTTGTAGTGGGGCCTTGTGTGGTGAAGAAAAAACGAATATCGGGCTTATTGCAAAATTCGAACAAATTCAAGTCAGCACAACGCTAAAGAGGTACAAAAAGAAACTATGTACCTTAAAATTTAGTATAATACCCGAATTGTCGAAACTAAATCTGACAAAATGCTGGAGAAATATCATTTTCCATCTATATTTTTCCACTCCAAGAAGGACATCTCGCCTAATGAATGAAAAGATACTGGGATATTTACTTCAACCATATGACATATGACAAGCCTTTAAAATAAGAAAAAAAATCAAAATACAAAATTTTTAAAATTATTTAAGAAATTATGCAAATAATGGTACATCAAAAAATATATGTAGATTAAAAAAGGCCTTAAATAAAAGTTTCTAACAAAAATGTTTTGTTTGTTCTAACCATAAAGTTTGTTATTGTTGATAAATAATTGTACTTGTTTTAGCAACCAAAATAGACGAATTGCCAGTAGTTATAATATAAAAACAGCCTTTAGATCAGGAAATACACTTAGAGCTAATTTAACAAAAACAAAACCTAAAACTACCAATAAGAAAGAATGTGTTTATAAATTTCCATGTGAGTGTGGTGAAATTTATATTGGAGAAACCAAACGACCACTAGAAGTTAGAATTAGGGAACATAAAGCTCATACACAAAAAGAGGAAACGTCGAGATCAGGTATTGCAGAACACTCCTGGGATAAACAACACCATATAAAATGGTCTGAGGCTGCAACAATATATATGGAACCCAATATGAAAAAAAGAAAATTTATAGAAGCAGCATACATTAAAAACAGTAATGGAATCTTCAGTAAACCGAGTGTTGAGATACCTAATCTTTGGCAACCACTACCTTGTAACTTCAAATCATTGAGGTGTGTACAGTGAAGCGAAACTGTGCGCTTCAATGGACACAGTCCCTATATAAGCTCGTAGTCTTAAGACAAAATAGTCAGTTTATATTTGGTAACGATTAGAGATACAACCTAATCGAAACGTCGTAAAAATAAATAAAAATAAACACAATGCAAGTCCGACAACCACATTTTAGTCAATCTTCAACATTGTTTACAACCTTCAAACAAATCAAAATAGTCTCAAAATAACTGGTGCAGACCGAAAGGGGCTAGAAGTCTTCCAGGAGATTCAACAAAATCTAGAAAACCGTCACACCCATAAATTGAAGACATTGGTTTTTCTGTCTATTCGAGAAGTCTAGAGAATGGTGATATTTAATAACGACAGGTTTAGGAAAAATACTATCAAAGAAACTAATATTTTCTTATATGAGTCTTATGAGCCAAAAATAACAACAAAAAGAACCGTCAAAGTAAGTATTATTCAGTATATCAACATTGTAAACCTAATCCTAATAAAGAGAAAAATATAGCAAAAATTTATTTTTATTTATAAATATGTCCAAATTAAACATAACTTAAATCTTGCACGGAAAAAAAAAACTTTAACCATTATTAGAAATTTAAAATAGTCAGCGACATATAGGAGTTATTGCAAAAGCTTTTTATCAAATTTGTTGCAAGACCATTTTATTCTTATTGTAGAAATTATTGGTCGAACCCAAGAGACATTTTGCAAATGTTTGTTACTCTGGACGAGTGTTAGGTCCACCACTATAAGCTCGATATCAAATAATTATCAAAACCAATATCGAAGAAGATCAGATCGACTGGGATAAGCGTGGTCACTATTTTTTGGGCGCTAAAGAAATCTTAAGGGTGGATTATCCAGAAAAGAAAAGGACTTTTAACACCGTATATTATGCTCTCCTTCTGGATCAGATGGAGTAAAAGAATCTGAGTCAAACGATCGGATCTTCCTTCACTCGATTTAGTTCCTTTAGACTACAACATCTTTCCAAATCTCAAAATGTTGAATTGAAAGAAACTACAAAGAAGAGATTCAAGCACTCAATCACTGATAATGCAAGTGTATATCTTTGAAAGAAAATTATGTAATAATATAGAGTAAATTTATATAATAATTTTTGTACTTTCCTTGTTAGACCAGAAACTTTTCAGCCCAACCTCTCTTACTTAACATCTAAAATCTACGATTTTCATATAACTTCGTTCATCATCAATCACGCTGTATAATTTTTGATAAACGCTTTTAATAATATTCAAATTAAATTTAACTCGACGTTTCTTTACTTCGTCCCATGCTTAATATAATTTGGAAAATAATTGTTTGGGGTCTTAGAGAAAATCTGGGGATTAAAGTTTTCCCTTTTTTAATTTACCGGTCCATTCCACAATGACCGTATTTTGGACCATCTGTGGTTACACAATAGTGAACAAAGGAGAATTTTAGCATTACAGACGATAAATATGTTTATTTAATAATTTGCAATAACTTCTGGACAAAGATCGACAATAATATTTTTTAGTAATATCGGGGAAAATTACACTAGTTTACAAAATTTAACTTTTTGTCTGTTGCCGTGAATTTTATGGTTAATAATATTCACTTATGACCTGTTTTTGTCAAATCTAACCTCAAAAATTTTTGTGCAGCTCGAGTTACTTTTTTTTTTGATTTTTATCATTTATGCGTATTTATTTATCGATAACGTGCGTATTTTACTGTGTTAAGATTAGTATCTGAAGTTTTTGCGTCATGAGTAATTCAAGGAGACGTTGTTTAAACAATCCAAATCATTTTTGCTATATATGCAGAGAATATGTGTTTAACAATTGCAGAAAAGTTATATCAGAGTTGGTGAAAAATAGCTATTTTGAGTATTTTGGGATGTTCTTAGATAAAAATGAAGTCTTGGGCTCCTAATTGTGTTTGTAAATGTGGAATATTTAAGATTATGGAAAAGTGGTAAAAGAAGTGCTTTTAAATTTGGAACACCGACTATTTGGCGAGAACAACAAAAACATTTCGAAGTCTGTTACTTTTGTAGCGTGAACGTAATCGGTCTAAATACTAAAAATCGAGTTAAATGGCAGCACCCAA
This sequence comes from Diaprepes abbreviatus, assembly GCA_034092305.1. NCBI lineage: Eukaryota > Metazoa > Arthropoda > Insecta > Coleoptera > Curculionidae > Diaprepes > Diaprepes abbreviatus. Next base: position 8,657,884 of record JASJET010000129.1, read on the forward strand.
GTACTAGTTGTGTTCAGCGTCTAGTGCACCATTCACCTGACTTTTCAGTACCTAAAAGTATATCTAAACCCTTAGAACAAGACAAAAAAGGACCAAGCTTATCACAAAATATGCTGATTTTGAAGATATATCAAACGAGCCAAAATGCTTTTCCCAAAATGAATTAGATGATCTTGTAAGAGATTTAAATCTTTCTAAACAAGCGTCAGAATTGTTGGCATCAAGACTGAAAGAAAAAAATTTAATTTCCTCAAATACTAAAATAACTTTTTATCGTGAAAAAGATAAAGAATTACGGTGTTATTTTTCCGAAGGAAACGGTATTACCTTTTGTTCAGACATTAAAAACTTCTTGATAAAAATGGGCTTGAAACAATACGAACCAAACGACTGACGTTTATTCATTGACAGCTCAAAACGTAGCCTAAAATATATTCTATTACATAATAGAAATAAATACGCTGGGATACCTATTGTCCACAGTATAAAGTTAAAGGAAGAATATTGTAATATCTCGCTAGTCTTAAATAAAATACAGTACAATGACCATATGTGGCAAATTTGTGTTGATTTAAACATGGTGAACATTCTTCTCGGTCAACAAAGTGGTTACACTAAGTTTCCCTGTTTAATATGTCTTTGGGACAGTATAGCTTAACAAGAGCATTGGGTAAGAAGAAACTGGCCCTTGAGAAAAAATATGAACCCTGGAAAGCAAAATGTAGTCCAGAATTCACTAGTAGCTCGTGACAAAATTATGCTTCCACCATGACATATAAAACTGGGCATCATAAAACAGTTTGTTAAATCATTAGATAAAGACGGGGACTGCTTTTCTTACATTTGCCAAAAATTTCCTCAGCTCACTATGGAAAAAATTAAAGCCGGTATTTTTGATAGCCTCCAAATTAGACAACTTACGAAAGATACTCAATTTAGAAATTCTATGACTGAGTTAGAACTAAGGGCTTGGACAGATTTCGTCTCTGTGATGCAGAATTTTCTCGGAAATAAAAAATCCGAAAATTATATTGAACTTGTAGAATACCTTCTGTTACAATTAAAAAATTTGGGGTGCAATATGAGTATAAAACTCCACTTTCTCCATAATCACCTAGACAGGTTTCCGGAAATTTTAGGAGTGATGAGCGAAGAGCAGGGCGTATGCATCAGGACTTACACGTCGTGGAAGAGCGCTATCAGAGTTTCTGGGATACGAATATGATGTCTGACTATTGTTGGTCTCTGACACGTCATTTTCCTAAGTCTACACATCAGAGAAGAGCTTTAAAATGAAGTTCTTTAGAGCTCAATGATTAACTTAATTTTTAATAATTTTTTTCTTAGTAAATATACATGTTTTTTTTCTGTTTTATATCTACATAGCTGAAACTCAGAAACTAGAGTTGATAAAAAAATTCTACTCATATATTTGAAATTAGCATATCATATGTAGTCAACAACAGCTAAAATTTCTTCGGTAACAGATGTACTGTAACATAGTGTTATCAATTAATTTTGAAATCAATATTTTCTTAAGTCGGGTTATGAGTTAAGGAATAATCATTAAATTACAAAATATAAGTTTTGTTATGCTCATGTTATTGTTATAATTTTTATCAAACTGTGGACTAGTAAAAGGAATAGTTGTCAATCTCATACTGTCTGTTAAAACTCTTTAAAAATTACATTATGCTCAAGAGATTATTATTTAGAATCTCTAAAGATAGATGTAGTTACCAGTTGTGTTCTATTTTTTTTTTAATTGTGGAATTAAAAAAAATCCCACTAGTATAAAAGTTTTATATTTTAAATTGTTAATGTAAAAGTTGATTGTTTAAAATCACATTAATGTTCACATTGCTCTTACCGTTTTGATTTTAATTTGTGATAGTTCGTTTTAATTGTATACTTGTATACTTGACTTGTACTGTGTAGAGGCTGCGTTGGCGTTGGAGACTGTTCTCCAAATGGCAAGATTGAGGTATGCGCTTTAACGAGGTCTAAGCCTTGAGGATGGTCTAAGTAAGATCGAGAACCCTTGGCCGATAATTCAAAATATACACTGAAATACACAACAATACATCTCTTTTTATTGCGAAAAAAAAACAAAGAAATTTATTTAAAAAGACATTGCAAAAAAATCACACATCTCAGCTAATCAAGTTCTCCGTTATATCTCATAGCCAGGCAATTTTACACATTTCTTATATACGCGGCATGGCAAAATTAATAACGATACTAAATTTGCTATACTTTTGAAATCACGATAAACTTAAACACGATAATTCTTGCAAAAATTCTCCAAGAGAATCTGCAGGACATGCAGGACACATTAAATCCGACTTGGGGACAAGTTTTACGGTCGTAAATAGATGGAAAGCCATAAACAATTCGTTGACAATCCATTGTACCCCGTCGCGATACAAGTGCGTAAAAAATTGAGTTTCGATTATGTTATTATTTAGAATAATGGTCTACTAGAAAAGAGGGTTTTAACGGCGACATATTTATTAAGTGTTTTTATTGGGGTACGATAAGCTGAAGTAGGTCTTATTAATATATAGGATAACCGCACCAGTAATGGACAGTCAACAGAAATAGGCACTTACTATTTTTGAACCTTAAAATAAGAATATGATTCAAAAAAATAAATATAACGGTGCCATCTTCATGTTCATGCAGGTATTAGGTGTCAATTTTTACGTTAATAAGTTGATAGAGGACCTCGCCACCAAATATGTAAAATTAAAAAACAGTTTATGTTATGATTTTCTTTGATTTATGTTGAAAACTAACTCCTATATTTAAGGTTCGAAAAAACACTTTTTTAAAATAAATTTATACAATATTAAATATATAATATATGCTACTCATACCTATAATAACTAGAAGTATTAATTTTTGATTTTGTGTGTGACATGTTTTGAATTTTGTCTAAATTGGCAGGCCTCAACCTAACTATTTTGATAACAAATAAATACAGGGTGATCAAAAACCAACATTAAATATTAACTGGAAAAAATCGGAAAAAGTCAACTTTTTTAAAAATAACCTCCCTATTTTTATAATGTTATCTTATTTGGCAATACAAATAAATGTGATTTTGAATAAGGTTGTCTATTCAAAAAATTTGTAGTTCTTGAAATCTAGGCAATATGGTATTGTAAAAACGCTATACGGCTTTAAACTTGTGTTATTAGTTGGTCATGATGGCGAAACGCGATGATAGAAAAGAATGGAGCACTATAGAAATGTCACTATTTCCTGCCATGTGACCATTATTAATACAAATTATGCCTATTCTCACTGATGGAAATGTCAGAAGTGCAATTCTGGGAATCTCGGAAAGCTCAATACATAGAATTCTATTGAAACACAACATCCACCTTTATTTAAATATTTTTGGTTCAAAACCTATATATATATATATATATATATATGTATATATATATATATATATATATATATATATATATATGTATATATATATATATATATATATATGTATATATATATATGTATATATATATATATTAGGTTTTTTTCTGAGTGTACAATCAGACTTTTTCACCAACCATGAAACCACTCGTATTGGCTTTGAGGTCATAGCGGGTCTTCATTCTGTCTATTTGTAGTCGTCGTTATATCTTCTCGAAGGTGACCTATAGGACGTTCTTTTTCTGTGGTTCTTTTCGCTATCGTCGTCCCTCTCGACGTACCTTTTGGAACAAAACCTGTAAGACGTTCTTCTTCTATAGTCCCTTTCATAGTCGCAGTCCTTCTCGAGGATGAGCTGTAGAATATTCTTCTTTCCTAGTCCCTTTCAAGGTCACGGTTCCTCTCGCCTCCTTCTCTACGGTGGCTGCAAGTACTCCGTCTATCTCTTCCGTAGCGGTCTTTTCTGCTATTGCCTCCACCAGCACTAATTTGCGGGCAATCTAGGTAAAAGTGATCGTTGTATTTGCACTAGTAACAACGCACGGTATTCGAATAGTACCGGCGACCCGGACCCCTTGTTCTTGGTCTAGCATGGGTCACTCTAATAAAATAACCGCATACTTCAACTCCATCGCAAGCCTTGACGGCAACTGCAACTTTTTCTTAACTTTGTAAACAGCAAATCCAAAACAGGAGATACTATTAATTAACCAGACTTTTTTGGGTTCACCGTAAGGAGCAAAGATTTTTTCCAAGTTGCTCCTTCGTACTTCAACAATTATATCAGAAATATGAAGCCAATAGCCATCAAGATCACTATCAGGAACAGTACTGCTAGCACAGTGGCTTTGTACATGCATAAAAGGTTGTGTTTTTGTTGTCATAGGTTTTTGTTTATTTAAAACTTCTTGCAACTCCCTCATTTACCTCATGAAGATTTTCTCGTTGGTCTTGCGATCACCTTGGGAAACTTTGACTCATCTTATGATTCTTCCTTGGTTCGTTGAGGTCTGTTTGGCTGTTTTACACTGAACCTCATGAAGATTTTCTCGTTGGTCCTGTTATCACCTTGGGAAACTTTGACTCATCTTATGATTCTCCTTGGTTCCCTGAGGTATGTTTGGCTGTTTTACACTGAAACGCATAAGCAATGGTCTCGAAAAAAATAATAAGACCATTCTTATAGTTTGACTTATTTCTGGGTGGCGTAAACCTTCAATAAATCTATTTACTGCTAACTCTTGCTTTATTTCTTCTGGATATGTTGGGTAAGTCAAACTCGTTAGTTTCATTCTTGTTTCATATTATCTTGGCTTGTTTTTATATCTTCTTGGCTTGTTTTCAGTGTCATCAATTCTTGTTTCATATCATCTTCATTTTTTGTCATCTCTTCTTCCAATTATTGTTTCATCTCCTCTTGGCTTTTCTTCATATCTTCTTGGCTTGTTTTCATGTTTTGTATCAACATCAGTATCTGACTTAAACCGATTTAAAAATCCTCTTCCATTTTTGCTTTGTTTTCTAGTTTCTATTGTCATACAATTTCAATTCCCTTTTTTCTTTAATCTCTTTTGGAATTTATTCCACTTCCAATACCAATTTGCTCCAGACGGCCGGTCGATATACACACTGAATTGTATTATAACCTTTTATTTTCACAAATCTGACAATTTGTCAAACAATTCAACTTACTTCAACGACATCTCAAAATAAACTGTTCACGAAAGCCAATCTGGATCCTTTATATACCCTTTTGGCTGATAACAGAAGATTCCCGAATTTTCTAGAAGGATTTTCATACTACATGGCCTAATAAAAGCAAGACAAAGGAGTAATCTGGAAGTTTTTAGATCACGGAGGAATCCGTGAAAGCCGCATAAACATATATATATATATATATATATATATATATATATATATATATATATATATATATATATATATATATATATATATATACAGGGGCGGATCCAGCCTCTCTCCTTGGGGGGGGCGGTGATATCACAAAAGTACAATATGGCAAGCGATAGCAAGTTGTCCCGGGGGGGGGGGGGGGGGGACACCAGCAACATTCCCATTTCTAGTGTAAAAAGCAGGGACGGGGCTATTTTTTTGAATTTGAAGCTCTTGGAGAGGGGAGAGGCGATCACAAGAAAAAACAAGTTTCCGACAGGGGGTGGGAAGATGCGATCAACATACACATTCCTCGTATAAGAGGCAGAATCGGGTATATTTTCCTGTTCTATGTTCCTGAACTCAAAGCCCTTAGGAACAGGAGGGGCGATCGCAAGCATACGCATCCCTATACTCTATTTAAGAACTAGAGAGAGTAATAAAACTGTTACCGAAACCTCCAACGTACCTGCTTCAGTGCCCCCGGTAACTGAGAACTGCCGTAAATCTAATTATATTTAAATATTATAAGCTTTTATAAATTTACTGCAACAATAAAATTTCTAATAATTCAATTTAATTTCTGTCAGTGAGCAAAGTACACCTTACAGTGTATCCTTAGTGATTTATTTTGTTTGTGCTTGTTTTTATATATTATTTGAGATTAGTGAGATACCCAAAAGATGGAGGGCATTTTTTCCTCAACGAAAAACTTATTACGATGAATGTTTATGATGCCTTAAGATATTAATATCTAGATAATAATGTTAAAAGCTCTATTGAGATGTGTTCCAATATAACAGGAGTTCGAAAATCTATCATGTACCGAACACTGACGGAGAAGAAAACGACTGGAATTGTTAGTTATTCCAAGCTATATTCGATCACAGGCAGACGAAAAACCTCGTTGGAAGAAGAGATGTAAACTGTAATAAAAGGAGTTGTACATACATTTTATTATGAGAAGCAGATCTCAACCGTCGACAAAATTCTAACTAAAATCAATGAAGATCGGGATTTGCCTGAAATTAAAAGAACTGAGCTCTGGAAATTGCTGGGAGAACTTAATTTTTATTGGAAAAAACCAGATAGGAAATCTGTTCTTATAGATCGTCCCGAAAGTGTCCGTTGGTGAAGGAAATATCGCTCTCAAATAAAAGGTAGAGTTGCTGGAAATAACACAACTTACAAAATTAATAATTGAACTGGACTTTTGAAAGATTTTTTTGAATAAAGTTACTGCAGATAATTGCGAAAAATCCATATAATAAAAGAATAAAAGATGTGGAAACTCGATCTCATGATCGGTGAGAGAGGAATCAATTATAATTAATTTGAGCGAAGATAGCTTCACTGACTTTGATGACGAATAAGGTACGTAATGTTTACCAGCGTTAACACAATTGATTATTTAAATTTTCTGTAACATATAAAAATTAATGACATTTGAATCCCTTTTTAGTGTTTAATTGTAATTCTGCAGATGGTTTAAGAAATAAATAAACTGGAACGTCAAATTATCCAAAAGGTTTTTAATTAATAATAAAATGACCGATAACCCTAAAAAATTTTTAATATTATATTGACGAATTTATTTTTTTTTATATATGTTTAACTTCTTGTATTTTTGATAATGGGTATTTTGTAAGTATTTAAATTATAACTTAGAATTTTTTGAGAGAAAAAGGCTACGTTTTAGTCTGAATGTGCCTAAAACGGTTTCTATGTCTAAATTAAAAATAATAAAACTACAGTTGTGATTTATGTTAAATATGTCAAAATTATCTATATTTTCTAATGTATGTGAATTATTAAAAAATCATAAGAAATAAAATAATATTATACAAACATTTTATTTTAAGTTTATTACTGAAATAATACTCTATGCCATAAATATTTAGTGATAAAATAGACCTCCTTTTGACGCCTTCCGATGACTATGATAAGGATTAAAATCCTTTTTAACACTTCACACATCCAAATATCTATTGCTATCCAACCCAAATAGTCCATTATTTTAGACCAGTATTTTTGATTATAAAATTTCTAACCGATTCCTATGTGTCTAACAGATTTTGCCAAAGACACCGGACTAAAAAATACAGGTAGTTTGCGAAGAAAAAAAGGTAAAAAATGAAAAACTCTCTCTAGTTCTTGAATAAACTCTAGTATAAGAGGCAAAATCGGGTCTATTTTCCTGAACTCCAAGCTCTTGGGGGGGATCGCCCCCACCGCCCCCCCCCTTGGATTCGCGCCTGTCTCGGAAATTTTCTTTAATAAGACCATTCCTATAGTTTGACTTATTTCTGGGTCGCGTAAACCTTCAATAAATCTATTTACTGCTAACTCTTGCTTTATTTCTTCTGGATATGTTGGGTAAGTCAAACTCGTTAGTTTCATTCTTGTTTCATATTATCTTGGCTTGTTTTTATATCTTCTTGGCTTGTTTTCAGTGTCATCAATTCTTGTTTCACATTATCTTCATTTTTTGTCATCTCTTCTTCCAATTCTTGTTTCATCTCCTCTTGGCTTTTCTTCATATCTTCTTGGCTTGTTTTCATGTTTTGTATCAACATCAGTATCTGACTTAAACCGATTTAAAAATCCTCTTCCATTTTTGCTTTGTTTTCTAGTTTCTATTGTCATACAATTTCAATTCCCTTTTTTCTTTAATCTCTTTTGGAATTTATTCCACTTCCAATACCAATTTGCCCCAGACGGCCGGTCGATATACACACTGAATTGTATTATAACCTTTTATTTTCACAAATCTGACAATTTGTCAAACAATTCAACTTACTTCAACGACATCTCAAAATAAACTGTTCACGAAAGCCAATCTGGATCCTTTATATACCCTTTTGGCTGATAACAGAAGATTCCCGAATTTTCTAGAAGGATTTTCATACTACATGGCCTAATAAAAGCAGGAGTAATCTGGAAGTTTTTAGATCACGGAGGAATCCGTGAAAGCCGCATAAACATATATATATATATATATATATATATATATATATATATATATATATATATATATATATATATATATATAACAATGCAGAATTTCCTAATTATTATTGAAATATATTTTCGAGATTTATTTATATTGATTAACTACTATAGCCAATTAGCAAGCTTTAGTTTGACTAGAACGAATTTTTCCTATATATATATTAATTTTATTATATGTATTGTATGTTTTGTTTCATTTATTTTAATCTATTCACCATTCTTTTGTTAAATTATTTTATTTTTACTGAAATTGGGACGACATTTTAAAAGCCGTTCGGCTTTTCATATATTGAGTTTTTTGAAAATTTTATATGATTGATGTTAAACAAATAAAAAGTTGTTTGGAAAACCTGCTGAATAAAGGATCAAAATTCAAAAGTTAATATTTGTTATATTTTATGAATATATCAGGAAAAAACATTTTACACTACACTAATAAAATCAAAGCCTGAAGTGTAGTTAGTATACTGTGCTATTCTGATTAGTAGTTCTTCTTTAGTATTTGCTAGTTCTTTTAGATGTTCTCAGAAGTAAAAGTCTAAGAGATATAAGTCTGGAGACCTTGGTGGCCATAAAACAAGCCTACCTCAGCCTATCATCGAGGGGCAAAAACGTTAGTTAAGTGTTAACATGCTAGACGGTTAAAATGAGGTGAAACACCATCATGCATGTGCGACATTTGCATTCTTCTATCTAGAGGTCGGTCTCGAATGACCTGCAGCTAGGGTGGGATGTAAAGGACCCAATGGATGCCTAGGCATCGATGATCTAGTATCACCACTCCTTTTTCATTCATTCATTCTATCTAGAGGTAGGTCTTTCAATAAATTATTTAAATTTTGCTACAAAAATTTTATAATAGTCCATTATCAAAATCAAGAAGGTTGATCGGGACGATCAATACTTGGAAGGGGGCAATGTAACGAACTTTATATCAGTATATGCTCGTAGTATTTTTTAGTTTATGTTTGTAATTTGTAGGGTTTCAGGTTTATTTTCTACGAGTTCATAATTTATTTAATTAATTTTATCTTTGGTTAATTTCCTTACGAGACGTTGATAAAAGGAAGTCTGGAACTTTTAGTAAATTTTATTTCCTTATTTTGAACACAGAACCTCTATGACAGAAGGTTTAGAAATCGACAGGTTACCCTTTTTCTTATTTTTGTTACACCATGTAATGTGAACATCCTTCTAGAAAATTAGGGAATCTTCTGGTATCTACCAAAACTGTATATAAAGTATCCAGACCGACTTTCGTGGGCAGTTTAGTTTGAAAGTTCATCGATTTAACTTGAATTATTTGACCAAGCGTCAAGTTTAATAAAAGGTTTTAAAGCAAAACAGTTGTGTATAAATGCCGGCCGCCCGTAACAATATTAATAAAGGTATACTTACAAAACAATTCAAAAAATTATGAAGTTACAATTTGATCATTGAGTCTTAAGGTTTTTGCCTTTATAATAAAGGGTGTTTTTTATAGAAGTATAGAACTTTAAGTTGGCAACACTTTTTTAACTGGCGGTCATTTTGTCAGCTGTCAAGTGATTTATGTTTAGTTTGGTTTGGCATTTCAACATGAATAGACTGACGCCTGAACAACGCTTCCAAATTGTGCAAATTTATTTTGAAAATCATGGTTCTGTTCGAAATACGTATCGCGCACTACGTCCATTTTACGGTCAACATAATCGTCCATCAGAGCAATTAATTCGATTAACTATGGAACGTTTTCGCACCAGGTTTACTCTAAATGATAATACGCATTCACAGAGACGTCGTACAGTGCATACAGAAGAAGTCATTGCTGCTGTAGAGCGTAGCGTAGAAGAAGACCCGAATCAGTCTATCCGCCATTGTGCACATGAATTGGATATGTGTCCATTCACTTTATGGAAGATTTTGAGGAAAGATCTTGGCTTGCGTGCTTACAAAATCCAACTCGTGCAAGAATTGAAGCCACACGATCACCTAGCAAGACGTAGATTCGGTGAATGGGCCCTAAACAAGATTGCCGTTGATCCCGATTTTCATAAGCGAATTTTGTTTAGCTATGAAGCTCACTTTTTTTTGAATGGATACGTCAATAAACAAAACTGCCGTATTTAGAGTGATGATAATCCTCAAGTGTATGTTGAGACACCGTTACATCCAGAAAAACTGACTGTTTGGTGTACTTTATGGGCTGGTGGAATCATTGGTCCGTACTTCTTTAAAAACGATGCTGGTCAGAACGTTACAGTCAATGGTGACCGCTATAGAGCCATGATTACTGACTTTTTCGTTCATCAATTGAACAACCATGATGTGCAGGAGCTGTGGTTTCAACAAGACGGCGCAACATGTCACACAGCTCGTGCCACAATTGATTTATTGAAGGAAACTTTTGGTAACCGCATAGTTTCACGTTTCGGACCTGTGAATTGGCCTCCAATATCGTGCGACTTAACGCCGCTAGACTATTTTCTGTGGAGATATGTGAAATCGCTAGTTTACGCCGATAAGCCCGAAACGATTGATCACTTGGAGGACAACATTCGCCGCGTTATTGCCGATATACGGCTACAAATGTTGGAAAAAGTTATCGAAAATTGGACCTCCAGATTAGACTATATTTAATCGATTGCGAAATGTAAAACTTTATAATATTCCATATGTCTAGAGCCTTCTCCTATTTTAAAGTAATTACTTCCTGTCGCCCTGTATGAGTTATAACTAAGTTTCTAAAACTCACATAATTAAAATATGTTTATTTCTTATTTCATTATCTTAACATGATATTATTTTATTTTAAAATAATATTATGTTTTAACAGGCAAAAGCAAAATAAAAGAAACGAAATATTACCGCGTAACGAGGTAGAAAGAAATTATGGAGTACTTGTATTTACCGAGCGACAAGGATACTTCAGTTCTATATCTAGAAAATTTGTATCTATTACGGAACGGAATGTAAATTTAAAATCATCCACTTCACTTTTATTAAAAAATTATTCCGTTCAGATTTTAAAATGTAACACTTAAGTTAAACAAATTTACCAGTTTTTATTAAAGAGAGTATAAAATGTAAATGATAATTTTTGTATTTAATTATTTTAAATAACCAAGAAATATTATTTGTTTGATATAATATTATAAATAGTAAATAAAGCTTAAAAAGCTTAAGGTAATTCACTGGAGTTTGTATCTATTTTCTTAAAACTTCGGGTGTTCATTATTGACATAATTTTCCGTAAGTTTGCTTAATTTTAGACACCTATATCATTGTCGCAATAAACAGTATTAAAAATACAGCTATACGGAATGTGCGACAAAATCATATATAACTTACAAACTTCTCTTAGTGCATACCATAGGGAGATTTTCCCTGTGGTTTTCTGAATAAAATAACCGATATGAGTAGTGCATTTGACACCTGCGACCATGATTTACTTCTTAAAAAAACTTACTCGTATGGGTGTCAGAAGTCCGGTCAATTCGTGAATCAAAACTTATCTTTCTGATAGAACACAGCAAATTGTCATCAGTGGCGGTAGATCATCGAGTCGGGTCGCGAATAGGGGAACACCACAATGTTCTTGTATTTCACCTACACTTTTTAACCGCTATATTAATGATTCCTGGTACATTGTAATATATGCAGACGACACGAATATTTTGGTTGATAGTGACTCTAGGGTAGACCTATTTGAGAGATCGAATGCAATTATAGAGTATATCAATACCTGGTACAAAAAACAATAGCATTAAATTATATAAAAATAAATCTGTCGTAATGAAAGTTGTTACAAAAAACATCACTTTTAATTTTAATTTGCTTTTAAAAGTTGAAAGAAAATCCATAGGAAATTTGGAATCAACCAGATTTCTAGGATTTTATATAAACTTGAAACTAACCTGGAGTCATCACGTAATGCAGATCCTCCCAAGATTGAGCTGGGAATTTAACACACATATAGGTAGTACGAGATCATCAGAAGCATGGAAATTAGTGAAGTCGCTTAGATGAGATACCTCAAACACGATTAAATTACAACCAATTCCAATTTTAAATAGAGATCACATTATTACACGGAACAGAAGACAGAAAAGAATATATGTCAAACTCACCAAAACAATACAAGGTATAAGTACACCATATAAATATTACCAGGAACATGGTGTGGAAAGCTTTAAAATCAGTGAGTAACAGGAGGGCGGCTGGACCCGAATGAATACCGGCAGGACTGATAAAAATTAGTAGCGAAAAACTGGCCTCATTTCTTAAAAAACTATTTAACAAAATCATAAATAATGGCTATATAGAAAAAAAGCTGGATATCACCAATCCACAAAAAAGGGAAACCTCACTGATGTAAAAATTATAGGTGTATTTCTGTAGCCAGCACAATAAGCAGGATATACGGAAAACTGCTTAGAAACTTATTAGAATTACAATATAGTCCCCATGAAATCGAGGAACAAGCAGGGTTAAGAGGTGGACGATCATGCGTGAATTTCATTCCAGGGGATTTCCTTCAGCATCAATAAAATTACTATCCAGAAATAGTTTCAGTTCTCTTTTATCAACAATAATTTGAATAAGTATGATGGGTTGGAGGATCATCACGGAGCCCATCTTTACCGAATATACCCGAGTAAGTCGGGAACCATACGAGTCTGATTGTGCAGCCATTCTTTATTATGTTGTCAAGTACTTTCCTGTACTCAGACATCAGTCATGAAGCTACTATTTTGGATCCCAAGGTCAATATTGCAGCTCTATTGTCCGAGCATATGTTTGTTAATAGTCCTACTTCTGTTTATGTCCTCTTACAGAGACGACCACATTGTAGAATAGCTTAAATAGTTTACATCGTTATTTGCATTTTTTAAAAGCTTAATAATGCCACTGACTAAAGAAACACAAGACTGTTACTCCAATGCTATAATTTTAACGCTCCTAAAATGGATACAACGATAGGACACAACTCATTCATCACTACAATGTTGTGAATGATTGAATATCAATAACAAAATATTATATACATACATTTGAAAAAAGCATAAAAGAATTTAAATTGTTGGATTTCCGTTCAAAACGTGGCAATGTTACATATCTCTTCTTACCAACCAAAGAGGATAAACTCCTCCTTGATACCTTAATTAATGCACGGTTACCCCTTCCTAGCGACATTTTACTGAAATCACAACGCCAATTCTTAAATATCACTAATAAGGTGCTACATGGTTTTATAGAAAAACGAGTTCAAAACTACAAACTAGAAGGTGACCTGAATATATTTGTTCTTTGAGGAAAGAGAACCTCTATAACAATGGTATAATATAGACTTATTTTTAAAAAATGCTCACAGTGCTATATTTATGACATGATAAAATCCTAGTTTTTGAATGTTCCTTCTAAATATGACAACACTGCACGTCTCTTTGGCATAAAACACCTCTTCAATGTATTGTGGTTGTCTAATTTAACCTATGATGAAACCACTGCTATAAGGTCTCGCAAAATATCAGGGATATTTTGTGTATAGTATTGTCTGCTCTCGCTTTATCAAACTCAGTTTTATTTCGTTTGTTTTTTGAGTTCAGTGGTACAAAGTAAAAGATTAAATTACAAACATTATAAACAATAATATAGTTTTTTGTATAGTAAATAAATTTTGCTGTTTTAGGGCGCTTGATATATAGGTAAGTTCTGATATTTATTTTTAAAAAATATTTTTAAATTTTACTTACAGGAAAGGTTTTCATGGGTCATTTGGGTCTACCTTTAATTTTTTCATTCTGTAATATGTTGGAATATGCCCAAAAAATATCCGATACGAATTTTTTTATGTCATGAGTTGCATTTTTATGTAACGTATAATTTAAAAAGCTGTTTTTTCAAGAAAAAACATGCATATTATTAAGTTTACGAAAAGAGATTGATACACATAATTTTTTCAGTAATTACTCGCTTTATATTAGTTTATAGGGGTAAAAACATTATTTCTTTTCATTGTTTTCATTTTGGAAATGTTTAAACTTACCTAAAAGGTATTGTCATTTGTAAGAGCGTGGAATGAATTTTTTATAGGAGTGATAACGTTTCTTTACACTATTTCCATTCTATAACTCTATAAAGTTATTTATTTCAGTCAAAAACTCGATAGTTGTATACTATTTTCAAAAATTAGGTTAGATATTGACTTTTTTCACAATAATATTTATCCTGTGGAATATTTTATTTTAATTATATTTAATTTTTTTCTAAGAAAAACTAATACTGTCATGACATTAATTACCAATATATAAAGGGGTTAACTACACACTTAAGGTTTTCTCTGAAAATAAGTCTGTTTTTGGTAGTGCTTATGTCATATGTTGTATTTCATAAAATATTATATACTTACTTGATGTGTATTTTTATATCCTGAGCTGCACGTCTAAGAGGTGAAAATCATCCCCAATGTGGACACAAAAATAAAATGTTATTCATAACTTTTATTTTAAAGAAGAGTTTTTTCATAAAATTGCTTGCAATAAGAGAAAAATACTCTTTTAAAAGTTTTGGGACAAAATAAATATTTAGTTCGTCTTAAATTCTGTGTCTTGAGTTTTAAAAAATTAATTTTTGATTCTTAATTTACATCTCCAAAATCCCCCAATACCGATTTTGAAAGAACTAGAGATATGTACATTTTTAGTCTGACATATTTCATTCAGCCTATTGAGTTTGCAGGACTTACTTTTACAGCCACCAGTTTTTGGAAAAATCCAAAAAAAAATTTTAAAGCTTTAAATTGCGTTCCCAAAAACACCCATTATCAATTTTGGAGAAAGTTAGAAAAATATAAAATTTTTAGTCATTTATATTGAATTAAAAGAAAATTATTTGAAAGTCTTAAACTGTAAACTCAAGAAACACCCATTAATAATTATTGCGCAAAATCGAGAAATGTTAAATTTTTAGTCCGTCATATTAAATTTTTCAAAAATAGTTTTATATTCGTATCTTATACCCTCACAAATCACCCAATACCAGTTTTGGACAAAATTAAGAAATATAAAATATTTAGTCCTCCATTTTGGATTTAAAAAATTAATTCGGTATTTGTTAGCCCGAAAACTCCCCCATATCAGTTATGGAGAAAATTGGACAAGATTAAATTTTTTGTGCCCCATCTTGGATTTTACTGAACCAATTCTGACCAAAATGAAATGGGACTAATGCAGAAACTTCCTTAACATAACGCAAAAAATTTCATAAAAATCGGTTCCGGAGTAATCGACCTACATAAATAAATAAGTATGTAAATAAACCAACAATATATATATATATATATATATATATATATATATATATATATATATATATATTGTTGCGTAGTGTTTCACGGATGGGAACATGTCATTCAGTATTAATCCGGGAATACATCCGTTCGTTCGTTTGGTTTCCTGTAGAGTTTGCAGACGTTTCGCCAAAATCCCATTTGGCATCTTCTGTGCTTGGTGATTGTAGATCAACTGTTGATCTACAACAAGTATATTTCTAAATAATAACAAATCTAAATGGATAATAAATAGTACTGTTTCATATCCATAAAAATCAATATAAGTATAAAATAATCGTCTGAATCATGGCAATATTTGCTTTGACAATGTCAATGAATTATAAACGGAAGGATAAAAAACTTATACCCATATTTTAGGTTTACTATCCAACACGACAACACTGCATCGGCTCATGTCTGGCTTCTTTACTACTATTTACTATAACAAAATTTATTGAATGAGTTGGATGTAATACTTGGAAATTTCTCATCTTGCGCTCTCGCCAAAAATATCAAAAATAGTTGCCATGGCGTCCATAAGTGGTGAAAGTCTTGTATTTATTTAATCAATGCCAATATACATGTAGTTTACATGAAAAGAACTTCACATATTCATATATGTCTCCATGTCGAGACATTTTCCCTCAAACATGACATGGGAAATGTAGTTTACTCAAAATAAATTTAGTTCCGCTCTAATTAAATTTTGGTGAAAGTTATAATAAATGGGCACACTTAAAATGGTTAAAAAACTTTTTTTATTACCTATCAGATGAGTCGGGGATGCCGTACCCGTGTTCATGTTTTAAACTAATTTTTACGGCCCATAAGATATTTTAAATATAACATATATTTTAATTATAAGAGCGTGAGAAGCTCTTCAACGATAAATAAAAAATTTCACTAAATTCACTAAAATTAATTTTTTTATTGGTAAATGAGCTTATATTTTAGATTAAGATTCAACACCTAATTCTTTTTGAAATTTTTTTACATCAATCGTTAAAATATTTCTCTCTAACTGGCACGACACAGTCAGAAAGATGAAATTGAAAATAAAAAAGTATTTTTAGTTCCTAGAAAATTTTTCTCTAAAAATGGAAAAAGAACTACCCACGTTTTCGAAGCTCTCATAAAAAGGTATTTTATCTTCATTCAAAATATCTGTTGAAGCGAAAAAGTGACACCATGTTACAGATTTAATATTAGTCTGAGAATCTGTCGATCCATCTTATAGCACCGTATCGGAAATATGT
This sequence comes from Diaprepes abbreviatus, assembly GCA_034092305.1. NCBI lineage: Eukaryota > Metazoa > Arthropoda > Insecta > Coleoptera > Curculionidae > Diaprepes > Diaprepes abbreviatus. The sequence continues at coordinate 8,674,798 of JASJET010000129.1, forward strand.
TACTCCTTTTTTAGTTAAGTGTTGATATATTGCATATTTTTGTACTTTTTTATATAACGGTCAGACTTTTTAGAGAAACTTTAATTTTTTATGATTGAATTGCAAAAATATTAAATTTATTTGTGTCATTAATAAACGTTGCAAAATTTATACATATTGTGATTTTCTTTTAAATGTTCCTATGTTAATACATCACATATTAATACAAGAGACAAACTTTTTTAAATTTTATGTTAAATGGTATACCAAGACATTCATTATCTTGTATTTTATGAAGTGTTGTGCAATAAAAATTGAGTTTTGTAGAACATTGCATTGTTATCAATTTTTTAACAAAGAAACATAACAATCTTAAAAATATTCACCAACAAATGATTAGTCCTTTAGGAAACTGAGGTTCCGTTATATTGTGAACTATATCATCATCATCAGCCCATTTCTGACCACTGCTGAACATAGGCTTCCTCAAGAGATTTCCATCCTCCTCTATTTTGAGCCACTGCGATCCAGTTTGTTGTTATTCTTTTGAGGTCGTCTGTCCATCTGGTCGGTGGTCATCCCTGACTGCTTTTGTCCGCTGTCAGTCGCCATTCCAAAACTCTTTTCGTCCATCTGTTGTCCCCTATTCTAGCCATATGTCCGACCCATCTCCACTTTAACCTTGCAATGCGCACAATGACATCATCTACCCCCGTTTTCCTACTAACTTCCTCGTTTCGGACCCGATCTCTCAGAGACCCTCCAGCATGGATCTCTCCATTCTGCGTTGTGTTATTTGCAGTTTCTTAGCAGTTGTTTTCGTCAATGTTAGTGTCTCCGCTCCATATGTTAAGACTGGGAGAACACATTGGTTAAAGGCTTTCCGTTTCAGGTTTATTTGTATATCTGTCTTGAATATATCCCTGAGTTTTCCATAAGCAACCCATCCCAAAGCTACTCGTCTGGATAGCTCACACGTCTGGTTGTCCCTGCCAATCCGAACTTCGTGAACAAGGTAGTTATATTTCTCGGTAATTTCGATGATTTCATTTTCTATTTTTATAGGCTCACTTAGTACTAAATTCGTCATTATTTTTATTTTGTTATAATTTATCTTCAGACCTGCTCTTTGTGTTGCCTGTTGTGGTTCTTCTAGCATTTCTCTGACTTCTTGTAGATCGTCTGATATTAGGACTATGTCTTCAGCGAATCTAAGATGACTCAATCTTTCCCCATCTATAACATTGCCTTTCTCTTCCCAATTCAAAGCTTTAAATACATGTTCTAGCACTGTCGTAAACAGTTTTGGGGATATTGTATCTCCCTGTCGAATTCCTCTGATTATTTTTATTTTCTTCGTTATGGTGTGTAAGTTAATTGTTATTGTTGGGTTTTTATAAATATTGTAGATGATGTTGGAATATCTTTGGTCTACCCTGCATTCTTTTAATGCTCTTAAAATTGTCACCAATTCCACAGTATCGACAGCCTTATGAAAGTCGACAAAGACAAGATTTAGTGGTTGGTTGTATTCTACAGTTTTTTCCAATAAGTGTTTTGATACATTGCAAATGGTCGTTTGTCCCGCAGCCCGAACGGAAAATAGCTTGTTCTCTAGCTAGTAAAGATCCAGTTAAATCTCTATCCTATTGGTAATTATACGATTGTAAAGTTTATATAGGTGGCTCAATACTATAGTATTTGTCGAAATAGCTTCAGTGGTTCCTTGATTGCATTGAAGTTGACCCAAGAAGTGAAGGAATTCCAGACCCAACTAATCCTAATTTTTAATTATGTATTTTCTACAAGAAGAACTTCACCAAGTTATAACGAAATCAAAATTAGTTCGCCGACACTTAATGATTTCATATAGAATGACTTTTATGTAAGCGAAACATAGGAAATTAGGTAATTTTATAATAATAATATCACTTCGCACATGCTGTGAAAGCTGCTGTTCTTTTTTCATATTGAATTTTACAAACTTTTGTTCAAAGCTGTTTTATTTATTAATTAACGCTGGCCTTTTCCGTGGAAACTTTTTCCTTAATTTAACCACAAAAATGGGAACTTGTTATTTTGGAATTTCTTTATTAAATATGTGTAATGTGTATTCTTAAACGAACTGATACTTTTTTTATTACTGATTTTAGTACTTGTTTGTATAAAAAAAGCATGGAACAATCTAAACATTTTTAAAATAATGTATTTAGTCTAAAAACGACTTTTTTATATTACACGTCAAAAAAGATAGACAAATGTCGTATTTGATTCTTTTAAATGGCAACTTTGTAGCTTCTTTATTATCACAAATATTCTACATAGTTTTAGAGAACTCTATACGTCTATTAAAGTTATCATAACAAATAGTGTTGTGAAAAAATTAGGATTTGCACATAACACCGACGAATGACGATTATTTATAGATTCTTCTAAAATAAGTTTAAAAGCAGTTCTGTTCCTTAATGGCAACAAATGATCCTCTATTCCTCTTGCATATGCAGTCGATATGAAGGAAACATACGAGAGTATGTCACTTATGTTTGTTTGAAGGTCATAGACAATGATGTTTCTTGCGAAGTAGTAGATATCTGTTCGAGTTCCATTGTCTTTTTTTTTGTTGAATATCACGACGCTAGCCGTTTTCAAGTGACTGAGATGGGTGCATTCATATCTGCTATGGCAGAATTCCATTTTTTATGCTGCATTTTGTTTTAGTTTACAATTACTAAGAAGTGGTTTCCACACTTCCCTCATATCTGAGGATGGTTTACTAAAACAACTCGGGTTCTGATGTATAACCGCGGCTTCATTGAATTTTCGTTTTCTCCAATGTTGTTCTCGGTGTAGTATGTTAGCTTCAGACCATTTTATGGGGTGTCCATTAGTCCAGGCATGGTTGGCGGCACCAGATTTTTCTGTTTTTCCTCGAGATGTGCATTTTTGGTGTTCTTTGATCCTTATGTCAAGAGGTCTCTTTGTTTTGCCAATGTAGGAATTACCACATTCACATAGTATCTGATATACACAGTTCTTCATATCTCTTTGAGTTGTTGGTTTGACCTTAGTGAGCTGACTTCTCAAAGAGTTATTTTGAATTGAAAACAACGTTGATTTTATATCGTTTTCCTATCCTTCTGACTTTTTCTGAAATGCCTTTAATATAGGGGATGTTCAATACTGGTTTTCGTTCTTCATTCGTTGTCGATATTGTCCTATTTCTGCGTTGTTCTAAAAATTTATTCACTAGATATACTAGGTATCTGTGGGCTGTCAGATCATTTTTAATGTAATCTATCTCTTTCATCAAGTTCTCGTTGGAGCTGCAGAGAATTAAGGCTCTATCTACGAGATATCTTAAAATATAAAAAAAATAAAGACAATGGAAGTCCAACAGATATCTACTACTTCGCAAGAAACATCATTGTCTATGACCTTCAAACAAACACTAGAAGCCCGGTATGGACCCGGTATAAGTGACAAATTTTGAGGCTACGAGAAATCCCAGATTAAGCTTACAAAATAGGAGACGCACATCCAGTTTCTACGATAAGCATGAGATCAAGGAATAATACCATTGTTTCCGTATAAAGCCTCAAGTTCCAGGACAACGGGCAAACAGGATATTGGAAAATGCTAGTAAGGCATTAATACGTTCACAGATAAACTATCATCGTTTCAAGAAAGCAACACTACTAGAGGACATTCGTAACGGTTCGAAGAAATTAAAGAATATACATTAGAAGAAGACTACGCCCCCATTCTAAGAAAAATTGACGCTATTTGTGACAAAGTGAGAACAAAACAAAAAATCATACACCAAAAGAGATTTTCCAAACACCAGAACAGATAAGAACGATAACAGCCATCTTAAAGCCAGAGGACAATTGTTAATATATTTGCCAAGGAATTAACCTCAGCGGAAAACTCACTACTTGCCAAAGGTTTAAACTAACCTCAGCGGAAAACTCTACAAAAATCTAGAAAAACCGAACCAAACATCAGCAAAGACGAGAAAACTGCCCTAGCTAACCTACAGAAGGACTCCAGTATTAAAATTCTACCAGCGGATAAAGGAAATGCTACAGTAGTAATGAATGCTGAGACATACAATCAAAAAATTGACGACGTTTTAAGGAAAGGAAATTATACATCTCTTGCTAAAGATCCCACATCTGCAATTAAAGGAGGAATTTATCGCGTTCTTAATAAACATGAACGATATATTCCTAAGAGGATCCGGACTCAACTGACACCAAACCATGGCAAAACTCCACATCTTTATGGACTCCCGAAAATACATAAGCAAGACATGCCCTTACGATCTATCATGAGTTCCCGGAACTCTCCGACTTCTGAACTTGCCAAATTTCTTCTTCCAATCCTGAGACCATTACAAGAAAATACATCGTCCTGGGTTAAGAACTCGCAACATTTCGTGGAAATTATACGTGAAATAGTACAACCAGAAGACCATTTTATTAGCTTTGACGTGGAAAGCCCATACACCCATGTTCCAGTTAAGCATTCACTAAAAATCATAAGAAAGAAACTTGAAGAAGACCAGACCTTAGCAGAAGGAACATCTTTACCCCCGCAGGCCATTATGGACTTGTTGGAAAGTTTTTTGACTAATTCTTATTTTCAAGAAAAGGAAAAATTCTACATCCAGGATGATGGACTACCGATGGGATCTTCACTCTCACCGGTGGTCGCAAATATTTTCATGGAAAGATTCGAGACGCTTGTAATTGAATCCACAACTAAGGAACCAAGATTATGGCTCAGATACGTAGACGATACTTTTATTATGGAGACGACGAAGAACTTCGAAACTTCCTTTTTCATCTCAACAATATCAGCCCAACTATTAAACTCACAATAGAGAAAGGAGTGAAAATAAATTACCATTCTTAGATGTCTTGGTTGAAGGAAATGGCAGACAAATTCGAACTTCGGTTTACAAAAAAGCCACGCACACAGGACAATATCTTAATTATTCATCTAATCACTCCAACAACACCAAACAAGGAATTATAAGAAATCTCGTAGATAGAGCCTCAACTCTCTGCAACTCCAACGAGAACTTGATAAAAGAAATTACATTAAAAATGATCTGACAGTCAACGAATACCCAATACGTCTAGTGGAAAAATTTCTAGAACAACACAGAAATAGGACAATATCGACAACGAATGAAGAACGAAAACCAGTATTGAATATCCCCTATGTTAAAGGCATTTTAGAAAAATTTAGAGGAATAGGAAAACGATATAAAAATCAGCGTTGTTTTCAATTCAAATAACTCTCTGAGAAATCGGCTCACTCGGGTCAAACCAACAACTCAAAGAGACATGAAGAACTGTGTATATCACATACCATGTGAATGTGGAAATTCCTACATTGGCGAAACAAAGAGATCTCTTAACGTAAGGATGAAAGAACACCAAAAATGCACATCTCAAGGAGAAACAGAAAAATCTGGAGCCGCCAACCATGCCTGGACTTATGGACACCTATGTGGTGGTCTGAAGCTAAAATACTACACCGAGAACAACATTGGTGAAAACGGAAATTGAAAAAAGTCGCGGTTATACATCAAAACCCTAATTGTTTTAGTAAACCATCTTTAGATATAAGAGAAGTGTGAAAACCACTTCTTAGTAATTGTAAATTAAAACTAAATGCAGCATAAAAATGGGATTTTGCCATAGCAGGCATGACTGCATCCATCTCAGTCACTCTACTGCATTTACTTTTAGTATAAATAGTCATGTAGCTAAGGGATTTATTTAGTTTCACTTGAAAACGGCTAGAGACAACTACTAGCCGAAACGTCGTGATATTCTACAAAAATAAAGACAATGAAAGTCCAACAGAGATGTATTACAATAAGCTATGATACGTATAAGTGGCACTAATTTTCGAGATAAACCGAAATAAGTGATCATTTTTGTTCCTCCATTTAGTTAGCACAAGGTTGCCAATGTTTACATCGAGATATATTATATAGGATGCCGAAATATACACTTTTCAATAATAAAACGCTGGTTACACTTTTTTCGCCGCATTAAGTCTAATTTCCATGGAGTAGTAATGGATTGCTTTGATTTTATTGTACTATTGATAAATTGCGTGAGGTAATTAACCAATCTAGTTAAGGCTATTAACGTAAGAGTATTTCACTGGAATGTATGAACGAAAAGAGGCGGAAAAATGGGGTCTATAAAATTTTTTTGGTCTTTTTCATAAAAATTTACAGGGGTCTTGGTGCGGGAGAAGCCGCGACGTGTAAATGATAATTAAATATAATCAGTATATTTACAATTAAGCTGAAAATTAAATTCTATTAATCTGCGTATTTAAAAATGTAAATCAGTTATTATTGTATATTTACATCAGTAAAATATTCGTAACCTCTTGAAATTTGGCTTTTAAGAATTATTTCATAAATCATTTGTCAGAATATCTTCTAAATTTTACACAGCGACAGGAACACAATATTACTTAATAATTTCGGCAAGCTTTTTAAAGTATAGCCCATAAATCCCGGTAGCTTTTAGCGTGAAAATATTAAAAATCAATACTCCATTATTCTATTTACAAGGCATCGTTCAAATATCAAAAGCGGCACAAAAGAAGCTTTAGACAATAAATACACTTTTGCTTCTGATTTTAAAAAGAATTTTTTACTTCTTTTTTAACAATTTTATCGAAACAAAAAAATAACAAGGTGACGTATTTGATAATCAACTCAAAATGTGTAAATAACAAGATTATTCAATGAGTATCAAAATCATTGTTATATTAAGTATTATTGAAATGTGACGAGGGGAACAGTGTGACCTGTCCTTCTAATGAAGAATATCACGCTTGAATTCGTCTCAAAGCGGTGCTAATGTGAAGTAGGGTGTCAGAAATGTCAATTCTGAGTATTTTAGCTCGAAAAATATTTTTCAAGAAACAAAAGCCAATTTTTTGTCGTAAACTAACTTAAAAAAATATTTATACCGAGGTGTGATGAAGAAACGCATCAACTTTCTATATGGAACACCGCATAGTTAGTGTTTGTTTGAAGGTCATAGACAATGATGTTTCTTGCGAAGTAGTAGATATCTGTTGGACTAGTCGTTGTCAAGTGAAACTAAATAAATCCCTTAGCTACATGACTATTTATACTAAAAGTAAATGTAGTAGAGTGTGACTGAGATGGGGGCAGTCATGCCTGCTCTGGCAAAATCCCAATTTTTTATGCTGCATTTAGTTTTAGTTTACAATTACTAAGAAGTAGTTTCCAAACTTCTCTTATATCTAAAGATGGTTTACTAAAACAACTCGGGTTCTGATGTATAACCGCGGCTTCTTTGAATTTCCGTTTTCTCCAATGTTGTTCATGGTGCAGTATTTTAGCTTCAGACCATTTTATGTGGTGTCAATGAGTCCAGGCATGGTTGGCGGCACCAGATTTTTCTGTTATTCCGCGAGATGTGCATTTTTGGTGTTCCCTGATCCTTACGTCAAGAGGTCTTTTTGTTTCGCCAATGTAGGAATTGCCACATTCACATGGTATCTGATAAACACAGTTCTTCATGTCTCTTTGAGTTGTTGGTTTGACCCTAGTGAGCCGACTTCTCAGAGAGTTATTTGAACTTAAAACAACATTGATTTTGTATCGTTTGCCTATCCCTCTAACTTTTTCTGAAATGCCTTTAACATAGGGGATGTTCAATACTGGTTTTCGTTCTTCATTCGTTGTCGATATTGTCCTATTTCTGCGTTGTTCAAGAAATTTATCCACTAGATATACTGGGTATCCGTTGGCTGTCATCAAGTTTGGAGTTGCAGAGAGTTAAGCCTCTATCTACGAGATTTCTTATAATTCCTTGTTTGGTGTGGTTGGAGTGATTAGATGAATAATTAAGGTATTGTCCTGTGTGCGTGGCTTTTCTGTAAACCGAAATTCGAATTTTTCCGCCATTTCTTTCAATATAATTATCTTTCAAAATAAATTACCATTCTTAGATGTCTTATCACACTGTCCATAGAAGGTACATTTATTACATTTTGTCGGGGAGTTATTAATAGAACATCTTATATCTTCAGCGCAATACCCGTTGCCTCTTATTAGTCATTTCTGTTTCTGATTTCAGTGATGGTTCGTCACATATTGCAAGTGCTCTTTGTACCAAAGAGTTTGGATTGTTTTTAAGAAGGATGGTATTGTATATGTTGATTTTCTGTACACAGAATTTCCTTGTCTTTCCTTTGTACTAATACATCAAGAAAGGGAAGGGCCCTATTTGATTCAGTTTCCATAGTAAATTTTATGCTAAGTTGTTTTTGATTTAGAGGGTCCAGGAAATCATGGAGGTAATGAGCGCCATGCGGCCAAACTACAAACGTATTATCTACATATATGCACCAAAATTTAGGTTTTAGAGGAGCAGAAGACATCACACGTGGAAATCGATTGTAACGTAGGATCAAAGTTCGCTGAGCACCAATCGAGTATAAATACCAGGCTATTGCTCCTCGATAATCTCATGGAGTCAAGATTCTTGAAGATTCCTCGTGCTATCGTAGATGAAACGTCGGCTAATATTTCCAATTTGACACGATCTAAACCCAAGAATCATGATTTTCAATTCGACATTTTGAATTGTTAGGAAAGTTGTAGAGCATCAAATTCCCATAAATTTGGTATTCTATACAATATCATATACAACTAAAAGTTCTTGAAATAGATCGAAAAGAGGGAAAAGCTCTTAGTCATATGGGTGATATCGCTAGTTCATAGGTGGAATTCATTACATAGTACGATTTATAAAGTTAATTAATAATTTAATATTTTAATTATAAAGAAACTTTAACAAATCATATTAATCTAGAATCGATGGTGAAAATAGTACTTTAACCTTTTATGAAGTCAAATTAAAAGGTGTCAAAAACAAATAAACTTTGCATCACATGTGACCAAATTTAAGAAGACCTATTTGGATTTTGTAGAAAAACACACATTTAATATGGCGCTATTTTGAACAAAATATGTCTGGGATGAAGCATTGTCAAAACTAAGAAGTTTTATATAGGTTACGTTTACTCTTATTTTGCAACAGTGATGCAATTTACAAGATATCGACAAAAAAATCTAAATTATTTTATACAGCTGAAATTTTGCATACGGGCTAAAAATTGCATTTACCAAAACCTTTTTTAATAACCTTTTTCTATATTTTGAGACATAACTCCATATATATATATATATATATATATATATATATATATATATATATATATATATATATATATAGGTTTTGAACCAAAAATATTTAAATAAAGGTAGACGTTGTGTTTCAATAAAATTCTATGTATTGTCTTGTCTTAACGATATCATGGTATATGCCGTAAAATATCCCAGAATTGCAAATATGCCGGCGATGTTACGACATAAATATAAGCTAATTTTTGACCCCAAAAAATTGTTAAGGCATGTTTCATCCTGACACTGCTGGCGGACTCGTCAGTGGCTTCCACCAATCCCTTTCCTAGACACCCTTGTTTACGTACTAAATTATTTTTAGATGTTATATTTAAAGTCATTCCTTTACGGGACCTATAGGTAAGATATTGCACCTATCGGTGGTCGTTCATTTAACAATATATATATATATATATATATATATATATATATATATATATATATATATATATATATATATATATACTACAGTTATTGGGGATGTAGTCTGTTTAAATTTGTAGGTCTTGGTAAGGAGAAAAAACCCTTTTTTGATTCTGTCAAGCTTTCGAGAACATATTTATATCTTCTTCAGGACATCTCTACAATTATTAATTGAATAGTTAGAGTATTAACCTCACTTATAATTATTAAGTAACTCACCAATATGATTTGAATATGAAACAAGTACACGTTCGCAAAACAGAGGGAAATCCTAACATAAGCACTTTTTAACCATCTTTAGAGGCATATTTTGATAAAATTGAAAAAAGTTGTTGAAATTCTAGAAAATTCGAAAACAGTCAAACATCCTACTGGACTACTCCACCATTTCAAAGTGACACCCGTCATGTGTCAACGGGGAAGTGTCGTGGGTAGTATAATTAGTGGGAGAAAATACAAAATATAAAATGAGATTCAGCAGAAATAGAATATAAAGTTAAGAAATTACTTGTTTAATATTTTTCTACATAATATAAGAGAATTTAATGAAACAAACTATTCATCTGGAGATCGATTGTCCAGGAGGCTCAAATACTTTTCTTTTTCCAACATTAAAATATAAGTCTAAATGGCACTCAGACACTAGGTGTCACTTTTCAAAGAAGAGTCTTTTGTGATAAACAAGAACTCTTTCCAGAATCTCAGTGTCATTCCAGTTAATATTGTGATCTTGATAAAAACATGTTCAACCAGAGCACATGAGGGCAAACCATTATTAATATCACTACGATGGGAAGTGAGTCTGCCTTTGAGGCTTCTGGAAGTGTGGCCTATATAAACTAATTGACAGTTGAAACAGCGAACCTTGTAAACTATGCAGGACGTCTCGTTCAGCTGTAACGGTGTTTTGGTTTTGGAATAAATTTTAGAGAGAGTAATAACACAATAATCCTAGTTTGGAATATTGTTTCTTGATATATATATATATATATATATATATATATATATATATATATATATATATATATATATATATAATTTTTGGTTGAAACTTTTTTCATACAATTTTTAATTTTCGAGATAAAATGGATACAAAAAAGTGATCATTTTTGTTCCGCCATTTGGTTAGCACAGAATTTCCAATGCTAACAACGAGATATGTTTTATAGGATGCCGAAATATATATTTTCAATAATAAAATACCTTGTTACATTTTTTTTTCGCGACAAACATCTAATTTCCGTGGAGTAGTCATGGATTACTTTGATTTTATTGTACTATTGGAAAATTGCAAGAAGTAATTAACTGATCTATTTACACTGAGGCTATTAAAGTAAGAGTATTTCACTGGAACGTAGGAATGAAAAGGGGCGGAAAGACATCGGAAGCTATAATGGATTATGTGCACTATGTGAGAGTCTGTAAGTAGACTTTCACTACCCTTCATAAAAGACGGCACAAAAAACAATTTTTTGATACTGATTCGATTGATGCCTTGATAAGAGCTTCAGAGATATCGGATATGATGCTGTGAATGGCTTTTTCGAGAGTAGAAATTTTCAAAATTAATTTGCTGATGTTTTTTTTTTCAATTTTAATTTAATTCGTGTTTAAATCGGATGCTGTTTCATTTCATTTTTGTATTAGCTTTAATTTAATTAGTACAAGTAAAATATTTTAAATGAATAACTTCCTTTCTGGAATCCAGATTGTTCCACCGCAAGAGCTACAAATTTATCCCCTTCGAACTTTAATTTCCAAAAATAATAAAGCCTTCCATAAACAGATAATGTGTTATGTCATAAATTAAAACTACCTTAAAACTATTAACAAAAATTTACACAACCCATTATCTTATAAGTTTATGTTAAAAGATCTGGTAATGGGTAAGTATAAAGTGGGCAATTTATTTCAAACCATATATAAAATTTTAATACCCAAACACAATATAACTTTAACAGCATATGTGTATACAAAATTTTAACGTCCACTTGTAACTTACATAGCTGACCTCATAAATGTTTTATCCAAAACTTTATAGGATAATAAATTCCAGAAACCGGATAATGGTATATAATCACTTCCAAGCTTAGTTTATTATACTAGGGCGAGATAGCGTAACTGTGATTTGTTGGAATCGGAGAAATTGGTAGTTTGCTGCTAGTACATTTACTAAAATTATTACTTTGAAAAGAGTTCGAAGTTGAATGATGGCATGGGCATGTTTTTTTAAATCCTAAATGAACAACAAAAAGTAACTATTTCAAATAACATTCTTTTAACACAATAAACTTTTCTCAGTGGTGTTCAGTAGCTTCGATAGATACTCTCTTTATAATGAGAACCATGGAATTCCTCAAAATATCCAACAACCGCAGGTTTCATCCTTCTTCTTCTTCTTCTTCTTCTTTCTAATATGGTATTCTGCCACATTAGTAGGCTAGTGCTTGTTCATTGCCAATACGTCCTCTCCAGAGGAAGAGATCCAGTATTTTCTACATCTCTGGTCTTCCTTGTTTTGCATGACTTTCATTATTTTTATGTTTGTTCTAAAATATTCTTCTTTGTCTTACCCACTTTCCTATGTCCTGTATTCCGCATTGTTTTGGAATATCTTCATTTCGTACAGTACTTTTCTCACTGGTGTTCAGTAGCTTCGAAACCCTCTTTATAATGAGAACCATAGAACTCCTCAAAATATCCAACAACCGCAGATTTCACTCTTCTTCTTCTTTTTATTTCTAATATGGTATTCTACCACATTAGTAGGCTAGTGCTATAGAAACTGTCAGAAGTAAAAATAATGGGTTAGTTTTTAGCAACCAAGACTTCGAGTCTCCCACAAGCCACCCTCCGAAAATATCAAAACCTAACTCTAAAGGTCTTGGAAGATATAAATCCACATTTCCTTCTGAAATTAAAAAACAGCTTGTTGACTATTTAATTTTTGTCTCGATACGAGTGTCAGTTCAAAAACTGGCTTTTCAGTAAGCAGGAAAAAAATGGATTATTGCACACTTTTAACATAAACAAAGGCGCAATAACTAGAAGGCTTTTTAAGGACAAATATAGACATATATTTGGAGCAAAGGCTTTCAATAGATCACAGGTGTCCAATTTTCTAAGTATCTAGTCTAAATATAAACTTGATAAAATTTACAATGTTGGAAGATGTCTGAAGTTTTCTTAAAATGGCTTCATCATTTCCACAGCTATGTAAAATTCAGCACTGAAGATAAGGTAATTATAATTGCTGATGGACATGCTAGTCACAAGGGAATAGATGTCTTAAACTACGCGCAAGAAAAAAGCATAAAATTATTTGCCGACAAATTCACTACATACATCATATGCAGCCATTAGATGTTTGTTTTTATGGTCAATTGAAAACATACTTTCACCAGGAAATAACAACAATAGTTTAGATCACACCCAGATAAAGAAGTGACACATCTGCAAATCGGTGGTTTATTTAATACAGCATATGGACAGGTAGCTAACATTCAAAGTACATGTCATGGCTTCAAAATCACTGGTCTTTTGCCTGAACCCCGATATCCTTCCTGATTACATGTTTAATCCAGCAGACACTACAGATACAAAACTGGCACCCAAAATGCTATCAGTAATAAAAATTCAATGATAAAAACTCCAGATGTTCCTTCTGACGAAACCTACCTACCGTCAACGCAGCAAATCCTGGTCCATCCTCAAAGTCGTTATCTTTTCCATTAGATGTTTTATCCCCTGCACAGAAAGGAAAATTTGTCAGTGATCAGAGCAAGCGGAAGCCAAAGAAAAGAAAGTTGCACCTTATACTCACTTCTACCCCAAACATTGAAAAAATCAAGAAAAAAATAGCTCCAAAGAAACTACCAGAAAGAAGAAAGGCTGTTATAAAGACACTCTTTAAGATAGACAGCAGCGACAATGAATCTAGCCTAGTTAACGACAACTCACAGGAAGATGAAGGTGGCTATACTTGTATTAACTGTAATGGACTCTATTCACGTTCCAAACCTGGTGAAGGTTGGTTGAGGTGCATGCATTGTGCCCGTTGGATTTAAGCTGTCCAAGAGAACTAACCGTTTTATTGGTGCTCTTTGCGTATAAATTTATGAAAAATTATAGTATGTTATTATGTCTATTACCTTTGTGTCATTGTGTCCAGATAGTATGGACAAAATGGATTTTCATTGATGTCTATTAAAGACTTAATAGTTTTTAATTAGTAGTTTATTAATTTTCTTTAGTAATTTTACAGAAAAATAATTAATGCTATTTGTTATGTGATTTAATTGCTCTTACTACTAATAAATAAAATGTTATAAGGCTAAAACAAAACAGTTTGTCATTTTGTACGTACTTCCCCTGTGTGTAGGGTTTTGCTAATTTTTTTTTTTGGATGATTTAAGAATGCTATCAAATAATGTTATCCCTGACAGTTTTCCTCTAGTTTATTCTATCCTTTTTTAGAAACTGGTTTCGCTATACTATTTTTCCAATTGTTCAGTGTCTTTCATTTTCTAAGATATTCTCAAATAGAGTTAAAATTTCATTCTGTAAGCTTTTTTGATTATTTTTAAGAGGTTTAGGGTATCATTTACTCGTTCAATATCACTGTCCTCTTCATCATTGTTTTGTATCAATTCTGTTGTAATTTTGTTGATTTATGCAGTATCCTTGATATCCAACTTATTGTTTCTCAGCATTTTCCATATTCTTTTTTGACTTAGATACATATCTCTTTCCATTTCCTTTGTGCACTTTTCGCAATGGTTTTATTATTATTTTTTTTTTTTGATCTTCGCGTTTACCTCGATTTGTTCCCTTCGATAATTATTCCAGTTTACAAGTGCTTTGTCTCGTATATACTGTATATATGCTTTCTTCTTTTACCTCTGGTGTGAACGACAGTGAACTGTTGACTTTACTACCGTTCACCTGTTTCTTTTCTATTGCTTCGGTGGCATCGCTCATTATGTTTTTTATTGTTTTGTACTGGTCATCTAGACTTTGAGCTTTGAGTTATTGTCTTCATTCAGTCTTACATTGAATTGATTTCTGTGTATGGTTTACGTTCCAGGTAGGTATATGCAATCTCATTTTAGGAAATATTTACCCGCTTCCAGAGTTTATCGCTATTAAGGTTGTTACATCTAGTATTGTCTGTGGAACAACTTCTCTCTTAATAATATTACAGTCTATCACCGGTTGCTATCCTTTTGTATTTTTCCATGTCATTTTTGAAGAAAGTGTTATTAATTCTCATTTTGTTATTTGCGCAGAATATTTTTATCATATCTCCATTACGTCCCCCGTAATAAGGATATTATTTTCTATTCTAATTTTGTCCACCACTGCTTGCAATTATTCATTAAATCACTCTCTTTTCTCTTTCTCTACGTATTTGTATCCGGCCCATAGACAGACATGAACTGTATTTTTTCATGTTTTATGTTTATAATGATCTGTATTATTCTCCCGTTAACATAAACTTCATTATCTGTTGTTTGTATTTATTTATACTTTTAGCAGGATCGTAAGTAGTCGTAATAATACATAACACACAGCATGCATATGGCTATCTCCGCTGCAATGAAATATATATATATATATATATATATATATATATATATATATATATATATATATATAAAGGGTGTTTTTATAGAGGTATAAAACTTTAAGTTGGCAACACTTTTTTAACTGGCGGCCATTTTGTCAGCTGTCAAGTGATTTATGTTTAGTTTGGTTTGGCATTTCAACATGAATAGACTGACGCCTGAACAACGCTTCCAAATTGTGCTGTTCGAAATACGTATCGCGCACTACGTCCATTTTACGGTCAACATAATCGTCTATCAAAGCAATTAATTCGATTAACTATGGAACCTTTTCGCACCACGTTTACTCTAAATGATAATACGCATCCACACAGACGTCGTACAGTGCGTACAGAAGAAGTCATTGCTACTGTAGAGCGTAGCGTAGAGGAAGACCCGAATCAGTCTATTCGCCATCGTGCACAGGAGTTGGATATGTGTCCATTCACTTTATAGAAGATTTTGCGGAAAGATCTTGGTTTGCGTGCTTACAAAATCCAACTCGTGCAAGAATTGAAGCCACACGATCACCTAGCAAGGCGTAGATTCGGTGAATGGGCCCAAAACAAGATTGCCGTTGATCCCTTATTTTCATAAGCGAATTTTGTTTAGCGATGAAGCTCATTTTTGTTTAAATGGATACGTCAATAAACAAAACTGCCGTATTTGGAGTGATGATAATCCTTAAGTGTATGTTGAGACACCGTTACATCGAGAAAAACTGACTGTTTTGTATGCTTTATGGGCTGGTGGAATCATTGGTCCGTACGTCTTTAAAAACGATGCTGGTCAGAACGCTACAGTCAGTGGTGACCGCTAAGGAGCCATTATTACTGACTTTTTCGTTCATCGATTGAACAACCATGATGTGCGGGAGCTGTGGTTTCAACAAGACGGCGCAACATATCACACAGCTCGTGCCACAATTGATTTATTGAAGGAAACGTTTGGTAACCGCATAATTTCACGTTTCGGCCCGTGAATTGGCCTCCAAGATCGTGCGACTTAACGCCGCTAGACTATTTTCTGTGGGGATATGTGAAGTCGCAAGTCAACGCCGATAAGCCCGAAACGATTAATCACTTGGAGGACAACATTCGCCGCGTTATTGCCGATATACGGCCACAAATGTTGGAAAAAGTCATCGAAAATTGGACCTCCAGGTTAGACTATGTCCGAGCCAGCCGTGGCGGTCATATGCCAGAAGTCATATTTAAATTATAATGCCAGAAGGTTATCTTTCGAATAAAGTAAATTTCATGTCAATTTAAAAAATTCATCTTTGTTTTATTCCATTTAAAAGTTCTATACCTCTATAAAAAACACCCTTTTATATATATATATATATATATATACATATATATATATATATATATATATATATATATGTATATATATGACATTTGCCTGTAAGTATCAACCAAACAGAGCAGAGTCTACCGTCTCGTTCTATTCCGTAGATATCCCACTTGCTAGTTAGTCCCAATTCGAAAATTTGCGAGTAGTATAGAACCACAGTATATTGGTATGATGAACTAGCCACATTTTTCGTTGCCTTTTAACTGTACTCTGTATAACCTAATTATAGTGGAAATTTTCAGTAATATTTCTGTTTTGCTTAATATAAATTGTAATTTTAAATTTAAATATAAAACACTTCAATATACCTTTAAATTTATAATATATTTTTTTTAAATTTTATAACAATTTTTATATATTCTTTTTTCTGTATTATTTTAATTGATTCTATATCAATTAGTTATCGACACGTTGATTGTTAGTGTTTTAAATAACATATTATCCTCTTGTTGTAACGTATATTGTTCGGTATTGTACATAACATTATAAAATAGCTCTCATAAATTAGCATTCATATAAATGCAATATTCAATACAATATCAATTTTAATATATGCCATTGAGAAATATAGAATAACCAAATTAATTGTATTGCATTATACATTAATAAAAGATACATTCCTTAATACATTTAGTTTTTAAAATAAATATTCCAAATTCGTTTTATTCTAGCTTCAATGTACTTAACTAATGAATTTTTATCCAGTCCGGATACTTTGTTAGAAACCAGTAAATTTTTAGTGACAGTGTGGGTAAAGTTTTGCTATATTTGCCTCGTTTGGTGTAATTAGGTAAGCCGTAAACTCTACAAAGTTTGAACACTGGGGAATAACAACTGCCAAGTTTTGTTTTATGTCTTATAAAATGAGATGTTTGTTTGTAAATAGGAAATACGATTTCTGCATTATTAATATGTTCGGCAAATGATGAGGTATGTTTTTATGGAAGCTAATAGGATGTACGAGAATATGTTAAAAAATTGTTCATTGAAATCAAGTACGTATTGTTGCCTTGTGACAGGGTGAGGTAAAAAGTTCTCGGCGTGACCAAGAGATGGCATTCCAATCTGCGAAAGTTGACGTTTCCTGCCTGCGCGCACGTGTTATTAGTTCGTATTAAAAGCTTCAAATTGTTCGCTCAAGTAGTTTGTGTAACCGAGTCCTTGGAGTACACGTCTTGCGTGTATTTAGTTAAAATGGATAAGAATGAATATCGTGCGGTGATAAAATTCTTTGTTTAGGATGGATTAAATCTTAAAGAAATTCATCCGAAGCTGATAAAAGTTTACGGGAACTCTGCTCCTTCAACGTCAACCGTTAAAAAGTGGGCAAGTCGCTCTAAGATGACCCACGTGAAGGACGGCCAAAAACTGCAACCACACCGGAAACTATCAAAAAGATGCACAATATTGTATGAACTATAGCCGAGTAAAGATGTGTGAGACAGTTGAGGCCAACCGGGATCGGTTTCACGTTTAAGGGTCCAACAGTAGTCCGCTAGCATGTTTGGGGTTCATCTCTCACTATACTTTATTAACATCTCACAAATCTATTCCAGAATTGCCTATACGAAATGGAAGTATTTAAAGAATGGAAAACCTCACTAATAGCCACCATTTACAAAAAAGGAAAAAGAGATTACTGTAACATTTACAGAGATATTACCGTCGCTAGTGCCTTAAATAGACTATATGGAAATATTTTGAAGAACAAACAAAAAACAGTTGTACTGCGAAGTGGAAGCAAAAGAACAAACAGGTGTCAGTTCAAGCAGACCTAAAATTGTTGTTGTTTTGAAAAAAGCTTATGAGAGCGTACAAGAATACAAGCTGTGGCAGACAAATATTAACGTAACCTTAATAAGAGCTGTAAAAAGACTATATTGAACTTCAACAGCTAGAATTAAAATGGAAAACATGGTCTCTGTCGAGTTTCAAGTCAATAACTAAGTGAAGCAAGAATGCTGCCTTTCACCTACTCTCTTTAAAGTATATATTTAATATATTTATTATAACCATTGGCACGTGATGGAGAAGTCTCCAATTAACAAAACAGCGATCCAAGCCATCAAACAGCTATACGACCAAGCATTCTCAAGAATTAAGATCGGCAATAACTTATCAGAAACTTTCATGTGATCAAAGGCCTTCACCAGGGATGTTCTCTATCACCAACTCTCTTTAAAATCTACCTTAATGAAGCTTTAAAAAATCCATCTCCAAGGAAAGAAAACATCTTTTATACAATGTAATATTTAAAAGCATTGTATTGTATGGATGTGAAACATGGCAGAAAAATAAAACTTTAGAACGTAAACTGCTGGCTCTTGAAATGGACTTTTGGCGAAGATCTGCCGGAAAGTCAAGGATCGAACGGATAACCAACGAGAGAATTAGAGAAATTATGGGCGTAAAGAAATGACGGACGAACGTCTACCAAAGCAAATCCTAAAATGGCCACCAAATGAAAAAATAAAAAGAGAAAGACCAAAAGTTACCTGGATTAAGAGTATTAACCGAGCCATGTCCGAAAGAAATTTACTTCCAGGGGATTGGGAAGACCGAAAACAATGGAGACTGGGAACCGGAAGGCGTAGAACGCTATGAAACCGGATATATATATATATATATATATATATATATATATATATATATATATATATATATATATATATATATATATATATATATATATATATATATAGCCATTGAAATCATGGAAAACAAAGCGCAATAACATGAAAATACCCCTAAATATTAAAATTTTATATATTGTTCCGGACGGCCGATCTTCGAACACACACTGTGTTATTAAACACACTATTATTTCGAAAGTTTTTTATTCTCAACCTTACTTTTGACACTTGTCAAACAATTTCAACTTGCGTCGAGGAGCTCTCAAACTAAACTGACTAAGAAAGCCGATCTGGACCCTTTATATACCCTTTTGATAGATACCGGAAGATTCCCTAATTCTCTAGAATGATTTACATACTACATGGGATAATCAAAATAAGAAAAAGGAATAATCCAGCGATTTCTAGACCTTCTATCATAGGCGTTCCATGTTAAAAATAAAGAAATCGAATTCTCTAAAAAGTTCCAGACCGTCTTTCATAGTCGTCTCCTGAGGAAATTAACAATGGTAAATTACTTAAATAAATTATAAACTCATAGAAAATATACCTAAAACCTTACAAACTACGAAAACACAAACTAATACTATGAAATGTACTACGCTATAAAGTTCGTAACAATATTTTATGCATCGGACTAGGAAATGGGGAATCTGGGTAAATCTAATGCAAACTGGACACATGTGTATTGGGGGTGTGTAATAAGATTTGATATTAAATAACGCTCATCACTGTAAGGGCTATACATACTTGGTAATGAAGAACACAAATGATTGTAAGTCAGATAAAGCTATGGAGGATGAAATGTACAAAGAAGAAGAACTATATACGTGATAAACCGAATATTGTGAGATCGGCATATATCAAAACCAACAACGAATTTACGACAAAGTAACAAGAGCATTGTAATATATAGTAGCGAAGAATGACAGATAAAAGAGAGATCAGAAAGATGAATTAAAACCAAAAAAATGGATTATTGGCGACGAGCGCTATGCAAGTCAAAAATAGAGGGAATTACCAACGACAGAATTATGGAAATTCTCGGGACTACACATGACATTGTCGACGACATTAAATTTACACATTGTAAGTGGTATGGATAAGTATAGAGAATGCCAGAGGAACGCCTCCCGAAGCAAGTTTTGAACTGGATGTCACAGGGCAAAAGGAAAAGGGAGGGACCTAGGAGGAGTTAGAGAGAATAGATAGATGAGGAAGTTAGGCTGAGAGAGTGTTGGGAGGGAATATGTGGAAGGATGGAGAGGAATGGAGACTACAAATTTGAAGATGTCGAAGAGGGTTTTAGACCGACGTATATATATATATATATATATATATATATATATATATATATATATATATATATATATAAAAATATATATATATACATATGTTTATGCGGCTTTCGCGGATTCCTCCGTGTGAGATGCAATAGCAGTGGATATATCCACATTATGCCGTTGTAGTGCTGAAATTACATTCAGCAAACGTACAACTATATGCAACTGCGTGAATAGATAAAGTAAAATGCGAACAGTAATTGCAAACTTCGTTCCATCATATCCTTTCCGTGTTAGAGGTTGCACAGTTTGAATGAATTGCTGCAAAACACAATTCATCCTATTACACCACCATCGAGATGATGGCCTACCTGTACCACCATACCGTGAAGAAAGTCAAGACTTCCCCTTCTCCGCTACAGTGATACGGCAGAGGTACATGTTTCGTCTCTACTAGACTCATCCGGGTACCGACATGCATCTGGCTGTGCAAAGGAGTGATCGGAAGGAAGCATGCAAATACTGAACGCGGCTTCACCGACCTCCCGCTGGATGGCGTATATATATTTATTCCGCTTTCACGGATTCCTCCGTGTGAGATGCAATAGCAGTGGATATATCCACATTATGCCCTTGTAGTGCTGAAATCACATTCAGCAAACGTACAACTATATGCAACTCCGCGAATAGCATTTTACTTCAATATATATATATATATATATATATATATATATATATATATATATATATATATATATATATATATATATATATAATTCTGATTTTTCATTTATCTGATCGAGTAGCGTACCGATGACTAGGTTTTTAAAATGTAATTAAATATAAAAATCTATATTTGCTATATTTAATGTTTCTCCCAGCCCATTCACCAAAATCACTTCCGAAATTGAAAAAAAATTGTAAGTAACTTTAGAGGCTAAAAATTGGCAAATTACATATTCCGAGTTATTATGTTTTTTCAGTAAAGCGCGCAGACTGCATGGTGCTCTTTGATATCCTTGTTCAGATACTTTTACAAGGTATTTTTAGTTTCAGTTTCATTCTATTTTATGAAAAATTTCTTTCTTTCTACTACCAACTAAAAAGTTATTTGATATCAACAAACCAATTTCCTGTAAACAGGGTGATAGAAATTCAAGTTTACGTAAGCAAAACACAGTAAGTGTAGAACATGCGAAGTCGATTAACTTGGGTCAACTGAATACATTTGAAGCCCAATTAAATGTTTTCATGAAATTTTTAAAATAAAGGGTGTTTTTTATAGAGGTATAAAACTTTAAGTTGGCAACACTTTTTTAACTGACGGCCATTTTGTCAGCTGTCAAGTGATTTATGTTTAGTTTGGTTTGACATTTCAACATGAATAGACTGACGCCTGAACAACGCTTCCAAATTGTGCAAATTTACTTTGAAAATCATGGTTCTGTTCGAAATATGTATCGCGCACTACGTCCATTTTACGGTCAACATAATCGTCCATCAGAGCAATTAATTCGATTAACTATGGAACGTTTTCGCACCACGTTTACTCTAAATGATAATACGCATCCACAGAGACGTCGTACAGTGCGTACAGAAGAAGTCATTGCTGCTGTAGAGCGTAGCGTAGAGGAAGACCCGAATCAGTCTATCCGCCATCGTGCACAGGAATTGGATATGTGTCCATTCACTTTATGGAAGATTTTGCGGAAAGATCTTGGTTTGCGTGCTTACAAAATCCAACTCGTGCAAGAATGGAAGCCACACGATCACCTAGCAAGGCGTAGATTCGGTGAATGGGCCCAAAACAAGATTGCCGTTGATCCCGATTTTCATAAGCGAATTTTGTTTAGCGATGAAGCTCACTTTTGTTTGAATGGATACGTCAATAAACAAAACTGCCGTATTTGGAGTGATGATAATCCTCAAGTGTATGTTGAGACACCGTTACATCCAGAAAATCTGACTGTTTGGTGTGCTTTATGGGCTGGTGGAATCATTGGTCCATACTTCTTTAAAAACGATACTGATCAGAACGTTTCAGTCAATGGTGACCGCTATAGAGCCATGATTACTGACTTTTTCGTTCATCAATTGAATAGCCATGATGTGCAGGAGCTATGGTTTCAACAAGACGGCAGAACATGTCACACAGCTCGTGTCACAATTGATTTATTGAAGGAAACGTTTGGTAACCGCATAGTTTCCTGTTTCGGACCCGGGAATTGGCGTCTAAATCGTGCGACTTAACGCCGCTAGACTATTTTCTGTGGGGATATGTGAAGTCGCTAGTCTACGCCGATAAGCCCGAAGCGATTGATCACTTGGAGGACAACATTCGCCGCGTTATTGCCGATATACGGCCACAAATGTTGGAAAAA
This sequence comes from Diaprepes abbreviatus, assembly GCA_034092305.1. Taxonomy (NCBI): domain Eukaryota; kingdom Metazoa; phylum Arthropoda; class Insecta; order Coleoptera; family Curculionidae; genus Diaprepes; species Diaprepes abbreviatus. Next base: position 8,697,721 of record JASJET010000129.1, read on the forward strand.
GTCATCGAAAATTGGACCTCCAGATTAGACTACGTCCGAGCCAGCCGTGGCGGTCATATGCCAGAAGTCATATTTAAATTATAATGCCAGAATGTTATCTTTCGAATAAAGTAAATTTCATGTCAATTTAAAAAATTCATCTTTGTTTTATTCCATTTAAAATTTCTATACCTCTATAAAAAACAGCCTTTATTTACTGGTTACGAGATATTCGATAAAGACGAATATTCACTCTTCCGTTTTTATTCTTTTCGCCTTTTAGTTAAGTCGCTCTCTTGTCTGACTGTTTGTTTGTTTGTTTGTCTGTCCAGTACAAATTGTGCATTTTAACCTAACTTCTCGATGAACTAGAGTCCTGAACATAGCTCAGAACTGGATGACAATGCAGTATTATGACCTCGAACGTTTTTAAGGCCCTTTCAAGGTTAAATTTACTTCCAATTATCCGACCAAGCTAAAATTTAATACACATATGTAAAACCGATGACAATGTAAAAAGCAAACTCTTAAAAGTACTTGAAATTATTCATAGTAGTATGCTATACCAGATTTGGTGAAAATTTAATACTTAAAATAGTTCTGTTAAGTCAAAACTCTTTGTGGTAAGTTTAGCTAACTCGGTTTTAGTAAAAATCACCGATATTATCTACTTATAATATGATAATAAGCGCCTAAGTATTAAAATATTGCTTCCCTTTCCTTTCTATTCTACCCATTTTTCTTCAAACTAATAACTATTCAAAAAGTTTATTGCTTCAGAAATTTTCCTGGCAACTCTAGAAAATATTGTAAGGAGAAAACTTTCGGTAATTTTTAATACACAAAGCATCATTACAATATACATTTTTCCTCAGGTATCAGAAACTTTTATTATACTGTAACATTTTTAAGTTTTAAAAAGCTATAAGTTGACTTCTAAAAGTTTGAAAGTTATAACAGTTAAAGTTTTATTTAGGTGCAGAAGAATTCAGGTTTTGTTTATATTTGCGTCAATATAAAATTTTTATATTTTCTTTTATGTTTCTCGTAAACCACAAATAGCATTTATTCAGTTTAAGAGACTTTTGTGCAGAAAAAGTTTAGGTAATAATAACGGAGGAAGTTATTTTTTTCGTATTGCCTCTTTAATTTTAAGTAGGTCATAAATTGTATCTTTGTAGCGCGGGAATTTTAAATCTTTTTGTAAATCAATTCAATTTAAAGATATTTTGAATTATTTTTACTAGATTCACGAAGGTGCACCCTGATCAACAGCAGCTACAAAATTTGAATAACTCTGTTTCTGTTTCGTGAATTGCACAAGTGATACAAATAACAACCGTTTAAGTGTCACATGATAAGAATGAGTACTAACACGGACTTCTGAAAATAAAATGGATGACAGATTGTGTGACCGGTGATAGAGGAACTGTGACCAAGGACCGAAACCCTAGGCCAAGTGATGGATAGAGGCGCGCCTCCAAAAAAGGAGGTACCCAGGAATTAAACCGTCGGGGTGAACCAAAACTAGCTAATTCAAGGAATCTTCATTAATTGCTATTCCAATAACGTACCTTAGAAACGAAAGTCAGTCGAATTTACGATCCGCCATTTTGAATTGTGTAAATATGACTTCGGAATCGTGATTAGTGACCCGAAAAACACTTGTATACTAAATTTGCTATTAATATGTTGATTTTTTCCAAAATTCCATCTGCTTTATTGGATTCGCCATACTGTATCTGCCATATTGGAGCCACCATTTTGAATTCTGCAAATTAGACTTCATTTTCGATCTCTAAAACCTTCATATGCGAAACTTGCTCAAACTGCTTAATTTTATGCATTTTTTGAAAATATTAATTTTTTAACGTTTTTTTTATAAGGTTCGAAAAAAATGAGACTATATATTTTAATTGGTGTCAAACTGAAAGTATTCGAGCCACCACATATATTACGATGATATATTGTATATAATTTTATTTTCTTCAATTTTAAATGCACAGTAAGAGACCAAGAGATTGAATACGATTCAGATTTGCTTTAAAATATATAAGATAAATGATTTTTTCGAAAATTGGAGTCACTAATTCAGAGAGCAAAAATGCACCAAAATAAAATAAATTTTAAAATTAATAGCAAAAACTACTCTCAAAATGAACTCTTACTAATATCAAAACAATAATTAAAGCATTATTCTATCAAAAGCTGACAAATACCAATAAACTCCAAGAGAAATTCATCAATATTCATAAAAAAATAACAATGAACGACTTTAACGTCCTATTTTCTGCAATTTGTTGCCAGTTTCTACCTACTTTCTTTTAAATGTCGTCTATCCATCTTTTTGGGGATCTTCTGATATCCAGATTCATTTCAAAGTATCAATGCGTTTTATCACATCCTCCACTTTCATGCGTCTTCTTAGTTCTTCGTTTCTTATTCGGTCACGTAGTGACATTCCCAGCATAGGCCATTACTGGGAGAACGCACAAGTCAAATACTCTTCGTTTCAAATTAATGGAAATACCGGAGTTTATAAGAGCGTGTCCCAATCTTCCAATAGCTGCCTATGATATTCTAATTCTTCTACTTATTTCCGCTTCTTGCTTTTCTTTCCCAAGCCTAATTAGATAGCCTAAATAAACATATTCCTCGACTTCTTGTATTTCGTTGTTTCCTACATAAAGTGGCGTATTTTCTGGAGAAAATCATTTCAATAAACTGCAATTAATGGATCTTACTCTCAGTTCTTATGTGGGGTTAAAAGAATTCCTTCGTTAGAACGTATAAATCTACTTAAATTTCCGTCTCTAGGTTTATTCCGTTAAAAATAACCAAATAAAGAGTAAAATAAGATAATTAAACAAATAAATTCAATTAGCGAAAGTATTTTAACTTTATTTCACATCAGTATCCCAACTGAATTATTACATAAAATTGAGATGAAAAATATACAGCTCTTAAGTCGTTAGTGTTTGAAAAAGAAAACTAAAAATGAAGGCAAATGGCCTCGGTTCTACTTGTATCAAAGATCCATGTGTCAGCGAAATTCTATTTCCTTCTAGCGCGTTCAAAATCAAAAATGACCTTGGGTAACAACAGTCGGTTGAATTAAATTTGTTAAATAAGCGAATTCGTCAATAATTAACATTTTAGACTCAAAATTAAATACGTAACCCATGAATTATTTTTTAAAGACCAAGCCAAAGACTTTTTCTGCCGAAATTTCCCTCTCAATACAAATTCGACAGTGACAGAAATTCTAACTTAAGAAATTAATGTCACAAACAAAGCAAAATCCTTGAAACTGATCAAATAAATTTTAAAACTGCCATACTAAAGGAAGAATTACTCTCTAATATTAGGCAAGGAAACCAAGATTTAGATAATAGTAAATTCAACAACAATAAAAATAAATACAATCACCCACAGTCTAATAAATGTTAAGCAAAACAACGTAAATAGGGGTCAAATGATGATAATTGAATTTAACATAAAGCTGTATTTTGTAGTGTGAGAATGTAGCCAAAATTCAGGAGGATAAAAAAACCGAGCTGGGAAAGAAATTGATATGGAGATAAAACTAAGGGTCTTTACGGTAAAATCAAAAAGCAACGAACCTAATGGTAAGTTTTTATTCGAAGAATTTGTGAGGGATACTTAGAGAAAAATATATTATGTTTGCCCATAACGTGAGTATTTTTAAAAATAAGGTAAAATTAATTAAATCAGTTATAGTAAACGTAATTTAAAATTTGAACCGGGAGAGTTTTCAATAAAAATTTGCCGGCTTTAAATATGCCAAATTTAAATGGCTTATTAATTTAAACTTCAATATCAAACAAGAAGATCCCGGTAAATTTTAACTTGCTAGGTTTCTAATAGGCATCTTAACCCCCATTGTCTGGACGATCGAAGGTTGCTGTATACCTTCCCTCTTACCCAAACTTTATTGCGAATCCTCGAAATAATGAAAAGCTCTATCTTGTTCCACTTTGAGCTTAAGTAGAGTTTGAGAATTTAATTATTACTATAGAATTATTATACAGCCTGGATATTACGGAAAATTATCCTCGAATAAAAGAAATTATTTTCAACGCTCCAAATATGTCCTTAAATAATCTCGAGGACATAGTTTTAAGGTAAAATTCTGAGATTAAGAACAACATAGAATACACGTGGGTGAAGCTAGCCTAAAGTATTTTAAATTTTGTTTTCGTTTTTTGACGGATGGCAGCAGACATATAATATTAATGGAGTACTAGAGACCGCGACATATTTTTCGATATGATAAAACATTCCATGATTTATTTTGACAAAATAATCCATAACCTATTGTAGAGTAGTCATATAGTGGATAATACTGGCCGCTTGTGTTTATATCACTGGCGGCTGGTGCAAAAAAAAAAACTTTACCGTGTATCGAAATTTTTGTTTTGAACTCTAATTTTTGATGCCGTGTGGTTTTTTTAAAAAATCATCAAACACAACCTCAAAATGGCGGTTTAATTATAACACCTCACAAAAAAATTAGCTATTTTCACAAAAAATGCCTCAAAACGAAAAAAAAAGAACACTCTTTTAACCAAAATAACACACTCTATGGTATTTCGCCTCGCTGAATTTGTGAGATTATCAATAACAATGTGATTTTTTTATATTACAATGAAAAGGTACTTAAAACTGGTCAAATTACGTTAAAATTTATGAGATTATCAGCAACAAGTTCCTTTATCTTAATTTAATTAAAAAGTTAATGCCAAAATGTTTATACTAGCAATGGCGCCAGGAATGGGGTGCAAGTGGGTGCACTTGCATCCTAGTATAAGAGGCAGAATCGGATCCCGTTTCCTGAACTCAAAGGTTTTGGAGGGTGGAGGGCTATTGCAAGAAAAACAAGTTGTCAACAGGGGAGGGGGTGCCAGCAGCATACACATTCCTAATATAAAAGGCAGAATCGGATCTATATTCCTGGACTCAAAGCTCTTGGAAAGGGGAGGGGCGATCGCAAGCATACACATTCCTATACTCTATTCAAGAAAAAGAGAGAGTAATAAAACTGTTACCAAAACCTCCAACGTACTTGCTCCAGTGCCGCAGGTAACTGAGGACTGCAGTAAATCTAATTATATATAAGCTTTTATAAATTTACTGCTACAATAACATTTCTGATAGTTCAATTTAATTTCTGTCAGTGAGCAAAGTACACCTTACAGTGTGTCCTTAGTGATTTATCTTGTATGTGCTTGTTTGAGATTAGTGAGATACCCAAAGGATATTGCATCCACATCTATATCCAATATATTCCAAATCTATATTCCAAAACCGTTAAACCAGGGCATTTTTTCCTCAACGAAAAACTTATTACGATGAATGTTTATGGTGCCTTAAGATATCAATATCTAGATAATAATGTAAGATTGAGATGTGCTTCAACATGACAGGAGTTGGAAAATCTACTATGTAGCGAATACTGAAGGAGAAAAAAATGACTGGAATTCTTAATACTCCCAAGCCACATTCGATCACAGGCAGACGAAAAACCTCTTTGGAAGAAGAGATGTAAACTCCAATAAAAGGGGTTGTACGTACATTTTATTATGAGAAGCAGATCTCAACCGTCGACAAAATTCTAACTAAAACCAATGAAGATCGGGATTTACCTGGAATTAAAAGAACTGAGCTCTGGAAATTGCTCAGAGAACTTAATTTTTGCTGAGAAAAACCAGATAGGAGATTTATTTTTATAGATCGTCCGGAAAATGTCCGTTGGAGAAGGAATTATCACTCTCAAGTAAAAAGTAGAGTTGATAGAAACCATACAACTTACAAAATTAGTAATTTAACTGAACGTTTGAAAGATTTTTTGAATAAAGTTATTGCAGAAAATTGGGAAAAATCCATATAATACAAGAATAAAAGAAAATGTGGAATCTCGATCTCATGATCGGTGAGATAGAGGAACCAATTATAATTAATTTGAGTGAAGATAGCTTCACTGACTTTGATTAGATACGTAATGTTTACCAGCGTACACATAATTTATTATTTAAATTTTCTATAATATATAAAAATTAATTACATTTGAATCCCTTTTTAGTGTTTAATTGTAATTCCGCAGATGGAAATAAATAAAATGAAACGTCAAATGTCCTAAAAATTTTTTTAATTATTAATAAAATGACCGATAGCCCCAAAAATATTTTAATATTATATGGGCGAATTTATTTTTTTTATATATGTTTAACTTCTTGTATTTTTGACAATGGGTATTTTGTATGTATTTAAATTATAACTTAGAATTTTTTGAGGAAAAAAGACTACGTTTTAGTCTGAATGAGCCTAAAACGGTTTCTATGCCAAAATTAAAAATAATAAAAATACAGTTGTGATTTGTGTTAAATATGTCAAAATTATCTACATTTTGTAATGTATGTGATTTATTAAGAAATAAAATAATATTATAAAAACGTTTTATCTTAAGTTTATTACCGAAATAATATTCTATGCCATAAATACTCCTTTCGAAGCCAATGACAAGAATTAAATTCTTTTTTAACACTTCGCTCATCCAAATATCTAATGTTATCTAACCCAAAGAGATCATAGACCAGTATTTTTGATTATAAAATTTTTAACCCATTCCTATGAAAAATATATGTGTCTACCAGATTTTGCCAAAGACACCGGAATAAAGAACGCAGGTAGTTTGCGAAAAAAAAATGGGTAAAAAATTATTTATTATCTCTCTAGTTCTTGAATAAACTATAGTATAAGAGGCAAACTCGGGTCTATTTTCCTGAACTCAAAGCTCTTGGGGGGGGGGGGGGCGATCGCCCTCACCGCCCCCCCTTGGATCCGCACCTGGCCCTGGCTTTGATGAAAATTTTTATGAATTATCTTATGAAGTGAAATATTACTAAACGTTGTGCTATATTAAATAAATTGATCAATAAGTATGGAAAAACATTAATACAATCGAAAGTCATAAACTGCAAAATCGCAAAAATTAGCAAACCTAAGATTTAGACTTTGATTAATCAGAAAGTCTGGATTTATAGAGAAATTCATAAATTTTGAAACATGTTGATCACTAAATCTAAAAAGCAGCTTAATTGCATCGAAGGAGAAAAATTAAGTCATCAATCAGTCCCGTACATGATAACGTGAAAATCTGGAGCCAGAGTATGATATTTTGAATAAAAGGGTTTATAAAAAAGCAAAAAGATTGAACTCGGTGCCCCCGAGTATTATTTTGGGGGCTTAAGTATTTTAAAAAGAGTTCAACATTGAACCCGCTGCTCCTTGGTATGTAGTTTTAAGGATTTGGATTTTTGCACCCGAATAGAATTTTTCTGCTGCGCTCTTGTATCCTAGACTTCTATTTAGTATTATGGTAAATATGGTGATTATATTTTGATTTATTATTTTTGCCATAGAGTTTAAAAGAAATTCTTTTATTTTTGCCAGATTGAAGCTGATTTGTCAAATCCTAATTGTTATCTATATTATTTTTATTATTATCTCTAATTATGAGATGCTTAGTTTAGTTGTGTAATCGATTATTTTGTAGAGTAAATCTTTTGACTTATTTTATATTAAATTAAATATTTCGTTCCAATGAATATTGGGGTGGGTATTCTCTCGCTGGATCAATTTTAGCTGACTCTTTCAAACCATTTTTGTTACCATGAGAGCCCTTTTTATGCATAGGCAAAAATACTAATTTCCAAAATATAAAAAACCGTAAAACGTCCGTAGATATAAACTGAACATAAACAACCATGGCCAGCTGTCATGGCTAGTCTTGTATTTGCCCTATTTGTAACATCGAATAGTGGTTATCTCTTATCCAAAAATGTTGTAAATTCGACTTTTTACAGATTTTAATATATACCCACTCTCTTTGGGGGGGTGGGGGTCCGGTAATATCACAAAAGTACAGTATGGGAAGCGAAAGCAAGTTGCCGACCGGGGAGGGGGGGGAGACACCAGCAACATTCCCATTTGTAGTGTAAAAGGCAGGGTCGGGTCTATTTTTCTAAATTTGAAGTTTTTGGAGAGGGAAGGGGGCGATCACAAGAAAAAACAAGTTGCCGACAGGGGGGAGGATGCGAGCAGCATACCCATTCCTAGTATAGGAGGCAGAATCGGGTATATTTTCCTGAATTCAAAGCTCTTGGGGGAGGGCTATCACGCAAGAAAAACAAGTTGTAAACGGGGAGGGGGGGGGGAGATGCCAGCAGGATACACGTTCCTAATATAAAATGCAGAATCGGTTCTATTTTCCTGAACTTAAAGCTCTTGGGAAGGGGAGGGGGCGATCGTAAGCATACACATTCCTATACTCTATTCAAAAACTAGAGAGAATTATAAAACTGTTATCCAAACCTCCAACGTACCTGCTCCAGTACCGCAGGTAACTGAGTACTGCCGTAAATCTAATTATATTTAAATATTATTAGCTTTTGTTAATTTACTGCAACAACAAAATTTCTGATAGTTCAATTTAATTTCTCTCAGTGAGCAAAGTACACCTTACAGTGTGTCTTTAGTGATTTATCTTATTTGTGCTTGTTTTTATATATTATTTAAGATTAGTAAGATATTCAAAAGATATGGCTTCCACATCTATATTTATTTCAAAATCGTTAAACCAGGGCATTTTTTCCTCAACAAAAATCTTATTACGATGAATGTTTATGATGCCTTAAGATATCAATATCGAGATCATAATGTTAAAAGCTCTGTTGAGATGTGTTCCAACATGACAGGAGTTAGAAAATCTACTATATACCGAATACTGAAGGAGAAAAAAATGACTGAAATTGTTAGTACTTCCAAGCTACATTCGATCACATCCAGACGAAAAACCTCGTTGGAAGAAGAGATCTAATCTGCAAAAATAGGATTTGTACATACATATTATTATGAGTAGATCCCAACCGTCGACAGTATTCTATCTAAAATCAAAGAAGATCGGGATTTAAAAGAACTGAGCTCTGGAAATTGCTCACAGAACTTAATTTTTGCTGAAAAAAAACAGATAGGAAATCTGTTCTTATAGATCATCAGGAAAATCTCCGTTGGAGAAGGAAATATCTCTCTCAAGTAAAAGGAAGAGTTGCTAGAAATAACACAATTTGCAAAATTGGTAATTTAACTGAACTTCTGAAAGATTTTTTTGAATAAAGTTTGTGCAGAAAATTGGAAAAAAATCCATACAATAAAAGAATAAAAGAAAATGTGGAAACTCGACCTCATAATCCGTGAGATAGAGGAAGGCTAGGTTTTAGTCTGAATGTGCCTAAAACGATTTCTATTCCAGAATTAAAAATATAAAAATACATTTGTGATTTGTGCTAAATATGTCAAAATTATGTATATTTTCTGATGTATGTGAATTAATAAGAAATAACATAATATTATAAAACCTTTTTATTTTAAGTTTATTACCGAAATAATATTCTATGCCACAAATATTTAGTGAAAAATAAACTTTCTTCCGACGCCTATGACAAGGATTAAAATCCTTTTTAATACTTCACACATCCAAATATCTTTTATTATCCAACCCAAATAGTTTATTATTATAGACTGGTATTTTTGACTACAAAATTTCTAATCCATTGTTTTAAAAAATATATGTGTCTAACAGAGTTTGCCAAAGATATCGGACTAAAGAACACAGATAATTTGCGAAGAAGAAAAAGGGTAAAAAATGATTTATTACTCTCTCTAGTTCTTGAATAAACTATAGTATAAGAGGCAAGATCGGGTCTATTTTCCTGAACTCAAGGCTCTTGGGGGGGGGGGGGGGCGATCGCCGCCACCGCCCCCCCTGGATCCGCGCCTGCCATCTCTTCTTTGTATTTCTGCTCACAAATGACACATCATTATATTGCTCAAAGGAGCGTAAAATTCTTAAGACATATTTTATTGTGTACAGGAGTATTTACAGTTAATCCCACGGATCTCATTTTTATTGAAATTAATTTGAGTAAAATATAATACAACAGAAAGTTCCGTTAAAAAAGATAAAAATATAATTAGGCAAACTTCGTTTAAAGCGTTGAAACTCTTCGTAAAGAGACATTTTCAGATGTAATTTTTCACGAAAACTTTTTAACTGAAGATCTGTTATCCGCGGTTTACGAGAAACGTAAAAGATAGGTAACAATTTTTATCTCGACGCGAACATAAGCATAAGTTAAATTTTCTCGTAGCTAAATAAAAGTTTAAATTCCAACTTGCAAACTTTTAAAAGTTAACCTATGATACTTTAAAAAGTCTGAAAAAGTTTAAATTTCTACAATAAAAACTTTTAAATGACCAAGCATACTTTAACCCACCTCAGGTAAAATATATTGCAAGCGGTTTCGTTGTATATTGATATTTTCTAAAAGTTTTCTTCGTAGAACATTTTCGAGAGTCTCTGGAGAAAACTTCAAAAGTTTGAAACTTTTTTAAAACATTTTGTTGTTCTGTGTTGTACATATTTGTATAGACTCGTTTCAATTTTAACCTCTTAAAACCTTTGCGTTAAATAAACACTAGTACTGGTATTACCATGAAACTAGGATCGAAGCAATTTCATGTTTGTCTCAATATCCTTGTAGTATACAAGCCAGCAACAGATTTTCCGAACCAATTTCCTCTTGAGCGATAACTTGTGAAATGCTTCATACAGTTGTGTCATGAAGCCTCGTAAACGTCAGCTGCGGCTGCGTGGGTGGGTGAAGCAGCAGCAGTCTCCCACTCTGGTAAAAAAAACATTTTTAGTCATTTCCTCCCGACTGAAAATTTGTCAAATGATAGTTAACACAATTATTTGAAGATAAAAAAAAAGTCAGCTGACTGTACCGTGGTGGATTATACGTCAGTTGGTAACAAGAACATGCAAAAAAAATTGTTCAGTTATTACCTCGCAGTTAAAAATTTGTCAGATGATAGTTTACATGCTATTTTGAATAAATAAAAAGGTCAGATGGCTCTATGTTCGTGGAAAAGAGACAGTGGCACTGGTGTTAATGGGTACGCACGGACTTTGTCTAAATTGAGTTCTTTTTTTAAAGAAATATAAAGCAGTTGTCCGAATAACTCGCGCTGCATTTGCAATTCCATCTCTTTTCGGGCAACAGTTCCTTTTTTCTTGCTAATCATTTCTGTAAATGTTTGGCACTTTGTCTTGGAAATTGCCTGATCGACTTTTTTCGGGTCGTTTATGCAACTTTCAATGAAATCTTCTCTTTGCTTGTTACCCTCTTCTTCAACGTTAAGCAAGAAATTTTCAACAGCTTCATCTGCCGCTTCGCCAATGGAAATCTTTATCTAAATTGATGTTACGCTTGATACCATCGATGAGTGTGAAGCTGTGCTGTACTTATTTATTCTACTATTTTGAAGATCTGCTGTAACATCTTGTAATTTAGTCAGACTAGATTCCTTCATTGTGTGGCTAATGATAGTAGATCGAATAGTATGGCTGCGGCACCATCGCTGTCTAGCTGATATAGAATTGGTAATGTGTAAAATTCCAGTCAGCTTATTTGCAGCATCAGCGTTAATAGTTTGCTCAAGAGTGAGATCAATCGCTTGTTTTGAGAAAGGTTTTGTTGTTCTTTTTATACCAAGTGATTCCTTCTCATGTTCTCACGTAATCCTGGATGCGTCTCGTCAATTCTCATCAAATTATCGAGGTATCTTACTAAATAGCGCGCGTAATTTGGTTGATTAAAAGCAAAATATAAATTAACTGTTTTTGATAACGCGAATTTATACAACTCAAAATTACCTGTACGGATGCTCCTATTTAGCAGTAAGTAGTAATCGATTAATTTGACGTAAATCATGTAATACTGATGTCTTTCCGTGCCGTGTTTGCCTTCCAATATTTTCATTTTGAATTGCTCGTATTTTTCGAATATTTCTTTTACTTCAGCTTGGTGGATTGATGGTTCAGATGATTTAGTTTACTTTGAAAACTGTATTAAATAGGCTTTAAATTCAGTGGGCAAATCTATGTTCTCTCGTTGCACGAATTGTTCAAAATGCAGCATTTTCAATGCTAACGTTATCATTGGATGTAGACATTTGCATCTATTAAAGTGTTTTCCAGTAATAAATCCGTTGACGGATCCGTTGGCAATCATATCTGCATTCACCATGATTATCAACAAGCCACAGTTATCAATAAATTTACCTACTGCTTTAAAGAATGCCATTATAATATGGAATACTCCAAGGTGGATAAATAAAATGTCAAAAAATCCCTTCTCTGTACTTTGAATCTACAGAGCAATTTTCGCAATAGCAAGATCGTACGTAACTTCGTACTCCTGGCTCCCACTCTGCACCTTCACTGCATCAGCTAACAACTTTTCCACCAACATAGAGCCAGCTGACATTTTTATTTATTCAAAGTAGCATATAAACTATTATATGACAAATTTTTAACTGAGAGGAAATCACTGAAAAAAAAAAATTTTTTGCATGTTTGTGTGACCACGGTACAGCTAACTGACTTTTTTTTATCTTCAAATAATTGTGTCAACTATCATTTGACAAATTTTCAATCGGGAGGAAATGATTAAAAACATTTTTTTTTACGTGAGTGGAAGGCTGCCGCTGCTCCACCCACTTACGCAGCCGCAGCTGGCGTTCACGAAGCTTCATGGCACAACTGCCAGAAACATTTCACGAGTTATCGCTTGAGAGGAAATGATCGACAAAATATGCTATCTGGATTATATACTATTAGTTTTCTAGCTGAATTAAGAGACAATATGTGATCCCTTCATACCTAAAAAGACCACAGTGTCATAGTTCCATGTCTTTGTCAAAGTGACAAAATGTTCTATTAAAATTTGCCAGAAAATATATTTAGTTATTTATTTATTTATTTACACTGCTTATAGTATCAAAATCTCTATTAATGGGCAGAACAAAGAACAGTGTCACTTAAATTCCTGATATTACATATATAATGCAGACAGTACAATAAGTGTAACATAGTTTATAAGTCAATCACAAATACTTATAACATATTGATTTGATAACGGAGTAATGGCAGTGAAATATATCAAATTTGTTTTTCAGGAGATCATAAAGGGAACCCTAAAGAATATAATGAGAATATTTGAAGTAAATTAGTTCTTAGTTTCGGAAAAGTAAAGAAATACTGAAGTTCTAGTTATCTGTGGAATATGAAAATGAACTCTCGCGAGCAAGTCAGATGCCAAAATCATATTATTAATCAGTTTGTGTAAAAAAAGCTTACGAACCCCATTACTAGGCTTTCCCAGAGTAATAAAATTAACTCTTGATAATAGATTCACGCATGTAGTAGCCTATGTATAAAACCCAACTAATTTAAAACTTTGATATTGAATTTTCTCTGATTTTTCAGATTGTACATGGTAATACGAACCCCAGATAGCTAAGGCATATCTAATTTGCTTCCTACAAGAGAACAATATAATATGGTTATGGCCTGGAGCTATCCAAATTCTTGGCTAGATCTCACTAGAAAGCCCAGCGTTCGGTAAGATCTTGATTCTATGTCATTAATATGACAATCAAATGAAAGTTTGAAGTCAAACGTGACTCTCAAGTCTCTAATGTAGTTAACACATCTTAGAAAAGCTCTGTTGATTACATTACTTCTTGAGAATGATGTAACATTGCACTAGTCTATGTTTTTTAAACACCAAGCATTCATGAGATCAAGTTCGTAGCTCAAGCAATAGCTGGGGTTTCGTATGTCCCGGCAAATCTTTAAATTGTCTGCATATAGCAGGTGTCTGTTATTTAACCCATAAATGATATCGTAAATATAAAGATTCAAAGAAAAGGAATATAAAACGGTCCTTGGGGAACACCTGACATTAATGAAAAAGTATTCGATCTAAGACTACGGTACTCTACATATTTTGAGCGGTTTAGCAGGAAGCCTTCATAAAATCTTAATAAAATTGTTGTCAAAATGAGACACCGATGAAGTCGGTCAAACGCTTTGGAAAAATCTGACTAAACGACATTGATCTGAGTGCCAGAATCAATGCGATCCGAGACATACAAAAATAGGTCACAGTCGCAAAGTAAAATCATGCTACTGATCTATCATAAGAGGCGCGATGTGAAAGGATATTTGTTCCTAAAGGACTCACTCAAACACCTTTACTAAATTGCACATTACCTCTTTAGAGCGATAATTTTCGACCCCAGTTCTATAATCCTTTTTAAACACCGGATGTATTTTTGATTCCTTCCATAGGTCAAAAAAATACATTACCGAAAAAATAAATTTAAAAAAAAAAAACAAAGGCTCCACCAATGTCCAAACACAATCCTTAATAACGAAGGAATGGAATCCTGACCCGCTACAAATTTGGTTTTCAGTTTTACAAAGTCTTCAGGCATTATCTTAAATAATAAGCTAGTATAAGAATCATGACTAGAAGCGGGTACAAAAGGGCGAAGATAATAGAGGGCTCTGAGTAATTTTGCAAATGAATTGACGGTGTTGGTGGGATTAGATGCTTCTTGGTAAGACATAGCAGCTGGCAGAGTATTGTTAAGTTAGTTATTAACAGGTTGTACACCGAAGAAATCAAGAAATTGGCGGATTTTGTATTTCAGTGTATATTTGAAATTATTACAATCGGCCAAGCGCTTTCGGTCTCTCTATCAGACCATCCTCAGGGCTCAGACCCTAGAAACAAGAGAATATGGTTAACAAATAAGTTTACTCAGAACTCACCAACCACACTCACTTGTCAAAGGGCACACCTTAACCCTGCTAGTTTGAGAAAGGTCGCGAGCGTAGCCTCCACACAGAACAAGATGTATACAATTAAAAAAAAACCTCTAGAAACATTTAAAATCAAAACTAAAACTAGAATATTCAATACACTGTGCACATTGACATTAAAACAATAAAACTTTTTTAATAACAACCCAAAAGGGTGAGGTTATGCCACACACAGTCATAGCATAATACAGCAATAAAACTTTCCAAAAATTAAAACTACATACAAGGATGTGAAAGCCTGAGTAGAGATTTTCTGTATGAGTTTTCATTTTTGAATTTCTTGTTAATTGTATTTAAAATCAATAATTCATTGACAATGGGCAAAAAGAGCAAAAAAGGGGAAAAAAGGGCAGAAAGAAACGGTATTAAAAGTTTATTAATCTATAGCGTTACTGTTATCGGCCATTCTGTGATCTATTTCGAACACTTGGGTTCAGTGGCGTGAAATAATTTCCATTTTTGTAAAAAAGCAACAAATTACACGAACATAGGCGTAGTTAAAATTTGTTGAAATGTGTTATCTATTAATATATTTAGAATGAAGTGTCTGAAACTGAAAAAGATGATGAAAATTATTATAAGATTGCACCCCACGCAATCACAGCTCCCAGACATTTAAATTGTTTAATGATTTAAGAAAAAAGTTTGAAAATGGGGTTGCGGTCATTGACGTTGTTCATTCTTACATTGAGGCAATGATCGGGGTTTCTCTTTATCTCCCTGCATATTTCAAGATCCTCTCTGTAATCCAAGGTTTTAGAGTTATTACCCCTGGAGTGGTATAAGATTTTACTATTATGAGTAGGAAAGAAACTGTGTTTGGTAAAACTAATATGGTGACCAAACACAGAGGCCTGAGGTTTGTTAATATGTTCTCTAATTCGGACTGCTAATGGTCTAATAGTTTTCCCTATATACGTTGAAGGACAGTCTGGGCAAGAAAGTTGATAGACCCCACTTTTTTGAATATGAGATATCAATTGTTTGTTATTGACCAGATGGGAACTGAGTTGATTTACACTCTTAAATGAAATCTTCACATTTTGAGTGTGGTTTGTTAGAGTCCGTGCTATTTTATTAGAGAAGTGACCTAAGTACGAGAATGAGAAAAAATTCCCTTGCTGACTTTTTTGGAAAGTTTTATTGCTGTATTATGCTATGACTGTGTGTGGCATAACCTCACCCTTTTGGGTTGTTATTAAAAAAGTTTTATTGTTTTAATGTCAATGTGCACAGTGTATTGAATGTTCTAGTTTTAGTTTTGATTTTAAATGTTTCTAGAGTTTTTTTTAATTGTATACATCTTGTTCTGTTGGAGGCTACGCCCGCGACTTTTCTCAAACTGGCAGGGTTAAGGTGTGCCCTTTGACAAGTGAGTGTGGTTGGTGAGTACTGAGTAAACTTATTTGCTAACCATATTCTCTTGTTTCTAGGGTCTGAGCCCTGAGGATGGTCCGATAGAGAGACCGAAAGCGCTTGGCCGATTGTAATAATTTCAAATATATACTGAAATACAAAATCCGTCAATTTCTAGAGTATTGTTAGACTTCTTACGTTTAATATAGGATCAAAATGATGTTTTTAAATTTCGCTTCAACATTTGCAAGATAACTACTCTAGGATGTGTGGTTAAGTTTCTAACATTCTTGAAAGTTAAATATTCACAAATCTCCTTAGATCTTTTGTATTTCCGCCATAACAACTCATTATTTTTTAAGATATTAGTGTAACTAAGTGAGTAATTAGTATATCTGGAGAGAGTCTCTCGTCTCGTCTCATTATGAATTATACCTTGTTGCCGATAGAATTTGCACAATCTCAGGCAGAAAAGACTAATCACTGCCGAGCAAAAGTTAATACATCCTAGGAAAATAAACATTTCTTAAATTGTAAGTGTAATGTTCTTTTAATTTAAATTTGGTTTGTTTGCAGGTTCGATAAGGGCTTATTAACAACAGACGAGAATGATTTACAATTAAAAAAAAAATTGTCCTATTTGAAAATTCTAAATTTTAAATAAATTTTTTTAAACCCATCATATAAAATTTTCCAGCAGGAATAGCAATGATATTTGACATTAATGCGTTAAATTGCTTATTAAGAGGGAAAATTTACTATAAATATATGACAACATACGTTCTTGCGAAATATGAAAATATTATGGAAGCAAAAGCAATATATACTGGAAAGAAATGTCTAATACACAGCTCCGAAGTTTAATATTACATTATTAGGCTGTCAATTTGTTTTAAAATATTTTCTAAAGCTAAGTCAATCTTTTTTTTATAATAAACCTATAAAAATTCCAATCTGAAATAAACAACACAGTTATCACAAATTTACTTTTTTTTCTTCAAAAATACTATATTACGCCACTTGAAAAAAATAAAACAGGAACTTTTTTTCAGTCCGTCCATAAACCATACTCCTAAAATGTAGTTAGTTTTTATCTTGATATATCAAAAACTTTTTAAGAATTAGCCATTTTTATATAAGATTTTTTCTTGTGGTGTCCGGAAATATTAAAGCCGACAGGAAACAAGAATAATACGTCCCGAAGACGTCTGAGAAACCCCAAAGGTCGAAAGGATTTGTCTTGTCTCTTTGAAAAAATACGTAAGCTTCTTAGTCGATAGATGGGTTTGTTAAATGTGGTAATATTTTTCCTCAAAACAAACCACAAATATTTTTATTTGTTTATTGTTGGTGTAATCATGTTATATTGTGATATTATATTTGGTATGATATGATTTAGAGTTTGGTATAAGAGCACCTAAATTAGGCGTTTTTAAAAAACGCTTCTTAGTCATTAGTCATAAATATATAACAAAGTTAATAGACCCTCAAACAAAAACAAATATCCCGAAAAATAAAAAAAAAAATTATCAAGAATAAGATTATATATACGAATCGCGCAAGAAGAATGGCCAGAGAGTCTGCTACACTCTTCCTCTGTTTGAAAGCAGAGGATTTAAGATAATAATAATGAAAGTCAAGTAAGTTTAAATTTTACTAGAGCTTGTAGTGGCCTTGTAGAAAAAGCAGTTCAGATTAGTAAGCAAATTTCCGATAGTCTAATGAGAGAAGGTCCGGTAAATTTAGGGCACTACCAGTTCCGTATCAGTTGAACTGCAAACTGTCATTGATCGTTTCTGTTTTTTTATACAGCATCTACTTAGCCAATAAATAATATTAGGATTCAAAATAAATAAAACCAGATGTACATTTTAATATTTAATAACTTTATTTTTGTTAAAAATTTAACATAGTATTAAAACAGTTCTTGAAATTAGTAATAAGATTGAAGTATGTGTTGAAGATAGCTAGAGAAATTGTAAAATATACTCGAATAAAAAAAAATTTAGGCAGAACCACAATGGGCTAAGTGAATCGCCTTGAAATGTTCTTCTTCGTGTCGGAATGGTGTTAGTTTCGATGGTGTCGCTGGATGGCACTTACAATTGGATCCTAGTTCTCCAGGTTCACATGATGCGTTCTAAAAAGGAAACAAAATTATTGTCGACCCTGTATATTCTCAATATAGTTTTGAGCCACTCATGTGATACTGAGTCGAAGGCCTTCTTATAATCCACGTAGGCAGCAAAGAGGTTTCTTCGGTTGGTACAGGCTTGGTTACATATGACAGAGTCAACAATCAATTGTTCCTTGCATCCCATTGCTCCCCTCGTGCATCCTTTCTGTTGAGCCAACAAATCTGTAATAATCAATATAATAAAACAGGATAATAATAATCAAAACACAAGATAAGATACTCCACCAAGAGTTAGCAGAAAAGTTAAACCTATTACAGGTAGGAAAAGTGCCTTGTTACAAATACAATCCAGAGCCTATTCTTGAGAACAACCAGTTCAGTTATATTGGGACCGAACGGTTCTGACGGATCAAACAGTTGCTCGTAATAGACCAGATATTATACTAATAGATAAAATTTCTAGGCAAACTACACTAATCGACATCGCTATACCTAACAACAACAACCTAAGGCCAAAATACAACGAGAAGATTGCCAAATACTGAGATCTGGAGGTGCAAATCCGAAGACAATGGGCAATGAACAGCGTCCAAACGATTCCCATAATACTCTCAACAACTGAAGTGATACCAAAGAACCTCCTGCAGAACATCTAAGGACTGGATCTTAGTGAGCATCTGTATAAACCGATGCAGAAAGCAACTCTCCTAGCAACCCCACGAACCGTCCGAAAGTTCATGGGAAATACAGTAGACCACGTCACCTAGGACCCGATAACATGGAAAGGGTTCCCACAGAGCTTCATAATTTTGGTATCTTTGTGTACCTGGTATGAGTCAATATTCCCTGGAGGGAGTGCGAAGCCGTTTGGCTTGTAAATTATCATGATAATAATAATCAAAACACAAAAGCTACGACAGGATAGGAAAAATCTAAGTATTACACCTCGGGTGTTTGTAAATCGTAATCACGCTTTTTCTCAAGTTGATCCTAATACAGTGAAGGCTCAATCAACTAAGATGTAATTAATATCAGTTGCGAATCATAAATTCCGAGCTATAAACCAACAACCATCAATCACAATTCATGGATAATAAAGTGTTACTTTATATATTTAACTATGAATTGTAATAAAAATTCCAAACTTTTGAGGAGTTAATTGACGTTTAATGACTAAAAACTGAGGAAAAAAAAGAAAACCTAATAAAAAAAGCTTATTGGTTCGTTCGTTACAATTTTGGTCTACCAAATCAAATCATCAATGTATCGTAAAGGGCTCCAATTGCCACCAGAGTGATCAGAGAAACTTGAGTAAACGTGAATCCAGACAGTAATTTCTAGCAAGATGAGGAAGGAAGGAACCAGGAAAAACAAGTACGTAAAAGTAGTACATAAAAGACGCATGTAAAAGAATTAGAATTATAAATAGGAGAAGAAGAACGTAGAAGACGAACGTAGAAAAAGAGCCCTAAAATAAAAATAAAATATTTAAAACACTACAATTTACTCTAAATTTAAAAGCCAGTTTGAATTCAAAGTCTCGGATCTTAATTAATAAATAATAATAATAAAATATCAACTGTTATTATTTTCATCTCTCTTCGTATAACATTATATAACTTCAAATTCTTGAATAATTATTAATAAATTAGAACATTACAATATCAACTCTTATTATTTTATCTACCCTAGTATAACATTATAGAAATTACAGTAAATCGTTGCCTAAATTGTAAAATAATGTTAAATTAACACAAAAATATCGATTGTAGGCTCAGTATTGTCGAAAATAAAACAAGATAAGCACACGAATTTTCCTTAAATAAAATCTATAATTATTTTCATGATATGTGGCTTAGAATATTATTAGATTAAAAAAACTTACATATAAAAAGATAAATCTATAATCTAGTCTCTCCATATAAGAACACCAAATTTTGCATTAAACCAAGGAATTCAATTTTAGATAATATTTATTATTATGCGGTTTCAACTACATATTAATTAAAATTACTTATTTACAAGAGACATACAGTGCTGACTTCCAATTAATTCTTAGAGTTTGACTTGTTTCTGGGTCGCATAAACCGTAAACCGTCATTAAAACCAGTTATTGCTAACTCTTGTTATATTTCTTCGGACTATGTAGGGTAAATCCTATTTATTAGTTTTATTATATCTGTCTCATATTCTTGAAGACTTTCGTTGTATTTTTGTTTTCTTTCTTGTAGCTGGGCCTTACAAACTTATTCATAGCGCATCTCCAAAAGAGTAACAATAAACTCGCAATCATTATGTTTTTCTTCGGGAATGTTACATTGAACCTCCATAGCTTCACCTCGTAGTGCTAGAAAATGAACACGTGCCTTCTCCGGAGGACTTCAGTTATTTCTGGTGGAGGCGATTTCAAATTAACGGACATAGGTAAACCTAGCCTGGCTACTTCCTCGATTTGCAAATGTAATTATTGCATCAGCTTCAGGATTCAAGTCACTTCATGTTGTACTTCGCCATGTATGTTTTCTCTAATTTTGCTAATCTTCTGTTGATTTCTTGTTCTATGCGCTTCATAGCTTCTTGATTTTTTTATGTTTTCTTTTAATTCTTGTTTCATATCTTCTTGACTCGTCTTAATTTCCTATCTCTTGTCCTCCAGGCTTATTCTTAATTCTTGTTTTATACTTTTTTTAATGCCTTCTTTCAATTCTTGGTTCATGTTTTGTTGGGTTGTTTTCAGTGTTATCAATTCTCGTTTCGTATCGTCTTGATTTTTCGACATATCTGCTTTCAATTCTTGTTTTATCTCTTGTATTATCATCATTATTTGACTAGTTTGAAGTTGCTCTTCCACTTTTGATTTCTGTTTTCTAGTTCCTACTAGAATGCAATTTCAATTCAATTTTTTTCTTCAATCTCTTCTGGATTTTATCCCACTTCCGACACCAATTTATTCCGGACGGCCAGTCTTTAAATACACTGTATTCCTTTATAATCTTTTATTTTCAAAATTCTGACAATTTGTCACACAATTCCAATTACTTCAACGACTTCTCAAATAAATTTGTGCCGATACTAGAAGATTCCCGAATTTTCTAGAAGGATTTTCATATTACATGGTGTTATAATCTAGCAATTTCTAGATCTTATGGCATAGGCGTTTCATGTCGAAAATAAGGAAATAGAATGTTCTAAAAAGTTCCAGATCTTCTTTCATAGACGCCTCATGAAGAAGTTAATAAAAGGTAAAATTAATTAAATAAATTATGATTTCGTTGTAAATAAATCTTAAACCATAGAAACTAAAAACACAAACTAATACTATAAAATGTATATTGCGATATATATATATATATATATATATATATATATATATATATATATATATATATATATATATATATATATTAAAATGTATTTTAAGATCCACTAGGTGAGCGCCTGTAGGAAACACTATTTGTTTATAGTGTTAAAAAGCAATAAAATCATTAAACTTTTGCATTGCGAATAATCCAAGCTTGTAGTTTTTGACTTGAACTATTAATATACTGGGCACAGATTTTAAAAATCCTTATTTAATCAAAAATTATTCATGTTGAAAGTGGCAAAATTGACATTTTTCCAATGTTTAGTGATTTTTAAGGTTAACAACAAATTACTTGATAATTTTTCGGAAATCTATCATCAATATTCATAATCAGGGGATCAAAATACATACAGAAAGCTTTGGTAAAGCCATGTTTCTTCATCGTTTACAAAAACCCATTGGGCTCCCGGACTATATAAGGATTGTTCTTTTACCAAAATTTTAAATATTTTTATATTTTATTGCAGACCTTGAAAAACTCCTTAAAATGAAAGGAAATATCGGCAAAGGGAAAAAATTGCGTTTTTCTTAAATTATTAAGACCGAGCTTTACAAATAGTTTTTTAATATAGTTTTTTTGTTAAAATCCGGGTTTTTAATTTTACAATAGTATTCTTTGGAAAAGCAGGGCCTTAGTTTGAAGTACATTATTCAAAAAATGGTTTGATTTTAATTTAAAAAGTTATTTCTTAGAAGAAAACCTATTTGTAAAATAAGAATAATTATAGTTTAATTACCTATAAATCATTTGAGTATAATTTATTTTTTTACATCATTTCTAGTTAATTAGCCGCCTTAAATATGTACCTACTTATTATTAAATTTATTACAGTTATCGCCATCTCGTCATACATTCGGAAACACATTTTAATCGATAAGACAATATTTGCAGAAAACTTCTGCGTAAATTATCTGAAATAATGATTTTATTTTGAGCTAAAATAACGCACAGCTGCTGTCCTCTCGTATCAAAAATTGAAAACTTTTATGTTGTAATGGATTTTTGATAGGAAAACTACCACATTCTTAAAAGGTTTTTAACTATATAGGATACAATTTTTAATATAGAGGGCCTGATCGAAAATAAAGTAGTTAGATGTGAAATATTTGAATATGTTTGTTTTTCAATATTTTAAAAATATGTATTTCAAATGGATATGGGAATATGGAGTTTTAAGTAGTGGTTTTATCTTTATTTCAACATGTCAAGGTGGCCAAGTCTTCGAAAATAGATTTTATAATTATAAATTACGAAACACCGATTTGAAGTTACCTTTTCATCTTCTATCTAAAGTTTATATTTAAGAAAAAAAAGAGATAATACAGAAGTATTTAAAATAGTATTCTTTGGCATAAACTGCAAAAAAAAATAGTTTTCTAAGTAATCGTTTTTTTAATAACCTAACATACCTAAGAAATAACATCAAATATACTGGAATTTAAAAAATCTGGCTCGAATATTCATAACAAAACTTAAAATAGCATATTTATCCCTCTTTGAGCCCCAGCTCTCTAAAATAGAAGAATTATCTCATGGTGTTGATGTTATGATATAGGGGTCGTAATTAGTTGCAGCCTAACAAAACAAAGAAAGTACTTGTGCCAAGAACTGAAACTATGTTTTGCTCAAATATAGTTTGAAGCTAAGTAATAATATATAGAGCAACAAAAGATAAATATATACGGGGTAATCCTGAAAGGTCTGTAAAAATTCTAGCGCAAATTACTAGGGCTAACATATGAAGATGTAATCCAATTCGCATTGGTCCAAAAGCTTCCGAAATATTGTGTGTCAAAGTTATAATTTTTTAGAATTTTTTGTCAACATTTAAACGAGAATTTCCATAATCGATGGATCCACAGAGGACATGATGTTCCTGCGAATTGGCCTCCTTGCTCATCAGATTTAATGCCCGAGGGAAACTCTTAAACAGATGATATCGTATAGACCTGTAAACAACGAAGAAAAATTGTGTGCATGAATATAAAATTTAGTAAATACCTTATGATTACAAGGGTAACTCGCAGGACAACAGACACTGATTCCTGTGAAACTTTAGGGCTTAGTTACTTGGAGCCCAAGGTTTATCGGACGGATACTCGTTTCTGCTAACACACCCTAATAAAAATGTAAGGTCATGGGTGACTCGGTAAATTCCACTGTTTTCCTCTTGTACGATAAAGGAATGTGCTCCTTGTTCGGTCACTTTTCTTGATGTTCAAGCTCAAAATCGACATTATCGTCATCTCTGGCCTATTATTCATCCTCGAGCTTTTGAAAATTCATAACTTAATAACATACGTCACATTAATTAATATAAGTTGCTTGCCCTCACCCCTAACCCTACTTTTTTATTAGAGCGTATTTGCAGAAACGACTAGTAATCTGATAAACTTTGGACCAAAATTTCAGGGGAATCGGTATCCCCAATCCCGTGAGCTCCTCGTGTTAGATGAAGAGATGATGGAAAGGATACAGTTCAACTTTATCCCAAGAATGAACCTTTGTATACATCAAAACGGAAGTTATTTTGAACATTAATTTGAAATATGATCAAAAAATTAAATAAATAAAAATTTTTGTTTTGGTTTGTTATTGACTTTGTGTGTAATTTTATTGTTTTTTGCTAGTTCATTACTAGATTATTATCAATATTAGCTAGTTGTTATGTAGATTTCTGACTGATGTTGACTTGTCGGCTCTTAAACACGTTCCAATTTTTTTTATCTACTCCTAAGCCTGGATGTAGTATGCAGGAGGCTTCGAATGGTCTCAGAACGCAATAAAACATTCATATTCAATTATCTCAGAAACAGCTGCTCAAAGCGACATCTACTTAGTGTAACGTTTTTAGATAAAAAGTATCAGAGAATAAGAATTTTTAATTAATTTTTTTTTAATTTAATTAATAAATTTAATATACCTGGGCACAAAAAAGTTATGAAACTTCAGAAGTTGGTCAAGTACTGGTAATGGCGCATTGAAGAATATACGTCAAAACTGTATTCAGATCTTGATTTCTCATTCCAAAAAGCCCAAAATATCAAATATACCAAGGTATCTTAAAAGTACTGGAACAGCAGAATATTTTCTTAGAAGTGCATTTTTGAGGAAAATATTTCAGACGAAAGTTGTAAGAAATTAAACGGCGCATCTGATGGTGACCTAGACGTTGACCTTCATAGTCATTTAAAGATTAAGTTCAGCTTTTCAAACCTCGAAATGGTCTCTAAAGGTCATTGATTTCCCTATGTTATTTATACCGTTGGATAAGAAATTTTCTCAGCTTTCTCTTTCTGCAATGAAAAAATGGGAGTTGTTATTTTAAAAACTCAATTTAAGCTTCAAGTAACTTTGAAGGTCAAAGTCAAGATCAAGGTCGAGGTTCAGGTCACCATCAAATGTGCAGTTTGATTTCTTACAACTTTCGTTTGAAACATTTTTCTCTAAAATGCTTTACTAAGAAAATATTCTGCTATTCTAGTACTTTTGGGACAGCCTGTAGTGCATATCCAGCCATTAAAAAGGTAAATATTCTCAAAAATTAATAAAAAAAAGTAGAAAATTGATATCGTCTATTTAGGACACTATAAACTGTTCTACTAAATTTGACGATATTCTCATATTTAGACCTCAGGAATTTGCGCAAGCCTTTTCTACTCAATTTGTAGAGACATACTGTATACTTACTTAAAAGTATTTAAAAAAAAGTTATGTCTAAAATTTAAAATGATGAATTAATAAAAACTTACAAAACAAGTAAGAAAAATCCTAATACAATTTTAAATGCCCTTAAAATAAGAATATAATTTCAGTATTAAATATAGAGTATTAGATTTAAAACAAAAAACCAAAGTAATTTTTTACAATGCCTTTACTAGTACAATTTAAAACATCTAACTTAAATAGGCAAGACAAGCCCACCTTTTTGGTTAACAATTTAAAGATAGTTAAATACTTTAAAAACGGCTTTTTTAGGTATATAAAGGTAACTTGTTCTTATTTAGCCCACACTTTCAAAATATGAAATGCTGTACAGGGCAAATTTTAGAAGTTGGTAAAAAAAATTTGGGAAAATAGACTTTTATATAAATACAGGATGTATATAAAAAAATGTGATTTAACTTAAAGAAAATATCATATTTATTAGGAGCAATGATAATTAATAAAATAAACTGTTCATTTTAGAAAAAAAACGTAATTTAGACCTCGTTTTAATGATCCATTAAAAAAAAATATCGCTTATTTTTAAAAAATGAACAGTTTCCAAATAAGTCCGTAATATTTCTTACCTTTTGCCATAGTTATTTCCAAGTAATTATTGTATCTTCATTCACCACCATATGCAAAAAATCATCGGACTAAAGCATCTGACTTCCCCGACCTATCCAATGATTAGTAACATGAGCAGTAAAGTAGTTTCGGACATACTAAGCAAAGTCCACCGGAACGCTGTCTTGCACGAAAATAATATTTTGTATTAAATTCAGTAGCAAATGATCCAGAAAGTCGACTAGCTGGATTCGGGCAAAGTGTAAGTGTAACTCATCATTTAAATTAAGTGATAACCTGTAGATCCCAAATCATAGTTATCGATACTACGCACCAAATGGTATGTATATGTATTATTCTTTTAAGAAGAAAAGGAAAGCAATATATACAAACAGTTTATTTCCTATACGAGTTTTGGCTACATTCTGGTCTCGTCAGTGGAAATGTATCGAACCGAGAGCAACATTAGCAGGAAACAATTTTCTATATAAAAAATATATTCCGAGACATGTCAGCAGGATATTAAATCTGCCGACTTCTGAATGTTAAAATGAGTTGAACAACATCTGTACATTCACCGCAGTGGTCCCAAATTTAAAAATTAAGATTTCGATAAAAAATAAATAAATCCATATTCTGACGTGTTCAAATAGTTGGCTATATGTATTCTCCTTTCAAACAAAAAAAGGGAAGAAACACACACATAGCGAGTTTATTTTCGAAAAACAAAACTCTGTATCGAACCGAGGCCAACACTTGCAGTAAACAAATTTCTATATAAAATATAATTTTCAAGACATGTCGGCAGGATATTAAATCGGCCGACTTTTCGATGTCAGATTGAAAAATATGATAGGAGCGTATAGGCAACTATTGAAACACGGTTTAGTTGTTTCTTAATTTTAAATTTTTACGCTACTCCGGTGATTGTACAGGGTGAGTCAACGATTAGATGAAGTAGGTTTATGCCTTTTCGGTGAAATTAACAAAGAAACTATATTTATTGTTTGATACAGTTTATTTTTACGTAGATTTTAAAAATATTTAGGCCTCTACAGGGTGAGCCAAAAAACTAGGACAGCATAAAGTTGTATTTTTTTTAAATAGAATACCCTATATGCGAATCGTATTTTCGATTTAGCTTATAATTTTAAATCTTTTTTATTAAGAGTTTACTATAACAAAACTTTATAGTTTCTGAGATAATTAAGTTTAAAGAAAAAAAGTCACATTTTCAAGCATCAATTCAATCCTAAATAACGTTTTCAATTTTGTGACAAATATATTCAAATTTAGAATTTAGCAAGGCCAAGGACAAGTTAAGATAAATTTTACCTAATATTTGCAATAAAAGCTACAGGGTGTTGAACACATCGGCTCAAATTTGAACAAGTTTAAATAGAGTAATAGAGTAATAAAAACCCTAAAAGTTTTGTTCAATATATCCTATACCTATTTATAATAGTTTTTGAGATATTTCAGTTTTTCTTATTTTCCATACTTTTTTACAGAAATAGTCTTCATTATCATAGTAGCCATGTAAAATACTAAAAAGAAACTACAGAAACAAACAGAATGTGGTTAAATATGATGAAATACATTATTCGTTATATTACAATGGCAATAGTTTAATTAAACATAATGTGAAAAAATTAACACAACAATAACGACAAGGCAAATACATATTTACTTTTATACTAAATTAAAACAAAAAAATTACCTATTAAATACTGAGATTAATTATTTCTTTTTAATAAGTGTTCGAATAAACGACCCTCTTGTGCAATGCACAAATTTAGTCTTTTTTGCAGATTTTCTCGGACCCTAGACAATATTAGTGGCGTTATTGTTCTACAGGTATTCCTAATCCTGTTACGCATATCTTCCACTGTTGTTGGTGGATTAACATACACCTTATTTTTAATATAACCCCATAGGAAGAAATCTAATGGGGTGATGTCGCAAGACCTTGGTGGCCACTCAATGAAACCCCCACGTCCAATCCATTTTTGCGGATATCGTTGGTCCAAAAACGCACGAACTTCACGATGGTAATGCGGAGGCGCACCTTCGTGCTGGAACCACATACTGTCGAGCTCATCCTTATCGAGACCTTGAAGCAGTTGGGGTAGTTCTTCTTGTAGAAAGTTCAGGTAACTATGGCCATTTAGTGGTTCATTAAAAAAGTGGGGTCCAATAATTCGATTATGATGAATACCACACCAAACATTTAATGACCAGTGGTTTTGATGTTGCACCTCTCTAATCCAAAATGGGTTTTCTGTGGCATAATAATGCATGTTGCGTCTATTTACGGCACCGTTACTTCTAAAAGTAGCTTCATCACTAAACATTACCTTGCATAATAAATTTGGATTTAATTGAATCTCCGCATTTATTGTACGACAAAAGTTTACACGACTTTCAAAATCCTGTCCATGCAATTATTGGTGTAATTCAATGTGATATGGATGATACCTATATTTCTTGGGAGTACGATTAGCGGTGGATTGTGATGTTTCACATAATGCTGCTAACTGACGGCTACCAATATAAGGATTTTCCTGAACATTTAACAATACTTGTAGTTCTTTTTCTTCATTAGTTACTGGTTTGTTGACCACTTTACGTTTTGGATAATCAACAGTACCAGAAGAATCAAATCTTTGCATTAAGTTCTGGAGAGTATGGGTATTAGGCTGGCGTCGATCAGGATACTTCATTTTGTAAATTCTTTGAGCAAGAAGGCAATATTTTTGAGCCTCTCCTATTGTATAAATCATATCTATTAACTCATTCTTTGGAAAATTCATTTTACAATATAAGATGAATGCAAAAAAAAAAAACTACACTACATAAAAACCGAAAGAAGCGATTGCGGTTATAAATTTGACACACAGAAAAATGTTCTTTTACAT
This sequence comes from Diaprepes abbreviatus, assembly GCA_034092305.1. Classification (NCBI taxonomy): domain Eukaryota; kingdom Metazoa; phylum Arthropoda; class Insecta; order Coleoptera; family Curculionidae; genus Diaprepes; species Diaprepes abbreviatus. The sequence continues at coordinate 8,726,563 of JASJET010000129.1, forward strand.
TGTTTTTGCCATGGCTACTATGATAATGAAGACTATTTCTGTAAAAAAGTATGGAAAATAAGAAAAACTGAAATATCTCTCTAACTATTATAAATGGGTATAGGATATATTGAACAAAACTTTTAGGGTTTTTATTATTCTATTAAATAACATGAAAATATACAGGGTGTATCATTTAAAAAAAAAAGATATTTATTCATTTAAACTTGTTCAAATTTGAGCCGATGTGTTCAACACCCTGTAGCTTTTATTGCAAATATTAGGTAAAAATTATGTTAACTTGTCCTTGGCCTTGCTAAATTCCAAATTTGAATATATTTGTCACAAAATTGAAAACGTTATTTAGGATTGAATTGATGCTTGAAAATGTGACTTTTTTTCTTTAAACTTAATTATCTCAGAAACTATAAAGTTTTGTAATAGTAAATCTTCAATAAAAAAGATTTAAAATTATAAGCTAAATCGAAAATATGATTCGTATATAGGGTGTTCTATTTAAAAAAATACAACTTTATGCTGTCCTAGTTTTTTGGCTCACCCTGTAGCGTCCTAAATATTTTTAAAATCTGCGTAAAAATAAACTGTATCAAACAATAAATATAGTTTCTTTGTAAATTTCACCGAAAAGGTACAAACCTACTTCATCCAATCGTTGACTCACCCTGTACAGACGTCGTTCGGCTTGGGATATTTTTCAGCCTAACACTGAAATGTCTCCGAATTTATATTCTATATAGACAATTGTTTCCTGCGAATGTTGCTCTCGGTTCGATACAGCTCCACTGACAGATCATAAGGTGGTCGAAACGCGTATGGACCAAGAACTAGAATTGTTTGCAGGAAATAAACTGTTTGTATATATTTCTTCCCTTTTTCTATATTTTACATATAAAAAATTATTTAAACACGATAGAAAGTAGTTTTATTTGTTTCTTACGGCAATTAACATTCGGTTACTAAAAACGAGGTTTTATAGGTTCCTCGCGGGTTTGATTAGAAGTTAAATAGACCACGACGTATTATCATGGTTTCGTCCGTAAACTACACTTTACTAAATATATTAGGTTGTTGTTGTGTTTGGGATGATACAAAATAAAACCTAGCAGGAAAATTGATGTCCGGAAGATTTTGACCAGGCGTCAAATGCTACGAATAATAATCTTCTTTATGAGATTTTCTAGGAATTGATGAATTTAGGCTTGACTCTCTCTATATTGCCGCTCTCGATAGGATCTCCGTTCGCTTTCGGTTGAGCATATTTTTTTTAAAATGAAAAAGAGTTTACGAAATCGAAATCTCCGCGAAACCGATAATGTGAATAGGTTCATTGTCTCTCCTATAAGAATATTTTACCGGACCGAGAGCGTCTCGATATAGTATCAAAAGTGGCCCTATAGTGAGGATCTGGCTTTAGTGCTCATATCTATTTGCCTCTTAAGCCGGTTATACATTTCATGGAAAACTAGCCAAACGTTTGAGAGATGTGAGGTGCACCGAATAGTGTGTATAGTAAGGCATTTGCCAAATTCTTTCCGATGTTTGTATTCCTTTACGTTCTGACTAAAGTCGATAAATAGACCCGAGTCAAAAAAATTTTTGTCGCTGTATATGCATAAATGTGACTGGACTTAACCGCTACAGATTATTTCACAAAAGTTTGGAACAAGTTGTAGCATTTAAATTTACCAGTTTGCATCAATGCTACATGTTTTTAGTAATATGACATAATTTGAATGTTTTTACCTGATTAAATTTAATTATTTATCCTGTAATTTAAAATAGTCAACACGGAATTTTTTTTTGGTTCACAATTCTTTTGGTCTTGTAACTTATCACTCTTTCCTCTTAACACAGTTTGTAAATTGCTGTAGTTTATATATCACATTATTTGGTTTGAATTTAAAAGTCGTAAAATATTTTATTTCTAATAAACTCTTATTTACATTCCATTTCAGTATTAAAAGTATAAGATTATAATCGGTAATACAGTTCAGTTAGCATTTGTTGTGGATGTATACCCGTTAACACGAGCACGGCATGTCGAGACCGATCATTTAAGGTTGAGTATACAGTATGGAATTTGTAGCAATTTTTTTGAACTTTGTTTTAATCATGATTAGTAACTTTAGACTGTTTGATCATAATTTTCTTTTTGATAATTTTCCATGGCTTGCCAATATTTGACGTATTACATGGTGGTCAGTGTAAGTTCGGAACTAGGTTAGAATACTCCAGGTTGGCAAGAGTAAACACAAATATCTCTAAGATTTGTCACATCTGGTTACAAGAGAGATTTTTATTTTCGTTCCCTTTACTGTTGAACCATCGAAGGCAGTAGACCAATCCTGCTATTAGCTTTGAAAGGGCAGACGGTCAAGTGTTTTTTTTTAAAGTCCACTAATCAATAAGAGCTATCTGAAGCCAGTCTTTTTCTCACTCCTTTCACTGTGATTTCCATTTCTATATTGCTGTCAAGGCTCCCTGATGGTTCCGGCCCTAGTTTTCCTGTCCGTGTGACCACGACTATTTTAACCCTTACCCTGCGTTTGGTTGGTGAGTTGGAAGTGGCCCTGCGATGCCTCCATTCATCCACAACAACAACAGAAATCCTAGCAACAGCGCTGGATCAAATAATAGAAGTGAGACGTACCATAGCATAGACCAGGTAGGAGAAAACTTTAGGTTAAAGAATTGGAGCTATACATCAATTTTTTTACATACAAACAAAACAATATAAATATATTTTAATATGATATAATAACATGTAAGAACTCTTTGATAACTCTAAACTTACGTTATTGGCAATTAAAGGTTCTAGAACGTTTGCGGCCAAATTTTATATAACCTTTTGAAAACGAGGTAACAACCATAGTTATCAAGAAAGAGTATATAAAAAAAATTGTACCATTCTAATTTATGTACATAATAATTTTTTTTGGAATAGAATGGAATTGTTATTTTGTTTTAATTAAGTCGTTTTATTATGGAGCTATCCACTAGCAGTCAATAAATTAAAATCATTCCTCATACCTATGTGTTTTCCTGTTTAATCACTAGGTAAGTAACACAGATAATGTAAAACAGGTGGCGCCTATTGGGTAATCAAAGCAGAGCAAAACTATCTCTAAAAGAGATACGAAATTAGCCTCCGACATATTGAGCTGCCGTACGCATCCTTTGCCGTACCCTGTAAAAAGGGAGACGCCGCAAAGTATATTATTTTATGAAGCCCAGAAAAATAGAAATTTAGTTTTGGAAGCTTGGAATAATATTAGGTGTGAAGTTAGTGTATCAGTGAGTTCAAAATAATGAATAATTAAAAAGTGTTGTTAAAGTTAATCCACATCACTGCCGTCCATGTTCACTAACTAGGTACTTTAAATATATGTCAAACTATTAAAATGTGAGGTGATTCGAGATATATTTCTACGGACCACTCATTAAATGTCACTTGATATGGGAAAATATGCACATTGCCAATGTTTGAAATTCGCCTAGTTCGCCATGAATTGTTTGTTCAACTTTACTTATTTTCGGGTTTTCTGGTGTTTGCGGGGGGCCCACATTTTACCTTGTGGAATGAAAAAGATATTTTTTATTAATCTCTAAAATTTATCTGCCTTCTATTTATATACTTTGACAAAATATGATTTGTCATATATGTAATTCTACTTTCAGGCAGAGAATATGAAAAATATGTATACAAACAGTTTATTTCCTACAAAAATCGCTCTGGTCCTCTCTCCATACGATCACCTCATGATCTCGTCAGTGGAGCAGTATCGGTCCGAGAGGAATATTTGCAGGAAATAACTGATACATGAACCATAACTGATATAAGAAATATAAATTTCAAGGTATGTCGGCAGGATATTACACCTGCCCTCTGCCAACTTCGATGTCAGACTGAAAAATATCGCCAGTCGAACGACATCTATGAATCATCGGAGTAACGTGAAATTTTTAAAAATTAAAATAACTGATACATGAACCATAAATTTTAAGGTAAGTCGACAGAATATTGCACCTGCCATCTACCAACTTCGATGTCAGACTGAAAAATATCGCCAGTCGAACCACATCTATGAATGATCGGAATAACGTGAAATTTTTAAAAATCAAAATCTCAGTAAGAAATAAAGAAATCTTTTTGCCGTATTTAAATAGTTTGTTATATATGTAATTCTCCTTACAGGCAGAGAATATGAAAAATATATGTACAAACAGTTTATTTCCTGCAAATATCGCTTTGGTCGTCTCTCCATACGCGTTTTGATCACGTCATGATTTCGTCAGTGTTATATATATATATATATATATATATATATATATATATATATATATATATATATATATATATACAGGGTGTCTCAAAAGAAAGTTCACATTTAAAAAATCGATTTAAAAAAAGTCAGGACTTTATTGAAAAAATGTTTATTACATATTAAAATACATTGTCGGGGAATTTATTTTTTAAAAATGATATCGTCCAAATGTAATCCGTTGCGCTCACGGCATTCATTTAATCGAGCACTAAAATTGCCCATGACGGCTCGGCAGGTATTCTCCGTGATGTCTGCCATTTCGTTGCGGATATTTTCTTTTAATTGTGCCAGGGAAGTCGGTTTGTTGGCGTAAACTTTTGATTTGACATAACCCCATAGGAAAAAGTCCATAGGTGATAAATCAGGACTGCGTGGAGGCCAACTTATGTCACCTTTCTTTGAGATCAATTTGCCAGGAAAAATTTCACGCACTCGTGGCAGAGACATGTTGGACGTGTGTCAAGTTGCTCCGTCTTACTGGAACCATATCCTTTGGTTATAGCCAGGAAAATTTTGCAGTTCAGGCACGAAGAAGTCGTCTAACATCTCCACATACCGCTCTGAAGTCACTGTTACTGTGCGTTCCCTTTCATCTTCAAAAAAGTACGGGCCGATAATTCCTCGCGCCGACATCGCAGCCCATACAGTCACTTTCGGCGAATGTAGAGGTTTCTGATGTTTGTTTTTTGGATTGTTTGCACTCCAATAGCGGCAATTTTGCTTGTTTACATGACCATTAAGATGAAAATGGGCTTCATCCGAAAAGAAGATGTTGGTAAACGTTGAAAAGCGTTCAGTCATCTGGTTTACGAAGTCAAGCCTCTGACCAGCATCCTGAGGCTTCAATTCTTGCACCAACTGAATTTTATAGGGGTTCAGCTTTAAATCTTTGTGTAAAATGCGGAATAATGATGACCTATGTACATTTAAAGCAACAACACGCTTACGAATCGAAACGTTTGGGTCGTCACGAACAGACCGAGTAACACTCTCTACGTTTTCGACCGTTCTCGAAGATCTCGAACGCCCGGATTTTGGTTTATTTAGTGTTGAACCGGTCTCTTCAAACTTCTGGACCCATTTTCCAATAAGCCAAGCGCTTGGCGCATCATTTAAGTGACGAATATGTCGAAAATTGCAGAATTTTCTACGCGCTACAGTCGCCGAATTACCGTTTTTGTAAAACTCACGTACGCACGAAGCACGGTCCGCTCCCGAGAAACGCTCCATAGCGACTAAATTCCCAAGAGCCAGGCTACCGATTGACATATCCCCCGCGCCGCTCGGAATAGTTGTGTTCACGCAATTAGCAAAACAAATGTGTACTTTATTTTGAGACACCCTGTATATATATATATATATATATATATATATATATATATATATATATATATATATATATATATATGTATATATATATATATATATATATATATATATATATATGTATCATGAGGTGATCGAGATACGTATAGAGAGAGGACCAGAGCGATTTTTGCAGGAAATAAACTGTTTGTATACATATTTTTCATATTCTCTGCCTGAAAGGAGAGTTACATATATAACAAACTATTTATATACGGCAGAACGATTTCTTTATTTCTTACTGAAATTTTGATTTTTAAAAATATCACTTTACTCCGATGATTCATAGATGTCGTTCGACTGGCGATATTTTTCAGTCTGACATCGAAGTTGGTAGATGGCAGGTGCGATATCCTGCCGACATACCTTTAAATTTATATTTCTTATATCAGTTATTTCCTGCTAATGTTGCTCTCGGTCCGATACAGCTCCACTGATGAGATCATGAGGTGATCGAAACGCGTATGGAGAGACGACCAGAGCGATATTTGCAGGAAATAAACTGTTTGTATATATATTTTTTCATATTCTCTACCTGTAAGGAGAATTACATGTATAACAAACAATTTAAATAAGGCAGAAAGATTTCTTTATTTCTTACTGAAATTTTGATTTTTAAAAATATGATTTGAAATTAATCATCCAAGGCAGTTCTTTTACATAAAGTATTGCCCTAGCATTCTAAATGCTATTTTTTCAAGCGTGAATTTTTCAAGTTCCAGTTTCATTTTTAAAGCAGGAACGCTCAGTTTGATTTTTGATTGGCGAGAAAAAATCCTATCCTGTTCCCGTTTGGTTCGATTTTAATTTTTTTAAATTGTGCAGTTAAATACGAACTTTTAAATTTATTTAATTGAATTTTGTTAGGATCAAAATTTTGCGGCAAAGATTACTGTGTTAAAACACGGGTTTTATAAACAATTTATTTTTGAGATAATTACAATTAACCAACTCTGGTTTCATTAATGGTACATTAAGGTAGGATAATTACATTAGATGATTATGCAAAATCAAAATTGAATTTTAAGTTATGAAAAATTATTATTTTTAGAATTGTTATCTGAAATACCATGTAAGATAGACACTTTGAATTTCGTTGCATAGTTTTAGAGATTAACCTGAACATGCAAATGCGGTCGGGAAACTTTTCTTGTAAAAGAAAGAACAAAGAATGGTAGTGCGCAGTGATTCGCAAAATATAAAATTAGATTTATCTTGTTTATTTTTTTTTTAATTTTCTCTAAATTACTTGGTTACCTTTATTACTTAAACACAAATACACACTAAATTTCAATACTAAAATTTATTAATTTTCGAGGCTTCCAATTTCATTTATGACTAGTGACTTTGGAAATTTATAAAATAGCTGCAGGAGATGAACCGTATATTTATCAAAAAACTGTTTCCCTATGTAAACAATTACAAGAAAGTTGCCTAATTTTATATAAAATCTTTTATATATCATTTTTCAAACTGAAAAAATTTTACTGGTTAAATATTTTCAAAGTACTAAAAACTACTGATTTAGTTCTTATTTATTCTCTTAGAAAATATTTGTAGGAAAAAATTGAAATTTCGCATAATTAGATAATTGATCAAGGTAGAAATGTCGACATTGTAAAACTATTTCCACATTTTTTAGTTTTAGAGATGTATTATGTATTTTTTGTTTTTCTTATGAGCTCGTTTTTGAATTTGTATACCACTGAATAAATTTGTTTGTTGTTTAAAAAGGCACAGAAAAACTGTATATTAACCATTCGAGAATATGCTAAATTCTGAGGAAAAGTTAATAATAAATTTCAATACATCAAGGAGGAAGAGGATTGGTGGATATTGGTAAGCAGCTCGATCACCAAGTAATAAACTTACTTTCATATTTCCACAGGTTAGCGGACTCTACACACACTACATCGAGCAATATGTGAGATAGATGATTCAACGCCGCTACAGCTGAGGGAACAGGATATTGCGTCAACACCAGAGAGACCAAGAAAAGTTACAATCCTGGGTACGGAAGCCACTTCATGAGCGGCATCTAATGGGGTCAATCAGGAAAATGTCGATAACTCAGCGTCGAACTACTGGTGGATTTCAAAACAAATGTCTCTGGAAACGGAGGACTTTTTATTAGCTATCCAAGACCAGGTTAATCCGACGAAAAGCTATCGAAAGTTCATCATCAGAGATCCCCCAATAGAAAATGAAAAATACAGCTGTTAACTATCAGAGACAATCCTACACATAACAGGAGAATGCCAAGCGTTTGCCGCAACGGAGTGTAAAGAGAGACATGACTGAGCGGCTCAGATACTCCACCAAGAGTTGCCAGATAAGTTAAATCTATTACAGGTAGGAAAATGCCTTAGTACAAGTTCAATCCGCAGCCTATTCTTGAGAACAATAAGATGAAGTTATATTGGGACTGAACAGTTCTGACGGATCGACAGTTGCTCATAATAGACCTGATATTATACTAACAGATAAAATTTCTAGGCGAACTATACTGACTGACATTGATATGCCTAACAGCAACAACCTAAGGCAAAAATATAACGAAAAGATCGCCAAATACAACTGGAGTGATACCAAAGAGTATACTGCGAAACATCAAGGAACTGGACTTTAGCGAGCATGTGTATAAACCAATTCAGAAAGCAGTTCGCTTTGCAAGCGCGCAGACCGTCCGAAAGTTTTTGGGAAATACAGCAGACCACATCACCTAGGACTCAATAACATAGAAAGGGTTCCTACAGAGCTTCATAGTTTTGGTATCTTTTTATACCTGGTATGAAGCAATGTTCCCTGGAGGAAGTGCGAAAAAAGATGTGCTTTAGGAAAACAAGGGAAACATTGTATTAATGATAAATACAATGTATGGCAAATATAAACATAATTCCGGAATTTTCTTCAAATTTTATTGGCCATAAATTAGGGAAAACAGGGATTCAAAACTATCAAGGTTATCCTAAAACTTTATCCTAAAAACACCGTGTGTAACTTTACAATTTGCACTTGATACCAGGAATTGTAAAAAACAAACCAAGGGTTTCAAAACAAAATTTATTTTAATTTAGATGATTTAAAATACAAATGTCACAATAGTACAATACGCTTTTTTCTTTTTTAATTCTTAAAATAAAGCATCAGAATTAATTCAGATTTATATAATTGCTGTTGAATTATAGAGTAGCGTTTGAATTATTATTTATGAAAAACAATTATCCTGAAATGCGCACCATCCGCTTCTTAGAATCGTTGATTTCGTCTGTGATTGTTTGCTTTAGACTCTTTAAATTGGGTGGTAATGGTTTAAAAACTTTACTTTTTAAAATAGTTCCATAGAAAAAAGTCAGCAACTTATTACTCTTTCAGGGAATAAATCACGAATAGCTGCCAAAAGTCATTCGTGGCATAGCTCCATCTTATTGGAAAAATGTATTCCGGTTGTAGCCAATCTGGTTTTGCAGCAAAAAATGTCCATATTATATGGCAATAACGATCGGAATTGACAGTCTGTGTACGATCACGGTTATCCTCAAAAAAATAAGGACTAATCATTCCTTGGCTTGATATGGCAGCCCAAACAACAAGCCTAGGCGAATGTAGGGGTTTCTGATGCAATTCGAACGCATTGTCAGTATTCCAATATCTGCAATTTTGTTTGTTCACGTATCTGTTGATGTGAAAATTCATCTCATCAGAGAACCATAACTTTTCGAAACTCCTAAAACGGATTTTCATTGTCCTTCAGAATTGAAGTCGTTAAGCTGAATCATCGGGCTTATTTTCCTGCACAATAACAATTTTATAGGGATGGAAGTATAAACTTTGCAAATCATGTGATGAACCGTGGATACAAATTTAAAGAAGGTGCGCGGAAACATGAAAAGTCAATAAAGCATTTGATACCACCTCGCTTCTCCCGCTATCGGTATTTGGCTCGTATAGTTTAGTTCACAAGTGCCATTTTACCGAAAACCTGTCCTTCAAGTCCAAAAATTATGGTTGAGGTGTCATTCGATTCGTGATGACATCTATAAAGTTTATGGACATTTTGGAGAGGGGCTGGCGAAAATTGTAAAAGTTATAAAAAAATTAGTAAAAAAAAGTGCTTTGATTTTTTTGCAAATATCTCAAATTTAAGATATCTCAAATTTAAGATATCTGAAATTTGCAAGAAGATCCTTAAAGAGCAGCAAATTTACTAGAAAAGTCCCACTTCCCGGAATTGTATCGACAATATTAATAACTTTAATTTTGGGATGAAAATTAGTCTTAAAACGGGTAGTGACGCTTCCGCGCGCGTTGGCCGATTAAATACCAATATTAAGGAAAAACAATTGGGTATTATCTAAAAAAACGAATAGAAAATAATCCGCTGGAAAAAAATTTTACCCCAATTTTTTAATTAGCTGTTTTTGATAATTAGTTAATTTTTGCTAGTTGAAAGTTAACATAAAAACCCAAATAATTTGTAAACTAAAAACCTGGGATTTTTTCACTTCTTGGAACTATTCTTTGAAGGCTTTAGAAAAAATCGCCGTTGGAAAAATTTAAAAATTTTTATTTTTCACTGGCATTACAATTGAAGATATCAAAAAATTACAAATGTAAATAAAACAATCTAATTTTTTTAAATTATTTCGATTTTTTTTAACTGTTAATGTTTACAAAATTGTTATAAACAAATGCATTGTTTAAAAAAATTTTAAAAAATTCTTTAGATTGTTTTATTTACATTTGTAATTTTTTGATGCCTTCAGTTGTTAATAAAAAAGTGAAAAATCGAAATTTTTTAATTTTTCCAACAGGAATCTTTTCTAAAGCCTTCAAAGAATAGCTTCAAGAAGTGAAAAAAATCCCAGACTCTTAGTTTACAAATTATCACGGTTTTTATGTTAACTTTCAAACTAGGAAAAATTAACTAGTTAACAAAAGCATAGTTAATTGAAAAATTGGGGTAAAAATTTTTTCCAACGGATTATTGTTTATTTATGTGTTTAGATAATACCTTTTTTTTCATTAATATTCTTATTTAATAGGTCAAAATAAGTTTTATTGTTAAGGCACACGGGAGCGTCACTACTCATTTTAAGCCTAATTTTCACCTCAAAATTAAAATTATTAAGATCGTCAGTACAGTTCCCGAAGGATGATTTTTTTTTGGTAATTGCATGATCTTTAAAGAAATTTTTGCAAATTTCGAATATATCAAATAGTTTTTGAGATATTTGCAAAAAACCAAAGCACTTTTTTTTTACCTAATTTGTTTATAACTTTTACAATTTTCCCGACCCCTCTCCAACATTTTCATAAACTTTCTATATGCCATTATGAGTCAAATGACACATCAACCATCATTTTCGGACTTAGAAGATAGGTTTCCGGTGAAATGGTACTTGTGAACTAGACTAGCAACAGTCAAAACAAAAAAGAAAAATATTCTAAGACACTCTTGTTTATACTGTAGTCATGGCAATTAAATAATAGTTTATTTTCTTCTAATATCATGACCTACTCGATCTTAAAATATTGAGCAACTTAATTTTAAGCAATGGTAACTCGATTATTTCGAGGTTTTGTCTATATACTTTTTCTTTATCTATTTATATAATAAAGTCGATGTGTAAGTGTGATACTGTAAGAAAAATTTTCAGATTCACAAAGTTAGTATAGCGTACTTCTATAACTAAAAAAGATATGTTTTACAATGTCAATTTCTATTAAAAATTTTCCCCTGAATATTATCTGGGAACAATTAAAAAAACCAAATCGGTGTTTTTCAGTATTTTTAAAATAGTTCAAGAACAAATGAAATTTTTCCATTTTCCAAAAGAGCATATTAACGGTCTAAATAACACAATTTTATCACCGTTTAAGAAATAAAAATAATATCTTTGTGAAATAGTTGGTACCCTGTATATATTTATTTAGAGAAAAACGTAAAAAAACAATACGTCTGGAATTTAAGGCGCAGCCGGCGCTTTACCTGCGTCATATGGCAAGTTGCCACTGTTTATGTACAAAACTCTATTATACGTTCATGTTTATCATCAGGATAATTAAATATAAATCTGTAGTTATATATTTTTAAAAGGAGACAATCCCTTTTTTCTATCTTCCAATAGTCACGTAAATGATTTCAAACATACAGTGAACGGCAAATATGTGGCACCAAACGTGGAAAAACATTTCGTTGCGAGAATAGAAAAAAAAATAGATTACTTCTGACTTATAGGTAAAATGTATCAATAAATTATACCGGGTATACCAAATAAAGTACGCGCTAGTATTAATTCTTTTATTAATATGAATGTAAAGTGAAATTAGCAAAATAGCAGCATTTTTTCTGCTGATTAAGATAATGAAACCAAGAAAAAACAATTGAGTATATTTTATACGGAATATCTTGTATATTGTCTAGATTTACGTTTGCAAATAATCTATAAAACAAAAAAGATCATATGCAAAATTGGTCTAAAATAGAAAATAACAAAATTATTACCACCGTTATCTTTTAGGCAAGTTAGTTGTGTGTTTTTGAAACAATAATTTCATTCCATGCGTCTGCTGTCAAGAAAAGCAAGAATTTTATTCAACTTTATATATTGATGGTAATTCTAAATTTGTTCTGATAGATATTACAAAATGGATTTCGCACATTTAGAAAAATACGATTTGTTTGAAGCGTATCTAATGTATAGAAACAATTGTTTTCGAGCAGTAGAAAAATATAATCAAATGTTCTCAGAACGTAATCAGCCAAATGGAAGATATTTTCTAAAGCTCTATAGAAAATTTAGAAGCAATGAAGGAGTTTTTGGAAAGACTAGAACTAAAAAGCAGTTTATAATAAGTGAATAAGTAGAAGTAAATGTGTTGGCAGAGATTTGGCAATGAACAGTGGTTTAAGTTTATTCACAATTTGGAGAATACCCTATAGGTACTGTCGCAATTAGCAATGCCCCTGGTGGTAAGGACATGCAGCTAGCGATCTATTTTCGACCACCGTAGTAAATGTATGGATGTTTCGTCCCGATACCGGTGGTGGACTCATCAGTGGAATCCACCGGTATCTTTCCCAGACATCCTTGTACTTTCCACAAACTTGAACCTTTATTTAAGTCCAGTTTTGCCGGAAAGCCGTGGTGAGATGTTATGTTCCACAACACTACCGACCAGTATTAAAATTATTACCTGGCGACACTGAAAGAAAACTCATTGTTTGGCAGTAGTTTATAGATTTATGTATACAAAATCCTTACTTTTTAAGATAAATTTTTTGAAGCGATGAAACACAGCTATGTTTAATTATAAAAACATGCACTATTGGTCTAGAGAAAATTTGTTTATTTCTCATCCTAGAAATCTCTCTTCTCTCTTTACTGGTCTTACAACTCTGGGTGAGTGTTAGCCGCATCCACTATCGCCATCCATCTCCTACGGTCTTGTGATTCCATTTCCCACTGCTGGACTCCAATCCTATATAAATCAGCTTCGACGGCATCCTTCCATCTTTTCCTGGGACGGCCTATTGATCTTTTACCATCTGATCTCTCAAAGAATACTGTTTTCAATAATCATCCTAGAAATCGGCATGCAAAATTTAGGGTAAATATTTGGTGAGGTTCAATAGGCAGCCAAATAATTAGGCCAATTTTTATGAAGGCACTTTGACAGCCACGAGATATGTTTATGTGGTCAATATTACTGGAAGGATACTTAGATGATGCCAACTTCAAGGCATGTAAGCGAATCTATTTTCAGCAAAGTTCAGCTACTCCCTATCAGTTTAACAAAGTGAGAATGTTGTTAAAGAGGCTTTTTGAAGGTAGGTGAATAGCAGCAAATGATTCTATATGTTTGACCTCAAGTTCTCCTGACATAATTCCATTAGACTTGTACTTTTAGGGTTATGTCTAGGATGAAATCTATAAATGGAGGTATGCTAACCTAGGTGAACTTCAAGATAGTATTATACACATTACAGCATCCATCGATGGCAGAGCAGTTTAAGAAACCACAAGGAATGCTCGAAATGTATGTAAAAAACAGTCATGTCTTTGCACATTTAATATAAATTTTTTTCTTCTTATGCTCAAATCAAGCAGTACAAAGAAAATTAAGTTTCATAAAGAAATACATAGTCAACTTATCCAAAAGAAAACTATTCGGTTATTTTCAATTTTAGATCAATATTACAGATAAACTTTTTGTTCTATAGATGATTTTTGAAACGATTCCATTTTAATAAGCAGAAAAAATACTACTGCTTTGCTAATTTCACTTGATATCCATAAAGGAGTTAATTTGGTACACTCTGTAGTTTATAAAGAATGCGAAGAAAATGTAGCGTATATTGTTAGATATAAATTTTTAAATTAAATACCCTAAATATGTATATATTTTTTGAGCTCGTATTTCTAAATATTTTTTATTTTACTTTTATTAATCAAAACATCATAATTCTTAAAGATAATAGAGTTCAAAGGTGAAGGTTGCATATTATATCGCTCCTTTACTTATAAATAGCATTCTCCAATTTGTGAAAAAAATAACTCCAATCTTTAGTATGAAGATATGAGGTTTCTTAAAAACTTAGAAATTTATTTATTTATTTCAGCCAGCTGTTTCTAATATGTCAAAATATTGTATCAATATTAACAGACAATACACTCTAGAAACTACGTAGATAATTCTACTCAGTTATATAAACAACGTTTATTTCACCGGAAAATTTCAAAAACTTTTTGAAATATTACATTTCTATAAACAAAAAGCAGTAATTTTAACAGATATATGCTATAACAGTTAATATCTCGTTTATTCGAAATATACTTCTACAAGAGGTTATATCTCAAGTTAAATATTATTCTTATAATCCTGTTTTGAAAAACAAAATCTCTACCAATTACACTATTATAAAAGAAATAAATGATAAGTCATTTTTAACCGACTTCTAAAAGAAGGAGGTTCTCAATTCGTCGAGTATGTATTTTTTTTATGTATATACACCGATTACTCCGGAACGGCTGCACCGATTTGAATGAAATTTTTTACGTTATGTTCAGGAAGTTGCTGCAGTGGTCCCATATTTTTTTTGGACGAATTTGGTGAAGTAAAATCCAAGATGTCGCTGACAATATGGCGACTAAAAAAATTAATTTTGATGGATTTTATCCAAAATTGGTATGGGGAAATTTTCTGGACTGCACCCAACGAATCTGAAATTATTTTTAAAAATTCAATATGGTGGCTCCAATATAGCGGAAAAAAAAATTTAATTTGATCCGTTTTTCTTCAAAATTTGGTGGGGGAGTTTTCAGGGCCGAACATAACTAATCCAAAATATTTTTTAAAAAGTTCAATACGGCAGATCCAATATGGCGGAGAGAAAAATCAATTTTGTCCGATTTTCTCCAAAATTGGTACTGGAGAGTTCTCGGGGGTCGCACATGAAGAATCTATAATCATTTTTAAAAAATTCAATATGGCGGACGAAAGCATCAATTTTGTTCGATATTCTCCAAAATTGGTACGGGATAGTTTTCAGGGTCGCACATGACGAATCTAAAATTATTTAAAAAAAATTCAATATGGCGGATCCAATTTAGCGGACAAAATCATCAATTTTCTTTGATTTTCTCCAAAATTGGTATGGGGGAGTTTTCGGAGTCGTACATGACGAATCTGAAATTATTTAAAAAAAAATCAATATGGCGTATCCAATATGGAGAATGAAAAATAAATTTTGTCCAAATTGATATGGTAGAGTTTTTGAAATCGCACATTACGAATCTGACATTATTTAAAAAAAATTAAATATGGCGGATCCAAGATGGCGGATTAAAGGTTCTACATCTCTCGATTTTGTCTAAAATCAGTATTGGGGGATTTTTGTCAGCGTTAATTACGAATTTAAACCTTTTCTTTAAGAACTCAATCTGGTGGATTCAACATGGCATCCTAAAAATTTTACATATTTCGATTTTTTTCAAAACTGATATAGGGGATTTTTGAGGGTGTAAATTACGAATTTAATAGTATTTATTTTAGGATTCAATCTGGCGGACTAAAAATTTTACATTTTTCGATTTTGTTTAAATGTGGGACTGAATCGTTTTTAACGATGTAAATAGCGAATATAAAATTATTTTAAGAAAATCTAATATGTCAGAGGAAATATGACGGTCTAGAAATTTTGAATTTCTGGATTTCATCTAAAATTGGTACTAGGGGCTTGAAAGGGTTTAGATTTAGATTACATCAAGACGTTAAAATTATTTTTTCGAAATTCAATGTGACGGTTCCAATATAGTGAGTTGAAAATCTTACCTTATTCGCATTTTATCAGATTTGATATTAGGGTGTTTTGGTGGTCATGAATTACAAATATGAAGTTAATTTTTTACAATATTAGGTTGACAAGGGAGTGAGGGAGTGAAAAAATTTTAGGTTTTCCGATTTTGCCTAAAATTGATATTGTGAGATTCTTAGAGCGTATACAAACTCAATATGCACTATAAAATATATCGAGCTAAAAATTTTTCGTCTCAAGTTCTTTAAATATCGATATTGGAAGGTTTTTGGGCCTAAGTTACCAATCTAAAGTTAATTTAAAATTTAAGATAGTGGGTTTACTATGACAGACTAAATATTTGTTTGATTCAATTTTACAGAGTTTTGTAGAACTCTAAGAATCAAAGAATATTTAGTGGATTATTTTAGGGTGATTACAATTTTGAATAAAATGGGTTCTATTTTGCCACCTGGGAGTCATTGCGAGGTACACTAATCTCGATTAGTACTTATTTCAAATAATTTATGGATATCATAATGAATTCAAAACTAAAAATCGAAAAATAAAATTAAAAAAAAAATTGAACCGACTTCTAAAAGTGAGCCAAAAAGTGAAAAATAACTAGAAATTTCTATATGAAATTGAAATTTTTGAAGTCGATGCCAAATTATTTCTAAATGAAACAAATAATTTCTAATTTAAACAAATTATTGTTAATCTGTTTATGCGAATCCCATTTTGGCACGTATTAGTTTGGCGCCGAATTCAAAAATTTCATTTTCAAATAAAAATTTATAGTTATTTTTCACTTTTTAGCGCACTTATAACAAGTTTATTAAGTTGAAGATTGCATAAACGCTTTTATTAAGTTTTGTGCACATTTTTTTGATTTGAACAGACAAATCAAAATTATAAACTTCACCTAGATTCAGAAGTGACCATCAAAAATAATTTTTTAAATATTCTTACTAAACCAACAGCTAAAGTCTTTAATAAGAATTTGTTTAGATAACATATCTTGGTTTTGGTCATTTACTCGGAGAGTGGTGACATCAGCAGACATAAATTTATTATTATAATCCATAATAGTCACATATAAGGTAAGTGATCAACATATAACAAAAAAATTAGTAGCTCAAGATTACTTTCCGTTGATGTCCAGAGCGCCAAATTTCGCAAATCGGACATCTTTCCAGACAACATCAACATGTGACTTTTCCAAAAAGATGCAATCAACTTATTAATGATTTCCCCAGTACCTACGTTATAAATCTTACTGGAAGGGAATAGAGATTCAGAGATCAAATGGCCATTATCAACACAATCAAATATAGGGTGTCCGAAAATTCCATTCATGTTCTTTGAAGAGAGATTCGACATATAGAATATTTCCTATAAATATAGGTCGGCAAATGCGTCATAAGGAAGTTATGTCCATTGAAAGTTGGGGCTTAAATACAAATTTTTGTGTTAATCAATGACATCAATAAATACTAATTTTGATGTTGAGAGTAAGTGGAAAATTTAACCAGAGGCGTTCCTATGGATGGGTGGTCTGGTTTATTTATCCCTAGTTTTAATTTTAATTTACCTAAAATAATGAGTTCTCAAAATAATTTACATTTAAAAGATATTCTCATAATAAATCACTTCACAAATAGTTGGAGAAAAAAAACCCGCTCTAGTTAATTTAATTCACAAACTTTAATATGTTCGTGTTTAAACTGAACATTAAAGTATTCTTATGATAACTAAAAATTTAAAGTGAAAAAGTATTTTGTGGTAAATGTCAAAATAATAAAGGCTCAAGAGATATTAAATAAAAACCTATATTAAAATGATTTTTTTTTCATATTCGTATATGTCAGGTGCGGATTCAGGGGGGGGGGAGGGCGAATAAACTTAAAATAAATAGTTTTTATAATATTATTTTATTTATATAATTTCTTAATAATTCACATACATTACAAAATGTAGATAATTTTGACATATTTAACATAAATCACAACTGTATTTTAATTATTTTTAATTTTGGCATAGAAACCGTTTTAGGCACATTCAGACTCAAGCCTAGCCTTATTTTTCCAAAAAATTCTAAGTTATAATTTAAATACTGACAAAATACGCATTGACAAAATATAAGAAGTTAAACATATTTTAAAAAATAAATTCGTCCATACAATATAAAAAATTTTTTGGGACTATCGGCCATTTTATTATTAATTAAAAACATTTTTAGGACATTTGACGTTTCAGTTTATTTATTTCTTAAACCATTCGCAGAATTACAATTAAACACTAAAAAGGAATGTAATAAATTTTTATGTTACAGTTAAAATTAGAACTACTTATTTTTATTTCTATTGCACTGACATCTTAATTTAATTTACTTTATTATGTGGAAATCCGATAGCCCCAAAAAAATAAAATAAACGTATTAATTCTGCACGCTTAAGAAAAATACACAAATAAAAATAATAAAATAATAAAAAAATTACGGTTAAATGAAACAAAATATATAAAATTCAAGAGTAGGACACACACTAAAATAAAAATATATAAAAAATAAAAAAATATGCATACAATATTAAACAATTAAATACAACAAAAACAAAAATTTAATTAATAAATTGTGTTTACACTGGTAAACATGACGTATCAAATTTGTAATCAAAGCCAATGAATCTATCATCGCTTAAATTAATTATAATTGGTTCCTCTATCTCACCGATCATGAAATCGAGTTTTCACATTTTGTTTGACTCTTATTATATTGATTTTTTCCAATTTTCCGCAGTAATTTTATTCAAAAAAATCTGTCAAATGCTCAGTTAAATTACCAATTTTGTAAGTTGTATTATTTCTAGCAACTCTACCTTTTACTTGAAAGAGATATTTCCTTCTCCAACGGACAGTTTCCGGACGATCTATAAGAACAGATTTCATATCTGGTTTTTCCCAGCAAAAATTAAGTTCTCTGAGCAATTTCCAGAGCTCAGTTCTTTTAGTTTCAAGTAAATCCCAATCTTCATTGATTTTAGAATTTTGTCGACGATTGGGACCTGCTTCTCATATTAAAATGTATGTACAACTCCTTTTATTGCAGTTTTCATCTCTTCTTCTAACGAGGTTTTTCGTCTGCCTGTGATCGAATGTAGCTTGGGAGTACTAACAAATCCAGTCGTTTTTTTTCCCTTCAGTATTCGGTATATAGTAGATTTTCCAACTCCTGTCATGTTGGAATAGATCTCAACAGAGCTTTTAACATTTTTATCTAGATATTGATATTTTAATGCAACATCAACATTCATCTTAATAAGTTTTTTGTTGAGGATAAAATGCCTTGGTTTAATTATTTTCAAATTCAGAGAAATAGACCCGACTCTGCCTTTTACATTAGAAATTGGAATGTTTTCGGTGTCCCCCCCCCCCGTCAACAACATGCTTTCGCTTGCCATACTGCACTTTTGTGATATCACCGCCCCCCCCCCCCCAAAGTAGAATATTCTTTTAAATCATACGAACGGACTTTCCGAACATCCTGTGAAGTTTATGTAAATTCACTACTGGAGGTTAAGTACTCCTTTCTAAAACCATACTAAACATAAAAAGAAGATGGGATCTGTTGAGGAATTGTGTAATTCGATCACCAACCCTCAAATATCTTTGAACAACAACTCAGCAATGAAAAAGGGTGGTGGTTTTCTATGGTATGCGGAGCAACTTTTAAATGTGTGGGAAAGATTACAAATTATACTTATCAATTAATTACAATGGCTAACATAGGAGCAAATAAGTGAAAAGAAGTATAAAAAATAATATTCTCGATAACTTTCTCAACAGTCAATTTTCATCTAATATTCGGATTTTAAAACGTTTACAAGGAATACAAATAGGTGGTGTGCTGCCATAAAATAAGGGATTAAGTTACGTAAACATTCAACGAGGAGAGGATCGTCTAGACTGAATAACCTAACTTGGGTCATAAATATTTGTAATTGATTTTACTGATTATTGAGAAGGAAATATTATACAAAAACGTCATATTTAGATGAACCATAATATTTTAAATATAATCCGTATCCGTGGAATCTGTTTATAGAACAGAGATGCGAAGTAATGGCTTGTACCGAATGCAATAGCCTGACGAGTCCCATACTAGGACGAAACAGCGCTGTCGTCATTTTTCGGATCCATAGTTTTACCATGATCTTGGAGTTCTCTGTACTTTTAACATGCAAATAATATTTATTAACGGTTTTTTTCGCATAGCCGAGAATTTCCTATATTATATATATATATATATATATATATATATATATATATATATATATATATATATATATATATATATATATATATATATATTAATTTATAAAATTTTAAAAACTAATATTTTAATAAATGCTCAACGATCTCTTTCAATGCATATGTGAACCCTTTTTTAAAAGACTGTTTAACTTTAATTAACATATTTAGTGTTTTAGAGGGAAATGCTGTTCTTATTTGCTGCTCATGCATATTTTCGGATATTATTAACTGTATATCATACAATATTTTTTATATATTTCCATCAGAAAAAACTAAGATTTGTTAGATCGGGAGACCTTACTAGTCAGTGCACTATTCCTCTACACTCTATCCACATAACAAACCAAAACAGATAAGATGTATTTATTTAGTTGTTTATAATTAGACTCTAAGCAAAAGTGCTAAATTACCTCCGTATATCTACTTATTTAAGCTTTCCTTAAAACCTAACGAAAAGATATTGTTTTATCTTTAACCATTTAGCTTCGTAAAGTTAAAAAACATAACAGAAATTGGTTAAAACTAGACCACACAGGTAATGTTTATAAGAAAGAGATTTTTCTCTTGCGCAATATTAAAATTTGGCATACTTATCAACAGTTTTTTATTACCATTAAATCTAATTAATTATCAAACATAGTACATATGTTATCAAAGAATTTGCGTCATCAGGCAAACTTCCACTATTTATGGGTTAATCTGCATTTATGTTTATTCAAAGCAAAATTTAAATACAGATTGGGCCAAAAGTCACTGCGCTATGTCCAAAATTAATAATTTTTTGGATTTTAAATAGGTCATTTTAGGTTTTCGTAGCATGCAAGGAACCTTTAGAGTTTCATTATGTTCTTCCGTCCATCCGTGTTTAAAACTTTTTCGTCTTAAATAACGAAAATTTGCAATCACATGTTTTAATTAAACCAAAAACAGAACTGAAGCAACCATGAAAAAAAAATTTGGCCTACGAACAAGATTTAAGTGCCCTGTATACAGACTTTAAAATCATATTTGAGAATGATTTGATATCACAGTGGATTAATAACCCATGTGGTAATGTTAATACTACAAGAAGAATTGATCGAAATAAGTGCTAAAGAAAAATTTCGAATTGAATATCACCAATTTTAGTTTCAGAGAGACATACCTGCTATTTATCTTGCATTATTGACAATTACAAGAAAATTCTTTGATAGCTTTTCCATCTTCATACGTCATGAAAAGTGGTTTCAATGTGGTTGAAAATCTTCTTATAAAAAAATAAACATAGTGGTAAACAGTGGCCGAGGAGATTAAGAATTAAATTTGACTGACAAAGAGAGACTGCGAAAATAGGTGAAAATTAGCCTATTGCGTGGACCTCGTATTTGGAACTAAAATGAAAATTTAATGTTCTAAGAAAATTTTCAAGATCTGTTTCAATTTTGAGAAATTAATTACCAGAATTGAGGCAATTGAGTTGAATAATTTGTTTCAGTTGAATATAAGTTTTGACATTTAAAATCTTATACCTCGACAATGAAAGAAGATAATCATTTTATCTTACCTCATTGCTCAAGCTTGGGTCACATAAAATACCAAAAAATATCAGTAGCCAAAAGAAATTGGTAAATTTGTCCATTGGCGTTGGTGGCGAGTTTTTCTAGGGGGGTAGCCAGTCAGCTGATCCGCCACCGCAAGGTTTCAATTTCGGTAATCCGATTAACGACAGGCGCAGATCCAGGGGGGCGATGGGAATGATCCCCACCCCCTAAGAGCTCCGAAATTCAAAAAAAAAATAGACTTTTTAGAGATTTAATGTAATTGACAAATTTTGGAAGTAATAAAGCAATTTAATGAAAGATACATAAGGGATGACTTGACTGTCCCCATTCAAAATGGCACCTTTCTCAACTCTGCAATAAAGCTAAAAGTCTGGCAATGTAGGTAAATTTAAGATATAAAGTGGCCGTTGGCCATAGAATAATTAATATTTAAAAAATAAATAAAGAATCTATCAAAATTTAATATTTGCTGCACATATTAACAAAACAAAATAAAAAACATTGTGACAAACATAGAAATTTTCTGTTAATTTTGATTTGTTAATTAAGTTTTATTTTCCTATTGTCGATTTTTCTAGGATGAGCAATGAGTTTTATATGGTAGGCGGTGCCCAATCTTGCTCCCCCTAACTGCGCTCAAAAATTTGCTCCTTATACAAGATAAAACTACTCCCGTGCAAGAAAAATGAAAACAAATTATAAAATATCTGAAAACAATTGTGTTCTTGAGTCACAATTTTATTTCTTTATTTTCAACCCTGTAGTATATATTGAACGTTTTTTGTTTCGATAACACTTGACCGCAAATAAAGTTTGGCCTAATTTATTAAAAAAAACCTACCCTAAGCGCGAAAAATTTGGGGTGAGATTAGAATTTTAATTTTTATTTGCGACCCTGTACGTTAAATTGAACATTTTTTTTTAATTATTTATTTCGATGATACTTGCCGCAAAAAAAGTTTAGCGGTACTTTACTAACAGTAACTCACCCTTAGCGCAAGATAGGGGTGAAATTACGACTCTGTAGGTTAGATTGAACCGCTTTTTTCTCTTCAATTATTTATTTTGATTACATTTGACTGCAAAAAAAGTTTGACCCTGATTTACTAATAGGAACACACCCTTAAGGCAAAATAGGGGAGGAATTAGAATTTTATTTTTTATTTCCGAGGGAGTTTCTTTTTCTTCGGTGATGATTTCCATAAGACATTCTTTACATATTTTTACTCCATGCATGATATACTATTTTTCGTATACTTCATAATTTACTGTTATTTTTTTGATTTTGGGGATAGTTTGGGGGTAGTTTTGCCTTCTTTTTATGGTGTATTTGTGTTGAATCTTTTACAAATATCTCTTTCATATTTCTTGTAAATATCACGCAGACATATTTTTTTTTTAATTTAAATATTTTTTGGGTTTTTTAGGGGTTGTTTTCACACTCTTGAGAGGGTAAATATCTATGAAAATGAACCATGAATATATCACGATTGCTTTTCTATGATCAACTTAAATTATGAACACAATTTTTTTCATATATATTATTATTTATTTCCATTTTTCTTGCATAGTGGTAATTTTACCCTGTCCAAGGGGTGATTTTTAAAATAAGATGCGATAAACATGTTTATCTTCTTTTATTGTCGAAATGTTAGATTCTTAATGTCAAAATTGTATTCAACTAAAATACTCAACTTCATCAATTTTGATTAGATAATTATCTTGTCATGAACTTTAAATTAGAACATATTTTAGTTTCAAATACGAGGTTCACGAACTAGGCTAATTTTACGGTCATTCTTTAAAGCCTAATACTGCAAATTTTCTCTCAAAGCATCGGGCACATCCCTCCTATAAAAAGTATTTTATAACTATCGCAAAAGTTGATGGCAGCTGGAGAACGATGCGCCATATTAAATCTTTGACGGTCATATTGGAGCCGCCATCTTGAATTTTGTCAACCTACCACACCAGCTTTTTAGGGGCATTCATCGACTACCATTTAAGTCAAATGGACCCGATCGTTTGCTAATTTGTATTTTTACACGCTTTTTTTGGTAGATTCTAGATTTTTCTCCGTCGATATAATGGGGCCGCCATATTGGATTTTTCAAAGGTGCACTCTGAATTTAAAAGTACACACTCTAAGCTTTGAAATTAGCCCTTGGTTGATTTTTTGGTTGCTTCTAATTTTGGTCTGATCCGGTTGACACGGATTGTCCTATGCATATATATATATATATATATATATATATATATATATATATATATATATATATATATATATATATATATGCAGTCTGTTTAAATTTAAGGAGAAAACCCTTTTTTGATTATGTCAAGCCTGTGAGAATTTATTTATCTCTTCTTCAGGATATTTCGACAATTATTAGTTAAACAGTTAGAGTATTAATCTAACTTATAATTATTAAGTAACTCACCAATGTGATTTGAATAATAAACAAGTACACGTTTGAAAAACAGGGAAAAAAAACCAACATTAACACTTTTTAACTGTATTTAGAGGCATATTTTGATGGAATTGTAAAAATTCATTGAAATTCTAGAAAGTTCGAAAACAGCCAAACGTCCCACTTGACTATTCCACCATTTTATAGTGACACCTATCATGTGTCAGCCGGGAAGTATCGTGGGTGGTGTAAGTAGTGGGGAAAAATATGGATCCGTAAACAGTGGCGTAGTCAAGCAAGAGATTCAGCAAAAATAGAAAATAAAGTTAAGAAATTACTTGTTTGATATTTATATATATTTTTTTTTCACCACACTTTTATTGTTGTAAAAGTTTTCGCGGCAATTTTTAAAGCGTTATTTTCTTCGTCGCAATGCTTTAAAATATAGTTTTTTTCTCCCAGCTATAATAGTTTTCACCACACTTTTTCGGCGCTTATTTTATACAATTAATATTTTTCGTAGTATTTTTTAAAATTGTAATAGCTTTCTATTAAAAATATCATTTTTTTCGGCATTATGCTGTTTGGCATATATGAAGAAGTAATTATTTTCGCCGTGGTTTTATAAATCTATTTTTTTTTCACCACAAATTCTTAAGCGCTATTTTTCTCAGCATATTTCGGCCTCATTGTCTTCGATAAATAAACTCAATATTTAATGTTTTTGTTACCATCAACGAAAAATAATAAGCCAATTTAAATTATTGGTTTTACTTTAATTTTAAAGCTGAATAAATATTTGATTTCCTTCAGAAATTAAAAAATCCCACAAATGAACATGTTTTACATTCAATTTACCTTACAATTTGCCTTGTACTTGATACGCTATTTAAACTGAATGTTCATTTTACAAACATTAACACTGTATTTTTAATAAGAAAGTAGTCCGCTGCTAAATTAAATAAGTTGATATCGGGCACTATGCGCTCTCGTGATATTAAAGTTTATATTTACTATAGTTTAACAATAAATATAGAAACAAATACTTGGTTTATTTTAGGCTTAAAACAACAATGAAGCGTTTTTCTAAATAAGGAATGATATGATTTTTATCTTTGACAGAGAGTTATATTAATATGCGTTAAATGTGACGGTAAAATAAAGGACTAAATTATTTTCAATTGAAAATTGTCTACCAATATGTTTTTTCCTAATATTATTCTTCTTTTACTTAGGTAGAATTAGTCCTGTTATACCATAGTACCGTACCTGTTCTGAAATGCTTGTCCAGTACTCTTTCCAGTGCATTTGGTTGTCTTGGAACTCATTTTTCGAGAGGTCTGTTTTTTTAGCTTTCTTTTCCAGTCTGCTGTCGGTCTTTTGTTCTACGTCCTCGGTCCAAAATGTTCCTCTTTTTCTCACAAATGATACTTAGATATGACATTGTTCTGTCAGATTTTTAATTCTTATCATATATATTAATGTTTGTCCGGCTATAATATATATATATATATATATATATATATATATATATATATATATATATATATATATATATATATATATATATATAAACTTGGAGCAATAAAAACCTGCCCAACGGCCGCTGTGGAAGTAATCCTAAGGCTCATACTTCTACATATATTTCTAGAGAACATGGCGAAGAGGAAAATTTATAGGATAATGAGAAATAAGATCATAAAACGAAGGCCCAATCTCTCATCCAGAAATCAACAAATCTGGGACATGCCCCAAGATGAAATGAAAAAGAAATTCAACTTGTGAAAAACTTCAACACAAAGTTGCAAGAGCGAATGGGACAGGAACACCATTGAAAAAATCAGCAAGAGATCCACTATATGGTATACAGATCGCTGCAAAACAATGGAGGAACTGGTTTAGGAGTATATGGACCCGGCACCAGACACTACGTGTATTCAATTTAACAAGGAGGAAAACTATCACCGCCAAGTGATTATCATCATAACGGATAGTCAAACAGCGATCAGTGAGCTGAGCTCTCAAGTTATCAGTTCCAAGATGATCTGGGAATGGAACTGAATGATTTGGGTAAGATTAATAATGTCACCCTCATGTGGGTACGGGGACATACCGGGATAGAGGGGTATGAAATAGTAGACAAACTCGCGAGGAAAGGGGCTGAAATACCCTTTCTGGAGCGATAGCCTTTCTTTGAAATCAGTAACACCGTAATGCTGGAAGAACTTAAGAAGAAGAAAGCAAGAGATCCAATTATTGGACGGAGCTGTAAGGATTGAGAGAAGCGAAGATACTTCTGGGGAACTACAACCAGAAGAGATTCAAAGAATGCGTAAGCTTGAGTAAAAACCAGCTCAGAGTCCTGATAGGGGTCCTACGGGACATTGCCACCTGAAGGGACACCTCAAGAATCTCGGGCTGGTAGAAAGAGAAGAGTGTAGGTTCTGTGAGGAGGAGGATGAAACTTCTATTCATATCCTTGCAGAGTGCAGCGCTCTAGAAAACCCTAGGATGCGGTTCTTAGGAGCACACCAAATTGAAGAAAGGAAGCTACCCACCTAGAAGCCTTCCAACATCTTGAGATTTCTGAGTGAAAAAGGACTGGAGGACCTGGTCTAGTCGATATGGCGACTCTACGACTGATCAGCAGTAGGAGGCACAATAGATCTACCAGGTCGCAGTGTACAGATGCCCAACTCTACGCCCATATATACCTACAACTATAAACTTATATCTAATTAGTGTATTTACCGAGTTGACGTCAGCGTGACAAACGTGAAATTTTTAGGGTCTCCTCGATATGTTCTCAGGGGGTATTCCTGCATGATGTGGAATATGGTTTGTTCTTCAGTAGTATAGTCACATTCGGTCGAGAGTATTTTAGACCGTTTATAAGGAGCATAAGCGCATTTCCCATGATTGATTCTTATTCTGTTCTATTCTGTGCGGATTTAGTTCAAATCCATCAGATGAGCTACAGATCCCTATAGAGGTACCCAGCGATTTACCTTAGCAGCTCTAAGTTTTGAAACAACTTATATGATTTAATGAAATTTTAATATTTTATAGAGGCCATAAAGACTCATTAAACTATACTACGGTGGATGTTTTAGATCAACAGAGAAGTCAGAAACGAACTTGCAGCCACACTTATTGGGCCTAATTTTTGACAAGTATCATTTTACAGAGCTGAAAAATGAATTTTCAAATACTTTGAACATTCTTCTTCAAAAAAGGTTCTATTTATTTCGATAAAACTAACAGTTTTCGAGATAAATTGATTTTTATTCGAAAAACTCAAAACTTGCTAATGCTAAACACAAACAGGTAAAAATAAAATACGCAGGGTGTGCTGATGTGCTTTAATTTATGGAGAAGAGCTGTCTCACACTTCGAAAGAAAGAGGATGCGGAAAGATTTTCAGCTCAGACATTGTCAGGTTCAGAAAAAAGCTTTGATCGGGATTCAATTAATTTACACTGTTATTAAAATGTAATAATAGTGAAAAAGTTTTGATAATATTTTGGCTTATGATCATTATGGGCTCCACATATTTCAATACATTTCTTATTCGTCCAATATTTTCCCGCTACACTGCAAATAATATTCTAGCATTATTACGGACTCTGCTAGAATACTGTGCTATTCTAGCTGGTAGTTCTCCTTTAGTAATTATTGGTATTGAATAAATTAGTTCTTTTAGATGTTCCCAAAAGTAAAAGTTTAAGAGATTTAGGTCCTGAGACCTTGGTGGTCATAAAAGAGGCCCACCTCCATCTATCCATCAAGGACCAAAAACGTTTGGTAAGTGTTGACGTACTCTATGGTTAAAATGAGGCGGAGCACCATCAGGCATGTACCACATTTGTATTCTTCTATCAAGAGGTACGTTTTCCAATAAATTGTTTTAATTTTGCTCCAAAAATTGTAAATTAATCTCACCATTGAGTCTTCTTCCAAAAGAAAAAGAACAAATGGGTGTATAAGGTTATTTCCGATGATACCAGCCCATAATATACCTTTGTTGGTGTTTGTTTTGAATTATAGCGTGCGGGTTTTCATCAACCCAAAAATTCACATTGTGTATGAATTTATTATACCATCTCTTGTAAAACAAAATAATATTGGAAAAATTTAGATTTAGGTTATGTTGCTGTATGAACCAGTTGGCGTATTGAAGTCTTGTGAGATAATCAGCCAGAGATAGCGTGCACATTTTCAACGTGATATGGATGAAGTAACTGTTCTGTTAGAGTTTCATATACAACCTATTTTGTGTCGCGAGCTTTCTTCTGCTGTTTGAAGGTTGTCAGCAAAATTTGTTCCTCTACTTGAGGGTCTCGTACTCTCACAGCCACGGCAAAAATGACCCTGAACAAAACATGTAAAAAATTAATTCATTAACTCTAATAATTCCTTTCTTATCAACTTTTACCTTTTTTTTAGGCTTCGATCAACCCTTTAAGAGGTTTTTGGACTTGGCAATGTTCGAGCTAGAAATCTTTCAGCTGTGACAGAATTTGATCCTAGACTCCTGCAAATGATATGTTGTGGTAGCGTTAATCATTTTATCTATAATCATTTTTTGCCCCATATTACTTAGTAGCTATTTTGATAACCTATAATTAAATTTCACAGTAATAAAGACACTCTGGACGTCTGGTCGTTCAACTTCTCTCTTGCAGCTTTAATACCAAACACTATGGTTATTAAAGCTTACCACAACCATGACTCAGAACTTCAGGACTCAGGAAAGGCTGCTAATTAGTTGGTCAAAAGACATCTCTTGTTTTGTAGGTCTCGCAACAGCCCGCCCGCAAGTTAATTCGCGTAAAGGTTTTATTTAAATTGAATAAAACAAATTTCTCAAAAGACTTAAATCCATTTAACAAAAATAAATAGAAAAACGAACTATTTACTTAAAACTAATAACAATTACGAAAAACTAACATAATTGCTCTTCTCGGCCGTTATTTTAACCAAAAACGTAAAACCCAATTTTGAAAAAACCCGTATAAATAGCTTAAAAAAATATTAAACAAAAGATAAATAAATAAATAAATAAAACGCGAAAAACAGCTATTTATATTACTTAATCGAACCGTATGAAAATCGCGAAATACCCCACTAAAATAACATACGATAATCCCTTAATTTCCCAAATTAAACAAAGATAACCTTCTTTCCCGACGATTATACCCGTGACGTAAATATTCTACGGCACTGATACTCACGGTACTGTTCTAACAATATTCAAATTATGACTGACATTTATTATTCCTTAAAAGATTGTCTTCGAATCTTACACACCCTCGACGCCCCTCTGTTTCCCGTTTGTGCCCATATTACCCGATGGAACCCCGTAAACGTCAATTTCTTTCCCTTAAAGTTCGAAGGTTTCGATCGTTACGTGCTGAGGGCGTTAGCTATTCTATACCGGATGCTCGATTCCCGAATTGACCTCTGAGCGTCTTAATCTTAATTTTTATATAAACACAATTAATAAAACTATTCTATTTCTTTCTAGAAAGGAATAAGATAATATAACGTCTGTGAAAAAACCTGAATGCCCTTTTATTCATATTGCTGGTATTTAATTCATTCTTTCTTGCAATCAGGAAAAACAGTCGCCATATTAGATTCCTTCCACAGGTCAAACGTTAAATTACAGTATAATGAGTTTATTTGATTATTCTTTTGTTTCCTAATAAGGGGAAAATCGTCAAAATATTTTAATACATTTTAACGCTATTTCGTAAACCATATGTTAAAAAAAGCTACCCTTATCACGTCGGTTTTATTTACATAACCAGGGTAGGATTACTTAAACAGATTTATAGGCAATTCTAAGAGAGGGTCTTATTACGTCTTCATAAATTAACTGACTTTATGTATTTTTTAAGAAAACATTTAAACGACAAAGATCATAAAAGTTAAGTTCGATAACTGATTTATTTTTCCTTTAGACTTTCGTGGATAGTGATAAAAAATATAACTACCCTGTTCCCACGGGAAATCTATTCACAGAGTGATTATTTAATTATTTATTTTAACAGAATATAGTTCACATTGAACAGTGAAAAATAATTAACATTTGTTCCATTACACAGCCTAAAGTCATCTTGCCTTCGAAGAATTTGACAGCGCTTCACCATAAACTAAATGCATATCAGCATACTCTGCGTAAGAATGTTCTCCCATTTTTTAAAATTATTTTTACTTGAAGGCGGTTTTAACAAGTTCCTTCAATAGTAATTCATTATTTAGATATTAATAATAACAACCCGATTTTTACTTGTGTGTGTTTAGCATTAGTAACTTTTGAGTGCTTCGTATAAAAACCGATTTAACTCGAAAACCGCCAGTCTTATCGAAATAAATAGAGAGTACCTTTTTTGAAGAGGAATGATTAAAGTATTTTTAAAAAAACGCAATTTTTAGCTTTGTAAAATGACACCTGTCAAAAGTTAGACCCAGCGAGCGTTCCTATCTAAAAGATATACCAGTTATTGAGTCTTTATGGCCTCTATAAAATGTTAAAATTTCATTAAATTATACAAATAGGTTTAAAACTTATATCCGATAAGGTAAATCGTTAGTTACCCCTTTAGGGCTCTGCATATTCGTTAAGAGCACTCTAGGATTTTTTTTTCTATAGCAAAGTAGGGTTATTTTGACCTGTGTATGTCCAAGAAATTAGGAGGTACTTATCGAACATCTTGTATAGTGGTTTTATGTGTACTTTATTGCCATGTAAAGAATGAAGTTCGTCGATATACTCCTGTTGAGATAAAACACCTTAAAATTTCTCAAAAATAATTTCATGAAAATATTCACGTACTCCAATCTATTTTTCGACCGAGATTAGCATCCGTATATCAAAACATTCGGAGTACATATACTATCTAAAACGTCTAACTTTATAATCGATATGTCAGATGGCACCTACCAATGCCATTGTTGCCATTTTCTGAAATATAAACGTCTATCCCAGTATTTGAAGCAAAAATTGATTTACGTAAAAAAAAATAGTCAGTTTTAAATAAAAGTGAGTTCTTTGATAGTTTTAAGTAGGGTTGTAACGGAACCTCGCCTCCGCCTCCGCAAATGCGGAACTTCCGCAAGAAGTCCTACCTCCGCCTCCGCATCCGCCTCCGCAAGTTTTTAACGGAGTTGTAACGGAGTTATACATTTTTTAATAAAAATACTATTTAAAAAACATTTGTAAAAATCAGTTGTGGGTTGGCAACAATGTGTGACTTAGGGTATCTGAGAATATATCTTTTGATTATAGTTTGCCTCGAGTATTTTTTATTGCATTGTTGGTGTTTTTGTTTATGTTTTGCAAAAGTGGATAGACAGGAATTCTTTCATATTTCATATCACCTTGTTCTCTCTAATAATTATTACACATTTTAGTAAGTAATAATAATAATAGTAGACTTCAGTTATTTGTAGTAAAAGGTCTTTTTATAAGTGGCAAGAGGGCATTGATGTGATACATTAGGCACTTCGCCAACAGGTGGCTTTGTGTTGCGATTCAAATACATCATTGCGACATTTCTTTAACTTTCTTGTTTTGGGCTGAATTTACGAAATGCATCGAAGTGCATTACCCGGTGGGAAATTAGATAGAGGGCGGTAGGGGTGTAACTTGACGTTGTGCGTTCGCTCATCACTTGTAATTGAATCGTGTAGTGACTTGTTGCGTAATAAGTAGTTATTCTTATTTAAATCACGAGATGAAGCCGAAAACAAATGATATTTGGCATTATTTTTTAGAAATAGATGATAATTATGCAAAATGCAAAACCTGTTACAAAAACTATTCAAGAAAAGGCGGGACTACTACATCATTGAAAGGGCATTTGAAATATATGCATAAAGAAAAATATGAGGATCTTTGTAAAATGGAAGAACAACGTGAAAAAGTGAAATTGAATCAGATAACGTCAGCAGTAACACCATTACAGCAAACAAAAAGGCAAATGACAATGGAAGAATCCACAAAAAGAAATCAAATGTGGGATATATTACATGCTAAAGCAAAAAAATGGATGATTTGATTGGAGAAATGATTGCATTACAGAATCTGCCGTTTAACTTTGTCGAGGGCGTTGGTTTTCGTCGCGTAATGCAAACGGCTTTACCGAATTACCAATTAAGAGGGCGTCAGTTTTTTACTGACCATATATGTGACAAGATATATACGAAAATGGGAAAAAAAAAATTGAACAAATGCTCAAACAATTTCCTAAACTATCATTCACCACAGATATATGGTCTGAGCCAAGTGCTAATGTGTCGCTTTTGAGCTTAACTGCATACGGAATAACTAAAGACTTCACCCGAAGGCAGATTGTTTTAAAATGTTGCCCACTTCAGGGTCGCCATGCTGGCGATATAATTTGTGACCATTTCAAAATGATGCTGCTGAACTGGAACATTCAGGATGAGCAATTGCATTGTTTTATTCGAGATGATGGATCAAATATGGTCGGAGCAATGCATTTGGCGAATGTACCTGATGTAAGTTGCACAGTCCACCAACTACAACTGTGTGTTCGCTCTGCTCTCTAAACTAGTGAAGTAAAGAACTTAAATGCAAAATGCAAGAAGATATCGGGGCATTTTAATCACTGTCAAATAGCCCAAGATGAACTGATTAAAATCCAAACAGAGCAACTTAATCAACCTTTACTTCGTGTGATTCAGGAATGTGTTACCAGGTATGTTTTTATTTATTTATAATAAAACCAATATTCAAAATTTTTTTTTATAATTTACTTATTTATCTATACATATAATAAAATAACGGGTGCTGAACTACGCGAACGAAGTTGAGAGCGTTAGCTAGTTTATAATAAAAGTAATACCTCTTTTATCCATTAGACATAATTATTATCAAGTTCCCTGATCGTATAATATGGCATGACATGAGGGCCTCTGTCTATTTTACTTTGGGAGACTAGGTACAATACAATAATTTAATTTTATTTATCTTTTATTTCAGATGGAACAGCACTTTCCATATGGTCGAGCGGCTGTTAAGGATCAAAGATTCTATTTGCTTGTATGCCAGCAAACACAATATTCCACAAATTTTCCCAGAAGAATGGTTATGTCTTAATAAACTAGTAGCAATACTGACGCCTTTTGAAGAAATAACGAGGAATCTAAGCGATACAAGAACTTGCATATCATCAGTAATCCCATTAATACACGTATTGAAACATACATTGCAGATAGAAAAAGATAAATCTGACACAAATCATGGTTTCGAAAATATGATTAAAAAACTATTCGAAGACATCAATTCGAGATTTTGTGACCTTCCAAGCATTTCACTGTATTCGCTTGCTACATATCTGGATCCAAGGTACAAATTAAAGTTTTTTAATGAAATAATTAAGGAGCAAGTTCAGTCCGAACTATTACGCTTGCTAACGATGCATGATTTGAGTCTTGCAAGAGATGCAAGTAGAGTTGATGATGATGGAGCTTCTGTTGCCAAAAAATCTAGAATTGAATCAACTCCAGTGGAAGATGAGCCAGATTATACCGCCAACGCAAAGTGTGCATTCAAATCTGGCAGATATGCTGAAAAATAGCAGTGACGATGAAGAGGAAATAGGAAACGACACCACTGTTACCAATAGCAACCTCATAATATGGAAATCATTAATAAATGAATATAATAAAGAAAACCGACTCCAACTAAACGAAGACCCTTTATTATGGTGGAGATATAACACTAAATTTCAAGTTTTTGCTCCCATCGTGCGCACTTATTTATCGCCGCCGCCAGCTTCAGTACCAAGTGAGCAACTGTTTAGTGGAGCCGGTTTAATTTATGAACCCCTAAGAAATCGCTTAGAAGGTGACAAAGCCGCAAAATTGTTGTTTGTCAAGTATAATCTGCCTCTTCTTAATTTTGATTACCAATAGTTTTTTTTTCTCTAATAAATGTTTAATGAATTATTTCTTCTTTATTTATCTACCTCAGCCTCCGCTTCCGTTAACCTCCGCTTCCGCGGAGTCCAAGCTCTGCACCTCCGCCTCCGCTTCCGCCTCCGCTAAGATGACCTCCATTACAACCCTAGTTTTAAGCTAATAGTATAATATAAAGAAGTCTTAATATATACTACAAGATGCAAAAATATACCCAGGAATAAAAAAAATCAACAATCCCAAATAAATAAGCTACGAGAACCACATAGTCCTTAAGGTAGGTTAATAACCTACTTTCTTTCTTCAAATAACAATAATATTTTAAATGTTACACGCGTTCTAACCCACCTCTTTTTCTATTTTTAAATTTACATCATTAGCAAAAAAAAATTTGGCAAATTTATTATTGCGAGTACTACGTCATCACATATATTTTTTTTACAAACTTTCAAGATCAACATGTTATTTATAAATTCAATTGTGTGGAACACTGGAACTGGTGTGTCTACGATTCTTTTAACTTTCTAATCCCGCCGCAAGAAGTCGGAAAATAGAAATTCTGCCCTATTTTAGATTTTCCCGCTTTCCATGAAAATTCATACAGGTGTGTATTTTTGAAATGTTTATGTTTAGTGTAAGCGATTTTGTAAAGAAAATAATATGTATGCT
The DNA here is from genome assembly GCA_034092305.1 of Diaprepes abbreviatus. Taxonomy (NCBI): domain Eukaryota; kingdom Metazoa; phylum Arthropoda; class Insecta; order Coleoptera; family Curculionidae; genus Diaprepes; species Diaprepes abbreviatus. The sequence continues at coordinate 8,761,439 of JASJET010000129.1, forward strand.
TTATTTAGGATTCCATTAGTATTATTTATATAACCTATTATTTTTGCTTTCGTGACACCATTAGATGTATACTTATCTATTTCTTTAAATAGGGCAAAATATAAATGACAAGATTAATGACAATACATAATACTATTTTAATGTTAGTTTTGTTTTATGGAAAAGAAGGAAATTATTTTTCTAATTTTCCGTAATTAAGTTAACATTTTTAATTCGACTCTGAATTGATTTTAAACAGACTTAATAATTTATAAGTTGTTTAATTAAATAGAAATTTTACAATTTTGGATTGTGACTAATATAAGCAGGAATTTTTTCTAAATTTATTTTTGATTTATTTGTTTGTGTTAAGTGTCATTTTTTTTATTATGTAATTATACCTGTTTATCAAATATTTTACAGTATGTTCCACTTTTTTCTTGACCTAAGGGAGAGGAAAAACATGGACACTCCAAAATTTTGTGTTAATAAAAATGCTTAACGAAGTTTTATGCATACTAGAATTGCTGCGCTTTCCTAAAACCAATAAAATTCTAAAACACCAACGGGATGATTATGAAAAGTGGATCTATTTTATTAAAAGAGTTAAAGTAGAGCGCATTTGCGTCAATTTGACTATTTAACACCCCATTCAAAAACTAATCCTTTGAAGATAATTTTAATTTTAGTTGAAAAGAAAATCCGATTTTCAAATCAAAAATATTAATTTAAAAAACTTTATTTAATTTTTTGGCCCTTGTTTTAGGATTTTATGTTAGCTAATGAATTTTTAATTCCTCTAAAAAACAAATATCTAAAAGAGAAATAACATTTTAAGTAAACTAAACTTACACGTGGTACCAAAAAAATTGGCCTGCACGCTGCCTCGATTTACCACCTTGTGACTTCTTCATTTGGGGCCAAATGAAAGAAATTAATTTATAATATAATATAAGATATTGGCCATTTCTTAATATAACAAGAACACCATCACAACACGAGTTTTTGAACAAGATGTATTTGTTTACTTGTATTGCTTATAACTAGGTAAATTCAAATAAATTTATAAAATAATTTTTTTTGAAGTGAGCTATCTATAATTTTTTTTGTTATTTCTTTAAAACAAATGAAAGTGTTAACACTATTTGTACTTTAATGAATAAATTTTAGCAAGAAGAAATAATTTCAGTAATTTGTTAGCCAAGTGTATTATAATTAAAACTATAATCCTAAGTAAACAAAATATTATTTTTGGTCACCACGTGTTAGTTTAGGTCCACTACTTCAAAATGATTGTTTTCGATATTTATTTTTGTAAGAAATCAGTAATTTATTATCTGTCATAAAATTCTAAAACAATTTTTTTTTCAGGCAATATGTTAATGTTTAAAATCTGATATTTTCCAAAAAATTTAAAATCTTGATTTTCTCGAAATCAAATAATTTTCGTATTGGGTCACAAATGGTCAAATTTATCGTGAATTAAACCTACTTTAACCACTTTCAAGAAATAGGTTGACTTACTATTGGGAGACAGTTAAAAACCTGTGTATGAAAACTTTTATAGCCAAATTCACTGAGAAGTTTTAAGACTTAGAGCCGATCTAGTTGCTTTGGAAATTAGATTTTCTAGATGACCAGTTTTGTTTTTCTTATGATATTGTTTTAATTGTATTTTAAAGATTCAAAACTTGCTTGATTTATTGTTACCCTTGTCAATTTAAATTCTCTACTGTGAATCTAGACCGGTTTTAAAGTTAAACTATGTTAATGAATGAGGCGGTTTGTTTCTAGAATATTTCTCTTTAAATTCTACCCACTTTAAAGTTTACTTGCCATTTTTTCTTTTTTCCCATTATATTTATTTCCTTTGTTTTGATAAAATATTAAGAATAACCAGTCTTCTAGTTTGGGAAACATGAAATATTTTTTAAAATAAAATTAATATTTATGTAATTGTTGTTTTGTGTTAAAAGGTAAAACCTTCGATCATTCCCTATAGATTTAAACAACAATGGATTTGCTTGAAGGCTGTTTGATGTGATGTTTGACAGACGTAAACATGTTTACTTATTATTTTCTTTCAGTTTAATTGCGTTTCACTGTTTTTAAGTGTTAGAAATTACTATAAATGCGAAGTATACAATTAATATTAACAAAAGGAGAATTTAAAAACCTATTTTTATTGGTAAATATTGTTAGATATTTTTTACATATTGAAAATAACAATAATAATTTAGGCAACCATATATTCATACTTTTATGTATTCAGAATTGACGTACCGATTATCATATGATACTCGTTTAAATAATGCAATTAGAAAAGGATAGCATAAAATCGGTATGTATTTACCAAGAAATTATATATTTACTGTATATCAACACTTTTTCAAATATAAATAAAAATATTATTACGTTATTCAGCGTTCAAACAACCTGGTCCTAGTTCTGATATGCTAATTCTACAGGGGAATGTTCGAACGGTAAAACATTTTTAATTTGAAATAAATAATATGCTTAAAATATTAGGGCTGTTTTTATTTGCTGGCGAAACTGTTTTTGGCGTAATTTCATTTAAATTCATATCTATTTACTATTGAAATTAAATCTGAGGACGTTCAATCACTATCTATGTTAAATAAATAATATTAGATCATTTTTTGTATAATAGTTTAAATTTCGTTTAGCTTTGGCACGTAAATTTGGCAAGTAAATTTTTGAGAATTTAGTTTTTAAGAATTTGAAAATTTGTATTATGCGAAATCAGTATTTTGGTAATTTCGTTTGAATCATACTAACACTTGTCGATTAGATGAGTTTGAAAATAAGCTGTCGGTTACAAAGCAATTTTTCGATATTGCATGAATGAATGAATAAGGGGTGGTGATACTAGATCATCGATGTCTAGGCCTTCATTGAGCCCCTTACGTCCCACCATATCTACAGGTTATTCGAGGCCCATCGCCTTTGCGAATCCAAGCAGCCTCGTTAGTTGAACTTACCTAACTGCTTCCGGTAACAAAACTGTATCTCCGAAATATGTCTGTCCCCGTCCGTTGAGTGCTGGGCACTCTCTGAAAACATGGTTAAAAGTTTCATCTTCCTCCAAACACCATCTGCATGTCGGGTCGCCTTCAACACCGATTCTATAAAGATGGCCCCTGAGGTGACAATGTCCTGTCAACAATCCCACCACAATGCGCAGCTCTTTCCTTCTCAAGGAGAGACGCTCCTTAGTACGCCATGCACTAGGCCCAGATATATGTTCCTTAGCACACCCCATTCCAGAAGCTCTCTTCCACGATTCAATAAAGTTGCTTTCCAGCAAAGATTTTAATTTCCTTTTGCCAATAGCAGTTGGGACAGGTAACATTGGTTGGGGTCTATGCGCTTCAGTCGCCGAACCCAACTTTGCCAGACGGTCTGCTTCCTCATTCCCGCGTATGCCCGAGTGACTCGGGACTCATACGAGTCTGATTGTGCAGCCTTTCCTTGTCATACTATTTAGTACATCCTTGCACTCAGACACCAGTCGCGAAGTCACGACACTGGACATTAGTGCCAATATCGTAGCATTACTGTCTAAGCATATATTTATTACTCTATTTCTGTCTATATCCCTCTTACAGAGATTGACACATTACAGAATAGCATAAATTTCCGCTGTGAAAATTGTCGAACATTTTCCGAGAGGATAGTACTCTCTGACTCCTGTGCTCCTGCCGAATACTCCGGCTCCAACTCTTTCATCTTGTCGAGATCTATCAGTATACCACCAGGATCCATTTTTCGGAAGATTTTGTTCTCCCTCCCAATCCTCTCTACTTGGCAAAAATATATCCAGGGAAGAATTGGGTTTTAAAAGCGGCGTCATGTAGTCTGTCCGCTAGGGGAGTGATGGGCACCTCTCCACCGCGCTTTCCCAGACACCTGAGTAGCCGCCCGTTCCAATTCCAGGCAACTGAGACGATAAACAGTCTTCAGTGCCTCGTTCTCTATGTATAAGTGAAGAGACTTCCAGAGTCCTGGTGGGAGCAGTCCTCATCGCACACAATATTCCCACATAAGCCATTCTCTGAACTTTGTCAAGTTGAAGAATGTATTTGCACTTTGCTATTTGCTTTGCACCACACAATAGTGGCGTACGTTATCATGGGGCGGATCACCATAGTGTATATCCAAAATAGCACTTTAGGTGTCAGTCTCCATGTAGACCCAAAGGCTCGGTTACAAGCCCAGAAAGCATCTCCTGGCTTTCTTGGTCCGAGCCTCAATATGATCATTCCAGCTCAGTCGTGAGTCCAGAATTACTCCCAGGTATATTGAAACTATTTTTGTTATTAAATTTCACCATTTAACAGACTATTCTGGAAACTTCTTAACAGAACTATTTTCGTGATCTTCTTTAAATAATATTTTACTAATTCGAAAATTAGCGTTTTCTTTGCTTACCGTAGCGTTTACTGAGATAGCAATTAAAAGAAGTGACATAACATTTAGGATTAACGTGCATTAAATTGGATTTGAAACGTTTAACAACGTTGCATCAGCGCGCATTTCAGAACTGTGAATATATTCAATTTAAAAACTTTGAGCCACTGACATTTTGAACTAATACAGATTAATTAATTATTGTGAGATTTATAAATATACATTTATCGAATTAATACTTACAAAAAACTAATTTGAAGTTAATGTCATAACGTTTATGATGTGTATTATCTTCTTTATGTATGAACAAAATTTGTAGTTACTTATTATTCATTTTACATGAAAAATGCCTATTAACAAAAAAATTTCCTTTTTAACGACATGTCTCAAAAGATATTTATAAATCACAATTTTTACATGGCAAATTACCAGCAATACATTTCATTTCCCTCACTCGATTATTGATATGAACATATACATATTGTGGAGTGAGACTTACACATTTACAAGCATCTTTGCCATGGACATTCGAATATTAAGAATAAATGAGGTATTTTCAAAATAAACATAACCAGTAAAAAACCACTCTGCAAAATTACACACTAATTGCAATTAACTGTTTTAAATAAGACAATTGAAGTTCCCTATTTAATTTTTTCAGAATATTTTCTATTTCAAAGATAAATGCATACAAACTTGTATTTTTAAATTAATATTATTTTTTATTAGTATTTTGATTTAATTTGTCAAATGTTGGATATTATAAACTTCATTTGACTAATGTAGTAGCGAATATATAAAAAAGGTCGCAAAGATGATTTTGTCAACAAACAAAAATATGAATTTTTGTGAGGTGACAGTTCTTCATCATCTCAAATTTTCTGCCCTAGATTTCAAAACAATCACTTCATAAAAATCAATGTTATTCACAGAAGGAGGGCGATTTATATGATTGTACCATTAAAAAGAACCAATAAATCTACCTGTTACGCGGAAATTAATGAAACTTAAAAACACATAAAACGTTAATTTGTTCCTTGAAACTACTCCCTGTTTGAGGTTGTACCACGCACACTATAAAGTGACTAGACTGGCCATGTAATTTAAAGAAAATGACTGCAACGTGCTATCCGCCATGCCGTGCACAAAAACTTTTGGCAATACGGCGGAATAAAATCCTTTGTCTTGAAATGTCAAGGGTAGAATCATTTGCCCAACTTTCCGAATTTTTATCGACATAAGTAGTTGAACGGAACGAATAGTAGGAAGAGATTAAATAACAGTAATACATTGTAAACTGACCCGGATGATCTAATTAATGTTAGTTGATTATAATTTCTGGATGTCTGCAATAATACCGGACGCTTGTAAAACTAAAAATTTATACTGAAATAAAATCACTATTATTTGCTCGTCATTAAACAGAGCAATATGATGACGAATTATTTCTTCGAAACATTTTTTTTAAGAAACAGTTGAAATTTTATTGAGATGGCAACCTCGTCAATTTTAAAGTTATTTCTGATTTTTAGTTAAAATCCTTATACAGCTTAAAATGAGTCGCAAATTTCAAGTAAATTTGATGTTAAACTTACAAAATTATTAAAGAAGCTTCTGCTTGTAATTGTAATTATGAATTCTCACACAACCAAATATTTTGTTGTGAAGAAATGCTAATTTTATATATTTCTTTTCATAAAGTGTAAGCGGATAACAGTTTCAAATCGATTTATTAATACGGTACGTATGGTGTACAGCATACTACAGTCATCTTTGGTTTGGCAGCTCAATTTGAATTTTTACTTATTTTATTTTTTAAATCCGTTGGGCGGTACGCATATGCCAACATTTTTTTTTCCAGTTTTTAAACACTCGCGAGTATATATATATATATATATATATATATATATATATATATATATATAAATATACTCAATATATTCCAATAACAGTTTTAAATATAGGGTATATAGTGAGTACATGTCCCCCAACACCGACACTTAAAGCAGTTGAGAAATTTTTTAATTCGACTTATTTTAACCTGCATATTGACATTGAAAAAATTAATTTAAGATACGTGATATACGCCCCAGGAACACCCAATATCAATCTGAACGAAAATCGGAAAAATGTAAAAATTTTAGTCGTTATGTATCTGCCATATTAAATTTTACAAAATTAACTTCATATTCGTAACCTACGATTCCGAAAACCACTTAAAATTAATTTTGAAAAAATGTGAATAACATAAAATCTTCAGCCGACCATATTGAATCCGCCATATTGAATTTCAAAAAAATAATTTTAAACTCTTAATCTAATCTCAATCTACACCCCCAAAAACTCTCCAGAACCAATTTTGGACATAATCGGGAAACATAAAACTTTTAAACTGCCATATTGTATCTGCCATATTGAATTTTTTTGTCCGCTATATTATCAGCAACTTTTTGAACATAATGCAAAAAAATTTCATTCAAATCGGTGCCATATTTCTGAAGTAATCGGCGTACATACATAAAAAAAAAGCGACTGAATTGAGAATCTCCTGTTTCGCTGACCATTTTTGTTATTAATTTTCACCATTTCACAGACTATTCTGAAAAGTCCTTAACAGAACCATTTTTGTGATCTTATTTAAATATTTTTTTAATAAATTCAGATTAAATCGGAAAACAATGAAATTTAATGACTTTATCAAATTAATTTTAAGTGCTGATAATGAATAAATAAGTACATCCTTTAACAGTTTAGATATCTTCAGGGTTCACATGTTTACGTTACGACTTAACACATGTAAATATTTTTAAAGGTTGTAAAACGTAAAATATAAAATTCAGTTCGCAAAATAATCAGGAATTACTCAGCACCAATCAAATTATCCAAAAACAGTTTGTAAACTGTCACCTGATTAAGAGAAACATATTTCTTATTTTTCAGAGAATGCAATACTTCAAGGAGGAAATCGTTCTTTATTAACGTGTTAACCAATAACCCTATGCTGCATTTTCTTCCACACTTGACCCTTGTTTGGTGTTCTTACCATAATTTCAATTTTGGTTAGTACCATTCATTTATCTCGTTATCCTTTCCCTCTTATAGTTAGGGATCATCGATGTTTGCAAAAAAACTATGTTTTGTTCATTAAAATCGATTATAATATCGATGTTTAAATGAGCAATACATCCCTGATATATCGTCGACAAATTTACTAACCATCGATATCGTTCAGTCACATCCTTTCCTACATTCATTCTAGGGATGAACCATTTGACAAAAATTATCTGTTCTTCAAAATCGAAACCACTAGCGAAACAGAGATTCAGATCTTCTGTCAAACTAATAACAACAGACGCCATTGAAATCTGGGAGGATACGAAATCTCTTTTCAAACATTTATAAAGATTGCAACGATATATCTCCCCATGATAGCCACGTCTGTGGCGAGCGAGCGCTTGTTCCCCCCAGGAAAGAAACAGGCTTCTGGAAACTAGATTATGTATGCTTCTTTTCTTTAACTCCATTTCAAAATGGTTAAATAAAGTAAAATAAAAAAATATGTTTACCGTTTAAGATCCGTGTTATTTACTTTGATGGTCTAGTTTACGTATGTTAATCATCGATTAGTCAGTAAACTTGGATCTAACATTTTGGATTGAAAATATTTAAACTAAATTGAAAATTGTTGCATTGTTAACCCTAATGGATTGAAAATAAATTTTATGTGAAATTCCTGATGATGATATCAATATTTTTCGTTCTTTTTCGTGTTTTTTAAGGTCCGTGATCTCACTTTAAGTCGTGTAATAGTAATAAAAGCACAAGACATGAAATCAGACCATTTTCTAAAATATTTCAAAATATCGATGTATCGCTCTTATGGCCGACGTTTCTCAATAGCGATGTTTTATCGTGAGAACATCGATGTTTTCAATATCGATGTTTATAAGAACGATGTTGCATCCCTACTTATAGTCACAAGTAAAAATTCAGCCAACATATTCACGTTCAATTTTCTACTGTAAAACTTTGCTAAATGAGCAATGTCATGTTAAAATTGTTCTATTAGTTTATCTGACTCTCCATGGTATGTCAATAACATACAACTATTGGCATGTAGTGTCAATAGCACACAACTGGTGGCTCTCCAGGTCGCAGTTATATGTTTAATCTCCCAGAAAATTATTGCAAATATTCTGGGATGTATTTCATACCTTTCTTTGAGTATATTATCTTTACTGTGGAGCTCTGTAGCCTATCAAGTGAACTAAGTGAGGAACAGTGAAAATTCTAGGAGTAATTCTGGCCTGAACTTGCCCCATATGCTTTGAATATTCAAAGAATAGCTGGTGTGAATATGGTGAGTGTAGTAAGAACTGCTCACACTAGGGCACTGAAAACTTTAATTAGCCTACCTTACTTCAAATTAATTATAGAAAACGTGGCCTTGTTGGCTGTTTATTACCTCAATTGCCTAGTGCAGTTTAGATTTACATCTAGCGGCTATCTATGTAGCTAGTGAAGCGTGGTGGAGAGAAACACGTTCCTCGTCATGCAAACAGACGACATGGCGCCAATTTTGAGAAGATTGGGGGTGAGGAACAAACTCATTCGAGACGAACGAGTCCGGACTAGAGTATTCAGGTAGACAACATACAACGATCTATCAATCATGCAGAAATTTATGCATCTCTGTAAAAAGGACATAAACAGAAATAAGATATACCCTAGACTTCAATGTTGGCACCGACGTCTAATGTGACAACTGGTGTCTGAGTATAAGGATGTACTCGATAGTGTGGCAAAGAACGGTTGCATAATTAGACTAATATGTATCCCGAATCATTCAAATATACAGGGAACGAGAAAGCAGATTGTTTAGCATAGTTGGGGTTCACGACTGTACCATATAACCTCCAACCAATTATATGTGTTATTACTCTCGCCTTTTCTATTCTACACTTTATTTCTCTGGGTGGTCCCACGAATCGTTGATGTTACAACAATGGTAAGAAAAACTGCCCACTCTGTCGGTAGCTTCGTTTTTTCAGTGTAGCACACCGTGTCGATCAGAGGACTTACTTATAACTATATACATCGTCTTTTGATTATTTAGTTCCAGCCCGTGCTGTACACTTATGTGTGTAACCCTGTTAACAAGTTTTTGAAGCCCTTTTAAGCTGCTAGTCAGTACAACAGTGTCGTTGACATACCTGATGTTGTTTATTAGCTCACCAGTCACCCTAATACCGCCCTAGGTTTATATCTTCGTTGCCAGCATAATATATTATACGGTCTTCTATTTGGCATTCGTCATTTCCTGGCCATCTTATTTCGCTGATGCCTGAAAAACTATTATGGCCAAACTTTTCAAGCTATTGCTTTGAAATAAGATTCTAGCGAAGAAATGTTAGAAAATTCTATAGTATTGTGATATTGCAATGCCTTTATCCAGTATCAGCGTGTGATACGGTGGTGCAACGTCAAAATGATCTTAAAAAAGTATTTCATCTCGACGAAACATGCATCTTAAGGTATTTTCGATTAATTGATAACATATCTTTAAGCTTTCAATGAGATTTTCCAAATTATACAATTTTGCAGATGACCTAGTACGTTTCTGGATCTATAATAGTGTTGATAACAGAATAACGTAAAGCAGTACTTCCCTAATCTCCTTTTAAAAGGAAACCAAACAAATAAATTCTTTTTAAAATCACAAACTTAAATTATTATATTATGGTTAACACTTAATTTTAAGGACAACGTGTATCGGAATGAAGTGATAGATAATTATTTTTTTATTTTCATTTTGATAAAATTTTGAATAAAATGGAAAAACCAAAAAATGTAGAAGAGGAACCAAAAGGTAACTGTAATATACTATATATTTTTTTCTTTTTAATTGACAGAAAAAAGTTTAAAATTATTACTTGATGCCAATTTTTTAGATTTTTAAGAGTGAAAGACTATTTGAAACACAGGAGGCATCAACTATTTAGTCCTTGATAATTTTGTTCCTTATTGTATAACAAAAAATTTTACAGAAAAACCTAGAATTTTAATTAAAAATTTTGATGCTGAATTTACTGCGGCCAAATGCATAAAGTAACAATAGTTTTTTTTATAAGATATAAATAAAACAAAGAATAGAGCTGTACTTTCATAAAATTTAAGAAGGGCTTATAGATAAATAGTATCCATTTAGTGTGTTAAAATATCAAATTTTAGCAATTTTCCAAAAGTCCATTAAAATGCAATTATTAAAAGTTATGTAATCAATCTTTGTTTATAATTCGATTTTATTAACACTTCCTTAAAATTTAATAGTACTATCTGAATTTACAAAAACAGAAAAAGAATAAAATTATATAGCTTGGTATAGAAGTTTTTTCCGTTTTTAAATATTTAATGATATAATTTAATTGCGAAATGTAACAAAATCTAATTACATAACATTAAATAAATATTTAAGAAAGTAAACTGGAAATATAATAATTTATAGCATTTTAATTTAAAGATTAAACTCACCCGGTTAAATTATTGATATTTAAAAAACACCTATATATTTAGACCATTTGACAATTTCCTAATAGCGTATCACAAGTATATTTTACAAAACACATGATGGGCGAATATACACTATATTTTTTTACCAAAGTTTTTTTATTTTCAGAAATATAATAGGGTAATTTGTGAAATGGAATAGTTAAATTACATAATATTATTATACGTATATACATAGGCATATATAATTAAATATTGCAATTTTTGTGATGCAATCTTGGAGTGAATAAACGCAATATCCTATATGTCTTATCGATTTCTATTCAAATATTATCGTATTTGTTTAAATAATGGTGATGTGTGATAAAAACTTAGACACCTTTTGCAAATAATAAACATTGATTGGAAAAGTTTTGCAATACCGATAAATAATCCGAACCACTTGCGATTAAACCAACACAACGACCTGTAAACAAATTCATTCATTCGTGTATTCGTAACGCCGCCAGGATGTTGGCGCCAGCAAGGGGAACGTTATGGAGGATATTCTAATCCACATTTTTTGTAAACCTACCTTCTAAATTAAAAAATTCATTTTGGAGAAGTAAAATATAAAAGACAATTGTCAAGCTTCTGGCAAAAATTTAATTAAGTACGTTCTCGTAAACTATTTTCGCTGGATTGCCAAGTTTAACTGGTTTTCATATTGTCTGAGAATATATTTTTATAATTAATTTTTGTAGAATACACAAAATCTTATCAATAAATTTACCAAACTAAAAGAAAAATAACCGGAAATAAAGCGAACCCAACAATGTATCTTGCACAACTGACAGGAAAGGTACCGGTCCGATTTTAATGAAACTTAAGTTCGACATCATTTCAAATACCAAGTAATTTCCATTTCCTTTTGTAAAGATATCTCAATTAGAACTTGAGACTAAAAAAAGTATTTCGGGGTAGCTAACCCTCTTTTATTAGTATATTTTAAAAATCTCCAAAACACGTCAACTTAAGTTACTTATGATATTTGTGAAAAAAATATTTTCAAACAATTCCATTAAATTTCGGAATATTTAGAATTAAATTTCGTGCACAAATATATGGTTTACCCTAATAAAAAGTAAGAGATGATATCTTTGTGGTAAAAATACCATGGTTTAACATCATTTCGAACAAAAAGTAATTTTTACTTTGTTTTCTAGGCCTAATTTAATTAAGACTTGTTACGAATTTAATTAAAACAATAATTTTTTAATTAAATGAAGAAAATCGATTTACTGATTTTTCGCTCTTAATTATTAATAAAAAATATTGCCAAGACACTACAGATGAGCGTCATTTTGTATTTTCTGAAGGAATGATTTCCAAAAAGAAAATTTCCTCGTGCATTTTATGTTTTTCTAAAGTTTAATATTTCTGACCCATTTATTATTAATATGGTCATCGAAATACATTAACAAAGTATTTTTATTTCATTTTAGGAGTAAAAGAATGTTGCAAAGCGCGAGATGTTCTGTGGTACTTAGTATTTGTAGGATTTGCCGTAAATTATATGATAAGGATAAACCTCAACTTGGCAATCGTTGCAATGGTACAACCTAAAAGAGACAATGTATCCATAACTAGTGAATGTCTGAGAGCTGAGTCTCCTAAGTCAGTGAGATCTCTTAACACATCTGATGCCTTATCTACTGACAATAATAGGGTAAGTAAAATAGTATTGTAACCTTTATTTCAACATTAACTTTAATCGATTTTGTTTGCAAAAGTCATTCTCCTAGCCAAAAAATTAAACTACGTCGAACGTTTGGCTAATACCCAGGTAACATGATTACTGACGGAACCGTTAAACTCCTTGTGACTAGACACAATTCTTTTTGGTATTCCGAAAATATATCTCGCACACATGTTTACTTGTTACGATTGTCATTTTTACAGATAAAAATATTTTTAACTTTTACGCAGCTGTGTACCCAACAAATATTATGGATTCTGGGTATATTTTCCATAATTAACAGAAAAGTATTTTTATACAAAACTTTTTGTATCTTAAAGATATAAAGCTTAACGGTCTTATATGCGTTATGTCACCAATTTTTAGATGGGACGTTTTGTTTAGATAAGCTAAAGTAATGTATTTGAAACCAATAAAGGATTTAACTAAATGGTGGCCATTTTAATACTGTGTTACCAAAAAAGGAGTACATTTCCGGTATTTATGGCACGATGGCCAGGGAGCATCCCTAAATTGATAGAAAATTCATGTGGTGAATGACGGCAAGGAAATCCGGTAACATTTTAGGGGAAGTTTCTCCAAATTTAAGGAGAGTGAGACTTACAATACGTGTTCGTACAGCGTTCTACTTTTGTATAAAGCAAACACGATTTGACGCGAAAGTGATAAAAGTATGGAAGTGTGGCTGAAAGAAAAATACATCTCTAATAGAGAAGAGAGACTTCGAAATCTCGAAAGTGCAGTTAAACATTTTTAAAAGTATGACAATTTTTGTTTTATATTTATCAAAGCTTTCGAGGTCATATGTCCAAGAGTTTCATGGAAATATGAAAGCGCGAAAAGGAGAAAACTGGATAATTGGTAATGAAGGAAGCTCAATCTCATGAAAGTCAACTCAAGTTAAAATCATAACAAGAGACTTCCATTTGAGTTGTTGGAAAATCAACATAGGGTGCCGATGTGGTATTGCAGAAAGGAAGAAAATCGTAGTTTAGACGTTTGAGGACGAAAGCGGATGTCCCAACTGAATGTTTGATGTAAGGGAGGAACGCTCCTTGTAAGATGAGTTCAAAAATGCCTGGAAAACTCTTGTGTATGACCATGTGTTCTACAAAGATTTTTGCACCACAAATCGTTCCTTTGTGTAGTGAAAGTAAATAGATATACCTGTGTCGGGCGGTTAACTGTGCATCCGGCAGTTCAAGTAAAAAAATCGGTCTCAATTGTGTAAATGTCGATCACACATGTGACAAAAGTATTTTTTATTATAATCCGTCACCCACGTCATCAACAATCCTGGTTTAATGAAAAAAGTATCTAGGCTCTCTCAGATGAGGCATCTTTATGTTGTTTTTATCTTAGGTCATCCAAATATGATTAACATGTAAGCCTTCCCGGAGGGTTCTCGGACATGGAGGGTGTGAGCGCGGGACAGGGAAAAGAATGTTTGGATAAATTGTCTTAGCCACAGGGGCCATACAAACCAGTATTTAAACAAGAAATAGAATAATAAGGAGAAGCTACAAATATTCAGTTATAGCTTCCCTCGGATTTTTATAACTTTTGGTACTGCTTATAAACGGTGTTTTTTATAGAGGTATAGAACTTTTAAATGGAATAAAACAAAGATGAATTTTTTAAATTGACATGAAATGTACTTTATTAGAAAGATAACCTTCTGGCATTATAATTTAAATATGACTTCTGGCATATGACCGCCACGGCTGGCTCGGACGTAGTCTAATCTGGAGGTCCAATTTTCGATGACTCTTTCCAACATTTGTGGCCGTATATCGGCAATAACGCGGCCATGTTGTCCTCCAAGTGATCAATCGTTTCGGGCTTATCGGCGTAGACTAGCGACTTCACATATCCCCACAGAAAATAGTCTAGCGGCGTAAAGTCGCACGATCTTGGAGGCCAATTCACGGGCCCGAAACGTGAAACTATGCGGTTACTAAACGTTTTCTTCAATAAATCAATTGTGGCACAAGCTGTGTGACATGTCGCGCCGTCTTGTTGAAACCACAGCTCCTGCACATCATGGTTGTTCAATTGATGAACGAAAAAGTCAGTAATCATGGCTCTATAGCGGTCACCATTGACTGTAACGTTCTGACCAGCATCGTTTTTAAAGAAGTACGGACCAATGATTCCACCAGCCTATAAAGCACACCAAACAGTCAGTTTTTCTGGATGTAACGGTATCTCAACATACACTTGAGGATTATCATCACTCCAAATACAGCAGTTTTGTTTATTGATGTATCCATTCAAACAAAAGTGAGCTGCATCGCTAAACAAAATTCGCTTATGAAAATCGGGATCAACGGCAATCTTGTTTTGGGCCCATTCACCGAATCTACGCCTTGCTAGGTGATCGTGTGGCATCAATTCTTGCACAAGTTGGATTTTGTAAGCACGCAAACCAAGATCTTCCCGCAAAATCTTCCATAAAGTGAATGGACACATATCCAAATACTGTGCACAATGGCGGATAGACTGATTCGGGTCTTCCTCTACGCTACGCTCTACAGCAGCAATGACTTCTTCTGTACGCACTGTACGACATTTCTGTGGATGCGTATTATCATTTAAAGTAAACGTGGTGCGAGAATGTTCCATAGTTAATCGAATTAATTGCTCTGATGGACGATTATGTTGACCGTAAAATAGACGTAGTGCGCGATACGTATTTCGAACAGAACCATGATTTTCAAAATAAATTTACACAATTTGGAATCGTTGTTCAGGCGTCAGTCTATTCATGTTGAAATGCCAAACCAAACTAAACATAAATCACTTGACAGCTGACAAAATGGCCGCCAGTTAAAAAAGTGTTGCCAACTTAAAGTTCTATACCTCTATAAAAAACACCCTTTATAAACACTATTTCAAGTAAAGAAAGTAATAGCACAACTTAAAAATAGCAAAACACATGGGCGAGATAATAGTAAAACTAAATTAATGAAGCTTTTAGATGGAGAACACAATAAAGGTTGACAAAAATACTCAATAAAATACATTAGAGTTGGCAAATTCCGATATATGGCTGGAATCTACACTTATTGAAGAAATCAAACGCCATACTCTCAATAACCTGAGTCATCTTCTAAAACTGATTGTAAAAATAATACGTCAAACGATTAGCTTAGAAATAAATAGGTCATAAATGATTTGAATTTTATAATGGTTACAAGAGACACTCTAGTTGGTGTTCAGGTTCTCTTTCAAAGATGTAGAGATTTCAATTGTGATAGCTATGTATTCAGAACGAATCTATCAAGAGGTGATCGGAGGCAAGGATAATGATATTAAAATATTGGAGAATACGTAAATAATAGGAAATATCCTGACGATAGTGCGATGTCTGCAAATACATTAGAAACCCTGCAACATCTCATACATGTCTAGAGTAGCAGAGGTCAATCAATACAATGGTCGGCCTGAAAAACACGTACATACATAAGTTCAACTATTAATTATATATGGGAAATTTCAGCATAAATCCAGGAGTACAGCTTTAAGAACTTTTCAGATGTCATCATTTATCTTGAAAATAAAACCAGAATGTTGAGGTGCTTTATCTTTCTGGTGATCCTACATAGGATTATGGGCTGAACCTTGAAAGGATCATGTTGTAAAGAATTTGCAGCCTACAAAAAAACAAATATATAGAAGTACTTTAAGAATGCCTTAAACTGACGTTTTCACCAACCAGGCCGAGCTTATAAAAAATCAAAATTTCAGTAAAAAATAAAGAAATCTATCTATCGATAGAATACTAAAAACCTGCCGACTGCGATGCCAGACTAAAAAATATTGCCAGTAAAACGGCATCATACAATCAACGCAGAAGTGCGAAATTTTAAAAAAAGTAAGAATCTAACTCATTGAGATTTGGAGGCGCCCCTAGGACCAAAGACCGTGAGCGGCCCGCTCCTCCACCCCCCTTAGTTCGCCTCTGCGCAATAAATTTTATTTTTAATTAAAAATGGGATAATTGTTTTCGCATAAATAAAATTTAACACTTTTATATAACAAAGCTACATAACAAAGGCGGCAATTTCTAATCTTTCAGCAGGTTTTAGTTAAGTCACCTAGAAGGTGAACGCTTAAGTAATGGTAGGAATCACAGCATTTCTTAGGGAGGAAAAAAGTATTAAGCTTCCTAAATAATTCCAAAGTTGGGCTTTTAATGGAAAAACGCTCTGATATCTCGATTTTAGTTAATTATTTTACTTTTTTTTTTGTGTTTTTAATATTTTACAGGATACGTTAAGAGAGCAGGAGAGATGTTAATTAGATTTTTTTTTCAATTTTAGAATTTTTCGTTAAATTCTGAACATTGTTTATAAAGCTTATCTAAATATAATGGTTTTCAAAATATTGACCGTTGTATCTCGTGCTTATAATAGTAATCTTATTCAGTGGGACTTTGTCGCGATTATTAATAATTTCATCCTATTTCAAAGTGCGAGTTATCATATGATTGAAAAAAAAAATAAAAACAAATTTCTAAATGTGAGTTATCAAATAAAAATTATAATGATGGTGGAATCAGCTTGTTGACTAGTTTGCCCTCTGGGTGTAAGTCCTCCGTGTTACCCCACCAAATACTCTATGTCAGAACTCTGAATTCGTCAGACCTGGGAAAAGACGACCACCGACTAGTATTATGTAAATACCGGTCCCAACAAAGTATAAACAGAACGCACAAACAGAAACATACCTTTATTAAATACAATACCGAATCATTCGCTAACGATAGTACAAAAGTATTATATCAGCAACGACAAGCATTTACAAAATACCGACAGCACAAAACAACAAACAATTTCGAAGAGTACAAAACGGTGAGAAACAGAATCAACAGTCAAATAGCTCAACTGAAGAAAGAATACTAGCAAAAGTATTCAAAAGACATGGAACACGACCTATATGGCAGACAAAAGAAAATATGGAACATGCTGAGGAACAGAAAAAAAAACAATCAATGAATACGTTCAACTAAGTCCAATCGACAGCCAACAATGGGTCAACCATTTTAAGGACTTACTCCAGGCACAAGCTACAGAAAACAACGTAGACGAAAACAAACAAGAAAGCGCAGAATTAACAGATGTTAACATCAGTGAAGCAGAGATACACCTGACAATTAAGAAATTAAAAAACAGAAAATCACCTGGTACCGATCAAATTACGAATGAGATGCTAAAGTACGGAGGCCCCAGCCTTGTCACAGAGCTCACTGTTCTATTTCAAAAAATACTCCGCACAACGTCAGTACCCAACGAATGGTGGAAAAGCATCACAATTCCAATCCACAAAAGAGGATCAAAGAAACAACCCGAAAACTACAGTGGAATCAGCCTACTGAACAGTTCAGCCAAATTATTAACCAAAATACTGTCACAACGGATCGTAAACAAGTTAGGGGCGTGCAAAGAACAGCAGGGCTTCCGGAATAACCGCTCTACTATCGACGGTATATTTATTATCAGACAGCTGGTTAAAAATCTATCGAATACGATAAACCGCTGTTCATTTGTTTTGTGGACTTTACACAAGCGTTCGACCGAGTCAAACTGGAACACATAACAGAACTACTGCGAAGAAAACAAGTAGACGAAGCAATCATACGCACAATATACGAACTGAATTCCAAAAACACCATGGTAATTAAAACAAATAACACTCTAACAGAGGAAATCCCACTATCCATAGGAATAAGACAGGGTGATAGCCTAAGTCCAACACTTTTCAATGTAATCATGGACGAAATCATTGATGAGGTAAAAAGCACAAATATTGGGTACCCAATGGGACACAACACCGTTCAGATTATATGCTTTGCAGACGATGTTGCCTTGACAGCAGATAGCGAGGACAACTTACAAATAATGCTTTTCCATCTCAATCGAACAGCCAAACAGTATAATATGAAAATATCTGTGGAGAAACCAAAGCAATGGTAATAGCAAAAGAACCGGTAAGATGTAAACTCATGGTTGATGACAAACGTATCGAACAGGTTGGGAAGTTTAAATACCTGGGAGCACATATAACAAGTAACAGGGCAGTAACGAAAGAAGTACGCACACAAGCCAACAAAGCAGCCATGATATCAGGCCAACTAAGAGACATAATCTGGAACAATAAACATATGACGGTTGAGAGCAAAGCAAGAATTTACAAGGTCTGCGTAAGACCGATACTGACCTACGGCACAGAAACAAGAAATGAAACAACAAGGACAAAACAAATTATGAGAACCACAGAAATGAAAACTCTGAGAATGATCACGGGAACAAGTTTAAGAGATAGAATAAGAAACGCAAAAATACGCGAGGACAGCGGGGTGGGGGATGTTGTGAAGTGGGTTCGAAACCGTCGTAGGCAGTGGAGAGATCACATGGAACAAATAGACAATGACAGACTAGCAAAAACCGTGATGAGAGAGAAACCAAACACCAAACGGCCGCCTGGACGGCCCCCCAAAAGATGGAGAGACAGCTGGATTTCGACCTCACACGAGGATCGATGAGGCATTGTGTAGATAACAGAACTTGGTTCTACCTAGAAGAAGAAGAAGAAGAAGTATAAGTCCTCCGGATGAATCGATCCTTAAAGGTGTCTTCAGTAGATTAAAGTTTCGGGTTCGAAGAATATGTGTGAATCTGTTTCGTCTTCTTCGTCACATAGTTTTAATTTACGTTTTTTGTAATAAATGTCCATTGTGTGTAAATGTTTCTTTAAGCTGAAGTAATGGGTTATTAGTCTTGTTACCAGCTCAATCTTTTGTTTTATACCCAGGATTGAGTGGCTTAATTTTCCGAATCGTTTGTTCAGCAATAGTTTTCTGTGCCTATGATTTGCAATGTAATTCTGATGGGTCTGGTGTTAAAGGTTTATTCATCAGGATAACCACCTACGAATAGTAGCCCTAGTAATGCCAAATACTGATTCCGATCCAGTATATGTGATAGTAGACCCATGTCTTGTTCTTGTTTTGCTTTTTCATAACCTCATTCTATCTTGGCAGCTACGTAAGAATAATCTTATTGAGTTTTGTCTGAGCGAAAATGTTTTGAAGATAATCCCAAACCTGTTTTAATGCTATTTAGCACTGTCTGACTGTCGGAGAAAATCAGAATGGTCTAGCTCCTGTAACCTCGCATCAAATTCCCTCGAAGACAGGTATCAGTGTCATGTATTCCTTCCTGGAATATCGTGGTGTGTTACCTCAATGTCCCAGTTATGTTGAGTCTTGGTATTGTTTTGTGTATTCCAGGTTTTATACTATGGTGAGTTTGGACCAGTCTATAAACCATGTTGGGTTTTCTGGATGACTTAGGGTTTGAAAAATTATGTAATATTTATGAAAACTGGAAAAGTCCCAAAGAAGCAATAAAGTGTGACCAAATATTAACTAAAATACCAAAAAATTAATCTGTTGTTGAATTAATAAAATTTCCAAAACCGCACTATTTCAAGGTGCCCAAATTTTGAAGTCGGGAACAAATCCGTTCAAAATATATAAAATTAAAATGGCCAGATTCAGCTAATCTCATCCGATCAAGACGAAAAATAAATTACTTCCTCTTTGCAGATTTGATTTCTCGTCTCATTTCGACATCCCGAGACGAGAAATAACTACCTTCTTTTCTCATTATTGGATCCGATTTCTCCACTCGTCTCCAAATTTCTTATTTCTGGCACATCACTAGAAACAACTTGTACTTGAGTTAAAAAAAACTTTGTAGCTGAGAGCTGATTTTGTAGAGGAAATACTGAACTAAAGATAAAACAATTAAAAAAATAGTTTCGGTAATACTGAACATACAATAAAATTCTATCCCCGATTATTTGATGAAACCAAGATGTGGTTAACTAACTAGAACAGCTTCAGACTCTCTCCATCACCAAAATATTCATAATTTTCCGTTCGATGTTTCCATAAATACCGAAATAAATTTTGCACCCTAAATTTGCTTTAACTTTAAAGTAATTGTAAATAAAACATTACAAGTCTATTAAAAGGTTTCAATCCTTTTGACTACATCACTAGAAACAACTTGTACTTGAATCAAAGGGAAACTTTAGAATTGATAGCTGGTTTTATAGCAGAAGTACTGAGCTTAAGAAAAACAACAAAAAAATCGTTTGGATAATTTTGGACGAAAAAGCAATATTTTTGTATCTGAACCAAGATACGTTTAACCAAAACATTCATATTGTTCTGCTCTTTTCAGGAATACAAAAAAAAAAATTGGCACTCTAAAATTTTTTTGCTTTAAATTAATTAATTTTAAACAAAATATTACAATCTTGATTCAGTAACATGGTTGAACTTTTTGATAAATTTTTATCATATTATTTGATAAATGATAAAGGAAATAATCTTGATAAAATTAGTGGGAAAAGGAAATAAAATGCAAATAGGAGCATTTAAATGAATCAAGGTTATTATTGTTACCTTTTAAACGTTCAAAAGAGAAATATAATTCCACGATTTTTCTATTAATAACTCGTTGCAATATCAAACAAATTATTTAATAATACAATATTTATTTAACTTGAACATGTAAATGAGTTTTTTGACTTTTGATAATAAGATAATTAGTCATGCGACCATCCATAAATAAAAACAATAAATATCAATTAAGTTTTATTTAAAGAAAAATCGCCAAAAAAAATAAAAATTAAGGTTAGTTGGCCAAGAGCATTATAAGAGATTGCAAAATTGGGTTATAGAACAAGAAAACTTAACATTAAATTGAAACAAATCTAATATTTGGGTTGCAACCTTGACAATCTAAGAAAAAATTGCAAGTTTATAAATTTGAAATTATTATTATCATATATACTTAACACTTTCTTTATTATTAAATTGTGCAAAATATTGGCGATATTTTAAACATAAATAGAGAAAATTCTGATAATCAGAGAGCAAAACTGTCTATTTTTTAAATGTAAAAAATGTTTATTTCTTATTGCAAAAATTTGTATCAAGATTTTTAAACTTAAAATAATGGAAATTATCTTTAAAATGCTGAAACTAAAATACAAAAAACAAGAAATTTTCACCTAATACAGAGTAGGGACAAAAACGGGACTTTCGCTCAAGAGGAAAACATTTATATTATTAAATATAATTTTTATAAAAAAATTTAACCGACTTCTAAAAGTGCGCTAAAAAGTGAAAAATAACTATAAATTTTTAAAAGATTGCAATTTTTGAAGTCGGCGCCAAACTAATACTTAACAAAATGTGATCCGGATAAAGCGATTAAAAATACTTTATTTGTAATTGGTTTCTTACCATAATTTTTAAAAGACAGTGAAATTTTTGAAGTCGGCGCATAACTAATATCTAACAAAATGTGATCCGCATAAACAGATTAAAAATACTTTATTTGTAATTGGTTTTTTACCATAATTTGTATATAATAGTATTTATTTATTTAATTTCGAAGTAATTTGGGCCCGACTTCAAAAATGTCAATGTCTTAAAAAAATTTATAGTTATTTTTCACTTTTTAGCGCATTTTTAGAAGTCGGTTCAATTTATTTATAAAAATTTTATTTTTCGATTTTTAGTTTTGAATCCATTATGATATCCATAAATTATTTGAAGTAAGTATTCATCGAGGTTAATGTACCTCGCAATGACTCCAATGTTGCAAAAAAGTACCCATTTCATCCAAAGTTGTAAATCACCCTAAAATGAACCACTAAAAATTCTTTGACTCTTAGAGTTCTCCAAATACCAGTGAAATTGTGTCAAACAAATATTTAGTCTGTCATAGTAAATCCGCTATCTTAAATTTCAAATTAATTTTAGATTAGCGATATAGACACCAAAACGTTCCAATATCGACATTTAATGAACTTGAGACGTAATTTTCTTATCCCGATATATTTTATACTGCATATTGAGCGTTTATACGCCCCAAGAATCCCGCAATATTAATTTTAGATAAAATCGGAAAATATAAAATTTTCAGTCCCTCATATTGTATCTTACCAATCTAACAGTTGTAAAAAATTAACTTCGTATTTGCAATACACGACCCCGAAAACCCCCTAATACAAAATCTGAAAAAATGCGAAACTATATTGGATCCGCCATATTGAATTTCTAAAAAATAATTTTAACGTCTTGATCTAATCTAAATTTAGACCCTTCAAAGCCAGCTAATATCAATTTTGAATCAAATCGGGAAATTTAAATTTTCTAGACCATCATATTGCATCTGACATATTGGATTTTCTTAAAATAATTTTATATTCGCTATTTACATCTTCAAAAACGATTCAGTCCCATCTTTGAACACAATCGAAAAATGTAATACTTTAGTCTGCCATATTGTATTCGCCATATTAAATCCTGGGAAAATACGTTTAAATTCATAATTTACACCCTCAAGAACCCCCTATATGAGTTTTAGAGTGCAGTAGCAACAGTTTCGTCCAAAAAAATATGGGACCACCACAGCAACTTCCTGAACATAACGTAAAAAATTTCATTCAAATCAGTGCTGCCGTTCTGGAGTAATCGGTGTACATAAATAAAAAAATACATAGTCGACGAATTGAGAACCTCCTTCTTTTAGAAGTCGGTTAAAAAGAGAGACAAATATTAGAAATAAAAATTGACTTCTGTCATGTCTGATTACGATGATAGTTTAAATCTCTATTCTAATATACAGAAAATTAATTGAAACAAAAACATAAATACCTAAAATTATTATAATTAGGTATTTATGTTTTGGCAAAAATAAGCAAGAAAGATGATATAAGGAACAAATTTTTACAATCAAAAAAGTCAAATATCATGCTCATCTCCATCATACCAATATTAGGCACATTACCTAAGAATTAAACAGAATTGTTAAAACTGTTATATTCGCAATAAAATATTTTTTATAACATTTAAAAAAAATAGGATACGAAACAACAGTATTTTAAATATCTCAAGTGAAACAAACGCGTTCTTTTCAGAAGACGTTTATTTGAACTATCTAATATTTAGCATGAAAAATAATCCAGGGTGATGCTTTTTCCACACACATTGCCAGAGAATTAGAAAAAATTCCTGAAAAAGTTATATACAGAAAGCATTATTTATTTTAAGGCTGGAAATAAAATATCTTTTACAATTTGCATTTCTTAACTCTTTTTTATGTGTTCGGGGTTCATATTTCGAAAGATTCTCTTTGTAATTTTATATGCCTCTTGATGACAAGCGACTTTTATTCAGGACTTTTCTTTACATTTCGTATATTTTCTTAAATTTTCGAAGTGATAATTTAAAATTGAGTATCTAATTAAGAATTTCCTTTTTAAAAATTGTTATTTATTTTGAAAAAAAATTAAATTATATATATATATATATATATATATATATATATATATATATATATATATATATGAAAGTAAAATGCCAACAGTAAATGCAAACTTCTCTCCATCATATCCTTTCTGTGTTAGAGGTTGCACAGTTAGAATAAATTGTTATAAAACACAATTTATCCTATTCCACCACCATCGAGAGGATGGCCTACCTGTACCATCATACCGAGAAGAAAGTCGAAACTTAACCTCCCCGCCACAGTGATACGGCAGAGGCACATGTTTCGTCTCTACTAGACTCATCAGGGTCCCGACATGCACCTGGCTGTGCAAAGAACAGATCGGAAGGAAGCATGCAAATACTGAACGCGGCGTCGCCGACCTCCCGCCGAATGGCGTATATATGTTTATGCGGCCTTCACGGATTCCTCCGTGTGAGATGCAATAGCAGTGGATATATCCACTTTATGCCGTTGTAGTGCTGAAATCACATTCAGCAAACGTACAACTATATGCAGCTCCGGATATGAATGAAAGTAAAATGCGAACAGTAAATGCAAACGTCTCTCCATCATATCCTTTCTGTGTTAGAGGTTGCACAGTTAGAATAAATTCTTATAAAACACAATTTATCCTATTCCACCACCATCGAGAGGATCGCCTACCTGTACCACCATGCCGAGAAGAAAGTCAAAACATACCCTCCCCGTCTAGTAGAGACGAAACATGTGCCTCTGCCGTATCACTGTGGCGGGGAGGGTAAGTTTTGACTTTCTTCTCAGTATGGTGGTACAGGTAGGCCATCATCTCGATGGTGGTGGAATAGGATAAATTGTGTTTTATAACAATTTATTCTAACTGTGCAAGGTTAAACACAGAAAGGATATGATGGAGAGAAGTTTGCATTTACTGTTCGCATTTTACTTTCATTCATACCCGGAGCTGCATATAGTTGTATGTTTGCTGAATGTGATTTCAGCACTACAACGGCATAAAGTGGATATATCCACTGCCATTGCATCTCACACGGAGGAATCCCTGAAGGCCGCATAAACCTATATATATATATATATATATATATATATATATATATATATATATATATATATATATATATATATATATAACTATAACAAATTGTAATATTATTAAAATCATTTAGACATTTTTTAAGTTCTAACAAACGTCTATATTTAATGAATATAATTAAAATGTTTTTTCTCGAAATATTATTTATTAAATTTTAACTCTGATCCACAAAAATATATAGCCCTAAAATTTTTTTATTTCTTAACATTATGTTGTCGTTATAATTAAATAATCATAGTATGCTATTTGTTTTTATTTTCAGAATTTTAGTGAACTAACCTATTCACCTAATATCCCTGAAGCTGAACCAACGGCTCGTATTGATTCGTTCAACAATTTCTCAACGCAATCTATTCCTTTAACTACCCCAGCCCCAACAGTGTTAACTACTTTTAGAGATAAGCATCACCTTCCCTTTACTAATGTTGGACCTGGTCTCAAGGATCCCAGCAAATTCGAGTGGAATGCAAAAGTTCAAGGTTAGTTTGAATAATTTGAAAAAAGTAAATTGTAAATCTAAAAAAATTCCCGTAATTTACTTTTAATACTACGTTGATATATACTTTGGAACCAGATTTTAAATTTGTTTCGGCGCCATTTCATATAAACTTTTTCTATATATTTAAGCTATTAAGGAATCAAAAAACAAACAAACCTCTTCTCTATTTATTTACATATATTTAAAAAATAAAAAGCAATTAATATCCACAGTCCAAAATACAACATAAAATGAATAGTTTGCCTACGTTTTACTTTATACTTTAATCGGAATTTAATTCCGGATTTTATCACAAATTATATTTTTGTTTGATTATCTATATAGTTTATAAAAATATACATTTTAATATGTTATATTACTTTGAGCAAGTAGGTTCAAATTTTCCTCATCTTGAATAATTTTTTTGTCCAGTATCGTGAATTTAGCCGGGTCTACCTAATTTTGGAAATATTTAAAAGTTTTTATTTAATGCGTTCCATTTCTTTCTATTTTGATTTGTTGTATTGTAGTATTAGAAAACATTAGTTGAACGCGACAACAGTCGAAAACTATCCTGGATAGAAAAAAATCAAGTCTTTAATATTTTTTATGCGCTAAACACGAAAGTGACATTTCAATTTAATTTTTCTTTTCGCTTCAAGATAAGAAATGGCAGATAGTCACATATTAAATTAATGGCCTTTATTTGCCAGCATTTTTTACGAATATCTGACGATATTGAAACAAGAGATTCCAGTAAGACACGGAACAGTATTCGAGATGTCTCGATGTTAATAATCCCGATAGTTTTTGCTCTATTTGTGATGAAGTAACTTTTGCATTGCGAAAGCAACTCGTATCCCCGATGACAATGACTGTTTTGTCTACAAAGTAGAAGATCTGTAAAATCACCTAAATGATTGTTATTTCTGCATTGAGCCTTTAGTAGGGCTGGTATCCTAAAAAGCAGAAATCCTTAACCACTCTAATATACCATCAGCAATAGGACCTGTTCCACATAGTGAACCCCTGGCTTGTAAAACCTCCAAAAACATATTCCTGCGATTTATATTTTTAAGAAGATAAAAAATTGTTCCTCATTTTGTATCAAGCAATTCAAATTCTCAGCCATACGTGATGACTTCAGTCGAATTAAAGAATTTGGCAAAAAACCTCCATCTACAAAAAAGTACAGCAGAGTTATAAAGATCAAGCATTAAGTATGGAATCTATTGGAATACAACAACATGGTGATAACGACTTTCCATGGCCATTAAAAAGAGTCAATCCTATTGTTCCAAACTAACGAGGATTTGTTTTTTGAGCAACATAAATGGTTTATTGACAACCCTTTTTATATACAATAAACGACAAAACTGAAGACTATGTATAGATAGATAAAAGTTTGGCTTAAAAGCCGTACTCTTTCCTATTGGAAATATTTTGCTGCTTCATATTGAAAACGTTATTCACATGACAGAAATATGACTTATCTAAAATGTGAGGAATATCAGTGGCAGTTGTATTAGGATCAGAAAGGTGCTGCAATTTTCCTTCGACTATAGCAAAGTGAAAGACAGATTTTATCATATCGTTGCAGGAATGGATAAAGGTATTAGAGAATTTGTGGGAAAAAAGCGCTTAATAAAATACCTTGAAAATTGCAACGAATCTGCTCGTTATTGCTATTATTT
This sequence comes from Diaprepes abbreviatus, assembly GCA_034092305.1. NCBI lineage: Eukaryota > Metazoa > Arthropoda > Insecta > Coleoptera > Curculionidae > Diaprepes > Diaprepes abbreviatus. Next base: position 8,788,713 of record JASJET010000129.1, read on the forward strand.
CATTTTAAGCACAAGTTGTTTAAAAAAAATATGTTTTGTTTCACGGATATCGGAAACAAATTAAAATTTGTTGTGCATTGTTATTAGACTGTGGCTATTTTAAGCTCTGCTTTAATGTTTATTTACATATGTATAGGAATTTGCGTTTTAATTATGCAGCTGCAATGATATTTTCTTGTGTACAAACAAAACATAGTTCAAATAAATACAAACAACTTCCATTATGCAAATTCGGTATTTATTATTTTTAATCAGTACGTCTACGAAGAATAAAAATTATACAGCTGGATCGAATAAATATAATTGATTTGGATTAAAACCGCATCGGTAACCTAGACTATTTAGTGACTGCATCTAAAGTTCAAAGTGAATTAAGAAATAATGTTACTCGGGCTTCTCAAGCGGGTACCCATTCAAGTACTGACCGAGCCTCGTGAGGGTTCAGTTCGGTGATTAGACGTGAAATAGCCTGGCCATCTAAGTAAACCGTCGCCTACAGAATATAAAAATCGTAGTAAGTAGTAAGTATTAAAATATTTTTATTTTTATACTTACTACTGACAATAGCTTTAGTGTACTATGCATGATTATTTTAGAGTGGAAGTTCGCTCGAGTGGGAATAAGATTATTATTAACAAATAAATATTTTAACATTTGAAAATTCGTTGGGTCTAAGTACTTTCGGCAAGCAGGATAACCTGTAACTTCAATGGGAGCAGTGGAGTGTTTTATGCCAGGCTCCGACATGAAATTCCAGTTGTTAAATAGAAAAGATAGATCCCGGTTTATTAAAATCTGTATGTGGTATGTAGCTGTTTGTCTTTACGGGTGTAACAAAAGTCACAAATAAGAAGTTGTGAAAAAAAGACGCCAAACGAAAAAGGAAAAAGTGTTCTTTAACCAAGGCTATACAATGTGTCAGAAGTAGATCGTAATGACGACAAAACTGCATGAATTGCACTTCAAATTGCTTCCGCATCCACTTTATTTTTCAGATTAGGTCCCCCAGCGACTATCATCAGTCGCAAACCTCAAAAAAAACACTCGTTGGAAAGAAATATGCCTCCAATGAAGAGTATTTAAGTGTATTATGAGGGGCTGGACAAATCTTTCTATAAGAAAGACATAAAAATGTTAGAATAGAGCTGGAGTGGTTATAGTACTCTAGAAGGAGACTTTGTTGATGAATAAAGTCATATTTTGCCAAAAAATTGTGTTTTTATCTGTTATCTCGGAAATTTTCTATCCATCTGCATAATTTTTTTATGCTATCACCATCCTTTCCTCGTTCCTTTCTACGATAACAACCGAATCGAATTATTCTAAGATAAAGGTGGCTATCATTTAACTATTTTAAATATTTATGTTGTTCATTTTCTTTGATCTTTATTGATGACAAGATATACGCTACTTGACACAATTCCTTTTATCAACAATAAATAACAAACAATATAGTTATTGATATATCTTTTTATTATTTTCATCATTATCAAAAAAGAGGCATTAATAAACAATTAAACCTAAGAAGGATAATTCAATAATTTATCAGAATAATTGTCCAGTCAAAAAATCTTTGCTTCCAAAACGTAATTTTATATAGTCCGGGAGCCTAGTGCATTTTCATAGCCGATATATATATATATATATATATATATATATATATATATATATATATATATATATATATATATATATATATATACCGGCCAATTAACATCATTTCTATTTACGTCCAATCTGTCTAATAAATCGAAAATACACTTTTGAGCACATTGTGGCATTTGGACCAAATCAGAAATGGCGGCCGTGTATGGAACCACATTGACAAAAAACGTGAAAAATCATTATAAATTTTTCAAGCATCTCTTTTTTAGCTCGTTAAGATTTTAATTCAACAACTTTTTACATTACGAATCGGAAATTATGTATCTCAGTATTATCCGGATCATTTAAATACTCAACTTGATATATTTAAAATCTATAACCCCATTATAAGGGGAGAAGGGACAGGAAACCCATATGGAGCCACCACGAATGCCTTTAAAAGAGCCAGTTAAATTTTACAAAATGAGAACATAAGATTAGTTTTTAAATTTCAAAATGGCGGATCAAATATAGTGGATCCTTTTTTGCTTAGATTTTTATTACCTTGTATTTTATACCAACCTTGTTTCTTGAGAGTTTTCGGGATCGCTGATCACAAATTCGAAGTCAAAATTGAAAATTTTCAAATACAAGATGGCTGATCCTTTTTTGTTTACATATTTTATTGCCATATTTTTCAAGCCAACCCTGTTTCTTCAAGGTTTTCGCACTATCAAAGCTATTGCATCAATAAGATGATAATATCTGTGATCAAAATATATGTTAATATGAATTCAGAAGAATACGATTGTCGCATACTAACATCCTGAAGATACAAATAAAATGTAACAAATTTAATCTTTAAAAAATACCAAAATATTTAGTCCCAGTAATTAAAAGATGGATCGGAGCTTATCACTCATATATTCACTTAAAATCAAAAAAAGAAAGCTTCATCCTTTCAACACCAATACTAACTGCAAGAATGAGGGATAAAAGTGCTAGTTAAAAAGGATATTTTTATCAAGGAGTACAAAATAAATACACATACTATTTTGGAACTAAAAATGTCAACAATAACTCCTTCGTTAACGTTGCAACGTTTTTTTAATCACCATGCTATTGGTTTTAAAATAAACCATTTTAAACATGTTGAATGTTATTCAATTTTCAATTAAAGTGGAATTTAAGTGAAAATCTAGTTTTACTACGTTATCTTTTATAAACCATTTTATCCTGCTCCTTCTGGCATAAATTTATTATTTTCCCATTTTTAATATTTAAGGTCTTGTTCTTGGAAGCTTCTTCTGGCTACATTGGACCACACAAGTACCTGGAGGATTACTAGCAAATAAGTATGGAACGAAATTAATTTTTGGGCTGTCAAATTTTGCTGGTGTGGTTTTTTGTTTCGCCATTCCATTTTTCGCCAAAATGGGAGCAATGCCCCTGATGGGTTTGAGATTGGTACAAGGTATATTGTGTGTAAGTTATCATTTTCTGTAATAGATTTAAAATATTATTTAAATGATTTACCCTATAATTCACTAACATGGTCAAGCACTAACACCTGTCTAAGATGACAGTAAATGGCTTAAATTGATAAGTGCAGTAACAAGCGAAGCAAGTTTTAACTTAAAAATACGAAAATATCAAGAAAATGTTGCTTATTTTCAGGAAATAATTATTCTTCTCGCCTAAGGCTTTATTTCTAAGTTTGGCCCTTAATTGTTCTATAGAAGTGTTTATCTGTTAACATATGTAATCCAAATTATAATAGTGGCGTAAGCAAAACAGAACTGGCTAGCTAGAAAATCTAACTTCCATGGCAGCTAAAGCGGATCTAAATCTTAAAACTTATTAACAAATCTGGCTGTTAAAGTTGTGTAATAGTAAGTACCTGAGTATATACGAAAACAAGTCAGCAGATCGCTTGCCAACGACAAGCTTTGCAAATTATTTAAAGAAATTGAGTAACACAGTACTATTGTTAAAAATCGAATTTGACATAAATTACTTGCAAAAATGATCCAATCAAAGATATCAATCCTACCATATTGTTCGCATCAAAATAGTACCCCCTGTCTCAGCGAGAGGGATGAAAATCTAAAATTTTAGTAAACATGCAAGAAAACAGCCTCATAAATAAATGTTTAGAATTGTAGGTTGAACTGTGAAATTCGCCTGCACTTTTGGTCCGATTTCAAGGAAACTCGTATACCCACAAAATAATTATATGTGACACAAAACTACCCCTAAAATAGGATAAAAGTAGAATTAGCTTTGAATTATATATAATAAAATCAGCTTCAAGGGCGGAGTATTACAGCTGTTTAGATAAGAAATATGTAAATAGTAGGAGTTTGTTGGCTGTTATAAGATAAAATTGGCATACAGCTCTAAACTGAGGTTAAAATAACCCTTGCACTAAATCCTTCGAACATACCCCTGTAGAAGTAGCATAACGTCAGAACTAGGGCCCGGTTGTTTGAACGCTGAATAACGTAATAATATTTTCATTTATATTTCAAAAAGTGTTGATAAACAGTAGATATTTCATTTCTTGGTACAGACATGCCGATTTTATGCTATCCTTTTCTAATTGCATTATTTAAACGAATATCATCGGTACGTCCTTCGAACATACCCCTGGGTACGTCAACTCTGAAAACAAAGTATGAATATATGGTTGCCTAAATTTTTATTATTGTTATTTTCAATATGTAAACAATCTAACAATATTTACCGATAAAAATAAGTTTTTAAATCCTCTTTTTGTTAATATTAATTGTAAACTTCGCATTTATAGTAATTTCTAACACTTAAAAACACCGAAAAAACTCACGACAAGCAATTAAACTGAAAGACAAGATATGTAAATATGTTTATTTCTGTCAAACATCAAAAAAGCGTCTCCCCCACCGACCATAAATAGCCTTCAGACAAATCTATTGTTGTTTATATCTAGAGTATGATCGAAGACTAAATCCTACTATTCTACGGATTCTCAGACTGAAAAGTAGTTATGAGATTCTGAATTTTAATAATAAAAGACGATAATAAGATATTCTCAGCGTAGTCTTTGAAATCTCATCAGTGCAGGGTAGGTAGAGTAAATTCTAGTTAGAAGAAAAGTTATCGCATAAACGTACGATCGTCGTACGGGTGTCGTACCGGTTCTACGGGTACGGGAATGTTGACGTTGGTAGATCCGACGCGAAAATCAGACCACAAATCACTGCTGGTGACCGTACACGTGTCCCGAAGCACAGTCATTCATCTCTACCAGGTTGTATATATTGTATGTAATTTTGGTCAAGCCTAGGTAGCGATAATCCTGGATTAGCTGGCCCTAGGTTGAATTGAACGCTTCTTTCTTCTTCGACTCGAGGAAATTGTATATATTCCGCATCGAACGAACTTTTCAGGGGTTTTAATTGAATAGAAGTAAATAATAAATGTTCGCGTTGTTGAAAAGGGCACCCCGCAGGGGGTGCTGGAGAGGACCCCCCCCTCGATCCAGCGAGAAGCCAAGCGGCCTCACCTTTCTTGCTGTTGTTGAATGGCACTTGAGATTGTTGAGCCATGCTCTTAAATTTTGAAAAAGAAATTTTTTACTATGCCATTATTTAAAAAGGGGTTTTTCAGGGTGCCTCTAGGAGGTGAGCTGAAGTGCTCAAGATGTTTTTTTGAAAAAATTTTAAAAAATTTAAAGGGTTGGGGTTTACTAATTATCGGTTGAAAAGATAATTAGCAGGGCAAGTTTAAGTATACTTTTTCGATTTGGCAAATTTTTTGATCCGTAAAGAAATACGCAAAAAGTATAGATAATTTGAACTTTCGCAATTTTTGAAAATGTCGCAAAAATTTATAGATTCGATACCGCTTCGGTAAAACAAGTATAATAATTAAATATTCCCGAAAAACAAGTCAAGTGAGTACCGCAAGTAATATATCGAAATTTTATTGAGCGTAATGTATCTGGAAAGTTAAGTTTTTCATATTATTTTTTGTTTTTTCACGAAAAATAAGAATATCTTTATCTTTTATTATCGGCGAAAAATGAATTTTTTTGAATATGTTATTTGGTTGTTTGAGTATGGGAAAACTTAAATTATTTTATGAAAATTTCGCGATCTTTAGTTGCCCGATCCTATTCCACCGCAACCTTCAGGTATACGGGAGAATACGCGATTTTTGACCAAGCACAAGTGAATCTGGGGCCCCTTTTTGTACTGAAACTTTACCTAGGAGTCAGTAAGCAGCTACTTCCTAGGTCCGCACTCAATTCTAAAAAAGAAGAAAACTCATAGACACTATTTAATCCGATCCTGGAATTTTCAACAATTATCCGCCCTTAAGCTATTGGTGTGTAATGATACTCAGAGAGAATGTCGGATATTGTCACGAACGGATAGGGGTGTTATAGACGAACTTCCCTGACGCACGCTCCAAACCAATTATATCGTCGATTTAGTGACCCTTCTAGATATTCTGGTAGGTCAAGACTTGAAAAACCCTGTTCGAAAATCAATCATTTTCCGAAAGACAGAAGTTTTGGCCAATGAAAACGATTGGATTATCGAAATCAGCCGTGAAAACCGCCTTTAGAGACCAAAACTATATCAGCGATTCAAAGTGTAGTTAAAATCCAGCGGTCCTTCGTAATCGGCCCAGGTTTTTTTCGTACGGCTCAGGATCTTTTCATCTGCTGCTGGTTTTCCAATTTTTAAAGCGATCGGGTCGACATGCCCCAAAATCAGATGATATTACAAATAGAATGGTAAGACATCGACGCAAATTTCGAAGCCGGATTATGTTGCCGGATCTGAATATTTCCTTTTGTAAATGCTTTTACCATATAAAGAGACTTTGGAAAAATGATTTTCTTTTGATATTTCCTTGTTTTTCTTTTTTGAAAACGTAAATTTTCAACAAAGTGAATTCGTTAAATAACTTTTATTGAACTCAATAAAAAATCCGATACAAGTAGCGCTATCTACCGGAACAGAGAAATCTCTTCAAAGCTCTGTATGAATAGTCAATGACGACAGGATATACTTGCAGATGATAGATATAAATACATCTATATATAGGAGAAACCACTTGCAAACCGGTTTCTAACTCATTGGTTCTCGTCGGTACAGAATTGGCAATTATACCTAGAATTCACTTCCTTTGGAGGACAATCTTTCTTGGGAGGCGACCTCTATGAGTAAATTAGTAAAAGAATTACTGAGCGTGATAAAGGACACAAACTCTTTCAACTAGTATTAATGTAAGAGGATTGAATTCGTGTTCTGAAAATGATTACTTACAGATAATTCATGTGTAGGAAATGTTTCCAAATTTAGAAAACGTAAAGTTAAAGCAGAACATTAATTAGTTTGTTAAATTTTGCCACACGCTTTTAAATGCCTAGATAACGAATATTTTGGGTAGTATTATATTTTATACTTTATACTTTATTCACGAACAAAATAATTAGACCATTATCTAATTTGTGTTTATATGATTATTAATAGATGTTTGTAATTTTAGGGTTTTGCGTGGCCTTCTATGCATAACATGACAGCCAGATGGATACCGCCAAATGAAAGAAGTAAATTTGTTACTGCATATTTAGGTAAGATATTTTCTTTTAATTGCGGTCAATATTTTTAGAATTTAAGTGAAGTTAAAGAATTTTTAAGAAATTGACGGATTTTGTATTTCAGTGTATATTTTATTACTATCGGCCAAACGCTTTCGGTCTAACTTAGACCATCCTCAGGACTCAGACCTCGTCAAAGGGCACACCTTAACCCTGCCAGTCTGAGAACAGTCCCCAACAACGCCAGCGTGGCCTCCACACAGAACAAGTTATGTACTATTAAAAAAATTTTTTAAAAAAATTTTGTCTCAAATTAAAACTAAAACTAAAACATTCAGAACACTGCACAAATTAAAATTATTAAAACAATGAAACCTTTGCAATAACAACTCACTCAACTTTTTGAGTTGTTATTGAAAAGGTTTTATTGTGCATCTCAGACGGAGGAATCCGTGAATGCCGCATAAACGTATATACGCCATCCGGAGAGAGGTCGCCGAAGCCGCGTCCAGTGTAGCATCTGTCCTTTGCACAGACGGGTACATGTTGGACCCTAATGAGTCTAATAAGAGACGAAACATGTACTCCAGCCATATCACTGTAGCTGAGAGGGTAAGTATTTTACTTTCTTCTCGGTTTGGTGGTACAGGTGGGCCACCATCTCGATGGTGGTGGAATGGGATGAATTGTGTTTGTAGCAATTCATCCAAACTGTGCAACCTCTGGCACGGAAAGGATATGATGGAGCGAAATTTGCAATCACTGTTCTCATTTTACTTCAATTATATACAGAGATGCATATAGTTGTACGTTTTCTGAATGTGATTTCAGCACTACAACGGCATAATGTGGATATAACCACTGCTATTGCATCTCACACGGAGGAATCCGTGAAAGCCGCATAAACTTTATATATATCTATATATATATATATATATATATATATATATATATATATATATATATATATATATATATATATATATGTGTGTGTGTATGTGTGTGTGTGTGTGTGTGTGTGTTATTCAGTATTAATCCGGGAATACATCCGTTCATTCGTTTGGTTTCTTGAGGAAGTTTACAGTATAAAAATGAATTTAACGAAACTTATCCAAACAGTACAAAATTGCCTAATTCCTCAACTTTTTCCCTTAATTCCAGTGTATTTATTTTCCTAAGCGACAACTTTACATATACCTTTAGCATCTGACTCGAGTTGCTAAGATATTTATTTGCCAACAAACAATCCTACAGGATGTTATATCAAAGTCAAAGTTACGTTATTTATCAACAGCTTTCATGCGCTCCTGTTAGTATATTTATTTGAGGCAAATAGGCCCGACTGTGAAATTTTGATTAGAAATGTTAAAGGTCGACAGTTACAAATAATTAAGTTCCCAGGTAATATAGGAAGCTTTTGAAGTCAGAAGTTTTCTTTTAATGACTTATTTACGTCATACGAATAACAGGAAAAGTAAATAGTAAAATGTTAAATTTCTTTAGAATATTTTTTAATGGTCGTATTTTCTGAATGAAAAAATGCAAATTTATTTACTTTAAGAAACCATTGAGGATAAATCGATCGTGTGTAGGGTATTTTAGGGGCTTCGCAGGAACCCTTATAGTTTGGTCATGTCCATCCGCCCATTTGTCTGTCCGACGTAATTTACAGCCTTGTAACTTCGTCCGTTGTTAATTTTTTGTAATGAAATTTTGCAGGCAATAATAATAGTAATGAAGGTGTTAAAAAAAGAAAACTGTAGAGAAGAACAAGAAATATTGAATCGGGTCCAATACCATTGGCAACATGATCCAGTAAACAGCACTGCCCAACAAGGTCTCGACATACTAAAACAAAAACTTTCCGTAACTGCAGGACGGTTAAAGATATATAGACCTAGCAACAACCGAAAACGAGAAAATGCCCTTTTTGAGCGAAGTTGAACTCTATATCAGAGACGGCAGATAATAGATACCCGCATAAACAAGAACTAGAGGAGTTCTGGAAATAGATATTAGCGATACCCAATTTGGATTTCGAAATGGACTCGGAACGAGAGAAGCGTTATTTGCACTGAATGTCATGTCTCAAAGATGCCTTGATATAAATCAGGATGTATATATGTGCTTCATAGACTACAATAAGGCCTTTGACAAAGTGAGACATGATCACCTTATCAGTCTATTGACGGAAAAGAACCTCGATAAAAGAGACATCAGAATTATATCGAATATTTATTACAATCAGAAAGCAGTAGTGCGAGTGGAGCATGAGACGACTGAAGAAGTCGAAATAAAAAGAGGAGTGAGACAAGGGTGTATACTTTCACCGACCTTGTTCAATCTTTACTCTGAGGACATAATGAATAGAGCACTTATTGACCAATTCGTTGGTATTAAAATAAATGGAATTTTAATAAACAACCTCAGATACGCCGATGACACAGTACTTATCGCAGAAACACTCGAGGATCTCCAGACCTTAGTCAATAGAGTAGCAACAGTCAGTGAAGAATATCGACTGTCACTAAACATAAGAAAAACAAAATGCATGTTAATATCCAAATCAACCCAAAATGTCCCAGATATACGCATACATGTTCAAAATATAGAACACATCAGAAAATACAACTATTTAGGCACCGTCATCAATGAAAACAACGATAGCTCTGAAGAAATCAAAATCCGGATAGAGAAAGCAAGAGCCGTATTCACGAAAATGAAGAGAGTGTTCTGTGGCAGAGACCTGAGTCTTGAATTAAAGGTTCGTCTGGCAAGATGTTACGTACTGTCAGTTTTGTTTTATGGAATGGAGGCATGGATGCTTAAAAAGATCGATATTAACAAGTTGGAAGCCTTTGAATTGTGGATGTACCGCAGAATGTTAAGAATATCATGGATGGAGAAAACCACAAACGCTGAAGTACTGAGGAGAATTAATAAAGAAAAGGAGGTCATACAATTAAAAAACGAAAATTACAATACTTGGGACACGTTACGAGAGGAGAAAGATATCAACTACTGAGAACTATTATGCAGGGAAAAATTATGGGAAAGAGATCTGTTTGAAGAAGACGAAACTCTTGGTTAAAAAATCTAAGAGAATGGTATAATTGCAGCAATAACCAGCTGTTTAGGTCAGCAGTCTCGAAAATACGTATAGCTCTGATGATCGCCAACCTTCGGAACGAAGACGGCACCTAAAGAAGAAGAGGAGTTCTGGTGAAGTCAACTAGCTACAACCTTCCACTGCAACATCAACGCTAGATGGATCAATGAAGAGCATTAGATTACAGTCAGATGCAATTTGAACCTTTTACCGCCGATGAAATCACTAGCGTTGTCAAGAATTGGAAAGCTTCAGGTCTTGATCATGTCCAGAAATGCTGGCTTAAAATGTTTTAATAAATAATAAACAAAATCCAGCCAAATATCGGCCAAGCACGTGCCTTTCCACGCTATACAAAGTGATCATATCCTTGACACAATTGTGAGCGAAATAACATCATTGCAATCGACTCACTCATCTGCAATCAAGCCTATATCAAACAAAGAAAATTATTAGCTGCCTACGTGGACTACCAAAAAGCCTTCGACTGTATACCACATAACTGGCTAAAAGTTATACTGAAAATAAATAGAGTTGATATACATGTTGTCTCCTTTTTAGAAGAACTCATGTCAACTTGGAGTACTAGGATCCACATGCAAATAACTTCCAGTCACAACATTGAGATAGACACAATCCCAATAATAAAGGAAAGATTTCAGCGAGATTCATTGAGCCAATTATGGTTCTGCCTTGCCATGAATCCACTATCACTCCGTTTAAAGTCCACCAGATGCGGCTTTAGTATTAAGAACAATCGTGAGGAGGTGGTAAAACTGAATCATCTTCTGCATATGGATAATCTTAAATTGATACCTGTCATTAGAAATCAGCTGGAACAAATGCTTATAATTGTTGAGCTCTCTAGGTATTGCTAAATGCCGCATCTTAAACGCAATTAGAGGAAAGATACAACAGGGAGAATTTGAAATACAGAACGGTCAAATCATTGCAGCAATAGAGGCAGAAGAGACCTATAAATACTTGGACATGAAATTAATCAACGAATTATGAAGAACAATTTAACTAACAAGTTCATAAGACGGGTGAGTAAACAGTAAAAATCTATTTAAGGCACTCAACATGTATTGCTGTACACTCAGTTACTCTTTTGAAATTGTAAAATGCAGGACGAACCTAGATCTGCAGTGAAAGGTTAGAACACTCCTGACAAAGACACGTGTGCTACTGAGCGGACAGTGCTACTAAGATATTACAGAAGAAGGGAATTGGTGGGTATTCAAATCAATTAGATCCACAACTAACAATTTACACAATAATAAAACAACTATAAACATTTAAATATTTTATTTCACACTAACTTTAATTAACCAATAAATCAATACATAAATTTATTTCTTTATTGAGTCCAATTTTTTTAAGTTCATCAAAGAATTTTAACACATTTTTAGTCTTCAAAAATTCACTACACAATTCGGCTGCTCTTTTACAACAATTTGTATGATTAACATATTTTATATATAACAATAAATCTTGACCCTCACTTTCTTCTTCAACTAAACAAGATAAATATCTGGAACATGCTTCGTTCATAATGAACTCTTCATAAAGGTCCCTCACAAAATTTTCAATTTTAAGCATCATCTTCACCACGCGATTTGATTAGTTCTTGTAATACAACAGATTGGTTTAAATGACGAACTTCATAATGAAACCAACTTAACTTCACTAATTCACGTATAAACTGTACAATATCTTTGTTTTAAAAATAACGTTCGCACAATTTCACAGCCTCTATGTGGTTTTTAGATATATCCAAATAATATTGAAACCAAGATGGACCACTATCAACTGCATAATGTTCGAACTTAAAAGCAGAACTTTTACATTTTTTATAAAATTTTTGAATTAATAAATTTAATATTCACTTTCGTTAGAAGCAGAAGACATATTTCATTTTAGTATGTTTTAAGCTGGTAAAGTGTTGCTTTTATAATTAAAATTTAAAGAAGGGATACAAGGTCATGTTAATATGTATACGAAGTAACTCGAATGTATACGAAGTAACACGAATGTATACGAGATAATTCGAATGAGAAAACAAAAGAGGAGGAGGAGGATGAAAAGTGTTGATGATACGAGGTTTTTTAATAAGTATAATGAGAGATTTGAAAAGTATAATGAGAGAAGAAAAAAGGAGAAGGATGAAAAGTGTTGATGATTTACTCTTCTTACTCCTCCTCCTCTTTCCTTCTCTCATATATCCACGACTCCCATGCTCATATTTTCACAGGCTCGCAGAGACTTCTGTACTACATCGGGTAGTATGTGAGGCAGGCGATTCAACACCGCTGGGGTTGAGAGAACATGAACTAACTTCTTACCGTTAACCAGATCAGGAGAAGTTTCAAGCTTGAGGTTTCTGCAGCCCCTTTATAAACGACATCCAAATGAGGTCAACCAGGAAAATGTCGACAAATTAGCGGCGAACTACTGGTTGACGTCAAGGCAGATGTATCCTGAAACCGAAAGCTTCCTACTAGGTTTCAAGGTCAGATCATTCCAAAGAGAAAATATCTGAGACGCCTCAATCCAGAGACAATTCAGCATATAATAGGAGGATGCTCAGCATTTGCCACATCAATGTACACAGAGAGAAACGATTTAGTTGCAAAGATCATCCATTAAAAGCTGGCAAATATTGAAATGGTTGTGATAGGGAAAGTATCATATTATGAATGCAACCACATTTTAGTCAGCAATCCTTAACTCCACTTTTTGCTAAGATTATTATTTTCTACTTTTGACACTTATCCAACAATGTCGGAGAAGAGGAGAGGTTAATGGATAAAGAAAAAATGCATCAAATTTTGTTTCATTATCATAGTGATAAAATACATAAAATAATAACTAAATATATTTCAGGAAATGGTATATCACTTTTTTTTCAATATCAGAAAAAGAGACAAACATTTTGAAATGAAGCAATTCATATAGCGTGTTCCACGACGAAAAGCTGCGACAGATTTTTCGGAAAATAGACTTTGGAATTTTTTTTTAAATGCAGTTTACCAAAATCGATTAGGGCAATTTGGCTAAAATATTTTTAACATAGTGACAGTTCCAATTATAAAATAACAGTTAGATTTATGTAAAGGACATTATACATAAACTATGACTATAATTTTACTTAGAATCTAAAAATGAAAAAACATATAATTTGTTTCATTTAAAATAAGCAAAAAGGCATCAACTTCCGATATATCTGGAACTACCACCATTTTAAAAATATTTTAGCCCAATTGCACTAATAAACTTTAGTAATCTGTCAAATTTTAAAAATTTTCGAGAGTCTATTTTCTGAGAAATCGATGGCGGAAGTTTGCTGTCAGACAGCTTGTATAATACAGGGTGTCTCAAAAGAAAGTATACATTTGTTTTGCTTATTGCGTGAACGCAACTATTCCGAGCGGCGCGGGGGGTATGTCAATCGGTAGCCTGGCTCTTGGGAATTTAGTCGCTATGGAGCGTTTCTCGGGAGCGAACCGTGCTTTGTGCGTACGTGAATTTTACAAAAACGGTAATTCGGCGACTGTAGCGCGTAGAAAATTCTGCAATTTTCGACATATTCGTCACTTAAATGATGCGCCAAGCTCTCGGCTTATTGGAAAATAGGTCCAGAAGTTTGAAGTGACTGGTTCAACACTAGATAAACCAAAATCCGGGCGTCCGAGGTCTTCGAGAATGATCGAAAACGTAGAGAGTGTTACTCAGTCTGTTCGTGACGACCCAAACGTTTCGATTCGTAAACGTGCTGTTGCTTTAAATGTGCATAGGTCATTATTCCACATTATTACACAAAGATTTAAAGCTGAACCCCTATAAAATTCAGTTGGTGCAAGAATTGGAGCCTCAGGATGCTAGTCAGAGGCTTGATTTCGTAAACCAGATGACTGAACGCTTTTCAACGTTTACCAACATCTTCTTTTCGGATGAAGCCCATTTTAATCTTAATGGTAATGTAAACAAACAAAATTGCCGCTATTGGAGTGCAAACAATCCAAAACACAAACATCAGAAACCTCTACATTCGCCGAAAGTGACTGTATGGGCTGCGATGTCGGCGCGAGGAATTATCAGCCCGTACTTTTTTGAAGATGAAAGGGAACGCACAGTAACAGTGACTTCAGAGCGGTATGTGGAGATGTTAGACGACTTCTTCGTGCCTGAACTGCAAAATTTTCCTGGCTATAACCAAAGAACATGGTTCCAGCAAGACGGAGCAACTTCACACGTCCAACATGTCTCCGCCACGAGTGCGTAAAATTTTTCCTGGCAAATTGATCTCAAAGAAAGGTGACATAGGTTGGCCTCCACGCAGTCCTGATTTATCACCTATGGACTTTTTCCTATGGGGTTATGTCAAATCAAAAGTTTACGCCAACAAACCGACTTCCCTGGCACAATTAAAAGAAAATACCCGCAACGAAATGGCAGACATCATGGAGAATACCTGCCGAGCCGTCAGGCACAATTTTAGTGCTCGATTAAATGAATGCCGTGAGCGCAACGGATTACATTTGGACGATATCATTTTTAAAAAATAAATTCCCAAACAATGTATTTTAATATGTAATAAACATTTTTTCAATAAAGTCCTGATTTTTTTTAAATCGATTTTTTAAATGTAAACTTTCTTTTGAGACACCCTGTACAATAGCCCCTTCTTTTAAAATAATAATTCATGTAATAAATTCAGTTGTTACAAAGATTCTTGCCAAGACTTAAACTGAAGTGCTTTTTACATAAAAGCTGATATGTACTTGAAATGTGACAAATAATAAAGAATATTAACTGTGAACAAGGTTTTGTTTAGATGTTCGCACCAAAATATACCTTGTTGTATGAATCAAATATTGCTTCAAAATTTTACTAAAATAGCTTAAAGCAATATAATGTATTCGTTTATTAATCACCAGAAGTCATCTGAAAGTTGGAAACCGCGGTTCATATTTATTATACAATATTAAACATCCCTTATTTGGTAAGTGTATTTGTTTTGCCAAAATACATAAAAGACCTTAACAACTAATAATCGTTATAAACTAAACAGGAAACTTTGGTTTGACAAAAACATTGGTCCGCATCACACGTGTTGTCCGATTAGGCGGTCGTCAACAGAACTTAGTAACTTAACACCGTCGCAAAAAATTTCATGTTGCACAACAAAGGTTGAGTTATATTAACATTGTTCAATACAATCAGTTTGTGGATTATTTAGAGCAAAATGGACTTTGCAGGCCCCCGATCTAGCTATGTAAATATGTGGTACAACGTGGACATGATGACCAAATACCGATAACTGATAAAACACTGATGTAACGATGTTGCAATGTGGCAGTTTAGTCTTATTGTTATCGGTTGCGTGTCTACACGAACCTTAAGTGATCTAAAACAAAATGTCTCTTCTTGTCATATAAGTTTCTATGATGTTATCGCCTAAAGGATAGCCATACGGGGGCAGGAGGATAGAATAAACGCCTAGAAAGGCTTCAGTATGGCAAAGTCTCTTTAATGAGTATAAGAGCACAAAATAAAATGATATATTGAGTTGTATTATGAGCATCTCAAATGTTTCATAGATTATACTGAGCGATAGTTAATAGTATTTAATCTATAAATATAGAATGAGATTTGCCTACGCCACATATATATCGTATTACCGATTTTTTGTTTGGGAACCTCTATCAAACTTTTTACCTTCCTACGTGACATGTGTCAATGCAATGCATTAGTGATACTCTTTTCTTTTTTAAAGAATCTGATTAGACCTCTGTACACTAGGTTGACAGTCCGATGGAAAGGTTAATTTGAAAAAAAATGTTCCAGAAATAATGTTAAAGCGATGGCAAAACAGATGCTGAAAATACCCAAAAAATTAAAAATTGAGTGGACCCGACCAAGCATTGATATAAGGCGGTATTGTCTAATTTTTGATTATGATGTAGCAAAGTTTATAAAAAAAAACCAAAGTTAAAAGTTTAATTGAAATTTTTTTCTAAAATTTACTTCAAAGTTAGAAAAGAAACATATGAAATCATTGTTGCCTATATTCGTTCTCCTTTCAAGCAGTTAAAGAAAATAATATATAGAAACAGTTTGTTTCCTACAAATACAACTGTAGTTCTCTCTTCTTATGCGTTTCAACCACCTAATGGTCTCATCAGTGACGCTGTATCCAGCCAAGAGCAACATTCGCAGAAAACAACAATATAGAGACATCTCGGCAGAATTTATATTTTAATTAGACAGTTTTTTCCTGCGTATGTTGCTCTTGGTTCGATACAGCTCCATTGACCATTAGGTGTTCAAGACGTGTACTGAGATAGAACCAGAGCTGTACTTGCAGGAAAAAAACTCTTTGTATATATTCTTTCCCTTAGCTGCTTGAAAAGAGAATGTATGTAAACAACTATTGAAACACGGACTAAATATTTTTATATTTTTCAGTCTGAGATTGAAAAGTCGGCAGGTTTATTATCCTGCTTGAAAAAAGAATGTATGTAAGCAACTATTTAAAAATGACAATAAATAGATTTATTTATTTCTTATTTTTTTATATGAAATCACTCTTAAAAATCTATTCTATTATACAGTAACCTTCTTTTAGTATTTCTGAACATGAAATTATATTAAATTCAATTTTAAGACACAGATGCTTGTAACAAAATCCTCCGATAAAAAATTCAAAAAAACTTAAAGTTGTTTTTCACATACTAAATAATTTCCATGTTTCATAGGTTTCCATACGCAAATGCACAGCCATTCAACATCCTTAAGTAGCACAAAAAGCATATTATTGTGCATAATGCTACAACCATCTACACCATCATAATTAACAGTCTTATCTTTTTTTTTTATTAAAAAGACTCTACTGAAAGTTAAATAAATCACAAAACAGGTTATAGCTGAAAATAAAATAAAATCATATTTTCAGGTAGTTCTGTCGGAGCCGCCATGACGTACCCCATATGCGGATTTATCATTGACAGATGGGGATGGGAGTATGTCTTTTACTTTTGCAGCGCGTTTGGAACGACATGGTTTATAGCGTGGTGGAGCCTGGTTTATGACAGTCCCAGTGACCATCCTAGGATATCAAACCACGAGAGAGATTATATTTTGAAAAGTTTGGGTCAAAGCGTTGCTAAAGAAAAGGTATGTATGTAGTAGATATATCATTATATAGTGGAATAGAAAAGTCTTCGAAGACCGTACCTATGGTACGTCGAACGGGTTGTGAGTAATAAATAAATATACATAATTAATGCATAACAAAACATTGTTACCAAACTTTGATTACTTTATTTTTAACCTCAAAATTCCAATTTTAATCTTTGAAAATTTGAAAATAATAAAATTTAATATAAAGAAAATAAACAGATATTATTAAAACGTACAACAAAATGATCTGTACAAAAATTTTAGATTATATAGAGATAAGTGCTGGATTCCTGCAGCCTAGCTGAAGCCACATTTTCCTATTATTTTTCGAACGTAGAATATGAATAAATAACTTTTTAGGTGTTTTAATTGTGGTACTTGTACACTGAGGTACCCGTACAATATTTACAAAACATAGAACCAAACTTTAATTACAAAGAAACTTTATATCTCCTCGGCAGTTTACCAGTCTCTGGCAACATGTGATGTCACAGCTCTCAAGTGTTAAATATTGGTTTTTTGAAACGAAATTTGAAACGTAGGTTAAAATATTATGAGTTCTAAAGTATTAGTTGTAGTAAAAAAATAATACTAAATATTTAGGGCTATATCAGGTACTTATGAACGAATTTTAAACATTTTCCAAAAATAGTCAACATCCCTATTGGCCTTCTGTGTGTAACTTTACTTACCGGATAAGAAGGACACAATTAGGAAGAGTGCAGAAGGTACCATTATGAAGCCTTATGTGCAAAAGCTATATTTTGAAAGGTTATAACTCCGTCAATTTTTTAAAGTACATTTCCTACATATTGTGCTTCAAGAAGAGGTTTAAAACTTTATTTTTGAAGGCTACAACATGATTCTTAAATCTTCTTCCACGCCCCAAAATGTTATTTACAAAACTGAACTATTTTGCACCTGCTTATGTTCAATAAAGGTTCATAACTGTTCAGACAGGTAGTACTAATACATGGAACAAATATAGGACCATTATAAAATTTTGTAATGAGGACTACCTGAATATGACCCTGTGCTTATAAAAATACTGCCTTGTTAGTCATCATTGTTGGTCATGTTTTTAGGGAGAATCTAAAATGTTTTATAGGTATATATAAATTGGTAGCATGTGAGATAGGATTTAGTAGTATTTTAACAGTGTATGTGTAAATAGGTGTTTTTTAAAGAATTGAAAGTAATTAGTGAAAAGTGGTGTTATTATGTGAATTCAGTGAGAGAACAAAGGAAGGCAAATCATAAAGATGTATATGATAGAAAAAGTTTAACTGTGCTTTATGTTTATCTTATTCAGCATAGAAAAACACAAGCAATAAAAAATGAGTTCTTCAAAAAATTAACTTTGTTCGTAGTCATAGCGGCAAATAAAACGACTTTTAGTAACACAACAAAAACAAATCTATAAAAATAAATGTTGTATAAATACCTCGAAAAAAAAAACACAATGAACCATGAAAAATTGAAAATTAAGTAACTTTTAAGAACCAACAAGTGCAAAGAAATTAATTACGAACGTCGAAATAAAAAACTAGTAGTATTTCTCACTCGGTAATAAGCGTGTCTTTACTATATTTATTTAATCAAACTTCATAGTTGCATAACGAAAATAATAATACATAGTTCCTTCTAGCTTCCTCACATATAAATTGCTTCTTCTCACTTTGCCGTATCAACAAAAAAAAAATAGCACAATCTGTTCAGTTAATATAACGCGAAGAAGAATAATTTATTTGGAAAAATTGAAGGTAAAAATAATTATTGCCATTTTTGGAAAAAAAAACTAAGTAAGGAAATGACACTGTGGCACTGTTCTATGAACCGTCAGTGCCTAAACTAAGTCTAAAAAAATTTCTCTTACTGGAAAATACATTAATTTATTAAATTATACGGCGAACCAGGGTTAACAGGCACTTACACTGCTGCATAGCGACTTAATGTGTGGCCTGTTATATCTATTATATTTGGTTGTCTTTATTAGGTTTAGTAGTCTACACACTAGCCTGTTCTCTGGGTATAAACCTTCCCCAGTTTGATCGATTCTTGACAGCGGTTGACGTTTCGCATTAAAAGATTATGTGTGAGACTATTGCATCCTCCTCATCACATAGTCTATATATTGGTTCTTTATTATAAACCTCAATGTTTCCTTAAGCTACAGTGTTATATATTTAAATGCAGAATTTCTCGGCTTAATTTGTCGGTTTATTTTCTCAGCAATAGTCACCCGTAATATGATTTCAGTTGATGGTTTATCCACTAGGAATAACAGCCTTGGTAATGTCAAAAGCTGGTTCTTGTGGTAGCGGACCTTTCTCTTATTTTTCATGACCTATAATGTCCTGGTACAAAAAAGAGAAATACATAAGCGCAAAGGAAAATTATATCAGCTGTCGCAATTAGCAATGTCCCTGGTGGAAAGGACATGCAGCTAGTGATCTATTTTTGACCACCATAGTAAATGTATGGATGTTTCGTCCCGATACCAGTGGTGGACTCATCAGTGAGATCCACCGGTATCTTTACCAGACATCCTTGAACTTTCCACAAACTTGGATCTCTATTTAAGTCCAGTTTTGCCGGAAAGCGGTGGTGAGATGTTATGTTCCACAACACAGCCAAACTTTTTCTAGCATTTGCTAATTTCCTAAGTCGCGCAGTGTATTTAGCAATATCCTGGGTATTACTATTATAGATTTGAAAAGTTGCACTTGCATTTCGTTTACCGTAAAATAAAATTTTTTTTATCTAAATGATTTTGAAATTGCTCGTTAATTTATTGATATATTACAAAAATTCATTAATGATTCTGCGGTCTAAAATTTTCTCCACTAAAATCCTGAAGTTGCAGAGGACATCATACCACATTCTAAGGAAATATCAACATTCACTGAGCATATATATATATATATATATATATATATATATATATATATATATATATATATATATATATATATATGTATATATATAGATAAAGCATATCATACTTTCTCTATGTATGAATTAATTGAATACGAATTTTAATTAACTGACAAAAAAAGAACTTGTTCATTTGAATTTTAAATCACTGAGCCGTTTTTATAACGTGGTCATTAGAGAAGATTAAAAAACCCTTAACGATATAATGGTTTCCGGAAATTTTTGCAGATTATGAGACCATAATTTATTTTCAACTTGTCATATTTCTGATAAAAGTTTTATCGTAAAGAAAAACTTTTTTTTATGCTGAGATATATAGAAAGCTAAAAATATCTACTATTACTTTGTAAAATAAAAAAGTATTTTATATTAATGAGTTTAAGATGAACGAAATTGAAAATAATGAAATAAAAATAATTTTATATGGGTCACAGTTTATAAATAAATTTATTTCAGATATTAAATTTTCAGTTTTAGTGTTACTTCACAAAATATATATAAAATATAGTCCATTACACACATAGGTGTAGTGGATTCTATTTTATTATTTGGGTTTTGAAGAGAATGTCGTAAAAGCCATTAACATTTTTAATAATAAATCCAAATATATTTGCCAAAATAAACACATTATTGTTGACTAAAATGTAGTTATCGGAGTTGCATTGTCTTTATTTTTATTTATTTACAACGTTTCGATTCGATTGTATCTGTAATCGTTATCAAGTATAAACTGAATGTCTTTGTCTTAAGACTACGAGCTTATATAGGGACTCTGTCAACTGAAACGCAAAGTTTCGCATCACTGTACACACCTCAATGATTTGATGTTATAAAGTAGTGGTTGTCAAAGATTAGGTATCTCAACACTCGGTTTACTGAAGATTCCATTATTGTTTTTAATGTAAGCTGCTTCTATAAATTTTCTTTTTTTCATGTTGGATTCAACAAACATTATTGTTACTTGTAAATATAACGGAAAGCACCTATTCTATTAAGAAAATTTAAACCACAAACTTTATGAAACAATGTGTGATGTTGGAAGAATATGCTTATAAATTCGTTAAGAATTTTGCTGAGAATTGTTAGTAAAATATGTAGAGAATGGAAACCATAGAGGGTTGGGGATTTATCGAGAAAACTGTACGAATTCACTGATGTATTTAACATCTTTCATGTACACCTGCACACAAAGACAACAATTTCACGAGAGATTTAAATGAACCTTTTCGTTCACAAATATGATGAAATAAATATAGTTTGAATTATTGTGCTTAAACGACTAACACGCCGTAGGTAGTAGTTCGAAAAAGTAAACTGAGCGAATAACTCGGGAGATTCAAAGCGTTCTGCGAGTTCAGTTGGAAACAGCTGTTTTTTTTTATTATATTCCCAGGTCCGTCCTAAAGCCGGATGCACTGCGACCAGAGTAGGCCTATTGTGCTCACCCTAGACATTACAGCCATTCTGTCAACCTAGCCCCCTGGCTCAATCTGTACAGTCCAGCTAAGGAGTGAGTGAGTATTGCTCCCGGTTCTAATATAACTGACTCGAAAGTTTGTTCTCTAAATCTCACCAGTGACTCACAGTCACATATAATATGCTTCACCGTTTCCTCGGCTTGTCCATATAGTTCGGTCTGCATTCCAGGATTCTTCGTGTCTGTCTGTTGTCCTCATATCGGGCTATGTGACCAGCCCATCTCCACTTCATCTTTGCAACCTCCTTCACGATGTCTTTGTCTTTCGTTCTGCGTCTTATCTCGGTGTTTCTAATCTTGTCTCTCAATGATATTCCAAGCATGTTTCTTTCCATCGCTCTTTGGACTGTGTCTAATTTTTTAGCGGACTTTTTGGTGAGGGATATGGTCTCTAATCCATACATACACACCGGTAATATGCATGTGTCGTATACTTTTCTTTTTAGATTTATGGGAATTGAATTATTTTTCAGGATATATGCAAGTTTACCGAAAGCGGCCCATATCAGTTGTGTTCTTCTTTTTATTTCAGCATCCTGGTTTGATTTCCCTAGTCTGATGTCATGACCCAAGTATACATAGTGTTAGACGTTTTGTATCCTCTGGTTCTATATTGTTATGTCTGCCTGTTAGTTCATTATTTTTGTTTTGTTGTAGTTCATTTTAAGGCCTACAGATGCGGATACGTCATTTAGCTGTTGTAGCATTTCATTCAATTCTTGGAGATTACTTGCCATTAAGATTATGTCATCAGCAAATCTGAGATGGTTCAAGTATATTCCGTCGATGTTTATACCTTCGATGTTCCATTTAAGGTCCTTAAAAATGTCCTCCAGGACTAGGGTGAACACTTTTGGCGAGATAGTGTCCCCTTCTCTCACCGACCTTGGTAGTTTTATGGGGTTCATTTTCATCTTGTCGTCTATTTTTATTTGAATGATTGCATTTTCGTATATGTTCTTTATGATGTTTATGTATCGTGAATCGATTCTTGCGTTTTCTAAGGATTGTAATACTGTCCATATTTCGACGGAGTCGAATTCCTTCTGGAAATCCACAAAAGCCATATGAAGTGGTACGTTATATTCGGTGCACTTCTCAATTAGTATTCTTATGGTGTGTAGGTGATCTGTGATGCTAAAGTGTTTTCTGAATCCAGCTTGTTCGACAGGTTGGTAAAAATCGAGTTTGTTTGTTATGTGGTTGGTTATGATTTTGGTTAACAACTTGTAGATGTGTGATAGTAGGTATATTACTCAGTAGTTTTCAATATTTGTATTTTTATTGAGTACATACAATTTGAAAAGAAAAATTTATCAATATTCTTCGCTCTCTGTGTATATATCTATTAGCTTAATATTATCTAAGCGAAGAAGAATTTTTCTTCAAACACAAATTTTTATCACGACTGACATTTTTTAGAGAATTGAATATAAATTATATTTCCTGCTTCGCTTGTAAATAAAAAAGTTATACAATCTATAAATAAAATAATATAAACGATTTTTCAAAAGATAAGGGAAAATGATGTATCTTATTACATTCAATAATAAGCAACGGAAAGAAGTGCTTTCAAAGTTAAAAGACCAAAATGTTATTAATTTTTTATCCAACATTCAACAAGTATTACATTACAAGCTGTTGAGCTTTAATTTAAAAAAGGAGTGAGCTACTTTGAGGAAATGAAAATCCAGTTTCAAGTTAATTTAATTTTTTGCCGTATGAAGCTAAAAGTGGCCTGTCAAGAGGTAGTATAAAAGAAAATGATGCTAAACACGTGTGATATAAAAAAAACCATAGACGTAAGAGAAATTAATATTACTTAATATAGACTGCGTATCTTATAAACGAAAGTTGGCTCAAGCTTAAAAAGAGATAGAAAGTCTTCGAGGAACAGGACCTCTCTTTCTAATGGTGGAACTAAGCACGATACTGCTGTCACCTGGCCGAAATTAAAAAAAGAAGTTCTGTTTCTCGAAAACGCTCTATCGCTTTTTAAGCTTGAGCCAACTTTCTTCTATAGGATTCGCACTCTATATTAAGTAATATTAATTGCTCTTATGTCTATGGTTTTTTCTATATTACCCACGTCATACATCATTTTATTTTAGACTACATCTTCGCAGGCCACTCTTATCTTCATAATACAAAAAATTAAATACATTTAAATTTTTATTTCTTTCAAAATAGTTCACTTCTTTTTTAAATTAAATCTCAACAGCTTGTAACGTAATACTTGTACACAGATAATTATCAACTGTGCGCAAATTGATTGATAGTAAACGTGACTCTGGTATTAAAAAGTGCGGAGCACAGCTATACAATGGAGAAGCTCCGGGTCTTGAAAATGACGACAGCAATGGTTCATCCTCATTTGAGACACATAAGGCCATTGCATCCGCTACAATACATCATCTCGCAGTCATGCCTAATCTACTGTTCTATAAAATGAAAAAAAAAAACAGCAGACAAGACACGAATAGCAACATTTCGACGAATCACTTAATAACATATAAGCAATACTAACAATGTTGTATAAAACCGCCATGTGATGGCGCGTCGGTAAAATAAAAATAGAAATATTTAAACTCTATACATGAAGGATGCTACCCAAAGAATAAAGATCGCATCATTCAGTATCGGCAATCAGACTAACTGCAAATATCCTCAGTTTAAGCAAATATCACAATAACTATCTCCCCCTGAGAGCGCTCCTTGTTTTGTAAGCTAACAAATATAAGAAAAAACAGATAAGTTATCGTCCTTATAATTTTAAAACAAAATGGAAAATTCTCGGCTATGTGGACACAGATTATTAGAAAACGTTACTCTCGTATTAAAAAGTGAGGAGAATTTCAGGACAATAGATAAGTTTCTGACCAGGAAAATGCTAGATGTATGTTTTTCCTTCATTTGAGACTTATCGTCCCATTGCATCTTGTACAATCCCTATCTATTGTGTTTTAAAATGTAAGCATATTTGAAGTAATGCTAATAATCTATGTCTGCATAGCCGAAGATATTCTATCTTAATTTAAAAATTATACAGATGACCCTGCTTTTCGCTCTGCCAACTGAAGCACTAACTACAATACCAACACACTTTTTTGTCGAGATTAATAATAAACTTTTGAGATACACATTTCCATTATTTATATTTTTACTACCTGCTGGTACCATTAAATTTTGGAGGGAGACCTTGCATTAAAGTATTGGTAGGATTGAATTTTTATGTATTGACACCTTTTATATAGGTAGTATAATCTGTAATGGTTAAGATTTAAATTATACCACAGGTACTCGCAACATGCAAATTGTGTTAGTCGGGAAAAATAAATTAATTAAAAGTAATTAAATCATTAGCCTACTGTGTAGTATGATTAGGAAAAATTTTTGAGTATAATTTTAGTTTTTACTTACAATTTGGTAGAATAATATACTAATGCACCACTAAGAAGTATATTTTGGTGTTCCTGGCTTTCTGTAATTGTTCTAACACAAATAACTACTATTCGATATATATGTCCTTAGAACAGATTTTAGTTATAGAATGTTATACCCAAGAACGACACACGAACGTATAAAATATGACACTAACCTCTATGAATGTGCGTGGAGTTAAGGATATGTACACTGTGCCCTGGTAGATCTATTGCGCCCCCCTTCTGTTGTCCAGTCGTAAAAATTACCTGATCGGCTAGAGCAGTTCCTCCAATCCTATTTCTCTCAGGAAACTTAGAATGTTGGATGGCTTTATGGCAGGTAGCACCCCATCTTTGATTTGGTGTGTTCCCAAGAACCGCATCCTAGGATTTTCTAGAGCGCTGCTGCTGGATATGTATAGAGGTTTCATCCTTCTCCTCACAGAATCTGCACTCTTCTCTTTCTATGAGTCCGAGTTTCTTGAGGTGTCCCTTCAAGTGGCAATGCCCCGTCAAGATCCCTGTCAGAACTCTGAGTTGGTTTATACTTAAGCTTGTGCATTCTTTGAATCTCTTATGATCGTAGTTCCCCAGAAGTATCTTCCCTTGTCTCAATACTTGCAGCTCCATCCAATAATTGGATCCCCTGCTATCTTCCTCTATCTTTAATTCTTCCAGCATTACGCTGCTACTGATTCCACAGAAAGGCTTTGGCCCCAGAATTCGTATCTCAGCCCCTTTCCTTGCGAGCTTGTCTACTATTTTATTCCCCTCTATCCCAGTACGTCCCGGTACCCACACGAGGGTGACTATTATTCTTACTCAAATCACTTAGTTCCTCTAGGGATTCCCAGGTTATCTTGGAACTGATAACTTGATAGCTCAGCGCACTGATGGCTGCTTAACTATCCAACAAGATGATAATTTCTTGGCCCTGATAATTTTACTCCTTGTTAAATTGAAGACATTTACCTACTTTTAAGTGTTCGAAAAAAAATTTAAATATTAAATCCCTTGCACCCGTTTTCAAACAATTCTAGAAAAAAACATATTCTGTCCTAAAAAATTTTTAACGTAGCAAAATCGCCGAACTTTGTTCGTTAACATTCCTCAGTTTTATCAAAAGTTGATAAGCCTTTTTCATGGGAACCTGTTGCTGACAGACAAACACGCAAAACTAACTTTATCTTGGAATCGCATTTATACACACGAATACTTTATTCTTATTATATTGAGTAGATGATAAATCGAAAAAATTCATTAATTTTTCAACAAATTTAAGATCACACATCACTACACAATATACTCTATTTTACTAAATTTTGCTGCTATAGCTCTGAATATATTCGCGACAAAATGATCCTTCATTGGGGATTTTCAAAGAGTTAACTAATTAATTACCAACTTAGTGTAAACCTTGCAAAATGTAGGTTTGAATATATAGGTTAATGAGTAAATGATCAATGATTTATTGTAGATTGGAAAACTCTATTAAACAAACTACTAAAGCAAGTAATGAAAATATTAAATTTCCTATTACCTTATAAAATTATAACTTCAATATTGCAATTAAATTTTCGTTTAATAACACTTTAACAGCGAGGTTTTTCAGCATATTGGAACACTAAATTAATTTTGGTCTTATACAAGTTGAATACTTTCTAATTAAACTGTTTGCAAAGTAGCAATAAAACTCATTTATACAAATTATATAAGTGTGAACCCAGTAAAGTTTTTTTTTTCATTGAAAAGACAGGGTTATGATATTTTTGATAACAATCTCCCTAAAGTTCAACGCACTCACACTACCTGACCTGCAAGGACCGTACTTCATCGAAAAAAAAAATCTTCTTGGCCGTCCAAACAGACATGATTGTCCTTTTTCAATTGATTATCGTCAATAAAATGATATTTTCTGGTTAGCTTCCTTAAATTTAGAAATAAATAGAAACTTATACGGCGGCAAATCAATGCGGGTTATTCAGCTCAAAATCTTCACTTTGTAAACTTGCGCCTTATAGTGAAGAAGAAGGACATTCTCTTTACATAAATAGTACGTAATTTTTGTTAATGAGTTAGAGTAGGTAACCTCTGTTATAATAGTGCTTTTCGAGATGGATCCTATAAGAATCATTCTTGCTTGGTCCCAACCGACTGTGATCCTGAAATTTCTAGCTCAAGATTGTGTACAGGGCTCTTCTGTCAGGCAAAGAACCATTATGAACCGATTGCATAGACTCCAATTTCTTATCTGGATCCCAGTGATGTACTCAATTTTTAAAGCATATCGCTATCTTAGAGAAAAAATTCAGAACTTGATATATTTAATCTTTTGGTGGATATTTTCAAACAAACGTAGTTTCAAATCAGGTTGGTTGCTTTTGAAGGTTGAGTATGAATATCTTCCACTTTTCGAGTTATTTTCAATGGATTTTCGATCCCTTCGAAGCTATTTTAACCAATATTTTACTTCAAATATGATATAAACTATAATCACTTATTACTAAGTTATTTATTACTTGAATGGCCCACAAGTGATTTAAAAGTGTATTAGATAATGCTGTTCTGGTTCATTCTTAGAAAAAAACCACAATGTCTGAGTCAGCTAGCTCTGTCGTAGCATTTATAAACCGAGGGGGTTTCACTTCACTTGCTACAAGTTGCAAAACAGCACTTTCGGGAGCTTTTGTTGCCATAAGTTGCAATTGAGGCCCCATCTGACGCATAAAACTGAAAAAATGGTAACTCTGGGAACACTTAGTCTCTACAGACAGACTCTTCAAATTATCCAAATTAAACTCCAGGTATTTGTATTAGATAATTGAAATTTACTCTAATAAAATGCTCGTTACCTCTAGTTAAAGCAACAAGACAGAAATTATATTGCTACTATAATTTACTAGTAGAACCAGCTGCAAATAGCAAATGGCTTAATGACAGAACATCAAACTCGACTTCTCGTCATTCATTTATCAAAAGGTTCAATGTGACAGTTACCCATGAGGCAAACGTACTTATACAGAAAAACGAGTAGAAAATATGACTTGATTAAAGATGATACCGTTAGAAGGTGCACGATCTCTGTCATAAATCTTATGTCCATACATTGCAATTTTTTTCCAAAATTTCCAAAATATGAATGAACTGAAATCAATTTTGGAATACAGGGAGAAAAGTATTACTATTGAACGTCACTATACGATGCCCAGTAAATTGTTTCTCATTTGTATACATATAATACAAAATAAATTGAAAATTTTAACAACTCCATTCCTAGAAATCCTACAGAGTGTACTGTGCTGCAATCGGTTAATATTAATACTTACATTCTTACCAAATTTTACTGCCTTAAATCATTTTTTAATTTTTTTTATGTAACTCTTTTCAAGATACGATTGTTATTGATATATCTGTAATAAAACTTCACCCAGTATGCACAACATTACTTTAAAAATCTTTTTTCTTTCTTCCAGTAATCTCTTAATGGGTGGGATATTATCATAGCAGCTTTTACCCTGTTTACTACTATTCTAAACAGCTTGAATGAATTACAACCAAGCCATTCTCGGAGATTTGTGAACCATGAAATTTTCTTTTTCCAACGCTCTTTATTTCTCTAAATATTTTCCTGCAAAATTAGTTTGAGTAGTTCGTATTTCTGTATTTTCACGACATGTTCTAGATATTGAATCTTTTTCATTTTAACGGTTCTAATTATGTCACAGTTTTTGCCCATTTAATCAAACACTTCTCCATTCGTTATTCTTTCTTTCCACGCTATTCTCAACATTCTTTTGCAACATCACGACCACAAAGCACTATTTCATTTTAACCAACAAACTTCTGACTTTTTCAATTACCACGCCGCTGCTTATTTATATCACCACTCAAATGAAACCTATTATTATTGCCAAATGTATTTGTTACTAATTTCATTTCTAAAATGATCCATTATTATTATTATTGTTTTTTATTTTTAGGCTCCAGTACCTTGGGCTGCCATTTTTAAAGATCCAACGGTTTGGGTAAATATTTTCGCCCAGTGGGGCGGCTTATGGGGCCTTTTCACTCTAATGACACATGCTCCGACCTACTTTAAGTTTATACATGGATGGAATATCAAGGCGGTAAGTACTTTAATACACTTAATTTTGAACGTATCCTGAAATTAATTGGGAAGACAAGGGTTAATAATAACCACCATTAAATTAATTTCTTATAGTATGTGAAATTTTAAGTTTAAGACTTTGATAAATTTATTACAGCCCAATATATCTGACACACTGCAGATTTATTTGAATCCCCTATGTTTTAAAAGTTAAAAATGAGAAAGTTGTTTCTTTTTTAAAATTTATTAGGGCAATCATAAATTTCTTGTGTATTATTCAAACAAAAGAAAATTTTACCTATTTTTAAATTAGATTTGCTCAGGTCAGGGGCGGATCCAGCCTCTCTCTTTGGGGGGAGGGGGAGCGGTGATATCAGAAAAGTACAGTTTGGCAAGAAAAACAAGTTGTCAACGGGGGGAGGGGGGGGGGGGAGTGCAAGCATCATACTCATTCCTAATATGTACGGCAGAATGGGTTCTATTTTCCTGAACTCAAAGCTCTTGGGAGGGGGGGGGGCGATCGCAAGCATACACATTCCTATACTCTATTCAAGAACTAGAGAGAGTAATAAAACTGTTACCGAAACCTCCAACGTACCTGCTCCAGTGCCGCAGGTAACTGAGGACTGCCGTAAATCTAATTATATTTCATTTGATTTAAATATGTTTTATAAATTTACTGCAACATAAAATTTCTAATAGTTTACTTTAATTTCTGTCAGTGAGCAAAGTACACCTTACAGTTTGTTCTTAGTGATTTATCTTGTGTGCCCTTGTTTTTATATATTATTTGAGATTAGTGAGATACCCAAAAGATATGGCTTCCACCTCTATATTTATTCGAACATCGTTAAACCAGGATATTTTTTCCTCAATGAAAAACTTATTACGATGACTGTTTATGATGCCTTAAGATATCGATATCTAGATAATAATGTTGAGATGTGTTCCAACATGACAGGAGTTGGAAAATCTACTATGTACCGAATACTGAAGGAGAAAAAACGACTAGAATTGTTAGTATTCCCAAGCCACATTCGATCACAGGCAGACGAAAAACCTCGTTGGAAGAAGAGATGAAAACTGCAAAAAAAGGGATTGTATATACATTTTATTATGAGAAGCAGATCCCAACCGTCTACAAAATACTAACTAAAATCAATGAAGATCGCGATTTACCTGAAATTAAAAGAACTGATCTCCGGAAATTGCTTAGAGAACTTAATTTCTGCTGGGAAAAACCAGATAGAATATCTGTTCCTATATATCGTCAGGAAACTGTCCGTTGGAGAAGTAAATATCTCTCTCAAGTAAAAGGTAGAATTGCTAGAAATAACACAATTAGTAATTTAACTAAACTTTTGAAAAATTTTTTTGAATAAAGTTTCTGCGGAAAATTGGGAAAAAAGTGAGAATTATAATTAATTTGAGCGAACATAATTTCACTGACTTTGATTAGGAATAAGATACGTAATGTTTACTAGTGTAAACACAATTTCTTATTTGAATTTTTGTTTTTGTTGTATTTTATTGTTTAATGTTATATATGTATATATATATATATATATATATATATATATATATATATATATATATATATATATATATATATATATATATATATATATATATATATATATATATATGTATATATATCTATATATATATATATATATATATATATATATATATATATATATATATATATATATATATATATATTAGTGTGTCCCACTCTTTAATTTTATATATATTTAATTCCAATTAGCCGTAAGTTTTTAATTATTTTATTATTGTATTTGTGTCTTTTTCTTAAGCGTGTAGGATTAACATGTTTATCTTATTTTTTTGGGGCTATCGTATTTCCATATACTAAAGTAATTTAAATTAAGATAGCAGTACAATAGAAATAAAAATAAGTAGGTCTAATTTTAATTACAGCATATAAAAATAATTACATTTGAATTCCTTTTTAGTGTTTACTTGTAATTCTGCAGATGGTTTAAGGAATAAATAAACTGAAACGTCAAATACCCAAAAAATGTTTTTAATTAATAATAAAATGACCGATAGCCCCAAAAATATTTTAATATTCTATGGAAGAATTTATTTTTTCATTTATGTTTAACTTTTTGTATTTTTGATAATGGATATTTTGTAAGTATTTAAATAATAACTTCGAATTTTTTGAGAGGCAGGCTACGTTTCAGTCCATTATTATAGACCGGTATTTTTGGGTATAAAATTTCTAATCCATTCTTATGAATAATATGTATGTCTAACAGATTTTGCTAAAGTCACCGGACTAAAGAACACAGATAGTTTGCGAAGAGAAAAAGGGTAAAAAATGATTTATTACTCTCTCTAGTTCTTAAATATACTGTAGTATAAGAGGAAAAATCGGGTCCATTTTCCTAAACTCTAAGTCGCCCCCCCTTGGATCCGCGCCTGCCTCAGATGCTAGTGACTGTATAATTTAATTATTAAAAGAACCTATTACAATTTATGAAAAAATTTATTCTAAAATCAGCTGTTACTGTTTATTCACTTATCTGTTCATTGAAGTCTTTTGTTCCTTATTTTGTAATAAAGAATCTCACTATAAAATATTATGAAACATCTTTAAAAAATTCTGTTAATAAACAAATACATAAAAAGGAAAATAACCGAAACAATAAAACAATATAATGCAAATCATGCTACGGTAAGTTATGAAAATTTCAATTTAAAATCGATTGTTGCTATTTCTCCATGTGTTTGTACAGGGTGAGTCAACGATTGGATGAAGTAGGTTTGTGCCTTTTCGGTGAAATTAACAAAGAAACTATATTTATTGTTTGATACAGTTTATTTTTACGCAGATTTTAAAAATATTTAGGACCCTACAGGGTGAGCCAAAAAACTAGGACAGCATAAAGTTGTATTTTTTAAATAGAACACCCTATATACGAATCGTATTTTCGATTTAGCTTATAATTTTAAATCTTTTTTATTAAGAGTTTACTATAACAAAACTTTATAGTTTCTGAGATAATTAAGTTTAAAGAAAAAAAGTCACATTTTCAAGCATCAATTCAATCCTAAATAACGTTTTCAATTTTGTGACAAATATATTCAAATTTGGAATTTAGCAAGGCCAAGGACAAGTTAACATAATTTTTACCTAATATTTGCAATAAAAGCTACAGGGTGTTGAACACATCGGCTCAAATTTGAACAAGTTTAAATGAATAAATATCTTTTTTTTAAATGGTACACCCTGTATATTTTCATGTTATCTAATAGAGTAATAAAAACCCTAAAAGTTTTGTTCAATATATCCGATACTTATTTATAATAGTTTTTGAAATATTTAAGTGTTTCTTATTTTCCATACTTTTTTACAGAAATAGTCTTCATTATCATAGTAGCCATGGCAAAAACAATGTAAAAGAACATTTTTCTGTGTGTCAAATTTATAACCGCAATCGCTTCTTTTGGTTTTTATGTAGTGCAGTTTGGTTTTTTTTTTTGCATTCATCTTATATTGTAAAATGAATTTTCCAAAGAATGAGTTATTAGATATGATTTATACAATAGGAGAGGCTCAAAAAAATTGCCTTCTTGCTCAAAGAATTTACAAAATGAAGTATCCTGATCGACGCCAGCCTAATACCCATACTTTTCAAAACTTAATGCAAAGATTTGATTCTTCTGGTACTGTTGATTATCCAAAAGGTAAAGTGGTCAACAAACCAGTAACTAATGAAGAAAAAGAACTACAAGTATTGTTAAATGTTCAGGAAAATCCTTATATTGGTAGCCGTCAGTTAGCAGCATTATGTGAAACATCGCAATCCATCGCTAATTGTACTACCAAGAAATATAGGTATCATCCATATCACATAGAATTACACCAAGAATTGCATGGACAGGGTTTTGAAAGTCGTGTAAACTTTTGTCGTACAGTAAATGCGGAGATTCAATTAAATCCAAATTTATTATGCAAGGTAATGTTTAGTGATGAAGCTAATTTTTGAAGTAACGGTGACGTAAATAGACGCAACATGCATTATTATGCTACAGAAAACCCATTTTGGATTAGAGAGTTGCAACATCAAAACCACTGGTCATTAAATGTTTGGTGTGGTATTCATCATAATCGAATTATTGGACCCCACTTTTTAAAATGAACCACTAAATGGCCATAGTTATCTGAACTTTCTACAAGAAGAACTACCCCAACTGCTTCAAGGTCTCGATAAGGATGAGCTCGACAGTATGTGGTTCCAGCACGATGGTGCGCCTCCGCATTACCATCGTGAAGTTCATGCGTTTTTGGACCAACAATATCCGCAAAAATGGATTGCACGTGGGGGTTTCATTGAGTGGCCACGAAGGTCTTGCGACATCACCCCATTAGATTTCTTCCTATGGGGTTATATTAAAAATAAGGTGTATGTTAATCCACCAACAACAGTGGAAAATATGCGAAACAGGATTAGTGATACCTGTAGAACAATAACGCCACTAATTTTGTCCAGGGTCCGAGAAAATCTGCAAAAAAGACTAAATATATGCATTGCACAAGAGGGTCGTTTATTCGAACACTTATTAAAAAGAAATAATTAATCTCAGTATTTAATAGGTAATTTTTTTGTTTCAATTTAGTATAAAAGTAAATATGTATTTGCCTTGTCGTTATTGTTGTGTTAATTTTTTCACATTATGTTTAATTAAACTATTGCCGTTGTAATATAACGAATAATGTATTTAATCATATTTAACCACATTCTGTTTGTTTCTGTAGTTTCTTTTTATTATTTTACATGGCTACTATGATAATGAAGACTATTTCTGTAAAAAAGTATGGAAAATAAGAAAAACTGAAATATCTCAAAAACTATTATAAATAGGTATAGGATATATTGAACAAAACTTTTAGGGTTTTTATTACTCTATTAAATAACATGAAAATATACAGGGTGTACCAATTAAAAAAAAAAGATATTTATTCATTTAAACTTGTTCAAATTTGAGCCGATATGTTCAACACCCTGTAGCTTTTATTGCAAATATTAGGTAAAAATTATGATAACTTGTCCTTGGCCTTGCTAAATTCCAAATTTGAATATATTTGTCGCAAAATTGAAAACGTTATTTAGGATTGAATTGATGCTTGAAAATGTGACTTTTTTTCTTTAAACTTAATTATCTCAGAAACTATAAAGTTTTGTTATAGTAAACCCTTAATAAAAAAGATTTAAAATTATAAGCTAAATCGAAAATACGATTCGTATATAGGGTGTTCTATTTAAAAAAATACAACTTTATGCTGTCCTGGTTTTTTGGCTCACCCTGTAGAGTTCTAAATATTTTTAAAATCTGCGTAAAAATAAACTGTATCAAACAATAAATATAGTTTCTTTGTTAATCTCACCGAAAAGGCACAAATCTACTTCATCCAATCGTTGACTCACCCTGTACAATGAAGTTTTATGAAACTTATTTTGTAAGAAAAGATCTCGTCCTAGAATACAATAAACCATCTTTAAAAAACATTTATAAGCAATTAAATAGAAACAACAAACTAATCTAAATAATAGGAAAAAATATAACGTAAATCGTACTATTGTAAATTATGAAAATTTTAATTTAAAATCAGTCTTTTCTGTTTACCCACGTGTTTGTCCGATTCGAGAAGGTTATCTATGACCCATATAGAATAAAATATTCTGCGCGTGTAGCAAATATTAAAGGACCCTGAGAAGGTTTATTTTAAAGGGGCTTTTAATATTTTCTACTAAACTGTAACTACTTTATTTAACTTAACTATTGTTCTGATATAACCAACTTAAATGTTGGCGTTTAGCTAAAGTCGTGGCTGTAGATATTGCATTAATAGATAACATTATTCCGGGATATCAATTAAAAGGCAATATTAAATCTGGTATACACGATACACCTGATTTATGCATTGATCAGATTAAATAGATGTGAAATATTCCGTAAGTAAAACTAACTTTAGAAAAACATGAAACTGGAACTGGCGGCTACGGGGAAACGTGGTAGAGTATCCACAACTGCCCATGCACACAGACTACATAGCGCTGGTTTTAAAACCTCTCTTGAAACACTTTTGCTAACATAGAGGATTGAAAGAAGAAGCAAACTTTTTCAAAAAATGAATTCTAGTAATTTACGGATAGATCTTGACAAGAGCTGGAGGTGGAGTGCTTGATAGGGGGGGTGAGAATTAGATATTTGTTCTTTCTTGGACAACATGCAGCAGTTTTTCAAGAAGAAATTTATGCTATTCTGCGACGTAGTTATCTCTAGTGAGAAAAACGTAAAGTGGAATTAGATTATAAACATACGAGTACACTAAGACAGTATAGCTGCAATACTGGCTAAGTTGAAGATTCACGAATATTGTCTGTATGCAAGGAAGTACTGGATTAAATCGATACTATAACAAAAAACGGCTGTACAATTAAGCCATGTCAGTCCGGGGACATTTAAGTATATATAAAAACGAGAATGTGGATCGTCTGGCAAAGGAGATCCATAGTTAAAGCATTCAATCTGCTTCAGTTACTCTTGATAAAAGGGAATTAAAATTGCTATTGGAAAGTAAATTTATTGAATCATGAAAAGAAACCCCCGGTATAGGTGGGAGTACTGACAGGACATTGCCACCTGCGAGCCATCTTCACAAGATTGTCATCATGGATGATCCGATGTGCTGATAGTATCAAGGTGAGGATAAAACTGTTTACCAAGTCTTCAGAGCGTGTCCAGGACTCAACGGACTGAGGGAGAGACATTTTGGAAATACAATCGTGATGGGCTTCGAATAATTTACAGTCACGGTGGAATATAAAGGACCTGGAGCGGTAATAAATATATATAAATAAAATAGTTTTACCGCCTATATATTTTAAAAAGTAGCTTATTCTTCTTAATGCGATTTAAGAAGAGGCAGACAATTTGCTCACTACAAATTTTACTCTGATCTTGTCTGTGTCGCTATAGTGAACGAAGGGCAGGTAGCCATGTTGCCACATACTGTGGCGAAGTCGTGGCTAACTCCCAAATTTGAAAATACGAAATTTTCATTTAGAAGACAGTCTTAAACCTTCTACTATCCATTATGTTTTATATTTTAAAATGTGTCACTATATTACGTCAAATTTAATAACCTATTAGTAAAATTAATTAAATGACCCAAATTACTTGGAATAAAACGTCACAAACATTGAACTTAAAATTTACTGTAGCACCGGTAAAGTAAACACTACCTTTTGAATTTAATTAATTTCAGAAAGTTTCTAAATAAACTACATCAAAAGCAATGTAATAATAATAACCTGTAAGAGCTTTTGGGAAATTTTATTAAAAACGTAAAGCCTAATTTTAAAACTATTTATTTTTTTGTAAAATGATTTATTACTTATTTTGATTGATATTTTGGTTATCGAGATACTAAGAAACTTTGTTAGTAAACAATTCGGCAATTTAAGGAGAATTTGGATAGTGTAAACTCTCACCAAAGTCTCTAGAAAAATAAGAAATCGAAGAAAATTTTTTGTGGTTGTAGCTTTCACTTTGTGGAAAAATGTATGGGTTGTGACGAATTTTAAAAGTATAAAGTACTCAGTATGATACTGTGTAAATTTTGAAATAATGTATGTACACTAGTTACGTATGAATTTAATTTTTGTAATAAAAATGAACTGCAGCAAACATAGTTGAATCCACCTAATAATTTGGTGTAAATTTTAAATTTTCTGACCCAATGTTAAAGGCAAAATGTATATCTAATTAGATAAACCAAACTGAGTACAATTGATTTTAATTAGTTCAGTCTCTAATGGCAAAAACATCTAGGGATACCAGGTCATTTTTGAAAAAGTGTAGTAATCAAGCCAAACGGTTTTCCAGGAATTAACGGGATCGATTTCATTTGTAAAAGACATTCACTTATTTACATTCGATAAAATTTGATGGAATAATTTGTGTGAAAGTGATTTACGTGGATGGTTCATTAAGCATACTTCGAAAATAATTTATTTTATATGCAACATCAAGAAATCTACATTGAACAATTTATCAAAGTTAGAAGGCTAATAATTGGTATATTTTTTGCATCCTCTGCTTCCAATTAATATAATGAAAACCTCAAGTGATTTTCAAAATTAATAGTTCAAAAACCTTTTCTTCTTTTTCTTTGCAAATAAAATGTAAACTGTATTTCACTGTGAATTTTTTTGTTTAAGAAAATCAAAGAAAAGAAAACAAATATGTTATTTATATTCATTTATTCAAACTACGTACACAAATAATATGTTTTACATACTATAAAAAAATTACCCGGAAAACGGAGTTTTGTTTCATCAAAGTAAAAACCGGAGGTGGAAAAAATTGTATATTCTAAGATTTTTCTTTTATGTTAAAGCTTATTAAAAATTGAATAATTAAAAGATCTTTTTCAAAAAAGCTTTATTACACTAATGATGCTTACAAGGCGCATTGAACCCACTAAATTAAAAAAAAAATGTAAGCTTGCGATTTCTAGCTCATTTTAGTCAAATATTACGAAATATTAATTGGTCCCTTGAAAAACTATAAGCAAAGTGAGATTGGTAAGAAAATACGATGATTAAAAATAATCAAAAAACTGTCACAAAAGTATCAAAACAAATTTTTTTTTACACTATTTTATTACTATTTACAAAGAAAATACATTTCAAATTTACAGTTCTTAGAAGTATGTTAATACATAATGAAATATCAATTATTGTGTATTACTTGAAGACAACTTCGAGGCATTGAGACAGCAATATTTTAACTAATATTTTTGGTGATTATTTTCCCACCACTGTTTGAAAATATTTTTTTACAAGTTGGATGTTATATTTCTACTTAAAGATTTTTCAGTGAGGATAAGTTCTGGAGATTATGCGGGCAACTGCAAAACCCGAATAGTATTTCCCTATAACCAGTGTTTAACTACTCGTGAAAAATGTGATTGATCATTATTCTGTTGGGAAATAACACGCAATGACATAAAGCGTAAAGTACCAGTACTTTTTGCGTTAGGTTCATTTAGACAAATCGATCCATGTGAAACAATACCAAAAAAAAGCACTGCCTTTATCTTGTTTAACTGTAGGTGTAACATATATGGGAACAGACCTTGTATTGACAGACACGCTTACACTTTTCATTCTATCATAATTAAAAACTTTCTAGCACGTCTTATTGCTTAATAGAAGTTTTTGCCACTCGACTATTGTCCAGCTGAAATACCTACTTGCAAATGCAAGCCTTGTTCTCCCATTTCTCTTTTATCCGTGTACAATAAATGAGCAGGACATTAACTACACATACCCAACATTTAATACGTAATTCTGTGTTTAGGAAAAATGCCCCAAAGAAAGCTTTTTATTCAAGTTAAAGTTTTAAAATATTTTAAGTCAATTATAGGTTTATTTAATTAAATAGGGGCTGAAGGCCTTTAAGTTGAAAGATATAAGGTGTTAAGAAACAACAATTTTTTTTTTATAATTTGCGTTCAAAATAGTTTCTTCAGTCTCTAAAACTGTCGTCTACTTCCTTAAAGGTACAATATTTTGAAATAAAGCATATATAAATTATATATATATATATATATATATATATATATATATATATATATATATATATATATAATTTATGCAGAAACATATATGTACCTAAATTACAACTACAGTATGATAAAAAAATTAACCATGAATGTGTTTTTGGGGCTATCTTCCCGAAAAATTAAATCGTTTCACAGTGTGCGTGTAAAACGGATCTTGAAAAAGTTAATATTACCCCAGTATGGTGTAAACTAATACATGTTATAAGTACTAAAGGTGTATTAACTTCTCGTCATTCATGATTCGATGATTATTGGAAACTGAAATGAGGAAATCTAAATATTATTATTGATTAACGGTCATAGACTTAGTCAACCGACCCTTAGACTCCCTCTAAAGAAACATTTGCTTTAGATGGGCTATGCGGGGATCTTTCCATGTCATCGGGCCCCAGGTGATGCAGAGGATTAACATCCCATAAACATCTAGATAGATCGAGCGATCCCAAGTTTTTTGCATAATCTTATACAGGTATTTGTTAAGGTCCAATTCCTTGGTCATAAGCAAAAAAGTTTGCGATACTACGCCGGTTGCTGACAGATTTATGGAAATCGTCCGCATGCAGTACATTCTCCACTGTGGGTGTATTTATACTTGCAGATCTCCGTATTTGGCGATCTTCTTATTATGCTTGTCTCTAAGATTATTGTTGTTAGAGCTAGTGACTTTTATTAGTGCTGCTTGCTTGGAAGTTTTATCTACTAAAATTACGTCTAGTCGGGCATGTGTAACTGTAAGCAGAGTCGATCCCAGTATAGTTCGAGCTAGTTATTTTCCAGAATAAGCTCCAGTTACTTCTATTAAATAAAATATTGAAATTAGGATAACAATGTTATTATAAATTTCCTTTTTGAAATTTAAATAAATCCTTTTAATTTTTTTTACCAAATTTTTTAGATAATTAAAGATCGTTTAATCTAGTAGCCACGGGTTTTGAACTTCAATGATCGATGATCTACAAAATATTTTTGTGCTAAAAGTTTTTAGAAATTGAACCTGAACTAACCTGAACTAACAAAACATGAACCAACCTAAAATTGAACCTGCTCTACAAAAATAAAACACGATACTCACACAAAAAAGTAAGTTAGACCAAAAAGATTAACAACAAATCCTAATACCACATAAAATGTCAATAGATAATTTAAAAACATTTAAAAGCAATGAAGAATCACGTGTAATATGAAATGTTGCAAACCTTGTGATAGGAAACACATGAGAGATGAACTCTAATAATTATGTTAATATAATTTTAAACAATAACTTTAAAAGAAATGTTACTACTAGTTTTTGATTCCTGCATAATTAAATTCAACAAACTGTTCCATATAACTGAAATTCGTGTATAAATGATCAATTATTCATTTTTTATCTTTACATTTTTTAATTGTTTAAACAATATTATTTCTTGCAGACTGGTTTACTCTCTGGTTTACCCCATCTATTAAGAATGGGCTGGGCTTATGTTTTCTCACGCATTGGAGACTACCTGCTGAAATCAAATAGAATGACAAGATCAAATGTCAGAAAACTAGCTACTGTCATATGTAAGTATACAAAATAATTTGAAACTTCAATAATAACACTAATTTTAAACGAATTACCGAAATTGTACCATCATTAAAGAACGTCCTAACATCGTATGATCTTTTAATGGTTAGAAGGATATAATGTATATTTCATGTTACTCTTTCCTTCGAAGAAAAGTTCGTTTAGATCAGGGGTATCCAAATTCTTAAGCTTAAAGGTCATACTGAAGTCTTCACTAAGTTCCAAAGGCCAACACTTAGCTAGCTCATCATATCAACATATTGTAGTTTTGAAATTTGTGTAAATTCTTGTATTTGTACTAATCCGCTCGTAGGTTATCTATGGCGCTGGGCGTGAGTGTGGACTCTGCTCCGTTTTCAATTTCGGTTAGTACTTACGGGCAAGTAAGTGTTGCGGGTCACATATAATTACGACTGCTAACGCTCATGCTGAACGGATAGTAATGACATCTTGAAGCTGATACTCCATTGCAGGTAAATTTCGTATTTGAAGCTTTAGTCGCTTCAAAAATAGTCTCATTTTTCAGATTTTGATGCAATTGCAAACGATATTAGGGTTTTCAGACATTTTACTGTATATATATATATATATATATATATATATATATATATATATATATATATATATATATATATATATATATATATATATATATATATATAAGCAGATATCGATAGCATGTCTCGACATACTTTAATATTTAAACTGGTCCAAAAGCTCATATATCGAGGTAAAATAATTTATTACCTGCAAGAAGTTCCGTTAAACTAATACATTCATTTAAAATTTTGGGTAGAGTAGATAAATATACCTACAGAAAAGCTCCGTACTTTCCCGCATTTACCTGTTACATCCCATGGGGAACAAGGATGAAGATAAAAATGGGACAAACCTTTAAAGGAATTACAAACTCATTTAAAATTCAATTTACGTGGAATATTTAAACGTTTTATAGAGGGTGGTTCAAAAATATCTTCCACTATAAGTTTCTATTTAAGGATCGTCCTAGGTGACAGGGGAAACAATACCCTGCTGAACAAAAGATATTTTATTATACTTTATGAATTACTGTTTGTACCACAAATACCAAACTAAAGTTTATATTGTACCTGTATACATTGAAGGGGTTTTTATAATATTTTTCCCTTAAAAAACTTAAGTAACTTCAGATTTACTATAAAATAATAGCATAAACCCATTCGAGTCCCACAGAACATATCACAACCAAAATGCAGTTTATGGCTCTGCCGAAGGCTAGCTGACGTTTTAACTTAAAATGTGCTGCAACTTTCCGAAGGCTAAGACCGGCAACTGCTGCGGCTGTTATTACTTGTGACTGGATTGTTGCTGCCATCTGACAGAAGAATCTCATTGACGTAGTTAAAGAAAGTATTGTAGCACATTATTGTACAAATTACTATAATAAATTGAATGACTGATGTAGCCAAGTGATAATATTTTATCAAGGTCTGTTAGCTTTTTAGAGTTCCGCGGATAGCTACGAACCTTAATAATTTCATAATGTCCTCTCGTCTGTATGTCACACCTTTATAACTTTATCCGTTTCCGCAGTGAAATTTTGCCAACATATGCTTTTAGTTTACCCAGGAATACAACTGAGACAAAATAAATAAAACACAGTTCTGTAATTTGAAGAGTAGGGATAATTTGTTTCCGTTTATCCCATCGATTGAATAGATCTAAAAAAGTGCAATTAAGTATGTCAAACATTTTATTTTTATTTATTTGCTCAATTTGCGAAATATGAGCCTCCAAAAAAGCTTCTAAAATATATTCTCTTGATAACGTGGTATTCTGTGACGTTAGTAGGCTAGTGGTTGTTCATTGTCAATACGTTCTCTCCGGATGAAGAGATTCAAAATTCTCTCCATCATTTTGGTGGTCTTCCTTGTGATCTATTTCCTACACGGTTGTTAATTTTGAATTTTCAACAAGTCTTGTGTCAATAAAGAAAAAAGCTTTCACGGTTTTGGTCAAGTTGAAAGTCATTCTTCTTGGGTTTAGACCGTGTCAAATTAGAATTATTATCCGATGTTTCGCCTACAATTGCATGAGGCTTCTTTACTCCACGAGATTAGAACACTAAATGACCATCGAGGTGCAACAGCCCGATATTTATATCCAACTGATGCTCAACGTGATCCAACGTTATAATCGATTTTCACGTTTGATGTAGGCTGTAACCTGTATCTCTGTTAATATTACTTGAATATTTACAAATATCGATTGATTTTCTAATTTTACATTTAAAGAAATCAGCAATTGATGTTAGCACCTTAGTTTAAAGGTGTGACCTGCTCAATGCTGGTTTTCAACTACTGCAGATTGTACAATTTGTTTATTTTTAATATATTTTTCATGTTCCTTAAGCCTAGTGGATATAGACCGTCTTGCTTCACCCACATACACTTTACCACAAGAGCAAGATATCTTATCTTATCAAAGGGTGCCCTTTCTCTATGTACTATTACAAAGGAAAGATAATGGCAAATTAGTACACTCTGTATACAGAAAACCAACACATACAACTCGATATCTCAATCCAACGTCATACTATCATCCTTCTCAATAACAATCCGTCATTAACTCTTTAATACATAGAGCTTTTTCAATATGTGACGCACATTCACTGAAATTAGAAGCAGAAAAACTGACCAATGCTCTGAGAAGCAATCGATATTAGGGTGAAGATATTAGACATTCTATTAATAAACATAAAAAAACAAACTACTCGAGAAAATGTCATAAATGACTTACATACGCGGAAACACATACAAGATTGCAAAATTACTTCAAAAATCAAACACTCGGATAATTTTCAATACATGTAGAATATTGGACAATGTTTAAAGTTACTAAAGGTCGCAATACCACTACAAGCAGAGAGCATTTATAAGATACCG
Organism: Diaprepes abbreviatus; assembly: GCA_034092305.1. Classification (NCBI taxonomy): domain Eukaryota; kingdom Metazoa; phylum Arthropoda; class Insecta; order Coleoptera; family Curculionidae; genus Diaprepes; species Diaprepes abbreviatus. The sequence goes on from JASJET010000129.1 coordinate 8,832,268, forward strand.
TACTCTTATGGTAAAGTGTTTATGAGTGAAATAAGACGCTCCATATTAACTAAGCTTAAGGAACATTAAAGATGTATTAAAAATAAATATGTAGTATGGCACGCATTATTTCACACATCTTGATCAAATCCCACTGCAATTACTTTTTGCATAAATAGTTGTGTAGCTTAGGATTTGTTTAGCTTTACTTGAAAACGGCTATAGTTAACTACTAAGCAGAACGTAGTGATATTCAAAAAAATAAAATAAAATAAAGAAAATAAACAGCTACCTGCATCCTCATCTTGTTTTTTATTATTATCCAATCGCTGAATCTATAAGCAAAGCAGTAAAGGACACTTTTAAGATTTTTCAGCTACCATCAAATTAAAAGATATTTTTGGAAAAACACACAAATCGCCAATATTTTTTCCTAAATGTAAAATGTCCTTTAACCTGCCAACTAAAAAAAATCCACGTACCATTATCCTAAAAAATTATGGATCTCTTCGAAGTCTAATATCAAAATTTCCAATGAAAACTCATCGTGATACACTCTATATAAAAGTCAAATCTTTCAAATCCTCACAACCTTTTTCATTTTAATACATATTTTATAACATTGCTGATCAAAGTAAGAAAACTTTCAGCTAAACAGTTTTTTTTCTCTTTGTTTTCCTATATTCCAGACTTTTTTTAATTTGCTTTAAGACTTTATTTCCACCGCGATTCCGGCAGGGAACTGTTATAATATAGGATTAAATTAAGTTATATGGATAAAGTAAAAGATCTGTTATTTTATTGCGTCTTGTTAAAATACTAAAAATATTTTTCTAGATGTCCTCTTGTTTCGAAATTATATTTTTTTCTTAAAGAAAAATAATTTTTTGAGAATTTTATGCTAGTTACTTTCTTTCGACCTTTTGTTGTGAAATTGGCCAGTTATATCGCCAAGATTTATTTAAGATAAGAACATAAGAGGTGTTAATTAATTCATATTCATATATTCCAAACATGTTACAGTACCATTTGATAACATTTATGTTAATCTAAACTAATATTCTTACATATTATGACATAATGAAAAATAAATTTCTACAATGAACCGTGGGTGGTGAAGTTTTATTAGAAATCCATTTTGCACGCCACTTTTTACCGCACGCTAACTCGGTGGCATGACATGTCAAAAGCACGTTGGAATCCAGATATTCAAAGAAAAATTATTTATGTCTATTTATAGATAAGGCATTAAGAATAAAAGGTTTAAACAATAATACAAAATCGCTTTTCGTTTCGTGTTTATTGAATTTCAAAAAGCTTTCGACAGCGTTGAAACATCGGTTATACTTGAACAAATAATTTCCGGAATTACCACCAGGAGGCGCTCTGAAGCTAATTTGAGTTCAGTTTTTTTTGATTAGGCTGCCATATCTATCATTAACATTCCCACCAAATTTTATCATCGTAACTTGACATTTGTAAAAGTTACAGCGTCGTGAGTACATCTACCGCAGGACGTGTTTTCGATTTTTTACATTTTTAAAAATGGAGTTGAATTTGCAATAACATCGCCAAAGACATGATTCTCAAGGCTAAATCCGATTATATATATATATATATATATATATATATATATATATATATATATATATATATATATATATATATATATATATATAAAATGAGTCGTCAATAAAAGAAGGTCTGAAACTTTTTAGTAAATTCTATTCCCTTATTTGAACATGGAACGCCTATAAAGTCTATAAATCGCCAAAGGAGCGCCTTTTCTTATTGTTATTACACCATGTAGTATGAAAATACTTCTAGAATGATCCGTAATCTTCTGGTATCCGAAAATAGGGTCCAGACCGGCTTTGGTGGACAGTTTAGTTTGAGACGTCCTCAAAGTAAATTGAATTGGTTGACAAGTTGTTACAAGTGAAGTTTTAATAAAAAACTTTTGAAATAATAAAGTGTGTTCACAGATCGGCCGTTCGGAACAAATTGGTATCAGAAGTGGGATTAAATCCAGAAGAGATTAGTTCCGATTGGAAAATTAAGAAAAAAAATTGAATTGAAATTGGATGCCAATGGAAACCAGGAAACAGGAAGCAAAAATGGAAGAACAACTTCAAACTAGTTTAAATTAGATACTGATGATGATACACGATCTGAAAACAAGCCAAGAAGAGAGGAAGAAAAGCCAAGAAGAAATGAAATAAGAATTGAAAGAAGATATGACGAACAATCAAGACCATATTTGTTAGTAAATCAAGCCGTAAATAGAAACGCAATCATTAAATGAAGAAACAATTGAAAACAATTTTAAATTATTAGAATGCATAAGGCAATGACAAAATTTAGAAATATTTATAACATCAGAAATAAATACTAAGAATAAAATAGGACCAAAACGAGACCCCTGAGAGAACATGGATGGCACAAATATTTGTAATGATATTTTATCGTACAATTTAACACACTGCGTACGCGAAGACAAATAATAGACTCTTCATTTTAAATACGCGTCACACACACCGAGATATGCTCGCTTGTGCTCCAGCAACTGTTGGCAAACACAGTCAGAGACTTTAGTAAAATCTGTGTATATAGAGTCCACTTGATATTCTGCCTCCACAACTCAGATCAAAAAATCTTCATAAACAACTAAATTGGTAACCGTTAAGAAAAATCTTATTATTTTGAGCAGATAAAAGTTTTAAAAGCAGAGAACAACTCGTCTGTTCTTATTGTTTAAAATATCTTTCTCACATCACACAACAGTAATATTCCAAGATCATTTTTGATAGGATTATGGTCACCAGACGTAAAATTAGGGAACAAATAGATTGTTTCCATCTCGAAGAGAATATTCCTTTATTAAACGATTTTTGGTCAATTTGACACAAAGAAAATTCCTATCAAAACGATATTCTGCAAATAAAAATTAAAGATAGCTTAAAATCCGAAAAAATTCAAATAACTTAAGGAATGAGGCAGAGACCATCTTACCAACACTCTTTAACCCGACCATGGGAGGAGAACGATACTCATATAGCCAGGCATATTTGAATTACCTACGCTTCGCAGACGATCTTATCTTAATCTCATCAGATTCTTAAGTAGTAAAACAAGTGGTAAAATATTTAAATGAAATGTTCTTGAAGATAGGGCTCCAGATGAACTTAAAAGTCACGAGAAAAGACAACATTAAAATCAAATCAATACAGATGAAAATGCATTAGAAAACCTTGAAAACTAATGATTGGCACATGGAACATAATATTACTATTGGCAAGGAAAACCAAACCTTGGAGGAATTGGTTGGCCATGGGCTACGTTCCGCCAACTAAACCAAATAATGCAATACAAACAAATCCCCATAATTCTAAAACGAAAAGTATTTAACACTTCTATCATTCCAGAAGTTACATATGGATTGAAAACAATGATACTAATACAAAAAAATGCACACTGACTACAAATAATGCAAAGGGTCTGGAGAGGATGATGCTGGTGATTTCTGTAATGGATAAGAACTGAAGAAATAAGGCGAAGGGCAGGAATAACAGAGGACATCGAAGTCATAGAGAACGAGATAATAAAAACAAATGAATATCTAAACTAGCTCATAGAAGACCTAGAGGGACTATTTGGCGTATAGGAAAACATGTGGTAGAAATGGATGGAGAGAAATGAAAATTTCCTGTGGACAGGGATTCTGTTTTTTAGCATCATAAATGTTTTTTTATCGTAAGCAAAGTAATGTTTAAAAGTAAGTAAAATCATATGTTTTTGCATTTGGAAAATTACATTTCGTTTATTTTTAGGATTATAAATAATAAATCCGTTCCAACAAACAAAGCCCTTCTGCTATCCAAAATGTGTTCTCTTCACAGCACAGGGAAATTTTACAATACTACCTAAACCTATCAGGGCCCGCAAATATTGACAAAAGCTTTAAACTGTTTCGGAATAAATAATACGGTTAGGGTGTGAAAAGACCTAAATATTATTGAATTTTATATAGCCGTCGGTTTCGTGAATCCCATTTATTTAAGGAAAATCGGTTTTAGTTCAAAGCGTGCAGCTCCAGCCAAAATGCTGTCAAATAAACTAAACCAACCTTGTAAAAGCAATTTAAGATACATTTTATTTGTAAAATCATTTCCCAGAACTTTAAATTTATATCTTTGTCCCATATTTATAATTTTCAGATGGTTCTATGAATATAGACTTATTTAAAATGGTTGTAAAATGGATTGAAATAATTCACTCCAAGAGAAAAACAAAAAATTCTATAATTGTTTTGTAAAATATAATATATATATATATATATATATATATATATATATATATATATATATATATATATATATATATATATATATATATATGTTTATACGGCTTTCACGGTTTTCTCCGTGTGAGATGCATTAGCAGTGGTTACATCCACATTATGCTGTTGTAGTGCTGAAATCACATTCAGCAAACGTACAACCATATGCAACTCCCCATGTAAGTGAAGTAAAATGCGAAACAGTAAATGCAAACTTCTCTCCATCATATCCTTTCTGTGTTAGAGGGTGCACAGTTTGAATTAATTGCTAAAAAACACAATTCATCCTATTCCACCACCATCGAGATAGTGGCCTAGCTGTACCACCATACCGAGAAGAAAGTCGAAGCTTATCCTCCCCGCCACAGTGATACGGCAGAGGTACATGTTTCGTCTCTCACTAGACTCATCAGGGTATCGACATGCACCTGGTTGTGCAAAAGACAGATCGGAAGGAAGTATGCAACACTGAACGCGGCTTCGCCGACCTCTCGTCGGATGGCTTATATATGTTTATACGGCTTTCACTGACTCCTCCGTGTGAGATGCATTAGCAGTGGTTATATCCACATTATGGGTAAGCTTCGACTTTCTTCTCGGTATGGTGGTACAGGTAGGCTACTATCTCGATGATGGTGGAATAGAATGAATTGTGTTTTATTTCAATTTATTCTAACTGTGCAACCTCTAACACAGAAAGGATATGATGGAGAGAAGTTTGCATTTACTTTTTCGCATTTTACTTCACTTACATACGGAGTTGCATATGGTTGTACGTTTGCTGAATGTGATTTCAGCACTACAACATTATATATATATATATATATATATATATATATATATATATATATATATATATATATATATAGGTCATGTAAATAATTCGTTATTAAAATAACTTTTTTTGTAAATCTTTAAAAATATTCCTTTTTATCAATTTTTTAATACGCCTAAATTCATGTAAATGTAAAAAATTAAAAACGTCCTTATTATCCTTCATCAAATTCGTTCGTTCCTTTTCCGTCGATTTTATTTAAAAAGTGTTGCCGAATCTTTTTTATTAGACACCCCTTTTAGGTTAATTAATTGTTTGTTTACTTAAAATTAACCTAATTCTGCTTTTACACTCTTTTTTTAGCTTAGAATCCAAAAATCCGATTTACAACTTGCAATTTTATCTTGTTAGAATTTAAAAGGTTTTTTCTTGATAGCCTTAAACAAGATTAAAACAATTAAATATTTACGGAATTTTAAAATGAATCCGGATTTAGCCGTACTTACGTTAATTCCTAAAAGTATATTTCCCAGTATGACAATGGTGTCTAATCCATGGTCGTATTTCGACACTATTCTTTTTTCTTATATTTTGTATTTTCAAATTTAAATTTCAATCCGTAGAAGGAGTCCAGATTAGTAGATACTTATTTGCTTCGATCATACTCTAGATTTAAATAACAATAGATTTGTTTGAAGGCTGTTTATCATCGGTGACGGAAACACTTCTTTGATGTTTACATACATGAATTTGTTTACTTATCCTTTCTTTCATTTTAATTGCTTATCGTGACTTTTTTTCGGTGTTTTCAAGTGTAAATTACTATAGATGCGAAATTTACAATTAATATTAACAAAAAGAGGACTTAAAAACCTATTTTTATTGGTAGATATTGGTTACATATTGAAAATTACAATAATAATAATTTAGGCAACCATATATTCATACTTTATGTATTCAGAATTGACGTATCGATTATCATATGATACTCGTTTAAATAATGCAGCTAGAAAAGGATAGCATAAAATTGGTATGTGTGTACCAAGAAATTAACAATCTACTGTTTATCGACACCGTTTCAAATATAAATAAAAATATTACGTAATTCAGGGTTGGAACAACCGGGCCCTAGTTTTGACGTTATACTAATTCTACAGGGGTATGTTCGAAGTTTATTTGTATCAGGCTTAACTTTAATCAAAAAAAAAAAATACTATATAATTACGTTTTCAAAGCTAAATACGAATTCTAGACGAGTTATTACCAATATTCAAAAAATATAAAAAATAAAAAAAGAAACGAAATTTAGTTTATTGCACGAAATCACCATTACAAAAAGCATAATCCAAGCAAGTTTCTTATATCATTCCCAATTACCAACTTCCATATGCAGACAAGACGAAAACGAACCCCATAAAACTACAAAGAGGAGTGAGACAAGGGGACACTATCTCGCCAAAAGTGTTCACCTCAGTCCTAGAGGACATTTTAAGGAACTTAAATGGGATATCAAAGGTATAAACATCGACGGAATATACTTAAACCATCTCTGATTTGCTGATTACATAATCTTAATAGCAAGTAATCTCCAAGAATTGAACGAAATGCTACAGCTGAATGACGTATCCGCATCTGTAGGCCTTAAAATGAACTACAACAAAACAAAAATAATGAGCCACAAACAGGCAAACATAACAATATAGAACCAGAGGATAGAAAACGTCGAACACTATGTATACTTGGGTCATGACATCAGACTGGGGAAATCAAACCAGGATGCTGAAATAAAAAGAAGAACACAGCTGACATGGGCCGCTTTCGGTATACTTGCATACATCCTGAAAAATAATTCAATTCCCATAAATCTAAAAAGAAAAGTGTACGAGACATGCATATTACCGGTGTATATGTATAGATTAGAGACCATGTCCCTCACCAAAAAGTCCACTAAAAAATTAAAAACAGCCTAGAAAGCGATGGAAAGAAACATGCTTGGAATATTATTAAGGGACAGGATTAGAAACACCGAGATAAGACGCAGAACGAAAGTCAAAGACATCGTGAAGGAGGTTGCAAAGATGAAGTGGCGATGGGCTGGTCACATAGCCCGATATGAGGACAACAGATGGACACGAAGAATCCTGGAATGGAGACCGAGGGAGACGACAAGAAGCACGAGAAGACCTCAATTTTTTGACGACATAAGGACAGTGGCGGACAAACAGTAAATGAGATTGGCGAAGAATAGAGAAAGATGGAAACAATTGATAGAGACCTACATCCAGGAGTGGATGGACAGAGGTTGACAAAGAGAGAGAAGAGATATGTAGATTGTGTATACCCCTTCTAGAAGAAAACTAACCCCAATTAAATAATAAAGGTTTCCATATAGGAGAAATTGATAGTTATATATAGGCCGGCAAACGCTATTTTTGATAAAAAATTTATAATTTGTCAAAAACAGTTGGATTTAGGTATAGAACATTATACATAGAAAAATGGTTATAATTTTGCTTAGAATCTAAATTGGAATAAGATATAGGATGTTCCATTTAAAATAAACAAGAAGGTATCGTCTTTCCGTATAACCGGAAGTTCCACCATCTTGGAAATATTTTAGCCGAATTGTTTCTATCGAATTTTATAGCCAGAGGAATTAGCATCTAGAAAATTTCTTAATTTCTCGAAAAAGGCTTTGGATTTTTTTTTTTTGCAGCTTACTAATAGGCCGGCGAGTTAGCCTCATATGAGGTGATTTTGAAATTTCATTTTAGTAGATTTCTGATTACGTAGAACCTCGAACGCTTCACATTCGTTTCGCCGGAAAAATTTGGATTATCTCGGCGAATATTGGTTGTAGAATCTTTATTTTTTTTTTAATCTGTGGTTTCTCAACGAGATATGAATAATGAATGATATGTTTTTGCAATGAAATTATTGTTAAACATAGGAATAAACAAATTGTTGATTGTTGCACGTGTTTTCCAAATTGCGAAAAAAAATGTTACAGTGGTCAACATCAATTAGAAATATTAAAAATCAGATTGATTTTTAATGTACCATTAATATTTATGGAGTCATAGCATGAAATATATTGCGACTGTCATTTGCCGCCAAATTGTTGTTTGTACAACAAAAACACATATTAACTTTTTTGTTTATTTTATTGAACGAACATTTCTTATATACCAAATTTTTTGCTTGGATTTGTGGAATGCTATGGCAGAACTGAGCATATCGAAGAAGCTAATTAACCTCACCAAAACATGTGTAGAGGGATCTACAAGTGCAGTAAGACTTGAAGGAAGATTGTCAACCTTCTTTACAATCAACTGTGGTCTTAAACAAGGCGATTTATCTCCACTCCTCTTTAACGTCGCCTTGGAAAGCATCGTGCGAAAAACCAATACAAAAACGCTCTTCTTTAGAAATCAAGGTCCGCGCATCATATTGGCGTTCGCTGATGATATCGATATTGTAGGTAATACAACTATCAGTGTCAAGAAAGAGTTCTTCAAACTGGAAAATGCTGCAAAGAAAGTTGGCCTACGAATCAACGAAGAAAAAACAAAATATATGGCCACAACAAGAACGGAACGGCGAGACAGAATAGGACAGAACGTGACTATGGACCACTACAATTTTGAAAGGGTCCATCAGTTTAAATATTTGGGAACTACGATCACCTCTGACAACAACATTACACACAAGATTAACAACAGAATACAAGGAGGCAACTGCAGCTGGTATGGGCTGCAAAAGATAATGAAATCGAAAAATATATCCCGCCGCACGAAAATAAGAATATATCAAGTAGTTATAAGACCAGTAATGACATATGCATGTGAAACATGGAGGATGACAAAACAAAATGAAAATAGACTGAAAATCGCAGAAAGAAGAATGCTTAGAGGGATATACGGACCGGTCAGGGACAACACCACACAGCAATATAGAACGAGAACAAACAAGGAATTGGAGGAACTATACAACCAGCCAGATATAGTGAAAATAATAAAAGCAGAAAGATTAAGATGGGCCGGCCATGTTTTGAGACAAGATCAACGTATAATCAAGTTGGTATGGGAAGAGAACCCAGAAGGAAGGCGGCCACTAGGAAGACCAAGGATGAGGTGGAAAGATAACGTTGCAGCAGACTTACAAACCCTAAACGTCGAACGCGCGGAGGAACTGATGATGGATCGCAGCAAGTGGAGGCAAATTGTGAAGTCAGCAAAGACGCACTCTGGGTTGAAATGCTAGAGAGAGAGAGAGAATTTTTTTTTAAATCTATACAAAATATTGATTCCGTTCTCCGTTTCTTATACATCGATGGACATTCATTTTCGAAACCCTTACCGATATCATTATTATGATTACAGTTATCATCATCATGATCATTCTCATCGTCATCATCATTATTACTCTCATCATCACTCTAATCATTGACATAATTATCATCATCATCATCATTATTATCATAATCATAATTATTTTCGCCCTTATTACTTTCATCGTCTTTGAAAGTAACATTAAAATAATTCTCGATTGGATATAATCGCTTACAATATAATCGTCAAATGTAGTTTATTCTGCATCTCGAAAAATATTAATGTTTTCAACAAATGTTGCTATTTATTTCATGCTAAATCTCGACAAATATTAATGGTACATTAAAAATCAATCTAATTTTTAATACTCCTAATTAATAGTATACTGTTGACCACTGTAACAATTTTTTCGCAATTTAAAAAGCACATAAGTACGGTAAAAGTATAATTATGCACAAAATGTATAAAAGTTGAACAATTTGTTTGTTGCTACATTTAACAATAATTTTATTACAAAAACATGTCATCCATTGTTCGAATTTTAAGCATCCGAGTCACGTTTTTTTTCCACACGCCGCAGGCTGAAAAAACGCCCCACTTCACTGCTCACTTTCTGACTCTCGGAGTAGATGCAACTTTAAACTTATGTTCCATCAACAATTTTGAAATAATTGAGTTAAAAACTACTGCATACAATAGTTTAATCATCTCTCTATGAATTTGTACTTAAATAATCCCTTAATGTTAATAAACAATTCCGCAGCGATTTAAAAAATAAATCTATCTCAGTTTCTAGTTGTCGTACAATTTTTTTTTGTTTCAAATATATTTTTTATTATTTATAAACAATTGAAAAAACTGCTATTTTTTTGTTAACGAACCAATTATCTGATTCGCATGGACATTACCAAATTTTGTAGGTATTTTCAATGCACACAACTTTTGTATGAAACTTTTTTACTTAAAATCAATAGCTTTTCCTAGAACTCGAAAAAACTTTCACATCTTAATTGTTATATAAAAAATTTTCCCCAAATAAGAAAATGAGACATAACATACTACATAAGTACTATTATCATTCTGATGGTTTCTTCGTAATCAGAAGTCTACCAACAATAAATTTCAAAATGACATCATATGAGGCTAACTCCGCCGGCCTATCAGTAAACTGCCAAATTTTAAAAAATTTCCAGTCTTTTCCGAGAAGTCGATCGGGGTAGTTTGTTCTGGAACACTCTGTATATAGAACACTGTTTAAATTTCATTCAGTCATCATCAATATTTCTGTGAGAAAAAGTAAACCAAATTTTTTAAACTATACTATATAGAACATTTACTGCCATTCACTAAGAAAATTTAAAAGTTAGACCCGATCTAGTTGCTATGGAAATTAGATATTCCATATGATCAGTTTTGTTTTATTATGGTCGAGTTCTCTCTCCATACCAGTTTTAACCACCTATTAGTTCTGTCAGTGGAGTTCTAATGAAGCAAGAGCAAAATTCACATTCTGTCTCTATATTTCCTTTAACTGTCTGAAAGTGAAAAACTGTCATTTATTAGACTATACAGAGCGTTGTAAAATAAATGTTTCAAAAAATATTTATATAGGTTAAAAAGAAATCTTCGAGTTAATAATTTTCTGAATGTTTTCATAAAGCGTCATCCTATTAGTTCCTAGCTAGAAAAAACCTAGTTACTAAAAACCGATTGCAAGCAGACTATATTTCTCTTGGTTTCCCTACTTTACGTTTTCACAAACGACAGACGTTACAAAATGGGTAAAATAATGGATGGAAAGCACATAACTAATTTGAGTGTCACTTACCTCGGATTTCAGACGTCGAGATTTGAACAATTTGCAGTTCTCTACCTCCACAATTTGCGCTCTCTAGTTTAGAAATAATTGGATTCAGTCTGGGGAGTGGTACGGAATAGTTTGAGAACAAATCTTTTTAGGATCACTTATGATCGTCATTTTTAAACTTAGCTTTGCAATAGGGGAAGTGAGTTGTTTGCTGTAAAATAATTACACTATTTAAAATATGGCTTACATAGAGTGTCAAGGATGACAAAAAATTGAAACATAATATTATTTAAACTTAATTTTCTTTGTACTAATTGTGACATCCATAACTTGAATTTGTGCGTGTATAAACAAGGCAATGGAAACCTATCCAACTGCCGCCATGGAAGTAATCATAAACCTTACACTTCTGCATATGTTTGCTAAGAGTATGGCGAAAAGGAAAATTTATATGATGATGAGAGATGAGGTCATAAAACGAAGTCCCAATCTCTTAATCAGAAACAACAGATCCAGGACATGCCCCAAGATGAAATGAAAAAGAAATTTAACTTTGTGAAAAAGTTCAACATAAAATTGAGTCGTAAAAGCGAATGGGACAGAAAAAGCACTGAAAAACTCAAAAATAAATCCACTATGTGGTATACAGATGGCTCCAAAACAAAGGAGGGAAATGGAATAGAAATGTATGGACCCGGCACCAGACATTACGAAAGCTTAGGCAAGGCTCCAAGCATTTCCCAGACAGAAAAACATGCCATTATTCAACTCAACAAAGAAAAAATCTATCATGGTCAAAATTATCATCATGTCGGATAGTTAAGCAGCCATCACTTTAATTAAATTAAATGATTTGAGTAAGAATAATAAACTCACCCTCTTATGGGTATCGGGACACACCGGGATAAAGGGGAATGAAATAGTAGACAGACTAGCGAGAAAAAGGGCTGAGACACCATTGCTGGGGCCAGAGCCTTTCTGTGGAATCAGTAGAAGCGTAATGCTGAAAAAAACTAAAAATAGAAAAAAAGAACAGCAGATGAAGTTATTGGACGGAGCTGCAAGGCTTGAGACAAGCGAATATACTTCTTGGGAACTACGACCAGAATAGATTCAAAAAATGCACAAGTCTAAGTAAAAACCAACTCGGAGTTCTGAGGGAGTCCTGGCAGGGCATTGCCTGGACTGGTAGAATGAGAAGAGTACAGATTCTGTTAGAAGGAGGACGAAACCTCTATTCATATCTTTTCAGAGTGTAGCGTTCTAGAAAGGATGCGGTTCTTGGGAAAACACCAGATCGAAGAAGGGGAGCTACCCACCTTGAAGCCGTCTAATATCCTAAGGCTCCTAAGGGAAGTAGGACTGGAGGACCTGCTCTAGCCAATAAGGTAACTCTTACGACTTGGCAGCGGTAGGGAGGCACAACAGATCTACCAGGTTGCAGTGTACTACGCATATAAGAGGTTCACATAACTTTTAAACAATGAATAAACTAACGAATGAATAAAAGTGGCGACATTTGATTTTCTATATTAGGCCTTGCGGAGTTCTTCATGTTCTACCATCACTGCAAGTCATTCAAGGCTGATCACCTGTTAATCCAAGCAGCTATATTACCTGAACTTGCATGACGGCTTCAAGTGATAATATCGTATCTATAAAATGTCTTTTATTAAATCTCATTAATTCTAGGCATTCTGTGAAGGCCTAGTCAATTGTTTTATTCTTCTGTAAGCACCATCTGCACACAGAGTCATCATCAATCTAATGAAAACGTCGTACAAACAAACAAAAATAAAAACAATTTTGTTCGACAATTACATTTTAGTCAAGAATTATTTGATTTGAAACATTGTATTTTTATTTACCTATAGATTAATAAACCTTTTTATCAAACGATTATATTGTTTACATCAATATCGCATGATATGAAAAATATTATAATCAAAAGAGAAATTTATGATAAATATTATTTTATCTGAAAAATTATAAAAAAGTTATTTCAAAGGTAATGTTCAAACCTTTGAAATTTGTTATTGCTATAAAAAGGAACTGGAATGATCAAACTGAACAAGGACGCAATACGAGCAAGTCTTTAAAGTAAAATATATTATCCCTGAAGCGAAAAAAAAATGTCTAGAAAACCTAAAATAATATTTTTTTAGGAAATATGCCGATATTGCTAATAAAAAGAGAGCGACTATTGGCTTTATTTGTATTTTGTTACAACAAAGGTAAAATGCTTAATTAAATTTATCCATTATTACCAAAAAAATTATCTAAGAATTATTTTCCAAATAAAATTCGTGATTGAGAAAAAATATACAGTTAGCAATTAAAGAACTTTTATGCAAAACAAAAAAAATTGACGAAAAAGTATGTAAATGATGTCGGATCTTACAACGCAGAATAGACTGAGGAGAACAAAAATATGGGCATACTGAAAGCAATAGTATTATCAAGGAAACAAAAATTAATTACTCATTACAAACAGAAAGCAAATAATACAAATTGCTGAAAAACTGTACACATAGTTATATACACTACATATTGTAAAAGCAATACAACCAAGAAAAACAGTCACAAATACAAGATCAGAAAAACGACCTTAAATGTCATTCGACGGGATATGAACTGATCTTGGACAAATCAAGGAACGAAATCATAAAGTTAATTATTGCGATTTTTGAAAATGTGATTCAACAAGAATCTGGAAGAAAGTCGTATACCAGAAATCTGTCTATTTACCGAAGGAGATAATACAAATATTGAAAACAGTTGCTTTATAAGCTTCTTCTTCTTCTTCTTCTTCTTCTTCTAGGTAGAACTAAGTTCTGTTATCTACACAATGCCTCATCGATCCTCGTTTCACGTCGAAATCCAGCTGTGTCTCCATTTTTTGGGGGGCCGTCCAGGCGGCCGTTTGGTGTTTGGTTTCTCTCTCATCACGGTTTTTGCTAGTCTGTCATCGTCCATTCGTTCCACGTGACCTCTCCACTGCCTACGACGGTTTTGAACCCACTTCACAACATCCCCCACTCCGCTGTCCTCGCGTATTTTTGCGTTTCTTATTCTATCTCTTAAACTTGTTCCCGTGATCATTCTCAGCGTTTTCATTTCTGTGGTTCTCATAATTTGTTTTGTCTTTGTGGTTTCATTTCTTGTTTCTGCGCCGTAGGTCAGTATCGGTCTTACACAGACCTTGTAAATTCTTGCTTTGCTCTCAACCGTCATATGTTTATTGTTCCAGATTACGTCTCTTAGTTGGCCTGATATCATGGCCGCTTTGTTGGCTTGTGTGCGTACTTCTTCCGTTATTGCCCTGTTACTTGTTATATGTGCTCCCAGGTATTTAAACTTCCCAACCTGTTCGATACGTTTGTCATCAACCATTAGTTTACATCTTACCGGTTCTTTTGCTATTACCATTGCTTTGATTTTCTCTACAGATATTTTCATATTATACTGTTTGGCTGTTCGATTGAGATGGAAAAGCATTCTTTGTAAGTTGTCCTCGCTATCTGCTGTCAAGGCAACATCGTTTGCAAAGCATATAATCTGAACGGTGTTGTGTCCCATTGGGTGCCCAATATTTGTGCTTTTTACCTCATCAATGATTTCGTCCATGATTACATTGAAAAGTGTTGGACTTAGGCTATCACCCTGTCTTATTCCTATGGATAGAGGGATTTCTTCTGTTAGAGTGTTATTTGTTTTAATTACCATGGTATTTTGAAATTAAGTTCGTATATTATGCGTATGATTGCTTCGTCTACTTGTTTTTTTCGCAGTAGTTCTGTTATGTGTTCCAGTTTGACTCGGTCAAACGCTTGTGTAAAGTTCACAAAACAAATAAACAGCGGTTTATCGTATTCGATAGATTTTTCAACCAGTTGTCTGATAATAAATATACCGTCGATAGTAGAGCGGTTATTCCGGAAGCCCTGCTGTTCTTCACACGCCCCTAACTTGATTCGTTGTGACAGTATTTTGGTTAATAATTTGGCTGAACTGTTCAGTACGCTGATTCCCCTGTAGTTTTCGGGTTGTTTCTTTGATCCTCTTTTGTGGATAGGAATTGTGATGCTTTTCCGCCATTCGTTGGATACTGACGTTGTGCGGAGTATTTTTTGAAATAGAACAGTGAGCTCTGTGACAAGGCTGGGGCCTGCGTACTTTAGCATCTCATTCGAAATTTGATCGGTACCAGGTGATTTTCTGTTTTTTAATTTCTTAATTGTCAGGTGCATCTCTGCTTCACTGATGTTAACATCTGTTAGTTCTGCGCTTTCTTGTTGGTTTTCGTTTACGTTGTTTTCTGTAGCTGATGCCTGGAGTAAGTCCTTAAAATGGCTGACCCATTGTTGGCTATCGATTGGACTTAGTTGAACGTATTCATTGATTGGTTTTTTTCTGTTCCTCAGCATGTTCCATATTTTCTTTTGTCCGCCATATAGGTCGTGTTCCATGTCTTTTGAATACTTTTCCCAGTATTCTTTCTTCAGTTGAGCTATTTGACTGTTGATTCTGTTTCTCACCGTTTTGTACTCTTCGAAATGGTTTGTTGTTTTATGCTGTAGGTATTTTGTAAATGCTTGTCGTTTTTCTTTTGCTAGTATTTTCACCTCTTCTGTGAACCATGGTTTTGTATTGCTTCGCTTGTTCGTGCTAACTGTTCGTGTTCCGATCGCCTCCCTGGCGCTCTCTTGTATATTTATTTTCAGTTTTTCCCAGGCTTTCTCCACTCCGTCATTTTCTAGGATTGAATTAGCTTTTATTTTCTCCGAGAGTCTCTACTGATACAATACTATTGTACTATCGTTAGCGAATGATTCGGTATTGTATTTAATAAAGGTATGTTTCTGTTTATGCGTTTTGTTTATACTTTGTTGGGACCGGTATTATAAGCTTGCAGTCACATATTTATAAACTTTTGAAAGGAATATTAACAAGAAAATTATATCAGTATTAACCAGTAGAACAGGCAGTACTTGCATTTTTTGATTTGCATAAAGCCTTCGATAACATGGGCATGCTGCAGATTGATTCAAAATATATATTGGAAGGCCCCTTCAAGTTATGCTTAAGAAAATTTCTAATAATAGGGAATCTGCTAAAGAGATATAATTTCCCCAGAATTCTTTACTTTAGCAATAGAAGATGTTTTAAGTGTTGACATGAGAAAACAAACTAAGCTACCTGAAATTTCCCTCAGATTTTATCCTTATTAGTACGATGTAACCAAACTACAACCAATGTTACAACACCTGAACACGGTTTCAAATAGGAGCCAAGCAAAAAATGCATAAGCAATAACATATAATAGAAAATGTACATCAATACAACTGCCTAGCTCACCTATGGAAGAGGAAATCAAATTGCGGAAGTGACAAGATGGATCAGACTGTTCTGAACTGATTTTCATCACTTGAGCTTCGTCCTAAAAACTGAAGTACAGTCCTATGTTTGGACAATGACAGAACTAAATGCTGATAAATTAACAAAGAGTCGTAGAGAGGCGAATGAAAAAAGGCTTCACAGGAAAGATGCCAGATGAACAGATAAGGAGGAAAGAGAAAGAAATATAACACAAAACCAACAAAATTATTACACTGGAGACTCCAAATATGTACTATAAATTATTCCGTAAAAATAAAATAAGAAAAAGATTTTTTTGCAGTAAAAGAAAAATTCTCAGCTTTTAAATCATTCGAAAACAACTTTGAAGTAATTAATAAAACCATCTTTAAAGTTTTACTGCGCAAGTTATTTATTCAAATATATTGCTGGATTTACGACGTTTAAAGCGTTTATCCGCTGGGACCAGATATAAAGTTTTGTTATTTAAAATTCATAGCCTTATTTATATGCTCGTACTAGAGTTTCTGCTCTGAAATTAACAAGTCCAGCTTTAATTTTGATTTTAAAGCTCTATAAAAAGCATATTCGGGAGAGCGTTTCTATAAAGAGATAAATTAAGAATATAATTCTGCGAAAAGGTTCAAATCTGGATATTAGTGTTTTGCTATGCATGATTTAGTTACAACAAACAGGATTTGAGAAGCTATATACAGAATTATTAGCTAAGCTTATAGCCATTTGGTCAAAAAAAAGGGGGTTACCTGGAAAGTTTTCCGGGAGTTTTGGAAATTGGTAGTTTTATAGATTTCGATGTGCTCTTTCCGAATTTCGACTTTGCCACCTCGTATCTCCGCCGCTCGCGCCGCCATGTTGAAAAAATGGCGTACGAGCGCCGCAAAATATTATTCATCTACACCACCACGTTGTTTTCGTATATTTCTCCAAAATATTTTACTATTGTCGTAGGTGTTAAAAAAACAGGTATAAGGGTAATGCTTTGCTTTTATGTCGGGCCCCTCTTTCGGCCTT
Organism: Diaprepes abbreviatus; assembly: GCA_034092305.1. Taxonomy (NCBI): domain Eukaryota; kingdom Metazoa; phylum Arthropoda; class Insecta; order Coleoptera; family Curculionidae; genus Diaprepes; species Diaprepes abbreviatus. The sequence continues at coordinate 8,849,889 of JASJET010000129.1, forward strand.
AAACGAAAAATCTTTCGGTAGAACTCAAGAGAAGTATTTGGTTTAGTCTGAGTCATCAGTATACGCCTATCGTCTTACAGTGTTGTTTGTGTTTATAGAACCATAGCTTCTGATGAAGTAAATTGTTTTATTTGCAATAATCCATTATTAGAAAGTCAAACAATTGAAGTGAAGGAAGAAGAATTGGAGACTTTTCGTAAGTCAAGTGTTAAAAGAAAAGACAATAAAGTTGAACTTTTGGCGGGACTAAAATCGATAGTGGCTCATGATGTATGTCGAAAACGATATAATAATGAAAAGTTAATCCCTGCATCATTGCGTAGAGGAAGCGATGCCACGACACCTCAACCACTACTGCGATCCTCGCACCCAACATTCTCATTCAAAGACCACTGTTTTGTATGCGCTGATGAGATAACAGCAGAGTTTATAGCAAAACAAAAATAGACGCGGTTGTGCAAGCGTAATGTTGTGTATAGTGTGCGGAAATTATCAATGAAAAATAGTATTTCAGAACTTGCTAGAGCTCGTAATGATGATTGGGGTTGAGCAATTGTTGAGCGTCTTGAGCATGTGAATGATTTGGTCGCAGCCGATGCACAGTACCACAATTCCTGCATGAAAAAATTGTATCAAGCACCACCAGCTCAAGATATAAAAAAAGGTCCTTATGCAAATAAGATCGATACTGCGATGCAGTTCATTTATTCTAATCTTGAGCAGAATTCCGATGAGTGCCAGTTTTCTCTGGACGAATTGATAGCCAAAATTGAAGGTGATTATCGTCTATACATAAAAACAGTGAAAGCACAACTCATCAAAAAATACAGTGATGATATTTTAATTTCCGTCACTGCCAATAAGGCTCCGGTGGTTTGTTTCCGAAATACAGGTTTAAACTATTAACGGAAGCCTGGTACAATCAAAAAAGTGATGACAATGTAGAAGAACGTCGGCGTATTGTAAAAATAGCAGCAGAAATTGTTATAGAGGATATTTGTTCTACGATCTATGAGACAAAACATTATCCTCCATCAGATAATTTTTTTCAAGACTCTGAGCCAGATATACCTGAAACTTTACTCGTTTTCCTAGATGGAGTGATTTTAAGAAAGAAACGAGCGTCTTTTGAAAAATGGAAGAAGAAAAGCGTTGCTCTCGCCCATTCTATAATTGCAGCAGCAAGGCCGAAATCTTTTATATCATCATTACATTATCGGACTAGCTGCATTTTTATTTCATAAGTATGGATCTCGGCGATTAATAGATGTATTATCATCTCTTGGATTTTGCTCTTCATATACCGAAGCAATGTTGATCGACGTTTCATCTATTATGCACGCACCGTTGAATATCGATCATAACGCATTTTCTCAATTTGTTTTTGACAAAGCTGATTTCAATACGCAGATATTAGATGGTAATAACACTTTCCATGACATGGGCGGTATCCATTGTGTAACACCTACAACTGCTATCGCTGCTAGGTTTGTTTTTTTTTTTTTTTAATTATATCTCGATAACTGCTGATGCGACCTATAATTTTTATATATGAATCGATAGTTAATTCAATTATGTACAACTTTTTTCCATATAATCTTTAGTTTTTGAGATAAAAGGGAGAAAATGCGAAAGTGGCCATTTTTAGTTCGCCATTTTGTTAGCACAGGTTTGCCAATGTTAACATCGAGATATGTTTTTTAGGATGGCCAAATATACACTTTCCAATAATAAAATCGCAGGTTACATTTTTTGCCAATAGGCAGTTTGTTTTTGTTTAATTTCCTTGGACTATCTTACTCACTATCGATTGCCAGATTGGTAGAAAATTAGAGTATTTTTCTAAAAATACTGTTTTTAGGTTCGTACTCTATTATTATACCGTATCATCATAAGAATTTCTATTTTCTGTACGTCAGTAAGTTTTATTTTCAGTTAAAATAACTGCGAAGTGACAATGTAATACAATGTAACAAAGGGTTACTTCATTGAATCGAGTATGTTGATAAATAATTATTAAATTTTATTTCGAGTTTTAACTGTGAAAAGGTGGAAAACAGTTACATCTATGTATACGACATATAAAAGAAAATATTTTTAGAATTTTACGGGCATTCTCAAAATGTAAAAAAATTGGAAGTCCCTATTAAAAAATTAAAGTTGATTAAAGCACACCTTCTTTCGGGTTACCCTGTAAAATGTAATATATTGGAACAAAATCAATATATCCGAACGATTTTACGAAAAAAAAAATAGCGGTTTTTTAAAAAATGAATTTTTTACAAACGTTACGTACTTTTTCAATCATTGCATTTTGTTTTTTCTTCTCCCTAAGAAGATAATTTCTGATAAACATATTAGTAAAAAGAGCACATCCACTACTTTATGTCTATTTTTTTAAGTTTATACTGCATAATTCTATTATGTAACTCGTAATAAATCTAATTTTCGATTTAAACAAGTACAACGTAAAAAAAAATAGATGCTATAAAAGCATTATTTCAACTTCAGAAACTTTTAATTAGAATTTTCCCAAATCGGCTTAATTTGATGTCAATTAAGGCCCTTATCGGATTTTGTTAAAATATTCGCAGCGGGGGAATTAATAAGAATGTATTTTGTGCTCAATGTAATTTAAAGAAAATTATTTTTTCCAAAAAAATATTCTAAAAAATAGAGGATAAGGCTGCTGATGGAGAGATTGGCACGATTAATTAATATAGTAAAAAAAATTATGAGAATAATTATTTAAAGATGTCATTGTTATTGACAACGTATTTTAATAATTAAAAAAATAAATATTTCGATTTAATTCGAATAGTTTTGAAAAACTACCTATTATTTAATCCTTTACAATAATTAAATATTTCGTTCGCCAATATGCTTGGTATGATATTTTCATCATATATAATTTGTGATATTTTTTTGAGAAGACTAAAGAAGTTTTTAATATATATCGTTTAGTTTTGTTGCAATTTACAAGTTAAAGTTCCAAACAAAAATACCCATCAGCTGCGGTTATCCAGGTCGATAGTTTGTTTTGGGCTTAATTTTTTTTTTCAATATTTATTTTTAAGGTATGATTTTGGAAAAGTTTGCGAGGATAGTACCTTTTGGAAAAAATTAAATTTAATTTGGGAAAGTTTCAAATTCTTTATCTGGCAATTCTGTAGAAAGCCGGTTCCGCGGTTGAGTTGGCTCCTGTAAAACATGAAGATAGATCAATTGAAATGTTGACTATTTTTGGGAAAGTGTTTAAAACCATGCATAAGTACCTAATGTAGCCGAAAATATTCAAAATTATTTTTTTATTACAACTAGTACTTCAAAAACAACTACCAAGGAATAACGCTCCTTAATACTACCTACAAAATCCTTGCAAACATTCTGTTAGAAAGAACCAAATCGTACACAGAAGAAATCATTGGAGAGTATCAATGCGGATTCAGACCCGGCCGATCTACTGTTGACCAAATATTCACTATAAAACAAATAATGGAAAAATGCTGGGAGTTCGATCGAGAGCTTCATCAGGTGTTCATAGACTTTAAACAGGCTTTCGATAGAGTATGCCGGATGAGACTGTGGACAGCGATGCAAGAACTTGGCTTTCCTAAAAAACTAGTCAACTTGATACGGATGAGTATGGAAGGACTACGATGTAAGGTAAGAGTTGGGCAACAGTACTCGGAGACATTTGAGATTAACAATGGACTGAAGCAGGGAGATGCACTCTCACCACAACTCTTCAACGTAGCTTTAGAACACATAATCAGAAAAGCAAGAATTGATACACCGACTTCCATATTCCATCAAGAAGGACCAAACTTACTGCTGGCATTTGCAGACGATGTAGATCTAATAGAAAACACAAGAATAAAAATGAAGGAAACTTTCATCAGGTTCGAGAAGGAAGCAGAGAAGATGGGGCTACAAATAAATGAAAACAAAACTAAATATATGTACACGAGCCGCAATATTCGAAACAGAGACAGAATTGGACAGAACATCACCATCGACGACTACAACTTTGAGCGCGTCAGAGAATTTAAGTATCTTGGAACAACAATAACTGAAGATAATAACGGATCACAAGAAATAAACAATAGGATCCAAGCTGGGAACAGATGAAGCTACTCCCTTCGAGACTTGATAAAATCGAAACAACTAACAAGACGAACAAAGATAAATCTATATAAAACAGTTATAAGACCAGTAGTGATGTACGGCAGCGAAACTTGGACAATAACAAAGGCAAACGAAGAGCGACTGCGAGTTTGGGAGAGAAAAATCCTAAGGAAAATCTTTGGTCCGTTACTGGATGAGGCAACGGGACAATATAGAATAAGAACAAACAAAGAGTTAGAAGAGTTATACGCAGACGCCACCATGGTAAAAGAAATAAAGTCTAGAAGACTCCAGTGGACGGGCCACCTCATAAGACACTCTAACGAAAGAATAGTGAGACTGGTGTGGGAAGAAACCCCAACTGGAAAAAGACCACTTAGACGACCCCGGCTCCGGTGGCGGGATAATATAGCAGCAGACCTTAAAACTATGGATATAGAGAACTGGATGGAGCTAGCAAAGGACAGAAACCAATGGAGGCATATTGTCAAGTCGGCTAAAACCCACACGGGGTTGTAACGCCACGGAGTAAAGTAAAGTAAAGTACTTCAAAAATCATAAATTTTAAATTCCGTTTCAAATTTCCCTCCAAAACGCCAATACTTGTGGATTGACCGTTGTTACGTTACACTACTGACAAGGATATATAAATTTAAAAATAATTTTTTATAATTTTTGTGATAAAAGATGAGTTCTAAGTTATTTTAAGTGTTGTGCGGTGCCTCAGTACAAGTACTACAAATAAAACACCTGAAAAGTTATTTATTCCACGCTCCTAAAATAATGGGAAAATGTGGCTTCAGCTAGCTTGGTACTACTCGTTTTATTTTAGCTTTGAGTTTATGAATACCTATAATTACTATTATGTATTCATTATCGGCTGCGGAAATAGCAATTCTTGATAAATTACTTACATGGAGGTCTTTATATTTCTAAATTCAGTAGAGCAGAAGTTACTGTTTGTTGCGAAGAAATTGGCCACTATAAAACAATCAATTCTCGACAAATTCAAACTATTTGCCTTAATAAACCGACATTCCATCATGAGAAAACTTATTAGAATCGTTTTCAAGCAAATTTCGAAGAAATTACATGAAAATCACTATAAAATATTAAATAGGCAACGTAGCCCTTGATAGCGATCACAAATGTGATATAAAACCAAAAAATTCATATGTCAAGTTCGTGACAGCGATGACGGCTGTATTCTTTAGAGCAATTATCAAATGATCCAAGTGAATATGCATTTACTTGTCATTAGGTGGAGGTGATTATAATTACTTCAAGTGATAGTAATGAAAGTAATAATAGCTCGAAAGAATAAAGGTATGAGGACGGAGTGCCAGGGATGACATTAGTATGGAGTGACATCATTCACTTTGATTGGTGTTCGTTGTTACGTGACTTCAAGGAGATTTAATTACATTTTAATTGTTAAATAAAAATAAAATTCCTTAAAAATAGAGAAAAATATTGTGTTTTTTAGGATTTTTATTATGGAAACTACCGTTACGCGGTAAAATTATATTTTTATTTGATTACAGTCAACATCACAATTATTTTCGCAGCAGCAGTTTTTTTAAGATATTGCTGTGGAACAAAAATAAAGCCGATGAAGCTTCGACGGAGGATACTAATAATTTGAGAAAATAATAAAAGAATTAAAACCTAAAAGTAGAAATATTTTATTGTCTTCTTCCAAAGAATAAGTATAATATATTGATTTCCCAGAATATCCAAATTTGATCTATATACCCTTCTACTTTCAGTTAGATGCATGATTACTGTGGTACAAGTAATATGGATGATAATGCATTCACAAAAAATATTTAGTTCCCGTATCCGATGAGATGTGATGTGGCCACTAAAATATTTAACAACTAGTAAGCAAAATTTATCCAAATTTCAACATCAATCAATTTTGATAAACTAAGCACTTTTATCTTTTTACGAAGACTTCCTTTCTTCTGAAATATCGAATGATATCTTGTAAGCAACAAATCACTTTAGAGCCTTGCTTTTTTATCCAACATAATACTTTGAACACTGGAATAATACCTGAAGAGTGGAAGAAAGGTATAATTGTCCCCATCCACAAGAAAGGGGATCGATTAAATTGTTCAAACTATAGAGGGATAACACTATTAAACTCAGCGTACAAAATATTATCTAATATATTATTGAAGCGAATATCACCCTATGCTGAAGAGAACATCGGTGACTACCAATGCGGCTTTAGGCCTAACAGATCCACGGTGGACCAAATATTCACAATACGCCAACTCCTGGAAAAAAGCTGGGAATTCAACAGAGATGTACACCAATTATTCATCGACTTCAAACAGGCCTATGACACCATAATACTAGAGAGTATTTGGATTGTCATGGAAAGCATGGGGATACCAAAAAAACTTATTAGTCTAACGAAACTATGTGTCAACAATACCGAATTATGTGTAAAAATAGGAAACCAAATCTCTAGCAATTTCACAGTTCGAAGTGGTCTGAAGCAGGGGGACGGATTATCTCCACTTCTGTTCAATATCGTACTCGACATGGTAATCAAGAAAGCGAACATTAATACCGAAATATTCACAAATCAGGGACCACAAATGTTGCTAGCCTTTGCAGATGATATTGACACAATAGGACAAAATACTGTAAGAGTCAAGGAAAGTTTCCTACAAATCGAAAAGGAGAGTCAGAAAGTGGGCCTTAAAATTAATGAAGATAAGACCAAATATATGCATGTAGCACGCAATCTCCGCAGAGATAGAATCAGACAAAACGTAACAATGGAGGACTATAACTTCGAGAATGTCCAAAAATTCAAATATTTGGGAACTGTCATAACATCGGATAACGACATGACAGAAGAAATAAAAGCCAGAATACAGAGTGGTAATAGATGCTTCTTTTCTCTGCAAACGCTGATAAAATCAAAAATCCTGTCAAGGTCCTCAAAGATAAAAATCTACCAAACAATAATAAAACCAGTGGTATGCTAAGGGTGTGAGACATGGACCCTCACAAGGCATAACGAACTTCTGCTTAAATGTTTTGAGCGAAAAATGCTAAGGAGAATATTTGGTCCTGTACAAGACCCAATTACGGGACAATACAGGATAAGAAGTAATGCTGAACTAGAGAGGTTGTACCATAGCCCAAACATAATAAAAACAATAAAATCCCAGCGACTGAGATGGGCAGGACACGTCCAAAGATCCCCTGACAACCGACCAATTAACGTGGTATGGAATCAAAACCCAACAGGAACTAGACCCCTTGGACGACCAAAATTAAGGTGGAGAGATAATATAGCCAAAGACCTACAAACTATGAGTGTCGACAACTGGAGAGAAGCCATGATGGACAGAGACCAGTGGAGGCAAATCGTTTCTGCAGCAAAGACCCATGTAGGGTTGTAGCGCTACTAGATAGATAGATAGATAATACTTTGTCGATTTTCTTCCGTTTTGACTCCCTTTTTACTGAAACCATATGAAAGCATTATTACTCACTCTCCATTAATCTTATCACAAAAATCGAGTGGTAATTCCTAACAGACATTGAGAAGTGTAAACATATATTGTATCATTTGGTATCAAAACTTTTAATATAACTAAAATTGGTGTAATTGGAAGATATGCATACATTTACAAACGTGCATAGAGATTTTACAATGCCATTTTGATAAATTATTACACTTTTTTCGAATAATAACAATCAAGTAGATAAAACATGTGTTTTTTTTGTTCTAGTTTACTTTTTACCTAAATTAGACACTCTTAGGGACTCAATTTTTGGATTTACAAAATTATATGATTTGCATATTCTTATTTTTATAATTTTTGCTATACGATTCGCCTTTATCCTATTGGTTCTAAGTTATCAATTGAAAAATACACTCTTATTCATCACTTAAATAAACAACAACTCTTACATGTGATTAAGAAACTTAATTTCCTAAAACTAATAAATTATAAATCCGTAGAATAATGACAAAGTTTTATCAATATTTTAATGAACTTCAACAAACCGTAAGCTCATAAATACCTAGCCAGAATGATTTTTACACATCAAATGCTAAAAACGCAAAACATTCTATGAAAAGAAATTTAAATTTCCTACATTTTAAGTCGATTTCCGACATCTTGACACAGCTACGCTACCACGCCATTAAAAAATTTTATTTTTTTGGCAAGCATAAATGTACAACGTTTTCTTTTTAAAGAAAATTGATATATATTTCATTTTAAATAATAAATAAATTCATCCTTATCTCCTAATTTTATTTTAAAATAAAAATCCGTGAATGCCTGGCAAAGTCAATAATTTCCCCATAAGTCTTAAGCGACACGAAATATGACTTTTATTTTCAAACTTACTGTCATCATCAATGCCTTAAATACAAAGTAAAACAATCTCAGCCGGAAACACGCCATTGTCTTTCTTCCTGACAAACAATTTCAATCAGCTTTGGACGTTGTTTACAGTCCGATTTGTTTGAAAGCCATTTGTAAATACATCAGATCGTTCTGTGTCGAGATTTCCTTTTCAATATTTCCTGATGCTGTAACACGTGCTAAACTTCTCAAGACTTAATTGTGCACTTATAGTTTCTATATGTTCATAGCTTTTAACTGTTAAAGTATATATTCTATGATTAATTGCTTCATATGTAAATTAAGCAAACGATTTTAATAAAAAATTATTTTAGTAAATAAATTGCTCAGGTAATTTTGATCATTCGTAATAAAAATATATTTGTATGCACCAAAAAAAGTTATAATTGGCGTAATTACTTTAAAATGTAAAGAAATCGAAACATATACCGGGTGTCAACGAATCTATTATACAAGTCATAATTTCTAGAGTATTATGTGTATCAAAATGAGAATTGGTACAGGTAAATGTTATGTGAAGAGGAGAGTTTTCGCATATTTTCCACATTCCGGTCACTTTCGGTTTCACCGGAAATGGCCCCGGTTTTGAATTCTTAAATAGAACACCCTGTATATTTTAACATCTTTGGATTTCTGAGACAATTCTAGATCAAAATAATGTGACATTTTAAAAACTTTTTACGGCTACTTCATTTTTTTAGAGCCACTTTTAAAATTGCATCTAGGTGACCATGATCGGACGCAAACTAATCTAACGGCCTTAGGTGATGTCACAAAAATACAATCGCAAAGTTTTAGTGACTAGTATGAAAGTCAGGAATTGGATAAAAAATTTAACAAAATTAACAAAAAACTAACAAAATAAACTAATAACTTAGACGACGCACTTAAAATATTTGAAAGTACAGTAGCTGAATTTGTTAAAAAGTTTAGTGTAGTAAATGTTCAAAGTGCATTCCTTCTTTTTCACGACACATTTCAGCTCGTTCAATTGTTTCTCTCAACACGTTTTGTAGCATTTGGGGCGTTATACTTCTAAATGCCCGTAAAATTCTTTCTTCTAATATTTCAAGAGTAGCTGGGGCTGCTCCATAGTAAACCCTTTCTTTAACATATCCCCAGACAAAGAAATCGAGCACAGTAAGATCCGGTGAGCGGGCTGGCCACCGTACCGGACCATTGGTTGCAATAATTCGATTATTAAAATGCTCTATTAAATAATTAAGAACTTCTCTAGTATTGTGAGGCGGTGCTCCATCTTGTTGAAAGTAACTTCGCCGTAAAACTGCTAAAGGTATATCATTGAGATGATTTTCGATTTCATTTTGAAGAAAACCTTAGTATGTAACCCCTGTTAACTGACCTTGAAACAATATTGGCCCAATTATTATGTTTCCAACGATACCAGCCCAGACATTGACGCCAAATCTTTCATAAAAATTGCCCTCTCTCATTTCATGTTGATTTTGTTGGGTCCAGTACCGAGTATTTTGCTTATTGAACATACCATTATTTGTAAATCGAGATTCGTCGGAAAATAGAATATAATCGATAAAATTTGGGTTAACTCTATGATTTTGAAGCAGCCAATCACAAAACACTACCCATCTATCGCCATCCTCAGTATACAAATGTTGATGTAACTGATATTTAAATTCTCGATATCCATGCTTTTTCAGTATTTTTCTTGCTGATTCATAACTTATCTGCAGTTCTTGACTAATTTTTCTTAACGAAACTGTTTTATCAACCTCAACCATAGCAAGTACGTTAATCTCAGTCTCTTCATTTATGATAAACCTCTGTTCCGCTTCTTGATTTCCTATTTGCCTAAAACGAGTCTCGACATACGGAAAATACTGATGGGCTGGATGTTGCCGATTCGGATATCTATGAGCATATAACTCGGCAGCATTCCTTGAATTTCAATGACACTCTCCAAATATTAATAACATATCCACTTTTTCACTTTGAGTATACATTATTTTAACGAAAATTTAAACTAAACTTAACGAAAATTAAGAAACTTTTACGGCTGTTCTTAGAGCGTATGTCACTGTCATTATCTACTTAAGTGAGTGCTTTGTTTTCCAAAGAAGACTTGATAAAAACAGTTACAAATTATCATGCATCATGGCTGTCCATGGCGCACTTGTCATAAGTAAATAAATTATCCAGTATTTTGCTTAATAATATTTAATTTCTGTTCTTATGTCTAATCCAATCGCAAATAAATTAATACCGTTAGATTCGTCAAAGAATGCTTTTTTCGACAAGTAGTTGTCAAAAAGAGGTCGCCATTTGAAAATTAATAGTTAGAAATGAAAACGTAATTTTGTCAACTTGTCTTATTCCTGTCTTTCATACCAGTAACTAAAACTAAAGATTAGTTTGCGTCCGATCATGGCCACCTAGATGCAATTTTAAAAGTAGCTCTAAAAAAATGAAGTAGACGTAAAAAATTTTTAAAATGTCACATTCTGATTTAGAATTGTGTCAGAAATCCAAAAATGTTAAAATATATAGGGTGTTCCATTTAAAAATTCAAAACCTGGGCCATTTCCGGTGAAACCGGAAGTGGCCAGAAAGTGGAAAATATGCGAGAACTCTCCCCTTCACATACCATTTACCTGTACCAATTCTCATTTTGATACACGTAATACTCTAGAAATTATGACTTGTCTAATAGATTCGTTGACACCCGGTATTGCCAGTATAAAATGCTCTGAATCTTGGAAATTCATAAAAATCATAAAGAAGACAGAAAATAGCATCTATTGAAATAATATGTGAAAACCAATGAAATATGCATTATCAGGAATTTCTAATTGAGAAAAGGGTTCGGTATATGGAAGAAATAGTTAGTAATGATGTCATTAAAGCTTTAAAAAAACTAAAAAAATAGAAAATCATGTGGACCTTAGGGTATCTGTACAGAACTACTAAAAAGAGGAGCAACAAAGCTTTTTTATATACTTACTTGCATGTTTAATAAATATATCAATGGTAAAGGATCCCCAACACGATGGAAAGAATGCTACATGATCTCAATCCACAAAAAAGGAAGCAAAAAAAATTGCCAGAATTATCGAAGCATTACGGTAACTAGCACAATGAGTCGACTCTAGGAAAAAATACTTTGAGAACTTGTTGAAAAAATACAATGAGAAAGCTTTTCTCGAAAATTTATAATGTTATTTATTTAAAATTATCTAAATCTAAAAGACATCTACACACTAAACAAACTATAACATTCGATATATAAACTTTGAATGAGATTTCTCTCAATTTTTTTTGTTCGCCTAGTAAGACATTTACTACAAGAATATATTTTCCTCTAATAAAAACTGCCAATAATTATTTCACTTTTTTTAGGTTGTGGAGGTCAAGCTATATTTATGATGGCACTGGCTTACTCAGGTTGTAACGCCATGATGGCCATAGTATTTTTAACAATGGCAGTCGCAGTTCACGGATCAGTATCTACTGGCCCTCTGGCGAGTGTTGTAGATATCAGTCCAAATTATGCAGGTAAGTTTGAATAGATTAAAATAGATATGTGCTACTTTTCTTACAACTATCATTCTTAACTTTGTGAAAGAAATTTTAATATTTGGTATGAAGATAGTAGAATGTTTAGTAAAGACTTAGTTTAAGAAATCTTTGACGAGTTATAGGGTATTTAATGTATAGTTTTGGATCTGAAAAATATCTAAATAAAAATATATCTGCGAGTGCCTTAAATGACACTCCACGTATTATAATATTTTTCTTTAAATGTCTTTGATTTTTGATAAAAAGTCCTTTACCTGTATTCAATAGTTTTTAAAATTAGAGCTGTGAACGAAAAATGAAAGAGATGACATGATCATAATGAATAATTTTTCAAAATTCCTGTTTGCTGACTTCTCAAGATAATACAGAAATAACTGTAAAAATTAAATCGACTACGTTCTTATCAATGACCGATATAAGAGCACCATAAAAAGTGTCAAGACGTACCCAATTGCAGCTGTATTATCTGACTACAACCCTGTAGTGAGTAAAATAATAATTTGACTAAAATCACAAACCACCAAAACGAGATGCGACAGACTAGATATCTCTCAATTAAAAAAAAAATAAACTTAACGGAAAGTACGAAAGAAAAAACAAATGTAAAATAAAAAAACTTCATAAATGCTCTAATAGATCCCAAAAAAGGAATACTTAAAATTCGGAAACAACAAGCGAAATAAAATTGGATTACTCCAACTCTTGAGGTTGATATAAATGTCACAAAAATAGCATAGAAGATAAAAAAAAATCAAAAACGAATTGGAACAGAAATAAAGAGAGCTGGATAAAAATGATACAAAGATAAATGTTGGAAAATAGAGGAGCTATAAATAAAACAATACAAACTTGTTAAGAGCTAATGAGAATACAAAAAAGAAAATACACTAATGAGTAAAAACGTACAAGTACAACGAGATTCTGACGAAAAGCTGAAAGAATGGAAAACATATATTATATATAAAGATAAAAGATCTGTTAAGAGAATAGTGGACTAGAATTAATCAAAGAAGAAGAAATAAAAGATTATAAAAGTGGAAAATCTAAAGTTTCAGACACGCTGCCAATTAGTCAACAAGTCAAATGAATGTTTTATAGCAAACGTCTTGTCTAATATCATATATTCGACAGATATAAGACCCCAACTATCGTAATGCTCCTTATACGGATGAATGCGAAACTGGGTACAGATCATCGCACAGTTATTCTTATTAGTCACACCCTGAAAATAATGCATCGTCAAATATATGAACAGTAGGAGTAAGACATCAATGAAACTCAGTCCGGGTTCAGAAGTAGACTCAGGACAAGAGACGCTCTGTATACACAATGTTAAAATTAAAGATCTGTATCTTTATTTTATCGACAATAGTAAAGCTTTTAACTAAGTTTGCTACGACTATCTTATTACAGTGTTTGTAAACAAAAACTTGGATGGAATAATATTAAAATTATCAGTAATTTATATCTGTGTCAAAAAGAAGTTACGAATATAGACGACAATATTGCAGTATGAATAGAAATAAAAAAAAAGGAATCAGGCAGGGATATGTGCTTTCATATTTAATATACTCAAAAAATCATGAAAAATGCACTCGCATATGAAGCAAGAGGATTTAAGGTATTTGGAACACTAATAAATAATATAATATAGGCAGACGATATAGTATTATTAGCAAGTATTACTTAATATAAGTAAGATTTTCGAACAAGTTTTATATGAGAGAACTGTATCATTTCTGGATAAGTTTTCTGTAACATCAGATATTTCTAACATTGTTCCGTGTCCTTATGGTTTTTTTTGTGGTACTTATGGGAATATATAAAGACTTATCAATCTAGCAATACTAGAAGAATTACAAGCGATAACAATATAGTAATGACAGCCAGTAAAGAATATGGAATATTTTTAAATATTGAAAAGACTCTATAGATATATTCAGAAAGAAGAAAAATACACACATCCAGGTACGAGCATCAATAAAACGAAAAATTAAATAACGAACAGATAAGCATTAAAAACTTTTATAAAATTGAGAGTGGTGGAAATAATACGAATCTGGAGTAACAACAAGGTTAATAAGATGCTATGTACTGTTTGTATTACGGAATGGAGGAGACATGGTCTTTATAAGATATATAAGAAAGTTGGCGGCACTTGAGTTATTGATATATAAAAGAATATTATGGGCAGAAAGAATAAACGAATAAAATAAAATTAAATTAAATTACAATCACCATAAAGGAGAGAAAGCTATAAAACTGGGGATATAAAATGAGAGAAGAAAATTACCAAATATTCCAAGTAATAATTCAAGGAAAGATCTATCCATAGGAAGAAGAAGAAACTCATGGCTGAAGAACCTTAGAGAGTGGTTTGCATGCAGTAACAACGAGTTATTTAGAGCAGCGGTCTCAAAAATCAGGATTGCCTTGATGATTGCCAACCTTCGAAGCGGAGACGGCACCTAGAGAAGAAAGATCTAGAGGAGAAGAAGCGTTGGGAAAAAACATCACTCGTGGTTGAACAACTTAATTGTACTGTGAATCAACTGTTTATATCAACCGCTTCAAAGATGATGAATGATGATTGCCAATTTGGCAACAAAGATGGCATCTAAAGAAGAAGGAAAAAGGTTTTGGATATTTCAATCATTTATTTGCCTTGTAAAATTTTTAGTCGTAGAAAACCAGAAACTAGTTCATTAGTAAGTTAAATCCATTTGATAATATTGATAAAATATAAAAGTTTTGACCACACTAAGAATTATAATAATTTTTTTATCATAATTAATGATTTACAGAAATAAACTAATTAATAGCGATTAATTATTCCTCCAAAGCAAATGATCAAATAAATTTCTGCCTTGTTGAATTCATATATTAATTAATTTTCTTATACCTTCCCTTACTTTTGATAACATATTTTAAACGACCGAAAACTCATGAGAAAATACAAGTAGAACTTTGACGTCTGTTCAAATACCTAATTTAAAACGAAATTCCGCATTATACAGTCCATTCATTTAACAATGTAAAAGGAATAAGATTTTCTGAAAATGCAAGTCCATTTAATCAAGTTGACTATGCAATTTACATGCTGTCGAATAGAGATTGGGGCGAAATTTTCCTAAATATGTTACCCCAAAGTTTAGTTGCTTGAAGGTAAATCAATTTGAGTAGTTTTGATGCAATAATCGTTAAGTAATTTAGGTCTTCGTAAATGCAGAGGATATTGTTATAGCTATTTTAAATCTCGTGTCTCTATTTGGGGATTTTATAATTTAATTAGTTTAATAGAACCTTGAAATTTCGTATCGTCATTGATGACAGTGAAAACATCAAACTTTTCATAGATTTTTTTTGCGTATCCCTATTTTTGAGCAGTACGATACGAATTGAAAGAGTGGCGGTCTCGAAAGGTTTTTTAAAAAAAAATACTTTCTCACAAATTGCTACGTTGGTATTTTTACACCAAAATCTTACAGTTAAATGAGAAGACATTTAATAAAACTCCAGTGAATATGCCAAGCTAATCCCTGTACTCAAGAATAAGAGGGGTATTCAGGACGCCACTACATCTGTAGCTAGGTTGAAGGCAGTCGCCCTTCACGATATCGTTAGGAACTACCTTTCAACTACACTCCTATAGATACTGTCTACGATTTTCCTTTAATTTCTTGTTCTTGGGCGCCAGCTAGCTCACGCTAAAAATTAGACTCACTTATATGAATATTAGTAAAGTTAAACACTCCCACACAGTTGTAACTTTTTATTTATTCACTTTTAAACAATAAGTATTCAAAACTTCTTCAAAATAAAAGTTTAAAACTAACGCTTTTTATTATTCGATGCGCCGTTCTCCAAATTCACCTCTTGTTCTCCTTCTCCGAATGCCGGTGGCGACATCTCTTAGCATCTTATCAAAGATATATTTACAGGGTGATTATACAAGTTTCGACGACACGCCCCCCCCCCCTTTGAAGAATGGCGCGTCGTGGAAATACAATAAACAAATATAAATATATAATTTATATCTAAAGGTAGTATTACAATCACTAGTCATCTTTCCGATAGCACAACTACAACTTACACAATTTCCTAATAGAAAAGTATACATATTTAAATACATTTTCCTTCATGTACAACACGAACATAACTTTTTCTTTCTAACGCGCTTAGTTTTTCGAACATTAGGTAACACATTTTCCTTCTTATTTAGAGTACTAACAGGTGAATTAATTTGAACAGGTTCTTCTGGATTCCCTCGGTGTTCTTCCAACCACTCGGAATCAGCACTAGGTACATTTGTTTCTAGTGGCACTGACACCTGGGAGAAGGTATCCATATTTTCTTCACTCATTGACCCGAAACTCAAGGGACCAGCTTCTTCAGCTCCAGACTCATTAGCTTCTTGAAGTTCCATTTCATCAAGATTTGGTCTACCATTTGGAGGTTGGGCCGGTCTGAGATCATCAATATGAATAGGAAGGATTTGATTATCTCGTTGAATATCGTATATTACTGTACTCTTAGCTCCATCAATCGAATATGGACCTGACCACACCGGGTCAAACGGATGCTTACCCTATCGATTATCCTTTACCCATACTTTATCGCCAACACGTAGCTGAGGGCATTTTCGGGATTGCGGAGTACAGTATTTTTCTTGATATTTGTCTTGCTGAATCATGATTTCCTCGTTTCGTTCTTGTCTTGTTTTAAAAGCAGCATCATACTTTACATTAAGTTGCTTAGGTAGTTGCCAATCACCCGGCTTGGGTAAATCATAATCAAAAAGAACTCTACTAGATGTAGTGTTGCTAGCAGCATTTTTCCGGGTTCGTATGACAAATAAGGCCTGACTTAAGTATTTCTGCCACTGACGTTTTGGTTTGTCAGCCATTAAAACTCTTAAAATCTTTTTGAGCTCTTGTTTCACAAATGGATTAATATTTTGTTTATCGAAGTTGCGCTCCATAATAACAGTTATGTCAGTTAGGTATATATTTTTACAGTCCTATCCCAAAACAGTCACAATCAGCTTCTCGCACGAAAGCACTCAGATGCCCCACGTTCGGGCCGCCATATCTACGATTTTCCTTTAATTTCTTGTTCTTGGGCGCCAGCTAGCTCATGCTAACAATTAGACTCACTTATATGAATATTAATAAAGTTAGACACTCCCACACAGTTGTAACTTTTTATTTATTCACTTTTAAACAATAATTATTCAAAACTTCTTCAAAATAAAAGTTTAAAACTAACGCTTTTTTATTATTCGATGCGCCGTTCTCCAAAATCACCTCTTGTTCTCCTTCTCCGAATGCCGGTGGCGCCATTTCTTAGCATCTTATCAAAGATTATTTACAGGGTGATTATACAAGTTTCGACGACAATACATAATATACAGCTTTTCAGGTATCCCGTGTATGTACTGAGTTCTTCTCAGATTTGTAGGACAGCTGACGTTTCGGTAAAATCTCATTAACCATTTTCAAAGCTCACTGTACGGTGTTTGTGACGTAGGTGCTATCGGTCTCGTGTATACCTAGGGCGTATTCGTTGGCTGGATGGTTCTGGCAATCATATTGAGAGTTTTATTGCGTGTCATTGGCTCCGTTGCCAGTGTTTGGGGTCGTGTTGCCGCAGTAGGATCCGTTTTCTTACTACCTACTACTAATTGATGTTTCGTTAGCAAGTTTCTCCAAGTATTAGACAACCGCTGACTGTCGCCTCTAGTTTTGACTGTTGTTACGACTATTACTGTTCACCGAAATCAAGTGAAAAAGCTGCGATAAAAGCCGGTAAGGCTCAAAAGAATATCTTCAAAACTGACAA
The DNA here is from genome assembly GCA_034092305.1 of Diaprepes abbreviatus. NCBI lineage: Eukaryota > Metazoa > Arthropoda > Insecta > Coleoptera > Curculionidae > Diaprepes > Diaprepes abbreviatus. The sequence continues at coordinate 8,867,819 of JASJET010000129.1, forward strand.
GAAGAAGAAACACAAAAAGAAGGAAAGTTATGTTTACAAGATTTTGGAACAAATTTATCGGAAATTTCCAATAAAACTATGTCCATCATGAATTCATTCGTGAATGACATCTTTGAATTTATCGCTGCCGAAGCTTCTCGTTTGTCACACTACAACAAGAGATCTACAATTCCCAGTAGAGAAATACAAACCGCTGTAAGACTTCTATTGCCTGGTGAACTAACTGAACACGCTATTCGTGAAGTTGAGTTTCTTTGCAATTTCGATGGCTTCCTTTATAACTCTAGTGGACAGATTTTCATATCTCGATATCATTTTTGTTCCTCAAAAGTTAATCTTATGTTCTGTGTTTCACAAGTCTTGGACCAGTGCAGAAGAAATTGTTTTATGCTTGACATCGTTTATATGTTTTTTTGAAAGAAATTTCAGCTCAATAATGACCGCGGGCAACAACAGTTGGATGAAATAAATTCATTAATCATTTCCATTTTCATTTTAAAATTATACAAGGAACCCATTAGTTATTTTTAAATTAAAAAATATATTTCCTGTCAACCATCACAGACATAGAACAGGTAATAAAAAAGTTTTCTGCAAAAAAAGTAAACTATTTTAACAATTATCGATTTCCTGAAAGTTAAGGAACCATGTCGATTAGATGTCGCTAAAGCAAGTTATAAAACAGAAAAACGATGTTTTTGGTAAGACTTTATACAAACTTCTCTATAAAATAAACTCATAGAAAGCAGCATATAAGATTTATAGTTCAATTTAAGCAAAACTTTAACAAATAAGTGCTCATAATTTATTATGTTATACTAAGATCTCCGCCATTACTGTGACAGCACATGTATAGCAAGATGAATTATTGGGGCAAATGATAAGCATGGCAAGAAAATCTATTTAAGCCTTGAGTGTTGTAAAGTGATTATCCTATTCGCTTTATATATACATCCTAAACTACTGTGTATTTGTTAAACGATTCCTATAATACAGGTATCATTTATTTTATTTAGGATCTGTCAATTTTACAAACCTTTTTTCTAAATTAAGCTTATTATCTATATAGTGTAAATTGCTATTATTTTCGTATACGAATGGTTTTTATTAGCTAGTTTAATGGGAGCTACTTCTGCTAAAATACGCAAAAATTCGATAATTAATTTTCTGACTGATTTTGTCCCAAAATATTCCAGATTTTTATATAGATTGTATAATAACATTATAATTGTCTATTGCTCTAGTTGGTCACTCCTCAGTTGCGTTCTCATATACCGAGTGATTGTTCGGGAATTTTATCGATGGATTGTGGAAGAACTATAATTAAGAAGAATCTGAAAATTTGACAGTGTACTAACATGCATGGGGCACAGTGGGCTAAAATATCTTCAAAATGGCGGCACTTCCAGTTATACTGGAAGTAAATGTCAACTTGCTTATTTTAAATAAGACACCCTGTATATTATCGCATTTTTGATTTTTACATATAATTCTAGACATATTTTATGTATAATATTCTATACTTTAGTCTCACCTTTTTACAGATATTTAAATTTTTATGTCAAAAATTACGATTGCAGACCAAATTTAACTATAAATTTTTCCTATGAAGAAGTATTTATTATTTAATTTGGGTTAGTTTTCTTGTAGACGAAGATCGACTTTAGTAATCTTTTTATGATATTTTGAAAATTACTAGTAGAGAGTGGTCAAAAAAGAAGAAAAAAAAAAGTTTTTTTTGAGTCGCTCCAATAGTGGGAATTGCGTCGATTAAACAATCCATTTTTTGTAAATTTGGCTTTCGTCTGACTAAATAATGTTATCCAAAGAACCAGCATTTTCTTGTGACCGAAGTAAAATAAATTGACATGGCTCTACTCTTCGTGGAAAATCAGTGCCTTTTAAATGTTGTACTATGGAATATACATAGGGATGAAAATTGTGTTTCTATAAAGACTTTAATGCGACTTGTCTTGTAGATATTGTTGAATATGCGGCGAAATTACCAAAAATTATAGTTTCAATATTTTCATTATTAACAACTGGTTTATTTCTATTTCTTATTGATTTCAAGGATCCAAAATTCTTGAAGTTTTTTATAATCCTTTTAACAGTTGGTGATGTTGGTTTCTGGTTCAGCGGATGTAGGATCGCGAATGTATCGCATATTCTTGAAATAACTCTCTCACATTCTCCAAAATTTACTAGAAAAACACCCTGTATAGTCTGACAAAGAACGGTTGTGCAAACTCGTATGGGTTGCGGGTAATTCAGATATACACGGGAACTAAAAAGCAGATCGTTTGACAAAGATGGATTCCGCGGCTGTACCATACGGACCTCCACCAATTCCACCTTTTTCAGTTTCTGTTGATAAGAAAAAACTAAAGTTATTGCTGAAAATCAATTTTACGAAATTTTGGAGGAAGCGCGTAACTTACTAGGAAGCTTCTCTCTCTGAGGAGAAAACCCGAGTGAATCGTGGTGAAATTATTGACAGGGACCATTTCCTGGGAGAATGCCCAGCTTTCAATGTACTAAGGTATATATAATAATATCACCTGAAGCTGGGAACGTTCAGTTGATTTCGCCAAGATAATTGGTCTTGAAAGACTTGCAGTTATGGTGGAATGTAAAGGACCCAACGAGACCTACGCATCAAAGATCAAGTACCGCCACTTTTTCTTCATTCATTTATTTATTGACCTTAGTTGGCGCCGGTAAAATATTGACGGTTCTTTGATGGATGTAGAGCTGTATATTCACATAAAAACACTCATAATTCGCTCAAATCAGATTTGGCAAAAGAATTTAGTATAGGCAATTACATTATTGATGAATGGAAATATTTACATATGAATACTCTAGCTGTTATACCCATTGCATAAGACTATGTTAATAATCCAATCAAAGCTGATATGCAAGTATTGAAATTCAGCCACAAAAATTGTACTAGATGAAAAATTAAAGAATGGAGAGGATTAAAGCCTGTTTATGTAAAAATGAAAAAACAAAGTAATTTTTGAAAATGTTGTCACCAATTTGTCCCCTCTTTTTAAATTTTCTGTCGTAAAAGTATCCAAAAATAAAATTATTCACAATGACACGAAATATAAAAAATTCAAATATTCACCATTGTTTAACTAGCAAACTACCTAAACGATGAAGTTTTGTTCAAAGATGGTTTTAATGAAGAGATCAATAATTATGACGAGCCGGAAGATCATTTTCCATAATCAAAATCCAATCTCACAATTTGACCGTTTAAAATAGAAAATAATAGAGATAAAGATTTGTTTTGATAACACTAGAGCTTCTCAGGTTATCGTTAACAATGAACTACCAATAAAAATTCTATACATATAGTTAATCGATAAAATATATGTACCTTAAGCAGCATAAAAGATTTATAAGCAAATTTAAATGCTGCAAAACTTTAATAAATAAATAATCATAAACAGCATGTTTATTATCCTTAGTAGTTCTATCATAATATTCATATCCGTTAATAGTTGAAGTGTTGACAATGGCTTACTGGATTTAAGTATAATAAATTGAAGCATATTTATCAAAATATTTAGCTTGGATATAAATGATGAATATTTATTTAAATAAAACTTCCATAGCTGTGTGGATAATTATTTGAAACAGATTTATAAATGAGCTGATGGATAATACCTATATACAGGGTGTCCGGGAAAATATGGGAAATCTCCCGGATATGGAAATGAAATACATGAAAGATACAAACACACATAATTCTTGAACCACCAGGTAGACTTAATTTTTTTTTAATATGATGTACACAAAGTAAGACCCCTCAAATTACTATCTAAGAACGTTTTGTCAATTACTCACAGCTGCAAGGACGCACTAGCTGTGACACTCATGATCCCATTTTTTTACGCCCTGTATGATCAAAACTTTGGACTACGTTTTTTACATACCTTTAACTATTGACTAAAAATTAATTACTTTTCATTCATGTTGCTAATCCTAACCGTTTTCGAGAAAACAGCATTTTACTTACATCATGTATTTGGCATATTTCGATACACAAAAGATACACCTTTGTTCCTATCAAATGTTCAACCTTCAACTTTATGATAAAAAAATTCGATCCAAAATTAAATTTTAACTCCTTAGTTAAAAATTTATAATTCTGTGAATTGCAGTTCGACCTAGGTTCGCAAAAAATATGCGTTTTATTTTATCGGCACCAAAAATAAAGTTTTGTTGTTGCAAACGTTGCTAGGTATGAAATAAATAAATCTCCTGCATTTTAGAACTTGTCAACTGTCACATCGCTGACACATTGATTCTTTACTTGGATATTAATTTACTGATTTTTGGATTCCGTGGTGAAATTAATTGTGAAATAACTGGAAATATGGAATGCACGTTTATTAAATATGCAGATATGCATCTGATATAATCTTGCATCTTGCAATGTTTTGGACGCCAGGAGGTTATATCACGACAGATCCTAATCGTACTCTTTCAGGCCAGGAAACATCTCAACGAGTTGACCAACGTCTAAGAGAAAATGGTAGGCGATTCCAGTTAATAAGGCAATATGATTAAATTTCTGCATAATTTTAGGAAATTTTGGGAAAAGATCTACTGATGCTGGTCAGAAAATAACAGTACGTATGCCGCAATTAGAGAAAAATATTTTAAATACTGTAGATTACATTCCTTCAACGAGCACTCGATTAGATCAGCAATGGAATAATGTTAACTTCATTAGCATTATTCTCGTCACGGATGAAGTAGGGTTTACCAAAAATGGTGTCATAAATTTAGACAACTCACATGTATAGGCTGATGAAAATTATCATGCAACATTTGTTTTGCATCATCAACATCAGTTCCAATCAATTAATGTCTGGGAAGGAATCATTGAAATTTTTTTAATGGACCATTCGTATTGCCGGCAGGACTAAATAGAGAACTTTATTTGGAGTTCCTCCAGAACGCTTTTCACGATATAGTAGAGCACTTACCACTTGAAACCCTGTACTACATGCATGATGGGGCACCACCTCATTTCAACGTTGTTGTGTGGGAGCAACTGAATAACGTCTACCGAAACCATTGGATAGGTAGAGGAGGACCTATTGCCTGGCCTTCTGGATCTCCCGACCTAACGCCGTTGGATTTTTACGTGTTGGGACACCTCAAAACGTTGACGTATTCCACTCCGGTCGATAGTAGAAAGAAATTTCTACGGAGGATCACGTTTCATTGTGATCACATAAGGAACAATGTGGCCGGTACAGCAGTCCTCAATTAGTCGTGCCCGCGAGTGTATTAGACTTTACGGGGCCCATGTTGAAAACTCTTATAAAGTTTTTAACTAGGAGTTATTTTAACTTTAGATATGGTGACAGGGAAAATTATTCTTTTTCATTTTCAAGCCGACAGAAGTTAGGGGACTAACAATGTAAATTAAATGACGTTTTTTCGAAAACGGTTAGGATTAGTGACATAAATGAAGAGCACTTAATTTCTAGTCAATAGTTAAAGGTATGTTAAAACTTGACCCAAAGTTCTTCTCATGCAGGGCGTAAAAAATAATGGGGTTACGAGTGTCACAGCTAGTCCGTCACTGCAGCTGTGAGCAATTCACAACACTTTCTTGGATGATAATTTTAAGGGTCTTACCTGGTATACATCATATTAAAAAAAATTGAAATATACTTGATGGTTCAATAATTGTGAGTAAAAAAATTTGATTCCATTGCAGCTCTTGGGAACCCATATCTCCAAAAAAGAGGCCTAATGAAAAAAGTTTATATGAACTTTTAGTATTCCTTTCACGTGTTTTTTTCATATTCGGGAGATTTCCCATATTTTTCCGGATACCCTGTATATTCGCGAAGACATAGCAAAAAGCGCATTAATGTACTATAATAAAATTTGTTAATTTGCCAGATGAATAGAAAGTCAAATACTAGCAATATAAATATGCTTTATTCGAAGATCGGCCGGGTAATCATGAAGAGAATAAGAAATTAGGAAATATGATGATTAAAATAGAAGAAAATAGTTAAAATTGATAAGCTTTAAGTTGTAATATCATGCCCCCGTGTATTTGATATTTTTCAGATATCTACTATTCCTTTTTACTATCTTTAAACAAAAATTCCTTCAGTTGCTGCTCCTCTTTCATTCTTTGCTGATGCCACGAATTAGTGCTGCAATAACTTTCCTTCATTTTCTCTAATCAAGAATACGTAGTTAAAGTGGGTCGGGTTTAGATTAGTTGTACTGTATATATTATTGAGCAACATATCAAATTGACTATAAAACACCTTTTGTTAACGAGGACTAAAATATTTATGATAAAGCCAAATCTTGATAGCCGTTCTTCTCTTTAAAAAGAGACCCAGGTTATAATAGTCTTTTTCTAGAATTAGCCCAATTAAATTTTATTTAACAAGAGTCCATTAATTTCTACAAAACTAAATAAATTTCTTGTGTTTCTCGAATTACCTGAAAAATCAAAATTGTAAAAATAAATGACCTATTTTCTAATATATACTCTAACAACGAAAATCTGTTCTTTTACGTAATATTATTGTAACCTTTCTTTAATATACTTTTGCGCCTAGAAATTGAAATGGATGTATTCGCGAAACGTGCAAAAAAGTTTTTCCCGATATTGTTTGTTCTCAGAAGGATTTGCATTCATAAAGTATGTGACATAAAAGACATTAGAAGGCAAAGAACCGAATAAAAGAAAATCTGGTAATATCTTATGAAAACATAGAATAAAAAAGTAGGATAATAAAACGGCATCCATTGGGAAAACCAAAATATCCAAACTTTTCGAATTTATCACCAAGAAAACTAATAACACTTCTAAGGCACAATCGTAATACGGGCTATATTGTACGTGACGTAAAATTCCTTATATATATATAGGCTAGGTTAGTTTAGAACCTACAGAACAAAATAGCTTATTTACTCTAAATTTAGAGTAACAAAATGGAGAGTAAGTGAACCCTAACTAGAAATATAAAATTAGTTATTGCTGGTATTTCAAAGTCATATGTCGTTTGTTGGTAATCACTCATCATCTCCTGCTCTATCTATGATACCTTCCATAACTTTAAAAAAATTATTATTTCCTTAAAATGAGTCTTTAGAAGAGAAGAAAACAAGTAGACGAAGCAATCATACGCACAATATACGAACTGAATTCCATGTAATTAAAACAAATAACACTCTAACAGAGGAAATCCCACTATCCATAGGAATAAGAAAGGGTGATAGCCTAAGTCCAACACTTTTCAATGTAATCATGGACGAAATCATTGATGAGGTAAAAAGCACTGTGTAAGACCGATACTGACCTACGGCGCAGAAACAAGAAATGAAATAACAAAGACAAAACAAATTATGAGAACCACAGAAATGAAAACGCTGAGAATGATCACGGGAACAAGTTTAAGAGGTAGAATAAGAAACGCAAAAATACGCGAGGACAGCGGAGTGGGGGATGTTGTGAAGTGGGTTCGAAACCGTCATAGGCAGTGGAGAGATCACGTGGAACGAATGGACGATGACAGGCTAGCAAAAACCGTGATGAGAGAGAAACCAAACACCAAACGGCCGCCTGGACGGCCCCCCAAAAGATGGAGAGGCAGCTGGATTTCGACCTCAAACGAGGATCAATGAGGCATTGTGTAGATAATGAAACTTAGTTCTACCTAGAAGAAGAAGAAGAAGAAGAAGAAGAGTTTTCTCCAAGCGCTATGCATTGATGCATTTTCAAAATTTTTCCGAAATTTATTATGCACTTGGTTACTGAGAACTGTGGCAATATTAATATTTTGTTAGAAAATCCGAAAATATCGTATAATATATTTTCATTTTTTTCAGCTGTTCTCATGGGCCTTCTAAATACTGCAGCTGCTTTTGTAGGATTTTTCACTCCAGCAGTAGTGGGCAACTTAACGTTTCAAAACGTAAGTATTCACAAATAATTGGGTAATATACAGTGCGTCCAGTAAAGTCCGCATCATATGGAATTTTTTTTATTAATAGCTTTATTTGAAATTTGACTTTGGCAACAATTTCTGCTTCCATCGAGATGAAAATGAACCAAAAAAATAGTAGTCACGTGATAAACATTATTTATCAAATTTTAATTTTTTTCCAAAATAAATTCAAAAGTTTTTCTAAATGCATTTTTTAGTCCAAATGCAAAATTTCAGCTGTATACGATAATTTAGATTTTTTGCCAACTTTTTGTAAATTGAAGTTGCAAAATAAGGATCAATACAACCCACATTAAATTTCTTAGTTTTGACAATGCTTTATCTCAGACAAATTTTGTTTAAAGTACCGCTATATTAAATGTGTGTTTTTCTACAAAATCCAAATAGGGCTACTGAAATTTGGTCACTTGTGATGCAAAGTTTATTTGTTTTTGATCCTGTACAAGGTAACTTCATAAAATAACTATTTTTGAAAACGTAGTTTGTGTCTAAAAGTAATACACATCAATGTTAAGAACAAATTTTAATAATGGAGTTTTAAATTAAATCGTGAAATCAAGAATTTTTGTCGCTCAAATGAAATCTCAAAATTTTACCAACTATAAACGCCTTACCAAATCCTGGCAACACCCTGTAAGGTACCTCAGTTCAGACTTACCTAATGATTGTCCCAATGCTGACTGGAGTCTACCTATACGCTAGCTCATCTCAGGGTAGATTCGTTGTTTTTATATTTTTCCACTATTTTTAATATATTGCCTGTGTAAGTTTTATAAATGACTAAATTGGAAAAAAGGCGCCACCAAATTTTACTTTAGAATGAGCCCTAATGATTATACTACGAGCAACTGTAGTAAAGAAAACTTGGAAAAGAATAAATATTTAATATGACATATCCGGGTAAATTAATCGCAGAGTCTAAGTACTTAAAAGTATCCTAGTTTAAAATTATAGGAAATAAAACCAATTAAATAGAGGCCAATACATTTATTCCTCACGGTATACCCCTTCCCAGATAATAAGTCCACCCCTGGAAAAAGTTATCACCAGTGTGAATTATTGCAAGCTCCTCTAATCTAATCTAATAGAAGTGCGATTACAAATGTTAAATTGAAATAGAGAAAACTTGTTGACTTAGACGAAAGTTATTGTATTTCTATGACGTAGCAAAATGTGAATATTAAAACAAAAGAATAGTAAATTAAACTTGACAGTGTCCTGTACAGTGAACGGCAAACCGATCCAAAAAGTAAACAAATCAACTACTACCTTTGGAAGGTTTACGTCGACATAGCCTAGTTATAGAAGAAAAGAACACACTCTATTTTAAACTAGACTATGAAGGTCCATAAGCCCAACAATGCAGGAGACTATCAACTTTGCAGTAATAAAAAAAAATAAGCCCTATAAAAAAACTACAAAAATGTCTGCAAAGAGAAAGAATTAGAAAATTGATACTGAAAGAGATAATGACAGTTAACAAAATATGAGCAATAGAAAGTTGCACAAAAAAAAATGATAGATAATTACAAAAATTAGATCATAGAAATCAACTTATAACTGTCGCTTAAGTGGTTAAAATCTTAATAAAATTTGTCTGAAAAGTATGTTACAATTTTGAACAAAATAACTAGTTTCCGAAATATTCAATTATTAAGCAATTAAAATTTTCAATAAAGGTATCATTATCATAATCATTATTTTAAACAATAATTAAATGGGTACTTGGCCGCTCTGGGACTCTAAAAAAAATGGAACCATAATAAAAACCTCAATTACAGTAAAGTATCGCAAAAAAAACATTTAAGTTTGAGGCTGTAGCGCAACGAAGTCGACTGCGTTTCACCTTACATAGTTTACTGGTTCGCCGCAAATATATGATAAGGTAAATTACCAAAAGATAAATATCATTAAAAAAAATATATTAAAGTCCAGATATTTAAAGTCTATTAATTAGAAAGGTTCAAAAACATATACACAAGAATTCCCTACCTGTTAGCCCTCTAGGTAATCGAACAGAAAACTATGTTTAGATAACTAAACGATTCAAAATACAGGTTTAATACCCATTAGGCTTAACAGTCAGAAACTCTTGTATACATACTTTGGCTAAAATTAGGCACTTAGCTGAATCACTTTAAAACAGGTGGTTGAACAAGGCCTGTGACATAGACGGCTTCCCCAGAAAGGACGTTGACCTGGCTCAATATGGAGATTGTCCCTTTCAGAGGCTCACAATCCCAGAAGTGCAGCACGAAAACCCAAACTATACATTATGACTATTTTCCAAAAACATACTATAGTTTATTCCAAAGACATAATTATTCCAAAGACATATTGTACTTATCCCAAAGACAATACTGTAGTTATTCCTAAGACCCTAAAATAAAGAAATAAAAATTCCTACTCAATCAGTCGTACAAAAGGCCTACGCAAAGCCTCGCTAAATTTTGCTTAAACACAAAAACTGATTGTTTCAAAAGAAATATGTACATACCTCGAACTCAAGAAACTGGTGACATCTGCTAACTGATAAGCCGTTGTTTCTGGCTGGCTGAAGAAAATAATCGCCAAACTGGCTGTAGAGTGAAACGACCAAAATCACCAAAAATTGTTTGCACCCCAACTCGGTTTTGTTACATTAATCGGCCAATTATGACCAGGTCCCTTAACTTGGGAAAGCAGTAAAACTAAAACCACATCTTCACGCTCTTGCGTCAGATAGCCAAAAGAGAACGATTTCTCTCAAATCACTAGCACATTTCTTCCAACGGAAGTTACCAAAAAACTTTATAAAAACGTCTATCAAAAATCTATCCAAAAAAAATAACCTTAATCTCGTAGCCATAATCTCGAACCCTTGACATTTATTATACAATTTGAACTACTTCCGGAAAATATATACAAAAATTCTTCTATCTCAACTTTAAACTGGCCAGTACTGAAATCGGACAGAGACAACCAATATATTAATAATCTAACCTGCCTCGTCCTACAAAATGAATACCCAATAATAAACTACTTAATGGGTTCGAAATATTTAAAAATTAAATCCAATTAGTTCAACTTAGTTCGACATAGTTCGAGGGTCAAATTTACAATATTATAATTACCAAAAATTCTAACGAGTAAAGTAAAGAGAAATATTCAACTAATAAACTAAAAACAACATAATGAAAAAAAAATCGATACTATTTTATTTCGAATTTAGCATTTCGATAATATTCAACTGATGGGCCATCTTATAGGCAACCCTAAAAACTTTCACGCAATTTATAAATTACAGAAATATGTTAAGTTTCGATGTCAATCAAAATTTCAAAATGTAAACAAAAGGAATGATCTGAATATAGATGAAACCAATATTAATGAATGAAAAACAAAAGGTAATCATTAGTTTTATAGTAGAAAACATCATTTACTGTAAATTTACGTACAAAACAAAAATCTATTTATGACTTTAATAATCTGAACCTGTAATTTAATCTTGAAAAATGTAAACCAAAAATATTTATTATTTAAGATCAATTTTTAACCGTAACAATCGTTGTAGATAAACTTTATGTAAAGTTAAATAAAAATTTATTTTCCACCTAGCGCAGACTTTATTGATGACACTGTGTACTTGTTTGTCTTAATTATAATGTGTATTACTTTTATAAATAAACTACGTTTTCAAAAATAGTTATTTTATGAAGTTATCTTATACAGGGCGTTGCGTTGAGTTGTATTTTGTAACACTGATGCAATTAAAAAAAAATGGGCAAAAAATCTAAATTATCTTATACAGCTTATGCATGCGGGTTAAAAATTACGTTTAGAAAAACTTTTTCCAATAACTTTTTTCGATATTTTGAGATATAACACCACTTTGGATTTTTTAAAATTAAAATTCGACAAATAATAAAGAATAAAGCTGTTAATAAAAAAAAATCCCATATGATGCTGACTTTACTGGTCACACTGTATATAATATGGTTCTCTGACTGGAATTTTCATTATTTTTGTGTGTTTGTACGACGTTTTGATTAGATTGTATCTCTAATCTGCATGAAATATAAAGTTTCTTTATTTATAATAAAATAAATATATCTTAAATAATATTAAAGTTTATGTTCTCCCTGTTGAAATTAGCTCCATAAATTCTCTTGTTGCTGCGAACTATCTTAAAGTTCAAAAAGTAAAGTACACTAGTAACTTTCCTTGTTTCCTTGTTTACTAAGCGCAAACAAGGAGAGTTTAATCAAATAAATCAAACAATAATTTCAGCCTGTAAGACTTGTTTCCAGGAAAACTTTGTTAGTCGTTAATAGATCAATAATCTTTTACATAGTATAGGGTATGCCATATACTTTAAAAACGGGGTATAGATTTTATCATACACCATAGAATACGAGCTGCAATAAAAATTTAATTTAACGAGAAATTTTGAAAATCGAAATTAACGCCCATTTTTGCTATTTTGGAAATGTTAATTTACACTTGCATTTTTTCGTTCCCATTACATCGCTATAGTGCTTCAAAATGTATTATAAATTTGTTGTAATGCTAATCTATGATATTCTTTTTAATTAGAGACTGGATAACTGCGGTTCTAATTAATATTTTTCCAAAAATCAAGCAGGTTCTGAATCTGTAAAAAAAGTTAAATATTTTGATATAATCTTTTGCGGTGCATATTCTTTGAAACATCCTATATATTAAAGCATTTCTAAGGCGATGGTGTAACCATTTAGTTGTTGAATTTATTTTCCAAAATATTGTTAACAGATTTTAAGATTAAATTAACTATAAAAATAAACACCCTTAATAGCACAGGAAAAAGTTTTACTCTTACACTGTTAAAAATAACTTTAAATTTAATGTACGTTCTTTAATCAAATTTAATGATTTTGTACCTTAAATTGTGAATACGTTACATGTACTTTGAACTTAAAGCTTTGTACATTAAATTTAATTGAATGTTACCTTAAATTTCAATAAGGAATCAGAAAACATATCAAATTTAATGTATAATTACATTAGATTTAATGTAAAAATTATTAAATTTAATGCCTTAACATTAAATGCATTGAATAAACGAATTATGAAATTTGCTTCCAGCACATTGCCTTAAAGTTAATGTGAAGTTTTTTTACAATGTACTTCTGAATTAAATATTGCAAAATTGTGATCGTATAGTAAAAATAAGCTACATCGTAAAAAGGAAATGCATTAAATTTAATCTAAATGTGCTGAAAACAAATTTCATAAATACTTGTTAAATGCATTTAATGTAATGCAGTAAATTTAATAATTTACATTAATCTGAATTAATTTATTCAATAAATTTAAGTAATCATCCATTAAATTTAAAGTTTAATCATTACTTTTTAAGGTGGCTATGTACATTAAATATAGAGTCAGCGCTCATTGAATTTGAGATATGTTATCACATATTTAATTCACCAATATTAATGAGTTCAAAAAATTCTGAAACTACGATCTACATCTAGACGGGTTTCAAACTCATTGGTTCCCGTCAATACGTGACCATAGCGCGGCGATGCATATCGATACTTCAATGCATCGATATTAGATATTTTGTATCGATATTGACTTGTACTGCAATACATAGGTATATGCATTTATATAAATATTGTATCGTTTCCTTGTAATCAGATCCGACTCCACTACGACTGTCAGTGATGTTCGTCAAACGGCCCGCAACTTTCAACGCACCCAAATATTTATTTTAGTGAATTTCAGTTGGACGGTACAGATGTACTTTATCACTTTTTAATTGTGTAACAAGGAGGAAGGATACATTCGGCTATCTTTGTGCCGGAATAGGCGTGCTAATATGCAGTACCAACATTTATTATTCTGTGATTTCAATCCATAGTCTGTATTTGCAGGGCTCACTTATCTATGTTTGCGAGCTTTTAGTTACTTTTCTTTGTTGTTATTTTAACGAAACTCCTATAAAAAATATTTGAAAATACTTTATTAAATTGTAAACCGAAATCATCTGCAAAACGATTTTTACAGATAAATTCTGCTGGTTTAACAGTCAATTTGTTGTTACATTTGCGAAGACAAAGTTACAAAGCAAAAGAAGAATGAAAAGATGAAATATGCTGAATGTGTCGATATTTAGAATATCGGTACTTTTGAACCAATATATCGGCGTATCAACATTTTTTATTCGATACGTATTGATACATAATATCGATACATTTGGAGATATCGCCCGGCCCTACATAAGAAAATTGAGTCCTTTAAGCAACTTATATCATATTAAATAAAAAGTTCAATACAAGTTGCGCCATCTCCCGGAATCTCATGCAATGCATATTAAATTTTAATGTAAATTCCTTTAGTTTTAGAATATATTTGAATTAATTATAATGTACAGAAGTTGAAATATGTTTTCTGTTACTTGACTAAAATTTAAGATACAAATGTAAATTATTCACGTTTTTTGGTAAAAAAATCATTAAATTTAATATAGAATGAACATTAAATTTGCATTAAATTTAAGGTTATTTTTAACAGTGTACATATGCCACTAAATTGCGGTAGAATATACTACAATAATTTTTTGGGTAAATCTAAAACCAATACCACAATATGTTTCTGCTTAGAATCAACAGATTTATAACAGGTTGTCAAAAATTTTTTGTAACAAATTTAACTTGAGTATGACAATATAAAGAGGACGTATATTTGAGTTAGATGTATTTTGTATCCTTTTCAATAATAATTTAAAGTTTAAAAGCAGGACTGTCCATTTTCAAATATATATGCCTAATTGCGTGCAAATCTGTCTATCCTACAAATATTTTTTGCTGATTTTTTTTCTTGTATTTCTCCTAATTACCTCGAAGCATAATTAATTACATTTTAAAAACATTAAAAGAAATGTGGTCGAAAAAAGCTCCTAAAGGGGTTTTGATATTATCCGATACTGTTAAATCGATTCTTTGATGTAAAAACTCGACGAATGTTTTTCAAATATTTTAGATATGCTGTAACTTACATTCCTTATATGATTGGTTTCTAAATCAATAATTAGTTTCTATTTAAAATAAAAATTTTAATTCTAGATTTATTTTATTTAATTTTACAAAATAAAAATTAATAGAACATAAAGCTGATCTTTCAAAATTTGTTGTTTAAAAAGTAAATGTCAAATAATCATGATTAATGGAGCTCAGAACACTCAGCTTACTTCTAACTTACAAGCAACATTTTAAAGCATGCACAGCGAATAAAATTAAGATGCTCTTATTTATATAGAGTGGCTTTGTCTAAATTATACCGGAGCTGCAACAGTACAAAGTAAACCTTATTGATTAAATTACCAGCTCCATATATCTAGCTTTATCACTATTAACTAAAACGATGTCACGAGAAAGTTGAAATTTCGGTTCTATTGGAGCTTAAACTTTTACAATTCTATGTACATCACACACTATATTTCTCACGCATCAAAGGTCAACTTTTAATCAACACTAAATGTATCATCCACATTACTGATCAGCAAATCCTTTGATATATGTAATGGCAAATCGTTTAGAAAATAACAAAAATTCTAACTCTCTACTATTGGATCTCACGGAGGAATCCGTGAAAGCAGCATAATCATATATACCCATCCGGCGGGAGGTCGGCGAAGCCGCGTTCAGTATTTGCATGCTTCCTTCCGATCTGTCCTTTGAACAGCCAGGTGCATGTCGGTACCCTGATGAGTCTAGTAGAGACGAAACATGTATCTCTGCCGTACCACTGTGGCAGGGAGGGTAAGTTTTGACTTTCTTCTCGGTATGGTGGTACGGGTAGGCCATCATCATCGATGGTGGTGGAATAGGATAAATTGCGTTTTATAACAATTTTTTCTAACTGTGCAACCTCTAACACAGAAAGGATAAGATGGAGAGAAGTTTGCATTTACTGTTCGTATTTTACTTCATTCTATACACGGAGCTGCATATAGTTGTACGTTTGCTGAATGTGATTTCAGCACTACAACGGCATAATGTGGATATATCCACTACTATTTTGTGTGAAAGCCGCATAAACATATATATATATATATATATATATATATATATATATATATATATATATATATATATATATATCATAAAGTAGTTGAACAATGGCCATGGTTTCAAATTAAATTGGAGACCTAACAGTTCGAACCCTTCCATGGTTTACGCTTGTTAAACCATTGGCAAATTTTCAAAATGTAGAACTATATTTAATATCTCAAAAAATTCTAGAAATAAGTTCGCGACAGTATGTGTCGACGTTTTAAGTAGAGAACAGAATAGTTGTTTCATGGTTTAATAATTGATGCAAAAAAAAACGTTTTAATTAATAATTTTGTCAGAAGTCTCATCAGTTTTTCTTTTTTTTTTCTAGCAAACAACTGCGCAATGGCAAAAAGTATTCTGGATTGCAAGTTCATTTCTATTTTTAAGTGCGGGACTTTATGTAGCGTTTTCCAAATCTGAACTGAAACCATGGAATTCTCCTGATCAAAAGAATGCACCAGAAGAAGAATTAATGGTGTTAAAGACAGAAAAAGATACCAAAGAAGAAAAAGATATAGAAAATGGGATTAAATGATTGATATAAGAAGAATAGAGTACCTATAAGTATTGTTAAGAACCAAAATATTATAATAAATGTTATTGTTTTTCTAAATTTGTTTTTGTTTTATATTTGTTCACCCTAAACTACAGACTTCCTATGAGAATGAATTATTGAATTAATATAATATAGAAAATCGTACATGTATTTTTTTGAAAGTTAATATAACTGTAAATGGCAGCATGTGAAACATAATAACGCTACACACGTCGGTGAACAATCTGCAGTGGTTAGTTTGATTGGACATTATTTGGGCTTCGTAGCATTTTGGAATCATTTTGTCAAATTTTAAGTTTGTGTCACATATAGCGGTAATGAAAATGCATCCTCGGGAAAACGTCGAGATATTCCTTCTTTTGAGGTATATATATATATATATATATATATATATATATATATATATATATATATATATATATATATATATATACATGCCCCTGGTGGTAGGGACATGTAGCTAGCGATCTATTTTCGACCACCGTAGTAAATGTACGGATATTTCGTCCCAATACCGGTGGTGGACTCATCAGTGGGATCCACCGGTATCTTTCCCAGACATCCCTGTACTTTCCACAAACTTGAACCTCTATTTAAGTCCAGTTTTGCCTGAAAGCCGTGGTGAGATGTTATGTTCCACAACAATATATATATATATATATATATATATATATATATATATATATATATATATATATATATATATATATATTGTGTAGGTCTTAGATCAGGAATTTGATTGGTTAATGACTCCCGCAACCCTCTTTTCTTCGCCATTTTATTCAAATTATTCAATTATTTCTAAGTGCTAATAATTAAAATTACGATTTAAAATAATTGCAATCAAAATTAATACAATATCTTAAAAACAACAAACACACAAATTTTTTGTGCGATGGCTGTTTTTAAACATATCAAATTTTTTACCTCAGACCTAAAAATACTAATCGCATAACCAATAACGTTGATGACTTAAATTTTTAAAACTCAAAATTTAAATGACGATCATTATTCCACGTCTCCTCCAGTCTCTTCCATTGCTATCTGTCTTGAGCCAGTCTCATCCAATTGGTGCCCACTAGATGATTTTTATTTTCTGTCCAGCAAGTCTATGGTCTTTTAACGGATCATCAAGGGCTGTATTATTTTGAGTAATTATCAATTGATCAAAGTGAAAAAAGTCTAACTGATAACTTCATGTTCTTTTGAATATACATTTACTTGTCATTAAGTAAAAGTGATCATGATTACTTCAAGTGATACAACTGAAAGTGATAATGACTCAAAAGAATAGCCCTTATGACTTCACGGCCTCCATACTACAAGCCTCCTGGTTCACCCATCTTCCATCATACGGACAACCAGTCCAGCCCAGTTCCATCTCAGCCTGCATTGCGTCACTTTGGATCTTCTTCACATCCCTTTATTTTTCAAACTATTGCTCAATTTTCATCCCAATAGTCGCATTTCCTTGACACTTTTTCGTATTCTTTCAGAAATATTTTTTTAAAAATTCTTATAAATGTTTTTTGGCTTTTTTTACTATGAGGGGTTGTTTTCACTCCCATGAAAGATGAATGTCAATTAAAACGAACTTTTAAAAATATAGCGATTGCTTTTCTATGATTAGCTTAAATTATGATTTATGAACACAATTTTTTTCAAATATTTTATAATTTATTTCCATTTTTATTGCATGGGGGTAGTTTTGTCCTGTCTAAGAGGTATATTTAACAAATTTTTTATATCACTAATATTTTGTTGGTATTCTTCGTGACCTAAGCGTCAAATGAGATAAGATAAACTTGTTTATCTTCTCTCGTTGTCGAGATATTAGATTTTTTAATGTCAAAACTTTTATTCAACTGAAACACATTATGTAACTCAATTTCGTCAACTTTTATAATTAATTTCTCAATATTAAATCTTGAAACTTTTCTCAGAGCATTATCTTATCATAAACTTTCAATAAACGCATTCAAATATGAGGTCCACGAAACAGACTAACTCAACAGACAAACTGACTCCGTTTATTAATGAACCGACATAAGCCTAGTCTCAAATTGAGGTCAAAATGTAGAAGCTAGTGTTTAGAGGTACAATTGATACAACAGCTGTTCTCCTAAAATTATTTCCCCACTTTCCGGTATCCTAGTCATCAGAATCCGTCCATAGTTAATCAATCGTTGCAGGAGGAAAACATTTGTTGCTGTTGAAAGACGCCTTTCAACCGCAACAAATGTGTAATGGTTTAGTACGTGTCCATTGGGAAATCTTCCTCTGTATAGTCTTACAGACTCTCGACTATTTTTCTTAGCAATAAACAAAAACTGATATCATGTCGGTCATTTCAGCGTTAGAGTGATTTTCAGCCATAGCAAAAGTTTTAAGAATTAAATGACTGAATGTGTCAGACAGACTCGTTTAACAATACTATTTTGTAACTAATGCAAGATACTTATCCTTTTTAGCTCGTTGTTATGTAAATTTTTATCTTTGTTAGCTTGCTGGTCCTTAAACACGTACCCGATTCCTTAAACCAATCCTAAGTATTGATAAAATGTGAACGGGGCTACAACGACGCAATAAAACATTTAAATTTGGTTATCTCAGAATACGCTGCTTGAAGCGGCACCTACTAGATATTTTTTTGGATAAAGGATGTCAAGGAACAAGAATTTTTAATTTAAAATTTAATATACCGGAGTCCAAATAAGTAATGCGGCTTTAAATGTAGGCAAAGTGTAACTGGTAGTGCCCTCTGTCTGCAATGTACATCGAAACTGTAATCAGATTTTAATTTATCCCCCTAAAATGCCCAGAGTACCGAATTTAGTGTAAATCAAGCTATTATTAAGACAAATATTTATAGAAAAACTAGTAAAAATATTTGACACTCTATGTTTCGGAAAATATCAACATTCGGACAAAGATAAATTGGGACAAATCGTCATATTTTAGTTTCAAGCCTATTAGAGACACTCTGAAAGAAACTAAAAAGAGAAATGAATCTTGCTTTAAGTTTTTTAGATTTTAACTCGTTCGTGCTCTTAAAATGAAGATTTACTAAAGTTGTGTGTGTTTTATTGGAACGATAAACATTTGAAAAAGCATACTAACTTTCAAAATACTTCCTATTCATCACTTTGCTACCCTAAATTCTTTTTTTATCTAACATATCTCGCGAGGTGCTGGTAAACGCTTGAAAAAAGGGTAAGTTATAGATGTTTTTAACTTCCTAAAAACCGCATTGCCCCGTCAAGAAATTTTTATTTTATCCTGTATCGAAATGGACGCAAGCAATTTTTTTGCCTCAAAATTCGCATTTAGAGGGAGTAAGATTTATGAAAACGTTAACGATTTATGTTCTCGATTCCGTCTTTTTTATAGTACATACTTACAGGGTATATCAAGAAAAATAACTCGACATAAATAACATTTTCATCGTTTGATCTGCGGGGTTTCATGATACAATTGAGGGAGTTTGGGATTAGTGTTAGTAGGGTGCCTATTATTTATTATTAACTCAATTAATTCGTACGAGATATTGATTCTGAAGTGGATATAAAAATGTAAAAATAAAATAAAATTACGAAAAGCTCACTATTTGCACCGAGCATTAGATCGGGAGTCGATGTCAACATATTGTGAACATCTTGAAACTTAAATTTACAGTTAACTATGTTTCCTAGTATAAAACTAATGATTACCTTCTGTCATTCATTAATATTGTTTTCATTTATAATCAGATCGTTCCCTTTCTTTACATTTTGATTGATATCGCCACTTAACCTATTTTTGTAATTTGTAACTTTCGTTAGGTTCCTCGAAACAATATGTCACAGATTTGGCAAAGTGTTCTCATGATGATTGGATAAATATGAACAGTGTTTATTGTTTTCTTGTTGATTTTCCTTTTTCAGAAAATGTTTATTTATTTTCACATATCAGCTGTTTCAGATAAATAGTCAGGTCCGCTTAATTGCGTGGAAAGTTTTTGTGGTTGCCTATATGATGGCACATCTGTCGAATATATCGAAATGCTAAATTCGTAATAAGTAAAAATTGACTTTTTCATTATGCTATTTTTAGTTTATTAGTGGAATATTTCCCTCTACCTTACTAATTCGAATTTTCGGTAATTATAATATTTGAAATTAGACCCTCAAACTAATTCGAACTAATTGGATTTAATTTTTAAATATTTCAAACCCATTAAGTAATTTGTTATTGGGTATTCGTTTTGTAGGACAAGATAGTTGAGAGTATTGTGTGTCTTTGTCTAATTTGAATTCTGGCCAGTTAAAATTGAGATAGAAGTATTTTTGTATCTATTTTCCGGAAGTAGTTCAAATTGTATGGTAAATATAAAGTGTTCGAAATTATTTCCTCGAAATTAAGTTTTTTTGTAACTTCCGTTGGAAGGAATGTGCTAGTGATTTGAGAAAAATCGCTCTCTTTTGGCTATCTAACGCAAGAGCGAGAAGAAGTGGTTTAGTTTTACCACTTTCCTAAGTTAAGGGAACCAAGCCGGGGTGCAAACATTTTTTTGGTGATTTGGTCGTTTCACCCTATAGCCAGTTTGGCGATTATTTATCTTCAACCAGCCCAGAAACAACGGCTTAGCATTTATCAGATGCCACCATTTTCTTGAGTTCGAGGGTCGTAGGATAACTTCTGCCTTTGGATTTTTTCAGTCTTTCTGTTCTTTATGGATGAAATTTTGTAATGTACAGTAGTTAGGAAATAGTATTCAGTTTGGGTTATCGTGCTGCACTTCTGGGATTGTGAGCCTCTAAATGGGACAATCTCGATATTAAGCCAGGTCAACGTCCTTTCTGGTGTTCCGGTCTACGTCACAGGCCTTATTTAACCACATATTTGAAAATAATTCAGCTAAGTGCCTAGTTTTAGCCAAATACATGTACCCGAGAGTATTTAACTGTTCCGTTTCGATTACCTAGAGGGCTAACAGGTAAAGGATTCTTTCGTACATGATTTTGAACTTTTTAATTGAAAGACTAAATATTTGGACATTATTATTATTCTAGAGCGATATTTACCTATTGTTAAATTTACTAAATCATTTAAAAGAAGTAGATCTTTGCGGCAAACTAGAAAACTTTTTAAAATGTAACGAAGTCGACTACGTAGCACTACAACCTCTAATTTAAATGTTTTATTTTGCTATACCCTACTGTAATTGAGGTTTTTTTTATTATGGTTCCTTTTTAGAGTCCCAGACTGGTCAATTAACCATCTAATAATAGTGTAAAGTATATAATATTTTAATGATTCATTAATTGCAATTTTAATTACCCAGTTTAAGATATTTTTTTACGCAGCCAGTAAATTCTTCACTGGCGTCCACTATTAGAGGAGCTTGCAATAATTCACACTGG
The DNA here is from genome assembly GCA_034092305.1 of Diaprepes abbreviatus. Classification (NCBI taxonomy): domain Eukaryota; kingdom Metazoa; phylum Arthropoda; class Insecta; order Coleoptera; family Curculionidae; genus Diaprepes; species Diaprepes abbreviatus. Next base: position 8,889,867 of record JASJET010000129.1, read on the forward strand.
TGTTGTACTTATTTTCTGGGAAGGGGTATACCGTGAGGAATAAATGTATTGGCCTCTACTTAATTGGTTTTATTTCCTATAATTTTAAATTAAGATACTTTTAAGTATTTAGACTCTGCGATTTATTTAGCCGGATATGATATATTAAATATTTGTTCTTTTCCAAGTTTTCTCTACAACAAGTGCTCGTAGTATAATCAGTGGGGCTCAATCTAAAGTAAAATTTGGTGGCGCCTTTTTCCCGATTTAGACATTTATAAAACTTATACAGGCAATATATTAAAAATAGTGGAAAAATATAAAAATAACGAATCTACCCTGAGATGAGCTAGCATATAGGTAGACTCCAGTCAGCATTCGAACAAACGTTAGGTAAGTCTGTACTGAGGTACCTTACAGGGTGTTGCCAGGATTTGGTAAGGCGTTTATAGTTGGAAATATTATATTATATTTCATTGTAAAATATTAATATTTCATAGCGCAAAAATTCCTTGATTTCAATTGATATGCAAAATATATTTGCAAAATTACCGTAACAACCATTTCTATTAACCTTAACCAGTTTCCGATCGATATCTATTTCATAAACTCAGGCTCAAATTTATCGATTTCAAAGTAATCCATTTTAACATATTAATTAAAGATGAATTTAAAAAGAAATCTATATTTACAAATTTTATTCTGTAGAGAGTCAGTCCTCATCATTTAGAAGCTGATTTAACATACTGAAAACTATCCATCGTTATTATAAATAATTTTGTTATGTAATATACCTTCAACTATCAGTCGTTACAAAATTCAGTTGGAAAAGATTCTGCTCGGTCCAAAGTCAGTAGGTTCAGCAGTTCTTGAACCATCTGGATCTTGTAACCATAATGGTGCAAATATTTTGGAAAAATTTATTAGTGAGTGATAAAATGAAGGTTTAATTACTGGAAGTGATTCCAAATGGAATTATTTGGTTACCCTGTGACACTGACAATCATGTAAACTGTGAATCGTATATACTATTTCCAAAAATTCCTAAAATTCTGCATAATTGGTGTCAATTAAATAAAAGAGCATCGTGATATGTCTGTTGCCTCAATCACTTTCAATTTGACTCTAATATATTTTTTATTTATAAACTTGAAATTGATCAAGTTAAGTGAAAATTATCAGCAAGAAAGCTTTTAATTTATTTATTTGAAAAGTTAATACCAAAATGTGTATTATGGCTTTTTACATAGTATTATGTTGTATACTGAGATTATCTTTTGATTACATTTCATTTATTATTTCTGCTTTTTGGTTTTATTAAAATTGTTTATTTTCAATTATGTGTTGATTAATTCAATTAGGTATTTAATTATTTTGTATAGTAAATCTTTTGTTTTATCTCGTATTAACCTAATTATCGGTGATTACCTGGAGGTAAGCTGGTGATTTATTGTACGCTTATGCATTTTTACACTTACTTATCTCGGATTCATTAGTTAATGCAACTGACTATTAAATTAATGATTTGTTTATTTATTTCCAATTAGTTTTTGATTAATATTTCCTTTTCTGTTAACTTAGAAAGCACCTTCGATAATTTTTTTCTGGATATGTATAAAGATTGAAATTTAAGATTAAAATTCTTGACACATTGGCGATGGTTGATTAACAAATTCATTTGGCTTTGTTTTAATTTTTTTATAAGTTACCTTAGGCGATTCCTTTTTTGAAGGGTCTCTCTCCCTACTGTTTATCTAGTTACTGGGATTCTCCCTAATGGTTATCTAATAACTGGTATTCTCCGTACCGGTTATATTATAACTAGGGTTCTCCCTACTGGTTATCTTATAACTAGGATCCTGCCTACTGATTATCTTAGACTACTAATATTTTTCCTACCGGTCCTTCCTAATTTGACTTGGGATTATATTTTACATTTATCTTTTAATGTCAGACAAGCCGAGAGATCATTCAGCTTTTTACGTTTTAATAACGACCTCATAATTTTGTATATTAAGTTTACTCTATTCTTTTATTTTTTAAGGAGTTGCGCAATAATCCAGCATACTATCCTATGATCACAAAATATACAAGGCACTCTAGTAGCTAATAGAGTACGTTGAGTTAAATTTTATTTCATCATTAATTGTGGTTTGATTCGAGCACAATTTTCATGACAATATATCTAGCTTACACTATAACTACACTTTTATCTTAAAAATAAAAATTTTTATTATTATTATTGATATCCGAGTTTTATTTGTTCGTGCTCACTTGCGTTTTTGTGTTCTTGCTTCTTTGTAGGAATAAACTTGAAAGTTAGTTCCTAACGACATCGCGGAAGGTTTCTGCATTGAGCCTAGCTACTGATGCAGTGGCGCACTGCAACCTACCTCTACTCTTCGGCACATGGATTAGTTTGGCATTTTTGCTTGCCGGCGCTGCTACTACCCTGCTCCTAAACTCCGGTTCTTTTACTTTAGTTGTTTTTAATCTCTTATCACATAATTATAAGGTTTTGCGTTTGAAATACCAGCGTAACAACTTTCCATTTCTGCAATAAAAAGGGGGTTTCAGTTTTTAAAAAAGCAGTTACTTTTAAAATAACATCGAAGGTCACTCCCAAGGTCAAATTCAATCCTACCTTTGAACGTCCTCCTCGAAATTGAACAATGTTAATTGAGATCGTTTTTTAAGAAAGCGCTTCTTAAAAAATATTCAGCTGAAACATTTCGTTATTACCCCGGTAAAATATTGTTTTTATGAGCAATTTTAAGTCCTTTTCCATTTTTAAACATGATGTAATTTGCCATTTGGAATACATGTAGGTGTTATGTGAAATTACCAATCAAATAAAATTCGAGAGCATTCAAATCACTGTACAGATACAGTAAATTAGTGCCGCTCTGAAAATTGAGTTTATTTGCATTGCAATTGGAATATTTGCTAATGATTCATCAAATTTCATTAGTATATGGATTGCTCTTTTTCTGTTTTTACTAATACTCTGTCAGCTCTATGTATGAGTTTTAAAATTTGGTATTAATCACGTATTTTAAAAATCTGTTTTTATTCGAATTAAATCGTTTTTTTTTTGAAAGAAATAGAAAAATGATATATTGAATATACTATTTACAGCTGTTAAGAAAAACTATTGACATAAACAACGGTAGAATTCATAATAGTGTCAAATAATACTTTAAAAAGTCCTATATCAATATTTTTAAATATCGCATTTATAACCCCTAGTAAAATTACAAAACTCATTCTTTTCAACATAAGACCGCTCCCATTGGTTGACAAAGTTGCACAATTAAACCCTTAGTCTTATTAACCAGTAAGCAGGCTAAACTGAGATTATGTATTTATCAATTAAGATTAAATAAGATCCATTAATAAAGTGACGGAAATATCTAAAAACATAAATAATTTATCATATTTTAAATAAAAAACAATTAACGCGAAACTCAACTGAAGCGAACGTACTGGTTATTTTAGACCTACTGTGATATAGTTAAGTGCTTCGATAAGATATTTCTTTCATTCGCTTCTCTCGGTATATAATTTTTTTAATTATACTTTGTTTTGTTATTATTCTTTTTCTCCATTATAACTGTCAATAATATTTAGTATCGTTTTTCAAACAGAGTAAAAGTCAAAGACCTGAATTGCCTAACCCACTGTTAAATTTACTTCGTCATTACCTGCCCTTAAGCATTTTACATAACTCACATCGAAGAATTTATTTACCATTCAGAAAATCTGGGTTAATGATCCAGATAAATTTTCATTGTTCTGTAAAAATATCTAAGCTATATGATATATAACTGGAGTTTTCAATATCTTTTAAATATCCTTTGGCAAATGATCTTATCATGTGATCTGATATGTGCGGAATTTATATTGGCAATAAAGTGATGTCTGATCTAGATAGATTCCGCGCATTTATAAATATAAATATGAACATAGTTTAGATTTTACTCGGGAAATATTGTTGAAGTAATTATTTTCATTTTATTAACTCAAACAGCTTCGTTCTATTCAATCTTCTTGTTATGTTCGCGTTATTAAGAAGCTGGATGACCTCGATGTTCACTTGCTGTAGGATTAATTTATGATGGCTTTCTGAATATTTGAAAATTAATATAGCAAGGTACCTCTACAATTTCCTTAGTATCTTATTTAGGAAAATCTAGATTATCGTTGAACATTGAACATTTTCTTCATTATTTCTCGACTTATTTTTGATTGATGGTGTTGTATACAGAGTTGTGATAAATCGGATCAGCCGTTTAAATAAAACATCGCTTATTTCATGAAAAGTCATTCGAATAAGTCAATTTTTCTTAAATATTATACAAGATGCATCAAAAAAGTACTACATGTTACAAACCAAATTTGTTTAATGAAATATATTGTAGAAAATGAAATCCTTAAGTATATCTACAGAGTCAGGTTTAGATTTAAAAATTAAGATTTAACGTGACCCTATAAAGAAGTCCAGCAGATTAAGATCAGGTGATCTCGGTGGTCACTCTATTACCCATCATCTACATATCCATTATTAACAATATTTAAGTACCCCCTCATCTGGAGGAGTAACCACATTGTTAAAACTATAAGATTGAAGATTTTCCAGAGTAAAAATTATATCATTTTGAAGAAAATAGAGATAATTGTCTCCAGTGAAAAATGGTTCCACTAAGGTATTTTCAACACTGTCTGCCTAGATATGAATCTTTGCGATATAGTGCGTGTGATTCTCTTTAATCTAGTGGTAATTTTTCTGCGCTCAGTACTTATAGTTCTCTCTGTCGACCTAACCATTTGAAGAAAATTAGCTTCATTTGAAAAGCAAATTTATTGGATAAATGTTGCTTTATTTTCGTTGGTTCCATCACTATTTTAAAAAATTATTTTTCCCTGTCACGATAGTCTTCCAATAACTCTACGAGGGATAATGCTTTATAGAGATGGCACGGTCCCATTCTTAGTAACGTTGATGTACTCAATATCATTATCACGCCCAACTTGACTCTTAAAACTGTGGTGATCTTCCCGTATTGATAATAATATATTTACTTTTTCTTCTCGAACATTCTATGATGACTACTTTAACAGAACTAGAAGTTTTCAACCTCATTGCTACCCTAAATATGGCGAATTGACTACTAGTCAAGCAATATTTTTCAATGAATATATTACTGACTTCTCCATGTCTTTTAATTTTATGTTCTACAGCGAGGTATATTTTAGGTACAAGAACAGTATAGAAAAATTCATATTTGAGTACCAATTTAATGATATTGAAATTAACCGGCCGATAATTTCAAAAATTATATACACCTTACACCACGATACATACAGGTAGATCATTAAATGATTTTAAAAGACTAAAGTTTGATTATATCGAAAATAGTAGAAAATAAGTAAAGGACATATTTTTTAAAAATGTCCAGAGTTTATTGTAGATTTTAAGAATGTAATAATCTTCAATGCATTTCACTAAAATTAAAGACTGGTATTTACTTAAAGGCGCGAAGAAAAGAAAAAAAGCTGCCTTGAGCGAGCAGAGCAGAGTTGGAAACTAGAGGCGGCACCAATTAGCAAAGTGTCGAACTAGCCCCTATGCCGTAGAGTAGGGGTGGGTATTTATTTAATAGGCGCCACCGAGTTTTGGCCGGGTAAACTCGGAAACCCCTCCCCCCCCCACGTTGTTGCTCGGACCTAGCGTCCAACCCAGCTCTATATATTGCTGCACCAAAATAACAAAATAAAACAAGGAGGTAACTCACTGCAAAACTGACAAGAAGTTGCAGGATAAATGAAACTCAAAGATGTTAAAAAGAACGAAATATTTATGTTAATACTCTAAATTTTGATGATAAGAGAAGTCCTAAATTGTTGTTGATCTGCTGGACTTCTTCTAGCTCCAATGGTGGACTTTAGCCAGAGGGTAGCTCTGGATTGTTCTTATGCCCAGAGGGTAGATCTGGACTGTTCTTATGCCCAAAGGGTAGATCTGGACTGTTCTTATGCCCAGAGGATAGATCTGGACTGTTCTTATACTCAGAGGGTAGATCTGGACTGTTCTTATGCCCAGAGGGTGAATCTGGATTGTTCTTATGTCCAGAGGGTGGATTCCGATTTTCTGGGGTCAGACTGATTCCTGGTAATAATGCCAAGGGGCCGACAAAATCCCTGTTACCAGGACGTACCTCGATAACTAGCCAAAAAAAAAATACTAAATCCACAAATCACCACAACGCTATCGAGGTACACAAAATGAAATTTTCCATCAAAACCCGCAGGATGGCGGCAATAAATCGGGATGGAAATTTCCCGACTCATCAATGCAAAACTTCACAGGAAAAGGTAGGATTGACGGTTAAATTATCGCCATTTTATAGGAAGTCCGAAACCTGCACTGTATAAGCTTCTTTTTCCCTCAACATAGAGCGCGAGACAAAAGGGACCTGAAAACTGATTTTTAAAATACTTTGATCATTCCTCTTTAAAAAGGGTACTCTTAATTTATTCCGATAAAACGGGCGGTTTTCGAGATAAATCGGTTTATATGCACACACACTCCAAGTTACTAATACTACACACAAACAGGTAAATATCAGGATGTTATTGTTAATACATACATAATGAATTATTATTGACGGAACTTGTCATAATGGCTTTCATATGAAAATAATTTAAAAAATGGAAGAATGTTTGGGGAGTATGCTGATATGCATTTAACTTATTGTGAAGCGCTGTCAAATTCTTTGAAAAAAATAACACTTTAGGCTGAAAAATTTCCAGCTTGAACATTGCCAAGTCCAAAAACCCTTTAAAGGGTTGACCGAAGCCTAAAAGAAACAGGTAAAAGATGATTAGAAAATAAATGTTAGAGTTAACGAATTAATTTTTTGTATGTTTTGTTTAGGGTCATTTGTGCCACGACGTGACGGTGAAAGTCCTCTAGGAGGGCACGAAACCCTCACGTAGAGGAACATATTTTGCAAAATATTACTGATAACCCTTCAAACAGCATAAGAAAGCTCGCACCACAAGACAATGTTACAAAATGGAGTGTACATAAAACTATAACACAACAGTTACTTCACCCGTATCACGTTGAAAAAGTAAACGCTATGCCTCCAGATGATTATCCCGCAAGACTTCAATATTCCAACTGGTTTATGCAGCAACATTACTTACATCTAAATTTTTCTAACCTTACTTTGTTTACCGATGAGGCCGATTTTATAAGAAATAACATAATAAACTGACAATTTACACATAATAAACGTTTTTGGCCCTCGATGAATAGATGAGCCTGTTTTATGGCCACCAAGGTCTCCAGACCTAAATCCTTCAGACTTTCACTTCTGGGAACATCTAAAGAAACTAGTTTATTCAACACCAGTAAATACTAGAGAAGAACTACTAGTGAGAATAGCACAGCATTCTAATGAAGTCCATAATAATTCTGGAATATTATTTGCAGTGCAACGAGGAAATATTCGAAGAATAAGAAAATATATTGAAGTACGTAGAGCCCATATTGAACATTTGCCAAAATACCATTTGAACGTTTTCACTATTTTTACATTTTAATAACATTGTAAATGAATTGAGCCCCGATCAACCCTTTGAAAGGTTTCTGGACTTGACCATGTCTGAGCTAGAAATATTTCAGCATAATATATTCTTGCCTTCGAAGAGGAAGACAGCGCGTCCCCATAAATTAAAGCACATCAGCACACTCAGTTTATCGAAATAGATTAAGAGTACCTTTTGAAAGAGAAATGACCAAAATTTTTTAATAATCAGTTTTCAGCTCTGTAAAATGACACCAAAACTAGATCCAACGAGTGTGGCTGCAAGTCCGTTCCTGATTTCTCTGATGTTCTAAAACACCTGCTATAGTATAGTTTAATGAGTTTTTATGACTTCTATAAAATATTAAAATTTCATTAAATTATACAAATCGGTTCAAAATTTAGAGCCGATAAGGTAAATTGCTGGGTACCCCTTAAGGGCTCCCTATAAGGTTACCCAATAACTATAATCTATCTATCTATATTACACAAGTACTGGAAGCAGCTTTCTGATAGCACTTATAACGGTGCAAAAGTAGTTCTTATACTGTACCTGTAGTATTATTTTGTTCCTTCTACTTATATTTCAAAAGAATAAATTCCCTGTTGTTATGAAACCATTAAACAAGAGTCCATAATTTTTTGTATTCGCCCTTCAAGCTGAATAAAAGTCGTTGACTCTTGAAACTTAAGTCGAACACCGGAGAATATTTTATTCGTCTTATTTGAGCTATATATAGGTATCAAGTTAAAGCGTCGAAAATAATATAACCTTAGCTTTATATAGTTGTCGAATATCCCTTAAAAAATTAGTATATATTTAATATATGAATTTATATTGGTAAAATAAAAACTCCAATAATTTAAAATCTTAGGAAAATATTTAAATTATGAAAAATACATTTAAGGCATATTTAAATATAAAACAGTGTAGGTCATAAATCTTGAGGTTATGAGATGTTTCCATTTAAATTATTTGTTTATTAAAATATTTTAAATTAAAGATGCCACATAACATATGGACAAATCCAGCAACTTATTCATATTCCACCTAAAAAAATGACACTTTTTTACCTTTGAAGCTCACCTCTGTCTTTTGACACAGTGATTAATCATTCTAAATTAACCGTAACTGAATTTTCGTCAACAAGCCGGAAGTTTAAAGAATAAACTTATACCATGTGATCAAATTTGAAACGTACTAATCCATTTAAACCGCGCGCGCAAACCGAATCGTTTTTTTTTCTTTGGTTTTTACAACCTTTTTTGACATTCGTGTGAAGTTTGGGCGCCATATGTCAATTAGTGTGTATTTGGCAGCTATTTCTTTACGACGCGAAAATTTTATCTGGCGATTTTTACTGTGGCAAAAAATTGAACAACGAGTTTGCTTGAAATTTTGCGTTTCCAATGGAATTGCGGCTACGGAATTGTTAAAAATCTTGCAGAAGTGTTTTGGGGAGTCTGCTCTATCGAGAACACAAAGCATTCAATGAAGGTTGTGAGGTCGTCGAAAACTTGCTTCATGCGAGTCGTTCATCCACCTCTGTTAACGACGATAACATCGAAAAAGTTAAGGAAATCGTGCTCGAAAATCACCGTGTTAGCATTAGAGAGATAGCAGAGATTCTCAACATCTCTTATGGATCGACTCAATAAATTTTGGTTGATGTTTGGGGTCTGAAGCGTGTCAATGCTAGACTCGTACTCAAAAGACCTGAATTTTTTGCACGTCGAGTGAAGGTCACAAAAGAGATGCCTGCCAAAGTAGAGCCACCGTATTCGTCAGATTTTGGCTCCCTGTGACTTTTTTCGGTTTCCGAAGCTTAAATATCTACTTCGGGAAAGGCGCCATGAGTGCATTGACGCTATAAAAATAATTCGCTGAATGAACTGAAGGCCATCCCGGCCTAGACATATAACGAGTGTAGGGAAAATTGGATTAACCCTTGGCATGCTTGTATTGACTCAAAATGAGCCTATTTTGAAGGCGATAATAACGATTTGTATTAAAATACGTAAAAATGTTGTCTTTTTTTATCAGTCCGGGTCAAATTTGATCAGAGGATATAAAGAGATTTCATCAATTAAAACCTCCAATGCATTTGACTAAGCTAGCAATATTGCTTATACATAACTACTACTAAAAGAATGTCTCTTTAAAGATGGATATAAACAAAATTTTTTCTCCACTTGTTTAAATAAATTATGAAAAATAATAATTTTCCGAATAACTAATAAGAGGATTTGTTCCTAATCTGGGTTTATATATGTATATTCAACTGCTGCCCTTGATACATGACATTATACTACTATATTATTCATACTATAAACAATGACTGCTTCGAAAGAAAACAAACAAATTTATTTTACGATTAGCCTTACAGTAAATAACATCAATTAGATATCAATAAATTCACATACATTTTAATGACAATCGAAACAAGAGCGATATTTTTAAAATGATATATTACTTTTATTTTTTTAGATTTACAACGTTGATTTCTTAACATTTTTGTTTGTTTTTTTTTAGTTTGAGCAAACATCTTTGGCTTGACCGGGCATTTAGCAACATTTAATACCGAATGGCTCTTAAGGTTAAGTGCAAAATGTACACAAAAAGAATGCAGCATACATAAAGGATATGAAAGATAATACAAAAATAAAAATCTTTCCTGGCATTTCACCAAAGAAATAAATAATATTGTACATACTTCTTATATGAATGTAAAAATATTCAATAGTTTTTTGCACAGTGAATTTGTTCATAACTTTTTATGTTTTTTTAATTGTTTATTCTCATTGATCTAGAGGTCTTAAAAAGTTCTGCGGGTGCGCAAATGAAAATTCGTGATTTATACTAACATAACAAAAAAGAACCAAATTAATTGTCGATTTTAAATTGCTGAAACAAATTTGGGATTCGTTTTTTCGTTATAAACAAATAGAATAACTCTTCAACAATTATTGATATCGAAATGTCGATAAGTGGACATAGTAGGTGATATTTTGGCGCCAATTTTGAAAAAAAAAACAAATTCTGTTCGACCACTAGAAGTTGAGAATATTTTTTTCAAAAAATCTCTGCTGCGTTGTTTTTTTATTAAGGGATTATTTAAGTAGGAAATCATAGGAAGATGGTTAAACTATTGTATGCAGCAGTTTTCAAACCAATTATTTCAAAATTGTATTTATGTGTTATGAGAATAACATTAACTTACAAAAAAAACTGACCACACTCAGTTGCAGGATTTACTCATATATGATCAGTTTAAAGTTATTATTTACTTAAAAAATGGATAACTTCTCAATTGGTCTATAGTTTGCTACTCTTCTATCGAAACTTAACATAATTGGGATAACTAAAAGAGCATTAGATGAATTACGTATATCGTTCAAGTGCATGGTAATTAAATTTTTAAACGATTTAACTTCAAAATTTGTTTCAGTATCAAAATTTAGGTAATAAGTACTGAACGTGTTCATTTTATATTCCACCTGTTGTATCATGTTAATTTTTCTAGCTATTCCATAATAATGGAAATTAATGCATTTAAAAACAATGTCTCAGATTTTCTGAATTCGTTCCCTAAAAATAATAAAATCGTCATATTCCATTTATCAAAACCAAAACTAATTTGCCTTGCAATTACCCGCCGTTATCTTTGATATAATTCACAACAATGTTTCTGTTTACCTTCCAGGAAATTTTAGTGAACCATTTGGAGAAACTTTATTTTTATTGTTCTATAAAAAGTTTCCCAGCTGAATATCAAATAACCATTCTAAAATTATATGACCTCAAATTTTAAAATCTTTTTCCGGAAAATATTTTAGATTGTGGTATTTAATACTAAAGAATGAAGACAAAAAATCTTCTTAGATTTAAATAATCACTTATCACTGACGGTGTCAAATTTTATGTAAAAGTTTATTTTTAACATACAACGCCTGTTTGTTTTTTGTTATTTAATAATCTTCAAAATAAAAGTACATATAGTGGATATTTTCTACCTAATAACACTACGCAACACGTTTTAGTTAATTTTGGGGCGTTGAACACAAAAATTACAATGAAATTAAAAACTTTATTTATTTTATTTTAAACAAACTAATAAAAAGTCCATTCTTTTACACCTGTAGAGACACTAAAAATCCTTTTGTTTTCCTTTTGTAAATAGTTTCTGGAGCATCTCTAACAAGAGTCTAACAGTAGTCGGCAAGCATGAAAGCATTCCACTTTCCCTGAGTAGGTATACTATGAGAGAGCCTCCTCCTCCCAATGCCTCCTCCCGATCATAACCCTCCGTAATAATATGAGAGTGCCTCCTCCCGATCATAACCCTCCGTAATAATATGAGAGTGCCTCCTCCCGATCATAACCCTCCGTAATAATATGAGAGTGCCTCCTCCCGATCATAACCCTCCGTAATAATATGAGAGTGCCTCCTCCCGATCATAACCCTCCGTAATGATATGAGAGTGCCTCCTCCCGATCATAACCCTCCGTAATGATATGAGAGTGCCTCCTCCCGATTCTTTGTGCACATGACCTACTCCGTGAATTATGTGGGGATAGAGTGATATAAGACTGGAAAAGCGGAAATTTTACAACAGTTCTTTAAAAGTTATACTAAATTTTCGATGTCATCTAGTAATGATAGTGAAATTAGTATTGTTGAAAGGAATAAGTTATTAATTAAAGCAGTAAAAGATGTGGAAAAATCTTTTTGTAAAAAGGCATTAGCTTATGAACACGAAAGTCTGTATGCCAGACCAAATGCTAAGAAATGTTATAGTTTTTACCAGAGTATGTATGAAGAAGCAATAAAAACGTGTCAAGGTTTCTACACAAATCAAGATATTAAGCGATTGGTGCAACATTTTGTGGAAAAATATTTTCTTTCAGAATTAAAGGTGTTAAAACCTTATTTGTCAAGTGAATTACAAGGTGAAATACTAAGGTGTGAAGAAGAGTGGGAAAATGGCTGGTAAAATCAAAAGAAAAATGAAGAAAAAAGTTTTTAATTGTCTGAAAAAAAAAAATAGTGCAGCTAATTTTAATAAAAAAGTATTGTTGGAGTGTCCCATATGTTTGGAAAATATAAAAAAAATTGAAATTACTTATACAAATAAATGTAATCATTTATTTTGTGTAAATTGTATTAAACAGTGGTCTAAAACAAAAGAAACATGTCCTGTTTGTAGAACGTTATATGAACAACTTATAGTGCGTGAGACAGGGGAAATTATTTGTGTAGAAGACCTTATTGAAGAGGAATATTGTGATTGTGAAGGCTTCTATAACTTTTTCACATTTTTATAGTGTGAAAATAACATAGTTAAAAACTTACCATACATTGTTGCAAAGACATATCTCTAAGAACGGCTTTCCCACTCCGTTACTGGTTGCCCCTCCTCCTTTCCCGCTCCGCTACTGGTTTTACCACCTTTTCCACTCCATTAGCCACCATATAAAAATGTGTTGCAGAGCTCTGGAGTTCAGTTCAAAATTTTTCTACACCGCTTCGCGAAATTAAGTAAAAAGTTTAAAAATGGAAGATCAAGAAATTGACTTGGTGGAAGTGTTCCAGTTACTAGAATTTCACCGCATAGGTTCTGTATCATTACCAAAGCTTCAAGAGCTTAGAAATAACGATGTAAACAATGAAGTTTTGTTAGAAAACGAGTCTGGAGATTCAGAATTGGAAGAAGATGTAGAAGATGAAAGAGCTCAAGCAAACGTTAAAAACATTTTTACTCCATCTGTTAATTTCCTTCAGGAAGTATTTTGTGTAATGCAGTCTTATATTAATATTAAAAAAATGGACAATTCAAATAATCCTCTCTGCCATTATTGCTATTTTTTATATAGAGCAATGGTAGAAGAGGATGAAACTCATATACATGTTAACACTCACATAAAAAGAAAAGTTCAACACAATATAGACGAATTAAAATGTGCTATATGTGAAAAAGATTTGTACAAAATAATAAACTGTGAAGTTTGTTTAGTTTGTAATAGTTTAACTCAAACTTTAGAAATAGATCAAGAAACAAAACAGCCTATAATAAAATTATAATTTTTTAGTATAGTGTCAAATAATTTATGTTAGTAAATTTGATAAAATCAAGAAACAAAACAGTCTAAAATAAATTTATAAATTTTATTATATATTATAACACATAATTTATGTTAAGTAAATTTGATAAATCACATTTTTATTGTCCTAAAACTTTCTTAAACTTTTTACTTAATTTCTTCGAAGCAGTGTAGAAAAATTTTGAATTCATTAGTATTAAGTTAATTGAAATAAAAAATTCATTGACTTGAAAAATTAAAAATGTTGTTTTAAATTTACCTACCTAACTGTTAAAATAATTGAATTGAAAAGTAAGGGACCAAATGAGATTTAATAAAAATCAAAATAAAATATGAGTTATTTATTTTACAGAAATAAAATAAAATAATTACAAAATTCAAGACTTACATAAACAAAAAAAATTCTAGTTACAGGTAAAAGACAAACCATAGCCCTGTTCTTTATTGTATTTATAAATTCATGTATAATAAAAATAAATATTTCAACAAAACTATGTCCTATTGTATTTTTTAATTCATGTATAATAGAAAATAGATATTTCAACAAAACTAAGCTCTGTTTAATTTTAAAAATGCCACGCCCTAAAATGGCACTAAAATTGCAATTTGAACCTTAAATTTTCCCCATGTTATTCTTATGGGAAAAATGCACTTTTTGTTGTAGAACGCCCCTAGGTATATTTACTAGGGAGATGGTAGATTATTGAAACAAAAAATTTCTATTTACAGGTAAAAGATGTTTTCAGTTAAATGTTAAAAATTATTTATTGTAGAAAAATATGTGAAAAAAATTATTTACCTTTTTACAACACTTAAAGTCATTACACAAGTCCCTAAATTAATACACTATTTACACTTTACACTTTACACTATCTACATTACAGGTCCGGCCGAGTGGTGGAGATCTCGTGAACCTGTATAGGGCGATATGTAACTGTTTGGACCTCCCAAACGTCGTCCTCTTCGATCGCAGGTGGAGATGGAGGTGGAGTTGGAGAATTTAAAAAGTTTCTATCAACCCCATTGTCCTCCCCTTCTAATGGCGAAGGAGAACGACGATGTCGCTCCGGCGATTGAGGTCGCCCCGGCGATTGAGGTCGCGCCCAAAACAGAGGTCGCCTCAATTGAAAGGGCCTCTGTTGCTGTTGTAGCTGCTGTTGCTGTTGTAGCTGCTGTTGCTGTTGTAGCTGCTGTTGCTGTTGTAGCTGCTGTTGCTGTTGTAGCTGCTGTTGCTGTTGTAGCTGCTGTTGCTGTTGTAGCTGCTGTTGTTGCTGGGGTTGTGCAACCCCTGCAACAATCCGCACATTCCGTCCTTCTAATCGAAGGAACCGTCCGTGCCAGTTTTCACCCATATTAAATAAAAAAACTTTAACTTTAACTTTAATTTTCGAACCCGACTGTGTTGTTTAATGGAAAAGATGCGACTAAACGGGCTTGTTGGAGTTGTTAAAAAAGTGTTCAAAACTCGATTTTAAAGCCAGGAAAACCGGTTTTCAGCCCCTCGGGGGGGGGGGGGGGCGAGGGGGTTTCGCCCCCCCGCCTCCCCCCCACCAGGGACTTCGTCCCCTGGACCCCCGCGTATAAGGGGGCTGCCGCCCCCTGGACCCTCGAATTGTGACAGTCAAAGAAAATTTCTATGGGGTTTAATCGCCGAAAAGTACTCAGTTTTTTTTTTTAAAAACGCACACACAGACACACACAGACAAATACACATGCACATAAACCTACACACGCACACACAGACACACACCTCAACAACGAGAGGCAAAAAAAAAAAAATCCGCGGGGGAAGGGGGGGGGGGTGCGGGGGGCAATCGGGGGGGGTGCGGGGGACAATCGGGGGTGGGGGGGGGGGGGTAGGTAGGTTGGTCATCGAACTTCTTCAAGTCAAGGTTTTTCTTTGTTCGTCACAATATATAAGCTGAAAGAAGATCAGTCTCGCCTAAGTTTCTACACAGTGAACAACGTTATTCTATTTGTCGCGATTTCTTGGTGTTTTTTGATGTTTTTTTGTGAATTTGAAGTTTTAAATAGGTAATTTTTATTTTTAAAAGCTTATTTTGTTACTGCAACATCTTTTTGTTCAAATTTTAACGGGTTTTCAGTGTTTTTAAGGACGATTTCTTCCAAATTTTTGTGGCTTATATTTTTCATTGTATTTTTAAAATATTATTTTTAAAATATTATTTTTAAAACCATATTTGATATTTTTTAAACATTTTTCCAGTTTTTTCTACGCTTAAAGGTTCATATATTTTTTAAATCTTTAGAAGTAACTCTGATTGAATTTCAACTATTAAAAACCATTGTTCTCTTCCAAATTGTTAACTAAATTTTGTGAATTTTATTTTTAAAAGTTTATTTTGTTAATACATCTATTTTTCAAATTTTGGTTCGTTTTCTCTCAAATTTTTGCTGTTTATTAAAGCTCCAAGTATTTTTTTTAACTCTTAAGTAACTCTACCCCTTAACCACCGTTTACATTCTAATTTTTAACGTTTTTTAAAATAAAACAATGACACATTACGTAGAGAACTCCAACAAAATTAATGTTTTGCAACATTTAGCCATTAGAGTTAATAGCCAGAAACAAATGGTTGTTGATGATCTTCTGGCAGAACAAAATTCCTATTTAAATATTTTAGACGAAACAGACATTGATGAGGACTATTTAATGGAAATTACAAAACAAAATGACTATTTGGGGATTTTTAACAATTCTCAAAGAGACCCAACACCTACCAACAACGACGACATACCAACACAGGCGGTAAAAAATGTTGACACTTTAAAAACATTTTTAGGTTTGGATAAAATCAATTTAGCTCCACCAATATATGAAAATATCACCCCCGTTCCTTCACCACATCCTACATCTTCAACTCCTTCACCTCTTTCCCCAACTCCTTCACCTCTTTCCCCAACTCCTTCACATATTTCTCCAACTCCTTCACCACTCTCTCCAACTCCTTCATCTATTTCTCCAACTCCTTCACCTATCCCTCCAACTTATTCACCTCTTCCTCCAACTCCTTCACCTCTTCCTCCAACTTATTCACCTCTTTTCCCAACTCCTTCACCTCTTCCTCCAACTTATTCACCTCTTTCTCCAATTCCTTCACCTCTTCCTCCAACTTATTCAGATTTTTTTGCACAATCTCCAGAACTTTTTGCCCAATCTCCTATTCCACAAGAACCGCTCTCCCCCTCCCTACTTTCCAATCACATTTTTCAAAATTCCATGGAGAAGGAAAGTTCTGAAGATGAGGAGATTCCTTGTGGTCAAAAGACCATTGTAGATCGCTTTTCTCCATCTCCACCTCATATCCGAAACTTTTCTCCATTTACTTTCGGGGAGGATATAGGGGTTCAAACCGAAAGTAATCAAAAATCGATAGAAACCCAAACAAACCTAAAAAGCCCTTGTCAATGTGGAAAGTCTTCTCAAGACCGAAAAAGACGAAAAAGAATACATGGAGCACATATAAACTCATTAGTTCTAAATTTAGGATTATTGAGACCTCCACCAGTTGAAGGTCCTAATAATGCTTATGCAGATAACATTGTTAGAAATCTTACTAGAATTATGGAGGTAGTATCGAAATTAAAAGATAGTTTTTCGAAGCTTTAGGAAATTTTTCAAAATTTAAGGAGCTATATTATATTAAATTTTTCAAAATTTAAGCACCTTTAGTAATATTCTTTCCACCTACTTTTGTCACTTATTTAAAATTTTCTCCCCCTACTTTTATTACCTATTTAAGATTCGTCTTTCAAAATTTGCTCTCACTATCTGTGTAGGAACTTCCCAAAAAGAGACTGAGTATGCAGTGTGTAACATGCAAAAAAAAAGTTTACAAGAAGAGACAACTTGGTACGACATCTTAAAAATATATGTCAAAAATACAAAAAAAAATGTGGAAAATACTTCAGAAGAGATTTTTTGTAATCTGTGTAACCAAGGTTTCAAAAGAAGAGCATGGAGTGGACATCTTCGATCAAATATTCACAAAGAAAATGCATGTTTGAAAAATGATAATGGCATTGATGTTATTAACTCCGCATTTCAAGATCGAATTATATCCTATAGAGTTCGAGCGCTGAAGATGTACATAAATGTAATTGAATTTTTGAATAATTATTCAACAAAAATCATCAACTTAATAAAAAAAGAAATGGAAAAACACACATGTATTAAAGTTAACTTGGAACTGTTTGGTTATTATTTTTGTGAAACCTCAAATCAACATGGTGTAAAATCCTTTAATACACCTTTTCAAGTAGTCTGCGAAGGATCCGATTTAAACGAAGTTTTGGGGGAGTTAATAGCGATCGTAGACAAAAAAGCTGATGAACTAGCAGAAAAAGAGTCAGGTAATAATAAATAAAAATAATATATAATTTTGTAAAATTTTATGAAATTTCTTTTCCGTTTTTATAATAACAATATTTTCATTTGCAGGTTGGAAATTAATTCGTATATTACATCTAGAGGTAAACATAAATCGATTTAATCCACTACGTGCCTCCTCATACATCCCCTTACCACAAGACATCTGTAAAAGGCAAGCCATCCTTAATATCCAAAATCAGGATCCATATTGCTTCTTATGGAGCATCGTTGCAGCTCTTCATCCTCCAACAGGATTACCAACAGAGCCGACATCATATCCACATTTTAATACATTGTTTGATATAGCAGGTATGACTTTTCCTTTAGCAATAAAGGACATTATATTTTTTGAAAAAAAAAATAACATATCCGTAAACGTGTTCACAATAGAAAAAGTAAATAAAATTTTTAAAGATCGATATGAAGTTATCGGTCCACTGTACTATGGGAAAAAAACTAAAAGAAATGTTCATGTAAATTTATTATTAATTTCCGACGATGAAGGAAATTTTCATTATTGTCTAATTAACGATTTATCACGATTAATTTCAACCCAAGTAACAAAACATAATGGCAAAAAACATTTGTGTGACGGTTGCTTACAGTATTTTACCACTAATGAACAATTAATCCGTCATTCTGAGTATGATTGTGATCACATAAGAATGGATTTACCTTCTACAGAAAATAGAAAGGATAAATTTGGAAATATTGTACCCGAAAATATACTTAAATTTGAAAATATTCAAAAACAAATGGAGCTACCATTTGTAGTTTATGCAGATTTCGAATGTTTACTTCAAAATATTAATAATCCTGATATAAATATAAATTCAGAGTCTTCTTATACAATTCAACAATATGAACACATT
The DNA here is from genome assembly GCA_034092305.1 of Diaprepes abbreviatus. NCBI lineage: Eukaryota > Metazoa > Arthropoda > Insecta > Coleoptera > Curculionidae > Diaprepes > Diaprepes abbreviatus. The sequence goes on from JASJET010000129.1 coordinate 8,908,809, forward strand.
CCATATTCATTTGCATACTACATTAAATGTTCATTCAACAATTCATTATCAAAATTGGAATTATATCGCGGAAAAAATTGTGCACAAATATTTATAAATCTTTTAGAAAGAGATATTCATGGTTTATATGAAAATTTCCTTAAATCACCTAAAAAAATGATAAAGCTTACTGAACTAGAAAAAATACATTTCAATTACACAAATATGTGTCACATTTGTAATAAAATCATTGAAAATGACAAAGTTGCCGATCATTGCCACATAACCGGAAAGTATAGAGGAGTCGCACATTCCATATGCAATTTAAATTTTAAAATTCCTAAATATATTCCAGTTATTTTTCACAATTTAAAAAATTATGATGCCCATCTATTTATTAAAAACTTGTGTAAAAATAAAGAACAAATAAGTGTAATCGCTCAAAATAAAGAGAAATACATTTCTTTTGAAAAAATTATTGAAGTTGATACTTATCGAGATCGTGTTTCAAACACCTTGAAGAGAAAATATATTCAATTAAGATTTATTGATTCTTTCCAATTTTTACCAAGTTCGATCGAAAAACTTTCGAATAGACTTTCTAATGAACAATGCATTGACGTTAGAAAATATTTTCCTAATGATGATGAATTTAATTTAATTCGCAAAAAAGGAATATTTCCATATAGTTATGTTGATGAATATACAAAATTATCTAAAACATCATTGCCGGAAAAAGAACAGTTTTATAATCAGTTAACTGATGAACATATATCTAATGAAGAATATGACAGAGCAAAACATGTTTGGAAATTTTTCAAATGTACCACAATTGGTAACTATTCAGATATTTATTTAACATCAGATGTTCTACTTTTGACAGACATATTCCAAAACTTTAGGAAAACTTGTATGAAAACTTATAATTTAGATCCAGCACATTATTTTACTTTTCCAGGTTTAAGCTTTGACGCATGTTTAAAATATACAGGGGTAGAGTTGGAATTATTAACGGATACAGATATGTTACATTTTTTCAAAAATAGCGTTCGAGGTGGAGTTAGTATATGTACTTGTAGGAAATCAATAGCAAATAACAAATATTTACCAAGTTTTAATCCTAGCGAACCTAGCACATATATTTTATATTTAGACGCTACAAATTTGTATGGTTATGCTATGTCGCAACATCTTCCTCAAAAAGATTTTTCTTGGCTTTCCCAACAAGAAATTAATAATTTTAATGTTATGAATATTTCTGATACCTCAGAAAAAGGCTATGTTTTGGAAGTAGATTTAGAATATCCTTCATCTCTACATGAAGATCATAATGATTTACCTTTTTGTCCTGAAAGTTTTAAATCTCCCACTTCCAAATGTTTTAAATTAATTCCTAACTTACACAATAAAACAAAATATATAATTCATTATACATTGTTAAAACAAAGTATTCAAAATGGTTTAAAATTAACTAAAATACATAGGATATTAAAATTTTCCCAATCATCATGGCTAAAAAAATATATTGATTTGAACACTAAATTAAGAAACGAATCAAAAAGTCCTTTTGATAGAGATACTTATAAATTGGCAAACAATAGTGTCTTTGGAAAAACTATGGAAAACGTTGATCGGAGGGTAGATGTCCGCTTGGTAACCCAATGGTCAAAAAATCAAAAAAAAGATGGTGCTGAGAATTTAATAGCAAAACCCTATTTCAAGGATCTTTCAATATTTTGTGAAGATTTAGTAGCTATTCAAATGCAAAAAGTTCAAATAGTGTATAATAAACCAGTTTATATAGGCTTTTCAATTTTAGATATTTCTAAAACTGTCATGTACAATTTCTTTTATAATTTTTTAAAACCTTATTACAAGGAAAACGTAAAATTATTATATACAGATACTGACTCTTTAGTTTTAGAAATTAAAACTGATGATGTTTATCGAGACATTAAAAGTAATATAAATTATTTTGACACTTCAAACTATAAAACAGATAACATTTATAATATTCCAATTACAGAGTCTGTAGTAGGAAAATTTAAAGATGAGTATGCTGGTATACCAATTGAGAGTTTTTATGGGACAGGGTCAAAAGCTTATTGCATTAAAACAACGCAGGGATTAACTAAAAGGGCTAAAGGGGTTAAAAAAAGTAGTGTGGAAAAACAATTACAGTTTGTTCATTATAAAGATGTGGTTGAAAAAGGTTCAAAAACATTTTGTACTATGTATGTATTTCGATCTCGATTACACAATATTTATACGGAGTTAATAAATAAAGTGGCATTAACTTGTGCCGATGATAAACGATTTTTAATACCAAATGAATATGATTCTCTTGCTTGGGGTCATCAGGATATTCCTCTATATTTATGGTTAAAAGACAATGTTTAGCCATTGGTATCTATTTTCCCCTTCCACCAATAAACGTTTAAGTATTTAAAGTTGACCAAATATAAAGTATAATCATTTTAGTTTATAAAATGTGTCTTGAAACAACTGAAAAGGAAATAGATAATATTTCCTTCAGAACTTACCAAAGAAGACTTTGGTCTTTTAAAAATTGGAAAGGGAAACTAAAGCCTGAAGTATTGGCCAGTTATGGATTTTATTATTTATTGAAAGAAGATATTTGCAAATGTTTTTATTGTGGCACCGAAATATACAAATGGAATAGTGATGACTGTCCAATTAGTGAACATTACAAGTTTAATAAATATTGTGATTTAACAGAATGTTTAAATCGGTGCAAAAATTTAAATCTATCAATAAATGTTAAAAAGGAGGAATTTAATAACAAATTTTTCTATTTGTTAATATTCGCATTCCTTTTCCTATGTCATATGTTTTCATTTTATAAATAAAAATGTTGATTGTAAACAAGGTTTCCATTTTAAAATTGTTTATTGTTTTCATTGTATATATTGATTGTAAACAAGGTTTCCATTTTAAAACTGATTATTAAATTGTTTATTGTAAAAAATTGATTGTCAAAATTTATATAAATATTTGTATCTCCCACACATATCAATCAGTCTCTTTTTGGTCTTAATATACGCTTAAATTTGAAAAAGAGTTTCAATTATGTCTCCTTTTATCCTGCTATATTCAATATTAGGAAGTGTCTTGTACGTATATCACCCTTCTGGTGTTACCGATAGTGTAGTGTGTTTTTCAAATGATTCTAAGCTTACACTGGACAAAAATTGTCATTACATGTTCCACGATAAAATTAATAACGACATTTCTGTATTTTCATATGAAATGTTAGACAAAGAAAAATCAAGTAGAGCTTTTAAAATTTTATATTATTATTCAAATAAAACTATTTTGGATACTAATTGGAATGAAAAAAGCTGTTTTGATGAAATTGAAAACCATAAAGTTAAAGGTTTTGAAGAAATAAAAAAATTTAATATTTCAAATTATTTCAATTTTACGCCAATATATGATAAATTTGATTACTTATCATTTGTCTTAAATCTAATTATATCCATTTTTATTACATTGTTGGGTATTATATGCTACCACTTTAAAGTCAATAACTAAATATTTCACGTTTTGGTGGGGGGCCATGGTGGGGATAAAACTATAAGTAGCGATTTCAAAATTAAGATTTTCCAGTGCTATATTAAGCTTGGTGAAATTAAAATGTATTCTAACAGTATTAAGAATTATCAAACGTTTCCTAATAGTGAGAATTGTAATAAAAAAGAAGAGGTGTTCAATTTAAAAATTTACTATTTGAATAATTCATTATCAAAACATGTGTGTGTTGGAATTAGTTTGAACGATTTTTCTCCTAAAATCGTATTTGGTGGAAAAAATGGAGTCAAAATTTCATTAAATGAAGATGATTGGAAATCGTTCTTAAAATATGAAGGTGTTATTGCTAATTATTTCTACAGTTTAAATAGCGATCTTTATCCCATCAAATTTGGTGATATTACAATATGTTTTGAAAAATATATGGAAATACCAATAATAAAAATTCAAAAGAAGGATGAATTTTATGTGATGCTTAGTTCTTCTTCTGTTGACAAGTTGTTGCAGATAAAAGATCTTATAGATTATCGAATTCAAATGATCAAAAAACAGGATTTTATTACATATTTTAATGTATTTCAAGAAAATTTAATGAATTCAAATGATATTTTAAATAGTGTTATCAACATATTGAATTATAAACAAAATATAAATAGTGAAAACGTTTCTACTATGATGGAGCTATTAATGACGTATCCAAATGAATTGGAATCCAAACTTGCAAGTGGAATCGGAAAAAAGAAATTCTTCAGCGAAAAGAGTAACTTTTAGTGAAAATGATACAGTTTTTACTATGTTTGTGTGGAGTTATGCCTACAGACAATCAAGAAAAAGTGATTTTCAAAAACAATATTTAGACAGACTTCGATTTGAAAGGAAGATTCAACAATGTGAAATTATACTTTTTAAAGTGTTAAATGTAGAACATAGAAATATTATTTATAACGAAAGGTTTTTACCATCAATAAAATAATTAAAATATATTTAATTTCTCTTTTATTTAAAAATATTTTTCTATTATAAAATAACAAATACAAAGGTATGTGAATAAAATTATACTAATTCTTTTTTGGATATCCATGAATTGTGTGATTTATCAAAACCTAACCATTTGACAAACACATTCTTCCCCTTTTTTCTTAAAATTTTTTCAACTAAAAATACGTCGGGATATTTTACTTTTTGCAATTCTTCTTCATAAAATCCTCCTCGAATTTCTTCACCTTTATTATCTTTTAATATATATGTGGTTGGACTTGTTAACTGAACCTTCTTTATTTGAAAAATTTCTGTAGACCAATTTGGTGTATATCCTTTGTCAAATGCTTCTCTATTTTTTGAAATTCGAACATAATCATTTAACTTGAACTTAACTGGCTTTGAATCAATGGTTTTCTTATGAGTGAAAAAATTTGATAATAATAGTTTTTCATTTTTTTCATTAACATTAGCTGGTTTTATGCCGATTGAAGTGTGAATCCTGTTATTATATTTTTCAACAATTTCCTCCAAAATACTAAGCCATTTATAATTTCCCTGTTTGCTAAAGTATTTCCACATAGTGCCTTTTAAAGTTCGGTTAACACGTTCAACAATACTAGCTTTTAAATTTGAAAAGGTGCTGTAATGGTTTATATTAAACTTTTTCATTAAGTCCTGAAAATGTTGATTATAAAATTCTTTCCCCAAATCTGTTTGTAAATTTTTTGGTTTAGTGTTTTTTTCTAAAATTCTTTTCATAGCTATAGACACGTCTTTTCCTTTCTTATTTTTTAGTGGTTGAGTCCAAACATATTTTGAAAAGGTATTTATTACTACCAAAATATATCGATAACCTCTATTAAATTTAGAATAAGGTTGCATCTCCACCAAATCGGCCTGCCATAAATCATTTAGTCCTTTAACAATAGTTCTTCTTCTCTTGTAATTTTTTCTTGCTGGTTTATGTAGTTCATTTACGACTATTTCTTTTATAGGTTTGTTCATATTGGTTTTCTCTATAGCATTACTAATAAATTGCACCCAATTCCTTAGACATTATTTAATTTACTGCTCCTTTTTCATGAAGTTCTTTTATTTTATTTTTTAACGTTTCAATTGATTTTCTGTTTTCATCCTTAACACCTTCCATTGATGAAATGATTTGATTAATTTTATTTACAAGGTCCGAAATTTTCCCATCTATTTTAGTCTCAAGAAGAATGTTCGATAGCATAATTTCTGTTTTGGTAGTCTGCAACTTATCAGCAGACTTTTGAACTAAATCGTTTAAAGATTTTATTTCTTTCGTGAATATGGTTTCCATATTTTTTAAATCTATTCTTACTAAATTTTCAACTTTGGAATTTAGCTCTTTGTACGCTGTTTCAAGATCATTTAAATCGTAAAACATTTTTTGTAGTTTTTCGTTATTTTCCAAAACTTTAGTTGATAAATCTTTTTTTACAGCCTCAATCAAAGTTTTAAACATTTGTTCCAATTTTATAAAGTCTTTTCCCAACATTTCTTCAATTAATTTTTTGACAGTTTCTTCATCGCGAGCCTTTATTTCTGTTTTAATATCATTGAATTTTTTTTGTAAAACCTCGATTTTGTTGTTATTTTTTGTTTCTTCAAATAACCTAATTTTTTTGGCTGTATTCTGTACATCTTCCTCATACTGATATAATCTTTTATTAAAATTACTAATATCTTTTCGTAATTGAGGTTCAAATTTTTCAATTATTTTGTTCTCAATATATTTTAGATCACTCTTAAAATTTTGTAATATTTTTTCTTCAACATTTGTTAATATTTTATTTTCCAATGCAGATATGTTAGGGGCGGATCTTTTTGAAATATGGCGACCAAATTTATCAATAGTCATTTTAGAAATGTGGACAAATACCTATTACATTCTTTTATATGATAATATCGGCTTCTTTTAATTCTTCAATAATAGAAATAATTTCGTTTTTATGTCCTGTATGGCCGGCACTCTGGGAAGCAACAAGCAATTTTAATCTGTCAACAAGTTCATTCACATCATCCCAGTAAACATAATCTGTATTGGGTTTAATATCTTTAAGGGTGATAGCTCCTCCTTTTTTTGATGCTAGTCGACTCTCTCTATATGGAGCTTTTCGTCTTGAAAAAAATGTTTGAACCATTTCACGTTCAATAGTTTTAGTTTTTATAATCCCAGCCTTTTGTAAGTAGGGACCAATTATAGAAATATATTTGTGTGATGCATTTCCCTGAACTTGTTCGTTTGGGTCGTTATTTCTTCGGTATGCATTGGTTCTTTTTAGAATATCCATGTAATTATCCAAATCTGTTTTCTTATAACCTATTGGTTCCTTTTTAAACAATAATTCATATAATCCAGGTGTACCTGGATAAGTTATTCCTTCTACTCTTATATCTTTTCCAATAATTTCTACATTTTTTAATGTGACTCCTAAATAAAATTTTTCATTTTCGTAATCATGAACAACTCCATAATGATGGTCAAACTTATGTTCTGTATCTTTTACACCACCATCAATATATTGCCGAGGTAATTCATCAAATTCTGATAAATAATCTTGATATAAAGGTGAACGAACATATGTTTGAATAGTTTGCCTTGTTTGTTCTAGTATATCAGATATATTTCCTAACGTAGATTCTCCTGATGATGGTTGGGTTTCTGCAATTATACTGGTTTGTTGTAAAGATGGTAGCTGACTTACTGAAGCTATACTTTTATCCCAATCTATTATTGTTGGTATTTCTGAGGGAAGAATTGGTGTTTGATTAGTTTTTCTTTTTTGGGGAGTTGATGTTCCATAATGCCATTCTTTTGTTGGTGTTCTTGTTTCAAATAATCTTTTAGGTGATGCGAGTGTTTCATAAGATTTTTTTATTGGGGTTTTTAACTCTTCTTTTACTTCAAGAGGTTCAATCTTACCAATTGTAGAAATTAATTCTTGTATGGGTTGAGTTATTGGTTTAAATTGTTGTTCTCGTTGTCTTTGTGATTCACTTATTTCTGATTTTAGCGCTTGATATTTTCTTTTAACTGCTAAACGGGTTCTAACCAATTCCTTAGCTTTTTTCTCATCCATCATCAGCAAATTTTAAGAAACTAATAAAATTCAACGAATATAACCTTTTTATAGAAAAATAAATGAATCAAATCCCTTGCGATACCTCCCATTAGTTATTGGTGAGTCTTTATCTATTACCATAAATCCATATTTGTCTTTCCAACATAATAAACATAAGTCTTTTAATTGTTGAAATGACATATCCATATTTACATGATCATCATAAATATGTTTTAAATTTGTAGAATCTTGTTGAAATATAATGAGCAAATTTGTATTATCTCGAATAAGTTGTTTTGGTACGGCTGAATAAGTTTGAGATAAATAAAAACAATCTGTATTTTTATGTCTTCCAAAGCAAAAATAATCTTTTACTATGTTTTGATTGCAACAAACGATATCATCGAAAATTATTAAAGAATTTGGTTTTATTTCTTGTGGTGATATAATATTTTCAGCATCTTCTGATTCATTGTAACCTATTTCTTTGATGGGATTAAGAAGTTTTCTTAAATATTCATATTTTTCTTGATATAATGATTTCGAATATACATACACATTTTCGAACCTCAAACCATTTGGATCTCCAATTAAACTTATTATTACATTTGTTTTCCCACAACCAGATGGTCCAACAACTAATCCCCTTTTACTAGCACCGTTAAATAATTTACCATGTTTGTTAAACTTGCTATTTAAAATTTCATAATCTTTAATTTGTATCGAAAAGGGTTGTTTTTCAATCTTCATTTTTCCTATATAAGACAAGATCTCTTAAAATGGATCATTTTTGTTACAACTGCTATTTATATAATGCTTATAAACTCCACGCATCATTTAAAAAAAAAGAAAGGACGAGGTATTTTAAATACTTTGATAAATAAATTACCATTTGAGTTGCATATACCAGGTTACCAATATTGCGGTCCAGGAACTAAATTAGAAAAAAGACTTGCTAGAGGTGACGAAGGAATAAATCCTTTAGATAAAGCTTGTAAGGAGCATGATATAGCATATTCAGAAATAAAACATATAAAAGGAAGACATGATGCAGATGAATTATTGGCTAAAAAGGCTTTGGAGAGATATAAAGCTAAGGACGCTAGTTTCGGAGAGAAAGTTGCTGCTTTAGGAATTACTGGTGCGATGAAAGCTAAAACTAAGTTAGGAATGGGGATGAGAAGGAGGAAAAGAGTATCAAGAAAACGAAAGGGACGGGGAATTTCCTTGGCTACGGCTATATCAAGAGCTAGAAAACAACTCAGGGGAAAAAAGTTTAGAAGTTTAACGGAAAGTGCGAGAACAGCATTGGCATCAATCAGAAAACTTGGAAGAGTCTCACCTCCTAAAAAACGAATAATACCCATTCCAAAAAGTGGTGGATTTTTGCCGCTTATACCATTATTTGCAGGTTTGTCTGCTTTAGGTGCCCTTGGAGGTGGAGCGGCAGGTATTGCGAAAGCTGTTAATGATGCCAAAGCTGCTAAACAAAAATTAGAAGAAGATAAAAGACACAATGCAGCGATGGAGGATATAGCAATTGGAAAAAAAGGTAGTGGTCTTTATTTAAAACCATACAAAACAGGATGTGGTCTATACTTAAAACCTTATTCAAAAAACTGTTGAAAGAAATACCTCGAAAAGCTCTTACAAATATTGACTTGTTTAAGTATGTTAAGTTTTTACATATTCCTAATTTTCGAGGTGTGTTCATGAGAGATAAATTACCAAAAATAATTAAAAAGAATGAGTGTGGAATAGTTAATCTGGACAGTTCTCACAATGATGGAAGTCATTGGATAGCATACACAAAAAAAGGAAAAAATATAATATATTTTGATAGTTATGGGAATTTACAACCTCCTGTTGAATTAATAAAATACTTTTATAGCGATGGGAACAAAAATAATGTTAGATATAATTACACCACATTTCAAACTTATAATAAAACTAATTGTGGTCAATTATGTCTAAAATTTTTGTATAAAAATATGAAACGTGTGAAATAAATTTATTGTATATCACAATTTTTTGGAGATATGTCATACAGTTTTGTTCTTAGTGGTAATTCTGCTATTTTGACGGCGGATATTCATCCACCAATTTATTTAGATGAAAATGTTGAACATGTGATCGGACTTATAAATTTTGAAACCTTTAATGCAATTCCCAACATTGATGAAACAAATAATTTATTTATCTATAACACAGATAAAGAATTTAGAATTCCACCCGGTAGTTATGAAATAGATGATATTATTAATGTGTTACAAAATCATCTTGATAAAGAAAAAATAAGTTTTCATTTATATCCTAACAATAATACCTTACGAACTCATATTAAAACTACAGTTCCGATAACATTTCGAAAAGGAACAATTGGAAAAATTTTGGGATTTTATGATAAAGAGTTACAGGCAAATGATGAGCATATATCTGATTCACCAGCAGAAATTATAAAAGTAAATGCAATAAATGTAGACTGCAGTATTGCTGAAGGATCCTATTTAAATGGTGATCCAGTTCACATAATTCATCAGTTTTTTCCAAGTGTCTCTCCAGGATATAAGATCATAGAGTCTCCTCAAAATATTATTTATTTCCCTGTTACAGTTAAAACAGTAGACAAAATTACAATTAAAATAATAGATCAAGAGGGTGATTTCATCAATTTTAGAGGGGAAACCGTAACAGTAAGATTACATCTTAAGAAAATAGTTTAAAATGGTATTTCTTTATAACAAAGTGCCTTACTTAACTCAATTTAATATAAAAAGGCTCAAGCCAAATTCAATTAGTACTAAAAGAAACTCAAAGAAGTTAACACCTTCAAATCGTTTGTTCCTAGAATCCTTGGGGTTTAAAATTAAATAATAATGGAATATTTAAATGTTAAGGAAAATATTCTTGTTGATGAATCTGTTTCAAGTTGGGAAATGCTTTCATTTGACCCTTTCAATCCTTCAAAATTAGGACCTAATGATGAAATTAGAATTTCTTTACAACAAACTGGAAAATATTCTTTACCTTGCAGGAGCGAACTATATCTAGAATTAAAAGTTACTGATGATAAAGATACTCCCTTAAAAAATACATCTTTAATTAACAATGCTCCTGCGTTTTTATTTAAAGAGTTACGTTATGTTCTTAACGGTGTAACAATTGATTCGGTTCGTGATATAGGAATAACTTCTACAATCAAATCATATATGTCTTTTAATGAAAATGAAAGTGCTAAACTTCAAAATGCTGGATGGTATCCCAAATCGAAGATGGGAGAAAAAATAATGACGGATGAAAAAGGAAATGCTTCTTTATGCATTCCACTTAAATTATATTCAGGCTTTTTTGAAGATTACAATAAAATTATTTTAAATTCTCAACAGGAATTAATTTTAATAAGGAGTAATGATAGTACTGATGCAGTTATATCCACAGTTGAAGATGAAAAACCAAAAATTGTTATTACAAAACTTTGTTGGCGAGTTCCACATTTAACTGTAGCAATACCTCAAGAATTAGCTCTTACTAAATTAATTGATAAAAATAATGATATTTTCATTACTTTTAGAAGTTGGGAATTAATTGAATATCCAGAATTATTGGAAACTACTAGACACAACTGGTCGGTAAAAACCTCTACAAAAGTTGAAACCCCTCGACATGTGTTAATTGCTTTTCAAAAAGATAGACGAGGAAAAGTCAAACAAGACATGAGTAAATTTGATCATTGTGAATTAAAAAATATAAATGTATTTTTGAACTCTGAAAGATATCCTTATAACGATCTTCAACTTGATTTCGCAAATAATAAATTTGCTACTTTGTATGAAATGTTTTCGGAATTCCGACACATGTATTATAATCATCCTGTAGAACCAATTTTTAGTCCATCGGACTTTAAAGGAAAAGCACCAATTGTTTACATTAATTGTTCGCATCAGCGCGATTTACTACAAACTGGTCCGGTAACTATGAGGATTGAATTTGAAACAAAAGAAAGCATTTCTCCAAAAACTTCAGCATATTGCCTTATAATTCATGATAAAATATTTTCCTACAATCCCTTAACTAAAATAGTAAAACAAATTTAATTTTATCCCCTCTCCTACTAATGGATTCCATTTAATTTAAACATATTAATCGAGTGTTCCAGTAGTGTGAAGATGTTCAGAGGTGAAACATAGATTTCAACTGCTTGTAATGAATTTACGCAAAAATAAACAAATTGAAAATTTTATAAAAAAACTTAAAATTCTCAAAATACAAATTGAAGAATATTGTGCTAAAAAATTTATGATTAAAAAATTTGAATCTTTAAAAATATGAGACTAGTTTTGGATATCCAAGGATTTAAGGATGAAGGCAATAAATTTATTCCAAAGGAGTTGGCAGCATATGATGGCAGCAAAATTAGTCATCACATATTTAAGAAACCCTATTCATTAAATTTACTTAATACAGAGATATACAAACAAGCTGTTTGGTTAATGAACAATCACCACTGTCTCTATTGGAACACAGGATTTACACCATTACACTATTTTTCTACTATTGTCAATGAATTGACGAAAGATGCAAATTATGTGTATGTTAAAGGAAGTGAAAAAGCTGACTACATTCGAAAATATTCAGCCAAACCTGTTATTGAACTAGATGAGGAACCTGCTCTTCATAAATCTGAACCTAAATGTTTTTTTCATTCTAAATCACCGTCTATGTGTGCACTATCCAATGTAATCTTTATGTATAACAATTTTTTTATGAATGAATAAATACAAATTAAATATAATTTTATTCTATTTTATTAAACTTTAAACCTGATTTTTTACATATATCTATTACACAACTATTTAATCCTAATTTTCTTAATCCTAATAACAACTTATTAATATTCCTAGTTTCTAAAAATATTTTACACAATTTTACAGCTTTTTCACATATTTTTATATGGTCCATATACTTGAAATAGGACGTCATGTCTTGTGCCTCATTAGACATGATGTCTAAAATTTCCTCACTTCCAGTAACGGCAAAGTATCTAGAACACTCTTTCGATATTAAAAAATCCTCCATAATTTCAATCACTAAATCTTCCATAATAAACTATATCACTCATAAATTTTTGATAGAAATTTTGTCCCACTCTTCTTCACGCCTTAGTATTTCACCTTGTAATTCACTTGACAAATAAGGTTTTAACACCTTTAATTCTGAAAGAAAATATTTTTCCACAAAATGTTGCACCAATCGCTTAATATCTTGATTTGTGTAGAAACCTTGACACGTTTTTATTGCTTCTTCATACATACTCTGGTAAAAACTATAACATTTCTTAGCATTTGGTCTGGCATACAGACTTTCGTGTTCATAAGCTAATGCCTTTTTACAAAAAGATTTTTCCACATCTTTTACTGCTTTAATTAATAACTTATTCCTTTCAACAATACTACTTTCACTATCATTACTAGATGACATCGAAAATTTAGTATAACTTTTAAAGAACTGTTGTAAAATTTCCGCTTTTCCAGTCTTATATCACTCTATCCCCACATAATTCACGGAGTAGGTCATGTGCACAAAGAATCGGGAGGAGGCACTCTCATATCATTACGGAGGGTTATGATCGGGAGGAGGCACTCTCATATCATTACGGAGGGTTATGATCGGGAGGAGGCACTCTCATATTATTACGGAGGGTTATGATCGGGAGGAGGCACTCTCATATTATTACGGAGGGTTATGATCGGGAGGAGGCACTCTCATATTATTACGGAGGGTTATGATCGGGAGGAGGCACTCTCATATTATTACGGAGGGTTATGATCGGGAGGAGGCATTGGGAGGAGGAGGCTCTCTCATAGTATACCTACTTCCCTGGTACCTTTTCTCCATTGTCACTATATCCTGATCGTCACTAACAACTCCGCAGTTGTCAGGAAAATAATCCATATGTGAGTATAGGCAATGGATATTTAAAAATATATTGCAACCCATTTTTTGATACGATGACATCTTTTCATACATTTGAAGAAATTAGTGACCACGAAACGAAAGTCATTCCAAGCATTTTTTCCATTATCTGATAGAATGCTGTCAAAATGTTTATCTTTTAGAATATTTCGAAGTTGTGGCCCAACAGAAATACCCTTTTTAATTTTTGCTTCACTTAGACTTAGGAAAATTTGACGCAGGTACTGAAAAGCTGGTCTATCTGTATTGAGTGCCTCAACAAAGTTTTTCATGAGGCTGAATTTGATATGCGGTGGTGGCAACAAAATCTTTTTGTGGACTACCAATGGTATATGTTATATATTCTTTTCACCTAGCTCTAATGATTATCGAACGGACCAGTAATTTCCCTTGTAATGAAATACTTTTGCCCGACCATTCACAAAAAAAACTTGATGTAGCCTACCTGCAACCCAAGTAAAATTGCAATCACCTTCAAGTCGCCACAGATCTGTCATTGTTGCGCATTATGTTCTACACTTGTCAATAAATACTTCATATTGTCGTATGATTCTTTCATGTGAACTGCATATCCACAGGAATAGACTGTAAAATATTTTCCATATGCAATAGTACGACTTCTAAACTAAATGTTGAACTGTATGTAAATAATCTCCATTCTTCTGGCTTGTAGTTTATATTTAAAGCCACCAATAAACCAATAATATTCGGGAAATGTTTAAAAGGAACTACTATGTTTTATACCACTAAATTTATTAAGAAAACAGTGACTGCAGTTTCAACTCACAGAGTCATTTTCAAACTGAATTTATAAAGGTAGACTAAGTATCCAATACAGAAACATGAGAAAATTTAACAATAAATAAAAACTACCTGAGAAATTACATTATTACAAAGGGGTGGTACTAAATTTTGGGAACTAATTATTATTTGGCGACAACAAATAACGGGGAAAACCCAAGTTCTGTCTGGTCATCAAGCAAATTTACATTTTTATTTTTACTATGTTTATATATTTCTAAAGATTCAAGAATATTTTTTTGGCCCTTTGTTGAATAATGTAAAATGTCAGTGTTGCTTAAATCAGGAAAACTGTGGTTGTGTTCTAAGCAATGGTTGGCAAAGCTCGAGTCTGTTTTTTGTAGTCTATATGATCGGTGGTGTTCTGAAAAGCGAGTTTTAAAGCTTCTACCACTTTGTCCAATATACAAGCTATCACACTCTGAACATTTTAACTTATAAACTCCTGATTAAGCAAATTTATTAATTTTATCTTTAGCATTGTAAAGGATAGTGAACAGATTGTGTTGAGATTTAAAAGTTACTTTTATGTTATGTTTGGAAAGAGTATTAGCTATGTTTTCTGATAGGGTACTACAGTATGACAAAGATGTATAAGATGAACTATCTTTATCATTTTTTATTTTGGGATATATTGAATTAAAAGCTAGTTGTTTTTGTTTTTTAGTTATTAATATCTCTATGGTTTGTTGGGAGAAATTGTTCGATATTACAATTCTTTCAATGATATTT
The DNA here is from genome assembly GCA_034092305.1 of Diaprepes abbreviatus. NCBI lineage: Eukaryota > Metazoa > Arthropoda > Insecta > Coleoptera > Curculionidae > Diaprepes > Diaprepes abbreviatus. Next base: position 8,923,916 of record JASJET010000129.1, read on the forward strand.
AGTTCCTCTTGAAGATCTTCTTCAGAGAGAGGCAAAGAGAATGCTCTATGTATCATTGAATTGTATGCAGCCATTTTGTGTTGTAAGGGGTGAAAAGAGTCACTAGATATAGTATTACCTGTAAACGTTGGTTTTCTAAAAATAATAATCAGTGTAATTTTAAAATTTTTAGAAAACCAACGTTTACAGGTAATACTATATCTAATGACTCTTTTCACCCCTTACAACACAAAATGGCTGCATACAATTCAATGATACATAGAGCATTCTCTTTGCCTCTCTCTGAAGAAGATCTTCAAGAGGAACTAAATATCATTGAAAGGATTGCAATATCAAACAATTTCTCCCAACAAACCATAAAGAAATTAATAACTAAAAAACAAAAACAACTAGCTTTTAATTCAATATATTCCAAAATATAAAATTATAAAGATAGTTCATCATATATATCTTTGTCATACTGTGGTACCCTATCAGAAAACATAGCTAATACTCTTTCCAAACATAACATAAAAGTAACCTTTAAATCTCAACACAATCTGTCCACTATCCTTTACAATGCTAAAGATAAAATTAATAAATTTGATAAATCAGGAGTTTATAGGTTAAAATGTTCAGAGTGTGATAGCTTGTATATTGGACAAAGTGGTAGAAGCTTTAAAACTCGCTTTTCAGAACATCACCGATCATATAGACTACAAAAAACAGACTCGAGCTTTGCCAACCATTGCTAAGAACACAACCACAGTTTTCCTGATTTAAGCAACACTGACATTTTACATTATTCAACAAAGGGCCAAAAGTTAAATATTCTCGAATCTTTAGAAATATATAAACATAGTAAAAATGAAAATGTAAATTTGCTTAATGACCAGACAGAACTTGGGTTTTCCCCGTTATTTGTTGTCGCCAAATAATAATTAGCTCCCAAAATTTAGTACCTCCCCTTTGTAATAATGTAATTTCTCAGGTAGTTTTTATTTATTGTTAAATTTTCTCATGTTTCTGTATTTGATACTTATTCTACCTTTGTAAATTCAGTTTGAAAATGACTCTGTGAGTTGAAACTGCAGTCACTGTTTTCTTAATAAATTTAGTGGTATAAAACACAGTAGTTTCTTTAAAACATTTCTCGAAGATGATTAACTACCACATAGTAACGGCTACCAGCATCAACTTTTTAAACCAATAATATTATTGCATATAACCAAGTTCTTTTCCATGTTAAAAAATGGTGCTAGGCCTTTATGGCATTTACGAAAAACACATACTGGAACATCGTTTTCAGATAAGTTCCACTGATGCAATGTTGATCCTATTAAGTCTTGTTTACTTTTTGGAAGTTCCAAGTTCCTCACAAGATCATTTAATTCTGTTTGGGTTATTTTGTGTGGTTGACGGTATAATGTGTTGGTTGTGATGCTGATGGCATATCTTCTTCTTCAGAAAAAATGAATTCTTTATAGGAAAAATTATTTAGGGTTTGCAGATGGTTTTTTTTGACATAATAACTTTATAAGATATTTCCCATGTTTTGCCTAAACTCATGAAATGGCCGAAAATGTTTTTAAAAGTAAAACTATACTAGGTTTTGTTTTTGAGACAAATAAGGTAGATTTGGCTTGTACCTTAAGACCCATAAAAGGGGCCTTAAATACAGTACATTTTATAAAAAAAATCTCTTTCTTTCGGTGAAAAAAGGTATTTTTCCTTATTTAGCTAAAACCAAAAATATTTCTAGTCAAAGTGTCAAACTTAATGTTCTCAAATTATGTTTCAACAGAAAAATATTTAGATTTTTTGGGATTAGATCTACTTAAATAACTCTTTAGCAAAATCTTTTTTATTATTTTTACACCCTATATAAAATCCGCAGGGTTTACTTTAGTTTCAAGCAGAATAAAGCAAAATGTTGTTGTCTCTAAATTAACTGGAATTTTTGCTCCAAAATAATTTCAAACTTTGTCCACAGACGTCATTTCGACTTCTTTGTTTGGGTTCATATTAAACCCAAGCCCGTGACTTACTACAAACTTCTAACCCTGACTTTTGTCTTGCATAATAATGTTTCCAAAATAAAGATTTATGGAGGGTGTTTTGGGAATAAAATGACATAATAGGATGAGTACCTTTGTGTTTTATTTCTGCTCAGCAAAGCACTCAGCAAACTTGTTTTAGATTTCGACACTTTCTACTTTTCCTTACTTTGAAATATATTATATATATCCCATAAGACTGTATTTGAAATTATTTATTACATAAAGGCTATAAAGCTACATTACTCGTATATATTATAGGGGATATATTTTATATGAAAAATAAAAAAATTTGTTTTTTCTATTGACCATATATCCTTCATTCCGTATGTCATCTATCATAAATATTTTTCACTAGAGGGGACCAAAAATATTGTTTAATAAGACAGCCCAACGATGGCAAAACTTTCTTAATAATTTTAAATAATTCCTGTCTTATTTGGTGCGCTGATTTTGAATATAATAATAAAAAAGTCGTATTACCCACCAACCACTCACATTTTAATATTAAAAAAAAAAATTACTCTTCAAAACTTAAAAAAATATATTTTTATGCATTTAAATATTATTAAGTTGGCTATACATTTTAGTGTTATAAGGTTCGCAATAAAATCAAATGTTATTAGGTCGGTAGTTCTGATTAATTACACAGCTGTTTGTTTTCATGCAGTGTTTAACTTATGTGCTTTTATCCACACTTTAAAATGCCTAATCGTGGTTGTAAAAACTATCCTAAAGCTTTTTGTTATACATGTGGTGATTTTGTAATTAAAAAACATCAAAAGAACATTACTGACTTTACATATTTTGATGTAGAAATCGGTAATCAAGATAAATGTTGGGTTCCTTACAAAATGTGTCATGTTTGTGTCGAGGATCTTAGGAAATGGTATAAGAAAGCTTTCAAATTTGCAATGCCCATGATATGGAGGGAGCAAAAAACTAACTTTAAAAATAAGGAAGTAATTGTCTATCCTAACCTTACTTCAGCTGATCGACCGATAGGACATGGACCATCACTTCCTGTCCCTATACCACCTGAGTCTATTGATGACGTTATACAGTCCAGTTCCGAATTTAATGAAAGTGAATTGAATGATTATATGTTCCAATGTTCTTGAGAAAATTTAAAACCACAGTTGTTTACACAAGCTGAGTTAAATGAGAAAAATATTTATTGGAACATCTATTTATTATTATAGAAGGGTTTGCTCAATTTTTTAGGCAGGAAAAAGATTCGGTTTACTGCTATGATGTTGACAGTCGAATGAATGAGTTTGGCATTTAGTATAAGAAAGACGATTAGAGACTATTTATAGACTCACCAAAACTAGTTTAAAAGGTGTATTATTACATAATGGAAATCCTTATTCTTCATTGTCTGTTGCTCATTCAGTCCATATGAATGAATCTTAAGAAAATCTTAATATAATTTTACATAAAATTAACTATACAGATCATGATTGGATACTGTGTGGGGATTTTAAAGTTGTCTCCATGCTTCTTCATCAACCAAAGGGATTTACAAAGTTTCCATGTTTTATATGCTAGAGGAACAGTAGAGCAAGGGATCTACATTGGTTTAATAAACAACGGCCCGTAAGAAAAACTTTGTTACCCGGCGAGAAGAATATTTTGCATAAAACAGTCTTCTTCTTCTTTCTAAGCCCATTGACGTTCACTCCTGGATATAAACCTCTCCGATGGTCCTCCACTGGGATCTGTCTCTCGCCGGAGCCAGTCTTTTCCAGCAAACTGTCTTATATCATCCACCCATCTGCGTTGTGGCCTGCCACGATTTCGGTTCGTTTCTCGCGGTCGCCATTGCAGTAATTTACTCGTCCACCTATCGGGCTGTTGTCTAGCTATATGCCCCGCCCATTGCCACTTTAGTCATGATATGCGTTCAATGACGTCAACTACTGTGGTTTTTGATCTGCTGCTGCGGTGGTCCCATATTTTTTTGGACGAAATTGGTGCAGTAAAATCCAAGATGGCGCTGACAATATGGCTGCAAAAAAAATAATTTTTTTTTGATTTTCTGCAAAATTGGTGTGAGGAAGTTTTCGGCGTCGCACATAACGAATCTAAATTATTTTTAAAAAATTCAATATAGTGGATACAATATGGCGAACAAAAAAATTAATTTTGTCTGATTTTCTCCAGAATTGGTGTGAGGAAGTTTTCGGAGTCGCACATACGAATCCAAGATATTTTTAAAAAATTCAATATCGCGGATCCAGTGTAGCGGACAAAATATCAATTTTTGTCCACTAATATGACGGATCCAATATGGAGGATCAAAAAATTAATTTTGTTCGATCTTTTCCAAAATTGGTATGGGGGAATTTTCGTGGTTGAACATAACCAATTAGAAATTATTTTTTAAAAATTCGATCAGTCGTATATGGCGGATAAAAAATTAATTTTGTCCGATTTTTTTCAAAATTGATATGGGAGAGCTTTTGGGATCGCACATTACGAATCTGAAATTATTTAAAAAGAAAAATTAAATATGGCGGATCCAAGATTGCGGATTAAAGATTCTACATCTCTCGATTTTGTCTAAAATCAGTATTGGGGGATTTTTGTTAGTGTTAATTACGAATTTAAATTATTTTTTGAAAAACTCAATCGGGCGAATTCAATATGGCGTTCTAAAAACTTTACATTTTTCGATTTTGTTCAAAGGTGGGACTGAATCGTTTTTGAGAATGTAAATAGTGAATATAAAATTATTTTAAGAAAATCTAATATGTCAGATGCAATATGGTGGGTAGAAAATTTTACCTTATTTGCATTTTTTCAAATTTGGTGTTTGACAGTTTTCAGGGTCATGTTTTACGAATATGAAGTCATTTTTTTACAACTGTTAGGTTAATAAGATACAAGATGAAGGACTGAAAATTTTACGTATTCCGATTTAGTCTAAAATGGATATTGCGGGATTCTTGGGGCATATACAAACTCAACATGCAGTATAAAATATATCGGGCAAAGAAATTTACGTCTCATTTTTTTTAAATATCGATATTGGAAGATTTTGCGGCTTATATTACTGACATAAAATTAATTTGAAATTTAATATAGTGGATTTACTATGACAGACTACATATTTGTTTGACACAATTTCACTGGTATTTGGAGAACTTTAAGAAACAATATATTTTTAGTGGTTCATTTTAGGGTGATTTACAACTTTGGATAAAAAGGGTACTATTTTGCCACCTTGAAGTCACTGCGAGGTCCACTAATCTCGATTAGGGCTTAGCTCAAATAATTTATTGATATCGTAATGAATTCAAAACTAAAAATCAAAAAATAAAATTTTTATGAAAAAAATTAAACCGACTTCTAAAAGTGCGCTAAAAATTGAAAAATAACTATAAATTTCGAAGTACGCGCCAAATTATTTCTAAATTAAATAAATAACTACTAATATATACAAATTATGATAAGGAAGCAATTACAAATAAAGTATTTTTAATCTGTTTATGCAAATCACATTTTGTATTAATTTGACGCCGAATTTCAATTTCATATAAAAATTTATAGTTATTTTTCACTTTTTAGCGCACTTTTAGAAGTCGATTCAATTTTTTTTATAAAAATTTTATTGGTACTTAGCACCTTATTCAAGTCTACTCTTCAATTATGTTGGTGGCTGTAGCTTTTTCTCAAGTTTCTTTTCATATTTTTCTGACGTTGGAAATATTGTTCTGTTCAGCCTTGTTTTTTGAAGTTTTGCATTAAAGTTAAATACGAATGAAAAATTTACCTACTCCAAACCTTTTTGTCTTAAACTTGGTATTAGGTACTTTTTCCGTGAAGCTCTAAACCTCCTAAAAAGATCCAGTAAAATCGGTAGTTAAAAATTCTTCTTGAACACAAAGACGTGGGTTTGCACATGAATTTTAACTTTTTCTTTTGTCCTAAACAAAATATTTCTAAAATAACGATTTAAGGATCTTTTATAAGGGGATAAAATAACGTGACGACATGAATATCATTTTGCCTTACCCACGTTTATAACTTCAGATAAAACAAAAAGCTTTTTTATGATTTCGACTGCTTTTCTGTTAAAGTTATAAATTCTTCTTCCCTTACACAGCCTAACTTACGATATCTTTGAGCATGTATATATATGTTTTTTATGATCCATTTGGTACTTTAAAAATATATTACCGAAACGGTTTATAGATTTCAGAATAAGTGACTTGTTGAGTCTAGGTAAATATATTTACATCTCTTTTTTATTATTTATTTACTTTTTTATGAACATTTTTACTTTAACTATAATGGGCTTCCGGAAAAATTTGGAAAATTTATTAACGTCTTTATTTTAAAATGTATGAATGTGTAGTGCATGAGAAGATTAAGTGATTGAAGAAAGGGAGATTTTTTTGGGGATAAGCACAAACGCATTTCTTTTTTAATAAGGAATGACCCGATTAAAAAAATAAAAAAGATAAAGTGCATGTCTACAGAACAGTATGTCGGTAGGAATAAATGTATTTTAGAAAGCAAGAAAAACATATGAGCATATAACAAAACTGGTCAAGTGAGTGTCGGACATATTAAGTTAGGGTCCCGTAGCATTTACTGATATTGTCGATCTTTTCTGGAATTTAATTGTAGGCCTGTCTTTGAGTTAATTAAAAGCGTGTTCCTGCAAAATTTCGTAGCGAAAGAAGGAATTTTAATCTTTTTTATTATTGAAAAAAGATATTTGATTGAAAAGAGCTTTTTCATATATCATAAATTAGTTGATGTAATTGTATATAAGTTTTTGGTTAAATTGAAAGCAGCTGCAAAATTTCATAACAAAAGATGAAAAACTGACGAATTATAAGCAATTCACATAATACGGTTCGATTAGCTAGTTAAAAAATTCTAGTAGCCAGTTGTTTTTCGTGTAAATACATACTCTATAAACCTGAACTGACTTAGCTCATACTTATTATTATGTGAAGGAGGATAAGGTTATACGTAAAAAACACATGATACATGTCTTGTTGTCAGGAACATTTGACTCACTCTGATGATATATCAGAAGCTTTAACTAATTCCAACCTGATGCAAGGGCGGATCCAGCCTCCCTCTTTGGGGGGCGGTGATATCACAAAAGTACAGTATGGCAAGCGAAAGCATGTTGTCGAAGTGGGGGGGGGGGGGGGGGGCGACACCGGAAACATTCCCATTTTTAGTGTAAAAGGTAGGGTCGGTTCTAATTTTCTGAATTTGAAGCTCTTGAAGAGGGGGGCATGCCAGCAACATACACATTCCTAGTATAAGAAGCAGAATCGGGTCTATTTTCCTGAACTCAAAGCTCTTGGGGGGTGGCTATCGCAAGAAAAACAAGTTGTCAACTGGGAGGGGAGTGCCAGCAGCATACACATTCCTAATATAAAAGGCAGAATGTTACCTTTGAGCTCTTGGGAGGGGGGGGGGAGTGATCGCAAGCATACACATTCCTTTACTCTATTCAAGAACTAAAAAGAGTAATAAAACTGTTACCGAAACCTCCAACGTACCTGTACTAGTACCGCAGGTAACTGAGGACTGCCGTAAATCTAATTTTATTTAATTATATTTAAATATTATAAGCTTTCATAAATTTACTCCAACAATAAAATTTTTGATAGTTCAATTTAATTTTTGTCATTGAGCAAAGTACACCTTACTGTGTGTCCTTAGTGATTTATCTTGTTTGCGCTGGTTTTTATATATTATTTGAGATTAGTAAGATACCCAAAAGATGTTTATGATGCCTTAAGATATCAATATCTAGATAATAATATTTAGATGTGTTCCAACATGACAGGAGTTGGAACATCCACTATGTACCGAATACTGAAGGAGGAAAAAACGACTGGAATTGTTAGTACTCCCTAGCCACATTCGATCACAGGCAGACGAAAAACCTCGTTGGAAGAAGAGATGAAAACTACAATAAAAGAAGTTGTACATACATTTTATTATGAGAATCAGATCCCAACCGTCGACAAAATTCTAATTAAAATCAATGAAAATCGGGATTTACCTGGAAATAAAAGAACTGAGATTCGGAGATAGCTCCGAGAACTTAATTTTTGCTGGGAAAAACCAGATAGAAAATCTGTCTTATAGATCGTTCGGAAACTGTCCGTTGGAGAAGGAAATATCTCTCTCAAGTAAAAGGTAGAGTTGCTAGAAATAACACAGCTTACAAAATTAGTAATTTAACTGAACTTTTGAAAGATTTTTTTGAATAAAGTTACTGCGGAAAATTGAAAAAAATCCATATAATAAAAGAATAAATCAAAATGTGGAAACTCGATCTCATGATCTATGAAATAGTGGAACCAATTTTAATTAATTTGAGCGAAGATAGCTTCACTGACTTTGATTACGAATTAGATACTTAACGTTTACCAGTGTAAACACAATTTATTATTTAAGTTTTTGTTTTTGTTTTTGTTGTATGAAGAAAAAAAGGGTCACAAATGATTTATTACTCTCTCTATTTCTTGAATAAACTCTAGTACAAAATGTAAAATCGGGTATATTTTCCTGAACCCAAAGCTCTTGGGGGGGGGGATCGCCCCCACCGCCTCCCTCGTTGGATCCGCGCCTGACCTGATGTAACATTCTGTGACGTCACCGATATTTTATTTCTGTTAATCTCTCTATTAAAAATTATGCTGTCTTTTATTTAGAATTTTATTTTAGGGTAAAAAGAGTAACTATAATGAATTGCTGAACTGCTGTTAGAACAAATGCAAATTTATAGTTGTTTAAAATTCTACTCATTTTACGAAGTTTCTCGCCATGTTAACGGTTGTTTCTGTAATTTTCCAGCACAGTTTTTAGTATTTTCTGCGATATTTTAACTTAACGTCATGTACAGTTTTATTTAAAATGTAAAAATGTGATTTTGAGGAGTGCAAAAATTTCAAGAAATTGACCGAAAAATACATGTGAAAGTGAAAAAAAATTATATTTGGGAAAACTATAAGAAATCGCAAAAAAAAATCATGTTCCAATTCTACGACCCCAGAATCGAGTAGATGCAAGAAATTAGCAAAAAAATCATTGTTTCGACTATTCAGAATAATTACCAAATTTCATTTTTTACTTTAATCATCTAAAAAACATAGTTTGTAACAGATACTTTTTTTGCAGTCTCAAGATCATAAAAGTAGATGAAAATTAGTCTATTTCATTGACCTAGTATTTGAAAACAAAATTTGTGCTAATTGATAAGATAATGCTAAATAAAAGTTTCAAGATGAATTTCTGTTTCAATTGTGACAAATTAATTATCAAAGTTTTGGAAATTGAGTTGCATGATGTATTGCAGTTGAAAAAAAGTTTTGACATTAAAAATCTAATATCTCGAGAATGAAAGAAGATAGACGAATTTGTCTTAAATCATATTAAAACTTGGATGACGTAGAATACCAAAAAATACCAGTGATATAAAAAAATTGTTAAATTCACCCATTAGACAAGGTAAAACTACTAAAAAATTGTGTTTATAAGTCATAACTCAAGCCGATCATTAAATAACAATTGCTATATATATATATATATATATATATATATATATATATATATATATATATATATATATATATATGGCCACTACCAAGATGATGGAACAGGATGAATTGTGTTCTTTAGCAATTTATTGAAACTATGCACCCTCTAACATGGAAAGGATATGATGGAGGGAAGTTTGCATTCACTGTATGCATTTTACTTCATATATATATATATATATATATATATATTATATATATATATATATATATATATATATATATATATATATATATAAAATAGAATAAAATATTGGCGAAGCGGACGTGAAAATTTGTCAATCTACATGATTCTCGTATTAAAAAGTGCGGAACACTCCAAAATATGGAAAAACTCCGGGTCCGACAGATGGCGACAGCGCTGTTTCGTCCTAATATGGGACTCGTCAGGCCACGCAGTCGGTACAAACCATCATTAATACGAGAATCATGTAGATTGACAAATTTTCACGTCCGCTTCGCCAATATTTTATTCTATTTTATTTTAAATTACACGGACAAAAACTTATCTACATATTTATATATATATATATATATATATATATATATATATATATATATATATATATATATATATAATATATATATATATATTCGTTGTTATCGGCATTCGCCCTTCCATAGGGGTAAAAAACCCTAACAGTTGAAAATGTCAAAAACAAATACACCTCATAAAGAGCTCATATCTCTGCGATAAACTGAACTTTTATTGGATTAATATTATTGAAAAGGGATATTCGCCAGTGGTCAATTTTGTTTGAAAAGTTGGTAAAAAAGGTTGCAAAAATAGTTTTTAACGTTTAAAGCATTTCAGATGAACTAACCCTTAAAGAGAATTGAAGAGGTGGGAACGCTATAGAGTAATTTATTTTTATTATTTGAGATTAGAATTTAATTTTTTTATTTCCAGCCCTGTAGTTTAGATTAAACATTATTTTTTTTCTTCAATTATTTATTTCGATGACAGTAGACCGCAAAAAAAGGTTTGCCGTGATTTACTAACAGGAACCCACCCTTAGGCGTGAAAAGTTATGGTGAGTTTAGCATTTTATTTTTATTTCTGACCCTGTAGCTTAGCGTAAAAGAGTAATTTTCTCAAATATTTATTTCGATGAAACTTGAATGTGTCTCAATCTTGGTCGCAATTTACTAAACCGGAACCCATCATAAAATCGGGGTGATATCGACAATCTACATTACAGGGTTGGAAGTACAAAATAAAATTTTATTTCTAAACTTGTTTTTGCGTTCAAGTGCCATCGAAATAAATAATTGATGAAAAAAAAACATTCAATCTAGCGTACAAGGTCGGAAAAAAAAAATAAATGAAATTCTGACACTTTCTTACGTTTTTCGCGCCTAGGGTGGGCTCCTGTTGATAAATCAGAGTCAAATTTTAAAGTCAGGTGTCATCGAAATAAATAATTGAAGAAAAAAACTTTTAATCTAAACTTAAAGAGTTGGAAATAAGAAAATAAACTTCTAATTTTAAATAATAAAAATAAATTACTCCATGCCGTCCCCACTCATTTAAGCCCTAAATGCTCAAAAAATATTTTTGGAACCATTTTTACCAACTTTGCAAAAAAATTAACCACTGGCGAATATCCTTTTTCGATGATATTAATCGATTAAAAGTTCAGATTCATCGCAAAGATATTGTCTCTTTAAGGAGTGTATTTGTAGTGGATCTGATACAAATATCTTTTTCATATTTTTTGTAATTTATATGATGCAGAAATAAATTTTTTCAAATGTTTATAAATATGTCTTGGATCTATTTGAGAGTTAGAGGTTGTTTTCACCCCCATGGAGGAGTGAATAGCAATAAAAACAAACCATAAATATATGACAATTGCTTCTTAATGATCAGCTTAAATTATAACTCATGAACACCATTTTTTTTTCAGATAATTTATAATTTATTTCCATTTTTCTTGCATGGAGTTAGTTTTACCCTGTCTAAGGGGCGAATTCTTAATTTTTTTTCACTAATATTTTTTGATATTGACCTACCTTTAAAACGAGATAAGATAAATTTGTTTATCTTCTTTCATTGTGGAGATATTAGATTTTTAACGTCACACCTTCTATTCATCTGAAATACATTAGGCAACCTAATTTCCTCAATTTTGATAATTCCTTTCTCCAAATTGAAACAAATGCTCATCTTGAAACTTTTCTTAGAGAATTATCTTATCATAAACTTTCAATCAGCCCACATTTTGTGCACAAACACAATTTACGGCCATTATTTAAAATATAACCAATATTACCCTTATTATGACATACATCTCAAGATGAATGTTTTGATATTCCAGTTGTCTAAATTGAGTCCGAAGAAATCTCATACCCTCATAAAAATAAATACAGACTGTTAAACACAATACCCTCCTTCGCGTGCCGCAGGTTAACAAAAGAGATAGCTTTTTCTTCCCGAGGGTAGTAAGAAGTTAAAGTTAATGACATACGTAAACGTAGCAAAAGAAGTTAACATAAAAAGTAGACAGTACGGATTGCTTCAAAAGCAGTTTTGAATATCAGTCATATAAATAGTCACGCAAGTAATTACATAACAAATAAAATAATTTTTTTCACATGTGTTTTTACTTTGTTAGAGTATTAATTTAAATTTCTATGCTATAGCAATAATTTTTAGAAAAATTGTGTTTGCTTGGGTATATTTCTGTTATCGTACAGTTGCGTTGCACATACGTATTTTTAAATGTTTTAATTACCCTTGCTAAGCGGGAATTAAATCTGTTGATGAGAAGCAAATTTATTGAATCCTGGAGGGAAGCCCTTGGAATGAGATGTGCTAAGGCAAATACAAGGTAACATAATAAACACGTAACATAGTCCGTAGTTACTGGAAATTTTTTTAAACACAAGAAATGGTCGATTTTCTTTGGTAGGTGGGCATCTTTCTGCATACAGATTTCGCTGAAAATATTACCGTTTATTCTGTAGCATTTAAGGAGTGACCTGGTGGTGTTCGTTAATCATACGATGACATAGATCTTCTAGAGAGTCCGATTGAGTGACATAAAGTTTGGTCTTCAAATGTCCTCACAAGAAGAAATCCAAGGGGCTCTGATCTGGGAATAGAGAAGGACATTCTATGGTTCTCCTCCTACCTATCTAACGACCTGAATATGTTTGGTTCCAGAATTCACTCAGGAGATGCTTTGTCCTGCTGAAACATTACTCCATATCCCAAATAGTCATACTGTTCTCGATAATCGTAGTCATGACTGTACCAATAACTTCTTACAGCAATTTCAAATATATTCCAGTCAAATTACCAAGACCAATAAGGGAGTTGCCACAAATACCAAAACAAACATTATATTTTCAGGATATTGTGTATGTACTTTGCGAAATATCCTTAAGTTGGAGTCTGTCTAGTAGCCCAATTACAGCGGTTAATCAAGCAGTTTAGGAAAAAAGAGATCCATCGGAAAAACAAATGTTGATAAAGAAATATGAATTATTTCTCGTCCGTTCACTGATGACTTCACAGAATTACAGCCAGCGGTTAAAGTCATTTTCATGTAGTTTTTGAACAAGTTGAATCTTGTATGGATAGAATTTGTAATATTTGAAAATTCATCGTACACTGCTGAGAGTGCTTACAGAAGCAAACTATCGTGAACTTTACTTACGATCTACAGCAACGTACCCCAGAACTGCTACCTCCGCAGCTTGTTTTTGTAAAGGGCGTGCACTGTTCCGCTTTTGATGAACCCAGCTCTAGGAATTTTCGTTGAATATGAAATTAAAAGAACTTTCCAATGATGTGCAACTTGATCTGTTGTTACATTTAAAATTTTGAAGGAGATGTATCCTTTACGTAAGAGGTTGCAACTAGAACTAATTATTGTACGCTTGAAGGTCTTCTTCTTTCTCAGCCCATTGACGTCCACTCCTGGACATAAGCCTCTCCGATGGTCCTCCAATGGGGTCTGTCTCTCGCCTTCTGGAGCCAGTCTTTTCCAGCAAACTGTCTTATATCATTTACCCATCTGCGTTGTGGCCTGCCACGATTTCGGTTGGTTTCTCGCGGTAGTCATTGCAGTAATTTACTCGTCCACCTATCAGGCTGTTGTCTAGCTATGTGCCCAGCCCATTGCCACTTTAGTCGTGATATGACGTACACTACTATGGTTCTTGATCTTATTACTTGATTTCGTATTTTATCCCTTAATGAGATTTCTAACATTTTTCTCTCCATAGAGCGTTGAGTGACTCGGAACCTATTTGCGTTTTGTTTGGTTAGTGTTATCGTTTCCATGCTGTAAGTAGCAACAGCTAAGACTCACGTGATATACACTTTCCGTTTAAGGTTGATTGGTGTGTTTCTATCTCTTAATACGTACTGCAACTTTCCAAAGGCAGCCCATGCCAACCCTATTCTCCTTGTTATTTCCGCCGTTTGATTTTCTTTGTCCAGTTTCATGACGTGGCCTAAATAAATGTACTCTTGGACATTCTCTATGATTTCATTTTGAATCTCTATTTGTACATTTGCGTCAGGGCTCATTAACTTAGTTTTCCCCAAGTTCATCTTAAGTTCCACTTTTCTGGCCTCTTCATTGAAATCTTGAAGCATTTGTTTTAGCTCTTCTGGGTTACTAGACATGACAACAACATCGTCGGCGAGACGAAGATGACTAAGATAAGAACCGTTGACTCTCAAACCTTTCTCATCCCAATTTAGTTTTTTAAAGACATCCTCCAAAACTAGCGTAAATAGTTTCGGAGAGATGACGTCTCCCTGACCCACACCTCTCATAACGTTTATTTTTTCAGTTTTTGTGTCTTGAAGGTATCTTCAAACAAAATGCAAGAGTTGGGAATCATGATGAAACTACTGACACGATATTGTTACCTTTGAGGCTATCTTAATAAGGTTAGTATTACGGATGACTCGATATGCAGATTATGTCTGAAGCAGGATGAAACTATTAACGATATCCTCAGAACTTTCTGAAACCCGGACTGAGGCAGAGATTTTTTCAAGATCAAGTATTATTACTTTTTATTCACTCATGTATATTTAAATAAATTTAAGATAACGAAGAGAGACAAATCTAAAAATGAACATACCTTAACTATGCATGCATTGTGGTTAATGAACAAGAAAACACCTAAATTATTTTAGGTAATTTTCGAATTTTCGGTAACTGGATTTGAGCGAAAAAAAATATCTTCTGTATTTCAAAAGTGTTTATTCATTTTTATACAATTTTCGTTTTAAAGTTTAAAAAATCGTCGTTATTCACAACTGAGGATTAATTTGGTAAGTGGTAATTTTAATTCCAATAGAAATCCACACTACCGAGTTAACTCTCTGTTGTCGTAACAATTTGGGTGAAGGGCTTAATATATTTATCGCAACCATGGGAATCTACAGATCAAAATCTAGACTCCATCGTTAACACATAAGATATAAGCGTAGGTTTGGAACGCTTTAGTTCGTTCAGATAAACTAGAAAATATTAATTAGCCAAAGTTAAAGCTTGTCAAAGTTTATGACTGTAGTAGCTGATTTTAAATAGTATTTATATTGTCGCAAATAAAATATTTACTCAGCAATTTCTCTTATGTTACCATTTCCCTAATACTCTGAAGTAATCAGCTGATAGATCGTTACTTGATTTTACATCAGATAATGGTATTGAGGATCTCAGAAAAAAAAACAATATTTTGAATATATATTTCAAAATTTAATCTTTGAACCTTCCATCTGGTAAACGAATTCAGCAAAAATAATTGGGAATATTGAAATATAACGTGGATGCTGTAAGATATTTTCTATTTCAATTCTACAGCACTCTTGGCTCACCTAGTGACAGAGAAAATAAAGTCCATCAACCTCTTTTCCAAATATCAAAAGCGAGAAACCTTTAAAGAGATTTTTAATCCTCAAATCATAATAATAATATAGAAAAACCTAAAAATCTAAAATTACTTTCCAAAAAACTGCTACGGATACTTTTTCTCAGCCAATTTACTATTTGAAAATTTAGATTGAAGCATACAAAACCATAAATCCATATAGAATTACCTATTTAATATTAGTCAGGAACTTATCCAATAGGCGTCCAGATGCATACAATATACTTATAAGGAAAACCATTTCTTTTTCTTTTTCTAATTTTTGGAATTAACTTTTGCTTTTTGGCCTTCAGTATCATTTTCCAGTTCTTCCCACTCCTCGCGCTAACACCTTAATTATGCGGCAACACACTGGAAAGGCTTACAGGTGTTTCGGATCTGAAGATCCTTTGTGGAACTTCCACATGACAGAGCATGTGATTCCAGCAATTAATAAAAAATATTTTCGCGAAATGACATTTGTATCACTTGTCATATTTGAGGATATTGCCCATGACCTTGTCTTTCAGCTATTCTAGCATTACAAGCGAAGCTTTTCATGCGTTCACAATCTAAAGGACAAATGCAATACGAATGGGATTTGTAAGGCTCATTACTTATTTCACTAATATTGTGTAGAATTCCCCCTAGTAAGCACATGGAATACTTTCTACATATTCATGCATCATACGTATTTTCCTCTAAATTTAGAGAAGCGTACAAATTACGATGTGATCAGTACGAATCCCGATAAAAAATACTTATTGTACCGACGCAATGGCCACAAAATTCCATCAGAGTATAGGGTTTGTCCTCACTACAGAAAATCAAATAAAATGACGCATATAGATTATATTAATCAAATAGACGTACATAATTAAAAGGTCTGTTAAAGACGTCTTTTCGTTTTGACGTCACCACTTCTGTTTGTCTATTTTTACCTTTACACCTACTGTTTCCAATATGTTCTCAAGTGTGTATTATTAAGTCACACAAACTAAAAAAACGAGTATATAAGAAGTTGATAGAGCAACGTAAAAACCATATTGTTTTCATAAGTAAAAAACAAAAACAAGGAAACTTAATATAAATTGAAATACCACTTCGTGCTTGTTAAATAACATATTACTATTAGTCGTTGATGCTACACAGATAAAAATATTATCCTAATTTTAAAGGCATTTGAGTTTTGAAACCTAGAATTATTACTGAGAGAAAAAATCTCTAATTATTGGTATTGTGGTGTTTCTAGGGATGAGAAAGGTTTGAGAGTCGACGGTTCTTATCTTAGTCATCTTCATTTCGCCGACGATGTTGTTGTCATATCTAGCAACCCAGAAGAGCTAAAACAAATGCTTCAAGATTTCAATGAAGAGGCGAGAAAAGTGGAACTTAAGATGAACTTGGGAAAAACTAAGTTAATGAGCCCTGGCGCAAATGTACAAATAGAGATTCAAAATGAAATCATAGAGAATGACCAAGAGTACATATATTTAGGCCATGTCATGAAACTGGGCAAAGAAAATCACATGACGGAAATAACAAGGAGAATAGGGCTGACATGGGCTGCCTTTGGAAAGTTGCAGTACGTATTAAGAGATAGAAACACACCAATCAACCTGAAACGGAAAGTGTATAACACGTGTCTCTTGCCTGTTGCTACTTACAGCATGGAAACGATAACACTAACCAAACAAAATGCAAATAGGCTCCGAGTCACTCAACGCTCCATGACTAAAGTGGCGGGGCACATAGCTAGACAACAGCCCGATAGGTGGACGAGTAAATTACTGCAATGGCGACCGCGAGAAACGAACCGAAATCGTGGCAGGCCACAACGCAGATGGATAGATGATATAAGACAGTTTGCTGGAAAGGACTAGATCCAGAAGGCGAGAGACAGATCCCAGTGGAGGACCATCGGAGAGGTTTATGTCCAGGAGTGGACGTCAATGGGCTGCGAAAGAAGAAGTGTCTCAATTGCTGAATATCTTCTCTTCATCCTCTAAGAAACCAAAAAAATTAAGGTATTGTTTCTTGAATTAAACCAGGAATTACTTTCAAATAAAAATATCACAAAAAGGTAAATAACATTGGTTAACAAAATTTAAATTTCGTTATATTACACGAACTTTTTTTATTATAAATATAAGATGACGTTAACAAAAATCGGCAGTTTTCAATTTTTTATCACGTGATCGGTTCCATACAAAATTATACAGTGAAAATAGAAAAAAATAAATAAAATGCTAAAATATATTTTTCTAGAATCCATAAGAGTGTACATGTATTTTATTTTTTGCGAAAAAATCATTTTCAAGGAAGATATCGAAATTGTAAAGTAGAGTTCTTACAGTGGAAAAAAATATATGTCATTTTTTATCCAAAATTGTATATTTTTATGACTAATCGACATAATTGAGTTTTCTCTTTGCATTAAGATCAAATCAGTCATAAAGTTTCAGAAAAAAATGTAATAACG
The DNA here is from genome assembly GCA_034092305.1 of Diaprepes abbreviatus. Classification (NCBI taxonomy): domain Eukaryota; kingdom Metazoa; phylum Arthropoda; class Insecta; order Coleoptera; family Curculionidae; genus Diaprepes; species Diaprepes abbreviatus. The sequence goes on from JASJET010000129.1 coordinate 8,941,897, forward strand.
AAAAATTTTCAAAATTAACTAAATGGCGGCAGTTTTTCGAAAAAATGTCAAACGCAATTTTCTAATAAAAAACATTTTTTTGGGCGAATTTTTTTTCGATTTTTCTTTGTTATATGCTTCTTTAATAACAATTGTTTTCAAACTGCAGGGTAGACACCATGTTTTTTTTTCAATGATTGATGTTGGCATTCCCAGTTTCTTAAAAACTAATCCAAGTCTGACTTATTACACTTTGCAAAATGTTTTTCATTTCAGAGACTTCAGACTTTGTATGGTTTCCATGCTGAAGAAGAGCTATGATAGCGGCAAAGTCATTAGAAGACAGTCTTCTCTGAGGCATTGGGTGGTATAAAAAAATATAAAACACTTCACTGCATTACTCTGGTTTATGTGATCACTGATCTTAGCCAAATGTAATGTGTTAAAAATTTAAAATCACTAGCAGTTCTGATAGCTTGAAAAAAAAATTGGAATGTGGCAATTTTTGTCATCTGTGATAAGTAAAATATGCATATAGAGATAAACAAGTTACCAATAAGTAAAGCAAGACCTTTAACATAATTTTAAATATATATATATATATATATATATATATATATATATATATATATATATATATTGTAAAAATTAAAATATATACTTCAAAAGACGCGTAGTGTAGTTTCATATTATCAAAATATTTCTTTCCGTGTATTACTGGAAAAAGAAACTTTTATGCTGAATACAATTTCCCTTTTTTTATGTGCTTCTTTTCTTGATTCGCTTCTTAAAATTATTGGCAGTAAAAAAAGGTCCAATAAGTTTCATATTTTAGGCTCTAGAAGATTATTAACTTCATATAGGATAAAAATATCAGGAAAAAAGATAAGCTAGATTAGAAACTTTCTTTAGCCATCAAAAAGTATTATACAACTCTTTTCTTGCTCCCAGTACGTGTTCGGTATGCATAAATAAGAAACGCAAAGCGATAATAAACATTTAGAAAATAAGTTGTTTGTGAACTCCAAATAAGACAAGGCAATGCCCTTAAAGTTAACAATAAGTATTGTATTGTATAAAGCCCACAAAAGATTTTCCAAAAGTTTTATCAAAATTAAGAATTCTAATTTTAATAATTTAATAAAGTCCAGTAATAAAAGAACAGTTCCCTAAACCAGCTACTCTCAACTTGTGTGGCCTGCCTCCTTAGGAAGGTGGCGTATAACAAAATGAGGAATGAAAAAATTTAGGAAAAAGAATATAAAAATTAAAAAAGTTGATGGAAGCTGAACTAATAACTTAAAAAAAAAATATTCATATTTACAAAAATAATAGCAAATAGAATAGAGAACAAGCTAGACTGCTATCAGCAAATGAAGCAGGAAGTATATAGAAATGGTTTTAGTACAAATTACCATTTACTTACACTAGAATATGACCTTCAAATATACATGGCTTTCATAGATTATGACCGCAATCTTTTGTATAATTTCTTCCTGCAAAATTCAGAATATTTTTTCTATTACATATTCTATACCTATGTAAGCATTTTCGATTTACCTACAGTTAAAATTCGAAATAAAATACTACAAATACTATTTACCAATTTAACTAATTCTATGACTTGGTTCCAATATATTCTAAAATATTTACAAGATGGCGGCACTCCAAGTTATACCGGAAGTAGATGTCAACTTGCTTATTTTAAATCGATAACCCTATATATTTTTGCATTTTTGGTTCTAACGTAAAATTCTAGACATATTTCATATATAATATTCTATATTTAAGTCTTGGACATATTTAAATTTTTATGTCAAAAATGACGTTACGGACCAAAACATAACTATAAATTTTTCCTATAAGGAAGTCTTGATTCTTTAATTTGGGTTAGTTTCCTTGTAGACGAAGATCGATTTTAGTAGTCTTTTTATGATATTTTCAAAATTATTATTAGAGAGTAGTTAAAAAAGAAATATAAAAATTATATTTAAAAAATCGTCAATAGTCAATTTTTTCAAACAGAAAGCAGCTATTTTTATAATTTTATCATATTAAGCATTAAAAATATGAGTAACTTTGTATAAGGTTGTCTATTCCAAAAATTTGAAGTTTTCAAACTATTGGCAATTCAACATTTTTCTATTGTAAAAATGCTATATAGCTTTTAAGTTTTGTTATTAATTGGCCATGACGGCGAGGCGTAGCGAAAATAAAACAATCGAAACCTACAGAATTGTCACTATTTCTTGCCATTTGACATTCATTAACAATAATCATGTGATTAAATTACACACACGAAGATTATTTAAACTTATTTATTATTTATGGAGAATTTGATAGAGTTATTTCAAGAACTTGCGATACATTCGCGATCCGATATGCGCAGAAACAGAAACCAACACTACCAACTCTTATTTGAGAAAACGGTCAAAATAATTTAAAAATTATTGTGGCCGTTAAGAAATTTAAAATAGAAGGTTGGATATAGTAACGTTTCTATTAAACCTCGGTAATGTGAACGGCCAGTCTTTTCTTTTTAAAGTTTCGTCTCAGGTCAAAGGCAACAGTGTTGTGGTTGCGTCGTGCTCAGTTATATTTGTGCGCGGCTCTTCTATTTGACATTGGATTGTCGAGAAACAAATATCAACGATTACAAAATTGGGCTAAACAGAAAGGCAGTAATATATTTTTGCCGTTCTCTGGTGTGTAAAATACAAAAAAAAACATGTTATCGACATGACGAGTATCTACCTTTTACTAAATCAAAAGCCGAGGTTAAATTCCAAGGCTTACTGGATCTTACAGTGGATAGAATTATATTGCTTCAATTAGACGCCCTTGAACAAATCGATTAATTAGATTTGTAGATATGAGTTTCATTTGCAAATGGGGCTTTCGATGTAACGCCAATACAAAATGAAATTCACTGATCCGAATATTTCTGATACAAACTTATTCCTAACCTCTCTTATTTCACTTCAATTAGCAGGTATTAACACGCAAACTCAACAAAAACAGATTGTGTTGTACAATTCCAAACCCTCCTCTACTATGAATTGCGGGCCTCTGAAATTTGAATTTATTAAGAAAACCGAACAAAAGTCTTTAAAGGAAATAGAAAATTATGAACTCGAACCAGACAACTTGCACCATCATCTTTTCCACCCGAGCTTCAGTACAGTACAACTTATTTATGACGATGATAGACGGCTAGGTGAATGCTTTGGCTAGAGCGAAATCGGTCCAACGTTGTTACCTCTGCCAAAAAACAGGCCTTTAAAGAGACAGATTAGGACTTTTTGTTGACATGCCAAAGAAATAGTTAGGGAGCACTAACGATGGCAAAACAACTCGACGTTTCTTCGAAAACAGTGATGAGCCAACTATTATAGCAAGAGTAAAGCGAAAACTGATCCTCTGGTTTCCCGTCATTTTGCAAACTATTGGAAGCGGACATTAAACTGCAATAAAGAAGATTTGGGAATACAAACTTCAAACAGCAAGATTATTCTTCAAAGGACATTCTTGGTACAACATTCCAACAGGAATCCACAAATTACTTACTCCATTGACCAGACATCATAGCATTTGCAATATTACCGATAGGTAAACTATCGAATGATGCATAAAAATCAACGGACAAGTTGATAAGAAACTATCGCCTAGACTTTGCCCAAAAATCTTATCGAGAAAAAATATGGAAGATGTGTTCCAAAACTTTTCGCACCAATGGATCCTTACACTGTTTTTGACATAGTAAGGATTCGGATAACAATTCGTACGCATTGGGGAATGAGAAAAGAGCTGTTAACAAAGAAAGGAGTGACTAAAAAGTTCTTTTTATTATTTTTATTACAGTAGTATTATTTATTCATTTATGTGAATCAGTAAATATTATATTACTTACAAATTATTTGCATTGATATTTCTTAAGAACTCTTAAGCATAGAGGAAAAAGTACTTTCGCCTTTTTAACGATTATCGATATCCATGTATTTATTATTATAGTATTATATTTAAAATGTACCTTGAAATCAAGCAATATTTTATTCATGGAAATACAATTATTCTTTTTATTTTATTTTTTAAGCGTTGAACCACATTAGACGTTTTTCGAATTTATTCATGATTTTAAAGTTTCAGTGTGCTATTGTTGGATCCGATTTTTATTTTTAATATCAAATCCGTGCTTTCGACCCTCTGTGTTTTGACGACCCGAAACCAGCGAAGAGTCCTTGCCCGACACCATTTTTGTTGGAAACCAGGAAGCAAGCTACGATACAACAGTATGCTTTATTTCACTTCTTCAACATGGCTAAATGGGTTGTCCGTCGCCTTCTGTTACATTCCCATTTTTTAGAGTTTCTGTTTTGCATTTTCCACACCTGTATATATATATATATATATATATATATATATATATATATATACATATATATATATATATATATATATATATATATATATATATACATATATATATATATATATATATATATATATAGATAGATAGATAGATAGATAGATAGATAGATTTATTAAATATTTTTTAGGTCGCAAACTTGTAGAGTATTGGATTAAACAATTTCTGATTTTAAAGGGATACAAAAAGATCTCTAATTAATATCATACATTTTCCAAAAGGCGAAAATGTCTCTTGTTACCTTTCGAGGCCACAAATTGCCTGCAGTAAACAAGTATCTTTACTTTCTGCCAGCACATTCATTAAATTGTCTTTGTAGTCTGCCGGTGTGTTTGACATCCCATTTATTCACTATGGTAACGAAATTATTACTGTTGCAATATGAACAAATAAACCTTTCCTAAAGGCCTTTTAAAATAGGTAAATTTATATTATAGGTGCAACTTAAGAAGATTATTTTACAAAAAAAACTGATAATTGTCAATAAACTCTTTCTGATGTGTACGTCTTTATATACCGAGCTAAAAATTAGGAATAAAAAAATGCATTTTAAATAGTTTGATGTTTGAAATTAGTTTTAATCAACAGAAATTTTTCACATTTCCATATTAGAACGGTTGATACCACTTACAACTTAATATGTTCTTGAAACTGAGTAAGGTTCTAATACTAATTATTTAAATATTTTTCTTTATTTATAGTTTTTAGCCACTAAATTTTAAAAAAGAAGAAAAAAATGAGAAAATTTTGAGACTATATTTTTGATCGCACAACTTTAATAAACCACAAAGGTATGCGAAATAATTAGAAAGATAAACACAACTATAAAAAATATAATTTTAATTTTATCTAATGAAATGAAAAGTGGTATTGTATTTCCTTGTAGTTTTCTCCGTTTTGTGAAAAGGATTAGGACAGTCTTTTGGGAACTTTTATTTAGTCCTTCCTGTCCACCCATCTTCCTACAACCCTGAGAGCCGGTTGCACTCTTTCTCTTACAGTTGTATGAAATTTGCCTTGGGTTAAGATGACCAGGTCATCAGCATATCATAGTACTGAGTGACCCTCCCTATCCAGAATTTGCAAAAGCCCATCCATTGCCGGGTTCCAAAACAGTGAAGAGAGAACTTCCCCCTGCGGACACCATCCAATGACCGCGTCATCAGCGTTTCTTCAAGCAATTCTGTGTAGACAATCCTCTCCTTTAGAATATTTTTTATCCACTTACAACAAATCTCTTCTAAATTAATGTTCCTTATTGCTCTGGTGATTGATTGAAATGGCTTGTTCTATATCTAGAAATGCTCCTAGAAGCACTTCTCTCTTTTTCCAGCATATTTCCACTTTACTGGCCGACTCGTGAAGCTCTATTTCTTAAATCTCCTGGTCCTGTAAGAATGCTGGTTCTAACGAAACGAACTAATGACCTTCAAGCAGTGAACATTGGTCGCGCTAATGCAGACGGCAATCTTCATCTTTTTATATTGCTATGTTTATGTATATGATAATGTAGATATGAGGAATCTGTATAGATGAGTGTTGGTCAAACTGTTGTCAAAATAATTCTGATTTTCATATTTTTAAATTAAAAAATATAAGTACTAATTCAAACCACATTTGACCTTGAGTCGCCCTTGAACTTTGGTCTTGAGCAAGAGGTAAAATCCATCAGTGAAGACAAAGATAAAAATTCGATTATCCTTCGGCAGATATCATTGTTTCGGAACTCAAAAGGATTAATTATCATTCGATCCCAATTTGACCTTGTTCTATGACCTTGAGAGCAAGGTGAAGTTTATCACTGCAGTGACACACTTGCAGTAGATCTTTGAATCATGATTTTTTTGGGCTTAGCGATCATTGACACTTTTGATCTACTGACCAAAACCAGGTGATTTCAAAAAGTTTGAGCAAAAACTATTTCCCCTAAGATTTCTGCAGGGTCCTTTAAGCTCTTAATATAAAATACAGGGTGGACCAAAAGTTCATTAACATTTAAAATGATGAAAAAAAGACCAAAAAGCTGTATGAATGAAAAACTGTTTATTTATTATTTTGGTATATAAAATAGGGTTTATTTTTTGAATATGATATCATTTGAGTGTCAGCCTTGTTTATTTTGGCACTTTTGTAATCTGGACTGGAAATTTTTCATGATCGCCCGACAAGTGCCGGTGAAATGTTTTGCATTTCATTAAATATGTTTTCTTTTAATTCCTCAATAGACGCTGGATTGCTGGTGAAAACTTAACTTTTAAGACATTCTCAAAAGAAAAAATCTACTGGGGTCAAATCCAGGATGCACTTGCGTTTCGTAGAATCTAATGAGTACAACATTTCCGTTTAGCTTCGGTTGTGCTCCGCTGAATGACGCCATGGCATTAAATTATTGTCTGCCTCGCTTGCGTTTGGTAACCTCCCCGCTCCAAAGCTTTTCAAATATTAACGAACTTTTAGTTCACCCTGTATTTAATATTCATAAATATTAATATTTCATTTATAAATACTATATTGACATAATATTCTATACTTATAAACACCATTAAATTTTAACCCTTAAAACTAATCTTTCGTACCAGTTTTCAAAAAAAAAACTGTTTGTTGAAACTTTCTATTTATAAAAGTAATTTCACTCCGGATATTCTAGCTAGGGGAGATCGAGGTAACATATGTCCACGATTAAAATATGATAAGTAATAAATAATCATAATAAAATCAATTTATTTTAACAAGCCATAATATATACAATTTATATCATAAATATTTCCGGGAAATGTTTAAAAAGGAGCTACTATGTTTAATACCACTGAATTTATTAAGAAAACAGTGAGTGCAGTTTCAACTCACAAAGTCATTTTCAAACTGAATTACAAAGGTAGACTAAGTATTCAATACAAAAACATGAGAAAATTTAACAATAAATAAAAACTACCTGAGAAATTACATTATTACAAAGGGGAGGTACTAAATTTTGGGAGGTAATTATTATTTTGCAACAAAAAATAACGGGGAAAACCCAAGTTCTGTCTGGTCATTAAGCAAATTTACATTTTTATTTTTACTATGTTTACATATTTCTAAATATTCAAGAATATTTAACTTCTGGCCCTTTGTTGAATAATGTAATATGTCAGTGTTGCTTAAATCAGGAAAACTGTGGTTGTGTTTTAAGCAATGGTTGGCAAAGCTCGAGTCTGTTTTTTGTAGTCTATATGATCGGTGGTGTTCTGAAAAGCGAGTTTTAAAGCTTCTACCACTTTGTCCAATATACAAGCTATCATACTCCGAACATTTTAACTTTTAAACTCCTGATTTACCAAATTTATTAATTTTATCTTTAGCATTGTAAAGGATAGTGGACAGATTGTGTTGAGATTTAGAGGCTACTTTTATGTTATGTTTGGAAAGAGTATTAGCTATGTTTTCTGATAGGGTACCACAGTATGACAAAGATATATAAGATGAACTATCTTTATCATTTTTTATTTTGAGATATATTGAATTAAAAGCTAATTGTTTTTGTTTTTTAGTTATTAATTTCTTGATGGTTTGTTGGGAGAAATTGTTTGATATTGCAATCCTTTCAATGATATTTAGTTCCTCTTGAAAATTTTCTTCAGAGAGAGGCAAAGAGAATGCTCTATGTATCATTGAATTGTATGCAGCCATTTTGTGTTTTAAGGGGTGAAAAGAGTCATTAGATATAGTATTACCTGTAAACGTTGGTTTTCTAAAAAATTTTAAATTACACTGATTATTGAGGTGAGATATGGTGAGATCAAGAAAATTTATTTTATGGTTATTTTCAGTTTCTAGAGTAAATTGAATTTTTGAATGGCAATTATTAATGTATTGTAAGAATTTTTGAAGCTGTCTAGTAGTGCCTTTGAAACATGCTAGAACATCATCCACATATGCTTACCAAAATTGAACATGATTTTTCCTTAAAGGGGAATTAAGAATTTTGTTTTCTATGTTTGATATGAAAATGTCTGCTAGGAGAGGGCTAAGAGGAGAACCCATTGGTAGGCCTGAATTTTGTAAATAAAATTTGTTATTAAACTGGAAATAGGTTTGTGATAAGCAAAGTTCAAAAGAGGACAATATTTCAGTAGTAACTATTGGATTTATATTTCGTTCTTGTAAGATTACTTGGATAAGTGTAAAGCATTCATCTGTTGGAATATTAGAAAACATGCTTTTTATGTCAAAAGAAACTAGTATAGAGTTATCTGGGGCTTTTATGTTTTTTAGCTTTGGACGAGATCTACTGAATTATTTAAACTGTGACTTGGCTTAAAGTTGCTTATTTGTTTGAAGAATGAATTTAGTTTCATACTGAGTTCTCTCGTGGGGCTATTTATATATGAAACGACTGGGCGAATGGAATTTCCTGGTTTGTGATTTTTTATAAGGCCATAGAGTTTTGGTGCTTGTGGGTTCATATTGATTATTCTTTTTTTTATCGAATTCTGAAAAATGGCTGTTATGTTTGACAGGGTTCCGATATTTCCCGAAGATGATTAACTACCACATAGTAACGGCTACCCGCATCAACTTCATAAATATTTATTAAGTGATTCAATTGGTCTTAAAACATACAGATATCCGAGATTAAATAAAATCGAATACTCTTCAAGCACTTAAACTATACGATAAATAAAAATTAATGAAGGAAAAAATAAATGTTAATGATGCACGTGAAAGTTACACAAACAAATTGAAGCTGCTTCGCAATACCATACCAAAATCATGGGAAAAAATATATGCAAAGCTAAATAAACAGAGAGAAACAGCACAAGTATTAAGAAAATACTGAGAATCATCGAGAAAGTTCCTTATCTTCTCTTTAAAAGTCTGAAGAGATATAGGTAAACCAATATTATTTAATTTATTAAATAGGTCTGGTACATTATAGGAAAATGATCAGTGTGGCACAGCTAAAGTACTGTTGTATGGTCAGCTCCCATTATCTCTCACTTTTGGAGTACTTTTTAGAGTGAGTTCCCCTAGTCTCTTACTTTTGAGGGTACTTTTTTATTGTGCCTCTCACTTTTCGAGGCTCTTTTTCATAATGGCTGCCCGTGTTTATCATTTTTGGGGTGATTTTTTAAAGTTAGTTTCTCCTACCTTTTATTTTTCGAGACAATTTTTCTTAGTTAGTTTTCTTCCCTCTCACTTTTGGTGTAATATTTTAAAATGATCTTCCCTTGCCTCACTCTTTTTGAGGTATTTTGATAGAGCGTTCCGATCAATGAATTAAATCACAATATATGGTCGAATTGTTCCTCATTAATTTCTCGACAGTTACCAATCCTGTTGAAAAATGATCGAACTCTAGTGAATAACTTCTTTTGGAATGAGGGCAGCGTTTTAAACAATTATGTTTCTTAATTCATCAAGCTTTTGGGAAATGATTCTTTAAACATAATCTTTTAAATAATTTGATAGAAAAAGAACCTAACGGTGTTAGGTCTACATTCTTGGAGCCCCATCTATTTGGCTCATTCTACCTATCCATGTAGCGTGAAATATCGCTTCCAGGAATCGTCTGATATTAACTCTATAATGTGGCGGAGCGTCATCCTGCGGAAACCACGTGTTTACAAAATCATCTCCTTTTACCGCTTGTATTGCTGAGACTACTTTGTTTTGCCATAATTACTCATATCTTTCTGCGTTTAAATTTTCTTCGATGAAAAAGGGACCAATTATTGTGTCATCTACAATACTTGCTCATACCTTCAACTTCTAAGGGTTTTGAGTCTAGCTTTCTTTCATCCTGAAAGGTTTGTATCAAACCAATATCTATTGATATTTTTATTCAAAACTAACTTTACCTCATCTCAAAAGATAATAATTCTCCAAAATTGTGGTTTAAGTTTTACACTAATTTACTTTTATAGGGACTAAACCCGTTAACTTTTAAACATTCCAGTACAGATTTTTTATCGATTTCATGTTGTGAAGCTGCGAAACCAGTGGTTTCTTGTGAATTCTCTATAAAAGATAGCAAAACATTTAATGATATTTCTTCATTTGTTGCTGTTGATGGTCTACCAGTAATAGGACTTAATAGATCCTCTTTCATCAGAAAGTCTTATAGTGTTTAAAACCTCATCTTCTAATAGAGGAACACCCCCGTTTCTTAAACTAATATTTATACTAAAACGAAAAACGAATTTTTGTCACCTTTCCTTCATTTCCCCAAATTATCCCAATCTCCCCTATAGGAACGATACTGTCAATTAATATCAAATACTTTTTTTAAATACCAAAAACCTAATTATGTACGCACGTTTTAGGGAAATTAAATATTGAGACTTAGGTGACAGTTGGTAACAGATACGCAACATGAAAGGACATAAAAATTCTATAAGGCCCGGGAAAAGAAATTAAACGTCTGAGACAAGGTTGTCAATATTGAAACGGGAGTCTCCTTGATTACTAGTTAAAAATTAAACCACTTAATTATTTTGGTGTTTGAACAGCTTAAAGTCTAATTACTTTTTACAAATTGTTTTTTTCCTGTACTGTTATATTGCGACTGCAAAAAATAGTTTGCTGACAATTATTTTACCACTTTTTTTATATTTTGAAAATAATTATCCCAATTTGTTTATGGATAAGCTCGCCCTTTTTTTTATGTGTACCTATTAGAAGTGTGACTTCTATTTTAAATTTTTACTTATCGGAGGTCATCCTTAAAAGTCACGAAAATACCCGATTATAACATCATCATCGTCAGCTACTTGACATTATATATCGAGGTATGATATACCAAAACCTCCCATGGAGATGGTCTAACTCATGGCAAAAATAAAATCTAAATCGGCTGGGGACACTTTTTTGCTATATTGTGATAATATTAGCATAATATAAGTCTCGTAACGAATTATAATATATCCCACTTAACACATAAATGTAACAACCGAGTCGGGTTCTCTTCTGTCAATTAAATCAGCTTCTATTTCCCAAGCTTTTGAGTTTCGCAATGTTAAAATGTATTAAATATTAAAATCTATTTAGGCATGAGTTCATTCTGTATGTAAAGAGATGTTTTTCCTCTTTAATACCATAAGAAGTGACTAAATCTTCCTTTAAGATATTGAGAACTAGTAGGGTAGCCTACATTGCCAGGACACTATTTATTTTTTTCCAAAAACATTTTTATTTAAAATTTTTCCAAATCTCCATATTAAATATTCTGACTTCTAACAACAGAGCAACAGCTTAACACTGGCTTATTTTATATAATCGGCAACACAGGATAGTGTCATTTATTGATACAGCACAGTAGAAAGACGAAAATCTAATGGGATTTAAATGTGAGCAAAAAAGATGGAACTATGTTTTAATACTTTCTGTGTGCTGTGTGAACGCATTTATTACGGGGTGACATTTACTTTTTTTCGGCATTTTAAATTAGGTTTTAGTTATTTATTGTGTACTTATCAAAATATTTACATAATATTTGCTTTTCGACGTCTGCGTGTGTTTTAATTTTGTTACTAAAAATCATTTTATATGCCTATATAACTACGAATAAAGTTAGTGTTTTAAAAAATTACTCTAAATGCATTCTCTTGTGACGCGTTTTTACGTAGGCGGGGAGCGGGGGAGCAAGGTCGTACTCTACGGATATACTTCGTTCATGGCAGCGGAACATCGATCAGTGGATATTTCTCGTGCAGACAGTCATCGGTCAAATGCTCAGCGCAGGGGTATCGGGTCAGCAACATCTACGTAAATTCGGGATATCCCTGCTCTCTCAACTGATCAACGGTTTGACTGCCTGAAGGTCAAAACATCTACTCGGTGGTCGGTTCTCGGGCGCCACCCTCGAGATTTAATGTGGTCGAGGGCCCACTTTATGCACCGGGCAGCTTGTTACAGTGGAGAAACGGCAAGCCAGGGGTCAATTGTGCGTATTAGTGCTGGCTGCCGGCTGCCAATTCTCCCATGTAATGGTAAAAATGGGACTAGGTAAGAAAACAAACGGTTATAAAACATCCTGTATCCTGTATTCCATTCTTTTATACAAAGACATGGCCTAAAACTAACTTACAATCTAAGATGGACAATAATGTAAACAAATAAACGGTCTGGAGGGCAAGAGTATGTTTTGAGAGCTGATCACGGTAGCTCATTCTGTTCGGTTGCGCTAAAGACGGTAACCCGGCGGTATCATTCACGACGCTATTCACGTACCTCGTACTATATTGTTGCGACGCTATTCACGACGGCTTGCACGCAAATTATCGCGCCTCGTATCTAAAATCCGCGTTCACGGTTCACGGCGCTTCGTATTAAAATTCGACCGACGGCGGTATACGCGGTATGTAATAATAACACGACATCGATCGGCGATAGGCGGCGTCTCTACACGGCGACGGTCTTTACACGCGGCGGCGGCGATAAGCGTCGGGGCGGCAGTTGTTTAGCGCCCTTGTCGACGGACCTCGGCGGGCACCTAGCGGTATTTCCTGGTCATTACGGAAACAATAACAAACTTACGGCATCAGTGCGTGTGTGTATCGGTGACGGTAGGAAGGAAAGAAAGGAACTGACGCTGCCCGTTCTTATAAGGATCCTCGACAGCGTCAGCAGGATGGAGCGACATTGCCCGTTCTTATAAGGGTCCTCGACAATGTCGACCAATAGCGGTAGGAAATTAGGAAAGGAACCGTCACTGCCCGTTCTTATAAGGGTCCTCGACAGTGACGGTAGGATGACACAACATTGCCCGTTCTTATAAGAGTCCTCGGCAATGCTGGCCATTAGAGGGGTAGAACGTAAGGAAGGAAGTGTATGGTAAACACCATATACACACAAGCCTAGCCTCACCTACATTACTAGACCAGGAAGGCGCGGCCCAGCAAGCGACCCAGTCCAGTCCGTTTGGACTGTTAACCCGGGTGGAGAACGTATAGTTCTCCGCGAAATAATGGTCTGCTATCGGGCACGGGACGGCCCTCTTATTTCGGTCTCGACTAATTCGTCCTGATTTAGCACATTTGCAATACTGCCATGGCTATTAACGAATTGTTCCGTGCCAAAATAACCTGTCTCGCTTAAGGTTCTGTAATGGAATTCCGAAGGCGTGGTAGGTTGAGAGTCATCCGAACTCGGGTTAGAATGCAGGTACAACGGAATATTGGCTAAGTTCGAACGTCCTGTTGGCGCATCGCGTTGAATCTCTTGGTCCAAAGGTCGTGAACCAGGGATTATCGCTATTGGGATATTGGGCATGGAAGAGAAAAGGGGGACAATCGTTGGCGAAACGTCGTAACGGGTCGCGTTTTCGATTTCGAATGTGTCTACGTTTGGTCTGCTACTGGGCCGAACGTCATGTGTCGCAGGGTAACTGAAGAAGATGAGATTTGGATCATTATGATTCATCAAATCGTTTTCATTTGTGTGTGACGAAGAAAAAAGGGCACCAGCAGGTGGTGCCGGAGAGGACCCACCATAACCTCCCGACCCGGCTGAAGGCCAAGCCGCCTCACCTTTCTTGCTATTTAATAAGGGCACTTTGTTTTGAGCCATGCTCTTAAATTTTGAAAAAAGATGAAATTTGTTTTTTGATTTTATTGCCAAAATTAAAAATGGGACAAATTTAAAACAAAGGACGCGTTGGGAGATGAGCTGAGATGCTCAACGTGTCTTTGTATCAAAAAGAAACAGGGATTGCTAATTATAAATGGAAATTAATTAGCTTAATTGTTGCAACTTTTCGAAAATTTTTGTGATTTTTTTGTCGGTAAGTGTATCCGAAAAAAGTCTATCAAAAATTGTCAATTTGTCAGTAACTTGTGGATCGGAAAAGAGACGCAAATTTGGTAATCGTTTTCGATACGTTTCCGAAATTTTTTGTCTTTTCCGTGACGCGGATTTTTTGTTTTGTGAGAGAGGGACGGGGAAATGTTTTTGGGGGGAAATGTCTATTTTTTCTCACGTTTTTGAAAGCCAAAAATGATGTTTTCTGTTTCTTAATTTGGAAGAAAAACGGGCGTGACCCGTCCTAGAAAAAGAATTTTTTTATAGGACTTTGGTCGGTTTTTCTTGTTTTTCAAGGCTTTTCCAAAAGCCTCTGGGTTAATACTTGGGAGTAAAGGGAAAACTCCAATAATATAAGAAACGAATACGCGGAATTTATGTCGGTGATCCGCTACTACAACGCCAGTTCGCGTATGTAGTCTCGAATAGCACCCGACTTTCGAACTGTAGTGTCTGAGGGCCTGGTAGTTGAGAAACTTACCTCAGGTGTTCGTAAGCAGATACTACCTGTCCTAAATCACACTAGTTTATACCTAGGGAAACCTCAGACACCGCATTTACTCCGGTAATTTGCTTTCGCTTTATGGCTTCTTGAATTTTTGGTTTTTCACTATCTTTGTGCAAGTGATAGCTACTAAACGCCCAAAAATTCCGTATATAATGTTTTAAGTTTACTGATTCTTCTACGAGGATCTAGAAGGTCTATGCTGACATCAAAAAGATCGTCGCGGTTGCAGGGATGGTCTGGTCTTGAAAATTCTGTGCGAATCTGCGAGGAATTGTCCTAAAATCCAGCAGAATTTTCGGGAATCTTGATAGGAATCGCAATAAAAGTGTTCTGCCGTAAAAACAGCAGCTTTTAATGCGAATTTCCACGCTTCTTTCTTCGTTTTTCACAACTGATGTCTTCAGTCTTCTTTTCTTCTTCCAAGTTTTCTTCGTTCTAAGCCAAGTCGATAACTAACTCTGACTCGTTTTTGTTATCCTTTTGTATTTTTACTAACTTCGTTAGTAAGCTCCTCCTCTTTTTTCCTATGTTCAGAATAACCAATCAGCGATTAGCAGAAATTTCAGTGAAATTAGGCCACGCCTCCCAATGGTTTTCTTATGGGAAATTTTGTTTTTCGAATTCCAGAGGTTTTACTCGCTCGATTGGCGAGATTTTTTCTGGAATCGTTAGGGACGAGTTGGTAGAATCATCCTATAGCATTGGGAATATAAAACGCTTTTTTATATTCACAATACTGCTCGGACTTAAATAGACGGCCCGAGCTCCCACTACGCTGACGTGTGACGGTGTGCGGTGATCGCGCATACGATACTGCTGTATGCGGCGCGCGATTACTATGGTCGGACGCTCTGAAAATCTCGGAAAATTATATTTCCCGGTATAGCGCGATGAATCTAATTATATTCCGGTAATATTAAAACTTTAAGCAATCTTTTCCCGCAAGAATCAGATTTTTCGGATGTTAAATAAATAAATTAAATCCCGGCGAACATACACTTGCCCAAAAATTTAGTAACTTCGTTACACTCTATACAGACATGACTCGAAGTCAAAGAATTAAGATGGACAGTGCCTGATTTAAAAATTGAAAATCCAAGTAGAAGTAAAGAAAAGTCTGGCTGTCGTAAATTTAAAAAATATAACAACAGTCAAAACATAAGGGAAATTCAAAGAATCATCGTCATAGAAAGGGATAAATTAAACAAATATCTTCAATAAGATATAATCCTGTGAGGAAGTATAATGAAAAAAAATGAAAAAATGAGTCATGCACATATATCCTAACCTAGCAAGTTTGTGAGAGTCTATTCAGAACCAGTGAAAGCCAACTCTGTAGGATCATATTTTGCTAGATTAACGGAAGATTAAAAAGCATCGAGAAAGCTGAAATAAGTTATCCCGCTCTCACAAGAAACATCAACAACATCATATAGTGGTTTTCCTAAATTTATTTTTGACGTTTTCCCTTAACATAGTAATTTTAAAAAGTATTTTGCATAAAAATCTTTGAAAATATATAGAAAAAATCTTTATATTGAAAATAGTGTGATATAGGAAAAAATACAAAAATATAATATTTTATCAATCAGAATTTCCAGTTTCTGAAGAGTTGTTACCTTCAGTATATTATTCAATGTTCAGAATTTTGCTGAGTTCTTCGTTAAAATAGTATCAGACACTATAAAGGATATAGAGATTGACATAGATATACAAGATGTTGTGATTTTCGGAATCCCATATTGACTTTTTCTCTATTATGGAGTATGATGTTTGGTGTGCTATACATGCTCTCATGAGGTTGTAACATTTTAATATATATGAGTAGCGCTATTATGAAGGAACTTAGTGTCTATTTGGTCAAATCTTTTACAACTTATTTCAATGTAGCCTGACTAAAGATAATTTTTCCGATTGTTTAAAGATCATAAGGGTTATCTCTATGTATAAAATAGGTAATGTCGATTTCATGGAAATTTTAAGCCCATATCCTTGAAACTTTGAGTTGTAGTGGCTTTTTCTGGATAGAAATCCATTATAAATAGTATAAGACATTTTTGTTTAATTTCCGCTATATTTTATAGTTTAGAAAACATATAACGCTTTTTTCTACGATGTAGCTTCTTCGGAGTTTGATGTACTATGAAAAGTTACTCTTTAACATACAATTTTGTTTACCTATTTTAGGTACTAAAATTGAAATTAAAAGGGTAGATTACCTCCGGTGTTACAAAAAATTAGATCGACCTTATACATAATGCATTGTCAAATAAATTATTTGAGTTTTTCCTAAATATTACTGGTTTTGTCTACCCACTGCCATAAATCAGAAACTACTGGTTATTGTTTTATATTACTTGGAAATTCTATCTGAACCCTTATTATAAAAAAGATTTAATAGAGGTGACTAACTAAGTTCAATTTGGTCATTTAATAGTAGTTTTGAATTTTTTAAAGGGTTTATCTCGAGGCTCTCATATACATTTAGTTTTTGTCCTTTCTTTTCTAGGTGCAAAATTTTAAATTCGTCATTAAAATTATGGTTTTCATGAATGAAGTTATTTGCCCTATATATGTTTTGGGGTACGAACCACATTGTAATTAGTAAACTCCCGATTTATTTTCTTTATTGTTTTTTGCTTTGGCATTTTTGATATATTTTCTTACAGAGTTGTGAGTTCTATATGCTACTTTTATGGTTTTTTTGGTTAAGAATTTTTTTATCTTTTCTGAATGATTGCCAAAGTTAGATATTGTTTTGAACGGACCTTTTTTTTCTTTTATAAGGAGGTAAACTTTAGAAATGGCTTTATTTTTTTAGTTTATTGGACGTTATTGAATCTATCATAGATGGAAAGTAGCCGTTAATGACTGCCATTTGTTTTATTAAATTTAATTTTTTGTTAAAATCATGTGATGCTAATTTGTGTTATTTTGGATGTAGAGAAGAATTATGGATTTTTGTGTCCGTGTGTGATGGTTTATTATAGATATTTGTAATTGTTAAATCTAAGAAATTAATTGAATTATCCACTTCTGTTTCTATTGTGAACTTTATATTTTTATGTATTGAGTTTAAGTATTCTTGAAAAGCATTTAGTTGTCTGTTTGTTCCCACAAAACACGCTATAATATAATCTACATATCTGTATCAATATTAAAAATTGTGTATCGTTTCATTATTGTGTATAGTTGTTTCAATGTCATTCAAGAAAATTTCTGTTAATATAATTTAGGAAAAACCCAAATAATTTATATGACAATTCATTATGTATAAGGTCGATCTAATTTTTTGTAACACCTGAGGTAATCTACCCTTTTAACTATAATTTTAGTACCTAGAATAGGTAAACAAAATTGTATCTTAAAGAGTAACTATTCATAGTACATCAAACATCCGAAAAAGCTACATCCGAACGCGTTATATGTTTTGTTTTCTAAACTACAAAATATAATGGAAATTTAACAACAACTTGTGTTTATGTTTTACATTATCCATATCCTTTATTCCATTACTTACCTTGGCGAAAGTAAATTTTTAACTCTTCTGCAGTATTCAATAAAAAATTCAATTCCTTTATCTTTTTATTTTATGGATCAAATGTAAGCAAAAAGGATCTCGAACATTTTAAAAAATCATCTTCATACTGTAAATATGAAGAGGAATATGTAAATTTATGTTATATAAACTGAAAATTTTAATTTCTTACCTAATGTTAACAGGTGGTTCACTTGTAAAACTTACATTTAACTATTTTATTACTTTAATACAATATAATTAAAAACTTCTTTTTTAATATAAATATAAATATAGAAAACTATTATTTTTTGAATGCATTTTTTACACATCTGGTTTGTTTTGCTTTTGAATGAGTACTACCAAAGGGTTTGAAAGTTTCTGGACCATCTGCAATTTTATTGACCTATTAGATTGGTATATACATTACACAGGTCATTTGTGTCCGTTCTGAAATTCATTGTACAGGGTGTTCTTTTAATATGGGTTATTTCTTTAATTGTTCTTTTTTTGTAATTAATTTCTTTGTTTAAAATCTCCACGTTGTTAAATTCGATGTTGTGCATGTTATCTATTGCATGTTTGGCTAAGACGGTTTTATTATCGTTATTGTGATGTCTGATGCTGTATTTGTGATTTTGTATTCTATTTTTTAAATACTGCTTGGTTTGACCGACATATGTTTGGTTGCAATCTAAGCAATTGATCTTGTAAATGACATTTGTTTGTTCGTCTTTAGGGATATCGGGTTTAAGTTTTGTATAAAGGTCTTTGAAATTATTCGAAGGTTTTTCAGCTATTTGGATATCATATGGTTTTAGCACTTTTTTAATGGGATGCTACAGAATTGTAATTTAGGTATCTCCCTGACCATACCGGTTTTGTGTATCAGTTTGTTTTTATTTTACCATTGTGATCATATTGAATAGTAATGTCGAGGAAATTATTATTTTCTTTTTCTAATGTAAATAGTATTTTATTATGATAACTATTGAATTTAATGAGGGTGTACTGAACTTTGTCTTCCTGTAAAATAAAAACAAACTAGTACACAAAACCGATATGGTCAGGAAGATACCTAAATTACAATTCTGTGGCACCTATAAAATACAAAAAGAGTGTGGTCATAGCACTAACCGATAGAGCTATCAAATTTTCCCATCCACAATTTAGATCACAAAATTTTAAAAAAGTTAAAGACACTTTAGCAAAAAACAATTATCCAAAGAAATTTGTCGAACCCATAATAAAATGCCGAGTAGAAAAACTCTATAACAACAATCAACCAACAAAAAGCAATGTTCCACCAACCTAAAAATACGTATCATTGCCGTATATACCAGAAATTACTAACCCCATTAAAAAAGTGCTAAAACCATATGATATCCAAATAGCTGAAAAACCTTCAAAAAATTCAAAAACCTTTATACAAAACTTAAACCCGATATCCCTAAAGACGAATAAACAAATGTCATTTACAAGATCAATTGCTTAGATTGCAACCAAACATATGTCGGTCAAACCAAGCAGTATTTAAAAAATAGAACACAAAATCACAAATACAGCATTAGACATTACAATAACGATAATAAAACCGCCTTAGCCAAACATGCAATAGATAACATGCACAACATCGATTTTAACAACGTGGAGATTTTAGACAAAGAAATTATTTACAAAAAAAGAACAGTTAAAGAAATGATCCATATGAATTTCAGAACGGACACAAATGACCTGTGTAATGTATATACCAATCTAATAGGGCAATAAAATTGCAGATGGTCCAGAAACTTTCAAACCCTTTGGTAGTACTCTGTCAATAGCAAAACAAACCAGATGTGTAAAAAATGCATTCAAAAAATAATAGTTTTCCTTTTCATCTTTACAGTAATTTTCTGAAGATGGTTTAATCAATAAAATAAACCGAAACGTCAGAAAAAAAACATGTGTTAATTTTTTATAAAGTAATAATATGACCGAAACCCAACAAAGTAAAAACTAATTAATAACTACACGGTTAACAAATAGAAACAAAATTTTAAAAAATCGTTGGAAATCACTACTATAATTAAAACTATACATAACTTTTTAACTACAAAAAATAACGAACTTTACAGAATTACTAAGTCTCCAAGATGTAATAATAACATGCAAAAGACTATTTATTTTGTTTTAGTAATTAACGGTTGGCAGTTACTTATTTCCACATTGCCACCAACTGGGGTAAATTTGCTTTCTTAATTTTTATTAATTTTTTTAAGCAAATTAAAATTCAAAGTAAACGACCTAAAAAAGAAAATAAATATGTACCATCAATTAAATTAATTGTAGAAGATGAACAGAAAGTTGTATTTTTAATTACCTTACTTCGTTATATTTATTAAAATGTCTAATAAGATTAAGAAAATAAACTGAAATTTGTAGTTCTAATTAAGTAAAGTCTAGGCAGCATTGTTTTGCATACAGATAACTTGTTCTTTGTACGAGTATTGTAGTTTCAATTAATTTAATAGTCTGAAAATCTTCACGAAAACTACGAGGTTTATTTGGAAAATTCCTTTTTAATTAAAATATTTTTCGACAAGAAGTTTTCTGCGTACTTTTTCTTTGTTTCATCATCAAATTAATGACAACATATTATCCGTTATGGCTTCAAACTTTTAATAAACTTTGTCCCCACTGATGGTAACTTGAAGTACTTATTAATTCTTTATTTGACATTTTCGACTTGTCGACTAAAAGCATCATTTATTATATATAGTTGCAAAATATACATGATGTAAGTGAGTAAAAAAAAGCAATGAATTTGTTTTAGATTTAGAGATTCTGAGGACCATTTTCAACCAGCATCCCGAAATCTTTGAAAAAGAAAATTTACTGAAAACGGGTAAATTTTTATATTGCTCGTCCACCATATTGAATCTATCACACAGAATTTTCTATTTTGAATTCCAAGAACCAATCATTCTTCTTCTTCAAGTGCTTTCTCCATTGCGGAGGTTGGCAATCATAATAACTATTTTAATTTTTGAGGCAGTTGCTCTAAATAGTTGTTTTGAACTGTATCCAAACCATTCCCTTAGGTTTTTTAGCCATGAAATTCGTCATCGTCCTACGCCTCTTCTACCACTTATTTTGCCTTGGATTATGAGCCGTAAGATGCTGTACTTTTCTCCCCGCATAATGTGTCTGAAATATTGCAGTTTTCTCTGTTTTACTGTTATCTCGACTTCCTTTTCTTTCCCCATTCTTCTCAACACTTCGGCGTTCGTAGCTCGATCCACCCACGAAAACCTCTGAATTCGTTTATAGGTCCACATTTCAAAAGAGTTAAGTCTTCTCATTGCCTCTCGATTCAGTGTCCATGCTTCCATTCGATAATATAGAACACTGTATACATAACATTTAGTCAGTTGTATTTTCAGGGCTAACGTTAGATCTTTGCTGCAGATAACCTTTTTCATTCTAATAAAGTTGGCACGTGCTTTCTCCATTCTGGTTTTTATTTCGACGGTATAGTCATTATTTTCTCTTATTAGGGTTCCCAAGTAAGTGTACTTCTTAACTCTTTCTATGTGCTGGCCTCCTACCATTAGGGTTTCATTACTATTGGTGTTGTTTTTACTAATTATCATGAACTTGGTGTTTTTCGTGTTAAGAGAGAGTCCATATTCTCCACTAACTCTTAATATTTTATTCATTATTTTTTCTAGGTCTTTCAAACTATCAGCTATTATTACGGTGTCATCTGCATACCTAATATTGTTGATTAAAACTCAGTTTACTTTTATCCCTGCTGTTTCAGATTCAAGACTCTCCAATATGACCTCTTCAGAATAAGCGTTAAATAGTAAAGGTGACAATATACATCCTTGTCTGACTCCCCTTTGTATTTCCACATCTCCGGACATTTCCTGTCCAATTTTTACTGCCGCTCGCTGATTGTAATACAGATTTGATATCAACCTTAAATCCCTTTCATCCATACTTCTGAGAATCTCTATCAGTTTGTCATGTTTGACCCTATCAAAAGCTTTGTTGTAATCTATGAAGCAGACATAGAGGTCCTGATTGATATCCAAGCATCTTTGAGTAAGCACATTAAAAGCAAATAATGCTTCTCTTGTACCCACCCCGTTCCGGAAGCCAAACTGTGTGTCACTAATATCCAGCTCCAATTTGGAATGTATTCTAGCGTGTACAATTTTTAAAAGGGTTTTCAAAGTATGTGATATGAGACTGATTGTTCGATAGTCACTGCATTCTTTTGAATTTGCTTTCTTTGGTAAACATATGAATGTTGATGTTAACATTTCTTGGGGAAAGGTTCCAGTCGTGTAAATTGTATTAACTAATCATTGGAAAACAACAATTATTAGTATTCAGAGATATATCGTTATATCGAGTTTGCCATTTTGAGATTCGAGAATTGATATCTTTAAGGTTGAAAAGAGGGGAATGAATATTAGATGACTGAATAGGTTTCGAGTTCACCATATTCGTTTTTTGTATCATAAGTCGAGATTTTTTGTGTTTTCTTTGTACAATTTTGTGAGAATTGTGTCATTTTTCAAAAAGAAAACAAACATGTTTAGTTATGCTGTACGCAGTTATTGCAGTAGAGATGTGCCACAGTGGGGAAAAATAGACAACAGATACAAATTTTAAAGGATCTGGATAATTTTTTTTAATTACTCAGGACAATGTATCCTAATGGTACACATGCGACAATACCCTAATCCATGAACCCTAAACCTATGGACACGCTAGTGTCCAAATTTGCTTTTCGTTTAACGAAATTTGGATTCGAGGGTTTAGGCGCTATACCTTTAGGATTTATAGATTTGGAGTTGTATAGGTTAATGGGTGTGGGGTTTTGGGTCCACGGGTTCAGGGTTGATGACATTGGAGTTTATGAGGAGGAGATTTATGGGTTTATGGATAAGGCGACTATAGGTTTAGAGTTCATGGATTAGGGTATTGTCGCAGGTATACCGGTAGAATAAGTTTTCCTAAGTAATTTAAAAATATATATATTCAGATTCGTTGTAACCTTTGTCCATTTTTCCCCACTATGCATCGTTGGGAATCAAAAAGTTATAGCCGATTTAATAAAATACAAGATTTTACTTTCCTTTTAACACAGGGTGTCTCAAAAGAAGGTACACATTTGTTTTGCTTATTGCGTGAACGCAACTATTCCGAGCGGCGCGGGGGGTATGTCAATCGGTAGCCTGGCTCTTAGGAATTTAGTCGCTATGGAGCGTTTCTCGGGAGCGAACCGTGCTTTGTGCGTACGTGAGTTTTACAAAAACGGTAATTCGGCGACTATAGCGCGTAGAAAATTCTGCAATTTTCGACATATTCGTCACTTAAATGATGCGCCAAGCGCTCGGCTTATTGGAAAATGGGTCCAGAAGTTTGAAGAGGCCGGTTCAACACTAGATAAACCAAAATCCGGGCGTCCGAGGTCTTCGAGAACGGTCGAAAAGGTAGAGAGTGTTACTCAGTCTGTTCGTGACGACCCAAACGTTTCGATTCGTAAGCGTGCTGTTGCTTTAAATGTGCATAGGTCATCATTATTCCGCATTTTACACAAAGATTTAAAGCTGAACCCCTATAAAATTCAGTTGGTGCAAGAATTGAAGCCTCAGGATGCTGGTCAGAGGCTTGACTTCGTAAACCAGATGACTGAACGCTTTTCAACGTTTACCAACATCTTCTTTTCGGATGAAGCCCATTTTCATCTTAATGGTCATGTAAACAAGCAAAATTGCCACTATTGGAGAGCAAACAATCCAAAACACAAACATCAGAAACCTCTACATTCGCCGAAAGTGACTGTATGGGCTGCGATGTCGGCGCGAGGAATTATCGGCCCGTACTTTTTTGAAGATGAAAGGGAACGCGCAGTAACAGTGACTTCAGAGCGGCATGTGGAGATGTTAGACGACTTCTTCGTGCCTGAACTGCAAAATTTTCCTGGCTATAACCAAAGAACATGGTTCCAGCAAGACGGAGCAACTTCACACACGTCCAACATGTCTCTGCCACGAGTGCGTGAAATTTTTCCTGACAAATTGATCTCAAAGAAAGGTGACATAAGTTGGCCTCCACGCAGTTCTGATTTATCACCTATAGACTTTTTCCTATGGGGTTATGTCAAATCAAAAGTTTACGCCAACAAACCGACTTCCCTGGCACAATTAAAAGAAAATATCCGCAACGAAATGGCAGACATCACGGAGAATACCTGCCGAGCCGTCATGGGCAATTTTAGTGCTCGATTAAATGAATGCCGTGAGCGCAACGGATTACATTTGGACGATATCATTTTTAAAAAATAAATTCCCAAACAATGTATTTTAATATGTAATAAACTCCTGACTTTTTTTTAAATCGATTTTTTAAATGTGAACTTTCTTTTGAGACACCCTGTATCTAAGTAAATAAACCAAAACCGATTCAAAAACACCAATTAGTTACTCACATAATTGCTTAAAACATTCTCCATTCAAACGCCTTATAGTTTTCGAAATTGCAATCCTGTCATCATGAACTTCGGACACCCTGTATATGTAAATATTCGAATGATGTTATTTAAGGGACAGTAGCTTGTTTATGTTTAAATAGAAATAAAAATTTATATTTGAATATTTTTCTTTTATTCATAGTATTTTATTTTAAAATTTTGATTGTTTTTTCTTATTTACTATGTTCACTGTGTGGCCAAATTAGGAATTAAGGTATTTATCTGACTGATTCTGTATTATTCCTAGAAGGGATTTAAATTTTTGTATCTTATAAAAAAAGCGTTACATTAACAAAGCATCATGTCTTGCCTTTATTTTTTGATATCTTTTTTTAATAAACAAATTAATAAATATATTTTTTGGTTTTATTTTACTTTGCTCTTCTAATAACAAACTATACATATATATATATATATATATATATATATATATATATATATATATATATATGCCATTTGTTAAAATTTAGGTGTATAATATATGCAACTAGGTGATTGAATGATTTGAAAAAACAAATTCCTTACAAGTAAGAAAATTAAGAATATTGAAATAACCGAATTACCAAAATTAAAAAAAAATCTACAAGGTACAAAGATTTTAAAAAGTTCCTGATCCGGATCGTGATCTATTCCTTAGAATTAAACAAAATATTTAAATATTTTCTGATATAAAAGCTTTTTAAGGTACTCTTTGCATTATTTTATCATTTGTGGTTTGGACAGCTTTTGTTTAAAAATTTTCCCTGTTTGAACGAACGACTAAAAAGTTAAAAAGAATAGCGCTCTGCGCTAGAGTAAATATTAACGGAGGTCTAAAACAAAAGATTAATGAGGGTAAGTCACCAGGAGCATTTTTTACTGCCGTAGTATAAAAAAAAAGATATTGTTTAAGAATTGATTAGGGTATATGGGATATTTTACCGTTGTACATAACTTTAGCAAAAACAAAGCTTATTTTTTTGACAGGAGCTTTAAAAGTAACTTTAATGCTCCACAAATATATGGTTTTCATTAGTATATGATATTTATACAGGGTGGAAACTTTAACGACTAAATTCCAATAAAAAAAAAGCTAACCATTTAATTTAAACGTTGTGAATGTGCGATTGTGAAGTTTATGTTTGTAGGTAAAATTTATTAATAAAATCTATTCACTATAATTGCATAATGTATACATTTTAAAAATATTTGAAATTATACAGGTGTGTCAAGAAAATGGAGCAGCATGAAGTTATAGTGTGTAATGTAATCGTAGAACTTTTCTGTAAGTCGTTTGATTTGCCTAAACTAAACGGCAGAGTTTAAAAAAATTACGTTTTCATGAATCTTTTTTCTTTTAGATAATTTTTTAAAATTTTGCGAAAATAACTTCGATTTTTGATACGAAGAAAGTTGAAGGACTGATAAATATCTAACTTAAAAAAATTAAGAAAAAAGTTTCCAGGTATTAATTATATAGGGTACAAAACTTCAAATTTAAAAATATCACCTTTTTAAATGCCAATTTTTTTGTTTAGTTTTACAGATTATTTTTAAAAAATTTCCGTTTTTATTATGCATATTCACTGCCATATCTCGGTCCAAACGATGGAGATACACGTTGTGCGGTATTGCCAAATGTAAGATAAAGTTTAGTTTTAACGCTTTTTCAGCCCTTCTATTTGTTAGGCTGTTATTTGGTTTAAAAGATATATTTATAACTAAATCATGGTGCACTAACTTATTTCTAAAGTCAGAATAAGAAAGGAGGGTAGAGGGAAATGAAATAGTAGACAAGCCTGAACCGTTCTGTGGAATCAGTAGTAGTGTAATGCATAAGCCTTAGCAAAAACCATCTTCTGGCGGGAAGTCTGACGGAATATTGTCATCTGAAGGGACACCTCAAGAAACTCGAGTTTATAGAGATAGATATGTGCGGATTTTGTGAGGAATAAGTCGAAACTTCTATCCACATCATTTCAGAGTGCAATGCTATAAAAAAAAAACATTGAATGCGGTTCTTGGGAACTATGCCCAATATTCTAAGGTTCCTAAGAAAAATGGGACTGCTGGACCTGCTTTAGTCAGAAAAGAATCTCTAATGACTTAGAGGAAGAAGGGGACCACAGTAGATCTATCGATCCCCATTTCTACATACATACTTCTTTGAATATCATAGAGGTCGAACACTAACTGTAAATACAGAGCTATTCTGCTAGATGATATCAAATTTTTTAGCTCTATCTTTGCAACAGTTTCACTGATTCAATACAAAAACATGGTTTTATTAAGATGTCGCCACTTGTTACACATCAAATGATTCAATTGAAACCGTAAAGGAGTTATTCCCAAGTAAGGTGATTTCGCGAAGAAGTGATGTTAACTGGCCACTAGGCAGACCAGATCTGAGTCATTCAGACTAATTCTTATGGAGATTTCTTAAAGCGAGGGTGTATGAAAATAAGTCAAAGACATTAACTCAATCAAAGAAGAATATCACAGCAGAAATGGCATTGGTATCGACAGATTGAAAATAAAAACAGAACTTTCTCTTTCTAGACATCTTGTATTTTGCTCACTCTTGATAAAGCCTCAGGCATTGTTTTGCACGTTTTGGATCTTGTGTACGTTTTCAATTCTAGAGGATGGATCAATACACTCAATGTTTTACAAGTCCCTACAAAAAATTTGATACAGTAACATTTCAAGGTCCAGGTGTTCAATTAAAAAATACGTTTAAATAATTCTACCTCGATGATTACTAACCACAACAAATATTAAACAATTTGTTTTTGTAATTTTCGTATCCAAAAATAAAATCGATATTGTTTTTTTATACATTACGAAAAATCTACATAAAAAAATATATAAGTGGATTTTCTGAATCATTAATAAAATGGAAATATAGAGAAAATATGTTTTAATCTGCAAACCTGCCGATTTTCAGTGTTCGACTGAAAGATATCGCCAGTAAATTTATATATATATATATATATATATATATATATATATATATATATATATATATATATATATATATATAATGCGAGTTATATCGATTCAGCCCCCGTTGCTTCTTATAGTAGCCTCAGCAGAGAACATGATACTACACAGAAAGTTTCGTTACAGATGAGTATTTATTACCTCATCTGTAGGTTTAATTAAATTTAACCTACTTTTGATTTAATATCTTGTTTCCCTAGGCTAATGCTATTAGAGCTAAATATTTCGATAAATAAACTAAAAGTTTTATTCTTTTAAGAACTTATAATGATAGGTATCGGATATACCTAGCAAATATTATGGGTTTTTAAGAGTTTATAAAATAAGTTAAAAAGATACTGGGTATGTTATTAGAAAAACTTAACTTTAGTGTGCGTTACTACTGATAAATATTATCTAAAATTTATAATAAATTTCAGGATGCAAACTGCTTTTAGATTTTTGAAGTTTTTTCTTTTGAAAAAATTATGTCAATGTCACTTTATTATTGTCTTGGGATTAGGTTCACGTTAAAATATGTTTTTCATCGTTTTGACGTTTCGTATTTGTATTTTGGTATCTTCAAAGTCGATAGGGACAAAAATTATCAGAAATTAATAATAAAGGAAATGATAGTCATCAAAAAGGGAACACATATAATAAACGACAAAACTAATATAAGCAATCTTAGTCAAATCTGCAAAAATATAATTTAGACGCAGTATATTCCCCTAATAACATCAAAAATGTATATATCTCCTTAAAGGCAAAAACAATTTTTTTTAATTTTTTGTTCATCATGTCCTCGAATATAAAATGCAAGTCCTTGGTATGGGCGTAGTTAAGGAGGGAGCAAGGGTGGGCATCTCTCTCTCCCTACAAAACTGATTGCACACCCAATAAAAATCGACAATATTGAAGAAATATATTGTTTTCATTATTTTATCTTGAGAAAAAGATTTTTTACTCACCGACTGCCCCCCCTAGGAAAACTCCCTAACTACACCAATAATCCTTGGTATATATTTTAGTGTAAACCTAATCGTAAGAAAATAATAAAAAATAAAAATAAATATCAACGGTTCAAGAATATCAATATGTATGTATATATATATATATATATATATATATATATATATATATATATATATATATATATATATATACATATATTTGAACCTATGTATCAAACACCCTATAGCTCTTAACTATTGCCATTAACATTTTGTTAAATAAGTCTTTAATTTTCTTCATTACGAATATTTACTCAAAAACTATTAAGTTCAGGTCAGTCGAATGAATTTTGACTCACTCAATACATCTTTTGTTTATTGAATTATAATGTTTTTTAATTTTCTAACTTTGCCTCTAGAGAATTTGTAAGTGTTGTAACGATTTTCTTTCTGTTATATTCGCTCACTGGGTCCAAATAAAACACAACATTTTCCACTAATAAATAAATCTTTAATAATTACTTCTTAACACTTACCCTGTTGAAATACAACTAAACCTAAACTACTCTGATCCTATCCCTACTTATTTACCTATAAAACCTTCTAAAATATATGAGATACAAGTACTACAAAATACAAGAAACGTGACTAAACAATAAAGACTCATCGATATAATATTTCAATAAGAGCTCATCAAAACTCTTCTAGTCCTTCTCTACACTGACCCTCTGGTAATTCTGATCATCTCGATCAGCTTCGATATTTCCCTGATATAACTTCAACCTGTGAAGATATACTACTTTTTTTTAATCTTGTGACTTCGTTGAATTCTATAAATTAACTGATTTTCTTAAGAAGGGTATATGGAATTTCTCAAGCCAGCTTAGGTGATTTGTTTTTCTTCCTCTGTGGATTCCATATATAATGACACTTTTACAATTTTTCTATAAGATTGTTTGCCTGCTCATTTTCAAAATTATTTCATTTAAAATTTCCACCCTTCATATAAAAAAACATGTTCTATAAATAATTAAACTTTAAGTAAAAGCAAAGAAAATAGTAGCTATGCTATAAAAGACAAACCTTAACAAATATCATCTCAGTTTCTAACCGGTTTGGCTTACTAATTAACTTAAGAGTCCAATAAAACTTTGCAGTCAAAATATATTGATAAAGTATTTATTTCAATCGTTCGCAGGAAAACGAAACAAAAGTTATTGAAACAATTTAGATATATAACAAAACTATAACGCCCTCTTGGCGCAGTAGTAAAAGCATCTGTCTTTAAATTAAATCAAGTGAAAGATCGTTTCCGTCTACTAACAGAAACGATACTAACTGAGTATGCCCTTACTCGTTGATATAAGAAAATAGCGACACTCTTCGAAGTGTTGAAATCGACTGACACATACATTATAATACATAACTATGTAGAAAGCAACATGTCAGATCCAAAAGCATTTGATCTATTCTCGTGTATAGCTTGGTTAATTTCAACGCAACTTGCAGTTACAAAATAATACTATTATTGAAAGGCGAAACCAAATTGTCAAACTGTTCATATCATTTCCGTGTGACCAGACAGCGTAAAAAGTGAAACGAAACAGTTATTTATTGCGTCAATGTGAAGCAAGTTTTGAGGTATGTCATCTTTACTCTCTCTCTCTCTCTTTGTCAACCTCTGTCCATCCACTCCTGGATGTAGCTCTCTCAATTGTTTCCATTTTTCTCTATTCTTCGCCAATTTTATCCACTGTTTGCCCGCCACTGTCCTTATGTCGTCTACCTATCTTTTTTGAGGTCTTCCCGTGCTTCTTGTTGTCTCCCTCGGTCTCCATTCCAGGATTCTTCTTGTCCATCTGTTGTCCTCATATCGGGCTATGTGACCAGCCCATCGCCACTTCATCTTTGCAACCTCATTCACGATGTCTTTGACTCTCATTCTGCGTCTTATCCCGATGTTTCTAATCCTGTCTCTTAATGATATTCCAAGCATGTTTCTTTCCATCGCTCTTTGGACTGTTTCTAATTTTTTAGCGGACTTTTTGGTGAGGGACATGGTCTCTAATCCATACGTACACACCGGTAATACGCATGTGTTGTATACTTTTCTTTTTAGATTTATGGGAATTGAATTATTTTTCAGGATGTATGCAAGTTTACCGAAAGTGGTCCATGTCAGCTATGTTCTTCTTTTTATTTCAGTATCCTGGTTTGATTTCCCTAGTCTGATGTCATGACACAAGTATACATAGTGTTCGACGTTTTCTATCCGCTGGTTCTGTATTGTTGTTTGCCTGTTCGTGGCTCATTATTTTTGTTTTGTTGTAGTTTATTTTAAGACCTACAGATGCGGATACGTCATTCAGCTGTTGTAGCATTTCGTTCAATTCTTGGAGATTACTTGCTATTAAGATTATGTAATCAGCAAATATGAGATGGTTCAAGTATATTCCGTCGCTGTTTATACTTTTGATGTCCCATTTAAGTTCCTTAAAAATGTCATCTAGGACTAGGGTAAACAGTTTTGGCGAGATAGTGTCCCCTTGTCTCACTCCCCTTTGTAGTTATATGGGGTTCGTTTTCGTCTTGTCTATTTTTATTTGAATGGTTGCATTTTCGTATATGTTCTTTATGATGTTTATGTATCTTGAATC
The DNA here is from genome assembly GCA_034092305.1 of Diaprepes abbreviatus. Lineage (NCBI taxonomy): Eukaryota > Metazoa > Arthropoda > Insecta > Coleoptera > Curculionidae > Diaprepes > Diaprepes abbreviatus. The sequence continues at coordinate 8,973,210 of JASJET010000129.1, forward strand.
GATTCTTGCGTTTTCTAAGAATTGTAATACTGCCCATATTTCGACGGAGTCGAATGCCTTCTGGAAACCTACAAAGGCCTCTTTACTAGATCTTTTTATTTTTAATTCTTGACATCTTCCTAGTCCTTTTGCATCCCCCTGGTCAACCACACCGTCAACAAATGACTTTTCCAGCCTGCATATCTGAGTCAATAGCAAATTACGCAGCATTTTATATCTATTCCAGTCCTCTCTAGATTTTGTGATTTTAAAAGTTGCTTCATTAAGATTTTCTGTGAGCCATGGAGCCTTGGTCTACTAACACAAACTATTTTGGAAGACGCATGTTATACAAAATTATTTTTAATTATTTCTCTAAATAATTGAATTTTATACTCTATACCATTAATATAAAATATATTATCAAACGACATTAAAGTTAATTCATTATAAAATGAGACAAAATTGAAGTTCTTAAAATCTCTATAAGTAACAAATTTTGGTTTAAATTTAACAACTTTTATATTAGGTTTACATAGAACGATCTTGTGATGAGATATGTCCTTCGCATCCACCACTCCTTACTAATTTTATATCAGAAATGAAAATCAGGTCAAATTAATTTACAGCACTACTAGATAGTTTCATTGGCTTACTAATCTTTTGAATACCACCATTCACATCAAAACAGAGTGGCAGGATTACCAAGCTCTAGAAAATTTGTATTTTATGTCATCTAAACAAATAACACAACTAGCAAAGGGAATTTCAAGGAATAGTACGTTATATAACAAATCGAACGTCACTAGAAGGTGGCGAGCAAAATACAGAAATAGCGTAGTTTGTTCCATTAGCCCTAAATTTCATCCATAATTGCTCAATATTGTGTAGTTCGCAATTCGCTTCAATGTTAGTAGCTTTTATATATGTACTTATATAGAAATCAACATTCTCCTTGCAACAGGCAGTCCCTACAGTAAAGAATATAAAAAAGGCATCATTATCTGCATCAACCGACATTATCGTATAAATAGCCCGAATGTCATTATGAGATTAAATAACTTTTCAAAATCTATACAAAGGGATCTTATATTGAAATGACCAACTTTCAAGTAATTTTTTGTGACCACTTAAAACTATTTATGTATGAGGTGTGACCCAAAATTAACGAGCCTGCATTCATATCTCCGCGTCAAAACTTCCGAGCGACCTCTGTGGGGCATGGGCGTCACCAGTAAGTCTTCACGAACTCGTTGGTGTGCGCAGTTACCGTTCTTGAACGGCGAGCGTTTGTTTACAGTGTCTTTTTTCGTTCTTCGCATTTGGTATTGTAAAAAATGAAAGAAAAATTAGCTCAACGAATTTGCATCAAATTGTGCTTTAATCTTGGAAAAACTTGCTCGGAAACAATTAATATGATGAATAAGGCATTTAGAGAGTAGTATATGAGTAAAGCAAGAATAAAAGAGTGGTACAAGCGGTTTAAAGATGGCCGCACGTCAGTTGACAGTGATTCTCGCTCTGGCCGAATTTCGAGCGCAATAATACCAGTAAATGTCGAGCGTGTGCGACTTTCAATTGAAGGAGATCGTCGGTTGAGTCTACGCGAACTAGAAAGTGATCTTGGAATACCAAAAACTACTGTTTGGAGAATTTTAACCGAGAATTTAGCAATGGCTCGCATGTGTGCGAAATTCATCCCACAATTGCTAACGACAGAGCAGAAGAATCTTCGCTTTGAAATCGCTCAATGTACTCAAGAAGATTATTACTGGTGATGAATCATGGGTTTATGGCTATGATCCAGAAACAAAGCGACAGTCTACCAGTGAAAACATTCAAAATCGTCAAGACCAAAAAAAGCACGTAAAAGTCGGAGCAAAGTGAAGACAATATTGACTGTTTTCTTTGATTATGGAGGTGTTGTGCACCACGAATATGCTCCGAGAGGTCACATGATCACTAAAGAATACTACGTTGAAGTATTGAAAAGATTTCGTGACGCAGTCAGAAGAAAACGGCCACAGCTTTGGACAAGCGGTGATTGACTGCTTCACCACGACAATACACCAGCGCATCCATCGAACCTCGTGCAGTAATATTTAACAAAGCACCAAGTCATACAGCTTCGCCAGTATCCATATAGTCCCGACGTAGCTCCCTGCGATTTTTGGCTCTTTCCCAGATTAAAAATGTCACTCAAAGGACACCATTTCGATAACAAAGAGACGGTTGAAACTAATGCGACGAACTGACTTCCAGGACTGCTTCAGGAAGTGTATACACCACTGGGAACGTGTTATTCAATTAAATGGGGACTACTTTGAAGGATGTCACTCGCCGGATGATAAAGAATAACACCAATGCCGAGATATGAAGGTAGGCTCGATACTTTTGGGACAAACCTCGTATTCTAAAATAATAATTACCTAACTTAACTAAAAATTTACAAGCAAAAATAAAAATTACACATCAAATCAAAACATAACTAAACTAAAGGAAACACACAATTTTGAATAACTTTTTCGGCACTTGTAGTCGCACATATTCCAACTATTCCACTGACACAAAAACTTAAATGTGTCCCAGACCTCATAGCTAATATTCCACTTTAACCTTATATGTTTTCCTGTTTATAGCGCTCTAATTCTTGTTTGTCTATTTTAAAGTCGCCCTGACATGTCCCTGTCTGTTTGTGTTTTATTGGACTTATATGAATAATAAACAGAAATTCTGTTAAATAATTTAAAAATTATTAATAGAATAATTTACAGTTTTAAAACTGGTTGCATTGCTGATTAACTTAATATGAATAAAAATAATCTACGATGTTTAATAGTATAATCAAACACTTGCCAAATGATATGTAATATAACCATACTTTCTATTTGAAACTTTATGTTTAAAACTGATAATAGTATGGGAGAGTTGCAGCACATTTAAAAAAAATTGCGTAATTTTTGTAAAAAAATATTTTATTAACTCCAATATTAGTTAATATAAACAGTTTTCTATTAAAATATGCAAAAATAAATCTATAAACTCTTATACAAAAAAAAAAACAAAAAGCACCTTTAAAAGACAGGATCGGGTCTATTTTTCTGAATTTGAAGCTGGTGGAGAGGTGGGAGGCGATCACAAGAAAAACAAGTTGCCAATAGGGGAGGAGTATACACAAAGAGCAGCATACACATTCCTAGTATAAGAGGCAGAATTGGGTCTATTTTCCTGAACTCAAAGCTCTTTGGGGGGCGGGGGGGGGATATCGCAAGAAAAATAAATTGTCAACGGGAGAAGTACCAGCAGCGTACATATTCCAAATTTATACTAAAATCAATGAATATCGGGATTTTCCTGAAATTAAAAGAACTGAGCTCTAGAAATTGCTCAGAGAACTTAATTTTTGCGGGGAAAAACCAGATAGGAAATATGTTCTCATAGATCGTCCGGAAAATGTCCGTTAGTGAAGGAAATATCTCTCTCAAGTAAAAAATAGAGTTGCTGGAAATAATACAACTTACAAAAGTAGTAATTTAGCTGAACTTTTAAAAGATTTTTTTGAATAAAGCTACTGCAGAAAATTGGGGAAAATCCATATAATTAAAGAATAAAAGAAAATGTGGAAACTCGATCTCATGATCGGTGAGATAGAGGAACCAATTATAATTAATTTGAGCGAAGATAGCTTCACTGACTTTGATTACGAATTAAACACGTAATGTTTACCAGCGTAAACACAAGTTTTTATTTACATTTTCTGTAACATATAAAAATTAATTACATTTGAATCCCTTTTTAGTGTTTATTTGTAATTCTGTTGATGATTTAAGAAATAAATAAAATGAAACGTCAAATGGCCTAAAAATGTTTTTAATTAATAATAAAATGAGCGATAGCCCCAAAAATATTTTAATATTATATGGACGGATTTATTTTTTTATATATATGCTTAACTTCTTGTATTTTTGACAATGGGTATTTTGTAAGTATTTAAATTATAACTTAGAATTTTTTGAGAGAAAAAGGTTACGTCTTAGTCTGTATGAGCCTAAAATGGTTTCTATGCCAAAATTAAAAATAATAAAAATACAGTGATTTGTGTTAAATATATCAAAATTATCTATATTTTCTAATGTATGTGAATTATTAAGAAATCATAAGAAATAAAATAATATTATGAAAACTTTTTATTTTAAGTTTATTACCGAAATAATATTCTATGCCATAAATACTTAGTGATAAAATAAACCTCCTTCCGACGCCTGTGACAAGGATTAAAATACTTTTTAACACTTCACACATCCAAATATATTATCTAACCCAAATAGTCCATTATTATAGACCGGTATTTTTGTTTATAAAATTTCAAACCCATTCCTACGAAAAATATATGTATCTAACAGATTTTGCCAAAGACACCGGACTAAAGAACACAGGTAGTATGCTAAGCAAAAAAAGGGTAAAAAATTATTTATTACTCGCTCTAGTTCTTGAATAAACTATAGTACAAGAGGCAAAATCGGTTCTATTTTCCTAAACTCAAAGCTCTTGGGGAGGGGGGGCGATCGCCCCCCACCGCCCCCCCCTGGATCCGCGCCTGACGCAGAGCGGCGTCTATCCTTTTTTGTAGGCAGAGACGCTACATGCCATTATTCTTGGCATGGTAAACATATTTGACCAAACATTTACACAAGACTCTCAAAAGATGCCTAGGACAACAACTAAGCCAGCTAACATGCAAACATTGTAATAAACACCTTTTACCATTGTAAAATTATGGATAAATCGCAAACCGTTTGTTTAAACTCACATGGCACAGAATAATGCACACTTGTCTAGATCGTATAAAATTATCTGTGGCGTCCTCTCTCGCATCTAAGCAAAATGAGAAAGGATTTGGCGTCTCTCCAACCGGGGCAACTCTCCTGCACTTATCCTATATCCGACCTTAATTTTATGCCATAAATTTGTATAAAAGATACCACATATTATTTAATCTTGCGGATGCGACAAAAGACAGTCTCGCCAAAATCAAATTTTGTGACCTTGCTTGCATCACACGCTCTTTATTACCGGATATCTTTTTAATTGAACCTAATTTTTTCGTTTACATTTGATTGTGTTGTTTTCTAATCCTATTTTATATTTTGTATGTGAAATCATATCATATCATAGATAAAATATTTTTGCTTAAAGATAACACGAGGAACGTCCTGTGCCACAATTCTACGTCGAAAATTGGCTTTCCTCTTCAAGTAGGCATTTGAATATTCTTAAAAAAAATAAGAACAAAAAGGTGATGTCACCTGTAACTTACAAGGGACCGTTCTGAAAGAACTTCGTCCAAATTATCTCATTCTGTGATATATTGGAGTATATCGAAAACATTTAATTAAGTAGTTTTATTTGTATGTTATTAGGTTTACGAAGAGGATTTTATACATGTCATTTTCTCACTAAAAGATTTTTAGGGATAAGGTTTAGGGGTAATTTTCATCCCCTAAAAATGCGATTGGGGTGTAAAAAAACTTGTTATTTTTTGGTACACTTCGAAGTATCACAAAATGAGACAAATTGGAGGCGGACCTTTGAAAATGCTTATTCGTTAATGTAAAACATTTTTCTTTTTCAGGGGCTTCCAAATTTTTCGCCTTAGGACCGCGATAAATCCTTCACTAAGTTCCAAAAGCTAAGATCTTTCAACCTCATCATACGAACGTACTGTAATTTTAAATTTTTATATTGGAACTCTCCGGTCAGTGGGTTCACAATTTCGGTTGGTACTTAAGACAGTCGACAGTTGGTGAACATGCTGTGCATTACATATTATTGTTACGATTACGCTGTTAAAAATAACTGTAAATTTAATGCAAATTTAATGTCCCATCTACAATAAATTTAATGATTTTGTACCAAACATCGTGAACAATTTACATTTACTTTGAATTTAAAGCAATTAATTCAAATATCAGTTCGTTGTACATTAAATTTCATTAAATTAATAATTAACTCACATTTACCCTGATACTAAAGAAATATACATTATTATTCAATATTCGATAACGTACATTGCATGACATTCCGAGAGATGGCGCAACTTGTATTATACTTTTTGTTTAGAATGATATAAGTTGCTTAAAGGAGTAAATTTTCTTTTGGTGAAGTGTACATGTCTGTCCCGTACTAACGGAAACCAATGAGTTCGAAACAGCTCTGCAGATGGTACACTACCTAAAGGAAAAATGTCCACCTTTTCCTGGTAATTTCAGAATTTTTTGAACTCATATTAACGTTTGGTGAATTAACTATGTGATAGCATACTTCAAATTTAATGAACACTATCTGTAAATTTAGTACATAGTCACCTTAAAAAGTAATAATCACACTTAATATATCATTAGAGTAAATTTAGTGGAATGAATTAATTTAGCTTAATGTAAATTATAAATTTTGTAAAATTTCCTTACGGCATATTTACATTAAATCTAATCCATTTCCTTTTTACAGTGTACTTACAACCATGCTAAATGTATAGTAATGACATTTTGCGAAACATGGAGAAGTTAAGGAGGGAACGTGGCCAAGCTACAGCAGTACAACTTCTTGACGTTTATAAGGTTCACGGCACGACCACCGGAGAAGATGAAGGAGTTGAAAATGCTGCTCAGAAAAACACTCTTCAATGAAGAAACTTGTGTGTATTACTACTGATGATGGCAAGTTATGTATTAAAAAATGAAAATCGCATTGCTCTACAGAAAATGACGATGGTTCAAAACCATTAATTCTTCATAATATCATTCATCAAGTCTTTGTACGAAAAATATTTGGATATGTCAAGAGTTTTAAGGTCAGTCATGTTAGCTGTTAATTATATTAGATCACATTCGCTCAATTATCGTCAATTCCATTGGGATATTGAAAAGATTAGTAAAAATTATTAATCATATTATACTGCAGTACACTAGCTTAGTTGCGGAAAAGTTTTAACCCACTTTTTTGATCTCCTAGCAATAATCGAAATTTTCTCGAATGAAAGAAATCATCTTCTAGCTGAATCATCAAAAAATGGGTGGTAGATTTAATTAAACATATGAACTACTTCAACTTATAATTACAATGAAAAAATCAGCTTCTATGTGATTTATACACTCATATTACGTCCTTTTGATAAAAAAATTATTATGTTAGATATTCATTTAGAAAATTTAGACTTCATTTTCAATAGATTTCGCAAGTAGACCTCTGTCTGCTTTAAAAATAAATTTTAAATGTTGTTTTTTTATTTAGATGAATTGCTGAAATTTTTTTAGCCTAAAACAATATTTGTTAAGAATGCTTAATGTATTTACTAACTTGTTCTATATTGTTATTCTATATACACTTCTTTTGAACTCTATTGACACTGAAAATGATCTTGAATCATACCGTAACTTTACTTGTGAACCACTACATATGATGCAAACCCAACATTATAGATTTCTGTTTATATTTAAAGTTCAAAATAAAATAAAGATGGCGTATATACATCCCTGTTTTGGTAATTTATATCAAATCCATTTTTTTAAACATATTTTATCCATGACAAACATATCGAAGAGGTTGGGAAGTTTAAATACCCAGGAGCACATATAACAAGTAACAGGGCAGTAACGGAAGAAGTACGCACACATGCCAACAAAGCGGCCATGATATCAGGCCAACTAAGAGACATAATCTGGAACAATAAACATATGACGGTTGAGAGCAAAGCAAGAATTTACAAAGTCTGTGTAAGACCGATACTGACCTACGGCGCAGAAACAAGAAATGAAACCACAAAGACAAAACAAATTATGAGAATCACAGAAATGAAAACGCTGAGAATGATCACGGGAACAAGTTTAAGAGATAGAATAAGAAACGCAAAAATACGTGAGGACAGCAGAGTGGGGGATGTTGTGAAGTGGGTTTGAAACCGTCGTAGGCAGTGGAGAGATCACGTGGAACGAATAGACGATGACAAACTAGCAAAAACCGTGATGAGAGAGAAACCAAACACCAAACGGCCGCCTGGACGGCCCCCCAAAAAATGGAGAGACAGCTGGATTTCGACCCCAAATGAGGATCGATGAAGCATTGTATAGATAACAGAACTTGGTTCTACCTAGAAAAAGAAGAAGAAGGTATTTTATCCAATTTTATACGTATAAGTCAGACTCCTTCAAGAATCATATACAGGGGGCAAACTAGTGAACACACTGCTAAATCTCATTAAGCCAATCAACTTGTTCACATAGAACAGGTATAACAAGCGATACAATAAGTCTCAAAGCTGCAAGGTTTACCAACCTTGACCTGTTATATCATCACCCAATCCATCAATTAATCGAATTAAAAAAAATGTTGGATTCCTCGGAATAATCAAGAATGTAAAGTTCGATTTTCCGGAAAATATTGAAATTTGCCTGCTGAATCGAAAGCATTTTCATAACCCACATTAGCTTCTTTATGGATGCTGCTAAGTTCAGATATTTGCAATGAGCTGAAGAGAACCTACGAAAATGATTAATTTTGAGAAGAAAGTTAAATACTAGCGCAAGAGAAAACTATGCGTCTAGGACTGCGCAATGGATTTTGGGAGACTCATGAAATTTTTAGAGCTTTTAAGGCGATTATTTGTAAAATAAATACTAATTAGTCAAACCTTTAAATAATTATAACTTAAAAAATTTAAAAATAACATTTTTACGTAAAACTCTAAACATATCTTTGAAGATTTCTAGATCAAATACGTTTTTTAACTTGACTACTTCGACATCTTGAGAAATTTGGAAGTGAACTATTTAAATAATTTGCCGCTGGCTGATCATAGAAATCTTCTTTGTTAACATGATGGGGCAACTCCACATAATAGGCATATAGTTAACAATCATTTGCAAAACTTGTTTTATGATCAATTTATATCAAATCCATTTTTTTAGTATATTTTATCCAATTTTATATGTATAAGTCAGACTCCTTCAAGAATCGATCGGTCCGGAAGGGTTATATATAGAGGACAAACTAGTGAATACGCTGCTAAACTTCATAAGGCCAATCAACTTGTTCACATAGAACAGGTAGAACAAGCAAGCCAAGAATGAACCAGATCTTTGGCCACCTCGCTCCCCCTACTTAGCAGTATTTGATTTTTTTATTTGGAGGACAATCAAAAATAAAGTATAGCGTATTAATCACTATAGAAATTACATGCAACGCGTCAGAAAACTTAATTCTCAATCAGAAGATCCATCCATGAAAAGTTCCTGTTTAGGTGCGAAGAATGTTGGGAAGTCCAAAAGCGTCAATTTGAACATTTACCCACATAATTTCTGTAACTTGATTTTGTTAACAACTGGTTTATTTTTATTTCTTTTAGCTTTTATAGATCCAAAGTTCTTGAAGCTTTCTATAATATTTTTAACAATTGATAGTGTTGGTTTCTGTTTCTTCGGATATCGGTTCGCGAATCAATTACATTCTCCATAAATAACAAATAAGTTTAAATAAACTTCGTGCGTGTAATTTAATCGTCGCGGTATGATTATTATTAATGAATGTCAAATGGCAAGAAATAGTGACAATTCTGTAGGGTTCGATGGTTTTATTTTCGCCACGCCTCGCCGTCATGTACAACTAATAACAAAACTTAATAGCCGTATAGCATTTTTACAATAGAAAAATGTTGAAATGCCGATATTTTCAAAACTACAAATTTTTGGAATAGACAACCTTACACAAAGTTACCCTTATTTTAATGATTAATCTGACAAAATTATAAAAACAGTTGCTTTCTATTTGAAAAAATTGACTTTTGACGATTTTTGAAATATAATTTTTATTATTCTTTTTTGACCACTCTGTACTAATAATTTTCAAAATATCATAAAAGGACTACTAAAGTCAATCTTCATCTACTAGAAAACTAAACCAAATTGGAAAATAAGGACTTCCTTATAGAAAAAATTTATAGTTAAGTTTTGGTACGCAAACGTCATTTTTGACATAAAAATTTAAACATGTCCAGAACGGTGACACTTACATATAGAACATTATAGATGAAATATGCCTAGAATTTTACGAAGAAATTAAAAATGCAATAATATATAGGATATTCTATTTAATATAAGCAAGTTGACATCTACCTCCGGTATAACTGGAAGTGTCACCATCTTGAAAATATTTCAGCCGGCTGTCCCCCATGCATGTTAGTACACTGTCAAATTTTCAGATTCTTTCTAATTATAGTTTTCCCAAATTTGATCAATAAATTTTCCACAGAATAACCTCGTATAATTGAATAATTTTAGAAAAAAATGTTATCCTCTCTTTTCCGGATTAGACATACATACGGCGAAATTAAATTCTCTTAATTCAAAGACCTGCGTGTTGTCAGTCATCCGATGTCGAAGAATACTTGTTATATCGGCGTCCCGATGCTTTTGACCATCGTCGCGGCGCTTGTAGATCACAGTGCGACGCGCTCTTCTTTGCTAGAAGCACTGGGTTTATCCGGAGAGTGTCAGAAAGCGCGCTAAAGTTTTTCGAAAGTTCGAAAAGCCGAGAAAAATTATTTTGATTGACTCCTTATAGGTAAGTTTATTACTCGCACGCATGTTTATATTAATTGGGAAATGCTACTAATTCAAAATATGCTTATGTTGTAAGATATAAAAAAATTTTAAAATGGATAATATTAAAATTTATGGTATAATAAACTTTTTAATAAATTTTTTATTTTGTTTTTTGAATAAAAAAACGAAAAATTTAGAAATTTTTTTATTTTTTTTGTTTATTTTACATAAAAAGAAAATTTTTCTTTCCATTAGAAATAAAAATAGTAAAGAAAAATCAACTTCTTCCCACTAAAAAAATGTTTTTAAACTATACATAATTAAAACACACAATTCTGTAATTATTTAACTTTAAAATAAATAATTAATAATATATTCGAAACAAAATTGTAGAGCCCTAAACTTTGTATGGTTTTGACGAAAATTATAGTAATTTTCCTAATCGTGCTGCCAACTCCGGATATATTTTTCTTTTTTTGTACAGAATGTGGATTACTTTTTAACAGAATACGCTACCTCAAGAGGATATGCCTCTCGGCAGGTAGAAATGATTAATATTTTAAACACATTTTCACTTTTTCTCCGAATTATTTAATTAATAATGTGGCTATTATCAAAATAAGATGCAATATGATATTCCATATATACATGTGAAAACATACTTCAAAAACCTGCAAATTTTTTTATGATGTTCATTTGGCATGGATGGATATTTTTTTGTTTCTGTACTGTTTCTGTTTATGTAATATAAAAAAATAAATCCATGTTCTTTAAATTAAAGTTACGACAATTTAAAACTTTGACATTCATATGAAAAATATTCTAAAGAATCGATTAATATATATATATATATATATATATATATATATATATATTTATACTATATATATATATATATATATATATATATATATATATATATATCCTTTTTTTTTTATTTTGTCTTTTCTTGGATTTAGGTTCTTTATTTAACAAAAACAAAACAAACATTTGCCGTTTCGCCCTTTATTTAAGGGATTTTCATAATTTTTGGTTTATTTTCCTTCCTAAAAATATTTTTATATAATTAAAACATTCACACAAGCACACATATACAATTTAAAAAAAAAACAAACAAACACTTTAAAACAGAATTTAAATTTTTAAAAAAATATTTAATTTTACCGGTACACACCTTGACATTTTGTTTATTAATTAATAATGAAATTCAACCTTGACATCGTCTATTTCGGTACTAAGGATACATGGAATGCGAGTGTGTTTTATTTTATATGTATTTTTTATATTTTACAATGCACCAAAAAAACAAAAAAATTCATACATTTAATTTTATGTTTAAGAGGATATTCAATTTTTAATGCTTATTAACAGGATCGAATACTTAAAATTTTATATATATATATATATATATATATATATATATATATATATATATATATATATAAGAGTGGTCGGGAAAATGTGGGATATCTCTCGGATATGAGAAAAATACGTTAAAGGAATACTACAAGTTCATATAAATTTTTGTCTTATAGGCCTCCTCTTCGGAGATATGGGCTCCCGAAGAGCTGCAATAGAACCAAGTTTTTTAAACGTAATTATTGAACCAAAAGATATATTTTAATATTTTTTTAATATGATGTATACCAGGTAAGATCCTTCAAAATACTAACCAAGATAGTGTTATGAATTACTTACAGCTGCAAGGATAGACTAGCTTTAATACTCCTAACCCCACAACTTCTGTCGGACTGAATATGAAAAAGAGGGATTTCCTCTGTCACCATAGTTTCAATAAAAAGCTGAACTAACTGTTTAGTTAAAAAAATCGTAACAGGGTTCAACATGGGCTCCGTGAAGTCTGAAACACTCATTGGTACGACGAATTGAGGATTGCTGTACCCGCTACATTAACTCAACATTGTTACTCATTTGATCACAATGACACCTGATTCTCCGTAGAAGTTCTTCCCTATCATTAACTAGGGTGGAATACACCAAGGTTTTGAGGTATCCCTACAGGTAGAAACCCGACGACGTTAGGTCAGGAGATCGAGGAGGCCAGACAATAGGTCCTCTCCTACCTATCCAATTTTCGATAGACGTTTTTCAGGTCTTTTGGGTGTAGCAACGCTGAAATGATTTGGTGCCCTATAGTGCATGTAGTATATGTTTCGGCGGGTTTTAACTTGAAAGTGCTCTACTAAATAGTGAAAAGCGTTTTAGAGGAACTTCAAATAAAGTTTTCCATTCAGTCGTACCGGTAATACAAATGGTCTAATCAAAAAATTGTCATTGATTTCTACCCAGACATTAATTGATTTTAACTAATGATGATACGAAACAATAGTTGCATGACAATTTTCATCAGCCCTTACATGTGAGCTGTGTAAATTTAGGATACCATTTTTGGTAAAATCTGCTTCATCCGTGAAGACAATAGTGGTAATGAAGTTTACATTATTTCGTTGCTTATCCAATAGCCAGTTTACAAATTGCATTCTACGAGGAAAATCATGCGCAAACTATGTTTTCAAAAATATTTATTTTATGAAGTTACCTTATACAGAGTCAAAAACAAATAAACTTTGCTTAACATGTGACCACACTTTAATAGCCCTATTTGGATTTTGTAGAAAAATACACATTTGATATATCGGTACTTTAAATAAAATATGTCTGAAATGAAGCATTGTCAAAACTAAGAAGTTTCATATAGGTTGCTAAATTATCATTTAGAAAAACTTTTTTATAACTTTTTTCGATAGTTCGAAATATAATCCCACTTTTAATTTATTTTTGAAAAAAATTTAAGTTTGACAGATAATGCTAATGACGTCATTGCTATTTTTTTGGTAATTTTTAACTTGATCGAAGCCGAAATTGATGCCAAAGTCAAATTGCGAATAAAGCTATGTCATATAATGCGCACTTTACTGGTCACACTGTATATATATATATATATATATATATATATATATATATATATATATATATATATATGTTAATTTGAAATCGAAAAATATATCAAGACACTCAATTTGTTCAAAATGCGTTTATAAAATATTCACTTGTAAAGTGTAGTAGCTTTCATATCTTATACCTTAATTATATTGCTTTATGATACTGCCAATAACTGAGATTTGATGAGCTGACCCTCTTTAAATATCCTACTTTCTTCAGTTCTCTTATAGCGAACTTAATCCGATGGGAAATGTTCCAAACTGGATTTAAAAAAGTCGTAGTCAGCGTCAGAACATAAACACGTCAGCTTTTTATCGACTCCAATATCAAAGTATTGTCCGTTAAAGATCACTTCGTTTAATTGGTTATCTAAAATTATTCCAATCTCCGTTAATCGATCTTCGATTATTTTTGTTAAAGCCTCTCTTTTGTTAGAAGTTCCACATATATAAGCTGGTTCTCCTTCAATAAATGTAATTAAACAAGTTTTTAGAAAAGACTTATGAATCTTCGTTATCTTATTTACAACTATTGATACCTCGTTAAAAAAAATTCTAATAATTTTTTTGATAAAGATTTTGCTTTTTTTATGTTGGACCTTTTCGTTTTTGTCAAGCAGTTAAACCGTTAATATATATTGGCCAAATCAAAGATGTCCCTCACTCAGTTACTTGACAATAAAAATAAAAGTTTAGTTTGGAGGGTAGCTTTGTCAGTTTTTTATAATTTTGTACCTTTTCATTTTCCACACTCCACAAATTTACCAGACTGCCCAAAATTTCACCCGAACAAGATTCGGGCAATACATTTTAAATTTGACTCGGACTTAAGAGGTTAGGGAACCTTCAAATGTTCAAGATATCGATTTTTTAAATCCAGATTCATTATTTATATACAGGGTGGTGCAATACTGCGACAAAGTACTCTATCTCCCTTACTTTTCAAAAATTTGAAAAAATATTTTAATAAAAATTCTATAATATAAAAACCTCCACAATACAAAAAGATTTTCAATTATACATGGCTCTAAAAAAGTAGTTTTTTTTATTAGGATGTTCTGTACCTCTGTGAATATTTGTATTTCCCCAAGAAATATCCATATGGTAGCACAAAAGATTTATAAATTTTATTGCAATATTTGTTTGAAAGTTGTTGACAATGTTGAAGATTGACTAAAATGTTATTGTCGAACCTGCATTGTTTTTATTTTTGTTTATTTTTACGACGTTTCGATAAGGTTATATCTCTAATCGTTAGAATTTCTACTTGATAATTGTTAGAGATACATCCTAACCGAAATGTCGTAAAAACAAACAAAAGTCCGACAACCACATTTATCGCAATGTTTTAACTTTTTCACCAAATTTTGGAAAAAAAAACATTGTTCTCTATAATCTACTAAATGATTTTTTTAATGGAATACCCTGTATATAACTACTTTATCATGTAGAGTTGTTGCTTCTATATCACTTTCCTTGAAGTTTCCCTATTCCTATCAGCGCTAGTTTTTCTGGTATATTCATTTTTAGTTATTGTATACAAAAATACATTAACCTATTGATATCTAGTTAGCCATGAGTTTTAAACGAAAACAGTAAATGCTAAACTAATATTTATCGTTTATCTATCACTAGTTAAGAGTACTGTTGAAAATTTTCTATGAAATATTTAAGTTTTAAAATAAAATAATCGATTTGATTCTAATACTGAAATAAATACACAATTATATTAATTGTTCGCTCAAAAATACTTTAAAACTTATATTGTTGGTATTATTATTCTAGTAAATAAAAATGTAAATCATCTAAAAAGATACGTTTAGTTATTTACTTATACCGAAAATAAATAGTTAAAGGACAAATCTAAAAATTGCTCCACATCAAGTAGAAATAAACTTTAAAGTACTAATTTAACTTAAAGTAGTTAATTACAAAAACAACACCTAATAGTTGTTCAAAATATTCTCCACATTCTTCAATACCCAGTTCAATACGTTTTTCAAATTCACTACGCAAATTGGGACACATTTCAATATTAATGTCGTGAAAACAATTTCTTATACTGATCCTCATTTCTCCCTATTTTATAGGCGATATACATTTATTCGTTAACAAGCCCCATATGATAAAGTCGATTTTAGTTACATCTGGAGATCTAGTAGGTCACGAAACAGGTCCTCCCTTTGCTGCTCAACGATCCGAATATGTGGCATTTAAAAAAGTTATGATCGACCCTGAATGATGGACTGGGGCACCATCATGAAGAAACCACATTTCTTCTCGAGTTTCATTTAACACTTGAGCTAATAAGCGAGGTTACTGGGAAAAGTTCTCAACTGACATGGAGCATGATCTTTATGGAGGGTAGAGAAAAGTCTGGAATATGCTAAGAGACTTCAAAAAACCCGTGAACGAATACATTCAAACCACTGCAATAACAACAGAACAATGGAAGAAGTACTTTAACAATCTGTACGACAGCACTGCACCCGCAATAACACAGGAAACCCAGGATGAATACGCGAAAAAAAATCAGGCTCCAAAATGGATTATCACAAAAGAAGAAATAAAAACAGCAGCACCAAATTGAAAAATCGAAAAGCCCCTGGATCAGATGGCATAACAAATGAAATGCTCAAATATGGTGGAATGGCACTACTAGAAGAGTTACATTCCGTCTATAGAAAAATACTCAACGGGGAGAAAACACCAGAACAATGGAGGGAAAGCTTGACCATACCCATATTCAAGAAAGGCAACAAAACTGACCCGAACAACTACAGGGGAATAACACTTCTAAGCTCAACCGCCAAGCTACTAACGAAAATCATAGCAAAAAAAATAGAATCTAGCGGAATCAGTGAGGAGCAGCAAGGCTTCAGACAAAACAGGTCAACAACTGACGCCATATTTATAATTCGCCAAATTACAGAGAAGGCCATCATATACAACAAAGAGGCATATATGTGTTTTGTCGACCTCACAAAAGCCTTCGACAGGATCAGACTTCATGACGTTCTCGAACTACTTGACAGAAACATATGTCATAACATCCTGGAAGTAATTAAAGACTTAAACGGCAGAAATACAACGAAAATTAAAGTAGGCAACAAAACATCGAACCAAATTCCAATATCTACCGGCATAAGGCAGGGAGACAGCCTCAGTCCAATTCTATTCAATGTCATTATGGACGAAATTATCAGAGAGGTGAAAGAGGCCGCTAGAGGATATAGAATGGGAAAAGAAGAACTAAAGATAATTTGCTATGCCGATGATGCAGTACTGATATCGGAAGACGAAGACAACCTCCAACAGCTCCTGTACAAGTTTGAAAAGACCGCTGAAGAATTTAACATGACAATCTCCATAGGAAAAACCCAATCTCTCACGATCAGTAAAGAACCAAGAAGATGTAAGCTCGCTGTACACAATCAAAGCATCGAACAGGTCATGTCATTTAAATACCTCGGAGCAAACATCACCAGCAATAGAAACTTAAAAGCAGAAGTTCAAGAACAAACAACCAAAGCTGCCGTAATGCCTACGTGATATTATACGGAGAAATATAAATATCACGACACAAAGTAAGATCAGAATGTATAAGACCTGCATACGACCTATAATGACTTATGCCATCAAACAAGAGCAGACACATCAGCAACAAAAAGACTACTCCGGACAACTGAGATGAGAACGCTAAGAAGTATCACGGGTCATACATTACGCGACAGACTAAGAAACGATGAAATCAGAAAAAGATGTGAAATACAGGAGGTCGTAAGATGGGGCAGAGGAAGAAGGAGAGCATGGAGGGATCATGTCGACAGGATGACCGACGATCGAGTGGCAAAAATTGCAAAAGAAGGAATGCCAAACTCCTCAAGGCTTCCTGGTCGACCGCCTAAAAGATGGAAAGAGCGCTGGACATCGGTGTCACAGGAACAAGAATAAACGCGATGTATTGACAGTCAATACAGGACAAAGTCCTATAATAAGAATAAGAAGACGAAGAAGACTTGAGCTAATAGGGACAGATAAATGGTTTTGCAAAAAGTCTAAGTATACTTACCCTATTACTCTTTGCTCAAAAAAAGTATGATCCAATTACGTGGTGACCAACAATTCGTCCCCAAACATTTTTGAGCCATCTAGTTTGGGAATTGTATCTTACAAAAGGTAGAATTTTCACTGCATAATGATGAAAATTATGTCTGTTAATACTTCCGATCCTAAGAAACGTAGCTTCATCTCCAAAATTTCACCGAAGTCTTTCGTTTTATTAAAAAGTAGGAAACTAAAGTGAAAACTGCAATACTCTACCTATGATAATAACTCCAATATTCCCTAAAAGCTTCGAAAATGGGACACCCGTTCAATTGCAAGTAAATTCAAGAAAAAAATTGTAATTTGACTTTAAATATCTTTTCCACGTGTTATTTCTGAATTTTAAAACAAACAAAATTATGTATAATCTAAAAAATTTTCCCTTGAACTTCAAGTCGTGATTTATTTTCTAAGAACGTAAAAACCTTTAAAATCAGATTTTTTGCCGCATGGAATACAAAACTATATTTAAAATAGAGAATTATATTTATTGATTAATAATAAATAATAAATTGTCTAGAGACTGAAACAAGCTATTGTTGTTTGGTAATGTATTCCCTGTTATTTTTCTTGCTTTAAAAAAAAACCAAACTCATTGATGACACAGATTAAGCGATAATATCGGAAAAGTATCAATCTTAATAAAGATTATGATTAATAAGTCAAATTTGTTGAATATTTGTCAGTGAGTTAGCTTTTTCCAGAATAACATCATTCCACACGAGTTGAAGATATCTTTGTAATGTTAGGATTTACAGATAAGAGTCTGTTAAATATCAATTCTGAAAGAAAATAAATTTAAAGAATTACTATCAAATCCATAAATAACTATATCAAAATAAAAATCTTAAAATATCTTGTTTATTATGGTCGTAATGGGCACCAAAGCCTCTCTAAGAGACGTTAGCCAACTCGAAGGAAACTAGGGGAACAAGTACATCAGTCTGTTCGAAATTTAATTTAAACACTTCAAGTAAAAAGCAAAATTTTCACTCATACAAATAATTTTTAAATCGACCTTTTTCGTAATAGATTTTAAACTAATTAAATTGGGCCATTGTTTCCCTACCCTTTATATAACATGGTATTAAGTTCCTATGTTTAGCCAGGTAAAATTATTACTTGCCAGATAATTAACTACATTACAATATTTAATTTCCTCCTCTTTGTGCATTTTTTTTCTTAATTATAAGGATTCTCAAACCTTCAAAAATAAAATCCTATAAAACAAGCCCAACTTCAAAAACCCAAAACCACGCAAAAATTAATTACAGTTAAACACAAACGTAAAAGGACCACCCACTTCTGTAACTACTTGTAGGTGTTAATTGAACAATTGATGATACCCTTCGACAGACGATGACTTGCAAATTCTCCTGATTGTTCCCAATATTATCGGATGTAGGTAGAGAGAGCTACCTTCCCTTGACACTTAAAAATCTTTGGACTTCATGAATGTTCTCTTGCTACTAGCTAACTATGCTAATTAGTAGAGTAGAGGTGGTGACATTAGACTTTATTGTTATTATGGAATTTTTATTATCGCTTTAGAATTTAATTATAAAAAAAATATTTTAAGTAAAATTTTATAATGATTAGTCAATTTTAATTCTCATTTATGGGTTAATTTCCTCAAAAATACATGAGAATGCTTAGCTTCCCTTGCCTTCTCTGAGAAGCCGCTACTAGATTGTTGTATATTTGTAAATTCTCCTTTCAGGCAGATAATATGAAATATATATATACAAACAGTTTTTTTCCTGCAAATGTCGCTCTGGTCCTCTCTCCATACATAGTATGACAGAATTTGATCATAGACTTCTGTAAATGACATATGGAGGTAGCGTTAGCCATTCTGTCTATAATCAGTTTGCTGCCACACATTAATTTGTAGCTATTTTAATAACTTATAATTAAATTTCACAGTAATAAAGACACTCTGGAAGTGTGGTCGTTCATCTTCTCTCTTGCAGTTTTAGTTCCAAACAACTACGGTTATTTAAGCATACTATCCACCACTCAGAACGTCAGCACTCAGATAATGTTGCTAAATAGCTGGACGGTTGTCATCTCTTGTTTACAGCTCCCACAGCAGTACGTCCGCACGTTAATTCGCGAGAAGGTTTTTTAATTAAATTAAGTAAAACAAGTTTCTCAAAACAACTAGTCTATTAACAAAAATAAATAGAATAAAAACGAACTATTTACCATGAGAAATTTAAAACTAATAACAATTACGAAAATCTAACATAATTGCTCTTCTTGACCGTTCTTAATCAAACACGTAAATCCCAATTTTGAAAAAACACGTATAAATAGGTTAATAAAATATTAAACAGAAAAAGAAATAAAACGCGAAAAATAGCTATTTATATTACTTAATCAAACCGTATGAAAATCGCGAAATGACCGACTAAAATAACACAGATTATTCCCTTAATTTCCCAAATTAACTGAAAAACAAATCAAACAAAGAAAATTTTCGTTCCCGATGAATATACCCGTCACGTAATTTGCTACACTAGAACACCCGTACCGACTCTAACGACTTTCAGAGAGGAACTGACTTTAATTAATTTCTAAAAATTAAACTCAACTTTTCATCCCTTGGAACCTCACCTATCCTCCTATTAGATGCGTTGTTTCTGACATGCGTGCTTTTTCACCAATATAACGTACTTACGCGATGCATCTCCGCGCGCGAAGGGTAGTTTTCGTTTCCGAGCGTCTGTACGTTTTCGATCCCCTGGTTCATAGATGGCATAAGTCATCCATGAGTCAAATTTAATTTAATTTAATACTAAAACTGACCAGAGCTCAAAACTAATAATTATTTTATACGAATGTGATCGGTAACTATTCTACAATTATACTAAAATAGCGTGAAAGAACTCATAGAAAAAAACCCCAAGGTTTTAACAATTCTCACATTTTCTTATTCTTATTTTCGTCAATTGGGGAAAAAATGGGTAACAGACGCGAACTTCGTACGCAATAACAAATACTAATATTGCATTTTAGTGATTTTATTTAAATATTCTTTTGTTTTCTTATGATAGGAAAATTTGCTCAGTTTAAGTAAAAGAAAGCTCTCTCACGGTCGGCCACATGTGGTTATCACTTTGGTACTTGAACTTAGACCTTTAACGATGTTGTTTTTAAGACTATTAAGTTACTTTGACAGATTTATATTAAAAACTTCGAGAGGGTAGAACAGTTTAGATTTTGTGTCACATAAACTTACTAGGTTTATGTTGTTTTTTTTTTAGAAAAATTAACTACTCCAAAAGTAATAAAACTGAGCTTAAATATGTTAATGGATTTATATTTTCCTGATATGTGACTATTTTTGACCAGCCATAAGATATACATTTCAACGGTCCAAATCTTTATTCAGAGGGACTCAAGTAAATTCTTCCATTTAGTAGAATTAAATTTAGAGTTAATAAATGTTAAAATAATTAAAAATCACAATAAACTTTTGTTCTCTTACAATATGACAGAAAGATTTCTTTATTTCTTACTGAAATTTTGATTTTTTAAAGCCGCTACTAGTTTGGAATTATTTTTTCTTACAAAGGGGACAATGCGTTGTAAACTTCGATGGCAAATAGATCAGATCTAAACCTTCTTGGTGAATCCGGCAATAAATCTTTGAATTGGCTTGTTATAAAACAGATTAAAAGTGTTCGATTTATTTATTTCAAAATCCCTTTTAATTACTGGTTTCAACATTCTCTAATCAGACCATGAAATCACTATATGCTGTGTCAAGATAGTATAGATAAATCTATATTTATGAACTGTAATTGTTTACTTGAACAATCACATGATGTATTTTTTTTATTTTCTCTTTAGGGAATCGTTTGTAAAGAATAAATTAACAGCTTTAGGACGCTCTTATTGACAGTAGCCGGAAATTAAACCTTATTTCGAAGATTAAGGTCAAAACAAAAAAAACATCAAGCATGTACGTCCTTTTTAAAAAGTCGAAGGATTTTTTTTCTAAAAAGTTCGAGGCACACCCATTTAACTTCTCGTCACGAAAATGAAAGTTGAAATTATAGTAGGTAACTGAATTGCTGAAGTTTTTGTCCATCAGGCAGTTAAAAGAAAAATATACAGATAGTTTGCTTTCTGCACGCACCAGTCTAGTCCCCTCTTTATACTCGTTTCGACCACCGAATGGTCTCATCCGTAGAGTTGTAACCACGAACTTGAGATATAAAACTGGACTGCTCGTGTTCCATATCTCCCTTATAAAAAAAATGACCCCACCGTGCTCCGTGCCATTTGGTGCAAATAATTGCTTTGGCAACAATGAATTCCCTAAGTTTTTATGATATTGGTGAAAGTTTATTTTTGACATTGAATGAATACTTTTCATTTTGACAAAAATTTATTTTTGATTTTGCAGTGAACTTTAAGGTTTTTTTTTGTATTTTAAAAAATGTGATTCTTCATCGTAAGACATGCAAATACCTCTTCTGATAAATTGGAATTTATTTAATTGGTAAGTTACAAAGCATTCAATAATAATTATATAAAATTTTACCTTAGAATCAAATTATAAATCTAAGGGTAACAAGTTTAATCTTATGGATATGATATATAATAATTATTAAATGCTATCAATATTTTAGTTTTCTCAGAGAAAAGAATCTTCAAATTCAAGAGCTGATGCAAATTGGTCATGATCATAATTCTTTTATACATCAGATAAGTAACTCTGTTCAGAGCATTTTTCTGGAAATTGTTTTATACAAGAAGATGAGCAAAAAGTTTGTGTTGTGCTTCTTACAAATAAACTGCCTGAAAAAAAACTACGAAGCACTGTTTGATGTAAACATCTTGAAGCAACTAAACTTGTACTTAATAACATACACTGTCTCTACAAAAAAAAGTCCTGAATTAGGTGTGCATTAACCAACAACAATATCGTTTTACCCTGACATATAAAGCTGAATATCGAAACTGGTATGGTGTTAAAATTTAAAATGATTATACATTTAATAACCAATATGCCATATTAAAGTAGAAATAAATGATTGCATATAATATGAAATTTTTCAATATTATTAAGGATGTTTGGAAATTACATAAATTGTACTTTTATGTATTTGTTTTGTCTAAAAATAAAATAATAACCTTTTGTTTGAATATGTTATTAATTAATAAAACAAAAATTCTTGATTTTAGCTCAGATAGGAAATTTCTATCATGAAAATCCTTTGTCAAAGTAGTGAGAAGCTGTGATTGATTACCATTTGAAAAATTCAACTCTAGGAAAGGTCAATTCCAAATCCTTAAACAGTTAATAAATTGAAAGTTTGACCTAGTGTAAAAACTAAAAATTGCTAGTAAATCTTTATGTATATATTTAGATTAAAAATGATTTTATTAATGTAAGAATTCTCTTATATTTACAATCTTCTTTATATTTAAAGTGTCTTAATAAATATTGTTTTGTTTACAATTAAATATAAACTGCTTTAACACTATCCCCTTTAGAGTTTTTTTTTTATAAAAATGGTTTAGTACATAATGTTACTTTACTTCATTTAAATTAAAGCTTCGTTTTTATGAAGGAAATGTCAACATTATTAGGGCTATTATTTTGAGTCATTATCACTTTCACTTCTATCACTTGAATTAATCATGATCACTTCAGCCCAATGACAAGTAAATGCATATTCAAAAGAACATGAAGTTGTCAGTTTCACTTTGTTCACTTTGATCAATTGATAATTACTCAAAAGAATATAGCCATTATGAATGTTGTTAACCCTATATAAATAGCTAACATATCAGTTCCCTAAAAGCATCGAGGAGAAAATAATTTTAACAAAAACCTAATCGAAGCTATTTTTAAATGATGAAACTATCTTACTTTGCAATAGATTATATGGACATTTCGATACCTTACATTAAACAATAAACTATATTAATTCATGATATAAAATTTTTAAAAATAAATGCCTTAATACTTTTTTCGTTAACTTCTTATACTCTACCTCCAAATAAGGATGCAGATTATACTAGTTATTTACAAAAATACCCACTGATTTCCACAATCTTTTCTAAGACAGATATTTAAAAAAAAAATTAGTCTCGATTTGTTTTTGGCGCATATTTCACATTTTAGCTATTTTGCTAAATAATAGTTTTATTATAAAAAATAAAATACGTAAACAATCAGAAAAAGCATTTTCATTTATTTATAAGAACTGACATTTCATGCTATCCTAAAAATAATTAAATTGTTACATATTTACGCTGTTCCAAAGAAGTTAAAAAAATTTGCTTTATTAAAAATGCTTTAAACAGAAAAATTATAATTTTGAGGAAACTAAAAGTATAAATTCAAGTTAAATATTGTTCTATAGAAACAATTATCCTGAGCCCCAATTCTGTAAGCATATTTTTTGACATTCTCTTTACTTATCTTTTTTAGGACAGTAACATACTTATGTGTTAATACAGATTGAACAAAGATAGAAGATCCTTATTATGACATTCTCTTTCCCTTTACTCTTATAGAATCGCAGCCCTGGTCTTTTTTATTGGATATACTCGATTAACCTGTCAAGTAAAACAAGGAAGAGCGATTTATCGTTTAAGATATTGTATAGAAAGAGATAGTTATTGTCTAAACCTGTTAGTTAGAATAATAGAATTGACATTCATACATGACACATTCACGCCAATGTAAGAAACTAGCAGGGAATTCAATGTTGCCATACAAATCATTGCACCGAATGGCGACCAATAAGGGGGGGGGCAAAAATTATTTTCATGAGCAGTTCAGTTTTATATCTCAAGTTCGTGGTTGTAACCAACCAAGAGCAATATTTATAGGAAATAACTTTCTACATAAAATCTAAGTTCCGAAAAAGTCGATAGGATTTTAAACCTGCCTCCATTTTCTATGTCAACCTGTCAAGTATCTTCATTAAAATGTAATCTATATGCATACAGAGTAGTGAGAAGCTTATTTATTACCGAAATTTTAATTTTTTAATTGTTTTTTTTTTAATATTTTCAGTTCAATTTTAAAGTCAAACATTTCAAAAATACAATATTAAAATGTAACTCTCAGTCAATAAGTACCTACATTACCATCTTAAAGTACAGTGATTTGGAATATTATTAATATCCTCTAATAAGCTGTTGTCTAGAGGATTTAAAACTAAATAATTTTAATAAAGGGTTTTTATTCTTTTAACCATTGATTGTAAATTAATAAAGAGAAAAACAAAAAGTGCTATTAAATTTAGAAGTGCATTTTCAAGAATGAGGTGAAAAAAAACAAAGCTTTCAATAAATTTAACGTAAAATTTTATTCAGTTGTGCACTGTACAACAACATCAATAAATCCATAAGATATTTTTGGAAAGCTCCATTGTTATTCCTTGATATTCCTTTTTCTATGTCATTTAGTATTCAATTGAAAATGAAACCAATGGGCATAAGACAATAAAATGAAGCTTTAATGGATATAAGCGAATAACCGACAAATGTGGTTGTCTACCAAATAAAATTTTATACGTTCACATTTCTACTACTTGAAGAACACACATAAATTTATATAAGGCATTTTTAAAAAATAAAAAATAATATCTTTTAAGTGCATTATTCAATAAAATCATGCAACTAATTGCGTTATTATTAAGCACACTTGCATAAATAATCAAGGCAAAAAAAATCATTTAGTTGTAAATTTAAACCAACAATATTCTACTTGATTCTATTAAAAACATGTTACAAATTTTTGTAAGACTAATAAATTTCAGAGTAAAAAAGCATATTTTATTTATTTTCTGAATAAAATGTTGTAACGAAAGGGTTCTGATACGTTCTTATAGAAATATTATATCAATGAGTCATCATTGTTTAATCATAATTATTGTAATTTCTAGACTTGAATTTTCATATATTTTAGTAGGTTTTGTAGGTTTATAAATAGAGATAGGATAAGAGTTAGTTGAGTTTAGTTTGTATTTGAATGCAAAAGTGTAAGGAAGGGGTTATTTAAAGATTGTTATTTAGTAATGTATCTTAAACAAACTACGAATTTCCTCTAGTATAGTTCTGGAATACCATAAGGTTCTTGCCTTGGCTATAGCTAAAAGCGTAATCACTTTGATTTAGCTGGAACAAAGAATAGGATTTGTCAGATGAAAAAGCAATACTGATTCGCTAGCTAAATAGGCAGCTAATCGCAAATTCTGGAGCTCAAGCCACTGGCAACTCTAATTAAATTAACAATGTCAAAACTAATCAAAAATTACTCTTATTATCACTTTTAAGAAACGATCGAACGAATTCATAAACTGTGAGCTCTGCATGCCATTATTCAACTACCCGGTGGTGGAAACAAACAAAGGATATCTGGTGAGGTGCAGAGAAAAATTGTATTAACTATAGAGATACTCACAGAGTATTGCTAGCTAAAAAATGTCTTATATACTATGAAATTATGTGAAATACCTTTATGCTGATTTTATGAAATAGAAGTCAAAACTTCTATGTGACTTGATGCTCTGGTATTTTACGCCAAAATCTCACAGTTAAGTGGGAAGAAATTGAATAATATAATATTACCAAAGCAAAATCACCAGAATTCAGTATAAAGTTAGTAGCCGTGCTAGCAAGCAAATATGCCAAGCTAATATCTGTATCGTCACAAACAAATGAGGCGGTAATACTGCTTATTTGTGTAGTACTAGTTGAACCTTCATTAGCTAATAACTAAAGATTTTTACCAAAAGGTTAACGCAAAGAAAAAAACCAAAGATATAGATGTGAGGAAGACATCAGTAGAGAAAACTCTAGAATTGTTATGTGGGGTTAAAATAATTCTCCAGATTCATTGGGGTAAAAGTAACTCAAACAGCAAAATAGTTAACAATAAACTTAATTACCAGAATAATTTAAACTATTTTACACCCCGAAATCCCAAAGGATAAACCACGTAAATTGAGATTTAAAAATTGCAGCCATTTCAGTTGTTTCATAAAAGGAATGTGAAAGTCAAGGTAAATTGGACTCGACTCTATTTAAAATCCCATGCATACGCGCAATGCTACCTTCTTCACATGTTTAAAATTCTTAACACATTTAAATTAAACAACAGCTTAAAAATGACCCTAGGTAACAACAGTCGGCTAAAATAAATGTGTTAAATAAACATAATAATCCATCAATTATTTTTATATTAAAAGGAAAACATGACAGTGACAGTAATCTAACTTGAAAATAATATAAACAAATTCTACGGAAGTAATCAAAGGAATTTCAAGAAAAATGCCATACGAAAGGATAAAAGAAAAAAACGCACTCAAACAGTGGGCAGGAAAACCGAAATTTAACTGGAAAAAAAGTAACAGTAAATTCAACAACAATAGAAATAAGTGAAATCACCCGTGGATTAGTGAATGCTAAACAAAAAATATAAACCGAGGTCAAACGGTGATAATTAAATGTACCTTAAAACCGTACTTTGTAGTGTAAAAATGTTGTCAGAATTGAAGGAGATAAAATAACCGAGATGTGAAAGAAATCAACAAAGAAGTGGAACTATGGAGATTCGTACGCAACTCACCAAGAAATGGTATGTTTTCATTGGAAGAATTTGTGGGAGACACTTAAAGAAAATGATATTTTGTTTGTTCATAACGTGAGTATTGGCAAAAATAAGATAATACCTGAATTAGCCAAAGTAAACTTATTCACTATGGCTGAAATAAGGACAATGCAGCTTGGCAACCTCGTCGCATAGTTTAATTCTGACCAGTTTATTTTTAATCCGCTAAAAGAACCATCTAATATATAAAATTAAAATGTCATTCCCCTTGTCTAAACGTTTTCACATAAATAATTCTTAACAGAAACATAATCGAATGAAAAAGCTCGCTTTGTGGAATACGATGATAAGATTTTGACTGACTGAAGGTAGATCAAAAATTACTCTTTTATGTTTTAAAATGGGAAAGCCAAGCGCTGCGTTTTAGTTATATTAAATTTTTAGATGTATATAGAAAAATTTAATAAAACTTTTGCCGACATGAAAATATTGGAGATAACTTAAATGAAAACTAATATATACAACT
Source organism: Diaprepes abbreviatus (assembly GCA_034092305.1). Lineage (NCBI taxonomy): Eukaryota > Metazoa > Arthropoda > Insecta > Coleoptera > Curculionidae > Diaprepes > Diaprepes abbreviatus. The sequence goes on from JASJET010000129.1 coordinate 9,000,966, forward strand.
CTATTCATATTAAAAAATATACGTAGAATATTGGAAAAATTTAACAAGAAACATTTTATGTTCCAAAAACTCTCCTGGGGTAAGTATTACCTATAAAAAATTGAAAGTAATATAATGTATTATTGTGAAAGCGAAGGCTAAAAGCATATCTCTTCTTTATTTCTTGTGTATGGGAGTGTTATTTGTACGGGTAGAAAAGGACCATTTCTAATATTTTGTTCACCACTAAAAAATGTTTGCCCATAGTATCTTGAAATTTTTCGCAATTGTTCCAGATACCCGAAATTTCATTTAACGCCCTATATTGTCTGGCAACAGTCTTAACTTATTTACAATGCATTACAATACCCAGAAACGTCTTTGAAATGCTAGCAATAACTTAAAATGTCTTAAATTCTCTTTATTTTTAAAGTATTACTTTGTTTATTGGATTTATGTGACTCAAAGTTGAGATGTGTTTTATTCAAACAAAAGAAAACTCTCAGATAGATCAATGGAGAATTTGTATTAAGTTAAACTAGATAAAATGTTAACAAACTATTTGACAAAGTTCTATAGTAAACTGGAAACAAAACTAAGATCCGTTCGTCGTAGCACTCCTTGCTCTGACTACAAGTAGGAAACTGCTTTGTCACAAGGGCGCTGTACGTCCACAGAGCGAAACGAAGTCTCGTTCTCAAAATCTCACAATCAGAAAAATAAACAAGAAACAAGGAACAAGAAGCAGGAACAAAAACCAGGAACAAAAAAATAAAAATTGAAAACGAAATGGCATAAATGAATCTTTGAAGTGAATTAATAAACCCTAGTTTCCACTGCAATAGACCAAAAATCTAACAATACTAAACTGCAGACAACACTACAAACAACTAGGGAGTATTACAAAGCCAAACGATTCACTTAATCCCTTATACAGTTAGAATTAAATCTACAAAAGTGACTAAATCGTTTACAAGCTGTTGTTTTTAAAACGATATTTTTAGAAAAAAAATTATATATTATATATCGCACATGCTTACTAGCATTTCGGTCGAAGGATGGCTGGAACTGATGCAAGCATTCGTGTACGAATTCATGAGTCAACAACTAAACAATTTATTCTTTCCCTGAACCGATAAATAACGCAAAACGATAAATAGAGTGACGAATATCCCATATCTAATAATCCGTTACATCTTGTCATTGTAGTGAAATTCTCCCAAAAAGAATAAAAACATCATTCTAGTGAGACGTCATCAGTATTCTACTTCAGATGGCGTGGCATACAAAACAGCTCTTAAACCGATGAATCTCAAGTTTGACTTTACCAAATATGAGAAAAATGCATTGGCAAAATAATTCGCCTTTCTTCAAAGAAATTTTCAATATTGGCTCAAGATATAGTCCAATGATATATCAAAAGCAGGACCAGAAGAATATGGAAAAAGGTACAGTGTTAAGGTTAAAAATTTAACCTTCTTTGACAGTTGTTTGTTTACATGTTTAAATTTTTCATTCTACACTTGTTAGAGGCTTTAAAGGAATGAAACGTTAATGGCACGACCTTGAGTCATAGAAATATACAATACAGGAAACCCATAACACGATCACGCTTCTCTGATATCCAGAAAAAGGTGCAATGCTATAAAATTCCCTTAGAATCATCTCCACGCAAACAGTAAGGTATACCAAGATTTCAAAACAGTGTAGATTTTATAAAATATAATTTTTTATCTGTAACAAGTAGCTGAATGATAATTTAAATGTCAAATATGCAAATTATGAACCTATTAATAGCATGAATTTAGGTTGCATCTTTAAAACGAAATACTCATGTAACAAAGGTTAAAGTTAATATTATAACAGAGAAAATATTGTAACATATTTTAACTTCGAGGATAGAGGCGTTAAAGTATCTTGCTTATGTATTAATTTGGACATTTATTTCTTAAATTTCAATAGATACATATGATCTTCGTTTAGAACTCAAAGGTCACGTATCTAATAAAACAAGTTAAACGCTATCGAGTCAATTAGCTAAGAACTGACATTTTTAAGACACAATTTCCGAAATATTTTTTTTACCAGCGAAAGATATTACATTCATATGTTACACCAACTCACAGATGGGACCCTTCATTAAATAAATAGAATAAGATTTAATAAGAAAGAGGGACTCTAATTTTCTCTTAAAAAATATCTGCAGATGTAATTTGTCCTTTTTAGATTCCTAATGAAAAACCTAACAGCTGCGTTATTTTGTTTTAAAAGTTTCTTACGGGGGTGAAATTTTTTGCAGCGAACCCACTCAAAGCAATTATTTTACTTATCAAACGGAACAACAAAATAATGTCTTTGTTTAACCTGGAATGCTGTTTGAAAAGATATTGGCGCAGACAGGCATAAAATCGGTGACACTCGAATAAAACCTAAATAATATTAAAGCGCATTGTAGTATGTCAGCCGAGTTCTTGAAAATAAAGAATGTGGGCTAAGGGTTTGTTTCTCGAACCACGCTGGAAAAAATAAATGAGATTTTAAAACATACTAACATTTTTCATTCTTTTACAAAAGGAAATATTGTGAAAATCGGTTTGTCATTTTATTGATCTCTTAGAAACAATTTTGAAAAAGAATTGAGAGGGAAATTTTTGCTGAAAATTGAAATCTACAAAAAAGAGTGTTCTACACATTCCTCGCATACGGATTAAAATAAATTTAATTTTAATATGCAAAGATTAATTTATCTTATTGCTGCGCCAAAAAGCGCTCCACCAAAACCGAATTTCGTGACCTTGCTTGTCTTGCGAACCGCTCTGACATTGGGGTTAAAACTAGAAACAATACTGCCACAGCATATTTAAATTTAATCAAATATGACAAAAATCGTTCCCGCCAAAAACAAATTTCCACATAAATTTCAATTGGATCTGAACTAATTTTATTTTGTACGTTTCGTCATGTTGTTTACGTCTGTTATATTTTCTATATGAAATTATATATATAAGATAAAAAATATTTTTGCTTAAAAATAGTTTGAAGAAGTTCCTGTACTTGTCATGACTGCATGTTGAAAACTGGAGAAAACGTGGCTCTTTTAAGATCCCTTACATCACAACACAAAAAGTATAGTGCTGTTTTAAATTAACGTAAGAAGGGGGGTGAAGTGGCACATCATTTTAAAGCTCGTTTAATTCTTTATCCAAAAATTCCCTAATTTATTATTTGCTGAGTATTTTCAAAGAAATAGCGTTCCAAAGCAGATGTATTGAAAACTTACCTGTACTGAAATTTATTGTTTTTATTATTATTTATTTCAAAGATATTCATTCAGTTAATTTTCTTTCTAGTAAATAAATTTTGTCATGATTAAGTAGTATTAGTTCTAATTCAGCGGCAATGTCTAGTCTGGAAATTTGATTTTTTATTTGGTAGTTATTTTACATTCACAAAATAAACCTTTTAAAGGAATTTTGGGTTTCCTTGATTGGCCAATCTATTTCCCATCTAATCACTGAAATGAATCGGCGCCAAGCGCGGTGAGTACTTGAATGAGTGACCACCTGGGACAACCGCGTGACCGTCATTCCGAATGCACCCAAATAATCTCCATTACCCATGCTACTTTAATTCAAATTCTTTACTTTACTTTTAAGACTATCTGAGAGACTATCCAAAATGTTGTTCATTAGACTCTAAACAGTAATAAGGTCTATTTTTGAGCATCTTTCTAACATTTCGGAAAACTTCAAAAGGAATTGACCGTCATGCTGCTATAATTCGCCTTTAAGAAAGGACGAGTTTAAGATGTTCCCAAAAAAAGAAGTTTAAGAAAGTTAAATCTGGTGATCGCGGAGGCAATTCAGTTACTCGCCTTCTGCCAATCCATCCATCTGGAATTCTGATATAACCGTTGTCGCACGGACAGAAAATAATAAGGTAGAGCACAAATCCTGCTGGAAATATGAGAGATCGTCCTGTAAAACTAAATTATCTGCTACATCAATTTGAGTCTCTAGCTCAGGCCTTATAAAAGAATCGATAGTTCCTTTAGGCATATTTAGGCACAGATCGTCTGTGAAATTTTCTTCAATAAATGAAGAACCAATAATAGCATTTCCATGAATACCAGCCCAGAAAATTTTTGTAGCAGTTTTATATTCTGTCTCAAGTTCCTGGTATCACCATTTTCACTGTACATGATAGACTAGCAGGCTTGCTAAAAAAGTTCAAGTTTTGGATTCAATGTCTGCAGATGAATGAATATGAATGTTTTGGTTCTCTCAGCACCGTTTTATTAGAAGGTCGAGAATCGCTATTTTGAGAGTAAGTGAGACAGCAAAACATTAAAGAAATTGTAGAATTACATTATATTAAATTCAAATAATGAACTTATTAATATTAATACAGTATAATTATTATTCCATTCTCTGTAATATATTAAATCGGTTCAGAATCTAAAAATTACGGCATAAAAATTTTAGAATAATAAAAAGAGAATATAATATGTATAAGTCGCGATCAATAAAACCTCGATTTTTTTACAAATTGATCCGGTTTATTTTAAACTCTAAATAGTTAATATTAGTTCGATAAATTTTTTTCTATTGAAAATTTAAGTAGGTTTAAATTCCTCGTTTCTGCCAATCCAAAATTTTCAATTTTAGAAATCGTTTTTAGTAGTTTTCACATGTGTTCTCTTCAAATTTGTTTCGCAGCACCAGAAAAATGTTTAGAGAAAAAACGCGGGGTTTCGTCACTTCAACAGCGTCAATTTTATTTATTTACTTTGCCATTTAGAAAAAAATGTACATTCATCGTTGAAACAGATATTTGGCAGCATATTAGAGATGACGATTACTAGATTGGACCTGATTTCACAATACTCCAGCGTCTTCATGTAGTTCTTGAAGCATCTACATATTATAGGGATAAAATTTAGGCGGCTTCAGTACTTTTCTTACAGTCTTATGTAACACCATGGTCTATTTTGCAACTGTTCGTAAGGCGGTGGTGGGCCTATACACAAACCTTCCCAAAACCTTCATTTTAGCTTTTTCATTTAGTTCTTGCTGGTTATTTCTATTCTTATTTCTAAAAACTTTGCCACCAAATCATTTTAGCTCTTTCTGGGCTAAAGTTAACCCTTTTCAGAGCTTATTCACTTATTAAAATAAGTGAAGATTACCTCCCACTTCACCAACATGAAATAACTTTAATAACCTCCATTAAGTAATTATTTTATCTACTGAAGTAATGAAAATCAATGGCTTATCGTGACAAGATTTATGATATGGAAATTTAGATATTCTTTATGCAAGTTTATATCAATTGAAAAGAACTACTGGGTAGCCGTATATCTGTATCAGCAGTATTGTTTTTGTATTAATTTTGTGGGATCTATATGCTATCTGGCAATTGTTCTGTAATGTACAGGGTGAGTCAACGATTGGATGAAGTAAGTTTGTTCCTTTTCGGTGAAATTTACAAAGAAACTATATTTATTGTTTGATACAGTTTATTTTTACGCAAATTTTAAAAATATTTAGGACTCTACAGGGTGAGCCAAAAAACTAGGACAGCATAAAGTTGTATTTTTTTAAATAGAACACCCTATATACGAATCGTATTTTCGATTTAGCTTATAATTTTAAATCTTTTTTATTAAGGGTTTACTATAACAAAACTTTATAGTTTCTGAGAGAATTAAGTTTAAAAAAAAAAGTCACATTTTCAAGTATCAATTCAATCCTAAATAACGTTTTCAATTTTGTGACAAATATATTCAAATTTGGAATTTAGCAAGGCCAAGGACAAGTTAACATAATTTTTACCTAATATTTGCAATAAAAGCTACAGGGTGTTGAACACATCGGCTCAAATTTGAACAAGTTTAAATGAATAAATATCTTTTTTTTTAATGGTACACCCTGTATATTTTCATGTTATTTAATAGAGTAATAAAAACCCTAAAAGTTTTGTTCAATATATCCTATACCTATTTATAATAGTTTTTGAGATATTTCAGTTTTTCTTATTTTCCATACTTTTTTACAGAAATAGTCTTCATTATCATAGTAGCCATGGCAAAAACAATGTAAAAGAACATTTTTCTGTGTGTCAAATTTATAACCGCAATCGCTTCTTTTGGTTTTTATGTAGTGTAGTTTGGTTTTTTTTGCATTCATCTTATATTGTAAAATGAATTTTCCAAAGAATGAGTTAATAGATATGATTTATACAATAGGGGAGGTTCAAAAAAATTGCCTTCTTGCTCAAAGAATTTACAAAATGAAGTATCCTGATCGACGCCAGCCTAATACCCATACTTTTCAAAACTTAATGCAAAGATTTGATTCTTCTGGTACTGTTGATTATCCAAAATGTAAAGTGGTCAACAAACCAGTAACTAATGAAGAAAAAGAACTACAAGTATTGTAAAATGTTCAGGAAAATCCTTATATTGGTAGCCGTCAGTTAGCAGCATTATGTGAAACATCACAAACCACCGCTAATCGTACTACCAAGAAATATAGGTATCATCCATATCACATGGAATTACACCAAGAATTGCGTGTAAACTTTTGTCGTAAAATAAATGCGGAGATTCAATTAAATCCAAATTTATTATGCAAGGTAATGTTTAGTGATGAAGCTACTTTTAGAAGTAACGGTGCCGTAAATAGACGCAACATGCATTATTATGCCACAAAAAAAACCATTTTGGATTAGAGAGGTGCAACATCAAAACCACTGGTCATTAAATGTTTGGTGTGGTATTCATCATAATCGAATTATTGGACCCCACTTTTTTAATGAACCACTAAATGGCCATAGTTACCTGAACTTTCTACAAGAAGAACTACCCCAACTGCTTCACGGTCTCGATAGGGATGAGCTCGACAATATGTGGTTCCAGCACGATGGTGCGCCTCCGCATTACCATCGTGAAGTTCGTGCGTTTTTGGACCAACGATATCCGCAAAAATGGATTGGACGTGGGGGTTTCATTGAGTGGCCACCAAGGTCTTGCGACATCACCCCATTAGATTTCTTCCTATGGGGTTATATTAAAAATAAGGTGTATGTTAATCCACCAACAACAGTGGAAGATATGCGAAACAGGATTAGGGATACCTGTAGAATAATAACGCCACTAATTTTGTCCAGGGTCCGAGAAAATCTGCAAAAAAGACTAAATTTGTGCATTGCACAAGAGGGTCGTTTATTCGAACACTTATTAAAAATAAATAATTAATCTCAGTATTTAATAGGTAATTTTTTTGTTTCAATTTAGTATAAAAGTAAATATGTATTTGTCTTGTCGTTATTGTTGTGTTAATTTGTTCACATTATGTTTAATTAAAGTATTGCCGTTGTAATATAACGAATAATGTATTTCATCATATTTAACCACATTCTGTTTGTTTCTGTAGTTTCTTTTTATTATTTTACATGGCTACTATGATAATGAAGACTATTTCTGTAAAAAAATATGGAAAATAAGAAAAACTGAAATATCTCAAAAACTATTATAAATAGGTATAGGATATATTGAACAAATCTTTTAGGGTTTTTATTACTCTATTAAATAACATGAAAATATACAGTGTGTACCATTTAAAAAAAAAGATATTTATTCATTTAAACTTGTTCAAATTTGAGAAGATGTGTTCAACACCCTGTAGCTTTTATTGCAAATATTAGGTAAAAATTATGTTAACTTATCCTTGGCCTTGCTAAATTCCAAATTTGAATATATTTGTCACAAAATTGAAAACGTTATTTAGGATTGAATTGATGCTTGAAAATGTGACTTTTTTCTTTAAACTTAATTATCTCAGAAACTATAAAGTTTTGTTATAGTAAACCCTTAATAAAAAAGATTTAAAATTATAAGCTAAATCGAAAATACGATTCGTATATAGGATATTCTATTTAAAAAAATACAACTTCATGCTGTCCTAGTTTTTTGACTCACCCTGTAGAATCCTAAATATTTTTAAAATCTGCGTAAAAATAAACTCTATCAAACAATAAATATAGTTTCTTTGTAAATTTCACCGAAAAGGCACAAACTTACTTCTATCAATCGTTGACTCACCCTGTACATGTCAATATAAATAAATAAATAAATAAATAAATTATTTAATACATATTTTACAGAATGTCTAATGTTACAAGAAAAAAAAATGATTTGCTTTTATGCGTAATTTAAATAAATCGGAACAATGCTCCTGCCGAAAATTCTAGCTTAAAGTTCAAACTATCGAGAACATTTTCAGCAGAATTAACTTATTCAAGAGTTACATTCCAGATGAAAATAAGAAAATAAGCTTCAATATCAATAATATGTCTAATAATATAAGTAAATTTATTGAACTGTGGAGAGAAATTCCTGGAATCGGTTGTGCCAAGGAACATATAACAGGCCTAACGTACGGCTTAATAGGGAGATTCTTTCCTTAAAAAGGAAAGAACTGCTAATAATAGTGGGGCCCAACGAGGCCTAGACATCGATGACCAGGTATCACCACTTTTTATTTATTCATTCATTCATTCAGATCTAATTATATAAAAAAATAATATTAACTATTAGGACACTTGCACTAAAATTACTAAAAAGGCCTACGATAATAAATTTATTTAGAAACGATATATTCTGATAAAAAATTTCTAGCTATTGCTTCGGTTACCATCTTTTGTAATGGAATCTAAAGTTTGCTTAAAAAGAACTCATTTTTTTTAAACAAAATTATGTTATACGTCTCGCAAGGACCAAAAAATTTTTATATTTAGGCATCAATTTGAAAAAATCTGGTGTTATATTATCTCTGTTACGTTTTTACCGTCTCTTCCAAAATTATATAAGGTGCTGTAGACATGGGACTTTCATAACATATTTTTTTAAGAATAAAAAGATTCAGGAGTACATTTTTTAAAAAATTTACATAATTATTGATTATGGAGTAAAACATTTTATAACTGTAGAAACTCTATAATATTAAATTTACTTTTGTCTTCTGGAATTAACACTTTATGGGACATAAACCATCTTTAATTAAAATGAGTTATAAATATCCATTTATTAAAGATTTTAATCTCATTATCTCGGTTTTCCCTAAAATAAAGTAACTCCATATACAATCTTTATATACCTAATAGAATATTGAGAACCAAGGGCGCACCGTGACAGGATTTGTGAGACGGGTTTGGATCTTCTGTACTTGATTTTTCTATTATTTGTATTCAAAGATTGTAAGACTGTAACGAAGGACTAGGGGAATTCGTCAACGACCGTGGAGAAATTTTGTTACAAAAAACCGTATCGAACTTATCTTTATCAAAATATTATATTGATTAGTTATCATTGTTAGTCGTTTTCTAATGAAATTCTAGACTTCAATTTAATATATTCTATAAGTATATATACATAAGTAATAAGAATTGAAGCTCGTTGTGATTTAACAATGAAAATATCAATAAGTGGTTATTAAAGAGTTGAAAGTAATTAGTGAAAGATGCTGTTTTTATTCTAACCCAGCGAATAAGTGTAAGGAGAGAAAATCTAACCACTGGTGTCAGAAATGAGGATTATCACCGGATTTCCAGGAAAACTCTATTTGTTAATGAATAAACATTAAAAAAACCGACTTCATTGTTGAATTTGTCATCAACTAAGGTGCTAAGACTAATTTTCGATAAAGTTCCAAAACATTCTATTTGAAAACTAGAAAAGAGAGCAAAAAACAACATTCTAGAAGATTCTACGGCAAGAGTTAGACAACAAATAGCAGAAATGAAGTAATTAAATAAAACCTTGGCTGATTTTATGAAACATATAGAAGAACATTGCCATAAAGACAAACAAAGGAACAAAAAGGTCGTCAAAAAAAAAACATCATCTAAAAAAAAAATTAAGGAAAGGCACGTCGCAAAAATGCAAAAACAAAGAAAAACGTCGTCTTAAAGACAAACAAGAAGAACATCACAGAAAAAGGTCGCATTAGAGATTAAGATAAACTTGCAAATGGATACAAGAGATAATTATACTAGGATAGCAAAAGTCTATCAAATTTTACTTTGACAAAGATTTAAGAAAGAGATGGACGACATAGGAGAAGTGCGATAAGAAGTGAAAGAAATCGTAGACGGGATAGAATCAAAAGTGCTCCAAGAAGTAGATACAGAATCAAAAATGAAGGATTTCTAGGCAAAATTCTATAAACTAAGGAAACATGACCATTCTGATAAAATAATAACCACCGGAAAGAACATCAAACCCTCAACTTACGACGATCTTGGATCATGTACAAACGATAATTTGAAGCTGCTGCTAGTGCAAATAACTGGAACCTCGAAATAGCAACTGCATTAGTAATTTCATTTCGTCGACCTGCACTGAAGTTATTGCAAACTATTCCTATAATCCAACAAAAAGACTATAAAATTCTTAGTGTTATATTGGAAAAAAGATTGAGAGATCAATATCGGAGCCAGTTATAGCAGTCACAATTCAAGTCAAGCTATCAAAAATGATAGAGTTTTGTTGCGGAATTCACAGAGGAAGAAGAGCAAATCACCTAAGTTAATGCCAGCATTGGAAGGCTATATACTGTTCTTAGGAGAATCCAGGACGTTGTTTATAGAATCTAACGACGTTCCAGGGCCAAAGTGAAAATAGTACATCACCACAGGTTGAAACAATACCACGGAAGTATAAGAGCTGATCGGGACCATCAGAAATAGAAAGGGGCTGTGTACAAAGGACCAGGAGAATTCGGTCGTATCCTTATAGAAATATTGTAACGAAGAACTCTCTAAGTTCGGCCATGTCCTTATTGAAATATTATATCGATTCGTCATGTTTATTAGTCATGTTTGTAGAGTTTAATCCAGTATATTCTATAGGTATATATAAATAAGTAAATAGGATTAAAGATGGTTAAACGTGTTAATAAGTAGTTATTAAAAAGTTTAAAGGAATTAGTGAAAATGTTGTTTTTATTTGAACCCAGTGAGAGAGAAAAAAGTAACAGTACAAATTTTAACGCCACTTAGATAATACTTTGTCGAAGGCTTTTTGGTAGGCCACTTAGGTTTGACAACTAAGTTTTCATTGAATAAATCAACTTAGAATAGAAAAAGAATAACTGCTAATTAATTGGTACACGTAATAACCGGCAGTTATTTCTACTCGTGTTTTCGTTAAGTAATTCTTCTAAATACACAATTCAAATTAACATAAATACAAAGAGTGACCTTATAACGCAAGGAGACAAATGTAAACACTAGGAAAAATATTGCATGGATTGAAAACTATAGGTCTAAATAAATCTACCTCATGCTTAAATATACATATATAATTAGGTTTTGAAAGTTGTTTATTGACGCATATGCCTAGGACGTATGAAACTGGCGGCTATCCGTGTAGCTGGGAAAGCATGATGGAGAGGTCTCATGTAGCAACGGTTCTGAAATCTAACCACTCTCTTAAGATAATTTTGACAAGCTGGTAAAATTTGAAGGAGGAGCAAGCACTTCCGAGAAATGGATCCTGATGATTTCAGATCTATCTTAATGGGATGGAAGAGCTAGAGCTGGAGTATTCGGTAGCATCTAGGAGTCAGGGAGTTTTACTCTCAAGAACGTATGCTATTTTGCGATGTGGACATCTTTTTGAGAAAAATATAGACAGAAATAAAACAATAGATATATGTTCAGAGAGTAGGGTTGCAATATTAACACTAAAGTCTAGTTATGTAGCTTCACGACTAGTTGCCGAGTGCAAATTTATACTGAATGATCTGACAAGGAACTGCTGCACAATGAGAGTCACGGAAGTCTTACATCACATGGGTATACACGGGAAACTTCAAATAGATTGACCGGCAAAAATGGGGTCTGCAATTGAACCATTCGGGCTCAAACAAATTCAACCTGTTCCAATTACAGTTGTTAAAAGAAAACTAAAACTGGTGCTGAACAGCAAATTTATTGAATTTTAGTGGGCAGTCCCTAGAATGAAGTGTACCAAGGAACACATAACTGGATCTAATACGCGACTTACTATAAGGCTTCTCTTTCTAGAGAAGAAAGAACTGCGAATTGTGGTAGGATTACTGACAGGACATTATGCCCGACGGGGTCACTTTGATAAGATTGTTATCATGGATCACCTGATGTGAAGATGATATCTACTCAATATTCAAAGGACTAAGGTAGAGATGATTTGAAAATACAATTTCATCACCTTAAATTTTGAGGCAAGTTCAGGTAAAAGGGGGTTTAGGCATAGAAGATCTAGTCATTCATTCGTTCAGCGCATAGACTGCTTGATTACTATTCGCCGGAAAGAACTTTATTCTCATAATAATGCTTTATTACAGTAAGCATTAGCATTTCAAATCAAGTGGTGTTTTTTTGGAATTTATATAATCTCCATTTTTTTAGGTACTCTTTAGGTAAGTATGTAGCTTTTTTCTAAGTATAAAGTCTTCGTTATTCGTTTCGTCGTGAGAGGGTCAGCAAGAAATATCTAGGACTTTTTATATTACTGCTCGATAATTTAGAAATAATGAAATTTCGAACCACTTCAGGTTGATGAGAAAAATCCGGAGACGGTTAACGTATAAGAAAAACAAACCTGTTACGTGTAATGAGGTATACGATATATGGTTATCAATTTTATAAAATGGCCACTTGAAAGTTGATAACTTGAAACAAGGGGTTTTGGTTTGTACAACGGTATCAATCAATAATCATTAATTTCGCTTTTGCCCTTTACCAAATAACAACATATGAGGATCTAGCCCAATTTACCTTAGTCTAAAAGTTGATTGTTTTCCATATACAGGGTGTCAAAGTTATAATTTGTTTAACTTTTTTTTGTAAATTTTATCTTAATCATAGTTTGGTTTGCACCAGATTTGGTACTTTGATATTTTTTAGGATGATAAATCAAGATCATTTTCATTTGAAAGAGCGTCACTGGCAGCTCATTTACATTTTGTGTCTTGCTATAATAAATTTTTAATTATTCCTATTCCTTGATAGCTTTTGCTTAGCAGGTGTCACTTCGAACAGCTGTTTTTTTAAAATAATCCAATTTAAATATTTTATTGCCTCCTGAGACTTATCGTAGTCCCCTTTAGACTGGTCCAAGAAATCTAAAGCGTGTTTAAGGGGGCAAATATATATAGACGGCTTTTTTTTGATAAATCGTGGATTGCAAAAAAGTATATGGCATACGACCATGAATTTTGAGATTTTGGTAGTTCTTTATTTTGCATTTGAAAATTTCGTCTCAGTCCCTAGATCTGAGTGCCCAAAGTGAATCATGCTGTTTTGGCAAGAGCAACTGGTGTGTATTCTAGAACTGCTATAGATAAGATAAATAATCATTCACCGATATAAAAAAAGAATTTTCAGCCGAAAATCCCAAAGGATGCTTCAAATAAATTGATCGAAAAATCTACAGTTCTTTCAGTAGAATTAAGTAGAAAAAACGAAAGTCAAGGCATATGGCCTCGACTTTATTTATATCTAAGATGCATGCGCATAGCGCTCCCTCCTTGCGGCGCGATCAAAATTGTGACACGGCTGAAAGAAATGGCAGATCAAAAATTACCACGGTATTTTCGGCGCAAAATCAAATAAGAATCCTATTAGTTATTTTTAAATTAATGAAATACATTTCCAGTAAAGGAATAAATTTCCTGAAAGTTTGGAGACCCCGTAGATTAGAATTTCGCTTACAAAATAGAAAAACAACCCAAAAAATATAAAAGAAACTTAGACGGGTGGTGTAAAATAACCTGCCAATGCAAATTCGAAAGTAACTTATGACCTAACCTAAGGATAATATAAACAAAATCTACGAAATTATTCAAAATAATATCAAGAAAACTGCCATAATAAAGAATAAAAGGAAGAATCTTGTTTGAATAGTAGGCAGGAACACCGAAATTTATCTGGAAAAAATAACCACTCACGGTATAGTAAATACCAAACAAAACTACAAAAATAATGATGAAACTGATAATCAAATGTAACTTAAAGCGGTACTTTGTAGTGCAAGAATGTAGGCAAAATTCAGAAAGATAAAAATAACCGAGCTGAGAACAAAAATTAGTAAGAAAGTAGAATTAAGGGGTTCGTAGTATAATCGATCAAAAACATGCAACTTAACCAAAAATTGTATGTGAGATATTGTGTTTACCCACAACTTGAGTATTTACAACTAAAAGGTTAAATTAATCTGATTTGCTATAATAAACTTAAACTGAAATTTGAATTGTGACGCTTAAAGTCATATTTAATGCACCTTTAGAAACTTTAAGTTCCAAGCCTAAATGTCTGGTGCTCATATAAAGATTTTGTTCAACTCGTTCTAAAATTTCTTCCTGAACCTTCGATGTCCAAGTCGTAAGATTATGTCCATAATTAATTGAAACAATACGATTGGTTTCTCAACGAGATGCGTTAATTTTATGTCCAACTATAACGAAAAGTTAAAAAATTAAATGACGAACTTTAAAATTATGCCATAAAGGTCTGTCAGATTAAATCGTTTGACAATACTCTTTTGTAAATAATGACAATACTTATAAATGTTAGTTCGTTGTTATGTAAATTTCTATTGTTTTTGGTCTATTACCTCTTAGATACGCTTCAAATTTCTTAGAACAGCCTCAATGTTGGATAAATTGTTAAGATGAATTGGACAAAATTCGCATATTTAAGTTAGAGCTAGCGGTTTGTACAGGCCTTTTAGAGATACCCTGTATTTTAAATTGTTGCCTGCCAGAGACTGTTTATACGCATTTTGACAAAAACTAGCTGAAATATTGAAGTTTCAAATAAACTTCATAATAACCCTTCATGTCGAGTTGCAAAACCGATACAGGTATTCCGCATTATCTAAATTCGGCATTGATTAGTAAAATGTGGTTTACAGACAACGTTACAATGATTACACTGTAAACCGCACACATTATGAGTACATTCACCGGCTTGAAAAACCACATTTGCGTCAGTCAGTTGATGTTATTTATGGATGTTCCCATCAATTTAACGTTTTTTTATGACTTAGATATATACCACATACGTCTAACAGTTATTGATGTTGATAGTTGTTTCTGTAATTTTTTTGCACGCTTGTCTTTAAGTTAATTAAAAGCATAGACAGACAGCACAAAGGCATTAGTAATCCAAACAGGTCACGCATTTCCTCTAGCACTGTGCTGGATTGAAATGAGATCCCTGCCATGATTCAAACTGAAAGTGTGGTCACTTTTGGTTAAATTATCTGATAAAAACCGCATTGCTGACTTGCTAGGCAAACAGGCAGGTTAGCTGAGGATGCTAGTGCCAGTGCTTATAAAATATACTAATATTGAAAATAGTAGCAAAGTTTGAGACGCCATATCTCGGTTACTTTTCATCGTATAGACTTCTACAAGAGCTTATTTTAATAAGAGTAAAGTCAGTTTTCTTCTTCAGAAAGCAATATTTATATCTAATGTCACCTAAAAAACAAAGGAAAAAATTTTTGGAGTTTTTTGCTTTTTTTTATTTGATTTTTGGGGTCTATTTTTTTGCTGACTTTTTTTGGACTTCCATTTCGGTAGAAAATTTCTTTACCTACAACTTTTCTCAAGAGATGTACTTACAAAGAATGCATAGTGTACGAGTAAAACTACAAAAACTGAAAAATGAACAAATCCACCGTAATCTCAAAAACATAGCTATTAATTTGGTAGCGCTTTGTGGTTTTGTCATATCTGGAGGTCAACTTAACGTATGAAACAATAAAAACACTTAAACGTTTTAGTTCGATATAGTTATTAGCCTGAAAATATATAGGTCAATTTTTAACTAATTCATAAACTAATTTGTTTAGGAAGAGTCATATGACAGACAGGTAAATAATCACCACTCAATTTGTAGTATTGAAACGAACTATTAAATTTAAATGCTACGAAAGTAGTAACGAACTGTTGTTAAGAAACATCTTTCAAGTGAACAAAATTTTTGTTTAGTCTCACGTTAAATAGATTATAAGTCAAAAATGAGAGATAATTTTATTATGTACTGATTAATTAAGAGGATATTGGCTTTATAAAAACACAATATAAATTATACTCTTTTAATTTCCTTTATTCTCATAACAGTATTTTAATGATTTATATTTGATTTGTTTATTATCTTTGGTTTTATAATATCTCACTATAAATACGTTAATAATTATAGTTATATTTACTGTGCTGGACACATATCGTTAGTGGCGGTTGAAAATTAAACCGACAGCGACGCGACCATTTATATTAACGCTTATTATGAAATTAATAATATTTACGTTTTAATAATTGGATAATTAGGTAGTCAAATACAACTGGATTACAGGGTGAATAACAAACTATTTTAATATTAATATTTTGCGTTTACTTTTAAATAAGTAAATAAAAGATTGTGATTTTTGATCGTTGACTCTTAAAGCTCGATGGGCGCTTCACATTCCGCCATCCTAAAAGTTCTGAAATTCTTCCAGTCGTGTTCGAGAACTGAAGACTTATAGTGTTGGTGCCGGCTGACTGAAAGTGAAATTTATTAATAAACTCTTGTAACTACTTCTGTGGCTTAATTATGGCGTCTGCAGGGGAGGTTTGGTCATTATGCGAAAAATAAAGTATCCGAATTTTGATTTTCGTTTCATACAATTGGATAAAGGAATACTTCGAGCGCCTAATGTGTGCATCGGTAAGTATGCTGGTTTGCACCAGTCTCTATAATTCATTTAGAAAGTGAGCGTGCTGCAGGTAAAAAAAATTTTTGTGAAAATTCATATTCAAGCTGACTGAGTGACTATATTTTTACGTTAAAAAATGAAAAATATTCAAGAATATTAGTACTATTCGTATCCTAATCTATCATTATTATTTTATCAGCCAGTAATTTGCAATAACGCGCGAAATAATAAATAAAATATGTACAATATTTCATTAATATGTTTTTTCAAATAACAAAACTATTATTGTTCGGTTTTGTTCGGTCATTAAATGTATATAAGTTGATAGAGTGATTCATTATGTAACAGATTCTTCAAAAAAAATCCCCAGATTATTGCTCTAATTGCAGTTTTATACCAAAAACGAATAATAATCGATGTTTAGCGAATCTGAAAAGCACTTTAATCTTTAATATGTTCTATCTTAGACACTTTTATTAATTTTAATTCAAAACATCCTAATCAGCCATTATTTATAATCTGAAATAAACCTTAAATTTTTGAATAATTCTAAAAATTAATCAAGAAATTGAGGATTAGATGTACACAAAACTGCTGCGTAATGCGCCTAAGACTGTAAAGGAAGACACGCATTCACGTCTTTGAGTCTACCTCAGTGCTCCTACCTTTCCCTTCTTTTTATTCTCAGCCCCTCTCGCACTGATAGAAAAGCTATACATGTATAATTCGCTATATCGCTTACTCGTACTGCTGCAGGGGCGGATCCAGCTTCTCTCTTTGGGAGGGGGGGGAGGTGATATCACAAAAGTATAGTATGGCAAGCAGAAGCAAGTTGTCGACGGGAGGGGGGGATGCGAGCAGCATACACACTCCTAGTATAAGAAGCAGAATCGGGTCTATTTTCCTGAACTCAAACCTCTTGGGGGGGGGTCAACATTCCTATACTCTAGTCAAGAACTAGAGAGAGTAATAAAACTGTTACCGAAGCCTCCAACGTACCTGCTCTAGTGCTGCAGGTAACTGAGGACTGCAAGAAATCTAATTACATTTAATTATATTTAAATATTTTAAGCTTTTATAAATTTACTGCAAAAATAAAATTGCTGAGATTAGTAAGATATCCAAAAGATATGGCTTCCACATCTATATTTATTCCAAAATCGGCATTTTTTCCTCAACGAAAAACTTATTACGATGAATGTTTATAATCCCTTAAGATATCAATATCTAGATATTAAAGTTAAAAGCTCTGTTGAGATGTGTTCTAAAATGAGAAATTGGAAAATCTACTATGTACCGATTACTGAAGGAGAAAAAAACGACTAGAAATGTTAATACTCCCAAGCCACATTCGATCACAGACAGACGAAAAACCTCGTTTGAAGAAAAGATGTAAACTGCAATAAAAGGAGTTGTACATATATTTATAATGAGAAGCAGATCCCAACCGTCGACAAAATTCTAACTAAAATCAATGAAGATCGGTATCTACCTCAAATTAAAAGAACTGAGCTCTGGAAATTGCTCAGAGAACTTAATTTTTGCCGGGAAACCCCAGATAGAAAATCTGTTCTTATAGATCGTCCGGAAAATGTCCATTAGAGAAGGAAATATCTCTCTCAAGTAAAAGGCAGAGTTGCTGGAAATAACACAACTTACAAAATTAGTAATTTAACTGAAGTTTTGAAATATTGTTTTGAATAAAGTTACTGCAGAAAATTGGGAAAAATTTACATAATAAAAGAATAAAAGAAAATGTGAAACTCGATCTCATGATGATGATATAGAGGAACGAATTATAATTAATTTGAGCGAAGATAACTTCACTGACTTTGATTACGAATTAGATATGTAATGTTTACCAGTGTAAACACAATTTACTATTTAAATTTTCTGTAACATATAAAAATAAATTACATTTGAATCCTTTTTTAGCGTTTAATTGTAATTCTGCAGATGGTTTAAGAAATAAGTAAACTGAAACGTCAAATGTCCTAAAAATATTTTTAATTAATAAGAAAATGATCAATAGCCCCAAAAAAATTTTAATATTATATGGACGAATTTATTTTTTTATAGTGTTTAAACTTCTTGTAATTTTGACAATGAGTATTTTGTAGGTATTTAAATTATAGCTTTTTGAGAGAAAAGTTTTAGTGGGAATGTGCCTAAAACGGTTTCTATGCCAAAACTGAAAATAATAAAAATACAGTTTTGATTTATGCTAAATATGCCAAAATTATCTATATTTTCTAATGTATGTGAATTATTAAGAAATCATAATAAATAAAATAATATTATAAAAACTTTTTATTTTAAGTTTATTACCGAAATAATATTTTATGCCATAAATACTTAGTGATAAAATAAACCTCCTTCCGACGCCTGTGATAAGGATTAAAATCATTTTTAACACTTCACACATCCAAATATCTATTGTTATCTAATCCAAATAGTCCATTATTATAGATCAATATTTTTGATTACAAAATTTCTAACCCATTCCTATGAAAAATATATGTGTCTAACAGATTTTGTCAAATACACCGGACTATAGAACACAGGTAGTTTGCGAAGAAAAAAATGGTAAAAAATAAGTTATTACTCTCTCTAGCTCTAGAATAAACTATAGTATAAGAGGCTCAATCGGGTCTATTTTCCTGAACTCAAAGCTCTTGGGGGGGGGGGCGACCGCCCCCCCCCCTTGGATCCGCGCCTGTACAGCTGTGTAAGTAGTGCAGCAGTTTTATTTAATTGAAAATTAATTTCTGGCTTAATTTTTATCGCTTTATCAAAATTCAATTTTGCATTATTCTATGAATAATCTACATTAAAGCATATTGAATAAAATTTAATATTACAGTGAACCAGTTCGTAAAATTAATCTTTCTTTGCACGGTAATGATCTTTTTTGTGATTTCATTCATTTTCAATTTACAACTAGCTCCTAACTCTTGTCCAGTCTTCCTTAAATGATCTCCTCTGTGCCCTCCTTTATTCTGATTATTTGTTCGGCAATAACTCTGATTGGTTCCGTATAACGGTTCTTTAACTAAATAAGTTCTTGGGTGCCAAATTTTAGGATATTAAACTAATTGTCGAAGAAAAATTCATGTTGACGAATAAAATCCATACTAAAATCTAGAAACTCATCTTCTATGTCCGCAACTAACACCAAATAATTAGATTTTAGCTTTTCAAACTTGGATTTCTCCAATCATATCAGCTGCTTCTTCAGTTGCAGTTCTCAACGCCACTTTTCTGGACAATGGTGGGATTTCAAATTTTTCAACAGGGTTTGACTTTATCGGATATATTGCTTCACCAATGTTAATAGTTATGTTTATGGGCATAATATTCACTGTTTCTTCAATTATAAGACTGTCGGTGGTCCTTCTTAGGCTATGAACAGAAATAATACTGGGGTCATTTCGATATTGATTAACACCCGTCACTTAATGTTGACTAATTTTAGTTTTCTGGGTTCTCTTCTGTGCGATCTCTGAATGGTAAACGAGCCCTAATTGTATCCGATAGTATCTCCTCATGGATGCAGTTCCAGTATAACATGAAGTATTATTTTTTGGTTCGATAAATCTTTGTTTTCCTCTATGGTAACAGTTCTTATTTTCAGCCTTGACACATTATAAACCAGCCTAGCCCTAACCAACTCTTCACTACTATAACTAAACTTGCTTATACGCCACATACGCTATATTTTTTGATCATCGATACTAACTAGTAAGCTCTCCTCGGGATTCTTAGCTCCTGGGTACGTCAGATGAACAAGGCGTCGAATATCTGTTTCATATTGTTGCAAGCTTTCTTCAATATCTTGACTTGAGTTGTGACTGATATAACTGGCGCCAATGTTGATCTCCAAATCTTCTGTCCAATGAAGCAATAAGAAATTCATAGCCCTTTTTGTTGGGTTATAGGAATGGTTTGTAATAACTCTAGTGCAATTATGAATACAATAGTCATCTCTTTATAGTTCCAGTAATTTTAACTAGCGTAAGTTGAGGATTTGATGTTCTGTCCGGTGGTCATTACTTTTTCAGAAGGACCATGCTTCTTTCTATTATTTTACTGACTTCTCTCTGAAGGTTCTTTGTTTTAGATTCTATTTCTTGTCGCACAATTTGTTCGATACTATTCACTTCTAATTAAATACTATTTACTTCTTGCCGTAATTTGATTCTATCACGTTTACAATTCCTTTCAGTTCCTATCACACTTCTCCTATGTCTTGCCGCACTTCGCCTATCTCTTTCTTATACATTTGCTTTTTTTTTATTTTTTTTAATGCAACATTTTTCTTCTTCTTCTTCTTCCCGCTTCTCTTTCAATCGAAGTTGGTTTTTTTTCTTGACCACATTCTTTTTCTTTTTGTTTTTCTTTTTAGCGACGTGCTTCTTTTTCTGTTTTCTTTTCAGGTGACGTTGTTCTTCTTTTTCCCGTTTTTCTTTTGGACGAGATTGTTCTTCTTTTTGGTGACAATCTTCTTTTTTTTTTCCAGCATTCTTCTTCTTGTTTATTTTTAAGGCGACGTTCTTTATACGTGCCATAAAATCAGCCAATAGTTTACTTATTTGTTCCATTTCTACAGTTTCTTGTCTAGTATTTACCACAGAAACTTATTTCTCGATGTTAAATTTGATGATGACCTCCGTTTTTATTTTCTGGTTTCCAAATAGAAAGTTCTTGAAGTTTGTCGAAAACTGGGTTTTAAGCTTGTTTTATGATGATAAATTCGATAGTGAAGTCGGTTTTCTGCTTTTTCTTCTAGTTTCCAAATAGAATGATCTAGAACCTTGTCTACAATTGGGTTTTAGACTTCTTTCTTGATGACCAATTCGATTGTAAAGTTTCCATATATTTTTGGGTTTTATAATAGAACTTTCTAGAAATCCGGTGAAAATCCTTACTTGTAACAGCAATTGTTATAGATGTGTCTTTTTATATTCACTTTGTGAGTTCGAATATTAACAGCACTTTTCTCCAATTACGTTCAATAACTACCTTTTTACATTTTCATTATTAAATTACAATTGACTCTTAGCTCATAGACTACCTACTTATGTTATATACATCCATAGACATAAAAGTAATTATATAGACTGCGAATCCTTCAGAAACGCATTGACTCACGCTTAGAAAGAAATAAAACAAGATGGATTAGTACTATTTCTCTTTGTATTCTAGAATCTTTCTAGAAAAATGACTAACATAAGTTTCCAGATGGTATTTCTATAAAGAACAGGGTCGTATTCAGGTAGTCATCATTAAAATATTGATTGTTTTCTAGATAATATGTATTTTTTTTATTTACGAATAAAATAACCTCAAGTAAAATTCCTGTATATATAGCTAATATTTCTTTAAAAATTAAACCTGCTGAATAAATTATCGTGGCCTCAAATACGCAGTATTTCAATGAAAGCCGTAATATTACAGTACTTTTAAGAGATAATGGTCAAAACGGTTCTAAAATTAAATAGCAGGAAAAGATTGCAGGTGCTGAGTGAATTGAACTTTTAAATTTGAATTTTATTATCAAAACACAGTAAAGCGGAAAAATACTGCTGACGGAGATTTTAATTAGGGTTTTGGACTCGTCTTAGAAAATTATTTCGTATTGTTTTTTTATTATTTGATTATCTTAGAAGCGGCTGTTCAAAGCGACACCTATTAGAAATAATTTTTTTGAGTAAAGGATGTGATTTTAAAAAATCAAACTTGTAGCAAGTCATACTTTTGGGGGGATTATTTATTTTAAGAAGAATATTTTTAAAGAGAGTTTTCTTTATTTAAAGATAATTTTACTTTCAATTGTAAATTTACAGTTTTGAGGGTATTATTTTTTTATCCTCTGGGTAAGTAGAGAATCTACTTCATATAAATAAAATCTACCCGGAATAGATACATTACGAGATTGAGATTTTTATTGACATGTAAATAAAAAGTTGTTAGGTCGGATGATCCACGAGATATTCTATCTAATTGACAAGATACGTAAAAACAAGAACAGCCATATCAAATATAAAAAATTAAACTTAGAGATCAAAATAGAAATAAATAGTAAAAAAGATAATTGGATGAGACGGGAGTGTGAACAAATTGAACAATATGAACGAAAATACGACAACTTTAACAGGCAGACGAAGGTAAATGAGATGACAGAACTAAAAAAATATATCAAGAATTTATTCCGTGGCAGCAGACCGGAATTGGTACTGGGTGCGGCAGAAACAAAAGGGAGAAAAGCAAGTGGTCCCGATGATATCTCAAATGAACGTTTAAAATTATTCAACATAAAATTATTGTCGAACTTTTTGACATCATCTATTCGACAATAATATTACAAAAGGTCTTCAATATAATTTTATAACGCTCTTTAAAGACGAAATGCATTCTGATTGATGAGTTATATGCTAAAAATCTTCTTAAAAATCTTTCGTAACAGTTTTTTTACTTAATTTAGTAGCGTTCAAGCAGGGTTTAAAACAGGAACAGCTACACTATTTGGTATCAAAGTTCTGTTCTAGATATATTTGAAGAAGCTCCAATATTTTGGACATATTATCAAGGGCGAAAATATACATTGCTGCAAAATATCACTAGAAGGAAGATAAAAGGAAGAAAATATCCAGAAGAAGAACATCCTGGCTGAAAAAAAGAATTTTTTGAAATATCGTTAAGTAAGTGATTCAGAACAGCTGCCAATAAAATTTAAATAACCACGATGATCGTCAATCTCCGTTAGGTTACACCACCACAAGAGGAGATGAAAAAAGAAGTTCTAACTGATTTACCAGTACAAACCATTATTATCCTAGAGCTTGTGCTTTTATGTAATAGTCTAGATGTAAGGCTGCGAATTTTTCTAAGACAGTTTTAAAGATAGAAAAAATGTTGGTCTTTGAGCCCTCATCCGGTCACTATCCCACCTTCCGTATTCTTGAAAATATAAAAAAATTAATATTTTTAAGCTTCAATGTATAAGATTGGAATCTGGATATGTTTCAGATTATATACAGTAGAATATAGGGAAAAAATTGCCAGACTTCTTAGCCAGTCGCGAGTACCAATCAGATAAATTCAAAAGTGAACAGTTAAGGATGAAAATAAACTACGTCGTGTAAGGTTGAAATTTCAACACAAGTTTTAATGTAATATTTTAGGACCAACGAAAAAAGGTGTTGTAGGAGTGTGTGAGAGGAGATAGAGTTATACAGGTCTAGGACTGTGACAGTTTGTCGAACATAGCTGTAATTATGAATAATGTAATAATAATAATTAATGAAAAAAAAATTGTTTTGAGGTAAATTATATAAAAATGGTCAATAATAAAGTTATCATTTGTTTATTATGTGAACAAAATAGATCTTAGAATTTTATAAAAAAATGGTCTCTAGTTCTTCGTTGAATTTTTTGCCATCTTAATTATATTCTGAAAATACAACACATTGTCTTCTTATTTTTGAGTTAAATATATTTAAAATGTAACTAAATTTAAACACAATTAATAAAACAAGGCCCTGTTTATTCTTATTAAATATCAAAACAGTGAATTACTTAAAATTCCTTCTTCACTATCTACAGACTACCTTTCGCCAGTATCAGTGGTTTCTTTTGATATATCATCATCTGACGATGGCATGGTATTTTCTTCAAACTAATTAAAAGCGTATTGGCCTACCGCCAAAACCCAACTATTATTTTCAGAATGATCTGTTGAGAGATTTTTTAAATGAGCGTTTCGCTAGGTATTTGTTATATATAGGGTTCTTAATAATTGTTCTAATTCATGCTGGCATGAAAGTTAATTGGATGAGTGATGCTAAAAAATTGTCAGTTATGACAAAATACAACGATTATTAAGAACCTTATATATTCGGGAAATGTTTAAAAAGGAACTATTATGTTTTATACCACTAAATTTATTAAGAAAACAGTGACTGCAGTTTCAACTCACAGAGTCATTTTCAAACTGAATTACATAGGTAGACTAAGTATTCAATACAGAAACATGAGAAAATTTAACAATAAATAAAAACTACCTGAAAAAGTACATTATTACAAAGGGGAGGTACTAAATTATGGGAACTAATTATTATTTGGCGACAACAAATAACCGGGAAAATCCAAGTTCTGTCTGGTCATTAAGCAAATTTACATTTTTATTTTACTGTTTATATATTTCTAAAGATTCAAGAATATTGAACTTTTGACCCTTTGTTGAATAATGTAATATCAGTGTTGCTTAAATCAGGAAAACTGTGGCTGTGTTCTAAGCAATGGTTGGCAAAGCTCGAATCTGTTTGTAGTCTACATGATCGGTGGTGTTTTGAGAAGCGAGTTTTCAAGCTTCTACCACTTTGTCCAATATACAAGCTATCACACTCTGAACATTTTAATAAATCAGGAGTTTATAAGTTAAAATGTTCAGAGTGTGATAGCTTGTATATTGGACAAAGTGGTAGAAGCCTTAAAACTCGCTTTTCAGAACACCACCGATCATATAGAGTAGAAAAAAACAGACTCGAGCTTTGTCAACCATTGCTTAGAACACAGCCATAGTTTTCCTGATTTAAGCAACACTGACATATTACATTATTCAACAAAGGGCCAAAAGTTAAATATTCTTGAATTTTTAGAAATATATAAACATAGTAAAAATAGAAATGTAAATTTGCTTAATGACCAGACAGAACTTGGGTTTTCCCCGTTACTTGTTGTCGCCATATAATAATTAGTTCCCAAAATTTAGTACCTCCTCTTTGTATGTAATTTTTCAGGTAGTTTTTATTTATTGTCAAATTTGCTCATGTTTCTGTATTGAATACTTAGTTTACCTTCGTAATTCAGTTTAAAAATGACTCTGTGAGTTGAAACTGCAGTAACTGTTTTCTTAATAAGTTTAGTGGTATAAAACATAGTAGTTCCTTTTTAAACATTTCCCGAAGATGTTTAACTACCACATAGTAACGGTTACCAGCATCAACCCTATATATTCCTATCATAAATACCTGGCTCATATAAAAATTCCTTCAACACCTCATTCTGAAAGTAATGGTTGGATTTCAATAGATGGTCAATACACTTTTAAGTGGTTCTATTGGTTTATATTTTCAAAACTGCCATTGTTGGTAGAGCGAAAATAATTTTATATTAATACACATTTTATCATTTTTCGAAACGGCGATATGGGGTAAAAAATAGGTTTTATTTTCAAAAAAAATAATTTCTACTTTAATCAGAGTCGATTCTGATCTAATTTTTATATTTGAAATATGTTGCTAATTAAATTAAATGAAATTCTCTGGAAAACAAATATTCTGTCGTTTAAATTGATTATAAAATGCGGAAATAATGAATGTCCTCAATACAAAATTTAAATTACCATCTAGTGTAGTTGAAATGCCAGCTAACAAAAAGAGTTTATTTGGTAAATTTAGCAATGTGTTCACATAAATTTTGAACAGCAGACTTTCATTACGTTTAGAGAAATGAATTACCCGAGGTAATAGATTTTATAATATATGTATCATTTAATTATAAAAAAACTTTATCTATATATATATATATATATATATATATATATATATATATATATATATATATATATATATATAACTTGCAAAGTGATATGTTGTTTAGAGGTGAAATGTGTCTTTCCCATGAATTAATAAAAAAATAAGCGTAAACAAACATTATTGTAGAAATAAGAAAAATTCTGCAACCAACGATATAAATAGCTTGGGGGATCAAATGTAATCTCAAGGTCATTTGAAAGAAAACTGAGTAAGTTAGAAAAATCAGCTATATATTGAAGCTTTCAATCCAAAATGGCGCTGACAATATAGCTACCGAAAAAATTAATTTTGTCCGATTTTCTCCAAAATTGGTATCAGGTAATTTTCGAGGTCCTACACAACGAATATGAAATTATTTGTACAAAATTCAATATGGCGGATCCAATATGGTGGATAAAAAATCAATTTCGTCCGATTTTCTCCAAAATTGGTATGGGAGGCGGGGGTTTCAGAGTCGCACATAACGAATCTAAAATTATTTTTAAAAGATACAATATAGCGGACGAAAAAATCTGTCCGATTTTCTCCAAAATGGGCATAGGAGACTTTTTGGGGTGGCACATAATGAATCTGAATTTTTTTTTTAATTCAATATGACGGATTGAAGATGGCGGATTAAAGATTCTACATCCTTCGATTCTGTCTAAAATCAGTATTGGAAGATTTTTGTTAATGTTAATTACGAATTTAAAATATTTTTTGAAAAACTCAATCCAGCGGATTCAATATGGCGCTCTAAATATTCCACATTTTTCGATTTTCTCCTCCTGTATTAGGAGGTTCTTGAGGGTATAAATTATGAATTAAAAGTATTTTTTAGGATTCAGTATGGTGAATTCAATATACTAGACTAAAAATTTTACATTTTTCGATTTTGTTCAAGGGTGGAACTGAATCGTTTTTGAGGATGTAAATAGCGAATATTTCGGATGCAATATGACAGTCTAGAAATTTTAAATTTCCAGACTTCATCCAAAATTGGTACTAGAGGGTTTTGAAGGGTTTAGATTTAGATTAGATTAAAACGTTAAAATTATTTTTTTGAAATTCACTATGACGGATCCATTATGGTAAGTTGAAAATTTTTCCTTATTCACATTTTTCAGTTTTGGTATTAGAGGAATTTAGGAGTCGTATATTACGAATATGAAGTTAATTTTTTACAACCATTAGATTGATAAGATACAATATGAAGATTTGAAAATTTTATATTTTCCGATTTTGTCTAACATCGATATTGTGGGGTTCTTGGGGCAAACTCGATATACAGTATAAAATATATCGGGCTAGGAAATTTATGTCTCAAGTTCTTTAAATATTGATACTGGTAGGTTTTGAGGCCTATATTACCAATCTAAAATTAGTTTGAAATTTAATATATTGGATTTACTGACAGAATAAATTTTCGTTTGACACAATTTCACTGGCATTTAGAGAACTCTAAGAAACGAAGAATTTTTAGTGGTTCATCTTAGGATGAACTGTGGATAAAATGGGTACTTTTTTGCCACCAAGGAGTCATTGCGAGATACACTAATCTCGATTAGTACTTAGTTCAAATAATTTATGGATATCATAATGAATTCAAAACTAAATATCGAAAAACAAAATTTAAAAAAAAAATTATCCGACTTCTAAAAGTGCGCTAAAAAGTGAAAAATAACTACAAATTTTTATATCAAATTAAAATTTTTGAAGTCAGGGCCAAATTATTTTTAAATGAAATAAATATCTACTAATATATACAAATTTTGGTAAGAAAGTAATTACAAATAAAGTATTTTTAATCTGTTAATGCGAATCACATTTTGTCAGGTATTAGTTTAGCGCCGACTTCAAAAATTTCAATTTCATATAAAAATTTAAAGTTATTTTTCACTTTTTAGCGCACTTTTAGAAGTCGGTTCAATTTTTTTTTATAAAAATTTAATTTTTTTAACCGCCAATAAAAATTTTAGAGAAACTGAATGTCACAATTGATCGAGCAATTAAAGAAGTGGCTAAAGTCTCTGTAGCTACATTTTGATAAGTTTTTAGATTTTTATGAGGCATGAAACGCCGGTAAAAAATTCACAAAATATTTTAGTTTTAATGGATTTCCGATTCAAACAAGATATTATGCCAGAGTACCGTAAGTTTTTGGAATAATTTAAAAAGTTCCAAAATTTTTCGATCATATCATATACAATATATATTCAACTTCTAAAAATGCATTAATTAGGATTTGTGTATATTATCTAATAATTAGCTGGAATAATTCTGAAAACATAAACCGTGATGATGGATTATTTCTATAATTAATAATCAGGTCTGTTATAAACAACATAATGAATTTACTTAAGGTAATATGTCAAATTTTGTTTAGCAGAGCCAGTAAACAAGACAGATCACTGCTAACATTTAATTTAAGATAACAACAAATGCAGATGAGGGAATCTCATAATTTTATACTTGTTGAGTCGATGTTTTTAATTAAAAATCACTTTTTGATGTATTTAGATATTTTTAGAATATAGCTGTTCTATAATTCCAAATGTTTGTTAACATTTGTAGGAATAAATACCAAAAAGGAATTAAAAAAGGCATTGAGGTAACTTTAG
The DNA here is from genome assembly GCA_034092305.1 of Diaprepes abbreviatus. Classification (NCBI taxonomy): domain Eukaryota; kingdom Metazoa; phylum Arthropoda; class Insecta; order Coleoptera; family Curculionidae; genus Diaprepes; species Diaprepes abbreviatus. The sequence continues at coordinate 9,029,894 of JASJET010000129.1, forward strand.
TGCCTATCTATGTCACAGCTCTTTTTTTTAGGAACTAGAAAAGGTGTCGAGTTGTTAAAACTTAGTAGTAATCGACAAAATAACTATAGTTGTTGAAATTTCTACAATATTATAATTTAAATCTTATAATTTAACAATCGCTAGACGATGTAGCTTGGTCAAACTTCCTTATGCGACGTTGCATATATTTTTAAAATCATTTCAAATTTTATAGTGTGATCGAAAAAATAAAAATGAAATTGTGTTATACAATCTGAATTTTTGGACTAATTCAAAATTTTCAAAAATTGGCACTCCCAAACCGTAATGACTTTCACCAATAAAACCAACTCTTTATATTTTGAATATACTCTAAACAGTCAAATACTTCAACGAAGTTATTCTTTTAAGGACCTTGGAGTCACTTTTGACCCAAAACTTTCATTCACGAAACATATCAGTTTGATTTGTGGGAGTGCGGTCAAAATGTTGGGGTTCATATTGCGCAATTCTAATGATTTTAGCTATTTCAGACCTTAAAAACTTTGTATGTTAGTCATGTTCGGTCGAAGCTGGAATACGGTGCTGTCATATGACATCATATCTATGATAAGTACATTAGTCAATTAGAGGGAGTGCAAAGAAAATTTTTAAAATACCTGTCAGAGTGACGGAGTATTCCCTCAAAGGAGTATAGATGAAGAGCAATTACTGAGGCGATTTGGCATTTCATCTTTAATAAATCGCAGACATTACATGTTAGCCCAGTTTCTGAGCAAAATATCCAGATCTTATATCGACTGTTCTGATTTATTGTATCAAGTTAACTTTCATGTATCCCCGAGACCTGTTAGATCCTGTCCCATTTTTTCATTATCTAGCCCTGAAACAAATTTTCTTATAAAAACGCCTTTATTTCAAGCCATGAGTATCTTCAACAACACTTGCAGTGACATCGATGTTTACAGCCTACCCCCTAAGAAATTAACACAGGCTTTAAAATTAAGGTTTCTAATAAAAATATAAAATGTTTGCTTCTTGTGAATTGTTGTATGAATTAATCAATAATTTTATTTTCCTTATAATTTTGTTTAATATCATAGCAAAGTTGTATGTCATATTGTCTTATAAATGGATCTTATATGTTAGGCAATAAAGATTATTATTATTATTATTTATGATTTACAAGCCAAACGGCTTCGCACTCCCTCCAGGGATTATTCACTCATACCAGGCATACAAAGACACCAAAAGTACGAAGCTCTGTGGGAACCCTTTCCATATTATCGGGTCCTAGGTGACGTGGTCTGCTGTATTTCCTACGAACTTTCGGACGGTTCGCGCGGTTGCTAGGAGAATTGCTTTCTGCATCGGCTTATACAGATGCTCACTAAGGCCCAGTCCCTTGATGTTCTGCAGGAGGTCCTTTGGTATCACTCCAGTTGTTGACAGTATTATGGGAATCGTTTGGACGCTGTTCATTGCCCATTGTCTTCGGATTTGAACCTCCAGATCTCTGTATTTGGCGATTTTCTCGTTGTATTTTGGCCTTAGGTTGTTGTTGTTAGGTACAGCAATGTCGATTAGTGTAGTTCGCCTAGAAATTTTATCGATTAGTATAATGTCTCGTCTATTATGAGCTACTGTTTGATCCGTCAGAACCGTTCGGTCCCAATATAACTTGAACTGGTTGTTCTCAAGAAAAGGCTCCGGATTGTACTTGTAATAAGGCACTTTTCCTATCTGTAATAGGTTTAACTTTCCTGCTAACTCTTGGTGGAGTATCTTAGCGGCTGAGTCGTGTCTTTCCTTATACTCGGTTGCGGCAAACGCTTGGCATCCTCCAGTTATGTGCTGAATTGTCTCCGCTGTTCGACAGCCATATCTGCATTGGTCATTTTCTATTGAGGGATCTCTAATGATGAACTTCCGATAGTTCTTCATCGGAATAACCTGGTCTTGGATAGCTAACAAGAAGCCCTCAGTTTCCGGAAATATCTGTCCTGAAATCAACCAGTAGTTTGACGCTGGGTTGGCGACATTGTCCTGATTGACCTCATTTCGATGCCGTCCATGAAGTGGCTTCCGTATCCAGATTTATAACTTCTCTTGGTCTGTTTGGTGGTGTGCTCCCTCAACTGTAGCGGCGTTGAATCGTCTGCCTCGCATATTGCTCGATGTAGTGTGGAAGAGTCCGCTAACCTATGGAAATATGAACATAAGTTTATTATTTGTTGGTCGAGCTGCTTACCAATATCCACCAATCCTCTTCCTTCTTGGTGTCTTGGAAGCATTGTACGTTCAATAGCACTCCGAGGGTGATGTTTTTGTGCTTTTGTTAGGAGTGTCCTTATTTTTCTTTGTAGGTTTTGGATGTTTATCCTGCTCCACTTTACAATTCCAAAAGAGTAGCTCAGCTCAGAGCAAGCATACGTATTGAGCGCCTTAAATAAATTTCTACTATTTAAATTAGTTCGTAATACCCGCCTTACCTCCTGACAAATTCGGCTGTCAATTCGGCCTTCATAGTGCCATGGTCAATTCTTTTAGCCTGTTTCATACCCTATCTGGTTGAGTTCAAACGGTGTGATAGTGGGTTCATTGCAAGGCATTATTATTAGTATTACTATTATTATTACTTTCCTGCAGACCTGATAGTACTGAGTTAAACAGACTAAAAAAATGATTCAGACCAATACCTTTAAAGAGTCAATGGACTTCTGTGTTTTTAATTCGGTCTAATGATTTAACAATTGTAGATTTTCTTATTTACTCAGCACTTTTTGCAACTCAGCGGCAACATTAAAATTTAAAATTACTGAAAGCTACACAACAATGCCCTTAGCCTAGATAAAAACAATTGGAAAACAATGTAAAATATAAATACAAGTTTTTGTTTAATTTCCACTACATTTTGTAGCTTAGAAAACACATAATGCGTTTAACTACGATGAAGCTTTTTCGGATGTTTGATGTACTACGCAGATAGTACATCAAACATCCGAAGAAGCTACATCGTAGAGAAACGCATTTTGTGTTTTCTAAACTACAAAATATAGTAAAAATTAAACAAAAACTTGTATTCATGTTTTACATTATTTATAATGGATTTTCATCAAGAAAAGACAATTTTAAAAAAATGAACAACAGATCAGAAGCTATGTGAAAATTAAAATAATGATATGGAAATGAAGTTTAAAAATACCGAGAATTAATTTGAAAATAAACACTTCAACTATTGACTAAAATATGGCCGGACTTGCATTGTCTTTATTTTTATTTTTACGACGTTTCGATTAGGTTGTATCTCTAATCGTTATCAAGTATAAACTGAATGTTTTGTCTTAAGACTACGAGCTTGTATAGGGACTGTGTCCACTGAAGCGCAATGTTTCGCTTCACTGTACACACCACAATGATTTGATGTTACAAAGTAGTGGTTGCCAAAGATTAGGTATCTCAACACTCGGTTTACTGAAGACTTTCAAATGATACTACTTTATCAGATCGAACCACGTTACCACTGAACGGGGTGATGGACCTTTTGAAGTGTTGCCTGCGTAGTGCTTACTTTCAAGTAAAGGACAAGTTCTACGCTCAAGACGACGGGCTTCCGATGGGTTTTTCACTCTCTCCGGTTGTCGCCAATATATATATATATATATATATATATGGAATGGTTCGAAACTCATGCCATAGAAACGCCAACAGTAAAACCGCAAGTCTGGTTGAGATATGTCGATGATACTTTCATTTCCTGAAACATCTGAATACCATTCGACCTTTAATTAAGTTTACCATGGAAAAAGAGGTAAATGATCAATTGCCCTTTCTAAATGTCATGGTGAACCGTTCAAACGAAACTATCAAAACTTCAGTATACAGAAAGCTAAAACATACTGGACAATATCTTAATCATAGTTCTAATCATGCTGTTGTAACAAAACGAGGAATTATACACAACCTCTATAATCGCGCTATATCTATATGTAATAATGCCGAATCACTGGAAAAAGAAGTAGCAAATATTAAATCCGATTTACAACAGAATGGTTATCCGTTAAAACTAATTGACGATGTTATAAATAATTTTAGAATAACGAACACTGGACAGCAAGAAACACATTCCTTCTTCACAATTCCGTACATTAAGGGAACGTCGGAGAAAATAACATGAATTGCCAGTAGTTGTAATATAAAAACAGCCTTTAAATCAGGAAATACCCTTAGAGCTCATTTAACATAAACAAAACCTAAAACTACCGATAAGAAAGAATGTGTTTACAAAGTTCCATGTGAGTGTGGTGAAATGTATATTGGAGAAACCAAACGACCGCTAGAAGTTAGAATTAAGGAACATAAAACTCATACAGAAAAAGGGGAAACGTCGAGATCAGGTATTACAGAACACGCCTGGGATAAACAAGCCCATATAAAATGGTCTGAGGCTGCGGCAATATATATGGAAGCCAATATGAAAAAAAGAAAATTTGTAGAAGCAGCTTACATTAAAAACAATAATGGAATCTTTAGTAAACCGAGTGTTGAGATTCCTAATCTTTGGCAACCTTTACTTTGTAACATCAAGTCATTGAGTGTGTACAGTGAAGCGAAACTTTGCGCTTCAGTGGACACAGTCCCTATATAAGCTCGTAATCTTAAGACAAAACATTCAGTTTATACTTGATAACGATTAGAGATACAACCTAATCGAAACGTCGTAAAAATAAAAATAAAGACAATGCAAGTCCGACCACATTTTAGTCATTCTTCAACATTGTCTACAACATTCAAACAAATTTCAACTATTGTTGCACCGAAGTTAAAGAAGTCCTAAGTAAATAAATAAATCAACATATGTTAAATGAATTACTTTTTACTTTTTCAATGAAGGAAAAGGAACAGCTTCTCAAGGTTATACAAAGTTCATTCGCTATCATATCGTCTCAAATTCCTTTTCATGATATAAAACGTGTAATTATAAAAAAAATTACGTCTAGTGTCAATTATAAGCAATTAAAATTTCCGTGATATTATCAGACTTTTATTCTTATCAGAATTTTTATCTCCAGCCTGAATTTAGACGTGAAAAAGAAAAAAATATGCATAACCATATAGTGACATCAAGATTGATGGATGGCTGTTGCTAAGCACTTCACGTCTTTGAGAACTGTGGGAATACTTCTTGTTAAAGACAATCAAAAGATATCACTGGAAGGAATAATACGGACAGGAAAGATACTTTTAGAATGAAATATGCTTTTTTATATTTATCATAATAATAATTTGATAAACATCACGATCAAATAAATCCACTTTGTGACAAAATAAAAAAAAAATTTAATCCAAAAAATAAATTGTAAAGACTTTTTTATCCCCTGTCATATTTCCAAGATGAAAAAGTAAAAATTTCAAAACGACTAAGCTAGTAACTAGATATATATTTTTTATAAATTTTTATAAAGAACCACGAACACAATACATTGGATTCCATAGCGCCATCAAATTGGCTGAAAATATAATATATTATAGTCCATGATTTTCTCATCAAAAGTACTTATGGCCACAAAGCTCCAAAACCTATAGATTTCGAGATATTGAAAGTCAAAAAATGCGTGACCGGTCCTTTATTACACAGCACAACAAAATACAACTTTTTCTTCTTGCATGAAATATTTTAATGTTTGTTTACTAATTCGAGGTCACTTATTTTGAATCTATGCTCAATTTTATTGGATCAGCTTGAGTTTTTTGGATACAGCTAATTTCTTCGTTCTTACTTCTATATTGAGTTTGTTTACATTATCTATATCTATCATGCTCGCGTTTTACATAAATCTTTGTAATGTCTCAGGGGCGGATCCAGCCCCTCTCTTTGGGGAGGGGGGGCGGTGATATCACAAAAATATAGTATGGCAAGCGAAAGCAAATTGTCGACGAGGGGGGGGGATTCGGTTCTATTTTCCTGAACTCAAAGCTCTTGGAAAGGGGCGATCTCAATCATATACATTCCCATACTCTATTCAAGAACTAGAGAGAGTAATAAAACTGTTACCGAAATCTCCTAAAATCGTTAAGCCAGGGCATTTTTTCCTCAACGAAAAACTTATTACTATGAATGTTCATGATGCCTTAAAATATACTACAGGAAAATCTACTATGTACCGAATACTGAAGGAGAAGAAAACGACTGGAATTGTTAGTACTCCCAAGTCACATTCGATCATAGGCAGACGAAAAACCTCTTTGGAAGAAGAGATTTAAACTGCAATAAAAGGAGTTGTACATACATCTTATTATGAGAAGCAGATAACCGTCAACAAAATTCAAACTAAAATCAATGAAGATCGAGATTTACCTGAAATCAAAAGAACTGAGCTCTGGAAATTGCTCAGAGAACTTAATTTTTGCTGGGAAAAACAACATAGGAAATCGGTTCTTATAGATCGTCCGGAAAATGTCCCTTGACGAAGGAAATATCTCTCTCAAGTAAAAGGAAGAGTTGTTAGAAATAACACAACTTACAAAATTAGTAATTTATCAGTACTTTTGAAAGATCTTTTGGACTAAAGTTACCGCAGAAAATTTAGAAAAATCCATATAATAAAAGAATAAAAGAAAATGTGGAAACTCAGTCTAATAATCCGTGAAATAGAGAATTCAATTATAATTAATTTGGACGAAGATAGCGTCACTGACTTGGATTACGAATTAGATACGTAATGTTTACCAGCGTAAACACATTTATTATTTAAATATTTTTAACATATAAAAATTAATTACATTTGAATCCCTTTTTAATGTTTAATTGTAATTCTGCCGATGGTTTAAGAAATAAATAAACTGAAACGTCAAATGTCCTAAAAATGTTTTTAATTAATAATAAAATGACCGATAGCCCAAAAAAATTTTCACATTATATGGACGAATTTATTTTTTATATATGTTTAACTTCTTGTATTTTTGACAATGGGTATTTTGTAAGTATTTAAATTATAATTTAGAATTTTTTGAGAAAAAAAAAGTTACGTTTTATTCTGAATGTGCCTAAAACGGTTTCTATGCCAAAATTAAAAATTATAAAAATACTGTTGTGATTTGTGTTACATATGTCAAAATTATCTATATTTTCTAATGAATGTGGATTATTAAAAAATCATAAAAAATAAAACAATGTTATAAAGACTTTTTATTTTAAGTTTATTACCGAAATAATATTCTATGCAATAAATACTTAGTGATAAAATAAACCTCTTTCCAACGCCGATGACAAGGATTAAAATCCTTTTTAACACTTCATACATCCAAATATCTATTGTTATCCAACCCAACTGGTCTATTATTATTGACCGGTATTATTGACTATAAAATTTCTAACCCATTCCTATGAAAAATATATATTTCTAACTGATTTTGCCAAAGCCAGCGGACTAAAGAACACAGGTATTCTGCGAAGAAAAAAAAGCGTAAAAAATGATTTATTACTCTCTCTAGTTCTTGAATAAACTATAGTATAAGAGGCAAAATCGGATCTATTTTCCTGAACTCAAAGCTCTTGGGGGGGGGGCGATCGCCCACACCGCCCCCCCCCCTTGAATCCGCGCCTGATGTCTATCATGTCTCCGTCGAGAAGGGTTTGAATTAACGATCCAAATTGTTTTTGTTACATATGGGGTAGATATGTTTTTGAAAAATTTCGTTTCAGTTTGTCAGAGTTTATGAAACAAGCATATTTGGAGTGTTTTGGTTTTCCGTTGGAAACACATAACAAGTGGTGAGAGCCCAGTATTATATGCAAAATCTGTCTTGAGAAATTGCTTTTATGGACCATTAAGAAGAGAACCTCTCAAGTTCTAATCTCCAATAATGTATCATGAAACTGCTAATCATCACGATCACTGGATTTACCCCATATTAACATCTATTGCTAGGCATGTTAAGAGTTTAAAACATCCATTTTTATCGGTGCCATCTACATCTAAAGAAAATTCTGACGAATTGAATGAACTGAGCTGCGTGAGCAATGACGAGTTCGAGCCAGAAAATTTTTGGGAAGCGAGACCATTCAATCAAAAGGAAACTAATGATTTAATTAGAGACCTTGAACTGTCGAAAACTTCTTCCGAATCTTCTCAGTTGAAAGAGAGACATATTCATACTAAAGAAACTAAAATTTCTTATTACCGCACTCGGGAAAAAGACTTACGTCCTTTCTCCGCTGAAAAGGATGATTTTATGTATTTTACTGATATTTCTGGTTTTATTACTGCCATAGGCTTGCAAAGAAATGATACAAATGAATGGCTTTAATTTATCGACTCATCTAACTGCAGTTTGAAGTATGTACTATAGCATAACGGAAATAAACTTGGTTCCCTACCGATCGCACATTCAACCAAAGTTAAGGAAGACTACCCTACAATATCATTAGTCTTGAATAAGATAAAGTATAACGAATACAAATGAGTAATTTGCGTTAATCTTAAGATGGTTAATTTTCTTTTGGGATTACAATGAGGCTATACCAAATATCCTTGTTTTATATGTTTATGGGATAGCAGAACTAAATCTTAACATGGGACAAAAAAAGAATGACCTTCTGGGGAAGCAATAGTTCCAGGTAGCCGAAATGTTATAAACGTACCTCTTGTGGAACGAAATCGTATCATACTGACACCTCTGCATATTAAACTTGTTCTGATGAAACAATACGTTAAAGCACTAAGTAAAGACAGTGAATGTTTTAAGTATATTTCAAGGAAGTTTCCCAATCTGAGTTCAGAAAAGTTTAAAGCAGGCATGTATGCATCTTCCAGCCGATCGGTAGGGATATTGTTTGTGTAAATATTGTCGAACAACAAGAGCAAAGTAGAGAAGGGGCACTATCATGCATATATCATACTTCTCACCGAAGTAAAATAGGCAAATTTTCCGGTAGAACTTAAAATGTGTTTTGCAAAAAATTTAGATAAATATTTCCATTTATCCTGTCTGGAATCACAACAAGATCAATATGGTAGCGATCAATAATACCTGCCAAACATTTACTTTAAAGTTATGCTGATGGTGTGCTCCTTTGCTACTTTAATAAAATATGAATTTTCTTCCGCATAAACATGATTGTTGTGCAGAATAGTGACTTCAGATCTTGTAAAATACGCCTCATTAGTAAACAATTTTTTTCTGTCAAAATATGGATCACGAATTTTCTTGTTTCGAATAAATTCACAAAATTTAAGGCGCATGAAGGGATCAATCAGTAAAAGGTCCTGAATCTTTTTGACGTGATGTGAATGTGACAACTGTTCTTTCAAAATATCATTTAAAATAGTTTTAGGGATATATGGCGGGTACTAACACTTGGTTCTTCTTCAACTCCTTCCAAAAATTTCTCTTCGTTTTCGGCTGTTCGAGTTATTCGAATACGACCGCTATCTTCAATGATTTTTCAAAGCTCGACGTTTCTTGGAGATGACGCTCAATATTGGCAAATATTTGAGGTTTGGTATTCGGCGGTTTAAAAATATCTCCAAGTAATTTCTAACACTTCGACGCCCATTTGCTTCTCAAAACCCGTATACCAACCTTCTTGGAATGCGTAAAATTGTTCATGTTTAGTAGCAAAATAGGCTTAAAAAATTAGAATGTTGATATTACTTTAGTCGACTTATTAGACGTTGTACCCATATTTTCTTGACACCCAGTATAGGTAACGAACTTACTTCACATGATACGAAATTATGAAATAAATTATCGCTGCGTTGAAAAACTAATTTCATACATTCCCAAATCGATTTTCATAAATCTATTCATTATGTTATTTTTCTTAACATTATTTGGGAAAATGGTACATACACAATAGAAACAAACTAATTTATTGTTTTTTATTTCAATTTCATTGTTTCGTTCTTTACGTATAATTTTAAAAACAATGGCGTATCTATAAATTATGGGAAAAATAACAAATAAAATAATAATAATTCAGCAAATTGTACCAGAAAATATTTAAATTATTATTGATGAATGCCCACTATGATATTTTATCTATTACCTGAAAGGAAAGAAGACATGATTAACTGAAATTTGAACAACATCAAAACTTCCAACTAATAAAAACCAATTTTCATGCTGTAACGGCTAAATTCTATTGGAGTTAATTTTTTCTCAAATTTTTTCCAGAACTTTACTACGCGTGACTGATAAAATTGCTGAATTAGGATATTTTGTTGATCAGAAATATTACTTTTTTTACTGCAATACAGTGTGATTAACTTTTATTCAGGTAAAAATATATAAATATTAAGTTCAAATTGAAAAACATGTAACATCGAAGCCAGCGTGTAGATTTAAATACTATAACGTGCCAAAATCATTTTGATTATCAAACTGACAACATGTGTGCTCTTGCAAAAGCAAGAAAAAAAACATGGAATATTGTGTTCGGTGGAATGAGGAAAAGCTCGTCATAGGAAATGTCCTATTATGCAAAAGGGTAAGATTTGTCCTAGAATCGGATCTCGGTCCACTGACAGAGAAGGATATACTTGTGATATTCAGTCATCTCTACTTCAACATAACTAAATTTAACAAATCTGTGGTGGCGTCCGCTATAAAGGATGTTACCACATTGTTAAATAAATCATCACCCTCGCATATAAAAGGTCCTAAAGTGTATCGGCCTTATGTTTCACCGAGAACCCTATGTTTATCACCCAAACGCAGCTGTTTTACTGGAAAGACTTCTTTATCGCGTAAATTACCTACATTTACCAGCCATATTGGATTAACCCCAATTCTACTTTTAGCATCAAAATTACACCACTTTATGGAATCAATACAGGTCCCTAAAATGCTCACATTTCCTAAAATCTGGCAATCTACAGTCTGAATAGTCGAATTGTGGTTCTTTCTAAAGACCCATCAAGAAAACGGTTGGAATCAGCTTCCTTCCTAAAGCGAATTGAGAAGACTCGCTTACACAGGTGTAGTGGACATGCTGTATACATATAATAGACCTATTTGTAACAGCGACAATATGATCATCGTCAGTTCTTTTTCGTGGCTAGATTTGGGTCATCTTCATGGTTTTTAATAAGATCTTTTAGCGTTTCTAAGTCACAAGTCAATTTGCCGCCATAAAACGTAAACAACTTTCAATCATTGTAGTATGTGTACTAATGTATGTAGTGTGACGCATTTTTATATCGGGGGGAGCAGGTCGTGCTCTACGGATCTACTTCGTTCACGGCAGCGGAACATCGGTCAGTGGATATTTCTCATGCAGACAGTCATCGCTCAAATGCTCAGCACAGGGGTATCGGGTCGGCGATATCTACTTACATTTGGCATATCCCCGCTCTCTCAATTGATCAACGGTTTGACTGCCTGATGGTCAAAACATACACTCGGTGGTCGGTTGTCGGGCGCCACCCTCGGGATTCATGTGGTCAAAGGCCCACTTATGCACCGGGCGTGGAGAAACGGCAAGCCGGGGGTTAATTGTGCGTATTAGTGCTGGCTGCCGGCTGCCAATTCTTATATGTAATGTTAAAAATGGGACTAGGTAATGAAACAAACGGTTATAAAACATCCTGTATCCTGTATTCCATTTTTTTATACAAAGACATGGCCTAAAACTAACTTACAATCTAAGATGGACAATAAAACGGTCTGAAGGGCAAGAGTATGTTTTGAGAGCTGTTCACGGTAGCTCATACTGTTCGGTTGCGCTGAAGACGGTAACCCGGCGGTATCATTCACGACGCTATTCACGTACCTCGTACTATACGGTTGCGACGCTATTCACGACGACTTGTACGCAAATTATCGCATCTCGTATCTAAAATCTGCGTTTACGGTTCACGGCGCTTCGTATTAAAATTCGAACGACGGCGGTATACACGATATGTAACAATAACTCGGCATCGTTCGGCGATAGCGGTGTCTCTACACGGCGACGGTGATCTATATACGCGGCGGCGGCGACAAGCGTCGGGGCGGCAGTTGTTTAGCGCAATTGTCAACGGACATCGGAGGGCATCTGGTGGTAAAACACATTCCTGGTCAATACGGAAACAAAGATAATATTGACGGCATTTAGTGCGTATGTGTATCGGTGACGGTAGGAAGGAACGAAAGGAACTGACGCTGCCTGTTCTTATAAGGGTCCTCGACAGCGTCAGCAGGATGGAACGACATTGCCCGTTCTTATAAGGGACCTCGACAATGCCGACCAATAGCGGTAGGAAATTAGGAAAGGGACCGACACTGCCCGTTCTTATAAGGGTCCTTGGCAGTGACGGTAGGATGACACAACATTGCCCGTTCTTATAAAGGTCCTCCGCAATGCTGGCCACTAGAGAGGTAGGACGTAAGGAAGGAAGTGTATGGTAAAACACCATATACACACAAGCCTAGCCTCACCTACATTGCTACACCAGGAAGGCGCTGCCCGGCAGGCGACCCAGTCCAGTCCGTTCGGACTGTTGGTCCGGGTGGAGAACGTGCAGTTCTCAGCGAAATAATGGTCTGCTCAGGCTTAAATAGACGGCCCGAGCTCCCACTACGCTGACGTGTGATGACGTGCGGTGATCGCGCATACAATACTGCTGTATGCGGCGCGCGATTACTATGGTCGGACGCTCTGAAAATCTCGGAAAATGATATTTCCCGGCATAGCGCGGTAAATCTAATTATATTCCGGTAATATTGAAACTTTAAGCAATCTTTTCCCGCAAGAATCAGATTTTTCGGATGTAAAATAAATAAATAAAATCCCGGCGAACATACTCATGCCCAAAAATATAGTAACTTCGTTACAGTAGAATCATTAAGTTTGCCACTTACAGTTGTACCAACGTAAAAAATAACATATGCGCACAGTTTAAATTCATATTAAAAAGAACTTCAAATCAGTCACAGGGGTATCTTCATATGAATATTAAAACTGTAGGAAACTACACATAAAATCTTCTTGGTAGTCATGAAATATTATTTTATTTTTCTATTGATATAAATTCATCTTTTTTAGCCAAATATAATCAAAAATTTATAACTCGGTCGGTAAATATGTAACCCGCCCAGAATCGCCTTAAAAACGTCTTTATAAGGACTATTTACATTTCAAAGTTCTTTAATTTGCTTTCAGTCCCTTACAATGTCCAATTTAGCTTTTCTTTTTCAGCTGATCGAAACCTTTTGTAAATAAAACTCGCCCATCTACTTTGATGTATATGAGATGTTGCCTACAGGTTTGATTGGAATTTTAGATTTAAAGGGACGTTCAACAAATGGCAATAAGATGCTTTGTCTTCGTTTGTTACAACCTACGGACATTGTATATCAATTCAATTGTGGCAACAATGTGATACTATTAATGTTGTCTATTTATCTTTGGCTAAATTGTTCGACGATTTTTAAGCTCATCTCTAAGTGTATTTCCAATAAAATAATTCGCAAAATAAAATAAAGCAGAACCAAGAAATTAATTTAATTTTTAAAATCTTTCTACAAAGCCTATGTAGATCATTGCTATGTACATTTGTATTATTGTTAACCTATTGGCCCATAAACACGCTCCAATTTTCTTGGACCAGATTTAAGCCTTAATAAAGTGTAAAGGGGACTACGATGAGTTTCAGTTCACAATAAAACATTAATTTTGCTTATCTCAGAAACGGTTGCCAGAAGCGACACCTATTTGGTAACATCTTTTGGATAAAAAAATCAAGGAATGAGGTACAATAAAGTTATGAAGCTTTACATATAGGCGAGGTGCTGCTGGTGGCGACCTCTCTAATGTACATCGAAACTATAATTAGATCTTGATTTCTCATACTTAAACTCCAACTGTTAACTTATGTGCCTTTGTAGTCTCAAAATAATTAGGCAAGGATGTCGCAAATGCAGTATCGTTAGCGAATAAATATAGTATACTGTAATCATCTTTCGGAATATTAGCAGTTGAACAGAGTGGGGGACAGAGGGCAACCTTGTGGAGTTTCCGCTATAATTTGCCTTACGGAAGACCCAGCGTCGTCTGACGACACCACAAGAAAACTTTAGACTAATCTTACTCAGAGACGGATCCAGGCTCTCTCTTTGGGGGGGAGGGGAGAAGATATAACAAAAGTACAGTATGGCAAGCGAAAACAAGCTGTCAGGGGAGTGGGGGAGACACCAGCAACATTCCCATTTTTAGTGTAAAAGGCAGGGTCGGGTTTATTTTTCTGAAGAAAGAAAAAACAAGTTGCCAGCTGAGGGGGATGCCAGCAGCATACACATTCCTAGTATAAGAGAGAGAATCAGGTCTATTTCCCTGAACTCAAAGCTCTTGTGAGCAGGGGGCTATCGCAAGAAAACAAGTTGTCAACGGTGGGTGGCAGTGCCAGCAGCATACACATTCCTAATATAAAAGGCAGAATCTGTTCTAGTTTTCTGAACTCAAAGCTCTGGGAAGGAGGGGGGCGATCGCAAGCATACACATTCCTATACTCTATTCAAGAACTAGAGAGAGTAATAAAACTGTTATCGAAACCTCCAACGTACATGCTCCAGTGCCGCAGGTCACTATGGCCTGCCGAAAATCTAATTATATTTAATTATATTTAAATATTATAAGCTCTCATAAATTTACTGCAACAATAAAATTTCTGATAGTTCAATTTAATTTCTGTCAGTGAATAAAGTACACCTTACAGTGTGTCCTTAGTGATTTATCTTGTTTGCACTTGTTTTTACATATTATTTGAGATTAGTGAGATACTCAAAAGATATGGCTTCCACTTCTATATTTATTCCAAAATCGTTAAACTAGGGTATTTTTTCCTCAACAAATAACTTATTACGGTGAATGTTTATGATACCTTAAGATATCAATATCTAGATAATAATGTTAAAAGCTCTGTTGAGATGTATTCCAACATGACAGGAGTTGAAAAATCTACTATATACCGAACACTGCAAGAGAAAAAAACGAGTGGAATTATTGATACTCCCAAGCCACATTCGATCACAGGCAAACGAAAAACCTCGTTGGAATAAGAGAACGAGAATAAAAAGCACATCCCAATCGTCGACAAAATTCTAACTAAAATCAGTGAAGATCACGAAATTACAAGAACTGAACTCGAGAAATTGCTTAGGCAGCTTAATTTTTGCTGGGAAAAACCAAATTGAAAATCTGTTCTGATAGATCGTCCGGAAACTGTCCGTTGAAGAAGGAAATATCTCTCTCAAGTAAAAGGTAGAGTTGCTAGAAATAACACAACTTACAAAATTGGTAATTTAACTGAACTTTTGAAATATTTTTTTGAATAAAGTTACTGCGGAGAATTGGGAAAAATCCATATAATACAAGAATGAAACAAAATGTGGAAACTCGATATCATGATGGGTGAGATAGAGGAATCAATTATAATTAATTTGACTAAAGATAGTTTCACTGACTTTGATTAGGAATTAGATATGTAATGTTTACCAATGTAAACACAATTTATTATTTAATTTTTTTTTTTGTTGTATTTTGTTGTGTAATGTTGTTTTTATAAATTTTTATTTTTTTATATATTTTTATTTTAGTGCGTCCCACTCTTTAATTTTATATATATTTAATTCCAATTAGCCGTAAGTTTTTTATTATTGTATTTTTGTCTTTTTCTTAAACATGTTGAATTAACTTGTTGGGGGAGGGGGTTCAATCGCCCCCCCCCTTTGGATCCGCGCCTGGTCTTACTGGGTAATTTGAAATTCCCAGCCTTATTAGTTTGATTACATGCCAATTGTTCCACAAATTGTCAAAGGACATGCTCATATAAAAAAAAATTGCTCCCGTGTGAAATTTCTTATTGAAATCTTGAGTGATGAACCATTCTGGTGTTCTGCAGGACGCTACTGACTGTCTCTGAACCTGAACTGCTCCGAAAGCTAAAAAATCGGTCAGGTGGAAAAGAACTTTTTCTATTATTTTCCCTAGATTTGAAAGTAGGCTAATTGGCCGGTAGCTATTAATGCTGATGGTACTTTCTAATCTGAGAGAAAATGACTAGATTGTAATGCGACGTTGATTATACCAACAATAGCTGAAAGAGTCTTGTCAGACAAGGAGCTCATTTGAGAGGTAAAAAACTTAAGAATATTAAAGGCAAAATCTCCTATTTTTCGTTCAGTCTTAAAATAGAATTAATTCTTCTTCAAACGCTAAATAAATTTTTTAATTGTTTAATTTCACATTGCATTTACAGAAAAACAGATGTTTTAATAGGCGATTTTGTTTCGATGAAAATGGACGGGTTGATGTTTATTCTGCATCAGAATTAGAATACCTGTTTAAAATAGGGCATAATGAATAAAATACAATATCCCACTTTTGTGAGTATATTTTACACTTTTTGTTGATAGCACATCAATAAGATAGTATTTCTAAGCTAAGATTAAACGATTAGAATAATTATGATTTATGATAATTTGCTAGCTTCTTTTTGTTCTAATTTTTTAGAATTATAACTAGGCAATCAGTGAAGCAACTGAAAAAATTTTCGACGTGTTAAATAGCTTCTGACCGAGCCTCGAAATTTCAAATAAAAAATACCTTTCTATTTAATATTTTATGGTTGCTTTCTGTCATTAATTATGTGAAATGTCAAACATATCCCTGCAGTACTTTAAAATCTTTACCCTGTGTATGTGTTTTATACCTATAAAAACTGAACACTAGAAAATTACTAGTGTTAATAATAGTCACATATTTTTTATTTATTTAAAAGGATTTTCTGTGACAAAACTTTTTCATTTAGATCTTAATCATTTTGTCTCAGAAGCAAAAAATAAAATAGCAGAGTATTTGAGCCCATGTTCGTCAGTGATTTTGGGGAAATATTGATATTCTGTTAGATATTAATAAATATTGAAACTGAGTATCGTTAACAATGGAGCCAATGGTTTTAATACTGTGCATTTTAAAATAACAATTACGAAAACTCTATGGTAAAATATAATGTATTCAAATTGTGTCGTAGTCTAAATTTAATTCCATCTAGCAAATAACCCTAATTACATTTTTTATTAACTCTGGTCTATATATTTTTATTTCACAAATTCTATCGCAAATATTTTAAGAATTTTCGAGCCTAATTTTTATTTTTATTTAAATTAATTCATCTCCTTTCAGTCACTTATCGTAAAAAATCAATTTTAAAATAGTTGTTAAAAGCTGAAATGTTCATAAAAATATTTACATAAGTTTTGCAACCGATGTTCTTGGCCTCCTTTTGAAACTTGACGTTACTTAATTGCCATTTCTATTTTATATTTTGAATATTTTTTAATTTTTTTTTTCTAAGTCGTAAACGCAATTTTTTATCTGTCTTATTTTTAGCAGAAAATAATTATATACTAAATCTGTCTTGACTCACAGAAATTGTATCGATCTATTTTAGAACCTAATTTTTAGTATGATAACGGAAGACAGGTATATATATATATATATAATCGAATAGTAACAATTTGGAAAATCTTAAATTTATTTTTAAGATAAGAACACTACTTTACAGCCAATTTGCGACTGTAATACAAAAGGCAGTCCTTTGTTTATTTTTGATCTCTAAATGCGTAAATGATGATAAAAAATTCCTAAGACGAAAGATTTTTGAGTTATGATTTTTTCAGCAAAACGGAATGAGTATTTTAATCACATTATTTTAAATCATAATTTGTAATATACCGGGGCGCGACGTTGCCAAATTTATGTTTTCCTTAAATTGGGGAAAGTGTGCACAAACTGGTAACACCACTTGAGGGTGTCTAGGGGTGACAAGTCAACCACGAATTCTCAAATCCATTTAAACCCATGTAATTCACAATTTCACTCTGCCTCGTAGTTGAATCTGCTTATAGATGGCCCCTGCATACAAGCGTACGCGGTCGCTTTTCGAACTTCTGATACCCGATGTTTTTAGAAAATACCAGAAGTACGGAACGGCTATAAAAGCAGTTGGCAAGCAGTCGTATCATCAGTATTGATTTAGCACGAGTAGTGGTCAGTATTAGATAGAGATGCAAAATGCGCGAACAGGCCAATAATAAGAGCCTTGTATTAATGTTATCTTTGTGTTGAATAAAGTAAGTTGACGCCTGTAAACGTAGTATCACACCTCTGAACCGACGTATGCGACAGTATAAAAATTTCTAAAGTACAGAAACGTTACTGTGTTAACCCCTTGAATAGTTTTTGCTACATGTGTGCTGAGTTTACCCCTAAATCGCGAAAAAGGACAATTAACAAAATGACCAAAGTAGCTTATCATAAGTATTTTGGATGTGTTATTGGCGATCAAGATCGGGACTGGTCTCCTCACAAATATTGCCAAACCTGTGCAGTAAATCTAACTAACTAGTTAAATGGCAAACGCTCTTCTATGCTTTTTGCAGTTCCAATGATTTGGCAAGAACCAACAAATCATTTTAATGACTGTTACTTTTGCATGACCAAAGTGTCAGGTTGTCAATAAAGAGCAAATGTAGTATTGAATAAAGTTATTCCCTCAGCAATAAAACCGGTTCTTCATGGAGAAGGTTTACCACTTTCAGTGCTCCCGGCAAAATGGGAGGAAGATTTAGAAATGTATAATGATAAGGCAGGACCCGATAATGTATCAGAAAACGACGATTCTTATTTTTCCAAAAGTGAAAAGCACCCCATTTAATGGAACAACCCGAATTCAATGATCTAGTTTGGGACCTCCACTTGTCCAAAGAGCATGCTGAAGTATGTATGTATGACAAGGGTCGAAAACGTGCTGTTTGGTGGACGATCTGCCATAGGTACCTTTATCGATTCGATAACATGTCTCACGATTCGATATAAATGCTCTATAACGACAAGGCTCTGAACCGACAGTAGTCGCCTGGATCAGAGTAATGTTAACTAAAAGAATAATATATGCTGAGCGTAACTGTTAAAGCATTGTCAAGTAGGGGTTATCCACAGGCAGGAGTGCTATCGCCTTTGCTGTGGATCCTTGTGGTGGATAGCCTGTTGAGTGAACTGAATGATGCCGGTTTGTATACACAGACTTTTGCTGATGACCTGGTCATTTTGTGCCCTGGTCGCCATATCTGGGACCTGGAGGGGCCAATGATGCGGACTCTCCGGATCGTAGAACGGTGATACGGCAGGGAGGGGCTCGAAATAAATCCGGACAAGGCCGATATGATACTCTTTACAAAAAAGAGGAAAATGGGGAGACTTCCCACTATTACATTGGTGGGAAGGAATCTTCAACTTAAGAGGGCAGTTAGATACCTGGGAGTAATTCTGGACTCACGACTCAGCTGGAATGATCATATTGAGGCTCGAACCAAGAAAGCCATATGTGCTTTCTGGGCTTGTAAACGAGCCTTTGGTTGTAAATAAGGACTGACACCTAAACTACTTTTTTTGGATATACGCTATGGTGATCTACCCCATGATAACGTACCCCGCTAGTGTAAGGTAGCATAGTACCACAAAACGCAAACACATTCTTCAACTTGATAAAGTTCAAAGAATGGCTTTTGTGGCAATATTGAGTGCGATGAGAACTGCTCCCACCAGGGCTCTGAACTGAGGTGTGCTAAGAAAAATATAAATGGGCCTATTGCATGGCGTATTTAGAAGTTTCTCTCCTTAAGAAGGAAAAGAACTACGAATTGTGGTGAGATTATTGACAGGTCATTGTCACCGCATGGGCCATCTTCATAGAATCGATGTCGAAGGCGACCCGACGTGCAGATGATGTTTGGAGGAGGTTGAAACTGTTGACCATGTCTTCAGAGAGTATCCAGCATTCAACAGACTGAGACAGAGATATTTCGGAGATACAATTTTGTTACCGGAAGCAGTTAGGCAAGTTCAACTAACGAGCCTGCTTGGATTCGCAAAGACGATCGGCCTCGAATAACCTGCAGCTATGGTGGGATGTAAAGGGCCCAATTGAGGACCAGGCATCGATGATCTAGTATCACCACCCCTTTTTCATTCATTCATTCATGCTGAAGTATTAGGGTCTAGATTACAACAATGGAATTTACTAGCCACTGAAAGTTTCTTACTTGGTATAGAAATATACACTGTTTCGTAATGATTTATATGTCACATTCAACGGTCCACCACGTGTTCAAATACTTTTTTAAAGTTAAAATCTGCGTGAACTTTCACTAAAACCTAAATCCAAAAAATGTTTGCAATAGTGCGTTTACAAACGTACAAACACTATAATATTTTGTCTTTCTAGTATGTCAAAACGTTATATCAAATTAACTCCAAAGCATACTACTCCGAAATGACAGGTGTTACCAGAATACCGGCTCCGAACCGGATACTGTCAAGAGCGGAAGACATCTGCGCCTTGCAACATAGCAACCCGCTGACTAACTGTACCCGCGCTATTTGAATACCATCGGATAGATTCTGTGGGTAGTTTTTAGAGGTCCATAGATCTTAGAGGGATGTTTTTCGTGAAACCGAAAAATTTCAATTCAATAATGTCTTCTGTAAATTTCGGCCCTTAATATTGAATACATATCTTAAAAATAAACGCCATTTCAAACAAATTTCTGTCAGCCTGGTTGCTGTATCTTTATTAGGAAGGATAATAATCGACATCGAATTTTCAACTTTGAGCTCGATTTTCTCGGAAACTATTCAAGGCATTTAATTATAAATTAAAAAAAATGAAATTTTCCGAGAAAAAAATTATATTTCGACAACTAGTGGCGCCATCTATAACTTTAATTATATCAGTCGATAGGTTTTTCAATTATTTACAACTTTTGTTTGAAACATTTTTTCGTACTTCCCTTATTTTACAAGATAAACTCGAAAAACTAAAAAAAGTGACCATTTTTTGGCCGCAATTTTGTAAGCCGTGGACCGTATGAATTTCTATCGAAGTATGTTTTTAGTGATATCAAAATATATCCTTTTCAGCAATAAAATCGCTAGTTACATTTTTTTCCCTATAAAAGTTTAATTTCCATGGACTACTATATAAAATCGCCTCTCTGAATATGCTAATAGAATTTTCACAAACTCTATATTAATACAAATATTTTGAACAATCCACAATGGCAAACAATTGCAATCGAACTATAATTTGTGCGTTCTAAATAAATACATTTCGCAAATCAAAGCGAACAAATGTTTATCAAACTCACGCAAACAAACAGAATGTTCGAGTAAATCCCAAGCCCTCTTGATTGAGTATATCCCACGAGATTTCACTAATATTTTTCTTCTTCTACATGAAAGTTTTTACTTAAGATTTTTCTAAAGCATGGAATTTATAGATACTACCTACAAGAAGTTTGAATGGCTTACTTTTTGGAACATGTCGAGAAGTTCAAATAAATAGTTGGAAATTTTGGCGGAAACTACCTATTAAAAAACTTGTAATAGAGAAACTTTAATCCGTGTAAAATTGAATTTTTTTAGGACTCTAATAAGAAAAATTTTCCCAAAAAGTTCTGTAGGTTTAATGATCTACCACAAATTATCATTCTGTACAAAATATACCTTAAAGACGTATACCAGTAAATTAATTTTGCTTAGTATATAAAAAATAATTTATTTATTTATTTATTTATTTATTTATTTACAATAACTGCCCTACAGGTCCTGAGACCCAACTACAAGGCAGTTATTACACAAATAATACGTAAACGAACAATTTTAAATTAGCATCAAACGACAAAAATATATATCAATTTAAATACAAATAAAAATTTAACTACAATAATTAATTCTAACACTAAATGTACAATACAATGCTATGCTATCTACTTTCATATACAAAGGTGAACATACAATTCAATTAAGGATGAGAAAGAGAAAAAAAAACAGAAATGCCAAGGTCAATGTGCCAAAATCCCGCAAACAGTTCCTAGAGATGAGCTGAATATGTCAAAGCTATTACTCTTGTTATAAATGTCGCACATGGAATATAGAGGCGAAAATTTGAGCACGTTAGTTCTAGGAGTTCTGAGATAAAATACGTTAAAATTTCGGCAATTTATACGAGGGATACTTAAGTTTATTCTAGCTAAAATATTAGGACAGTCAATAAAATTGTTAAGTACCTTATAAAGAATTGTTAGTAAGAAAAATTCCCGCCGTACCTTTAAAGATGAAAAGTTGAATTTCTGAAGCAATAGTTCATGTGAAAAACCTTGCGTAGGATAAACCCCAAAGCTCTTAAGATTGAGGTATTTCAAAAACCTTCTTTGGACCCTCTCCAAAGTATTGACGTGGGTATTGTAGCCTGGGGACCACACAACTGATGCGTATTCTAGTTTAGACCACACATACGAGAAATAGAGAAATTTGATGACGTCAGTGTTATTAAAATCGCGAGTACAACGCAAGATAAACCCAAAAACCCTTGAGGCCTCAGAAACGATATTATTCATATGAAAAGAAAATGAAAGCTTGGGATCGTAAGTGACTGCGAGATCTTTAAAAAGATCTGCCCGCGAAAGTAGCACGGTATTCAACGAATATTCATATCGAAACCGAATTTCGATAATAGATCATAATGAAAATTTTCTTTTTTTATAATTGTTTAAGTCATATTCTATGCTATAGTATAATTTTCATTAACTTTACCGTCAAAATTTTTGGGAATTCAATTTTCAAAGATGTAAAAACTTGTACAGCTTTTAGGAAATCAGGATATTGAAAATTTTCTTTCAATTATTCTACCATTTGTGAATTAGATGAGGTTGAAAAAAATTTAAAATTAACTTTTTGAAATATACAGACTTCTTTTTTTGTAATAAAATTTTCAGCTTACCGTGACATTTACTGACACATCAATTGAAAGAAATGACATAAAATTTAAGATAAACTGCATTAAAATTTGGTAACGTTGCAGACCGCGCTCTTCAGATATTTGAATACATTCAATATGAAAACTTTGATATATATATATATATATATATATATATATATATATATATATATATATATATATATATATATATATATATATCGCATTTGTTGTCTTGTTTGCTGTTTTTTGATTTTCAATTCAGCTTTATAGGATGCAAAGGCGAGGTGATGCTTTGTACCGAATCCGGTGGCCTGACGAGTCCCATATTAGAACGAAACAGCGCTGTCGCCATCTTTCGGACCCGGAGTTTTTCCATACTTTGGAGTGCTCCTCACTTTTTAACACGAGAATGATGTGGATTGACAAATTTCACGTCCGCTTAGCCAAGTAACCTTCTGTGAATAGCACTCTTTTAAAACTAAACTAATTGATTGTTGAAAAACTAAGTAGTATTTTACCTCCACAATAATTGATGAATTCAATAGACAACAAAAGACCAAATTTAACAAACTTTTTAATTTAATAAAAAAGTTAATATACTTAAATTAAACTAACTTAAATCTACCAACATTAAAAATATTAAATCTCACCTACGTTGGTTCAAAAATTTAACAGACATTGACATGCTCAGAGAGGTCATTGACTTGATTTCTCTTGGTCCAAAATTCGGTCTTTATCCATCTAGGACTCAAATTAAGATCTCTTCATTATTGGTTGATTTAAAAAATATTATAGTAAAATTTGATGATAGACAGAAGGATTGCTCTCGTTCTCAATACACTAATATTATTACAAATTTTTTACATAAAAATGATAACAATAGCCCGTTTCTGTCAAACATTTATAACAGAAGTAAGCTCTTTTTAAGGAACTACCCTGATTTATATATTCTACGTAGAGATAAGGGTAATGTAACTGTAGCATTGAAAAAATATGAATATTTGTCAAAGAGACAAGAATTGTTAAACGATACCAATTATTATAAAAAATTAAATCACAATCCTACTTCAACTTAAAGCTAACAAATTGGTTAAATCATAACAACTTATGATATAGTATGTCCTAGATTTTACACCTTGCCTAAAATTCATAAGCCAACTTTATCAATGCGGCCCATTGTCTCTTCAATTAATTGTCCAAATCGTTCTATAGCTAAAAATCTTACTAATATCCTGACTGCAGCTTACAATTTTAATAATGAATTTTATGTAAGGGACTCCTCCTCATTTGGCACCTTCATTAATAATTTTCAATTACCTAGTAACTATATAATTGTTAATTTCGATGTAGTATCCCTAATTACCTATTTACCTTTAGAAGCTATTCTTAAGAGCCTTCGTGAGAAATGGGACGACATATCACAGTACTGTGGAATCGATTATGACTTCTTTGAGTAACTCGTGGAATCTGTTTTCGATTCCAACGTATTAGTGTTGAATGATAACTATTAAAAACAGATTTTTGGAACACCTCTCTAAAATCTCTTCCATTTTAATCAATTATGTGCTGGATGATCTGGTTAAGGATTGCCACCAATACATGCATTTTCATATTCCATTCGTTAAGCAATATGTAGATGACTTATTGCTTGCTGTACCTGCGGGTAGAATTGAGATAGCTCTTGAGTTCTTAAATTTTTTTAATCCTCACATTTAATTCACAGTTGAGGAAGAAACTAACAATAGTATCCCGTTTTTGGATATGTTAGTTATACGTACGATGAAAACCCTCTAAAAACTAAATAGTATAGAAAACCATACTGTTCTAGATAGATATCAAAATAGCAAAAAAACAATTACCTACACTCTCTAAAATTTATTCTAAAACTGAAACGCCGTTACAGCTAAATGAGGCGTCCAGTATAGTTTATAAGGTTCCCTGTTCCAATTGTCAACTAGTTTACATAGGCCAGACTTGCAGAAATCTCAAAGGCAGACTTACTTACTTACTTACTTACGATCGTAGTGACATTAATACAGGTTTGCTTGTGCTCTGGCTGAACCCTGGTTTGGAATATTGTTTCTTGACTATAAACATATATATATATATATATATATATATATATATATATATATATATATATATATATATATATATAAATATATATATATATATAGTATATATATATATATATATATATATATATATATATATATATATATATATATATATATATAAGCCAGTTCAGCCAGAGGACAAGAGGGCAAACCTATATTAATGTCACTACGATGGTAAGTAAGTCAATATATATATATATATATATATATATATATATATATATATATATATATATGTTTATGCGGCGTTCACGGATTCCTCGGGGTGAGATGCAATAGCAATGGATATATCCACATTATGCCGTTGTAGTGCTGAAATCACATTCAGCAAACGTACAACTATATGCAGCTCCGTGTATGAATGAAGTAAAATGCGAACAGTAAATGTAAACTTCGTTCCAACCATATTCTTTCCGTGTTAGAGGTTGCACAGTTGGAACAAATTGCTAAGGATCATAATTTACCCTATTCCACCACCATCGAGATGATGGCCTATTTGTACCACCATACCGAGAAGAAAATCAAAACTTACCCTCCCCGCCACAGTGATACGTCACCCCGATGAGTCTAGTAGAGACGAAACATGTACTTCTGCCATATCACTATGGCAGGGAGGATAATTTTTGACTTTCTTCTCGGTATGGTGGTACAGGTACGCCATCATTTCGATGGTGGTGGAATAGGATAAATTGTGTTCCTTAGCAATTTGTTCCAACTGTGTAACCTCTAACACGGAAAGGATATGGTTGGAACGAAGTTTGCATTTACTGTTCGCATTTTACTTCATATACTACCACTATATTTCCATTTCTTTTAATGAAGCCTCTAGGTATAGTGCTGTATATAAAAAGAACCTGTTGGTTCATGCAAACGAAAATGTTATTAACAGATATTTCTCAATTAAAACTCTAATCGTATCCAAAATGAGTCCCAGGTATCAATATAAAATTAATCTTTTTTATTAATGTAAGTTTGAACATAAAAAACTCCATGTTTTAGAAATTAGATTCCAGAATCTATATTTATTGATGATTTTTTTCTGATTCACTAACGTATTTTAGGAAATTTATTATACAAGACCCTTTACCCTAAACCCTGTTAACAGGGCCACGTATACCTTCAACAAACAAAAAGTTCTCAAAATATGCAAATTTAACTTTCTTGCCTAAGAACAATATTTACTGAACATCAAAATAATTATAATGTAATTGGAAAACTTTTGTTATTATGTATCTTTCATAACTCGAAAATATAGTTTTAACATTCAAAAGACATCTTTAATTAAAGAAATGGATGTTGCCGGTTCTTACATTTAGTTCCATTAAAACATGTTGACAAAGTATAACGACCCAAAAAGTTAAAGTAAAAAACTTTTTGGAAAGACTAGTTTCAGGTTCAAGACGTGATTACCTTAATATAGGGTGCAGTCACCACTGTTATTGATAATTGACTCACAACACCGAGGCATGCTGCTAATAAATTTTTTTATATTTTACATATTTCTACACCTAGTTGTTTTAGAGTGCATAAAGTGTAATGAAACAAACACTAATTATTTTATGCTGATTCACGTAAAGTATATTCCACCGAAAGGAGGAATTAAATAAACACCCTGTATATAGATTTCAACAATGTACACTGAAACAGTATATATCTTATATTACCACCTTAAAAAATCTAAAGAAAATGTATGAAATTATTCACCAAAATCCTTGAAGGTATAATAACTGACTATTGCAGAATATCAGAAGAACAGCAAGGTTTCCGCAAAAACAGATCTACAATAGATGCCATATTCATCGTAAGAGATATCTATTGATTTACTAAGCCGTGAATGAGTGCTTTATAGATTTCACTAAAGCCTTTGATAGGGTGAGACTGGATGATATTCTGCAAATAATGCGAATTAAAGGCATCCAAAACAATTTAATTAACATAGTTGAACAGCTAAACTCCAACACCACAACACAAATCTCAGTAAGCGGCAACCTAACTAAGGATGTACCGATAGCGTCGGGTATACGACAAGGGGACTCTCTGAGTCCATTACTGTTTAACATAGTGATGGATCAAATAATTCAGAACGTCAAAAGAGCAGCACCAGGGTTCAGAATGAATACCGAGGAAATAACAATAATATGTTACGCTGATGACGCCGTCATAGTCTCGGAAAATGAAGACGACCTCCAAAGACTTCTATTTGCATTCCACACCATAAGCAAGCAATTCAATATGAAAATATCCATCGATAAAACTAAGTCAATTGTAATAAGCAGAGTGCCCTTAAGATGCTAACTAGTAGTGAATGACAAACCAATAGAACAACTCATGACCTTTAATTACTTAGGAGTTGAGATATCCGCAAACCAAGACAGAACAAGAGAAATAAGAAACCAAGTAAACAAGGTAAATATAATCTCAGGAAGCCTGGCGGATATAATATGGCACAACACATACATGAGCAAGAACGCAAAAACAAAAATCTACAAGACCTGTATTCGACCGATAATGACGTACGCAATAGAGACGAGAGCTGACAACACAAAAACAAAATCAATTCTAAGAACTGCCGAAATGAAAGCACTAAGAAGAATATCGGGATACACATTAAGAGATCACATACGCAATTCAACAATGCGCGAGGAACATGGAATGCAGGATATAGTAAGATGGGGACGGAAGCGCAGAAGAGCCTGGAATGAGCACGTAGGAAGAATGGCGCAAAATAGGATAGCGAGAATCGCCCGAGATGGAACACCGGAAACCAGAAGACCAATAGGTAGACCACCTAAAAGATAGAGAGAGTCCTGGATTTCAACATCAAATGAGATGAATGATTGAGTTGGAAAAAACAGGCTGTAAGCCTATAACAAGAGGAAGAAGAAGAAGAAGAAAAGTAAATCAATTATTGTTCTTAAACCTAAACTATGTTTTATTAATTTTTAGTAGTTTAAATATTTTCTTGAAAATATATAAACTCAAACAATTTGTGACGACATAAACTAAAAAGATTGTGCCCTATTTTAATATTTACAAATAAATAAGTCGATGAAATTGGATCCTGGTTATGTTTTTAAAACCCAGGGGAAAAGTACAAAGGGTGATCTTAACATGTAGTGTCGACAAATACCAATAAAATATTTTAAAATATTGAATAATTTTCTCACTATTAGGAAACAAAAAAATAATCAAAATTACTATAATGCGATATAATCGTTTGATTTTTGTACAAAGAATTCGTATAGCAACTGTTTTTCTATTCACAATAATAGAAATAGCTACAAAACAACTAAAAAGGTGAATAGGTTTTTGGCAGGTGCTATTACTTTCCTTTTAGCTATAGGAAGAGATAGATTAATTTGATTATATATATATATATATATATATATATATATATATATATATATATATATATATATATATTATTTTTTTATACAAAAGAATAAGATTAAGATGCTCAGATGCCAGTTCGGGAATTAAGTATCCGGCCTAGAATGGCTGACGCCCTCTACGGAGGTGAGAACCGAAACTATTCAAACTTTCGGGATTGAAATTGATAGTAAGAGGGTTGCACGGGGTGAGATAGGAACCAGCAGGATCCCAGAGAAATGCAAGTTTGGCTTTCTTCATTTACGATCTGAGATTCATTAAAGACTGTACGATTTGAAATGTTCTAGAAAAAAAGTACGCGACGCGCAAACCCCGGGGTTTTAAAAGAATTTTTTTATTTTTGTTTTTTATTTGTCTTGGTAAATTAACGGAAAAGTCTGTTTTTATTTCACTTGCTAAAAGGACAAATTTGGTACCGTTTGTTTTAGACAATATAAATAGCTACTTTTTATGTTTTATTATTTTCCTAATTCATATTTTAGAAAGCTATTTTTCCTTTTTATCTACAAAATTGGGTTTATAACTTTTCTATCGATAAAACGGCTAATAAGAGCCATTATTTTGTAATTGTTAACCAATATTTATTATAGTTCCTCATTGTATAGAATTTTGTTTTCTATTTATTTTTGTTAATAGATTTAAGTGTATTGAGAAACTTATTTCGTTTAACTTTAGAAAAACTTTCACGCGATCAAACTCGCGGGCTCACTGATGTGGGAACTTCAAAGCAAGAAGCGAGATTTGACCAGCCTTACCCGAGTCCTGAATTCCTGAATTTTGGTAGTGCCCTAATTAACCTGTAATTGTTTAATACTAAATATGTAAGAGCTAAGAGGAAGAACAAGACTTCCAGAATGCCTTTGTCACTGTGATATTTATTTATGGGATTTTAAAATAGCTAATAACTAATATTAAACAGCAGTAAATCGTGAGCAAGACGGTCATATGCTGCTAAAATATACAGTTTCCAGGAGCCTACTATCAGATGCTCTCAAAATACGAAGTTGAAAATCCTTTGGCGTCCATACATTTTCAATAGGATGTGAATCTGGCAAAGAAGTAGGTCACTCCATCGTAATAACGTTTTTTTTTTCCTCTTATCCAGTCTTGACTACGGCGTTTCGGTCATTATCTCCTTGTAGTATCCATGAATCTTAATCAGGTTCAAATCAACATTCAGCAGACTTTATTGTATACTATTTTATTGATAATTTCTTGCTATATATAATATTGATTATGACAAGTCTATCATTAATACTGTAACGAAGGACTAGGAAAACTTTCTGATGCGCCTTGGTAGAAAAAAGTTATTTTAATGAGATGAAATTTTGTTGACTTCTTAATCGTAATATGAACATTTTGAAATGAAAGTGTTAAATAATCCAATATTTTGCAGGTTTAATAAATTGTACCGTTATTGTTTTATTTAGATTCGTAATCAAATGATTATTGAAATACCAGTGCTTAAAATCTTTTGTCACTTGATACATTTTTTTTTTGAAGATAATCAATGATCTGAGCAGTCACGATAATTATTGTATCACCTGCGTACATAAACAACCTGCCATGCTTAATTAAGCCTGACAGGTCGTTCACATACAACAGAAACAGTAGTGGAACACGGACACCCCTTCGCAGGGTTTCAGTTCACAGTTACAAACATCACATTTTTTAAATTTATGAGTCACCAGTAGTTGCTATACAAAAGAAATATAAACTTACAAAAACTTACTGTACCCAGTCGTTTGCGATGAAGAAAATGGCAACCCACTTGCTAATTAATAAATAAATTGACAGTACAAAAAGCAGGCCAAAAAAAGATGCCCACCTCTCCGTCAATCCAAAGCCTGCAGTTACCCCTTATAAAAAATTCGGGATCTATGTTTTGCTTACGAACACATAAATATTTATTAATTCCGACCTAAAAATAGCTTCAACAGAAAACTTTTAGAGGTCATCTATATCCTTCTATGAATCAAACCTAATTTAAATAGGGTTAAATGTCACGAACCTACCATTATAATTTTGTATATGTACAGGTTGTTCCTAAATTTATAATATAATTTTTACTATATCCAGGATGTTTCAATTGTTACAGTAATGAATGAATAAAACTAGCAATTCTGTATTTTCATTTCTTAGGCCATGTTGAATTCTTTAAAACTCATCATAATCTCAAATCGTTCGAAGATAATCGTACCGTTTCTATAGCCAAGTTGTCTCATTAGCTAAATTTGTCTAAATTCTTGGGCAACAATATTGTATTTCAAGATACTCTCTTCTCAGATTGAAGTTGAGTACTCTGTGATACCATGATCTTCTTCTTCTTACAGTGTCACGACTGGATGATCGTTGGATATGAGGTGGGCTCCCATATTCACAATCATTGTCCTATTAACGGCTATGCGAAACAATTCGATCAAGGATTTTCCATACTATTGCCTCAGATTTTTAACCACGCTTTTCTTCTCCGACCAGAACCCGTTTGCCATTTATCTATGTCTTACATTATAAGATGCAATACGTCGTATTTCTCAGGGTAAAGCAGAATAAGACTGAAGTACTCTAGCCTACGTTCTTTGATGGTTAAAATTATTACCAGATGTTTCTTCATTCGCTCTAGTACTGCTGAGGGAAACTTAGCACAAACTTTTGGGATGATCGATAGGTATAATATATTGCAATCCTGAGGATACTATCGTGTTGATGCTGAGTTTGATAACAAAAGTCCTCAGTTTCCTCCCTTTGCTGCACTCGCACTATGTAATGTTTGCCGAAATTACTTTTTAAAAATTAACTGCATTTTTGTCACAGAAATGATATTGCTTATTTTTGGCTTTAACTTTTCATTCATATAAAAATCAGCAATATTTAATGTAGTCCACCTCATGAAGCTGAAAGTAATGCCACTACTCTCAAATCAGCACAATTTGTCCATTGACATTATTGATATTTTATGCTTCATGATAATACTTGAACTTTTAGGTAAGTTTCTTTCATATTCACTGCCGTAGCTACCAGGATAGATGACATTTCATGTCCTTTAATAAAACAGTTTTAAAAGTTGTCTTATGAGATTGACAACTTATGTTCAGTTATTAGACCGTAACCATCATAAGAAAGAACCAGTGGCGTAGATGAGTATTAATGTCGTCTTTGTTACTTGAAATATTTGAGAATTTAGATTTCGCTGCGAAAGAATTAATTCCATACCCCATGCGGACTTACCAAATCCCCCAAAAAAATCCTTAACAAATGAAAAAGTAGATATAGTTTATGATGCTGTTGGCATCCTTCCTCAAAACATAATATGCTCAATTTAAATTATTTTTAAGGCTAACTATATTCAAAATTACGCAAAATATCCATTAATTTTTAAGGGTGAATTTTCATGCAGAAAAGTGTTTTGTGTTTTTTGGCACCTTTTATTTCCCGGGCGTTGTTTTGGAAACTAAATCTCTTCCAAACAATAATTTTAGTATCATTCCTCTTTCCGATAGAAGTTGGAACAGATTTGGGCCATTTGGTTCGATTGTGATCTTTATATTCCCAAATGATCCGCTCCTATAATCTTGTATATATACAGGGTGAGTCAACGATTGGATGAAGTAGGTTTGTGCCTTTTCTGTGAAATTTACAAAGAAACTATATTTATTGTTTGATACAGTTTATTTTTACGCAGATTTTAAAAATATTTAGGACTATACAGGGTGAGCCAAAAAACTAGGACAGCATAAAGTTATATTTTTTTAAATAGAACACCCTATATACGAATCATATTTTCGATTTAGCTTATAATTTTAAATATTTTTTATTAAGGGTTTACTATGACAAAACTTTATAGTTTCTGAGATAATTAAGTTTAAAGAAAAAAAATCACATTTTCAAGCATCAATTCAATCCTAAATAACGTTTTCAATTTTGTGACAAATATATTCAAATTTGGAATTTAGCAAGGCCAAGGACAAGTTAACATAATTTTTACCTAATATTTGCAATAAAAGCTACAGGGTGTTGAACACATCGGCTCAAATTTGAACAAGTTTAAATGAATAAATATCTTTTTTAAATGGTACACCCTGTATATTTTCATGTTATTTTATAGAGTAACAAAAACCCTGAAAGTTTTGTTCAATATATCTTATACCTATTTATAATAGCTTTTGAGATATTTCAGTTTTTCTTATTTTCCATACTTTTTTACATTATCATAGTAGCCATGGCAAAAACAATGTAAAAGAACATTTTTCTGTGTGTCAAATTTATAACCGCAATCGCTTCCTTGGTTTTTATGTAGTGTAGTTTGGTTTTTTTTTTGCTTTCATCTTATATTGTAAAATGAATTTTTCAAAGAATGAGTTAATAGATATGATTTATACAATAGGAGAGGCTGAAAAAATTGCTTTCTTGCTCAAAGAATTTACAAAATGAAGTATCCTGATCGACGCCAGCCTAATACCCATACTTTTTAAAACTTAATGCAAAGATTTGATTCTTCTGGTACTGTGGATTATCCAAAACGTAAAGTGGTCAACAAACCAGTAACTAATGAAGAAAAAGAACTACAAGTATTGTTAAATGTTCAGGAAAATCCTTATATTGGTAGCCGTCAGTTAGCAGCATTATGTGAAACATCACAATCCACCGCTAATCGTACTACCAAGAAATATAGGTATCATCCATATCACATGGAATTATACCAAGAATTGCATGGACAGGATTTTGAAAGTCGTGTAAACTTTTGTCGTACAATAAATGCGGAGATTCAATTAAATCCAAATTTATTATGCAAGGTAATGTTTAGTGATGAAGCTACTTTTAGAAGTAACGGTGCCGTAAATAGACGCAACATGCATTATTATGCCACAGAAAACCCATTTTGGATTAGAGAGGTGCAACATCAAAACCACTGGTCATTAAATGTTTGGTGTGGTATTCATCATAATCGAATTATTGGACCCCACTTTTTTAATGAACCACTAAATGGTCATAGTTACCTGAACTTTCTACAAGAAGAACTACCCCAACTGCTTCAAGGTCTCGATAGGGATAAGCTCGACAGTATGTGGTTCCAGCACGATGGTGCGCCTCCGCATTACCATCGTGAAGTTCGTGCGTTTTTGGACCAACGATATCCGCAAAAATGGATTGGACGTGGGGGTTTCATTGAGTGGCCACCAAGGTCTTGCGACATCACCCCATTAGATTTCTTCCTATGGGGTTATATTAAAAATAAGGTGTATGTTAATCCACCAACAACAGTGGAAGATATGCGAAACAGGATTAGGGATACCTGTAGAACAATAACGCCACTAATTTTGTCCAGGGTCCGAGAAAATCTGCAAAAAAGACTAAATTTGTGCATTGCACAAGAGAGTCGTTTATTCGAACACTTATTAAAAAGAAATAATTAATCTCAGTATTTAATAGGTAATTTTTTGTTTCAATTTAGTATAAAAGTAAATATGTATTTGCCTTGTCGTTATTGTTGTGTTAATTTTTTCACATTATGTTTAATTAAACTATTGCCGTTGTAATATAACGAATAATGTATTTCATCATATTTAACCACATTCTGTTTGTTTCTGTAGTTTCTTTTTATTATTTTACATGGCTACTATGATAATGAAGACTATTTCTGTAAAAAAGTATGGAAAATAAGAAAAACTGAAATATCTCAAAAACTATTATAAATAGGTATAGGATATATTGAACAAAACTTTTAGGGTTTTTATTACTCTATTAAATAACATGAAAATATACAGGGTGTACCATTTAAAAAAAAAGATATTTATTCATTTAAACTTGTTCAAATTTGAGCCCATTTGTTCAACACCCTGTAGCTTTTATTGCAAATAGTAGGTAAACATTATGTTAACTTGTCTTTGGCCTTGCTAAATTCCAAATTTTAATATATTTGTCACAAAATTGAAAACGTTATTTAGGATTGAATCGATGCTTGAAAATGTGACTTTTTTTCTTTAAACTTAATTATCTCAGAATACGATTCGTATATAGGGTGTTCTATTTAAAAAAATAAAACTTTATGCTGTCCTAGTTTTTTAGCTCACCCTGTAGAGTCCTAAATATTTTTAAAATTGGCGTAAAAATAAACTGTATCAAACAATAAATATAGTTTCTTTGTTAATTTCACCGAAAAGGCACAAACCTACTTCATCCAATCGTTGACTCACCCTGTACAAGTCTAACTGTGCAGTCAATTATTGTCAAGCTAATTGAGGAAATATATATTTTAAAATATATAAAAATTACTCAAATTCTTTCTATTTTAACGCTAACAATTATCACAGTATTAATAACATAAAACTTTTGAGACATCTGAATGGATATTTGCTTTTGAAATCTGTCTCGAACGATATCCTCCCAGGATCAGTGGTTAAGGGTAAAACAATAGGCCTACTTTTAATAAACATATTTCTGATATAGGATGACTATCTCTTGAATTAAACATAAGCCGTTCTTTTGAACAAGTAACCCTACAAAATATCAACACAATCAAACAATAGTCGTGTATTAAGCCTTTATAATCCAAAGTGCTGCCTGTTTCAAAGCAAAATGCCAAACGAACTATATTTGTATGAAGGACGCTTTTCGGATGGCAAGGGTCTATATATTGGAAATCCTGAAATTTCTATGGTTTGCTTAAATGTTAAATGTTATTTTACATAATTAAATTTCAAATTATATATGTCCTTTTTTTGATTTTTATTTTATATGTATATGTAATTGCTGATTACATAACGAATAATCAATGAAACAAAATTTACTTTGTTACATTTATCACTTTCATTATTAAATTGGCGTGACCGCGGTTTCGTAATACTATTACATCATCAAACTCAATGTCATAAAAGCTTTAGATTATGTTATGTTATAGGGCTTTTTTAGGTCGCACATTTTTTATTCCTAGTATCTATGTACGAAAGACAGAACATTGAACAACGCAGAATTTCGTAGGTTTCTTTGATCATTAGGAAGGTTATTTGTACTGGTTTTATTGCATTTTTAAATTTCTAAGGCCTCAAGTGTTCTACTCTTGGTTGCAATAAGTAAAATTTTACTATTTTTAACATCTGTGAAGCTGTGGCCTGTTTCTATGAAATGATAAGCGAAATTTGAATTATATTTTTTCAACAACAAATGCAGTTTTGTGTTCTTTAAATCTTCTATGAAAATTTCTTCCCGTTTGTCCGATGTAACAGTTTTTGCAATCCTAATAATTTAGTCTATAAACTCCTGACTTTTATAGAGAGGAAATTCTATCTTTGGCATTAAACTTGTGCGATAGTTTTTATGACGATTTGGATCCGATTATTAAATTTTGTTTTTTAAAATTGTAACGAAGTTACTATATTTTTGGGCAAGTGTATGTTCGCCGGGATTTAATTTCTTTAATTTACATCCGAAAAATCTGATTCTTGCGGGAAAACAATGTTAAAGGTTTCAAGATGACCGGTATATAATTAGATTTACCGCGCTATGCCGGGAAACATAGTTTTCCGAGATTTTCAGAGCGTCCAACCATAGTAATCGCGCGCCGCATACAGCAGTATCGTATGCGCGATCACCGCACACCGTCACACGTCAGCGTAGTGGGAGCTCGAGCCGTCTATTTAAGTCCGAGCAGACCATTATTTCGCGGACAACTACACGTTCTCCACCCGGGTCAACAGGCCAAACGGACTAGACTGGGTCGCCTGCTGGGCCGCGCCTTCCTGGTCTAGTAATGCAGGTGAGGCTAGGCTTGTGTGTATATGGTGTTTACCATATACTTCCTTCCTTACGTTCTACCCCTCTAATGGCCAGCATTGCCGAGGACCCTTATAAGAACGGGTAATGTTGTGTCATCCTACCGTCACTGTCGAGGACCCTTATAAGAACGGGCAGTGACGGTTCCTTTCCTAATTTCCTACCGCTATTGGTCGGCATTGTCGAGAACCCTTGTAAGAACGGGCAATGTCGTTCCATCCTGCTGACGCTGTCGAGGACCCTTATAAGAACGGGCAGCGTCAGTTCCTTTCGTTCCTTCCTACCGTCACCGATACACACACATACTGATGCCGTAAGTTTGTCATTGTTTCCGTAATGACCAGGAATGTGTTTTACGGCCAGGTGCCCTCCGATGTCCGTTGACAAGGGCGCTAAACAACAGCCGCCCCGACGCCTATCGTCGCCGCCGCGTGTAAAGACCGTCGCCGTGTAGAGACGCCGCCTATCGCCGATCGATGCCGTGTTATTGTTACCTACCGCGTATACCGCCGTCGGTCGAATTTTAATATGAAGCGCCGTGAACCGTGAACGCGGATTTTAGATACGAGGCGCGATAATTTGCGTACAAGCCGTCGTGAGTAGCGTCGCGACCGTATAGTACGAAATACGTGAATAGCGTCGCGAATGATACCGCCGGGTTACCGTCTTCAGCGCAACCGAACAGAATGAGCTACCGTGAACAGCTCTGAAAACATACTCTTGCCCTCCAGATCGTTTATTTGTTAATATTGTTGTATATCTTAGATTTTAAGCTAGTTTTAGGCCATGTCCATATATAAAAGAATGGAGTACAGAATACAGGATGTTTTATAACGGTTTGTTTAATTACCTAGTCCCATTTTTACCATTACATGTAACAATTGGCAGCCGGCAGCCAGCACTAATACACGCAATTGACCCCTGGCTTGCCGTTTCTCCACTGTAACAAGCTGCCCGGTGCATAAAGTGGGCCCTCGACCACATGAATCCCGAGGGTGGCGCCCGAGAACTGACCTCCGAGTGGATGTTTTGACCTTCAGGCAGTCAAACCGTTGATCAGTTCAGAGAGCAGGGATATCCCGAATATACGTAGATGCCGCTGACCCGATACCCCTGCGTGACATTTGACCGATGAATGTCTGCACGAGAAATATCCACTGACCGATATTCCGCTGCCGTGAACGAAGAAGAGCCGAAGCGCACGACCTGCTCCCCCGCTCCCCGCCTACGTAAAAACGCGTCACAAAATATTAGCTAATCTATCTCAAATAGGTCCAAAATACGTAAGGGTGGTGTATTTAGTGTTATTTTTATTTATGTTGGGTGAGTATATTCGGCTAAGTGCAGTTAGTTTTTGTTTTTATTTATTAAATTGTTAATTTGCACTTCACTATAACCATTGTTTAATGCGATTTGTTTTAATGCGATAAGTTCTTTTTTTATCTGTGTTAAAAGGAAGTCAAAGCTCTATGTCTATGATACATAGAGCTTGTATGCTGCAATTTTAATCAGA
This sequence comes from Diaprepes abbreviatus, assembly GCA_034092305.1. Lineage (NCBI taxonomy): Eukaryota > Metazoa > Arthropoda > Insecta > Coleoptera > Curculionidae > Diaprepes > Diaprepes abbreviatus. The sequence continues at coordinate 9,067,468 of JASJET010000129.1, forward strand.
GGATGTATTGAGTGTTGTAAAATAATAGAATCAGTGAAAGTAGGTTTTCTGTAAATGTCAAAGGAAAAGATATTGTTTATTTTTGTAATGGTGATATCTAAGAAATTTATTTTACCTACCTATTTTGTTTTATTCTGTTGTGTATACTGTTGAGATGTTTTACTGTATCTTCGAATTCGGTTTTATTACCTGTGAAACAAGCAAGGATGTCGTCAACATATCTATACCAGAGAGAGATATTTTTTCACAAATTTTTTTTTCCTAATTGGTCATAAATTCTATCGCGGTGTAAAAGTAATTATCAACAAAAAAACGATATATTCCTTAAAAAAAAATAATTCAAAAGCACAAGCAAGATCCAACAATAAATATCCAAACTAAACTTAAGGCCACATTAAAAGACACAGGTCATATTTTCAAATAAAAACAAATCTAAAATATTTATCACGAACCCCTACCATCTAGACTATAAGGTTTAATTAAAACTTGCAAAGCAGATCCCTCCATAAGACCAGTGGCCTCTTACACAGATGACAGTCCGCATAGAAACTTAGCAGTACAACTAAAAAATAAGTTCAGAGGAATTCCAGATTTTAAATAAAAAAATTACTTAAAAAAGTTAATTGAACTTACGGCACGGTTGACTAATCTCACCATACCGAAAAATAGTACCTTAGTATCTTTTGAAGTAAGGAATATGTTCTCAAATATTCCAAATAAAGATTGCTTACAAATAATTGAAATCACTCTATCAAATGATGACTTAACGCTGGCTGACGGAGATATAAAAAGTGTTTTTACTGTTAACTGCAGAGTTGAAAATGGTGATATGGGATTAATTATCGATGATCTAGAAATATTTTAGAAATTATCGATAAAAAACTTTTAGCATCATTAATTTGTTGTTCATAATGCTGTGTTTTGAAGGGAACCCAAACCTATTATGAGGGATTTTGGTAAGTTTTTCTCAAAACGTTGTGGAATGGCATGAACAATTCTTTCGAAAACTCCTTCTGCAATGAAATTATGAACAGCATAGTTTTTTTCTGACCTACAAGATTTTTTCTATATACCCGTTCAGGAAGAACGTTCTCTTTTAAAGGCATTTTCTGAAATTTGCTACCGTAGCTAAGAGAAAAAATTTAAACCGAAAAAAACTGAAATATAGCTTCACAATATAGCACATCAAATTTTAACCAGATTTCAAGATTTAAGGGAACTCAAAGTTCAAAATTTAATGCCAATTTTTTCAGTACAGCCATAAATTTGGTTAGACAATAATTACGCTTATCTCACACTGTCGGGTGCCAGGCCAGCAAAGTAAATCGAATCATTGCCAAGCAAAAAAATATAATTAACAGAATATTTTTAGATCCTCCCTATCTAATGGAATATAAACACTGTTCTTTATTGTGTTGTTCGGGACATTGATGTATCGGATAAAGGATATTCGTCAGAGTTCAAAATACTTGATAAAATTCATTTATATACCACTAAGAGCACCAAACATGACACCATACCGGGTATATCAAATTAAGTAAACATTATTGCTAACTCTTTTATAGTTATAGACACAAAGTTAGTCAAATTAGAAACGGAGTAATATTTTTTCTGCTGATTAATATGTTGAAATCAAAATCCATATCCGAATAAATAATGAAAATTTATTTTTTCTGAACGAAACACCCTGTATATTCTGTTACTGTTACGTTTACAAATTATCTACAGAACTAAAAAGTTTGGCCCAAAACTGAAAATTGCCACATAATTAATATAGATATGAGTGGCTCCGTAAACTTCAAAAATTGTACGTAATTTTAATTATTGAATGTTATTTAGAATTCAAGTTATAAATATACAAAAAAAAATCTTACAAGAAACATTAATTCGGATACCTCATGGCATATTGATTCCAGAGATAATCGCATACACTTAGTGGTACTTCAGAAATAAAGATAAAAAAAAGTTACCCCCTTTATATCAAAAATTGTAGGTAAGAATAACTAAAATAATTAATATTAACAGGCATCTGCATAAAAATTTCTACATAATAAAATGAGATATTACCTTAAGATACACAAGTTGTTTGGGAAACTTAAAAGTTGTGGTTAAAAAAAGCCTCTATAGAGTTTTGGGGACTCTCACGCCGTAATATACGTCTCAACGGATCTTAAAATGCACAACGGAGAGAATAAATTTAAAGAACGAACTAAGAGCAAAAAACAGTCATCACCGCGTGTGTATTTACTTGTGAGATAAATATTTCAGAGAAGAAGTGGTTACTTTATAATTGTCAACAATAATCACAGCTAAGGTCAAAGGTATGGTAAAAAAAGAAACCGAAATGAGCAACTTAAAGACTACCGAACAAAAATTCCATCCAATGGAGTCAGATATGTAGGACACAAGTTGTTTGTCACTGCACATCTTAGTTCAAAACAAATGGACCAAGGAAAATTTATTTCCTCCATAATTTAAAAAAAAAATTGTTTAACAAACAAAGGTGGTAATGAAATTGACCACAATTGTACTTAGTCTAAAACATGAGTACAATTGGGTCTGTCTAGGTAACGTTACTAACCAGAAAATGACCAGTTGATTAGTACAACTCCCGAAAACTATTGTAGTGTAACGAAGTTACTAAATTTTTGGGCAAGTGTATGTTCGCCGGGATTTAATTTACTTAATTTACATCCGAAAAATCTGATTCTTGCGGGAAAAGATTGCTTGAAGTTTTCATATTACCGGAATATAATTAGATTCACCGCGCTATGCCGGGAAATATAATTTTCCGAGATTTTCAGAGCGTCCGACCATAGTAATCGCGCGCCGCATACAGCAGTATCGTATGCGCGATCACCGCACACCGTCACACGTCAGCGTAGTGGGAGCTCGGGCCGTCTATTTAAGTCCCAGCAGACCATTATTTCGCGGAAAACCAAACGGTCTCCTCCCGGGTCAACAGTCCAAACGGACTGGACTGGGTCGCCTGCTGGGCCGCTCCTTCCTGGTCTGGTGATGGAGGTGAGGCTAGGCTTGTGTGTATATGGATTTTACCACACACTTCTTTCCTTACGTCCTGCCCCTCTAATGACCAGGAATGTGTTTACCGACAGGTGCCCGCCGAGGTCCGTTGACAAGGGAGCTGAACAACTGCCGCCCCGACGCCTATCGCCGCCGCCGCGTATAAAGACCGTCGCCGTGTAGAGACGCCGCCTATCGCCGATCGACGCCGTTTTGTTGTTACATACCGCGTATACCGCCGTCGGTCGAGTTTTAATACGAGGCGCCGTGAACCGGGAACGCGGATTTTAGATACGAGGCGCGATAATTTGCGTACAAGCCGTCGTGAGTAGCGTCGCGACCGAATAGTACGAGATACGTGAATAGCGTCGCGAATGATACCGCCGGGTTACCGTCTTCAGCGCAACCGAACAGAATGAGCTACTGTAAACAGCTCTCAAAACATACTCTTGCCCTCCAGACCGGTTGTTTGTTTATATTATTGTACATCTTAGATTGTAAGTTAGTTTTAGGCCATGTCTTTGTATAAAAGAATGGAATACAGGATACAGGATGTTTTATAACCGTTTGTTTTCTTACCTAGTCCCATTTTTACCATTACATGTGACAATTGGCAGCCGGCAGCCAGCACTTATACGCACAATTGACCCCTGGCTTGCCGTTTCTCCACTGTAACAAGCTGCTCGGTGCATAAAGTGGGCCCTCGACCACATTAAATCCCGAGGGTGGCGCCCGAGAACCGACCCCCGAGTGGATGTTTTGACCTTCAGGCAGTCAGACCGTTGATCAGTTGAGAGAGCAGGGATATCCCGAATTTACGTAGCTGCCGCTGACCCGATACCCCTGCGCTGAGCATTTGACCGGTGACTGTCTGCACGAGAAATATCCACTGACCGATGTTCCGCTGTCGTGAACGAAGAAGAGCCGTAGAGCACGACCTTGCTCCCCCGCTCCCCGCCTACTAAAAACGCGTCACAGTAGATATTAGATGAAAAAAACACAATGAACACTATTTTATTGTAGAAATAAGTCTAAAAAATTAGTCTATTCAATTAATATTTATTTTTCGTACAATTTAATAGTGGCTTAAAAAAATTTTTATGGTTCCCCGGTGTTGGATCTTATCTGATTCCCAGATCGTTTAATAAATGATACTAGTGACATCACTATTCATGGATGCGAAAACAAAAAGGTACAAGTTTCACCTCACAGATAGAGCTAGGTAGTAAGAGTGAAATTAAGCCGTGGCAATGTTGATATGATGTCAGAATTACTGAAAGAATATTTAGATGGCATCACCTTGGAGGCACGTAACCATATCTATTTTTAACAAGATGAGCTCCTCCTCCCATCAGTTATACGAAATGAGAATGTTGTTAGGAAAGCTTTTTAAGATAGATGGATAACAACAAGTAGTCCGATACGTTGGTCCTCAAAGTCTTCTGATATTACTATATTAGACTTTTACTTTTGGGGTGATGTCAAGAACGAAATCTATAGAGATATGCTAACCCAGACAAGTTCAAGATAGTATTGGACACACAGTTTAAAAAGTCACAACGTGTGTACTAAAGACTGCTCAAAAATGTATTAAACAAAACGGCCATGTCTTTGCACATTTAATATAAGTTTTTCTTTCTTCGCTCAAATTCATAGAATTTTAGGTTTTATTTCAGAAATACATGTCTAATAATCAATAATTCGGTTATTTTTTTGGGCTAATATTTCATATGAACTTTTTTATTCTGTAGATGATTTGCAAACGCAACGATAAAAAACTCATTTTTATCTTTTATTCAGAAATGCTAGGTTCAATCGTTTTTCTTGTTTCGCCATCTTAATCAGCAAACAAAGTGCTGCTACTTTGCTAATTTAACTCACTCAGTATTTATAATATTAAAAAAGTTTACAATAATGCGAACATAATTTTGATACTCCCTCTATATTGGAAAACATACGAGTTTTTTTAGAGAAATTTCTCTGCTTACAATCACTTACCTACTGTTTTTATGTGTATTTTCAATTCTTCATTTTTATATTTTGCTGTAATTTGATTTTTATCTATAAATATAAAATTACATGTTCATAATTGGATCGTAATTTAAATTATTGTAAAAGTAATAAAATTTATTTGTCCAAATAAATTGCTAATATTAGCCTTCAATTATTTGATTCATATCAAATGATAAATAGAGAAATAGATAATATGAAAATAAATAAATAACAAAGCCAATTTTAAAAACTTTTCGCTGGTTAGCTGAAAAGAATGACGATAATCACTAAACAATAAAAAAAAATCCTGATAGCGCCTATCTATAAATCCATGCCAATCTCGAGAACTGCTGAATGGGTTTTTATCCTTAGTTGAACCTTTTTCCAAGGAAGGTTTTGGTATTTTTTCCTCTATTTACACACAATTTGTCTCCATTAAGTTAAGATACAATGGACATTTCTTTTGCCGATTTACGACATGTGGAAAATAGTTCGATTGGCAGAATTAATACATATTTAATCTTCGTTACCTTCCGATCCCTACTTGCAAAACTGAATTTTATTGTTAATGTTAAATATGACTGATAGGTCTATTACTTTGAAAATTTTTAGCCATCCACTCTTTGTGGTTCACTGTTCTCACTTTTAAATCTTTATATGGCACTTGATTTTTAACATACGATGGCGCGTTAACTACTGCCCGAAGCACATTATTTTATAATCATTGGGTAATTTTATTACTTGAGTGATTAGAGGTAATCCACATTGGGATATCGTATGTCTATACTGGTGCCGAGACATGCATTTGATCATGGCCTTCTGCAAACAAAATATCTTGGGTAGCGTTGGCCGATCTTCATACAGTCATACTGCTGTTCCATATTAATTTGAAGCTATTTTAAATACTTATCAATAATTATTAGGAAGATAATGTCCCGAAGTCTGGACGTTCCTCTTCTCTTTTGCAGCTTTTGTTCCAAAGAACTACAGGTTATTCAAACTTACCAAAATCATAACTTAGAACTTCAAGGCTCAAGCAATTCTGCTAACTAGCTGGTCAGACGACATCTCTTGTTTGAAGCTCTCACAGCAGTGAAATCGCAGGTTCAGTCGCAAGAAGATTTTTAATAATAATTAAACAAAACATGTTTCTAAAAACACTTAAATCTATTAACAAAAATGAACAGGAAACGAAATTATTTACAATGAGAAACTAAAAATTAGTAATGAATAACAATGTGAAATACAAATAACTGCTCTTAATGGTCGTACTATTATTTAAAATGTAAAACCCAATTTAGAAGATAATACATATAAATAGCTTTCTAAAATTTTAAAAGAAAAAACAAGAATCAAAACGCGAAAAAACAACTATTTATGTTGCTTAAATAAACAGTTTTCAAGGTGTTCCTTATACCCATTGAAATAAAAATAGGATATTCCTTTAAATTCCCCAAAATAAGTTAAAAGCAAAACAAAAAAACCTTCATTCCTGACGAATAAACACGTCACGTCATTACACTGCTCTTAAAAGTCGTACCAACCGCCCTAAATCAATTCCAGACTGTAACTAAAAAGTATTACTTCTTGAAAGCCAAACTAGCATTCCCTCGGCACCTCTCGAGTTCACGTTGGCGTCCAAGTTAGCCCATAGAACCCTGTAAACGTCAATTACATTCATGGAAATATAGAGGGCGTTAGCCATTCTCTATCGAATACTTAAATTCCGAATCAGCCTCCGAGCCTCTTAATCTTTTTTTTTTATATAAAAACCATTAATTAAACTAATCTATGTTTTCCTATAAGTAGAAGGGATCGATAATAATGTCGGAGTAAAAAAAAAATTATTCACTCTTTTAGTAGTCTAGAATTACTTAACTCTTCTCTCCTTGTGAATAGAAAAAAAAACAGACATTATACAAACTCCCTTTACATTCGTTCAAAGAATATTTCATATTATATTGAGTTATTTGATTATTTTTTGTTTCCTAACAATGAAAATATCGAGTTTATATATTTAAAAAAAAAACATTTAACCGACTCAAAGATAATAAAGTTGAGATTATGCTTAGGTACGATAATTGATCTATTTTTCCTTTTGACTTTTTTGGGTAGTAATAAAAAATATATACAATCCCGTTCTCACGGATAAAATCTATCCACAGAATAATTATTTAATTACTCATTTTACCAGAATATACTGTCGCAATTAGCGATGCCCCTGGTGGTAAGGGCATGTAGCTAGCGATCTATTTTTGACCATCGTAGTAAATGTATGGATGTTTCGTCCCGATACCGGTGGTGGACTCATCAGTGGGATCCACCGGTATCTTTCCCAGACATCCTTGTATTTTCCACAAACTTGGACCTCTATTTAAGTCCAGTTTTGCCGGAAAGCGGTGGTGAGATGTTATGTTCCACAACATGCCCCTCCTAAGGCATTTGCTTTCCGGCTTAAACTGTCGGACAGTCCAAGCCGTTAGAAAGCACAGGCCTGAAAAGAAAGTGGAAGGGACATCTTCGGTGGTCTTCCAATGGTCGGGCCGGGCTTGATGAAAGCCCTCAGCGGTTTCTGACATCCTGTCCTATATCCACATCTATGGTTTTACCACATCATTTGCGGTTTTAAACTCGTCATCTAACCGCTGTCCCTGCTCGGGCGCCATGTCGCAATTAGCAATGCCCCTGGTGGTAGGGACATGTAGCTAGCGATCTATTTTCGACCACCACAGTAAATGTATGGATGTTTCGTCCCGATACCGGTGGTGGACTCATCAGTGGGATCCACCGGTATCTTTCCCAGACATCCTTGTACTTTCCACAAACTTGGACCTCTATTTAAGTCCAGATTTGCCGGAAAGCGGTGGTGAGATGTTATGTTCCACAACAATACTTAACATTAAACAGTATAAAATAATTAATATTTGTTCCATTACAGACGTTTTGTACACTTGCAGCTGATAAAAAATTTTTAATGACAAGTTTTGAATCTATTCTTATCATTCAGTATATCCGGCTAACCCCAGTTGTTCCTTTTTAGTAAAAATAAATTTTCACCACGTAAGTAAATAAGTAAATCTGCATTTATTAAATTAATTACAAATTAAAACAGTTTTTAATTACTTTTTAATGTATTTTTCAAATAATTTATTGTTATAAGTCTTCGCCATAAATTAAAGTTCTTTCCTATAATTACACAGATGTCTATGTCAACCCAATTCGAAACTCAGTTATGGTAAAGATACCCATTATATGAACAAAACTTAATTTTCAAAATTTTTTAATACTTAATTTTCTTTCTATAACCATCCTGTATTCTAGCAATAATTCTTCAATTTAATATTGAAGCTCACAAAATATTCACAAAAACAAATTGTTAGCCAGAGATGCTTTGCCTATTTCAAACAGCCAAGTCGTTTTCCGTCAAAGGTCAAATAGACTATTGTTTTACAAAAGGAGCTTTTAGGCGTAATAAAAGGGGCTTTACTTATTGGAAACCCTTCAAAAGTCTGTCGATTTCCTTAGATGTAGGGTATTATATTACAAATTGGATATTTGCTTGTCAAAATTTGATTTAATAGAGGTAACAGAATAGATATAGTTTATTGTACAAGATAAAAGGTTTTAGGGCACGTGTGGTTGATATCAATGTCAACAATTTCTAACCTTTATCACAAATATTCCGTTAATAACTCAGATAGCTATTTATCAGTTTAAATATAAAAAACTGATCGGAAGAACTTACTGACAGATTTCAATTCGCCCTAATAATATGTTCTTTAGTTTTTCAAAGATAACTTATGTTTAAAATCAGTTAAGAAAAAGATTTCTCTTATATGTATCACGGTTAATTAACGGTTTTAATGAAAACGCAAGCAATTTAAATAAAAACATCCAGAAATCGTTGGGTCCTAGGATACTTTATAGTTTCGTCATATCCTATCTATCCGATCGTCCATCACACCCTAATAACCTCATTAGTTTTTATCTCTAACAAAGAAATTTGGAGAGCATCTAAAAATAATCCAAAAATTTTGAAAGAAAATTAAATGGGGTACTACTTCTCGTGTGAATAAGAGGGACGTTTTTCTCCTTTATCTCCTAAAATAGGATACAGGCAATTAAATATTTAAAATATTTTTAAACCAGTTGTCTCATATAAGAAATATGAACCTCTAAATCAGCTTAAAATTGTCGCCCTATTACAGCCGTGTGAACTTTGGTGAATGCGCGAAAGTCACGTCAATAACGGTTACACATTCTTATCATAATATACATGCGGCCCTCATTTAACCAGTAAAAATAACTTAATAAACACAAAACACGTAAAAGATAGGGTAAGTAAATAACTAAACTCAATTATCGGAATAATTTAGACGATTTTCCATCCCAAAATCTCAAAGGATGGACCATATTATTCTGGATGGTAAATCAAAAGTTTTTACAGTTGTTTTAAGAAGAAAAATGAAAGTTAAGTCTCGGTATTATTTATATCAAAGACTCGTGCGTACGCACCACGCTTCATCCTTTCAAAAGTCAAAATTTAAACATTATTATAGCTGAATAATGACTATATGCGAGTTCCTGGGCAATAACAGTCAACGGAAATGAATTTGTAAAATAACCCAATCCATTAATTATTAACATTCCGGGCTAAGTAACCTGTTAGTTATTTTTAAATTAAAGAAGTATACTCACCGCCAGTTATTATCTACATAGAATAAGTTACCTGTCCAAATTTTTCTCTGTAAAATCGATTTCTCTTAAATTGGAGGACCCTGTATACTAGATGCCTCCCTGGAAAAACTACTCAAAGTAAGTTATAAACCAGAAATTTTTAATGCCCAAAAAAAAATTAAAGGAATACTCAAGAGAAGGCGTATTGGAGAACAGATACAGAAAATCATTGACAGGTGTGAAAATTAAACTAGAATATAGAAAAACTAATTAAGATATGGCGATTACCATACAGTGGATTCAAGTAAGATCAGAATACCCAAGAATAAGATAATACAAAAAGTAGCACGTACAAAAATAACTTGTCAATGCAAATTCGACAAGGACCAAACCCAAACCTGAAAATAATATAAACAAATCAAGATTTCCGGAACTACAATTTTAACAAAACTGCCACAAAAAGTATGGAAGGAAAAAATTACTTGAATAGCAGGCAAGAAAACCGAGATTTTATTGGAAAAAAAGATAATAGTAAGTTCAAATAACAATAAATATAAATATAACCACCCAGAGTCTAGCAAATACCAAGCAAAACAACGTAAATAGGGGTCAGACAGTGATAATCAAATATAACTTAAAACTGTACTTTGTAGTGTAAAAATGTGGCCAAAATTCAGGAAGATAAAAATGGCCGAACCTTGAAAGGAATCGACAAGGAAGTAGAACTACGGGGATATGTAATAAAATACCAAAAAAAAATGTAATTAACCCAAATACCTGACACTTCTATTGGTATTATTAACTTGAACACATTTAAATTCATATAATTTGAATATTGACATTTTGTACTTCAATCTAAAAATAAGCTTAATAATTATATAATGATCTTTCTTCCAATGATAGAAGTACAATTTTAATAATTATTTTTAAAGCTAAATAACAAATACTGACTGAGATCCTGTAGAACAAGTTGTGGCTAGGAGAACTTTTGAATAGAATAAATAATATAACTAATAAGGAACGAAAGCTGTCACAGCTTTGGTCAAGTTGAAAATCATAGTATTTTGGTTTAGACCGTATCAAATTGGAATTTATATCCGACGTTTGGCCTACGATTGCACGAGGCATCTTCAGGTATCATTAGAGCATGCCTGATTTCCACTTATTTTACTTTTCAAGGAACTTTCTACGAGAAAGCTTCGGGAGCGGCCATGGGATCTCCGCTATCACCTGTGATAACTAACACCTTCATGGAATTCTTTCGAAGAAAACGCTTTGTTTTCTGCTGTTCGAAAACCTAAATTTTGGTGCAGATATGTAGATGATACGTTCGTAGTTTGGCCGCATGGCGCAGATAATCTCTATAATTTTCTGGATCATCTAAATCAACAACACCTTACCATAAAATTCACTATGGAAACAGAATCAAATGGTGCCCTTCCCTATCTTGATGTACAAAGGAAAGAAAATGGCAAGTTAGGACATTCTGTGTACAGAAAACTAACACATACAAATCGATATTTCAATGCAATGTCACACCATCATTCTTCTCAAAAACTATTCATCATAAACTCTTTGGTACATAAAGCACTTTCAATATGTGATGATCAATCACTGAAATCAGAAACAGAAAAAGTGACTAATGCTCTGAGAGGCAACGGATATTGAGCTGAAGATGTAAGACGCTCTATTAATAAATATAAAAACCCAACTCCTCAACGAAATCTCATAAATATACCTTCTATGGACAGTGTTGTCTTACCTTACATACACGGAACCACCGACAAGATTGCCAGATTGCTTCGAAAATCCAACATTCGGACAATTTTCAACACATGTAAGAGAATTGGACAATGTTTGAAGTCACCAAACAAAGCAATTCCATTTCAAACAGAATGCGTTTACAAGATACCTGGCTCTTGGGGTAAAGTATGTGTAAGTGAAATAGGACGGTCTACACAAATTGTACAATCTGCAGTATCTAAATACCAGCATTGCTCAGGTCACACTTTGAATGTAATAGAAACTAAGGTGCTAGCATCAGTATCTGGTTTCTTTAAACGTAAAATTAGAGAATCAATCGAAATTTGTAAATATCCAAATAATATTAATAGAGATGCAGGTTACAGTCTACATCACACAGTCGGGTATAAATACTGAGATGATACTCCTCGATAGTCATTCAGTGTTCTAATCTTGTGGCGTAAAGATCCCTGACGATGCCTCGTGCAATCGTAGGCGAAACGTCGGATAATAATTCCAATTTAACACGGTCTAAACCCAAGAACTATGATTTTCAACTTAACATAACTAATGTTTTAAAAGAATTAAGAACAAATCCACGTAGACTATTTTTCCATCAATTTTATTACGATGTCTTTTTGCATACTCCGTCAACGCCTACTTTTCAAAAATAAATTGCAAAAAATTCTTGTCTTAAATTGAAAATTCTAAATTACTAAAAATATAAAAGACAGATAAAAAAATCTTAATACAGATATAATTAAAGACGGTTAAAATTAGAATATAAATTCGATATTAAATATTGAGTGTTCCGTTTAGAGTAGTTTAGAGAGAAGGTTATTTGGCTTTAATAGTAATAAAAATCAAATGCAGGTTTTTATAAACCCTGTGTAATTTTTTGAGGGTACAGGCAAAGCAGAAATGCCTTGTCTTAGGTATATGTAAGAAAATAGTAACTTACCGTTATTTGACCTGCTATCGCAAAAAATGCAATAATAAAGGGTGTATTTTATAGAGGTATAGAACTTTTAAATGAAATAAAACAAAGATGAATTTTTTAAATTGACATGAAATTTACTTTATTCGAAAAATAACCTTCTGGCATTATAATTTAAATATGACTTCTGGCATATGACCGCCACGGCTGGCTCGGACGTAGTCTAATCTAGAGGTCCAATTTTCGAAAAATTTTCCAACATTTGTAGCCGTATATCGGCAATAACGCGGCGAATTTGCCCTCCAAGTGATCAATCGTTTCGGATTTATCGGCGTAGACTAGCGACTTCACATATCCCCACAGAAAATAGTCTAGCGGCGTTAAGTCGCACGATCTTGGAGGCCAATTCACGGGTCCGAAACGTGAAACTATGCGGTTACCAAACGTTTCCTTCAATAAATTAATTGTGGCACGAGCTGTGTGACATGTTGCGCCGTCTTGTTGAAACCACAGCTCCTGCACATCATAGTTGTTCAATTGATGAACGAAAAAGTCAGTAATCATTGCTCTATAGCGGTCACCATTGACTGTTATGTTCTGACCAGCATCGTTTTTAAAGAAGTACGGACAAATGATTCCACCAGCCTGTAAAGCACACCAAACAGTCAGTTTTTCACTTGAGGATTATCATCACTCCAAATATGGCAGTTTTGTTTATTGACGTATCCATTCAAACAAAAGTAAGCTTCATCGCTAAACAAAATTCGCTTATGAAAATCGGGATCAACGACAATCTTGTTTTGGGCCCATTCACCGAATCTACGCCTTGCTAGATGATCGTATGGCTTCAATTCTTGCACGAGTTGGATTTTGTAAGCACGCAAACCAAGATCTTTCCGCAAAATCTTCCATAAAGTGAATGGACACATATCCAATTCCTGTGCACGATGGCGGATAGACTGATTCGGTTCTTCCTCTACGCTACGCTCTACAGCAGCAATGACTTCTTCTGTACGCACTGTACGACGTCTCTGTGGATGCATATTATCATTTAGAGTAAACGTGGTGCGAAAACGTTCCATAGTTAATCGAATTAATTGCTCTGATGGACGATTATGTTGACCGTAAAATGGACGTAGTGCGCGATACGTATTTCGAACAGAACCATGATTTTCAAAATAAATTTGCACAATTTGGAAGCGTTGTTCAGGCATCAGTCTATTCATGTAGAAATGCCAAACCAAACTAAACATAAATCACTTGACAGCTGACAAAATGGCCGCCAGTTAAAAAAGTGTTGCCAACTTAAAGTTCTATTCCTCTATAAAAAAACACCCTTTATAAAGGATGCTGCTGATTTGTTAGTATAATTTGAGACTTTAAAGAATACTTTAAAAAAAGAAAAGGCCATTAAGTCGCCTTTTATTATTTCATTTATTATTGTTTTTTTCTCAAATTTCGTTTCAATACCGCATTATTTAAAATTAGTTTGGCATTGTGTTAAAGTCAATCTAAAATTACTGAAGGCGCTAGAAAAATTCAGAAAAGAGAAATTTTTTAAGAGCAGGCTTTGCTACTTTATTACCAATAAAGTAACGCTTTTGTCACGTATTTCCTTCTTCAGATATGATTGCACCATCTTATAGTCATTTTTTGAGCCTCTGTGTATATTTCAAAATAATTTTAAAACGTAGTCTCAAGTTATTTATTTTATCAAGTAGTTTTATGGGAAATTTTTTTCCGATTTATTTTAACTTTTAGTTTGAACCAAGACAACAATAAATGAAATAACTCTATAAAATTAAATGGAATGATGAAGCAGCTTTTCGTCGCTTATTACCAATATTTTTCGTGTTCTGGATGAAAAATTGGCTCTTTGGAGACTAAGTGATTTATCGATAGAACGGACCGGGCGGATTTTACGAGTTTTTACTCTTTTAATTGATCGAAACTTTAGTTAATGAATATACATTATTCCTATGGGTAATCATTCACCGCTAATACTGCCCGCATGAAATCTGATAAACTACTTGTCCAAAATGTTTCATATGGATACTACGTCACGGGAGAGAAAAAGAATTAAAATGAAAACGAATGAATGAAAATTAAATATTTAATGCTTTCTGTACAGGTGGTTATTTTTTTTTTAGTGTTGATCGCTCCTTCTTTTAGGGCAATGCCTAGGCAAGCGTGCCGGAGATTAGGGGGGGCGGGGTTATATAAATTCAAACCGCCACCTGTTTTAGGCCCGTCGGTAAGAAGATGTTATCGAAAACAGGAAACAACTAGATCCCAAAATAAAACACACCGATTCCAATTAATATCTATATTTAACAATAAAAAAAAGGGTTCTGTTTTACAAACTATTTGAATTTTAATTTAATCTAAATAAATATGCGACTATTTGCTACCTGGATTAGAAAAAAAAACAAAGAAACGATGAACAACACTACTGCAAGTATGACGTCATCTGCGCCATACGCCAAGTCGGTTTAGATGTAGGTCAGGCCTTGATTTCCACTATCTGCTGTACTGAATAACCTTACTTTTTAAGTAAAGTTGTATTTTGCTATAATAAATTGTCTAGTAGGCCGATTAAGTCTAAAATTATGTTTACTGAAGCCTAATTAAAAGTGTTGGACTATTAATATGTGAAGCGATGTTTTAAATTACCTAGTGTATACGTATACCTTCGGTTTACAAGGTATTTTAAATGAAATTAAAAATAAAGTGTCCTGTAATTGCTCGCAAGTCTTATTAGTTCCCAATCACAGGGGGAAAAGGAAAGTATACATTAAAATCGGTAATTTCACTGTTTATTAGGAAGTTCTAATACCTGAAAGGCAGTTTTGTCATTAAATCCAAACACTTTCCGCAAGTTAGATAGCTGATGGCCTCTATGGAGCGGTGGTGTGTAATATGCCGGCTCTGGCATGCAAATCTAATTTTAGGCAGGAAGGCTAAGTCCCAGTATATTAAAAACTGTTTGTGGCTTATACCTGATTGTCTTTAAAGGTATACCAAGTAGTCACAACGATGGTGTGTTAGCTTTTAAGGTGAGATCACCTTCACTAGGATTTACTTAACGTACACGAATACAATAATAACTTTAATTTTCCCCGATATCTGGCAAATGACGCCTTAACACTCTAAACTATGGTTTTTGCTACACACAGGAATAAAATTAGTATTGTATTTTTCGGAAATCAGCAAAAAAACTCTGCTTTCAGGGTTTTTGCTAGTTTTCACAACCAAAGCTTGACCCAGAATCTCTCTACTGACGCTTTTTTTAAATCTCAAGAGCGCCAAGAAAAAAACAAAAGATTAACTAACTACACCCTTGATGAAAGTGGCCAAAGTGGAGTGCTTGATACATTTCTAGGCACACTTGATCTTTTTTTTTTCTTTTTACAAAACCGGTTTTTGATATGACAGTGACAAAAACTGATAGCTTTTATTTTATATGTATTAAAGAGACTATTTGATGAAAATAAGAGTGGAATTTATGGTGAGTATTGGCTTGATTGTTGGTATTTTAGTAAAATTATTTATAGTTTTGTTCATGAAATAACAAAGCTGTAACATGGAATGTCCGGTAAGTACAATTCAAACTTTTGGCAATAAATAACTCTATTATTTAATATAATATTATTCCTCAGATGTCTCTAATAGACAAGTTCATAAAAGAATTATCATGACAAATTACTAGTAAAAGTGAATCAATACGCTTTCGTTTTTAAAACAAAATAGGCAAATAACAAAGTATGAGACTTTTCAAGTATATCTTCCGAGTTAGGTCTCCATTTTTTAACTAAATTTTTACCATGGCTCCATGAAAAAATATCCAGCGGGTTATGATCGGTCAATCTAGATGGCTACTTCATTGACCCTCGTCTATCTAATAATCGCCCCAAAAAATCTGTATTTAAATAATGATAAAACAGAAGCAAAATTCGAGGAATCTTATAACAATGTAGATAAAATCATGTGCGTCACGAAAAGGACGAACTATGGCTATGATAGGGGCAGATCCATCCTCTCTCTTTGGGGGGGGGGCAATATCACAAAATTACAGTATAACAAACGCAAGCAAGTTGTCGACGAGGAGGGGAGAGACACCAGAAACATTCCCATTTCTAGTGTAAAAGGCAGGGTCGGCTCTATTTTTCTGAATTTGAAGCTCTTGTAAAGGTGGGGGGCAATCACAAGAAAAAACAAGTTGCTGATAGGAGGGAGGATGCGAGCAGCATACACATTCCTAGTATAAGAGGCAGAATCGGGTCTATTTTCCTAAACTCAAAGCTCTTGGGGAGGGGCTATCGCAAGAAAAATAAATTGCTAAGTGGGGGGAGTGCCAGCAGCACTCTATTCAAGAACTAGAGAGAATAATAAAACTGTTACCGAAACCTCCAACGTACCTGCTCCAGTGCCGCAAGTAACTGAAGACTGCCGTAAATCTAATTATATTTAATTATATTTAAATATTATAAGCTTTTATAAATTTACTGCAACAATAAAATTTCCGATAGTTCAATTTAATTTCTGTCAGTGAGCAAAGTACACCTTACAGTGTGTCCTTAGTGATTTATCTTGTTTGTTTTTGTTTTTATATATTATTTGAGATTAGTGAGATACACAAAAGATATGGCTTCCACATTTATATTTATTCCAAAATCGTTAATCCTCCTCAACGAAAAACTTGTTAGGATGAATGTTTATGATGCCTTAAGATATCAGTATCTAGATAATAATGTTAAAAGTTCTGTTGAGATGTATTCCAACATGACAGGAGTTGGAAAATCTACGATGTACCGAATACTGAAGGAGAAAAAAATGACTGGAAATGTTAGTACTCCCAAGCCACATTCGATCACAGGCAGACGAAAAACCTCGTTGGGAGAAGAGATGTAAACTGTGATAAAAGGAGTTGTACATACATTTTATTATGAGAAGCAGATCTCAACCGTCGGCAAAATTCTAACTAAAATTAGTGAACATCAGGATTTACCTGAAATTAAAAGAACTGAACTCTGAAAATTGCTCAGAAAACTTAATTTTTGCTGGGAAAAACCAGATAGGAAATTTGGTCTTATAGATCGTCAGAAAAATGTCCGTTGGAAAAGGAAATATCTCTCTCAAGTAAAAGGTAGAGTTGCTGGAAATAACACAACTTACAAAATTAGTAATTTAACTGAACTTTTGAAAGATCTTTTTGAATAAAGTGACTGCAGAAAATTGGGAAAAATCCATATAATAAATGAATAAAAGAAAATATGGAAATCGATATCATGATCGGTGAGATAGAGGAACCAATTATAATTAATTTGAGCGAAGATAGCTTCACTGACATTGATTACGAATTAGATATGTAATGTTTACCAGCGTAAACACAATTTATTATTTAAATTTTCTGTAACATATAAAAATTAATTACATTTGAATCCCTTTTTAGTGTTTAATTGTAATTCTGCAGATGATTTAAGAAATAAATAAACTGAAATGTCAAATGTCCTTAAAATGTTTTTAATTAATAATAAAATGACCGATAGCCCCAAAAAATTTTGAATATTATATGGACGAATTTATTTTTTTATATATGTTTAACTTCTTGTATTTTTGACAATGGGTATTTTGTAAGTATTTAAATTAAAACGTAGAATTTTTTTAGAGAAAAAGGCTACGTTTTAGTCTGAATGTGCCTAAAACAGTTTATATGCCAAAATTAAAAATAATAAAAATACAATTGTGATTTGTGTTAAATATGTCAAAATTATCTATATTTTCTAATGTATGTGAATTATTAAGAAATCATTAGAAATAAAATCATATTATAAAAACTTTTTATTTTAAGTTTATTGCCGAAATAATATTCTATGCCAGAAATACTTAGTGATAAAAAAAACCTCCTTCCGACGCATATGACAAGGATTAAAATACTTTTTAACACTTCACACATCCAAATATCTATTGTTATCCAGCCCAAATAGTCCATTATTATAGACCGGTATTTTTGATTATAAAATTTCTAACTCATTCCTATTAAAAATATATGTGTCAACCAGATTTTGTCAAAGGCATCGGACTAAAGAACACAGGTAGTTTGCGAAGAAAAAAAAGAGTAAAAAATGATTGATTACTCTCTATTTCTATATAAATTATAATATTTAGGCAAAATCGGATCTATTTTACTGAACTCAAAGCTCTTGGCCCGTCCCCCCTTGAACCCGCGCCTGGGCTGTGGGTGACTCTAACGTCACTAATGCTGACAGAAAATTCCGAGGCGGCAAATTGGTCTTACATGTTGGTTTTTCTGAGACCAAAACCTAGTATTGTGTTGATTCAATATACCGGCACTGGTAAAATAAGCCTCATCAGATCATATAACAGCTGTTTCCAAATTCTTTTCTCTATTGATATTTTGTAAATACTAGTTACAAACTCTAATCAGCGCTGTACGTCGCCAGGATGTACATTTTGCACCTGGTGATATTCATATGATTATAACTTGTGTTTTTTTAAGATTGTTTGAACACTTGACTTAATAACTCCTACAGAACCTTCCACTATTCTGCAAGAACTACCTGGATTTGCTTCAATAAAAGCTAATACATTAATTTCATCAAGCTCACTGTTTTCCTTGTAATTTTTAGCCTAAGGTTTAGAAAATTAATCCTATTGAATTAAATTTGATTTTATCCTCAAAAACATTCTGCTTTCTCTCTAGATATCAACAAATTAAGGGCATTTATAAATTTCAAGTGGAAAATAATACAAAAATTCGTAAACCTGTTGAAATACACTTCTAGCGCTTCATCTGTATTTTCGTAATATGAGCTTGTTGTATTTTCCGTTATTTTCAAAGTTTACCAAACCTGCCATTATTCAGAAGAAACTGAATATTCGAAAATTTCAATACAAAAATATGACTAATATTTAAATGTTGTGACAGAAACCAGAGAGAACATTATTTTGATGTTTTATTTCTTTAAATGCCAGTCACGACCTACTAACAGGTTATATATTTTTGACAAATTACATCACATTATTCAAAAATGTATAGGGTGTCTCATTTAAAAAAGGCAAGTTTGATTTATTTCTCAGAAACAGTTGAATTTATAAAAAAGCGCCACTGAACCCTAAATAGATCTATTAGGGTTTTCCCCAATAGTTATATTTTTCAACTTTGCAATAAATTACATGGGTGCTTTAAAATACATCATTTTCAAAATCGATCTGAATCTCTAAAATGAAGAAAGAAAATTCTGTTAGTAGTATAGTATCGCCCTTTTCTTATAAAAGCAACACACTGCCACGAAAAACTTATCCTTCTATTTTGACTAATAACGGAGATAACCCGTAAAACACGTCACACCCTGTGCATACCTAAACAGAAAACTCAAATTGGTCAAAAATTTATTTTTACTTAAAAGGAACCACTGAGGTTAGCCAGATATATTTGAATGATAAGAACACCTTCGAGAATTGGACACTCTGTACAAAAAATACTCATTAACTTTCAAACTTAAAACTTAACTTCATAAAACTATAAGTTAAAGTACCCCCCCCCCCCCATACAAGTGTCACTCACAAACTTGTTGGAGTAACTATTTTATCGATACATAAGTGAATAGAATTTTTCAAAGATAAAAGTGTGTATTTTACTAAAACAACATGCAGACACTTGGAGCTTTGTTCCTGATATAATTTATTACTTAATTTATCGCTCCAAGCAGGATGCCAAAAGAGTTACGTTGTAAAGGGAAGTTTTTAAAATTTCAGTAACTACTGGCGTGTGCCTTAACTTTCCTGACAAGCAAGAAACTTTTTATTAATGGTTTCCGAATAAATTTTCTTTAAAGTTTATGTACCTAATGTTGCTGCTGCACTGTTAAAAATCCTGATAATGTGAGGAAAAAAAATAAAGTTAAAAAGTTATATAATCTTAATATTTCGACGAGTGTTTTCTTGTAGCAAAACAGTAATTTTAATAAGTAGAAATAGCTTCAACTAGGACCTGAAAATTGCGGATTTCATATGCCGATTTTCTCTAGATGTGAAAAATCATATACCACATTTATTTCGTTGAACGGGGAATTTTCCCTACTTTCCATTTCTGCAATAAAAGGTAAGAGTTTTTATTCACAAAAACCAAGTTATTTTTGAAATTAAAATTCAACGTTATAGGCTTGCGGAGTTAGTCTTAGATGAGGTGATTTTGAAATTTATTGTTAATAGACTTCTGATTACGTAGAAACCTTCAGAATAATAATAGTAATTATGTAGTATCTTATGTTTTATTTTCTTTTTTGGGAAAAATTTTTTATTTAACAATTAAGATGTGAAAAACAGTTTTTTCGGGTTCTAGGAAAAGCTATTGTTTTTCAGTAAAAAAAAATCAAAGAAAAGTTATGTGCATTAAAAATACCTACAAAATAAGCTAAGGCCCATCTGAATCGGATAATTTGTTTATTAGTTATTGCAAAAAAACTTCTAAAATGGCTGGTATTTCAATTGTTTATAAACAATAGAAAAATATATTGCATTAGTTATATTGCAACTAAAGGGAGCCTCTTGTTGCATACAACAAATATGCAAAATTTCAAGAAAAAATATTCAATAGTTTTTTGCACAGTAAATTTGTTTATAACTTTTTATGTTTTTTAATGTTTATCTCAGCGATCAAGAGGTCGTACAGCGGTCTGCGGGTAAGCAAATGAAAGTTTTAGACTTATACTAACAATAACAAAAAAGAACGAAATGAATTGTTGATTTTAAATTGTTGAAACAGATAAACAAAATTGGGGTTCGATAATTGTTGATATCGAAATGCCGATAAGTGGACGCGATAGCTGAGATTTTTACGCACAATTTGAAAAAAAAAATTGTGTACGACCACTAGAAGCTGAGATAGAGTAAGAATTCATGGGGAGATGGTTAAACTATTGTATGCAGTAATTTTCAACTCAGTTATTTCAAATTTGTTGATGTAGCAATAGTTTAAAGTTGCACCTATTCCGAAAGTCAGAAGGTGAGCAGTTCTTTCAGCCTGCGGCACGCGAAAAAAAAACGTGACTCGGACGCTTCAAATTCGAACAATGGATGATATGTTTTTGTAATCAAATTATTGTTAAACATGGCAATAAACAAATTGTTGCACTTTTATACATTTTATGCATAATTATAATTGTACCATACTTAGTGCTTTTCAAATTGTGAAAAAATTGTTACAGTAGTCAACAGTATACTATTAATTAGGAATATTAAAAATTAGATTGATTTTTAACGTACCATTAATATTTATGAGACAAATAGCAACATTTGTTGATGGCATTATTATTTTTGAGATGCAGAATAAACTACATTTGACGATTATATTGTAAGCGATTATCCAATCGAGAATTATTGTAAAATTACTTTCGAAGACGATGAAAGTAATACGGGAGAAAATAATTATGATTATGATAATAATGATGATCTTGATGATGATGATAATTAGATCAATGATGAGAGTGATGATGATGGTGAGGGTAATAATGATGACGGCGATGAGAGTGATAATGATGATGATAATTGTAATAATAATAATGAAACCGATGAGTATCCACCGATGTCTAAGAAACGGAGAACGAAATAAATATTTTGTACAGATTTAGGCAAAAAATATGTATGTTACCAGAAAATTTTGTATGTGAAAAATGTTCGTCCAATAAATTAAACAAAAAAGATAGCATTAGTTTTTCTTATTCAACCAATAATTTGTCGGCAAATGAAATATTAATTGAGTTATTTTAGTCTCCTTCTGGACAACCTAACACATTACTCGATAAGTTTCCGGTCTAACTAAAAAAACTATTTTTGTTTTAGAAATTCGACTTTATTTATTAACATAGTCTCCTTTTCGATGAAACTTTTGTAGGACGATTTGTCTTTGTTCTCAAAATAGGCCTTAGTATAGTCACTTTGGACGACTTTCACCGGGTGCTATCCACTTAACTGACGATTTTTTTCATTCAGGTGTGTAGTAGTGGATCCATATTCCATTCATTATCATATGCTGATGCAAGAGATTCTTTTCGTTTCGCTTGCACAGCTGCAAACAACACACAGTGTCTAGTCCAATACAAGGTAGTCAGCATATCGTCTTGAGTAATGTCAGGTACATTAGCATTTTGACAATTTAAACCCATACATTCTTTGCAGGACATGGAGCAATTGGCCTTCTTTGGTGCATCCACAGGCTACGCTTTCAAGTAAATTTTGCGATGCAGGAGGTTTTTTTGTAAAATCCATTTTTCAACCTGATAGCGACAGGTGTTTCAGCTATTAATTTTCAAGTAGTATAATAAATTTATAGTACATTCAGATTCATATCCGACGTTTCTAAAATTTGCATTTTCACCCAAAAATACATCATCAAATCTACTCAATTTTTACTCCCTACAGCATTTCTGATGTCAACTTTCCTTTGAAGAAGGCAATGTCTGTACCTAAATTAACTCACAAAAATGTTGTTGGCCCTAATTTGAAAAAAAAATTGCTAATATCGAAAAAAAGTAGGAAAGTTTCAGACGCAATATCTATGTAACTTTTCGTCGTACATACTTCTGCAGAAGCTTAAATAATTGGCGTGATGTCAGCTTCCTTTTTTATGAAGCAGTGGCTATACCTAACTTGGGAAAACCTTATGGTGAAACAATTTTTTCTTTTTGGGGTGAATTTTTTTGAAAAATAACATTTATAGACTTCATTGATAATGAAAACATTTTAGCGTTTTAGTTTCTTTTCCCCTCTTTTTTTCGTGATAGTCAATATTCTAGTAGCAGACATTAAAATCATATGTTGTTTCAAAAAAAAAAAAAAGAATGCATAGAAACGTAAAGGTAAAATAACTGTAATAAATAAAAGCAAATATAAATTTACCAGTTTATTATTAAATTTACTCTAGTTTGATTTAAATGAGGTGAAATGGTTTAACAAAGTCAAATTTTGCCTAATTTGAATTTAATTTTAATGTCAAACCACGGTTGAAGCCTCTGGCGTTCATTTATAACTGTTAAAGTAATTAATCTCGGGAATATAAACGAAACAGGTAACGCAATGCAATAGATAAAAGGTTTTAATTAATTAACCTGACATTAAATTACAATAATGAATTTTTACTGTCAAAGAGAGGAATTTTGGACCCAAAGGTATTTTAATATTTTCTTCCCACTGATGTGAGAAAATAGAGGGTATATTATTCAAAATAATAATTACGGATAATTCTAATAAAATATTTTCCTTACAATCTTAGTAATTTTTCACATTTTGGTAAGCTTTAAATAAAATTTAATTTGAAGAATATTTATAATTATAAAAACTGATGTAAACAAATGCGACTTTTGTCACATTTGTTCTCGTCAAGAATAGAGGTTATTTGAAAATATAGAAAAAGTTTATCAAAAATAATTATTTGCAAAAATTTGGAAAGCAATACAAAGGAAAAATCGATATTTAAGACTATGATTTTTTGTGCTCAAGGGGAATAAATTCCTATTCATTTTTTTTGTCAATAACTTCTGACACGCAGCAGTCAGGAAGCTTAGTGAGTTTTCGTTGCTGATTCATCTAAATTTTGATATGTTTTTTGATCCCCTCATTACCAATACCGAAAGTGGATTCCCGATAATTTTTAAAAATAAAAAAAATTGTTTTGTTTTGTAAAATAAAATATTATCATGTTGTTCAATCGAATCTAAGCAAAAAGTGTTTCCTGTAATTTTCCCGCTCGACGCATAGTTTTGATTAATCCAAATCAAATCAAATAAGTATACACCTTTAAGATCAATTTACATTGACATTTAAGTACATTACATATCCAAATATATAGTAAAATAACACTGACTGATTATGCAATTTTTCCTTTACTATTGTAGTGAAATATTTGCCAAAATAATCGGCCACATCTTGTCTGCTTGTGAGGGTGCTCTTATCAGCCTCAATGGACAAAAAAATAAAAACTAGTTCAAGTTACTTCAGGTTACTGTTAAAAATAAATAAACAATAAAAATAGAACATTCAACTTTACAACACTATCAATTTAAGAACCTTAAAAAAATTATCCTTAAAGTTATTGTCATTGTTAGCAAATCAAATCAAATATTTATTCACCTTTAACATCACAAATAAGATTGACGTGGAAGACGTCATATAGTCAGTTACGAATTAAAATTATACAATATACAGGAAACACTAGCCATACTTATTAAGAATTAAAACCTAGTTACCTATAATAAAACAAACAATAAAAATGGAACACATAATTTAGAAACCCTTCCCAATTAAATATTTTTTTAAACTTATTCTTAAAGCTATTGTAGTTATTAGCTGACTTGATAATTTGAGGAAGTTTACTGTATATAGGAACAAGGTGATAATTGACAGATTCTTGAAAGTTAGTCGTATTGTGCGTACATTTGCATTTTAGGTGTAATACTGGTGATAAGTCAAAGTCGTTTTAAAACGTTTAATGTTGTTTTTAATATAAATACAACACCTAAAAACATATACACATACAAAAGTTGGTATTTTATGATTCTTAAAAACATCCCTGAATTATTCTCTCCTTGTTAAATTAAATATGGGTCTAATAATTCTCCTCAGTATTAGAAATATTCTGTATCTGTGTTTTTGACGCAGCTGCCCAGAAAATCATTGGGTAATATATCGCCGAGTATACCAAAGCATAGTGTACCTGCCGCAAGATAGTACGTGATAGATCACGCCGAAGAGTTAAAATAGCAAAATATGCCCTACTGAGTTTATTGGCAACCTCTTCGATATGTAACTCCCATGTAGTATTGCTATCCTCAGTCAGAACCAGAAACTTTTTATAGGAAAAACACGAAATTTCTCTGATTGCTGTTGAGGTATCATCCGCAAAGTTCACCACCAGACCCATAGTTATATAAGAAGGTAAATCATTTATAAACAAAGTAAAAATTGGTGCCCCCAGTATAGAACCCTGAGCGACACCCATATCAACGTCATACTCATTCAACTTACAGTCATTTAAAAAAAACCAACAGTTTTCGAGCGGATAAAAGCTAACAATCCAATCAAGCAAACCCATCCGAATACCCAAGCTGGAAAGCTTATATCTAAAAAAATTGGTATCGATGCTATCAAAAATCTATGAGAGAATCAAAGAAAACAGCACCGACATGACTCCTATCATCCATTTCTCTTTCCAGACTTTTCAGATTCAAATCCATGTTGACTCTTAGTAATGAATTTATAGTTGAAAAGATATTCTTCATCCTCATTATATATTGCACCCTCGAAGAATCAAGAAAATACGCCCTAGATTCCTATTGGCCGATAATTATCAGCAATTCTGATGTTTTATTTCTTAAGAATCAAAAACCAAAAACATTCTGAGACGCCCTTTATTAAACCCGTTTATGAATCATAATAACATCCTCATGATTCAATGGTAAGAGCGCCAACCTTCGAGTCTGATCTGTAATATCTCTTCTGCTAGCTGGTAAAATATCGACCGAGAAAGCCCAGAGTCTTTCAGATTATAATATAACGACTCCATTCGAAGAGTTAAGATCGACTGTCTGCAGAAACCGGGTCTCTTACTCAACACCTATACTAAGTCGACGTCTTGCCTCTTTTCCGCTTTTAAAATTCGAATATCAAAAAATCAAGAAGTCAGTTTTTAGGTAGTGGATGCCTACATGTTGTTCCTAAACTTTTCCCAAAATTTTATTATTCTCTCTTTAATAGTTTCGTTCATGACAACGCCACTTTTAAATATATTACGATATTATATACCCCTTCTTCCCCTGGTTAGATAAAAATCGAATCTCTATCTGTCGTCTTCAATCATTAAGATCATTCATCAAAATTTAAATTTATGTACTTCAACTTTGATCACCTTCTTTTAAATATCAATACGGGCAATATTCATTACAAAAAAGATTATATCGCAAAGATAATAACTACATGATGGCAAATATGCAGACAGCCAAGATTATTTGGAGGTCATTTTGAGAAAAAAAAATGTTATAATTTCTAAAACGTTTACATAGCAATAAATTCGAAAATTTTATTTTTAACCATTTAAGCAACAATTTCCGTCAAAATTATATTTGACTTTCGTCTTAAACTAATTTAGATAACTGTCACTGTCAAATTTTTAGACGCATTCTTTAAGGATGTTCAATGGTGTGATAAAGGGGGTGCGGAGACTGGAGAGGCGTGGGATGTAGTGGCGTAAATAATGACCCCGCGAGCTTCGCGGTGTGGGGGGCGCAGCCAATATAGGAGCGGCCTCAAATTCATCGATGAAAATTAATAAAAACGAAGGATCAAGCCAGGTGCAAAATAGTAGGGCGCATTCAGAAATCTATGAGGGAGGGCCGCACATACTTTTAGTTACACCACTGATGGGATGAAAGCATCGAAAGAGCACAATACTGCAAACTTGAGACCAACTATATATCGTTTTTATAGTTTCTCAAATGAAAGAACATAAAATATCAAAAGGAAGTGGTATTTTTAGTTGTTTTATGAGCATGTAAAACGTTTTTAAAAGTTATATTTTGCAATTATCAATAATATTTATGTTAGAGGTAACATGCAATAGTCTGCGCGCGTTAAAGAACAAGGAAAAAGAGGGGAAAAATACGGATAAATGCTATCTCTGTCTCACTCCGAACGTTTAGTTTTGTTCGCCACCTACATCGAAGCGCGCGTCATCCAACTGCGGTTCGGAACAAGAGAGATAATATTTCACCATACGTTTTCTCTCTCTCTCTCTCTCTCTCTCTCTCTCTCTCTCTCTTTGCCATGTACTGCGTGAGGAGCATTGCATGCTCCAAAATATGGGTACTTTTGTTACTCTTCGCCAAAATGGGATATTCTAAATCATTTTTTTTTGTGAGGTATAAAATCCCTAAAGAAAAACTATTTTTCGCTTTCCTAATTCCACTTTAGACCATGTACATCAAGTTAAAGAGTGAGTATGAGCAGGTAACCTCAACCTCAAACTTCATACTTGGTATGTACTAGGCATTTCCAACTCGAAGACATATAAATGCAGTGCGGTAATTCCATTGTTTCTTTTAGGTAAAATAACTTTAGAATAATTTATAGACTAATTAGAATTTTATTTATTACCACTCAACTATAATTCACTATTACTGTTTATAAAGGATACTATAAATTAAGCCAAATTTGTTATGTTCATAAATATATGCTGAGAGCTGGAGAGTACAGAGACACAAAAATATATTTTATAAATTTTATGAACAATGCAAATTTTGCTGCATTCACTTTGCTTGTAATAAAACATAACGAAATAAAATAGGATGGATTTTCATTTCCAGTATAACGGAGCAGCCAAAAAATTAATTTCCAATCATAATTGATTGCAATGTTAATAGGCTGATATAATAGTTGACTTAGAGGCAGTGGCGTAAATAACGGCTCCGCATGCCCCACGATGCGTGGGGGCGTCCTCAAGTCTCTTGATGAATATGAATAAATACGAAGAATCAAGATGGGTGCAAAATGGCAGGGCGCATTCAAAAACCTGCGGCAGGAGAGCGCACATACTCTTAGTTAGGCCACTGCTTAGAAGGCTGAAAAAAAAATTATTTACAAGCCCGGACCAGGCGGAAAATTTAGTTAAGGTTATAACAAGGAGAGAAAACAAAAATTAAACTAGAAATCATGTGAAATAGTGAATTGGGGGGTGCTGTTTAGTGGTTGAAGGAGATTTTTTGCAATTTCCGGCGAAACATGACCTTCTAGATACAAATGTCCTATACAAAAGTTGTAGCTAATAAAAAAGCCTAAAACTTTTACTGAAGTCATGTTTCAACATAACATCAAATTTTCTGAGAAAATGGCGGGAAAGCAATTTTTTAACTGCCTTTCTTTGCTCTGAATAAGTTTGACTTTACTAAGATCTAAGAAGCGAGAAGTTTTTGAAATAATCACATTTTTGGAAAAAAAAAACAATTTTGCATTGCCACATTTTAGCCGTTTAAATGATGTATATATGTTGATTATTTATTTTTCTTGAAACCATTTAAAATTGCGAAAAACCAAAAAAGAAAATCTCTTCATATCATGAATTTTTCGATATTTTTTATTATTTTCAACTTTTTATTTATGTAAATAATGAAATAAATTTCAATGACATAATTTACCTTGATTTTATACTGTTAAAGTTGCATGAATGTAGTTAAAAAAAAACTCAGAGAAAATATTCTGTATGTTTTAACTACATAAGTTGATAAAAAATTATGCATATGAACGTGATAAGAAATTTTATTAAATTGTGAGTTCGAAAGGTCATATTATAATGGTACTCGGACTTGGTATTTATAAAAGATTTACGTTCCTCCTACCGTGGCCGAGGACTAAGAATTTTGTTCGATGAAAGTTGCTTTTTTGATAGTGTACAATTTTATGTCAATTGAGTGATTTTTACGCGAGACTATAAGGGAACAAAAGTTCATTATTATTTTTAATTATTTAACATTTATTAAATAAATTCTACTAAAGGAATTTATTTGAGCCACTCTGTAAAAGGATTTGGACCGTTGAAATGTATATGTTATGTCTATTCAAAAATAGTTAGATATTAGGGAAATATAAATCCTTAACATACGTAAACTCAGTTTTATTACTTTTGGGGTAATTAATTTTTTCTAAAAAAAAAAAGATAAACTCAGACAATTTATGTGACACAATATCTAAACGGTTCTACCGGCTTGAAGATTTTAATATAAATCTGCCAAAGTAACTTAATATTATCATCCACATCACATCACAACATGTGGCCGACCCGTGCGAGAGCGTTTTTAACTTAAACTGAGCAAATTTTCCCATCATAAGAAAATAAAATCACTAAAATGCAATATTGTTATTTGTTGTTATGTACAAAGCTCGCATTTGTTGACCATTTTCCCCTACTCGACGAAGATAAGAATAAGATAATGTAGAAATTGCTAAAACGAATAGGTTTTTTTCATGGACACAAACTTGGACTTTTATTATAAGCATAGAATATTTACAATTTACATTTGAATAAAAAATTTTATTAGATTAAGCTCAGATCTGAATAAATATTAACAATTCGAAATATAAATGGCCTATTGACCAGGGGACCAAAAACTTACACACGCTCGGAAACGGAAACTACCCTTCATGGGCGGGAGTGCATCGCGAAAGTACGTTCTATTGGTAGAAAGATGGTGTAAAGGGGTTTTTCTTTGCTGTCTTTTCTGCTGTTTTTGTCTTATTCTTTTATCATTCAGGCACCATTAGTAATAGAAAGGGAAAATTGATTTTATTCTCTATAAGAGAAGGGAGTCCACCGTTCATTTTATTTTTTTTTTAACAATTTAATTAAGAATTTTCTTTTAATTTTAATAGTTTTTTAATCGGACTTATCAGAAGTTGATTAACACTGTCACTTCAAATTTGAGATTATTCCACTAAGCGGAATATCACAACGACCTATAGAGCTTGTAATATTAAGCTTTTTTTTTTAATTGCATTCTAAATTTACCTTTAAATTCCTTAATTGTAAATAATTTTATATTCGTTATATAAGACCCCGAAAACTCTCCTATCTCAATTTTGGAGGAAATCAAAAAAATTGATTTTTTTGACCGTCATATTATAAGCGTCATCTTGGATGTTCCTGCAACAATTTCGGCCTAAATAATATGGGATCACCTCAGCAACTTCCTGAATATAATGCAAACAATTTTATTCAAATCGACGTAGCCATTCCGGAATAATCGACATACATAAAAAAAACATATGTACATAGCGACGAATATAGAAACTCATCCGTTTAAAAGTCGGTTAAAAAGTACAATGTATCGAAACGAACAAAAACACAAAGAAGAAAATTAATGCGTATAATATAAAAATTCCATTCACGCAAGCATTTTGGGTATTCCTCACATTTGCCATTTACCGTAATGTGTTGTCACACTTCCAACCACAAAAGAAAGTAGCTCTAAATTCTTTCCGGGTATCGCTAGCTAAAAATATGCAAATCATGTTTTCGTAAGCATATTATTTTCGTGGCAGTATTATACTTAAATAAAAAAACCTTGATGTGGGTAAAATATTCAGAAAAAAAAAACATTTTACCAGGACGATATGTACTTGAACGTTTTTCCTTTGCTGAAAAATTAAAATAAATTCATAACATTAAAGGCAAAATATTAAATTTAAATTTTTATCAGGGAAATTTTACTTTTTAAAAAATATATATATGGTTTTACAAGGTGTTTAAAAAACGCTAGAGCAAATTCCTGAGGCCAATATTTTTTGTGAATTTTTCTCTTAATAATAGCTTTATTTATTCTTAATTTTGTATTATTTAGTGTTCCTATACATCAGCGACCAGAAAGATGATCAGAATGATGGTGGTAATTCATGGTTTCTTCGGATTAAATTTTTTTTGGGCAGAAATTTTTATTAAATAATTAAGGTTTGAAAAAAATAGTCTTTTTGAGTTGTAAAAAAAGCTCTTGCTTTTCAGGAAAAGTTCCAAAACAAAGTTGTGCGCCTAAAAAATACCTACACAATAAAAACAAAAACATCAAAGTCGGAATATTTGTTCATAAGTTATTGAAAAAAAAAACATGCTATAATGGCTGTTTTTTCAATTGTAAATAAACAATAGAAAAATATATTGCATATACTTTTTACTGTAGTAGGGAAAGTTTTTTGTAGCATAAAATAAACATGCAAAATTTCGAGTAAAATTATTCAATAGTTTTCTTTTAAATTATTGAATAGATTGATAAAGCTAGAGTTATTTTTTTCATTATAAACAAACGGAATACCACTTCAACAAATAACGATACCGGAACGTCAATAATTGGAAGTGTTAGCTGATATTTTAGAGCAAATTAAAAAAAAAATAAAAAGTCTAGTTGATTTATTTTAGTAGGGATTCACAAAACATTGCTTAAACTATCGTATGAGGAAGTTTTCGACTCGATAATAAAAAAATTGTTGATGTGACAGTAGTTTCAAGTTGTAGCTTTTTTGATAGTGGGTATGGATGCGGTGGGGGAGGGGAGATGCTGGCAGCGCGCATACGAAAACGAGACTTGACTTCGTTTCGCTGAAAAAATTTGAATTATCTCGGCCAATATTGGTCGTAGAACCTTCATTTTTTTTTTGATTTGTGGTATTTCAGTGAAACATGTACAATAGAATATATATTTTTCTGAAAAAAATTATTTTTAAGCTTAGTAATAAACAAATTATTATATTTTGATATATTTTATGCATAATAAGTAATTATTTTTACTACATATAATTTTTGGACAAAAAATAACAAGAAATAAGAATTTTTGATCAGAAACTTAATTTACCGAGGCACAACAAAACAGTTATGCAGTTTTAGATGAAGGAGAAGTACTGCTAGCAGCGGCCTCTGTTAAGTACATCGAAACTGTAATAAGATCGTTATTTCTCATTCTAAAAAAAAAACCATAGTACCAAATTTAATGCAAATCAAGGTGTTATAAAGATCAAAATTTCCAAAAAAGTTTTAAAAAATTATAATTTGATAAAGTTTTGGACTAAAGCAAATTGGGCTATAAAGTCTACCAAAAAACAAAAATAAATTTGAAAGGGAGTATTTAAAAAAAATCACCAAAATTCAAAAATTGCATTTTTTGCCCCTAAATGTGCAAAATTTTACCCTAAAAATTTTAATTTCTAAGATTTTTTTTTAAGTCACAAAAAATTTTAACTCAGAAATTTGCACTGCTTATATCTATATATATATATATATATATATATATATATATATATATATATATATATATATGAAGTAAAATTCGAACAGTAAATGCAAACTTCGTTCCCTTATATCCTTGTTAGAGGTTGCACAATTTGAATAAATTGCTACAGAACACAATTTATCCTATTCCACCACCATCGAGATGATGGCCTACCTGTACCACCATATCGAGAAGAAAGACTATCTCTGTGCAACCTCTAACACGGAAAGGATATGATGGAACGAAGTTTGCATTTTACTTCATTTATACACGGAGTTGCATATAGTTGTACATTTGCTGAATGTGATTTCAGCAGTACAGGGTGAGTCAACGATTGGATGAAGTAGGTTTGTGCCTTTTCGGTGAAATTAACAGAGAAACTATAGTTATTGTTTGATACAGTTTATTTTTACGCAGATTTTAAAAATATTTAGGACTCTACACGGTGAGCCAAAAAACTAGGACAGCATAAAGTTGTATTTTTTTAAATAGAACACCCTATGTACGAATCGTATTTCGATTTAGCTTATAATTTTAAATCTTTTTTAGGGTTTACTATAACAAAACTTTATAGTTTCTGAGTTTAAAGAAAAAAAGTCACATTTTCAAGCATCAATTCAATCCTAAATAACGTTTTCAATTTTGTGACAAATATATTCAAATTTGGAATTTAGCAAGGCCAAGGACAAGTTAACATAATTTTTACCTAATATTTGCAATAAAAGCTACAGGGTGTTGAACACATCGGCTCAAATTTGAACAAGTTTAAATGAATAAATATCTTTTTTTTAAATCGTACACCCTGTATATTTCCATGTTATTTAATAGAGTAATAAAAACCCTAAAAGTTTTGTTCAATATATCCTATACCTATTTATAATAGTTTTTGAGATATTTGAGTTTTTCTTATTTTCCATACTTTTTTACAGAAATAGTCTTCATTATAATAGTAGCCATGTAAAATAATAAAAAGAAACTACAGAAACAAACAGAATGTGGTTAAATATGATAAAATACATTATTCGTTATATTACAACGGCAATAGTTTAATTAAACATAATGTGAAAAAATTAACACAACAATAACGACAAGGCAAATACATATTTACTTTTATACTAAATTGAAAAAAAAAAACATCTCTCAAATACTGAGATTAATTATTTCTTTTTAATAAGTGTTCGAATAAACGATCCTCTCGTGCAATGCACAAATTTAATCTTTTTTGCAGATTTTCTTGGACCTTGGACAAAATTAGTGGCGTTATTGTTCTACAGGTATCCCTAATCCTGTTTCGCATATCTTCCACTGTTATTGGTGGATTAACATACACCTTATTTTTAATATAACCCCATAGGAAGAAATCTAATGGGGTGATGTCGCAAGACCTTGGTGGCCACTCAATGAAACCCCCACGTCCAATCCATTTTTGCGGATATCGTTGGTCCAAAAACGCACGAACTTCACGATGGTAATGCGGCGGCGCACCATCGTGCTGGAACCACATACTGTCGAGCTCATCCCTATCGAGACCAGGTATGGCCATTTAGTGGTTCATTAAAAAAGTGGGGTCCAATAATTCGATTATGATGAATACCACACCAAACATTCTCCGCATTTATTGTACCGACAAAAGTTTACACGACTTTCAAAATCCTGTCCATGCAATTCTTGGTGTAATTCCATGTGGTATGGATAATACCTATATTTCTTGGTAGTACGATTAGCGGTGGATTGTGATGTTTCACATAATGCTGCTAACTGACGGCTACCAATATAAGGATTTTCCTGAACATTTAACAATACTTGTAGTTGTTTTGCTTCATTAGTTACTGGTTTGTTGACCACTTTACGTTTTGGATAATCAACAGTACCAGAAGAATCAAATCTTTGCATTAAGTTTTGAAAAGTATGGGTATTAGGCTGGCGTCGATCAGGATACTTCATTTTGTAAATTCTTTGAGCAAGGCAATTTTTTTGAGCTGTCCTAGTTTTTTGGCTCACCCTGTAGAGCCCTAAATATTTTAAAAATCTGCGTAAAAATAAACTGTATGAAACAAAGAATACAGTTTCTTTGTTAATTTCACCGAAAAGGCACAAACCTACTTTATCCAATCGTTGACTCACCCTGTTCAACGGCATAATGTAGATATATCCATTGCTATTGCATCTCCCTCGAAGAAATCTGTGAAAGCCGCATATATATATATATATATATATATATATATATATATATATATATATATATATATATATACAGGGTGATTCAAAAATCGATCACGAAACTTAAGGGGGTGATTTTACTTGACAAAATAAGGGTAGAGCTTCATATAATTTTTTTTCAAAATGTCATTCGTTTTCGAGTTACAAGCCGTCCAAGTTCAAGTTTTTATTTTTTGTTTTTTGAATTACTCGCTTACAGGAAAACCGATTTGACTAATATTTGAAAGATAGGCTAAGTCTTCTGCGCTTCATCATTTTAGTAACAATTCACATTGATTGTTTGCCGCTAGAGGGCATTTTACCTACATTGAAAATTGTTTTTTTGTCATAATTTTTTAGTGTTGACAGCTACAGTAGTTTTTGGCATAATTTCTGAAAGACTGGTGCCAGGCCTTTAAAAAAGGTGCTCTTTATTTACATCGCTAAATCCAACGGTTTAGACGTAAATCACCCTTAAAAATTAAGTGGTAAATTTACTTTTCTCATTTCATTACCACCAGCTACCAGGTAAATAGCTATCAAAGTATACTAGAGCTGTCAGTTTAACATCAAATAAATTCGCTTTTTAAACTATTTAATTTATAATCTTAAAATAACTAATAATGGCTAATCACCAATATTCAAATATCGAATATTGTGATATCCATTTTTGTTATGGAAAAGCAAATGGTAATGCAGAGTTGGCAAGAAGATATTATATGGAGAGTTATCCGGAAAGAAATATCCCTCATGCTCAAACATTTTCCAGTGTGCACAGGAGGCTTGCGGAATGTGGTTCCTTTAAAAGTTATAATGGAAATAGGGGAAGACCTAGAACTGCTAGAAACGTGCAACAAGAAGAAAGAGTGCTTGAAATTATTGAAGATAATCCAGGTATTAGTACTAGAAAAATTGGGAATGAAGTGCGGCTCTGTCAGGCTACTTCATGGAGGATACTAAGAGATGAACAACTCTACCCGTTTCATTCAAAAAAGGTGCAGGCTCTTTATGACGATGATCGGCCGAGACGGTTGGAAATGTGCAATCAGATCCTAGCTAAGTATGAACACGATAATCGATTAATTGGCGTCATATTATTCACTGACGAAGCTGGTTTCACTCGTGATGGCATAACAAATCTACACAACATCCACACATATGCTTACGAGAACCCAAACAATGTGGTAGAAACGAAACATCAGCGTAGATTTTCACTAAATGTGTGGGCAGGGATAATAGGAGTTTACCTTATTGGTCCTCATTTCTTTGATGGCCCATTAACTGGTGACGTATACTTAGATTTTATCCAAAATCGTCTCCCATTGTATCTCGAAGATGTGCCATTGGAAGTAAGGGCCAACATGTGGATCCTCCAAGATGGAGCTCCGCCCCACTTTAGTATACGTGTCCGACAGTATTTGAATGCAACGTATCCTGAGCGATGGATAGGACGAAGTGGACCATTGGCATGGGCAGCGAGGTCACCAGACCTTAATGCTATGGATTTTTTCTTTTGGGGTCATTTGAAACAATTGGTGTACGATATTCCAGTAATCAACGTCAAGGATCTTCGCTTCAGGATAATCGAAAAGTGCCAAATTATTAAAGAAACACCAGAAATTTTTCATCGAGTTATGCGACATTTTTTGAAGAGTGTTAGGAAATGTATGGAAGAAAATGGGGGACATTTTGAGAATCTTTTTTAGTTCGTTTAGTACTGTTACATTAATTTTTATCAATTAAATGTATATCGCAATAATCCATAATATGAATATTTACTGATTAGCCATTATTAGTTATTTTAAGATTATAAATTAAATAGTTTAAAAAGCGAATTTATTTGATGTTAAACTGACAGCTCTAGTATACTTTGATAGCTATTTACCTGGTAGCTGGTGGTAATGAAATGAGAAAAGTAAATTTACCACTTAATTTTTAAGGGTGATTTACGTCTAAACCGTTGGGTTTGGCGATCTAAATAAAGACACCTTTTTTAAAGGCCTGGCATCAGTCTTTCAGAAATTATGCCAAAAACTACTGTAGCTGTCAACACTAAAAAATTATGACAAAAAAACAATTTTCAATGTAAAGTGCCCTCTAGCGGCAAACAATCAATGTGAATTGTTACTAAAATGATGAAGCGCAGAAGACTTAGCCTATCTTTCAAATATTAGTCAAATCGGTTTTCCTGTAAGCGAGTAATTCAAAAAACAAAAAATAAAAACTTGAACTTGGACGGCTTGTAACTCGAAAACGAATGACATTTTGAAAAAAAATTATATGAAGCTCTACCCTTATTTTGTCAAGTAGAATCACCCCCTTAAGTTTCGTGATCGATTTTTGAATCACCCTGTATATATATATATATATATATATATATATATATATATATATATATATATATATATATATATATATATATATATATATATGTATTTATATATAGATCTATTTTTCTTCATTCTGATGGCTTTATTAATAATTTTATTATTTAAACAACTATCCCGTACAACTAAAATTTCATCGTACAAGTTAAATAGAACAAACATCATATAGACCTTAACTCTAATTGAGTGTCTATAGAGATCACCCTGATGCTGTTTGTCGATCTAAATCAAAATTCTTCCCAAGTCCCTTATAACTCTCTCAGGCCTGAAATGATAAATTGACAAAACTTACGGAACATCCTAAATTAAATTTTTGGTGACTTATATTATTTAAAGGGATGATAGAAGAGCAAGATAATTTTAACATAAAACATAATAAATAAATTTCCCTTTCGGGTTATAAAACATGGATCACGAATTTTTCTATTAGGATAAAATTTTTAGATTTTTATGAAATAAAATATTACAGCTTGTGTAGAATAGAAAATCGAAGTGAATGTAATAAATTTAATACATTACGTACATTGTTTGGTTGAAATTAATAATATAAATGAATGAATAAGAGTGGTGATCGTTGATGCTTAGGTTCGTAGTTCCCATGAAATTCTACCATGACCGCAAGTCATTCGAAGCCGATCACCAATGCGAATCCAAGCAGTCTCGTTACTTGACCTTGCCTGACTGGTTTGAGTTCTCGCGACTAGTTAATAAATAATAATATACAGGTTTTACACCCTGGTGCACTCACTTCCTAACCACCGAACGGTATGATTCCCACCTATCTCGATATGGCGCTGAACAAAAACATAAATAATTTATGTGACCCTACTGTAATATACCATCTGTCTTCAGATCACATCCCAATTATCATTATATGGAAAAACACATACAACGAGAAAACACACAAAAATATATCTATATAAAAACATAGACTAGAAACAGTTTAGGAATATAGTAAGAGGGAGAAATAACAATTAATAATAACTTCCACACTCCCATAGAAAAAGAAGAGGAAATCCACAAATTGATGGAAGGAATAAAAGAACTAGAAATCAGTTAGTTAGGAAAATTAGTAAAAAACGAAACGAAGACTAGCTAGAAGAGGAAACACTAAATTATATTTAAAAACAAAATCAGAAAAATCTGAAAAAGACATAAAGATAGAATAGATTTTATAGGAATGACAAAATTACAGAATACTGTTACCATTTTCCTTTCTTTATATTTGCTCACTGGGTCCAAATAAAACACTTTTCACTAATAAGTAACAACTGTTTAATTACTACTTCTTAACACCTTCACTATTTAACTCCGCTTATCCTACCTCTATTTATATGTCTATAGAATCTACTACAATAACAAAAAATCTACCAGAAAAAAAGTCAAGAACTACTTAGAAATATGATTAGTAAATGATGACTCTTCTCATCAAATTAATGTTTTTATTCAAGGGCGCATCTTGGTCCTTCGTTACACTGCGCCCTCCTAATTCTGATGGTCTCAATAAGCTTCGATACTTCTGTGGTATGACTTCAACCTGTAGAGATGTACTATTTTCATTTTGGCCTTGGGACTTTCGATTCTATAAACAAAGTCATTAATTCTTTTCAGAACAGTATATGGTCCTTTCCATGATGACATCAATTTAGGCGATTTGCTCTTCTTCTTCTGTGAATTTCATAACAAAACTCTATTACCTTGCTAGAACCCTGCCGAGATTGTCTTAAAATCATATCTTCTCTTCATTCCGTTCGTGGCCAGTTCCATGCGTTCTCGAACTAGGTCATGAACGACTTGCAACTTCTCTTGTAAGGCATCCTCACCGTCTTGAATCTCCATACTTTCATCAGTTGACGAACCGAACATTTTGTTACTATGCAATCGAAGTTCCTACCCAAATAAGATCAATGTCTGGTATATCTTCCGTAGTTTCATAAACTGCGGATCGATAGGCCATTACAAAGATGGGCGAATATTTGTCCCAATCTTTCTGATATCTGTCCACAACCTTTGAGAGGTGCTCTTTAATGGTCTTATCAAGTCGTTCAATCATGCTATCTGATTAGGAATGTAAAACTGTTGTCTTGGTTTTACGGATGCTAAATAGTTCGTAGAACTTTTGCAAAAGTTTTGATTCAAAATTACGTCCTTGGTCCGAAGATAGAACACATTTTTGACTAAGAACTCAGCTATTTTTGAGGTCTTCTGGTTAGGGTTGGAAATATCTGAAGTAGTCAGTAGCTACCAAGATGTATTTGTTGCCTTTATCTGTTTCTAAAAAAGGTCTAGCTGTGTCAATAGCCATCCGTTCAAAAAGTATTATACTCCTCATGTTTTCTTTTGATTTAGTACTTGGAGTTTGGCTAGCTGCACATTTAGAGAACTGTCTATACCATGATTTTGTCTTGAGAATAGTTAATCCAGTAAAATCTCTCTCGTATTTTGTCTTGAGTTTTGTTAACTTCTAAATGAGCACCAGACTTCCCATTACAGATTTCTGCTAAAACCACTGGAAAATAATATTACAAGAGTGCAGAACCATCTGTTCCAAAGAACTCACTCTGGAAACTGAGTAAACGCCTAAAAGTAAAACTTAATGAGATCCCAACACTTAACGACACGCACGCACAAATTAACAACGAAAGAGCAAAAGCCATC
The DNA here is from genome assembly GCA_034092305.1 of Diaprepes abbreviatus. Lineage (NCBI taxonomy): Eukaryota > Metazoa > Arthropoda > Insecta > Coleoptera > Curculionidae > Diaprepes > Diaprepes abbreviatus. Next base: position 9,106,905 of record JASJET010000129.1, read on the forward strand.
GCTAACAAACTAGCTGAAGTTCAACCACGCTCAGTACCACTGCGGAACAAGAGAAAATAGAACCTGTCATAACAAATATAAGGAAGTGAATACTCGTATATCTTATTCCACGCACACAACTGTAAAAACTTTATACTAAACTGAAGAATGTTTAAAAAAGGAACTACTATGTTTTATACCAGTAAATTTATTAAGAAAACAGTGACTGCAGTTTCAACTCACAGAGTCATTTTCAAACTGAATTACAAAGATAGACTAAGTATTCAATACAGAAACATGAGAAAATTTAACAATAAATAAAAATTACCTGAGATAGTACATTATTACAAAGGGGAGGTACTAAATGTTGGGAACTAATTATTATTTGGCGACAACAAATAACGGGAAAAACCCAAGTTCTGTCTGGTCATTAAGCAAATTTACATTTTTATTTTTACTACGTTTATATATTTCTAAAAATTCAAGAATATTTAACTTTTAGCCCTTTGTTGAATAATGTAATATGTCAGTGTTGCCCAAATCAGGAAAACTGTGGTTGTGTTCTAAGCAATGGATGGCAAAGCTCGAGTCTGTTTTTTGTAGTCTATATGATCGGTGGTGTTCTGAAAAGCGAGTTTTAAAGCTTCTACCACTTTGTCCAATATACAAGCTATCACACTCTGAACATTTTAACTTATAAACTTCTGATTTATCAAATTTATTAATTTTATCTTTAGCATTGTAAAGGATAGTGGACAGATTGTGTTGTGATTTAAAGGCTACTTTTATGTTATGTTTGAAAAGAGTATTAGCTATGTTTTCTGATAGGGTGCCACAGTATGACAAAGATATATAAGATGAACTATCTTTATCATTTTTTATTTTGAGATATATTGAATTAAAAGCTAGTTGTTTTTGTTTTTTAGTTATTAATTTCTTTATGATTTGTTGGGAGAAATTGTTTGAAATTGCAATCCTTTCAATGATATGTAGTTCCTCATGAAGATCTTCTTCAGAGAGAGGCAAAGAGAATGCTCTATGTATCATTGAATTGTATGCAGCCATTTTGTGTTGTAAGGGGTGAAAAGAATCATTAGATATAGTATTACCTACAAACGTTGGTTTTCTAAAAATTTTAAAATTACACTGATTATTGAGGTGAGATATGGTGAGATCAAGAAAATTTATTTTATGGTTATTTTCAGTTTCCAGAGTAAATTGACTTTTTGGATGGCAATTATTAATGTATTGTAAGAATTTTTGAAGCTATCTAGTGTGCCTTTAAAACATGCTAGAACATCATTTACATATCTATACCAAAATTGAACATGGTTTTTGCTTAAAGGGGAATTAAGAATTTTGTTTTCTATGTTTAACATGAAAATGTCTGCTAGGAGAGGGCCAAAAGGACAAGCCATTGGTAGGCCTAAATATTGTAAATAAAATTTGTTATTAAACTGGAAATAGATTTGTGATAGGCAAAGTTCAAAAGAGGACAAGATTTCAGTGGTAACTATTGGATTTATATTTCGTTCCTGTAACATTTCTTGGATAAGTATAAAATATTCATCTGTTGGAATATTAGAAAACATGCTTTTTGTGTGTGAGTTGAAACTGCAGTCACTGTTTTCTTAATAAATTTAGTGATATAAAACATAATAGTTCCTTTTTTAAACATTTCCCGAAGATGATTAACTACCACATAGTAACGGCTACCAGCATCAACTTTTTAAACTGAAGAATATTATGGCATTTGAAATGTGGTTGCTTAGGAGAATGCTTCGAATATCCTGGCTAGCTATACAGATTTATTTAGCAGTTTTAGATCAGGCAGATGTCACTCGTGAATTTCTGACAACTGTAAAATGCAGAAAACTAGCATATCTTGGCCATGTCCTCAGAGGGGATCGGTACAGAATTCTGCAACTGATAATGAAGAGTAAGGCCAGAGGCCGTAGAAGTATTGAAATGAAGCAGATCTTTTGACTTAGACACATCCGAAAATGGGCAGAAATGCAAAGCACTGAATAGCTATTTAGAACAGCAGGGAACCGTGATCAACACGCCACTGTAATTGCGAACGTTATGGGGACTTGACATATCACAGGAGTAAGGAGAAGGAAATGTCATCAACAAACCTTCTGGCTAAAAATTAACTAAAAAATCTTCCAATAAAGCAATTGCACATCTAACATATATTGTAAATGGCATAATATCCTGCCGGTATTTTTCTAGCTCGTAGAGGTAACCAGTTGTAATACCTCTCTTAAAACCAAACAAAAATGCCACCCATCCTCAATCTTACAGGCTTATTTCTCATGTCAAAGGTCACTATTTAGGATTTACTTCTTGCAACTTAATATTAAACATCCCTCCTGAACAGATCGAGACTATTATCAAAGCCCAGTTATTGTTAAGATAAATATTTACAAGAATCTTAAAAAAAATCATAACTTTGACACCCTGAATTTAGGAAACTAATAACTTTTCAACTAAGATCAAATGGGATAAATCGGCATATTTTTGCCTCAAAAATTTGCGCTGATGATTTGTGCAAGGTTTTTAGAGACACCCTATATTAAAAAATTCTGCTTAATTACCAAATTGTAAAATCAATGTCAAACCGGTTTTAAACGTCTGTTATTTCAGTATGAAAACCCTTAATGATTGAGTAGCTCTTTAAACATAATTCAGACGTCCTTTTTGCCTTAATCGATGTTTCGTTTAAGCCATTTATATATATTTTTTTTTCTTGAATGATATATCGATTCTGGATTGCGAAGGATCTTAGATTAACGTTTTATAACTCAAAAAGAAAACCATAGAGATGTAATTAGTTATAGCTGATAACAATGATCGGTAAACACTTTTTTATAAATCTCTTTTGTTAGCAACAGGCGCGGATCCAGGGAGGGGGGGGCGGTGGAGGCGATCGCCCCCCCCCCCCGCCCCCCCCCCAAGAGCTTTGACTTCAGGAAAATAGTTCCCATTTTGTTTCTTAAAATATAATTTATTCAAGAACTAGAGAGAGTAATAAATCATTTTTTATCTTTTTTTTTTGTTCGCAAACTATCTGTGTTCTTTAGTCCGGTGTGTTTAGCAAAATCTGTTGGACACATATATTTTTCATAGGAATGGGTTAGAAATTTTATAATCAAAAATACTGGTTTATAATAATAGACTATTTGGGTTGGATAACAATAGCTATTTGGATGTGTGAAGTGTTAAAAAGGATTTTAATCCTTGTCATAGGCGTCGGAAGGAGGTTTATTATCACTAAGTATTTATGGCATAGAATATTGTTTTGGTAATAAACTTAAAATAAAAAGTTTTTATAATATTATTTTGTTTCTTATAATTTCTTAATAATTCACATACATTAGAAAAAATAGATAATTTTGACATATTTAACACAAATCACAACTGTATTTTTATTATTTTTAATTTTGGCATAGAAACCGTTTTTGGCACATTCAGACTAAAACGTAGTCTTTTTCTCTCAAAAAATTCTAAGTTATAATTTAAATACTTACAAAATACCCATTGTCAAAAATACAAGAAGTTCAACATATATAAAAACATAAATTCGTTCATATAATATTAAAATTTTTTTAGGGCTATCGGTCATTTTATTATTAATTAAAAACATTTTCAGGACATTTCACGTTTCAGTTTGTTTATTTTTTAAAACATCTGCAGAATTACAACTAAGCACTAAAAAGGGCTTCAAATGTAATTATTTTTTTTATGCTACAGAAAATTTAAATATTCAGTTGTGTTTACGCTGGTAAACATTACGTATCTAATTCATAATCAAAGTCAGTGAAGCTATCTTCGCTCAAATTAATTATAATTGGTTCCTCGATCTCACTGATCATGAGATCGAGTTTCCACATTTTCTTTTATACTTTTATTATATGGATTTTTCCGAATTCTCTGTAGTAACTTTATTCAAAAAAATCTTTCAGAAGTTCAGTTAAATTACTAATGTTGTAAGAGTTATTTCTAGCAAATCTACCTTTTACTTGAGAGAGATGTTTCCTTCTCCAACGGACATTTTCCAGACGATCTATAAGAACAAATTTCCTATCTGTTTTTTTTTTTTCAGCAAAAAGTAAGTTCTCTGAGCAATTTCCATAGTTCAGTTCTTTTAATTTCAGGTAAAACCCGATCTTCATTTATTTTAGTTAGAATTTTGTCGATGGTTGGGATCTGCTTCTCATAATAAAATGTATGTACAACTCATTTTATTGCAGTTTACATCTCTTTTTCCAACGAAGTTTTTCGTCTGCCTATGATCGAATGTGGCTTGGGAGTACTAACAATTCCAGTCGTTTTTTCTCCTTCAGTATTCGGTAGATAGTAGATTTTCCAACTCCTGTCATGTTGGAACACATCTCAACAGAGCTTTTAACATTATTATCTAGATATTGATATCTTAAAGCATCATAAATATTCATCGTAATAAGTTTTTCGTTGAGGAAAATATGCCCTGGTTTAACGATTTTGGAATAAATATAGATGTGGAAGCCATATCTTTTGGGTATCTCACTAATCTCAAAAAAATATAAAAACAAGCTCAAACAAGATAAATCACTTAGGACACATTGTAAGGTGTACTATGCTCACTGAGAGAAATTAAATTGAACTATCAGAAATTTTATTGTTGGAGTAAATTTACAAAAGCTTATAATACTTAAATATAATTAGATTTACGGCAGTCCTCAGTTACCTGCGGCACTGAAGCAGGTACGTTGGAGGTTTCAGTAACAGTTTTGTTACTCACTCTAGTTCTTGAATAGAGTATAGAAATGTGTATGCTTGCGATCGCTCCTCCCCTGACCAAGAGCTTTGAATTCCGGAAAATAGAACCGATTCTGCATTTGATATTAGGAATGTGTATGCTGCTGGCATTCCCCTCGTTGACAATTTATTTTTCCTGTAATAGCTCGCCCCCCCCCAAGAACTTTGAGTCAAGAAAATAGACCCGATGCTGCCTCTTATACTAGGAATGTGTATACTGCTGGCATCCTTCCCCTGTCTGCAACTTGTTTCTTCTTGTGATCACACTCCCCCCTCTCCAAGAGCTTCAAATTCAGAAAAATAAATCCGACCCTGCCTTTTACACTAGAAATGGGAATGTTGCTGATGTTCAACCCCCCCCCCCCCCCCCGTCGACAACTTTCTTTCGCTTGTTATACTGTACTTTTATGATACCACCGCCTCCCCAAAGAGAGAGGCTGGATCCGCCCCTGGTTAGCAATATCCTTCATACTTTTTTAATTTAACTATTTGTTATATTTTATTATACTATTGTATTTCTTATCAGGCAAGGAGATAGAGTGTCAACCAAACTTTAGAAGATGTCTTTAAAAAATTACATTGGGACAATTATAGGATCAACATAAACGGAGAACTATTGAATCACCTAAGATACGCGGATGATACAGCTTTGATAACAGATAAGAAAGATGAAGTGCAAAAAATGATTGAAGAATTGGACAGCGAATCGTCAAAAATAGGATTAAAAATGAACTATGACAAAATTAAAGTAATAACAAATCAAACTGAAGAAATTGTTATAACGGTCGCATAAAGGAAATTAAAGGAAGTGTTGGAGTATATATATATATATATATATATATATATATATATATATATATATATAGGTCAAATAACAAAACTAAATAAAGACAATCAAACTGAAGAATTAAAAAAATGTCAGACTGTCCTGGATATCATTTGATAAACTCTCATACATCCTAGAAAACAAGAAATATCCTCAGAATCTAAGAACTAGAGTGTTCAATCAATGCATACTAGCTGTCTTAATATATGGATCCCAAATATGGACATTTACCAAAGAGAATATAGATAGAATTGCCAAAACACAAAGAACAATGGAGAGACAGATGGTAGGTGTCCGACTTATAGAAAAAAAAAGAAGACATGGATAGGAGACAAAAGTAAGCTATGTCTCGACACAAGTAGTCAAGCTTAAATGGAAATTCGCCGGTCATACATACAGACAGAAAGACAATAGATGGAACAAAATAATCCCAGAATGGAGACTCGGGCAACACAAACCATAAAGAGAAAGACCGCAAATGAGATAAACAGATGACTTAAAAAAGCAAACCGTACAAAGATGAGTACAGACCGCTCAAGACAGAGAACAATGGAGAAAACAAGGGGAGGCCTATGTCCAAAGATGGATGATTGAGGCTCATTAGATAGAGATAGATAGATAGATTTATTGAATATCTTTAAGGTTCAATATTCTTTTATAGTTCATTTTGCAATGCTGCATTGGAAAGGGATATTTTTCTTACTTTAGTAAAATTAATCATACCTTTTCTTACACTTTAAGGAATGCTCCAATAAACCAACCATTTTACGGTCACCGATGATTCGGGATTTCCTGCTGCTTGCAAATCATTATTATAAAACCGCCGAAAAGTCATACAAGACTAGTAAATTATAAGCAGAACCATTTAAAAACCCTCAATTTCTAAATTAGAGTTCCATTCTATTTTTATTCTATTCTATTCTCTATCAGTTTTAGTTCACTTTTATATTGCTTGATGAGTCTTCTAACAAAGGTCAGATTCCGCAGGACTGATTAAAATTCATTTTCGTAACTATCGCTAAAAAACAACAACCGAGAAACCGTGCTGATTCCCGACTAATCATGGGTCAATGCGAACAAGATTTGAACGACTCGTAGTTTGGTTTCAGGAACGCCTTTGTAACATGCGAAGCACTATTCATTATAAACCTGCTTCTACAGAAATGTTGAGAGAAAAAAGAAAGGAAGTATTTACTTGCTTCATCGACTATTAGAAAGCTTTTAATCGAGTACAGCATCACAAGTTGATAGAAAAACTCAAAAACATCAGAGTTAATGAAAAGAATATCCGAATAATAAAGAACTTATACTGGAAACAAAAAATACCGGGGCACTCTATAACAGACGGCATTGATATACAGCGGGGGGTTCAACATATCACTTTATATGTATACTATCACCCCCTGCTATCCAACCTACATTCTGATCAAATAGTTAAAAAGCAGTAGAGAAACTGGCAAATTAAGGCGTTAAGATAAATGGAACACCATTAACTACAGTCAGATATGCAGAGAATACGGTTATTCTGTCTGACACTATAGAGGGACTCCAGGAGCTTTTAAATACTATTAATGCAATAGGTGAAAGATTTGGACTCAACATAAACGTAGCTACAACTAAGTTCATGGTATTTATCCGAACAATTTACAACAACATAACGTTAAAAGTAAACGGAGCACAAATAGAAAATATCGAAAGATTTAAATACCTGGGAAGTATTATGATGCGAGACCTGGACCCTGACTGAGAGATTAAGAGTAGAATAGAAATGGCGTGCGCAATATTCAACAAAATACGACCATTTTTATACAATGATAATCTAAACTTAAAACTAAGACAATAAATGAGAGAATGCTACGTGTTGTCAATATTATTATATGGTGTCGAAACGTGGACATTAAAAATAAAAACAATCAATGGTCTTGAGGCTTTTGAGATGCGGTTACATAGAAAAATGCTTTGCATCTCATGGATAGAACAAACATATAATACAGATGTTCCACAAAGGGCGAATATTAAGACAATATTATTGACCACAATAAAGTGCAGAAAAATATCGTATGTGGAACACTTGCTCAGAGGAGAAAAATACCGCTTATTACAACTTACAATTAAAGGTAAAATTGAGGGCCGACGGAGAATTGGAAGAAAATAACAATCATGGCTCCGAAACATTCGAGAATGGACTCGCATACGGAGTGCTGAACAGCTTTTCCATTTGGCGAAAGACAGAACGACTCTATGGTGATCGCCAACGTCCAAGAGACCGAAAAGGGCACTTGAAAAAAAAAGAATCAATCAGATACTAAAAGTTTCAATAGTGATAAGACAAAATGAAAAAGTCGCTCAAACTTTAGCCGAATACAAAAAAACAATGGTATTTATTACTCGTTTACTGGTTATATCAAATATATACCTGAAGATAAAAATGAATTCAATATATGTTTAGATAATTAATATAAAGCCTGTTGCTTCAAGAGACTATGTTGCTAGAAGTAGTTTAAGATAAGTTGTCCTCCTGCCAAGACACGATAAGATAAGAATAGTCGATCTCCTTAGAACAGACTAGCAGGTGGAGTCAAAATTCTACAGATAAGCTTCAAAAAAGCTAAAGATAAAAATTAATAATCACCTATAGTCCTCCTGACGAAGTACGCTGGATTTCGATATCTTTTTTCATATGACTTTGGTTCCATTGTGCTTCATAGTTTGTCACCCAAGTTTCCTCAGATAAGCATTCTATCAGCTCAGAAATGTATAGATTGTACTGACAGGTATCCTGATGATAGTGATAAAAAACATATAACAGTACAACGCTTCAGCAACAGATAGTTTAAATAAAGAAAATTGGTAATTCAGACTACTAACAGGACTTTAAAATAGTTTTCATGGATTCATGTCAAAATCGTCGACCATGAATTAAGAAAGATTGCTTTAAAATTAATATTATTGGTAAATGTTCGATAAATTAATGCTCTGCAGATAAACTTAAACATGTTTGAGGAAAAAGACTGCTAAATTTTGAATAAAAACCTTAAGAGGACAAAAAACACAGTCGGTGAATGAAAATCCAGATTCCGGTCCCCCAACACAGAAAACCCTTCAAATAAAAGACAAATTTTTAAATTTGGCAGAACAAACCAATCGAATAAAAAAAGGCGACTAAACTAAAAAAAAACTCTTTTAAACTAAATAGGTTGTGTTATAAAAAAAATAATTACTTTTTTCTTTTCACTAAAAGACTCTTTTGAACACAAAATCCTGAAAAATACGAAAAAATCGTTCAATTAACTGACTTTTAATTACGATCGATAAATCATTCACGAAATTATTTCAGCTGATTATGACAGCTGGAACTGATGGAGTAGTTATAAACCTGTACGAGGAGGTTAAAAAATTACGACGGAATTACAAAAAAAAATTGTAACAACACTTGGAAGTATTAATATATGAATAGTCAAGATACTGATTACGGTTGATAAGACCCAAATTGACACATTAATGAGAACGATCATATGAGATAGGAAATTCGAAATTTCCCTAGTCTAATAAATTATGTTTGAAAGTGGTGTTAGTTCAAAATTCCTGAATTTATTACTTCGTTGTATTGTTTTTAACTAGTTCACCATTTTTTTGTTATGTTAGTATTTTTAGAAATCTTGTAACGAAGTTACTAATTTTTTGGACATGAGTATGTTCGCCGGGATTTAATTTATTTATTTTTCATCCAAAAAATCTGATTCTTGCGGGAAAAGATTGCTTAAAGTTTCAATATTACTGGAATATAATTAGATTTACCGCGCTATGCCGGGAAATATCATCCGAGATTTTCAAAGCGTCCGACCACAGTAATCGCGAGCCGCATACAGCAGTATTGTATGCGCGATCATCGCACGAAGTCACACATTAGCGTTAGTGGGAGCTCGGGCAGTCTTTTAAGCCTGAGCAGACCGTTATTTCGCTGAGAACTGCACGTCCTCCACCCAGGTCAACAGTCCAAACGGATTGGACTGGGGCGCCTGCCGGACCGCGCCTTCCTGAAAAACCCCATAAAAAGGAAAGAAATTAGTCTCAAGATCGAGAAAGAAATGGAAACAATGGAGAAATCGGTACGGAGAGAGGACGTTGAAGGAACATGGAATGCTTTAAAAACTAAAATAACAAATATTCAAGAGGAAGACATTGGATTTACAAAGAACAACAGAAAGCAAGAATGGATAACGCAAGAAATCATAGACCTCATGAATGAAAGAAGAAAACACAAAACAAACCCAACAGAATACAAGCAACTCAATAAAATCATTCGGAAAAAGAGCAGGGAAGCTAAAGAAGATTGGATGTCAACAAAATGTCAAGAAATCGAACAACTTCAGAAAAGATATGACACCTTTAACGTCCACAAGAAAGTAAAAGAAATGACAGGCAGACACAGAAAGCGGCAAGAAACAATTTTAAGAGGGAATAATAACGAGGTAATTCTGGGGACAGTAGATAAACTAGAGAGATGGAAAGAATACATTCAAACACTTTCCGATGATGATAGACCCAGTGTTCCACCACCCACAGTCAGTCAAATAAATGAAAAAGGCCCAGAAATAACTAAAGAAGAAGTTCGCCATGCAATAAAAGCACAGAAAAATGGTAAAGCTACCGGTCCAGACAAAATCAACGTCGAAATACTTAAATTAATTGCAGACAACGAAAGCAAAAGCCTAGACTTGTTAACATCATTATTCAATAACATATACAACTCCGGCAAAATACCATTAGACTGGCTAAAGTCAACATTTATAACAATGCCAAAAAAACCTAATTCCTCACAATGCGATGATTACCGGATAATAAGTCTGATGTCTCATGTCCTTAAAACTTTTCTCAGAATCATCCATACACGAATTTACAGGAAGTGCGAAGATCAGATGGATAACACTCAATTCGGATTTCGAAACGGAATGGGAACACGAGAAGCTCTTTTCTCCCTAAATGTAATGACACAACGCTGCAGAGACATGAACGTGGATGTATATGCATGTTTTATAGACTATCGAAAGGCATTTGACTGCGTTAACCATCAAAAAATGATTGAAATTCTGAGAACAACCGGCGTCGACGAACAAGACCTACGCATTATCTCAGAACTCTATTGGCACCAAACGGCAACAGTCGAAGTAGAACAAACAACATCCGGAGTTATGTGGATTAGACGGGGAGTCCGACAGGGCTGCGTGCTATCTCCGCTCCTGTTTAATCTGTATTCCGAGTCCATATTTAAAGAAGCACTAGACGATGCCCAAGGTGGAATCAAGTTTAACGGAACTATGATCAACAACATTCGGTACGCTGATGATACCGTCCTAATAGCAAACAGCGTACAAGAGCTACAAAGCATAATAGATTCCGTAGTACATCATAGCGAAATGTTCGGCTTACATCTAAACGTCTCTAAAACCAAAATAGTGGTATTTTCAAAGGCGCCAATAAATGTACGTCTGCATGTCAAGGGACAAACAATAGAACAGGTAACATCAATGAAATATCTAGGAGTTAATATCAACAGCCAGTGTAACCCGAAGAAGGAAATTTTATCGAGGATCGAACAAGCGAGAAAAACACTAATGAGCATGAAAACATTTTTTACAAGATCAGACCTTAGTCTAGAGCTCAGAACTCGAATGGTCAGATGCTACGTTTTCTCTACCTTACTCTACGGATGCGAAAGTTGGACAATGGACCCACAAACAGAAAAAAGAATAGAGGCTTTTGAAATGTACATATATAGGCGGATGTTGCGAATTTCATGGATGCAAAGGATCACTAACAACGAAGTACTCCAACGCATGAATAAACAAAAAGAACTGCTAAACACCATTAAAGAGAGAAAAATTCAATACTTGGGTCATGTGCTGAGAGGTCAAAGATATGAGCTACTTCGACTCATTATAGAGGGTAAAGTTCAGGGTAAACGATCAGTAGGAAGACGCCAGAATTCATGGTTGAAAGACCTGAGGAGATGGTTTGATCGCTCATCTACAGACATATTTCGTGCTGCAGCTTCCAGAGCCACAATTGCCATTTGGATCGCCAACCTTCGGAAGGAGAGAGCGCAATAAGAAGAAGAAGACCATTATTTCGCTGAGAACTGCACGTCCTCCACCCAGGTCAACAGTCCAAACGGATTGGACTGGGTCGCCTGCCGGACCGCGCCTTCCTGGTCTAGCAATGTAGGTGAGGCTAGGCTTGTGTGTATATGATGTTTCACCATACACTTCCTTCTTTACGTCCTACCCCGCTAATTGCCAGGACCCTTGTAAGAACGGGCAATGTTGTGTCATCCTACCGTCACTGCCGAGGATCCTTATAAGAACGGGCAGTGTCGGTTCCTTCCCCAATTTCCTACCGCTATTGGTCGACATTGTCGAGGACCCCTATAAGAACGGGCAATGTCGTTCCATCCTGCTGACGTTGTCGAGGATCCTTATAAGAACGGGCAGCGTCAGTTCCTTTCTTTCCTTCCTACCGTCATCTATACACACACGCACTGATGCCGTAAGTTTAGTTTTGTTTCCGCATTGACCAGGAATGTGTTTTATCGCCAGGTGCCCTCCGATATCCGTTGATAAGGGCACTTAACAACTATCGCCCCGACGCCTATCGCCACCTCCGCGTGTAGTGATCGCCGCCGTGTAGAGACGCCGCCTATCGCCGGTCGAGGCCGGGTTATTGTTACCGCGTATCCGGCCGTCGGTCGAATTTTAATACGGATTTTAAATGCGGAACGCGATAATTTGCGTACGAGCCGTCGTGAATAGCGTCGCGAATGACGCCGGGTTACCGACTTTAGCACAACCGACCAATATGAGCTACCGTGATCAGCTCTCAAAACATACTTTTGCCCTCCAGACCGTTTTATTTGTTTATATTATTGTCCATCTTAAATTGTAAGTTAGTTTTAGGCCATGTCTTTGTATAAAAGAATGAAATACAGGATACAGGATGTTTTATAATCGTTTGTTTCATTACCTAGTCCCATTTTTACCATTACATGTAATAATTGGCCGCCGGCAGCCAGTACTAACACACGCAATTGACCCCTGGCTTGCAATTTCTCCACTGTAACAAGCTGCCCGGTGCATAAGTGGTCCCTCGATCACATGAATCCTGAGGGTGGCACCCGAGAACCGACCACCGAGTGGATGTTTTGACCTTCAGGCAGTCAAACCGTTGATCAGTTGAGAGAGCGGGGATATCCCGAATATAAGTAGATACTGCGGAACCGATACCCCTGCGCTGAGCATTTGACCGATGACTCTCTGCACGAGAAATATCCACTGACCGATGTTCCGCTGCCGTGAACGAAGTAGATCCGTAGAACACGACCTGCTCCCCGCCTACGAAAACGCGTCACAATCTATTATGTCAAAGTGTCAAATTGCAAATCATTTGAAATTATGCCTGTAAAAAGTGTCCCAATAGGTAATTCAAGAGCTAAATTTAGTGTCATTTTTATACAACATAATCTGGAATATTTATATTTTTTACGTGTTATCTAGGAATCCGAAAGAATAACTATGGATTGTTTTAGGAGGAAAGAACGCGTTCAGATCGTGTCAATCCTTTACACAAATTCGAATTATTGCGTGCACACCATTCCTAAACTTTGTTTAATTTTTTAGTATGTGTTAAGTAACAACGCAATAAGCAAATTTATTAGAAAATTTTTGATGTTCAGTTCGGTTTATAATTCAAAGATGCCAGTGCATTCTCGTAGTGTTCGATCCAATGAAAGTATCTCTAGCGTAAGACATCATGTTGATAAAAATCTCAATGGTTGAAGATAATGAAAAGACCTTTGCATTATATTTAGACCAGACATCTGACCCTGATTGATTTGATTGATTGATTTCATGACATAGTAAGCCAGAGTTGAAAAGATCTTACACTGCAACTCTCACACTTATTATATCGCCAGCCATATCCGTTCTAGGAAAGCAGGTGGTTGCCTTGATTAGGTTTAACAACGTGCTCACTAGTTTATCCTTTGGGTATAAGCCTTTTAGGTAGATTGGTCGCTGTGTCTCCAGGCCAAAACTTTGCACTCAAAGATGATGTGTGGGTCATTTCGTCCTCTTCATCGCATAGTCTACATAGTGGTTCTTCGTTGAAAACACCCATTGTATGTAGATGTTTTCTCAGTCCAGTGACCAGCCCAATTTATTGTCTGCTTAAAGGCAAAATTTCACAGCTTAGTTTGCCCTATGGTCTGCTCAGCAATATATTGCGATGCTTGTAGCCCGCAAGGTGGTTCTAGTGGGTCTGGTGTTATTGATTTGTCCATCAGGACAGTTACCCACGAATAGCAGCGTTAGTAATTTCAAATGCTGTTTCTGGTCCAATAAATAGGATGACAGACCCTTGTCTTGCAAGTTGGACCGCTTTTTCCTCACGAGAGACCTGTTTAACATAGAGTATGCATTAAAATTTTATACAATTCGATTTATTAAGATGAAATAACTATTCTCGTAGCTTAATATTATTTTCACTTTATTCCAAGGGCGTTTTTGGTTCTAACTAATGATTTTGGAGGTTGTATTATTTTTTCGTCGCTGCTCTGAACACTTTTCTGTGAGGCTGCGTAATCTGCCATAGTTCAAAATTTGGCAACTTTGGAACAATAATTTCAGTCCATTTTGTTGACTATTTCTTTAAAAAAATATTGTGTTTCCATTGTTAACAAAATTTAACCAGCATCATTAAACCAAAAAGATTTCTGAATTCATTAAAATTTAACATCCCCAAACATTATGAGAAGCTGTTTTTCAATGTAACAACGGTTGTTTACGAGAATATAGTCGAAAATCTTAATGATAGATCGAGAGAATACTTAAGTTCAACGGTTTCTAAATCGTTTTTAGGCGTGACTATTGTGTTTTCCCAAATGTTTTTTTAGAACTTAACATATTAGCTACAAACAACATGTTTGCGTATTGGACGGTGTGTCAGAAATTTAACGATTTATTTCTACATAATAATTTCTTAAAATAAATTTCATAATTGGAGGTTAGGTTTACAGAACGGTAAATAAATATTCCCAATTCTATCCAATACCTAAAAAGTTGGTTTTATCATATTATTAATTTAAACCTTTTGAAAATAAACCGGTTCAGATTAGTTCAGGTTAGTTCAGATTAGTTATATTAATTTTAGAAAAGTGTTCAATAATTGAAAATGTTCTGTTTAAAGTGAGGAATAAATTCCATTGTGTACTTGATACAATTATTGAATGTGCGCCGTAGCAAGGGTTTACACCGGTGGTGCGTTAGATAGAAGGCACGGATGTCAGTTCCCTACATGAATTTGTTGAAAACATTACATTTAATTTTTTACTCTTATCAATGCAGTTATATATCGATATTTTTGTATTCAGTCATTTTATTAAAACCAGTGGTAAATTAATAGTTATTTAAATCGAGTGGTTAGTCCAAGGATAATTAAAGATCTCACATTGGTCCTTCGAGCCGGATTTTATATTGTTTCTTGGAGATATACATTGGTAAAACAATAGAATTTCATGTAGCCTCCTTGCAATCCAAACAATATTTCGACAACCTTAAGATCTGCACAGTTTTTCCAAAAATAATTGTTTTTTTATTTGGATTCTTCTCGAGCAGATTTGTTAAAATGGAGTATATTTCTTTTCTGTGGATGGCATATGCTAAAGGCACAGATGAAAGATCATTGCCATTATGCAGTAAGAGTGTTTTTAAACTTATCTATGACGAATCAATGAATAGCCTCCATTCATGTGGTGAGCAGTCACAACCTAAAATATTGATAAGCCACTGCACACCATTGCAGTATGTAAGACTATCTTCTTTCAAAAAGTCTAGCATCGCTGAAACTTTTGTACTTGGATGAAGTAAATTCCATTCTTGGAGCCAAGAACCTAAGAGTTTGCTACGCCACGAGAGAAAGAGAATTAAAATGAAATTGAATGAATGAAAGTTAAATATTGAATGCTTCTGTATAGGTGGTTATTTTTTCGGTGTTGATCGCTCTTTCTTTTAGGATAGTGCCTAGGCTAGCATGCCGGAGATTAAGGGGGGATATATAAATTCAAAGTGCCACCTGTTTTAGGCCCGTCGGTAAGAAGAAGCGATGATGAAACAACTAGATCCAAAAATAAAACACCCCGATTCCAAAAACAGTTAAAATCTATATTGAATAATTAAAAAAAGGATTCTGAATTACAGTCTAAGTGAATTTCATCTAAAACTAAAGAAATATGTGACTATTTGCTAAATGGATTAGAACAAACAAAGAAACAATGAACAATACTACTGCAAGTATGACGTCATCTGCGCCATACGCCAAGTCGGTTTAGATGTAGGTCCAGCTTTAGACTGTCGGCAGATTTGCGTTGAATAACCTCACTTTTTATGTACAGTTGTATTTTGCACTAATAAGTTATCTAGTACGCCGATTTAGATACTAAATTAAAAGTGCTAGACTTCTAATGGGTGAAATAATGTTTCAAATTACCTAATGTATACGTATACCTTCGTTTTACAAGGTAGTTTAACTTAAATTATATATAAAGTGTCCCGTGATCGCACGCAGAAATTCTTATTAGCTCCCAATCACAGGGGGAAAATGAAAGCATACGATAAATTAGGTAATACTACAGTTTATTATATATAGTTCTAATACCTGAAGCGTGGTTTTATCACTGAGTCTAAGTCCTTTCAGCAAGCACTAACCTGTAACTTCTTTGGGAGCAATGGAGTGTTTTATGCCAGGCTCCGGCCTGGAATTCCAGTTGTCACAAATATGGTATTGACCTGTTAGTTCACAACACTTTACTTAAGGGTAAATGAATACAGTCTTAACTTTCTTTATCCCCCAAAGTCTGGCAAATGTTGCTCTAAAACACTAAATATGGTTTTAGCTGTTTACTGGAATAAACATAGTACTGTATAATTAGAAAAATCAGCCAAAATATTACTTTCTGAGCTTATGCCAGTTTTCCCAACCAAGGCTTGGTCCAGAATCTCTCTACTGACGCTTTTAGAAATCTCAAGAGCGCCAAGAAAAAAAATAAAAGATTAACTAAGTGGCAAAAGTGGAGTGTTTGATACATTTCTAGGCACACTTGTTTTTTTTACAAAACAGGTTTTTGATGTAACAGTGACAAAAACTTTTAGCTTTTATTTTATATATATTTGTTAAAGAGACTACTTGATGGAAATAAGGGATTAATTTATGGTTAGTATTAGCTTGATTGTTGGTATTTTAGTAAAATTATTTATAGTTTTGTTCATAAAATAACAAACTGTAACAAGTTCAGCTTGAATTTTGGACAAATTTAGGTCTCGAACTAAATCATTTAATTCACCTTGACGTATTAAATAGGGTCCATTTTCATTTACAGCAAAATATTGTGATAGCGAGGTGGCCTGTGTTGAAGATTCCTTTTCTTCATTGAAGGTTGGGGAGGTAGGTAGTCTTCAGTATGAGGAAGAGGTTTAGTTACTGACTCCATGTCAGGACATACAATTTTATCTCTTGTCGTATAAGTATATCTCTTCAGTTTCGTTAAACAGAACAAAACAAAAAATAGTCAGTAAAATGATCTTTTTGTTCCGTCCAAATTACAGGTTTAAAAAGTGGCATTGATGGGTGAGTACCTTTAAGCCATCCTCTTAAATAACATATGCATCTTAAGCAAAAATAACTAGGTGCCCAAGGTTAATTAATAGGTTAAGGAATTTTGAAATCAAAATAAAACTCATAAATGTTCTGTAGTAACGGCATAAGCTGTCCTCAATTTAAACCTGAAGTAAACTGTCCACAAATAAACAAAATAGATCCTATGAAATTGGATACTTTTAAACCATATTGTAATCTAAAATTAAAACGTATAAAAATTAACTAAAACCCTTGTCACAATTAACAATAACCGGTAGAAAAAGCACTAGAAATAGACCGCTGTTAACTGTCGTTAACGATGTAGCAATAATAAACGTCAATACACCAACAATATAGAAATGGAAATATACATAGGTGAGGATATATCATGTATCTACAAAATACCAGTCTTATTTTTGTTACTATGGACACACAGATTTAACTAGTACTGGCCAAGGTAGGTGTCGAATACGCAATGTTGTCGATTTTCATCGGGACATTGTGTTTTGTCACTTGAATGTAAAAGCTAAATAAAGTAAAATTACTTTATAACAAACTATAGTTCTAGACTTCAAACATTTTATTGAATTTCAATCCAATTTAAAAAAAAAACATTAATTCAAGATAAGATGTGATTATTGAATGCCACTGATGTAATTTTTAGATTTGTTCAAGTACCACATGACCAATGAGTACTCTAAAAAATACAGAGTGTAACATAAGGTTGGGAATAAATTAAACAGCGGATTCTTTAGTAAAAAATAATTTTATTTTCATATATAGTTTTGCTCTACGAATATTGGTTTGCAAGTTACTGGATGTTAAAAAATTTGAAAATAAAAATCGTTCTTTCGAACGAAGGAATATAATGGAACGAAATTTTAGCCAGAGCTTAATTTGGAATTGCCCCTGTAACAGTAAAAAAACTGAGTTTGTAGCTGATTCAATGGCGTGCGTACCGATATTACGTTATATTAAGGTTTTAAAAAAATGTGATACGCCTCTGGTAAAATTTTTTTGAACATTTCCTCAAATTTGATTTTTGGTTTACAACGTTTCCTCTTGCATTTTATTTGTATCTCTCGTCATTTTTCCGTAATTAAGCCCTTTGTAAATACCGTGTTTTCTATTGCATTCACTGGAAAACAAAAATATTATCCAGTATGCTATGACCATGATGTTTATTTCTGTTTTCAGATAAAACGTCATTGTCAGTTAAGAGATGAGCTTTCAATATGCTTTTTAATTTGGTTAATTGATAAAAATGTACTACTCATTTGTAGAATTAGCAGATATGCATTTTATTCATGTCCTGGCAAACAGTAACACAGTGTTAGCTACGCGTCAGTATGTTGAACATTTTCTGGTTCTATGAATTCAGAATAGGAAGACTTTTCCAAGAATTCACACTCGTTTGCGTTAAACCGGCTCCTTAAAGGCTTGTACCTTCAGCGGAAAACCTCGAAATGTGGGGACAGTACAGCTCGAGGAACAAATACTTCAGACGGTTGAGGCACATCCTGATTCTATTAGAAGAACAGTTGGAAGAATGGAGAGAGTAAGCAATATGACTGTCCAAGGAATACTCCATGATAATTTGTTATACTCATACCGTCTGCAAATGATACAGGCACTTTATTTCGAGGATTATACTTCCCGTCTCAGATTTTCTAACTGATTTTTAAATAAGATCAACCAAAAATTTGTTTCACTCATCCATCCTATTTGCTGACGAAGCTGGATTTATAAGGAATGGTATAATTATTTTCCATAATAGTCATCTATTGGTCGATGAAAATCCGCATGGAATTTTTTAAAAAATCAAAATTTCAGTAAAAAATAAAGAAATCTTTCTGCCGTATTTAAATAGTTTGTCATATATGTAATTCTCCTTTCAGACAGAGAATATGAAAAATATATGTACAAACTGTTTATTTCCTGCAAATATCGCTCTGGTCCTCTCTCCATACGGGTTTCGATCACCTCATGATCTTGTTAGTGGAGCTGTATCGGACCGAGAGCAACATTGCCGGAAATAACTGAAATATGAACCATAAATTTCAAGGTATGTCGGCAGGATATTAAACCTGCCATCTACCAACTTCGATGTCAGACTGAAAAATATCGCCAGTCCACTGTCGAGATCATGAAGTGATCGAAACGCGGAGAGAGGACCAGAGCGATATTTGCAGGAAATAAACTGTTTGCATATATTTGTATATATCGGTCGACTGGCGATATTTTTCATTTTGACATCGAAGTTGGTAGATGGCAGGTGCAATATCCTGCCGACATACTTTGAAATTTATGGTTCATATATCAGTTATTTTCTGCTAATGTTGCTCTCGGTCCGATACAGCTCCACTGACGAGATCAAGATCGAAACGCGTATGGAGAGAGGACCAGAGGGATATTTGCAGGAAATAAACTGTTGGTATATATATTTTTCATATTCTCTACCTGAAAGGAGAATTATATATTTAACAAACTATTCGCATGGTATAATACAATCCCGGCACCAGCATCAACTCTATATAAACCTTTGGGCAGGAGTAATTGGCGACTTTTTTTATGGATCTCGTAGTACTACCGAATCGATTAAACGCCTAAACATATCTGGGTTTGGCTCAAAATGGATTGCAACCTTATCAGAAGAAGTTCCAGTTGAAACACGTCAGCGGATGTGGTTTATGCATGACGCCGCTCCAGCTCACTTTAGACGAGAGCTGAGGAAATATATTAATGAAACGTTCCGGAATAAATGGATAGGTCATGGAGGGTCAAGAATATGACCTCCTCGTTCCCCTGACTTAATTCTTTGAATTATTAGTTACGGAGGCACTTAAGAAACATATTTTATTCCGTTGAAATTCCTGGCGTGCAGACTCTTCGTCAAAGAATTGAAATGGGATGTCGGCAAATTCGAGAGATGCCTGATATTATTGCATGAGTAAGAGCAGCATCTTTGGTGATATTTTTTCGTTTGAATAATTTCTGATAATTAGTAATTAATATTACATTTATTATTGTAAATTAATTAGTAGTATTTTATTTCAAACATCTAAGAGCCTTTTTTAAATGCGCATACGACAAGTTTTTAAAAATGAGTTAACATACCCGATAACATTTGTGTTTTTTATGTTTTTGTTAATATATTTACATTTTACTGTATATGCAATTGAAATAAAATTTTTACAAAAAAATTGAACCGACTTCTAAAAGTGCCCTAAAAAGTGAAGTCGGCGCCAAACTAATACCTGACAAAATGGGATTCGCATAAACTGATTAAAAACATTTTATTTGTAATTGATTTCTTAACATAATTTGTATATATTAGTAGTTATTTATTTCATTTAAAAATAATTTGGCGCCGACTTCAAAAATTTCAGTTTCATATAAAAATTTATAGTTATTTTTCACTTTTTAGCGCACTTTTAGAAGTCGGTTCACTTTTTTTTTATAAAAATAGTTTTGAATTCACTAGGATATTCATAAATTATTTGAACTAAGTACTAATCGGAATTAGTGTACTTCGCAATGACACCAAGGTGACAAAAAAGTACTCATTTTATCCAAAGTTGAAAAACACCCTAAAATGAACCACTAAATGCTTTGATTCTTAGAGTTCTCCAAATATCAGTGAAATTGTGTCAAACAAATATTTAGTCGGTCATAATAAATCCACGATACGAAATTTGGTAATATAGGCCCCAGAAGCTTCCAATATCAATATTTAAAGAACCTGAGACGTAAATTTCTTAGCCCAATATAATGCATATTGAGTGTGTATACGCCCCAGGAACACCGCAATACCAATTTTAGACATCGGAAAATGTAAAATTTTCAGTTCTCCATATTGTATCTTTTCAACCTAATTAACTTCATATTCATAATACATGATTCCGAAAACCCCCTAATATCAAATCTGAAAACATGCGAACAAGGTATTGTACCAATTTTGGATGAAATCCAGAAATATTAAATTTCTAGACCGTAATATTACATCTGACAGATTTTCTTAAAATAATTTTATAATCTCTATTTACAGCCTCAAAAACGATTCAGTGACACCTTTGAACAAAATAGAAAAATGTAAAATTTTTAGTCCACAATATTGGATTCGCAATGTTGAATCCTGAAAAAAAAAACTTTTACATTCATAATTTACACCCTGAAGAACTTCCTATATATATTTTGGAAAAAATCGAAAAATATAAAATTTTCAGGACGCCTAAGTCAGTTTTCCAAAAATATTTTAAAATCATAATTAACACTGACAAAAATCCCCCAATACTGATTTTAGACAAAATTGAGAGATGAAGAATCTTTAATCCACCATCTTGGATCCGACATATTTATTTTTTTTTAATAATTGCACATTCGTAATATGCGATTCCAAAAACTCGCCCATATCAATTTTGAAAAAATCGGACAATATTAATTATTTCCGCCATATTGAGTTTTTCAAAAATAATCTTAGATTCTTGATTTGCGATCCCGAAAACTTCCTCGTACCAATTTTGGAGAAAATCTGACAAAATTGATTTTTTTTGTCCGCCATATTAGATCCGCCATATTGAATTTTTTAAGAATAATTTCAGATTCGTTGTTTACAACCCCCAAAATTTCCACATACCAATTTTGGAGAAAATCGGACAAAATTAATTTTTTTGGCCGCCATATTGTCAGCGCCATCTTGGATATTACTGTACCAATTTCATCCAAAAAAATATGGGACCACCGCAGCAACTTCCTTTACATAATGTAAAAAATTTCATTCAAATCGGTGTAGCCATTCCGGAGTAATCGGTGTACATACATAAAAAAAAACATACATAGTCGAGGAATTGAGAACCTCCTTCTTTTAGAAGTCGGTTAAAAAAGGTATTTATTCCTGATCTCCCATTTTCCATCCAAATAAAGTGGTTTTCCCGATCCAATAGTCATAAAGCCAACCAAAATCTTTTTGGAACACTGCTCTATGTCTTCTTGGAGACTCTTAATTCGATACTTGCACGCCGATCACAGCGATAGGTACTCGTAGTAGGTAAATAAAGGCCGCTTATTAAGATGTATATAAGTACTTGCTAGATTTGAAAACATGAAATGAAAATTTTCATATTCAATGAATCAAATTTTTTAACTGTTGTCCAGTATAATAGGCAAGATGCTCTATTTATAAGAGAAGTTCGTTTAACCGGATATCTTTTAAACGCAGTACATAATTACTTATCTGATTACAGATTGATATTCAGCAGGAATAAATACACAAATTTAATAATTCGTTCTAAAAATAAATCAGTTAGCAATATTTTCTACTTAACTGAAATCAGACTATCTATTGAAAGTTTTATTTGGTTATTCACCTTTAATCTCATTGGTATAGACAAATGATTTTTTTATTTATCTTTTCCTTATGACCCATCTCAACATCGAAACTATTTTTAATGCACTCGTAAATCTAGAACTATACTTATGTCAGTAACGAAGCTGATAAAGCACTTGTTAATTTTATTTTAAAGTGAATTTCCTTTCAATTTTCATTTTACTTTATTGTTTAAAAGTAAAACGTCTTAAGAAAACCTAATTTTAAACTTTGCCTTTATTAAAAGTGTATTAAACTGTTGAACATTGAGGTGAATGTGCTTTACAGGTTCATTTAAGATAAGCTGATTAATTGCTGTCTAAAGGCGATATAATTTTCTTTAGTCCTATTTTCCTTTTCCGGTTACTTTATGGAATAAAACAGTGGGTGGTATTAATTAACTAAGAATGATAAACCTAATTTTGGAAATCCACTATCAAAGAATTCATTGATGAATAATATTTACCATTATTTGAATAAGTAATTTTTCAATGGGCAGACATAACACTAGTTATATCCAATGCACCTTCGTTAGACGGCAGAAGACGTCAATGTTTCAAAAATATATTAATTTTACCCAAATTTCGACGCCCATTTTCTTGACAAAATCTATACGCCAGGAGTGTGTCAGCCTTCTCGGAATGCGTGTAATTGTCTGTGTTTATAGTAGGGGAGCCCAAGCGGGGATTTTGGGATTTATGCAATCTCGGCAGAATACTATAAAGGAAGAAAGTTTGTACCCAGTTATGAACTACCTATCTGTTACGAACCTTAAATATAGGGGGGTGCGTCTAAGGCAGCCCATTAGATTAGTAAAAAAATTGATCCTTAAAGTAACTCGAGCTTGTCAAATTAAGACAAGGTAAGTTAATTACATGCAGAAAAGTGTTCATTTCAATATTCTGACAATTCTAGCATGACATAAGAAAATGAGCGGGTGACAAAGTTCCAAAAAAACTTCACCTGAACACATATTCGAGAGCGGTTGATTTTTTTTTCTAATGAAAATCATGTAAGGATCACGGAAATAATACAAACTGACGATTTTTGCAAGCCGAAAAAGCTAATTTCATCAATCAAGTGTAGTACGTGCAGGTGCTGAGAATAATGTACACTCCGCGCCTCTCTCCCCTTCTCACTCTTTCTCTATTTCTCACTCTCTCGCACCGTCCCCACACTACTTTCTGCCGCCATGATGTTATTGCAGCTGATCACAACAACGCGTTTGTGCTCTTAGATGTATAACGTTTGTTTATTGTATTTTCAAGAAATTTAGTAAATTAAATACGGTAAGTATTATATATATTACTACAATGAGTGATAATACTGATAAAAGAGTGAACTGTGTATTTTGTGATCAAGAAATACATGAAAAACTAATAAAATTTACACAAGAAACATTAAAAAAATGCATCGTGATTTTGGAGTATCGTCGAAATAAATCACGCAGCACCTACACTGAAATTGAAATTTCAGAGGAAACATCATTAAATGACGGTTATCATGCGCAGTGTTATTATGACACTTGTAACTTGCCCCATGCCAATCAAAACTACGGCAACAATTATTACGAACGCAATACATCGCATGCTTATGGAGGAATGCCCACTTTCGAATCGTCACTGATATCGGGTGGAAAAATGTGGATGGAAAGTTGGAGATGACTTGGTTCGTTGGAAATCAACTCCCAGAAGCATATGAAGACCTGACATTTTAGGGAATACTCCAGATTCAGGTATGTTTTCTTTTTAAAATACTGATAATATCATGAAATAAATTAAATATTGTTCAATATCATAACCATGTCTGATTACAGATACGCAAGATGTAGATAAAAATGACCAAAGTGATTCGAACTCCCAATCTGAAGACGATTCCACTGATGATGATGAAGATTAAACGTCTTTTTGAATTTTTTTTTCATTCAACATTCTTTTCATAAATACATGATAAAATTGTACATGTATATATTTTTCTATGACATTATATATTATATGCTGTTTTTTTTTTTAATTTTTTCCACCCTTTCGTGTGGCTACTCCCATCTAGCAAGCCGTAAGATTAACATCCCTCCGTTATAAGAAACAGGTTGCGCGTATACATTGTTAAGGTCTGACGCGCTTCAATATGTCTTTATGACTGATTTTTTTTTAAATTTTTGAAAATCTATACTCGCTTCCCCCACCAGTATTGGGGCATACATCATATAAACTTTTTTTCTATTTAGCATCTAATCTTCATAATCCAATAGGTCCCGACAACGCTCGAGTAACTACTCATTTAGCCTCTTGGGCTCCCCTACTATTAATAATAAAATAGACTTAGAAATTTCGAAAATTGATCTTACTTTAATCGACTTCTTAGACAGCGATGGCAGTGTGTCTAAAGTCAGATTATTAAATACCATATCAACAAAGTCACTCGAGAAATTATTGTTACAGGTTTTTTTTATTATTCAGTTAACTGGTTTATGCATGTAATTAAAAATATTTTTTTCCTTGCGAAATTACCCATCTAACGAAAAAAAGTTTGACATCTTCTACCGTCTGAACGACGTGTAAGTTGGCTTAAATCGTCCTATTTTGACACCCTATATATATATATATATATATATATATATATATATATATATATATATATATATATATATATATATATATATACATATTGTATAAAGTGCTCAGAAAGGTTAAGTGATGTATTTTAATGTTTAGTATGCTAGTAGATTTGGTTTAGAATAGGATAAACTAGATTTAAGTATAGTATACGATGTCTTGTTTAAATCGTAGTGTAAATAAAGTCTTAAGAAAAAGACAATAAAATCCAAAATTCTTGAATAAGTAAAATAATTGAGAATTGTTATATTCTTAAAAAATATGACATTTTTCTTTCTATAAAAACTAAAGTTAATTAAAAATCTATGTAAAAAGTATTGTGCTAGTTAGAGTAAGGGTAAAGACAAACAAATATATATATTTAAATGAATAAAAAGAGTGTGGATGCTTTTAAATAGCTAATAATGAAGTGTTATACATCGTCGTTTGTTCCATTAAAATAATTACTCATAAGATACAAAAGTGCGTGAGGTGGAAAAAGATGTGCAAAATTCAGACAAAAATTCCGTGAATACTGATATACAAACACTAATGTTTTAGTTTTAAGAGTTATTAAAGAAATTATATATAAATTAAAACCATATTTTACATAAAACTATGGAATGTAATATAGATTTAATTAGTTTATAGGGTAAATTTAAGTTTATTTTAAGCAATTTTGACACTAATATATTAAAAAAATTTGCTAAATAAAAGGGTAATAATATTAAAGGAACACTAAACATTTTAGAGTTTTTATGAACAAAATTTGATTAAAATTGTCATAAATTTTAAGGTGCAGTGTTAATTTTTATCAATTTTAATATATAAATAATGTGCCAAAGTGGCTTTTATAGATACCAAGATGTCGACAAAACTCTAAAGTTTATTTATTGCAACGTCAATTATGCTCAAAAATCAGATTTATGTCAATATATTAATAAAAACATTAAAATTCCAGTCAAAATTGGTAAAATTAAAAAGCCATCAAAAAATTCAATTTTCCAAGGTAGTAAAATTTATCAAGTTGCCAGGTGTCAAAAAATCTGACCAATCATAATGCAAAAATTTCATTTGTTTTTGCTGATTATAAAAAGCAAAGAGGTAGGAATTTCTGGAGAGTTGAATTTATCAGTTTGCTGGAAGAACTGCGTTTTTCGAGCTCCCAAAAATTTACATAACCTCAAATTTTCAATTATTTAAAAAAAAAACAGAAGTTTTCCTACGTCACAAGAAAACGAAAGTTAAATGTTTTGGTTTTAAAAGAGGTTATGTGATTTTATTGTTGTCCAGTAAAAAGAATTTAATAATTTATTTAAAGTAATTAATGAAAATTTATAAGTTTAGTTCTGTAATATTTGAATTGAATCAAGATGAACATAGCTGAAAGAGACTTTGGAAAATATTTTTGTCAATTCCTTACTTTACAGAAAACGACAACTAAAATATTTTTTCGAAATTTGGAGGATTTTTAAAGAAGAATATAAATAAAATTACTGAAATCTTGGGATCAAATAAAAGAAAACATAACAAGGTATTTATATTAGATCAGGCAGTAGAAAGCTTTAATTTTTCATAGACATTGAAAACTAGCATCCAATATTAATCTAACTTTCCTTAAAATAAAAATAATAAAATTAATAAATTATAGTTTGGTATAACAACCTGTTAGAATATAATAATATTTATCATCATAAATATTAAGTTAAAACTATATTATCTACTTGAAGCACAACACAGCACACGACAATTTGTTTAAAATAACATTATTTCTAACAAATAAATGAAGATTTCCATATAAAACTGCCCTACAGCTATCTAGTAGACGACTACGAAATTAAACATTGCCAATTTGTGATCCAGGTTATTAAAAAACAACGCATGGTAGATAAAAGTAACTAATAAGTAATATTGATTAGAAATAGTGTTGGATGTCTGATTGATATCTTATAAACCACAGAACTCACCTGAGAAGGAGTCAGTTTACAGGTAGGAACACATCTATATCTATATAAAAAATTTGAAAATTGAAAATACTTCAAATTGGTAAAGAATGGTCATAATTTATTATAAATATTTTTTACCAGGCGCTCAACAAATAAATATTAATATTTTAATTAAGTTTACGGGCACCTTTGTGGATTTATATATACAGGGTGATTCAAAAATCGATCACGAAACTTAAGGGGGTGATTCTACTTGACAAAATAAGGGTAGAGCTTCATATAATTTTTTTTCAAAATGTCATTCGTTTTCGAGTTACAAGCCGTCCAAGTTCAAGTTTTTATTTTTTGTTTTTTGAATTACTCGCTTACAGGAAAACCGATTTGACTAATATTTGAAAGATAGGCTAAGTCTTCTGCGCTTCATCATTTTAGTAACAATTCACATTGATTGTTTGCCGTTAGAGGGCACTTTACATACATTGAAAATTGTTTTTTTGTCATAATTTTTTAGTGTTGACAGCTACAGTAGTTTTTGGCATAATTTCTGAAAGACTGATGCCAGGCCTTTAAAAAAGGTGCTCTTTATTTACATCGCTAAACCCAACGGTTTAGACGTAAATCACCCTTAAAAATTAAGTGGTAAATTTACTTTTCTCATTTCATTACCACCAGCTACCAGGTAAATAGCTATCAAAGTATACTAGAGCTGTCAGTTTAACATCAAATAAATTCGCTTTTTAAACTATTTAATTTATAATCTTAAAATAACTAATAATGGCTAATCACCAATATTCAAATATCGAATATTGTGATATCCATTTTTGTTATGGAAAAGCAAATGGTAATGCAGAGTTGGCAAGAAGATATTATATGGAGAGTTATCCAGAAAGAAATATCCCTCATGCTCAAACATTTTCCAGTGTGCACAGGAGGCTTGCGGAATGTGGTTCCTTTAAAAGTTATAATGGAAATAGAGGAAAACCTAGAACTGCTAGAAACGTGCAACAAGAAGAAAGAGTGCTTGAAATTATTGAAGATAATCCAGGTATTAGTACTAGAAAAATTGGGAATGAAGTGCGGCTCTGTCAGGCTAGTTCATGGAGGATACTAAGAGAAGAACAACTCTACCCGTTTCATTCAAAAAAGGTGCAGGCTCTTTATGACGATGATCGGCCGAGACGGTTGGAAATGTGCAATCAGATCCTAGCTAAGTATGAACACGATAATCGATTAATTGGCGTCATATTATTCACTGACGAAGCTGGTTTCACTCGTGATGGCATAACAAATCTACACAACATCCACACATATGCTTACGAGAACCCAAACAATGTGGTAGAAACGAAACATCAGCGTAGATTTTCACTAAATGTGTGCGCAGGGATAATAGGAGATTACCTTATTGGTCCTCATTTCTTTGATGGCCCATTAACTGGTGACGTATACTTAGATTTTATCCAAAATCGTCTCCCATTGTATCTGGAAGATGTGCCATTGGAAGTAAGGGTCAACATGTGGATCCTCCAAGACGGAGCTCCGCCCCACTTTAGTATACGTGTCCGACAGTATTTGAATGCAACGTATCCTGAGCGATGGATAGGACGAAGTGGACCATTGGCATGGGCAGCGAGGTCACCAGACCTTAATCCTATGGATTTTTTCTTTTGGGGTCATTTGAAACAATTGGTGTACGATAGTCCAGTAATCAACGTCGAGGATCTTCGCTTCAGGATAATCGATAAGTGCCAAATTATTAAAGAAACACCAGAAATTTTTCATCGAGTTAGGCGACATTTTTTGAAGAGTGTTAGGAAATGTATGGAAGAAAATGGGGGACATTTTGAGAATCTTTTTTAGTTTGTTTAGTACTGTTTCATTAATTTTTATCAATTAAATGTATATCGCAATAATCCATAATATGAATATTTACTGATTAGCCATTATTAGTTATTTTAAGATTATAAATTAAATAGTTTAAAAAGCGAATTTATTTGATGTTAAACTGACAGCTCTAGTATACTTTGATAGCTATTTACCTGGTAGCTGGTGGTAATGAAATGAGAAAAGTAAATTTACCACTTAATTTTTAAGGGTGATTTACGTCTAAACTGTTGGGTTTAGCGATGTAAATAAAGAGCACCTTTTTTAAAGGCCTGGCATCAGTCTTTCAGAAATTATGCCAAAAACTACTGTAGCTGTCAACACTAAAAAATTATGACAAAAAAACAATTTTCAATGTAGGTAAAGTGCCCTCTAGCGGCAAACAATCAATGTGAATTGTTACTAAAATGATGAAGCGCAGAAGACTTAGCCTATCTTTCAAATATTAGTCAAATCGGTTTTCCTGTAAGCGAGTAATTCAAAAAACAAAAAATAAAAACTTGAACTTGGACGGCTTGTAACTCGAAAACGAATGACATTTTGAAAAAAAATTATATGAAGCTCTACCCTTATTTTGTCAAGTAGAATCACCCCCTTAAGTTTCGTGATCGATTTTTGAATCACCCTGTATATACATATATATATATATATATATATATATATATATATATATATATATATATATATATATATATATATATATATATATATATATAAATATGTAGATAAGTTTTTGTCCGTGTAATTTAAAATAAAATAGAATAAAATATTGGCGAAGCGGACGTGAAAATTTGTCAATCTACATGATTCTCGTATTAAAAAGTGCGGAGAACTCCAAAGTATGGAATAACTCCGGGTCCGACAGATGGCGACAGCGCTGTTTCGTCCTAATATGGGACTCGTCAGGCCACCGCAGTCGGTACAAACCATCATCTCGCCTTTGCATCGTATAAGCCATACTTATAATCAAAATACGGCAACTAAGACGACAAAGGCGACATCTCGATGGTCCACTTGATAATACAAGAACCATCAGATATATATATATATATATATATATATATATATATATATATATAAATATAAGATTCCAATCGGTGGCGTTTCCGGGACATGAATTAAATTACGATCATCCGCATAAAACGTATCTGGACTCAAGTTCGGAAAGCTCCATCGTGGAAATACCAGAATAATTCTCTTACCCAAGCTTCGAAACCTTTAGAAGGTATGAAGATGGACGGTTTCTCGAAAAACATGGCTATTGTCCGAATGGACTTCAAACCGACGAAAGCCCCAAGTATGACAAGGGCGGTCCATAGCCCGACAGCGAGTAACTCAAAACTGTTAGTATGATAAGTTAAGTAGGTTTTAGTCCTTGGAACGTAGAAAAGGAGTCCGTGTGGTCCTTAGTCTAAAAAGTTTAAATACACCTTATCTAAAGCACTACAAAATTTTCTTGGATATATGGAAAATTTGACAATTTAAAAATCCAAGTTAATCAGGAAATTAATAACCTTAGTTAAACATATTCCTTTTTTGCCTTATTGAGAATAAAGGCATGTTATTTTTAAATTGCTTTTTAGGAAATCAATAATTAAAAACTTTTTCCTACGTTTCAAGTTTTGTCCCGGTCTCTGAGTAAGAAAAATGCTTGTGCCAATATTGGGGTTAAATGATTAAGGTTTCTCCAGAGATTGATCTAATGTCTTTTTACGTCTAAATAAAAACTTAGCTTGAGGTCGTTAGAAGTCCCAAAAGACCAAATAATACTTGTGTTTATTGGAAAAAGAAATCCGGAAATATAAACATAATTTTTGCTGATTTGTTCTTTCCGAAATGATGAAAATTATAACAACGAAAAATTCATCGGTGATAAACTTTATTGCCTTACGCATTACATGGTGGTCCTATTTTATTATATAGCTTTATATCTCCTTTCTTGGATATTGGAAGATAAATTCTATATGAAAATTATATTGACGGGATCCCAAGGATTTCCTTAATATCTGTGACCTGATCTTAGGACAAGGACATGTTTTAAAACTTGCAGTTTACGGCTATTTAAAAGTATAAATTTAGGTTAAAAGGGTTTTATATATCTTTTCTAATCTTCTATCAAAAAAAATAGTTAAATGGAAATTAAAATTATACAGTGATGGATGTAAAATTTATTTCAACTTATAATTTGCCTATGTTAATACAGGGTCTGCATAAAACGCTGGAGGAAATTCCTATGACCAAAACATGAGGATCTAATCTAATTTAGCTTAGTCCAAAAGTTAATAGTTTTCGAAATACAGAATGTTAAATTTTAACTTTTTAAAACTTCTTTGTAAATTTTTATCTCAATACGAGCGTGGTTGAATAAGTAAAATAAAAAGGAATAAAAACAACGTTATTGTTTCTTTTTTTATTTTTCAACATATTTTCCTTCGAGCTCTGTATACTTGGTATTTGTTTTTCTGAAAAGTAGGAAGTATCTCAAAATATTCTTCTACAGCCCTAAGAGCCGCTTCAACTGATGAAAATATCTATCCTCCAAGTCACTTTTTTAGAAAAGGGAAAAGTCACTAGGTGCCAAATCTGATGAATAAGGTGGATAAGGTACTAATTTAAACGATATTTCATTTAATTTTGACAATACAACTGCACTTTTTTGCGTTGCAGTCTTGGACGTTTTTTTCCATTCTTCATCCAAAGGGCCAAGAAGTGTTTTATAGTAGTTACCTTTGATTGTTTGACCTTTTTTGAATAATCAATAAATATTATGCCTAGAAAATCCCAAAAAAACACTAGCCATAACCTTTCCGGCCAACAAAACAATCTCAGACGTACTCCATTGTTTTCACAGCTAATTCGACTCAAGTGTGTAGTGATGGATCCACCACAGTAACGTATCTACGCCATAAATCTGCTTAATTACGTTTAATCGTCGATAAATACTATTTAGAATTGATCGTTCGGGTAAGTTTGTTCTCAGCTGTTAACAATCGTGAAATCCATCTGGCACACAGTGTTTGCCTACACAAATATTGGTTCAATATATTTTCTACAGCACCAATTGATATGCCTTACATTCGACTATATGACAAACTTTTATTCGCCGATTCTTGTCAACAATGCCTTTTTTCAATCATTTCTCAACTGGGCATCCGAACCGTGTTTCATCTTTAGTTGATTTTCGATCACGTTTAAATCCGTTTATCCAAAAATAAATTCTTAGCCACGAATGATTTTCATAATTGCAATACATTTTCAAAAACATTTTTTTCGGCCATGCCAGACCTTAAAATAAGCTATCAGTCGGATAAACAGTTCACGAATAACGTTGATTTTAGTACAGCAAGAAAAATCATTATCTTTTCAAATTTAAAAATTTCATGAAAACCAGACATCTAAAAAATCTGCGAAAAATTGTTTGCAGTCCCGCTTTACGGATAAAACAAACTAGCACAAAAATTGAAGACCACGAAGCAGAAAAACTAAACCATAAAACATTTATATATAGCCTCTATTTTAATTATCTATTTCTTTGTTAGACCACATGAAAATATTTGGAAACAAACGGTATACAAAATGCAGGCAAAGAATAATATTAAAGATAAAATTCATAGTTTCGCAAAAAAACTCATTGTTTTAAACGGCACACCCATTAAACAATTACGAAAATCTGTTTCAAATAAATGTATGTAAAGTTTAATATCTTTTAATTTGACTCATAAACGTCTCTTTAATTTATCTTACAATTAGTCAAAAAATGGTAATGACATGTTTCCTGAAGTATGCTCAGAGAAGTCATAGAGGAGGGTACGGAGACAGAGGAGGTATGAAACAAACGCGTAGGAAGATCAGAGCACTGAAAACCTTAGACACACCCACTATGTCTTTTTCAATGTTTCTCAAATGAATAAAAGAACATAAAATTACATCGTGAGTTGTATTATGTGCACATAAAACATTTTTAAAAATTATGTTATTATCAAAAATATTTATTTCATTATTGAATACGGCGCCAGTTTTTTGCTGATGTCAAAATTTTAGCAGTTCTACGCAGTGACGGATCAAAAGGAAGAGGGTGCGATCGCCCACACCCAAAAGCCTCGAATTCAGGAAAATAGTTCCGACTCTATCTCTTACTCTAGAAATATGAATGTCGTTGGCATCACCTCTCCCCCCCCCCTGGACAACTCGCGTTTGCTTGCAATCGCCCCCCCCCCCCAAGAGCTTTGAATTCAGATTCAAAGAGACCTGAACCTACCTCTTATCTAGGAATGTGGATATTCTTGGCATCTCCTCTCCCGTCGACAACTCATGTTCGCTTGCGATTGCCCTCCACCCAAGAGGTTTGATTTCAGAAAAATAGAACCGACCCTGCCTCTTACTTTGGAGTGTGAATGTTGTTGGCATCTCCCCTCCCGCCTACAACTAGCGTTCGCTTGTTATCGCCCCCCCCCCAAAGAGCTTTGAATTCAGAAAAATAGACCCGACCCTGCCTCTTACCTAAAAATGTGAATGTTGTTGACATCTCCCCTCCCATCGACCACACTCTTTTCTTGCGATGGTCCCCCAAGAGCTTCAAATTCAAAATTGCTGGCATTTCCCCCCCCCTCCCATCGACAACTTACTTTCACTTGCTATACCGTATTTTTAAGATATAACCGCCTTTCTCCCCCAAACGGAGAGGCTGGATC
The DNA here is from genome assembly GCA_034092305.1 of Diaprepes abbreviatus. Taxonomy (NCBI): domain Eukaryota; kingdom Metazoa; phylum Arthropoda; class Insecta; order Coleoptera; family Curculionidae; genus Diaprepes; species Diaprepes abbreviatus. The sequence continues at coordinate 9,140,675 of JASJET010000129.1, forward strand.
CGCCGCTGGTTCGACGTAATAAGTCTCAAGGCATTACTTATCAGTGATACTCCTTTCTTTGTTAACAAATTTGATTCAAACCTGCACGAATCATGTAGACAGGCACTTGAAAATGCAAATTTGTAAAAAACTGATCGAGAAAAAATTATAAGAGATCAGAAATGGCAAAAACATATATTATGCTGTAAGGCGGTGTTGCCCACTTTCTCATTTCGATGTAGCAAAGTTTAAAAATAGAATCAAACCTAAATGTACAAGTGATTGTTTCTTTCCAAAATAACAAATCATTTTTGAAAACCTATCCTGTGGTACCAGATATTTATGTTTAACTTTTAAACTATCTAATGTTTTTTATGTGCATATCTCTTCTAGCCCAAATTGATCCTGTGGTACTTGAACAGATCTAAAAATTACATTAATCGAATAAAATAATTACATCTTATATTAAATTAATATTATTTGGAACTAAATAAAATGTATGAAGTATGGAATTATGTGCCAAAAGTTTGTTATAAAGTCATTTTACCTTTTTGGCTGTCCAGATACAAATCGGAGTCGTTGCATAGTCTTTAAATTTATGCCTTTTTATTTTCTTTATAAATAATGCACAAATCAACGTCATAAAAAGGGTCTTTTTCGGATTTACTCGTATTGCTACCCTCAACAACTTGTCCAATTCGAATATAAAAAAACTTTGGTGGAGTCATATCTTCTACAAAAACCCACTGGCTTCCCGTCTATAAGTAACTAAGTAAATCTAAAATTATTAAGTGAATAGCGACATAAAACAGCTTCTAATTAATTGTTTACTTTGTATTTCATTTTCCTGAAGCCGGTGTAGTTTAAAAAATAAGTTATTTATTTATTTGGTATTTTCTTTTGATATATTAAGACTTTTTATTTGACAAAGAAAATAAAATTATATCCGTTTTTACCACATGCGATTACATTTTTAAATTTATCTTCTTAGACATATCATATATCATACGAAGCAACATAACTGGCCAACAAAATCCTTTACTGTCCAGACGAGATAAGAAATTTAAAACTTACATTTTGCTAAATCTCTTATTTTCTTTAATAATTCGACTTAAAAATAATTTTAGGGAATTGGGAAATTATATTATTCTCCCGGTTTGTTTTTACTTGGAGAAAATCAAATCGACTGAAAATTTTGCTTTTAAATATGTATTGGGTAGATTTTACATAATAAACTAAGTTACATTTTATTCAATGTGCAAATGGTGGTAAGAATTCTAACATTCATTAAAAGATGAATATTTAAAGAGTTTATTTTCTAGAACCATTTAATAATTAAGTTCATTTAAGTCTCGAACTGAATTACTGTAGTGGTAGATATAAGCAACAGCTTCTTAAAGTAGTTTACATTTTTCCTAAGTCACTGGTTATTTATTATAAATAGAAACCTGCCTACAATTAGGACTTTCAATGATCTTGTGTGCATTAAGAAATGTCTAAGTATGTAAAATAATAATAATATGGAAGTTCTCCGCGTTTAACCTCTATTTTTAACCGACTTCTAAAAGAAGGAGGTTCTCAATTCGTCGACTATGTATTTTTTTTTATGTATGTACACCGATTACTCCGGAACGGCGGCACCGATTTGAATGAAATTTTTTACGTTATGTTCAGGAAGTTGCCATATTTTTTTTTGGATGAAATTAGTGCAGTAAAATCCAAGATGACGCTGACAATACCGCGGCCAAAAAATTAATTTTGTATGATTTTCTCCAAAATTAGTATGGAGGAATTTTCGAGGTCGTATACAACGAAATTATTTTTAAAAAACTCAATATGGCGGATCCAATATAACGGACAAAAAAATTTAATTTTGTCCGACTTTCTCCAAAACTGGTGAGGGAAAGTTTTCGGGATCGCACATAACGAATCCAAAAAATTTAAAAGAAATTCAATGTGACGGATCCAATATGGTGGACAAACAAATCAATTTTGTTCCATTTTCTCCAAAATTGGTTCGCAGGAGTTTTCGGGGTCGCAGATAGCGAATTTAAAATTATTTTTAAAAAATTCAGTATGACGGATCCAATGTGGTGGACGAAAAAATCAATTTTGTCCGATTTTCTCCAAAATTGCTATGGGGGAGTTTTCGGAGTAGCACATTACGAATCTGAAATTATTTTAAAGAAATTGAATATGGCGGATTAAAGACTCTACATCTCTAAATTTTGTCTAAAATCAATACTGGGGAATTTTTGTTAGTGTTAATTACGAATTTAAAATATTTTTTGAAAGAGTGAATCTGACGGATTTAATATGGCGTCCTGAAAATTTTACATTTGCTATTATTATAGAAAGCACACCGATGAAGACCAATAATAAAGTCGAAACGTTTGTGATAGAAAAACAATGAAACCTCTATGAGGAAATAAATTAATCTTTTATTCCCCTGATCGAACTGAAAACCCCAGAAAAAAAGAAAAAGTGTGGAAAATCCCAAAACAGAACCTCCAAATAATGGAAATGTAACCGAAAGAGACGGACAACCCATTTAGCTCTGTTGAAGAAGCGAAATAAAGCATACTCTTGTATCGGTTTCCAGCAAAAATGGTGTCGGGCAAGGACAAATAATTTGTAAGTAATATAATATTTATTGATTCACATAAATGAATAACCTCTATTAAATCAAAACCGGAGATTAAACTCCAGGGCTTACTGGATCACACACAATTATATTGCTTCAATTAGACGCCCTTGAACAAATCGATAAATTAGATTTGTAAATATGAGTTTCATTTGCAAATGGGGCTTCGGTGGAACGTCAGGTCAGAGCCAGTACAAGATGATATTCACTGATACGAATATTCTGATACAAACTTATTCCTCACCTCTCTTTTTCCACTTCAATTAGCAAACTAAACAAGAATAGACTAGGTTGTACAATTCTAAACTCTCCTTTACTATGAATCGCGGGCCTCTGAAATTTAAATTTATTAAGGAAACCGAATAAAAGTCTTTAAAGAAAACAGAAAATTATGAACTCGAACTAAATAACTTGCACCATACAAAAGAGTTCTCTTTGCCACCCCAGCTTCAGTATAGTACAACGTATCTATGACGATGATAGACGGCTAAGCGAATACTTTGGCTGGAACGAAATCAGTCCAGTGTTGTTACCTCTGCCAAACAACATCTCAATTCAATAACATTGATACTGTATCCCAGTAAATACAGCATATTTCAAGCTACGACTGATAACTCTACACGCATGTATTCGATTCTCCGAATGCTGTTTGTACTTGTCGTATCAACGTGACATACAGAAGTGGTAAGTCCGTAAGCAGGAAGACAAAGAGGTGAAAGCACAGACAAAAGCTACCATCCAACAGGCCTTTAAGGAGAGAAGATTAGAACTTCTTGCAGACATACCAAAGAAAGGATTAGGAAGCACTGACGATGGCAACACAACTCGGCGTTTCTTCGAGCCAGCTATTATAGCAAGAGTAAAGCGAAAACTGATCCTCTGGTTTCCCGTCATTTTGCAAACTATTGGAAGCGGACATTAAACTGCAATAGAGAAGATTTGGGATACAAACTTCAAACAACAAGATTGTTTATCAAAAGATATTCTTGGTAAAACATGCCAACAGAAATTCACAAATTATTTACTCCATTGAGCAGACATCATATATACATATATATATATATATATATATATATATATATATATATATATAGAGAGAGAGAGAGAGAGAGAGAGAGTGTTATTTTTTAGAAGGTATTTGTTATTAGATACCAATTTTGATTTATACATATTTACTTTTGAAAACTGTAAGTAATTTTCAGGTTGCTTTGCGGAAGCTGAAAATTATTACCTCACGACTGAAAAAAATCTCTGAATTTCATTAACTTTTATTTTGCGTCATATAATTTAAATAAATCAGACGTAATATCCTAACAAGAATCTTGGGAAATTATATTATTCTTGTCTGTTTGACTTTCTTGGGAAATATTAAATGCGTTGAAAAATTTTGCTTTTATGTATTCGTTAGCTTTTATGTCGTTATTACGTAAACTTCTTTGTAAATGTAAATATTTTTGTAGGTATAAAAAGATTTTAAATTATCATAAAACACAAACAATTAAAAAATGTTTTTTAAAACATACTGATTCTGAGTAGGCGTCTTTCAGATTATTAAGTACAGAAATCAAAAACAATTTATCGGGGAGACCAGTGGATTTTCGAAGCGGATGAAAAGATCTGGCTCCACCAAAGTTTTTTATATACGGGGTTATTCACACTATACAGCACGGAATATTGCGGGCAAAATATGTAACTTTTAAAAAGTTTTACTTTTGGGATTTATGGGGCTCTAATATAGTTACTTTTTAAAGTTATTTTCATATTATATAGGGTGTTTTAAAGGCTGTGAAAGTATCAAAATTGTGTTTTTTTTTAAATGGTACTCCCTGTATATTATAGCAATTTTGGATTCTCCGATCAAAATAAGTTCTTATTTTAGTAAAGTTTATAGTACCTAAACCTTAAGGGTTTTAGAAAAATTTGAATTTTGACAAAATCGAACCTAATTTTCATGTTTTAAATAGTTAAAAAGTCTTTCAGTTATGTACTCGAAATTTACAGTGGAGTGTAACAATAAATCATTCTTTATATCCCAATTATAATAAACTTGCTTCGGGAAATGTTTAAAAAGGAACTACTATGTTTTATACCAGTAAATTTATTAAGAAAACAGTGACTGCAGTTTCAACTCACAGAGTCATTTTCAAACTGAATTACAAAGGTAGACTAAATATTCAATACAGAAACATGAGAAAATTTAACAGTAAATAAAAACTACCTGAGGAATTACATTATTACAAAGGGGAGGTACTAAATTTTGGGAACTAATTATTATTTGGCGACAACAAATAACGGGGAAAACCCAAGTTCTGTCTGGTCATTAAGCCAATTTACATTTTTATTTGTACTATGTTTATATATTTCTAAAGATTCAAGAATATTTAACTTTTGGCCCTTTGCTGAATAATGTAATATGTCAGTGTTGCTTAAATCAGGAAAACTGTGACGTATTCTAAGCAATGGTTGGCAAAGCTCGAGTCTGTTTTTTGTAGTCTATATGATCGGTGGTGTTCTGAAAAGCGAGTTTTAAAGCTTCTACCACTTTGTCCAATATACAAGCTATCACACTCTGAACATTTTAACTTATAAACTCCTGATTTATCAAATTTATTAATTTTATTTTTAGCATTGTAAAGGATAGTGGACAGATTGTGTTGAGATTTAAAGGCTACTTTTATGTTATGTTTGGAAAGAGTATTAGCTATGTTCTCTGATAGGGCACCACAGTATGACAAAGATATATAAGATGAACTATCTTTATCATTTTTTATTTTAGGATATATTGAATTAAAAGCTAGTTGTTTTTGTTTTTTAGTTATTAATTTCTTTATGGTTTGTTGGGAGAAATTGTTTGATATTGCAATTCTTTCAATGATATTTAGTTCCTCTTGAAGATCTTCTTCAGAGAGAGGCAAAGAGAATGCTCTATGTATCATTGAATTGTATGCAGCCATTTTGTGTTGTAAGCAGTGAAAAGAGTCATTAGATATAGTATTACTTGTAAACGTCGATTTTCTAAAAAGTTTAATATATATATATATATATATATATATATATATATATATATATATATATATATATATATATATATATATATATATATATATCCCAAAATAAAAAAAATGATAAAGATAGTTCATCTTATATATCTTTGTCATACTGTGGTACCCTATCAGAAAATATAGCTAATACTCTTTCCAAACATAACATAAAAGTAGCCTTTAAATCTCAACACAATCTGCCCACTATCCTTTACAATGCTACAGATAAAATTAATAAATTTCATAAATCGGGAGTTTATAAGTTAAAATGTTCAGAGTGTGATAGCTTGTATATTGGACAAAGTGGTAGAAGCTTTAAAACTCGCTTTTCGGAACACCACCGATCATATAGACTACAAAAAACAGACTCGAGCTTTGCCAACCATTGCTTAGAACACAGCCACAGTTTTTCTGATTTAAGCAACACTGACATATTACATTATCCAACAAAGGGTCAAAATGTAAATATTCTTGAATCTTTAGAAATATATAAACATAGTAAAAATAAAAATGTAAATTTGCTTAATGACCAGACATAACTTCGGTTTTCCCCGTTATTTGTTGTCGCCAAATAATAATTAGTTCCCAAATTTAGTACCTCTCCTTTGTAATAATGTAATTACTCAGGTAGTTTTTATTTATTGTTAAATTTTCTCATGTTTCTGTATTGAATGCTTAGTCTACCTTTGTTTTTTGTCTGTTTTTCTAAATATATTTAGTGGTATAAAACATATTAGTTCCTTTTTAAACGTTTCCCGAAGATGATTAACTACCACATACTAACGGTTACCAGCATCAACTTTTTATAAACTTGCTTTATTATACACTATTCCAAAAAATAAAACTAATCAAATAAGAATTTTGAGTGAATATAACTCGATTAATTTAAATTGAACGCTATACTTTTTACCTTGCCAGAAAATGTACCTTTCAAATACCTATCGAATGATATGAAGGTGTTCTATAGCTAAGTTTTCGCGTTTTCACAGAGTACGCCAAATAATCGTTTTTGTACCATTTTGTGTTTTTTGAATACCTGTTCTAATGTATGTATTTGCCTATGATAAGCAACGCCAAATTTACGTCTTTCAAAAAATTGGAAGAGGAAATGGCCCTCATTCAAAAATTTTTATACAGGGAAACTGTGGTAGACTCGACATAATTAAACCACAGAAGAAGTTACCAGAGTGTCTTGATAAATTTCATTTTCTATCGGCTGGCACCAACACTCTTATTCATGTTACTTTAGAAATGATGCAAATATTTTAAAAATTGGTATATTCGATCCTTTGTTAAAAGATTTAAACTTAAGTTAGACTAGAATTCAATTGACACATACATTAAAGTAAAAAATATCCCAATAGAGCAACTACTCGAAAAGAATGACCCGATTCCTTTGAAAATTTTATCACTTTATTCAACGACGAGCCCCGTTTCTATTTATATGGATAAAATTGGCGTTATGGGTATCTTAAAATCCCCTGACAAATTTCAATTCTCCCGATAAAGAAAATGCAGAAACGAAAAGGAAGAGATTTCCGTAAATATTTTAAACTATTTGTGTTTCAGAAAAAAGGTGACATATGCTACAAAAATATATTTCTTTTAAGAAATTTATACTAGAAAACCATAGAAATTTGTTTCCTTATTTTCCCGCTTATTGCCTCCACTTATCAAGCGTTCTGTACAGTATGTACTAAGCAAAACCACTGCGCTTTTTTACAGAAATCGACATCTATTCGAATTTAAAAGCGTTTCATCGCGGATCCAGCCTCTCTCTTTGGGGGGAAGGGAGAATTGATATCATAAAAATACAATATGGCAAGTTGTAGACGTGGGGGGGGGGAGACGCCAGCAGTTCTAAAAGTTAACATGAGTTGTCGATGGGATGAAATGCCATCAAGATTCATATTCCTAAGTAAGAGGCAAGGTTGGGTTTATTTTTCTGAATATAGAGCTGTTTGGGGGGTGGGGGGCGATCACAAGCGAACGCGAGTTTTCGACGGAGGGAGAAGATGCCAACACATTCACATTCCTAATTAAAGGCCAGGGGCGGGTCCATTTTTCTGAATTCAAAGCTCTTAGGGGGGAGGCGATTGCAAGCGAACGTGAGTTGTCGACGGGAGGGGGGAGATGCTAACAACATTCACATTTCTAGATAAAAGGCAGGGTCGGGTCTCTTTCCTAAATTCGAAGCTTTTTTTATGGGGAGGGAGGCGATCGCCTCCACCGCCCTCTTGGATCTTACACTGCTTTTAGCTGGATCGTCCGATGAAAACCACATTGCTTAGCTAACAGGCAGCTGAGGTTCTCGAAACTGTACCAAGTATAGGAGATGTTTGTAGCTATCTACTACCTAAAATGAAATAAAAATTTAGTTGACTCAAGCATTGCAATATAAAAAATCCCAACAGAGCTACTTCTCGACAAGAATTTTACCCTTGTATTCTATGGCAGGGCTCATCTATATTTATGTTGATAAAATTGACGTTATGGACACCTTAAAATTTCTCGATCATTTTTTCTTCGCTAGTTAAAGGAAATGTGGAATTCGTGTATACTTCAGACATTTTTAGTTTTACTAAAAAAATAATAATAGGAAATTTGAGGATATGCTAAGCTATATAAATATATTTGCATAGGAACTTTATCCTTAAAAATACAACTATCCAATTTAATTTCTTGATTTTACGCCTTACTGTGTTTACCTGACAGTTCTTTTGTGCGGTATAATTAAAAACAAACACAAACACTATGCTTCCTTTTATTTTCTGGAGTAGTAGCAATATTCGATTTGTTTTAACATCGTCAACGTTCTCGCACAAAATATTTTAGAAAATATCATCGATACAATGTTAACCTAAAGTAAGTCAAAATTTCATTTTTTTTAATACTATGTAAAGTTTAGACCCTTAGCATGATTTAATTTCTGCTTTACAATATTTAAAAAAATGTTATTAAATTAATTTCATAAAATATTTCAGCAACAGTATAATAATTATAACAGGAGAGATAGAGCCCATCTTCTCCATAATAACGCATTCCTCCATTACATAATGTAGGTTCAATACCGGATGTTACAATCCCGCACAGGCGGATACCCTAATGGTGACATGGGGTAAAGTGACCTATTTTTTTTGGTAAATTTTCGGCACCGATAATTTTGTTTGAAAATTTTCCCAGACAAAACTCTTGACATGACTAAATGAAATCCCAAAATGCGGACACGTGGGTATTGACTAAAGAGGTCGCAAAAATTGGGAAAAAAATCGTCATCAATAATATGGCCGCCATTTCTACCATGTAATATTTGACCCCCAAGGTGTCTCTCTCTTCAAAATGACGGATAACTGGGTGGAGACAGGGGCTGCAAACTAAGGTCAAATATACCACTTACCTGGAGCCCATATTTCGTATATGAATTCTCGTATCTCGATAACCATTCGATCGATTTTTTTCCGTTTTTACTTACTAATGCAGAATCCATAAAAAATGTATCAGCTTATCGGTAAAATGGATTTTATCAATATTTTCGATTTTTATTCATTTTTGGAAACGAGAAATTGCCCTTACTTCTTAAACCACCACAATTTTGATTTTGTGCATATCAATTTTTTTTGTTTGGATTAAAAATTTTGCTTTTTATGTTCAATTATTTAACATAAGGATGAAAACAAATAAAATAATCATTCCAGCAAAAACAACCAGGCAGAACTAAGGTATAATTTATGCAAAGACCACACTATAAAATGGCACAGGACCAGCACGCTCATTCCAAATGGAGCAGCCGTCAAGGAAACATCACTTGATTGAACACTGGAAAAACCTACGTAACAACATAATATATATTTATATATATATATATAATATATATATATATATATATACAGTGTGACCTGTAAAGTTCGCATCAAAAGGGTTTTTTTTATTAATATCTTCATTCCGAATTTGAATTTGGCTACAATTTCTGCTTAGATCGAAATCAAAATTAACAGAAAAAACAGTAGTCACCTGAAATTCTAATTTTTTTTTTCCAAAAAAACATTAAAAGTTAGGTTATATCTCAAAATATCGAAAAAAGTTATTAGGAAAAGTTTTTTTTTTAAATGTAAGTTTTAGCCCATATGCAAAATATCAGCTGTATAAAGTAATTTCGAATTTTTGCCCATTTTCTATAAATTGCACCACTGTTGCACAATAAAACTTAACGCAACCTACATAAAACTCTTAGTTTTGACAATGCTTCATTCCAGACATATTTTATTTAAAGTAGCTCCATATTAAATGTGTGTTTTTCTACAAAATCCAAATAGGGCTATTAAAATTGGGTCACATGTGATACGAAGTATATTTGTTTTTGACCCTGTATAAGATAACTTCATAAAATAACTATTTTTGAAAACGTAATTTGTGTATAAAAATAATACACGTTAATATTAAGAAAATAGTTTAATTGAAAAGACTCAAATATTCTAATAAAAAAAATTATAATATAAAAATTAAACGCATTTAGAATTTATTTTCCATCTATTGAAGACTTTACTGATGACACTGTGTATTTGTTTGTCTTAATTATAATCCCAACAAAAGAATTAAGCACGCCACTGCTCGTCACTAATTTTCCTTCAAACCAGCCCAATAATACAATATTTTTCCACGTTATTACCCAAAACTATCAACTTTTTTTCTCTATTTGTATAACATGACATCTAGAAATTTTATTTTTATGGGTATTGCCATCTGCGTATTTTATAATTTTGTTTTGCCATATGTGGGATAATAATAACTACTTGGAAGATATTATTCCTTAATTTAACTATTTGTAAAATGATAAAATAAATAAATAAATAGACGCGACTCGTTTGTAAGCCAGTAAGCCAACGATAGCAACGATTTAATTTACCAAATTAGTTGTAAAGGATGTTTTTTATAGAGGTATAAAACTTTAAGTTGGCAACACTTTTTTAACTGACGGCCATTTTGTCAGCTGTCAAGTGATTTATGTTTAGTTTGGTTTGGCATTTCAACATGAATAGACTGGCGCCTGAACAATGCTTCCAAATTGTGCAAATTTATTTTGAAATCATGGTTCTGTTCGAAATACGTATCGCGCACTACGTCCATTTTACGGTCAACATGATCGTCCGTCACAGCAATTAATTCGATTAACTATGGAACGTTTTCGCACCATGTTTACTCTAAAGGATAATACGCATCCACAGAGACGTCGTACAGTGCGTACAGAAGAAGTCATTGCTGCTGTAGAGCGTAGCGTAGAGGAAGACCCGAATCAGTCTATCCGCCATCGTGCACAGGAATTGGATATGTGTCCATTCACTTTATGGAAGAGTTTGCGGAAAGATCGTGGTTTGTATGCTTACAAAATCCAACTCGTGCAAGAATTGAAGCCACACGATTACCTAGCAAGGCGTAGATTGAATAAATGGACTCAAAACAAGATTGATTGATCCCAGTTTTCATAAGCGAATTTTGTTTAGCGATGAAGCTCACTTTTATTTGAATGGATACGTCAATAAACAAAACTGCCGTATTTGGAGTGATGATAATCCTCAAGTGTATGTTGAGACACCGTTACATCCAGAAAAACTGACTGTTTGGTGTGCTTTATGGGCTGGTGGAATCATTGGTCCGTACTTCTTTAAAAACGATGCTGGTCAGAATGTTACAGTCAATGGTGACCGCTATAGAACCATGATTACTGATTTTTTCGTTCATCAATTGAACAACCATAATGTGTAGGAGCTGTGGTTTCAACAAGACGGCGCAACATGTCACACAGCTCGTGCCATAATTGATTTATTGAAGGAAACGATTGGTAATCGCATAGTTTCACGTTTCGGACCCGTGAATTGGCTTCCAAGATCGTGCGACTTAACGCCGCTGGACTATTTTCTGTGGGGATATGTGAAGTCGCTAGTCTACGCCGATAAGCCCGAAACGATTGATCACTTGGAGGACAACATTCGCCGCGTTATTGCCGATATACGGCCACAAATGTTGGAAAAAGTCATTGAAAATTGGACCTCCAGATTAGACTACGTCCGAGCCAGCCATGGCGGTCATATGCCAGAAGTCATATTTAAATTATAATGCCAGAAGGTTATCTTTCGAATAAAGTAAATTTCATGTCAATTTAAAAAATTTATCTTTGTTTTATTCCATTTAAAAGTTCTATACCTCTATAAAAAACACTCTTTATATAAAGGATAGTATAAGAAAACAAAAGAATTAAGCACGCCGCTGCCCGTCACTAATTTTTCTTCAAACCACTTCAATCATATAATATTTTTCCACATTGTTACCCAAAACGATCAAGCTTTTTTTCTATATTTGTATAACATGACATCTAGAAATTTTATTTATATGGGTATTACCATCTGCGTATTTTATAATTTTGTTTTGCCATATGTGAGATAATAATAACTACTAGGAAGATACTATTCCTTAATTTAACTATTTGTAAAATGATAAAATAAATAAATAAATAGACGCGACTCGTTTGTAAGCCAGTAAGCCAACGACAGCAACGATTAAATTTACCAAATTAGTTGTATACACTTTTCTTTGTAGGTGCTTTATCGTTATATAATATAAAAAATTACGTTCATCAATGAACTCTTTTGAGACAAATAAAGTCAAAAGTTGTGAAAGATAATGGCACGAATATATTTACTAGTTCATTTTATTTCTTACTTCTTCTTCTTCTTCTACCTTCTATAATAGGTCCCTGACCTGTTCCTTCTTCGATTTTCCTCATTCTGGACTTAAATTGTCGCTCCACCTTTTCCGTGGTGGACCTCTACTGCGTGTACCACTAGGCGATTTATCTCGTGCGATTCTCACCAGTCTATCCTCTGTCATTCGGCTTATGTGTTTGTTCCATTGTGTTTTACGCTGTAGGACCCACTCATTAATGCAGTCTGTGTTGCATGATTGCCTAATGTTATCGCTTCTTTCTCTGTCTAGTAGCATTTTTCCTGTTATTCGTCGAAGTATTCTCATTTCTGTAGTCTCCAATAGTTGTTTCGTTTTTGTCGTCTCTGGCCGTGTTTCTGAGGTGTATGTCATAATAGGTCTAATTGTGGTTTGTAGATCCGAACCTTTGTTTCTTGTTGTAAGTGTTTATTTCGCCAGATCACGTCGTTGAGGCAACCCCCCACTTTGTTTGCTTTGGCCACCTGCCCTCTTACTTCATCTTCGATGTTGCCATAACTAGTTATGTCGATAATCATATTATATTTTCTTCCCGTAAGATTAAAAGTATTTAACAATCTCTGGAGGTCGTCTTCATTTTCGGCACATATCACAGCGTCATCAGCGTAACAGAGAATTTTTATTTCTGTATCACCCATTTTATATCCTCTACCAAGTCGCACCTCCTTTATTATTTCGTCCATTATCATGTTAAAAAACAAAGGACTAAGCGAGTCTCCCTGTCTAATACCGCTGTTGACTGGTATGGGTGTTGATAATTTACCGTTAGTGCGAATCTGAACTTTATTGTTTGCGTATATGTTTTCGATGGTCTGAATTATATTGATAGGAATATTTCTCTTATATAACAGGTGGATTACGTCATCTAGCTTTATGCGATCAAATGCTTTTGTTAGATTTCTTACTGAAGATAAAATTTTGAATTATTGTAAACAACACAAATAGGGTCCGTCTTGAGTTCGCACACCGTCTGAAATGTCAAGATTTGTAACGAATATGTCAGATACCACCCTGCAACTCCAGTGTTACAAGCTCCTATAAACAGCAACCCTCGTATAAAAATAAAATTTTCAATTTATACATACATCTCAATTTTCTTATATCGGCCTTTAAAAAATCCCCCATGATGAAGCTGGATTCTGGCATAATTGAAATAAATAAATACAGAAGCGAATCTTAAATCTCAAAAAATGATTTATTGCCAATGCGAAATAGGGTAAATTCGAGCAATCTCAAATGCTACAGAAAAGGTATATTTAAATTAGTTTTTTATCAAGAGAAATCTTTTTTAGATAAAACATGTTAAAATAAACACTTTTTGTTTTTTGACAAATTATCGAAAAAAGCTTCATTTTCGAGATATTGGAAATTTGATACAAAAAAAAAAATGACTAAATTTCAATATTTTTGGAAATTTTTTTTCGAAAACTACTAAAGGGATCGTAATTCTAAAAAATGGATAGCAATCTTTGAACCTTCAATTTTAACAGAGATTTTTTTGATATTAGTAGATGGAGTCTGTGACACTGAAAGCGGAGCGGGCATATTTCTCACTCTTTCTATTCTTCCCTTTTGAATTACTTTATTGTATTAGGTAAATGTAATCCGAACCTCAATTAAAATATTGAGAATAGTCGAAGCGAAGAATTGAAAAAAAAGGAACATGTTCAGCCAGGAGCGGATCCAGCCTCTCTCTTTGGGGGGGGGGGCAGTATGGCAAGTGAAAGCAAGTTGTCGACGGGGGGGGGGGGGGGGAGGGGGCGCAGAATTCCCATTTCTAGTGTAAAAGGCAGGGTCGAGTCTATTTTTCTGAATTTGAAGCTCTTGGAGAGGTGGAGGGCGATCACAAGAAAAAATAAGTAGCCGATAGGGGGGAGAATGCTAGCAGCATACACATTCCTAGTATAAGAGGCAGAATCGGGTCTATTTTCCCGAACTCAAAGCTCTTCGGAAGGGGAGGGGCGATCGCAAGCATACACGTTCCTATACTCATTTCAAGAACTAGAGAGAGTAAAAAACTGTTACCGAAACCTCTAACGTACCTGCTCCAGTGCCGCAGATAACTGAGGATTGCCGTAAATCTAATTATATTTAATTATATTTAAATATTATAAGCTTTTATAAATTTACTGCAGCAATAAAATTTCTGATAGTTCAATTTAATTTCTGTCAGTGGGAAAAATACACCTTAGTGATTTATCTTGTTTGTGCTTGTTTTTATATATTATTTGATATTAGTGAGATACCCAAAAGATATGGCGTCCACATCTATATTTATTCCAAAATCGTTAAACCAGGGCATTTTTTCCTCAACGAAAAACTTATTACGATGAATGTTTATGGTGCGTTAAGATATCAATATCTAGATAATAATGTTAAAAGCTCTGCTGAGATGTTTTCCCATATGACAGGAATTAGAAAATCTACTATTTACCGAATATTGAGGGAGAAAAAAACGACTGGAATTGTTAATACTCCCAAGCCACATTCGATCACAGGCAGGCGAAAAACTTGGTTGGAAGAAGAGATGTAAACTGCAATAAAAGGAGATGTACATACACTTCATTATGAGAAGGTGATCCCAACCGTCGACAAAATTCTAATTAAAATCAATGAAGATCGGTATTTACCTGAAATTAAAACAACTGAGCTCTGGAAATTGCTCAGAGAACTTAATTTTTGTTAGGAAAAAACAGATAGGAAATCTGTTTTTATAGATCGTCTGGAAAATGTCCATTGGAGAAGGAAATATCTCTCCCAAATAAAAGGTAGAGTTGCTAGAAATAACACAACTTACAAAATTAGTAATTTAACTGAACTTTTGAAAGATTTTTTTGAATAAAGTTAGTGCAGAATATTTGGAAAAATCCATATAATAATAGAATAAAAGAAAATGTGGAAACTCGATCTCATGTTCGCTGAGATAGAGGAACCAATTATAATTAATTTGAGCGAAGATAGCTTCACTGACTTTGATTACGAATTAAATACGTAATGTTTACCAGTGTAAACACAATTTATTATTTAAATTTTCAATAACATATAAAAATGAATTACATTTGAATCCCTTTTTAGTATTTAATTGTAATTCTGCAGATGGTTTAAGAAACAAATAAACTGAAACGTCAAATGTCCTAAAAATGTTTTTAATTAATAATAAAATGACCGATAGCCCCAAAAAAATATGTTTAGCTTCTTGTATTTCTGACAATGGGTATTTTGTATATATTTAAATTATAACTTAAAATTTTTTGAGAGAAAAAGGCTACGTTTTAGTCTGAATGAGCCTAAAACGGTTTCTGTGCCAAAATTAAAAATAATAAAAATACAGTTGTGATTTGTGATAAATATGTGAAAATTATCTATATTTTCTAATGTATGTGAATTATTAAGAAATCATAAGAAATAAAATAATATTATAAAAACTTTTTATTTTAAGTTTATTACCGAAATAATATTCTATGCCATAAATACTTAGTGATAAAATAAACCTCCTTCCGACGCCTATGGCAAGGATTAAAATACTTTTTAACACTTCACACATCCAAATAGCTATTGTTATCCTACCCAAAGACACCGGACTAAAGAACACAGGTAGTCTGCGAAGAAAAAAAATATTTATTACTCTCTCTAGTTCTTGAATAAACTATAGTATAAGAGGCAAAATTGGGTCTTTTTCCTGAACTCGAAGCTCTTGGGGGGGATCGCTCCCACCGCCCCCCCCTTGGATCCGCGCCTGTGTTCAGCTACATACATATAAATATATTAAAAAGAAGTCGACGATTTTTTTTACTATATTACTTTATTAAAACCCATATATAATCATTCATTTTATTTATTGTCTAAAGATAGAGATCTATTTTATGTCACTCATTGTTTTTATCGCTAATAATTTGATTATTTTCATCAATAACCCGATTTGTCAGGTAAAAATCATCGTCTTCCATAATATGCACATACTGCGCAGCATACTAAGTTACAATTTTGTATAGAATATTTTCCAGTAAATTAACAAAAATATCTTTTTAGCATGTCGAACCTTTAAAATAATTAGTCTAAATAACTATTTTCAAGTTTTCAACCATAAAATACGAGATCAAAAGATACAATATTACTATTTTTTGCTTGAATCCATTGATCTAAGGCTGTTTTAGAACTTTGAATAGATTTGCTAATTTACTTGCAGATGATGGACTTAATACTTTGACAGTATATTTGTTAAAAGCATATGATTCTCAAAATAACTTTAAAAACTGTCATGAATGCATAATATTGCGTTGAAAAAAATATATCCAATTAAAAGTTGTCACGTTCTAAATCAGCTTTAATTCAAGATTATTTAAGAGCGAAATAGTAAACAAATGAATGGGTTCAAGCAAAAAATAGTAACATTGTATCTCTTGATCCTTTAACTCATGGTTGGAAACTTGTTTAGACTTTAATTATTTTTTGGATGTGCTACCAAGATATTTCTGCTCATATACTGGAAAATGTGCTACACAAAATTGTGACTGTGTATCCTCGAATTTAGAATGCTGTGCAGTATGTGCATGTTCATTGAAAAACTGTTAAACAAGATGTTATTGATGAAAATAATCAAAATATTGGCGATCATAACAATATATGATATTAGATATATCGCTATCTTTAGATAATAAATAAAATGAAAGCTTGATCCGGGTTAGGTGAGGACCTTGCTTAATTTTTACGTGCTTTCACGAAAAAGAAGGATGCTTTGGTAATGCATACTAACTGGTCAATTGAAAGCAGTGGACTAAAACAAATAACTGACCTTTAACTCTGTAAATGTTATTAAAAATATTTATGTGCAGATTATCTTGAAACGCCTCTGACCCCCATTCATAAACAATTAACAAAAATACTAAAAATAAAGTGCTCGAATTTCTTTTTATGAGGTTCTGTTCTACTTATTGCTTTTTTTGCAACAAATGTTTCTAGTGGTATGTATGTATAAAGCTATCGAATGTTTCCGTATTTTTCCAGTAAAAGTGCTACGTGTTGTTTAAACGTAATCATTAGTGGAAAGTGCTTCAGGAAATATATATTCAACTAAAGAATTAGGAATAGATATAATGGTGGTAAGGATTTGTTATAATTTTTTTAAATATTTTTTTACAACGCAAAATAAACTTTAAAATTTCCATATAAAAAAAATGAAATAAATAACCTAAATTTCTTTGTAAATAAATCTTCTTCTTTGCGAAATGAGCTTTTAACAATATGGCGGTATTAATTCTTTTTCTTAATCTCCTATACTAGAAGTTTTTTGGAAAAAAATTGAAAAATAATTTTGGAAGGCAAATATTGCTTCTTCCCAATATGCTGTTTTTATATGGGTGTACTTTTGACACTGTGGATAGCTTTCCAGGAGTTTAATGGGTTTCCGTAAGCGACAAAGAGATATATCTCCACCAAAGATGTTATTTGTATTTTCACCCTCTGGTTAAGAATATTGTTTGTGGATATTTTAGAGATGACCCGATAATTTACTATAAACAAAAATGTTATTATTAATTAAAAAAAATTGTTTGTAAAATAAACATATTTTGGTATTCTTTCTACCCCAGACAAAAAATATGTCTTGTGATTTTACTTTGTTATCTATAACAACTCACAAAATAAATTAATTTATGCAATAGTGGTTCGTCGATTGTTTATACGGCAGAAGGAATCATGGGCCTTCTAAAAATAAAAAGTGGTGTTTTTATTAAATCATAATAATGTAGGTATACCACGTATAATACTGGAAACATTCTCACCAATTCTTACTGTGGCTTCCCCTACATAATTCACACAAAAATTCAAGTAGTCTTTGTGCACCGTCTCCTAATGTCGGCTGCCAAGTTTCAAAAGAGCTAGGACCATTAGTAGATGAAGATCGTCATCATCCGACCCTTTACGACAGTTTACTGGTGAATTGGGCCGATTTATATGTTATCAATGACGTGAATGTAGCTTGTACAGAATTTTATAGCACGTTGCTGAATATATTCGATGTATGTATATTCAAATCTATAATCAAGAAAAGAAATTTTCCAACGTGTTATACCTCGGAAATAATGAAATTAATTAGGCGGAAACACAAAATTTTTAAAAAATTGAAAAAAGGCCACGAACAAAATCTCAAAAATCAATATAACGAATTGCGGGAATTGGTGAAAAGAAAAATGGACATCGCTTATAAAGATTATAAACTAAAGGCAGAAGAAGCCTTATCTAATGATTCTAATACCTTTTGGTCATATATTAAATCTGAAACGTCTTCAACAACTGTGCCTGAAGTTTTAATAAATGGTGACAATCATTTCTCGGATTCTGAGAGTATTCTGAATGCATTTGCTGACTTTTTCAGTAGTGTTTATGCGCGTCCTTCTAAAAATAATGTGTCTTTTGACAATGCGGTTTGAAGCCAGCACATTTGAACTGAGCACATTCTAGAACAAATAGTTATGAGCGCGTTGAAAAAAGCAAAAAATGGAATGACACAGGTACCAAACAACGTTCCTTCTTTTTTGTTAAGGACTATGCCTATGCATTGCTTAAACTTTTGTTATATTTGTTCAATTTGACGATTAAAACAAATACCTTTTCAGAGATTTGGAAGGAAGCGGGAATCACACCTGAGTTCAAAAAATGAAATATAAATAAGATCCCCCATTTAAAGACGTGTTTCAATACTATCCCCATTTGCAAAGGTTTTTGAGATGTCGCTATATGAGTGTATTTTCAGTTAAGTGTAACAGTTAATATTGCTAGAACAGCATGGATTTTATAACCACCGTAGTACTATTAGCAATTTAGCTTCCTTTACTCAATTTACCGGTGGGGCATTGAATAAACGCAATTAAATTGACGTGGTATATATGCCGACTTTTCAAAGGCATTTGATCGAGTCAATCACTATATTTTATCTAATAAGCTTGCTGCTATGGGTTTTAGCAGTAGCCTATTGTTATGTTTTAAATCATACCTACAAAACAGAATACAATATGTTGAAATCCGGGGTTACCAATCATATAAATTTAAAGCTACAAGCAGAGCTCCGCTGGCGCCACTAACATTTTTACTCTTTATTAACGATATTACGGTTGGAATCTCGAGCAGTATTTTACTCTTTGCGGATGATGTAAAGCTATTTCATGTGATTCGTAATATAAATGACGCCCTAGAGCTGAAGGGGGATATTAATATTGTTCGGAATTGGTGTAACGCAAATAATTTGCCCTTGAATATTGCTAAGTGCACCGTAATGACTTTCTCCAATAAAACCAAGTCTCTCTAAGAGATTAACACAAGCTTTAAACGTTTATTTGAAGGTCGTAGACAATATTGAAGATTGACTAAAATATGGTTGTCGGACTTTCATTGCAATGCAAGTCCGACAGCCATATTTTACACAAGCTTTAAAGTTAAAGTTTCTAAAAAAAATGTAAAATATTTTCTTTTTGTAAATTATTGTATGAATTAATCACTGATTTTAGTTTTTCTTATAATTTTGTTCAATATCTTATTAAGGTTATATATCATATTGTCTGTAATGTGTAATGGATGTTATCTGTTAGACAATGAAGATGATGATACGATTTACAAGCCAAATGGCTTCACACTCCCTTCAGGGAATGTTGACTCATACCAGGTATACAAATACACCAACAGTATGAAGCTCTGTGGGAATCCTTTCCATGTTATCGGGTCCTAGGTGACGTGGCCTGTTGTATTTCCTACGAAGTTTCGGACGGTTCACGCGGTTGCAAGGAGAACTGCTTTCTGCATCGATTTATACAGATGCTCACTATGGCCCAGTCCCTTGATGTTCTACAGACGGTTCTTTGGTATCACTCCAGTTATTGACAGTGTTATGGGAATCGTTTGGACGCTGTTCATTGCCCATTGTCTTTGAATTTGAACCTCCATATATCTGTATTTGGCGATCTTCTCGTTGTATTTTGACCTTAGGTTGTTAGGTACAGCAATGTCGATTAGTGTAGTTCTCCTAGGAATTTTATCTGTTAGTATAATGTCTGGTCTATTATGAGCAACTGTCTGATCCATCAAAACCAGTAATTCAAGTAGATAATTTGTGTATTAAACAACAAATAGATTTATATAATATATAAGGTCATCGTTATCGCAAACATTATATATTTTAGTGAATGCAAACATGAATTTTATGAAGAATTAACAACATAACTTTAAAACAATTTCTGCTAAAGTAAAAATTACAGTTTTGGAATTTAGTATAAATAAAATAATCGTGCAATAATTATAAATACAATAAAATTATTTACATGAATTTGGCAAAAGAGGAAAAAAGCAGTTTTAGAATATACATATTTTTATTTTAAATGATAAATGAGTATAAGGTGGTGATACTTGATCGTTGATGCCTAGGCCTCATTAGGTCCTTGTCCCACGGCTTTCGGTAACGAAGTTGTATCTCCGAAATGTCTCTGTCTCAGTCTGTTGACTGCTAGGCATTCTCTTAGTGCATGATCAAGAGTTTCATCCTCCTCCAGACAGCGTCTGCACATCGGGTCATCTACGACACCAATTCAATCAAGATGGCGCCTCTGATGGTAATGTCCTATCAACAGTCTCACCACAATTCACAGTTTTTTCCTTCCTAGAGAGAAAAATTCCCTAATAAGCAGTGCGGTAGGTTCAATTATATGTTCTTTGACACACCTCATTACAGAAGCCTCTCTCCACTATGCAATAAATTTACTTTCCAACACCAGTTTCAATTCCCTTTTACTGATAAAAATTGGAACAGGTAGAATTGGTTGTGGTCTACATGGTTCAATTGGGGACCCCATATTTGCTACCCCGAATGACTTTGCCCTTACACGGGTCGGACTATGTAGTCGTTTCCTGTGAGGTTATTCAGTATATCTTTAGACTCAGACATAAATCCCGTCAATGTAATTGTAAGAAATATCCACATCTTTCCCTTTTTTGTAAATAGTACCACCTCGACCGTGGCCGGATTTATTCTGAGCTCTGTCCTATGGCACCATCGTTCCGCGATCCGGAGGTATTGTTGCTTAATATTAATCTTCTTCTGGTGCCATGTGCAAAGCCGCACGTCGGCGATCAAATGTCCATTCCTCTTCTAAAGTTATAAGACGGCCAGGACACCCTCTTCGGCCTGTCTAAATATAGTTGCGGCGTCCGATATTCCACACCAGTTTCTTATATTTCGTAGCCAAGAATGTTGTTTTCTGCCTGGTCCGCGCTTTCCCTCTATTTTTCCTTGCAAAATCAACCTTGGTATGGAGTATCTGGATCCTCTCAACATATGTCCCAAGTAAGACACTTTACGCTGCTTTACCGTGTCCAGCAATTGTCTTTCTACGCCACTCCTTCTTAAAACTTCTTCATTTGTGAGATGAGCAGTCCAGGGAATACGTAGCAGTCGACGAAGTGTCCATAGTTCGAAGGCTTCGATCCTATTCAGTGTTCTAACTTTAAGTGACCATGTTTCAACGCCATACAATACCATAGGCCATATATAACATTTCAAAACACGTATTCTGGTATTTAGTGGTAAATGCCTGCAAAGAAGAAAATTCTTGATTTTAAAAATGCTGTTTTTGCTCGGCCTATTCGTCCTTTCACTTCTTCATCACAGTCCCACTTTTCATTCAAGGTAGCTCCGAGATATGTAAACTTCGCGACGCGTTCAATTATGTTCCCGTTGATACTGAGGGGAGTATTGCGTTGATGCCTACTAATCACCATCATCTTTGTCTTGGCAATATTAATTCGTAGCCCACACTGTTCACCCGATTCGTTAATTTTATTCAATATTGCCTGAAGGTCTTCGATGTTATTGGCTAGTATTGTGGTATCGTCTGCGTAACGAATATTATTCATTGGTATGCCGTTAATTTTGATACCTCGTGTCTCTTCTTCCAAAGCTAGTTGAAAGATTTTCTCAACATAAATATTGAATAAAATAGGGGACAAAATACACCCCTGTCGGACTCCGTTTAATATGCCAAAAGTGTCCGTTAACAGATCGGTATTAATGCGGACTTCTGCTGATTGGTTCCAATACAGTTCTTTTATTATTCTTATATCTTTATCGTCAACACCAACTTCCTGCAATCTCTCCAAAAGTGGCCCATGTCTAACATTGTCAAAGGCTTTTTGGTAGTCAATAAAACAGATGAAAACATCCTGTCTTTGGTCATAGCACTTTTGTACAAGTAATTTTAAAGAAAATAGTGCTTCTCTAGTGCCAAGTCCCTTGATGAATCCGAACTGAGTATTGCCACTCATATCCTCGCATTTTTTGTATATCCTTGAATGAATGACCCTTAGAAATGCTTTAAGCGCGTGACTCATCAAACTGATAAGTCTGTAGTCTTCACAAAGTTTGGGAGTTGATTTCTTTGGTATTGCGACAAAGGTCGACTTCAGCCAATCCAATGGAATTTGCCCAGAGTCATATATTACATTAAAGAGATATGTAAGCTGTTTAATATCAACTAGCTTTAAAACTTCTGCATAAACTTGATCATGACCTGGAACTTTACCGCATTTCATTTTATTTACTGCGTGTCTGACTTCACACTCAAGGATTTTTGGACCACTCATATGTTCCGTATTGTTCCTATAATTATTTGTACGCGGGTCATTAAATAGGGTCTCTGCGTAATTCAACCAGGTCAACTTCAGTTCTTCCGCATCCAATATCGGCCTTCCTTGTCTATTTCTCATGGATGGTAGAGCTGTTTTCCTCTTTATACCAGTTATTTCTTTCACCTTTCTATGGAAATTAAACGAATCGTGCAGTTTATGAAGTCTTTCTGCTTCATCGCATTGTTCTTGAGTCCATATCTCTTTAGCTTCGCTTATTAATCTCTTTATTTTACGATCAAGTATTTTATATTTATCCATTTGATTTTTGGCAAGTCGACGTTCATCCATTAAGTCCAGTATCTCTTCCGTCATCCATGGTTTAATCTTTTCTCGTCTTTGTTGTCCTAAAACATTTTTAGTAGCTGTTTGTATATTTGTTTTGAGCGCATTCCAAATATCATTGGACGCACTTTGTTGGCTGGGTATATTTTCTCGGCAAAGCTTGTCTAATTCTGCCTTCATGTTGTCTTGTATTAATGGGTGTCTCATGTCAAGAATACTATATTTCTGTTTTTTACTCCCCACTGTTAGTAATTTACAACGAAACCAGAAGTCAGCAACCAGAGGATTATGGTCTGAGCCGATGTCCGCTCCTGGGTATGCTGCAACACGTGTTATGCTATTTTTGTATCTTCTGTTAATCATAATGTAGTCAATCTGATTACGCACAACGTTCCCTTGTTGATCTTGTGGAGATTTCCAAGTATAAAGCCTTCGAGGATGAAGTTTATAGAAGGTGTTCTTGATGACCAAATTTTCATCACGACAAAATTGAATTAGCATTTCACCTCGTTCGTTTCTATTACCCAGTCCATACATACCAGTCACACCATCCACAGTACCTTTGCCAACCTTTGCGTTTAAATCGCCCATCACTATGGTTATTTCTTGAGATTTTAATGACTTTAGGACTTCCTGAACTTGTTCATAAAACTGTTCAGCTTCGATGTCTGTTTTATCTGCTGTAGGCGCATATACTTGTACTACATTGATGTTAATTGGTTTGGAGCTTATTTGTATAAGTATAATTCTGTCTGAATATGCTATCACGTTTTTTATGGATTTGTCCAAGTCTCCCGATACAATAAAACCAACTCCATTTCTATGATCTGGCTCGTTGTTTCCAGAGTAATAAAATGTTGCTCCATTCTTCTTACACGATCCTGTACCTGGCCATCTTGTTTCTGTTATACCAAGAATATCGATGTTCATCCGTGTCATTTCCTGAACCGCGTTATCAAGTTTTCCAGCTGCAAAGAGAGTTCGTGTATTCCAAGTTCCAATTCGCTTTTTTATCTTCATCATGTCAAGCCGGGGGATTCTTAGCACCCTCTGGTGATTTAACACCTGCCCGGGACTGAGGGCTATTGCTTTGAGGTTTCTTGCCATGATAAAGAGAATAGATGGACAATTAACGTCCTGGGGAATTTTGTTTGTTTGTGTTCGTCGTAGGTTCCCATTACTTTCGACGACATAGAAGATAACATTTCCTTTATCCTCGATCTAAGGGTATACCGCCTATATTCGGTCGTCAGAGCCTCGTCTGTATCAACAGGATTCACCAGCGAGAAGGTGAGGTTGACGGTTGAGTAGGAGAAGCTATTTGAGACGCTGTCACTACCCCATTGAAACCCCTTAATATTAATATGAGTTTTAAATTTATTAAATCGTATAACCGCTAAACATTTTCAAATACATGCTCATTCATTTTCTTTTTTCTGTTCTCAAAATGTTTTTATTGGTGACACGAAACTTTAGCCAGACATATCTCATAACTCTGTTTGTAATGATCTTATAATGCAAGGATACAAAATTTTAGAAAAAGTACTGAATGTTCAACTATTGCGATAGAATGAGAAGACGATGTACCCCATAGGCAACTGATTTTTTTTGCTGATGCACGTAAACAATACACACAATTTTTAGACTCTAATTTATTTTCAGTTTAAACAAGCTACTTATTATTAAGAGCCACATTTATTGTTAGTCTACGTATGATATGAAGTGCGGCATTTTTAATCCCCTAAAGACCTTTGTCACGACTAAGGGTACTAAAAACATTATTAACATTAAAACTTAGAAAACCAATTTAAGATAAATTATAAAACCAGAATTTAGTTTATAACTTTTAATCACGGAGATCAAAGTTTCTAACAAGCCCCTAATTTAAATATTTTAAGCCACCAAAAGTCTTACGTCATTTTACTCTCTATAGCTTCCTGAAGCAAAATCAGATAAATCAATACTGGTAACTAAAAACTTTTCATCAGTTTCAGCGATAAAAAAATTATGAATAATTTATTAATGGCATAATTTTTCTTTGTGCTTTCAACAATAATAGCATTTTTCATCTAAACGCTTTTAAAATATACCTCCCCTCACCATTTTTTATTGCGCAAGAATAAATTTTAAAGATCTGAAAATATTTGGGATAGTCTGTGAGATGAAGAGCAAAAAAAATATTATTTTTCGGCGCTCAATTATCATTTCGTTTCGTTAGGAACGTGTTTTCTAATAACAAAATGAAAAGTCAGACCGCGCGACTGCGTTGTTGTTAATAACAATATCGTTATTAATAAAAAATAATGATGAAAAATTTCAATTATTTGTAGCCGGCTGATACATAAAAAATATCATCAGACCCGTTATTGATCATCGGAACGATATGTAACAATTAACAATGCCCTGCTTCAATATCAGCCGACTATAAATAATTTAAATTTTTCATCTTCATCACACTCACAAAATATATGTAAGTCTCAAAATTGCTTACAATTGCTGAATGCGCCGAGAAATAGTGGGTAAGTCAGATATAAATTCAGCTCCTTCTGACTATTCCCGTGCTACCGAGGTGACCTATAGGGGTTCAAATAATTTTGAGATGTGGAAATTACATTTTCATTTGATTTCGATTTATTTCTACTTATTCTTTCGACGTTACCAATTTGATTGTACACTAATCACATATTTCATTTACCGTCACATCTTGGTGTTGCAGTGGTAAGAGCGTCAGTCCTCGAGTCAATTCGGTTTCCATCTCCATCTTTTCTTTGTTCCAATTAACTAAAACTAACAAGTGCAACAAAATTAAACAGAAAACTATCAAGGTCAGTACCTGGTACTGAACCGTAACATAATTTATATCTGCCACACATTGTATGAGTTCCTTTATATTTATTATTATACCTATAAGTAAGGTATATTCAATGCAACTAATATAAATACCGGAATAAACTGCCAATATTGACTTACCTGAATTCATATTTTTTTATTTTTAAGCTAAAGAGTTTGTTTTATAATTTAATCACTCTATTTATTGCAACTGAATATTATACATGTTTTATTCGGTATTTGCGAGATGGATCAATTCAGATGAAATTGAATTTTATTCAATGCCAATCATAAGTAATCTATTCAAATTTTACGTACGGCGATTTATTCAATTTCAATAGACGCTTCCTGCAATTTTGCGTCCTCTACAGTGTGCCAAAATGTATTTGTTTTCTAAATACTGTATTTAACAACAAAGAATTGTAACGTAATTTTATCCAATAAATTATAACAGTGGTAAAATCGCATAGGAACTTGACAATAATTGCTTTTCCATAACCTTAAAATTACAAATATAGCAGGAACAGTGTCGAATTTCCTTTGTCAGCTAAAAGTATTACGATCGAGGTATCTTTGCACAGATCTTGAAGGGTTCAATGTTCTTCTACAGATGGATTATTTTTTGAAGGCTTTGCTTTGCTCAAAAAGGCTGAAATTTCTTGGTGGATAGTTTCTGCTGTATCGTTATTTAAGTTGGTTAGAGAAACGTAAGAAAAATTTCTCAGGAACAAAAAACCTGTCCACAAGAGTTACAAGCGAAGCCATCGAAATTGCAAAGAGACCCAACAACTTAAATAGCAGAGACGACAGTCAGCGGTTGACTAATACATGGAAAAAACTGCTTACCAAACATCAACCAGTGGTAGGTAGTAAAGAAACAGATTACAACTCGGTAACACGACCCCAAACACTGGCAACAGGGCCGATGACAGGCAACCTTATTGGCCAGAACCATCCAGCCAAAGAGCGCACCCCACGTACACTTGGGACCAACAGCACCCGAGTTGCAAGCGTCAGTTCGCCCGCAGACGCCGTACAGTGAGCTTTGGAAATAGTAAATGAGATTTCACCGAAACATCAGCTGCCTTACAGTCCTGAGAGAGACACAGCACATACACGAAATACCCAAAAACCTTCGATTACATATATATATATATATATA
The DNA here is from genome assembly GCA_034092305.1 of Diaprepes abbreviatus. Classification (NCBI taxonomy): domain Eukaryota; kingdom Metazoa; phylum Arthropoda; class Insecta; order Coleoptera; family Curculionidae; genus Diaprepes; species Diaprepes abbreviatus. The sequence continues at coordinate 9,168,015 of JASJET010000129.1, forward strand.
TATATATATATATATATATATATATATATATATATATATATATATGCTGAAAGAGTCCCGTCGAGGTTTCTCCCGCACTCAAGATTCGAAAGGATTTTAAGAAATAAGGTCAACGAAATTTTATTGAACCCCATTTTTAACTAATTTAACTAACTTAACTGATGGAAGATCTTTTTAAAAACTATTTATTTTTCAATATTACAAAATTATTCAATACAATTAGTTTTATTACTCGTTGCTTTCAAGTGACGTTCAATTGACTGATTCCTCTTCTCCTGTTTTGGGTATATAAAAGATGATATCTGAGGTTACTTCGTCAGCATCTCTTAGTGGTAGACGGTGAGATAACTCGTACCTTTTTATCTATACGTTCCAGTAGAATACCCTTACTTTACAAGTCTCAGCGCAAATAGATCAAATAACGCAAATAGATTAGATTCAATAAAATTGTATTAACCTTACTTATATATATATATATATATATATATATATATATATATATATATATATATATATATATATATATATATATATATAAAGTTATATATTACGTGGTATATAAATCCTTTTATAAACCCCTGAACCTACCCTACAAACAAATAGAGCGAGATTCAGATAAAAAAAGAATATTAAGAGTAATTTTGCTCAATTTGTTGGTATATACAAACGTAGTATGTGATCTTTAAAAAAATACGCTTGCAGGGATTACCCGGCTTTGTGGGAATACCGAGTCGTCTATTTAATCTCAAATTCCTGGAGCTTAGCGAGGAAAAAAACGAACTAAAAAAGGGCGTGTATTGGGCACATAATTAAAAGTTATGTTTTCTCGTTTTCCACTTTCTTTCTGTCCAAATAATAATTTTAAATAAAAAAAATCCTAATTTTTTTTGTTTAAAATATGATCCATATATGTACCAGTAGAGTTAAGAAAGTATCGATAGAGAACTTTGAAATTATTTTTTTAATGATTAAATATATTTCTATTTCTAACAGTGATACTTTTAAATTATTAAAAGTAAAGGGAAGAATTGGCCGTGCAAAAGCAACTTTCTTTAAACTTAAAAATCTTCTCCTTCACAGAAATATGCTACTACACACCCGAGTACGTGTGGTTCAATGTTATGTATGGCCTATTTTACTATACAGTGCTGAAACTAGGTCACTTAAGGCTGGGACGCTGAATCGGATCGAAGCTTTTGAATTGTGGACACTCCGCCGACTACTGCGTATCCTCTGGACTGCTCACATAACGAATGATGAAATTCTATGAGGAGCTGGAGTAGAAAGACAACTAATGGACACTGTAAAACAACGAAAAGTGTCATATCTAGGGCATATACTAAGAGGACCTCGCTACTCCAAACCAAAGCTAATACTACAGGGAAAAATTAAAAGCAGACGGGGGCAGGTCGAAAACAACACTCATAGCTCCGCAATATAAGAAACTGGTGTGGTATATCAGATGCCGCATTCATATTTAGATAGGCTGAGAACGGCACTCTAGTTATAATGTGACCATGAGATGAACAAATGATCGCCGACGTGCGGCGTAGCACATGGCACCCGAAGAAGAAGAATATTTGAAAAAGGAAATTGGAAAGGGAAATAGAAACAAAAAGCTCCATCTATTTAGCAATATGATTTTTAAATAAAGTATAAACCGCTAAAATTCAAATTTTTTAAACATAAACCCCTTATTTTTATAATGTTATCTTATTTATTATTAAAAATAAGGGTAACTTAAAAACAAATTTCTAATTTTTCAAATAGATCAATTAGCATAAAGTACGTAATTTTCTTAAATGGACCAAAAATCTATAAGGTATTATATGAAATTATTCTTTTTATTAATTTATCATGATACCTACAATGTATATTATTTAGATGTGAAATGTGTTAAAAGTATTGTATTTTATATGCATAGTTATTACATCGTATCTTACTAGATCTTACATTCTGCCTATTAAAATTGCCAGTGTATATTAGTGAAGGGTCAGGGACAGAGTAAAATTAATGTCACTAACTTCAATATTTTGCCGGGCTCCACCACTGCAATCAACCTGTATAAACTTGATGATACTGTTAATCCCTTATTCTATCCTGAAATCTGATAAATATGGGGAAAAAGAGTTGTTAAAATTGTTATATTTCAAAAAAATGTATTATATATATATATATATATATATATATATATATATATATATATATATATATATATAGTTGGTTTTAATGAAAATAAAAATAAAATACCATGAAAAATTAAGACCAAATAAAAACCGCTCTAATTAAAAGTTTCACAAGAAAACATATTGCTTTGCTCTCTGCAGGAATACTTCACAAATTTAATTAATGCTCAGTTAAAACCTCTTCTATAAAATAAATGCTTGGCGCATATCTTTGCCTGCAGGACTTGAGTGAAACATTAATTCTTTATTAGTTTCTTGCAATAAAGGCATGAACACACTAAGAATGCTGAAAATTTACTTTTAAATTGGTGTACTGGAATTTAATTCTAAAATAATCTTTCCACTTGACAGTTAAAAGGTAATATCAGATTTATTTTATATTAATAAAAGCATATTTTAGTTATTTTGTTCGATCTTTATAATGGTTAAAACACACTCAAGCGCAGGCATAAAAGCAGACCATATACCATACGTTTCTAATGTCCACGTAAAGTTTAGAAGAGTAAGAAGAAAAAATAACACAAAAATAAATGAAACAACAAAAAGGAAAATAAGGCAAGATCTTAATAGCTCAATGAATAATATAAAGTCTACACCTGAACCCATTTATTCAAAAACAAGAATGATACGAAAGTGTGAGGAACTATTTAGTAATCAAGTATAATTCTGTTAGTTTACACAAAATAGTACGAGAAGTTACAATCATGTATCAACCCAGAATACCAGGAAAACTTCAAGATTTAAATGAAAATATCAACCTCGAAAAAATTAGAAAAATAAATCCTTTAAAGTAATATTTATAAGCCGTCTTTGGCAAAATAAGATCAGGCAAGAGCAACTGTATCTGTGAATCTGGTCATAAGATTATCAAGGAAGAAATAGAAAAGAACTGGAAAAGATTCAAAAGCTGTTGATTTTAACGGAGTTTTTCCATACTTTGGAGTGCTCCGTACTTTTTAACACGAGAAATTTCACGTCCGCTTAGCCAATATTTTATTCTATTTTATTTTAAATTACACGGTGCTCTCATGGGGGTATCGTTTGGTACGGCACGTGGCTTTGGCTGCTAAAATGAGCAGTAAGCCTGGTTGCCAGTACCGAATAATACGACCCCTATCCTCTGGGTAGCGCGTTTCGTGTACTCGATTGTATATATTTCTGTTTTAATTCACCGTTGCGCACCACAAGGCGGTTTTTACAAACTTTGTTAATTTGTGAGGTTCTTGTGTTATCAAGGGAACTATCGAGATGTCGCCTTGTTTGCTGTTTTTGATTTTAAATTCAGCTTTATAAGATGCAAAGGCGAGATGATGGTTTGTACCGAATGCGTTGGCCTGACAAGTCCCATATTAGGACGGAACAGCGCTGTCGTCATCTTTCGGACCCGGAGTTTTTCCATACTTTGGAATGCTCCGCACTTTTTAATACGAGAATGATGTGGATTAACAAATTTCACTTCCGCTTAGCCAATATTTTATTCTATTTTATTTTAAATTACACGGACAAAACTTATCTCTTTATTTACTTGTTTGGCTTTGAAACACGCTAAACGGTGCTCTCATGGGGGTATCGTTTGATGCGGCACATTGCTTTGGCTGCTAAAATTAGCAGTAAGCCTGGTTGCCAGTACCGAATAATGCGACCCCTATCCTTTGGGTAGCGCGTTTCGTGTACTCGATTGTATATATTTCTGTTTTAATTCACCGTCGCGCACCACAAGGCGGCTTTTACAAACTTTGTTAATTTGTGAAGTTCTTGTGTTATCAAGTGAACCATCGAGATGTCGCCTTTGTGGCCTTGTTTGCTGTTTTTGATTTTAAATTCAGCTTTATAGGATGCAAAGGCGAGATAATGGTTTGTACCGAATGCGTTGGCCTGAAAAGTCCCATATTAGGACGAAACAGCGCCGTCGCCATCTTTCGGACCAGGAGTTTTTCCATACTTTGGATACTAATAATAATAATAATATATATATATATATATATATATATATATATATATATATATATATATATATATATATATATATATATATACATATATATATATATATATATATATATATATATATATATATATATATATATATATATATATATATATATCTTGCCAAAGAAATTCCGAAGGAATGGCTACGCTCGACATTTGTGACAATTCTCAAGAAACATACAGCTAAATTCTAAACATCATACACAAACGCATATATAATCGATGAGAAGAGAAAATATCAAATTTTGTCATAGAAAAAAAAATCCTGATGGGCCTCTTAACGGAGATACAGGGCCCTAAAAGAATTCCCGGCGATTTACCTTATCGGCTCTAAGTTTTGAATGAGGCCATAAAGACTCATTAAACCATACTACAGTAGATGTTTCAGATCATCAGAGAAGTTAAGAACAGACTTGCACCACACTCGTTTGGCCTAATTTTAGGTGTCATTTTACAGAGCTGAAAACTGATTTTTAAATAATTAAGTAATTCCTCTTCAAAAAAGGTTCTCTTAATTTATTTCGATAAAACTAGCGGTTTTCGAGATAAATCGGTTTTTATGCAAAACACTCAAAAGTTACACAGGCTAAACACAAATAGGAAAAATTCAGGTTGTTATTATTAATACCATATAATGAATTACTATTGATGAAACTTGTCAAAACCGACTTCAAATAAAAATAATTTTAAAAAATTGAAGAATATTCTTACGCAATTAATTTGTGGTGAAACGCTGTCAAATTCTTCGAAAACAAGAAGATTTTATGCTAAAAGATTTTCAGCTCAACATTGCCTAGTCAAAAAACTTTGCAAAGAGTTGATCGTAGCCTAAGGAAAGAAGGTAAAAGATAATTAGAAAATAATTATTAAAGTTAACGAATTAATTTTTACATGTTTTGTTCAGCGTCATTTTTACTGTGACCTGGCGGTGAGGGCCCTCCTAGGAAGGCACGAGAGCCTCACATAGAGGAAAAAATTTGGCAAAATATTGCTAACAACCCTTTAAACAGCATAAGAAAGCTCGCAACACAAAAAAAAATTTAAAACGATATTACAAAACGGATTATACATAAGACTCTAACAGAACAGTTACTTCACCCATACCACATTGAAGAAGTATACGGTTTGTCTCCGGATGATTATTCCGCAAGACTTCAATACTCCAACTGGTTTATACAGCAACATAACATAAATTTAATTATTTTAACCTTATTTTGTTTACCGAAGAGGCCAGTTTTATAAGAGATGACATAATAAACTCACCTAATTAACATTTTGAGAGGTTACTTTATATTCTATCATAATATAATTTGTTACAAAGAGTTGCATTCTTCATTGATTCCTGCAGCTCGATCTCCGATTTAGATCCGGTTTTTAAAAATTTCAACATTGAAAATTTTAGAAAAATTATTCTGCATAATGTAGATCCATTTTTCTCATATACTCTAGAATACGTGTTAACAAGTCCTTTGCCTACTTATGTTGGCTTGATAAAATATGAAATGAGAACCCTATACCTCTTTTTAGCATTTGGCTTTAAAATTTTTGTTAGCAATATTTTAATGACTTTTATTAAATTTTACTTACCTATATAAAATATACAGCTGCCAGTATACCAGTTTTCATAAGCAGTAAACTTGAAGCGCTTAAATCGAAGCTTTTATAAGTCATTTTATGGATATTTTCTGATTACTTTCAACAAAAATATTTAATACTTTAATAAAAGCGATTATTGCTAAAGGCACATCACGTAACATAATTCTCTTTCTAAATAACCATTGAGTATAATATTTAATAAACATCAATAATTTCAATAAGCAGTGTAGTTTTCAATTTACAGATGTTTACAATTATATATTGAGTAGCAGTAAACTTTACAAAAAACAACTACCCCTTTTAAAATTTCCTTTCGGAGGATATCATGCCATCATATATCAGATTACAGACTCTAAGATAACAGTCAAACAACATTGGACAACAAATAGTCCAGTTTCGACATTAACGCCATTTATATTCTCAAATGTTATTTCCAAGATGGCGTTAAATTCGTTGTCCACTTGAAATAATTGACTGAAAGTAAAAGAATTACTAAGAAAAAGGCCTTCACAATTCTCACTAGGAGCATGCAATATAAAATTGACCGCCAAAGTTTACGAATACTATTATATATTAGACTGATCCAGGGGCGGATTCAGCCTCTCTCTTTAGGGTGGGCGGTGATATCACAAAAGTACAGTATGGTAAGCGAAAGCAAGTTGTCGAAGGGCGGGGGGGGGGGACACCGAAAACATTCCCATTTCTAGTGTAAAAGGCAGGGTCGGGTCTATTTTTCTGAATTAGAAGCTTTTGGAGAAGGCGGGGATGCCAGCAACATACATGTTCTTAGCATAAAAAACAGAATCGGGTCTATTTTCCTGAACTCAAACCTCTTAGGGGGCGGCTATCGCAAGAAAAACAAGTTATCAATAGGGGGGGGAGTCCCAGCAGCATACACATACCTAATATTAAAGACAGAATCGTTTTTATATTCCTGAACTCTGAGATCTTGGGAAGGGGAAGGGCGATTGCAAGCATACACATTCCGATACTTTATTCAAAAACTAGAGAGAGTAATAAAACTGTTACCGAAACCTCCAACGTACCTGCTCTAGTGCCGCAAGTAACTGAGGACTGCCGTAAATCTAATTATATTTAATTATATTTGAATATTATAAGCTTTTATAAATATCCTGCAACAATAAAATTTCTGATAGTTCAATTTAATTTCTGTCAGTGAGCAAAGTACACCTTACAGTGTATCCTTAGTGATTTATCTTATTTGCGTTTTTATATGTTATTTGAGATTTGTAAGATACCTAAAACATATGGCTTCTACCTCTATATTTATTCCAAAATCGTTAAACCAAGGCACTTTTCCTTAACGAAAAACTTATTACGATGAATGTTTATGATGCCTTAAGATATCAATATTTAAATAACAATGTTAAAAGCTCTGTTGAGATGTGTTCCTACATGACAGGAGTCCGAAAATCTACTATGTACCGAATATTGAAGAACAAAAAAATGACTGGAATTGTTAGTGCTCCTAAGCCACATTCGATAACAGGCAGACGAAAAACCTCGTTGGAGGAAGAGATGAAAACTGCAATAAAAGGAGTTGTATATACATTTTCTTATGAGAAACAGATCCCAACCATCGACAAAATTCTAGTTAAAATCAATGAATACCGGGATTTACCTGGAAAAGAACTGAGCTCTGGAAAATACTCAGAGAATTTAATTTTTGCTGGAAGAGACCAGCTAGAAAATCTGTTCTTATAGATCGTCTGGAAACTGTTCGTTGGAGTAGGTGGAGTTGCTATAAATAACACAACTTACAAAATTAATAATTTAACTGAACTTCTGAAAGATTTTTTTGAATAAAGTTACTGCGGAAAATTGGGAAAAGTCCATGTAATAAAAAAATAAAACAAAATGTGGAAACTCGATCTCATGATCGATGAATTAGAAGAACCAATTATAATTAATTTGTGCAAAGATAGCTTCACTGACTTTGATTTCGAATTAGACGTAATGTTTACCAGCGTAAACACAATTTATTATTTAAATTTTTATTTTTGTTGTATTTTATTGTTTAATGTTGATTATATATTTTTAAATTTTTTTTATATTTTTATTTTAATGTATCCCACTCTTTAACTTTATATATATTTAATTCCAATTAACTATAATTTTTTATTATTTTATTTTATATATGTATTTGTGTCTTTTTCTTAAGCGTATAGAATTAACACGTTGATTTTATTTTTTTGGGGCTATCGGATTTCCATGTAATAAAGTAAATTAAATTAAGATGTCGGTGCAATAGAAATAAAAATAAATAGGTCTAATTTTAACTGTAGCATATAAAAATTAATTACATTTGAATCATTTTTTAGTGTTTAATTGTAATTCTGCAAATGGCTTAAGAAATAAATAAACTGAAAATATCCTAAAAATGTTTTTAATTAATAATAAAATGACCGATAGCTCCAAAAAAATTTCAATATTATATGGACGATTTAATTTTTTTATATATGTTTAGCTTCTTGTGTTTTTGACAATGGGTATTTTGTAATTATTTAAATTATAACTTCGAATTTTTTGAGAGAGTAAAGCTACGTTAAAAATAATAAAAATAGAGTTGTGATTTGTGTTAAATATGTCAAAATTATCTATATGTCATGTATGTGAATTACTGAAAAATCATAAGAAATAAAATAATACAAAAACTTTTTATTTTAAGTTTATTACCGAAATAATATTATATGCCATAAATACTTAGTGATAAAATAAACCTCCTTCCGACGCCTATGACAAGGATTAAAATCCTTTTTAACACTTCGCACTTCCAAATGTCTATTGTTATCCAACCCAAATAGTCCATTATTATAGACCCGTATTTTTGTTAATAAAATTTATAACCCATTCCTATGAAACCCGGACTAAAAAACACAGGTAGTTTACGAAAAAAAGGGTAAAAAATGCTTTATTACTCTCTCTAGTTCTTGAATAAACTATAGTATAAGAGGCAAAATGTGGTCTTTTTTCCTGAACTCAAAGCTCTTTGGGAGGGGGGGGGCGTTCGCCCCCCTTGGTAACGCGCCTGGGCTGACCTCGCTCTTGTAAATAAATACTTTTGATTTACGGATACAATTTTTTCTATATATGCCTTTGTTAAATAATTTCTTTTTTAGTTATATTCGATTTATTTAACTGTCTCTGATATATTTTATTTTTAGCAAGTAATTCAGGTCCGGAAAATAATTTACCTTTCTATAGCACAAATCGCCTTTAGATCTGATTTATTACGTAATGCTCTACTAAAAATAAAATAACGAACAATAAATACGTATTATAAAATCACATATTCATATCAGAGAAAATTACTCATTCAGCTGTCAAGAGCAGGCAGAGCAACTTCATAAAATATCAACCAATGTTAGAAATACGATCCAAATTGTCTTTAATATCTGAAAACAGAGTATTAAAAATAAGCTTTTTAAATTACATAATTTTCTTTATTTTTATAAGGGGATAGAAAAACTGGTAATGTAAAAAATTAGGCCATATTCGGAGTTGAGATTGAGTTCGTTAAAATTAAAACTTGATATTCCACCTGCTCAAGGCGAGATGTCTGTTTCTTAAAGGAAAAGCAATGATGTTATTTTGTCTTTAATATTTATTGAGCATGTTGAATTTGAATAGCTAAGTTTAATTAGGATAAATTTCAAAGGTATTTTTAATTGAAGTCTTTTTTACAAAAAAATTCTGTTCAAATTTGTAGCATTTTAAGAAATATAAAAATAATAAAGGATGCAAACCAAGACGTTTGGATGGTCGCAACATTGTAAAAGATTTAAAATGGTGTTTCACATAAGCGCGGCAGGATCAGATGAGATGTCCTGATTCCGGTTGAGATATAGCTGATTTTCTTGATTTCTATTTTTAAAAAAATATACTCTTGCTTTTTTAATATAATTATTTTAAAGGTAAAATTTTATTATTATTAATTAAATGATATTTTTTCCAAATTTCTAGATAATGTTTCGATCAACTTTTAATGATTACGAAGAATAACACAGATTTACAAAAAAAAGTGAACGCCTATTTGACCATACCATTTATGTAATTAGATGCCTTGAATCCAAATCTCTATCACGTCAGGTTCAAGGTCATTTCAAGGTCAAATGGAGTAAAATTTAATAAATAAATCTGAAGAAGTATATACGTACGATTTTGAGGTCGCTAAATCCAAATTCGTGGTTTGTTTAATCCCCCAAAGTCGATAAAGGTCATTTTTAGGTCATTACAAGGTCAAATTGACAAAAACCCACTAAATAAATCCGAAAAAAATGTAGATTTTTGGGGTCGCTGGATCCGAATTTGTGGTTAGTTTAATCCCTGAAGGTCAATCAGAGGTCATTCTAGGGTAATTTCAAGGTCTAATTGAGAAAAATCGACTAATTAAGTCTAAAAAAGAAGATATGTAGGTTTTTGGGATTGCTAAATCCAAATTTGTGGTTTGTTTAATCCTCCAACGTCATCCAGAAGTCATTTTTAAGTCAAATTGAGAAAAATCTACTAAATAGAACTATAAAAGAAAATAGGTAGACTTTTGAGGGCGCTGGGTGTGAATTCACGGTTTATTTAGTACCTCAAGATTAACCAGAGGCCACTTCAAGGTCATTTCAGGATCAAATTGAAAAAGTCTACTAGATAAATCTGTAAAAAAAGAGAATCAAAGCGCAGCTGTATCAATATCCGTTACATAGCAGATAGGCAAGTGTATGAAGTTTTTGAGCTGAAACTCAAACTCCCAGAACCCCATACCCCACGCTGAATTCGTGGTTTGTTTAATACCTCAAGGTTAACCAGAGGCAACTTCAAGGTCTTTTTAAGGTCAGTTTGAAAAAATCCACTAAATAAACCTGTAAAAGGAGAGAGAAGAGATCAGCGGATCAAGTTTTTGAGCTGAAATTCAAGCTGAGAGTTTGGGGTTTGTGTTATACACTTATAAAACCTTGCTTTGCTAGCCTAGCTGTTATGTAACGGATATCGGTCTACCTGAGCGAGGAGTATTATTTCAAATTACACACTATTTTACCATTCTCCACAATTTAACTCAATTTTATTTGTTTGAGGGTCATAGACAAGGATGTTTCCTACGAAGTAGTAGACGTCTGTTGGACTTCTTTTTATTTTTTGTTGAATGTCACGACGTTTCGGCTAGTAGTTATCTCTAGTAGAATTTTAGCTTCAGACCATTTTATGTGGTGTCCATGAGTCCAGGCATGATTGGCAGCACCAGATTTTTAAGTTTCTCTTCGAGATGTGTATTTTTGATGTTCTTTGATCCTTACGTCAAGGGGTCTCTTTGTTTCGCCAACCTAGAAGTTGCCACATTCACATGGTGTCTGATACACACAGATCTTCATGTCCTTTTGAGTTGTTGGTTTGACCCTAGTGAGCCGACTTCTCAGACAGTTACTTGAATTGAAAACAGCGTTGATTTTATATTGTTTTTCTATTCTTCTAACTTCTTTCGAAATGCAGTTAACATAGGGGATAAATATTGCATTTTATGCATCAGATATACTGGGTATTTGTTAGCAGTCAGGTCATTTTTAATGTGATCTATCCCTTTTATCAAGTTTTCGTTGGCGTTGCAAAAAGTTGAGACTCCATCTACGTGATTTCTTATAATTCCTTGTTTAGTATTGTTGGAGTGATTGGATGAATAGTTTAAATATTATCCTGTATGTGGAACTTTTCTGTAAACTAAGATTCGAATTTGTCTGCCATTTCTTTCAACCAAAACATCTAGGAAGGGTAATTTATTTTGTACCTCTGCCTTCATAGTGAGTTTAATGTTTGAGCTGATATTGTTGAGATAAGAAAGGAAGTTTTGAAGTTCCTCGTCGTTTCCATTCCAGATAATAAAGGTATCGTCTCCGTATCTAAGCCATAACTTAGGTTTCTTAATTGCGGATTCAGTTGCAAAAGTCTCGAACCATTCCATGAAAATTTTTGCGACCACCGGTGAGAGTGAAGATCCCATCGGTAGTCCATCATCCTGGATGTACATTTTTTTCTTTTCATTTCATACGTTTCCAGATAAAATTATATAACCATTGAATAACCTTAAATTAGTTTAATATATGACGTATTTTAGCGAATTTCGTTGTTCAGCTTTTTGAAGATTTAACGAAAAATTAGAACTTTTAAGAGTAACAAAATATTTGAATTACTTAATATCGCAACCCTATTGTTTGATATATTAAAATGAAAGTACCATTAGTGTAATGTTAACTAAAAACACTCACTTTCAGTTTGCGATTGTACAATAAAATCAATAATCCACAAGTTGGCAATTTCCGAATGCATTTTTGTGTGTATTCAGAGTCTTTGGAAGAACAGTTTTAATAAAAATGCATTATTGGCGATGGCATCGGTTCAGTCATGTAGAAAATCTATGTTTATAGCAATTTTCGGTAACAGTTTTTGTTTTTTTCGAGTGAATTCTTGCAATTTATAATCGTTTTAAAGCTTTTCTGAACTACACAACACAAATATAAAGTATTCACACACAACACAAATTTAAAGTGTTCCAGAAAAAATAATTCAGTCATGTCTTCGTAAATGAACAAAAGATGTATCTATACAGGGTGCTCATTTTAAGCATTTACTATGGTGAAATTTACTCAAAATAGTTTTTTTTGCTAAAAATAACACTTTGCTGTATGGTTTTCTTACTTTTATTTATTTCTTGTTCCTTTAGATTTATAATTTTCATATTAAAACTGATTTATAGTAATGGATTTTGAATTCACAGGAAATTCTCAAGTATACTTACTGATTTTAAATGCATTTTACGCGAAAACTCCTACCAATAGGGATTGTTCCACAAAAATGCCAGGAGAATCTTCCAGTGCGGTCAAATATGACAATACTGTTAAAATATCGAAGTTTTTATCCAATCTGATAGTCCGTACTTGCTTTCTTTGATTATTTTAGTACATTTTTAATGGTAGTCAATGATAGATAGTTATTACCTAAATTCATCATTATGGATCGAAAAATCTCACTCCTTACCTTTAACGGCTAACACCTCGATAAAGGAAGAGCACAGGACAAAAAGTTATATAAAGTTGTGACCCTATTTTCATCCAATCTACATGCTCCTAATCTTTTGTGTCACCCTGTATCTAGGAAAGACTAGAGAAACAAAAGACATGAATACGAAGAGGGCAAGTTTAAATTCCTCGGTCGTAAACAAATCGTTATTTACCACCAACATTAGTTGAGTAACATCCCACTTTAACTATTTCAAAGTATATGGATGAAGAAAGTAAGTAAAAGTCAAGGAAATAAACCCCCACTAATGGCATAAAGCACTAAGCCTTCCTAGACTGTTGTTAACATTTATGTATATTTAAAAGTATGTGAAGTGGTTAGTAAAATTTGTTTGTTTACATAAAAATTTTCATTTATCCATAAATGTTACAGCCACGAGCAAAAGTATTAAGCACCCCTATTGTTTATCTCTGTCTTGACAACATGTATCCAGATAAGTTTCTTATGGTTTTATTATTGCATTGGGGGTATATTTTCACAGAAAAAAGACAAAAACATATAAATATGACATGCAGGTGTGCATTAACACATTATTTCTTCGAATTGTCTATTTTACAAATTTTGGGGTTTTAGTTTGTTGTCACAGTTTAAAGTAAACACACGTGTACACAATTATTTTCACCATATTCTTAAAGGACAACATTTATAACATGAACCATGATTAAAAAAACGGAACTTAGAACAGAACAGCGCATAAAAATTAAGATTTTACATGAGCAAGGCATGTCTCGAGTAAAGATAGCCCAAAAAGTGAAGCGCAATATGCATTAAATCGTTTCAAGGAGACCAGATCCCATGAAAACAGGCTCAGAACAGGCAGAAAAGAGGAGACTATAGATCGTGATAACTGATTGTTGATTAGGCAGTCTCTACAAGACAGCAAAAAACAGCTTTCGACCTCATTGCAACTATCTGAAGCATAAGGCAAATGTGTGAGTATGCATACTATGAGAAGAAAGCTCCTTTTCTTCTGGATTCAAATGTTGCAAAGCAAGAAAGAAGCCGTGGCTGTCGGAGCACAATAAGCAAAATCGATTGGAGTGGGTCTTCAAATATAGAGATTGGACAGTGAAAAATTGGCCCAACGTACTATGGTCAGACAAATCTAACTTCGAAGTCTTGTTATTTACTTTATGTTTTGCATTAAAACAAGTCAATATCTTTAAAAACAAATTCTACAAGAAAAATAATGAAATCTTAAATTAAACCAGTTTTTTCTCTTTACACAGGTGGTTGGAACTCCTGGTGTGACTTATGTCAGGCGCCAGATGAGCGAAGAATGCAACCCATGCACACTGTTAAACACGGTGAAGGCTCAGTTATGACTTTGGGTTGCATGGTTGCCTATAGAGTGAATGAAATGGTGGTGTGTGCGGGATGAATGAACAATGAGAAATGCACTGAAGTTCTAGAAGCAGCTCTAGCACCATCGGTAACGCAAATTTTCAGCAATACAAACAGTGACGGAATAAAATTCCAGCAAAACAACGCCACTTGCCACAAATAGGCTCACACTATGACGTGGAGGGCTAAAAACTATATTGACGTTTTAAACTGACCACCACAATCGCCACACCTCAATCCAATTGAGCACATTTGGTCTATTTTGAAGAAAAAGATCCGAAGACACTCTGTAACTAATAAACAACCACTACTAGCTGCTTTAAGGCATGATTGGGAACAGTTGTCAATAGATGGATGTTTTGAGCTGGTAAAGTCAATGCCGAAAAGGGTGTTGTAATTAAATCAGAAGGTGGACCTACCAAATATTAATTACTTTAATATAATAAATCATAGAAGTTATGATATATGTTTTATTTACATGCCCTATGTTGAATTACTCCAAAACTAGAACTTTTGTAGGATGCCTAATACTTTTGCTCGTGGCACAAATATTAACTAAGTCAAAGTAAATTAAGCCTCAAATGATAAAAATACACAAAAACACCTTTATAACACCAGGCTGCAGTGTAAGGGCTCCTCAACCCTATCCTGTTTTATCATTCAATCAATCAAATGGAAAAAGTGTACTAAGAATAACACTATAATTTCTTACGAATACTTACTCATATATACAAAATTACTTACTTAATTTACCTGTTCAAATACAACTTTTTTCTGTGTTCTACTTCAATATCTCAATCCTGGCGTTGTTCAAGGCTCTATACCCTCTAAATTGCCATGGATATATTTTTTAACAATTAGGTGGTCTTCTATTCTTTGTATATGATTCCTCCACTTTATCCTTATTTCTCAAGACCATCGTACAATGAAAGAAAGATATTTCTAGAATAAAATTGCACGTGGCAGATTCACAACAAGCAGGATGATAAAGTGACTTAGCTGTATATATCTCTCTATATTAAAATGAGCTACTCTAATTTATTCTAACCAGTTAACTAGCTGTAATGAGACCAAAAAACTTAATAATATTAAAACCTTAAATATAAAAAAATTCCTCAAGTTAGGTTTTATTGAAACAAAATATTTAAACCAAATTATCAAACTAATAATCTGACATTTTGATCCATTAATAAAAGATCTAATATAGTATCTATATTTCAGGTCTGGTAAAAATATCCTATAAACCAAATGTTATTGTATCAATCAAGCTTTAAAAATAGAGAATTAGTTTAATATTTTATTGAAATGTAGAGCTTTCTGTTAAACTGGTTCTGAAGGATGCGGAATTAACTACTCAAATATATTTAGCATTCTATTCTAACGACGCCGTAAATCCCCGAAAAGTGGATTTTACTATCCATAAACGGTCTGCAAATATTTAATCAAGAGTGTATGTTCTAATTGTCTGCATTTCAGCGAGAAACTACTGACAATGAGGTTTTACGTAAAGTAGTTCAATTAATTTATTTTTCCTTAAAGATAAAAAAGACTACTGATTTTCGCGTAGTATTTTAGATAAAAATGAAAATGTGTATATGCAATCCCTTTTTATTACTTAAAATTATGTGTCACTTACCTTAATTAACATTGCTAATAGCAAAATAATGAGTATTTCTACATTCAAACTGGATGAAGTGAAATTTTCCGGATGTTCTCACGGATGTGATGTGTAATCGAAGATTTCCGGGTATCTCGTGTGTGTTTCTCTCAGGACTGTACGGCAGCTGACGTTTCGGTGAAATCTCATTCACCATTTTCAAAGCTCATCGTACAGCGTACAGCTGTCTGCATTTATTACAACTTTGATCTAAATTTAATTACATTTTATTAATTGAAAAAGTTATTTAAAAAAAATATTTCATACTTTATGTTTGAGGGCGAATATCTCAGCATGGGAAAATGATACTCCTTTTATATGAGCTATATACCGCCGAGAGATTTCCCACCTTTTCTAATTCATCCTGATAACACAGGTTGACAAATTTCTGAGCTAGAAACTACGCTATACTTTTCCAAAAACTCTTGGCGGGTTGAATCCAAATCACACTACCAAATTTCCTCACCTCAGGGTTTCAAGATATCTTAATCTAAATTTCCAAAAAAATATGGTTATTCTCGTTTCATTGTATCAATTTTCTACGCAAAATTCATAGTAGTTAATTAAATTTTGAATGGCTCGGATATCTTTATTCGTTTCTGAGAAATCATCTGTTAAAATTTGTTACTTTAGCGTTTCCGTCTTTCTTGAAAATTGAGCTGCATGAATGAATTGAAGCTATGTAAATCACATGAATGAGGAACGAAATTATTAATGCATTCAGCAAAGCAAGCTAACAAGCAAAGCTAATATACGAGACAGGTATAAATCCAATATAAATAACCTATATACATGAGAGACAAAGAATTCCAACTACCACTGAAAGAACTTTCGATGCAAGCGAGCTGACTCAGTAGCCAAAAATTCGAATCTTCAAATCCACATTTTAAAGCAGCATTGGATCTTATTTGGTCAAACCAGAACACTGCATTTATCTGCCCCAAAACGAAAACTCTAAAATAATAAATTTCAATGGACAGTTTCTTTAAAACGAATATAGAAATCCGAACGATTCAAAATGCATTTTGAAGAGGAAGAGTCATACTTTAAGTGGCCATTATAAGTTTTGCAAAGAAAATTTATTCAGTGATGTTAAATAACCTCAGAAAAAAATGTAAATACATCTTTTTTATGTTACGAAAATTAGAAAGAGGGGGGAAATCAGAAAGTCAATTTTAATAGAGAAGGAGCTCGCGATACAATTTTTATTTCAAAAGCACAACAGCTGAAAATTTGTCGTAAGCTTCATTTAGAATCACTTATAAATGAATCGACCTCCAGCTTGTGCACTTCCGGTGGTTGCGGTTGCGGTCACCACTCACTCACGTAAAACAACGAGTTTTAAAAACTGATATCACCAAAGCTGAAACTTTGTGAAAATATTAATTAAAATGTAAATAAACGGAAAATATAGTCACCTGATCGAGGAGGGTGGAATTATGCCTCAGCTAGGCATGTGAACGAGTGAAAAATATGCGCTGAGTAAATTAATATCACTAAAGCTGAAATTTGGTAAATAAATAGTTTAAGAATTAGTTAAACGAAAACAATAGCCATCTACATATATAGTGGGTAAAAAGTGCGCAGCTGATGGATTGAAGCGCGTCGCTATGGGAGTGCGAACAAGCTGCATCTGTAACCCCTCAGCTGAGCATTTTTCCCTACTATATATATATATATATATATATATATATATATATATATATATATATATATATATATATAAATATATATATATATATATATATATATATATATATATATATATATATATATAAATATATATATATATATAAATATATATATATATATATATATATATATATATATATATATATGTATATATATATATATATATATATATATATATATATATATATATATGCAGCTGACTATTGTTTTCCTATAATTGATTATATAAACTATTAACTTACAAAATTTCACCTTTGGTGGTATCCTTATTTTTCATCACTAATTTGAATAAAAAATTAGATAATTGCTCAAAAATAGTGGAATAGTATTATAAACAAATATATATAAAATATCAGTTTTACATAATGGAGGAAAGGAATATGCTCCAGTAATTCCTTCTGATAAGGCGGTAGAACCGAGCCATCGATGTTGATATTCAGAAGTCGGAAAAAGTCATCATTTTGCATCCCCACGATATATGGAGCTGGTCATTATTTTCATGTAACTGATTGTGTTAACTATTTATTTACCAGATTTCAGCTTTAATGATATCAGTTTACTTAGCGCATATTTTTCACTCGTTAACTTGCCGAGCTGAAGCATAAACCCCCCTCCTCGATCATAATTAACATTTCCACAAAGTTTAAGCTTTGGTGATATCAGCTTTATAAGTCGTTATTTTACGTGAGTGGGTGCCTACCGTAGCCGCACCTACTGGAAATGGGCCAACTGGAGATCGATTCAGTACTAGTGATAGTAAATGAAGCTTATAACAATTTTTTAGCCTTTGTGAAATGATTATCTCTTGAGTGTCGCGAGCTTCTATATTATAAAGTATATATTGTATTGAACTAATAATGTGATGTTGATGCTGATAGCCGTTACTATGTGGTAGTTAATCATCTTCGGGAAATGTTTAAAAAGGAACTACTATGTTTTAATAATTGCCATCCAAAAATTCAATTTACTCTGGATACTGAAAATAACCATAAAATAAATTTTCTTGATCTCACCATATCTCACCTCAATAATCAGTGTAATTTTCAAATTTTTAGAAAACCAAAGTTTACAGGTAATACTATATCTAATGACTCTTTTCACCCCTTACAATATAAAATGGCTGCTTACAATTCAATAGTACATAGAGCATTCCCTTTGCCTCTCTCTGAAGAAGATCTTCAAGAGGAACTAAATATCATTGAAAGGATTGCAATATCAAACAATTTCTCCCAACAAACCATAAAGAAATTAATAACTTAAAAGCAAAAACAACTAGCTTTTAATTCAATATATCCCAAAATAAAAAATGATAAAGATAGTTCATCTTATATATCTTTGTCATACTGTGGTACTCTATCAGAAAACATAGCTAATACTCTTTCCAAACATAACATAAAAGTAGCCTTTAAATCTCAACACAATCTGTCCACTATCCTTTACAATGCTAAAGATAAAATTAATAAATTTGATAAATCAGGAGTTTATAAGTTAAAATGTTCAGAGTGTGATAGCTTGTATATTGGACAAAGTGTTAGAAGCTTTAAAACTCGCTTTTCCGAACACCACCGATCATATAGACTACAAAAAACAGACTCGAGCTTTGCCAACTATTGCTTAGAACACAGCCACAGTTTTCCTAATTTAAGCAACACTGACATATTACATTATTCAACAAAGGGCCAAAAGTTAAATATTCTTGAATCTTTAGAAATATATAAACATAAATGGTAAATTTGCTTCAAGACCAGACACAACTTGAATTTTCCCCGTTATCTGTTGTCGTCAAATAATAATTAGTTCCCAAAATTTAGTATCTCCCCTTTGTAATAATGTAATTTCTCAGGTAGTTTTTATTTATTGTTAAATTTTCTCATGTTTCTGTGTTGAATACTTAGTCTACCTTTGTAATTCAGTTTGAAAATGACTGTGAGTTGAAACTGCAGTCACTGTTTTCTTAATAAATTTAGTGGTATAAAACAATAGTTCCTTTTTAAACATTTCCCGAATAATGTGATGGTTTAAAAAATGATATGAAAATATATGCAATGATAGCCCATCCAATGGAGTGACTAATAAAAAAATTTTTTACTACTTTTCACATAGGAGGGGAATTCGATTTTTTTTTCAATTTCATTGAGACCCTGAATACAGGTAGTAAGAAATAGAGGACGACCATCAACAATATGGACCGATAACATAAGGAAGATGGCAACAAAGTTAATGCAAGTAGAGCAAAACCGGCCTACGTGGTCGAACGTGCTAGAGGCCTATGTTCAGGTTAGTTCAGTGGATGTTAGGGACTATATGATGATGTTGATGACTTGTTTCACCACAAAAACTTATATAACAATATTTTTAAAACAAGTAAATAAATGCCCCTGCTCCAAGCATAAGCATAGATAAGTTTATAAGGCTATACTAAAAATATTTTCATGAAAATATTCTATAATTTTGTTTATCAATATAGTAGTTATATATTTAAGTGCCGAATAAAGAATGTCCTTCATTTATGAAGTCTATGCAGATAATTCCTTCTAAACAACATAATTCATGCTCCACCAAAAGTGTAAGGAAACGTTAAACAACCATTAATTCATCAAGACAAAAATGCCTATGCTAGGTTGCCTATAATTTATTTTGCTTTATTTTCGCTGACTGAGAATAAAAAGTAATTGTGTTTTTCACATATACAAGTTAAAAAACTTTCAGGGCACTTGAGACTTTCATGTCACTTTCATTCCCTCTTCTTTATGTGAATTGCCAAAAATATTGCGTTATAGGCGTTTAGTCTGAAAAGACAACTTTTGAAGTGTCATTTTTATGAAGTGTTTGCTGTCTTACCAAAAGAAATGAGGCTTTAAAATGTATTATAGCACCTTTGTGACACCTTTGAAGTCTCTCTCATCTCCACTTTCCTTTTATAGGTGTTTATAAAGATGGGAAAGTCGTAACGCTACTACTTTATTTTAAAAGTTAGCTGAGGAGAAAATAAAATTCACTTTTTTATTTGGAATGCTTAATAAATTATAAGTGCAAAAATTTGTTCATGTTCATAATCTAAACGCGTACACTGCTTATTTCAGGATGAAGTGCTGGTTACATTAGTAAGAGGATATTTCTTTTAAGAAATAAAAGACAATTATGAAAATGATAATTTATTCTGAAAAAAAGTAGATGCGTGTTATCTTATAGTTAGAAATATTCAAGAAAATGTTACAATGGAATTTTTGCTTGGGTGATTTTCATTATACCTTTAGTTATAATTTTCTGAAATTGTCATTGCCAGGTCACCTTTGTATTCAGGACTAATTATATATGGTAGGTGTAGAATGCGAGTGGCTCGTTAAGGATTTTCTTGCCTCTATACAGAATCTCGACTTAAAAAATCTTTTGTGCGGTACCCTAATCATATACAGGGTGTTCGGGAAAATGTGGGAAATCTCCCGGATATGAATGAAATGGAATCAAGTATATTTCTGATAATTTGGGGGATGGAGGATAATATTAAAAGGGATCCTAAACAGTTTTGGAATTTTATTAAATCGAAAAAGGAGCTACAGGGTATTCCAAATAGTATGTCTTTTAATAATAAAGAAATTAATACTTTATCTGATATTTTAAATGCTTTTGCGGAATTCTTCAAGCAATCCTTTTCTTCTGCCAGTCAGGTATCCGTGGATGTTTCATGTTCCATAGATTCCATCTTTCCAATTGTTCATGTATCTGATTTCACTGAATGTGATATAGTTAATGCTATAAAGAAGCTTAAACCTAAATTTACGACTGGTCCGGATTTAATCCCAGCTTTTCTAATACGAGACTGCAGATTCGTCCTAGCCAAACCACTTAAAATACTGTATAATAGGTGTTTCGAATTAAACAGTTTTCCTTCCATATGGAAATCTTCCAAAGTTTGTCCTGTTTTTAAGAAAGGGGATAGATCTGAAGTTTATAATTATAGACCGGTGTCAATTATATGCAATTTTTCAAAAAAATTTGAATTTTTACTTCATGATTCTATTTTTTCATTAACTAAAAATTTAATTACTCCATCTTAACATGGCTTCTTTAAGGGTAGGTCGACGACAACTAATCTCATGATTATGACTCAGGATATAGCTGAGGCTATTGATCATGGTTGTCAGATGGATGTTGTTTATTTGGACTTCACAAAGGTATTTGATCGTTTGGACCACTCCATCTTACTTAAGAAATTATCGTCATTTGGATTTTCAGATTCACTAATAAAGTTATTTAAATCATATCTCCATAATCGTATTCAGTATGTTGAAATTCGCGGTTCTCGCTCAGTGAAATATATTTCAATTTCTGGTGTGCCGCAGGGATCAGTACTGGGACCTTTATTTTTTAATATTTTTATTAATGACATTGTTTCTGTTGTTGACACAGATATTTTATTATATGCCGATGATGTTAAGCTATATAAGAGAATAAATTGCTTACAGGATTGTATAGAGCTTCAATCGAACCTGGAACATGTTAGCAATTGGTGTTCCGAAAATTATCTGCAGCTCAACGTGGAGAAGTGTAATGTTATGACTTTTACTTCGAAATTTTCTTCATTTCGAAATGAATATTCGTTGAATACCGTGCTACTCTCGCGGGCAGATCTTTTTAAAGATCTCGGACTCACTTACGATCCCAAGTTTCTTTTCATATGAATAATATCGTTTCTGATGCCTCAAGGGTTTTTGGGTTTATCTTGCGTTGTACTCGCGATTTTAATAACACTGACGTCATCAAATTACTGTATTTCTCATATGTACGGTCTAAACTAGAATACGCATCAGTTGTGTGGTCCCCAGGCTACAATACCCACGTCAATACTTTGGAGAGGGTTCAAAGAAGGTTTTTGAAATTCCTCAATCTTAAGAGCTTTGGGGTTTATCCTACGCAAGGTTTTTCACATGAACTATTGCTTAAGAAATTCAACTTTTCATCTTTAAAGGTACGGCAGGAATTTTTCTTACTAACAATTCTTTATAAGGTACTTAACAATTTTATTGACTGTCCTAATAGTTTAGCTAGGATAAACTTAAGTATCTCTCGTATAAATTGCCGAAATTTTAACGTATTTTATCTCAGAACTCCTAGAACTAACGTGCTCAAATTTTCGCCTCTATATTCCATGTGCGACATTTATAACAAGAGTAATAGCTTTGACATATTCAGATCATCTCTAGGAACTGTCTGCCGGATTTTTGCACATTGACCTTGACATTTCTGTCTTTTTTCTCTTTCTCACCCTTAATTGAATTGTATGTTCACCTTTGTATATGAAAGTAGATAGCATAGCATTGTATTATACATTTGTGTTAGAATTAATTATTTTAGTTCAATTTTTATTTGTATTTAAATTGATATATATATATATATATATATATATATATATATATATATATATATATATATATATATATATATTTGTCGTTTGATGCTAATTTAAAATTGTTCGTTTACGTATTATTTGTGTAATCACTGCCTTGTAGTTGGGTCTCAAGACCTGTAGGGCAGTTATTGTAAATAAATAAATAAATAATCACCCAATTCCCTCTTCCATCTCGGGCCTATCAGTAAACTATACTACTGAATCCTTCTTTAATCGGGAAATTTCCACGCTGTCCACTCCAAAGTACTCAGTTACTACTTCACAATTCATTTTAAAAAACACCTTATTGACACGTCTGTCGCTTTTAATATGGATATTGTTTGATCTAGAATTTTTATATGCCCAACCAAGTTTCCAGCTTTGAAGTATTCTATTTGGAACAGCTATGTGCTATAGAGACCAATTTAGCATTGCTGTATTGTCACTGGGAACCATGATAAAATAACCCCCGTAACTCCTACATTGACTATCCTCTGTATTGTCCTCTGTATCGGTCAGATTTTAGTCTGTTATTACTCCTGGAAATTTAACTTATTTATCAAAAATTAATATTATTTTATTTAAAATTGCAACGTTCATATTAATTTTCGTCTCCTCGTAAATGGCACGAATACCGTCTTGTTAAGGATTAACATGTAGTCCTTTCTCTGTGCACTAGCTTCTATTTTGTATTAAGGCAGTTTACATAAGGGTTTTGATAATAATAACTAGGTTGTCAGTATAGCCATGCTTTGTAAACCTGAGTGATTTAGTTGGCTCAGCAAGTTATTCATGATCAGGGACCACAGCAAAGATGATACCATCCCCTTGGGATACCCTTTGACTGTGGCAATTGTAGCCCCGTTCATCTATTTGCATCTGGGGTGCTAGGAATACAACTATGAATTCAAGTAAGGCAAGGTCCTTCTATATTAATGAAAGCAATAAAACATTTTTGTTATCGGTATGTTTCCCAGATACTCAAAATCAATATTTGACTTTCTAGTTCATCTGCACCTTAATTCATAGCTTCTCCATAATAATATTTTGTAATGGAACAAATATTAATTATTTTACACCATCCAATGTGAACTATATTCTGTTAAAATAAATGATTAAATAATCAGTCTATGAATAGATTTCCCGTGGCAATAGGATAGTTATATTTTTTATCACTATTCACGAAAGTCTAAAGGAAAACTAAATCAGTTATCGAGCTTAACTTTTATGATCTTTTAAATGTTTTCTTAAAAAATACATAAAGTCAGTTAATTTATGAAGACGTAATAAGACCCTCTCTTAGAATTGCCTATAAATCTGTCTAAGTAACCCTACCCTGGTTATGTAAATAAAACCGACGTGATAAGGGTAGCTTTTTTTAACACATCGTATATGAAATACCGTTATAAAATGTCTTAAAATATTGAACGATTTTCTCATTATTAGGAAACAAAAGAATAATCAAATAAACTCATTTTACTGTAATATAACGTTTGATCTGTGTAAGGAAATTAATATATAGCGACTGTTTTTCCTGATTGCGAGGAAGAATGATTCAAATACCATCGTTATGAATAAAAGGGCACTCAGGTTTTTTCACAGACGTTATATTATCTTATTCCTTTAGTTATAGATAGAAATAGAATAGTTTTATTAATTGTGTTTATATAAAAATTAAGATTAAGACGCTCAGAGGCCAATTCGGAAATCAAGCATTCAGTATAGAATAGTTAACGCCCTCAGCATGTAACGATCGAAACCTTCGAATTTTAAGGGAAAGAAATTGACGTTTACCGGGTTCCATCGGGTAATATGGGTACCAACGGGAGACAGAGGGGTGTCGAAGGGGTGTAAAATTCGAAGACACTCTTTTAAGGAATAGTAGATTTCAGTACCAATCTGAAAGTCGAATTAGGGTGATCGGTACCGTTCTTTTAAGTCCAGTGTCGTAGTGTATATTCGGCGGGAATGAAGGTTTTCTTTGATTGATTTGTTTATGATTTAATTCGGAAAGTTAAGGGAGAATCATGTGTTATTTTAGACGGGCCTTTCGCGATTTTCATACGGTTTGATTAAGTAATATAAATAGCTGTTTTTCGGGTTTTATTTCTTTTTTGTTTAATATTTTATTAAGCTATTTATACGTGTTTTTTCAAAATTGGGTTTTATATTTTTGGTTATTAAATCGGCCAAGAAGAGCAATTATGTTAGTTTTCGTAATTGTTATTAGTTTTAAGTTTCTCATTGTAAATAGTTTGTTTTTTCTATTTATTTTTGTTAAATAGATTTAAGTGTTTTGAGAAACTTGTTTTATTCAATTTAATTAAAACCTTCACGCGAATTAACTTGCGGGCGCGCTGTTGCGAGACCTGCAAAACAAGAGATGTCTTCTGACCAACTAATTAGCAGCCTTTCCTGAGTCCTGAAATTCTGAGTTCTGGTTGGCAAGCTTAAATAACCGTAGTTGTTTGGTACTAAAGCTGCAAGAGAGAAGATGCACGACCAAACTTCCAGAGTGTCTTTATTACTGTGAAATTTAATTGTAGGTTATTAAAATAGTTACTAATTAATATGGGGAAAAAATGATTATAGATAAAATGATTAACGCTACCTCAATATGTCATTAGCAGGAGTCTATAATCAAATTCTGTCACAAATACATACAAGCTTATTTATTTACTTATGCATACCGAACACAAACACACGGTTAACCAGACAAGAAAGAGTCTAAGCTCGACTGGCGATGGTGAGGTCAAATTGGCAACAGTGTACGAGCCGCGCTATGTAGTAACTCGGTAAACTATAAAACGACAACATTGCGCGCATCGAGTTGAGCAAATTATTTACACGGGAGATTTGGCGCTATTTTACAAATTTGCGGGATCGGCGGATCAGCGTTTTGTTAATGCGGTATCCTGCAGACCAAAAAATGGATCCCGCGGGATTAAGGAATCCCGTTTTGCGGTATTGCAATCCCTACGCGCTATATTTCAAAAATGAAACTGAGGCGGACCTTTTTCTTCTCTAAATGATCTATAGATTCGAATCCTTCATTATTATCATTAAATTATTTTTACAATCTTTAAAATAATGTCCCCGCTGTTGGAATAAATTACTGCCAAAATTGTATTACGACCATTTGAATAATATTTATATTTAAAATTCTTTTATCCTGTTTCAAATCAAAATTGCGCCCATGGGGCACGCATCAAGAACAGAACAGAGATTTATTATTTATTTTTTTGCTTTAGCTGGCTTCTCTTTAAATTGTTTCCGTCCAAACTTTAAAAGCTTTTAGAATTAATATTCTATGTTTGGTTCTTACTAACAAAATGTTATTAAAAATTCAGTTAGTTTTATTATTTTCATATTATGTATGAGATGAATATATATTTTGCTAGTTAAAGTGTAATTTCCTGGAGGAAATTTAAGCTTATTTTTTGGGTAAACGCTGTAATAATTTAAAAAGATTATCAATAGAAATATAGCAAATTTGTAAAAAATTCTACACTGTTAAAAATAACCTAAAATTTAATGCAAATTTAATGTCCATTTTGTACCAAAAATCATGAATAATTTACATTTACTTTGAATTTAAAGCAATTCATCCAAATACCAGTTCATTGTATATTAAATTTGATTAAATGGTATCTTAAATTTAAATAAAGTAACAGAAAAAATATTTCAACTCCTGTACATTAAAATTAATTCACATATACCCTAATACTAAAGAAATTTACATTATTATTCAATATATATTGCATGAGATTTCGGGAGATGGCGAAACTTGTATTGAACTTTCTGTTTAGTATAATATAAGTTGTTTAAAGGACTCAATTTTCTTATGGTAAGGTGTACATGTTACCGCGTACTGACGGGAACCAATGAGTTCGAAACCAGACTAGAGGGCAGACACTACTTATGGAAAAAATGTCTACCTTTTCCTGGTAATTTCAAGATTTTCTGAACTCATAGTAATGTTGGTGAATTAAATATGTGATAACATATATTAAATTTAATGAACAGTAGCTGTATATTTAATGTACATAGTCATCTTAAAAAATAATGGTCAAACTTTAAATTTAATGTTTGAGTACATTAAATTTAATGGAATTAATTAATTTAGATTAATGTGAAATTTGCTTCCAGTATATTTACATTAAATTTTATGCATTTCCTTTTTATAGTGTAGGAAAGTAACTTTTAGTACTAATAAAGATTAATAGGGGTAGTTATTCGGAATAGTACAAATGTTATAGTCAAATATCAAAGCTCCGGCGCTCCTAAGTTTAGCTAGTCACACCTCAGATCTGACAAGAAGCCTTAGTTAAAGTCCAAACCAATAATGTTTTAATTTTAATGTTTATTGTTTCTATATTATAAGAATAGATTATTAAAAATATTCAGGATAATTAAATTATTTAGTGTTAGGACAATAATTAACAAAAAAAATACTATTTATTGTGACAAGGTGATGCGTTGTGGCATTTTGAGTTGCACAATCCGTTTGATGTTTTACATTTACACAATTTTGAGGAGCATTTTTTATTACAGTGGCATTTTATGAAACCTAGGCCCTCAAACTTGGAGATTTTTGTACTGATCTCCCTTAGAGACAGTGGACGTCGGACACATCTTTGAAATTAAGTCATTTCTCTTTGCATTCTTAAATCTGGTCCCTAGAAAAAGTTTGTTTATTATTCCGTATTTCATTCCTACTTTGTATAAAGCATCAACTGCTTTATCTTTCAAGTATCTCCTTTGGCTCTGGGAATATGTACGGTTACAGTTTTTCCAATCACGACCGTAGAAAGTTTATGTTCAGATAATTGTTTCATAACATGAGCCTGAGCTTGAAGATCTTCAATAGCCTGTATTTTTTTGTTTATATTTATAAATTTAGCTATACACAACTAATTCATGTAACTTTACGTCGTCTCTGCTATCAGCCCACACAACAACATGACCTGTTGACAAATCATGCATATATTTGCGTCGGAACTCTCTTTTTGGCAAATACAACAAGACACATTTGAAGAAGTATTTTTAGCAGTTGAAGAATTGGTGACAATGGTCCAGGGACTTTGTAAACGTGGTAATCCTTAGATTTTTCTTCAGTTGACGTATTTTCTTTCTCTATAGACGACGACGGTTCAGGTGTTTCCATTAATTTTTTTTTTAGCTAAAATGAAATTCACACGTTTACATTGTTCATGTAACCGAAAATTCCTGCACTTAACAGAAAAGTTGCTACTTACTAGTATCGGCGTCATTTTCCTTATCATCGGACGAACTGACAGCATTTTCTAACTCTTCCTTCGTCTGAAGAATCTTTTTTTATTGAATCTGATAATGTTTGAATTCCGACATGCGTCCTAGAAAAAAAAGCATTTCGTAAAAATGTAAAATTTATAGTATGTACAATGCTTTTTTACCACAATTACTTATTTATTTAGTTTTACGTTATTTACCAAACATAACTTCAAACGGCGATTGTTATATACTATGATGGTATGCACAATTTTTCTGCATTTGATATAACCGGAGATGAGAAAAGCATGCATCTTCTTTGTTCCCTCCACAGCTTTTGATACTGTAAATAGGGCCTTTTTGCTAGACAAACTATACCGCATGGGTATAAGGGGAACCATTTTGGTATGGACTGATTAATATTTAATCGACAAGGGAATAGTGGTGAAATGTGATTATGAACTTTCTGGAACAACACCAATACAGCTTGGTCACTCTAGCGACCTAGGGCCGCTCTTGTTTGTATTGTGTGTTAACGATTTACCTTGTAATATTAGATAGAGGCATGTTAATATTATGCGAATGACAACGATTGCTGCTGGGGTTTCGAACTATTACGTCAAATATTTGGTTTAAAAGTGTGGTATGAAAAAAGTGGTCTAGTACCTGATATTGATAGAATAGTGTATATGAATATGTTTAATCGTAAACATAATTTTGGAGAAGGTTTCCACATTACACTTTCTAGTAAGGATAAGTTTTTGGGCACATTTATAGATCCTTAACTGTCCTTTGATGAGCACATAAATCATATCTGCTCTAAAAAATACTATCGATACGGAAGGACTTCTATCAGTCTATTATTCATTAGTTGTTACCTATCAAATAATATTGTTTACTTGGATGAAGTGTTACCATATTTTAATTTTTAATCAAAGTTTTCGTCAGATCTGCAAGGATATATTTATCCTAAAAAAACCCAGTATATCAATACTAAGTTGTTTAATGTACATAAATAATCACAGACTATTGTCTGATAGACCAAGATCTACAAATCTCTTTAATACACATGGATACGATCTAACGCTACTTCAACTAGAAACAACATAATATACCTATATTTTTTCAATATATTTAATATTTTTTTCTTTTTGTTTTAGGTAAGTTTGTTAACAAATTTTATTAGATGGGTAAGTATTGAGTTTGTTTTTCTAATATTAGGGTAAAATTCTACTAAAGAAACTTATTATTGTAAATTACGATTTTTCTGTATCAATAAAAAAAAATATTGAAAGCTAGAATCAACTATTTATTGTAAGTTTACAAAGACATTTTTTTCTCTTGATTTCCAGAAATTATATGTATTAATATATATTCAAAAGCATAAAACAAAGGCAAGTGACGCATTGGAGTTTATCAAACTTAAATAGAAAATACGAAAATGGATGATATAATACTAATATAAAAATTAAGCTTATCTTGAGGATGTGTTTGGTCATTTCATTTGATGAATAAAAATAAATACTTGCCACTTCAGAAATTGTGAACACAAAAATAATTATTACAAATACTGAAAGTACATATTAAAATAATATAATTAAAATTATTTATCACATGCAAAATGGTGCCAGTCAGCTTGCCAATGTTATCGACAACCAACTGAATATTTTTTATGAGAGAATTGATATATATATATATATATATATGAAGGAAAATGCGAGCAGTAAATGCAAACTTTGTTCCAACCATATCCTTTCCGTGTTAGAGGTTACACAGCTTAAACAAATTGCTAAGAAAAACAATTTATCCTATTCCACCACCATCGAGATGATGGCCTATTTGTACCACTATACCGAGAAGAAAGTCAAAACTTAACCTCCCCGCTACAGTGATACGATAGTGGTACATGTTTCGTCTCTACTAAACTCATCAGGGTACCGATATGCACCTGTCTGTGCAAAGGACAGATCAGAAGGAAGCATGCAAATACTGAACGCGGCTTCGCCGGCCTCCCGCCAGATGGCGTATATATGTTTATGCGGCTTTCACGGATTCCTCCGTGTGAGATGCAATAGCAGTAGATATATCCACATTATGCCGTTGTAGTGCTGAAATCACATTCAGCAAACGTACAACTATATGCAGTTCCGTGCATGAATGAAGTAGAATGCGAACAGTAAATGCAAACTTTGTTCCAACCATATCCATTCCATCATCTCGATGGTGGTGGAATAGCATAAATTGTTTTCCTTAGCAATTTGTTCAAACTTTGCAACCTCTAACACGGAAATGATATGGTTGGAACAAAGTTTGCATTTACTGTTCGCATTTTACTTCATTCATGGACGGAGCTGAATATAGTTCTACGTTTGCTGAATGTGATTTCAGCACTACAACGGCATAATGTGGATATATCCATTGCTATTGCATCTCACACAGAGGAATCCGTTGAATGCCGCATAAACATATATATATATATATATATATATATATATATATATATATATATATATATATATATATATATACATAACCATGATTTTAATTTGACCAAAGCCGTGAAAGGTTTCGTTCTTCATCCATTTGCTTGTTTGTCAATAAAACTGGCAATACTGGATTTAGTATAAAATAAATAATTTTAATTATAAAATTTTAATATGTGCTGTCAGTCTTTTTAATAATTATTTTTCGATTTTATATAGTATGTTGCTATACATACAATGTGTGACATTCCAAGTATTTATTTTTAGGCATGTAGACAAGCCAGAAAAATGTAACAACCAAACTTATCTCCTAGGTTTGTTTTGACTTAATTCTTGTATTTTGGAATTACCATTCATTTTCGTATATTAGTTTGATAAATGCCGTAAAACGAGGACGAAACATCACTTGACTTCGTTTTCTTCTTTTAATTATATAGAATAAATATAATCTATACGATCTAAGTATTAACCTTTACCGAAGAAAACTTAAAATTAAATAAAAATCGAAGTTATTGCGGCAGGAAAAATGAATATGTTCCGTTTTATGAAAGCGAATTAAATTTGACGTGAAAAGCTTTTCTCTAAAACCCGGAATTACAAGTGAATTAATTACCCTTTCACTAGACCCATGAGAATTCTTTTTACGATGTAATCCCTGTAGCAACCACTAAATAGCCCGTCATTAATTCATTAAATCTCACTTGTCTTTTTGATCTTAGGAAGCTTTTTTAAATAAGTCAATAAGTATTTAGTAAATTAGTTGACTCATATAATAATATTTACCAAAAACGTGTCACCTTCATTTAATTTTATTTGGTTTTAGTCAGCTTCAAAAAAAATAGATTATTTTCTTTATTTATTATACAGAGTGAGGATTTTAAAGTGTTATACAGCAATATCGTTAAAACAGTTTAAAATATGTGAGTAAAAGCAGAAGGACAGATTTTAAGATATTTTTGATTTTTACCTCCTCTCCGCATATTGAAGTACATAAATATACAGAGTATCCATGAAATACCTCCTAATTTCTCGGGAGCATATAGGGTAAGTCAAAATAACCCTAAAGACTCGTTAGACCATACTACAGTAGATGTTTTAGATCATCAGAAAAGTTAACAATGAACTTGAAACACTCGTTACGCCTAATTTTTGACGGGTGAAATTTTACAGAGCTAAAATGGTTGATGATGAAATCAAAAGGGATATTCTTGGCATTCCCAAGAGAATATACAGAATAAAACAATTAAAGTCATGGTCATACATCAATACCATTCCGTTGAATCAGAAGAAATTATAAATGAACTGAAGTAATATAGTTACAAACTAATAGAAGCCACTCTCAAAATAAAAGCCAAGACCAAATTTCTACTGAATATGTTCATGCTTTCATCCAAATATGACCAAAGCATTAATAGATTTACAAAAGCACAGATATGGAATTCGAAGCGAAATTTTACCTTTAAGGAATTTGTACCACTGTGCAAAAAATGTTAACCCTATGGAGACACGCAAGGATACTGCGCCAAGGAGCCACGTTGTATTAGATGTAATGCCAAACATCCAACCAAAAACTACGATAAACGGAAAAAGGTTAAATCCAAATGTGTTCATTGTGGAGCAAATTTCCATACTAATTTAAAAGGATGCATGATTGCAAAGTAAATACAAAAAATAAAAGAGAAGCGTAATAATAAACCAGTTTTCTCCAAATCATCTCAGAGCACAAATCAACAATCAAACCAAACGAAAATAATAGAATGTACAGGGTGAGTCAACGATTGGATGAAGTAAGTTTGTGCCTTTTCGGTGAAATTTACAAAGAAACTATATTTATTGTTTGATACAGTTTATTTTTACGCAGATTTTAAAAATATTTAGGACTTTACAGGGTGAGCCAAAAAACTAGGACAGCATAAAGTTGTATTTTTTTAAAAAGAACACCCTATATACGAATCGTATTTTCGATTTAGCTTATAATTTTAAATCTTTTTTATTAAAGGTTTACTATAACAAAACTTTGTAGTTTCTGAGATAATTAAGTTTAAAGAAAAAAAGTCACATTTTCAAGCATGAATTCAATCCTAAATAACGGTTTCAATTTTGTGACAAATATATTCAAATTTGTAATTTAGCAAGGCCAAGGACAAGTTAATATAATTTTTACCTAATATTTGCAATAAAAGCTACAGGGTGTTGAACACATCGGCTCAAATTTGAACAAGTTTAAAGGAATAAATATCTTTTTTTTAAATGGTACATCCTGTATATTTTCATGCTATTTAATAGAGTAATAAAAACCCTAAAAGTTTTGTTCAATATATCCTATACCTATTTATAATAGTTTTTGAGATATTTCAGTTTTTCTTATTTTCCATACTTTTTTACAGAAATAGTCTTCATTATCATAGTAGCCATGTAAAATAATAAAAAGAAACTACAGAAACAAACAGAATGTGGTATGTGGTTAAATATGATGGAATACATTATTCGTTATATTACAACGGCAATAGTTTAATTAAACATAATGTGAAAAAATTAACACAACAATAACGACAAGGCAAATAAATATTTACTTTTATACTAAATTGAAACAAAAAAATTACCTATTAAATACTGAGATTAATTATTTCTTTTTAATAAGTGTTCGAATAAACGACCCTCTTGTTCAATACACAATTGTAGTCTTTTTTGCGGATTTTCTCGGACTCTGGACAAAATTAGTGGCGTTATTGTTCTACAGGTATCCCTAATCCTGTTTCGCATATCTTCCACTGTTGTTGGTGGATTAACATACACCTTATTTTTAATATGACCCCATAGGAAGAAATCTAATGGGACGATGTCGCAAGACCTTGGTGGCCACTCAATGAAACCCTCACGTCCAATCCATTTTTGCGGATATCGTTGGTCCAAAAACGCACTAACTTCACGATGGTAATGCGGAGGCGCACCATCGTGCTGGAACCACATACTGTCGAGCTCATCCCTATCGAGACCTTGAAGCAGTTGGGGTAGTTCTTCTTGTAGAAAGTTCAGGTAACTATGGCCATTTAGTGGTTCATTAAAAAAGTGAGGTCCAATAATTCGATTATGATGAATACCACACCAAACATTTAATCACCAGTGGTTTTGATGTTGCACCTCTCTAATCCAAAATGGGTTTTCTGTGGCATAATAATGCATGTTGCGACTATTTACGGCACCGTTATTTCTAAAAGTAGCTTCATCACTAAACATTACCTTGCATAATAAATTTGGATTTAATTGAATCTCCGCATTTATTGTACAACAAAAGTTTACACGACTTTTAAAATCCTGTCAATGCAATTCTTGTTGTAATTCCATGTGGTATGGATGATACCTATATTTCTTGGTAGTACGATTAGCGGTGGATTGTGATGTTTCACATAATACTGCTAACTGACGGCTACTAATATAAGGATTTTCCTGAACATTTAACAATACTTGTAGTTCTTTTTCTTCATTAGTTACTGGTTTGTTGACCACTTTACGTTTTGGATAATCAACAGTACCAAAAGAATCAAATCTTTGCATTAAGTTTTGAAAAGTATGGTAATAGGCTGGCGTCGATCGGGATACTTCATTTTGTAAATTCTTTGAGCAATAAGGCAATTTTTTTGAGCCTCTCCTATTGTATAAATCATATCTATTAACTCATTCTTTGAAAAATTCATTTTACAATATAAGATGAATGCAAAAAAAAACCAAACTACACTACATAAAAACCAAAAGAAGCGATTGCGGTTATAAATTTGACACACAGAAAAATGTTCTTTTACATTTACTATGATAATGAAGACTATTTCTGTAAAAAAAGTATGGAAAATTATAAAAACTGAAATATCTCAAAAACTATTATAAATAGGTATAGGATATATTGAACAAAACTTTTAGGGTTTTTATTACTCTATTAAATAACATGAGAATATACAGGGTGTACCATTTAAAAAAAAAAGATATTTATTCATTTAAACTTGTTCAAATTTGAGCCGATGTGTTCAACACCCTGTAGCTTTTATTGCAAATATTAGGTAAAAATTATGTTAACTTGTCCTTGGCCTTGCTAAATTCCAAATTTGAATATATTTGTCACAAAATTGAAAACGTTATTTAGGATTGAATTGATGCTTGAAAATGTGACTTTTTTTCTTTAAACTTAATTATCTCAGAAACTATAAAGTTTTGTTATAGTAAACCCTTAATAAAAAATATTTAAAATCATAAGCTAAATCGAAAATACGATTGGTATATAGGGTGTTCTATTTAAAAAAATACAACTTTATGCTGTCCTAGTTTTTTGGCTCAGCCTGTAGAGTCCTAAATATTTTTTAAATCTGCGTAAAAATAAACTGTATCAAACAATAAATATAGTTTCTTTGTTAATTTCACCGAAAAGGCACAAACCTACTTCATTCAATCGTTAACTCACCCTGTACAAAACGGTACCTGCTGGTATGTATGAAGTTTACATTAATGAGAGTAAACAAGATCCACCCATCAAAAAAACTGTCCTACAAATACCCAAAGAAAATATAAAAAATATATGAATTACTATATTAAAATATAGCACAAAAGGAGCTTTCCCGAAAAATTACAATACTAAACAATCCTGTAATAATGGATTGAAATACCAGTGGACTACTGCAGCATCAGCAACAATTGCAGAGCAGACAGTCCTAGACAGAAAAAATTGATATTCATATCATCAGAAATCCACCTCATTCGAGAATCCTTTATTAAATTCAAAGGATATAAAAAATATTTTACTTACATCCTGAAGATGCAGCAGCAGCAGCAGCAGTTTTGTCATAATAAAAGAATCATTATGCGTTATCTAGAGTTGGAATATCAAATAAAAGAGATTCAGTTGCTCGTTGTAAAAGTATAGATGAAAACATATGAGCTCATGGTCTCAGTAGTATATTGACTGCCTAGGCATGATCTTAAAAGAGATCAGTATATAAAATTTCTGAGTAATCTTGGAATTATCATAAATTTATCATGGAACTCTAAATTAACAACAACAAAGAAAAAGAGATTTTGGGGGCAACCAGACAGCTAAAATGTGATATCTTATCCACTGGAAAACCCAGGTATTGGCCTATAGATTTCTTCATTTCACTAAATAATTCTGAGAACTATATGCATCTTAAGGACGCTAGGGATATGAACTTTGATCATCCCAGGCTTTTCACAATCAGCGAAAATATTATTCAAAAAGAACCGCCTAAACTAGTAAATAAAAAAACTGATAAGTACACTTTTAATCACAACTCGAAGAAACTATCAATCAATTAGTTCCATTAAGAAACCGAGATCAACTAGATAGTGAAGCAAAAAATCTTACATTCAACAGGCAGCATGTAATAACATCCCCAATACTGTTCCAAAAATCTAAGGTAACAATTATCCAAAGGAAATTAGAGAACTCATTACTCAAAACTGGAAACACAAAAGGATTTGGCAGCAACCTAAAGCACCAGCACACAAAACTGTATTGAACAACGCTAAGTAAACTGATGAATGTTAACACAACTTCAGTATGGAAAGCCATTAAAAGATTGAAGAGACCTAACTTAAATAAACTACCAACATGCAATGCAGATGGAATTGAGTAAAAAGTAATTCATAAAAAACCAGTATATTCGCTGAACACTTTAAAATATATTCAAGTAAATGAAGAAGAAAACTCTCTTAAATGGGAAAAAAACATCTAACTTTGATTTGATTATCAGAGAGAGTTCAAAATAAAGTCAAAGGAAAGCCATAGGTAAATTAGTGTACCTAATAGATGGTTGCTTCAGATGAAAGTGAGTACCCAAAATAAGGCAAGTGATCGAGGTAACACGAATATTTAAAGCAGGAAAACCACTTAATGAAGTATCGTGCTACAGACCAACTGTTACTCAAGAGATTTAAATCCATTATAAAGAAAAAATAACATAATTCGCTTACCTCAATGTGAGAGAGAGGGAGAGAGAGAGAATTTTAATTAATGACGCATCGACAACAAGGTCATTTAACATCACTTCTTTGGTTTAGGTCACTAATTGGAAGATTAAACTGTTAAATCATGGATGCCTAGTACGTGCTAACTTTTATATTTTATCAATAGTTGTGTTTCTTTTAAGAAATCGATTACTACGACGTGATCTGGCGAAACAAACACTTACAACAAGAAACAAAGGTTCGGATCTACAAAACCACAATTAGACCTATTATGACATACACCTCAGAAACACGGCCAGAGACGACAAAAACGAAACAACTATTGGAGACTACAGAAATGAGAATACTTCGACGAATAACAGGAAAAACGCTACTAGACAGAGAAAGAAGCGATAACATCAGGCAATCATGCAACACAGACTGCATTAATGAGTGGGTCCTATAACGTAAGACACAATGGAACAAACACATAAGCCGAATGACAGAGGATAGATTGGTAAGGATCGCACGAGGTAAATCGCCTAGTGGTACACGCAGTAGAGGTCGACCACGGAAAAGGTGCAGCGATAATTTAAGTCAAGAATGAGGAAAATCGAAGAAGGAACAGGTCAGGGACCTATTATAGAAGGTAGAAGAAGAAGAAGAAGATTACTTTGATCATGTTGACTGGAATAATGGACAAGGAATAATTAATAGACTCAGTAGGTATGTTATGTCTATGAAGAGTCATAGAATATTCCTCACATTCTGTAAATATGTGCTTGATCGTTATTGTCGTGTTGCAGTGAGGACATTCAGGAGGATCATCTCCCTGTAGTAGATACGAATGAGTAAGCTTGGTATGTCCTATGAGGAGGCGGCAAATCTTTGATTGTTCCTTTCTATTTAAATCGAGCTCTAAGAAAGTATTGTGAGTAGAGCTGAGAATTTCGCGTAATTTGTTGCTTCCCTCCAAAATATCCCATTAAGACTCTGTGAGATTAGATATAAATTTTTGAATACCCGGGTGCAAATCTTTAATATGGAGAGTAAAATTAAATATAGGGCCACTAACATTTTTAGCGAGATGATCTGCTTCTTCACTGCCCCTGATGCCGATGTGACTAGGTATCCATATAAATTTGATAGTATGTCCTAACCTATGACATTTGTAAAACAGGTAATTAATTCTGTCTACGAAAGGATGATCCGACGAAAAGGATTCTATTTTTATAAGAGAGTTGAGAGAATCGGATGCTATTAACCATCTGGCAATTGGGGATTTGTGAAAGAATGCAATTGCCCTTTCTACGGCAAACAATTCAGCAGAGAGAATGCTTGATGTATTGCTAAGCTTAAATGATTCTGAATGCGAAGAATAATGGAAAGCCGCACCAACCGACGTAGGGATTTTGAGCCACCTGTGTATATAATTTTATAGTTATAAAATTCATTAGTAATAATATGATTGTAATCATTTCTTAATATTATAGGATTAACAGATTTTTTGTCATTCGATAGAAGAGAATAGTTTATTTTGTGTGAGGGTATTGTCCATGGTGGAAAGGTTGGATGAATTGTCAGGAATGGAGGGAATTGTAGGTTATGATCTATCAAGATATTATGTAATAGCCTGTTCGGCGAATTTGGCATTAAGATGCTGGCAGGATAAAGTTGAATATTATGCAGATTGAAGAATTTATCGTGGAGAGGGTACTCAGGCTTACTCCATAGTCTTGTGGAATAACGAAGAAGTAAGGTTAGGGTTGTTGGTGTAGTGAAGAGGAGGAATTCTGCTGATGCAATTAAGGCTTGGTATATATATATATATATATATATATATATATATATATATATATATATATATATATATATATATATATCTGGCAACCATAATCCATTTTAGATCTGATAAGGGATTTGTATAGGGATAGCAGTGAAAAAGAGTCTGTGCCCCATGTTGTTCCTGATAGCATTATCAGTAAAGCTATATCTCTAAGACACTTTGTTTTGATGTATTTGATGTGTTCTATCCAATTTAGCCTGCTATCGAATATTATGCCCAAAAATTTAGTCAAAGGGTTATTGGCTATGGGAATATTTTGCATTTCCAAATTTTGTACTCTGGGGCAATTCCTTTTCCTACAAAAATGAGTGCAAGATGATTTGTTGGGAAAGACTACTTTGTTAGTGAATTAAGGCAGATTTGAATAATTCTTTGACTAGTTCTAGGATTTGAGGAAGAGTGATATATCACTATATCATCTGCAAAAAGTCCATATGATATTTCTCGGGGAATGTATGATTTTATACTATATATATATATATATATATATATATATATATATATATATATATATATATACATATATATATATATATATATATATATATATATATATATATACATATATATATATATATATATATATATATATATATATATATATATATATATATATATATATATATATAGTCGGTTTATAACGTCCTTCTACGTCTTCCGATTTCCAGTCGCCACTGATCCCGATCTTGCCAAAGATCGTTATCCAGTTGCCTTATCCTGATTTCTTCGTCAATTCCTCCTCTCCAACTTCTTCTTGGTCTTCCTGGTTTCCGTCTTCCTCGTGGTTTCCATTCTAATATCTGCTTTGGGAGCCGTTCTTCAGGCATCCTTTGAACATGTCCATACGACGTAAGTTATTTAATTTTAATGTCGTCCACTATGTCATGTGTAACTCCCATAATCTCCTTAATTCTTTCGTTGGTCACTCTATCCATTCTTGATTGACCTGCCGCACGTCTCCAGTAGTCCATTTCAGTAGCTCTTAGTTGACCCTCTGTCCTCTGTTTGATTTGCCACACTTCGCTGCTATATGTGATAATACTTTTTACTATCGTATTAAATATTCGATGTTTATTAGTTTTTGATACCTGCTGGTCCCATAGAATTCCGTTCATCATAGCTATAGCTCTCCTGCCTTGAGTGCTCCTTTCCTTTATTGCTTTATCCAGTGTACCATCATTTGTTATTTTTAACCCTAAGTATGTGTAACTCTCGCATTTTTTAATACATTGCCCATCCTCCAATTTAAGATCTTGCTGATTTTATACTATTGATGGCAATTAAGAACAATGATGGACTGAGTGTAGATCCCTGAGGAAGATCATTTTACAATATATGGATGAATGAAAGCGCTTCTATTATTCTGACCTGGAAAGTTCTGTTAGACAGAAAGTTAGATATAAAGATAAGTAGGTTACCCTTCAAGCCCCAGTTATGTAAGGTTCTCATAGTATCATATCTTCATGTTGTGTCATAGACATGAGATAAGTCCAGGAAAGTAGCCAAGATTACCTCAATTTGACTTTCGAGAAAATCATTCACTCACTGATCAAGTTAACAAAATAATGGACATGACAAAAAAATGTTAAATGAAGAAAAGTTATTTTTTTCTCTTTAAATGTTATAAATAAAGGTAAGAGTTGTTTTGTATTTCCTGAAAGAATGCTTCACAACAAAAAAAATCTCTTTGCATTTAATTTTTCTCAAAGCCTAATATTCTTACGCTACACGGGTCTGCAAAAAAATTGGTTGAGCCAAGACTTGATTGTGATTTTACTGCATAGGTTCTAATAAGCGTCTCTAAAACGTTTATTTGTCAGAACGTGAAGGCACGCCAGTTGTCGAGAGTGGAACACAAACTGTTATATTATGATAATATGAATAAGCCATGGAATTTTTTAACGGCAAATATACAAGGATTAAAAACCAGACAACAATGAATAATTTCACTTATATTCGGAAAACAATAATTCCCCACTTATGAATTCAATGGCATCTAATTCAAATTTTAAACTTAAAACTTTTTGGAACATCTGGCTTTTTTATTAAATCGTTATAACATCCTGTTGGGCGACGGCTAATACCACTTTCTAAAAAACATATAAATATATGATTTATTGATTGAGGTAAAAATATATTTATCAGTCTAACCACGTATCTAATCACAATATTATCGTGCTTTTAAAAGAGTTTCAGAGCCCCTAGTTAAAGCAACTTAAATCACCACATATCCTTTCCTTTAGAGCTTTAAAAGGCAGTTAACGTTACATTATTTGTCAGTTTAACCTAGTTTTCAGAGATTTATTTTATACTGTGGACATTACGTAAAATTAGTGGTTTATATTAGGTTTCTATTCTATGAGATATTAAATGGTTTTTATTTGTTTATTTTTATTGGGATTGTGGTCCGTAAAAAATGGATTCAAAAACGTAAGAGATTTGCTATATGTTTCTTTTAATTTCTATTTTCTATGAATAACCTTTCGTAACAGTATAGTAATTAAAACAATAGATTTTTTTTTAGTTATATGTCAAACTTTTTTAAAAATTTTATATACCTTAAACAAAAATTCACGGATAACACATATTCATATCGGTTTAAGCTTGATCGATCAACTATATTTTGGTTTTCTTGGGATAAAATCCGTTTTACTAATCAAACTGTATGTCTTTTAGTTGAATCTTTATTAACGTTTCGGTCATACTTGAACTTCATCAGAATAATTTTTTGTTAATTGTACAGAAATTTTTTTGCTAAGTTATGAACAACAAGTTAACTAGTTAATAGTAAAATAAATGTGCACATTCCACCATCCGTGAAAACCTACGTTGCAACATTGTACACCTCTATGGAGAAAAGACCTTCAAAAGAACAAGACTCTTCGAAACACTGATGCCAAAGATATCAACACTACTTTGCGACATAACATTCCTAATGAGATGTCGAGATAATCAATAACATCCTGCCTGCTTGTGGAAAACTATCATACACCTCAAAACTAGAAAACGGAAACCAATTCTAAGGAACACAAGAAAAGCACTTCTACAAGAATGGATTCGAAAAGAATGAAAGCGACTTGCAGAAGCAGAATAAACTATCTACGACCTACAAATACAACTAAGCAGACAGGTTCACTCGCTACTCTGGGTTAACGTGGAGAAAACTTCCTCCTGGAGGAAAAACCGACATGGATCTCAAAATTAACCAGCAAAAGAAAAAATTTGCCCAATTACAACGAAAAATTCCTCACCAAACCAGGCTGATAGACATCACAAAAGTCGTTCATAATAATAAGTAAAGGCTTCAACTATGCAATATTCCCAAAGGCCATACCAAATGATGATATTAGCGCCAGTATTGAAGCTACACTATACGAGGAGTGAAAAATAAAAGCAGAAATAATATGGCAGGAGGTAGTTCACGTTCTAAAAATGAGTAAATCACCAAAACAAAACATAGAAGCCCTAAGAAATCTTAAAATCAACAAAAACATCATCATCCTACCAGCAGACAAAAAGAACGCCACTGTAGTTATGAACAAAAAAAAATACAAGATTATGAAACTCATCCAAGATAACATCTACTAGCAAGTTACTAGAGATCTAACTATACGTCTACAAAAAACAACAAAAAAACATAATCAAAACCGCCAAACTAGGAGATGAAATCGAAAAGAGCTTCGTTCCTCGGGAAAAAGGAACCAGATGTTCCAAACTATATGGACTACCAAAAATCCATAAAGAAGGAACATCGATAAGATCCATAGTAAGTGCAGTGGATTCACCTTTTCAACAACTGAAAAATATCTGGCACGAAATATGCAACCGGCGACCGAAATTCCAGATTCATACCTGAAAAATTAGAATCACCTGATCAGCATACTTCAAGGGCTAAAATTGCAAGGAAATTACATTCCTGCTAGCCTGGACACTAAATCCCTTTATTCAAGCATACTAATTGACGACGCTCTTGACCAGATAGCTAGGAATGAGGATTTTCCACATTAAATCATCAACCTCTCCGAACACTGTCTTAAAAATATATGTTTTTCCTATGAAAATAACTTCTACCGACAGACAGATGGTGCTCCTATGAGATGTTCACTATCACCAGTCATCGCAAATATTTTTATGAAACATTTCGAAACAGAAGCAATAAAAAAACCAAATAGAACCATCCCTTTGCAAAACATTACATGGACGACATTTTCATCATATGGCCACAGGGAAGATCCAACCTAGACATATTTTTAGGGGAACTAAACATCATTCATCACCGCATACAGTTCACATTTTAGGTCGAAGGTCAACAAGCAACTACTCTTCCTTGATCTTTTAGTCACCAAGGAAGACAACCTAAACATCGATTACACGGTCTACAGAAAAGCCACACATATATATATATATGTGTATATGCAAATTAATAGTGTTTTTATGTTCTTGGACTTTCTAGAGCTTCTTCTATTTATTTGGCCGATGTATTCTCTTTTATGGTCTCTATACACTCCCTGCTCAATAATTTATGGATTGTTGTTTGTGATTTGTAAATTGTGCATATTTTATGCTTTCTCAGAATTCTTCCAATTACGTCTGTTATACTTTTTATGTATGGCAGTGTGGTTTTTGGTTTAGATTTGTCATCTTCTTCTTTTCTCCCTGCTTTTGTGTTTGTGTTCTTTGTAGTTGTTTTGTTTTAGAGCTGTTGTGGTGTTTTTGAGTTCTTCTTGGCGGTTCGTGACTTTGGTGATTTGGATATTAGTGTGTGGGCGATTGATTGTAACTGTGATAGATGGTGGGGAGATTCGACGTTAAGGTATCTGTTTATTTGAGTAGACTATGTATTCGATGCTTAGGTCGTCTTTTTTGGTGATTAGACGGTCGAAGAAAGGTAGCTGCTTATTGACTTCAACCTAAAACGTGAATTATATGCGGTGTGAAGGCTATTTAGTTCTTCTAAAAATATGTCTAGGTTGAACCTTCCGTGTGGGCCATATGATGAAAATGTCATCCATGAAGAAGGTTTGCGGTGACTGGTGATAGTGAAGATTTCATAGGAGCCACATTTGTCTGTCGGTAGAAGTTATTTTCATTATAAAAATATGTGTTTTCAAGACAATGTTCGGAGAGGTCGATGATTAAATGTGAAAATTCCTCGTTCATAACTATTATATATATATATATATATATATATATATATATATATATATATATATATACTTCAAATTAGGCCTACTTTTATTTTGTAAAAGATTTCCAATTATCGAATACTTCAAA
The DNA here is from genome assembly GCA_034092305.1 of Diaprepes abbreviatus. NCBI lineage: Eukaryota > Metazoa > Arthropoda > Insecta > Coleoptera > Curculionidae > Diaprepes > Diaprepes abbreviatus. The sequence goes on from JASJET010000129.1 coordinate 9,211,750, forward strand.
AATTAATTAAATTTCAAAAATCAATTAATTTTAATAAGGCTCGACAATTACAGCTGGTTATTAATGGAGTAATTTTGTAGAAAAACGGAACAAAATAGGGCACAAAATCCGTTCGTATACATACTATAGGTATACCGGGAAAGTTATTTCCACTAACGGAATTATTTTTCTTGTTTCAAGCAGATAATTTTTAACAGCATTGGCTTACTCTGAGAACATTTCTAAGCACTTTGGTGGCTTGTAAGCACTTGAGGAGCCCGATCTTTCTGAAAACTAAACAAAAGAAAAAGGCTGTATCATATTACTTTCGAAACAAATAATGAACTTCGCAAAAATATTAAGAATAGTGAAGATAAGACCTCCAAAGAGCAAAAATGCAGAGGTTATAAATTAAATAGTGGCTCAAGCCAAAAAAGTTACATAGATCAAACAGGCCGCACCTTTAATATAATAATTATAGAGCACAAGAGAGATTACTTGCACTAAAAATATAATCCAGCATATGCAATACATCTTTTATCTTAAAACCACAGCTTTGATGAAAATTTTAAAATACTGCATACAAAATAGACTTGATTGGAATCATTATAGATAAAAAAAAATTAAGAATAGAGATAACATTTTGAATGTCCAATTAAATGTTAATAGTTACCAATTATTAAATTAATTTAATAATATGAATTGCTCTGGTTTTTCCTTATTACAATAGAACAATTAATATATATATATATATATATATATATATATATATATATATAATCTTGAATGTTTAAAAAGATACCTGAACACCATTATTACGAAGTCACTGTGAAGATCTCAAATACTTTGGTTTATTTTCATATTATTTACATACGTAATATGGATCTTTATTAAGTAACGATCACCTCAATAAAATATCTTATATAGAACTTTAGACGTTTTAAAGGACTTGCAGAACTTTATAGAATTAAATCAGATATAAAACCATTAAATATTTTTAAAAAAATAAGAACTTTAAGTGCCATTAAACCTCAAAAAAGTAATAAAAATTTGACACAACCTGCAAATGCCTAACTGTCACCTGTGTATAGTAAAGTATCGTATCATATAGCTCACAGATATTTCAGCTGACTTAAACATAACTAAAACTGTGGTAAAATAACTGTACTTTGACGCTGCGCGACAGGATATTAAATCTTTATCCACCATGTATTTTTATAGGTCTAAAGTCTTTTAATATTGTTGGCTTTGACCATAAGTGAAATAAGGGAGTAATAGATAAATACTAATTTCGGCGACCGCGTTCTGCGCCATCTGGCGAAGTGCTCGCCTACTCGCAGCTATGTAGGGAAAAAAGTTTTTTTATATATTTATGACGTAATGTAAAAATGAAGTGAAACATATAGAGATGGGTAAAGATCAACTGTTTTTCGCCCCCTCGGACACAAATTTAAAAAATTTTATTTAAGACATTCTTTTGTGTATATATTTAGTTCACTTTTTCAGCTTAACATTTATATAAAAATTCTATGAAAATTACTCTTATAGGTCATATAAATAATTCGTCCATCATGCACTGTTCTATTTTTTTCCCTATTTCCAACTTACTTTCAAACTTTTATTATTACGTCAACAATGGTTGGGTGATCGATACATCTTACTTTTGTTTTGTAGTATAGTTTATGGTCTTTGGTACATATTAATTTATCTTAGTTTATACCGAGCATCAGTATCATACATCAAAATAGTGGAATTATACAAGAATTTTAAAAAAAAATCACATAAACATATCTTTTTGGCGACAATTTAAAAAAACTAATAAATTACAAACTTGAAGTAAATACATAAAGACCCAAAGAAATGGCTTAAATAAAATATGTTTATATTTATGTTCGATGGTACGAAAAACAACTAATATTTACCATCTCCTTTTTAATTGTATTAAATTTTAATTAATTTTCAATATTGTATTGCATTAAAATTTACATAAATTAAAAATATTTTATGGGTAATTACAAACTAGATTCAATTTGTTTAGATAAATACTAATTTATTGAAAAATTAATTTAGTTGCATAAATAATGTAGCCTATGTTGGCTGGATGTTTTTTTTTTCATTCGTTTCATAGATTTTCTTTAGAACTTTGATATACAAAATTTCAAAGGAAAAAAACACCCATTATAACAATATTTACAGTTCTTACAAAACTCGTATATACATACATAATATAAAAACTGAAACTTCTCTGAAAATTATTGGAGGTATCCTGTCTTTAATTTCACAAAATATAGATTTTCTTAGTACGTTTTCAAATTTTTTTAAAGGAAACGGGAAAAACGATAATAAAAAGTACCCAATTATATAAATTTTACTGCAAAAAAATATGAATATTTCTAACAGAGATCTGAAATTTTATTTTTGTCGTACCCTCTCAGAATGTGTACAAAAGAAACAGTTGCCTTCCATTTCCTGCATACATCTCTGACCGAGAATACTAAGGCATGATCATATATTTCTCCGTTTTTCACACTAGCATGCTGATCTTCATGTTTGTCATAAACAATCCTACCCATTAATGATATTTCATCAAATATCAACATGCACAGAATTGCCTTTGTTTTAAAATATGTTGTTTTTCGAAATTTTAAACTGGGGAAGCATAAATGTTAGTATCAACTAACATATCTCCTCAATGTCCTGGATGATAAATGGAACAACTCTGTCATAAAACAGTAATCATTGTCAGAATGTTTGTACATAGCTATCACCAAAATATTTTCTTCTGCTGTAAAGTTAAGACTTCTTGCTTTAACAGATTTGTGAGTCAACTGTCTTAAATAAAACTCTGATTTGGATCTTAACTCAATAATTTTCTTCGCAAATTTTAATTTTCTTTAAAATGATACTACCGTAGGTTGACAACAAACAGAAACAGAATGTTTATATTCTATAGCAAGAAGGAATGTGTATAACAAATCTTAACTTGAGTAGATTAACCTAATTCGAAAATCACATCATATTGTGAGGTAGAAACTATGTAATTCTGGTGTTGGAAACAAAACTACTATATAATTGCAAGTATTATAACTAAAGTATCATTAAATTTTAGTACATTTCAGTCAATACAGCCTTAATGAGGAATTAAATTTACTTACCAGTTTCTTCACTACGACTTTAAAAAAGAATACACAATAAGTCATACAATGAAAAAGACCAAAATTTAATCATCTAAGACTCATCTAAACACAAGAACAACGAAATAAATTTCACAAATCATCAGCATATTTAATCCAGGATGACAAGTCGGTAAATTACACTTTTACTTGTGTGGCGTACTAGCGCCACCTATTGAAATGTTAGCCAACTAAAAATGCCGTCTCAGTTATCTAATAAAGAGTGTCCAGACCCTGGCTAGAAGGCAGTAGTTCTGTTACTAACAATTTAAATATCTTTTTTATTATAAAGAACGCCATTTGGTTTTGCAAAGATAAAAAAAAAACTGAGAAAAACTTACCAAATAGGCGCTCATTAGAAACTTCAATAAAGCAGAAAGATACTGTTAGTAATCAAAATATTTTACCGATGTATAAAAAAATATAATTTTGACTCATGCCTCTACTTTGAAAAGAAAAATTCGACATTTAGAACTAGAATGTTTACTGGAGTTTCTCTAGACAAGGGATTTGTATACCTATAGCCGTAGGCGATGTTCCGATATTGTACCCTTTAAAGGTTAAATATACTTAGTTAAATGTTCATTATTATTTACTTTACATTTATAATGTTCTTCTGAGCTCTCATATTCACCAATCCTTCGCTTGAGGTTTTTCCAATAACAAAATCCCTTCGAAAAAAATGACCCTTTTTTTACTTAATAATAAACAAAGAAATGGATTTGTTAATTCTGACTTGAGCTACTTTCGTTCAATTTTATCATTGTTTCATAATGTTTTTTTAAACCAATCTGCTGAAAAAGTTCTGCCATCATCAGGCATCGATTATCTAACGTATTATCAATCTTTTGCCATGACTTTGGATCTTTATAATGTTTTTCAAGATTCGATGACGAAAAAATACCTATAAAATAAAAAAATTGTTTCATTATAAACTGAGAAGATAGGAATATTGAAGTTGTTTTCTATTTCATATAAAAAACAATACAAATGTTCAGAAAAGACAAATATGCATAGTTACGTAAAACTTCTTTTGCAAATGAGCTCTCAGTAATATTTATTGAAATTAAAACGTCATCATTACCAATAGTCAGAGCATTTGTCTTGGATAGGGCCATTTCGTTTTCTTATCCACTATATACATTATTACAAGGATTTGTAACATTTGTCCCTTTGCTCATACTATTGGCTAAAGTCTTGTTTGTCTTTGTGTTTCTTTCTCTCTCATTTTCCGGAATTTTGCACTATTTTTAGTGCTGATTTTTTTTTTATATTCTCTGAGTAAATTATAATGCAAACATAACCAAATTGTAGTTAAGATTTGAATTCTAACAAACCTGTCATATTTTAGGGAAAGTCATGTCGTACAATTCCGTCGTTAGTTAGGCAAGAGTTAAACAGGTTGCCCTTACTCCACTTGGTTCTTCATCTGACTCTGTCACCTAACTACGTGCATGGAAAGTGCCAACTCTTGCTAGGTCCTAGCTACGGCGCTATTTGTATACCCTTGTCGAGATAGCTTCAAATTTACTTACAAATTTGGATATTTAAATTATAGATACATGAAAATTACTTTAAATGTGTAGTAGAGGAAATAAAAAGTGTTTGTGACTTCCAAAGTTTCAAAATTATTAAACATTATATTACGAGCCTGTTTACTTATATAGACTTGACTCTCTATCAGCTGTTTTTCTCAAATATGTTGTTGCTGGATCCTCATAACGGATTCACCATATATTAAAAACTGCCCTATCTGCTCAGGTACAATATCCTTTCAAAACCCAAAATTGGAGCAGTTACAGCAATATTAGATCACCAAATCGTTTCCAAATTAAAACCGATAAAAAAAAGAATCATAACAACCATAATAAAGTAGCGTTCTGAGTTTTGCGACAGAACACACTGAAGAACCACGAGTCTTAATTATTCATAAGCAACAAAAAATATTAAAATTAAAAGCAGGCACTATGCTCTAACTTCCAAAATACAAAGTATTAAAGACTTTTTTTGGCGCGTAATTAATTTCATATTAAAATCAGCGAAAACAAAAATATAATCAAAATTTTTATTAAGAGGCAAGAAATATTGTTCTTCAAATATGCAAACAAGTTGAACACACAATTTCAAATTAATAATATATTTTTTTCCATTAAAAAACTTTTAACTGTTTACATTAAAAATCAACATGACAAAAGTTTTTCTAATCTATATTGCTTAAACTTTTCCATCTTTGATTATAAAGAGTTTTAATTAACTGTTTTGAAGAAGCCTGTTTACATTTTGCCTTTTTAATTGTTGTCAAGTATTCTATTGTACTTGAGTTAGGAAAATACTTTTGGTGATATGTTTTGTAAAAATATACGTATATTTTTGGAGCTTTTTATTTAATTTGTTTTAAAAAGGGTTCAGAAACAAACTTGCCTTAACTAAAGAGTGAATATAGCACCGTGTCTGTAAATTTTTTACTTGCTAAGCAAATATGATGGATTATATACCAATAATCCCTCCTTGATATGTCGATCCACCAGCTTTCCCAATGTCTTTAATCTAGGTAGGCTGATTGGGGGGAAAGACTTGGGATTTGTGTGGTCTGTTCTTCCTACCTGAAGAATAAAGACTACTTTGGTCTCCCTCCACGCCACTGGTATACAGGGTGATTCTCCGGGAAGTTTATCAATCGATTGTGGAAAAAATATAATTTGGAAGAATCTGAAAATTTGACAGTTTACTAACGTGCATGGGGGACAATCGGATAAAATATTTTCAAGATGGCCGCAGGTCAAGTTATACCGGAGGTAGATGTCAACTTGCTTATTTTAAACGGAACAGCCTATATATTATTGCGTTTCTGATTTCTACCTAAAATTCTAGATACATTTTATGAAAAATATTCTATACTTAAGTCTCACCGTTTTGAAAACATTTAAATTTTTGTCAAAAATGACGTTTGAGGACCAAAACTTAACTATAAATTTTTCCTATAAGGAAGTCTTTATTATTTAATTTGGGTTAGTTTTCTTGTAGACGAAGATCGACTTTAGTAGTATTTTTGTAATATTTTGAAAATAATTAGTATAGAGTGGTCAAAGGAGAAGAATAAATTATATTTAAAAAAGCGTCAAAAGTCCATTTTTTTCAAATAGAAAGCACCTATTATTATAATTTTATCATATTAAGCATTAAAAATAAGGGTAACTTTGTATAAGTTTGTCTATTCCAAAAATTTATAGTTTTCAAAATATTATTTTTGCATTATCTGTCAAATTTTAATTATTTTCGAAAAAAAATGAAAAGTGGGGTTACATCTCAAAATATCGAAAAAAGTTATTAAAAAAAGGTTTTTTTAAATGCAATTTTTAGCCCACATGTAAAATTTCCGCTGTATAGGATAATTTAGATTTTTTGCCCCTTTTTTGTAAATTGCACCACTGTTGCAAAATAAGACTCGACGCAACCTATATAAAACTTCTTAGTTTTGACAATGCTTCATCTCAGACATATTTTGTTTAAAGTAGCGCCATATTAAATGTGTTTCCTACGAAATCCAAATAGAGCTATTAAAATTTGGTCACATGTGATGCAAAGTTTATTTCTTTTTGACTCTGTATAAGGTAACTTCAAAAAATACCTATTTTTGAAAACGTAGTTTGTGTTTAAAAGTAATACACAATATATATATATATATATATATATATATATATATATATATATATATATATATATATATATATATACTTTTAGACACAAACTACGTTTTCAAAAATATTTATGAAGTTACCTTATACAAATATGTCTTGAATAAAGCATTGCCAAAACTAAGAAGTTTTATATAGGTTGCGTTGAGTCATATTTTACAACAGTGGTACAATTTACAACAAATTGGCAAAAAATCGAAATTAGCTCATATAGCTGAAATTTACGTATAAGCTAAAAGTTACATTCAGAAAAACTTTTTCTAATATTTTTTTCGATATTTTGAGATATAACCCCACTTTTGATTTTTTTGGAAGCTGAAATTGATGCCAAAGTCAAATTTCGAATAAAGCTATGTAGAGTAATTAGTGGACTGTATAGGTTGGTTGCGGAGATGAGAAATTATACAAATAATGAGCAAATACAAAATACGGCGACAGCGTGACACAAATACTAAAATGGCCTACTTTGTAGTCGAAATCACTTCATTAAATTCTTCTTGGTGGCCACCAGAATAATCCCAAGCTTCACCATACAGGAACCAGGAATCGGGGACACTGTCACTGTATTTTGGAGTAGTTTTTGAGGCGAGAGTTAATATGTTTGTGAGACAAACGATAAACCTCTTCGATAAGGCGAGAGACGTGCAAGACGTCGAGTACTACACAACAACAACTACTGTACTACTACACGACTATGGTACTACTACTCTGTCCCTTTTTACATTTGTCCAAATGCGCGAGGGCCAGTAAAATGTGTCACGTGTAAATGCGAGTAAAATTGAACTAAAAAGTAATGAAACCTAAACAGCTATTAATAAAAAAATCACTTATGATGCGGACTTTGCTGGTCACATTGTACTCTTTCCTTTCCTGAAAGGATAATATATACACACATGCAAAAATAAGTGTCTCAGGTATCCAAAATACTCGTCTGTCGTTAAGAATGTATTTTAATTAACAGCCGTAATGTTTAATCTGTGGTAAATTAACAAAGAACAAGAACAAACAACTATTTTTATGCTCCAAAATTTCAGCAGCGCAACAATACTGTACGAAATAGATAAGATGATGATTTTACAAAAATAGGCACTTGTAAACAACAAGATGATTTATTTGCAATAGAAATAAGATATTAAAAACAATGTTATCGTGATTATCTATGACTATCAAGAAATTCTGAAATTCCAGCAGGTAGACCTCCAAATAAAATACCACATATGCACAATTAAAAGAAGATCGCGGGATATATATTTGTGGGGGATCTGATCCAACGAAATGTTTCAAGTTAAAAAGTACTTCATATTCTGCGATATCTGAATTAAATTCGAACTGCTTAGAAACAAATTCAAGTATGTTTTGTCACAAATTTCACGCAGTAAAAATCTAATCTGCCCATATCATAATCCTCAGCGCTGATAGTGATGTTTTCATCCTGGGGATTTGTTTCTGGAATAAACTGGCACTGACTTGGTTATCTGGGTCTATGGTTAGACGGTTCTTGTGACAGAATTTGATCATAGACTCCTGCCAATGACATATTGAGGTAGCGTTAGCCATTCTATCTATAACCAATTTGCTGCCACACATTAATTTGGAGCTATTTTAATAAACTATGATTAAATTTTACAGTAATAAAGATACTCTGGAAGTCTGGTCGTTCATCTTCTCTCTTGCAGCTTAAGTTCCAAAGAACTACGATTATTTAAGCTTACCAACCACAACTCAGAACTTCAAGACTCAGACAAAGCTGCTAATTAGCTGGTCAGAAGGCATCTCTTGTTTGGTAGGTCTCGCAACAGCGCGTCCGCGAGTTTAGTCGCGTTAAGGTTATTAATTAAATTAAATAAAACAAGTTTCTCAAAATACTTAGTCTATTAACAAAAGTAAATAGAAAAAAAAACGAACTATTTACAATGAAAAACTTAACTAATAAATAACAATTATGAAGAAACTAACATAATTGCTGCTCTTATTGGCCGTTTTATTAGCCAAAAATGTAAAACCCAATTTTGAAAAAAACACATATAAATAGCTTGCTAAAATATTAAACAGAAAAAGAAATAAATTAATACGGAATATGCCCTTAATTTCCCAAATTAACTGAAAAACAAATCAAACAAAGAAAACCTTCGTTCCCGACGAATAAACCCGTCACGTAATTTGCTACACTGGTACACCCATACCGACTCTAACGATTTCCAAAAAGGAACTGACTTTAATTAATTTCTAAAAATCAAACTCAACTTTTCATCCCTTGGAACCTCCCCTCCCCTTCCCCCTATTAAATGCGTTGGTTTCGATATGCGTGTTTTTCCACCAATAGAACGTACTTACGCGATGCATCCCCGCTCGCGAAGTTTAGTTTTCGTTTCCGAGCGTCTGTACGTTTTCGGTCTCCTGGTTCATAGATGGCATATAATCCATGCGTCGAATTTAATTTAATTTAATATTAAAACTGATTAGAGCTCAAAACTAATAATTATTCTATACAAATGTGATCGGTAACTATTCTACAATTATACTAAAAGATCGTGAAAGAACCCATAGAAAAAAACCCCAAAGTTTTAACCATTTTCACATTTCCTTATTCTTATTTTCTTCAATTGGGGAAAAAATGGGTAACAGACGCGAACTTTGTACACAATAAGAAATACTAATATTACATTTTAGTGATTTTATTAAATATTCTTTTGTTTTCTTTCTTATGATGGGAAAATTTGCTCAGTTTAAGTAAAAGAAAGCTCTCTCACGGTCGGCCACATGTGATTATCACTTTGGTACTTGAACTTAGACCTTTAACGATGTGGTTTTTAAAACTATTAAGTTACTTTGACAGATTTATATTAAAAACTTTGAGAGGGTAGAACAGTTTAAATTTTGTGTCACATAAATTTACTAAGTTTATGTTGTTTTTTCTAGAAAAATTAATTACCCTAAAAGTAATAAAATTGAGCTTAAATGTGTTAATGTATTTATACTTTCCTGATATGTGACTATTTTTGGCCAGACATAAGATATACATTCCAACGGTCCAAATCTTTGTACAGAGGGACTCAATTAAATTCTCCCATTTAGTAGAATTTTATATATAGTTAATAAATGTTAAAATAATTAAAAATCACAATAGACTTTTGTTCCCTTACATTCTTATAAGAAGAAATATATTTCAGGATGCCTTTTGGCTGCTCAATCTCTTGGCGAAAATATTTGTCGTATTTTGTCAGCATTACACTCTCTAAGTGTTTGCGATACGACTAGCAGATTGACCTCTAAAAAATAGTTTAAAAGCTGCATTGTTGTATTTTGTTCAAGAATCTTGCATATTTAGGAAACCTATACCTAAGTATTGAACAGTTAGCAGAATTAGAAACAGTGTGCACCTATTGTTTTCAAAAAAGTGATGAACTTGAATATAAATTGATTTTTCAAAATATCGGCTTCAGATTAAACCTATTAAAAGTAATTTGCAAATCAGATGCTTTGCCTTTATATTTGCTAAGAGCTACTGCACAAAATTATGTCTCGATATATGTTGATCGAACACTATTTCTGCCTACTGATTACACCTTATTAGGCTATGAAGAGAAAAATGGTATATTGTACTCACGACAAATGATAAAGCGACCATAGTTTTTGATTCAGCCCTGTAAATGTACATCGGATTGTCGAACAACGGCTTGTGGTTGCAAAAATCTCAATTAAATTGTATTTTGTTGGGCAAATGTTTTAACAATGACGGTCAAAATAAAAAAGAATGATAATTTATCGTTTCTCCCCCATTTAGTTCAAATTTGCTTTTTCGTATTAAATACCGCTACGATTTTATCATTTTAAAATCACTCACTGGGTTCGCGTAACAATACATTTTTATCCACAATTTTTGATCTTTAATTATTTTTTTTTGTTTTATTTCATTGACTACCTACTATTACATTTAATCATAAGAAAAAACTGGATATTGACACAAAAACAATCATTCAAATGGCTCCTAAGCATTTGAATCGATTTATTTGATATCTAAGAAAAAGAAGTATAAAAAATAAACCAACAAAGTTTCTGGCAACATTCAGAATCACAATCTTTAAGCTCCTCTGAGCTTAAAACAATTACTTAAATGCGGTTCTCACATTTTGCACACTCAGTTCCACCAGTATATTCTCAATTGATTCTAGAAAATATCACAACAGAACGTAAAATTTTATTTCGTCATTTTGACAACCATTCTAAATTTTATTTTTCCCGTTTCGTATATTCCTAAGGGATTTAAAGATTTAATTATAATTCATTAATTATAAAAACTGTGAGGAACTGGTTATATATTTATTTTGCTTAAGGATTTTCACTAATTAGGTATTTTGTTCCAGAATATCTGATTTAAAAATTCCTTTGATACAATCATTTTACTTATATTTAATTAAAAGTATTTACCCAGTGATATTATGGAGATTTCTCTCCGATTTTCAAATATGCCGTTAAAAAATTGGAATTGGGCAAAACAACTTCGAAAGCTCATATTTCGTGAATAATGCGGCTGATCAAAAAAAGTTTTATGTTGTATTTATCTGCACATTGTGACGCGTTTTTCAATCTTTCGTGGTAATCTACGGTCTACGGATGCCTTTTTGTTGCGGCAGCGGAACATCGGTTGGTGGATATTTATAGTGCAGACAGTCATCGGTCAAATGCTCAACGCAGGGGTATCTAATTACGTATGGCGGTATCTACCTACAATCGGGATATCCCTTCTCCCTGAACTGTTCAAAATTTGACTGTCCGGGATCAAAACATCCACCTTGTGGTCGGTTCTCGGGCGCCACCCTCGAGGTTATTGTGGTAGAGGGCCCCCTGAATCACCGGGAAGCTTGTTATGGTAAAGAAACGGCAAGCCAGGGGTCAATTGCGCGTATAGTACTGGCTGCCGACTGCCAATTGTTATCTGAAATGTTAAAAATGGAAACTAGGTAAGGAAACAAACGGTTTTTAAAACATCCTGTCTCCTGTGTTACATACTTCCTCCAAATATATGGCCTAAAACTAAATTAAAACCTAAAATGTACAACAAAATAAACAAGTTATCGTCTGGAAGGCAAGAGTATGTTAAGGGTAGATTGTACTTGTCGGTAGCGGTAGATGGTAACCCGGCAGTATCTCTCAGGCGCTATTCACGTTTCCTTATAATACAAGTTTGCGACGCTATTCACGATGCCTCGTACTTAAATTCGCGACGCTGTTCATCACACTCCGGTGGTAAAACACATTCCTCGTCATTACGAAAACAAAACAAAACCGATGGAACGCACTGCGTGTGTGTGTATAGGTGACGGTAGGAAGGAAAGAAAGGAACCGATGCTATCCATACTTATAAGGGTCCTCGACAGTGTCGGTAGGATGGAACGACATTGCTCGTACTTGCAAGGGTCTTCGACAATGTCGACCAATAACGGTAGAAAATTAGGAAAGGAATCAACACTGTCCGTGCTTATAAGGGTCATCGGCAGTGTCGGTAGGATGACGCAACATTGCCCGTACGTACAAAGGAAAGCAGTGGATGGTGAAACATAGTATACGCACAAGCCTAGCCTCACCTACATTGCTAGACCAAGAAGATGTTGGGACTGTGAATCCGGGTAAAGAACGTACAGTTCTCCCCAAATTAATGGTCACCTCGAGCTTAAATAGCCAGCCCGAGCTCTCACTATGCCGGCGAATGAGGGCGTGAAGAGATCGCGCATACAGTGCTGCGGTATACAGCGCGCGATTACTCTGAACGGACGCTCTGAAAACTGTCGGAAAATCGCATTTGCCGGCATGATGCAGCAAATCTAATTACACGCCGGCAATATGAAAACTTTAAGCATTCTTTTCCCGCAAGAATCAGATTTTTCGGATGTATAGTAAATAGAATAAATCCCAGCGAACATACTCATGCCCTAAAATTCATTAATTTCGTTACAACGTTTAAAGATGTACTCAAGGATAATAACAATGGGATACGCGAACAAAACTTATCATCCTAGCTTTGATCATACTGAGAGATACTATTATTTCATTTAAAACTTGGCTTCATGTCTCAATCTATCTTAATGAAAAGACCATGTAAAATTTCGAAAAAGTAATGAAATTACAAAGCTGTTACTTAGAGAAAACACGAATCACCTTCATCATTTTGAACATCCTCCCGCCGGCTGATATCTAGAAACACTAAGTGTCAAGATCGTCTCATATCAACCGTAATCCGACTGTTTTAATTGTGCTCTTGATAATAGCAAAAAGTATGGTCAAAATACAAGCAACACCTTTTACCCAAAATTGATTGATTCTACAAAAAAAAATCTAGTAGGTTTTTTCTACGTAAAATTTACAAAGTATACTTTTTTGTGAAAAACTGGAATTTGCTCTTTTTTTTATTTAGGACATCAAGGTAAAAGTCCCCCCCAAAAATCACGCATGGTCAAAACTTACCCCTTTTAATGTCTAATTTTATTACTAAATGTCTGCTATGTTCTCTAAATTGAGTTTGTTTGTAAAAGTAAAACAATTTTAAAACTATAATATGGCAGATGAAAGTGAAAGAAGATGACAATTAAAGATAAAATTTTGAGTGTTTTTTAACATTTTGAAAACTGATTTAACAATTCTAATTAGGTCATCACAGTAAAAATTTCAGACTGATAAAGGATAATTTAGGATAAAATATGAAAGGGATGTATTAATGCCACTTATCCGAAACAATTAGTGTCAAAAACAAAATTTAACAGGGGAGAAAAGTAAGAGACCATCGTGAACAAAGGAATAAAAAGAAAAATTTGTTCCTGCCCATATTAAATTAAATTACAACGAAACATAATGATATGAGTTACGATTTCGTACTATTGCGAGGATATTTTATATATAATTATAAGTGAATTTTTTACGACACAAAATAATGTTTCAAATATTATATATTCTTAATCTATATGTTAAACTGAAAATGACATATAAACAAATTACGGACAATACAAAATTCCAAATACTAAGATTCTAATGATCAAGATCAGAAACGTAGTGGGAGCTCTCCGTAACGCCATGCGTCCTGAGTTTTTACTCAGATGTTTAAGTTCGTCATCAACTCGAACCTTGATGATAACTAGGCTGGCAGTAACTAGATATGATAAGCCATTGTCCAAATACTTTTTCATCAACAACTTGCACGCACAAAAGCGATAGTATCCAATCCGTGCGCGACTCAACCGCGTGGTCTGCACCTTTTGGTCCTGCGAATTGACCGGAGGCGGTGAGGTACCTTTGTAGCCGAAGCGTTTTGATAAATACCAGGGCAGTATTTCGTGTTTCGTTCTTGTAGAAATCTTCAGATAGGCTAAGAAGCCTATTACACGTACATTACTTAAAGAAGATGTTCAGTTAAGTTGAGTCAACAGCATGTTAGCACTGTGTGCAAGTGCTGAAAGCTGGAGTTGTACTCAGCAAGACACGAAACGATAATATCATTCACAATTTTCGAATGACAGTTGGTCGTGCGGTAATCTCCATATCTGATGAGTCTAGTGAGGACGAAACCAGCCCGAAGTTGAGCTCCGTTCAACACAGGTGTCTGCACCGTATGACGCCAGGCATACGATAGAAGTCTTGTCACAAGACAATCATCAAGAAATGGGTTCATTTCGCCCTATACGTCTATTAGGAAACAGATTATTTAAGTGTTCGTGAACTTCTCGTCTGAAATGTGGCGGAGCTCCATCACGAAGATGCCACATATTCTGTCTCATATTTAAAGGAATATCTTCTAATAATTATAGCAGATTATTTTGAAGAAAGTCTAAATAATTTTCGCCTGTCAGACGATTTCAAAAAAAGTAAAGCCCTATAAGCATACCATTTACTACGCCAGCCCAAACATTTACTGAAAAATCTGTGCTGAATATGACTTCTTTTTACGGTATATGGATTTTCTACTGCACAAACATGGTTGTTGTGGAAATTATTTACTCCATTTCTTGTAAACGTGGTCTCATCCATAGCCAAAATAAATTGGGTAACATAAGAATTTATGTTGTACTGATGTCAGAGTTAGTGACAAAATTCAACTCGTTTAGGATAATCTTCTGGTTTCAACACTTGTATCCGTCGATAATGGTATGGATAAAGTTGTTCTTGTCGTAAAGTTTTCCGCACCTTATTATGAGCACCTTCGACTTGACCTGCTATCGACCTAGTGCTCGTTGTTAGGTGGTTTTTGACAATTTCTAAAAATTCTTCCTCGATCTTCACGATTTCACGTGAAGGAGGTATTCCAGCGTGACCTCCTCGTTGTTCCTTTAAATACCCGGTGTCGCGAAGTCTTTGCAAACATCCGCGGACACGTATAGTTTCGTTAAAGAAATCGACAATTGCATCTGCATTTTGTTGGCATTTATTATTACGTCCAATAGTTCATTATCTTTATAAACGTGTACAATTTTATTCCATAAAACACCCACAAAAAAAAATAATATCACGCACTACTGTACGAATTATTTAGCACTGGCCAAATCGAAAATCGCACTCAAAACCGTGTAACAATTACATACAAAAAATAGGCATACCCTGCATCAGTAGTCAACAAAGTTTTTATTATGCAGTGGTTGAAAATATCATGAAATAATATATATATATATATATATATATATATATATATATATAAATATATATTTATATATATATATATATATATATATATATATATATGTTATATCGTAGATTTTCACGGATGGTAGAATGAATAGTTTGGTTATTCCGGGTTTCAATCCGTTCGTTCAAAAAATCGTTTTCACGACGTTGCGCCAAAATCTCATTTGGCATTTTCAAGTGCGGTTCGTCTTGTTACTCGCTGAGAACTGATGGTGGCCTCTAATGAATTTCGAGTTTTGTTTAGCTGGCTCGCTTCCTGACTGAATGAGCGGCTTCGTAGGCTCCTCCCCTCTCCCGAGTGCGATATATTTTGTTCTTGTCTGCAGGTCTTTAGTGTACTAGTTGATTTTTGTTGTTTTCTTTCTTGATTTTTTATTAATGTTTTCCATGTAGATGAAAAATTTATAGCATCATCTCGTTTATTTAACTAGGAAATTCAACAACACCCTAGGCTTCAGCGTATATCGGAAACCCACACATACTGACCGATATCTCAATGCAGCGTCACATCATCATCCCTCTCAAAAGCAGGCAGTAGTCAACACATTAATATCAAGATCTCTCCGCCTAACAGAACTTGACACAAAACAAGACGAAATAAGACACATTTCAATCGCTCTAGAACGGAATGGTTTCTCACAAGCAGATATAAAGAAAGCCATAAAAAAAACAAGAGAAGACTACAACAAAGACCAAAGACCAAGATCAAACAAGGAACAAAGCCATAATACTGTACATAAAAGGAATAACAGATAGAATCGGAAGAATCTTAAGAAAACACATCATACAGCCCATATTTAAACCACAAAAAGCAATAGCCAACATCCTGGGAAATCCCAAAGACAAGACCAACCTTGAAAATCATGGCGTTGACAGCATTCCATGTGCAGATTGCCATCAAACTTATATAGGGCAAACAAACAGGCGCATATCAGCAAGAATCCAAGAACATAAAAATAACTTCAAAAACAAACAGACCACCTCAGACCTATTTCAACATCACCAAACAACCGGACATACCATCGACTTCGAAAAAACAAAAGAAATAGCACCAATACAGAACTACAAGGTACGCGTCATAAGAGAGGTCCTAGAAATCGAAAAAACGGGACAGCTAAATAAACGAGACGATGCTATAAATTTTTCATTTACATGGAAAACATTAATTAAAAATCAAGAAAGAAAACAACAAAAATCAACTAGTACACGAGAGACCTACATACAAGAAAAAAATATATCGCACTCGGGAGAGGGGAGGAGCCTGCGAAGCCGCTCATCCAATCAGGCAGCGAGCCAGCTAAACAAAACTCGAAATTCATCAGAGGCCACCATCAGTTCTCAGCGAGTAACGAGACGACCGCACTTAAAAATGCCAAATGAGATTTTGGCGAAACGTCATGAAAACGATTTTTTGAACGAACAGATATAATATTCTTAAGATACTTTTAATATTCGAAAATTATTCGTTTACTGCAAAATTACATAAAGTGTAATAAAGGCCTATTTTAAACAAATAAGGAGCATTAAATAAATTTAGTGTTAGAAACCAAAAGCGGATAATTATAGAAATTGCTCTAAGCAGAAGTCCATAATTAAAGCTAAAATTAATAAAAAGCTAACAATATAGGGCTTATTTCCCTTTAATTGATGTGGCGTCGCTGCTTAAACAAACAAGTTAATTGAAATTATATCTTTAGCGTGATATTCTAAAGCTGATTTATGATTGGGATTATTCAACTTATAAACAGAAACAATCTTTAAAATGCGCACTTCAAATTATTGCACAATAATTTGTCACGTTTTGTCGTTTTACTTATTTGATATTAAGGAAAATTTCCTAATTAATATTAAAATTATATCAGATATACAAAAGAATCCATAAAATGTATTATCTACAGTCAATCAAAAAGAAACCCTTGTATTCGCTAATATTGATTTTATAAGCAAATAATACAATACTTATAAAAACAAACTGATTAACTTTTGAATAATGAAAAGTTATGGCAGGAAACATTGAAAAAATCCATAATGAGCGAAAGCGAAACTCGTATAAGAGGATAGCAATATTATTCCAGTTTGTCAAAAAAAATGGCGAAAAAATTTATTACAGATATATATCAGAAGGTTTTAATAGGGTGGCCTAGTAAATGATAAATACGTTAAGGAGTACTGTCAGATATGTTCTTTTTTTTTATAAACAACGACCAAATTCGGAAATTTTTTTTCTACCAGTAGAATGCAGCGTGTCCCTTTTTACAGGGTACGGCAACGGATGTGTACGGCAGCTCAATATGTCGGAGGCTAGGTTCGTATCTCTTTTAGAGATAGTTGTGCTTTGCTTTGATTACCCAATAGGCGCCACCTGTTTTACATTATCTGTGTTACTTACCTAGTGATTAAACAGGAAAACACTTAGGTATGAGGAATGATTTTAATTTATTGACTGCTGGTGTATAGCTCTATAATGAAACGACTTAATTAAAACAAAATAACAATTCCATTTTATTCCAAAAAAAAATTATTATGTACATAAATTAGAATGGTACCTACAATTTTTTTATACTCTTTCTTGTGTAACAACTATTGTTGTTACCGCGTTTTTAAAAGGTTATTTTAAATTTGGCCTCAAACGTTCTAGAACCTTTAATTGCCAATAAAGTAAGTTTTATAAATAAAGTTATCAAAAAGTTCTTACATGTTATTTTATCAAATGAAAATATATTTATATTGTTTCGTTTGCATGTAAAAAAATGGATGTAGAGCTCCAATTCTCTAAATTAAAGTTTTCTCCTACCTGGTCTATGTCATGGAACCTCTTACTTTTATTATTTGATCCAGCGCTGTTGCTAGGATTCCTGTTGTTATTGTGGATGAATGAGGGCTTCACAGGGCCACTTCCAACTCGCCAACCAAACGCAGGGTAGGGGTTAAAATCGTCGTGATAACACTGACAGGAAAACTAGGGCCGGAACCATCAGAAAGCCTTGACAGCAATATCAAAATGGAAATCACACTAAAAGGAATGAGATGAAGCCAAAGATGAAAAAGACTTGCTTCAGATAGCCCTACAATAAAATGTTATTTTTACCACATGTTCGTAAAGATAAAGGGCAAAATCTTACCTCATTGATTAGTGGACTTTAAAAAAAACACTTGACCGTCTGCCCTTTCAAAGCTAATGGCAGGATTGGTCTACTGCCTTCGACGGTTCAACAGTAAAGGGAACGAAAATGAAAATCTCTCTTGCAACCAGACGTGACAAATCTTGGGGATATTTGTAGTTACTTTTGCCAACCTTATTCTCAACCTGAAGCACTCTAACCTAGTTCCGAACTTACACTGATTACCAGGTAATACATCAAATATTGGCAAGCCATGGCAAATTATCAAAAGGAAATTATGATCAAACATTCCAAAGTTACCAATCATGATTAAAACAAAGTTCAAAAAAAATTGCTACAAATTCCATACTGTATTTTCAACCTTAAATGATCGGTCTCGACATGCCGTGCTCGTGTTAAAGAATCGGGTATACATCCACAACAAATTCTAACTGAACTATATTACCGACTATAACCTTATATTTTTAATAATGAAATGGAATGTAAACAAATGAGAATTTATTAAAAATAAAATATTTTACGACTTTTAAATTCAAACCAAATAATGTGATATATAAACTACAGCAATTTACAAACTCTGTTAGGAAGAAAGAGTGATAAGTTACAAGACCAAAAGAGTTGTGAACCAAAAAAACAAATTCCATGTTTACTATTTTAAATTACAGGATAAATAATTAAATTTAATCAGGTAAAAATATACAAATTATGTCATATTACTAAAAACATGTAGCATTAATGCAAACTGGTAAATTTAAATACTACAAGAATTTTCCAATGACATTTGAGAAAAAAGTTATAGGTATTTAAAGGACCTTTAATTTCAGGTTTTTAACCGACTTCTAAAAGAAGGAGGTTCTCAAATCGTCGAGTATGTATGTTTTTTGTCTCATGTATGTACACCGTTACTCCGGAACGGCGGCACCGATTTGAATGAAATTTTTTACGTTATATTCAGGATGTTGCTGCGGTGGTCCCATATTTTTTTGGATGAAATTGGTGCAGTAAAATCCAAGACACTTAAAAACAGTATTCAAAACTTTAAAATTTTTTAAAAATATTTAATTTTACCGGTACACACCTTGACATTTTGTTGCTCTGTTACTAAATAAAATTCAAATTTTACATCGTTTACTGAGGATATGTGGAATGCGAATGTGTTTTTTTTATATTTTTTTATATTTTACAATGCATAAAAAAACAAATAAGGTATATGTTTGGTTTTATGTTTAAGAGGATATTCAATTTTTCATTCTTATTTGACCGGCTCGAATACTTAATATTTTTGTTTAAATTAGGCTTGCGTAAATGTGGCTCAAATTTCTCTGTTCTGTCGTTAACAGTGTTTTTATCTTTTTTAATTTCAACTATCTGTAATTTTTGGTAATTTATATCTTTGTTTTTTATAATGGTACTGTTATAATCAAAAATATGCGCTGTTGAGGCGTTTTTCGTATATTTATGGCCATTTATTCTGTTCTTCAGTAATTGGCTCGTCATGCCTATATATTTTTTGGGACAATTTGTGCAAGGGATCGAATATATTATATTTGATTTATTCATGAGAGGAGTTTTACTTTTTAAATTTGTGAACAATGTATTTAATTTATTATGTGACCTGTGGCATACGATAATATCATACTTTTTTAAAATGTGTTTTATTTTTTTTTTTCTGACAGCTCACTAGTGTACGGTAATGCCACATATTTTTGCTGTTTATGTTCTATGTTTTTTTGTTTTTACGTTATTATAAAACTTATATGTTCGTTTATCAATTATTTTGGTGATAGTCTTTTCGTTGAAATTATTATTCGTTAGTGACTCTTTTACTTTTTGCAGTATTTTTGGTAGGAATTCTGGAGACGTTAGGGAGATAGCACGATCAAATAGACCGATTATAACGCTATTTTTTTGAGTTTTTGAATGATTAGAGAAATAGTTTAGATATCTACCTGACCAAGTTGGTTTGGTGTACCATTCAGTTAAAATTTTGTTTTTTTTTGCGTATAAGTATCATATCTAAAAAATTTATTTTATTATTATTCCCTGTTTCGGACGTGAACTGTAAATTTTCGTTGAAACTGTTAAACTCTTGGAGAATTTCATTTATTTTATTTTGTGGTACGGCTGCCATACAATCATCGATAAAACGTTTGAAAAATATTATATTAAAATTTAATTTTTCTAAAACTATTTCCTTTAAATATTCCATTACTAACTGAGCAATGGTAGATGAAATTGGTGATCCCATTGCACATCCATCGAGTTGTTTGTAAAAGGTATTTTCGTACTGAAAGTAATTTGTATTTAGAACGAGGTCAACAGCATCCATAAAATTATTTTTTGATAGCGATGTATGTTTTTTTAAAATTTCCCATTTTTCTGCTAAAATAGTGCGGACAAGTTGATTTGGTATGTTTGTATACAAAGATATAACATCTAGCGAAATGAGTCTATAATTTTCAGGTAGGTTTACTTTGTCAATAATTTTTTTAAAGGCGAATGGATCCTTAATAAAAAAATCATTTTTGCCTGTAATATTTGAAATGCAATCTGATAAGCATTTTGATAAACTATAGAATGGCGATTGTATACAAGAAACAATAGGTCTTAGTGGTATATTTTGTTTATGTAATTTTGGTAGGCCGTTTATTTTTGGTGGAATAATATTGTGAATGGTTAGCTTTTTACATCTTTTTCAGTTAGTTCTTTTACATTGAGCAATTTTTTTATGAAGGTATTATTTTAATAATATATATATATATATATATATATATATATATATATATATATATATATACATATATATATATATATATATATATATATATATATATATATATATATATATATATATATATATATATATATATATAATTGAAAATTTTCGGCTATGTGGACATAAAAACCGTTGATAAATATTACTTTCATGTTAAAAAGTGCGATCTCCAAGATAATGGAAAGCTCCGGTTCCGAAAAATGACAACAGCGCAGTTTCGTTTTAGTGTGTGACCCATCAGGCTATTGTGAAATTAATAACAAATACTAAGAAATGCTCAATCATAATACTCGAAAACAAATTTAGATCAATAAATTGATAAAATTTGACATTCCAAATAATTCAAATTTTTTAAAATATTTATTCTAATAGCTTAGATATTTTAATCATAAATTTTTAATAAAAAGACGCTGTGAGATACATTAAAATAGAAAGTGTTTTAAATTAAAATATCTTGTTATTGCATAATATGTTAGTTAAACTTTTTTACCATGATTTTTGCTTGTTATAAAATCCCTTCATAATAGGATCGTATCAAATTAATTACTAAAACAAAGGACACTATTAATATTTCCTCGAAAATATTATAATTCATACCATTTGATATTATGCGTGGGTATAACCTCAAAATGTTACAAACATATAGATATAAACATAGGCATATAATATTTGGAGTTGACTAATACGAGCTATCTCTCATCTAAACCTATTATACGATTTCCTTAGTGTACCTAATCACTTATGTTGAGGTTGGGCTCATTACTTCAAAGCAAATCCTACAAAAGGTCTCGCACTGACACGGGATGTATTTTGTCATTTCCCCTTCTTATGTGGTTTCATCTGCCAATCCGATTAAATTTGAAGGTTTGTTTAAAGGGCAGTATCCTGTCAGAAGGCAAGTCCTTATTTTCATGATCCCTCTATTGTATTTAAGCAGATCTTTTGCTAATTTGGTTAAGGGTTTGGATATAAAAATATTTAGCTCTCTTATGTGCTAGTATGTCATTCCACCACAATTGGAAATTGGCGTAAATTAATTTATTAATGGCTAACTTAACCATCGGCCTAGACAAACAGGACCACTAAAGCTCAAGGAAACATCTATAGACCAAGGGCATCTTTAATGAAGAACCTACATGTAAACTATGTGACAAAGAAGACGAAACACTCTCACACATGATCTTCGAATATGAGTCTCTAACCTACTTGAAACACCTTCAAAGATCGATTGATCCAAAAGACTTATACCCAGAGAACAAACTAGTGAAGAGGCTGCTGAACCTCATTAAGGCCTGTTCACATAGAACAGATATAAACGGTGATACAATAAGTCACTTAGCTGCAGTATAAGAACCTCTCAACCTTAGCTTGCTATATAATTCAATCAGTCAATCAATTAAAAATATACTTTTTCCTTGGCAGATTTTATGTTTTCAGGGTTTAGTCTACCTGGCAGAAACATCCTACAGGTTTCAATAAAGGGAATCATCATTTATTCATCTACGTCAACTTCGTTATACCTAGGAATTTTGAGAAGTTTGTGCAGATTTCCTTTCATTATCAGGTGAGTCAGCATTAATACACGATTTCTTGCCCCTCGTCATGGATTTTTGCATTTCGTTCCATTCTAATTATTACAGCAGACATTTCAAAAACTTATTTACCTCGAAGATGGTAAAGTTCATAGATTTCCCTTCTTCTCCTAAATACTTTATATTTGTGTTATTCGAAATTTAAAAGTGCAAGTCATCAAAATAAAGACCGACATAGTTTTCAATTTTCCAATTTTCGCTCCCAAGGGCTATGTCTATAAAACCAGTGCAGTCGATATTTTGTGAAGAAAATAACACCACTTTTTTCCACATCATTAGCTAAGTACAATCAACAAAGCTTATCTCATCTAGCTTCATTTTCACTTCAGTCAATTGTTTGTTATTTGACTCGTCTTCGATCTGTGGATCCCCTTCAGCTGTCTTCTTCTTGTCTTCATTTTCGAAGTCTATATAAATTTATTTATTTATTATTCGCCTAGGTTTTCTTTTTTGTCTCGGTTAATACTAGGATGTCTAGGTTGGCCTTTTTTGTTTCTGAAATTATGTCGTTAATTTTTTAGGATAGGCCTTGGACGTTCTAAGTGCCAATATTCATAGTCCGTTTTCTAAGTGTAAGTCGTCTTCGTTTGTTCATCTGATTCCGAGGCTGGTTACTGAAAATTTTAACCTTTTGTCTTTCACGAGTGCCGAGGAGTTAGCCCGATGCCTCAACGCCCAACCTGGAGGAACAGAGCTTTGATTTTGGAGTCTCTCTCTCCTAGACGGGTTGCCTTCTCAATGGCTTTAGGAGACCTGTCTTCCCTCTTTGTTAAAAGCATTGGAAGTGAAGTATGGCCATTGAAAGAAAGAACTCTAAGAACACTGGAAGCTACAGAAATGGATTATTGAAGAAGAGCGGCTGGAAAATCCAGAATGGACAGAGTCAGAAATGGAAGAATCCAAGAAATTATGGGCGTTAAGTACAAGATAACAGAAGATATTAAAATCAACCAACTTAGATGGTACGGACATGTTCAACGAATGGACGATACTAGACTTCCAAAAAAAGTTTTAAATTGATCACCACAGCGAAGAAGAAAGAGAGGTAGACCTAGACTAAGTTGAAGAGAAGGAGTGGATAAAGATGTAAGAATAAGAGGAATGTATGAAAACCTATGGACAAACCGAGATCAATGGAGACTGGAAATCAGAAGATGGCGTAGAACGATATAAGCTGACGTTATATATATATATATATATATATATATATATATATATATATATATATATATATATATATATATATATATATATATATATTTATCTCAAACAGTACATCACAAACTAAATCAAAATAGTACATTCTTTATTGTATGTGACACAAATAAAATAAAATAACTCATCTAATGTTTAACGGTGATACAAACCTTTAACAAAGAATACACATTCAGAAAAAAGAAAAAAGGACTATATATAAAACAAAACAAAAAAAAAGTTATGTAATAATATACTCTCAAACCGTCAAAGTTGCAACACACGAATATTCAAGTATTATATAAGAGTGATTTTAGTTTTTTTTTAAGTCCGCAGGGAGCATTCAAGATCGAAGTTAAGGGGAATATATGTGTTGAAGTATTGCATAATACGATCATATGATCTACCAACATCAGTCCGGCTTCTCTAAACCGAAATCATTTGGAATAGGCGAGTGTCGCGTGAAGTAACGCGAAAGTTAATCAGTTTAAGAAGGCCAGAACAGTCAATGCAATTCCTAGTTATATTAAATCCAAAAAGAATAGTTAAATAAGTTCTACACAATTTCAGGCTTTCCATACCTATTAGGTTCAATCTCTGAGAATGGAAAAGAAGATTACTGTCGACGCCGAGCTTATAGAGCATAAAATTCACAAACTTTACCTGTATCCGTTCAATCCGCTTAATATGTGTTATGTAACAAGGGCTCCAAACAACACACCAATATTCTAAGTGGCTACATACAAGTCAATAATATAAAGATTTTAAAACTTCGATACTTGAAAAATCCCTGCAGCGTCTCATTATAAATCCTGCCATTTTATAGAACTTTGCTAAAATATAATTAATGTTCTCAATTGCAAAGTCATCTAATCCATTTCATGACATTTTCTTATCATCTGGATCACTATCAAAATTTTTCATGCATTGTAAAATTTTATTGTCTTTTCTCCAGGTCGTAGAATTTTCTTTCTATCAAAGACATATAAAATAAAAAATATATCCTAATAATTTTCGTGGGCATAATAATCCAAAGTTGATTGAAATGGCTAAACTCATTTTCTCCAGATCAAATGCCGATATGTTTGTATATTTGTTTCTGAATTGTGAATAAATTCCGTGGGCGTGATTTAAGCGGACTCGAAAGGGTACGAAATAATGATGGCTAAAACCGATTTTCCACTTCTTTGTTATATTTTAATGGTTTTCTTTTTTAAAATAATAATTTGAATTCATTTTATTCCCTTACTTCTTGCTCGCTATACCACGACTCTTTTTTATTGAGTTCTTTTTTTGCTATTCACGACTAATATTTTTAAAAGAAAATCAAATTTAAATACATTTTATATCGGGGATCAATAATTTCAAGAAAAAAGTTTTTAAATATAAATGTGCTTTAATTTAGAAAAGCAGTACTTATTGTAGAAGCTATATAAAAAAGTTTTAATTTAGTAAATTGTATAATCAACACCAAATAATAAACATTTTAAAACAGAATGCAAATAAAACAAATAAATATGTAATATGCAGGGGCGAATCCAGCCTCTCTCTTTGGGGGGGCGGTAATATCACAAAAGTACAGTATGGTAAGTGAAAGCAAGTTGTCGACGGGGGGGGGGGGACACCATTCCTATTTTTAGTGTAAAAGGCAGGGTCGGGTCTCACGCCTGGGATAAACAACACCATATAAAATGGTCTGAGGCTGCGACAATATATATGGAACCCACTATGAAAAAAGAAAAGAAAATTTATATAAGCAACTTACATTAAAAATAATAATGGAATCTTCAGTCAACCGAGTGTTGAGGTACCTAATCTTTGGCAACCACTACTTTGTAACATCAAATCATTGAGGTGTGTACGGTGAAGCGAAACTTTGCGTTTCAGTGGACACAGTCCTTATATAAGCTCGTAGTTTTAAGACAAAACATTCAGTTTATACTTGATAACGATTAGATATACAACCTAATCGAAACGTCGTAAAAATAAATAAAAATAAAGACAATGCAAGCCCGACAATCACATTTTAGTCAATAAAATTTCTGATAGTTCAATTTATTTCAGTCAGTGAGCAAAGTACACCTTACAGTGTGTCCTTAATGATTTATCTTGTTTGTGCTTGTTTTTATATATTATCTGAGATTAGTGAGATATCCAAAAGATATGGCTTCCACGTTTACATTTATTTCAAAATTGTTAACCCAGGGCATTTTTTCCTCAACGAAAAACTTATTACGATGAATGTTTATGGCGACTTAAGATATCAATATCTAGACAATAATGTTAAAAGCTCTGTTGAGATGTGTTCCAACATGAGAGGAGTTGGAAAATCTACTATGTGCCTAATATTCAAGGAGAAAAAAACGACTGAAATTGTTAATACTCCCAAGCTACATTCGATCACAGGCAGACGAAAAACCTCGTTGGCAGAAGAGATGTAAACTGCAATAAAAGGAGTTGTACATACATATCATTATGAGAAATAGATCCCAACCGTCGACAAAATTCTATCTAAAATCAATGAAGATCGGGATTTACCTGAAACTAAAAGAACTGAGGTCTGGAAATTACTCAGAGAACTTAATTTTTGCTGGAAAAAACCAGATAGAAAATCTGTTCTTATAGGTTATCCTGAAAATGTCCGTTGAAGAAAGCACAACTTACAAAATTGGTAATTTAATTGAACTTTTGAAAAATTTTTTTGAATAAAATTAGTGCAGAAAATTGGAAAAAATCCATACAATAAAAGAATAAAAGAAAATGTGGAAACTCGATCTCATGATCTGTGAGAGAGAGGAACCAATTATAATTAATTTAAGCAAAGATAACTTCACTGACTTTGCTTACGAATTAGAGGCGTAATGTTTACCAGGGTAAACACAATTTATTAGTTAAATTTTCTGTGACATATAAAAATTAATTGCATTTGAATCCCTTTTTAGTGTTTAATTTTAATTCTGCAGATAATTTAAGAAATAAATAAACTGAAACGTCAAATATCCTAAAAATGTTTTTAATTAATAATAAAATAACCGATAGCCCCAAAAAAATTTTAATATTATATGGACGAATTTATTATATATATATATATATATATATATATATATATATATATATATATATATATATATATATATATATATATATATATGTTTAACTTCTTGTATTTTTGACCATGGGTATTTCATAAGTAATTAAATTATAACTTGGAATTTTTCGTAAAAGGCTACGTTTTAGTCTGAATGTGTCTAAAACGGTTTCTATGCCAGAATTAAGAATAGTAAAAATACAGTTGTGGTTTGTGTTAAATATGTCAAAATTATCTATATTTTCTGATGTATGTGAATTATTAAGAAATCATAAGAAATAAGATAATACTATAAAAACTTTTATTTTTAGTTTATTATCGAAATAATATTCTATGCCACAAATACTGAGTGATAAAATAAACCTCCTTCCGACGCTTATGACAAGGATTAAAATCATTTTTAATACCTCGCTCATCCAAATACATTTTATTATCCAACCCAAATAGTCTATTATTGTAGACCAGTATTTTTGACTACAAAATTTCTAATTCATTGCTATACAAAATATATATAAGTGTATAACAGATTTTGCCAAAGACATCAGACTAAAGAACACAGGTAGTTTGCGAAGAAAAAAAGGGTAAAAATGATTTATTACTCTCCCTAGTTCTTGAATAAACTATATTATAAGAGGCAAAATCGGGTCTCTTTTCCTGAATTCAAAGGTCTTGGGAAGGGGGGGCGATCGCCCCCACCGCCCCCCCCCCCTTGGATCCGTGCCTGTATGTATGTATATATTTAACACACCAAACATATCATTTTATTTTTTTTTTATAAATATTCATTTCAGTTACATACATATTTTAATTAAAATTTTTAATTAGTTAATCTCTAGAGAGACAATGAGGTATAAAAAGTGTTTTCAAAATTAACATATCTTGTCGTTGCATAATATGGTAGTTAAACTTTCTATGGTCAATGTTTTTGTAGCTTTTTACTCAACCAGCTCATAATAGGGTCGCATGGAGTTAATTACAAAAATAACGGATGCTATATAAACTTTTCCGTAACTATAATTTAAATAATCTGCTACGGTGAATGAGTATAACTTTAAAATAGAGGAAATATGTTGAATTAAGTCTATTCTAAATTTATTAACGGAAGTAAAATAGTTATTAATAACGCTATTTAAATGTAAATTAAAGTCGCAAACTAAACATGATTTTTGTGAGGAAACTAAAATATTAGTTAAAAATTTACTGTCCTTTAAATTTTTGCAATCAGTTTTTTGTAAGTAATTTAGTATTAAATTATGTTCATCATAAACAAACACCGTATTGTGTCATTGCTTTTTAGTTAAGTAGAGGACCTAAAAGTTCGACATTATTTCTGTTTTATGCTCACAAAAGAGTAGTTAGAAGTTAACTACGTCAAACAAATTAAAGGTGCTATATTAACTTTTACTACAAATATGATTATCTACAAAGTAATAGCTTAAATGTGAATACATAATTTAAAGACATATGAAATACATAGGTTTATCTATGCTAAACAATTTATTAATGAACGACTCTCATATAGTTAAACTGAAACTATTATGAATAAATCTGATTTGAGGTTCAATTCGAATAAAATTATAGCTTCATATTAAAACTATACTCAATAATTTGTGGAAAAGCTAAAATATTTAATAGTCTACTGATTTTATACAGGAATTTCAAATTTTATTCATGTATAGTAAATCACAATGGTTTTCTCTGTGTTTGTGAAGATTCCCTCTTTATAAATCTATTCTACTGTGGCATAGCTAGAAGTAGTTTTGAAATGAGAGGCGAGCATATAAGATGTAAAGGCCTTCAATTCGACGTTAGCCTTTGTTGTGGCTATATGTACCAAATTATAAGCCAGAGGAAGAGGGGGTAACAAAAAATGAAACATATTGACTTCCCTTAATAGTTCGTTCTTTTTCGTACTGTTTAAAATAAGTTTGAAATATGAAAAATATCAACAAAAAAAGACGACCTAATAAATATCCATAAATGAACATTTTGTTCCAAAACTCCTAATTATAGGTTCGATTACAGCAAAAAATACCCCAATAAAAATAGGGAGTATTAACCTAACCTTCAATACAATCGAGAGAGGTAAGTTTTCTCTAATTAACTTCCTGTTGCTTAATATCACATAACGTTAATTAGTAAATTAGCTCAGCTAGCAGTGTGACAGAATTTGATTATAGACTCTTGCCGATGACATATTGAGGTAGCGTTAATTATCTTATCTATAATCATTTCTGTCCCATATTAATTAGTAACTATTTTAATAACCTATAATTGAATTTCATAGTAATAAAGACACTCTGGAAGTCTGATCGTTCAACTTCTCTCTTGTAGCTTTAGTACCAAACACTACGGTTATTAAAGCTTACCACAACCATGACTCAGATCTTCAGGATTCAGGAAAGGCTGCTCATTCGTTGTTCAGTAGACATCTCTTGCTTTGTAGATCTCGCAGCAGCGCGCCCGCGAGTTTATTCGCATGAAGGTTTTAATTAAATTGAATAAAACAAGTTTCTGAAAACACTTAGTCTATTAACAAAATAAATAGAATAAAACGGACTATTTACAATGAGAAACTTAAAACTAATAACAATTACGAAAAACTAACATAATTGCTCTTCTCGGCCGTGATTTAACCAAAAACTTAAAACCCAATTTTGAAGAAACACGTATAAATAGCTTAATAAAATATTAAACAAAAAAAAAAGGAATAAAACGCGAAAAATAGCTATTTATATTACTTAATCGAACCGTATGAAAATCGCGAAATGCCCTACTAAAATAACACACGATAATCCCTTAATTTCCCAAATTAAACAAAGACAACCTTCCCTCCCGACGATTATACCCGTGACGTAATTATTCTACGGCACTGGTATGGTACCGTACTACCCGACATTCAAATTGGAACTAAAATTTACTATTCCTTAAAGGAGTGTATTCAAATCTTACACCCCCAATACACCCTTCTGTTCGAAGATTTGGGAGTTTTCTTACTAACAGCGTTAGCTGTACCATACCGGATGTTTGATTCACGAATTGACCTGTGAGCATCCTAAGCTTAATCCCTATATAACACAATTGATAAAACTATTCTACTTCTTTCTATAACTAAAAGAATATATGTTAAAGACTGTAAAAAAACTATTCACTTTTCTTGGCTGTTTTGGCAATAAACATCTTAACTCATTATTTCTTGTGAATAGAAAAAACAATTATTAATCATAATTCTTTTTACAAATGGTCAAACGATATATTTCCATTATAGTGAGTTTATTTGATCATTCTTTTGTTTCCCAATAATGGGAAAATCGTTCAATACTCTAAAACACCTTAACGGTATTCCACATACCACATGTTAAAACTACCCTTATCACATCTGGTCCTATATACTTAACCAGGGCAGGATTACTTAGACGGATTTATAGGCAATTCTAAGAGAGGGTCTTTTACGTCTTCATAAATTAACTGACTTTATGTATTTTTTTAAGAAAACATTTAAACGACAAAGATCATAAAAGTTAAGTTCGATAACTGATTTATTCTTCCTTTAGACCTTCGTGGATAGTGATAAAAAAATATAACTACCCTATTCCCACGGCATATCTATTCACAGAGTGATTATTTGATTATTTATTTTAACAAAATATAGTTGACATTGAACAATGAAAATAATTAACATTTGTTCCATTACAGCAGAATAAATTAGTAACTACTCAGCGTCAATCAGATCGTCCAAAACCAGTTGTGAAATGTCACCTGTCGCTATTCAAATTTTATCTTGTTTACCGTAGAGTTCTTTCTTTGTAATAATACATCTAGTTTACGCTACAACTCCACTTTTTATATTTTTAATTAAAGATTTTTTTACTATCCCTATCTTTACTAAGTTTTTTTTGTTCCTCATGCTTCTTGCGTTTGTATTTTTTTTTATTGTGCTTGCTAATTTTTGAGAGTTGAAAGCTAGTTACCAACGACATCGAAGAAAGTTGTTGCATTCAGCCTAGCTTGAGATGCAGTGGCGCACTGAATAACCCACCTCTACTCTCCAGCATAGGGAATAGCTTGGTAATTTTGCTCGCTAGTCCTGTTACTAGCCTTTAACAGTGTGATTTTATTTATATTAGTCCCCTTCTCACTTAATCGTGAGGTGTTTCGCCCTTACATACCGGTGTAGCACACCTAACCGTTGTTATAAATTTTGATTGGCTCTGACAAATTTGTGATTTCTCTACGAGCAGGCCTAGTATCATTTAAATAACTTGCCTTTGTGTGTAAGTATAAGTTTAAAATATAAGAAACATGTAATATTGGATCTATTCACTAACCTGAACTAACATGAATATCAAAAAAAAACTGTTCAAAGGTAACCTATGACCGAGTCAGAAAACTAGTTTGTTAAAATCTTGGCGTCTTTTATATTTGTACAATTAATTATTTTTGAGAATATAATGAATGGATCAATGAACAAAGGTACTAGGTCGATCGCCTTTGTGAATCCAAACAGCTTTGTTAATTGAACTTATCTAACTACTTTCGGTAACAAAATTGTATCTCCAAAATATCTGTCTCAGTCTGTTCAGAGCTGGGTACTCTCTGTTGACATGATCAACAGTTTCGTCCCCCTCCAGAGACCACCTGCACGTCGGGTCATCTACGAGACCGACCTTATGAAGACGGTCCCTCAGGTGACAATGTTCTGTCAACAATCCCACTACAATTCGCAGCTCTTCCCTCCCTAAGGGGAGAAGCTCCCTAATAAGCCGTGTGCTAGGTCCAGTTATATGTTACTTGATACACCTCATTCCAGGAGCTCTTTTACCAACGGCAATTGAGACAGGTAGAATTGGTTGAGATCCATATGGTTCAGTTGCGGATCTCAACTTTGCTAGACGGCCCGCTTCCTCATTTCCGTGTATACCCGAGTGACTCGGGACTCACACGAGCCTGATCGTGCAGCCATTCCTTGTCAGACTGTTCAATGCATCCTTCCACTCAAACACCAGTCGCGAAGTTATGACACTGGACTTTAATGCCATTATCGCAGCCTTACTGTCTGAGCATATGTATATTACACTAATCTTATTTATGTTTCTTTCACAGAGATGGGTACACCGCAAAATAGCATAAATTTCCGCTGAGAAGATCGTTGCACGTTGTCCGAGAAAGTAGTATTATAATAAACTATGATCCTTTTAAACACATACTATTGTAGTTTAAGCGGTCTATAACTTGAACTTTTTTTGTATTTATAATATTTAACTAATTACCAACTAACAAATGAGAAGAAGAGAGAAGTTAATTAGTGCAAAGGGGAGAAAATGAATTAAGTCTAACCACAAAGATGATCGTATCTACAATAATAGCTTTAATATGTGTGCATAATTTAAACACATCTGGAATACGTAGAATTAACTGTGCTTCATAATTTATTGCGAAATAGCGCTCATATATTTAAACTAAAACCATTACAAATAAATCTGTCATAAGCAACACTTTATTAAAACCCTAAGTAATAATTTGTGGGTAACTTAGAATATTTAGAAGTTTAACGACTTTACTTCCAAGTTTATTCAGAGTAGTACGTTACAAAGTTTTTTGGCTGATTGTCAGGATTTCCTATTTAAATATCTACTCTGCTTTCATATAACCAGAATATGTTTTAAGATAAAAGAAGGCATATATTGAATGTTTTTTATTTCCATTATACCGATAATTTTTAATTATTTTGACACACTGGTGGTTACTGTAGTTTTATTATATGAAAATGAATATGAAGAGTAACAGAAATTCCACACAGCATATCATGCGTACAAGATACCGAAAACGATAGTCAGATATGAAAGAGTGCAATGATCGATGGATAACTTTGCATATTGTACATTTCCAGCTTTCTAGTGAAATTATTCTTCCCATGACTAAGCTTGGGGGATGCCGATGACGTATAAGGAGAAAGTATTCGATATTTTCAAGGTGAGAAGAGCACATTACACAAATTCTAACCCTTTTCATTCCACCAACCTCACCTGTTTTTTATTACCGACCTTGGAAAAGTTAATGGACTGAGACATCAAGGAAGGATTCCTAATGGTGCAGTGTTCCTTATAGGCTTTACAATTTGGCCGATCAGGCAGGAAAGTCTACAGACACGGAGATCGACTGGTAGCAAAGGTCGAAAACATGTTGACTAATGGCTGATCTTCCTTAGGTACTATCCATCATTTTTCGATAAATTTGACTTAAATAGAAGTCCGGGTTTGTGGAAGGCATGACAAAGGATCTCTGGGAAAGATATCGGAGGAGCCCACTGATGAGTCCACCACCGATATCAGGACGAAACAGCCAGTAATTCATTTTTACGTTGTTCGAAAATTAGATCACTAATCATATGTACTTAACACCAGGGGCACGACTATTTGCGACATGGCGACCGTGACAGGACGGCGGATACTGCAAATAACGTGGATATAGGACAAACGTCAAAAACCGCTTAAGGGCTTTCATTAAGCACCAGCCTGACCTTTGGAAGACCACCAAGAATATTCGTTCCACATTCCATTTTCTCAGGCATATGCTTTCCTACGGCTTGGACTTCGTATTGTAGTCAAAGTCGGGTAAGCAAATGCCTTGCGGGGAACATATTGTGAGACCAACATCTCACTATCATTTTTCGGCAAACTTGACTTATATAGGGGTCCGGGTTTGTGGAAGGCAAGACATCCTTAGTGCACTTTCCACAAGTTTGGACTCCTATTTAAGTATTGTTTTTCCGAAAAGTGGTGGTAAGATGTTAGCTCCACAATATGCCCCTCCCCCCTAAGACATTTGATTTCCAACTCTGTCTGTCATAGAAAGTCCAAGCACTAAGAAAGCACAGGTCGGATAAAGGAAATGTGGAACGGACATCCTAGGTGGTCTTTTCAAGTTCGGGTCAGGCTTAATCAAAGCCAACGGCGGTTTAGACCCCTGTCTGCCGCCGTCCCTACTCGGGCGCCATGTCGCATTTAGCAATGCCCCTGGTGTTAAGGACATTTAACTATGCGATCTAATTTTCGACCACCGTCAAAATGATAGGATATTTCGTCTCGATATCGGTGGTAGACTCATCAATGGAATCCACCGATATCTTTCCCAGACATCCTTATTGCACTTTGCACAAACTTGGTCTCCTATTTAAGTCAAGTTTTGCAGGAAAGTGGTGGTAAGATGTTAGTTCCACAATCGTACCTTGACAAATATCGAGGGGGCATTTGAAAACACATCGCATGACTCGTAAAAGTAATTACTGAAACAAAGAATGCTAAATTATTTTTGTCTTCAAAATATTATCATTCAAATAATCCGACATCGTGTGTGGGTACCTATAACTTTATTTTATTCGCAAACTGCAAAAAAAACTTCACATTAATTTTAATATAATGTGCTTGAAGAAAATTTCCTAAACCGTTCATTAAATGCGTTTAATGCATTTAATTTAATAATTTTTACATTAAATCTAACGTAATTATACGTTAAATTTGGTATGTATTCAGTTACTTTATTGAAATTGAAGGTATCATTCAATTAAATTTAATGTACAAAGCTTTAATTTCAAAATACATGTAACGTAATTGAAGATACAAAATTATTAAATTTTATTAAGGAACGTACATTAAATTTAAGGTTACTTTTAACAGTGGCACTAACAGGCATGAATCAACACACATTTAATTAATTAAAAGATTCTTCCAAATGAAACTATTTTAATATAAACTTCCATGGTAAACTAAGTTCCACTTTTGGACCTAGAATATCTAAAAACTCGCTGATTTTCAACTAAGCTAGAAAACCAATTACCTTATTAAAAATTTAGTGTTATTTAAATTTTCTGATTAATTTAATATGACAAAAAATATATCTATTACAAACAAACACCCTGATTACCTTTTACTGTTGCTATGCCTTTTTGTTAAGTTGTGTAAGGAACTGTCGATGTTGTTTTTGTATTTATAATTTTCCACTAAAAAAAACCTGCTCATAAAGTTAATTGCCACAGACGAAGGGTAGGTGCTTTATTCGCTGTCACTACAAATATGATCGTAAAGACAATAATGACTTTAATGGGTATGCATAATTTAAAGATATATATAAAATACATAGGATTATCTGTTCTCCAACATTAATTGCGAGACCTACGGCTCTCGAATAGTTAAACTGGGACCGTTAGGAATAAACCTGTTATAAAACTCTACTTAGAGTTAATTATAACTCTAGATTAAAATCTTACACGACAATTTGTGGGCAACACATACATTCCATATAAATACAGATTTATAAAACCGACAAGGATAACTATTCATAGAGCATGAAAGTAGTCACTAGAGGTGTTGATGATCAGGGAGCATATAAAGGATTTTCTAAAGAGTCAGATTTTTAATTTTATTGATTCATACTGACTGTTGTAATATTAAAATTAGGACTATCTATTTTGTAATACTGTTTGTCGGTCGCTATTTGCCTTGTATTATTGTTCATAAATTTTTTATACTTTTATTTATATATATATATATATATATATATATATATATATATATATATATATATATTGTGAGTAACTTAATCTCTGGATTGTCAAGGTTTTTTTAAAAATATTTGTTTCTGATCCGTGATGATTTGAAGCTGTTTTTTAATGTAGATGATTTTATATTATTATTTTATTATTATTATTATTATGATTTACAAGCCAAACGGCTTCGCGCTCTCTCCAGGGAATATTGACTCATACCAGAAACACAAAGATATCAAAAGTATAAAGCTCTGTGGGAACCCTTTCCATGTTATCGGGTCCTAGGTGACGTGGTCAAGGAGAGTTGCTTTCTGCATCGGTTTATACAGATGCTCAATAACATCCAGTCCCTTGATGTTCTGCAGGAGGTTCTTTGGTATCACTCCAGTTGTTGACAGTATTATGGGAATCGTTTGGCGATCTTCTCGTTGTAATTCGACCCTAGGTTGTTGTTGTCACGTACAGCAATGTCGATTAGTGTAGTTCGCCTAGAAATTTTATCTATTAGTAAAATTACGAGATTCGAAGATGCAGTCAGAACACCATACGAAACAAACCACCCCTACGGCCCAGAAATAACAAATGAAGAAGTCAAGATGGCCATCAAACGACTTAAAGATGGAAAATCACCAGGACCTGATGATGTTCAAGGCGAAATTTTAAAGTTATTGGAGGAGTCCCAAATCGCAGCTCTTACCAAACTATTTAACAACATATATGAAACTGGACAATTACCAAAAGACTGGCTGCTATCAATATTCATCCCAATTCCTAAAAAAATCAATGCGAGGAAATGCGAGGACCACAGATTAATTAGTTTAATAAGCCACGCGCTTAAAGTACTCCTTAATATCATTCACTCTCGCATTTACACCAAATTAGAAGAACACATCAGCGAAGTGCAATTTGGATTCAGATCAGGCCTTGGAACAAGGGAAGCACTTTTCAGCCTGCAAGTGCTAATACAAAGAGCAAGGGATGTTAACTGCGATGTATTTGCATGTTTTATTGATTTTGAAAAGGCATTTGACAAGGTACCACATGGAAAATTAATTGATATTCTAAGAACATCGGGAATTGACAGTAAGGATATTAAACTTATCTCAAACCTATATTTACAACAAAAAGCAACAGTACGTCTCGAAAACGAACTATCCGATGTCTTTGAAGTCGGAAAAGGAGTTCGACAGGGATGCATACTGTCACCGACATTGTTTAACATATATTCTGAAAATCTCTTTAGAGAAGCCTTGGATGAATCGGAAGACGGCATTACAGTAAATGGTAAACCTATCAATAATATTAGATACGCGGATGACACCGTTCTGTTGGCAGATAGCGCAAATGGTCTCCAAAGAATAATAGATAATGTTGTGGAAGCATGCAGCGAATATGGATTAAAACTAAACTGTAAAAAGACCAAAATAATGATCATTAGTAAGAACATCGACACTAACGCCCAATTTACTGTAAACGATACAACACTAGAAAGAGTAGAGAAAATATCCTACCTGGGATGCAATATCGGTGATACATGGGATCATAGTTACGAAATAAGGACCCGTATTGAAAAAGCCAGAAGCGCTTTTGGTCGCCACAGAAGAGTCCTTTGCAACCTCTCTCTAAATATCAATATACGCATAAGAATTCTCAGATGCTACGTCTTTACCGTTCTTCTCTACGGGGTAGAAAGCTGGAGTCTTACAGAAGCTGCCATCAAACGCTTGGAGGCATTTGAAATGTGGTGCTATCGCCGCATCTTACGAGTGTCATACACACACCACACAACTAACATCACGATTCTCGAGAGGCTCGGAAAAGACAGGGAAATTATCACCACTATAAAGAACAGGAAACTGGCCTACTTCGGCCACATTATGCGTAATGATAAGTATCGATTACTAAGATTAATTTTACAGGGCAAGATCGAGGGCAAGAGAGGCCCTGGACGTAGACGTATATCCTGGCTGGCCAATCTTAGAAAATGGACTGGCCTAACATCAACTGACCTATTCCGAACTGCAGTGAATAGGATAAGATGGGCTAACGTGGTCGCCAACATCATAAGAAGATAGGCACCTTAAGAAGAAGAAGAAAATTATGAGCAACTGTCCGATCCGTCAGAACCATTCGGTCCTAATATGACTTGAACTGGTTGTTCTCAAGAATAGGCTCCGGATTGTATTTGTAATAAGCCACTTTTCCAATCGATAATAGGTTTAACTTTTCTGCTAACTCTTGGTGGAGTATCTTAGCGGCTGAGTCGTGTCTTTCCTTATAGTCGGTTGCGGCAAATACTTGGCATCCTCCAGTTATGTGCTGGATTGTTTCTGATGTTCGACAGCCATATCTGCATTGGTCAATTTCTATTGAGGGATCTCTAATGATGAACTTCCGATAGTTTTTCGTCGGAATAACCTGGTCTTGGATAGCTAACAAGAAGCCCTCCGTTTCCGGAAACAGGTTTGTAACTTCTCTTGGTCTGTTTGGTGATGAGAAGTAATATTTTGTTCCCTCAACTGTAGCGGCCTTGAATCGCTGGCCTCGCATATTGCTCGATGTAGTTTTGAAGAGTCCGCTAACCTGTGGAAATATGAACGTAAATTTAATATTTGTTGGTCGAACTGCTTATCAACATCCACCAATCCTCTTCCTCCTTGGTGTCTTGGAAACATTGTACGTTCAATGGCACTCCGAGGGTGATGTTTTTGTCCTTTTGTTAGGAATGTCCTTATTTTTCTTTGCAGATTTTGGATGTCCGTCCTACTCCATTTTACAATTCCAAAAGAGTACTATTTAAGTTAGTCCGTAATACCCACCTTACCCTCCCGATAAATTCGGTTGTCAACTCAGCTTTCATAGTGCGATGATCAATTCCTTTAGCGTTTTATTATTTTAATTATTATTATTATTTGATCTTCAATGCACTCCAAAAAAAAATCGCTTTTCTCTAATTTAATATACTTCATATTTCTTGAAAACAAGAGAGATATTGTATATTTCAGTGTGTATTTTTTGAATTATCGGTCTTACTTAGACCATCCTCAGGGCTCAAACTCTAAAAACAAGAGAATATAATCAGTAAATAGGCTTCCTCAGTACTCACCAACCATACTAACAGTAATACTATTATAAACACTCATCTTTAACATTAAGGACTTAAAAGATAAAAATGAGGTTATGTCATACACAGTCATAGTATAATAGAGCCATTAGAAGTGTTTAAAAATCATAATATATACAAGTATGTGTGAGCTTGAGTAGAAATTATGTTTTATGAGTTCTTTAATTTCTTATTTATTACATTTTCTATGCCTATTTATTAGTAATGAGAAAAAAGGTAGAAAGGAAGAATAGTAGAAATTTTTTGATCTACAGGGTTATTGTTATCGACTATTCTGTGATATATTTTGAACACTTGGGTTCAGTGGCGTGAAATAATTTTCATTTATGGAAAAGCAATAAAATACACGAACATTAGCGTAGTTAATATATTTAGAATCAAATATCTGAAACAGAAAAACATGATCAAAATTATAACATTGTATCCCACGCAATCACAGCTCTCGGACGCTTAAACGATTTAATGATTTTAAGGAAAAAGTTTGAAAATGGTGTTGCGGTCATATACGTTGTTCAGTCTTACATTTAAATAATGGTCGGGGTTCCTTCTTATCTCTTTGTATATCCCAAGATCCTCTCTGTTGTCCAAGGTTTTGGAGTTATTATCCCTGGAGTGATATAAGATTTTATTATTATGGGTTGGAGATAAACTGTGTGTGGTAAAACTAATATTGTGACACAGAAGCCTGGAGTTTCTTAATATGTTTTTTAATTCGGATTGCTAATGATCTAACCGTTTTTCCTCTATATGTTGAAGGGCAATCTGAGCAAGAAAGCTGGTAGACCCCAATTCTTCGGTATGGAATATTAATTGTTTGTTATTGACAAAATGAGAACTAAGTTGATTTACACTCCTAAATGAAATGTTCGGGTTCTGAGTGTAATGTGTTAAAGTCCGTGCTATTTAATTAAAGCAGTAACTTAAATACAAAAATAAGAAAAATTTATCCAGGTGATTTTTATTGTAAGGGGTCGATCTGGAACCTTCTTTGGATGCCTTCTGGTTTTTACTTTCCTATATGTATTTGTCGATGACTGTATGGTCTTTACGGCAATTAGCTTAGGAATATTGACCTCGTTGTTGTCCTCCACTGACTTAGGAATGTTGAGCAATATGTAAACATAGCAGTTTATTGAGGTCATTTTATTTTGTAAAGGGTGGTTAGAATTAGAAGAAATTATATAGTCTGTTTGAGTGGGTTTTCGAAAAATTTTAAAACTGAAGAAAGTATTGGTTATTTTGACAGTTAGATCTAAGAATTTTAGTTTATTTTCAGTTTCTATTACTAAGGAAAATTTTAGAGCAGGATTGAGAGAGATTAAGGCTATTGGAAAATCAAGTCCGTTATTCGTTGTCCAGAACAATCGTAACAGTCAACCACATAACGAAACCCGTTAATTATCTTGTTCTCGGAGATCAATTTCGGAATTAATGCATTTTCCAAGTTGTCCGATAATTCAAAAAATATGTACCAGAACACACAATATCTCTCCTTTTCTTGATTTCTTCGATCTACAACCTGTTAATAACTTATTCATATTTCTTACCCTCAACAATACTTGTATTACTTAAATTTAACTATCTATTATAAGAATAAATGACAACGAAAACTTATTTACGATCCAGCTCTTTTTTTTTTCTAATGGTTTTCTATTTAAAACAATAATTTTAATTCATTAAATTTAAATAAAATCCTGAAAAAAAAACTTGTAATTTATGTGAAGCCTTGTTCTAGTTATTTTTTATCAAATTATCTTTTCTTCTTTATAAGTAATTTTTCTAAAAGAAGTTGAATTTAAATAAATTTTCACTCGGCTAATTCCACGAAGCATGTTTTGAAATATTCAAATTTTGTACATATTTTTTTTAAAGAAAGTGTGACACATTTTAAAAAGTCTATATTAATAACATTTACATTTAGAAAGTTATACAATTAACACTAATTAATAAATATTTATGATAAGCGATTTAAAAAGTATTAAATAATTTTGTATGTGATAATGTTTTATTTGTATTATTGTTGTAAGGGAACAAAAGTTTATTGTGATTTTTAATTATTTTAACATTTATTAACTCTAAATTAAATTTTACTAAATGGAAGAATTTATTTGAGTCCCTCTGTATAAATATTTGGACCGTTGAAATGTATATCTTATGTCTGGCCAAA
Source organism: Diaprepes abbreviatus (assembly GCA_034092305.1). Taxonomy (NCBI): domain Eukaryota; kingdom Metazoa; phylum Arthropoda; class Insecta; order Coleoptera; family Curculionidae; genus Diaprepes; species Diaprepes abbreviatus. The sequence continues at coordinate 9,252,872 of JASJET010000129.1, forward strand.
AACAGTCACATATCAGGAAAATATAAATCCATTAACATACTTAAACTGAAGCTCAGTTTCATTACTTTTGAAGTAGTTAATTTTTCTGTACAAAAATAACATAAACTTAGTAAATTTATGTGACACAAAATCTAAACTGTTCTACCCTCTCGAAGTTTTTAAAATAAATCTGTCAAAGTAACTTAATAGTCCTAAAATCCACAACGTTAAGGGTTAAGGTTAAGTACTAAAGTGATAACCACATGTGGCCGACCGTGAGAGAGTTTTCTTTTACTTAAACTTCCCATCATAAGAAAACAAAAGAATATTTAAATAAAATCACTAAAATGCAATATTAGTATTTGTTATTGTGTACAAAGTTCGCGTCTGTTACCCATTTTTTGCCAAATTGATGAAAATAAGAATAAGAAAATGTGAAAATCGCTAGAACTTTGGGGCTTTTTTCTATGGGTTCTTTCACGATCTTTTAGTATAATTGTAGAATAGTTATGGATCACATTTGTATAATGCACGGGGATGCATCGCGTGAGTACGTTCTATTGGTGGAAAAACACGCATGTCGGAACCAACGGGTCTAAAACAAGAGAGATTCCAAGGGATGAAAATTGAATTTGAACTTTAGGAATTATTTAAAGTTACTTATAATTTGAACTTCGTTAAAATCGGTACCGCCGTCCAGTGCCGTGGAAAAATTACGTAACGGATATAATCGTCAGGAAAGAAGGTTTTCTTTGTTTTGTTTTTCAGTTAATTCGGTAAATTAAGGGAATATCGTGTGTTATTTTAGACAAGCGTTCCGCGATTTTAATAGTGTTTGATTAAGAAATATAAACAGCTGTTTTTTCGCGTTCTATTTCTTTTTCTGTTTAGTTTTTTAGTAAGCTATTTATACGTGTTTCTTCAAAATTGGGTTTTACATTTTTGGTTAATAGAACGGCCAATAAGAGCAATTATGCTAGTTTTTTTTTTTCGTTATTGTTATTAGTTTTAAGTTTCTCTCTGTAAATATTTCGTTTTTTCTATTTATTTTTGTTAATAGACTTGGCGTTTTGAGAAACTTATTTTGTTTAATTTTAATCAAAAACCTTCACGCGACTAAACGCGCGAACGTACTGCTGCGTGAACTGTAAACAAGAGGTGTCATCTGTCCAGCTAATTAGCCGCAATGCCCGAGTCCTGGAGTTCTGAGTTATGGTTGTGGTAAGCTTAAATAACCGTAGTGTTAGGTACTAAAGCTGCAAGATAGAAGATAAACGTCCAGACTTGCAGAGTGTCTTTATTACTGTAAAATTTAATTATAGGTTATCAAAATAGCTACTAATTAATATGAGGTAGAAAAAAAATGATTATAGATGAAATGGTTAACGCTACCGCAATATATCCTTTGCAAGAGTCTATGATCAAATTCTGTCACATTGTTAGATTTAATTCGTTTATCGTAAATGTTCATTATTTTGTTAATTGTACAACCTTCTAAATGAGAACAGTTTTTACATAGACTTTTTAACATATCACACTTTCTAGTTAAAAAAATATAATAAAATTTTCACTAGATTAATTCCACGAAGCATGTTTTTAAATATTCAAATTTGATTCATTTTTTTAACTAGAAAGTGTGACACATTTTAAAAAGCCCAAATAAAAACCATTCTCATTTAGAAAATTGTACAGTCAACGCTAAATACTGAGCCTTTATAATAAACGATTTAAATTGAAATACAATACAAAGAAATTTTTATTAAGGTTTAACACAAAATATTTCAATATTTATTAAATGTTACATATTCTTATCATGAATTTGAAATACATTAAAATGTAATAAGTATTTTCAAAATTAAAATATCATGTCGTTAGTTAATACAACAAAGAATGCTTTTTACTTCAAAATATTATCAATTTCCTCGTGTGTGTGGGTATAAATTTAATATATTAGAACCAAATAGGCATGAATTTATTCACAGTTCATTAACCAAAAAATTATTTTAATTGAAGCGAGTTTAATATGAATTATTAGGTAAATTAAATTCGTTTTTACATGGAACCTAAAATCTTCAAAAACTTTTTGATTAAGCCAGAAAATTAATTACTTAAAAAAACTTTGGTATTATTTAAATTTTTACAATCAAAATTTGTGAGTAAATTATATTCATCATAAACAAATACACGGTTTTTTTGTTGCTATTGTTACGCCTTTTTGTGAAGTAGTTTAAAAAACTTTCGACATTGTTTTTGTTTTCATGATTTTCCACTAAATAGCCCGCTCATAAGGGGGTCGTTAAAAGTTAATTGCCCCAGACAAAGGGTAGGTGCTTTATTCACTGTCACCACAAACATGACCATAAACGCAATAATGGCTTTAGTGGATATGCATAATTTAAAGATATATATAAAATACATAGGATTATCTGTTCTCCGACAGTTATTGCGAAACTAACGGCTCTCACATAGTTAAACCGGGACCATTAGAAATAAATCTATTTTAAGATTCCACTCATGGTAAAAGCTCTAAAATAACTTACGCGACAATTTGTGGTTATATCTTTTAAATGATTTTAACATTCTGAATAACTATATTTAGCATGCAAAACATGATGGGTTTTGAGTTTCTGAAACCAGTAGCGTAGCGTAGGTGTCTGCCGCCCGGGGCAGCTGCAAAAATTGCCTTTCCCTCCCTTCTGTAAGAAGCAATAATATAATTATTATAAAAACAAAATATTCTATAGCGAAGGAAACTGAAACCGGAAATTTGAGAACTATCAATAAAACAAAATGTAATTATAAATACATGTTGTAAATTGTTAGATTAATCAGTTATTAAAAACAACATTAATACTTTAAAAAAATTCTTATTAAATGACTGAAAATCATAACAAATATTATTGAAATCATTTAATGTCACAACATAATAAGTATTTTTTTCATTAAGAAAATCATTTTTAACATAAATTTTAAAAACTATCAATTCCATACAAAAATAAAGTAGAAATGCGTTATTCATTTAAAACATCCTTCTTCTTCTTCAAGTGTCATCTCCTTTGAGAAGGTTGGCTGTCATCACAGGTATTCTTGTCTTTGATATTGCAGTTGTGAACAACTCAATGGAACTGTAGCTGTACCACTTTCGCAAGTTGTTTGTACTTTAATCAAACACCAGCCGTTTGATTAAAGTACAAAAGCTTTATTATTGACCAGAAAACAGACATATACAGGTTGATTGACATCCACATATCTCTGAACCAACAGGTTGAACATAATTATTGCTTCTCTTGTCTCCATTGCGCTCCTGAATCCAAACTGGAAGTCGCTATGGTCTCGTTCTATTTTTCTAAAGATTTTGCAGTATGGGAATAAAAAAGAACACCTAAGATATATCTGTAAATGTAATTTTTTTCTAATAATTATAACATCAAACTCACTCAATATAAAGAGAGCATCTCAGTATAGGTCAACATCATCACACACCCTATCTTCTCCAAATTTTCCGTCTGGAGCGATTTTAATAATCCAGTTTCCATGTATACTACTGTATGTGATTTTATCACTGAGTGTGTCCTCAATAATGCAATTGTAGCAAGTCATAAATTTGAGTTTTGAACTATTAATCTTTAATTTGATCTGCTATGATGCATAATTTTATCTATAAAAGAATTTAGTCCAAACGGTCTGCCATGATGACTATATCATATGTATAGAAGAAGTGACGCGTCGGTATCTTAGACCATTTAGCGCCTTCTACAGTGCGGTTGGGTGTATTAGATTTTGTTATAAAGACGAATGTGTTTCAGGAAGTTAAGTATACGTTTGGCCTTAGTTAGGTCAAAAGATAGGTCTGTCGTAAAATTACTGGAGATGAGGTACCTATCTCTATCGTTTCTATGTAAGGGGCCGTCAGATATAATATGCCTTATAGTTAAAGGGGGAACGGCAAGACAGCCATTGAGGGAGATCCTTGTTGTTAAGGAGGAATGTGCTACTTTAGAATTTCCAATAGCAATTCTCTTCCACACAACGTTATCCCTTCTGGATAGTTGGGGAAAGTGATAGCTTCGAGAGAAGTTTCTTTTGATATAAAAAAGTTTATTGGGGTTTTTGAGGGATTCTCAGCGAACTTGTACAATGTTACGAATGATGCTATCGATGTGTCTATTGAGTTCTTTAGAGTTAAGTAAAGTGAGGAAAGGCATTCCTTCAAGAATTGCAGACTTAGCTTGAGTGTCGGCCAACTCATTCCCATCTATGTCAATGTGGCTCGAGGCCCACATGAAGGCTATGCATAAATTACGTTGGGATCCCATTTTAAGAAGGTCGAGAGTTTGATTCATGAGATGGTGGGATGTATTGAGAACTTGGATCGATCTGAGGCAGCTGAAGAAGTCCGAAATGATTAGATATTTAGGGGTGAAGGAGTGTTTAATTACTTCTCTGATACATCGTTTGATGGCAAACAACTCACCTGGAAAAATAGGTGAAAGGTGATTGAGCCTTGTTTTGTTACATGAAAAACTGGTTACGGCAGCTGCGCTTACACCTTGATCTGATTTGGAATCATCAGTAAAAGGTAGTTTGAAGGTTTTTAACTTTGAGTTAATTAGGCTAAGGAAGTTTTGTTTAATGATAGAAGGTATAGTATGGGGAAAATCCCAAGAAGAGTAGATCTTAAGACAGATGGGGGTGGTACTGGGAATGGTTATGTTATGGAAAGTTATAAACGCAGAGGCTCTATCATTTGCGCCCAGAGTGACATTTGAAAGAGCCGGGAAATCAGAAGGATTTAGGATTTTATCATGATCTAAAAAGAAAGGCCGAGACTTGACAGACACGAAGTATTTTATAAGTAAGAAGGAAGGTCGGAGACACAAAGGGGGAGTGTTAGTAAGACACTGAAAACTGATTATTAGGGAGGTACGAAATGGACCAGTCGATAAACGTAGGGCTTAGTTCTGGATAGGGTCGAGGGAAGAGATATATGAGGGCCAAGCCGAGTCATATGCGATACAACCATAGTCCAGCTTGTGGAAAATGATGGAATTATATAGTTTGACTGAGCCCCAAGTGGTATGGAGAAAAACTTTAATATGTTAAGCTCCTTAAAGCATCGAACTTTAAGGGAAGCAATGTGGGGTCGCCAGTTGAGCTTGTCATCAAATATAAAGCCAAGAAACTTAAGTTGGCTGTGCATAGGGAAATGTCAATGGTTTAGTGAGATAGTGTTTAGTTTTAAACAGCTTTAATTTTTACAAAAGTGAGTGACCGTCGATTTAGTCTGACTGAACGTAAAACCTGTCTTCATTGCCCGTGATTGCGGTTTTAGAATGTATAGTTGGAGTTGCCTTTCACAGGTGATAGATGATTGTGAAGCAATATATACATACATACATATATATATATATATATATATATATATATATATATATATATATATATATATATAAGTTGTCAGCGTGGAGTCTTGCCGAAATGGAGGGAGGAATGAAATCATCATTATAAAGAAGACATCCAAAACCAATTTATCACCCCATTTTATTGTTTTTTCCAAAAGATATGTTTTTTAATTACTCATACATTTTGAGAAGAGTCTTTTAAAATCTTTTCATTTGTAATTGCCAAATTCTCTTTTTTCTTGCTGGTAAGATAACAACTATTTTTATTAAGTTCCCATCTTCTCTTCATTACTATTTTTTTTTCTTAAAGCGAATCAAATTTATATAAATTTTCTACCGACTATCAATAAAATTTTTAAATCTACAAACAGCGAAAGACATTTCTGTAGTAATAATGTTAGATAAAAATACTTTTTTATTGATAAATAATACAAAAATATTTATTCTCAATTGGAAGTGATTTAAGAAACTCACCCTCCTAACTTTTTATTAATATCTTTATACCCCTTCAGCTGACTTCTTAAAAGTTTTATTGTGTAAATTAATTAAAGCAAACAAAGAAGAGTTCCCATATTAACTTCCCACTGCCAACTGGAATTGTGCCATGGAATAATTTAAAGATGTATAGAACAGATAGGGTGTATATGTTCCCCAAAATCTATTGTTAAACAACTCTTACAGAAATTAGGTAAATAATGACGAATGGATCCATATAATACATCCATAAATGAAAGTACTAAATTAATCCTTGTACTGAGAACTTTGCAGTTAAATTAATACACTTGAAAGCTTGAAAACTATTGAAAAGAAAAAAGTAACTTTCTTTTTCACCATTATATAGATAGATATTAGACTATTCAGTGTAATTCCTAACTTATTCGCCAGAAAAAAATGAAAAACATGATCTCATATGCATCAATTGCCTGTTTTGTGTAAATACTTATATATCTAAAAAATAAGCACATGTAGTCACAGTATATTGCTATAAACTTCCACTCTTTCGGTTATTCCAATCAAGCATATATTATTGCGTTACTTTAAATTAATACATTTATTAACCAATTAGTTGTTCTTAATCACAACTTTATCCCTAACCCAATAAAACTGGAGATTTTGAAGGGCTATATTCTTAAACTTGCGCCCCCTACAAATTATTGATAGTAAAGCTCAGAGTAGATTAGAAAAAAACAGTGTGTGCACAAAATAAAAGTCAAAAAGAATAATAAAAAATGTATTAACATTAAATATATATATATATATATATATATATATATATATATATATATATATATATATATATATATATATATGATCGGTTATTAACACCTAGTCGTTCAAAAGTTATCACAAAATCTGTATAAAAAAAGTTCAAATTCTTTTAGACGTTATTAATAAATAAGTATTCTTAAACTTAAAAATATGTACTGTTTATCTTTTTTAAAATTCACAAACGTATTCAGATATTAAATATTACAATAGTAATAAAATAAGATAAAAAAGTTGGTCAGACGTTAACCGCATACAAAGAACAATGATATGTTTTTATAAATAAAACGGTACTGTCTTTTTGCTAGTTATATCAAAAATATGCCTGAGGATAAAAAGAGATTAAAGATATGTTTTAGTATTTAAGATAAAGACTATTGCTTCAAGATAATATGTTGCTAAAGATTTATATAAGATAAATTACCTTTTACTAAGACATGCCAAGATAAGATAAGAAGAATAGTCTAGCTCCTTAAATTTAGAACATACTGTCAATGCAAAATATTAAAAACTGGCAAAGTTATAAGTCTGGGACATACAGATGGAGAAACGGACATACTCATAAACATAACGACACCATTAAAGTTGTTAAAATCAAGACAATAATTTCATAAATTAACTGTAATCGAAACTTGTACTAGTTGTTCTCTAACGTTAGTAGTGACTTATTTCATTGAGTTTTTATTTGGGGCCCGTTTCAAAAACTTTACTGAGAGATAAAAATTTCTAGGGTTATTTTTTAAATTTTATTTAGTTATATTAATTCAACGTTTTGCCCGGATTTAATTTTAATAGTTTTTCACCTAAATACCTGCTTATAATAGGATCATTAGAAGTCAATTAAAATAGACATGAAGAGGGTGCCGTATTAATCCCTGTCACGAACTTATAATAATGACAGTATAATCCAAAATTACAGTTCACTGCGTATTCATATGAGTTTAATTTGAAGATATATGAATGGAATAAGTTTATACATGCTTCAAACTCTATTGTTGAAATACTCCCATATATATTTCAGTTGAGTTAATTACAAATAGACGTGTTGTTACAAAATTCCATTGATATAATAATTAATTACTGTTTAAAATTAAACCTTTAGAGGATATTATTTTATTTTGTAAGGCAATGAAATTTTTATGGTTGTTTGCTATTATATCCTTAAACAGTTTTAAACAAAATTTAAAGCAATCTAGGATTTTCCTAAATTTCGATGCTCTGCTTGTGAAAATTACTTGGTTCAATGGTTAAAACAACACATTTTGCATCTTGATATGCTGTCGCTCCAGTTGGTGTGAATAGTTCATTTGCTAAATTTATTTTGACTTTTAATTTTACCTATTCGTATATTCTAGAACTTCCTCGTTTATTCTGTCACTGCTTTTTAAATAAATTTTGTAATTTTATTATTTTATTCATGATATTACTGACCTATTTAATAAAAGCGATTTTATCGAAATAATTATTTTAAGAGCTGGAAATATTTTTAGACATTTATTATAGATGTAGATATATAGATTATAAAGAGAAAATAAAATTTCCTCATAAAACGTGTACCTATAAAGGAAAGTGCGAAATCAACTACGATATAAAAATTTCCCGGATAATTTTCGGTATTAAAATAAAACCAGTTGGAACATGGTTTACTGCTAATCGAACAGGTTTATAAAAATCACGTTCGGGAATGTTTAAATACGGTGAGTGCCATCGCATTTGCAGGTCTAATATTTCCTTTTTTAGATCTTGCCTTCCACAAATGATCTAAAATATTGCGTAAAACGAATAGTTTTATGTGTGAATACAAAATCAAATTTACAATATTGTTCCGGACGGACGATCTTCGAACACATTCTATAATTTCAAAAGCTTTTATGGTCAACTTTACAATTTCTGACACTTGTCAAACATTTCAAGTTATATCGACGATGTCTTGAACTAAACTGTCCCTGAAAGCCGATCTGTACCCTTTATATACCCTTTTGGTCGATACCAGAAGATTACGGATCTTTCTAGAAGGGTTTTGATACTACACGGTGTCACGAAAATAAGAAAAATGAGTAATCTGGCGATTTCTTACCTTCTTTCACAGACGTTCTATGTTAAAAATAAAGAAAAAGAATTTTCAAAAAAGTTCCAGACCCTCTTTCATTAACGTCTCCTGATAAAATTAACTAAGGTAAAATTAATTAAATAATTAAATGAATTATGAAATTGTAGGAAATAAACCTAAAATCCTACAAACTATAAACTTAAAATAATACTGTGAAATGTTTAACTCTATAAAGTATGTAACATTGCCCCTTTCCAAGCCTTGATCATCCCGATCAACCTTCTTGATCTTGATAATGGGCCTCTATTAAGATGCATGATTTTCATCTTCGCATGAGGGTTTTTCTGAATTCGATACACCAGATCATTTAGTCGAGTCACTGCGTTGTACGGACCTTCCTATGACTTTTGAAGCTTTGGTGAACGCCTTTGGTTCTTTCCGGATCGTATAAACAATTTTTTTTATCAACCATGAATCCACCAGTACTGGCTTTGATGTCATAGCGGGTCTTCATTATGTCACTTTCTATTTGTAATTTTTGACGGACTTCTTCGTGTAAGACCTGAAGCTTACTAAGTTGGTTGGAGTAGTCTTCCCAAGTTGCTTCAAAATCAGGTGGACGTCCAGTAAGTAAATCGACTGGAAGACGTAATTCTTTTCCAAAAATTATGCTAGCAGGTGTTTTTCCAGTGGTTTCGTGAATGGCTGAACGATAGGCTCGTAAAAATGACCGAATGCATTTATCTCAGTTATTTTGTTGTTCGTTTACTTGTATTCAGAGGTAATTCTCCAACCATTCCATCTGACTGTGATAGGGGTGTTGTTCTAGTCTTGTGGATTTTGAGAAGCTTTCAAATATTCATAAAAACGTCAAATTCAAAGTTTCTGCCTTGATCAGAGTGTATCTCTCCTGACACCCCATATCTACAAATCCACTGTTCAAACAATATTTTGGCAACGGTGGTGACTTTTTGATTTGGTATCTCATATACTTCTAGCCATTTAATGGAGTAATGCATAGCTACCAAAATATAGCGATTCCCGGATTTACTAATAGGAAATGGTCTTGCTATGTCTATTGCAATTCTTTCAAAAAGTACTCCTACATTGTACTGCTTCATTTTACCATAACTACTGGTCCTTGGTCCTTTACTGGTAGCACAGTCAGTACAGGGTTTCTACCAATCTTTTACATCTGCTCAGCTCCCCAGCCAATAGAACCTCTCTCGAACTTTTTCAAGAGTTTTCATAATCCCTAAGAAAATCGGAAAACTTTGGTTTCTAACTTTTATTGAGAATCAGATTCCTTAAAGATGATGCAGAGTGCTAGCAGAACAGTAGTTAGATCCACCTTAAGACAGTGGAAAAAGGTTCATAGAAGTATTCCTGCATTTCAGTCTGCCGAAACTCAAGCGGCCCCGATAGAATAACTTGAGAGCCCACTTCTTACACCAATTTGTGCCGGACAGCCGATTTTTGAACCCACTCTATGATTTTAAAAACTTTTATTTTCAACTTCACAGTTTCTGACACTTGTCAAACACTTCAAGTTACATGGACGATATCTCGAACTCAACTGTCTAGAAAAGCCGATCTGAACCATTTATATACCCTTTTGGTCGATACCAGAAGATTACGGATCATTCTAGAAGGATTTTCATACTACATGGTGTAACGAAAATAAGGAAAAGCAGTAATCTGGCGATTTCCAGACCTTCTTTCATAGACATCTCCTGAGGAAATGAACAAAGAAAAAATTAATTAAATAGATAATGAAATCGTAGAAAATAAACCGAAAACCCTACAAACTATAAACACAAACTAATACTATGAAATATATAACGCTATAAATATCGTGATAATATTTCTATTTTGCACTTCAATACAGTGGGAAAAATGGACAAAAGTCTGCATCAGATACAAAAATTTTAATGGATCCTGATAATTTTTTTTAAATTACTCAAGACAACGTATTCTAACGATACATATATGAACCCAAAATCTCTGGATCAGCGAGTTTCCGAATTTGCTCTTGTTTAACGAAATTGGGGTTTGTGGGTAAGGCTTTTGATCTTTTTACATTTCTCTTCGAACCATTTCCTTTTCACTTTCAGATTTAATTTTTAATCTTAATGTTGATTTATTTATAATGTTCTTTGTTTCTATACCAACCTGCTCTCCTGGAATCCGTAAGTGATAAAATTTCATCAGTCATCCATCCCTTTTGTTCCTGTGGTTTTTCTTTTTGCAGATTGTAGTAGAGCTTTCTTAATTGTGCACCAACATGTATAAATACCGAAGTTTCTTCTATCCTCATCCTTCCCAATTCCTCTTAGATTTAAGTGTATGTTTCGTTCTACCTGCTGCCCAACTGTTTTTTCATTTAATCGTTTACTAATTGATTTTCACTGACATAAAACATTTTGAAAAGATCTTTCATCACCTGACTCTATTTGGCAAACTGCCGAAAATGGAAATTAAGAGAATTACAGCATATTCCTTGTTGTTGTAGGTTTTCTTCTTATATTTAATTAAAATCCTGTTTATTTTTCAAAATTACATAATTATTTACATAACTTCGCAAAATCTTTGCTATAATGCTACCTGAGAGTAAATATAAATTATTTTTACCCAAGTTAGACTTATGCAAATCACTTAATTTATTAAACATACCTAAAGTTTGTTTACCATGCTAAAATAAATTTTAATCACCGGTGGTCGAAAGATATACGTCATATCCCTTCTCATGTTTTACTAAATTATACCTATATTATTTATACATGTGGAATAGTAGCATCTTATGTTGTAAACAAACCTGTACAATATACTTGGTTGGATAGTAAATTTTCGTGTTGACGGTTTATTACAATGCTTTCCTTATCAGTTGCCTTCAGCATAGAAGGAGTTGTTAAATAATACCACTAGGGCCGGCTTTGAACCTATAAGTATATTAAATCATACAAAATGGCCTTTCCTAAGAAGCGTCGCATTAGCTTTTTAGAAAATGTTTTTAGTTTAATACTTAGTGTAAAAATAAACTATTTTTAATACATGAGGTGAGTAAGTTGAGTAATGAAACTGGCAACGTAGCGTTCGATCTAGCAACACTTGGAAACAAACACCTAGGTGCACTCCAATGAATTTGACAGCTAATCTGCTAACAACGTAACATCAACAGTTCTCAGTTTATTGAATTAATATTTTATTTATTTATTATTATTTTTTTTTTTTGATTCTAAAATTGATATTCTGTCGTCTTTGTGTTTTTGCATAATTTTGTGAATGCCGTTTCTCGGATAATGTATGCTGTTGTGGTAATAATTACAATACTTTATAGCTAATTTGCGATTGTAATTGTTGGTCCTAAATGCGAAAATGATGATAAAATCTTGCTTAAAAATTAAGGTTTTTGGATTTATGATTTTTTCCGGAAAAATGAGTGAGTATTTTAATCAAGTTATTTTAAAAAGTAATTTGTAATATACAGAAGTGTGACATTGCCAAATTTATGTTTTTCGCATAAGTTAGAGAATTGTGCACAATCTGGCAACACTGCGTGAGGGTGTCTAGAGATGATAAGTCACCAGAAGGTCTCTATCCTCTAAAGCTTAAAATAATGGAAGTATCTATTTGAACCCATATAATTCCAAATTTCACTCTGTCCCGTAGCCGAATCTACTTAAAAAGGGTGTTTTTATAGAGGTATAGAACTTTAAGTTGGCAACCTTTTTTTAACTGGCGGCCATTTTGTCAGCTGTCAAGTGATTTATGTTTAATTCGGTTTGGCATTTCAATGAATAGACGCTTCCAAATTGTGCAAATTTATTTTGAAGATCATGTTCTGTTCGAAATACGTATCGCGCACTACGTCCATTTTACGGTCAACATAGTCGTCCATCAGAGCAATTAATTCGATTAACTATGGAACGTTTTCGCACCACGTTTACTCTAAATGATAATACGCATCCACAGAGACGTCGTACAGTGCATTGCTGCTGTAGAGCGTAGCGTAGAGGAAGACCCGAATCAGTCTATCCGCCATCGTGCACAGGAATTGGATATGTGTCCATTCACTTTATGGAAGATTTTGCGGAAAGATCTTGGTTTGCGTGCTTACAAAACTAACTCGTGCAAGAATTGAAGCCACATGATCACCTAGCAAGGCGTAGATTCGGTGAATGGGCCCAAAACAAGATTGCCGTTGATCCCGATTTTCATAAGCGAATTTTGTTTAGCGATGAAGCTCACTTTTGTTTGAATGGATACGTCAATATACAAAACTGCCGTATTTGGAGTGATGATAATCCTCAAGTGTATGTTGAGACACCGTTACATCCAGAAAAACTGACTGTTTGTTGTGCTTTATGGGCTGGTGGAATCATTGGTCCGTACTTCTTTAAAAACCATGCTGGTCAGAACGTTACAGTCAATGGTGACCGCTATAGAGCCATGATTACTGACTTTTTCGTTCATCAATTGAACAACCATGATGTGCAAGAGCTGTGGTTTCAACCGAAAGTACGGGACGGCTATAAAAGGAGCTGGCGGCAGTCGTATCATCAGTATTGGTGGAGAACGATTGTGGTCAGTAATAAACTGTATCTGCAAATAAATTCACAAATAAAACAAAAATTATCTAGAAAATCTATCATAATTCTGACATCTAATTCATTTCAACCATACAAAAATTAGTAGAAAATGTCCTGTTTTACCAAACTGCATGATCTCGCAGAATTGTGTAGTCAGACATCATCAAAACACAAATCTTTCTATAATGTGCTGTGTTTGTTAAATTATTTTAATTAATTCTTATAATATTTTAAAGTGTGGATCTTTCACTAATTTAATTTTATAATTATGACTGACATATATTTACATTTACCCTCGATTTTAATTGGACTGGGCAAGTGTAAACATAAAACTTGGGTTAAGGTAAACGTTTTGATTGCATGTATAATTAATATAAACTGTAAGTTGTTAAACTATTTTACAGTTTGCATTGCATTAAATGGCTAGAAGCTATTTTATAAACCATAAAATTGAGGAAGAGTATATTTTATCAATAATTTGATTATAAAATTATATAGCAGTTTTGTCTAAAGTTCTGGCATAAATATTTAATTATTTATTAATTACATTTAACCGAATATTCAACATTTAAGATCTCTCCCCTAGGGGAGCTACTAAGAGTACACTTTCCGGGCTCAAATCGATATGAGGGCGAATCTAAAGAACGGAGACTCACCTTAGCACATCATGACTACAAGTTAGTTAAAACAATAGTGACATATGAAAGGGTGAAATGGTCAATGGAAACTTTTGCCCCTTTCAAGTCACCTGGTAAGGATGGTATATTTCCAGCTTTATTACAAAATTCCTCCGATATTATAATAAGCTAGCTGGTGAAACTATTCCACTCATGTTTGACCTTGGGTTACACACCGATGGCGTGGAGGGAAACAAAAGTAGTCTTTATTCCCAAGGTAGGAAGAACAGACTACACAAATCCTAAGTCTTTCTGCCCTATCAGCCCGACCAGTTTCTTATTAAAAAAACTGGAAAGTTTGGTGGATCGGCACATTAAAGAAAGAATAATGGTGCAATATCCCTTACATTCTTTGCAATTTGCCTACCAGGCAGGAAAATCCACAGATGCGGCGCTACACCGACTCGTCACAAGAGTTGAAAGGGCGCTGTTGGGTGGACGATCTGCCTTAGGTACCTTTATCGATATCGAGGGGGCATTCGACAACACGTCTCACGATTCGATATGCAATGCTCTACAACGGCGAGGCTGTGAACCGACAGTAGTCGTATGGGTCAGTACAATGTTAACTAAGAGAATAATATATGCTGAGCTTAACAATGTAATTGTTAAAGCACTGTCAAGTAGGGGCTGTCCACAGGAAGGAGTTCTGTCGCCCTTGCTGTGGAGCCTTGTAGTGGACAGCCTGTTGAGTGAACTGAATGATGCCGGTTTGTATACACAGGCCTATGCTGATGACTTGGTCATTTTGTGCCCTAGTCGTCATGTCTGGGACCTAGAGGGACCAATGATGCGGGCCCTCCGGATCACGGAAGGATGATGCCGCAGGGTGGGGCTCGGAATAAATCCGGACAAGGCCGAGCTAGTGCTCTTTACAAAAAAAAGAGGAAAATGGGGAGACTTCCCACAATTGTATTGATAGAAAGGACTCTTCAACTTAAGAGGACAGTTAAATACCTGGGAGTAATTCTGGACTCACAACTGAGCTGGAATGATCATATTGAGGCTCGAACCAAGAAAGCCATATGTGCTTTCTGGGCTTGTAAACGAGCCTTTGGGTGTACATAAGGACTGACACCTAAAGTGTTATTTTGGATATACACTATGGTGATCCGCCCCATGATAACGTACGCCGCTATTGTATGGTGGCATAGTACAACAAAAGTACAACAAAGCGCAAACACATTCTTCAACTTGACAAAGTTCAGAGAATGGCTTGTGTGGGAATATTGAGTGCGATGAGGACTGCTCCCACCAGGGCTCTGGAATTCCTGGTGAACCTGCCTCCTTTTCACTTATACATAGAGAACGAGGCCCTGAAGACTGTTTATCGTCTCAGTTGCCTGGGACATCTTGGAATTGAAAGAGGCGGTGACTCAGGTGTCTGAGAAAGTGTGATGGAGAGGTTTTCATCACTCCCCATGCGAACAGACTACATGATGCCGTTTTTAAAACCCAACCTCTCCCTGGAGATACTTATGCCAAGTAGAGAGGATTGGGAGGGGGAACAAAATCTTCCGAAAAATGGATACTGGTGGTATACTGATGGATCTCGACAAAATGAAAGAGCTGGAGCCGGAGTATTCGGCAAGACAACAGGAGTCAGAGAGTACTACGCTCTCGGACAATGTGCGACAATTTTCACAGCGGAAATTTATGCTATTCTGCAGTGTGCCCATCTCTGTGAGAGGGACATAGACAGGAATAGAGTAATAAATATATGCTCAGACAATAAGGCTGCGATATGGGCACTGAAGTCAAGTGTCGTGACTTCGCGACTGGTGTCTGAATGCAAGGATGTACTAAATGGTATGATAAGGAAAGGCTGCACAGTCAGACTCGTATAGATCCCGGGTCACTCGGGCATACGCGGGAATGAGGAAGCAGACCGTCTGGCAAAGTTGCTATTGGATTGAAATCGTTGCTGGAAAGCAAATTTATTGAATCATGGAGAGGAGCTCCTGGAATGAGGTGTGCTAAGGAACATATAACGGGGCCTAGCGCACTAGGCAGGATATTGTCACCTCCGGGGCCATCATCATAGAATTGGTGTCGAGGGCGACCCGACATGCAGATGGTATTTAGAGAAGGATGAAACTGTTGACCATATTCTCAGAGGGTGCCCAGCACTCAACGAACTGAGACAGAGATATTTCGGAGATATAGTTTTGTTACCGGAAGCAGTTAGGCAAGTTCAAATAACGAGGCTGTTTGGATTCGCAAAGGCGATCGGCCTCGAATAACCTACAGATATGGTGGGATGTAAAGGGCCTAATGGAGGCCTAGGCATCGATGATCTAGTATCATCACCCCTTTTTCATTCATTCATTCATTCACCCAAGATCTCTCCAAAATGTTTAAGCTTGGCATCTGCATACTATTGTGGTAGGTATGCAATTAATATAAAGGGAATTGAGGTCTTAGAAAAAAACCATGAATATCTCCGGTTTAGAGGAGATACGAAGTCAAAATAAAAACTATTTTAAGCATTCTGATAGTCAATTTTCAATATTAATAAATCCTGTTAAATTTACTTTTAATGAAAGCCACATGATTCTAAAGCTTTGTTTTCTTGCACAATATGTCACTGGGTGAGTTTTCTGTCCAAGTTTTTACCAATTTTGGTCAAAATGCTTCAACTTGAAGTCATGCTTTATCTATAATGTATGAATAAATATTATTATAAAAATATTTTTAAAGAGTGACGAGGAATTTTGGCTCTCTACTTAAAATATAAATTGGGATAGATAAATGTATAAACTTCATTTGTATATGTCGGATTTGATGACATGTCAAAATCCTTTATAATTACTCTCTTAACTTTACATCCTTAAAAATTAATTTTAAGCACAATCATCCAAAAAGAAAAAACTTTTAAACAGCACATAAACCCTTTTTTCGGAGTTTAAAATTTAGTATTTTGTTGAAGGAAATTAAATAAATAAATAAAGTAGGTCTTAAACTATTTATATTTTAAAGCATCAAATTCATCCTTTGTGACAGGATTTGATCGCAGACTTCTGCAAATGGTATACTTTGGTAGCGTAGGGCCAGTGGGCCTTTAATCTCCTGCTGTGACATATTACTTTGTAGCTATTTTAAAATTCCATAAATAATTATCATAAAGACAATGGCTCTCAGGTTGTTCCTCTTAATTTTTGCAGATTTGGTGCTAAACAACAACAGGTTATTTAAAATTTACCATTACCATCAATCACAAATTCAGAACTCAGAAAAAGCTGCTGTCTAACTGGCCAGGTGACATCTCTTGATGTGAATATCTCACAACAGCGCTACGCAAATTTATTCGCGTGAAGGTTTTTAATCAATTAACAAAACAAGTCTCTCAAAACACTTAAATCTATTAACAAAAACAAATAGAAAACAAAATTATATTAAATGAGAAACTTAAAATTAGGAACGTTTAACAATTCCAAAATACTACACTAATTGCTTCTGTTGGCTGTTCTATTGTTAAAGAAAATGTAACAACCCAATTGAAAAAAAAAATAAAAACACGAAAAAATAGCAATTTAAATTGTTTAAACAAAGAGTACAAAATCCGCCCTTTTACCCAGTGAAATAGAAACAGGATATTCCCTTAAATCCCCCACAAAAAAATAAAACAAAAACAAATAAAACCAGCATTTTCGCCGAATATGCACGACACGTAATTTTCTAAGGTCAGTTGCCAATGTTGTAACTGAAGTTAATTATTTCTTAAAAGGCCAAACATGCATTTCTCCAGTACCCCGCGAGTTTCCTCAGTCGTATATCCAGTAAGGCTGAATTTTATTCCCGGAAATTCAAGTAGTTTGTCTCATAGGGCGTCAGCTGTTTTACGCCAGATAATTAATTCCCGAATTGATCTTGATCAGAGCATCTTAATCTTTAAAAAAAAAGGGTTAATGTAACTATTCTATATTTTTTATAACTAAAAGAATAATAAAATAATCACGGGAACAAAAACTGAATATCATTTTATCCATTTCGATGGTATTTAAATAATTCCTTATTGCATTCAGGAAAAACAGTAGCTATACTAATTCTTTGTACATGTTGTCAAACGATATATTCCATTATAGTGATTTTACTTCATTATTCTTTTGTTTCCTAATAATGGGAAAATCGTTCAATATTTTAATACATTTTTACGGTATTGCGGTGTAGATACCACATGTTAAGACCTCCCTCGTCACTTACCTCTTCGGTTTTAATTACATAATCAGAGGGTACAATCTTTTTAGTTTATGTCGTCATAAATTATCAGGGTTTATGTATTTTTAAGAAAACATTTAAACGACTCAATAAAATTGAGTTTAAACTTAAGAACGATAATTGATTTATTTTTCTTTTAGACTTTCTTGAGTGGTAATGTAAGACGCATACTATCTCGTCCCTATGGTTAAAATTTATCTACAGAATAAATATTTAATTACTCATTTTATTGGAACATACTTCATTGATCAATATAAAATAACTAATACTTGTTCCATTACACCTTTACATATTCAGCAGTCTAAATAGCTAATTGTTTCACACACATTTTTTGCCAAGTGATTAACTGTTTTTCATCAGTAGCGCCAGTAATATATGCTAGGGATTTATTCCAAGCTTCTTCTATCTGATGTAGATTGAGACCATCACCAACTTTTCATAAGACATGTGTCTACTCAATTCAGTTCAATGGCATCCAACTTGCAGTGGCAAGTAACAGTAACAGCAAAACCTTATCACTATATTCCCGCATCATTTCAGTCTGGGAATGAAAAGACACTTTGACCAGCGCAATTAATGCTGGTTCATCCAAGTTTTTATCTCATCCACTTCTGACAAAGCCTCTAATCTATATTATCTTTCTAGTAAGCCCTTTTTGTTTCAAAAGAAGAGTTCTTACTGAGTTTTCTTGTCATAATTTTGCTCCATTTTCATTAAAAAAACAATATTAATCTAGAAAAATAACTTTTCGAAATTTTGAACCACAGCTTTCAATGAATTTTTTTAAATGACTAGTTCACTTGCAAATATCATCTGTTGCATTCCTTTCTGTAACAAGCACCATGATCTATCTCTTATTTTTAATATAGCTGATTCTCTTAAAACTTGAAGTCACACATAATATTCATCACATCCATTTTTATACATTTCTCTAAAGTCTCAGCTTTCGTTTTCCTTAATAGCCGTTGTATTTCTTCATTGATCTACATCTATATATTTCATGAGTACTCCTTAGAGCAGATCTTAAATTAGTTTAAATATTTCCGAGTCTCTTTCTTTAATAGATTCACGTTTCGATACCTTGCCGGTTCTAGTAACATGTTTTAGTTCATTTTCAAGATAATCACTCAGACTGAGAACCATTTATTTAGCAGGGAAGTAGGTATAGTAAAATATGACGCTGAAAGAATGGTGTATAGAGTATAAATACCATTCATATCAGTTTAAAATAATGCAACATTTACACCCTGCAGATGATGAGCGCCGAGTAACGTTTTGTCAGTGGCATTTAAAACAAATTCGTACCAACCAATCTTTTGGCAGATTTGTCAGCTGGTTTCACGTATGTTATTTTTCAAGCGCAGGAATCACAATACGAGGCATTGGTATGCAGAAAATCAATATTTAATTTTCGAAAGGGTACAACAAGGGCACTTCGACATTGGTGTCTTGTGTTTTATTTTGAACCGAAGCCTAGCCTACAGGATGTATGAAAGGGATCTTACAGCACGTAGATACCTAGTAATCTTTGAGAAAATTCCAGAATTGCTTGAAGATATTGCATTGGCCTGTTCTGGAAAATAACTTTCCTCAAAGATAGATAGGTGCCAATGGGCCAGTGGGATGGCCCCCTCGATCTCCTGATCTTTCCGTTTTGGTTTTTTTCTGGAGTTTTATGCAAAATCAAATGTATGACATGACATGAATCTAAAGCGAAATTTCTTGAGGCAATTGAATAACAAATCTATTTCGATATTGCATTAGAGAAAACATCCGTAATTTTGAAAACCATCTTTAAAAAAACTCTTGGTTGCTTTTGGTTTCAGGGTTCTTTTGTTTTTGTTACTTTAGTTTTATGAAATAATGTTGTTCTTGTTTCTTTGCAATCAAATTTCAATATTCTGATTTTATAATAACAGTGTCGTTTAAAGTAAAAAATGTAATAATAATTAAGTGTTTATAATTGAAAATATATAAAAACGTTTAAATTAACTTTTAAAGTCTCTAATTTTTAATATAATTATTTTTGTCAAAATTTGGTATTTGTTTCTTATAAATTGACCGTGGTCTACTGTTACAAATAAAGTAAACTATTGAAAATATCGAATTTTGACTTTGTTTTTCAAAATAAAATAAAAACATTACATATTTTTAAAAAGCCTTAATATAATTATACTTAATCCATATCTAAAAAACAGGGTGTTCTATTTAAAAATCATAAGTTTGGTTAATATCTCAAAAACTAAACTTTTTAGAAAAAAACTGACTACGCCACTGAACTCTATGTAAAAAACTCTACAAAAATTCGTTTTTACGTTTTTGATAAATTAACGCATAATAAAAATACGAGATGTGCCTAAAAACCAAGATTTTCAAAATCGCCCTGTAGATTAAAAACTAAGACAGCCATGACAAATTTGACACCGGAATCTTTCGTTTCATTAAAATGTAAGAAATTAAAGTGAAAATCGCAACACTCTATCTAATAATAACTCCAATACACCCAAAAAATGCCGAAAATGGGACACCCCGTACATAACAAACAGCTACATTTACCCATTAAACAAAATTACTGTTGTCCAGTGTAAAGCGACTTTATCTCTCCGACAGCTACCTTCCATTTTTATTAAATAGATATTCAGTTAAAAAATATATGCTTCTTCAAAATAAGTTTTGATGAAACAAATCAACTAAGAAATACTAGTCTCCAATTTAAAATTATTTTAGTAATTAATTACTACATCTCTGTTTAAGAAATATAATTACTTAACCCCAATTCCGGACCCAGGACGCCTCTCACATATTTCACCACTAACATAATTGATTGTGGTCTGGGGCTTAATTTTGTAGGGATTAATATTTTCTATCTTTTGGCAAATCTCTGGATAAATAAAATAACTAAGACATTTTTTGTCATTTAATATACAGTTTTGTGATTGGTTATTACAGCTGAGATTAAAGGATATAATTAAATTCCGGCATAGGACCCAACATATTTCTAGTCCAAATATTTTGTTATTAACCTGATGTACCCTTATTTCTATCCGACATGCCTAAAATATTTTTTCATATCGCTCGGTAATAATACTTTATTATTTCATTTCTAGTATTACAGTAAAACCATTATTTTGAAAATAGCTTATTGCGTTTCAATAAATAATTTCTATTGGAAGTCTTCTAATGCAGTTTCCTAGTCAGAACCATAAATTGAATACAAATATATTTATTCTGGTTGGAAACCTATTAGTATTGTATATTCTATGTTACAAGCAAGTAAAGTTAAATTTATTTCTTGTATTGTGATGTATTAGTGTACTTTTTTCTTTCCATTCGTATTTTCAGTGTAAGAAGCAGGGTAGTACTACACGTTTGCGACGCTGTTCACGACGCCTCGTTCTCAAATTCTTGACGCATCGTGCCTAAGATCCACCACGCTGTTCGCGGCGCCTTGTACCAAAACCTCAACCTGCTAACAGTACACTTGCTGTGTCTGTCACCCAGCATCGATCGGCAGTAGGCGGGGTCTCTACATGGGGCGGCGGTGATAAATGTCGGGGCGGCAGTTTTAAAGCGCCCTTATTAACGGACATCGGAGGGCACCCTGCGGTAAAATACATTCCTGGTCATTAAGGAAACAAAACCGCCGGCATGCAGTGTGTGTATATAGGTGACGTTAAAAAGGAAAGAAAGGAACCAACGCTGCCAATACTTGTAAGGGTCCTCATCAGCATCGGTAGGATGGAACGACATTGCCCCTACTTACAAGGGTCCTCGACAATGTCAACCAATAGCGGTAGGAAATTAGTAAAGGAACCGACACTCAACGTACTTATAAGAGTCTTCGATAGTGTCAGTTGGATGACACAACAATGCTTGCCATTAGCAGGGTAGGACGTAAGGAAGACAATGGATGGTGGAACATCATATACAGACAAACCCAGCCCCACCTACATTGCTAGTCCGGGAAGTTGCGGTTCGACGGAAAACGCAAACAGTACGTTGGGATTATGGATCCAAGTGGATCTTAGATAGGATATTTTCCATCTTTCAGATCTTCGTCTTTCTCCTATTTTACCTTTCATAATCAGTTTCAAAGCATAATTCATCGTTTAACGTTTACTAATGAAGTACATCTTGTATCTGACCTTTACGATGATGATTCTCCAAATTTTAAGCCAACGGACTTTGTCTCTGGTTAGGGATCATATAGAAACAATAAAAATAAGTCCAGTCTAATGGAATTTATGAGCGCACCTGAAAACATCCTCTTTGCGACTTCAAGATTCAGAACTCGAATAAAAAAGTTTATTTATGTCGTGGTTTAAAACCACGGAAGGACGCATTTCTGATAAATAGCCAAGAGTGCAAAGTTGATTTGGATTACCATTGCAATTACATAGATACGGATACAAGTATTATCTTTCAAGTGCAATGCATCTAGCTTAAAATTAATTAGAAAGAATTTATCATTGTCCAATTTTTTGATAAAAATATTTTTCTATTGTTATTGGTACATATTCAATATTTTCAAAATAGCCTTTGACTGTGTTTTTTTACCAAGAATGTTGATTTTCACGCCGATCTGTGAAGATACATATCTATTGACATGCTATCACAAAAACTAGCCAGATCACCTTTATTAGTTGAACACGCTCTAACCCGCTGTGACACTTCTTCATTATTTTTTATCAGTAAAAATCTGTTTACGATATCCCAAAAATGATATTACACGAGGAACTTCGAAGCTTATCTCGCATAAAGGATTTATCCTTAGCTATCAGCATTTTTGTATCCTATCTAGATGACCCAAAAAGAAATAAAAGCTATTCGCACTGACATCAATTCTTTGATTTGGTGACCGAAAAAAATTCAAGTATGAACTAACTTCCTCCATTCAAACCGGTTATGTTGAAATACATTTTGAGAGTTCTTAGATAAACTGAAAAATGAAAGCAAGCAATGCTTATACCCATTTCTTCGAAAAATGTTCAAGAGTATGGCTACTTCAAGTTAAATATTACGAAGTATTTAAGGCAATAAAGATACTGCAAAATATATTGGCTCCTACAATAGAAAGAATTGTTGAAATACAAGGATTGCTTATGTCTTGCGATTATAATGAATTGAGAGAATAAGTGATTAGGTTTTATGTATTTAAATATTTGTTTACGAATGTTTTTTCATAAGATCCTAATTTACAAATTATAAAATAAAATGTACAAGTTCGTATCGTATTAAGGCAATAAATGTGAATCATGCATCTGTAAGTACTGAAATTTAGAAATTCAGAACGTTTTTCTATTCAGCTTTAGGAGCTAAAACTTTCCCAAAAATCAACATTATATTTTCATACTGTATAGGTTATATTTTAAAACTCGAAATTTCATCCCTCAACTTTTGCACTAGAATGCCACAATGTACGAAATGGAATCAAAAAATTTCGAAAATTCGCCACTCTTATAATAAGTTGGAAATTCCGGACTCGGGCTGTTTTTTTAAAGAAACTTCAGAGATTATTTAGAATAAATTTCCTAAAGGAACATTAAAACTTGTCGAAGGTATAGCGATATTAATACCAAAAAGGTTACGATTCACATATTTTTAATATTTCGTTTTATTTTATATCAAGCATTTTTAGACAAAAAATAACTCCATATTCGTATTCGACTTCAGAAACGTAAAAAAAACCTAGACATCAGAACGTCCATGGTCACCCCTCAAAAAGAAATCAAGAGGGTTTAAATCTGGAGACCTCTGCGACCAATCTACCTATTTGCGAAAATATCATTAAGAAAGGCACAAACTCTGCTGCGTAATGGGGCATCTTGTTAAAACTAGGTATTCTGTCGGGGTTGATGTAGATTATCTTCTTCGGAAAACAGCGTCGAAAGAGGAGGAATAAGATCTTCTTATAGAAACAGTAAATATCTTTCACCTGGTAAATTTTTATTAAAAAAGATCGGTCCTAAAACAATATAACACACGATTCCAGTTCGCATATTTTCTTCTTATCTATACCGAGTGTATCCTTATCTCATCCAATTTGGATTATAAATCCGACCAATACCGAAAACTTTGTGCTGGTATCACCATTTATGTAGAGAATGTATGTATGTATGAGAATAAGTTCCTTGTAACAGTTCACAAAATTGAAAAAGTTTGTCATAACCATCTTCATAAAGTTCTTCACTTGCATTTTCAAATTATGGCACTTATTAATATGCAATTTGTTTAATATTGTTATATCCGCAATATCCAAGTTTGCAACTGTCCTTACAGCTAACCTGGTGATTATTCTGAACACGTAATAGTACATCTACTTTTTTGTAATTACTACTTTCGAATATGACGATGAAATTTCTGCCAATCTTACTCACTATCTGTTGTATATAATTGGGAAAGACAAGAATATTTTTCTGGAAGTAGCTGACATACTTTTTTTAGGTTATTTGCCAGAGTAAGTTTCATTATAAGTTAAAATTAACTGAAAGTAACAATTAGAAACTGTAACAACCGCTTTTTTTACATCTACGCCTGTTCTATTTAGACTCGAAATTTTCCAAAAGATTGTATGCTTCTCGCCATCTATCGGCATCGTTCTTAACTGGAGTCATGCTTTCAAGCAGGTTTCCTGTGCAAGTATTTTTACCATTCTTAGGTATCTGTAAATAAGTTATCTGATTTCGTTACAATTTTGGATAAATAATATTGAATTTCAGAGATACGTCGTGTCGAATATTTTTCTAATAATTAGAATATGATTTTAAAAATCTTTTGAAATATGCTTTTTGACAAGTCTATTTGTGACGTTTTGGCGAATTTAGCCATTTTCTTTGTAACTAGTCGTTCTAGTAGTTATCTAGAATTGTTAAAAAACAAACTCAATGTTTTATTATTTTATTTTATTAATCTACACCAAAATCAGGGACCAGTATTTTAAACTGTATAAATAATTTCAAGTTTTGTGCAACATTTAGGGTATTGAAATCATTTATCCAAGCTTTATTTCAGTTTATTCAAGCTATTATCCTAGTTCTGAAGCTTATTGATGCTTTTTTGTTCCTTGTTTTTATGCAAGACTTATCCCATGTTGCATTTGATTCCTTTTTGGCTACATAAACCAAACTACTCACAAGGAAATAGTAAATGGTGGAAGAGCGGTGCTTTTTTGAAGTACTCTAGTGGCCCGAGACCATCTGTTGGTGACTGTAGCCCGAGAACTAGTACTTACAAACAGATAAGTAGCTTTATTGTTTAAATTTTTAAATAAGAACATATTACTAATCTTGCTAAGGAAATTGCAATTCTCGTTGACAAATAATGCCACTTTTGCTTTATTATTTATAGCTCTAGCTACCATAACTATGTCATTTTTGTTTTATTATTTGCATCTACAGATACCAAGTATTTTATTAAACTAACGTTCATAATTAAGTACAAGTATCTTGGGTTTTATTTAGATAATCTAAGAGTCTATAGATAGTCTATTAAAGAAAATGATTGTTTTGAAAACAGCTTATTGCGTTTCAATAAACAATTTCTGTTTAAAATCTTCTAGTGTAATTTACCAGTCAGAATGATAAAAAGATTACAGATATGTTTATTCTAATTGAAAACGTATTAGTATTGTATATTCTACGTTTACAGGCAAGTAAAGTTAAATTTATTTCTTGTATTGTGTTTTATTAGTGTATTTTTTCTTCTATCGATTTTTTCTACTTTCTAATTTTAATTGAGTTATTTACATTAAAACGAAGGAGTCAATTTGTTAAGACTACTGTTAAATGATAATAACAGCTCAATTTTTTTTTAATTCATTTTTTAGAGTCAGAGTTTCTTCCTTTTTCTTCCAGTTATTCTAATTTCAATGGAGCTACAGGTACCAAGTATTTTATTAAACTAAATTTCATAATTAAGTATCTTGAGTTTTATTTGCCTAATCTGAAGAGTCTATCTGTAGAGACTAAGTCTTCCAGAAGTTACCATTTTATCAGTTTTAATCTACCAATTTTACCTTAGATTTGAACTTTTGACAAAAGTAACTTTATGAAGTGTTGTTTTTGCATTTTGTAGCAAGTGAGTCACCAAAACCCCGCGCATACATAATTGCCACGACAATAAATGCTAGCTGAGTCAGGCACTCCGGATTTTTCAAAAATAAAAATTTACATCATTACCTAATCCATCTTAACCAATTATTGTGTGTAAGTGTTATAACAAAAAGTGGCAAAAGAACAGTTAAATGAATTTGGTATGCCAGTAAATAATTATTTAATTGTCGATATATTGATAAGATATTTATGTATATGACATGTAATAGGGGTCACTATTTAAAAAGTCAAGGCACAGCTTATTTCAAGCCACCCTGTAAAACTTCATATATTGAAAAAAGTCGTATCAAAAAAGACAAAGTTGAAATGTCTGAGCAATTTTTCAAAAAACCCAGCGTTGTTTAAATAATTAATTTATTCCAAACTTTACGTCCTTATTGTGTAACAAAATGATACATTTTGAAATATTCAAGACAATGTCGCGCGTAATCATTCACTAATTATTCTTTTAATTTATTTTGATATAATTGCAGCGATAATTGTGAGCATTTAACTGGATAAAACCAAATATTCCTTGCAATATACATATGTATTCATACATAATAATAAAATTGTGTAGTACATTATTTCTAGCACTTGTTAAAACTTTCTAATATAAAGTCACGTATAAGTTCTCTTGATGTAATTTACAATAATATTAGCCTTATGTTTTATTTGAAATATGTTCTCCGAAAAACGTCTTTGATAAAAAGTTGCACAAAATGATTTAACAACACTCCAGAGAGTTGTAATATGTTGAAAAATAATTGCCAATTACAATTTTGCTTATATAACTCCAGCACGCGATCTTCATTACCCGTCAATTTTATTCTATTTTTATCATATACTCGTGTACCCATACAGATTCCAAGAATAAATTTTCTACCATTGCCAAACAAATTATATTTTCTACGTAATTTTTAATGTCAAAATTAGGTTATACTCCTGTAGAGTAAATTTATTTGCCTTCAAAGCAATAGAATCTTCGTATGAATGCATTTAATTTTCACCGAAATGCCTCTGGAGGGCAACTAGAGTAAAATTCATTGAAATCAATATTCCATTATATGTTTAACGAGATAATGCAACTTCCAAGTAAAATTATGCAAATTTTATAACTACCTGTTATTTAGATCCTGTAGAAAATGCCCCGAAAGTACTTTAAAACTGTAAAATTTAACTCTCTAATTTCGAAACCGAATAAATCAGTTCTACTGACTTTTAAGATATTCTATAAAAACTTTTTAGCAATTTTCTTGGTTATTTTTAGCTTTTGTTCTGCGTGTTATGGAAATTTGGCCATAAAAAATTATATTTGTTCATATTTCCATATTTCCATTTTATATTTTTTTGTAATTTTGTTAAAAATAATGGACGTGTTTGCTTTAAATATTTAGATATAAATTTAATTTCATTATAAGTTTATAACACTTATTAGTTTTTGACTAGTCTATAAGTGATTGTGATCTATAAGTGATTGCAGTGGAATGATGTTAAGTTCTATTCTGTGAACAATCAACAGTGCCTGGTCGTGGCAATTATATATGAGCGGGGTTTTTATGATTTACTTGCTATAAAAAATAAAAACATCACTTCCTGAAGTTATTCTGACCGAAAGTTCAAATTTAAGGCGGCATCTGTAGATTAAAACTGATAAAAATAGTAACTCCGGGAAGATTTAATCCCTACAGATAGATTTTTCAGATTATCCAAATAAGACTCAAGATATTTGTATTAAATTATAAAGTTTACTTTAATAAAAATACTTGTTAGCTTAAAAAACAATAAATCTAAAATGACATAGATATGTCAGTGGTAGTTTTAAATAATAAAGCAAAAATTACATAGTTTGTTAAAGAAAATTGCAATTTTCTTTATTCTCGATTCCATGTTTCTTTTTCTTACAAATTCAAATGATGCAGCTACTTATCTGTTTGTGAGTGCTTGCAATCGTGCTACAGTCACTAAAAGATGGTCTCAGCTAAAGAGATACTTGAAATCAGATCAGTTCTCAGATGTTTTAATATTCCCTTGTTAGTAGATTGATATATATATATATATATATATATATATATATATATATATATATATATATATATATATATATATATATATATATATATATATGGCCAAAAGGGAATCAAACGCAACGCATTGGCTAACAAACCTAAAGGAACAGGGATAAGCCTCGCATAAAAACAAGGAACAAAAATTGTCATAAAGCTTCAAAACTAGAATAACAGCTTGCAGAAACTGAAATAAAGCTGGAATAAATGGTTTCAATGCTTTAAATGATGTGCAAAGCTTTAAATTACTTATATTTGGTTTAAGAAGCTGATATATAGTTTAAAAAGCTGACCCCCGAAATAAAAACAAACTAACGGGGTTTAGTATTATGGAAATTTTTTAAGAGGTTTTGGCAGGCGTAATTTAAAAATAATTTTCTGTATTGTATTCAACGATTATAACGAAAAATATAGAACAGAGTTACCTAATTTTGTTATAGATTGATCAAATAAAATAATAAAACACACAAATGATCATTGATTCTATTCTTTAACAAACTTACATGATAGCTATAACTGCCAGTTGTAAACAGTATGTCTGAATACCAAAAATTTCAAACTAGACTCGTTAAAATGCATATTTAATGAGATTCATGTCCTAATTATTGGGAAAATATTCGACACAACGTATCTCCAGAATTCAGTATTATTCACACAAAACTGCAACGGAAACAGATAATCAATTTTGTCTAAATGAAATAGGCGTAAAAATAAAAAAGAGCATGTAACAAGTTTATTGGATTGTACACAATCTACTTGTGTAATAAAGAAAAACAATGTACGAATAAGAATAACAATGTAAAGAATTTGAATAATTCAAATTTTGTTATTAATATAGAATTAATTCTAGAATTCTATGTTGGTTTTACTGTCTATGAGTTTCTCGCGGCAGCACCGATTACTTTACAGAGACTTTTTTTAAGGGAGTTCTCCTTTTTTATTCTAGAAAATTTTCCGAAATTTAATAAATATAAAGGAGAAAGTTCTATATGGGTTATCCTCTGCCTCCATGTAAAACAAAAGTATCCCATTTAGAGACTAATGATTATGTCATATAGAAAAGAATTAAGACGTTAAAGGGTTTTTATTGCATCATTGGTTTAATTAGTTATTTAGGATGAGAAAACCGTGGAGAGCTATGAAATTAGAAGGTGCAATTTGGAGCCAGATAAGAGATCTTGCTATTACTGTCCGTATCGGAGATCTTGCCTTGATTGGCTGGAGCGAAGATTTAGTAGTTTATTATCGAGTCGTACTGGCTTTTGAAATGCGTGATCCAAAGCAATAGTAGATCAATAAAGGCTGTGGGAAATCTTGTAGACATTATTTACAATCCTTCAAACTCTCTCACGAAACCACAAAGTACAATGACGAGTTTACTGTCAGATTGTACCTTTCTTGAAAATACTTGGTTTAAAGACGATAGTAACTATTTGGTCAAAGGCAATGAAATGTTGGTAAAGGCTTTAAGAACTCTTGTGATCTCAAGTCTTCAAAACTATTTTATAAAGACCCTAGGGCAAATAGTTTACTCTCGAGTTGTACTGATATAAGATCGATATTAACACTGTGGACAAGCTCAAGATCACACCAGAATCCCTTTTACGGTAGCTTTATTTTTAACTCAAATCCAAAAGTAACACTCGCAAACCGTAAGCAGTAGTTACAAGGTAAGGGATGATTTTATGCCTTAACCTCCCGATAACTCTGAAGTTTTTGGAATTTTGGAAATTGTGATCAGAGTAGCTTTTCATTTGGACATCGGGAAATATAACATACTCTAGTTAGAGAGAAATTTATCGGCAACCAATTTCCATAAGGTCCGAGAGAGGGCCTTATATCTTCCAAGAATATTTAAAATTATTTTTTTAAATTTTTAATAATAAACGCGATAAAATGGTAGTTTTTAAGCTGTATGGCAGATATTACAATTGCAAATTATAAGCTTGTTAATAAAATTTTAATTAGTTTAAAATTCTTATCTTTTTCGTCGTGGGCATTAAAACTTTAAATTTAGTTGAACACACCAAAATATTAGTACATGGAATGCAAGAATTTTTTATCTATTATTAAAATAAAATCATTTGTGGGAACATATAATGGTCACTGAAGTTGAAAAATGAAAAAATATTTATATACATTAAAGTTTCCTTGATCTTTCCCTCAAAGAACATTGGACTCTCTTGTGACCTTTCCGAAATATATTCTATCGGTTCAAAGCTAAATCGACTTTTTTTGTATCTAATGTTTTTTTATTTTGTTTTAAATTAATATTTAATTTATTTCTGGATGGGTCAAGTTGTTATTTGTTATGACAGCTAAGTCTAATTAACAGTCTTGCCACTGGGCATACTTAAGATCAAAATTAATTTTTTGCATAATTTTTCATTATTTTTTTAAAGAAATTTATATCTGGACTTTTAATGCGAAATATTATCAAAATCAAAGTTCCGAATTAGGTACAACTGCAAGAAAATTCCGCTAACACTAATCAACAAATACGAAAAAAAATTGCGACTTAACAAAGAAAATTTTCCACCGCGTATAAATTTTGGGTTATGAAATGTATCAGTTATTTTCATTTAATACAAACATTTTCATATAATATTTTTACATAAGTGTAAAACAATAAAAAACAAGATATTTGAATGATAACAGGATTTATATACAAAAATACACATGAGAATACATTTATGTAAGTGTTTTGTATATAAATTTTTGCAAAGCTTTAGACTGTCGGCTGATTTGCGTTGAATAACCTTACTTTTTATGGATAGTTGTATTTTGCACTAATAAGTTATCTTATACGCCGATTTAGGAACTAAATTAAATGTGCTGGACTTCTAATGGATGAAATAATGTTTTAAATTACCTAGTGTATACGTATACCTTAGGTTTACAAGGTAGTTTAACTTTAATTAAATATAAAGTGTCATGTGATCGCACGCGAAAGTCTTATTAGTTCCCAATCACAGGGGAAAAAACAAAAGCATACGATAAATTAGGTAATACCACAGTTTATTATATATAGTTCTAATACCTGGTGTGGTTTTATCACTGAGTCTAAGTACTTTCAGCAAGCAAGATATCTGTAACTTCTTTGGGAGCAATGGAGTGTTTTATGCCAAGCTCCGGCATGGAATTCCAGTTGTTAAATAGAAAAGGAAGATCCCGGTTTAATAAAATCTGATTGTGGCATGTACCTGGTTATCTTTACGGGTGTAATAAATATCAAAAGTCACAAATATGTTGTTGATCTCTTAGAGATGATAATTTTCACTACACTTTACTTAAGGGTAAACGCTAAATATGGTTTTAGCTGTTTACTGGGATAAACGTAGTGCTGTATAATTAGAAAAATCAGCCAAAATATTGCTTTCTGAGCTTATGCCAGTTTTCCCCACCAAGACTTGGCCCAGAATCTTTCTACTGACGCTTTTAGAAATCTCAAGAGCGCCAGAAAAACAAAACGAAAGATTAACTACGCCCTTAATGAAAGTAGAAAAAGTGGAGTGTTTGATGCATTCCTAGACACACTTGATTTTTTTAGAAAACCGGTTTTTGATATGACAGTGACAAGAACTTTAGCTTTTATTTTATATGTATTAAAAAGACTATCTGATGAAAATAAGAGATTAATTTATGGTGAGTATTGGCTTGATTGTTGGTATTTTGATAAAATTATTTATAGTTTTGTTCATAAGATAACAAAACTGTAACATGCCTTATCATCATACATTTCTAAATATTCCTATTCCTTCCATTTTGCCGGGGGCGCTGGAACGGGTAAACTTTCTCCATGAAGAACCGGTTTTATTGCTGAGGAAATATCTGGATATTCAATTTTTGCTTTTTCTTGAAAAACTTTTGTTATGCAAAATTAACAGTCGTTAAAATGATTTGTTGATTTTCGCCGACATATGGAAGAAGCCCACTCCCTCTCCTGATCACCAAAATGATATTCAAAATTATTATAATAAGCTACTTTGGTCATTTTGTTAATTGTCCTTTTCTGCGACTTAGGGGTAAACTGACCACATATATAGCAAAATGTAACCGTAAGGTTAACACAGCCACCTGTTCGTGCACTTCGCTTCTCTATCTAATACTGACCCCTACTCGTGCTAAACCAATACCGGTTATACAACTGCCGGCCAACTGCTTTTATAACCGTTCCGCACTTTTCTAGAAACATCGGGTATCGTAAGGTAACGTACTTCTTGTATACAAGGACCATCTAAATTTGGAATTAAATGATTTTAAATAGGTATGTCCGTTATTTTAAGTCCTAGGTTAAGATTTCGTGGTTTACGTGTCATCCCTAATACCTCTACGTGGTGTTGCCGGATTGTGTGCAAGTTATGGAAAACGTAAATTTGACAACGTCGCGCTCCGGTATATTACAAATAAGTTTTTAAAATAATATAATTAAAATACTTATTCATTTTTACTAAAAAAATCATAACTCAAAAATCTTACGTGTTAGGAAATTTTTACCATCATTTTCACATTTAGAGACCAAAAATTAACCAAAGTCTGCCTTTCACACTACAGTCGTAAATTGGCTGTAAACTAGTGTAATTTGATAAGTAAATTCCTTCTCGTTCTATCACAATTTACTACAATATCATATCAATAAAGTAGTATGTATTTTGCTGAATTAAATTCCATTTTTCAAATGAATACGTTGTCCTACTTTGCAATGGTCTCTTGGAAATTGGAAATTAGATTAATTAGAAAGATGACTGGGGAAAATACATAGAAAAGGTGAATTACCTGAAATTGAGTAAAATAAAGTTTTGGCCTATAATTAACATATCTGCGGATATTAACAAACATTTGAAAGAAAATTGTATATTCAAAATTAAAACAAATACGGAAGTTGTTCAAATCCTACAGACAAAAACCAAATGGTGTTACGTTGCTTTATCATTAAACGTAATTATTGACAAAATCTCAGAAACTCTTCGAATTTTACCAAACACTGAATTTAAAACGTAATTCCTTTGGTAATATCATTCTCATACAGCTCTTAAAGCAAATCCTTATTTATTTATTTAGTTATTCACAGCCTAAACCTATTTATTAATTACACGACATAAAGATGAAAAAATAAATAATTTATTATAACAGAGTTATTTCTTATAAAATCACAAATTTTTAGAGTTTTAAGAAATATTGGGTAGACACATGAAAAGGAATCTAATTGCTCTAAGAAATTATTAGCCAGTCAGAAAGCACGAGAAATAAAAGTATTTTAATCATACCACTAGTCAACAAAAACAAAAAAAAAATTGTGATTGATGTTATAATGGCTGTCCGTGAGAGTTTAAAGCATCTTGTTTACATACATGAAAGTACATTTATAGTAAGTTTTTTGTACATAACTTTTTTGCAAATGTTGACTTTCGTTTATATTTCTGATCACTTTCTCTCATAAGAAACCAACAATAATCCCCCATCATTGCTGGATCCCACCTGCCTTGGTAGCGTTGCTGCATTGATAATATGTGTTGGTGGGACCTTTCTCCTTGCTAGTCAATAACAGTACCCCAATTTTCTAGGAAGGAGTGCAAGAAGTTTATTTTAAGAGATATGCGACAGCCCATTTTGCAGTTGTTTTCAAGTAGTTCTTCTACAAGTTTTTCGTAGTTTCTAATTTTTTGTTGCTCAAAAACTCCAAAACAATTGTTTTAAAAGAACTCCACGCATCTAATTCAACATCACTTAATTTGTGATTAAATTGTAGATTCCTTAATATTTTTACAACTTATGGTCCAAAAAATATTCCTTCCTTAAGCCTAATTTAGGAAAAATTTGTTTAAGGTATTTAAACGTATCTCCTTCTTTATCTAATGCTTGAACGAAATATTTAATCAATCCCAGTTTAATGTGTAATAGAGGTAACAATACTTTTCTGGGATCAACAAAAAGTATATAAGCCATTCTTTTACTTCGTAATAGCTCTATGTTGCTCTACTGTCCCAAAGACAAAGAAAGCAGCCATACTTCGTAAATCCACCCTGAAGCCCTAGTAATAGTCCTATAACTTTTAGGTCACCCAATATTTGCCACTTATACATATCAGAGCTTATTGCATTTCGAATAAGTATCATACTTTAGTATGTTTCTTTCAAATTACCTGCATGTTCAAGAGGAATGTCTTTTGTTGCCATTATTGGGCAAAACTGCTCTGAGCTTATTTTAGAAGAATCTATAAATATCCGCCATTCGTTCGGGTTATGTACAAATCCTAATTTTTCCATAACACTATTTGGATTAACACAAACACACATTTTATCCTGTAGAGTAAAAACGAGGATAATTTCTAGTGACGATTTCTAAATATTGTAATTTTGATTCCAGTGGCTAGTAAATTCCATTGTTGTAATCTAAATCCTAATACTTCAACATGTTTTTGGATAAGTAGAAGTCCCGAACTAGATCATTTAATTCAGTTTGTTCAATTAAATGAGGTGATTTTTCCTTCACTTTCGAGAAAATAAGAATCATCCTTTTCTGATACATTATTGGGTTCTACTTTATCATTACACATTTCTAAGTCTTCCCCCCATTTTGCCGGGGGTGCTGTAACTGGTAAATCTTCTCCACGAAGAACCACTTTTATTGCTAAGGGAATATCAGGATACTCAATATTATGTTTGCTCTTTCTTGAAAAATCAGACATTTTTGTCATGAAAAAGTAACAGTAATTAAAATGATTTGTTGGTTTTCGCCAAATCACTGGAACTGCAGAAGGCATAGAAGAGCGTTTGCCATTTAATTAGTTATTTAGTTTTGCTGCACAGGTTTGGCAACATATGGGAGGAGCTCAGTCCCAATCTTGATTGCAAAGACATCCAAAATACTTATGTTAAACCACTTTGGTTATTTTGTCAAGTGTCCTTTTCTGCGATTTAGGGGTAAACTGACCACATATGTAACGAAAACTATTCACAGGGTTAACACAGCCACGTTCCTATACTTTAGACATTTTTGTACTGTCGCGTACGTCGGTTCAGAGCTGTGATACTGCGTTTACAGGCGTCAACTAACTTTATTAAATACAAAGATAACACTAATACAAGGCTCTTACTATTGGCTTGTTCAGGCACTTCGCTTCTCTATCTAATACTCAACCCTCCTGGTGCTAAACCAATACTAATGAAACGACTGTCGGACAGCTGTTTTTATAAATGTTCCGTACTTCTGGTATTTTCTAGAAACATCGGATATCGAAAGTTCGAAAAGCGTCGGTTTACTTCTCGTATAGAGAGACTATCTATAAGATTCGACTACGGGACAGAGTGTAATTTGGAATTATATGGGTTTAAATGAGTAGTTCCATCATTTTAAGCCCTAGAGGGTTAAAACTTCGTCGTTGACTTGTTATATCTAGACACTCCTACGTAGTGTTGCCAAATTATACACAATTTCTCTAACTTATGGAAAAAGCAAATTTGGTAACCTCGCGCTCCGGTATATAATAATAATAATAATAATTTATTTCTGGCTCCATAGAATTAACAACATATTATAATTAATTAAAATACAGGATAATGTGGAGACAGAAAGGGCAAAGTCCAGATGTGGATAATACCTAAGTGACATCCACCCTGATGAACTCAACCCAGATTGAGAGTAAATAAGACCTAAATAATAATTAAACACAGAAGAGAAAAGAAACAATACTTATACACCCAAGTTAGATACATTGATAAAAATTCTGGGTTTTTCTTTATTAAAATTCAAAAGAAAAAGAGGAAACTACAATCTACAATTTTCTTATTTGTTTATCAAATGCGTGTTAGAAGACCACATATCTAAATTTTATAGACGTGAGCGTTTTGAACAAGTCCGGAAGAGAATTATATAGTTTAGCGACATTGTAGGTAAAAGAGCGTTCAAACAGAGAAGATTTATGCAGGAGCGGAGTTATTGTTCCTCGAAAACGAATGTTGACGTTATGCACGTGGGATCTAAAAATGATTCGTCTGTATAGATATTGTGGGCTTTTATAACATATAATTTTATGGTAAAAACAAGTTTCATGTAACTACCTCCTACTCTCCTTATTCAGCCATTTTAAGTCGAGTAGGTTATGAGATATTCTCTCATATTTACGAACTCCATAAATTAGTCGCAAACAAGAGTTTTGCACTTTCTGTATTCTTCGTTTTTAATGGCTGTTAGGCAGTTTTCACATCTCCAAAGCTAAAAATAGAGAGCACCAGCGAGTCACAGAGCAAAGTCTTAAGTTTTATGAACAAATCATGGCGGTAAGTATAAAGGAGTTTTAGTCTAACATAAGCCCTCTGAACACAATGGGAAACATGCTTATCAAATCGCAGTGTACCGTTAAAGACAACACCCAGATTTTTAACACTATCCTCAATAGGCAGAACTGAATCAACAATCTTTACATTTATAAGATTTTTAACAATTTCTTTATCAGTCTTTTTTCCAAATATCATTATACAGCATTTTTTTCGATTAAGATACAAGGAATGCTGCAAGGAGACCGAAAGAATTGCTTTAAGATCTTGGTTAATAGCGCTGCAAGCCTCAAAAACATCCTCTCTTCTAAAAGACAAATATACATGGGTATCATCCTCGTAGGAATGTGACTTGCACCTTCTCAAGGCACTCGGTAAACACAAAGTGTAGATTGCAAATAACAAGGGACTCACAATAGAGCCCTGCGGTACATCATAATTTTTGGGCAGCTCCTCTGACATCTCGCCACCCAGTTTAACGCACTGCCTTCGACCCTCCAAAAAAAACACCTACAAATGCAATGGCATGATCACTAAGACCGATATAGTGAAGTATTGCTAATAGTAATCGGTGGTCCAAAGTGTCAAATGCTTTCGAAAAGTCGAGCAGTGTCAGGACTGTTACTTCTCCTGAATCAGTCGCCCGAAATATCATCAGCGACATCTACCAGAGCAGTAAAACATTTTCTTCTAAACCCAGATTGAGTCTCAGGCACTATTCGGTTAACCTCTACGTGCTCTGTAATTTGTTCATTGGTTATTTTTTCTAATATTTTTGACATACAGTGCAAAATACTAATGGGATGAAGATCCCGAAGTTCACGAGGACCACTAACTTTTAGCAAGAGCACTACCAAAACACTCTTCCAGCATTCTGGATAAACAGAATTTAATAGATATGCATTCAATACATGTGTTAAGTAGGGCAAGATGAAAGGACAGCAGAGTTCCACCAAATCAATGCTCAATCCGTCGTGACTTTTTACTCAAATTATTTTTTAAAATAATGTGAATAATATACTCATTGTCATTCATTTTTGCTGAAAAATTCGCAACTTAAAAATCTGTCGTGCTAGGAGGTTTTTACCATCATTTTCGCGTTTAGAGACCAAAAATTAACCAAAGACTGTCTTTTACATTACAGTCGCAAATTGGCTGGAAAGTAGTGTAATTAGCACGGTGCGAGAGCATATGAAAGATTAAGACAGCTTGAGTTACCCTTGGCGAGGTTTGAAAGGATATTCTGTTTAATATGTCTAGTAAACAAGATTATTCATGATTTTGAATAGCATGATCAAGCTGTTTGCATCTCTACGTTATATATTTAATATTATTTTTAAATGCTATAAAACCCAGCAATATATATATATATATATATATATATATATATATATATATATATATATATATATACGAAAAATAATTATTTCTTTTTAAATATTCTCCAATGACGGAAACAATTTTAGTTGCGCCATATTGGAGTTTGACTTATTGGTTACAGTTAAATATTGCTGCTAAAATCTAAGAATCATTAAATAATGTTGTTTTTGAAACATTTTTAAATTAACCTTATTTACTTTGGCTAACATTAACTAATCGTGAAACTAATTTTCATTCGTGCTTTTCGTTTTCGCTGTACGTTTCAACTCACCTTCTTCATAAGATGTTTTTGTGATTTTCCTGGAAATAACAAAGATTCTACCCTACGTTGGCTTTACTCAACCGTAAGAAAAAGTAACTATTAAATTTACATTTAAAGGGCAACACTCCAACAAAAAACAGAAAAAAACATAATAATGCATAAAAATTCATAAAAAAAACATATTCTCATCTTTATGTCAGACGTATCACCTACATTTTCTTCGTTGACAGACTTTAATCAAATGTCTTCTACATTTTTTTAATAATTTACATATTCTGTTTATTTTTATGTGAAGGCATAACATATTTAATATTTTTAATATGTGTGTATTACTTTTAGACACAAATTACGTTTTTAAAAATAGTTATTTTATGAAATCAC
This sequence comes from Diaprepes abbreviatus, assembly GCA_034092305.1. NCBI lineage: Eukaryota > Metazoa > Arthropoda > Insecta > Coleoptera > Curculionidae > Diaprepes > Diaprepes abbreviatus. The sequence goes on from JASJET010000129.1 coordinate 9,291,508, forward strand.
CTTATACAGGGTCAAAAACAAATAAACTTTGCATCTCATGTGACCAAATTTTAATAACCCTATTTCGATTTTGTAAGAAGACACATCACTACATAGTATAAAACAAAGTCGCTTTCTCTGTCCCTATGTCCCTTTGTATGCTTAAATCTTTAAAACTACGCACCGGATTTTGATGCGGTTTTTTTCAATAGATAGAGTGATTCAAGAGGAAGGTTTATATGTATAATAACATCCATTAAATAGTGGAGAAATACTGTTATTTTTGAGGTTTCAAATGTGATGTCGTTAATTATCATATTTTTTTCCGCTTACATTGCAAACGCAGGCTGAACCCTACGAGATTTATCAAAATAATGTACTAATTATTTGTACACATTGAAAAGGTCTACAGAAAACTCCGCGATGTGTCTATCTCTCATGGATATCCCACAATAACATTTTTTTATCATTTACTTTTTACGACAAATAATGGCAAATTTTGAAGCGATTTTAACCAATACAGCATTAATCCTTATCCAATTAAATAGCTTAAATACATTGTTGATTTAATATAGATCTATATGGTCCTTTACACCACAAGATTTAAATGAATATTTTCGAAGATATTACAGATTTAAAATTGCGGGAAGTAGCGCTTGCGGCGGTACTGGCCGACCGGGGCGGCGGCAGCGTGCCTATAAATAGCGCGTCGGAGGCCGATGTAATAATTGTTGTAAAAATAAAATAAATAGTCACAGTTTTTCTGTAGTGTATTTAGTATCAGCATTGCACCCGTGCGAAGCCGGGGCGGGTCGCTAGTATTTAATATAGCGCTACTTTATACAAAATATGTCTGGAATAAAGCATTATCAAAACTAAGAAGTTTTATGTAGGTTGCATTGAGTATCATTTGACAACAGTGGTGCAATTTACAAAAAATAGGCAAAAAATCTAAATTATCTTATACAGCTGAAATTTTGCATATTGGCTAAAAATTGCATTTCAAAAAACTTTGATAATAACACTTTTTCGATATTTTAAGATATAATCTCACTTTTGAATTTCTTTTTGGAAAAAAATTAAAATTTGACAGATAATGATAATCACGTGAAAACTATTTTTTTGGTTAATTTTCATCTCGATTGAAGCAGAAATCATTCCCAAAGTCGAATAAAGCTGGTAATAAAAAGAATCTCAAATGATGCAAACTTTACTGGTCGCATTGTATATATATATATATATATATATATATATATATATATATATATATATATATATATATATATATATTTGCACATCTTATAATAAGCCCTTTTAAGTGATAAACCACATGATATACAAAATGAAAAAAAATTGTGTACACAATTTTACCCCTCTCTAGTCCTTATATCAATATTTTAAAGCGTTAACAGTACAAAATATTTTGGCCTATAAGATGTATTACCGTGCCAGATTTCAAAATTCCACATCATTTTGTTTCTGAGTCTGCTGTGACAAACGGACGAACCTGTGAATGATCTGGTAAGGGTTCCGTTTTTCCTTTTAAGGTACGGAACCCAAAAGTAACAATTAGCGCTTTTTCTTATTGTACATAGTGACGTCCGTGAATAGTTTTTAAACAAGATTGTAATAGAAGTCCATCAAAAATATATTGAATTTCCTTTTAGTACAGTCTAATAAAATTTTATTTTCAAAAACATTTTTACTCAAAAACAATAGAAACCACTAGTTATGTTTTAAATATAACTCTAATTTCAGCAGTGTAACTACTTTCTTATTAAATTATTAGCATCAAGCGCTCCTAACGCATATCACGTGAAAATTTGGATCACTCCTGTCTTCCGATACTTCTTTTGGACGACATAGGTCTCCATTACAATATATTATTTGTCAAGCTTGAATAGTCTTGCCTAGCGACGTGTCCCACCCATGTCCATTTAAAAGTAGCAATGCATTTTATCACATCCTCCACTTTCTTGCGTCTTCCTACTTTATCGTTCCTTGTTCCGTCACGTAGTGATATTTCCACTATGATTCTTTCTATTGCTCGTTGTGTAGTACGCAGTATATTGGCTGCTTTAACTGTTAATGTGATTGTCTCCATTCCATAGGTCATTACTGGGAGAACGCATGAGTCAAATACTTTTTTCTCAAATTAATGGGAGTATCAGAGTTCTTAAAGGCATATCTCAATCTTCCAACGGCTTTTCATGACATCCTAATTCTTCTATTTATTTCACTTCTTGGTTTTCTTTCCCCGGTCTAATTAGATTGCCTAAATACACTTATTGCTGGACTCTTTGTTTTTCAACGTTTGTTTGAAGGTTGTAGACAATGTTGAAGATTGACTAAAATGTGGTTGTCGGACTTGCATTATCTTTATTTTTATTTATTTTTACGACGTTTCGATTAGGTTGTATCTCTAATCGTTATCAAGTATAAACTGAACAGTTTATTTTTGTATTTAATCAAGGAATATATTTTTTCCAATTTTCTGTAGCTCATTTAAACCTTTTTTAAACACAAAAAAGTAGAATTTTCAATATAAAAAATAGGGATCTTGCACTCTTATAGTCAAAACTGCATCAGTTAGTTGTACACTAACATCAGAAGTAAAACATTTTCGAACGTGAACTTTGGGAGCAGATTTCACGTCCTTAAAGTGTTTTTCCGCAGATAAAAGAAAAAATAACATAACAAAAAAATTATTGAAATCGGAGACGTTGAGTTAGGACACCTTATTTGTAAGTCTCGTGGTACTAAACATATTAAGCGCTCACACCACTTTTTAGAAACAGGTCCTTGAATTAGAGGCTAGACAATATAACCTTACTTAATAAAACATAATAAAAATGAAAATGGTTTTGTATTCACGTAATTATCTGAGACATTACATGGAATTTTTTATACAAACTCATAAAATAAGACTTTAAAAAATATTATATGAAAACAAAACAGCCTTTTTGGATATATTATTGATAATATGTAATTATAGTAGAAAATATTTATCTGTCCTTTTCTCCTGGGCCATTTTTAGTAATAACTTCCTTCTAGCACTCGTATTGATCTTTTTTAGCATTTGCCTTAAAAATTTAAGACAATTTTACACTAGCACGGAAATCGCCTGTACATCACCTTAAATTTACCAGCATATCGGCGAGAAAAATACAAAATTATTCCAATTCTTAAGCATCAGAAAAGAGATAGATGTACTGAATATATATTCTGTATAACTCGGAGGGAATTACGTCGTATATATATATATATATATATATATATATATATATATATATATATATATATATATATATATAATAAAAATAAGGAAAAACTCCGGGTCCGACAGATGGCGCCAGCGCTGTTTCGTCCTAATATGGGACTCGTCAGGCCACTGCAGTCGGTACAAACCATCATCTCGCCTTTGCATCGTACAAAGCTGAATTTATAATCAAAACACAGCAAATAAGACGACAAAGGCGACATCTCAATGGTCCACTTGATAATACAAGAACCACACAGATTAACAAAGTTTGTAAAAGAACCCTCATATGGTGGCGCGACGGCGAATTAAAACAGAAATATGTAAAATCGGATACACGAAACGCGCTGCCCAAAGGATAGGGGCCGCATTTTTCGGTACTGGCAAGCAAGCCTACCGCTTATTTTAGCAGTCAAAGCCACGTGCCGCACCAAACGATCCCACCATGAGAGCATCGCTTAGCGTGTCTCAAAGCCAAACAAGTAAATAAATATGTAGATAAGTTTTTGTCCGTGTAATTTAAAATAAAATAGAATAAAATATTGGCGAAGCGAACGTGAAAATTTGTCAATCTAGTCTATTCACGTCCGCTTCCCCGCGATAGTAAAATATTATGTAGGGGTCGTAGTTACCTCCGAAAACGGAGGTAACTACGACTACGTATATATATATATATATATATATATATATATATATATATATATATATATATATATATATATATATATATATATATATATGTATATATATATATATATATATGTTTATGCGGCTTTCACGGATTCCTCCGTTTGAGATGCAGTAGCAGTAGATATATCCACATTATGCCTTTGTAGTGCTGAAATCACATTCAGCAAACGTACAACTATATGCAGCTCCGCGTATGAATGAAGTAAAATGCGAACAGTAAATGCAAACTTCTCTCCATCATATCCTTTCTGTGTTAGAGGTTGCACAGTTAGAATAAATTGTTATAAAGCGCAATTTATCCTATTCCACCACCATCGAGATGATGGCCTACCTGTACCACCATACCGAGAAGAAAGTCAAAACTTACCCTCCCCGCCACAGTGATACGGCAGAGGTACATGTTTCGTCTCTACTAGACTCATCAGGGTACCGACATGCACCTGGCTGTGCAAAGGACAGATCGGAAGGAAGCATGCAAATACTGAACGCGGCTTCACCGACCTCCCGCCGGATGGCGTATATATGTTTATGGGGCTTTCACAGATTCCTCCGTTTGAGATGCAGTAGCAGTGGATATATCCACATTATGCCGTTGTCGTGCTGAAATCACATTCAGCAAACGTACAACTATATGCAGCTCCGCGTATGGATGAAGTAAAATGCGGCATAATGTGGATATATCCACTGCTACTGCATCTCAAACGGAGGAATCCGTGAAAGCCGCATAAACATATATACGCCATCCGGCGGGAGGTCGGCGAAGCCGCGTTCAGTATTTGCATGCTTTCTTCCGATCTATCCTTTGCACAGCCAGGTGCATGTCGGTACCCTGATGAGTCTAGTAGAGACGAAACATGTACCTCTGCCGTATCACTGTGGCGGGGAGGGTAAGTTTTGACTTTTTTCTCGCTATGGTGGTACAGGTAGGCCATCATCTCGATGGTGGTGGAATAGGATAAATTGCGCTTTATAACAATTTACTCTAACTGTGCAACATCTAACACAGAAACGATATGATGGAGAGAAGTTTGCATTTACTGTTCGCATTTTACTTCATATATATATATATATATATATATATATATATATATATATATATATATATATATATATATATATATAATATAGGAATTAATTTTTTCTTGAACCATTAAATATATTTTTAGTTGGTTATTTTCTTGGGAATATGGTTCATTTTTATATTGAAACTACATATATACAGTAGTCATAATTATTGTATATATATATTTTTATTTCTCAGGACGTTTCGATTCTTTCGAATCTTTTTCAATTGATGCGGATGCGTGAATGTTTAAATGATGCGGATGCGTGAATATACAAAAGACTGAGTGACTACAATTGGTTTGTGATGTAATTAACTATTGTTTAAAACAAAAATCTCTGTTCTGGTAAGTTTTTAACCTCTTTGTCCATATATAATAATATTAAAAATGTACATTTATGTAGCATCCGCATCAGTTGAAAAAGATTCGAAAGAATCGAAACGTCCTGAGAAATAAAAATATATATATATACAATAAGTATGACTACTGTATATATGTAGTTTCAGTATAAAAATGAACCATATTCCCAAGAAAATAACCAACTAAATATATATATATATATATATATATATATATATATATATATATATATATATATATATATATATGTATATATATATATATATATATATATATATATATATATATATATATATATATATATATATATATATTTACTATTTTATTACTTCATGTTTATATAATTTTATGATCGGCAGAACTTATGACAAGACTTTATTTTTACGATAAATTCATATTTTCTTTATTTTAAATTTTCAACTCAATATTCCTTATAAATACGCAGTAATTCTGAGAATTTATCAGACAGGCTAAGATAAATTACTTACCGATATGCTGCTCTACAACGATAACTAAATTATTATATTCGATCACAGCTCAATTTACGTTCCCAGTTATGATTTCGTCAATTATATCTGTCTGTGAGTGAAGTTTTCACGAAAGTTCTTAATGAAAATAAGTTTTTTTAACTTAAATGAAACATTTTGATCGGTTGTATCTAAATCTGTAAAAAATATCGTTAACGCCGAGGCTTAATTCTTAAAAATATTTATTCATTTCTCACATCAAATATTTACCATTAATATGTTTAAAAATATGTAAAAATATTGTCAACAATTGCAGAACAACTCAATATAATGTATTTTGTCTAAAATTAAAATTTCAAAATGTTTTAGGTCGAGAATTTGACCCATTTTGGAATCTCAAATCACTGGGGAATTTAAAAGTCAAATCCAAGGTATTTTACATAAGCTTCATCATTTTTTGTGGTAGATTTTCGGGACTTACTTAAAATTATACAAATATTTGTCGGTTGTGTGTTCAGCTTATTTTAATTTCAAAGGAGGACTGAGATTGCTTTGTTCAAAAAAATTTAATCATCTAACTACATAATTAAGACATTGAAAATTATTTTCTGACATAATGACGAAAAAAATGTCCTGCTGGAATTATTTTTCTTAAATTAGGTAACATCTTGAGTTTTCAGTTCCTCAAAAGGCAAAACTGAACCTTAGAAAACTATAACGACGATGAAGGTTTTGATAGTTTTTGATATATCTAAATTATTCTGTAGATATCAAGCTATCCTGACACTTAAAAATATTGTTAATAATGCAACTATTGCATGTAAAAAATAATTTTTGTTTTTTACAAATACAGAACAGTTTTATGAATAAAATAAAAAATGGCGGAGATGTGAATTGTTCAATAGGACCTTCTAAAAAATCGTCGCCGATCATGGATTTTTCCTCTGTAAGAAATGGTTTAAAAACTATTTGTTCCTGTAAATAAAAGTGATTGCTTTAGTGAAGCATAAGACAAAATTTAAAATAATTTTTGAGAAAATAGCAGCCGTTTAATAAAACTCTGTATTTTTATTAAAATTTATGGTTAAAACAATGAATCAGATTTAATAGGCATGATGACTGTAACGAAGAATCACTGAAATTATGATTTGAAGTAATTATATAGGATAGACAGATTCTAAAAAACACATTTATTTTTAGATTACAAGCGAGATTACATTTATTTTAGTAAAAATAAAAACACAAAATATAAAAATCGGCCATATTAAATCGAACACCAATCAGAAGCGCGTAACGTCATGCTTTCGTAAACATAACATCAGTCATCATTGTTTATCGCTTTTATCGTTCGTATTTGTCTTTATTTGCATCGTTAATCAAATATTTTGTGGATAAAACTATCAAGTGCTTCAGTTTCGTGCTACCAAAAGTACAATAACGTCATGGAATAAGGATTTATCGAGGCCAGTAGCTCAAATTTGTCAAGAATAGACTCCTGGTGCACTGTTTTAACTTCAGTCTGGATAGCTTTACTTCTGAATTTGTATAATATATATATATATATATATATATATATATATATATATATATATATATATATATATATATATATATATATATATATATATATATATATATACAGGGGCGGATCCAGCCTCTCTCTTTTGGGGGGGGGGGCGGTGATATCAGAAAAGTACAGTATGGTAAACGAAAGCAAGTTGTCGGCGGGGGGGGGGGGGAAGTAGACCCCAGCAACATTCCCATTTCTAGTGTAAAAAGCAGGGTCGGGTCTATTTTTCTGAATTTGAAGCTCTTGAAGAGGGGGGGGGCCATCACAAGAAAAAAAAAGTTGCCGTTAGGAGGAGGATGCGAGCAGAATTCACATTCCTAATATAAAAGGCAGAATCGGTTCTATTTTCCTAAACTTGGGAAGGGGAGAGACGATCGCAAGCATACACATTCCTATTCTCTATTCAAGAACTAGAAAGAGTAATAAAACTGTTACCGAAATCTCCAACGTACCTGCTCCAGTGCAGCAGGTAACTGAAGACTGCCGTAAATCTAATTATATTTATATATTATAAGCTTTTATAAATTTACTGCAATAATAAAATTTCTGATAGTTCAATTTAATTTCTGTCAGTGAGCAAAGTACACCTTACGGTGTGTCCTTAATGTTTATATATTATTTGAGGTTAGTGAGATACCTAAAAGTGAGATACCTAAAAGATATGGCTTCCATCTCTATATGTATTCCAAAATCATTAAACCAGGGAATTTTTTCCTCAACGAAAAACTTATTACAATGTATGTTTATGATGCCTTAAGACATCAATATCTCGATAATAATGTTAAAAGCTCGGTTGAGATGTGTTCCAACATGACAGGAGTTGGAAAATCTACTATGTACCGTATACTGAAGGAGAAAAAAAAACACTAGAATTGTTAGTACTCCCAAGCTACATTCAATCATAGGCAGACGAAAAACCTCGTTGAAAGAAGAGATGTAAACTGCAATAAAAGGAGTTGTACATACATTTTATTATGAGAAGCAGATCCCAACCGTCGACAAAATTCTAATTAAAATCAATGAAGATAGGGATTTACCTGAAATTAAAAGAATTGAGGTCTGGAAATTGCTCAGAGTACTTAATTTTTGCTGGGAAAACCAGATAGGAAATCTGTTCTTATAAATCGTTCAGAAAATGTCCGTTGGAGAAGGAAATATCTCTCTTAAGTAAAAGGTAGAGTTTCTAGAAATAACACAACTTACAGAATTTGTAATTTAACTGAACTTTTGAAAGATTTTGTTGAATAAAGTTACTGCAGAAAATTGGGAAAAATCCATATAATAAAAGAATAAAAGGAAATGTGGAAACTCGATCTCATGATCGGTGAGATAGAGGAACCAATTATAATTAATTTATGCGAAAATAGCTTCACTGACTTTGATTCTTGTGACTGTTAAATTGTTATTCTGTAGTTGGTTTAAGAAATAAATAAACTAAAACGTCAAATGTCCCAAAAATGTATTTAATTAATAATAAAATGACCGATAGCCCCAAAAAATTTTAATATTATATGAACGAATTTATTTTTTTATATATGTTTAACTTCTTGTATTTTTGACAATGGGTTTTGTAAGTAATTAATAATAAATTATCACTTAGAATTTTTTGAGAGAAAAAGGCTACGTTTTAGTCTGAATGTGCCTAAAACGGCTTCTATGCCAAAATTAAAAATAATAAAAATACGGTTGTGATTTGTGTTAAATATGTCAAAATTATCTATATTTTCAAATATATGTGAATTATTAAGAAACCATAAGAAATAACATTAGAAAAACTTTTTATTTTATGTTGATGAAATAATATTCTATGCCATAAAAACTTAGTGATAAAGGAAACCTCTTTCCGACGCTTATGACAAGGATTAAAATCATTTTTTAACAATTCACACCTCCAAAATCTATTGTTATCCAAACCAAATAGTCCATTATTATAGACCGCTATTTTTTATTATAAAATTTCTAACCCATTCCTATGAAAAATATATGTGTCTCACAGATTTTGTCAGATACCGGACTAAAGAACACACAGGTAGTTTGCGAAGAAAAAAGGGTAAAAATGATTATTACTCTCTCTATTTCTTGAATAAACTATAGTATAAGAGGCAAAATCGGGTCTATTTTCCTGAACTCAAAGCTCTTGGGGGGGGGGGCGATCGCCTCCACTGCCCCCCCCCCTTAGATCCGCGCCTGTATATATATATATCTTGTAGTGATTTATCAGTTCATTTTGGAAGGTGGTAGGTGCTTCTAGATCTTCAATTGTATGCAAAGCTGAAAAATAAAAATAAGTACTTGTGAACAAATTGTAACTATTTACACATATAACGTACTATAATTTTTGCAACAGACTATAATAATATTATAATAATAATAATAGGTACCACAAAGATTGTTTGAAATCATAACTACCTATAATGTTATGATTAAATCGGCAAATAGAAAAGATATACACTTAAATTCACTAAAACAGATTACCGGTATAAGAAAGCAATGAGTACGTACCTGAACTTTCTGATGAAGTGCCTGCGAATTCTAAATATTCTGTAGGTGGTTTTGTTTGTGCTACATCTTTGTCACTTTCTTCAATTAGTTTACTCTTTGTTCTTTGAAAGCATAGGGACGCTCAGCGGTCTCAGAAGTTAGTTTGCTTTTGCCTGGTTAGCATTCAAATTTTGTGGTATACACCCTGACTTAATGCGCACTTGTAAAACTGAACTCATTACATGGTACAGTATATAATTTTTTCATATCATTTGTAACTGGAAAAAGAAAAAACTATTAATTAAGAACTTTAAATATAATACCGTAATAAAGAAATGAAACCTAACCTCAAACGGATCGACAGTATTATTGACAAATATTTACCTTACATATATTTTGTTTGCGAGCTGCACTTATTAATATAAAATAAATACTTACATCAAAATGATCTTCGCAGAAATAAATTACTGAATTAACAGATACAGAAGCGGGTCTCGCTTTGCACGATTTAGCCATGTATTTATAATATTTTTCTTCATTGGTACATTAATAAATAACTTATTGAAGTTTTTATCGATGCATTATTACATTGAGGAACTCCACACCATCGATACACATTAGAATTCATGGTTATCGCACAAATAATTGGAAAATATGAATCGAAACAAGCAATAAGATACAACTTGTCAAGTGTTTACGAAAGGGTGACGTCACAGACGGACGCCATTACTATTCTAGCGTTTTGGTGCGAAATTTAAATTGTATTTTAAAAAGGTCAATTTTTCTTCAAAACATAAATTTTTGCGGAAATAAGATTTATTTTGTATTAAGTAGGTGCCTAAAAACATTGTGGACTATTTTTCCAAAATCAGTCATCATGCCTATTCAATCAAAAAAATCCAATGCTACACTAAAAATTATAATATTAGGAATATAGGTATAAATTTCATCAAAATCGGTTGAGTAGATCTCGAGATATTTTATCCACGCAGTTTAAAAGAAAAACTAGTTTCGAGAAAACGCAAAATAAAAAACAATATCGCTTCAGCTTTTTTCACAGATAATACGATGTCCTCTGACTCTTTTGTTGTCTTATTATGCTTGCAGTGTATTTGGCAGAATTGTAAAATTTAACACTTCCATTATAAGTATTTTTCTGCTATATCAGTGAATATAGTAGTTGCAATATAAGGTCCATTCTTAACAATCTTTACATCACTGGTGTGTAGTTTTAGAACCGTAGAACAAATAATAGCTTTGTTATTTTCCTATATCATTTTAAACGATGTTTTAAGAACTCAATATTAATTATCTTTCATATACCAGTTTAACTGCTTTTGAGAAAATACAGAAGAGAATTTTTGTTGACCTGCACCTGTTCAGGCGGTACCTGAGATGCAGATCTATTCTATGTCGCGTTTAAGTGGTAACGTTACTCTAAAACTTGTGATTTTTGGGAAATTTTTTAAGAAATATCATACAAGACGTAGGACTAGGCATTATTTTAAAAGGGTTGTGCATGTTTTAAAATATTTAATTCAAAATGACGGCTGTTGATGCTAGCAAACTACAACATATTTTATTCGGAGGGCGACATGACCAGAAAGATTTGATCGATGGTTGTAGAATAAAAAAATTTTAATATCCTGTTGTGTTGTATCAAAATCTAGGGAATAACGTACGAAAATTAAAATATATCTATTGTATTTATTGGGAAAAATAAAATATATGGCGGTTTATTTTGCATTGAAATTGGTAGCAATAAGCAAAGAAAGGCATCAATCGAAAAATCCGTACTTCTCTATGTAATTTATCTTAGAGTTGTGTACAAAATTTTAAATAGAATGAAAGAAAATTTTTTGAGTTATGTTTTTGATCAATTCAAAAGAGCTGTTTAGAGAAAAACGCGTTGAAAGTTGTAGTTATCATTCAGGGAATAAAGATTTTTTGTGCATGCATCATACTTTTAACCTTCTATATTGTTGTTCTCTTCTTTCTCTTCCTTTCGGCTGGACATAAGGCCGAATCTGGCCTTTCTTGATGTGTCGCTAATTGATCGTTCAGTAAACTGTATCCGGGTCGCATCGAGTCACAACATATGAAATATGTCACATGGGGTCGAGCTTCATCTTAAAAAAAAATGTGTTCCCGATTTTTCTCTACATTCCTCACATCATAAAGCATTATCTAAGCGAAAATAAAGATTTTTCTAAATTATGGAGTGTTGTTACCACTTAAATTTTTCTTAAAAGTATAAATAATAAACATAGACAAAAAAATCAATTTTTTGAAAAATCTGTAACCTTCCTTAACACAATACCTAATTTTGCATCTAACAGAATTTTTTCTATCGACTTACAACTCTTCACATGTCACCAGTATAATCTAATATTCCTATTTTGGTTTACTTTATAACCTTAAATTATATAAAATCCTCACCGCGTCAGATACACTCGCATTTGGTTTTATACCTATTATTACAATTTGATTATTACAACAACATTTAACAATTTATGATTCACATTTTATTATTTGTTTAAACATAATTCTGAAAATTATGATATGCATTCGTTTATTGCTTGGTTGGCTACCATCTATTGCCACATCTTAAGACTAACGTTAAGTAATATACATGCACATTTATTTTTATTTACCTAAAGCTCGGATTAGGCACTTGCAATTCCAAGCGTAATCTGAATTTGGAGCTGTATTTACATGGCGTTAATTTTAACAAATAGTTAGAACAACATGCACTGGAAATAAACTAAACACAAAATTAAATAAATCTGCTAATTTCTATGAACAATAAAAACTTTTATGGAGACGATAAAAGTGTCATTTACTATAATGGAATCTAAGTTACATTTATTATGTATTTACAAGTATGTATGATATAAATAGTATAGAAACAATCTCATACCCATCTTTTTGAATTTGATGCTGACTATAGAACAAACATAGAGACTCTGATGTTACGCTGAATGCTTCTGTCTCCTCCTCCAGTATAGCATAAACTGATACTAAATCATAAGAGGATAATTTTTTCTAGAGAATATGCATCCGGTTTTTATAATAAACCTGTTCCGATGATTCCATCGTTGCAGTTGTAACAAATCAAGAATGCAATACATAACAAAATCTGCCGATGTTATATATATATATATATATATATATATATATATATATATATATATATATATATATATATATATATATATATAAAGAATGTACTATACTAAATAGGGTTATGAAAATATATTTTTAAATACCTCCATAACCTTTAGAATGTGTATATTTGTTCATAAAATAAGTAAATTATTAACGTTATCTTTGTATCATAAACTAAGAATTTGTGTTAGTAGCCCTCATAAAAATGAGACACTATAAACATAAATTTTGAGAGTCAAGATCGCTACAATGTTGCTATATATTACATGTTATGTATTAAAGCTCTAATAGTAAAAAAGGTTTCCGTAGCCATTTTAGAGCACGAGGTTTGTCCCAAAAGTATCGAGCCTGCATTCATATCTCCGCGTCAAAACTTCCAAGCGACCTCTGCGGGGCATGGGCGTCACCAGTAAGTCTTCAACTCGTTGATGTGCGCAGTTGCCGACTAGACGTGTCAGTTCGTGAATGATGTGCGTTTGTTTACGGTGTTTTTTTTTTTCGTTCGTCCCATTTTGTTATTGTAAAAAATGACGGAAAAATTAAATGAACGAATTTGCATCAAGTTTTGCTTTAATCTTGGAAAAATTTGCTCGGAAACAATTAATATGATGAATAAGGCATTTAGAGAAACAAAGCGACAGTCTTCAACAGTGGAAGCATTCTGAATCGCCAAAACCAAAAAAAGCACGTCAAAGTTGGAGCAAAGTAAAGACAATGTTAACTGTTTTCTTTAATTATGAAGATATTGTGCACCACGAATATGCTCCCAGAGGTCAAACGATCACTAAGTCAGAAGAAAACGGCCACAGCTTTGGACAAGCGGTAATTGGCTGCTTCACCACGACAATGCGCCAACGTATTCATCGAATCTTGTGCAGCAATATTTAACAAAGCACCAAGTCGTACAGCTTCGCCAGCCTCTGTACAGTCCCGACGTAGCTCCCTGCGACTTTTGGCTCTTTCCCAGATTAAAAATGCCGCTCAAAGGACAGCGGTTCGACGACAAAGAGACGGTTGGAAACTAATGCGACGAATGCACTGAAGGCAATTCCGAAAACTGACTTCCAGGATTGCTTGAGAAAGTGGAAACACCGCTGGGGACGTGTTATTCAATTAAATGGGGATTGCTTTGAAGAATGTCACTTACCGGATGATAAAGAATAACACCAAGGCTCGATACTTTTGGAACAAACCTAGTAAATACGTATATAATTCGAAAGTTTAAATTAAATCCAACATAAAGGTTGTAGTGAATATTACACTGACAAATAATAATAATAATAATAGTAAATTTATTACCACCAATGCACAATAATTTTCTACATCCATGTGTTTTCTGAACAAGCAGCTTTTCTGGATATAAGATAATTAAATTTCGCTTTTCATGACATAAACAAATTAAATTTACCCCTCTTTAAAGAGAAACATTACATACGCATATATTTACCCGCATTCGCAAATATTCATACAAAAGCAAATTATCCCCACTCCTAATTTAATAATGGCACTGGTGTCGGTTTGCTTTTATCTACTCAAAAATTCTTACATAAAAAGGATGCACATTTAAATTTCAATCTTAAAATAACTTTGGAAGGATATACATAATTTGCTTCTGCGGGGCCACACGGAAAACTTATTAAAATATTAAACTTACTGAAATATTAAGAATATAGAGATATAAGAATAATAGTTAATCTCTGCTGGTACCAGAAAGCAAAAATAACAGTAGACGGAGAGATGTCAGACGATACTTTACTTCTCACGAATACATTGGAAGACCTATAAGAACTTTTAAACTACGTAGCAGACAAGAGTGGAGAGATGGGGCTTAAGTTATATATGAAGAAGAGAAAGTGGTTAGTAGTAAGCAACACACAAACAGATGTATTCGGTCCTTTAGAATATGATGGAAAATTCATAGAACGTGTTCAACAATACAAGTATTTGGGATGCACATTCAATGAAAACGGGGACAACACACAAGAGATAAGGTCCCGAATGGAACAGGCTCGAAACGCCTTTATCAAAATGAAGACTATACTATCCAGCCGTGATATTGGCAGAAATACATAACTACTAAACCGAATAAACAAACAAACAGAAGTCATACACACGATCAAAAAAAAAAGAAAATTAGAATATCTCGGACATATTTTACGTAATGCAAAATACCAGGTGCTTCAACTTATTATGCAAGGTAAAATTGATGGCAAAAGAGGTCCAGGGCGTCGCAGAACATCTTCGCTGAAGAACTTACGGCAATGGTATGGAGTCAGAACAAGGATGCTTTTTAGAAGAGTGGTGGACAGAGTTCAGAGAGCTCTGATAATTGCCAACGTTCGATAGGGCAAGGCACGTTAAGAAGAAGAAGAGGACACAGGGAGATGCCAATGGCCTGTTACATTTCATTTTGTAGGTGTCGTCAGTATTTTGATTATCACTACACCATTGATAATACTACTCTATCTAGGGTGGATGAGATTAGGAATCTCGGTATGTTACTGGACAAGGCATTCGTTAGTCACATTAACTAAATTAAACAGGGCGAAATAAAAACCTTGGATTTATTTAGGGAATTTTTAAAGATTTTTCTTGCGATACCTTTGAATTACTATACTGTTTGTGAGTGCTGGTTTAAAGTACGCCAGTCTGCTTTGATCTTCTTTTTACCAGGTATATAAAACTATTGAGGGTATACAGAATAGATTATTGCGGTCTCGTGCAAGTAAGCGAAATATTCGCTTTGCTGGTTATGGGTTCTCTAATTCTTAATACTCTTGATATCTGCTCACTAAAATCCAGACGTTTTTATTTTGATATGTGTTTTAAGTTTTCACTTTCGTGTGAGTATATTTAGTGTAATTATTTTCTATCAGAATTAAACTTTAACATAAATCATCGTACCCGTACACCGTTGCATCTCTTATTTGCCCTTCCATGCCACAAACTATGGTACTCACTGTCCGCAGAAGAGACTGACGTGCAATTTTAACAAGAATAACTATTCTCTTTGTATTCGTATTTCAAGATCGAAGTTCAAAACTGATTTTAAACGTATATTAATAAATGATAAATATTCTATGTGATATGTTGTAGTTCTATAGATGCGTTTTTTCCTTTATTTTCAATTCTTGTATTGCTGTAAGATGTGGTACGTAATATTGTTTAGTTTAATTTTATGTTTGTATCATTATAATTTCTAAAATTTGTTGTACTCTTATATTTACCTACACCATCTTAGTAAATGGAGTTTTTCGTTGGCTCTCTAAGGGTATTTGAATAATTTACGTGATCTGTTTTCCTTAATACTAGATTTTCTTGAAAACAGCAGTATCTGCAAAAGGGGAATATTTACTTACTTCCTACCAACACTTCATACTGATTTTACGGAAAAGTTCCAGAAAATTCTAAACATAGACATACCGTGTTGGGTTTTAGCTTCTTTGCATTTGTGCACATATACCACCACCATTCAATTTAGAGGAAGAACAGGTAACATTCAGAGCTATCGAGAAATTTAAAGAAAAATTCAGAAATGGGTAACAAAAGTTCTGCTTAAAAAATCAGTACCATGACTTCACTTTGGATTAGGGAAAATAGTGCCAAAATTTTCAATTGGATTCTCTTCATCATATTTTGCTGATCCTGGGTTCAATACGGTCATAAATTAACAAATAACTGAGCTTAACGATTTGCGATTATTATCAAAATTAGAGCCCAATATTAATAAATTGCTAAATCTCCACTAGCCTCAAAAATCGCATTAATTTTTTAATTACTTATAGATTTTTATATCAATTAATAATAAATTTGATGGTATTTTAATTCTTAATACGATATTTTAATAAGCAATATTGGGAAGAACGAAAATTACCGACTGAAATTAAATGAAAAATAAAATAGATTTCCTAAAAAATAAGTACAGGGTGGGCAGATTTCGAAGTTTTTATAGATTAATTTAAAAGCCGCAAACGAAAAAACTTTGATTTAGATGACATACGCCTACCAAGATAAAATAATTCCTTATTCAATTTATTAAATTTAAAGCAAAATTTTTTAAAGACTGAGGTCTTACGATAATAAAAAATATCAACTAGGATATATCATTTCAAAGGAAAAAATAAATGCAAACTATTAAGCTAAAAATATATAGGGTGTTCCATTTAAAAAAAATAAAACTTTAAGTCGTATCTCATTTCTGGTAATCGGAATTAAAAAAAAAGAGTGCCAATGTATTCTACATAAAAAAGTGCCCATAGGAAGTTTTTTCGTTTTTTGATATCTTAAGTAATAACCAAACTATACACCATATTAGAAGTGTCAAATTTGAAAATCGCCCTATAGATCGTAAACGAATCAAGATAGCCA
Organism: Diaprepes abbreviatus; assembly: GCA_034092305.1. NCBI lineage: Eukaryota > Metazoa > Arthropoda > Insecta > Coleoptera > Curculionidae > Diaprepes > Diaprepes abbreviatus. The sequence continues at coordinate 9,308,914 of JASJET010000129.1, forward strand.
AGATCTGCTTTCGCATTCATGTGTTTCTCCAAAAAATAGCTCTAGAATGGGGGGGCTCAGATTTTTTGTACAGGTTGCGGTTTTTAAATTAGTTTATAAAAACATCGCAATTTGCCGATCCTGGATATAATAATAAATTTATTCAAGTACCTGGTTCACACTGAGTAGAGTCAATATATCCAGCCAGATCTACAGAAATCAAAAACGAAACATTAATATATAATCTACTATGATTTTAAACGGAGTTCAAATGAGAACTATCGAATTGGCGGATATTTGAACCATTTTAAAATTATTGTTTACTTGTCCTCTAATAAAAAAATTTTTAGAATTTTAACGACAAAAAAAGAGATTGCCAATGAAACTGGAGATCTGTTTTTGTCCTCATACATAAGAATACCTCGTTAGGCACCATAAATAAATTTAACCAGCAACAAATTATTCATAGACGATTTATCTTAATTTATTGGGGTTCAAAAGATTTTATCTACTAAATTTATTTATGTGTAACTGAAAGTAATTCTCGTCTCTTATTTATAATAGTACAATTTTCAGCTTTGCTATAAATTATGAAATCTCTAGGAAGAAAAAACTTTAGTCATAGATATTTGCTTAAGCGATTGGATTTATTGAATTGTCATTTTATTTCGATGTTTTCTCAGGAAACTATTCCAATTTGTAACATGACTCAAGCAAGAAGTAGACTTTTATACCCGCTTTAAGCCGATACAATTCTCCAGACAGCAATTTATATTGCTTTTGTGACACCGATAGAAACGTGTACCGTCGCCAAGAAATTTGAACCTTGTATCTTTATTTTTATATATATTGATTTACAGTGGTGTGCAACTAAATGTATTTAGACGATAATAAAACAAAAACCTCTGAAGACACTTTTGACAAACATAGAGGATTAGGAGGAAGAGCAAACTCTTCCGAGCAGCTGGAGTGTTCAGTACAAGCAGGAAAGACAATGCTTTTTACTCTCTTAGATAACACACAATAGTTTTCCAAGCAGAAATTTATACCATTCTGCAATGTAGAGATCTCTGTAAGGGTGATCCAAGCAGAAACGTTACAATAAACATATACTCAGATCAGGGGCGAATCCAACCTCTCTCTTTGGAGGTGAGGGAGCGGTGATATCACAAGAGTACACTATGGCAAGTGAAAGCAAGTTGTCGATGGGGGGGGGGGGACACCAGCAACATTCCCATTTCTAGTGTAAAAGGCGGGGTCGGGTCTATTTTTCTGAATTTGAAGCTCTTGGAGAGGGGGAAGGTGATCACAAGAAAAAACAATTTGCGCCGACATGGGGGTAGGATGCAAGCGGCATACACATTCCTAGTATAAAAGGCAGAATCGGTATATTTTCCTGAACTCAAAGCTTTTAGGGGGGTGCTGCTATCGCAAAAAAAAAACAAGTTGTCAACGGGGGGGGGGGGGGGGAGGGGAGAGTGCCAACAGCATACACATTCCTAATATAAAAAACAGAATCAGTTCTATTTTCCAGAAGTCAAAGTTTTTGGGAAGGGGAGGGGCGATCGCAAGCATACACATTTCTATACTCTATTCCAGAACTGGAGAGAGTAATAAAACTATTACCGAAACCTTTATCGTACCTGCTCCAGTGCCGAAGGTAACTGAGGACTGCCGTAAATCTAATTATATTTAAATATTATAAGCTTTAACAAATTTACTGTAACAATAAAATTTCTGATAGTTCAATTTAATTTCTGTCAGTGAGCAAAGTACGCCTTACAGTGTGTCCTTAGTGATTTATCTTGTTTGTGCTTGTTTTTATATATTATTTGAGATCAGTGAGATACCCAAAAGATATGGCTTCCACTTCTATTTTTATTCCAAAATCGTTAAACCAGGGCATTTTTTGCTCAACGAAAAACTTATTACGATGAATGTTTATGATGCCTTTAGATATCAATATCTAGATAATAATGTTAAAGGCTCTGTTGAAATGTGTTTCGACATCACAAGAGCTGGAAAATCTACTATGTACTACTGAAGGAGAAAAAAACGATTGGAATTGTTAGTACTCCTAAGCCACATTCGATCACAGGCAAGCGAAAAACCTCGTTAGAAGAAGAGATGTAAACTGCAATAAAAGAAATTGTACATATATTTTATTATGAGAAGCAGATCCCAATCGTCGACAAAATTCTAACTAAAATCAATGAAGATCGGGATTTACCTGAAATTAAAAGAACTGAGCTCTGGAAATTACTCAGAGAATTTAATATTTGCTGGGAAAAGCCAGATAGGAACTCTATTCTTATAGATCGTCCGGAAAATGTCCGCTGGAGAAGGAAATATCTCTCTCAAGTAAAACGTAGAGTTGCTAGAAATAACACAACTTACAAAATTAGTAATTTAACTGAACTTTTGAAAGATTTGAATAAAGTTACTGCAGAAAATTGGGATAAATTCATATAATAAAGAGAGATAGAGGAACCAATTATAATTAATTTGAGCGAAGATAGGTTCACTGACTTTGATACGTAATGTTAACCAGTGTAAAGACAATTTATTATTTAAATTTTTGTTTTTGTTCCATTTTATTGTTTAATGTTGTTTATATATATTTTTATTTTTTATATATTTTTATTTTAATGTGTCCCACTTTTTAATTTTATATATATTTAATTCCAATTAGCCGTAATTTTTTTATTATTGTATTTGTGCATCTTTCTTAAGCATGTAGAATTAACCTGTTTATTTTATTGTTTGGGGCTATCGGATTTTCATATAATAAAGTAAATTAAATTAAGATGTCAGTGCAATAAAAATAAAAATAAGTAGGTCTAATTTAAACTGTAAAATTAGTTGTGTCTTTGATAAATTAATTTTCAAACCGATTTTTTCTGAGGCATCGTTTAGCGGATTCAGCATATTTGTCACTAAAACCAGTTGCATATTCATAATTGAGCAGATCCTATCGCGTATAATAGAAAATGAGGAAACAGATCGGTTTGCAAGGATAGGGTCCTAGGTCAAACCATTACAGTTGATAAGAGGGAACTAAAATTTTCTCTGGAAAGCAAATTTGTTAAATGCTGGAGGGAAGCCTCTGGAATGAGATGTGCAAAAGGACATATAATTGGACCTAAGTTGCAACTTAATAGGAAATCTATATCTCTGAAGATGAAAGAATTACAAATCGTAGTGGAATTACTGACAGGATATCATTACCTGTATGGTCATCTTTATAAGATTGGCCTCACAGATGATCCGGTACATAGATAATGTCTAAAAGAGAATTCAACTGTTAATAATGTCCTTTATGGTGCACAGCACTCATCGGACTAAGGTGGAGACAGTCAGAGATTCAATATTACCACCTGAAGCAGTCAATCAAGTTTAGTTAACGGGGCCACTTGAATTCACGAATACTTCGAATGTTTTGCAACTCTGTGTTAAGGACCCAAAAAGGCCTAAGCATCAAAGATCAAATATCACCAATTTTATTTATTCATTAATTGATTTATTCGTTCATTTAATGAAAAAAAAAGAGATTTAAGAGTTACAACTTTCTTATTTTATTCTCAGTTCTATTTTGCGTAAACAGTGGCCATACACAAGTGTTTACAGATTTAAAAAATATTGGGAAATAATAAAGTTATAGCCGATAAAAAATGCCAAATTTCACTTTGTCTTAATATCTCAAAAACCCAAAAAAACAGAACCTACTCACAGCGCCTAAAATTTTCCCTATTTAAGCGCTTTTATACAGGGTGTATAGTAAGTACCTCCTAATTTCTCGGGAGCATACCGGGAAGATTAAAATAATCCTACTTTGTCATAACAGAAAAATTCCCTTAACGAAGATACATAGCCCCAAAGGGGTAAAGTAAATCACTGGGTGATTTACTTTATCGGCTCTAAGCTTTGAAACGACTTATATAATTTAATGAAACTTTCATATTTTATAGAGACCATAAAGACTCACTAAACCATACTACAGAAGACGTTTTAGATCATCAGAGAAGTTAGGCACGGACTTGCAGCCACACTCGTTTGGCCTAATTTTTGACGGATGTCATTTTACTGTTTTTTTAAATATTTTGGTTATTCCTCTTAAAAAAAGATATTCTTAATTTTTTTATGAGAAACAGTCAATTTACTAGTGCTAAACATGAACATATAAAAATGAAATACGCAGGGTGTGCTGATATGCTTTATTTTATGGAGAAGCCCTGTTTCATTCTTCGAAGGCAATAAGATGTTACGCTGAAAGATTTCCAGCTCAGACATTGTCAACTCCAGAAACCTATCCAAGGATTCATCGATCGCCCCCCCCCCCTCCCCCCAAGAGCTTTGAGTTCAGGAAAATAGATCCAATTTTTCCTCTTATACTAGGAATATGTATGGTGCTGACATCTCCCTCCCCCCCCCTCCCCCCCGTCGACAACTTGTTTTTTCTCGCGATCGCCTCCCCTCAAGAGCTTTGAGTTCAGGAAAATTGAACCCCCTCCCAAGAGCTTCGAATTCAGAAAAATAGACCCGACCCCGTCTTTTACACTAGAAATATTGCTGATGTCTTCCTCCCGTCGACAACTTGCTTTTGTGATATCACCGTCCCTGTCGCCCCAAAGAGAGAGGCTGGATCCGCCCTTGGCCATCCCACATATTTAAAAAAAACCTTTGTTGGTGTTTGTTTTGAATTATAGGATGCGGATTTTCATGAGCCCAAAATTGTAAATTGTGTGAGTTTATAATGCCATCTCTTATAAAATAAGGTTAGAAAAAATTAAATTTAGGTTATGTTGCTGTAGTTGGAGTATTGAAATCTTGCGGGATAATAATCCGTAGATATAGCGTCTACCTTTTCAACGTGGTACTGGTGAAGTAACTGTTCTGTGAGAGTTTTATGTACAATCCGTTTTGTAACATTGTTTTGTGTCGAGAGCTTTCTTATGCTGTTTGAAGGGTTGTCAACTATATCTTGTAAAATTTGCTCCACTACGTAAGGGTCTCATGATCTCCTAGGAAGCCTCTCACTGCCACGTTGCGGCAAAAATGACCCTGCATAAAACATATAGAAAATTAATTCGTTAAACAGTACAAACGAACCTCTGAATATATCCCGAAGCGGTAGGAAATTATTAAAAATAAATAATTTCACGGTCTATGTATTTGGAAAAGTTATTTGATTCTCCTTATGACCATTAAGAAAGGGGACAGATGGTATATTCTTTGCGAATTCCATTCTGGTTTTCTCTCCATACTAGTTTCGAACACCTAATAGTCTCATCAGTGTGGCTGTAACGAACCGAGAGCAAAATGCACAGAAAACAACTGTCTACTTAAAATCCCCATACCATGAAATATCGGCAAGTTATTACCCGCAGAAATTTGATGCCGGACTGTTTTCTCAAATAGGTCCTAAAAAAGTGCTAAATGGAGTGAAAATCTACTCGAGAATCACAAATGACCATAAAACAGGAATGTACTGGATCCGAAAAAATACCAGTACAATACCTACCACTCAAAGGAAGAAAAGTCTCTGCTTATAGTACAAAGGGGGATCTTAGAAACCATCACTGAAGAAAAAATAGCAGAGGACCTACTAAAGAAGACGCTCCATTCCATAAGGATAGTCAGATCGCACTGCAACAGCGGGGACCCAATGCCCATAGTCCTTATTCTTGTACCCAAAAAAGAGCGCCAGATATTTCGAACAACGGAAGTTTTTTGGCAATAAAATAGGAGTTGATAACCGAAAAACCAAATTAAGAATCTTCCAATATTATAAATGCCAGCTGTCAGTTGTGGCATGAAGCAACTCTGATTAAAAAGTAAAAAATTAATTCGTCGGACTTGACAATGTCTGAGCTGGAAATCTTTCATAATAACATCTTCTTGCCTTCAAAAAGTGAGACAGCGAATTAAAGCACATCAACACACCCTGTGGATTTTATTTTTACTCGTTTATGTTTATCATTAGTAACTTTTGAATTTTTCGCATAAAACCAATTTATCTCTAAAACAGCCAGTTTTATCGAAATAAATTAAGAGTACCTTTTCTAAAAAGGAATGAATTTAAAAAATCGGTTTTCAGCTCTGTAAAATGACATCTGTTACAAATTAGGCCCAACGAGTGTGGTTGCAAGTCTGTTCTAGACTTCTCTGATGATCTAAAACATCTACTGTAGTATGGTTTAATGATTCTTTATAGCCTCTATAAAATATTCAAATTTCAGTAAATTATATAAGTCGGTTCAAAACTTATGCTGGTTACCCCTCTATAGCTCTTCATCCCCATTAAGGGACACTTTAGAATTAGTAAAGTAAAGTTATTTTGACCTCCCTTGAATGATCTCAAGAAATTAGGAGGTACTTACCAAACACCCTGTCGAAATTGCAGTGCTATCATCACCAATTTCGGACACCCTGTAAAGTTTATGGATAGAAAACTGAATAATATATATATATATATATATATATATATATATATATATATATATATATATATATATATATATGTCAAATGTGGTGGAGGCAAAAAAAAATTAAAAATCAAACCCAAAATTATTAATGCAATAGGAATTTGAATTAAACTATGACTAGGTTTCAAATAATCTAATTTTCATATCTCTTAGTTTTTAGGCCCTATTTTTGCATCAAATTATAATATGTTTTCTTTCTTTTACTGTAACATCATTCTCGGGAAGAATGAGCTTAGAAAGTTATTAATATAAAACTTATAACTTTATTTTTATCGATTTTATTTAGCAGCCGCTAAACGCTAGAATACGAGTTTCAAATTTAAAAATTTTTTACCTGATACAAAGACATAGAGACATAATTTTAAAAGAATCTTTTCAGGGAATCATAGCTCCCTTAGAAGGGAACATCAATATGGAATTATTAAAGACTTTTTTTTTAATATCGCATACCTGAAATACGCTATATATATTGATAAATGGAACACGAGATACTTTCGCATACTTCTACCCTGCAGCCCTCAACATTTCCTATCCCTAAATTAACTTTGTTTTTTCCAAGACTTGTAGGCTTTGATACGAAAACCATTATATTGGGAAAGGAGGTTAATCCTTTTTCTTCCTGTTAAAGGATATTAAAAGTTTTAGGCTGAAGCTGAACTTTCATTTCTTGGCTAATAAAATTTAATCTTTGCAAGATTTTTTTATGGTAAGGCTGGGTCTCCAAAGAATAATAGATAATGTTGTGGAAGCATGCAGCGAATATGGATTAAAACTAAACTGTAAAAAGACCAAAATAATGATCATTAGTAAGAACATCGACACTAACGCCCAATTTACTGTAAACGATACAACACTAGAAAGAGTAGAGAAAATATCCTACCTGGGATGCAATATCGGTGATACATGGGATCATAGTTACGAAATAAGGACCCGTATTGAAAAAGCCAGAAGCGCTTTTGGTCGCCACAGAAGAGTCCTTTGCAACCTCTCTCTAAATATCAATATACGCATAAGAATTCTCAGATGCTACGTCTTTACCGTTCTCCTCTACGGGGTAGAAAGCTGGAGTCTTACAGAAGCTGCCATCAAACGCTTGGAGGCATTTGAAATGTGGTGCTATCGCCGCATCTTACGAGTGTCATACACACACCACACAACTAACATCACGATTCTCGAGAGGCTCGGAAAAGACAGGGAAATTATCACCACTATAAAGAACAGGAAACTGGCTTACTTCGGCCACATTATGCGTAATGATAAGTATCGATTACTAAGATTAATTCTACAGGGCAAGATCGAGGGCAAGAGAGGCCCTGGACGTAGACGTATATCCTGGCTGGCCAATCTTAGAAAATGGACTGGCCTAACATCAACTGACCTATTCCGAACTGCAGTGAATAGGATAAGATGGGCTAACGTGGTCGCCAACATCATAAGAAGATAGGCACCTTAAGAAGAAGGCTGGGTAAAGAAACTACATTAGAAAATTACCGAAATATTCTTGTTGTACAGAGTTAAAATAACTTGAACTTGAATGAAAGATTTTCTTTCTCCAACATTTTAGTAAGAATAGGGAAATAAGTCCCTACCATAATCTATGGTTGAAAGTGGTCAACAGTATTTTGAAAACAGCTTTACTCAAAGTTAATATACTCATTAGAATGTATCTTACATTATCCACAACATTTCGCAAAAGCCTTCTGTTTTTACCTTCACACTTTCTAACTCTTTCTAACATGTCTTTCTCGACTGCAATTAAAATATCTCATTTCGCTCCATATATTTTGTTTTTACTGACACGCGTTAAATAACCCCGCAGTAATGATATTACTAATTTTTAGGGCCTTGGTGTGCTTCTGAAGACTCGTTTACTATACATCAAAAAATAAAATTCATGAAGGAAAATAATATTTAAGATATTAGATTAGAATTTTCCAGTTTTTCAGAGCTTCCAATTACCATAGTACCGAGCCATTTACCACGGTACAGAGTATTCAAGTATCCCACGCCACCAATCGCCAGCATCTTAATGGAGTCGAAGTGGGAAGACCAACCGAGGACATAAATAGCTTGGCGAATCATCAAAAACCAAATACTTATGCATAGAAGATAATAGGAGTAACCTCCAAATTAATGATAATAAAGGTAAGAAGGTTGCAATGAGCACAAATATTTAGGAGTCATTTTTGATAGAATAGGCACAGGCGATAAAGGAATTCGTGCAAGAATTATCCGAGCTAAAAAAGTAACAGGATACCTAAATGGGATACTGCGAAACAAAAATATTAAAAAAGTGCAAAACAGTGCGATTCTGTAGAAAGAAGACTTTAATCGAGTACAATTATAAGTTTGACGTATATCTGTAGATTCACCGATTATATATCTAATGCTGGTGTAATGGATAGTCAGTTAACTTTTAAAGAGCATATACATAATATCACAAATAAGAGAATGAAATTAATGGGGTGTGTTACCCGGAATCTATCTGACTTCAATGATATTATTTGTCTTAAAAATGTTTATGGTAGTGTTGTGCGTTCTGTATTGGGGTATGCCTCACTAATATGGTCACCTTTCTACAATGTACACAAATTGGTGCTAGAAAAGGTGCAGAAGCGTTTTTTTAAGAATCATAGCTTATAAATTACGTTTTCTTAAAGAAAATATCAACTACCCTCATTTACTATTCCAATTAAATTTGCCTCTTGAACATCGCAGAGAATACATTAACTTACTTTACCTATTTAAAATCATTAATAGCATAGTAGATTCTCCAGAATTACTAACACATATTGGCTTCAATGTGCCTCAGAAAAACAGTCGATGGGTTGAAATGTTCACTAAATAGAATGTGCCTTTTCGCTAATAAGTTATCCCGTAATCACGTTGATCTGGATATCTTTAACATATCCTTAAATAGTTTCAAAAAATGTTTAAAGCGATATCTATAGTGTAAGTTTTAACTTCTCACTGTTCTTCGTGTGGTCGGAAATTATGAGTATACTCTAGTTTAATAGATACTTTGGATTTGTTTGTTTATTATTTAGTACTTTTGATCTATCTGGAAGCTTGTTTATAAGTTACTAACTGTTAATAAAACATTTATTTATTTATTTATTTATAATATCCGTAGCCACTGATCGTTACCAGCGTTACCATTGGCGAAGCTACCGTCGCCGCTTAGGGTACCGCAGCATGTAAAGACGTAGCTGCCGATCGACTCCTGGGTTACCGCCCTGTGCAAGTGGATCCTCTACCACGTTATTCTAGACAGTGGTGCCCAAGATCAATAATCGTTAAATATCGTGACCGATAGATAGTCGAGCAATTAGATAGTTTAAGCGATAGATAGCTGAACTGTTGGAAATTCTGGCCGATGGATAGTGTAACTGGGAGATATGTTAGTCTATATGTAGCTGATCGCTGAATATTTTAACTACCTATCGAAGCTCCGCTGTCTTAATAGTGACAACTTCTCGTATGTCGTCGATAAAAATACGTCAAACCGTAGAAAAAGTCAATGGGTATCAAGTTGAGCGAACCTGGTGGATATGGAATTTTGGATCATCTTAAGTGCCAAACGACTCTATTAGAAGCTGCATAGCTGCTCTGACTATATGAATCATAGCTCTATTTTGCTCAAAACAGCATCTCTGGTCTATTTTGTAAGCCGAGACGAACAAAATTTTGCAGTAAGATACTATACCGCTCACTAGTTATAGTAAAGGAGTTCCATTTTCAGTTTAAAGAAAATAGAGTTGAAGATTGCCCTGAGCTGTCACTACACACCAAAAGAAACATTCTATGGAATGCAATTGAATTTTTTGAAAGATTCATGAAATGGGTTTTATCACTCACAAACAATGAGTTCAGAAAATTAGGTTTTTCTTTTGTCTAAATATATCCGACAGTTGTCCGACTTAACTTCAGTTCATTAGAAAAACGTCTAGTTGATGACCTTGCATTTTCTTTGACACACTGAATATTCTGTGCTGTTAATGCAGAGCATTGTCCACCGGTACAAAGTAAGTCAGTAACAGAACTTTGTTGTTGAAATAGTGTTACTATACTGCGCATCTCAGCCGGAGCAATTATCATGTTAAAATGAATGCGATGTAGTAATAATTAACTACTGTTGTTCATGATTATTTTCTTCAAATTTGTTCTTCTGCTCAATAAAGTTCTTCTCTTCTAAATTCTTAAGTATCCGATTTCCTAATTTAAAAAGGAAAAAGTAGCTGAGAGAAAAGTTTTAGACTTGTAAAGTCCCCTAGACACATATGGGCTACCCTGTATAATAGAGTTCATAACAACATCACAAATTTAATATTCATTGCTTAAAATTCATTAATAATAGTAAAAAATCGCACCCTAACCTTTATAGCACATGTATAATTAAATAGGGAGCCAGCCTAAAGTGCCCATATTCTAAGAAAGTTGCCGGGCCAATCAAAGAAGAGCTTACTTTTGACTGTTACAGTTTGCACCTAATGTATTTCCCAAACCTTCGTTAAATACATTAAGGCCCACCCTAGCTAAGTAAACTAACTAAGAATTAAATTACACCTTCCCTCTTCACTCTTTCTTAAAGGTAAGAGCAACAATCCTGTACCAAACAGGATTTAATTTACTTATTGCTGCCCCAAGTAAATAATGAATACGACTTTACTAAATACAATAAGTTTTGCCAAGTTGTGTCAATAATAAAATAATGTGCAAATGAAACAATGAAAGGGAAAAAACGAAAAATCAAAATACTTTATTTCCACGTTCAGTAAACTATCTATCTATATATCTATTATATATAGAGGAAGAGGGTTTTTTATAGGTAACCGAAAAATCTACTATACCAATCAGAATACAATTTTAACCTCTATTTCTTGAAATAACCGAGAAGGTTAAAACTATATTTTATCTCTACAAAATATTAATTTTCCTTAATAATAATGCTAGAAAGATAATGATTTAAAGCGTAGTATGTTTTACAGTTAAAGACAGCGCACTCTCTCAAATTGTATGGAAATACCAGGAAGAGTAGAAGCCTCTCCTATGAAAGTGCACTACCATCTGTAGGCCAATTTTCAAGTCATTGGTTCTCATCAATATAGGATAGACAAGCGCATTTTAACACAAGAAAAACGAAACCTTTAAGCAACAGATATCAGACCAAAATATGAAGTCTAATACAACCTGCCCCATCTAATAACATTCGGCGAAATCTGAGTATTTTTTCTCGTAGAAATCTATGTACCAAGAGTGAATACAAAATACTTACAGATGGGTGTATAAATACTTTTATATTAGAAACTATTTTAGTTCTCAATCAGCTACTCAACTGAAAAAAACCTTATACTATAAGGGCATACATTCTCTATTTTAACACGGCTAGAGACAAAGCACTATCTCAGATTGCAAGAAAAAAACAGAAAAGGGTGGAAGCCTCTCCTATGGCAGTGCACCGCCACCTGCAGATCAATTTCTAACTCATTGGTTCTCGTCAGTACTGAGTAGAAAAGCGCACCTAAACGTAAGAAAATCGAATTCTTTAAGCAAGTTATGTCACACAAAATATGAAGTCTAATACAAGCAGCGCAATCTCCTAGCATTCCAAGCAATCTAGATATTTAATCTCGTGAAGATCTATATTCCAACAATGAACAAAATATACTTGCAGTTGAGTTCGCTTATCTACCGTGTACTGAAGAAAACCAGTGAATTCGAAACTTGCGTGCTGATGACGATGCACTACCTTGGAAAAGTCTTCCACCCTTTCCTGATATTTCCTTGCAATCTGAGATAATGTTTTGTCTCTAGTCATGTTAGAACAGAGTATGCCTGCCTTTATAGTATAGTAGGTTTTTAGCTAGTTAAAAAATGAAATAGTTTCTCTAATGTAAAAGAATTTATACACCCAACTGTTAAGTGTATTGTATACACTGTTGGTATACAGATTGTTGTGAATACACGCCTATTTTATGATAATATTAATTCCAGAGTTAATATTGCCCCGAATTCTCTAAATAAATTAAATAAGCTAAATAAAAAGGCGTCAAGTGCTAAAACTCGAAAACTTCGTATTTGCGAGGCGGGCAAGCCCAGACATTATAGGTAGCGGTAGCGGCACTTTGACTCGGTGCTTCCCTGATTTCAGAGCGCGACGTCACCACTGCTATAAAAGCGAAAAGGCAGTGGCTAAATTAAGGATATTACGGATTACTCTTCTTGAAATAACTCAACCTTTTCTTGATCGAGCATAGCTCTCAGAGGCCATGTTGACTGTTCTATTTTATAGGTAGCTCGTGGTTCTTAAAGTAGGTTGTTTTGACAACACACCATGTTCTCACAACTACTTACATTACTGAAACTGGTTAGTAGCGCGTACAAGTTACTTAACCTACGCGTTCTGGCTTAAAAATAATTTCCAGAACGTAACCAACTGGAGATAACCTGATTTAACATTGCGACTAATAGTTAGCTTTGTGTTGGCTATAAAGTTATGGAAACCTCGATCTTAACAAAATAAACCCGAATGTGACAGTGGAGAGTAAATTAACTCTGAACTTTTCTTGAGGAAAATAACTGAATTCAGTACATAGAAAGTGGTGAAAGTTAGGAAATGTGAAATAAAAGTTAACTGTGTGTAGAAGGAGCGTCATAATCAAATAACATCTCCCTAATTCACTCATTCCTTAGAAATATTCCCTTGATAAAATAAAATTTAACACATTTTCGTTAACTCTGAGCTTCACTCATTCCTCTTCTATCCTGGTGAGCGAGAAGAAAAGTGAGGCGGCTAGAGTTTTTATTCTAGTCTCGAGGTTTAGCGGAACTTCACCAGCAACCCTTGATTTGTGTTAAAAGTTAGGTTTTACACAATTAATAATTGACAATGCGAAAATTCTTAAAATAAATTAATCCTGTCGGAAATGAACTTCCACGTTTCCTGAAGGACAAAATTAATCCAATAAACCCGGTAAATTGGTAAATAGGTCCTTGTTCTCGGAGATGAGTAAAAAAAAACGAATAATGGCGAGGTGCGTTGACGTTGACTCTAACATCAAAAAATAGATAAAATCGCGAAAGGTAGTTGAAAGAGACCCCTATAAAAAATCTGAACTAACCTGAAATAAGGGGTACATGATTGTTATTGACGTTGCGAAAATTAAATAAAAACACCCATACTCCGTTAATACGACAATATATCTATGAGATTAAATATTCAGATTGCGTCGAATGTTAGAAGATGGCGCTGCTTGTATCAGACTTTATATTTTGTATGAATTAAGTTGCTTAAAAGACTTGTTTTTCTAATGTTTATGAGATTAAATATTCAGATTACGTCCAATGCAAGAAGATGGCGCTGCTTGTATAAGTTTTGATATTTTGTATGAATTAAGTTGCTTAAAGAACTTGTTTTCCTTATGTTTAAGTGCGCTTGCCAACCCTGTACTGACGAGAACCAATATATCCGAGACCTGTCTGTAATGGGTGGTGCAGTACCAGAGGCCTCCATTCTTCCCTGTCATATCTTTGCAATCCAAGAGAGAGTGTTTTGTCTCTCACCATGTTAAAACAAAGTACCTTTTTCTTCTTCTTCTAGATAGAACCAAGTTCTGTTATCTACACAATGCCTCATCGATCCTCGTTTGAGGTCGAAATCCAGCTGTCTCTCCATCTTTTGAAGGGCCGTCCAGGCGACCGTTTAGTGTTTAGTTTCTCTCTAATCACGGTTTTTGCTAGTCTGTCTGCGTCCATTCGTTCCACGTGATCTCTCCACTGCCTACGACGGTTTTGAACCCACTTCACGATATCCCCCGCTCCGCTGTTCTCGCGTATTTTTGCGTTTCTTATTCTATCGCTTAAACTTGTTCCCGTGATCATTCTCAGCGTTTTCATTTCTGTGGTTCTCATAATTTCTTTTGTCTTTGTTGTTTCATTTCTTGTTTCTGCGCCGTAGGTCAGTATCGGTCTTACACAGACCTTGTAAATTCTTACTTTGCTCTCAACCGTCATATGTTTATTGTTCCAGATTATGTCTCTTAGTTGGCCTGATATCATGGCCGCTTTGTTGGCTTGTGTGCGTACTTCTTCCGTAACTGCCCTGTTACTTGTTATATGTGCTCCCAGGTTTTTAAACTTCCCAACCTGTTCAATATGTTTGTCATCAACCATTAGTTTGCATCTTACCGATTCTTTTGCTATTACCATTGCTTTGGTTTTCTCCACAGATATCTTCATATTATACTGTTTGGCTGTTCGATTGAGATGGAAAAGCATTATTTGTGTGTTGTCCTCGCTATCTGCTGTCAAAGCAATATCGTCTGCAAAGCATATAATTTGAACGGTGTTGTGTCCCATTGGGTACCCAATATTTGTGCTTTTTGCCTCATCAATGATTTCGTCCATGATTACATTGAGAAGTGTTGGACTTAGGCTATCACCCTGTCTTACTCCTATGGATACGAACAAAGTATGTCGGCCCTTATATTAGAAGATTTTTTAAGTTGACTGAGAACTAAAATAGTTTCTCTAATGTAAAAATCCACCCAACTCAAGAATATTGTGTCCACTATTGACAAGACTTGTAAGTAAACTATGTATATAGCTTGCTTTTTAATTACATTTCTAGTCACGGTTAAATTTAAGCAAGTTGAATGACCCGAGGCTTATAATTAATAAGAGAAAGTTGCGTAGGTCTGCGTAAAACCAAGGCCATCTTGATGTCGATGAGCGTTAAGGGAGCGGCGATGTACATACAAGTCGTTTCAATTAATGTGTTGTTGACTTTAACCATTTACCAGGAAATACATTGAATAATTTTTAAGATTTGGGTTTGTTTTAATATTAGGAAATTTATTCGTCACACTCCACATAATAGTATTTTGCTGAAGATCAATATTGATATGTGTTAAAGAAATGTATGTGTATCCTACTCCAGGGGATAAAAATACATTCAGTATGCACTATATGTGCTTATAAAAGCATAGTTCAATCAGTAGATTGAGAGTATTTCATTTTATGATGTTAATTCAGAAATTGATGGAACTTAATCAACAGCGGAATGAAAAAAGATTCTGAAAATATATTTGCCGGGAAAATTTAAATATAGAGATTGAGCCAGAGGCGACTAAAGTTGCCAAATATATTTTTTAAGACTAGAAATCAAGGTCACAATTTTAGACAGAAACGTTTTGATACAACGTGGTAGATAATTGAAAGTCGTTTAATTTGAGTCCACATAAATTAAAATTCATCCCTTTCGTCGATGAAGATATAAAATGATGATTACAAAAGTAACGTATTCCTATTTTTTATTGATTGAAATCAATGTGATCAAATCAAATGAATAAAACATTTTTTTGATCATCTCAAAATTGTTATTAGTGGCTTAGGTATCTTTGTATAAAATATTTTTTGATCATCTCGTAATTGTTATTAGTTGCCGAGGTATCTTAGTTTATTCATCGCAAGATATAACGTGCTATTTTTTCTGAAAATTTTCGATTTAAAATGCATTATACTCTTCCAAGCTTCTACTTTCATGTGGGAATAAGATTAACTCGAAAATTCTATAAACAACCCTTCATTTTTAGCTTTGAAAATTGGGGTACCTTTTTTAAAACAAATAGAGCTACAGCATCACCCATCGGTCGTTAATCAACTTCTTTAAAATAGAAATCTATCTGTGCAAGATTGGACGGTTGGCCTTTGAGGGGTTAAAATAGCGCGAAACCCGAAAGCAACATGAGAATTCTGACAACAGATTCATCGTGTCGAAACTCTTCGGAAAAGTAGTTTCTTGTTCTGAAACTTGTCACATTGTATTATCTATAACTTTTCACATAAAACATTTGTGTCAATATACCTTGGTGTTTTGACAATTTTGGGAGCCCGTTGCTCAGACTCTATGTTGAAATTATCCTAGCCAACACATGAGAGAATCTTTCACCTCCCTTTACATTGCAGAGTAAGTCGTATCTTACCCCTTGAGTCAGAAATAAGTCAATATATCAAGGTTTTATATTTGTGTATCCCCCCTAGATACAGCAGAACCAAAAACAACGGGTAGGTTTAAGAACCTTTACGCCAGCCAAAGTTTTCGGTAACCTTAAAATAGTTTTATATTTTCAACAAGATGAACTTTACTGAATTTTGCTGAAGGAAAGGTTAGGCCGATAAGTCTGTACCAGATACTAAGATTATTTAAATAGCAGCTTGCTGTCAATGTTGATGAAATATATAATATCGTTAGGAAACATTCTAAGATGTACATATATATATATATATATATATATATATATATATATATATATATATCGGTTTACATCGTTCGACGTCTTCTGATACCAATCGCCATCTATCTCGGTCTGTCCAGAGATTCTCTTCCAGTTCTCTCCTCTTCATCTCTCGGCCGATTCCTTCTCTTGAACTAAAACGTGGTCTTCCTCGTTTCTCTGTTCCATGGAGTGCCCACTGTAAGATCTGTTTCGGCAGTCGCTCCTTTGACATTCGCTGTACGTGTCCATACCATCCAACTGCTGGGTTGCAATTTCGTCTACAACTGAATGTTCCACGTTCATAATTTATCTGATTCTGTCGTTAGTAATTCTTTCCAATCTGGATCTTCCGACTGAGCGCCTCCAGAAGTTCATCTCTGTAGCTTCTAGTTGCTTTTTGGATCACTTTTTGAGCGTCTCTACTTCACAGCTATAAGTAGTTAGGCTTTTGAAAATCGTGCTATATATTCGGTGTTTATTTGTATTGGAAATTATTTAGTCCCATAGCACACTGTTGAGGAGTGTGATGGCCCTTCTTCCTTGATTGTTTCATTCTTCTATTCCCCTGGTTATACCTCCATCTTTTGTGATAGTCGTAGATATTTGTACTTATCGCAGTATCAAATTACTTGATTGTCCTTCAGTATCAGGTCTCTCTGTTCGCCACCAATACACATGTATTCCGTTTTTCCTATGTTTATGTCCAATCCCCAGTTCCTATATTCTTCGATTAATTTCCTCATCATATATTCCATATCTTCGTAAGCATCTGCAAAAGACAGTGTATATATGGTATTGTTGTTAATAGGTATGCCCATATTTTTGCATTTTCTTTTCCAGTTCTTTAGCGTCTGTTCGAGGTATATCTTAAATACGAGGCGGATAGACAACATCTCAGTTTGAGCAATATGTGAATTCTAGCTACAGATTGCCATGTTAAAACCTTCTGAGATACTGCTGTAGAGTCGTACATGTTTTTCACTGCTTTAATGAGGTTGACGTTCAGGTTTGTGTTCTCTAACGCTTCCTAAAGTTTATTTTGTGAGACACTATCATATGCTTTCTTCAGATCTACGAACACAAAATGTATTTCCTGATTTACAGCCATTGTCTTCTCTATAATTTGTGTGACGCAAAAAAGGTGATCAATCGTTGACCTTCCTGTCCTGTACAAGTACGTCTACTCAATGCTGTTAATGGTAGTTAGGAATATCGTACCTGATATTTACGGAATGTCTCTTCAGAGGAAGCAGTCAGAAAGGATATTGCTGATTCTATCAATTTTCTAAGAAATTCGATATGAGTACGGAGAGCTTCCCTATAAGTCTCCTAATTTTTAAAGTACTGAGAATGATATTATGTAGCTGCTTTTATCTATTTTTAAGAGTTTTAAAAATGCTCCATATAATTTAACCTAATAAAATATCAACCTGTATTAATATTCAAAATCATTAAAGTGATAGAGCAACGAATAATCCAGGCCTACGCTCCAACATGTTCACATAGCGATGAGAAAGTTGACATATTCTACGAAGATATTGCAAATAAATTAAATAACTCAAAAGCTCACTATGAAGTGATAGTCGGTGACTTCAACGGAAAAGTAGGAGTAAAAGAAGACGAGGAAGAAATAGCCATGGGCTGTCACAGAATAGATACAAGAAATGAAAGAGGCGAATGACTACTGCAATTCGCATTGGAACATAACCTCTACATCATGAATACCTTTTTTTAAAAACCTGTTAGTAGAAAGTGGACATGGGCAAGCCCAGATGGTGTCACTAAAAATGAAATAGATTACATACGAGTAGAAAAGAAATAATCCAAGACGTCAGTGTGCTTAATAAGTTTTCAGTAGATAGTGACCATCGAGCTGTGAAAGGAAAAGTGGTAATAAATAGTAGGAGGGAAAGAGCCAAACTAGTAACAGGAAAGAACCTAAGAAGATGGACAACCCCAGAAAATCTCTCTGAATACACAGAATATGTTGAAAATGAACTCTAAACTTTGGAAAACATAGACCTGGAGGAAACAAATAACCAACCACTTGCTAGTTATGAAAACGCTCATAGAAAAAAACAGTGGAGTACAACAAACCACTGGTCTTAATATTTGTGGACTACGAGAAACCGTTCGATTCAGCAGACCAAAACAAAATACTTGCTGCACTAGCTGATTGTAGAGTCGACCACAGATATGCAGCTTTAATTAAGAGCATATATAATAGCGCAACAGCAAGTGTGAAAGTCCATTCCAAAATAACATCTACATTTAGAATGGAACGTGGCGTACGACAAGGTGATAACATATCACCAAAACTATTTACAATGCTGCTAGAATACATGTTTAAAAAATAGATTGGGGGAACATGGAAGTCAATATAGATGATGAACGATTAAACCACCTATGCTTTGCTGACGATATCGTGTTAATTTCTGACAACCTTGAAGAAGCCCAAGAGTTACTAAGGACACTAAACTCAGCATCAGATGTGGTAGGTCTAAAGATTAACCGTGCAAAAACTCAATGTATGACAAACTTAGTTCCAAGTAGCAACATATCTCTAAACGAATCTAAAATCGAGTATGTAACATCTTATAAATATTTGGGCCATGAACTGAAAATAAACCGAGATAACCAGATCTGCGAAATTCAAAGATGCATAACACTAGCATGGGCGGCGTTCGGCAAGCTGAGAAAGGACGTATTTAAAAGCAATATACCGATTTGCTTGAAAAGAAAGGTTTATGAACAGTGTGTGCTCCCTGTGCGCACGTACGGTGCAGAAACTTTAACGTCACTAAGAAAAGCTGCGAAAAAATTAGAGTGACTCAGCGAACCATGGAGAGGTCGATGTTGGGAATAACACTGAGAGATAAAGTTCCAAATGTAATTATTATAACTAGAACAGGGATCAAGGATGCTATAGAAAGTATAACACATATGAAATGGAAATGGGCCTGACATGTGGCGAGAATGGAAGGCGCTAGGTGGACTAAACGCATTATAGAGTGGCGTCCTAGGTTCCAGGCATTTATAAGTAGGGGCAGACCTCCAACACGGTGGACTGATGATATCAAGAGAATCGCAACAAACTGGATTCAATCAGCACAAGATCGGGAACATTGGAAACGATTGAGGAAGGCCTATGTTCAGCAGTGGACGCAACAAGCTGTTTGATGATGATGATGATGATGATAGAGCGACCTAGATTCCTGCGCCAAGTCGTCGGAATCTGTGTTGTACATACGTATACATAATGTTTCTACAGCAAATTTTAATTGATATAAAACACTTGAACAAAGAGTTTACAGGTTAATTTAAAAAAGTGGTTTAATTATTCCGTGGCTCCTCACAAAGTGGCGCTCCAATTATAAAATTGAATTCACCGTACATCTCAGTCTCATCTTATATTAGTGTGTATATGAAGTTTTAAGTCAGTCTGTTGCGTTGATTTTTTTAAGTCGGTGTGGCAGTGTATTTTCAAGATCATGAAAAAACATGAGTTTCAGGCGTTTATTAAGCACTTCTTTTTGTGAAGAAAAACTATAAAAGAAACTGAAGATTGGCCATTCGAGCACATATGATGCTCAGCATCCTAGATGCTCACAAGAGGTCCCTTCTCAAGAAATGATTAATAAAATCCATGATATTGGACTTGAAGTTCGCCGATTAAATTTACATGAGATCGGTGATATTTTGCATGAACGTTTGAGCATGAGAAAGCTTTCATCAAGATAGGTGTCACGTTTGCTAACAGTCGGTCTAAAACGACATCGAATGGCTATGACTGAGCAGTGTTTAAGCATATACCAGGGTAATCTCAGCGACTTTTTGCAACGTTATGTTATGTCGATGAAACGTGATACATTGATACATATCGACAATAAATCACAGGAAATTATTAGTCTTTACTATTGCATTAAGTTGATGTTGTACGGAAGAAAAAGCTGCCACCTTGGTGAAAAAAGTATTCTTTCACCACGATTATGCACCAGCGTATTCGAGTGCAACTGTATAAAGCAGACTTTGAATAATTACGTTACGAGTTACTTTCTCATCCATTCCACTCGCCAGATTTCGCACCTAGTGACTATTTTCTACTCCCTAACATGAAGAATTGGCTTAGATGCAAAACTTTTTTTCTAACCAACCGATTATTACTGAGGTGAATAGATATTTTGAGACGCTTGATAAAGATTATTTTTTAAAAGGATTAAAAAAGCTCGAGTATCATTTCAATATGTGTATATAGTCGAAAAGAGATTATCTTAAAAAATAAATAGATTATATTAATAAAAAATGGTTTATTTCATCCAAAAATTATCGACTTATCAAAAATCACCCTCGTACTATGGCTTTGCTCGAATAATTTAAATAAATTTATTTTATCAGTCGCTTGGAAAAATTTTGACCACATATTTCAAGGCAAGAGACGAGTTTTTCCATGTAATTTTAGGAGAAATAAATGGCGAGAAACTAAACTGTCGCTCTAATTCTCTCAAACCTAAAACAACATTCCTTGGATTTAGTTGTCAATGTATGATGATAGCCTTGTTATTTTAGGATGGACTCTCGATGGGTTCTTTTGGATAAGTAAAAGGATATACAGACTCAAATATTACTTTATCCGGTTCAATAGATATATAAGATGTTTTATTTAACATTCTTTGATGTCTACTGAAATACTAAAACAATATAAAGTAACACTTTTTAACAAGCTTCTAAATAATACAGGAGATCATGTTTTATATTTAAACTTTTCCATATTCCCCATTTAAATAAAAAAATAAAATGTTACAATAACGGTTACCTACTCATACGTTTCCGAAAAACGTCGAAATCCTATAAGCTTGTTTTGTTTAAAGATTTTAGAAACACAAAACCTTTTTAAGTTGATCTGTTTGTATCTCTGTATCGTTTGTTTACGCCTACGTTTTCAACAATAATTGCACTAGTTGGAGTGAGATTTTCGTTTCTTTGTATTCGATAACACCTACTGGTTACAAGTTATTTAAAAAAAAACATCGCAGGTCAAGTATTGTTAGTTTTATTTACGATTGTTAATATAATAATAATAATAATAATAATAATAATAATAATATGTATATATATATATATATATATATATATATATATATATATATTTGATATTTTAAAACTGATAACATATAAATGTGTTAAAAGGAGATTCCCATCTACTGACTTTTAAGAGGGTATACTAAATTTTAATAAGATTTGTGTAAATATGGCTTAGATTGCTTACATCAGTTCTGTCATTAACTGCGTTTTTTTCTTTTATTATTTCCATCCTTTAAACTCCATTTGTTATAATTATGGTCACGTTCAAGTATTATTGTATTGCTGTATTTGAAGGAATAATATGTTTCTCGTACATGTCTATTTAATGCATTTCTAGCATTCTTCATAAATTGATGCATATTTAATTTATTTTTAAGTAACAGTGTTGTCATTCCTATATATTTTTTTGGACAATAGGTAAAAGAAATTGAATAAAAAACATTAGAGTTGTTCGTTTTAGCGATTTTACTTTTCAGTTTTGTAAAAAAGCATTTTAACATATTTTGGGCTTTGTGGCAGACAACGATATTATGTTGATTTAAAATATATTTAATTTTTCTGAAAGTCCGTTTCTATACGGTAAGGCAGTAAATTTAGGTGTACCATTATCGATGTGAGGATTTTTTGAATTATAAAATTTGTGTATTCGTTCTATTATTATTTTATCAATATCTCTGTGTTTAAAGTTGTTCCTTAATAAGGTCTCCTTCACTTTTCTTAAAACAGAACAGAACATGGCCATAATTAAAACAAATTAAGTATAAAGGAAATGATGGAAATAAAAAAGAAACAAAAGCAGTTAACGACAGAACTGATGTAAGTAACCTAAGCCACATTTACACAAGTCTTATTAAAAATGAATATACCCTCTTAAAATCAGTAGATGGGAATATCCTCTTAGAATATTTATATGTTATCAGTTATAAAAACCAAAAACTCCATTTGTGATAATTTAAAAAAAAATGTAATAAAAAAAAATGTTTGTCCAATACCACAATCAGTACAATGTATCGTTCAGTATCAAAATAGAAATAGCAAGCTAAAGGTACATATTTTTGTGAAAATTTAAGTAATTTTAAAATTATATAAAGTTTTTAATTGTAAAATAAGTTTAAAAAGTTTTTTTTAATTGTCTTCTAACTTTTTCTGTTAATATGTTATATTTCAAGCATAATTTATGTATTTGAAATTTTAGGTTGTTTGACCAAGGAAAATGTTATTATTAATATTAAATTAGAGAAAATAATATAGCAAAAATTTTTAAAAAATGACTTAAACGAAAGGCGACGACTTTTGTCGAAGTGTTTTTCCTGTATGGTCGCTATTTTTGAAAATAAGGGGTTTCACTATTTTGACCTTGCTATGACCTTAACTTTGACCTTTTAAGGTAATATATGGATGTAAAATTCACTTCTCTTTCTATACGTGACGTCAAAAGAATTAGATCTCATTCAAAATTCTGAAGTTAACCTTTAAATAAACTTGAAAGTCAACGTCCAGCTCAAATTTAAGGTGATTATAAGACTTCCCGGGTAAAATCCTACAACTTTTGTACAAGTCGTTATTTCCAATACTTTTATGACCTGACCCTGACCTTGATGTCAAAGTCAAGATCATACGTGAATGTAAAATTCACTGATATATCCATCTGTGGGGTCAAAAGTAGAAGACCTCATTTAAAATTTTCGATTTGATCTTCAAGTGACCTTAGATGTCAAGATCAAGGGCAAATTTATCGTCACTCCAAGATGCACTATTTGATTTCTTCAAACTTTTGTAGGAAAAGTTTTTCTTCATCACTTTTAGTTATCGAGTCATAAAATAATTTGCACCAATCCATGGTATAAGGATATTCGACCCTCAAATGACCTCCAGACATAATTTTGTCCCTTGTGCTATTTAAATCGTTGGAAAGGAAATTATATCAGTTTTCTATTTGTGCAATAAAAATTAGGATTTCTCCTTAAAACACTCAACTTAATCTTCGAATTAAATTGAAGGGAAAGCCCAAGGTCAAATTTGAGGTCACCATGATATTGTCTGATTGCCTGGGTAAAAATCCTACAGATCAAATTTTTTCCTAAGTTGCGGATTTCCAGAGACAGAGGGGAGTCTGATACTTTTTGTTATATATTTATATATATATATATATATATATATATATATATATATATATATATATATATATATATATATATATATATATATATATATATATATATATATATATATATATATGTTTGTTTGAAGTGTGTCAAGAATGGATAAATGTGCTTTATTGTTCGTCATTGTTTCCTGTTGAAGGTCGCACTTGGCATTTTCAATGCTACGTTCGAGATCGTAGGTAGTATCGAAGATTGTTCGGTGGTGACTCCTCCTTCGTGCCGGTGTGCTTGCCGACGTTGCCGGTTGTAATTGTTTTACCGATGTTGATGTGGTGTTTTCTGTTCGTTTGATGATGGATTTCCAGATGACTGGCAAATTTAGTGCGTCGTCTCTTTTGTTTACTTCGCCACTTTTTTTCGATTTTTATTGCTTCGCGAACAAGTCTTGTGCCTCTCCAATTTCCTCGAACACCTAAACTCCATCCATCATAAAATTGAATTTACACTAGAAGTAGGAAAAAACAATCAACTGCCCTTTCTGGACATACTCATCACAAAAACAGCACAGGGACGTCTCGAACACACAGTCTGCAGAAAGCCGACCCACACACATAGATATCTAAATGCGAAGTCATACAATCGCCCATCCCAGATACAAGCTGTGGCGAACACATTGATATCCAGGTCAATCAACCTAACCGACGCCGCAAATAAACAACAGGAAATGGAGAAGATTACAAATGGTTTGCGACAAAACGGGCACAAATCACACACAATTTAAAAGGCTATGAAACAACACAAAAAACCACGCGAAACACAGGAGCCCACCGACAACACGGCAAAAACCACACTGCCATACTTAAAAGGGGTCACAGATAGAATAGGACGGATTCTAAGAAGAAACACTATCCAAACAGCTTACAAACCTCATCAAACCATAAGATCGACACTTAAAAACCCCAAGGACAAAATTAAGTTAGAGAATCCAGGGGTCTACAGTATATCCTGCGGGTCCTGCCACAAATCATATATAGGACAGACAAACAGAAGAATATCAGCTAGACTCGAAGAACACAAGCTATCTACTAAGAACAAACAAACCACGTCGGCACAATTTCAACACCACATCCAAACAGGACATAAAGTTGTTTTTGAGTCATGCAAAGAAATAGCCAATGTTAGTAACCTCAGAACAAGGCTTGTTCGCGAAGCAATAGAAATCGAAAAAAGTGGCGAACTAAACAAAAGAGAGGACGCACTAAATTTGCCAGTCATATGGAAATCCATCATCAAACGAACAGAAAACACCACATCAACATCGGTAAAACAAGTACAACCGGCAACGTCGGCAAGCACACGCGGCACGAAGGAGGAGTCACCACCAAACAATCTTCGATACAACCTACGGTCGCGAACGATCACGAACGATCATGAACGATCACGAAAAGTATAACAAGCCTGCGCAATCTAAGGTACCTCAGTTCACTTTCCAAACTTCGATCAGTAAGCATTGAAAATGCCAAGTGCGACCTTGGCAAAACGTCTGCAAGATCCTTCAACAGGAAACAATGACGAACTGATGAACTCCCGGATAAACAATAAAGCACATTTATCCATCCGTAACACACTTCAAACAAACATATATATATATATATATATATATATATATATATATATATATATATATATATATATATATATATATATATATATATATATAACAAAAAGTATCATTCTCCCCTCTATCTCTGGAAATCCGCAACTTAGGAAAAAATTTGATCTGTAGGATTTTTACCCAGGCAATCAGACAATATCATGGTGACCTCAAATTTGACCTTGGCCTTTCCCTTCAATTTAATTTGCAGGTTAAGTGGAGTGTTTTAAGGAGAAATCCTAAATTTTATTGCAGAAATAGAAAACTGATATAATTTCCTTTCCAACGATTTAAATAGCACAAGGGATAAAATTATATCTGGAGGTCATTTGAGGGCCGAATATCCTTATACCATGGATTGGTGCAAATTATTTTATGACTCGATAACTAAGAGTGAGGGAGAAAAACTTTTCCTACAAAAATTTGAAGAAATCGAATAGTGCATCTTGGAGTGACGATAAATTTGTCCTTAATCTTGACATCCAAGGTCATTTGAAGGTCAACTTAAGAATTTTAAATGAGATCTCCTACTTTTGACCCGACAGATGGATAGATCAGTGAATTTAACATTCACGTATGATCTTGACTTTGACATCAAGGTCAAGGTCAGGTCATAAAAGTATTGGAAATAACGACTTGTAGAAAAATTGTAGGATTTTACCCGGGAAGTCTGCAAGATCCTTCAACAGGAAACAATGACGAACGGATGAACTACCGGATAAACAATAAAGCATATATATATATATATATATATATATATATATATATATATATATATATATATATATATTTAAAATATTTTATTTTAATTTACCTTGGCCACTCTACTTAAGCATGTTTGAATGATCAATATTTCCCGAGATACAGTAGGTCGAACGGATATTTTTTGGCTTTATGTGAACCTGATGGATTTTTACTGGACAAATTAAGACTAAAGTTAAATCAGTTTGATTTTAATTAGTAAAAATCTGCTATTTTTAGATCATAGATCACAATTATGATCTTTCCAGCTCAGTAGAGAATCCGAACCAGATTTGTGACAATAAATAAACTATGATCGTCCTTCGATCAGCAACACAGTGATATCTCTTCCATATTTATCGAGACTCATCATTTTTTAAATTATTCTTGACATATTAGAGGTAGATGTGATCTTTAGAAAACGTTTAGCAACCCTTAAAATCCCCATTTTCCATATGTCAAGATAACGTCCAGTAAATCTTTCGCCACAATGTTGTGCAGGGATTCCTTTCGCTAAATTTGGCTTTGTGCCACTTTTTCTATACTCGAATTCATCTTGTACGGATGGATATTATCGACAGTGCCAATTGATCATTTGTAAAATTTAAAAAGATCTACCTTTTTCGATTAGATAAAAATAGAAGTTTATACTCATGGTACCTGGTAAGTACAAGGTGTCCAAAAAGTATTTTTCAATTTGTTATACCCACTGTGCGAATGTAACCGACTGGATAGGTGCGAGAATTATGTCGATCGCTAGCCCCATCCTTGAGAATTTAGTCATTATGGAGCGTTCCGCTGGAACGGAGCGTGGGTGCTGCGTGCGCGAGTTTTCCAAAAACAATAATTCTGCCATTGTAGCGTGTCGAAAATTTTGTCAGGTCTCGGGGGTACATGAAAGTTAACTTAATACAATAAATCAGAACAGTCGATATAAGATCTGGATAGCTTGCTCAGAAACTGGGCTAACATGTAATGTCTGCGATTTATTAAAAATGGAACTCCAAATCGCCTCAGTAATTGCTCTTCATCTATACCCTTTTGAGGGAATGCTCCGTCACTCTTAAATGATAGGTATTTTAAAAATTTTCTTTGCACTCCCTCTAATTGACTAATGTACTTATCAAAGATAGGATGCCATATGACCGCACCGTATTCCAGCTTCCACCGAACATCACTAACATACAAAGTTTTTAATGTCTGCAAATTGCTAAAATCATTAGAATTGCGCAATATGAACCCTAACATTTTGACCGCGCTCCCACAAATCAAACTGATATGTTTCGTGAATGAAAGTTTTGGGTCAAAAGTGACTCCAAGGTCCTTAAAAGAATAACTTCGTTGGAGTATTTGACTGTTTAGAGTATAATCAAAATACAAAGAGTTGATTCTATTGGTGAAAGTCATTACGGTGCACTTATCAACATTCAAGGGCAAATTATTCGCGTTACACCAATTCCGAACAATGTCAATATCCTCCTGCAGCTCTAGGGCGTCATTCACATTATGAATCATCCGAAATAGCTTTACATCATCTGCAAAGAGCAAAACACTGCTCGAGACTCCAACCGTAATATCGTTAATGAAAAGTAAAAATATTAGTGGGGCCCCTGCGGAGCCCCGCTTGTAGCTTTAAATTTATAGGAATGATAACTCCGGATTTCAACATATTGCATTCTGTTTTGTAGATAAGCTTTAAGAAATAACAATAGGCTCCCACTAAAACTCATAGCAGCAAGTTTGTTAAATAAAATATAGTGATCGACTTGATCAAATGCCTTTGAGAAGTCGGTATAGACCACGTCAACTTGATTGCGTTTATCCAATGCCTCACCAGTAAACTGGGCAAAGGAAGCTAGATTGCTAATAGTACTACGGCGGTTAAAAAATCCGTGCTGTTCTGGCAATATTAACTGTTGCACTTGACTCAAAATACACTCATATATCGACATCTCAAAAACCTTTGCAAATGGGGATAGTATTGAAACAGGTCTATAATTGGGGATCTCGTTTATATTTCCTTTTTTGAATACAGAGGTGATTCTCGCTTCCTTCCAAATCTCTGGAAAGGTATTTGTTTTAATCGTCAAATATGACAAAGGTTTAAGCAGTGCATAGGCACAGTCCTTAACAAAAAAACAAGGAACGTTGTCTGGTTCCTATGTCATTCTATTTTTCTCACCATCTTCATTGATTGCGTCACATAAATGAAGCACCGAGTACTCAACTCATTAAAACATAGGTACAGAAATTTGAAGAGACTGGTTCGACGATGAACAAACCTCAGACGGTGCGACAAAGGTCTTCAGGCAGCCAGAAAAATGTGGAAATTGTATGCCAGTCAGTTGTTGTCGAAGTTGGCAGATTTTTAATATCCTACTGACGTGTTTCAGAATTTAAATTTTATATAGCAGTTGTTTCCCGCGAATGTTGCTCTCGGTTCGATACAGCTCCTCCAACGAGATCATAAGTTGCTCGAAACGCGTATGGAGAGAGGATCAGAGTTGTATTTGCAGGAAATAAACTGTTTGTGTATATTCTTTCCTTTATCTGCTTAAAATAAGAATACATATAGGCAATTATTTAAGAACAGCAGATTTATTTTACTTCTTATTGAAATTTTGATTTTTAGAAAGTGTCCAATCTTGTTTTTAACCAAAAAGAGAGTGA
Source organism: Diaprepes abbreviatus (assembly GCA_034092305.1). Classification (NCBI taxonomy): domain Eukaryota; kingdom Metazoa; phylum Arthropoda; class Insecta; order Coleoptera; family Curculionidae; genus Diaprepes; species Diaprepes abbreviatus. Next base: position 9,337,907 of record JASJET010000129.1, read on the forward strand.
TCGTGTTTCTACCTAAGCCAGTAGTATTCTAAAACCAAAATACGTCACAGATCACATGGGTTGGATTCAGATTTTATATTTTTAGTCAGGTTTAGTATGGAGTTAAAAACGGAAATGCGCGTCTTTGATAAAATTTACAAATAATATTGACTTAGAAAAATATATTTTTTTCATATTTTAAATTTAATAAAGTTTTTTTTTGACTTTGTTGAATTTAAAAGTAAATACTCTTTTTGAAAATTACTAATTATTTATTTATTGATTAAAATTTTACTAAATTTAATCAAATTTTTCCTTTTATGAACTTAAAATTATTTTTTGATAAAAATATTTTAATTTTATTTTTTAAGTTAAATTAAATTAATCCACATTTTTTGAATGTTTACGTGATGCATTTTTTTTAGTCCAGCGAGAAGTAGTGAACCGATAAGAACTTCTATTTCAGTTAAGTCTGTCTCTTTTGCGTCTCGCTCTCTCTCTCTCTCTCTGAAAAATTTGTCTTTTTGTGCTCGTATGTACATGTTAGTAAATAACACAATGTCTTCAAGCATTGATTTGGTAACAAACAAACGGAAACATTCTACAGGTCTTTTTAAATTACTCGTTTTACTCCGGGACAGTGTGCAACAATATTTTCCTGTTTTATCCGTATATTTGGTTGAGAAGGAGGGTGAACTAACCAGTTAGTTCCATTCTTACCTTCATACAAAGGAAATCTAGTTGATCGTCGTTGAAAATCTGACGCAGTGACAAATGTTAAGACTGAGCTGATGTACTTGCCTGAGAGGATGGTACAGTTGATGTACAAAGAACAAGTTCTGAGGTTCATCATCATCACTGGGCGTATATGTACGAGGTTTTGTTGTTCGTTTACGGCGGCGAGGTCGTGGTTGGAGACATACAGTAATTAAAGAACAGCTACGGCTTCTTTCTACAATAGACGACAAATGGCGTCGACCAAAGTGATCCTTCAGAGGGTACAGCAATTGAAGAAGGCTCTTCTTTGGCCGAATTGCCGTCGTCTGCTGACTGTTGTGTTCGTGTTATGTTCACTATGTTGATTAGAATGATCACTGTCGGATACATTTTCGTCTACAAACTTTGAACTTGTTTCTTCGAAATCTGATACTTTTTCTAACCAAGACAATATTTGAACTCTTTCTTGTGACTAACTTGGCGTTCTTGTCAAGCTGAAGAAGCCTTAAAATGAAAAAATATTTTCATAAATTATATCGATATTAATCTTTTTTCAAAGCTACTTTCTATTTTCATAGATTACATTTTGCAAACATTTATATGACCGTTTTAAAAAAAACTACATTGCCGTCATGCGACACCTGATGGTATCAATCCTCTTGCGGCCTTCCATGCACTAATCGAGTCCAATCTTTCGGCATGGATCAACGATGAAAGTGGGGGTAACTACAAGAAAGACTAAACCTAACACGCAAATATTTTAAGAAATATTAACGTTTTATTGCCGAGGGCGGCAAAATGCTCAAAACATACACACTCTAGGGTTAATATAACATTTGGAAGGTATATTAATTTTTTATAAAAGATTTATTTTTCCTGATAAAACAGATTAATCCACGAATATATCTTAGATGATCTGACTGTATCTAAAGGAAATTATCTTTAACATTTCGAAAATATTTATCATAAATATGCAACATTTTAATACAATCTTGGTGTTAATCTTAAAATTGCCTGCTTGAAACCTTTTCAAGATTAATGCTGAGATCATTTTATTGTACTAATTATATTAGCGAAATAGAATACTTACAAAAACAACATAATTTCAACCAATTTATCTATTATACGAAACTAAGGTCTAAAACAAATTAGTTAATATTAAGTTGTTTCTGACTAGTTTTAAGTAAAAGTTGGGATTTAAAGAGGTAATATTTAGAGAACAAATAATATAATGATTTGAGTGTTGTAACTAGAAAGTACGTCAGGATAGGGTGATTTATTAACCAGCTATATATGTCACTTCTTACATATGGTTGTTATCTCCTATTTTTAACTTAAAGTTACCGCATTTTTTGTTTTTAAGTCATCTAATTCATTTTACAATGTTTAAAAATTTCTCCTCTTCTTATCGATTCTATTTAAATATTTATAATCAACTAATGCAGACCAGAGTGGTAATTTGTTCTTCGACCGTCTACAATTAAGAGGTGATATTACTATCTAAAAGTGCTGATATCGATAGTTGTAGTTAATAGCTTATTAAAAAGAAAGCACAAAAATTTGCTATAATACACAACAAACAAATGTCGGCTATTAGGGTACCTGATAAACCTAGATACTGCTCGCAAGGAGAGCCATGCTGGTAAACTAAGTCAACTTTGGAACGGCGACCTAGAAAAAACATACAAATGAGGAAAAGGAAGGCATAATACCAGATGACGTGATAACACGGTATTGCGAAAGAATAGTGGATGATGTTGGCAATCTAGCAGCAGATGAAAAAATGTCCACCGTGATCGTGACTACTTTTATTGTCAATCAAAATCCAAAATAATAATAAGCATATATGAGTTATCTCAGATGTGCTTTTTTCCAGTTAGGAACCAAAAGCACTACTTCAAATTGCAGAAAACTACGAGGAAATGGTGAAAACTTCTACCACCACATAGAGCACTTACAACCTGTTTACGTTTGATAGGTAGGATTTTAACAAAAAAACACATTGGGCTCTGATTCCATTACTCCGAATAAGCTACCCAGGGCAACTCCAAGGACTCTGAGAGATCTAAATAAAGGCCCGTCATCCTTTCATCACTATACACTTTCTCCACAATGGAAGAAATGGTTCGGAAAATCGCCAAGTCAGTTGACCTACCAGGTCTAAACCCATCTTGCTAATCGCTAAGAATTGCTTAATTGTTATGGTTCTTTCAAAGATCTTCAATAAAGACGATAGTAGTGATACTGGACAATAATTTTCTACACACCAATCGTCGTCTCTCTTCATTATAGGCACTAACTTTGTAATCTTTGGCACTGAAGGAAACACCTCCGAAAGAATGTCAGTCATATCATTGGAAAGGTCTTGAAAAAAAGTTTAAAATGGGGCCCCGCGAGATTTTTCACAATAAATTTACGTTGAAATACAAAACTTCAAAGTTTTAGCGACTTTGGTCTAAGGTGGGCAAAAGTAACTAGACGGCAGTGTATTTCAAGAAGTAGATGAACATGTAACAAGTTATTTCAATTGTTTTGATGATTGGGCTTAATCACTAAATTTAAAGATATCAATTAATAACTAAATAAAAAACAAGTTTATACAACCTTAAAAAGAAATTATTTCGCTAATTTTAGAATTTTCTTATTTACAAACACCATTTGGAAAAAAATATCAAAATATCAAAAATGGGACGATCCCAAATTATTAATTTTTTACTTCAAATTATTTTATTATTTGACAGCAAAAGTTACTTTAATTTATTTCATTTTCAACTGCTTTATTAACATAATTCCTTATGTAAACATGTCATAAAAAATTATAAAACTTGCACTTTTAAAGATTAACTCATAGATAACATTAAGCTACATAACTTAAAAATCTGTATAAAAAAATAAATTCTACTCCATTGTTTTTTACAATTTGGTTTAAATGTATCGGATTAATACGAAAAATTTCTGAAATAACTCAAATTTTTATAATAATAATTTATTTTTAAATTTGTCGTATATACCGCAGCAACTGATAAAAATAGTAGTTAAATAATCTTATGTTTCTTAAAAAAAAATAATTTCAAAATTGTTCAAATTTTTTCATCGAGAAACATTATTTAAGATGAAAAATCAATAATCATCTGTTAAGTACCCTATTAAGCGGCTAAGAAAAAAATTTTCGAAAAATAAAAAATCCCATGTTAGATGAATGGAAAAAGTGAAGTGTTGAATTTTACCAACTTTGATTGATGTTAATCTCACGAAAACTTTATGCGTACGGTGGCTGGCATCAAAGGAGATAATAAAAGCATCTGGGATACAACAAATCAATTTCTCATGTCATCTGTATCGCTGCAAAGTATTTTTTCGAAAGAGCGTGCCATAAAGCTATTCAACTCGATAAAAAAAATCGACCGAAAATGGATGTCTCGGAGAGTTGATCGCGATGCTCGCGAACAATAGAAATTTAATGACGCTTTTATTATCTCCTTTGACACCCGTCTCCGAAGTCGGACACTTCATATTTATAAGCACCTTAACAGAACAAAAAATCAGTTTGGAAATAGCGAACACCCAAGTAAATATGCATTTAACAACAATGTCCGTAATTATAATTTATAAAAGTTCATTTGTTGACATATATAACACAAATTGTAAAAATATCATAAGCAAAACAAGGTCTGGCTTTAACGATAATTAGATTCAATTTAAAAAATTGTTCTAAATTGAGTAACAGTAATGAATACCAGATGGCCTAATTTTATTTTTTCTTTATTCGCGTATTATCATTATTTCAATTTCAATCTTTGTAATATTTGCCCTACTTTCTACTTCCTGCCTTTTTTGCTTTTAGGTTCTATATTTCCTCGATGCTCCATTACACCTCAGCGAGATATTTTTAGATTGGACGTTAGATTGTAATATCCGGAGCCATTTCAATTATTTTTAATTAAAGAAGCACAGTTGACAAGCTTATGTCGACAAAAAAATCGATGTACCACACCCCCTGCTGGAAAATGACGAAAAAATGATTAGTGTCATTATCTTTATTACCTTGTAACGGATATATGACGCTTGTATTGACGTTAATGTCTTTTTTATTTTGGGAAATATGTTGCGTAAAATGCCTATAAGTTAAATTGGTTTTCTAACATTTGTTCGCTTAATTAGTTCCATTTTATTATATCAGTCGTTACTTAAATATATAGAAAACCTAAATATATATATATATATATATATATATATATATATATATATATATATATATATATATATATATATATTTAATATTTATTAAACCCTAAAGTACGATTGATATTTAATAATAATAATATTAATTTTTATGACTTTTACAGGGTGTCTGGAAAAATGCGAGAAATGTCCCGGATATGCAAAAAACACGTGAAAGAATTAAATACCTTTTCTATATATATATATATATATATATATATATATATATATATATATATATATATATATATATATGAAGTAAAATGCGAAACAATAAATGCAAAATTCTCTCCATCATATCCTTTCTGTGTTAGAGGTTGCACAGTTGGAATATATTGTTATAAAAACACAATTCATCCCATTCCACCACCGTCCAGATGATGGCCTACCTGTACCACCATACCGAGAAGAAAGTCAAAACTTACCCTCCCAGCCACAGTGATACGGCAGTGGTACATGTTTCGTCTCTACTAGACTCATCAGGGTACCGACATGCACCTGGCTGTGCTAAGGACAGATCGGAAGGAAGTATGCAAATACTGAACGCGGCTTCGCCGACCTCCCGCCGGAAGGCGTATACATGTTTATGAGGCTTTCACTGATTCCTCCGTAAGAGATGCAATAGCAGTGGATATGTCCATATCATGCCGTTGTAGTATAGTAGATATATCCACTGCTATTGCATCTCTTACGGAGGAATCCGTGAAAGCCTCATAAACATATATACGCCATCCGACGGGAGGTCGGCGGACCCGCGTTCAGTATTTGCATGCTTCCTTCCGATCTGTCCTTTACACACCCAGGTGCATGTCGGTACCCTGATGAGTCTAGTAGAGACGAAACATGTACCGCTGCCGTATCACTGTGGCGGGGAGGGTGAATTTTGACTTTCTCTCGGTATAGTGGTACAGTAGGCCAACATATTTGCTGAATGTGATTTCAGCACTATAACGGCATAATGTGGATATATCCACTGCTATTGCATCATTGAATCTCACACGGAGGAATCCGTGAAAGCCGCATAAACATATATATATATATATATATATATATATATATATATATATATATATATATATATATATATACTTATAGAATTATAAACTCAATTTTATTATAAAATATAGTACTTTGACCATGTAATTTGATTACAATTCAACAAAAATCCTATACAAGATACCAAAACATTGCAAAAAATTGTAAAGAGTAAATTGTTTTGTGTAATTTTAGATATAAATATTATTACTTTTCAGGATACTTGAATGTCTTATTAATCTTATCTTGAATAAAAACAGTAGCGTAGAAAGGAACTGAAAATACAACAAAGCCAAAAAAATTCCATAAGAATGTAGCTTTTGAAACTTTTCAAAAATAAACGTAACTCAGCCATGACTTTTATAGCTAATTCAAATTGACATAAATTGAACTTTTGTGATGTATATATATATATATATATATATATATATATATATATATATATATATATAAAATTCTTGCTTTTTTGTATTGATGTTTTATATTTGAGATGTCAAGGCTGTTACATTGGACAAACCACACAATGTTTATACGTCGTATAACACTATATAAAAGCCATTGTCGTATAGGTAAATCTCGTGTGCCGTTGTGGAACATCATTCAACAACAGGACATAATTTTGATTATGATAATGTCAATATTTTAGAACATTAAAATAATTACAAGAGCAGACTAATCCTTGAAATGTGTTATATTAATCAACAAAAAAATGCTATCAATTATAAATCGGACACTCGTCAGCTAAGCGATATTTATTGTAATATTTTAAATATAAGTTGAGTGTTGTATAATAAAAGATACAGAGTGTATGCACTTGTATGGGTAGTATACTGTATCTTTTAAATTTAATTGTTTTTTTTAAGTAAGGGAAAAAATTACCCCTTTTTGAGGTTCTTTTATTGAAATTTTATATTTATTTTTATTGGCACATTAAGCATGCTAAGTTTAACTATTCAAGAGAATCTCTTATCTGTAAGTTAACGTCATTTATATTGTTTGTTTCAATTTGTCAATTTTTTTGTATTTTGAAATTTTACTCCTGATGAAGACATGAATATATGTCGAAATATTGAGTAGTAAAATAAAAAGAGTATTCCTTCCCTATATATATATATATATATATATATATATGTATTCGGACATTACGGGGGGGGGGGGGGGGCGGTGCTATCACAAAAGTACAGTATGGCAAGCGAAAGCGAGTGGAGACCAACAACATTCCTATTTCTAGTGTAAAAGGCAGGATAGGGTCTATTTTTCTGAATTTGAAGCTCCTGGAGTGGTGGGGGGCGATCACACGAAAAAACAAGTTGCAGATAGGTGGGGAGAATGAGAGCAATATACACATTCCTAGTATAAGAGGTAGAATCGGGTCTATGTTCCTCAACCCAAAGCTCTTGGGGGAGGGCTATCACAAGAAAAATAAATTGTCAACGAGGCGGAGTGCCAGCAGCATGCACATTCCTAATAAAAAAGACAAAATCGGTTCTATTTTCCTGTTCTCAAAGCTCTTGGGAAGGGGAGGGGCGATCGCATTCATATACTTTATTCAAGAACTAGAGAGAGTAATAAAACTGTTACCGAAACCTCCAACGTACCTGCTCCAGTGTTTTTATTAATTTACTGCAACAATGAAATTTCTGATAGTTCAATTTAATTTCTGTCAGTGAGCAAAGTACACCTTACAGTATGTTCTTAGTCATTTATCTTGTTTGTGCTTGTTTTTATCTATTATTTGAGATTAATGAGATACCCAAAAGATATGGCTTGCACATCTATATTTATTCCAAAATCATTAAACCAGGGCATTTTTTCCTCAACGAAAAACTTATTACAATAAATATTTATGATGCCTTAAGATATGAATATCTAGATAATAATGTTAAAAGCTCTGTTGAGATGTGTTCCAATATAACAGGAGTTGAAAAATCTACTATGTACCGAATACTGAAAGAGAAAAAAACGACTGGAATTGTTAGTACTCCCAAGCCACATTCGATCACAGGCAGACGAAAAACCTCGTTGGAAAAAGAGATGTAAACTGCAATAACAGGAGTTGTACATACATTTTATTATGAAATTAAAAGAACTGAGCTCTGGAAATTGCTCAGAGAACTTAATTTTTGCTGGGAAAAACCAGATAGAAAATCTGTTCTCATAGATCGTCCGAAAAATGTCCGTTGGAGAAGGAAATATTTCTCTCAAGTAAAAGGTTGCTGGAAATAACACAACTTATAAAATTAGTAATTTAACTGAACTTTTGAAAGATTTTTTTGAATAAAGTTACTCCAGAAAATTGGGAAAAATCTATATAATAAAAAAATAAAATTAATTACATTTAAATCCATTTTTAATGTTTAATTGTAATTCTGCAGGTGGTTTAAGAAATAAATAAACTGAAACGTCAAATGCCCTAAAAATGTTTTTAATTAATAATAAAATGACCGATAGCCCCAAAAAAATTTTATTATTATATGGACGAATTTATTTTTATATATATATATATATGCTTAACTTCTTGTATTTTTGACAATGGGTATTTTGTAAGTATTTAAATTATTACTTAGAATTTTTTGAGAGAAAAAGGCTACGTTTTACTCTAAATGAGCCTAAAACCGTTTCTATGCCAAAATTAAAAATAATAAAAATATAGTTGTGATTTGTGTTAAATATGTCAATATTATCTATATTTTCTAATGTATGTGAATTTTTAAGAAATCATAAGAAATAAAATAATATTAAAAAAAAACTTTTTATTTTATGTTTTTTACCGAAATAATATTCTATGCCATAAATACTTAGTGATAAAATAAACCTCCTTCTACGCCAATGACAAGGATTAAAATACTTTTTAACACTTCACACATCCAAATATCTACTGTTATAAAAGCCAAATAGTCCATTATTATAGACCGGTATTTCTGATTATAAAATTTTAAACCAATTCCTACGAAAAATATTATGTCTAACAGATTTTGCCAAAGACACCGGACTAAAGAACACAGGTAGTTTGCTAAGGAAAAAAAGGTAAAAAATGATTTATTACTCGCTCTAGTTCTTGAATAAACTATGGTACAAGAGGCAAAATCGGGTCTATTTTCCTGAACTCAAAGCTCTTAGAGGGTGGGGATCGCCCCACCATCCCCCCCTTGGATCCGCGCCTGCCCGTGTATGTGCTGAGACCCACTCAGGACATACACAGAATGCCCGAAAATCTTCGATTACACATCACACCCGTGAGGATATCCAACATAATATATATATATATATATATATATATATATATATATATATATATATATATATATATATATATATATTGTTTGTGGATTGCATGATTTACTTAGATACATTTGTCAAATAATCCACTTGATAGTTAGCATTAATTAGGATAGTTATTAATAAATATACTTTTGTGCCTACCATACGAGCCGACACTGTCAAATGTTTCATTGAGAATACATTTTTGTAAGCACGGGGATTTTAAATATAAATGAAATTGTACCCGCCAATGAAAAAGGGCTTAATCTAAAGTGGCATCGTTTACTTTACACTTTATAAAGATAACTTTATTTTCAACAACTTTAGACTTATTGGAAATGGTATAGGATTTATAAATAAAACAATCATTTGTCAATATTTTTACTTCGAGTCGAAGACACCTTCTAGTTGTGGTGGTCGCGAAGTGAATGTGACCAAGCATGGAACATTTATTACATTAGTTCTAATACAAATAGTGTAAAAATAAAGATAGAAAACTAAATACTGACTTAAATTCTGAAGTTTCCTTAAATTTAATTTTTAGGACATCTAAATTTTGGTAAGTCTAGGTTTTCACATATTTGAAAAGATGGGTCATATTTCAATCATTTTTCAGACGTATATTTATTTAAAGCTTATTTCACTATTAGGCTAATATTTATAGTCACTGTAAACTAATAAAAATAACTTAAAACTGACAGGTATGTAACTTAGTTGTTAAAGATCGGTTCATACTTCGAAAAATTATCAACTACCACTAAGAATTTCTACTATCAACTTTCATTTGTAAGTTAAATAATACACTTTACTTTCATATGTTCATAGTCCCAATCAAAAATTAACAATTATCAATTATCAAGTAAGAAGTTTTATTATACCTGTACTGGCTCCGAAAAATTATCAACTACCACTAAGAATTTCCACTATCAACTTTCATTTGCAAATTAAATAATACACTGTACTTTCATATGTTCATAGTCCCAATTACAAATTTAGAATTATCAATTATCAAGTAAGAAGTTTTATTATACCTATACTTTCTACCTTCTCGATTCGCAAATATAACTATTGTATTTGTTTCTGGATTCCAGTCATGTTCTAACTTTACTAATCTTCTGTTGCATTTCTTTTTCTATGCACTTCATATCTTCTTAATTTCTGTTAACGTCTTCTTTTAGTTCTTGGTTTCTGTTTTCTTGGTTTGTTTTCAGTGTTATCAGTTCTTGTTTCATATCATCCTGGCTTGTCTTTAATTTTTGTTTCATATCTTTTTAGCTTTTCTCCATATCTACTTGCCTTATTTTCATCCCTTGTTTCATCATCAGCATCTGATCTAAACTTGTTTGAAGTTGCTCTTCAATTTTTGCTTTCTGTTTTCCAGTTTCTACATACATTTCAATTCAAATTTTTTCTTCATTTCTTTAACTTCCGACACCGATCTGTTCCAGTTTTTATGCGCACTGAATTGTTTCATAACCTTTTATTTTTCTAATTCTAACTTGTTAAACAATTCAATTTACATCTAGAATGTCTCAAAATAAACTGTTTATATTCCCTTTTACTGATACTAGAAGATTACCGAATCTTCTAGAAATCTTTTCATATCACATGCTGTATTAAAAAGAAAAAGGAATAATCTAGAAAGTTCCAGACCTTCTTTTATAGATGCCTCATGAGGAAACTTACAAAGGAAAAATTACAGAAATATAACAAAAAGTCCGCTTTCGGATGTTTTCCGATGGAGAAAAATTGACAATTACGTAAAAATATCCTTATAAACAAATGAAACTCAATAAAAATTTGTCATAAAATAGTCGAAACTCGATAAAATGAAATAGTTAAACAACCACGGTTGAAAAGCAAAAAAAAATACGTTTTACTTTTAGATTAGAATATTAATATAGGATTTTGAATGGTTATTCTTAATTTTTAATGGTTTTTAAATTGGGAAGTAAGAACCACGCATTTTTATTTCTTAATGTGTTATTTCAGTGGAAATTCTTAGTGATGGTTGATAATTTTTGGAAGTATGACCCGGCCACAAATGCATTTGTCGTCAAATACTTGTAACTTTATAAGAACAAAAAAAAAGACTACTGCAAATGATTTGTTTAAAGATGAGATAAGATGTACAAATGTAAATAAATTGCGTCGTTCCAATATAAACTTTGATCTCAGTCAAATTAGAGTACTTCGTTCACATTATTTTTCATTCATTTTGTTTAAAGAAACGTTCACCTTAAAAAGCTAAGCAATAAATCCTGTTACACCATGGATACTAAGTATACAGTACACATACTAAAGCCATGTACAATGTGACCTATATCCCAATGCCAAGTTAAATGTTTGTAAAATGTTACATAAATTATATTTAAACATCATTTGTAAAATAACTATTTCAATAATGGGGGTCGTTCAACTACATTGGAAAATGAAAATAATTTTAGACGAATAGATTACTCGAAGTTCAAACGCATTTTTTCATCAAAAAATTTAAAATTTTATATTTTCAGAATTAACGTCAGCAATTTTTAAATTTATGACACATGGTGAAACGGACATACTAAATAATTTCTTATATTGGAAATCATGTTTCTTGAGTTTAGTATTATCATCCGACGTTTCTTCTACGATTACTTTAGGCATCTTCAGGGATCTTTACTTTACGAGATTAGAACATTGAATTACCATCGAGGAGCAATAGCCCGAAATTTATATCCGTGCTCAGCAAAGCGTGATCCAGCGTTACAATCTATTTCCAGGTGTGATTTAGACTGTAACCTGTATATCTATTATTTTTACGTTTAAAGAAACCAGACACTGCTGTTAGCACCTTAGATTCTTTTACATTAAAGGTGTGACCTGAGCAATGCTGGTAATCGGTACTGCATATTGTACAATTAGTTTCTATTTAATATATCTCCCATGTTCCTTAAGCATATATAGATCATTCTGTTTTATCCACATACACTTTACCATAAGAGCAAGGTATCTTATAAACGCCTTTTGCTTATAACGAGATTGCGTCTTTTGGTGACTTCAAATATGACCAACTTTCTTATATGTGTTGGAAATTGTGCGAATGTTTGATATTCAGAGCAATTTGGAAATCTTATCAGTGGTTCCGTATAACTAAGACAAGACAACACTATCCATAGGTGGTACATTTATGACATTTAGCTGGATCTTTATATTTATGAATAGAACGTCTAATATCTTCAACGGAATATCCGTTGCCTCTCAGGGCATTAGTCAGTTTTTCTGTTTCTGATTTCAGTGATTGTTCGTCACATATTGAAAGAGCTCTATGTACCAAAGAGTCAATGACGAATTGCTTTTGAGAAGGATGATGGTGTGACGTTGCATTAAGATATCGATTTGTAGGTGTTGGTTTTCTGTTCACAGAATGTCCTAATACAGGTTATCTGTCGCATGCGGCCAAACTACCTACCACCAACACCAAAATTTAGGTCCTAGAGATAAGTTGGATAATTTTTAATCTTTGGACAAAGTGTCCAGAGTTTTTATCACATAATTCAGTCAGTTTGGCCAGATATTTACATATTTTGTAGTTTAGTGAGTCTATTGTGCGAATGATCAGACGTAGAGGTAAATTTGTTTATGTATTTTAGGTAGTCCGTAGAGGCTTGGAATCTTGTAGCTGCTTGGTTGCACGGCTGTTCGTTCTTCTGAAGTGAATAAATATCCAAATAACATTAATAGAGATACAGGGTACAGTCTACATCACACGTAGAAATCGATTAGAACACTGGATCACGGTGCGCTAAGCACTAGTCGGGGATAAATACTATTGCTCTTCGATGGTCTTTCAGTGTTCTAATCTCGCACAGCAAAGATCCTTGAAGATGCCTAGTGCAATAAAAAGCGAAACATCGTATAACTCAAATATGACACGGTCTAAACCCAAGAAGCATGATTTTCAACTTGACCAAAACCGTGAAAAATATCGCTTCTTTAATCCTTATATTATTGAATTTATTTCAAATATTTTCAACTTCAAGATCCCTAACAAACTGACAATTGAAGTTATCAATTTCCGCAAGGACAGAACGTTATCAACTTTAGTAAAGAAGAAATAAAATACTATTTTGACCAAATTAAATAAATGCTAAACGTCGCCAAATTTGTCAAGCAACATTAAATGCCTTAGGGGCTTTATTATGTTGGAAACAACTATATAAAAATGAGAGGTAATATTTGTATATGTATTCCTGTAAACTTTGCTGCTGGTTTGTTACGGTTACACTGAGAGAGAGAACAAGGAAGAAATTTTCAAGAAATAAACTCTATTTTTTCTTTAAAAGTTGTTTCTTGTTTCTGCTGCTGAGATAGACCGACGACCAGGGTTTTGAAGTTGACGGTCTAAGTTTGTTTTGTACTGAAAATCCTATCGACTGCATGCTTAAAAATTAAAAATAATGTAAGACAATCAAGAAAAACAAAATTTTATTTTTCTCTTATTCCAGTTCTCGAATTGTCTCATTTAAAGCGAACTCGATATTGAAGAATGAAATTCCCTATTATCTAGAAATATTCACGTTACCAACCCAAAAATAATCGCCTGAATGCACATGGGAAAGTCGGAGTAACAGCAATCGTAAAGAGGTCTTTCATATATAATACATACATGACTTAATTTTGAATATTTTATTGCATTTCAATAAAATCAGTATATCAACAAATCTCAAGATATTTGTACATAACACAATAAGGATGCAATTTTTAAAAAGAAGTTTAGTAATATTTTAGCTTTTTTATTTTGTCTTGCCCTGTACAGTCCATAATCTTTTTGTTATCAATGAGACAAATAAAGAAATTAAGAGTACATTTTTTGTAACCGGCGCCAACAATTATATGCGACTGTCGAGACAGTATGTTATATAAAATTATATAATATTTACTGACGAACAAGAGTTTGAAACAAAGATATTATTATTTAATTAATACAGAATATTTTAATGTACTTAAGTCAGTAACCTGTATATTTTTATATTTTTGTTTAGATTGAAAAATTCGCACCGATGTGGTTAGGGTTCTAAAAGAGAATTATGTACAGGTAATGTTTTTGTATGAGTGTATAATATTACAAAACATATCCCAAGTCTCTAAATGAATAAACCCTAACTTTATAACACTAAAATACACAGATAAAAGAATAAATGACAGTCTGTTAGATAACAAATCTAAAAGAAAAAGTTGCCTTAAGCTTGGTTAAAATTCCACTGAGATGTAGATTAAAATAAAGATGTTATCTTATGTCATTTAATTTAAACTTTTTTGAAGTTAGTATCATGATTATTTTTGATTCAAATTGGTGTAGATTCATTTTGCGATAGAACTTAATCTTGAGATTTATTAAACAAACAAATTTCTCAATATATAATGGATTTAGCAGAAAATATAGCAATAGTAAAACTATAAAATTTCTCAAAACTATCAAAAGAAGTGTAAAGAACTTGTAGGTGAAATAGCAGTAGATTAACAATAATTGAACAAAACAATAAAGAAAAACAATTGGAAATAATTCAAGAAATTATAGATATTTTGGAAAATAAAGGGAATTTTTAGAGAACAAAAATGAAGTTATCCAGCACAATCACTTAATACAAAATCAAATGATTAAATTATAACACAAATCAAAGATATAAATTTGGAAAATGGTATTAATGTTGGTGTAAAAGTCAAGCAAAATCGTTTTAAAAATAGAAATACTGAAAGACAAAAAGTAAAGAATTTAGAATTAGAAGATATTTCAGATATTAGTCTGATAAACAGAATTCATTAAACAAAAAAGGTCAAGCTAGCAGAGAAATATTTACAAGATACCGGGAATTCAGTGTTAGAAACGTACAAAAGCTATAGACCGATAAATTTGTATTATACAAATGGTCTGATAATCAGAATTCATTAAACAAAAAAGGTCAAACTAGCAGAGAAATATTTACAAGATACCGCGGATTCAGTGTTAGAAACGTACAAAAACTATAGACCGATAAATTTGTATTATACAAATCGGGTATAGGGGAAGGTGGGGTAATTGCAAACACTTAAGGGAGAACTGAAATACAATAAAACCAAATGAAGTTACAAGGCTTATTTATTGCTTAATATTTACTTAAACTACTCATTCTTATGTTCTCATAATCAACTTTGATTAATTTTCAAAAATAAAATCAAATTTCAACAAAAAACAAAACCTCTGGTGTCCGGGACTACCCCACAGCTTGGGGGGTAATTACGGATGGTGTATGGGGTAATCACGGACACAGTCTAATTGGCACAGAAATCACATCTTTATTTTTCTTCCTTTGTTCCTTTTCTTCTAAAGCGTCTTTCATAGGGGTACTAGTGATTATAATTGAATGTTTCTTTCTGGAACATTGCCTACTTTTCTGTTGTGGCAGTTGGGGAACATTAACAACATCTTGAAGTAGAATTGATTTGTCCAACACAGGTAACGGTGTTACTGAGCGCTGTTGCACAACTGATAATGGAACTACTTGTGCATTAAGTGACACTGCTCTCTGCATAGATAGTGTCGGTACAATCTGGGTATCAGGTGTTACTGTTCTTTGCATATTTGATGTCGATGCTCTCTGCACATCAGATGATGTCGAAGCAAAGAAATGTTCGTCAATTTTGTTGTATCTAATGGCCAAATGCCAGCTGCCCAAAAACCATTTGCAGCTTTTTCTATATTGGTGATTCAATTGAAAGCTTTAGTAAAAAGCTCGACAACTTCATACTATGTAATTTTTCGGCCTATATTTGAAGTCATGTATAAGTCACATTCTCTGTTGTATGCAGTTTTGAACGGCTAAAATATGTTAAGTCCAGCGATTGCATACGATTTGACGTATGTGGTGGAAGAGATAACAGTATTATTCCATTCTGGCGACAAAGCAGGTAGCAAACCAAGCTAATATGACTTTCATGGTTGCCTAAAATAAGAAGAATAGGTTCTTCAACATTTGGTTTAACGTAAGAGATAAAATGATGTAACCAATCTATGAATAGGTTTTTATTAATCCAATCCGAATCGCTTACGGCTGCAACCATATCAGCATTGCTTCCATGCAATAGATGAGCATTCATTCACTTCCTCCTGAAAATAAAAATGGAGGGTCATACTTTCCTGAAGCACTGAATACGCAAACAATTGTTGTCGTTGTGCCTCTTTCACCACTTGTATTCATGCCGTCTTGTTTCTGGCTTTTCGGAGCTAGAATTCTAGAATTTTTCTGGACGTTAGAAATGCCGGTCTCGTCAACATTGTAAATGCGATTGGCATCAAACTGATATTTCCTTTATAAGACTTCCAAGTTTTCGCAAAAGATTCTCACTTCTGTTTCATTAAATGCTGTAATTCTATTAATAAAAGTGGATCCAGGTTTGCGGAGAGAAATGTTGGGACACCTTTTTCGAAATGCTTTAACTGATTTACTTCAGCAAATTTGAAAGCTATTTTCCTCACCATCTCTATAGTTAATCCATAAAATAGTTCACTGCATTTTAAAATGTGTTCTTCTAATTATTTTTCTTGGTCTTCAGAAAATATAGCATCTCTTCTACTTTTTGGGGTCTTTATAGTTTCTTTATTAAGATGGTCATGTATAAGGCTTTTTGGTATAGAGTAAACGATAGCTGCTTTTCCTAATGAAAGTTTTTTGTTCTTGACGTCCTGAATAGCTTTTTGTAAATCTTCTAATTTGTGTTTGGTCTCCGACGTTCTTTGATAATTTCGAGGCATCTGAAATAAAAAAAGGTTTAGGTAGGTTTATAAAAAATTATTTGAGTAGGTTTATAAAAAGTCTATATAACTTGGTATTCGGCCTATAATAACCCATATAGGGGTAATTACGGATGTCTGTAATTACCCCACACAAATCGTCCGCCATTACCCGACTCACAAAAAAACGAAAAACTATATGTTTATTTGAGGTTAGAATATCGTAATGCACTTGGCGATTACTTACAAACGTTAATTAATTAGACTTTAGTTCACTTTAAAAAAAAACGTGAATCCTATGTTTAGCCTGAAATAATATACATGTATTCAATTTTACTAAAAAATAAGATGAAAATGTTGAAAGATAATCGACTTAACTTACCTTGTACGGCGAACGCGACCTCATCTCACCATTCACGGTTCGGCACTGCATTCGGGCGCGACTCGCGATTGTGGCGGTTAAAATATCTGCTATCTTTTTCTAACATAGCTATACTGGCGTGTCCGCCATTACCCGCCGTCCAGGATTCCCCCACTCTCCCCTAAGAATTTTAATAGAAGGTCTGAAAAAAGACTACATACATGGTTACTAATCTCATAAACAAGGGGGTTTAGAAAAGGATTTGAACGAACCGGAATAGCAAAGAACCACAATCAACTCGCCATTGTAATTATCAACGTCAGAGGGACCTCACACGACACAGCAAGAAGAAGAAGATTGTGTACTGATTGTTAATTCGTATTTTCTTGTTATTTATCTGATATTTCTTAAAAATATTTAATTTGCATTCGTGTAACTATTGTATTAATATTAGTGTGGTGTTTTGTGAGTTTATATACTCTGTTACACTGAGTCGTTATGTACTGAACCTCGCCGACTCTAAAATAAAGACATTTTATAATTATTATTATTATAAAAAATATACACATAAAAAAAATTCGATAATTTAAAAATTAAAAATAAAAATCTAAAAGAAAATAATCATTGAAACCTTATGTGACAACGCTGCATGGGCTCTCGAGCATTTAGATATAGGAATGGGACCTACCAGTTGAAAAATCGATTTTTCAATACACGATTATTTTGAAATGTAAAATAGTCGATTAATGAAAATTCAATTTTTATTTAAAAAAAATGATAGATTTTTCCAAAAATAATTTTTTGTAAAATATACATATGGTTTAAACAAAATGCCTAAATAATTATACAGTTTTATTAAGAAATATTATTTTAGATCTAATGAACAGTTTAAAATTATAACTGCTCCTTTGAGATCAAAAATTAACATTCAAATTAAGTTTAAAAAAAAATCAGCATTCCTTTGGTAATGATTTTAAAAATAATAGTTTTGTCAACCCTTTTCTCAGTATTCGATTTCTGCTTTTCCTTAGAATGTTACCTGCTTTCGAAAACAATCGTTCTGCTGGAGCAGAGGGAGCCAGGACCAAAAGGTGCTTACATGCCAACTGAATGAGCTTAGGGTAAGCACCTTCATAGCTTCGCCAGACCTCGAGAGGTCTTTTTTCAAGTCCATATGCAGATTTAGTTCTGATGTAGAAGAGTCGCTGAGACTAGCAGTACGAGCTGCCAACAATTTTTTATATGCCATAGATCGATGTCGACATTGCATTGTCCTTTGCTCGTTCTTGCGTTGGTTCTAGGTTCTCTTGACTGATAGTCCGTTTGATATAATTTAAGGTTGAGGCTTCATAGCTTCGCCAGACTTCGAGAGGTTCTTTGTTCAAGTCCATCAGGGGCGCGGGTATATGCAGATTTAGTTTTGATGTAGAAGAGTCGCTGAGACTTGCAGTACTAGCTGCCAACAATTTTTTATATGCCATATATCGATGTCGACATTGCATTTTCCTTTGCTCGTTCTTGCGTTAGTTCTAGGCTCTCTTGACTGATAGTCCGTTTGATATAATTTAAGGCTGAGGCTAGAGCAGTGCCATCATCTAAATGTAATTTTTTAAATCGGAAATCCAAAAGTATGTCCACTGAAAATAAATAAACTTTTTAAATATTTTCAAACCTTTTTTTTTTTCATTTCGTTCAACAATGGTGTTTTTAAAAGAACGGCTAGCTTATGTTCAGTATCTGTTATACCCAAGTATTCTCCTATATCATAGGAATCACTTTACTTCAGCTAATATATTGTTGGCTGCTCATTTCTTCGGTTACTTTTTCAAACAGTTTCAAGATTTTTGGAATTTCTTTCAGCACAATTATTTCATTTGCTTGAATCATGGGTGGAGCATTAGGATGATTTACTAAGATGGCCCGGACAGTCGCACTCATCGTTACAAATCTTTCGACCATCATCAGTTGCGAGTTCCAGTGTGTGCAAACATTTTCAATCAGCTACCTAATTTTGCCTTCTAATACATTTTGAGCTTTTCTCAATTCCTTTGCTCCAACTTCACTTTGGTCAAACCATGTTACAATGGTACGGACCTTTTTCAGAAACGTTTTTATTTCAGGCATATTAACTGCATTGTGTACAACAAGGTATGGGCTACGCATCGAATGTGCCTCGCTCGTCAAAATGTCGTTTTGATTGCTTTGACAATAATAGCACCATTGTCAGTGGTGACAGCTACAATTTTGTCATTTTGCATGACCCATTTTTATAGAAAAAATTCGATTAATAATCGATTATTTTAAAGATCGATAAATTTTTTCCATTCCTACATACAGGCTTACCAGCATTCGAAAAAGTGCTCTACATAAAGCGCTGTTGACAAACGTATTGCAGTATTTTCGGTAATCATTTATAACAAATATTCAAGGAAATAGTTTGTTCCCTTTCTTCGGTAAGTTTCAAAAATAATTTACTTAACACTAAAATGACATTTTACAACTATTGTATTTGAATTATACGTTTTCAATCTTATATGATTTATATATTTTTTTCTCAGATTGACACCACTAGTACCTTCCCATGATAAAGTATAGGAGCTCCCCTCTTTCCTCAACCTCCCGCATAAAACGTCCGTAGACTATCAATTGCTGAGTGCCGTGACCAATCTTTAGTCTCGTCATAAGCCTTATTTGTCTTCTGTTAACGTCTAAAATAATTACTATCATTGTGACCGATAGGGTAGCCTGCATCGATTTTAGGACCACATTTATAACAAACTTTCACCCCGGCTAGTTTGCCTCAAATGTAGTTAATAAATTTATACCTTATTTATGTGCA
Source organism: Diaprepes abbreviatus (assembly GCA_034092305.1). Classification (NCBI taxonomy): domain Eukaryota; kingdom Metazoa; phylum Arthropoda; class Insecta; order Coleoptera; family Curculionidae; genus Diaprepes; species Diaprepes abbreviatus. The sequence goes on from JASJET010000129.1 coordinate 9,358,070, forward strand.
GACTATTGTATATACGACCTAAACAATACATAAATGCTCCAACTTGCCTGCAGAAATTTAATTTCCGTGGTAAACCTAATGTTTTCTAGTCGAAGTTGTAGGCTCCTAACTTTTACATAACCTAACATGACTATGAGAGTAGACTCCTTAATTGTTATGAAATATCATTTATTAATGCAATTATAGTAACTTTATTAATTTAAAGTTTTGTCCTTTGTTTGAGATGCGAGTGTTTGGAAAATGGTAGTTTCCGTATCCTCGCAATATAACAGGTTATTACACCAACAAATCTATGAAGTTTAGTTACCACGTAATTGGGGAAGTTTACATATATTTTAGGTATAGATGTTAGAAACCCTAGACGTCTAGTTTTCGTACATAGAGATAGAGACGACTAATGAGAAATACTTTGTTAAAATCCAGGAAAAGCCTTGCATTAATATAAAATAATGTTATATTTATATGAAACAATTTTTATTTCTAACGTTGTTCTATGAGTAAAACAACTAACCGATCTTTACTTGATTTAAGAGTAGTTAAAAAAATTTTGAAATCGATTTTAAATTAAAGACCAAAAAGCAAAACAAAAATAATTATTTAAATTTAAAAAAAATAGTTCCTAGATTTTTCAAAAGGAATAAAATGTATAAAATAATGTGTTCTAGCCTCACATAGATTTACAACTCCATACAGATTCCTAACCCTATACACGCTGTCCTGAAAATTTGTGATTACAAATTTTTAATAGCTACGAAAATAATAAATAATATTTAAATTTAATAATGTGGGGTGCAATAGATAATAACTGTTATGTGAGTTTTCTCAACGAAAGCTTCTCTTTATACTCCTTACTATTGCAGAGTTTTCCAAGCAGTGGTTCGCTAATCTTCAGGAGTTCGCGAGCTTTAAAAAGGGAGTTCGCGAAAAAATATGGTGGAAGCAGAGGTATAGCCGACAACCTGTAACACGACAAGTAGTTATGCCCCCGCCGATGTGAATACATTTTTAAGCGAGCAGGCTACTTTTGCTAACCAAGACTTTCCTCGAATGCGCACGAAAGAACGAGAATAACGTCTGCCAACAAAAAACGCCACAGTCACATATATGGAAGAATAGAGTGGAACTGAATCATACGATGAGCTTTAAAACCTCGAGTGACATCAAAAAGATAAATGATTTAGTTGTTAATTCATAATATATATATATATATATATATATATATATATATATATATATATATTAGTAGTGTAAACCAGTTTAGTGATTTCTTCTTGTATACATAAATTACAACAAACACCCAGGTGTCGAGCGTGAAAGTAAGTAACACAGGACAACAGCCAAAATGTATCTAAAATAAAATCGTCTAAATCATACCGTTTTCGGTGTGCTAAAATCGAAACTAAACTTATCTTTTCAATATTAGTTCAAGTTTTAGAGATACGTAATGTCATGACTCCGTATATATTAACAATGTAACGGCAAGAATGCACGTGGTGTATTTGTATTGTTATAACAATAAAGGGATGCGACATGCCAAATATACATTATCCTCAAACTTAAGACATTTTGAACAACTTGATAACACCATAAGAGGGATCTCCAAGAATCGCCCCCTTATATGAAGTTCCAACCCCCCAGGGCTTGAAATAAGGAAGATAGCCAATTTAATCCATGTAAATCGACTTTTATGTCTGCTTTGTACTGAATAGCCCCTGAATACAAACAGATGACAAATACCACTAGTGCTAATATTATAGAATTCAATAGAAAATTCTCGAATATTCTCTAGAAATGTAGAAGCTGTATTTGGCAGCTACAAAGCGGAGGGTTTAGTCAGTCAAAGTTAGTGAATCGAATTGAATAGCTGAGATTGTAAGATGTCTCAAAAATATGTAAACAATCCAAATCACTTCTGTTATATTTGTGGTGACGTGCTTTTTGCGTCTCACAAGCGGTTTACTGGTAAAAAAGGTATATTAGCTTTATTTTGGTTGCAAAATTGGGGATCAAGACAAACAGTGGTGTTACATTTCTGCTATCATACATACGCTTCAAGTCTAAGAAACTGGATCACGTTTGCAGTAATGGAACTTATTAGAAGACAGTGTTTCAATATGTGTTGTTCGTAAGCGCCATAAAGGCCTAATACCATTTTTTAACATGGAAAAAACTTGGTTTTCTGCAATAACATTAGCCGTTTTTTGACAGCTTTAAATATAAAAAAAGAAGAACTTTGTTAAGGAACTGAATATAGATGGGCCAGCTTTTCAGTCCCTGCGTCAAAAATTCCCAAGACTAAGTGAACCAAAAATTAAAGAAGATATTTTTGTCAAACCACAGATTGAAGTATTCTGAAAGACAAACATTTTTACAGCACTCTATCCGATATTGAGAAAAATGCTTGGAATTACTTTCACCTTGTCATCACTAACTTTTTCGGAAATAAAAAAGCAGACAATTACTTTACTCTTGTTGAAAATATGCTGTCATCGAATCAAAAAATGAATTGCAATATGTCTGTAACAGTCAATTTGCTACGCTCAAATCTGGACTTTTTTCGTGACAACTGCGGAGCTGTAAGCGATGGGTACGGCGAACGCTTCCATCAGGATATAACAACAATAGAGAAAAGGTACCAGGGAAAGTGGAATGCTTCCATGCTTGCCGACTATTGTTGGACTCTTGTTAGAGATGCTCCAGAAATAAATCACAAAAAAAAAGCAAAAAGACAGGATATTTAGTGTCTCTACAAATGTAAAAGTATGTGTTTTTTATTATTTTGTTAAAAATAAAATTAAAAAAAAAACTTTTTCTTGAAAATTGCAACTAAGTTTTAAATTTTATTTTCATTTTTGTGTTTAGCGCCATAAAATCAACAAAAAAAATGTACTTTTCATATAAGATACAACAAATAAACTAAAATTTGTTGAGTAGTGTAATTATTGCTAGGTTAATGTATGATAGATCGTTGGTTTTTACTTTAGTCCCTGATTTGGAACCAACACAGTGTAACAGTTTTAGTGAGTCACCGTCTCGCCAGACTGAAAGCAAGGGAAAAATAGGAGAACAGAGTAAGTTCCTAATGACTGAACAGGGGATTAGCCAATGTATTCCGTTTTTTAGAAGGAGTTTGCAAGAAGAAAAAGGTTCGGAACCGCTGATCTATTGCATGCACCCCACATATTTTATTTTAAATCTTACAATTATTTTTATAGCTATCAAAAATTCACAATCATATATGTTCAGGACAATTTGTATGAGGTTAAAAATATATTTGGTTTATAAATCTATTAGGCTAAGAGCCGTTTTACACACACAAGAATTATAGCCAAAATTTATCTGATAATTATGTTGAAAATTTTCACAAAACTAATTTGCTGTTTTACACATCAAAGAATTATTGCCGAAATTTTGGTGAAAATTTTCGGCATAAAAATATAGAACGTGTTCTATATTTTTATGACTAAAATGCAGAAAGTGCGCGAAAATCGACGCAGAATAAAATATGTGAATTGACAACCCGCGTTTGGTAATCCACCTAATCTTAATGTTTACTCATTGTTTCTTGCACAAAATATCCCTTATTTTGTGTTTTTTTGATTATATATGTTTGAAAACTTTCATATTTATGACATTTTAAGGTTATTTAACTGCTTGAACGTCATATATTATGAAAATGCGCATGAGCACCGACAAAATTACCACCAAAATTATATTCAGAATTCTTGTACGTATCAAACAGAGTGGTATTTTATTGTAAAAATTATCTTCAAAGAATTTTCGGCAAAAATTTGCTGAAAATTTTGGTTATAATTTTCGGAATAATTCTTGTGTGTGTAAAACGGCTCTAAGAGAAATTATTTGATACAATTTAGTCTGTTTTGAAAACGTAGTAAACTAAATTTTGTTTATTTAAATAATTATCTATTATTACTTCAATTCACCAAAATGTGAAGAAAAACTACTAACATGACTGCTAATACTCTACAGAATTTTCTTATGGGAAAACGCTAATGCCCATTTTACCGGGTGTTTACTTATCAAAGTAAAAGTGACCACACATTATAATAAATTTATCACTTCTTTCTTTTTCAAGTGCCGTCTCCTATCGAAGGTTGGATTTCATCTATTCTGTATTAGCCGCTGCTCAAAAAAGTTCTGCTAAACGACAGTTGAACTTGTTCCTTCAATTTCTCAGCCATGAGGTTCTTTTTCTACCAATATTTTCTTTTTCCTTTTTATATTTCCCTGTATAATCAACCTAAGCGTCTCATACCGCTGCCCTCTCATTACATGTCCCAGATATTGTAATTTTATTATTTATGTTATTTATTATTTCATATCCTTTTTTCATTACTAATTACTAGCTACTACTAAATTTAAGTTTCTTTTCGGATTAATATTTGAAATAATAGTAAAATTTTAATATTAAATAAAATTATTATTACTGATAAATGCATATGGTTTTATTAATAAATATTAAAGGTCAGATGTTTACTATTAAAAATATGACCATAAAAAATTTTATCCATTACCACCGAAACACATACACAGTGATTAGGTTCAGATTAATGTTGGGTTAGGGAACGTACACATGTTAAAACAAGTGTCAAGCGCGAATAAATGATATATAGAGCACCTTAAATATTTAATTGATAACCCAGTGACAACATAATGCGAGACATAGATATTAATGTTTTTTATCGTTAAATCTTCACTATTTCCAACTTCACAAGAACAAATTATTTTAAAATTCCTGCCACCAGCTCTCTAACTATTTTTCCGACTGTTATGTTTGATTGTATCTGAAAATGTCAATTTCCTGAAAACTAAGCATGCGAACTGTAGAGAATATCTCTCTTGGGCCCCATATGGAAAACTTAGCAATACTGAATTTTCACTGTTGCCAATATGAAAATGATACACGCGAGATCTAAACGGTTGTTTGGTTGACAAGAGTAGAATCTTTTCGCGTAACATTTCGAATCTTTATAGATGTAAGTAATTGAACAAAAAGTATAATAGAAAAAGACAAAATAGCAGTGGTATGTTATAAGATGATCTGAATTGTATCAGGTCTTGTCAATTTATTACAATCAATTTTATATATTTGTATTGTTAATAAAAAAAAATGATGCAAACTAAAATAGTACTATTTTTTTAATAAACATAAATTTTCATTAAAGAACCACTATACTGGAGAATTGTTGCTTCGAAATATTTTAATTTAAAGAAGAAATGAGGACAACATTTAATACAAAACAAGTATTAATGACTTGAGCCCCACAGTTTTTTAGAGCCTTTCTCAATATTTATATTAAAGCTCTTGCTTCGATTTTTTGTTTAGAACAAGTGTGTTTTAATTTTTGAAAACCTTGTGTAAAAATACAAATATTTAACAAAAATTCTTGCTCACTCTATAGACACCTCGTACAACATAATAAATACAATTTCGATAAATCCAATAAAAACAGGAAATAATTTTATAAACATTTTATTTATTGATTTATTTTTTGATTCCAAGTCTAAGGGAAGATAAAATAACAAAGTATATTAATTGCGCAATATGTTTGGCATTGTTCCAGCTTATAGTTACAAATTAAAAAAAAAAAAAAAAAAACAACTTACAAATAGTCCGGGATCTAACGGCAGTCTATGAACAATTTGCAATAAAGTTAGATGGCGTTTTTTATGGTATTAGAAAGAAACTTTAATGAATCTTTATTTGGATCACTTCTAATAAAAATGCAGTGCTGATAATCTCCTAACCAAAACTAAAATGGCACCCATTTCTAGATTTACTCTAATCCAAATTATTATCGAAAAAATAAAAGTCTTTAAAAATTGATCGAAGATTTAAAATTTGTAACACAACGCTGCATGTGGCATCTTCAACATAATATAATTTATACTGGATAAAAAATAATAATTCAATAAGTAATAAAAACTTATACCGTTATCATAATAAAAGTTCTGGTAACAATTATCAAAGACACGCGAGAAGCTCTCGGTGCCCGCGAGACTCTGCTCCAACCACAAAAAACGAAGAACTAGAAACGGTATTTACGTGCTAACGCCAGAAACTGTTGTAACGTAATTCGATAGTGTCGTCCTCAACGGTGGTGCAAACCACTAATGCAAAAGGTGAAGGCGCCAGGGAACGGATAATATTATTATTAATTTTTAGATGACCATTAATAATATTTTGACGGTTTTACATTTGTCATATTAAAATAAGTTTATCAAGACAAATAAATAAAACAAAAGCATAAAACGTCGAAACTTTAATATATCGCAACCGAAAACATTATATTTCTTTTAAAATAAAACGAAAGTAGTCTGTTTATTGGATTTTCATTATCTAATAGTTAAAAATAAATAAATAAATAACATTTAGAACAATTACATATAACAGGAACTTACATTTTTTCCTTGGTATATATCGTAGACTGAATACAGTTATAATATAGTGGACGTTGCATTTAAGTACGGGTCTTGATCGAGTCCATGTTAATTATTATGTGGAGATCTAATTCAAGTGAAGGTCGTTTATTTTGTTGACGTTATTATTAAACTATACCTAATTTAAATTGACAATTGATATGAAATAATAAAAATAGGCATAAAATGATTATTATTAAACTATACCTAATTTAAATTGACAATTGATATGAAATAATAAAAATAGGCATAAAATGATTAAGTCATAAATCAGGTACAAAAATTTTATTTCAATAGCCCTCTGATAAGTAAATGCATACATTAGAAAAACATTTTACAGTTCCAAGAAGAGAGCAGTTAAAAATTTAGACATTTAAAAGCTTAATTCACTAAAATAGTATGAATAAATAGAGACATAAAATTGATGAAATAGTAAATTAAGAAAAAAAAAACATTTTGAAAAGGAAAAAATGATAATGAAAACACCAGCCAAGTTACATATTTGATCGTTAAATTATTATTACATACGTGGACTAAATCCCTTAATATATCTACAAAAAGTAAAGCTTAATTATGTAGGATATAGGTAATAATATGGAAATGCTGGAATACGTAACACATAATAGTTTTTGTGGGTACAGGAACTAACCTGAACTAATAAAATCTTCTAGCCAGAACTCTTTATTATTTTATAGTAAAATAATTTATTCTATTTAAACTTTAATCCGCTGTTTTATTTTGAAATCCAAATTTTCATGTATTCTTTCCAATAATAGATTAACTTTTGAACCCCTTAAGAAGTAACTATCTTAAAATTGTTATTTTAATGTTAAAATTAATTTCTGTTATGATAACAATATTGTTAAAATTATTTTATCGGAAAAAATGTTCCCTAAAATGCATACAATAAAATATAATGGCCACCATCTTTAAGCAAGTTGAAAAGTAAATATTTTTTTATGAATACATAAATTTGAATAATAAATACTTACCAAACTTAACTGAAGTACCCCCTTAGTATCCAGCATATATATAAAAATACATATATAAAAAACTTTACCGGAGCTTTCTTTTTTCATCGACTACGAAAACTCATTGGGCTCCAGGACTAACACTGATTCAGACGCCACATTGAGCGTTATGTAAAAATGGTATATCTTTATATACAGCCATCGAGAATTTTGCGCACGATGTTGACATCTGCTGCCAAGGTTTTTGGACCGCTATTCTGATGGTAGTATGAGTATTTATGATTTTTGAATGACTGTCTTTCGCCCAGTATAAATTTTATTATTATGCAAATGAATCTAGCAGTCAACTTTTTTTCGTATATCTAGATGTCTAGCAGCCTTAGATAATGCCGTTAATGGATTAAGAGTCCTTAATTTTTTATTATACATGATCGAAATAAAAAAATTCCCAAAGTTTCAACATAATGCCAATTAGCATAACACTGACTTTACGTGTTAAGCGTCAGCCTAAAAAAAACACTCTAACATTGATGCTGAGATACTTAAAACTCTTGTTAGCTCTCGGACTAGAAATATCTTAGAGTATGTTTAGAATTCGGAACAGTATATTGTATTGTGTTAGTAAATAATGGTTATAAGCTAATCATAAAAATACTACAGATTTTTAGTATTCAAAATAAATTACAATCAATTCAATATCACAAATAAATAATGTGGATTATTATTTATTATAAATTCCATTCTAACATATTTATTAAAAAATATCTCATGTTCATTAAAAGTAATCAGTTATAGAAACCGATCCAGATCAAAATATTTGATCTGCTAATAATACAGATGATTCTGAAAAGTTTACAAAAATTATGTTCATCACAACGCTTTGTTTATAAATTAGAGTAATGGCAATTTGCAGGGTAACTGAAATTTTTTATAATGCTAACAACTGCAACGTTTTACTAATTCAGTTGTGCTTAACTTCTTCTTTTATAACAAGGACAGAAGACTGAAATGAGATTTCTCAATGATATCATGGCCTGACGTCCTTTGATTTTATAATAACTCCGATAATACCGTCTTGGATAACTCTTATATATCTTCACTTAGGGCTGTCAATAAAAGTACCGGATTTTCGATAAATCGATATTTTTAAATACACCAGTATCGGAATTTATTATATGAATAAAATATATCATATATCGATCCTATCCAAAAGAAATATCAGTGCAGTGAAATTTTTATAGAAAAAATTGAACCGACTTCTTAAAGTGCGGTAAAAAGTAAAAATAACTATAAATTTTTATGTGAAATTGAAATTTTTAATGTCTAATACCTGACAAAATGTGATTCGCATAAACAGATTAAAAATACTTTATTTGAAATTGTTTTCTTACCATAATTTGTTTATATTAGTAATAACTTATTTCATTTAGAAATAATTTGGCGCCGACTTCAAAAATTTCAATTTCCTATAAAAATTTATAATTAGTTTTCACTTTTAGCGCACTTTTCGAAGTCGGTTCAATTTCTTTTATAAAAATTTTATTTTTCGATTTTTAGTTTTGAATTCATTATGATATCCATAAATTATCTGAACTAAGTACTAAAAATTCTTTGATTCTTAGAGTTCTCCAAATACCAGTAAAATTGTCTCAAACAAATATTTACTCTGTCATAGTAAATCCACTATTTTAAATTTCAAATTTTGAGAGTTTGAGACGTAAATTTGTTAGCCCGATATATTTTATACTGCATATTGATTATGTATATGAAACCACCGCAGCAGCTTCCTGACCATAACGTAAAAAGTTTCATTCAAATCGGTGCCGCCGTTCCGAAGTAATCGGTGTACAGGGTGAGTCAACGATTGGATGAAGTAAGTTTGTGCCTTTCCGGTAAAATTAACAAAGAAACTATATTTGTTGTTTGATACAGTTTATTTTTACGCAGATTTTAAAAATATTTAGGACTCTACAGGGTGAGCCAAAAAACTAGGACAGCATAAAGTTGTATTTTTTTAAATAGAATACCCTATATACGAATCGTATTTTGGATTTAGCTTATACTTTTAAATCTTTTTTATTAAGGGTTTACTATAACAAAACTTTATAGTTTCTGAGATAATTAAGTTTAAAGAAAAGAAGTCACATTTTCAAGCATCAATTCAATCCTAAATAACGTTTTCAATTTTGTGACAAATATATTCAAATTTGGAATTTAGCAAGGCCAAGGACAAGTTAACATAATTTTTACCTAATATTTGCAATAAAAGCTACAGGGTGTTGAACACATCGGCTCAAATTTGAACAAGTTTAAATGAATAAATATCTTTTTTTTTTAAATGGTACACCCTGTATATTTTCATGTTATTAAATAAAGTAATAAAAACCCTAAAAGTTTTGTTCAATATATTCTATACCTATTTATAATAGTTTTTGAGATATTTCAGTTTTTCTTATTTTCCATACTTTTTTACAGAAATAGTCTTCATTATCATAGTAGCCATGGCAAAAACAATGTAAAAGAACATTTTTCTGTGTCAAATTTATAACCGCAATCGCTTCTTTTGGTTTTTATGTAGTGTAGTTTGATTTTTTTTGCATTCATCTTATTGTAAAATGAATTTTCCAAAGAATGAGTTAATAGATATGATTTATACAATAGGAGAGGCTGAAAAAAATTGCCTTCTTGCTCAAAGAATTTACAAAATGAAGTATCCTGATCGACGCCAGCCTAATACGCATACTTTTCAAAACTTAATGCAAAGATTCGATTCTTCTGGTACTGTTGATTATCCAAAACGTAAAGTGGTCAACAAACCAGTAACTAATGAAGAAAAAGAACTACAAGTATTGTTAAATGTTCAGGAAAATCCTTATATTGGTAGCCGTCAGTTAGCAGCATTATGTGAAACATCACAATCCACCGCTAATCGTACTACCAAGAAATATAGGTATCATCCATATCACATGGAATTACACCAAGAATTGCATGGACAGGATTTTGAAAGTCGTGTAAACTTTTGTCTTACAATAAATGCGGAGATTCAATTAAATCCAAATTTAATATGCAAGGTAATGTTTAGTGATGAAGCTACTTTTAGAAGTAACGGTGCCGTAAATAGACGCAACATGCATTATTATGCCACAGAAAACCCATTTTGGATTAGAGAGGTGCAACATCAAAACCACTGGTCATTAAATGTTTGGTGCGGTATTCATCATAATCGAATTATTGGACCCCACTTTTTTAATGAACCACTAAATGGCCATAGTTACCTGAACTTTCTACAAGAAGAACGAATCCAACTGCTTCAAGGTCTCGATAGGGATGAGCTCGACAGTATGTGGTTCCAGCACGATGGTGCGCCTCTGCATTACCATCGTGAAGTTCGTGCGTTTTTGGACCAACAATATCCGCAAAAATGAATTAGACGTGGGGGTTTCATTGAGTGGCCACCAAGGTCTTGCGACATCACCCCATTAGATTTCTTCCTATGGGGTTATATTAAAAATAAGGTGTATGTTAATCCACCAACAACAGTGGAAGATATGCGAAACAGGATTAGGGATACCTGTAGAACAATAACGCCACTAATTTTGTCCAGGGTCCGAGAAAATCTGCAAAAAAGACTAAATTTGTGCATTGCACAAGAGGGTCGTTTATTCGAACACTTATTAAAAAGAAATAATTAATCTCAGTATTTAATAGGTAATTTTTTTGTTTCAATTTAGTATAAAAGTAAATATGTATTTGCCTTGTCGTTATTGTTGTGTTAATTTTTTCACATTATGTTTAATTAAACTATTGCCGTTGTAATATAACGAATAATGTATTTCATCATATTTAACCACATTCTATTTGTTTCTGTAGTTTCTTTTTATTATTTTACATGGCTACTATGATAATGAAGACTATTTCTGTAAAAAAGTATGGAAAATAAGAAAAACTGAAATATCTCAAAAACTATTATAAATAGGTATAGGATATATTGAACAAAACATTTAGGGTTTTTATTACTCTATTAAATAACATGAAAATATACAGGGTGTACCATTTAAAAAAAAAGATATTTATTCATTTAAACTTGTTCAAATTTGAGCCGATGTGTTCAACACCCTGTAGCTTTTATTGCAAATATTAGGTAAAAATTATGTTAACTTGTCCTTGGCCTTGCTAAATTCCAAATTTGAATATATTTGTCACAAAATTGAAAACGTTATTTAGGATTGAATTGATGCTTGAAAATGTGACTTTTTTTCTTTAAACTTAATTATCTCAGAAACTATAAAGTTTTGTTATAGTAAACCCTTAATAAAAAAGATTTAAAATTATAAGCTAAATCGAAAATACGATTCGTATATAGGGTGTTCTATTTAAAAAAATACAACTTTATGCTGTCCTAGTTTTTTGGCTCACCCTGTAGAGTCCTAAATATTTTTAAAATCTGCATAAAAATAAACTGTATCAAACAATAAATATAATTTCTTTGTAAATTTCACCGAAAAGGCACAAACTTACTTCATCCAATCGTTGACTCACCCTGTATATACATAAAAAAATACACAGTCGACAAATTGAGAACCTCCTTCTTTTAGAAGTCGGTTAAAAATTAGTTTTTAATCAAACATGTTTATTAAATAAATCAGAATTACTCTGTTTTGTCACACAAATTATATAATGGTATATCATATCAATTCTTAAAATAGTTTCAAACAATTCAAGAACTTAGTGCAGATGACATATTACGCCAATTCGCTATTTTTAGCTAATTAAATCAACTGAATTATATTAAATAAACACGTGCTATTCACAACAATGACTTTAACATAAGCGAACTTCGACAATCAATCATAGACAATGAAGGCTGCATTCGATTTGTCGAATGCAGCCAATGTTACGTTCCGTTTCACAAGAATAAGTAGATAAATAAAAAAGAGTGGAAAAAGGATAGAATAGTTTAAATATTTTACGATAATGCAGTTTAAATAATTTACAAGAAAAATGGAAAAATGATAACTTATTTTAAAAAATATCGACGTTGTTTAATTTTCGTATATTGATCGAAAAAATATTAATCAAAAATAACTCTATTTCCAAAACAAAAAATAATATCGATATTTTTATATATCGATATTTTATGTCCAGTGCTATCTGATCTGCAGTACTTTTCGGTTTTTACATTGGCGTTATGTTTGTCAATCAAATTACTCAAATGGTCGGAAAGTACGAGCCATGTAATATACATAGATGAATGGACAGAAGAATAGACGCACGGACAGATGGACGGACAAGCGGACATGAAGAAGTTATATGGATTCCTACGGATCCCTAGAAACATACCAATTACTGCTCTTTTTGTCCATGTGGCACACTGTTTCATTTAGAGACATAAAAATAAAATAAATTTGGCCTTTGAGTGACCAGGTAAATAAAGGAACAGATAAATATGAAAACATACGAATTACCAAGTCCAAGAAAGAGCTAAAAATAAAATCACTTTAAATAAATAAAAATAGGAAATATGGATGGGAGACAACTACATATTGTTCTACGTGTATATCTAGATTTGTTTTTTATTTTAAGCAATCAGTTATTTTGCATATAACAATGAAAAATTTTTAGATGAGCAGTACATTATCAGTTATTATAACCACCGATTATTTTATCTTAATATTATCATTAAAAAATTACATTGTCACGTCCGCTTTAGCATTGCGCAAGAAGACGTCCTTTTGGTCATCCCCCTGTAGTTGCCACTGGACTTGCAATTAAAAGTTGTTTACCTATATATATTATAAATAACTAGGACTTCAAACAAATTACTGATAAAGAAAAAGAACTTACAACGAAATGAGTGAAATAAATTAAATTCTTCTAGAAAATTTTTAATCGCAATATTTTCTTTTTTGTTATATTTCAAGTGGATGATATTTTAATTTAATTTCAAATTATTATTCAAACCAAATTGATATATTATATCGTGTAGTAAGGTAAACACTCAAACTGATTAAACTAAGCAAAAAAAATATTGACCTCTTATCTAATTGTTTTTTTTTCTCTATAAAAAAAGAACAATGAAAAAGTAATCACCTACTTAACCAAACATATAAATTTAACAACGTTGATTATCCTTGTACACTATAAACTAGTAAATTTGTGTTTAAAATAAAATGCAGTTGGCACCAAGGGATAAATAGTTATAATTTTTCGTTAAATCCGCAATGAAGCTTATTTACAGCAGCGCACCTATCTTTTAATTTTCCCGAATGAATTCCGACTCGGAAATGACGATCCTTAAGAAAATTGTTCCCTTTAATGTCAAACTACTCTATCTTTTCACTTTCTTTCTACTAAAAACAGCTTATTCTGCACGATGACTTAAGAACAAAGGCTACTGTTAATTGACCTTATTACCGTTCGAGTTTATCGAGAGAATTGATGTTTCATAGAAAAAACGGCTTTGGGAACTAATAGATAACTAAAATAGCCAATACTTTATACATACGAGGTTGGTCCAATTAATTAGATAAATTAGTAGTAGACGGTGCCACTATCATTTTTAAATTCGTACGATTGTGTAGCTGTACTCTTCGGAAGAATCTCAACAAAGCTTCAATATGATCCGATGCTTAGTTTATATATGGCAGTGATTTTAAGAATAGTGGAAGATTTCTACAAAAAGTACACCATTGACAATGACCTAACAAACATTCCAAATATCTGCAATCAAGGCTCAGAAGATATAGCAGAAATTACATCATCAGAAATTGAAGTGGCCTTACAAGAAATGAAAAACAACAGAGCCCCAGGAGAAAATGGCATTGTTATTGAAAGTATTAAAGCAGAAGGGGAAAAATTAATAAATGCTCTCAAAGTCCTATTTAATAGATGTTTAAAGACAAATCCCAACTTCATGGAACAATGCCATAATGATAATCATGCATAAGAGAGGCGATCCCACCGACCTAAAAAACTACCGTCCAATCAGTCTCCTCTCCCACATGTACAAACTATTTATAAAAATAGTAGCAAGACGATTGAGTCCCAAATTAGATTTCTACCAACCTAGAAAACAAGCAGGTTTCAGATCCAGTTATGGTACAAACGACCACTTGCTAGTTATGAAAACGCTCAGAGAAAAAACAGTGGAGTACAACAAACCACTGGTCTTAATATTTGTGGACTACGAGAAAGCGTTGGATTGAGTGGACAAAAACAAAATATTTGCTGCATTAGCTGATTGTAGAGTCGACCACAGATATACATCTTTAATTAAGAACATGTATAATAGCGCAACAGCAAGTGTGAAAGTCCATTCCAAAATAACATCTACATTTAGAATGGAACGTGGCATACGACAAGGTGATAACATCTCACCAAAACTATTTACAATGCTGCTAGAATACATGTTTAAAAAATAGGTTGGGGAGCATGGAGTCAATAAAGATGGTGAACGATTAAACTACCTACGCTTTCCTGACGATATCGTGTTAATTTTTGACAACCTTGAAGAAGCCCCAGAGTTACTAAGGACACTAAGTGCCGCGTCAGATGTGGTAGGTCTAAAAATTAACCGTACAAAAACTCAATGTATGGCAAACTTATTTCCAAGTAGCAACATATCCCTAAACGAATCTGAAATCTAGTATGTATCATCTTATAAATATTTAGGCCATGAACTGAGAATAAACCGAGATAACCAGACCTGCGAAATTCAAAGACGCATAATACTAGCATGGGCGGTGTTTACGCAAGCTGAGAAAGGACGTATTTAAAAGCAATATACCGATTTGCTTGAAAAGAAAAGTTTATGAACAGCGTGTGCTCCCTGTGCTCACGTACGGTGCAGAAACTTTAACACTCACTAAGAAAAGTTGCGAAAAATTAAAGTGACTCAGCGAGCCATGGAGAGGTCGATGTTGGGAATAACACTGAGAGATAAAGTTCCAAATGTAATTATTAGAGCTAGAACAGGGATCAAGGATGCTATAGAAAGTATAACGCATATAAAATGGAACTGGACCGGACATGTGGCGAGAATGGAAGACGCTAGGTGGACTAAACGCATTATAGAGTGGCGTCCTAGGTTCCAGACATTTAGAAATAGAGACAGACCTCCAACACGGTGGACTGATGATATCAGGAGAATCGCAACAAACTGGATTCAATCAGCACAAGATCAGCAACATTGGAAACGATTGAGGGAGGCCTATGTTCAGCAGTGGACGCTACAGGCTGTGTGATAATGATGATCACAGCATTGCTATAAATAATGAAAAAAGAAGAGTTTCAAGCAGCGACTAAACATTTCTATGTGACACATTGAACAGCTGCTTAGATTAGAGCTGAGTTGGAAGCTATTCACAGAAGTTCTGCACCGACTTTAACAACTATTTATTTTTGAATAAACGAATTTAAACGTAGTAGGAAGTTAACTAACGATAAAACGAGCTCGGGACACCCAGTTGACAACAATCGAAGAACAAAGGTTCGTCATATAGCTGTATATGTGAGTATATCAATTGGTACTGTGAAAAATATTTTACACCAACATTTATGTATGAAAAAACTGTGTGCCAGATGGGTGCCGCGATTGTTGACAATTGGAAACAGTGCTTATCAATGATTAAACGTAATCCAGCAGATTTTTAACTTAGATACTTGACTGTGGACAAGACCTAGATCCATTACTATATGCCAGAGTCAAAGCAGCTGTCAAAACAATGGAGGGCGACCGACGAGATTGCGCCAAAATAGGCGAAAATTGTTTTATCGGTCGGAAAGGTTATGACTAGTATTTTTTGGGAATCTCAAGGCATAATATTTACTGACTATTTAAAATAAGATCATACAATCACAAAGGATTACTATGCAACAGTATTTGACCATTTGGATGAACATTTAAAAAAAAAGTCTAAAGCTACAACGCAAGAAAGTTCTTTTTTATCAAGACAAGGCTCATGTTCACACTTATATAGTTGCAATGCCAAAATTAAATAATTTACAGTTTGAATGAGTACCACATCCACCTTATTCATCAGATTTGCCACCTAGTGACTTTTCTCTTTCCTAACCTAAAAAAATGGCTCAGAGGACAGAGATTTTATATCAGATAACGCGATTATTAGGGCTATAGAATACTCTTTTGGGGATTTAGATACTTTCTACTTTTCAAAAGGCATTAAGACGTTGGAATACCGCTGGACCAAGTGTACAAAATACCAAGGAGACTATATTGAAAAATAAAAAAAGTAAACAATAACCTTGTTTTAATCCTCATTTACCTTACTTATTGAACCACCCTCATATATGTATGGATATTTTTAAATATTCTATACATATACATACGTGTTATTAAAAGTATCAATCATTTTTTAAACTACTTAGCATATTAAACATATATACAGTTCATTCAAAAAGTTTCAGGACTAATTTTTTTTACGAATGAGAATCAGAGTTTAGAAAAAAAAACTTTATTTAGTTTTTAACATAATCCTCTCCCTGTTCTATACAATTTTTGCTACTCTCGTATAACCGCTAGAACGACCTGGAAAACTTCTCTTCTCGGACAGCTTTAAGAGCCCTGTTCACATTCCTTTGAATCATATCAATGTCTTCAAAGCGTTCTGACTTCATCGTCATTTTCAATTTAGGAAATAATAAAAAGTCTGCCGGAGTCAGATCTGACGAGTAAGGCGGGTGATGAATCAAAGAGACCGACTTCTGAGCCAAAAATTGTGTGATAAGTATTGAGGAATGGGCTGGCGCATTATCGTGCAACAAGAGCTAGTCAGCGGTGCGGTACAATTCCGGTCTCACGCGACGAATCCGCTTCAAATGTCGATCCAGAACACTTTTGTAGAATTGTGGGTTCACTGTTTGGCCCGGGGGCACGAATTCGCTATGGATGATTGTTCTTGAATCGCACATACCACTCGAAAACCTTGCTGCTGGTTAAACAATCCTCACCATACCTGGTTTTCAATAATTCGAATCTTTCTAAACCACTTTTCTCAATTTGAAACAAAATTTTATTGCGGCACGTTGCTCCATAGCAAAAATTGTGACGCAAAAACACGTCTATTTTAAACGAACAGAAATGTCCAATAAATTAAGTTACAGTGCTCACATCTCCACTGTGGGTAACTAAGGCATGAAATTGCATAGTTCTGCCACCGAATAACAGATAGCGCTAGTTGTAAATTTTATACAAAACTAGTCCCGGAACTTTTTGAATGAACTGTGGTGTATAAGGTGGAAGAATGGATAAACCTCGGAATAAAAGATAATAAGCTATAAGCTTGTATAAATCTTTGTTTTGAAATTTTACGAGTTAACTCAAAAGTTTCATAGAATCTCGTGTAAGCGAGTCAAAATATTCAAGGTCAATGGTTGCAAAAACCGTTTTTTTCACTACCTTGTTTCCTGTACTCTATGTGACATTTAGAGTTATTAAAAAGTTTTAAAGAATTGTAGAACATAAAATTATTTACATATTTGGTTTTAAGCAATATTTTATTTAATTAACCGTTCTTAAGATAAAACGCGAAGAGTGAGACGGACTTAGCCGTATGTATGATAACGGGTGGAACCCAATACATAGCAGGTGTGAATCCAGAGAGGGGGCGGTGGGAGCGATTGTCCCTTCAAGACCTTCGATTTTAGGAAAATAAACTTGCCTCTGCCTGTCATATTACGAACGTAAATGTGGCTAATATTCCCCCTCCCCGGTGGACATCTCGCTTTTATTCACCATACTGTACTCTTGTTATATCGCCGCCCCTCCCCTAAAGAGAGAGGCTAGATTCTCCCTGAAAAAAAGTGCGGTTTATAAAATTAATTATTTACTAAAAATATTATAATTCTGAAGAAACTTTAGTCATCAATTAAAAATAGTCATTTATTAAATGATATTTATAGATATTATTCATAAAACACATGCGTTTAATAATATTTAGTTAATTTAAATTTCTAATACGATATTAAAATAAAATAGTTAATTATATTTTAATTATATTTTTATCTACAATATTTATATTTTAAGTAGTAAAGCAATTAAGTATTTTTCTCTGAAATGTGTAAATTTTTGAACATACTCATGTTAGTATTTATATTAAATCACGAAATAGGAGCCCCTAATAAGAACTTTTCTATTGATAGTAAATTGGAACCAGTTTCTTTATCAAGGCGCTTATCTCTATACCAAGTCTATTTCTCAGTAGAGATGGACTAAATGCATTTTTTAGAGATTCGAACAGTCCGGATAACCAGTTTTAAAGATCTGATCAAAATAACTAGTAATATTGCGACTCCATCTCTCTCAATAAACGGCAAATTTAAATACCTGCGCATTCACCATCGAATATGAATTCTCGCAAAACAATCAATGTTGAAAAACTGTTTTTTAAGGTTTTTTTTAAGAAAAATTTTCGTTATTAAAAAATATTCTTAGTTTTTTGTTAATAATATTTTAAATACCCAAAATTTGAATTGATTGTCATTTTTATGCATTTACGATTTCTGTCATCGTATTAGAAATCAAAACAAAATAAAAATATATGGACAAACAGTCATCTCTATGAGTATGTAACGCTTACCTCCCTTTTATCTCTTTTTTCATATAATTTTTCCAAATTCCCGATGGGCTAGAACGTCTTCAGTTGATAAAGAAGAGCAGGACGAGGTCCTAGAGTATTTACTACTACTTCGAACTTCTTTACAACTATTTTCTTACCATTATAACACTAATAGCCATTTTAGATAACGTTTTATTAAAATTATATACGAGCGGCATTGGTTTCCAAAAATAAATCAACAATAATTTAACTTAATTAGAGAGCAACTATAAAGTTTCTTCTATTTTATTTTTAACAAATTTAAAATTGACAAAATGCTTACTTTCCTACTAGTTACTATAGTTTATAGTCCGCATTCCTATTATCCACACGTCGCGGCTATGCAGAGCGAGCTAAAAGTTGTCTACTGGACTACAAAACACACCCGAAAATTTTACTGTGAGAATTGTATTTAAAACCGTATTTAAAATATTTTTCACCGTACTGCGAAACACTCTACTGGCACTGTCTAACTACTTTTTGAACTAACTTTTTAACTACCGATTTTTAACTCTTAACTCTTGATTTCGACTAACTGTCCTTAATTCTTGTTCTTCACTAACTGCCTCTTTCACAGCGAGATGGCTCGTATTTAAATAACATTTGCCGTGATGTCTTGGCAGAAATCTGGATTTTTCGAATCTATTTATTTTGCAAGAAAAAATCGCGTGATGTTGGTCTTTTACCCCAATCTAGTAATCCCGACGTCAGCAAACCGACATTCCTTTCTTGGCCTACTTTTGCAAGAAAAAGTCGCATGATGTTGGTTGTTTACCACAATCTCGTGATCCTGAAGTCAGCAGACGGACATTCCTTTCTTGGCCTACTTATTTTTCAGCGTTCTAGAACAAAATACGTCACATATCGTGTGGTTTCGATTTAGATTCTTTATTTTATGTTTTATTTGAATATAGAATAGAGTCGAAACAAGAAGTGCGCGACTATAATAAAATTTGCACACCTATGACAGAATTATTTTTAATTTACTAACTTCTTAGAAAAACAAAATTAGTCGCGGGACATCACATACAGGGTGATTCAAAAATCGATCACGAAACTTAAGGGGGTGATTCTACTTGACAAAATAAGGGTAGAGCTTTATATAATTTTTTTTCAAAATGTCATTCGTTTTCGAGTTACAAGCCGTCCAAGTTCAAGTTTTTATTTTTTGTTTTTTGAATTACTCGCTTACAGGAAAACCGATTTGACTAATATTTGAAAGATAGGCTAAGTCTTCTGCGCTTCATCATTTTAGTAACAATTCACATTGATTGTTTGCCGCTAGAGGGCACTTTACCTACATTGAAAATTGTTTTTTGTCATAATTTTTTAGTGTTGACAGCTACAGTAGTTTTTGGCATAATTTCTGAAAGACTGATGCCAGGCCTTTAAAAAAGGTGCTCTTTATTTACATCGCTAAACCCAACGGTTTAGACGTAAATCACCCTTAAAAATTAAGTGGTAAATTTACTTTTCTCATTTCATTACCACCAGCTACCAGGTAAATAGCTATCAAAGTATACTAGAGCTGTCAGTTTAACATCAAATAAATTCGCTTTTTAAACTATTTAATTTATAATCTTAAAATAACTAATAATAGCTAATCACCAATATTCAAATATCGAATATTGTGATATCCATTTTTGTTATGGAAAAGCAAATGGTAATGCAGAGTTGGCAAGAAGATATTATATGGAGAGTTATCCGGAAAGAAATATCCCTCATGCTCAAACATTTTCCAGTGTGCACAGGAGGCTTGCGGAATGTGGTTCCTTTAAAAGTTATAATGGAAATAGGGGAAGACCTAGAACTGCTAGAAACGTGCAACAAGAAGAAAGAGTGCTTGAAATTATTGAAGATAATCCAGGTATTAGTACTAGAAAAATTGGGAATGAAGTGCGGCTCTGTCAGGCTAGTTCATGGAGGATACTAAGAGAAGAACAACTCTACCCGTTTCATTCAAAAAAGGTGCAGGCTCTTTATGACGATGATCGGCCGAGACGGTTGGAAATGTGCAATCAGATCCTAGCTAAGTATGAACACGATAATCGATTAATTGGCGTCATATTATTCACTGACGAAGCTGGTTTCACTCGTGATGGCATAACAAATCTACACAACATCCACACATATGCTTACGAGAACCCAAACAATGTGGTAGAAACGAAACATCAGCGTAGATTTTCACTAAATGTGTGGGCAGGGATAATAGGAGATTACCTTATTGGTCCTCATTTCTTTGATGGCCCATTAACTGGTGACGTATACTTAGATTTTATCCAAAATCGTCTCCCATTGTATCTGGAAGATGTGCCATTGGAAGTAAGGGCCAACATGTGGATCCTCCAAGACGGAGCTCCGCCCCACTTTAGTATACGTGTCCGACAGTATTTGAATGCAACGTATCCTGAGCGATGGATAGGACGAAGTGGACCATTGGCATGGGCAGCGAGGTCACCAGACCTTAATCCTATGGATTTTTTCTTTTGGGGTCATTTGAAACAATTGGTGTACGATATTCCAGTAATCAACGTCGAGGATCTTCGCTTCAGGATAATCGAAAAGTGCCAAATTATTAAAGAAACACCAGGAATTTTTCATCGAGTTAGGCGACATTTTTTGAAGAGTGTTAGGAAATGTATGGAAGAAAATGGGGGACATTTTGAGAATCTTTTTTAGTTTGTTTAGTACTGTTTCATTAATTTTTATCAATTAAATGTATATCGCAATAATCCATAATATGAATATTTACTGATTAGCCATTATTAGTTATTTTAAGATTATAAATTAAATAGTTTAAAAAGCGAATTTATTTGATGTTAAACTGACAGCTCTAGTATACTTTGATAGCTATTTACCTGGTAGCTGGTGGTAATGAAATGAGAAAAGTAAATTTACCACTTAATTTTTAAGGGTGATTTACGTCTAAACCGTTGGGTTTAGCGATGTAAATAAAGAGCACCTTTTTTAAAGGCCTGGCATCAGTCTTTCAGAAATTATGCCAAAAACTACTGTAGCTGTCAACACTAAAAAATTATGACAAAAAAACAATTTTCAATGTAGGTAAAGTGCCCTCTAGCGGCAAACAATCAATGTGAATTGTTACTAAAATGATGAAGCGCAGAAGACTTAGCCTATCTTTCAAATATTAGTCAAATCGGTTTTCCTGTAAGCGAGTAATTCAAAAAACAAAAAATAAAAACTTGAACTTGGACGGCTTGTAACTCGAAAACGAATGACATTAAAAAAAAAATTATATGAAGCTCTACCCTTATTTTGTCAAGTAGAATCACCCCCTTAAGTTTCGTGATCGATTTTTGAATCACCCTGTATATACATCAAATCACTAAACTATCATTTCCAGTAAAAAAAAAATTTCTTTAACAATCACAAGACTATAATTATTGTAATAAGATGGTGCGATATGGTATGATGACGATACAAAACATTTATTATTATACGTATGCAATGCTTTTGAAACAAATATGGGAGTAAACATAAACGGGGAGGACCTTAATTACCTAAGATTCGCCGATGACATTGTCCTCATATCGGATAGCACGAATAAAGCAGCAAGAATGTTGGAAAAGCTCTACAGACTGTCTAAAAATAAATTTTGAGAAAACTAAATATGACCAACCTTGTACTAAGCGACAATATCTCAGTAGGAGACCAAAAGATCGAACAAGTCACCACCTACAAATACCTAGGACATGAAATCCATTTAGGCCGAGATAACCAAACAAGCGAAATACTAAGAAGAATAGGGCTGGCGTGGACAGCTTTTGGAAAACTGAAAAATATACTTAAATCGAACATACCTGTTTGCTTGAAGAGAAAGGTGTTTGACCAGTGTATCCTCCCCGTTTTGACATATGGAGCAGAGACCCTAACACTCACAAAGAAAAGCGTAAATAAGTTGAGAGTGACACAATTGGCCATGGAAAGATCTATGCTGGGAGTTAGCATCAGAGATAGAATACCGAATACAGAAATACGACGAAGAACGGGTGTTGCAGATGCAGTCAGGAGAATTACAACGTAAAAGTGGAACTGGGCTGGATATGTCGCTAGGAATACGGACAATCTATGGACGAGAAAAATCTTGGAATGGAGACCAAGAAAGAGGCCGCCCGCCTACCAGATGGACTGACGATATAAGGCGCATAGAATCAAACTGGATGCAAGCGGCACGGGACAGAAATAGGTAGCAAAACTTACGAGAGGTCTTTGTTCAGCAGTGGACAAGATTGGGCTGATTGATGATGATGCTTTTACTATTCTTCCTATTAATCCAACCAAGAATCCCATAAATACGAAAAAACTGTGTCTACATTAAAGGATTTGTGACGATCTTATTCTAATAGCCTGAATTTACAAGAAATGATCTTGGCTTGATTTTTGAAATATTTAAATTATTTAAAAACAAATTGAACAAAATCATATATTAAATATTAATCATAACACGCTGTATCTTGGTTGTTATTATTATTTTTTGACCTAAAGTTAGTTTGACTATATAACATTATTTGTATATAAGGACTCTCCTGTGTAGACCATTATTTTTCGGACACCGTGTATATAAAATAAAGTCAAAATAATATAATAAAAAATCTCCTCAGCGATGGAAATTTGTAACAAGATTTTCATTCTCATTTTCACTAAAACCTTGAAGAATTTTCTGCATAATAACCTTGTTTATTTCCCTGTCTCTGTTCGTTGCCTAAATTAAGTTATTACGGTAATGTAATATGGTGTAATCAGTGCTTTAGAGGCGAAGTCAGAAATAATATAATTCATGTGCTGCCAGATTTATTTTAATATTTTATAACTATGCCACTTTTTATTAAAATTTGAAAGACTCGATAAAAACTCTAAGAATTATAATAACTTTTATATGAAGTACGTTACAATATATTAGAAATTTTCTAGTTAATATTATATGGCATACACACTTCAACTTTATGTCAAAAAGAAACACGACGAGTTTTATAGAATATGTCGTTTTTCCACTTTTGTTAGAGGTTATGAACCGAAGCCTCAAAAATCCCGTTGAGAATATTTTATAAGCACAAGAATACAACGTGCATGATACACATTTTTATCAAACCAATGTAACGTATTTTTTTTTCTGTTTAAGCCAGTTCTGGGTGGATTGCCTTAGTTTTTATTATATTTAAATAGAGGGTATCCAGTAAGTATATTCTAATTTCTTGGAAGCATACATACATGGGGAGATTAAAATAACCCTACTTTTTCATAGAAAGAAAATTCCTATAGTACCCCTCAACAGAGATCTTCTTTAGGTGCCGTCTTCGTTCCGAAGGATGGCGATCATCAGAGCTATACGTATTTTCGAGACTGCTGACCTAAACAGCTGGTTATTGCTGCAATTATACTATTCTCTTAGATTTTTTAACCAAGAGTTTCGTCTTCTTCCTACAGATCTCTTTCTCATAATTTTTCCCTGCATAATAGTTCTCAGTAGTTGATATCTTTCTCCTCTCGTAACATGTCCCAGGTATTGTAATTTTCGTTTTTTAATTGTAAGTATGACCTCCTTTTCTTTATTCATTCTCCTCAGTACTTCAGCGTTTGTGATTTTCTCCATCCATGATATTCTTAACATTCTGCGGTACATCCACAATTCAAAGGCTTCCAACTTGTTAATGTCGATCTTTTTAAGCGTCCATGCCTCCATTTCATAAAACAAAACCGACAGTACGTAACATCTTGCCAGACGAACCTTTAATTCAAGACTCAGGTCTCTGCCACAGAACACTCTCTTCATTTTCGTGAATACGGCTCTTGCTTTCTCTATCCGGATTTTGATTTCTTCAGAGCTATCGTTGTTTTCATTGATGACGGTGCCTAAATAGTTGTATTTTCTGACGTGTTCTATATTTTGACCCTATATGCGTATATCTGGGACATTTTGGGTTTATTTGGATATTAACATGCATTTTGTTTTTCTTATGTTTAGTGACAGTCCATATTCTTCACTGACTGTTGCTACTCTATTGACTAAGGTCTGGAGATCCTCGAGTGTTTTTGCGATAAGTACTGTGTCATCGGCGTATCTGAGGTTGTTTATTAAAATTCCATTTATTTTAATACCAACGAATTGGTCAGTAAGTGCTCTATTCATTATGTCCTCAGAGTAAAGATTGAACAAGGGAGATACAAAGCCTCAAATGGGTACCCAGCGATTTACCTTATCGGCTGTAAGTTTTGAACCGACTTGTATAATTTAATGAAATTTTAATATTTTATAGAGGCCATAAAGACTCATTATACCATATTACAGTACATGTTTTAGATTATCAGAGAAGTCAGGAAAGGACTTGCTGTCACACTCGTTGGGCCTAATTTTTGACAGGTGTCTTAATTTATTTCGATAAAACTGGTGGTTTTCGAGTTAAATCGATTTTTATGCGAAAAACTCAAAAGTTACTAATGATAAACATAAACGAGTAAAAATAAAATCCGCAGAGTGTGCTGATGTGCTTTAATTTATAGAGAAGCGCTGTCTCACTTTTCGAAAGCATGAATATGTTATGCTGAAAGATTTTCAGCTCAGACATTGTCAAGTCCAAAAACCTTTCATAAGGTTGATCGGGGCTGAATTAATTTACAATGTTTTTAAAATGCAAAAATAGTGAAAACGTTTAAATGTTATTTTGGCAAATGCTCAATATGGGCTCCATGTACTTCATATATTTTCTTATTTTCCGAATACTTTCCCGCTGCACTGCAAACAATATTCCGGCGTTATTACAGACTTCGTTAGAATGTTGTGCTTATTCTCTTTAGTAGCTCTTCTCTAGTATTTACTGGTGTCGAATAAATTAGTTCTTTTAGATGTCACCAGATGTAAAATTCTAAAGGATTTAGGTCTGGATACCTTGGTGGCCACAAAACAGGCCCACTGCGAACTATCCATCGAGGGCCAAAAACGTTGTTAAGTGTTGACATACTATAGGTTTAAACTACGGTGGAGCACCATCATGCAGGTACCACATTTGCATTCTTCTATCAAGAGGTACGTCTTCCAATAAATTATTAAAATTTTGCTGCTAAAATTATCAATAAATCTCACCATTAAGTCTTGCTTCCAAAACAAATGGACCTATAAGGTTATTTTCGATTATGTCAGCCCACAAATTTACAACAAACCTTTGTTGGTGTTTGTATGGAATTACAGTGTACGAGTTTTCATCAGCTCAAAATTTTATGCTGTTTGAAGGGTTGTCAGCAATACTTTGAAAAAATTTGTTCCTTTACGTGAGGGTCTCGTGCTCTTCTGGAAGGGCCTTCACCGCCAGATCACAGCCAAAATAACCCTAAATAAAACAAAAAAATTAATTCGTTTACTCTAATAATTACTTTCTAATCATCTGTTGCCCTTCTCCCTTAGGCTTCGATCAACCATTTGAAAGATTTTTAGACTTGGCAATGTTCGAGCTAGAAATCTTTCTGCATAAAGTCTTCTCGCCTTCGAAGAATTTGACAGCGCTTCACTATAAATTAAATGCATGTCAGCATACCCTGCATAAGAATGTTCTTCCATTTTTTAAAATTATTTTTACTTGAAGGTGGCTTTAAGTTCTGATAATAGTCATTCACTGAGTAGTTATTAACAATAACAACCTGATTTTTACCTGTTTGTGTTTAGCATTAATAACTTTTGAATGTTTCGCATGAAAACCAATTTATCTCGAAAACCGCCAGTTTTATCGAAATAAATTAAAAGTACCTTTTTTGAAGAGAAATGGCCAAAGTATTTGAAAAATTAATTTTAAGCTTCGTAAAATGACACCTGTCAAAAATTAGGTTTAACGAGTGTGTCTGCAAGTCCGTTCCTGACTTCGCTGATGATCTAAAACATCTACTGCAGTATGGTTTAATGAATCTTTACGGCCTCAATAAAATATTAAAATTTCATTAAATTATACAACTTGGTTCAAAACTTAGAGACAGTAAAAAATCGCTCGGTATCCCTTTAGGGCTCTGTATTTTCGTGAAGGTGCACTTTGGAATTTTTTTTCTATGACAAAGTAGAGTTATTTTGATCTTCTCTGCATATTCCCGAGAAATGAGGCGGTACTTACTGAACACCCTGTATACTCAGTATTGCTGCAGTTATAAGCTCAACAAATGCAATAGCTTTTTTTGAATTTCTGCATTTCCGTAACCATTACCCTACTATGCAGTTCACAATCGACTCCGATAGTTGTCGCAAACGATTCTGTTTCAGCAAGTGCTCCGATAATAACAATCCATTGGTAAAGATACGTGCTTGCTGAACTTGTAAAAGAATCTTTGGATACACATAGGGATTGACACAGAAAATACTATGCTAATTAACCCTATGGTTATATACACCACCATTGAATGATGGCTTAGTGTAACCCAGCGCAAACATCGTCTTTAACTTAACGATGTTCAAAGAATGGCTTGTGTGAGAATGATGATTGCGATGGGGGCTACCTCCTCTAGAGCACTGAAGGTCCTAATAAGCCTACCGCCTTGTTTATGGTCTCAATTATCTAGGACACATAAATCTAGAACGTGGTCTAGAAATGTTTATCACAAAGACAGACCACAAACATATAATAATTTTTTAAGCATAAATTTATACTATTCTTCAATAGGGCCATCTCAGATATCTGAGTGCTAGGATGTAATGAATATTTTGATAAAGAGCGGCTGCATAGACTCGTGTGAGTCACTCGGGTATACACAAAAATAAAGAAGCAGATCGTTCAACAAAGATGAGGGCTGCAATACGAACTCAAACCAAATAAAAATCTTTCTGGAAAGCAAATTTATTGAATCCTGGAGAGAGGCAGCTGAAACGAGATATGACTAGGAACATATAACTGAACCTAAAGCGACATTCTAGAGATTCGATCCCTGAAGAGGAAGGACCTGCAAAATAGTGGTGGGATTACTGACAGAAAATTATTACCCACGAAGGCATCTTCATAAAATTGGCAACACGAATGATCCGATGTGCAGATGATGTACAGATGAGGATAAAGAGTTTTACATGTCCTCAGAAAGTGCCCAGTACAAAGATATTTCGAAGATGCAATAATGTAATTAGGCAAGTTGAGTTAATAAGGCTGTATGGATTCTCAAACACCATCGGCGTGGAATGCTATGGTGGATGTAATGGGCCCAACGAGGCCTAGTTATCAAAAGTAAAAATGATAATCATTGGTGAGATTAATTATTAGATAGTCTACGAAGAACCGTAACAGGAAATTAAAAAATATTCACAACATTGAAATGTATAATCCACGGCTAAAACCATGTACATATCCCAAGAAGCGTAAATGAGAAATGGAGAATGAAGCCCACGTGTCAGTGATGGACTTCATATGCTCTGCTTACGGTCATGGTGCAGTCCGATGTAGTGGACGATGATCTTTAGTATCATTATTTTACCAGAATAACATTTCCAAAACACCTAAATAATGAAACTGCTGTTACTATCCTCAAATTGTAAAGATAAATTATTTTGTCAAATTGAAACAGACACAACGTTTAAAGAAAAAAGATAGAATTGCATTTATCTCCTCAGCAAACAAAAAACGCATAGGATCTTTTTCACGATATCTATATATGGTATCTATTTCTAGTATCATATTAATAATGTTTAAATTGTATTGTTCGTATATGATCTTGAATTAAGTTTTTGCTTAACCTCACCCGGAGATGATATTTCTTATCTTAATAGAACAGACAATGTAACATTTCCAGACTCTATTCCAAGAATAATTGTATTTGATCCACACATGGGAATTTTAGAAGTACACAGCATGAAAATACTATTTCGTAAACGTCGCTAAAAAAAAAGTAGTATATTCGCTTAATTTATTTTGCTTTATAGGTCTGCGAGGCTCACAAATAAATTCTTTATTATCTCATTCTCGGCTATAATATATTATTTGTTTGCTATATATTACACCAAAAGAAAACTTACCTAAAAACATACATCGCAATTTAGAAGAAAATGTAGACAAATTATGATAGCCTATTTTTAGTCCTCCAAAATGTAGAAAATCAAGATTTTATAGTCAACCTGTCGATTTTTCAAGAAACTAAATAATATGACTTCACAAGAAAGTATTACTTGCACATAGTCGTGCCAAAAAAAAAATCACTTCCATATGCATTTTCCGGCTTAGTCCTTTAATTTTCGCTCCTTTCACTACAACACATTTACACATCCTCAAACATAGCATATTTTGCGTAAAACCATTTATGATATTTTATTAAAAGTATGGCAGAAAATACTAATAATCGAGCAGCAAAAGAAAAATAAAAGTGCTGGCAACGTTGGAAAACAAATGCAATTTTATTGGATATTACAAACTATCAAAAAATTCCACAGGTTACATGTTACACTAGTTAATTCATAGTTCATTCTTCCTATAGTAGTGTCTTAAACAACGAACAAAATGTTTTTTGGCAATAGCTTAACAGGATCGGTGACGTCACAAAAGGGTACAGCAAGTTGAAATTTATTGGAAATGTTCTGAAATTGATCAGCGTTAGTCTCATTTCTCTGTACTGTACTTAAGAAGCTAAAGTTTCCCGGAAATAATAATAAATATGAGCCAGCTTAGTATTGTCACGGTTCAAATTTCAATTTAAGTTTACCATGGCTAATTCAATTAATTTCACCATTTTTTTTGCAAATACTTAAGTTATGGTCAAACACAATATTCTTTCCTTTAAGTATATTTCCTATATTCTTTAAATAACAACTAGAATCTCAGAATTTTAATACAAATACCCGTAACTCTAATTTCTCGTCAATTTCTTTCCCAGCTCGATTATTTTGTTTTCCTGAATTTTAACTACATTCTTACACTACTAAGTACTATTTTATGTTACATTGCATGACCACTATTTATGTTGTTTTGCCAGATATTCACTAGACTGTGGGTGGTTGTATTTATTTCTATTGATGTTGGATGTAATGTTACATATTTCCAGTAAAATTTTAGTTTTCTTGCCTACTATTTGAGTGTAAATCTTCCTTTCATCCTTTTACGTAGCAGATTTCTTCATATTTTTTTAATCAGTTCCAAAGATTTTGCTATTTTATGGTTTAGGTAAGGTTTTCTGTCATTGTCGAATTTGCATTCAGATTGACTGAAGTTAATTTTAAAGGTTTTGCTCCTTCCGTTGTCCCATTTTGAGCTATTTTGATCTTATTAGGGTCCATTGTGTAGTAATTAATTTTCCGCAAGTTCTAGTTTAATTTTTACCCCTGTTAATGTTTCTCTTTGTGTTACTGTCGTTATAAATTTCTCATCAGTAAGCTACCTTTGGAGAAATCTTTTTTGTGGTATAATAAATTTCTGGTTCGTAACTTTCAAGGTCCCCGAGCTTTCGGGAATTGATAACTTTGCATTTGGCAGATAAGATATTGTTTTCTTGGTCTGCGTCGGTAATGGTCAGCTGGAATTATATTTTTATAATTTAAAAATAACTAATTTGTTATTTATTTTATTTTGAGCAGAAAAAGTTAATCAATAATGAATTTGCTTATTTTATAAATTTATTTCTGACCTGTTTTTGAGCTGTCATTTCTTTTAAATTTTTGACAAGATTGATAGGAAAAAGGTGCGCGCGCATGAATATTGATATAAATAAACCAAGGCCATTTACCTTAATATTTACTTTTCTTTTTGAAAACAACTAAAGAGCTGTACTTTCTTTCATTTCAGTTTAATTTGATGTATCCTTTGGGATTTCTAACAGTTAAAATTATTCCAGTGATTCAGTTTAGTTGTTAGTTACCTTAAATTTGACCTATTTCGGTATTTACTCCATTATTTTTACTGAATAAGCTTGGAGATGCAGTAAAATCAGAAGTTCTTCTTTTTTCTTTTTGTTTTTGTTTCTGTTATCTTTTGGATTTTTCTCTTTTCCGTTCTGAGAAGTTATTGATATATTTCTCTTTCCCTTTTCAAAAGTTTACCTGTTAACTTAATATTTGGTTAAATTTCTATTAGAACAAGTGCCATTCGATGATTCTTTGAAATCTGGTAAGAGTGCAATAATTTTCCCGCCATCTTCCAAGCCTTTTACGTATTTTTATTCAATTTGATCTTTAGTGTTTTCGGGTATACAATAAGGACATCAAGTCCGAAATAAACCCATTATTTAAAAAACGTCCATATTTTTGGGCATTTTTAGACGCTCGGCAAAAATTCTGGACGTTTTTTCTATTAAATATCCTACACTTTAATGTTACTGTTCCCGATTCATCTCAGTTAAAACTCGAATTGAAGTAGTTACAACTAACTTTTTATTTTATTAATGTTAAAAATGTCTCTCATTGGTTAATTGGCACGAACCTAAGCGACTTATAAATTCATTCTGATCATTTATGACAATTTGAGTAGTAATTAACCATATTTCTTCAATAATTTTATTCTTTGTGTCTTCTGGGTCAACTGGCATAGTTAGTTAGGAATCCTTACCTTACATAAACAAGTCAAAAGGGTTTAAATCTGGAAACCGCAGCAGCCACTTAATAGGTTTCATTCGTCCACTCCATCTGTTTGTGAAAACATTATTTTCATTTAAACTAAATTTGATATTTCACTTTATCTAAAATGTACTATATTTTAATATAAAATTCACAATCGTATTTTGGAGGAAGTAGTGAAATTTAAAGGAATAGTTGGGAAAACGCATGTGAAAGTGAAATTTTTTGGTATAACTATGTACGACTGCCAAAAAAACTCCAGATTCATGTTCTACGATTATAAAATAGAAAATGTGCAAATAATAAGCGAAAAACTCGATTTTTCCACTATAATTATTATTAATATTCTAATAATTATGCATAATAGATAAAAACGCCAGTAACCCTGCCAATTTTAACATGGAAAATTTTACCTCTATGTACTTATTTGCCTAAATCTAGTATAAATATGTAGCATCAATTGATTGGATACTGCACCATATATCCAGTATAATTTATACATACATGAATTTTAAAAGCAGAGAGCAGAAAAATATAATTTCCTATACGTTCAATATACGGTCTTTGCCAATCCGTTCGGCGTGAACTCAATTTAAGTGCTAAACAGTATTGAATTTTTATTGCATTTTATACGGTTGTTTATGTAAGATATCCTATACGTTAATAAAAATATTATTTGAGCTTTTAGACCTGAACGATGGTATAATAAGGTATTCTTTTACTTACTCTCGATAGGTAATAATAATAGATAATAGTGTTCCGGGAGTTGATCTGAATCACTAAGCACAGAAACGACACATGGAAGGATGAACTTAGTTCTTTCTGGAGACTCAGTAAGAGGTTGAATGCGAAATTCAACAAAATTCCATAGCTTCGAATTAATAATAACAACAACACGGGTTTAGACAGAACAGATCAACAGTTGATGCGATTTTCATTATCCGACAGACTATTGAAAAATCGATAGAATACAATAAACCTCTTTTCATCTGCCTAGTGGATCTTAAAAAAGCGTTTGATAGAGTTCGACTTAAAGACGTCTTACAAATACTTCAGGAAAATGGCGTTAACCACAACTATATTACGGTAATTGAAGAGCTAAATAAAAACAATAAGACACGCATAAAGACCCAACAAGGAGTAACAGAGGAAATACCTATCATGACGGGAATACGACAAGGCGACAGTATGAGTCCATTTCTCTTTAATTTAATTATGGACAAGATAATACAAAATGTAAAAGAAGTCAATGGAGAATACAAAATGGGACGAAAATCTTTAAAAATCTCATATTTTGCCGACGACGCCTTACTATTAGCAGAAAATGAAGACGATCTGCAACGACTACTATACCGATTCCAGGCCACATAAAAAAATTTAAATATGGAAATATCTACAGAAAAGACCGAAACGATGGTAATTTCAAAAGATCCTGTCAAATGCAAATTGGTGGTGAAGAACCATCCTATCAGACAAAGTATGTCTTGCAAATACTTGGGAGTTGATGTATCAAGCAATAAAAATCTATACCAGGAAGTCAGAGCACAGGCTAACAAGGCCTCAAAGATAACAGGATGCCTGAGCGATATAATCTGGAAAAATAAGTATATGTCCACAGAGAGCAAAGTACGCATCTACAGAACTGTGATAAGACCAGTATTAACGTATGCATCGGAAACTCGAGCCGAAACATCTAAAACAAAAAGTACGAATGGCTGAAATGAAAACGTTAAGAACAATCAAAGGAGTAGCCCTAAGAGGTCAAATAAGAAGTTCCGAAATAAGAGAAGAGCTCAAGATGCCTGATGTGGTACGGTTCTTAAAGTCAAGGCGCAGATATTGGAGGGACCATGTGGACAGAATAGGCGACGATCGATGGGCAAAATGGGCTAAGAACGAGATACCAAACACTAGAAGACCCACTGGTCGACCTCCAAAACGATGGCACGAATGTTGAACATCAACATCACAGGAGGCTTAATATAACAGAAAAACAAGACGTCGTCTTAAATAAAAGAGGAAGAAGAAGAAGAAGACAACATTGTGCAAAATAACCAACAAGAAGCGGAGATTATCCCAGATAGTCTTGCTGATGACTGTAAGACTGCCCCTAATACAATTAATGAACATAAATATATAAATAAAGGTATTAATGAACTTAGGAAAATAGTTTTGCAATTCCTCCAAGAATATATAATAAAATGCTGACCATGCCATAGGACGTCAAGCAAATCATCAAAAACAGTCCTAAAAATAGAGCTCCGGACCCGGACGTCATTTCAAACCTCCAGAAAAACTTACCAAACAAAGCGATTGAACAAATAATGCATATAATTTATGAAATTATAATAATCCAGTACTTCTTTAAGTAATTTCCATCCTGAAACACACTCAGGATCCCACCAATCCAACATCCTGTAGGCTACTAAATATCCTTTCTGAAGTGACTGAGCGCCCCATGCTATGGAAAGTCAGGAAAATGAAGCTAGATAAAATACTATCAAAAAACAGTTTCATATTACTGTTATGCCAGTAATCAACGTATTGCAAGACACCTTGGATAAAATCAATAGAAAACAAAATTCAGTGATGCTACTTCTTATATGCAAAAGGTATCCAACACTGTGTGGCAGGAGAGCATGTTCCTTACCACACATTCCTATCCATTGTTTATAAAGGCCCCCTCAAAGGAAAACTCTCATATGGAAACACAATGAAAATATTCGCTCTTCTCCGAGACACCTCCCTGTTGCCCCATATCTAGATTACAAACGTACTTATCCATCTATGTCTATTTGTATTAGTTATTTCAGTGTTTTTAATTCTGTCTGTTTATCGGTTAATGTCTTATTATATTTTTACTAACGCGTACTAGTCCTCTTTTTGATTAATCTTATTAAATAGTATATATTAATGTCAAAAGCACCACAGTATCGCTTGATCTCTACACTTCCGCGGGCACAAAAAAAACTCCATGGGTTGACGTGGCCTTAATTAATATAAATCAATCAATATAATTATTTAATTGTTATCGTTATTTTAATTGTCAGATCACTTTTTATATATTTGATTACCATAGTTAACTAGATGTAAAGCAAGAAAAAAAATTGAACTTTGATAGACTATAACTTGAGAAGTATTGAGTTTTAGACTTTTAGTTATAAGACTTTTACCATATAGAAACATCTTTCCAAGTATCTTGATCCATTATTCGAACATATTTAATATTTATTTTTCCTGCCTAAATATTTGTGTAGTGCTGTACTTATTATTAGTTTCTATTTACTGCAGATCATCCAGGACTCTGTAAATATATTTTTAAAACAAACTAACAATTATAATTCTTATATATCAATAAACAAACTTCAATTTCTTTACTCGAAAAATTCTTTACCAAAATAAGTATTTGTAAAACTTATCGACATATCGGCAGAAGTTGATAAAATCCCGACGGATGCCATCACATGTGCTTGTATTTTTAATAACACATTCACGAAAAAGCGTTTTTTTTTTAATTTAGTTGTGTGACTAATGTTTATTTATTTTTTATTTTTTTTATTTATTCAATTACACACACTACAGAATGATACATTCTAAATAGTATGGCAAATGATACAGAACAATAACAAAAAAAAAAGAAAATACAGTCAAACAAAATTCACAAGAAAAAAAAGAAGAATCTACTACAAAGTATATCATTTAAACATTATAATCGTTTTAATCCTTCGCTGTGAGATCTTGAAAATGTCACAGTCCATATAAAATCGGTTATAATTAACCATTACTCTATTTATGAAAGTGGACTGGCCGTAGTTGGTGCGATGATAGCTTTCCTGGAACAACCGTTGCAGCCTAGTACGCCTTGATGGAACCCTAAGATTAATTTCGCTCAGCAATATATAGCAGTCAATTATGTTATTAAATATTTTGAACAGGAACAAAAACATAGCTTCTCTTCTTCTGCTCTCCAGACTCTTGAGTCCACACAACATCAGTCTTGTTTCATAAGCTAAGCCGTGTGATGGAAAATGGTGCTTATATAGTAGATATTTCATGAATATATTTTGTACTCTCTCGAGTCTGTTTTTGTGGATGACATAGTTGGGAGTCCATATAACTGAACAGTATTCCAAAATGCTGCGAACAAGCGAGTTGTATAAGCAAGTCAGAGCTCTAGTGTCATTAATATGTCTCGAGTTTCGCTTAATAAAACCCAGCATTCTTAGAGCCTTGATCGTGACGCTGTCAATATAAGCGTTGAATTGCAAATCTTTCGTGAATATTACTCCCAAGTCATTGAGAGATTCGACTGATTCGACGCGTTGACCCAGTATTTCATATGATCGCACTTGAAGAAGCTGATACATTTGCATTTGGAGACGTTGATTTTTAGATGATTTGAAGCACACCAGTCGACGAAACAATCTAGATCAGTTTATAAGTGGTTATGATCTAAGTTAACAATGCTGTAAAATTTCAGATCATCGGCGTATAATAGGACCTGAGAGGAAACAAAGCAAGAGATAACGTCGTCGATGAACAGAAGAAACAGAACCGGTCCAATGTGTGACCCCTGATAGACACCAGAAGTAGCCATTACTTCGCTGGATAGGGACCCGCATACCTCCACGCGCTGTCGTCTATCACTGAGATAAGATTTGATCCAGTTTAAATAATTTCCCGAGATACCGATCTCAGACAGCTTCTTGAGTAGCAGTAGATAATGAATGCTGCGAGGTTCGTTACAATGGAACGTCCCTGATAAAATCCTTGCTGTTCAGGATTGATATATCGCTTGTAGGTATTAAAGATTTCATTGGTCAGAATTGACTCAAGAAGTTTAAGAATTGCAGACAAGATTGAGATTCCACGATAGTTTGCTACATCACACATCACCTGATTTAAAAATAGGTAGAAGAATGGAAAATTTCCATACCGTCAGAAAAGAGCCGGAGTCTAATGAGCGCTGGATTATCCTTTGCAGTGGTGTGGCAAAAGAAGTTGAGCAGTTCTTAGCATTATAGAAGGAACACCGTCGGGACCAGCTTTTTTAGATTAATCAAGCAGATTTAGTTTTTCTAAAATTTCCTCTAAGCAGAAGTGGTGCTTAGAGAGAACGCCGGCAAAACCAACCGCGCCAGCACCATCCAATCTCGCATCAATATTACTCTCGGAATATGCCAGCTGGAAATATGATGCGAAGGCCTCAGATATGTCTTCAGGTCTGTACAATATTGAACTATTGTACCTCATCTGAGCAGGCAGACCCGAGTCCTTTCTCAGGTTGTTGACGAACGACCAAAAGTGTTTAATATTTTGTGGTATAAGGTATTCGGTGTTAGAAATATAAAGAAGGTGACACAAATCGGTCTTGAATTTGACTTCACGTCGAACGTTCGCATAAGCTTCGTAGTCAGATTGAAGCTGCGAATATTTATATTTCCTGTATAATTAATTTTTAAGCGCTATGGATTTACGAAGATCACCGTCGAACCATTTTGGATATTTCTCAGTTGGCATTGTCTTCTTAGGCACGAATAGATCGATTCCTTTAAAAAGAGTGTCATAGAAGTGACGAATAATAGTATCGATGTCAGCGGTATCAGAAATAAAGGTCCAATCAACACAATCAAAAAAATGATTCAGACCAGCAAAGTCCGCTTGACGAAACTGATAAACAGTTACTGTGCTGTTATTGCTGAGTTTCTCTATACATTGAAAGTGCAGTATGGTTTCTATTGCTTGGTGATAGGCATCTATGGATAGGAGTGGAAGTGAGCAGCGGGTCACAACGTTCTATTAAAATCTCCTACAAAAATTAAGTCGAATAATCTACCCAAAACATTATATACCGAATTGATTTGCTCAAGTTCAAGAAAATACATCGATTATAGCTTCGGCGTTTTGAGTGTTAACTTCTGCTGGTATCAAAGTTTCTTCTTCATAAATTCATTTGACGTGTGAAAGGTTAAAATCCCCACAAATCAAGAACTTGTGATTTGGGTATTTGTTACGTAGATCCTCGCAGGTGTTTGAAAATGAATCATAAACTTCATCTGGTGAGTGGGGAGGTATATATACGCAGCCAATTATTACGTTAGTATCAAATATACTGAGCTGAATCCAGATATCCTCGAAATTATTAAAAACAGGTGTAGCAATCAAGGACGACTTTAAAACACCTAATGTAGCGATTAACATCCCCCCTCCCCGCCACGTTGAGTTAGGAGATTATCATAGTTTCTGTGTTGACGAAAAACAGAGTAGTGTGAGTTGAAAAGTTCGGAGCTAAAAAAACGTGCTGTTCAACCATGTTTCAGAGAAAGCTACTATTTCGAAATCACAGGCGATTGTAGATCTATATAGTTCG
This sequence comes from Diaprepes abbreviatus, assembly GCA_034092305.1. Lineage (NCBI taxonomy): Eukaryota > Metazoa > Arthropoda > Insecta > Coleoptera > Curculionidae > Diaprepes > Diaprepes abbreviatus. The sequence continues at coordinate 9,395,981 of JASJET010000129.1, forward strand.
TTCATTTTTGTGCGTAGACCACGGACATTTTGATAGTAAACCGTTATTGTATAATTTGGCACGGCAGGCGCGGCGTTTCGGAAAAATCCTTATTGGGCAAAGAATCATTGTTCACGGAGGACGTTAGATTACCAGATGTATTACACATGTTTGCTGGATTGACCAACAAGAGGCACAAATATCGGGATAGATTTTGTTTGATACTGAAACTTAAGTAGCCACTGTTTGTAATAAACAAGAGTGGTAGGAAACATAGTTTGTTAGATTTTTCGGTGATAATATTTGATAAAAAGAAGTTGTGTTCGTAAATGAGTTGATTTAAGACGGGTCTTCTATTGTGGAGTGGCGGTCCTAAAATGATAATGTTAGTTTTCTTACCGAGTTCTGTAAGAGTGATGACCTTGTCCCTCGTGGGTACATGCCCAGTCAAAGCATTTTCTCGCCCCAAAAAAATATGATATAGTCATTCTTAGAAAAAATTTTTGACAAGGTTATACACAAATCTACACCTTGTTCGAAACTAAGATGTTCTGACCATTGACAGTTAACATCGCTTGAGTGATTAAGTTCTTTCTTTATAAGACTTTGCAGACCCCTGATATTTCTGTCTCCAACTATTAGAATTTGACGATTTTTATAGGGGATGTCATCTTGAGACTTATCACATACCTTTCTCACTTTTTGCCCATTGCTAGTCTCCGCAGATGATTTTATTTCTTGTCTTAACTTGCGCAATTCATTTAAATAAGTTTCATTCTGCGATTCGAGAACATTGATCGACGTAATCATCTCATTACTAGTTATTTTCATTCTATCTAATTCACTCAAGTAATCATTCAATTTGCCCTGACCAGTCAAAATCTCATCTTTTAAGGTCCTATTTTGTGTAATATCTATGATTTCAGTGTTTAAAGCGGCAATAGCGTCACTTTTCTCCTTCAGCTTTTTAGTCCATTTCTCCTCATTCTCGTAAACTTCATCAGTAAAGTTTTGAGAATTGTTATAATTAAAAAAAGAATGTTTTAAAAAAATTAATGATGCCTTTTTATTGATAATAAATTGATTTGAGATTAAAATATGTAAAAATTGAACTGAAGAATTTATTTTTTTATATATTAGAAAAGTAACGAAAGGTATTAAAATTCAAACAGATGTATTGGAATCCATTTTAACTTATTTTACTGATTCATCTCTTATCGTTTACTAAAAGTGACATTACTAATGAAAAGATAATTTTTATGATATGTTACGGTATAATCAAGAAACAATAAAAGAATAGATATAAACACAATAATAATTATATTTTCCCGCAATTATTTTTCACCACTTTTCCTTGAAAAATCCAAATACTTCATAATATAAATTCGCAGTAATATTGTGCTTACTCATCCATCATTTGTAAATAATGAATACAATAACAAGGCATTATTTTGAATATTACAAAAACGAGACGCGAACTTTATTAGTGAGTAGATCAGATTATATTTTTAAAAGTTAGTCTTCAGTGAGAAAATTTAGAAAAAAAACTTACTACACATTACATAAAAGTTCTGTCGCAATTGTTTTTCTTTTATTTTTTTACGGAACTCTAAAAATTGATAATAATAATAACGAGGCAGACGATTCAACGCGACTAAAGCTGTGAGTACAAGATACTGCTTCTCACCACCAAACAGACCAAGAGACGTTACAAGCCTGGCTACAGAAGCCACTTCACAAACAGCATCCAAATGAGATCAATTAGGACAATATCGACAATTCAGCGTAGAGCTATTGGTTGATTTTAGGACAAATGTCTCCCGAAACGGAGGGCTTTTTGTTAGCTATCCAAGACAAGGTTATTTCGTCGAAAAACTGTAGAAAGTTCATCATCAGAGATCCCTCAATAGAAAACGACCGATATAGATATGGCTGTCGAACATCAGAAACAGTCCAGCACATAACTGGAAGATACCAAGCGTTTGCTGCAACGGAGTATAAAAAAAGACATGACCAGCTGCAAAGATACTCCACTATGAGTTATTAGATAAGCTAAATCTATTGGAGTAGAAAAAGTGCATTACTACAAATATAACCCGGAGCCTATTCTTGAGAACAATGAGTTCACGGTATTCACCGTGGTATCTTGGTAGCATTGTCCGTTCAGTAGCACTACGGTAATGATGTTTATGTGCCTTTGGAGAGTTCTAACTAGCCTCTGCAGACTTTACATGTCCATTCTGCCTGATTTCACAATTCCAAGAAAGTAATTCAGTGCAGAACACGCACAGTGTTGTTTCCTAAAGAGATTTTTACTTTTTAGGTTTGTTTGCACTACTTGCCGCACCCAGTCGTTGATAAACTATGTCGTAGTAATTCCCCTGCTGTTAAAGGCAAATAACTAACGAACTATTTCGACCACCATCAAAATGTTAGGATGTTTCGTCCCGACATCGGTGGTGGACCCATCACAGACATCCTTGTCATGCTTTCCACAACTTGGAACTCCTACTTAAGCCAAATTTGTCGGAGAACAATGGTGGGATGTTCTTACCACAACATGCCCCCCCAAAGACATTTGCTTGTCCGACTTTGATTATCGTAGAAAGTCCAAGCTGTAGAAGCACAGGCCTGATAATCGAAATTGTGAAACGGACATCCTAGGTGGTCTTTCCGAGGTGGGATACTGGCTTTAGCACAAAGCCACGAATTGACGTCCTTACGTCGCATCGTCCCTGCTCGGGCGCCATGTCGTAATAATGTCCCTGATATTAAAGGCATATAACTAACATCGGTGGTGGACTCATCGGTGGGATCCACCGATGACTTTCCCAGACATCCTTGTTATGCTGTCCACAACTTGGAACTCCCGCTTAAGTCGAATTTGTCGGAGAGCAACGGTGGGATGTTCTTACCACAACAATTATTATCAATAATAATCTTACTGTTACTGGAAAATCTACAAAACAGGATTATATAAACGTCAAAGACCGTATTTTATGTAAATGTATGAGAACTGAGCCTATACATATATATATATATATATATATATATATATATATATATATATATATATATATATATATATATATACATGTAAAGGGTATTTTTTATAGAGGTATAGAAATTTTAAATGGAATAAAACAAAGATGAATTTTTTAAATTGACATGAAATTTGCTTTATTCGAAACCTTCTGGCATTATAATTAAAACATGACTTCTGGCATATGACTGCCACGGCTGGCTCGGACGTAGTCTAATCTGGAGGTCCAATTTTCGATGACTTTTTCCAATATTTGTGGCCGTATATCGGCAATAACGCGGCGAATGTTGTCCTCCAAGTGATCAATCGTTTCGGGCTTATCGGCGTAGACTAGCGACTTCACATATCCCCACAGAAAATAGTCTAGCGGCGTTAAGTCGCACGATCTTGGAGGCCAATTCACGGGTCCGAAACGTGAAACTATACGGTTACCAAACGTTTCCTTCAATAAATCAATTGTGGAACGAGCTGTGTGACATGTTGCGCCGTCTTGTTGAAACCACAGCTCCTGCACATCATGGTTGTTCAATTGATGAACGAAAAAGTCAGTAATCATGACTCTATAGCGGTCACCATTGACTGTAACTTTCTAACCAGCATCGTTTTTAAAGAAGTACGGACCAATGATTCCACCAGCCCATAAAGCACACCAAACAGTCAGTTTTTCTGGATGTAACGGTGTCTCAACATACACTTGAAGATTATCATCACTCCAAATATGGCAGTTTTGTTTATTGACGTATCCATTCAAACAAAAGTGAGCTTCATCGCTAAACAAAATTCGCTTATGAAAATCGGGATCAACGGCAATCTTGTTTTCGGCCCATTCACCGAATCTACGCCTTGCTAGGTGATCGTGTGGCTTCAATTCTTGCACGAGTTGGATTTTGTAAGCACGCAAACCAAGATTTTTCCGCAAAATCTTCCATAAAGTGAATGGACACATATCCAATTCCTGTGCACGATGGCGGATAGACTGATTCGGGTCTTCCTCTACGCTACGCTCTACAGCAGCAATGACTTCTTCTGTACGCACTGTACGACGTCTCTGTGGATGCGTATTATCATTTAGAGTAAACGTGGTACGAAAACGTTCCATAGTTAATCGAATTAATTGCTCTGATGGACGATTATGTTGACCGTAAAATGGACGTAGTGCGCGATAAGTATTTCGAACAGAACCATGATTTTCAAAATAAATTTGCACAATTTGGAAGCGTTGTTCAGGCGTCAGTCTATTCATATTGAAATGCCAAACCAAACTAAACATAAATCACTTGACAGCTGACAAAATGGCCGCCAGTTAAAAAAGTGTTGCCAACTTAAAGTTCTATACCTCTATAAAAAAACACCCTTTATATATAATATCATTTCAAGCATCAATATTGTATAGATTTCTCTAGTAGATACTAAACTATAAAACTAAAGACAATAATTTATGTCGCGAATTTGGAAAAACCAGATACTTGACCGTTATTTGACTTTTTCTATTCAAAATATATTTTATGATAACCACCTGCGAACAAAAGAAACAAATATTTAATCTTTTTAGTTATTTTCATAACTATTTCAAAGGTAACAATGCAAAAGTTTGCTTAAAAAATATGAGATATCATAAAAATCTAATATTCAAATTCCAACAGTGCTCATCAGCCGCACTTACGCACTTAGAACACATAACAAGTAAATACAACGCTTATAAAAGCTCTCTATAATAACAAAAACTTAAAAATATTTATTATACATATAGAAATTCATTAGAATCAACTTTGGACTTTCAATTTCTGTAGATATTATCAGAAATTTAAAAATATGTTCCCACACAAAAACACTTATGTTTTGAAAATTATGACTTTTATTCTTCACAAAAACCATTCGGAGAGCATGTGATGTGACGTTTGAACAATTTTTATATAGAACAATCGCCATAATGTCATCTATATTCTATTCAAATTGCAAATTTAAACGGAATTAATAGTATCCAGTGCGTGCAAGACACGTGATTTGCCGATTATCGTATTTCAATCGTAGGCTTCCCCACCTCAGACAGGAACTGTAACAGGGATATATCTAATAACACCGTGAAACTTCTTGCATTGCTTTAATTTTGAGTTTCTTTTTAAGACCATCTAAGACTAATAATAAATTAAATATAGATATATCCGACGATATATTTAAAGATGTGGATGAAAACAAGACCACTGCAGTGGTATCCCTTGATTTTCGCAAAGGTATTGGACATGTTTGATCATAAAATTATGTTATCAATCCTCCAGTTCATTGGTTTCAACATACATTATTACAATGTTTAATAAAATCTTTTTTGTCTGAAAGAATTCAAAGGGTAGTTTATAAAAATCAACATCCAAAGCCACTATCTATCACTACCAGTGCACCATAGGGTAGTACTCTAGAGCTTCTTCTGTATACTGTCTATACCAGTAATTTCCCAGAGTATACTAAAATCTGTAATTTTCATTTTTACGCCGACGACAGACAATTATATTTCTCATTTCTTCAAGAAAATGCTGAACAAGCTGCAAATCTTTTAAATTCTGACCTTTCCCAATTTTATAATATAGACCAGATCACATGTTGTTGTTCATTTCTCATAAATTATCTCTCATTACGAAAGTCAGATACTCTTTTTAAAAACAATATAATCAATAAACTAAATGATATTTCATTGCCATTTAGTGATACCTGCAAAAGCTTAAGATTGAATATTGATTCAAAATTAAAATTTACTGCGAAACTACTTTTAGCATATAATAACCTAAAACTTGTATCATTATGTATCAGTTATAAATATATACGTTTTAAATTTTCATTTAATGCAGCAAATATTATACATACTAAATTATATGTATTCCTCTCAGTACTACTTACCTTAAAGGTAACCCCACATAAAAATTCACGAAGATTTAAATCTGGAGACCGCGGAGACCAAAATGATAAATTAATTGTTGTTAATTCTAGTTCGACTTTCAACTGTCGAATCGAAGACAGTTATATTTAGATATAGAACACATAATAGAAAAAATATATATAAATCCTTTATTTAGTCATGGACTAATATATAATTACACACATATCTTAACAACTAAATTAATATTTTAAAATTAAAAACAACAATCAAACATCGTCAAGCTTTGCAGAACAATGACATACTAAACTAAAGTGACACAAATTAAAAAAAAAACACAAAGAAAGTTCATGCCCCTCAAGGACAGACCCTATTAACAAAATACTGCTTCAGACACTGCTTAAACTTATTTAGAGATTTTAAATATTTAATATTTGTGGGCAATTGATTAAAACTGTTTAAACCTTTAAAAAATACAGAAGTTTGTGTTTGTCTCTTTAATACTGGAGGAATATACAAGTCATCCTTCGATCTAGTGTCATATGCATGTATATTTCTATTATAATTAATATGATTTTGTAAATATGTAGGAGAACTGCCCGATCTGATTTTAAAAATAAAGATCAATGTTTGACAGTGAAAGAAGTCCTCCACCGACAACCATTGCATTTCTCTCAACATGTAGTTAATTGATGTTCTTCTTATACACGCGAGTATAACTCTCATGGCTCTATTTTGCAATTTTTGAAATCTTGCCTTTTCATTTTGATTAAGAAGGAACAAAATTGTGGAGCAATAAACAAAGTGCGGCAATACCAGAGTGTTAAACAAGATTGTTTTAGTCCACATATGTTCAAAATTTTGTAGGGATTCTAAAAGTATACAAAAAATTGGGCATTACTATTTAACAAAATTTATTATTACGCAGCGTATTTCGAGTAAAATGTAATATGTCCCAAAATGATTTCGACGTGGTCGAACGATTTTTAATAAATAAAAATAACAATAAATGTTTTCATTGCAATTAAAACAATTACAAAAGGCGAAGTTGAAGCATTGCTTCCTCACTTAACTTAGGTATTTAAATCAAAACTCTAAACAGAAACAAATTACATAATATAGCATATAATACTGTCCAACAATGGCTTACAGCTGATAACTAATATTCAAACCTTTGTCTTACGGACTGAATTCCTTCAGTAAGATAACTTCTGACAAACTGACATCCATTAACTCCAAAACAAGGGTGTCCCGAGATGGCCACAAGCAACTGATGGTTCAGTTTGACAAAGGCCTTCGAGTAGACAAAGAGAAGGAAAACAGTACGTTCACCACGATCAGTCGCCTCCAGAATACCATCTGTTACGCTAAGGAGTGCCGTCGTACAACTAAAATCTTTCCAGAAACCAGACTAAATGAGTGGAAGTAAATTAAAACGTTCAATATGATCACGTATTTGGCCCTCGAGAACTATTTCGAGTACCTTCGACAAAGTTGTCAGTATTCTTATAGATCCAAGATCCTTCAGTTCTTAAGGAGTAGAGATCTTTGGAATCAGTAGCAAGATGATTTTTTCCAAACTTCAGGGAACGTTGAAGTGTCTATCCAACAATTAATAAGATGTACGATAAACGGAAGTGTATATGGATAACAATAAGAAAGCATAGATTACCCAATTCGATCAGCACCGACTGCCTCCAATCCAATAGAAAGAAGAACCGCATGAATCTCCTCAGTTGTTAATCTAAGCGCGAAAATGCCAACTCCGGGCCTTTTATTTTGACAGTAAAACTCTAACAGAATCTAGAGTTGAAGATCTGGCGGCATTAATAATAAAATTATTAATATCCATCACACTTCCAAGATGAGGAGGAATAGATTTTGAAACGCTTGAATAAACATCTAGTTCCCTCAGAAGTTTTCAGTTATTTTTGGTTTGTCAGCACACAACTTATTTTCGAGATCAGCCTTTCTCTCACTTTGTATGGATATAAAGGGTGTTTTTATAGAGGTATAGAACTTTTAAATGGAATAAAACAAAGATGATTTTTTTAAATTGACATGAAATTCACTTTATTCGAAAGATAACCTTCTGGCATTATAATTTAAACATGACTTCTGGCATATGACCGCCACGGCTGGCTCGGATGTAGTCTAATCTGGAGATCCAATTTTCGATGACTTTTTCCAACATTTGTGGCCGTATATCGGCAATAACGCGGCGAATGTTGTCCTCCAAGTGATCAATCGTTTCGGGCTTATTGGCGTAGACTAGCGACTTCACATATCCTCACAGAAAATAGTCTAGCGGCGTTAAGTCGCACGATCTTGGAGGCCAATTCACGGGTCCGAAGCGTGAAACTATGCGGTTACCAAACGTTTCCTTCAATAAATCAATTGTGGCACGAGCTGTGTGACATGTTGCGCCGTCTTGTTCAAACCACAGCCCCTGCACATCATGGTTGTTCAATTGATGAACGAAAAAGTCAGTAATCATGGCTCTATAGCGGTTACCATTGACTGTAACGTTCTGACCAGCATCGTTTTTAAAGAAGTACGGACCAATGATTCCACCAGCCCATAAAGCACACCAAACAGTCAGTTTTTCTGGATGTAACGGTGTCTCAACATATACTTGAGGATTATCATCACTCCAAATATGGCAGTTTTGTTTATTGACGTATCCATTCAAACAAAAGTGAGCTTCATCGCTAAACAAAATTCGCTTATGAATATCGGGATCAACGGCAATCTTGTTTTGGGCCCATCCACCGAATCTACGCCTTGTTAGGTGATCGTGTGGCTTCAATTCTTGCACGAGTTGGATTTTGTAAGCACGCAAACCAAGATCTTTCCGCAAAATCTTCCATAAAGTGAATGAACACATATCCAATTCCTGTGCACGATGGCGGATAGACTGATTCGGGTCTTCCTCTACGCTACGCTCTACAGCAGCAATGACTTCTTCTGTACGCACTGTACGACGTCTCTGTGGATGCGTATTATCATTTAGAGTAAACGTGGTGCGAAAATGTTCTATAGTTAATCGAATTAATTGCTCTGATGGACGATTATGTTGACCGTAAAATGGACGTAGTGCGCGATACGTATTTCGAACAGAACCATGATTTTTAAATAAATTTGCTCAATTAGGAAGCATTGTTCAGACGTCAGTCTATTCATGTTCAAATGCCAAACAAAACTAAACATAAATCACTTGACAGCTGACAAAATGGCCTCCGTTAAAAAAGTGTTGCCAACTTAAATTTCTATACCTCTATAAAAACACCCTTTAGTAATATGATTTCGGAGCTGCCTGTAATTTTTCCAGTTTTACGTCGCTTATATTTGACAATACCCTATTTCGAATGTTCATAAGGTATTTTACATTTTGAATTATCCAGGGAGCTCTCAAAAATACTTTACGTGCTCATCATACAAATATAAAATATTTTGATAAATAAATAAAATTTTTATGCAGACTAAATATGATGTTTTTCGCATTGCAAAGACGATACTCAGATAACTTAAAATTTCAAGTTTTCATCGTCTTGATTTCAGTTAATATATCTATATTTAGTATACGAAAAAATTGTATAGTTTCTAGTTCCGTTTTTGGAGTTCAATTTCGTTGTAGGATAATTTTTAAACATTTCTCATCATTTGTTGCCCAATTTTATTATATACAAATTTTAGAGTAAATTTTTAATGTTGAAGCTTGAATTCTGCCCAAGAACTTTTTGTACCCCTGCTAAAAATACTGCGACTTTTAGCATAAAAAGAAAAAAAAATGAAATATTACAATCCAGGAACAGATATTGCCATCTCCATAAATTAGTCGGTTACACTCGTAAGTGCGTTTTTTTCATTTTTATTGTTCCACTCAAAATTTATAGAGGTAAAAACCTTTATTGTGAGAGCACGGCTATGAAAAATACCATTTCCTACAAGGCAGTTCCGATTTAAATTCCTTTCAGACTAACAATTCCGAATTTTCCCCCGTTATCTAATCATTTTCAACATTATAATTAATTTGTTTTGTGGAAGTTTGATTCGAATTCTGCAGGAATATACTGCAGAAGAAATATGAGTAATTAAAATTATAGATATAAAAAAAATTTCTTTTTGTTATCTTTTAAATTATTCTATCTGGATAATGTTTAAAATATTACAGAATTTATAAAATATAAGTTATCTAAATTGATTTAGACTGCATAATGTTCGTACTCAAAAAATTAAGCATGCAGCTGCATAAATATTGAAACTGAATATAAGGACTCCCATAGATAAATAAGTTTAAAGCCGTCCGAATTTATTTTCCAAAAATTGCGTATTAGTAAATTTACTATTTAACAACTCAATGAAAATATGTTTAACTTACTTTGTTAAACTCTATTATGTCCAAGCAAAAACCAAATAAAACCTTAAATTTTAAACTTTATTATTCTAGAATTTCCCAACGTACTTCATCTTGAAGAACTTTTCCTAGCAAGAAACACAACTGAAAAGAATCTAATTTTCTGGAAACAATTCTTAAATCTAATTCAGTTGACTGTTGAAATGTATTACAATACAGTCGAGAGTTTTAGTTTTTCTATAAAATGTTAAGGGAATAATGAATATACTTGAACCGCCGGTTTTCTACAGAGCGTCAAAAACTGGAAAGCATATTTTAAATTATTTATAGCAACATTTCTTGGGATGTAGTAGATATGTTGGACTTTCAGTTTCAGTTAGTGGTTATTTCTAGCCATTTTCAAGCGAATCTAAAAAAATTTTCAAGCTGCGCAACTATTTGTACTAATAGTAGACGCAGTTGAGTGTGACGAAATAAGTGTAATCATGCGTGCTACGCTACGGTTCCATTTATGCTGCATTCAGATCCACCGTGAACTTGAAACCTTTAGCAAGTAATGAATTTTCGGATGTGGTTAAATCCTTGGCAAATATGTTGAGCTTAACAATGTTACTGTTAAAGCACTGTCAAGAAGGGGCTGTCTGCAGGGAGGAGGTTTATCGCCTTTGTTGTGGAGCCTTATGGTGAACAACCTGCTGATTGAATTAAATGAGGCTAGTTTGCGTACACATGCATATTCTGATGACCTGGTCACTTTGTAACGTGTTCATTATATCCGGAACCTGAAGAGACCAATGACCGGATCGTGGAGTGATGGTACCACAGTGAAGAGCCCGAAATAAACTCAGACAAGGCCAAGGTGGTACTGTTTACAAAAAAAAAAGAAAAACGAGGAAACTCACCACAATTACATTGATGGGAAGTATCCTTCAATACAACGAAACAGTTAAATACCTGGGAGTAATTCTAGCCTCACGACTGAGTTGGAAGATTATATTGAGGCTCGAACCAAGAAACCCATATCTGCTTTCTGCGCTTATAAACGAGCCTTTGAGTGCACGTGGGTGCTGACACCGAGAGTGTTATTTTGAATATACGCTACGGTGATCCGCCCCATGATCACGTACTCCGCTATCATATGGTGACCTAGTACGATAAAGCCCAAACATCGTCTTCAACTTAATAAAATTCAAAGAATGGTTTGTGTATGAATAATGAGTGGATGAGGACTGCCCTCATTTAGGCTCTGGAGGTCCTGGTGAATCTATCTCTCTTCACTTATACATAGAGAACGATGCTCTGTAGGCTACATAGCGTCTCAATTGCTAGGGAATCTCGGAACTGGAACGAGCAGCTACTCAAATGTGTGGGAAAGCATGATGAAGAAATGCCTATCACTTCCCATATAAACATATTACATGATGCCACTCTTGAAACCCAACCACTCTCTTGAGATACTCCAGGTAGAAGATTGGGAGGAGAAACAAAATCTTCAAAGAAAAGGATCCTGGTGATTTACAGGTGGATTTCGACAAGATGAAAGAGCTGGAGCATGGGTTTTTCGCAATAGGACGGGAGTAAGAAAGTTATCCTTTTTCGGACAACGTGTGACGATCTTTACAGTGTAAATGTATGCTATTCTGCAGTGTGACCATCTCTGTGAGAGAAACATAAACAAGAATATTGTAATGAACATATGCTCAGAGAGTAGGGCTGCGATAATCGCCCTGAAGCCAGTGTAAGAATACACTGAACAGTCCGATAAGGTACGGCTGCACAATCAGACCCATGTAGGTCCCGGGTCACTCGGATATACATGGGAATGAGAAAGCAGATCGTGTGGCAAAGATGGGGTCTGCAATTGAACCATATGGACCATAACCAATTCTACCTGTCCCAATTGCCGTTGGTAAAAGGGAATTAAAATTGTTAGTGGAAAATGTATTGAATCGTAGAAAGGAGCTTCTGGAATAAGTGCCAAGGAATATATAACTGGACCAGAGCTGCGAATTGTGGTGGGAATTTTGACAGGACATTGTCACCTGTAGGGTCATCTTCACAAGATTAGTGTCGTAGATGACCCGACATGCAGATGGTATCTGGAGGAGGACGAAACTATTGACCAAGTCCTCAGAGAGTGCCCAACACTCAACGGACTAAGACAGAGATATTTCGGAGATACAAATTTATCACCGAAAGCAGTTAGGCAATTCATTCATATTAACTATTGTCTTTTGACGTTGAAATGGCTGTTGTCATTCTTTTCTGCTCTGATATTTTAAAAATATCATTTCATATATTCTTCCTTGCTGGTTTTATTACAAGTAGTGTTAATTTTCCTTAGGATATGAACGTTTTTTTCTTCTAAAGTATATTCTTTAATTTCTTCAAATCATTGACGAATGTCTTCTAATAGTGATGCCTTTTTGAATCTACGATAATTAATTTGTAGATGTAATAATGCCTCCCATATCCTATATACTCACTGTCCTGGAACTGGTAATTTTATATGGCAACCATTGGGTATTATTTGCTGATCCCCTGCTAATTAACCAAAGTTTTACACATTATTTTGAACAAATTTTACAAACTCTACCACAATTGCCGAATATTAACCCCATTCGAAATTTGTGGAACTATTTCGAATATTAAATTAAAAAATATAACATAAAAAGTGAAACGGGAGAAGAAGGGTGGAAAAATAAATCGAGATTTTATAAATAAGTTAGTAAAAGTAAACTCAGTTCAACAAAGATAACAGGAAGTTCTTAAGGCCAACGTTGGTCCAACTAATTTTTGTCAATGTTAATAATTTGCCTTTGGTACTTCTACGTGACAAATCTTTAATATTTATAATATTTTTTTCCTTATCCTTTTATTGCAAAATTATTTATTAAAAAAAAATCAAAAATTAAAAATTTATAAAATAGTTACTGGCAACCTAAAGAATAACTTAATTTAAAAGAAAACTAAAAAAGCAAATTTTAAAATTATTCCCCCTTCTTTACTTACCTTAAACCTTAAAGATATTATTTTTTATATTATTTTTAGATATTCTAATTTTAACATAGTCAAAACAGCGTTTGGCCTCAAGAGGGATTTGTCTGAAATTATTTAAGCTTAATAAGGTTTTAAAATTAGATAGAACTAAGTTTACTTTAGACCAGATGTTATTTTACATACAATGTTCCTATTGTTTCTAATAACCAGTGTTAATGTATTGTTTTATTTCAGATAAAGTATCGTAGTTTGAAAAGTTGGAAAGATAAGTTTATGAAATTTGTCATTAGTAAAAACAGTTTTTGATATTTTAGACTAGCTCGAACTGTAAAAATTATTTGCGTAAAGATCTTTATCTAAGTATTAATTCTGTCTGTGTAAAACGCAACGTGTATCTGTCTGTTCGATAATAAATTAGTGAAGGGACAGTATTTGTCACGTTATATTTTGATGGCGTCGCATCGCGATAACAATGTGTACATAACCAGTTCGAACTTGAGAACCAATCAAAGAGACTCTTTCAAAGATCGTGGCCACAAAACAAATTGCACGCCAAAAGACATGCAGAGACAGTATTTAAGTTGGGAGATGTTTAATTGATGTTGGGCTAGGATTGACAGTACGGTACGATACATTTCAGTTGAAATGAGAAGCTCTGGAATTGTGTCGAAATTTTTTTGGTTGATTGGCGATGTCAAATTGTAAATTTTATCTAGAATTTATACCGAATAAAAAAAACTGTCAATAAAATAGTAGGTTCTTTTCTTAATTGTAACCTTTAACATAACATGCCCGTCTTCGAAAATCGATACTTAGTAGAAATATGAGCTATCAGAATCCATGCAAAGAATGCTTTCTCGTTTTAGTCTTCCAAAGGAATGGTCTTTTGTAGCTGTATTCTTTCGCCCTATCAAATGTAGCATTACAAAGTAGTAACAGTATATCCCATTATGGCAATAAACCGTGCGATAGCGGTAACTTCTGAAATTAACTGCGGTCAATTCCATTTCCACCGTTGAAGTGTCAACACATGTGTGTATACTATCTTACGAATAGTGATGGAAAGTTTGCTTTAGATATTTGAAGGTAAAAGCTGGACTGTACTGTATTAATGTTAACGCGGGTTCTAAGAGAAGCCCTTTTGTACAATTTAGGAAAATTGTCTATATATATATATATATATATATATATATATATATATATATATATATATATATATATATATATATTCTCGGTAGGCAATAGGGAATTCTACAATTGACCTTCTGCATTGAAAGATAAAGGTTTACCTGTAATCGGCGGTTGTCTCTACGTTCAACAAGATTATGTATCTTATAAACTTAGATTGATTTGAATTATTCAAATTGAAATTATGTAAATTATTTTGAGACTATGGGCCTCGAAACTTAGAGGCTCATTTATCCGAGAGATACATCGATAGTCTCTCAAGCCCCAAAAGGTCATCGAATAAAGGAGTGTCAACACAGAACAATGACATATCGAGTGTGTTCGTACTTCGAACTCACTTAAAATATACTTAGAGTCCTAGCTTCTAAAAAAGAGTTCAACTCTCCAAAAAACAGAAATAAGTATTACGTAAGCAGCTAATTATATTCATAGATCATGGGCAGTTGAATAAAAAAAAAGGGAGCTCCAACAATTTTTCGTTTTTCAAAGAAGATTTCATTTCAGAAGCAGTATCAATTTTCAGCAATAAACACCGTAGCCATAGAAAACGACTGAAAGCACAGGAATTGAATCAAAAATTGGAAATTAGTTACGAAAAATTTAAATTGAGGTTTTTGTAAAAAAATTCTTACTTAGAAACGAGATCTGATCAATATAATTAACCCAAGATAATACAAGAGGGCACCAATTCAAAATATGGCAATAGTTTGTGTAAAACTAGGAGGTACCAAAATCGCATCAAGTAGCTCATTCGACGTGCGTTGTAGAAATGCAACTTCGTTCTTATAAACATCGATGTTCTCACGATAAAACATCATTCTTGGAAAACATCGGCCATAAGAGCAATGTGATCGAGGTTTTGACATATTTTAAGAAAGTGATCTTATTTTATGTCTTTTCTGTTATCATCACATGGCTTAAAGTAAGATCACAGACCTTTAAAAAACACGAATAAGAACTAGCAATATTCACATCATCATCAGACATTTCACATAAAACGTACCTACATTAGGGATAACAGTTTTCAATTTAGTTTAAACATTTTCAATCCAAATTATTAGATGAAGTGTTTACTGAGTAATCGATGATTAACTGGCTTCACTTCAACTGGACCATCAAACTAAATAAAACGGATCATAAATAGTAAACACATTTCTTTATTTTAATTTATTTAACAATTTTGAAGTAGAGTTAAGGGAAATAAGCTTAGATAACCTAGTCCCCAGAACTTTGTTTCTTTTCTGGATACTTGCAATCTTTATGATTCGCTTAATTGCGGGTTTTCAAGAGCCCAGCAATGGTGATTTTTTTTAATTAAAACTCCGCAGTTACGGAAATTTGTTTCATCTGTCCATCAAACTTTATCGGAAAAGACCAGATTTACTAGACATTTACCAACATGTCAAAATCACCTTCTTGAAGTTCTTGTGCAATTTTTGGTTTATAAGGATGGTATTTAGTAACTTTTAAAATATCATGAACAGGTGATTTTTGAATATTAAGCTCAGTGCCAGCAATTCTTATAGACTACGTCAGATTGTCATTAAAATATTTTTATTACGATTCTGGTTCTTTATCTGCACAGACGTGGCGACGATAGAGAGGTGTATCATTGCAATATTTGCAAGTGTGGAAAAAAGAAATTTATATCCTCCCAGATTTTAATGGCGTCTCTTTTTATTAGTGTAATAAGAGATGACAGATAGATCTGAAACTCAATTTCGCTGATGGTTTCGGTAGCTGTAGAAAATGATTTATTTTTCATATTTTTCGAATCTTCTTTATCAAACTCATCCGATGTGTCATTCCTGAATGTAGGTAAGCTGTTATGTTCCTATACATATATCTCTAAGTAGTTTGACCGCAACATCTTTGAAATGCATGAACTTAAATCGGGAGTCGATAATACTTGAAATGGCAAGCATGGCGGAATTCTCTACGTTATTAAACCCTCTGGCTAGTTGTTTCTTCATCTCCACTATAAATTGTATAACCATTTCATTTTTTCCATTGCTTCTTGGACGCTATTGACTAGTGGAATAACTTTGCTAACCCTTATGTAATTATCTTCCGAAATTTCTTTTGTTATCTGCTCAATGGCATAATAATTCCGAACTGATTATTTTTGTCAGATCGTTCCTCCCTAAAACGAATGTAGGAAGGGGGATAACTGAACGATGTCGATGGTTAGTAAATTTGTCGACGATATATCGGCTATGTTTTGCTCATTTAAACATCGATGTTTATGAACGAAACATCAATGCATCGTTTCCGTCCCTAGTTACACGTCAAAGGGAGAGAGAGAGAGAGCCAATACCTGCTCGTGCTAGTGCTCTTTATCCGAACCGCAATAGAAAGGCGCGGGTGTCGAAATTATGGGAACGGTCGAAGTGAGAAAAACAGCACAACCTCGTATTCGGCCTCTCTCTCTTTCTCTGTTCACCGTGTAATGCGCACGGTGCACTGCATGCCGCCTCCAATAATGTAGGCTCGAAATAATTAGTGAATTCTAACTTCACTGACAATAACTTGACTAAAAGGCAGTTGTCAGGATTGCATAGTCTCTATTTTTTTATTTGCATGGCGTTTGAATTACGAACCTTCAATCATTATTACATTACAACTGAAAGTTTTGTTCTAAAATTAGGAGCCTTTGTCTTGAAACAAACGAAACTTTTCATTTAATCCGCGATCTTATGTACAGTCGCAAATTTTACTTTTTGAGTTGGTACAACTGTAAATGACAATTATATCCAATTTTATAAGAGTGAATAATCTAGAGTAGTAACTAGAGACTGGACCTCTTACTAATTAACAGAATTTCACTTATAATATGAACTTTTGGAAAATGCTTCTAAACAAAATTTTCAAATAATTGATATAGACTCGTCTTTATTGTCTCGAATTACTTCCGAACAACCAGACAACATAATCTAGAATTACTATTACTGTTTACACCAGTTAGACGTAACACTAAATGCCTGTTAATTTCTTAATTTGTTTGTTTTGCTCGACGAGACACCTACACTACCGCGTCCTGGTAACAAGAGAAATATTAAAAGTATAGGTTATATTATGCCCCACTTACTTTATTAAAAAAGATATTTATATGAAATTTTTATTGGGCCTTGATTAATCCATCTTAATAAACGGGCGTCGTCTTGTAATTATAGTTTTGTTTATTTTTCCTAGAAAAAAAATTAGGAGAGGCATCTTCTTCCAACTCAATTTAATTAGGTAATTGCTGTGTGAGTCTTATCAAACAGGATCATCTTCCAGTGGTCAGTCGAGTTTGATCTTTCAAGGTATAATCGAAAATTTGTTGGCTTGTTACCTACAAGCTTCCAGATGATCCAGTAATTGTTTGACACTTTCAAGTTAGGTAAGAAATACGTAGTATGGTGTCCGAGCTTTTAGCATATTCAATCATTTATATTTTTCAATATCTATTTTTATTTCAAAATATTTTTTATATCTTTAGAGCTTGTTTATTTTTATTGCCGACTATATATTTTTTTCATCACATCTTTGATTAAATTTTACAAATGCTTTATATATATATATATATAAATATATATATATATATATATATATATATATATATATATATATATATATATATACAGTGCCTTCATTTCAAAACGAACCATCCTTAATAACTTTGTTAAATAGAAAAATTTAAAAAAAAGAAAAACACGTCAATTTAGATATACAGGGGGAAGTTTAATTTTGCATTTGTTAAAAGTCTGTCAATCACCTCCTCACCTCCAGCTAACCTCACTTTTATATGTCAAATGGGAACCCCCACCTCGTGACACATCATTGTAAGCAGCATAAAATTGTCTATCCAACCGTATAAAAAAAATTAAATCGATTGACGTACAAGCGAACAGTGTGCAAAAATGTCTTGTAATAATGCATAATATATCGGCCTCGAACTTTAGTATGTCAAATGATTACCCTATAGTGTGATACATCATTTTAAAGGGCATACTATCTCCTATTTAGCCAATAAAAAAAAACAAAACCTGTTGATGTACAAGCGAATAGTAAGAAAGGATGTGTGGTAATAATAGACACCTTATCACATTAAACTTTATTATGTCAAATGGCTACTTCATAGAGTAAAATATTATTTTAAATTTAAAATAAATATTTTTTTAAAATAATAAACAGTTAAAATATTTGCGAGAAAAAAACTAAGCCTGTTTTAAAATTCATCGCAAAATTCATTGCAGTCTAATCAATCTAGTGTATTTATTTCAATGATATTTTTTGCGGTACCTGATAGGTACAAGAAATCACTGCAATAAATAAAATTTTTAAGATCTTTAAACACCAGTTGTTTATTATTGTTAAAATTGTCATTGTGACGCCTAGTTGAAACGTGAATATAAATGGTGTATACGCTAGCCGAAAGAATAAAAATAATTTTTCTCTATGGAGCTGAACCGCCAGAGCATTTAACGAGAGGCATCAAGACAAAAACGTGGGCCATAAATATGTACTCGAATTGGTACGAAAGTTTGAAGAAACGGGATCCGTTTGTAATAAAAAATATATTGAGAAAAGGGTTGTAGATGAAGCATGCCAAATCGAGGTACTAGGACAGTTTGCAATAGATCCAACTTTATCCATCTCAAAGGTCGCAGATTTAACCAACATTTCTGCTGGCTCTGTGCATAAAGTTTTAAAACAAAATAAGTTTTTTCCCTACAAAATTCAAATTCTTCAAGAACTCGGAGAAGACGATTTTGATAGGAGAATTCAATTCAATTTTGCGAATTAATGTGCCAACGAATTTACCTAAGAATATCTGCTTTAGTGATGAATCAACTTTTTTTCTAAATGGACTGGTTAACAGACATAACTGCAGATACTGGGATAATGAAAATCCGCACCTTTTCCGAGAAGGGCATACTCAATATCCCGAAAAAATTAACGTGTGGGCAGGAATTTATGGCAATGAAATCATCGGGCCATTTTTTTTGGAAGATAATTTAACTGGGCAAATTTATTTAAACCTTTTAGAAAACACCATATACCCTGCCATTGTGCAATCTTTAGAAAATCAAGTGGATGAAAATGCTGTTATGGTACTAAATGAAAATAATTTGCATTTCCAGCAAGCTGGAGCTCCCCCGCACTACGCTTTGGCAATTCGAGAGTGGCTTGATGAACATTTTCCAGGGACGTGGATTGGCAGACGTGGTGCAATTGAATGGCCAGCACGGTCTCCAGACCTAACCCCTCTAGACTTTTTTCTTTGGGGGTATTTAAAAAGCAAGGTTTATAAAACCCCACCTGAAAATATTGACGATTTAAAAGATCGAATTGTTCGGGAATGTAGAGGAATTAACAGAGAAACCCTTGCCAATGTTCGTGGGGAATTTCAAAATAGGCTTTTTTATTGTCTCGCTAATAACGGCGCACATTTTGAACATTTAATAAAATAATTTTCTTCAACTGAATAAAACTGAATAAACTGCTTATATTTAACACACATTTTTGCATCCTAATTGCCTATAACGTCTATTAACTTAATTTTTTTTGACATCGTTGGATAGCAGATCGTACGTCCTTTAAAATGATGTATCACAGTATAGGGTAATCATTTGACATACCAAAGTTCGAGGCCGATATATTATGCATTATTACAAGACATTTTTACACACTGTTCGCTTGTACGTCAACCGATTTAATTTTTTTTATACGATTGGATAGACAATTTTATGCTGCTTGCAATGATGTGTCACAAGGTGGGGGTTCCCATTTGACATATCAAAGTGAGGTTAGCTGGAGATGAGGAAGTGATTGACAAACTTTTAACAAATGCAAAATTAAACTTCCCCCTGTATATCTAAATTGAAGTGTTTTTTCTTTTTTTTAAATTTTTCTATTTAACAAAGTTATTAAGGATGGTTCGTTTTGAAATGAAGGCACTGTATATTGCATATATTAAATAAATCAATACTCTATTTTTCAATAAATTCATTTTTCTGACGCAAGATTAAACTCAGAAGAAAGGTAGAACTCATATCAAAATAAAACATTTTGTAATACTTCAATTTGTGTTGGGAAATAAATTTTTATATAATTTATAAGATAACAATTACTCTTTTTCATTATTTTTTTGTATTTACAATAATTTTAACATCGTGTCTAATACATGACTTATATATTGGAGTACCTAATGCTATATTAAAGCTCTGAAGAAATGTATTTTTTTTACAGATAAATTATGAAAGTAAGCAGTTGATTAGCTCCTGAAATATACAATTTTCAGAGTTAAGGTGCTTTAAACTGTCCACTAATACTTCTGCAGTAATATTAGAAACAGAACATCCAGACCTCTCGCTTTTATGTCCTTATCTATTCCCTCTTTCCAACTCAATCTAAATCTTCCTCGTTTTCTTGTTCCTTGTGGTGTCCAGATTTTAGTTTGGAAGCTCGCCCACGTATACATTAATTATGAGTAGACCGACAACTTTTTCCTCTACGAAAATTCTCGTAATCGGTTTAGTCGCTTTTCAATTTTTTTTCATAACACGTCAACTTCCCGTCGTAAGAAAATTTATAAATATAATTTTTTTCCAATTAGAGGCGTTAGATTATTAAACAAAATGTCTGACAGTAATTATGCTTTATAAAGGGTTGTCCACAACTTTCAACATGACAGTTTGATGAATTTACTGATAACAAGTAAATTTTTTTAGAATTATCTGATAAAAATATGTTAAAACCATGTTTTTTTTTGGTTTTGGAAAAAACAAGAGAACATGAGTAATGAGTAGTCCGACAAAAAAAAAGTTACCTTTTTTCTTTCTCTCTCACAGAAGTACACCTTAAAAGCGCGAAATCCGAGGCGTTCAGAAGTAGTTATTGACACAGAAAAATAATTATAACGATATGACTATTATAAATAGTTTATTAATTCCATTATTCAAACAATTTTTGTGGAAAAAAATTACCTACAGTTTCAACTGTACGTTATTTTTTTACATTATATATATATATATATATATATATATATATATATATATATATATATATATATATATATATATATACACGAGTCTGATAATGAAAGCTATGTTAAAATTGATTTATATTATTTTTGAATTCTTATTTTGTACTTACTAAAGCGATAAAATTAAAATGCAAATTAATGAATTAAAATTTGTTAATATCCCACGCTTATCAACTTTTTTGTAGATAACTAAAAATAAACATTGGACATATAATATTAATTTCAATTTTTTTAGAACATTAATTGTAATTGATAAATTATTATAAATACGTCAACAATTGAGAAAGAAAAAAATGCCTATCAGATAAAAAATGGTATTAAAAAATCATTTATTGCGTCGTAACTGAGAGTGGTCTAAAGTATTCGCAGGGTGCACACATAATATTTAATTTAAAAATAAATAAAATGAACTGTTTTAGAAAAAGCCTGCCATGACAGTCCAAAACGTTAAATAGCCTTTGATGTAACAAATAAAGTAAAAACCTATTCCCAAAAATTAAAGAATTAGTATGTATATATATATATATATATATATATATATATATATATATATATATATATATTATTTTCTTGGTTTTAGGTTCTTTATTTGACAAAAAATCTAAAACAATTTGACGTTTCGCCTTTTATTTCTTACGACGGGAAACCGACGTATTACGGAAAAAATTAGAAAGCGAATAAACCGAGTTTTTGCAGAGGAAAAAATTGTCCGTCTATTCATAATTAAACCACAGAAGAAGTTACAAAAGTATATTGATGAATCTTCTTATATTTGGGCGGGCTCCCAATCTATTGTTACTACCTCAATTAGTCTATTTATATGTTTTCGGTTAATTTATGTTTAACTTTCATCACTTCTCTAATTCTGTCATCCCTAATCTTTTCCAATTTTGATTTCCCAATAGTTCATCTCCAAAAAATTCATTTGTGTAGCCTCGAGTTCCTTTATTTCATCTGTGACAATGCCCTGGATAATGACACTGTAAAATATTCTCTGTTAGTTTCCGATCTATTCTTGTCTTATTTAATGGTATTTCCACATTTTCATATTTGCTTTTCCGTATTTTCTTTCTTTTCTTAAACAGCGCTTTATGTTTACATTTGTTGTTTGGAGAGCTTCCCAGAGTTTTTTTTGTGAACCATTGTCACAGACTTTTTTGAGATCAATAGAAAGTAGGGGTAATTCTTTATTTCTTAGCACATTTTTCTTTATTATTACGTTGAATAGAAGACCGCCTGACTCTTCTTCGACTTCCCTATTCCAGTATTCGTCTTCGATTCTCTTTTCCACAAGATTGATCTTGGATTCATTTTGTCTGCATCCAACAAACAGTAATAAACTTTAACAGATTATTACTCAGTTGATAAAGATACATTCGTCTCGGTGGGATGGAATAGGTGTGCAAATATTCCTCAACCTTCCTAATAACATATTAGATGTTTTTTCTGATGTCATTAACATGTCATTTACTATTGATAATCCAAGATTATTTAAAAGTGGGTTGAATCTCAAGTCATAATATTCTTGAGGAAGCATAATATTTTGAGTTCGACCCAGTATTGTTTTCAATGAATCAAAAACACTAATAATGCTGTATTTTCATTTTTGGAATCAGTATATTTGGAGTTTAATGAATAAGAGTCCACTACCACTGTCTTATGCGACTTGTCAAAGGCGTTCAATTATGTGAACCATGCGATGCTACTTGATAAGCTGGAGACTTATAGCTTCATAAGTCGAGCGTATCAATGGTTTGTCTCTTACGTAGAAGCAGGTTGCCCTTCTAATAACTTAAATATTACAACAGGTTAGCCGCAGGACTTTGTTTTGGATCTATAATAAAGAAATGACCTTACTAATTTGGATAGAGGCAAATTTATTTTTTGAAAATGCACTTATTCCAATAGTAATGAAGCAATTAAGTTTTAATGTGCGTAAAACGTGTGTTATGTAGTTTAAATGTAGTCTAAATGATACTTACGTCGAAAGTACCTTACTCAATAACCTTGAGGTAAATAAGTTCATCTGTATTTACTTGGATAGTAGGTTAAGCTTCGAGTGCCATTTAAGTGTAGTGAATTTAAGACTAGCTACTGGAGGTTATTAGCGATTAACTTAAAACAGCAGTAGCAAGAAATTCACACTGTGCCCTCATCGAATCTCACTTAAGGTATGGTCTTTACGTTAGGGGTATTTGTTCTAGGTATTTATTTAATAGCGTATTTCCTTTACAAAAGAAAGCGATGAGATATATGTCCGAAGCCGAAATTAGTAACCCGTGTAGGCTCTTTGTTTGTGCAAACATGAAACTTTTACACTGTTTTGTTTGTTAAATGTATAAAAAATGTAAAGCTATTATTCATTTCACGTCTATAGGAAGTAGTCGCCCAACCATTCCTTCACCTTCCATTGTACATCAAGCAAATATATTGTGAGTGCTTGTTCAGGAGAGGAGTAAAATTTTTTCTTATAGAATGTCCATTATAAACTGTGGATGAGTTTAAAAAAACTTTAGTTTGAAAAGATGTACTTATTTAAAAAGCCTATTATTCCTTTTTTTATCATTAAGTTAAATTTTTTTCTTTTTTATAAAATTTTATATTCTATCTATCTATCTAGTAGCGCTACAACCCTACGTGGGTTTTTGCTGCAGAAACGATTTGCCTCCACTGGTCTCTGTCCATCATGGCTTCTCTCCAGTTGTCGACACTCATAGTTTGTAGGTCTTTGGCTATATTATCTCTCCACCTTAATTTTGGTCGTCCAAGGGGTCTAGTTCCTGTTGGGTTTTGATTCCATACCATGTTAATTAGTCGGTTGTCAGGGGATCTTTGGACTTGTCCTGCCCATCTCAGTCACTGGGATTTTATTGTTTTTATTATATTTGGGCTATGGTACAACATCTCTAGTTCAGCATTACTTCTTATGCGGTATTGTCCCGTAATTGGGTCTTGTACAGGACCAAATATTATCCTTAGCATTTTTCGCTCAAAACATTTAAGCAGAAGTTCGTTATGCCTTGTGAGGGTCCATGTCTCACACCAGAATTTTTCAATTTTCTCGTCTAATGGAATTTTCGATTATTTGTAAGATTTATATTTAAATTTTTATTTTTTTTTAACTTTTTCAATGAGAAAATAATTCTTTGGACATTTATAACCCTTATTATCTAATCACTTACTCACTGAATGGTCTATGTGACTAAAGTGGATTAGGTAATGATATTAAGTTTCATTCCTTTAAAAAACCACAGTGTTTGAGTCGTGGCAATTATATATGTGCTGGGTTTTTATGATTCACTTTCTACATAATGCAAAAACAGCACTTCCTTAAGTTACTCTTACCAAAATTTCAAATTTAAGGCGCCATTTGTAGCTTAAAACTGATAAAATTGTAACTCCAGGAAGACTTAGTCGCTACGGATAGACTCTCCAAATCATCCAAATAAAACTCAATATACTTGTACTAAATTATAAAATTTATTTAATAAAAATATTTGTCAACGTTAGTTAAAAATAATAAAGGAAAAATAACCTAGTTTATCAACTTGCCAATTCGTTTACAATAAGATTATGTTTCCTTTTCTTACAAATTCAAACAATTGAGCTACTTATCTGTTTGTGAGTACTGGGTATGGGGCTGCAGACACTAAAAGATGGTCTCATCTTGTGGTATACTTAGAAATAGGACAACTCTCGGATGTTTTAATATGCCCTTGTGAGTAGTTATATGTGGCCAAACGAGAATCAAACTCAACGCATTCCCCAAAAAACATATTTAATGTTGGAGATGTATGTATTAAGGATGGCAAAGCTTGAAGAGCATAGCATAAGCTTTGCATAAAGAAAAGGAACAAAAAACTATCATAAAGCTTCAAAACTAGGATACAAACTTGCAAAAACAGAAGCAAAGCTTGAATAAATGATTTTATTGTTTTACATGCAGGAGAAAACTTGAAATTACTTATATATAGTTTAAAAACCTGGTATATACTTTAAAAAGTTGACCCCTAAAACGAAAGGAAAATATGTTAATTGGTATTTTGTAAATTTTTTAAGAGATTATGGTGAGCATAAAATGGAAATAATTTAATTTATTATACTCAACAACTGTAATGAAAAATATAGAATATAGTTACCTGATTTTAGTACAGATTGATCAAATCAAATAACAAAACACACAGATGATCACTGACTTTACTCTTTAACAATTCCACACTACTACTAGAACGATCAGGTTCAAAGAAAATGGCTTAATTCGCCCAAACGTCATTACTTGTCAAAATGCATATTTTAAGAGATTCTTAAAAACATGTCCTAGTAATTGGAAAAGTATTCGATACGACCTATCCCCAAAATTCAATATTATTCACGCAAAATTACAACAGTAGTACTTAAAGTAGAATTATGATATGTCGATAAAACCTTCATTTTATGAAAGGGCAATTATCAAGAACTAAATGACTTCTGGGCATATCTAGATATTATTTTATCAATAAATAAATCAACCATGGTCGATCGCTCCAATAAAATTATTAAATCTTCAGTATACAGAAAGCCAACAGTAACCAACGATGAATTATAGGTAACCTTTAAAATCACGAAATATCTACATATAATTAAACATGTAATTATCCTCTAGAATTAACTAAAGGTATTTTATTAAGAAAACCAGTGGACAACAAGAAACAAATTACTTTAAGAAAAATAAACCTAAAAGCAACGAGAAGAAAGAATTTACCTTCAAATAATTATTTCGTGTTCTATTCAAAGTTCACTATACCAATTAGAAACAGTAAGGGCACATATGTAAGTAATTCGTAATATTAATTCCAAATAGTACTTTTTTCAAAGCAAATTTGGAAATTTAAAGGTTAGAATCAAAAGATTGCCTCATAACTAGAAAAGCGAGTCGTTGGATACAAGTTTATTTTTAAAATCGTTCCAACTTGATATTATTTCATTAGATATTACTCTCGAGTTGATGGAATTTATTTATTCAAGATAACAACGACATAGTATCTAGAACTTAAAATAACTGGTTTCAATGATAAGTAAACGTAAGTGAAATTTACATATTTCCTGGAAACTTTGATGAATTGATTAACTATAGAAAAATATTTTTTGTTTATCTCGATTAGCTTCTGACCTCGCAGGGTGGTTTAAATAAAAACCTATATTATTATTTTTAATAGGCTTCAAATAACAAGGATGCTATAAATATCGGCCGTACAGAAGCGGGGCCCGTTAGTTAGAATTACAAAGTTTCATTATAGATCGCTGTCTTCCTTTGCATCTTTCGAAATACTGTCAACGATGTTCGGCAAGCTATTTTCTGTGATAGCTCGAAGATCATATTGTGGGTTAGATCATCCATGCTTTAGTTAATACTTACCAGCTAATAATCATTGTAAAATGGCCCCTTAAAACAAAAATGTATAGGGAGGTTTCGAACTTGTTGATTCTCATCAGTACAGAATAGACCAGCGCACACCATCGGAGAAGTAGATCATTTAAGTAACTTATATTAGACAAAATATGAAATCTAATACAAGCAGCGCCATCTCCCAGCATTCTACGAAATCTGAATATATAATCTTGTAAAGATCTGTATAGATACCAATAGTGGAGACAATATAGTTGCAGTTGGGTGTATAAAGTACAATTACATAAGAAAAAATTAGTTCCTAACCAGTTGAAAAAACTTTTACTATAAGGACAAAGGTACTCTGTTCTAACACAGTTAGAGACAAAGTACTCTCAGATTGCAAGAATATCAGGGTGGAAGCCTTTCCCATGATGGTGCACTGCCATCTGTAGATAAGTTTCGAACTTGTTGGTTCTCATCAGTACAGAATAGGCCAGCGCATCTCAACGTCGGAGAAATAAATTCTTTAAGCAACTTATATTGGACAAAATATGGAATCTAATACAAGCAGCGCCATCTCCCAGCATTCTACGCAATCAGAATATATAATCTCGTAAAAATTTGTATATATACCAATAATGGATTCAATATACCTAGAGTTGGGTGTATAAAATACAATTATATAAGAGAAACGAGATGGCGCAACTACATTGTATCCACTATTGGTATATATACAGATCTTTACGGATTGCGTAGAATGCTGGGAGATGACGCTGCTTGTATTAGATTTCATATTTTGTCTAATATAAGTTGCTTAAAGTATTAATTTCTCCGTTGCTGAGGTACGCTGGCCTATTCTGTACTAACGAGAATCAACAAGTTCGAAACCAGTCTACAGATGGCAGTGCACCACCATGGGTAAGGCCTTCCACCCTTCCATGATATTCTTGTAATATGAGATAGTGTTTTGTCTTACTGTATTAGAAGAGAGTACGTTTGTTCTTATAGTAAAAGGTTTTTTCAGTTGGTTGAGAACCAAGTTTCTCTTATATAATTATATATCACATCAGATTCCAGGTACCATACGACACATAAGAAATAAATCCAAGATGATCTCTACACAAATATATGATTCTTTACAAATGAAAATTTTTAACACTAATTTTTTAGCATTTATTATCTGTACTTATTTTTAACGGTTAGGAATAAACCTTGTATTAAAATTAACAGCACAGTGTTTAATTGGACCAAATTTCAAGTAGCAATTTTAAGAATAACAGTAGTTTTCACCATTAAAAATGCCAAGTCCATTATTTATATCAAAGTATTAGACTTGGAACAATGATAAGTCCAACTCTGTACATTTTTTTTCATGCCGAAATAAGTCGAGTCCAATCAAAGAAAATAAATTCATTTGTTTTTCATTTTAACATTACTATAATAAATTAAGAACAAAAAGAACGTCATCTTCAAATTAGAAAATGATACCTTCTGTCTCCTCAGTATCCTTACAAAAGGGAAACAGCATTTATTTCAAAAATAGCGTGTTGTTAGACCGTTTTATATGCTGAACAAATTATATTTCAAAAATTCCAAATGTTGTTGTTGAAATATGCGTACCACCTCTTAATCTAAAACTACGTCATGACACTGAAACTAGTAACTACGCATTTGGAAAAAAAATCAAGTCCATAAACAAAAGTCACTTTGTTCAATTTGGTTATTTTTCAGTTTGTTATCCATAATAAAATCAATAGATTGTTTGCTATACACTTCAATTGACCTTAATACTAATACCACAATATTGATTGATGTTACTATTTATTTATTATTATCAATAAATAACAAACGTTAAGATTTTTTCAATATAAGACGGATAACACTGAAAACTTTTTCTTTTTCGAGGGGAATTTTTCAATAACAAATGTAAAACAAACACCTAATCAGTAGCGGACTAAACCCGCCGGAGGCCCGGGGCAGTAGAACTAAATTTTGCTTTCTTTATTGTTTTCAAAACCATATAATATATATATATATATATATATATACATATTCTGTTGATTTCTGTGAATTTCACTTTAGGCTCGCCTCAGCTCCGCTGACGACACCATTAGGTGTTCGAAACTAGTATGAAAAGAAAACCACCGTGAAAATGTCCCTCTCTTAATGGCCGTAAGGAGAAATATATATATATATATATATATATATATATATATATATATATTGAAGAGACCTTACCAATCTTCAATGCATATAGTCCACACATTCAATTCACAGTAGAATCTGAAACTAATAATAGTGTACCTTTTCTTGACACTAAATTAATAAGGACTACTAACAACGAAATAATGGTGGACTGGTATACTAAGCCGACGTATTCGGAACATTACATGAATTTCCATTCCTACCATAACACTAAAACTAAAATAAATCTGGTAATTAATTTAAAAAAAAAAGAATTACATCAATTTGTCATCCTACTCTCATTCAAAAAAATATGAACAGATTATATAAAATATTAAAAGAAAATAGATATCTTCGGTGGATCTTAAATAAGTTTTTACACAACACCCCCCATCACACAACATGAACACAGCTCTCCACACCCCACACAACTCAGATCTATTCCACTAAATTTTAATGTATTACCAGAGATATCTGCCTTCATAACACCAACACATTCACACAAAGAGAGTAATACCAATCGAAACACCACTGACTTTTCCCCTGAAATTTCAGCTTTCTTAGAAGAAAACCAACCCACATATTATTTTTCATTACCTTATATCAACCAAGTCACACAAAAATTGAATAAAATTCTTTCTATGCATAATAATATAAAAATATGTGCTTAACATATATTAACAGTTGGCCAAACTTTCTCCAGACTGAAAGACACGGATAGCAACCCTAACAAATCAGGGGTAGTATACCGTTTAAAATGTATAGACTGTGACAAACATTACATAGGTCAAACATCAACTGTTTTGAAAGATAGAATCACCAGACACAGGAGTGATTGTAGATTGCAAAAAAGGACATGCACCTTGTCGGAACATGTAATCGATGAGGATCACAGGTTTGATTTTGTCAATGTTGAGGTGATCAACAAAGAACAAAATAATAATAAAAGGCATTTTCTGGAGATGGTAGAAATTTATTTAGATGATAACTGCATCAACAAAAGAAAAGATATTGAAAATCTCAGTGTAATCTACTCTCACCTCTTGTCCACCTTAAATAATAAAAATACTAGACAACAAGCCTCCCAGCCTCACAGTTTCTCCATAGTTTTCTGCTTATTACGTAAGTGCATTTTTGTCACTTACCTATAACAATTACATTGCTTATAGATACTTTGCAAGTTTGAATATTGAGAGGGCGAGAGGTTGGGAGACTGTTTTCTAACCTTCTTTGTTCTATATTAATAATGTTCATTAATCATTTCCTATTACCTTCTTACAATTATAACAATTTTTAAACGCAATAATACTCAAAAAAACTTAATTACTCATTAATAAACATAAATCTCATCTATAGAAATACAAAGAAAAATAATATTATGAAATACCTAACTTATAAATTAAAATTAAAATTAACATTTCTTGTAAAACATAATGATTCCACATTCAAAATTGCCGCTAAAATAGAATTAAACATTTCTGACATATTCCATCTACCAAAAAAAAATATTTTAAGGATTTTCCTAATAAACCTACATTCAGTACAACTAAAATGATCCACAAAATAAAATTATATATTAGTGTTTAAAAAACTATTTTAATAATAAAATGTGATAATTATGCAAAAATCAACAGTTTCTACATGAATTTTCCGATTCATTTTCTAAAAGCCATAAATGGACTCAATTTGCACGTAAGTCTTTGAATTTAGAATCATTTTCTTTTTATTATTAAATATCATATATTTAATTTAAAATTATAATCAGCAGAACTGTTCTGTATTGTAGCCCTGAAGAAGGAAATAATAAACTTCCAAAAGCTTGGCGTTTGTAAAAAACAGAGTTTCATTCAGCCCTAGGACCGCTATCCCAAGAATTTGAGTTTTCCTTTCTAACTAGTCGGTCAAGAACTACTCTTCCCTTTATATATATATATATATATATATATATATATATATATATATATATATATATATATATATATACTCCGCGTCAACCGGATCAAAGCTATAACCAAAATTTGAAGCAACCAAAAAAATCGACCAAGGGCTCATTTTAAAGCTCAGAGGGCCTACAAATGCTGAGCGGGCCTTTGAAAATTTGAAAAATCCAATATGGCGGCCGGAAGCCGTAGAAAAATCGAATGTCTAACAAAAAAGCTTGTAACAATAAAAATTCGTAAACCGATCGGGTCATTTTTAACTGAAATTTTAGCTGATGGGGTTGTCGATTACAAATCTGAAGTCA
Source organism: Diaprepes abbreviatus (assembly GCA_034092305.1). Classification (NCBI taxonomy): domain Eukaryota; kingdom Metazoa; phylum Arthropoda; class Insecta; order Coleoptera; family Curculionidae; genus Diaprepes; species Diaprepes abbreviatus. The sequence continues at coordinate 9,427,241 of JASJET010000129.1, forward strand.
AATTTTCAAAATCCTCAATCTAATATGGCGGATCTAAGATGGAGGACGAATTTTTTAAAAGTTAACCGATTTGCACCCAATTTGGTATACGAGCATTTTTGGAGTTTCCGATCACGAAGTCGAGGTCAGGTTTATCAAATTCAAGATGGCGGACCCAAGAAGACGGACGACATTTTTCAAAATCAACCTATTTGTATAAATTTGTTTTACGGGGCTTTTTAGCATTGCTGACGACGAATCCAAGGTCAAATCTGACCCTGGATTCGTGATTAATGACCCCAAAAACCCCCGTATACCAAATTTCGTGCAGATCGGTTGATTTTGTAAAATTCGGCCACCATATTGGATTTTTGGCCGCCATATTGAATCCGTCATTTTAAATTTTGTCAACCTACCACGCCAGCTTTTCAGGGGCATCCATAAACTAAAATTTGAGCCAAAAACGACCCGATTGATTTGCTTCCGGCCGCCATATTGGATTTTTCAAAGGCGGACTGGGCATTTGAAAGCAGAGGCTCTAAGCTTTACAATGAGCCCTTGGTCAATTATTTTGGTTGCTTCTAATTTTGGTCGTAGCTCTGATGCGATTGACATGAATATATATATATATATATATATATATATATATATATATATATATATATATATATAAATATATATATATATATATATATATATATATATATATATGACTTTATTTTCATTTCTTTAACAAAATGTGTAATTTTAGCATAAAACGTACCGCATTTTCCTAATAATGTTATTTGTTTCAGGGGAAACAATCTAGTATGGCTTATAATCAACACATTCAAAATCTCGTCAATCACCAAGAATGGGCAATCAACCAAAGCAAACTCGAATGTATTCAAAAATATGGCCCAAACCTGAATAGTAATGAACCTATTATTGATGCAATCACAAAAAGTAAGTAGACCAGAGGAAATAATAGAAAAGCAACAATTTCGTTTAACAAAAATTATTAGGTGATTTTACATATTTTCACAGTAATTTTTCTTTACAAAATGTGCCTATTCTGATTCTGAAACAAAAAATAGGATTTCCAATTGAAAAAAATTATCTATGAAGGCTTAGCTTCCTCTTGAATTACCGTATATATTTAGGTATCATGCAAAAAGACTCTAAACACACAAACAACTAAAAATAAAATTCCACGGGTCCAAGAGTTTTTCCAAACCATTATCTATCTAGTTTATATAAACCTCCCGACTATGCTCAATTTTCTTCTCGCACACAGGGATTGTAAGAGAATGAGAGAAGCTCAATGATTTCAACAAAATTAATTTTACTTCAAATATGCATCTAGTGAATGGGCTAATTTGGAAGAAGCTGTCAAAGTAATACCCATCCTTAGATATAATTTAATTTTATATCACTTTTTACTTTTATATTTTTTCGCTTTTTACTTTTCTAATTTTAACCTCTCTACTGTCACGTTCTGGTTTAGATGTTAAGTTCGGGATTTCGTGACTTTATAATCAGAAATTTTGACTATTAGTCGCATTGTCAATTCAGGCTTTTCTCTACTTGGTCACATCCACTTAATTTCTAATTCGTACTTTCTAAACCCCGAAAAATACTATGAATTTTAATCACTTCAACAGTGTTTAAGAACAGACCGGACAGTTATTTTATATTTTTAACCCTCTGCCGAGTACTAAAACTCGAGTCGTAGTCTTGTGAATAAAACATATATTCACAACATTAATTTATATTTAAATATTGGTCGATCTAAACACAGTTGCACGCATACAGCGCCATCAAGGTTGCGATTCGTTTGTCTGTCAGTAAATACAGATGGTTGGTTACTCCCGCCAGCTGCGAAGTGCGCGCAGTGATTCAATTTTTGTGGGCAAAAGAATCTTCAACTGCCGAAACTCATTTTGAATTATGTCTAGTTTATAAACGTACAGTAATGAGTGAATAAGAGGTTAGACAATTATGTCAGGATTTCAAAAATAGCCGCACATATGTGCGAAGAGTGGAGTAACAGGCCGAGTATCCAGACCGATGAAATCGTTCAATAAGTGGACCAAAAACTACGCGATCTGATCGGTGATAACGTAGTGCTCTGGCTGATAAATTTCACCTTTTTGGACGCACCCCTATCTAGAAAAAAAGCTCGAATAGCCGTTCTCAAATGGTTTAAATCCCAGGTAGGGAACTTCTATGTAGAGAGTTACCAAAAGTGCTTATAAGTGAGTCAATAAAAATCTTTTCTCGAGAATTATTTTTTTAATGGTCAACACGCCCTTGTTTTTCGAATGCACCTCGTACAAAATAGCGAGTCAAATGTGAAGAAATACAAATTTATTAACGTCGAATTCAGATCAACAATATTGTCCAGAGATTGTTGGCATTGTATTTGACGAGTCTGTATTTAATTTTATCGTTATGCTGGAAAACTGCTTAGTTAATATGATGCATAAACAATTTACTCGAATTCGATAAAAATATATTGGATTTATCAATTATTGATTTTGAAGATCACAGATAATGTAAAAATGTACTCGATCTTACTAAAAATACATGTGACAAGTTTTAAGATATAGGGATTTTTTGTACTAACAGACTTGACCAACTACTTACTTGATAATTAATAGTTGTTAATTTTTAGTTGGCACTATGAATAGATGAAAATAGAGTATATCATTTAACTTGCAAGTGGAAGTTGATGGTGGAAATTGTTAGTGGTAGTTGATAATTTGTGGAAGTATGAACCGACCATTAATGAAGAAAAAAAAAATATCTTTACCTTTCACATATGTAGAGGTACCTTCCATTCGTTTTCTAAATTTCGCATATGCCTGCAAAATTTCATTGCGAAAAATTAAGAACTTATGAAGTTATAAGGCTGTAATTTTCGAACTCATGGACAGATGAAAGGACATGACGAAACTATTCTTAGAAAACCTTAAAAATAAAAATTTTTTCTAAATAATAAAATCGAATTTATCATGTATTTGCACTAAACATAAAGTACGCAAAGTGATTATGTAAATGACTTAATTTTTATGATTAGTAATAATATTCATAATTACCGGACGGTTTTGGAAATAAACAATTTCATAATCCCCCTGTAAAACATATTTATATTTCCAGATGTGATGTGTCCCCCTTTTTTTGATACTATATACTGCTGGCCACCACAACTATCCAATACCACTGCTTCAGTATCGTGCCCTTCTTACGTGATTGGATTTAGACAAGTAAGTAAAATTGTATATTTTTACCAAGGATTTATTAACTTTCTTCATATTTGTCTGTTTATTTTTCTGTTTAGTAAAAAGTTTGCAATCGATTGAAAACTAACTTCCTAATTAGCTTGAAATTTTAAATATAGCTTAGAACTGGATAACAGTGCAATATTAACTCGCTTTCTTGTCTGTCTGTTTGATTATTTGACTGTTGGATACAAATTTTGCAAACGGTTTTTGTCTATTCGGTACAAATTTTGCAATCGGTTTTTGTCTATTCGGTATAAATTCTGCAATCGGTTTTTGTCTATTCGGTACAAATTTTGCAATCGGTCTTTGTCTATTCGGTACAAATTCTGCAATCGATTTTTGTCTATTCGGTACAAATTTTGCAATTGGTTTTTGTCTATTCGGTACAAATTTTGCAATCGGTTTTTGTCTATTAGGTACAAATTTTGCAATCGGTTTTTGTCTGTTCGGTACAAATTCTGGAATCAATTTTAAACTAGAGACTAAAAAGCAGAAAATAATTATTTAAATAAAAAAATAATTAATACACCAGGTTTTTAAAAGGGGGTAAAAAGTATGAAATAATTTCTCCTAGCCCCATACGTATTATAAACCCATACAAATTCCTAATCCTCGTAGCGATATTTAGGACGTGGGGAAACCAATAATGCGAGATGGTACTCTTTACAAAAAAAAAAATGAGAAAAACGACTTCCCATAGTTACAGTGACGGGAAGGACCCTTTCAGTTAAATACCTGGGAGTAATTCTGGAGTCACGACTGACTTGGAATGATTATATTAAGGCTCGAATCAATAAGGCCATGTGTGCTTTCTGGACTTGTAAGCGAGCCTTTGGTGATCCGCCGCTATTGTATGGTGACACGTTACAACAAAGCGCAAACACTGACTTCAACTTGATAAAGTTCAAAGAATGGTTTATATCGAAATATTAAATGCGATCAGGAGGTCCTGGTGAACCTACTTCTTCTCCACTTATATACTAGAAATGATGCCCTAAATGCTGTTTATCATCTTAGGTGTCTGGGAAAGCGTGGAGCGGAATGTCCATCACTCCCTATGTAAACAGATTATATGGCACCGATTTTGAAAACCAACAGCTCTCTTCAGATATTTTTGCCAGTAGAGAGGACTGGGAGGGTAACAAATCTACCGAGTAATGAGTCCTAGTGATTAACAGACAGATCTCTTCAAGGTGAAAGAACTGGAGCCGAAATGTTCAGCAGAAACATGGGAGTTTGAGAGTTCTACTCCATCGGGCAATGACAGATGATCTTTACAACTAAATTTCATAGTATTCTGCAGTGTGGCCATCTCTGTGCGTGGAACATAAACAGGAATAGGATAATAAATATATGTTCAGACCGTTGGGCAGCGATAATGGCATTGAAGTCTAGTGTGGTAACTTCGCGACTGGTGTCTAAGTAAAAAAGATGTACTGAACGGGCAAACAAGGAGCACAATCAGATTCGTGTAGGTCCCGAGATACTCTGTGTGGCAAGGAATATGTAACTGCACCTGACCTACGACTCACTAGGGAATTTCTCTACTTAGTAAGGGAAAGAGCTACGAATTGTGGTGGGACTGTTGACAGGATATTTTATCTGAGGGGTATCGTCGATGACCCAATATGCAGATGATGTCTGGAGGAGGATTCATTCCAGTATATTTTATTATCCGCCACAATATTAACTGTCCAGAGATGTTATAATTATTATAATTAAGAACTAAAACTGAGCTATTCACAGAACAAATATATCCCTAACTCATAATTTTTTTTTAGTATTAACCAGTAAAGCTAGAATTAAAATGCGAAATACATTTTTCTATCTTTTTTAGGTTTATAAGGTAAAATTATTAACAAATTTTTTCACCAGCTGTTTAAATATATTATACGCAAATATAAAACATTAGTTGCCAAACAAAAACCCACTATATTATGACTAAAAACCCTCATTACTTGAGAAAAAAAATATATGCCTTAAATATGACGTAAAAATAGTGGTAGATATCTATTCCAGCGTCAATGAACAACAATGCGGTGTCGCCACATCTCTTATTTCAAGACCTAATGGATAGACGGGCTGTTGCTACAGTTACTAACATATATATAAATCCTTTATTTAGTCATAGACTAATATAATGGCACACAAATCTTAATAACTAAATTCATATTTTAAAATTACAAACAACAATCAAACATCGTCAAGCTTTGCAGAAATGACACATTAAACTAAACTGTCACAAATTAAAAAAAAAAAAAACAAAGAAAGTTCATGTCCCTCAAGAACAGACCCTATTAAAAAAATACTGCTTCAGACACCGCTTAAACTAATTTAGAGATTTTAAACATTTAATATTTGTGGGCAATTGGTTTAAAACTATTTAGACCCTTAAAGAATACAGAGGTTTGTGTTTGTTTCTTTAATACTGGAGGAATATAAAAGTAAAAGTCTTCCTTCGATCTAGTGTCATATGCATGTATATTTCTATTATAATTAATATGATTTTGTAAATATATAGGAGAACTACCCGATCTGATTTTAAAAATAAAGATCAATGTTTGATATTGAAAGAAGTCCTCCACTGTGCGGCAATGCAAGAGTATTAAACAGGATTGTTTTAGTCCACCTTGTCAAATATTGATTGATTGAATATAGCTAATTTTATAAGAGATTATTTTTATTAAGTAATTCGCATGTTCTTTAAATTTAAGTTGTCTATCTATTTTTACTCCTAAATATTTAAACTTTTCCACCAAATTTCATTTGTTTCATTGCCTACTTTAATAATGGGATCTCCACGAGAAAAAGTTCTGTAATCATATTCATTGCAGATTAACATAAATTTGTTTTTTCCAAATTTATTTTTGATTGGTTACAAGAACACCACCAATATAAATTTTGCAATGTAGAGTTAAGTGTGTCAACCAATTGAATACGATCAGAACATGCAAAATATAAAATAACTTCATCTGCAAAAAGATGTATACAACAATCACCAGATGTATTCACTATATCGTCAATATATATAAGAAATAATAATGGCCCTAGCACATTACCCTCTGGAACACCCATGCTGCTGTCAATCTCGTCAGATACAACGTCATTGAATTTTAATCTCTGTTTTCTTTTAATTAAGTAATTATTTATAAATTTCAACACTTCACCCCTTATACCGACGCTTTCTAATTTTTTAAGTAGTCTTTCCCTATCTAAAGTCTCAAAGGCCCTCCTCAAATCCAAGAATACAGCACCCTTCATAAGATTTTGATCGAAACTGTGTTGCCAGCCATTAAGTACCGGGTGAGTCAACGATTGGATGAAGTAAGTTTGTGCCTTTTTGGTGAAATTTACAAAGAAACTATATTTATTGTTTGATACAGTTTATTTTTAAGCAGATTTTAAAAATATTTAGGACTCTACAGGGTGAGCCAAAAAACTAGGACAGCATAAAGTTGTATTTTTTTAAATAGAACACCCTATATACGAATCGTATTTTCGATATAGCTTATAATTTTAAATCTTTTTTATTAAGGGTTTACTATAACAAAACTTTATAGTTTCTGAGATAATTAAGTTTAAAGAAAAAAAGTCACATTTTCAAGCATCAATTCAATCCTAAATAACGTTTTCAATTTTGAAGAAACTACAGAAACAAACAGAATGTGATTAAATATGATGAAATACATTATTCGTTATATTATAACGGCAATAGTTTAATTAAACATATTGTAAAAAAATTAACACAACAATAACGACACGGCAAATACATATTTACTTGTATACTAAATTGAAACAAAAAAATTACCTATTAAATACTGAGATTAATTATTTCTTTTTAATAAGTGTTCGAATAAACGACCCTCTTGTGCAATGCACAAATTTAGTCTTTTTTGCAGATTTTCTCGGACCCTTGACAAAATTAGTGGCGTTATTGTTCTACAGGTATCCCTAATCCTGTTTCGCATATCTTCCACTGTTGTTGGTGGATTAACATACACCTTATTTTTAATATAACCCCATAGCAAGAAATCTAATGGGGTGATGTCGCAAGACCTTGGTGGCCACTCAATGAAACCCCCACGTCCAATCCATTTTTGCGGATATCGTTGGTCCAAAAACGCACGAACTTCACGATGGTAATGCGGAGGCGCACCATCGTGCTGGAACCACATACTGTCGAGCTCATCCCTATCGAGACCTTGAAGCAGTTGGGGTACTTCTTCTTGTAGAAAGTTCAGGTAACTATGGCCATTTAGTGGTTCATTAAAAAAGTGGGGTCCAATAATTCGATTATGATGAATACCACACCAAACATTTAATGACCAGTGGTTTTGATGTTGCACCTCTCTAATCCAAAATGGGTTTTCTGTGGCATAATAATGCATGTTGCGTCTATTTACGGCACCGTTAGTTCTAAAAGTAGTTTCATCACTAAACATTACCTTGCATAATAAATTTGGATTTAATTGAATCTCCGCATTTATTGTACGACAAAAGTTTACACGACTTTCAAAATCCTGTCCATGCAATTCTTGGTGTAATTCCATGTGATATGGATGATACCTATATTTCTTGGTAGTACGAATAGCGGTGGATTGTGATGTTTCACATAATGCTGCTAACTGACGGCTACCAATATAAGGATTTTCCTGAACATTTAACAATACTTGTAGTTATTTTTCTTCATTAGTTACTGGTTTGTTGACAACTTTACATTTTGGATAATCAACAGTACCAGAAGAATCAAATCTTTGCATTAAGTTTTGAAAAGTATGGGTATTAGGCTGGCGTCGATCAGGATACTTCATTTTGTAAATTCTTTGAGCAAGAAGGCAATTTTTTTGAGCCTCTCCTATTATATAAATCATATCTATTAACTCATTCTTTGGAAAATTCATTTTACAATATAAGATGAATGCAAAAAAAAAAAACTACACTACATAAAAACCAAATGAAGCGATTGCGGTTATAAATTTGACACACAGAAAAATGTTCTTTTACATTGTTTTTGCCATGGCTACTATGATAATGAAGACTATTTCTGTAAAAAAAATATGGAAAATAAGAAAAACTGAAATATCTCAAAAACTATTATAAATAGGTATAGGATATATTGAACAAAACTTTTAGGGTTTTTATTACTCTATTAAATAACATGAAAATATACAGGGTGTACCATTTAAAAAAAAAGATATTTATTCATTTAAACTTGTTCAAATTTGAGCCGATGTGTTCAACACCCTGTAGCTTTTATTGCAAATATTAGATAAAAATTATGTTAACTTGTCCTTGGCCTTGCTAAATTCCAAATTTGAATATATTTGTCACAAAATTAAAAACGTTATTTAGGATTGAATTGATGCTTGAAAATGTGACTTTTTTTCTTTAAACTTAATTATCTCAGAAACTATAAAGTTTTTTTATAGTAAATACTTAATAAAAAAGATTTAAAATTATAAGCTAAATCGAAAATACGATTCGTATATAGGGTGTTCTATTTAAAAAATACAACTTTATGCTGTAATAGTTTTTTCGCTCACCCTGTAGAGTCCTAAATATTTTTAAAATCTGCGTAAAAATAAACTGTATCAAACAATAAATATAGTTTCTTTGTAAATTTCACCGAAAAGGCACAAACTTACTTCATCCAATCGTTGAGTCACCCTGTACATACTGCACTGCAGTTTCACAGCTATGCTTACCCCGAAAATCAGATTGCATACTATTTATAATTTTTTTGGCTTCTATGAATTCTAACAGTTGTTTCATCACTACTTTTTCCATTATTTTTTCAATACAACTAAGCATGTTAACAGGTCGCAAATCAACAGCCCTGTGAGAATTATTTACTTTAGGAACCGGAACAATAGTCGATATTTTTAATTCATCGGGAATTTTACATGTTAAAAATGACGAATTTATCAAATTAAGAAGTGGTAGAGCTATATTATCAAAACAACTCTTTAAAAACACAGCATTTATATCATCTGGTCCATTTTTATTTGGTAGGTCAAAAACAATCTCCTTAAGTTCCTCAACAGTAACAAGCTTAATGGTCTCCATAAACGCACCCCCATGTCTAAGTAAATTGGAAAATCTAGTCCAGATTTGTCTATGTCCCTAACTATTTGCTCCAATACTGGTAACATAAAAGCAGTTCAATGAACTTGCCATATCATTTGAATCTGAAATTATTTCATCATCAATTTTTAGTTGCAAATAACTGTTAGTTTTACCTTCATTAAGAAGCAAAGTTTTTAAAATATTCCACAATGCACGGGAATTACTTTTATTTTCGGTTATTTTATCTTTATAATATTCTCTTTTTTCCTGGCGCATAACTTTCACCGCAATATTTCTTTTTTCGTTTGTAGATCTCCAAATCCTCAGATGTTCCAGAACTGACATACTGCTTATAACTAACATAGCGGTAACTCCTAAAGCATATAAGTACATTTGTGCGTGCGGTTATTCTAAATTATAATTGTATAAGGATACCTTGAAACATTATTAATGCAATCAAGACTGCTCGCTAGATTAAAACACCTTTAACTTTCTAGAATCAAAACGCAACAAGACAATGTACGGAAAATGGGCGATGGTTTTCGAGGGATGGAGTAAATACCTATTCCAATTATACAGACTGTTTTACAGCAACTTATACAACCATATATACAAATATGAGCAAAAATAATGAGATAGCTGATCAAGCCATCGATAAGTCTGTGGTAATTATAACAATAAATTTTTGCAAATATATCACATTGCCAATCTATTAAAACATTCTTGGAACATACTGTAAATCAATCAGATTAACACTAAAAAAATCAATGATATTGATTTTTCATCTGTTAGTTAAACTTCTATATTTTTACTGTTCTTACTTTTTTAGTGGGTACATTCGCATTTGAACTGAATTTAAATCAAGAATTAATTGAAAATTCACTATTTCTTACATCTAGTTAAGCGTATATACCTAAGAAATGTAAAAAAAACAGATAAAATTGATGTAACTTCGTGCAAAATAGTAAAAAGAAGTAAAAAATATAGAACAGATGAATTCTTGTTTCTTGTAATGGTTGTAATAATCAAATAATATTTTGGGTTACCTCATAATTGTACCTAATCATATTTTCTTTTTTTTTAGAAACTAATAAGGGTCCTTAGTGAAACAGGGTATATAGTATCATTAATAGCTCTATTAATTGCCTTCACCATAATGTTTAGAATCAAGTAAGAATTAATATACATATTTTTTTTCATTTGATAACATGTGTGTATTTTTTTGTCATTAACCTTTCCTTTTGGCTACTTTCTAGAACCGTAAAACAGAAAACCGTGCATGTAACAAAAAATATCATCACATTCATCATTCTATTTATGTATTGATTTATATATTTTTTTAGAAAGCTACATTGTGCCAGAAACATCCTACATATGAACCTATTCGCATCCTTTATTATGAAGTCCTTTATGCACATTCTTAAGAACGCCTTATTTGAAGATGGTTTAAGTTTGACTAAGGACCTATTAGTGGATCATAATGGATCGACATTTTTTCATGTAGATCAAAGAGTAAGTTTTTTAACAAAAATTTATTTCTGTACCGAAAGCAAACATATTCTCAGCAAATAATTCTTCTTTAATTGTGTAATCATACAAGACACCTAGCCGATCTTATTTATTCCTATTTTTCTTTTTTAGGTAAATAACTTTGAATGTAAACTTATTGTCAGTCTCACGCAATACTTCGGTATAGCAAATGTTTCATGGATTCTGATGGAAGGGATCTATCTAAATAATTTAATTTTGAGAGCTCTATTTACCGACAGCAACAAGAGTCTTGTTTACTATATTACATTTGGATGGGGTAAGATTATTATAAACAAATTTTGATATGTTACAATGAAGAATTACATTTCTCTGCAATTTAAACAAACTGATTTCTGACTGTATACTTAAATTTGTAATAGTAAAGCGTTATATATATTTAAAGCCTAATATTTAAGTTTGGTGCAGAATTATTACAGTGTGACTTACTTTTAAATAAAATTAGGGTATATGGTTACGATATCCTCTCTTTATGTTTCTCAGTGGTTTCGAATAAAACACAACAACAGTTTTCACTACTAAATACCTATTATTTAATCACGATTTTTAAACACCTTAACATTCCAATTCAAACTAAATTTACTACTCATATCCTATCCCTATTTATATATCTGTAGAATTTACTAGAATATACGAGAATACAAATAAATAAATTACAATATTTCTTTCGTTACGTTATAATAAAGATGATTCATCGCTTAAAAATAATATTTTTCTACAAGGGCACATTATAATTTCTCCTAGTTGTTCGTTACAATATACTCAGTCAATTATGAAAAATTCCAAGCGCCAACAGGTTTATTGTTTTAATTACATAGGCGCGTAAAACAAGTTTAGTACTACCAATAACTCATATGTGTTAGCATAATATATAACAAACTCAGAACTAAAGCATACAATTTTTCCTAGTGACGCATCGGATTTTAGATAACAGTAATAAAATGAACCTCAACAAAAAATTTGGCAAAGATTTAAACATTTTTACAGAGACTAAACTTAACACTCAGCTGAAAGATTTTCCGAAAATGTTATTAAACAACATAAAAAAGTCTTCTTGAGTTTCCTAAAAAGGAGACAATATTTTTTATTGTTACTGATTTTCATTGTTTCAGAAAACTTAATTTTTAAGTTTTTAGCATTAGCAAGAAAGAAACAAATTTATTTTGATTTCATCAATATATATCGCTTTTCTCCAATATGACTATAGTTAGGTTTAAATTATTTTTGACAAACTTTATTCTTTGCCTATCTAACATATCGTAAGTTATACTTCTTAATTTTTTTTTCAACCAAAACATATATCTATCTATATATTTATTGATAACCGCATCATCTTTAACTAAAATAATGAAAACGTGTAAATATTTCGACAGGCTAAAATTTTAAAATTTCCTTCAGACAAAATAGAAAAATTAATCTAATGAATCAAAACTTACTCACATTGGAGTATTATTTCCTAACACTCTAGTACCTTGCCTCAAATAAGTTTTCTCCTTGGTTTTACTAATGATATCGATAAAACCATCTGATAGTGTTTGAGCTAGACGTTTTGTCAATTTTATAAAATTTCACCATAATCAGTTCTGTAGTTTTTTTCTAATACTTGGATGTCTTGACTGAACATTTCATTAATATCACTTAAAGTTTTCATATTTATTGCTGAAAAATGTTATTAAATAGAAAATTACTGTGATCACTATATCACTTTCAGAAACTACACGCTCGCAATATTTGATTGTTGCTTGATTATTTGATATATTGCTTGATTTTGAATAATAATAAAAAACGCGCACCTAGCTCCTGTCAAAGTGAAGACACGTCAATGCACACGAGAGCTGTTAAGGTTAAGCTCAAGCTCATATGTGTTAAGGTCAAAGTCCAGAGTGGGGGAAAATTGTAACCGGTTATTGCTCACTACTTTACATAAATTGAAAACATGATTAACGTAAATACCAAATCGAATAACAAAAAATAAATCCCTAATTCACTAGCATGGTGTAACTTTAAAAGATAATTTTTCATAAAAAAACGCAGACATTTTTGATGTTTTGCAGCTGTGTAAACGTAATGAAGAGTTTCAGTAATAAAACAATACGTTATGTTCAATTATTTATGTAATCATACAATCACTATTTTTTTCCTGTAATGATTATAACATATTATATTAGTAAATGTTCTTTTTAGGGCTACCGATTTTGGTGATTGTGCCTTGGGTTATTACTAGAATTTTAATAGAAGATACATTGTGTTGGACAACCAATGACAACATCCACGTATTTTTAATTATTATAATACCAACTTTTACAGCTGTATTGGTAAGTAATATATACACTACAGTCTTACTGTAAGATTTTTTTTAAATTATCTTGTTTTCTTACATCAAGAACTGTACATCCTGAAATTCAATTTCGTTTAAAAAAAATAACAATAATAAGTAGTCTGTTTAAAGGTCGTGAATCGTTTGTGTTGTATTATTTATATGAAGTTAGTAAACATACATTTTTTTTAGATTAATTTTGTACTGTTTATCATTATATCGACAGTCCTCTATAAGAAACTTAAGTCGCCAATTAACGAAGATTCCAGAAGGTATCTAAAATGGGCAAAGTCAACATTGGTCCTGGTTCCTCTCTTTGGAGTAAACTTTTCTGTGTTTTTAGTGTTTTATTTTTTGAATGAAAAGATTATCTGGTTGACAATCGATAGTTTCTTTGGAAGTTTTCAGGTACTACAGATTTTTTATAACTTGATGAAATATTAATGTGTGCAGTTATTTACATTTAATAATAGTTTCTGAACACACTTAATACCCTAGGCCTTATATAAACAATACATATTTTTAGGGTTTCTTTGTGGCTCTTCTTTACTGCTTTATGAACGGAGAAGTCAAGTCCGAACTAAAACCTTATGTTAATAGTGGTTTAATCTTCTTAGCTACAAACAACGTCACAAAATGCTGTTTTCCTAGACGACAGAAATACTTAAGGTATGTCGCTACTTTAAAGTTCATAATTTTAAATAGCAAGTAACCTTATATTATTGAATAAACTTGAAACCAAAATAAATAAAAAATCAACAAATTATTTACACATTAGCAATGATCTTATCTCACGCCTTATGAAGCATATTGTTTCTTAACCACTTTGATTTTCTAGCAGTAGAAACAAGGGAAGGAGGTGATGTCCTCCATCCAGGAATACATAAAATAGGCTAGGCTAATTAGTTTATCGTCGCGACTGTGCCTGTGACAGCAAACTGGCAGTTATTTCAAATAATATGAGGGTATAGATACAAAACTTACGTATTACTACTAAAATAAATAAACATTTACCTTTTATGGATATTGAGTGTGACTCCCCAGCATCCAAGGGGAATTTGTGTCAGACCAATAGCTACAACTGTATCTGTTAACTTTACTTTTTAAATTAAAGTAGCTTCCTCAGTAAAATCTATATTATACATAAATTCTTTTCAAAACTCTTCGCTCTGTGCTATGAACAACATCATGCTCATCACCTGTTCTGATTTAAAATGAAGAACAGAATCGATGAAGATCCTCTCTTTTGTAAAATATTGTTTTTCTGAGAAAACTACTATCAGTAGGTTGTGGGCCCCTACACCGTGGGAAAAAAACTGAAGGTCATGGGAAAATGTCGGCCTCCTTTGATATGTTGTCCTTGAGAATCCCCTGATACAAAAAGCACGATACAGTCCTTTCAACTGCAGATTTTGAAATAGGGCTTAACTCTCCTCCATTGCGAAAAGTGCAATTAAATAGCATTCAAACGTGATCAAAAGGCAGCTCTAGATCTCCCCAATCATGGATCATTAATAAAGATATTCTCTATCACTTCGAAAGCTTGATATACGCCATAATTTTTTAGCAAGATTTAGACGGTTACTAAATAATACAATCGGTAATGTTAGTATCAGGATAAAAGGATAGTGACAGGGACTCTTCCGAAAGTGATCAAATAAAAATTATTAGTAGAGTTATTTGAAAAGCAAAATATACAGAAAAATCGGGATTAAATTGAATTACTTTGAGTTAATGACAGAGGCACTTCAAAGTTAATCACAAAATTAGTTGGCACACATTAATTAACGCAATCGCAAATAATTTTTCTTATTGTTAGTGAAATTTAACAATTTTAGATCATAATTGATCTCATACTAATTTCCGGAAACATTATTCTACCAGGAAGGAAACATCAAATCCAATGATCTTGAAGGTCACGCTCTAGTTCAATATTAAGGTCACTACTCAATGTATCTCGTTAAAATCAATAACTTTTATCGATATAAAATTTTCTAAACAACTTTTAATCTCAAAGGTATCCATATCTTGTTTAAATTTCAATTAACTCAAAGTGACCTTTAAAGTTATGTCGAACCTATAATCCAAGTAAATATTTGGAAGTAAAATTTACTGTTCTCCCGATGTCAAAATAAAGTTGATTTCCAAATAACCATAAAGATAATTACCAATGTCAAATTTGATTTCATAATTAGATTTCTCATTGAAAATTACTTAAAAAATTACCTTGAGCTCCTTCAAAAAATTCTTACCCAAGGAAATATCCAACATGTCCGTTACTTTGTATGTTTTGTTCATATACCCTCATATGAACAGAAACATCTGTCAATTAACTGTTGCAGGCACAGTCGCCAACAGTATATTTTTGCTCATTTTCCCTGACCTATAATACAAACGATACAAATATTTAAGAACATTTTTGTAGCTCAGCCGCCGGCAGACAATCAGTGTGCACGACGATGTCTTGTAGCTCCCTCTACAACAATGGTGTTAGCCAGCGCAACAGCAAGACCAAATTTGACCAGCTGTCAAAAGTCAAGCTCACGAATCTCCACGCAGGTAAAAATAAGAACTTTTTCAGTTTTATTAATATAGAAAAAACAAAATACTAGCATCAATTTCTAGCAATTTTAATTATAGTTACTGAAAGTTGGAAACAAGTGACTTCTAAAACAAAATCAGTAGTAAAAACCCATCAGTTTTCGCCACTTGAAGCGCATTTCATTTAACTCTTCCTTTACCCTATCTCTCCAATGAGTTTGTTTGATTGCTATTTCAAAAATTCAATTCTGGGAAAATGTTTTTTTCAGAACCTCAAACAGTTACGTAAATGAAAAGTTTGAGCTAGTGTAAACGTTAAAAATTGCTAGTCAATATTTATGTATATTTTTGATTAGAAATAATTATATTAATGTAATAGTCACATTCTTAAATTTACAATCTTTTTTGTATTTAATGTGTCATATACATCCTACACAATTATAATTTTCAGTTATTTTCACTCGGTTTAAGATTTCTTTGGGAAGTGATCAGTTGCATAATGTTTTGAGCTTCTATGCATCTTTAGGTCTTATAAGACCAAAAACACCATTTTCTCTACTACCAACAACAACTAAACAACTATTTTTCTTATTTATTTATTTTTTAATTTGCAGAGAACCAAAAAGAACTCTTCATTTCGAATGACGTGCGACACTCCGTCCCAAAAACTGGTCAAAACGGTCACTTTGCGCCCAATCTGACATTTGTCCATGGAAGATACCCCATGAATATGACTACAAATGTAAGTTTTGATTTAAATATTTTCCAATCATAGAAATATTCCAATACTATCTAAAAAAATCCAAAAATTCCCCTATAAGTGTTTTTAGATAAAATCAATTCTATTCATTTCGCGAAAAAATCTATAAAACTTAATTTATCAAAATGTAACTTTCCGTAATTGTTTAAGATAAACGACTTTTTGATATATATATATATATATATATATATATATATATATATATAACCCGGAGACAAATTTGGAGTATACTATGGTTAATCCAGCTCAAAAAAATTATAATCGAAGAGGATGATTGAAATGTGAAATAGCACATCGTTATGAAGAAACAGAAACACAAACCAAGACATGTTTACTCAATAGCCGTATTTTAATTTATTAATCGATTACACTATATGACACTAATCCAAGATATTTATCGGAAAGCCATAATAAACATCAATCTGTCACTTACAACAATAGATCAAGTCCCAACACAAAAAGGAGTTCGCCAAGGTGATCTACAAAATTATTAATCATTACCCTCCGAGATATTTTCAAATGCAATAACTACGAAAGACTCTAAACAAATTAAAATATGCCGATGAAGTAATGTTAATAGTCCACATGATTCAAGATCTAAGAGAAAATTCAAAACGTATCAGACTATAAATCAATGTACAAAAGGCAATAAGAAGATATAATGAATATTGAAATGAAGGGAAACATCTCAAAATTGACAGAAGAATTTTCGTGGTTAGGTCAAAAAATCATGCTGAATAAAGACAATCAAGAAATCGAAATTAAGAGAAGAATAAAACATGGATTGGCTGCATTCGATAAAACCTATATTAAGGTATGCCACCCAAACCTGAATTATGACGAAAGGGAACATCGATCGAACAATTAAGACCCTAAGAGTCATGAACCATCAAAGGCTGCACACAAAACTAAAAGAAAGGCAAAGAAATCTATGAATAAGGGGAAAAATGGGAATGGCAGAAATAAGATAAAGATGCACAAGTTTAAAGTGACAATTCATTGGTCACAACGCCAAACAGATAAGAGGTGGAATGCACGAATCCTGGAATGGCGTCCCTGGTTAAGAAAAAGAGTGCGAGTCAGACCCCAGATGAGGTGAATAGATGGTATAAGGCGACCGCGCCAGACTTTAAAAGAAAACTCAAAATAGGAAGGAACTGGAGAAGTCAATATACAGACAGATAAATAGAATATACAACAGTAACTACTATTGTTGTAGTGTCTCTCGGTATGTTTTCAACATAAAGAACCTCCACTTTATTCTAAAAGACAGTTACCACGAACGTCCTAGATGAAAATTGTAGGTCTTTTCTTAAGGTCAAGAACCCTCATGGATTCATTACACGGACTCTAATTTTGTCTTAAGATTCCAGGAATGTATCCAAGTCTGATCGACCGCTACTATCTTAGAGAAAAAGTCGAGATCTACATCTAAAAATTCCATGAGTTTAAGAAACTTTCTGTCTAGGCAGATTTTGTTGGGTAGTCAATCATCTTGGAACTCACCTTACTGAAGCTTACCAATGACTGTTTTATCATGTAGATTATTAAAATGTTTGGTTTGATTATTTAATGCTTTGGCAATAATAGACATTTTCAAACGACGATCTTCATGAACCAATGTTTCCAATTTCCTGCAAACATCAGCATCAAAAAACCTTCCACTTCTTAACCACCTTTAATGGATTAAGCGCCCCATCGAAATGAAAATATGATAGAACATCGCCCGGCAGTCATTCGTTCCTGAACATCCAGTTGTGTTCCTTTGTTATAAATTTGATGAGACTGCGATGTTACAATTTCACAAAACTTATTTTTTCTTACAAAACACTTAAAAAACACAAAATAATGAATGAACTGAAGTCAAGTTTGATACACAAACAGATAAAGGTTGTCACCATTGAAAGTCACTAGATAATGCATACTCTGTCATTCTATCATGGCTAGGAAGGTATTTTTTCTGGTATTTCTTAAACGTAAATTTTGCCATATACATATTTACCCAATAATATTTTATTGATGAAACCTGCTGCGAGAGGTAATAGTTCACAGCATATCTTCATTCGTTGAATTATTCACCGTTTACCTGTAAAACATATCATCGTATTATTTGGGAATACTGAACATTTTTAAGTTGAAGAATGCAACCATTTTAACGTTGCTATTCTCATACGTTATCTACAAATACACCATATAACTATATATTTCATTTAAGGGAAAAAAATGGTCGAAAATTGATAGGTCTCTTAAAACTCCCAGTTAGTCGCCATACTTGTCAAACATAATTTGGCAACATGGCTTGAACTGTGACGCGTTGTTGTCGGGTGTCAAAATGTAAACAAACTTTGTCTATTGATAGAATGTCGACGTATTTGCCCAAAATGGGAAGCGTTTTATTAATTATGAAATATAACCTTATTTTTAATAGAGGATATTAATAAATTATACCTAAATTTATCAACTCCGTGAACTCAGGTATTCATTACAGGTATTAGAAATGGTTAGTTCAAGCTAGGACAAACTTTGTACATTGATAAAATGTTGGTGCATTTACCCCAAATAGGAACCGTTTTATTTAGTCTGTTTATTGAGATTTGAAATAAAACCTTATTTTTAATGGAAAATATTAATAAATTATAATTAAATTTGTCACGTCCATCAACTCAGATATTCACCACATCAGAGATTAGAAATGGTTAGTTTAGACCAGAACAAACTTTGTACATCGATAAAATATCGGTGTAGATACCCAAAATAGGGAGCATTTTATAGTCTATTTATTGACTTATGAAAGAGAACCTTATTTTTAATAGAAGATATTAATAAATTATAACTGAATTTATCACCTCCGTGAATTCAGATGTTCATGACATCAAGGATTGGAAATGGTTCGTTCAGGCCAGAACAAACTTTGTAAATTGATAAAATGTCGATGTACTTATCCAAAATAGAGCGTTTTATAGTCTGTTTATTGGGTTATGAAAGAAAACCTCATCTTCAATGAAAAATATTAATAAATTATAATTATATTTATCACCTCCGTGAACTCACATATTCACTACGTCAGTGATTAAAGATGGTTGGTTGTTTTATATTATTTTTTGGTTTTTGTATATTTGATCAAAACATTTTGCACTTTTTAAGATATGGCAATCAGGAAGATGATGAGAAAGTTAGATAACAGGAAATTAAAAAGAACCAAATATATTAAAAAACTAAATTCAAAGAGAAAAAGAATAAGAAACATAAATACAAAATCAGGTTAAAAAGATTAAATAAACTGGTGGGCGAAAAGAAAAGATTCCCCAAAAAGAAGAGTATAAATGTTGGATGAAGGACAAAATCTTACACCGGATGTAAAAAAAAAACTATTATTTTGAAAATACTATTTTGTTTTGAAAATGTTTAGTTAAAATATAAGCTCAAGCATAATACCATATAATTAGCATATGACAAATTGAAAAAATTACACTTAGAAAATTTAACTTAAATATTTTCTTTTATTTCGAGAAATTTCATGTACATTTTTTTACTGCAAGCCTCATTATAATTTTTGTTTTTAGCTCGATATTTCCTTGGCCAATGAAATAAGACCCCATCACTATTCTCAAAATCTGCCAACTTGCGAAGAAGAAGTCTCCATGCTAGGAGGAGAGAACAACTTGAAAAACAATCTCGAATTAGCTTATGAAAAATAAATAGTTGACAATTTAGACCTTTGTCAGCTTTAAAAAGCTATCAACCAAAAACTCACCTTCCACATCTCTATTTTTTTTATAAAACATAAAAAAGTATATAAATATATATAGAATTACTAGGAGCATTGTCGAATTTCATCAAGACTTGCTTTATTTCCAAGTCGGTGATCAAGTTATGGCGAGTCACATCACAAACAAAATATAAATGATAAATTCCTTAGCAGCTGTAACCTATACAGTGTAAAATTATTGGAATGAAGTAAAATGTCTTGGTTTTGTTCGACTATGCTAAAAGAGACTGAATTTTTAAAGATTTGTTTGCGTTGCAAATCCTTCATATATATATTTGCTATCAACATATGTTGCTATGATATAAGTAAGAGTTCAAATAATCTTATGTTATCGTTGATCCTGTTGACAATTAAATGAAACATTACTTTGTAACCACCACGGTATCTGCAAGAATTTCGATTCAAAATAACGTAAAAAAACGACGGACTAAAATATAAAGGATGCAAAATAACTCCCATAAAAATTTTGTTAGGTTATGTCAAGGCATTCCCCGTAGAATGAACATATCGTAAAAACTAAGGTAAGTTGTGTAGTCGCTAAATAACGTGATAATATTGTTATTTATATTTGGAAAAGTATTGACCTATAGAGTTTTATTTCTTGGTGTCAATACCAGTGGCAGTTTGTGACCGTTTAGAAAGGTAGTGTTAATCAAGGAATTTGGAAGGGGTAAAAGGAAGGAGAATACCCTAAACTAAATTTGGTTCCTCATGTAACTATGTACTCCCCTCAATGTGGCTATGCTGCACTTGCGCAGTAGATCAAGGGACGGGACTGGATCTGAGAAACCTCTTATTTTTGTTGTTATATTGAAAAATTGCAATTAAAAGTTCAGGTTATAAAACGACTAATGAAATAAACACTGCCTTAAAAAAATTTAAACATAATTCGAAATAAAATCTTATCTTATCTACAATGTAACTATATGTTACTCTTCCTTTATGTTATTATTGAGTAAAGTGTTTTCCATGTACCTTCTAAACTTTAAAATAATTAATTTCTGATTAATAAAAATGAAATGATAAAAACTATATACTATCGCAAACAAAACTTTAAATCGTCGATCTATTAAAAGATCTTCAGTCTAATCTTACATATTGATGTAATACAAAAAACGTAGGTACTTACCGAAAATAATGAATTTCTGGGATCGAACCAAGCGATTTACAAAACAATACCATACACTGATACATTTTTATAAATTAAAGTCTATACAAATGTCTTGACAACATACACAAATATAAGTTCCGAAATTTAACTAATGATACTGTACCGCACAACAAAGAAAATAAGCGTTGAGGACGATGACAAACAACCGCATTAAACATAAAGAATACGCCGTGACGCCGATCGTGTCGCAAACCCTGCTCTGGTTTCCCGTTCTCACATTGCTAACTTCATGCAACAAATTTAGTACGAAATGTCTTTTTGCGCTTGCTCCACATAACCAGTCGATGTCAATTTATGGCATTTATTTTCTGCATGGTGGAACACTTTTTTGGGCATTTAGCCTATTTTTGTAGTTTTCCATCCCCTTCCAATTTCCTTGGTGTTAATACGTGGAATAAAATAACGCCAACTATTTTTATCATTGCTATATATTTTAATCGAATTTGCGACTGCGAGATTTTTCTGTTTTTGTACTTTAAAAATCAGTTAATGACAGTCGTGATTTACTCTAGTCCACTGACCAACACCGATTCTATGCTATCCTTTTCTATTTGCATTGTTTAAACTAGTATAACATTGCTAATCGGTACGTCAACTGGAGAATAAAGTAACCTGGCAATAAATTACAACTATGAATTTCTGGTTGCCTAAACCATTACATTATTTTCAATCTGTAAATAATATTTAACAATATTTACCGATGAAAATAACTTTTTAAATCTAATTTTGTTGATATTAATTTGAAACTTCCCATTCATAGTAATTTTTAACACTTAAAAACATTCAAAGAGCCACCACAAGCATAAAAACTGTAACCAGAATTAAATAAAAATATTTGTGTCTGTCAAACATCAAAAAAGTCACTCCTTCAAAGATTATAAACAACGATAAAACAAATTTATTGTTGTTTAAATCAACTGGTATGATTGAAGGGTTATATATTTGTCTTGTCAAGATATTCTTTAAAGACCACTAGAAATTCCGCACAATTCTGAATTAATTAACATACGTTACTAGTTTAAACAAAAAATGGCCAATCTATCAGGTTTCACACAATCTGCAGGAACGAAGATGAAAAGAAGTCCTCGACTTCAACTATTAATTAAATTGAGAGCGAATATTCATTATGTTGTTTAACTGTCAATAGTGTCAACACTCAAATCAACTATAATATGTTATTATTATTAAGACGAGATTGCGAAAATATTTCACAATTTTTACGTGTTAATTTCAAATTTTTTGGCAAAACAGTTTTTCATGTATCGTAAAAATCATTCAGCAATTATTTGTACAAAAAAATTAAATTGGCAGAAAAATATAACACAAGTAAAACCTACATGTGATAATAACAACATGAAATTTTGTTCTTAGAATTAAACCTTGTTGTCTTATCTAGGTTTACAAGGTGGTTCGATATTCTGTATTTGGTAGCTCATCAGGCTTCTGTTAAAATACCATTATGCACACTCTGGCAGATTATTATTATTACTAAAAAATTCACAGCAAATCAGAAATATTAAAGTTTCTAAAAAATATACATAATTTTAGTAATCCATCATTGTTAAAATGACCATTTAATTGAAATATATGTAAATTATAAACATTATTTTAGATAACCATCGCAATCATATAAACACTCAAATTCAGAATTAAGAAACACCCTGTATCATTAATATTTTAATAGATATTAAAACATGTTTTAAAGAGGCAAAATAGTGACCAAAAACCAAACTAGAATGATATATGCAATGAACACTAGGGTTACTATTTTATCCAGATGGAAAGTTCAAAAGCATGTAAGAATGTTATTGGTAATCAACTGTACCTACCATACTCTTTTCGTACCAAATGGCCATGGCTTCTCCTTTTCATAACTTAAATATTCATACAAGAAAATTTCCCCATAAGATAGTAGTGAGAACTCCATAAAATATGTCCAAAGTTTTTCAAGACAGACAAGACAACCTGTACAAGCAAAACGTAACATATCCAACTACTTTCTTGGGATAATATTTGATAGATCAATTAAATATAAAAACATTTCCATTTTTAATTAGAGAGATTTGTAACTAAAAGCTGCCTGGTGATTATCATAATTTTAACAATATTTCTGCATACATTTTTTTAAACAAATAAGTCTCCAATCCAATTATATTAATATATAAAAAATAGATCTAATTTATCTAAAAAAGGTCATTCAGAAAACTATTACATGTCAAATTTTATTCGCATGAATTATTGTAAAAAATATTTAAAATAATATAATATAACCAGAAGTAACCGTGAGGACTGCAGGAGTAATTTTTGGCAACTAAGATAGTAACAGTAGTTTTCATTGTGTGTGTTACTATGTTAAGATAAAAAAAAAAGTATAAAAATATATTAGAGCTACTTGTAATCACTATGTGATACTTTTCTACATATTATAAATTTACAGTATACTAAATATTTTAATGTAGATTTAAGTAAGTGTTAAAAAAATGTTTCCTATCTTCAGTGGCGGCGCGTTCATAAGTGCTGCGGAGCTGCAGAACACACATAATTTCGACAAATTATATATTTTTTAATGTAGTGTATCCCTAAACTAAACAATAAAAATATTAAATTATTTCTCTAATAGCATTGGCAAAATGGCAAACAAAACACCGCAAGTTTTCCGGCCTGAACACTCGAGCGTAGGGCCGCCGCTTACGAGCCCGCCGCGGATTTGGGTTCACAGCTAATGATTTCTGAAAACAAAGCGAGTGATTGGTTTAACGCTGCACGTGGCTTAATACGGCGATTTATGGAAAATTTGCGGCTGCAGGACGGCAGCACCCAGCAGTGGTTTTGTAATTTTATATGCGCGCGGCCGGCTATTTGTTTTGTCCTGTTGTTTTATTTAGTTTAATTATAATGAATTCGATCGAGTTTTTGCAGAGTCATAGTTTTAGCTCTTTGGCATACGAGGACAAAATTAAAATTAAAGAACTTGGTCGATCGACACCACAATTAAACATTGAAATTAGCGGTTCAAGTCGAAGCAAAACATACAAACGCCAGTTTAATGACACGGTTTATAACAATACAAAGTGGTTGTGCGGTTGTGACAAAAAACACGCGCTTTTTTGTTTCCCTTGTATTTTGTTTGGAGGTGACAAATCGTGGACAGTTACGGGTTTTAGAGATTTGGGACATTTAAGCCAAAACATTAAACGGCACGAAGGAACACAGAAGCATATTTCCAATACGGTAAGCCTGGCATTATTAGGAAACATAAACATCCAAAAGCAATTGGATAATGCCTACTGGATTAATGTAAAACGGCACAACGAACAAGTTGATAAAAATCGTTATGTGCTATCGCGTATTATTGATTGTATAAAATTTTGTGGAACGTTTGAGTTAGCCCTCCGTGGCCACGATGAAAGTGACGAGTCTGATAATCCCGGAATCTTTCGTGGATTGGTGAATTTTAGTGCAGATCTTGACAACGTTTTCCAAAAACATTTAGAATCTGCTACGTTATTTAAAGGTACATCAAAGGACATGCAGAATGAACTATTACAATGCATGCTGGAGGTATGTAGAGAAAAAATCTCTGATGAAATAAATGAATCAAATTATTTAGCAGTTCTGGCAGATGAAACTAGTGATGTTGCCTCAAAATTTCAAATGGTGGTCGTTTTACGATATGTACATCAAGGAAGCCCAGTTGAAAGATTTTGGGGTTTTATAAATCCTGAGCAACATGACGCTCAATCTTTAGCAGCCTGTATTAAATCCGTTATAGATCCATTCTTAACGAAAGATTTCAACAAGCTGATTGCACAAACCTACGATGGCGCTGCTGTTATGAGTGGCAGACATAGAGGAGTACACACAGTAATCAAGGAAAAATATCCCCAGGCACATTTTGTTCACTGTTACGCTCATCAACTCAACTTAATAATGGCCCAGGCAGTGTCTCAAGATACAAAAGTGCGGGTATTCTTTTCAAATGTAGATGACGTTGTAAATTTCTTTTCGAATTCTCCTCAAAGAATGGATGTGTTAAACGAAGTAGTAGGGAGAAGATTACCACGCGCCGTTCAGACTCGGTGGAATTTTAAAAGCAGAGCAATAAACGTTATTTATGAGCACAGAAATTCTTTAATAGAATGTATGCAAGAAATTCAACGGAGGTTTGCTAATAGAATAGTCGTAAGTCAGGCAGTTGCTATAGAACGTTCGCTTAATGATGAATCATTTCTGTTTTGGCTAAATATTTTTCATCATGTTATGCCGCATGTTGACATTTTATATAACCAACTACAAACAAGGAAAGCCGATTCGGTAGAAATTAAAAACTGCGTCGATACTTTTGAAAAGTGTATCCAAGAGTTGAGAGATAATATTGACGGGGTAATAGACAGAGGAAATCTTCTCAGACAGGATTTGGAGCCCACTGTTAAACGAATTTGTCTTTCAAAAGAGAACCTTCGTGCGGCAGCATTAGAAGTTTGCGACACAATAATTCATACTGCCAAAACTAGATTTGATTATGTAGATCATTTAGCAGTCGCGACGTTATTTACATCTGAATTGTTCGAGAAGTTTTCAAAAAAATTTCCAGATGGGATATTAAACTCTGTGCTAACTATGTACCCTTTATTTGAACTAGAACGCCTAAAGACTGAACTGTCCATAATTTACATAAGGCCAGATTTTAGGAATCTTAAAGGGGCAGTAGCATTTTTAAATTTACTTACATCTAACAATTTGGATGAGTCTTTCAAAGAAACTGTCAAGTTATTACAAATAATTATAACTATTCCTATGACAACGGCAGAGGCAGAAAGATGTTTTTCTACTTTAAAAAGAGTTAAAACTTTCCTACGCAATACCATGGGTGAAAGTAGATTATCCGCACTTTCTATGCTGTCAATAGAAAATGCCTTTATTAGAAAAGACCCCAATTTTAATGAGAAAGTAATTGAGAAGTTTGCAAGAGCTAAACAAAGACGTATTGATTTGATATATAAAAAGTGAACTTTAGATTTTTTTAAACGTTTAAATTTTTGTTGTTGTTTTTCGTTTTTTGACATTTATTGCCCCTTATATTCAATGTGCTACCAGGTTACCACCTGCGACAAAAGGATTGCATGTTGCATGTTTGTACCTTGTACCAGAGCTTAGAAGGAATACAGGTAGGTCTAATAATTCTTTTTTTGCTTTGCGTATTTCGCGTATTTTCAATGCAGA
The DNA here is from genome assembly GCA_034092305.1 of Diaprepes abbreviatus. Lineage (NCBI taxonomy): Eukaryota > Metazoa > Arthropoda > Insecta > Coleoptera > Curculionidae > Diaprepes > Diaprepes abbreviatus. The sequence goes on from JASJET010000129.1 coordinate 9,453,881, forward strand.
ACACACCCTTGAACATCCCACACGCCGCCACTGCCTATCTTCAATGCTATTTACAACTTTAAGAAAAAAACGATCGCAGATCTAAAATTCTCATGTCTACTTAAAATAAGAATAAGGAGGCGGTTAGAAAATAGAGGAGATTGAAATATTTTAAAAACTGAAGCTGTAGAGTAATTTTTCATGGCAAACACAATGTTTTTTATGTATGAAGGAAACCACCAAATCTTAAATACAGAGTATAGATTTCACCGTATTTCTTGTCATTTAATTAGTTCTAAGGTAATGCTCAAATACAGCAAGGAATGAGAATAATCCTTTAGAAAACTTTTAAAAAATTTATGGGTATGTTTTTCTTAGTTAGAATATCTAGATATTATCCTAAAACCTGATGTAATGGAAAAATGTTTCCTTCAAGATCTAGAATTTGATGGTTTCCTTTCTAAATGTGCGCCACATATCTGTTATACAAATATAGAAAAAATGTGTACCTGGTTATAATAATTATGATTATTTCTGTTTTAAATGTGTGTATTTCTAATAAAATATATAGATATATCAAAAATCATTAAATTGTTGTTTTATTTTGGAAACTTACTTATTAATAATAACAATAAACAATAAAAAATATAACTATTTTACTAAAAAACACAAAAAAAAATCAGCAGCAGGTATCTCTTCCATTTAAAACTTTACAATTTATAACCAATAACTATTACAATCATCTATCTATAAGACTCGTTTAAAAAGAATATATAATAAATCTAAATAAAATCGTCAAAAAAACTCCAAGATTATAAAATAGAGATTTAGAACTAATAGAAAAAAATCATAAAAGATATTAGAGATAAAATTTTTTTTTACATAATATCAAAACCTGTAGCACACAAAGAATCAACAAATAAAAACTTTTCTTAAGCATTTTCTTCACTGTAGTCTTCAAGAACACTATTCCAAATGACTGCAATTTCTTTTCCAAAATCAATTTCCGACAGTAGTTGGAAGACATAATTGAGTCAGTTTAATATATGATCCCCACTTTTACTAAAAGATCTGCTTCTTTCCTTCATATGCATACCTGAATGACCTGAAACCCACAAGAATCTGATTGTGCAGTTATTATTTATAAAGCTGTCAAGAATATCCTTGCATTCGGACACCGGTCGTGGGTTACAACATTGGATCTTTAGTGCCAATATTTATAATCTTATTTCTGCTTACGTCTTCGATACAAAGAGGGCTACATTACAGAATAACATCAATTTCTGCTTGAAAACCCGTGGTCTGTTGTTGGAAAAAGTAAGGCTGTCTGACCTGTGCTCTTCTTCCTGTCTAGGTCCTCCCAGAACATGGTGTCAATGTATTTTTACCTTTATATTGAGCACACCATATAATTTGTCCTTTCAAGGTGGGATTTTTACAAATTTTGGATTTTTTGTTATGTGCTTTGGAGGATCGTTGCCGGGTCGATGCTACACGCCGATTTTCTAAAGGCATTTGACAGGATGAATCATACTTGTCTCTTGATTAAATTGAAATCTATTGGTATTCAAGATCCGTTTCTCTCAAGGATGCAAAGCTATCTAACGGAGAGAATACAAATTGTGCGATACAAGAATTTTCACGTGAGTACACTTGGCTCCTCTTCTACTCAATGCACTTGGTCCCTCTTCTACTCAACTTGTTTTTGAATGATGCTGTTGAATTGTCTTCACACGGAACAGCATTGCTTTTTGCTGACGATTTAAGTGCATTAAATCTCAACACTACTAACAGATTGTAACTTAACATCGGAAAATGCGATGCAAGTTCTGTAGAATGGCTATAATCAAACACAATTAAAAAATTGATAGAATATTTGATATTTGTGTAATATTGGATAGTCAATTAACCTATAAAAAAACATATACATAATATCGCAAATAAGGGAGTGAAATTAGTTGGGTTTGTTAAATGATATGTCTCACTTCAACGATGTCACTTGCCTTAAAAATATTTATTGCAGTGTTATGCATTCTGTATTGGAATATGCCTCAGCAATATGGTCACTTTTGTACAATGTGTACAAATTAGAACTAGAAATTTAAATAGTACAAAAACGCTTCTTGTACTAGTACTAGATGTGTAGGCTATAATTTAGATATCTCTAAGGAAAATATCAACTAGCCTCATTTACTACTCCAATTAAATTTTAAACCTCTTAAGAATACTTTGATGATACTTTATATTTTTAAATTGTTTATAGTTTAAATGATTCTCCGGAATTACTAAAGCATATTGGTTAAAATGTGCCTCAAAGAAATGTTATACGAGTTGAAGTGTTCACTGTGGACACTTATAAAACCAACTATTCCCCCTATTTCACACTAAATAATATGTGCATTCTAGCCAAGTTATCACATGATTGTGTTGGTTGAGACATCTCTAACATGTTCTAAAACAGTTTCAAAAACTTTTTAAAGAGATATTTGTAATGTAAATTTTATTTTGTCCTTATTCTTTGTGTAGTTTTAAATTGTGAACATGCTGCATTTAAATATTTACTTTGAATTTGTTTGTTTATTACTTGGAAAATTTGACCTATTTGTAAATTACAGTGTTGTAAATTTTTTTATTAATTTAGCTATTAAAACCCACAATGTGACTACACAGAGTATATTTTGGCATATTTAATATTTTCTTCATAGTTATTTAATTTATTTGCTGGTATCCATTAATGCAGATCTTAATAGGTAAAACTTCAAATAATAAATTAAATTTGTTTAATAACAACTTATTTACACTTAAAAACATAAATTAGAAAATGTTAGATCCAACAATTCAATCATTATCACTGTCCATTTCTTCATCAACATCATCCTCATCTTTACTTGAAATCTCCTCGAAACCTTCTCCTTTTGTCCAACTTGATTTTAATATCAATTTAAAAGTTGCTAATCTGTATTCTAATAATTCTAATATTTTTGCTTGTTCCGGAGTCAATACATTTCCTTCTTTACATACTTCAAAGTCTTTCAGCAATGTTACAACACCTAAAAAATTTAAATGTATATTCGCTTTTGTAAATGTATATTCAGTTCAGCCTGTAAATTTGTAAGTTTTTTTTATATAGTCAGTTTTTTTAGTTTTAACACAAGACAACTGATAAAACAATTTATATAAGAAGTTACGACATTAGAATACCCTGCTTTGCTGAATATGAAAGCAAAATATATTTCCCTCATAAAAACCTACCTCTTTCCAACTTTGTAGGCATTCCTAACTGCCTTAAATATGGTTCAATTGCATGTGAAAACTGTTTTAATGGTCCCTCCTTTAAATTAACTGTTTGAGTTGCTTTAAAGCCTGACCGTGCAAAATCCTCAACACCATAACTATCAAACCATTCCGTTACTTCGTCTTTTGTGCAGTCTGTGAATAAGAGCCCACACTGACCTTTAAGAGAACTCGCTAGCTAAAAAAAAATATGTCAGACATTCTTATAAAATTATTGAACTTGAAGTCTAATTAACCTTATGTAAATCATCTTCTACTTCTTCTTCTTTAGTTCTACCCAATCCTATGGCTATAACTTTATTTTTTCCAAAGAAAAATCGGCTTGGTTTCCACTGTTCTCTAACTTCCTTCATTTTTTCATTTCTCATATTTTTGAATGTGAACAAATATATACTTTTATATTTCTCAACACAATTTCTCACATCGTCGACTATTTTCTGCTTCAAAACGAGCCCCTTTTTGTCGGTTTTTGTTAAGGAAACTGAAAATAATGTGGTTTTTTTATAGGTTATGTTCGGAAAAACTCAATGCATTTTAATATTTAATTGAATATAATGCAGCAAACTTACTTTTTTTATCCCTCTTAGATTTCGGCATCCTAAAGTATACAAATAATACCCAAAAACTTTATAAAACCAGAATATTTTCTTTAAAAAAAAAGGCTTTTAAAATATAAACATAACCCCACCACGTGCGAATCTTAAAAAGTTCCAAAAATACCTGATAGATGTCGACAGCCCGATCGATTTATTACTAACGGAACCGGTAACTCGTACAGCTCAGCGTGTATTTTTAGATGCCTATATTATAAACTCATAGGAAAAATTATACCTTACTTTTGTTATGGGACCCCTCGCTAAACTAAGTAATGTTTAACTTTTTAGAAACGCAACGCAATTTTTGAACGATAAAGAAGATACCTGTTCCAATTATACAAACTATTTTATAGACAGCTCATCAAGACATAAATGAATCTGTGATAAGTAGGACAATATTTCTTTTGGAAATATTTTGACCATGAGTAATAGCCCTAATATTTGATACATCCTTCGCCATGCTTTAATGAATTTACAAAATTTCGAAAAGTCAGTTCTTTATCTCTACAACTAATGAATGTCTACCATCAGATCCAAATATATTTATTTTGATCTCGTACAGCAAAGAATAGAATTCACTTGAAATAATTTAAGTGCAAATGCAATGTGTCGGTATATCAATTGGTTCTGTAGAAAATATTTTGCACCAACATTTGTGTATGAAAAAGAACTGTGTGCCAGATGGGTACCGCAATTGTTGCCAACTGTGAAAACTCAGTTGAAAGATCAATTCTGAGCAGTGTTTATCGATGATTAAACGTAATCCAGCAGATTTTTGGCATAGATACATGACTGTGGATGAGACCTGGATCCACCACTACACGCTTAAGTCGAAGCAGTTATGAAAACAGTGAAAGACGTCCGCTAAGAATGCGCAAAAAAAGACGAAAGTTGTTTTGTCCGCCAGAAGGGTTATGGCCACTGTTTTTTTTTTTTTGAATTCTCAAGGCATAATATTTATTGACTATTTAAAAAAAGATCAAGCAATCACGATTGATTACTATGCTTAACCACTTGGGTGAAGAAAAAAAAAAACGTCCAACACTACAACGCAAAAAAGTCCTTTTTCATCAAGACAGTACTCGAGTTCACACTTGTACATTTGCAATGTAAAAATTAAATGAATTACAGTTTGAATTAGTACCCCGTCCACCTTATTCACCAAATTTGGCACCTACTAACTTTTCCTTGTTTCTAACCTAAAAAAGTGGCTCGGAGGGCAGATATTTTCATCAGATGAAGATGTTATTAGGGCTGTAGAAGAGTGATTTGAGGATTGGGAAACTTCCTACTTTTCAGAAGGCATAAAGAAGTTGGAATACCGCTGGACCAAGGGTACAGAGCTCCAAGGAGACTATGTCAAAAAAAAAAAAGTAAATGGTTTTAGTCCTCTTTTACTTTACTTACTGAACCACCCTCGTAGAAGAGGAGTGTATGTATAAATTTAAAATAAAATGTTTTAGAGCATTAATCTCGTTATTTTATAGCCACACCTCATATTAATCTGAAACAATTTCGTGGACAGAGAGTCCAGGCATTCCAAACACAGCAGGAAACATCCGCCAGATGTGAACAAGTATAGTCAAATATCTTAGAATACTTATTAAGTATAGGTACTAATCCGGCATAATTTGAAGTGGAATTACCCTGGAAAAATATTTACCTCAATATCTAGAATATTTAAATTTGATGGTTTCCTTTTTAAATGTACTCTACATATCTGTTACAAAGACAGGGTTATAATAATTATGTTCATTTCTGTTCTAAGTGTGTGTATTTCTAATAAAATATAAATAACTCAAAAATAAATAAAGTGTTTTATTTCAGAAAACTTATTAGATACAAAAGAACTTTTAGTAAAAATAAAAATAAATAATTACAAAATAAAATAAATGTAGCAATTATTTCAATAAAAAATCACAAACAGATTCAGTTGGTATCTCTTAGATTTAAAACCTTACAAAACTCATAATCAGAAACTATTAGGATCATCTATCTATAAAACTTATTTTAAGAACATTTGTATAAAACCAGAATTTAAAGAAACAAAAAATACATATAGCTAAAAATCTAAGTCTTTCACTCCATATCAGAATCTGTACTACACAATGATTCGACAAGCAAACTTTTTTCTTGGACATTTTCTTCATTACAGTATTCAACATTTAAACAATGATCCAAATGACTCTGCATCTTCGTTTCTAAAATCAGTTCAAGGCAAAAAGGACAGTTATAACTATCATTTTTCTCATCTTTTTCAGAATTGTCAGTAGGTATTTCACATTCTTCTTCAATATCAGTATTACTACTCACAAAAACATTATTTATGCTCATGCATTCTTCTAAATGTGAATTCAATTCAGATTTCAAAATTTCTTTATTACACGCTAAACACAAAGTCTTGGTGTCTTTAGAACTTTGTCTATATTTATCGTCAAATTCATCACACATTTGTAATATACACTTTTCTACATGAACGTCGTATTTTTCTGGAGATAGTGCCTCCTTACATACTGGGCATTTTTTGCTTTCTCCAACACTATCACAATGTGTCAAATCTATTACATTTCTTTCTCCACAAAGCCCGTTATGTTTTTCATAAGATGACGCCTCAAAATTCTGGAGACAGGAGGGACACCGTTTCAAATTCGAAAATACATCGTCCCCAAAATCATTATCAAAGTGTTTTTCTGAACACTCCGAAACATGCCTTTCAAAGTTGGAGATACACACGTTAACACCACAGATGAAACATTCTTTGTTATCTTTATTTTGAGATTCTAAACAACTATCTACATGAAAACTCAGTCTTTCTATGTTAAACATTTTTTTACAAATGGGACATTCAGCCTTGTTAGTACTATCACATTCTGGAAAACTGGAGCTCGAAAACTTGGGGAATTTTTGAGAATGAGTGGGTTGATTTGTATTAGATCTTTTAGTACCAGTACTCTTGTTTCGATTGTCATTTTCAAATTTCTTAATCCAATGTTCTCTTACTGTCGAGTAATTGGGATTACTTGAAGAAGAAGAACTAACATTACTTAGTTTCCTCCCAGTACCACTAAAAGCTTGAACACTTGAAGTATTAGTACTATTTTTTAATACATTACCACCTTCAGAGCCCTCCATTTTACTCTTACCACCTTTGTTAGTAACTACAAATGTGTTGCTCCCAGAATTTTTTACAGCTCCCTTAATCCCTGACATACCACTGGATTTTTTAGCTGCACCAGATTTATTAGAATTTAAGTTTGTAAAACCGAAGATATTGCTGGTTTTTGATGGTATTACATTGCTAACTTGAGGGCTACTTCCTGAATTTTTAGGAACCGTGTGAATATTACTTATTACTGAACTAACACCTTCAGAACTTGACTGAGTAGAATCAGGTGAAACTTTGTTTTCTTTATTATTTTCATTAGGTTTTGGATCTTGAATTTTACTATTAGTAGGAAGATAATTTCGAATATCATTTCTGGGATCTGGTGGTTTAGGTAGATTTCCTTTTTTCTTATTGACAATTCTTGTGTCCCGTTTTTCTGGACTCTTCACCTACAGAATAACTTTTGCTTAATAGATAATTACCAATTATAGTGTTTGACAAGCACATATAAAAATATTATAAGCTGAATAACAAGCATATAATTATTTAGTTAATTTGCCTCACAAAAACTACCATCATGCAAAAAGAAGTTGGAATTGTAGACATTTTCATATATAGGGTGTCCCATGTTAACTTTGACTCTTAAAAATTATTGCAGAAATGGAAAGCAGGAAAAAGTATCTGTCATATGCTAGATTTAGAAGTCATTTGAAGGTTAAACTGACTCTAAAAAACGCAAAAAGCTTATAAACCGAACAACTTAATGACAATAGACATAAGTCCCTTTATGTTGAAAGGGCTTAACGTTTATAACCTTGAAGCTGACCTTGAACTTGTATTTCAAAGTCAAATTTACTTTTTTCGAATAGGAACCCCCATTTTTTTTATTGCAAAAATGAAAATTAGACAAAATTTACCCTCCAACGATATAAGCATATCATGCTTTTTTCGCATCTAGAGGTCATTTGAAAGAAAGAAAAACGTATAGTGTCTTAGAAACCAAATGGCTTAATGATAAGGGACATATGTTTTTTTATTTTGAAAATACTTGGCATTTATAACCTTGAAACTGACTGGCTTATGTTTCAAGGTAATTTTTTCCAAACAGGAACTCCTTTCAGTCAGGCAAGTGTGACTGACCTTTAAATAACTTCTACATGTGAAAAAATCATTTACCATATTTATATCGTTAGACGGGAAATTTTTCCTATTTTCCATTTCTACAATAAAAAGTATTCAGAAAAACAAAGTTGTTCTTGAAAATCAAGTCCAAGATCAGTTTCAAATTCATAAATATTAAGCCGTTTCAACACAAAAAAACTTATGTCTCCTATCATTAAGCCCTTTTCGCGTTTTTCAGTCAGACGAGGAAGATGTGAAAAAAATATGACATATTTATATCGTTGGACGGGGAAATTTTCCCTGCTTCTCATGCAATAGAAAATTGAGGTGCCTATTCAAAAAAAAAAAGATTGACCTTGAAATGACCTTAATATACAAGTCCAAAGTCAGTTTCAAATCATAAACGTTCGGCCCCCTTCCAACAAAGAAACTTTTCTCTTTGTTTTTTTTTTGGAAAATACTTATTTGCCAAGATTTTTGAGTGTCAAAATTAAAATGGGACTCCCTGTACATTCAAAAATTTAAATAAACTGAAACACTTGTAAAATCGGTAGAAAACCACATTTACGTGTTCCAAGCACAAAGAGAGAAAGGCTTTAGCTGATACTAATCCAAATTAACTACATCCAACTTCCTTGCTTCCTTAAAGAAAGTGCAATAACAACTAACAATAAACATTAGTATTTAATTCATTATCGTTAGTCGAAAACGAAAATTATGTGCTCCCTTAAAAAATTGCTCAAAAAATAAAATTACAATACTTAGACTTGAAAAATAAAAAAGAGGGAATGGAAATCCTTATTCATGCACATAGAAGTTGAAACTCATGCCAGGTCTTTGGTTGTATAAATTAAATGCTGATTTAAACCAGTGTTTAAAAGAATTTGGTACATCCTATAACAAAGGTACAAATAAGTACAGTAATGAAAACAACACAGGCCTACAAAAAATGAGGTCATGATGGTTATTGGGCAACTTTTCAAAGTAATACGTTGAGTAGAATCTGAAGTCGAGGTCAGAATTGACCCATCTCATCAGAATTTTTAGATATTTGAGGTTATACCTAAAGTCCACAATTTCTGTTAGTGACTCATTTAATACTGGTCATCAAAGCGACGGAATAAACATCTCATACTACTATAAATAATTTAAAACTTTCCCGCTCTATTAACAGGGCAGGGACTAAAAACTTAAAATGCATTGTTGTCATATTTCACAAGCCTTAAATAGCAATCAGGAGATGGCATTTAAAATGGCAAGGTGATACCGACCAACGCGTACTTGGTTTCTTATCAAGGATAATGGATGTGGCTTGAAAATAAGTGTCCCACCTGGGTTTTCACATTGAATATATTATTGATTCATGGATAGTTTCTATGAGTTCGCATACTACTCTTACCCTTTAAAATAGCTTTTTAAAGCGTAAGAGTAGTATTTAATGATGCCACTAGAAAAAAATACCAAAAACAGTTTATGCATCCCGTACATAACTTCAAAAATAGACAAAAAGCCAATTTTTCAAGAAGATAACCTCAAACATCTCAAAATCTTTATGTGATGGGCCAATTCTAACTTTGATTCAGATTCTACACAGTAAATTATTTCGGAAATAACCCCCAGCTGCTCAAGAACAGAAGGCCGGTGTAATCTAAATGAAGAGTGTCTCACTATGGGAATACACAAATGGGGAAAGTTCTAAGTTACGGATCTCTTGGAAATTTTTAGAATGCCTCAAAATTTTTTTACAATTATTTAAACTATGGGTCTATAGATCACTAAAGACATTTAAGGAATTTTCATAGTTTTCTTTGATTTTTAGGATATTTGTGGATTTTTCAAAACTTCTATAATTTCTGGAATTTTTAAAGGTTTTTCAAAATTTTTGGCATTTTAAGAAATGTGAAGATTCAGGATGGAGATTAAGGATTTGAGAATTCTTACAAAGAGTTCTAGAAATTTCTGTAATACAGAATTATTTAATATTTTGCCCATTTTAACACACATTCTACACACCTCCAACTTATATGATTCACCAATCAGTTAAATATTACCTTTTTGAATATTTTCCAACAATTTCTACTATTGCATCTTACTAAAAATTATATACATATGTACAAAGAAAAGAAAAAATCAACCTACCTTAATAAATGTTCCTCCACAATTCCTCATATGATCAGCCCACCAGCGATCATTAGGCCCAGGAACTCTGTTGGTAGCTCTCCTAATCATGCCAAAATAAGGCTTTCGAGTTTGACATGGTCCATCACAGCGCCACCAATGTTGCTGGTATAATCTTACTTCATCATGAAAATCATGGTAGACCGTAATATTTGTACCTAAATTATAATAAGAATAAAAATAATAGGATGAAAGCAATAATATAGTTTTCATATACCAAAAAGTTTTTGAAATAACCACAAAATAAAGTTACCTGCTTCGGCATTAATCCTATACATATGCTGGTGAAATTTTGGTCCGTGCCCATCTCGATCTCTATCATTGTCTGTCACAAAGAGGTAAGCATGTATCATTTCATGAAGAAGTGTCTCAACCAGATCTTTACGTGGCCTTAGTTTTAGAAGAGGTTCACTTAAAGTTATTGAGCACATACCTCCTCTACCTATAAATAAAGTCTATATTATATATAAAACATTAAATAATAATTAAAGTACATAGAAGGACAAATTCATAAAAAATAAAAATTAAAGCTCCAACTTAAAAATTCTCAGTTCTCCAAAAGTTACCTTGGTATGAACAAACACCAGCACAGCTAACCATTTTTTTACTCCATGAAACTGTTACAGATCCTAAAGTATTCCAAAAAAATTTCTGATTAAAAGCCATGAACAGGACATGTATGTCTGGTGTTGGGTCAATAACTTCCCAGGATGGATCAACAAGGCATTTTGAATTGTTAAGTTGTGTCGGAGCTTTATAAACCAAGTTGTTGGCGGGAAGTTCGATCTCTGCTTCTGCTTGAAACTGCTGTTGAAGTTCAAAGGCTAGCTGCTGATCAGAATCAGTATTTTGTTTATTCTTATGCTCTTGTTCAAATTTGTACTGGAGCAGAAGAGCCATTTGATAATCTACTTCAGACATTCTAAAAAGAACGATATTTTTTACACTGAAAGAGCTCAAAGGAAAAATTATGCTTTTTCTACGCAATTTCTACTCACATGATAATAATGCTCCTCTTTCTATGACCGTTATAATTGTAAAAAATACTACGAAAAGTTTGCTAACTCTTTAAACTGTTATCTCCTGTCCGCAGCTCTGCTTTTGGTTTATATATAGCACAAAACACGAAATATAATAGATATATAAATGACAGCCAAGTCTCAGAATAAAAAAAGGTTAGTTTCGCGAGTTGACAAAAAATACAGACCGTTGAGTTTTATCTATTGTTTGTATGGCTACTGCGACTGAGACAATTTAGCCAGCTTCTCCCTTCTCCGTTTCGCGCTAATACTCTCTTTGTGCGGAAACCGTTCAGGAAAGTTGACACGTTAACCGGGTTTGGGAAACCGTTTGCCAAGTTAAAAAAAAAACAGGATTATTGGTCTGGTGTGTAACCGACTACAGCAAAACGTCATATCCATCTAATATGTACATATTTCATACCGATTATTTCGCTTCAACGACTAGATGCAGAGTTAATCGCCCCTCACAGGTTCACTTTCACTGCACAAAACATAGATTTTTGTGGCGAAAACTGACTGCTTTATTTAAGACTTGCAACGAGCGTTCCCTCCTTACCCGAACGTTCCATCCGAACCACGGTCTTCCTCCCACACAACTACACAACGTTTTTTTCTTGCTTCTTAGGAAACGTATTGAAAATTTAATTACCAAAAAGGGAAATCCGAGAGTTGAGTTGGCTGCAGTTGAGGCTTCATCTATTGGCAGGAATCCAGTTTTTTCTGTTCCTCGTTAAAAGCTTGTTACCGAGAACTCTTGGGAAAGCTAAGACCTTTTTCGATTTAGGCTTTGACCATACTCTTGAATGATCGAAAAGTATAGGGCTATTCATAGAAATCCTGGATGGCGAATAAAGCCTCCGAAAATCGTGATTATTCCGAAACATAATATTTGTATATGTTACAACTCTCGAACATACACTACTGGAAGCAGCCTTGCAATGGATTGCAGCTTTACACGGCAAAGAAAAAGAGAGGGCAAATATGAGGAGCCTCTATCTCTCTCAATCTCATAATTTCGAAGCGCCTGCCTACGAATGACTGCTTGGATCAAGGAGATAGCACTTCACATGCGCTATTTCTTTCTTTGACGTGTAATGCGAGCGAACTATTGCCGGCTGCCTTCAGGATACCTATTCTCGTTCTTGAGAGAACGATCACTTGATGGAAAGTGGGCGTGGTTCTCACGAAAAAGTATGAAACCGTATTCTGGGTAGCTTTTCTCGTTCTCGAGAGAACAATCATCTTGATGGAACGTGGCCGTGGTTCTCACGAAAAACTAAGAAACCGTATTCTGAATACGTTTTCGTACTTTTTCGTGAGAACTACGCCCCCTTTCAATCAAGATGATCGTTCTCTCAAGAACGAGAATAGGTACCCAGAAGTATATGCTCGAAGATTATACTAACTATACTATCTCTCTCGCTCCGAACCGCGATTGAATGGCGCGCGCTCCTGGCAGAAATTATGGGATCGTGCGAAGCGCGCGAGATAGCAAAACCTCGTATTTGTTCTCTCTCTCTTTCTTCTTGCCGTATAATGCCCACTGTGAATTGCAGGCTACCTTCAGTAATGTATACTCGAAGTTTATATGTACATGAGGTTGCCGGATAAGGTATTCTAAACATTCAGCACGAGAAACTGGGTAACTGCCCATTGATAGATAAGGCCTAAACTCATAAAGTCATCATAACCTCAGTTGTAATATGTTAACCTATCTTTTTTAGCAAGAAATATCTACTCTTTCTTGTATAATATGTTAAAAACAACAATAGAAACCTTTATTAGAAACAACACACTTAAAATTATACCTTGTAGACTTGTTTCAACAGCAGCACAGCCAGAAAGTGAAGATAGACTTCAGAGTTTTCGGACCCAAGAAACAGATCCTTCAAATCACAACTCTAATCATCTTGCACAGTTTTATAAGCTACCTTCGGACAGTAGACAAGTTATTTTTCAATATGGAGGTTTACCAAAAACGTTTGAATTACAAAATAAAACTTTTAATGAAACTTGTATAATGGTTCGAAAACCATCTGTTGACATTATAAACTGCTTGAAAGCAATTGATTATAATAGACCAGCAGTTAGATTTGTACTATATGGTAAAAAAGGCAGTGGCAAGTCATTATCGTTAGCACATGTACTTCATTTTGGCCATAAAAATAACTATTTATTAGTACATGTTCCATGGGTAGGCAATTGGATGCGCAGATGTATGGAATATAGTAACTCCGAGTCAAAAGAGGGTATGGTGGACCTAAATTTAGATGCTGCAGCTTGGTTATTACATTTTAAAACACAAAATGTGGAACTTTTACAAAATCCTGACCTTAAAGTATCAAGTGACATTCAGTGGAGTAAACGTGAAAAAACACCCAAAGGTTCTAGTTTATTAGAACTTGTAGACCATGGTATCAATAGAGTAAGATATGCCTCGAATTGTGTAACACTTTTAGCAGAACAAATTAAGAATCTTTCAAATGCTGGAGTATGTAAAACATTAGTTGCTATAGATGGATTTAATGCCTTCTTTTATCCAGATACAAGGGTTTATACAGAGAAGAAAGAAATGGTGCCTCCTAGTAGGGTAACATTAACAGAGGGATTCCTAAATTTGACAAGGTTTGATTGGAAAAATTCTGCTATTGTTGTGACAGTAGATGAAATTGCAATTGCTGAAAAGGATCAGATCTCTCATTTACCAAGGTATGATAAATATTCATTTTACTGTGAGTAAAACTTGTGCTTTTTTAGCTATATATTTTCTCTCTACAGTACTTGGAGATATTTGACCTCATTTTATTTTTATTTCTTTTTATAGATATCTTTTAGGGAAACAGGGTTTTGAACACATGGATCCTTTTGTCCCAGTTGAGGTTACAGAGCTTTCAAGAAAAGAAATGACAAGTATGATGGATTACTATAGAGAAAGAAAATGGGTACGTCCATACCCAGGTCAAGATGATGAATTATATTTTTTGAGTGGTGGAAATCCTTATAATTTAATGAACTTATGTAACCCTTTGTAGTTTAGGGTAGATTATTTCTTAATAAACACGTTTTTAAGATAAATGGTGAAGTATATATATTATAAAAAATATATTAGCTGATGGACTTTTTAAAAAGACTAAATATCATGAGTTTATAGCAAATAATAAAAATCACTAGCATGAATCCAAAAGTTTTCCTTAAAATATTTGAATATGTGGTTTTGAGATAATCGTACTAAAAAACGTTACGTTCAAGAGGCCATCCAAAGGAAATTATGACAAATTTGATAATATAGCATTCTCGAATCCAAAGAGCCTAAGCTCTACATAGATTCCTTGAAAGGATATGAATTTACTTTCACCAGTTTGTCAATACTGGTTTAATTAATGTTTTGATTTTTACTTTTTTATAATTTATTTGAAGGAATTTGAAAAATGACTAGTGCATTTTTAAAGAATTTCTTAATTCCATAGAATAAACTAACTAGTTGCGTTGAACATAGTAACTACATTTCCTTGAAATTTGAATTTTGTCTTTTATAACTTATTTCCCTGACAAATTAAATACCTATTGATTGTGTAGTAAAATGTTCTTTTTCTTGAGATTTGCATTTATCTTTAATTTTCTATAACCTTTAAAATCCTTTTTTATTATTTTGTAAATTCAAGGCCTCTAAAAAATAAAATAAAGTTACTTTTTTGAAGGCTACAAAAACTTGAATATTTTGTATATCGATTTGAGGGACTTGTTTGGAACAAAATTAAAATCTCTGGCATGAGTAACTCCATATGTTTAGGAATATTCAAGTTCATTGGTTTTTAGGATAACAGTACTATACCTGTGTTATACAGAACACAACTAATAAGTTTACAATGTAGGAGAATTTACTGTTATGATGGAAAAATTAAACTCTGCGCAGATAGGTTCATTAAAAATTAAATTAATACACATTCGCCAATTTATCGAGAATAGTACTTTATATCAAAACTTTGTTTCAAAAATTGCTTCCATTTCAGGATTTTTTTTATAAATCTTTTCATTATATTATATATATAAAACTGCCAAAAAAATGTTATTAAACCTGGCATGGAAACTTTGATGACAAATAGTGAAAGATGGAGAAACGATAAATATATAGAAAATCACAAAAATTAAAAATCTCTGGCATGAATAACTCCATATGTTTAGGAATATTCAAGTTCATTGGTTTTTAGGATAACAATACTATACCTGTGTTATACAGAATACAACTAATAAGCTTACAATGTAGGAGAATTTACTGTTAAGATGGAAAAATTAAACTCTATGCAGAGAGGTTCGTAGGTTCATTAAAAATTAAATTAATTTGCATTCGCCAATTTATCGAGAATAGTACTTTATATCAAAACTTTGTTTCAAAAATTGTTTCCATTTCAGGATTTTTTTTATAAACCTTTTCATTATATTATATATATATATATATATATATATATATATATATATATATATATATATATATATATATATATAACTTTAATTAAAACTGCCAAAAAAATGTTATTAAACCTGGCATGGAAACTTTGATGACAAATAGTGAAAGATGGAGAAACGATAAACGATAAATATGTAGAAAATCACAAAAATTAAAAGTGTAAAAATACCCATTCTTCAGCCAGCTCCACATGTTTTTTATACAGCGCGGACGTTTCCATCTGCCTAATGTTGATAAGTTACATTATAAATGCCTTATTGGTCATATTAAACATCATTTTTCAAAAAAAGAGGTTTTAGGCAGGGAAATAGTGAGTTTAAAACGATTGCAAGTTACCATTGCTAGAAACACTGTTTATACGATATTTTGGAATGTAACTTCAGCATACGCTTAAAAAAACTTTTACAGCCTCCATAGATGCTTCCCAAAACTCGTAACTGATCACTGACATGATGGTCCCAACCACCGACATTAATTATAAACAGTACGCCTAGGTATTATTTTACGACATGCTATAAACCATTAACTCTCAGATCCCCTCGCCATACAAACTTGTAGACGTGAGGCAAAATTTCATTTATAAATAACTGGCAGGGTCCATCGATAAAATGTCATTGGTCTCAACTTCACATAGACTTATCATTTAATTGTATATACCAAGACTCTCTCTCTCAGACATATATACCGAATATGTTTTAAAAGATAAGCTACGGATAGATCACTAGCACTGATACCCGCCAACACAATTGATTTATGTTAATATACTGGCAGACTCCACCAGACT
This sequence comes from Diaprepes abbreviatus, assembly GCA_034092305.1. Taxonomy (NCBI): domain Eukaryota; kingdom Metazoa; phylum Arthropoda; class Insecta; order Coleoptera; family Curculionidae; genus Diaprepes; species Diaprepes abbreviatus. The sequence continues at coordinate 9,470,427 of JASJET010000129.1, forward strand.
CGAGGCCTTCTACAAGGCTGTTCACATCTAGTAAAATCAGTACTGGCTCCAAAATAGAGCTCTCAATCGGAGTCACACCCACCCTAGTAGTTTGGAAGGAGTACTGAGAACCTGAACTCGTTACGCAAACAACCTAAAGAGATATGCTTTGCATTATAACTATTTAATTTGTCCAGTAGAAGTGCATGATAAAAGGGACCAAATGCCTTTAAAAAGTCATAATGTCGTGAATCCACTTTCAAATTTGCCCCCCCCCCCCCCCAACTGCTTTATAGTGAGAGCAATCCAACATAAAATTGAATTGAAATTCGTTTAGAATCTTTTACTATCTCATTAATAACAACGAAACTCAAAATATTAATAGAAAGTTATCATATTCACATTGAAATCAATTTTTATTTACATGTATTATTTACTTATGTTTTGAGTTAAGGTATCATTGCATGTTACCCTCTTACAAAAGCATAAACAAATAACATGAACCCATAATAATACTAAATTGAACATAATTTTCCTATTAAAGTTTTTACAGAAGGATAAACATTAGAATTATGGTATCTCAAATTATGTGCATGCAATGATGTTTAAAAGAAATCACTTTGTAATGAAATATGAATTGTTTTCTTCCACGCAATTTTTTCAAATGCTATGAAAGGATATACCGATTAAGAGTAATTTGAAAACAAATACTTTATAAATAAGTGAACAAAATATAAAATATGAAAATCGTCAAAAGTATAAAACAATAAAAATCTAAAGTAGGATAGATATCATGATGATTTATATAAAATAGGTCTAAAATTTCAATCAGAATATTGTAATAACATATTTAAAAAAAATGGAGATGCTTTGTCACTCGATTTTGTAGATCCTTTACCAACAAAAATTAGCTGGAAAAGGATTTATTATACCTGCTACAAATTTTATACCTTTTTTTTTATTGAGACCAATAACCCTGCACTTGATAGTTATTATCAAAAAATTTTTATCTTTGTTTTTACATTACTTGAGACCTCCAACAGACTAATTGTCAAGAAAATATTATTACATAACAATATTATCGTATTAAATTTATAATTTTGCTAAAAATTGATATGTTATTCTATTGAAAGGAACATTTATAAATACGCAACACATTATCACTTATGAGAGATAAGCATATTGAGAATTGACGTAAAAAAAACTCCATAGATAAGTGATGCAAGTCATGACACCGTGCTTTCTCGTGCCAAAGAGTAATAAATATTTTTAAAGACGGACATCAAAAACAAAGAGCTCGTGACTAAAAATTACTATTATAAGTATACTTTACAATAGTTGTAATGATTGCTTCAAAAAAGGTATCATCTCATTTTTAAGACACTATTTTATATGGAAAATCAGCATTTTGAAATATTTTAAGAAATTTTGTTAGTATAAAGTTTCGAGGTAAGATATCCGTTACTTGGAATTATTAAATTTAACTTTATTATATATTGTAACGAATGTATACGCAAATTGTAGGATATAATAATAAAATAATATCAAAATGTTTGCAATTTATCGGTGACGTAACAACTACAAAAATTGAGTAAGAATTTGTAAATTATGAAAAAATCTACCAAGTGCGTATCAAACACTGATTTCTGTAGCGGTTGTAATTTCGCTTCTGATCTGCCTTTGGATTACAATTCACCTGATATTTTGCATAATGTTTAATTGCAGCATAAAAATATTTGTAAAAGCAACATTAAACAAATTATCCAATAAAATATACCTATATGATAACATTGCCTAAACATAAAAAACATTTCCGGGAAAAATATAAATAGGTCTGCCTAGCAGTTCCTCTTGTTTCCTCTGAGGTTTCCTTCAAAGAAAATACTTCTTCGATTTCTTGATGTCTAGAAGATATGTGCAAATATGTTACATTCTATATATAGGGTGTCCGGAAAATACGTGTCAAAGACTGTCTTCAAAATAGGTCGATTTAATCCAATTTAGTTATATCCGACACTGCTTCATTTAGGCGGTAGAAGACTTCAAAATTTCTTGAAATCGTGGTAACTGAATTTAATGACTTTTGATGTTTGATCTGACACTATACTATGACGTTTTCTAGCTATCTGCTATAAAGTAGTATAAGTATTATAAACTGACGTCACTTGTAAATATAGCTTCTAATTTCTTATGTCACCAATGTTATGACAACCTAGATATTTCTATCGGATAATCGTATATATTTGGAAGCTTTTTTATCTCTTGAAAAATTTTCGTGGGATGAATGGTTTCGTCAGGAAAAAAAATTTCAGTTACATCAATTCAATAATTTTTCTATAAACTTTTGCTATGGCTTTTAATAATTTGACTATTGATAAATTGCCATCACTAAGAAGTTGACTAAAGTAAGATCAATATTCCAAAATTCTAAGTCTCTTTCAATATTAAACATGGACAACTACACACCCTCCTAATGTTTGAGTTTTGTGAAGGAAATGAATAAATTTGTCAGGAGGGTAAGGCGGGTATTACGAACTAACTTAAATAGTAGAAATATGTTTAAGGCGCTCAATACGTAGCTACTCTTTTACAATTGTAAAATGGAGCAGGACGGAGATCTAAAAACTGCAAAGAAAAATAAAGTCACTCCTAACAAAAGCACAAAGACATCAACCTCGGCATGCTATTGAACGTACAATGCTTCGAAGATATTAACGAGGAAGAGGATTGGTGGATATTGGTAAGCAGCTCGACCAACAAATAATAAACTTACGTTCATATTTCCACAGGTTAGCGGACTCTTCCATATTACAACGAGCAATATGCGAGGCAGATGATTCAACGCCGCTACAGCTGAGAGAACAAGATATTACTTCTCACCACCAAACAGACCAAGAAAAGTTACAAACCTGGCTACAGAAGCCACTTAATGGACGGCATCCAAATGAGGACAATGTCGACAACTCAGCGTCGAACTACCGGTTGATTTCAGGACAGATGTTTCCGGAAACGGATAGCTTCTTGTTAGCTATCCAAGACCAGATTCTTTCGACGAAGAACTATCAGAAGTTCATCATTAGAGACCCCTCAATAGAAAATGACTAATGCAGATATGGCTGTCGAATATCAGAGATTATCAGCACATAAATGGAGGATGTCAAGCGTTTGCCGCAACCGAGTATAAGGAGAGACACGACTCATCTGCTAAAATACTCCACCAAGAGTTAGCAGATGAGTTAAACCTATTATAGGTAGGAGGAAAAATGCCTTATTACAAATACAATCCGGAGCTCCTTCTTGAGAACAACCAGTTCAAGTTATATTGGGACCGAACGGTTCTGACGGATCAGACAGTTGTTCATAATAGACCAGACATTATACTAATAGATAAAATTTCTAGGCGAACTACACTAATCGACATTGCTGTACCTAACAGCAACAACCTAAGGCCAATATACAACGAGAAGATGGCTAAATACAGAGATCTAGAGGTGCAAATCCGAAGACAATGGGCAATGAACAGCGTCCAAACGATTCCCATAATACTGTTAACAACTGGAGTGATACCAAAGAACCTCCTGCAGAACATCAAGGGACTGGGATTTAGTGAGCATCTGTATAAACCGATGCAGAAAGCAACTCTCCTTGCAACCGCGCGAACCGTCCAAATGTTCGTAGGAAATACAGCAGACCACGTCACCTAAGACCCGCTGACATGGAAAGGGTTTCCACAGAGCTTCATACTTTTAGTATCTTTGTATACCTAGTATGAGTCAATATTCCCTGGAGTATAAATGTCATATCTCGAAAATTTATTTTATTATTATTTTCTATTTCGGACGTGAATACGCAGAAAAAACAAAATTTTAACTGAATGGTACACCAAACCAACTTGGTCAGGTAGGTCACCGAAATAATTAATAAACGAACATATAAGTTTTATAATAACCTAATAACAAGAAACATAGAACATAAACAACAAGAATCGAGAGCATTATCTTACACTAGTGAACTCTCAGAAAAAATAAGAGATATTTTAAAAAAACATAATATTATAGTATGCCACAGGTCTCATAATAGATTAAATACACTATTTACTAATTTAAAAAGTAAAACTCCTCTCATGAATAAATCAATTGTAATATATTCGATCCCTTGCACAAATTGTCCCAAAAAATATATAGGCATGACGAGCCAATTACTAAAGAACAGATTGAATGGCCATAAATATACGAAAAACGCTTCAACAGCGTTAAACAAACACACACAGGACGAAAAACATACCTTCGATTATTATTATTAGTATTATAATAAAAAACAAACCTATGAATTACCAAAAATTGCAGGTAAAGGAAATAATAGAAATTAAAAAAGATAAAAATACTGTTAACGACAGAACAGGTATAGGAAATTTGAGTCACATTTACATCAGCCTAATTTAAACAAAAATATTAAGTATTCGATCCTGTTAATAAACATCAAAAATGGAATATCCTCTTAAACATAAAATTAAATGTATGAGTTCTTTCGGTTTTTTTGGTACATTGTAAAATATAAAAAATAAAACACACTCGCATTCCATGTATCCGCAGTACCCAAATAGACGATATAAAAGTTTCATTTCATTATTAATAAATAAACAAAATGTCAATGTGTGTATGGAAAAATTAAATACTTTTTTTTAAAATTTTGAATAGTGTTTTAAAGCGTTGTTTGTTTTTTAAAATTGTAAATATGTTCTTGTATGAATGTTTTTAATTATATAACAAATTTATATATATATATATATATATATATATATATATATATATATATATATATATATATATAAATTTTTTAAAATAATATCCATAGTCTCCTAAGGTTAACTATCATGTTTACAAATAATCATTTATTTTAATCAACAAAAATTTACTCCTGTAATCATGCAATTTAAGAACCGGACAAAAGGTTATTATATATACCAATTTGATCGGTACTCCAATGAAGGGAGTAAAATTAATGTCTAAAAACGCAATTTAGACCGAGCTAATCAGAATGTAATGGGGAATTAAATAGAAGCTCTGGATTATATCGATGAAACATCTAGCCTTAGCCATTAATTATTATTATTATTATAGAGTATAACGAGCATATGTTTGGGCACAGTCGTCTAAAGAGACTTATTGTGAGCCTTGTTATACTAGATCTAGTTAAAAAGGTATTTGTTCTTTATTAGACTCAGTCATCTTTTTACCAGCTGCCTCATGTAGGTTACCTCCCGAGAGATGTGTGTCTATTGAGAGCAAATATTACCTAAAGATGCAGTAGCCAATTATCAGTCCCTTCACAAGCCTTATTTGTTTGCTCGTAAGTTTTAAAACATCCTAGGTTAACATTTTTTAGTTTGAAGGTAGCATTAGTTAACTTTTCCTTTGTACTGTTCAAGTACTCTAATCATATACACCAATACATAATATAAAATTAAATGTTGTTCCGTTAAAATGCCTTTACACATAATATGTTTATAATTTTGATTCATCTGTATAGAACTATGTGCCTTAAAGCTAACTTAGTAAATTGCCGTAATTAATTAATGCCCTTAGACATTTATTCAATGTCCTTCATAATCCTGAAATTTTAGCACTTTAATAATCTTGTTCTATGGTTGTATTCTTTAGAGTAATTATCAAATGATCAAAGTGAAAAAAGTGAAACTGATAACTTCATATTCTTTTGAATATGCATTTACCTGTCATTAGGTCGAAGTGATCATGGTTACTTCAAGTGATAGAACTGAAAGTGATAATGATTTAAAAGAATAGCCCTAATATGTTTCGTACAACTCATTATAAAAGGTTACGAAAATTGTCTATGCAGGTTAACTAGAGTAAAAACTATCATTCTCTTATTAATTTATATATTTTAAACAGAGAATCATAAATAAATAGCACGCCATTGTGCACAAACTTGATTTCAGTATAGCATTTTACTCAACTTTACAAATAGACAACGGTAGAGATAAAGGAAAAATGAAGGTCTCCAAATATGATCTTTTTTGACCGTTATCAAGCTCTATCATCTTTTTACCAGCTGTCCCGTAAAAGGTATGTCCAGGAATTAATGTTCTACAGAGGGTTGTATACTCTCCAGTGAGGTACGAGTGCGCATTAGCTGATAATGTGAAAAGCTGCTTTCACCTTTTTGTTACATAACCTGCATAATGGTTTATGCTGGGTTGCATTCACTGCTTGCAGGTGTTATTTAAAAGTGCAGTGGCCGGCTATCAGTCAACTAATCATACATGTGAACATATAATATAAAATTATAAATCACTTCAACCCGCCTGCCTCAATTTAATAAAGACCCAGAAGCGAATGCGCTTTCTGAAATCTGTGGTTTCTTATTTCATTAGGCATTAAAATGACTCCTTCAACAAATTTTTGTCTTTGCAATGTTATTTTAAAGGGAGGAGGAATGAGGAGACTTGTTATCAGTAGATGACCTCTCTCAGGGAGCACGAGAAGCTCTATTTCATTCTTTGGTCCTGGATGTATTAATTTATTTCTTTATTTTAGGTCAATAGAACTGATCCACTTTGTATTTGTGTGGTTTTGGTCCCAGATCCAAAACTCTTTCTTTTTATGGCTTCTTGGTAGCCCCAGAAAGATACTAGAAAGCGAATTGATCCTCCTTTTCTTGTCATTACCTTCAATTTCCTTGTTCCATATCGGCCACATCAAGATTACCTTGTTGCTTTTTGCTAGTTGCTTATGAGATTTTTTGCAGTCCCAAATTAATTTAGACTCATAGAAATTTTTAGGCAGTTTTAGCTCCGCTTGACTATCTTTCTGGTATTCCTAGTAAGTCAGTCCTGGTCAGAGATGTGTATGGTTTGGATTTACGCTTGGAAGTTGGTTGAGATTTACCAATTAATTTAACATACCTCAAACTTGATGCATACTGATATCAAATGTCAAAAGGAAAAAACCATAACACTGACAAAAGCCCTTCAAAATAATTACAATGCTCTCTATGTGTGATAACCAAAAATACTTTCTAGCTGACTCTATATATTTTTCAATTCAAACTTTTCAGAAAAAATGCATTTTTAATGGCAATAGGTGTCTCATTCTTGTTACGTGCTGGCCGCGCATGCGCTTACATTTCAGTACTGACAAGTACTAGTAATATTATATGCGCACACAAATCTATGAAAAAATCTGCTCATTTGTGGTATTCTGGGATGGTCACAATATGGTAAATACTTTATTTTATAATTTAATCTTTTAACAGCCAATTTATGAAAATTGGAAAACGTGCTTATGTATCATATTTAGATTGACGGAATTACGTAAACAAGTGATTTATGAAAGAAATCCATAAATCTGATTCGTAATACTTAACTTTAGAATCTACAAATATATTTATGACAAGCGATAATTGTCGTTCATATATTGTCATGTTTAATTATGTTTTAAGATGAAATTCGTGCTATTTAAAAAATTTATTAAATTTATGTTCTTTCTTGCTCATCAATTATTTATTTTCTTTTCTTAACTGTCGATCTTGGCTAGTTATTCAGTCCGAGTACAAATTTATTTTTATTGTCCCCAATTGGCTAATTTTCGTGTAGTTATCATAAATCTTCTTAAAAATATAAATTCAATATTATTGCCACTTATATTTCCAAGGGCTGCCTGCAGGGAAGAGTTCTATCTCCGCTTTTGGTGGTCGACGAACTTGTGGTAAATCTCAACGACTGAGGCTATTATACCCATGGGTATCCTGACGATATAGTCATACTCATCGTGGGGAAACGTGGCAAAATAATATCTGATCTCATGCTCTAACTATACTGGAGAGGTGGCGTACTAAGGAGTAGGTAAGGTAAACTATGGAAAAATCACAATTATATCCTTCAGTAAAAGAAGAAAATTGGATGAATTAGAATTTCCCATTATCTTCAATACACAACTGCAATTTGGGTGTAATTCTGGATGTAAAGCTTACCTGGAACTCGCACTTGCAGAAAATGATCTCTAGAGGTAAAATATCCATAATGGGAACAAAAAATACACTGGGCAATGCATGGAGATTAAAATCACACATTGTGTATTGGTTCTACACTGCGGTGGAAAGACCCATAATAACCTATGACTTGGTTATATGGTGGACGAAAACTACTCAAAGACAAGCTACTCTGGAGCTCTCTAAACTCCAGAGTCTTGCCTACCTATGCATCACAGGTGCTACAAAAACCACTCTAACAGCAGCCATGGAAAACTTACTACACCTCCTCCCCCTTGATATAATAATCAGGGCTAAGGAGAGGATGAGAGATACCGACTAAAACTAAACAATGTCTGGTGGTGACGAATTCATCGTTGGAAATGAGCAGTGACACCATGCCTATACCATTCAGCTTGACTGGAAGGTAAGTACAGGTGCCGGAATACACGAAGACACACCCAAACTCGACATGAGTGAAGCATTAGGGCAGCATACCACGGTATTTCAAGCAGAAATACATGCTATCGATGTCTGTCTTCAGGATTATCTGAGGAGAAGTTACAGGGATAAGGCTGTTTTCATTTTTTCTGACAGTCAGGCAGCGCCGAAGGCACTAGTGTGTTATAAGATAGTTTCAAAACAGGTCTGGAACTGTCTTCAAAACCTTGTCTCTCTGGCAAAATAAAAGGCCACTCTTGCATGAGTGTCCCGGACAGTAAAAAAGTGGATCAACTTGCAAGACAAGGTTCTTTTACCACATTTATTGGACCAGAACCAGTATTTGAAATTACAAGGGCTGTTATTCAGACCCACTGGAATCATATTGCGGAGCACAGGCGCAGCAAGCTATTGCTAAGCGGACCACCCGGCAAACTAAACCTCAAAATTTTGCATTTAAGCCAGCAACAGATCAGACTGATGACAGGACTTTTAACTGGTCACTGCAGCCTGAGGAAACATCTATGTATAATGAGCATTTTCAATGAAGAACCATTATGTAGACCATGTGATGAAGAGGAGAAGACAGTCTCACGCGTCATTTTCCAATGTGAAGCTTGCTGGAAACACCTTCCAAGATCGATCAATCCGGTAGGTTTATACCTAAAGGACAAACTAGTCAGCAGACTGCTAAACCTGATCAACGTAATAAACTTGTTCACCTAGAACAGATATAACAGACGACACAATAAGTCTTAAGACAGCAATACAAGGGCTCCTCAACCCTAACCTACTATGTCATAATATGAATCAATCAGTTAATCACCACCTATATTAAAACATTTTTAGAATCTATTAGTAGAAACCACTAAAGATACTTAACTTACTTTTGACGACTTAAACGTAGTTTTAAAATATTAAATTCAATTTTTTTTCTTCGACATTGGTGCAAGCCCTTTACGCTAGTAATGTTGTTCTAAAACATAAATTTAGTAATATATCTACATCCATTTAGATATTTTCAGTCCTTCTCACCAGGGTTATGATAAGGAAACGGGTCGGCCTTTTATATGAAACATCGCTTCATCATTTAGCTTATCATGTCCACTGCTGAACGAAAACCGTCCTTAATTCCAGTCATCTCTTTCTATTTTGTGCTACTTGTATCCAATATCCAGCCATTCTTTTTATGTCATTTGTCCACCGACTAGGAGGTCGTCCTCTACTTCTATAGGTCTCATGTCTTGGCCTCCATTCCACAAGTCTCTTTGTCCACACTCCATCAGTCATCCTAGCCATTTGTCCTGCCCAGTTCCATTTAAGATGTAAGATAGATTTCTCCGCTTTTCTTACTCCTGTTCGGTTTCTTATAGCTAAAAAAACCCAAAAACATCGCTTATTTGATAAAAAATCTGACCCGCTAATTTTTTTTTAATGCATTTTCACTCACATTTGTTTAATAAGACATGTTGTATGTGATTACACTTTTATATTCTACAATCAATTCTAGACATTTTTTATAAACCTACCTTCAATTGTTTTCTAAATTTATACACTTTTGGCTTTGAAAATCATTTACTGATTTACCCCTTTTTTTCATAGACTAGTGATGGTTCACATTTATAAAAATTAGCAACAAATACTTGGTTGCGTCATACTTCCAAAAATTAACATCTAACACTAAAAATTTACATTAAGTTAAATGATTTTACTTTCATCTGTTCATAGTTCCAACTAAAACTTCAAAATTAACAATTCAGAAGTTGATAAACATTCAACTAACCTAACTCCAGTCCGCTTTGGGATATTTTCAGCTGAAAGAAAAATTGACAAGTACATCAAAATAGAAAAAATAACATTATAAACAAATAAATCTTAATAAAAATGTGTCCTAAAATAGTCAAAACACTTTAAGATAAAATTAGTTAAGCAATCACAATTGAAAACCAAAATTTAATTTTTACTTTTAGGTTAGAGTACTAATTATTAAATTTTGAAGTATTTTTAACTAATTTCTAAAGAAAAAGGGTTCTAAATTCGACCATATGTATATACCTCGATTACTTCGGAACTGCGTCACCGATTTAAACGAAATTTTTAGCGTTATGTTCCAGTGCTATTATGACAGCCTAACTGTATGTTTATTACCCTATTCTTATTTATGTCCCTCTCACAGAGATGACCACACTGCAACATAAAACTGTAAGGTTGTCACACGTTGTCCGAGAGAGCAGACGTCTCTGACTCCTGTGCTCCTGTCGAGATCATCTGTCATTTTCCGATGCAGTAAAACTCTCAGACTCCCATGTTTCTGCTGAACATTTCGGCTCCAGCTTTTTCATCTTGTCGAGATCCATCAGTATACCATCAGGATCCATTTCTCGAAAGATTTTGCTCGCCCTCCTGGTCCTCTCAACCTGGCAGAAATATCTTCAGAGAGCCGTTGGGTTTTAAAAGCGGCGCCATGTAATATATCTGTATGGGGGGTTATGGACACCTCTCCACCGTGCTTTCATAGATACCTGAGACGATAACAATCTTCAGGGCCTCGTTCTTTAGAAATAAATGAAGAGGAGGCCTGTTTACCAGGACTTCTAGAGCCCTGGTGACAGTAGTCCTCATCTCACTGAATATTCCCACACAAGCCATTCTTTAAACTTTGTCAACTTGAAGATGGTGTACTAGGCGACCATACAATAGCGACCTACGTTATTATGGGGTGGATCACCATAGTGTATATCCAAAATAGAACTCTAGGTATCAGCCCCCATGTACATCCAAAGTCTTGTTTACAAGCCCAGAAAGCACATGTGGCCTTCTTAGTTCGAGCCTTATTATGATCATTCCAGCTCAGTTATGAATCCAGAATTATTGACAGGTATTTAACATGTGGGAAGTTTCTCCATTTTCCTAGTTTTCTGTAAAGAGTATCACCTCGGCCTTGTCCGGGTTTATTCCGAGTCCTTCCCTGTGGCATCACAGGTGTCGAATATTGTGACCAAGGCACAAAATGATCAGGTCATCGACATAGGCCTGTGTATACAAACCAGCGTCATTTAGTTCACTCAGCAGGCTGTCCATCACACCACAGTAAAGGCGATAGAACTCCTCCCCGTGAATAGTCTCTATTTGACAGCGCTGTAATAATTACAGTGTTAAGCTCAGCTTATATTAGTCTCTAAGCTAACGTTGCTCTGATCCATGCGACTACTGTCGGTTTTTAGCCTCGTCGTTGTAGAACATTACACATCGACTCGTGAGACGTGTTTTCAAACGCCCCTTCGATATCAATAAAGATACCTAAGGCGGATCGGCCACTCAACAGAGCGTTTTCGACACTTGTGACAAGTCGATGTAGCGCCACATCTGTGAATTTTCCTGCCTGAGTGGCAAAATCTGAAGGATGTAGGGACGCTGCATCATTATTCCTTCCTTTATGTGTCGATCCACCAACCTTTCCAGTGTCTTTAATAAGGAACAGGTCAAGCTGATAGGTCGAAAAGATGTAGGATTTATATAGTCTGTTCTTTCTACCTTGAGAATAAAGACTACTCTTGTTTCCCTCCACGTCACCGGTATGTACTCCAGTCTCAGACATGAGCGGAATAGTTTCACCAGGTGGCATATACCATCCTTACCTTACTTGAAGGGAGCAAAGGTTTCCACCAACCATTTCATACTTTTATATGTCACTATCGTTTTAACTAACTTGTAGTCATGATATACTCAGGGGAGTCTGAGCATTCGACAAGTAATACGACAAATTACTCCATAAGGAATAAAAATGTACAAAAAGGATGTTTAGACTGATAGCAGGATAATTGCTAGAATACATTTTCAACATCCCATAAAATAGTTCTTTTTCTTAATTTCTTAATTGCCTATTTTATTTTAAAGACCAAAAATCTAAATATTTCAAAAACATATTTAAAGAAGAAAACAAGTAGACGAAGCAATCATTCGCACAGTATACGAACTGGATTCCAAAAACACCATGGTAATTAAAACAAATAACACTCTAACAGAGGAGATCCCACTATCCATAGGAATAAGACAGGGTGATAGCCTAAATCTAACACTTTTCAATGTAATCATGGACGAAATCATTGATGAGGTAAAAAGCACAAATATTGGGTACCCAATGGGACACAACACCGTTCAGATTATATGCTTTGCAAACGATGTTGCCTTGACAGCAGATAGCGAGGACAACTTACAAAGAATGCTTTTCCATCTCAATCGAACAGCCAAACAGTATAATATGAAAATATCTGTGGAGAAAACCAAAGCAATGGTAATAGCAAAAGAACCGGTAAGATGCAAACTAATGGTTGATGACAAACGTATCGAACAGGTTGGGAAGTTTAAATACCTGGGAGCACATATAACAAGTAACAGGGCAGTAACGGAAGAAGTACGCACACAAGCCAACAAAGCGGCCATGATATCAGGCCAACTAAGAGACATAATCTGGAACAATAAACATATGACGGATGAGAGAAAAGCAAGAATTTACAAGGTCTGTGTAAGACCGATACTGACCTACGGCGCAGAAACAAGAAATGAAACAACAAAGACAAAACAAATTATGAGAACCACAGAAATGAAAAGGCTGAGAATGATCACGGGAACAGGTTTAAGAGATAGAATAAGAAACGCAAAAATACGCGAGGACAGCGGAGTGGGAGATGTTGTGAAGTGCGTTCGAAACCGTCGTAGGCAGTGGAGAGATCACGTGGAACGAATGGACGATGACAGACTAGCAAAAACCGTGATGAGAGAGAAACCAAACACCAAACGGCCGCCTGGACGGCCCCCCAAAAGATGGAGAGACAGCTGGAATTCGACGTCAAACGAGGATCGATGCGGCATTGTGTAGATAACAGAACTTGGTTCTACCTAGAAGAAGAAGAAGAAGATTAATGGAAAATGTCGAGAGTTTATTTAGAATCTAAAACTGTAATGATATACAATACACTTCATTAAAAAATAGCTTTATAGAGGTAGTACTTTCCTGATCCAGCAATATTTCATCAAATAAGCGATGTCCAATATAAAAGATTACTTAGTTTTTTTATCACAATTCTGTATGTGTTTTGGTCCTGTAAAAATTTTTAAAGTGTCAGATAATTAAATATTGATAACTACTACTATTTTTTGGATTTCCCCAATTATAAAATAGATTTGCTAAATATATATTATATCGTTGATTTAAAATAGAGTATTGTACAGATATGAACAAACATATAATTTTAAAACTTATTTTAATATCAGCAAAACAAATATTTTGCAAGATTTGGAATTTACGAGATATGTGATCCAAGGGGGAACTACCACACAGACTCGGAGGACTTCTTCGATCAACTATGTTATGTTGTTACTATAAAATTCTTAAGAACAGGAAGTATATAATTTTTTTTATCATTCACCTTAGGTTAAAAATGTCCATTACAAATTTAAAATTTTTAGGCCATCCGGAAGTAAAGTAAAAACTTGGAGAAATTTTTTACTACATACAGACAAACAAAAAAATAATATAGATTTTATATTCCTACGTAGAGGCAATAATTTCCAACTAAAATTAGAACAAATAAATATAAACCTTCTTGAAAAAAAATTTAACATTAATATTTGCTGCTAAATTATTTTATATAGTTTTTTTACCCAAAAAAACTCTTTTCTTTTAAGTTCCACCCTTACGAATGAAGCAAACCCATTAAATTTGCCCGGTCTAAAACGCAATTTTCCTGCATATCGTCATGCGCAACGTTTTCCTGCCATACAAATATAAAACATAAAAGAAAGGATGGATTGCCGCTTATTCAGTATATACATGCGTCAGGAATCGTATGTGTACTGTGTATCTATTTCTAAACAAAATCATTCAGCAATCAGCTGATTTTAAAGGTGAGTGGAATTTTCTTTGTTTATATTTTCGTGATCGTTTTTTGTTTTCGGAAAATCCTGCTGAGAAAATACACGAGACGTACTGTTTTGAGTCAATTCAATGACCTATATTTTAGTCAGAAAGTTATTGAATTTACTCGAAAAGAGTTTTGCTGTTTTTCATGGAAATAGTAAATTAAACTTTGTTTAGTTTTCTTTTGTATGGTTTTCCTGACACTTTCTATTAATCGTTTGGATATAAAAACGTAAAAACTCTTATAAACTTCATATTTTATTTGTATTGTCGGTAATTATAATAAGAAATGTTTTTCGGAGAAATTTTGAATTAAAGTGAAGGTAATTTTCTGTCGTATATTTTTTTATTGCTTCAGTATAAACTTTTATTATGGTTATAGTGAATATTTTTGGCAAAACATTTTGTTTTTAAGGTAAAATATATATAAAAATTAAGAGACAATGAAATGAGTATATATGGGAGTATGTTTTTAAAAGGTTTCTCTAATTTCCTGAAATGGAGTTAACCACTGTTTATCTGGAATATTCTGCTTTCTTTCCAGAAAATTGCGACAATTATTTTTTTTGTAAATTTTGATGTAGACAAATTACAAAGTTATTTTAAATGTATCAGAACTAAATCCTCGACCCAAAGATGTTGTAAAAAGTGTACGTATTCCTTTATGTAGCCCTTCAAAGAGTAAAGAAAAACAAGAATGCAAATAAAATCAATCTTGAATAAATTTCTGTAAGAAAAAATTAAACTTCACCAGGAATGTGCAATCTCGAATTATTATGATATTAAAATTTAATAACATACAGAAAACATAAAGGACATGCTTCAGGGAATAGGGATGTTATAAATTAAGTTTCTTCCATTTTTTATAACAATTTATTTTTAAAACTCTTTTGCTTTTATTATGAACGCGTAAAATTTTATTTCTGCACTATGTGGATTACAATTTTGTTGCAGAACCTTAAGAAAAGAAAGGCAGAAATACTTAAAAATTCTTTCTTCCATTCATCCAAAGTTTTAAAACAAGTTCTTTATAGTTTTGGTACATAAATATATATTTTTTCCACCCTGTATGTTGTTGGCGAATTAAAACTATTATATGTGAATTTAAATGCCTACAAATTAAGCAGAAAAATTATATATATATATATATATATATATATATATATATATATATATATATATATATATATATATACTAAAATTTTTAAGTAATAGAATAACAAAATGTCGAGGAAAAAAATTATGAAAATGCCTTAAATAAAAGGCGAAACGTCAATTGTTTTGTATTTTGTAAATATAGAACCTAAACCCAAGAAAAGACAAAATAAAGGAAAAATGATATAATCTATGGTTCAAGAATCAAAAAAATAAATAAATAAATAAATAAATATATATATATATATATATATATATATATATATATATATATATATATATATATATATAGGAATTAAGTTTTCTTGAACCTTTAAATATGTTTTTAGTTGATTATGTTTTTGTGCATTTGGTTCATTTTTGTTTTAAAATCTCATGTATAAAGTTGTTAGAATTATTATGTATAGTATATTATTACAGGACGTTTCGATTCTTTCGGATCTTTTCAACGATTTGTATCAACGGCTTCATTAAGAACAAGGATTTTTGTTTTATTTACAGATTAAGTACAACACATTATACACATGCACTCTATATTGTTCGATATTAAATAATAAAAATATTTTTGAAAGTGCACTGGGAAAGTGGACACTACCTTTTTGACCGTATAACTGCAATTACTTTACTGAAATGTGGAAACCAGATGGTGTATGTTTTGGGTATTTTAAGTGACGTAAAAGATTTGGATCAATTAATTAAAGGAATACAAATCATTTCTTTTTCGAAAAAATTATCGTGATCGAATTTAGAAGAATTGATAATGGAAAATTATTCTTATTTATTGCTTTGTATATTTTAAACATTATTTTGATTTATTTTAATATATTAAAGTAAATTTGATTTTAGATTATTAATGTCTGTTTTAACGTATAAGATTTTCGGGTATCCCGTGTGTGGGCTGAGTCTTTCACGGAAACGTCAGCTGCCTTACAGTTCTGAGAAGGACTCAGCACACACACGGAATACGCCAAAACCTTCGATTACACATCATTCAGCGATGAAAAATACATACTAAATTCATAATAACATTCAGAATAAATTGGCTCAAGACGAATTTTGTTAAAGTTAGATTAAATCTTTTCCCGAACGAATAAAACTGATTAAAATTTTGTTGGGGAATCACATTGTTTTAAAATCACGGTACTAATAAAATATATAAACGTACTAGTAAATTAAATTTTTGAAAATCTAAAATAAAAGTAATAAATAAACAAATTATTTCTTGAAATTTGGAAAATCATTTAACAAAAGTCGCCAAATAGTTTGGCAAACTTCAAACTGAGTATTTTAATGTACTGTTGGCACATCTCGATTTATAAACAAAGGTGGTCTATAAATCGCTAGGATCAAGATGGGTACAAAGTCAGCATTCATTTTATTTTCATTTTTTCAAAGAATTTTTTATAACAGATTTCTGTATGTTTTCAATGTAGGTGATGAGATGCCAAAAAATAAAAAAAATTACCCATCAAGGTGAAATTTGAAAATTCGTTGTCAACAACAAATTTATTAATTTTAATTTCACCATTGTATCAAGAATATTATTGTCAGTATACAAGTTGCCTCCAAAAGGTTTGCGCGCATTCCTGGGACTATGGTATGAAGATCTAACCCACTGTCGGATGGTGTCCGAAATACAGAGTGTTAAATTTATAGTTTTTCAATTTTGAAATCAGCCTCTCCCAATCCACCTGTTTCAAAAGACATTTAAAAATTGCCGAACCCCGCGATGATAATGAGGCAAAGCTCCATCCAGTTGAAGCCACATAGTTGTTCTAATATTAAAAGGACATCTTCTAATAACACTGGAAGTTGTTGTAAAAGAAAATCGCGAAACATCAAACCATTTAAAGGTCCTTCAAAAAAATAGGGTTCGATTAAGTATGGATCCAGTATTCCTCCCCACACATTAACCGACTCCCTATTCTGGTTTCTCATAACTCTGTATACATGCCGATTTGAATCAGAATAGTAATGGAAGTTGTATCTATTCACGAAACCATTGTTATGAAAAGTACATTCATCACTAAAGAACACATTATCAAAAAAGTGTTCATTTTCTCCCACTTTATCTAATACCCGCAAGCAGAATTCAGTTCGGTTGTCAGAATCATTTCCGTGAAGCTCTTGACAAAGCTGGATTTTATAAGGATGAAATTTGTACTTGTTAAGAATCCTTGAAACACTTGCTTGGCTAATGTTAGTATTTTCGGATATATGATTCTGACTAATATTAGGATTTTCGATTACTGAACCCAGTACAGTAAAAACATTTTCTTCGTCCTCAGTGACAGGTTTTCTTATAACGAGTTTTTCATAACTGACATTTCCACTTTCCCGAAAAAGTCTCACAAAAATGGCTGGTTTAGGATAATTACCTTCAGGAAACCTTTGAGTTTAGACTTGACAAGCCAACAAACAGTTTTGATGACATTTTTTAAGGATAAAAATCATATCAATACGCTCTTCCTTTGGATAAATCTTCATTTTGACAAAGCAGTAACACAACAATATTCAAATAATTCAATTCAGTAAATAAATTTTCACAGTTACAAAGAATAATATCCCTATTATAGCAACAGACTTTGCAGATTAAACTGATAGATTAAATGAATTATCTGACGTTTCTAAATGCCCTAAGCAACTAGATACATTAGAACATCTATTCAAAAATCACAAAATGGTGCAGAAAACGATTATTTGGCGTATTCTGTGAAAACGCGAAGACTTAGCTATAGAACACCCTTATACCATTCGATAGGTATTTAAAAGGTACATTTTCTGGTAAGTTAAAAAGTATTGCGTTCTATTTAAATTAATCAAGTTATAGCCATTTAAAGTTCTTATTTGATTAGTTTTAATTTTTGGACACCCTGTATAATATAGGAATTTTGTTATAGTTGGAATATAAAATACGATTTATTGTGACACTTCACTGTAAATTTCGAGTACATAACTGAAAAACTTCTTAAGTATTTGAAACATGAAAATTGGGTTAGATTTTGTTAAAATTCAGATTATTTTAAACCCCTTAAGGTTTAGGTACTATAAATCTTATTAAAATAGACACTTATTTTGATCGGAGGATCCAAAAATGCAATAATATACAGGGTGAGTCAACGATTGGATGAAGTAGGTTGGTGCCTTTTCGGTGAAATTAACAAAGAAACTATATTTATTGTTTGATACAGTTTATTTTTACGCAGATTTAAAAAATATTTAGGACTCTACAGGGTGAGCCAAAAAACGAGGACAGCATAAAGTTGTATTTTTTTAAATAGAACACCCTATATACGAATCGTATTTTCGATTTAGCTTATAATTTTAAATCTTTTTTATTAAGGGTTTACTATAACAAAACTTTATAGTTTCTGAGATAATTAAGTTTAAAGAAAAAAAGTCACATTTTCAAGCATCAATTCAATCCTAAATAACGTTTTCAATTTTGTGACAAATATATTCAAATTTGGAATTTGGCAAGGCCAAGGACAAGTTAACATAATTTTTACCTAATATTTGCAATAAAAGCTACAGGGTGTTGAACACATCGGCTCAAATTTGAACAAGTTTAAATGAATAAATATCTTTTTTTTTTTAAATGGTACACCCTGTATATTTTCATGTTATTTAATAGAGTAATAAAAACCCTAAAAGTTTTGTTCAATATATCCTATACCTATTTATTATAGTTTTTGAGATATTTCAGTTTTTCTTATTTTCCATACTTTTTTACAGAAATAGTCTTCATTATCATAGTAGCCATGGCAAAAACAATGTAAAAGAACATTTTTCTGTGTGTCAAATTTATAACCGCAATCGCTTCTTTTGGTTTTTATGTAGTGTAGTTTGTTTTTTTTTTGCATTCATCTTATATTGTAAAATGAATTTTCCAAAGAATGAGTTAATAGATATGATTTATACAATAGGAGAGGCTCAAAAAAATTGCCTTCTTGCTCAAAGAATTTACAAAATGAAGTATCCTGATCGACGCCAGCCTAATACCCATACTTTTCAAAAGTTAATGCAAAGATTTGATTCTTCTGGTACTGTTGATTATCCAAAACGTAAAGTGGTCAACAAACCAGTAACTAATGAAGAAAAAGAACTACAAGTATTGTTAAATGTTCAGGAAAATCCTTATATTGGTAGCCGTCAGTTAGCAGCATTATGTGAAACATCACAATCCACCGCTAATCGTACTACCAAGAAATATAGGTATCATCCATATCACATGGAATTACACCAAGAATTTCATGGACAGGATTTTGAAAGTCGTGTAAACTTTTGTCGTACAATAAATGCGGAGGTTCAATTAAATCCAAATTTATTATGCAAGGTAATGTTTAGTGATGAAGCTACTTTTAGAAGTAACGATGCCGTAAATAGACGCAACATGCATTATTATGCCACAGAAAACCCATTTTGGATTAGAGAGGTGCAACATCAAAACCACTGGTCATTAAATGTTTGGTGTGGTATTCATCATAATCGAATTATTGGACCCCACTTTTTTAATGAACCACTAAATGGCCATAGTTACCTGAACTTTCTACAAGAAGAACTACCCCAACTGCTTCAAGGTCTCGATAGGGATGAGCTCGACAGTATGTGGTTCCAGCACGATGGTGCGCCTCCGCATTACCATCGTGAAGTTCGTGCGTTTTTGGACCAACGATATCCGCAAAAATGGATTGGACGTGGGGGTTTCATTGAGTGGCCACCAAGGTCTTGCGACATCACCCCATTAGATTTCTTCCTATGGGGTTATATTAAAAATAAGGTGTATGTTAATCCACCAACAATAGTGGAAGATATGCGAAACAGGATTAGGGATACCTGTAGAACAATAACGCCACTAATTTTGTCCAGGGTCCGAGAAAATCTGCAAAAAAGACTAAATTTGTGCATTGCACAAGAGGGTCGTTTATTCGAACACTTATTAAAAAGAAATAATTAATCTCAGTATTTAATAGGTAATTTTTTTGTTTCAATTTAGTATAAAAGTAAATATGTATTTGCCTTGTCGTTATTGTTGTGTTAATTTTTTCACATTATGTTTAATTAAACTATTGCCGTTGTAATATAACGAATAATGTATTTCATCATATTTAACCACATTCTGTTTGTTTCTGTAGTTTCTTTTTATTATTTTACATGGCTACTATGATAATGAAGACTATTTCTGTAAAAAAGTATGGAAAATAAGAAAAACTGAAATATCTCAAAAACTATTATAAATACGTATTGGATATATTGAACAAAACTTTTAGGGTTTTTATTACTCTATTAAATAACATGAAAAGATACAGGGTGTACCATTAAAAAAAAGATATTTATTCATTTAAACTTGTTCAAATTTGAGCCGATGTGTTCAACACCCTGTAGGTTTTATTGCAAATATTAGGTAAAAATTATGTTAACTTGTCCTTGGCCTTGCTAATTTCCAAATTTGAATATATTTGTCACAAAATTGAAAACGTTATTTAGGATTGAATTGATGCTTGAAAATGTGACTTTTTTTCTTTAAACTTAATTATCTCAGAAACTATAAAGTTTTGTTATAGTAAACCCTTAACAAAAAAGATTTAAAATTATAAGCTAAATCGAAAGTACTATTCGTATATAGGGTGTTCTATTTAAAAAAATACAACTTTATGCCGTTCTAGTTTTTTGGCTCACCCTGTAGAGTCCTAAATATTTTTAAAATCTGCGTAAAAATAAACTGTATCAAACAATAAATATAGTTTCTTTGTTAATTTCACCGAAAAGGCACAAAACTTCTTCATCCAATCGTTGACTCACCCTGTACAGTAGAAGCCATTTTAAAAAACAAAAGTTTGATAGTTTTATAGCTTTTGAGACACACCTTGTATAATATCCCAAAAGTAAAACTTTTTGAAAGTCACGTATTTTGGCCGCAATATTCTGCGCCGTATAAGGTAAATAACCCTAAATAGTATAAAAAATATGTTTAGCTCAGACTTTTTTTACAACAATCAGCTACAGCAAACTAGGTTTTCATAAGTGTATTATTCATATTATATTTTTTATCTCAAATTTCTCTTGCATACAATAGTTTTTATTATTGGGATCAAGGCAAGCGACTGATAAAATATTTTATATAAAAGTGTTTTTCCATTATCAAACTATAAATTTGTCTCGTATTTTCCAGTTTTGATTACTACACTTACAGTTTTAAATATGTCAAGTAAAATGATAACCTTTTCGTGCTTGTGAACTTACTATCACGGAATCACATGATTTTTTATATTTACTATTTTTGCGGGATTCTTTTGTCAACATTTTCCCCGACGTTTTGGTAATAAAATAAAATGATTTTGTTGTGTTTCCTGTCTGGGTGACATAGATAAATGAATGACACAAGTTTCTCTGGTGTTATTCACCTAGTATTTATCAGATATTTAATAGGATACTTGATATTGTTTACAAATTAATACAATTTTTGTGTTCACATATTCTTTGTATTATGCACTTGAGTATATAGTCAAAAACAATGATAACACAACCTTTTAATAATCTGACTTTTTTTGTAGTTTAGAAAAAGAGAACCTACTTATTTTTTTCAGAGCTAAATTGGAATTTGCCCACCACGTTTCTCTGATAAATAAAATTTGCGGTGTAATAACAATTGTTGCCTTGTTCTCAAATTTATTTCACATGCACTAGATATTTTAAATTTCCTCAACGTTGCCGGCATACAGTCCTGGTCTTCCGAAATATATCAACTTGAAATGTATTTTTGACTAAAGCTAGTCTGAAAATAATGATAATTCTTCAATCAATCCGCAGAACATTATACACTTACTATGAGTAAGACGCAGGGTTACAAACAAGCGCGGATCCAGGGGGGGGGGGGGGGTAGGGGGCGATCGCTCCCCCCCAAGAGCTTTGAGTTCAGGAAAATAGACCCGATTTTGCTTCTTATACTATAGTTTATTCAAGAACTAGAGAGAATAATAAATCATTTTTCATCCTTTTTTCTTCGCAAACTACCTATGTTTTTTAGTCTGGTATCTTTGACAAAATCTGTTAGACAAATATATTTTTCATAGGAATGGGTTAAAAATTGAACCATTTGGGTTGGATAACAATAGATATTTGGAAGTGTAAAGTGTTAAAAAGGATTTTAATCCTTGTCATAGGCGTCGGAAAGAGGTTCATTTTATCACTAAGTATTTATGGCATAGAATATTATTTCGGTAATAAACTTAAAATAAAAAGTCTTTATAATATTATTTTATTTCTTATGATTTCTTAATAATTCACGTACATTACAAAATGTAGATAATTTTGACA
The DNA here is from genome assembly GCA_034092305.1 of Diaprepes abbreviatus. NCBI lineage: Eukaryota > Metazoa > Arthropoda > Insecta > Coleoptera > Curculionidae > Diaprepes > Diaprepes abbreviatus. Next base: position 9,493,228 of record JASJET010000129.1, read on the forward strand.
TATTTAACACAAATCACAACTGTATTTTATTTTTATTATTTTTAATTTTGTCATAGAAACCGTTTTAGACACATTCAGACTAAAACGTAGCTTTACTCTCTCAAAAACTTCTAAGTTAAAATTTAAATACTTACAAAATACCCGTTGTCAAAAATACAAAAAGTTAAACATTTATAAAAAAATAAATTCGTCCATATACTATTAAAATATTTCTGGGGCTATCGGTCATTTTATTATTAATTAAAAACATTTTTAGGACATTTGACGTTTCAGTTTATTTATTTCTTAAACCATCTGCAGAATTACAAATAAACACTAAAAAGGTATATTACAGTTAAAATTGGACCTACTTATTTTTATTTTTATTGTACTGATATCTTTATTTAATTTACTTTATTACGTGGAAATCTGATAGCTTCAAAAAAATAAAATACACTTGTTAATTCTACACCCTTAAGAAAATGACACCAATACAGTAATAAAACAATAAAAAACTTACGGCTAATTGGAATTAAATACACTAAAATAAAAATATATAACAAAAATACAAAAAAATATATAAACAACATAAACAATAAAATACAACAAAAACAAAAATTTAAATAATAAATTGTCTTTATACTGGTAAATATTACGTATCTAATTCCTAATCAAAGTCAGTGAAGCTACTTTCGCTCAAATTATTTATAATTGGTTCCTCTCTCTCATCGATCATGAGATCGAGTTTCCACATTTTGTTTTATTCTTTTATTATATGGATTTTTACCAATTTTCCGCAGTAATTTTATTCAAAAAAAATCTTTTGAAAGTTCAGTTAAATTACTAATTTTGTAAGTTGTGTTATTTCTAGCAACTACAAATCCTTTTATTGCAGTTTTCATCTCTTCTTCCAACGAGGTTTTTCGTCTGCCTGTGATCGATTGTGGCTTGGGAGTACTAACAATTCCAGTCTTTTTTTCTCCTTCAGTATTCGGTACATGGTAGATTTTCCAACTCCTGTCATGTGAGAATACATCTCAACAGAGCTTTTAACATTAGATATTGATATCTTAAGGCACCATAAACATTCATTGTAATAAGTTTTTTGTTGAGGAAAAAATGCCCTGGTTTACCGATTTTGGAATAAATATAGAGGTGGAAGCCATATCTTTTGGGTATTTCAAATAATATATAAAAACAAGCGCAAACAAGATAAATCACTAAGGACACACCGTAAGGTATACTTTGCTCACTGATAGAAATTAAATTGAACTATCAGAAATTTTATTGTTGCAGTAATATTTAAATATAATTAATTATAATTAGTTTTAAGGCAGTTCTCAGTTACCTGCGGCACTGGAACAGGTACGTTGAAGGTTTCGGTAACAGTTTTATTACTCTCTCTAGTTCTTGAATTGAGTATAGGAACGTGTATCCTTGCGACCGCCCCCCGCTCTCCCAAGAGCTTTGAGTTCAGGAAAATAGAACCGATTCTGCCTTTTATATTAGGAATGTGTATGATGCTGGCACTCCGCCTCCCCCGATGACACCTTGTTTTTCTTGTGATACAACTTATTTTCGCTTGCCATACTGTACTTTTGTGATATCACCGCCCTCCCCCCCCCCCCCCAAAGAGAGCGGCTGGATCCGCCCCTGGTTACAAATGAATGAAGAACAATGAAATTACTAACCAACTTGCTGGAAAGGGGCACCAGTGCCATTTTAATGGGCACAACTACTGGCTACTTATACGAGGAACTCAGAAAGTGAAAAAAAGTTAGAAGGAGACTTACTGGAGACATCCCAGTACTACAATAGAGGTCAAGATTATAGTATAATTTATATTGACCTACCTTACCTCCACGAGACAGATTCTGAAAATGAATCGTAACATTTTTTAAAATATGTCATAAAAACTCAAATTTAGCAAAGGTTTCTTGATCAGAATTTAGAAGAAAATTGTCATGTTTGATTGATATTTTTAGGTAGGAATCATCACTATCTATTCTCCATAATTTTGTTTAATTCTACAAACAGTTATCTGTCTTCTCCCAAAAGAATTATTTATCTATCTTGTTTTCCTAAATCGATTTTAAAACTCAAAATATCATTGCAGTCCACCGTGCATCATCTAGCCATCTTTGTTGGGGTTTGCCAATACTGTGCTTATTATTCGTGGACAGCATAGATTAATTTTGTTAAAGCACTCTTCTGAAGATTTTTTTGCAATATTACTCTTCCTCCCCCCAGCTTCACTTATAAGGAAATGGTACACGAGTCTTTCTCCGTACTCATTCCCCTCATCAATATCAAAACTTTGTGAGTGTTCAGCATATTTTTTTAATTTTCAAATATCCAATAATTAAGCCAAAGTGAACGTTGTTTTTAACTGTCTCTTGTAATGTCATTATACAATATTTTTATGACTCCATTATCTGCTGTACTTGTTTGAGCGTCTACGTAAATGATCTGAACTGTAAGTCTTTTTGGGAGTTGTAAATGATGTAAATAGCGCGATCAGAAACTGTGTGTACTTTGTTAATGAGATATTTAAGGTTTTTATTTACTAATAGTGCAACTTCTTCAATCTAGGAGTTTTTCGTTGAGTTTATTTGAAAAGAAATTCAGCTTAGTTCTCTTATCTGGCATATTCATTGTCTATTCCATCTTAGATGGATTAGTCCTTCATCCACCTTAGTTATTTATTCAGATGTTCCCATTATTTTTCTGCTCTACATTTTCTCAGATCGGTTTGGGCTTATTGATTTTTTGCTTCCCATAGAATCCATGTAGCTAATTATTTTTCATCAGTGCAGAATTTCGAATTTTTTATTCTAAATATTGGGTGTAATCTTATAATTGTGGAAGTCGATAATTTGGAGGTTGTTGGCAGATTACAACTGAATTCTTACCAAATGGCTTGAAGGCTGGATATAGTGTGGGGGAATAAAATTATTTAGGGTAGGGAGTATGTGGTGTATGCGCATGATCTTCTCACGATAATACGGTAGGCGCAGGGTCGCATCCGAAAACAAATATATGTTCCATTGAGACCGTTGAAGAGAATTTGCTTGCAAAAATATCATAGATTGAGAATAAGCCATTTAGTTTTTATCATGAATCGCACGAAATTGAGGAACATGTTCTATGCGAATGCAAACCATAACTTCGCCAAAGGTTTGGGAATACAGTACAATAAATTACGGAGGGTATTCACACAAGATCTTGTTAGTAAGAAGTAGAGATTTTGGACTGAGCAACACCGTTTTCTATAACACATGGAATAGCAATTTGAATGGTTCCTGCTAGCTTCCAAAATCTAAAGCTTTAAACTTGAAAATCAAATTATTAAATTAAATTTGCAAACTGTTATATATCGATAACAAAACATTAGACACAGATGACTAATAACTGGATTTTAAAGGTTAAGAGCAGTGTCATGTAACAGTATTATTGAAACAATTTATAATATATAACGTTTATGAAATAAATGTATGAATAAAGCTGAAATCATAATTTTTGACATTTTAATTTTATTAACCTTTGAATGGCGAGTGTGATGTGGTTATTAGCGTATTAGCCTTATACCGAGACGTTTCGTGTTCATATCTCTGGTTCGTAAATAGACAAAAGTTTGCATCAGATAGAAATTTTAAAGGATCTGGATAAATATTTTTTTTAATTACTCAGGACAACGTATCTTAACGGTACACCTGAGACATGGCCCTAATCCATGAACCCTAAGCTTATGCACTTGCAGGTACCCGAATTTGCTTTTCGTTTAACGAAATTGGGATTTGTGGGATTGGGGTTTGTGGGTTTAGGATTTATAAATGTAGGGTTCATAAGTTTGGAGTTTGGGGGTTTATGGGTATGGGGTTTTAGGTTCACGGGTTCAGGGTTGTCGGAACTAGAGTTTGTCGAATAGGGATTTATGGATTTAGGCTTAACGGATATAAATTCTATAGGTTTAGGATTCTTGGATTAGGGTGTTGTCGCAGGTGTACCATTAGAATACGTTGTCCTGAGTAACTTAAAAATATTATCCAGATCCTTTAAAATTAATGTTTGTTGCAGACTTGACTTTTGTCTACTTTTCCCCGCAGATCTATATACAAAATGTACAAGAGGAATAATTTTGAAACCATGACAACATAACCAAACTTTGAGGGCAGATTTGTATTCAGCATATAGAAATACATGCAAAATGGTCCGTAAAATAAAAAAAGCAGGGCACGTTGAAATTTTACTTTGATAGAAATACAATGTAACTTTGTTTTGACAGGTTTATAAGCAGTGATTCTCTTAAAGGCAATTAAAAAATATTTCAAAATCAATTCAGTTTTCCTATAAGTGTAAATTTTGTATTTATAAGTATAAGTATATATAAGCAGGTTTTTTTGAAAAAAGATTATGTTTTTGTAATTAAAATCTCTGGGACGAAATTTAAATTTTAAAATTATTTTTGGATGTCATTCAAAATCCACTTAATATTAAACAAATTTATATATAAACTACATTGATTTTGATATGTTTTTATTCTATTCTCACTGTTCTTTTTCACATTACAGTATTGTTGTAATAACTTAAGATAAGATTAATTTTGTAGGACCTAATTTTATGCATGTCTACATATCCATTTTGAAAGTTCCTTGAATAAAAGAGAATCTGTCCAACATGCTCGAAAATTTGAATCCTTTGACGCAAATCCCCAGAAAATTTATTACAAAATAGTATAAGAGTAATTTTTTTTTGTGTAAATTTATGTAGTGTCCAAAATATTGTGTTCAAATCAGAAATTTCAATAAGGTACTTCTAATTCTCCACGTACACTTTAATAAATATCACTAGTTAAATCATTAAAAAGTTTGAATGAAAGAATGAACGAACAGTGAAAACAGCGAAATAATAATTGTTTCACCCCTATAAAAAATACAAAGCAAGCCCTTTCTGACACAATGACATGTATCCATCCCTTTTTGTAAGCGTAATAACAAGCAAAATCAAGCTTTTAAATTAGCGATGAATTTTGGAAATTGTCACCCCTAGAAATGAAATTCAGGACGTAAATATATCAGAGAATGAGACAAATCCGTCATTGCAGATAAACACTAAAACATTCAAGGAATAGTTTGTTTTGCTCTAACGTCTCCTGACTTGTAATATTCCATGGCTAATTTTTATAAGAAATATTTTTTTCTAGTCTTATTATACAGTGTGTCCGGTAAGTAATTCTTAATTTCTTTGAAACATACAGTGGAGGTCAAAATAACCCTACTTTGTCATAGAAAAAAAATCCTAAAGTACCCCTTAACGGAGATACAGAGCCCTAGAGGGGAACCCAGCGATTTACCTTATCGGCTCTTAATTTTGAACCGACTTGTATAATTTAATGAAATTTTAATATTTTATTGGAGCTATAAAGATTTATTAAACTATACCACAATAGATGTTTTAGATCATCAGAGAAGTCAGGAACGGACTTGCAGTCACACTCTAATTTTTGGAGGTATCTAACTCGTACATTCTTGTGAATAGAAAGAACAATCATGTTACGAAATACTTGTACATGTAATCAAACGAATATATTGCATTATAGCGATTTTATTTTATTATTCTTTTGTTTCCTAATAATGGAAAACTTGTTCCATTTAAAAACATTCGGTCGGTGTTTAGACCATATAATGCTAAATCCTGTCAACTTATTCTTTAACAGTTTTCATATTTGATGAGGGTATACAGCTTATAAACCCCTATAAAATGTTTATTTTAGTTTGTGAAACCAGAAAAAAAGATTGACGACTTCAAAATAATAAAAATGGACAAGTTTCATGATTGATTTATTTTTCCTTTATGGCTCTTTGTGTGGTAATATAAGATTTTTATTTTCACAGTTGCCATAAATAAAATGCATCTAGAGAGTACTTATTTAATTCCTCCTTTTAGTGGAATATACTTTTCATCAAACAAATTGAATAAGATTAATCATAATTAATATTTGTTTTATTACACACACGTTAACCATATATTTTTTGTTGATTTATATCAGTACATCACTTTTTTTTTGTTCTTATAATTTCAAACGAATTCAAATGCTTATCTAAGCAATTTTTAAAGATATTAAAAAGAACTATATAATCTGCAGTTTTCAATATATGTACAGTCGCGGTGACCACAGGAAGCTCTTCATACCATTTTTAAGCAAAAATATTTTATACATGATTATTTTACATAAAAAATACAAAGACGAATAGAAAACAACATAAACCAAACGTATATGGAAAAATTAGGTTCAAATAATAAGAATCCATAAATCAATTTATAGATGCGTGAACGCATGGTGCGGTATTTTTTCTAATATTACAATTTTTTCCAGTGTAATATAGAGGGTAGCGAGAAAAGCATGTTCATGATATTCGGTTTTTAGCAAGATGGCGTTTTGTCGCATGTGGTGTATGTAATCTGAACCAAAATGATGTTTTTGATGAGTTGTTAAGTGGTTAACCATACTGACCAAGGTTATGGGTTTTATTTTTAAATACAATTTTTGTTCAATTTCTCTTTGTTAGTAAATATGAAATAAAATTAACAACACTGAGTTAGCACATTTTAAACCTCAAAAAATTGACGTAATGCATAAAAAACAATTATATATTTTCAACAGTAGTGCAAGTGTTTTAAATTTTTATTGAAAATTACAGTTTTATCAGACGATTTAATAATTTAAATGGACCAACATAATTTGTTTTAATTAATTTTTTTGTTTCACGTGTGAACATATTAAACATACAGGCAGCTGACTGCAGACGTCACTTCCAATGAACCTAATTTTTGTTTTAAATTTAATATGAAAGTCAAGGATGAAATTATTGCTTTGAAAAGGATTTTAATTCAAATTTGTTTTTTACACACAGATGCTTTCGATAATTTAATTATTATTGAAATTTTGATTATGTAATTAAGTTTTTTCAATATTATTTTTGTTTCCGAAAGAAACCTTGACGTCACGATGTGAATGTTATGGAAATGAGTGTTTATAATTAGACTTCTTTTCTGAAAGAAATAGCCGAGAAAACAACTTTGATTTGATAATTACTTTAATAATCATAAAAGGAGTCTGCGGTTGGCAGGTTGTTAAAATTAGAGAAACAATTCTGTTTTTAGCCTAACCTCCAATGTCAGACTGATTTTGCCTCTGCGAAATATATTTCAATAATTTCTATAATAACATATGTAAAACAGATTTACTAATTTATTATGCATATTCAGTGTGAACGCAAAATCCCCAGGCTCCGAATTTCTCAAGTACGGAGGGGAGGTTTTACATAGACAATTACACACACTAATCACACTTAAATGGAAAGAAGAGAAAATGCCAGCAAAATGGCACGAAAGTATAATAATCCCTATCCATAAAAAGGGAAACAAAACCAAGTGCTCCAACTATAGAGGAATCTCCCTACTTAACACGGCATACAAAATCTTATCGAATATCTTATTAAGTAGACTAACGCCTTTTGTAGAAAATTTCCTAGGGGAATACCAAGCCGGATTCATGAAAAATAGACCGACTATAGATCAGCTCTTTACTATAAGACAGCTACTTGAAAAAGGATGGGAATTCAATAGAACTATCCACAATCTTTTCATCGACTTCCGACAAGCATACGACAGCATTAAAAGGGGTCAACTGTGGAATGCAATAGCAGAACTTTCGATTCCAAAAAAACTGATCCACCTCGCCAAAGTATGCGTAAATGGCTGTAGTTCCAGGGTACGAATAGGTAACCAACTGTCAGAATCGTTTGAAATAAACAGTGGCCTAAAACAAGGAGACGCACTGTCACCCCTCCCCTTTAATGTAATCCTGGAAAAAATAGTGAGAACAACACAAATTAGAACAGAACTAATAACAGTAAATGGACCAAAATTACTACTAGCATACGCGGACGACATTGATATTGTTGGAAACACCGTCACCAATGTAAAGGAAACTTTCAACAAAATAGTGATAGAAGCAAGGAAAACCGGTCTAATGGTCAATGAGGAGAAAACCAAATACATGTGCATAAACAGACAAAAGAATCGAGATAGAATAGGACAAAATGTAACAATAGACACATATAACTTTGAAAGAGTGGAGCGTTTTAAATATCTCGGAACGACAATCACCGCAGATAACGATATCACAGAGGAGATAAAAGGGAGAATTTAGGCAGCAAACAGATGTATGTATAGTCTTAACAACACCATCAACAGTGATTAGACCAGTGCTCATGTATGGCTGTGAGGCGTGGACGCTGACAAAAGCAATGGAAATTAAACTTAGATGTTTTGAGAGGAAAATCCTTAGAAGGATTTTCGGACCCTATCACGATCCCCATACTAATCAATACCGAATAAGAACAAATGCCGAGGTCAAACAGATATATAACGCTAGAGACATCGTACAAGAAATTAAATCCCAACGCCTAAGATGGGCTGGCCATATCCATAGGCTCCCTAATAACCGCATTACCAAGTTAATTTGGGAAGAGGCCCCGACAAGGAAAAGACCCTTAGGACGCCCAAGGATGCGATGGAGAGATAACATATGGTCAGATTTAAGAACAATGGGGTTACCCACTGACCCATCTATCATGGACGACCGTGTGAGATGGAAGCAAGTTATGCAGTCAGCCAAGACCCACCCCGGGTTGTAGGGCTACTAAAGAAGAAGAAGAAGTGTGTTACACTTTTCGCAACTTCTTAGCCCCACGCATTAATCACTATAACTCAATATTTGGCGGAGTTTGATTCACGCCCGAGGGTTCTGTAACAATATTATGGACTATACAGAAACACATAATAAGATATATATAATAAAAAGCAAGCACTTTATATTTTGGCCGGTTTTAAATAGTTTACTTTAGTTGGTGGTGTTCATCAAAGAATTGTCGGAACTTCTTTGTATATTCAGTTGCATTTCTCCGAATAGAGGAAGCAGCAAAACCCGCAGCACTGTACAGCTAGTGATAATTCTGTAGGTGTCATTTAGTGTCATGTCGATGTTTTTCATGAGATTATTCTCCGATAGAGTAGCGTAGTGCTTGGGCTGTCGTCCTTAAGACGCTGGGATTTTGCTTTATTTGCTCCCAAGCAGATGGTTTCTAGTGGTTACCTTTTGCTTGGTTTTAAGGCAGTGGTATTTGAATATTAGCGACCTCTCTAAAATACACCCAAGTATTTTGGCTCATTTTTATGTTGCAGCACAGTTCCTTTCCAATTTATTTGTAGCTTCCTCCTGGCCCATCTTGTGTGTATGGAGGAATGCACAAACTCTCTAGAACACCTTAAATTTTCTCTTCGACGCTCTCGAAATCTGTACCCTATAGAGTCATAGCAAGGTTGTCTGCTTAGAGAAAATGTTCAGATTGAATCGATGTGGGCTGATCATTTGAAATATATTGAAAAGCATCGGGGTGAGAACAATCTATTGGAGCAAACCAATTTTTGCAGTCTTCATCTGATTTTTTTACTCTGGAGAATGACATAAAATATTGGTTTTGTAAGATGGACTCAATTACTTTTGTAAGGTAATAGTGTTATGTTACTACTAAGACCTACCAGGTCGGAAGTCTCCCTTTTCTGGTATGACAACACTATCTACATGATTAATATCAGCCTAATATGTTTTAAACAGGTGCTAGAGTAAGAAAATTGGTCTATAGCTATTTGATTCCTCTGGGTCTTTACTAGATTTTACTAAGGCTATTATTTTTGTTTTTCTCCAAGATTTTGATATTTTATAGCTTATGCAGCAGATATTTGTGATTTTTTAAGATCCACACTTTAGTGCTAGTATCAAATTGTTTTATTTGTTCGATACATAATTCGTCATTTCAGCAGATTTTCCGTTTTTTGTGGAGTTGATTGCCTCATGGAATTCCTTGAGTGTAAATGGGTTGCCAAGGAGGTTGTTTTCACTTCCGGGAATTATGTGCTGTTTTGTTCATGAGAGTTTTTGTGTTTTCCCATTTTCGAGTCGTGTATGGACTATTTGATTAGCTCTGATGTTGCTTACTTATTTCATTTTAGTTACACTTCGATAATAGAAACAATTTTACTAACTGAAGAATTAAATTTGTGGTTTTAAATATCTCGAAAACTTTAAAGTCATAACTACAATTTTTCTATACATTTTAAATATGTTGAATTTTGGAAACAGTGGGGGGGGGGGAATGATTTTTGGAGTATATTTTTAACAAAATCTCTAGAGGTCTGCAAAAAATAATTTTGAAATTTCCGTAACTATTCCCTTTAGCTGATTACAAAAAATTGGTGCACCAAACTTGGCCCCCGGAAATTCACATAAATATAGGTGTTAATTAATTCCCGTTAAAAAATCCTGTAACAGACAGGCAAACGACTTAGTGATCCTACAAGGGTCCCGTTCTTCCTATGGTGGGGAACCTTAAAAAGGGATGTTTTTTCCTAAAAAATTCCTTTGAACTGAAAAAAAACAACAAATTTTGTGTGATATTCCTTTTTAATTATATTTCATTCAACTTGAGAAAATAAATCACTGCTACTTAAGTTTTATGAACGTCTTCTCTTCTTAGTCCAAGGTCGCACAGCAAAACAGCTGCTGCAAACCTTAAAAAATCACATAAAAAAAATGAGCAGTCAACTTATGACCATTCATGGTATTTTTTTGTTTAAAAAAATAGAATAAATTTAAATGTTGTTCAGATTTGAACGACCGTATGTTGACGTTGTGAATTACAGTGTTGCTAGATTTATTGCCTTGGTCTTTTTGAAAACAATAGTTTTTCAATATTTAGTATTTTGACGTGTTAAATTTTGATTGGATAATTCTAAAACGACACACAAATTTGTTGCAAAAAATGTATAGTTAACATATATACTTAAAATACTTGAGTAATCCAAACAAATTTCTCAAATTATTAACGTCATATGTTGATTTTAATTACTATTTACATTTATTAGGTTAGGTATTAAAGGCCAAAGTTCATCGGCTGTAATTAATTGGAAAAAAATGAAACCATAATATGTATATCAAGTACTGTTTCGGTGTTGACCAATGTAATAATTGCAAAAGTAATTTTAAAAGTTCATTTAGTTATATTATGCCAAATAATTTACTCAACCACAATGACCCGATCATTGATAATGCTAAACAAACAGCTGCTCATTAACTTGGATTATCGGTCATGATTGAAATGAACTATTCAAAAACTCTTCCTAAAATTAGCTTTTCAATTTTAAAAGATACCCAGTGTAAATAAATATAATTAATTTAACTATTATTAATGTTCTCTGTCAAAATAGTTGCAAAATATAAAAACAATATTTATCCATTTCGTACAGAAAAAAGTTTTCATATGACTTTGATAAAACGTAGCCTTGCCAATCGTCATCTCTTTTATCTCACGTTTAGTCCACGTGAACAACGAGTTTAATTCTCAGAACAATCGGAAATATACGTATAATAAAGCACACCTACAACTTACAGCTAAAAATTGGCAAGATGTACCGAAAAAATAATTAACAATTTTTGAAATATATTCGTTCTAGAGTTCATCTATTTTTGTCTAGTATTGGCTGGAAGGTTATTATTTGTAGGAGTTCTTTTGTCCCTTGGTGCAACTAATAAATCTGACGTAAAATTGGACCGTTCATTTTGTATGACAGCAATGAATTTTCGTCCAATTTCTTCTATTGACATGAATGTATCGTGTTAAAATGTCAATTCCATTATTCTAAATCATATGTTTAAACCATAACTATCTGTTTATATATTATATTGTTTTAAATGGCAGGTAAATTGAGTATATTTAATAAAATAGACCAGAAAAATTAAGTGTAAGGTATATTTATTTTGAATTTCTCGGTTTTAAATTTTTTCAAAATTATAATTTTCCCATTCAAAATAATTCCTTTTTGCGCTCTTATATACAGCAAATATTGGAAACTAGACTTTTTAACTAAATATACAGTGTGACCAGTAAAGTCCGCATCATATGATTTTTTTTTATTAATATCTTTATTCGAAATTTGACTTTGGCATCAATGTCTGCTTCGATCGAAATGAACATTAACCAAAAAAATAGTATGTTTGCAGGTTGTAGACAATTTTGAAGATTGGCTAAAATGTGGTTGTCGGACTTGCATTGTCTTTATTTTTATTTATTTTTACGACGTTTCGATTAGGTTGTATCTATAATCGTTGTCAAGTATAAACTGAATGTTTTGTCTTAAGACTACGAGCTTATATAGGGACCGTGTTCACTGAAGCACAAAGTTTCGCTTCACGGTACACATCTCAATGATTTAATGTTACAAAGTAGTGGTTGCCAAAGATTAGGTATTTCAACACTTGGTTTACTGAAGATTCCATTATTGTTTTTAATGTAAGCTTCTTCTATAAATTTTCTTTTTTCATGTTGGGTTCCATATATATTGCCGCCGCCTCAGACCACTTTATATGGTGTTGTTTATCCCGGACGTGTTCTGCAATACCTGATCTCGACGTTTCCCCTTTTTGTGTATGAGTTTTATGCTCCTTAATTCTAACTTTTAGTGGCCGTTTTGTTTCTCTAATATACATTTCACCACACTCACATGGAACTTTATAAACATATTTTTTCTTATCAGTAGTTTTTGGTTTTGTTTTTGTTAAATGAACTCTAAGTATATTTCCTGATTTCAAGGCTGTTTTTATATTATACCTACCGGCAATTCGTCTTATTTTCTCCGAAGTTCCCTTAATGTCCGGAATTATGAAGAAGGAATGTATTTCTTGCTGTCCAGTGTTCGTTTTTCTAAAGTTATTTATAGCATCGTCAATTAGTTTCAAAGAATAACCATTCTGTTGTAAATCGAATTTAATATTTGCTACCTCTTTTTTACTTTTAGACCCAACTACGTTTTCAAAAATAGATATTTTATGAAGTTACCTTATACAGGGTCCAAAACAAATAGACTTTGTATCACATGTGACCAAATTTTAATAGCCCTATTTGGATTTTGTAGAAAAAAACAGATTTAATATGGCGCTACTTTAAACAAGATATGTCTGGAATGAAGCAGTGTCAAAACCAAGAAGTTTCATGTAGGTTGCGTTGAGTCTCATTTTACAACAGTGGTGCAATTTACAAAAAATGGGAAAAAAAATCTAAATAATCTTATACAGCTGAAATTTTTCGTATGGGCTAAAAATTGCATTTAGAAAAACTTTTTCTAATAACTTTTTTCGCTATTTTGAGATATAACCCCACTTTTGATTTTTTTTTTTGGAAAACAATTAAACTTTGACAGGTAATGCTAATCACGTGACTACTATTTTTTTCTTAATCTTAATCTCAATCGAGGCAGAAATTGTTGCCAAAGTCAAATTTCGATATTTATTTTGTTATTCATAGAATGATAGTTCCTACAAATTGACGAGAATACTTTATTTCATGATTGTGGTAATTATGTAAATAGTTTATATGTTACTTTTTCTGCAAAAAAAAATATTGGTATAATATGAAATGTGTCCCCAAAATGAATTGAGACTAATTGCATTTTTAAAATGACCTTTTTGAAAAAGATCGTGGAAAAGCAGTGGGTATTTTTATATATAACATTAATAGAATCTACATCACCTGTTCCGAGATAAAGTGTGGTTAAATCTACATAATCTATTAAAAAAAAAACTATAGAGTGTTGTAAGTTAAAAATAGTCTTCTGCAAGATTTTCTCCTCGGTACTTTTGGGGTACCGATACACTAGGTATTTATCTACAGTTAACAACTTTCATAATAATAGTTACCGTATTGGCATTTTCTTCATTATAACATAGCTTTAATTTAAAAGAAGTAAAATATTACCATGTATTAAATGACAATTTTTGTTTAAAAAATACAAACATTTAAACTCCAAAGTTGACAAACAAAGTTTGTTTGATTAAAAGCTAATCGATCTAAATGAAATAATTTTTATTATGTTTCATTAAATATAAAAGAAATTATAAATTCATTAATGGGATTGTTATATAAACATTTTTAATCTAAATATATTCATAACAATTTACTAGCAACATTTAATTACATTTAATTTTTGTACTAACTCTAATTTTTCATTTACGTAAATGCTTTAGGGTCTAGAATAAAATTTTCCGATAGTTGAATTTTACAAATGGCAATCAAAGAGTCAAGGCTTCTCACTTCATTGACAGGTGATTTTCTTAACATAAATTTTCTTACTACGTCAGCAAAAATCGAGAATTTTCGTTATATTTTCTAAAAATGATACGTAATTAATCAAATATAGATTTATTTACAATTAATAACATATCCAGAAAAGAGTTTAGTGTTTTATTTTTAGTAAAATACAAAGCAAATACATAACAGAGAAATATACAATGAGGTAGTAAAATCCGGAATAAATTTATTATTTATTAAAAGCTAAGTTTTTAAAAAATTGCTTTACGCCCTATTCCTAAATGTCATTGTTTTCGATATATCGACAGTTAAACTCGAAATGAAGTAGTAATAACAGTTATTCTATCATTTTATTGTGTTGAAAAAGCCTCTCATTAGTTTATTTCGAGTAACCTAAGCGATTTATGAATTTTTTTTGAACATTTTTGACTATTTTTTAAGTCTTCAATATTAATAGGCTTAGTTTGGAAACTTTAGCTTTAAGGCAATCCCATAAAAGTCAGTCAAGAGGGTTTAAATTTGAAGACCTCGGCAGCCACCCAATAGGTTCCCTTGTGAAATTGGTGAAAGATTAGGATATTTTTCTTGAAATTGTGACAGAATTTGATTATAGACTCCTGTTAATGACATATTGAGGTAGCGTTAATCATTTTATCTATAATCATTTTTTGCCCCAAATTAATTAGTAACTATTTTAATAACCTACAATTAAATTTCACTGCAATAAAGACACTCTGGAAGTCTGGTCGTGCATCTTCTCTCTTGCAGCTTTAGTACCAAACAATTACGCTTATTTAAGCTTACCAACCACAACTCAGAACTTCAGGACTTAGGAAAGACTGCTAATTAGTTGGTCAGAAGACATCTTTTATTTTGTAGGTCTCGCAACAGCCCGCCCGCAAGTTAATTCGGGTGAAGGTTTTAATTAAATTGAATAAAACAAGTTTCTCAAAACACTTAAATCTATTTAACAAAAATAAAGAGAAAAAACAAGCTATTTACAATGAGAAACTTAATACTAATAACAATTACGAAAACTAACATAATTGCTCTTCTCGACCGTTATTTTAACCAAAAACGTAAAACCCAATTTTGAAAAAACACGTATAAATAGCTTAATAAAATATTAAACAAAAAAAAAGAAATAAAACGTGAAAAAAACAGCTATTAATATTACTTAATCGAACCGTATGAAAATAGCGAAATGCCCCACTAAAATAAATGATATTCCCTTAATTTCCCAAATTAAGTCAAAACAAAAATAACCTTCTTTCCCGACGATTTTACCCGTGACGTAATTATTCTACGGTACTGGTACTCACGGTACCGTTATAACGACATTCAAACTATGACTGACTTTTACTATTCCTTAAAAGAGTGTCTTCCAATCTTACACCCCTCGACACTCCTCTGATTCCCGTTTGTACCCATATTAGCCGATAGAACCCTGTAAACGTCAATTTCTTTCCCTTAAAGATCGAAGGTTTCGATCGTTACGTGCTGAGGGCGTTAGCTATTCTATACCGGATGTTTGATTCCCGAATTGGCCTCTGAGCGTCTAAATCCTAATTTTTATATAACAGAGTAGTAAAACAACTTAACCTACGTCTTCCTATAACGAAAAAAGTATATGTTAAAGACTGTAAAAAAAACTATTCCCTTTTCTTGGCTGTTTTGGCAATAAACATCTTAACTCGTTATTTCTTGTGAATAGAAAAAATAGTGATTAATCAAGATTCTTTTTACAAATGGCCCAACGATATATTTCTATTATAGTGAGTTTATTTGATCATTCTTTTGTTTCCTAATAATGGGAAAATCGTTCAATATTCTAAAACATTTTAACGGTTTGTGCATATACCATATGTTATAAACTTCCCTTATCTTTCGGTTTTATTTACATAACCAGGGCAGGTTTACTTAGACAGATTTATAGGCAATTCTAAGAGAGGGTTTTATTACGTCTTCGTAAATTAACTGAGTTTATATATTTTTAATAAAACATTTAAACGACAAGGATAATGAAACTTCGATAACTGATTTATTTTTCTTTTAGACTTTCGTGGATGGTGATAAAAAAATATAACTACCCTATTTCCACGGGAAATCTATTCACAGAGTGATTATTTAATTACTCATTTTAACAGAATATAGTTCACATTGGATGGTGTAAAATAATTAATATTTGTTCCATTACAAAATAACTAACACACTTCTTTTTGGATTCTTACTCTATCGCCACAGTAAGTTTAATTTCAGTTAGAAAACTCAAAGTGACAATTTAACAAAATGTGACGAAGAAACAGGTTAATGAATCAGTTATGCTGGTAAATATTTACGGTATTTTATTTCGAGTTTTAACTGCCGATAAATCGTTAACAGTTACATTTGGGTATAGGACATGTAATGGAAATATACAAAAAATTGGGGGTCATTATTTAAAAAACAAAATTCATTATAGCGCAGCTTCTTTCGAGTCATGCTTTATGATTTAATATAATAATAATAACAATACATTAATTGTCCACACATATAATCATAGAAAATTACATTTGTTTAAGAAATATATAAATATTAGCAAAACAATGGACCTTAAAAAATCAGACATTCAGGAAGGAATTGGATACTGTTCAAGCCCAAAATTAACCAAAATATTATTACATTCCATGTTTATTAACTACTTACTGAAAGAAGGAAATAAACTAGAATTGCAACACTTTAGTATGAAAAATTATAGAAGGAAGCAACATAAAAGGGTAGAAGTAGGTATAAGAGGCAAAAGAAGAGGAAAGGATAGTATTAGCCACAGTAAATTCGAAATGTGACGAATGAACGATACAGTAAAAGACGAATACCAAGCCTCCCAACAGGGAAAATAGAAGCGAACTTACTGCAAGAGCAGAAAATATTATAATAGAAAGACAAAAATGAAGGATGTGTAAAGAATTTATGAAAATCGCTTCATTATATGAGAATGATCTTTTAAATATTTCGTTTCTGTGCTGTGGTACTTGTAAGTTGATGTTTTCTATGAAAATTAAAATTATGAATATTTGTCCTAAAAAAATTTTTTCCATATAAGTACAGTGGTGTTTTATGTTTAATAATTTTAAAGCCAAGACAAGACAAATGTAATCTTCATCTGTTAAATATATTAAATGATTTTGATTCACCAAGAAAAAAATAAATTATATATCAGCTTCAGGCGTACATTTTCGACCCTTTGAATGCTATATCGTTCCATGGTATTAAGGCAAGGAAAATACATAGGATTAAGATTGTTAAATTGGAAAAGAACAAGTGAATCGCAAAAAAGCTTTCAGACCCCATTGGACATACAATGTCTTTAACCATAAATAAATTTTAAATTACCATAAGAAATACGTAATTAGCTGTAATGCGTTCGTTGAAATGCAATTCTGAATTTAATATTAAGCCCAGGAATCAGAAAAAGGCAAAATTAAATTGTTAATTTTAGTTTCAATGTTATTTTTAATGCTCGCAGATTCTACTTAAGTTCGTTTTCCAAAAATGGTAACCGAAGATTTAGTGGGATTGATTTTAAATACGTTTTTGGAAGCAGCTCTATGAAATAGATTTAAGTCAGACTTTATTAAGATCTATGCTTCTGCCGCTTGATGTTCTCTAAAAGAATAATACAGTTGGGTGTCATCCGCGTGGAAGTAAAATTTACAGTTCTGAAGAGACATGAAAGTTAGAAGTATACATGGTATGTAATAGAGGACCAAAAAATTGCCCTGCGGCACTCCAGTATTCACGAGTAAAGGCTTCGAACATTGCTTGTTATAAATAACTTGTTGAAATGTTAAAAAAGAAATTATAAAATTATTAGCATCATCGTTAAACAGCGCATAATGGAGAACGGAACTGAGAATCTTATACTAAAAGCAAATCTAACTAAGGCACTCACTTTATTTTCATCAATGCTCTAAAGGTATCATCAGTTATAAGAGCTAATGCACTTTCACAACTGCGATTTGGTCTAAAATCTGAGTATTTTGTTGGCAAAATGTTACTCTGTTGTAAAAATACTCTTACTTGTTTCTCCGTGATTTTTTTCGAGAAAATAGAAAATTTTTGGCTGTGCGGACATAAGATTGTTGTTAAACATTACTCTAATGTTAAAAAGTTCGGAGAACTTCAAGACGTTTGGAGAAGCTCGAGTCCGAAAAATTACAACCACGCTGTTTCGTCCTAGTATTAGGCCATTGTGTTCGGTACAAACAATCATCTCGCAATTATGTCCTATAAATTGATCCTAAAATTAAAAAAGAGTTAATAAGACACAATAGCGACATCTCGATGGATCACTCAATAACGACGGTAAATTAAAAAAGAAGAAATATATCAAAACTCGATATAAGAAATATGTTACCCAAAGGATGGATAGAAATAAGTATATTTTGAAAAAGAAATATCTCAAAAACAGTACGTTATCAAGTTTCGTTTTCATGATCACCATCTTAGGCTTCTTCTTCAAGTGCCTTCTCCATTGCGGAGGTTGGCAATCATAATAGCTATTTTAATTTTTGAGGCAGTTGCTCTAAATAGTTGTTTTGAACTGCATCCAAACTATTCCCTTAGGTTTTTTAGCCATGAAATTCGTCGTCGTCCCACGCCTCTTCTGCCACTTATTTTGCCCTGGATTATGAGCCGTAAGATGCTGTACCTTTCTCCTCGCATAATGTGTCCGAAATATTGCAGTTTTCTCTGTTTTACTGTTATCTAGACTACCTTTTCTTTCCCCATTCTTTTCAACACTTCGGCGTTCGTAACTCGATCCACCCACGAAATCCTCTGAATTCTTCTATAGGTCCACATCTCAAAAGAGTTAAGTCTTCTCATTGCCTCTCGATTCAGTGTCCATGCTTCCATTCCATAATATAGAACACTATATACGTAACATTTAGTCAGTCGTATTTTCAGGGCTACCGTTAGATCTTTGCTGCAGATAACCTTTTTCATTCTAATAAAGTTGGCACGTGCTTTCTCGATTCTGGTTTTTATTTCGACGGTATAGTCATTATTTTCTGTTATTAGGGTTCCCAAGTAAGTGTACTTCTTAACTCTTTCTATGTGCTGGCTTCCTACCATTAGGGTTTCATAATTATTGGTGTTGTTTTTACTAATTATCATGAACTTGGTCTTTTTCGTGTTAATAGAGAGTCCATATTCTCCACTGACTTTCAATATTTTATTCATTATCTTTTCTAGGTCTTTCAAACTATCAGCTATTATTACGGTGTCATCTGCATACCTAATATTGTTGATTAAAACTCCGTTTACTTTTATCCCTGCGGTTTCAGATTCAAGACTTTCCAATATGACCTCTTCAGAATAAGCGTTAAATAGTAAAGGCGACAATATACAACCTTGTCTGACTCCCCTTTGTATTTCCACATCTCCGGATATTTACTGTCCAAATCTTACTCCCGCTCGCTGATTGTAATACAGATTTGATATCAACCTTAAATCCCTTTCATCCAAATTTTTGCTTCTGAGAATCTCTATTAGTTTGTCATGCTTGACCCTATCAAAAGCTTTGTTGTAATCTATGAAGCAGACATAGAGGTCCTGATTGATATCTAAGCATCTTTGAGTAAGCACATTAAAAGAAAATAATGCTTCTCTTGTACCCACCCCGTTCCGGAAGCCAAACTGTGTGTCACTAATATCCAGCTCCAACTTGGAATGTATTCTAGCGTGTACAATTTTTAAAAGGGTTTTCAAAGTATGTGACATGAGACTGATTGTTCGATTGTTACTGCATTCTTTTGAATTTGCTTTCTTTGGTAATCATATGAATGTTGATGTTAACATTTCTCGGGGAATAGTTCCTGTCGTGTAAATTGTATTAAATAATCTCACCAATAAATCTAAATTTTTGTCATTGATCAGCTTCAACAACTCACCTGGCATTTCATCTGGACCAACAGCTTTATTAGTTTTTATCGATTAATGCATAAATGACCTCTTTGATCTTCAAATAGTTTTTCTATGTATTCTTTCCACCTGCCTAATTTTTGTTGTGTTTCCATAATAATGTTTCCCTCTTTGTCTAGCAATACGTTTGAGGTTTTTCTCTTTTCTATTCCACCTAGTTCTTTGACTTTTTTATGCAAGTTGAAGTTGTCGTACTTGCTTTGCAACTCCTCTATTTCCTTGCATTTTCCAGAAAGGTACTCTTCTTTTGCTGCTCTTATTTTTCTTCTTATTTGAATTTGCAACTGTTGATATCTTAGGCTAGTGTGGTATAATTAACTAATTTCATTTTCATAAGAAATATTGTCGCAACAAATTTTAGGATATATGCAAAAATCTTACATATGGCTTCTTTCTTAATTTTCACTACAACACTGAACCATTTTCAGGATAGAAGTGGAATAAAACCTTTTCAAGGTCACCGAAAATTTTAGATGGCGCAAGGGCAAGTGAACCTACCTGGTATTTCCGTTCTACTGTTCTAAAAATATTAAAAAGCCATTTTATGGCTAATATTACTAAAGTGCCTTTTTAAATTGGTAGATTTGGACCAATGATTTAATAAAATGAATCTTAGAATTCGAATCACGTTTTATGCTATTATGATCCGAAATTTATTTTCGTGTGCTATTTATTGGAACAGGTTAACAATTAAGCAGCCCATGTAGGGTCATTCGATTTTATTAGCTTCATCAATCAATTTGTAGGACGTGAATTGGGAAACAATGTTTGTTGGCGATATTATTAGGGCTGTTAATTGTATCGAACTAAAAAGTGTATATATACAATAAAAAATAAATTGAACTTATTTGTGGAAATTGTATATTTAAAATTTAAAATATTATGTCCCGATGAGCCTATGTTCACTTACAGCTGGATATAGGCATTCCAGTTTTTATTCCAACGATGTCTGTTCTGTGTCATTTGTTGCCAATCTTGTGTTTGTTCTACCTTCGTTTCTCTTATTTTCTCATGGAAATCCAGCCTATGTCATTTAGTTTGTTGTAACTCTCAAGCGACGTCTACAAATTCTGTTTAGTTTCGTATCTCAGTGTTCCTTATAAGATGTTTAACATAATCTTTTCGTATATTTCCTGGGCACTGGCGATTTTCTTTATAAAGGGTGTTTTTATAGAGGTATAGAACTTTTAAATGGAATAAAACAAAGATAAATTTTTTAAATTGACATGAAATTTACTTTATTCGAAAGATAACCTTCTGGCATTATAATTTAAATATGAGTTCTGGCATATGACCGCCACGGCTGGCTCGGACGTAGTATAATCTGGAGGTCCAATTTTCGATGACTTTTTCCAACATTTGTGGCCGTATATCGGCAATAACGCGGCGAATGTTGTCCTCCAAGTGATCAATCGTTTCGGGCTTATCGGCGTAGACTAGCGACTTCACATATCCCCACAGAAAATAGTCTAGCGGCGTTAAGTCGCACGATCTTGGAGGCCAATTCACGGGTCTGAAACGTGAAACTATGCGGTTACCAAACGTTTCCTTCAATAAATCAATTGTGGCACGAGCTGTGTGACATGTTGTGCCGTTTTGTTGAAACCACAGCTCCTGCACATCATGGTTGTTCAATTGATGAACGAAAAAGTCAGTAATCATGGCTCTATAGCGGTCACCATTGACTGTCACGTTCTGACCAGCATCGTTTTTAAAGAAGTACGGACCAATGATTCCACCAGCCCATAAAGCACACCAAACAGGCAGTTTTTCTGGATGTAACGGTGTCTCAACATACACTTGAGGATTATCATCACTCCAAATACGACAGTTTTGTTTATTGACGTATCCATTCAAACAAAAGTGAGCTTCATCACTAAACAAAATTCGCTTATGAAAATCGGGATCAACGGCAATCTTGTTTTGGGCCCATTCACCGAATCTACGCCTTGCTAGGTGATCGTGTGACTTCAATTCTTGCACGAGTTGGATTTTAAAAGCACGCAAACCAAGATCTTTCCGCAAAATCTTTCATAAAGTGAATGAACACATATCCAATTCCTGTGCACGATGGCGGATAGACTGATTCGGGTCTTCCTCTACGCTACGCTCTACAGCAGCAATGACTTCTTCTGTACGCACTGTACGACGTCTCTGTGGATGCGTATTATCATTTAGAGTAAACTTGGTGCGAAAACGTTCCATAGTTAATCGAATTAATTGCTCTGATGGACGATTATGTTGACCGTAAAATGGACGTAGTGCGCGATACGTATTTCGAACAGAACCATGATTTTCAAAATAAATTTGCACAATTTGAAAGCGTTGTTCAGGCGTCAGTCTATTCATGTTGAAATGTCAAACCAAACTAAACATAAATCACTTAACAGCTGACAAAATGGCCGCCAGTTAAAAAAGTGTTGCCAACTTAAAGTTCTATACCTCTATAAAAAATACCCTTTATTACAGTTTGTATAACTTCAAGCTTTTTATCCATATATAAATAGAGGAAAGACTCATTGGTTGTATACTTTTGGTTTTAAATTATTTAGTATTTCAGATTTTAAGATGTTATTAAATTTTCCAAATACTGACCTGGATAGTTTGATTCTTCTAGTAACCATTTCGTTGTTGCACCAAGCAAAATAATATCATCTGCGAATCGTTGATGATTAAGATAGCATCCGTATATATTTATCCCTTTAGTAGACCAGACCAGCTGACAGAATGCAAGGTCATTATAAATAGTTTTGATGATATTGACCTTGGCACATTCCTCTCCTAATTATTAAGACTTTTGATTCTTCAAATACCTTAATATAAATTTTAATTAAGGAAATATAACGTCTGTCTACTCTGTAGCTGGGGAGAGAATTTAGTACTACCATACCCCTACTGAGTCGAGAGCCTTTTCAGAATCAACGGAGACTATGTACAGATCGATATTATATTTGTTGCACTTCTCGATCTTTGTTCTTAATGTCTGTCATACGTGTTAAAACTCGACCTGAAGCCAGCCCTTTGACGATTTTGGTAAAAATCTAACTTTCTTATTATTGTATTTAATATTATTTTTGTGAAAACCTTGCACATTTGCGATAGTAAGCTTATTACTCTATAATTATACAATGTAGTGGCATCTGCCTTTTTGTGTATTAGAACAACCTGTGCTGCATGCCAATATTCTCGATATGTCCCCAATTTGTAAACATTTGTTGTATATTAGGGTCACCTTTCTGTAGCATTGTAGCCAATACATTGTCAGGTCCAGCACTTTTATTATTTCTTATGGTTTTAAGGGCATCGTCAATTTCTTCTGAATTTATTTCAGGGATTTCCTTTGATTCTACTTTTCTTATAATGCTTCTGCCTTTCTGATAATGGCCATAATTTAACTTCCAATAGGTTTGAATAGAATATTTTAAAATTTCTTTCCTATCGTTTAGTATTTCAACCTTTGTATTTTGGACTTTATTGTTTCTTTAAGTCAGTATTTTTTTTGTAATTTTTTGCGCTTTATTGTTATCGATAGTATTTAACGTTATTCTGATGTTGTGTTCTCTCTTAACATTACGAATTTCTTTCCGTACAGTTTTGTTTATTTGAGTCAATTCAAATTTGTCAATGTCATTTCTTATCTTTAGTTCTTTTCGTTTAAAAATGAGTTCTTTTCGTTTAAAAATGAGGTCTTTGTTTGTTTCACTGATCATATTATATATGTCTTGAGATTCTTAGCCTTTTGTTGCTATTTTTTCTGCGGCATTTGTTATCTTATCTGTATATAGATCTAGACCATATTCTTCGATTATTGTATTGTTGATTTGTAAGTCTTCTTTAACAAATTCTTAGTATTTGTTGTTATTGTGGTATAATTTTATTGTCTCTCTTTATTTTATTTCTGTTCTAAATCTATTTTCCTTTCCGTTTTGGAGGTTAATACGAACTTTTGCTCTCATATTTGGTGATCACTTCCTGTAAATCACGACGTCAGAATGTTCGATTCTTGTAAAATTTGTACGTTATCTACCATTATGAAGTCAATTTTATATTTGTTTTAATCGCCCGGGCTTCTCCAAGTCCATTTTCGTTCTTGGCATTGTTATTCAATGAAGGTATTCAATACAATTATTTTATTTGTTTCAGCAAAATTTATCAGCAGGTCACGTCTGTCATATATTTCGACCATTCCGCGTTCATCCAACGAGGATTCAGTTTCTTCCTGATTTTTTTTCTACTTTTTTATTGAAGTCACCCATTAAAAGTCTGTGGGACGTTTTGCAATTTTTTATTACTTGAAAAAACAGCTCTGTCTTTACCTTATTATAATCACATGTAGGAGCGTAAACGAACAATTTTCAGGGCTCCAACTTTATTGATTTTAAGTAACATTTATACTAATCACCCTGAAATACCTTTATATTTTAATACATTGTTGGCTCTCCGTTTGTTGACTAGAAATTCCACTCAATTTGTTCTCCCTGTCCTTCATGGAACAGCATGTGCCCTAATTTAAACTTAATTTAATTTTGCTGTGTACGTCCATAGGCGTAGTTAGGGGGGAACAGGGGTGGGCACTGCCCCCTAGCTCACCCTAGAAAAATCGACAATATTAAAGGAATATACTGTTTTCATTATTTTTATTTTGAGAAAAAGGTTTTCTTCGATTAATATAATATATATCATTTAGCAATAAACAATTACTTAGACATTTTTACAACTACAGAATTGATAAATATATTTTTTTTTAAATTAAAAAAATATTTACATTTCATATACAACAGAATTTTCTAGTAGCCCGGAAAAATTAGTGAAATAGCCTAATTTCACTGATTCTACTGCATACTGATGGGATTTTTTTTTTCCGAAATACCGATAACCAACAGGATTATATGAGATTCCAGTGGGAAATATTGGGCGCTCTTGTTTTGTTTATAAATAATTGAAAAATAAAAAAAAATCAGAATATTAAGTTCTACGTCGTTTACATCAATAGATAATATGTAGAGCTTCAACAAAGCAACAGCTATTTTTTTCTGAACGTATTTTTTTAATAAATAGTTCATTATAAATTAACAATTGAAATTTTTGCTCGATTTAGTTAACAATCGTACAAAAGAACTGAAAAATAATTCAACCATTTTTAAATTTTGATCAATTATTAAAGACACAAGAAAAATTTTGATTTCATATCAAATTTTTTATTTTGTAAATTCAATGTTTTAAAACAAAAAAAAAACGTATTCCAAACTTAAGAATCAATATTTCATTAACTTTTTTGCTAGGAGATTTATGTTAACCCTAAGAAAATGAAGAAAACTTTCGAATAAAAATTGTATATCAAAAAAAAATTGTCTAAAACACTAATATTACCTAACAATTACACATAACCTGTGTATCTTACTAACATGCTTGAAAACAGAAAAGTGGATAAAACCAAAAGCTTTATCCACCCCGTCCACCGCCGCACGAGTGCTCACCGAGATGTAGTCTCTATGGCCGATATTCATAGTCCCATTTTACTCCTTAATCCGTCTTAAGCACTACATTTAACATGCAATAGCGTGAGATAGTGAAGCAATCTTACACCGGTTCAGAGAAAAACAGAAAACTAAAACGTGATCAACGAATCAAAATTAACAATTATTTTATTCTTCTTCTAAAGGTGCCTATCCTCTTATGATGTTGGCAACCACGTTGGCCCATCTTATCCTATTCACTGCAGCCCGGAATCGGTCAGTTGATGTTAGGCCAGTTCATTTTCTAAGATTGGCCAGCTAGGATATACGCCTATGCCCAGGGCCTCGTTTGCCTTCAATCTTGCTCTGTATTATCATTTGCAGAAGTCGGTATTTATCATTACGCATCATGTGGCCAAAGTACGCCAGTTTTCTGTTCTTTATAGTAGTAATAATAATATCCTTTTCTTTTCTAAGCCTCTCGAGAATCATATTAGTTGTATGGTGTGTGTATGAGACCTGTAACATGCGTCGGTAGCAGCACATTTCGAATGCCTCTAAGCGTTTGGCGGTAGCCTCGGTAAGACTCCAGCTTTCAACTCCGTAGAGGAGAACACTGAGGACGTAGCATCTGAGAATTCTTATGCGTATATTGATATTCAGAGAGAGGTTTTTTTTCCCGGGTCCGTCCTAAAGCCGGACACACTGCGGCCAGAGTAGGCCCTAGACATTACAGCCACTCTGTCAACCTAGCCCCCTGGCTCAGTCTGTACAGTCCTGCTAAGGAGTGAATGAGTATTTCTCCCGGTTCCAGACTTACTGACCCGAATGATTGTTATCTAAATCTCCCCAGTGACTCACAGTCACATATGATGTGCTTCACCGTTTCCTCGGCTTGTCTACATAGTCTGCAGCCAAGGTTTCCGTTATATAGATTCATTCTATTCAGATGTACTTTGACGGCCATATGTCCCGTCATTATACCCGTAATAGTCCTTAGTTAGTTCCTACTCATTTGGAGTAGTTTCTTTGCCAGTTTCGGGTCAGGATTCCCAATAAATAGCTTGCTGTGGTTTAAACCCTGTCTGGTCATCCAGTGGGTTTTATGCTCTCTTTTGATCCATTCTTTGACTGCTTCTCGGGCCGCGCACTGCGGCACTCCAAAGGCCGGTTCTGGACCCATGTATTGAGATGCTAATCCTGCTCTAGCTAGCTCGTCAGCTTCTTCATTTCCTTATATGCCTTCGTGTCCTGGTACCCAGTTTAACATAACTCTGTTGTCTTTTGCCAGAATTTCGAGCTCACTCTGACATTCCCAATCCAGCCTCGATGATAGAGAGAGGTTACAAAGTACTTTCTTAAGGCGGGTAAAAGCCCTTCTGGCTTTTTCAATACGAGTTCTTATTTCGTAACCGTGATCTCATGTACCACTGATATTGCAACCCACTCTTTTTTATGGTGCATCGTTTACTGTAAATTGGGCGTTTATGTTGATGTTCTTGCTAATTACCATTATTTTAGTCTTTTTATTATTTATTTTCAGTCCGTATTCGTTGCATGCTACTATAACATTATCTATCATTCTCTAGAGACCCTCCGCACTGTCTGCCAGCAGTATCGTGTCATCTGCATATCTAATATTATTGATAAGTTGACCATTTACTACAATACCGTCTTTTCATTCATCCAAGGCTCTTCTAAAGATATTTTCGGAATATATATTAAACAATGCCGGTGACAATATGCATCTCGGTCGAACTCCCTTTCCGACTACAAAACTACAGTTCGTTGTCGAGGCGCACTATTGCTTTTTGTTGAAGATACAGGTTTGAGATCAATCTTATATCCTTACTATCAATTTCCGATGTTTTTAGAACATTAATTAGTTTTCCGTGCGGCACCATGTCAAACGCCTTCTCAAAATCAAAGGAACACACAGATACGTCACATTGCTATCTCTCGCTCTTTGTATTAGCACTTGCAAGCTGAAAATTTCGTCCCTTGTTCCAAGGCCTGCTCTAAATCCAAATTGCACTTCACTAAGGTGTTCTTCTAATTTAGTGTAAATGCAAGAGTGAATGATATTAAGGAAAACCTTAAGTGCGTGGCTCATTAAACTAATTATCTGTGGTTCTTGCATGTCCTAGCGTTGTTTTTTTAGGAATTGAGATGAATATTGATAGAGGCCTGTCTTTCGGTAAATGTCCAGTTTAATATATGTTTTTGAATAGCCTGGTAGTAATTATTTTATAGCCAACGGCTAATTTCTGCTTCGCTAGACTTTCAGCTTTACTGCATAGTTGACGAAGGCGCCATTTTGAATGAGTACAGTCAATTAACTCCATTATTACAATGATCTTTAATCAGGGACAGATTCAGCTTCCCTCTTTCAAAAGGGCGGTAGTATCATAAGGATAAAAAAAAGATTGACTCCATTTGACAGACAGTACAGGACGACAATTGAAAGCCGGTTGTCGACGGGGGGGGGAGGGGTCAACGATATTTGAGTTCCTAATACAGCAGACAGGTTCTTTTTCTGAAGTTCGAAGCTAGAAGCTAGATCCGTGCCTGTCTCGAATCGGATTACCGAAATTGAAACCTTGCGGTGGCTGACCGGCTACCCACCCTAGAAAAACCTCCTAGCTACGCCAATGTGTACGTCTCATCTCACTCAATTCAACAACATCTCACTTAATCCGATTTAATTCACATTGTAATTGATCCAATTTTCTATTTGTTCAGCAAGTTCGTACATATTAAATTGCGATAAACATTTTCCTTGTCTTTGTCGGTCTTTCCGTTACTGACAGTCTAGCCCATCCCAGTTATTTTTGATACCGTTTGGTTTTCCCATTACCCGGCTATTGTCGTAACCAATGAATGAAGAATTCCTGGATAGGAAGGTTTTTTTGCTTATTAGTAACAAACCTACGGGAAATTTTAGCCATTTTGTGTCACACAGGCCAGACGTCTTTAGGTGGGAATGGAATAGTTAGATTATAGGTAAAGACAGAGTTACTAGGTTTCTGAAATAGGCCTATCGGGATCATAGAGAGCATACTGTCCGCTACTTTAAATATTATATATAAAATATTAAAAAATATATTATATAGAAAAAGCCATTACATTTAATGCAAAAATTAATTGAAATTTTGTTTAATAAACAGGAAATACGTAAGCTGGGGAAAATATGTTTATAAAGGGAATATTATTATATTTATTACACCTCAGACAAAAATGCATCAATACAAAGGAGTTTAAGTTTATTGTTAGCATATTACCGGCTAAAACCTAATCCCAAATCTGTATTTGGAAAGGCTTATAATCTTAATTGACTGGAGTCAATAAAATGTTACGTTGTTTTAATAAATACTTTCACCTAATCATATCAATGTAATCTCAGTACTCTAATTTGTTTTTTTGATGATAATTATAATAAATAACTGGGATAAATACGTGAATAATAAAATATTCAAAAAAAGTGTTATCTAAATGAAAATGGTGTTATACATTTGTAACCGTATTGAATTTTCAATATTTTCGGATAAGTAGAAAAAAAAGAAGTATGTTAATTTTGTCATTATTTTATTTTTACCTAATTATTGGTATAATCATTGCATATGTGTTGAAGGACTTTATTTGCCATCTGCATATATTCATTGCCAGCCTATTTTTACTCAGTGTTGGTTATTTATTTCTACTTTTTATGAGTACATGACTTTTCATAAAATAAATTTCAAAAGATTTAAACATTATTATACCCAGAAAGATGTTTGGCAACATTTTTAATATCACCATATTTTTAAATTAAAAAAATCAGCAAAGGCATTACATTTCGTAACAGTTATTTGTTCTCGACTTTTTCCCTATATTATCTTGCTACTTAACCACATGGCTCTAGTAATACTCCTAGGGGAACATTTACTTATCCCAGATATACTCAGATATCATAAGGATGTTGTCGAGCCCTAGATGATATTATGGTCCTCTGTATTTCCCGTAAACCTCCAGACCGTTCCTCATTATGCCGGTGCCTTAGATTGTTCTTGTTAGGGATGGTGACTTCTGTTGGTGTTGCTCACTTGGATTTTTTCTGCAGTCACACGAGGTTGGCCTCTTATGTCTAACTTTATCATCCATAAGTACAAGTCGATCCCAGTTCAGCTTGAACTCCTTTCTGTCCAGTATGGGTTTTAAACTGTATTCACAGCATGGAACTTTCTTTATCTGTAACAGTTTCAATTTCTTGGCTACTAAATTGTGTCTCTTTTTGTCCTTTGATGCTACAAACGTTTGGCATCTTCCTAATACGTGTTGGATTGTCTCTGATGTTCGATATCCATATCGACATTGGTCGTTCCAGATCGAGGAATATCTGAACATGGTTGATGATGGTTATTTCATGGTCCCTCAGCCGCACCGGTGTTAAGTCGTCTGCCTCATATATGGCTCAGTGTAGCTCAAAATTTGTGAAAATATGAGAGTAAATTCGTTAGATTTTTTTTTACCAATACCCACTAATCCTCGTCCTCCGTAGTATCTTAGTAGCATAAGTAATGAGTTCCAAGATGGTCTGGGAATGCCTAAAGGAACTAAATAATTTGAATAAGAATAATAAAGTCGCCCTCATGTGGGTACCGGGACATACCGGGATAGAGGGGAATGAAATAGTAGACAGACTCGCGACGAAAGGGGCTGAGATACCATTTCTGGGGCCAGAGCCTTTCTATGAAATCAGTAGCAGCGTAATGCTGGAAGAACTAAAGATAGAAGAAGAAAGCAGGAGATCTAATTATTGGACGGAACTGCAAGGATTGACACAAGCGAAGATACTTCTGGGGAATTACTACCAGATGAGATTTAAAGAATGCATAACCTTGATTAAAAACCAACTGAGAGTTCTGACAGGAGTCCTGATGGACCATTGCCACCTGAAGGGACACCTCAAGAAACTCGGACTGGTAGAAAGAAAAGAATGCAGATTTTGTGAGGAGAGGACAAAACCTCTATTCATATCCTTTCAGAGTGCAGCGCTCTAAAAAACCCTAGAGTGCAGTTCTTGGGAACACACCAAATCGAAAAAGGGGAGCTACCCACCTTGAAACCGTCCAACATCCTAAGATTCCTGAGGAAAATAGGGCTGGAGGACCTGTTCTAGCTGATAAGGTAATTCTTACGACTGTGCAGCATTAGGGGGGCACAATAGATCTACCAAGTCGCAGTGTACAGACCCCCAACTCCAGGCACATACATAAATCTTAGCAGCATTTTCCGTTCAGTAGTGTTACGAGGATGATTTTTGTATGCCTTTATCAGGAATGTTCTGACTTTACTCTACAGATTTTTCTCTTCTGCTTAATTTCACAATTTCAAAACGGATAACTGAGTACAGAGCACTTGCTTGACTGCCTCACCAGTCTTATGAACTCGCAGGTTAATGCGGTCTTCATAGCTCGTTGATCAATTTTTTGTGCTAGTTTCATGACCAAGTATTTATAGGTCTGTTCTGCATCTATTACCATAATGATTGAACCGTTCTACATCTATAATGCTCCCGGTATCTTTCCTTTAGTTGTGTTTTAAGTACTGCATTTATCAAGTTCCAATCATCATTCCTACATACTTTGAGAACTCCACAACATTGGGTATTTATTTCAGTTGCTTTCTGGTCGCAGCCGTCAATTTTTGGTCATTACGATCTATTCACTATTGTTTTAAATACCGAAGTCGCGTCTGATGGAATTTAATTACTGCTACAATGTAAAGTAATTGTTGTTTATTGTTTCACATAAATTATTTACTGTCACACTCCAGTTCATTCAAGAAACTGTGATGACAAAGGCATAGAAATTAACAGTGAAGGATTTAATGATTTAAGTTTCGCAGATGACGAAGAAAATAACAATGACAATATAAATAGAATTATCGACTGAAGTTATGTGCAAAGAAGATCACAATATTTTACTAAACAAACTAAAACTAGAAAATGTAGATAAATATGTATACCTTTAAGAACTTATAGCACCAGACACAACGAATAAAACAAATGAAATTGAAGAAAGGGGAAGATTAGGACTGGCTGTTTTTGCAAGATTTTCATATATCTTCAGAAACTGCAAAATATTTTTACAGCTAGGATCCCGACTCTTCGATCAGGACATACTATAGAATAAATTTGGACTCTGAAGAGAAAAGTAACATCATAATTTAGGGTGATATAGCTATGTAAAAATCGATGTTCTATATCTCACTGAGGAATAGCAAAAAGAAGGATTGAATAAGAAATATAATGAAAATGACAGACATAGTTGAAGCGATCATCTGAAGTGGGAATGTGTAGGACATACTGTAAGAAGACATGATTATAGATGGATCTTATATGGAAAAAGAGGTAAAGGTAGACCACAGACGTGATGGTATGATGACCTGAAGAAAGTTACTGATCGGCCTTGGATGAGAGAAGCACAAACAGAAACCATTTAATATCAAGAAAGGCGGCCTATCTATCTCCAACTCTGGATGGGAAAGAAGTGATAAAATATATCAATTTTTAGGCATAAGTTTCCCTCGTTTGCTCTTAGAGCTTCGTTACGTATGATCTTCATTTTTGTTGTGTCAAAGTGACTTTTCCTCTAACTACATTAACATTTGTCACACCTCATCTTTATTTTTAGCTACCAGTACAATATGGTCTGCGTACCAAAATTGTTTAGTTTTTTTTTCTACTTAATATTGATTTGCCAGCAAATTTTTTGGTTTAAATATATCTTCAAGTGAGAGAAGTCAATAACTTAATTCGTGCTTTCCATAAATATTCTACGATTTCCCAATGTCCTTTAGTATCAGAACCTTTTGCTGAGGAATATCATACAGATATCTACGTTGTATTTCTTTTCTTTTTGTTAGAATTAATAGATTAAGAGGTGGTCACATATGCTATATTATTTTCAATAGCCAGTCTGGTCTTCTGGTTGGTACTGATCTAATTTATTTGTAGGTTTATCGCTATGAATCTTTATTTTTCACGGTTCAAATTTCTGTTTAAAATCACTATGGTTAATTTAATTAATTTTACCTTAATTTTGCAAATACTCTTGTTATGGGTAGCACAATATCATATGCCTTTAGCATTTCTCATAGATTCTTTGAAAAAAAGCATTTCATAAAATCCAGTTTTAATTAATTTTATTTTCAAGTTTGACCATTATACTTGTATTTTACTGCAGTGTGCTTAGTTGTTTTCTCATCCATGCTAAATTTACTGCTACCTTTCTTTATTCAGATAGATCTCGGTTTTCCTGCCTACTAATATGTGAGTGGAATATTTTGGGTTGCCTAAATTCCTGCCGCTTGAAATGTATTTCGTTAATTTAAAAATAACTACTGGGATATTTATTTAATTTTTAGCTGACAATACTAATTATTAATCAATAGGATTATTTAATAAATTTATTTCAGCCGACTGTTGTTTGCCCAGAGTCATATTTTTGAGCTGTCATTACTCTCAATCGTGTCAAGGATCTTGGTTATAAATGAAGGCAATTTTGCCTTGACTTTTATTTTTTCCTGTTCAGTATGGATAAAGAAGCTGATCTCTATTTATTAGAGCCATCTCTTGGGATTTGAGGCTGGAAAGTTGTTTATTATCCCGGTAATTCTGTAGAGTTTTTGAGTTAGTTTATTATTTGTCTGTTTAACGTTTATGGGGTTGTTTTTACGTACGGATTTTACGTTCGAGTTTGACCCACGAGTCTACACTATTAGTCTTCGTTTACACTTTTGAAGTTACTCTAGTTCCTACGCAGCCAAGCTAAGAGGCCATTAATCTAGCGGTCACACCATCAGATAAGCAAACTTCTATTAATTTTTATATTTTAATGTAAACTTATTATTATTTTAAAAATGAAGTATATTCCCCTCTATTTCTTTTTGTCAGAAGTTACGCAATTTACTTTGCGTTGTTTTAGTGCCGTTAGGTAATAGTGTGGGTTGTTTATAACTTTCGTTAGACTTCTTTCGTTAATTGTGTAATTATTTGAATTACATTGAAGCATATCTATCCTTAAGCAGTTCAAATATTTATTAAATTTTGAGTTAAAGGGATAATCTATAGGGATAAAGCTGAAAGCTACTCCCAACAGTATCGCGGAAGGTTTTTGCATACGGCCTAGCTTAAGATGCAGTGGCGCCATAAACAACCCACCTCTACTCCCCGGCCTAGGAGTTATCTCGGCATTTTGCTCGCTGGTGCTGCTACTAATGTTCAGCTATACTCTGGTGATTTTTTTGGTTGTTAATTAACCTTGCAGTTTGTGAGGTGTAGCGCCCGTAAATATCAGTGTAGCACGTTAATTATTTATAAACTTGTGATAGAAGGCTAATTAGAACTATAGTTTTCTAAATTTATCTCATCACATTTTAGCATTATTCTAGTTATTCGGGATTTTGTTCTACATTAGACACAACATAATCTCGTGAAGCTTGTACTGATAAGCTAAAATAAATACTGATTTAAAACACAATTTTTGCTTTTTAAGTACCAAAGGTAAAAAAAATATACTTACTCGAACAATAAGAAATTAAAAAAAAAACAAATTTTCAAGATGCCATAATTATAGGCAAATACTTTCATACAGCTGGAAATTCCAATATACCCTATAAATAAATAATTAATAAAAAGTCATAAGAGTAGGTAGATTTTGTCAAACGAAACTCTTTTTAACATTGTAGCTTTAGTATGATTCAAGTGTTCTTGAGAAAGCCATAAAAAGGCAAAACATTTGTATAGTAGTTCTCTAGTCAAAACCTGAAATATTAAAAAGCAAAAATTGTGTTTTGTTCGTTTTATTTCAAGAATATTTTATAAAGAACCCACTGCAAATTCCGCCAAATATATTTAAGATAAAGCTTTATTGCCAAAATAGGCATGATAACCAAACCTGTGAAAAACAATAATATAGAGTTAGTAATTTAATGTAATAAGTGATAATTTTTGTCCTTCTTTAGAAACAAAATTCTTATGTAAAGAGCGACCTGTCTAAGATACACATAGTTTTATTACCATTATATAATATATTTTTAGCATCAAGTTAAATATTAGTGGATAATTTCGCACAGTCTCTAAAAATCAGTTCAAACAGCCCAGAAATCTCGTTCGAACCAGAAAAATACCTTATTTTGCATTTACTTACAAAATTTTCTTACCTTGTGTTTGTTTTTTGATTAGTAGATAAAATAAAATGATTTTAAAAGATAGTTACATTTACATTTTTGTGTAAAATCTATGCAATATAAATTTCACACCTTAGAACTAAGAAAATTAAATCTTAAAAACGGAAAGGTTTAGAATGAAAGTTTCTTTTGAAATAACTGGAATCAAATAAAGAATTCCTTGAAAAAATTAAATCAATCAGTAGGTCATTTAAGGGTTTGTACAGACATGAACATAATATCGTAACGTAAGTTCGTAGCGTATCAAGTCTGTAACCTCACTACGTCTCATACGTTCGATCTTTAGCCGTCACATTAAAGAAATTTTACGCGCCTATGTTAAAGTGATTACACATATATAACAGAAAACCGTATCGTAACTCCACCGAGCACATTTTGCGTTACGCAACGAAGCTATGATGTGATCTTCGAACATACCCCTGTAGGAGTAGTATAATGTCAGAACTAGGGCCCGGTTGTTTGAACGCTGAATAACGTAATAATATTTTCATTTATATTTGAAAAGTGTTGATAAATAGTAGATATTTAATTTCTTGGTACAGACATACCGATATTATGCTATCCTTTTCTAATTGCATTATTTAAACGAGTATCATCGGTACGTCAATTCTGAAAGCAAAGTATGAATATATGGTTGCCTAAATTATTATTATTGTTATTTTCAATATGTAAACAATATCTAACAATATTTCCCTATAAAAATAAGTTTCTAAATCCTTTTTTGTTAATATTAAATGTAAACTTCGCATTTATAGTAATTTCTAACACTTAAAAATACCGAAAAAGTCACGACAAGCAACTGAACTGAAAGACAAGATAAGTTAATATGTTTATGTCTGCCAAACATCAAAAAAGCGTCTCCCCCATCGACCATAAACAGCCTTCAAACAAATCTATTGATGTTTAAATCTAGGGTATGATCGAAAGATGTGATTAAGTTCAATGGGAACTTTGCTACTTGTCGTCAGCATGTATCATTACCTTGTCTCATCAGTTGATGCATTCTTTTCCAAGTAAAATGAATTTTGCGGGCTACAAATAGTCATAAAGAGAACGTAACATAATTTTACCGCGTATCAAGTCTGAACATCATTTTTTGAAAAAATTTTTAGACCGATTTTTTAAGAAATATTCTGACTTTGCATATCTAAAATACAAAGTTGTCAAAAGTAGAAAATTTACAATATACTCACCATAAAGCTCAAATCTGTCACTGCGGCTTACCATACAACACTGAACTTTTTTTGTACTAGAACAAGACAACCTACTAGTTGTTTTAGGTGCACTGTGACGCAAACAAAAAATTCAAGTTGCACATTAAAATTATTTTATCCACTAAATTCGCTTAAAAATTAATTTTGAGCTACCGTATAACCTCTAGATTGACATTTTAAACCTTTAATTAAACAACAAACTTCATAAAAACCAGACGCTTGAAATAAAGAGGACAAATATTGCTTGAAACTTATCCATATAAATAAATTTACAGATTAAGATAAGGGGGTGGTATTTTTAAATGATCATTCGGTATATCCAGACAACAAACATATACATATTAACTAAAAACGCATTGATTTTGACATCATTTGATAAATAAATCACCATACAATACATTAAATTACTATTTTTCAATGTTTGATAAATAAAAATCAGAAATCGCAAAACTTAAACAAGTACGCTTTAATTAATAAATAATGTAGCGGAGAAGTATACTTTATTTTTAATTAGAACGGCTGTAATTTTCTTGTTTTTATTGGGATTTTCATGGAATACATTTACCTAATTAAACCAATTGATCTGCAAGGTAATCCACAGGTAATTGCGGTTTTAATAAGTGAAAATATATATACTCACTATTCTTAAACATGAATATCAGCAATCTAGCTTCAAAAGAAAATACTTTTTTTTTAATTTAAATTTCTTAATAAGTATGAGAAACAAAACAAAAAGTCACATACAGTATAATCAACAGCGTCACTAAAAGTTAAACACGTTTTCCTTCAAAAAGCAGGAATTTCAATAGATTTTTTAATGCACCGCAGGAAATTCCTTAAGTAGCGCACACGTGTGGAAAAATAGCAATATATGTTGTTCCTAAATCGCTGGGTCTCCCGAAGGTCATTTCAGAGCCAAAACGTAATTTAGATGAACGAATTTTCAATGATTGGTAGTGTTAGGTATTATATGAGATAACACAGTAGTTGAACAAATGGACGAAGAATATATCTACATTCAATTATTCGAACAGCTGATATACAATGACGAACTATTATAACATGACAAGCAATGGGAAAAGGATATTTTGATACGTTTTTCAGTATATTATAGAGCATACTGTCAAAGGAATCCTTTAAAAATGTTTCTACCATAAGTTTATGCAACGAAACTGAAAATTTTGAAAAAAAAAACGGAAACTTTTTTGCTGAGCATATTTTCTTGAGCATATCTTTTGATAGTACTGAGATGTTTTGTTTCGATTCTGGATATGTTGTACACAGTGTGTCCAATAAGTTTTAAGACTGTGGCTATAAAATAAGTACTACTAGCGTTATCTTTATGAAATTTTGACTACTATTTACTGCTGCTACTATTTACTTGTCTGCAGCAAAGATCTAACGTTAGCCCTGAAAATACGACTGACTAAATGTTACGCATATAGTGTTCTATATTATGGAATGGAAGCATGGACACTGAATCGAGAGGCAATGAGAAGACTTAATTTTTTTGAGATGTGGACCTATAGAAGAATTCAGAGGATTTCGTGGGTGGATCGAGTTACGAACGCCGAAGTGTTAAGAAGAATGGGGAAAGAAAAGGAAGTCGAGATAACAGTAAAACAGAGAAAACTGCAATATTTCGGACACATTATGCGGGGAGAAAAGTACAGCATCTTACGGCTCATAATCCAAGGCAAAATAAGTGGCAGAAGAGGCGTGGGACGACGACGAATTTCATGGCTAAACCTAATGGAATGGTTTGGAGGCAGTTCAAAACAACTATTTAGAGCAACTGCCTCAAAAATTAAAATAGCTATTATGATTGCCAACCTCCGCAATGGAGAAGGCACTTGAAGAAGATTTACTGCAATCTTCCTTTCTTCCTCATACAAAGTTTCAAGTCAATCGGATCACATGCA
This sequence comes from Diaprepes abbreviatus, assembly GCA_034092305.1. Classification (NCBI taxonomy): domain Eukaryota; kingdom Metazoa; phylum Arthropoda; class Insecta; order Coleoptera; family Curculionidae; genus Diaprepes; species Diaprepes abbreviatus. Next base: position 9,531,201 of record JASJET010000129.1, read on the forward strand.
GCTGTTAAGTAGCAGTTTGTGTGATAGTATCAAAGTGGCCTCGGTCATAATTTCACGATAAATGAAAATAATGAACAACGTGTTGCAATTAAATTTTAAAGTGCGACAGAAACGTTCAAAATATTAAAATTGACTTATGTTGGATCTGTTATGTCTTTTGTTACTTTTTTCGGTGGTATAACCGTTTTGCGAAGGGTAAAAAGTCGGTTGAAGAAGACGAAAGGAGCTGTCGGCCATTAAGACAATGTTGGTCATTTTTTTTACTTCAAAGACATCATACACGAGGAATTTGTTCCTCTAGGTACTACTGTAAACGCTTCATTCTACCAACAAGTGCTGGATCGCCTTTGCAAGAGAATTGTGCGAGGTAGACCCGAGTTGCGGAGAGATCGCTCTTTTTTTTCTTGCACTATAATGCACCAGCGCATACCGCAGTGATTAAGACTCAATGCTTAGTCGAAAAAATGGTTCCTGTACTCAGCCATCCACCGTGCTTGCCTGATTTGAGTTCCCCTGACTACTTCCTCTTCCCCAGATTAAAAAATGGACTTAAAAGGGAAGCATTTTGCGTCGATAGAGATACAGGAAGCCGTGACAATAAAGTTAAACACTATTTCAAAGGAGGAGTTTTTCAAAGGCACAAAAAGGCTGAAAGATCCTGCCCACACGTGTATTGCTTTTAATGGAGACTATTATTGATAGTATATTCACTGAAAAATTTTTGCAATTTTTTTACGTCATTTATAGTCACAATCTTAAAACTTATGGGACACACTGTGTCAGGGATACTCACAAGAAAGTCATGTTATAATATGTTTACCCTAGCTTTGTTGCAAATAGATTTTTATATTCGTACAAATTTTTAAATAATATTAAATTAAAGATTGAATAGCACACATACATAATTGCGTTAAGAGATATATGTAAAGTGCACTTAACATTTCAAGGACGTACCAAAAATATTTTAAATTAAGGTAATTTTAAAATTAAAGATTGTTGTAAAATTTTCACTTAAATCATTAAAAACACCTTTAAAGCTTAAGTACTTAGTTTCACTGAGAGACAGCGTGATCGGATTGACTCTCATTGTTCATTAGATAAATAATATGTATCTGAACACCTATAAAATAAATTAGCATTTATGTATATAAATTAAAAAATAAATGCAATAAAACAAATATTCAAATATTCTATATTCGCATATAATTCGGAAATCGACTTTGATCCCTGAGGCGATTTATGCGGTAGAACTTGTATTTTCAGAAACGTCTGCAAGCTTCTATCAGATACAGTGTGTCCTCGGATGGGATACCACACTCTAGTAAACTTCAAAATTTTTGATTTTTTGAGGAAAAGTCTTTTTTGATAAAAAGTTTTGCTGGCCTGTGGTTTTAAAAAATATTGATCACAGTCATAATAACGTAAACAGGGTGTTCAAAATATTAAAAAATGTTGAATTAGTGGTAGGAAAATGTTTAAAAATGAATTACTATGATTTATACCACTAAAGTCTTATTAATAAACAGAGACTGCAGTAATTTTAAAACTGAATTACAAAATAGACTAAATATTTAACACAGAAACGTAAGTGAATTCTAACAAACAAATAAATACTACCTCTCAAATAACCTTATCAAAAAGGGGAGGTACTAAATTGTGAAACCGATTATTATTTGGCGACAAAAAATAACGGGGAATCCCCAAGTTCTGTCTAGTCATTAAGGAAATTTACATTTTTATTTTTGATATATTTATATATTTTTAAAGATTCGAGAATATTTAATTTTGGACCCTTTGTTGAATAATGTAATATCTCAGTGTTGCTTAAATTAGGAAAACTGTAATTATGTTCTAAACAATGATTGGCAAAGCTACAGTCTCTTTCTTGTAGCCTATATGATCTGTAGTGTTCTGAAAACCGAATTTCAAAGCTTCTACCACTTTGTTCGATGTACAAGCTATCACACTCTGAGCATTTTAACTTATAAACCCCGATTTATTAATTATATTTAGTTTTATCTTTAGCATTGTAGACAGTGGCGTAAATAATGACCCCACAGACCCCGCGGTACGGGGGCGCAGCCATTCTAGGGGCGCTCTCAAGTCCCTTGATGAAAATAAATAAATACGAAGGATCAAGATGGGTGCAAAATAGTAGGGTGTATTCAAAGATATGCGGGGAGCGTACATACACTTAGTTACGCCACTGATTGTAGAGGATATTAGATAGATTGTTTTGATATTTAAAAGCTACTTTTATGTTGTGTATGAATTGAGTATTGGCTGTGTTTTCTGATAGGGCACCAGTATGACAAACATATATAACAGGAACTATCGTTATAATTTTTTATTTAGGGATATATTGAATTAAAGGCTAGTTATTTTTGTTTTTTAGTTATTAGTTTCTTTATGATTTGTTTGGAAAAATTGTTTGATATTTCAATCCTTTCAATGATATTTAGTTCCTCTTGAAGATCTTCTTCAAAGAGAGGTAAAGAAAATGCTCTATGTATCATTGAATTATATGCAGCCATTTTGTGTTGTAAGGGGTGAAAAGAGCCATTAGATATAGTATTACCTGTTAACGTTGGTTTTCTAGAAATTTTAAAATTACACTGATTATTTAAGTGAGATATGATGAGATTTAGAAAGTTTATTTTATGGTTATTTTTGGTTTCTAGAATAAATTTTTGGATGGCAATTATTAATATCTAGTAACTGTTGTTGAAGCTGTCTAGTAGTATATTTAAAACATGCTAGAACGTCTTCCACATATCTATACCAAAATTAAACTAGGTGTCAAAAGAAACTAATATTGAGCTTTCTGAGGTTTTTATGTTTATTTGTTTTTGAACGAGATCTATTGGATTATTTATACTGTGGATTGGTTTAAAATTGGTTATTTGTCTGAAAATTGAGTTTAGTTTTGTACTTAGTTCCCTTGTGGGGCTGTTTATGAATGAAACTACTCGGTGAATGGGGTTTCCTGGTTTGTGATTTTTTTAAGGTCATAGAGTTTTGGCGATTGCACGTTCATATTGATTTTTTTTTATCAAATCCTGAAAAAGTGGCTGTTGTATTCGACAAAATTTGTTTTAATTTTATTTGAAAAACTTTGGTAGGATCGCTTTTAATTTCTGTTATATTTTCGGATTAAATAAATTCTATTTAATTGACATATTCGATTTTTGGTAAAATAACAATCCCATTGGATTTATCAGTTTTTTTATTATTAGATCATTAGCTTTTTACTGCATCTAAAGTACAGCTACAATTTTTTTGGCCATTATCAAGTTTGTTAGTAACTTTTGATTTGAACGACCGACATTACTAAAATATTATGAATATGAGACTTGCCAACTATACATACCAAAGGTGTATGCTCTTTTCTTTAAGGATATATATATATATATATATATATATATATATATATATATATATATATATATATATACGTTTGTTTGAAGGTTGTAGACAATGTTGAAGATTGAGTAAAATGTGGTTGTCGGACTTGCATTGTGAAACTGAATGTTTATACCTGATAACGATTAGAGATACAATATAATCGAAACGTCGTAAAAATAAGTAAAAATAGAGATAATGCAAGTCCGACAACCACATTTTGGTCAACTTTTGTTCCACTAGATAAAAGTAATCAAATTTTAGTTAATATTGTAATATATGGACACTCTTGAAATGGCTTAACAAATTTTTTTATTACGTGTCAGGTGAGCCCGGGGTACGGTATCCTTGTTTATTTTTCACTAAATTTTAAAGCTCTTTAGATTTTTTATAGTTTATTCTATTAATAGAAAAAAGTTACTCTTCTTATTATTTTCTAGAAACATGCATTTGAATAATTTACTGCATCCAGTTGGAATGAAGTTTCTTAACGGGAATACCTATTATTATCAAATAACAAAAATATTTTTTCTAAAAAGATCTTGAAAGTTTGACACCGCTTATTATTACTTAAAAGTCACTTAACTTAATTTACACTGCTGGTAGTAAAATAAAGAGTATTCCTGTTATGAAATTACATTAAAATTGGATGTAGTGAAATGTTCAAATCTGTTTTCTTTTTTTTCTTAGAGAAGAATAAATAGTTGAATAATCTATGTTATATTTAAAAGATGTAACGGGCTTTAAAATTGAGTGAAGAAAAAGGACAAGGTACTACATCTTTTGGCGTAATGAAAAAACTGTTAAACCATTCCAATGGATTTATTTATTACAACTTTTACCAAAATTTGACAACCTTTGATCGAATGAAACAAGAAAAGTTATTTTGAGAAAACTAGATTTTATATTTCATGTTTATGGGTGTTTTACGTAAAAAAAGTTGACGACCATATGATATTATTTTCATGTGAACTACAGGCGACGAGAAATTGCCCCATTTTTCTGAGTCACCGACTATATACAGCTTTACAAATGAAAAGTAATGACAAACTTCTGAAATTGGTAAAAGAAGTAATAATCTTTTGTAAATAAATTATTGTTGTACCACTCAATTTAGATCCTTGATTATCAAGTAAATTAAGGAGTGCATTTGTTTCCAAACATACTTCGTGCCAGACAATGAATGTTTGTTTTAAAACTGCACTTAGGAAATTAGTTGCATTAAACTGTCTCTTCGATGACGCACCATAGAAATAATAAATAAAGTCAACTAAAAAAAGATAATTTGTATTATCGAAAAGGTAATTTAATGTTGGTACATAATAATTAAACATTAATTAGTTTTACTGCTGTTTTAGACACAAATTCCATCATGTCTTATATCATTAGAAAGGACATTTTATGTAGAACACGATGATGTAAAAAAATATACAGGGTTGTATTTAAAATATCAGAGTTAGTGGTATTTTCATACAAGTCATCAAAATTTTCCAGTATAGAACTTCATTTATGTCTATTAAAAAAGTTTTATAAAAAAAAATTCCAGTAGCATAGAGTGAGGGACTAGGGGGCTCTCGTACCGAGAGGTAGGAGCGATATATTAAGCAAAGATTTTTGAGTAGAATTTCTTTAATTTTTTCGTTAATAGAGTGACTCTCTTATCTGTAGCTGAGTATGATCATCCCGTTCTTTTATATCCTGATTACGTTTTTCTATAAATTGGAAGTATTGCCATATCTATGAATATCTCCGTATTTATACGGGCGCCATTGATTAATCCCGTCAAAATATTCCTTTATTAAAAATAGAGCAAAGTCTTGTGACTTTTTGGCAATCAAAGTATGGAAATTATTGATATTTTGGTTTTAAAGTATTCAGTTTCAGTTCTACAGGGTAAATATCGTGTAAAAATATTAATTTATCATAGCAACACCGTTATTGTTCATGTGATTTTAAACAAAAAATTGTGGATTTATTTAAAAAAGAAAGAGAAAAGTTCTTGATTGCAAAATATTTAAATATATGATAGTCGTGGTGATGTAAGAAGTGCATCTAAGGTGGGAAAATCTCGTAAAACTACTTCTTGAAACGATAAAACTATTTTAAGGATCTCAAAACTTGACCCCAGAAAAACATCCAGACAAATAAAAAACGAAATCTTGGAGCAGTTTGGTGTTAAAATGACAAGTAGAACGGTAAGCAATTGTCTACTTGATGGTGGTCTTTATGGAAGAGTTGATGTTAAAAAGCCGCTTCTATCAAAGAAGAATCGGAAGGCCCGAATGGAGTTTGCTAGAGGTCATCTTTCTTGATCTACAGAAAAATGGAATATGGTGCTTTGGAGTGACGAAAGCAAATTTTCATTATTTGGATCTGATGACAGGAAATATGTAAGAAGACCGATTGGCGCAAGATTTAAGGCAAAGTACCAAATTCCTACTGTGAAACATGGTGGGATGGGAACGTTTTTCTCGATCTGGGATCATCATCATTCAAGTGCAGGATAAAATGGACCGATTTCAATATAAAGAAATATAAGAAAATACAATTCTTCCATTTGCGGAAGAAGAGATGCCATTACGGTGGATATTTCGACAGGATAATGATCCGAAGCATTCGTCTAAAATAGTAAAATAATGGTTTGGTGAGAAAAATATAGCTGTACATGAGTGGCCATCCCAATCGTCAAACTTAAACCCAATTGAGCAACTTTGGGATGTCTTAGATTGCCGTATTCGAATGCATTCCGACATAAAAAATCAACAACAACTGTTCAATATCATTAAATCAGAGTGGGCGCAAATTCCTTCAGGAACTTTCCAAAAATTTGTTGAATCGATGCCTTGAAGATCCCAGGCAATCTTAGATGCTAAAGGCTATTCTATGAAATACTAAAGAACTGTTAGTTGTATATTTACAACAATGTTTTTTGATGAAATTTTAAAAGTTTCCATTCTTATTTCCAACTGTCGTTGGAAAATTCCTTATAATTTAAAAATGTGAATCTCACGGAAAATAATTTTTTTAAAAAAACTACAGTATTGCTTTAAATTACATTATAATTAAGCTTACATTGCAATAATTTGCGGAAAGAAATACAACTCGTAATCCTAAAAGTTTCCATGCTTTTTTCCACCACTATATATATATATATATATATATATATATATATATATATATATATATATATATATATATATATATATATATTATTAAATGATAATTTGCGGAAAGAAATACAACTCGTAATCCTAAAAGTTTCCATGCTTTTTTCCACCACTATATATATATATATATATATATATATATATATATATATATATATATATATATTATTAAATGATAATAGCGCAAAAATAATACGTTTTTACTCCTATAAAATATAAAACTCTTACTCAAAAAGTAACATGTATAAATTTTTAATTTTAAACCTAGTACTTAGCAAGTGATTTTTATAAAGAAAACGTCAGACTTTAAATCATAATTTAAAAAAAAAAACCTTGTAAAAGGGTTAAATTTTGGAGGTGATTTTAACCCCCTAGAAAGGCACTGTAGATCGTAAAAAGTACTGTTAGTATTTTTTAGTATATCTCAACATACCCTAGAAGAATCGGAGCCGTATAACCAAAAATGTTCCCTCATATTAAAAGATCGATTTCACACGAATTTTTGTTCGATATTTATGAAAAAACAAAGTTGATCTGACAGTATCTCTTAACATATTTATCATTTACTATGCTCCCTCTATGATTTAAAACCTTCATATATTTGTAGTCAATTTTTTCGCCTTTTTTTTAGACAAATTGATTATTGCGTATTCAATATAACTATACTGTCGTAAAATACGTTTAATTTTTCACATCTAATTTTTAACTCTGTTTATGTATTTTGTTATATCTATTTTATTTTGGAATATATGCATAATGACCCAATAAAACTACTACTTTTTTGATTATTAACATTTTACTCAACTGTGACTACAACATTTAATTGGCAATTTTATTCAATTTTTGGATATTAAACTTAATTAAAAATTTCTCAGCTGCAATGACAATCCTATTTAATTTTACCACATAAAACGCATTTTAAAATCTACCATATTTTTATGGAAAGTGAATTCTTACCTAATTATTGGTTGAGTAATAAAAAACCAGAATTATGTGGTACGCGCAATTTTACAGTGTATAAGGAGTGGAGACGAAAGGTCACCTCTTTTTTATATAGATTTTAATCTACACTGCCAATCACAAGTTTTAGACCACCAATAAAAATTCTTTATTCAACAATTCAAGTATGAAATTGCTATAAATATTTACACTCATCAATGTCGGAACGTATATATATATATATATATATATATATATATATATATATATATATATATATATATATATATATAATAGCGGATAAATTAAAAATGTTTGTACCCGAAAAACTTGATAAGCAAATTTATTATGTAACTAACATTACAATTAAAGTACAATTTAAAAAATATATCGATGACTTCTTAGCTCCTTCTTGAGTTACCCTATATATATCGGTATCACGCAAAAAACTCTAAACTCAAAATAGAATACAGGTTTCGAGTATTTTTTCAAACAAGTACCCATTTATCTTTTATTGAATGGATCCACTACTTTACGAGAGCAGTGTATATACACGGTGTCCGAGAAAATGTGGGAAATATCCTAGATATAAAAAAACACTTGAAAGGAATACTACAAGTTCATATAAACTTTTTTCGTATAGACCTCCTCTTCGTAGATATGGGCTTCCAAAGAGCTGCTATGGAATCAAGTTTTGTACACATAATTATTGACCCTCCTGGTATATTTCAATTTTTTTTTAATATGATATATATCAGGTAAGACCTTTCAAATTACTCTCCAAGAAAGTGTTGTAAATTAGTCACAGCTACAGGGACGGACTAGCTGTAACACTTGTGACCCCATTTTTTTACGTCCTGAACTTTGAACAATGTTTTTTACAAACTTTTAACTATTGACTGAAAATTAAGTACTGTTCATTCATGTCGCTAATCCTAACCATTTTCGAAGAAACGTAATTTTATTTACACTGCTAATCCCTTCATTTCTGTTGGGATGAATTGTGCTAAGGCAATTAAATCCTTATTTACTCTATATTTTGCCAGATGATGTTTATAAATTAGAACATTAAACATCAGTTATGTGTCATCAGCATACGTTTGGCGTATGCAGTATTCACTGCAGTTTAATAAATCAGTCGTATAAAGAATTAAAAGCAAAGCTTCAAGGATTGACTCCTGTGCTACCCTTGACGCAATAGGGCAAAGATCTTATCATTCAACACCACTCACTGTCAAAGGTTCGTCAACTATGAATGAACAAAATGAACAACGTCCACTGAAAACCATAATATCACAGTTCAGAGCAAAGCAATTCATGATATATGGTATTAAAGGCCTTTGAATAATCCAGAAAAACTACCACCAAAACTTCATTTGTCATCTTCTATGGCTGCTGCTAAAAATAAACTGAAGAAGCTTTATATACAGCTTGCTTTTATCTCCTATCGTAGCACGTTTCTATGGTTGACGTTGACTCCACAACTTCCATTAGCTTGGAAAGCTCCCAATATTTGTCATCTTCTATGCCTGCTTTTTAAAATAAACTAAGAAAGCTTTATATGCAGCGTGTTTTTATTCCCTGTGGCAGCACGTTTCTGAGGTTGACGTTGACTCCACATTTTTGGTTTGCTTGGGAAATTCCCGGTTTCATCAGTTTGAGATTCGGCATCGTGTCGGCATACAGGTTCCACTTGAAGAGAGATTTCCATGAGGCCGGGAAGTCCAATACATCATCTTTTTCGTTCAGAGTACAGTTTTTCTCAGTTTCAGTAGAGTTGCATATTAATCTTGCGCTATGTTGTTCTATGTTTGCGATTTACTGGCAGTTGTCAAAATTAATTTTATGTCTTGTTTTTTTTCTATTTGTTTTGTCTGTGTACGTCACACTGTAGGTATCGCATGCGATCTTGTACAATCCTTTTCTGTCTAGGTTTTTTTTTTCAATTTGTGTGCTAAGCCTCTCATTTAGAAAGGCTGTTCTTGTCAAATCGTGTGTTTTTTCTAGAGCCTAGATCCTCTGAGCGATTTTAAATATAAACTTTTCTGTTCTAATGTATCTAGCTCTTTTATGCGTTACAATTAAAATATAAAATTGTTAATCAGTAATTTAGTTCCTAGACACCTAGGTAATTAGGTATCAGATTTTGGAACTGGAGCACAAACGTGCTCGTAGGTGTAAGAGATGTCAAAAATATATCACGTATCATAACTATGAATCCTATATCTGAAAGATTGTCGGCGAATAACTTATATAGAATAAGAATGTGGTTAGCAACTGAAATATCTAGGGGAAGTCCATAAAAAATCAGTCAATCCAATGTTAAAACCAGTTTTTTTTTTTTGATGAACATAAAATTATGTCATCGTTACTGCCACTGCACTAAAAAGGTAACCAAATTGACGAGTTGACTTTCCACAAAAGCAAACAAGTTATAAAAAAAAAGTTAATAGTTAGCATGAGAACCGAAAACCAATTAGAATCTAGTTTGACCAATAATTTTACCTACTTAAGTCACCTTGGAACCCAACGAAAAATATATTTTTAAACTCTCACCTCATTATTTTTAATTTGGTACCACTAAAAAAATGCTGTGGTTTTAAAATTTATACACCAGTCATTTTCAAAATTGACACACCATTATGATTATCTACAGGGTCCTATAAAAATAGCTGAAGGGTAATTAATAACAATAGGGAAAACTTTTCTGTTGCAAGATTATTGCTTGTTACTTATTTACACGTACAATTTTTATAAAAAAAATTGATCCGATTTCTAAGAAAGCGCTAAAAAACGAAAAATGTTATAAATTTTTACATAAAATTGAAAATTTTGGAAACTATAACTACTAATGCGAAAGACATAAAAGCTATGGTGAGGACTCAACTACAAAAAAAGTGTGTCTCATTTTTTTATGTGAATCACATTTTGCCATATACTAAATTGGCGGAGAATACAAAAATTTCAATTTTATATTAAAATTTACATTATTTTCCGTTTTTTAGTGCATTTTTGAAGTCGATTAAATTTTTTTTTAATTTGATGTTTTACTCGTAATATTTCTATAATTTGTACTAATGTGTTCAAAAGTAAATCTTCTACGAAAAAATTAAAGATTAAAACCTGAAATCGATAAGAGGAATAGTTTATTTTGAAAAATAAACAAATTTTTTCATCTTAACCGTTTCGGTAATAAACAATAAATGGATTTCTAATATTCAAAACTTGGTTAACTTACTGGTCAGTTTAAACCCTCTAATGTCAACTAAGACCGGTTTAAAATTAGTCCATGTTAATATATTACAGTTTCGGTAAGTACAAAATTACGAATTGTATATTCAATAATATATTCGGCAATAAAATATGAGCAGTAAAAAACATATTTTTAAATGAGTAGATCAATGAATACTTGAATACTTGAAAATCTAATTTGGTTATAGAATGAATAAATGGGCAGTACCGCATAAGCAGTTATATCAGAATAGGTCCGCTATAAATATTGGGTTAAATACATATACATAAAATTTTTACAATTCACTGAAATATCTATCACATTGTCGATTTTGAGTGAAATAAAGAAAAGATGCGTTACTAAAATAATTTGTCGTATTCTTAATCAAATATAGTTTCGAATAAAATTAGACCTATAAAATAATTACGAACATTTTGATATAAATATTAAAAAGTAAGTTTTACTTGTAACTTGTATAATAACTGCAGACTCTGCCTTAAAAGGTCTGGCCTTTTCCTTTTTTAGTTGATGGAAATCCTTTGGCCTCGATACTTGAAGCAGATTGACAGTTTAATAATATGTTTACACATATACATTTTACAGTATAATAAGCATGTAGATTTACCTTGAACCCATTTCCTTTCATTTATTGACAACATAACCTCCCACGTAATAAAAATTTATTCCTTCAATTCCTCAAAGTTTTCTAGATCGTTATCAAAAACTTTGCATTTTTTAGCTTCTGCCCTGATATTTAACAATAGATTCAGTTTTTATCATTGCAAGGTATATCTACAATCTCATTCGGCAGTTTGGTCCAATTATATGAGTTTGTCTACTCTTTTTAACTTATTACAGAAGAATTTGAGTGAAATTTTAATCATCATATCTTTGGCCGGAACCAGGAATTGAAAGAGCTGTAAACGTTCTTGAAATGTTTTGCTGTCTGTTGTTGATTTCTTAGGGAGCGTGGTGAGATGTAATGGGCTCAATGGGAGTTAAGCATAGAAGATCGAATCTCTCCATTTCTATCAATCAAATTCTTTTATAGTACTTGTTAAATTTTACTACAACACAATTTATTTACCGCAAAAAATTAAATATTGCCAATGTTACCTCCCATCTTGTTAAAAAAACCACTTAAATAACACAGGCCAACAAAAAAAAAGTTTGTAAAAACTTTTTATACCAATTTGCCTTAATTTTGGGTATTTTTTGGTGATGAAACCGTATTTGGTATCAGTTTTTTTTTCATCACCCACAATTTTCTCACAATATGACATCGATTTATATATTTCAAAAATTAAGGAAAATTTGATACATAAAAATAAATCATACTTTTTTTTTAATAAATTACAATTTTTCTTTTCAATAATATTAAATTACTAAAATGCTAATATTGGGTACTTTGTATTTCCTCTTTCTTTTCTCTGTAAAGTTTATTGCATAGCTTTTTCTCCGATGTGATGCATTTTGATGTTCTCTGTGAAGTGATCAACAGTAATCACCCATCATGTTGATCTTCCATCGTCCCTGGTATCGTTTCTCCATCTCTTTTATGTCCTAATAAAACCGCTCCCCTTTCTCTTCACGCACATCACCTCAGTTTCCAGGAAAAAAGTCAAGATGGTTGTACAAGAAGTGGACTTTAAGGCTCATCAGACAACCAAGATTTTTTGAACTTGTGTATCATATTAGCTTCGACAAGTTCCTAGTTAGGGGCTTTCATATTGCCTTCTTTTCCTTTGCACTCATCATTACTTCGAAGTTGGAATCGAACATCAATTTACGAATATCAGGCCCAACGAAAATTTCTTCTTTCAGTTTAGATAAATGAGGAAATATTCTACACAAATATTTAAAAGAATTACCATCTGTAGACAAAGCTGTTACAAATTGTTTCATTAAGCCCAACTTTATGCGTAGTGGTGGTAAAAGAGTCTTTCTGGGGTCTACTAATGTTTTATGCAAAATATTTTTCTCGCCTGGTTTCAAAGTTTTTTTACGGTCCCATTGTTTTTTGGACCAATGTAGATCCCTTGCTCTGCTGTCCCACTCACATATAAAACATCGAAACTTTGAACATACATTTTGTTGATCAATGAGCATGGAGACAACTTTTAAATCTCCACACATCATCCAATTATGAGTTGTATAGTTACTTTACTGTAAAATTATATTAAGATTTTCGTTATTATATTTAAGTTTTCTTCATATGGACTGAGTGAGCAACAGGCAATGAAGCATAAGTATTTCCAAAATGTAATAATACACCTTTTAAATTAGTTTTTGATGAGTCTATAAAAAGTCTCCAATCTTCATTCTTTTACTCAATGTCACATTCATTCATTAGACTATCCATATCATGGTAGCAAACCAAATCCTCTTCCTGCCTAAAAAATTGAGTAGACTGTTCATCTCTTGTTCTATAATGGTAAATAGATGCTCCAGATTCCAATTAATGTTTTTCTTTTAATCTGGAATTAAGCAATTCTACTTTATCCTTAGTCAGACCCAAATCTCTCACTAAATCGTTTAACTCAGCTTGCGTAAACAACTGTGGTTTTAAATTTTCTTAAGAATTTTGGAATTCATCATCACTCGGTTCACTTTCATTATATTCGGGACTGGACTGTAAAACGTCATCAATGGACTCAGGTCTTGAATAATAAAATTTATTTTTATTTAATATTAAAATGTGAGAAATTGGTGGGTAGTACAACTTTTTATCATTATATTCGCAATCAGCATACCAAATAAGAAAGGAATTAGTTAAAATTATTGAAAAAGTTTTTTTTATCGTTGGCCTGTGGAATTAATTACCATTATTAATTTAGGGATGAAAGTTTTCGTTTTTAGGGCGCATTGGCAAAAAAAGAGACAATGGCTTTCTAACCTGAACCAATCAAAAACACTCTATTTGTTTCCTAATATGTATAGCGTCATGCAATTCACATGATTGTCACTTACAGTTGTACAACTTAAAAAAGTAAAGGGTGTTTTTATAGAGGTATAGAACTTTAAGTTGGCAACACTTTTTTAACTCGCGGCCATTTTGTCAGCTGTCAAATGATTTATGTTTAGTTTGGTTGGACATTTCAACATGAATAGACTGACGCCTGAACAACGCTTCCAAATTGTGCAAATTTATTTTGAAAATTATGGTTCTGTTCGAAATACGTATCGCGCACTAAGTCCATTTTACGGTCAACATAATCGTCCATCAGAGCAATTAATTCGATTAACTATGGAACGTTTTCGCACCACGTTTACTCTAAATGATAATACGCATCCACAGAGACGTCGTACAGTGCGTAGTTGCTGCTGTAGAGCGTAGCGTAGAGGAAGACCCGAATCAATCTATCCACCATCGTGCACAGGAATTGGATATGTGTCCATTCACTTTATGGAAGATTTTGCGGAAAGATCTTGGTTTGCGTGCTTACAAAATCCAACTGGTGTAAGAATTGTGGCCACACGATCACCTAGCAAGGCGTAGATTCGGTGAATGGGCCCAAAACAAGATTGCCGTTGATCCCAAAATTCATAAGCGAATTTTGTTTAGCGATGAAGCTCACTTTTGTTTGAATGGATACGTCAATAAACAAAACTGCCGTATTTGGAGTGATGATAATCCTCAAGTGTATGTTGAGACACCGTTACATCCAGAAAAACTGACCGTTTGGTGTGCTTTATGGGCTGGTGGAATCATTGGTCCGTACTTTTTTAAAAACGATGCTGGTCAGAACGTTATAGTCAATGGTGACCGCTATAGAGTCATGATTACTGACTTTTTCGTTCATCAATTGAACAACCATGATGTGCAGGAGCTGTGGTTTCAACAAGACGGCGCAACATGTCACACAACTCGTGCCACAATTGATTTATTGAAGGAAACGTTTGGTAACCGCATAGTTTCACGTTTCGTACCCGTGAATTAGCCTCCAAGATCGTGCGACTTAACGCCGCTAGACTATTTTCTGTGAGGATATGTGAAGTCGCTAGTCTACGCCGATAAGCCCGAAACGATTGATCACTTGGAGGACAACATTCGCCGCGTTATTGCCGATATACGGCCACAAATGTTGGAAAAAGTCATCGAAAATTGGACCTCCAGATTAGACTACGTCCGAGCCAGCCGTGGCGGTAATATGCCAGAAGTCATATTTAAATTATAATGCCAGAAGGTTATCTTTCGAATAAAGTAAATTTCATGTCAATTTAAAAAATTCATCTTTGTTTTATTCCATTTAAAAGTTCTATACCTCTATAAAAAACACCCTTTACATGTGCAATTTTACATATGCTCGCCATTTAAACCAGAAGTTCATTTATTTTCGGATAGCAGATATACTTTTAACGATATACAAAAAATGTTGTCATTGAACAATGTCCAGTGAAATTAGAACAACCCTTTTTTGAAAAATTCTTCTTCTTCCTGTGCCGTGTCAGGTTTCCCTAACGTTGGCAATTAAAATGGCGAGTTAATCAGGGTTCTCTGCTATTCTAAATAGCTATTCAACACTGTTTATTCCTGCCCACTCTCTGATGTTCCTAAACCAAGAGATTTGCTTCCTTTCAACTCCTCTACGACCATCAATCTTCCCCTTCATTATCAGTTAAAGAATTCTGTACCGATCTCCTCTGAGAACAAGGCCAAGATATGCTAATTTTCCGCATAGTACAGGTTTCATCCATTCATAAGTGGCATCTGCCCGATCCAAAACCACTATATTAGTCTGCATAGCTACCCAGGGTATTCGAAGCATCCGCTTATGCAGCCACTTCTCAAATGCCTCCAAACGATTGATCGTGGCAGCCTTCAGTATCTACACTTCCTCTCTATACAATAACACTGACCAGATGTAACATATAACCATCCTTTGGCGAAGTTTTAAGTTTAAATTGTCATTGCAGACAAACGAACTCATTTTCAGAAAAGTTGTGCGGACTGATTCGACTTAGCATTTAACTTCTTTATCTGGGTCAAGCTATTCAGTAATATAACATCCGAGCTAGTTGAAGTGGGAGACTCTTTCAACGATTTATCCATTTATCAGTAGCGAAACGTCTGGATATTGTAAACGACTGAAAACCATAAATTTTGTTTTAGCAACATTTATGTTGAGTTCCATTTTTTTCCAACCCTATTGACAGATTCTAAGAGTTGTTGTAGACTCTGAAGGCTATCATTTATGATGGCCGTATCATCGGCATAACGAATCATGTATATTAGCTCGCCGTTGATTTTAACCCCAAATACTTTGTAATGTATGGTTTCCTTAAAATTTTTGTCCGAATATAAAGTAAACAGCAGTGGAGTGAGAATACTTCCCTGTCTAACGCCTCGTTGAATTTGGCTTACCACTGCCCTCTGATGCCAATATGGATTCTCTATAATCCGCACACCCTTACCATCCACAAAAATATATTTTTAAAATTCTCATAAGTAAATTAACACGTAAATTTTTTCGTTTTTTGCGCGCACTGACAAAAAAAGGAGAGGATGGCTTTCTTGAGTGTAAAAATTAACAGTAACTTTAAAAAAAAATTCTCTCGACACAGTACTTTTCTTTTTTTAATTTATATCCTAAATTGGGGCAAAACGTTTGCATTTCCTTTTAAAACAAAGTAATAAATTTAATTGCAAAATATTTGAGTTAACTAAAACCATTAGTATCAATGTTCCGCACTAATTTATTTTTAATATGCTAAATAAGATAACAATTTTTATTAGTGCTGCGTCTAAATACTTTATCAATAATTACTTCATTTACATAAATAAAATTAAGTATGAAAAGTTTGAAATCGAGATACCACCATCAGTATTGTCTGAACTTTTACTAGGTAAAGTTCGGATTAGTTTGTGTGGCCGGGTTTAATTTTTTTCCTCGTGAGTATTTTGGTGAAATTCTTTTATTAATTTAGAAAATTTGCTTAGTTTTTTTTAACATTTTCTTCAAATAATTAAAAATTTTATGGAAAATATATCAATCTCTAATAATTTTCGCAAAAATTTTTAATTGAGACGCGTCTTAAAACTTAAATACTTACTTGCTCAGTTATTATTGAATATTTTGCTTATAGCACTGATTTTTTTTGGAATTTTCGTAATCTTTACAATTGAAACATTGTTTTTGCATTTCTTTTTTTTTTAGCCTTAATCTTATTTTACAATATTGAGTATGAGAAAGAGTTCATTTTTTAAAATATTTTATTTTTAAGGTACAGAGTCTATTAAAATATTTTTTTCGAAGAGTAAGATAATTAAATATGATATGTACTTAAAATAAAATTGTATGATAAGTGATGTAGATAAAAATATATTTTTGACAAAAAAGCTTAAGATATCACTTTGGCAGATCATGAATGGAAATGAATTATATCAACTTTTATTTAAATAAGTATCTGTAACAAGTATTTAAAAACATTGTTACAAAAAATGTATTTTTAGAAAAAGTAATGCATAACAAACTAAAAAGTACCCATTCTTTGATGACAAAAAAAAAGGAATGTCCAAAAAAAAATTAAATTTTCAAGGGAAAAAAGAGGATTGTACAATCTTACTTCTTGCATGTAATTGTTTTTTTATTATCAATTTTTGATTTTCTATCTTTCTTCATGGCATGAGGTATGTTATCATAATAATTTTGTGCTTTTTTGGAACAAAAGACTTTCAAACTTTGCAGATCTTTAAATTTTTCGATTCGATCTAAAATAATTTTATATTAAGAATAGTACTAAGTTATCGAAATTAAAAGGCACACCTGTTCACAGTACAGGAAGAATTCTTTTCTGTTGTGGTGATAGAATAGAGCTTTGTACCCAAGCCCCATTATCGGAGGATCTACGCAAAACGAGTCGTGGGTGTATAACAGTGACTTCTATGTCCTTCACAGAGCGAATGAACACTTTTTGTTATAATCCCAGTTTCTTATGGGTTCCCGACACTTAACTCTAGGCATTTTTATTTTTCCAAGCCACTGACTTGGCAGCTAAGCAGGATGTTTTTGGTTTAGTAGGGCCATATTTCGGTCGCATTCTACATTAGAGTGTCCCCTAATTGGAAAAGTGATTTTTGAGGAATATAATGCATGTATTTGATCACAGTATAATTATTGGTTTGACCCACACATGAATCACAAAATAGTTTAAGGTATTTTATTTGGGGGTCACGATAATTTTCAATAAAGTGATGGAGCATTGATACTACTTCGTTGTTTCCCTTATCAGCCACGGTGTCTGGACAGACTCCCCATTTGCCAATATGGGAATATTAAACAGATGCACAGACAACTGCCTCTTGTAGTATACATCCTTCGTTGTTACATTTGGAACGGGTAAATTATTTTGGAAATCCGAAGAAATAGCATCACAGTCATCATCTTTTTGACATTTAATTCTTGAAGATTTTTTTCGATCGTAAAATACTTGAGCTCTAATTTTGTGGATTTTATTTTCATTCTCCAATTTTAACAAAGATTTTTGATTTAAAAATGCCATCTATGGAAAGTAGTGATTTATTTTCCAGTTTTAATGTGAGACCTATTTTGTTGCAATATATTGATCACAACTAGTGCAGGTATCTTTACAAGGATAACCGAAAGATTTGTTGAAGTTTGTGTTAAAAATATTTCTGAAGAATTCATATGAAACAGGATAATACGGAAATTTTTCTTTATATAATTGATCCATTTCTGAAATATTAAGTCCTCCACTTAAATAAAACGATCTGATTTTTTAAGGCTGTAATGACATTTGTTTCCTTTAAATGACTGAATGTGACTCATCATATTTTCAGTAGTAGTAGTACACTTAAATCGACAGGGGCTCGACCAGTTGTTAGGGATTTTTGTTAATATTGCAGTTTGGTTTTCGTAATTTCATGTATCGCCAAAAATACTTTATAACATTACGATTTCTAACACTGCATTATCTCTTACTACTTTGTCAATATATGAAAAATAATTATCATGTAACAACCCCACATTTTCTTCTTTTTGTGAACGTTTCCTTGGAATAGTTTTACATGATATCAGTCCACCCAAATGTTAATTTTTTTCATTATTCGATTTAAGCAAATTAAAGTATCTGTCTCTCTTTATTAGTCTCATCTTTGTCTTTTGCACTTACAGTCACTCCCTGATTCATGAGTATTTTACTTCATTTTCTTATTTAAATCCCTAAGCCGTCCATATGACTTTCTTTTTTTTATATCAAACTTTGCTATTGGTGACCACTATTTTCATTTTCTTCCATGATACTCTGATTAATTTTATTAAACTTAACTTTATTAACATTACGCACTACTTTCGACTCACAAAAATGCGATTATGAGCAAATGAAACTGACTTGTTTATTCAAGAAAAATAACCAACGATCTAAAAATATAACTACCCATAATACGCGCAAAGAGCATCATTTCCTTGTTTTTCCCCTGTGTTTCATATTTTGAAGCGGATTTTAGCGGATTGTGCAGCGTTTTTCCAGAGAATGTGTGTTTATCATAAAATATAGAAGTCGCTCTATTAAAAATATTGGATACTGGATATTTTGTGACAATTTCTCTGTTTCCCCTTTGGTCTTCATATGATAGGGAGTTTTGATGGAACTGAATAATGCTTTGCAATTTCAACGTTTTATAATGAAAGTTTTTGCACCCTGTTAAATAAAAACGGGCCATTTGAAAACTGTTTCCAAGAGAAAAAAACACCAACAAAATGTTGATGATAACTCACATGTTTCTTCATTCATTTCCGGAAATGATATCTTTTAAAAAGTTCGAGTCTTTAGTTGCATTGCTAATCATCTCAGAGGTGATCGAGATTGGATGTTTTTGGTTCACATGAGAAGCTACGCGTTTTATGCTCAACTTTTGACTAAAATGACATTGTCTTGTATTTTTGAGATACGACATTTTTTGAGTAACATTTGCCTGAGCAACAAGAAAGAATGCCATCCGTTTTTATTGGTCTTCGAGGATGTGGATTATATTCGAAGTCGCCACGAGCATCAGTGAACGCGTTATGTCACTTAAAACTTCTTGTACTTTACACAAAATCCTTCTAAAAGTCTTTATTTAACACTTTTAACGCTTGCATAAAGTTGATTTTATTCAAAACACAAAATTTGGTACAATTTTTTTTGCTCAGTTAATTTAGACATTGTAAAAACCGCCCGAAGCTCGAATAATATAAAATCTCGTTTATTAATACATGTACCGTCATCAAATTTCACCTACAGTTGTACTAACTTGAAAAAATTGATATAAGCAGTTTTACATACGCGAGAGATTTAAATTTAAAATCGTTTTAACTGAAAAATATCCAGCGAAATTAATACAACAAATGTTCTTGTATGAGATATTTTTAAAATTGCATTATACGGTGAACACGATTATTACAAGTAAGTTAATCTAAAATCAGGATCGTAGAAAACTACTTTAGTATATAAAATTTTCTTGTTCTTGGTCTCTGGGGTTTTGTAAATTTTAATTTAGCTTGAAATGACAGCGGTCAGAACTAAGCTGGTTTTTTGATAAAAAAAAAACATGTTTTTTATTAAAAAGAAAGTAAGCGAAATTTTAAGAGAAATTACAGACTTGAGAATGGATAATATGGTACTCACGGAAACGAAGAAAAGAGTTAAGGGATTAGAAAATCTAGGAGAATACGATCATTTTTATAGCGGAGTACCAAAGGAGTATAATCAGAATAGGAAATAAACGTACAGGTGGATCCTAGGTCAATAAAGGTCTCGAACAGAGATTCTGTATCTCCCCAACCCTTTTGAAAATATATTTAGATCAAACATTATACACATAGAAATACTACGATGTATACGCTATGTTTCGCGGATGATCAGATCGTACTGGTATAAGATTATGACTTGGAATACATGACAAGGAAATTAGTACAAGAATACCAGAAATGGGGGCTCGAGTTATACATAACCAAAACTGAGTATATGTGCATAGGACGAGAGACCAGAAACCTTATTCTGAATGACGGTCAGTGCATCGAACACTGAACGAATTATAAATACTTGGGGATGAAGTTCACACAAAATGGAACACCTGATCAAGCTATCAAAGAACGAAACACACAGGGCAGAAAAGCTATTAGACTTCTAAACCCAATTCTATGGGACCCAAATATATCTGAGCAAAAGAAAACGCTCATTTATAATACTATTATTAAAAGCATCACATACAGCTCTGAAGTTGGGCAGCTAAAAGAAACCTCAGACAAGACACTGTTAGCCACTGAAATGAACTTCTGGAGACGATCGGCTAGAAAATCCAGAAGAAACAGGCAATCCAATGACCGTATCAGGGAAATAATGGGAGTCACTCACACAATAGTAGATGACATAAGAACAAAACAATTGATATGTTATGGCCACGTGCAGATAATGGCAGAGGAACGTCTACCCAAACAGGTACTAAGCTGGATACCGCATGGGAGAAGAAAACGAGGGAGACCAACGGTGAAATGAGAAATAGAGATCTAGAGGATGATCAGTGGATGGACCGAGATTGATGCCGTTTAGGTATCGGAAGACGGCGTAGAACGAATATATATATATATATATATATATATATATATATATATATATATATATATAAAGTATGTAGAAAATGAACAAATCATTTGATAAACTAAAACTTATATGTATTCAGAAAAAGGCTACATAATCGAAACAAAATCGATATAATCGTTTTTAACAAATCTCACGTGTTTGAATAATTCGGTTTTAAGAAAAACACGTTCAAAGAGATACTAGAGTACTTAAATAAAACATTTACGCAGGTGTGTGCATTTTGGAGACTTATAACTACAATAATTTTAAAACTTTCCCAAGTATGTTTACGGAGTATTGAACTTTAAGAAATGTAACAAAAAAATCAATTTTTTGAAAGTTGCAGTGCGTTACCTCTTAAGCCAGCCCAAACAGCGGCATCAATGTAATTCCAAAATTCAAATAATCTAAAATAGAAATTATATTATTATTTATCAACCTCATTATTTAAACAAAACATGGGATGGATGTTTATTTTTTCCCAGGCAAACTAAAGATAATTTTGTATCAATTGTTTTACTTACAGGTTCATAAAAAATGGTAATCCATTTAAAATATTTGTTGGTACAATATAGATAATGAACATATGTGGGTATAAGTTTATTTAAAACTGATAAAGAAATGGGTAATTACCTCCAGTCGTATAGATTCAATTAACAATTTATATTTTTAAACCCATTTTTGCATGTCTTATCATTAAAACAATATGAAAATCACGATAATATCAATGTTATTTGTTAGTATGAAGTGTTATTTACTTCTCGATGATTTGTCGGAATTACGTCTATGACATGCGAGCGCTCTTGTGAATTCAAGTGGGTAATAACCCAGGGAAAATAGATAACTACTTTTATTTTATTGGGTAAATTCTTTGGTACGTAATAATCATTTAAAGCACGAGTTTATGACAAATATTTCAACATAAGTATTTTTGAGTTTTTAAAATAGTACTTGAAATTTCATCCCGGTAAATATGTAAAATATGTAAAAAGTAAAATATCAGTTAATTTTTCCCATAAAGCAATTATTTATTCACAATTTTTTGTTACAGAAAAACCATGCCTAACCTAACCTTAGAACATTCGCCCAATGCGGCGTTAAACAAAACAGTATTATCAATGTATATGGACTTGCCAATTCCAGATGGCAAGGTCATGGCCACCTACATCTGGATCGATGGTACTGGAGAAGGTGTCAGAGGAAAAACAAAAACCTTAGACTTTATTCCTACTAAACCAGAAGGTAATAAGGGTCAATCTATTCGAAATCAAATGGGTAGAATAAAATTTGTTGCTCAACATTTTTGATTTTCCTATTGTTTTTAACCAGTTAATGTATAATGCTAGGTGAGTTCAAAACAACAGTTAAACAATTATTTAGGCTCATTTTTTTTGGCGGCCATTTTAATTTTGCTTCGGAACTGTTTTTCAGTTAAAAACCACTTTGGCGCAAATGTATCTAATTATTGTGAAGAAAAAAATGCAAATTTATAAGATGAAAATTACCTTAAAATGGGACTTTTAGTGCTTCAAAATTAAAAGCAATAAAGACTTATCTTTAATTTTTTTCTTATTGTACTACTTGCTATACAAATTTCAAGCTTGAGAACTTTCTTCATTCTTTTTATGTAATTTTCCAAAAATGTCCAAAATTGTATATTGGCAATATATAAAGTTAAATATCTCAAAATAAACTGAGTGAAACAATATGAAATATCCTAATTCGAAATCAGAATTGGCGCGTCACGTCAGGATTTTAAGATATATGAGGTTATATGCTCAAAAAATATTTTCTTTGGCTACTTTTGAGGTTATATGCAGGATACACAACGTTTTTTTAATCTTTTTTCAAGTTGTATCATTTAATACTACTGTCACTCTTCAAATTAAGCTATTGAGCGATGATCTACGACGCCATTTTAAATTTTTAGGAACCAATTGGTTATTTGCAAATTTTGATCCGCCATTTTGAATCCACCATCCTAAAAATAAAAATTTCTCTTTTCAGACATAATATTCGTAATCAGCTACTCCAAAAAGACCCAAATGAGATTTTTTAATAATCAGTATCACTTTTTTGCAAAATTTCGATGAGCCATTTTAAATCCCCCACCTTGGAAATTAAAATTTCAATTTTCTAACTTCCTATCCGTACTCAACGACCACAAAGTACAAATTTTCAAGAGAAATGTATACCCTAGAATAATGTATGCCTTAAAGGGTTAATGTGAATGCTCATGACGTTGTTGGGATATATGCCATAACTTAAAATGGCGGTAACCTTGCAAGAAAAAATTGTAGCTGACCGCTCAATAGCTTATTTTGAAGAATAAGAATAGTTTTGATGAAGCAACTAAAAAAAAGACCAAAAAAAATATGTACTTCCTGTACATAACTTCAAAACCAGCCACAACAACGTTTTTCGTGTACGTAACCTCAAATATCTCAAAATCCTGACGTGAGGGGCCAATTATGCCTCGGGTTTCGATTTTACGCAGCAAATTATTTCGAAAATGACTCCTAGCTCCCCAACAACATCATCTTGTAGACTTGTGACATTATTTGGATGTAAATCCCCAAATTTCTGACGCAATATTTTCATACACCAAAGATCAATTTGGTTACATTCATTGAACTTTGAGATTTTTGCAGATTATTTTGCTCAAAACAATTCATTAATCTTCCTGCGAATATATTTTTTTAAATATCTGTCGCATAGTTGTCACTTTTAACAGTTTATCGTACTACTTTGGAACGTTTAATTTTTATAATCTGGAACAAAATTTATTCTTGAAAGTTCGATACATTTCAAAATACAATCACTATCCCAATTTAACTAATTTAGTTATCAAAAATATGCCTTATTTAGTATTACCTAGTTATAAGTATTAAAAATTAAATACATTGAAGCAGTTCAATATTCTATACTTTTGTTTCAAGCACGATTTTGTGATTGATATTTCCTAAAATGAACTCAAAACAGTCAGATTAAAAAGTAAAAATGACAGTTGCTACAAAGGAAAGTTGATTGATTAAGTATTCAAAATTACTTAAATAAATTAAATATCTGTCAAGAGCATTTTTCCTTTATATATTTGAATTTTGATGACATATTTATATTATTATATCTAAAGTAGTATCCGAGACTATCAGACCGATTTTAAAAAATCTCTCACTGTTAGAAAAACAATATTCTTCCTTTGAAACAAAGACTACATTTTATAGGGTTTTCTAAGGAGGGGGAGGCGCTCAAAGAACTGCAGATGAAGGAATTCTAAAAAATATTCATAGTGGTGCGTTCCCATCCCAAAAATACGAAATTCGCAAATTACAATTGTAGGCATTAGATGAATCATAGTCTTTGTAAATGATTAGAGTAAAACTTATAAAATCTATAATCTAAGTACAATAGAAAAAAATTAATAAATTTTGACAAATGCGAAATAATATTATGATATACATGTAAGAGAACAGTTCTGCAAGCGAAGACGAGAAAC
This sequence comes from Diaprepes abbreviatus, assembly GCA_034092305.1. Taxonomy (NCBI): domain Eukaryota; kingdom Metazoa; phylum Arthropoda; class Insecta; order Coleoptera; family Curculionidae; genus Diaprepes; species Diaprepes abbreviatus. Next base: position 9,556,018 of record JASJET010000129.1, read on the forward strand.
CGATAGGTAGTGTCTCAAGAGGAAGTAACAAAGAGAGACAAATATATCACCTGTCAGTACTAAAAGTTAGCCATTTTGTTGATATAAAACGACATGTTATTTTTTCTTAATTTCAATAAAATTGTTTAGTCACAAAAAAAAATAGGTGTTTCCACATGTCTTGAAATGTTACCCTAGGTAGGCAAAAAAGGAGTTAAATTTATTATTTAAAATTTTTGGTTGGAATAGCTGAATTTGAAGGTATATGAGGTGTATAGGAATCAAACAGGTGACAAAATAATCATAAAAATAAATCCAGTTCCCACAAAACCGCTGTTAATAGCTAATATATTATGCGTACCACATTGAAAAATATATCTGTCTAATCATGATATTAACAGTTGACAGCATATCGTCTAGAGACCTTAAATACCGACTACCTTTTGCTGTTTGTGTGTCAAATTAATTTCAACTTGTTCATTATGAAGTGTTTTTTTTTTCTTCAGATATTCAAAAAATTTTTACATAATGGTAAATAAGAGTAAACTTCCTCACAGAAAATAGTCTAGCGGCGTTAAGTCGCACGATCTTGGAGGCCAATTCACGGGTCCGAAACGTGAAACTATGCGGTTACCAAACGTTTCCTTCAATAAATCAATTGTGGCACGAGCTGTGTGACATGTTGTGCCGTCTTGTTGAAACCACAGCTCCTGTACATCATGGTTGTTCAATTGATGAACGAAAAAGTCAGTAATCATGGCTCTATAGCAGTCACTATTAACTGTAATGTTCTGACCAGCATCGTTTTTAAAGAAGTACGGACCAATGATTCCACCAGCCCATAAAGCACACCAAACAGTCAGTTTTTCTAGATATAACGATGTCTCAACATACACTTGAGGATTATCATCACTCCAAATACGGCAGTTTTGTTTATTGACGTATCCATTCAAACGAAAGTGAGCTTCATCGCTAAACAAAATTCGCTTATGAAAATCGGGATCAACAGCAATCTTGTTTTGGGCCCATTCACCGAATCTACGCCTTGCTAGGTGATCGTGTGGCTTCAATTCTTGCACGAGTTGGATTTTGTAAGCACGCAAACCAAGATCTTTCCGCAAAATCTTCCATAAAGTGAATGGACACATATCCAATTCCTGGACACGATGGCGGATAGACTGATTCGGGTCTTCCTCTACGCTACGCTCTACAGCAGCAATGACTTCTTCTGTACGCACTGTACGACGTCTCTGTTGATGCGTATTATCATTTAGAGTAAGCGTGGTGCGAAAATAATCGAATTAATTGCTCTGATGGACGATTATGTTAACCGTAAAAGGGACGTAGTGCGCGATACGTATTTCGTACAGAACCATGATTTTCACAATAAATTTGCACAATTTGGAAGCAATCTATTCATGTTGAAATGCCAAACCAAACTAAACATAAATCACGTGACAGCTGACAAAATGCCCGCCATTTAAAAAAGTGTTGCCAACTTAAAGTTTTATACCTCTATAAAAAACACCCTTTATATATGTGACCAACCTAGTGTCAGGGTTGCTCTGAAATGATTAAAATACCTATAAGTTCAGTGTTCAAGATATTCATGACATTCAATTACCTATTTTATTCAAACTAACGTTAATACACCAACCGATCATATCTGAAACTATTGTTTCTTATTATTCCAAATATTTTTACGGGAGCCGAGATATAGAATATTACCTCGTTTTGTAAACCCTTTAAATATTGTAAAATTATTATCAAAACGACAAAAGTATTATAATATTTCATACATTGCAAAAATGTCACACTGTTATCTAGAAAACCATGCGATAAAATCGTTTTCAACTTTGAGACGGAAACATATATCTTTTATTACACTGAAACCTATGTATATTATAGATTAGCGAGAATATGTCATCATATACATTTACTTATGTGAATTAGCTTAAAATTTTTTTACTTAATTACGACTAAATAAAGAAAAGATGATAATTCTTATCAGCAAAAGTAATTAATTGTAGTAACAATTAATTGCCAAAAAATTTAACGATTTTTTTTTATTATAGTTATTGAGTTAATTATGATAGTGTTTTGACTTAGATATTTTGTGTAAAGTAATATATTTTATTTTATTATCTAATTTTATTTTGATTCGTTGCAAATTTATTGTTTTAAATAAATTAACTTTTTAATTTTAAAGTTATAAAACTTGCTTTTACCTTGGTATAAATTTGATCAGGGAGAGAAAGTCATTTCTTATCTATGTCTGTTGCTAGTAACAACTAAATGTGTTTGCTCATCCATTATATACTTATTTAAAATTTCTTTGAAGTACAGTCGTTTTATTATTCACATTATCCAGAGAAATGATATAATAAATAGGATGATCTATAAGAAGAATTTTCTACTCAGCTTTGATTATTCTTTTCCCTTTTAAATTATTTTTTAAAAGCCCATTGTATTTATTTTGAGATATTTGTTTTGAAATTTCTGAAAATTAATGGTCTAAGTATCATTCTGTACATTGAACAACTACCTGTTACGTACGAGGTGTGGTAATTAAGTTCCGGAAATTTGTCAATAAAAAACAAGCAAATTAATTTCGGTCAAGATTTTATTATCGATCTTTACAATAGTCTCCCTCTAACTCTACACAATGATTCCAACGTTGGTCCCACGATTGAAATCATTCTTGGTAATCCTCCGAAGTTAACCCATTCAGCACCACGCTTACTGCTTCTTTGACTTCGTGTATGCTGAGATCCCTTGAGGTGCGACTTCATCTTGGAGACTAAAAAAAAGTCGTAGGGTACAACATCGGGGCTATAGGGTGGGTACGTCAACGTAGAAATGACTTTTTTCGCCAAAAACTTTTGCACAATGAATTAGGAATGAACATCGTGCCCGTAGCCGTCCCAGGCCGCCAACATAGAACTGTCCCGTAACTGTCTGGCCGGCAGGAACATATTCACGATGAATGAGGCCGCGAATATCGAAAAAAACGATCGCCATTGTCTTCAGTCGCGACTTGGTCCTCCTCTCTTTCGTTGGTCGCTCCCCACCCTTTTTGTACCCACTGCCGGTTTTGTTTAGGGGTCTCGGGATCAAACTCAAATATCCAGGTCTCATCTCCAGTGACTATCCGTTTCATCCAGTCTCTGCTCATGCTTCGAACGCGGGACAACAAATCCTCGCAGATCGATTTTCCCATTTGTTTCTGTCCATGGATGAGAATGAGTTCAAATTCTCGTGTAACATCTTGCGGACGGTTTCTTTGTTCATGTTTAACCCGTGAGACAACGCACGAATGCTTAGGCGCCGGTCAGACGTGATCAGCGCGCGCAAACGGTCGACATTCACGTCAGTACGAAAGGTTACAGGAGCTCCTTCACGTGAATCATCTTCTACGATTCACTACCCTTCTTGAACCGCTTTGCCCATGCAAACACGCGCTTTTTCGATATGTACTCGTCTCCATACACCACCTGCAATTTTCGGGGGATTTACGAGGGTTTTTCGCCAGATTTCACTAAAAATTGAATCACAACACGTTGTTGTAATGTAAACACTACTTTTCACGACACCACTAAAAAAGTTACTTTCGAAAAATGCGCATAAAACACAAATCAAAACGCACTATCGACTTCAACCTTGAACTGAAACTAAAGGGAAGGTCGTCTCCTCTCTCTAGACAAATGTTGACGAACGACGCAGTGTTGCCAGTTCCCCAGAACTTAATTGCCACACCTCGTATATATTTTGGAACGTCTTAATTTTAATTTATTAAACTTTGGGTGGATAAGTATTATATGGCATTTATTTGATGCTTTATTTACACAAAAATTCTCAAATTTGTGTTTTCTCCTTCAATATTATATTTAGGAACAACGCCTAATTCTCAATACCTTCTTTTTTTAACATAATTTTTTAAAATTCAAAATAAAATATTAAAATATTTTAAGCTCCAAATCACTCTTTTAAAAAGTAAAGTTAACTTTGCTGCAGCTTTTTTAAATATTGATCTTATTTTCCAGAACTGCCAATTTGGAACTACGATGGAAGTTCGACATATCAAGCCGAAGGCTCCAACTCCGATACCTACCTCTACCCCGTAGCTCTTTACAACGATCCTTTTAATCGAGGAAACAACAAATTAGTCCTTTGTGACACGTACAAGTATAATAAGAAGCCTACAGACACAAATAAGAGGTAAAAGAAACGAACTCTTACTTCCGCTTACCCGTTACTATCCTAGATTTTTAATTTTAATAGTTATTTTAACAAATTTTACGCAATCAGTTGAAAAACAGATTATGTAATTTTTGTAGTTTATTCTCCCTAGGGTATCACAAAAAGTAACGTAGGGATTTGTAGTAAGTAACGTAGGGGACAAAAAATTATTAAGTGCGAAACAAGTCCCTCTATTTCGAATATAGATTTGTATAGACATCATACTATGTATTTACTCTAGTCTTTTTTTTAGACAATCTTGCTTTCAAGCAATGGAAGCAGCGAAATTAAGCGAACCTTGGTTCGGAATTGAGCAAGAATACACTCTCCTAGATATGGACCTAAGACCCCTAGGTTGGCCTAAAAACGGATTCCCTGGCCCCCAGGGTCCCTACTATTGTGGTGTAGGAGCTAATAAAGTATATGCTAGGGATATTGTTGAAGCTCATTACAGAGCTTGTCTGTATGCTGGTATTAGTATAGCTGGCAGCAATGCTGAAGTTATGCCTGCACAGGTAAGTTAAAAAATAATTTCTGCGTGTCTACCAAAAAAAAAGTTTTTTCCATATTGCAATTTTTTCTAGTAATTTTAAAGCTATACAATAGGGTCGTATATTATTAAATCAAATGAACAACACTTTAAAATGTATCAAATTCAAAAATATTTTCATGAAAGCTATGTTTCTCATTGCCCTTTTAAGATGCTACTTATAGTCCTCCTTAATACTTAAAAAGGGAAATTCGCCCTCTGTTTCGCCAAATATTTCACCGGCTGTTTCGCCTCCATCATCTCCAACTAAAGTTCCTAAAGCACTATCATCAAGACCGGATACTATTTTACAAAGGAATAGATCCAAGTCTCTAGCAGTTCCTGCTTTGCCCCCTCTAATATCAACTTCTTCAGGAGATGAGGATGAAGAGCCGAAAAAACTAAGAAATAGATCACTGTCACTTACTACAACACAAAATTTGTTGCCACAGTTAAAAGATCCACCAAAATTGTCAAAAAAATCACCGAGCGTGACTCTTCCAAGTATTGCTGCAGTAGCACAAATCACTGGAATTACTGCAGCTAGCATTGTTAATAAAGGACGTGAAGCAGAAGCCGTTAAAGTTGTGGCTGATCACTATGATGATATAGTCAAGACTGTAGGTCAAAGAAGAAAGAGTAATCCGCAAATATATTTAGATCGAGATGCTCTTAAAAGAGTTGCGGTAGGTATAGATACTCCACAGGACGATGACTTAAGTAGTAAAGAACATACACCATCCAAAGAAAATTTAAGTCAGGATAGTGGATACCACTAGTAATTTTAAAGCTATACAATAGGGTCGTATATTATTAAATCAAATGAACAACACTTTAAAATGTATCAAATTTAAAAATATTTTTATGAAAGCTATGTCTCTCATTGCCCTTTTAAGATGTCACTTATAGTCCTCCTTAATGCGGAGAATGAGAGGGTAAAAATTTCCTTATTTTTATGTTTTAATACAAAAATTAAAGTACTAAAAATTTTAAACCAAGTAGTCACACAATTTTACCTGTTATTCTAGTTTAAATAGCTTTTTAAGATTGTGGTCTTAAGATTATTCATAGTAAGTGATAAATTGCGTGGATCTTATCAACTGTAAATAAAATTTTTCACACCAAAAAGAAAATATGTCAAGTGTTAAATATGATACGCAGTTTATTTAATGGATTGCTTATTTGTCAACAAACAAATTATGATATCCACTTAAATTTTTCCCATCAATTACAGTAAAATTAATACATTGTTTCATCAAATTCCTAGTAAGTGTCAAAAAATTACGATCAAAATAAAATTTATAGGTATGGGTATGGCAAATCTCCAAACCGCAAACTGGTGGTATCCATTATGCATTTAAAATTACAATTTTTGGTTTTATAACGTATTCTATATTTTGTCTGCTTTATTATAATCTTTTCATGAAATTTTTCTGCTTGCTTTTCTATTTAGAAACAACAATAACATTAATTTAGGTAAATTGTATTCGGTAGTATGATGAAAAGTCACCTAACGTGGCACAATAATCAACAATACAATTCCGCAAAATAATTAGTAAATTCACCCTATTATTGTATAAACCACGCCATATATTCTGTATGATCGCCATTGTTGTGATCAGAGTTCTAATAAAAAATTCGTCATACAGAGGTTTTTAATTAGTATACTTCGAAGCATATCTTAAAAATGTAATTGAGATAAATTCCCAGGATAAATATAGATTATTGAAAAACAAATAAATTATATGTTTTTTCGGAAAATTGCAGTTATAAGAGTAGGGAAAACCCATTATTACTCATTTAATATTATTGGCTTAACCTTTTTTATTACATATATGAGGTTGTTTTATAGCTTATTTTGTGGATAACAGATTTATTTTTTCAGTTGACTAATACTGTACAGTGGTTACGGTTACGGCGTTATAATATTGTACAGTTTTATTACTTAAAATTTCGATCTCCTCAAATATGTGTACTTCTTCTTCAAGTGCCTTCTCCATTGCGGAGGTTGGCAATCATAATAGCTATTTTAATTTTTGAGGCAGTTGCTCTAAATAGTTGTTTTGAACTGCATCCAAACCATTTCCTTAGGTTTTTTAACATTGAAATTCGTCGTCGTCCCACGCCTCTTCTGCCCCTTATTTTGCCCTGGATTATGAGCCGTAAGATGCTGTACCTTTCTCTTCGCATAATGTGTCCGAAATATTGCAGTTTTCTCTGTTTTACTGTTATCTCGACTTCTTTTTCTTTCCCCATTTTTCTCAACACTTCGGCGTTCGTAACTCGATCCACCCACGAAATCCTCTGAATTCTTCTATAGGTCCACATCTCAAAAGAGTTAAGTCTTCTCATTGCCTCTCGATTCAGTGTCCATGCTTCCATTCCATAATATAGAACACTATATACGTAACATTTAGTCAGTCGTATTTTCAGGGCTAACGTTAGATCTTTGCTGCAGATAACCTTTTTCATTCTAATAAAGTTGGCACGTGCTTTCTCGATTCTGGTTTTTATTTCGACGGTATAGTCATTATTTTCTGTTATTAGGGTTCCCAAGTAAGTGTACTTCTTAACTCTTTCTATGTGCTGGCCTCCTACCATTAGGGTTTCATTATTATTGGTGTTGTTTTTACTAATTATCATGAACTTGGTCTTTTTCGTGTTAAGAGAGAGTCCATATTCTCCACTGACTTTCAATATTTTATTCATTATCTTTTCTAGGTTTTTCAAACTATCAACTATTATTACGGTGTCATCTGCATTGTTGATCAAAACTCCGTTTACTTTTATCCCTGCTGTTTCAGATTCAAGACTTTCCAATATGACCTCTTCAGAATAAGCGTTAAATAGTAAAGGTGACAATATACAACCTTGTCTGACTCCCCTTTTGTATTTCTACATCTCCGGATATTTCCTGTCCAAATCTTACTGCCGCTCGCTGATTGTAATACAGATTTGATATCAACCTTAAATCCCTTTCATCCAAATTTTTGCTTCTGAGAATCTCTATTAGTTTGTCATGCTTGACCCTATCAAAAGCTTTGTTGTAATCTATGAAGCAGACATAGAGGTCCTGATTGATATCTATGCATCTTTGAGTAAGCACATTAAAAGCAAATAATGCTTCTCTTGTACCCACCTAATATGTGTACAGCATAGTCAATTAAAGCTGACGAGTGGCTATATCTCAAAACTTATAGGTACTATGACTGTGATAAACAATATATTAACACATATAACAACATATTGACTTACGTTTAAAATGGGGTGTCACATGAGGAAAAATTTTAATTAGAAATCGAGTAATTCTTGTTTCTGTAATTTTACTAAGCATACATTTTAAATTGTATCATAATTTTGTAATAAATTTGCAATATCTCCTTTTTTAATTATCGTATCAAGGTGAACCTAAAAATATTTTATTTTTGTTTTCATAAGAAATCACAAAACATGCTAAAAAATTTCGTATCTGCCATAGTTTATCATTTGTAACTATTCAAACAATAAAATTCTCTCTGTTATCTGCTCAAAAAAACTGGTCGCATATTCAAATTTAGCAGTACAAAATATATAGAAAACACCCTTTTGATTGATGGAATCTCCAATTTAACACGAAACCCCAGGATGCTTAAAATATAAAGAAAAAATGCCTAATTGCCTGATTCAAAATAGAAAAGTCTCTTTGCAAAATCACTTCAGACTTTTAGGCTTTAAAAGGTCACCAACAACCCTACTTTAAAGTAATATAAATTAAATTAAAATGATTTAGACCACGAGGAAATTTATGTATATATATATATATATATATATATATATATATATATATATATATATATATATATATATATATATATATATATATATATTTGAGACACATGATCAGAAATCCCTCGATTCAGAATAATCAATGCCTATATGGATGTCGAACATCCCAGCCCATAAAAGGAAGGTATATACCACATTGGAATACAGGGAGAGACACAATCATCCATTAAGAGTTGGCAGAGAAATTCAAGATGTTTCAGGTAAAGAAAATATAAATAAATACAGCCCGGAGCGTATATTGAAAAACAACAAGTTCCAGCTCTACTTTACAGAGACGCTGACAGTGGGGAATGAATAGCATCTGAACGATCCCCATAATTCTATCAACAACGGGCGTAGTACCAAATAGCCTTCTGCCGAATATAAAGGGATTGGGCCTTAGCGAACACTTGTATAAGGAGAAAACTACTCAAAGACTGACCACTCTGGAGCGCTCTAGAGACTGCCCTGCCTATGCATCACGTGTGTCATCAGAAGCACCCTAACAGCAGCCATGGAAACCTTACTAAACTCCTCTCCCCCCCCCCCTTATATATTAATCAGAGACGATGCGTGAATGGGGGGAATGCAGGCTGGAACTGCCCTCTGAAACACCAGCATTGAAGGTATAGTGACAAACTCATTTTTGGAAATGAGCATTGTCATCATGCCAAGAACCTATAACTTTAAGAAGCTAGAGTGGAAGGTAGGCTCCTCGTCTGGCAGACGGATGGGTCCAAAACTGACCAAAGTACAGGTGCCAGAATACACGGGGACACACCCAGACTGAACATAATTGAAACAGTGGGACATCATAGGGTATGTTAGGCAGAAATAGATGCTATCGATGTTTATCTTCGGGAGAATCTGAGGAGGGGTTACAGGGGAAGGATTTTTCTCATTTTCTGACAGTGAGGCAGCACTGAAGGCTCTAGCATGTTATCAAATTGCATCGAAACAGGTTTTGAACTGTCTTCACAACCTTATCTCTCTGGAAAAATACAACAAGGTTGCTCTTACGTGGGTGTCAGGGCACAAGAGCGTCCCAGACAATGAAAAAAAGGACCAACTTGCAAAACAAGGGTCTGCCTACCATATTTATTGGACCAGAACCAGTATTTGGAATTCTCATGTTTGCTATTCGTGGGTGGCTACCCAGGTGAATCAATAAGCAACATCAGACCCACTGCAGACCACATGCATAGTAAGCTATTGTTGAGCAAACCATCCGGCAAACTTAACCGTAGCTACCATAATAGTCATCTTAAATGAAGAAATATATATGTGATGAAGAAGACAAGACAGCCTCACACTTTAACCTACTGGATACAGCTTCAGGGATCGATCAATCCGAAATGATTATGCTCAGAGGACAAATAAGTGAATAGGCTACCAACTTGTTCACCTGGAACAGATATAACAATAACAGGTTACACAATAAGTCTTAAGATTACACTTAATCAATCAAGCAATCAATCCATCATAATCCTGTAAATGTATGGAATTTAGGTTATCCTAAATATATAATATTATAATAAAAATTCGGCTTTCCCGTGACCACTAATAATAATACAATACTTAACAAATCTTTTAGATTACGGTCCTTATCATGTGGTAAAATTTAAAATTACCGCTATATCTCCAAAAAAAAAATATTCACTCAACAAACAATTACATTACGTATCAATTCCAGACAGTCTGTCTTCTTAGATGTCTATCACGTTTCACGTAAGTGTATCGTGAACGTCAATTAAAATCAAGATTTTCCTAATCTGTAAAACGCCCGAGACGTTGTTAATCATCTGAATAATTATTACATAATGATTTATAGATTGTGACACAGTCTGAATAAAAAATCGTCGGTTTTTAGCATGACTGGCCAATGCATATTAAGTATATTTCTTTCAAATTAGCTTTAAATGTTAAATGACTTTTAAATTTAGTTTATTAGTTGTATTTATTAAAATCATTAGTCGGTGTAAAAAATGTCGACCAGTAGCAAATGAAAATTAGTACGGTATTTTAAAAGTTTCTCGCAGAAATTTTAATTAAATGGTTTGTCATAACCTAGAACTCATTTGGTATGGTAGATAAGGTAACGAATTTGATTATCTCGTCATAGTAGAGCTTTTTTTTAATTGCCAAGCCTGAAAAAATGTAATGTAAAATTATAACCTAAATATTATACTTATTTTTTTTGCCTTGATCAAATAGTAATTAACACTTAAAAAAATAGGCCACTCAGATTTAGCTTCTGAAAGACTATTTTTTGCAAAATTTTGACAATAATAATTATATACCAAAGATTAGACCCTTTAAATATTAATTTTAATGTTTTTCAATGGTGAACACTTAATTATTTTTACATTTTTTACTGTTATTGTAAAACCAGTATATTGATATTTGATTGCAAAGAAACAAGAACAACATTATTGCTTAAAACTAAAGTAACAAAAATAAAAAGGAACAATGAAACTAAAAACAACCAAGAGTTTTTGTTAAGTTGGTTTAAGTTCTCTGAGCAATTTCCAGAGCTCAGTTCTTTTAATTTCAGATAAATCCCGATCTTCATTGATTTTAGTTCTCTTGTCGACGGTTGGGATCTGCTTCTCACAATGAAATGTATGCACAATTCCTTTTATTGCAGTTTACATCTCTTCTTCCAATGAGGCTTTTCGTCTGCCTGTGATCCAATGTGACTTGGGAGTACTAACAATTCCAATGGTTTCTTTCTCCTTCAGTATTCGGTACATAGTAGATTTTCCAACTCCTGTCATGTTGAAACACATCTTAACAGAGCTTTTAACATTATTATCTAGATACTGATATCTTCAGGCATCATAAACATTCATCGTAATAAGTTTTTCGTTGAGGAAAAAACGACCTGGTTTAACGATTTTGGATTACATAAAGATGTGGAAGCCATATCTTTTGGGTATCTCCTTAATCTCAAATAATATATAAAAACAAGTACAAACAAGATAAATCACTAAGGATACACTGTAAGGTGTACTTTGCTCACTGACAGAAATTAAATTGAACTATCAGAAATTTTATTATTGCAACGAATTTATAAAAGCTTGTAATATTTAAATATAATTAGATTTACGGCAGTCCGGTGGAGGTTTCGGTAACAGTTTTATTACTCTCTCTATTTCTTGAATAGAGTATAGGAATGTATACCTTTGCGATCGCCCCTCCCCTTCCCAAGAGTTTTGAGTTAAGGAAAATAGAACCGATTCTGCCTTTTATATTAGGAATGTGTTTGCTGCTGGCACTCCCGCCCCCTCTGTTGACAATTTATTTTTCTTGTGATCGCCCCCCACCTCCCCAAGAGCTTCAAATTCAGACAAATAGACCCGCGCCTACATTTAACACTGGAAATGGGAATGTTGCTGGTATCTCTCACCCCCGTCGACAACTTGCTTTCGCTTGCCATATTGTGATATCACCGCCCCCCCCCTACCCCCTGGCTGGATCCGCCCCTGCTTCTTACTGGATACCTAACATGAACAAAAACGATTCCATTTCATCCTCTATCTTCAACAACAATATCCATTCCAACTAGCAAAAATATTTTCTTATCAAGTATTGTGGTCATTAGTACATATTCTATTGATAATATCAGAACATTTTGGTTGTTAGCCCTTTTTTTCCAGGAGACTTGATTTCTTTTTTTTATTAAGTATTATCAAACAAATAAATATACAGTTAATTGTAAATACAGAAATTGACATCCAGTTAAATTAATTAGCTTTTGATACAACAATAAAACTATGTTTGCTTAAACTTTATTATTGTGTTTCATCAATAAGTAGAGCAAAATTTCTCCTAATTGATAAATTGGTATTCCAAGTCAATAAATACTCGTTATATCCAGTTTTAAAATTCTAACACTCGTGCTATAAGTCTGTTCAAATGCGTCGGATATATTTAGCAACTTTTATTACTCAGTTGAATGTATTTATTGACAAGTAAGTGCTAAAAATAATAATGAATGGAATATTATGGAAAACTTTGCAGTTTTCGGCTTGATAATGCATTTTCAATATTGGAATTTTTTTTATTTTAACTTGATAATTGTGATAATTATTTAAAGAAATGTCTGACCAGAAAACTTGATGAATCTGGTTAGTTGCTAAAGTAATAATTGTGATAAATTGCGAAACAACCCAAAAATTTTAGAAATGTCTAGTCACTGATTAAACTTTTATGCATGTGCTAAAAAATTACGAATGGAATATTTTTAGGTGAAATATAGAATTATTTTTATTAATTATTCTTTAGTTTTTAGAGTTTCATACCTTAAAATAAAAAAGGGGTCTCTTATTGCATTATTTCCGTATTTATGTATCGAAACTTTTTTTTTTGTCAGAGATTAGATAATCTAAAAAGTTGAAATCTAGCATATAACCTTATAGTTAATACTTAAGAAATATTTTTCTGTAAATTTCTGAGACGTTAAGTTTGGGACTATCAAATTTCTTTTTTATAATTGGTCATGTTGGATATCATTTGAAAAGAATAATTTCAAGCAGAATCGTTTTTCAAAGATTTGTATCACATGGTTTTAGAAAAATTGCCAACAACATGTTTGGAAAATCAAATGCCCAACCGTATTTCTGAAAGTAGCAGAGCTAAATTAAAAAAAAAAAACATTGGAACCACAGAAAAACTTTGGGGGCTATTCTAGATCAAATAATTTCCAATGCATTTTAAAAAAATTTGTACACTATATAAAATATTCAATAATTAGAACAAAATTGATCAAAAATGGATGTATAATGCAAAGAAAAAATTAATTCCAATACAAATCAATTTAACTATTATTACCAGAATGGGCTTAGAAGGAACACTGGATGAAATAAAGTAGAAAATACAAATGGCAAATACTTTTGATATGTAACGAGATCTCAGCGAAGGGGACCCGTTAAAACGATGCTCTTTAATTGGATATAGTTGAAACAAAAGAAAGCTGTAACAACAGAAACCAAAAAAAAAAATTAAAAAAGGTTGAAAGAAGAATAATTGAGGATACAAAAAAGTATGGACTGAGAATAAACCAAAAGAAAACATAGTTTATAATAATGGGGGCACATAACCAGAAGACGTGGCAAAGTTAAAAGTACACAGAAGGGAAGGAGAGAAGTATAAACTTGAATGAGTGCGAAAACTTATGTACCTAGAAATTAAAATCACAGAAGATGCTAAAGATCAATACATAAAAGCAAGAATTGCCAAAGGAAATCGTAAGTATGGAATTATAGGAACGTTAATGAAATCCACCTACGTCTCAAGAAAAATAAAGCAAGTAATTGTTAAGCCTGTGATGGGAAAGAAAGAAGTTAAGAGAGGTATATGGTGGTGTAAATAAATAAAATGGAATAATAAGGAATCCAAAATCACATTCATAAAAGCACTAAGTATAAGATGGTTGGAATACATAGAATGATTGGAGAAGAACAGAATGAAAAAAATTGTTTTGAATAGGAAACCTATTAGGAAAAGATGAAGAGGGAGGCCAAAAAGAAAATGGATGGATAGTGTAAGAAATGATATGAAAAAGCTAAATGTAAGCGAGTGGAAAAGCAAATCAGTAGAAAGATATACATGGAAATAAATTATCGCGAAAAGATTTGAGATATTCCATGAATGGAAAATAACAGAGTTTAAGGACTATATCTTAATTTTTAAATGGTATATAAACAGCTATAATCTGTAATATTTTATATTAGAGCTCTATAAATAAAATTTTTTACCTCCTATTTTTAGCAAACAAAATATTAAAATCTAGTTTCTTTACGTAAATTATCGTGGCTCCCATAAAAATTTTATGGATTTACTATGAATCTTGAACAATAATTACCTGATCAACAGGTGATGTTTCCGACTTATCCGATCAACAGGTGATCCCAGTGGTCTTTACTTCTAATAAAATAGGGCAAATGCCGGTGAGGTGATATTAATTAAATCAAAATCTCAGTTTTTTCACATAGCTCAGAGATGAAGAACCTTTTTGAAATTGCAAATAGAAAAGCCCATAAAACTTTGAATAATGTAAAAACTTGTAATTTATGAAAAGAAAGAAAGAATATTATTCCCAGTAGTCATTCGAGAAAGTCAATTTTTGAGACTGAATTTTTATGGGTTTCAAAACTTCTTGTTTTCCTTCTTGAACCTTTTTCAGGTATAAATTTTGTGTCACGCGATTAAAATATAAATTTCAATTGTGGTTAGTACCCACCAAATTCGAAAGCAGGGATATGTAATTTATATTAAGCTAGATAGTCATGCGGCCAATCTCAAAACTGTACTTTGTGGTATTAATAATTTTAAAAATAATTACCAGTATTTATATTTATTATTCATACGAGCCAAACAAAACACAGACATGGAATTACGCTGGAATCTCTGTGACTTTAAAATACACAAACAAGGACTATTTTTATATCTGCAAACTGTGGTCAAGGTCACGCCTAATTTGACACATATCAAAGCTGTCAGTAGGCAGGGTATTTATCTCATGGAAATGTGCGGGATTAAACAATTGACACTTGTCATATAACATCTCGATGAGTTTCTTGTAAAAAAAAATTAAAAGTCAAATGTGTATTATTATTTCGGCTAATTGAACTACTACACTTTTGTTCTTGTTGCCTTTCTTATTTTATCGTTCCCGTATAAGAATTCAGCAATAGTTATATTCAAGCTTCATTTTCCACTATATCACTTATTGATTTGAAAAATATCCTGGTAAAATCTTTGTCTAAGTTGTAACTATACTTCAGTAGGACAATGAAAAACCAGTTTAGGAGCTTCAATAACATATGGTTCTCTGATGAATCAAATTTTCACCTCAACGGTTACGTGAACCATAAAAATGGCTCCTAACAATCCGCTGAAACTGTACCAGAAACCCCGATACTTGCCTAAGGTACTCATTTAGGCTGCCATATCAAACCTAAGAATGATTGGTCAAAAACTATTCTATAATTTACCAGCAATTAAACAAATCTAAATTAATTCTGATATTTATTTTTTAAGAATCAGAAACCCTAGACACCCTCTATTTATCATGTTCTCTTCTTGCAGCAAAGTTATAAAGTTTCATCCTCATGTTTCATTTTATTAAAGTCCAGATAGAGTTGCTTCAGAGTCTCATGTTGAAATTACGAGCGTAAGGACAACAAGTACACATAAATCTTTAATGTAAAACTGTATGTTTTATTTACAATTTATGAATTCTTCTTCATCATGCACTGTGATACCAGAATACAAAATGTTTAATTAAAATTTATGGCACGTGATGTAGAGTACTTGAATGTAATGGTAAATTAAAAGATCGTATTACATGTTTTATATTGTCAAGGATTTTGTTGATAATTTTGCTTATGCAGGTCATTTTTTATTGTGGCTTTAATACTATTCATGTTTTTAAACGCTGACATCTGTTTCTGAAATATTTATTTGTTAAATGAAATAGAAATTATAATTATTTTTGATAGTCCGTGTTAAACTTTACAATTAATCAATAGATTCTTTAGTAATTAAAACTTGTTATAAATTATATATTAACGCTTATATGAAGGCAGCCATTTAAAGGGTTTTCCAATAAGAGGTGTTATTTTGATATTCAAAGAAAAATGCCATTTTTTAAGATAAATGATCGGATATTTATTACATTATAAAGAGGAAGGTATGTCGTTAATGATGGAAAATAACTTCAGCCAAATGACCACCACGACCATGCCTACAGGACCATATCCTTTTCATGAAATTTTCCATAACCAAATCGCAAAGTGGCTGCCCTATGTCCTCGATAGCCTCACGAATTACATCTTTGAGGTCTTGAATCGACGCTGGGCTGTTGGCGTAGACCTTGTCTTTCACGTGGCCCCAAAGGAAGAAATCGCAAGGTGTCACATCACAAGATCTCGGTGGCCAATTGTGATCACCTCTTCGAGAGATAACACGGCCCGGAAACTTTTCCCGTAAAAGATCAATGGTTTCGTTGCTTGTGTGGCACGTAGCGCCGTCTTGTTGAAAGTAAACGTGGTCCAGATAAATACCATCCAATTCCGGCCATAAAAAATCATTAATCATCTCTCGATAGCGCAATCCATTCACCGTAACTGTTGCTCCAGCCTCATTTTCGAAAAAGTAAGGTCCAATGACCCCGCCGGACCATAAACCGCACCAAACAGTCACACGTTCAGGATAGAGAGGCTTTTCAACAATAACTCTTGGGTTTTTCGAGCCCCAGATGCGACAATTTTGTTTGTTGACGAAGCCACCGAGGTGGAAATGGGCCTCATCACTGAAGATGATTTTTCGATGGAATTCCGGATCATTTTCATGCATTTCAAGAACCCAATCAGCAAAGGCACGACGTTGTTGATGATCGGCCGGCTTGAGTTCTTGCGTTAACTGAACTTTATAAGCCTTAAGAGCCAAATCTTTATGCAAAATACGGTGTAATGACGTTTGTGGAATCCCTAATTCCAAAGAACGACGAGGAATGGACAAACCTGGGTTTTCTTCAACACTTTCGGCTACAGCAGCAATATTCTCGGCTGTTCTTGAGCGACGTGCACGGGTTTTCTTCTTCACATAACTAACTTGTCCCAACAGCTCGAATTTTTTCACCAATTTCTTTATTGCGCTCCGACAAGGTGCTTCATGACGACCCAAAAATGTTCGAGTTTTACGAACCGTCTCTGCCAAATTTTCACCATTTTTATATTGAATTTTAATAATTTCAATGCGTTGTTGAAGCGTGTATCGTTCCATCTTTATTTATGGCGTAGTTTCTACTTGTCAAACGTCAAAAACTTACAGCTTCAAAAGTGACATCTACCGAAATAGCGGGCTTTTCAAAATGACACCTCTTATTGGAAAACCCTTTATATTTCGGAAATATTAAATAAAAACAGATATTTTTCATTGAAAATGGTTTTGTTGTTTTTAAAAATATTTTTCATTATGATCAATAAATACAATTTTGCATGCAATTAAGCCAATCCGAAAAGCATTTTTGTTACTGAAAAGATTGTTTTTGAATATATCAAGCCTTTCTTCTTTGGTTGGGTGCCAAATCAGGGCTGTACGGCGGATGACTCAATAGTTAAGCTACATATGAGAGCTTGCATTGTCACGGTAGAGAATGGTCTGGTGTTTCTGGTTTATTTTGCTTAATTCACCGAAGCCTTCGAGCAAACAAATAATTGTGTATCGTTCAGAATTGACCGTTCTACGATTCTGTAAAAGTTCTTGGAAGTGCTTCGTGCATGAGCAGCTTTTGTTGGTTTTGGCTCATTATGGAAAACCCATTTCCTCGCACTAATTGACATAGGCTTTGGTATGAGAGATTGTCAAATTATGCAAGATCCTTCACGGCCAAATGTTAACCATTTATTATATACGCTGGAGTTACTAATGTCCAAGGATGTCTCAATTTTAAGATATATCACACGATGATCTTGCAATATCAGTTCACGCCCATCATGCGCTACCACCGATTTTCTACGATCATCACGCATCTCGCCCGTGAGCGAATTCACGAAACCAGCGATATACGATTATTGTAGGTATGTGACAGAATTTGATCATAGACTCTCTCAAATGATATATTGTGGTAGCGTTAACTCTTTCATCTATAATCAGGTTCTGCCCCATACTAATTAATAACTATTTTAATAACCTATAATTGAATATCACAATAATCAAGACAATCTGGAAGTCTAGTCGTTCAACTTCTTTCTTGCAGCTTTAGTATCAAACACTACGGTTATTAAAGCTTACCACAACCATGACTCAGATCTTCAGGACTCAGGAAAGGCTGCTAATTAGTTGGTCAGTAGACATCTTTTGTTTTGTAGGTCTCGCAACAGCGCGCCCGTGAGTTAATTCGCGTGAAGGTTTTAATTAAATTGAGTAAAACAAGTTTCTCAAAACAACTTAGTCTATTAAACAAAAATAAATGAAATAAAAACGAACTATTTACAGTGCGAAACTTAAAACTAATAACAATTACGAAAAACTAACATAATTGCTCTTCTCGGCCGTTATTTAACAAAAAATTAAAACCCAATTTTGAAGAAACACGTATAAATAGCTTAATAAAATATTAAACAAAAAAAGGAATAAAACGCGAAAAACAGCTATTTTTATTACTTAATCGAACCGTATGAAAATCGCGAAATGCCCTACTAAAATAACACACGATAATCCCTTAATTTCCCATTATACCCGTGACGTAATTATTCTCCGGCACTGGTATGGTACCGTACTAACAGACATTCAAATTGGAACTAAAATTTACTATTCCTTATAAGAGTGTCTTCGAATCTTACACCCCCTTTCCCTCTGTTTGTGTCCCGATGGAACCCGGTAAACGGCAATTTCTTTCCTTTAAAGTTCGAAGGTTTCGATCTTTATGTGCTGAGGGCGTTAGCTATTCTATACCGGATGCTTGATTCACGAATTGACCTGTGAGGATCTTAATAATAATTTTTATATAAACACAATTAATAAAACTATTCTATTTCTTTCTATAACTAAAAGAATATATGTTAAAGACTGTAAAAAAAACTATTCACTTTTCTTGGCTGTTTTGGCAATAAACACCTTAACTCATTATTTCTTGTGAATAGAAAAAACAGTGATTACTCAGTATTCTTTTTACAAATGGCCAAACGATATATTTCTATTATAGTAAGTTTATTTGACCATTCTTTTGTTTCCTAATAATGGGAAAATCGTTCAATATTTTAAAACATTTTAACGGTATTCCACATACCATATGTTAAAACTACCCTTATCACATCTGGTTTTATTTACTTAATCAGGGCAGGATTACTTAGACAGATTTATAGGCAATTCTAAGAGTAGGTCTTTTACGTCTTCATAAATTAACTGACTTTAGTATGATCATAAAAGTTAAGTTCGATAACTGATTTATTTTTTCTTTAGACTTTCGTGGATAGTGATAAAAAATATAACTACCCTGTTCCCATGGAATATCTATTCACAGAGTGATTATTTAATTATTTATTTTAATAAAATATAGTTGACATTGAACAATGAAAAATAATTAACATTTGTTCCATTACAGGTATACTCCTTTTTATTTTAAGTATTATGCAATATAGGTACAATCTTTGTTGACATTAACGGAATGCTTATATATTTGTGATTATCTGCCGAAACAGGATTGACTTTCGCGAATGTCCAATTATTTTCCCGTTGACATGGACCCCTTGCAGCTCGCAGTCGACCCCTGGGGAATCAGTGATCTAAAGACGCTTAATTCTTTAATTTTTTTCCTTTTTAGACCACTGAGCTGCTTAGACATTTACTAAAAAGATTTGTCTTGTGCAGGTTTTTTTTCTGATAGTTAACAGCCTAACATCATACATGTTATTGCCCTGTTTGTTGCTTCCTGCTGATTAAAATTTATCTTCTACCTGGTTTGGGGCAGGATTCCCCATAAAAACCTTGCTATGATTCGTTCTCTGTCTAGCTGTCTAGAGATTTTGATGTTCTTTTCCTGATCCATTATTTAATGGCTTCTCATGCCATTTACTTGGAATCCGTGACTCAGAATCAACATTTTTAGTTAATCAAGCTTCGCGTCCTTAAGGGCTCTCAGAACTGCTTATGGTTTGTTTACCTTACCCATTTTAGGATTGCATAGATTTCTACTTGTAATGCTGTCCAGAATTTACCAGAAAAAATATATTTCTTCTTGACTGAACCGCAAAGATTTCAACACCAATATTTTTTTGGCTCTTGATCTATTACCTGACCTTATAACACATCTTTTTTGCATTTTACTTTTTAAATAAAGTTATTAGAACCTTTATTATAGAGGATACACAAAATCAACTTTTTTCAAATACAATATTTGTTTCAAATTCAACTTTAAAAAAGTTTGTAAAATGGTACGTAAATTAAGTAGACTTAACTGTTACTGCTTGAACATTATTATTATTATTTTGAAATTATGTTAAATATCTGAGAAATATAGGACACGTAAAATGGTAATTATAGAAAAAAAAAGCAGGGTTAATAATGCTTTTCCAAACAATCTTCTGGTTCGCGTGACATAATTCTATTGAATAACTAGTTACATTAATAAATTCTATGTCATTTTACAACATTTTGTATTTAATTGGACAATAAACACAGAAAAAATTATTTTTTCCGGTAACTGTTATGATACTCCTGGAAGTCAAACTATTATTTATCGGTGTTCATTAAAATTAAAACAATTTTTATTTTGGACGTTGTTATGATCTTTATAATAAACTCAAGACGCTTGCAAACTGGTACTTAAAAATAAAACAATAAAATTGAAGGAAGTGAGGAAATCTTGTTAATGTCTGTTTTTCTGAATAATTATCTGTTTACGTGAAGCATCTAGATGAATCAGTAAACAGTAATTAATGTTAATTTGAATCTCTTAGTTCCATAAGTTTTATTTTGCGACTTACTGGGAATGAAATTTATTTTCAAGTCATGTCTTTGCTTTTTTTAGGTTAAAAAATATTAAACCAAACTAGATATAAGCCAAATATTTGTTTAAAATTATTCCATTTTAATCACTTTAAAAAATAATTAGCATCGTCAGTCGCGACTTCGCTCGCACTATTTTTGTGCCTGCACTATGTTTCTCAACACTTTAGTAATATCTTTAAAATACTACTGCTGGCGGCAATGATTTACCGATATTTAAGGTCTACAGAAGCTACCTCAACTGCATATATATTTTTATATAAATTAGAAAATATTTGAGTACTTATTATATATAAATATATATTCCAATATAGTGTTATATATTTTTCAATATAATCATATAAAATTATATATAATCTTATATACCTATATAAATTTATAATTAATTAGATTTATTAATATATTTTCATATAAATTCTTCGCATGCATTTTTCGAATTTATGTTATAAAAACTATTTTTTTTTTAGTAATAATGTTTTGAAACAAGTAATTTTCTTTATGATAACATTCTTCTTTTCTACATAAATAATCTCCAAAATTTATAAAGTGTAAATATCATACATACTTGCATTTCTTTTTTTTTAACTATTTATATCTTATAAAAGGATCCCGAAATCTAGAAATTTCCTTTAATCAATTTGCTGCCTGAAACCAAGATGGTTCCCTTTGCCATGACTACGGACCACTTGGCGCTTTGCCATTGGTCAATCGTTCGGTACAATTTATAACCCCTTTAGCTTTTAACCCGGACGTTCTCAGTTCTACGTCTGCTCTATAAGTTAGAGCTTTCTCTAGTTCTGAGTGTAATCCAAATTTTCGTATTTCAAATTCCTTATTCTACTACTGCTTAGTTAGAATTCCGCTAGTGTTGGAGTTAACTACTTATTTCCTAATACTTCTGTGCTTCAGATCTTCATTAGATCTGTAGGCCTAATTACACAAACAAAAGATGCACTTATCTTTAGCGAAAAAGAATTGTTAATCACAGTGAATGTTAAGAGTTAAGTGAAATAAAAAGGTGTGTGTAAATATTGTTAAAAGGACGGTATTAATTATTAAAATAAGTTTAATGTAAATTCCACAAGTTGGCATTATTTTTATAATTTAGATCATTCTTAAAAAATAATAATGTGTGTTTTAAAAGATGATAAAAAAAGTCCATTTAATTTTCGATTTTTATTTAGTCAGTATATATTATTCTATAAAATTATATAATAATATATTATTATATATAATCCTTTGAAAGGGAACCTTAATTTAAATTTATATATAATTATATGAAATTATATAAAAATTTGTAAAATTATATATAATCAGATAAAATTAGATCGTGCCAATTTTCATATCTGATTATATATGATTATTTATATATAATTATATATGATTATATATAGTTTTTTTCCCGGTAACTTTAGTGATTTTATCAGAACTTGACGTTTTTGTTAGATTTTTTGAAGTACAATATCGCGAGAATATATGTTAAAATTTTGAATTAATTTAACGAAGTTCTAGGACTCCAGAGTGAACACTATGTGCGCAGATATTCATAGCAAGTAGTATCATTTAGCTGTTGCATACTGAAAATGCGTCCCTGACCTATGTGGATACATATCCTAAAGCATTTATTGTTAGTTCCGAGTATAAATTTTATAATCGCGATTTCTCAAAAACGATTAAACTGATTTCATTCCAGATCCACAAAGGACCTCTAAATACATAAATTTTGTCGTTTATGGAACATTTTTTAATATTTTCTTGATAGTTTCTTTTATTAATAAAAAATGAACCATTTGTTTTACAGATAAACAAACTCTTAATTTCTAACCTGAAAATTGTGAAAAATCTTGATTCACGATAAGAAAATTTAAAATGTTAAAGGAATTTTCAATCAAGGTTATAGTAAATTGAAATTGGGCTATGGGAGAATCAATGCTGTACTAATACTCGTGGATATTTTTCTTCGAAAAAATATTTATATATTACTTATAGTATGTTCTATAAGTTAAATAACAGAATATATAAAAATTCAAGCCCCCTAGCTAGCTAGGAAGCTTTATGGTTTCGCCATGTCTCTCCGTACATTCGTTACGAACTATATAGAAAAATCACAGTTTAAGGTATAATTATTTGGTGTAAAGTGTATGCTTCTATCTTGCGTCGAATAATTGATAAAGGATTGTAAGAGTTTAAATTTTTTTTAAATGCAATGATTGTGTTAAAAAGCAAAGATTAGACAAATTAATAATTGAATGCATATGTTTCCTTGTCATAGTCAAATAACAGATTTCATTAAATATTAAATAGCAAAATGATTTCACAATGTAGCATGGAAATTATCTCTTTTTGAGAAATTAAATTAAAATAATTATGTAGGTATTTACAGTGAAACGAAATACTATCATGTGCTTGTTCAACTAACACTTTCGGTAAATCCCCTAGCCACATTTCAAAATGTAGAAATAGATGTAAGGCGGCGACTTCCGAGAATCAACAAGTGTTCTAATTATCATTGTTTCATATCAACAATAACCTTCAAACTTTTTCCACATAAATGTTGGTAATTATGAATTAAATTAACTAGACTTTTTATGAATATTATACGTTATGTCAAATGAACCGAAAACGATTCCTATTTTATAACTTACAGCATCTTCTCTTATAGAGTTTTATTATGGGGATTGAAAGAATTTTTATATATTTAATTTGAAATCGACTGAATTTTGTCAAATCCGTTTCAGATTAAATTTAATTAAGTTCTTATAATTAGGCTCCTTAAAGTTTTATAATGAATGGGTATAGGGAAAAAACTCAAGAAAATTTTATTTAAAGCCTAGCTCACTATACTCTTATTTCTCTGCCGGACTATGTGCTGGGAACTATGATGACCACTGTACTTGCTACACTGTAGTATTTTCGTGCCTTTTCCTCTGATTGATTTGAGCTTTAACCAATAAGAAAGTCGGGTCTTGTCACAGGGAAATGAATTTATCAAGACAATCGATTATGCACAGCGGCTTGCGACCAGCAATGACATCTTGCTTATGGTCGATTATGATCATTTCAAGACAATTTTTAATATGTTCACAATAATTCTCATAAAATGATAAAATCGAATATTAATTGTTATAAAACTCTGGCATTGAATGTAAACTCGGATAGAAATTTCGCCATAATCCCGTCTTACTATTTTTGAACACCAGTCACTTAGCCCAGTAACGCATACATGTGAAGTCAACAACCTAGAGGACCTATTACCACGTCCAGCATTATAGCCTGCTGGAGCCTTGGCAAATTCGGAGCAGAGAGGGTCAATCTGTACTAGGATATGCTGATGACTTGGTAATCTTAACCCAAGGTAAATTCAATACAACTGTGAGAAAGAAAATGCAGCGCACTCTCAGGGTTGTAGAAAGGTGGACAGGATAGGAACAACTCGACATAGTTCCCAAAAGTCTGTCCTAATCCTCTTCACAGAACGGAAACTCTGGCCCGAAATTAGCAAGGCAACTACTCCAACTGAGTGGGAGCCAATTAAGGACAATTACAGGTATAATGACGAGACCCATAGTCATGTGAATAAAATGAACCTGTATAACGAATACCTTAGCTGTAGGCTATGTGATCAAGCTGAGAAAACTGTAAGGCACATTATATATGACTGGAAATCACTAGATAGAAGGAAACAACAAACCTTCGAGACAAAAAACTTCAATCAAATGAAATTCACACGACTTCTTAGGGGACTTGTACAAACTGTTTCAGGAGGGTAGGTTAACAGAGTGGCTGTAAATCTAGGATGAGCACAATAGGCCTATACTGGCATCCTTCTTTAGGATGGACCTAAGGGAAAAAAATTACAGCCCGCTTGGGATCCAGCAAGCGATCCAACAGTGAAAGAGGTGTCATGTGAGCTAAACTTAAGGCTGGTAGGAATTTCTATCAGAATTTAATTAACCCACCTACCTAAAAATAATATTTTAATTTTAGAAAGTTTCTTTAACCAAAATTTTTTGTATTTCATAGATTAAAATATTTTGAAGATTTCCAGCTTTCATGTGTTACATTTTTCTCTATTTTATAACTTCTTCCTTTTATTATCAAAATTACATTTGAAGTAAATACATGCATTACTAAACTGACTATAATTGACACTATTAAATATTAATTAAATGCCACTTGTCAATCGACAAGTCTTGCGTGATTGAAAACCAAGGTTTTGGACGTAATTTCACTATCTTGGAGAGGCTAGTTCTCTGTGATATAGTGGAAGAAAACTTATGATGTGCATATTATCTTTATATTCATCTAAAAGTTTGTAATATTGTTTTTATTGTCTAATATATCTATAGGTAATAGTTAGTGTCAGACAAATAATAATTTTTTTGCATTCTATATGATTTATATAACTTGCAATCTTGGAAATTCCTAAAGATACATAATTATGTAATTATTTATAAAATTTAAATAAAACATATTTTATAATTTAATGGTTGTTTCGACGAAAGCAAAAAAACATTAATGATACACTGTTAAATTATCGTTTAAGTAAAGGAATTTTTTGATATGGTTTCGTTAAACAAATACCTAGTTTTTAAAATATCAAACTAAAAGATTAAATAGGCTTAATTCCAATAAAAATATAATTCACTGTTATGTAGAATTTGGCTGATACCTCCAGAAATATAATATTGTTTTCTTGTTAGATTCAAAGTTTATTTTTATAGCTTCATGACGATAATATTTCATAATTTGTTCTAGTGGGAGTACCAAGTAGGACCTTGTGAAGGAATATCAATTGGTGATCAACTCTGGGTATCCAGATACATCCTCCACAGAGTAGCCGAAGACTTCGGTGTTGTAGTCACTTTTGACCCCAAACCTATGGAAGGTGACTGGAATGGTGCTGGTGCTCACACTAACTTCTCCACTAAAGCTATGAGAGAAGATGGCGGAATTTTGTAAGTAACAATATTTTTTCTTGCAACAGTTGAATTGATTTCGATCTCTGTTTTGCATATGCTGAAAGTATTGTAAATAAAATATAATCTTATACAACAAAAATCGAACCAAATGTAAATATTTGCTTTATGTTTATAAATATTTATTTATATTGATCGTTAGTAACATCAATGCATCTAAAATATTATTTTCATACAATGCAGGTATTATATCAGTAAAAAACGAGTTCTTGTTAAGGTTGTTAATTGACTAGCCTATTTGTGTATTTTTAAATGCTGTGCAGATTTTCTAAGAATTGAATATTATAGATTCAGAATGATTCTAAATTTATGCCACGTAAAATAAAATAAAAGAATGAGTTTTAACCTTTCCCATAAATGGGACACGGGGAAATCCGTTTGGAAGGCTTAAGACCCCAAAATTTTATATTCAAAAATAACATCATATTACTGAAACAATCAATTTAGTGATAATAGTTGACACAATTAATTTAAACTAAAGTTATTATATTACGAGTAAACAAAGAATTTGCTTTGTTTACTTATTGCATAAACAATGTAAGTAGTAGGAATACAGATAAGACTTCCATTGACGTCACTGATCACGATAGTTCGGTGTGCATTAAATGATATCTTGTTGTAAAAGAAATGGATACATTTTAAAATAAATATTGGATTTATTGCGTCAAGGTCAGTTTCTTACATCATGTCTGGGCATGAACTGAATAAATTTCGATACTTTGAAATACTTGTTGGGTCAGGTTTAATTTTTGTAATAATAGCTCTAGATCTCCTTGAATTTGGTAAAAATTTATTCTTATAAGCGGCCATGTCTTTATTGACATATTAAGCACAGGCGAAATTATTAAAGATAAAATTATGAAATTTTTGGAAAAAGAATGGCAACACCATATAGGTACCCACTAATAAACGAATTTTCAAAATCGGCACTCCAATATCTCTTAATTAAATAGAGATTTGGTCTCGATTGTTTTGATGAACGTTGACACGAAAAGGCATTTCTTGGCTTTCTTCTTAAAATCTCCGGGTTATTAAGTGCCAGCGAGCTGCAACGGATAACTGCTAGTTTTGAATAATTGCGAACTTAAAACTGCAACGCTATAATTTCAAAATATTATCGTTTACACGCCATTTAACAGCTTGGTTATATTTTGTGGCGAGAATATTAAATATTACAATAAAATGCATAAAAATTGCATAGTCTCCCAATGCAGTGCTCGTTTCCGAAACCTTAGCTAATTATCAATCATGATGACTAAAATTATTTTTTCTTTTGGAATTAAGTGTGCTGTGAAAGTAAAATTTAACTATAAAATATAAAATATACATAAATGTAAAATGTTGAAAGTTATCATTTTAAAAGCGCTAACCTTGACATTAGTAGAAAATGACAAGTAATTAAAACGTCATTGTTATGCAAGGTTGAACACCGTTATCATGCCTACTATTAACTTAAATGCCGCTTCCTTATTATTTTGGCGAATTTATAAACTCCCCTCGTGTTTTATGAACCGAAAGGATATATCAATAAAAAGTCAATTAAATTATAGTAGAGAAAGGTAACGCTAACATGCAATGCTTGCTTATGTTTGATTCACTACACATATGTCTTTATATATACAGGTCGGGTTTTTTCTATTAACTTATAGTGGAATTTACATCTTATAATTTCAAGCCAAACGGTTTCGCACTCCCTTCAGGGAATATTGACTCATACCAGGTATACAAAGATACCAAAGTATGGAACTCTATGTTTCCATGTTATCGGATCCTAGGTGACGTAGTCTGCTATATTTCCTAAAAACTTTCGGACGGTCTGCGCGGTTGCAAGCAGAACTGCTTTCTGAATTGGTTTATACAGATGCTCACTAAGGCCCAGTTCCTTAATGTTCTGCAGTAGGTTCGTTGGTATCACTCCAGTTGTTGATAAAAATTATGGGAATTGTGTGAACGCTGCTCATTCACTGCCTTCGGATTTGCACCTCCAGATTCCTGTATTTGGCGATCTTCTCGTTGTATTTTGACCTTAGGTTATTGTTATTAGGGGTATAACAATGTCAATTATTGTAGTTCGTCTAGAAATTTTATTTATAATGTCTGGTCTATTATGAGCAACTGTCTGATCCTTCAGAACCATTCGGTCCCAGTATAGCTTGAACTCGTTATTCTCAAGAATAGGCTCCGAGTTGTATTTATAGTATCTGCTAACTCTTTGTGGAGTATCTTGGCGGCTGAGTCGTGTCTTTCCTTATGCTCCGTTGTGGTAAATCCTTGGCATCCTCCGGTTATGTGCTGGACTGTCTCTGAAGTTCGACAGCCATATCTATATTGGTCTTTTTCTACTGAGGGATCTCTAATGATGAACTTCCGATAGTATTTCGTCGGAATAAACTGGTCTTGAATAGCTAACAAAAAGCACTCCGTTTCCGGAAACATCTGTCCTGAAATCAACCAGTTGTTCGACGCTAAGTTGTCGACATTATGCTGATTAATCTTATTTGGATGTCGTCCATGAGGCGGCCCCTGCAGCCAGGTTTGTAACTTCTCTTGATCTGTTTGGTGGTGAGAAGTAATATCCTGTCCCCTCAACTGTAGCGGCGTTGAATCGTCTGCCTCGCATATTGCTCGATGTAATGTGGAAGAGTCCGCTAACCTGTGGAAATATGAACGTAAATTTATTATTTGTTGATCGAGCTGCTTTCCAATATCCACCAAACCTTTACTTTCTTGGTGTCTTGGAAGCATTGTGTGTTCAATAGCACTCTATGGGTGTTGTTTTTGTGCTTTTGTCCGTCCTGATCCATTTTACAATTCCAAAAGAGTAGCTAAGTGCAGAGCATGCGTACGTGTTGAACGCCTTAAAAAAATGTCTACTATTTAGTTAAGTTCTAAAACCCGCCTTACCTTCCTGACAAATTCGGTGGTCAGTCCAGCCTTCATAGTGCGATGGTCAATTCTTTTAGCCTGCTTCATACCTAGGTACTTGTCAAATCCAAACTGCATTCTAATATGCCCGCAGAACTCCTCTACAATTTTAAGCATATGTTCCAGCTGGTTTCTGGTAGCAACCATGCGTTTAAGATCATCCATGTATACATGATTCACTCTTACTACCTCTTCGTTGTCATTTCTAATAATAAAGCCGTACCTGGTGGAGTTTAAACGGTGCGATAGTGGGTTCATTGCAAGGCCGAACCATAAATGGCTTAGTGCCTCGCCTTGAAATATTCCCCTTCGTATTGGGATTGTATTAGTTTTATGGTATCCCTGGATGGCACTTGCAATTGGATCCTAGTTCTCCAGGTTGACATGATGCGTTCTAAAAAAAAACAAAATGATTATCGACCCATACATTCTCAATATAGTTGTGAGCCACACTTGTGGCACTGAGTCGAAGGCCTTCTCACAATTCACGTAACCAGCAGAAGAAACCTCTTTCGGTTAGTATAGAGTTGGTTACATATGACAGAGTCAATAATCAATGGTTCCTTGCATCCCATTGCTCCCTTCGTGCATCCTTTCTTTTGAGTTGCAATGATGTTATTTTGTTCACAACGTGCATAGATGCATTGGGTCAAGCAGGATGTGATTACCTTATACAGTGTGGGGAGGCAGGTGATTGGCCTATTCTTAGCTGGGTCATATGCGTTGTGTTGATCCTTTGGCAAGAGATACGTTACACCTTCGGTCAGGAACAATGGCATTTTTGCTGGGTTAAGAAAAACATCATTAATAAGATTAACCAGTTGATGGTGCATACACCACAACTTCTTGAGCCACTAGTTCTGGATCTCTTCAAGACGAGGAGCTTCCTTGTTATGAAATTCCTTGATTATTCCTGAAATTTGCTCGGTGGTAAATGGCTCAAATTGCATCTAGCTGTATTTTTGGCAGATTTGGTGTGCTTCATTGATCCAGCTTGCTGCGATGTTACAACTCTTCTGCAATTTATTTCCTACGAATTGCACAATAACCTATGTAGTTAATCGTGGAATTTTCGGTAGTTTACATTTCTGCAATAAAAAGTGAAGGGTGCTATTATAAAAGCCTCTAAATGACTTTAGAAATCACCAGGAAATGGTCAGAGAAAAATCCTATCACTTTTATATTCAACATTTTTGATCCGCAATTTTTATTTAACCATTTTGAATTCGGAAAATGTGGTAACAAATTTAGAATAAGCAATATTAAAAACTTATTTGTACTAAAATTTGCACAGGATATGTGCATTTAATTGAGGAAATAATTTTCAATGTTATTTGATAAGTTGATCCTTAATAGCCAAAAAAAAAAGGAATATGAAGAGCTGAGCGAACAGCAACGTATAAATTTCATTAGCATACCACATTTTATATAGCTTATTTAAGTCAATCGTATAATTTTTACATTTATATCTACGGTTACTATTGGACATCATGTATAAATGTAAGTAGGTTGACAAAAAATTTTGATTTTGTTCTGTATAGTTAATAATAAATTGACATTATGTGTAGTATATCGTGCATGACATACCACCTCCAGACCACAAAAATATTTATTATTAAGAGGTTTGGTCGACAGGACGTAGATAATTTGATGTACTTATTCGTACGTTACTTTTGTAAAAAATATATAAAATTTCCGATGTATTATCGTTTCTACAATATTTCGATGGCTTTAGCAGGTAGTTGGAAATGTTCCGAGACTAACATACAAAAACACAATTTTTTATCCTCTTCATTGGATCCATATCTGTTTCAGGCGGGCACATTTTTTAGGTTGGCGAACAGGTGATAGCTAAATCTGGAGAATACGGTGGATTCAGAAGCAGTTCGAAGTGCAATTCATTCAATTTTGCCATCATAGCGATACACTTGTGACACGATGCATCGTTTTGATGAAAGAGCACTTCATTTAGAGCCGTTTTTTCTCGATTTCTTCCTTCAAACGCATCAATAACGCCATGTAATATATGCTATTGATGGTTTTTCCTTTTTAGAGATAGCCGTCGAATATTATACCATGTACATTTCAAAATACGGACGTCTTAACCTTTCCAGTCGACTGTTGCGTTTTTGATCACTTTGGTTGGCTTCTATCCTTCAATCTTCAATGTCCACTTAGTTGACGATTTAACTCTAGAGTGTAGTGATGAATTCATGTTTCATCCGTTGTCATATATCACATGAGAAAATCCTCTTTATTTCGCTTAAACAGCTCCAAATACCGCTCTGAATCATCAATACGTTTGGATTTTTTTGATGTTTTCCCGTGTAACAGCCTCATCTGGGCTGCCAGAGCAGTCAGCATCAGCCAGTGACAAATGGTTGATTTCAAAAGAGCGGATACCTTATAACTGCAATCCATTCTTAAATCTTATAGATATTTTTTTTTATCAACGTACAAAACTCATTTCTTTTTTTATTGATTTTAAAATATCAGAAGGTACGTCATTAAAACATCAATATCTCGATGACTAATCATCAAAATATCATCAAATTTTGAAACCTGTCATTTGAAGGTTGGTACTAACTAAAAATCGTATGAAATTGTTATTTGAGTCGCCACTACGTGTCAATCTTGGGACCTTTCGAACTACTTATTAAAAAATATATAACATTGCCAATTGTATATATGTATTTTACTGGGTGTTTCTATCTTGTTAAATGCAAAAGAACAATTTTTAGCATTACGTGTGATGTACGTGTTATGGGAAGAATAAAAAAACTTGGCATAAGTACAAAACTAACGATTCTAGGTCAGTAGATATTTTTGCATGAAATAGACTTTATGCGTGTGCCTCTCCAGAGTTTCTTACACTGCTACATACTTTGTATTCAAATAAACAGGAAGAACTTTTCATAGTACCCACGTCTAAGACGAAATATATTTCCTTCATCCTGTAATTCTGAGTTCCAGATTATTCTCGAAGACTCTTCCAGTTTGGGGAAAGTTTCGAGCTCACTCCCCACAAGACCTAAATTTCAGTTCTTGTAAGGCTTATAACCATGTCAATTTAACTCAAGTCTAAGACAATGAAATTGTTTGATATAAGGATTTAAATTTATTTTTCTATTCGTTTTCTTTTTATTTATGATATTAAAATGTTTAACTTCTCTTCTTTTTAGGGAAATTGAAAAAGCTATAGACAAGCTCAGTAGAAATCATCTTAGACACATCCAGGCCTACGATCCTCATGGAGGAAAGGACAACGAAAGACGTCTTACTGGAAAACATGAAACTTCATCAATTCACGATTTCAGTGCAGGTGAGATACCTTAAATGTCTCTACAATGATAAATCGTCGATTTAAAATAATAACCCTTTTTGTGTCTCTGTTGTCACTGTACCCATTAAAAGTGGCAAATATTCCCAAGTAATATTTGCCAGTTATTTTGAGGAGACTATATGTTGGTTTTTTATGTTTTTTAATAATTTATTTACCATATTTTCCAAATGATTGCATGTCGTCCATGGAAAAATAAGGGAAAGACTATATCTAAATAATAACAAAAAACCACAAATGATTTAAAAAATAGCAGCTAGTTGTTTTACATTATTGAACACTTACACCAATTTTCTATACTTTATGTTTTCTTGTGTAATCGCATAGGTGAATTAGTTACAAATTAATCTTATCCAGCTATTTATACTGTAAATTCACTTTTCAATGTGCCAATGAAGCAATCAAATAATTTACAATGATATCCAAGATTTCTAAAATAATATTATAATAATTACTAACTGAAATAATCTATTATTTTTAAAACCTAATATTATTAGAATATATAAAAGTTACTACATAATTTAATTTTTATTTTATATATATTTCAAAAGGAAAATAAAAGTGTATTGTTAATTTTAGGAGTTGCCAATCGTGGTGCTAGTATCCGTATTCCCCGTGGCTGTGCCGAAGACAAGAAAGGATATCTTGAAGACAGACGGCCAGCTTCAAACTGTGATCCTTATTCTGTAACAGAAGCTTTGGTCAGAACTTGCATTCTTGACGAATAATTCCTTTTTAAATTAATTAATTCATTAAAGTCATATCTAAAGTTTTGTTGAAGCCATTATTTAAACGGGTATTTATTATCTACATTTAGTCCGTTGGCTTTGTGATAGTCGACCACTATACGTGATTATCTGTTGTAACATTTATGTTTATTTATTTTGTGTATGTCACTAGCTTAAAGTTACATAATATTTAACAAATGGATTTTTAATATAAGAAACATATTTCACTACAAAAATATTATAGTTTTATATAACTTGTTTATATGTTTATCCTGTTTATTTAAATATTTTTTAATCTATCGTTAATGAAAATATTACTTTAAATATGACTTTAAAAATTCACTCCTAACTTGACTTGATAATTTTTATATACTCTTAACGTTTATTTTCAAACGTTTATAATGTACATCACGTTTTTTGTTAATATTGTTTTTGACATTTTTTGTCGTAGATGTTTTTAATATGTAATTTTATATTCAAAAATATATATTTTATATTAAGGTTAGCCTTTTTACATGTTGAATCATATCAGAAGGTACAATTTTTGCTAAAAACTTTCAAAAACACGTAGTTTGAAAAAATTGTATGGGTGTAGATGTGTAATTTAAAAAATTTAGTTTTAAGTAGATAAATGATTTATTATATTTTCGCACAGAATTAATTTATAACGATTGTTAGAAAAATATATGCATTATGATTTGTTATAATAGTGGTTTGCTATTCTTGACCTTCATTTCTTTCTACTCCACAATGGTCTGTGAAACAGTTAAGAATATTCTACAACCGAAATAAGAGTACTCATGCACTAATTGATTATGTATATATATATATATATATATATATATATATATATATATATATATATATAGGGTGTTTAACGTTTTGGCTTATGTATGTTTTACTGCTATAAAGTTATTAGTCACATCGATAAAAAAATCAAATCATGTTTCACCTTATAACTCGAAAGATATGCGATGTAGAGAAAAAGTTGCTTATAAGAATTCTTTCTTATTCAATTACCTTCAAAATAAGCTATGCTGCGTATAAAAATAATTATTAGCCGAGCTGAAAATTAAAAAAAACACAATAATTGTTCCCTTATTAACATACATACAAAATAAATCAAATAAAACCTATGATTTAAAAAGGGGTAGTACTTCTAGGTTTGAAATGTCATAGTAAATTTGAAGAATTTATCATTTTTGGTATTTGAGATAAAACGATAACAACTCTAAAAATCATAATTTTTAATAATTTCATAAAAATTTAAACAGTTAAAACTGAATTTTGGTTTTACTTGAGCATCAAATGAAATACACATAGTTTAATGAACCATCGATAAAAGTATAATTTTTTTGCGGGTAGCATGATTTAAAAACGAAAATTTGTTACTTTGTCAAATTCCAAGCTTTAATTTATTTAAAAAAATTAAAAATATTTTATAATATTTTTGAATGTATTCATTTTTTAATTAATTTTTTTAACAATATTTCCAACCATATTAAAACAACGCTTAACGAATCTAATACGACATCATTTAAACTATAATAATTATAATTGTGTATTTCTTAAAATAGAGAAATAAGTTGAATATAACGATCCATAAATGAATAGACATGCAATAATATACACATTAATATTTATATCTATTTCTTATTATACTACCTATATTTGAAAATCATTCTTAGAAAGTACAAGATTAGTAAGTAGTGCAAGGTATAATTTGAAAACCGAAACATCTGTTTTGAAGTACAAAAAATTTGTAATAGAGTGGGGACAATAAGGAACATTTTTGATTTTTTTTTCACGTATCCTACAGTGACCCATATATTTTATTATGAAATAAATTTGAATTCATATACATAAACAATCTATTGAATTTATTAATTATAATTTTTTAGTACTAATCATAATAAAAAAATCATATGACCAATCTCTGTCAAAGTTGGTGTCTCTTAAAACACCGGATAGGTTTAAGAAGATTTGCACAACTCGTTCTAGTCTAGTCGAATGTTATATAGCCTTGTCAACCTTTTTTAGGTTTAACATTTCATTGTTAAAATTTGAATTATTATTTATAATTTAAACTTTTCAGACAAATCGAAGAAGGTATTGTTGTCTGGCGAGACTCGAATAAATCGTGTTGAGTGCGATGGCAAAGTATAGGTGGGACAACCAAAAGGTAAAAAATGACTCAAAGTGAGCGGGGGAAATATTACAGTATGGAGATGCTTTCCTTAGCGCAACGCTTGTAATACATTGAGGATTTATGGAAACTTAGATCAAAAATATATAACATATCATATAAAACTATATGCACAAAAGTGTAAGTACAAAAAATGGTTTCAATAAAATTTAATCATATTAATACTGTCTTCCGGCGCCCATTGTAAGGAGTGAAATTCCAATATACTACATGTACATATATTAGGATGTTATCATCTATATCTTCATCCCTGATATTTTATTTTTCATCATCAATATCTGAATTTGTATTATAAGTTTTATTCTTTTAGGACTGTCTCAGAAATTGCTCAAAAACTTTATCTTTCAGCCCTTTCGCTGCTTTTTCCTTTTATTTTTTTCTTTACCTAATCAATATTGGGGAACTTGTTAATGCCAAAAATTAACTTTCTCTCTTTGTTCTTTTCCTTGGTTGACCTGGTACAAATGTAACAGGAGATAGCTCCTCAAATTTGATTTTGACAATTCTATCTATTCGATTGTTTCAAGCGAATATTAGTGCTAATGGAACAAATTTTCCAACAGTGTTCGTGCAGCAGTCAACGGTACCATGTTATCTACTTTCAGCGCTCGTTCGCATTTTCTTTCAGTTATTGATAATATCTTGGACAGATTTTGGACAGTTGACAAGCCGCTTTCGTCAATGTTATTGCATGAATAATTTTCGAATGAATAACCTCGCATATATCATTACGGAATTCATTGAATGTCATCGCCCTGGCAACAGAAGTGGCTTCTGGATAGCGCAATATAAATTTTGAATGTTTTATTATAAATCATCTAAGCAATTTTTTGATTTCGCTTAAACCTGTAATCTATATTGTTTTTCTGTATAAAAGAATCCGCTGTCTTACTTCAGTAATCCAGATAATCTCAATTCTAGAAGCCTTATATGGGTCACTAATTTGTCTTCTGTTGTCTGATTAAAAGTTGTTGCAAATCTTCCTAAATATTTGTCTGTTCCTCTAATTCTTTTGTTTTTTGTCCGTTCTCCTCAACGTGAGTTGAGAAACGTTATAAAGTTCAAGAGTCTTTAACTAGTCCATACTTTTCTCTTTTGGCTTTTTTCTCCCATGACTGTCTATTCATTTTTCTTTTATATCTCTCTACCATGTGTTAAATCTGAAATCAAAAAAGAAATATCGTACAATGATTAACGAATTGATATAGTACCCTATGTTATATTGAACGTTGAAATACTAAAACTAATTTAATGTAATACTTTTATATCAAATTTAGACCTATTTTCAACTTTATTGTACACTACCTTAATATATGAACCCCAATTTGATCTATAGATAAAACTATGGTTATTTACACGTTTGCTAACATCCACACTCAAATTGCAAATGAAAAAAACTTTGTCACCGGTAAAATTTTATAGATAGTGCTGGTAGATCAAAATTTATTATCGATATGTTGTTTCAGTGCCACTTACTTCTACCAAAAAAACATTTTGATCTAAAGAAAGTAAGTAAATATTAAAACTCTTAACAGTATTATATCATGTTATGTTTGTTTGTTTTTTTTAATTTTAAAAACGTCGATTTCGAAAAATGTTGACCAAGTACTCATGAAAAGTACAACATAAACATTTTTTGAAAGAACGAGGGAAGGATTATAAAAACTCTAGTTTTATAACCATATCAGAGATAACCATATACACATAAAATAAATACTGAGCATGTTGAACAGAAATACGGAGAAGGACCAGAGTCACCTTCATTCCGAAAGCAGGGAAAAAGAACCGAAATCTCTGCGACCTATCAGCCGGTTTATTTTAAAAACTATGGCGAAAGTAGTTGATTACTTTATCAGAACAGAAATTATTGGACAGGCGCCACTACATCCTCATCAACATGTCTATCAAGCCGGCTGGTCTACGGAAACCGCACTGATACAATTAACAAATGAGATTCCTGATGTACTAAACAGTAAGGAAACGTAGCATGTGCGTTTCTTGATATAGAAGAGGCTTTGGATAGAATTCTACATTCAAAAGGGCACTTGATGACATGGGAATAGATGGAACGACGTCCAAATAGATGGCGTGACCCATCTCCACTACAATAGCAGAGACACAGATAAGGTTAAACGATATCGGCCTCTGAACCATCCGAGAATGCGCTCAGTGGGAGTAGCTTCTCCACTTATGGGTAGCCTAATTGTAGATCGACTTCTCTGTGATATGACTGACCTCAGCATATCTTGTCAGGGCTATGCTGATGACATAATCATAATTGCGAAGAAAAGAATACTCTTTGCGATAAACTCCAAAGAGGACTTGAACATACTAAAAAATGGTGTCTGATGATGGAACTAAATCTCAACCCTATCAAAACCACTTTAGTAGCCTTTACAAGTAAAAGAAATCTCAACCTGAAAACTATCAAAATGAACGGGAACGTTACTGGATGGAAGTCAGAGGTTAATTAATGGGTCTGACTCTAGATAATAAACTTCTCTGGAAAAGGAGGTAAACGACAAGGCTCCAAAAGCCTTAGTGGTCTGTAAAAACTTCGTGAAAAAAAGCTTGGACACAAACCCAAAATTCACATGGATGTCCACTTGCAATAGTGAGACTATTCAACACATAGGGAACGGTGATCTAGAGTAAAAGAACCAATCTGGCCAATACAAGAGCTAAACTTCTGAAACTTCAAAGACTGGCCTGTGCATGCATAACTAAAGTAATGAAAATTTGCCCAACGGCCGCC
The DNA here is from genome assembly GCA_034092305.1 of Diaprepes abbreviatus. NCBI lineage: Eukaryota > Metazoa > Arthropoda > Insecta > Coleoptera > Curculionidae > Diaprepes > Diaprepes abbreviatus. The sequence continues at coordinate 9,594,018 of JASJET010000129.1, forward strand.
ATAGAAATAATCCTAATCCTCACACCTCTACAAATACCTGTCGAAAGTATGGCGAAGAGGAAAATATATAGGATGATGAGAGATGAAATCATAAAATGAAGGCCCAATTTCTTATCCAGAAATCAGCAAATCTGGGACATTCCCCAAGATGAAATAAAAAAGAAATTCAATCTTGTGAAAAACTTCATCACAAAGTTGAGTCGCAAAAGTGAATGGGACAGAAATACAATTGAAAAACTCAACAAGAAATCCATCAAATGGTATACAGACGGCTCCAAAACAACAGAGACAACTGGAACAGGGATTTCTAGATTTAGTATTTAGCACCACGAAATGCATTCAATTCAGAAAAGAAAAAAATTATCGCGGACTGGAGATTATTATCATGTCGAATGGTCAAGCAGCCATCAGTGCGTCGAATGGTCTGGGAATACCTAAAAAACTTAAATGAATTAAGTTAGAATAATGTCTCCCTTCTGTGGGTACCGGGACACACCGAGGTAGTAGACAAGCTCACGAGAAAAGGGGCTGAGATACCATTTCTGGAGCCCGAACCTTTCTGTGGAATCAGTAGCAGTATAATGCTGGAAGAACTAAAAAGGGAGGAAGAGAGAAGAAAATTCAATTAGTGGACGGATGGAATGCATAGGCCTAAGTAAATATCAACGTAGATTTGTGACAGGAATTCTGACCTGGAAACGTCAATAAACTCGGATTGGTAGAAAGAGAAGAGTGCAAATTTTGTGAGGAGGAGGATGAAACCTCTATTCATATCCTCTCAGAGTGCAGAGCTTTAGAAAACCATAGAATGAGGTTCTTGGTAGCACACCAAATAGAAGGAGTGCTACTCATTTTAAAGCCATCTAACGTTCTAGGTTCCTGAGGGAAATAAATCTGGAGAACATGCTTTAGTCCGTAAGGCATCCCTAACAATAGATCTATTAGGTCGCAGTATACAAATCCTCAATTTCACACACATACATGCACATATATGTTGAACAATATTTAATCCTAATATTAATGGACATATTATAAATCGCCACAAGTCCATCTCCTCATTTCCAAGTGCTTTTGGTTCGCAACTCCGAGATGAAAAAGCACTATTGGTGTTCAATACATCTGTTGCCAATACTGTAATTTTAAATTGTTTTGACGGCAACGACCTTCCAAACAAAATGTTAGATTATGGCAATGTTTATTATCTTTAAGTAATTCTTTAAATATAAAGACGGCCTTTTATTCGAAGTTTATTATGTATCGTACATTAGGACAACATAAAATTCTATAAGAATTTAACGGTAATCTATTTATTGGAAAGATATGTAAATATAACCAAACTAGAGATCATTCAAAATAACCAATTGATGTGTATTTACGTCAGATGGTCAACAAAACAAAGAGAACTATTAAGGTTTATTTTACTACTTTAAAATGAACTTTCGTCAGAACTTTTTACAGAGACACATTTATTACCGACTGACTTAGTTTACTCCTACAACAGTATATAGCATAACTAAGTTTACACCTACAACAATTTACACCACCAATAAAATGAAAGCAATTTAGCGTCTGCGCATTGAGGACTTTGTGAACTAGGAGAAGAACTTCTACGAGTTTAATATTGTTGGTTCAAATTGTTGGGATCATATTTCTTTGCTGTTACAGGCTTATGTAAAGGTAACTGAATAATAAAAATATATTACCATAATTTTTGCATTTTTACTAGAAACTTTATCCGAATCTTATCCGAAAAATTATTCTCTCTTCCGCCATAGATTGCAGAACTTCGTTACTAAATTAGCCACCAACTTTATTTTTATTTAAGGGAAACGTTAATCGTCATTTTTCGCAAAAGAAATTAATATTAATATAATACAGTCAGGCAGTAACGGAAGAAGTACGCACACAAGCCAACAATGCGGCCACAGGCCAACTAAGAGACATAATCTGGAACAATAAACATATGACGGTTGAGAGCAAAGCAAGAATTTACAAGGTCTGTGTAAGACCGATTCTGACCTACGCGCAGAAACAAGAAATGAAACAATAAAGACAAAACAAATTATGAGAACCACAGAAATGAAAATGCTGAGAATGATCACGGGAACAAGTTTAAGAGATAGAATAAGAAACGCAAAAATACGCGAGGACAGCGGAGTGGGGGATGGTGTGAAGTGGGTTCGAAACCGTCGTAGGCAGTGGAGAGATCACGTGGAACGAATGTACGATGACAGACTAGCAAAAACCGTGATGAGAGAGAAACCAAACACCAAACGGCCGCCTGGACGGCCCCCTAAAGATGGAGAGACAGCTAGATTTCGACCTCAAACGAGGACCGATGAGGCATAACAGAACTTGGTTCTATCTAGAAGAAGAAGAAGAAGATAATACAGTGAATAACTAATATTATTTTTGTTACACTTTGACTCTAAAATCATCCATTTATGGTTTGGTCGGATTTTTAAACTTCGGAGCCGGCGCCTATCCACGAAAACAGTAAAATTTTCACTTCTTTTATAAAACTGACTAAACTTGGTAATTTTTTTTAATTGTAATTTACTGTTTCATTTAATAACACCATTAAAGGAGAATTTCACTTTTAAATTGCGTTTTCTAAAATTCCATTCCGTATAATGTTTTGCAAAATAGAATATCGTTTTTAGCAAAATAAACTTTATTTATCAACGTTATAAATAATTCAACAAATAAATAGTCATCAAATATTATTGTAAATAATTAAAAAGATCTATGTTATTACGTTTTTATTCAGTGTTTTTATTATTTTGCATACACGTGTAGAATTAGGACAGATGTCGTTAAGATAATTGTACGTTTCTACATAAAATTAATCGCAAAATAGACACAACAAACGCCGATTCCGGAATCAATTCTGGTGAACATAAAACACTTTTGTTTATTAAGTAAAACAGTCTATTTTAAAAATTCAAAATCGTTGTATATTCTAAATAATTTTGTTGTTTTTGAAATTGAAATTTATATCCTTATTAATTGATGGTAATGTAGATTGTAGTGTATCTGAGAGATCAGATAATATAAATGTAATTAAACATGTGATAATAGGAAATCTTCTCTTATTAAGTTTATATGTATGTTCATTATCTCGAGATGAGGTAAATCAAAGGAAAAGAATTTCAGATCTTGTCTTCTTATTTTCTGAATTTATATCCTAAATTTGGGAAGATCTAGGTTCCTCAAAACTTTGAAATTTTTTGGATCATTTAACTGCTAGCCTCAAGACTATATACACTATATTTTTGCAGAATGAAGAGAAAAAAACTAATTTGTCTAGATTTATATAAATAGATAAAAAAACAATTTTTATTTAGTTGAAGTTAAGAACATCATGCTATAATTTTTTTTTGTTTGAAGTTATTCGATCTTTTATCGTAATATCGTACACTCGTACACCTCGAAAAAGTTAGCAAATTACGAGTACATCGAAATGCTCTAAGGAAAATTTAGATCAGTGAAATTTTAAAGTTATGCCGTGATGTTAGAGTTGAAAAATATGAATTTGCGTTCAAACGAGGCGGTGACAAACGATAGTTCATCGATATGAGACTGTGATTAATGTACCGGAATAGCTGGAAAATAAAATCTGAAAAAAAAGGTTAAAACCTGGATTTATATTCTCAAGATATTAAAATACGGAGTCCTGGAATGTCAAAATACCACACTTACAACAAAGGTAAAGAACTTCATTGCACTTAAAATTATAATTTCAAAATAATCTCCATGGAGAGCAATATATATATATATATATATATATATATATATATATATATATATATATATATATATATATATATATATATATATTATACTCAGGGTCGATTTATGGAAATGTAAATCAGGCTTTGCCTATTGATTTTTATTCATTCATTTGAGTATTTGAAATCTTAAGAACTGGAGATTGGCTATTTAAGGCAAGTAATGAAAACCCTTTAATGTTGATCTAGCCAATTTAGCGCTAGCTGGTGTTTCTGCTAATGTTTAGCTCTTTTCAGGTGGGAAATGTTAATAAGAGTATTGTTAATGTCACGAGCTTTAGTGAAATGGCTGTCAATAATTTTGGAAAGGAAAGCTTGAAACGTGTCACAATCCAGATCTCGATGAAGTCTGGCTGTGCTAACTATTCTCGGAGCGTTTGCAATTAATCTGCGAGCTTTATTGTAACACGTTTCAAGCTTTGCTAGGTAGGATTTCCTAGTGGTTATCCACGTAGGAGCACCGAACGAATTGACTGAACACAAAAACAAGTTAACGATGAGGAGTTTTGCTTTCAAATTAATTTTGCTGTATCTATTTAACAAACAGTACAAGGAAGCTGTCGTTCTTCTGCCTTTTTTTAATAATTAGTCGTTGTTTTTAGACCATGTTAATTTGCTATCAAAAATTAGTCCAAGGTATTTTATTGTAGCTTTCCATGAAATTGGGACTCTTGAGATAGATACCCGACTGGAAGGGAGAGAAAATCTTTTTCGCGAAAAGTAAATCGCTTGCGTTTTGTTTGGATTTATCTTGATCTTCCAGTCGGACATCCACCTTTCGAGTTTGTCCAGATGTCTTTGAAGTCTTTTGATTATGACTATATCGAATTTTCCGGTAGCAGCTATTGCAGTATCATCAGCAAATAGATAAAGGTTAGTTTGTTTATCTTTCGGTATATCATGCGTATAGACGTTAAAGAGACATGGGGACAGTGGAGAACCTTGCGGCACTCCCGCCTCTATCTCCTTAACGTCTGAAAGATTATCGTCTGCAGACACTATAAAGCTTCTACCGGATAAAAAACCTTGGACCAATTTTATTAGATAGTTTGGAAAACCCAATCTTATAAGCTTTACGATTAAACCGTTATGCCATACCTTGTCGAAAGCCTTGCTAATATCGAGAAATACCGCTCCGGTATGGAGGTATTTGTTGAAACCTTCCAGGATATCAGTTGCCAACCTGGTGGTCTGATGAACGCAGCTGTGACTCTCTCTGAACCCAAATTGTTCTTGTGGTAATATATTTCTAGTAGATATAAAATCTTTCAAATTTTCGAGTATAACTCTTTCAACCACCTTCCCCACGCTGGAAAGGAGACTGATCAGTCTATAAGAGTTTATGCGATATATATATATATATATATATATATATATATATATATATATATATATATATATATATATATATATATATGTTTATACGGCTTTTACGGATTCCTCCGTGTGAGTTGCATTAGCAGTGGTTATATCCACATTATGCTGTTGTAGTGCTGAAATCACATTCAGCAAACGTACAACTATATGCAACTCCGTATGTCAGTGAAATAAAATGCGAAACAGTGAATGCAAACTTCGCTCCATTATATCCTTTCTGTGTTAGAGGTTGCACAGTTAGAATAAATTGTAATAAAACACAATTTATCCTATTCCACCACCATCGAGATGGTGGCCCATCCGTACCACCACACCGAGAAGAAAGTCAAAGCCTACCCTCCCCGTCACAGTGATACGGCAGAGATACATGTTTCGTCTCTCACTAGACTCATCAGGGTACCTGGCTGTGCAAAGGACAGATCGGAAGGAAGCATGCAACACTGAACGCGGCTTCGCCGACCTCTCGTCGGATGGCTTATATATATGTTTATACGGCTTTTACGGATTCCTCCGTGTGAGATGCATTAGCAGTGGTTATATCCACATTTTCTGTGTAAAAGCCGTATAAACATATATAAGCCATCCGACGAGAGGTCGGCGAAGCCGTGTTCAGTGTTGCATGCTTCCTTCCGATCTGTCCTTTGCACAGCCAGGTGCATGACGGTACCCTGATGAGTCTAATGAGAGACGAAACATGTATCTCTGCCGTATCACTGTGGCGGGGAGGGTAGGCTTTGACTTTCTTCTCGGTGTGATGGTACGGATGGGCCACCATCTCGATGGTGGTGGAATAGGATAAATTGTGTTTTATTACAATTTATTCTAACTGTGCAACCTGTAACACAGAAAGGATATAATGGAGCGAAGTTTGCATTCACTGTTTCGCATTTTATTTCACATATATATATATATATATATATATATATATATATATATATATATATATATATATATACAGTGAACTCTCTCTTGAATGGACAGCACTTGTGTAGCATAAAGTGTCCTTTGAATGGAGGTGTCCGTTGAATGGAGAAAATAAAATAAACTTCAAATATTTAAACATGTATATTACGTATATGTAGTCAATGTTTAAATGTTAGTTAGCAAAAACACAAGTTTTTAATACTAAATATGTATATAACCTATGTATATGTAATTAAAATATGCACATAAATCATTTGTTATTTAAAAAAAAACTTTCAAGGGTGGTTTGCTTAAGGCCATTTAATTTATTTTTAACAATTTGGGTTTCTACTGAACTTACAGGTTGGGAGATTTGTTGTGCAATGTTAGAATTTCCCTGTAATACAAAAAATGTTTCAGTGTCTTTTAGTTTTTTGTAGGCTTCATTAATGTCTTTTATATTCGAAGTATTCGTTTCTTCGTCGTCACTTTCACTTTCAGATAATGTTTCAACAACCTGATTCACCTGAAACTCACGTACACACTCTTGAATACTTAAATCGGGATTTTCAGTCAACAAAGTTCCATCAATTTCCGTATAACTTAATAAATCAATGGAAAAGTGTTTGTTTTTTTTCCATAATTCAGAAAGTGGCAGATCGTCCTCGGAATCTTCTTCAGGCTCAACGTTGTCCTGTGTACCGAATCCAGCTTTAAGAAAGCAATTGTTGATAGTTTTCGGTTGTACTTCCTTCCATGCAGTTACAGTCCAAATCAAGGCATTGGTAACGTTAATAGACTTCTCAAGTTCCCCTATAGAATCAGACTCTTCTATCGACGATAGCAGTCTTCGGATCAATAACTTTCTGTAGTAGCTTTTGAAACATTTTATAATCCCCTGATCGAGGGGCTGGCATTCAGATGTAGTATTAGGCGGCAGAAATATCAATTTAACATTACATAATACAAGTTGTGGATGAGACGCAGCATTGTCTAGGAACAAAAGTACTTTTCGATTTTCTCTCTGCATTTTTCTGTCAAATTTATTTAGCCAATCTGTCATGATTTCTCTTGTCATCCATGACTTCTTATTGTAATACCATTCGATAGGTAATTTTTCTACATAGGAGTTCTTGAAACAACGAGGATTCTTGCTTTTTCCAATTACCAGTGGCTTTTCTTTGTTTCCAATCATATTGGTGCAAAACAGAATTGTGAGTCTGTCTTTGGAAGCCTTACCTCCAGTGCATTTTTCTCCTCTCAGAGCATATGTTTTGTTAGGCAAGGCACGAAAAAATAGTCCCGTCTCATCTGCGTTAAAAATATCACGAGGAGAGTATTCTTTCATTATAGTGAGCAGTTTTTTCTTCCAGTCAGCAACCACTGATAAATCTACAGCCGTTGCTTCGCCACATATAGATTTGAAGGAAATATTGTGCCGCTTACAAAACTTCTCGAGCCATCCGCTGGAAGCCTTCATGTCAAAATTTAGTTCCGTTGCAACTTCTAATGCTTTTTCTTGAATAATTTTACCAGAAACAGGAATGTTTTTAGAACGCACTTTACAAAACCAATCGAAAACAATTTGATCTAATGCAACACCCTCAGTTTTCAAAAATTTCCTTTTCTTTTCGGTGTTTCCACTCTCAGAAAACTGCTTAATTATATCACTCTTACGTTTTAAAATTTCACTAGCTTGACTTTTTCCAATTCCAAACTTTTCTGCTAACTGTCTAACACTTAACTTATTCGTATCCGCATAATGGATTACATCGACTTTTTCTGCCAAACTTAAAAACTTTCTTTTGTTGGTAGCCATGTTATTCGCGTCACAAAACGTTTATGCAACTAAAATGATATTATCCTTTCCGCAGCAGTTTTAACAATACGTACATAATAAAGTAAAATGTGCTTAATAGAATTCACGTGCACCAATAAAATTCCTTGGAAAACCCTAAAACCCTAATTAGGGATGGGTAAATTTCACTCTCGGTATAGTTTTGAAATTTCAAGTTGAAATTTTCATGAAATTTATGAAATTTATTTGAAATTTATGAAATTTTTGAAATTTATGGAATTTGGAAATTTTCACTGAAATATTTGTAACTTTCAATGAAACATTGAAACTTGTACAAATTTCCCTGAAATGTATTAATATTTCCTGAGTTAATTTGGTCACAAATACGATGTTTTTCTTTTTTGTAATTACCCTACATGAAATAAATAAAGCCAATATTTTTTTACTTTTTATTTAAAAAGTAATAGACCACAGAAACAAAACTTAACATAAGTAGGTATATGTACTGTAAATTGGCTTTATTAAATGAAGCCGAATGGAACAAAAATATAGATAGGAAAATCCAACATTTATTAATGCAGATAGGTATAGAGTGTGTCTGAAATTGGCCACGTCACGACCCACACCCAGAAACTATAAAAGTTAGGAAGATCGTTAAATGGGGAAAGTCTTAGGCAGTTACGTTAGTGATTTAACAGCACTTGGGGATTGATTGCAGGCTGTTATGGTTTTTGAAATATTTCCAAAAAAGCAAAACATTGCATTTTCGAAAAACCACAGTAACTTTTTTATTTTTGGATATTTCTAAATTTTGTAAAGACATTACTAGAGCACCTTTTTATGTAGAATACAACTGTCAACTCAAATTTTCAGTTCAAAGTTTCGGTTGCGTGGAACTGGAGACATCATTGTTTTTTTAAATACGGACTTAAATTTTTTTATTTTGGATTTGAAGATCTTTTGATCTCCCAAATTTAATGATGTATCACACTTATCTCTTAAAAGATTATTTTAGGTACTTTCCATAAGAGCCTGTGTGTTAGAGAGTAACTCTTAGTCTGTCTCTATCTCTAAGTCTTTAGCACAGAGGCTCTTATGGAAAATATCAATAATAATCATTCCATATACAAGTGTGATACATCATTTACTTTGGGGGATCAAGAGCTCTAAAAATACGAAATAAAAGTCCAGGTCCGTATTAAAAAAATACAAAGTTGATGATGTCTCCACGCAACCGAAACGTCGAAATAAAAAATCTGAGTTGGCAGCTGTATTCTACGTAAAAAGGTACTCTAATAATGTATTTACCAAATTTAAAAATATCCAAAAATAAAAAAGTTACAGTGGTTTTTTTCGAAAATGCAACTTTTTGTTTTTTTGGAAATATCTCAAAAACTAAAATAGTTACAATTAATCTGCGAGGGCTAATAAATCATTAACATAATTGCCTAAAACTTTTCCCATTTAACCGTCTTCCTAACTTTTATAGTTTCTGAGATACCAATACCGTCGTGGCGTGGCCAATTTCGAACACACTGTATAAAAGGGAATAATGTAATAGTGAACTTCTAGTATTTTTCTTTATTATCATCAGTATCGTCATTTTCGCTCACATCAGTCATATTCACATCGAGATCATCTGATGACGAATCATGCAGAGAATAACTCTCTTCCTCAGAGTCTGCAGAGGGCGAAGAAGAGACATAATTTTTTTCACTTTCATCTTCCAAATTCTGACTACTTTTAATTTTTTTATACTGGGTTATTTTCAGCTGCTTACTTATTTTTCTTTTGTTTATTAATTCATTCTCCTGGACTTGGGAGACAGGAGCATCCGTAAAAGCCACGACATTGGGTGTTTCTAAAAGAAAAATTATTCTAATTTAAAAAAGCATACGAAATAAATCTAGGAAAGAGAGAAGAAAAAAATAAGTTGTTTTTTTTTCATCAAGGAACTTGAAAAAAGTTAGTATTAAAAACAGAAAACACACCTACCTAATTTTGAGTTATTTTCCTCATTCTGATTACCAATTCTTTTGAGAAGTCGATAATTGTGTGAAATGAAACTTAATTTAACAGTTCGAGCAGTTGTCAATCTGTTTCTTATCTTTCTGTGTATTCTACCAAAAGTACTGAAACTTCTTTCAGTGGATGCCGAGGATGTGGGCATGGAAAGAACTCTGACTGCAACTTCTGCCAGCTGTTTACTATTAATACTTCCAACCCCTTTCCACCAACTAATAGGCTCTAGATGATTGACAGTCTTCCAAATGATTTCTTTCATCCATGCACCATCTCTATTCCGGTAATTAGTCAAATTCGATAAGATAGTAACAGAATCGATGTCATTCTCGTTCATATCCTTAGATATGTTATCTACAAAATCCATGGCAGATAGAATTTGTTCCGAATTAAGACTAACACCTTGGTCTTTAGGATCGAAAATAACTGCTGCGTAATGAATTGGCTGAAGAGCATAGTCTTTACGAAAACAAAATTTTTCCATCACAGTACGCTCTTCCTGTGTGGTGGTGATAGGACTTAAAGGAATCCTCTGAACAAGATTAGACTCTATGTCAGTAAAAGCATATACGACTTTTTGTATAACTGGTTCATCCGACTCTAATGTAAATATCCACTTGACAATAGGACGGATCAGTTCTGCAAGATTTACTACTTGCACCAAAAAAATTTCATTGTCAAGTATTTTTGATCTATTCTCTTTCGTAAATAGATCACATGTTGACTCATCCACAGCTAATTTTTGGAGTGTAGATTTAGCTTTTATAAAACCATCCAATGCTTTGAGGTTACTTCCCCATCTTGTGCTTACAGGAAGTGATAACGATATCTGAGCATTTTTTTCCTTGTTGAAAGCTGCAGTCAAGATGTGAGATTTCTTGACATGTTTAACAATGTCCACAACTTTTTTTATAATTTTGTCAATCGAATCGATTTTTAAAATATCCTGAACTAAGAGATTGAGAGTATGTGAAAGACATCCCAAAGGTATGATATGTTTGTACTTCTCTTTTAAAAGCATTGCTGCTTTTCGTTCGTTAGCAGCATTGTCTGTCATGACAACCAAAAACTTATCAGCACCATATTCTTCTAAAATATTTGCCATTTGTTCAGACAAGTATTCTGAGGTGTGCCTCTGCGTTTCACTGGCAATACTTCTTATGAAGTGTGGTTGCGGATTCATAATAGTAAAATTTATTATAGCTTCATTCCTGGAAATGAAAATGCAGACATATTTTACTTTTAGGTTGCACACTCTAAGCAAACTACCACCACATACCACATGTCACAATATGTGAAGTGAGACGTGACATATCGTGGACGTGGAAGTAAAAAAAGAGTGTTATTTTTTCGTTTTTTTTTATAACTTACCGCATGTTGCTCCATGAATCTGTAGCCAAAGCCAAGTTTTTCGACTCCGTGATTGAAAAATTCACTTCAGCAGAGATTCTATTATATTCCTGATCTAATAAAGGCCCTGAAAGTGTTTTCCTGGTAGGGCATTTCCAGGATGGCCTAATAGTTTTAAAAAATTCGATCCAAGCTGACTGATCTGTTAAACTTAGCGGAACTTCACTAGTATAAACTGCTCTAGCAAAAAGAACATCCAGTTTAGCCTACAATCAAACAACACCAATGAACTAATGCATTTTAAATAAAATTAACTACTATTCTCACTATTAATTTGATACTAAAATCAACTTACTTGTTCATTAGGTAACATTGTGTCAGTGTATTTCAAAATGCTTGAGCCTGACCTGCTCGACGAAGTGATTTTTGGTGATGCATGGTATTTTCTTAATGAAAGAGAAAGAGATGCACCACTTTGGCCGATTTCACTCGCTTGACTCCCTTCCGAATTTATTTCATTGGTGAAACTTTCCGTACTTTCATTTTCTGAAATTAAATATCCATAATGTTTCGGGTAATAAAGCGAAGTAATATGTAAATTTGTTTTTAATGGAATGAATCACCCTACACTGTACTACAGTACTACTGTACCGGAGAGGGTGGTCAAAATAGGTCCTTTTTATTAGGAAACATCTTGAATTCTTGACCCAATGCCAATAGCCAATAGGTTGGACTGGGACTCGGACTGGGTTAAATGACTTTTTCTGCAGCCGTCCCGAAAATATAAGTTCCGGTATAATTTATTAAACCGAAAGTGCCACTTTACAGAAATCGTACCGAAAGTAACTTTTTTTTTACTTTCGGTTTCGGTACGATTTCTAAACTAACTAACTTAAATATTTTCGGGACGATTTTTTCCACTAACCGCGAAAAGATATCAAAACGCAGTTTGCATCATTTAATTTTTCTCTAAATTCCCGAATAGAAATGACCAATTTTACCCACCCTGTATATACCCATTATTGCCTGTAATATTTAGATAATTAGATATTTTATTACTTACCATTACCGCCACTACTGTTATCGTGGGCATTGGATTTATACTCCACTTTTTTGACTTCGCCAACAGTTTTTGTAAATTTCCCTTTTTGTATTTGTTCTTTAACAAAAGTCGGGGTTTTGAAGCATTTAACTAAGTGTTTTTCTAATCGAGTTGCGTTTTTATAGAAAACAGTGTGACAAAAAACACATTTCACTCTTTTGTCGTCTTCGACTTTAAAATAACTCCAAATACTTCCCTTTGGTTTAACCATATTCCATATTGCATTTATAGATTGTAACGTAACGATGTTAGTTGTAACTTGTAAGCAAACATGAACGAACGTGAAGAAATCTGGAAGAAACCCACGTCGGAGGAGTTGGCGTTGGCGAATGGCGAGGGCGGCTGGCAACTGGCGACTGGCGAGTGACGACACCGACACCATAATAAACGCGGTGCGAATGTGCGCTGGATCGCGACTCGCGACTTGAAAGGACGCGGACTGACTTATTTGGATTGTAGAGGGAGGGTAGCATGAGAAAGTTTCGCGAAATTTATGAAATTTTCAGTGAAATTTATGTAAATTTCTAGAAATATATTACTTGAAAATTTCACTTGAAATTTTGGAAACTTTCATTGAAATTTCAAATTTTAAGGCAAGTGAAATATTACACTTTTAAAAATTTCAAATGTGAAAATTTCATTTGAAATTTTCACACGGCACAACCCTAACCCTAATTACCTACCAATATACCTGGCTGCCGCCTATTTTGTGGGTATTTACGCAAATAAAATGTGTCTTTAATAAAATTTAAAATTTAGGCAAATATTGAAAGGAAAATAGTAAAATATTTGTCCGTTAGAATTATTTTTTATAAATAATTTACTGTCCGTGTGCGTTGTTGAGAGCGTCCATTGGAGGGAGGTTTAAAAGTACAGACTGGTATATACGAATGGTTTTTGTCTCAAAAATTGCCCATATAGAAGAGGTGTCCATTGAATAGAGGTGTCCGTTAAGAGAGAGTTCACTGTATATATATATATATATATATATATATATATATATATATATATATATATATATATATATATATATATATATATATATATATATATATATATATATGGCAATGGCAAAAGCCATTGGACGACAACATTGCGTCTTACCAACAGGACAATCTAAGCACAGACCTCATTCTCCGTAGACCAAACTGACCTCGAGAAGGGTAGTTCTCGGGAACCAGGCAAAAGGCGTATTAAGAATCTGCGGAGTCTAAGCCACTACCCAAATAGAACAATAACTTTGTATATAGCGATCTATAACTGCAGGTCGTTATCAAACCAGGCAAAACTCATTCAGTTCGAGAATGAAGCAGTTAACATTAAATGGGATATTATTGGAATCAGCGAGATGAGATGGAAAGAAGAGTCGATAGAATTTAAATCAGGCAACATCCTCTATCAAAAAGGAACAACAAATGCACGAACAAGTGGTGTGAGATTCTTAATCAATAAAAGATGAAAATATAGGATAATCGATATAATAAGCACCTTAAACAGAGTAGCTAGCTTAACTTTACGACTGTGGAAAAGATACACTATCCAAATCGTTCAAATGTATGCACCAATCATCTCTCACTCGAAGAAAGACTTTTACAGTGAAGTAATAATGGTTCTAAACAATAAAAAAAGTCAATTAAAGTATCTAATCAAGGGTTTCAATGCCAAAGTAGGGAAAAGATCCAATGTGAGAAATTTCGAAATTGAGGAAAGGAATGAAAGGCGAGGAAGACTGGTTTAATGTGCATATTACCAGAAATTATCAATCGCCTACTTCAAGAAAAACCTTAATAGCAAGTGAACATGGCAAGCTCCCAATGCAACTATTAAAAGTAAAATATATTTCATCCTAATGAAACAAAATAAAAACTGTTAAAGATGTAAGCGTTAAATTTTAAAAGCCATTATTAAGGCATTTTTTAAGTATAGGTACTAATCAGTCATTTTTTGCTTAACAGCAATTTATAAGAAAACTGTTAGAGATAAAGGCAAACATATTGCGTCAATTTAAAGGTAAATAAATGTTCTATTGATATATAGGAGACGATACAAGGTGTTCCATTTTAAAAAATGGCGTAAAAGTGATATTTAGAAAAAAAACAATGAGGAAACCCTGTATAAAAAAACAATATTATACTATTGTTGGTAATAGATGAATTAGAGCTCGAGTAGTTCTGAACATAAAACTAGAACGAATAAAATTACTCCATAAACCAAGATCACGAATAAACATACTAACCTAAGTAAAAACTCAAAACGCTATCTAGAGCTAATCAAAGAAAAGCTACATGATTCAACAGATAGCACACAGTTAATGGAGATGATCTTAAAATGCTCGAAAGAAATTGAAAGACCAAAATAACGCAATTAGAATAGAAAACTTTCCGATGAAACAAGATCTCTTCTAAAAGAACGCAGAGAAATGAAGGTTAACTCCAATATACAAGAACATAATACACCAAACTGTCTAAAATAATGAGGAAAAAGACTGAGGAAGATATTAAAACTTTTAACGAAAAACTTCTAGAAAATGTAATCGATAGTCGTAGGAGTTACAAAAATACCAAAAGTACATTGATAATCGTCATAAAACAAATAGTATTGATGAACAATGGTGAAAAATCACAAATAGGGATGAAATAATAGAACACATAACCAAATTCTATGCGGATCTATATAAAGCACCAGAAATATAAGAAGTAGGGGAAGAGATAATTGCAATTCAAGAGGATGTTCCAAATGTTCTCGTGGATAAAGTAGAGGAAACTCTTAAGAGCATGAAGAACAGCAGAGCAGCTGGTAATAACTTTGTTATAGCCGAACTTTTAAAGCCTGTTGGGAAAATAATTTGGAAAATCTTAGCAAAAATATATACAGACTGCCTAAAAGTAAGGCATATTTCGAAATAGTGGAATAGTGTCAATATAATCCTTGTTCACAAGAAAGGTAGCAAGAAAGATATCACAAATTTAACACCAATTAGCTTGCTACCAGTAATATACAAAATATTCTTCTTCTTCTTCTACGTTGACTAGGGATATCCCTGTTTGTCATTCTATCTAAACCCGCCTTATTCTGCTGATGAAGAGAACCAGCTCTGGGCCCATCTCTTTGGTGGTCGTCCTGGTAATCTTCTTCCTCTTGGTCGTCCATACATACAAACTTTGGCTAGTCTCTCTTCACTCATTCTCTCAACGTGTTCTTTCCAACCTCTAGAGTAAACCTATATAAAAATACCTCAGAATTTCCGACAAGGAGACATAATATCCCCGAAGCAAACAGCAACCCTCGAGAATATCTTACGGAAATTAGACTGGAATAACAAAGGTCTATGTATAGATAGAGAACATCTAAGCCATTTATTATTTGTTGATGACACAATTTTGATCGCTAAAAGTCCTGAAGAATTGCGAGAACAAATTAATGACCTCAGCACAGCCAGTAATAAAGTAGGTCTAAGTTACCCCAGGTATATATACATATATATATATATATATATATATATATATATATATATATATATATATATATATATATATATATATATATCTGGGGCAACTTATACACAAATCGGGTTCATTACTTCCGGAAATCGGCAGAAGAATTAAACTAGGGTATTTAGCATTTGGACGAAACTCTATAATCTTCAAGTCTAGAAGGTCACTATACTTAAGAAAAGAATTTTTGATCAATGTATATTGCCGGTCTTGACATACGGTTATGAAACTTGGATATTAAAGAAAGAAATAACCACAAAACTCCAAGTCACCAAAGAGCATCGGAAAAATGCATGTTAGGAATAACTAAAAGGAATTGTAAAAATAGATTGGATACGACAGAAAACCCAGGTAACTGATGTAATCTAAAAAATAGTAATGGGTAGGACATATAGTAAAAAGATAATAGATGGACCACTAGGAGAACTTTGTGGTACCCAAGAAACGGAAAGAGACCAAAGAGATCCCCGAATCTCAGATGGGATTATGACATCAGAAAACTGGCAGGAATTACTTAGCCCCAAACAGCTAAAGACAGAAAAATATGGACACAAATTAGCATAAGTTACAAGAACAATGAATTAATTACACCATCAAACAAAAGAATAAACTATAGGAACATTGAATAAGGAAGGCTGCGCTGTAGTTAAAAACAGTGTCACACTTAAGTTAATTTTGCAGTACAGTTTTTTGAAGCTTCAAACCCCCAGCATTGAAATGCCGGGTGGCGATTTTTAATTTTTTGTTTTTAATTAAAAAAATATAGTATAAACAGCCGAAGTCGTCATGAAAAAATCATAAATGTATAATTTTTCAACATCACTTTTTTTTGTAATTTAGCAATAATCCTTGCATTGTCAAAAAAATACGTAAATTTGGTTCTCTTTGTTTTTTTTTTGTAGAGTCCATTTTTAAGTCGCAAAATCCGATTTTTGTCCTCATTTCCTCAAATATATGTTTGAAATACAAGCAACTTTGTTGCTATTTTCTATTTCATCCAATAATAATTATCAAGTATTTATACTCGAGTATTTTCTAGGGTATTCTATGCAATTCAAGTGTTTAAAAGCCGTTTAAAAACTCGATTTGGTTGTAAATTTTCAAATTTGAATCACTGAAGTTATTTTCTTGATTTTTTTTTCTGACTTTTCGCATTTCAATAGTATTTTTACAAGCTTAAAATGGACACGTCGTCCAATGTCTTGATGACGTCACTCATGGAGGTAAAATTCAGAAATGTTAAACCAGCCTTAAACATCACAAAAAAAAACTTCGGAATTCGTGCTACGCGACATTTTTCGGACACAGCGCACGGCACATGTCCGTGTACAAGACTTGGTGCATGCTTTCAAATAGAAGCATATCGTACCAGTCCAAAAGCTAAGCCTGCAGAAACAATTCTTAATGTGAACTTACTTCTATCTTGGGCCAGAAAATATTTCAATAAAGTTAGGTTTTTCATTTTTCGAAAACAGAACATGGCCGATGCTAGAACCACCTTAATCAGACTGTTGGATAGATAACCAGTTTTTACCAATCATTTTTTGGTGTCTCAACGAATGTGACGGAAAAATTTTCATTTTAGTTCAAAAAAAATTAATAAAAGTTATATCTGATCATGTTCATTTCCTTTCAGACTACTTTTTGTCAATTATTCGATGTTTATATCAAAAATACACTAACGAATTTTATGTTTAATTTTTAAAAATTCATATATTTTGTTATTGTTATCCTTAATCATTTTATTAATTTTCAGACATTTGTTTCATCCTTTATTTTCAATATCAAAAATTTAATGATAAATCCTGTATTTAGTCTCTGAAAATGTCTTATTTCAGATTAATTTTTGACAATTATTCGTTGTTAATATCATAGATTTGTATGTTTATATGTTTAATTTTTTGAATTTTTACTATAGTTGTAGTATAACATTGCGATTTGTTTTTAGATATTTATTTCGTTATTTATATCAAAGACTTAATTTATTTAATTTTTCTGATCAAAGATTATTTATTTATTCGATATTAAAAACTTGTTTGGTATTTTGTACATAGCGAATACAACATTAATTACCCATTACATAATATCTTACTGATAATTCTTATGATTAGTATATAATTATTTTATGTAACCCATTAATTGTTCAAATATTTATCAAACGTTATTACAGAAAACATAAATTATTCATCAAGAAATTGACTCAAATAATTTGACTAGATGGCTTAATTTATAGGTTTTCACTCTGTACTATTAAAAACATCGTTGTTATACTCAATCAAATTCTGTTTATTATTTCAAAAAATTGGAATTCTCATTCCCCTATCCAATCCCCGGTTTTCGATTCCCAACCCTAACTAATGACAAATGCAACTATTTTTTGTGATATTTTTTTTTATGGCAAGAAACATTTTCTAGTTTATTTTAGTTCACTTCAAATTATAGTAGTTTTAACTTTCTAATTTTACCGCTATAAGTGATGTCATACAGCCTGGAGAGAAAATTTTCTATCGATTTGACTACTTATGTGTTCATTTTTAGGCAAATTAACCTTATAAAAATACGATTGTAACGCAAAAATTATTCTAAAAAAGTCAAAAATGACTTTTCTTCATTTAAATTTGAGAATTTTCAATCAAATCAAATTTTTAACAGCTTTTAAACATTCGCATCGTGTGGAACACCTTCGAAAATACTCGAGTTTAAATACGTGATAATTATTATTAGATAAAATAAAAGACAGAAACAAAGTTGCCCCTATTTCAAATTTATATTTGAGGAAATTAGGGAAAAAATTAAAATTTCCAGATTTTGCAGCTGAAAAATGTATCATACAAAAAAAATTAACAGGACTAAATTTATATATTTTTTGACAAGAAACTGAATGGCATTATATCTCAATTAAAGAAATTGAGTTGAAAAATTTTATGAGCACTTTTATATGATTTTTTCATGACAACTTTCAGTGTTTACAAAAAATCAAAAAATGCCACCCAGTATGCCAAAATTAGAAATTTTAAGCTTCAAAATTTGGTACTATAAAGCTAACTTAAGTGCAATAAAGAGTGTTTCTTGAATGATGGGGGGGGGGGGGGATTGAATTGAAACATAATTAGATATTTACTTGATGTTTTTTCGCCTTTTTTCTTCCAAACTATTAGTCTAGTGATTTTTACAAGAATATCTTTTTTATGTAAATAGTTTTGCGGAATTATAATTTTTAGCTAGAATTTTAAATAAGTGTCATGTTAAAAACGTAGGAGTGAATAAACCATACCGCTCCCCAGTTGGAACGCTCCTGACTAAATTTGCGGATCACTTTTAATACCAAGAAATAGCATTTATTGCTGTTAGTGCAAATACTATAAAACACATCCGTGCTTCAAGCAATTCCAAAAATATTAACTCAAAACCTGTGAACGAGGGCTACCTTTAAACGGTCATAGCTATCTTATGACTCATTTGCTTACCTTTGTTCATATGAAACTTTTTTCTATAAGCATAAATATACATCGATAAGTCATCTTTAACATTGATATAGATATTTTTTTATCGTCCATGAAATTTCTTTGTGTTGTATGGGACAATCCAGTTAGAAGCAGATATCGTAAAAATGTTTGACATAAATACTCAACGTTCAGGCTATAAACTGATGAAAATCACAGATTCAAAACTTATCACGATATTTGCTTTCTTTTGTAATTTTTAGAATTATATTATTTTACTAAAAAATGATCAAATGATTTTATAATATAACTAGTTTCGTCAGACCTAATTTTTCCGTAAGAATTTTTAAAATTCAACATCTCAAACATGGACCACTGCTATTGTTAAACACATTAAAAAGTATCTGGGTGTTAGTTTTTACGTCTCTTTTCTGATCTCCATTAAAGAATTCACTTTGCCCATGTATTCCGGTTCTTTTGCCGACCTATTTCTATTTCAGTTAGGCTCTTTCTTCACATACGCCTGTTAGTTTAGATTATTCCCTATTTATATTTTGAGGACGTCTAAAGAGGTGTTCATCGAGATTCCTTTTAGATTATTTCCATTGTAAGATCAAGTTTGTCAGATCTATATTCACGTTTTGTTAATTTTAAGAACTGCTCATCTGAACGACGTCATCAACAAACATCAAGTAATGTAATTATTCACCGTTTAAATTATTACTTGTTATTAGTTCTTTCTCAAAGTTGTACACATGGTTACATTAGAGTCCACATTTTTTTATCAATCTTGTGTAGCTACTCAGTATACGTTGGGTACAGCCCAACTCTCTGGTGTCTGTGAAGGCTAGATGAGATCCAAATTATACGTGTTTTTCCCCTAAATATCTAACTGTATGTAGATCATCAGGTGAATTGCTTTCCGTTTCTGAAATTGTTGAAAATCTATTTTTTGGGTGATTCTGTAAGAATGGCCAAAAAGAATGAAACTTGGAAAACAGATTATAGAAATTCTTATGATGATAGGATACAGCGATAGGGTAACAACCCAAGAAGAAGTGGTTTAGTTATTCCAATTAAAATATCCTAATTTTCCGCCAATTTCACAATCGACAATCAGTAAGATTGAGCAGAAATTACATCACGTACCGTCGAGGTCTCCAGACATAAACCTTCTTGATTTCTTTTTGTGGGGTCACTTTAAAGGCAAAGTTTTCCAAACTAAGCCAATTGACATAGAAGACTTAAGAAATAGGATTATTCATGAATTATAAATAATTACTACAGAAGTAGTCAAAAATATTCGGAATGAATTTATAAATGGCTTAAGTTACTGTTAATTAACCAATGGGAAGTATTTTACACATCTAATAAAATGATGAATTAACTGATGTTCAGAATTTTGGAGGGAGTCTGAAAATGTACAACAAATTGGGGTCACTATTAAAAAAATCAAAGTTGATAATGTCACAGCTTCTTTCGCGTCACGCTATACGATTTAATACGAGGTTTGTCCCAAAAGTATCCAGCATACCTTCATATCTCAGCATTGGTATTCTTTATCATCCGGTGAGTGATATCCTTCAAAATAGTCCCCATTTAATTGAATAATACGTTTCTAGCGATGTTTCCACTTCCTGAAGCAGTCCTGGAAGTCAATTTTCGGAATTGCCTTCAGTGCATTCGTCGCATTAGTTTCAACCGTCTCTTTGTCATCGAACCGGTGTCCTTTGAGCGGCATTTTTAATCTGGGAAAGAGCCAAAAGTCGCAGAGAGCTACGTCGGGACTGTACGGAGGCTGGCGAAGCTGTACGACTTGATGCTTTGTTAAATATTGCTGCACAAGGTTCGATGAATGCGCTGGCGCATTGTTGTCGTGAAGCAGCCAATCACCGCTTGTCCGAAGTTGTGGCCGTTTTCTTCTGACTGCGTGACGCAATCTTTTCAATACTTCAACGTAGTATTTTTTAGTGATCGTGGACCTCTCGGATCATATTTGTGATGCGCAACATCTTCATAATCAAAGAAAATAGTCAACATTGTCTTCACTTCGCTCTGACTTTGACGTGCTTTTTTTGGCCTTGGCGATTCAGAACGCTTCCACTGTGAAGACTGTCGCTTTGTTTCTCTAAATGCCTTATTCACCATATTAATTGTTTCCGAGCAAGTTTTTCCAAGATTAAAGTAAAACTTGATGTAAATTCGTTGATCTAATTTTTCCGTCATCTTTTACAATAACAAAATGCGACGAACGAAAAAAAGACCCTGTAAACAAACGCACACCGTTCACGAACTAACACATCCAGTCGGTAACTGCGCACACAAATGAGATCGTGAAGACTTACTGGTGATGCTCATGCCCTACAGAGGTCGCTCGGAAGTTTTGACGCGGAGATATGAATGCAGGCTCGATACTTTTGGGACAAACCTCGTATAATGGAAAAAAATCGTACCAGAAAAAAAAGGTGACGTGTGTAAGCGATTTTTGTAAAAAACTCAGCGTTTTTCAAATAATAAATTTATTTCATACTTTACATCCCCATTGTATTAGTTGGAGAGTCTGGCAAAGAAAACAACATGTAGAATGGTGTGCGATAAAGGTATTAAACGAATATTTCATCTCTTCTCTCATCTAGAAATCAGCAAACCTGGGACACACTCCAAGATTAAATGAAAATGAAGCTAAATTTTTTATCATGAACTCAGCTCCGAGATGGACTGAAAATGCTTAGAGGAATCCAACGAACTGGATAAGAATAACAAGATTACTCTCCTAATAGTGGATGGACTAAAAGAGAGGATATAAGGGTATCCAAATATTGGAAAAATCCACAAGGAATGAGATAAGCTAAGATACTTTTGGGGAATTATAACCAGAAGAAATTCAAGGAGTGTATTAGCTTATGTAAAAATCAACTTAGAATTCCAAGATGAGTTCTATGAGGGCATTGCAAACTGATAAGGGATTTTAAGAAACTTAGACTAGTGGAGCGAGAAGAATGCATATTTTGTGAGGAATACGAAAATCTCTATCCATATATTATTAGAATGTTTCGCTTTACAAAATCATAGGATGCGATATCTGGCCGCGTATCCAAAGAGATTTACTCGCACTGAAGCTGCTCCAAATTTTCAGTTTTCTAAGACAAATATGATTAGATATCCTTTCGATTATACCCTATAGATTTAAACAACAATAAATTTGTTTGAATGCTGTTTATGATCGATGGAGGAGATACTGACAGACATAAACATGTTTACTTATCTTTTCTTTCAGTTTAATTGCTTGTTGTGACTCTTGTCAGTGTTTTTTAGTGTTGGAAATTACTATAAATGTAAAGTATGCAATAAATATTACCAAAAAGAGGATTTACAAATTTATTTTTATTGGTAAATATTGTTAGATATTGTTTGCATATTGGAAATTACAATAATGGTTTAGGCAACCAAAAATTCATATTTTTATGTATTCTAGAATTAACGTACTGATTATCATATGATACTCGTTTAAATAATACAATTAGAACAGGATAGCATAAAATCTGTATGTGTGTACCAAGAAATGAAATATCTACTGTTTATCAACACTTTTTCAAATATTAATAAAAATATTATTACGTTATTCAGCGTTCAAACAACCGGGCCCTAGTTCGGTCTGTTCGAAGAGATGTCCTCTATTAGTCGGTGAGGCATTCCCAACAGATCGTTGGCAGAAGCAGCAGAAGGGAGCCTAATAATTTTTAGATTGCAGCGCATAGATCCCCATCTTCACAAAAATACATAATATTGTAATTACCTTGTTAAAGAACTTCTTAATCTTGGACAATAGACTTTAGTTTGTAATTATAGAGATTTTTTATTTCACTTTTTTGTGAAAAAGAATAGTTTATACTTTTAGTCAAAATTATGGGATTAAGCTTAGTCGTAAAAACTTATTAAAGTTTTTCCATTTTGCTGCACTTTTTCTAAGCAGTTCTGCTATTATTCCATCTAAACTTTGGAATTTTTAACAAGTAACAAAACAATTGTTCTAAATTAATCTTTACAAAAATCAAAATTCCTCAACATCTAATTAATTATTTAATTCGATAAGTTTTAAATATCAAGACACCCTGTACAAACGATCCTTTTATTTTAGTAAACGGAAACAAACTAGAATGTGAAATAAATATTCATAGCAGGGGATCCAGTATCAACTTAAACCGAACATAAAAATAACTTCGGTAGGTTGAAGTAAAATTCTGTGGATAAGAGAAGTCTGCCAAGCCGACAGTACAATTTATAGTTGTTTTTATAGAGTGATAGGAACTGAGAAACATCTACTTTATCGTAAATTTTCCTCTGAATTTAGTTAGATATCCGCAGTGTGTTGTGTCGGTATTATTGTCTGTTTTCAGGCTGAAATTGAAACGGCTTTCAAGGTTTGTTGATAACAGACTAGGTAAATAATTTTTTTTATTTGTAGTTTTATATATGCATATATGTGTGTGTGTGTTATTTAGTTTATTTGTTTGTATGCATATTTAATATATGTATATCTAATATAAAATTTAGTATAAAAGGATACATTTTTTACTAATAATAAGTTAAAAATATTTGAATGAACACATTTATCGAGAAAATACAGTGTCCATGGACGGGGGTACCGCACCCTACTAAACTTCAATATTTTTGATTCATTCTTGATAAAAAGTTTTTTTTGCCCTCGGATTTCAAAAACAGTGATCGAAATCATGAGAACATAGACAGGAAGCTCAAAATATTCAAAATAATTAATTTGAAACAAAATATAGCTATTTGTAACTTTTTTCCAAATTATATTTAACCTAGTTGTTTCAAAATAGAAACGTAGTTCAATAAAAATAAATAAAAATAAATTTTACCTTTAATTTATTTTTTTAAACAGTGTTGTGAAACCTGAACAATAAGTTTGAAATACAAAGATAATTATCCTATGTGTGGATTTCTTACTAGTACACACTTTTCGAATAGTTGTAGTTGGTAAATATTGTCATTAAAATTATTTTCGTAATTATTTTGATTTAAGTAACCTCATAGAAAATAATACAATGGGGCTAGATCATGGGACCCAGCAGGCCAGGCCATTGGTCCAAAACATCCAATCCACTTATTCTGAAAATAAACCAGTTTGTCATTCGTAATGTAGAGTGAGCAGGACATTCGTCCTGTTGAAAAATAAGATTTCTTCTAAATTCTAACATCCAGATTCACTAAGAAGATTTAAGAGTTAAACCCGATCTAGTTCTCATGAAATTTAAATCTTCCAGTCGGTAAGTTTTGTTTTGCTTATGATATTTTGATAATTTATATAACATATGTCAACAAATAAACTCTTATGTAGGGATACTAAGGATAAAAATCTTGAGATAAAGCCTTGAAATATGTAAAGAACATAGCTGTATACCGAAAATAAATATAATTCTGCATTTTGTCTGTTCAGTAATAAAACGAAATTATTTTTTATGCTTGTATTTTTAGGGTTTAAAACTTGATTGACTTAATGTTGCTCTTGTCACTTTAAGCACTCTGCTGTCAATTTAGGATGGTTTTAAAATTATATCACGTTAGTGATTCCGGTTGTAAATGTTCGTCTTTCAGTTTGGTCATAACAAAATTGAATAAAATTTCCATATGCGAATTTTGATTTATTTTGTTTACTAAAAAATAAATAAAAAAGAAATACTCGAAGATAGATTACGTAGCACCACACAGTAATTTTAAAAAATTTGTGACTATGAGTGACAAATTTAATTTTCGTGTTTTATTATAGCCAGTACCTGTAATTTTGTAAAAACACTCCCCCATTGGTCGGAAAAGTTTCCTCGTCAGAAAAAAAAAGTTTCTTTGAAAGAATCTATTAACTAAAATTTGTTCACCCATTATCAAATTAAATTCCAAATTGCGAGCATCATCTCCATCATGCAGTTTTTTAATACATTTTGGTTTAAATGCCGTAAATTTATTGCTTACTAAAATTTTATGAATGGAAGATTTTTCACCTTAGGTGTCTGCTCTGTTCCTTAAGGATAATGTAGGAATTTGGTGTACTGAATCAAGAACTACCAAGGTGGCAGCATCATCATGGCTTTTTGACCTTGAGGTTTTTCACATCATCATTAATTAGTAGACCCGAAGAGTGAGCCTCACAATGCTGTGATTTTGAAATTTAGTGTTGGTTGACTTTTTACTATGTAGAAACCTTCAGAATGATAATAGTAATTATGTGGTATCTTATGTCTCATTTTCTTTTTTGGGGAAAATTTTTTATTTAACAATTAAGATCTGAAAAAACAGTTTTTTCGAGTTCTAGGAAAAGCTATTGTTTTTCAGTAAAAAAGTTTCAAACAAAAGTTATGCGCATTGAAAGTACCTACAAAATTAGCTGAAGCCCATCTAAATCGGATAATTTGTTCGTTAGTTATTGCAAAAAAACTTGCTAAAATGTTTTTTTTTCCAATTGTTAATAAACAATAGAAAAGAATATTGCATTAATTTTATACTGCACTGAAGGGAGGAGTCTCTTGTTGCATAGAAGCGTGTAAAATTTCAAATAGAAATATTCAATGGTTTTTTGCACAGGTATCAACAAATTGTCAAGGAGTTATTCTATTTGTTTATAACAAAAAAACGAATCCCAAATTTGTTTATCTGTTTCAACAATTTAAAATCGGCAATTAATTAGGTTCTTTTTTGTTATTGTTAACATAAGTCTCGGACTTTCATTTGCGTAACCACAGACCTTTGTACGACCTCAAGATCGCTGAGAATAAACAATCAAAAAAAGCATAAAAAGTTATAAACAAATTCATTATGCAAAAAACTATTGAATATTTTTACTTAAAATTCTGCACACTTATTTTATGTAACAAGAGGCTCCTTTTAGTGCAGTATAAATTTAATGCAATATATTTTTCTATTGTTTATTAACAATTGAACAAACAGCCGTTTTAATAAGTTTTTTTTTACAATAACTAACGAACAAATTATCCAATTTGTAGGTACTTTCAATGCGCATAACTTTTGTTTGAAACTTTTTTACTGAAAAACAATAGCTTTTCCTAGAACTCGAAAAAACTGTTTTTTCACATCCTAATTGTTAAATAAAAAAGTTTTCCCCAAAAAAGAAAATGAGACACAAGATACTACATAATTACTATTATCATTCTGAAGGTTTTTACATAGTCAGAAGTCTGCTAACACTAAATTTTTTCCAGATGCTAATTCTGCCGGTATATTAAATTTTTGAATTAATTTACAAACAGGTTTTCGAGTTATATAAATATTTAGTTGCTTTTTATTGAACAATTCAATCGCATATCGATAAGATACATTTCCAATTCCATAACATTTTACTAGATAAATTCGATGTTCTAAGGTTAGCTTGGCCACTTTGTTAATTAGTAACAATTTTCTGGCAAAACGTAAATAATTTCTGTCACATTGACGTTGACAGAAAAGCATCCAATGTCGAATTATTTCACCTGTTCAATCAAAAATAGAAATGTATATTAATGCCTTACCTCAAAAATTTTGTTTTTTGGTGAACATTATTTTTTTTTTAATTAAAGTACATATTTAGGCTTTGTGTCTCTTTCGGAACAACTAATTTAAATAAAATTTATAACAAATTACAAGATTAATTCTACATTTTTGAATATTTTGAACACCCTGTATACGTATGATCACTGTTTTTGGAATCCGAAGGCACGCAAAATCTTTTATCAAAAATATTGAAGTTTACTGGAAGGCGTTATTCCACTCGTGGACACACTGTATAGTAAAGTTAATATATACCAAGATATTGACACATTAAGTTAAACATTTGAATTTTTTTGGTATATAATTATCATAAAACAACAACAATATATTTTTATTCATATAATTTAAGCACCATTTTAAAAGTATTACTTAGGAAAATTTATCAGTATTAATTGTATCCTGAAGATGAATTATTAACATGATTAGCCTATTTCATTTCACGACTAAATATGACATTTTTATCTATTAGTTTTTATTTTTTGTGCTGTTCTCATTCAAAGGGGGTCTGCTAGTATTTTTATCATCTATTTGGAAGTCAAAAGTTTTACGTCCTCTTCCTGGCCCCCTTATTAAAAACTCTATTTAAAAAATACTACACACAGTTTTAAAAAGCAAAAACCCTTGTTATAGATATAAATCAGAATGCTTAAAAAAGGGTCTTTAATGAATATACTCTTAATTACGAAAACTACCAAGATAAACATTGTATTTATTGTTTGTTATCTTCTAGCCTCTCTTACCTAATTTCACCTCCAATAGACTTAGTCCAACAACTCCTAGAATACAAAGACAGCATTTATTTGTGACGTCATCACCTAGCGGTCGTTAAATAAATACATTACTATCTGCTTTTTCTAGGATTTATCTGTTATTTACTTTTAAATTTACTTAAAGGTATTAATAGCAGAAAAAACTTTTTTTAAGCTATTCCTCTTTGCTTTATAGTTTTGATAAGTATTTTGGACAAATGGAAAATTTCCTTGGTACTCTGTGTCCGTTGAATATTGGTATATTTAATTACAAAGAAACGATCTCACCTATATTGGAGCCGTGAGGGGATATCTGCCAAATAAAAAATTATTTTGTAAAATAACACACTGGGCATAAAACTTTCACGATGAATCGCTTTTTAATATTTAAATCGGCGTCATTTGTTTTTTGGAAGACGAAATCTCGTACCGTCTGATCATTTGAGAAATTTCCCTTAGGATACTCAACATCTATATGGCAAAATAATTATTTTTTGTTTGCTTTAATTTGTCTCTACTATATGTAATTTCAAGTGCCTCTTAAAACTGAACAAAAATAGCAAATTGACTTTTTTACGTTTTTGGTCTTTGTATTTAATTAGTTACGTCATTTAAAATTAACGTAACTGTAATAATTTGCGTTAATTTGTCGCGTTTTGCTTATTTTCTGCTTCCGTTTTAAATTTGAAATGAAAAAAATTGGTATAATTTTGCATTTTCAATTAATATTTTTAGACCGCATTTTTTACTAATTAGAGCGCATTTATTAGTGCTTTTTAAAACTTCTAGTGGGAAAAAATGTTTTGATGATGAAACTGTCTACAGTGTATTTGAAAAGTTTCAACCGTGCTAATTATCACTGTTCTACATTTTGAATATATTTCGTCCCCCCCCCCTGGCCTATTTTGTGCCGTTGGAGCAAAATATGAATTTCAATTGTTTTAAAAGTATTTAATGTCATTTAAACTTGTAATTTACAATAAATACCAAAAAATCAGAACCATCAAACCGCGATCATTAAACATATAGCCAACATCAAAACCAAGAAAGCACTGCAGATAGGATGCAGTGTTGCCGGATCCAGTTTATCTTTTCGTCTGTCCAAGGAATAATTCTTGATCTTTTCTTATTTTTATTTCTAAATGTAACAATATGGATTTTCTGCGCAAATATTTATATTATTACTGAAAAAATTATAAGAAACAGTACAAAGGGAGTAACAGTTTCATATCACCCTTTTCATTTGGGACATTCATTTTAAACGTTTCATAACAAAAATCAGTGTGAAACAACAATCTCAAGAAAATGCTGCTGTAGAATTATGTTAGACATATGCCATTGACTACTTTAATGCCACAACAAGTACGATACAAACCGAGAATTTAATTTTAAGCGCTTTTGTTCTTAGAAATTTGATATAGTCTGACAATGTCGCTTCAGTAATATATTATGGGAGTTTTTCAAAGACTGTATTATCGGAGTTATTACCTCATCAAGTAATTTCATTTCAGTGCTTTATTTTTGTATTATAGGAGTTTTTGCTTGGTCGCAGAGAGAATTGTTGACTCGTCCCCCTTTCAATTCGATTCTGCGAACAAAACATACAATCAATGAAACTGATATAGCAACAATTTAAAGAAATATTTAACGCTAAAGGTCTTAAAAATATAAAGGGGCCTTATTAATTGAGGAACTTGAATAATAAAATTATATTTCTCAAAAATTGTTTTATTGAACTGTTATTATTATTATTATATCGTTAACATCTTGTTTAATAACATAATTACTTGATCGTAAATTTTTATATCGAAATTAAAATCACGAGGAAAACAAATAATTTGTAGGGCTTCTTAAAATTCGTCAACACGAAAACAAAAATTAATCAGATTTAGTGTAGGTGGTATAGATATGATTAATCCCATTTTAGTGGAAGTTTGGGAAAATCCTATAATGTTTGAGTGGGTTATTGCTATCTTATTTTTTTCTATTCCCTTTAAAATAAGTTAAAAGAAAACTTGTACACCAATCACTATTTAATTTATTCCACTCTCATTAGAGAAATTGTAATCAAATTCCTTTTGCTGTTCACCATCATTATTTATTGTTTATTTAACTATGAACATTTAAAAAATCAAAGCTTGCAAAATATATTGATAAGATGATTCTTACTATGAGAAAAAAAAACGCGTACATTTTCAGAAGAGACTAATGTTCCTTTCATATCATACATGCAAGAAGAATTTTGTTTCGCTATTACAAGTGTTGAACTTTAATTTTTTTAACTCATTAACTATTTTTACTATATACATACCATAAACATGTGTATATCAGTATCATTGAAGCATACGTCAAATAGGCAAAATAATAAACAGAAACCAAGCAACTGTTCAGCGTGTCATAGATCGATATAAAAATGAACATAGTATATGGAACAAAATTAGAAAAAGCCCAAGAAAAATTTGTAATGAATGATGGGTTTGGAGTTTGAAAATTTCCAAAATTTTAGCACCCAAACAGCCAAAATTATTGTCAGTGCAGAAAGTAAATTCAATATTTTGCAAAAAAGGAAGACCAAGAAATCGTTAAAGGAGAATAATAGAGGTACACAAAAAAGTGGTTTGTCCGACACACTAGACCCCTTTATCCCTATATAATTTGACGCGCTGATGATCCAAATGATCCCATCAGGTCAGATGTTTTCGTAAATTAGCTGAAAAGTTCGAAAAGCCAAAATTAGCCATTTCTTGGAGTGATTGGTTTCAAATTAAGTCCATCAGAGAATATATATATATATATATATATATATATATATATATATATATATATATATATATATATATATATATATATATATATATATATATTTAAGGGTATGCGGGGATGAAGCCATAGTATGTCCAACGACGAGTTAACATCGTCCTCTTCAGAATCAGAAAGACCTCATATTCAACCCTGGGGAGGTATGTGAATTATCACCCCCAAACTTATCTGCGATCGAGCCAGAATCCCTACTTCTAATCATTTACGATTTTATAAACAGTTAAAGCTTCGAATATCGACGAAAGTTCCTCAATTTTATACTTTTGGTGCTATCTTTGAAGTTAAAAAAAACTTTTTAGTGCGTTCACCACCCAGGCATGAACCTATCTTTTATGAGATGTAAATAACCTGCATCAATCCAAATCTGCCAAACTAGGGAATTAACTTCTACATAGTAGTTTTCCTTTGCTTTCTTCTTTCATTTTGACGTGGATTGTCATTGTGTATATTTTCGATTTTTCCATTTCTTGTAACAATTTAATTAATCTTGAATTATTATTTTTTATTGTTTTTTAATTTATGAATGAACTAAAAATCAGCAAACGTGCGAATTTCATTTTAATAGTATGTAGCTATTTTCGTTTTTTTTTCTTCGATAAAATATGTTGTCATATTTTTTTCCTTTGCCATATTCTAAAAGTCTTCGAGAGGTGTTATCACGCTGCCTTATCGTTTCGGTAATAGAATTTTCAATTTAGAATACAAATATGTTTATTTGCACATTTAAAAAGCTGCCTAAAAGTCCTACAAAGAAATTTACATATTTTTTGTGAGGCGCAACTTCTATGGAAAATACACATATAATTTTTTGCTTTGAATTTACTGGGAACTAAACTGGCTGGGCTGGGCTAGTCTATTGAGATGTCCAGGGTGCCTATTCTCGTTCTTGAGAGAACGATCATCTTATTGGAAAGAGGGCGTTGTTCCTCATGAAAACATAAGGATCCATTTCTCGAGAACCCAGAAGGTTTCGTATCAAATGGGAGGTCTGATCAAGCAGGAAGATGTTTTATATGGATTTTGAGCTATTGAGCGTTGCAGTAAGGCAGACGTGTGAACTCGCAGCGCGCTCTTACTGCCTATTAAAAAAACTTTCAATCTCATGATCCATGTCTATTTATTATGGTTTAATAATTTTTTTCATGAAAAATAGTTAAAAGTCATGCTTTTTTACTGTAACAAATATAACAGCATAATATTGTAAGGGAACAGGTATTTATATGTCCTATATGTAGTATTTAATGTAAAGGATGTTTATCAAATGCCATGCAAATTAAATAATTGATTGCCCCTTCTGTACTAACAATGACCTATACACGACAAAATTGTGTATGTCATTGGAAATAAAATGTTGCTCTTTTTGTCATGTGTGTTTTTTTTTATCTAGTTTCTGGAGCCCTAGTGTTTTTCAATTCTCAACATGGCTGATACAATATGGCCTCTGAATACGATGACTTCGTGTAAGAATTTTGTTCCATCATAGAAATTATTTCACATAATCATGTTAAAAATTTTCATGCAAAAGGAATGATTATAAGTCGTAAAATATAAATCTGACATGAAAATTGCAAAATTCAAGATGGCAGATCCAATATGGTGACCGCAATGCAATATAAAATTGGAAATATTCTTCATAATTTTTAGCTTGATGCGCTCATTTATGTGAAATAATTTTTGTGCGAAACAAAAGCCCTAGACGAAGCTATTATATTCATCCGCCATATTGTCTCAGCCATGTTGAGAATTGGAAAACGCCACTCGGTTTCAGAAAATAAATTTAAAAAAAATACAAATTTTAAGACGTAACTAGACTTTTAAAAGTTCATACAATTCTGGAGATCAGGGGGTGTTTGGTTGACAACTTAATATGTATCATGACATTAAACGTTTTTATGAGGGGGGAGAACCGCGAGCTTACTCGTTTCCTGCACTGAAAAGGAGACGCCATTGTTCCTTAAATTTGCATTTTCTATTAAATATTTTCGTAAAATTAAAAAAATTCCGAAACTGTAAGAAAATTCCAATCGTTTGATATAGCTTTTGCTAGAAATTTCTACGTGTTATTTTTTTAAACATCGTGTTATGATAAGCCAAGGAAGATTTTTCATAAGGGACAAAAAAGTATTTGGAAAAAATATTGTAACTATCACGGTGTCTAATTTATAATCGTATAAACAATTAATTAATAATAAATTTATCTGTCATCGTCTTTAAAAAGCATTTTCGAATTCAGAAGCTCAAAATACATAGGAAATACTTTCCTGCTTGATCGGACCTCCAATTTAATGCGCATTCCTCTGGGCTCCTAAATTATGCGTGATAGCCACCAAAAGAACTGATATCTACCTACAATGGAGTTCTAAGTTTTTTCTTAATAAACATATACCTAAAGTTTTGTAGGATATTTTGGGAATAATTATCTGTAATCTTGGGTCTTAAACATAATCTATGATAAGATGGATTATACTTGTTACCTGTTAATTCGTTGTTGCCTGGCCTAAAAACGAAAACTGAAAGTTTAATGTACCGATAAATTGTTTGAATACACGTGTTAGTGTGACGATATCGTGAACTCCTGGCAACAAATGTTGGAATTTTTCTCTGAACAGCTGTAAGTATTTTCGTAGGCGTAATTTAGTGAAAATTTTGAACGTAGATTCAAAGGTCATCGTTTACTAGCATGGTCAAAAAAAAATCGAGGTTAAAGCATGATCTAATGAAGATCCCAAACGCCATATCAAAGTTCATGTTTACAAGTGTGTGAAAATAAGATCACAGGGGGTAGTGGGTTAGATAAACGAGGTCAAAAGTTTAATTTGAAAGTAGCGGTTTTACTTTGTATGCCATCAATCATAAAATAAAATTATAGTACATAATTGATTTTAATATTTTAAATTAAATTTTAAAAAATTGCTTGATTTACAGAATTAAAAAACTAGTGATATGAGTGCTGTGTGTTGTGTTAGTTGTTAGAAATATTATACTAGATACAAGAATGATAAATTCAATAGAAAACCAATAATGATTAGAAACAAGAAAATACATAAGAACCAAAAACATCAAAATTAACATAGAACAACTCAAAACTAAACAAATGATTACTAAGAAAAATTGAAAAAAGAATGCAAAGTTTAAATGTGTACGAGAAAGTCGGCTCGTACATATGGAAAGTCACTAAAATATTATTAAATACATCAGAAGAATTGTCTAGAGATACACAAGAAAACCAGAAATAAGTGAAAGAACTGTAGATCTAATTTTAGAAAGAAAGAAAATACCGCCAAAAAAACCTAACAAAATAAAGACAAAAAACGGAGAAAAAAAAAATAAACCAGAAAACTGGAATGGAAAAATAGAATTATGAAGTTCGACCACTTTTAGAGGATGGAAGTGGCTTCAAAAATGTACTAAGACCAATATTAGAATAAAACCGTCATATTATAAATGAAAAGAACGAACCCATGATAAAACAAAAAGAACTTAAAGAAACAGTACATAAGCAGTCAAGAAGACTTGTAAGGTGGTGCCCCAGAAAAAGATTTTGTAATTACCGAGATGATTAAATACAGAGGTTCAGTGGCAATATAAATAATACAATACTTTACAAGTCTTACCAAATAGCGAGTCCCCGGAGACTGGAACAACGCCCTAATAATCTTGCCTTTCAAAAATGCAACTAAGAAAAATTAGTGTACAATAGGCCTATTAGTTTGCTGTCAACCTTTCACAAAATATTTATAAAAATCATTACAGCAAGGCTAGTAATTAGCCAAGAGAGTAAGCGGGATTCCATGTAAGCTTTAGCACTCTAATAACACACTAGCTATTAAAACGCTTATCGAAAAAGCCAATGAGCGCAACATTACATTGTTTATTGTATTCATAGATTATGAAAAAATCTATCCAATAATACCCCATTCGATGGGGTAAACTAAGAAAAATTTTCTTCACCCTACTTTTTATACTACAGGATACCCTAATTTTTTTCTCAACACAATTTTCTGGTTAATTGAAACTATGTGCCTATAAAATGTTATTGTAAAGATAAAAAACTGATGAAGTAGAACTTCAGGTTATGACGTATAGACGCACAGATCGGATGGACAGAATGACATAAAACTATAAGTTTCTGGCTGGGTATAAAACGCTGAGAAGATCACCAGATGGACAATGAATATTGGACGTAATCAGCTTTTAGCAAACAAAGAAATGATGACTAAAATGCAAGAAAATATCAGTTGTTTTGCTCTAAATGCACTATTTGGGTGTTACAAACTATAAATATATTTGATGATGCATTTAACAGATGATAATATTTCGGAACTGAGCTTTTAGATTTAGATTTAGGATGCTTTATTTTAAAAAAAAATTAATCTTCAAAAATATATGAGCGCTATTCCATAGAATGCGTCAAAATCTAATTTAATATCTTCTTTGCTGGCTGATTGATTTTTACAACTTCGAGCAAATCGTTAACATAGAACACTACAAAGCAAGATTCGCGAAGCCATCAAAATTGAAAATAACGGCACTTTGAATAAGAGAAACGATGATGCACTTAATCGTCCTTCCACCTGGAAAAGTTTCCTTAAGAGGAACCAATATACCGGCACGACACCTGAACCTAGACTGACACTACCAACGAGGTTTGAAAAAGGGACGGAATTAACGCCATTCAAAGGTACAATCTGTGCTCGAGTAAAAAGCAAGCTGCTCATTGAATTTCTCCAATTGATCTACAACCAGCAAGCATAAAAGATGCCAAATAAGATTTCGATCTGGGAAACACTATATATATATATATATATATATATATATATATATATATATATATATATATATATATATATATATATATATATATATATATTAATGGGTACTGGATTGGAAAAACGCTCGGGTCCATCGAATTTTATTTTTAGTTTAAAGTTATTTTACGTGACACCGAAATATACAGGGTAGCTCAAGAAGGGGCTAGAATGTCATCGATATTTTTTCAATTGTAAATCCCATTTTTAATTTCGAAATCAGAAGAGATACATTTTTTTACATATGATACATACATATGTATGTGGTTACATGAGGAAATTGTCAAGAAAAACGACTGAAAAACTTTGGTACCATCTATATTAAATGTTCGAACTGTTCCTGGTCAACAATCTAACAAAAGCCAAGTTGTTGAATAAATTCTTTTTGAACATTGTCGATGACATCTGCTGTGATATTTCGTACATCTTGACGTAATCGAGCTTTAAGGACTTCTAAATTGTCAGGCTGCGTCAAGTATATTTTAGTTTTTAAGTATCTCCACAAGAAATAATCAAGAGGGGTCAAATTTGGTGATCTGCCTGGTCACTCAATTGTCCATCTTCTGCCTATCCAACGATTCTGAAAAATCTCATCCAAATAAACACGGACAGGGGCAGCATAGTGGAGTGACGCATCATCTTGTTAAAAAAAAAGGTCACGCTGAAACATATCGGGTTCTTTTGGGTCTAGATTTAAAGTTATTTAGTGCGGAAATGGTGACATCTTGAAGACATATCGATGAGGTGTTAGCTGCTTCTTAAGTTACCTTGTATATTTCAGTATCACGCAAATAAACTCTAAACTAAAAATAAAATTCGACTGGTTCAAGCGTTTTTCCAAAACAAACACCCATTAACTTTATAATAAATTTATCGGCAACTTTACGATAGCACTGCATGTATATATATATATATATATATATATATATATATATATATATATATATGTATATATATATATATATATATATATATATATATATATATATATATATATATATATATATATGTAATCGAAGGTTTTCGGGGATCCCGTGTATGTGCTGAGTCCCTGTCGGGACTGTAATATCCGACATAACATTTATTCCTTTTTTAGGTTAAACAATGCCGACTGAAGCTGAGCTAGACAAAACAGTAGCTACTTACTATGCTTCACTACCCCTACCTGCCGAGAAATGTTTGGCCACTTATATATGGATAGATGGTACAGGCGAAAGTGTACGAGGAAAAACCAAAACTTTAGATTTTATTCCAAAAACAGTAGAAGGTAATAATTGTTAATACTAGTTATATCGATAATTTGTTTATTTTTTTATACCTCGATATTATTAAATTTTTTATAAATAACAAAACATAATCACGCTTGTGGACCCCTTTTTACCCAGACTAACCGAAGTTGACTCTTTAATATGATTTCCTGAAAATTGTTTTAGTCTTTTAATTCATCAGCAAAGGCTTTAAAAAAAACAACATTTAAAATTAAATAGTACCAAAAGATTATCCTATTGCAGTTTGAATCACACAAAATAGAACATAAGCTGGGATTAGTGAATAAGTTTAAGCAATTTCGTCTTTTTTTACGTGATTTTAATTCAATCTCAGATAGAGCCTTTAAAATAACAAACAGTTGCAATTTAAGTACTAAAACTAATTAGATTCTCCCTGTTTAAAGGATATGATTTAGCTTTTTTATAGTTATTTCTGGCTTATCAGTAAACGATAATAAATGCCAAAAAATCTGTAGAGTTTTTGAAAAACATTCAAATATGTAGAAGCTCTACCACTACAACTCAATAGAATATGGTTTATTACTAAATTGAGATTGTGCACGATATTATATAAGTAATGGCTGTATTTCGTTGGTATTCTCGTAACTCAATCTCATTTTCACACCATTCCAAGGGTGATTTTGGCTCTAGTTAATGATTTTCAAGGTGACGATTTTTTCCCACCCCGGATTCGGTTCAAAGACCAAAAATATATGGGTCTGGTTCACTGCTTTGAATTTTTTTTTGTGGGGCTGTATATTTTTTGTTATATCTTGATGATGTTCAAAATAAAGTATTTATAAATCTTATACAATTTTTTAGCCTTTCCTAGATTTTGTTGCAATTTATATTTTTCAGCTCCACGCTTATTACGCTTGTCCATTGGCCAACTTTTTCATTTATAGTTCTTAAGACAAGCTAAAAATGAGTGTTCACGTTACAAAATTACTTATCAGACTACTTTCCCATCTTCCTTTATTTTTCTCCCTGTTTTATATAATTCAAATGTTAATTTAAATAAATAAAAAAAAACAGGAAGTCATACAAATATTTTTAGTCAATACATAGTAACTCATTTAAATTTTTTATAAACAAAGCCATAAAACAGTAGGGGATTTACAGAGCAGCCAGTGCTCTGAAGTCTGTCATGGGACCATAATAAATACGTATTAAAAGCATGAAATTTATATTCAAAACAAAATATTTACTTCAGTTTAGAACTTAATACAATACCAATATTCATCATAATATAACTCGATGTTTTTCCTCTCTTGCTGACTCATTTTTCCTTGCCGCCCGCCATGTTGCTTATCATCAAAAGAATGCCGATATGGGAATTTTCGTTTAACAAATTTGTCTTATTTTTTGTTATTTAATTTAATATTTATTGGAAGTGGATAAGTAGGTAATAATTATTTAAATCATTCATAAAAAAAGTCTGTGTATGCTCGAGCCCCCTTAGGCATTGGGCAACGCAACGAGCTGCTCCTGACTTGGAATATTTCCTACAAAAATATTGTAGCGATTTTTGTACAAAACAACTACTTTAAACTGCACTATTATTCGTTTAAAATATATTTTATTTAGGACTAAACGAATTTAAAAATAATTATAAATCTCCCAATTTATCTAGAATTTTTTGTCAGTATTTTATTTGCTGTCATTCATCATTAACGTGCGACTCACTTCTCACAACATTTAAACCGACTGGGTTATTTTAGTAGCATCTTTCTGAGCTGTCGCCACTTTTAAAATTCTGTACATTCAAGTCTACGAGGACAGGATTAAAAGTTTCTATTCTGGCAAGGAAAATCAAAAAATTATGACATAAATTTCCTTTACTTCTCTATATAATTTCTTTGTAAAGAAAATTTTTTGGCCACCGTTTCACCGTGGATAGAAAAATTGTTTTTTGATTCCAAACTTCTTCTAATTTTAGATTTTAAGAGCCAAATATAACCTTAAAATAATATTCACAGAAGAATAATATTTTTTCGCATTCGTAACATCTTAATTCAGCTCCTTCAGCACCCTCCATAGACCTATCAAGTCATAGACGACGGGTCCTATAGAACCGCGTTGATTCTCGCTTAGAAAAAGATAAAGCAAAATAAATCAGTAATACTTATTTTCTCTATGGGCCTCTTAGAAACCCCGTACGTGCAATACCTCTTTCCCTCGACGACCACAACAAACAACAAAAGAATATTTCATAATACTTTAAATGAGGGGTATTGTGCGTATGGAGCTCTTGGTTCCACCTACTACTGGCCTATTTCACTCTCTCTTCTAAGCAAGAACCAAAGCGTTTCTATATATACCATTATATATATATATATATATATATATATATATATATATATATATATATATATATATATATATATAGTATACGTCTATATTACAAGTAAGTTCGGTTTTCTTTCTTCGTCTCTCATGTTGATTGTGTATATCTGTCTCTTTTCCGAGTTATTCTGTCGTTATCGGGTAATTTTTTGGCAGGGAAAGCCTAAAACAGACCTGCCGTGTCTAAATCAGGGTGCATGTATATCGAATTTCTTTCTAAAAATGAGGGGTTTCATCCCTGTGCCAGCTTTGGGACTTGTCAGAGGGTTTCAGCTGACACCTTCCCAGACACCCTTGTCGTCGTACTTATTATAGG
This sequence comes from Diaprepes abbreviatus, assembly GCA_034092305.1. Taxonomy (NCBI): domain Eukaryota; kingdom Metazoa; phylum Arthropoda; class Insecta; order Coleoptera; family Curculionidae; genus Diaprepes; species Diaprepes abbreviatus. The sequence continues at coordinate 9,633,165 of JASJET010000129.1, forward strand.
ACCTGATATTTCAAGTCATTTCTGACCAGAAGCTAACGATAAGTTGTTGAATAATACGACAATATATATATATATATATATATATATATATATATATATATATATATATATATATATATATATATATATATATATATATATATCCGGAGGTATCCGTGAAAGCCGCATAAACATATATATGCCATCCGGCGGGAGGTCGGCGTTCAGTATTTGCATGCTTCCTTCTGATCTGTCCTTTGCACAGCCAGGTGCATGTCGGTATCCTGATGAGTCTAGTAGAGACGAAACATGTACCTCTGCCGTATCACTGTCGCGGGGAGGGTAAGTTTTGACTTTCTTCTCGGTATGGTGGTACAGGTAGGCCATCATCTCGATGGTGGTGGAATAGGATAAATTGTGTTTCTTAACAATTTGTTCAAACTGTGCAACCTCTAACACGGAAAGGATATGGTTGTAACGAAGTTTGCATTTACTGTTCGCATTGTACTTCATATATATATACATATATATATATATATATATATATATATATATATATATATATATATATATATATGCTGAAAGCGCGGAAGCGTTCTGGCCGGTCGGAACCAGTGCGCGGGCTCTCAGTTATTTACGTGTAAACCAAAACTGGCCGATTGTGCGGAGCCGAGTGGTCTGAACCGAACCGAACCAGTGGGCGCGCTGCTTAAAACAGGCGTTCCGCAAAGAATTTTTTAAGGTTTAGAGAGAGGCTTGTGTTCGAAGTGTAAATCTACCATGACTTATTAAATGGCTCTATAAGCGCTATCTCTAGGGAACTGTTCATCCCATATTCATACTAGTTGAGCTAAGTAAATATGCTTCAAGATACTGATTCTGCTAAAATTACATTTTTTTTTTAATTTTAGATTTTCCCATTTGGAATTATGATGGTAGTTCAACATACCAGTCCCTCGGCTCGAATTCAGACACCTACCTCTTTCCCGTCGCTATTTTTAATGATCCTTTCACCAGAGGCAACAATAAATTAATTTTATGTGACACCTATAAATATGATAAGTCGCCAACGGAATCAAATAAAAGGTAACTTTTTATTTTTACTTTTAATAAATTTAAATCAGAGCTATCTTATTAGAACTTGGTAAAAAAATAAATTGAATTTCTTATTAAAAAAGATTGTACAGCAATTATAAGGGTAATAGTTGCACTCTTACCCTAGCGCTTCTTATACACGAGTGTTAAATTTGTCTTTAGAAAGAGTTTTTCTCCTTTACGAAAGAATTTCAAAATATATTCAACGTTTAGGGCGGAGGTGACTAACTATAAATTTAATTGGATCAACATCAACTAATTTAGTAGTTATAATTCAACACATAACAGAAGGTATGGACAAATCTTATCACGTCGATGTAATATATTCTGATTTCCCTAAAGCATTTTTCTCTTATTTATTAAACTATAGATGGTTGAATTTTAGGACTTTAGGAGTAAATTTATTTAAATTTGACCTCGCTTAGATACAGTTCATTAGATATATTGCAATCTCCGGTTTACCATAGAGGACCTCCCTTTTAATATTTTTGTCATTTATCGCTAAAACATGAATACTCGTATTCATTAATAATAATAATAATTAATTTCCACGACCGAAATCTCGACACTAGCTATCTAAGATCAGATCATCTCCGCATCTAACAGGAGGCAGCCAATCCTTTACCGCATCGGAGTACAAGGAGAGGCACGATTCAGTCGCGAAGATCATCCATCAGAGTTGGCAGATGAATTCAAACTGTTGTAGATAGAGAAAGTGCTATACTATAAATACAGCTGGATCCTCTACTGAAGAATAACGAGTTCATGCTGTTCTGAACTGTTCTTACGGATCACACAGTTGCACATAATAGGTAAAACCTCATTATGGTGGGTAAAACATCCCAGCGAGCAACACTAATGGAAGTCGTCATCCCTAACAACATCAATCTAAGAAACAAGTAAAAATAAAAAATAACCAAATACAGAGACCTGAAGATAAGAATTCGCAGACAGTGGGGAATGAGTGGCGTCCTGACGATCCGAATAGTTCTGGATTCTGGAGGGATTCGATCTTAGCTAACACTTGTATAACATTATGCAGAAGACAGTACTATTTGGGACCGCTCCAAAGTTTATGGAAATGCAGAAGGGATATCTGCGTATATTTCGGATAAGTGAATGTTCCGTAAGCCTATAGGAGGATCATAATAATATCTTTTATTTGTGTCTAAACTAGAAATTGAACAAGTATAATAATGGACGACGAAATCTAGCATAGCTGTCATCTAAACATCTGTTTTTTCTAACTAAATCTGAAATTCATGTAAACCAAAAGTAAATATAGAGTCTACGGTTAGAAATATATAAATTCTAAAAACATTTACGTTCATATTTTTTGGTCCAGACGTTCTACTGATCTAAAAGATCCACCACACCTGACCATGCGTATCAATAATAAATAAGTTAATAGTTCTGTTGAAGCTGGCAACGTTCCTATGAGCTATGACATTGAAAACGGATAATGCCTTCTAATAATCATTATGGGGTATCAAAATGCAAGCGCTAAGCGGGATACAATTTTTTAACTGGTCAAATTTCGGAATGTAAAGAGGTAGTTACTCAAACACCCTGCTTTAACAAGTATTAAGTCAATGTTATGACCAAACAATTAAATGCATCAGAAGAATTTTCCAAAGATTTGATGAGACTAATTTCTGGAAGTTGCAGAACTCAGATTACATTTTAACAGGATGGTCGGTTTACCGTTTCAACTGATCTTTACGAACGTCATCCCACTACCCTTCAAGGTCAATAGCAGTTTGGATAATTCTAAAAAAACGAAAAACTTTATCAACCAAATATGATACCTTTTAGACTTTATCTAGTCCACAATTTACCATATATATATATATATATATATATATATATATATATATATATATATATATATATATATATATATATATATGTAATGCAGAAATACCTGAGAGAGAGAGAGAAAAATTAGCATTCCAGTTTTATGGAATGGTCAGCTTGTAGCCCTGACTTAAATCCTATTGAGCATTCATGGGAAAGGAAAGTCCAGCCTGGGATCCTGCTGAAACAGGCATCCCATAACCAAAAGATGAGATACTGTAGAAGTGGAACAACATCTCCCAAGAAACTGTTTATACCTTAATCAGGTCAAGAAAACTATAAATCCTAACTGCCGGATTCACTAATATGATTTAACTTTAAAACCGTCCTAAACTCATAACAGAGCGCTTAAACTAACAAGAGCAGCAATAAGTCCGGCAAGTTTTAAATCCGAAAAATGCAAGCATAAAAAGTAATTTTGTTTTATTACTGAACCGGCAAAAATGGAGACTTTTATTTATTTTCTCTATACAACTATTTCCTTCATACATTTCAAGGCTTTATCTTGAGATTTTTACCTTTAATATTCCTACATCAGGGTTTATTTGTTGACGTATATAATATAAATTATGACAATATTATAAACACAACAAAACTGACCGACCAGAAGATCTAAATTTCATGGGCACTAGATCAGGTTTAAGTCTTAAATCATCTTAGTGAACCTGGTTTTAAAACTTTGAGTTTGAACTTAAAATTGTTAGATCTCCATTTTTTGCCCGCCAGTTGCCAGCAACTGACAAATTCTGTAAATCCATTGGATAACTAGTGTTATAGAGTGAGTCTAGAGCATACGGAAAATTTCAGTGCTGTAATAGCAATGTAATTGACCACAAAGGTCAGATTATAAAACAGTTATTGCAAAAAAAATTATTATTATCAGCAAAGTTTAGGGAATTAAATAATACATTTTGAAATAATATTTCGATTGTTTCATAATAAATATTTTTAACATATGGTATTTGCACAAATAAATTAACTGATACTAAATAATATATTGAGTATTGAGTAAACCTTGTTTAACATAGTAACTTCTTTTGGATAAAGTATTTTTATATCCAGTGGGCAATTATAATATTAATAACAACAACAAATGTGATAAATAGTTTAAAATTTTTATAACATACGAAAATCTTCAAAGTAATTTTGGTTTTTAATATAATTTTAATATTAAAAATAGCTGCTAATCATATACAGCAAAAAAAAAATATTTTGACATTCTCATTTGTTTTATAGTGTTATGAAAATGTAACAGCTGCATAGACAAATTATTTAATCGTTTTTATGATTAATAGAATAATGTGTATTCTTTGCAAAATTAGCTTTTACTGTAGATTTACAGAAATAATGCAGTTAAATAGCACATATGAGAGACCATAATCTAATTTAATGAACAGCATGTAATAAAAAAATTGCGTAAATTAAAAAAACTAGACTCTATATTCAAGTCTCGACTTAAACAATTTAAAAAATATACAGGGTGGCGCAACAGTGTTACAAAACACCCTATCTCCCTTATTTTTTAAATATTTGAAGAAATATTTTAATAAAAGATGTAAAAGATGAAAATTTTGCAATTAAAAATATTTTCAATTATACGTGATATTTCGTGACAGCGTAGCGCTAAAAAATAGTTTTTTTAAATGGGATACCCTGTATATTTTTGTATACTTTGATTCTCCCAAGAACTATCCATAAAATAGCATATCTGATTTTATATTTTATTACGAAAATGCTAACTTTTTCAAAAAATTTGGAAAAGAACAAGGTTCTGTATAGTCAACTATATCTTTCAATCTACAGCTATTACAATACACAAGAGAAAGATAACTGTACTATTCAAGGTCTAAGCAATTATCTCATACCGGGGTGTTTGCCACAATATTGAGGGCGGAGATTCCTGAGGCGTATACAAACTCAATATGCAGGATAAAATATGTCGGATTAAAAAATTCCTTCAGTTTGAGCAATCTGAGGAATAGTTAACCGGTCAGATCGTAACAGATTACTGACTTTTTCAATATTTTCATCCGTGTTTAACGTGGAAGTATGACCCGGGGTGTGAATCATGTTCAACTTCTCTCGTGTACATAACATTCATTTCTATACACTTCTTTTATTAGAAGATAAGTCTCATTAGCAGTTTTTCCAAGTTTCATGTAAAATTTCACGACAATTCTTTGCTCTATTATTACACTTATCATTTTTTCAGCAAAACCAAAAAACAGCTCTTATACAATTGAAGGCCACTAGTAGACTGGTTTGTTTACAGACATGGGGAGCACTGCATTCCAAAAAGAAGGCTTCACACTCTACATCTATCGGTTGTTCGCCTTTGACACATGCTTACTTCTTCTGTAGAACCCTTAGTCTCGTTATTTTATAGCCACACCTCGTATTAGTGCCCGAAAATGGCAATTTTTCAATATCACTTGGTATTAACTAATAAAGCTATAAAAATACTGTTTACGTCATCCTTATATCTTTATAAATGATGTCTGTTCATCAATGAACGGGTATCCGGTACAAACTAAAGAATATCAGAAAAATCTATTTTCAAAGAAAACCTTGTGTAATGATTAAAAAATTTGGTAACATCTAGGAAAATCTGAGAAAGTAGATGCCCTGGATGGTATGGTCCAGAATTTAAAAGGTTGATTAACAAGAAAACATATTGTAAAAAAACTTTAAATGATCTGAGCTTCAGTTAGATTAATAATAGAACATTTTTCTGTTGTGCGTCGTGAGACTAAAGTTCAGATTGACATTTGTTATTTAAAGCTTGCCTGAAATAATGATCCTAAATAACATAAGAGACTTATGGGTCTTACGTAAACAATTTACGTAAGGGAAATGGCATTCAACGGATAACGAAATACGATAATAAGCAGCTGAACACTCCACATGATATAGTCGCAGCTTTTGCTCAACATTTTCAGTCATATTATTCTGATCATATTAACGTTAATTATTTAGATGTCAACTCCATAATTGCTATTGTACATTTGCAATCTTATATATTTAATTTGGACGAAGTTTAGAACAAGGTCGACCCGTTAAATTTTAAAACGAGCTTGGGCCGGATGAAGTATTGGCACAGTACATAGTTTTCCTTGCACCTCATCTATACCACATTTACCGAAATTTATTTAATATTAAAATATTCCCGTCAGGATGAAAACAGTCTACCTTAATCCCTATTTTCAAGTCTCGTGGCCATAATCATGTTGATCGTTTTTCAGTGATTTCAATTTGGAGTGTGCCATTTTGTAATGATCTCAGTGTTATTTTCGATATTGGGTTTTTTAAAGAGAAACTGTCGAATACCCAAGGACTATCCAAACACTTTATAACAGCTTAGTGAGTAGTGTCTTGGAGTATGTTTGTATTATTTGGGCACTTAAATATCAGTACCATGTGGATAGACTTGTAAGAGTACAGTCAAAACTTGTGAAATTTTTCCATACAAACACCAATTTCCATACGAAAATTTATCGCACGAAACTTGGTCTTTATTGGTAGGTCTCCCAAGTTTAGAAACAAGTAGAAAAAACTATTATTTGTTATTTTTATATAAGCTGGTTCATAATTTGATTAATTGTGAAGTTAAAGAATGCAAGAAGCTTTTAGGGTTGCGGAGGAAACTAGAGGATCTCAGTCCCATTATCCTACACCACTTTCCCAGGAAGTTAAATGTCTGGGGGTAATCTTGAACTCTAGACTGACCTAGAATAAGCATGTGGAAAAGATAACAAGAAAATGAATGTTAGAAGATTGCGCAGAAAAATATGGGGTCTCTCACCAAAGATGGTGCATTGGCTATACATCAGTGTGGTGAGACCAGCGATTAGATATGCAACCTTGGTATGGTAGCCGAAGGCAATGCAAGGAACAGCTATGACCAAACTAGGCGGCATAAAGAAGGGCGCCTATTTGAGAATTACGAGAGCTATGAAATCAACCCCAGCCTCAGCAGTGGAGTGCATCCTAGATCTACTTCCACTATATTTAGGAATTCAAGGAGAGGCAAGAATGGGCCTATATGCAATAAAATCAGAGGCCCTAAGTTGAAAATGGACCTAGACCACATGATCTTTGGCTACCGCTACAATATACCATTCGAGGTCTCTATAGAGGATCGAAGAGTAAGCAAAAAAACCGAACCGGAGTTTTCTTCTGGGATAATTATCTGGTACACTGACGGTTCAAAAACCAAAGTAGGTACCTGGGCTTGGATATATGGACTACAACCAAGGAGAGAAATTGCTTTTCCCTTAGAAAAATACCCAACAGTATTCCGGGCAGAAATATATGCAATTTTACAATGTGCAGAAGAAATAAAAAAGAGAGCTTACAAAGAAAAGCAGATTTACATTCATTCCGACAGCTAGGTATCCCTGAAGACACTTAAGTGTCAAGAGGTATCATCTAGATTGGTTTGGGAATGTCAGAGTGAACTTATAACTCTGACACATGACAACAGAGTTATGTTAAAGTGGGTACCAGGCCACGAAGGCATACATGAAAATGAGAAAGCTGATGAGTTGGTGAGCGCTGTCTCATCAACTCAATATATTGATCCAGAACCGGTTCTTGATGTGCGGCACGAGAAACTGTTAAACATTGCATCAAAAGAGAGCACAAAAACCACTGAATAGCCAGACAGGGATTGAATTATAGCAAACTATTAATTGGAGATCCTGACACGAAATTAGCACATAAATTACTACAAATGAGCAGGAATCAATTAAGAGCAATCACAGGCATACTAACGGGACACATTGCCGTCGAGGTTCACCTGAATAAAATTAAGCTCTACAATGGTGATCTCAGCTGCAGATTATGTAGTCAAGCTGAGGAAACGGTAAAGCACATCATATGTGATTGCGAGACACTAGATTGGAAAAGACAACAAACCTTCGGGTCAGCAAATTTGTAACCGAATAAAACTCAAATTTACTCCTTAGCAGATTTGTACAGATTGGTGCAGGAGACTAAGTTAACAGAGTGGCTATAAATCAAGGTTGAGCACAATAGGTCTACATTAGCCGCAATGATCTGGCTCCAGGACAGACCCATGATATGGAAAAAAATTGTGAAAAACTTCTTGGCCAGCTTAATTTTATAGTACCCAGTAGACATACTCGACAACGAGTTATTTGCTGCACCGAATAAATTAAGGTTCGAGTTCAAGTTTTAATGAATAGAAAAGAATAACTAGGTAACTGTAAATCTATATCACCAATATTATCCTTGTATTAGGTTTATTTGGAAATTCTTCTTACATGTAAATAAATGCAGCTCTATTATTCAAAATTCCTACTTACTTTATGTGTACCTACAGAACTTTTCTATTAGATTCAATAATATATTTATCCATTTTAGAGTTTCCTGCCTTCAAGCTATGGCAGCTGCCAAGGACTTTCATCCATGGTTTGGATTAGAGCAAGAATACACCCTCTTAGACTTGGACATGCAGCCTTTTGGTTGGCCGAAGCATGGATTTCCAGCCCCTCAAGGCCCATATTATTGCGGAGTAGGGGCTAATAAAGTATACGGTAGATCTGTCATGGAATCCCATTACAGAGCATGTCTATATGCAGGTATTAATATTACTGGAACCAATGCTGAGTGTCTTTTATCACAAGTAAGTCTTATTTATATAATTTTAAATATTAGTAAATCTCAAGAGAGATTTATGTAATATTCACAGAAATATTATTTTTAGTGGGAATACCAAATCGGACCCTGTGAAGGAATAGATATAGGTGACCATGTATGGGTATCTAGATACATTCTCCATAGAGTTGCCGAAGATTTCGGTGTCGTTGCCTCTTTTGATCCTAAACCAGTGGAAGGAAATTGGAATGGTGCTGGAGCTCATATGAATTTTTCTACTAAAGCTATGAGGGACGACGGGGGGATTGCGTAAGAAACTTTGCATTAATAAAAGTGTTCATTGATTTCCCTTGTTTATCGTCTATTGGCGATTTGTATAAAAAGAATAAATTGCTTTTATTCAATGTTCAAAAATTTTATTATTATTGTCACTAATTATTATATTTTGTCCGTAATATTCCTAATATTTTTGTTCTTCATTAAAATCAAAAATTTTTATAATACCTTATTTCTTTGTTTAATTGAGTGTATAATAGCAAATGTTATCCATTGCTTGATCTTTTGGTCTACTTATATCCAATATTCTACTCAATTGTATTTTTCTTTAATTTAAGATTTTTTGCTATTAAATTTTTAGTAGCGATTTCTATATCATTATTTGTACTTACATTATCTCGATCTTACTCAGACAGAAAAACATTAACTCCTCTATAATTAATTTTCGTAATAGTCTTTGTAACTAATATTACGGATATTCGTAATTCATTTATTTCATTGCTTTAATAGTACCAAAGAATCGGATAATCTGCGAGTTCAAAACCCAGAATGAAGGATAAGTATTTAAGTGGACTATTTTTAATAAAAATGATAATATCATCGATTTGATTAACATCACTCTGATTATAAAACCTAATGACATATCATCAATATTCTAAAAATGTCCTCCAATCTTCCATGTCTCACTCAAGAGAATAACTTCACCGAAGAATAATATATGAAGCAAAAGTTGATAAAAGTTTTTGTTTATACTTTCAATATTGAAGTATTACGTTTAGTTTGTTAGGGAGATTGAGAGCCAAGTAGCTCCTGTAAGATCCCGATTTCTTGTGAATTACGAACCATTATTACAACACATTATCTTGTTTCTCAAAATATTTGTAAGATACGCACTGACATGATATATATTTTCTTTTTAGGGACATTGAAAAGGCTATTGAGAAGCTTGCCAAAAATCATCAAAGGCACATCCAAGCTTATGACCCACGCGGGGGAAAAGATAACGAGAAACGTTTAACTGGAAAGAATGAAACTTCCGACATTTATACTTTCAGTTCAGGTAAATATATATATATATATATATATATATATATATATATATATATATATATATATATATATATATATATATATATATATATATATATATATATATATATATATATATATATATATATATTAATGTTTCTTAACTGTTGGTTTTTATACAATGAAGGCGTATAAAGTCATTATTTAAAAAACAATGGGTTCAAAAGAAAGTGTGCTATAATCAACTTTGATTTTTTAAATAATGACTTCCAATTTTTTTACACTTTTAGATTCCCTGCAAAATTCAGCACATTTTTTCTGTTACATATCCTATACCCAAATGTAACTGTTCTCGATTTATCAACAGTTAACTGGTTTAATAACCTGTTCCTTTGTCACATTTTATCAAGTCGTCACTTTGTGTTAATTTTAACTGAAAATGAAACTTAGACACAGAGGATAGAAATTCTCATGATAGGATATGGCGATCGGCTAAGAACCTAAAAAAAAATATCCTAATCCTCCGCCAATTTTACAATCGGTAATGACTAAAATTGAACAGAAATTTCGTCGACTTGGTCATGTTTGAGATGCTCCAATAATAACGCAAACAAGTGTATTAAAAGAGGGGCCGCCGAGGTCTCCAGACTTCTTTTTGTAGCGTTACCTTATTGCCTCCTTTCTTTTTCTAACTGTCAATCCAATAATTGGCAACCGCTCAGCTAGCTGCTTCCCCAGGCTGTGAAGGACGCAACCAAGATGCGCGACAGTTTAAACAGGAAATGGGGTCCCCAGTGTTTAAAAAAAAAATGCGAAACTGGTACTTCCTAAACAGCCAACCTAAACCAAAAGATTATTCGATGTTCAGAAATCCATGGATGCTCACCTAACCTAGCATTTTGAAGTTAAGAATCCAAAGCAAATACAGACAAGCTATTTCAGAAGTACCATTGTGCATTTTAAAATAAATATTGTTGGAAAGTTTGAAAGTATAGCGATAATAAATAAATAAATGAGTAAATGTACTCGTTAACCCTTTATCTGAGTCAGAAATCTAATGACAACTCGTTATTTAATTACCTAAACTCTAATGCAGGACTTATCACGTTCATTGTGCACAGTGAGACACAATTTCGCAAATTATAAATCAGAACTTATATACGCATTATCAACCGAAGGAATTACAAACTTGATTATAAATATGCTTTTTAACAAAATGAAATTATAGTTTGATATTAATTATCTTAAGTTAAAATTAATAAAATAGTATCAAAGTATTTTAACAATCTATATAAGAACTAAAGAACTTGAGATTCAAATGTCGTGGTACCCCTTGATCTAACTACAGGTAGGTTACAGGATTGGCAGAAGAGCGCTGTATCCACACAGATCCAGACTGAGTTCCCCCTCGGAATTTCACAGTTAGCAATATAAATAAAAACAGGAAACAATCAGAAACAAGAACCAAAAATAAAAATAAGAAACTAGAAGAAAAAACCATCGAGCTGGAGGGTTTTAGATTCCGGAGGCAACATGCTTTCTATCGAAAATGACCAACGACGTGAATGGTCCCCAAAAGAGTGTTAATAAATCCTAGTTTCCACCGCACTAGACACAGAATCCAACAATACCAAACTGCATGCAACACCATAAACCACTGAGGAGTTTAACGGGACCAAACGATTCACTTAATCCCTTTTCAGATGGAGTAAAATCTCCGAAAGTGTCTTAATGCTCACACGCCGTCGCTTTCCAACTGTTATTTTATAAAAGAGCGATTTTCTCCAACAACAAATTAAAAAATGCATTAAAAAATGACTGGATATCGTACATGCCTGTTACAATATCGATTAAAATGATTGACATCGCACGCTATCCAACCAATCGTGCACGAATCCGTGGATCAACCATTGACTAATTTATGCATTCCTTGACCCAACAAATAGTATAGAATGGCGAATATCCCCTGCCTAATACTCTGTTACATCCTATTATCCTACTGTAATTATACAAAAACGAATACCAACATCCCTTTAGTGGGACGTCATACTGCGTGGTAACAAAATAATTCTTAAATCTATGAATGACAGTCTTATCAGATTTGACTTTACGAAATGTGAGAAGGAGACCGGGAAATAATTCGCATCTTCTTTTAAGAAAGCATAAATATTGTTCACGTTTTACATTCTACAGTTTTTAAAGGCTTTAAAGGGATCAAACGTTAAGGACATATAGAAATATACAATACAGGAATCCATAATACTATCAAGCTTCACTGCTACCCAGAAAAAGGTTCTACACTAAACCAATTGACATAGAAGACTTAAAGAATCGGATTATTCAAGAAATACAATATAGTTAATTATTATAGAAGTAGTTATAAATCTTCAAAATGAATTTATAAATCACTTAAATTTGTTACGCTTATTTCATAATTTACAATTTTGGTTATAAACTGTGGCTGTTAATTCCAATGTTATTCCTACACAATAAGGTTTAGAATCGTGTGCAGGACATTATTTTTAAATTTGCATCCCCTACAAATTATTGATAATACAGCTCAGGGGGGTTTCAATCTAAATTTAGAAACGTAGATTTAGAAAGAAACAGTGTGTGTGCAAAATAAAAGTTAGAAAGGTCAATAAAAAATGTATTAACAATAAATGTTGAAAATGGTGATATACTAAAATGAAAATGACATACTAACACGTTAGTACCCTTAACCTGAAAACACAATACGTGTCGTCATGGGTATAAAAAAAACAAAGAATTCCTTTTGTATCAAACCTGTAGTATGTCAAAATGTAAATCATCTAACTTTCTATAATTTTTTTTTTAATTAAGACATTTAAAAATCAAAGTTCACAACAGCAAAAGATAATAAGAGGATGTTATAATAGTAATAAACAAGAGAAGAAAGTTTAGAAAGTTGGTCAAACATTAGCCAAAGACCACGAACAATGCTACATTTATAATAAACACCTGATGATAAAAGATATAATACTTAAGAGAAAAATTAGATAAAGCCTGTTGTTTTAAGGTAATCTCTGATAACGTATTTTAAGAAAACTTATCTTCTGCAAAGACACGATAAAATGTAAAGGATAGCCGAGCTCTTTGAATTTGACACAATCTAGCAGGTGGAGCTAAAATTCCACTTCCAGAGGTATTGTAAATAATGAATTTACTCAAGACTTTACGTCCTTATTGCATACAACGATTTAATGTGGCACCAACTGATATCGGGTAGAGCAGTCATCTGAACGAATTTTTATAAAAGTTAAATACTATGGAAAAGAACTATTAAAATATGTAATAGAATATTTATTTCAAATATTCATTTACATACACGTATTTAATAGTTTATTAATACACTTGATGAATGCGTCGGTAAATTTATTTGAATCAAATTTAAAAAAATAATTAGGGCCAGGTCAGCACGAAATGAACTCTCCATATGACAAATCGACTTTCACGACATCAACAAAGTTTACATGGAGAAAACGAAAAAGTGTTTATATGTTTTGAATAATATTTAAAAGTTTTAAATATATTGAACTTAAATAATATACTAAACTACTGTTACGATTTTCAAAGATTTTTTCCTTTCGAAATACACGAACTCCAAGGTTTTTTTTTAATTACTCTATTTCGTCCACTGCAGCTATGGCAATTCGGCTAACTTTTTTCCACAGGTTTTATCTCGCTACTTTCGTGGAGTTTTACACGTCTTTCAGGTGCGAAAGCTTGTATGAAGCTTACAGATAATCGGGTATGTTCCTCCGAAAGTTCCTACTTTAACAATTTTTTTGGTCGGTGGCAAGCACTATCACACAAAATTATATTGATTATAAAGACACATCTCAGGACTTTTCCATTTTCCTATTACGCAGGACCTTTTTTGTCAGCCACAAGCCACTTCCTCAGCAAATATGGCTTCACATGCATTTATTGAATAAAAATAAAACGCAAAACGAACAGAGGTTTTAGGCCTCATCATTAACACTCCTCGGATTTAGTAGAATTTTTCCCAAACAGCCACTAAAATTCCCTTCCGATAATCACACCTCACACGTATCTTCCCATCAATATTAGGGATGATACTCGACCACTATTTGATTGGAATAAATCCCGGAAACGAACTTCTTCTTTCCCCGTCCTGCGTTTACACCCTCCAAGTCCAAGAACCCATCGGTTTACACATTAATCGGGTTTGAGAGACCGTTTTCTAAGATAAAAAATCCAGAAGGATACTTCATCTAAGAGAGCTTGGATACTTTCATCATCCAATCAGGATGTTTGATTACGTGTGTGACCTACTATAACAAAAGTCATTTGTGGCATGTGTTACTGACATTTCAGACCAATCGTTTTGCTTAAACTGCCGGATGCACAGTTAACCGCCCGCCGCATATATATATATATATATATATATATATATATATATATATATATATATATATATATATATATATATATATATATATATATATTTATACATTTACTTTAACCGCATAAAGGAACAATTTGTGTAGAACACAAAATTTCATCTAAAAAGTTTAGGACTCATTCCGCTACAAGCGCTTCCCTTACACCATACATTTAGCCCAGACCTCGCCTTCATCCCCAAAAGACTAAACCACATTTTTTTCTTTACTTTTCACAAGAGCGCACCAGCATACGTGTTGATAATTCAGCGACTAAGTTTAGGGTTTGTTTGAAAGTCGTAGACAATGTTGAAGAGTGACTAAAATGTGGTTGTCGGACTAGCATTGTCTTTATTTTTATTTATTTTTACGACGTTTCGATTAGGTTGTATCGTTTATCAAGCATAAATTGATAGAGTTTATACTTGATAACGATTAGAGAACCTAATCGAAACGTCGAAAAAATAAATAAAAATAAAGACAATGCAAGTCCGACAACGACATGTTAGTCGACTAAGTTTACGGTTATGCTGTTGCACTTGCTTTTGGTTTAGGCTATCTAATCCTGAAATATACCCAAACTTTCCACGCCCTACACCCTTTTTTGCAACCCTGAAGAGGTTTTGCATGTTTTTCAAGTTCATGAGATCTTGTTAGAGCCTTTGGATAATTGAAAATATACTCCAAAAACCTCTATTTTAACAGCAATCTTTTATCATCATTATCATCAACTGCCGAATGTCAAGTTGATCATCCATTACAGTTATATCCTTCTTTTTTAACACATAAAAATTCGATTTGTATGACAAAAATTACCCCTTTCTCTGAAAAATAGGCAACCACCTACGCACAATCTTTCCTCTATGCATAGTATGACCGTTGCTTCAACGAGCATTCCCACCTTATATCCCACAGACAGTCCAGAGTCCCATTTTCATCTACCACACAACAAGGATAACCTATTTATGTCAAAATAAAATATGTAATGTAATTTATTTTAATTCATTAACCTGAAACATCATTACAGTTGACATATTCTTCTTTATGATTATTATAAGTTTTTAAATATTTTTTTCCATGTTAGGTGTGGCAAATCGAGGTGCTAGTGTAAGAATTCCCCGAGGATGTGCAGCAGAAAAAAAGGGTTATTTGGAAGATAGAAGACCATCATCCAATTGCGATCCTTATTCTGTTTCTGAAGCCCTAGTAAGAACATGCTGTTTAGATGAATAACAAATAGAATTTAATCGTTTTAAATATATATTATGATTATATTTTAATATTACCTCAATCTTTTTTGCCCTTATATCGTTATATTTTTATACTGTTAATTACTTTACTATCGATTTTTTTTATAAAATGTGTATGTGTAATTTGTGTTTAAATGAATAAACATTAAATCAAAAAAGCTTATTAGCTAGGCTATTATTCAACCTAAATAAACATCTAACAGAAATTCTGTTACGAAGTATTTTTTTAAAATTGTATTTAAAGTGTAACTATGTAGTCAAAATTCTCTGTGATATTCTAAAAACATTTCTTAATAGAGACTAGCTCTTAGATACGAAAAAAGAAAATGCAAAGGCTACATTTGCAACAGAATTTTTAGCATGACACAAAGAAGTCTGGTAACCGAGATCAGATGGGAATCTAAACTCCCGCAAATCAATTGACTGCAAGGAAAACTTGCTCTCTTTGATTAAAATAATATATTTTATTTATATCAATTTTTGGTACCCTGATGAGGCAATTTAATACATAGTGCAGTCTCAAAGCAAGCCGGAGAGAGGCAAAAGATAAAATCGAGGATGATCTCGATTCAGTACTCAATGGATGTCACTATGATACTTGTATCTTCAGTTGCTGATAAACTGTTAACTTAGTTACTAAATTGTTATATTGGCACTAAATTTTAACCGAAAAATTAATTATTTATGTGAAAAATTTTATTGATTTTAAATTTTTATTGATTAAAATTAATGGTCGAATATGTCGCATTGTGAAAGAATTAATTCACGAAGCCACCAGACACAAATTGTTTCTGTGTGTATCCAGCTCAATCATTCATTTCGCACAAATGGCAAGGCTGCAGCAAATGCAGATTTTATGTATCTACAATGCGTAATTTCTGGTACAACGTATTGAATATACGAACTGACAGTGATATACCTCTCAATACAAACATCCAATAACCAGAACATAGGGAATACGTCAGCAATAAAGTAAGCTTAAAAGCGGTATTTAATTTTTTTTTCTAATCGCCGATTTAAATTTATAGAAACTCTTTACAAAGTAGGAAAATTATTTGTGGCATCGTCCAGCATATTGCATGACCCAGAAATGGAATTTTTTGGTTGCATTTGGCCGTTTTGCCCACTATTTACTGCTGTCCAATATTGGTTAGCTATAAACGTATAAATAAAACAAGTTATTAGGGCTTACCAATATTACAAACACTATTTCGGGATTCAGGAGGAGCTGCTATCTAACAGATCAGATCAGGCCTCTGATTTTCCAGGTATAATATCACTGCGCTCGTGAAATTAATCACGTAAAGGTTTTTATTAAATTAAGCGAAACAAGTTTCTCAAAACACTTAAATCTACTTAACAAGAATATATAAAAATGAAAATTATTTACATGAAAAACTCTTGTCCAAGGTCTCCAAGAGGGCAGGAAACATTCGGGATAAAAGCATTTTCGGGCCCCCTAAAAACACCAAAAAAGGGTATACGGCCAGTCTGACCCTGCACCGGGACCTTTCAAAGTGTTTCGATTCTGGGAAAATTATTTCGGCTGCCCCCCCCCCTCTATTCTAGGATATTAATCAATAAAAAAATGCAATCACGAAAAACACCTACTTAAATTGTTTAAACAAAACAGTACTAAAGTAAGTTGCCATTTTCCCAGGTACAGTGAAACGGAATTTTACCTTAACTTTCCCGAAGATAAATAAAACCTTCTTAAACACCCAGGTTATAGGCGTCGAGTAACTTTCTCTAACATATTGCAAGACGTACCGCCTCTAACGAATCCCAGATCGTAACGGACGTTATAACCTTTTAATAAGCAACACTGGACTTACTCGCCCCGAACTCCGCTGTTACCGTCAATACTCTCCCAGTCAAGATGAGTTCCGAATGTTTCGATCTTTTCTTAGTAGAGAGCATTAGCCATTCTATATTGGATATTTCAATTGCGATCTTAAATTCTAATGTTTTTTATACAAACGGGGTAATAAAACTGTTCTACATCTTCCTATAACTAAAAGAAATTGATAATAACTGTAGGTAAAACCCATTCAATCTTATAGTTATTTTGGAGGTATCCAATTCGTGCTTTCTTGTGAAAAGGAAAAAGGTCATTATACGGATCCTTCGTACATATAATCAAACGAATATATTACATTATAGCGAATTTATTTGATTGTTCTTTTGTTTCCTAATAATGAAAAAATTATTCAATTTATCATTCTAGGTGGTTCAGGCAATATGGTGCTAAATTAATTTTTTTCTTTAATGATTCTCTTTGCCTAGGATCAATTTTTCAGCTGGAAACAATTTTTGCGCAAATCTGTCTATCAAGATAAAATTAAAATTATTTTCTTTTATATTGTTTGCCCTTTCCTTCAAAACTGGCTCTTTCATGCCACTGTTCTCCAATAATTTTAAATAAAAAAAAACAAAAAGTAAAGATCTTAAACAGTTTAGTTTCTTTCATATTATATACATGATTGCTTATTATTTAAAATAGTTGTTTTTACTAACACCAGATTTGTTTCACTTTGTAATAATATCATGTTTGACAAAAAGAACACATCCTGTACTTGTTCTAAAAACTGTAATTAATTTACCTGTCTTGGAATCTCATTAGTATTAAAGAAGAGTAAACAATATGAATACCGAACATTCATGTAATAATTACTAAAAATAACAGCATGGTAAATATAAATTTTCTTGTTTCGAAATTTTGTTTTTAAACTACGAACTACAATTTTATTAAATATATTATTTTATTATTAAGCTCGCATCAATTCACCAATACAAATATGACTTTATAACAAACAAAAAAATTCAAAAATACAAGTTTTTCTTCAACCCAAGGCTTTTTCTGCTTTAATAAGTTCCGAAATACCATCATACATTTCCTTTAGACACTGGAACTCCGTTAAGCCTAGTCTTCTCCTATTTGACAAATCGTAAATGCCCTCGGGAGAATCGCTATGTTCTCCTGCTGCTCCTCTAATCTGCAGATGGTACTTGTCGGCGAGTTCTTTGAATTTATCCATGTTTGAGGATAATTTCGGTACTTTGATGTGAACCGAGGCTCGTATAGTTGTACCTAAATAATAAATAATTAATAAACAGGCCAAAATATATTTTTCATGCAAAACCCTCAAGTTATAGCTGAGAGATTCTTTAGAATATAATCGGCGAAAATTCTTAAATATCTAGGTCTATCTACCTTTTATCATTATTCCTACAAATGCAGATATTTAGAGCAGAGATATATTTGAAAGATCGGTGGTGATGAAATACAATATTTCTGTCGTTCGGTAAAAATCAGTTGCTATTGTTAAAACCTATATAATAAATTACTATTGACAGAATTTGTCAAAACCGCCTTCAATTAAAAATAATTTTGCTGATATGCATTTAATTTATGGTGAAGAGCTGTCAAATTCTTCGAAGGCAAGAAGACTTTATGCTGAAAGATTTTCAGCTCGAATATTGCCAAGTCCAAAAACCTTTCAAAGAGTTGGTCGAAGCCTAAAGGAAACGGGTAAATTAGAAAATAATTAATAGTTAAAAAATTAATTTTTTGCATGTTTTATTTAGGGTCATTTTTGCCGCGACGTAGTGGTGAGAGCCCTTCCAGGAGAGCACGAGACCCTCACGTAGCGAAACAAATTTTGCAAAATATTGCTGACAGCCCTTCAAATAGCATAAGAAAGCTCGCGACACAAAACAATGTTACAAAATGGATTGTACATGAAATCTAACACAACAGTTACTTCACCCGTACCACGTTGAAAAAGTACACGCTATGTTTCCGGATGATTTTTCTGCAATACTTCAATACTCCAGCTGATTTATACATCAACATAACCTAAATCTAAATTTTTCTAACCTTATTTTGTTTACGGTAAGGCCGCTTTTACAAGAGATAGCATAACATATATATAACAATTTATATTTTTGGGCTGATGAAAACCCGCACTCTAGCTGAAAGCTAGAGGCGGCATGAGCAAGCAAAATGCCAAGCTAGCCCCTATGCCATAGAGTAGGGGTGGATATTTTTAAAGGGCGCTCTGAATTTTAGCCGGGTAAACACGTTGTTGCTTGGGTCAAGCCTTCAACTCAGCTATCAGATCGCTACAAAATATTAAAAATAAAAAAAGGTAATGGATTCCAAAAGATACCGGAAGCTTATGGTTTAAATGAAACTTGTCAAGTTTAATATTAATTCTACTCTTTATTTACTGATAAAAAGACTTTTCTGTCCCTAAGGGTGCATTGAAGTTTTGTCTCTAAGGGTGGACTGATATTCTGTCCCTAAGGGTGCATTTTTTTATGTTCCTAAGGGTGGATCTAAGCTTTCTTGTGCCCAGAGGGTGGATCTAGACTTTCCTCTGCCCAGAGTGTGGATCTGGGTTGTTCTTCGACCCAGAGAGTGGACCTGGGTCTTTACTCTACCCAGAGGGTGGATTGGTTATTACTCTACCCAGAGGGTGGTCCCCGATGTTTTTGGGGTTTCGACTGATTCCTTCGTTGACACGTGCAAAATGCCCAAAATCTTCAGGTCTTCAGGTTTATCCCGGTAAAAAAAAACATAACTGCTAACCGGGCAGAAAATACGGCACACCAAAACTCAACAAAATTATTAGAATAATTTTCTACTTTCCATCTCAGAATCCCAAAAATTTCTAAAAATTAAGATGGAAATCTGCAGCAGCTTCGGCCGAATCAAACCAGGAAGAAATGAAAAATCAAGGCAAAACGGCCTTGGTTGTGATTAGCATTAGTAGCTTTTTAGTTTTTCGTATAAAAACCGATTTATTTCAAAAATCGTCAGTTTTATTAAAATAAAGACTGCTTTTGTTAAGGAGGAATGACCAAGGTATTTGAATAATCAGTTTGACATCTTCAAAAATTAAGCCCAACGAGTTGGCAGCAAGTCCGTTCCTGACTTCTCTGATGATCTAAAACATCTACTGTAGTATGGTTTAATGAGTCTTTATGACCTCTATAAAATATTAAAATTTCATTAAATTATACAAGTCGGTTCAAAATTTAGAGCCGATAAGATAAATCGCTGGGTACCCATTTAGGGCTCTGTATCTCCGTGAAGGGGCACTTTAGGAATTTTTTTTTCTAACAAAGTAGGATTATTTTGACCTCCTCTGTATGCTCCGGAGAAATTAGGAGGTACTTACAGGACAGCCTATATAGAAACTCGATTAGCTAATGACCTACCTTAAAAGTGAATATTTAGTTAACTTACAACTGCATTTGCCAATCTAAGTCGATTATTCTCAACAGATTAGTTTCAAAATTTTCAGTTACGATATTTCTAGAACTTAGTTGTGTTGCCTGTAATGCTCTGTCGAAGATCAAATATAATAAATATGTAAATGGGCTCCTTGAAGGTAACCTAAAGTTTTTTTTTTCCATTTCTTTAAAATAGTAAACATCCGTAAATAGAATTTTTGTCAATTATATGATTGATAAAACACCGACAAAATTATACTTTTTAGTACACGCACGTGCATCTGTTTCCTAGTAAATTAAACAAATACTAGCAATTATTATTGATGATAATTTGCCAAAATTATTTAGACTTTTGTCTAAGTAATTATTCGAAGAATATGTTTCAATGTTAATGACGAAATATCTTATATGGTTCGTCATTTCTTGCCCTATAATTTTATCATGTTTGGCCTACTAATGTATATCTGGCCGATATACAAATTAGAATCGGCGCCATTTTCGACATCGACGTATATTTTATAGCTGAGTTTTATCGTATTGAATCCACTGCACCGATATTTTTTACCGTCCCAGAATTTGCGTCTAGTCGCTATTATAAGATAAAGTAGATAAAGCAAAGAGGTGTGATAAGGATCTTCTTCTCTTCTTCTTCTTCTTCTTCTTCTAGGTAGAACCAAGTTCTGTTATCTACACAATGCCTCATTGATCCTCGTTTGAGGTCGAAATTCAGCTGTCTCTCCATCTTTTGGGGGGCCGTCCAGGCGGCCGTTTGGTGTTTGGTTTCTCTCTCATCATGGTTTTTGCTAGTCTGTCATCGTCCATTCGTTCCAAGTGATCTCTCCACTGCCTACGACGGTTTCGAACCCACTTCACAACATCCCCCACTCCGCTGTCCTCGCGTATTTTTGCGTTTCTTATTCTATTTCTTAAACTTGTTCCCGTGATCATTCTCAGCCTTTTCATTTCTGTGGTTCTCATAATTTGTTTTGTCTTTGTTGTTTCATTTCTTGTTTCTGTGCCGTAGGTCAGTATCGGTCTTACATAGACCTTGTAAATTCTTACTCTGCTCTCAACCGTCATATGTTTATTGTTCCAGATTATGTCTCTTAGTTGGCCTGATATCATGGCCGCTTTCTTGGCTTGTGTGCGTACTTCTTCCGTTACTGCCCTGTTACTTGTTATATGTGCTCTCAGGTATTTAAACTTCCCAACCTGTTCGATATGTTTGTCATCACCATTAGTTTGCATCTTACCGGTTCTTTTTCTATTACCATTGCTTTGGTTTTCTCCACAGATATCTTCATATTATACTGTTTGGCTGTTCGATTGAGATGGAAAAGCATTCTTTGTAAGTTGTCCTCGCTATCTGCTGTCAAGGCAACATCATCTGCAAAGCGTATAATCTGAACGGTGTTGTGTCCCATTGGGTACCCAATATTTGTGCTTTTTACCTCATCAATGATTTCGTCCATGAATACATTGAAAAGTGTTGGACTTAGGCTATCACCCTGTCTTATTCCTATGGATAGTGAGATTTCCTCTGTTAGAGTGTTATTTGTTTTAATTACCATGGTGTTTTTGGAATTCAGTTCGTATATTGTGCGTATGATTGCTTCGTCTACTTATTTTCTTCGCAGTAGTTCTGATATGTGTTCCAGTTTGACTCGGTCGAACGTTTGTGTAAAGTCCACAAAACAAATGAACAGCGGTTTATCGTATTCGATAGATTTTTCAACCAGCTGTCTGATAATAAATATACCGTCGATAGTAGAGCGGTTATTCCGGAAGCCCTGCTGTTCTTCGCACGCCTCTAACTTGTCTACGATGTGATAAGGATCCATATATTATTTCCAGCTCAAACCAACCAGGACACCTCTTCAAAAAAAAACCGTACCCTCTCAAAAAGCCTTTCACAACCCCATCTGAAAATAAACAACAATCATAGTCTAGAACTAGCTGCAACGCTAGAAATTATTGAAAAATAGCAACAGAATCTCAAATTCTTAAAAGAAAATCACGGCGACAACGCATGGTGGACACAAAAATGGATTATTACACAAAAATCTGTGTACAAGTCAAATCTTAATCGATTTGAACTATTAAATTAAACAATTAAGAAAAAACGAGAAAAGATGTGAGAATTTATAAAAGCTCATAAAGAAAAAAACGCTAGAAGAAAATAAAAGCTTAAAATCTCTAAAGAAAACGATGAGTGAAGGACAACATCAAATAAAATTGTTGAACGATGATAATAACGAGTCACACAAAAAGTGAACTAATAAAAATGACAGAGGCATGTTATCAAGAACTTTATAGCAGTAAAACAATACCAACCCTGGGAAATGACGTAACAAAAAATAAAGAATTATGGTAAGAAATGTTGGATACGAGGAAAAACCGGAGATAAAAATGAAGAAGTAAGATGCTGTATGAACAGCAGTATGTTTCGAATACTACGATGGAAAGACAAAAGTGTGACAATAGACGGAGAAAAAAGAAACCTTTTAAAATTTGCCGATGTTGTTGCCTTGATAGCAAATGGTAAAACAGAACTAAATGAGATGTTAACAGAATTAAATATAAAATCAAAAAATTAACAGATGACCTTCAAGAACATAAGGATAAAATTTTATTAGAAATCGAAAAAAGAGACCAGACTAAATCGTACATATATTTGGGACAAAAAATCCAAATAAAAAATAATTTAAAAGTAGTCCTAGAGTTTCAGTATGTGTATAACCACAACACATTTTTAAGACTAAATATTCCAAACATACTGAAATCAAAAACGTTTGACCCATATGTACTGCCCATATTAACATATATACAGAACGTGCAATGGAGAGCAGAATACTTGCCATCAGGCTCCAAGATCGCATACTTAATCATGAAATTAGATTAAGACCTAAAGTAACAAACGTCATTCAATGGATTTGTACACTGAGATGGAACTGGGTTGATCATATAAAACGAATGAGAGATAACAGATGAACACGACGAATTATCGAATGGAGACCGAGAGAACATAAAAAAAAACAAATGAACTGATGAAATCAAAAGAAAGACGGGATATAATTAGATGCAGAGAATAAATGACAGGAATGAAAGGATAAACTTAAGGGCGGCTTATATCCGACAATGGATGAAATGAACTGGTGATGATGATGACTTGTTTCTGGACACATCTAAATATCTGTTTTAGAATATTCAAACATAGTTGCTTTATTTTGTTCCAAAAAAAAAATCGAGAAAACTTTTTTTGCAACAGAAACAATTTTGAATCAGCTCTCGCAATTATTAATTTTAGAAAATATATATTTATTCTCCACAGAACTGATCGAACTAAAAAGGCTTTTTAAAAATATTACAGTCGTACGTTTCATTAAATTTAAATAATTTGTTCACTTATATAGAGTGTGTCAACGGAAGGGGTACCGTACTCTATTAAAAGTTTTGTTTGCCTTCTTCAGATTTCAAAAATAGCAATCGAAGTCACGATAATGCATACAGCGTGTTCAAAATATCGAAAAACGAAAGCTTTCACCGCTTTGCTCAAGTTGAAAATCATGGTTCTTGGGTTTAGATCGTGTAAAATTAGGATTGTTATACGACGTTTCGCCTACGATTGCACGATACACCTTCGAGGGTCTTTAAGTGATTAGAACACAGTGTTCCTCGTTTAGCAGTGTAGTGTTTCTACCATCTCAATGCTTTTCTTACATCCTACCGCTAGTAGCCAACATTGTGGATGACCTTTATAAGAAAGGGTAATGTTGTTCTACGCTGTTGAGGACCCTGATAAGAACGGGTAGTGTCGGTTAATTTCCTAATATCGTACCGTTATTGGTTGATATTATCGAGGACCCTTATAAGAACGGACATTGTCGTTCCATCCTACTGACACTGTCCAAGACTCTTATTAGAACGAGCAGTGTCGGCTCCTTTCTTTATTATCCTACCACCATCTATACACACACGTATTAGATGCCCCTAGTTTTTGTTTAGTTCCGAAATGACTAAGAATATGTTTACTTCGCGTAACAACTGGCATCGCTCATCACGGATAGGGTTATACCGCCCCGATGTCGCACTGCCACCTAGCGAATCGACGCCAGGTTACCGCCAAGGTATAACGGACTGCCGCCGGTCGAGAAGTACGAGACGCCGTGAATAGCGTCGCAAATTTTTAGTACGAGGCGCCGTAGACAGCGTCATAAATATAATCGCACTCTGTAAGGTCTATTTAGGCTTTTTTCTATTTCAAAACGATTTAATTAAATAAAATTTGTAAAAAAATTACAAACAAGATAATTTTATTTAAAACTAATTCTACATTTTCAATATAATATTTTCAACACATTGTATATGGTATCATGACTTTTTTAACATGAATGAATTTTGCCGAATACTTTGGTTCACTTCTAAAATCTATAGTAGGCCAGTAACGATATAATATTACTTGGTCCAATGATTTGGGCATATTAATTATCAACCTATATAAAACGTAAACAAAAAATGTAAGCTTCAGTTTAGAATCTAATTCGTTTAGATTAAATTAAATCAGAAAAGTAAAAATATAGATAAAAGTGTCACAATGTCGTCAACTGTAGTTAAATTATCGATAGTGGTGTGTCTTCTTGTAACTCTTTTGGGTAGCCCTACGGCAGGTCAAGACAGCGATACAGTACAAGTAAGCGTTAACACTGACGATTTTGATGGTACTATAGCGGTTCCTCGCTGGGTACTATATCAGGCTGCTGCTTCGAGTTTAGGAATGGTTTCTAACAACAACTGGTCGTACGACGATGATACTTTACCATCATCCATCAGAATGGACTCAGATAATTACGAAATCCGGGTAGACCTAACTAATTTCGATCGAGATCGTACCAAAGTCAAAGTCTTGGATTCTCAGACAATTCGAGTGGAGGCAAGGCAACGGTACGTCAATAGATACGGTACTTCGACGTCCAGAAATGTCAATAGAAGATTCACAGTACCCAAAACCTACGACGTCTACAGTTTGGAAGCTAGAATTAACAAGAGCGGAATTCTTACAATCACTGTGCCAAGTAAAAATGGAAATGGAGTTTCAGTTGCAAACGATGGTGAAAGAACTATAAAGATAAGTTACTAAATGTTTTGTCTGAAATCAATGTAGCAATCTTCAACATTATTTGTTATTCTGTTACTCTTCATTTGCCAAACGAATTTTATATAAATCTTTATCTAAAATTGTTCATTACTATTATCAAGGAAACATTTTAAGTGTTAGAAGTAAAATAATGTCACCACTATCTTTAAGAAAGTTTTCAAAAGTATATTAACTAATAATAAAACTTAGTGAATGCCAGGGCTTCTTTTGAAAAAAAGGAATAAACTAACCTAGGTTCTAGAATTATTTAGTTTAAGAGGTGAAGTTTGTATTGCTTAAAATGTTTTTAAGAACACTCTTGTAATATGATTAAACGTGTTCTGTATATAATTATCTAATATATATGTATTATAGGCTAATTCACAGTACAGGATAATTTTATAATGAATTAACACTGTTAGTTTTATTTAAGTAAACCTCTAACCAACAACACCACAATACAAGGTGTTTTAATAATGCATCAGGATACTTGGAGAGAAAACTCAATGCTTCTAGAGTTACAACCTGTGAAATTTCAATTCCTTTTCTTATTTATAACATCGTGAGATTAGATTTTAACTTATTAAGTTGATATTCGACACAGGCATTACGCTTAATGACTTTTACCATTCTGTTATAAAGATGTTTCTCTATTATGCCACCAGAGGTCCTTTTATCTGAAATTCAAATTTTATTTTTCTCAATTTTTTTTTATTTTGACAGCTATTCGAAAAAGCGATATGCCATTTTAAAGATAAAAAATACCTAATAAAAACATCCCGTATTCGAGTCAAATTAAAATTTTTATTACCAGTAAAATCAATATTTCAAATGCAAGTTACCATGCTCCAAATTTAGTTAAATCCTAAAATTAAATATCTAAAATGTAATCTGACTCAAGTCCCTTGATGAAAATAAATAAATACGAAGAATCAATATGGGTGCAAAATAGAAGAGCGCATTAAAAAATCTGCGGAGGGGGGTGCACATACTCTTACTTACACCACTGGTTTTGGGTCTCGGTTAGCGTTAGAAGGTTTAAGTTTAATGGGTTAAGTCTAAAGGTTATACTGTAATACTTATATAAGACCAATCAAATTTCTGTCTATAGGTTGTGGCTTGTTGTTGAGAGGGGAACGTATACGCGCTAAACACATAGACCTTGGACTTATAGAACCTACGTCTATAGACCTTCGTCCTATACATCCTAAACACATAGACTCTAGATTCCTTTATAGACCTATTGACCCTGATCCCACAGGTAGTAGGACCAAATTCTTGAGCCCTTCCACTCTAGGTTCTTAAACCTTGTGCTGGTAGGCCTTAGAACTGGTAGAACCTTAACCCACAAATAATAGGCCCTAATGTTATTTGACAATTTTCACCTGCATATCCGCCATTTTAAAGCTGTCATCTGGAATTTGTGAAAACAGACACAGTATTTGTATTCAGCTACATCAAAAACTCTTGTGTACAATATATAGTGTCACTAACTTCATTTGATGCGTGAGGAAGAATGATTTTTGTTTTATTAGATTAGGTTCTAACAGTTATTTTCAAAACTACATCACCAAACCCTTAGGTCGAGACAGACTAATTTTTATTGACATTTTAATATCTCTTTCTGAGTAACATTTAAGAGTTTTTAAGTACACAACCTCAATTTTCGATCAGCCATCTTGAATTTCTGAAAAGAGACATTCGGCGACCCCAAAAACCTCTGTGAAGAGTAAATAGAATTCTTGTCATTATTTCATGCCACTGAAATCGTGATTTTTAGCGTTTTAAGGTTAGGTACAACCGGAAAATCCTCCCCTATGCTTAAGCAATGCGGTCGTAAGTTTCGTGCCAATTACCAACTTTTGGCAGGGGGCGCGCGTTTGCTGTGCCTCCAGGAAATTTTCGACCTACCCTAATATATATATATATATATATATATATATATATATATATATATATATATATATATATATATATATAAAGGGGGAAGTAGTCACGGCTGACTAGTTAAGAAAGGATATTCCAAACTAGGCTTATT
This sequence comes from Diaprepes abbreviatus, assembly GCA_034092305.1. Taxonomy (NCBI): domain Eukaryota; kingdom Metazoa; phylum Arthropoda; class Insecta; order Coleoptera; family Curculionidae; genus Diaprepes; species Diaprepes abbreviatus. The sequence goes on from JASJET010000129.1 coordinate 9,661,110, forward strand.
GGGGATGCAGTCTGTTCAAATTTGTAGGCCTTGGTAAGGAGAAAAACCCTTTTTTAAATTCTGTTAAGCCTTCGAGAATTTATTTATCTCTTCTTCAGGACATCTCTACAATTATTAATTAAACAGTTAGAGTATTAACATAACTTCTAATGATTAAGTAACTCACCAATGTGATTTGAATATTAAACAAGTACACTTTTGAACAGGGAAAAAAACTCAACATTAGCCCTTTTTAACTGTATTTAGAGGCACATTTTAATAGAATTGTAAAGATTCGTTGAAATTCTAGAAAGTTCGAAAACATCCAAAAATCCTACTTGACTATTCCACCATTTTATAGCGACACCTGTCATATGTCAACCGGAAAGTGTCGTGGGGAAAATACGGATCAGTAAACAGTGGCGTAGTCAAGCAAGAGATTTTGCAAAAATAGAAAATAGAGTTAAGAAATTACTTGTTTGATATTTTTTACATAATATAAGAGAATTTAACAGAAAAGCTACTCATCTGGAGATGAACTGTCCAGGAGGCTCAAATACTTTTCTTTTTCCAACTTTAAAATATACATGTAAATGGCACTCAGACTCTCGGTGTCATTTTTTTTTATTTATGGTGTTACATTCTTGGTTAATATACACCATTTCAAGGAAGAGCCTTTAGTGATAAGCAGGAACTCTTTCCAGAATCTCAGTGTCATCCCAGTGAATACTGTGATCTTGATGAAAAACATGTTCAGCCAGAGCACAAGAGGGCAAACCTCTATTAATATCACTGATGGAAAGTGAGTCTGCCTTTGAGGCTTCTGGATGTCTGGCCTATGTAAACTAATTGACAGTTGGAACCGGGAACCATATAAACTATGCAGGATGTCTCATTTAGCTGCAACGGCGTTTTTATTTTAAAATAAATTTTAGAGAGAGTAAGTAATTGTTTTCTAACTATTTCAATATCTGTATTTTTAAAAATATTCATTAATTTGTCAGTAAGGTTTTCTATATGCGGTAGTGTGTGGAAAAACTGAATTTGTACTGTTACATTTGAAAGAGAGTTAACTGAACTTAAAGATTGAGTATGTAACAGAGACGGTTGAGAAGATATTTCAAAGATATTTTCCAGAATATTGTATTTAGTATTATAAAGAAATTTTTTAATAATGTTGTCAGGGTAAGAATTCCCAGTAGTATATAATTAAGTTGGCGTAATGCCTATGCACTAAAATTCGAGTGTGTCAGTTTGACAGCTCTATTTTTCTTGCCTAAGATGAGATTGATTTGCCATCTCATAGGATGGTACGAATGGTAACTGATGAATCTATTAGAACAGTACGGTTTTCTATATCATTTAGTTTTTAAAGTGTTTTCATTCGTATGTTTAACTAACATTTTCAAAAATGAATGAAATGAATGAATTGAATATGAGATTTAAAAGAGTTAAAGATTTCAAGAGCTATCTCAATTCTACCCGCAGATACAGCAAGCAATAAGTCATCTACATATCCTTTGATAAATGGAATGTGAAAAGGCACAATCCTTAACCAGATCATCCAGCACTTAGTTGACTAAAACGGGAGAGATTTTAGAGGCCATTGGTGTTTCAAAAATCTATTTGTAATAGTTATCATTGAACACTAATACATTGGAATTGAAGATAAGTTCCATGAGTCGCTCAAAGAAGTCCTAATCGATCCCACAGTACTGTGATGTACCATCCCATAACTATTACAAATAGATTTTTGGAACACCAATGGGCTCTACAATCTCTACCATTTTAATCAACTATGTGCTGGATGGTCTGGTTGAGGATTGTCTCCAATACATGCCTTTTCACATTTCATTTGTCAAGCGATATGTAGATGACTTATTGCTTGCTGTGCCTGCGGGTAGAATTGAGATAGCTGTTGAACTCTTTAACTCCTCGTATTCAATTCACAATTGAGGAAGAAACTAAAAATAGTATCCCATTTTTGGATATGTTAGTTATACGTACGAATGAAAACATTCTAAAAACTAAATGGTATAGAAAACCATACTGTTCTAATAGATTCATTAGTTACCATTCGTACTATCCTATGAGATCGAAAATTAATCTCATCTTAGGCATGAAAAATAGAGTTGTCAAACTGACATACCCGAATTTTAGAGCAGAGGCATTACGCCAACTTAATAATATACTATTGGAGAATTCTTAGCCTGACAAAATTATTAAAAAATTTCTTTATAATACTAAGTACAATATTCCGAAAAACATCTTTGAAATACCTTCTCAACCGTCTCTGTTACATACTCAGTCTTTAAGCCCAGTTAACACTCTTTCAAATGTAACAGTACAAATTCGGTTTTTCCACAAACTACCGCATATAGAAAATCTTACTGACAAATTGGTGAATATCTTTAAAAATACAGATAATAAAATAGCCAGAAAACAATTACTTACTCTCTCTAAAATTTATTCTAAAACCAAGATGCCGTTGCAGCTAAATGAGACGTCCTGCATAGTTTATAAGGTTCCCTGTTCTAACTGTCAATTAGTTTATACAGGCCAGACTTCCAGAATCCTCAAAGGCAGACTCACTTCCCATTGTAGTGATATTAATAGAGGTTTGCCCCCTTGTGCTCTGGCTGAACATGTTTTTCATCAAGATAACAATATTAACTGGGATGGCACTGAGATTCTGAAAAGAGTACCTGCTTATCACAAAAGGCTCTTCCTTGATATGGTGCACATTAACCAAGAAAGTAACACCATGAATAAAAAAAGTGACACCGAGGGTCTGAGTGCCATTTACAGTTATATTTTAAAGTTGGGAAAGAAAAGTATTTGAGCCTCCTGGACAATCCATATCCAGATTAATAGGTTTTCTATTAAATTCTCCTATAAAAATATCAAACAAGTAATTTTTTAACTTAATTTTCTATTTTTGCTAAACCTCTTGCTTGACTACGCCACTGTTTACGGATCTGTATTTTCCCCCACTACTGACACCATCCACGACACTTCCCTGATGACACATGACAGGTGTCACTATAAAATGGTGGAATAGTCAAGTAGGATGTTTGACTATTTTCGAGCGAACTGGCGCTCGAGACGCCGTACAATGAGCTTTGAAAATGGTGAATGAGATTTCACCGAAAGCTTAGCTGCCTTACAGTCCTGAGAGGGACTTGGCACATACACAGGATGCCCGAAAACCTTCGATTACATATATATATATATATATATATATATATATATATATACATAAAGTCTTTAAAACATATACACTTACCTAAATTAGTTGGACAAAAAGTCAAATAGCCAAATCTGTCGTTGGTAACAAAGCCACATTTTTTCTGTATTTCATTTACCGCGGTAACCAATCTCTTATAAACTTCCCCTACATTTCCACCAGGTTGCATGCTCATAATTCTCAAATGGTCCTCTTCGCAAATCCACATGAGAAATGTTTTATTGTTATTAAAGAAAATACCTCTGCCGGTTGGCCAAAAACGACAAGCGTTTGCGCTTTGTAAAAATCTATCTCCCTCCTTGAATAGATAATGATCGTCGATCAACTTCTGTTGGACATCTTTAGGCATTCCCGTCAAAGGATTGTATGTACCTTTTAGATCACCAGGTAAGTCCTTAAATACACTTTGCATTTGGTTTTCGATGTCCTTGTAGTTATCTTCGGTCATACAGGGATTAAAGGGGTATCCTTTGAGAGTTCTACAGCATCGTACTCTTGTAGACACGACATACTCTCCCTTGGGATCCAAATTTCCGAGTGCATTGGGAGGCCCCCAATCAGTCGGAGGCTGTTTATCAGTCTTTTTTACGTTGTGGTATTCTTGTATTATCGGATCGAAAAGATCTGCAAAGACTTGGTAGCATTCTGGATCTGCCGCGTACACCCCGATGCCCGAATCTAAGTTTTCTAAACCTAAATAATAAATATAATGTAAGTATTCTCTATTTTTCTATTTATTTTAAGTCATCTCTTAAATGGAAATTTTGAAATTTTTAATATTTCTACGGACACTTTTCAATATGAATAACTGATTATATAAATTATTTCAAATTCTACGCATCGCAATTGATAGTCTAAGTCAAAAACTACAAGCCAGGATTATTAGCAATGCGAAAATGTAATGTTTGTCTACTTACAGGCCTTCAACTAGTGCACATAATCCATTATAAATTTTAATGTTGTGTTTTTTTAAGTGAAATCCACTATATATTATTGCATTTTTGGATTCTCCGATCAAAATAAATGCCTATTTTAATAAGGTTTATAATACCTAAACCTTAAGTGTTTTTAAACATTTTGAATTTTGACAAATCTAACCTAATTTTCATGTTTCAAATACTTAAGAAGTATTTCAGTTATGTACTCGAAATAAATTATATTTTATATCCCAATTATAATAAACTTAGATTTTACAAGCTGTCCAAAAATTAAAACTAATCAAATAAGAACTTTAAGTGGCTATAACTTGATTAATTTAAATAGAACGCTATACTTTTTACCTTACCGTAAAATGTAGCTTTTAAATTCCTATCGAATGGTATAAGGGTGTTCTATAGCTAAGTCTTCGCGTTTTCACAGAGTATGCCAAATAATCGTTTTCTGCACCATTTTGTGTATTTTGAATAGATGTTCTAATGTATTAACGTCAAATAATTCATTTAATCTGTCATTTTAGTCTGCAAAGCCTGTTGCTATAATAGCGGTATTATTTTTTGTAACTGTGAACCTTCATTTATTGAGTTGAATTATTTGAATATTGTTGTGTTATTGCTTTGTCAAAATGAAGATTTATCCAAAGGAAAAGCGTATTGATATGATTTTTATACTTGGAGAATGTCATCAAAATTTTTGTTGACTTCTCTCCTCTATACTCAAAGGTTTCCTGATAGAAACCAGCCGTTTTTGTTGAACTATTAAACCAGTTTTGGGAAAGTGGAAGTATCAGTTATAAAAAACCTGTTATAAGAAAACCTGTCACTGAGGATAAAGAAAATGTTTTTACTGTACTTGGTTCAGTGATCGAAAATCCCAATATTAGTCAGAATCATATATCCGAAAATACTAACATTAGCCAAGCAAGTGTTTCAAGGATTCTTAACAAATACAGATTTCATCCTTATAAAATCCAGCTTTGTCAAGAACTTCACAGAAATGATTTTGACAACCGAACTGAATTCTGCTTGTGGGTGTTAGATAATATAACAGAAAATGAATATTTTTTTGATAATGTGTTGTTTAGTGATGAATGTACTTTTCATAACGGTAGTTTCGTGAATAGACACAACTTCCATTACTATTCTGATTCAGATCCGCATGAATACAGAGTTATGAGAAACCAGAATGGCTGGTCGGTTAATGTGTGGGGAAGGATACTGGGTCCATACTTAATTGGACCCTATTTTTTTGAAGGTCCTTTTAAATATTAGAACAACTATGTGCCTTCAACGGTATGGAGCTCTGCCTCATTATCATCTCGAGGTATGGCAATTTTTAAATGTCAACTTTCGAAACAGGTCGGATTTCAAAATTGGACCCCGAGACCTCCGGACTTAACTCCACCAGATTTCTTTTTATGGGAATACATAAAAGGAATTGTATACAATGCGCCCCCGACAACACCACAAGATATGAAAATGCGCATAAGAGACACTTTTCAAACTGTAACCCCGCAAACGTTGTCCAGAGCTAGCAGTGGATTCGAAAAAAGAATATATAAGTGTTTGGAAATGAATGGTGGATATTTTAAACATCTAGTATAAATATTTTGCTTCTGTTTTATGCTATCGTCAATATCTTATTACCATTATTGCTGTTATAGCCTGTTGGACGCCTATAAATCGCGTTCCGAGTTTCTGAACATTTGTAAAAACATTCCTGATTAATATTCTTATAGTTGTAAATTACCTGTCATTTCCAAATGCCATAGGCAACTAGATATATTACAACATCTATTCAAAAAACACAAAATGGTGAAGAAAATGTTTGGTGCCGTATAGGGTGAATAACACTGTATATATGTAAATGCGAATAGATTAAGTTCTCGCGTTATGAATGTACTCAAAAAATTGTCAAAAATATATTCTTTGAATTCTTGACAAATTGGTGTAAGACATAATATTTTGATATTCCCTCGAAATTTCATCATTTATGCATGCATGAAATGCACACGCCACAGGAATTGATTATCCTTACGGCGCACACCCCGGGGCACTCTATATACGCGCGATAAGTTACTGACAGAAATTATGGACTTTAGGTACAGTAGATACGATTTCCTTCGGCAGCAGAGTTATTCTCACTACTTTTACGTGCTCGGTCGTTTTCGGTCATGTTTGCAAGCTTTTTTCACATATTTATCGGACCTTTTAATGCAAAATTTATACATCCTTTCAAAATCGCGTCTTGGCGCGCATAAAATACATATAAATTGCTATTATTTCGTGAAGCGCCAGCCCTATAACCGAAAAAATGACGGAGATGTAAATAAAAAAAAAACGCGGAATTTTCCCGTTTTTCCTCCGTTACTAATGATCCGATTAGATCGATCCAAGGCTTATTTTGTTGGTATTTTTAATCCCTACAATTCTTTTTTTATCCCGTCGAGATTGCTTTATTAGTTTTGATGTTAATACCAAAAAACGAAAAAAAAAACGCTATTTTGTGGTTTTAATTGTTTATAACAAGTTAATAGAGCAGAGTAGAGAGTAGAAAAAATAACAAAGCATCACTATAGATTGTTTTTAGCGTGATGACGCAATCGGTATCTTGATAGTATAATTGTTACGAAAAAATCTGTTTTGATCATTTTCATTGACCTATTTGAGAATTATAATCCATAAATTAGGTTTACAGAACATAATAAGCCATAATTTTTAAATATGACTAAAGAAAAATAATCTAAATTTCATAGTACATGTTTATTTTGATTGTTGCTGTAACAAAGGGGACCTTAAAATTTGTCATGCATCTAATCTAATATCCATTTGCAGTATCAGCTTAAGTATAAGTAATATAAATGGTTACTGACTCTTTCTAGAATTCAAAATTTACTCGAAATATTCTCAAAATTTAGGTCCTATGGTTGCTTATAGGAAAAATAACAATTTTAAAATTGGAATATTGCTATAAACAAATGGAAACGGATTATACAAGCATTTTAATAATTATTTTCACAACCTTTACCTGATTGAATGCAATCCAGCAAAGTGGATCCAAAACTGGTCTTCTTAAACTTTAACTTATCAAAAATTTCTCTGGTTAAAAATCTTTTTAACATAGAATTAGAGTCAGATTTTGCAAGCTTATCAAAGCCAGATTCTAGCTGGCTTAATACTTCTGGACTTGCTCTGCCTTTCCCGCATTTTTCTTCGCATTTCTTGCACTTAACTTTTGCCATTTCGCACAAAAATTTTGGGATAGTACGCCAAAATGTCATTACCAGCAACAAATGCCTGTCAAAGTCGATGTAACAAAGAAATATCAAGTTACCTTGATGACCATTCCCGCCTTATTTTTAAAAGCGACCCCAGAATAGTTTTACTAGTTGCCTATGTTTCGTTATAGGGTGAATTTTAAACTTTGAAGGTTAGTGTTCATCATTATTCGGAATCCTTCTTTTTCGACTACATTCTCTATACCTCCGTTCGCAAAACAATCATTCGTCGCCAATCAGATTGCCCTAGTTGGTTAGAAACTGTCATCTCCCTGTTTTCATAAATTCTGATTGGCATTTGCTGATTTAGAATTTTTCTACGAACAGGCCTTATTTGGTCAAGACAAGGATAACATGATAATCAGTGGAGCGATAGTCAATAAATGAATAAGTTACATCTGTCCTAAGTATTCTAACCTATAAATTTAGTCAAAATTTTCAAGAGTTTTTTGGTTTTTTAGCTAAAATTAAGACCAAAATCTAATGAATCCAAACGAAGAACCAGAACAAACAACACCACTTCCAGGACCGAATGCTCGAAACAGTCTAGCACGGGTATTAAAAGTTTTGGATCAACTTTAATTTTGATACCTTTTTAGTATTTGTTTTAATTTTTAGTATAAATTTACTCCTGAAGAAGAACAAGTCATAAAAGAATGTAATTCGGAAAGTTTTTACCAAAGATGTTTGCCCTTTAGTAGTATTTTAGGAGCGGCAACATATTACGCCGTGAAAACAGGTTTGTATTTGAATGAAGCCAAGTTATCTTAAGTTTAATTGGTAGTGACTATACCCAATTTACTTAGAAAAATTTATATGTTTTGGTAATTATTTCGATAAGGCAAATCTAGGAAAAGGACATTTTTTTAGAAAAATTTTTACACGTGCCCCCTAATTCGAAGTTGTAGAACATGATTCTAGCCTTAGCTTTCCACTGTTTTTTTTTTCACTTTCCTGGAAAGGTCGAAAAACGCCAAACTTACATATGAATTTTGGATGGTAATAACAACATACATTATGTAATACATTTGAACAATTTTTGCATAAATTTAGAAAAACTACTAACTATAAAATCTATCGCAGTCAACAACATAAGTTTAATTTTTGTAATGTGTAAAAAGGGTAAAATTAATCTTAACCATTCAAAGTTTTTGGTTAATTAAGGCTTAGTTTGGTTTTAGTTAGTTTTGAAAATTGGAACTAACCTAAACTGATCTAGATTTATTAATTAAAAAATGTTATCCAGCAAAGACCCTGTGGTGGCCAGACAATTTCTGCCATTGAAGGATATTGGGAAAGGTTAGAATTAGTAGGGAAAGGGGTAGTTTAATATCTGCTGTAAGAAAATATGGTGCTTAATATTATAAGATCAGAATGTAAAAAAATTAATTAAGATTATAAATTTCATGGAAGAAGGGTATTGTTTGGCATCAAAACAGTAGAAGAAATAGGCAGCATAAAGAAATATCTAGTAAAAGCAAACTGTTAATGTTCTTTCTCATTCATATTAAAGGAAGGTGGGGATAAACTTGTCCAATGTATTTAAAAATTTCAAGGTATCTATATATTTTTGTGGTCGAAATATTATCTTCTGAAAGAAATGTTCGGCTAATTAGCTGTTTTTGCGCCGACCAAATTGCGGTACATTTCTACGTAAATCCCTCTAAACCCTTTCAGTGTTTTGAGTGTGGACTCCACTATCAGCATCTACGAAATTTTGCGAATGATTCACTGTCAGGTGTTGAAAGCCTGCATCTGCTAGGCACTCATAAGCCTTCCAATAATCCGATATGATCGTAGTTGCCAGCAGTATCCAATTTTCAATAACTTTTAATGGAGTCTCCCTCGATCGTTCTGTAACAAGAATGAGAAAGAGCCTTTACGTTTGCCACTCTGTCCCTATCTATATGCAACATCACAATTTATTCGCCTTTCAAAACAAGTTACACCTGTATTAAATGTCACAGGCCATTTTGTATCTGTTTGTTTTGAATTGTTTTTTGATAATCTTCTTGATTTTTCCAATTAAAAAGTGCTAGGAGGTTCTATTATTGTGAAATTTGTGGTTGTAACAAAATTTTAATGGTAGAAAGCAACAAATTGAACCTAAAGTCAAAAATGATTTTCCTTCTTTTCCACAAAATTGAGGAAAAATTGTGAAAACCAAGGTTACAATCGTGTTCTACAACCTCGAAAGTAGGAAGTCTTTTTCCTAGATTTTACTTAATTAAAATAATTACATATGATTTTGCTACAGCTCGTTTTCTTAGTTTTTGATCCCAAATAAGCTCTTATATACTGATTTTAAATAAATTTTCTTGTTACGATTAGTTAGTTTTACCAAAATAATCTTTATTTTTAAGGTTTTATTGGTGGAAATCAAAGATTTGGAGCAGCACCAAAGGTAACTGCAGCTATAATAATAGGTTTTTTCTTGGGTAAATTTTCTTACCAACAAAAATGTGCTGAAAAATTTATGGCTCTTCCGAACAGCAAAGTAGGACATTATTTAAGGGCTCGCAAGCAAGGATTTTTGGATGAGTATGTAAACTAAAAATTACTATATTGCATTTAGTAATAATTAGTTAATTTTTATTTTTATATGATGAGGCTATTTTTGTATTGTATTACTTGTTTCCATGATGACTAATATTGTTTGCTTAAGATAACATGACTTAAGTAATTTACTTATGTTTTGCTATGTGAATTATAAATCAGTATATACATTATAAAGAATATATAATAATTTAAAGCACATCTTTTTAAAAATGGTATTAGTCATATAAAAATTCATATAAGCATCACATCCTGATACAGTTATTGTAATATATATATATATATATATATATATATATATATATATATATAAATATAAATATGTAGATAAGTTTTTGTCCGTGTAATTTAAAATAAAATAGAGTAAAATATTGGCGAAGCGGACGTGAAAATTTGTCAATCTACATGATTATCGTATTAAAAAGTGCGGAGCACTCCAAAATATGGAAAAACTCCAGGTCCGACAGATGGCGACAGCGCTGTTTCGTCCTAATATGGGACTCGTCAGGCCACCGCAGTCGGTATATATATATATATATATATATATATATATATATATATATATATATATATATATATATATATATATATATATATATATTATATTAGTAGTTTTTATAAATCAAAATAATATAAATTTATTTTAGTCGTGATCCATCAGCTGTCCCTAATATCAGTTTAAGTCCATTTAGTGGTATAACGGAAAGTTATAGTGATATTCCTCCCCCTTCTAGTGGAAACTATGATTATGCCAGTACACCTTCAACTGAAGGATTAGATGATTCATTTAGACCATCTCTTGATAGTAAGTAGAACTTTAATAAATTAATGAACTGAGTACCAAAGCCAGAAGAACTTTTATTATTTTAGGCCAGTATTACACTATTAAAGATCTTTGACAAATATATTTTAAACAGTATTTTTTTACATTTCCTTTGACGTTCGTTCCGTTAAATCTTAAGCTTAGACTATTTCACTAGAAAAGATATTTGTCAAATATTTTTTAATTCTTCTAAAATGTCCTTAAAAAAACATCTAAAATGGAAAATGAACATATTTTTGCGTGTACAGGTGCTATTAATGATATTGTAACAATATGTTTATTGCTAGAAAGAACATAAAAATGAGTGTGGATAAAGTCATGGGTACGATTTAAATGAAATTTATTAATATTTAGTTCAAGAGCTGATAAGTGAAAATCCTAGAAGCTACAAAAACTATTTAAGAGTATATGAAGATTCTTTTAAATTTGTGCCTCAATTTTCAAGCCCATAATCTGCAAAGTAGTTATTAAATGACAACATAATTTTTAATTAATTACTGTTGAACACTGCAGGTGTCAGGATACTTTTAAATTTTGGTTTTTATAGTGTATAAATTATGTTGATCTATAAATAAATTAGATTTCAAAGTTAATTTTTTTAAGACTCTTTATATAGATGTTATATTTTATATAACGTTGCTGCTCTCTGTTTATAAGCATCTAAACGTTTGTTTCCATTCTTATAACTATTGTAAAGTAATGTATCTCCTTCATACTCTGAAATTAGTAATTTTGTAGCCCTCCCTGCCAAAATAAATTTACTAACAGCCATGTTTGTTTATTTACCACAAATCTTTTATCAAACATAGGCATCTGCCTGAACATTTAATAAAATTTTTATTATAAAAGAAACATTTTGTAAAAGGTAGTCTATTACAATATAAAATATTTTATAAAATACATTTTAGGAATGATTTTTGTCAAAGATTTTTGGTAGTGTAATACCGGCCTTAGGAATAAGAAAAATATTTTTTATAGTTTAAGGTTTCCAACTGCCGTGCAGAAAATAAAGCTTTAATTTCCCAATCAGTTTATTTTGTATTTTTCAGGTCACTATTTTTGCAACAAATTTTTTGTTATTAAAAAATTTAAATCTATGTCTTTTCTTCTTTTTTTTTTTTGTAATTTTAGTATACATTTGTGTACTACACCGTAGTAATTTTCTACTATATTGTTTATAATTTAAAGGAAAAATATATAAAAAAAAAAAATTTATCAAGGTTCTTTGTTATATCCTACAATCCGAAAATACAGGGTGTCTCACAGTGACCATCCATTAGAATATCTCGGAAAGTAATATGATTGATTTGAATCCTGTAAATTTGTATATTGGGGTTTTCGGTGACTTCTCTTCAGATATGTGTAAAATTGAGGATTTGTACACTGCGACCTAATACATCTATTGTCTTCCCTACTGCTGTTAAGTCGTGAGGGATGCCTGGTCAGTTAAAGCAGATCTTCCATTCCTATTTACCTTAGGATCTTGGACTTCTTTAATGTGGGTAGCTCCCCTTCTTCTATTAGGTGTGCTCCCAAGAACCGCATTCTAAAAATTTCTGTATATATATATATATATATATATATATATATATATATATATATATATATATATATATATACAGGGGCGGATCCAGCCTCTCTCTTTCGGGGGGGGGGGGGGCGGTGATATCACAAAAGTACAGTATAGCAAGAAAAACAAGTTGTCAGCGGGGGGGGGGGGGAGGGGGTGCCAGTAGCATATACATTCCTAATATACAAGGCAATCAGTTCTATTTTCCTTACCTCTGAGCTCTGGGGGGGGGGCTGATCACAAACATACACGTTCAAGAAATAAAGAGAGTAATAAAACTGTTACCGAAACCTCCAACGTACTTGCTCCAGTGCCGCTGGTAACTGAGAACTGCCGTAAATCTAATTATATTTCATTATATTTCAATATATTTTATAAATTTACTGCAACATAAAAATTCTGATAGTTTAATTGAATTTCTGTCAGTGAGGAAAAAGTACACCTTACAGTTTGTTCTTAGTGATTTATCTTGTTTACGCTTGTTTTTATATATTATTTGAGACTAGTGAGATACCCAAAAGATATGGCTTTCACCTCTATATTTATTCCAAAATTTGTAAACCAGGGCTTTTTTTCCTCAACGAAAAACGATGAATGTTTTTGATGCCTTAAGATATCAATATCTAGATAATAATGTTAAAAGCTCTGTTGAGATGTGTTCCAACATAACAGGAGTTGGAAAAGCTACTATGTACCGAATACTGAAGGAGAAAAAACGACTGGAATTGTTAGTACTCCCAAGCCACATTCGATTACAGGCAGATGAAAAACCTCGTTGGAAGAAGAGATGTAAACTGCAATCAAAGGAGCTGTACATACATCTTATTATGAGAAGCAGATCCCAACCGTCGAGAAATTTCTAACTAAAATCAATGAAGATCGCGATTTAAATGAAATTAAAAGAATTGATCTCTGGAAATTGCTCAGAGAACTTAGTTTTTGCTGGGAAAAACCAAATAGAAACACAATTAGCAAAATTAGTAATTTAACTAAAATTTGAGAGATTTTTTTGAATAACGTTACTGCGGAAAATTGGGAAAAATCCATATAATAAAAGAATAAAACAAAATGTGAGAACTCGATCTCATGATCGCTGAGTTAGACGAACCAATTATAATTAATTTGAGCGAAGATAGTTTCACTGACTTTGAATAGAAATTAGATACGTAATATTTATTAGTGTAAACACAATTTATTATTTAAATTTTTGTTTTTGTTGAATTTTATTGTTTAATGTTGTTCATATTTTTTTTAATTTTTATTTTAGTGTGTCCCACTCTTTAATTTTATATATATTTAATTCTAATTAGCTGTAAGTTTTTTATTATTTTATTATTGTATTTGTGTCTTTTTCTTAAGCGTGTAGAATTAACATGTTTATCTTATTTTTTGGGGCATGTTTATCATATTTCCATATAATAAAGTAAATTAAATTAAGATATCAGTACATAGAAATAAAAATAAGTAGGTCTAATTTTAACTGTAACATATAAAAAGTAATTACATTTGAATCCCTTTTTTAGTGTTTAATTGTAATTCTGCAAATGGTTAAGAAATAAATAAACTGAAACGTCAAATACCCTAAAAATGTTTTTAATTAATAATAAAATGACTGACCCAAAAATATTTTTATTTTATATGGACAAATTTATTTTTTTATATATGTTTACCTTTTTGTATTTTTGACAATGGATATTTTGTAAGTATTTAAATTATAACTTCAAATTTTTTGAGAGAATAGGGCTGCATTTTAGTCCATTATTATAGACCGGTATTTTTGATTATAAAATTTCTAACCCATTCCTATGAAAAATATATGTATCTAACAGATTTTGCTAAAGACACCGGTCTAAAGAACACAGGTAGTTTGTGAAGAGAAAAAGGGTAAAAAATGATTTATTACTCTCTCTAGTTCTTAAATAAACTGTAGTATAAGAGGAAAAATCGGGTTCATATTCCTAAACTCAAAGCTCTTGGGGGGGCGATCGCCCCCACCGCCCCCCCCCCTTGGATCCGCGACTGTATATATATATATATATATATATATATATATATATATATATATATATATATATATATATATATATATATACCACAACAAGCATAATTCAATTTTTTTTGTTTTATATTTTAGATCCTATCATTTTGCATGAGCAAGAAATGCCCCCTGAACAAAAGCACGTTACAACTTACGATGAATTAAGAAAAAAAAATCGAGAAGAATATGAGCAAAAGCGCCTTGCTATTTACAGGTAAATGGATGCCAGATAGATAATAAAACTGTATTGTTTTGTAGTGTCAAAAACAGATTTTTTATTAGTAGATTAGAATCAATTTTGAGCTAAAATACAGCTCCTTTTATGGATATATGTTTCTGCAATATAGAGAAGACGTGGGTATAAACTAGTCTAGAAGTGAAATTTGATCAATTGTCATCGACTTATAATAATTTTAAATTTCCAAAGATATTAGATCAGGTTGTGTGTTTTTAACATTCTACTAATCTGAATTTTTTTCACGACATCATTATTATATAGGCACTCACAAAAAAAAACATAAGAGAGATAGATAGCTTTATTGGTGCACACAAAAACTGAACTAATATTTACACAGGTCAGTTTAAAAATACTAAATATATCAAAAAATATACAGTACATATTAGACAAATAAAGGATATAATCAAGCAATACATATATCACAGTTTAAAAATTCAGGTACACAAAAAATCTTTTATTTTGACTTTAAGCTTTTGTAATGGTAACATTCTGAAATTCATTGGTATCCTATTAAAAAGTTTGAACGCTATATATTTCTGTCAGTTCTGGCATTTTCTCAGATGAGAAAAAAAGGGCTCCAAGTTGTTTTTCGACCTAGTTTCGTAATCATGGGCAAATCCCCGACACTGAAAATCCTGCTTAAACTTATCTGTGTTAATAATGTTTGCAAGGATAAAGACAGATAGTGGTGTCAAAGTACCATAGTTTCTGAAGGCCAACTTGCAGTTATCTCTGAATCCCAATCCGGCTAATATTCTGTTGACTCTGCGCTGAAGTTAAAAGACCATGTCAGTCGTTGCTTTCCCCCCTCTCCTACACACACACACATTATTATTCCATAAGACATCACAGAATGAAACGGCGCGAAGTAAGCGATACACATCTCCGAAGACCCCGAAGTAAGTAAACACATGAACTTGCCCGTGATCCTTTACCTATGATTCAGGTGCAGTCCCAAGAATTTGACCTCTGCTGAATCCAATATGCCTCCAACTTCACACGGGGAGAACACCATCTTTTTAGTTGCGCCCCATTCATTTTGAGCTTTTTAACACACAACCAGCCCTCAGCCCGTGATCGCATCTCTTCCGCCTCCTTGTCAACAGCTTGCAAGTCCACACCTCTCCGCAAGAGAGTCTTATCATCACCAAAATATGTACTTAGCCCGTGTTTCAGTAAGTCATGAGTCATTAATAAAAATGGGGCCCAAGATTGAACCCTGAAGAAGGTTTATTACCATGACTCTCTCTGACGACGACGCACCACAGACCGCAAACTTCAAGACTCTTTACGTCGCGTAAAATAATATATTAAAGTATTACAAGAAGCTTTCATTATTAATTGAAACATTGCAAAACCATAAACTAACAATTTATTCACCAAAATAGTAATTTGACTCTGCCATGGGACATGTTGATCGATAAAAATCAAAAATTAAACATGTTAACCTTGTTATTAAATTTGTTTTGTGGATGACCTGTGTGTTCAAGTAGCTTATAATTTAACTTAACATTGATGGAAAATTTTTATTTAAATTTTAAAATTCGTTAAAATACTGCAATTTTAAACTTTACTTAATGTCATCACTCTCAATTCAGGTTTTTGCCCCAACCATATATTTTTACGCACAGTGGCGACTCGTGACCTTAAAATACGTATGTTCTCTACAGTAGACCTGCTGCAATTATAGACAAAGAAGTATATAGACTGCAGGCCATATATGTTAGAAATGTATTGGCTCTCGCTTAGAAATTAAATTAAAATACTAATAAAAAATAATTTAATTTAAAAATAAATAGTTTGCAGATCATTTATCATTGAAATAGAAAATATTATAAAAACATAAATACGGAACTTCATTTGATTCATTTAAAACAGCTAATCGTAACTAGTGTGCGTATTGGCAACGTAAGGTTTTTACTGTTTATGTTTATATCCGAGAAGTTTAACCTTACTCTTTCATAATAAATAAGTTTACAAAATAGTAAAATGTTTGCTTATAATATTCAAACATATCATGGCAAAGATACTGGTAAGTCTCAAACCTAAACAATGGCGTTAGAATATACTGAATGCAAAAAAACGTAAATTAGAAGATAATTTCATTGCATAAGATGTGCATGTTCCTATCAACAACTGAGTGATAAAAATTTATTTTCATTATGATCTAATATTTTTTATTTATCATGGGTAGTGAATGGACCTCCTTAAAGAAAAATAGAAACACTTCTCATGGGCACATAAGATATTTTTTAATTTGGTAAGCACTGGACATCCAGTTGTTATCTGTGATTTCCTAAGTTTTCGAGTAATCTTATTTTTACATAAACAACATATTCCTGCAACTTAGCTTAAATTTTTACCTAATTCATATAACATAAGTTAATAAAAGATTTTTTTATAGGTTATTAAAGAAAATATAATCATTTTCGTGACTCCAATATGTTCTTAATTATAATATGCCTCATGTTCCATTTCATTTTCTTATTTGAGCAAAGTAAAACATCTTTTTTACTTAAACGAATATCTAGAAATATATGAATAATTTTCTTTCCTTACGTAGACAGACTCGATTACCAAAAACTCCTGCTAGTCCTGCAAGTCAACCTTCTTCCAGTAATGAAGATGTGGAACTTAGTGAGGAATACAAACCAACCCCAGGAGGCAAGACTAAGTATGGCGATGTTTGGGCATAACTTTAGTTAATGAATATCACCTGTTTTGGAAAAATAGTCATTTTTATAACATGTAGTATTTTTAGCATAAGAAAAAATATATATTTATGAATATTTTAATTCTTTGCCGACTTTTACAGGTTAACTTGTTTTTTCAAACACTTTTTAATGTTTTGAAGTATGTTTAAATAGATTTGTCGAAAATATGTGTTTATTTTTTTCCTTAAAAGGTTATTAAGTTACACGATATTCAGGGTTCCTAACTCGAATGTAGGAGCGGACGATCCAATGGGGAGGGGGCGATTGTTTCTTCCCCCCCCCCACCAAAAGCTTCAAATTAAAAAAAAATATATTCAAGAGATTATAGACCATAGGAAGGAATAGAGAGGCCACTCAATACTAATTTCTATGACCGCGTTCTTCGCCATCTAGCGAAATGTTCGCCTACTCGCAGCTACATAGGGAAAAAATTACTTGATTCACATTTATGACGTAATTTAAAAATTATGTCAAATATGGAGAGATGGACAAAGATCAGCTGTTTTTCGCTCCCTCGAACACAAATATGAAATTTTTTATTTAAAACCTTCTTTTGTGTATATATTTAATTCAGTTTTTTAAGTTAACTTTTATATAAATATTGTATGAATATTACTCTTGTAGGTCGTATAAATAATTCCTCCAACATGCAGTGTTCTGTTTACAAAATTTAATTGATATCATTGTAAGGTACTCGATAAATCAAAATATTTTTTTGTTTTGTCATACAGTTTGAGGTTTTTCATACATATTAGATTCTTTTGGTTTATCAAAGGCATCAGTGTCATACAAATAAAAAAGTTGGATTAAACATAAAAAATGTTGGAAAATCATAAAAGATGTCTTTTTACGACTTACAAGAATAGAAGAATTTTGGTAAAATTTTCATAGAAATGTTAAGTTGCAAACTTGAAGTAAGGAAAAAATGGCTTAAATAAAAACTTTTTGTATATTTGTCCGAGGGATCAAAAAACAACTGATCTTTCCCCATCTCCTTTTTAATTGTAGTAAATTTTAATTAATTTTCAATATTGTGTCGTACTTCGATCATACCCTAGATATAAACAACAATAGATTTGTTTGAAGGCTGTTTATGGTCGGTGGGGGAGATACCTTTTTGATGTTTGAAAGACATAAACATAATTACTTATCTTTTCTTTCAGTTTAATTGCTTGTCGTGACTTTTTTCGGTGTTTTTAAGTGTTAGAAATTACTATAAATGCGAAGTTTGCAATTAATATTAACAAAAAGAGGATTTAAAAACTTATTCCTATTGGTAAATATTGTTAGATATTGCTACATATTGCAAATAACAATAATAATAATTTAGGCAACCATATATTCATACTCTATGTATTCAGAATTGACGTACCGATTATCATATGATACTGGTTTAAGTAGAAAAGGATAGCATAAAATCGGCATGTCTGTACCAAGAAATTAAATATCTACTGTTTATCAACACTTTTTCAAATATAAATAAAAATATTATTACGTTATTCAGCGTTCAAACAACCAGGCCCTAGTTCTGACGTTATGCTAATTCTACAGGGGTATGTTCGAAGGTATCGTATTAGCCTATGTTGGCTGGGTGTTTTTTTTCGCCCTTTTTATAGATTTTCTTTAAAATTTTGACACTTACAAAATTTCAAAGGAAAAAAACACCCAATATAAAAATATTTACAGTTCTTGCAATACTCGTGTATATATATATATATATATATATATATATATATATATATATATATATATATATATATATATATATGATGTGTAATCGAAGGTTTTCGGGCATCCCGTGTATGTGCTGAGTCCCTCTTAGGACTGTAAGGCAGCTGACGTTTCGGTGAAATCTCATTCACCATTTCAAAGCTCACTATATGGCGTCGTTCGCTCGTAGACGCCATACAATGAGCTTTGAAAATGGTGAATAAGATTTCACCGAAACGTCAGCTGCCTTACAGTCCTGAGAGGGACGTTTTCAAATTTTTTATATGAAACGAGAAAAACTATAAAAAAGTATACAGTTATATAAATTTTACTGTAAAATATGAATGGATGTTGTCTGCTGTAAAGTAACGACTCCTAGATTTGACGCTTTGTGACTCAACTGTCTTAAAATTCTGATTCTGATTTTAAATTTTTTTCGCAAAATTTAATTTTCCTTTAAATGATACTGTATGTTCACAACAAACAGAATGATTATATTCCACAGGTTTTCTATACCAGCGCTTTGCCTTAGGAATTAATTGGCTTGACTTGTAACTTCCAGAGGTTTCAGTAGAGAATGACATTCTGTAAAAAAAAACATTAAATATTAATTTATAATAATAATAAAAAAAATTGATAAACTCTAAATCACCCGCTTATATTTTTTTGGTTTTACAATTGAATCGACTTTTAAAATAGCGCTAAAAAGCGAGAGATAATATAGATTTTTACATGCAACTGAAATTTTTGAAATCAGCACCAAATTATTACCAAGTGAAGACAACTAGTGTAAAATGTTGCTGGAGCTATTTGTGTCGCAGTCCGATTCTGCTTGAAGAAGTAAATGTTTTTGGTTTCAATTTATATAAATTAAAGAATTCTATGAACTTAACTGAAAAAATCTGCATTAAAAAATAGGATAGTTTCAGAGTAATAAAATTGAGATAAAAAGCATTTTTATTGTTTACCCACCAAAAATACTGAGGAATGTCAAGGTGATCTGCAACCAGTGGGTTAATTTATTGTTTGTTACATAAATCGATTCCTAAAAAAGGTTTACACAATATGAACGGGTATGGGATATGTGATATTCCATAATAGACAATATTTTTTTCTACCTACTATGTCTGTATTAATATAATCAAATTTGATCACGTCATGTTCGCGTGGAGATTAAATTTAAAAATTTACATTTCAAAGGAATATCACGTAGTCTAGCTTTAATATATATCCATACTATACTTTTATATATCAGATATTCAAAAAAGTAATGATGTAAGGATAAAGATAGTTACACAATTTTTGTAAAATGTACTCCAGTTATGATTTTTTTGAATAGGTATTGGAATCTTATGTGTGTAATAAATTTCTGACTAATTAAATCTCTTTGGATTGTAGAGAAGCGAAGAAAATGTATGAGAAGAAGTAGAACATACTACTTGTACACAAGTGTTTCCAGATAAACAGACACTAGTAATTAAAATCAACAAGCTTGAACAAATGTTAACAAAAATATTGTTTAAAATTTCAGTGCCTCAATGTCGTGACGTTGTAGTCATTAAGTAATAAATATTAATGAATATTGTATTAACTGCTACTTGTAGATCCGATCACTACCTATGAATATTAAGGATATATTTGCCAAGTTACAACAGCAACAGACTAGAGAAAATTAACATCAATTCAAATAGACAAGCAGCGAATTACCCCAACTACAACCTGGACAGCTTAGACGGAGAAAGCACTAGATACTTATGTCAACAGAGATTAGATGAATACTTGAATCAGTCAAAACAATCATTCCCAGGAATATACCAAAATATTATTGAAAGTGCACACAAAGCAGTATGGAAAGCATTAGGATACAAAGAAAGAAAAAAACAACAAGCTTTGGTGGACGAAGGAGATCGAAGATCTAGTAAAAATAAAGAAACATAGGAATATGAAATGGTTAAGTATAAAAAATCCTAGAAATAAAGAGGCATGTGAGGAAATGAAAAGAAAAATAAGAATTGTCACCAAAGGATTAAGACAGGAATGCTGCATTTCACCCACATTTTTATTATATATGCGAAGAAAGCTGTATTAAAATGGAAACGGAAATGTCATAGAATGGAAATTCTATATATGTTGTATCGTAGGTTTTCACGGATGATGGAATGTGCACTGGTATTTTTTCCGGTTTTCAGTCCGTTCGTCAGTAGAAAAATTTCCACGGCGTTTCGCCAACCTCTCAGCTGGCATATATATATATATATATATATATATATATATATATATATATATATATATATATATATATATATATATAACCAGTACTAGCAGGTGAATACATGGAAAGAAAACTAGAAGAAATGTATGAGGAATGAGATATGTTAATAAACATTAAGAAACCCAAATATTTATGAATAGAAGATGATAAGAATAACCTCCAAATCAATGATAACACAGAAGTAAAGGGATACGACGATTACAAATATTTAGGAGTCATCTTTGATAGAACGGGAACAGACTATAAAGAAATTCCTGCAAGAATTATTCAAGCTGATATAAAACACAATGATAACAAGCTGTTTAATTTCCGAAGCTGAGACTTGAAGACCTACAGAGGGAAATAAAAAACGAATAGAAGCTGTAGAAGTGGGTACTTTGAGGTCAGCAGGAATATCATGGACACAGAGAATAAGAAACGAAAAGACATCACGACAGATGGGAATAGAAGATACGATCATGAAGGAAAACAATTAATCTGGTACGATCATATACAACGAATGGCTGACTTACGACTCCCCAAACAATATATGTATTTATTAACTACTAATATTAACTATTAATATAATATTTCTAACTAATGTTTCTAGTTGTAATACATAAAATACAGTATCACATTGTTGATTATGTTTGTTTCTGTAAACTGGAGTCTTTGACGTAATTTCAACTGAATATTACTTGTGCGATTTTAATCGTTTTAGAAGACCAAGCCAGCAAAGGTGGCTTAAATTATAAAATGTGGAATAGAAAAATTAGTGTTTGTTTTTTTGAACCTTTCATGGGTGACGTTTTTGTTTTCTGAATTCCGCTATGAAATTTTTATTTCATAAAAAAATTGAAAACCTATAAACACTTAAAAATATACGTTTTTTATTTGTTCTTTCATGCATGGCACGTTAAAAAAATAATTCTCTATTAGCGTCTATCTAAAGATAGAAGTAGTGATGGTGAATATAGATAAAATCAATTATTAAGGAAGGTTCGCGAACAATATTGATTATTAACAAATATAATTTAGCTTTATGGTTCGAAAATGTAATCGAATTGTTGTTAATTTGTACAGCAAGTAGCAAATAATCAAACGAAAGTAGAAAATACTTACAATTGTAATAAATTATCAAAGAAGGTGAGAACTACGTCATTAAGAGCTCATGCGCTACAATTAAAGAATTTTAAAAACTTTTGAAATCTTCTAGATGAAATGGAGTTGACAATTAACACCCATTTATTTTTAATTTTAGAGCTGTTTGCTATTAATAGAATGAAGTAAGATTGATAAATAAATATATCCCAAAAATAATTTTTAGTTCAAAAATTAATTCTGGTACATGTAATTTTAAAAAATATAGCTCAGAATAAGAGTGGTATTTATAATATCCAAAATGTAATTTTAAAGAAAATGAGCGTGTACAAGATAGTAACAGAAGACTTTTCAGAAATATTTATAATATCATGAATTTTAATAAGTTTTAAAATGAAAAAAATTTTTCAAATTGTTTTTAATAAAAAATTACATAATATATTGGAAATTAAGTCGATTCTTTTACTATAATTAACATTTATTCGGAGATAATACATTGCGTATTTAATGCTTCTTCAAAATTCCAAAACTGGCATTGATACCAAAAATGACGTCAGAACCATGAATCTGTAACAGGTTTTTCTTTATTCGGCCTTGATATATATCGTCAATATTATTTGCTGACGTTATTTTTGATGATAACGTTAAAATTTAAGGCCTTAATAAGAAATCAGTTAAGTCTACCTAATTTAGAATGACTTTCTGGTACTCATTTTATTGCTATTAAATTGGATATTTCCTTTAATTTTGAGAAATATATATTTTTTTAAAAGTAAATCTGTTTTCAAAAAATCCTTATTGTGTTAATCTTTAAAGAACATTTAATTAATGCCTAAAACGTCACTATTTTAAAACTATAACGTAAAAATCTCAGAACAAGTCCTTGCAAATAAATACTTTGGACTGACGATTTTTGCATTTAGCACGAATTCTTCCACTATTCTAGAATACTTTTTTCATCGTTATCTACAAAAACACGAGATCTTTGTTTCTTCTAATTGATACGACATATTTTGCAGAGAAGTAATTTTTCTGCTAACCTAGAGTGATTTTGCTCACTAAACATTGTAAGGCAAAATTTAATTAGATTTACTTAAGGAACCTTACTAACTTTAAAAATCTGCTATTTAATCTTGTGTGTAATGGATTGCATCACACCTGACTGACTGAGTGACTCCGTAACACTACAACCCAGGGTGGGTCTTGGCTGCCTCGACTATCTGCCTCCACCTAGAACGGTCTTGTGCCAGCTCCCTCCATTCTCGCTGGTCAACTTTAAGGATAGCTAGATCCTTGTGGATGTGATCTCTCCATCTAAGCCTAGGTCTTCCCAGTGGTCTTTTTCCTTGTGGTGCTTCCTCCCATACCCGTTTTATTAGTCGATCGTTTTGACTCCTTTGTATATGATCTGCCCATCGTAGTCTCCTGGACTTTATTTCTTGAATGATGTCAGAGCTTTGATATATTTGCGCAAGCTCGATGTTGCTTCTCATTCTGTGACGGACTGTTTCAAGGTCTCGGTATGGGCCATATATTATGCGCAGGATTTTTCTTTCAAACCTTCTTAGCAGTTCCGTATCGTGGACTGTCAGGGTCCATGTTTCACTGGCGTAGATTGCTACTGGTCGTATTAGTGTTCGATAAATTGCGGTTTTTGCCTTTCTCGTGATAAATTTTGATTTAAGCAAGGTTTGTATCGCAAATGTACATTTATTTGCTTGTGTGATGCGCTGTTTAACCTCTTCCTGCATATTATTGTTTGCCGTTATCACTGCGCCCAGGTACTTGAAAACTCGCATATGCTAAAAATTATAGTCATCCGTGGTGACGTTCTGTCTGATTCTGTCTCGGGCGGGGTTGCGGGAGACATGCATGTATTTGGTCTTTCCTTCATTTATTCGGAGCCCTATTCTCTGAGCTTCTTTTTCTATTTTTATGAAGTTTTCCTTCACACTGACTGTGCTTTCTCCTATCGTGCCCATATCATCCGCGTAGGCCAAAATTAGTTTAGGGCCACTTGGCCCAAAAACCTCCGCGTCAACTGATACTGTTCTTACGGCTTTCTCCAGTGCTAAGTTAAACAGTACTGGCGACAAAGCATCTCCCTGTTTTAATCCTCTGTTGATTGAAAATGTTTGGCTACACTCTCCTTCAATTTTGACACAGTTTTTTGCCCCCTCCAGGCACGCTCTACACAGTCTAATCAGCTTGTGCGGGATTTCAAATTCTTCCATAGCTTCCCACAACCTTATCCTAATAACACTGTCATATGCTTGCTCGAAATCTATGAACAAGGTTTGTAAGTTTTTGTTAAATTCCCAACATTTCTCTAGCATCTGTCGGATAGTGAACAGCTGGCCATCATACCTACCAACCTTAAATTTTCATTATTATTTGTGAAAAGCAATTTCAAGCAATGCTCGATTTTTATCAAAATCATGACGTTCTTGCTTGAGACATCATTAATTTATGGTTAATTACATCACTGCCCATTTTACTCATTTAAACCCCGAATATCTCGTTGAAACAAGAGTTGAAATAACTAAAATTCATTGGGATTGAAAAAAATATTTGTGTCTTGAACAAATATTTTATGGAATCCCAATAAATTTGAATTATTTCGACTTTTCTTTCAACGAGATATTTTTGGTTTAAATGAGTAAAATAGGCAGCCCAGTTGAACACTAATAACGAAAAATATGACGATCTGCTTCCAAGATTTGCGGATTTGGAAAAAACAATTAATAAAATACTTTCAATTGTAATAAATTATCGAAGGAAGGTGAGAACTACGTCACTAAAAGCTTCTGAGCTACAATTAAAGAATTTTAGAAACTATTTCGAAATCTTCTAGATGAAATGTAGGTGACAACTAACACCCATTTCTTTTTAATTTTAGAGCTGTTTGCTATTAATGAACTGAAGGACGGTAAATATACTTCAAAATAATCTTAATTCGGAAATTAAGTCTGTCTAGTTCATGTAATTTTAAAAAATGTAATTCAGAATAAGAGTGGTGTGGTATAATACCCAAAATGTAATTTTTGAAAAAATAAGCGTGTACAAGATAGTAACAGAAGACTTTTCAGAAATATTATTGTTATATTTATAATTTCATAAATTTTAATCAGTTTTAAAATGATAAAAATTTCTCAAATTGTTCTTAATAAAAAATTACATAATGTATTGGAAATTAAGTCGATTTTTTTACTATAATTAACATTTATTCGCAGATAACACACTGCGTATATGGGTTTTATTTAATACTTCTTTAAAATTGTAAAACTGGCATTGATACCAAGAATGACGTCAGAACTATGAATCTGTAACAGGTTCCCCTTTATTCTACCTTGATTAGATCGCCAATATTATTTGCTGACGTAATTTTTTGTGATTATATTAAAATTTAAGGCCTTATTAAAAATCAGTGGTCTACCTGATTTAAAATGACTTTCTGGTACTCATTTTATTGTTATTAAATTGGATATTTCCTTTAATTTCGAGAAATACATTTATTTTTTCAAAATTGATCTCTTTTCAAAAAATCCCCATTATGTTAAACTTTAAAGAACATTTAATTAATGCCTAAAACGTCACTATTTTAAAACTATAACGTAAAAACTTGGACTGACGATCTTCGCATTTAAACACACGAATTCTTCCTCTATTCTAGAATAATTTTTTTATCATTATCTAAAAAAACATGAGAAGATCTTGTTTCTTCTAATTGATACAACATATTTTGCAGGGAAATAGTTTTTCTGCTAACCTAGAGTGATTTTGCGGACTAAACTTTATAAGGCAAATTTAATTATGTTTATTTAATGAATTTTACCGACTTTAAAAATCTGCTATTTAATCTTATGTGTAATGGATTTCATCACACTTACTTAGTTTAAATTTACATTATTATTTGTGAAAAGCAATTTTAACCAATGCTCGATTTTCATCAAAATCAATGCCACTCTTGCTTGTAACATAATTAATTTATGGTAAATTACATCATTACCCATTTTACTCATTTAAACCTAGAATATCTCGTTCAAACAAGAGTTGAAATAACTAAAATTTATTGGAATTGAAAAAAATATTTGTGGCTTTAACAAATATTTTTTTTGAATCCCAAAAAATTTGAATTATTTCAACTTTTCTTTCAACGAGATATTTTTGATTTAAATGAGTAAAATGGACAGCCAAGTTGAACACTAATAACAAAAAATGTAATAATTTGCTTCCAAGATTTGCAGAGTTCGAAAAAAAATTTATAAAATAGGAAGAAAGTGAAGCGACCCAAAATATATCACACCGACGAGGAGCAGTATTCAATTCGCTTAGATATGTTTTTAAAAGAGAGCAGTACATACAATTTCTTAATAATTTTATATATAGATTCCATCATTGGAGGTAATTTTAATGCCAAACATACTCATTGGTGGTCTAGATTAACAACCACCAAAGGAAAAGAGCTTTTAGAGGTAAATCAGGCACTTAAAGTGTGATACCATATCCACTGGACAACCCGCATGTTAACCTACAAACCCGAACCAAATACCAGACTAAATTGACTTCTTCATAACATGAAATACTTCTGCGAACTACATGCATGTTGAGGAAAACTGAGATATGATTTTTGACCATTCTTCCATCCTTCTCACAATCAGCGAAAATATTATTCAAAAATAATTAGCCCCTAGACTAGTACATAAACAAACTGATCGGTACAGCTTTCAATCACAACTTAAGGAAACTGCAATTCATCACGTTCACTAAAGAACTGAGATCAACTTGATGATGAAGCATAAAAACTTATGAAAGACATTCAACAGGCGGCGTAGGATAACACCTCCAAAACAGTCCCAAGAGTCAAAGATAACAAGTATTCTAAGGAAATTAGAAAACTTGTTACTGAAAAAAGGAGCCACAGAAGAATTTGGCGCCAATGTAGAACTCCGCCAGATAAAACTTGATTGAACAACGCCACCCATCAACTCAAACGAGAGATTCAAGTGATAAAAATGAATTTATTAATTAATTTCTATGTGAACTGATAAATAACAGCAAAGCTGATTATTTACTAGAAAGCCACTGAAAGACTGAAAAGGCCTAACTTGCATAATCCACCAATAGTAATGCAGTTGTCCTAGTCACGTTTTTTCTGCACGCCGCAGGCTGAAAGAACGCCCCCCTCCACTGCTCACTTTCTGACTCTCGGAGTAGCTTCAGCTTTAAACTATTGCTACATCAACAATTTTGAAATAATTGAGTTGGAAACTGCTGCATACAATAGTTTAATCATCTCCCTATGAGTTCCTACTTAAACAAACCCTTAATGTTAATAAACATCTCCGCAGCGATTTAAAAAAAAAAACTCTTATCTCAGCTTCTAGTGGTCGTACAGAATTTGTTTTTCTGTTCAAAATATGCGCCAAAATCTCACCTCTCACGTCCACTTATCGGCATTTCGATATCAATAATTGTCGAAGAATTATTCTATTTGTTTATGATGAAAAAACGAACCCCAATTTTATTTATCTGTTTCAACAATTTAAGATCAACAAATCATTTCGTTCTTCTTGGTTATTTTTAATGTAAGTCTCGAACTTTCATTTGCGTACCCGCAAACCGCCGTACGACCTCTAAATCGCTGAGAATAAACAATAAAAAAAAACATAAAAAGTTATAAACAAATTCACTGTGCAAAAAACTATTGAGTATATTTTCTTGAAATTTTTCATATTTGTTGTATGTAATGAGAAGCTCTTTTAGTTGCAGCATAAAGTTAATGCAAAATATTTTTCTATTGTTTATAAACAATTGAAAAACTGCCAGCAGGTTCTTTTTGCAATAACTAACGAACAAATTATCCGATTCAGATGGGCCTTAGCTAATTTTGTAGGTATTTTCAATAAGCATTATTTTTGTTTGAAACTTGAGCTCGAACAAACTGTTTTTCACATATTAATTGTTAAATAAAACATGTTCCCAGAAAAGAAAATGAGACATAAGACACTGCATAATTACTATTATCATTCTGAAGGTTCCTACGTAGTCAGAAGTCTTCGAACATACCCCTGTAGAAGTAGCATAACGTCAGAACTAGGTCCCGGTTGTTTGAACCCTGAATAACGTCATATTTTTATTTATATTTGAAAAAGTGTTGATAAACAGTAGATATTTAATTTCTTGGTACACACATACCGATTTTATGCTATCCTTTTCTAACTGCATTATTTAAACGAGTATCATATAATAATTGGTACGTCAATTCTGATATGAATATATGGTTGCCTAAATTATTATTATTGTTATTTTCAATATGTACACAATATTTACCAATAAAAATAAGTTTTTAAATCCTCTTTTTGTTAATATTAATTGTAAACTTCGCATTTATAGTAATTTATAATACTTAAAAACACCGAAGGAAGCCTCGACAAGCAATTAAATTGAAAGAAAGGATACGTAAACATGTTTATGTCTGTCAAACATCAAAAAAGCTTCTCCCCCACCGATCATAAACAGCTTTTAAGCAAATCTATTGTTGTTTAAATCTATACGGTATGATCGAAGTCAGAAGTCTACTAACAATAAATTTCAAAATCACCTCATATGAAGCTAACTCCGCCGGCATAATGGAGCAAATTTGTGTCATTTTGGCACTGTTATTTAAATATAAAAAGAATTCTTAAATAGTAAAATAATTGTCCTTTTTTTTGGTGGCAAACAATTACGTTAAGTATATAAGTCGTGTTTTATAATAACTGGTTCTGTGTGTATTTGCAATATACTATTTTTTCGTGTTTATAATAGCATAATTGCGCTAATTGTAACATTCTTGGTAACTTATTCATTTTGTGGTCTGTGATAAAATATAGAAATTCTTCTAACATTTACAACCATTTTTAGACTAAGATCAGTGGTGTAGGTTTTGCAAATCCATGACGGCAGTCTTTTTCGAAGGTGTATTGGATATTTCTTTATGTCGCTTATTTCTTTTATTTTTCTAGTGCTAAACAATACCCTTTTTTCATTGAATTTATAATTCTAGTTCATTTTTATAGTTTTTCAAACCAAATTATTTTTTGCAGCAGATACTAAACAATCCGCTTCCTTACTTACCCAGACCTTCCCCAATATTGTTCCTTGACAGAGGTTGTCCCGCCTCTAAGTAGTCTCTGCTGGAAAATAATCTTTTTTAATTAATATATGCAGATTAATTTAGGCTAGTTCACGTTAGTTTCAGTTATCCAAATTAATCTTAACTAACCAAAAATTTGGTTGTGAAAGATTAATTTTACACTTGTTTTTACTTTACAAAAATTAAACTTATTATTGATTGAGATGGATAAATATTATAGTTTTTTTAAAAATAAAAGTTTATACCATAAAACATTTTACATTTGGCAACGTTGCAACGAATATTTGGAATTTAATGATCGATAAGGTTTACGTATTTTTGCTTTTTCGTTGAAAATACTTACTAAAATTTGTGCAAAAATAGTTGAAATATATTACATACAATGTATTTTAACTGATACGATTCAAAATAAATACGAAAGTTCAGTGTTTTCTTCAGAAATAAAAGTGGCCTTGTGAGGTGAAACGTGGTGTCCTTCATGTTTTCCGGGAACTAGAGAAAAAATTGATGAAAATCAAGGCCATAATTATGTTCCACGATCTAGAGATACGGGGAAAAAGGTCGAAATTTTCTGAAAAAAATATCATTTTCCTAGATTTCACTTTTCACTAAAGCCGTATATTTGAATATCAAGCTCAGTAAACCACCTTTATATTTTTTGTTGTTAAAAAGTTTCTCATTTTTTGAATTTTGTTACTTAAATAGTATATTTTTGAGCGTGGTTCATAACTTATGGTATTCAACTACGCCATTGCTTGTGGTCTATCTTATACCTATAATTTTTTGCATCGTTAGGTTTGATGAATGTGTCCTTCACATTTTTGTACACAGTTCTAATATACAATTCAAGCTTCCATCTATTATTCTTCGTAATGGTAAAATAAATAATTCCTAGGTCAAAATCGAAAAGGTCATCAACCATAGATAGCCATTGATGAAGAGTACCTATATGCCTACCGTAAAGAAACATTTTATATACATATCTATATATAAATTAAAATAATTTTATTTTTTATAAATAAATAGGAACTTATTTAGTATTTATATTATTCAAATTGTATTCACTATTAAAATAATTACAGTATAAATGCATATTTTAAGCTTGATGTTATAATTTGAGAGGATGAGGCGCTATCCTTTCAAATTATATAATTTACAACCGAATTGTACTTATTAAACATGAAGTTTTCTTTTACGCCACAGAGACTAAAACAGTGGCGGCTGGTGCAATAAAAAAGTAGGGGTTGCAATTCCAATGTATAAAACCTGTCATAGACTCTCTCTCTCTCTCTCTCTCTAGCATTACAACCTGGGGTGGGTCTTTGCTGACTTCACAATCTGCCTCCACTTGCTGCGATCCATCATCAGTTCCTCGGCGCGTTCTACGTTTAGGATTTGTAAGTCTGCTGCAACGTTATCTCTCCACCTCATCCTTGGTCTTCCTAGCGGCCGCTTTCCTTCTGGGTTCTCTTCCCATACCAACTTGACGATACGTTGATCTTGTCTCATAACATGGCCGGCCCATCTTAATCTTTCTGCTTTTATTATTTTCACTATATCTGGCTGGTTGTATAGTTCCTCCAATTCCTTCTGTTCTCGTTCTATATTGTTGTGTGGTGTTGTCCCTGACCGGTCCGTATATCCCTCTAAGCATTCTTCTTTCTGCGATTTTCAGTTTATTCTCATTTTGTTTTGTCAACGTCCATGTTTCACATGCATATGTCATTACCGGTCTCCTTGATATATTCTTATTTTCGTGCGGCGGGATATATTTTTCGATTTTACTATCTTTTGCAGCCCATACCAGCAGCGGTTGCCTCCTTGGATTCTCTTGTTAATCTCTTGTGTAATGTTGTTGTCAGAGGTGATCGTAGCTCCCAAATATTTAAACTGATGGACTTTTTCAAAATTGTAGTGGTCCATAGTCATGTTCTGTCCTATTCTGTCTAGCCGTTCCGTTCTTATTGTAGCTATATATTTTGTTTTTTCTTCGTTGATTCGTAGGCAAACTTTCTTTGCGGCATTTTCCAGTTTGAAGAACTCTTCCTTGACACTGGTAGTTGCATTACCTACAATATCGATATAATCAGCAATATGATGTGCGGACCTTGATTTCTAAAGAGGAGCGTTTTTGTGTTGGTTTTTCGCACGATGCTCTCCAAGGCGACGTTAAAGAGGAGTGGAGATAGCGCATCGCCTTGTTTAAGACCACTGTTGATTGTAAAGAAGGTTGACAATCTTCCTTCAAGTCTTACTGCACTTGTAGATCCCTCTACACATGTTTTGGTGAGCTTAATTAGCTTCTTCGGTATGCCCAGTTCTGCCATGGCATTCCACAAATCGACTCTTATGATGCTATCGTATGCTTGTTTAAAATCTATGAATAACTGATGAAATGTTTTGTTGTATTCCCAACATTTCTCCATTTATTGCCTAATCGTGAATATCTGATCTACAGTTGAGCGGTTTTTCCTAAATCCGCACTGGTAATCTCCTATTTGATACTCCACACACGCCGTCAATCGTTCTAAGATCATTATAGAGAAGACTTTATATCCTGTGGTAATAAGGGATATACCCCTATAATTGGAGCAGCACGTTTTATCGCCCTTCTTAAGTATTGGTATTATCACACTTTCTTTCCAGGAGGTTGGTATTTTTTCTTCTTTCCATATTTGACGGATGAGTTGATAGAAAGCACATTTCAAGGTTTCTCCTCCCTTTTTCAAACATTCTCCCGGTATAATGTCGTTTCCTGGGGCTTTGTTGTTTTTAAGTTTTTGAATAGCTCGTGACACTTCTTCCACTGTAGGTTCTTCTACTATGGGTTCGGCCGTAAGGTATTTATATTCAGGCCGAGCTTCATCTGCCTGGACATTCAGTAGCTCGTCAAAGTATCTTCTCCAGGTCTCTATCATTTCAGCCTCATTTGTAATAAGGTTACCTTCGTCATTTTTTATTACTGTTCCAACTCTGGGTCTAAATCCGTTTTTTATATCCTTTACCTTTTGGAAGAAACGTCTAGTTCTGTTGTTCCTTCTATTTGACTCTAATTCTTCAAGAATACCTTCTTCGTATGCTCTTTTTTTCGCTTTTATTGTTTTCTTTTCCTTTTTTCTGGCCTCGCTGTATTTCTGTGCATTTTGCTCATTTGGATCTTGCAGCATTCGTTGTCGGGCCTGGTTTTTTGACTTTAAGACTCCTTCACAATCGTTGTCAAACCATTTCTTCTTTTTAGAGCTCTTTCTTTTTCCTATGGTGGTTTCAGTTCTATGTATAACTGAATTTTTAGTTGTTTCCCACGTTTCGTCTACATTGTTTCGATTTGCTACAGATCCTAGTACACTCTCCAGAGTGGTTTGGTATAGACACCGGTGAAAAAATAAAAGTATGTTAATAGGTTTTTTATAATTGCTTGTACCCCATTCGGCTAGCTGCTCATGTTTTCTAGAAAATAAAAAAGCTCTCACTTGGTTTTACGCACACATACACGAAGATAGAGATCAGGACCTGCATTATATTTAACTGCTTTTCTAGAATCTCTTGCAAGAGATTCTTAAAAATGTCTAACACATACACGATGATTTTTATAAATTCCCTCGTAAATTGGAATCCTTTGAATTCCGAAATCGGCCACAGTTTTAGTCTGCACAGTTTAGGACAGAACACTTAATTTTGAATTTTTTTCGCTAAGCATTTTTAACCTCTTTAAAATGTAACAAAATATCTTGATCAAAGTAAAAACATAGTCACTTTCATAAAAATTAAAATACCGGTACAGTAGACACCACGCATAGAAATACCGGCACAGTAAACGCCATGGTTGTATTCTAATCTGAACTCTAGGAATGGTTTAACTGCCGCTTGAAGAAGAAACCTTTACTTGATACTGGCAGCGCCACGAACGACTGGAAGCTAAAGTTCAAATACTCGTCCAGTGGGTTGCAGTGCAGTTGCAGTGGGTTCTAGTAGAGGGATGTTTTGTGGGGCAAACTAAACACAGGTTTGCATGTCGACTTGCAACCTATATGAAGCTTATGAGACGAAATTAATCTGAGCGTCTTAGATAGGCAACTTCATATACGCTCCAATGGATTAGCTTGGATTGCATTAAAATTGCAAACCAGCAAAGTGATAACATTTCCAGGCGTAATACATACAGACAAATTATTAATGATATTTAGGCGAAGTCTTTTTCTTCTTCTTCTTTCTCAGCCCATTGACGTCCACTCCTGGATATAAGCCTCTCCGATGGTCCTCCACTGGAATCTGTCTCTCGCCTTCTGGAGCCAGTTTTTTCCAGCAAATTGTCTTATATCATCTACCCATCTGCGTTGTGGCCTGTCACGATTTCGGTTCGTCTCTCGCGGTCGCCATTGCAGTAATTTACTCGTCCACCTATCGGGCTGTTGTCTAGCTATGTGCCCCGCCAATTTAAAGACATCTTCCAAAGCTAGCGTAAATAGTTTCGGAGAGATGACGTCTCCCTGACGCACACCTCTCATAACGTTTATTTTTTCGGTTTTTGTGTTTTCGTCGATTTGAACCTGTATAGTTGCAGCAAAACTGGCCATCTAGAAAATCTAATTTTCAAGGCAACTAGATCGGGTCTAAGCCTTAAACCTTTTTAGTGAATCTGACAATAAATTTTCAGTAGAAACTAAAAAAAATATATATTTGTATTTATATTTATTAGTATGTTTTATTTTAATTTACAATTTTTTTGGGGGTTGCGCAAACCTGAAAACCTTAGGAAAACCCGCCACTGGACTAAAATCAGTTGTCTTCATACCAAATTCAATTGATTTAGTTTTTTTTCAAAAATAATTGATCTCCAGCATAATACATATACAGGGTGTCTCTAAGAGGTCCCTACAAACCTTTTTTGAAAATCTTTATCTTAATAATAGCTTGATGTGCACTAAATTTGGTACTTTGGGTCTTCTAACATCTGATTAGTTTTGATGTACACTGCAGAGGAAGTCACTAACAATACTTCACTAATATCTAAGGCATCATAATTTTTTATATTTGAGGATATTAAATTTCTAAATAAAAATTCCTATTTTTTGACATTTTTTTTTATCCAAAAAATTCTTCGAGCAGCCGTTTCTGAGATAATCGGATTTAAATGTTTTATTGTGTACTTAGACTCGTCGTAGCTCGCCTTCACACTTTACTCAGGCTTAGAACTGGTCCAAGAAATTTGGAACAAGTGCAAGAGCTAACAAGCCACTATAATAAAAATTTACAGCCAAAAAAACAATAAGAATAACACACAAAGTCAATAACAAACAAAAACAGAAAAAATTTATCTATTAAATTTTTTAATTAAGATGTAAATAAATGTTCAAAATGACCTCCGTTTTTATGTACACAAGATTAATTCTACGGAGAAAGTTGAACTGCACCCTTTCCATTATTTCTGCATCTAAGCGTAAAGTGTTTACTAAATTTTGTATTCCTGCCTTGGAACATACCCCTGTAGAAGTAGCATAACGTCAGAACTAGGGCCCGGTTGTTTGAACGCTGAATAACGTAATAATATTTTTATTTATATTTCAAAAAGTGTTGATAAACAGTAGATATTTAATTTCTTGGTACAGACATGCCGATTTTATGCTATCCTTTTCTAATTGCATTATTTAAACGAGTATCATCTGTACGTCCTTCGAACATACCCCTGAGTACGTCAATTCTGAAAACAAAGTATGAATATATGGTTGCCTAAATTTTTATTATTGTTATTTTCAATATGTAAACAATCTAATAATATTTACCAATAAAAATAAGTTTTTAAATCCTCTTTTTGTTAATATTAATTGTAAACTTCGCATTTATAGTAATTTCTAACACTTAAAAACACCGAAAAAACTCACGACAAGCAATTAAACTGAAAGACAAGATAAGTAAATATGTTTATGTCTGTCAAACATCAAAAAAGCGTCTCCCCCACCGACCATAAATAGCCTTCAGACAAATCTATTGTTGTTTATATCTAGAGTATGATCGAAGATTCCTGCCCACAATTATTCGGTGTCTACAAGTCCACAATTTACCATCTGTTTAGGAGATCCCCATAAAAACTAATCTACAGGCGTTAAATCTGGTGAGCGGGGTAGCCAATCTATAGGAGCACCATTTTCTCTGATGTACGAGATACTCATTTAAATAATTTATAGCATTTAATGTGAAATGTCGGGGTGTACCGTTGTGCATGATTCACATAGGTATTTTTTCTAGTAACCAATGGAGATTATCCGATAAATTTAGCAAATTTACTAGATGTTCTAGGTAATTCAATCTATTTAAATGAGGTAGTAATATCACAGGACCAATAATAAATCTGCCAATGATCCCTGCACCTACGTTAATTTTAAATTCATGTTTATAATGCACAACATTTATTGCATGTGGGTTTTAATCCGCATAAATAAATAACAATTTTAAAATTAATTAATCACTTAATTCTGGGGACAAAATTTCTACCTTCATCATACCAAAGTCTTTAATTTTCATTTTAAAGTTTAATAACTTTTGGAACTTATTTGAACCAAAGATTATTATATTGGGTTAGCTATAATATAAGTTGCGTATTTATATCTATGAGCAGTCAATGGGGATTCTCTGGAAAATATGAAAAAGTATTGATAATCCTTTTTAACATCACGCATAATTACAATTTTTACTCCAAAAAACGAAATTTGTACTTAATGTAGTAGATTGAAGATAAGTTACAAATATATACATTATGCATTACTTCTGGTGGAGTATTGATTTTAAATTTTAGTAATAGCTTGCAAACACAATGTTTAGTAAATTGGTTAAATTTTTTATGTTTCTAATTGATCGTTCAAACACAATTTGATGTTAACTCCAAACAATCCAAATTTTAGAAGAAAAAAAAAATACTATCTTTAATATACAAATTAAACAATACGGAAATGGAACGGAATGTACAAATTTATTGCCTACGTTCAAAAAAATATGTCAAATATAAAAACTTCTCAAAATATCCAAATTTATCCCTTACACCCCCTTTTTCATTAAACTCAGAACTATTGTCACTGGCACGATATTTTTATAACATTAATAAAAAGTTTTATCTCCAAGATATTCCGAACTATGAATAGTAATACAAATAAATTTGAATAAAAGTCTTCGAGAAGATAACTTGATCTAGGGGAAAACCTGTTTTAATTCATTTCTGTAAATTATTATATTAATGGTCATTTTTATTTCCAAAAAATTTGACCTCTCTAACAAAAAAAATATATCAGAAGTGGAATATAGAAATCAAATTTCTTTTTAATAGAAAATAATTAATGAGAAATAATTCTTTACATTTATAACTATTTACAAAATACTTCCCAGAATACAATCTGGTATAAAGCACAAATGAGGTATTTAGAAGAGGAGAATGCCAAAATCTTAAGGTAAAAAAAATTTCCATCAAATTAAAGGAAATATTTTAAAATCATATTAAATTTATAAAAATTCAAATTTCCAAATTTTGTTTTATAAAATGATATTTTTCATAACTGGAGAGACCTTTAGAATACCTTGTTTTTGCTAACTAGTTGGAAAATAAAAAAAAAATTCCTAGCTAATTATGAAAGATCTCTTTCAACACTAGTTACTTAAGAAAATTAAAAAATACATTTCCAATTATTACATCAGCTACAAATTAAATCAAAAAAATTTTTTCTATACTAAAAAATATTTAACATGTACATTTATAAATATTTATAAGACAATTTTTACAGTTGGTTAAGTTAATTCTTGATTATAAAGATGTGGAAGTTGTAGTAGCGGAACTTGTTACAATCCGAGTCCCAGAAAACTCATTTCACCCAAAATATCAGTAGCAATATTTTTCTTAGTTTCTATCGAATTTTGTCAAATTTTCACCCTCTGCATTTCTTAAATTTTAAAATATTGGCCCCATAGTCTGCCAGCAGAGTAGCTGGCCATATTTTGAAGCAGTGACCAGTGTGTATAATATATTTATCTTGAATTTCTCAGTTTCAAGTTTATCAAAATTAAAATTTTTCTGTTCAAAGTAATTCCTTTAGGGCCAATTTTTTTGCTCTTCTATGGGAGGGCATAAATATTGGTAATGAAACTTTCTATTAGAATATATTGCAAATTTATTTTTGATATTGGATAACAAGCGATAGTTCCTACAAATAAACTAAAATACCTATTCTATGTAAATCATTAACTTTTAAATTAAAGCCTTCATTATTCTAAACAAAACGATATTTTATAATAGTAAATCGGTTAATTTGCTGCTGAGATATTGCTGTTTGTTTATTCCAAGATGCTAAATGTTGATCGCTATAAATTTCTCTGTGTGAACACTTTGACCTCCACAAACGCTCAATCTCTTCATGAAGGCCTAAATTTTCATATCTTGTTAGGGGCAAATGAAAAAATTAATTTTCAACCCCTCAAATGTTGCTTTAAGAAAGGGGATTTTTTTTTTATAAAGAAATAGAACAGGAGCCTTCCTCTTACGTTAGCCATTTTTAATTTAAAAATTCAAATACCTGAGTTCGAGACGAAGATTTTGAAAAAATCGCGAAGCCGCGTTAAGTATTTGCATGCTTCCTTCCGATCTGTTCTTTGCACAAACAGGCGCATTTCGGTACCCTCATGAGTCTAGTAGAGACGAAACATGTACCTCTGCCGTATCACTGTGGCGGGAAGGGTAAGTTTTGACTTTCTTCTCGGTATGGTGGTACAAGTAGGCCATCATCTCGATGGTGGTGGAATAGGATAAATTGTGTTCCATAGCAATTTATTCAAACTGTGCAACCTCTAACACGGAAAGGATATGGTTGGAACGAAGTTTACATTTACTGTTCGCATTTTACTTCATTCGAACACGGAGCTGCATATAGTTGAACGTTTGCTGAATGTGATTTCAGCACTACAACGGCATAATGTGGATATATCCACTACTATTACATCTCATATGGAGGAATCCGTGAAAGCTGCATATATATATATATATATATATATATATATATATATATATATATATATATATATATATATATATATATAATATTCTAACAATAATCTGGAAAAAGTCTGATAACAAATGATTCTGGACAAATGCAAATTTTTATTTAAAAAAATGTATTTAATCTATTTATTCATTTATTTATTATATAAGTATAAAATAGTTATGTGTAAAATGTAAACTAATGTAATATTTTTATGTAATTTTCCTTTTTTTTTGCTTCTGATAAACTTTTTTCTTTTTCATCGTTGTCAAAAATACTATTTAAAATATTATCATTTTCGTCGACAGATTCGTTTTCATATTCAATGACCGGGACATCAATGCATGAAGCCCCATTGCAGAACAGGCGCGGATCCAAGGGGGGGTGGTGGGGGCGATCGCCCCCCCCCCCAAGAGCTTTGAGTTCAGGAAAATATACCCGATTTTACCTCTTATACTATAGTTAATTCAAGGACTAGGGAGAGTAATAAATCATTTTTTACCCTTTTTCCTTCGCAAACTACCTGTGTTCTTTAGTTCGGTGTCTTGGGCAAAATCTGTTAGATAGATTAGTTTTCATATTATTATGTTATTTCTTATGATTTCTTAATAATTCACATACAGTACAAAATATAGATAATTTTGACATATTTAACACAAATCACAACTGTATTTTTATTATTTTTAATTTTGGCATAAAAACCGTTTTAGGCACATTCAGACTAAAACGTAGCCTTATTCTTTCAAAAAATTCGAAGTTACAATTTAAATACTTACAAAATACTCATTGTCAAAAAGAAAAGAAGTTAAACATATATAAAAAAATTAATTCGCCCATATAATATTAAAACTTTTTTTGGGGGCTATCGGTCATTTAATTATTAATTATAAACATTTTTGGGAAATTTGACGTTTCAGTTTATTTATTTCTTAAATTAAACATTAAAAAGGGATTCAAATGTAATTAAATTTTATATGTTACAGTTAAAATTAGGTCTACTTATTTTTATTTCTATTGCACTGGCATCTTAATTTAATTTCCTTTATTATATGAAATATCCGATAGGCTTAAAAAAATAAAATAAACGTGTTAATTCTACACGCTTAAGAAAAATACACAAATATAATAATAAAATAATAAAGAAATTATGGCTAATTGGAATTAAACATATATAAAATTAAAGAATGGGACACACTAAAATAAAAATATATAAAAAAATAAAAAAATATATAAACAACATTAAATAATAAAATACAACAAAAACAAATTGTGTTTACACTGGTAAACATTACGTATCTAATTCGTAATTAAATTCAATGAAGCTATCGTCGCCCAATTAATTGAGTTTTCACATTTTGTTTTATTCTTTTATCATATGGATTTTTCCCAATTTTCCGCAGTAACTTTATTCAAAAAAATCTTTCAAAAGTTCCGTTAAATTACTAATTTTATAAGTTGTGTTATTTCCAGCAGCTCTACCTTTTACTTGAAAGAGATATTTCCTTCTCCAACGGACAGTTTCCGGACGATCTATAAGAACAGATTTCCTATCTGGTTTTTTCCATCATAAATTAAGTTCTCTGAGCAATTTCTAGAGCTCAGTTCTTTTAATGTCAGGTAATTCCCGATCTTCATTGATTTTATGTATGTACAACTGATTTTATTGCAGTTTTCATCTCTTCTTCCAACGAGGTTTTTCATCTGCCTGTGATCGAATGGGGGAGTACAAAACATTCCAGTTCTTTTTTCTCATTCAGTATTCGGTACATGGTAGATTTTCCTGTCATGTTGGAACACATCTTAACAGAGCTTTTAACATTATTATTTAGATATTGATATCTTAGGGCATCATAACCATTCATCGTAATAAGTTTTTCATTGAGGAAAAATGCCTTGGTTTAACGATTTTGGAATAAATATACAAGTGGATGCCATATTTTTTCGGTATCTTACTAATCTCAAATAATATATAAAAAAAGCACAAACAAGAT
Source organism: Diaprepes abbreviatus (assembly GCA_034092305.1). Lineage (NCBI taxonomy): Eukaryota > Metazoa > Arthropoda > Insecta > Coleoptera > Curculionidae > Diaprepes > Diaprepes abbreviatus. The sequence goes on from JASJET010000129.1 coordinate 9,701,693, forward strand.
AAATCACTAAGGACACACTGTAAGGTGTGAAGTGAACTATAAGGTTTTATTATTGCAGTAAATTTATAAAAGCTTATAATATTTAAATATAATTAGATTTACGGCAGTCATCCGTTACCTGCGGTACTGGAGCAAGTACGTTGGGGATCTCGGTATCAGGTTTATTACTCTCTTTAGTTCTTGAATAGAGTATAGGAATGTGTATGCTTGCGATCCCCCCCCCCCCCCTCCCAAGAGCTCTGAGTTCAGGAAAATAGAACCGATTCTGCCTTTTATATTAGGAATGTGTATGCTGCTGACACTCCCTCCCCGTTGACAACTTGGTTTTCTTGCGATAGCCGCCCCCCCCCAATAACTTTGAGTTCAGGAAAATAGACCCGATTCTGCCTCTTATACTAGGAATGTGTATGTTGCTGGCATCCCCTCTTCTCCAAGAGCTTCAAATTAAGAAAAATAGGCACGACCCTGCCATTTACACTAGAAATGGGAATATCTCCGGTGTCTCCCCCCCCCCCCCCCCGTCGACAACTTGCTTTCGCTTGCCATAATATACTTTTGTGATGTCACCCCCCCCCCCCCCCAAAGAGAGAGGCTGGATCCGCCCCTGTTGCAGAATCTACATAATCATAAGTATTTCAAGCCGTGCTTGCGGCTGCTACATCCAGTGTTACAACTTTTTTGGCATTTGCAAGCAATTTTCTCTGAAACTTCGGGTGGTATCTTTTGTTCACTGGAATAAACTGTTGTCCCTTTTTTCCATCCATATTTAAGAGGGTCTAAATAATTTCCAAGCTATGCTTGCACTTGCAAATAAGTACCCTTGAAGTGCTCAGCGACTGTAGCTTCAGTCGGCGACATACTTTGAAGCTTGAAAGTAGCCTTGTTAGTTTGACGCTCAAAATTGATAAAACGAAGGCAATTCACGTTTTTTTTTTCAAGGATCTTATCAGGGCTTGTCATATATAATATTATGATTTTTAATAACAAAATTTAATTATGAACTTTCAAAATATAACTCTATAAGTATCAAACGAAATTAGATTTGCTTCTTAATTGTTATAAACAAAAGGATTTTTTGAAGAAAAAGTCCTAACTCGGCTCCTATTGATCCAAAAAATTTTTTTCAAAATCTTCGTCTCGTATGGGGGAGGTTAGACCTCTATTGCTTTATAAAAAATCACCTTCTTTTTTGAAGCGATATTTGAGGGGTTGAAAATTCATTTTTTTAATTGCTCCTTGCAAGATATGAAGATTTAGGCTTTCCTGAAGAGATTTGATTTTATACACATATAAGGAACAGGCTTATAACGACAGGATATAAAATCATGGATTGCTAAGCCACTGATTAAAATATTGGGGATAATAATTCTCAGAATTTTTTTCTCGTACACCCCCATAGGAGGGTATATAATGTGACCTGACTATACCTTTTTTATTAAAATATTATCATTTGAAATATCTATATAATATTGAGAATCTATGTCACCCATGTTTACATAAATTTTCCCAAGGTACCCATTAAGTGTGTTTATGCCAGCAAGGCTTTTAGTTGCGCTACCATTCATTTTTTATTTAAACTAGATTAAAAACTGTTTACCTAACAATTATTCGGCACTTGGAAATGTCCAAATAATGTAGTAATCATAAAATAATAATACTAAATACAGAAGAAACAACAAAATAAACAAATTTAAAATCAAAACAAACATTTAGCAACAAATTGAGAGTAGGGATTTTGCACTGACGTAAACAATCGACCACCGAGTAAGTATAACACTACTACAGAACTTAAAGTGGTTAAGTAAAGGTGCAAATGCGTTTAGTTGAGTGTCAGAACCACTAAGTAACTGATCGACAGTACGAATTGACGGTATAACTTCCGCGCATCTGTATCAGCAGGTATGTTTGTAAATAAGAAACATGTGCTTTTTTCGAAATGCCGGTTTTTCTAGTTATAGTCTTTAGGGTTTTCTATTTTTAAATTTATTATGTTTTTTCAATTAATAAGAAAGCCGAGAGTTAACTGATTCTTTTTAAAAAATAAATATTGTAATATTCATGATAAACCGGTCATTTAAAAATAAAGTAAAATCAAATTTATGTTCGATTTTTTTTCTTAATTTGTGCTAGGTTTTTGATCTTTGTTCTTTTTAAATATTGACCATATTCTTGAGAATACTACCAACTGGCAGTTAAAAAGATGGACAACAACTGAACACTAACAAAACAAGTAATCATTTTAAATGATTTTTACATATATATATATATATATATATATATATATATATATATATATATATATATATATATATATATATATATATATATATATATATATATATATATTTAGGGTGGGTCGAAAATTTCTTGGAGACGCTTGCTGTGTGCGCCCCCACCAAAAGTTGGTAATTTGTAGGAAACTTACGACTGCATTGTTTAAATAAGTATAGGGGAGGGTTTTCGGGTTGTACCTAACCTCAAAACGCTAAAAAATCATGATTTCAGTGGCAAGGATTCTATATAATCTACTAAGAGGTTTTTGGGGTCGCTGAATTCAAATCTGATGTCTCTTTTCAGAAATTCAAGATAGCGGATTGAAAATTGAAGTTGTGTATCTAAAAACTCCTAAATATTAGTCGCAAGGAGATACTAAAATGTCAATAAAAATCAACCTGACTCGACCTAGAGGTTTGGTGCTGTAATTTAGAAAGTAACTGCTAGAACCTAACCCAAAAAATCAAAAATCGTTTTCCCATAGACATAAAATGAAGTCAACGACACTGTCTGCTTTATATAAGAGTTTCTGGGGTAGTTGAATTCAAATGCGGTATCTGTTTTCAGAAATTCTAGATCGCAACTTCAAAATGGCGAATATGCAGGTGAAAGTTATCAAATAATAAACATAAAAAGTACATATGCTTAAACACTAAAAAAGATAAATAAAATTCTCCATTTTTGCCTGTTTATTAATAAAAGAAAATAATTTTTTCTTACTTGTATTTTTAGGGTTTGAAATCTGGTTATCTATTTTTGCTCTTGTCAGTTTAAACACCCAAATTAGAACCGAGGATTAGGGTTTAAAGATTTAGAGATCTAGGTTTAAGACTATAAATTTAAATGAATTTTGGGTTCAAGTGTTTATGTTAAATGATTTAAAATTCAAGGTCTAAGGGTTTTATGGTTTAATAGCTTAGGGTTATACGTTTCAGGATTATTGAATTATGTTTCAAAGGTTCAGGCTTCAAGGATTTCGAGGACAAGGTTAAGGATCAATGGCTTAGGGGTTAAAGAATTTAATGCTTAAGCTTATGTACTCTTTGTGTTTATTATTTGATTATTTTCACCTGTATATTCGCCATTTTGGAGATGCGATCTAGAATTTCTGAAAACAGATACCGCATTTGAATTCTACCACCACAAAAATTCTTTTGTAAAGTAGATAGTGTCGTTAACTTCGTTTTATGTCTATAAGGAACGATTTTTGCTTTTTTAGGTTAGGTTCTAGGAGTTATCTGCTAAATTATATCATCTAACTCCTAAGTCGAGATAGATTTATTTTTATTGACCTTTTAATATATCTTTGTGACTAACATTTAATAGTTTTTACGGACGGAGCGTCATTTTGGGATCCGCCATTTTGAATTTCTGAAATTGGACATCGGATATAAATTCAGCGACCCCAAAAACCCCATAGTAGGGTATATAGAATCCTCGCCTTTGTTTTATGCCACTAAAATAATGATTTTTTAGACTTTGTGGTTAGGTATGACCAGAAAACCCTCCTCAATACTTATACAAACAATGCGGTAGTAAGTTTCGTGCCCATTACCAACTTTTGGTAGGGGGCGCTCGCATCAAATGTCCCCTGGAAATTTTCGACCCACCCTAATATATATATATATATATATATATATATATATATATATATATATATATATATATATATATATTCTTCTTAGAGTTATTATTGTTGCGGTTTTAGAAAAGTTAGGGAAAGTAATATTTGCAGATAACTGGAAAAATAAATGTGTTACAGAGTTTATTTGATTTTTAGATTAAAAGCATAATTTTTGCTCCAGTTGCCGCCTAGAGGTTTATAAATAAATTATCAGATTGATCAAAATATGGTTATCGGACTTGCATTGTCTTTATTTTTGTTTGTTTTTTATGACGTTTCGATTAAATTGTATCTCTAATCGTTATCAATTATAAGGGGCCGTATCCTCGAACTGGGGAACGTGAAGTGAACGGTGAAAAGGTGGCGAACGCGTATTCTTGAAATGTTCATCATTCATATCCTCGTTCGCCCGGTGGAAGACAAGCGAACGGTGAAAGATGCGCAAATCAAATATCAGCCGCTAAATGACATATTTAAAGCACAGATTTCAAAAAATAAAATAGTATTCAAAATTTTTATTTTATTTTTGGTTTTTCAAAATAATTAGTCATTAAAAAAAATATGTTGACAAACCGTTTCTTTAAAACGTTTTATTTTTTTGAATAAACAGTTGAAACGTTAATTAGGTGGTACCCCGATATTTTTAATATTTTCAAATTTTTTAATAAAATATTCTTAGAAAGTTGAATATGACTAAAATGTGGTCCGACTAGCATTGTCTTTATTTTTATTTATTATTATTTTTACGACGTTTCGATTAGGTTGTATCTCTAATCGTTATCAAGTATAAACTGAATGTTTTGTCTTAAGACTACAAGCTTATATAGGGACTATGTCCATTGAAGCGCAACGTTTCGCTTCACTGTACACACCTCAATGATTTGATGTTACAAAGTAGTGGTTGCCAAAGATTAGGTATCTCAACACTCGGTTTACTAAAGATTCCATTATTATTTTTAATGTATGCTGCTTCTATAAACTTCCTTTTTTTCATGATGGGTTCCATATATATTGCCGCAGCCTCAGACCATTTTATATGGTGTTTATCCCAGGAGTGTTCTGCAATACCTGATCTCGACGTTTCTCCTTTTTGTGTATGAGTTTTATGTTCCTTAATTCTAACTTCTAGCGGTCGTTTGGTTTCTACAATATACATTTCACCACACTCACATGGAACTTTGTAAACACATTCTTTTTTATCGGTAGTTTTAGGTTTTGTTTTTGTTAAATGAGCTCTAAGGGTATTTCCTGAATTAAAGGCTGTTTTTATACTATAACTACTGGCAATTCGTCTTATTTTCTCCAACGTTCCCTTAATGTACGGAATTGTGAAGAAGGAATGTGTTTCTTGCTGTCCAGTGTTCGTTGTTCTAAAATTATTTATAACATCCTCAATTAGTTTTAACGGATAACCATTCTGTTATAAATCGGATTTAATATTTGCTACCTCTTTTTTCAATAATTCAGCATTATTGCATATAGATATATTGCGATTATAGAGGTTGCGTATAATTCCTCGATTTGTTACAACAGAATTATTAGAACTATGATTAAGATATTGTCCAGTATGTGTTGGCTTTCTGTATACTGAAGTTTTAATAGTTTCGTTTGAACGGTTCACCATGACATCTAGGAAGGGCAATTGATCATTTACCTCTTTTTCCATGGTAAACTTAATTGTAGGTCGAATGGTATTCAAATGTTTCAGGAAATCATTATGTTCTTGATCATTGCCCTTCCATACGATGAAAGTATCACTTTCGGTTTTACTGTTACCGTTTCTATAGCATGAGTTTCGAACCATATATATATATATATATATATATATATATATATATATATATATATATATTGGCGACGACTGGAAAGAGTGAAGAACCCATCGGAAGCTCGTCGTCCTGAGCGTAGAACTTGTCCTTTACTTGAACGTAAGCACTACGCAGGCAACACTCCAAAAGATCCATCACCCCGTCCAGTGGTAACGTGGTTCGATCTGATAAAGTAGTATCATTTAAAAGTCTAGTTTTGATTATGTCTAGTGATTCCCCTAATGGTACACTTGTATACAGACTTTCCACATCAAAGCTTATTAGTCTGTCGTCTGGTTCTAGATTGATGCTACTAATAATGTTCACGAAATGTGTAGAATTTTTAACATATGTGTTTGTCTTGCCTTCTAAAGGTTGTATGATTTTTAAGAGAAACTTCACTAGTGCATTTGTTGGGGATCCTCTGGAGCTGGTTATTGGCCTCAATGGTATGTTCGTTTTATGAATTTTTGGAAGTCTGGAAAGATGTGGTAGCTTACTGTAATGTGGTGTGAGCGCCGATGGTAGGTTGCCAGGTATATGGTTTTGGTATTTCGTGAGTGTTCTGTATATTTTTGACTCTATGGATTTAGTGGGGTTACGGGATAATTGTCTATATTTTCCTTTTTCCAGGATATCTCCGATTTTTTGGTCGTACGTTACGATGTCCATTATCACTATTGCATTTCCCTTGTCCGCTGGTAAAATCTTTATGGATTCATCTTTACGAAGTTTTTTTAAGGCTGATGCTTCTAGTTTGGAGAGATTTTGAACTGGATTTTTCTTGTCATCCAAAGTTGATTTTATTTTCCATTGAAACTCGTCGGAATGGTTTTCGTCTACTTGTATAGATTCTACAGAGCTTACGATATCTAAAACTGACATGCTTTTTGATGTTACTGCGAAATTAAGCCCTTTGCTTAGTAGTTATTTTTCTGCTGTTGAAAGTATTCTTGAAGATAAGTTTATGATGGTTTTTCTTGAAGTTGTTTCAGGTAGCGTCGGTTGTTGATGTGATTTTAGTTTCTCTAGTTTATTTCGGTGTTTCCTCGCTATATTTTCTTTCAATTTGTTGCATATATCATCTATTTTATTGAAAACTAGCTCATGATCATCTGACAAAGTTTCAGCTTTGATTTCTTCGTAGCGTTGTGTAACTTCATTCAGAAGAATGGCTTTTCGCCATCGGTGATAATTTATTTGTGTTCTTAGTAGTGCTTTACTAGCGTTGTCCAGAATACGGCTGCTCTATTACCTGGTATTGGCGATTTCAATCTGAAACCAATAGGAATGACGTTGCTGTCTTGTGCTTATAGTGAAAATGAAGAGTGGGCTTCCTCCTTGACAAGTTTGATCCTAATTTTCTCGTAGACTTTGGTTTTGTCGCTGACACCGGGTCCGTATCGGGTTTCCAACGTTTGTTTGAAGGTTGTAGACAATGTTGAAGAATGACTAAAATGTGGTCGGACTTGCATTGTCTTCATTTTTATTTTTACGACGTTTCGATTAGGTTGTATCTCTAATCGTTATTAAGTATAAACTGAATGCTTTGTCTTAAGACTACGAGCTTATATACGAACTGTGTCTATTTAAGCGCAACGTTTCGCTTCACTGTACACATCTCAATGATTTGATGTTACAAAGTAGTGGTGGTCAACATCAAATCATTGAGGTGTGTACAGTGAAGCGAAACGTTGCGCTTTTACTGTTAAAAAGTTCACATCGCCATTCACATCGCCATTCACATCACCTTTCACATCACACTTTCGAGGATACCGGCCAAGATAACGATAAAATATACAACCTAATCGAAACGTCGTAAAAAACAAACAAATATAAAGACAATGCAAGTCCGACAACAACATTTTAGTCAATCTTCAACATTGTCTACAACCTTCAAATTATGAGATGTCTTGAAAAAGTTACTTTACTTTTTGCCATGTCAAGTAATGATTTAAACTGCCTTCAAAATAAAGCTATTCAAGGGAATTATATGTAAACTTAAAATAACACCGCGATTTTACTGTAAGTGCCATTGAACTAACATTGAAATCATATATAGATGTTCCTTGGATGGCGTCAAACAATAGAAAATTATTATATAAATTATTCTTATTTGTTATTTTTGTTTCTAGCTTGAAAAAAAAAATTAAACAATAAGGAAATAGCGAAAGCTGTTTGAAGGATAAAACTATTTATTTAAATGCATGTACATGCCGAAATTGCGATATTCCTTATCAAATAATAAAAACAATATGCTAATTAAGGATAATATTTTATAAGTGGTCTTATATTAAGTATTTTTTAACAATGCTGCTTAAAATTGTATAAATAGAAATATTTGCATGAGAATTTAAAATGGCTAATGACATCTTTGGGAGACTGTTTCCATCTTAAAAAGTTGGTGATCATAGCAATGTTATATCTTTTTAAATTTAATTCGAGATTGTCAAATAGAGAGGTTAGGAAATATTCTAACAAAAAAAATAGTGGCTAAAATTAGGTGATTCTTTTTCTCAATATTTTGATATATCTCGAAGATATTTTGTTTCATTTTTGAAAACTTTTAATAGTGTATTTATAGTGGGTGATTCTCCTGGAACTTTATCGATCGATTGTGGAAAAACTATAATTAGAAAGAATTTGAAAATTTGACAGTGTACTAACGTGCATGGGGAACAGTCGGCTAAAATATTTTTAAGATGGCGGCACTTCAAGTTATAGCGGAAGTAGATGTCAACTTGCTTATTTTAAATAGAATACTCTATATATTATTACATTTTTGATTTCTACGTAAAATTCTAGACACATTTTATGTATAATATTCTATACTTAAGTCTCACCATTTTGGACATATTTAAATTTTTATGTCAAAAATAAAGTTTGCGGATCAAAACTTAACTAAGGAAGTCTTTATTATTTGATTTGGGTTAGTTTTCTTATATACGAAGATCGACTTTAGTAGTATTTTTATGATATTTTGAAAATTATTAGTACAGAGTGGTCAAAAAAGAAGAATAAAAATTATATTTAAAAAATCGTCTAAAGTCAATTATTTCAAATAGACAGCCCCTATTTTTATAATTTTATCATATGAATGAATGAATGAATGATTGAAAAAGGGGTGGTGATACTAGATCATCGATGTTTAGGCCTCCATTGGGCCCTTTACATCCCACCATAGCTGCAGGCTATTCGAGGCCGATCGCCTTTGCGAATCCAAGCAGCCTCGTTAGTTGAACTTGCCTAAATGCTTCCGATAACAAAATTGTATCTCCGAAATATCTCTGTCTCAGTCTGTTGAGTGCTGGGCACTCTCTGAGGACATGGTCAACAGTTTCATCCTCCTCCAAATATCATCCGCACGTCGGATCGTCTTCGACACCGATTCTATGAAGATGGCCCCTGAGGGGCCACCACAATTCGCAGCTCTTTCCTTCCCAAGGAGAGAAGCTCCTTAGTACGCCGTGCACTAGGCCCAGTGACATCTTCCTTCGCCCAACTCATTCCTGGAGCTCCCCTCCACGATTCAATAAATTTGCTTTCCAGCACCGATTTTAATTACCTTTTGCCAATAGTAATTCGGACAGGTAATATCGGTTGGGGTCCATACGGTTCAGTCGCCCAAATCCAACTTTGCCAGACGGTCTGCTTCCGCATTCCTGCGTATGTTCGAGTGACCCGGGGCCCATACGAGTCTGACTGTGCAGCCTTTCCTTGTCAAACCATTTAGTACATCCTTGCACTCAGATACCAGTCTGAGCATATATTTATTACTCTATTCTTGTGTATGCCCCTTTCACAGAGATGAGCATACTGCAGAATAGCAAAAATTTCCGTTGTGCAAGTTGTCGCACATTGTCCGAGATGGTAGTACTCTCTGACTCCTGTGCTCCTGCCGAATACTCCGGCTCCAGCTCTTTCATCTTGTCGAGAACCATCAGTATACCACCAAGATCCATTTTTCGAAAGATTTTGTTCTCCCTCCCAATCCTCTCTACTTGGCAGAAATATCTCTAGGAAGAGGTTGGGTTTTAAAAGTGGCGTCATGTAATCTATCCGTCTGATGGACACCTCTATATCGCGTTTTCCCAGACACCTTAGTAGCCGCCCATTCCAATTCCAAAATGTCCAGGCGGACTAAAACTTAACTATAAATTTTTCCTATAAGAAAGTCTTTATTAGTTAATTTGGGTTAGTTTTCTTGTAGATGAAGATCGACTCTAGTATTCTTTTTATGATATTTTGAAAATTATTGGTATAGAGTGGTCAAAAAAAAGAATATAAATTATTTACAAAAAGTCGTCAAAAGTCAATTTTTTTAAACAGAAACCACCTATTTTGATAATTTTATCATATTAAGCAATGAAAATAAGGGTAAGGTTGTTTAATCCAAAAATTTGTAGTTTTTAAAATATTGGCAATTCAACATTTTTCTATTGTAAAAATGCTATACGGCTTTTAAGTTTTGTTATTAGTTGACCATGACGACGAGGCGTGGTGAAAATAAAACAATCGAACCCTACAGAATTGTCACTATTTCTTGCCATTTGACATTCATTCATAATAATCATGCTGGGGCGATTAAATTACACGCACGAAGATTATTTAAACTTATTTATTATTTATGGAGAATGAGAGTTATTTCAAGAACATGCGATACACTCGCGATCCGATATCCGAAGGAACAGAAACCGACACTACCAACTGTTAAAAAGATTATAAAAAACTTCACGAACTTTGGATCTATAAAAGCTTAATGAACAATATCAGTTTTGAATGAAATTGTACGAAACAAATATTTAGTCTGGTATAGTAAATTGGCTATCTTAAATTTTAAAAAATTAATATTAGATTCGTAGCCTAAGCACCCAAAAACCAACAATGAAAGATTTTGAGACATGTAAATCTTTTAATCCGACATATTTTATCGTTCATATTGACTTTGAAGAAATTAATTACAATTTTCAACTCACTATATTGGATCCGCCATATTGAATTTCAAAAAAATAATTTTAAACTCTTAATATAACGTTAATTTACACTCTCGAAAACTCCCCAGTACCAATCTTAAACATAATCCGGAAATAAAAAATGTTTAGATCGTCATATTGCACCTGTCATATTGAATTTTTTAAAACACTGTCAGTAACACTCGGTCTCAGTTTTAAATAAAAATTTTAAATCCGTAATTTGGCCCCTCAAAAACAGATATTAAATTTTTAGTCCGTCATATTGGATTGGTCGTGTAGAATTTTTAAAAATAATTTTAAATTCGTAATTTATATCTTAAAAACCCCTTATATAAATTTGCGATAAAGTCCGCCATCTTAGATACGCCATATTGAATTTTTTAATACTAATTTTAAGCTCGTAATTTACGCCCTCAAAAACACCCCAATACCAATTTTCGACAAAATCGAGAAATATAAAATTTTTAATCTGCCATATGGGATTCGCCATATTTAATTTTTTAAAAGTAATTTTAGATTAGTTATATATCCCATACCAATTTTGGAGAAAATCGGATAAAATTAATTTTTTGTCCGCCATATTATCAGTGCCTTCTTGGATTTTATTGAACCAATTTCAAACGAAATAATCTGGAACCATGGCAGCAAATTTATGAACATAACGCAAAAAATTTCATTCAAATCCGTGCCGACATTCCGGAGTAATCGATCTACAAACGTAAAAAAAAAACACATTGCGGTCGTTCTTTTAGAAGTCGGTTAAAAATACAATTATGTTTCAAAATACTAATAAAAACTTGCTGCAATGTTAAACAGATATTAGTCCAAAAGAAAACCTTTAAAAGGGTTTTCAATTTTTTAATATTCTGAAAAATATAAATAATGAGGTTTAGTAGATATAATCTGTTATTTATTTTTCCCTTATCAGTCATAATTTTACTATTAACAGTAATAAATAATGAGAATAGGCATGCAAATCATTCTATTTAAAAGCAATATCCTTACTAAAATACGTCATTTTGATTAAATTATTGGTTTACAATAATAATCTATTTAGGTAAATATTATTCTAATTTTCTTACACACAATTAGATCTTTATCTTTTTGCTACACGATTTATTAAAAAACTAACTTTGTTCACTTAATACGTTAAGTGGTAATGTAGGGAATAGTATAGCATACCTAGGAACTGAACTACTTACATTCATACATGTTCGGAAAGATTTGAGAAAATACAATACAAAAATGTTTCAAGATGCTATAGAACATGAAAGTGCCCCGAAAAATTCAAGACCCCAAAGGAAAAAAATTACCAGATTCTTCGGAGAAGATGGAATTACTAGTGAAATACTAAAAATGGATGGAACTGCTTTAATTGAGGCATTATTAATATGGCTAAAAAAATGTTGTATCGGAGATAGAATCCCAAATTTTTATCAAAATGCGGAGGAGGTTTTGCCCTCTAAGAATATAGATAACAAAAACCTAGAAAACTATAGAAGCATTAGTCTACTGTCTCGAACGTACACATTATTTATGAAAATTTCAACAAGTCGACTGTCAAATAAACCGGAACTCTGTTAACCTTTAGAGCATACAAGATTCAAAACGGACTTCGATACTGTCGATCACTTGCAAACTTTGCGTTCCTTTATTGAAAATATCACCAAATTTAGTCCTAGTACATCTAAGTTTGTTGACTACTATAAGGTGTTTGACTTAGTTGCAACTTGGTCAATTTTTTAATGTGTAGGAAATTCACGAATTTACTCAGCTGAAGTATATATACAACAACGCAACTTTACAGGTAAAAATTGACAAAATACAAGAAATAAGATATATGTTGGAAAATGGGGATAATAAGAAGACACGATTTTCCCAAAGCTGTTTACTTTAGCATTAGAGAACGCATTTCGATCATAGGTTCGTACTTGAGTCACTTGCGGTCTGCAGTTGATGTAGTTCTGATAAATGGCAGTACAGAATAATTGGGCAGTATGATTACAGAGTTACAGCAAGCATCATTACGTAGCAACTTAAAAATGGGCCTAAATAAAACAAAAATTACGAATACAGTAGAAACGATCACCACCATTGAGAATCATAGCGTCATAGATCATGCTTGGAAAGAAAAACTAAATTGCCGAGATTACCACAGTTAAATAGCATTTGGAAATCTAAAATATATCCTCAGTAATATAGCGCTTTTACAGAAAATAAAAACTTTATTAGAATAAAAATAAAATAGCAAGAAACAAAACATATGACAAATTGAAATGAAGAAACAGAAAAAATAGAAGTAGATACTGAAACTTTAGAAAAAGTGAAACATTATAAATATTTGGTTAAAAAGCATATGAGAAAATAAAAGCTCTTTTCCAGGAGAAAATTTTCATAAAATTACAATGTGACTTGTATAACTAGTGCATGCTATCAAGCACTACGTATGGTATGGTAACAAGACTACTTACAAAATCCATTATAAATACACTAAAAGCAAGTAAAAGGGCCAATAAAAAAAAATTAAAAATCTCTCTAAAAGATAAAAGAAAACCACAGCAAATGGACAAGAAAAAAACGATGCACCAGATATTACTGAGAGAGTGGCAATATTAAAGTGAAGCTAAGCTGGACAAAAAGTAAGATATATAAGGAAAATGGAGCATAAAGGTAAACCTTATATGACTGATAAAAATTATTTATTTTGTGAAACTAGTTAATAAACAATATTACCTACATCATGAGTATAACGTGAAATAGAGTTTCGTTCCTGTCCTTGAAGTCACAACATATGCATGCTTGCGCTCTTGCGAAAGGTAGGGAAAAACGAGGCCAGGCCTTTGGAGAACGAAAGGGGGCTCCGGGTGGAATAGCTACCTATTAAACCATTCTCAGTATAGAGTATCATGGTCACAGATCGAATAGTTTTATAGTTACACTGAGTGTTGTCCAGGAATCTTGTTAGGCTCCTTGTTTTTAATATTTTTATTAACATCACTTGTGAGTTGAATTATAACGCCTTTATGAAGATGATTTAAAGATTTTCCGGGAATATGAAGCCCTTGAAGTTGCTTGAGTTTTGAACTTAATCTAGTGAAACTAAATGCGTGGTGTCTACAATATAAACTGTCTCTAAATATTGCTAAGTGCAATGTTATGTTGTTTTTTAGAAGTATAATTCCCATGCTGTATGCTTGTGGGATCAATGGTGCTGACAAGTTGACTGTATTTGAGACCCCTCTGCAGAGAGAGGGGTAGTTTTTTGGTCTTATGACTGTGGCGGAAACTTAACTCTGCCTCCGTTGTTTCATATATTGTAAAAATCAAATATCTTCTGTGTGAATTGTTTGAAAATCGTGATAATATAGAGTACATATCCGATTTTTCGAAAGTTCCACTAATAGACCTTAAACTAGAGATTGTATAACTTATCTGGAAGGATTGCTTAAACTCTAATTAAGTATTGGATGAAAAAAACGTAAGGTTACAAATGATGATAATTTCAAAGCAGGTCGGCAACAAAACAGAGATTTAGCCGCTTTCTTAACTAATGCTGTTTTAAATACATACGCAAAATCTATTAGTGTTAACTTTTGGACGACAGACTTAATATATTAGAATATTTTATTAAAAAGAAATACATTACAGTTTACTTGCATCCAGTTACGTACACAAGACCTCACATTTTCTCACGTCTAGAAAAACTCTATGTTCACCCTTTCATTTAGAAATTTAATGACATTTGTGAGAAGCCGAGATGGATCGCTAATATGAAATAAAATAAGAAATATTTTAGAACTATTAAAACTCATCTTACAAGTATATCCCTATTTTTCAGTTATCAAAATAACAGATAACAAATTCCTTAATTTGTTTATTTATTTAAAACTTGTGACTAATTTATTATTTAAAGCCAAAAATAATTGAAAATTTTAATTCTTTTATCGAATTTTTGCATTGTTAGAAGCAAAAATTATAACTTGTTTAATTTGTAAAAAGTAACCAATATTATCCTCATCACCAAAATAAACCAAAGACAAGTAACTGTTTGCTTCGAAATTGCTAATTATCAAAACTTAAATTGCTATTCAATTCCATATTAAATTACCGCAAGTCTTCACATCACTTTTGGTGAATTATTTGAATACATCTTCTGCTCTAAACCCAGCCAAGTAAAATAATATATATTTATTAAATATTTTATTAACATATTGGCTACAATAATGCTGTTTTACTATGTATTTTAATGTATTCCTTTACTACTTGTAGTCATATTAAATACACTGGACAACAGCCAAAATGTATCTAAAATAAAGTCGACTAAATCTTACATTTTTTGATGTGCTAAAACCGAAACTAAACTTATCTTTTAAATATTAGTTCAAGTTTTAGAAATACTTGATGTCATAGCTCCTTATATATTAACAATATAACCGCAAGAATGCACGTAGTATATTTGTATTGTTATAACAACAGAGAAATGCGACGCTACCAAATATAGTTTTCTCCAAGTTAAGAAAATTTTGCACAACTTGGCAACCAGGATCTCCAGGGATGACCCCCATGTGCAAAGCCCCAACCCCTAGGGCTTAAAATAAGGGAGAAAGCCATTTAAAAACGCCACTATTGCGAATATTATGGAATTGAATAGGACATTTTTGAATATTCTCCAAAAATGTAGAAGCCTTATTTGGGTATATATGGCGCTACAAAGCGTAAGGGTTAGTCAGTCGAAGTTACTGAGTCGAATCCAATAGTTGAGATTGTAAGATGTCTCGAAGGTGTGAAAACAATCCAGATTAGTTCTATTATGTTTATGATGAGGTCACTATTGCGTCTCAGAAGCGGTCTATTACCCCATTAATAAAAAAAGCATATCAACTTTATTTCGGTTGCAATATTGGGAATTAAGACAAACAGTGGGCACCACCCATCTGTTGTAATGCATGCGCTTCAAATTTGAGAAACTGGTTAAATAGTAAAAAACGATCAATGAGGTTTGCTGTCTCAAAGATCTGGAGAGAGCCTTCAAATCATGTTAATGATTGCTATTTCTACATCATATCTGGTGTTGGGCAATGTACAGGTATATCCAAGAAGAAAAAGTCGGTTATTACCTATCTAAATATACCAAGAGACCTGTGCCTCATAGTGACGAACTTCCTATTCCAGAACCCCCAGAAATATTCACTTACGAATTAGATAATAGCGATACAACGATTTCTTAAGAAGAAGCTATGCCATCAACATCAAGAGATCCTGATCTCACATTCAACATGCATAACAAATAAACTAAAATTTATTGCGTAGTAATATCAGCCGTTTATGTAAAATATTCGTTCAGAAGACGAACTATGACATATAACGATTGAAATTCAATTTCGATTTTATTATATAAGGCTCTAAAAATAATAACTAGCAAAAAAGTTCTTTCAAATTATAACCATACAAAAACGAGGTATCAATAAAATTATAAGTAATTAATTTTAACTTTCTATCCGCTATCAAAAGTTCTGACGTAGCTTCTTTTCCAAAGTTGGTGATCATTAATAATCCCAAAAATAGAAAACCAAGGACATATAATTCAATATATCATTTCATAAAACCGATATACGGGGTATTTAAAAAATATTTAAGGTATTAATTGCGGATTTACACCTTCCACTCAATGTATTTTTTCTTGGTTTACCCTCTTTTCGTAAATTTTTACTGCTTTTCGACT
The DNA here is from genome assembly GCA_034092305.1 of Diaprepes abbreviatus. Taxonomy (NCBI): domain Eukaryota; kingdom Metazoa; phylum Arthropoda; class Insecta; order Coleoptera; family Curculionidae; genus Diaprepes; species Diaprepes abbreviatus. Next base: position 9,718,094 of record JASJET010000129.1, read on the forward strand.
TCAGCTTTCTATTTTGTTTTTGGTCTACATAGATTTTTTTGCCGTCTTATTGTGTTAGTCATCAAAATTTTCAGTATTCTTGTTCCTGGCATCTTTTACGTTTGTTCCAGCCATCGAAGTCTTCATATTTATATTACTCTCTATCTAGCAAATTTCGCAAATCCACTTTTAGTTAAGGCAACAAAAAATGGGAGGTAAATCAAAAGCTTTGTGACCAACTTACTGGTAATGTGGAAAAAGTATCGATTCATTTAAAATGTCATTTTTCCTTTGAAGAAAAAAATTTTTCCTTTTAAGTAAAATTTTTTGAATACCGTTTAGTTAAAAAATATGTTTATATTATTTTACAGGGAGGCAATTTGAAAGCTTCCCACTCTTAATATTACCCTCCGAGAAAATAATATTAAAAGTTGAAAAACACGTCAATTATCTTTTCAAGGGGGGCACTTTTAAAGAATATTTGCAGCCTTTGTGGTTCAACCCCCTGAGAAGAATAGATGTTATCCTTAAAATCTTAAATAGGATGGGAATCAAATGGCACATAATTTTAAAGCTCGTTTAATTTTCTTTCCAATAAACCCAAAATTATCAGTAGTAGTTTCAAGGAAATGACGTTCCAAAACAGACAGTAATTAGCTTGCTTGCATTGAAATTTATTATTTTTAGTATTAATTATTTCGAACCTACTTATTTAGGTAATTTTCTTTTTAGTAGATAAATTTAAGTATGATTAAGTGACATTAGTTCCCAACCTTGAAAAGGAACAGAGTTTAGTTTAGACGTTTGATTTTTTATTTGGTGATTATTTTACTTTTACCGAAAAAAATTTTTAATTCGTCGGAAAGAATTTTCAAAAATAAAATAGATATCACCCACTTGTCCAATATCCTATAAACTGTCCAAAATGTTGTCCATTATGTTTTAAATAGTAACAGTCTGTTTTCGAACTCCTCTTTAACATTTCGGAACACTTCAGTGGGAATTGACCAGCATGCGATGTGTGTTTCATAGATAACTGAAATAAAATGGTCCCAAAGAAAGAAGCCTAAGGGATTTAAATCCGGTGATCTCGGAAGTCATTAATATACACTCCCCTTCTGGCAATCCATCTATTTAGAAATCTCTAGTTAAACTACTGTGGGACGGGAAGAAAATAATGAGGTGGAACGTCGTCCTGCTGGAAATCTTACAAATCTTTCTGTAAAACTAAATTACTTTCTGCATCAATAAAAGTCCCTTGCTGCTGACTTATTAGAGGATCGATAGTATATTAAGTTGCAGATTGCCTGTAAAATTTTCTTTGATAAATAAAGGACCAGTAATTTGCATTTCCAAAAATATCAGCCCAAACATTAACTTTTTGTAACCGTTGTGTAGGCCTTTCCAAAAATATGAAGATTTTTGTCATTCCAATAGCGATATTTTTTTTTATTTAGGTTGTCATTTAAAAAAATGTACTTTGATTGCTATAACAGAGATTTAGTGAAGATTAGAGATGAGGATAACTAAACATGGTTTAAAAAAACTCCTCTTCAGTAGAATAGAAGTTATTGTTTGTTGCGAAGAAATTGGCTACCATAAACAATTAACTTTCGGAAAATTCGATCTATTTGCCTTAATAAATCGACTTTTCATAATGGGAAAACTTTTTTCGTTTCCAAAGGAAGTAGCAAGCAATTTTGGAAGAAATTGCACGGAATTCACAATAAAATAATCTTAACCACCAAGTGACGTCATGCACTTTGATTGGTATTCATTCTTACGTGACTTGAGAGTACTTTAAACATTTTAATTATAAAATGAAAATTAAATTCCTTAAATAAAGGAAAATGTTGTGTTTTTTAGGATTTCTATTATGGAATGACAACCTGAAAACCATAAATCTCATTGTAGAGACGTTCTAATTACTTCTGCAAATTTGGAATTTGATTTTTCGGAAGCTAGTTTACAGCAAAAATTAATTAGGAAATTTTTGAAAAGAAAATTTAACCAGCTTTAAAATGATGGGACACCCTTTTCATTTTAAAGTTTGAGGGGTAACGCCTACCTTCCTGTTGGGTTGAAAAGTATGTAATATCCTTGAAAATAAAATTGATGTGTGTTTCGGATTTCGAATATTATTTAGTAGAACGGCGAGATTAAAGATGGAAAGATTTCCGATTAACACTCCATATAATCTAAGAACGCAATTTCAGTAATAAATGCGATAACACTTATTTCACAGTTGTTTTAAAGTAATTATAAAATTTGTATTGCTACATGTAGACAATTGAAATGATGACACATAGAATAATGTAATTTTATCATAACACCTGGTATATACTAACGAACTAACTGTTTTGAACAATTTTTTTTGATATATAGTATCAACCTTTAATTTTTTGTCGAATAGCATTCAACATATAGACTGTATATCAACTCACCTGAACCGGAATTAGAAGTATCGCGACTGTTTAATACGTATATGTATTCGTTTTTTGACTCTGGGTAGTTTATTTTAAAGTGCGAATTTGCAAGTATAATTTTAGAAATTTATTACTGTTAGTTTCAATTCGGTTTGTTCTGGATTAATCCTGTTTATCAACATTATTACCATATGGTTTATGTAAGTAAAAAATGTTATTGCATTATTGTTTTCTTAATTGCTATAGTTTTTAAAACGTACATTTTGGTATAAAATATTGATGAAGTGCGGGAAACCAACATATTTTCATTTCAGTTTTAGCTTATTTCAAGATTGTCGGTTAAAAATAATTTTTACCGACAAAAAAAGAACATGTTTTCAGCTTAAAACTTATATTTTTTTCATGTTTTTGCACTTATAATTTTTGATAAGTGTCATATTTTGTTGAAATTTTCAGAATGTTCAAAGTGACACTCACAGGGGGGTTGAAAACTGAAAAAAAAATTTCGCGTCTCTGGGTACCTTTAATAGTCATTTTTATCTTTTTTACTGTCCATCTACTATAAAGATAAATTCAAAATAATTCTGAAAGAATTAAACCTACAATCCATTAAGACAAAGATATGAAGAATGATTGTTCACACGTAACATGTCATAGAAGAGACATATTTTCTAATTTTCAGTAATAGTCCGGGAGGCAGCTTTGCAATTATAAGTACTTTTATAACACTCTGTTTTTGTATAAAATGATATTTTAAATATCATTGATAAGAGAAACAAACGGCAGTTGCTAACGTCTTGGTGAAGCTGGTGGCTATAAAATTCAGAACATGTCGGAAAAAATTATTTTATTATACTTAAAAATGTGTAGGACTGACGTTTAAAAATTAAAGGTTTGAAAAATAAGTCAGCTGCATTCAAACAAAATGGTTGAGTGCTCGTCAGCTACCCTTATAAACCGGAAATAAATAGTGGGGGTGCAAAATCCTTTCATCAGTTACTAAACTTATACAACGTATTTATAACATAATTAAGATGAGAAAAACAATAATCAGCTGTCTTTTAATGGGGGTAAGACCGTCAGCTGAAAAGTTATAAATGTCAAGTGGGCATGGAATTTAAGCGTCAAATTTTTAACAATCTAACTGACCATCCTTTGCCTGTTACATTGTCAGCCGACTATCAGTTTTATCAAAGATTATAATAGCTGATAATAATCTTTGGTTTTATTAAATACAGTGTTTAAATTATTAAATATACGAATTTTAACTGATATCAAATCAATTTAATTAAGAATTTTTTTTATATCATGATTATATGTTTTCTTTTTAGTAACGTATAAATTTTTCATCTGGATTAAATTCATTATTTAAAAAATGCTGGGTTTTTTGAAAAATTTTACAGTGCAACTCGAACGAAGCTAAGCTATATTCTACTTCCAGTTTTTAAATAGCGACCCCCAATTTTTTATACACTTTTTAACATCCTGGACCTTTTTTTTATTACACGTCTTATATCTAAATGTATTGTATTCGTTTTATCTACGTCAAAGATTTGAGATGAAATAAATAATTATTTACAAGGATAATTGTTTCAATGACCTCTTCCTTTGCCACATTTTGTAAAATTTTTACTTCGAATTAATGTTTACAAAATATAAAATCTACTAAGTCACAGAGGATAGAAATTCTTATGATAGGATATGGCGACAGGGTAAGAACCCCAGAAGTGTGTTAGTTATTTCAAGAAAAATATCCTAATCTTCCATCATTTCATAATCAACACTGAGTGAGTGACCGCCGAGGTCTCCCGACTCAAACCCTCTTGACTTCTTTTTGTAGTGTTACCTTAAAGGTCAAGTTTTCCAAACTAAAAGCTAATTGACATAGAACATTTGAAGAATCCAATTATTCAAAACTACAGAAGTCACAAAAGTTCAGAATAAATTTTTAAATCGCTTAGGTTTCTGTTAATTGATCAGTGGGAGGCATTTTCAACATTTAATAAAATAATAAATTAACTATATATGGGATCTTCCTTGTATATCTTGAGTTGAGTAGACCCATAGACTCGCTAAATGTGTCTTTGTAGTCTCAGTATTACGAGACGAAAAGAACCTGAGAAAGTCGCAAACGCGTCGGCGAATAGATAAAGTTTGCTTCTATCATCAACAAGAATGTCTGCTGTGTATAGATTAAACAATGTCGGAGATTGGGGAGAGCCTTGAGGCACCCCAGACCTTATTTGTTTAAAAACGGACATTGCACCGTCCGTTGACACCACAAATGATCTGCTTTCTAGAAAACTTAAGACTAGTCTTATGAGATAGTTTGGAATTCCCAACCTTATAAGTTTGACTACAAAACTGTCATGCCACACTTTGCCAAAGGCCTTGCTTATATCAAAGAAGATTGCACCTCTATGAAATCTTTTGTTAAATCACTGGATGATCATCGAGGCTAACCTGGTGGTCTGGTGAACGCTGCTATGGCCGCTCCTGAAGCCACACTGCTCCGGGGGCAAGATATTCCTCTCAAGTATGAAATTCAGTCAGTTTATTTAGGATAATGCATTCTATTATTTTCTCTACATTGGAAAGCAGGCTAATAGGCCTGTATCTGTTAATATTTGTGGCCCTTTCGCCTCTCTTTCTAATAAGAATTAACTTAGCCACTTTCCAATCTGAAGGAAAATATGCTGATGGCATAACTGTCAGCAAATCGAAAATATTAGGTAATAGAAAAAATGTTCAGAATTTTGCAGATAATCTAAATGTGTACAAATTCAAAAAAATTCGCAAATAAAAAAAAATAAAGTGGACGTATCCCCACGGCTTGTCAAAAACCCAGCGTTTTAAATAATGAATTTATTCCAGATCTTACGTCCTCATCATATATATATATATATATATATATATATATATATATATATATATATATATATATATATATATATATATATATATATATATAAATTTCTCGTTTAGCGATTAGACACACGCTTAACTGTGATTCAAGTTTTAAATTATTGCAATTTAACTGACTAAAAACTCATATCTATTAACCTACATTCTGGAGATTAACTATCAATTTTTTCTTTCATCATACTTCATTCCTTCAGACGTCACCTGACCAGGGTCTGGCTGAAGAATTGCAATAAGTCGACATCATTTTCATTTCCAGCGAAACCGGTACCCAGGGGAGAATGGGTTACAGTAGAGCAGCGAAATATATTTGTGTAGAAGTTTAACCAGACATATTAAAGCTTAAAATTGTTCAAAATGCACTTAAAAGTGAATCGTAAAACAAAAATCCTTTTTGTTTGTGTTTTAGGTCAGATATTTCGTTAAAAATTAAACAGATTAACACAAATTAACCAAATATTTAAATTGCTGTAGAAATTTGAAATTTTAGTACAGTTACGCTTCGCAAAAATTCAAATTCGGAATCATAAATTTAATATACGTTTTTTTTTTAAATTGTACCAAAGCTTATGATTCCTTCAACTTCAGCTATTTAAAATCATATAACATTCATTTTTTTAATTTTAGTTACTCTATAATTTTTTTTGCTATGATTTAATGGGAAACGGAAATGAAAATTTAATATATGACTTTTTTAAAACTCTTTTTCAATCATTTTTTTTAATATCCAGACAACTTGTGGTATTAACCTTCATTACTTTTCTAAATAAAACACTATCTACGTTCCAACAACTTCAGCATCTTCTATATTTAACGAATACTCGTTTCACCTATTAGCTTCGTATATTTAGACCAGAAACTACCTAAACAGGGGGAGTAAGGAATATGAGTTACAACCGTAGCGGAAAAAGAGATCAACAACTAAGTGATTTTAATTTTGTTTATATCTGATTAGAAGTTAATATATTTTGGTCCTATTTGAAACTAACCTCCCCTACTTGTATTGGTAAAAGTTATCGGTGTTTGTATGCATTTTTGTGTAAATATTTAACATATTTTCTTCGACGTTAAATGCCAATTGTTTTTTAGCACCTATTGTTTTAAAAACCTACCTAATGAATTTTGCTATATGCTTGTTTCCAGGTGCATTGAATCAGAAAAACTATTTTTCTCTCTGACTTCAATTGAACAAAAACATCTGTTGAACCATTTTTGATTTGATTGAAAATTAACAATTTAAATAATTCGATATTATTAAACTTAATTCACTTATGTTTTATAGTTACATATCTTATAGTATTTTATGAATAAATAATTATGAATCTCCATCAAATATTGGCTGAATAAATTAAACCTTATTATATTTAAAACCCTTTTTCTATTAATCAATAATCTGATCACGTTATGTTATGTTTCGTTCCTAGATTAAGTATTTCGTCTAAAAAGGTGTAAAAAAATAGATAGAAAGAAACAAAATTAGTACAGATATGAATAAGTCTGTACTAGGTTTGTATTGATTCCATCCGAATGAAAATGAGCTTGTCCTTTAGCAAAACTTCTATTTTAAACGTTTAAACAAAGAACATCCATTATAGATGTCAGAATAGGCTGATTTTAGCCAACTTAGTTATATCCGATACTGGTTCGTCTGGACGCCAAAATTTTAAGAAAATATTGATTTGTTGAAACCGTGGTAACTGAATTTAATGATTTTTGGTGTGTGGTCTAACACTATAATATAACGTTTTCTAGTGGCTAGGTTATAAAGAGTGTCAGTGTTAGAAAAGTTAAATTTACATATAATGAGGTACTCAAGCGAAGAAAGGTACCGCATGGTCAATGTAGGCCAGAGCATTTCTTGGAATGAGTAGCAGCGTAATGCTGGAAGAGCTAAAGGTAGAAGAAGAAAGCAGGAGATACTTCTTGAGAACTACCACCAGAAGAGATTAAAAAAATGAATAAGCTTAAGTAAAAACCTACTCAGAGTTCCGTCCTGACGAGGCGTTGTCATCTGAAGGGACACCTCAAGAATTTCGGACTGGTAGAAGAAGAAGAAGAGTATATATTCTGTAAAGAGGAGAACGAAATCTCTATTCATATCCTTTCAGAGTGCAGCGCTCTAGAAAACCCTAGTATGCGGTTCTTGGAAATACACCAAATCAAAGAAGGGGAGCTACCCACCTTGAAGCCGTCCAATATCCTAAAGTTCCTGAGGGAAATAGGACTGGAGAACCTGCTCTAGTCGATAAGGTAACTCTTACGACTTGGCAGCAGTAGAGCGGCACAATAGATCTACCAGGTCGCAGTGTACAGACCCCAACTATACATACATGGTCAATTTACTACAATGAATTAGTATATATAATAATTATTAATTACAATTTATTATTTCAGTAGCACTGAAATTCATAAATATACAACTCCCTACAAAATATACGTTATCTTGTGTGAAAACTTGATAACTTCAATCTAAAAATCGTACTTAGTGCCCCAGAATAACCCCTTAACTAGTTATCAAATTAAAATTTCAATTTTATAAAAATTCGGGTCCGCTATCTTGAATCTGCAATCTTGTGTACAAAAATTTGAAAATTATAATTCGAGATTCATAATCAGCGAGTCAAAAAACCCTTAAATGCATACCCAACTCGTACTATTGACAAAATAAAATTTCCACTGTTGAGCGGCCATCTTGGACTGTCAATCTTCAAATTTTAAAAAACTAATAGGAAATTCGAAATCAGCGACCTCGGTAACCCTTTATTTATTTCTTATTTACGACCTAAAATGATTTTTACACTTTTCAGCTGCCATCTTTGATTCGCCATCTTGAATTTTTAAAAAGCTAATAGTAGATTTAAAATCAGCGAGCTCAGAATCATTTGAGAAGTTAATTTCAAGAATTGAAATTATGTTTTTGGATGGATTCAAAATAAAGAATTAAATTGAGCAGTTACTATCTTGTGAAGGTCATTGTTGTTTCGGCATTTTTAAAATTTAAAAATACCATACGAGATTAAAAAGTATAAGAATTAATGAATGTTTTAAGCCCAATAAAATTTATTTATCTTAAAAATTGAAAACGTCAGTGGATGGCTGATTTGAGAGAGAATGCCCCATATATAAAATATTTACTTCGTCATATTTGATACGCAATTTTGGGAAAAAATGTAGTGGAACTACCTAGGGTATTTATTCAATAGAAAAAGTTATTAAGCCTGATAATTTATATACATTATTACTTAAATCCTTTATAAATAAAATCGGTGATATAATATCCACGCTGTATTCAAAATGCCAACATAAAGCTGCTAAGCAGTACCTGTAAAATTCTATATATATTTTTTTATAATACAATAAAATCAATTTCTAAAATCCTTCTGTTTAATAATTATTATAAAACCCACAATTATTTCATTATCGTGTCAATCAAATCATTGCTTTATTATTTACGTGAATCCTTGTGTCGCGTAATTCTCTTTTTTAATGTAACAACCGCAAAAACCACATAATTAATAAAACGTGCAAATTGAAGTGTGCTTAGAAAACAAATCGCACCTGCTTAAAATTGTCAATTATTACTATTGTTTTTTATTGCTCAATTTATTTAATTAGTAACAGTAAATCGACGTCACATGTTTTGAAGGACACATTTTTCAGTTAGGATTTATTTAGCGTACTAAAAATTTTTATTAGAACCGACTTATTACATGGACAAGTGGTCGTACTGTATCAGCCAAAATATCGCAGGGTTTCGGTTCACATTACGTAAGTCAAAACTTTTTTCACTTTCAATAATTTTAAATCCCTATTAGAAGGATACGTGATATGTACATTAAATGGGTAAGAAATTAATATAGGGTGTCCCACGACAAACTACCGCTATCTACTTCTGGAAAAATAGATTTAAAAAAAAATTCAAAATTTGGCAGTTTACTAAAATCGATTGGGGCAACTCGGTTAAAATATTTTCAAGATGGTGGCACTCCCGATTATACCGGAAGCTGATGTCTTTTTGCTTATTTTAAATAAAACACCCTGTGTTGTTTGATTTTTAAATTCTATGCAAAATTATAAATATATTTTATGTATAATGTCTTATAGCTAAGTAGCTCTTTTTGACGTATTTTAAATTTTATGTCAAAAATGGCGTTTGCAGGTTTAATCACCAATTTGTTCTATAAGAAAGCCTTTATTATCTAATTGGAGTTGGTTTCCTTCTAAAAAGGGATCTACTTTAGTGTACTGTGTTACAGGCGGGGATCCAAGGGTGGGGGGCGGTGGGGGCGATCGCCCCCCCCCCCCCCAAGAGCCTTGAGTACAGGAAAATAGATCCGATTTTTCCTCTTATACTATAGTTTATTCAAGAACTAGAATGAGTAATAAATCGTTTTTTACCCTTTTTCTTCTTCGCAAACTACCTGTGATTTTTAGTCCGGTGTCTTTGGCAAAATCTGTTAGACACATATATTTTTCATAGGAATGGGTTAGACATTTTATAATCAAAAATACCGGTCTATAATAATGGATTCTTTGGGTTAGATGACAATAGATATTTGGAAGTGTGTGTTAAAAAGGATTTTAATCCTTGTCATAGGCGTCGGAAGGAGGTTTATTTTATCATTAAGTATTTAAGGCATAGAATATTATTTCGGTAATAAACTTTAAATAAAAAGTTTTCATAATATTATTTTATTTCTTATGATTTCTTAATAATTCACATACATTAGAAAATAAATACAATTTTGACATATTTAATACAAATTGCAACTGTATTTTTATTATTTTTAATTTTGGCATAGAAACCGTTTTAGGCACAGTCAGACTAAAATGTAGCCTTTTTCTCTCAAAAAATTCTAAATTATAATTTAAATACTTACAAAATACCTATTGTCAAAAATACAAGAAGTGAAACATATATAAAAAAATAAATTCGTCCATATAATATTAAATTTTTTTTGGGGCTATCGATCATTTTATTATTAATTATAAACATTTTTAAGGCATTTGACGTTTCAGTTTATTTATTTTTTAAACCATCTGCAGAATTACAATTAAACACTAAAAAGGGATTCAAATGTAACTAATTTTTATATATTACAGAAAATTTAAATAATAAATTGTGTTTACGCTGGTAAACATTATATATCTAATTCGTAATCAAAGTCAGTGAAGTTATCTTCGCTCAAATTAATTATAATTGGTTCCTTTATCTCACCGATCATGAGATAAAGTTTCCACATTCTATTTTATTCTTTTATTATATGGATTTTTCCCAATTTTCTGCAGTAACTTTATTCAAAAAAATCTTTCAAAAGGTCAGTTAAATTACTAATTTTGTAAGTTGTATTATTTCTAGCAACTCTACCTTTTACTTGAGAGAGATATTTCCTTCTCCAACGGACATTTTCTGGACGATCTTTTAATTGAGGCAAATCCCGATTTTCATTGATTTTAGTTAGAATTTTGTCGACGGTTGGGATCTGCTTCTCATAATAAAATGTACATACAACTCCTTTTATTGCAGTTTTCATCTCTTCTTCCAACGAGGTTTTTCGTCTGCCTGTGATCAAATGTGGCTTGGAAGTACTAACAATTCCAGTCGTTTTTTTCTCTTTCAGTATTCGGTACATAATAGATTTTTTAACATCTTTCATGTTGGAACACATCTGAACAAAGCTTTTAACATTATTATCTAGATATTGATATCTTATGGCATTATAAACATTCATCGTAATAAGTTTTTCGTTGAGGAAAAAGTGACCTGGTGTAACAATTTTGGAATAAATATAGATGTGGAAGTCATATCTTTTGGGTATCCTACTAATCTCAAATAATATATGAAAACACGCACAAACAATTTAAATGACATTGTAAGGTGTACTTGTAATACATTGTAAGGTGTACTTTCCTCACTGAAATTAAATTGAACTATCAGAAATTTTATTGTTGTAGTAAATTTATAAAAGCTTAATAATATTTAAATATTATTAAATATAATTAGATTTACGGCACTCCTCAGTTACCTGCGGCACTAGAGCAGGTACGTTGGAGGTTTCGGTAACAGTTTCATTACTCTATCTAGTTCTTTAATAGAATATAGAAATGTGTATGCTTGCGATCGTCTCTCCCCTTCCCAAGAGCGTTGAGTTCAGGAAAACAGAACCGATTCTGCCTCTTATACTAGGAATGTGTATGCTGCTCGCATCCTCCCCCCCCCTCTCGACAACTTATTTTTCCTTGTGACCGCCCCCCCCCCTCTCCAAGAGCTTCAAATTCAGGAAAATAGACCCGACCCTGCCTTTTACACTAGAAATGGGAATGTTGCTGGTGTCTCCCCCCCCCCGCCCCCGTCGACAACTTGCCTTCGCTTGCCATACTGTACTTTTTTGATATCACCGCCCCCCTCCCCCCCCCCAAAGAGAGAGGCTGGATTCGCCCCTGCTGTGTTATTTTAATAATAACAGGATGATCAAAAACTAACATAAATATTAACTTGAGAAAATCGTTAAATGACAATTTTTTTAAATGTAACCCCCCTATTTTTGTATTGTTATCTTATTTAGCATTAAAAATAAGGGTAACTTTGTTTAAGGTTGTCTATTCCAAAAATTTGTAGGTTTTGAAATATCGGCATTTTTTTGTATTTTTTTTTATACTTATATCTATAGTTTTGCATAGATTCTAGAAATGAAATAATGTACAAATGTTCCATTTAAAGTAAACAAGAAGGCATCCAATAAGAGTATAAACATTCTCGAGGTCGGTGATTCAAAATAGCGGATCTAATATGGCGGTCAAAAATTTCAAAAAGTTTTTAATTTAAATAAAAATTTGTATAAATCGGTATTCTGGGGATTACTCATTGTGAATCGACTGTCAGATTTTGAGAATATAAACAGCTGGAAAATATATTAGCTGTACTGGATCTTTTGTTTCAATCTTTTAAAATTTTCTGCTCTATCAATTACCTACGTTAAAACGAAAAAATTTTTATTAAAAGTAAAGAAATTGTTGTCCGACATATTGAATCAACCATTTTGAATTTTTGAAATCTCAAAGAGGTAGGTTGGTATCTAAATATTTTAAAATTGATTTTAGCAATTCTGAAGCCAGATTCAAATTCAGCGCACTTTCAAGAAAGCGTACTAGAGTTCCGATTATTTATCCTTATTGACCAGTGTTATTATTCCTCCTTTTGAGTCCTTACTTTTCCGTAGGATTTTAAAATAGCTATACTTTTTATCAAAACGTAGATATTCAGGAAGTTGTTGTATTTTAAGTAGTAATGCATCATTTAAGAAAAAAAACATTTTTTAATTTTCTTCTTTACAATTATTATAAAAAGATCAATTTTTCAATTCATTAATTACTAATGAAATAGTTTGCATTCGGAGCAAGGACGACTAGGTTTAAAGAGTTCTAAAAATGTATATTGCGTATTACGCAAATAAAATTTGTAATTCATTTTTTATGTAAATCTTAGGTTATTACTTGGTATTTTTAGAAAATCATATTCTGTAACTACTTTTAGCAACTGTTAAAACAAGTCGTTACTACATTATACCTGAGATACTAGAAAATATGCCTGATTAGACTGTGCGTTATCTAGTTATGTTTAATAAGAACAAATTTTTTCTACTTGTGTCTCAAAGTTGATTCTAATTTGTTAATTATTTTGTATTATATAAAGTGTTTTGAAACAAAAAATAAATTTTGTGAAATTAGATCGTGGCAGTGTTATTAAATTTAGCAGTATTAGTGAAAACGGTTTCGATAAGGCCGCAATTCCACTGAAAATAATTCAAGAAGTGGATGGCCTTCATTTTATTAGATAAAATAATAGCGGAAAGTAATTACTATTTACTGTGATTTTGTTTTACAATAAATTCCGTTAATTAAAAGTATCACTATAATATAAAGTTAATTATTTTGTTACACTTAAGGAAAATCCTTGCAGTTTCAATGTCAATATATCAAGGCAGGAACTGCTTTTCAATGACATTCATTCTCTTTATTCTTGTAGAAGTAAAAATAATACATTTTCGTTTCGGACTACAAAAGACCAAAGTCTTTTGGTTGTAAAACTTAGATTTTTTAGTGTCGTATGGCGTATCCATTCCAACTTGGGTAATTTTGATTTAAAAAGTGTTAGTTAGTTTTACAATTACTATTTTTTTTTAAATCTCTACATTTAAAACTCAGTCTGTTTTTAATCGAATTCAGATCAGAAAGAGGTTCTTGATTTGATCACTATATATATTTTTCATGCATATAGAGTGTGTCCAGTTTTCGACAGGTTGTAGGATATCTCTATTTTTATTAAAGATTACAAGCAATATTTACATTCTTATACTGACAAGAAATTTTGTGTTAAATAAAAGATAAGTATTAGCAATTTGGAAGGACGATTCTGAGTAATGTAAGAACTCTGTAAAGCAATTGACATAATTTATTCTGTAACATTATTTTCTACGTTTTCTTCTCTGGAGATTAATTCTGTGTCATGTTAGAAGGAAATTTTATATTAAAATAGAGACCGTCAAGGTTTTTCAAACAATTCAATTTTTACAGCCAAAATTGAAATAAGTAGAGAAGAAACTATACTATTTTATGTATTCCAACAAAGTTTGGTACACAGTATTGTACTATTGTTTATAGTAGTGATGAAACAAATTTATAGAAGCCAAAAAAATTTAAATAGTATGCAATCTGGTTTTCGGGGTAAGCATAGCTATGAAACTGCAGTGCAGTATGTACTTAATGACTGGAAACACAGTTTCGATCAAAATCTTATTACGGGTGCTGTATTCTTGGATTTGAGGAGGGCCTTTGAGACTTTATATAGGGAAAGACTACTTAAAAATGTAGAAAGCGTCAGTATAAGGGGTGAAGTGTGGAAATTTATGAATAATTACTTAATTTAAAAAAAACAGAGATTGAAAATGAATGACTTTGTATCTGACGGGATTGAGAGCAGCATGGGTGTTCAACGAGGTAGTGTGCTAGGTCGATTATTATTTCTTATACCTCTTTTTGCAGATGATTTTCTTTTATATTTTGCATGTTCTGATCGTATTCAATTGGTTGACACACTTAACTCTACATTACAAAATTTATATTGGTGGTGTTCTTGTAACCAATTAAAATAAATGTTGAAAAAAACAAATTTATGATAATCTGCAATGAGAATGATTACAGAACTTTTCTCGTGGAGATCCTATTATTAAAGTAGTCAATGAAACAATTGAAATGGTGGAAAAATTTAAATATTTAGGAGTAATCATAGATAGATAACTTAAATTTAAAGAACATGCGAATAACTTAATAAAAATAATTTCCTATAAAATTAGCTATATTCAAAGATGTTCTAATTTTTTGACAAGGTGGACTAAAACAATCCTATTTAACACTCTGGTATTGCCGCACTTTGTTTATTGCTCCACAATTTTATTCCTTCTTAATGAAAATGAAAAGGTAAGATTTCAAAAATTGCAAAATAGAGCCATGAGAGTTATACTCTTAGGTACAAGAAGAACATCAATTAATTACATGTTGAGGGAAATGCAATGGTTGTCGGTGGAGGCCTTCTTTCAATATCAAACATTGATCTTTATTTTTAAAATCAGATCGGGTGGTTCTCCTATATATTTACAAAATCATATTAATTATAATAGAAATATACATGCATATGACACTAGATCGAAGGAAGACTTTTATATTCCTCCAGTATTAAAGAAACAAACACAAGCCTCTGTATTTTTTGAGGGTCTAAACAGTTTTAATCAATTGCCCACAAATATTAAATGTTTAAAATCTGTAAATAAGTTTAAGCGGTGTCTGAAGCAGTATTTTTTTAATAGGGTTAATCCTTGAGACATGAACTTTCTTTGTTTTTTTAGATTTGTGTTAGTTTAGTTTGTGTGTCATTTCTGCAAAGCTTGACTATGTTTGATTGTTGTTCGTAATTTTAAAATATGAATTTAGTTGTTAAGATTTATGTGTAATTATATTAGTCTATGACTAAATAAACGATTTATATATATATATATATATATATATATATATATATATATATAATTAAATTCACTTTATTTCACTAAGACAAGCCAATATTTTTAAAATAGCACTAAAAAACAAAAAAAAATCAACACGGAAAGAAGTCACAAATTATAGTACAATGACTAATGATAAGTAACATTGCCGAGTTGTGCAATTAATCTGGAGAAGTTATATTACGAATTCTAACTATTTATTAAAAAAACATTAAGGGTAGGAGCCAATGACTTTTAGGTAAAAAAAATTGTGTAGAGGTCGAAAGAATTTATACATTAGAAAAATTACATTACCTAATATATTATGATTTTTAAATATTTAAAAAATATGAATAAAAAATAAAATTTGTTTAAATTATAACAATTTTATATTTCCTTACAAACATAACACGAACTTGGCAAGAAGGCAGTACCGTCGTTACACGAGTACCCTTAGATTAAATATTGTTTACATACAATAAAAATTTTGAACATGATTTTCCTTGTATGCGCCTGTCTCTTATTTAACCTAAAATTTCTTTGATCTGTCTAGTTTAAGTAAATAGAAGTAGATTTGACATCATATGTTTATCACCATTTTCGTCTATCATAATAACTTTTTAATATTTAATTGATATCCACTTCAATTAAACATATAATTATTTTGCTTTAATCTGTAGTTTACGTATATGATAACTATGTATTGTTAACCTTTGTTACTCAAGGGATAATAGGACTGAGTCTTACAAGGGCAAGTTGTTCAATCATGTTTTACTTTTAATTTACAATTATTACAACAACAGCGTTTTATCTAATAGCAGTAGTTGTTTTTCATCTTGGAATGAAAACAGCTCAGAAAGTGTCCAGTGAAATGTTTAATTTTATGTGCTTAAGAGTAAATTTTAATTTATGTTATACTAGCGACCCGCCCCGGCTTCGTACGGGTGCAATGCTGATACTAAATACACTACAGAAAAACTGTGACTATTTATTTTATTTTTACAACAATTATTACATCGGCCTCCGACGCGCTATTTATAGGCACGCTGCCGCCGCCCCGGTCGGCCAGTACCGCCGCAAGCGCTACTTTCCGCAATTTTAAATCTGTAATATCTTCGAAAATATTCATTTAAATCTTGTGCTGTAAAGAACCATATAGATCTATATTAAATCAACAATGTATTTAAGCTATTTAATTGGATAAGGATTAATGCTGTATTGGTTAAAATCGCTTCAAAATTTGCCATTATTTGTCGTAAAAAGTAAATGACAAAAAAATGTTATTGTGGGATATCCATGAGAGATAGACATATACCATCGCGGAGTTTTCTGTAGACCTTTTCAATGTGTACAAATAATTACTACATTATTTTGATAAATGTCGTAGGGTTCAGCCTGCGTTTGCAATGTAAGCGGAAAAAAATATGATAATTAACGACATCACATTAGAAACCTCAAAAATAACAGTATTTCTCCACTATTTAATGGATGTTATTATATATATAAACCTTCCTCTTGAATCACTCTATCTATTGAAAAAAACCGCATCAAAATCCGGTGCGTAGTTTTAAAGATTTAAGCATACAAAGGGACATAGGGACAGAGAAAGCGACTTTGTTTTATACTATGTAGTGATATCGCGTGGTAAGTTATTTTGGTGTAAAGAAATTATATAAAAACACTTTTTAATAACAACTGATACGTTGTAAACTGAACTACCAATTTAAAACTATATTTAGTTTCACCAAATATATGATATCTCCGAAAGCACAAAAAGAAAATTAAATTTGAAAAGTAGTAAAGAAGTGCAAATTAGCCATATTGATAAAACACCTAATGAACAAAAATCTCTCCAGAGCAGAGATTAGGAATAAGAAAATTTATTACTAATAAGAACAGAATATTTCAGGAAACTTGAAGAGGAGATTATTTATATATTTATTAATCGTTTTTCAGGGGCCAAAATTTGACAACTTTTTTATTTAGCGGATTTCACGGATTCCTCCGTGTGAGATGCAATAGCAGTGGATATATCCACATTATGCCGTTGTAGTGCTGAAATCACATTCAGCAAGCGTACAACTATATGCAGCTCCGCGTATGAATGAAGTAAAATGCGAACAGTAAATGCAAATTTCTCTCCATCATATCCTTTCTGTGTTAGAGGTTGCACAGTTAGAACAAATTGCTAAGGAACACAATTTATCCTATTCCACCACCATCGAGATGATGGCCTACCTGTACCACCATACCGAGAAGAAAGTCAAAACTTACCCTCCCCGCCATAGTGATACGGCAGAGGTACATGTTTCGTCTCTACTAGACTCATCAGGGTACCGACATGCACCTGGCTGTGCAAAGGACAGATTGGAAGGAAGCATGCAAATACTGAACGCGGCTTCTCCGACCTCCCGCCGGATGGCGTATATATGTTTATGCGGATTTCACGGATTCCTCCGTGTGAGATGCAATAGCAGTGGATATATCCACATTATGCCGTTGTAACACAGAAAGGATATGATGGAGAGAAATTTGCATTTACTGTTCGCATTTTACTTCATATATATATATATATATATATATATATATATATATATATATATATATATATATATAAACAGCTGCAATAACGATGCAAAATGTTAATTAGAAATCGAATTATACGCGATTCTGTTGGAGATTTGCGCACTCTTGCAACTTTTTGCGCAAATTTTGTACTATGGTGCAATTTCACAGCTTCTAATCACTTTTTTTAATTTTGAAGATACTGCCGTTTTTATCATTAAATTTGAAAAAAAAAATGTCATAACTCTAAAAATCGATATATCTTTATTAATAATTTTACGGCGTTATAAACAGTTGAAATGTTATTATCAACATCCCTGATCACATGATAGCTTATCATGTTAAAGACTGGTTAGTTAAGATTATGATTTTTTATTAAATAAAGAGCCTAAACCCAAGAAAAGACAAAATAAAAAGAAAATGATATAATCTCTGGTTCGAAAATCTGGAAAATATAATATTAATAGTTTGGGTTGAAGCTACTAAAAACTACATCCATTATGACATTTTATGAAGAAATAGAAGAATCACATGGGCCACACGTAATAAAGCATCTTAAATAAATATCAAGAACAAACACTAAACTGGCCTCTCAAAAAAATAGACGGATTTTTTTATTTAGATAAAAATCAATAAATAAAAAAAACAAAAAATTTTGAAGATGCCTTAAATAAAAGGCGAAACGTCAAATTGTTTTTGATTTTTTATTAATTAAAGAAGCTAAACTCAAGAAGAGACAAAATAAAAAGAAAATGATATAATCCATGGTTCAAGAATCTGGAAAATATAATATTAATAATTTGGGTTGAAACTACTAAAAACCACATTCATTATGACATTTTATGAAGAAATAGAACAATCACATGGGCCACACGTAGTATAGCATCTTAAATAAATATCAAGAACATACACTAAACTGGCCGCTCAAAAAAATAGACGAATTTTTTACTTAGATGAAAATCAATAAATAAAAAAAAAACAAAAATTTTTGAAGATGCCTTAAATAAAGGGCGAAACGTCAAATTGTTATTGACTTTTTATTAAATAAAAAAAGAATGATATATACATACATATATATATATATATATATATATATATATATATATATATATATATATATATATATATATATAAATTTTAAAATATTTGTTTAGTCAAAAGCTATTCATGTTGAAAAGTGGCAAAACATGCCATTTTTCAAATGTTTAATGATTTTTAACTCTTAAACTATGTATCAGACTGAAAAATTACAAGAGACAATTTTTACTTAAAATCGACCAAGGAAAACGAAAACATTTTTTACAAAACAAAACAATTTTTTAATTTATTATCACTTTTCTTGTTTATAACCTGAACATTTTTCGGGAATCCATCCTCGATATTTGGTGATCAAAATACCACCTCATCGGCTCCCCTACTAAACCTTATATATAGAAGTAATTCATCAGCAGCAAGATTTATATCATTTAGTTATCACCCACGGAATCCTTACATAGAGTTCCTTGTTTATTTTCCAATGTTTAATTAATATAAAGACAAATATACAATTAGTTCCACAAAAACGTGTTGATAAAATAAACACCAAAAAATTAACGGAACAAAGTCTTACCTTTTTGGAAACACTAATTATCGGTTTAAGCCGCGATCACCTCAATATAGGTCCAGTCGTCACCAACTGCTCCGTAATGAGAAATTTTTCCATATAATACGTAGTTCTACACTTAGTTGTTTTAGAGATATAAAAGATCTGAAAGTAAGAAGATTTAAATCGTAAGTTAAAACTCTACTAATTTCTATAGCTTATTAACACATTTCAGAATTTTTGAGGGACAGCATAGCTGACAGTTTTTGAAGTATGTACAGAGTGAGTCAACGATTGGATGAAGTAGGTTTGTGCCTTTTCGGTGAAATTAACAAAGAAACTATATTTATTGTTTGATACAGTTTATTTTTACGCAGATTTTAAAAATATTTAGGACTCTACAGGGTGAGCCAAAAAACTAGGACAGCATAAAGTTGTATTTTTTTAAATAGAACACCCTATATACGAATCGTATTTTCGATTTAGCTTATAATTTTAAATCTTTTTTTATTAAGGGTTTACTATAACAAAACTTTATAGTTTCTGAGATAATTAAGTTTAAAGAAAAAAAGTCACATTTTCAAGCATCAATTCAATCCTAAATAACGTTTTCAATTTTGTGACAAATATATTCAAATTTGGAATTTAGCAAGGCCAAGGACAAGTTAACATAATTTTTACCTAATATTTGCAATAAAAGCTACAGGGTGTTGAACACATCGGCTCAAATTTGAACAAGTTTAAATGAATAAATATCTTTTTTTTTTAAATGGTACACCCTGTATATTTTCATGTTATTTAATAGAGTAATAAAAACCCTAAAAGTTTTGTTCAATATATCCTATACCTATTTATAATAGTTTTTAAGATATTTCAGTTTTTCTTATTTTCCATACTTTTTTACAGAAATAGTCTTCATTATCATAGTAGCCATGGCAAAAACAATGTAAAAGAACATTTTTCTGTGTGTCAAATTTATAACCGCAATCGCTTCTTTTGGTTTTTATGTAGTGTAGTTTGGTTTTTTTTGCATTCATCTTATATTGTAAAATGAATTTTCCAAAGAATGAGTTAATAGATATGGTTTATACAATA
Source organism: Diaprepes abbreviatus (assembly GCA_034092305.1). Classification (NCBI taxonomy): domain Eukaryota; kingdom Metazoa; phylum Arthropoda; class Insecta; order Coleoptera; family Curculionidae; genus Diaprepes; species Diaprepes abbreviatus. Next base: position 9,738,697 of record JASJET010000129.1, read on the forward strand.
GGAGAGGCTAAAAAAAATTGCCTTCTTGCTCAAAGAATTTACAAAATGAAGTATCCTGATCGACGCCAGCCTAATACCCATACTTTTCAAAACTTAATGCAAAGATTCGATTCTTCTGGTACTATTGATTATCTAAAACGTAAAGTGGTCAACAAACCAGTAACTAATGAAGAAAAAGAACTACAAGTATTGTTAAATGTTCAGGAAAATCCTTATATTGGTAGCCGTCAGTTAGCAGCATTATGTGAAACATCACAATCCACCGCTAATCGTACTACCAAGAAATATAGGTATCATCCATATCACATGGAATTACACCAAGAATTGCATGGACAGGATTTTGAAAGTCGTGTAAACTTTTGTCGTACAATAAATGCGGAGATTCAATTAAATCCAAATTTATTATGCAAGGTAATGTTTAGTGATGAAGCTACTTTTAGAAGTAACGGTGCCGTAAATAGACGCAACATGCATTATTATGCCACAGAAAACCCATTTTGGATTAGAGAGGTGCAACATCAAAACCACTGGTCATTTAATGTTTGGTGTGGAATTCATCATAATCGAATTATTGGACCCCACTTTTTTAACGAACCACTAAATGGCCATAGTTACCTGAACTTTCTACAAGAAGAACTACCCCAACTGCTTCAAGGTCTCGATAGGGATGAGCTCGACAGTATGTGGTTCCAGCACGATGGTGCGCCTCCGCATTACCATCGTGAAGTTCGTGCGTTTTTGGACCAACGATATCCACAAAAATGGATTGGACGTGGGGGTTTCATTGAGACGCCATCAAGGTCTTGCGACATCACCCCATTAGATTTCTTCCTATGGGGTTATATTAAAAATAAGGTGTTTGTTAATCCATGAACAACAGTGGAAGATATGCGAAACAGGATTAGGGATACCTGTAGAACAATAACGCCACTAATTATGTCATGGGTCCGAGAAAATCTGCAAAAAAGACTAAATTTGTGCATTGCACAAGAGTGTCGTTTATTCGAACACTTATTAAAAAGAAATAATTAATCTCAGTATTTAATAGGTAATTTTTTTTTCAATTTAGTATAAAAGTAAATATGTATTTGCCTTGTCGTTATTGTTGTGTTAATTTTTTCACATTATGTTTAATTAAACTATTGCCGTTGTAATATAACGAATAATGTATTTCATCATATTTAACCACATTTTGTTTGTTTCTGTAGTTTCTTTTTATTATTTTACATGGCTACTATGATAATGAAGACTATTTCTGTAAAAAAGTATGGAAAATAAGAAAAACTGAAATATCTCAAAAACTATTATAAATAGGTATAGGATATATTGAACAAAACTTTTAGGGTTTTTATTACTCTATTAAATAACATCAAAATATACAGGGTGTACTATTTAAAAAAAAAAGATATTTATTCATTTAAACTTGTTCAAATTTGAGCCGATGTGTTCAACACCCTATAGCTTTTACTGCAAATATTAGGTAAAAATTATGTTAACTTGTCTTTGGCCTTGCTAAATTCCAAATTTGAATATATTTGTCACAAAATTGAAAACGTTATTTAGGATTGAATTGATGCTTGAAAATGTGACTTTTTTTCTTTAAACTTAATTATCTCAGAAACTATAAAGTTTTGTTATAGTAAACCCTTTATAAAAAAGATTTAAAATTATAAGCTAAATCGAAAATACGATTCGTATATAGGGTGTTCTATTTAAAAAAATACAACTTTATTCTGTCCTAGTTTTCTGGCTCACCCTGTAGAGTCCTAAATATTTTTAAAATCTGCGTAAAAATAAACTGTATCAAACAATAAATATAGTTTCTTTGTTAATTTCACCGAAAAGGCACAAACCTACTTCATCCAATCGTTGACTCACCCTGTACTATCTTCTCTTATGCTCTCTTATTTTCGTTCAGATTGAGTTTTATTTTAAAATTTATTTGAGAAAATTTGTATTTGTATTCACACAATAAATCATTTTACTGTATTGTATTGTTTGGAAAGTGCTGTAATGCAAACAAAATATTTTTCAAATTTATATTTCTCAGCATCCATAAAAGAACACCAACTGATGATTTAATTGAAATGGAACCAATTACTGAAATGGAAGTGTAAAAGTCTTTTCGTTTTAATAAAAAAGAGGTTCTTTATATGATTAAAATTTAAATGTATTTTTAATATAAAGATTATTCATTTAACAGCGTGTGTGAAACCTTGTTATTAATATCGATTTATTTGTTGCAGAATGGAGTTGCAAAATAATCAGACAAAACACAACATGGACAATGGCAAGCAACAACCGTGGTACGGATCAAAAACAAGTTGCACGTCTGAGAAAAGGTAGGTCAAGGTGAAATTTCTTTTGGAATAATAATGAACTTAGTTATCCTTCGGCTATTTCAACAAATAAGTGTTACAAAGAATATTAGAATATAATAGGGAGCAACTTAGATCATGTATTATTTTAGTATGCCAAATTCCTATCTCATCTGTATTTGTCCTTTATTACATTTTTAACTGACTGTTATCTATATGGCGGAAAGTATTTAATTTTGGTATTACTAGGATATGGAATATAAAATGTAACTTAATTGAGCATGAAACTATTTAAAATTATATATGGTGTATTATCAGGTTTGCTTTGTTTTAAATTGCAATAAGAGAAGGTTAAATTGGGGCAAATTTGCGCAATTTAATGCCCAATTAAATATCATTGAGAAATTTAGAAAATTCCTACAACTTCCGTAAAAAAAATTGCAAATTAGCTATTTCGTTTTTATTGCTTTCTGGCTTTATTCAAAGAAATATTTTGGAATAATTATTTTTTATAAACATACGAGGTGGTTTTATTACTTTTCTGAAATTCTCCGAAATAGTAGTGTCTCTTATTAAATTAATACAGGACACAAATACATTCAAAATAATATAGTGAAAATTGTCAAAAAAATAAAATACTTTCTCCGTAAAATATCTTATTCTAGAACTCAAAAAAGTGTGCCCGTACTTTGCAGTTTTTTGAAAAAATCATTTTTAAAGAAATTTTCGAGATTTTAATGTTGAACTTAGAGTTTTCGCAGTGAAAAAAAAACGAAAGTAATTTTTTAATCCAAATTGTATGTTTTTATGATTAATCGACATAATTCAGTTTTCTCTTTTGACTTAGGTCGCATCAGTCATAAATTTTTAGAAAAAAAAATTTGAAACCAAAAATTTTTGAAAATTAACAGAAGGACGGCCGTTTTTCGAAAAAAAAAATTAACTTGATATTCTCCAAAATCACTTTTTTATGATCTCTTTTTCGAGAGTTTCTTGTTATACCCTTTTTTGATTGCAATTGTTTTCATAGGGGCTAAAATCCACGGGGAGACACAATAATTTTTTTCTTTCCTCAGTTAACCGATTCCATTTTCATGCAATGAGGTTTAAACAAAAAATGTTTCCTTCGTGAAATATAAAGGGTGTTTTTTATAGAGGTATAGAACTTTTAAATGGGATAAAACAAAGATGAATTTTTTTAATTGGCATGAAATTTACTTTATTCGAAAGATAACCTTCTGGCATTATAATTTAAATATGACTTCTGGCATATGACCGCCACGGCTGGCTCGGACGTAGTCTAATCTGGAGGTCCAATTTTCGATGACTTTTTCCAACATTTGTGGCCGTATATCGGCAATAACGCGGCGAATGTTGTCCTCCAAGTGATCAACCGTTTCGGGCTTATCGGCGTAGACTAGCGACTTCACATATCCCCAAAGAAAATAGTCTAACGGCATTAAGTCGCACGATCTTGGAGGCCAATTCACGGATCCGAAACGTGAAACTATGCGGTTACCAAACGTTTCCTTCAATAAATCAATTGTGGCACGAGCTGTGTGACATGTTGCGCCGTCTTGTTGAAACCACAGCTCCTACACATCTTGGTTGTTCAATTGATGAAGAAAAAGTCAGTAATCATGGCTCTATAGCGATCACCATTGACTGTAACGTTCTGACCAGCATCGTTTTTAAAGAAGTACGGACCAATAATTCCACCAGCCCATAAAGCACACCAAACAGTCAGTTTTTCTGGATGTCACGGTGTCTCAACATACACTTGAGGATTATCATCACTTCAAATACGGCAGTTTTGTTTATTGACGTATCCATTCAAACAAAAGTGAGCTTCATCGCTAAACAAAATTCGCTTATGAAAATCTAGATCAACGGCAATCTTGTTTTGGGCCCATTCATCGAATCTACGCCTTGCTAGGTGATCGTGTGGCTTCAATTCTTGCACGAGTTGGATTTTGTAAGCACGCAAACCAAGTCCTTTCCGGAAAATCTTCCATAAAGTGAATGGACACATATCCAATTCCTGTGCACGATGGCGGGTAGACTGATTCGGGTCTTCCTCTACGCTATGCTCTACAGCAGCAATGACTTCTTCTGTAAGCATTATACGACATCTCTGTGGATACGTATTATCATTTAGAGTAAACGTGGTGCGAAAACGTTCCATAGTTAATCGAATTAATTTCTCTGATGGACGATTATGTTGTCCGTAAAATGGATGTAGTGCGCGATACGTATTTCGAACAGAACCATGATTTTGAAAATAAATTTGCACAATTTGGAAGCGTTGTTCAGGCGTCAGTCTATTCATGTTGAAATGCCAAACCAAACTAAACATAAATCACTTAACAGCTGACAAAATGGCCGCCAGTTAAAAAAGTGTTGCCAACTTAAAGTTCTATACCTCTATAAAAAACACCCTTTATCATTATAGGAATCAAAAAAATGTACACGTATTTTGCTGTGTGGTGAAAAAATCCTTTTCAACAAAGTTATCAAGATTTTAAAGTTGAGATTAATGCTTTTTCAATTAAAAAAGTTATTGTTTTGTTCAAAATTTTGGACTTTTAGGACTAATCGAGGTAATTTAATTTTCTCTTTTGATTGCGGTCACATAAGCCACAAACTTCATGAAAAAAATTTGAAAGCAGGCAAATTTACAAAATTAATAAAATGGCGGCCGTTTCTCAGATTCATTACATAATTATCATTTTTCTAATTTTTTTATATATTTTATTTACCAAATAGATTTCATGCAATAATCAAAAATAGAATAATATAAGAAAATATTTTTAAGTAGCAACTTGTTTATGAAGTCGATTTATACTACAATTCCAACATGCATTCTAGGGATGAGAGGGTACGCTTGGGATGATTCCTGTATTAGGAATACCTGCACAGATTTGATTCAATACCCATAATGAGGTTATTCTATAGGTCGGTTTGTCGAATACTATATTACAGTGATTAGATTTTAAAGGAAATCTTTAGTGTTAAATATTGTGTTCTATTTATGATAGTTTACAAATTTGTATTGATTACGATACAACAATGAGTGACTCATGGAGAACTGCGTTTTGTTTCTGGTGAAAAAAAAATGTCCTGAGGGACAATTTAATCACTGTAACATTGTAAAGTATTCGACAAGTCAACTTGTAGATTAAACTTATTATGGGTATTGAATCCGGTCCATGCAGATCTTCGTACTAGAAGAATCATCACGAGCGTAATCCGTCTGAGTGTTGATGAGTGTTGATGAATCCCATCGCTTGTTACCAAACGCTGCAGTATGCACTCCGACTATTTGATTGAATCATATGAATCTGTTTTTCAGTTTTTTTTTCAATTTCACAGTTTTTTCGAAAATATTCAAATTTATTTGAAAATTCGAATTTGAATGTTCAAGTTTATTTGAATATTGCAGTTTATTCAAAAATTCAAAGTTTAAGTTTCTATTCCACTCAACTCTAACTTGACGAGTAGATTTTTTTTCAAACTTGAAATTTCGAACCTCTATTATCTAGCTTAGTATAAAGATATTTTCTTTTTTGTTAAGACACCCGTATTTTGACTTGTGTTGGCGCTTGGCGTTTGAATTTTATTAAAAAGTTTTAAAAAACATGATATTTTCAGTTTTTCTAGTTATCCTGATAAAAAAAGTGTTCCTACTGCCATTTTCATACCCAAATACTTTAAAATAAATTATTCCAAGGATAAAATGGCTGACGATTTAGGTTCTGGGTACCAGAGACAAAGAAAAGTATCCAAAGAGAAGACAGCCAGATAGAAACGCGTTTGAAAAGTTAAAAGGGCTTTTTGAAACTCCAAAAACTGTGTCTTATAACAAAAATAACAGGAGAAAACGGATTTTTACAGAAGAAAATTAATTAAATGTCCTATTAGCTGTTGTTGAAAATACGCATATCGGTACAAATTATTTTAATAACCAAATAAGCACCCATATCACATTTAGTTATTACAAAAACTTATGGTGAAGATTACGAGTGAATAGTATATTTTTGTGAGTGGGCTCAAAATAAAATAAGAGAGCAACAGAACTTTTGAAATTATGTATTATTTTGTGATGAGGTAGCATCCATAAAAATAGAAATGTGCCGGCACAATTTTCATTATTATGTTTCTTCCAATGCATATTTTATGCTCATTCACAAAATATAGAGAGGGGGGCGGAATCTAAAATCATTTTCTAATTGAACTATATTTTTTTTAAGGAGAAAGTAACAAGTGATGTTTATTTAGAATTCTTGCAGAATTACTTGCCGCAGATACTTGCCCATATACTATGATGAAATTCGGGAATATATGTGGTTTTTTCACGATATGCCTCACGTCCACTGGATTAAATGATTAGAACCAGTTTCATAAGCATCTAGTTCACCAAATATGATGGACAAGTGGTGCATCCCTAAAAAATAATATCAGGATTGTATAAATTTAGGAAATCATATTTTTTGCTCTCCTACTTTTCCATATTATCCAGTATAACCAAGAATGAGTTTGGAATATAAACATATTAATATTTTACAACTTTTATATAAAATATTTTTTATTACTTCTATAATAAATTAAGTATTAGACTTCGCCACACTATTGGGCCACCTTGTAAGTGTGAAAGTGAAAGGAAGTTTGTTGGAAATATTGTTTAAGATCGAAAAAAAAAGTCATGGTATATGACGCAATAATACGTGTATGCAAAGCATTAACAAAAAATTAGGTGTTTCTAATAATAATCGAAATTTTTGAGAATTTTACTTTCAAGAATATGAAAACACGTTAGTGGACTGCGGAAGTTACATTTTAATTTTACACTTGCAATATTTTTTTTTTTAGTAAAATACCATAACGTAATTTTTACCTACACAGATCAAGTCCACGGTGACGACCACGATATTTTATTTATATTTATTTTAACCTTGTCAGCTACTATGACCTTTATGAAATTAGGTATAAAAAATTGTTTGTATTGTATAAACGATGGTGAAAAAGCAGAAGGTCTATGAAAAATTAAAACAAATGCATACCAACAGCAATTTGCAATTTATTGTATTAGTTAATCGAAAAATTATTTCAATTGTTTAAAAGCAGTAATCCGTAAAATTAGGTAAGATTCTGAAGGCATGCTCATTTGTGTATTTGTAAATTTTTATTTGCGCCAATAAATATATAGCAATGAGATAGTTGGTAATAGGATAATTTTTCAATATGACATGTTAAATAATAATAAGTCTAAAAGGTAATCATTCTAACAGTAAATGTAAGGCAATTAAAGCAATAGAAATATAATATTAATATTTTTTTAAATATATATATATATATATATATATATATATATATATATATATATATAAATAGATAAGTTTTTGTCCGTGTAATTTAAAATAAAATAGAAACAAATATTGGCGAAGCGGACGTGAAAATTTATCAATCTACATGATTTTCGTGTTAAAAAGTGCGGAGCACTCCAAAATATGAAAAAACTCCAGGTCCGACAGATGGCGACAGCGCTGTTTCATCCTAATATGGGACTCGTCAGGCCACCGCATCCGGTACAAACTATCATCTCGCCTTTGCATCCTATAAAGCTGAGTTTAAAATCAAAAAACAGCAAACAAGACGACAAAGGCGACATCTCGATGGTCCACTTGATAACACAAGAACCACACAGATTAACAAAGTTTGTAAAAATCCGTCATATGGTGGCGCGATGGTGAATTAAAACAGGAATATGTAAAATCGAGTACACGAAATGCGCTGCCCAAAGGATAGGGGTCGCATTTTTCGGTACTGGCAACCAAGCCTACTGCTCATTTTAGTAGCCAAAGCCACGTGTCGCACCAAACGATCCCACCATGGGAGCAACGTTTAGAGTGTTTCAAAGCCAAACAAGTAAATAAATAAATAGATAAGTTTTTGTCCGTGTAATTTAAAATAAAATAGAATCAAATATTGGCGAAGCGGACGTGAAAATTTATCAATCTACATGATTCCTGTGTTAAAAAGTGCGGAGCACTCCAAAATATGGAAAAACTCCGGGTCCGACAAATGGCGACAGCGCTGTTTCGTCCTAATATGGGACTCGTCAGGCCACCGCATTCGGTACAAACCATCACCTCGCCTTTGCATCCTATAAAGCTGAGTTTAAAATCAAAAAACAGCAAACAAGACGACAAAGGCGACATCTCGATGGTCCACTTGATAACACAAGAACCACACAGATTAACAAAGTTTGTAAAAATCCGTCATATGGTGGCGCGACGGTGAATTAAAACAGAAATATGTAAAATCGAGTATACGAAACGCGCTGCACAAAGGATAGGGGTCGCATTTTTCGGTACTGGCAACCAAGCCTACTGCTCATTTTAGCAGCCAAAGCCACGTGTCGCACCAAACGATCCCACCATGGGAGCAACGTTTAGAGTGTTTCAAAGCCAAACAAGTAAATAAATAAATTGATAAGTGTTTGTCCGTGTAATTTAAAATAAAATAGAATCAAATATTGGCGAAACGGACGTGAAAATTTACCAATCTACATGATTCTCGTATTAAAAAATGCGGAGCACTCCAAAATATGGAAAAACTCCGGGTCCGACAGTCCCATATTAGGACGAAACAGCGCTGTCGCCATCTGTCGGACCCGGAGTTTTTCCATATTTTAGAGTGCTTCGCACTTTTTAACACGAGAATCATGTAGATTGATAAATTTTCATGTCCGCTTCGCCAATATTTGATTCTATTTTATTTTATATATATATATATATATATATATATATATATATATATATATATATATATATATAGTTCCGGATGGCATGTTTGATGGCACACTGAATTGTTTTATAACCTTTTATTTCCACAATCCTGACAATCATTCATCTTAAATCAGCGACTTCTCAAAATAAACTGTACACGAAAGCCGATCTGGACCCTTTATATACTCTTTTGCCGATTCCAGAGGATTCCCGAATCTTCTATAAAGATTTCCATACTTCATGGTTTAATAAAAACAAGAAAAAGGGATAATCTGGCAATTTCTAGGCGTTCCATGTCGACATTAAGGAAATATAGTTTTCTAAAATATTCGAGACCTTCTTTTATAGAGGTCTCATGAGGAAATTAACAAAGGTAAAATTAATTAAATAAATTATGAATTCGTAGAAAATAAACCTAAAATCCTACAGACTACAAACATAAACTAATACGATGAAATGTATACCGCTACAAAGTCCGTTACATTGCCCCCTTCCAAATCTTCCAAACATTCTTAATCTTTATAATGGGCCAACTTGTCAAGACGCACGACTTTCGTCTTCGCATGAGGGCTTTTCTGAATTTATTACACCAGATCGTTTAGTCTGGTCACTACGTTATATGGACCTTTCCATGACTTTTAATTGATGAACGCCCTTTAGTTCTTTTCGAATTGTACAACCAAACTTTTTCACTAACATTGAATTCACCCGTCATAGCGGGTCTTCATTTTGTCGCTTTCTATTTATAATTTTTGACGAACTTCTTCGTGTTAGACTTGAAGTTGCTTACTAAGTTGGTTAGTGTAGTCTTCCCAAGTTGCTTCACTATCGGATGGACGTCTAGAAAGCAAATCTACTGAAAAACATTATTTTTTTCCAAAAATTCTGCTAGCAGGTGTTTTTCCAGTAGCTTCGTGAATGGCTGAACGATAAGCTACTAAATAAAACAAAACTAAACTGGCCGCTTGGAAGAGTTAAATTTCGCTGCAACTAGATGTGGTTTAACTCTTAAATCTTCTTAGTGAATCTGACTGTTAATTTTTTTGTATCTCACAAATCGTACCAATTTTCATTGAAAGTATTTAGTAAGTACTATCATGCCGATTTTTTCATATATTTTAAATAGAGTTGAAAACTTGGGAGGCTCATATCTCATAAATGATGCGACTAAATAAAAAATGTTATATGACATCTTTGATTGTATTTTTGAAAACCTATTCAATAGTATCTAACTCAATGAAACAAGCGGGAAAAAAATTGCACCTAAACTTTTCATATATGAAGACATAAAATTAATTTCTTTTTATACAATTTCTCCTCACATCCCTGAAAAACGATGAAGCATAAAAGACTATGACATTCACATGGATGGACGAGTGGACGAATATTATAAGGATCATACCTGAATTAACATGAATCAACTTGAACTAGTCTGAACTAACTTATTAGAAAACTAATATAGTTCTTTGGTTGACTAAATCAAAGTGATCATCAAAACTCACAGGCCTGGTAAAAAGATACGTATTAATCTCTGAAAAATGGTTACATTTCACCTGTTGAGTTGACATTTATAGATTATCAACTAATGGTGGATTCATACTTCCAAAAATTATCCATTACCACTAAGAATTTCCATTATCAACTTTCACTTGCAAGTTAAATGATACACTTTACCTTCATCTGTTCATAGTTCCAACTAAAAAAATTAACAACTTTCAACTTTTTAAAAAGTCGGCATAATTCGTGTTCGCTTTCTGACGTTATCGGATATCGAAAAATTTGACAAGTGCATAAAAATATAAAAAATAACATTGAAAACAAATAAAACTTAGCAAAAGTTTGTCCTAAAATAATGGTAACACTTTAGAATAAAACTAGGTAAACAACCACAATAGAAAAGCAGGAAATTTACGTTTTACTTTTGGGTTGGAATATTTATGGGCATTTTTATTGGTCATCCTTAATTTTTATTAATTGTTAAATTTTGAAATATGAACCACGTATTTTATTTCGTAGTGGATGTGTTAATTTACTGGAAATTCTTAGTGGTAGTTGATAATTTTAAGAAGTATGAACCTACCATGAAACCATTGGAAATTATGTACAAGCAAGTAGACTTTAATATAACACCAACAGGCAGAAAAGCGAGAAACCTTTATATTATAATAACGGGGCATTTTTTAAAAAATCTGTACAAAATTTCTGAGGCTATAATATGAAGATCTAGCCCAATTTGTTTTAGTCCAACAGTTGATACTCGGTATATTAAATTTCTGATTATAAATTCTTATTCTTTGACATTTTTTATCCAAAAAAACTATAATTGTTAGGTATAGTTTCGAGCAGCCGTTTTTGAGATAGTCGGATTTTTTATTGTGTGGTGAGACTCGTCGTAGCCCCCCCCCTTTACCCTTTATTCAGGTTAGGAATAATCCAAGAAACTTGGAGCGTGTTTAAGAGCCAACAAGCTAATAACAAGAAATATTTACATAGTAACAATCTAACAATTATAAGTATCTTCATTTGTTACAAAAGAGTATTGTTAAACTATTCAATCTGACAACACCTTTATGTTTATTTTTCAAATATATCATTTAATTATTTTATTTTTCACTATGAACGGATATTATCCTCTTGTAAAAATGATCGATATGATATTATTTTACGGTTATTGTCAAGGAAATGGCCAGAAGTCGGTAAGAGTATGTAGAAAAAAATTTCCAAAAATTTGACGGCGCTGAAAGGCATCTTCGAGAAACAAGTAGTTTTGTTCTTGCACTGATTTATTATAGACAGAATCTTACGAGTAGGATCCCGGAGGTTAAGAAGACATTTTAGAACTAGGTACAGTTAGGATTTTGTTAATAACAAATTACCTGGCCATTTTTTTGGAATCCACACGATATTCATTATAAGGGGATCAAAATACATACAAAAATCTTGGTGGAACTATATCTCTTCATCGGCTTCAAAAGCCCGTTAAGCTCCTAGACTATTAGACATTTATAACCTTTTTCTAAACTTTTTAGTATAAGATGTTTTTTTTTTCGTTTTAGTAATGATGACACCTTTATGACGTTCCAGTCAAAGGATCCCATAATTAACATACCTCTGGATAAAGTTCCTAAAGATAAAGTACCTGGTGGTGGTGGCCATAGTCATGGGATTCCCGTAGAGCACCCCACATCGTAAGTAATCAATAACATTGTATTTTTTTTTGTGTTACGCACTAGTTGATAAAATAAAGTCTCAAAAACATAGGTTATATAATTAGTGGGCATCTTATTTATTGGAGATTCCCCGAATTAATTTTTAAATGCGAAAGACTATCGAAATTTTAATACAGGTGTAAATACTTTTAAAATGCCAGATACTCAGCTGGTTTTTTTCCGTGTGAATAAATATCCAAATCCGTATACTTAATTTATTTAAGATAAGGTGTTTGAATGTAATATATACACAAACCGATAATTGTTTGATTTTATAATACAGTAAAGTATTTGGTACCAAACTGTGAAATATTTTTACCCCACAAATAATCGTATTTATTGGAATTAATAAGATGTATAAATTAAATACTAAAAATATTAGCACGTATTATGGATTGTTTAATTCAAAATTTGCATAAATATGGTAAATTCTTTAATTAAAATAGCAGGTATAGATTAATGAAGTTTGCACCATCCTTTAATATTTATAAATTTAATTTACATATATGAATATTACAAATATTTTGCATGTTATTTTTATTTCGAATAAAATTCCATAAAAAAGTTTTTAAAATAGCTGAACATATTTATATCAAAGTAGGGTAGATATTCCTAAATCATTTTCAGTACTTTTTTTTTAGATATGTGGAAACTCTAATGCATCTTCTTAAAGGGAATATCGGTTCAGGTATATTCGCCATGGGTGACGGCATAAGAAATGCGGGAATCATTGTAGGACCAATAGTAGTTTTAATTTTAGGCATAATTTGCACACATTGTCAACATTTGTTGGTAAGTTTACCATTTTAAATTTTTTATTATGATAAATATATCAGATATTTTTAATTAAAAGATAATACTGCCGCGTAATGTTATTATATGTTGTAAATTACACATAAAAATGCACGGCAATGATATAGTCCCAAGGTTTAGAATTGATAAGAATGTACCATAAAGTTTTCAAATATATCCAATAAATACATATATTTATATACAGTAAAATACGAAAACAGTCTTGGCTACTTTTGTCAAAATCTTATTTAACATCTTCGATGAATGCTGGTTGAAGATTAATCGAAAGAATTAAGCTTGTGTTTATAAGACATCGTGGTGTGGACAGGCGCGGATCCAAGGGGGGGGGGGGAGGGCGGTGGGGGCGATCGCCCCCCCCCCCCCAGTGCCTTGAGTTCAGGAAAATAGATCCGATTTTGCCTCTTATACTATAGTTTATTCAAGAACTAGAGTAATACATCATTTTTTATCCTTTTTTTTTCTTCGCAAACTACCTGTGTTCTTTAGTCCGGTGTCTTTGGCAAAATCTGTTAGACACATATATTGTTCATAGGAATGGGTTAGAAATTTTATAATCAAAAATACCGATCTATAATAATGGACTATTTGGGTTGGATAACAATAGATATTTGGATGTATGAAGAATTAAAAAGGATTTTAATCCTTCTCATAGGCGTCGGAAGGAGGTTTATTTTATCACTAAGTATTTATGGCATAGAATATTATTTCGGTAATAAACTAAAAAGTTTTTATAATATTATTCTATTTCTTATGATTTCTTAATAATTCACATACATTAGAAAATATAGATAATTTTGACATACTTAACACAAATCATAATTGTATTTTTATTATTTTTAATTATGGCATAGAAACCGTTTTAGCCACATTCAGATTAAAACGTAGTTTTTTCTCTCAAAAAATTCTAAGTTATAATTTATAAATACCTATTGTCAAAAATACAAGAAGTTAAACATATAGAAAAAAATAAATTCGTCCATATAATATTAAAATTTTTTGGGGCTATCGGTCATTATTAATTAAAAACATTTTTAAGACATTTGACATTTTAGTTCATTTATTTCTTAAACCATCTGCAGAATTACAATTAAACACTAAAACGGGATTAAATGTAATTAATTTTTATATGTTACAGAAATAATAAATCGTGTTTACGCTGGTAAACATTAAGTATCTAATTCATAATAAAAGTCAGTGAAGCTATCGTCACTCAAATTAATTATAATTGGTTCTTTTATCTCACCGATCGAGTTTCCACATTTTCTTTTATTCTTTTATTATATGGATTTTTCCCAATTTTCCGCAGTAACTTTATTCAAAAAATTCTTTCAAAAGTTCCGTTAAATTACTAATTTTGTAAGTACTTTTTATTTGAGGGAGATATTTTCTTCTCCAACGGACATTTTCCGAACGATCTATAAGAACAAATTTCCTATCTGGTTTTTCCCAGCAAAAATTAAGTTCTCTGAGCAATTTTCAAAGCTCAGTTCTTTTAATTTCAGGAAAATCCCGATCTTCATTGATTTTAGTTAGAATTTTGACGACGATTGGGATCTGCTTCTCATAATAAAATATATGTACAACTCCTTTTATATATTTTCTTCCAACGAGGTTTTCTGTCTGCCTGTGATGGATTGTGGCATGGGAATACTAAAAATTCCAGTCGTTTTTTCTCCTTCAGTATTCGGTACATAGTAGATTTTCCAATTACCGTCATGTTGGAACAAATATTAACAGAGCTTTTAACATTATTATCTAGATATTGATGTCTTAAGGCATCATAAACATTCATCGTAATAAGTTTTTTGTTGAGGAAAAGATACCCTGGTTTAACGATTTTGGAATAAATATAGATGTGGAAGCCATATTTTTTGACTATCTCACTAATCTCAAATAATATATGAAAACAAGCACAAACAAGATAAATTACTAAGGCCACACTGTAAGGTGTACTTTGCTCACTGACGGAAATTAAACTGAACTATCAGAAATTTTACTGTTGCAGTAAATTTATAAAAGCGTATAATATTTAAATATAATTAATATAACTAGATTTACGGCAGACCTCAGTTACCTGCGGTACTGGGCAGGATGTTTCGGTAACAGTTTTATTACTCTTTCTAGTTCTTGAGTTGAGTATAGGAATGCATATGCTTGCGATCGCCCCTCCCCTTCCCAAGGGCTTTGACTTCAGGAAAATAGAACCGATTCTACCTTTTATACCAGGAATGTGTATGTTACTCGTATCCTCCCCCCCCCCTGTCGGCAACTTGTTTTTTCTTGTGATCGTCCCCCCGTCTCCAAGAGCTTCAAATTTAGAAAAATATACCCAACCCTGCTGGTGTCTCCCCCCCCCCCGTCGACAACTTGCTTTCGCTTGTCATACTGTACTTTTGTGACATCAACCCCCCCCCCCCCCAAAGAGAGTGGCTGGATCCGCCCCTGGGTGTGGATGTAATGGTTGGCGTTGGCTCTGCCCCGACAAAAACACATACCATGGGAGAAAATAGCAAGTACCCGAAATTATATGTACGGGGTGTCTCCTTTTCAACACTTTTAGGGAGTATTAGAGTTATTATCAAAGATATAGCGTTGCAGTTTTCACTTTTTAACGAAAGAAAGGGATGGTTGTAAGCCTTGGCGATGAAGTATTTTGCTTATATATTTTTGGAAGTTCGGGGTATCCCATTTTCGACATTTCTAGGGGGTATTGGAGTTATTATAACACATACAGTGTTGTGGTTTTCACTTTAGTATCCCACTTTTTAATGAAACGAAAGATTCCGGTGTCAAATTTGTCATGTCATTAATCTACAAGGTGATTTAACAAGCTTCGTTTTTTAAGCACATATCGTATTCACATTATGCGTTAATTAATCAAAAAACTGGATTTATAGAGTCGAGTTCAGTGGCGCAGTCAGTTTAATTTTGGCTTTTCCAAAATATATAATGTATTTATTTTATTTTGAAAAACAAGGTCAGAATTCGATATTTTCAATAATTTACTTTATTTCTAACAGTGGGCCATGGCCAATTTGTAAGAAACAAAAGGCAGATGTCGAACATTTCACAGTTTTCTCAGATTGTTATTGTTTATGAAATATTTTTATTTCGTTGGTGTTTTTATTTTATTTTTTTATTTATTTTGCATTTACAATGGCCGTTTATGATAATTATGAAAAGTATTATATATTAGTATGTTTTGTACAAAGCAATAATAGTTCCCAAGAAGCTTCTTAATTGCATTTCAATAAGTAATATATTTTAAGCGTTTTCATTAGGATAACTTCTCATATCTGGCGATCGTTTTGGTTCATGTTAGGTATCCAGAAAGAAGGTATCCCTTTCCAGACTTATTTGCTCATTTAAATAGAAATCTAGTTGAACACGAATCTTTCATTTAGCTGCGTCCCAAAACATACGTCAAAGAAGACAGCTAGAGAAAAGAAACAAATATGTTATTTTACGCAGCAGCCACAACTTCATCATCCTGAAGAAAAACAGAGGAAGACGTTGGTGTAACAAAATCTGACACTGAAAGAATTTTGAAAATGTATAAATATTATCCATATTAATTTAAAATAGTGTAACATTTACACTCTGGAGATGCTGAGCACCGAGTAACGTTTTGTCAATGGTATTTAGAACAAATCTGCACCAACGAATCTTTTGGCAGACTTGTCATCTGGTCTGATGAATGGTATTTTTCAAGTGCGGGGATTTTTAATCGTCACAATACAAGGCATTGGTTTGCAGACAATCACCATTTAATTTTCGAAAGGGCACAACAAGGGCGCTTCGAGGTTGGTGTATCGTGTTTTATTTTGAACCAACACATAGTCTACAGGATGTATGACCGGGGTCTTACAGCACGTAGATACCTAGAAATTCTTAACGAAATTATTGCACAATTGCTTAAAAATGTTCCATTGTCCCATTTCAATTCCATTTATCTTCAACAAGATGATGGCTCGAGCCACAACTCTGTGTACCAATGCGACAGTGAGATGGCCGCCACGATCTTTCCGTTTTGGATTTTTTGTAGGGTTTTATGCAAAATCAAGTGTATAACGCACGACATGAATTCATAGTAGAACTTCATGAGGCTATTGGATTGGCCATCAAAATTCTTCATAATAGCACTATGATTCTTTTAAATGCAATTAGAAGAATAACAAAACTGTGTCTATATTGCATTTGAGAAAACGGCCATCATTTTGAAAACCATCTTTAAAAAAAATTCTTGGTTCAGTGTAGAAACTTCAATTTTCGTTGTATCTGAACTAATCTTTGCTTAAAATGTAGATAATCGCATTGTCACTCGATCTCTCAATCTGGTCCCGAATAATGAAATATATAGCATAATTTTTTTTCTGGTCTTCAAATTTTACGTGCGAAATATTCTTAGATCACTCTTCATTCGGACCGCAATAACTTCAAGACAAATAATTAGCAGGACTCAATTCTGCTTATTCTAAATTCAAAATTGGATTTTTCTAAATTCAAAGTGGTGAGTTCAAAGTGACCGCCTAATAATTAAAAAAAAATTATTATCGAGAAAATAGTCATTATAAAGGTATAATTTATCTTTAATTCTTGTCTATTACAACTATGAAGTATATGATTTATATTAGTTCCAATCGTCTAATTTCAAACTGACACACACAATAGGGCGTATAAAACATATGAAAATCTTCAAATAGCTCAAAAATTAAGGATTATGAAAAAAAAAAACGTTAAATACAAAAGTTGTTGTATTTTCCCTCGCTATTTCCTGCTCATCTAGAACGTGACCTTGAACTTGACCGTCGACATCATTTAGAGGCCCGATTTCTTTCAGGAGTCATTGAAATTTTAGAATTTTAACACTGTCCCTTCTAAAATGGCCGATTCAACGAACTAAAATTTTTGAGAAACCTGAATTTGTATCTGAAATTTTCTACTCAAAGATTTTTGAGGCCGCTTAATACGGAAATCAATGCAAATCTTCCAAATTTTCTTATTTAAAATAACGTATTTATTTCAATTCGCGAGATAGCAGATTTCACTAACGTATAACATTGGGTGAAAATTAGGTGAGTGGAAATATGTCATCCTATGAATTGAAGTTCATTTAAATGATTTAAATTCGAACTTTAAGCTAGATAATTTAGAAAGACACCAGTTTAATGGTGAAGCAACCAATTTCTAACAAATCGGCAGCGTTATTATGGTGTAATAGTGAAACTGTGTAATGAGTGTATGAGCTCGTTAGTGAAGTGCTGTGCTCTGTCAAGGTACTTCTTTATGGTATTGGTGAAGAAGGTAGAAAAGTTTCACACCCGAGTTCTCGATATATTTGGTGTTTTTTACATAAAATGGGGTTCCACAGATAAGACGGAGGACTTTGTTTTGAAAGCTCTCTAATCTGCTGAATTTTAATCTGCCAGTAGTGATCCATATAGGAGCATGATCGAATGTTTAAACCCTAAATTTAGCTTACTGTTGCGATTTAGCAGGAAATAGAAAGCTACAATGAAGTTTTGACTTCGCTCAGATAATGGTTTGTGTTAAGAAGCCCGTTAAGTTTCCTGTCGAGGTCTAACCCTAAGGACTTCTCGTGATTCCCTGAGGAAATTCCAGTATTCAAGATGGATAACTGGTCATCTGGAATTGAAAATCGAGCTTACATGAACATAACTGCGTTTTGACAGGATTGAGCTTAATTTTCTAATCGGCTATTCACCTTTCTAGCTTATTTATGGGCGGTTGCAACCTCAAGGTGAATTAAAAGGACCCTGAGGTCGTCGTAAAGCAGTATCGTCGGCGAATACAAAGACTTTGCTATATTGGTTGCGTGGAACGTCCGACCTAATTGTAGATATAGCTTCGTCTGACGAAACTACGCAAGTTCATTGTACCATACCTTGTCAAAAGGAAAAAGATTGCTCCTCTATGAAACTTCCTGTCAAAATCGTGGGTTATTAGCCATGGCAACCTGGTGGTCTACTAAACACTGCTATAGCTTCTTCTGAAAGTGAATTACTTCGAAGGCAAGATGTACCTTTCAACTATAAAGTCGGTCAAGCGATTACGGATGATTGTTTCCACTAGTTTCTCCAGATTGAAAAGTAGATTGATAAGCCTGTAAGTGTGGATATCAGTGATTTGTTTGTTTGTTTTTTTCTAATAGGAATTATTCTGGCTACTTTCCAGTCGGAAGGAAACTGACCAGATTGCAATACTGTATTAGGTATTCTAGTGATAGCTGAAAGGGTTTTACCTGAAGCTCTTTGTCGAGCCACATTAGGTAGATCATCCAAACCTGGTACTTTCTTTGGTATGACTCCAAGTTATTCCTTTGAAGGAGAAGACTAGTACCTTCACCTTCCATATATGGCAACAAATCAATTCGGACTGCAGATTGGTATTCAGCATATCGAATAGTTCGTCGAAACGATAGTCTGGTTGCTGATTCTGAAATTGGTTGGCCTGTGTTACTAAGAACTAATTTGAAAAATCGATTCTGAGGGATCAAATGGCAATACAATTATTTACATTTTAAGCAAAGATTGTTTAAAATACAACAAAAATTGCCGATTAAGTAATAAAATCAACCGATTTCTTAATTCTTGAATTTTAAAGTCTTGAATTATTTTACACTTATCAGTTTCAACCATTTGTCAACTTAGGCTAGTTTTAAAATTAGATCATGTTAGTGAAAATGCACAACAAAATTTTTAGTTTAAATATCTAAATAATGAATCACAAATTTTACCTTTAAAGACAAATATAACGCAATTATATTTTTATTTTTTAATTAAATAAGGTAGTGATAAGAAATATACGCATAAAATTATATAATTATATGATATTGAATTACGCTTTGAAAAAAAATGGTATATTACCCAACAAAATGCAGCAATTGTAAATGTAATGACGGAAAAACCTTGAATATACTGCTATTATGTAAATATGTATAATATTTTAAAAGTGTATTTTAGATCTACTGCAAAAATTAATTAATTTAAATAATTCATCAAGTCATTAGTATGGCAATTATCGCCTACGTTCGACGTGATGTACACGCAAAACAGGATGATAGTAATTTTGGTTGTTTAAGATTTCGAAATTTGGTAATTTTATTTTATTTCGTTTAAAAAATCTCCAATTACATTGTTGTGGTTTAAATGGTAAACTTAAATTTCTTTATTAAGAGTAATTGCAAGCTTGGAATTTCGAGTATTTTGGTTTGAATTTCGAGAATAAAGCAGGGTCGCACTAAACTGTATATTAAAAAGCTAAAGCATAAGTTTATTTTTAAGTTGTCAAAAATTACTTAAAAATGAACATAGTTAAAATCATATGAAGAATATATTCTGATGTTTTTTAAAAAAGATTCAAAAACATCCACTCATTTTGGGCATTAAAATTCCTTAAACAGCAAAAAATAGGAAAAAAGATTATTTTTTTAATAACGTTCTTTGATTTACATGAGTTTATACAAAATCGTGCCAAGCATCATTATATTATTTCTAATATTTATTGTAGTGTTGCTTCAAATATGTCATATTAAAAAATAAAATTACAGTAAATTTGACTTTGGTTTTTGACATCTTGTTTGTCATTTACAGCATTTTTATCTCTCTTTATATGTACCATTTCTTTGATGACCAGTTTGTTATAATTTCTGTCTCTATTTAAAATATAGATGTTTTTAAAATCAAATTAATGTTTAGTTATTTACTCATGTTTATGTAAAGATTTGGATGCGTTTTTAGTATACTTGTGCACATTAATTCTTTTTTCAATATATTGTGTCGCCATGCCAATGTATTTCTTAGGACCGTTTAGGCATGGAATTGCATATATTACGTTAGATCTTTTTTTGGTAGGAACTTTGCTTTTTAATTTCAGATAAAGTAATCTTAGTAAAATGTTCACCCTGTGGGATACCGTTATGTTATGCTTACTTAAAATATATTTTTATTTTTCTGATAGTTGGTTTATATACGTTAATGCAATGAAGGTGCTTTGTGTTGTGGTATTGTTAATTTTATTTTATTTTTGTTTCTGTTATAATGTATAAACGTTCTTTGTTTAATTATTTTTTAAGGAGTTTGGGAAAATGGTTCATTATTAGGGTTTCTTCTAGTTTTTTTAGTATTTCTGGGTGAAATTCAGGTGAAGATAATTTTATAGCTCGATCAACTAAATCAATTATGACACTATATTTCTGTTTATTCGAATGTTGAGAGTTGAAATGTAAATACCGGCTTAACCAAGTATCTATATATATATATATATATATATATATATATATATATATATATATATATATATATATATATATATATATATATATATACAGGGTGATTCAGAAATCGATCACGAAACTTAAGGGGGTGATTCTACTTGACAAAATAAGGGTAGAGCTTCATATAATTTTTTTTCAAAATGTCATTCGTTTTCGAGTTACAAGTCGTCCAAGTTCAAGTTCTTATTTTTTGTTTTTTGAATTACTCGCTTACAGGAAAACCGATTTGACTAATATTTGAAAGATAAGCTAAGTCTTCTGCGCTTCATCATTTTAGTAACAATTCACATTGATTGTTTGCCGCTAGAGGGCACTTTACCTACATTGAAAATTGTTTTTTTGTCATAATTTTTTAGTGTTGACAGCTACAGTAGTTTTTGGCATAATTTCTGAAAGACTGATGCCAGGCCTTTAAAAAAGGTGCTCTTTATTTACATCGCTAAACCCAACGGTTTAGACGTAAATCACCCTTAAAAATTAAGTGGTAAATTTACTTTTCTCATTTCATTACCACCAGCTACCAGGTAAATAGCTATCAAAGTATGCTAGAGCTGTCAGTTTAACATCAAATAAATTCGCTTTTTAAACTATTTAATTTATAATCTTAAAATAACTAATAATGGCTAATCAGTAAATATTCATATTATGGATTATTGCGATATTCATTTAATTGATAAAAATTAATGAAACAGTACTAAACAAACTAAAAAAGATTCTCAAAATGTTTCTTCAATACATTTCCTAACACTCTTCAAAAAATGTCGCCTAACTCGATGAAAAATTTCTGGTGTTTCTTTAATAATTTGGCACTTTTCGATTATCCTGAAGCGAAGATCCTCGACGTTGATTACTGGAATATCGTACACCAATTGTTTCAAATGACCCCAAAAGAAAAAATCCATAGGATTAAGGTCTGGTGACCTCGCTGCCCATGCCAATGGTCCACTTCGTCCTATCCATCGCTCAGGATACGTTGCATTCAAATACTGTCGGACACGTATACTAAAGTGGGGCGGAGCTCCGTCTTGGAGGATCCACATGTTGGCCCTTACTTCCAATGGCACATCTTCCAGATACAATGGGAGACGATTTTGGATAAAATCTAAGTATACGTCACCAGTTAATGGGCCATCAAAGAAATGAGGACCAATAAGGTAATCTCCTATTATCCCTGCCCACACATTTAGTGAAAATCTACGCTGATGTTTCGTTTTTACCACATTGTTTGGGTTCTCGTAAGCATATGTGTGGATGTTGTGTAGATTTGTTATGCCATCACTAGTGAAACCAGCTTCGTCAGTGAATAATATGACACCAATTAATCGATTATCGTGTTCATACTTAGCTAGGATCTGATTGCACATTTCCAACCGTCTGGGCCGATCATCGTCATAAAGAGCCTGCACCTTTTTTGAATGAAACGGGTAGAGTTGTTCTTCTCTTAGTATCCTCCATGAACTAGCCTGACAGAGCCGCACTTCATTCCCAATTTTTCTAGTACTAATACCTGGATTATCTTCAATAATTTCAAGCACTCTTTCTTCTTGTTGCACGTTTCTAGCAGTTCTAGGTCTTCCCCTATTTCCATTATAACTTTTAAAGGAACCACATTCCGCAAGCCTCCTGTGCACACTGGAAAATGTTTGAGCATGAGGGATATTTCTTTCCGGATAACTCTCCATATAATATCTTCTTGCCAACTCTGCATTACCATTTGCTTTTCCATAACAAAAATGGATATCACAATATTCGATATTTGAATATTGGTGATTAGCCATTATTAGTTATTTTAAGATTATAAATTAAATAGTTTAAAAAGCGAATTTATTTGATGTTAAACTGACAGCTCTAGCATACTTTGATAGCTATTTACCTGGTAGCTGGTGGTAATGAAATGAGAAAAGTAAATTTACCACTTAATTTTTAAGGGTGATTTACGTCTAAACCGTTGGGTTTAGCGATGTAAATAAAGAGCACCTTTTTTAAAGGCCTGGCATCAGTCTTTCAGAAATTATGCCAAAAACTACTGTAGCTGTCAACACTAAAAAATTATGACAAAAAAACAATTTTCAATGTAGGTAAAGTGCCCTCTAGCGGCAAACAATCAATGTGAATTGTTACCAAAATGATGAAGCGCAGAACTTAGCCTATCTTTCAAATATTAGTCAAATCGGTTTTCCTGTAAGCGAGTAATTCAAAAAACAAAAAATAAAAACTTGAACTTGGACGGCTTGTAACTCGAAAACGAATGACATTTTGAAAAAAAATTATATGAAGCTCTACCCTTATTTTGTCAAGTAGAATCACCCCCTTAAGTTTCGTGATCGATTTTTGAATCACCCTGTATATATATATATATATATATATATATATATATATATATATATATATATATATATATATATATATATACATATTGTTTAAAATGTTACAAATTTAAAACTTTGTGCCTTTTCATGAAAATCATGATATCCTTATGAACTTGAATGAGCTGCAACAACAGAAAAGTTATATTTCCGTATAAATATATAATATTAAATTATGATAAAATGTTTTCTTATTTCTTTTTTAATCCTTATATTATGTAAATAAAGTATTACCCGCTGAAGGTGAAGAAGTTTAAGACAGTGGCGTCGAATAGATTTCTGCCACCTTGCAGATACAAAATATGCCTCCCGCTTCCTTCACAATAAAAGATAATATGATTTTTATAAAAATAAAGTTTTCCAGGGGGAAAAAAATTTAAGTTGCTAATTTGTCAGTAAATTTTTTTTCTCAAAAAGTAAAAATTCTTTGAAACTAGAAACAAAATTTAATTGTAAATACATATTTTAAATTCTTGTATTAATCAATTATTAAAAGCCACATTTAGTTTAAAAATTTTTATTCATATCATAAAAGTATTATTGACACTGTTGAATTATGCAATATAAAAAGATATTTTTTAACGTTAACTTTAAATCTGTATTTGTTAATTCTCCGTATTAGACATTGAAAATCCTTACAGATACGTACATATTCATAAATACTCCTCATTTATAAAAGGGCATACCAAGGTTATAAAAGAACAAGATATTCATACTCCCCTACAAATAGGAGATATTCTCTCTCTCAACGAAAAAAAAAAAATAAAAAAAATTCTTTTCAAAATACAATTTTTTTTCCCGAAATTTGTCGTCCCTAGCAAAGTGCCGCCGGGAGCAAGGGCTCCCTCTGTCCCTCACGCTACGCCATTGGTTTAAGATATCTTTTTAATAATACTCCTTATAAGATCGAATCCGTCTGAAAAATTTTATAATATTTGCTATTAATTATGGTTGTCAAATCTGATATCTAATACTAGACTTTACCTGAAGCCAAAAAACTAAGTTATTTAAATAATAAGAAATAATGGGTAATGATAATGATATAGCATTAAGCAATCAAAGCAAACTGGTTTTATCCGGTTAACTAAAGTACACTTGATCTTTCAGATGGAGAATGTTGGACAAGTAAATTGCAAAACTACATAATTTTTTCTTTTAATTAAAAAATAAATACTTATAACGTGAGGAAACATTTTAGCAATTAATAATTATAAAATATGTTGTGGATGTTATATATGAATAATATAAATGCCATTAATAAAAATGTATTCATCATGTTTATATTACTTGTTTAATAATCTTTTTTTTTATTAATTTGCACAGGTTTAAGTAGAATTACTCTTCACTACATAAGAAATTTGTAACCCTTTTGGAATTAACGAAATGAATTTTATTTAAAATCCTTATTATATTGTTTATTTTCTTCAAACACGGATTTTCCAGATTTCTGTTTTAAAAATAAACCAACTTCGAAGAATTACACTACAAAAAAAACTTAATTAATATTTAATAATAATCGTTGATTTACTTAATATTTCCTTAGTATACTAATAACATGAAAAAATACCACGAACATAATTATCGAAAATTTGTAAATTTTCATTATATCTTTTATTTATGATATATGAGATGTTCTTGCTCTGTGTGATGTTTATTATGCAGTTTCTGAGGCTATTTTTATGAGTAGCGGCAGCAGGTTACTCTGAGATTGAATTAACATTTACATGATTTCACTTAATTGCTTGGATGCGGAGTTTTGCGGTGTTGGGTGAATGGCTTGGGCTAATTCTTGAGTTCTTATGGTTTCTCTTATGGGGCTCCTGAGCTGGGTTTGGGTGACCGGATAATCTATTTTCCTGGCTGTCCTCCGTAGTTTGCACAATTCCGTTGATCTTCTTTAGACTCGTCACAGCAGGCCAGTGGTGTTTGCCGCTACATCGAGGTAGTCACTATGCCATCGTGCAGTAATACAAATTCTTTATATACAATATGGCGAACATACGACGTTCCTTCCAACTAATACCTCCCAGGGAGACTTGTTGTTTTTCCTGTTGGCGAGTGTTGTTTTCGATAAGGTCATTTCAGGAATATTTTCTGAGCCTTGGTTGATGACTCTGGATACTGTGGCGTTCATAATCTCTTCAATGGATGTGATTCCGTTTATCTGATTTCCAAAACTGAATTCTTGTTTTATTCATGAAGAGGATATTTTTCTAGTTTTCGATATTTCGCAGAACATGTATTCTGGAAAATTCTAATCAACAATTTTGTAATTTTCTAGAAGAGTACAATTTTCAGAGAGTACAATTAAGTATCACATGACTATTTTTATGGTTCTCATTAATCAATATGTGCTTAAAGTCGATTAGATAATGGTGTTAATTTATATTCTTGGAAAAAATCCACAATGTCTGAGTCAGCTAGCACTTATTTTTGTGCCAATTACATATATAGACGGGGTTTTGATGACTCAATTGCTATAAAATTTAAAAAAAAAACACTTCCTGCAGTTTTTCTTACAGAAAGTTTGTAGCTTAAAACTGATAAAATGGCGACTCCGGGAAAACTTAGTCTCTACATATAGACTCGTCAGATTATCCAAATAAAACTTAATATTCTTGTACTCAATTGTGAAGTTAACTCTAATAATAATACTTGGTAGTTGTAGCTAATAATAGTTACGCAAAAATGACATAAATGTGGCAGCTGTAGCTAAAAATAATAAAGCAAAAATGACATTGTTTGTCAACGAAAACTGCAAGTTCCTTCATAATATTAGTAATAACTTCTTATTTACAAATTTAAAGAATACAGCTACTTATCTGATTGTAAGTACTAGTTCTCAGGCTGCAGTCACCAATAGATGGTCGCGGGTAAAACATCACCGCTCGTGGACGATTTATTATTTTAATATCGGATATATATGTAGTATCTCTAAGGACAGCAAAGCTTCAAGAATATGGGATAAGCCTTGCTTAAAAGCAGGAACCAAAAAGCTGTCATAGAGCTTCAAAACTAAGATAATAGCTTGCAGAAATTGAAGTAAAGCTTGAGTAAATGATTTCAACACTTTATATGCTGGACAAAACTTGAAATTACTTATATGCTGGCCTCTGAAACAAAATAGAAATATCGGAGTTAGTAATCTCAGTTATGAGGTTATAGCGTCTATAAAATGGAAATAATTTAACTTATTGAACTCGGCGATCAAAACAAACAACGTAGAATAGGATTACCTGATTTTGATGTAGATTAAACAAATCAAATAAAATACCACACATCATCACTGATTTTGTTCTTTAACAAATGTACACGACTGCTAGAACGGCTTGTTACAAGGAAAATGGCTGAATTCATCAAAATGTCAACACTAGACTTGTCAAAAAGCATATTTCAAAAGATTTTTAAAACAATGTTTTCATTATTCGAAAAATTCGGCAAAACCGCTACTCCAGTTAAAACCGATGCCAATAGATAGCGAGAGGCATACGATCTCTTGCAAAATTCAAAATTTTAATAAAACAGGCGGAAAAGTAAAAATGAGGCTGTTACAACATATTGTAGATATCCGGAAACACTGCGTTATCTTTTGGTCTATAATTTTCATTATATAGAGCAATGGTTTGTGCTTCTTCAGCTTCATTACACTGTCTAACTAATGTTTTAAATAAAGGAAATACAAATATAAATCTCTATCACTCATGGATTACACCACATTAATTTTTAAGTTATGTAAGGAATTTTTTATGATATAATGCGCGAGTGACAATAATACAGGTCGACAAATTTAAATGAACTTTCTAAACCAGAAATTGGACTATACTTTTCCGCAGGCTTTTGACGCATCATATCCAAATTCGGAACCCGAATTGCTTCAGCACATCAGGCTTTTGAGGTTATTTAACTTAAAACTGCAAAAAACAGCATTTTAGGCCATATTTGAGGCTACTTTTTAACGCTAGGTGACGTTCCTTCACAAAACACAATATTTCAAGGTTTCTGCCAAATCATTGGTAAACTTCATACACTTGTGGGTATTCAGTAGCTATGCTGTTAAGATTCTTGAGTAAATCTGTCGTAAGCTTTTCTTACAAGTGTGCTCAAAGACCTCCACTGAGTTTTCAGTGTCACTTCACCACATATATGACAGAGACTGTTTGGTTTGTTCGCCCAGTATCGCGACTATATCGTTTATACACTTCGAAAATATTAGCAGTACTAAAACACTATCACTATTAGTTAGTTCTCTACACTTCTTTCGCTGTTTATATACCTATTTCGTACGGGGTATGGTGAAATTTGGAGTTTGATGAGGTTTAATGGGTATCCCCGTAATTTTAAGCTCTAGGTTGTTGAGACTTCGCAGATTTCCCCAAACTTAGAGGAAACGTAGATTTGGCGACGTCGCACTACGATATGCTATAACAATTTATATATCGCTTAGGTACATTTTATCTCTCTCTCTCTCTCTCTGTAGCTTTACAACCCTTCGTGGGTCCTCGCTGCATCCACGACCTGCCTCCATTTGCTTCGGTCCATCATGTCGTTACTCCAATCTCGTACTCCCAGTACATTTAAATCTTTTGTGATGTTATCCCTCCATATTAGTCTGGGCCTACCTAAGGGTCTCTTTCCGGTCGGGTTCTCTTCCCATATTCGTTTGATGAGACGTTCGTCATGGGCCCTATGAACATGTCCTGCCCACCTAAGTCTTTGGGCTTTTATTTCGTTAATGATGCCTGGCTGATCATACAAGCTCTTTAATTCTTCATTTGTTCGGATGCGGTATTGTCCCGTTGTTTCATCTACTCTAGGCCCATATATTTTTCTTAATATCTTGCGTTCGAAACGCCTTAATAACAATTCGTTCTGTTTTGTGATGGTCCAGGTTTCTGAGCCATATGTTATTACCGGTCTAATAACTGTTCTATATATACGGATTTTGGCTGATCTGGACAGCAGCTTTAATTTTAGTATCTCCTGCAATGCATAAAAGCACTTAAAACCTTTTTGTATTCGTGTGCGTATTTCACTGCTCACATCATTGTCGTGTGTTATATTGGCCCCTAGATATTGGAATTCTTTCACACATTCAAAATTGTATGTGTCCATAGTTATATTCTGTCCTATTCTATCCCTACCTGCTCTTCGGTTTACGTGCATGTATTTGGTCTTCTCTTCGTTGATGTTGAGTCCTACTTTTTTTGTTTCCCTTTCCATTCTGATAAACATTTCCTTTGTTTTAGTTGTGCTATTTCCTACGGTATCGATGTCGTCTGCATATGCTAGGATCATTCCGGGGCCCTGGTTTGAAAATACTTCCAGTTTTATGTTAGCCTCTTTGATGGCCATATCTAACACTATGTTGAAGAGTAGTGGCGATAAGCCATCGCCTTGTTTTAAACCACTGGCAATAGAGAATATGTCCGTAGTGTGCTTACCGATTCTGACTTTCGCCCTTGCATTCTCTATACATATTCTAGTCAGACTAATAATCTTCTTTGGCACGCCTACCTTTTCCATGGCGATCCATACACTATCTCTTACAATGCTATTATATGCTTGGCGAAAATCAACGAACAGCTGGTGTACATCTTTGTTAAATTCCCAACTCTTTTCCAGAAGCTGCCTAATAGTAAATATTTGGTCAACAGTTGATCTTCTTGGTCGAAAGCCACATTGGTAGTCCCCGAGGTTTTCTTCTGCGTAAGGGGATATTCTGGTTCTTAGTATGTTGGTACATTTTATGCAATATATAAATTTTCAATCAATCAAAACTTGTTGTTGATGTTGTCTAGATTTTGCTATGTGATACGGCAATTTACCTGTCAGCGTCAGGGCTATAAATAATACATTAGATTGGCGGGGAAGATTTTCATGCAGAATAGTGGTATTTCTAAATAAGTTATAAATGCTACTTGATGATATGTACAAAAAAAATTATTAAATTTCAATGTATTTTCTTAATTTTTCAGTTATCAGCAGCAAGAAATCTAAACGAACGAAGGCAAGTCGAGGTATCCCCTGATTTTGCTGAAACCGTAGAACTGTGTTTTGAAAACGGACCCCCGAGAATACAAAGCATGGCTAAAACCATGAAGAGGATCGTTAACATATTTTTGTGTGTCACTCAACTTGGATTTTGTTGTGTGTATTTTGTTTTTATTTCGGAGAACGTTAAGCAGGTAAGTGGTTTTATGTTCAAAATTAAATTTTATTAGATGCGGCAAGTGTACTTCCGAATTTTGAGGGATTCCCAATATTCTGCGAATAAATAAATTACCAAAAGTGAAGGTCAGTTAGGCAAAAAATATCATTTAGAGAAAAAAACACAAACGAGTTATTCAGTATATAATTAGTTGGTTGTAATCAAAGATTAACATAAAATTAATACTGGGATGGTACTGAAAATTAATATTCCGTTGTTTAGAGTCACTGAAAAAGTTAAAGTATTAGTATTATTTGATTGATGTACAAAAATTCCTGCGGCGTATAATAAGCTCTCATATAATTTGTGAGTTGACCATCTGACCTTTCTCTCCAAGCAGAAGTGAAATGGGGATATTCCAAGCATAAGCTTGTAAATCAGTCTTTCTTAAGGAAATTAGAGCCAAAAGGATATCTACTAAAATAGCACATCACACAAAAGTGTAAGAATAATCAAATGCCAGTTGAGGCTCAATCTAGCAGGAATGGGACACGTATAGGTATATTTTGCTAAAAACTTGCTTACAAACATTTTTGAATCTCTATTAGAAATTGATTGTCTTATATTTTTATTTGAACTGTAGTAGGCCTCTCTATTAAGTCTCCTCCGGATGTTATAATGATTATAAATAATTCATAAAAGCCTATCTTATTCTATGTTGCACCTTATTTTATTGTTTAATTATCAATAATTCATATCTTTTTCAGGTATTAGACTACTACGGTTATGTTTTGGACGTCCATCTTCACATGGCAATCATACTTCTTCCCATCCTCTTAACAGCTTTGATAAGGAACCTGAAATATCTGGCTCCTTTTTCAACTTTAGCAAACATGTTAATGATGATCGGAATCGTCATTGTGCTGTATTACTCATCGCAAGATATCCCCAGTGTCACCGAAAGAAGATATATTGCTGATTGGCAACAACTTCCCTTGTTCTTTGGTACTGCCATATTTGCTTTCGAAGGAATTGGACTGGTGAGTTTCTTTCGTCTTGATGTTGAGCAGGTTTTGGATCTATTGGAGCTTAAATAAAGTCTAAAGTATTAAAAAAATAAGCTCGATGGATTATGGACGTTTGGTATAAATAAAAAAAGTTTTAGTCAGTCAGCTTTATTTTTTCATTTGGGTTAGAGTGAACTTTTTTCTATAAACGCTGATTTGGCAAACATAGCACTGAATCACATTCAGTCTTGATTGACTCTTTTACGACAGTACTTTCTAATCATAAAATCACAAATTAAATTAATGAGGCTTATATTGAAAATGGATTTATAATGTTTTAGGTTTTGCCTTTACAAAACGAAATGAAAAAACCACCACAGTTTAAAAAACCATTGGGTGTTCTTAACGTAGGAATGGTGATCGTAACAGGAATGTATCTTATTGTGGGATGCTTGGCGTATCTGAAGTATGGAGATGATATTAAAGGGAGCGTTACTCTTAATATACCACATGATGAAGTGTAAGTGATGTTTTAATCTGTGTCTGTTTCCCTAATTTTAGTCAGTTTCTATAATAATAAATATATACTAAGAAAAGGAAAATACTGGCTGTCCAATAAAAATTATGGGCTTTATTTTGAGGACAGTTTTCATTCGTTTCTTGTTTTGTTACAAGTTCGATAGTAGAATTTTCTGAAATATCTGCTTTGTCTATTTTATGTTAGATATTATGAATACATTACTGTTAGTTGATGTTGGATGTTATAATTATTTTAAATATGTCTAACGTTAGTGCAAAGTGCATAGCTAGCCGTTTTAACGTGTTTGATTTTAGTAAAAATGGCGACAAAACTTACACTGCTAATAGCCTAGTACTTTATAATTAAAGCTATGCTTTTTCTGATCAATAGCCAAGATTCTTCTCATTACACGAATGAGATTAACTTATTTTTTTCATTGTAATTTATCTTGACATATTTTTTTAGGTTGGCTCAATCTGTAAAAATAATTATCCCATGTGGAATACTTTTAACATACGCACTTCAATTTTATATTGCTGTAGACATCATTTGGCCTAACATTTTGGCATTCTTGGGACCTGATGTAAAATATCCAGTATTTGCAGAACTTACGTTTAGATCATTCCTCGTTCTAGTTACATGTAAGTAAAAAAATTACTATATTTCTTTTCAAGTTTATAATTTGGCTATTATTTGGTTATGTTCAGGTTTTCATATGATCGACTCAACAAGTTAGACATCGATTGAACTGATCGTTTTACTAAAAAAGAAACGAGATGGATTCTGTAAAAGATGTTGAATGTATATCTTATATAGAATTTCATCCCATAATTAACAAACAATTTTAAATTGGCAATAAAAAGTTGGTTTATATTGGCAAGTGCAACAGTAAGTCAACCAAATATTGAAAGTTTAAAAAAAAAGATGATTTTCTTTTATTACCAAACTGGCAAACATTTTGTTTATTTTCGGGAGACTATTCCTGTTGCGATTCCAAAGCATTACCTCTCTTTCCTATTTAAAGGTTTATTTGTTGACAAACGCAGGGTTTGTTTGTGGACTTACAGGATCGGCCAATTTATTCAGTACATGTAAATTTTTAAGCAATAAGTGAGCGAGCAGAAAAAGTGGAAAAGGTAGAAAGGAAAAATCAGATGATAACCTTGACATTGACCTTGAATTCAAATTTTAAGTTCATTCAGAGGTTAAGTTGATTTCTACATAGAAACCCTTATTTTTGATCAGAGAAATGAAAAACATTTAGTCAAAATGACATCTAGAAACATTTAAAACAACTATTTCTATCTCGTTAAGCAAATATTCCTGAAAAAGACCAAATTAGAAACAATATTTTAAAGCTTGAACGGAAACACGCCCCATCTCTTTTTCCTATTTAAAGGTTTGTTTGTTGACATACACAGGGTTTGTTTGTTGACTTAGAGGATAGGCCATTTTATTCAATATATATAAATATTTCAGCAATAAGCGAGCTAGCAGAAAATGTTTTTCACAAGAGATGAAAGGGTAGAAGGGAAACATCAGATGTTAACCTTGACATTGACCTCGAATTCAAATTTTAAGGTCATTCAGAGGTTAAGTTGATTTCTACATAGAAACTCTTATTTTTTATTAAAGAAATAAAAAGCATTTCAGTCAAAATGACATCTAGAAGCATTTAAAACAACTATTCCGTTAAGCAAACATTCCTGAAAAAAACCGAATTGGAAACAATATTTTAAATCTGGAACGGAAACACGCAAAAATTATTTTGACCTTGACATCGGAGTCAAAGGTCAAGGTCATTCAGAGAGTAAGTTGATTTTTCAAATTATAGAGCCTTATATTGATATTTTCAATGGAAGCTGCAGAAATTTGCTCAAATATGGAGTCTAAACGACATTCGGAGTCAATTTCAATATTAATCATCGGTGTCGATTTCAGTATTTGACGAGGTCAGTGATATAGTAAGTTAAGTATGCGTAAACTGACAAAAGGGTTGTGATAAGTGGTCTTTGCCGTCGGATTAAGTTTTAAAATTGGTAATGAAGTGACATTTCTGGATGACGTTGAATGTAGGATATATAGTAAATGATAACAAAAAAGAAGTAAACTTAAAGCTTTGTCGAATATTACGAATTTGAAATAATTTAATTCCAGATTTTTGGTTTTTAAAATATCAATTTTCTGATCTTGATACTATGATCAAAATCATAACTTGATGATTTTTTGAAACCCACAGTTTTTATTTACTAGCTTTCGGATCTGACGAAATGATAGTGGGATCAAAATAGCTGGATGACCTTGATAGGAGTGAAAAACTTGATTACGTATGTGAACGTAAAATTTTCTCTTCCATTATCAGTCTGGAAAATCAACTTATTCTCTTAAAGCCCTTGAAATTGACTCATTTTGTTTTTAAGTCAGTAACCTATTTGGACGTAAAATTTTTCTGCTGTCACATATTTATTTAGTAGCTATTCTACCTATAAATAAAATTCACTATGGTAAAGACACGGTGGGAACGATACTACATACCATAACTTCAAGTCTCAGGAAAGCAGTTTCGAAATAGTCTAGTCATCAATCTTCTGTTGAACTCTTTGGTTATAATATATATTTTTATTATTAAAAAAAACACTTAAATTTATATAAAAATAAAAAAACGAGTGTATTTACAATGGAAAATTTTAAATTAAATATTTGAGAGAATTTAACAACAATTTAAAACAAGCGTTGTTATCGCCCGTTATTCTAAAGCCAATTAGTGTAATCAAGCCAGTTTTGAAAATGTTACGTTTAAATAGCCTTCTAAAAGATTAACAAAGAAAAATAATGAAAATACACGAAAAATGCTATTTAAATTGATAAAAAAAAATAATATGGAGTACGCCCTTCTCCAATGGAAAATAAAATAGAATTTCTCCTTGGGCAATATTTCTTTCCGAAGAGACCTCTTCCACGCTCATTCCGATAAAAACAATTATTATTTTACGGCACAACCCATCAAAGGTAGTTCAAAATTAAAATTTTTTATTCTTCGTCACTTGCGAGTATTACCCAGCCTAATACTAGATATTTAATTCTGGATTTGACCTAAGCATCTTAATATTAATAATTTTTATACAAAAGGTTAATATATCAGTTTTACGTCTGTCTATAATTAAAAATTTCCGTCAATGATTATCAAAAAATCTACTTGTTTTAAGAGCCATTCTGGAGATCTTTTTTGGGCCTTATTTGTCGAGCAAATAAAAAAATAATCATTACAAATTCTTTTCACATAATCCAACGAATATATTATATTTTTATCTATTTTATTTAAATTATCTTTTGTTTTCTTAAAATGGGAAATTTTTCCCAACTTAAAACATATTTTCGTTGGACCATGCCATATGATGCTAAAAACAATCTTATTATTAATTAAAATTAATCTCCAAAATTTTTAATTATTGACTCTAGTAGAGTTTCATTGATAGATTTCTACATATTTATGTGAGATGAACTTCTTATTACTATTAACCCCGATCGCCCCCCCTCAAGAACCTCTGAATTAGAAGAAATATACTCTCCTACTTGCTGCATTAGGAACATGAATGTCGCTGACTTTCCTCCCCGCTGACAACTCGCTTTCGCTTGTCATACAGTACTTTCTTCTATACGAATGGGATAAAAGTACTCTGGATCTTTTCTTTGCTCTTGTGATATCGTCCCCCTCAAAAAGAGGCTGGATCCACCCTTGATTAACCCTTCATGAAATGAAAAAAACGATAATCAATACAAAGGTAATAAAATTTACTAAGTTGGTTAATTGATCTATTTTTTCCATAATTAGAACGAATATTAAACTTAAATTTAACTTATATACTCTTTCCGTGCTCATGCCTAAAATCTATATACAGAATTATTATTTAATTCCTCCATTTATTTGAACTTATTTTACATAAAACAACATTTAACTAAAAAAAATCATAATTAATATTTTCCATTTCAACATAGTTCAGATCAGAAATAAGATTTCTTAAAATTCGACTTCAAGAACAGTGTCAAGCTCGTTATCAGATGTTCCTCTTCCAACCGTACAACTTTTGTGGGAAACATTTTCTTGCTTGCTTATTTGGGAAGATACTGGATAACAGTATCATAAGGAAAACAAAACTAACCAATTAAGTCCAACTTCCAACTGAACTAGGCCTAATTTTAAAGTTAATACTTTTCACTGAATCTCGCTAAATTAATTTAAGATTTTCTTTATTAAAGTAATTGAAGTTTTTAAATATTATTTATTTATTTCCAGTTGTCCTTGCTGAAGCTATTCCATTCCTCGGACTCTTCATCTCACTAGTTGGAGCAGTAAGCAGTGCCGCCCTTGCCCTCATTTTCCCCCCAATTTTGGACCTAGTCAGCGCTCAATCTTTCGGTGAATTGACTAAACCTATTATAATAAAAGACGGACTAATAATCTTAATCGGAGTCGTTGGAATGGTAACGGGTAGTTACGAAAGCATTTCTGCCGTCGTACGTGCTTTTGGTAGCGAAAGCTAGAACAACTTTGAGATGACTAACAGGACTTTTTCAGGGGTTGAGTACCCTTTATACGCCCGTTTTAGGGCGTCAAACGTGTTGCTGCAGAGCTACACCTTTAAGATGGCTATTACTTGAGTGAAGTCATGGATGAATAAAGGAACAATTGTTATTGAAAAAGGGGCATTATATCTCCATCCTGGCCCAATGTTAGAAGACAGGAACGTGTTCGACAAGAACGTCTTCAGTCATCTCCAACAATCAACTGTTTTATCCTTCCCACACAAGTGAGCTCTTATCGAACACATTCCAAATAAAAGATGTCACACCCATAAGCAATCTTTTTGAATTGGATATTTTCTGTTAATAATGTTTGCGGTAACTCATAATAGGTGTATTCGAATGTTTGAACCACTGCACTTCACTGGATTTATTTGTCTATGGCAGAGTTTACTTACTATACATTCCAGCTTGATGTATTACAGGATTATTCTATATAAATTAATGAACTATAAACAAAAATTGCAAGATTTACCTGATAGTGTACCTAAATATAGTATGTCCAGTGTTTTGTGATAGCTTTACTGCATTTGTGATTATTGGAGAAAATTTAAGTGATTTATTTTAAGATTTTAAGGGAAAAAGTGTGATGTCGACTGTGGTACGGATTTGATATGTTTTATATTTTAAAATAATTTATTTTGTACATTTTTTGTTAAATGTTTTACATGATATTTTTAAATCTAATGATAGTGATGCGAATTTTTTGTGATATCTTAAACTTTTCTTTCTAAAATCATTTTTACACCTATTATTAATAAAATTGTAGAGTAAGAAATATGGTTGTTTTTCTCCTTTCCCATATACCTGAATGATGAAAAAAATGAAGAGTTACATACTGGCTTTCCCAACTATAGTTATCTAAAAATTAATTACTTTCTGTGATTGAGGAGCCTGCGAAAATATTTATCAGGTCGGTAAGAAAGTAATTTTGCTTTTGACAAGCGCCTGGGACACCACCTATCTTGTATAAGAGTAGATTACACTGAGATTTTCAATATCCTTTCTTTTGTTGATGCAGTTATCATCTAAATAAATTTCTACCATCTCAAGAAAATGTCTTTTACTGTTGTTTTATTCCTTGTTAATCACTTAAACACTGACAAAATCAAACTTGTGATCCTCATCGACTACATGTTCCGACTAGGTGCATGTCCTCTTTTGCAATCTACAATCACTCTTGTATCTGGTGATTTTATCTTTCAAAACAATTGATGTTTAACCGATATAATGTTTGTTACAATCCATACATTTTAAACGGTATACTACCCCTGATTTGTTAGGGTTACTATCCATGTCTTTCAGTCTGGAAAAGGTTTGGCCAACCGTTAATATGTGTTTGCCACATAATTTTTATATTGTTATGCATAGAAAGAATTTTATTCAATTTGGTTGTGTAAGGTAATGAAAAATAATATGTGGGTTGGTTTCCTTCTAAGAAAGCTAAAATTTCAGGGGAATTGTTAATGGTGTTTTGATTGGTGTTGTTTTCTATATGAGAAAGTACTGGTGTTGCGAAGGCGGGTATTTCTGTTGTAACGTTGAAATTTTGTGGAATAGATCTGTGTTGTGTGAGGTATGGTGTGTTGTGTTCCTGTTGAGTGATGGTGGTGTTATGGAAAAACTTATTTAAGAAGCACTGAGGATAGCCATTTTCTTTTAGTATGTTAGTTAATCTGTTTATATTGTTGTGAATGAGAGTAGGATGACAAACTGATGTAATTTTTTTTTTTAGGTTAATGACTAGATTTATTTTAGTTTTTGTATTATAGGAGGAGTGAAGATTCATGTAACGTCCCGAATACGTCGACTTAGTATACCAATCAAATATTATTTCGTTGTTAGTGGTCCTTATTAATTTAGTGTCCAAAAAAGGTACACTATTATTAGTTTCACTTTCTACTGTGAATTGAATATGTGGACTATATGCACTGAAGATTCGTAAAGTCGCTTCAATATTGTTTTGTGGTACTGCCGTAATGATGTCATCTACAAATTTCTTTATGAAAGTTGGTTGGTAGCCCAATTCTGGGATACAGGAATTAAGTAGGTCGTCCATTACATATTGAGAAATGATCGGTGATATATCAGCTCCCATAGGGGTGCCAAGAATTTGTTTGTAAAGCGTGTTTTTTATAGAGGTATAAAACTTTAAGTTGTCAACACTTTTTTAACTGGCGGCCATTTTGTCAGCTGTCAAGTGATTTATGTTTAGTTTGGTTTGGCATTTCAACATGAATAGACTGACGCCTGAACAACGCTTCTAAATTGTGCAAATTTATTTTGAAAGTCACGGTTCTATTCGAAATGCGTATCGCGCACTACGTCCATTTTACGGTCAACATAATCGTCCATCAGAGCAATTAATTCGATTAACTATGGAACGTTTTCGCACCACGTTTACTCTAAATGATAATACGCATCCACAGAGACGTCGTACAGTGCGTACAGAAGAAGTCATTGCTGCTGTAGAGCGTAGCGTAGAGGAAGACCCGAATCAGTCTATCCGCCATCGTGCACAGGAATTGGATATGTGTCCATTCACTTTATGGAAGATTTTGCGGAAAGATCTTGGTTTGCGTGCTTACAAAATCCAACTCGTGCAAGAATTGAAGCCACACGATCTCCTAGCAAGGCGTAAATTCAGTGAATGGGCCCAAAACAAGATTGCCGTTGATCCCGATTTTCATAAGCAAATTTTGTTTAGCGATGAAGCTCACTTTTGTTTGAGTGGATACGTCAATAAACAAAACTGCCGTATTTGGAGTGATGATAATCCTCAAGTGTATGTTGAGACACCGTTACATCCAGAAAAACTGACTGTTTGGTGTGCTTTATGGGCTGGTGGAATCATTGGTCCGTACTTCTTTAAAAACGATGCTGGTCAAAACGTTACAGTCGTGTGCCGCTATAGGGCCATGATTACTGACTTTTTCGTTCATCAATTGAACAACCATGATGTGCAGGAGCTGTGGTTTCAACAAGATGGCCCAACATGTCACACAGCTCGTGCCACAATTGATTTATTGAAAGAAACGTTTGGTAACCGCATAGTTTCACTTTTCGGACCCGTGAATTGGCCTCCAAGATCGTGCGACTTAACGCCGCTAGACTATTTTCTGTGGGGATATGTGAAGTCGCTAGTCTACGTCGTTAAGCCCGAAACGATTGATCACTTGGAGGACAACATTCGCCGCGTTATTGCCGATATACGGCCACAAATGTTGGAAAAAGTCATCGAAAATTAGACTACAGATTAAACTACGTCCGAGCCAGCCGTGGCGGTCATATGCCAGAAGTCATATTTAAATTATAATTCCAGAAGGTTATCTTTTGAATAAAATAAATTTAATGTCAATTTAAAAAATTCATCTTTGTTTTATTCCATTTAAAAGTTCTATACCTCTATAAAAAACACCCTTTAGAATTTATTATCAAATTTATAATAAGTAGTGTCAAAAATAAGTTTTATTATTTCTAAAAATGTATTCTTTGTAAATTTTGTATTTTCTGAAATTTCAGACCAGTGTCTGTTAATGCTTTCTTGAATAAGAGAATACGGTATGTTACTATATAACGAGACCACATCCAGACTGATTAGTACAAAATTTGGTGGAAGTTTTTTTGTTTATTATGAATGTTGCAAAAGCAAAGCTATCTTGAGTGAAATAATCATTATGTCTATTATAAGGTTGTGTCAGTATGCTACTGATGAGTGGTGACAACTTACTATTAGGGGCATTAATTTAAGAGATGATTGGACGTACAGGTATATATATATATATATATATATATATATATATATATATATATATATATATAATAAACTCTTTTATTTCTTGTTTTTTTCAACGTCAAAGGTTTGCTACAGTCCAGAGTAATCTCTAAACAAAAGCACCCGTTCGTACTGGTTAAAAAACATTTATTTTTACTAACATAAAAATATCATACGTATATATCTTAAAACGCTACTTGTTATTTTCTTTAATCAGTGCCAGACTTTCGTAGGTCCCAGCACACATAGCTAGAATTCCTAACGCAATTATTAAGATATCTTTTATAAAAACAAACATTGTGATTTCATGCAATGAATAATATGTTACCAAATCCATGATCGCAGGAAAAACCACAATCAATGCCACACTCGCAAAAGATCCTACAAAAGACAAAAGAACTTCTAGGTTGGGAATTGCTTGGGACATGACAACTGAAAATAAAATCATATGGTATACTACAATAACTATAAATTCAACAAAAATTATATCTTTTAAATTAAATTACGGCAGTGCCTATTAATTAGGTTCAATATATGAATATTTGAAATATCCCTGAAAATATTAAATATCGATGTTGCATTTGTACTTAAAATTCATATTTCTGATTTTATATTAAGTGTTTATCATACGAAATACATTCAACCAAATACGGGACATCGCAAAAATATATTTGAAAATTTTTGCTACTCTGTTTTATTTAGTGTTTTTGCGTTTTAAAATAAATCTTAAGTTTTTGTAAATACGGCAACAGTGCCTTATTACTTTCGAAATCCTTAAAAAGGCATAGCTAAACTTACAAATTATTAAAACGAGCGCTGTTCGGAAAAGAAGTTCTCCCATAATCGGATGTGTAAAAGGTCCAAATCTTGCCATTATTTTTGGCCATAGTATATTGACGGCTACGTAGAACTGTAAGGCAAACGAGAAGCTTACTCCTACTGAGATAAGAATAAGAAGTGCTTGGACTAACCTAAAAATTTTGTGCCAAAGAATTTTAAGTTAACTTTGTTCTGTGGACAGGTACTGACTATTTATTCCAAGTATGTATTAAGAAAGATTACAAAATATTTATTAAAAAATCATATATTTATCGCTTAAAGTATCAAAATATGCTAAATGAAAAATTATCCTTTTGAAAGCATTTTTTTTATGTATCACTAGTACATTTTTTAAAAATTTTAGCAAATACGAACTAAACACAAAATTAAATTAAATTTTAAATATATCATTTTAATGATAATAAATTTTATTAGAAATGAAGTAAACAAAAAAAATAGTTTTTAACCATCTTTCAGCAATAAATTTTTAAACGCTTACTATAATTATTTTAGAATTCCAAATCAACTAAATCAGTACCTGTCTTCAGTAACAGGTTATGGTACTACACAATCGCGACTCACTTTTCCGTTGTTTTCAGATTTAATGTGACAGTATCCTTAATATCCTCACCAAACTGCAAATATGTGACCGTTCCAAAAAAAGCGTATCCAGTTGTGACGATAAATAAACCAATGTTTAAGACACCACAAAAACTATCAAATTTTTCAGGATCTTTCATTTCTCCATACAATATTAATACCTAAAAAATTTTGAAATTAGGGATATTTCTAGATTTCATAAAGAGTCTGGATAAATTTCAATAATGATATCATATTTAAAGTAACTTTAAACAGAAAAATATGTTCAGAATTTTCCATAATACGATTAATTTTTCCGCTTTCGGGTGTTTTGAAATAATAGATTTATGACATTTCTTAAAACAGCACAACAATCAGCTCGTGAACGGCAGTTACCAGAATTAACTACGGTAAAACCACTTTTCCAAATGTAAAGCAAATCTTTTTTTAATATAAAAAATTATATTTTTAAAAGCTAGATTTTTTAGTATAATTTTTTTCTATACAGATCACATCATCATAGAGTAGGCTAATCTTTGCATTACAAAAAAAAAAAAATTTCTGCCTTCCTTTGTTAACAGCACAAATATATCCACTGCGGAACGTAGGCATCCCATAGAGATTTCCAACACTATCGCTCCTGAGCCACCTGCATCCAGTTTCTTCGAATAAATGCTCGAAATGGAAAATGGATGGACCGCTGTTATAATAAATGTCTGCGCTGGATCGCCATTCCAATAATTCGTTGGTTCACCTTTGACCGGTTGTTCTCGCAATATCGTCCATTCTCGTTCTCTATCTTATTTCAACATTTGGGACCCTATCTCTTAAAGTTACACCCAACATTGATCACTTCATACGTTTTAGTGCCAGTTATCAGTGTCAATGTCTCCTTCCCATAAGTCAAAACGAAATACATACATATTAAACACCTTTCTTCTTCAAAAATACTGAATTTATTATATTATATTTTCACCTAGTTGTACTAGGCCACCATATAATCATTGGATGGATCACCATAATGTATATCCAGTATTCTCCTTCGGTGTCAACCCCCCCGTATACCCAAAGGCTCGCTTACCAGTCCAGAAAGCATCCATGGCCTTCTTGACTCGAAGATCAATATAAACGCATTATATCGATGATCAATTCTGCTAGAATTCGTAGCAGGTATTTTAGCTAATGCTATCAAAAGCCTTCTGTAAATCAACGAAGATAAGCATAATATTCCAAAGATTTTTTAATAAGTACTTGTGTGGTTAAAAGATGTAAGTCTTTGAATAATTATTCTTATGAACAGCTTATAGATATGAAATAGAAAGCTCACAGGATTGGACGAGGTAGTAAAAACTTCTTTTTTACGTTTATTTATATTATATAAAATAATTTACTTCAATAATTAATTATTTTTTTCTTACTTACCAAACCAATTCCCTCAAATGCAAAAACAGTTTGACCAAAAAAAATAAGAAATTTTCCTACTCCTGGTGATGTTAGGTTTGGATTATTTCCTCGATCTGGTAATGAAAATGCATAATATAAAACAATGATTATACCAATCAGTAAAATAATATTTGCTAATGTCGACAATGGCGATAGAAATTTTAGTTTTCTTATTAGGCATGTCAGCCATATGGGAAATATTACCATCGATATTATCCAATGTATGTTTAGAGAACTATTGTAGACTTTCACTACCTAAAATCAAATATTTAGAAAGTATGACATAAGGCAAAAATCACGCTGTAAAATAGTACATCGCAAGGAAAGCAACGTCACGAAAATTGAATCTTTCAACTTTAAAGGCACCGCCAAAGCTGTCGTGTATCTAAGATGATAAAATCTGTATCCATACTAGCCTGAATAAATGCTGATCCTTGCAATCAATACTTACTTCTTCAATATTTCTCGATACAAAAACTAAATAACAAGCGCAGAATCCAATTTGTCCCAATATGAGGAATATATTCACTGTTATTCTAACTGTAGATGCAGCAAAATGTAAGTTTGGGGCACCTAAAGCAAAACATAGTTCCGCTGTTTCGGCGTAGCCAGGTACACTGTCTAGCTCATGCCTTTGGTGAAGACTTCGGGCAGTATTAACCTATAAATAATATTAGGTTATAGCAGCATTTCAATGTTTTCAAGTTTTAATCGCGCCCCCTTTTATTATTTTTGTCATTTTTCAACAGTGATTGCAATATATTTGCACTTGGATGTATAAATATATTTTATATTAACTTTATGCTATAAAAGTGGATATACTCTGTTCTAACACAGTCAGAGACAAAGCACTATCTCAGATTGCTAAGAAATACCAGAAAAGAATCGAAGCCTCTCCCATGGTAGTGTAGCGCCACCTCCAGACCGGTGTAATATAGTTACGTTGTGTAATATTGTCAAGATGGCTACCCAAAGTAAATCAAGTCAACTTGCTTCTGCATTGTTTGTGTTATAAAAGTGGTGTAAGCTCTGGTGTCAACAGTTATATCTGTAAGGGTTGTTGTTCCCTAAGAATAACAGGGTTGAAGGTAGTGAGTGGCAACACAGGATTAGTCAAATGTAAATTTATCAACAGTGTACCCAAACATTAACCTATAATGTAGGAGAAAAAGAACTTAATACTGAAACTGAAGACGCCAACCATGATGTGAATAATTTACAATATAAATTACAAAAACAAGCAAATTCCAGTGAGGTACATAAAGAGCAAAAACTATCGCAAAACCTGTAAACAAACCAAAATTACCAGTAAATGAAAGTCCATCAAGTAGTGAAAACAGAGCGTGACAAAATGAAAGAAATTATTAATTTAGAAAATAATGTGCCCAGGAACATACCACACAGTCCAGAACAGCGGTCATGTTATGAAGCGTGTCGGGGAGAGATTGTGGTGAATGGTACAAACTTAGCTGATGTATCCCAGAGCTAACTTATGGAAGATGAGGAATTTCATAAAAAAAGGAAAAATAAAACGATTCTAGGATCAAAACATAACAGCTGTAATATTTCAGCAGTAGAAAGCTAAAGGGAAATTTTTCTATCTTGAGTAGTTCCGACTCCAACAGAGAATCGCATTAAAAGTAATCTAGAGGAAAATAGTATTCGAGTTTTAATAATGAGAAAACTTGCTATTTAATCTAAACAAATAGATAGCAGCTTTTAAGATTACCGTACCACACACCGAGTCGAATATAATTCAAGAACCTAAACTATGGCAAAAATATTTTATTATTAGACTCTATCGAAGCCAACAAATTTTTAAAAATCAGCCTCGACCATAGCAAAACCGACTTAAATACTATTGAGTTTTCGACTTCATATACTAGTGGATGATCGCACCTGACGATAGTGAGGGTTTTA
This sequence comes from Diaprepes abbreviatus, assembly GCA_034092305.1. NCBI lineage: Eukaryota > Metazoa > Arthropoda > Insecta > Coleoptera > Curculionidae > Diaprepes > Diaprepes abbreviatus. Next base: position 9,783,279 of record JASJET010000129.1, read on the forward strand.
AGGTATCATTGAATGGGGAAGCTTTGGTGACAATCGAAATGATCGGTCACAATACCAAACTGGCCAGTTAATGCAAAAAAGGCAAAAGCGGAACTAAGTGTTATAACTATATCAACCAATTAGAAGTTAAACTAGAATAAATACGTTCCTCTGTTTTTGTTGCACCTGGCATTGGTTTTGTAAAGACGAAATTCAAACGTTGAAATTGACCAATTATGGTGTAAAATCGGCAACATGTCCATCGTTGTGTCGCTTGCATATATGTTCACGGGTGCACAACAGCCAGTGAGTAGATAGATATATATGAACTCTCCATAGTGATTAAGGTGGATTTTGTAGAGATTGAATTAAATGTGGACAATAAGAACTTTGTAATTATTCCTATTTATAGGCCACCTTGTGGTAGTGTAGAGATGTTTCTGTCAGTTTTAGATACTATTTTATTTTAGAAATTGTCTGAGTGTTCACTGTTTATTTTATTAAATGATTTTAACATAGACTTTTTACAGTATTTCAAGGATATGAAACGACTACATAATTTAATTAATTATAAATAGGAATAAATCTAGTTCGGTCGGTATAGCAGAGAGTGACAGATAGAGAAGGAAGAGCAGTATGGTCGGCGAGAAGAACAAGATACTGGGAAAAAATAAAGAGCTGAATTTAACAAGAACGCCCTCGTTTAACAACTCAGAAAAAAAGTAAAGAGTTAGTGTTTTCTTTCATCATCTCCTAACTGAAAAAAGAGTCTAGTGCAAATACCAAAATACGAACAATCAGCAAAGATCAAAGGCGCAAAAAACAACAACAATTACAAAAACCATTTAAAAACGAAGATTGGTAGATGAAGATAAAATTTTTAATATCTCACCTGCAAAAGGAGAAGCAAATTCATAGTAGAGGTTAGTTTAAGAAAAATATTTTCATGTTACTTTGTAATATAGAACCACATACAATTGAGGAGTTTTTCTACAGAATAAAAAGTATAAATGTATTGGATTGATTTTTTTTTGTGTTTGAGTGTTTTTAATTATCAGTAAGCAGTGTGAGATTATTTTTTCGACGAACCTGTTTGTAATATTCTATATTGTAAATTTGGTAAAAAAACCATTATTCATTATTGTAATATATTATTTTTCTGTGGAATAATCTGATCCCTAGAATAAAATTTATTGTATTTTATTGGAACCAATAAAGGTTCTTTCTATTAAAAAAACTCTGCCTACGACTAATTGTTGATACCAAACAAACCTGAGTTAACTCACTAACAAATGACAACAATGCAAGCAGAGTATTCCTATACAGACTACACAAACAGACCCCATCATTATTCCTGAATGTTTGAATGCATCTCCCATCGAAAATATTCCCGTGCCGACATATGCCTTTACTAAATGCATCAGGGCTTCGCCATATTGAAAATTATGGTTGCTTTTTGCTGGAGTTCTGAAAATACAATAAAATGTTTAAAGTGCGAATATGGATTTTGAATATAATTTTACCCTAGAAGATATTTAGTTTCTTTGTCTGTTGAAACTGAGGACATTTTAGGAATTTAACATAACCGGAAAGAATAAATTCATCGAAATATTTAAAATCTATTTTAATCGAATAGAAAGTGACATTGTCACTGTCAGCTTTTATGAGTCAGTTTTCAAATTTGAGACCATGGATATTGGTCTACTATTCATTGAGTACATCATCGTCTACGAAGAATATTAAAAAGAAGGTCTACCTAGTCATAATAAATCCAACTAACTATGCATTTTACAGTAATCTTCAATAGTGATAACACTCTTCTATTTATATGTCAAATTTGATTTCAATTTGTTCATTATTTTGTGATTTATGGGATGTATTACATCAAAAAAATGGTCTTGTGAAATGTTACAGAGTTATTAAACTTTTAAAGAAAGAACAGGATTGTGTTTTCTGTTAGTTTCTTAAATTAGTACATTTTATCTTTTGCTTTTGATTTTTGATTGGTATGGGATTAAAAGTACTCCAAGGCTGTAAAAGACAGAAAAATGATTAAAAGAGGCAGTTTAAGATCCTAACCTTTATTCGATGGCTCAGCAAGATTTCAACCATAGACATAGAAGTTAGTATATTAGGCTAGTATAATTACCTGTTAAAAAATTATATACAGGCTGGTACTAGACAACAAAAATTAAAGTAGAAATCATGCAAAATGGTGAAATGGGGGTACTAGTTGGGGGTTGAAAGTGTTTTTTTTTTGCGATTTCGGGCAAAACGTGACTTCCTAGCGGAAAATATTTTATACAAAAATTGTAGATAATAAGAAAATCTAAAAGTTTTGTATAAGTTATTTTTCAACATTACCTCAAATTTTCCGAAAAAGTTCAGGAAAACTTATTTTTATTTTTTTTATCTGGCGCAAAAATTAATCAATTGACATGAAATTTTCTGAAAGCGTATCTTATTTTTGCACCGAATAAGTTTGATTTTACTGAGATCTGAGAAGCAAGTAGTTTTGGAGATATTCAAATTTTTCGAAAAAAAAATCTTATATTCCAAGGAAAGCTATATTGTTGTTTTTTTCGATTTCGATATTTTGCATAGGCACATTTAAACCTTTAAAACGTCTTTCAATAGTTTATATATTACTTGTCTTGTGATTAGTAATTAATTGTGAAGTTGCGGAGCTGCAAGGGTGCGATTTCACAAAGATTGAATTCTCAAATATTAGTCATCTCTTGGCGTTGTACATCTTTTTCGTCCTTGACCAGGGCGCCTATATATATATATATATATATATATATATATATATATATATATATATATATATATATATATATATATATATATATATATAAAATTCGATATGCATATTTTTGTCCGTGAGTCTATAATCTATGTCAAGATCAACTCTGCCAACACTTACTTTTCAAAAATATTTTCGTCAAAAATTGGAAATGATCAACTCTGCCAACACCTACTTTTCAAGAATATTTTCGTCTAAAATTGGAAATGCCAAATTACTAAAAACTATAAAAAAATAAGCAGAGAATACTTTAATACAATTTTGAAGACCGTTAAAATTAGAATATAAATTCCGTAATAAATACAGGGTGTTTAATTTAAAATAAAAAAGTTATTTGGCTTTAATGAAAGTAAAAATCAAAAATAAGTTTATATCAACCCTGTAAAATTTTTTCAGATTATTTTGTTTACAAAAAATTGTAATAACTTTACTAAAAATCCGATTTAATTTAAAATATCTAGCTTGAATAGGTCAGGTAAGCATGCTTCTTCAATTTTGGTCTACAACTTCAAGAAATATACATATATATATATATATATATATATATATATATATATATATATATATATATATATATATATATATATATATATATATATATATATATATATATATATATATATGTTTATGTGGCTTTCACGGATTCCTCCTACTGTTCGCATATGACTTCATTCATGTACGGAGCTGCATATAGTTGTACATTTGCTGAATGTGATTTCAGCACTACAACGGCCTAATGTGGATATATCTACTGCTATTGTATCTCATACGGAGGAATCCGTGAATGCCACATAAACATATATACGCCATCCGGCGGAAGGTCGGCGAAGCCGCGTTCAGTATTTGCATGTTTCCTTCCGATCCGTCCTTTGCACAGCCAGGTGCATGTCGGTACACTGATGAGTCTAATAGAGACGAAACATGTACCTCTGCCGTATCACTGTGGCGGGGAGGGTAAGTTTTGACTTGCTTCTCGGTATGGTGGTACTGATAGGCCATCATTTCGATGATGGTGGAATAGGATAAATTGCATTCTATAGCAAGTTACTATATAGATTTCACAATAATTTTAAAATGTGGTCCCAATAGACCTAGATATTCCTTACTAAAAATATTAGTAGAACATTTTATTATTCTCTGTATACGAACCAACAAAATGTGGTGAGCTACCTTATATAGACTACGGATCCTATAGAAGCGCATGGGCTCACATTTAGAAAGAAATAGAGCATTTCCGATGAGTACTAGCTCTCTTTCTATGAACGAAGCTAAGGAAGATACCCAAAACGTCATTGGATACCTCTCTCATCTGACCGCCATCGAAAACGCTCTGTCTCTTTCTAAACATGACCCAACGTGATTCTATTACTTATTTTTATGTCTATGGTTTCAACTGAAAAATGTCCAGGTTAGTTCAGGTTGTTGGTTTAGTGACAGTTTTTTCAAGATTTAATTTTAAACTACACGAAATTTTTTTTCGACCATTTTCCAGTTTAAAATTATAATTGAGCTCGGTAGCCACATAAAATTTAATTTCTTAAAATAAAAAAATATTGAAAAAATCGACAATGAGTAAGAAAACAGCACGAGTATTTGAGGAAATAGGAAATAAATATGGAAAACCAGATATCGAAAGACTTGGTATTTTTAGTGAAATGCCTTATATGAACGGGAAGGGATATGTTTCTCCATTTCAAAGTAAGTGTTTCTTTTTGATACTTAATTTTTGAGATATGGAGTATAATGACTATAAATACCATAGTGAAAAAAGCATTTTTATAGTCGATAAAACAAAGTAAAAAGATATAGGATGTGACAAATAAAAAAAGGGTATTTTCTTTTTATTTTGAAGCTTTTTAGATTTGAATTTTTATATAATTACTTGGGCTGATATTTTACAAAACTTTGAACATTCTTTAAATGAAGTTTTTTCACAAAATTTGAGGAGGTATATATAGAAAATGAGTTACTAGAAAATGCAAGGATTATTATATTTAAAATAAATAATTATGAATTCATTCATATACAGAATTTTTTGTCACAGTCTTTGATGGATATAATACTAATTCATCTCGACTTCTGGCATTAAATTCGTTCACAATCCAACATTCCCCAGTTTTTCTGAATTAAACTTATTTCCAAGTTTCCAAAATAAAAATACAACAAAATATCAGTATTCATTCTCTAATAAAAGATGATCTACAGTATTCTTGTCGTTTGAATTTGCAAAGATACGAGGGCGAATCAAATAATAAACGGACTTTTCTTTTTAACGCTCCCTAGGTGAACTGAGTAATGTGACGTCTTGTGATATAAAGTGGAGGGGAGTAAATGGGTTTGGCTCGCCAGAGCAGATTGGCTGTTAGTAGCATCATGTCTGAACAAGAGGTGCACATGTCTGTTAAGCAACGTATTATTATTAAATTTTTGTCACAGGAGGGCGTAAAACGTGCCGGAATTTTGCGTCGGCTAACTGCACAGTTCGCTGAAAAAAAATGCTTTCAAAGACTCAAGTCTACGAATGGCACAAAAAATTTTCCGATGGCCGAGAGTCAGTGCAAAAATGAGACCCATGCACGCCGACTGCGGACAAGCACCAGTAAGACGAATATTCTTGCGATCCGTGCGATGATTGAAGGAGACCGCCACCTTACAATACGGAAAATTGCTGTACACGTCAGAATATCTTATTGAAGTGTCCAATCAATCATTTCAGATGATTTGGGTTACCGAAAAGTGTCGGCAAGGTGACGGAAGATCAGAAAGCAAACTGTCTTGCCTTGTGTAAAAAACTTTTGGCACGATATCGACGATTTCTTGTGGCACATTGTCACCTGTAATCAAAAATGGGTGCATCATTACACCTCGTAGTTTAAGCAGGCAAGCAAGGAGTGTCGAAAATCTGGAGAAGCAGCACCGCGGAAAGCCAAGACCCGTCTTTCTGCTGGGAAAGTTCTTGAAAAGATTTTCAAATTAATATTTTCAAATAATTAATTGAAAAACATTGAAACATCCGTTCTACAGTCCCAATCTGTCACCGTGTGATTACCACATATTTGAGCCACTCAAAAAAGAAATGGGAAGTCATCACTTTGACGTCGACGAAGGTGTAGAAACGTTCGTGCGCAATTGGTTATAGACGTAATCAGATTCATTCTTTGATGACGGAATTAAAACACTTCCGATTCAGTGGGAAAAATGGATGAATAAAAGAGAAGATTATATGGAAAAATAAGGTGTACTTAATATTTTATTTACTGTACCAATAAATGTTCTAAAACAAAAGTCCGGTTCACATCTGATTCTCCCTTCTGCGCACTTCTGTAGAACAACCGCAGATTAAAGTAGGAGCAGGGCATTAAGGCCCCAAAATGCGACTTTATTTCTTAAATTGAACTCCATCATATAAAAGTATACTGACCTCGCAATAGAAAACAAAATTATTACTTACTAACCTAACAGCGTAACATACAATCGCTAGTTTCCAAACTTTGATCTTACTTTTTCAATATTTAATCCCTCATCGGAAATAAAAATATCACATGATGAGCTACGCTATCAAACTTAGAATTACGAAAACCTTAAAGATTCAAAACCTAAAGTCGAGACACTCTATTTAGCAAATCTACCAATATTTGTAAATAACTTTTATCATTTGTATTTCTTATCTAGGTCTTTTTCAAGAGATCAGAGAATTCATTTTGAATGATGATTTTCAGGAATACGTCTCGAGAAGGGAAGAAACCTTTTAGCCGGGGGACCTAAAGTAAAAACTGGATGGCAGGACTGTTATTTTGAAAAGGAATACAAAAGGCTTTTTACTGGAGAAGCATTGAAGGGAAGAGGTTATAAACCGTAAGTATACGAAAAGAGAAGTTTGGTAGAAAAAATTTGCACTGATTGATGGAAGAAGAAATTTTTAACTCAGGTGGTGCAGTGGTTACTTTTTCTAATAAAACTGTTTTTTTTTTTTTAATTTTGTACTCATCTTCTTCAGAAATTTTAACTATAAAACGGGAGTTATTTTTGATATTTTCCCTCTATTAAATTACATTAAAGAGGGAGCTTGGTCCAGCCGTTTTTGTTCTAGTGAATTTTGTTAAAGGTATGATTTATTTTTACATATAAATATAGATGTAAAGAAAAAATATAACATTGAACATCCAATTAAAATATATATACTTATAGTAGTGGCAAGTTGAGGATTCGGTCAAAACGACAAGATACTTGGAGTCCTTGAAAAACCTCTGAAACATGAAATCCAATAATTTTTCGTTACAATATGAATGCAAAATACGGTTGAATCAAAGATTGCAAAACAAAATTGCTAACTACTGAAATAATTCAAAAACATTTGTTATAACAATAATTTTTAAAAGATTCAAGTTCAATTTAATTATCTTTAATTTAAGCTTTGAGTGAAGTGAGTCGAATGAAAATTCGATGAGCTATGTGTTTCGCCAACTTATGTAATTACCAATGGATGTAAAAAGCATAACTTTTTTAATACTTATGACGTGTAAAGCTAATCTGCAATTCCTAGGGCATACAGTAGACCTTCAGACTCCTTAAAGAACTGCTGATTTTTGATTTGCTTTATTTTTGGTGCAAATCGACCCTCTTTCGTGATTTTAAAGCTTTCTCGCACTTGCCGTTTCGTCCGTGCGTTATCGTAATACTCGGCGTCATTTTTAGTCTGTTCGCTGATTTTTACGTTAAGCAGTTCCATAATCTTCTAAATAACTGAGTAGCCTTCATTAAATAATACCGTATATATATATATATATATATATATATATATATATATATATATATATATATATATATATATATATAAGATATATATACGAAAGAAAAGGCTTCACACTACATAGCTGTCGATCGTTCTCCTTTAGCGCATGCGTACTTCTTCTGTCGCGTTATTTTATCGCTAAAGGAAAACGATATATATATATATATATATATATATATATATATATATATATATATATATATATATATATATATATATATATATATATATATTATATGTTCGTCTCTTCTGGCGCTTATTTTACAGTTGGTACGTAAGATGAACTGCATTCTTCGCATGGAATTTCGTACACTCCCTTGTTTTCTAGAGGAATTCTTTCTTTAGGTGTTGGTCAGCTGCCTTACAGTCCTGAGAGCGACTCAACACATACACGGAATGCCCGAAAATCTTCGATTACATATATATATATATATATATATATATATATATATATATATATATATATACATATATATATATATATATATATATATATATATATATATATATATATATATATATATAGTCAGGTTTTATTTCTCTGGAATAAGGTGTTTTTTAAGAAAAAATAATTTTTTTTGTAAACCATATATTCGACGTTTCGACACTGATTCGTGTTTTTTTCAAGAAGAGATACAAAATACATTTCAATTAAAGGGACACACAACACGTTTTCATTCAATTTTTGACGTCACAATTTCATTTCAATTGATGAAATCATTTACAATCAAAATAATTACGACAATACATACATAGCAAGAGGTATATTTTATCCTTTAAAGCATCTAGTAATGTTTGGTAAGGACATGATCAAAAAATTTAACTTTATACTTTTTATTTTTGCTACAGCAGCTTATAATATTCTATATTCCATTTCTGAAATATCGTTTTTCTTTCTAGAAAACGCTCACCATTCAAAAATGTTTCTGAACGTCCCTTTATCCCACCTGGAGACACCAAGTGGCATGCATCACCAGGTGACTGGTTCGGAACATTCGGAGGAAAAGTAGATGCTTTTAGTAATAAAATGAGAACACGACCACCATTTAAACATGAGGGTGCAAATCCTATGACGAGTCCAGGGAAAAAGGGAGGTTATGGATATGTTAATATTTGTTTAAATCCCTATCCTTCTCACAGGTATGTATGGTACAGATTTTACTAATAAGTTATTTTGCAGTTGGTTTGATTCTTCGATCATTCCCTAGATTTAAACAACAATAGATTTGTTTGAAGGCTGTTTATGGGAGGTGGGGGAGACGCTTTTTTGATGTTTGACAGACATAAACATGTTTACTTATCTTTTCTTTCAGTTTAATTGCTTGTCGAGACTTTTCTCGGTGTTTTTAAGTCTTAGAAATTACTATAAATGCGAAGTTTACAATTAATATTAACAAAAAGCGGATTTAAAAACTTATTTTTATTGGTAAATATTGTTTACATATTTAAAATAACAATAATAATAATTTAGGCAACCATATATTCATAGTTTTATGTGTTCAGAATCGACATACCGATTATCATATGATACTCGTTTAATAATGCAATTAAAAAATTATAGCATCAAATCGGTATGTGTACCAAGAAATTCAATATCTTCTGTTGATCAACACTTTTTCAAATATAAATAAAAATATTATTACGTTATTCAGCGTCCAAACAACCGGGCCCTAGTTCTGACGTTATGCTAATTCTACAGGGGTATGTTCGAAGGATTGATTTCACATTCTGTGTATGAAATTTAGCGTGATAGGAAGATTTCACAGATAAAATATCAAGTAGTAACAATTATTTTTGATTTACAGCTGAATTTCATGATTATTATACGTTTTGTTATGTTAAAGAAATAAGTAGTTGTAAGGAATTGTTATAAGCACTGCTTTGTTTTTTTTTTACAATTTAAGGTGAACGATAATTGACAACGTAATACAAAAATTAGCTGCAATTACCTTTTACTAATTAATTTTTAGTTACCACCAAACTGTAATTTTATTTATAGTACAAAATCTGGCAACTGATTTCTGCACACTTATGGTGACTAGTGGCAATGTATAAATTACTTTAGCGCACCCTATCAAAAATTAGCCGCAATTACCTTTTACTAATTGGTTTTTAGTTATCACCAAATTGAAATTTTATTTATAGTACAAGATCCAGCAGCTGATTCCTACGGACATCTGTATTATTTAATGAAACATGATTTAATTGAATGGTTAATGATAATGTAATAAATTACTTTAGCGCACCCTATCAAAAATTAGCCGCAATTACCTTTTACTAATTGGTTTCTAGTTATCACCAAATTGAAATTTTATTTATAGTACAAGATCCAGCAGCTGATTCGTGCGGACATCTGTATTATTTACTGAAACATGATTTAATTGAATGATTAATGATAATGTAATAAATTACTTTAGCGCACTCTATCAAAAATTAGCCGCAATTACCTTTTACTAATTGGTTTTTAGTTATCACCAAATTGAAATTTTATTTATAGTACAAGATCCAGCAGCTGATTCCTACGGACATCTGTATTATTTAATGAAACATGATTTAATTGAATGGTTAATGATAATGTAATAAATTACTTTAGCGCACCCTATCAAAAATTAGCCGCAATTACCTTTTACTAATTGGTTTTTAGTTATCACCAAATTGAAATTTTATTTATAGTACAAGATCCAGCAGCTGATTCCTACGGACATCTGTATTATTTAATGAAACATGATTTAATTGAATGGTTAATGATAATGTAATAAATTACTTTAGCGCACCCTATCAAAAATTAGCCGCAATTACCTTTTACTAATTGGTTTTTAGTTATCACCAAATTGAAATTTCATTCATAGTACAAGATCCAGCAGCTGATTCCTGCGGACATCTGTATTATTTAATGAAACATGATTTAATTGAATGATTAATGATAATGTAATAAATTACTTTAGCGGACTCTATCAAAAATTAGCCGCAATTATCTTTTACTAATTGGTTTCTAATTATCACCAAATTAAAATTATATTTATAGTCTAAGATCCTGCAGCTGATTCCTGCTGAAATATGTTTTTTTTTTTAATTAAACTTTATTTAAATGAATGACTAATGACAATGTAATAAATTACTATCGGGCAACCTATCAAAAATTAGCCGCAATTATCTTTTACTAATTGGTTTTTAGTTATCACCAAATTGAAATTTTATTTATAGTACAAGATCCGGCAGCTGATTCCTGCAGACACCTGTTTTTTTTTAATGAAACTTGATTTTAATGAATGACTAATTACAACGTAATAAATTACTGTCGGGCACCCTATCAAAAATTAGTCGGAATTATCTTTAACCAAAAATATTCCAATTAATTTTTTAAACGAATTTCGACATTTTTTTAAAGTAAATTAAACATTATTTGAAAGGAAATTATATGAAGAATGTAAAAAAATGATTGCCAGCTCTCAGTGAGCCGAAACCTTGAAGTTGCCAGGTGTAAACAAGTATGTTGTTGTTAATTGTGTTTTTCAAGAAAATTTTATACTAAATTGAAATTTAAACTACTTGGTTTAAAAGTAATTGTGGCTAATTTTTTATGGTATCCTATTAAAAATTAGCCACAATTACAGTAATGTATTAGATCGTCATAAATCATTCATTTATTCAAATCTCATTAAAAAAATAGATATCTGCAGGAATCAGCTGCAAGAAACTCATTTTAACCGCCAAAAATAAGAAATATTGTTGTAAAAGAAACTTGCGGTTGCCCAGAGGCTTGCCCTTACTGTATTTAAATATAAAATTCTTTTAGTGTTGAAAGGTATGGATTAAAACTAAAACATAAGCAATATGGGCAAGTACTAGATGGACCCATGGTATTAGGTACACATTCCAAACCCTATTTTGAACCAAATCCCTTCAAAGATCCTGAAAAGTTTAAACCTGGCCCCACTTACGTTCCACCAAGAACAAAAGAAAAACCTCCACTACCACCAGGAAAGTTTATTCCTACAGGGCCTGCCAAACTGGTAAACTATTTCGTTTAAAAAGATTTCCAAATTGGGTAACAAAAATAAATATTTACTTCCGTATGTTAGTTAGGTAATTGAGGTTCACAGAAAAAATGTAAGAAACAAGCTTCAGAAGCTACTAATGTGAGTTCGTACACCTTGATTAAAGCCTGGTGTTAAGTTTTAACAATTAATATTTATAATATAGGGTCTCTTTCACAATTTTAATTTTTTTTCGATTCTAACGAGACGTTACTGCACCTCGCCATCATTCGGTATTTTTGTACCCATCTCCGAGAACATGGACCTATTTACCAGGTTTATTGGACTAATTTTATCCTTAAGGAAACGTGGAAGTTCGTTCCCATAGGGATTATTTTAAGAATTTTTTGCATTATCAATTATTTGTTTAAAATCTAAGTTTTAAAACAAATCAGGGGTTGTTGGTGAAGTCCCGCCAAATCTCCCGACTAGAATAAAAACTCTAGCCGCCTCACCTTTCTTCTCGCCCACCGGGATAGAAGGGGAATGAGTGAAGCTCAAAGTTCACGAAGATTAATTAAATATTATATTATAAATGAAACACTTCTAACAAATGAGCCAATTAGGAAGAGGTTATCAAGTAACACTCGTCCTTGACTCTTAGTTAACTTTTAATTGATTTTTTTAATTCAGTACTATTTTCCGCAAGTCAAGTTCGGGAATATTTTCTCTCCACTGTCACGTTCGGGATTTGTCAAGATTGGTATTCATAACTTTATAGTCAACACCAAGTTGACTATTGGTCGCAAAGTCAATATCAGATTTTCTCCACTTTGTCACGTTCTGGTGATAATGTTTAAAAGTCAGGACGCGTCGGTTCAGTAACTCGTAAGCGCCGCTGACCTCGTATTTTTATCGACGGTGTCAATTTCAGGAATTAAGATACGTGCACGATCTTTATTTTCTGTAGTATATTATGTTGTCAAAGACAACCTACTTTAAGAACCACGAGCTGCATAAAAAATAGAACAGTCAACGTGACCCCCGAGAGCTAAGCTCGATCGGAAAAAGAACAAGTTTACTCTAAAAGAGGAACCCGTAAAGTCCTTAATTAAACCGCTGCTTTTACAGCAAAGGTGACATCGCGTTCTGAAATCGGGGGAAGCACCGAATCAAACTACCGCCACCGTACCGCTTATTCTCGGGGTTTCCCCGCAGTCGAAGAATTGTAGTTTTAGCACTGGATGCCGTGTTATTTGGATTATTTTATTTAGGGAGTTTTGGGGCAATATTAAATCTGAAATTTAATACTTAGTCGTAAAATAGGCGTGTATTCACAACAGTATTTAGAGGATTAGTGGAACATCGAGCGGAAATATTAAGACTTAATTCGATTGCAACTAAAATTTTAATAAAATTAAAAATGAAGGAAACTTTTTGAAATAGTTGAACTTGTACTTGTATTACTCAGGAGGTTAAATTATAGAAATATATTTCTTAATTTTTATGTCTTTAAACATTATTTGTAAAAAGCCTTTATATAGAAATTAAAAAGACCTAAACAAGAAGCGTTTTAAGTCTCTTCTGGTATATTTTGTTGCTGACTGTAGTTCAGAAGGATGGGGGTCTCGTTCAAACAATTTAGTCTCTTAAAGGACTCCGATCAACGAAAAGTTTTGTTTGTGAGTCTGTTCTTATACAATCCCATACATACTACTAAGTCATTTTGCAAAATCCCCGTGTGGTTAATGGAGTTTTTTTTATTTCTAATGCTTTTGTTGTTATTGTCCATAGTTCTATATATTTGGGAAGTTCAATTATATCGTGTTGTCCTAAATTTTTTCTTTGATATAATTTTCTTCCATTCCTCCATTATCGCTTTCTTTTTTTAGATCTAATGAAATAACAGAAAACTCATTTTTACTCGTACTGGCGAACTCGAGCAAGAATTCATTAACATCTTTGTATCTATAGAAACCATTTTCATCGTCAAAAAAGTTACCTTCCTTCCACTCTTTTGTTCACTCTCAGGATATGTTTATGTTTTTTTGACAAGGAATCGAATGGCGTTGTTGCTACATTGAAATAGTAAATTTGGAAAATCTTATGAGTACTTTTTAGATTTTTTTAAAATTGGAAACAAAAAAGAATTGCCACTTGGCATTTCAAAGTTGAAGTTTCAAATGTTAACATTCTCTACCGCAAAACTAACTTAAATACAATAAAAAATGTTTATATATATATATATATATATATATATATATATATATATATATATATATATATATATATATATATATATAGAGAGAGAGAGAGAGAGAGAGATCATCTTAATATTCTGTTGACAGCTCAAGATAAATAAAAGCTTGCTTTATTTTTATTTAATATTCCTAAAACTTTCTATAACTACCAACATATGTTTGTGCATGTGGCAAGATTAACACTTTAAAACATAAGTTAGAAAAATATAGATTTTTTATTGTATTTTGTAGATTGGTGGATGTAAAGCAGGCTGTTTCGATAAGTTCCCTGAATACAAACCTGAAAAATACAAGACGGCATATGAAGCCCTAAAGCCGAAAAAACGTACCGGAGGAAACTTTTATCCGCAATCTTTTGCAGCAAAGACGTTTTTCACCAGTTCCGTTCTTAACGAAAATGTTAGATTTAGAGTCAACGAAAATAATTATAAGACTTACGAACCCACTTTTATAAAACATTTAGTAGATTAATAAAAAAAAATTTACAGTGTGATCGTTTCATTTAATGGAAATATATGTCTGTCTTATAATAACTTAGAATCAGTATTTATTATTTTTGGAAATATAATTAGTAAAATTTTGTAATAATGAAATCCTAAATCATCGTGATAAAAGAAAAACTATCTATTTTCCGGGTAAAGATTGATAATTGTTTGATTTATCTCAGATAAAGTGGTTTTCTGAATATAGAGTCATATATATATATATATATATATATATATATATATATATATATATATATATATATATATATATATATATATATATATATGTTTATGCGGCTTTCACGGATTCCTTCGTGTGAGATGCAATAGCAGTGGATATCTCCACATTATGCCGTTGTAGTGCTGAAATCACATTCAGCAAAAGTACAACTATACGCAACTCCGTGCATGAATGAAGTAAAATGCGAACAGTAAATGCAAACTTGGTTCCAACCATATCCTTTCCGTGTTAGAGGTTGCACAGTTTTGAACAAATTGCTAAAGAAAACAATTTATCCTATTCCACCACCATCGAGATGATGGTCTACCTGTACCACCATACCGAGAAGAAAGTCAAAACTTACCCTCCCCGCCACAGTGATACGGCAGAGGTACATGTTTCGTCTCTACTAGACTCATCAGGGTACTGACATGCACCTGGCTGTGCAAAGGAAGCATGCAAATACTGAACGCGGCTTCGCCATCCGGCGGGAGGTCGGCGTAGATATGTTGTTTCCGGAGTAATCTGCCGATTATGTCTGTTGTGCCTTTTATGTAACGAGGTATGGTGATTGTCTATCCTCGGCAGGTGGCCTTGTTTCTTGCGTTGGTTTTTGTTGCAATTTTATTGCCTTATTTATTGTTGGTGTTTTGTAGCTGTTTTGTTGGAGTGCTGTTTTTATGTGTGACAGTTCCTCTTCTTTTCTTTGGTGATCAGTTAGGCGAAGGGATCTTGATATTAGCGTATTGGCTACGCCCTGTATTTGTGAGGGGTGATGGTGAGAATCAGCATTCAGGTATCTATCCGTGTATGTTGGTTTTCAATATACTGTGTGTCGTAGATCTCCATTCATTGTTTTGGTTATGAGGACGTCTAGAAACGGATGCTGATTATTTTCCTCTAGTTCCAGAGTAAACTGTATCTTCATGTGGATAGAATTAAGAAACTGATGGAAGCAGTTGAACTGTTGTTCGCCATGAGGCCACATTACAAATACATCATCAACATAGCCACACCAGGGTTTGGGTTTGAGGTGAAATTTTTCAAGAGCTTTCGTTTCGAAATAGGTCATGAAAAGATTTGCCACGGCTGGGGATAGTGAACCTAATGAACGAACAGATGTATTCCCGGATTAATACTGAATATAATATATATATTATAAAATAAAATAAAATAAAATAGGAGATTGTCGGACATGCGGGCATAAAAACCGTTATAAATATTACTCACATGTTAAAAAATACGGAGATCTCCAAGATAATGGAAAAGCTTCGGGTCCGAAAAATTACTATAGCGCTGTTTCGTCCTAGTATGGAACTAATCCGGCCATTGCGTTCGGTATAAATCATCATCTCGCATCTGTATCCTATCAACAGATTCCACAGTTGAAAAATAGTAAACAATACACAGTGGCGACATCTCGGTGGATCACTTACTAACACAAGAGCAATACAAACCAAAAATGTTTAAAATCGCCATGTGATGGCGCGACGGTGAATTAAAAAAGGAACCATACTAACCCCGAATTCCGCAGTTTAAGTAACTACCAAGCACAGAAGATGCCAAATGAGATTTTGGCGAAACGTCTGCAAACTTCTACAGGAAACCAAACGAACGAACGGATGTATTCCCGGATAAAAACTGAATCACATGTTCCCATCCGTGAAACACTACGCAACAATATATATATATATATATATATATATATATATATATATATATATATATATATATATATATATATATATATATATATTCAATAATTTCAATCCATTCATTCAAAAAATTGTTTTCACGACGTTTCGCCAAACTCTCATTTGGCATTTTCAAGTGCGGTTCGTTTCGTTACTCGCTGAGAACTGATGGTGGCCTCTAATGAATTTCAAGTTTTGTTTAGCTGGCTCGCTTCCTGATTGGATGAGCGGCTTCGCAGGCTCCTCCCCTTTGCCGAGTGTGATATATTTTGTTCTTGTATGCACGCCTGTCGTGTACTCGTTGATTTTTGTTGTTTTTTTTCTTGATTTTTTATTAATGTTTTCCATGTAGTTGAAAAATTTATAGCATCGTCTCGTTTATTTAGCTGTCCCGCTTTTTCGATTTCTAGGGCCTCTCTTACGACGCGTACCTTGTAGTTCTGTACTGGTGCTATTTCTTTTGTTTTTTCGAAGTCGATGGTATGTCCAGTTGTTTGGTGACGTTGAAATAGGGCTGAGGTTGCCTGTTTGTTTTTGAGACTATTTTTATGTTCTTGGATTCTTGCTGATATGTGCCTGTTTATTTGTCCTATATAAGTTTGATGGCAATGCTGCAAACGCCATGATTTTCAAGGTTGGTCTTGTCTTTAGAATTTCCCAGGATATTGGCTATTGTTTTTTGTGGTTTAAATATGGGCTGTATGTTGCGTTTTCTTAAGATTCTTCCGATTCTGTCTGTTGTTTCTTTTATATATGGTATTATGGCTTTGTTCCTTGTTTAATCTTGGTCTTTGTTGTAGTCTTATCTTGTCTTTTTATGGCTTTCTTTATATCTGATTGTGAGAAACTATTCCGTTCTAGAGCTGTTGAAATGTGTCTTATTTCGTCTTGTTTTGTGTCAAGTTCTGTTAGGCGTAGAGATCTTGATACTAGTGTGTTGACTACTGCCTGCTTTTGAGAGGGATGATGATGTGACGCTGCATTGAGATATCGGTCAGTATGTGTGGGTTTCCGATATACGCTAAAGCCCAGGATGTTATTGAGTTTTCTAGTTAATAGCAGGTCCAAAAAAGGAAGTTTCTTTTCTTGTTCGATTTCTAGAATGAATTGGATTTTGTAGTGGATATTGTTCAGGTATATGAGGAAATCGTCCAGGTGTTCTTTTCCATGTGGCCATATTATAAAAATATCATCAACGTAGCGTTTTCAAAAATTCGGTTTTAAAGGTGCCTTTTGCAGTGCCTCTTGGTCGAAATATATCATAAAAAGGTTGGTTATGACTGGTGAAAGGAAGAAACCCGGAATAACCAAATTAGTCATTCTGCCATCCGTGAAAACCTTCGATATAACATATATATATATATATATATATATATATATATATATATATATATATATATATATATATATATATATATATATATATATATATATATATATATATATATATTTAAATTAAAGCAAAAATTGACGACAAATCATGATCAATGGATTGACGAATATGATTTAAATGAATCACTGCTTCTTGTTGCATCTGTGTTTAGAGGCTTAATATTTCCAGTAATAATATCAGGTAAGCCAGCAAGTAATTTCGGTTTTGTGAAATAAAACTCTCTTTTGTATACAAAGTATAAATTTTAATGAATTATATATTTGCCATTTTGTTTAATGATCCTAATGATATTTTCCATTTTGTTTAATGTGCCATCTTTCTTGCAACTTCACGATTTCGCGCTCGTAGAAATTTTGGTCCTTATTAGCAAAAACTTCCGCGATTGAAGGTCATCATCATTTATGAAAGTTTTACCATTCAAAGAGTTTTACTAACTTATATTTTAAAGTATAGAAAAATAAACATGGGAATAAAATAAACTAGTCTTTATCATGTTTATCATTTTTATTAAACTTAAAACTGTAATAACATGTAACCTTACACATACCAGTATTTTTAAAACATTACAATATACACGGGAAACTCAAGAAAATCAATATATATGTATCTAAACGGGAAACACTCTAAATGTTACACAACTTATTCTTTTAAAATAAGAAAGATATAAGAACACTAACAATAAATCAATTTTTTTGCCAATCGAAGAGCATTCGTTTTTCTCAATAATTTCGTTCAATTCAATTTCAATCTACACAAGTTAATAGCAATAAATAATAAACCTTTATATACATACACTTATAAACTAAAACAACATTAACGTTTTATAGCAAGATTTTACACATACTTTCTTCATATCTCCATTCTGCAATCCTTTGAAAGGATTGGACGAAATAGTAGAAATATCCTTAAGAATAAATTTGTCCACTTAAGTAAAACATTTATAAATATATTACTCTGCTATATTACACTGTAAGGCTTCAATATATAATTTTTAATTTCAATGTAATGTAAATGATTTAATCAGTTTTGGGACACCTGCATACTAAGGGGATAAATGGCATCGCTAAGAATTTTGCTGTCGTGTCGTTCAAGATATTATCAGAAAATGAGCGGTAAACAATTAATAAAAAGTAATTGTCCTTGCTAACCAAAATATAAGTCGCTGCATAAAAGCACCCTTGTGGAAGTTGGGTTAATTCAGGTTAGTTCGGGTTAGCCCCATTTATCAGGTTGCTTGAAGAAATTGAAGTAGAAATATTTAACATTGGAACAAGAAATGGAAATAGGAATATTTAACATTTTATTAGACCGTTCCAAATCGACATAATATATTGGCAAGATACGTCAACAAGAAACTGTAGCTTCTATTGAATTCAGCTTTTGCGTGGGACCTCCAAATAGTACTTCATATTATGTGATATTGCAAGTGCCCTTCTAGATTAGCTTTAACCTCAAATTTAACATAACTTCGTTGACCAAAAAGTATACTTCGGTAGGTTTAATTTTTTCATTCGAATTATTTAAAAAAAAATTAATCTTAATAATTATTTAATTTGCAAGTCACGTATTAAAACCTCACATTAAAATTACTTTTACAGATCAGAATAAGGTGACCTAGGTTTATCAAATGAAATTGGCCTGTACACATCCTTTACTTGACCCCATCCTCTTGCAGCAGTATTATAATTCTGTAAGTTATCAAAATTGATTTTTCTCTGAGGAGGTAATGGTGTAGAAATAAGGCCATCGTCGTAAGTGTGAGTTGGAGTTTGAGGCAAGTAACTAGGCTGAGCACTATAACCAGAATTCTGATGAGCATTGTATGTTGGGGCATACAAATTCGGCAAGGGACTGTTGCTTTCTTGCGGTACGAAAACTGGAGGTACCACGTTTGGTTTGTATGATGGTGATAGCGGTGGTTTCGACTGGGATCTTGGAAGAGTAGCTGAGCCTAGAAAATAATTAATAATTTAAAACTTGTAGTGCATTCACTGATGATGAAGAATAGTCAAACAATCCTGCTTGAAGGGATATTCAGTATATCTTATATGCTGCACAATTGTGTATGGTTTTGGGAATTTCATAGGTCTGTTTGATCATTAAGAATTGTTTTCATTGTACTCATAAATTTCTATGGACCCTAAGATGTTTACTTTTGGGTACGGTATGCAAAATTTGAACATTGTTAACATCTGGGAAACTGTGGCGTGTTTCTATGAAATGCTAGCGAAATTTGAATTATATTTCTCCAGTAAAATTGCAGCTTTGTGTTCTTTAAATCTTGTAGGGAAATTTCTTCCCGTTTGTCCTATGTAACAGCTATTGCAATACGAACAATTTAGTTATAAACTTCTGACTTTTGTAAAAAGAAAATTTTGTCTTTGGCATTAAAAAAGTTTTTGTGACGATTTGAATGCAATTTTTAAATTTTGGTTCGTTAAGACATTAGCTTTTCTATCTGAAATAGGCCCAAAATACGTAAGGGTGGTGAATCTAGTATTATTTTTATTTATGTTTGGTAGGTATATTTGGATGAGTGGGTTTTGTTTCTGTTTTTTATTTATTATATTATTGATTTGCACTTCACTATTGCCATCGTTTGGTGCGATTTATTTTATTGTAAAAAGTGCTTTATTTCTTGTCTGTGTCTGTTAAAGGAATACCAATGCTCTGTACATTATAGACTTATATGTTGCAATTTATGGGACACTTGGTTTATTGGGTGTTGTAGGATAGTTGAGTCGGTGAAAGTAGGTTTTCTGAAAATGCCTAAGGAAAAACTATTGTTTGTTTTTGTAATGGTGATATCTAAGAAATGTATTTTATTGTGAATTTTATTTGGTGGTGTATACTATTGAGATATTTTACTATATCTTCTAATTCGGTTTTATTACCTGTAAAGTAAGCAAGGTTGTCGTCAATATATCTATACCAGAGAAAGGTGTTTTTTTGAACAGTTTGTCCTAAAAAAGCTCTCTTCGAAATGGGTCATAAAATTTTCTGCCAGCAGGAGGCTCAGGGGAGACCTCATCACTTGCTCGACTTTTTATTTGCAAAAGTAGTTTTCAGAAATGCAAAGATGAAATAGTGATAAATTTTTTTACTGGATTAACATTATGATTGGATAGAGTCATTTTAATTATTTGTATGCAATCGTTATTTAGAATATTTGAGAATTTATTCGTTACATTAAAAGAGGCTAAGGTACTGTTATCTAGTATGGTGAGTTAACCATGCTATAAGTAAAGTAGAATTTTTTATGCTATTTTAAATAGAATAGCTAATGTTTTCACAAAACAAAATATAAAAATCTCATTCAAAACGTCACAAAACGATTACACATGTTCCATGTCTACGACAAAATTTTCTTTCAAAAAAAAGTGGGGCGTTTATAGACTAAATTGTTCGGATTGCAATAATTGTTACATTGGACAAATGGGAAGAAATCTCCACAAAAGACTTAAAGAACACAAAACTGCATTTTTGTTTTTGCCTTTAGTATTTAGAGAGTAGTAATAAAAATATGCGAGCCATATAAAACAAAGTAATCCGTATTTTTGAAGGAATTGCGTTTGAGAATGTAACGTGTTATAGAACCGCGGTCACGTCAACGTAATAATAAAAGTGATAAGTTTAACAAAGTAAATTTAATTTCAATAATTATTTACACTGTACTATCATAAAGTAACAGACTACTCAATAAAGTAGTTATTATTGAGATCTGTGATAAAACAAATTATCACCAGTGTCAACTTAAAAATCGAAAAGGCTTACACATTAGAAAAACGAAAAAAATTGTTAACTTAGAATTTTAGAAATCATAATACTTGAACAGCACAAAAAGCAACATGAAGCTTGCCTTGATTTTGCAGCTGATAAGCGAGTCCATTTCCCTGTATAGGCTGGAAAGTTAAAGTGGGCAGCACTTGAATTTGGGATGTCATTTCAGATAAATTAGAGGAAGAGTATTTATAAAAGGAACTATTTTCTGACTGTTGAAGTGAGTAAACCTTACTGGGGTCGGGTTGAGGATAACTGGAGGTTTGAACTTTAGAACTAGTTACGTAATACAGGTTGTCAAATTCTTGTTCTGCCTGTCGTAAGATCTGATCTTGATTTCTGGTTCCTTCTATAGAAACATTTTGTTGCGTATACTTACTAGTTTCTCTACATTCGTACTTTTCTTCTTTATTCATTTTCTCAACGCAAGGACTACGACTTGGCCCTAATTTTTCAACAACATCGGGCAAAGGATCCCTTATTTGTTTGTATTGCATTGGTGGCATGATTGATTGTTCAAAATTTTGAATTAGAGATTTAACTGGTATCTTAACGTACTCTTCCTGATCTTCGGTATTATTTTTGTATATATCTTTATTTTCCGTTTCGTAGAAGTGTTGCTGTGGGACATTATTTCGCTGAAAAGAATATTGATTCATATCCTGTTGCCGCACATCAGATTGTTGGCGAAAGCTTTCTTGATGATAGGTTTGATGCTGTTGTGCGGATGATACAATATGAGCATATTGAGCGTCGGGTCTAGATTTTCCACTAGTCACTTGGATCTGAGTACTACTTGGAAAATATGAAATTGCATTATTATAATTTTGCAAACTTTGACTGTTCTGTATATTATTTGAAATCGGTGTTACAATTTCTTCATTAACAATTTGAAAATCAACGTCATACTCTCTATTTTGTTCATAATATACCTTTTCAATTTCCTCATTTGCACTGGGCCTTAAGATCTCCACTTCCGCCTTTTCAATTGTTTTAAGTTCAGTTTTCAATTTAGAATTATTTGTTATGTCCTCTTGACTCTCCGTTATCGACTCCTCAAACTTGGCTTTATTTGGCTCTTTAACTTGAACTACATTCCTAGTCGCGTTTTTAGCTCTCTTATCTTGCATAGATTTTTTTCTACCCACCAAAGCTTTTCTAAATTCATCGTTAATATTAAGCTCTCCAAAAAGTG
Source organism: Diaprepes abbreviatus (assembly GCA_034092305.1). Classification (NCBI taxonomy): domain Eukaryota; kingdom Metazoa; phylum Arthropoda; class Insecta; order Coleoptera; family Curculionidae; genus Diaprepes; species Diaprepes abbreviatus. The sequence continues at coordinate 9,805,861 of JASJET010000129.1, forward strand.
GTCTTGCACCTATAATAGCTCCTGGGGGTTTTTTACAAATCTTTGGTTCTATATCAAAAATTATTTCTTCCTTTGGAGGTGATCTTTTAGTCTCTAATGAATTGTTTTTGGTTTGTGCTGAATCATTAATAGTTTGTGATGCTTCAAGAGTACTATTGCGATCTTCGTTTGTAGTTTTGGAAAAATTAATATTTTCATGAATTTTATTTTCAACATGTTTTTCTTCAGTTTCTGTTACTTCAGTACTTTCTACTACTTTTATTGCTACATCCTCCATTTCTCTATTAAATTCACTTTGTTCAATATTTGATTGCAAATTATCACGTTTGATATCCTTATACTTACTATCATTATAAGCTGCTTGACTTAAATTAATCAATTTTTCAACTGTACTGCTACTGGTTTCAGATTTCTCATTATCTTCTGTGGATATACCTTCTCTAACTTTTTTCATATCGTTAAGTATAACAAAAGCTTCAATGTCTTCCTTTTTTGTCAAATCTTTGTATTCAATATCGACTCCCTTCATTCCCTTAATGGCGTATTGGTCAACCGTATCATATGCAGTTTTTATATTCTTTAATTCTGAGAAGCATTCTCGTTGAGACAGCATTACTGCTGATTTATCCTTGTCAATTTCAGTAGCTACTTTTCTGGCATGCCTTTCAAATTCTGGATTAGGTGGTTCTACTTCCACTTTTTCAATAATTATTTTAGTTTTATTATCTTTAATACCAGTTTCTTCTTTGTATTCTTCATCATATTCTGTAAGTTCTGCAGTTTTATTTTCTCTGGGAACAAAAATTTGTAATGGAGATTTAGATCTAGCGTTAAAGTGCCCTTGACTTTGAAAAACCTCAGACTGGATTGTTCGGATATCAGCAGTTGATTGTAAGAAACTTTGTTCAGAGACTCTAGATTTGGGATCAGCTAACGCATAACTAAATTCTGGTTTTGACGGTGGCGGAGAGATTTTATCTGAGAAGCTATTTAATTCATACTTATTTTCCGTTAAAGATATTGGAGCAAATTGCTTGGTAGGAATTGGCCTAAACAATGTAGATTCATGCTTTTGTGCAACAAGGTACTTTGAAATATCTGGAATACTAGGAAATGGCATAGTTCCTAATGTTTCTGGACATGAATCTACTAATTCGGGTGGAGGTGGTACATCGTCAATTTGAGAACTAATCACACTTTCATCAATGCTTACAGATTGCTGTACTTTAAAGGGTATGGGACTAGTTCTAAGAGAAACTATGTCCTGTTCAATTAATTCAGGATTTAAAGAGACATCAGGAACTGTGGTAAAAGGCGAAGATGGTTTTAGAACAGATTCAATTTCTTGATTATCTTGAAATTTTTTAATGTCGCCTTCTCGAATCTCCTGTTCGAGAACAATATCAGGAATAATAGGAAAAGGTGAATGACTGCGGTCTTCTTTTTTTCTTGCAAGCTCCTCTTCAGCTTCTTTCCTAGGATCGGGCTTGGGTTCTAAAAAAGTAGGGGTTACGGAACGAATAACACTAGATTTAATTGCTTCTAAATGTTCAGAACTTTGAGATATATTAGGAATAGTAGGAAAAGGAACGGTAGGAGGATTTTCTTCTTTCTCTGGCGTTTTAAAAATGTTTGTTAAAGCTGCGTTAATGCTACCTGTGAGTAAAAAAGCATATGTAAGAAGCATGAAGCAACAAAAAAAGGCAGAAATAAGAACATAAGCATTTATTTGACAGTTATGGCTCAATTGAAAATTTAAAAATTATTTGCATTATTTTTATTTGCTTATATTACTCATATGGTGATCAAATATTAATTGTCCATACTTGAGATGGATTGATATAAAAAGTTGAATAAGAAAAACAGATATTGATAGGGTGAACCCAAAAGCAATCGTGTGGTTAAGTAAAATGTATATAAAAAAATTATTGGGTAACTTACTAAATTGTTGCTTTTTGGCTGGGCCAGAATTCCAAGCTTGTGGAAGTGTCGGTTTATAAACATCTACGTTTCCTGTCCCCTTCTGCAAGTTTTCTACGATCCTGTTGATGCTCTGACTATTATATGCAGGATTGTGGGCAAAAGTTTTTTGGTCATTATAACTAAAAATTCGAAATAAAAATGATATTTAGTTTAAAATTAAATTGTCCCTGAGTATGTTAAGAAATGTTGCTTACCCATTAGTTTTGGGGATGGTCCACGAAGCCAGATTGTCGCTTTGAAGAGCCTGTTCGTAAGAATTGACCGCAGGTGCGACAAAATTTCCTTTGGTAGGCCAGGCAGGTTCTACCTGGAACGCAGCGTCGACCGATCCGGTCTCTAAAGCCGCCTCCCAAGGTGACTTCACTAATTTTATACGTGGACGAGTAAATTTCTCCTAAGGAAAATTTATTTATTCTTTATATGAGTTAAAATTTGTAAAGTGAGAACTAGAAAATGAAGAAAGTAATAAAATTATCAAAAATGATTTTATATTTTTGTTAAGAAATTTGTGTATATGGGAAATTATTTTAAGTAAAAAAATTGTTGAAGGAAATATACCTGTGCTCCTTGTTTTGATTATATTACTACCTCTTAAATATTCATTTTTTTCTGCAAATACCTGTATCTCATCCAACTTTTCCTTGTGCGCTAACCTCTGTTGAGTCTCAGGTAGGTAACTTTGAGGGGGTATATTAGAGATTGGAGGAATTGTAGGTACGCTTGGAGTGGGAGATGGGGCTATTACGTCTGGTATCGTTGATGGTGGTCTGGCACCATTAGTTTCTCCAACAACCCACTTTTCTGACCGTTTACGTCGTTTGGCGAATAACTCAGCCCCTAAAATCACATATATTTGTTATTATGGAAAAAACAACACATATTTAGATCCATAAATCATTATATCGATAAATTAGCACATGGTGTTCCTGTGACTTATCAAAAAAATATTGAGTAAAACCAATCTGCCACCAGAAATTAACTGAGTGACGGAACAACATAAAATCCAGTCAATTTTAGATATTCACGAATCCAAGGTAAGGTCTCAATCGTATTCAACAGAGTTTCACCACATACACTCGGTTCAAGGGCAGTGATTTTAGAATCACAAAACACAAAACCTTAAATTACTTTTCAAGGTGTGAACTTAATATTGTCTTACCTTTTCCTTTGGGAGAATTTAACCCTTTAACAATTTCCAAACAGACTTCAGGAGATAAAGCGGCTTCAAAAGTGTATCCTTGTTTCTTTAATGTATTTATATCCTGGATTTGTCCAGCTGGGTTCATAACAAGTTTTAAAGGATTTTTGGGTTTTCCTGAGCCATCTCCGTTTAATTCAGCGCCATTTAGTGTACGTTTTCCTAAAAAAATACAACAAAAATTACATAATATATCAAAATATTGATCTACGCTTCAGTAGATCGGACTTTTAAGGCGCTAGCAATCACTCCATAAGTTATTTATACCGTTGGATGGTAAAGGACGACACACACAATACATGGAATTTTATTGCGCTATCAAATTGGCTGAAAATGTAATATGTTGTAGGTAATGAGTTCCTGATCAAAAATGCATATGGCCACAAAGCTCCAAGACCCATAGATTTCGAGATATTGAAGGTCGCGTGACCGATCATTTATTAGTGGCAAATCAGTAGTTTCATAGGAAATAGATTTTTTTGGAAATAAGCTTCACAGAAAAATTGCTGGATTTGGGGTGAGGCATCTTAGATGACCTTCACTAGGATCCGTAAACCAAGGTCAAGGACCAGTTTAAGGTCAAAATAAAATAGCAAATAGAAAACCCTATTTTTTTATACCAAAAATACATTGCTAGGTTTGGAGTGTGACATTTTAAGGTGACCTTAAATTTGCCCCATGGGTGAAAGTCAAGGATCAATTCAAGGTCAAAATAAAATAACAATTATTTTAACTTCACAACTTTTCTCCGACACATCTTTGTTAAAATCGGTTTTATAAACAATTAATATTATACGGTTATTGAACTTCGATCATACCCTAGAATTTAAACAACAATAGATTTGTTTGAAAGCTGTTTATGATGGGTGGGGGAGACGCTTTTTTGATATTTGACAGACATAAACATGTTTACTTATCCTTTCTTTCAGTTTAATTGCTTGTCGTGACTTTTTTCGGTGTTTTTAAGTGTTAGAAATTACTATAAATGTGAAGTATACAATTAATATTAACAAAAAGAAGATTTAAAAACTTATTTTTATTGGTAAATATTGTTTACATTTACATATATACTACAATACAATAATAATAATTTAGGCAACCATATATTCATACTTTATGTATTCAGAATTCACGTAAATTATCATATGAAACTCGTTTAAATAATGCATTTAGAAAAGGATAGCATAAAATCAGTATGTGTACAAAGAAATTAAATATCTTATAATTGTTATTTTATTTTGACCTTGAACTAACTTTTGACCTTGAGCCACGGTTCATAGTCAAGGTTACTTTCAAATCCTTCACTTCAAACCTAGCAATATATTTCTAGGAGAAAAAATACAGTTTTCCGTTTTTTATTTTATTTGTACCTTGAACTAACCCTTGACTCTGACTCATTAATCAAAGTCAAGGTCACCTGAAGATGTCTCACTCCAAACTGAGCACTGTATTTCTAGCATTAAAAATATAGTGTTCTGTTTGTAATTTTATTTTCACCATGAAATGAGCCTTGAACCTGACCCATGGATCATACTCAAGGTTACTATAAGATGCCTCACTCCAAACTGAGCAATATATTTCTGGCATAAAACGTAGTGTTTTTCGTTTACTATTTTATTTTGACCTTGAACTGGCCATTGACGGTGACACATGGACAACAATCAAGATCATCTTAGGATGGCCCACTCCAAACCCAGCAACTTTCCTATGAAGTTGACTTTTGACCTTCAATATCTCGAGATGTATGAGTTTGTAGTCATAAACATTTTTGATCAGGAAGTCATAAACTATAATATACTGATTTGATGACGCTATGAAATCCCATATATTGTGTACGTGGTTATTTTCCCCTTTTCCTTCCATTTCTGTAATAACAAAATAATTTCTTTATGGGAAATATACCAAAATTTAAAAAAAAAAATTTATCAAATCCATTGGGTAGTTCACCTGCCATTTTGGTTTCGCCTTTTTGCTCTCCCGAAATGGCCAGACGGCTTTCGAAAGTAGATGCCAGAAGTTATCATTTAAGCCATGGCAGATTTAATTCGGATCAAGACTGTTCTGAGCAGAGGGGGTAAAGATTAACAGAGAATACTCCATATATTGTATAAATTTACAGATTTTATATATATATATATATATATATATATATATATATATATATATATATATATATATATATATATATGCAGGAGTTTATTAAACATAAGGCAGAAATTCAAGGGGTTATTCCCTGGACTATTCAAAGGATATTTTGTCGTTTGATGATTTGTGAGAAGGAGCTTAGTTTCGAAGATATGGGACGAAATAAATTTTCGACAATAAAATCAGTTTATTACCAAAAATTACATGAAACGTGTCTTAATTTATAAGAACTGTTCAAAATGACTACCTCCAGCGCTGATGCATGAATCCAATCTTCTTCTAAGTGACTGACGAACTTCTCAAAAACACCAGGGTCGTTTCTTATTGAGTTACGCCCAGCAATTATCCGATTTCTTAAGTTTTTTACTGAAGTAGTGTAAACTAATGACTTTAGATGACCCCATATGAAATAATTCAGGGAGTTTGAGTCTGGGAATCGAGCAGGCCATAAATGAGATCCACCTCGACCAATCCAGCAATCTCCATATGTTACTGTTAAAAACTATGGAGCAACCACACTAAAATGCGCTAGTGCACCATCGTACATAAACCACATTGCATTTCTTGTAGCCAATGGTATCTCCTCTAGAAAGTAAGGTAGCGTTTGTTCCAAAAAGTAGCAGTATACCTCGTCGGTAAATCTTCCTGGTAGAAATTCCAGTCCAATTAACAAGTCACCCACAACTCCAACCCAAACGTTCAACGAGAACTGATGTTGAAAACGATCTTCAAGTACCTCATATGGATTTTCTTCAACCCACACATGTTTATTGTGGAAGTTCTTTATTGCATTTCTTGAGAATCTGGCTTCATCGATAAGAAGAATCTGTCAGTAGTTGAGGGATTTGAACTCATGTGTGCAAAAGCCATTGACAGAATGCAATACGTAAAGGAAAATCAGCAGGAATAAGTGCCTGAACGCATTGTGTGTGGTATGGGTACAATAAATAGTCCCTAAGAATGTTCCAAATAGTCCCATTACTTACATTTAAAGTATTTGCAATTTTTCGAGAAGTACCTGGATTTCTTCTATCATGAACATTAGTCAGTCTCAACAAATTCGACGCATACAAAATGATCAACCACTTATTCAAATTCAATGTCTGCAGACGTTCGCATTAATCGGTATATGGTTAAAAGATAACAATGCATTTTTATAAATTTTTTATTAATTTGTAAGTTCAGGTTAGTTCAGTATGTATGTATGTGTGTATGCACATTTTATTTCAGCTACATTCATAATTTGAAAAATACCAAAATTAGGGTTGTCGAAAATTTGTTTCGCCCTGTGTCTTCGTAACCAAGCGCCTTTTCACAAATCATCAAACAACAAAATATCCTTAGAATAGTACAGGGTATAACCTTTCAATTTTTTGCCCTATGTTTAATAAACACCCATATATATATATATATATATATATATATATATATATATATATATATATATATATATATATATATATATATATATGGGTATATACCTTGCAATTTAATTTCGAACACAATACAATACATATGTCCCTCAGATCATCTCTCATTCCAGAAATGGGTATGCAAAGCATTGTTATAAAAGCCTTTCATATATTGAATAGAGAAGAAAAAAATTATTTTCATGACTTTTGGTGCAAAAATACTATAGCTGGTCTAAATAAAATCTTTTATATTAAAAAATTGTGAATTTAATTTTAGTTTAACATTTTTCGCAATATAGTGAATTAATATTTGTCTTTCTTAAGAAAATAGTTTTAATAAATAAAGCAAGTAAGTAAAATAAAATAGTTATTTTATGAAAATAGTTTATATTTCAATATTGCACGTGATCGACTTATTTATGTCTCCAGTTGAAGTATGAGTATTCCTGGTATGTACTCCAAATGCTTTGCGTGGTGTGGTGTTGACATTTTATATTCTCTCGCTAACAGGACTGAAAATAGCTATAGCAGTTATAAGGGCTAACCAATGGAAATATATAATTTGTATAGATGAATTTATATCACTTATTTATCAATATAATTAATAATAAATATTTTTTCACACTCCGTCATTTTCTTGGCAGTAAAATGGAAAAAAATTATGAAATATTTTTATGTATTATTACATTCCATAACTACTTTTTGAAAAAATAAATTTTGATAAACCAAATCATTTAAAAATTTCATGCTGGAAATAAGCATTTATTTAACAAACTTACAGTGAAAAATATTAAATTTTTAGGAGAAGAAAGTCTCAAAAAAAGCGAAATGTTCTAAAAATTAAAGGCATTTGCTTTAAACTTAAATGTAATCGTATTTTAATTGAAATAAGAGGATAATTAGTAACAAATCTGCTCTACTTGAGCTCCTCCCATGCTACTAATTAGAATGGTGATGTGAATGTATTTTTGTGAAATTACGTTTCATTCATAGTGTATTGCAAAACGAAGTTCGTCTATTGTACATGGATTTCTTCGTCATATATGGGATTTATACTGATCTCACATGCGCTCTAATGGTGGGATTTGGTGGTCACTAATTTTTGAAAATATACCGCATCAAGCTAATTAGTTATTATGCCAGCAACGTATAGTCGAGCGTCATGGAATCTTTCGTATCCAAAACATGATTTTGGAAAGATATTATCAATCTGAAAGTCCATTCCTTTCCACGAACCCAGTGCGTCTATCCCAACTATTACTTATTAAAAGTATTATGGCTACTCCTCCAAAATTATCGCTATATATGAGATTGCAGCTTGCTTAAACTTCCCCAACCCTTGGACATCTGACTTCCATGGTTAAATTCTAGTCAAATTTTTATTAGCAAGTTTTGTCATTTTAGAAAAGATATAGAACTTTGATAGAGCATGATAATTTTAAATATATTAAGTAAGGGTTGTTAAGGTCGAAAATCAAACTTCTGAGGCTTTCTAACAAACAAAAGGGGTTAAACAGAGCTCCTGCCACTCTCCAACCCTGTTTAAAATTTATCTATGCATCGCTTTAAAACAATGGATAAGAAAATGTAGCCCCTATGGGGATATGGCTAGACGATACTCACTTGTGTACAATCCTTTTTGCAAATGATCAGGTAGTTCTTGCGGAAGACCAGCAAGACATGACTTACATGATAAATAATGATAATACTTGAATTCACTAAATGGGGTTTAGAAATAAACATACAAAGGACTATAGAAAGAGATAATAAAAAACGTAAGACAATACGAATACCTAGGAGTTACAGTAGATAAAAACGGAAAAGATATATAAAGAAAATAGAAAAAGAAAAAAATATAATTAAAGCACTACATCCAATCTTGTGGAGTAATAAATAACTTAACAACAGGAACAAAAAGAAGGATATATCAGAAGTGTGGGTCACAGATAAAAATATGTCACAAAAACTTCTTTCCACCGAAATGACGTACTGGAGGAGATGTTTCGGTTTCACTTTACTTGATCATGTAAGAAATGAGACGATCAGAGAAAGAATGGAAGTAAAAAATACGATAATAGACGATATAACTGAAAATTAGTTAAAATGGTACGATACCTGCAACGAACGAGCGAAGAAAGGATACCATTAAAAGTTTGCAGCACAAAAAAATAAACGAGAAAGGTTACGAAAGAAAAGGATTGCAAATATCCGTAGCGAAATGGAAAGCAGAGAACTCCACGAAGAAGACTGGAATGATAGGAAATGACGGCTTCTGGGATGCGAGCCTTATATATATATATATATATATATATATATATATATATATATATATATATATATATATATATACAAGTTTGATGAATATGTAATATTTTTTTAGTTTTTATTGGCAAGTAATAACAAAAATACATTTTTAGTTTGTTTATTTAACAAAAGAATTGCAATCTACAAAAGTTTCAAATCGGTTCCAATATCAAATACAATACTGTCCCCCTTTTCTAAATTTGTCGATATTATAAGATGCCGATCAAAATGTTTTGGAAATATTTATAGAAACTTGATACAGTTTACCCGTTAGTGAGAAATTATGGAGTTGATAATAAAGCCTTAATGGGTTCATAAAAATAGACACCCAAATTTACACTGGTGCAATAACTTAGCTGACAGAAGGGAAAGGATGTGTTAAAAATAACGTCACATAAATTGAATTTCTTATTTTTACGAGAACGACAAATCTACCATTTTGTCTAATGATTAAAAAAAGTAATAGGAACATGCAGTTTATAAAGTATATTTCAAAATATACTTTCTGTGTAACATACAATTAACAAACTACAAGAAAAATTATCAGACATGTACACAATATTTCAAAGTCTATAAAAACAGACACTAGTACATGTCAACATTTTACTGACCTTATTTACTAGAAATAAAATCAAAAGAAAAACTAAAATTAGATACAGAGAAGCCGAAATGCGCAATAATTGATTTGTAACGATTAGCACTAATACTCTTTTGCTGGACCGTTTGTTAATACGTCCAGTTACACTTTATCTAGATCTATTTTTGCTACAGTGCATTAGCTACAAAATGATATTATGAAACAGCGGCGGACTCGGATGTACCATTCTGAAAATTAACTTTTATTTGTATCATTAATTTAGAAATTAAATTTAATTATGATTGGTAATACCAATTTGTTTTTGAAAATTTAATCTGCTATAAATAAGTCAAAATTTTTGAATTGTTAAAATTGAAAGTAATTTACCACTGGTTGTGACTTTTCAATGCAAAATTCGAGTGGTTTCATACAATATTTTATCACCTCTGGTTTCTGTTGGCAGGATTCAACGGTATAAACTATATGATGTTCAGGTATCATCTGTAGGCCATTTAAAGACGAAATTCTCATTGACCAACTCGAATATCTCATCTGGAACGAATTTAAAAAAAAAAAAAAACAGTTGTAGAATTCGAAAGGGACCATTTTTCTGTGACCTTGGATTTGGCTTTGAGAGTGATCTTAACCTCCTAATGATACCACATTATTTATACCGTTGGATGCTGAATTTTCTCCACTATTTTGCAATTCTTAAAGTAATGGCCTCTTTTTAATATTTTATTTAGATTTATAAAATATTATTTAATAAGTTTCTGATATTGTTTCTACCAAGCAAACTAACTTGACGATTTTATTATGTTAGTGTAAATGTGGTTTATTTAATTTTTGTAATACCTCCCTGGCATCATAACGGGCAATGGCCACTAGCCAACACTACTCCTTTGCTTTTTTTGCTTCCGGATCGTTTTAGACATAGTGTTGGCTTAAAAGATAGATTAAACAGTTGATAACTTGGATCTGTTTTCGCAACATTTTGACAAATTTATATTTTTATTTTGTAACGAGATTATGAGATTGGTGAACTAGTTTTCCAAATTTAGACAAAGGAAATTTTGCTACCATGCCCACATAATATTTTTAAAATTGATTTAATTAATTTAATGGTCAGTAAAATTAAATTCCGAACCTCTTCCAAATAACTTCTGTTAAAAAATGCAGCTGATTATATATAGGTATATTACTTTCGAAAATATATTCTACACTGGTAAGAGAAAGGAATCAACATCAAGAACAAAATGTTAATCCATCCCAAATATGCCAACGATATTGTCATCATCACTGAAACATTTACGGATTTGGAACAAACGGTCGAAGAATTAAAAATTTATTTTCAGCATACAGCCAAAAAACAAGACGAAGAACGACGTTGTCTAGAATAAAAATAGGAAGAAGAAGCGTGTCGCCATAAAGAAAAACAGGAAGAAGAATCACGTCGCCAAAAAGAAAAACAACGTCATCTAAAAGAAAAACAAGAAGAAGAATATCGCGGCCTAAAAGAAAAACAAGAAGAAGAAGATCGCAACGACAAAGAAAAACAAGAAGAAGAACATCGCCGCCAAAAAGAAAAATAAGAAGAAGAAAAACGTCATCAAAAAGAAGAAGAACATCGCCCTAAAGACAAACAAGAAGAAGAAGAAGAACGTCTCATTAAAGATGAAAATAAACTTTGCAAATGGATACAAGAGATTATTGTGCAAGAACAGCATAAATTAGATCAGATTCTACAGGGGCAAACGCAAAAATTTGAGAAAGAGATTGGAGAAATGCGACAAGACGTAGGAGAAGTGTGACAAAACATTTGAGAAGTGCGACCAGACATAGGAGAAGTGCGACAAAATATAGAAGAAGTGCGACAAAAAGTAAAAGAAATCGTAGATGAGATAGGAGTAAAAGTACATCAAGAAGTAAATAGTACTGAATCTAGTATGCGACAAGACATAGGAGATTGACGCCAAGAGGTACGATAAGAAATGGGAGAGGTCGTAGACGAGGTATAATCTAAAATGAAGAGCCTTCAGATAGAAGTCAGTAAAATAAAGAAACATGGCCCTTCTGATAAAGTAATAATCACCAGACCGAACATCAAAACTCCAACTTACGATGGTCAAACATCTTAGATAAGGTCCAAACGACGGTTTGAAGCTGCCGCTAGTGTAAATAGCTGGAATTAGGAAGAGATGGCTACTGCATTAATAATTGCACTCCGTGGATTAGCACTGGAATTGTTGCAAACCATTCCTATAATCCAACAGAAATACTATGAGATCCTTAGTACTGCTTTGGAAAGAAGATTTGGAGATCAACATCGACGCCCATTATGTCAATCACAGCTCAAGTCAAAACATCAAAGAAACGGAAAAAGTTTGCAAAAATATGAAGAGAATGTCCGACGCCTTGTTCATCTGGCTTACCCAGGAGCTACGAAAGAATTTCGAGAAAAGCTTACAATCCAGTATTTTATTGATAAAATCAGAGATCAGGAAATACAGCGTATGTTGCATATAAGCAAGTTTAATTATTGCAGTGAAGAGTTGGAAGGTCTCTGGAAACAGAAGCAGCTTATAATATGTCAAGGCCAAAAATAAGAGGCGTTACCATAGAGGAAAACAAGGACTCACCGAACCATGGAGATAATGGTATTTGAAATTCTTAAGAAACTACATAAGAGAGATGATACTTCACGCTACAGAAGAAATCAGGAAGAACTGAACACAATAGATTATAATCCACGTTATAGCAGAAACCAGATGGAGTGCTACATATGTGACGAACTGGACACATGAGATGGGACTGTCAGGTGCAATTAAGGCCTAGTTTACCATCGACCATTGAAGAAAATCAGGAAAAACTACAACAGTTTAATTCTAAAGTCAAACGTAAAATAAGTGATACTTCACGTTAAAGCAGAAACCAGATCAACTGCTACAGATGTGGACGATATGGACACATGAGAGGGGACTGTCAGGTCTGGTTCACCATCAAGACACCGCACAGAAGAGAACCAGGAAAAATAGCAACAGCACAATTTTAATATCATAACTGTTGATATTGGTGCTGCAGTATCTTTGATCAAGAAAACCTTGTTAATAAATTTAGAATTGTCCAGAAAAGTACTATTGATGACTGTAACTGAAAAAGCAGCTGATGTGATTGGAAAAATGCAAGTTAAGCTTCAGCTTGGAAGTCTAAAATTAAACCATTTGGTGTTATTTGCCGACATAGAAGATGAATTTGTACTGGAAATGGACCTGATTTGTCAACATAGATTCTCCTTCGACAACAACAAGCTTAACATTCTAAAGAATTTATTCTGTCTCAGAGCCATAATAGCGAGCCAATCGGAGGCATTGCTGAACAAACAACCAGAATAAGGGGAAGCACGGAGAAAATCATTTACAGAAGACTGAACGAGCGTTCTGTAAGCCACGCGGATTAGTTCAACACTCCACGAAACCCAGTAAATACCTGGTAGCGAAGGCAGTAGTCAATTCATATAACATCAAGACAAACTCGGCAGGCTTGAAGCAAGGTGATAGAGTTTGGTTATGGAGTCCACAGGGAAAGAAAGGCAAATCGTCTAAGTTAATGCCATCATGAGAAAAACCATATACTGTTCTGAAAAGAATCAATGACGTTGTTTATAGACTTCAACGAAGCTACAAGAACAATGAAAGTAGTACATCTACACAGGTTGAAGCCATACTGCGAAGATATTGAAGCTGATCGGGACCATTGGAATTAGGAGTGGGCAGTATTACGGACGACTAGAAAAAATTTAGTGATACACCCTCGTATGCAAATAGTCCGATGTGATGAGTCATCTTTATTATAATGTGCCGAAAAGGATATTATATCGATGAGTCATATTTCTAGATAAACCTCAACTTTTATGTTCTAGATTTATATAGGGAATTCCATAGGATAGGATAAGCGTAGTATAGTGAGTTGTGTAGTTGTACTTGAATAGTGACGATATTAAGAAGTAATACCAACATTGTGTTTTAGCTGTGTTAATAAGTAGTTGGAAATATTAGTGAAAAGTGTTGTGATTTATTCTGCGAACCCAGTGAATGATTTTAAAGAGACAAAATTGTAACAATATCTTATTTCTGTCTGTATTTAAAACACGATTTTAGGACAAAAAGGAAAAAAGAGAATAAATTAATGAATTAATATTAGACCAAGTGTCATTTTATTATCGTCTAACATTCGGCAACAATAGTCGAATTTCCTTCTATGGCCATATTTTGTGATTTGATTTTTAGTGTCTTTTATATTTTAATACAATGTTGTGTACAATTTTATATAAAATGTGCTATATATATCAAAATTTTTATCGGTGTTTTAGTGGATCGATGAAAATTTAAAGGAATAGGTCAACAAATGCATCATAAAATATTTAGATTTTCAAAAAATCAGAGATAAACTCCATGTTTTCTATTTCAAATTACAACCTTTTTTTTAATTTTACATCTTCGTTAAGAAAAGATATTTCCAGCTTTAAAATTTGCTATAAATGAAATTTTATGAGAAACCATAAAAAAATTAGATTCAAGATATAAGTCTGTGTTCCATACAATTGTATATGAAGCCTTGGTATGTCTGATTTAACCGTCAGCTAAAACAAAGCTATCTCCTAACTATTGATATGTGAACGTTTATTTTATTGGCTACGTTTATTAATAGAAACTACAAATGTCAATTAACATTATTTTATTGATGTACGAATCGTTTCCTATTTTTATTTTTGTAGGTTTTCGTTTTTATTATAGCGGATGTGGGCCAACAAAATTTATCTTACGAAAAGTCAGATACTCTGTATTATTAAGAAAGAATTTATATCTTATTTTTAGAAAACGTAAAAAACATTTCGAGAAAAAAATGAAATATTTGTCTATAAAGCAAAGCTAAAATAAAACAAAATCTAACAATTTTGTATAAAATATCTTTGTAACCATAAGTTAAATGGTCTATTATATCGCTGTTCTCCATTTTTATAATTTTTTTATAATTTTAATTTGTTACCAAAATGACGATGAAATAATCTAAATAATCTTAAACTAATAATTAATACAATTCTTAATTTTTGTGGTTATTTGTTTTAAAATAATATGAATAAAAATAAAATTTAAGTAGTGAAAAGACAATTAAGGCAAGAACGTGTAAGAGTTAATAAACAATATTGTAAAGACAATAAAGAAAATCTTCGAAATATATATATGAATCAATGAGTAAAAATTACAATAAGAGTTTTACTAAAATTAAAACACTTTTAATACTTACTCGGCTTTAGAACACAGACATAAGGAAGTCGAAAAAAAAATTCAGAAGAACGAAAATTCGATTTAAGCAAATAAAGATTGGCAACACCTCAAGTGTTTAAAGTTTATTAAACACTGAAATTATTTATAGTGCAAGGAATAAAATGAAATTAAAATAAAGGTTTATTCGCTCCTGAATGCGGGCTTTTTCTAGTAGCTTCCATGATTTCGATGTAGCAATTTAAAAGCAATTTGCTTCCTGCTACTTTTTGAACATCATCTCACCTTCTCTTTGGAATTTTACTGCATTTCTTTTTGTAATTCTTGGGCGCTACTATATCTTCTTGTTACTCCATTTAGATCGATCCTATTTTGCAACGTGACCTGCTCATCGCCCCTTTAGTTCGATTACTCTCTTCATTACATTTATTACATTCACTACATTCATTACATTCATGCATTCATTACATTCATACATTTATTACATTCATACATTTATACCTTCATTACATTCATACATTCATTACATTCATTACATTCAGTACATTCAGTACATTCATTACATTCATTGCATTCATTATATTCATTACATTCATTAGATTCATTAGATTCATTAGATTCATTAGATTCATTAGATTCATTAGATTCATTAGATTCATTAGATTCATTAGATTCATTAGATTCATTAGATTCATTAGATTCATTAGATTCATTAGATTCATTACATTCATTACATACATTATCCCTATTCTTCGAATCTCACCACTTCTAATGCGATCTTTTATATCAATTCCCAACATGGCACGCTCCATAGCTCTCTGAGTTGTTCTGAGATTGGAATGTATTGGGATTTTAACATATAGCTAAGCTTATCAAATATTGTCCTGTTCTTTAGGATATTTCATTTATCTGTTGTCTATAGTAGGATAACAATCGAAAAAAAAAAGAATTGGGAACCTAAACTCCTGTAATGCCTGAACTCGATTGGCTCTTGGTTCAATAATTATCACAACTGTTTATGAATATATTATTCTCTACACAATTTACTTCTAATAAAGATTCAGCTAAATTTGAGCTGACCTTAAATCACTGCACTTAAGTTTAGATAAAAATAGCACAAAGTTTTTCTTAAGATAATTTTAATATACAATAAATTTTTCTCACCTTCACCCTCATGTACCCATTTGACAGATCGTTTCTTCCTGTTGACGTACATCTGAAGACCTTTGCTGCTCTGATTACTGATGTCGCTTAGAGAACTGGATATTCTTTTGGCCAACTCTACCTGGTCCTCAACTGTAGGGTGAAACCCTTGCTCGTAAAACGCTGAAGATGCAAACATTTTTCCTATAAAACATAAATTTCAGTAACGAGATATCACAAGTTGATTACAATTTAATTACACAAAATATATTAGATTAATTTTGTATTCCCCTAACTCCAGTTTGTTATTATTTTAAGTATTTATGTATTTAATTACAAAGAGTAATTATTACAGTTTAAGGTGGTCTTTTAATATTTGATTTTTTGAAAGAGTTGTAGAAACTATAACATTATTTAATTTACTTCCATCCATATCGTAACTCATTTGCTTTTTGACTACGACATCGAATTCAGGCCATGACTGCTAGATGACAAAGTTGGCAATCTACAGAAAGGTTCCTCATTTCCTTCATTTCCTTTGGGTCTTAACAGCTACATCAGAGTTAACTTGTTGTTCCTTGCCAAGTCAACTAAGTCTCGTAGGTGTTTGACCTGAAAGCTTTTAGCCCTTCTTGTCTCTCTAATATATAAATTAATGTGAAACATTTTTAATGCAGAAAATAACAAGAAATCCTTTCCACAAAGTATAATTTTCAAGTCACAGAATGATAACTTAACTGAAGACCCTATAAATATAGCTTATACTTTTCTTAAACACTTTACTATACCAATCTCAACCCAGAAAGTTTCTGAACACAAATCAAATCGTACTTTTCCTACCATATTTCTTCAACCAGTTGATGAGGGTGAGGTATACAGGATTATCCTGAATTTTCCAAACAAATACTGGGCGTGGCTGCATGGAATTCATGTAAATGTAGCCGAGTTTGTCTGTGTGCCTTTGTGTCACATAATTAATGAAAGTTTTCTGTCAGGTACCCTTTCTAGCAGTCTCAACAAAGCAAAAATTAACCCCATTTACAAAAAGGGTGATAGACAAAGTTATGCAAACTATAGACCTGTATCCCTGTTACCAGCAGTGCCACGGGTGTTTGAGAAGGCTATTTACACCCGACTAACAAACTTTTTAAACAAGCATAATATATTAAATAAGTAACAATTTGGATTTAGACAATCAAGCTCTATAGAGCATGCAGTTTTGAACACTTTGAAATTTATTTATGAAAAACAACTGGTGGCCTGCCTTTATTTTAACTTGTCAAAAGCATTTGATACACTGGACTAATTCACAAGTTTCAGTTATGGTCAAAGGGGCATTTATGGTAACTTGTTACAGTCATATTTAGAGAACAGAACTCAGATGGTATCTATACTTGGGGGAGGGGGGGAGAGAAATCATATTTTTCATAAGAAACACCTATAATGCAAGATTTCCACAGGGTTCAGTCCTTGGGCCCCTCTTTATTTTATCTATTAATAATTTGCTGGTTACATCCGAGAATGGCTTAGTGTGTCAGTATACGGATGATACTTTTGTGCAAATTGCTAGCCACTCCCAGTTATAATTGTCTTAGGAGTGAAGTCGAGTGGCAAATGATGTGTCGCAATGGTGTCACAACAACTTCCTCAAGGCTGAATGTGGACAACAAGCTAACACCGCTGCTGGTAAGACTAAACCATAAATCGATTCCTGCAGCTGACTCCATTAAGTCCACATAAAAGGGCTGCAGGCCCAGCAACACAGTGCATGTACTATTATAAGAAGATTGAGACATTGTATACCTGTGGACTCTCTTTGTTTTATTACTTTGGCTATATTTAGCCTGACATAAGCTATGTGTTGTTTTCTGGGGTCTTCAAGGGAAGAAATACAAATTTTTATAACGCAAAAATGATTATAGACTTAGATAGGTAGAAATGTATTATTGAAAAGGTATGTAAGGCCTTTTTATAATAAATAACGAGGGGAACTCGTTTTCAAACCTATTTAATAAATCTAATTTGTAAAGAATTATTCAAATGGTAATATTTTGACTCTGGTTATTATTACTAACACGTTGTCAAATAAATGCGATTTTCCAAACTCGTAAGCATATTATCAAATATTTTTCAACAATTTTTTAGTCACAGCCTAATTTTATTTTTAGCTAGAAAATCAGACTAATGTTTATTATTAAGAATAGGTCTTTTTACACAGGAAAATTTCTTTCCGTGCAAAATTTAAATACGCATTTTGCGAAAATATTTATACTTAAAACAGAAAAAATAATAATGGTTTACTTTATTGCTATAAATTCCCCTGTATTTGAAAAGCACCATATGTTTTCATTGCTCTAACATTTAACGAGCGAAAAATCAAGGTTAACAGATTTCAGTGAAAGAAATAGATACTTCTCCGTAGTTGCAGTGTAAATATTTGGTTTTTGTAAGAATAGGTTTATTTTTCATATTTCTGGCTCAATGATAACATTTTTTCATTGCCAGTTCAATTTCTTATAATTTTCTTAATATTTCATTGATGTTGAATTAGAAGGATATAGCATAGAAGTTATACCAATAATACAGATGTCATTAACATAATGGATTTAATAAAAATTAGCACAAAATTAGCCAAAATCTGATATAAAGCAAAATACATTTTTTTACTTTAAATTCCACTATGTTTGAAACTCGAACATAACAAACATTCGATATACTTCACTATATTGTAGCTTTATCAAGAATGAATGAATAGCATCACAAATAACTGTTCTTAATAAAAGCAGTGTTGTGTAAACTACATCTCACCGATAATTCCCGCCACAGTTTAAGTTCAAATATGAGAATCAAAAAATTATATAGTGCGACAACGGGTGTCTGGGAAGGTGTCAGTCGAAACTCACTTCCCTGGTAGCAAACATTTCTCAATTCTGAAACAAATCTGCATCTGTAAGCTTAATCCGAACCATATCTCTTCTGTTTCCGACTTTTATATATTTACTTACATAAAATGCTGATTGATAATAACGGGACAGCAGCTTTGAGTAAATTCGTCATACGATTTAAAATATTCTCGCTCTGATATCCAGCATCTTACTGATGTTTTGCATACGTTTTACTTATGAATCTGCTCTTCGGTTTGAAAAAATAAATTGGAAGAATCGTGCTTAATTCTGCTGTAGATCGTCAAGAATATTTCATAGATTGCAGCGTCTTACGGATTTCTGCTGTAAATATGCTCTAAAGATAGTATGTCATTTCTTCAGCATTGTCTGCCGAGCAGAGTGTGTTACCAGGGTTAGAGTCCTAAGGCTGGCACCGGGACGAAACGCCCCAAATTTTTACTTTACAGTTTGTTCGTAATTCTCGCTGGGTACAGTGACCTTAGCAGATTACGACATGGCATCCCTGGACATGCGAACGTACACTTGTGGCGTCAAGTGGCACGGGTAGTTAGCCGCACCGAATCTGCGACGGGATGTTAGTCCTCTCAGTTCTCAGGCCCCAATAACAATCAAGCCTTCCTTGTAATCGGAATCTGGAGTACAAATCTCCAATTCTCAAGGAAGGTTGATTGTCTAGATGCGGGGGTGTTGTGTTAACTACATTTCACCGATAATTCCCGCCACAGTTTAAGTTCAAATATGAGAATCAAAAAATTATATAGTACGACAACGGGTGTCTGGGAAGGTGTCAGTCGAAACCTACTGAGGAGTCCTAAGGCTGGCACCGGGACGAAACACCCCAAATTTTTACTTTACAATTTGTTCGTAATTCTCGCTGGGTACAGGGACCTTAGCAGATTACGACAGCAGGTATTATTCTCACAAAGATTTTTCAAATTTTTTTGTGAGGGTTAATTAAAAAAATTAAATAGAGGAGAACTATTTAGAACTTTTGCAAATTTAACAAATAGTCGCTATTTTTAAATTTATTTATTTTAAGGGACTCTAACAGATCCAGTCGAGCACCTTTGTTTATGTGGGAATAACTTGGAAATTTTGGTCAAAATTAATATTGTGTTCTAATAAATGGGTAAAATAATGAGAATTAGTTTTGATCTTAGGGTTAAAATGTTCTTTGATTATTTTAGAAAGGCTTAGCAGTTTCACCGAGTACAAAACTGATTCTCATTCAGTTAGATATATTTAAGTGGTATTAAAATACTCTGATCCTTAATTTGAGACCAAACAGAGTCATTGTTTTTCATAACGCATCTCGTTTTTCCCGAAAGTGCGTCAGATTTCCAAATATCCCGTCAATAAATTCAACTTCAGACGTTAGCTTCCCAGGATCCCACGAAGAAATAACTTTAAGATGGACTATATACAAAAAGACTTAATTACCAATATTTTATTGCGCATATTGAAGAACAACAAAATGGTAACATGGTTTTGAGATTACCTTTAAATTTGTATACATTTAACAAAATCGATTTTTTTGGTATTAAGTGAAAAAGCACCTTTAAAAAGTTTAATAAAAATGCTATCGAATTAATTTATTCAGATATGTCAAAAATTAATAGTAAAGATTGGAGAAACGAAGTAGAGAAAGTGTCAAGTATGAAAACGAATATCGAAGTATTACTTAGCTACACAATAACAGTGGAAGTAAATTTAGAAGATGACAGCGGGGATAAGTTTAAAGAAGTTGTTGGTTGGCCAAGAATTATAGGTAATATAAAGTAAAAAAGGAAAATGATATCTTTAAAGTGTAAAGTTTCAAATTAACATGACGAAATAGTTTGAATATGTCTCTGTTTCAACCTCAGGGGTGTTTTCAATGGGGAAGATGTAGGTATCTGGATTATTTATTTGTACAATTTTTCTCATTTTGTAATAAAATGTTATATCTTTTAAGGTGTTTTTAAAAGTAATACACGGACGCATTTACAAAGAACTTGAAAAGGGGAAAGATGATAGTCAGTATGGATTCAGAAATTGTATAGGCACCAGAGATTCGTTGTTTGCATTTAATGTGCTTTCACAAAGGTGTACGGATATGAACACCGATATACATATTTGTTATGTTGACTTCGAGAAGACTTTTGATAAAATTAGACATGAAAAACTAGTCGAGATTCTAAGAAGAAAAAACATAGACAACATAGATTTAAGAATAATAAGTAACCTATATTGGAATCAACGCGCACAAATAATAGTAGATAATGAAACAAGTTCGGAAATTGAAATAGCAAGAGGAGTGAGACAAGCATGCATTTTGTCACCCCTACTATTCAATGTGTACAGTGAATCGATTTTCGAAGAAGCACTGTTAACGAAAAGTAAGGGAATAATAATAAACGGAAGAGCTGTAAACAACACAAGATTTGCAGACGACACTGCTATCATAACTAGCTCCGCTGAAGAACTCCAAGAACTAGTGAAAGAAACAAATAACGTTTGCGAGCAACACACATTAAAAATGAACACCAAAAAGACTAAATATATGGTAATAACTAAAAAACAAAACATGCAAACAAGCATAAAGTTGCGAGGTGTGAATTTAGAAAAAGTGCAAAAATACAAATACTTGGGCACATGGATAACAGCAAATAATGAACAAACAACAGAAATAAGAACGATAATAGAAATGGCAAGAAGTGCGTTTGTAAAAGTGAAAACCATTCTGTGCAGCAGAGACATCACTCTAAACTAAGAATGAGAATTTTAAGATGTTATGTATTTTCAGTGCTGCAGTATGGGTTGGAAGACTGGACACTAAAACAAGAACACATAAATAAACTGCAAGTGTTTGAAATGTGGTGTTACAGAAGGATGTTGAGAATATCTTGGACGGAGAGAAAAACAAACGTAGAAGTATTGCTAACGATGGACAAAAACTATGAAATAATTAACAACATAAAAATAAAGAAACTGCAATATTTTGGACATATAATGAGAGGCCAGCGATACGAGTTGCTTAGATTGATCATGCAGGGTAAAATAGAAGGAAGAAGAAATATCGGAAAAGAATTTCATAGTTGAGGAATTTGAAAGAGTGATTCAATTGTAGCTCAGTAGAACTTTTTCGAGTAGCTGCAAATAGAGTGAGAGCGGCAATGATGATATCCAACCTCCAATAGGAGATGGCACCTGAAGAAGAAGAAGTTATATCTTTGGCGGGAATTACACTTTTTTCGAAAAAAATTACATTTTTTAGAGAAAAAATTCCTGTATCTGATCAGAATTATCCGCGATTAATAATTTCTTTTTTAAAAATTGTTCTCTAAATCTGTACTTGTTCAAGAGTATCAAAAATATAGATGTCTTTTAAGTGGTTTAAGTAGCTATTTTAACAAATTTTTCTACTTACTAACTGATTTAGGTTGAATTTGTTCTCCATCTGCTGGTGTAAAGATTTTTTCCAAGTTAATTGGTTTTGCAGGTGAAGCATTTTCATCCTACAATGAAAGAAAAAAACTTTTAAAAATGTTTAATTTTTGTACATTTGTGTTTGCATCCGTCAGAAGTGAGCCAACCAGCTCGCGCGGTTCATTTTTCGCCCATACCATTCTTTCTTTGATTACCTCACAGCCAAACATATATATATATATATATATATATATATATATATATATATATATATATATAAAAATGACCGATAGATTTTTTTATCCTCTTTCTAGAAGTTTCATTTCCGAAGAATATTTTATAGAAAAAATTGCGCACAAAATTGAAGTTGCATTTAAAAAATGTTTAAAGACTTTTTCAAGTTTTTTAATCTAAAGGGAAACTTTTCAATTACATATCATTTAAATTTTATGTTGAAGAATTAATGGGTTGACGATATATGAATAAATGAAGACCCCGGGGGCATATACCAGAGCACCCGCGGTTAATATTAATAGAAGATAATTAATCACTTTTCATGCGCTAGGAGTAGGATGTCAATATACAAGTAATGTGGATTAGTTCAAACATATATTAAAGCAGAAAAATTGTCAAAAATATCTCCTTTTTGATATTATTTATAACATACTTTATGAGCATAACCCAAAAGTCATCTTTTCTATTTCACATCGTTGTTTTAATCCTTTTCAAAGCATATTATGCATTCGCAAAGCACTTAGCAAATGCGTAAAAGTATAGAAATGTTTCTCCCATTTACAGAAAAGGAATTCTGGATGAAGAGTTGCTTATCTGGAATCTGAATATAAAGTTGAATAATGAAAACATTCCGAAAGATGTTAAGGTTGAAGTTATTAAGTTAGTTACAAAATATCGAAATGCTCGATAAATAGCTACATTCCCGAATTTATTGAGTAGATCATAAGATACATACAGTGAAATCAGTGTTCATGAAATGGGAATAAAAATTTACCATTCAAAACTCTCTACATAATAATTTTACGATCATAATGATAGAACTCGAATAGTATTGAAGATGTCAAATCCATTGAAAAGAGCATGGTACTAACTCCATAAATTACGGAGTTGTACTTAAAGTTTAAAGAATTAAATCCCGATGTTAAAATAATGTTGCTCTACTTTTCATTGTATTATGATCAGAATAAAAAATAGCCATATATAATAAGCCCTACAAAAGAAAGCAAGCCTATGATGTAACAGTTATTTTCGTTGAAATTCATTCATCGCAATAACGATCAAATCAGAGAACATAGGAAATCTACCAGCAGTATGAATAGAACTAGTAGAGATGGCTTTATTTATTTTTGTTATTCAGTGATCTAATCTGGTGCCAATGGGGGGGGGGGCACTCGACCCCCACCCCTCCAAGAGCTTCAAATTTAGAAGAATAGACTCGCCTCTATCTACTGCATTAGAAACGTAAATGGCGTTGGCATTACCCCCACCCTCGTTGACAACTCGCTTTCGCTTACTATACTGAGCGATGAGCCCCCCCTCCTTCCTTCAAGAGCTTAGAATTCAGAAAAATAGACTCGTTCCCACCTACTGCATTAGAAACTAACTTGATGGATCAATCACCAGCAAATTTTACCTACAGTGTTAACCTTAAATTTAATGAAAATTTAATATATATTCTACATTAAATTTAATAATCCTGTATTTTAAATCGTGAATAATTTACATTTACTTTGAATTTAAAATATTGATTTGATTCATTGAAATATCAGTTCGTTGCACATTAAATTTGATTAAATGGTATCTTAAATATTTCAACTTTCTGTACATTAAAATTAATTTATCTGTACCTTAACACTAAAGGAATTTACATTAATATTTATAGTACATTGCATGAGATTTCGGGGGATGGCGCAACTTGTATTGAACTTTTTGTTTAGTATGATAGTTGATTAAAGGACTGAATTTTCTTATGATGAGGTGTACATGTCTGCCGGTACTGACGGAAACCAATGAGTTCGAAACCGGTGTATAGATGACGGTACACTACCTATGGGAAAAATTTCCACCTTTTCCTGGAGGTGGCATTTTTTGACCTCATATTAATGTTGGTGCATTAAATATGTGATAACATATCTTAAATTCAATGAACACTGGCTGTATATTTAATGTACATAGTCATCTTAAAAAGTAATGATCAAACTTTAATTTTAATGTATGATTACATTAAATTTAAAGGAATACATTAATTTAGGTTAATGTAAGATTTATAAAATTTAATAATGCATTACATTAATTAAATTTATGAGACGGTTTATGAAATTTGCTTTCAGCATATTTACCATAAATTTAATGCATTTCCTTTTTATATTATATGATTCTCGTGCATACGAGAGCGGTCCGATAAGTACTTAGCCTCACCGCCCGATGGCACCACTATCGCAAGAGAAATTTGCTATCGCGTAGTACATTCTCGTTGACGACTACTGTCAAAATTTCAGCCGAATCGGACTCGCAGTTTTGTTTTGACCGCGTGTGGAAGCGGGCGTGTCCTCGGATTTTAGAAAAATGGAAAAAGAGCAATATCGGTCGGTGATTCGAATCTTGTTTTTGGAAAGGAATTCGCGCAGCGACATCAAAGAGCGCTTGGATGCGGTGTATGGTGATTCTTCTCCTTCGATGGCGATCGTCAAAAATTGGTTTAACAAGTTTCAACGTGGTCGCACGTCGGTTTTTGATGAGCTACGCCCAGGTGCCCCGAAAACGGCTACCACGGAAGATAACGTGACAAAAATCCACGATCTCGTATTGGCAGACCGCCGATTGAAGGTGCGCGAGATAGCTGAGACAGTAGGCATCTCAAAAGACCGCATGTGTCATATCCTGCATGAAATTTTGAGCAGAGAAAGCTGTCGGCGCGATGGGTGCTGCGTTTGCTCACTCCGGACAACAAGCGCAACCATGAGACCACTTCAGAGCAGTGTTTGGCGCTGTTTGAGGGCAATCCGAAGGAGTTTCTACGTCGTTTCGTGACCGTCGACGAAACGTGGATCCACTGATACACACCAGAGACCAAGGAACAGTCGAAACAGTGGACTTCACCCGGCGAACGTGCTCCGAAGAAGGCGAAGGCTGTCCTATCGGCCGGAAAGTTGATGGCCACAGTTTTCTGGGATTCACACGGTATGATCTACATCGACTACCTGGAGAAGGGCAAAACAATCACAAGGCTCTACTATGCCGAATTATTGGGCCGATTCGACACCGAATTGCAGAAAAAACAGCCCCATTTGGCGAAGAAAAAAGTGCTCTTCCACCATGACAACGCACCGGCTCACACCTCCGCCGTCGCCACGGCCACATTGGTCGAATTGGGCAACGAACTGCTGCCTCATCCACCGTATTCTCCAGATTTGGCCCCGTGCGACTTCTTTTTGTTTCCAAACTTGAAAAAGTCACTCGCCGGGCAGAAATTTGAGTCGAATGAGGAGGTTATCGCCGCCACGGAGGCCTACTTTACAGACCTCCAGAAAACATATTTTTCAGACGGGTTAAAGAAGTTGGAGCATCGCTGGGTCACGTGTATCGAGCTAAAAGGAGACTATGTTGAGAAATAAATTACCACTTTTCCAAAATTTTCGTTTTTCTTATGTACGCTAATTACTTATCGGACCGCCCTTGTATGTAGTTTGCCGACGCAAATTTCATATTGTTAGAAAATGAGTTGTGTACGTTATTCTAATATTGTTATAATCTATATTATAGATATCAACAAGCAAACCTTTAGGTAAGAAAATTTAGAATAAAATC
This sequence comes from Diaprepes abbreviatus, assembly GCA_034092305.1. Lineage (NCBI taxonomy): Eukaryota > Metazoa > Arthropoda > Insecta > Coleoptera > Curculionidae > Diaprepes > Diaprepes abbreviatus. The sequence goes on from JASJET010000129.1 coordinate 9,832,041, forward strand.
CACAGAACCGGCAAGAAGGATAGTTATTTCCGAGAAATAAAAAAATTTTACATTTCGCTGGTAATAACTTTACTTATTAAATTCTTAGTACTAAACCTGATAATGAATCTGAATGTAAATTCTCGAAATCGATCAGACTAGAAAGCAGAGAAACATAAAAATAATAAAATGATTATTCCCATTTAAAATCATCTCTTCAATAATAGTTCTATTTTTGGAAGCATTCGTTTTATTTTAATTAACATTAGTACACAAGCAACAAAAATAAAACTAACATGAATAAAAAGTTCAGTTAATTTTAAACCCAGAAAAATAATTGGACTTTAATTAAGAATAGTTAACTAAAAGCAAAATTAATGTTTCCTCAACAATAAATGTGTCATTACGATTAGATTAAATGGGTATGAAAATCATTGAACCAATAAAAAAACTAATTAGAGTGATATACCTATTTTATTTTAGTAACGCGGTATTTTGAACCAATGAAAAACTAATTAAAGTGATTTGTTTTATTTTAGTAACACGGTTTTTTCTATTAAAATTTTGATTTAAATTGAAAGTGGATTATACATATGTTAGCCTAAAAAATTAACTACTGTTAAAACCAACAACGCTTATGTGTAAAGCAATGATGAATTTATAAATAGAAATATGAATATCATTAAAAACCGTGGTTTTATATCCAAATTGCCAGACAGAATGTACCATTGATTCAATTGGTTCCTCTTTAAGGATCCTGTATTTATGATGATATTGTTCTTATTTAAATATACAAATACAGTCAGTAGCTCTTTAGCAATTATTTTCCAAAAAAAAGGGCAAGACAACAAAGATTGCAAAAAAGATAACTGGTGTAGCCATTCCAAAATAATCAGTGGACAAATATAGAAAAATATATATGACGATCGAATTCTTATCAGAAGTCAGTTACTGAGTACATGTTATCAGATATAGTATTTCTTCTCTCTATAAATATGTGTTCTTAATTATGTTAAATAAACAAAACCTAAGATTTTTCTTAACGTAGTACTCAAAATACGTTTTTCATAATTTCTGAAATATGTTCAATCATTTCTAGTTGGAACTTTAAAAAATTTTTCTGATTGTGGAACATCTCGAAAATATATTTTGAAAACTTTAATTTTTGATTCGATTTGATTTGATTCGATTTAAAACTGACGTAAATATAAGCCCAAATCTTTCTGCGCAATTGTTAGAGGCAATTAAGAAGAGTTAACTGGTAGTTGTGCGCAGAACAAAAGACATCCCATACACCTATATGGATGAAATCCTTATATTTGTATTACCAAAATGTAAGTAATTTCTTGATATAACTGATATTATGTATTTAAAGGAAAACATAAATTATTTATCTAACCAGGAAGTTACCTCAACCCGACTCATTGATTTTTATGATTTTTAACTAAGTTTAAGAGCGTGAAAAAGTAAGGGTATACTTTTTGTATGCTCTTGGAAATTTAATAGGTGAAAATCACCCTCAAAATTAACCACAGAAAATGGATTTTTGAATATATCTCGTGTTCAACTTGTCATTTTTCAATGAAACAAATTAGAAGTAATTCAATATAAAAGAAAAAAGATGTCAGATGTAGCATCAACTATAGGGATTGCAATCCCTATCTTTTATTTTCAAAAATAAATCCTTTTTACACTAATTTCTAACCCGAAATCGTTGAATTTTGACTGTGTCATAGAGCATAACAAAATAAGTGATACACATATTTTTTGTCTGCTCTTAAGTGTATTTGGGGATTGAAAATCTCCCTTAAAGTATTACCCACAAAACTCAATTTTTAAATATCTCGGATTTGATATATTATTTTTCAATAAAACAAAAAGAAATAATTCCCTTATAAAATATTTCAGATAAAGTTTTAGTCATAGCGGTTGCAACCGTTATTTGTTTTTTTCAAAAATCTATCATTTTTATTAGACTTCTTTTTCTCACGAAAATTACAAAACGAGCTGAAAATATTTAGAAAAAATGTGGTAGTTAACAAAATTAGTAATTCAAACTTGCTGTATTTGGACGGTCTTTTTAAATCCTTCTTTATAATGTAGGGGCCAGGGATTCACCCAATTTTTTGCGGGGATAAGATTGTTATAAACAAATAATTGTTTAAACCTTTAAAAATGCAATTTTCGCAACCAACTGTTGGGTCGAATTTTTTGAGTGATTTTAAGCAAAAATGACAGAAAACTTTTACTGCAGGCTTATTTCGGTTATGATGTATGAAGTATCGGCGCTTGGTCGCGCGGAACGTCTGCAATTAGGCTTCCCTCCTCACTCCACAGGGGAAGGCGCATATATGTGAGCGCTCGAAAACCATTTGTTTATAACCTAAATAAACAAATAAGACGTAACTTTTTCGGATGGCATTTAATTGTAACTTGTAGACGCTGATTCAAACTTTCTACTGCTGTCAAGAAAATTGAAAAAAGTTCCTTAAGTCAAAAGTTAATAGCATTCAAAAATCGCAAAATCACATTTTTTAATTATCTCGGAACCTAAGCATCGTACGTGAAAGTTAGTAAGCACCTTTTTTGCTTAAAATCACTCAAAGAATACGATCCAATGGGTTTTGCAAAACTTACATTTTTAAAAGTTTAAACAATTGTTTGTTTATCACTATCCCCACCCGGACGAAATTTCGCACTAAGAATTATGGTTCAGAGACTCAAAATACATAAGAAAAACTTGGGTGGGCCCATATAAATTAAATCGAACACTGCGGACCCCCTGGCACCCACAATATTAGCAACTTAATATATCCCTATAAATCTTTTATCACCTCAAAAACCTAGGTAATTACCAAGAGAGTGATATTTGGGGTCGCTGATTATGAATTCGGATTCCGATTTGGTAAGCTGGTGTTTGAAAGAGTGCAACTTGACTTTGAAATTAACTGATGGATTACTCTAAAGACCAAAGTCTAGGTTACTGTATCCCCCTTCGAATCCTACAACTTTTGTGTGGACAAATTTTCTCAAAAAGGCATTTCAGAATAGATATTTGTATGTTTTGATTAAAATGACAGCAAATTTGAGATCCCATATACCACTTAAAATGACTGTTGCATCCCTAGGTATTTATTTAACTCCTTGTGCTAATAAAAGGGGTAGTTGAAGTTACTTAAAGGTATTTTAGAGAAAAACTTCGAAACAGAGCAAGTTATTTCTTTAAATTTTGATTAATAATAATATTATCAGTTCGTTTTATGACTTTCGTGATAGAAATACGTCTAAAAAATAAATTTTAAAAAATAATAAATAGAGGTTAAAATTACATTTATGTGACATATTTTATAAGAAATAATTTCCATTTTGTCTTACTGATAAATAAAAATTTGAACCCGAAATATTCTCAAAAATCCATTTTCGGGAGTTAGTTTTGCGGGTGATCTTCATCCCTTAAATTCACTTAAGAGCAGATAAAAAACCCGTAACTCTTATTTTTTCACGCTATACCACATAGTTAAAAATCATCGAAATCGGTGAAATCAGGTTAGAAATAAGTTTAAAAAAGTCTTTTTGAAAATAAAAGATCGAGGATGCAATCCCTACGGTTAAAATTACATCTGACATCTTTGCTCTTTTATAAAGAATAATTTCCAATTTGTTTCATTGAAAATAACAAGTTGACTCAATATATATTCAAAAATTCATTCTCGGGAGTAAAAATTGAAAATGATTTTCATTTAATGCCCAACAAAAAAATATACGTATCTCTTATATTTTTTCACGTCCCACAACGTCGTCAAAAACCCTCGAAATCGGTTAGTTCAGGTTAGAGTACCTTGTAAGTGCAAATTCATTTTAAATTTAATCGAGTTTTTCTCTCATAACGTACTCTTCGAAACCAATTTCTTAAAAACTATTGAAATTATTATGTTTCAATTTTGTAAACTTCTAAATATAGAAATGCTGTCGGAGATTCCAGGATTTTGAAGACATTCTTCTTAATTTTTTTTAATAGACACAGGCTTTTGAACTTAGACCTCCGACATTTTGACTTAAATTAAAATTTTGAAACACAAGGAACAAATTTAATAAATCACAGAAATTTTCTTCGCTTTTTTTATGAGTTCATGTGAACTTAATTGCCGCTCCATGATCACCACGAAATACATTCCTAAAACTATGTTTTGGAAGTCTTACTTGCACTACTACTAATATTCAATAAAAAATTTTATATATTATTAAAAGTATATGCTCTAAAATAAATATTTTACCGAATATTTAGTAATTAAAAATGCCAATAGGGACCTTAGTTATTAAATAATAACTGTACATGAGCTTATAAGTAAAAAAATTCAATATAAAAAAATTGTTTCGGAATGAGAAAACTTATTAAATTTAGTAACTTTCGTCATTGGAAGGAGATATAAAAAAATGTTTTCGAGTTAAACTTTTAAAAATATGTATTACATTTTCGTTTCATTATATTCTAATTAAAAACAACATTCGCGCGATGTTCAACATAACTAAAGTTAAAGTCAAGTTGTTTAGATGATGTATTTTTATTTTTATTACCACACATGAAAAAACAAAGACATTATTTTTAAAACCAGAACGTACTTCAAAATGCACATGTTTTTCCTTCTTAGATTTTGGCATCGAATAGCTAGACTCATTTTCATACTCATTACTGTAACCATTACTAATAATACTTTGTTCAGTCCTTTCAGTCCTTTCAAATCTCGTTTCAGTGGTTTCAGACTTGTTTTCAGTCGAAAACTCTTCTTTTTTTCGGGTTATCGTACATATTTCACCACCCAAGAACATTATTGACGCAATAATCCGTACAACCTTGTTTTTAAACTGGCATGCATTCAAATTTTTCGTGAATTATCAAAAAAATGAGAGGAATGTTGCAAACACTCTTAGTTAGCAATTAGTTTTTATAAGCACCATAAATTTTATCAAAATTGGATATTTTTTTGGCACAAATTTTTGGGCGATAAAAAAAAATACACGCACTTTGATCAAAGCACTGTAAATTTAAATGTTTTTAGTTTCAATATTCTTGGCAAATGCAACTTGATAAAAAGCAAGTTATTCGAGATGGTATATTTGATACTCGGAAAATCCCACTGACAATCAAAAGAAAATTATTATTTTCTCACCAGAGTCGCGTTTTTACAGACCAGATAGATCGCGCGCGTTTAAAGTTTTGGCTGTTCATTTCGGATCGAGGAGCCATGTGTTGCGCATTTTGTTTGTATTAGTTTTGGTTATGATGTAATTGACCGATGTTTATAGATTTTCCTTGATTTTTCATTCGGAATAATAAATACGTTTGTGTTTATTGTTTCAAAAAGGATTGAAAAGTCTAATAAAAATTTTTATTCATCTGTGTTTTATTTTTCATAAACGATCTTCTAAACAAAAAAGAAATTAAAGAAAAAAACAGATTTATGTAAAAGTTTGCTTGATAAAAGTACACTAAAAAGTAAAAAATAAATTAACAACTGTTTTATAGTACAATAGATTTAACTATTACACTTTATGAAATTTGATACCGCAGAGTGGCGTATTTGGGACTTTTTTGAACAAAATTCTAGCAAATACTCAATTATAATGAAATTTTATGATTTATTTTATATGTTCGTACATAGATTTTAGTTCTATTCGTAGAACCATCAGAAATTAGTCAAGGCCAATCCCATAGCTGAAAAACAGTCAGCAAACTGTCACCTGACTGTTTTTGTAAATTCTGGTTAGCGCTGGCTGGTTTATGATTTCTCTATACGTAGGTTCAATCTACAAAAATGTCCTAAACAAAATGAAAATTATATATCAAGCAAAATAAAGATTATATAATAAACAAAATAAAAATTATTTCCTATTACTTTCTTATTATTATTTAGGCCATTAGCCTGTAAATTCCTCTTCCCAGCTTAATTGTCGGTGGGTAGATATAGATGTTCATGGCTCTCTCCAGCATTTAGATGATCTACCTAGAGGTAAACGTGTTTGCGGAATTCTTCCTGATGTCATTTTTATTACCTTACTTGTATTCATCCTATTAATGTGCTCATTCCAGGCTCTTCTCTGTTATCCTCTCCTTCTAACTACGTCATACACTGGGTATTCATTTCTACTGTCATTTACCTTCTCTTGATGTATATCCTAATATACTTCTAAGTATTTTCATCTCCATTTTTCGTAATATATTTTTTATACGCCCTAGCTTATATAGCATAGACCTTTACAAGCCTCGCCTCGTGTATATTTTATAGATCTTGGGATTCGTTTCTATTCTTTTTTCCCTTCTCTTGATGTATATCCCAATTTACTTCTAAGTGTTTTCATCTCCGTTTTTCGTAAGATATTTTTTATCCGCTCTAACTTATAAAGCATAGACATTCACAAGCATGTATATTATATAGATTTTGGTCTTAGCTTTTTCGTCATCAACCTGTTTCTTCAAATAGTGTCTTGGGAGGCAGCTGCGATTCTGTTATCTTCATTTGTTTGAAAACCGAGTTCTGTTATTCATATTCAGAAGTAATTAATTTCCATGACTTGTTCTAGATTTTATTATTGAAGAACGAGCTTGCGTCTTACTAATTTCTTGGCTATAACTATTACTATTTTTATTTTTCAACTCTGATTACTATATCGTCAGCAAAATATATTACTTTTATCTTACCTATTGAAAGTATGTAAGCTTCCTCTGGGTTTCTGATATGATTTGTTATTTTCCCCATAGTGTTGCTAAATAATACTGGACTTATCGAGTCACCTTGTTTGATTCCTGTAGGCACTGGGAATGCTTCTGTTATTCTTCCATTTATTTATACGCTCGTGGATGTGCTAATATGGCATTGCTATGCGTGTACATCTCGATCTCTCTTAAGATAGTAACACCGTTTAGACTCTTTTTTGGCAGAATTATAAATCATAACTCATTTAATTGCTAGTTTTACATACTCTATTGATTTTTCTACGATTTGTCGTATTATGTAGATATCATCACGTTGATATGATTTGTCTAAAGTCTCGTTGTTTATCCGGTAACCCTACATAAATGCCGATGGTTGATGATATAGTTCTGACAAATAGTTTCATTACTGAACTAAGCAACTATAGTTTTTATGATATTTTTGTCTCCTTCTTTCAACGTTGGTATCGTTATGCTCTCCTTACAATTAATTGATAACTCGTTTTTTGATAAATTTTGTTATAGAGCTTCGTTAATTCTTCCAGTTTATTTCTTCGTACTTTATCGTTGGTCCCAGATACTTTTCTATGCTCTTATTTTTTAAATCTTTTATAATTCTTTCCACTGTTGTTTTTGTTGACATCGGTGGTTCTTTAATTGCGTCTTTTTCCTCTTCGTCTCAGGATATCTAGTTATCTGCATAAAATCCCTAAAAGTATCGCTCTCACTCTGTTTTGCTATTTTGTTGTTTTTGTGCGTATTTTATTTCCGATTTTCTTCTTCTCAATATTCTCCATACAGGTTGTTTTCCAATTTCAATGTAAATATTTTCCAATAAAAATGTTTAATATTCATAATTTCTGTGTTGACTCTATTTCGTAAATCTATATATAAATTTCTCGTTTATGCTTTCCTATCGGTCTTATATTTTATTTAAATATTTAGTTTTTTTTTAAATACGAGTATCTGTTATATACCATAAATTATATTTTACTTGTTTGTTTGTTCTTGTTTCTCTGGATTTATTAACAGCATTTATGATGCTTGTTTTTATTTTTATAATATTATTTTTAAGCTAGAAATGTGTGCAAACCTTTCTTTTGTTTCTCGGTCTTTAGTAGACTACAAAGTTTATTTTGGGGTAGCTCTCGTTTTTATATGTTCAGGCGCAGTGTGCATAGGACTAAGAAGTGGTCTGTTCCTATTTATGTAAGGGTAACTTAACCTAAAACAGTGTATAATTCATGGATTTGATGGGTTTTAATGAAACTCTTTTTGAAATACTAGTGAACACTTTCGCTGAGGTTGCTGTGGGAATCGTGTACGGTTAGACTAAACTGAAAAAAGTGGTCGAAAGTGTAAATATAAAACAATGGGGAGTCGATTTCTTTTAAAATCGAACTTCTAGTTATGATAAAACCTTTTCAGAATTTTTGCATATTTTCATTTAAAACGGTGAAAATATCCTTAGTGCAGGAAATAATGGGAACAAATGTATATAATACAAAGGCCAGCTTTGTGCAGTTTGAAATTCAGTAAAAGATCATCAGTTGACAGAAACATTTATCCATTCTGGAACTTTTTAAAGCAAGAGCATCTTTGTTTTCCAAATCAGAACAAAATCATCGTTATTTTTCGCATAACTTTTCAAGATCAAATCAATGGAACTTTCTGTGTGATTGTCACAAGTATTTTTTTCACAAAGACGTTAATCTGAGAAAATAGAGTAAGAGTTAGTAATAGATCCAATGTAAAAGTAAGCTATAAAAAAGGGACATTTAGGGAAATCCAAGGAATGATTAAAAAATAGTAAAATAAAGCCAAAAATAGAAATTCAAATTAGGTAATTTTAAAACTTTTGAGTCCACCCTTGTGTTCGTAAAATGATAAAGTTAGCAATTTAAAAAAATCTAGAAAAAGTGTAATGAAGCCCCTAGTAAAAATAAGTTATTACTAGTGATTAACTTTATTGCCGAAGGAAAAATGTACTACTTCAGCGCCTGGTGTATTTTAGAAGCCAGCTTCTAGTAAAAATTTTATTTTTATATCGCATTACGCAAATTATAAATTTATTGTTTACTTATTATTTTAGTTCAACGTTTTCCTTTTAAAAATCTTATTCAGAAAAATGATTTTTTCCAGAATGCTTTTATACCCACAACGAAAAGTATATTCAGATTCTCAACTTTCAATTTCGAAAAATTATGTAAATGAACGAAACTTGTATCTATTTCAAAATTTGGCATATTTTACTTAAACAAAATATTCGATACATGTTACTGGAATACTTTAAGTTAAAAATTATTATGGTTTCATCAACTAAAATAAATTTACAATCACATAATCTGCTCCATGATTTTTCTATGCCAACAATACATTATAATTTAAAACATGTTTTTACTTTTCTTGATATTTATTATTACGAGATAAAATGTTTTGTTGAGAATGAATTTAATGAAAATCTCTATTACCGTTAAGTTTGATTAAGATTAAAGCTTTCTAAGACTTTTTATTTTATTTGGAGAAGGCAAACGCCCACTAGAAGTTAACAATTAAAAATACGTACTGACGCAAACAGGAAAAAAATCGAAATTTGGTATTACAGAACATGCCCATTTGTCTGAAGCTATATCAATTTATATGAAATTGTTACTAGATTCAGTGTTAAGAAGCAATTTTTTGGTCATATACTGGGTTGTGAAATGAAACCACTCGCCTCAATGAACGTAGCCCGTACGTAAGCTTATAAACAAGACCTTAAGTTTATCGTCATCACGAAAGTCTGACGACCATATTTTAATCAATTATTAACAATATCTACTACTTTCAACCAATAAAAGTGACATTAGTCATGATGAATACCATTCCCAAAATTTATTTGCCTAGAAAATGATTTTATTTTTTACAATTAGCTTCTGGACTATTAAATTTAATTGGGCGGAACTATATGAATGTTCTAAAATTTAATTTACATGAAAGAAATATTTTATAAAAATTATAAATTTTCTTCACTGTCAACTAGAACTGCTAGAAGGCGCCAGGTGACATTACAAGAGTACCTCAGTACCACTGGCGTAAATAACGGCGCAACAGACCCCGCGATGCGGGGGGACGCAACCAATCCAGGTGCGCCCTCAAGTCGCTTGAATGAATGAATTTGGAGGATCAAGGCGGGTGCAAAATGGTAGGATGCATTCAAAAATCTGCGGGGGGGGGGGCACATACTCTTAGTTACGCTACTGCGCAGTACATGCTAAATGCTCAACTCAATTAGGCAATATATCATACGTAGCTGCCTCTGTCACAAAGTATTCCTTATCTTAAAAATTGTTTGTTTATAAAATTTATTTGAGTATTTTGCACGCTATTTAGCTTTAAACTGTAGCAATGCAGCTTTTTAACGCTTCATAAGTTTAAACTCTAGTGAGAACCCAAATAAATAATGAATAATAAGTGTAAAATTTATTAATTTAATATCGGAGGTAAAGTATCCCCAAGCTTTTATGTAATAATTGTTGGAGACAACATTTTAAAGACTTCAATTCAAAAATATATGTTTTTGATCTTGTATAATCTAGTAGATTTAATAATTACTGTTCTTTTTTCGGCCGAACCCAATAAATTAGTAAAGAAATCTTCATTTTAATGTTCCCCGTTTATTTGTATTAATAGCTTCATACCACTGGAATCAAAACTAACCCAAACCTGTTTAATTAATTTATTTATTTGCGGATAGATGACTGCAATGACACACTAATTGATTGGGCCAACTTGACAAATCAACTATAAACTAATTAACATTGTTAAAATAGTTTTTTAAATAAAAAAAAAACACAACGTACATAAATCGAAATGGACGTGACAACGTCGCGAGACTTTTTAATATTTTACTAATTCCCTTCTTTTGAAAAGATGTGTAAATTTATAGAATTTCAGCATCGGTTATCGCTTATATTTAAATTCGATTTAAAATCAAAAATATATATGCCAAAGTTTTTTAATGTATTCGGGAAAACTGATGGACATTTGGAGCATTTACTTTAATAAAAATAATAACGATGTCTTTCTTTAAGTGGCGCTGATTGTTCCAAAAGCGTTATGATGTAAAAAAACAGTGATTTAAATTCTGACAATAAATGACAAATTGAGTAAGTTTTCCCTAATTTAACAAAAAAAAACTTACCCAATTTGTCATTTACTATATCTATATCTATTTATATATATATATATATATATATATATATATATATATATATATATATATATATATATATATATATATATATATATATATATATATATATATATATATAATGAGGTATTTCTTATTTATTTCTTGGGCCTTTATTAAAATATATTTTATTTGTTTGTTTTTCCTGGGATTATGGTCCGTTAAAAAATGGAATGAAAATATAATGGTGGTGTTTTGGTAATTTTTTTAATTTTTTTTCCCTTGGTCAGAATGTTTGTAGCTTGAACAATGATTCAGGAACAACACTGCACTTACATGTATATATTTATGTAATATGTAATATACAGAAAATACAACACCACCATTACATTTTCATTCCATTTTTTAACGAACCATAATCCCAGGAAAAACAAACAAATAAAATATATATTTATATATATATATATATATATATATATATATATATATATATATATATATATATATATATATATATATGTACCGCGATTGCTCATGAATTGCGACTGTGGCAGGGGCGGATCCAGCCTCTCTCTCTTCGAGTGAGGAAGGCGATATCACAAAACTACATTATGACAAGCAAAAGCAAGTGTCAGCGACATTGACGTCTACTTTTCTGAATGCGAAGCTTTTGTAGGAGAAAGAGCGATCTCGCTGGTTTAATTTTATTATAATTTTATAATAATTCAACATTTTATTTATTTAACAGAGGAAAACTACTCTATTTCCAAAAAAAAAAACTTTAACAAATTAATCAGACAAAACTTAAATTCCGCGTCTAGCAGTTATCGAAAATAGTCCCACGTTGTCAATCTTTAGGAAAATTTGAAATGTTCTGATCTATTTTTTGCGGACATGGTTGCATTTTGGACATACGAGGTGTGTTCAGAAAATAACGGGAAGTTTCATTTTTTGAAAAAAATATTTATTCATTCGTCTACTATACTGTTGTCGCCTTCAAAATAGTCCCCATTAGATTTTATGCACTTGTGCCAGCCCTTCTTCCATTCCTCTAAACACTTTTCAAACTTAATCTTTGGGATAGCCTTTAGCTCTTTCAACGATGCGCTTTTAATGCCATCTATGCTTGTAGAACGACGGCCCTTTAAGGTTCTCTTTATTTTTGGAAATAGCACACGGAGTCATGTGTGGCGAATATGGCGGCTGGGCCATCGTTACAGAATCGTTTTTGGCCAAAAATTCACGAACAAGCAATGAAGTGTGAGCAGGTGCATTATCGTGATGAAAAAGCCATGAATTGTTTTTTTCATAAATCCGGGCGTTTGTTTCGGATTGCTTCATTGTAGGTAGTACTCCTTATTGACCGTTTGATCTCGTGGCAAGAATTCTTGATGCACTATGCCATGAAAATCGAAGAACACAGCGAGTATAACCTTAACGCACTTGTCGAGCCTTTTTCGGTCTTGGCGACACTCGTAAACTCTTGTTTTACTCATAGCAGACTCACCATTGGCCTTTGTTAACATTTCACAGAGTTTGTTAGACTTTATTTCATTTTTTATGCAAAATTTGATACAAATTCTTTGATCCATTTTTAACAAACGAAAATCGCCAAGCTCATAAAAACACATTTAACCTTAGCGGTTGGTACAGACAAAGTAAACAATAAATACAGCTGAAAATTTTATCATATTTTAGGGGCATGTATACCAATATAATAAAAAAATTTGACAATTGGACTCTCCAAACCCGCGAAATTTAAAAATTCACGTTATTTTCTGAACACACCTCGCATATTCTAGAAACTCTTCTAGTCAAAGTAATTTGCCAAATCGTTAGTTATATTTACGAAACTTATTTCTCTAACACTCTGTATTGTGGTTATTTACTCGGAACTTTTCTGAAGCTGATATCGCAATAGTTGTAGAGCTTATTTTTAGATTAGTGCTAGGTGGATTACCATTTTTTCCACCTCATTTTCATAGCTTTTTATTTGTATTCATTTTTATGGTTTTAGTTAACGCCTATGTGTAATTTTCCGGCATTTTCCATAAAATTCATTTTACAAGTTGTTTAATAAAACATCGCCCAAGGTAAAAAAATTTCGAATTGTAGTAACTAGACTAGTCACCGGAAATAAACAATTACCAAGTATTTTTGTAAATGCTTTAAAATAAGTAGGAGTATCTGTGTATAACTTTTTGCCAATCTGTTTAACTTAAAGTTTAAAAATAAATGGTGGAGCAAGTCTAGATTTTATTAAGCAATTTTCCAGTTATTAGTTTTCTTAATGGATATTTAATGTGTGTTATGAGATTAATGAAATATTGTAAAACCAAATTACATCTATGTTACAAATTTTAAAGCAGAAAAAATGATATTGCCACTACGTATATTTCAATAAACATGCAGAATTGAGATATAAAATTTTACAGTTATGGTTTCTATATTGATTTTAATGTAGAGAAGATAATTATTTTTAATAATCAAAAGTATTTATTTATTTTTTACAAGAAGTGAATTGTTATTTACTATATGACTTAGTATTACTCTATTGTTGATTATTACTACTTCGAATTCAATCCAATGATAAACGAAGTTCGAAAGAATGCAATTAAGTACTAGATATCATAGTTCAGGGGGTAGGGTGGGGAGCTGTAAAAATTACATTGTAGATTTTTGATTTCATTTTAGTTTTGGCTATATTTTTTAAAAAGGTACCACATTCTACTTATACCGCTTTCTTTATTTATTTTAGGGCTTCTTCTTTTATTATTTTCCTATTGTTAAGTTTCGTATTTCTATATTCCTTTTTATGCCTAGTTGGGTTTGGCTGGTTGGTTGAAAGGAACTTTTGATAAGTTTCATTAGAATGAGCTCCCCATTTTTAATTCCTGTGAAAATTGGGGCTAAGTAGAGATTTTGAATGACCTGACTTCAGTAAGAGCAGGCTTGAAAAAGGACAGTAGCCGGGAATCAAGTTCTACAGATGGACAGTGAATTACTCACAGCTGCAGGAACGCACTAGCTGTGAAGCTCAAGACCCTATTTTTTTACGCCCTTTATGATAAGACGATCCGGTGACTCTGGACAATTATAGGCCTATATCCCTTCTCTCCCAGTTATACAAAACCTTCATGAAAATCATAACTAGCAGATTGACGAACAAATTCGACACATAGCAACCTGTTGAACAAGCAGGATTCAGAAGGAGATATGGAACATGCGACCACCTGCAAACACTAAAAATATTAATAGAAAAAACCAACCAGTATAATCTGCCTCTGTACATGGACTTTGTTGACTACGAGAAGGCTTTCGACAGCGTAGAACTATGGGCTGTTGAAGAAGCTTTAGTAAATAGCAGAATAGACTCGAGATACAAAAATCTATTGCATAATGTCTATCTAGATGCAACGATGACAGTACAACTTGATGACGAGTTAAAGATGAACCGCATCCCAATCAAAAGAGGAGTAAGACAGGGAGATACAATTTCGCCCAAATTATTTACAATGGCCCTGGAAGACTTGTTCAAATCATTAAATTGAGAAAATAAAGGGATAAACATTAATGGTAGATTCCTAAATCATCTGGATATGCAGATGATATACTCTTGATCGCATTCGACTGGGAAGAGCTGCAGTCAATGATAAACGACCTCCATGAAACATCGCTCCAACGAGGATTAAAGATGAATCTCAGAAAAACAAAAGTAATGTCAAAACTCAGAGGAACAATAAGTTATAACAGTAAATGCAACCGAAATAGAACAGGTGAATGAATATATATATATATATATATATATATATATATATATATATATATATATATATATATATATATATATATATATATATATATATATACTTAGGCCAGGCTATAAGAGCGAGTAAGGACAACCAGATAGCCGAAATAACACGAAGAACTCGATTGGGACGGACGGCGTTCGGAAAACTCTCCTATGTTTTGAAGAATCAGAAAATTCCCTTATACTTAAGAACCAAAGTATTTGATTGTTTTATATTGCCAGTTCTGACATACGGAGCGCAGACGTGGACCTTTACAAAATCAAATTTGGACAGAATCCGCAAAACTCAAAGGGCTATGGAACGACACATGTTAGAAATATCACTCAGAGATAAAAAACGAAATAAGTGGATAAGAAGAAAATCCAAAGCAGTTGACGCTGTAGAAATAGCAGCATCACTAAAATGGAATGGGGCAGGCCATGACGAGCGAATAAAAGACAACCGTTGGAATTCAGAAATTGGAAAATGGCGCCCATATGAAGGGAAAAGATCCAGAGGCAGGCCACAGATGAGTTGGAAGGATGACATAGTCAGACATGCCGGCTTGACGTGGCAAAGAAGAGCCCAGAATAGAGAGATTTGGAAACAAATAGGGGAGGCCTATATCCAGTTTTGGAAGGATGAAAACTAGGCTAAAATGAAAAATGAATGATATATTTTAGATATTGTAGATGACACTTCTTAAATGAATAGTCAAAAATTCTATCAGCCCAGTTTAATACGTAGAAAATAATAGTACATGAAGTTCTTCAAGAGCAACTGTTATATCCATATCATTTAAAAACACTACATCAACTGATTCCTGAACATTACCCCTGTAGAATGTAGTATGTAAACTGGCTATTAGATTTACCAAAAATTGTATCATAAATTTACACAACTCACATGTATGGACTGATGAAAATCTTCATGCAACTATTGTTCCGCATCATCAACATCAGTTCCAATCAAAAAATATCTGGACAGGAATTTTGTGATTGGACCATTCATATTATTAGCATGACTGAATGGAGAACTTTATTTGGAATTCGTCCAGAACGCTTTTCACGATTTGGTAGAGCACTACCTGCCGAAACATGTACTACATGCACGATGGTGTACCATCTCATCTCAGCGTTACTGTGTGGGAGCACCTGAATAACGTCTATCCAAACGATTGAATAGGTACAGGAGGACCTATTGCCTAGCCTCTTCAATCTCCCGACCTGACGCCATTGGATTTTTACCTGTGGGGACACCTTAAAACCTTGGTGTATTCCACTCCGGTTCGTAGTAGGGAGGAAATTCTACGGAGAATCACATTTCATTGTGATTAAGAAAGTTAGGGAACTAACAGTGTAAATTAAATAACGTTTTTTCGAGAACGGTTAGGATTAGTGACATGAATGAAGAGTACTTCATTTTTAGTCAATAATTAAAGGTATGCAATAAACGTTGTCCAAAGTTTTTATCATACAAGGTGTAAAAAATAGGTTCATGAGTGTCGCAGCTAATCCGTCCGTGCGGCTGTGAGTAATTCACAACACTTTCTTGGATAGTAATTTGAATGGTCTTACCTGATATACATCGTATTAAGAAAAATATACCTGGTGGTTCAATAATTATGTGTAAAAAACTTGATTTAATTGCAGCGCTTTAGGAGCTCATATCTCCGAAGAAGAGGCCTACACGAAAAAAGTTTATATGAACTTGTAGCATTCCTGTCACGTGTTTTTTTTTTCATATCCTGTACAGATTAATAAAGAACAGTTATGGTAATAACTGAAATAAATTAAAAATTATAATTTTTTTTAAATAAAACTTGTAACTTACCAATCCAACTTTAAACACTCTTTTAGTCAAACTAGTCAGGAATTCTCGCTTGCCGGGATCATTTCTATCAGAAGGTTTAAATCCTCTTGACTCAATCACTTCAGTGATGCTGTGACTCTTCTGCAGTTGTCCGAAAGGCCTAGAAGGCCATTGGCTGCTCGGGGTAGAAGGCAAAGAGGAGGGAAGGAATTTTGAGCTGCTGGCACTTTTAGTCACGGCATATGATTTTTTAGTGACGGAATAGGAAGAAGAATTTTGATTTGATTTGGAATCAACTACTTTTGATATTAGTCGCATTGTTATTATTTATTTTTTTACTTAATATTTTTAAATATTCATTGTCCAATTTGATCTGGGATGGGAAATATTAATAGTTTTTTAGTAATGAAATAAAGTGCATTTTTGGGAATTAACTTAGTAGTGACACGATAATACCTAGAAATTTTTTAGTTTCAAAACCTGATATAAACATTTAACTCAGCATATTTTATTTATTTTGATCCGGTAATTATAATACAGTTATTCTATTTATTTATTAGCAAATAGAGGGTGATTTTCAAAAAATTCATTATTTTGAAGTTTGAGCCGTCTTATAGAGGATGATTCTCCTGGAACTTTGTCGATCGAATATGGGAAAACCATAACTAGTGTTGTGGAACATAACATCTCACCACCGCTTTCCGGCAAAACTGGACTTAAATAGAGGTCCAAGTTTGTGGAAAGTACAAGGATGTCTGGGAAAGATACCGGTGGATCCCACTGATGAGTCCACCACCGGTAACGGGACGAAACATCCATACATTTACTACGGTGGTCGAAAATAGATCGCTAGTTACATGTCCCTACCACCAGGGGCATTGCTAATTACGACAGTAGGAAGAATCTGAAAATTTGATAGTGTAAAAACGTGCATGGAGGACAGCCGGCTAAAATATTTTCAAGATGGCGGTTCTTCTGGTTATATCGGAAGTAGATGTCAACTTGCTTATTTTAAATAGAACATCCTATATATTATTGCATTTTTGATTTCTATGCAAAAATTCTAGACATATTCTACATGTTCTATATTTAAGTCTCACCGTTTTGGACATTTTTAAATTTTTATATCAAAAATGGCGTTTCCGGATAAAAACTTAACTATAAATCTTTCCTATAAGGAAGTCTTTATTATTTAATTTGAGTTAGTTTTCTTGTAGATGAAGATCGAATTTAGTATTCTTTTTATGATATTTTGAAAATTATTAGTAGAGTGGTCAAAAAATAAGAAAAAAAATTATATTTAAAGAACGTCAATTTTATCAAATAGAAAACACCTATTTTTATACTTTTATCATATTAAGCATTAAAAATAAGGGTAACTTTGTATAAGATTATCTATTATAAAAATTTATAGTTTTCAAAATATTGGCAATTCAACATTTTTCTATTGTAAAAATGCTATATAGCTTTTAAGTTTTATTAGTTGGCCATGACGGGGAAGCGTGGCGAAAATAAAACAATTGAACCCTACAGAATTGTCACTATTTCTTGCCATTTGACATTCATTAATAATAATCATGCCGGGGCAATTAAATTACACACGCAGAGATTATTTAAACTTATTTATTATTTATGGAGAATGTGATAAAGTTATTTCAACCACAAACGATACATTCGCGATCCAATATCCGCAGAAACAGAAAACAACACCACCAACTTAGAGAACTTTGGATCCATAAAAGCAAAAAGAAATAGAAATAAACTAGTTGTTAATAATGAAGATATTGAAACTAAAATTTTAGGATATTTCGCCGGATATTCGACAATATCTACAAGGCAAGTAACATTAGAGTCTGAATTATCTCAAACATCACTTTTAAGGATTTTATGGAAACACAGTTTTCATCCCCATGTATAGTATAACATTTAAAAGGCACTGATTTTCCACGAAGAATAGAGTTCTGGCAATATATTTTACTTCGATCACAAGAAAATGTTGTTTTTTTTTGGATAATATTATTTGGTCGGACGAGGCCAAATTAAAAAAAAAATGGATTGTTTAATCGACGCAATTCCTATCATTGGAGAGACTCAAACGTACATCCATTTAAAGAATTAAATTTTCAAGAGTCTTGACAGATTAACGTGTATTGTGCTATAAGAAATGACGGCGTCGTCGCCGTAGAATTCTACCAAGATAATCTGAATGGTAAGTTGGTCATTTTTGAAGACTTCTAGATACAAAATACGTTTTTTAACTTATAGGTGAGCGCTACTTCAACATCTTGAGAAATTTGGAAGTGAACTATTTAGATAACTTCCGCAGGCTGACCATAGAAATCTATTACCAACTTGATGAGGCGCCTCGACATAATAGTCATTTAGTTAATAATCATCTGCAAAACTTGTTCTATGATCAATGGATAGCGAAGAATGGGCCTCATCTTTGGCCACCTGGCTCTCCCGACCTAACCGTACTTGTTTTTTTTTATTTAGGGGACAATCAAAAATAAAGTATGCAACACTGCATTAACCACTATGGAAGATTACACGCAACGCATCAGAATAGCATTTGAAGAACTTAATCCTCAGTCAATAAGAAGAGCCACCCATCAAGAGTTCCTGCTTAAGTGTGAAAAATGTTTGAAAGTTCAAGGACGTCAATTTGAACATTTACTCAAAAAATGTTCTTACTTTATTTCATTAATAACTGTTTTATTGCTATTTCTTTTAACTTTTATAGATCCAGAGTTCTTAAAGTTTTTTATAATCTTTTTAACAGTTGGTAGAGTTGGTTTCTGTTTCTTCGGATATCGGATCGCGATTCTTCTTGAAATGACTCTATCACATTCTCCATCAATAATAAATAAGTTTAAATAATCTTCGTGCGTGTAATTTAATCGTTCCGGCATGATTATTAATCTTCTCCTTCAGGTGCCATCTCCTATCGGAGGTTGGATATCATCATTGCCACTCTCACTCTATTTGCCGCTACTCGAAAAAGTTCTACTAAGCTACAATTGAACCACTCTCTCAAATTTCTCAACCATGAAATTCTTCTTCTTCCGATATTTTTTCTTCCTTCTATTTTACCCTGCATAATCAATCTAAGCAACTCGTATCGCTGGCGTCTCATTATATGTCCAAGATATTGCAGTTTCTTTATTTTTATGTTGTTAATTATTTCATAGTTTTTGTCCATCGCTAGCAATACTTCTACGTTTGTTTTTCTCTCCGTCCAAGATATTCTCAACATCCTTCTGTAACACCACATTTCAAACGCTTGCAGTTTATTTATGTGTTCTTGTTTTAGTGTCCAGCCTTCCAACCCATACTGCAGCACTGAAAATACATAACATCTTAAAATTCTCATTCTTAGTTCTAGAGTGATGTCTCTGCTGCACAGAATGGTTTTCAGTTTTACAAACGCACTTCTTGCCATTTCTATTCTCGTTCTTATTTCTGTTGTTTGTTCATTAAATGCTGTTATCCATGTGCCCAAGTATTTGTATTTTCGCACTTTTTTAAATTCACACCTCGCAACTTTATGCTTGTTTGCATGTTTTGTTTTTTAGTTATTACCATATATTTAGTCTTTTTGGTGTTCACTCTTAATCCGTGTTGCTCGCAAACGTTATTTGTTTCGTTCACTAGTTCTTGGAGTTCTTCAGCGGAGTTAGCTATGATAGCAGTGTCATCTGCAAATCTTATGTTGTTTACAGCTCTTCCGTTTATTATTATTCCCTTACTTTTCGTTAACAGTGCTTCTTCGAAAATCGATTTACTGTACACATTGAATAGTAGTGGTGACAAAATGCATCCTTGTCTCACTCTTCTTCCTATTTCTTTCCTATAATTATTAATAATGAATGTCAAATGGCAAGAAATAGTGACAATTCTCTAGGGTTCGATTGTTTTATTTTCGCCGCGCCTCGCCATCATGACCAACTAATAACAAAACTTAAAAGCCGTATAACATTTTTATAATAGAAAAATGTTGAATTGTCAATATTTTGAAAACTACAAATTTTTAGAATAGACAACCTTTTACAGTTCCCCTTAATTTTTAATGCTTAAAATTATAAAAATAGGTGCTTTCTATTTCAAAAAATTGACTTTTGACGATTTTTTAAATAGAATTTTTATTCTTCTTTTTTGACCACTCTGTATTATCAATTTTCAAAATATCATAAAAAAGCTTCTAAAGTCGATCTTCGTCTACAAGAAAACTAACTCAAATTAAATAATAAAGACTTTCTTGAAATATGTCCAAAACGGTGAGACTTAAGTATAAAACATTATATATGAAATACATCTAGAATTTTACGTAGAAATCAAAAATCTAATAATATATAGGGTATTCTATTCAAGATAAGCAAGTTGACATCCGGTATAACTGAACGTGCCGCCATCTTGAAAATATTTTAGCTGGTTGTCCCCCATTTCCGTTAGTACACTGTCAAATTATCAGATTCTTCCTAATTAGAGTTTTCTCAAAATCAATCGATAAATTTCTCGGAGAATCACCCTGTATATGTAAAAAAATTGGCGCCCTCACAAAATTTTTATTAAATATTTATCGAACATTTATTGATTGCGCAGTGTTTGCGCGCAGAGCTAGATTAATAAATTATTGTGTACAAACAATCGGACCAATAATAACCATTCCTTTGGGTATTTATTTACCGCTTCTTTAAAAAAAAATTTCCCACTTCTTCCACATATTTCCCCATTTTGCAACATAAAATTGAATATTTCGAAAATCGGGGTAGAACAAATCGAAAGCTCGTATATATATATATATATATATATATATATATATATATATATATATATATATATATATATATATATATATATATATATATATTATAGGCCATTTACTCACTTTTTGTGTCTCTAGATAAAACATCTTTTGAGTATAGTTTATTAAGGGTAGTTTCTTTCACGCATCTCGAAATTCAGCAATTTTTTCATTATTTAAAAAAAATATTAGCTATATAAGAAAGAAATTTTGAATTTTATATATTATTAGTTATAAGTTTAAATGCACTAGCAATTTCTAACATAAATTTAAAAGACGAAACGTACACAGGAAGAGAAAGATCTGCTTATAAAATTATTAAAAGTATAGTTAACCCAAATTGCTAATTTGTTTTGAAAATAACAGTTGTCATTTTCTCGAATTTATTTTAGATGCATCCATTTTACGATTTCAAATTTGTAATTTAGGCTTCAAATTATCCACATTTAATGTAAACTTTTGATCTATAAAATTTTATAGAACGTTCTTTCTAATGGGTGCGTTCTGGAAAATGGAAACCTACAAGATTTATATCATAAATAATTTTGTTATGTGAACGAAAACAATTTTATTACGAAACGTTATCTCTACAATCGCAATCAAATTAAGAAAAAACATTGTTGGTCTAAAAATTCTAATGAAATAAAACAGTTTTATCCTTTTCAAATATATCAGATTTTTTTATTAATTTAGTTAAATAAATATATCAATTTTTTCGCAAAATTTGAGTATTTGTTTCCAGAACAAAATTAATTACGTCAATAATCAAATATTGGCCAAATTTTCACTTCTTAGTAAGAATGTAATTGTTGTTCAAAAAGTCCGTGCTGCGTTGATCGCAATAAATGGTAGTCCGATGGGGCTAAGTCCGATGAATACAGCGGGTAGGATATTTAGGAACACAACACAATACCTAATCATTTTTTTTATCATAGTTTACATAAGAAAAACACGGAAAAATGCGAATTTTTTATAAAAAGTAAAAAGAACAACAGCTTGTCTTTTGATTTTTTTTTTTGAGACATGTTTACGATTCAGACAGAAACATGTGATTTCAGAAGGAGGGAATTCAGTGTGTAAATCACACTCTGCAATATTCCACATTGACGTGGATTTTAAATTTCATTAGGATGGAAGGCTTGGTAGTTCAAATGAGATTAAATGTTGTCGTTCCAGTACTATAGCCTCAACTAACCTGAACGAAACTAAAATAGATTTGGTTGCATATTACCATAGAGATACACTATACAGTATGATTTTTTACAGATTTTTTGTATCAAAAAATTTTACTGCGGAAAATGGCACTATATATATAAAAACTTTTTTTAAGACATAAAAATGAAAAAAGACGTTGTATTTTTTTTTGAGGTTATGTGACGATAAAAGTGGCTACAAATATTTTTGTATGGGTACTTTTTGATGT
Source organism: Diaprepes abbreviatus (assembly GCA_034092305.1). Lineage (NCBI taxonomy): Eukaryota > Metazoa > Arthropoda > Insecta > Coleoptera > Curculionidae > Diaprepes > Diaprepes abbreviatus. The sequence continues at coordinate 9,854,730 of JASJET010000129.1, forward strand.
AGAATAACCGGGTGTTTTTCATTTTTTCATTACCAAGGGCGTAGTTTCGACCCTCTTAATCGGCTGGGCCCTTTGGATTAACCTGAAATAACCTAGATAGACCTGACTAAAAGTAAATTAAACTAACCTGGAATAAAAAAATCATTTTAAAAACAAGCGTTTAACAAATGCGGAAAAAGAGAACTTGAACATACTTAAACAATCTTTGATTCCAATATTAAAGGATAGATGAATATAAATGACTATAAATCTATCTTTTAGCTGCCAAAATCTTTAACGCACAACTGCTAGACGGTGTGTTCAATATATCTGTAGCCAATAAAGAAAGCCGGCTTTATGATATTTTAAATACTTTAAATCGAACTTTAAATAATAAAACGGATCTTATTATTGAAATCATTGATTGAAATTTATTTTATATGATTATAATTTATTACATTTTTTAATCTGAAGAATGAAGAAAAAAATATATCTGGCAACTCTGCAGCTCGTTAACTTTGATACACCAATACTTTGATATTGTACGTACATGTAACAGTTGACGCAAATTTATTAGTATAATGATTCAAATAGAGATTCATTTTTGAACATATTTTTATGTCTTAAAAAAAGTTTCTACGATGATTAGAACCGAAGATATCGTCAAAAAACGAAAAAAGCCTTTTTTTGAGGTTATGTGGCGATAAAAGTGGCTACAAATATTTTTGTATGGGTACTTTTTGATGTAGAACAGCCGGGTGTTTTTTATTTTTTTATTACCGAGGGGACAGTTTCGACCCTCAATCGGCTAGACTCTTTAGTTTGTTTTTTTTTTAATTTATTTTTAAAGCTAGTGTTTTTCTTTTTTTTTTTCTAGTTATTTTCACACATTTATCGCTAATTGTATTAATCTCCTTTTTTTATTATTGAAAGCATGAAAAATCTGTCAACGCTTCAAAATAACTTTCATTGTATCCTCAATAATTGGCGTTTCCAAATCTATTTTGCTAAAAAAATATTGAAAATTCCTCAATTTTTTTCTTTTAGTGTCTTTTAAAATTTATACTTTCTGAAATATTTTAAAAAACACTATATTCTATATCCTCATGGTGATATTGTCTCTTAAATATCACAAAACAGATTAGTTAAGATTTGATCTTGGTTTTTAGGCCAACCTAGCTTGCCAAACAATCTATGATTGACATTCCAATTCTGCACGTTTACCCACATTTTAAACTATAATACTAGAATGAGCACGATTAATTGCATTTGAAGTACAAAGTTTTCCATCCTATCGACCTCCAGGAATCCAAGTCAACGTGGCAATAGCGCGTAGTAAATTACACAACAAATGTCCGGCCTATGAAAACACATGTTTCGATTTAAATCGTGGATATACCCCAAAAAAAAAGTTTAAATGACAAGCCAACGTTTTCTGACTTTTTATGAAAAATTCTCATGTGTGCAAATTTTACTAGAAATGGCAAAAATTTGAAGTGATCGAAAATTACAAGTTATGTGAGTGAAAGTGAATTTTTTTTTTGGAAAAACCACGCAAGATAGCGAAAAAAACTTCACATGCGTGTTTTACGACCCAAAAATAGGAAAGATGTAAAAAACCATCGCAAAATTCGTAAAATTCGGTGTTTTTACTTTTCCGAATAATTACCTTTGTTAATATTCAAAAAATTTCTTTTATCAAAATAATAAGTGTAAAACTACAGTAGTAGTTTTAGAATACCCGATATAGAAAGCATTCCCAGTCAAAGCTTGCAAAATAACATGAGGCGGATAACTTAATGTACTGAACTCCATGTATACAGATAACACATGTTCATACAATATATCTTACCTAGGATATGTACCTTAAGCGTAGTAGCTATAAATAAATTTCAATTTAAAGGAGATAAAATTAGCTTTGTCTGCATTATATTTACTCAAGTTTAATGTCAAAATTTTACAAGGTGACTATACCAGATTATTTCCTCTAAAGTTAATAAATTCTCTTCTAAGTAATTGTGATGCTTCTTGTTTTTCTTGAAACTGAAAATATTTTATACGTAATTATAAAGAATGATGACATTTTATGAAAAAATTACCAAATACGGAATATGTGTCTTTGGTGGAGAAAATACAGAGTGGCTTTTCTTTCTATACTGTAGTAATTATGTTAATATTAAAACGGTTTAAGGTTGGACCATATTAGTGAATTTGGGGGTATATTTTTAGATAAACTAGTGGAAAATTAACAAATGCATCATTTAATTATACGGAAGAAAATTTTAGAAAAACGTACTTTACATCACTGAAACATTTTTTTGTTCAGGTTAAAACAAATAATAAAAAATGAAAAATGAAATGACACTATGATTCACCTTGGTATCGTCAATAGGATTCAAAATGGTGGAAAAAATCTCAGAAAAGAAGTGAAAAAAGGGTGACCAAGTCGAAATTCAAGCCAAGCTTTTGGACTCGGAAAGATTCATGCTACTCATACATATTCTATTCTCTATTGATAGTGAATGATAAACATATTTACACAAGCAGGATAAATATTCATAGTTATGTAACTATTTTATACGATGGTGCATTATTTGCAGATTTTTTTTTGTCATTTTTACAATTAATATTTTCATCTTGGTAATAACTAAGCATATAGTACAGGGGACAGGTGAATTTTTCTGACAAACCCGTCTGCTTCGCTGATTTCTTGCATAGGCTTTAAGTCTCTCTTCAGTAGTTTGTTATATATGTAATTCTCCTTTCAGGCAGATAATATGAAAAATATATGCAAACAGTTTATTTCCTGCAAATATCGCTCTGGTCCTCTCTCCATACACGCTTCGATCACCTCATGGTCGCGCGTCAGTGGAGCTGTATCGGACCGAGAGCAACATTAGCAGGAAATAACTGATATATGAAAAATATGGTTTCAAGGTATGTCGGCAGAATATGGCACTTGCCATCTACCGACCTCGATGTCAAACTGGAGAGAGAACCAGAGCGATACTTGCAGGAAATAAACTGTTTGTATATATTTTTCATATTCTCTGCCTGAAAGGAAAATTACATATATAACAAACTATTTAAATACGGCAGAAAGATTTCTTTATTTCTTACTGAAATTTTTGCTTTTTAAAAATGTCCTTTCAGTGACCTGAATGCACTAAATTCTATATTCCTTAGGTCCGAGGGAAGGGGAATCGAACAAGTGCAGAAACTGTTTTTTGATTTTCTCAATTTTCGTTGACGTTATGACAGAAGTGATAGTACAAGCTGAGAGAGCGCTTTGAGCACTAGAACTTTGCCCCTCAGACTTTTGTCGTTACTGTAACGCTTGTCGATTAGGAGTGGGGCAAGCTTTCTGGAAGCAATTTTTTTTTATTAAAATCACTCATTTATAACTATTTAACCATTATGTGATCATTTTATCGCTTTAGAAAGTGAATAATGGTTATAGTTAATTGTTTATACTATTAGGATCAATTTTTAACATTGTCATTCTTAAAAAACGAAAGCCTTCACGGCTTTGGTTAAGTTGAACACTGAATGTGTTCTAATCTCATGAAGTAAAGATCCCTGAAGATGCCTCGTGCAATAGTAGGCGAAACGTCGGATAATAATTTTCATTTATTATTCTTGTACAGTATTTATTTATTGCGTATTATTTCATTAGAAATATTTAAATTATACGAATTCTAGAACTTTTCAGTATTTAAATCTGCCGTAACCATAGAATTAGTAAATACTAAATTGAGGATTTTTAATACCGACCGTTTGTACAATGCGATAGAGGAAGACGAGTGAAAGTAGGAATCTCCTTTCTACCTAATGGGTGGAGAATAGACACGTGGTCCTTAAACGAATATAACTACTCAAACTCTCCCTCCCTAAAGCAGAATTTGTAGAACAGAAATATATTTTAAAGCAATATGATGGATTAGTTCGGAGGCAAAATTCTTAGTTCGCGAGCAAACGTCTCGTGTTCGATTCTCCTTGAGTAAAATTTATTTTTTTAATATTTAATGATACACATTTTCTTTTATGCTTTATATATGTAAAGATGCATTTATAATAATGGGCAAAATCGTATTTCTTTAAAATAATTAGCAATTTATAAAAAAAAGATTTCATAAAAAATTAATTTAAAGTTAAAAGTGTGCTAAAAATACTATAAAAATAAGTATATATTTTATGATATACTGTATAAAAATAAAGTTCTTTATAAGAAGAATTACAACAACCACCAAAATCAAATTTGAGTTGCTTTAATTCGATCTATCTATAAACATCCAAAGGCATTTCATTTGTTTTTTGTTTTTTAACAGAAAAGTTTTAGCGCATAAAAAAGTGTTTGTTTAAAACTAAACTATAAAAAGGAAATGCATTAAATTTAAGGTAAATGTGCTGGAAGTAAATTTTATAAATGTTGATTAAATGCATTTAATGTAATGTATTAAATTTAATAATTTTTGCATTAATCTAAATTAATTTATTTCAATAAATTTAATGTAATCACACTTTAAATTGAAAGTTTGATCATTACATTTTAAGGTGACTATGTACGTTATACAGCTAGTATTCACTGAATTTGAGATATGTTGTCACATATTTAATGCACCAACATTAATATGAGTTCAAAAATTTTAAAACTACAAGAAAAAGGTGCACATTTTTTCCATAGGTAGTGTCCGTCATCTACACTAGTTTCGAACTCATTGATTCCCGTCAGTACGGGGCAGACATGTACATCTCACTATAAGTTGTGTTGCCAACAATAAGTTCAAAATTCCTTTAAGCAGGTTTGTATTTTCCGTCAAAAATCCGTCAAGATTATATATCTTTCTGTCAAAAAATCAGTCAAATAAAACATGCAATACATAGTTGTAGATTGACACTTTTAATACGAATGAGATTATATCATTAAAATACGAAATCCCAAACATCCCCATTTTCTATTTACAATTTCGAAATATATTATTTTTAAACGTATTTATAGTGCAAATTTGTGTTTTTTTGTAATCATTGAAGTTAATAATTTGACTCTGTTGTCCGTTTTTCAGTCTCAGTGAGCTCAGAATAAAGTTATAATTAAAATTCCGAAATGATAACTTCATTCAAAAGATTGGGGAATTATTTACATGATTTTTAATATTTTTTTTGCTATTAAACATTATTTATAGGTTTATTTTAAGAGTCAAATTGTCAGGTGTAAGCTTTTTTAAGCCTTCAATCTCCGTAAAAAGACATAGGGAGAAACTACCTTACAACCCACCCTTAATAAACAAATATGACAAAAAATATTTAAATAGAATTAATATCCATGACTTTTTTTAGACAAAACTATTTCCAGCAATAAATCCATTAGCTGTCAAAATATATTTTCTTCCGTTAATACCTGACCCTAATCCCTTAGATCTGACGGAAAATTCATTAAGTTGGCAAGATAGACCAAAAGAAAATTGAGTCCTTTAAGCAACTTATATCATACTAAATAAAAAATTTAATACAAGTTGCGCCATCTCCCGGAATCTCATGTAATGTACCATAAATATTAATGTAAATTCCTTTAGTACTAGGGTATAAGTGAATTAATTTCAATATAGAGATATTGAAATATCTTTTCAATTACTTTAATGAAATTTAAGATACTATTTTATCAAATTTAATGAATAACTACCTGATATTTCAATGAATTTGCTTTAAATTCAAAGTAAATGTAAATTATTTACAATTTAAAGTACAAAATTATTAAATTTAATGTAGATTAGACATTAAATTTGCATTAAATTTAAGGTTATTTTTAACAACGTACACTATTGAGCTTCGTGTCAGCGGAGAAATGTTGACCGCATTAGAATGCGGAATAATAAGTTAGTTTTATTCAAAATCAATAAAAAGTTTATGAATTTGCTTATTTATTTATGTACTCAATTTTGTGTAATGTTACAAATTGCGAACTACTTTAGAAGAATAATATTTTGTCTACTTATTAATTATTATAAATACATATCAACAGATATGAAGCATAAAAGAAAATGTGTATCATTGAATGATTATAAATTAATAATAAAAAAGAAACCTTACCCGCGGAGAATCGAACCCGGGACGTTTGCTTACGAACCAAAAATGTCGCCAAGCTAATCTATTGTATAGGTTGAAGCCTTATTTATATAATATGAAATTTGTGAGGGAGAGTTCGAGTAGTTATATTCGCTTTAGGACCACATAGTCTATACTCCACTCATTAGAAAGGAAAAGGATTACTGCTTTTACTATTCTTTCTCTCTCGCACTATGGGAACAGCCGGCATTAGGAATCCTCAATCTAGTAATTATTAAATCTATGGCTGTGACACATTATCTTGTGACTCTACCTTACTACTTGGCCTAATTCCTTTTGAAATTACATGAAATGTATATTGAATTTTAAAATAGGTATATATTCAAGTGAAAGAAAAGATCAACAAAAGCTTAATTAAAATAAAAATAAATAATCGCACGGAATTATTGAACATTTATTGTCAATTTCCCTTTTTTCCTTGACAAATAATAAAAATGATACATATATGTGTAAAACATTACAAATGAGTGACTTCAATGAAAAAAATTTTGTTCCAAAAATGTTTGCCCTGAAATGGAACAAATATTAATTATTTTATACTGTTTAACGAGAAGTATATTCTCCTAAAATGAGTAATTAAATAATCACTCTGTAGATAGATTTTAACCATGGGAATAAGATAGTATAAAACCCTAAGTTTTAAATCCATTAACCAACTTGGCAATTTTATTACTTTTGAATCGTTTAAATGTTTTCTTAAAAATATATATACCCAGACAATTTACGACGACATAAACTAAAAAGATTATGCCCTCTTTTAACATTTCTAAATAAATCTGTCGAAGAAATCCTAGTTATGTAATTAAAACCGAAGAGATAATAGCCAAGGGGGTCTTAACATGTGGCATTTTCAAAATACCGATAAAATGTATTAAAATTTTCCCATTTTTCAGAAACAAAAGAATAATTAAGTAAAATCACTATAATGAAATATATCGTTTGACAACATGTACAAAAAATTAGTATAGCTTTTTTTCCTGATTGTAACAAGGAATTATTTAAATACCAGCAAAATGAATAAAATGTCATTCGGATTTTTTTCCAGTGATTATCTGATTTTTTTATATTTAGAAAGACATAGAATAGTTATATGAACCCTTTTGTGTAAAAAACAAATAAGATTAAGATGCTCAGAGGCCAATTCGGGAATTAAATATTTGGCATAGAATAGCTAACGCCCTCTACAGGCGAAGACGACCGAAACCTTCAAACTTTAGGGAATGAAATTGTCAGTTACAGAGTGTACCGAAATAGGTCCTAAAGGGAAGTTCAGGGTGTAAAGATCGAGGATGCTCTTGTAAAAATAATAAGTTTTAGTTGCGATCTGAGATTCGTTAAGGGCGGTTGGTACGACATTCTGAACAGATATAATAAAATTACGAGTCGTATATATTCGGCGGTAATGAAGGTTTTTTTTTTTTGGTTTTTCATTTAACATGGGAAGTTAAGGAAATATCCTGTGTTATTTCACTTGGGAATTTAGTGACTTCGTACTACTTGTTTAAACAATTTAAATGGTTTTTTTCGTGTCTTTATTCTTTTCTCAATTTATATTTTTAAAAGATAATTATATATTTTGTCTTCTAAATTAGGTTTGTTACGTCTTTTTTCTTTAGAACGGCCAACAGAAGCAACTATTCTAGTATTTCGATATTGTTAATCATTACTGTAAGTTTCTCATTGTAAATAGTTTAATTTTCTATTTATTTTTGTTAATAGATTTAAGTGTTTTGAGAATCTCGGTGTATTTAATTTATTAAAAACCTTCACGCCATTAATCCCGCGGACGCACTGTTGTACAAGCTTCAAAACAAAAGTCGAAATCTAACCAGTTAGATAGCACCTTTCTCGAGTCCTGAAGTCCTGAGTTATGGTAGTGGTAAGCCCTAAATAACCTGAAATTGACTACTAAGCCTGCAAAAGACAAGAAGAACGACCAGACTTCCAGATTTCCTTTATTTAGAGGTTTTTAGAAATATGGGACAGCAGTACGATTGTTGACGGAACAGCCATACCTTACCCTAAATACTCCGTATACAGGAGTCTATGGTCAAATGTTGTCACAGCCGTACCACCCAATCGATAACCGTTACAGTTAAGACAAAAAAGGCATGAGAGGCCAACTTGTAGTGCTCGAGGCGCCCTCTACGGTGAGACCATCACTTCTGTCGTTACTTCAATAGAAGCCGAGAAAATTGAAAAAGAAAATTATTTGCACTTATATGCCTCCCTTTTCGGAACATAAAATATATCGAATTTTGTTCATTTGATATACTAAGGAGGGGGCCTAAAGCTATGCAAGAAATTAGCAATACGCAGTTCAAAAATCTTAACATTTTCTCCACTTCTATAATTTACTTTGTAATTGTTTTCTTGAATATATTTATTTTGATATATATTTTTTATTTTGAATTAATTTTGAATAGTTCTCAAGTTTGCCTCTTTTATTTCATTTCTTGAATTAATTTGCCAATTTTTCTTGTAAAAACATCTATTATGTTATTCTGGAACCTGGAACACATATGCTAAATAATAAATTTTAAAAAAATTCAATATTTCTCTACGTCAAAACATAAGTTATTTTGCCAACATTCGATCTATTTTAAGAACGAAATTACTTCGGTTTTTCGCAAACTTTAAAAAAAAAACTCTTTACAATAATATAACATTAGCAATATTAAAATAATATTTATGTTGTGTTTACTGAATTTTGATTACCCAAAATCGCTTATTAGTTTAAAATTTCACGCCAGATGTTATTTGCACTTTGAAAGTTCATAAAAGCGTAAAGCCAAAATTTTAAGAAGTGGATAATTTTAGTTTTAACCTAAATATTTTCCAGATTTATGAACACAATTAGTTTATTTTCTTACTCTTGCTACAAATAATTAGCTACTTCAAAATATTATGTATATGGATGCCTCTGATCTAAATATAGATGTGTCACTATAAGTTAAACCCAAAATTAGCACTTTTAGAACTGTCACTACCACGCACGATCCGAGAGAATTAGAAATATCTTCTTAGCAATTACCAAAAAAAAAAAAATGTAGGGACTTTTAGCGTTGTTTAATTATCATAACTAAACACATTTGATAACACTGATCGTGTGAAATCTATATTACAAAGTACAGGTCCAGAAATACGCCGAACAACACACCTAACGAATATAGTTTGTTTCTGGATGATTTCCAATACCAGCGAAAGTACTTATCAACGATTAACGTTGGCCAAAATGGTTTATATGCAAAACAGTGATTCAGAGCAAGTCTCGTCGTGTGTTAAATCATTTTTGTAAACAACGATTTTTTGTTTTAACAAATTTTCTAAGTGTAATATTATTTAATTTGCTTTTTGAATTCTGCTGAGTTTATTTTAAGATATGAGGGCAGTTAGCGGTGCTGCTGATGTATACCGCTGTTGTAGCTTTTAATTTTGATTTGGCGAATACGAGAAGAATGTCAAAAAATTTGTATTGTATTAGAGAGTCATTGCAAATTTTACGATACCTAAAAGATTATCGTATCGACTAAATAAGAAAGCATCGATGAATGAGACTTTCTTTATTGTAGGAATACTTCTTGCAGTCAAAGTGAAACACTGTGTTATTTATTGCGCTATCCAGGGAACAAAATTCATAAACTAACATTTTATTTATTCAATTATAAACAGCGAAAAAAATTCATAGTCTGCAAAATATATTGAGAGATAATTTTTAACAGTACAGTGAAACTCTTACTTTTTCAGACTAATATTTCAAACTGCACACCCAAAAGTTAATTTAATATAATATTATAAGTTTAGTAGTTTGTTGAAATTATATTTTTAAATTTGTGTATGCGCGATAAATGTTTTTTACTATGGATCCTCCACATCATCAAATCAGCTTCATTCAAAGAGATCAAATAATTTACCACTTATAGTCCAGGAGCCCAGTGAGTTTTCGTAGCCAATGAAATGAAATAAATATTGGCGACTATGTGACTTTTATTTTGACTGACTGTACACAGAAAAAAAAATTAACTTGAAATTATTTTCCAGATAACGAGGAATTAGGTTTCTGCAGAAAATGTTATTCAGTTTATCGGAAACTCAGTAAGTCTAATATTTTTGTCACTTAATAGCAGCTTTCCAAAATCCCCAATAACGTGGAGAATAGGAATCAAAATTGTTTTAATTTTCTTATTCATAGAACCAAAATTTTAGTTGAGATTGATTTTTAGTAACTTAAAATAAATACATATTTTATTAAAAAAATATAGATAACTTAATTTTCTAATTTGTTTTTAATATAAAAAAAGATATAAAATAAGCAGTACTTATTTCATCTCCATCGTTTACAGGAAGTAAATCATAAAATTACTTTAACGGTTGGTTCATATTATCAATTACCACTAAGAATTTCCACTAAACTAACACTAACACGAAATAAATATGCGTAGTTCATACTTTCAAATTTAGTAAAATTAAGGATGACCAGTCAAAATCGTTCATAAATATTCTAACCTAAAAGTAAAGCGTAAATTTTTTGCTGTTTAATTGTGGTTGTTTAAGTTAATAAGCGACTTCTAAAAGAAGGAGGTTCTCAATTCCTCGACTATGTATTTTTTCTATGTATACACACCGATTATTCCGGAACGGCGGTACCGATTTGAATGAAATCTTTTACGTTATGTTCAAGAAGTTGCTGCGGTAGTCCCATATTTTTTTTTGACGAAATTGGTGCAGTAAATCCAAGATGGCGCTGACAATATGGCGGCCAAAAAAAATAATTTTGTTCGATTTTCTTCAAAATTGGTATGGGGGAATTTTCGAGATCGTACATAATGAATCCAAGATATTTTTAAAAAATTCAATATGGCGGATTCAATATGGCGGGCAAAAAAATCAGTTTTGTCCGATTTTCTCCAAAATTTACGGGTGAGTTTTTAAGGTTGCTCATAACGAATCTAAACTTATTTTAAAAAAATTCAATATGGTGAATCCAATTTACAGGACGAAAAAAATCGGTTTTGTCCAATTTCCCTTAAATTTGGCATGGGGGAGTTTTCGGGGTCACACATAACTAATATGAAATTATTTTAAAAAAATTCAATATGGTATATCTAATACGACAGATAAAAAATTAATTTTGTCTGATATGGGGGAGATTCTGGGATTACATTACGAATCTGAAGTTATTTTAAAAAAATTAAATATGACGAATTAAAAATTCTACATCTCTTGATTTTGTCTGAAATCAGTATTGGGGGATTTTTGTTAGTATTAATTACGAATTTAAAATATTTTTTGAAAAACCAAATCTGGCGATTTCAATATGGCGTCCCAAAAATGTTATATTTTTCGATGTTCCCCAAAACTGATTCTTGAGGTTGTAAATTATGAATTTAAAAATATTTTTTCAGGATTCAACATGGCGAATTCAATATAGCGGACAAAAAAATTTACATTTTTCGATTTTATTCAAAGGTGGGACTCAATCGTTTTTTAGAATGCAAACAGCAAATATGTCAGATGCAATATGACGGTCTAGAAATTTTAAATTTCCAAATTTCATCCAATATTGATACTAGGAGGCTTTGAAGGGTTTAGATTTAGATTAGATTGACGTTAAAATAATTTTGTTGAAATTGAATATGGCGGATCCAATATGGTGGATTGAAAATTTTATCTTATTCGCATTTTTTCATATTTGGTTTTAGGGGGTTTTTGGGGTCGTATATTACGAATATGAAGTTAATTTTTCATAACTATTAGGTTGATAAAATACAATATGAAGGACTGAAAATTCTACATTTTTCGATTTTGTCTAAAATTGATATTGCGGGGTTCTTAGGGCGCTTACAAACTCAATATGCAGTATAAAATATATCGAGCTAAGAAATTTACATCTTAAGTTCTTTAAATATCAATATTGGAAGGTTTTGGGGCCTATATTACCTATCTAAAATTAATTTGAAATTTAAGATAGTTGATTTACTATGACACAATTTCATTGGTATTTGGAGAACTCTAAGAATCAAAGAATTTTTTGTGGTTCATTTTAGAGTGATCAACAACTTTGGATAAAATGGGTACGTTTTTGCCACCTTGGATTCATTGCGAGGTACACTAATCTCGATTAGTACTTAGTTCAAACAATTCATGGATGTTATAATGAATTCTAAACTAAAAATCGAAAAATAAAATGCTAAGTATACTAAAAAGTGAAAAATAACTATCAATTTTTATATGGAATTTAAATTTTTGAAGTCAGCGCTAAACTAATACCTGACAAAATGTGACTCGCATAAATAGATTAAAAATACTTTATTTGTAATTGCTTTGTAGCCATAATTTGTATATATTAGTAGTTATTTATTTCATTTAGAAATAATTTGGCGCCGACTTCAAAAATTTCAATTTTATATAAAAATTTACAGTTATTTTGCACTTTTTAGTATACTTTTAGAAGTCGCTTCATTTTTTTTATAAAATTTTTATTTTATGACACATTTTTACCAAGTGTTATTTGTTTATAATGTTATTTTTAATATTTTTACGCACAAATTTTTCTCTAGCCGAAAACATCCGAAAGTGGACACAAATTATGCCGATATTTTAAAAGTTAAAAGTTGACCAACTTCTTAGTTGATAATTGATAGTTGTTAATTTTTATTTGGGACTATGAATAGATGAAAGTAAAGTGTTTCATTTAACTTGCAAGTGAAAGTTGATAATGGAAATTCTTAGTGGTAGTTGATAATTTTTCCAAGTACCGACCATTAAGCTCAATACACAAAAAATCTAAAAATGGTAAATCAGTAATCGTGATTATGGAAAAAGTACGGATGAAAATTATATTGATATGGTTATAATCGAGTCGTGTTATGAATCCACTTGGTATCTGTCTGTTAGATTCGATTTATACTGAAGATTTTCCACCAGAGACGCCAATAAAAAATAAGTTACACTAATTAGTTATATCTATTAGTATATTATTATCATTTTATTTAAGATGCTTCTAATGTAATTTTTAATTTAGGCGACAAATTTTTAAAATTATAAATTTTATTTCTTATAAAACTCTTGTTTGTTTTTGGGACTTATAACGGAAAACGTCATTTGTTTGTGGATCATTAAGACATCTTTCTTCAAAGTATTTCATGTTCAATGTATGACTTATCATTTGTGATTATTATTATAATCCAAAATTTAAATTTATTACACAAAGTGTCGTCTCGAGTTTTTACCGAACGGATCGGAACAGTAAGCAGTCTTCTTAAAAAAATGATATTTGAATTTTGCTTCCAACAATTTTCGATCTGCTATTTACTTGTTGCCAATTCATAAAATTAATATTATGTTCTTATCATTTACAGCAGAATAATATACGATCCATCATGAAATAAAATTGCTGAAATTATTTCCACCTAAAAATATCTACCTTTATTGACGTTGATTCCAAGATTCTTTCCAAAATTGCTGATCTTTTCCCCATTAAGGTAAATAAAAGTTCACTATTTATGTTTTTCATTGTAGTAAACATGCAGCACCTTCTCTGGATCAACTACTACTGATGGCCAATCAACTTAAAAGCGAATAATTTGAGCATTACCTGCAGATGTCAATGACAACTGTTACGATTTTTTTAAAGCTTCCAACCTGAGGTCAACAAAAACCGAGTATAAGAACCGACCGGAAAAGCAATTTTATCTTAACCGGTTGACGATTATGTGAAAATATTCAAATATTCGATACTCCGGGACATGGTGAAAAACCCGTCATGGTAGAAACCGAACTGGTGCCATATTAACAAGCTTTAAATAAGTATTAAAAGAATTTGACATAAAAATAAAAATAGTGTTGACAATTTGCTCCAAATGTATATTTTCAAGCTATTTACTTTAAAAAATGATTTCCGTATTTTAAATGTGCCTAATTTCCCTATTTAATTTTACAAAAATAGATTCTACTTTTATTCGATTTTTACAAAACATGTGCACAGTATTTTTAACTTTTTGGTGCTCGGCGAGCACAAAACTGTGTCAATTATTTCAGGCTTTAAAAAAAGCTTGTCTGTTCTGATTTCAGGTCGGGCAGTGATGGTCGTAGGTGGATGACATGATCTTTTTCTTTCCTAAATGCTATATTTTTATATAGATATAATTTTTTATTATTTCGGTGATGTATCAATTCTAAAATAAGAAATGACAGCACTGCATTTCTATGGAGCAGTATTGCGAAAATTTTAATTTATATTATATACTACATCATTGATTCCCAAAGCGGTGTAAATGACCCCCAGGGGTCGACTGCGACCTACAACAGGAAAAAATATTTCGGGTGCAGGAGATATAAAAGGGAGTCCACGAAAGAGGATCCGTTTTGGCAGATCATCATCAAAATTTAGATATCATCTAAAGGTCATAATATACCTAACAAAGGTTGTCCCTATGTATTTACATAATAGTTATAATAGAATAGACAAGGAAATTAGCATGTCTAGACTTGAACTAGAGCTGCAAATTCGTTAAATGTAAATATTTTCAGATGGATATAATTTCAAAAATTTTGTTTCATGATGGATCGCATATTGTTCTGTTGTAAATGATAAAAATGTAATATTCATTTTATGAATTTGAAACAAATGAAAAGCCAACCGAAAAGAGTTGGAAGCAAAACTCGTATATACTTGCTTGCAGAGGCGGAGTCAGTCTCTGTCTTTGCAGGGAGGGGGCGATATTAGAAGAATACAGTGTGCCAACCGAGAGCGAGTTGTCGACGGTGAGGAGGAGGGTGATAGTTTCACGTTCGTAATACATGGAAGATTATATCACCACTGGCTCTGTTGCGTTGACCCATGCTGGAATTCCGCGAAAGATTACATCTTATTAAGTGGGCATGAGTTTACGACGACTGCCAGTAGTCAATCAGTTAGGGAGACTCGCAAATTTTTTTTTCTTAACAATTTTTCATGACTTAACAGTGAGTTTAAAAAATCTATTAATTGGCATAAAACTTTCAAACTGATCGACCATTCACATACTACATATCCTCAACAGTTTAATATAGTTTAAACAAGTACTGGTTTTGAACAACTATTTCTGGTGATATTTCGGAATTCAAATAATCTTATTATATGCCAGATATTTGTATTTGAATTGTAGATGAAACTTATTTGTAAATTTAAATATCAGAGCAAAAATATTCAAAATTGCAAAAAAAAGGCTACAAATAATTCTCACAAAAGTGACAAAATGATACAATTTGAAAGGAAAATAGTTACAATCCAGTGCAATCATACTGATTGCTGTGCAATACTATGGTGTAAAGTTAGTAACTCAGTACGCCGTTTCAAACTAATTTTCCTCTAGAACTATTTAAGAAAAATTTTTTTATTGTTATGAATTCATTTTTGGACGAATGAATGCCATTATCATTAGTGACGTAGCGGAAAGCTCCCCCCCCCCCCCCGCAGAGTCTCAATGGGGCTCCCTCTTCAATTTAGCAATATAATTTAGTTTAAATGCTAAAAAAATTATGAGCTGTGAACGGGGCCTCCCCAAGCCCGGGGCCCCCCGCGCCGCGGCCCCTGCGGAGCTTTCGCTACGCCACTGATTATCATCATCATGCAATGTTCAATACATACACACACTAACTTACCTGTTCATATTCCGTGTCACCATATTTCTGTGTAATTTCTTGGTTTATCTGAAAACAAAAAATTCTGTTGAAGTCATGTAACTTTTAAATGAAAAGAAATAATACAATTTTAAATGAAAAGAAATAATACAATTTTAAAAATAATATTCTCCTTCTGGTTATATTGAAAGGATAAAAATATCTGCCAAATATCCAAAAAACTCCGAAGGGAGTTAAAGTTAT
Source organism: Diaprepes abbreviatus (assembly GCA_034092305.1). Classification (NCBI taxonomy): domain Eukaryota; kingdom Metazoa; phylum Arthropoda; class Insecta; order Coleoptera; family Curculionidae; genus Diaprepes; species Diaprepes abbreviatus. Next base: position 9,870,699 of record JASJET010000129.1, read on the forward strand.
TTTGTAAAATTAAAAGTGTTACTTGCAAAAATCACCTTTCAAGTAGTTTCGATCTTCATCTTGAAAAGTGTGAGCATATACATGAATGTACAGACACACGATTCTCGAATGAATGAGGACAATAAAGGTAGGAAAAATTAGGAAAACATTTTTTTTTTTTAGAAAATAGAAAAAACAAAACAATGTTTTATTCGTCAAAAATTTAAAGAACTCTTTTTCAGAAACTAAACTTACGAAGACTAAAATTGTTTTTAAATTTATACACAATTTTTTAAAACACGTTTAAAAAAATAACATAAGAAAGGGCTTGAAGATCGACAAAAAGGACCAATAGGACAGAATTATACTATTAAGAGAAGAGAAATGATTGCGAAACTAGCTGTATTGTATTCAACTAAGGAAACTTTCCAAAAAACATTGTGTATGAAGTTTTAAAAAATGTATAATTTTAACTTGAATGTTGTCTTACTCTAATTCTATCAAAATCAGCATTAATCTTGTTAATCAAAACCTAAATAAATTATCCATTTGACTGTCTATGAAAAAATGTCTAAATCGGACAATATTACTGCTTTTTTTCCACTGTAACCATGACAATTTCAACAAAAGTTAAGAATCTGAACTAAATCTATGAGATCTGAAACAGATTCTAAAATTATGCTCGTATCATGGAAAAGTACATTAGCGACATCTCGGAAGAAACAGATATTTATAATAGTAAGCAAAGTAAAAATGGTTAAAATGGATATTAGTCCGGGAGCCCAGTGATTTTTTGAAGCCAATTGAGAGCCGTGGCTCCATCAAAGTTTTTATATGTATTTTCACCCTCTGATTAAGAATATTGAGGGTAGATTCCCAAAAATGGTCAGGTAATTAGTTATAAACAAAAAATTGTTAATAAGAAAAAAATCGTTTGCATTCTAAGTAAAAAATGTATGCTGTGATATTTTCGTCCGACTCATGGTTTTTTAGTTAAAAATCGTTAAATATCTAAAAAAGGTTTTATGACCACTTTTGAAAATTACTTTTGATTAAATAAATATTATCAAAGTCAGCGCCCAGTAATTGACAGTTCAAGTCACGAATCCATTTTAGCTTTCGCTGATCATTGCATCAATACTTTAACATATTTAATATATATATATATATATATATATATATATATATATATATATATATATATATATATATATATATATATATATATATATATATATATATATATATATGAAGTAAAATGCGAAACAGTGAATGCAAACTTCACTCCATCATATCCCTTCTGTGTTAGAGGTTGCACAGTTAGAATAAATTGTAATAAAACACAATTCATCCTATTCCACCACCATCGAGATGGTGGCCTACCTGTACCACCATACCGAGAAGAAAATCAAAGCTTACCCTCCCCGCCACAGTGATACGACAAAGATACATGTTTCGTCTCTCACTAGACTCATCAGGGTACCGACATGCACCTGGCTGTGCAAAGGACAAATCGGAAGGAAGCATGCAACACTGAACGCGGCTTAGCCGACCTCTCGTCGGATGGCTTATATATGTTTATACGGCTTTCAGAGATTCCTCTATGTGAGCTATTATGACTATGTTTTTGAGTGGGTGGGTTGATGTCTGTTCTGTATAATAATTATAATTCCTGTTTAATATGTGGCATGATGAATAAAGGACTGTAGTTAGTAATTACCCATATTTTATTAATAGCATATCAGTTAGACAGAATCTTTAAGCTGAGATTCAGCCATTACAACAATTATGGCCGCATCAATATTTTCGTGAGCAAATAACTAATCAGGTTGCAACTTGGTAATGACGCTATTGCCTGTACTTTCACGCACGCGTACTGTTGAGTTTTACATTCGAAATAGATAAGTTGTTGAGGACAGCAATATGAATAAATTCGAAAAAGATTATTTTTTTAACATTTATTTGGGAACTATTTGTGATACTACACTGGTTTTTAAAGAAAAAGCGCAATACCTCACAACGGAGGCGAGAGGCAAAATTAATTAAATTCGAAAATAAAAAAAAATAGAGTACAGTTGAAGACTAGTAACAGCACCAGCGAGCAAAAACCCTCTATGTCTGAGAGTAGGCGCGAGTTATTCGGGGCGCCACTGCATCGAAAGCTAGGTTAAATGCAGAAACCTTCCATGATATTTTAGGAACTAGCTTTCAACGTTACTTCACAACAAGTACAACAAAAACAAGGAAATACAAACACAAGTAGAATGTGGGTCAAATGAAACTGGTAGTTGATCGTTATAATAAAATATTTAATTAAATTAGATCGTTATATTTAAATCTTCAGTTAAATTTTAAACTCTAGTGTAAACTAGATGTATCATAAAATTGAAAGAAAAACAAACTTGAATAAATTTACAAAAAAAAAAAGGAGGAAATAAATCCAATTGGTTAACAATTAACCTCATACTATATAGCCTACTAGCTTTAAAATCATAAAACAAACCCTTTCCTTTTCCTTATGATCATAGAGGCAACGCCTTACAATACTAGAGTAAAATTCTGGTAAATAAAATTATTATTAGATTATGAAAGAATAAGTTAATATTAAGGTTTGCTTGTGTTTGCCACTTGTTTAATTACTCAGCCTAATGGCCTAGGGTTTGCTGTACCAGCAACAGGAACACACAGGGCATATCAATAACAATAAACCCTGAGGGTAGTACAATATGCCCAGAGGGTGGACTACGTAATGGTATAACCAGCAAAGTAGACCCCGAAGTTGGAGGGGTCTAAATTCCTTAGTAGACACTTGCAAACTGCAAAAAATTTCTGTCTCCAGGTTTATCCCGGTAAAAAAACCATAACTACCAATCACGCAAAAGATACGGTACTCCAAAAACTCAACAAAATTACTAGGATAATAAACGATTGTCCATCTCATACAATCTAATTCGTTAGTGATTAGCATTTTCCTCTCAAAAAAAAAGAAACCAAATAAGTACCCCGATAGTTAATTTTAAATTAAATAAATACGTTTCGAATAAAGGAATAAATTTCCTGCAACCCACCATGCATACGATTCCACTCAAATATTAATAGTAGGGGAAAAACGAGATCTTCCCTTCATACACAGCGGTGCGTATAACTGATAAAAAGTTATTTGTTTATAGCTTTTAAAAACTATAAAGACATTACATTTCCGCATTGCGGTTAATCCCATCTTATCGTTCTTGACTTTAACTATCAATTATTGGGCGCAGAACTTGAAAATATTTGTTAAGTCAAAAGTTACTCATGTTAAAATGTATCAAGATACATTTTTTATTTAGAATCGGACGAACAATACGAAAATATATTTTATTTTACAAAAAAAAAACAATTTTATAATTATTAATAATTTTTTTGACTAAAATGTGGTTGTCGGACTTGTATTGTCTTTATTTTTATTTATTTAAAAATAAATAAAAATAAAAACAATACAAGTCCGACAACCACATTTTAGTCAATCTTCAACATTGTCTACAAACAATTTTTTGTTTATAACAAATTACCTGATCATTTTTCGGGAATCCACCCTAGATATTCATAATTAGGGGGTCAAAATACATATTAAAAAATGTCTCCTTATCGGCTACGAAAATCCATATGCAAAAGATATCCATCGAAATGGATGTGATTTCGAATCTTTGGTTATTCAGATCTAACATAGAGATGATGACTTCTTACTCCCTCAATGTCAGCCTAATTTCCGAGAGAACCGTACTAATTATTTACATATACTTTTATGAAAGGAAAAGAGTAATAATCTTTGAGTTATTAGTTAAATTGTGTACCTTAACTCGATCAAATATCTGAAAATTTATTGGCTTTCAAAGGATAAATCGAGAAATTGATTTACCTAAAGAAAATCATAATTTCCACTAAAACTGTCCCGCGGTCAATAATTACTCAACGCATTAATGCTGGTAGTCTAGTTCACAATACAATCTTATATCGGCTTATCTTGTTCGTTTAATGCTGTAGAACAAAATAGAAAATAATTGTCTTCCAAGAAGCGCATTTTTGTACGTCGGCAAATTTTTTGACCAAAAATTTTTACGACGTTGCCACAACTTTAGTCTTATATACGACTTAAATGAAAATCTCTATAACCTGTAATATTTAATTCATTATCCAAAATGATTGTTATACCTACACCTACAAAATATTAATTACTTATATTCAAGCATGCCTGGGATTTTAAAAAATATGCAGTTTTTTTAATTAGCTTCATTTTATCAAATGTAATATTAGTCAAAGAAGCACGTACGTCATTATTGTCAGTTATGAAATTTTCTATTTTTTTTTAATGATATGTACCTTGTCAAACTGATAACTGTTAAAAGTGTTTCCATGTGGTAGAGACTTTGGACGATATTTGGGTGGTTTGGTAGGTAAGCATGAAGGTAATCTGGCAACCCAGCTCTCCTTCTGGTTCTGGTTCGAGTGTTGGTTAAAGTATGGTGTCTGGAAAAGAATCATGCAACACATGTGGAAACACATGTTGGGTTAAATGAAAAACGAAAAATGAAAAATTAATAATTTTATTAAATAAAGATGAGGTTTTGCAGATTAAAGAAAAATATTATTAGTGGACACAAAAACAGCCATGAAGTTTTCAAACCAGTAATTAAATTATAAAACAAATGGTTTATAAAAAAAAAACAGGGTTTTTATTTCAAAAGTTATAAATGGGTTTTCCAGACGAATGTTTTCCCAGCAATTCAGTTGAAAATATCAAAAATAAGGACCTTTTTACTAGATTCCCACAAGGACAAGCTCCCCCAAAGTATTTTTTTCAAAATACTAAACCCACTTCAATAAATGACACTAAAAAATTAAATACATATTAACAAAAATTTTATATTGCAATTAATTTTTAGTTTTACTTATTTGTTTTAGCCTTTTTTGAAGTTGCCGCCGTAGCTGTTTTATTTCACGACATTTAGCTTTGAACGTATCATGTCATTCGTCAATTGTTAATCGGGAATGAAATGTTTTCTGAAGTGACGCTTCTTTTTTGGATTTTCCGGGAAAGTGAGGAGAAATAGTGAAAAATTGGGATCAAAATTGTGTTCTAGTTCCTCAAAGTAAGGGCCAAATATCGAAATTTTTTCAAAAAAGAACAACATAATTTCCCTAGTTTTCAGTCTTTACCAATTTTTACCCCACCAACACTTGCAGATAAGAAGAAAACGCTTTTTGATTAATAAACGTTGTAAACTTAAAGTACAAAATTGTAATAATCGTTATGTTGAAAATATCTAGGAATAATAAATGACTTCCTAGTATTTACATTATTTTTAACCGACTTCTAAAAGATGGAGGTTTTGAATTCGTCGAGTATGTATGTTTTTTTATGTATGTACACCGATTACTCCGGAACGGCGGCACCGATTTGAAAGAATTTTTTTTACGTTATGTTCAGGAAGTTGTTGCGGTAGTCCCATATTTTTTTGGATGAAATTGGTGCAGTAAAATACAAGATGACGCTGACAATACGGCGGGCAAAAACATTAATTTTGTCCAATTTTCTCCAAAATTGGTATGTTGAAATTTTCGGGGTCGTACACAACGAATCTGAAATTATTTTTTTAAATTCAATATGGCGGATCCAATATGACGGACAAAAAAATCAATTTTGTCCAATTTTCTTCAAAATTGGTATGAGGGAGTTTTCAGGGTCGTACATAACTATTTAAAATTATTTTTTAAAAAATTCAATATGGCGGATCTAATATGGCGGACGAAAAAATCAATTTTATCCGATTTTCTTCAAAATTGGTACGGGAGAGTTTTCGGGGTCGCACATAACGAATCTGAATTTATTTTTTAAAAAATCAATATGGCGGGTCCAAGATGACGGATTAAAGATTCTACGTCTCCCGATTTTGTCTAAAATCAGTATTTAGGTATTTTTGTTAGTGTTAATTATAAATTTAAAATTTTTTTGAAAAACTCAATCTGGCGGATTCAAAATAGTGTCCTAAAAATTTTACATTTTTCGATTTTCTCCCAAACTGATTGATATAGATGGTCCTTGAGGGTGTAAATTATGAATTAAAAATTATTTTTTCAGGATTCAATATGGCAAATCCAAGATAGCGGACTAAAAATTTTACATTTTTCGATTTTGTTCAAAGGTGGAACTGAATCGTTTTTGAGGATGTAAATAGCGAATATAAATCTTAAATTTCCGGATTCATCCACAATTGGTATTAGGGGGCTTTTAAGGGTTTAGATTTAGATTAGATTAAGACATAAAATAATTTTTTGGAAATTCAATATAGCGGATGCAATATGATGGGTTGAAAATTTTACTTTATTCGCATTTTTTCAGATTTGGTATTAGCGGGTTTTCGGGGTCGTGTATTATGAATATGAAGTTAATTTTTTACAACTATTAGGTTGATAAGATACAATATGAAGGACAGAAAATTTTAAATATTCCGATTTTGTCTTAAATTGATATTGTGGGGTTCTTGAGGAGTATACAAACTCAATATGTAATATAAAATATATCGAGCTACGAAATTTACATCTCAGTTTCTGTAAACATCGATATTGAAAGGTTTGGGGCCTATATTAATTTGAAATTTAGTAGATTTATTATTACAGACTAATTATTTGTTTGACACAATTTTACTGTATTTGGAAAACTCTAAGAACCAAAGAATTTTTAGTGGTTCATTTTAGGGTAATTTACAACTTTGGATAAAACGGGTACTTTTTTGCCACCTTGTAGTCATTGCGAGGTACACTAATCTCGATTAGTATTTAGTTCAAATAATTTATGGATATCATAATGAATTGTAAATCTAAAAATAAAAAAATAAAATTGTTATAAAGAAATTGAACCGACTTCTAAAAGTGCGCTAAAAAGTGAAAAATAACTATAAATTTTTATATTGAAAAGGAAATAAATAACTACTAATATATACAAATTATGGTAAGAAAGCAATACCAAATAAAGTATTTTTAATCTGTTTATGCAAATCACATCTTGTCAGGTATTGGTTTGGCGCCGACTTCAAAAATTTCAATTTCATATAAAAATTTATAGTTATGTTTCACTTTTTAGCGCACTTTTAGAAGTTGGTTTAATTTTTTTATAAAAATTTTATTTTATTATGAATTATTATTTGAAAATGTATTGTAAAGACGACGAGGGGGGTGAGTTTGAAATTCTCTTCTGATTACCCCTCTTATTGTTAGTCTAGTCAATTCCCTGTGAGAAAAGAACATGTAGACGACACTATATATCCTATATTAAACAAGGGAACCCCCTGGATATTCGGTCTTTATAGGCTGAAGACGAAAATATTTTTTTCGAGTTTATTTCATTATCGCGTGGTAAACATCGTCTGGAATACCTGGTTTAAAATTATTAAAGTGTTTTCCATTAAAATGCACTCATTTAGAGATAATCATGCAAAACACTATTTACAACTCATGGTGTTGCATTTCCGGGCTTAAATTCATAGGACCTTGCATTTCTTGATTTAAGCAGTATTCTACAACATTGTTAATAACTTTTCAAAATACTTTTGATTGTACAAATTTAAAATTTGTAATTGAAGTAAGTTAGAGCATCTACTTGGTCATTTTTGTTTTCTTTACGATATGGGTATAATTTATATTATATAAGTCAACAAACAAACCTTGACATCGAAAAATTAAAGATAAACTCTATGTAAATATGCAAAAACTAATACGCAAAAAGAAAATTAATATTTTACAAACCTGCTTAAAAAAATCCTGACTCAACGGTGGCAAAAATCTATTTTCATCCTGTCTCAGCTCTTTATCTTTTTCAGCGTAACTATCAAGATCGGAAATGATTTCCTTCAAGGAATTCTTTATTTTCTCTTCTTTTATCTCAGCTTTATAACTTCCTCCACCACTGAAATTTGTCAGTATATCCGTGGGACTGTCGCTTGTCAATGTAATTCGAGGAGGAGGAGGACGGGATGTTTCTAGAGGTGGTTCCAAATCAGACAATTTGAGAGGAGATAAAGGTTGGACAGGAATATAACCTGAAGGAAGACTACCAATGGGTTCTTGGTTATTATTGGAATCTGTAACAGGTTGGTATGAATTTTCGGAAATTTTTTGATTGTCTAAAGAATTGAAACCTACTAGTTGTGCGGATTCTGGAGGTTGATATGGATAAATATCTTCAAACGAGTCGAGAACTGTGGATTGTTGTTGCTGTTCTAATGAATTTTGATTGCTTGATTGTTGATATATTGATGCGGCTTGTTGTTGCTTTTGCTGTTCTAATGAACTTTGATTACTTGATTGTTGATATATTGATGCAGATTGTTGTTGCTTTTGCTGTTCTAATGAACTTTGATTACTTGATTGTTGATATATTGATGTGGATTGTTGTTGGTTTTGCTCTTCTAATGAACTTTGATTACTTGATTGTTGATATATTGATGGAGTTGGTTGTTGTGCTTGCTCTACCACATTACTTATTTCACTTGATTTTAAAACTTCAGAACTATGTCCATTTAGCAATTTTGTTTCAACCTTTTCCCTGCTGAAGCCAATATTTCCTATTTGTGCCAAAGCATCAGAGTAAATATCCTCAATTTCCTTCATAATAGGTTCTGTGCTAACATTTTCTACAGTTACCTTTTTTTCAACTTGTTTTGTGAGTTCAAAGGATTTAGGTGTCTCGAAGGGTTTAAGAGGTTCAAAAGGTGTAATTGGTTCAAAGGGCTTTATGGGTTCAAATGGTTTTAATGGCTCAAAAGTCTTAGGAGTTTCTACTGGAAGAGGCTTATAATAATTTTGAGATATTTTCGTAGATTGGTCGCTTGTTCGATTTAAAGAATTTTGTTTTTCTTCTTCGTCCTAAAGGAGAAAAAAAATAACATATTTGAATAAAGATTGCCCAAAAATAAAATTTTCATAGATTAGTTATAACTTTAAAGCTTCAGTTACATATTTTATGTCAAGATATATGTTAATAGGTATCGGAAAAATTATACAACATTTAAACACCAAACTTACCAATGTTCGTTCTCTAAGAATAAGCATCCAGAGAAGAAACATTTTTCTGAAAAACTGATCAAAAAATAATCTTTTATTAATAATGCTTCAGTTAGACATAGAATATAGGTATTTAGGAAAAAATAAAAGTTATAGGCTTAAAAATTCAGCTATAGATACATGAGTTAATTTGTAACTTTTTCAATTTTTTGTGTGTCCAACATAATCTCCGAAACTACTCAATTCATACAAATTTCTTTAACTTCACAAGTTTACATAGTCCTGCTGCTTGGCAGTTGGGGAGCATTTTCGAAGTAATTTACTAGATAGAATCCAAATCCGAAGTCAGAATTGTCCCACCACGTCAGGATTTTGTGGTTATGTACTTGAAAAATATCCCGACAACGTCATGAACATTCACTTTCTCTTTGAGGCATACATTTTTCTACTGTATACATTTCTCTCTAAACTTCGTATTTGTGGATTTTTGAGGTCGTTGAGTAATAATATAAAGTCTGAAAATTCAAATTTTCATTTCCAAGATGGCGGGTTCAAAATGGCGTATTAAAATTTACAAAAAATGATTTTGGTATTTAAAAAATTTCACTTGTCGATTTTCGGAGACAATGAATAGAATTTTTTTATTTTTAAGATGGTGGATCCAAAATGGCGGATCGAAATTTGCAAGAACGTAACCCGTACTTAAAATGGTCGAAACTTTGCAAGAAAAAAACCGTAGGTGGCCGCTCAATAGCTTATTTTAAAGGGTAAGAGTAGTATTAAATCATGCAACTAGAAAAAAAAGTCCAAAAGTTTTCTGTACCGTACACATAACCTCAGATAAGTAAAAAAAACCTTTTTCCAGTAATGTAAGTGTTATATAACCTCAAATATCTCCAAATTCTGTCATTATGAGCCAATTCTGACCTTGGATTCGGATTTTACGCAGCAAAGTACTTCAAAAATGACCCCAGCTGCCCTACAACAATCATAACCCCATTTTTTATAGACCAATGCAAAATGAATATACAGGGTGTCCGAAAATTACATGTACAACGTGACGACAGACTTTTGACGAAAAAATAGATCGGTTTAAGTCAACTTAGGTATATCCGATACTGCTTCGTTGAAAAGGTCGAAAACGCCAGAATTTTAAGCAAATATTGATTTCTCCCAAATTTCTTGAAAACATGGTAATCGAATTTAATGAACCGCTACCGGCTATTAAGTAGTATAAGTGTCATAAAAGTGACGTCACTTATAAGTAATCGCTTCTGATTTTTTATGTCATCAACGTTATCATAACCTAGATATTTCTATCGAATAATGAGCGATTTGCTGTAATGATGAAGCAATTCTTAAAATAAATACTGGAAGTACATGTAAGTATTTTAGAACGATTGAAAAACCGAAAAAATATTTTAAGAGGTAAAAAAGCTTCCAAATACATGCTCTTATCCGATATAAATCTCTAGATTATCATAAAGTTGATGACATAAAAAATTAGAAGCATTGTTTACAAGTGACGTTACTTTTATAACAATTGCACCTACTTTATAGCCAGCCATTAGACAACACACCAAAAATCATGAATTTCAGTTACCACGTGTTCAAGAAGTTTTGGAAAAATCAATGTTTTCTTAAAATTTTGGCGTCTTCGACTTAAGTCGACGTGTTTTGATATCAAGAGCGTATCATCAAGTGTTGTACACGTATTTTTCGGACACCCTGTATATTCATCACATGAATATAGGCTCTCTATATTCCGGGAAGCTCGCTAGGAATTGCAGTGTCAGATATACGTTCTACAGGCAGCTCTGGGTAGATGCACGGAAAAAGAACCGTTCTAGAACGGATCACAAGTATATATAATAACTATTTATTAGAATGTTCAGTTAATTTCGTTTCCAACTTCACTCTAAATAAAATAAAACATTATAAATTTATGAATTCGGTAAAAAATTATACCGAAACTTTTCTGTACTTCAATCTGTAATGTGTAAATTTATGAGTAGAAAATATTGTCATTTTAAAATTGATCACAAATATAAAGTTAGTTGTGATGCAATTGCTAGTCTCAGAAATGAAAACAGGCCATTAATATACCCTGTTTGAAAACTAATCTAATACTACTGCTGGGTATTCAAGTTTAAGCACATTTCATCAATGATAATCAACTACAATATTAATGGTTTTCTTCGATATAAAATTCTTCTAACTTGCTAGAATTTTTGGGAGTTCTGTCCCTACTGCAGCCTTCCTTAATGATAAAATAATATGAGCAGAACTTATAAAAATGTTAACGGTTAAATATGCTTTATCCAGAAACTATTGTTACTTTGTCCAAACTTACCAGAGTAGAATAGAATACGCAATAAAAATAAGAAAAAAATATACTAGAATAAAAAAAACTTAATACAATCCAGTTAGAATAATGAAACCGTTGTAATAAGATGATTGGAAAAAAGGGATTTATTTTAAAAAATTCTTACATATTTATCCCGCTTACTATAAATACCTGTGATTATTAACCTTTTATTAAGAATACATTGCTGTACTCGTATGTAGCTGATAAACTATAATTTTTTATACAGTTGTGACATTCGTTATTACGATTTTTCAATGAAAATTATCATATTTTCGCTATTTTACCATATTTTTCAGCATCTAAAATAGTTCCTGATTATAAACCTATAACAAAGTGAAAAAATTTTTAAACTGCGAGCAAGCAAATAATTTATTCATATACAACTTATTAATCGATTATAAAAACGAAATTTTGAATAATGGTTATTGATATCCTAGATTTCCCGCTTTTTTTTTAATATTTCCTCGAATATTTTAATATTTAATTTAATCACCAGCATCAGAGTGGTGATGAGATCAACGATTATATATGCAGCCTTATTACGGTAGCCCGAGGTGGTGCTTACTGTAACATCACGGAAGTTACAGACCTCGATTTCTGCTATTGAGTGTATTTTAGACCTCCCTCCACTACATATAGTGATCCACGGAGAGGCAAGAATAGGGCTCCGTCTGCTACACCATTAACTGCCAATGGCATCATTGCAAATGGCCGGTCATGAAACATTATGTAACAAAATTAACAGCTCTGAGCTGGAAATGGAAACAGAACATATGACCTCAGGCTACCTTTAAAAGCATACAGCTCGAGGTCATTATAGAGAACGGGAAGGTATGTAAGCAAAATAAACCAAGTCTATCTTCTGGTTTTTTTGATACACAAATAGATCAAATACCAGGGAAAATACCGGAGCTCGAATATATAGGTTACAACCAAGGATGAACCTGACTTTCTACTCAGGCAGATTCCCAATAGTATTTTACAAATCTGCGTAATTTTATAATGGGCAATGAGAGATCATGCTATATATATATATATATATATATATATATATATATATATATATATATATATATATATATAATCGAAGGTTTTCGGGCATCCCGTGTATGTGCTGTAAGGCAGCTGACGTTTCGGTGACATCTCACTCACCATTTTCAAAGCTCATTATACAGAGTCTGCGGGCGAACTGACGCTTACAACTCGGGTGCTGTCAGTCCCATGTATACGTGGGAATCGTTCGTTGGCCAGATGGTTCTGGCCAATCAGGTTGTGACACCTGCTGCGTGTCATCGGCCCTGTTGCCAGTGTTTGGGGTCATGTTGCCGAGTTGTATTCTGTTTCATTACTATCTACTACTGGAATGTTTCGTAAGCAGATTTTTCCAAGCGTTAGGCAATCGCTGGCTATCATCTCTGCTATTTAAATTGTTGGGTCTCTTTGGAATTTCGATGGCTTCCCTTATAACTCTTATGGACAGGTTTTCAGATCTCGATAGCATTTTTGTTCTAAGAAATTTATCTTATGTCCTGTGTTTAACAAGTGTTGAACCAGTTCAGAAAAAGTTGGTTTTTGCTTGAGAGGGTTTCTATGTTCGTGTCTCCTGGCACTTATTTTACGGTTGGTTTAACCTACGTAAGATGATCTGCATTCTTCGCATGGAATTTCGTACACTCCCTAGTTTTCTAGAGGGATTTTTCCTTGACAATTTTTGCGATTTTGTCTGTGGTGCCTGTGACATAAGGAACAAAAACTTTGGAATTATTTTCTTGGTTTTCGCGATTTTTCGAAGCCAAGCGTTTGTTTTTAGAGCCTTGTCTATATGTTCTTTTTTATAACAGTATTTTGTTAGGGCGTCTTGCAGTATGTTCATTTCTTTGTGGTAATTTTCTTTATGTGTAAGGGACTGCGATCGAAACCCAAGTGATTTCACTGCATTCGGTTTAGAGCTAGTAACCAAATATACAGTAAGGATCACCTTTTCTAACTGCATATATATATATATATATATATATATATATATATATATATATATATATATATATATATATATATATATATAAACAGTAAACAACAAATTAGCTCACATCCCTATTTAGCTAAATTCAACAGCCCACAGTTATATGAGGCGCTATTTCGGGCTATCTTTAGCATTATTGAGCTACATACTATTTTGTCGCTCGTAAATTTAAGAATCCGTCAACTGCGATATAATTTTTGGAAAAATACGTTATAATATTTATCAAATACCTGATCCCATCTTAACCAACAAAAGTAAATATTCGGTAGTCATCACATCAAAAATGTCACCGTTGGTATATAAAAGCGAAGTTATTGTACCGTCTAAGGATTATTAAAAAAAAACATTTTTTTTTGTACTTAAAAAGCTGTTTTCCGTTGTTTCGCTTCCTTATATGGACATATAATTCTATTTTATGTGTAAGCTATACATTTGAGCACAGTGCATGAGCGCCACCAGCTTTTTAGCAGAAACTAGGGCTGCAGACAGAGATAGTAGTAAGTACAGTTGTGTAGAACATAGAAAGAAGATATAAGGAAAATATGCAACTGAAGCTTCAAAACGTTACAATTTTACAGAAAGGAAACTGACTGACCAGAAGCTATATAGAACTGAGCGCATCCATTGCGCGGAAATTATAACATTTTGAAGCCCAGTGTCTGAAAAGAAACTAACAGTAATTCTATAATACATTTATTGAGAAAAAAAAACATACAGTATTCAGGGATACATACAAGCAAACAACTTAAAAAATAGGAAAAATCCATTTTAAATGGAATAGAACTAATAACTAACACGGCAAACAAAAATAAGCGCCAGTTCTATATAACCTTCGGTGCGAACAAAGATGAAAATACATTCTGTTGTATTGCTTTTGATATGTCTTTCCTTTTCTATCACATTCAATGCCTTACTTAGTAAATGCAAAAATAATCGAAAAACTATAATTAAGAGCGATAAAATAAAAAAAAATAAAAGAAATATTATAAAAATGAGAAAATAGGAATAAGCTTCAGAAATTATCTATTTTAGTATAAATCTGATTAGGGCATACTCTGTATAAAAGAGAAAATATTGCAAACATTTTTATTAGTATTGTCGCTATCTGATATTATTAAGCTCTAATTTTTTATCTTCATGCTAGCTCCAGAAAAGTTTATTTATTTGAAAATATTTCTGTTCAAATTATCTTTTGCAGAGCTCTCAAAATTTTAACTTAAGGTACATTTTTAAATAGTTATTAAGTCAAAATAATCTATGAATATAAAAACACAAAATCAGCTTACTATATATGATCAATAAGCGGAGGATTAAAACTTGATTAACACTGGGTTCTTAATATACTAACTATTATCATAAGATTTACAAATCAGATTAATCAATTAATTGATTTCCAAAATAGATAAGTTCTATGAATGAATCAAAAAATAATAATGTGTAAAAATAATAATCATTCACCCTTCAACCTCAAACTCTTCTGTTTCCTCCATAGAGAAACTTTCTGAAGTTTCAGTTTTTGAAGAAAATACCTGTTTATTTGCAGAAATAGTTGAAGTTTCTTGTTGCATAACGCTTTTGGAGGAATCTATTTGTTGACTTTTATGGTCTTCTTTTATGGATGTGGTCTCTTGTCCTTCGAAGGTGGCAGTCTTTTGATGCATCTTAGCGTCACCAAGATCCTTACGTACCTAGAAAAGGATGTGTGGTAAGAAAAAATTTCAAGGGAATAATTTAATTTTTGTGTAGCTTTTAATTTGCTGACATGGTCCAACTTTAAAACCGATCTGAAGGTGCTATTAGACGACACGATATTTTGGAATTGTAATTAAGAATTAAGAAAGAGAGGTATTTAAAGGACGCCAATTACACCGTTCTAAATCAGGATCCTAAACCAGTCGTAGAGTGACTGTCAAATATAAAAGAACTCCAATATTTACCGTGGTATTCGCGATTTCTAAACATATAAAAGGAGACTTTATCCTAACCTTGGAAGCTGGTTATGTGAACCCTCTTGTATACTGACATTAAATGAAAAATATGTTTATATTTGTAAAATATAACGGTAAGGCGAATATATTTTTGTGAACAGTTAATCTGAACTTTCCACCACCGCATGGCCCATTGTAGCTCACATCTATCTATGTTTTTTTGCCAGATATCCAGTACCTGATCTTTGCAACAGCGCACAATATGTGTTTCACTGATTAATTCTTCTCTCCCATGCACAAGCACCAGTCACAGCGTTTCCTCACACGACCTTGTGCAAATGACATCTGATTCAGCGATGTCTAGTATACAGAGCTACTACAGCATTGCACTGAGCCTTAGGTTTGACTGCTCAGCAAGTAATCTAAATTGACGCAGAATTTTGCCCCTTGCCCCAAACCGGTAATGTGGTGTTATAGATTATATCTCAATCTGATCCGGTCAGAATTTTTAGCCATCTCTCTTAGCGAAAAATCTATAGATTTGTTCTCCTTCAGGACTTTCAAGACTTGTGCACTTAATAATCTTTTTCAGCTTAATAGTAATCTTAATATTAATAATGTTATCTTAAATCTAGTGTTTAGCCATAAAAGACTTGTCGTTAACTCATGTGATCCGTTGGTGTGTAGGGAAGATCACCATCCGCCTTTATGTTTTGATTTTAGAACGTTCAGAGAGCTACTTGATGTCAGTAAACAGGTCGTTGAGTTTTATTATGATTTTGAACCATTTGACTACTCTGGTCTTAGGGATCACTTGCCTTCTTATTGCTGGGACAATATTCTTTCAGGTCGAAGTGTTAATGATATAGTGAATCTCTTCTATGAAATATTGTACAGCCCTCTAAGCATTTTTGTTCCTATCAAAAAGGTAGCGCGATTTGATTTACTTACGTCCTGATAGATCTCACAATCCAGAAAAAGATTGCACATAAAAATTACAAAATGAGTAAATCTCATCAGCATTATCAAGCATTCTTCTTTTTTGCATGCACGGTGTAGTGAATGAATGCTACAATAATTACATTGAGAATGTCGAGTTTTCCCTTCAAAATGAAGTTAAATATTTTTGGGACTTTGTCCACTCAAAGCGTAGGATTAACGATATACCAAACAGTATCTTTCTGGATCACATCACGGTGGACATGCGTCCTGGGGCTGCCGATAATTTAGACAGTCCTCAGTGTGCACAGGAATTTTCCGCCAATCATATTAACGTTTTTTCTTATTCAATTCAAATTTTTGATATCTTGGAGGGGATAAACAAATTAAACATACTTAAAGGCCCTGGGCTTGATCTTATTCATCCGATTTTGCTTCAAAATTTGTTCTTTTAAATTTGCTGGACCAGAGCATATAATATTTCATGCTTCATTACAGTACGGTTATGTTTCAAATTTTTGGAAGGTCATTTATGGTATTCCTATACACAAGTCTGGCGACAGGGCAGTCGTAACGAATTATTGGACTATTAATATTATGTGTCATACCGAAGGTTTTTGAAAATCTAGTAACTAATCATCTATCGTCTGTGCTGTCGTCTGAAGTGATTGGTGAGCAGTTTGAGTTTTGTTGGAGCAGAAATGCTGACCTCAACCTTTTGTCTTATATATCCTATATTACAGAGGCCTTTGAGGGTAGCTTGGAGGTTCATTCCATTTACACTGACTTTTCAAAGGCATTTGATAGGTTTCCCCACAACGTATTGTTAATCAAATTTAAAAGCTTGTGAGTATCTGATTTGTTCTTGAATGGATTGAGAGCTATCTTGATGGTCGAGTCAGCAATTTTGTCTCTAGGGAGATTCCGGTCCCTTCGGGGGTGCCTCAGGAATCTCACATTGGACCCCTACTGTTTAATCTTTTTATTAATGATGTCAAAAAGTGTTTTAAAAATACCAACTTTCTCTTGTTTGCTGATGATTTGAAATTGTTTAGGGACATTGACAATTTGAATGATTGCTGGTTGCTTCAGGATGACCTTGACCGGTTCTTGGCATGGTGTGACAGAAATGGGATGCGTTTAAACACTACCAAATGCAAATTCATGATATTCTCTCGTCGACGTCGGGGGTGTTTTTTGAATACCAAATCGGGAGTGATATTGCGGCGTCTGCTGTTCTCGTTAGGGATCTCAGAGTTACCTTGAATCCGGAGCTCTCATTTACTGAGCATATAGTAAATATTGCCACCAGTACCTTAACTGGGTTTTATAAAAAGAGCTCTAGGGAGTTTTTTGCATCTGCAGTCTTTGAGACCTATTTTCTTCTCTTTGGTATTGAGTTCACCTCGTCTGTGTGGAACCCATATTACACAACTCACAGACAGAGGGTGGAGAATGCTCAAAGAAAGTTTACGCATTACATTCACTATAAATTTTATAACAATATTGAATTTCATTATGATCTCATGTGTAATTTGACTGGTTTTCCACAAGTTTATGTCAGAAGAGCCCATCATGACCTGAGTCTTTTCTACAAGGTGATCAACTCCCTTGTTGACCATCCTGCCTTGCTGGGCAGTGTGGGATTGCGTGCCCCCATCAGGTCAACTTGTAGTCGCCAAATTTTTGACGTTCCATACCATCACACTAATTATGGAGTGAACTCATTCATCTCGCGCGCTTCTTTTCTGACATTTCTGAGCTCTACATTTTTTAACCCAGTTTAAATGTATAGACTTAAGTTGTTAAGTAGTTACTTACTATTATAGTTATTTGTAGATATTAAGTTCTATTGTTTTTGTATTTCAGTTTAAATTCTTAGTATTAGTATTAGGATTTGGGGTTTGTAAATTTGTTAATAAATATCGTCTGTGAATAAATAAATAAATAACTTTGTTTTTGCTCTGAATCTGGATATACTTTTTTAACAATTTCATACTTTCTTGAAATTGGAGGAGTTTGAATTAAGCATTGTAAAGGCTGTCTGATTATCTTAACAGATTTTGATTGTTTTGCCAATACTCTATTTGTGACGCACAATTCGTTGATAGCTACCTTCGGCTGGAATTTTGTTAATAACGTTGACTTCTTTCGTGGAGTCTGTCTATGTTCCAAATATGATTTGTTTGTTGAATTATGAAATAACCTGAACTTTTTAACATTAATCATAGATTTAATCATTATCATGTGAATCGGTAAAGAAGAATTTGTCTTATTATCTACATTTGTGGTGTTAGCTAATAGCAAAAACAGATTTTTATATATTATGTTTATGTTACAAATATCGTCTTTAGTATTTTTAGTGCCTGAAGAAATTGAGAAAGAAGAATTTAGCTCACCATTTCCATTTATATTTGTGATGTTAGTAAAGTTTCCCAATAAACTAATTTAAGAGACTTAATAAGCAGGTTATAAGGAACATTAAATTAGCACCAAACCTACAGTAACACCAATTAATTTCTGTACATGTTACATAGTTTAACTGTGCTGAAGAAGTTAATAAATGTGTACAACACTTGCTTTGGCACAGGTAGTAACAGCCAATTAAAAGGTGCGTTAAAATGTCAGGAAGAAAATTCATGATGGCAATATTTGTGTCTTTGAAAGAAAATATGGTCGCTTAGGTTTCTGGGAAACTTTGGTAGATTTATGAGATTGTCTAGTTTGTTACATGAAATATTTAATTTCCAGCAGAATAATATAATTTTCTTAGTTTTACGATTTCTTCTGTGCATAGTAAAATAATGTTGAAATTAAATAATAAAAAAACTGATCAAATGCGTATCAGACAAGCATTATGTTAGAGTTCCGTAGCAGTTATGAATATTGTTAGTTTTTCTGAAATTTCGTTGCACGTCTTTCTTTGAATTAATTGTCAGCATATGTCTGCAAACTTATATCATAAAAAATGAGCTCTTTGTTGGAAGCATTGAAGATAACATTTTTAATATATTTTTTTTACATTTTATTAGTTAATAAACGCAAATTGAAAAGACTTGCTGTATATTGAATTTTATCAGATTTTTAAAATCTACTGAAAAAAAACTGAAAGAGATCACAGACAGTAAAATTTCAGATGTATGTCGAAAACACATTAACAGATTAATAATAATGGAATATAGAATTACTGCACTGTCAAACCTTTTTTTTTTTATTCCCGGGTCCGTCCTAAAGCCGGACGCAATGCGAACAGAATAGGCCTATTGTGCTCATCCTAGACATTACAGCCACTCTGTCAACCAAGCCTCCTGGCTCAATCTGTACAGTCCTGCTAAGGAGTGAGTGAGTATTTCTCCTGGTTTCAGATTTACTGACCCGAATGTTTACTCTCTAAATCTCTCCAATGACAGTCACATATGATATGCTTCACCGTTTCCTCGGCTTGTCCACATAGTCTGCAGCCGAGGTTTCCGTTATACAGATTCATTCTATTCAGATGTACTTTGACGGCCATGTGTCCCGTCATTATACCCGTAAATTAATTGGTTCCTACTCATTTGGAGTAATTTCCTTGCCAGTTTCGGGTCAGGATTCCCAATAAACAACTTGCTGTGGTTTAAACCCTGTCTGGTCATCCAATGGTTTTTATGTTCTCTTTTAATCCATTCTTTGACTGCTTCTCGGGCCGCGCACCGCGGCACCCCAAAGGCCCGTTCTGGACCAATGTATTGAGATGCTGACCCTGCTCTAGCTAGCTCGTCAGCTTTTTCATTTCCATGTATGCTTTCGTGTACCTGGTACCCTTTAACATAACTCTGTTGTCTTTTGCCAGAATTTCCAGCTCACTCTGACATTCCCAAATCAGCCTCGATGATATCTTTTGGCCCTTGAGGGTTTTTAGGGCTGCCTGGCTGTGAGTAAATGAGGATTTGCTTCCCTTTGTAAGCTCTCCTGTTTATCTCGTCTGCGCACCGTAAGATTGCGTATATTTCTGCCTGGAATACTGTTGGGTATTTCCCAAGGGGACAGGTTAGTTTCTTCCTCGGTTGTAGCCCATATATCCCAGCTCCAGTACCCTCACTAGTTTTTGAACCGTCAGTGTACCAGATACTTGCACCCGAGAATGTTTCCGGTTCTTCTCTTTTACTTGCCATTCGATCCTCTATTGTGACTTCAAACCTCCAAAATACAGGAACAAACCCGTTGAAATCTTGCGTTTCCATTAAGGACCCCTATAAGATCTGCACTCATTATAAAGGAAGAAAATTTATAATTGATTTGCCGATTGTCTTGCCTGGCGCATTTGCCAAAAGACTTACTTCTAAAATAGGGCGACAGTTGAAAGTAACCATAGAGACCTATATTTAAAACATTTTTTTAATAGTCTTATATTTAATAATATTTGAAACTGGTGCTCACCAAAGTTTTTTCAGGAGAGCAGCTCCTTAAAAAGTTTTACTTTACTCCCCAGTTATTCTATCACGAAAGTA
Source organism: Diaprepes abbreviatus (assembly GCA_034092305.1). NCBI lineage: Eukaryota > Metazoa > Arthropoda > Insecta > Coleoptera > Curculionidae > Diaprepes > Diaprepes abbreviatus. The sequence goes on from JASJET010000129.1 coordinate 9,891,462, forward strand.
GACTAATGTCGGCTTCCTTCCTCTAAAATATGTTCCGAATATTTTTGGGAAGTTTATGTCTACTCCTCTGTGATATGACTGACCTTGGCATGTCTGGTCAGGGCTGGGCCGATGACATGGTCGTGATGGCAAGAGACAATACGAGAATACCCTCTGTAGCATAGTTCAAAGAGGGCTTGAATCCATTAGGGAATGATGCCAGATGATGGAACTAAACATAAATCTCACCAAAACTACCCTAGTAATCTTCACAAGGAAAAGAAGGCTCAATCTGAAAACCATCAAACTGGATGGGAATGTTATTGAGTGGAAGTTAGAGATGAAATATCTAGGACTAACCTTAGATAATAAACTCTTCCAGAACAAACACGAAAAAAAAGTAATTAACAAGGCTACAAAAATTTTGATGGTCTGCAGAAACTTTGCGGGAAAAAATGGGTTACAAACCCAAAAATTCTGCAGCCTCTCGAAAGTTCGAAGATTGGCCTGTGCGAGTATAACCAGGGCAATGAAAATCTGCCCAACGGTTGCCATGGAAGTAATCCTACCTCCACATATACTTGTAGAGAGTATGACGAAGAGGGCAATTTATAGGATGATGAAAGATGAGGTCATAAACGAATTTCTCGCGAGGAAAGGGGCTGACACCATTTCTGGGGCCAGAGCCCTTCTGTGAAATCAGTAGCAGCGTAATACTGAAAGAACTAAAGATAGAAGAAGAAAACAGGAGTTCCAGTTATTAGATAAAGTTGCAAGGATTGAGACAAGCGATACTTCTTGGGAACTACGACCAGAAGAGATTCAAAGAATGCATAAGCTTAAGTAAAAACCAACTTAGAGTTCTGACAGGGGTCTGGACGGGGCATTACCAACTGAAGGTATACCTTAAGAAATTCGGACTGGTAGGAGGAGAAGAGTGCAGATTCTGTCAGGAGGAGGACGAAACCTCTATTCATATCCTTTCAGAGCACAGCGCTCTAGACAACCGTAGAATGCTGTTCTTGAGTGCACACCAAATCCAAGAAGGGAAGCTACCCACCTTGAAACCGCCCAACATCCTAAGGTTCTTGAAGAAAATAGGACTGAGGACCTGTTCTAGCAGATATGGTAACTCTGACAACTTGTTAGCAGTAGGGGGGCACAATAGATCTACCAGGTCGCAATGCACTGATCCCAATTCTACGCAGATACGCATATCTACATCTAGCCACCATAATGCTTCCGCAAATTGGCCACCCAGATCACCAGATTTAGAGCCTGTGGATTAATTTTAAGAAAAAATTCTTAAACAGATAGCAGGGGGAGGAAAAAGAATTGTGGGTACGAATACAAAATTGAATAACTACTTTATACCTAGATGCGGCGATGATGGCAAGGGTACAATTTTCTCCGTAAAATTAATCTTTATGTACATAAAAAAGAAGTCGTTTTGAACATTAACTTGGAATTTAAATAAATTAAATGTTTTGGTTTTGTTATTCTTACTGTTCTCTGTCAGTTCATTCTTACATTATTATCGTTGACCTTTTGGTCCTCAAACAGGTTCCAAATTTTTCGGACCAGTTCTAAGCTTGAATAAAGTGTGAAAGAAGGCAATCTCAGCACGGAATAAAAAACTTAAATTTAATTATCACAGAAATGGGTACTCGAAACGACACCTACCGAGTCTAAATTTTTTGGATAAAAGATGTGGAGAAAAAAGAATTTTTAGCTATAAATTTGATTTACAGAAAAAATGAAGCTTTAGATGTAGGAGAAGTGCTGCTGGTGGAGCCCTCTGCAATGTACATCAAAACTGTAATCAGATCTTGATTTTTTATCTTAAAAAACCCCATAGTACAATATTTAGTGCAAATCAAACTGTTATTAAGATAAATATTCACGAAAAAGCTTAAAGAACAAATAACTTTGACACGCTGTGTTTCGGAAACTATGAACTTTTGAAGCAAGGTAAGTTGAGCCAGATCCTCAATTTTAGCCTCAAGAATTTACAGTGACGTTTTATATAAATCTTTTAGAGACATCCCAAATAATACTCTACCTAAGTAAGGTTAACATCAATCAATATCTTCATGAAATGCCAAAAAATGAGTATTTTTAGATTTACACATATACGAGTAAAAATAAAATTCAAAATTACAAAATTCGCAAAATTTCTAAACATTATCTTGAGAAAAATATTCTGCTGGAAACATAATCTTGTTTGCAACAGTAATTATTATCCTTTCTTCTTCAAAATTAGATCAAAGTGTTCTCTCAACACACGTACAAATACGAATGAAAGCATGGTCGATTTACGTACTTCCGAAATGTTTGTTTTTCTTCCGGGTACTGGAAAAATACACTCTGTAATTAGTAGTAGACATTTTGTATATTTTGGAGCGTGGTTTTAACGGTGTTTATTTACAAATCCTCTTGTTGGTTTACGAACTAAACTTAGGTATATATATTTATATACTTTGTAGATGCATACACTATTATACATTTATGTTTTTAATTATTATGTTTAAGGATATAAAGGATATTATTCTATTCTTTTCGTTTGTTTACAGAATAATGGAAAGGATGCAAAAGTCTTTCTGAAATATAATATAATTTATATCGAATAAGTTTGGCAATATAGACATACGATTTTCTAACAAAAATAAAATGAAGATAAGAAACCGGAAAATGTTTTGCTCTTCGAATATTGGTCATTCAATAAAAAATTTATTTTCAAATATTGACCATACCGATAACATTATGTAAATAAGCATTATTTCATACTTTTCATTTAATTTTCTTAAATATTAGGTCCTCATCCCATTTTATCGTCTCCCATAATTCTTTAAATTATTGATTATTATCTAATGATTTAGCAATATGTGTGGCTATGCGTGGAAGCACCTCGACAAGTTCAATAAAAACTGTCCATTGATTCTTCCTAATTTACACAGTTCATTCAAAAAATTCCGGAACTAATTTTCTATAAAATTTACAACTAGCGCCATCTGTTACTCGGCGGCAGAACTATAATATCGTGCCTTAGTTACTCACAGCGGAGATGTGAGCGCTGTAACTTCATTTATTGGACAGATGTGTTCGTTTGAAATAGACGTGTTTTTGCCACTGCGTCACAATCTCCGCTACAGAGCAACGCACCGCAATCAATTTTTTTTTTTCAAAAAGTGGTTCGAATTATTAAAAACCAAGTACGGTGAGGATTGTTTAAGCCGTAGCAAGGTTTTCGAGTGGTATTCGCCGTTCAAGAACAGTCCACAATCGCTGAAAAATGGTTTACTGGAGGAACGCCCTTTAACCTCGACTACCGATGAGAATGTCGACCGTATGCGCGTCACACTGTCTGATAATCGGCGACTGGTTTTCTAGGAAGCGTGCACCACATTTTTCACGATGTTCTCGGGAAAAAGAGTATGTGCGAGGTTTATTCCACACTTGTTAACGGAAGAGCTGCAAGAGCGCCATGCGATTTGGCAAACACACATGAAAATTTTTTAACCGGCGACGAATTATGGTGTTTTAAACACGATCCATCGACCAAATGCCAAACCGGTGAGTGGCGAAGCAAGGATGAAAGGCGACCCACCAAAGTTCGAGCGACAAAGTCGAAAATCAAAACGATGCTCATTACGTTTTTCAATTTTCTCGGGATTATCCATAGCGAATTCGTACCCCAAGCGAAATAGTGAACGCACAATTCTACAAAAGTCTCCTGGATCGACTTTTAAAGCGAATTCGTCGCGAGAGACTGCAATTTTACCGCACCGGTAACTGGTCTCTGTTACACAACAATGCACCAGCCCACTCCTCAATACTCATCACACAATTTCTGACCCAAAAGTGGGTCTCCATGATTCATCACCTGCCCCACTCACCACTCTGAAAGCTATTCCAGAAGAGGAGTTTTCCAAGTCGTTCCAGCGGCTATACGAGCGCAGCAAAATGTGTATAGAACTGGAGGGGATTATGTTAGAAACTAAATATTTTTTTTTCTCTTGTTTAGTCCCGAAACTTTTTGAATGAACTGTGTATATACAAGCAATAATAAAATTTTATAAAAAATAAGTAATAATAGAGAGAAAGAGCTTGATTGTTAAGTTATTTTGAAAAAAAAAAATAAGAATTGCTAGACGTTTCTAGAAAATAAAAACGAGCGGATACAATACATTGCTCGAACATTTAGACATGAAGAATATATGCTCGGGTTGGTTCTCACATAATTTGACTGTTATTGTCGTTTTCTTTAGTTACAGAAAGACATAGAATAGTTTTATTACCCCTTTGTTTAAAAGATTATTAATTTAAGATGGAATTTTATATTCAGTATAACATGGCTAATACCCTCTACGAATAAAGGATCCAAAGATTCAGGTAAAAATTGAAATATAGGTTGATATTTTAGAATGAAATTTTGTGAAAGTAAATTAAAGCAGATTTTCCGATGAAAAGGATTTACTATGCTCATTTTTTCAAGTAATAAAACTTAAAGCCAGACTCAAATATACAATTTTTCCATTTTTTAGACTCAATTCATTGAGATACTTATAACTATTTATAACAGAGTAGTGAGTATCGTAACCTAACGTAAGTAACGTAACTTAAGACAAGTTTACCTTCACTTATCTTATAAATACTTAGAGAAATTAAAATCTCTAAATATGTTATTTACCAAACGTCCGCTTTGTATTTTCTAATGACCCAACAATCAACGGCTAAAAATACCTATTGACTTAATAAAACTTACTTCTGTGAGAGTAGTCTCCTCTGTAGCTTCACTTTCTTCTTCTCTGTTACCAGTGCTCACAGCACCACTTTGAGGAATGGATACTTGCATATTCGACATTTTGGTAAGTTTTTCAGTATTTTCTGAGTCTTCTAAGGAATTATTGCTTATTTCTTGGAATTCGGCAGTAGTTTCTGAAGATTTTCTGAAAAACGAAAGAGAAAAATTATTATTATATCAAATGGTTTAAAAAATATTGGTACTAGTAATAATCTCACAAGTGAATATAAATCTTTTAAGCTTTAACTGACATTTTCTGTGTTTATGTTAAATAAGAGATCATTGTTTTTATGTTATTGCTATTCTTTTCTCATACAGTCTAGAAAACTTTTCCAAGAACCTCTATTAACAAAAGTAGACATAAATATTTTGAGATAAATTCATTCATAGACTTTCATTGTTACTGTGGGAAAACATTGAAAAATGATTCTAAATCTTCATTTTTCAAGCTTTAATACAATGATATAGATCAGTTATTCTGAAATAGTCGTATGCCTATCACTGGTGGAAGGAAGAATGTTTCACGGTGGTATTCAAAGAGTCAAGGCATTTATATTGTTTGATCATCGTATATATATATATATATATATATATATATATATATATATATATATATATATATATATATATATCCGGTTTCATAGCGTTCTACACCTTCCGGTTCCCAGTCTCCCTTGTTTTCGGTCTTCCCAATCCCCTGGAAGTAAGTTTCTTTCGGACATGGCTCGGTTAATGCCTTTAATCCAGGTAACTTTTGGTCATGCTCTTTTTATTTTTATATTTGGTGTCCATTTTTGGATTTGCTTTGGTAGACGTTTGTCCGTCATTCTCTCCACATGTCCATACTATACCAGCGGACGTTGTTCGATTTCATCGAGAATAGTTTTCTTTACGCTCATAATCTCTCTAATTCTCTCGTTGGTTATCCGTTCGATCCTTGACAGATCTTCGCCAAAAGTCTATTTCAAGAGCCAGTAGTTTACGTTCTAAAGTTTTATTTATCTGCCATGTTTCACATCCATACAATACAACGCTTTTAAATATTGCATTGTATAAAAAATGTTTTCTTTGACCATAATAGTGAGTTTAGGCATCCGATAGCTTTTTTCCCTTTAGTTACTCGCTCCAATATTTCTTCTTCAGTTCGCCCACTTTGACTGATCTTTGTTCCAAGGTAGGTATAATCAGAACAAGATTTTACTATTGTCATCCACTTCCAAATCTGTTTGTTCTCCACCGATACACATATATTTAGTTTTACTGCAGTTGACAGTTAATCCCCACTCTGCGTATTCTTTAAATAGTTTCCTCGTCATAAATTCGAGGTCTTCTTTATCTTGGTCACTTGGTTATCTGCAAAATGAAGCGTATATAAATGGGTATCATTCTTTAATTCTATTCCCATTCTACTGCATGATCTTCTCCAATTCTTTAAAGCTTCATTGAGGTAGATTTTAAAGAGAGTTGGTGATAGACAACATCCCTGGCCTTTGGTCACATGAAAGCTTTCTGATAAGTTATTGCCGATCTTAATTCTGAAGAATATTTGATTATCATACTAAATAAATGACGATACCTTTTATAATATAAAATCGCATGCTCAGCTGAAACTTTTGAAGAATATTTTACAAATTTTTACAAAAAATTAAATTTTTGCAACTTTACAAATGTTACAAAGTGATGGGCTGTTGAATAAAGAATAGTATTTCAATCATCAAAAGAGTTTGAAGTGAACTACATAAAACAGCTAGTGTAGTTGAGAATTTTATCATATAACGTAATTTTTTTTAAAGATATTTTCATTTATTTCTGAGGCTGTTAAGGATTATTTAAAGAGAAGAGATTAGGAAAACCAGAATAGTGAGTGAATATTCAATTTTATTTTATATGAAATTTGATCAGAAACTTACATAAGCACATAATTTTTTTGTTTTTTTTTAGTTGATTTATTTTCATAGTAAAAAAATCTTGGCTTTAACTACCAAACTATTACAGAAATACATTGTTATCATAGAGACAATACTAAAATTAACTATTTTTTCGGGTGCGGCATTAAAAAATCTATATACAAATTGTTTGCAACTGTCGCTTGGCAAAAATCCAAGGGATTGCTTTAACTGAACTCATAAATAAATTTTAGTAGCTTATATATTCGAATGCGTTGCAAGGATAGCCCGGTGAATTATAAGAGAAATTTATTTAAATTAAATCTGGATGTTTGGTTGTGCAAATAAATAATAGCTGCTCTTGCGTGAAAACATCTTGTTAAAAAGGTGTAAAAGTTAACTGAAGCACTGTAATGTGATACAAAAATCATTTATCTGCAGTAAGTATAAATAAAACCTGTCAAGTGCGAGTGTGACTCACGCTCTAAGGGTTCCGTCCAATATTATGGACTACGCGGATTCTTTTAAAAAAATTTGATTTGGTGTTCTGGTTGGTAAAAACAGGTAGTTAAACTTTTGTATAGCTTAAAAAATATAACAATATTTTAATTTGTTTAAAGTACATGCCAGGGACGCAAAAATATCACATTCACACATTGTAATTTTCTGATTATAATATTCTTTAAAGAATTTTACAACGACACATTTTACAATACATATTATTAAAACACATTTATTATTAAAATAGATATTTCACTGATACAGGTTAGCGTGTTACATACTAATGGGGTATGAACAAAATCATAAAATCGACCTTTTACCCCTCTTTTCCCCTTCTAAAATGCAAATATTAATAAACAATAAATTACTTTTTAGATATTATTATGAGCTATCTTTTGAAACCAAAATCGAGTTCATATCTCTATTTGATCGAGAAATATTGATAAATTTGTCAAATGACCACCCTTTGGCCAATTCATTCTTAGCGGGTGTTTACATGGTGTTGCCAACTTTGTCCCAAATCTTTATGATTCCATGTTTAATAGTTTGTGCTGTGCGTTAGTCAGTCAGTTAGGATAGGGGAACTAAGGGCAATATGAAGGTGTGGATTAAGATGGTTTTTAGTTCTAAAACTAAACGCAGAGAATGAACACAACGCCAGTCCAATAGGCCCACAGGCGGGGAATGGCTCAATGCGAAAGTATCAACAGTCAGGGAAGTACACGTCACGAGTTAAAAAAAAATATATTTTTTTAACCAATTGGTTTTATTCTTGGTTTACAGTCGTGTTAAATCATATGAGTCACTATTTTCAACAAAGGATCGGCCAATAAATACTAATTATTAATAAAACAATAAATTTATGTTAGCAAATTTCGATGTTATTACGTTAACCGACAAAATAAAAACAGTTATGTCGGTAGATTATTTCGACCAAAAACTAGAGAACTTTGACATTTGACCTATCAGATTGCTGTAGACAATCGAGAAAATTTTAACTTAAATACTGGAATGACCGACAGGAATTGGCTCAGTGGCTTTTTGAAAAGAAATCGTTACCTATCTGCTCGAAAGCCATAGGCAACTTCGGCTGTGCATATCTTCAGTTTTGAAAACTAAGATTAAAGTCATTGCACAAAAAGAGAAGAAACAAATAGGAGCTCTATCGTTACCGGAACATAATAAAACGGTTACTGACGAAATATGCGTTAACGCAGCTGATACATTTTCATTTCCCCTACAAAAACAATGAAGCCACAGCTTCTAAACGACACATATCCGGGTTCCTGGACCCGTTGCAGTGATTCAGGATGGATGACAAGTGAATTATTTCTGGAGCGGTCGTTTAAGTTTATTAAACCACCTCGTGTATCAAAAGACAATCCTGCTGCTTCTTGATGGACATGACACTCATACTAAGAATCTTGTAGTGATCAAGAGAGAATGGTTTAGTTATAATGTCATTTCCTCCTCACTGCTCTCACCGCCCGCAGCTGCTAGATGTATCGTTTATAAAACCACTTAGCACCTATAATGATCAAGTAGAAACTGAGTGGTTACAATCGAACCCTGAAAAATATTCCAAATCCGTAAAATATTTGAAAATATATATCTTCGAGTTGCAGAATAGGGTATCTGGCTATATGATCCACTGATTTTTGATGATGACAGTTTTATTGCTGCAAATACTACAGATGTTGCTTTAGATGCCGACGTAAATAATAAGACGATGTATTTGTTACATAACCATGATGAAAATAATATTATGATGCCTGAGAAATCTTCAGTTAAGGAGAGCTTGGATATCGAACACATTTGTGATATTAATCCTGAACCTACTCCTGGGTCTTATCACCATTATAATCTACAAACGGGTGTTGTCAATCCTTCTACATCAAATACAACATGTCGTAGTCTGAATTCTGTCTTTACTGTTTCACCAAGAAATATTCTACCTATTTCAAGGGTGATAAGGAATGAAAAGAGAAAAAATATTGGACGAGACAAGACAGTAATTTTGTCATCATCTGCTTATCAAAATGAGTTGCCTTATTTACCGAAAAATGTCGAAGAAAATTGATGAGCCGAAGGGAGAGACAGATAAAATAAACAAAACTAAGAATAAAAGTAAATAAGACCATAAAAACAAAGAAACAAGTTAAGAGAAAGGAGATTGACAGTTAAGAAATTCGGAATGTCTTTACTGTACAGAACTCTCTTTATAATCACCGTAAGAGTGAGTTGCTGTCCAACTTATGGACGCATAAAACTCACTTTTACATGTGAAAAATGCCAATTTTAAACTTGTCCCATCATGCCTCCAACGCTCTACTACTTTGCCCCGCATAAGAGGTAAGATGGGAAAAAATAAAGATATTTAAAAAATTAATTATTTTATATTAACGAATACAAAGAACGACTGTTGAAATACGGAGGACAGCGACTAACACAGGAACTCACAAACTTCATTCGAAAAATCCTGACACAATGCAAAGTACTGCTTATGTTTGAGGAAGGTGACAAACAAGAACCAGGGAACTACAGGGATATTAATCTACTGGACACAACTCTGAAACTCGTTACGAAAGTAATCAAAAATAAAATTAATTCGGTTACAACACAGGAAGACGAACAGCAGGGATTTAGATCAGGAAGGTCCTGCGTGGATGCAGTATTTATTCTACGACAGATAGTCGAAAAATCTATAGAATACAATAAACCAACATTTTTATGCTTTATAGATCTAACAAAGGCATTCGATCGCATAAAGCTAGATGACGAAATCCACCTGTTATATAAGAGAAATATTCCTATCAATATAATTCAGATTCGAAAACATATACGCAAACAATAAAGTTCAGATTCGCACTAACGGTAAATTATCTACACCCATACCAGTCAACAGCGGTATTATACAGAGAGACTCGCTTAGTCCTTTGTTGTTTAACATGATAATGGACGAAATAACAAAGGAGGTGCGATTTGGTAGAGGATATAAAATGGGAGATACAGAAATAAAAATTCTCTGTTACGTTGATGACGCTGTGATATGTGCCGAAAATGAAGACGACCTCCAGAGATTGTTAAATACCTTTAATCTTACGGGAAGAAAATATAATATGATTATCTCAGCCGAAAAAACTAAATGTATGACAACCTCAAAAGAACCCCTCCGATGCAAACTAGAACTAGACGGTCAAATAATACAACAAGAAATGAGTTTCAAATATCTAGGAATCGACATAACTAGTTATGGCAACATCGAAGATGAAGTAAGAGGGCAGGTGGCCAAAGCAAACAAAGTGGCGGGTTGCCTCAATGACGTGATCTGGCGAAACAAACACAAGAAACAAAGGTTCGGATCTACAAAACCACAATTAGATCTATTATGACATACACCTCAGAAACACGGTCAAAGGCGACAAAAACGAAACAACTATTGGAGACTACAGGAATGAGAATACTTCGACGAATAACAGGAAAAACGCTACTAGACAGAGAAAGAAGCGATAACATCAGGCAATCATGCAACACAGACTGCATTAATGAGTGGGTCCTACAACGTAAGACACAATGGAACAAACATATAAGCCGCATGACAGAGGATAGACTGGTAAGGATCGCACGAGATAAATCGCCTAGTGGTACACGCAGTAGAAGTCGACCACGGAAAAGGTGGAGCGATAATTTAAGTCCAGAATGAGGAAAATCGAAGAAGGAACAGGTCAGAGACCTATTATAGAAGGTAGAAGAAGAAGAAGAAGAAGAAGAAGAAGAAGAAGAATACAAAGATTAATGTTTTGTTCCTAAAATTAAAAGATTAATAAATGTTAATTACTTTAAAAGAATTATTAAAGTTAACTGATTGACAAGCTTTGTTTTATATGAGCAAAACCTAAGCATTCTTATCTGGCCCCTAGTTCCTCTATATGTATGTCCAAAATTTTTGTATATTTGGAAATAAAGTATATTCATGTAATTTTTAAAGTCATATTTGTAGTTGGTTATATTCACTTCGGGATCATCTCAAAATATCCAAAAGTTGTTTTAATAGAATTCAAATAATAACTTTGTGACAACAGGGTATATGTCAAGTAGATATAGTGAAATTTATAGGCGAAAACCAAAGATATGTTTCAAGGATTGTTAGGAAGTTCCGGGAAGCAACTGATATAAAAAAAAACCTTCAAGGGCAAAGAAGACAACTCAAAACAACTCAGCTCAAACTTCTTAAGTATCAACAGTTGCCCGAAGAAATCGAAAAATATTTAGAATACAATTATTTTTGTCACTGACACTTTTTTATACCGTACTGATTTTGAATAAAGTTAATTTTTTTGGAAATTTGACAAAAGTTTTTTCTTTTCAATTTCTTATTTTTCAGAGTTAAGATTTAAACAATATACTAATCAATTTTTGGCACGAAAATCAGCTAATGAAAATAAAACAATCTGCATGTGTAAATACTCGTATGCCTAATATCATCTGTCACCCAATAAATTTTTTTAACTAGATCCGAAGCAAGCAACGTGAGTGGCGCAATCGAATTCTCTCGATATGTTTTGCTGGACGCATGTTCCCAAAATAAACCTTGCTAATTCAATTTTAAAATTTGTTTGGTACAAATAATATTATAGAAGCTAGTCCGATATAAAATCTATTACTAAAAACACTTTACTTGTAATGTTTTTATAGCTCAAGGTGATACGAGCAAAATGATTAATTAACTATAAATTCAACTAGTAAAAATAGTAAAGTGCCTGAGTGTGAGCCAAAGTTCTTCTTTGAAATTACATTAAGTGTTTATTATTTGGCATGACTTATAATTTTCTTCATTTTCTAATTTTCTTCATTCAATTTGTAGTTTAACACACCCAACAACACTCCAATTTTTGAAATATACAAGTGGCTTAGCAACCTGGTTTTATCCGGTACCTGCCTTGTAGATGTATAAAATATGGGTATGATAAACTGCAACCGGAATAAATCATTTACCAGCTCTTGTTCAGAAAAGATACAATTTGAGTTTGGTTTTTAGTGCAAGCCATTGTACATTTGTGATTTGAATTCTTGGTTCTTGGCGAAATCATTCCCAAAAATATTTTTCAATATTTTTGTATAACCTGTATATCCGAAATTTGGCTTTAAGTTAAAGTGACCCAATATATAATTATTATTTTTACAATTCAAGGTAATACTAAAATAATTTAGTAACCATAAACTGTCTAAAGAATGAACTGCATAAATTGTTGGCAATATAGTCTATAATTATTTATTTAAATTAAATTATTTGGCAAGCGTAGCCTTTCTTTCCATTGAACTTTTACATATTTCTTGCCCACATTCAACAATTCCTTTGTTATTTTCAATTAAATACATGTATTAGAATCAAACTTTTGCTAAACATTTGTATTAAAAACTTGGACAAACAAGAAACAAATACACAATGAACATATTGGATGTTATGCGATTTTAGTTACAGTTATGATTTAGGTGCTTTAAACTTAGTTTTTATCTAGTTAATTTATATCAAGAACTTAGCATTTTAATTGCGAAATATTAATTTTACAGAAATATTTTGGGCCTCCCATTTAGACCGATTTATATGCATAAACTCTTATGCAAAACTGGTACTAGAGCCTGGTATCTTTCGGAAGCGAAACAAATCAATAATCAACTTCCGAACCGATGGTTGCTAATATAACATGAAATTAAGTAAGAATGGTGCTTACCATAACGTCAACTAAAATCGCCTGAAATAGATTCATGCGTATTTTACCTTATTAATATTTTTAATCTGTCCCATGTAAAATAGGCTACAATAATTGCTATAGAAAATTTTACATGATTACTGAAAAGAAAAAAAAATCAGTTAGACAATATCCTCATAATTCACTAACATGGTTTAACTTTAAAGCCAGTGTAAGTTGGCAATATATAGATATTTGAGTGTTAAAGCATTGGAGTGTGTGTCATTTTATCTATCTTTAAAAGTCCATGTGCTAAATTCAACCAGTTCCTTGAGAAGCAGGAAACGTTACTGAATCATTTGATTTCTTTTAACAAACGCATTTTACTCCATGGAGATTTTAATATTAATATTACAGAACACTCGTTTGAATAGTGCGAATTTAAAGCAATTCTTAATAGTTAATGTTTAGAGGTTATTGTGTTTAAGCCAAAGGCCGATATTTATAAATCCTGCAGGGCAAATATTAAAACGGATATGAATTCCCAATTATTTACTAGCCAAGTTTATGATGCAGGTTTGTCTAATCATAAATACATCTTTTTTCTATATTAACAGTACCTTCAGAAATAAAGAAGTATTTAAAAACAGTAGATTTTTATCTTTGGAACGTTTCAACTCACGAAAAATTATATATATTATACTTTATAATGGACTTAAACAAAGAAAATTCAAATTTTAAATGACTGTGGGTTTAAAAATCAAAAAATCCACATCCTTTTCTTAAGAAATTCTATAAAGCTTGTTTCAAAAAGTGATGGATTCATCCATTACAATATATTTATAAGTCACAAATAAAACAGAATGATCTTGTTTATATTATATTTTGTTAAAGCAAGTCATAGGCAGAGCCAAAAAGATACGTATTTATAAGGAACTGAGGAGATCTGCAAATATTTCTAAAATATTATGCACCATTGTGGCTCGTCAAATGGGAAAAAGCAAAAGGAAAATTTATTTTGAATGGAAAATCATAGATGAAAATGAACTTCTTGATAAATTAAAAATAGCAGTATTGTTTAATGATTTCTATATAATCGAGACAAGATTATTTTACTTTTCTTCTATCCTAAATTATGAATATCTCAGCAACATTTTGCCCTGCACTTTGTAAGGGTGTTTTTGATTCCAATGGACCATAGTACTGGATGTACTTGGTGTATTTATTCATCAGATTCCTGTAAGTACTATTCGGAATATAGTCTCTTCATGTGCCAATAGAACAGGAATCAATGAATCAACAATCTATAACCTCCTTACTGAATGAAAAAAAATTACACAGTGTAAAGTTGCCTAAGATTATTTTGGTAGAAAGCTTTTTGCAGTTATTGGACTATCCGGAAATATAATAAGAACAAAAGTCCATTTTTTATTGGAATACACGTTGAAATCCCAACAACAAATAAGTTTTAGCAGCTATACGGGAAGACGAAAATATGCCAGAAATTGGAAGAAAAAGTTATGGAAAATGATGTAGAAGTTGCACTGTTCTTGGCAAAAGTAGGACAGAAAATAGGTTTAAATAAATAGAGAAGAAATAATATATTGAAGTATAGGAGGAAACAATAACACATTTATTACTTGAACGAAAAGTGGCTTCACAAAGAGCATTCAGTGAGTACATTTGGACTGGATGGAAATATCCCAAGTTCTCCAAAGATCTTTCTAAAAGTCTTGCGCCCTGACTTAAAAATTCCTTCGGGTAAGGGCTGCAGGTTATTACTAACTAATGTTGGGAGTGACGAAAGATTTTTAAATGAAGGTTTACTTAAATTCCAATCAAAATTCATCAAAAATTCACACGAGGAAATGATTGCATATGTTTTTGAGGACTACTGTCCTGAAATGATTAAATCAATTCCTGAAAAATCTTTCACTGTTATGGGCAATGCCAGCTGTTAATCTAGAATAGCGGAAGGATTGAACTTATTCTGCTGCCAAAAAAGAGATATTAGTAATTGACTGAATAAAAAAGGATTACCTTATGAAAATCGTATCTTTAAAATGGAGCTTTTAAGGATAACCAGAGAAAATAGACCCAAATTTCAAAGTCCAATAGAGTTAATATGGACTCAAGTGCAACAATTTATTTCAAGATATAATACCACCTTTCGATTAAAACTTATGGGAAAACTTTTACGAATGCTGTTGAAAAATGTAACTGCGAAAAACTGAAACATTGCTCTAAACCATCTAATAGATGAAGAACAAAAAAACAACCACGACAACCTTGTGAAAAAGACTATGGAACCATTAGTTGTAACGGTGACAACATCTGATTCACATGTGAGGACATTTTTGATTGAAAAGTAACTTTTTTTCATTTTTATTGTAAAAAATCTGTATTTCTATTTTCTGTTTTAATATATTTCCTTCTAAAAAATCGCACCACCAATGAGACAAGCTGGAAATTTCTTACAAAATATTAAATTATATTTAAATCATTTTGGAATGTATAATGGCATTCTATGCTCCCAAGGAAAAGGAGATAGACTATAACTGCATTAGAAAAAAAGTAACTTGTTGACTTAAAAATGTCCGGAGTAATCAATAACTAGAAAAAAATTAATTAAGTAATTATAGTGTAAAATAAAATAGTATAAAAACTAAATATTTAAACAAGATTTTTTAGAAAAAAAAAATTTGAAATAAATTGTACAAATCTTTTATATTACGTTCAGTACCAGGTTTTAACTATTCAAAGGTCTACGATCGCTTAAAAATAAACCGAAAACCACAATGTCCTATTTTTAACGAGCATATAAAATTAAAATATTTACTAAACAGCGAAAATCTAGTATATCATCATAAAATTATAAGTAATTGATTAGTTGATTACTTATAACCGATTTATGGAAACAAATAATCCAAGTAAATTTATTTATAAGTTGTATAATTTATGGTTATTTCTAGTTATTAATTTGTTGCTTTCTTTACCTTTATTTAGTCTCACGAGACAAGACCTAGACAATATATTTTCTTCCGTAAGATAAAATGAATCAAAATATTTCTGTATCAGATTCCTTTTATATAAAATAATATTTATAAATTAGATGATTTTCTTGATTTAAATTCAAGTATTTGCTTTTATTTAACATTTATATCTAACAATTAACAAAAATATATTCACGTTTAACATCAAAATCTACAGGTATACCGATTAAATAAAAGGAGCTTAAATACAATCTCTAACCTTCAATTTAGAAGATGACGCATTTTCCTTGCAAATAATTATTTTATTTTTATTTCATTTTAGTCTAAGAAACCTAAGTTAAAAAAAAAACAAGTATTTTTTTATTGTGTATACCAAACTAAAATTTCTTTAAAATTATTTACTTGCATCTAGATTAAGATGTGCCGTTCACATTAAAAGAAAATTCAATTAAAGATGATCTATAGGCATACACACTTACCCTTCAATAGCTCTTTGAGGGGCATACAAAAATCGAAAAAAGAGCAACCAAAAATAATTTATCCACTCCCCAATCATTTTTTTAACAACTTATTCTACATAAAACCTAAAAAAGAGCCTGAAAGAGAAAACACTAAAATCTGAGCTAAAACGTAAAAAATAATTTGACAAATTTGTTTTAGACAAAATGCACAATTTTCAAACTTGCAACACATATTTTTTTAGAACACAATAAAATAAAATCTAATAAAAAGTTTATTATAGATTTGAAAGCACTTTTTCTACTAGTACATTCTTAGAGGACTTCTTGGCACGTACTACTGATCTATAGCACCTTCACCTTTGGGAAGATCTCATAATCTCATTGGAAAATATATTTAAAATGAAATGATGGGGAGAGCCATTTAAAGAACACGGAAGTCTATTTTTTAATTAGATTAAAACTGTGTCCCTGCCATCTTTTAAATGACAAAAATAAAGAAGGAAGTCTAGTGTGAATGTAGCTACCTACGCTCAACTCTAGAAAGTGACAGTCGTAATTTAGGTATTTTTTTGTGACCAAACGAACAGGTTAGATAAATATCTATTGCCAATTATGTCTTAGTATTTACTTAATGATTAACACTACAAAAAAGTCCCGAATGAATATTTTCCAAATATATCTGAATAAATATTATATATATATATATATATATATATATATATATATATATATATATATATATATATTGTCGATGATTGCTTAGCAGCCGTGCCACAAAATAAAATAAATGAAATTCTCCAGTTGCAATGAAAAATTAAAATTCACGCCCGAAACAGAAAATAATAATAAACTAAATTTTCTAGATATGACACTGATACGCAGAAAAAACAAAATTTTAATTGAAAGGTACACCAAACCAACTTGGTCAGGTAGATATCTAAACTGTTTCTCTAATCATTCAAAAACTCAAAAAAATAGTGTTATAATCGTAGTATCTCTCTAACGTCTCCAGAATACCGACCAAAAATACTGAAAAAGTGTAACGTAATAATAAGAAACATAGAACATAGACAGCAAAAATATGTAGCATTACCTTCCACTAGTGAGCTGTCAGATAAAATAAAACACATTTTAAAAAAGCATGATATTATCGTATGCCATAAGTCTCATAATAAATTAAATACAGTGTTCACTAATTTAAAAAATAAAACTCCTCTCATGAATAAATCAAAAGTAGTATATTCGATCCCTTGCACAAATTATCCCAAAAAATATATGGACATGACGAGCCAATTGCAAAAGAACAGATTGAATGGCCATAAATACACGAATAATGCCTCAACAGCATTAAACAAACACACACAGGACGAAAAACGTACTTTTGATTATAACAGAATCATAATTAGAAACAAAGGTATGAATTACCAAAAACTGCAAATAAAGGAAATGATAGAAATTAAAAAAGATAAAAACACTGTTAACTACAGGACGGGTATAAGAAATTTGAGCCACATATACACCAATCTAATTTAAACAAAAATATTAAATATGTGATCCTGTTAATAAGCATCAAAAATTGAATATCCTCTTAAACATAAAATGAAATGTATGCGTTTTTTTGTGTATTGTAAAATAAATAAATATATATAAAAAATGAAACACACTCGCATTCCATGTATCCTCAGTACCTATGTAAAGGTTGAATTTCATAATTAATTAATAAACAAAATGTCAAGGTGTGTACCGGTAAAATTAAATATTTTTAAAAAAATTTAAATACCGTTTTAAAGTGTTTGTTTGTTTTTTAAAATTGTAGCTATGCTTTTGTGTGAATGTTTTAATTATATAAAAAGCATTTTTAGGAAGGAAAATAAACCAAAACTTTTGAAAATGCCTTAAATAAAGGGCGAAACGTTAATTGTTTGCATTTTTTGTTAAATAAAGAACCTAAACCTAACAAACAAAATAAAGAAAAGGGATATAATCTATGGTTCAAGAATCAGGAAAATATTATATATATATATATATATATATATATATATATATATATATATATATATATATATATATATATATATATATATATATATCCACACAGTTGTTTAAATTTCCAATTCAACTGTGTGATTTGCTGGATAACCTACCTAATACATGTAACATGTCTAGTTCGTTATAAGTAAATTGAAATATAAAAATTAAGATTTCAGTCAGAAATAATTCAATCTATTTACTGCCTTATTTAACTCGATACCTATATTCCTGCCATACTCGTTTCGACTATCTATGTCGCTCGTAGTTCGATACAGCTCCAATGAAGAAATTATTAAATGGTCGGAATGCGAATGAAGAGAGAACCAAGGTTATATTCGCAGAAAATAAACTGTTTGTATGTATTATTTCCTTTAACTGCTTGAAAAGAGAATTAATATAGGCAACTAGTTAAATACGGCAGTAAATGAATTTATTTCTTTTTTATTGAAATTTTAATTTGTAGGGTCCTGATTTAATCTCTTTAGATTTTTTATGGAACCGCTTAAAACTGAAAGTATATATACTAAAGTCACAGCATTTAGAGAGAATATTTACTGTAAGATCCAAGTTGTAATTCCTAATATAGAAGTGTATTAAAAGAATTTGCTACTACAACGGCTACCTATATGGAAAGAGCAAGACTATATGTCAAAGTGTTAGAAACATTTTTGTCATTTAAAAATTTGTCTTAAAAAATATACTATAAATAAATCTTTACTATAATATAAGAAATAATTATTAATGGGAAAATTTTATAGATTAATAGAATTTGAGAAATGAAAATAGATTTGGGAGGAAATTTGAGAACTAAAAGGTTTATTTGACAATCCGATTTTCAGGCATCCTAACTGATTTAAGAACTGATTTCACCGTAGTTTAATAGATTTAAAGATACTTTGGAACCTAGTTAAGAGGTCGAGCCATGCCGCTCTTCTTTACCTAATTAGGGTGCTAATTAGGAAGGAGTGGCATTTAGGTTAATTAATCGATATGTGGAAAGCGACGTGGGCTGACTCAGTGGCCAGCCCTCAGTGGGCTGGTTCCGCGCGAAAATTTCAAGTAAAAAGAGGAAGTTGTATACATGTTTTTGCTATTTATATTAATATTAGATACGATCTTTATACAGTGGTGTTCGTCTAACACTTTATTTTTTTATTTTCATATAACCAGATATTACAGCTAGGACAAGGCCTATTTTTATGTGCTGAGAAAGCGTGGTGCCATGGTCAATATCGGAGTTTTGTAGTGTTCGACGATCATTTTCTCCCTGATTTTTCCTTCATCTTGGTTAGAAATCCTGGATATCGTGTAGTCTAATAGTCCTATAATTACTATTATAATTTTCCCTCAATCTATTTTCTTCTACCCTTAAAGGCTATTGACTATGTCGAAAAAAAGAGGGGTAAAAGTAATTACCACGTTAAAGTGTTTTTATTCTTTTATATGTTCAACTAACCTCCAAATATGACCAAATGACAATGTGCTATCCAATCAAGTGGTGCTTTTTGGAGATTAAGGTAGATTTGTGCCCTTTCAGTTTTTTGAATTTTACTTAAAAAGTATGCATTTTTCGGAGATACATGTCTACAGAAAAGTTGTGAAATTTCCAAATGAAATGTTGCCTCAAGAATTCCAAAAAAGTCAACTAAAAAAATAGATCCCAAAAACCAAATAAAAAGAAACAAAAAAGAGGAAAGTTTTTTTATTTTAATTTTTTTCTCCATAACTTTTTTTCAAGTGAAGTTAGGTTTAGGTATGGCTTCATGAAAACAAAAGCAAACGTTACGATCGTTAAAACAAGCTCCTACAGAAGTCTATACGATGGCGATAGGACCTCTCAAACTTTGCAATTTTTCTCGATATTAGCAATTTATTTTGAATCTTTTGATTTTTTGTAATTTTGTTTTTGGGGCGTATTTTTTGAAAAATAACTTTTTTGGACTTCAAGAGATACCATTTCGATTGGAAATTTCATTACCTACAACTTTTCTGTAGACACATACTTAGAAAAAAATCATAGTTTTTGAGTAAAACTCAAAAAATTGAAAAGGGTACAAATCTACCTTAATCCGAAAACGTCACCCCTTAATTCGGAGGTCAACTGAACGTATGAAACAATGAAAACACTTCCTTTTTCAAATACATAACATTTTTGAGCAAATTCAGAACAAGGTAAAAAAATATTAATTTTATTTTATTCTAAGGAAATTTAGTTAAAAATATTTTCAAGGTAATTAATATTTTTAACACAAACGTATAAATTTAAACTAACCAATTAATTCTGTAAAATCAGTAATATGTATTTCTATTCCAAGAAATCGTTTTATCTCTAAACTTATAAATCAATTGTAAAATTACACTTGGACGATCATGAACATAAATCTTTTTGATACTGTAGAAAGCCGAGTTTTATTATAATAAACTTGTTTAAAGGTTTATAGTGTTGTTTTAACCGCCAACAAAAACTATTTTGGATACTGTTTATAATCGTAAAATGAAAATTTGAAAGAAAATAATTCAGATTTTAAAAAAGTGTATGTACAGTGTGATCAATTAAATCAGGCGGGCGGCTATTTCTTAACAATTATAGATGCTACTAATTTAGATGGAAAATTTTAAAAAATGCATTTAAAATATTTTAAAACATATGTTTCTACCTCTACAGAGCGTATTTAAACTGCTGTTACCAAAATTCATTAATTTCTATGTGTATCTTAGATAAAATATAAGGCACAAATATTCTGACATAATAAAGACTAATGGAATATTTGGATGTCATGCATTTATGTAACTAAAATACATAATACAAACATCCTTTTTTTTAAAGGCGAATTCTCTGGCAATACCGTACTATTTTTGCGATATTTTGAACGATAATATATAGTGGCATCTAACTTCCAGGTTTATTTTCCGTAATTAATGGACTACAGTCCTGAGAAGGACTCAGTACTCACACAGGATACCCGAAAACCTTCGACTAATATATATATATATATATATATATATATATATATATATATATATATATATATATATATATATATAATCATCAGCCCATTTCTGTCCACTGCTGAACATAGGTCTCCTCAAGAAATTTCCATCCTGCTCTATTCTGAGCCACTGCGATCCAATTTGTTGCTATTCTTTTGAGGTCGTCTGTCCATCTGACTACGTTTGTCCGCTCTCGGTCGCCATTTCACAACTCTTTTCGTCCATTTGTTGTCCCCTATTCTAGCCACATGTCCGGCCCATCTCCACTTTAACCTTGCAATGCGCACAATGACATCATCTACCCCCGTTTTCCTCCTAACTTCCTCGTTTCGGACCCGATCTCTCAGGGACACCCCCAGCATAGATCTCTCCATTCTGCGTTGTGTTATTTGCAGTTTCTTAGCAGTTGCTTTCGTCAGTGTTAGTGTCGCCGCTCCATATATTAAGACTGGGAGAACACAGGCAGTTAAAGGCTTTCCGTTTCAGGTTTATAAGCAGCCCATCCCAAAGCTATTCGTCTGGATAGCTCACACATCTGGTTGTCCCTGCCAATCCGAACTTCCTGACCAACGTAGTTATATTTATCGGTAATTTCGATGATTTCATTTTTTAATTTTTTGTTGTAGTTCTTCTAGCATTTCTCTGACTTCTTGTAGATCGTCTGATATTAGGACTATGTCGTCAGCGAATCTAAGATGACTCGATCTTTCCCCATTTATAATAATGCCTTTCTCTTCCCAATTCAAAGCTTTAAATGCATGTTCTAGCACTGTCATAAACAGTTTTGGGGATGTTGTATCTCCCTGTCAAATTCCTCTTCTTATTCTTATTTTCTTCGTCATGGTATGTAAGTTAATTGTTATTGTTGCATTTTTATAAATATTGTAGATGTTGTTGGAATATCTTTGGTCTACCCTGCATTCTTTTAATGCTCTTAAAATTGACACCAATTCCAAGGTAACGAAAGCCTTATGAAAGTTAAACAAAGACAAGATTTAGTGGTCAGTTGTATTCTACAGTTTTTTGAATATATATCAACATTGCAAATGGTCATTTATCCCATAGTCCGAGCGGAACCCAGCTTGTTCTCTAGGCTGGTAAAGATCAAGCTTATTCTCTAGTCTATTGGTGATTATACGAGTGTAAAATTTATATAGGTGGCTCAGAAGGCTGACGGGTCTATAGTTCTCAAGGCTTGTTTCATCGCCATTTTGTGAATGAGGATCGTGATAGAGTTATTCCATTGGGCCGGAATAATTTGGTTTTCAAGGCATAAATTGAATAACCTTTTAATTTTCTCAGTAAGAGCAAGATCCCCACATTTTATGTACTCTATTACTATTCCGTCTTCTCCCGGTGCTCTGTTGTTTTTCATTCTCTTCAAGGCGTAGTTAATTTCTTCAATTCAGATTTCGGGCATATCTTCGGAGCCCTGATTTGTGAATCTTAGTGTTTCGTGTTCGTCGGGTTCAAGTATTAATTGGTTTTTGTACAATGTCTCATATAATTCTTCAACGATGTTTAACATTTCCTCTCTGTTAGATTTTATTTGCCCATTTTTGACTTTTATTATGTCTTTTTGGCCTGGTGTGAGCCTTCGTCGAAGTACTTTCATAGTTTTGTTCTCCTCTATAGTTTGCGTTATTTTTTCCTGTTTGTATTTTCTGATGTCTTTCGTAATAGCTTTGGATATTTCTTTGTTCACATGGAAAGGATATGCTTGGAACGACGTTTGCATTTACTGTTCGCATTTTACTTCATTCATACACGGAGCTGCATATAGTTGTACGTTTGCTGAATATGATTTCAGCACTCCAACGGCATAATGTGGATATATTCACTGCTATTGCATCTCACACAAAGGAATCCGTAAAAGCCGCATAAACATGTATACGGCATCCGGCGGGAGGTCGGCGAAGCCGCATTCAGGTTTTGCATGCTTCATTCCGATTTGTCCTTTGCACAGCCAGGTGCATGTCGGTACCCTGATGAGTCTAATAGAGACGAAACATATACCTCTGCCGTATCACTGTGGCGGGAAGGGTAAGTTTTGACTTTCTTCTCGGAATGGTGGCACAGGTAGGCCATCATTTCGATTTCAATGGTGTTGGAATAGGATAAATTGTGTTCCTTAGCAATTTGTTCCAACTGTGCAACCTCTAACACGGAAAGGATATGGTTGGAACGAAGTTTGCATTTACTGTTCGCATTTTACTATATATATATATATATATATATATATATATATATATATATATATATATATAACGCCACTGCTCTTTTGCTAAATAATATTGTTTTTGTCATTGAGTCCATAGTTAAGTCACAATACCTATGATGATAAAACACATAATTTATTTTTTAACATCTCAAAACCTTTCCGAGATATTAATGCTCCTCAGGTTTACTGGAATATCCTGTAATAAACCGAAAGCTAAGAATATTTTAGCTTAACAAGACGAATTATTTACGTAACAAACAAAATATTGGATGCATCTCAGTAGCCACGCCATATAGGTATAATCTGTCAATTGTAAATTCCATTTTATATGTCCATAACCATAAATTTTCTTGTTGTCACTGTGCAAAGCCAAGTTTAATTATATCAAGTTTATAGAGTTATTTTAAACGTCACACAAAATTCTCTGGACAATGTTGTTTGTAATTGCAAACAAAAATTTCGGAAGCCCTATTTTAAGTCAGCTCGTTTGATTTTACAACGGTTTTAAAATAAAATATTTTGTAACGAATGTTTGGGCACACCACTTGGTGTCATAAATATAATATTTTGTTTTAACAGCTTTTGTGACAGGAATTAATTACTAAAATACCACGACAATAGCTGTTCGAAATTAAATTTAGTTTCGCAGACGAAAAGAAACTTGCGGGCGCGTAATGAACTGCTTAGTGTTAATAGCTTTATGTCTTTGAAAACATATTTTTAAAAATAGTTTATGAGCTACTAAACTAATTTCAAATTTAGATGTTAAATTTTAGAAATTATAAAAGTCAACAGCTAAAAAGTTTCTTGATGAAAATATCTAAATTTGAACTTAACAAATACGCGTTTGCCATTAAAATTATTCTTCTAGTCCTCATTTTCGAGACAGTATGCAAAAAACATTACTGCAAAACTTTACATTTTTATGCTAATTCCGTCATGAAAAAATACAAATGTCACGTATGTATGTTCCTATCATTCCTTCATGGACTCCTCTACTCGTTTATTTCTTTGTGCTGGTGACCAGTTTCAAATCTTTAATAGTATCTTTTCTTCGCTCATTCGCTGCTGGTGTCCATTCCATTTTAACTGCTTTTCAGTTATATCGTCCATTATCGTATTTTTTACTTCCATTCTTTCTCTGATGTTCTCATTTCTTACATGATCGAGTAAAGTTAAATCGGAACATCTTCACCAGTACATCATTTCGATTGAAAGAAATTTTTGTGACATATTTTCATCTGTGACCTATACTTCTGATCCATACGTCAGTACTGGCTGCATCATAGCCTGATATATCCTTCTTACTGTGTTTTTTTTGTTAGATTCTTAATCCACAAGATTAGATGTAGTGCTTTATGCATATTTTTCCTTTTCCTATTTTCTTTAGTATATCTTTATTATCTTTTCCGTCTTTATCTATTGTAACTCCTAAGTATTCGTATCGTCTAACGTTTTTTATTATTCCGCTTTCTGTTTTGATGTCATGTCTTATGCCTCCTATAGTCATATATTGTGTCTTTTGCACGTTTATCTCTAAATCCCATTTAGTGAATTCTTTTATTAGTTTATTTATCATGTAAGTCATGCCTTGCTGGTCTTTCGCAAGAACCACCTGATCATCTGCAAAGAGAATTGTATACAAGTGTGTGGTTCTCTATTCATATCCTCATGGGGCTACATTTTTTCATCCGCTGTTTTAAAGCGCTGCAGAGATAAGTCTTAAACAGGGTTAGAGAGAAGCAGGAGATTTTTTTAAGCCCTTTCATTCGTGAGGAAGACTCGGAAGTTTGACTTCCTACCTTAACAACCTCTTGGTTTTCTCTATACAGTGTTTTTACAGCATTGATATATACACTTTTTATGCCAGCTTCTTCCATTGCGATCCATAATTTCTGCAAAGGGACGGAATCAAAGGCCTTACGCTATATAAAAATAGCGTGAAGCACTCTTGCTAATCTGTTTTCTGCCAGTTGTTTTATTGTAAATATATTGTCCACGCAAGATCTCCCAGGTCGAAATCCGCTTTGTTCTTCCATTTCCGTGGCTTCCTCTCCCATTCAGGCTGTTAGGACTCTTTTGTAAAGCTTTCCAATAAACAATGTAATAATAATACCCCGACAATTACTGCAGTTGCTCCTGTTTCCCTTTTTATAAATGGATTTTATGTAAGAGCTCCGCCAATCTCTTGGGATCATTTCCCCATCCAGACACTTTTTAAAAATTACACAAAGCAGCTCATACGTTCGTGTGGTGGCGTACTTAATTAATTCGATAGGTAAATCCCCTGGCCCTGGTGCTTTGTTATTCTTAATTTTTTTAATGTTATTTTTATTTCTTTTAATTTAATGGTATCTACTCCGGTAACTCCTATTTTATCTATATCTAGTTGCGTGTCTAAATACTCTCCACGTTGTTCTTCCAGTAGATTATTACAGTAGTATTTCTACTGTTTTAACTTTATGGGATTTATTCTTCTTCTTTCGTTTGTGTTTCTTTTAAGATTGTTTATAGTTCGCCAAGCTTCTCTACACCTAGATCCTTCCACCATTGAGCTAATTTCAGCACATTTAGTTTCCCATGTGTTGTTTTTTGTTTTTTTAATTACTTTTTCACTATATATTTATCGTGTTTGTATTTAATCACTTAAGATAAAGTTTTTTTTTCTCCTACCAGTTGAATTAAATTGTCTATCCACCAAGAATTCTGGTGTTTTGTTTTATCTTTAACTCCAGGTTCTTCTAGTGCTGGTTCGCGAATTTTGTGTTTTAAAGTTTCGTACATTTCCTCTGCTGTGCCGTTAATTTTTTCGTTTAATTTTTACGTTAAACGTTTGTAGAGGAAACTAAAGGATTCATCTCTTAAGCTATCTGTATTATATTGCTTTGTGACTTCCCTCTTATTATTTGTGTTGATATATGATATATTTGTTGTAACTTACTTCAACGGGTGGTTTTACTAGTAAGTGATCTGAACCACACTCATCTCCTCTCCAAACGTTTTCATCATAGGGTATAATGAAAACGTCGTGTTTAACCACAACATAGTCAATAATTGATTTTAAGTTTTTCGTTTTTTTGTAGAATGCAAAAATTTTTTTAGGATTCTCAGCGAATGTTGTTCACAGAGCTCTATCCATCTCGTTCCATGTTCATTGTTGTCTAATTATTTTACTGTGAAGAGCCTTACCCATTCTTCCGTACAGGTCGCCTAAAAAGACTACTTCTTGTCTATTTTTTGTTTTATTTAATTCCTCAAGGAGTTTGTCAAAGAAGTTGTCTTTTGTGTTTGTATCTGAGTCGTCGGTGGGAGCATAGAAGACAAATATTTTAATTTCTCTTCCTTTTATTTTCACGTCAACCGTCATGATCCTTTCGTCTACTGGATTCCAGTCAATTATGTAATTTTCTATAGCCTTTTTTACTGCAATAGTTACACCAGCTTTGTCCTGTGTAGATTTTTCCACTCCACTCCAAAAGTACTCATCCTTCTAACGATTTCCTTCTTCTTTCTTTTTTGTTTCGCGAAGTACTGCTATGTCAATGTCGTATGTATGGAGTTCTCTAGGTACATTGTCGTCTTTTGTGTTAAGTCCTTGTATGTTCCAGCATTCAATATTCGATCAACGTTTTCTTTGCTTCTGTCGTTTTCCATGTAATCCATTCGATTTCCGAGGCTTTATGGGATGTGTAGCAGTGATTTTTTTTCCACAGGGCAGGGTGTCAACCTACCGCTTTAACTCTCCTCCTTTATCCGGGCTTGGAACCGGCATTGACAGTTACTGAGCTACTCAGTTCACCCAGTTCCCTAACAGAGACGAAGCCAAAAATCACGCAAATGTATCAATTGGTCGAACAAATTTTGAAGGCAAATAAAATAATAGCGGACTGTCAATTTGAATTTCATCCTTGGAGATCAACAGACGTTGCAATATTTAATACAGTTTTTTTTTTCATTACAGGGCAACTGGATGCAGATCGAAAGTTTGCTTCATTATATTTCGACCTCTCAAAGGTATTTGACACAGTACATCACGCACTTCTGTTGGAAAATATGTACGAAATAGCTGGAGCTGCTGTAGGAGTATCACAGTCATATCCCTTTGGTAGAACTCGCACTAAGTCTATATCGATAACTTGAAGCCGGTTTGAGTTTAAGGAGCTTTTAAAAGTCACTTAAAAATATAGAAATTAAACTGACACCATTATATATACATTATAATTTGCCGCTGATCAAGCAGTACAACGAGGCGACAAGGAAGATTTTGAACAAGTAGCAAGAAAACTACAAGAAATGCACGAGGAATGAGGTCTATCAATAAACATTGAGAAAACCAAATACTTATGCATAGGAGATAATGGAAGTAACCTCAAAATTAATGATCATACAGAAGTAGAAGGATGCGACGATTACAAATATTATGAATCATCTTTGAGAAAACGGGAACAGAGGATAAAGAAATGCGTGCAAAAATTATCAAAGCAAAAAGAGTAATAGGATACCTAAATGGGATACTGTGGAGCAAAAATATGAACAAAAAACAAAAATGTAATACATACAACACAAAGATAAAAAGCTGTTTAATTTACGGGTAGAAGCTGTAGAAATGGAGGTCAGTAGAAATATCACGAACACAGAGAATTAGAAACGAGGAGACATGACAAAGATGGGAATGGAAGATACAATCATGAAAAATATAGAAAGAAAACAATTAATCTGGTCAAACAAACCATGATTTGCTTTCCTGAGTACCGTAAAAGAAGAGGAAGACCTAGCAGAAATTGGGCGGAAGGAATAAGGAAACCTATGAGTGTTCATAACCTTCAAGATGGGCAATGGCAAGAAAGAAAAAGATGGAATATAGAAATCGGACAACGTCGCCGAACGTTCTAAGTCGACATATTATATATATATATATATATATATATATATATATATATATATATATATATATATATATATATATATATATGCTTTATTTCTTCAAGCATGTGCCATATATCTGTATAGCAATTCTTCAGCTGTTTCTGCTGCACGGTCGTAGAAACGGTAAATCTCGTCCTCACTAGCCTATTTTTTGAGTTGATATCTTAATGAACACTATCCTGTGAAGAGATTTTTTATTACTCAAATATTCTTTTTTGGGACATCGTGAAAAATTCTTGGGTTCTGCGGCAATAGATTTATAAATTTCTTCATTTTTCTGAAACAATCTTATTTTACCTAACTTTATTTCTGGCTCCGGAGCTTCTCTTTCATGTAGCTTTTTCCATGAAAAAATTCCAGACCGAGAAAAGAAATTTTCGTTCTTTCTTTTGCGAGGCTCTCCGCTTCCTCATTTCCTTAAATTTGTTTGTGCGTAGGCACCCACATTAGAGTGACTCTGTTGTTTTTTAACAATTACTTTAAATGAACCTTCAATATGTTATTCATAAGGATGTGTAAAACTTGCACTGGCTCATCCTGTCTTCTGAGAATATATCGTAAACTATTGGATTTGATAAAAATATATATGACAAATATTTTTTCTATTTCTGGAGAATCACCTTGAGTATAAAAATAAGTTAAAAAGTAGGTTCATTTTGTTTTAGTTGTAAAATGATTTATTTCAAATTATCCTACTATAAATTTTCTTGTAGTTCAATCTATTTTTCTATGATTCACACTTAAAATATATATTGAAAACGATTCATGTTAATGCCAACTTTACTAATCTTTGTTTTATTTTACTTGATTTTTGATTAATCACTACGTGGTATAAAACAAAGTCCACCGCTGCGTCTCTGTCTGTGCACGATTTTATCAACAAATATTAAACTGATTTTATTCCGGTTTTCATTAATATATAGAATATTTCACGAAGAAGGTTTAGGTATATAATTTGTGGGTTAATTTTTGAGGTGTCATTATACCAATTCTTTTTACATGTAATTAAATGAATATATTGCATTTTAGCGATTTTATTTGATGGTTCTCTCGTTTCCCAATAATGTGAAAATAGTTCACAATCAAGCGCTTAGTTTGATAATGTCACTAGTAAACGAACAGCACCAATTCGATATCATTTTCATTATTTTTTGTGACAGTGAAAAACAGCAACTTTTTGATGCTATGTTTAAAAATCAGAAGAGATATAAATAAATCAATTTTATTTGAATTATTAAAAAATTATAAAAAAATGATCTCTTGAACAGTTCCGCAGTAGTATAACTGAATTTGTAAAAATGATAAAGGGGCAATTTATGTTTTAAAATTTTATCTCAAAGTCTAACTCTAAAACCGGTCTAAGTTAACAGAAGAAGGTTTAAACTTTAACAAGAGCAACAATAAGTCAAGCAACTTTTTAGCCTTAAAAATATAAGCATAAAAAAATAATTTTCCATTATTACTGAACCGGCAAAAATAGAGAATTTTGTTTATTTTCCTGAATATAAATATTTCTCATACATATTTTAAGGCTTTGTCGCTAAGTTTTTATCCTTAATATTCCTATATAATATATGTAATATAAATTTTGACAATAACATAAGCAAAAAAACTGGCTGACTAGAAGATCTAACTTCCATGGCAACTAGACCGGGTCTGTCTTAAACATTATTAGCAAATCTGGCTGTTAAAGTCAAAATTGTCCATGCGTTGTTAAAGCGTGATATGAGTTATTCTCTGCACGTCGTAAATAAGTCTTAAACATAAATTTAGAACCTACTGTATTCTGTACCCATTAAAAGCATTAAGACAAGGAAAATAAATGCTATTTCAGTGACTTAATCAAGCTCTTCTCATAGTAATTTGTGAGTGTCTTGTGAAATTATGTACCGATGTGTATATATAAGTTCTAAATTATTATATGCTAATCGTCGTGTTAATGTAATATGCTCAGTAAAACTTAATTTCGAGTCAATAACCAATCCTAGGCTTTTCAAGACATAACTAAATGGCAATGAACTATTATTTAGTTTAATGTATATATTGTTTTTATATATTATTCCTAAAAGGAATTACAGATGTTTTATTAGGATTGAGCAAAACCATGTGATCTGTTATTATATTAAAAAATTGAGATAGGTCAGAATTTATTAGATTTCCAGTTTTTTCATAATTTTTTTGAATAAGTGAAAAGTATAGTTGTGTTAGCTAGAGTAAAAAAAACGAAAATTGCAAATCCTAATATACTCTGAAAATTACTAGTATAGATAGTACAAAGACGAAAGTCTGACTGTCGCTAGTTTATTAAAAATATGTCGTTGTGACAAAAATAGATTGTTGTGCGGGTGTGAGGAAACACATAAACTGTTTCGTTTTGTTTGTGTATTATTTGGAGGTGGTGAAGCTTGGTTTAAAAAAAGGAACAGATCATCATGCTCATATAGAGGATAAAATAAAAACTCCTGAAATTTGTAATGTCCAAATGAATGCGGTTTCTAAATTTTCTATAGTTGGTAAGATAAAAATAAAACACATCTAAATTCCTCTATCTTGATGATAAGTAAGATAATTATTGTTGTACTTTATTACTCATCTAAACAGTCAAGAGCCGCTGCCCGTTCAACTCACTTTTTTTTTTAAATAATGACTGTATATATATATATATATATATATATATATATATATATATATATATATATATATCTATATATATATATATATATATATATATATATATATATATATATATATATATATATATATATATCAAGAAAATACATGCAATTATTTCCTATGTTAATTTAGCAACAGAAATGTAAGTTAATTGAATCATGTCAAGATAAGTCAACATTTTCTTAGGTTAAGTCAATAGAAAAGTTTTTTCATATTTACAGGCCTGAAAAATTATTTCAACAATTTATTTCTGGTGATTTTTTAAATTGACGGAAACATTTTTAGAACCACTTTTTACATAGAATACGTCGATTTGGACAGATTTTAATTCAAACGTTCCGATTTTCTGAAATTTTCATCAACCTCTTTATTTTTTAGCCATGACAGAAAACGCTTTTTCTGCAACATTTCAGGATGCATTTGAAAAGGCATACCACTTTATCAACTTCACAAAATTAATTTTTTTAAAATACATTTGTCAAAAGTGCGAATATTAAGGAATATTTTCAGAATATTTCATAAAGATCTAAGCACTATGTTTTTAAGAGCATCATTGAATGTGTCTTCTAAACATCGACTGAGCGTCTGAATGTCGCTTCTTGCAGCTCTAAAGCCTCTTGGAAGTCCAGAATCTAGCGAAGAGATGCGATACTACGAGAATGTGAGCTTTACGAAGAAGCAGAAATTATCGTGTACTGACATTACCCCTCTGAACAGTCAGAAACCGCCACCCAATCAACCCACTTTTTTTTTGAATCAAAAGAAAAAATAATTACTGTAATATCAAAAAAATACAAGCAATTATTTCCTAGGCTAAGTTAACAAAAGGAATGTAAATCACGCCAAGATAATTCAATATTTCCTTTTGTTAAGAAAAGGTTTTTTTCATATCTACAGACCTGAAAGATTATTTTAACCATTTACATTTAATGTAGAAAACAATGATTTTTTTTTAAATTATCGGAAGCCTTATTTGAACTACTTTTTTCAAAGAATAGGTTGGTTTTGACAAATCATATTTTAGATGTTTCAGTTTTCTGGAATTTTCATCAACTTTTTTATTTTTTAGTCGTATTAAAAAGCGCTTTTTCTGCAACATTTCAGGAAGCAATCTATTTTCATTAAGGAAGCATACCACATTATCAACTTCAGAAAATTAATTTTTTTCAAATACATTTTTCAAAAGTACGAACATTTAAGAATATTTTCGGTATATTTCATAAAAATCTAAGCAATCCTTCTATATAGTTGAGAGCAGCATTGAATGTGTTTTTAACTGAGTGCGCGAACTCCGCTCCTTGCAGGTGTACACCACTTGATTGTTTCTGAACCGCCGCAGCTCTAAAGCCTCCAGGGAGTCCAGAATCTAACAAAGAGATTGGAGACCACGAGAATGTGAACTTTTTTTATTATTATATTCCCGGGTCCGTCCTAAAGCCGGATGCACTGCGGCCAGAGTAGGCCTATTGTGCTCACCCTAGACATTACAGCCACTCTGTCAACCTAGCCCCCTGGCTCAATCTGTACAGTCCTGCTAAAGAGTGAGTGAGTATTTCTCCCGGTTCCAGACTTACTGACCCGAATGTTTGTTGTCTAAATCTCTCCAGTGACATATGATATGCTTGACCGTTTCCACGGCTTGCCCACATAGTCTGCAACCGAGGTATCCGTTATATAGATTCATTCTATTCAGATGTACTTTGACGGCCATGTGTCCCGTCATTATACCCGTAATAGTCCTTAATTGGTTCCTACTCATTTGGAGTAATTTCCTTGCTAGTTTCGGGTCAGGATTCCTAATAAACAACTTGCTGTGGTTTAAACCCTATCTGGTCATCCAGTGGTTTTTATGTTCACTTTTGATCCATTCTTTGACTGCTTCTCAGGTCGCCCACCGCGGCCGGTTCTGGACCAATGTATTGAGATGCTGACCCTGCTCTAGCTAGCTTGTCAGCTTTTTCATTTCCATGTATGCTTTCGTGTCCTGGTACCCACTTTAACATAACTCTGTTGTCTTTTGCCATAATTCCCAGCTCACTCTGACATTCCCAAATCAGCCTCGATAAAAAAAAAACTTTAAACTTATTTTCTCACAACAACATTTTTACAAGTGGTTTTAGGAACTTTGAAAAATCCTTCGACCGATCCACTCCAAATTTTAATCACGTATTCTAGATAAACATATGCCATAGTAAAACTAAGACAAAAGATTTCTATTTACTATTTTTCCCGACATGAAATGTACAAAAATGACTTTCATTTTGCAACTTTTTGTTTAAACATTCACCATTTGGTTATTTTTACATGAAAATTCATAAATTTACTACCACCACAATTATATTGATAAAATATATTTTTTTATAAAACCAATATTTTTTCATGTTGTTTCCAATCTTCATTAATAAGAATATGTTATATAAAAGACTCTATTGATTTGTTAATCTAGTACTTTGATCTCCTAACATTCCAGTGTTTTATCATACAATGTTGTCAAATTTTTTGTTTTTATCCGCGTTAATTTTAATATTGTATCAAAGTAGACAGCTACAAAAAGAACATTTTTAAAACAGCTAATACGTCATATAGCGGCCATAAGAAAATAAGGAGATGTTGATGCAAATAACTGAAGCGTTAAAGTTAAAATTTTATAAAGCACAGCTATTATTTTTAAATATTTTTGATCAAATTAAAGAATTACCAAAAATAAAAAATTTAGAGCAGATTCTAAAAAATGAAATATTCCAGTTTTGTTGAAATATCACTAAACTCAAATCCTTCCCCATAAGCACCATTAAATTACCAACAAAATTGTCTAAAACTTTTCAAATTTAACCATTTTTTAATCATTTACAGTTTTCGATATCACAATACATCCCTCACAAATTTGGGACACATTGTATATTAGTACCACTATTCTACTACTCAAATCAACAATAAATTATTTTAAAATTACTAAAAATGTAATCAAACTCACCAGGATTAATTTACGCAAACACTCACTGAGCAGCTTTTGGGCCTGCAATTTCGAAAGGTTGACTTAAAGACGCCGCCGGCAAATGACTAATCCAGGGATCGAGAATTTTGGGAAAATAAGTCTGTGCGCATGTTAGACTTAGCCAGAAGCCTGG
Source organism: Diaprepes abbreviatus (assembly GCA_034092305.1). Taxonomy (NCBI): domain Eukaryota; kingdom Metazoa; phylum Arthropoda; class Insecta; order Coleoptera; family Curculionidae; genus Diaprepes; species Diaprepes abbreviatus. The sequence continues at coordinate 9,925,746 of JASJET010000129.1, forward strand.
ATACCGGGAATTAGGATCCGCACGCACGTAGACGAGCCTCTATTTTCGCTAAAATTTTGGAATAGGGAGTGGAATTTTGTAAACGAGACGAAATTTTGTAAACCGTTAGCTTTGTTGAATTGGCACAGCTCCATTTAATTGATTTATAACGCTTTATATGTGTGTTTATAGTATGGGCAAAAATTATGGAACATCTAAAATATTTCTTAATAGCGGCTCTTTTATCAGATACATCGATTTTAGATTATTCCGATATTGTACAAGATGTGCAAAAAAATTGAAATAATTTTTTCTTACATTCTTCTTTTTCTGCAGGTGCCATAACAAATTCGGGCGTTGGCGACGTATAAAGGTATTTGTGCTTAAAACCTTTCTCTTAGGAGATTATATATATGGCACTAACCACTAATACGTCATAATAGGTAATGTGTTCTAGATAGTAGTTTCCCCTTATTTTCTACGCAGTTGTATTGTGTAGTGGTACGTCTTGAGTAAGAGATCTTGTTACTGTTCACAGTCCGAACACAGTCGTTATTTTATTATTCTAACGTTTAAGTACATCCTCGGTCCGTACTATGCCAGCCAGCAGTCAATATATTTCAGAAAAATATTTTCACTGGCGACCAGCCTAGAACTAATTCACATAGGTTAAATAATATGGGGGTAAATAGGCCACTCAATACTAATTTCTGTGACTGTGTTCTGCGCCCTCTGCTCAAATGTTCACACACTACGTAACTACACATTTATGACGTAATGTAAAAATTATATGGAAGACACAGAGACGGGTAAATATCAGCTGTTTTTGGCCCTCTCGGGCACAAATATACAAAATTTTTATTTAGGACTTTTTTTATTATATAATTATATAAACATTACTCATTTTTAACCATTTTTGACAGGCTCAATGAACCGAAATATTTCTTTTGATTTGAAGACTTTTTAACACATATTAGTTTATTTTGTTTCGCCGAGAGCATCAATGTCATAGACACAGAACACTTGGATTTAACGTGTCTGTCAAAAAGTAATTACTGTAATAGTAATATTAAATTTTAGTACATATAATTTTAAATTATAGTTACTTACTAGAAATTGTTAACTTATGGACACAGCTTAAAACAATTTGAAACAAATGTTTAATAATCACCTGATTTTGTTTGTAAATTGTGAGAAGATTAGTATTAGTAATATAAATGGTTGAATTGACATACACGATAAAGTTTATTGACTAAATTAAGATTTAATATCAATAACTTGGGATTGTCACACAGAAAACTCCACTCACCAAATGGTTTTTTATGATTTTCAAGATTGGGAAAATGATATCTGGTGCAAGTTGATCAATCCAATCAGGGATACAACAGTTCCTATATCTACTCATACTCATTGTCTTCACAGCAAAGCTAAAAATATAAGATAATTTAAAAATGTATAAAAGCACAAATTTGGGATTATGATATCTAGAGAAAGATTTAATAATATATATCGTTGATTTTTAAAAACAATGCACAATAAATTATACCCTGAAAAGGCTAATATTGTGACAGAATTTGATTACAGACTCTTTCAAATGATATATTGTGGTAGCGTTAACCCTTTCATCTATAATCAGTTTCTGCCCCATACCAATTAGTAACTATTTTAATAATCTATAATTGAATATCACAGTAATAAAGACACTCTGGAAGTCTGGTCGTTCAACTTCTTTCTTGCAGCTTTAGTACCAAACACTACGGTTATTAAAGCTTACCACAACCATGACTCAGATTTTCAGGACTCAGGAAAGGTGGCTAATTAGTTGATCAGAAGACATTTCTTGTTTTGTAGGTCTCGCAACAGCGCGCCCGCAAGTTAATTCGCGTGAAGGTTTTAATTAAATTGAATAAAACAAGTTTCTCAAAACAACTTATTCTATTAACAAAAATAAATAGAATAAAAACGAACTATTTACAGTGAGAAACTTAAAACTAATAACAATTACGAAAAACTAACATAATTGCTCTTCTCTGCCGTTATTTAACCAAAAACTTAAAACCCAATTTTGAAAAAAACACGTATAAATAGCTTAATAAAATATTAAACAAAAAATAAAACATAAAACGCGAAAAACAGCTATTTATCTTACTTGGTCGGACTGTATGAAAATCGCGAAATGCCCCACAAAAATAACACCCGATAATCCCTTAGTTTCCCAAATTAAACAAAGACAACCTTCTCTCCCGACGATTACACCCGTGACGTAATTATTCTACGGCACTGGTACTACGGTACCGTTCTAACCGACATTTAAATTGAGACTAAAATTCACTATTCCTTAAAAGAGAGTCTTCGAATCTTACACCCCCTCTCCCTTTGTGTCCAGTTTGTACCCAAATTACAAGATGGAACCCGGTAAACGACAATTTCTTTCCCTTAAAGTTCGAAGATTTGGGAGTTTTCTTACTGAGGGCGTTAGCTGTACTATACCGGATGTTTGATTCCCGAATTGGCATCTGAGCATCTTAATCCTACTTTTTATATAAAAGAATAGTAAAACAAACTAACCTACGTCTTCCTATAATGAAAAGAATATATGTTAAAGACTGTAAAAAAAACTAATCACTTTTCTTGGCTGTTTTGGCAATAAACATCTTAACTCATTATTTTTTATGAATAGAAAAACAATTAGTAATCATAATTCTTTTTACAAATGGTCAAACGATATATTTCTATTATAGTGAGTATATTTGATTATTCTTTTGTTTCCTAATAATGGGAAAATCGTTCAATATTTTAAAACATTTTAACGGTATTTCACATACCATATGTTAAAAACTACCCTTATCACATCTGGTTTGATTTACTTAACCAGGGCAGGATTATTTAGACAGATTTATAGGTAATTCTAAGAGAGTCCTATTATGTCTTCATAAATTAACTGACTTTATGTATTTTTTTTTAAGAAAACATTTAAACGACAAAGATCATAAAAGTTAAGTTCGATAACTGATTTATTCTTCCTTTAGACCTTCGTGGATAGTGATAAAAAAAAAATAACTACCCTGTTCCCACGGAATATCTATTCACAGAGTGATTATTTAATTATTTATTTTAACAAAATATAGTTGACATTGAACAATGAAAATAATTAACATTTGTTCCATTACAATATCTTAATCATTTAAGATTCTTCTAAACACAAAAACAACGAAGTAAATTTCACAAATCAGTCACCCTATTTAAACATAATGACAGAACTTTATCTAACTAACATACTTGAATCCGATTCGAACTCGAAAGCTGACACTCTGATCTCTGCGCTAGGAGAATGTCATTCTCACATTGAGTCAATAATATCTCATTCAGAGTATCGAAACTGGGCCAGAGTGAATGTTGCACAAAAAAAACTGACCCCTTCTTTATCTGTTTTAAATAAGAGGACGAGAGTCAACAACTGGCTCGCTTGAGTGACTACACAATTTATACGCAATTTTTTACTTTTACTTCCAGTGTTTATTTTGCCTTAACTTCCCCTAATATTCAAAAAATAAAAGCCCTTAATAATTTTATATAGTATTATACAGCGGTAAGAAAAATTTTTGCTACAAGGATTTACTATTTCTGCTTATTTGTTAATGGTGACAGATGTAGTTTAATGTTCTTATTTTATAGATGGGCAGCACATCAAGTGAAATCACGATAGGAGAATTTTAAAGTAATAATTATTTTGTACAGATTTTGTTCCTGGTTGCATACGAATCCACTAATAATATTGCAAGGCAATCAGAATGCGTACGGAGGTAGTTTTTGACTCATAATTAATTTATTTATTACCTTTTTTTGGCAATCTGATTCAGATTATTCTACTGACCAATATAAATCCCACGTGAGAATCGTCATATGTTAATCGTTCCGCTAAATGATTGGTTATCATTACAGTGACTATATTGTTTTGACGTAGTTGATTCATCTCGGGAAAATCATAAAATATTTTTGATAATAAAAATTTAAACCCACATTTTACAAGTATGTAGGCAAATGAACTGAGTGCTTGCCAAGTTTTCAGGAGAAAAACAATGGATCCATTTTTAAAAAATAAAAAATTAGGGTAATTATTTTTATTAAGGTGTCCATTTCACTTTCATGCATGTTGTGACAATTTTATTTTTTATAATTTAAAAGTGAATTTGAACTTTGAAACTGTTAAATGCTGGAAATATTCCTAAAAGCATAAGCAGTTTATCTGGCCAAAAAAAAACGATTTTTTGAAAATATCAAGAAGGTGTAAACGCTTAAAAACTTCCAGTGACTATAAAAATCTCCAAGTTTTCAATTTTACATAATCTCCAGATTGGTGAACACCCTATGTTTAATTTTGTTTAAAACAACATATTTTGAGGAAATTAGCACGGCCAAACTACTTTTATTTTATAAATTATGTTAAAATTGTTTAGATTTATCATTTGGCAGCAGAGTTTTATTATTAAACAGTGAATTTATAAACAGAGTGTGTTTGATAAAAGTTTTTTTGAGTCTTTGTAAACTTCCACATGTTCTAGGAGACATATTTTCTACATTTTAATAATTGAAATAAACATTTTAATCTGTTTCTATTTCTGATTCAAAAAAACAACGATAATTGATCAAAATTTTGAAATTTTTAAAATATATTTTTTAAAAAACCTTAAAAAGAAAAAAGAATAACAAAAAACGGGTCAGACGTGTATTCGAACCGCATTATATTAGGGTTCTGTAAAAGTTATTTGTATTATAACAAAATAGTTTAATTTTTGATATTAAAAACAAGTGTAAAATTAATCTTAACAAACCAAAATTTTCGGTTGGTTTTAGTTAAGGTTGGTTAGGTCAGATTTAGCTTGGTTTTAGTTAACTTAGAAAACTTAAACTAACCTGTACTAACCTAAACCGACCTAGATATATTAATTAAGATGTGTTATTGTCCAGCAGAGAACAAGAGGTTAAACAATTTCTGCTAGGAAAAGAAACAAGAAAGATTAGGGTTAATAGGGAAGCGGTTGTCTTACCATCTGCTGTAACTAGTGTTGGGTAAAAATTTAATCGTTCTTACAATTAAAAACTAATAATTAATTAATTGTCAACCACGCCTATCGCAATTACAATAAATCAATTGTAATTGTGAAATCTCGTGATTAACAATTAATTAATTGTTAATCGTGAGTTTCCACGATTAACAATTAATGAATTGTCAATCATTTTGGTGTATTTGATTAAAAATTAACAATTAAAACATACTATTGTATTAAAAGCGAAGTGGCGCCAAAACGAAGTGTAAGTTATGAGTATTTATGAATAAATGTACGCAGGATCAAGATCTGAAGGAAATAAAAGCTGCAATTTATTAAATTATTTTTATTAAACTTGATGTCAGGTCAACAAAAACAGAGTAACTTTTTAACCGAAAAACCAAACACATATTGCGAGCGAATAAGTGTCTTATTTATATCCAAGCGGGTTAAACGTTAGTTTTAATTGTTATTTAGAATAATTCAAAAAGTTAATTGTGATTGATTTAGTTAAAAGCTACAATTAATATACATTAATTCAATTAAATTAGTTGCAACGTTCAATTAATATTTTAATTGCAATTAATTTTAATTAGATTAAATTAATCGCAATTAAATTTTCAATCAATTAATTAATTGATTGAAAATTTAATTGATTAATGCTCAAAACTAGCTGTAACAAATATGGTAGATGTATGAGAATGAATTAAGATTAAAATTTCGATGAAAGAAGGACAGAACAACAGACGAAAAAGACAACGTAAAATCGTATCCAATAAATGCAGAAAGATTATTAATGTTCTTCCTCATTTTCTGTAAATTGACCCATATATTTGAAAAAGTCATGGAACATGTTGTGGTTTGCTCATTTTTTCCAAAACAAATGTTTAGCTAAGTAGCCGTCAAAGTATTCTTCGCCGACCCAATATGTTTTCGTGTCCTTTTCTCTGCAGCTTTAATAGAAAGAAAAGAGTATATGTGTATTTCAGATAAATTTCAAGACGCGGGACTTCATTGACAGATTTAACCAGGAATTTTTGGTAGTTTTTGTTGATTTTTTCAATTAAAAAAGTGCAAATTTATGAAATTTTATATAATACAGAAGCTTATCCATAAGCGTGAAATTTGTGGATGTAATAAAATTTTAACGATTTAATGCAAACAATTAATACTTAAAAAAAGTGTTTTTCTCTCTTTTCCAGGAAACGGATGATAAATTTTGAAAAAAAAGGCCGCCCCCGAGGTAGGAGGTATAAGGAGAAATTAAAAAAGTCGTATTTCGCAGATCTTAATTAATAAATACATTAATATATATATATATATATATATATATATATATATATATATATATATATATATATATATATATATATATATATATATATATATATATATATATTATATTATATATATATATATATATATATATATATATATATATATATATATATATAATTACATTTTTACAACGGTACTACTTTTTTTTATTTTATAAGTTGTAGTTCGTAACCTACCTGTAATTATTTTGGTTATATATATTTAGTAAGAATTATTTTATGACATTTTTTCAGATTTTTACCGTTAGAAAATTAGAGTCGGCAGCATGTTGGAGGCTCATATTTTACGACTACATAAAAAAATGTTAAAAAAAATTTATTCGTATTTTTGACAACCTATCCAATAAGAGCCCATTCAATGGAGAGAATGAAAAAAAAACTGCTCACATCCCTAGTTTTTATATAGAGGGAGTCAAAGTAACAGTTTTTTTCTAATTTTGTATTGTTATCGCTCTTTTCGAGGATTGTCAAAAATAAAATTTATCCGCCAGTTTGTGGCACGGTATTCTAAGAGAAAAAAAAAGAAGCATTATTCCTTTGCAGTGCGGCGTTTAAAGAAACTATTTTAGCATTTTTGCTGTTCTTAAGTTTTGAAAATTTCGAGTCCCAAACAAAATTTAAGTGAGATAAGTAGTTCGTGCCTAATTAACTTGGGGCAATTTTGAATTTGGTTTGCTCTCGGAATATACCCAATTTTCAGTATCTTGTTTCATCGTAAAAGGTCACACAATACTCTTGGTAAATTCTTACTTTCACTTCCTATATTAAATTCTAGAATTTTCAATGTATTTAGAAAAATAAAATTAACTGTATTTACCTCCTTCATAGGCCAAAAATTTCATTATAAATAAGTTATTAACAGGTTGTACACCGAAGAAATCAAGAAATAGACGGGTTTTGTATTTCAGTGTATGTTTTATTAATATCGGCCAAGCGCTTTCGGTCTAACTTAGACCATTCTCAGGGCTCAGACCTCGTCAAAGGGCACACCTTAACCCTGCCAGTTTGAGAGCAGTCGCCAGCCGTAGCCTCCACACAGAACAAATTGTATACAATAAAATTTTTTTTTTTTTTAATTTTAATTTTTTTTTTAAATTAAAAAATTTTTAAAATACTTTGTCACAAATTAAAATTAAAACCAAAACATTCAACATACTAGTACATTAACATTGTTAAAACAATTTTTTAAAAATTTTTTAATTGTATACAATTTGTTCTGTGTGGAGGCTACGGCTGGCGACTGTTCTCAAACTGGCAGGGTTAAGGTGTGCCCTTTGACGAGGTCTGAGCCCTAAGGATGGTCTAAGTTAGATCGAAAGCGCTCGGCCGATATTAATAAAACATACACTGAAATACAAAACCCGTCTATTTCAAAAATTTCATTGTTTCTAAGTCATTTTTTTTTGTTTTATGCCTTTCTTTTCTTTTCGCTCTTTTCATTCTTCTTATCTGGTCTTGAGTTGTCTTCCCCTTCTGGCCATTATGCTCGGTGTTGATCAGCGTACTTGCCCTATCAAGTTTAAATGCAAACCACAACTGAGTATTCAAGTACCCAGATCTACTCCACTGACAGGATTGAAGCTCCTATGACACACGGACTTTCAAAACTTTTTTCTACTGACATATTTGCCATGTAATAAAAACTTAAATTATTTGACAATCAGCTGATCAGCCCCGTTTTTGTTAGGCTAAGATACAATTATCACGGTCTCGAGCAGCCATTCTAGGGTGTAGGTCCGAATTTAAAGATCCGTAAAAAGACAAAATTAAATTAAATTTTTTAATGCTTTATTTAGTAAATTATTTTATGTGGACACTCAATATAACAGTATTTCCTTTTCAAGTTTACGTGTTTCTTTTTTCAATAAGTTAGTTTCTCATTGTCTAGAAAAAAAAAAGCTATTCTAACTAGTACAGCCCAAAACAGGTGGCGCTTTTACCCAGACCGATCTACGACGCCTTTTTTGAGCTAACCAGATTAAGGCCCAAAGGATAGAGATCCTATAAATAAAGTCACCTGAAAAAAAAAACTAGTAACTTTGTTTTATTTTTATTCTTCTTATTCTTCTGTTGCCGTTTTTGTAATAATCCGTAAAAGATAATAACAAACGAAAGGACAGACCTGATGAAACTGTAAGGGTTCCTACGAAACCCTAAAAATTTAATGTAAATAAATATATTTTAAAACTGATTTTAATCAAACGCATATATTGTTAAAAATAAAATTATTTTTATATACCTGTATATCTGACATCTTAAAAAATATATGTTGACAATATGTTGAAAACTCAACTCTTGGTGATAAAAATAGTACCATCATGTTTTTCCGTAGACATATTTCATTTTATAAGCTCTTGAAACACTTGTCATACCGTTATGAATTATATTTCTGTTAGTGATTAGACACCAACATTTATTTCTATAGTTGTTTTTGTTCGTTTCTCTAATGTGAACGACTTTTTCATCGAAATAACAATTTACCTCTTATTCATCACCATTAAAGTTGAATATGAATAAATGCAGTGACATATATCTAGCTTTAATGTACTTACAGAAATTCTTGTTCTTTGCCATCTTAGGTGACCAATTTTGAAGATAAATTTAAATTGATTGTAGCCGTTCGGAAAATGTTTATAAAAAGTTCTGTAAATTCGAACTTTTGTTGACAACACATATTAGAAAAAATAAATCTCTACAAATTGAAGAAGAAACCTATTACGAAGGAAAGTGAAGATGTTTGCCAGGAAATTTTATCACAAACAGAAAATATTGGTTTAGGCAGATAAATTAATGGACAAAAATTGCTAAACTAAGATCGTTTTAAAGTTCTAAAAACAAAACAAGCAAGCAGCAAAGTAGTAGAGCAAACATAGCAACCAAGTTTTGTTAATATATCAACAATAAAACTACCAATATTGATTAGAACATTCGCAATAGCTAAAATCTGTAAAGTCACTGATCCCCATCAAGCTCTAGAATGTGAGCAACTAGTCGATCTCACATCTTTTAGATACTCGGACAGATTCCAATAATAACAATTAACCTATTAGTAATCTTATTTTCAACTCTCCTATTTAATTTTTAGCTGATGTAAAATTATCTGTTTTGGAATCAACTTTAGAAATATTCTGTCCTCTCCCTCATCCTTTTGACAAGCCACAGTTCTATGCCTGCTAATGAAGAAAGTCATATAACTGAAATGAAAGAAGCTAACATAAAGAATTGATTATAAGAGAATCGCCCTGTTGATTGCCAACCGTCGAAGCGGAGATGGCACCTAGAGAAGAAGATAGATCAAAAAGATTAAGAGATGTGGTAGGATGAAGGTTTACTTTCACCACTGTCGGGTAAGAATTTTTAAAGTAGATTGGCTAATTTTTTTGTTATAATTATAAGTTCATCGACAGTCTCGGAAGTGAATTGGTCAACATTTTTTTCGTGTCATTAGGATTCCGAATTTAATTCCCGGTTTGTCATGAGTAATTGTTGTTTGTACACGTTAATAATCACGTCTTAAAAATCTTAATATATGGAGAAATTCTTAGCTAAAATGCCATACTGTAAGAGCAGTATGAAAAAGAATAAATAAATTAAAATTTCAAATAATAATGTTTGCTGAATATCTACCACTACCGTTTATAACAAATTATAATTATAGCATACAATATAATAAAATCGTTTATCGTCATCATTAGCTCATACTATCATTGGCTAAACAAAAATATATATTTACCTATTTGTTCAAGTAGTATTTTCACGAGTCTCTTTGCATTGTCACCCGAGTTGGTGGGTGGTGGTCGTTCTCTATTTCTGTAAGCTTCTATTCTTGACCTCCATTGCCTTATCTTTTTTGTGCACAAACATTGACTGTCCCTCTCTTGTATGTATAAATAATAACTGTAGAGCAGCGATAATCCATACGACACTCAAACTCAAAGTGCTACTAGTAGTACCCGTTGGTCTACTGGATCCAACGTCTTCTTAAAATCTACAAAGATCTATATAAGTGGCTCGTTATACGCAATACATTTTTCTATAATGACTTTTATCGTAAGAAGAGTCTTTAATTTCATATTTTATTCGAAATCCTCATGCTTTTTTCTTAAATGCTTTGTTATAATTTTTGTGTACAGTTTGCTGATCGATCAATTCTTAAAAGTCTGTTAGTATTAATACGAGCAAGTTCATTATTTCCCGGTAAATATATCAATTAACTTGTTTATATATCATCATAGCATATCATCGGCGAATATACCGGTGAATTTCCATTTCCAAATGTAAATAAAAATATTATCACTCGATTCACCAACCTCAGAATTAGCCCTAGTTCTGAAGACGTGTTAATTCTGAAATCTGGAAATTTATGTTTATGAGCCACTCTAATATTTCCTAAAATTAAAGTATTATTTGATTGATTGATTAATTTATATTGATTAACGACACGTCAATCCATCAGGTTACTTTGGTGTACACGAAAGTGTAGAGGTAAGGCGATACTGTGATAGTTTTGACATAGATATACACACACAAATGAACACATAGATTTTAAGACCCTAAAAGGACTAGCACATATATATGAACATGAAATGGACATTTATAAATGAACAAGTAGAAATTAAAATACACTAAGAGGACTTGCATAAATAAATATAAATTAACACGTACATTTGGGATTTAGATCTAGGGGCCTTTATTGTCGTAATCGATCAGGTTACGAGAATATTTGGGTCATGAATCCAGAATATGTTTTATTGAGAGGGCTTCACATTGGTGGCAGGTGGGGGGAATCTGAGCGTTCGATCAGATGATCACGGGTGAATTTTGTGTGACCAATTCTGAGCCTGACCATAAGAGATAGAGGTCTGGGATAGCTCTTCAGGGTAAAATTAGTAAATATAAGATAATTTACCTCATCCAATTTGTTATTTTCCAAATGGATGGCCTATTCAAGCCGTCAAATGGTTCTTATTTTGTGTTTGGAAAATATACGTAGGCTCCTGAACCAAAGGTGAGGTTTATATGTAGTGTTATGAGGTCTCCTTTTGCCAATATATTGGCTTTTTCATCGCCTCCGATGCCCACGGGACTGGCAGTTCATAAGAATGTTACTCACTTTTTTTGGATATTTATGTATTAAATTTGACTGAAAGATGAGTAGGATTAAAGGAATGTGATGGAATTTAGAGAATCTGTGACAATGATCCAGAGTTTTTTATTGAATTCCTTGATAATTTCGGTGGATTTTTAAATTGTGTGCGTTTCTGTAGTAAGGATGCTAAATAAAGGGTGTAAGGAATAAGAGGAGGAGAAAAAATTACAGCTCCGACTTTTGAGTCAATCTTAGATCCATCCGTATATACGAATGTTTCATTCCTGTATTTGAAATGGGTTCAATAAAGTGTTTTCTGAGAAAATCTTTGTTATTTTAAATCGTGCAACTTTTTTGTTAAATGCTTTGTTATAATTTTTGTGTACAATTTGTAGATGTGATTTATTATGCTGATCGGTCAATTCTTGGAAGTCTGTTAGTATTAATATGAACAAGTTTTTTATTTCCCGGTGGATATACCGATCAATTTGTTTATATAATATAATGCAATTAGAAAAGATTAGCTTATTATCGGTGAATGACCCAGTAGATGAAGATATCAGACTTTTCCAAGTGTATATAAAAATATTATCGCGCGATTCAAAAAACCACAGAACTAGCCCTAGTTCTGAAGATATATTATCTCTGGGATCTGGGAATTCATATTTATGAGCTACTCTAATAATTTCTAAAATTAAAGTACTCTTTGATTTACTATTGGCTTCAATTTTTTTACAGTTTCGAACCGAATAGAAAATATCCAAGAGTATATTAAAATGTAAAGTTGTTGTTGGCAAAGTCCGCTATAATTAAATCCCCCTCTAACATTTTGTTATAACGATTTTCGGTCAAGCATTGGATTTAACGACTAATTATTTTATAAAAAAAATCAGGATATGATAAATTGCATAATGGAGGTAAAAATTTTCTTACTCATGCAATTTTAACGAAAATCTAAACTTTACCACTGTTAAAACATAACAAGTAAATGCATTTACAGCGCTTCTAAATTTAACATTGGATTATTTATTTATGAGTATTATATTACTTTTTGATAAAATCAAGGAAATATCTAAATCTAATTTTGAAAAGTTTAAAATGGAATCATAACGGTCAACGTCGAGAACAGAACAACATTTTCGTTTAATGTTTGGTGTAAACATTTTGAGAGTTGAAAGGTTAAGCATGTATTATGCAGCTAATTATGTTAATTTAGATCAGGATCAGGATCGCATGGAAGAAGCCTGACCTGACTTTTATCGGACGAAAGTGTTTCATTTAACATAAACTAAAATGTGTACCTTAGACTTCTCATCCTGTTACTTATATATGGTGTTGAAGCTTGAGTGCTAATCAGAACTGCTTGGATGCTCGCAAACGGTGTTCTTATCGCCTAAAACTGAGGATACTATAGATATATAAATTTTCTATTTTTCATATTGGGTTCCATATATATTGCCGCAGCCTCAGACCATTTTATATGGTGTTGTTTATCACAGGAGTGTTCTGCAATACCTAATCTCGACGTTTCCCCTTTTTGTGTATGAGCTTTATGTTCCTTAATTCTGGTTATTGGCCTCCAGCCATCTCCAGAGGAACCCCAACAAATGCACTGGCGAAGTTTATCTTAAAAATCATACAACCTTTAGATGGTAAGACAAACACATATGTTAAAAATTCGACATTCGTGAACATTATTAATAGCATCAATCTAAAATAATTTTAGAACAACGAACACTGGACAGCAAGAAACACATTTCTTTTTCACAAATCCGTACATTAAGGGAACGTCGGAGAAAATAAGACGAATTGCCAGTAGTTATAATATAAAAACAGCCTTTAAATCAGGAAAAACACTTAGAACTCATTTAACAAAAACAAAACCTAAAACTACCGATAAAAAAGAATGTGTTTACAAAGTTCCATGTGAGTGTGGTGAAATGTATATTGGAGAAACCAAACGACCGCTAGAAGTTAGAATTAAGGAACATAAAACTCATACACAAAAAGGGGAAACGTCGAGATCAGGTATTGCAGAACACACCTGGGATAAACAACACCATATAAAATGGTCTGAGGCAATATATATGGAACCCAATATGAAAAAAAGAAAATTTATAAAAGCAGCATACTACTACTTTGTAACATCAAATCATTAAGGTGTGTACAGTGAAGCGAAACGTTGCGCTTCAATGGACACAGTCCCTATATAAGCTCGTAGTCTTAAGACAAAACATTCATTTTATACTTAATAACGATTAGAGATACAACCTAAACGAAACGTCTTAAAAATAAATAAAAATATAGACAATGCAAGTCCGACCACATTTTAGTCATTCTTCAACATTGTCTACAGCCTTCAAACAGTCAACAGTATACTACTAATTAAGAATATTAAAAATCAGATTGATTTTTAATGTATCATTAATATTTATGGAGTTATAGCATGAAACAATCTATGACTACCATTTGCCTTCAAATTATTGATTGTACAAGAAAAACACACGTAAACTTTTTTGTTTATTTTGCTGGAATAACATTTTTCACATACAAATTTTTTTATTAACATACATATTTTTTGCTTAAAATATTTATTCCGTTCTCCGTTTCTTAGACGTCGATGGATACTCATTTACGAAACCCTTATCGGTTTCATTATTATCATTACAATTATCATCATCATTATCACTCTCATTGTAATCATCATTATTACTCTCATCATCATCATCACTCTCATCATTGACATAATTATCATCACCATCAATATTATCATAGTCATAATAATTTTCTGACCTATTACTTTCATCGTCTTTGAAAGTAATATTACAATAATTCTCGATTGCATAATCGCTTAGAATATAGTCGTCAAATATAGTTTATTCTGCATCTTTAAAAACAATAATGCTATCAATAAATGTTTCTATTTATTTTATGCTATATCTCGATAAATATTAATGGGACATTAAAAATCAATCTAATTTTTAATATTCCTAGTTAATAGTATAGTAATGACCGCTGTAATAATTTTTTCGCAATTTAAAAAGCACGTAAGTACGATAAAATTATAATTATGCATAAAATGTATAAAAGTGCAACAATTTGTTTATTGCTATGTTTAACAATAATTTGATTACAAAAACATATCATCCATTGTCCGAATTTGAAGCGCCCGAGTCAAATTTTTTTCCGCGCGTCGCAGGCTGAAAGAACACCCCCCTCCACTGCTCACTTTCTGACTCTTGGAGTCGGTGCAACTTTAAACTATTGCTACATCAACAATTTTGAAATAATAGAATTGAAAACTACTGCAACAATAGTTTAACCATCTCCCTATGAGTTCCTACTTAAATAATCCCTTTATGTGAATAAACAACTCCGCAGCGATTTTATGAAAAAAAACTTCTAGTGGTCGTACACAATTCTTTTTTTTTTTAAATATGCGTCAAAATCTCGTCCACTTATCGGCATTGTGATATCAACAATTGTCGAAGGGTTATTCTATTTGTTTATAACGATAAAACGATCCCAATTTTGTTAATATGTTTCAACAATTTAAGGTCAACAATTTATTTTGTTATTGCTAGTATAAGTCTGAAAGGATCATTAGCGTACCCGCAGACCGCAGTACGACCTCTAGATCGCTGAAAATAAACAATAAAAATACATAAAAAGTTATAAATAAATTCGCTGTGCAAAAAACTAATGAATATTTTTACTTGTTTTTATTTGAAATTTTGCACATTTGTTGTATGCAACAAGGGACTCCTTTAGTTGCAATATTAAGTTAATGTAATATATTTTTCTATTATTTATAAGCAATTGAATAAGTAGCCATTTTAGCAGGTTCTTTTGCAATAACTAACGAACAAATT
Source organism: Diaprepes abbreviatus (assembly GCA_034092305.1). NCBI lineage: Eukaryota > Metazoa > Arthropoda > Insecta > Coleoptera > Curculionidae > Diaprepes > Diaprepes abbreviatus. The sequence continues at coordinate 9,941,071 of JASJET010000129.1, forward strand.
ATCCGATTCGGATGAGCCTTAGCTCATTATGTAGGTATTTTCAATGCGCACAACCTTTGTTTGAAACTTTTTCACTGAATAACAATAGCTTTTCCTAGAACTTAAAAAAACTATTTTTTCACATCTTAATTATTAAATAAAAATTTTCCCCGAAAAAGAAAATAAGACATAAGATACTACATGATTACTATTATCATTCTGAAGGTAGTCAGAAGTCTACTAACAAAAAATTTCAAAATCACCTCATATGAGCCTAACTCCGCAGGCCTATTAATGCCACAGATTTTTCTATTAGATGCTTGGTACCTTAACACCATAATAAATATATTAAAATTATAAAAACATACTCAAGTTTAAAAAAAGTCGGCGAGGTTATTGATCGGTAATTTGGGCGGTACAATTAGAAATCGTCTACGTATTTTGAAGTAAAAACAAATAGGTTTTGGCAAGGAATAACTTTTTTTATAGATATAAATATATTTTGACCGGAATGTCATCAATTTCATTAAGTGTTTTTGCTTTTGGGTAAAATTTTTAGTTGTTTTTCTTCTGAAATATTGTGTTTTAAATTTAGCCGAATTAATTTTTCAACTAATCTTCAGATCTAATTTTGCACAACACTGTGATCCAGAATGTTTTTTTATGTAAGTTTTAGATTTAGTTAAATTAAATTCGAATTCACCTTTAGAAAGCTTTTGGAAAGAAACACTTTACCAACTTTATGGTGTCATTAACGCCTCAATTTTATTTTTGGATTTACTACTTTATAACTTATTAAATTAATTTAAAGTCTTTTTTTATGAACCCACTATACAGAAAGCCCCAGAATTTAATGTGATGTTCTATTATTTTTTCGTTTATTTATTTTGGAGTATCGTAGAATCTTCTGGGGCACGTTTTGTGATTTTTTTGTATTCGTACATGGATGGTTCCAAAAATGAATGCTTTATGTAGAACATTATACCAGTACCTATTCAGTAGAAGTTTTGATCCCTTCTGGCCACATATTTACTCATCAATTTGTTATTTTATTTGCAGGACATTAATAGTAGTTACGTGTAAAATTATCAAAAATCTAAAAAATAATGTTAGAATTATAGATGCTGTCACAAAAATATAATAAATATATCCAGACGCCTATTATCGAAAACCCTGAACAGAAAAGGACATTGTGTGTAGGTTTAGGGCACTGAGCATCCTGAACGTACCTGCTTTTCTGTTTTGAAAACATGATATTATTTTGTTTATGTTATTTGAAAACTCTTTGTTGAAATATTTTTCATTCAGCTCTGTAATATATTAAAGTTGAAATCATAAATATTTTTTTATATTAGAACTGTACAGCTAGCGTCATCTTTTAGCCGATAGTCAAACTAGGTTTCCTGTTTCATTGAATTTATTTTAAATATAGCATCCATTGTATATTTTAATTTTAGTTCCAGAATATAACTGAAGATATTACAGCGGGCATGAATTTTAGTATATTTTAATTTTCCGTAAATTTTTTTTATTTATCTTTTACTCGTATTTGTATGCATCTAAAAATCAATTTGATGTACAACTATTGATGTTTTAGTGTTCTTAGAGTCCCGTTATTCTATCACAAGTTTGGTTTTAGAATACTGGGATTAAATAACTCGATTCCAATGGAAAATAAAGTATTATTGGGATAAAAATATCGACTACAGTCATAGACAAAAATGAAAAAATTTTTATTTTGAACATTTTTTCAGCACGCCTCGCATTCAACAAAAATTTGGGCAGTTTATTTTATATATTTGTTAAGATATTGAATATTATCACATGTTTATATTTTGGGCTACACATGTCCCTCTCTTATCTGTCTTTTTTGTTTATGTCTTAGACATATGTATGGAAACATTATTTCTTCTATGCATTTTTAAAATTTAAAATCATTGGATTAGTATTGTTGTGCCACTGTTGTTACCAACACCGTATTAAGAATAGCCAAAAATTTAAGTTTAAGTGAGTGTGCTGTTTCGAAAATTCTAAAGAAGTTTCGGTTACTGGGGAACGTTAATAATCTGCCAGATTCGTCGTCCTAGAAAGACTACCCCCTTATTGAAAAGTATTTCGATATTTGATCCGCATAAGTTATCCATATAGATAAGTGTAATAATTCGCGATATAACGGCTCGAACTATGAGAATACGTCTTTATGAAGTTGGATTGTTTGAAAGAGTTTCTATCAAAAAACCTTTACTTTCCAAAAAAAAAATGTAAAAGCTAGACTTCAATTTGCTCAGGGGCATTTAAATTAGACACTTCAAAACTAGGGATACGGTGCTTTGGAGTGACGAAAATAAATTCAAATTATTTGGTTCAGATGGAAGATCGTTTGTTCGAAGGAATGGTAGGAAAAAAATTGATATTAAGTATCAAAAACCTACTGTGAAGCAGAAGGGTGGTAGTATTATAATCCGAGGATAATTTTCCAAGTCTGGAATGAGCCCAATAGTGAAAATAACTGAAAAAATGGATCGAGAATAACATATTGTCCGATGCTGAAGAAGAAATAACTCTTTTTTTGGAGATATCAACAGGACAATGACCCACAAATACTCATGCCGTTTAGTAAAAAATTGTTTTTTAGAGAAAAGCGGTGATTTACTGGAGTGGCCTTTACAATCGCCGGACCTTAACCCGATTGAATACCTTTGGGGATACTTGGAGGGAAAAATTAGGTAAAGAATAATTCATAATGAAAATCATCTATGGGAAGTTTTACAAGATGAACGGCGGAAGATTTCAATTGATGTATGTCAAAATCTTGTCGATTTAATTCTAAGAAAATGTAAGGAAGTCATTAAGGAAAACTGAGCTTTGAAAATGGTGAATGAGATTACACCGAAACGACAGGTGTCTTACAGTCTTGAGAGGGACTCAGCACACACACGGGATGCCCGAAAACCTTCGATTGCATATGTATATATATATATATATATATATATATATATATATATATATATATATATATATATATATATAAATAAGTAGATAAGTTTTTGTCCGTGCTTGCCAGTACCGAAAAATGCGACCCCTATCCTTTGGGCAGCGCGTTTCGTGTACTTGATTTTACATATTTCTGTTTTAATTCACCGTCGCGCCACCATATGACGGTTCTTTTACAAACTTTGTTAATCTGTGTGGTTCTTGTATTATCAAGTGGACCATCGAGATGTCGCCTTTGTCGTCTTGTTTGCTGTTTTTTGATTCTAAATTCAGCTCTATACGATGCAAAGGCGAGATGATGGTTTGTACCGAATGCGGTAGCCTGACGACTCCCATATTAGGACGAAACAGCGCTGTCGCCATCTGTCGGACCAGGAGTTTTTCCATATTTTGGAGTGCTCCGCACTTTTTAACACGAGAATCATGTAGATTGACAAATTTTCACGTCCGCTTCGCCTATATATATATATATATATATATATATATATATATATATATATATATATATATATATATATATATATATATATATATATATATATATGAAATGACACATAGCAAAAACCAAACAAGGCTTGGAAGTGCTCGTACCAACTCCATAAAAATTAAAAAGGTCTTGTAAAGGACAAAGACGATATGTTTAACCAAATGATAAGTGTACATTGTACTATTTTAAGGTTGATACTAAATTTGTAGCCAATGGATAGGCTTCACTCCTAATTTTTCCTAATGTAACATAGAAGATCGCAAGGTAAGCAAGCTCGCCAAATTTGGTTTTAGCGAAATTGCCTTTTGTCGCATCTGATCAAGGTAATATAATTTTTTGTGTATACTTTAAAAAATCCAAAACAAAAATAAAGATTCTTAGCAACACTAAAATTACAAAATACAAATCAAACAAAAATTAATATTAATTTTACAGATATTGAAAGAACATTTTTTTAAATATGGTGTTATAAACACGGATATAATAAAATTTTATGATCCAAAACATTTTGACCCAACAAATATCAACAACTTTTATAGACCAACGGGTTAATAATAAACTGTTGACTTGTCATGTATATTTCAGTAACAACACGTTTTTACTAATGATAACTTTTTAATAACTATTTTATACTTAAGTACATCATTAACTTTAACTTATTTTTATTATCCATAAATATACAATAAAAAATGCCTGTTTCAGCAATTGGTTCATCTCAGATTTATCAGAAAAAAAAAACACTTAAAAGATCTGTACTATTCATTGAAAAAATTGTTTGCTGATCAAATCACATGATGTTGATTCAAAGTAAATTACCTGTGATGTATATATTAATGCACCTTAACACAAATTCAAGAAGTGTTTTGCAAATACAAAATGAAATTAAATAATAACAAGATAAAGCCATTAACAACAGAATATACAGCAAATATCAGACTGATAACAGGTGGCTTGAACACCCTTGAGAACGGCACATAGATGGAGACTCTAATTATATATGCATACGATTTTTGGTTAGTATTAACCTTCAAACGATTCGCATTAAAATTTGAGGACATTTTAACCATAAATCCAGACATAGAAATATTAGACCGACACGGGAATGATTGTGTAACACTAAAAGGAGCCAAAGTTGATAAATAAAGTCGAATTTTTTCAAAAAATTGTGTTTATATATTTTAGCATCGGGGCTTCTCAAACTACCCCTTATTAGTGAGCCTAGATTTGATTTTCAAAATGATTTTGATATCCGCGAAGCCATTTTTAGTCCACAAGTTTTTATCCAATGGTGTAGAAACATGAATATGAAAAGATATGTATTTTTATCTTATTAGTTTTTCTAAAGCAAAACTTTCGAAAAAACTGTCAGGGTGTTAAATTTTATTATTATTTTGAGTTTTCCAAATTTATATCTTTTCTTTTAAAAATAATTAAGTCAAATTTAAAACACATAACACTTTTTACAGTTCTCATAAAAAAATTATTATTAAATGAAATAATAAAGAGTGAAACTTTTTCCGGATCTGTAAAATTTTACTCTCTCGAACTTTTTTTTTTGGGAGCCACTGGCTCGATTTGATTATCCAGTTAGCATCGTATAGACTTCTGCAGGAACTCATTTTAACGGGCTTAACGTCAATGTTCTTTTTCATGAGGCAATGCCTATATCTAACTTCCCTTGGAAAAAAGTTATGGGGACAAAATCAAAAAAAAATTTCTTGCTTTTTTTGCTTTTTTTTTATTTTGTTTTTTAGGGTGTATTTTTTTTAAATTACCTTTTTTGGATTTTATGAAACACAATTGCGAAAGGAAATTTTAGTACCTACAACTTTTCTATAGACATATGCATCTTCTTCTTCTTCTTCTAGGTAGAACCAAGTTCTGTTATCTACACAATGTCTCATCGATCCTCGTTTGACGTCGAAATCCAGCTGTCTCTCCATCTTTTGGGGGGCCGTTCAGGCGGCCGTTTGGTGTTTGGTTTCTCTCTCATCACGGTTTTTGCTGGTCTGTCATCGTCCATTCGTTCCACGTGATCTCTCCATTGCCTATGACGGTTTCGAACCCACTTAACAACATCCCCCACTCCGCTGTCCTCGCGTATTTTTGCGTTTCTTATTCTATCTCTTAAACTTGTTCCCGTGATCATTCTCAGCGTTTTCATTTCTGTGGTTCTCATAATTTGTTTTGTCTTTGTTGTTTCATTTCTCGTTTCTTCGCCGTAGGTCAGTATCGGTCTTACACAGACCTTGTAAATTCTTGCTTTGCTCTCAACCGTCATATGTTTATTGTTCCAGATTATGTCTCTTAGTTGGCCTGATATCATGGCCGCTTTGTTGGCTTGTGTGCGTACTTCTTCCGTTACTGCCCTGTTACTTGTTATATGTGCTCCCAGGTATTTAAACTTCCCAACCTGTTCGATACGTTTGTCATCAACCATTAATTTGCATCTTACCGGTTCTTTTGCTATTACCATTGCTTGGGTTTCCTCCACAAATATTTTCATATTATACTGTATGGCTGTTCGATTGAGATGGAAAAGCATTTTTTGTAAGTTGTCAAGGCAACATCGTCTGCAAAGCATATAATCTGAACGGTGTTGTGTCCCATTGGGTGCCCAATATTTGTGCTTTTTACCTCATCAATGATTTCGTCCATGATTACATTGAAAAGTGTTGGACTTAGGCTATCACCCTGTCTTATTCCTATGGATAGTGGGATTTCCTCTGTTAGAGTGTTACTTGTTTTAATTACCATGGTGTTTTTGGAATTCAGTTCGTATATTGTGCGTATGATTGCTTCGTCTACTTGTTTTCTTCGCAGTAGTTCTGTTATGTGTTCCAGTTTGACGCGGTCGAACGCTTGTGTAAAGTCCACAAAACAAATGAACAGCGGTTTATCGTATTCGATAGATTTTTCAACTAGCTGTCTGATAATAAATATACCGTCGATAGTAGAGCGGTTATTCCGGAAGCCCTGCTGTTCTTCGCACGCCCCTAACTTGTCTACGATCCGTTGTGACAGTATTTTGGTTAATAATTTGGCTGAACTGTTCAGTAGGCTGATTCCCCTGTAGTTTTCAGGTTGTTTCCTTGATCCTCTTTTGTGGATCGGAATTGTGATGCTTTTCCGCCATTCGTTGGGTACTGACGTTGTGCGGAGTATTTTTTGAAATAGAACAGTGAGCTCTGTGACAAGGCTGGGGCCTCCGTATTTTAGCATCTCAATCGTAATTTGATCGGTACCAGGTGATTTTCTGTTTTTTAATTTCTTAATTGTCAGGTGCATCTCTGCTTCACCTGTGAAAAATGCATAGTTTTCTAATAAAAGTAAAAAAATTGAAAAGTGGAAAAATTTACGTTGATACAAAAAAAAATTTGATTGTACCTTGTAATTTTCTCATATTTGAAGGTCAATTGAACGTATGAAATAATGAAAATATTTTAACGTTTTAGTTCATTTCTCAAGTACATAATCAATAGCCTATGAATGAATTGAATTAAAACAATACGAATCTGATACTTGGTCCTATCAGTAACTCTTCAAAAATTCTTGAAATAAACTATACAATCGTTTTAATTTTAAACAGTGTTAAAGATTGACTAAAAGACAGTTGCACTGTTGTTTTGCAGTCTGTTAGAAAAAATAGAAGACCATTTGCTTCGAAGTGCTTCGTGCGGAAGTAGCTTTTGTTAGTTTCAAGTAAAAGTTAACTTAGAAATATTTTTGTTCAAGAATAAGATAAAAAATGATCCAAATCTTAAAAAGAAGGGATCCCTGACAAAGAATTATTTGTGACATTCTTTTGATCAGCTAACTTTAGAAAACCATTTTATTTTTGAAATAATTTATATTCCATATGAAAGATTTTCTTTGTAAGAAAAATTGCATTTTTCTTAAGGATTAATATTAGGGGAAAGTGAGGTAATTGGGAACATCTAACTTAGAGGCCTAAAAATTAAAAAAAAAAATATCCCAAATGTAATCAACTTTTATTGAAATATATACTTATTTATAAGTTTAACAAGAATTTAACAATAAACAAAATCATCATCATTCCTATTTACCCAACACCCTCTGGAGCAATTGAGATCGTATTAAGAGGGAAGTAGGAACAACCTGAAGTAATTAGGAACTAGAGAATTAGATAGTAATTATTTATTTGTAGCTACTGAATTGTTCACTTAGTTTGACACAGATCACAAATATATTTTTTACTGGATTCTCCGCCTGAACATTTTTCATGTACCCAATTGTGATATAAAATGCACATAATCCAGTCTTTTTTGGTACAAATTCGAATTTTTCAGACAAATTATGCAAAAATATTCATCTTCAATTTCATCTTTAAAGCCTTTTAAATTTTTAACTGTTTTCTCTTAGCTTCTTTACTCTCCGCTTTTCCGTTTTTTTTTTGTTCACTTTTTCATTTTTTTATTTTTTTCTTCGTTAGTTCTTTCTTGTTTTTCCTCTAATTATTCTTTCACAGAGGTACTTGATAAGACGTGAAAGTGTTTTTTATTTAATCGCTTAGACCGTACAATTTTTGCAGGAATGCAAATTAATGATATCACTAAGAGGAGTGTAAGTATATTCTGCAGGAATAATGGTAAAATTATCTTCATTGATGTTACTAGAAATAGATTAATTAGCATCTTAAACCTCTTTAAGAGTTTCCAAGGATGCACCAACAGACGTGGAAAAATTGTGATCAATTACATGCTCAGTATATTGACTGACATTGTCCTCGTCCAACGAAATATTTTCATAAGTCTCTAAATTTGTCTGAGTCAAGCGAGCAAATTCCAGCTACTCTGAACCAGCTCACACCTTTACTTATTATGTTAGCTGATTTATTATAGGCCTTTATAAAAAGATCTCGCGTTGGGTTATTTTCCCTCCTAGATTTCTCACTATATACAATTCATATTCTCGATTATATGTCCACTTCAATGAGTTAAAAAATGTCAAATCAGGTAGCTGCATCTTATGTGATACATATGGTGGCAATACTAAACATGAGAGTGTGTTTAAGCGTTCAAGCTTATATGGCTTCCATGATAGTCTATTATCACCAATACCGGCTCATCTTTAGAAGGTTCTAGAAAATCAACGAAATTACGTAGTTAATGAACGAACACAGGAACAACAGGAATCACACAGAGTGGCTACCATACTACTATCACTCATTCGCCTTCTTTTAAATACAAAAAATGGAGAAATATACGTATCATTAGTAATGACAGCACAGGCAATATTCGTAACACCACCTTCACCACTAGTTGTTTTCTCAACTTGCTTTATACCTCTTGGTGCCAAAATCTTCGAATTTTCAGGTTGGTCAAATACAGTTTAACTTCTTCGGCTTTAAAGGCCATCATTCCCTTCAGTGATGCAGCTTTTGGTGTTTTGAAGCTGACTGAGGAGTGTCGGGACGTAAATGAGAAGTTCCAGTGTTTTCCTGACATTTGCAGGTCTCGGTTGAAGTTATGTTTGAATTTGTTTTCTCAGCAAACATATAAGCAATTTTTCGAAGTGTGGATGATGGCATGTTAAAATCTACTTTTCCATTTGGTATTCTGGATCGTATTAAACACGGAATGTCGACCTTTTTTGGCATTTTAATTACTTCTAGTTTCATTTGTTTAAAGGTTGTAGTTTTTAGCGCATAATATTTATTTACGGCTTAATCAAAGGTAAGGTGCTTGTTTTTTACATCTCTGATGGCTTGTCGGAGATTTTCCATCGTACACTATGGAATGGTCTGTCTAACATAATTTCGAGGCATTTGAAATAGGTTTTTGACATTAAGGCAAATTGTCTGCGAAATCATTATAGATGATTGAGAAGGTTTGGGTAACAATTCCTAATTACCCGAATTATGTAAATCAAAAATACAATGGCTGGCTTTTCAAATAAGGTGTACATACAACTCAATGTGTAACACAGTATTAATCACCCACGGAAAGACAATATTTTCACTCAATAGTTTGAATGTCGAAAATTACAAAAAAGGACAATAATATTTTAGATGTACTTACTCTCACACCACGCGCACAATTTTTAGCCTTCGCACTAAGCAGTCTTCTTTGCGCCTATTACGGGTATGCTGTATGAAGAAGGCCGGAGGAAAGTACGAAATGTTATACCGTTCCCAATTACTTTTCGTTCTCAATTACCCCACTCTTCCCTAGTATTGATTCAAACAATGTATACTCAGTCAATACTTTTGTCCACTACTGTATATTAGCTTAGGATAACACTTCCAGTTTATTTATACTTGATAACGATTCGAGACACAACCTAATCGAAACGTCGTACAAGGAAACAAATAAAATATTGTAAATCCGCTAATTGCATTTTAGTCAATAAACATTACTGTTGTTGATACGATGAAAAATATGAAGTATTTTAGAATTTTATTAGATATTTCGAGTGAAGGAGTTTGTGTTATTATGATTTGTGATCACTTTTAAGCGTTTTCATCAAAACAATTAAAATTTTAAAACATTGCCCGTCAATTTATATGCTAGTATTTTTATCATTTAAAAAACATTTCTACGATTGTATAACTTACAACGTATTGTTTGATCTGTTAAAGATAAAATTAAATACAATGTTTAATTATAAAATTAAACGTTTATTTATAACTACCAATGAAAGTTCCCTAAATGCGAATTCTTTTCATAATGTATATAACTTAATATTTCACCATTAGTGTGTTATTAAAGTAATTAAGATCCTTTAGTAGTTATTTTTAATATATTAGGTTTGCTGGTTTTAAATTTAAAGTAATATTTATAGCCGAAAATAAACATTTTATATTTTTAGTATTACGAAATAATTTTAAAGAAAAATGTAATATTTGTTATGTTGTTGGTCCTATTGCCAGATAAATTACAGAAAACGACTTCGTATCGGGATAATCAAAACATTTATTAGAAAATCAACTCGTGGTGTTTTTATTTTGCTAAACTGTATGGGAATCCTATCGCTCTTTGGAAAAAACCAACGATGACGAAGCATCTTGTAAATAACCTCTCTAAGTCGAGCCCCATATTATACTCTTGCTATATTGATACATTTTGTAGAGTGTATTTCGAACTTGCATTTAGATTTATTCGGGAATATTTGTTTTTTTTTTCCTTTTTGAAAAAGTCTATTTTTTTCTAAGAGAGAAAATAATTGGATTGTTTCCTTCCTATTTTCTAATAACGTATAAAGTTTTCCATGAAATTTTAAGAGCAGCAGGTATTCTCTAGAACTATTGATGCCTACTTAAAAATATTTTTTTCCACTTCTGGGATAGATGAAACGAATTCCACAGAACCACAGGTAATAAATTATAACGTAATAATTAATAGCCCTTACATAAAACAATACTCTATTTTAAATTCACTTAAAGAACCAACATTTCTCTAAAAGTTGCAATAACAGCGTCAATTTGTCTTGTTTAAAACTTACCAAATAACAAATCAACTTGAGGCATTATTTTGTAAAATAAGTTTAACCATGAAAGTATACTCTTGCTTTTGAGAATTTTGACATACCCTGATGATTGGTTCGTGGTACTAACGTTTCTACAGTCATCTAAGATTTTTTTCCATTGTCTCTAGAATGATGTTTTTCTGTTCGAATACGGTACAAACAACTCTGGAATTAAAATTTCATCTTGTTGGGACTAAACGAGGTAAGCATTTGTAAACAATTCGGTCTAGTATTGCGGTTTTTTGAGGACTATTTGAAAAAAAAAAAGAACAAATCCCCTGTAAATTGGGAAAATATATGCTGACATTTTTATTAGCGGGTACAGCGTTTAACATTACCAAATTTAATTGATTTGCATAACAATGCACGTAAGCAGCATGTTCATAGGTTTTTTTTATAATTTCTTGCACCCCATTCGACGAGCCGCTCATGACTGATGCACCATCACATGTTTGCAAAATGAGATTGTTTTTATTACCATTGACGTACTTTTCAAGTTCTTTAAGTACAACAAAAGACCAAGTGTTCGCGCCATGTTCTAAAGGCACTAAAAATCTCAAAATCTCCCAGCCTGCTTACCCCGTGCAATATATCTAAAGACAATTGTTGTTTGAAAGACATTTGATACGTCACTAGTTTCGTCAGCTTCTTTTATTTCTTTAGAAATTTCCTCTTGACATATAATAAACGTTGCTTGTAAAATTTCACGTTTAATGGTTTTTAATGTACCTTTAAATTTCAATGCTTTTTCCAAATGTTGTTTCAGAGCACCATCTAACTCAGCCTTAAAATAAATTAAACCTCAAAAACCCCGGGATGAGAGGAAGACGTAGACTCATCATGTCCTCGGAAAACGAGTTCGAAAGCTCTACAGGAAGGCACATAATTAATTATAATGTTTAAAATGTATCGATTATGTCTCACTTTTTCATTGCGCAGTTCCATATCTCTTTGATAATAGATGCTTAATTGAGTAACTACTTTAACAGTCCCAAAAGATCAATATTGTAAAACGTGTGCTTTTTAATGCGGTCCCCAAACGATTTAACTCGGTAAAACCTACTTTTTTCCAAGAAGTTTTTCGTCCAAATAATAAATAAGGAAAACAAAATAAGGCATTTTTAATTTCAGAACAACAAAGCCAAGTATGTTTATTATAAAGGTCCGGAGTAAACGCCCTAGTAAAAGTCTTTATTTTTTTTGTTAGACACGGATTGTTCTATTGTTCAATTTGAAGTAGGCCTTCCAGCCTTTTTATTTCAGCATTATCACTTAATGACCGACAACAGAATTGCTCTGCAATTAAACTTTGAACGGAATTCATTTTTGTTTTTACCAAAACCAAAGCGGAAAACGTAAAAAAAAATCCAATAGCGTACCGCACAACAAATTAAATCGCCTTTCCTCCCAAGAACTTTAAGCTTATGAATTTAGATCTGATTTTGCCTCTTATACTATAGTTTATTCAAGAACTAGAGAGAGTAATAAATCATTTTTAACCTTTTTCTTCTTCTCAAACTACCTGTGTTCTTTAGTCCGGTGTCTTTGGTAAAATCTGTTAGACACATATATTTTTCACAGAAATGAGGAAATGGGTTAGAAATTTTATAATCAAAAATACCGGTCTATAATAATGGACTATTTGGGTTGGACAACAATAGATTTTTGGAAGTGTGAAGTATTAAAAAGGATTTTAATCCTTGTCATAGACGTCGGAAAGAGGTTTATTTTATCACTAAGTATTTATGGCATAGAATATTATTTCGATAATAAACTTTAAATAAAAAGTTTTTATAATATTATTTTATTTCTTATGATTTATTAATAATTCACATACATTAGAAAATATAGATAATTTTGACATATTTAACACAAATCACAACTGTATATTTATTATTTTTAATTTTGGCATAGACACCATTTTAGACACATTCAGACTATGTCAAATATACAAGAAGTTAAACATATATATAAAAATAAATTCGTCCTTATAATATTAAAATTTTTTTGGGGCTATCGTCATTTTATTATTAATTAAAAATATTTTTAGGACATTTGACATTTCAGTTTATTTATTTCTTAAACCATTTGCAGAATTACAATTAAATATTAAAAAGGGATTCAAATGTAATTAATTTTTATATGTTACAGTTAAAATTAGACCTACTTATTTTTATTTCTATTGCACTGACATCCTAATTTAATTTACTTTAGTATATGGAAATCCAATAGCCCCGAGAAAATAAAATAAACATGTTAATTCTACACGCTTAAGAAAAAAACACAGATACAGTAATAAAAAAATTACGGCTAATTGAAATTAAATATATATAAAATTAAAGAGTGGGAAACACAAAAATAAAAATATATGAAAAAATAAAAAAATATATAAACAACATTAAACAATAAAATACAACAAAAACAAAAATTTAAATAATAAATTGTGTTTACATTGGTAAACATTACGTATCTAATTCCTAATCACAGTCAGTGAAGCTATCTTTGCTCAAATTAATTATAATTGGTTCCTATATCTCACCGATCATGAGATCGAGTTCCACATTTTCTTTTATTCCTTTATTATATGGTTTTTTCCCAATTTTCTACAGTAACTTTATTCAAAAAATATTTCAAAAATTCAGTTTAATTACTAATTTTGTTAGTTGTGTTATTTCTAGCAACTCTACCTTTTACTTGAGAGAGATATTTCCTTCTCCAATGGACATTTTCCGGACGATCTATAATAACAGATTTCCTATCTGGTTTTTCCCAGCAAAAATTAAGTTTTCTGAGGAATTTCCAGAGCTCAGTTCTTTTAATTTCAGGTAAATCCCGATCTTCATTGATTTTAGTTAGAATTTTGTCGACGGTTGGGATCTGCTTCTCGTAATAAAATATGTGTACAACTACATTTATTGCAGTTTACATTTCTTCTTCCAACGAGGTTTTTCGTCTGCCTGTGATCGATTGTGGCTTGGGAGTACTAATAATTCCAGTTGTTTTTTTCTCCTTCAGTATTCGTTACATAGTAGATTTTCCAACTCATGTTGGAACACATCTCAACACAGCTTTTAACATTATTATCTACATATTGATATCTTAAGACATCATAAACATTCATCGTAATAAGTTTTTCGTTGAGGAAAAATTCCCCTGGTTTAACGATTTTGGAATAAATATAGGGGTGAAAGCCATATCTTTTGGGTATCTCACTAATCTCAAATAATATATAAAATCAAGCACAAACAAGATAAATCACCAAGGACACACTGTAAGGTGTACTTTGCTCACTGACAGAAATTAAATTGAACTATCAGAAATTTTATTGTTGCAGTAATATTTAAATATAATTAAATATAATTAGATTTACGGCAGTCCTCAGTTACCTGCGGCACTGGAGTTTCGGTAACAGTTTTATTACTCTCTCTAGTTCTTGAATAGAGTATAGGAATGTGTATGCTTGCAATCGCCTCTCCCCTTCTCAAGAGCTTTGAGTTCAGGAAAATAGAACCGATTCTGCCTTTTATATTAGGAATGTGTATGCTGCTGGCACTCCCCCCGGTTGACAAGTTGTTTTCTTGCAATGCCTTCCCACCCCCAAGAGCTTTGAGTTCAGGAAAATAGACCCGATTCTGCCTCTTATACTAGGAATGTGTATGCTGCTGGCACTCCCCCCGGTTGACAAGTTGTTTTCTTGCAATGCCTTCCCTCCCCCAAGAGCTTTGAGTTCAGGAAAATAGACCCGATTCTGCCTCTTATACTAGGAATGTGTATGCTGCTCGGATCCTCCACCCCCTTTGGGAACTTGTTTTTTCTTGTGATCGCCTCCCTCTCTCCAAGAGTTTCAAACTCAGAAAAATAGACCCGATCCTACCTTTTACACTAGAAATGGCAATGTTTTGGTGTCTCTCCCCTCCCCCCGTCGACAACTTGCTTTCGTTTGCCATATTGTACTTTTACGATATCACCGCCCCCCCTCCCTCCAAAGAGAGAAGCTGGATTCGCCCTGGGATATACCCGATAGTTTTCAACACGGTCACCAGATTTAAAAATAGTTAACAAAGTAGACTGTTTCCATCTCGAAGGGAATATTCCATTATTATAAGATTTCTGGTAAATGCGACATAGATGAGGTGCAAGAGAAACCATGCACTTATTGATAAAATATGGCGATATTCCATCGGGTCCTGCACTCTTGTTACAGTCTAATGAGTCAATCTTGTTCTGACCTTCACCCACAGTAAACATATTGACATATTAACATTACATTAAATTTAAAATTTGACCATTACTTTTTAAGATGTACATTAAATATACAGCTAGTGTTCATTGAATTTGAGATATGTTATCACATATTTAATCCAGCAATATTAATATGAGTTCAAGAAATTCTGAGACTACCAGGAAAAGATGGGCATTTTCTCCATAGGTAGTGTCCTCCATCTAGACCAGTTTCAGACTCATTGGTTTCCGTCAGTACGGGGCACCACACACCTCACCATAAAATAATTGAATCTTTTAAGCAACTTATATCATACTAAATAAAAAGTTCAATACAAGTTGCGCCATCTCCGCGAATATAATGCAATGTATATTAAATAATAATGTAAATTTTTTTAGTATTTGGGTGTATGTGAATTAATTATGATGTGCAGAAGTTCAAATATCTTTTTAGTTGCTTTATTTTAAATTTAATGTAAAACGAACTAATATTTCAATGAATTTGCTTTAAGTTCAAAGTAAATGTAAATTATTCACCATTTAGGGTAAAAAATCATTAAATTTAATGTAGAATGGACATTAAATTTCAGGTTATATGTAACAGTGTACCTTAAAAAAATATTTACCTTCAAGAGTCACTAAATTTTCAAATATTAGATTTACTTAATCTATACACATCCTTAAGTTATTAGGTTGATGTAGTAAGACCTAACGCTACTTATACCCTTTTAATTCCACCTCATTTATCCGCATCGTTCCAAATCCTGTATCTAAGCTATACCAAAAGAAATGTTAGTGTATTTTTCCACCTTTAGCAAAATCAAACACTGCCTTCTTTGAGTGAGACTATATCAATATTTAGGGATTAAAAATTTTACCAAAATTTAACCAAAATTTAAAATTTGATTTGTGATAACTGCAGCATTACTTTATACCAGACAGGTGAAATTTTCAATGACCTTTAACTTTATTATGTACATAGAGACAGATAAGAATATACAAATAATAAAGTTCTTATTTACTTTTTAGTAAATAAATTGTGCAATATTGCAACTGACGGAAAAGTCCAAAAACTGTATCAAAATAAAAAAAGGGACAATAATTGTGTAAACACACGCCACAATGTATTTTTAAACAATTGATAAGATTAGAAGTGATAATAGAGTCAGTTAATGAGCAGAAGAGCCCGCAAGGTCAACTGGGAATGCTGAATAGGATGAGAAAATTAAATCGAGCTTCGCACTAACAGTTCACTCATTCGATAAAAACAAGCTGGCGGTGTTTTAATTTTTTAATTTAACATGTGTCGGTATTCTATTAACGGTGAATATTGGTGTGTCTACATTTTATAATCAATCGTAAGTAAATTTCAATAATATTGCACAAAATTTTCATTGTAATTTTTATTTATAAAATATTATATCATAAATAATTGTTAAGACTGAAGTTAGTAAACAGAACTCCTAAGTATACAGGGCGATTCTCCAGGAACTTTATCGATTGATTGTGAAAAAACTATAATTAGGAAGAATCTGAAAATTTGATAGTATACTAACGTGCATGGGAGACAATCGGCTAAAATATTTTCAAGATGGCCGCACTTCCGGTTATACCGGACGTAGATGTCAACTTGCTTCTTTAAATAGAAATCCTATATATTATTGCATTTTTGATTAATACGTAAAATTCTAGATACGTTTCATATATAATGTTATATACTTAAGTCTCACCGTTTTAAACATATTTAAATTTTTATGTCAAAAATG
Source organism: Diaprepes abbreviatus (assembly GCA_034092305.1). Classification (NCBI taxonomy): domain Eukaryota; kingdom Metazoa; phylum Arthropoda; class Insecta; order Coleoptera; family Curculionidae; genus Diaprepes; species Diaprepes abbreviatus. Next base: position 9,958,006 of record JASJET010000129.1, read on the forward strand.
ACGTTTGCGGACCAAAACTTAACTATAAATTTTTCCCATAATTATGTTTTTATTATTTAATTTGGGTTAGTCTTCTTGTAGACGAAGATCGACTTTGGTAGTCATTTTATATATTTTGAAAATTATTAGTACAGAGTAGTCAAAAAAGAAGAATAAAAATTATATTTAAAAAATCGTCAAAAGTTAATTTTTTCAAATAGCAAGCACCTATTTTTATAATTTTATCATATTAAGCATTAAAAATAAGGGTAACTTTGTATAAGGTTGTCTATTCCAAAAATTTGAAGTTTTCAAAATATTAGCAATTCAACATTTTTCAATTGTAAAAATGCCATACGGCTTTTAAGTTTTGTTATTAGTTGGCCATGACGGCGAGGCGTGGCGAAAATAAAACAATCGAACTTTACAGAATTGTCACTCTTTCTTGCTATTTGACATTCATTAATAATAATCATGCCGGGCGATTAAATTACACGCACGAAGATTATTAAAACTTATTTATTATTTATGGAGAATATGACAGAGTTATTTCAAGAATATGCGATACATTCCCGATCCGATATCCGCAGAAACAGAAACTGTCAAAGGATTATAAAAAACTTCAAGAACTTTGGACCCATAAAAGCAAAAAAGTAGAAATAAACCAGTTATTAATAACGAAAATATTGAAACTACAATTTTAGGATATTTCGCCGCATATCCGACAATGTCAACAAGGCAAATAGCTTTAGAGTCTGGATTATCTCAGTATTAAGGATTTTATGGAAACAGAATTTCCATCCCTATGTATATTCCATAGTACAACATTTAAAAGGCACTGAAGAGTATAGTTCTGTCAATTTATTTTACTTCGGTCACAAGAAAATGCTGGTTTTTTGGATAATATTATTTGGTCGGACGAAGCCAAATTCACAAAAAATGGATTGCTTAATCGAAGCAATTCCCACTATTGAAGCAACTCAAATGTACATCCATTTAGAGAATTAAATTTTCAAAAGTTTCAATATTTTCGTTATTAACAATTGGTTTATTTCTATTTCTTTTTGCTTTTATGGATCCAAAGTTCTTGAAGTTTTCTATAATCCTTTTAAAAATTGATGGTGTTGGTTTCTGTTTCTGCTGATATCGAATCGCAAATGTATCGCATGTTCTTGAAATAACTATCACATTCTCCATAAATAGTAAAATTATTAAAATAGGTGCTGTCTATTTAAAAAAATTGACTTTTACGATTTTTTAAATATAATTTTTATTCTTCTTTTTTGACCCCTCTGTACTAATAATTCAAAATATCATAAAAAGGCTACTAAAGTCGATCTTTGTCTACAAGAAAACTAACCCAAATTAAATAATAAAGACTTATTCTAGAAAAAATTTATAGTTAAGTTTTGGTCCGCAAAAGTCAATTTGACATAAAAATTTTAATATATCTAAAATTTGTTTAAAATTTTACGAAGAAATCAAAAATGTAACAATATATAGGGTATTCTATTCTAAATAAGCAAGTTGACATCTACTTTCGGTATAAACGCAAGTGCCGCCAACTTGAAAATATTTTAGCCTACTGTGCCCTATGCACGTTAGTACACTATCAAATTTTCAAGTTCTTCCTAATTATAGTTTTTCCACAATCGATTGATAAATTTCCCGAAAAATCACCCTGTATATAATTTTTTTTTTTGGAATTAAGTATTTACCAAATTGTAAATTCGGGATTTAAATACTTAATCTCCAAAGGATTTAGAATTTTGAATAGCAAACGCATCCACGAAGTAAATGGAATAATTAAATATTTGAGAATGTATTAGAATGTTCTGTGTTTAAATCAGTTCCTTGTATTTAAGTTATTAATAATTTTTTTTAATCCTTAAAAATATCAATTTCAATAAGAAATAAAGAAATCTTTACTGCCATAGATTTTCCTTTAATTTCCTAAATACATTTAAATCTTTGTATATAGTGGATACTATAATTACTTTATCAGTACTATTTTTCTGACTACTTTGCTGACGTGGATAGACTTGTCTTGAATTTAATTTATCATTTTTTACATATAGTAGCTAGCAAAAGCCTAGACACACCACTATTTTTAAAAAAGAAAAGTATAAATAATATGAATACCATGGCAAACCAAGAAGATAAATATACCAAAAGTTCATTGTTAAAACTGTTTTATAAGAGCAAACAAAAAACGTTCTTTCGAAAACTCTTACAGAATTATAGGGGAAAATTATACATTCTTTGACTCGCAAAACTCTAAACACATAATAAAAATTTGAATTTAAATGAAATGAGATATTAATTTAAATCAGCTAATTAATACTTGGCAGAGTAACCTCCTAAATCGAGTAGGTTTTGAAGACGCTTCGACATAGTCCTCATCAACTTTTGTTTTAATTTTTCCCTTATGTTTTGCTTTCCAGCAACTAAAATTTCTCGTAAAAATGGAGCTCATATTTGAATTCGGCTCATTACAGTAGACAAAAGACCAGTGATATTAGAGTAGACATAAAATATGAACAAATTTCCAACTCCTGAAGTTACCATACAGGCCCTTACTTCCAGCTCCATCTTTAACAGTTTTGATATTGTTCTTAGAATTAAGTACTTTTCTCTTTTATCTTCATACTTTTTTATTCCTGCCTGATCCATATATATTAAATTTACTGATGAAAATAAATTTAATATATTTGGATCCGACAGCATCAAAAAAGTATAGAGAAAACTGGAGAAGCATTTAATCCTAAAAACAATATCAAAACTATTAAGCAGGTAGGAGGAGATATGGTATGCCACTAAATTGCAGCGTTAAATATTGTAAATTTAGTAATAATATAAGAAAGTATGGAAAAAACTATCAACCTTAATATTTTTAAAGAAAATCTAGAACAGAATGCAGAAAATCTAGAACAGATTGTAGAAAAGTGACTACTACTTCTATCAATCTAGAGAGCATGGTGAAGAGGACGATTTATAGGGTGATGAGAGATTATAAAACGAAAGCCCAATCTCTCATCCAGAAATCAACAAATCTGGGACATACTTTAGCACAAAGTTGAGTCACAAGAGCGAATGGGACAGAAACATCACTGAAAAACTCAGCTAAAAACCCACTATATGGTATACAGATGGCTCCAAAACAACGGAGGGAACTGGAGTAAGAGTGTATGAGCCCGGCACCAGACACTATGAAAGCTTGGGTAAGTGACCAAGTATATTTCAGGCAGAAATATGTGCCATTAGGATACGTATTCAATTTAACAAGGAGAAAAACTATCACGATCAAGAGATTATCATCATGACGGATGGTCAAACTGCCATCAGTACGCAGAACTCTCAAGTTATCAGTTCCAAGATGGTCTGGGAACACCTAGAAGAACTGAATGATTTGAGTAAGAATAATAAAGTCACCACCATGTGGGTACCGGGACATACCAGGATAGAGGGGAATGAAATAGTAGACAGGCTCAAGAGAAAAGGAGCTGAGATACCTTTTCTGGGGCCAGAGCCTTTCTATGGAATCAGTAGCAGAGTAATGCTGGAAGAAGAAAGCAGGAGATCCAATTATTGGACGGAGATGCAAGAATTGAGACAAGCGAAGATACTTTTGAGTAACTACGACCAGAAGCGATTCAAAGAATGCATAAGCTTGAGTAAAAACTAGCTTAGAGTTCTGACAAGGATCGTGACGGACTGGTAGAAGGATGACAGTGCAGATTCTGTGAGGAGGAGGACGAAACATCTATTCACATACTTGCAGAGTGCAGCGCTCTACAAAACCCTAGGATACGGTTCTTGGGAGCACACCAAATCGAAGAAGGAGAGCTACCCACCTTGAAGCCGTTCAACATCCTGAGATTCCTGAAGGAAATAGGTCTGGAGGACCTGCTCTGGCCGATAAGGTAACTCTTACGACTTGTAGGGGGGCACAATAGATCTATCAGGTTGCAGTGTACAGATCCCCTATCAAAATAACGATTCCAACTCGCCGCCTTCCTTGTTCGGGAATGGCTGCTTAAAGCACCTCATTAAATTCTCAGTCTCAATCCGATAGAGCAACTTTGGGGTGTATGCAACAGAAGAATTCGATTTCGTGAAATAAGAAGACAAATTACGTTTAAGTTGATGAAAAGCACAACATAGGAGAAGAAGTGACACAAAAGTTGGTGCAGACTATGTTAAAGCGTCTTCAAAACGTACTGGGTTTAAAAGGTTACCCTGTAAAGTATTAATAAGGTGATTTAAATTGACACCATATTTCATTTGAAATGCCTACTAAGCATTTAAAATAAAAAAATTTTATTATGTGTTTAGACTTTTGCGAGTCAAAGAAGATATAATTTTTCCTTATAACCGGTAATAATTCTATAGTGGTTTGTTTGCTGTTATTAAACCTTTGTAACACTGTACCTTTGGAATATTTATTTTCTTGATTTTGTCTGGGGTTTATATTATGTACACTTTTCTTTCATAATAGTAGTGACGTGTTAAAACTTTTACTGGCTACAATATTCGAAAATGCAATATATTAAATAATAAATAAATAGTATAATTTTAAGTAGCAAATCTTCTTAAAAAATTTGCTTCGAAGTATTAATAAAAAAACACATTTTCTTTTTAAAGAATTTTATTCAAACATTATACTCAAATACATGAGATAAAAAAGAACAACTTTAAAGCATATATTCAGCATCATACAAATGAAAAATCGGAGTCATTGACATTGTTTATATGTAGATATGATACTTTCTTCCCGTCATCATTTTATGGTATCCCTGAAACCATCCGATTACCAGTAAATCTATGGCATGTATTTCTCTGCTAAAAGTTTAGAGGTGTTCGCTTATCTTCGTTCTTTCTTTATCTCTTTCTTTGTCCTGCTATGCTTTGAATAAAAGCCTCCCCTAATTGATTCCTCAGTTATCGATCCTGCGCTCTTCTTTACCACATTAAACCTGCTGATCTTGTAATATCATTACCCTAATGCATCAGTAATCTTCCTGTTGAATATTGTCTTGTAATATAGTCATTAACTGCCTATCATGTAATTCTAGAGGTAAAAGTTCGTTATGAGCAGCCCATTTCCACTTTAGCATAGCTGCATGTCGGACTGAATTCACTGTCTCGATCTTCCTCCTTCATTGCTTTCTGTGATTTCCTTATTTTTTCTACATTAGCTTTAATCATCACTTCTGTTTTAGTTCTCTCTTACCTACCGTGTCAAGTACTGGGAGCTAACATCGCACCCTACTGTCCGAGCATATGTCAATAGTCCTATTTCTGTTTATATCCCTCTCGCAGAGACAGCCATATTGCAGAATAGCATAAATCTCTGCGTGAAAAACCATTGCGTGGTGCTAGAGAGTAAAATTCTCCAGTTCTTTCATCCTGTCGCAATCCAGGATTCATTTCCAGGAACAGTTTGCTCTTACTCCTAATCTTCTCTGCTTGGTAAATGTATCTCAAGGTTTGGTTTCAAACCGGCATCATTATTGTATAGGGAACGATGAAAATTCTCCACAACGCCCCCGAGCTACACGTGTAGCTACCATAAGGTATATTCTTTTGAGTAATTAACACTTTCAGTTCTGTCACTTAAAGTAATCATAATCACTTCGACCCAATGACAAGTAAATGCATATTCAAAAGAACATGAAGTTATCAGTTTCACTTCTTTCACTTTGATCAGTGACAATTTACTCAAAAGAATACAGCCATAGTTACAGCCTTATTCCTCTTTAGATCCTTAGAGTGTAATCCATCATCCTTTGTTATCTGTAGAAGTTCTTCAGAATTAACTTCTTTGCTAAGTATATGTTTTAACACCGGAATACATGTTTTTTAATAGTCCTCTGTTATTACTGTCACTTTTTCATTAAATTAAACTATATTTTATGAAAAAAGGGTTATTGTGGAGAAATTAAGGCGTGTATTGATTATATAAAAACCCAAAATAAATTTTTAAATCAAAATATTTACTCTTTTAAGGTAAAAATTGCCATGTCAGGTGCGATTACTTAGGAGATGTACATATCTACAGGTCGAAGTTCACTTGCAAATTGAATAATATATACCCGAGTGCATGAATAGAGTAACGTTTGCTGTAATCTACTACATGTTTTACCGAGTTACTCAATCTAGGCATAGAAATACCTTCTTTCGCATTTTCATATATGGAATTTTGCACGACTTTTCAGGCAATATCGACAATTGTGTGACAATTGCAATGATTTCCTTCAGGCACCGATAAAGAACAACCAACTTAATTTCTACAAGTTACTTAGGGTTACTCCCTCCCCCCCTAAGCTAAATATCGCTGCAAAAACTGATAAATCCTATATTTTGAAATCAAAGAATTGTTCAGATAGATCCCGTTAATAAGAAAATATATTCAATTAACGAGTTTTTGCACTAAACGATCAATGATAGAGAAAATACCCGAAAAAAATTTAGATATAAATTTTGATTAAAAAGTAAGTTATCCTGTTGGTGTACCAAAGTCTTCAACTAGCATTGAAATCTTTGTTTATTGAGTCAAATGTTTAGTCGTTAATATTTAAATATATTTGAAAAGTATTTTCCCAACTCTATTAAAAGGTAACAGATACTTTAAAATATTACCTGAGTAATTTTGCTCACTTGGGTATTTCAAGGTGTTTTTGCTGCTTATATTACCACCACTTTACGTTGTTTTTGCGAATCAGAAGGCGGTAAATAATTACTTGCTAATTAGGAAGCGATTAGTTAATAAAACATTATATATTTTTATAGCTTTAGCTTAATTTGATAGTTAAAAACAAAATTAAAATTTCGACTGAAGCAATTATTGGATGTTATTTATATACTTAATACAGTAAAGTTCTACCAACATATGAAGTGTGGCTATAAAATAAAGAGACTAATGCTTCTACAGAAGAAGTATACATACGCCAAATGGGAATGACCGACAGCTGTCTAGCATGAAGCTTCTCATGTCTGTAGACAAATCAGTTTGGCGATATTCTTCCATGGTTAAGAGCTGGTAGCATTTTACAAAAAATGCGTAAGACAAATTTTATATAACAGTTTTAACATGCAAAAAGTGAATAAAAAAAAGATCGCGAATATGTTTGTACTGACACTTTGAATACCATTGAAGATAACCCGAAGTTGTTGGAAAGAGTAAGAGTGATAACATGTAATGAATCTTAGTTTTTCACTTATGATCTTGAAACTAAACGCCGATCTATCCACTGGAAGGACCCAACTTCACCAAGAGCTAAAAAAAGATTCAAACCGATGAAAAATGTTTCTTTCGATGAGATTGTGTACCTTCACTGAATTCTCGCTTAACTCATCCTAAAAGAATAAAGAAAAAACGACTCGAATTCTGGAAAAATAAATTATGTCCAGGCAATAGAGTATCCCAAAATTATATCAAGTACTGGGTGTCTCATTTTTGACACGTTTAGTGGGTATTGGAGTTACTATCAAATATAAAGCGTTGCGGTTTTCACTTGAACGTCCTACTTTTGAAGGAAACGAAATATTTCGCTGTCAAATTTGTCATTGCTCTCTACAGGGTGAGTTAGAAAATCTTCGTTTTTTAGGCACATCTCGTATTTCCGTTATATGGTAATTTATCAAAAATGTAAAAACTGTTTTTTACGTATAATTCAGTGGCGTAGTCAGTTTTTTTTCTAAAAAGTTTAATTTTTAAGATATTAACCAAAGCTCACTTGGTTTTACTTACATATACAGAATCTTTTACAAGAGATTCTTAAAAATGTCTAACACATACGTGATGGTTTTAATAATTCCTTCGTAACCCGGAATCCCTTGAATTCGGAAATCAAAATCGGCCACTGAATTTGTCTGTACAGTTTGGGACAGAGCACTTAATTTTGGATGATTTTTTTCCCGCCAAACATTTTTAACCTCTTTAAAACGTAAGAAAATATCTTGATCAAAGTAAAAACAGAGTCACTTTCACAAAAATTAAAATACCGGTACAGTAGATATCGTACATAGAAATACCGGTACAGTAGACACCACGGTTATATTCTAACTTGAACTAAAATAATGGTTTAACTGCTGCTTGAAGAAGAAACCTTTACTTGATACTGGCAGAGCTATGCGCGACTGAAATATATATATATATATATATATATATATATATATATATATATATATATATATATATATATATATATATATAACATATATATATATATATATATATATATATACATATATATATATATATATATATATATATATATATATATATGTATATATATATATATACATATATATATATATATATATATATATATATATATATATATATATATATTTACAATAACTGCCCTACAGGTCTTGAGACCCAACTACAAGGCAGTGATTACACAAATAATAAGTCTCTACGAACAATGTTAAATTAGCAACAAACGACAAAAATATATATGAATATAAATACAAATAAAAATTTAACTAAAAATAATTAATTCTAACATTAAACGTATAATACAATGTTATGCTATCTACTTTCATATACAAAGGTGAACATACAAATCAATTAAGGATGAGAAAGAGAAAAAAGATAGAAATGCCAAGGTCAATGTGCCAAAATCCGGTAGCCAGTTCCTAGAGATGAGCTGAATATATCAAAGCTATAACTCTTGTTGTAAATGTCGCACATGAAATATAGAGGCGAAAATTTGAGCACGTTGGCTTTGGGAGTTCTGAGATAGAATATGTTAAAATTTCGGCAATTTATACAAAGGATACTTAAGTTTACCCTAGCTAAAATATTAGGACAGTCAATAAAATTGTTAAGTACCTTATAAAGAATTGTAATAAGAAAAATTCCCGCCGTACTTCTAAAGATGAAAAATTAAATTTATGAAGCAATAGTTCATATGGAAAACCTTGCTTAGGATAAACCCCAAAACTCTTAAGATTTAGGTATTTCAAAAACCTTCTTTGGACCCTCTCTAAAGTATTGACGTGGGTATTGTAGCCTGGGGACCACAGAACTGATGCGTATTCTAATTTAGACCGCACATATGAGAAATACAGTAATTTATGACGTCAATGTTATTAAAATCGCGAGTTCAACGCTAGATAAACCCAAAAACCTTTAAACTTCAGAAACGATATTATTCATATGAAAAGAAAATGAAAGCTTGGGATCGAAAGTGACTCCGAGATCTTTAAAAAAATCTGCCTGCGAGAGTAGCACTGTATTCAACGAATATTCAGATCGAAATGAAGACAATTTCGAAGTGAAAGTCATAACATTACACTTCTCCACGTTGAGCTGCAAATAATTTCCGAAGACCAATTGCTAACTTGTTCCAGGTTCGATTGAAGCTCTATACAATCCTATAAGCAATTTATCCTCCTATATAGCTTAATAGCATCGGCATATAATAAAATATCCGTGTCAACAACAGAAACAATGTCGTTAATAAAAATTTTAAAAAATAAAGGTCCCGGTACTGATCCTTGCGGCACACCATAACTTGAAATATATTTCACTGAGCGAGAACCGCGAATTTCAACATACTGAATATGATTATGGAGATATGATTTAAATAACGTTATTAGTGACTCTGAAAATTCAAATGATGACAATTTCTTAAGTAAAATGGAGTGGTCCAAACGATCAAATGCATTTGTGAAGTCCAAATAAACAACATCCATCTGACAACCATGATCAATAGCCTCAGCTATATCCTGAGTCATAATCTTGAGATTTGTTGTCGTCGACCTACCCTTAAAGAAGCCATGTTGAGATGGAGTAATTAAATTTTTAGTTAATAAGAAAATAGAATCATGAAGTAAAAATTCAAATATTTTAGAAAAATTGCATATAATAGACACCGGTCTATAGTTACAAACTTCAGGTCTATCCCCTTTCTTAAAAACGGGACAAACTTTGGAAGATTTCCATATGGAAGGAAATCTGTTTAATTTTAAACACCTATTATATAGTATTTTAAGTGGTTTGGCTAGGACGAATCTGCAATCTTGTATTAAAAATGCTGGGATTAAATCCGGACCAGTAGTAAATTTAGGTTTAAGCTTCTTTATAGCATTAATTATTTCACATTCAGTGAAATCAGATACATGAACAATTGGAAAGATGGAATCTACGGAACATGAATCATCCACGGATACCGGCCTGGCCGAAGAAAAGGATTGCTTAAAGAATTGCGCAAAAGCATTTAAAATATCAGATAAAGTCTTAATTTCTTTATTATTTAAATACATACTATTTGGAATACTCTATAGTTCTTTTTTCGATTTAATAAAATTCCAAAACTGTTTAGAACCCCTCTTAATATTATCCTCCACCCCCGAATATATGTTTTGTATGAGACTGATATGTCTTTTTTTATTTTACTTCTTAGTGATTTAGAATTTTCCAAATGAAGCAAACTTCCAGAAGCTTTATATTTTTTATGAGATTCATTCTTTTGTTCAATGCAATGTATAATATGACGAGAAATCCAAGGTGGATAATTTCGTTTCGGGATCTTTTTATATTTAGCTACGTAAACTTCCAACGTATCATATAATTTTTTGTAAAAAATATCACATAGTTTCTCAATAGAGTTTTCTTGGTCTAAAAAATTCCAATCTATATTCAATAAAGCATTATATAAATCAGGGAAATTAGCTTTTTTAAAATTATAATTATTCATAAGGTTAAGTAGAGAGCTTCGTTTAAAAGTTGCAGACGAACGATGTATGTATATATATATATATATATATATATATATATATATATATATATATATATATATATATATATATATATATATATATATATATATATACCATGCACGTCTTAGATAGGCAACTCAATATACACTCCAATGGATTAGCTTGGTTTGCATTAAAATTGCACACCAGCAAAGCGATTAAGTTTCCAGGCGTAATTCTGTAATACAGATAAATTATCCTTGATACTTAGGCGAAGTAAATTAAATTATTTCAATAATTGACTGCTGTTCGCGTATAATCAAGGTAAAAAATTTATTTAAATTTAATCATTAAATTATCAGAAGAAATTTCAAAAAAATATTTGCACTTATATTTGTTAATATATTTTATTTCAATTTACAATTTTTTTGGGAGGTTACGCGAACCTGCAAACCTAAGGACAAACCGCCACTGCTAAAAACATAACAGGTTTTTTCTACAATATAGCTTCTTTAAATATTGAATTGGGAATGAACAGTATTTATTGCTATATTTTTATACTCGTCTAAGGGTTATATAAATAGATGGGTTTTTCCAAGTACTTATAACATTATTGGTACTCATAAAATATTGGTGACAAATTTAATAATGGGGAATTATTTAAATCGACTTAATCATGAAGTAACATATGTTTATTTCCCTGTTTGTTTATTTTCAAATATTTTAAACTTTTATTTTCAGTATTAGTCCAAGCCAAAGGTAAAAATAGAAACATATATTCCGAGATGGATGAGATCTACCTAGATTGGGGTAAAGAGGGGGGTCGAAGTTGGCTCAAACAGGTATTTTGAATCTACAACCCAAGAAATACATTTTGGAAAAAAAATTCAAATAAAAGTAGTTGAGAATTTAGAAAAATTACTAATAAAGCTTCTTATTCTTTATATAGAGATCAGAGTTGAATTCAGGTAGTCCTAGTTATAATTTAATACATAACACAACTTTATCACAAAATGTAAAAGAAGCATATATAAATTTATTTAGCCCCAGCTTTTTCCAATGAAGTTTTTAAGAAACATCAAGGCTTTGTAGCCTTGTTAATTAGTTCTTTTCTATGTTTATTTCAGAGAAGTTTATTTTCTAGGATCAGGCTCAGATATTTAACCTCGGACTTCCACTCAATAATGTTCTCAGTCAATTTGATGGTTTGTTGGTTAAGGTATATTTTCTTTATAAAGGCTATTAAAGTAATTTTGGTGGAGTTAGCATTAAGTCCCATCATTGGGCAATATTCTTTAATGCGTTCAAGTCCTCTCTGAACTATGTCGCAGAAGGTATTTTCGAATTTGTCCTTCGACGTTATGACCACGTCATCGATATAGCATTAACAAGATATACCGAGATCAGTCAGATCGCAGAGGAGTTGATCTACAATTAGGCTCCACATAAGTGGGAATGCTACTCTCCCCTGAGGACATCCGCTGGTGGAACAAGAGGCGATAGTGTCCTATCCTATTTGAATCCCTGCTGTTCTAGCAACGAGAAATAGCGCCATCCTATCATCAAGTGTTGTTTTGTTGTGTTCGAAAGTTTCCAATGGCCTCTTGCTTGTCAGCATCCAGCCAAGCTTTTTCCTCGTCTCGCGCTTACACCCTCTTTTTTCGACAACCGTCGGAAGGGCTTACACGTTTTCTGTGTTTGAGATTTTATCGTAATTGGAACCCTCAGAGAGACAGGTATGTATCCCTGAAAATTCCTCTTTGTCAAAATGTTTAGTCACCTGTTAAACCAACGTTTCAAAATTTTCCACATGTGTGGTAGAGTAACACTAGTTCAAAGCCGACTGCCTATTTTTTGTTTTTTCGAACGACCAAGGTTATGACATTTCCTTCATCAGGTAGAGTCTCTTGCACATAATCTTTTCTGTTAGCCACACTTTTGGCCACGCCCCTTCCGCAACTACCATGGCCGCCATGCTTTACTTGTTATATGTGCTCCCAGGTATTTAAACCTCCCAACCTGTTCGATATGTTTGTCATCAACCATTAGTTTGCATCTTACCGGTTCTTTTGCTATTACCATTGCTTTGGTTTTCTCCACAGATATCTTCATATTATACTGTTTGACGGTTCGATTGAGATGGAAAAGCATTCTTTGTAAGTTGTCCTCGCTATCTGCTGTCAAGGCAACATCGTCTGCAAAGCATATAATCTAAACGGTGTTGTGTCCCATTGGGTACCAAATATTTGTGTTTTTACCTCATCAATGATTTCGTCCATGATTACATTGAAAAGTATTGAACTTAGGCTATCACCCTGTCTTATTCCTATAGATAGTGGAATTTCCTCTGTTAGAGTGTTATTTGTTTTAATTATCATGGTGTTTTTGGAATTCAGTTCATATATTGTGTGTATGATTGCTTCGTCTACTTGTTTTCTTCGTAGTAATTCTGTTATGGGTTCCAGTTTGACTCGGTCGAACGTTTGTGTAAAGTCCACAAAACAAATTAACAGCGGTTTATCGTATTCAATAGATTTTTCAACCAACTGTCTGATAATAAATATACCGTCGATAGTAGAGCGGTTATTCCGGAAGCCCTGCTGTTCTTCGCACGTCCCTAGCTTGTGTACGACCTGTTGTGACAGTATTTTGGTTAACAATTTAGCTGAACTGTTCAATAGGCTAATTCCCCTGTAGTTTTCGGGTTGTTTCTTTGATCCTCTTTTGTGGATCGGAATTGTGATGCTTTTCCGCCATTCGTTGGGTACTGACGTTGTGCGGAGTATTTTTTGAAATAGAACAGTGAGCTCTGTGACAAGGCTGGGGCCTCCGTACTTTAGCATCTCATTCGTAATTTGGTCGGTACTAGGTGATTTTCTGTTTTTTAATTTCTTAATTGTCAGGTGCATCTCTGCTTCATTGATGTTAACATCTGTTAGTTCTGTGGTTTCTTGTTGGTTTTCGTCTACGTTGTTTTCTGTAGCCGGTGCCTGCAGTAAGTCCTTAAAATGACTGACCTATTGTTGGCTGTCGATTGGACAGTTGAACGTACTCATTGATTGGTTTTTTTCTGTTCCTCAGCATATTCCATGTTTTCTTTTATCCTCCATATAGGTCGTTTTCCATGTCTTTTGAATATTTTTCCCAGTATTCTTTCTTTAGTTGAGCTATTTGACTGTAGATTCTGTTTCTCACCGTTTTGTACTCTTCGAAATGGTTTGTTGTTTTGTGCTGTCGGTATTTTGTAAATACTTGTCGTTTTTCCTTTGCTAGTATTTTCACCTCTTCTGTGAACCATGGTTTTGTATTGCTTCGCTTGTTCGGGCTAACTGTTCGTGTTTTGTTTCTTTAATAAAACTAACATATTATTCTTTAATTACTTACTGAAGGGCTGTTACTAGATTGACGTATACAAACTGTACAACAACCTTTTTATAACAAATTGAGAGTTGCAGAAATTAAATGTAAAAAGATTAAAGTTACAGACGAAGATTTTCGCCATTGTTATGAAAAATTTAATAAGTTGTTTCCAAATGATGGGTGAAGGTCAAAGATAAGAAAAAAGATTTTTTTTTAATTATAAAAAGATAATAGATTTATTCTACGACTATTAAATAATACCTTTACAACTTATTTGTTTTTGATTTAGTAATAATATGATTTCAATACAGCGACCTTGTTTCTAACGCAATCAAAATTATCGAATGGAGACTTTTTAAGATCAAATGCGTTGTTATCGAAAACTACGCCATCCGATTCACTAATCCCTATTTCCGTTGTTTGCAATAAAACGAAGAAATTATATTGAAAAGATATATATGCCAGCTGTTCTCTTTTTAAGGCAACCACTGTAAATTTCTTCTGTAAATTTTTGAAAAAAAATATATATTTTTTTTTCATTTAAAATTAAATTTCTCCAACAAAAGCGATGGTAAAACTGATTAATTTTATTAACGCTTCATTAAGATTGAGGTATGTTCCTTAGATCTCGAAATTTTACGAAAAATTGTATCTTGAGACACTAAAAGTAATACTAGAAGAGAAGGAATTAGGTAGATGTGTCTAGTTATTTTGGAAAAAAATAGATAAATAAGCCAACTCCTTTAATTTTTACAAGAGTTAAAAATTATTTTATCCGATTACCATATATTTCTTTTATTACTATTTATTTGTCTTTCTGCTTCTATTTGTGACATTTTGGTCGAGAAAGTTTATAAAATGTTTTTAAACTACTCGTTTATATGGCTGCTGCAACTGAGGCAATTTAGCCAGCTTTCCTTTCTCTCAACCCGCGCTTACCCCCTGTTTGTCTGGAGACTTCTCGGAAAGATTTACACATTAATCGGCTTTGCAAGGACATTTTCTAAGATAAGAAAAACTTAAAACGAGGTCTCATCTATGAGTGTCACGGTGCTTCCACCATTCAACCAGGATTATTGGTCACTTGGGTGACCCGCTATAACAAAAAAGTCGTTTGTAACATGTGTCAGTGACATTAATATATTTAGAACCAATTATGTTGCTTGAACTATAGGATTCCAAGTGAGCCGCCCGCTACAGGTATATTCTTTTACTTTTACTGCATAAAGGAACGATATGTAGGGTAAAAATCATCCTGCTCTCCATAGAGTACCAACCCACACAAAAACTTTCTCCTAAGCACTTTAGGACTCCCCCCCCCCAACGAGCGTTCCCCCTTTACTATACAATGACTAAATCAAGTTTTTTCCTTGCTCTTCACAAGAGCGTAGCTGTATACGTATTACCAGTTTAATTACCAAATCGAAAGTCAAATAATAGGCTAACTATTAACAAAAAAAGAAGAGATCGACTGTTGACGTAATTGTCTTTTCTATTCGATTACGTATTTAACGTGTAAAGACGTTTTTCATCCGATCTGTGTTGAAATATTGTATCCAATCAAAACTATAATCAGAACCATTTATTATCTGAATTTCAAGTGGATATAACTGCATCACGTGGTGAGATCAGATCCGAATGCTACGTTAGAAACAAGGTTATTGGCTTTTATTAATCGACAACTTGATTTTAAAGAACAAGTGTTCATTTAGAAATGATTCCGCTAAATTTCCTCTCGCCTTCATTAGTTTTCAGAAGTCCATTCCTGAACGTAGGTTTTCTTCATTGGTCGCCATTTTTCTCTACTTTGTTCTACCCTAAACCATATTAATCCTGCTGATCTCTTAATGTCCTATGTCCATGTGGCAGTTGGCTGGTCTCTGGGTCTTCTACCGAGATATGGTCTCCATTTCAAAATAGAATATGGCGTGCTGTATTTCCAGCATAGCTCCATTCCAATTCGTACAGAGCTTCTGTCAAATTTTTTAGTTTTGTGACTTCTCGGATTCAATGGTTTCTCTTTCGGGCTCTTAGAGATATTTTCAGCATCTCCGTCCCATCAGTCTTTGTATGGTTCGGAGTTTACATATGGATTTTTTTGTTAAAGTCCATATTTTAAGACTAAAAAAACGCAATGACTGAAGAGAACTCACCATATGTTAATTGGTAAGAAACAAGACTAGCCATGACAGTTCCCGGTAGTTACTAATGTTCAAGAATTACAACGAACGGCTGGAAACGTCAAAATACGGTTTCTTAGTTTTAAAAGCTCAAACATTGATTACGGGCAAAAAACTAAATAGGAGGTTTTAGGTAGTAAGAAAATCTACAATCTAACTTACCGTAGAATCCATTTTGTCATTTAATTACTGTAAAGGAGCGAATAATCATTAAAATTCTTATTTTTTGTTTGTCATAGTGACTGCAAAAATAACTTCGTTGTCATTAATCGCTAGACGATGTTATAAACCGTGATGAATTTTTTGGAGATAAGCACAATTTATTTTAGTACAATAATATATATATATATATATATATATATATACAGTGTGTTTATTAATAGCCTTATTCGAAATTTGACTTTGGCAACAATTTCTGCTTCGATTGCGACGAAAATTAACCAAAAAGTAGTGGTCACGTGATTAGCCTTATCGGTCAAATGTTAATTTTTTTCCAAAAAAATTCAAAATCACAAAATATCGAAAAAAGTTATGAGAAAAAGTTTTTCTAAATGCAATTTTTAGCCCATATGCAAAATCTCAGCTGTATAAGAAAAAAAAGTTTTGGCCCATTTTTTTGTAAATGGCACCACTATTGTAAAATAACGCAACCTACATAAAACTTCTTAGTTTTGACAATTCATTCCAAACATATTTTGTTTAAAGTAGCGCCACATTACATGTGTATTTTTCTAAAAAATCCAAATAGGGCTATTAAAATTTGGTCATATGTGATGCAAATTAAAATTTGACAGATAATGCTAATCACGTGACTACTATTTTTTCGGTTAATTTTCATATCGATCGAAGCAGAAATTGATGCCAAAGTCAGATTTCGAATAAAGCGATTAATTTTAAAAAATCCCATATGATGCGGACTTTACTGGTCATGCCAGACGCGGAACCTAAGGAGGGGGGGGGGGGCGATCAACACCCCCCAGAAGCTTTGAGTTCAGAAAAATAGACCCGATTTTTCCTCTTTTACTAAGAATATATATGCTGCTGGCATCTCCCTCTCTGTGGATAACTTGTTTTTTCTTGCGATCGCCCCTCCCCCCCAAAATCTTTGAATTCAGAAAAATATGCCCTTTTTCTCGATATGTATATATATATATATATATATATATATATATATATATATATATATATATATATATATATATATATATATATATATATATATATCTTAATAATGATAAAAAGTGTCTTGCCGTCTTTCTGGATCTTGACGCAGTGCCTCATGACTCACTTTTGGAGGTTTTAAACGTCTATGGTGTTAGAAGTTCTGTATTAAGTGGCTTTTAGAGTTACTTAAGAAATAGAAAATAAATTTTAAAAATTGATAATATCTATAGTGACCTTTTGGACATCAAAATCGGGATTCCTCAATGGGCAGTATTGGCACCGATTTTCTTTATAGTTTATATAAACTCACTAACAAGCATACGCAGACGACAAAGTGGGCGCTTTTTCTGGAGAAACCTGGGATCAAGTAAAAGAACCAACAAAAACTGGTCTGCTTAAAATAATAAACTGGGTGGATTCCTCTAAGCTCACTTTGAACGTTGACAAGACTCATTATATTGCATTTTCGACAACAACATTAAATCGTTCAGACTTTAACCATATTGAAGCTGGAAATATCTTAATAAAAGGTGTGCCTTTCATAAAATATTTGTGTATAATTATTGATAAAAATTTTAAATGGGATCAGCATATTCTAAAGTTAACAAACAGCATTAGAAAGTTAATTCATAAATTTTATATACTAGGAAACATTTTCACTAGGGAGCTTTTAATAAAAATTTATAAAATATTAATAGAATTCTTAATTAGATATGGAGTAATTGTTTGGGGTGGCTTGTATCAAAACTCTTTACAATAACTCAACGTAGTACAAAATTACATTTTGAAGATAATTTTTTGGAAGAAAAAGAAACTAAGTTTCTTTATTCAGAACAAATTTTTGATGTCCGTTCATTGTATATATTGTTTTCTTGTTTTTATGAACATAAGACTACGAAATTTAAAAATTAGGTAAGTCACTCTTATGAAACGAGATGTAAAATAAATAGACATTTAAGGATATACAATAATACAATAACTCAACGTAGTACAAAATCACATTTTGAAGATAATTTCTTGGAAGAAAAAGAAACTAAGTTTCTTTATTCAGAACAAATTTTTGATGTCCGTTCATTGTATATATTGTTTTCTTGTTTTTATGTACATAAGACTACGAAATTTAAAAATTAGGTAAGTCACTCTTATGAAACGAGATGTAGAATAAATAGACATTTAAGGATATACAATAATACAATAACTCAACATAGTACAAAATTACATTTTAAAGATAATTTCTTGGAAGAAAAAGAAACTAAGTTTCTTTATTCAGAACAAATTTTTGATGTCCGTTCATTGTATATATTGTTTTCTTATTTTTATGTACATAAGACTACGAAATTTAAAAATTAGGTAAGTCACTCTTATGAAACGAGATGTAAAATAAATAGACATTTAAGGATATACAATAATACAATAACTCAACGTAGTACAAAATCACATTTTGAAGATAATTTCTTGGAAGAAAAAGAAACTAAGTTTCTTTATTCAGAACAAATTTTTGATGTCCGTTCATTGTATATATTGTTTTCTTGTTTTTATGTACATAAGACTACGAAATTTAAAAATTAGGTAAGTCACTCTTATGAAACGAGATGTAGAATAAATAGACATTTAAGGATATACAATAATACAATAACTCAACATAGTACAAAATTACATTTTAAAGATAATTTCTTGGAAGAAAAAGAAACTAAGTTTCTTTATTCAGAACAAATTTTTGATGTCCGTTCATTGTATATATTGTTTTCTTATTTTTATGTACATAAGACTACGAAATTTAAAAATTATGTAAGTCACTCTTATGAAACGAGATGTAGAATAAAGAGACATCTAAGGATACCAAACAGTAATAAGAACATTAGTCATAGATTTGTTAGCTGTCTGGCTTCAAAGTTTTATAATATTATCCCAATTAGTATAAGAACAATTTTAAATGTGAAAAAATTTGGAAAGCTTTGTAGAACATATGTCTATCATAATATTAATCAATTCTAGCTTTTTCTTTGACAAAATCTCCATAGGTTACTTAGTGTGTTTGTTTAGTATGTAGGTACTTGTATTGAATCGTATTATTATTTATTCATTATGTTTTTTTATGGTTGCTTTTTTGAAATTATTATGATATTAATTTTGTGCACATACAGGTATTATGTTACCTAGGTGCATAATTATTTAATATTGAGATCTTAAATATGTTTAGATTAGATCATCATTTGAAGACTGTACTGAAATCGTTCGTAATATATATATATATATATATATATATATATATATATATATATATATATATATATATATATATATATATATATATACTTTTATTGCACTAAAATAAATTGTGCATATTTCCAAAAATACAGTAAGTAAATACATAAAGAAACAATAGTCGTGCAAACACCGTCGATGTATTTTTAAACAATTGATAAGATTACAAGTGATAATGGAGTGAGTTAATGAGCAAAAGAGCCAGCAAGGTCAAACGGAAATGTTGAATAGGATGAGAAAATTAAATCGAGCTTCGCACTAACAGTTAACGCTTTCTATAAAAACAAGTTGGCGGTGTTTTGATTTTTTTTTATTTATAGCTTACCGAGTAATGATAATAATTATTTAAATTGAGTACCAGCAATTTAAGCAAATATTCGTGTGACTGTATTTCGCAAATTGTGGTGTTTATATTAGTTGTTTAACGGCCTAAAGAATAAGTTAGATGACTGGTAAGTGAAAAATAAAATTTACCGTATGCTTTTTTGCGATTGTTTATTTAATAAAATAATTACAAGTGAAATAAATTGTTTAGATTTGCCGAATAAAAAACGCAAATTTACAGGTGAGTCAATTTTTATACAATTGTTGCTATATCATTTGAGATAGGAATATTTTTAAAATGAAGCACAATGAATTAGTCTGTAATATATATTTTCATCAATATCTGTAAAACCATTTTGAAAAATCAAATAACTTTCGAGCATTTCAAGACCCTACATAACAGATTCCAATAAAATTAAAAGTACCAAACTCTCTTCCCCGAAATTCTCAGAAAAGTAGTTTTTAATTTATAGCTACTGAAAGACAAACAGGTTGGTCCGAATTATTACTATGCAAAATGTTAGGTCAATACGTTAATTCAGTATACAGAAAGTGAAATGTTACAGACAGACGGCCAAGTGAGTGTTTTTATAACAATTGCATAAAATTTTAAAAGATTTTACATCGACATTAAAGATATCTTTTTAATTTGCTTAATTAAAAATGTTTCTTTCAGTATCCTGAAAGTGTGATTACTCCTTTAAAGTACATTATGTGCATGAGTGTTAAAGACTACCATACACGAACAACTTATCGTTAGATAACTCTGTCGATTTAGAAAAATCACATAATTAATACTTGTATTTACACATCGTGAACGACTTTAGACAAATTGACGACAGTTGGAATTTTGTACAGATAGTTGTTGCGATTTAAAAATAGGACGATAGATTGCACTGTGCGTTGTTATATCATGAAATATACGCGGGTAAGACCTTCTCAAAAAATCGTTTAGAAATAGCAATATGTGACCATGACGTTCTAGTCCTTTGAACTGCTAAACATGAATATATATATATATATATATATATATATATATATATATATATATATATATATATATGTTTATGCGGCTTTAACGGATTCCTCCGTGTGAGATGCAATAGCAGTGGATATATTCACATTAAGCCGTTGTAGTGCTGAAATCACATTCAGCAAACATACAACTATATGCAGCTCCGTGTTCAAATGAAAGTAAAATGCGAACAGTAAATGCAAACTTCTCTCCATCACATCCTTTCTGTGTTAGAGGTTGCACAATTAGAATAAATTGTTACAAAACGCAATTCATCCTATTCCACCACCATTGAGATGATGGCCCACCTGTACCACCATACCGAGAAGAAAGTCAAAACTTATCTTCCCCGCCACAGTACTACGGCAGAGGTACATGTTTTGTCTCTACTAGACTCATCAGGGTACCGACATACACCTGGCTGTGCAAAGGACAGATCGGAAGGAAACATGCAAATACTGAACGCGGCTTCACCGACCTCCCGCCGGATGGCTATATATGTTTATGCGGCTTTCACGGATTCCTCCGTGTGAGATGCAATAGCAGTGGATATATCCACATTATGCCGTTGTAGTGCTGAAATAACATTCAGCAAACATTCAACTATATGCAGCTCCGTGTTTAAATGAAAGTTTTATTACAATTTATTCTAACTGTACAACCTCTAACACAGAAAGGATATGATGGAGAGAAGTTTGCATTTATTGTTCGCATTTTACTTTCATATATATATATATATATATATATATATATATATATATATATATATACAAAAGGAATATTTTATAACGTAAAAACACATAAACTCTTGGACTTCTTTAATAATATTCTTTCATAAAACGGACATAGTACGTTATTCTTTCAATTAATTATACTCCTCTCTAACATCCTGTCTTACCAATACTTCCTAACCAGTTATTGGAAAATTGGAAATCATCAAATGGCGCAGTTTCAAAATTTATTAGGGTGGGAAATTTAAATTAATAAATGGAAAAGTTAACAGTCGATTTATTAAAATTTTACACACGTTAATTTCACTCATTTAACTAATTTAAATTTAGAATAAGTCTTTCTTAAAATTTCACAAATTTAGAAAATCCATGAAAAATTTCAAAAATTAATTTATTCTCATTTTTCGTTCTTTCAAGTGGGTCATATTGGTCTAGTGTAAAGTTTTAAAAGGAATATTTGCGTCTAGAAATCGGGTTTAGAAAATCTTTTTTGTATCAAATATATTGTTTTATTTTTTTCCTAACATTAGGAATAGAATATGTCCTAGTAATTATTTCATAAAATTTATCAACTCCTAAGTGTCCCATTTCACTATGATGCTGATAAAAAAATATACAATTCCATTTCTGCTGGTATATAAAACAGTAAACTGTTATATATTTCGTGGATTTATTTCTTTCTTGGCAAGTCTCCCAAGTAGTTACAATTTAATTTAATTCTTTGTAAATAGACATGAAATCGTTTAAGATAATAAATCTAGAGTTACTAGTTCATAGCTATGATAATGGAACTCAAAATCAATAGTATGTTTACTATAATAGAAAACTGGAAGAAATTTCCCATCGATTTGCTTCTACATTAAGATACTATCAAAAGCAATATTACTTGCATCAGAGTGCAATTTTGTTCAGTATATGGTGAATAAATGTCTAGAGCAGGCTTAGAATTCAATTTTGGTCTTAATTTTTCAAAAGCCACTAACTCTACACTTCCAAATTTAAGACAAGCATTTGTATGCAATAATTTATAAAGGAGAAATAGCCTACAAGACCTAAAAAAGCTGAAACTTGTTTAGCATTGAATATTCTATTGTAACTTAACTATTTCTATGATTACGACTAACAACATTTTTGCTAATTTGATACCAAAAAAATTATATAGACTCTTTTAGAGAATAACATTTATCAGTACAGAGCTACAACAAATTAAACGACATTCTTTGTAGAACTAAAGATACTATTTCCAAATTTTCTTCAGTTGTCTCAGTAGAAATTAAATAATCATCGACTTATATAAATATTAATTTTTTACACACGTTGCAGAAAAACTGCAAAACACTAAAGTGAACTACTTTTCCGAATACGTTCCTGCGATAAATTAGTTATAATTTTTTCTAGCGCATTTTTCTCAGTGTATGACAGTCATCTTGGTCTGGTATAAAATAGTATATGCTTTGACAATACTAAGTGCATTTAGAATTTTATTCGAGGCTCTGAAAACTCTAGAAAATTAATATAATCTTTCTCAAAAGTTTCACTTACCAGAGAGACTATTTTTATATCTAAATTATGGTAAATTTCCAGTATTGTTTGTTTTCCCTCGGAAAAATCAGAAATAAGCAAAATATCATTTGACAGAATAAATTAATTTTTCTTAAAACAATTTCCATTTCATTTTCATTCGAAGCAATAAAATCGCTGTTAATAAACTTTTTTGTGACATTGTATTTTTATCAACAACATGGAATCTAATTTTATAAGGGTTATCATTTATTGAAATTTGTTCAGAAAATGAACCGTTAACTTTGAATTTTGTTCTATTGATGCATGATAGATTAGTAAAACCAGAAGGTCTAATAAAATTACTAAGTACAAACAGTGGCGTAGTGCATGCTCCGTAGGACCCGCGGCGCAGAAGGTCTCTGGACTGGGGGGGAGCCGTTTACCCAAAAAAATCTTTAGAATTCAATTTAACCAATCTCCAGTAAACTTGCTACTTTACAATCCATTTAACACAAAGTGTAATTATTTATTATAAATGAACACGTATGCAACTCAGGGCTTTTAGGTTTATATTAAATGTACATATATTAAGAAACCCCTTTAGGACTCATTAATTAAACCCATTGAACGCAAGACCTCTGTGACAGTCTGTATTAGTATCTATACTCACGACGTGCAGGAAGCAACTTTAAATTAAAGGCAAATATCGACAAAATCAGCTTCAACAGAGACTTGGGTAATAATTTGTAGTGGTTCTTAATTTTCTCGTTTGAAATCGTAGCTGATCATTTACCCGATATATATATATATATATATATATATATATATATATATATATATATATATATATATATATATATATATATATATATACAAAGGGTGTTTTTTTATAGAGATATAAAACTTTAAGTTGGCAACACTTTTTTAACTGGCGGCCATTTTGTCAGCTGTCAAGTGATTTATGTTTAGTTTGGTTTGGCATTTCAACATGAATAGACTGACGCCTCAACAACGCTTCCAAATTGGGCAAATTTATTTTGAAAATCATGGTTCTGTTCGAAATACGTATCGCGCACTACGTCCATTTTACGGTCAACATAATCGTCCATCAGAGCAATTAATTCGATTAACTATGGAACGTTTTCGCACCACGTTTACTCTAAATGATGATACACATCCACAGAGACGTCGTACAGTGCGTACAGAAGAAGTCATTGTTGCTGTAGAGTGTAGCGTAGAGGAAGACTGGAATCAGCCTATCCGCCATCGTGCACAGGAATTGGATATGTGTCCATTCACTTTATGGAAGATTTTGCGGAAAAATCTTGGTTTGCGTGCTTACAAAATCCAACTCGTGCAAGAATTGAAGCCACACGATCACCTAGCAAGGCGTAGATTCGGTGAATGGGCCCAAAACAAGATTGCCGTTGATCCCGATTTTCATAAGCGAATTTTGTTTAGCGATGAAGCTCACTTTTGTTTGAATGGATACGTCAATAAACAAAACTGCCTTATTTGGAGTGATGATAATCCTCAAGTGTATGTTGAGACACCATTACATCCAGAAAAACTGACTCTTTGGTGTGTTTTATGGGCTGGTGGAATCATTTTTCCGTACTTTTTTAAAAACGATGCTGGTCAGAACGTTACAGTCAATGGTGACCGCTATAGAGCCATGATTACTGACTTTTTTCTTCATCAATTGAACAACCATGATGTGCAGGAGCTGTGGTTTCAACAAGACGACCCAACATGTCACACAGCTCGTGCCACAATTGATTTATTGAAGGAAACGTTTGGTAACCGCATTGTTTCACGTTTCGGACCCGTGAATTGCCCTCCAAGGTCGTGCGACTTAACACCGCTAGACTATTTTCTGTGGGGATATGTGAAGTCGCTAGTCTACGCAGATAAGCCCGAAACGATTGATCACTTGGAGGACAACATTGGCCTCGTTATTGCCGATATACGGCCACAAATATTGGAAAAAGTCATCGAAAATTGGACCTCCAGATTAGACTACGTTCGAGCCAGCCGTGGCGGTCATATGCCAGAAGTCATATTTAAATTATAATGCCAGAAGGTTATCTTTCGAATAAAGTAAATTTCATAATTCGATTTAAAAAATTCATTTTTGTTTTATCCCATTTAAAAGTTCTATACCTCTATAAAAAACACCCTTTATATATATAGATATATATATATATATATATATATATATATATATATATATATATATATATATATATATGCCTCAACAGGCAGATAAAGTGGCGAATAACTGAAAAATTGAGTTCATTTTATCAAAATCTAAATTTCGAGATTTAGAGCTTTTTAGATGTTCAAAAAAAGAAATTCGGTGTATTTTTAAAACGCATAATTCCTTTTTCTAAACGTCTAAAAAACTCGAAAATATATTTTCCTTAATTGTTTATTACGAATTTTAAGAAAGTATATATACTTGCACCGGTCCACAACCTGTTCTAAGTAACATTATAAAAATGACAATAAAATAATAATTTATGATCCGATCATAAATTAGATATTATTTATTTTTAGATACGAATTATCATTTTGGTGTGAAGAAATATTTTTATAATAGTTTAAGCTTCTACATTTTTTCAAAGACAAAGATACCGACAAGGTATTATAAGCAGAATTTAATTGCTATTATAGATTGATAAAAAAATAATAAGAGTATTTATTTAAAAGGAAAACGTTATTTATAACCCACAGCAGCTCACTTGAAGCAGAAAATAAATATTTTTCTTCCCATCTCGTTATTTTTCTAATGAATTTGTCAATTTTTGATATGCTTTTCTAACGACAAATACTGATAATGGCCGGTAAAAACAATGAGTGGAATATGATATTGACAATGTGAAACAGCAATATTAAAGTCGCATAAGTTCATCCCCTCGTTTCCAAAGTTCTCTATGCGTAGACGCTAATTGCTTTCTTTTTCATGATTTCTAGCATGGTTATATTTACATATTTTTTTTAAATAGATTACCTCCAAATTCTTACAAAATTTTATGTTGCTAATGTACTGCAACAGTGTATTCAGTACAAGACTAAAAATTTATATTAATTCTTAAATTACCTAATACATACGTTTCTTGTGCCCTTTATATAATTTATAATTTAAAAATACTTTACTTATAAAGTTATATATATATATATATATATATATATATATATATATATATATATATATATATGCGGAGCATCGCTACGCCACAGATTGTACTTAGTAATTTAATTAGACCTTCTGGTTTTACTAATCGATTATGCATCAATAGAACAAAATTCAAAGTTAACGGTTCATTTTCTGAACAAATTTTATTAAAGGATAACCCTTATAAAATTAGATTCCATGTAGTTGATAAAAATACATTGTCACAAAAAAATTTATTAACAGCGAGTTCATTGCTTCGAATGAAAATGAAATGGAAATTATTTTAAGAAAAATTAATTTATTCTGTCAAATGATATTTTGCTTATTTCTGATTTTTCCGAGGAAAAACAAACAATACTGGTAATTTACTATAATTTAGATATAAAAATAGTCTCTCTGGTAAGTGAAACTTTTGAGAAAGATTTTATTAATTTTCTAGAGTTTTCAGAGCCTCAAATAAAATTCAAAATGCATTTACTATTGTCAAAGCATATACAATTTTATACCAGACCATATATATATGTATATATATATATATATATATATATATATATATATATATATATATATATGTATATATATATATATATATATATATATATATATATATATATATATATATATATATATATATATAACAGCATCATGTGGATATAACCACTGCTAATGCATCTCACACGGACGAATCCGTGAAAGCCGTATAAACATATATAAGCCATCCGACGAGAGGTCGCGTTCAGTGTTGCATGCTTCCTTCCGATCTGTCCTTCGCACAGCCAGGTGCATATCGGTACCCTGATGAGTCTAGTGAGAGACGAAACATGTATCTCTGCCGTATCACTGTGGCGGGGAGGGTAAGCTTTGACTTTCTTCTCGGTATGGTGGTACACCATCTCGATGGTGGTGGAATAGGATGAATTGTGTTTTATTACAGTTTATTCTAACTGTGCAACCTCTAACACAGAAAGGATATGATGGAGCGAAGTTTGCATTCACTGTTTCGCATTTTACTTCACTTACATACGGAGTTGCATATAGTTGTACGTTTGCTGAATGTGATTTCTGCACTACAACAGCATCATGTGGATATAACCGCTGCTAATGCATCTCACACGGACGAATCCGTGAAAGCCGTATAAATATATATATATATATATATATATATATATATATATATATATATATATATATATATATATATATATATATATATATGTATATATATATATATATATATATATATATATATGTATATATATATATATATATATATATATATATATATATATATATATATATATAATATAGAAATTAATTTTTCTTGAATCAATAAATATGTTTTCACTTGGTTATTTTCTTGGGAATATGGATTATTTTTATATTACGACAAAAAATATACAGCCCTGAAAAAACATGAAATGAAACACAAGCACACCTGTGATTATGAAAATACAAAAATCTTAAAAACTGAAACCAACAAAGGAAAACGAGAATTTTACGAAATGATCGCAATAAAAAAAATCCGAATGCCGTAAACGATAAAACAGACATCAATAATCTAAATCAAATCTACTTCAACATATTAAAATAAACCAATATAAGGGATATTCTAAAATAAATAAAACATTAAATAAGAATAATTCTCCACTTTCAAATCTTCTAAATTGAATAATGATATTTTTTCAGAAAGATATCACTTCAATTAAAAAACCCAAACTTTTTACGCCACTTAAAATACCTAAAACATACACCATCTGGGTTCCATATTCAGTCAAGTCAAGGTAGTTATAGGTTTAAAAATGTAGTGTCCATTCTTCTAACTGGACTTTTAAAAATACTTTTGAAAATTGAATATACAAAAGAGTGAGTTATTATAATTGGTTTGTGATGTAATTAATTTTTTTTTTAAACAAAAATCTCTGTTCTTAATGGTAAGTTTTGAACCTCTTATTCCATATATAATAATATTAAAAATGTACATTTTTGTAGCATCCGCCGAAACCCTCAGTTGAAAAAGATTCGAAAGAATCGAAACGTCCTGAAATATAATATATATATATATATATATATATATATATATATATATGTATATATATATATATATATATATATATATATATATATATATATATATAATAAGTATGATTACTTTATATATGTAGTTTTAATGTAAAAATGAACCCTATTCCCAAGAAAATAACCTACTAAATATATATATATATATATATATATATATATATATATTTGTGCAAACAAAAAACATACAAGTTCTATCATCAAACTACTCCACTCCAAAAAATAAGATAAAATGAGTCAAAAAAACCAATTAGCAATCTATAATTCAGACTATGACTACTGCTAGTCACCCTACAATATAATATAATGTAATTTAGTTGTTGTCCTACTCAATATCGTATTCAACTCATGAATAAATTCAATAAAATCTCCATTAAGAGCTATATATATTAATCATACCGACCTTATTTTCTCTATATATTCAGAGGTTATCTCTACAGATGAGATTAAATTCTTTAATAGCATAATAATAGAAAATATAGGCGTATAATACATTTATCCCTCTATTAAGTTGTAAAAGAGTGGGGATGTACCACATTTTTTAATTTTTTCTTTATTTGTGCTAAACATCAAACCAAATTTCAAGAATTTTCGAGATTTATAATGATCGGTGAATGAACGAGTGCCAAGTTATCTTGATAACGAAAGTTTGAAGCCTCTATTCAGTTCCAAAGCAAATATATGAGTTAACAAAAGTACCCCGAATTGTTTGACTCATGAGGTCCCTGCGATAGTTTGTATATATTTAACTAAATGAAAAAACGAGAATAAATATATATAACCTAATGGAAATGCTTTTGTAGCTATAGAATCATCCAAAAAAAAATTGCTGTAATTTTTAACCCTTCTATTTGGCAAATCATCGAACTTCTGAAAAGAGTTAATTCAAAAAAGCAAATTTAGAGCTCATATTTAGTGAAAGTTATGGACGTTTTTCACTAAACTGCCTTCATACGAAAATTAATTTAAACAAAAAACAAGGTACTGAAACATGTATATATATAGGGAACAATTAAGAAGAAACATATTTATCTTTTTGGATAAACTCCCAACAGCATTCCAGACGGAAATCTACGAAGTCTTATAATATGTAAGTGAAAATAGGTATCAGGCGAATCTACATATACTCGAGTTATTAAAGCACTAGAGGAAAAACAGGTCTCAACTGAACTAGAGATGGCAGAATGAACTTGTAGCTATGGGAAAAAAATACAAAGCCATGTTTCAGTTAGTTCTTGGATGCAAAGGCATCTCCTTTTAATGAAAAAAACTTTCCAGAAAGGTTTCGTCGACTCAATATATTGATTCTGAACCTACTTTTGGAGGACGTTATTAAATAATGTACCTAAAAATGGATATAAAAACCACTAAAAAACCAAACAGATTAAATCATAACAAATGTATAAGGCACTCTTACCCTAAGCCTGCGTTTAATACGCTGATAACAATCTTTACAACAGAGCGCGAAACTCTGTGGTTGTGAAAGCAAATTGTCACATTGGCATAAGCAGCAGGCAACAAACCTTCAAACAAATAAGTTTAGAACCAGATAAAATTACACTATCTTGTCAACAAATACAAAAAAAAGAATGCGACTGTCCGTGGGAGTTTAAAGCAAATACAAAAAAGAAAATTTTTCACCATGTATAGATTTTGAGTTATGTTTAATACAAACACTTTAATATAATATTTATACATAAGTACAAAACAAAAAAAACAAGATATTTTGAAGATAACAGGATTTTTTTACACAAATACACATGAAAATATATTTATAGTAATTATTTTTATATAACTTTCGTGCAAATGTTGACTTTCGTTTATATTCCTGATTGTTTTCTCTCATAAGAAACCAATAATAATCCCCAATCATTCCTGGATCCCATCTGCCTTGGTAGCGTTGCTCCATTGTTAATATGTCTTGGTGGAACCTATCTCCTTTCTCGTCACTAACCGCACCCAAAGTTTCTGGGAAAAAAATTAAGTGGGAGTGAAAGAAGTGTATTTTAAGAAACATACGACAGCCCAATTTGTAATAGCTTTCAAGTAATTCTTCTACAAATTTTTCGTAGTTTTCTATTTTTTTGTTTCCTAAAAATTCCGAAATAATTGTTTTAAACAAACTCCAAGCAGCTAATTCAACATCATTTAATTTCTGTTGATCCCTTAGTATTTTTCTTATTTGTGGTCCAACAAATAATCCTTCTTTAAGCTTAGCATTATTTAGTTTAAGAAAAAAATGTTTAAGGTATTTAAACACATCTCATTCTTTACCTAATGCTTTAATAAAATTTTTAATCGATCCCAGTTTAATGTGTAATGGTGGTAACAATACTTTTTTGGGACCAACAAGAGGTCCATTCTTTACGTTAACTTGAGCTGGAATATACTGATCTCTCGGAAGCTATTCTTTTACTTGACAATGGCTTTATGTTGTTCTATTGTCCCAAAGACAAAGAAAACAGCAATACTTCGTAATTCCACCCTGAAGCCCTAATAATAGTTCTATTACTTTTAGGTCATCATATATTTGCCACTTATATGTATCAAAGCTATTGTATTTAGAATAAGTGACATAATTTCGTATGTTTCTTTCATGTCATCTGCACAAGCAAGAGGAATAGAGCGTCTTTTTTGCCATTATGAAGGAGAACTGCTTTTAAACTTATTTTAGAAAAATCTATAAATAAGCGCCATTTTTCCGGGTTATGTGCAAAACCTAATTTTTACATAACACTATTTGGATTAACACAAACACTCATGTTATCCTGCAGAGTAAAAAACGAGGACAGCTCCTGATTATGGTTCCAATATTGTAACTTTGGTTCCAGTGGCTAGTAAATTCTATTGTTGTAATTTAGGCCTTAACACTTCAGCATGCTCTTTAGACAAGGGTAGGTCTCGAACCAGATCATTGTATTCAGGTTCTTCGATTAAATGGGGTGCTTCTCCTTCACGTTCGATAAAATAAGAATCTTACTTTTCTGATACCTTATCGGGTTCTGCCTTATCATCATACATCTCTAAATCTTCCTCCCATTTTGCCGAGGGTGCTGGAACAAGTAAACCTTCTCCATGAAGAACAGGTTTTATTGCTGAAGGAAGATTCGGATATTCAATATTACCAGACACTTTTGTCATGCAAAAGTAACAATCATTAAAATGATTTGTTGGTTCTCCCAAATCATTAGAACTGCAAAAGACATAGAAAAGTGTTTGCCATTTAACCAGTAACTTAGATTTACTGCACAGGTTTGGCAACATATGTGAGGAGCCCAGTCCCGATCTAGATCCCCAGCAATACATCCAAAATACTTATGATAACCTACTTTAGTCATTTTGTTAAATGTCCTTTTCTGCGATTTTGGAGTAAACTGACCACATATGTAGCAAAAACTATCCGCGGGGATAACACAGCCACATTTCTGTACTTTAAACATTTTTGTACTGTCGCGTACGTCGGTTCCGAGATGTGATAGTACGTTTACAAGTGTCAACTAACTTTATTCAACACAAAAATAACACTAATACAAGGCTGTTACTATTGGCTTGTTCGCGCACTTCGCTTCTCTATCTAATACTGACCACTACTCGTGCTAAAGCAATACTGATGATACGACTGTCGACCAACTGCTTTTACAGCCGTTCCGTACTTCCCTTATTTTAAGCCCTAGTGGGTTGAGACTTCGTGGTTGACTTGTCATCCCTAGACACCCCCAAGTGATGTGCATAATTTCCCTAACTTATGGAAGTTTTGGCAACGTCAAACTCCGGTATATTACAAATTACTTTTTAAAATAATGTGATTAAAATACTCGCTGAAAAAATCGTAACTCAAAAATCTTACGTCTTAGGAAATTTTGGCCATCATGTTCGCATTTAGAGACAAAAATTAACAAAAGTCTGCCTTTTACATTACAGTCGCAAATTGGCTGTAAAGTAGTGTTATTACCCACTCCTTAGCAAATTTGTACATGTTGGTGCGGGAACCTAAAATGGGTACAAATAAAACTAGAGGACAAAAATCTGAAAAGATAATATGATGCTGCAAATGTACATATATCTAAAAATAAAATTTAACATTACAAATCATATTCATAGTTATAATTAGTTACCCTAATTTGATTATGATGCAATAAAGATTAAAATTTCATATCATCATATGATAATACATTTCTTTTTTTGCTCGATAATCAGAGGGCAAATATTTAATATAGATTATGTTACTTGCAGATGAACTATTACTGAAAGTAATGGTAATCATTACAGTTTATCATAAAATTTAATTAAGATTTTTTTTATGCTCTAAAAAATTAAAATCTCACTTTATTTTTAGTATTTTTTTTTAATTGATATATAGACATAGTAAAAATCCAGTTTGTTTTAAGAAACGAGAAACTTAGTATTTTTTAATTTAACCTCTATTCAAGACTGTTTCATTTTTTTTCGTTTATCCCATTGAGTGATATTTCTTAAGTTTTTTTGAAGGTTGTAAACAGTGTTGAAGATAAACTAAAATGTAGTTGTCAGACTTGGATTGTCTCTATTTTTCTTTGTTTGTACGACGTGTCAATTATGTTGTATCTCTAATAGGTATCAAGAATAAACTAAATATTTTATCTTAAGGCTGCAAGCGTTCATACGAACTGTGTACATTGAGATGCGCAGTTTTTCTTCCCTGTACACACCTCAATGATTTAATGTTACGAAGTAATGGTTGCCAAAGATTAAATATCTTAATACTGAGCTTACTTAAGATTCCACTATTATTTTTAATGTAAGCTGCTTCTATAAATTTTGTAACCGAAAACGACATTTTAAAAATTATTTCACCCAAATTATCTGCATATGTGCTCCGTGCCCCCTTAAGCATGTGGCATCCCGGCAACATACCAAACTGCCCAGATATATATTCGCTCCTGGGATCAATATTTATTGCTGCAACTTCAGACCATTTCATATTTTGTGGTTTATCCCAAACGTATTCTGCAATACCATATCTCGACGTTCCCTTTTTTTAACTGATTTCCAAAAGACTGAGGTTCTAAAATCGACTTCTTTTTTTACGTACGTACATCGATTACTCTGGAACGGCTTCATTGATTTGAATGGAATTGTTTGCATTATGTTCAAGAAGTTTCTGCGGTAGTCCCATATCATTTTAGTTCAAATTGGTTCAGTAAAATCGAAGATGGCGCTTATAATATGGCATACAAAAAAATTAATTATGTCCGATTTTCTACAAAATTGGTATGGGGGAGATTTCGGAGTCACACACGAGTCTAAAATTACTTTAAAAAAATTCAATATGGCGGATTTAAATTTTACTTTTCTCGACTTTGTTCAAAATTGGTATTGGGATTTTTTTAGGGATGTAAATTACCAATTAAAGGTTATTTACACACAATGATTTGGAAGATATATTAGAAGACAAGAGACATCTAAATAAATCGGACTTAAGATGAATCTAAACAATATCAAAATAATGATCATCGAAGCTTTCGATAAATACATACACTTGGACCATGCTATCAGACTAGAAAAACGAAACCAACATCTGAAAGATCTCGAAGAACAAGTCATAGCTGGTAGCATTCGGTAAGGTTTGAATTTCTTCAGATTTTCACAATATGCCTTTGGAAAACTAAATTGAAGTAATGTCAAATTTCAGATTTATGTCCGAATTAAATCTAAGATAGAATTTTATAAAAACAATTCTGAAATTGAAATATAACTCGATATCAAGGTTGTAGAAAATAAACTAACATATCAAATACAAAATATCGGAAAACACTGTGATAAAAAAATTATAAAACGTATAATTAATGTTCAGTCAAATGAGTGATGAAGAATGAATAACAAGGTGTAAAACGAAATTAAAAGAAAAACATAGTTAGTTAGTTAGTTAGTTAGTTTAAAGGTTAAAGGCGCATCAGTAACTCAGACCATTTAGCGCCTACTGTAGAAATTGTTGGGATCAGTTAAACCTTATTATAAAGATCAGTGTGCCTCAAGAAACACAATAAGCGTTTGGCTTTAGCAAGATCAAAAGACATAACTGTCACAAAGTCATTTGGAGTTAGATACCTCTCTCTAGCGTTTCTGTATGAGGGACAGTCAGAAATTATGTGTTTTATAGACAAAAGGGAAAGACAAGATGGACACTGAGGGGGGTCCTCGTTTTTAAGGAGAAAGGAATGAGTCATTCTGCAATGTTCTATGGCGATTCTCTTCCAAACAACATTTTCCCTTCTGGACAGTTGGGGGAAGTGATATGTCTCTGAGAAATTTCTCTTGATGTGGAAGAGTTTATTGAGGTTTTCTAGAGATTCCCAGCGAGCCTGCGCAATGTTGCGAATAGTGTTATCAATGTATCTATTGAATTCCTTGGGGTTGAGTAAAGAGAAGAAAGGGGTGCCCTCAAGGATTGCAGATTTTGCTTGAGTGTCGGCCAATTCATTCCCCTCTATGCCGATGTGGCTTGGGGCCCACATGAAAGCTATGTACAGATTACGTTGGGATCCCATTTCAAGGAGGTCAAGAATTTGATTCATGAGAGAGTGGGATGTGTTAAAGGCTTGGATCGATCTCAGGCAGCTGAGGGAATCAGAGATGATTAAATGATTGGGGGTGGAGGAGTGCTTAATTATCTCTCTAATGCACTGCTTGATAGCAAACAACTCAGCTGAAAAAATGGATGAAAGGGGATTTAACTTTGTTTTGTTACATGAAAAGCTGGTTACGGCAGCTGAGCCTACCCCTTGATCCGATTTGGAACCGTCGGTAAATGATAGTTTGAAAGATTTAAACCTAGAGTTAATTAGGCTAAGGAAGTGTTGATTGATGATGGAGGGTAAAGTATTGCTCTTATCATACTGCAGAAGATCAAAATTGATTTCAAAATGGGGATACTCCCAGGGGGGAAGATCTGAGGGAGGATGGGGGTAGTATCGGGAATGGATATGTTATGAGAGGCTATAAACGCAGAAGCTCTGTCGTTGGCACCCAATGTGATATTTGAGACGACCGGTAAATCAGAAGGGTTAAGGATTTTATCATAATCTAAAAAAAATGGTCTAGATTTGACAGATATGACGTATTTTATGAGAAGAAAAGAACGTCGGAGATACAGAGGAGGAGTGTTAGTAATGGACTGAAGACTTACTATTGGGGAGGTGCGAAACGCACCAGTCGATAATCGTAGGGCTTGGTTCTGGATAGGGTCAAGGGAAGAGATATACGAGGGTCTAGCCGAGTCATAAGCAATGCACCCATAATCCAGCTTGGGGAGAATGATGGAATTGTAAATTTTGAGGAGCGTGTGGAAGTCCGAGCCCCAGGTGGTATGTGAGAGAAACTTTAATAAATTGAGATCCTTAAAGCATCGAGCCTTAAGGGAGGCAAAATACGGACGCCACTTAAGCTTATCGTCAAATATTAGGCCAAGAAACTCAAGTTGGCTGTCCATAGGGAGATGTCTACGGTTTAGTGAGATAGAGTTTAGTTTTAAGCAGTTTCTCTTTTTACAAAAGTAGGTGACCGTTGATTTAGACTGGCTAAAAGTAAAACCTGTCTTCATTGCCCATGATTGCAGTTTCTGAATGCATAGCTGAAGTTGTCTTTCACAGGTGATAGAAGATTGTGAAGCAATGTATATAAGTAAGTCATCAGCGTAGAAAAACATAGAAGAACGGAAATAAAATTATTTTAAACGTCGCACCAGTATTGCTAATCCACTAATTTTCCTCATTAATAGATCCTTTGAAACTAAAGCTTTTCACATAAATTAAAACTTGCTATTATCAAACATCTCTTCAAAAAGCACTATCAACCCGGGGTGCCGTGTTAGGTCATTTAGATTATTGTAAATATTTTCATAGTTTTACAAATCAATTATGAACTATAAATTAAAATCATATTTAAAAAATACAAGATTATAAACGAATCTCATTACTTTTTTACTAAGGATAGAAGTTTTGATATTGCTTTATTCTCTTTAGTAAATAAAATTGTCTCTTACGTAGACAAATATTCTTTTGCTTTATATTGATTTGAGTAAAGCTTTTGATTGTATAAATCAGGGGTTCTCAAAGTGTGCGCAGCGACGCTCTGAGGTGTCGTGAGAATTAACTATTTAAAAATCTAAGTAATTCAGGCCCATATGCGGTGCATGAATTTTTGTCTTCTGAAAATAACAATTTATAGGCTCTTTTTAGGTCGTAAAAAGCATGTTGTGACATGTATAGGGTTTTAAATTTTCATTATTGTATTTTTTAGTGTTATAACTTTATGATATGCTTTTGAATTGCTTTAAATATACGAGCTTCGTCCCAAAAGTATCGAGCCTACATTCATATCTTCGCATATGTGTTATTCTCTATCATCCGGTGAGTGACATTCTTCAAAGTAGTCTCCACTTAATTGAATAACACGTTCCAGCGGTGTTTCCACTTCCTGAAGTAGTCCAGGAAGTCAATTTTCGGAATTGCCTTCCCTACATTCATCGCATTAGTTTCAACTGTCCCTTTGTCATCGAACCGGTGTCCTTTGAGCGGCTTTTTTAATCTGGGAAAGAGCCAAAAGTCGCAGGTAGTTACGTCGGGACTGTTCGGAGGCTGGCGAAGCTGTACGACTTGGTGCTTTGTTAAATATTGCTGCACAAGGTTCTATGAATGCGCTGGCGCAGCCAATCACCGCTTGTCCAAAGCTGTGGCCGTTTTCTTCTGACTGCGTCACGCAATCTTTTCAATAATTTAACGTAGTATTCTTTAGTGATCGTGTGACCTCTCGGAGCATATTCGTGGTGCACACAACACCTTCATAATCAAAGAAAACATTCAACATTGTCTTCACTTGACTCCGACTTGGACGTGCTTTTTGTGGTCTTGGCGATTCAGAATGCTTCCTCTGTGAAAACTGTCGCTTTGTTTCTGTAAATTCCTTATTTATCATATTAATTGTTTCCGAGCAAGTTTTTCCAAGATTAAAGCAAAACTTGATGCAAATTCGTTGATCTAATTTTTCCATCATTTTTTACAATAACAAAACGCGACGAAGGAAAAAAAACACTGTAAACGCCTACCGTTCACGAACTAACACGTCCAGTCGGTAACTGCGCACACCAATGAGTTCGTGAAGACTTACTGGTGACGCCCATGTTCCACAGAGGTCGCTCAGAAGTTTTTACGCGGAGATATGAATGCAGGTTCAATACTTTTGGGACAAACCTCGTATGCTAGCTTTATAATTGTTGACTGAAAATTTTATTATATTCTTTGTAATTTAAGATTGACCTATTTTCTATAAACATTCATATTAAGAGCAGTATTTCTATATTAACGAGCTTCATACTATCTGCGTCCCTTCCATAAGGAACAAGAATTATATTTAACTTAGACACATCCTTAAAATAGGACGTCAATTGTATACAATTTTGAAGCTTATATTCGTGATAAGACAAAATAAGAAATATTATTGATTGAAATTTGGTTGTCAGACTTGTATCGTCTTTCTTTTTGTTAAATTTTCTTAGAAATTAATTTAAGGTCTATAATAAACGTTCCAAGAACGCTCCCATGCTTATTTTAAACAAAACCGGAAAAATGAAAAATTTTTAATCCCTGATATTGTCATACTAAATTGTAAAAAATTATCTTCAAATTCGTAACTTACGAATTCAAAAATCCTCTAACATCAATTTTGAAAAATATAGCTTGGACATTATCCGAAAATGGAAAATACTGCATCTACTACACTGAATTTTTTAAAAATAACTTCAAATTCGTAATTTGCACCCTCAAAAATTCTTCTATACCCAGTTCTGGGCAAAATCGAAAGATTTAAAATTTTTAGCACGCCTTATTAACTCCGCCATATCGAATGTTTAAAAAATAACCTTTAATTGGTCTTTACGAATCCAAGAGGTTTCTGACCTTAACTGACCTTATCAAATGGCTTTCGGTGATAATATCACATTTCCAAAATGTCACTTTTTGAGTTCCTTAGAGACTGGGTACACTCTGAGGACAGTATTTCCTCCTCTAAATATCATCCGCACACAAGATCATCCATGATGCCAATCTTATGAAAATGGTCCCGCAGGTAATAATGTCCTGTCAGTAGTCCCACCATAATTCGCAACACCCTAGTACGTCGTACGTTAGGTCCGGGATATTTGGACTTTTCTATTTCGGCTGGATAGATTCTATTAAAATTGTATCCAGAATCTTCATATGTACATTCAGAAAATGTTGCAACATCAAAGTAGTCTTTAATTTGATTCCCAAGGGCATTTTCCAAGAAACAAAAACGTAAATTTATATTTGCAGACATTTTCTTTTTAGTTTGAACAATAGCTGGTCCACAGTATACAATAATGCATAAACATATACAAAATAAATATAAGCAATTTCTACTTTAAAAATATCGAAAATAAACGAATTCAGGTTTTGAAGCATCAGCTGCACGAAATATTTTCGTTTTGTTATTCAGAATTCCAGTAAATTTTGTTATAAATAACCTGTTTTTGTTTGCTTACGAAAAAAAAACATTAATCATTTATTAATCAGCTATTCACTTACCAAAATCATCCAATCTATATCATCGGGGATTCTTGATGAATATTAAACAAATATTATAATTTAGATATTTTCCTTTATCTATATTGGACCCTATCAATATTATTACTGTATAAGTATTCTAATAACTGTCAACAGTGTTAATTCCTTTTTTTTTTCAAATATGATTAAAAATCGTTGGAAAACAAGAATGTAATATACTGAATGCGCATTTTTTTGTTTTGTCGTATTTCGACCACCAAATCCTTATTTCAGTAAGAAGCAAACCTAAGAAAGTAATTAGAAATTTACAGAAGATATCACTCACTAATGAAAGTTTACTGGTTCAAACTATAGAATGTGTTAAGGATTTTGTTTCTACAGCTACTTTAAGGTTTGAATTCAGCTCCTTATAAAAATAGAGGAAAATGGGATGACTGCCCTTAATTACACTGACGGGAAGGGCCCTTTTATACAAGGAAACAATGACATACCTAGATGTAATTCTCGACTTTCGATTAAGCTGGAATCATCATATTGAGCCTCGAGTCAGGAAAGTTCTTTGTGCTTTCTGGGCTTGTAAACGAGCCTTTGAGAGAACATTAGGGCTGACACTGAAAGTGCTATATTGAATATATACAATGATTACATACGTCAATATTGTATGATAGTGTAATACTTGACAAAATTCAAAAAATGACTTGTGTGGGAGTGCAATGAGAACTGGACTGAGGATCCTACTAGGGCACTGGATGTCTACTTACCTACTTCCTCGCTACTTATACACAGAAAATGAAGTCTTAAAGGCTATTTATCCTCTCATTTGTCTTGGGTACCTTGGATCCGAAACTGGCGGCTACCCATATGTCTGAAGCAGCGTGGTGAGAGATGTCCATCACTCATCATGCAGATAACATGGCACTACTTTTGAAACTCAACCACTCTTTGGAGATACGTTTGTAAAGCAAAGAGAATTAGATGGAGAAGAAACTCTTCCGAGAAATGGATCCTGGTGGTTTACAGATCTCGAGAAGGTGAAAAAGCTAGAGCAAGTGCAAGAATCAGATACTTTTACTCTCTCAGATAACATGCAAGATCTTTCATTAAGAAACTTGGGCTTTTTTACAATGTGGCTATCTCCATGTAAGAAATATAAACAGAAATAAGACAATAAATATATGTACAGACAGTAGGAATAGTCCTATTATCACTGAAGTGTAGTATCGTAAACTGGTGTCTGAATGCAAGGATGTATTGAATAATATGATATAGAACAGCTGCACAATCAGACTCCTGAGGTTCCGGGTTACCTGAGTATATATGGGAACAAGGAAGCTGATCGCTTGACAAAAATAGAGTCCGCAATTGATCAACTTAGACCTCAAACTGATCGTTCCAATTACCATTGGTAAGAGAGAACTTAAATTGTTACTGGAAAGCAAATTTATTAAATCTTGGAGGGAACCTGCGCGAATGAGGTGTAACAAGGAACATATAAGTGAAACTAACGCTCGACTTAGCGGAGAAGTTCTCTCCCTAGAGAGGAAAAGTGAGAATTGTAGTGAGACTTTACAGGACATTATAACCTACGAGGCCACCTTAATAAGATTGGCAGATGGATGATCCGATGTGTAGATGATGTTTGGAAGAAGATGAAACTGTTAATCAGTATCTAGCACTCAACTAACTATGGCAGAGATATTTCGAAGATACAATATTATCTGGTACAATGGTATCTAGCGCCTTCGACAAACTGAGCTTTATACTAGAAAACAAAAACAGGCACAAAAAATAAAAAATACAAAAGTTATTTTTGATATCAAGTAAATTGATTTACGAGTAACCAAATTCTGAGCACTCAAGACCATCCTTCTTTAGTGAGAGGCTCGCGACACCTTTGAATGTGTCGCAGTTTTCTGCCAGAGCTATGCTTCTATCCATTTACTTAAAAAAAATATATTTACTAAAAGTTCACTCATATTTGACTACTTTGACAAACTTTGAACTCTTATATTATCTCATAAAAATATTTTGAGAATGCCACTGACGCAAAAATTTACCTATTTTTATAGATTTTAATATGCAAAAAAAAGCTTTATAATCTCGGAATCTATATTCAATCTTAATTGACTTTTAACAACTTAACGAATTATATGATATAATAAATACCCACCTTCATTCTTGACAAGATATTTAATTTAATTAGTAGAAAAATGTCTCGTGAAATATTTCAACAAAAAAAAA
This sequence comes from Diaprepes abbreviatus, assembly GCA_034092305.1. Taxonomy (NCBI): domain Eukaryota; kingdom Metazoa; phylum Arthropoda; class Insecta; order Coleoptera; family Curculionidae; genus Diaprepes; species Diaprepes abbreviatus. The sequence goes on from JASJET010000129.1 coordinate 9,999,294, forward strand.
TACTAAATTAATACTAATAGATACAACTGGTTTTATTATTTAGATAGGTAATCTTTTATTCAAATATTTGAGTAACCAGAACATATTAAATAAATAAACGTACATATTATACATATGTATGAAGATATTTAAACAAACGCTGTCATTTAAATCCGACACTTATTTTAAAATATATTTTATTAATTAATAAGATTAGAGTTCTACGACTTTGAGTTTTGATAAATTAATTTGAAAATCGATAGTTAGCTTTTTGAATGTGTGAATACATTATACAGAAAAAATTCTTAGTTGGTGGCTTCGATCATACCAGTAGATTTAAACAAAAATATATTTGTTTAAAGACTGTTTATGGTCGGTGGGGGAGAGGCTTTTTTGATGTTTGACAGACATAAACATGTTTACTTATCTTTTCTTTCAGTTTAATTGCTTGTCGTGACTATTTTCAATGTTTTTAAGTGTTAGCAATTACTATAAATGCGAAGTTTGTAATTAATATTAAGAAAAAGAGGATTTGAAAACTTATTTTTATTGCTAAATATTGTTAGATATTATTTACATATTGAAAATAACAATATTAATAATTTAGGCAACAATAAATTCATACCTTTGTATTCTAGAATTGACGTACCAGTTATCATATGATACTTGTTATATATATATATATATATATATATATATATATATATATATATATATAACGTCCTGGTTAGCTCTCTATTTGAACACGCTAATAATCTACAAGGTGTTCATCAGGTCTATACTGTTCTTTGGTGCTCCCACGTGGGTCATCACAGGTAAAACAAAATTTAGGCGTTTAGAAAGCTTTCACAACAAGATTCTGCGTAAGACATGTGCGTTAGGAACACCATTAACCAAAGAGGCCTCAGATGTGACACCTTCACAACATTCATCGATATAGCTAGACAGATGCAAACTTTCAACAAATGAACTAATCAGAACATCTAGTAACACTTAACGGTCGTTTTACTCTTCTAAATTACTGGCTCAAAAGCCAAATCTAAAGGCATTCTCATAATGTTAAACATAACGCCTTATTCAACAAGAGTCTAAGGACCAGGTTTTACTCGATAAACAAAGAAGATCCAATGTATAATATATAATATATAATATATAATATATAATATATAATATATAATATATAATATATAATATATAATATATAATATATAATATATAATATATAATATATAATATATAATATATAATATATAATATATAATATATAATATATAATATATAATATATAATATATAATATATAATATATAATATATAATATATAATATATAATATATAATATATAATATATAATATATAATATATAATATATAATATATAATATATAATATATAATATATAATATATAACATATAATACATAATATATAATTTTTAAATAATGGTGATTTTGGAAAGGGGGTTCTCATGCTTAAAGAGGGAAGCTAACTTTGTAGATTCCTTGATAATATCGTATTTTTTTATCGTGCGAATCTAAAATAAACAATGTAAACTGAGCTCTGGTGATAATATAAGCAATGTGAGAATCATACTTGAGAATTGCTTGTCAAAACAACTTTACCAATTTATTTCACCTGTTTGTTAAAACGGATATCTATAATGTTTGTTAATATGGCCACGTTTCGAGAAATAAGTATACATGATATATTTCTGTTACAATTATTGTACGACCGTACTAGAAATTAAAGGAAAGTTTGTTTTTCCAAGTTAAGAAAAGTTGCGGCCTCTCGAAGTATATATATATATATATATATATATATATATATATATATATATATATATATATATATATATATATATACATATATACATATATATGCATATATAATCGAAGGTTTTCGGGCATCCCATGTATGTGCTGTCCCTCTCAGGACTGTAAGGCAGCTGACGTTTCGGTGTAATCTCATTCACCATCTTCAAAGCTCACTGTACGGCATCTAAGAGCGTCTACGAAGTTCGCTCGTAGACACCGTACAGTGAGCTTTGAAGATGGTGAATGAGATTTCGCCGAAACGTCAGCTACCTCAGTCCTGAGAGGGACTCAGCACATACACGGGATACCAGTAAACCTTCGATTACACATCACACCCATGAGAATATCCAACACTAATTTTGATTAATGGTTTTAAAAATTGAGTCACCGTCTTTAAAAACGTACTTTGAGTAAAATTCATTTAAAGCTTCATATTTAATCAAAATACACAAAAACAATTTATTAAATTACTTACATAGAATAGTTATTAATGTTACATCTTTTGTCGATGTGAAAGCTTCAAAAATATCGATTTATTGTCTAATATTCTCATTAGAAAGCTCGTCTGCAACCTTTGTATGCTTAAAATCAATTTTTTTAGATTATCGATGTTTCCTTTAAACTGAATACTTTCAAAGTTATAAAGAAAATAAAGGAGAAAAAAAAATCATTTTTATTTTTATTTTTTAATTTTTGTTAAATACATAAGTGTAGCGGTATTTTTGAGTGCGATCATATCTCAATTATTATTATGGACATTATTCTGGAGGTTTTAGCATGCCGCATCTCAACAGCTAACCAAAAACAGATCAGCCCCGGTCTATAATAAATCGATTATATTTCTATCAAAATTGTTAGTAGGTTTTTCCTTGTATTTTGAGAATCCACTCATGTATTTTATACCATTTTAAATAAATAATTTTCTATATTTAATAAAATTTAAAATGATGCTAACCTTTATACTTAATTGTTAATTACCATAAAATAGAGCTTTAGATTAAAAATTGTGTAAATATTTATCCCAACTTTAAATCTACGTTTTTTCTATTATAATTTGTATTAACACATAGGTTCCTATTTTTAGGAAGAAAAAATAAACAAAATAAACATAGAAGATATACAACAAAGGTAAATACCTTTTGTGGAAATTATAGTTTCGACACTAATCTTAGCAGGGTAAACCGGGATGAATTCGACCAGATTGTAATATATTTTAGGTACTGGCAGGCAACGAATGTTCCTATTAACAGAATAATTGCCTATACCGTCACAACTATAGAAACACGCCTTCATTTTATTTGGAAAGTTCAGGAAACTAAACCAACATTTAATGGAAACATATATCTATTAAGGATGATTTTATTTCTTAACTTGTCGTCTTGTCAAACTCAAAAGCATCATGTGAATAATTTGCACACAATTAAACGAGATCACAACATAAATTAGAGCGAACCGATCATTTTATTCCACATTTTTTTATCCATCGCTTTCTTTTTCCAGTTTGTTATATTTTTGGACTTTGCTGCCTCGTTTTCTCTTGCTATTCGGTATTTTCCATGATACTCTTTTTACTATCCTATCCTTTACCATGCACTCCAAATGTCATAGTCATTATAATTTTTTCTCTTTTATCACATCTACAATTTTACTTTCCTTCAACAGACTACATATTCATGCATTTATTCTTCATTCATAACCTTCTCGTGTCTTACCAATGCCAAAAATTTGTACACCAGCCAAGCCAGACGTTCCTAACTTAGTATCTTCTTATAAAATTTCTTATTTATGTTTCGAATAAATATAATACTACTGTTCTTATCTTTTTTGTGTAAAATCGAATTTTTTCATTTTTGCTTCTAAAATCTTACATATTACTCCTAATAGCAAAATTCCCCTGAAATTAAACCAATCTCTAACACTTAATTTTTTAATATTGGTTCTCCAGAATATTTTTTCTTATTTATAGGTTTTATTTATTATTAAATAAATACTCAAAATTTAATGTTTTCAACTGTGATTTCGTTTATTCTCACACTCCAGTTCTTTCAGTTTCTCAAATATTGAAAACACTTCTTCTTAAAATGGATCTATAAGAATACGATCATTTATTTTCTACTCTCTCTGTCGAACGCTTCTCTAAAATATTTCCCTCATTTGTCTGTCATCGTCCTGGGCTTACTACATTAATTGTCTTTTACCCATCTTCAATTGCTTGTTCATATTTCTTTTGAATCCAGCCAAAATTCACAAAATGTAATTTTTTTGTTGAATTCTCATCTGATAATACCATGGTTAAAAAGATGAATAAATAAAACTGATAAAACCAAAGAAAATCATGAATTTTGCTTGTTTATTGTCAATCAATTAATTTGTTTATTATATTTTTTAATAAATCGATAAATTACATCACCAACACTGTTTTGCATATCCACAATGTTACTTCAGCCATTGACAAATTATTCTTCCATGCTCGGCAAAATAGCGTCATACCTCCGTAAAGCTTAATACTTCGCAGATTTGTGGGCCTAATTAACAAAAACAAAGTAAATAAAATTATTTGATTATTCGCCATGGTTTTTACTTTTAGGCATTACTATAGGTTAGCCAAATACAGTAAGTAAAATTTGTGAAGAAACTTTTTCTGAAGTGATTCCAAAATATTTCGAAATTTGGAATAATATCAGAATTAAACAATCCAATTTAATGTAAGGATTTAAGAGGGATACAAGTTTCATGAAACTCGAGCTGACAGAGAAAGAATACCACTGAAAAAAATATGAACAAAAAAAAAATTAGGAATATGTGTGTATATATAAATTTTAAATGAATTTTGTCTGGACAAAGCATAATTTCTTAACTCCAAAGAGGTTAGGACCATTAAAATAAATCTAGGTTTACTATCATCAATCAAAATTTTAACAGACAGATTCTCTAAAGTTTTAAGTTTTAAATGAAACCTAGATAATGTGGAAGCTAACTCCTCTATTCAGCCATTTTTGCTTTACTTATAATGTTAAATTTGTATAATATTATCATGTACGAAAATATAATATTTCATAAATCAGTATATCAAGTATTCAATAAATTATTAAAATTAGTATTTTATTTATTTATTTATAAAATATGTCACAATATAAGTCAGTAAACAAATCTATATATGGGGGAAACAAAAAGCCTTGGAATCGGTAGTAACAGAAACAGCTGTCTGTAATATCAATAAAATTTTCTTCTTCTTCTTGAGCTGCCTATCCACTTTATTGGATGTTGGCGACCACATATTTGAATCTGTCTCTATCTTTTGCTGCACCTATTAATTCCCCTATTGTTTTCAGTCCAGTTCACTGTCTTATGTTTCTCGTCCAAGACATGTATTTTCTACCTACTGCTCTTCTACCTTTAATTTTGCCCTATAATATTAATTACAATAATTTTCCACCTCTCATGATATGACCAAGGAAAACACTTTTTCATCTTTTGATTGTTATGAAGAGTTGTCTGTCTTTATTCATTCTTGTAAGTATTTTCTCGTTGGTAACTCTGCCAGTCCAAGTTACTTTTAACAAGCGTCTGTAGGTCCACATTTCAAAAGCTTCCAGTTTATTAATTGAATCCGCTTTCATAGTCCATGACTAAAGACCATACGGCAGTACAGACCACACACAACATTTTACATAACGCTGCTCTCGCCATCTCAATTCGGCATCTGATTTTTTTCCAGTCTGCAAGCAGTCAACAACCTAATTAATTGTACTGGTTTATTCTTTCTACTTGTTGATTATCTATTTCGAGTTAAGGGTGTTTCTTCCTACTGACAATCACGAATTTTTTTTTTTGGCACGGATATTTAATCCATAATGTTTGCTCCTTTCGTTCATTTGTTGCATGTATTCTGTAGTTCTTCGATGTTGTTTTCAATCAAGATAGTATCATCTGCATACCTGACAATGTCTGATGATTTAGTAATAAAAGAAAATAATTTTTACTCGTATATTTTAGATGTTTTAACATAGGTCCACTTATTGTTGTGGTTATTGGTTTAACCTCTTGTCAACTTCAACCAGATTTAAAGTTAGAGCATATTAGTAAATTAAGGGATATATTTTTTGCACTGGAACAACATGTTATTTGACATACTTCACAATTGTTGGGAGGTGGTCTGATAGTTTAATATAGATGTGCAGCAACAGGCGTAATCGAATCAACCGAATAATAATTGTAATGTAGCATCTTAGGGTTATTACATATTCTTGCTGGTACTCATTTAGTATTAGTGAATAAAAAGTGATGATACTTGATCTTCCATGCTGAGGCCTTGTTGGGCCTGTTATAATCTCACCATGACAGTCCCGTTAACTGAATTTGCCTGATGGCTTCAGTTCATTAAGTTCTAGGAACTCTCCGAGGACACGATCAACAGTTTATTCTACGTATAGATACCATCTCTACACCGGCTCATCCATGATGTAAATTTTATGAAGATGGCCTCGCAGGTAACAATATCTTGTCAGTAACCCCACGACCATTCGCAGTTCTTTCTTCTCTTTCTCACCTCTCTAGTACACCTCGTATTAAGTCCAGTTATATGTTCCTTAGCACATTTTATTTCGAGGACCTTCCTATAGGATTCAATTAGTTTGCGTTTCAGCAATTGTTTTAATTCCCTGTGACTAACGGTAATTGGAACAAGTAAATTGTTAGGAATCCGTAAGCATTACCAGCGGATTCCATCTTTGCTAAATGATCTGCTTCCTTGTTCCCGTCCACATCCGGGGGAACTAAGACCCACACGAGTTTGCACTCCTTGCACTTAGACATCAATCATGAAGCTATAACACTCATTCAGTATATTTCTACTTATTAATGAATGCATACTTTTTAATGTATTTTTAAAAACTTGTGCCTGATTTATACTTTAATTTTTTTACTGATATATAAATTGTCAGTGTTTTATTCACAAATTAGTGTTAATTTATTTTTAAGAGGTAAACCATTCAAAATGCTATATTTAGTTATAGTCTCCACAACATCAACTCCTTTGTCTGTGTATGTTATTGAAATGTTTAAATAAATATTGAATTTTCATCCGAACGATCTCAAGTGATATCATTTTTTTATTTAGAAATAAACACAGGCTTTTAATATACCTTGTAATATATGTAATCTTGACATGAATGTTTAGTGACATGATTACTTTTACGATATCCGAATAAAAAAAATTTCATTCGATAATTAATCAAAAACCGTTAATCAATGACTTATATATTTTACAAAAATATATTAAAGATTGTATTTTTTAATAATTATATTAAAAATCGACTATTTACTATAAATTATGTATTTAGTACTAAAATCGAAACAGGTGCGGAGTTCAACAATATAAAATGCCCATATATCTCTATCTAAGTATACTGTACTAAAAGCTTTATACTAAAGCGAAAATTACCTCTTGATTTTACTTATCCCACTGTACCCTAGTGGTTTAAAACCCTATGTTACTGCGTCATACTGTGCTCGTGTCAGACATGTTTGTTATGGAAATATTTTGTCATTTTTAAAAACTATTCTATTTAGATAGACAATGGACAATAGTTTAACCGCATTTTCTTATCTTCTAACCATTACGTGTACATTATATTGTATGAATTTTAAAATTTGTTTCATGGCGGAAGCAAAATAAATCACAAAGCTTTAAAAACAAATAACTTAACGGAGCAACGAATTCTTTGTAAAATAACAATTATTCGGATTAAATTTGTTTGCATAATTTCCTTCCAGAGATCCTCCTATATATAAATCAAAGGTTGCCGAGAGGTAATCCTGGTCCCAATTTGTTTAAACAATTTTTTTTTGAACAAATTAGTAAATGTGGTTTTTTCGATCAAAAAATATATTTTTCAGATTTTTTTAACTAGTCTGAACAGAAAAGATCACTGGTAATTTTTTCGTAGGATGCGTTGTTTTCAAGTAAACAATTCCCAAAGTAAAGCAAGCCTCAAAAACCTTGTTAAAAATTACTATTTTTATGTTACCAAGCGCCTAAATTGAAGTTTGAATATTCCGCTATAAGATTCCGAAGAGTAATTGGAGTTTATTTTATTTTGAAACATTGTTTTTTAATTGTTAATAATTTCGGAATTTCTTTTGACCCACTGTTGGTCAGGTTTTCAGACACTTCTACATTGTCTGGTTTTGGATTCCTTGAAAAGTATGACTTTCCATATGAATTTTCTATTATGTAACTTATTTCAGTTTTGTCACTTTTTATTTCACCCCGCATATTTTTTAACTGCCTTATTTGCGTTCTTTTCATTAAATTTATAGACTCTCGTTTGTTTATGATTCTTTTGTTTTCTCGTGATGCATATTTCCTTGGTCACTCTTTGGATGTCGGTTCGGATTTTGTTTTCTAGATCATTTATCTCCATTATTTTAAGCTTGTCCGTAGGTGTTAGATTCTTATATTCCTGGTATTGATCTTTATTCTGTCTTAATTCTTTGATAGTTGGAAAGCGTTGTTGTATTAGCTTGCTGCTTTATTTTCTGATATTAACAATTATTGCTCTCAACAACTTGTGGTTACTGCCCATGGCAAATCTGTTCAGCACTGTCACATCTGATATGATGTACTTTTTGTTACTAATAAGGTAATCGATTTCATTTTTTTTTTTGCTTTGATCAGGACTTCTTTCAATAAAGATATTCATTTTGCAAATAGTTTATCAGGGTTTTCTCTCTATCACTGATTGTATCCAATCCAAAGCGTCTCCTACTTTTTTTATTCGCGATATTCTTCTCCTCTATCTTGGAATTAAAATCACCTACAATCGCATAATAATGTTTCTTTTCTGTTCTTACACATATACAGTGTGACCGGTAAAGTCCGCATCATGTGAGATGGGAACGTAGTTTGTGTCTAAAAGTAATACGCATTAATATTAAGAAAATAGTTTTATTGAAAAGACTCAAATTTTCTATTAAAAAAATCGTAATATAAAAATTAAAAGCATTTAAAATTCCACCTTTTTAATTGATCAGACTTCATGACGTTCTCGAACTACTTAAGGACAGAAACATATGTCATAACATCCTGGAAGTAATTAAAGACTTAAACAGGAGAAATACAACGAAAATTAAAGTAGACAACAAGACATCGAACCAAATTCCGATATCTACCGGCATAAGGCGGGGAGACAACCTCAGTCCAATTCTATTCAATGTCATTATGGACGAAATTATCAGAGAGGTGAAAGAGGCCGGTAGAGGATATAGAATGGGAAAAGAAGAACTAAAGATAATTTGCTATGCCGATGATGCAGTACTGATATCGGAAGACGAAGACAACCTCCAACGGCTCCTGTACAAGTTTGAAAAGACCGCTGAAAAATTTAACATGACAATCTTCATAGGAAAAACCCAATCTCTCACCATCAGTAAAGAACCAAGAAGATGTAAGCTCGCTGTACACAATCAAAGAATCGAACAGGTCATGTCATTTAAATACCTGGGAGCAAACATCACCAGCAATAGAAACTTAAAAGCAGAAGTTCAAGAACAAACAACCAAAGCTGCCGTAATGTCAGGATACCTACGTGATATTATATGGAGAAATAAACATATGACGACACAAAATAAGATCAGAATATATAAGCCATCGAAACAAGAGCAGACACATCAGCAACCAAAAGACTACTCCGGACAACTGAGATGAGAACGCTAAGAAGTATCACGGGTCATACATTACGCGACAGACTAAGAAACGATGAAATCAGAAAAAGATGTGAAATACAGGACGTCGTATGATGGGGCAGAGGAAGAAGGAGAGCATGGAGGGATCATGTCGACAGGATGACCGACGACCGAGTGGCAAAAATTGCAAAAGAAGGATTACCAAACTCCTCAAGGCTTCCTGGTCGACCGCCTAAAAGATGGAAAGAGAGCTGAACATCGGTGTCACAGGAACAAGAATAAACGAGATGCATTGACAGTCAATACAGGACAAAGTCCTATACTAAGAATAAGAAGAAGAAGAAGTACGATATAATTTAATTTTTTGGAAACTGCACTTAACTAACAAAAGACTATTTTAACTTTTTTAATAACATAGCTTCATAAAAAGTTTTAATAATGGAGTTTTAAATTAAATCGTTCAAATTAGATAAACTTTACGTAAAGTTAAAAAAAATATTTTCCACCTAATGCAAACTTTACTAATGACACTGTTTACTTATTTATCTTAATTATAATGTGTATTACTTTTAGACACAAACTACGTTTCCGAAAATAGTTATTTTATGAAGTTACCTTAACAGGGTTAAAAACAAATAAACTTTGCATCACATGGGACCAAATTTAAATGCCCTATTTGGATTTTGTAGAAAAACATACATTTAATATGGCGCTACTTTTAACAAAATATGTCTGGGATGAAACATTATTAAAACTAAGAAGTTTTATGTAGGTTGCGTTGAGTTTTATTTTGCAACAGTGGTGCAGTTTACAAAAAAATGAACAAAAAATCTAAAAATATCTTATTCCGCTAAAATTTTGCATATGGGCCAAAAATTTCATTTAGAAAAACCTTTTCTAATAACTTTATCTGATATTTTGAGATATACCCAATTTTTGAATTTTTTTTTGGGAAAAAAATTAAATTGGACATATAATGCTAATCACGTGACTACTAATTTTTGGTTAATTTTCTTTTCGATCAAAGTAGAAATTGGTGCCAAAGTCAAATTTTGAATAAAGCTATTAATAAAAAAAATCCCGTATGATGTGGACTTTACTGGTCACACTATATATATATATATATATATATATATATATATATATATATATATATATATATATATATATATATATATATATATATATTGATAAAATTAGACATGAAAAACTAGTCGAGATTCTAAGAAGAAAAAACAGACAACAAAGATTTAAGAATAATAACTAACTTATATTGGAATCAACGCGCACAAATAATAGTAGTAACGAAACAAGTCCGGAAATTGAAATAGGAAGAGGAGTGAGACAAAGATGCATTTTGTCACTCCTACTATTCAATGTGTATAGTGAAACGATTTTCGAAGAAGCACTGTTAACGAAAAGTAAGGGAATAATAATAAACGGAAGAGCTGTAAACAACATAAGATTTTCAGACGACACTGCTATCATAGATAGTTCCGCTGAAGAACACCAAGAACTAATGAAAGAAACAAATAACGTTTGCGAGCAACACGGATTAAAAATGAACACCAAAAAGACTAAATCTATGGTAATAACTAAAAAACAAAACATGCAAACAAGCATAAAGTTGCGAGGTGTGAATTTAGAAAAAGTGCAAAAATACAAATACTTGGGCACATGGATAACAGCAAATAATGAACAAACAACAGAAATAAGAACGAGAATAGAAATGGCAAGAAGTGCGTTTGTAAAACTGAAAACCATTCTGTGCAGCAGAGACATCACTCTAGAACTAAGAATGAGAATTTTAAGATGTTATGTATTTTCAGTGCTGCAGTATGGATTGGAAGGCTGGACACTAAAACAAGAACACATAAATAAACTGCAAGCATTTGAAATGTGGTGTTACAGAAGGATGTTGAGAATATCTTGGTCGGAGAAAAAAACAAACGTAGAAGTATTGCTAGCGATGGACAAAACTATGAAATAATTAACAACATAAAAATAATGAAACTGCAATATCTTGGACATATAATGAGAGGCCAGCGATACGAGTTACTTAGATTGATCATGTAGGGTAAAATTGAAGGAAGAAGAAATATCGGAAGAAGAAGATTTTCATGGTTGAGAAATTTGAGAGAGTGGTTCAATTGTAGCTCAGTGGAACTTTTTCGAGTAGCGGCAAATATAGTGGCAAAGATGATATCCAACCTCCGATAGGAGATGGCACCTGAAGAAGAAGATATATATATATATATATATATATATATATATATATATATATATATATATATATGAAAGTAAAATACGAACAGTAAATGCAAACTTCGTTCTATCATATCTTTTCCGTGTTAAAGGTTTCACAGTTTGAATAAATTGCTATAGAACACAATTTGTCCTATTCCACCACCATCGAGATGATGGCCTACCTGTACCACCATACCGAGAAGAAAGTCAAAACTTACCCTCCCCGCCATAGTGATACGGCAGAGGTACAAGTTTCGTCTGTACTAAACTCATCAGTGTACCGACATGCACCTGTTTGTGCAAAGGACAGATCGGAAGGAAGTATTCTTAAACATATATATGTCATCTGGCGGGAGGTCGGCGAAGCCGCGTTCAGTATTTTGATTACTCGAAGCGCAAAAAACCATGGGTCGATTTAGACCAACCTTCAACATCAGAATCTCTTTGCAATTTACACAGAAAGAAAGCTTTATTGTGTATTTTCTCCTAAAGCTTGGTGAAACAATTATGGCGATCGATATCGACAACAATTAATAAAATTAAATCGAGTTTCTTCTTCTTCTTCTTCTTCTTTTTCTTCTTCTTCTTCTTCTAGGTAGAACCAAGTTCTGTTATCTACACAATGCTTCATCGATCCTCGTTTGAGGTCGAAATCCAGTTGTCTCTCCATCTTTTGGGAGGCCGTCCAGGCGACCGTTTGGTGTTTGGTTTCTCTCTTATCACGGTTTTTGTTAGTCTGTCATCGTCCATTCGTTCCACGCGATCTCTCCACTGCCTACGACGGTTTCGAACCCACATCACAACATCCCCTACTCCGCTGTCTTCGCGTATTTTTGCGTTTCTTATTCTATCTCTTAAACTTGTTCCCGTAATCATTCTCAGCGTTTTCATTTCTGTGGTTCTCATAATTTGTTTTGTCTTTGTTGTTTCATTTCTTGTATCTGCGCCGTAGATCAGTATCGGTCTTACACAGACCTTATAAATTCTTCCTTTGCTCTCAACCGTCATATGGTTATTGTTCCAGATTATGTCTCTTAGTTGGCCTGATATCATGGCCGCTTTGTTGGCTTGTGTGCGTACTTCTTCCGTTACTGCCCTGTTACTTGTTATTTGTGCTCCCAGGTATTTAAACTTCCCAACCTGTTCAATATATTTATCATCAACCATTAGTTTGCATCTTACCAGTTCTTTTGCTATTACCATTGCTTTGGTTTTCTCCACAGATATATTCATATTTTACTGTTTGGTTGTTCGATTGAGATGCATTCTTTGTAAGTTGTCCTCGCTATCTGCTGTCAAGGCAACATCGTCTGCAAAGCATATAATCTGAACGGTGTTGTGTTCCATTGGGTACCCAATATTTGTGCTTTTTACCTCATCAATGATTTCGTCCATGATTACATTGAAAAGTGTTGGACTTAGGCTATCACCCTCTCTTATTCGAGCATTAAAGGAAAAACGACCAATATAGGGCAAAAGATACGATTAAGTCATTTTTTGACATAACAGTGCTTTGACCCACGTTACAAAATGCGTAAAAAAACTATTTTAAAAATGTTAAATGGAACGTCCTACCCCACCAGACGTATTCATCGGACTTAGCTCCTTCATACTATGATTTATTTTGATCCATGTAGTACGGACTTCAAGAACAACACTTACATTCTTACAAAGAAGGGAAAATTTTGCTCGATGAAAGGTTGACTTCAAAAAACGAACAGTTCTTTTGGCGCAAAATCTATCCTTTGACAGAAAGATAGGAAAAAGTCATAGGTAACGATGGTCATACTTTAATTTTTGAATGACTAAAATGTGGTCGGACTTGCATTGTCTTTATTTTTATTTTTACGACGTTTCGATTAGGTTGTATCTCTAATCGTTATCAAGTATATACTTGATAACGATTAGAGATACAACCTAATCGAAACGTCGTAAAAATAAAAATAAAGACAATGCAAGTCCGACCACATTTTAGTCATTCTTCAACATTGCCTACAACCTTCAAACAAACGTTTAATTTTTGAGGTAGTTCATTTTGTTCTGGAAATAAATTCTCAAAATTTGCGAAAAATCGACAATACTAACCGAACACCCATTAAAAGCTTGTTCTTTTAAATCCTTGAGCTGTGATACATAAATCTATTCCCGAAAAAATCACTGGCCGATATTTATATACAAGAAAAAAATCAATTTGCAGCTACAGGTTTATCGACACTATCTTTTCATTTATTTAAATATATTTTTATTACAAAATTAGCACCATCTGCACACGTGAAAAAACAGTAAATGGAAGATTTTCACAAAAATGATTTTTATCTCTTTTAATCGCTTACCGCTGTTTATTAATAGCTTCAATAAATATCCAGGGTCGAAATAGTTAAAATATACAAGATAGAGGTTACCCTGGTATATTATGTTTACCCAATGAGATAAAAAAACTGAACTACTTTAGGAAATGAAAAAGCGCTGAACTGATTTTTAATCGTTTTTTTACAATACAACTGAATTACATGGTGTACACTAATATTTTACAACTTATCTTTATCTTAGGGTACCATTTTTTCAAGATATCTTGAGAGACTACCTCTCAGGTAGTGCAATTAAAAATAAGGATTGAAATTGATTGAAGGCGTCCCGTCGTTGACTGGCCAAGTAATAAAAATCGTCCTCTAGATTCCTAATACCTCCATGAATATGTTGTTCCTCTATTTTTCATGATAGAAGATTTAGAGTGCGACAAAGTTCTCACGGGATGTACGACAACGTCTACTCATACTATCTATACGAAATTAATGATTTTCTAGGTCAATTGAGTTTTAATCATTTTCGGAGCATTAGTAGAAATTTTTTGAATTTGATAATTTTTTATGTAGTCGTACTCTATATGATTAATTCTCTAACCAGAATTGGTAGTCTTTTTTTTTGAAAAAATATTACTTATAAAGGTATGTAATTGCTAAATTATTTAATATAAAAATCATAATTTGATTTTTACTATTTTTTTCGTCCTCTTCTATTAAGCGTGTGTCATCGGAGTCTGAATTCCGTAGATTACGACTGCTAATATATTACTAGTCAAGACTCTCATGCAACCGCCATTCACTTTTGTTCTTCGTTTTATTTCTCCATTTGATTTTCCTTTCCTAAAAAAATATTTATCCCAAATATACATGTTTATCCCCTTTTTCAAAATGCAATAATTTCGATTTCTATTCATTTATCAATGTAGATTTGCAAGTCATTTTCGACTTCCTCTTTTGATCACTTCAACTACTTAAATACATCCTCTAAAGCAAGTTTGAATAATTTAGGTAATAAAGCATCTTCTTGCTTAATTCCTCTAGGATAAGTAATAAACTATATGTGCCTGCTGTGGATTCTGAAGTTAAGCTTAAATTCCAGTCTGTATTCTCGACCGAACCAAAAACTTTCCCATAGTAAATGGATCCAAAAAATAATGGAAAATAATATTATTTATGCTTCTCTATTAAAATAGCTACTAAATGATCAGATGTAGAGTAACCTTTTCTGAGGTCGAACTTTTCAAAATGTTGGTACTCATCCAGTTGTGTCGTCGAACGCATAATGACAATTTTCATGAGAAATCTGTACCTATATATTGGACGTTTTCTACTTGTCTTAATTCCATTCATTAGTATCTTTTCTGGACCTAAGCATTGATTAAACAATCTTGTTATAACAAATATTAGTGTTTCAGTTTTTCAGTTCCATACATCTCATTAACTCATATTATGCCAAACAACCTCTAGCCCAGGAGATCAAAATCCATTTAAAATACTCTCATATCAAATACATATCCTTATCATTTCTATGGGTTCCAAGCCATACTCATTAAAACTTGAAATACAAAATCAACAAAATTTTCCACCACAATGATCTCAAAATCCCCCTTTGCAAATTAAACCCACAATCTTATCTATTTAAACTGGGACTTACTTGATTCAACCAACAAACAGCAAACAATCAAGGAAGTCTTTTTAACTAATTCCCCCCCTGCTTGTCTACCAAGACACGACCTCTCTACCATAACCAAGCTCCAATTGAACCATTCTATATTGTTTATAAAATGGTTATCTCGTGTTTTATATAGCGATATGTAAAATCTCTTTGTTTCTCTTCTGTGTTGTTATTTATCAGTAATATTTCTTATTTTCTCCTAATACTAAGCCTTAAGTAATTTATATTTCTATTTTCTAAAAAAGTTAGTATACCACTCAGTAGTGAAAAGCTAGAAATAAAAGTTCTATAGGCAGTATCGCATATTCATTAGAAATAATACTCACTTTTTAAAATTCAATAAGGTAGTTTTTCAACATTTTTTACTTTTCTGTAAAGCGAAATTATTTTAGGGATTCATAAAATCTGTAAAAAATTGTTTGAAAAAACCCTTCACCCTTATGAAAAGAAATAGTGATTTGAGGCTAAAAATATTACTTTCTTGAGGCTAAAAATATTACAATAATTATCATCATCATCTTTCGGCCCTTTGTATTCCCTGCTGGACATGGGCTCTTCTAATCTTGTAAGTTATAACCAATTAAACATATTGACCAAACATCATCTGTTCCATTCACATTGGCATGAATCATCTGTAAGCAGCTCAAGATAAGATCATTCTTCTTTTTAATTCGCAGATCTGATTATTCCTTGAGGTCCATATTTCATGACCCAAATTTTTTTACGTAAACTCAAGTTGTACTTCACAATTGTCCACAGTAATATTTTCGCTCTTTAACTGATCTCAGCGCATACTTGCTGATGTTACAATAATTGCCCTTATTTATTATTGATAATAAGAAGAAGTTTTTTACAACTGATTCCAATGGCAGATGATGTCAGACTATAAACATATTCGCAATAAAATATTATGACAAATATTTATGTTAATAATTACTTGTAATTTAGTTCCACTCTTAATATAATGCCTCTTAAATAAAAAATTGCAGTTTTGGTTATAGTTGATCTGCTGATTCAGATTATTTTTTTATAGTTATACACGTCGCAGAATTCTCACGCGGTCCTGAATCCACCCTTTTGTTTTGGGTCATCTGTTACTGAAATCCGATCTGCAATAATAATATACCCTTTGTTTCGGAAAAAAAAATGAAACTAATTACATATATAATACAACAAAATCATTTTGAAAGTAAGTATTTAGGGATGGTTGTCACCTCTTAATCGTAAGTGTTACAACTTGTTTATTTGTCGATATTCTACAATACATCTCAAAAATTAATAAAATCAGTGAGATACACCTCAGACGATTTTGCTATTTCACAAAATAATTTATAAAATAAAAAAAAGATATCCAATGTTTTGATGTGCTTTTAATTAATAAGAATATTTAATTAAAACAATACTATAATAAAAAAGAAAAGAATAATACTCTGAAACCTTAACGTAATGTGTGTCTAATACCCACTTGACTAGTTTTTTTTTTAATTTGGCCTAATAACTTTGAAAAAAACTAATATTCATTATCTTTTTAACTTTAATTATGTTGGAACACGTCCTTTTTGTTTTTACTTTGACATGTATATTAGATTTTTTCTGTATTGAAATATCTATGCAGTTTGACAAACATATCATTAAAACCGTAACAAAAAAATAGGGTATCGTCAATATTTTTATTTACCAAACAATATTTTTAATTCACCAGGTTTTATTTCAGAATAACAACAATCTAGAAATTATCACATTCTTTTCCTGTAGGCCACGAAACCTGCTGAAATAAGTCTTTGATAGTCATAAAACATATTCCAAGGATGTTGAAACAGCTGATACAATATTAATAACTTAGTTTCAGATCTCTATATCGTATCATATAATACAGCGGGTATATTAAATGTGTCAAAGAAATATGATTAGTTACATTCAGATCTCTGAACGTCTAGAAAGTACCAAAACCATCTAGAAATTGTCACATTATTTTCCTGTAAGCCGCGAAACCTGGCATAATAACATTAGCTGAGTTGCGTGTCTTTGATAGACACAAAACATATTCCAAGAATATGGAAACAGCCAATACAATATCATTCACAAAGTTTCAGATCTCTCTATCGTATCATGTAACATAGCGGGTATATTAAATGTGTCAAAGAAATGTGATTAGTTACATTCAGATCTCTAAACGTCTAGAAAGTACCAAAACAATCTAAAAATTGTCACATTATTTTCCTGTAACCCGCGAAACCTGGTATAATAACATTAACTGAATTGCATAAGTCTTTGATAGTCACAAAACATATTCCAAGGGTATTGAAACAGCTGATACAATATCATTCACAAGATTTCAGATCTCTATATCGTATCATATAATACAGTGGGTATATTAAATGGATCAAAGAAATGTGATTAATTACATTCAGATCTCTAAACATCTAGAAAGTACCAAAGCCATTTAGAAATTGTCACATTATTTTCCTGGAAGCCACGAAACCTACTATAATAACATTAGCTGAGTTGCATGTCTTTGATAGACACAAAACATATTCCAAGAATATGGAAACAGCTGATACAATATCATTCACAAAGTTTCAGATCTCTATATCATATAATGTAACACAGCGGGTATATTAAATGTGTTAAAGAAATGTGTTTAGCTAAATTCAGATCTCTAAACACCTAAAAAGTATTTTAAAATTTTTATAAAATGAATTATTTCTTTCAACTTCACATTTCCCAAGTCCATCTCTGCAAATATTTACCTAACAAATCGCAAAATAATATTTCCTCACACGTGACGTATATTAAAATTTCTTAATTTTCTATTTCCAGATCGACGAAATTTTCCAAATGGCCAACTCTGGCATACATGACAGATCTTCTTCCTGTTTCAAGCCGATAAATAAGATACTTCTCAAAGACTCTTCGTTTAGTATGAAGAATAAGTATCCAGCATCAGTCAGGGAAATATCAGCGATGTTGGTCCATGCGCGCAAGGAATCTCTTCAGGAATCTGAACCTATGCTCCCTCAGAGTCCCCACCAAAATGTTAATGTGTTACAAGAAAGCAAAGTGAATCGGCCAAGTAATTTAAATAAGAATAATAGTAGTCATCAGTGTGGCAGCTTTTTTGCGAAGTGCAATTGTAAAAATGAAGACAAGCAGACGGTTTTTAACACTTACTCTTATCCGGCACGATCCTACTCGATTCCAGTACCGCAAGATTTTCATGGTGAGAAGAGATTATCAAGTCCGGAAATAGGTAAGTTTTTCTTTATTAAAATGCGCCTTTTTCTATTATAAGTAAGTTAAGAAAAGTCTATCAATCTTTTTATTGATTATGTTTAAAATTTTTGTAAACATTTTTACAAAAAAATCATATTCTGGATTAGACATAAAACAAGTTGAAATAATTTTATATAGTTGGACTTGTGTATTTTAAACTTTCGTTTATTTATGTAGCTATTTTAAATAACTGAGTTAAAAACGTTTTTATCCAGACAATTTGCCGATCCAAGACATTTCCAATTAAACAATTTTTTTCTGTAAATAATTTTGCTTCTTCAAGTTTCTAAGATTTAAAATAATAAATTTTCATCCTTCACATTTTTTTTATGCTAAAATATGTTAAAATATAAATAGCCAGTGTTTCTTTTAACGAGAGAAAGCAAGTTTTTCACAATTTAATTATTCATATACTTTTTTTAGGTATAAAAGGCTTTAAAGATTTTTTTATACATAATTTAGAACATTGTTCCGTTCATTTAAAAAAAAATTGTTAAAATCTAGTGTTCCCTTTAGTACTTGGTGTAATAAATAGAAAATTAAATTTTTATAAAAAAAATTGTCTGAATCCGAAAAAAAGAACTGAAAAGTGAAAAATAACATACAAAATTTTATGTAAAATTGAAATTTTTATAGTCGGCGCTAAATTAACACCTGACAAAATGTGATTCAAAGATATTTTATCTGTTACTGCTTTTTTACTATACCTTGTATGTATCTCGTGTTAATAGTTATTTATTTCATTTAGTAATAATTTGGCGCTGACTTCAAAAATTTCAGTTTCATGTAAAAATCTATATTGTTATTTTTCGCTTTCTAGAGGTTTTTTAAAATTTTATTTTTTAATTTTTAGTTTTTAATTGAGTTGAGTTTCTAATCCCAAGTTGTAGACTACAACAAAAAATCTTTGATTCTCACAATTATCCAAATACCATTTTTGAAAGAAATTGTACCAAATAAATATTTGGTCTGCTATCTTCAATTTTAAAAAATTAATTTCAGATTCGAAACGGCCCCCAAAACCCCCAACACCGATATTGAAAAAATTGAGACATGTAAATTTTCTAGTCCGACATTTTTTATTTTGCAAATTACGTTTGAAAAAATTAATTTAAGATTCTTGATATACGCTCCAAGAACCCTCAAATATCAGTTTGGACAACCAAAGTTGTAAATCACCCTAAAATGAACCACCAAAACTTTTTTTTATTGGTAATATAGGCCCCAAAACCTTCTGATATCGATATTTAAGAACTTGAGAAGTAAATTTTTTAGTCCGATATATTTTATACCGCATATTGAATTTGTATACGCCTCAAGAACCACGCAATATCAATTTTAGACAAAATCAGGAAATGTTAAATTTTCAGTTTCTCATATTGTATCAACTTAATAGTTGTAAAAAATAACATTCATATTCGTAATACACTCGACCTCTAAAAGCCCCTAATATCAAATCTGAAAAAAATGCGAATAAGGTAAAATTTTCAACCTATCACACTGAATTTCAAAAAAATAATTTGAACGTCTTAAAATAATCTAAATCTTAACCCTTCAAAGCCCCCTAGTACCAATTTTGGATGAAATCTGGAAACTTAAAATTTCTATTGCATCTGACATATTAGATTTCCTTAAAATAATTTTATATTCGCTATTTACATCCTTAAAAACGATTCAGTCACACCTTTGAACAAAATCGAAGAATGTAATATTTTTAGTCCACTATATTGGATTTGCCATACTGAATCCTGAAAAAATACGTTTAAATTCATAATTTACACCCACAAAAACCCCCTATATCAGTTTTGGAGAAAATCGAATGATGTAAAATTTTTAGGACGCCAGATTGAGTTTTTCAAAAAATATCTTAAATTCGTAATTAACATGAACAAAAATCCTCCAGTACCGATTTTAGACAAAATCGAGAGTTGTAGAATTTTTTAATCCGCCATCTTGGATCCGCCATATTTAGTTTTTTTAAATAACTTCAGATTCGTAATTTGCGATCTCAAAAACTCCCTCATATCAATTTTGGAAAAAAACGGACAAAATTAATTTATATATATATATATATATATATATATATATATATATATATATATATATATATATTAGATACGCCATATTGATTTTTTTAAAATAATTTCAGACTCATTATGTGCGACTCCGAAAACTCCTCCATACCAATTCTGGAGAAAATCGGACAAAATTGATTTTTTTCGTCCGCCATATTGGATCCGCCATATTGAATTTTTTAAAAGTAATTTCAGATTCGTTGTGTACGACCGCGAAAATTCTCCCATACCAATTTTGAAGAATATCGGACAAAATTAATTGTTTTGGCCGCCATATTGTCAGCGCCATCTTGGATTTTACTGCACCAATCTCATCTAAAAAAATATGGGACCACCGCAGCATCTTCCTGACCATAACGTAAAAAATTTCACTTAAATCGGTACAGCCGTTCCAGAGTAATCGGTGTACATACATAAAAAAAATACATACGACGAATTGAGAACCTCCTTCTTTTAGAAGTCGGTTAAAAAATTAATTTCAGATTCGCAATCTATGTTTCCGAAAACACCCTAATACCAATTTTGAAAACATATGAATAACGTCAACTTTTCAACCCACTCTATAGCATCTGCCTTATTGAATCTTTTAAAAATATTTTTAAATTCGTAATTTACACCTTCAAAAACCCCTTATATCAATTTTGGACAAGTTCGAGAATCTGCCATATCGAATCTACAATACTGAGTTTTTGAAAAGTAATTTTAAATTCATAATCTACACTTTTAAAATCCCTTATACGAATTTTGGACGAAATTTAGAGAATTATTTAAGATTCGTTAAATTCGACCCCGAAAAAATCGCACAAAATTAATTTTTTGCTCCGCCATATTATCAGCGCCATCTTGGATTTCACTGAACCAAGTTTAGACAGAATAATATTGGACCATCGCAGTAACTTTTTGAACGTAATGCACTAAATTTCATTCAAATCGGTACAGCCGATACATCAAAAAATACATAGCGATCGAATTTAGGACCTCCTTCTTTGAAAAATCAGTTAAAAAATCCTTTAAAAAAATGAAAGAGAAACAAAGGGAGACAATAAAAAATAAATTAATAGATCTATATTGTTATTAACTTAATAATAATAAATTATTTACTTTATATGTTTGTTTTTTTTAAGAAAATTCTAGGCAGACTGGTAATTTTTCCATATGGATATTATATTTTTTGTACTCCATTTGTTTTTTCCCTTGTTTAGAACGCCATTATGCAATTTATAATATTTCCGAAAAATCTGCGATTGCAGTATAACACAGTCATTAATACATTTTTAAAAAAATACACAGAGACTTTATAAAGTTGGTTAAACAACAATTTTTGCAGTTTTTTCAAATTTTACCAATAAACTTGCCTAAAAATATTTTTACACAGAAGATGTTTATTAAAATATCTCCCTCCTATGAAAAGTTGTGCAGAACATTTATGGCGAAAAAACTTAAATCAAATTTTTTCAAAAACAAATTGACCCGCGTTCTAAAAAAGCGAAAATTAAAAACAATATCAATTCTTACATAGAGTTGAAATTTTAAAAGTTCGCGCGAAATTAATACATAAAAAAATGTGGTTGAAAAAAAAGATTGCAATAGATTTTATAACTGACTTTATTTGTGATTGATTTCTTAACGTAGCTTGTTTATAATAATTTTCAGTAGTTATTTGTTTCATTTAATTTGGTGCAGACCAAAAATTTCAATTCCATATAAAAATGTCTGTTGTTATTTTTCTGTTTTTAGCGTTTTTCTAGAAGGCAAACCAATTTTTTTATAAAGTTTCATTTTTTTATTTGAATTAAGTTCTAAGCTAGATGTGTAGTGTACCTCGCAATGTTTCCAAGGTAGGGAAAAATATCCATTTTAGACTAAGTTATTGTAAACTGCTCTATATTAACCAATAAAAAATTCTTTTATTCTGAGGATTCTCCTGAATAAATTTGGACCAAACAAAAATTTAGGTCGTTATAGTAAATCTACTATCTAAAATATTAGGAAATTAATTTTAGATTCATAATTTACACACAAGTTCGCCAATAAACCAATTTTGAAAAAACTTGAGACTTAGAAATTTTTTAATCCGATATATTTTATCTAGCATACTGAGTTTAAAGAAATGAATTTTATATCCGTAATGTACGCTTCTGAAATTTTAATTTTAAGAGAATCTGTAAATTTTAAATAGTATCTATTTTGGAATTTTGGACAAAATCGAAAAGATGTAAAATTTTTAATTCTCCATATTGTATCTGCCATATTAAATTTTAAGAAATTAAGTATAGATTCATAATCTTCGAAATCCCCTAATATTAATTTCGAAAAAAATTAAAAAGGTAGAATTTTTTCACATGATTTTAAGCTCCTATTCGAATCTTAACTTTCCAGTGATAGAACTGATATATGTGAAACTTTTAGTTAACCATATTGACATTTTCAATAGAAATTTAAAGTTCATTTTTTACGCTCTCAAAAACCTACCAATACTAATTTCAGACAAAATCTAGAGATATAAATTTTTTATTTCTCCATAATGGATATGCCAAATTGAATTTTTTAAAAATAATTTTAAATTCCTAATTTACCCCTCTAAAAACCCTAGGAACCGATTTTGGACAAAATTGAGAAATGTAAAACTTTTAGTCCTCCATATAGAATTTTTCAAAAATAATTCGTAATGTTTACCACCAATACCGATTTCAAATAAAATCTAGAGATGTCCGCCAAATTAAATTTTAGCCCCCTGAAATTGATTTTGAACAAAATCAAAAACTATCAAAAATTTTTTACGCCATATTAGATCCACCACGTTGAATCTTTTAATTTTGGCTTTGGTTTAAGAGAAATTAGATCAAATTAATTACTTGTCTGCCATATTATAAGCGCCATTTTGGTTTTTACTGAATCAGTTTTAACGAAAATGAAAAGTTACCACCAACTTTGTGAATATAACGTAAATAATTTCACTCAAATCCCAAATATTTCAGTATTATGTAGAAGAAACTCTCTGGAGATCCCGGAAATATATTTCTAGAATAAATATACAGAATTTAAAAAATCAAAAAAATTCTTTTGAGTAGAGTGAGAGGGGTGAGACAAGGATGTGTTCTCTCACCACTCCTTTTTAACCTCTACTCAGAGGAAATATTCGACAATGCCCTCGACAATGACACCGGTGGAATACGAGTTAACAGCATTCCACTGAACTATTTGCGCTACGCAGACGACACAGTACTTCTCGCCGAAAACATGCAAGACCTTCAGAATATGTTGAATAATGTCACCACAACTAGTCGAGAATATGGTCTGACACTTAATGTTAAGAAGACCAAATACATGATTGTCACCAAAACTGAGGTACCCAATGAACATCTGTATATCGAAGGGGAAAGGTTGGAAAGAGTCGAGAGATATGACTATTTGGGTACAAATGTCAACTGTTCCGTGGACTATTGTTCAGAAATAAAGATTCGCATTGAGAAGGCCCGTGCATCCTTTGTGAAGATCAAGAAGCTGCTCTGTAGTCGCGATCTGAGCCTGGACCTATGAATTCAGATGCTTAAATGTTATGTATTCCCAGTCCTATTGTATGGTGTAGAAGCTTGGACCCTTAACTTACATTGCGATCAGAAACTAGAAGCCTTCGAGATGTGGACCTACCATAGGATGCTGCGAATATCATGGATAGAACATGTGACCAACTTGGAGATTCTGAGAAGAATGAAGAAGGACGTAGAGATTCTATATGAAGTAAAAAACAGAAAATTGCAATATCTCAGCCACGTCATGAGAGGTCCAAGGTATAAGATTCTGCAACTCATAATCCAGGGAAAGATTGTGGGAAAAAGATCTGTTGGAAGAAGAAGAATATCCTGGCTTAGGAATTTGCGAGAATGGTTCAACGTCAAGTCATCTGATCTATTCAAGGCCGCAGCTTCCAAGGTCAGAATAGCAATGATGATAGCCAACCTCCGAAATGGAGAAGGTACATGAAGAAGAAGAAGAGATATTTTGATTCATTTTTCAGCGTATTATAAAGAATAATTACAAGAATGGAATGTTCAAATACATCCATGGGAAATTTATTTCCAAGAAATTGAAAAGTAGAAAAACAAAAACAAAACAACTGATCAGCAAACTTTACCAGACTTTTTGAATTATCTTTTTCACCAGAAATCTGACACTTTTATTTTTTGGAATTCCAAGTAAAAGTGTGTTTTAATCAGATAATATCAGAGCATCCAAAAATTTAGCAATCGATAACTGATAATCCTAATCGCAAAAATATTTTTTGAATTTTTGTAATATAAAAACAATACGGAATGAATTATTTTTAACCTCAATATAATAATTTTTTCCCACATTACCTCTTAAGATATAAAAGATTACAATTTAAATACAAAAGTAGAAGCCTTAAAAAAATATATTAGTAATAAAGTCGACTTAGTTAGGCAAATATTTGATGTATATGTACGTAAACACATAATCTGCTGAGTAAGAAGTTGTTAAATTTACAATACAAATATCATCATTATAATTGAAATAAATTAATCCCTAAAATAAAAATATTTACTAAATGAGAATAGCTGTATACAGAATTAATCCATACTTTCTTTTGAACTTGTCTGGTTATTCTTATTTAATTATGAAATTGCGGGGTTAATCTCTAAAAGAGCATGTTATATTTACCGTAAAAATTCACTTTACACAATATTTTCGATAACCATTTTGATAATCATGACGTATTAAAAAATCCTTTAAAGAAAAAGCTGGACTTCAATAAGAATTGCTTCAATTAAAACCCTATTCTTACTAAAACTTAAATCCGATCGCTTAAAATTACCCAAAATCAAATTAATTAATTTTATTTTCAGATCTCTCTGACATTAATGCAAAACAGCCAAATGTATGTCTTAAACCAAAAAGTCCAGCGGGAACACCTACACCTTCAACGGTTATAAAGGCCAACGTTTTCCTCAATCATCCGGAAATTACATTTCCGATTCCAGTAGAAGTGTCCAAAGAGGACTATCAAAATAATTCATTTCCATCTAATCTGTACCCAGAAATTAAACATAAGTTGGATTATCACAAGGCCACAGCTTTAGCTTACGAATCCCAAAAGGATTCCAGTCCCAAGACACGGGAGGACGAGGCGGAAAAGTTTTTTAAAGAATTCGGACTGTTTGGCCCAATGGGAAACGGAATTGGAGCCAATTTTAAGCGCTACTCGCGCGATTCAATTGAAGAAAATACTTTGAATCAGATTAGGAAAAACTCGAAGACCATAGATTTTAAATCAAATAGGAAGTTGTCAAATGTTAATTCGGAGGATTATGAGCACCTTAAGGTAAGATTTTTTATTAATGGATTTTTATTAAAAGGTCCGTTATGCTAAATAACTAAGTAGATAATTCTTCAAAAAGGAATTTTGTTATCATTTGAAAGAATAAGAAGAAGAATTAGTTATATTAAAAACTGGTCAACTGCTTAGTAGACACGTATTCTGCTAAAGTTCTGTAAAAGTTATTCGAGTTGTTAATTTTATCCGAAATTTCATGACAAGTCTTTGAGTAAAGTAAAAGGATGTACCAGGAAAATTTTATGAACACAAGTCGACGTTTTGCCGGAAAGTATGTTGAAATATGGGAAATTAAATTTTAAACGATTTTTCTTTCTATTTCATAAATTAGTAAACGTAACTGAAAATATTTACGAAATGCTGTTTTGTCAAAATTTTTCAGATTTTCAAAAAGACCAGTAAAATTTTAGATTTATGTCTAAAATACATCAAGATAGAATTTTACACAGATTAATCAAAGCGACAAAAGGTGTTCCCGCTAAAACTAAATTTCCTTAGGCATTGCACGAATAGTGGGTACTGCCATCAATTTTCGGTCGAACTCGGAATGAGTCGGATTATTTAATTGAACTAGAGTTGGATGATATAGCGATTTTTTGCTAACTAGTGGAACAGTAGTAACCATTTGTGAGTCGCCATTTTTAACGATGATTTTTCACTGCAGTAGCTTTTTCTCCCAATGTTAGTTTAGTTATGATGATAGAAATTAAAAATGAAAATAGTTCATTATCGTATTAAAAGAAAGACATAAAACAACATAAACAAAAAATGTTCTATTTGATTGTATAGCTTAGATAGATATGAGTTACTTATATCTACTAAACTTTTGGCCAAAAGTATATATATATATATATATATATATATATATATATATACATATATATATATATATATATATGTATATATGTATATATATCCTTTTTTACTTTGTCTTTTCTTGGGTTTAAGTCCTTTATTTAACAAAAAATCCGAACAGTTTGACGTTTCGCCCTTTATTTAAAACATTTTCAAATTTTTTTTTTGTTTTATTTATTTATTTTCCTAAAAATATTTTTTATATAATTAAAAACATTCATACAAGAATGTATATACAATTTTAGAAGACAAATAAACACTTTAAAACACTTCTATTAAAAAATATTTAATTTTACCAGTGCACACTTTGACATTTTGTTTATTTATTAAAAATAAAATGCAAACTTTACATCTTCTGTTTAGGTATTGAGGATACATGGAATTCGAGTGCGTTTTGTTTTTTTTAATAGTTTACAATGTACCAAAAAAAAAACGAAAAAACACAGACATTTAATTTTATTTTTAAGCGGATATTCAATTTTTGATATTTATTAACAGGATCGAATACTCACTCTTTTTATTTAAATTAGGCTGGTGTAAATGGGGCTCAAATTTCCTATATCCGTTCTGTCGTTAACAGTGTTTTTATCTTTTTTAATTTCCTTTATCTGCAATTTTTGGTAATTCATATCTTTGTTTTTAATTATGGTACTGTTATTATTGAAGGTATATTTTTCATCCTGTGTGTGTTTGTCGTATATTTATGGATATTTAATCTGTTCTTTAGTAATTGACTCGTCAACGCATACTTTTCATGTATCCTAAGTACCTAAATAGACAATGTAGAGTTTGTATTTTACTATTAATAAATAAACAAAATCTCAAGGTGTGTACTGGTAAAATTAAATATTTTTTAAAAGAAGTGTTTTAGAGTATTTGTTTGTTTTCTAAAATTGTATGTCTGTTCTCCAAGGGTAGCGAGGGAAGAATATCTTCATCAACAACATGGCTCCAATTGCTAGCATGCTCTCTTTAAGTAAACCATAGCATTTTTCAAAGTTAGGCTTTTTAAGGTATCTGCCATATTTTCTCCCATAGCCACACCATAACTTAACAAATGTCTATGCTATAACTTAGTCAATGTTAAAGCAATTTAGTCCACCGATTGAATAAGCGGTGTTATATTTGGCGCCATAAACGTAACAAATATGGCACCACAATATTATAATGAATAATATTGCGATTTCCATTGCTTTCTTTCGCTGGGTGTCTTTCCAGTAAATCCCAACAGACATGTAATATTGTTTATAGAGCAGCCAATAAGAGTTTGACGTTGGTTCATACTATCGATATGCTTATTTGTTCATACTATTGGATATATACAAAACATTAATTTAAATTACTCATATTACTGGGACGTTCACATGAGTGTCTTCCTGTTGATCTTATTAGTTAATGTTTAATCCTTTATTGCCGGTTATATTATTAGTAAAGGAGAGAAATAGATAACATAAACTAACCAGAAGGACAAAACGAGAAATAAACAATCAATAATAGCAAATTTTATTAAATGGCGATCCCGTCGCCCTGATTAGTATCAGGCGGACGGTGAACGCGCCAACCAATATGTTCTTTGCAGTTTTCCGCCAACTGAATGACGGTGATCGATATATCAACCAACTCTAAACTGAACCTAATCTTATTCCTTATTAGTTATACTACACTCTGTGTCATTTTATTTTGGCATTCGAAAACTTGAGAAAATATGACGTTTGTATATTTATTGTCAGAAATAATAAGGATAATAAGAAAAAAAAGTAATGTGATAGTATAGATTTAAAAAATTTAGTATTTATTTTACTTTTTATTACTGTAACAGCGATTCTTCCTAATTTTGACACTTTTTCCTAGTGTAATCTAGAGGATCGCGAGGCAAACAAGGTCACGAAAACTGGATCCTTCAACTTTAAAGATACCGCTAAAGCTGTCACATCGGATTAATCTGTGACAGCACCACAAGAGTTTCGCATTAAAACAGAAGAAACGCTTAGAAGATTAGTTCTTGAGGCATTTTAAAGTATAACGCTTGTAATGCTAAACAATTTTAACGATACTATTCACCTTTAAAGACTTTCGGCAATCTTTATAAACACCTTCTAAAACCTTTATTTCTTTTATTTTCATTAATTTTTTGTTTACTTATTTTTTATTGTTAATAGTTATTAGTTTGTAATTAAATGAACGTTTTATTATCATTATAAAATGCATTTCATTTATTAATATTCATATTAACATATGTACAATTTTTTTAAAATAATAAAAATTACGGGTCCGTACTTTTAAAATTTCTTCATAATGATCAAAAAAGATTCGAATCATAATTAAATAATAATGTGTAATACATCGTCAAATTCAGAATTAAAGAAGCTTTTAAAATTTTATGTAGGAATAACAACATCTTATTTAAAAAAATTAATATGATGACGATTTCTCGAAGATAAGACGTCAAATAAAAAATCGGTAATGTCAGATTTAAGTTCATTAAAAGTTGCTGTAAAAAAGGTTTATCGGTTTCGCTCTAACTTTAATTTTAATTCCAAATCCGAAAATTCTGTTTTTTTAATTAATTCAAATATTACAAGTCATATAAAATATTTCTTACCGTTGTATCGGTGGTTCTTAAATTCGACGACTTGTTTCCCATTTAACCCTATCAGTATCTATCACCGCGACAAAGATTCCCATACTGTCCCTCCTTGTCTTGCGCACCCTCTATATCTAGTGCTCAGTCAAATCAGTCGTGACGAAAAAGTAACAAGGAGTAAAACGAAGTAAAAAAATAATTTCGACTACTCAAAATTATTACGCTACCTTGATGCCCCCACTGCTAAGTTCAATCTCGAAAATTTACGATATTAAAACGTAAACATAGTCAGTGACTTTGGGCTTGGGCATAATAAAATTTTCTACTGATCATGGACAGGACCGAACTTCAAAAATTTGTTTGTCCTTGTTTTGGCAAAACGTAAGCATATGTTTTGTGTAACTCATTATACCAAATAAAATACAAAAACAACTAAATTAGTTACTTAAAATCCTTTAAATCCGTCTAAGGCTTAGTTTTACTATCGAAGGTAACATCAAGTGGTTGAATAAGCAACACTTTAAAGTTAACCATCAGTTTTCAAAACCAGGTGTTTCAAAAGAAATTGAAGGTTTGTTGCGTCAATTTTATTTGTCAATTTTGGTAATTGAATTTTATGGCAGTGGCTTTATTAAAATTTATTGTCATTTCAATCCAGAGAAGACTTATAATTCATAAAGCAAATCTGACTTCTTAAATTTTGGTCTTACAGTTTTATATTGATGCAGAAGCCAAAAAATATAAACACAATAAACCATGGATTAACAAAAAGCTCAAGCAATGTTATGCTATTTAATTTAATCATATTTCTTTGGTTAATCAAGTAATCACAAGATCGTCCAATGGTAAACTTAACTTTGCAGAAGGTACAAAATTTATATTTGACTTACCCACCGTCTTACCCATAGCATTTACCAAAAGTCACACCCATAAAATAAGACAACTATTGTAAAATAACACAAAACATAATAAACAACGATAAATGACTGAAGAAATGTTAGGTCTCATGGACGAAAGAACGAACATAGAGAAATATAAAAAGAAGCAAAAAGAGATCAGACAAAATATTCGTGCAGCTGAGGAGAGGTGTATTGGAGGCAAATATAGAAAAATGGAGGAACTAAAAAGAAAACATGATACTTTCAACATGTATAAAAAAGTTAGAGAAATTTCTGGATTGTTCAAAAGGAGGACTCCTAATATAGTAGGAGACACAACAGGTAAACCTTCTATTGATGAACAAGAAATCTTTAATGCTTTGAGTTCCTACATAACTGAATTATTTGAAGACCATGTACATGGAGCTAAAGGATGGGAAATTCTGAAGTCAGAGGTTCTTCATGGCATAGCACGTGCAAAATCCAGAAAAGCAACAGAGGATCCTGCATCATTTTCAAAAAAGTATGATCCGATGATTCCTCTTGCTCAAAGCTGTCATTTTTTGAGGATGCATCGGAAATTCTTGCAAGGCATATGAAATTTTGCTCCTTGGATTGGAGAATTTTACGTGTTGAAGTAGCCGTTGGGGTTAAAGTGAGCATTGTTACTAACGATGACTCTGTTTTGGCATTCATCATCAACTTGCAGTTCAGGGAGGCAGTAAATAAAGTTTCTTGGTTACACACACACGTCTGTGGTCAGTAGGCTGTACTTCTTTAATCAGTTAAATATTGTAAATTTGAAGGTGCAAATATTTTGTCAAAATTCATTGAAGTGTGCTGCTGTAGAAGTTTAATACCTTGGAGAGATGCCGAATGAAAGTGCTTGGTTAAACTGCTATACAAACACAACCACGATGTATTTAGATCAGATTATAAGCTGACGAGAAGTAAGATTTTTCTTATCTTACAAGTTAAAAGCGTTCACGTGCGATGTAAAATTTTCTCTATATATGGAATGAGTTTTCAGTATCCACATTCTTCCAGACTATAACGTCCCATTTTAATACATTTTCATATTTCAATTAAATAGCTACCAAATATGGCTGAGTCAACAATTGACAATCGCGCGAATCGAAATCCACGTTCTTATTAAAAAAGTCTTTTTGTTATAAAACTTATTATAGAAAAACATGGTAGAATTTTAACGGGGAAGACAAACATTTGTTGGAATTTTTATCGTTACTATGCACCTTGGCGGTACAGAACAAAAGCCTACGTGAGAGAAACAAATTATTGATCTATTTAATAAACTTACTTGATAGAATACTATTGATCTACTTGATTGAAAAATTATATGTATAAGTTTTAACTATCAGACAAAGTAACTTCAGAATAAGATATTATTTTAAGAGAAATGTTTACGATTATTTTAAAATAGAAAATGCATAGTAATATATAATGTGCGTTTCGACATAAATAGAACTTTTCCAGCGTTTCAAAGAACCAAAAAAAATTACACTAATTCCGATTATCTTTCAAATTAATATTAAATTATCTTCATGAGTAATGGGGACGTAAAATAAACCAAATAAAAACAAAGGATATGTATTTACGGGGTAAAGGTGAAGAACACTTGAAACTAGAAGACCAATTCCTTAATACTCCAAAGTAGGCAATTTTTTGAGTGAAATGGATACATAGAAAATGATATCTCTTAAATAAGACCGACTTCATTAAAATTGGATAAGGTAATTTAGAGTAACAGTATTTTTTAAACAACAATATTCCTTGGTTCCCCTAACTTTTAAAAAGGTTAGAACAAAAAATTGGATTGGAAGATTTAAAATATAGGTAATAGATATAGAAAACTTAAAAGAGCACTTACAACAATATTTGAATTTTTTAAGAAATTGTGTGTTTCTATTTTATATCATAAGATATGTTCTTATACGGCCTATTTAGAAGAATTATTTTATTTTCCCGAATACTCAGTGACAAATATTTTCCGAAAAACATTTGGAGTTCTCTAATTTAAATTATTTCTTCTTAAATTAAGTGTGCACTGTTATTTTGACGTTTCCAAAAACCTTAAAATTTTCGATAATTTGTTTAATAGCATATAGTGATGGCTTCTCTTTTTGCGGATATGGAGTGGTAAATGTATCACGTGTTCTTGATATAAATTTATCACATTATCCATAAATAATAAATACGAGGATGGTTTGATAAGTTCTCGGCCTGAAACAGAGAGGGCGCTAGTAGGATCAAATAACTAGAATATTTTGTAAGCATTAACCTTTAGATGAAGCCCTGCAAAGTTTGAAATGTTTGCGTTCAGTTGATTGTGGCGATCGAGTGAACACATAAGGTTAGATATTTTGTGAAAGATGGATAAAATTGAAGTTCGAGCGGTTATAAAGTACTTTGTTTTAAAGGGCTTAACTCCTGCGGACATTAAAAATGAGTTAGATTCTACTTTAAAGGATTCTTCTCCTTCGTTTTCGACAGTAAAAAAATGGGCTGCTGAATTTAATCGTGGTCGTACATCAATTCAAGGTAATGAGAGCTCAGGACGCCCAAAAACCGCTACAACTGACGAAATTGTCACAAAAATTCACAATGTCATAATTCATGACCGCCAACTGAAAGTACGAGAGCTTTCTGGTATAACAAGCATCTCGACAGATCGTGTTCACTACATTTTACATGATGTTCTTGGCATGAAAAAGCTTTCTGCGCGATGGGTGCCGCGTTTGTTAACAGTCGACCAAAAACGCCTTCAAATGAACACTTCGCAAGAGTGTTTAGACTTATTCAGACGCAATCTTCGACGTTTTATAACTGTAGATGAAACATGGATTCACCATTACATGCCAGAGACAAAGTAACAGACTAAACAGTGGATGGGGGCAGGTGAAAGTGCGCCAAAAAAAAAGCAAAAACGGTTCCGACTGCAGGAAAAGTCATGGCAACAGTTTTTTGGGATTCACATGGCGTGGTGATTATAGACTATTTAGAACAAGACAAGACCATCACCAGGGAGTATTACGCTGCACTACTGAACCATTTGCAGCGTGTGATTAAAGCCAAAAAAATGCTCTTTCATCAGGATAACGCGTCTGCATACAAATCTATGGTTGTTGCTGCAAAACTCCATGACCTACGTTCCGAAGTGTTTCCACATGCACCATATTCACCGGATCTGGCTCCCAGCGATTACTTTTTATTCCTAAACTTGAAAAAATGGCTCGTTGGAAGAAAATTCCCTTCAAATAACGAGGTCAGAGCAGCGACAACTGCTTCTTTTGCAGAGTTGGACAAAACGCATTATACTACGGGTATTAAAATGTTAGAACATCCTTGGTCTAAGTGTATTGAAGTACAAGGGGACTATGTTGAAAAATAAATGAAAACATTTTCAAAAATCTTCTGTTTTCTTTATCAGGCCGAGAACTTATTGAACCATTCTCGTAAGTTTAAATAATTTCTTTGTATAATTAAGCACCCGACATGTTTTTAATAATTTTCAGATGGTAAGTGACAGCTTCATACATTTCATTAGAATTTGATCATTTTTCAATACCATCATAGCCAGCTATGAGTAGAACTAAGATTATAAATGAATAAAAATTCTCAGCAAAATCGTCATATAAAAATATTAAATTGGCAATATTTTCGAAATTAAAATTTTTCGGCATAGACAACTTTACACAAACTTACCCTTATTTTTAATACTAAATGAGATAACATTAGAAAATTTGAGGAATTTCATTTGAAAACAATTTACTTTTGATGATTCTTTCAATTTAAATTTTGTCTTATTTTTTAAACACCCTGTATTATTCGTTATCAAAATATTATAAAAATATAATAAAATAGACCTTTTTCAACAAGGAATTCAACCCAAATTATATAAAGGGCGTCCTTAAAGGAAAAACTGATAATTATTTTACGGTCTGTAAACATCATTTTTGATATAAAAACTTAAATATGTCAAAAACGCTTGGACTTACATAAAGGACATGATAAACAAAGTGAACCTAGAATCTTGTGCAAAATCTAACAATGCAATTAATATATCGTCTTATTTTTTCGTCCCAACTTAAATCAGCCGCTGATTTATTTTTATTAATGGCATTTTCGCTTTTGTTACTAGACGAAAAAATCTTTCTGTTATACTATCTAGTTATATATAAATATTTACATTTTCATGGTCATCTCCCAGAAGGATAATGTTATAAACTTTTCTCCTGAACATCTATCGGCCGCTGATTTATTTTCATTAATGGTATTTTTACTTTTGTTAATAGGCAATAGTTGCCAGACTAAAAAAGGATATAAGTGAATTAGAGATGACCTACAGTGCTTGTCAAGTAGAACTACATGAAACAAAAAACTTATTAAGCAGTAAAGAAAATGAAGTTTTGAAGTTGCAGAGGGAGGTGCATAAGTTAAAGGTAAGTGATGTTTTTTACCTATTTACGCTCAAGGATAAAATATTATTGAATGTTTAAAAATTTTCATAATTCATTTTTGAAAATGTAAATTAATCAGGTTATTTAAATACTTTATACTAGGAAGAACAGTTTATGTTATAGCTTTTGAATGAACAATAATGAATTTCTATGAGAAGAAAAGAATATATATTAGTCTTTTGATTAAAATAAGGACCTTCTCTACATATACTCCAGTCATTTGGTAGTTATACCTGGAAAGTTTTCCGAGAGTTTTGAAAATTGGTAATTTTATAGATTTTGATGTGCTCTTTTCGAATTTCGACTTTGTCACCTCGTATCTCTGCCGCTTGCGCCGCCATATTGGAAAAATGGCGCCTAATAACAGTTTTTTTACAATATCTCCTTTCCGACGCATTTTAAGACAAAAATATTTATATACAAAATTAAACTAGAGAAAATGTTGTACAATTTATGTCTTTACAATTTTTTTTTGTAAAATCAATAGTTTTTGGCGTACGAGCGCCGCAAAGTACATTTCAATATGCGTTTTGGAAAAAAACTCATTTCCACACCACCTTGAGGTAGAGTAAGCGGCGCGTTTTTTTTTTCGTGGTGTCCCCTGGAGACCTAATCCACATGTGATGCACACTTTCGAAATTTAGCACAATCTCCTTCGCTTTGCTGTTCCTAATGGACCAGGCGTTGCGAGTTCGTCTTGGGCACCGATTGAGACGTCGCAGACCGAAATTTCATCCACATCATCTGCGATGGATATAGCCACAATAAATCTGAAACGGATGGCATAACTACTTCCGAAGCCGCACGAATGCTACCGAGGTTTTGAATCTTTATTGTTTTTAAGTCCGTATCGTTTTTTTTTCACAAATGTTTTTAATGCAATGGTACCTAAACTACCAACGACTCTTGCAGACGGCATTTGCTTTAATCGTGGAATAATTTGATCAAGAGCGATAACAGTTGGAGGTGTTACACAATGGATACCGCCCATGGCATGAAAAGTGTTATTACCATCTAATGTCTGCGTATTGAAATCAGCGTTGTCAAAAATAAATTGAGAAAATGCTTTATCATCGATATTCAACGGTGCGCGCATAATAGCTGAAACTTCGAACAACATTGCTTCGGTGTATGAAGAGCAAAATCCAAGAGATGATAATACATCTATTAAACGCCGAGATCCATACTTATAAAATAAAAATGCAGCTAGTCCGATCTGTAATGATGATATAAAAGATTTCGGCCTCGCTGCTGCAATTATAGAATGGGCGAGAGAAATATTTTTTTTTCTTCCATTTTTCAAAAGGCGCTCGTTTGTTTCTTAAAATCGCTCCATCGAGGAAAACGCGTAAAGTTTCAGGTATATCTGACTCAAAGTCTTGAAAAAAATTATCTGATGGAGGATAATGTTTTGTCTCATAGACCGTAGAGCGAATATCCTCTATAACAATGTCTGCTGCTGTTTTTACAATACGCCGACCTTCTTCTGCATTGTCATTACTTTTTTGATTGTACCAGACTTCCGTTAATAACTTAAACCCTGTATTTCGGAAACAAACCACCGGAGCCTTATTGGCAGTGACGGCAATTAAAATATCATCACCGTATTTTTTGAGGAGTTGTGCTTTCACTATTTTTATGTGTGGACGGTAATCACCTTCAATTATGGCTATCAATTCTTCCAGAGAAAACTGACACTCATCGGAGTTCTGCTCAAGATAAGAATAGGTGAACTGCATTGCAGTATCGATCTCATTTGCATACGGATCTTTTTTATATCTTCAGCTGGTGGTGCTTGATACAATTTTTTCATGCAGGAATTGTGGTACTGTGCATCGGCTGCGACCAAATCATTCACATGCTCAAGACGTTCAACAATTGCTCGGCCCCAATCATCATTACGAGCTTTAGCAAGTTCTGAAATACTATTTTTCATTGATAATTTCAGCACACTATATACAACATTACGCTTGCACAGCCGCGTCTGTTTTTGTTTTGCTAAAAACTCTGCTGTTATCTCATCAGCTCATAAAAAACAATGGTCTTTGAATGAGAATGTTGGGTGCGAGGATTGCAGTAGTGGTTGAGGTGTCGTGAAATCGCTTCCTCTACGCAATGATGCAGCGATTAACTTTTCATTATTATATCGTTTTCGATATACATCATGAACCACTATCCATTTTAAACCCGCCAAAAGTTCAACTTTATTATCTTTTCTTTGAACACTTGACTGACGAAAAGTCTCCAATCCTTTTTCCTTCACTTCAATTGTTTCACTTTCTAATAATAGATTATTACAAATAAAACAATTTACTTTATCAGAAGCCATGGCTCTATAAACACAAACAACACTGTAAGACGATAGACGTATACTGATGATCAGACTAAACTAAATACTTTCACTTAAGTTCTACCACCAGATGTTTCGTTTAAGGTCGAGAGAGGGACCCGATGCAAAGGCGACGCATTACCCTTATACCTGTTTTTTTAATACCTGCGACAATAGTAAAATATTTTGGAGAAATATACGAAAAAAACGTGGTGGTGTAGATGAATAATACTTTGCGGACGCCAAAACTATTGATTTTACAAAAAAAATTGTTAATACATAAATTATAGGAAATTTTTTCCAGTTTAATTTTTTATATAAATGTTTTTGTCGTAAAATGCGTCGGAAAGGAGATATTGTAAAAAAACTGTTATTAGGCGCCATTTTTCCAATATGGCGGCGCGAGCGGCGAAGATACGAGGTGGCAAAGTCGAAATTCGGATAGAGCACATCGAAATCTATAAAATTACCAATTTCCAAAACTCCCGGAAAACTTTCCAGGTAACCCCTTTTTTTTGACCAAATGACTGGGCTAATACTAACAAGGAAGGTACTTGAATTTTGCGGTTTAGATTTTGATGAGATAGAGACACGTATTTTTTTATCGACAGAGAGTGCAAGAGCTACAATTTGTGATATTTCAGTGTCTAACTAATGGCATCCTGTTGTTTTCGATAGAAAAAGAAGTAGACGTGAATCACTGTTACTCACTTATAACTAACCATGTAACCATGGAAAATAAATTTATGTAAAAATGTTAGAACTCGAATAATATTTCATATCAAATGAACGAAAATAGTAAATATGTCAATCTCTATGATAAAAAATGTTATTTTCTATGTTATTTATTACTTATCTCCACATTTTGTTATTGTGTCAGGGTCTCCTATGTCATGTCTATATCAGGGATAAGGAAGGAAATGTCAGGACATTTAGCAGGAAGATGCGTTCTTGCTCAATGAATTGAATAACGAACGGTGCCCCATTCAAATCACCCTAGTTACAGGAAATTAAAATTCTTTATTGGCTAGAAAAGCTTTTGTATGGTTTAATTAAAAATACGTTAATTTACTGGCGAAATAATATTTAATTATTTTATATTTCGTTTAAGTTATAAAAATATGAAATATAGAAAGGTTTTACAAACATACAAAAGATTAAGGAAAAGTAACAAAATGCCATAAATAATAAAAATTAAGAAAATATACAGGGCGTCCCTAAAAGGTCTGCGCCAATTCCTAAGGTTAAAATAAGAGGATCTAGCTAAAATTGCTAATATAGGTGATAAAGTTCGAAGAAGGGATTTGGAGCAAGTCTTTGTTCCTTACGGCGAACTTAAAGAAGTCTGGGTAAGTAATAGTATCTCCAGTTTTGGATTTGCTGTTTACGAAGATAAAAAAAAAAGGATCCTGCAATTGCCGTCAAGGCTTGCGATGGAGTTGAAGTATGCATTTGTCGCCTTAGAGAGACTTATGTCAGACCAAGAAGAAGGGGCCAGGGTCGCTGGTACTATTCAAATAACATGCGTTGTTACCAGTGCGAATACAATGGTCACTTTTACTGAGATTGCCTGGAAATTAATGCTAGTGGAGGCAATGACAGAAGGCGCCGCTACGGAAGAGACAAAAGGAGTGCTCGCGACGGCCGTGGAGAATAGGACGAGAGGGACCGTAACCGAGAAAGGAGCTACGGAAGAAGAACGTTCTACAGGTCATCCTCAAGAAGGTACGTCGAGAGGGACTGAGACCGTGAAACAGACTACGAAAGAAGAACGTCTTATATGTCATCCTCGAGAAGGTACGTCAAGCGAAAAGGACTACGGAGAAGAATATCCTAAAGATCATCATCGAGAAGGTACGGCGACATCTAAGAATAAGAAACGATAGAATGAAGCCAGTACTAGTGGATTCATGATTAGTGAAAAAAAGTATGGTTGTACAGTTCGAAAAGAATCAAAGGGTGTTCATCAAAGCTTTAGAACTCATGGGAAGGGCCACACAATGTGGTGGTCCGAGTAAACAATCTGGTGTACCGAATTCAGAAAAGCCCTCACGCGAAGATGAAAGTCGTGCATCTTGACAAATTTGTACATTATCAAGATCAAGAAGGTTGATCGGGACGATCAGTATTTGGAAGAGTGCAATATAACGAACTTTATAGCAGTATACACATCATAGTAGCAGTCTATGTTTCTATTTTGTAGGGTTTTAGATTTATTTTCTACGAGTTCATAATTTATTTAATTAATTTTACCTTTTGGTAATTTCCTCAGGAGACGTCTATGAAAAGAAGATCTAGAACCTTTGAAAAAATTCTATTTTCTTATTTTTAACATGAAACGCCTATTTAGGAAGGTCTAGAATCGTCAAATTACTCATTTTTCTTATTTTTACTACACCATGTAGTATGAAAATCCTTCTAGAAAGATATTGAAGCTTCTGATATCCGGAAAAGGATATATATAAAGGATCCAGATCGGCTTTTATGAACCGTTCAGTTTGAGAAGTAGTTTGGCAAGTTGTCAGAATTGAAATTTTAATAAAACGTTATTAAATAATAGGGTGCATTTAAAGACCGGCCATCGTGACTTTGACAACAATTTCTGCTTTGATCGAGATGAAAATTAACCAAAAATATAGTAGGCACGTGATTAGCATTATCTGCCAAATTTTAGTTTTTTTCCATAAAAAAAAATCAAAAGTGGAATTATATCTCAAACTATCGAAAAAAGTTATTAGAAAAGTTTTTCTAAATGCAATTTTTAGTCCATATTTCAGCTGTATAAGATAACTTGGATTTTATGCCAATTTTATTGTAAACTACACCACTGTTGTAAAATAAGACTCAATGCAATCTACATAAAACTTCTTAGGTTTGACAATGCGTCATTCCAGACATATTTTATTTAAAATAGCGCCATACTAAATGTGTGTTTTTCTACAAAATCCAAGCAGGGCTATTAAAATTTGGTCACTGGGATGCAAAGTTCATTTGTTTTGAACCCTGTATAAGGTAACTTCATAAAATAACTATTTTTGAAAACGTATTTTGTATCTACGCGTTGTTGTGGCACACATATAATCCATTAAATTATTATATATTAAAATATTTAATATTGTTAAAAAAGTGTTTGGTAAAGAATATTGGAGAGTATAAATTAAGCACAAACCAACATAAAATTTTTCTTTTTATGTATTTCACATCCGAGCATAATTTCTATTAAATAAGTAACTTACGAAGTTCTAAACTGATAACATCTTTAACAACTTTTAATAATCATTTTACTTATTTTAAATCATAATAATCAATAATTTTAACTTAATTAAAAGCTAACCGATCCACAATATTTCTGGTTAACCTGTCTTTTGATAACACAAATAGACTCGATGGTTTTCCCACAATTATGTAGTTGATAAATCAGCAATACACGTGGATATGAAATAAATCGTAGCATCAATGGAAAGTTTAAAATCAAAACATCTATTTGATGCCTATATAACAAAAGTTGTTGACGGGTTATACCAAATAAATAACTTACACTGCCATCTGTTGGAAAAATATTGAGATTATTAATTAAGATAAAAACTATCCTATCTTTTAAGTTGGACCAGATTACACACAGTGTGCTAAATTTCATTTAAATCGCTTAAGTAGTTTCGGAGTTTAACGCGGACCAACATCGTGACACGGAATTTTTATGTATTAACATACAAATAAATGCGTTTACAGTATTAATGCAATAATCAGCTGAAGCTAAATGGATTATATGCACTAGGTGAGCGCCTGTAAGTAGACATCCAATTCCCTTCATACACCGCGGCCCTGACGTTATAATAGATGAAATGCTATTTGTTTATAGAGTTAAAAAACAAAGATGTTGCATTAATCCCAGCTTGTAATTCTTAATTTGAACTGTTAATTGCTAGGCGCCAAATTTGAAAAAAAAGTTAATCGTATTAAAAAGTGGCAAAAAATGCCATTTTTCAAATGTTTAATGATTTTTAAATCCAAAACCATGCGTTTGACGGAAAAATCACAAGAGGCACTTTTTGATCAGAGCAAATTGCTTAGAACAAATTACCTAACCATTTGTTGGGAACCCACCCTCAATACTCCTCATCAGGAGATCAAAATAGACCCAAAAAAGTTTGGTGGAGATAAGTTTCTTCATCGGCTACAAAAACGCACTGGGCTCCCCAACTAATTTCATTACTCACATCTCAGAACATAATGAATAATTGATCACACATGTAAAAATGTTTATTTTTGATAAGAAAAATAGTAACAAAAAATTATCAGTATATTTTCAGATGCAAACATACATGAATAAGTTGAATATACGATTATATTATGTCCAAATTATATTCATC
The DNA here is from genome assembly GCA_034092305.1 of Diaprepes abbreviatus. Taxonomy (NCBI): domain Eukaryota; kingdom Metazoa; phylum Arthropoda; class Insecta; order Coleoptera; family Curculionidae; genus Diaprepes; species Diaprepes abbreviatus. Next base: position 10,041,190 of record JASJET010000129.1, read on the forward strand.
TTATTTACTAGTTTGATAGAAAAGCTAATCTAGTCAATATAATCAATCAAATTTAATAAAAATAAGTTAATGAAAAATATGTTTTTCTTCCATCTAGAAAGAAATTATTTTTATCTTGGAAAATTTCTTATTTGACTTTTGATGTATTTGTGTTATATTAGTACCAAATGATTTATATCATTGAAATCCTAACGTCTAATGTAAATATTGTTGCTAAATTAAATTTTTATTTTACACAAAACAAAAATAGTTGAATGGATGAGATAAAAAAATATAGCATCAAAGATTTTAAGTTATATATTTTTTTAAAATATTACAATTTACATAAGTAATTAACGTTAGTTCAAAATAAAATGTTCAGAAGCACACAGGATATCAAATTTTAAACTAATATTTTTAGTTTATTTTATACGGGTTGTCCGGGAACGTGTGGGAAATCTGAAAATAAAACACGTGAAAGGAATAATTCAAGTTCATATAAACTTTTTTCGTATAGGACTCCTCTTCGGAGATATAGGCTCCCAAAGAAGTGCAATGGAATCAATTTTTTACATATAATTTTTGAACCACCAGGTACATTTCATTTTTTTTAATGTGATGTATACCAGGTAAGACCTTTCAAATTACTATCCAAGAAAATGTTGTGAATTACTCACAGCTGCAGAGACAGATTAGCTGTGACACTCATGACCCTATTTTTTTTACGCCCTGTACAATGAGAACTTTGGACAACGTTTTTTACATACCTTTAACTATTGATCAAAAATTAAATTCTCTTCATTCATGTCGCTAATCCTAACCGTTTTCCAAAAAACGTCATTTTATTTACATCATGTATTTGGCATATTTCGATAAAAGATACATCTTTGTTCCTATCAAATGTTGAATCTTCAACTTTATGATAAAAAAAATTCGATGCAAAATTAGAGTTTACCTCTATAGTTAAAAACGTCTAATTCTGTGAATTGTAGTTCGACCTAGGTTCACAAAAAATTAATATTCTGCATTTTATAACTTGTCAACTTTCACATCGCTGACACACTGATTTCCTACTTGGATATCAATTTACTGATTTTTGAATTTCGTGGTGAAATTAATTGTGAAATAATTCGAAATATGGAATACACGTTTATTGAGTATGTCGATATGCATCTGATGTATGGTCTTGCATCTTGCAATGCTTTGGAAGCAAGGAGGTTATATCACGACAGATATCCTAATCGTACTCTTCCAGATCAGTAAACATTTCAACGAGTTGACCAACGTCTATGTGAGAATGGTGGGTGATTCCATTTAATAAGGTAATTTTATTAAATTTCTTCCTAATTTTAAGAAATTTTGAGAATTAAGTATTGATGCTGATCGGGGAAGAACAGTACGTTCACGGCAATTAAAGGAAAATATTTTAAATGCTGTAGATGACATTCCCTTAACGAGCACTCGAAAATTATCAACGCAGTTTAATACGTCGAAACAATAATCCATGAAGTTCTTCAAGAACAGCTATTATATTCAAATCACTTGAAAAAATAGTAGGAACTGATTCCATTCTCCGTAGAATACAGTTTGCAAACTGGCTATTGGATAAGCAACGAAATAATGTCAACTTCATTAGCACTATTCTCTTCTCGGATGAAGCAGGGTTTACCAAAAATGGTATCATAAATTTACACAACTCACATGTATGGGCTGAAAAAAATCCTCATTCAACCATTGTTTCACATCATCAACATCAGTTCCAATCAATTAACGTCTGGTCAGGAATCATTGGAAATTTTTTGATTGGATTACCGGCACGACTGAATGGAGAACTTTATTTGGAGTTCCTCCAGAACGCTTTTCAGGTTTTAGTAGAGCACTTGCCACTTGAAACCCGCCGAAACATGTAGTGTACTATATGCACGATGGGTCACGCATAACATCTATCCAAACCGTTGGATAGGTAGAGGAAGACATATTGCCTAGCCTCCTCGGGTCGGGAGGTCCTATTGGTTAAATTAAAGGCAGAACACAGTTTTATTAATTATCATTTAATTATTCAGACTAAAACATTAATAAAGAACGGAGAATTAAAAACAACTTGTATATTCTGACACATTAAAATCAGAGAGCGATAGTGACGACATCTATTAACTCGCAACTAAAGTTTGACTATTATTTGAGTTTATATTATAACTGTAAATAGACAGCTAATCTAAGTTCTGAACGTAACATCTAGATGTCGCAGCAAACATGACTGGATTATAATAATGTAAAACTAACATAACGCCGTTGAATTTTTACCTGTGAGGACAGCTCAAAACCTTGGCGTATTCCACTCCTGTCAATAGTAGGGAGGAACTTCTACAGAGAATCACGTTTCATTGTGTTCAAGTGAGGAACAATGCTGAGTTAATGTATTGAAACTATGTTAATAGGGGAAAATTCCTCTTTTTCATAATCAATCCGACTATTAGGGGACTAACAGTATAAATAAAATGACGTTTTTTCAAAAACGGTTAGGATTAGCGACATGAATGAAGGGTACTTGAATTTTAGTCAATAGTTAAAGGTTTATAAAAAACGTTGTCCAAAGTTCTTATCATTTAGGGCGTTAAAAAAATGGGGTCATGAGTGTCACTGCTAGTCCGTCCCTGCAGCTGTGAGTAATTCATAACACTTTCTCGGATAGTGATCTGCAGAGTCTTACCTGGTATACATAATATTAAGAAAAATTTAAATATAACTGTGGGTTCAATAATTATGTGTAAAAACTGGATTCCATAGTAGCTCTTTGAGAGCCCATACCTCCTAAAAGGAAGCCTATAATAAAAAAATATATATGAACTTGTAGTATCCCTTTCACATGTTTTTTTCATGTCCGAGAGATTTCCCCCATTTTTCCGAAAACCCTGTATAACTCAGTAGGCTATTGACTCTGAATTTGGGTAAGAAACTAAAACATTAAAATGTTTTCATTGTTGTATATGATCAATTGATCTCCAAATATGACAAAGTCACAAAGTTTCACCAAATTAGGGTCTGCATTTTTGAGATTAAGGTAGATTTGTCCATTTTTCAGTTTTTTTTTTAGTTTTACTCGAACATTATGCATTTATCGTAGATATATATCTATAGAAAAGTTGTAGATAATGAAATTTCCTTTCGAAATGGTACCTCACAATCTCCGAAAAAGTCTACACCCCAAACAAAAGTAGGCTTTTGTTCCTTTTATCCACAGGTTTATCTTCTTCAGTGCTGCCGCTAGATATTCAGCTCCATATTTGGGTAAATTTAAATCTCATATAAGGTCATTGGACTCTTCTTAGTTGAAAGTTTAAGGGGCTTTTCTCTTACATGCTGGCAAGTATTCGTCTTCCTCGATATCATCTTCCCTTTCTTCTTCAGAGAATTCCTTCAACTTGCATTTTTGCCTCCTCGTGAGAACGGTTCACATTTATAGGTTCGAAAACAACAGTGTTATTCACTACTACTATTTTTTCTGGTTCCACTGGTGAAACCTGTGATGCCGGTCATACAAAAATAGCAGTTTTCTCGGCATGACGGTGCAGACGGTATCATCAGCTTCGTAGATCTCAGGTGCTTTCCTGTTGGCTCCCGGTTTATGTCCTGGTTGTTAATTCTAATACCAAGGCAACCACTGTAAATATATTCCAGTTTGTTGCATAAAGGCCTTCGATATTTCACTTCTTCGAATTCACCACAAACAGAACAAAACAAATCAGAACTTTTATTACATTTATGTGGATGATTTCTTGTAGCATTATACTCTACAATGGCCAATTACTCATCACTGTAGAGCAACAGTCGCTTAATGACGACGCTTACGGGACCGCTTTCTCGGCCTGATCAGCCGCTGATATTAAGGTTCCAAGTCCCTGAATCGTAAAGCACTTATTGCTTATACCTTCCGTGATGACATGAACGCCCTCCACCCAGGAACTCTGCTTGATGGATCTGTTGCCCACCGTCATTATGTGAAGGTGCCCTGGTTAGAGGCACAAGCAATCAGTCCTTTTTAAAGTGCAAAGTTGTCATCAAACGGTACACTACAAATGACGTACTGACAACGTAGTAAGCAATATACATACCATATGTCAATGGTCTTTCTTACTCGGTATTGTAGAATATTAGGAATGCAAATATATCTGCAAATGATCTCGACTATATTGGCATTCCTAATATCATATACTATAAAGACACGAGTATTTCAAAAACTCTGAGTGTTCTATTCTGTTTTTGTAGAAAATTCTAAATTTCCAATTGATTTAAATGCATTACTTATGATTGAATTTCTGATTTGTTTTGATTTGTTTGTGATGAATTCGAAGTAGTATAACATACTACATACCATGAATTTTCTCACGCTCATTAATGTGGTTTTTCAACATATTCCGCTATTTTTAGCTATTTTTTTCGATTTTCGCTAAATTTTGAGAGATTCGATTTCAGCGCATCGAAATAGATTTTGCATTTTGTAGACATGCAAACTTAAAATACAAAACTCATTTAGCATGTTTTTTAAATGGGGCGCCTTATCTAACTTAATTTAATACAAACATATTAATCTTCTACAACTTTTATATAAAATATTTTTCTTACCTGTGTTATGAAGGAACTATTAGAATTTGCCAAATTCCTAAGCCACCCTGTATATATAAATAAGGAAAGTAAATACGCAAATCATCTTATTTACATTTTATAGTAGTAATTATAGTGGTTTGATATGTCAATATAATAATATCGCTTTGGGATTTTTATTTGGCAAAAACAAGTCCTAGAAAATTAATTTCTTAGTATTCCTAATATATATGGTAAAAGTAAAGAGTACTCATGTGGGAAATCGTACTAATGAATCCTATTCTCTTGTTAAACAAACACAGCAGAATAAAAATATTTAGCTAGGCCCTAAAACGGCAAAGAATGATTTCTTTGGTTACAAGTAAATGTTAATTTTTTCATAAATATTTTAATTCCTGGTTAAACTCTAGCGCACCAACTTAAGAATTTTCAGTTATCTAGAAAGCCTATCTATGACAAGTTTTAGGTCTCAAATTAGAAAATTGAATAATTTATCAATATTTTCCATAATCTATGCATTTATGCACGTTGAAAAATTATAAAATTTACCTTCACCATTTTGTCAAGAAATTATTACCACTCTTGTAAGATGAAAATAAATGAATTTGTTTAAATCATTATTTACTCTATTTCTTCTTTCAATTTAGAGCGTTCTACATCAAACAACTTCACGTCAAGTGAGCGAAGACATTCTCACAAGTATACAAGAACAACATGCTATGGCCTCTGTTGGCCCACAGGGTCAACAAACAACGCACAACGACAATGCACATCACAAAAAACAGGGGGTGTCAGCTGAATCCAGTGAAATGGTTGTTCAGGCTAGTGATATTAGAATCACAAAATATGAGAAAGATTTTAGGTAAGAATATTTCTGATTTTGAATTCCTATTTTGAGGAAGTGCTTTTTTGGATGTACCAAACCTATGAGTGAAAAAAGTAAGAATTTCTAATAATTAAGACAATTTAATTTTTTAGATCAAAACAACTTATCAAAGATGCAATCATGGACAATGCCTTCCTCAAAAATCTGGACACATCTCAGATTAGAGAAATCGTAGATTCAATGGAACCGAAAGGCTTTCCAGCAGGTTCCTACGTTCTGCGGCAAGGTCAAGCAGGTATTCATCTTTGTGTATCTGCTGAAGGAGACTTTGAAGTTATTCAAGATGATAAAATTCTGGGACATATGGGGCCTGGAAAAGCTTTTGGAGAACTAGCTATATTATATAATTGTACCAGAACGGCGTCAATTAGAGGTAAGATATATCTTATTTTGATGGACAGGCGTAAACGCTTGTTTTTTCTGCTTTTTAATAATGTTATCAGCCTTCATTTTGCTTCAACAATACAGCCTTGTAAGTTTAATGTGTTTACCGTTGTGCGTTGGTATATGTAAATAGGTTTATTTTTGTTGCTAATTGCAACAATTAGATTTTTGTGGTTACCAACTTCCTGTAGAACTCAAAAATAAAGTGGAAAGTTGTTTCTGTGTCCTCTTCACATAATTTACAATTAGTTTGCCCCTGTGCATTCCCAATCAGATGCTTACACTTTATTAGGGATTAATAAACGATTTAGGGACCTGTCTTCTTTGATTTAGTTCCTGCCGAAATTCAGTATTTCAGTACTTATTCCTTTGAATGGAGTACCGAGCATTGTTTTATGATCTTTTTGCCTCGGAATTTATGACCGCTGTTGCTCTCATGGTTTAACTTCCTCACCCAGAACTGATTAAATAGGCAACACAATAAACCTTTAGGTAACAATGTGCATTCTATATATATTTTTACGTTTTGGTTACATAAACCTTCATGGAAAAGTCAGATATGACATGTCATAGAATATAGTCTTTAGCACTACCACCTTTCACCGTTAAAATATATAAAGAAAAATAAAAAATAAATATAATAAAGAAATAAGAAACACAAAATCTAGTGTATATAATTCTCCCAACAAAAAAGGACTTAACACCCAAGAATCCAAAAGAATTTTAAGAATAAAAAATAAAGAAAATCCCAAAAAAATACCCAATATATATATATATATATATATATATATATATATATATATATAATATAATATAATAATATATAAAAATAAAATAAGAAATTCTCGGCTATGCGGACAAAGACCGTTGATAAATTATTACTCTCATGCTAAAAAGTGCGGAGAACTCCAAAGAACATGGAAAAACTCCGGGTCCGAAAAATGACGAGAGCGCTGTTTCGTGTCTTAGTGTGGGACTCATTAGGCCATTGCATTCGATACTCATCTCGTATCTGTGTCCCATAAACAGACTTCACGGTTAAAAAGTAGTAAATACAACATATGGCGACATCTCGATGGGTCACTCAATAACATAAGAATAACACAAATCAACAATGTTGTATAAAACCGCCATGTGGTGGCGCGACGGTAAATTAAAAAAGAAATATCAAAACTTTCAAAAGGATAGAGGTCGCATTATTCGGCATCGGCAACCAAACTAACTATGAATTCCACAGTTTAAGTAAAGTATCGCACCAACGATCTTCCTGAAAGAACTGTTGTGTGTTTTGTAAGCCGAGAATTTACTATTTTATTTTAAAATTACACGGACGATAAACTTCTCTTTTCTTTATTTGTTGGCTTAAAAAACTCACAACAGCTCTCTTAGGGAGATCGTTGCTGCGATACTTTACTTAAACTGTGGAATTCATAGTTAGTATGGTTGCCGATGCCGGATAATGCGACCTCTATTCTTAGAGTAGCAAGTTTCGTGTGTCGAGTTTTGATATTTCTTTTTTAATTTACCGTCACGCCATCACATGGCGATTTTATACAACATTGTTGATTTGTGTTATTCTTAAGTTATTGAGTGAGTCATCGAGATGTCGCCACTCTGTGATATTTACTATTTTTCAACCGTGAAATCTGTTTATGGGACACAAATACGAGATGATGGTTTGTACCGAATGCAATGGCCTGATGAGTCCCACACCAGGAGGAAACAGCGCTGTCGTCATTTTTCAGACCCAGAGTTTTTCCAGGTTCTTTGAAGTTCTCCGCACTTTTTAGCATAAGAGTAATATTTATCAACGGACTTTGTCCGCGTGGAAGAGAATTTCTTATTTTATTGTATATATATATATATATATATATATATATATATATATATATATATATATATATGGCTCTAAAATAATAAGACTCATGCCTCTACAAAAGTACACATAAGCCAAGGCAAACAACCCACCCCTATGTAGTGTGAATCTTTCTCTTCCGAATGCGGCGCCTCCCATGTCTGTAGACAAATCAGTCAAGCCGAAGCCTTCGACGGTTATTTTGTTTTTCCGAAAGGATGATAAAGGTAATAATAAGGCAACGAATTGTGGTAAAATTCTACATGAAACTTAGAAAAACCGCCATTAAAATTTATTTTTTATTAAAAGAAATGTATGAAAATGGACTTTTATTACATGCATTGAGTGATTTAACCTTCTCCCAGATGGCCGAGAAGATATTGAAAATGATTCACGGATTGAAATATTGAAAAAGTCAGTTATCTGACCGTCGGTTAATTATTTGTACGATTGCTGAAACTGTAAGAATTGACAATGAGTGCGTAAGGCAAATTTTACATAACAATTTTAACATGTAAAAAGTGTGTGTGAAAACGGTACTCATTCTGCATTGTCTGTCAAGACTTTTTTAACCAAGTACAATATCAGAGTAGACCATCCACCTTTTTCGCGTGATCTCGCACCAAGTGACCTTTATCGATTTCCCAGGATCAAGTCTGCATTGAAGGGAACGAAATTTTATTCCATTGAAGCTGTGAAAGAAAAAGCGGCAGGCATCATGCAGGAATTCACAGAAGAAAATTTCCAGCACTCTGTCGAACAATGAAAAATTCGCATGGAGCATTGTAGGGATAGTAAATATAGGTGAAAGAAGAAAATATTCTTGCTGAATATATCCAGAAAGACACAAAAATAAGGCCAGTCTGTTTTTGGGATCTCCTAATATTTCTTCTTGTTTCCCTGAGACTCGAGTATATTAATCTTGGCGATTTGTTACAATCCTACCCACTGCCATTTTAAAGAAGCCAAGTTGAATAATATCCGTAACATTTATTTGCTTTCTTACGCATTTTCTTTGGCTCTTCTTAATTTGTTGATACTCGTTCTGCAAAAGTAAAGGTTTTTAAGCAGTATGCAGTTCTAGTACACTTCCATTTTAAAAATGAGAGTATTGGGAATTTTTTCAGGATGAAGCTCAGATAACCAAAAGCAGGTATTGATTTCTTCTTTCAAGCTTTAATATCCTTTAATTTGATGTCCGGTTAAGCTGTTGTAATATTTGTTGTAGTAGAGTTACATCTTCTTCTTCATGTACCTTCTCCATTTCGGAGGTTGGCTATCATCATTGCTATTCTGACCTTGGAAGCTGCGGCCTTGAATAGATCAGATGACTTGACGTTGTACCATTCTCGCAAATTCCTAAACCAGGATATTCTTCTTCTTCCAACAGATCTTTTTCCCACAATCGTTCCCTGGATTATGAGTTGCAGAATCTTATACCTTGGACCTCTCATGATGTGGCCGAGATATTGCAATTGTCTCTTTTTACTTCATATAGGATCTCTACGTCTTTCTTCATTCTTCTCAGAACCTCCAAGTTGGTCACATGTTCTGTCCATGATATTCGCAGCATCCTACGGTAGGTCCATATCTCGAAGGCTTCTAGTTTCTGGTCGCAACGTAAGTTGAGGGTCCAAGCTTCTACACCATACAATAGGACTGAGAATACATAACATTTAAGCATCCGCGACTACAGAGCAGCTTCTTGATCTTCACAAAGGATGTACGGGCCTTCTCATTGCGAATCTTTATTTCTGAACAATAGTCCACGGAACAGTTGACACTTGTACCCAAATAGTCATATCTCTCGACTTACATCAGTTCTACCTAATTACTGTTTTATTGAAGGTAAAATTTATAACAATGTGAGAATTAAAGAGTAATAAATTGGAACGAACTAGTAAGTGAATTTGATAAACTCAATTCAACACGATTTAGAGTGAATGATTAACTAATGAAAGGAGTACTAAAATATCTTAGAAAAAGTCTAAGAGGGTCATCACTCCTCAGAATTCAAGTGCACGATAGAAGAGAGGAGAAAGGTATTTGTGAAAATATTGAAACTTATTAGATTCGACAATTGACCCAGACTCAGAAAAATTAGGCTAGTAAGATGTTATGTCTTTCCAATGCTGTTATACGGGATTGAATTTTGGACTCTCACTCATGCAACTTGCAATAGAATCGAAGAAATGTGGAATTATCGATGGATCACACCATGGACTAATTATATGAGAAATCCCGAAGTGTTGAAAAGGATAAGCAAGGAAAGGAAGTTGCTGACAAGAATAGAAACATCAAAAACTGAATACTTCGACCTTCGATTCGTCCTGCTCACAAGGTACACCACACTGTTACCTTTTGAAAATGCATCTAAAGTTTTTGCAAAACATCTGTACATTCTGCTAAAGAGCTTCCAGAATTCTGCTTGTTCACGATGCCGTTGAGGTAAATGAGAGACTCGTCACTAAAGACCATATGCTTTATGCTATCCTTCTTGAATTAAGTGGATTCTGTAAGCATGAAAGTGGAACTTTTTTGATAAAATTCATTGGAAAATGCTGGAGTCGAAATTCAGTTCCTGGAAGCAATGACGGTTAGAGATGTTTGGTTATCCTGTGACACTAGAACTTACAACCGTGATATTGTCAACTGATTTTTTAGAGCGATGCGAATAAAGTTTCTTTCATCTTTTAACAGAAATGTCACTCAAATTTGTTGAGACACCCACTATATTCCCATAGCTTTGTCACCAGCTAATAAGAATAAAATTTTATTGTCGGGTGTTCCTTTCCAATTTGTGCTTCTTGATTAGAATATTAGTTTGTCATATTTTGAAAGATAAATTTGACGGTGAAAAAATTGTTTGGTACAATTTTTTATTTAATAGAAAAGTAAATTCTACTACAATCTTTAATTTTTTTATATTACCTGTTAAAAATGTTCTATTCAAATATACCAAGAAAAATTAAAAACAATAATTCATTATTTCCTGAGTATGCTGACAATTTTACGCTAAAACGTGTTTATTTTGAAGATAAATAATCAATTTCTCACTAAATGTAATCGCTAAAAGTTTAAACAAACACGATCTATACACACTTATTCATCGTACATATGGAAAAAAACCTTTTTAATATTCATATCAGTCTGTGCATCCAAATACTTTGAAGATTGATTTACTGAAGTAAGAGAGATTTCTTCATTATGTTTGACTTTCTTTTATGTGTGAAAAATCAGCGTCAGTTGAAAGTGCACCAATCAAGAAAAAAAAGTTTCTTTATTTGGATGCATTTTTGGAAAAAATGGTTTTCAGTAAATATGCAAGGTAATCGATTCATAATATTGAAATTTATAATAAATTTAATAAATAGTTTAATTTATAGTAATAATATTGAATAGAGTTAATTCTAAAACATTCAATATTTCGGAAAAATGAGTTGAAAAATGGATTGACTTGGAATTTTTTGATTTTGATTAATAATAACTTTTTATGATCATGAAATTACCAGCTAATTGTTTATTAAATGTTTAAACAAAAAAAAAACGTTTTTTTTAAAGAATATTTTAAATAAATCGATAAAGCCTATAGTCTAAACTCCATGTGAAAAATGCCCCCAAAACTATGAATATCCGGTTTGAACAGCCTTAAAGTATATAAAAAAAAATCTCAGCCACTCCTAGCTCACTACTTCGGATTCATAACCTTAAAAAGATCTTCTTAACGTTTTATTTTTTTTTGAGGCGCAATTTTGCTTCGAAACATGTGAAAAAAATCATGAAGCTGTATTTTGGCGCGCAGAATGAGCATGAATTTTTTCTAATTTTTCAAGCATTTAGAGCGCTCTAGAAAAAATATTTAAATTTTCAATCGATTTTAAGGTTAGGAAATTTAAATTCTCTCTCGAAAAACCTACTTTTTTTGTATTTTTTCCTGCTCTTTTCAGCCCTGAAACCAGGATTGCAAATTTCAAGCGGGAACATCGTCTAAAATCGAAAAAACTTAAAAGTAAACCCATTTTGGTATTTTTATTTACTTTATAAGATGTTCTTTCAATAACCTAACCTCAAAACATTAAAAAGTGGACTCAGCGTAAATTGTAACATCTCAGAATGATGTCAAATATGAGAATAAACCCAATAATTAATTTCTAAAAGCGATATTGACCAAGCGTGGTGTAAAACAATGCTTTGTTTTGTGAGCGTCACCTAACTATTTTAAGTAAGTGATCTAACTATAATCTAAAACACTACTTACGTTCGCTTACTTCGTTTAGAAGAAAATAGTACACAGTTCTCCGCATTCCCGGTTTTAAAAAAATTTCTATATCTATATTAGATATTTTGTATTCTGTTTCTGTCCTTTTTATTTTTGAGTATTTACACAATTTTGTATCTACATGATTTTGATAGATTTAAAATACGTATAAAATACCATCCGGCTACCGGTAGGCGGAAAATTGTGAATACTGAGGAAAATCATTGGAGAAAACGTGATCCATTGTTCTAGATATTCCACTATGCCACGGAGCCAGTTTATGTGCGGTAAAATATTGTTACGAAGGACTAGAAGAAACTTTTTGATACGCCGTTGTATACAAATATTATTTTGATACGATGAATCATCGTATTTCTAGATAGTTCTCAACTTTAGAGCTAGTAATTTATAGATTTGTATAGTAGGTTTTATAGGCATAAAATAGAGTTAGAATAAGCGATGAGTAATTGAATAATTATGATTTAGATGTAAAAGTGTTGAGTAGTTAATAAAGTATTGGAAGTAAGTTAGTTAAAAGCGTTGGATTTTATTCTGCGGATTCAGTGAGCGATTTAAAGACACAAAATCCTAAGAATATTCTAATCCATTTTCTGTGTATTATTTCTAGTACTAATAAAATATATTTTACAAGGTAAATCCTAATGACTGGTAATTTGCATCTAGTTTGTTAAATAAATTATAGAAACTGGCACTTAAAGCAGGTAACTTTTATTATTATTATTATTATTTTTGATTTCAAGCCAGGAATATTAATTTATACCAGATATACAAAAATACCAAAAGTATGAAACTCTGTGGGAACCCTTTCCATGTTATCGGGTCCTAGATGACTTGGTCTGCTGTATTTCCTATGAACTTTCAGACGATTCGCGAGGTTGCAAGGAGAACTGCTTTCTGAATCGGCTTATACAGATGCTCACTAAGATCCAGTCTCATGATGTTCTTTAGGAGGTTCTTTGGTATCACTCCAGTTGTTGACGGTATTATGGAAATCGTTTGGACCCTGTTGATTACCCATTGTCTTCGGATTTGCACCTCCAGATATCTGTATTTAGCGATCTTGCCGTTGTATTTTGACAGCAATGTCGATTAGTGTAGTTCGCCTTGACATTTTATCTGTTAGTTTAATGTCTGGTCTATTATGAGCAACTGTCTGATCAGTTAGAACCATTCGGTCCCAATATAACTTGGACTGGTTATTCTCAAGAATAGGCTCCAGATTGTATTTGTAATAAGGTACTTTTTTTACCTGCAATAGGTTTAACTTATCTACTAACTCTTGGTGGAGTATCTTAGCGGCTGAGTCGTGTCTTTCCTTATATTCGGTTGCGGCAAACGCTTGGCATCCTTCAGTTATATGCTGGATTATCTGATGTTCGACAGCTATATCTACATTGATCATTTTCTATTGTGAGATCTCTGATGATGAACTTCCAATAGTTCTTCGTCGGAATAACCTAGTCTTGGATAGCTAACAAGAAGTCTTCCGTTTCTGGAAACATCTGTCCTGAAATGAACCAGTAGTTCGACGCTAAGTTGTCGACATTGTCCTGATTGACCTCATTTGGATGCCGTCCATGAAGAGATTTCTGTAGCCAGGTTTTTAACCTCTCTGTTTGGTAGTGAGAAGCAATATCCTGTTCCCTCAGCTGTAGAGGCGTTGAGTCCTCTGCCTCACATGTTGCTCGATGTAGTGATGAAGAGACCGCTAACCTGTAGAAATATGAACGTTAGTTTATTATTAGTTGGTCGAGCTGCTTACCAATATCCACCAATCCTCTTCCGCCTTTATGTCTTGGAAGCATTATACGTTCAATAGCACTCCAAGGGTGATGTTTTTGAGCTTTTGTTAGGAGTATTCTTATTTTCCTTTGCAAGATGTCTGTCCTGTTCGATTTTACAACAAATTTCTACTATTTAGGTTAGTTCATAACACCCGCTTTACCCTCCTGACAAATTCAGTTGTCAATTAGTCTTCCATAGTGCGATGGTCAATTCTTTTAGCTTACTTCATATCTAGGTATTTGTATGTTTGTTCTGCTTCCATTGCAGCTATAGTTTCACCGTTCTGCATTTCAAATGATCCTGGTTGTATTTTACCTTTAACGATGTTCAATATACGGCATTTGTCAAGTCCAAATTGCTTACCGATATCCCCAGAGAAATCTTCTACAATTTTAAGCATTTTTTCCAGCTAGTTTCTGGTAGCAGCCATCAGTTTAAGATCAGCCATGTATAGAAGATGATTCACTCTTACTACCTCTTCGTTGTTATTTGTAATATCAAAGCCGTATCTGATGGAGTTCAAACGGCATGACAGTGGGTTCACTGTAAGACAGGAGCACAATGGGCTAAGTGAATCACCCTGAAATATTCTCCTTCGTATCGGAATTGTGCTAGTTTCGATGTTGTTGCTGGATAGCATTGGATCCTAATTCTCTAGGTAGACCTGATGCGTTCTAAAAAGGAAATAAAATGATTATCGACTCTATACATTCTCAATATAATTGTGAGCCACTCATTTGGCACCGAGTCGAAGCCCTTCTTATAATCCATGGGGGCAGCAAAGAGATTTCTTCGGTTGGTACAGGCTTGGTAACATATGACCCCTCGTGCATCCTTTTTGTTGTTGCAAAGATGTCATTTTGCTCACAATATGAATTGATGCGTTGGGTCAAACAGGAGGTGATCACCTTATACAGTGTGGAAAGGCAGGTGATTGGAGTATACTTAGCTGGGTCGTGTGTTGTTTATTATTATTACTAACATGTTCAAGAATGCGTCATAAAAAATTTGGAATTCCAATAATTTCTCCAAAGAAGAATCCTAACTATACTCCACTATAATGATTTTTTCCTTGATATAATTAATTTTTTGTTTAAGTGACCAAAACCTAATAAGTATAAAGAAATTCAGTTTATAATTATTCAAACAGAGAAGAAACAACTTTGCATGTAAAAATAACTCATGATCTTACTATATTCGCAGATAAATATAAACTGTACCAATATGCCTTAAATTTGACTTTTGTAACTATAAAAGATTGAAAAGAATGACAACAAAAAGTTCAAAACAAATTTAGTTCCACCACACTTTTAACACAAAAGCTTACTAAGCAATTTCCATGAACCTCATAAAAATAAAACCATCAAAAATTATATTTTCTGGAAATCACTAGCTTATATCTATTTCCTTCATATTACTAGCTCCAAAATAAATCCACGCATTTTATTTTTGTATGTTCAGCTATCTAATAAGTTTCAATTTCTATATTTTCTATTTTTATTACTAAATATTTCTTTCTAGCTTTAAATGACTCAAAAGTATGGATGCTCGACAGAAAAGTTTTCCAACAAATAATGAAAAGAACAGGATTGCAACGATTACAAGACAATCTCAACTTCTTAAAATCGGTACCGCTGCTGGAGAAGCTTTCAGAAGATGTACTGACTAAAATTGCTGACGTGTTAGAAGTGGTAAGATTTTTTTGTAGCTAAAATGAACTAATAAGATTTCTAATTGTGCTTTATTTTAGGAATTTTACCCAGCTGGGGCTTATATAATTCGGCAAGGGGCAAATGGAGATACATTCTTTATAATAAGCAGTGGAAGTGTTAAAGTGACTCAAAGATTACCAGGTAATAACTAATAGACAAAGATGTACTTGCGAGCATGTTCGTGTTACACAAATCTTGTTTTCTCGCTTTACCTACTCGCTGAAACCACTATTGAATGAATAAATGAATAAGAAGTGAAGTTCTTCGATATCTACGCCTCTTTGGACCTTTTACTTCCCATCAAATTGCATTTCCGAAATGTTCCTGCATTAGCACATTGACTGGTTAATATGGTCAACAGTTTCATACTTCTCCAGACACCATCTGCGGACAGGGTCAGCCAAGATGTCAATCTTATGAAAATGATTTCGCAGATGACAATATCCTATTAGTAATCTCATCATAATTCACAGTTTTATTTTTCTCCAAGGACACTAGTAAGTCGCGCGTTTGATGTTTTTGACAGAACCCATTCCAGGGACCTCCCTCCACGATTCAGTAAATTTGCTTTCAAATAACAATTTTAATTTCCTCTTACCAACGAGAATTGGAACAGCTCGAATTGGTTGAGGTTCCTATGGTTCTCCAGCGATCTCCATCTTTTCCAAATGATCTGTTTCTTCTTTCTCGCGTATACCCGAGCGATCCGGGGCCTATACGAGTCTGATTGTACAGCCGGCCTTTGTCAGACTATCCATCATATCCTTACAGTCAGTCACCAGTCGTAAAACTATACCACTGGACTTTAGTACTTATATGACAGCTCTGCTGCCTAAGCACATGTTTATCTTCTTATTTATATCCTTTCCAGTACCCTGATGGGAACTGGAAAGGATAATTTATTGTCAAGAATATTAAAAAAATACCTTATGTGAAAATATGTTTATTCTAAAAACAAATAACTTACCGAAAGAACTCGGCATTTGCTTGTGTAATTTTCTTTAATGCTACCAGCTATTTTAAGTGTACTTAAACAGATCAATTAAGGAAACAAAATAAAAGAAATATAGGAAATACCTCTCTTCTTGAATCCCACCGTACACACACACTTTTTTAATAAACCTCGTAGAAAAAAGCCCGAAAATTTTAACTTTCAAATTCGTATACCGTTATGGTTCTGACTGTTTTTAGAGATTCTTTTAATTTTCGACTTTATTTTCCTAATCCTAAAAAGGCGAGGTTGCCGATGATTACAAATTTGTTTCCCTATCAAATCCCAATCTTTGATCTTCATCAAACAGAAAACAGTGTTATATTAGATCACCTTATGCAGCGATTATTATATTCCACAGAATATAAGGAATAATAAACTTTTCTAGATTCTAGGGCTATTATAATATTTTCATTATTTAATTTTAGGACACTTAGAAGAAGAAGAAATTCGAACCCTTGGTCGAGGAGACTACTTCGGAGAGCAAGCTCTTCTAAAAGAAGATTGTAGGACAGCATCGATTATAGCTCTACATCCAGGCGTTGAGTGTTTGACTTTAGACAGAGATTCATTCAATCAACTGCTTGGAAGTTTAAGTGAAATTAAAGAAAAGGATTATGGTGATCAAGAAAGGATGAACAGACCTGTAATAACTGAGCAACAAGGCAAGTTATCTTTGAAGCATTTTTCTCCTTCCCTCTTCATATCATTCTCGGGAAAATATCAAAGTTGAAGTCAAATTTACTAATAAATATTTTGACATTTACGGTATAGATAATTGTTCCCATGAGGACTCTGCTTTAATAAAAAGGTTAATCCTCAACAAAAGCCTCTAAACATTCAATTTTCTACTTTCTGTAAAAATACTGAACAAAAAATACCATTTTATGTAATAAATTCTTAATTTCTAAAAAATAATTGTAGTGGATTCATTTGTCCATTTGTAGATCTTTGGGGAACCAATTTTTCACTGGGGCGCACTCCAAGTTAAATTTTTTGCTTAATACTTATCAATTTACAAATTAATTTAGATATTTTCTTTTTAGAATATGACTATATTAAATTAGACGATCTGGATGTCATAGCAACCTTAGGGATCGGTGGTTTTGGAAGAGTAGAACTTGTGCAATACACCAAAGACACTACGCTCACATTTGCCCTAAAATGTCTTAAAAAGCAGCATATTGTTGATACTCAGCAACAAGAACATATTTATAGTGAAAGAAATATTATGTTAAGTTGTAGGAGTCCTTTTATATCCAGGTAACTAAAACTAGCACTAATTTAAAAATGTAGCATGACATTAGATTTTTTCTTCCTGTAGGAAACACAAAAAGTAATTGGTCAACAAGAAACAGGAAAAGTTTCTAAGAAAACAAAAGAATTTTTATCCAATCTTCGTTTTGACGGCTTTGCTGCGAAGGGAATTCGCCAACTCGTCTCACATCCGGTGCTTGTTTAAAGTCAGAGCGATCCTGGTTTGTGTACTGGGAACTCTCCGATATTCAAATCTGTACCCTCTAAAACTCCTACTTGTTCATGGTATAATAATTTAAATTATATTGATCAGTCAGATTAGTATGACAAACGTTTAAATTTAACAATTTTAATATATATCTCGCTGAATGCGTAGTTGACCACCCGCCACTCTTTCACTATAAAAGGATCCGATTTGTGGAACAAGGTACTTCTCTCTTTATAGAGTAAGCAACCACGAGTAAACTTCCCGCAATGTACATTAAGACCCTCCCTATAATAATATTTCCCCTTTTACCCCACACAGATAGCCTGAAGCCCCATTTTCACCCTTAAAATTCCAGCCCTTGTTTTTTCTTGTTTCGCTAGAACGCTTCCATGTACTTTTTATTACTGAATGAAACTCAAAAAAAAAATTTTATCAAAGATATATTTTTGTTTTAGATTATATAGGACCTATAAAGATCCAAAGTATGTATACATGCTTCTTGAAGCCTGCCTAGGAGGTGAAGTATGGACTATATTAAGAGACAGAGGATGTTTTGATGATCATACATGTAGATTTATTGTAGCGTGCGTGATTGAAGCTTTCGAATATCTCCATGCCCGGGGAATCATTTACAGAGATTTGAAACCGGAGAATTTGTTACTAGATAGTCAAGGTCAGTTTGAAAAATATTCATAAATAAAAAGATTTATTTGGTTGTTATTCTCAGCAAAATTTGACCACTTTTGTTTTTTATTTTAGGTTACGTAAAATTAGTAGATTTTGGTTTTTCCAAAAGGTTAGGTTACAGTAGTAAAACTTGGACGTTCTGTGGCACGCCTGAGTATGTTGCTCCAGAAACTATACTAAACAAAGGACATGATAGAGCGGTAGATTATTGGGCTCTAGGGATTTTGATGCATGAATTGTTAACTGGCAAGTAAGTTTAAAAAAAGGTGGTGAAATAAAATGATTTTTAGTTTTCATAATATTTTATAGTATGTTAGTCACTTTTATACTTAATTAATTAGAGAGAAATAAATATATATTAAATTACTTTTAGTTGACCACACCTGTAAATTTATATAAAACACCTTCCTATAACGTAATTTCCCCGAGGGAATTTTAAACATATTTATTCAAATACTGGAATTAAATGATACAGCCTTATTAATTTGAATTTAAAAAAACATTTATGAAATATAAAAATGAAATGTCAAGAAAATATAAAGGTTACTTATTTATTTTCTTTTATTTTAGTCCACCATTTACAGCATCAGATCCAATGAAAACGTACAATTTAATATTGAAAGGGATTGATATGATAGATTTTGCAAAATACAATGTCGGACGGTCAGCACAAAGCCTTATCAAGAAACTTTGTAGAGATCTGCCATCTGAAAGACTTGGTTATCAACGTGGAGGAATTATGGATATCAAGAAGCATAAGTAAGTACTTTTTATATAAAACAGAAATTTTTTCATATATATTATATGCTGAGCTTAGCAGTGTAACAATTAAACCACTGTGAAGTAGAGGCTGTTCGCAGGGGGTCTTTTATCATCCCTGCTGTGGAGCCTTCTAGTGGACAGCCTGTTAAATGAGCTGAACGAAATTCGCTTGTATACACATTTTTATGGCAATGATCTGGTCGCGGACTTCGTGACCTGGGTAGGTATTCTGGTTCTTCATAGGAAGTGATCATTCTCTTGAGAGAATAGGGACAATCCCATCCTACGGTTATTCTCTCGATCGTGTATTACCGTATTCTCGTAGGATGTGATGGGAGATCGGAAACAAAATCTAGTAAGCTATGTTGCCAAGCGTCAATGGTGTATGTAACCATATAAATTGTGCATTTAACCCTAAAAAAGAATGTGAATATGGACATAACCCTACTTACCAAGTAAATGTTCGAATTTAAAATGAATAGAATAATTAATATTTTTAACCTATTTAATATTCTTATTGAGAGAAAAGAATTAGAAAGGTAGTTTTATAGAGAAAAAAATAAATATGTAAAAAACAAATCGAAATATTTTAGTGGTAAAATAGCCGTTTTGCGTGAAATTAGTATCACCTACAAAGATGTGAAGGATATCATGCGAAATAAAATTAACTTTTTCTTTTCCTAAAACACAAATTTAGTTTATTTTCTACTAGGTTGGGAAAAGAAAGATTTCCCTTATTTTTGTAATAATGCTATTTTTTATACTCCCCATAAATATCAGGGAATGAATATACAAAGTAAAAAAACAAAATGAAATGTGAAAAAATTTATTTCATCAATAAAATACATTCTGCATACTTGAAATATATATATTCCCATATTAAAAAATTATTATCTATCTATCTTTTGAAAAACATCTAAATTTATTCTTCACGACACCACAACATCTTTCAACGGTACTCCATAATGAACATATATCTATTAAATCTTTTCTTTGGTGTTCCCAGTTGTGAAATATCTTCTAAAGGCTATGACCTTAAAAGAAATCCTGAAAAAATTAAACTTGGTTCACTTTTCTTATTATATTTAATCATATTCTAAATTAATAACAAATTATCAGTTTACTGTACAATTAATTTACCCGAATCTCCAATGAGGAAAAATGAATCTGGGTTTCTTCTATAGATCATTTCCATTATATTGGAAATGTTAGATTCATTCCAAATATAAGAATCATGGGTACTACTAAGAAATTTAGCATTTATATTCATGATTTATAAAGTCTCATCGCAAATTCTAGGTCATCTGTTACTGATCTTGTAATTGCAACATGAGTGGTGTCAATGTACCCTAAAATACCAGGGAAATTATGTTTAGTATAAAACCTAAAACATTATAAAAATCTCGTATATTTCAAAATTATCTTACATATTACCTCAGGGGCGGATCCAGCCTCTCTCTTTGGGGGGGGCGGTGATATCATAAAAGTGCGAAAGCCGGATGTCGACGGGGGGCAGGGGGGGGGAGACACCAGCAAATTCCCATTTCTAATATAAAAGACAGGATGGGTCGGGTCTATTTTTCTGAATTTCAAGCTCTTGAAGAGTGGAGGGGGGGCGATCACAAGAAAAAACAAGTTGCCGACCGGGGGGAGGATGCGAGTAGCATACACATTCCTAGTATAAGAGGCAGAATCGGGTCTATTTTCCTGAATTCAAAGCACTTGGTGAGGGGAGCTACTGCCAGAAAAACAAGGTTGTCAACGGGGGACGGGGCGGAGTATCAGCAGCATACATATAATATAAAATGCAGAATCGGTTCTATTTTCCTGAACTCAAAGCTCTTGGGAAGGGGAGGGGCGGTCGCAAGCATACACATTCCTATACTCTATTCAAGAACTAGAGAGAGTAAGAAAACTGTTGCCGAAACCTTCAACGTACCTGCTCCAGTGCGCAAGTAACTGAGGACTGTCGTAAATCTAATTATATTTAATTATATTTAAATATTATAAGCTTTTATAAATTTACTGCAGCAATAAAATTTCTGATAGTTCAATTTAATTTCTGTCAGTGAGCAAAGTACACTTTACAGTGCATCCTTACTGATGATTTATCTTATTTGTACTTGTTTTTATATATTATTTGAGATTAGTGAGATACCCAAAAGATATGGCTTCCACATCTATATTTATTCCAAAATCGTTAAACCAGGGCATTTTTTCTTCAAGGAAAAACTTATTACGATGAATGTTGATGATGCCTTAAGATAACAATATCTCGATAATAATGTTAAAAGTTCTATTGAGAAGTATTCCAACATGACAGGAGTTGGAAAATCTACTATGTACCGAATACTGAAGGAGAAAAAAACGACTGGAATTGTTAGTACTCCCAAGCTACATTCGATCACACAAACTGTACTAAAAGGAGTTGGACATATATTTTATTATGAGAAGCAAATCCCAACCATCGACAAAATTCTAACTAAAATCAATGAAGATCGGGATTTACCTGAAACTAAAAGAACTGAGCTCTAGAAATTGCTCAGAGAACTTGATTTTTGCTGGGAAAAACCAGATAAGAAATCCGTTCTTATAGATCGTCCGGAAAATGTCCGTTGGAGAAGGAAAATCTCTCTCAAGTACAAGGTAGAGTTGCTAGAAATAACACAACTTACAAAATTAGTAATTTCACTGAACTTATTTTTTTTTGAATAAAGTTAGTGCAGAAAATTGGGAAAAATCCAGATAATAAAAGAATAAAAGAAAATGGGGAAACTCGATCTCATGATCGGTGAGATAGAGGAACCAATTTTATTTAATTTGAGCAAAGATAGCTTCACTGACTTTGATTACAAATTAAATACGTAATGTTTACCAACGTAAACACAATTTATTATTTAAATTTTCTGTAACATATAAAAATTAATTACATTTGAATCCCTTTTTAGCGTTCAATTTTAATTCTGCAGATGGTTTAAGAAATAAATAAACTGAAACGTCAAATATCCTAAAAATGTTTTTAATTAATAATAAAATGACCGATAGATTCAACAAAATTTTAATATTATATGGACGAATTGATTTTTTTATGTGTTTAACTTCTTGCATTTTTGATAATGGGTATTTTGTAAGTATTTAAATTATAACTTAGAATTTTTTTGAGAGAAAAAGGCTACGTTTTAGTCTGAATGTACCTAAAACGGTTTCTATGCCAAAATTAAAAATAATAAAAATATTGTAGTAATTTGTGTTAAATATGTCAAAATGATCTATATTTTCTAATGTATGTGAATTATTAAGAGATCATAAGAAAGAAAATAATATTAAAACTTTTTATTTTAAGTTTCTAACCGAAATAATATTCTATGTTATAAATACTTAGTGATAAAATAAACCTCTTTCCGACGCCTATGACAAGGATTAAAATCCTTTTTAACATTTCACATCCAAATATCTATTGTTATCCTAACCAAATAGTCCATTATTATAGACCGGTAATTTTGATTATAAAATTTCTAACCAATTCCTATGAAAAATATATGTGTCTAACAGATTTTGCCAAAGACATCGGAATAAAGAACACAGGTAGTTTGCGAAGAAAAAAAAAGGTAAAAAATGATTTATTACTCTCTCTAGTTCTTGAATAAACTATAGTATAAGAGGCAAAATCGGGTCTATTTTCCTGAACTCCAAGCTCTTGGGGGGGGCGATCGCCCCCACCGCCCCCCCCCTTGGATCCGCGCCTGTATTACCTATTTAACATCAGTTTTAATTATTTTTTAAAAAAACAAATTACATTTAAATTTTAAGTTTACAAAATACATATTACTGCTATCTGTATATAATTTACAATTTAATAGTAAATTACCCAATTGGACAAGCTCATAATTCATTTAAATTTTGTAGCAATTAGATCCACTCTGAAATAGCATCGTCTCTATTTAAAGCATCTGGGTTTTTCTTCTACAATACTCCAACTGACATTTGGGCGACTCACTCCAGAAATATATTCAACCCAGTTATTTTGTGGTAGCTGCTAGTCGCAAAAAATCCAAGAACCTACAAATATTTATATTTTAATAAAATTATATTAATATGGGTACCTAAATCTAAAAAGAAAAATTAATATTAGCTTAACATTCTCTAAATTTTTTAAGACTAACTAAAGCAGGTAATATATTACAAATATATGTATAATCCAACCAAGTAAAAAAATCATTAATGACATGCTACTCTTGCATATGCTAACTTTATAGTTACCAAATATTACCATGACTTCTGGCAAAGATGATGTTGCCTCCTTTCAAGGCCTGAGAATTCTATAAATTGGGTTATTTTTAGTACAAGATATCTTCTTTGATCTTTACCAAGCCAGTAAAATAAATTAAATGAAGTAGAGTTCGCCAAGTTCCACAAATATTTATATAATAGATACTTACCTAAACAACTTCGTGAATTCTGAATCATTTAAATCTTCAAATCGACGCAACCGTGGTAGAAATCGACGATTATAATTTGCCATTTGCTTTTCCGCTAATCTGACATTCTCAGGTCCATCGTGGTTCAAAATTACTTCCTCAAAACCCATTTTATATATATATATATATATATATATATATATATATATATATATATATATATATATATATATATTTGCGAGCAAAAATATTTTATAAAATTTACAATATTTTCAAAACAATCATGAATTTTCTTGAACTTTTACAACCTAAAAATACCGCATAATGACGGGAATGACAGTATCGTTCTCTCAAAATCTCGCCGCTCTCTTGGTTCAGACTGGTAGAACAAGTTCTCTCAAGATTTGATGGATGTGACCATCGCTTAAAATCACGAGAATACGGTTTCATACTTTTTCGTGAGAACCACGCCCACTTTCCATCAAGATGGTCGTTCTCTCAAGAACGAGAATAGCTACCCTGGAGGGACCAATGATGTGGGCCCTCCCGATCGCGGAACGATTATGCCCGGCAGAGGGTCTACAGGGTGTTATATATGTATACGGTAAATTTAAAGAAATTAGGAGCTTAAAAATGTGATTCTTCAATTTTTTAGGTGGTTCCAAGGATTCGACTGGGACGGACTAGTAGAAAGGATACTACCTTCTCCAATTCAACAGCCAGTGAGAGGACCATGCGATACCACGAACTTTGATTGCTTTGCGAAGGATAGTGATATCCCACCTGATGAAACATCCGAGTGGGATATAAATTTTTGATATAGAGTCAAAAAAAGTAGTTTCTGAAATTTAATGACATACAGGGTAAAAAATGTAATGAAAAATTATCTGATCAGAGAACAATTATAATTTAAATTAATCATAAAAATTTGCGGAAAACTGATCGGCAATTAAAATTTATAGAAGATAATTTGTTAAATACTTAAAAATAAAACTTTCATAAATATTACGGTCTGCTCAACAAAAAAGAATCCGCATTTTATTGGAAAGGTTAAAAAATATTTTAATTCCATGTTTTTTTTTTGGAAATAGTTCCAAAGAACCAACAGCTAACTACGTAAACAGTAAAATCCCTATTATTACCAAGAATGATCTGGCATCAGCTCGGCTTGTTTTAATGATACATCATGACAACTCTTTGGTGCGAGTTTAATTTTCATCATTGACCATACATTTTCAGTGAGATTGGCATCCGGAGATTAGGAAGGCCAATCCATCATTGTACTTCAATTTTTCCCTTCCAGGCATTTTTTCTCTACTTGATTTCGAGGATAAAAGTTCTAAACTGCCAAAACCACCCTCCTAGAAAGATTCCCCAATAATAACACAGATCTAAAGGTTTTGTTGTTGAGTAGTTCGCGATCATTTCCAAAGTAATTTGCTCCGTCTGGATTCTGAAATATTTTGAAGAGTAAGAGTAATACTTAGTGATAAAACTAGAAGAAAATACTAAAAAAAAATTGTGAATCCTGCACATAACCTCAAATGTAGCCAAAAGAAACATAACCTCAAATATCTCAAAATCCTGATGTGATGGACCAATTCTGATCTCAGATTCGGATTCTACGTAGCAAATTGCTTCGAAAATTATTTCGAGCTGCCCAACAACAATCAAGACCACCATTTTTTTAGATCTATGTAATTTTTACGAGATGTTTAATTGTGTACTGAATACGTATCGGATGCAGATCAAATAGGCTTTGTAAAAGGTTAGGGTTAGACTTCTGGTATGGTATTGCACTTTCATCTCAGATAAATGCTCTCTGATAGTGTTTATACTAACCTGAATTCCCTTTTTAGATAGCTGAGTATCGGCTTCCCATAGTCGTAGAATAGGAGTACACTTGAACATTTTCAAGATAACTTTATAGTGTTTACTCTTCCCGATAGGTCATCGACAGTTTTGCATCCATATATATATATATATATATATATATATATATATATATATATATATATATATATATATATATATATATATATATATATTGTCGTATAAGCACGTCCGTCGTTTTTGGAAAATTAATAGTGGAGATCGGATTTTCCGCGAGAACGCCACGAGGTACGTTTCGATCGAACCCGAACGACGTATACGAGCTGTGAATGACTTGCGTATCAGGATTTTTGTCGTTTATGGTATGCGTTTGTCCCTGCATTAAGTGGTCCCCACCTTGAAGTGAAGCTTGGATGCCATTTAAAAATTGTTCCATTAGAGAAATTGAAGTGTTGGGATATAATTCAGCATTTTGATTTATTTGGGTCATGTCAGATTCATTACGAGTATGGAATCTTGTTAGGTCTGGCGCGACCCCACGAGGGGCCGCGGAGGTCCCACCAAAACCACCCAGCCTGAAATGCCGCCCGCCTCATCAGACCGGAAGGAACTGTGAGAGAAGGGATTGGACATTTTTTAATAAATTATTTTTCCTCTTAAATTAGAATGTTTTGTATAAAAAATACAAAAATCACGGAGGGCTGGGCTTTAATATACTTAATATATGGAAAAATTAAGTATATGGAATTTGGGTTGGACGAGAACTTGGCCAATATTTACTTTATTTTTTATTTTAGACGTGAGCTCTTATAGGACTTTTTGCAGTGGAAAATTTTTTTTTTGACTGGGGCTCTTAAGTTTTGTATCGAAATTAAATGTAGTATTGGGACTCTTAGTAAATTTTCTAAAATTCAATTTTCTCAAAAATTTTTGTTGTGGTGTCAAGCGCAAACTAAGGCACGTTTAGTGTTCTTAGATCCGTTAACGATGTCACTATCAGGTTATCACTAATTTTCTCTTAATAGAAAATTACTTAAGTCGCAATCGGGAATGTCTAAATCGGGTATGTCGCTATCAAGTTTCCTTTACGCAAATTATTATAGCCGTAAAAGTAGACGCGTGAATACTCTATATATTAATTTCAAATAGTTTCCGCAAGAATTAAAAAAAATCGACGTGGAAAGGTTTTTTTTTAGAAAAGCTTATTTTTTCCGACGGCGCTAGAATTTTACTAAAATTTGAGTTTAAAAGACTTAAGATACTCGTGTGCGCTTAAAAAAATTTTGAGAGATCTGTGCTCTTTAAAAGACAACCAGATTCTGCTAACGAATCGCGGCATCGGGTGCTATTTATAATTTCTCGGCACTCCGTCGAGTCTTCCGAAAGGAACCGATTAGCGTTTAGCGCGGTCCGCCAAAGCTTTATGTCTGCGCCGCCGTCTGTGTCGGTGTCTATGCGCCGTTACCGCCGACAACGTGCAGTTATTTCTCGGAATTTCAACGGTCTTTAGATGTTTAATTTATTTTTATAATTTTTTAAGGTTCTTGTAGATAGAATTCTACAACAATATATATATATATATATATATATATATATATATGTTTGGAGCAATTTCTTTGACTTTCTGTAGATTGTCACAGCATTTGATCGTAAACTCCTGCAAATAATATATTTTGGTAGCGTAAGGCAAGTACGTCTAAAATATCCTGCTGTGATATTAATTTGTAGCTATTTTACAATCCTATAACTAATTATCACAAAGGATCTTTGTAAGTTGGGTCGTTCCACTTGACTCTTGCAGTTTTAATAATAAACAACTACAGGTTATTTAGGGCTTACCACTCTCAAAACTCAGAACTTCAGGTCTCCGAAAAAGCCGTTGGTTAGCTGATCAGATTTTAAGCCCTCACAACGACATTTCCGAGAGTTTATTCACGTAAAGATTTTTAATAAATTAAACAAAACAGGTTTCTTAAAATACTTAAATCTATTATTAAAGATAAACAGAAAACGATATATTTACTATGAGAAACTTATAATTAATATCGAACAACAATTCCTAAGAAGCTAACATAATGGCTCTGAGTGGCCAATCTATTAAAAAAGTCGAATTTTGAAGATAAAACGTATAAAAAAAAGCTTTTTTAAAATATAAAATGAGAAATAAGAACCTTATCACTGGTTAATCTCGTCACGTAATTTTCTAAGAAACCATTCTCAAAACCGTACCGACTCTAACGAATCACAGATCGTAACTGAAGTTTATTATATTTAAAAAGGCGAAACTTGCATTCCCCTGGTACCTCGCTGGTACGCATCTCACCCAATACAACCCTGTATTCATTTTGCTGGTATTTAAATCATGCCTTCTTACAATCAGGAAAACAGTAGCCATACAAATTCTTTGTACATTTAATCAAACGATATATTCCATTATAGCGATTTTACTTCATTATTCTTTTAATTCCTAATAATGAGAAAATCGTTCAATATTTTACTATATTCTATTATTTGCCATTATTCCATGTTAAGACCTCCCTGGGCACATCTCTTCGGTTTTAATTACATCACCAGGGTAGAATTTCTTTGACAGATTTATATACAGATATTAAAAGAGGGTACGATCTTTCTAGTTTATATCGTCATAAATTGTCTGAGTTTATATATTTTCAAGAAAACATTTAAACGACTCAAAAGTAATAAAATTGAGTTTAGGCTTAAGTACGGTAATTGATTTATTTTTCCTTTAGACTTTCTTGGGTGATAATATAAGATATATACTGTTTCAGTTCTCACGGTTAAAATTTATATGCAGGGTGATTACTCAATTCTTCCTTTTAATAGAATATACTTCATGTTAAGCAGTATAAAATAATTAATATTTGTTCCGTTACAAGATATCTCGGAAGTTTGCCCAGGAAAACTGCTTTATACCCATTAGCATGTATCGCATTTATTTTGTCTAACTCGAAATCGGTTTTGGAGTTGTTAGTAGTCCAAAGGTAAAATCATACCAAGTAAGGATGGGGAAAAATTTTTTGGAACTTTCCAAAAAAAAAAACAAGATTTCTTTCTTGCTGAACGGACTGTATATAGTAAAATTAATATCCTATTTCTTTGGGTGCCATATTATTGTTTTAAAACGTTATAGATGCATAAGAGCGTAAGTCGGAGAAGTTGAAGCAGATCTTTAAGCGTTGATATTAATACTATAAAATTTAATGAACAGTAATGGTAACTCTTATTCAATTTCGTAATTTTCCCTAGTTTCAATGACCATCTCAGCCATTCGAATCCGATACTTTGTCTACAACTCTTAAATTTTAGGTAACACTTTTAAAAATAAAAATTAGTTTATAACTAATCAAATCTTCTTGATATGAAAATTCTGAAAGCTTCTTCTAACTTACGAAGATTAACTTTGTGGAACCAGTTGAAAATTATATTGATTATTTATGTGTATACATTTTAGTTGCTTTTCCATCATTCTGAAAATTAATTTATTACAGGCTATTTTATCGCATTTACAATGTTATTTAATGGTAAATATATTATAATTTTAATATCTTTGATTTATTGTTTGGAACGTTGTATTAAGAAGTAATAGTACGAGCACAAAATGTGTACTATAGGCAATCTCACCATTCTTCTTATATGTGTTGCTGGTGACTCACTGAATACCCCGCTGGTGGTCTGCCAGCTTGGGGGTGGTGCAGAGGTCTGAAAGGAAGGAGGGAGTATGTAATTTTGGAGAGGAGGAGAATTAGCAAACAGATCAAACTTGGCCTGTAGTTTATTGAAGGTTCACAGAAAAAGTAAAAAAAACCTGTCTGCGACTTTAACTGCGGTGCATTGCCTATCTACGAAGAGTGCAAACATATCATTTTTGAGGGACTTTTTAACGAATAAGCAAACAAATGAAACTAGTAGGTTATTTGAGATTTACAAATAACAATAATAATAAAATACCTTTTTATTTTGCTGCGAATACAATTACAGGTACAGAGCTGAAAGTAGGTAGCGAGATCTAGCTAAGTTACTCTATCTAACCGCCTAAATAACAATAATTGGTGCTATAAATACATGAAAACATACAAACTTACGGTATTAGATATAAATACCAAATTATACTAGCGCAAATTACAATAAAATTACAACAGAAAAAAAAATAATATAATATTTTGCTTAAGAGGAATGCATCTGCTGTTCCGAACTTAACCAGGTTAGGTTTGTGTTTTGAATTAATGTGGAGCATTTTCAAAGTTTTCAAAAATTTACCAGGGTCGACCCTAAAACTATGCTGCAAATAACCTCATTTTTCATTTTTTATAGTAACAGTAACAAGGTTTTTCACACTTTTATATTTAGAAAGTGCGTCCTTACATAATGTAATCATAAATTTAATATTATCAATTAACCAAAGATTTTGTAAATCTTGAAGTCTCTAGGGGAGCATGCAAATCAAATACGGAAATAGTAAAAAAATTATTCTATCTTAATTTCGGTGCATTCGCCGTCTGCCAAGGGTGTCAACATATCATTTTCGAGAGGCTTTTTGAAGAATTAGCAAAGAGATGATTAGTTGAGGTATAGAAATATTAAAAAACAATTAGCAAACAGATCAAACTTGGCAAGTAATTAATTTGAGGTATTACAAAGTGAAAAAACTCAGTAGGCCACTTCACAGTGGTGCAAGTATCGTCTGTCAAGAGTATGAAGGTATGTTTTCATAATGATGCTTGCATGCATTCGAGAAACATATTATCTTTTATTGCAGTGTCTTAACTGCTATGTGTGATTTAAAGTAAAATATAGTAAATATTAAATTCTTTGGAAGTCAAGATGGCAGACTGTTTCTTTACTATTTGTGAACCAGAAATAATCTACTGACCAAGTTTCTTCTGTTTGCTAATTCTTCAAAATGCCTTTCAAAAATGACATGTTGACACCCTTGGCAGAAGATCAATGCACAGCAGTTTTTTTACTCTGTGTATCAGGTTTCAACTGTTTGATAATTCTTCAAAAAACCTCTCAACAATTACATACTTCCTCCTACCTTTCAGCCCTCTGCACGAACCCCATCTGGCAGACCACCGGCGGGATATATTGGTGAGTTTGCCTGTAAAACTTTTTTTTGTGCTCGTATCTCCCGTACTATAACAAAAAAATTTAAATATGTAGTTTGATAAATGCGACTTTACAGATCAAAAACTATTAACTAAGTCCATTATTACTATTTCTAGAAGAGTTATTTTTAGATTATTGTCTGGTAGTTGGGAGCAAATAGCTTTAGGTAGAACATTTGCCTGTTAATTCTATTTAAGATATACCGAAGTGCCTTTTTATACTAAGTTTTTATAAAAATATAAAGTCTTAATGTAGACACCATGTGTTGTAGAGTTTATCCCAAGAATTAACCTTTAATATTTACCTTAAGGGTCAATTTTACCAGTCCTACCTGAGCCAAAGGTGGCAGTATATATCCAACTTGTACCAAGCAAGAACAAAAACATTAAACTCCTCTTTAAAGGCCAGGAAACTAAGCGATTTTTGGTGGGTAAAAATGACTCAAATACTGTCTGCGATCTGATGGCAGAAATGAATAGAGAAGGTAGTAGAAATGACGTCTCGTCTCGTGTGTCAACAAATTTTGGTTGGAACTTGTTTGTTGTGTTTTTTTAAATAGGTCGAAAAATTATTTTTCCCCGGTTTTTTAAATTTTACGAAAAAACTAAGGGATTTAGAGAAAAATGTTCTAAACACGAATTGTACGTCTTGAAAATATATTCAAAATGAGTTTTTGTTTGTCCAAATCGGTCTGTAAACAAAAAAGTTATTGCAAATTAAACATAAAAAATGGCTTATTTTTCAATTGTTAATAACTTTCTTAATATTTATTGAATTGTTTTCAACTTTTACCAGAATGTGAGTTTTAAAGTGCTTAAAAAATTTGCGAAAGTTGGGCGCTGTCGGTCCAATAGTTTTTGTAAAGTTGCAATTGTTTATTAGAAAAACGAAAAAAGTAACTATTTTTGATTAGTTTTTACGAAGAGAATGAGCACTGACAGAACTCTGTAGCAGTTTCCTAGACGATGGTACAGCCAATCAAAAATAGTCACTTTTTTCGTTTTTCTAATAAACAATTGCAATTTTACAAAAACTATTGGACCGACAACGCCCAACTTCCGCACACTTTTTAAGCACTTTAAATCTCACATTCTGATAAAAGTTGAAAACAATTCAATAAATGTTAAGAAAGTTATTAATAATTGAAAAGAAGCCATTTTTAATGTTTAATTTACAATAAATTTTTTGTTTACAGACCGATTTGGACAAACAAAAACTCATTTTGAAGATATTTTCAAGACGTACAATTCGTTTCTGGAACATTTTTCTCTAAATCCCTTAGATTTTCCGTAAAATCAAAAAAAAAAAACAGAGAAAAATCATTTTTCGACCTATTTGTTGAAAAAAACAATGTTCCGCCCAAAATTTGTTGAGACACGAGATCAGACGTCATTTCTACGACCTTTCCCTACCCATTTCTGCAATGAGATCGCTGGCAGTATTTGAGTTTTTTTTAACATTCCTTTTCCTGGGGATTAATGTGGTTATGGAAATCACTGTCACGTTTTCTTTTACGTTTGGTATAAATTTGGTCTGTGATGTTAATTCTGACTTACGCGATATAGATACTGGGTCTTTTCTTCCTCTTCAGTGTCGTTAAATGAAGAATAAAAAAATGAAAAGAAAAAGTTTATGTTTCAATTAAAAATATTTGGTTTAAAAACAATCAAAATCAAAATATTTGGTTTATTATATATGCATTAGGTTTCACTCATACACATATACAAGAGTAAACATTTTGACAAGTTGTGGCAACCAAATAGTACAATTTTGAATAAAAATTATTTACATTTTCATATCTAGGTTTTTTTTCATCATTTATGCCAAAAATATATATTTCCATATTAATTGATGAGCTTAATTTCAGATTTCTTGTTACTTCCGAAGTGAGCTCTTTTAAACACTTCTGACTGAATCAAAAGTTGATAAAGAATGGAAAACGAAGATAAACGAATACAATACATTGTATACCAAGTCATATTCTGTGACTGCTACAGCAAGTCAAAGTGTAAAAAACCAGATTTAAAAGTCATTATCTGAGAAACTATTTAGTTTAAACATAGGAAAATATGTTCAAAATGAAACGCTTCCAAAATTTTTGATATTTGATTGTTTTTTTTTATTTTAAGAAAACTTAAAACTTTTATCTTTAATATTTTCAAATTACTATCATAAAACTGTATTAAAAAGATCATGTATACTACAGAACTAGTGTAATTGTAAGAGTATTTTTGATATGGTATCAAATAATTAAAAATCATAATAAATGGTGGTGCTGTGATATTTAATCATAATGTTTAGGAATATTTATGGAAAGTACTTTTGTCTTTAGATTTATTATTATCAAACAATATTACTGTTGTAAGAAACTTTTAAAGTAGGTAGTCAGTTTATTAAGAATTAATTTGTAACTTTATTAAATAATAAATATAAAAAAGAATTGTTAGTTTTATTATTGTTCCTATTTCCTGCCAACGCTCTTGCAGGAAAATGATTTGATGTCAGTGGGAGAAATAATTTTTAAAATATTACTTATTAGTAAATACTGGGGTGTGCAACAAGAGAAAGAATACTCTTTTAAGGTAATCCACGCTTTCGAAAATCTTTATTATCATTTCTATCTTTAGGGGGAGTACAAATAATTACAAAAAAGAAAATTCACAAAAAATATTTCCTTAATTAATGTTAACTTACATTTTTTTTGAGGTTGTTCACAATGGTGTTAAAAAGTTTTCTGACGTTATACGTTAGTAAAAAAGAATAAAACAG
The DNA here is from genome assembly GCA_034092305.1 of Diaprepes abbreviatus. Lineage (NCBI taxonomy): Eukaryota > Metazoa > Arthropoda > Insecta > Coleoptera > Curculionidae > Diaprepes > Diaprepes abbreviatus. The sequence continues at coordinate 10,074,724 of JASJET010000129.1, forward strand.
ATTAAGAAACACGTAACATTTTAAAATTAAATTAAAATCAAAAAGTTAGAGTAACTATTTTGTTCGTTCCTTCTTAAGTCACTTGTCATTTTTCTTCTTCTTCTTCTTGTTTTTGCCTTTGCCTCGAGGCAATTTACTAGCTCAATTTGGTAGAAATCCCGATGTTGACTGGCTCAAAACTATATCCGGGCCGCGGACTTAACTTGTAACGTAGGGTTGTAATCAAATGGAAGTTACACTATAAAGCAGCGCGCCCACTGGTTCGGTTCGGTTCAGACCACTCAGCTCCGCACAATCGGCCCGTTTTGGTCATTAAGTGCTCTTTTGAATACCTCATGTGCAGTGTTGTCAAAAGCCCCTTCTACATCAAGAAAAGCACATACGACGATTGACGATTTTCTTGTTATTCAGGGCGTCTTGAATCTCATCTGTTAATTATATCCACGCCGTTTCCGTAGATCTGCCCACTTGATAAACATGTTGATGAAAGTGTAATGACACCTGTTCAAGAATTTCTGGTCTGATATAGTTATCAACTGCTTCCTCCGTCGTTTTTAAAGTAAACGATGTGAGACTGATGGATCGCAGGGATTCAGGATATAAATTAGGTACATTTTGACCAAAGTTTCTGAAACAAGGGTTATTTCTTAACTATAAACCTGCACTCGTTCGATCCTTACATCTCCAACCATTTTTGAAATATTTGTATTAAATATTATCTTCTGAGAATTAATATCCTGCTTGGTATACGAAGAGCTACATCTGCGCATTCGTCGATTATATCAGGGACGTAAGGAGTATCCTAGGGTAGATCAATGCATAGTATCAAAACATCACTGGTTATTATTGTTGTTTCTAGTCAAATTAATTATTACCATAAATAATGCATTTGTGGGTTACCTCAAGGTAATTGGAATTGATAACTTTTAAAATGACTGATAAAATGTCCAAGTCAGACAATATAAATTTTAAATTTGTAAATAGTTTTTTTTGTGTTATGGAACTGTCGTGGTTACTACTTAATATAAGAATAATATAGGTAAGTAAGAGAAATTAAAATAATATATCCAACGAATTAAAATAATTACTAGATATTTTCATGGGATTGATTTTTTACAAGTTATGCCACGAAAAATAAAAATTTGGTGGTAAAATGAATGTTAAAACTATATTTAATCTTAATGAGAATATGAATGTATCTAGTAAGGATTTCACATCTCTATAGAAACGCAGATATTTTGTTTTCTTTTTTAATATTATCAACAACTACATATTTTCAATAACAAATTGAAATGAAAAATTAAGACATTTTCAGTATTTGTTAGAAAAATAGATCGTACAATGTCAGTTATGGTTTAAACGAAGGTTATCGTGCAGTGTTTATACGCGTTGAGTACCAAAAAAAAAAAGATTAATAATAAAAAGATTATACAATTACGTAATTCCGAAAATAACAATAAATAAAAAAAATTTCAGTATATTCTTAGGAAAACATATCCTACAGTTCCAAAATGGTAAAAATTTGCAAAGCGTGAAAAGCATGGAAATTATGTTTTTTTGAAAAAATGTCGATACTCACCCCCTATTTCGAGGTTGTAGAATACGATTCTGGCCTTAATTTTTCACTATTTTTCCTCATCTTCCCGGAAAACTCAAAAAAAAGCGTCACTTCCCAAAGCACTTTTTTTTCAATTAAAAACCGAATTTACGTATTTATTTTCAATGGAACTACTAAAAAATATTGTACGTAATATATTTCAATTATTTTTGCACAAATTTTAGAAAACCAATTTAGAAAAACTTATATTTTCAGCGAAAAATCTAAAACACGTCTCGGAAACTGACCTAAACTAATCTAAATTAACCTAGATTTAAAGGTTCCTGATATAAACTTTAAAATTTACCCATTACAGTAACAACATAGTTTGTAACGTATAAAAAGGGGAAAAATTAATCTTAACCTTCCAAAATTTTTGGTTAGTTCTGGTAAGTACAGGTTAACATTAGTCTTGGTTACTTTAAAAAACTGAAATTAACCTGAACTGACCTAAATTAACCTAGATTTATTAATTAAAAAATGTTATTGTCCAGCAGAGACCACGTGGAGGCGGGACAAACTCTGTCAGGAAAGGATATTGGGAAAAGTCAGAGTTAGTAAGGAAGAGGGTGGTTTAGTGCTGCAAAAAAAAATATGGTTAGTAAAATTATAATTCCAAAATATAAATAAAATGAATTAGGATTATAAATTCGATGGAAAAAGGGTATTGTTAGGTGCCAAATTAATAGAGGAAATAGACGGCATAAAGAAATATTCAATAAAAGAAAATTATTAATGTTTTTCCTCATAATCTTAAAAGGGAGGGGGGTAAACTTGTCCCGCGTATTTAAAAAAATCATGGAACATGTTTTTGTAGTTGGTATGTTTCTTCCGAAACAAATGTTCCGCCAAGTAGTCGGGGAAGTATTCTTCGCACCGACCAAATCGCGGAACATTTCCACGTAAATCCCTCCAAGCCCTTTGAATATTTTGAGTGTGATCTACGAAATTCTGTGAATGATTCACAGGCAGGTGTTGAAAACCTTCGTCTGCTAAGCAGTCGTAAGCTTTCCAACAATCTGATATAATCGTAGTTCCTGGTAGTATCCAATTTCGGATGAGCCTCTTTTGGCCGTTCTGCAACGGGAACAAGAAAGAGCTTTTTTGTTTCCCGTTCTATTCCTCCAAAAATCCACTGTCCGTCAATAATTCTACCCCTATTATATTTCCTTTTACCCATCACCAAAACACAAACTCACAAACTTTGGTCCACGGTAATTTTGCATTTTCAGAAAGTGTTCCCTTTTTTTCCCGACCGTAAAAGGACATTTTTTCCTTTTCGAATTGTTTTCGCGGACTAGAATGGATTTGGTGCAGCGATACCGAAAACCATAAAGTTTGCAAGGTACATTGCAATTGGGACAAATATGAGTGGTTAATGTAAAAACCCCATGTACCTTAAGAAAATTCCTTAGGCGATCTTCATTTTCTAAGAGCTTAAGAATTTCTTTTAAAGAAGGAGAGCACCCGGAACACAATTCTTGCCTTTCTTCTTGCATTTTTTTTTCACTCGACACTTTCTGCTAACGGACATAAGCAATATGATCAATTCATATTATCCGCTTAAAACTACTGGTATTTGGAAGGAAACAAACAAAAGCAAGTATAAGCCGCAACTAAAACCTTTAATATTTAGAGTCAAAATCGCACATCGAAGGCATAGACATAAGAGTACTTAATAGTACTTCAATAATCAAAAGAAAGGAAAAAAATCTTTTTGGAACCTTTTCTTTCCAATTCAAACGGAAAGAGCAAATATATAAAGAAATCGTTATTGCAATCTGGCAACATCGCCGAGTTTAACAGTACGCCATCTTTAGCGAACTATGCAAACTATTATTTGTTGATAGCGGCTGTTTTCTTTTGATTTTGTTGTGATTTTTGTCGTGACAATTTTTCGGATTTTTTCGATAAAAAAAGTGCATATTTTTGAATTTTCGTATAATGCAGAAGCTTCTATCACTGTGGAATTCGTTGTTATAACAAAAGCTTAACGATTTACTGAAAAAAATTGAACCTAAAATGAAAAGTTATTTTCCCTGTTTTCCGTAAAATTGAGGAAAAATTATAGAAAACCGAGGTCAGAATCTTGTTCTACGATCTCGAAATAGGGGATATGCATTAATTTTTTTTCAAAAAAACGTCATTTTCCTATCATTTCACTCTTTACGAATTTTTTCCACAATTATTATGGTTTTAACGAAAGTTATCTTGTAGTGTTAACAGATTTTACATGCTTTTAGTAGAAACGAAAGATGAACAATAAAAATGATTAATACCTTATACAAGATGTCCAGTAAGTACCACCTAATTTCTCGGAAATATACAGGAGATGTTAAAGTAACCCTACTTTGTCACAGGAAAAAAATTTTTAAAGTGCCCCTTAACGGAGATACATATAGGCGCGGATCCAAAGGGGGGGGGGGGCGGACGATTGGTGCAAAAATTGTAAATAAGTCTTCCTCCCAAAGAAACGGAATAACAATCTGATTTTTACTGTTTGTGTTCAGCAACATTTGAGTTTTTCGCACATAAATCGATTTATCTCGAAAACTGACAATTTTATCGAAATAAATTAAGAGTACCTTTTTTTGAAGAGGATAGATCAAAGTATTTAAAAAATCAGTTTTCAGCTCTGTAAAATGACACCTGTCAAAAATTAGATACAACGATTGTGTCTGCGTCCGTTCCTGACTTCTCTGATGACCAAAAACATCTACTGTAGTATGGTTTAATGAGTCTTTATGGCCTTAAAATTTCATGACATTATACAAGTTGATCCAAAACTTAGAACCAATAAGGCAAATCGCTGGCTACCCCTTTAGGGCTCTTGATCTGCATTAAGGGGCACTTTAAGAATTTTTTTTTTCAATGACAAAATAGAGTTATTTTGACCTCCGTTGTATGCTCCCGAGAAATTAGGAGGTACTTACCGGACACCTTGTATAATTCCGAAAATAATCATTAATTAAAACCGGTAGTAACCTGAATTAACCTGAACCAATCAACCTTACCTAACCTGAACTCACCCACCTGAATCAAATTAACCACCCTAAACTAACCTACACTAACCGGCCTGCACTAAGCTTTTAAATTTATTTACAAAAGTCAAAATTATAGTTTAGTATAAGAAAATTTGAGAAAAATCATTTAGTATGTATATATAGTGATATAAAACTCTTATTAAATGCGCTTTTCAAACTAACCAGTTATTATGTATCTAGAAGTATATTATAATATCGAAAATGTTGCTATACTTTTATTAACTATTGTATATAATATTCTTGTTCAAAATTATGTTTTAATCTATTAAGATGTTATCATTAGAAAAAAAAATTATAAAAAGTTCCCGTATCTACTTTTATTCATTTCCCTACTCTAGAAAACATAGAATCATATTTTGCGAAAATAATAAATATTATTATTGCCGTGTTGTTATTGACCCCTTCTTTAAGAAAAAAGTTATCTACATCATTGATCTTTAAGACAATAAAAAATTATTGTGTCGGAAATATTGATCCGCAGCCAACACAATAAACCTCTTTTCTGGCAGGTAGTTGCACTCTGGCTTTTCGAGGAAACTCAGTTTTACTATAATAATAAATCAGAGGGTTACCTTGCGTAGAATATAATGGAAAGTTTTGATTTTTCCATTGTTTATTTTACGATATAATATGTGATTGATGGCGTTCGAACATCTTTAGATTATTAATGGCGTTTTTGTTTTTGTTTATTACGCGTTGAGATTGAAACGAATGTACAACAGCTTTCCTAATATATATACACAGTTAAAATGGTTTTTATATGAAATAGGAAAAAGCTTTTAAGACTGAGTTGTAAGATTTATTTTCAGCCATCAAAATCGATTATCGAAATTTAAAAATAAACATTTTTCAAAGTATATTTTTGTTTGTTGATGCAACAGCCTTGATATCTTGGCAAACAAAAAAATTTGCAAGCCTGCTACAATTCAAAATGAAAAAAATTTCGCATCAATTATGCAAAATTAAGAAAAATCAAAAAATTCGTTTTGTTTTACAAGGCGAAATAAATCTTTCTGAAATTCTTCTTCTTCTTTTACTTTGGAGGATCTTGCTGTCTATCTTATAACCAATTTCCAACGATGTTTTGTTCAGGAAAATAGATTATTTGCTATCTATCCATCTTTTAAAGATCTTCCTAGTGGTCTTCAAATTTCAAGTTTTTCTTCAAGAGCAATGCTTGCTAGTCTGTTACTCATCCTTTTGACATGGTTGTTCCAATATATTCACCTCTCTCTCCTTAATCTAATAACATCGACCCCACTTCACTTCTTCTATTTCTATATATTGTAGAGGCACTAGGCTTCCAAACGATTTATAAATTTGGACCTTTCTCTCTGGGTCCATATTTGTTATTCCACACAACACCTTTCAGAAAATCTGATATGACTTCAACTTTGATTGTATTTATGGATTATAGCTTTGGTCTCTACGCCAATGTATTTGAATCGAATAACTTCTTCAGCCGTTTCATTATTGTTCACAAGTTTGCACCTTATTGGTGAATGTGATGTTTTTGATTTTCTGAATAAAGATTGTCATATTTTACATCAATGTTGTACAGTACAAATAATATTGTTATCTCTGAATACGGATTTCGAACCCCATACACTGATAATTTGTGATTATAAATTTTTATGCTATAGCTATGATTTTTCCAGATTTTCTTTCAACTGCCACGTACCTACTTTGCCTACTTTTATCTTGGTGTTGAGGCATTTTAGTTAGTGTTTCTGTTTCTCTTCAACTGTTTCCTCTACCTCTTCATTCTCTACTATTTTCTTTTTTTTCCATTACCAGTGCTTCTGTCGCCATTACATTTATGCTAGATTATATGTCCAGTTTTCTTTTATATAGGTCTCTTGGGCTTTTATAGGCAAAACTTAATAGATTATACTTGGGAAAGTGTATTTTCTCAGATACTTTGTTTAATGTCATCATGACTAAAGCTGTCTCTATGTCTACATGTACGGGTATTAAATAAAAATATATAACCTTTTTAAATAATACACGAATTGACATATCGAAATTATAGGAGTTCCTAATTGACTACGGAACTCTAAAAATGAAGACAAACGTTATGTGAATACGATATCTGCTTTCCAGATTTGTTTACCTCATAAATGGAAATGAAAAAGTTGTAACAAGTATTCTAAACATATAGTTACTAAATTTGTAAGTCGAACCACTAAAAATAGATTTTACTGTAGCTGACCTTGGCGTGATATGTGATCAAATGCTAAAAAAGATAAAAGCTAATTACGTGTGGCCAGGGAACTAGTTAGACAAGAACACGGAATGCCCGCCCTTAAAATTAAATTATAACTTCGAAAAGTTTTTGTCTATTTATAGAAATTATGCTGCTGTTTTATATAAATACAAATCGAGTTAATGAGTTGGTTAATGTTCGATATTATAATGTAAACATTTACCGAGTGACCTAAATGAAAAAGCTAATTTTCTAAATGTGTAATAATAATATTTTTGTATACTTGAAATTATATAATATGATATGTAAATATGTAAAATAACTTCTGGTCTCTTTTAAAAATAAAATAATAAATAATTTGAATCGGTAACGGAAACCACTTAGCGACTGGACCTAGAGTTTAAAATGGGTTCCGAACCGCTATTACTCGGTCTTCCCAAGCGACCGCCCATCCAAGTACTAACCAAGCCCGGGAGCGGTTCACTTTGGTGATCAGACATGGAATATTCTGTCCACAAGTACATTGGCCTTCCAAAATAAGAAGATGTATGTTGCGAGTATCCATCATAATCTATTGAACTAACAAAACTACAAGTATACAGATTGATTAAATCATGCTAAGCATGGATTGGTCCTATGTTAAGAGGCTGGGCGTGGCTTATTAAAACTATAAAATAAATACAAATTCTGGAAAAAACAGCAGATTCTGATGATGTTATCTAAGAAGTCAGGGGTTTTCAAACGCGAATTCGAGTGTTTATCAGTTCTAGACTATTTCACTCTGGTCTGAATGCGAAATTCTCGACCATTACTGAATAGTTTACCTTTTACACTACAAAAGTACCAAGATATTTCAATTAGTCGGCTTTTGCCTTGAACAATCTTAAGAGAAATTGCTTCGTCCAATTCCCAGCCAAAAGAATTTGACTACTCAACACGTGTGTAGGGAAGTAATAAAAAACTTAGAAGTTTTCTTGGAACGCCCTTTTTAAACTTCCAAAAGATAACCGATCTGTTTACGACGGTGTCACGAGGGGAAAGCTGATCTACTTACGACAGTTTAAGAAGAATTCAGAGTTCTTGGTATCAATTAGTTGATTAACAGAATTAAGAGTAAATTAACGAAGTAAGAACATTACAAAATTTGCATTAAGAAAGACCAGGAAACATTGTTTGTTAGATCAAAATCAATTGGTTCCGAACTCTGTTATCTAAGAGAACCTGGTAACAGTGAAGGAACCACAAAGAAAATTGCCAGTTCATAAAGATCGCGAATTCACATCTGAACAAAAAATTACTCAACGTGACGTGGAAGATAGAGATATACCTGGACTTGACCCACAACCTTGGCCACAGTACTTCAATACTTAATTCCTCTAACTCTTCAGACAGCCCTCCGTGATTTTAATTTCGGTTAAACTTATTTAAAACTGAATTGATTTCCCTCCGTACTAAAACCATTCCTCGATTAATTAGCTTCTTTGATTAACCAGACAAAACTCTCCGTGAATAATAATTTCCTGAAATTAGATTCCTAATTAAAAGAAATAACGTCTTTCGAGAAAATTTCCAATCACAATAAGTCACTAAATCGTCCCAAGTCAAGTGAAGCAAGCTCCCTGGGTGATTTTGGTGGGACTTCGGTTTCCTTACATGAGGTCGCGCATAGCTTGATGAGACTTCTTCACAAACTAGCACTTCGTCTTCCTAAAACGATTCTTCATATTCACAGTCTTCTGGTGTGGTTAATCCACGAAAGAGACGTAAATTTAAACGATACCATTCTGATTAAAATTCTCACTACATCTGGTTCTCTTCCTCGGTAACAACGCTGCATTCGAGGAAAATGCTCAATACCTCTAATAGCGATGGGAATTGGATCGAAAATACGGCATTGTTAGCGGGAACATCGGCAATAATCATTGTAATCGACATCGACAAAAAATCGCATCTACATAAACGGAAGACAGCAGCTTGTTCTATGCTTGATCGAAATGTCTGCCTATGAGTTGACGTTGGCTATATCCCCTATTCCACAGCTGATGATGGTGGTGGTACCAGTGTGGTCTAAGGCGCCTAAAAGTTTTCTATGTGGACAGAGAGTTAAGTGAATCATCTCTCTTATCTTGACGATTTTGTCCGAATTGATTTTGTGTCCTATCTCCAAGAGATGTATTCTGCCTATTCTTGTACTTAGTGTATGTTCTTCTAACTTTACCGATATTCCTCTGTTGGTTAGTACCATGTGTGTTCTACTATATATGCCACATTTGATTTTATACACTAATTAATTTTCCAGATGGATTTAGTATTTGGGTTTCTTAGAGACGGACCTTTTGTTTTTGTGTGGTCTGAAGGCTTTAGATATGTTGTGTTCCCGGAGTAATTAGTCGATTCTATCTGTTGTGCTTTTGACGTAAGACGTAGAGATTTGTCTTGTTATCAGTTTTGTAGTTTTATAGGTTCAATAGGTTTTCGTTGCTGTTTTATTGCTTCATTTGTATAGTTTAGGACCTTTCGAACACAAAAAGAGTTGCTCACATGTCTGGAAATTTATATTTTATATAGACAATTGTTGTCTGCAAATGTTGCTTCACTGACGAGACCACGGTCGAAACGCGTATTGAGAGAGACCCAGAGTTGTATTTACAAAAAGTAAACTGCTTATATATATATATATATATATATATATATATATATATATATATATATATATATATATATATATACTTCTTCTTCCTGTGCCCTATCGTCAGTGGACGTTGGCGATCATTCTGGCCCATATTACGTTATTGACAGCGGCTCTAAATAATTCAATAGATGTCTTTCCGGTCCATTGTCGTAAATTATGTAGTCATGAAGTAAAAACATGAGGTATTTTGCAGAACCGGAAAATATAAATGATCCAAACATCGAAATTTACCATTATGATTTTAATGCTCATATCTTAATTACCACTATTTATGCCACCCTGTAGACTGATATCAAACATTATAATTTAGTCCTCAATACAGGTTGGCAAACTGCCAAGAACTTCAATTTTTTTTCGGGAGCAGTTATAAAAAAGATGTTAAATATTTCATGAACTAAAAATGTTTAATTTATAATTATAATTAATATTATAATTTAGTTGCCATGGGGTTATACGTCCTAGTTAGCTGGTTCTGTATTGCTTATAATATTGTTACAATTTTTATTTAATGTGTCAACATACATTATGTAGCAAAATTATAAATAGAAACCTAGATATAAAGCTTTTCTATCGACAAAAGGCAATGGCAATACTTTGTTTTATGCTTATTTTTATTCTAATCTTTTCGGAATACCTTTTCTATATTAATTATTGGGACGCTAGCAACAGAACAACAAATTAACATGGACACATTTTCTATAATCGGCAACATAAAATAGTGTCATTAGGCATGATGACTGTAACGAAGAAGCACTGAAATTATGACTTGAAGTAATTATATAGGATAGACAGATTCTAAAAAATACATTTATTTTTAGATTACAAGCGAGATTATATTTATTTTAGTAAAAATAAAAACAGAAAATATGGAAATCGGCTATATTAGATCGAACACCAATCAGAAGCGCGTGACGTTACGCTTTCGTAGACATCACATCAGTCATCATTGTTTATCGCCTTGATCCTTCGAATTTGTCCTTATTTGCATCATTAATCAGATACTTTGTGGATAAAACTATCAAGTGTGTCAGTTTCATGCTACCAAAAGTACAACAACGTCATGGAACAAGGATTTGTCAAGGTCAATACCTCAAATTTGCCAAGAATCGACTCCTTGATGCTGAGAGCGAGGTTAACTGGTTCACTGTTTTAACTTCAGTCTGGACAGCTTCACTTCTGAATTTGTATTATATATATATATATATATATATATATATATATATATATATATATATATATATATATATATATACTTGTACTGATTTATCAGCTGATTTTGGAAAGGTGGCAGTTGCTTCTAGATCTTCAATTGTCTGCAAAGCTAAATAAATAAAAATAAATACTTGCGAATAAACTGTAACTATTTACATATTATTATGTACTATAATTTTTGCAACAACTATAATAATATCAAAATAATAATAATAAGTAGGAAATACAGCAGACAACGTCATCTAGGGCCCGATAACATGGAAAGAGTTCCCACAGAACTTTATACTTTTGGTGTCTTTGTATGCCTGTTATGAGTGAATAATCCCTGGAAGGAGTGCGAAGCCGTTTGGGTTGTAAATCATAATAATAAGTAGCACAATGATTGTTTGAAATCATAACTGCCTATAATGTTATGATTAAATCGGCAAACAGAAAAGATATACACTTGGATCTACTTAAACAGGGTACCGGTATAAAAATGAGATAGATACGTACCTGACTTTCTGATGAAGTGCCTGCGAGTTCTAAATGTGTTCGGTAGGTGGTTTTGTTTGTGCTACCTCTTTCTCACTTTCTTCAATCAGACACCTTCTTTGTTTTTTGAGAGCATAGGGACACTCAGCGGTGTCAGAAGTTCGTTTGCTTCTGCCTGGTTAGCATTCAAATTTTGTGGGTATACACTTGTAAAACTGAACCCATTACATGGTACTGTATATATATTTCATATTATTTGGTAACTGGAAAAAGAAAAAACTTTTAATTAGGAACTTTAGATATAATACCGTAATAAAGAAATGAAACCTAACCTCAAACGGGATCGACAGTGTTATTGACAAATATTTACCTTATATATATTTGGTTTGCGAGCTTCGCCACTTATTTATATAAAATAAATACTTACATCAAAATGATCTTCGCAGAAATAAATTACTGAATTAACAGATGCAGAAGCTGTATCTCGCCTTGCACGATTTAGCCATGTATTTCTGATATTTTTCTTCGTTGGCACGTTAATAAATAACTTATTTGGAGTTTTTATCGATGTATTATTACATCGAGGAACTATACACCATCGATACACATTAGAATTCATGATTATCGCACAAAATAATGAAAACAAGCAATAAGATACAACTTGTCAAGTGTTTACGAAAGAGTGACGTCACAGACGGACGCCATTACTATTCTAGCGTTTTGGTGCGAAATTTAAATTGTATTTTAAAATGGTCAATTTTTCCTTCAAAACATAAAATTTTTCGGAAATAGATTTATTTTGTATAAAGTAGGTGCGTAAAAACATCGTGGAGTATTTTTCCAAAATCAGTCATTATGCCTTTTGCTGATACAACACAGTAAAAAGATGAAGATCTAAAGCGGCTTATATATGAGCAACATGAGTCACCACTGATCAGTGGAATTGTTTCTCCAAAATAAATCAATTTTTAAATTTTTTTCCGATTTGGTACCTAAATAATAATATTTTTAAAGATTAAAACGAAGTTGGCTTTTTGTTGCACTTATCAATTTAAACACTTTATTGTCAACTTAAACCCGTTTCAAATTTAGACCATATTGGTAAATTACTGAGTCAAATTTTAAAATTTCTGGCCAAAGTCTAATAAAAAAAGGGACAACTTTACTTATTTTAATTATTCATTCGAAGTATTATAACCCTGACCTAAACTAATACCACTGTATATATTCTCACGGCACTTACTTTGCCGAACAGATGTCAGGTGAGCTGTAGTGCAGGAGGCATAATATAAAAACATTGACATTTAAGAGTTAAAATCTTTCTGAAAAGTATTGATTGACTTATACTATTAATATTTAAAAGCCGTCTACTATCGATACGATAATAATTCAGCTTGTCAGTAATTTGATATACAATAACATTACAAATAACCTTGCTTTAAAAAGTCAACATAAACTTTGACCTTACTAAAATTTTCAAGTTAAATTGTATCCATAATAGACCAGGCCCTGGTTTACACAACACACTCTTACATAATGTTAACGTTGGTTTAAAAATTATCAATTGACTAAATGACAATTTTCAGATTTGCACTGTCTTTATTCCTATTTGTTTGTAGGGTATTTCTATTACGTTGTATTTTTAATCGGTATCATACTATAAACTATATGAATTGTGTTTATTGAAGCATGAGGCTTCACTTCACTGTATGCGTTTTAGTGATTCCATACTACCAAGCAGAGCTTGCCATGAAGGGTATCTCTGGGTCTATTAGTATTGAGGTAAATTTTCTCTTGTCATATTACATTAGATATAAATTTTGTAGCTTCAGACCACTATCAATATTTGCTTCCACTTCTTCAAGAGAGTCTGCGTTATTACACAAAAATTTTGAGCAAATATAAAAATGGCATATAGTTTGATATGATGGCTGAATGCCGAATTGTTAAAAACCAGCATGATAAATATAAGCAACTGAATCGCACTGTCAACAGAAAAATAAGGGAAGCTAAAGAGAAATGGACTCAAGAACAATGTGACGAGACTGAAAGATTTCTTCAGTTGCATGACGCCTTTAATTTCCATAGAAAAATCAAGGAAATAACTGGAACAAATAGAACAACGGCATTTCCGTCAATAAGAAATAGACAAAGAAGACCTATATTGGCTACCGATGAATTAAAAGAAACTTGGAAGAACTATGCGGAGACTTTGTTCAGTGATAAACGAACAGATTCCCCGACGAATGACACTGAAAAGTTTTCCAAAAATTCTTGAATCTGAAGTCAGATACGCAATGAACTGTATAAAGAATGATAAAAGTGCAGGTCACGACAATATATATGCAGAAGTTTTAAAGCAAATCAATATTAAACAACTTACATATCTCTTTAACGTGATATATGACTCTGGGCAAATCCCAATAGATTTGTTAAAATCTACGTGTATTGCTATTTCAAGGAACACAAACCTCAAGAACTGCGAAGACGACAGACTCATAAGCTTGATAAGCCACGCTCTTAAAACATTCCTTCGATTAATCCATTCAAGAATATACAGAAAATGTGATGATATGCGTGGCTTAATCAAGGGACTTGGCACTAGAGAAGCTATCTTCTCAATGAAATTACTTGGGCAAAAGTGCTATGACCAAAGTCAAGATATTTTCATCTGCTTTATTGACTATCAGAAAGCTTTTGACAACGTAAAGCTCGAGCCGCTGTTGGAAAGATTACAGGAGATCGGTATCGATGATAAAGATTTTACAATAATAAGAGAACTCTCTTGGCAACAGTTAGCTAAGATCCGTACTGATGGCGATTTGTCAACAGATACCTTTAATATACTGAAGGGAATCAGGCAGGGATGTGTACTGTCGCCTGTTCTGTTTAATATTTACGTTGATAAAATATTTCAGTTAGCATTAGAAAATGAAACGCGAGGTATCAAAGTCAATGGCATCCCAATAAACAATATTCGCTATGCAGATGATACTACAGTCTTAGCTAACAACATTCAAGAGCTCCAATCAATATTAAAAAAACTCAACGAGTGCGGTGAACAGTTCGGGTGCATATAGTACATCACTCCTTTTAACATCAACGAAGAAAATGTTGAACATGTGGCACGGTTCACGTATTTGGCGCTACTCTGAATGAAAAGTGGGAATGTGACGAAGAAGTAAAGAGAAGAATTGGCCGTGCAAAAACAACTTTCTTTAAACTTAATAATATTCTCCTTCACAGAAATATGCCACTACACACCCGAATGCGTGTGGTTCAGTATTATGTATGGCCTATTCTATTATCTGGTGCTGAAACTTGGTCACTTAAAGCTGGAATGCTGAATCGGATCGAAGCTTTTGAATTGTGGACAATCCGCCGATTACTGCGTTTCCCTTGAACTGCTCACATAACGAATGATGAAGTTCTACGAGGAGCTGGCGTAAAAAGACAACTAATAGACACTGTAAAACAACGACAAGTGTTATATCTAGGGCATATACTAAGAGGACCTCGCTACTCCATACCAAGGCTAATACTACAGGGAAAAATTGAAGGCAGACGGGGGCCAGATCAAAAATAACACTCTTGGCTCCGCAATATAAGAAACTAGTGTGGTATATCAGACGCCGAAACCATTTTTAAACAGGCTGAAGAGGGAACTGTAGTTATAATGTGATCATGAGATGGACAAATGATCGCTGACGTGTGACATAGCACATGACACCCGAAAAAGAAGAAGAAGAAGTTAGACCTATGGCAAAGACACTATAATTGTTGTTTTTCTGTAGAGTAGAATTTTAATAAATTGTGTGGAACAATTCATCATAACACATTCCAAGAAGAACAATTTCAGACTTACTTCTTATTTCATGGTAAATTTAATTCTCAATCGAATAGTATTTAGATGTGTCAATAAGTTATTTCACGCTTGATAGTTGCCATTCCATAGGATGATGTTCTCAACGATATATCTCAACTTTTTACATCAAAACTTATTAGCTTGTTGTCCAGTTGTTAATAATATTTACAAAATGTATAAATTTCTGGCAACAATATGATTGATTGATTGGTTGATTGAATAAGACTGTTGGTAAGGTTTTGAAACACTTCTACATTATCTGGTTTTGAATTTACTGAAGAGTATAATTGTCCATGTACACAGTACACAATAAAAAAGTTAAAAAACTTTAACTGGAGGCGAAGTGTTTCTGGTGGCGCCCTCTAGTGTACACCGAAACTGTAATCAGATCTTGACTTCTCATCCTAAAAAACCCTTAAAGGTATTAAAGTTAATGCTAATCAAGCAATTATTAAGATACATATTAACAAAAACGTTTTAAAAAATCATAACGACGTGATCTAGCGAAACAAACACTTACAACAAGAAACAAAGGTTCGGATCTACAAAACCACAATTAGACCTATTATGACATACACCTCAGAAACACGGCCAGAGACGACAAAAACGAAACAACTATTGGAGACTACAGAAATAAGAATACTTCGACGAATAACAGGAAAAACGCTACTAGACAGAGAAAGAAGCGATAAAATTAGGCAATCATGCAACACAGACTGCATTATTGAGTGAGTCCTACAACGTAAGACACAATGGAACAAACACATAAGCCGAATGACAGAGGATAGACTGGTAAGGATCGCACGAGATAAATCGCCTAGTGGTACAAGCAGTAGAGGTCCACCACGGAAAAGGTGGAGCGATAATTTAAGTCCAGAATGAGGAAAATCGAAGAAGGAACAGGTCAGGGACCTATTATAGAAGGTAGAAGAAGAAGAAGAAGATAACTTTGACACCCTGTATTTCGGAAACTATCAGCATTTGAACTAGAGTAAATTGGGCTAGGTCCTCACATTTTAACCTTAGCAATTTGCGGTACCGTTTTGTGCCAAGCTCTTAGAGATAACCTGTATATTTATAAACTCCTGGACAAAATTAACTCAACAATATGAAATTATCCAAAAAATTAATTTGTCTTTTTCTTATGCCACTTTTGAAGTTTATCGAGTATTTGAGTAGTAGGCTATGCATAATTTGTTTTGTTGTTAATGACATCAATCAAAACAACTCTGACGACTAGGCAACAGTATGAGGCCACAATAGATCTACCAGGTCGTAGTGTACAGACACCAACTCTACGCACATTTTGCTCAAAAACATCATAATTGGTTCGTGGATAATTGGAAACAAGTTTTCTTCACAGAATAAACTAGGATTAGTCTAAAACATCAAGATAGTCTTGAACGAGTATGGCGAAGACCAAAAGAGGTTTGCTACTTGCAATATTTAGGCAAGAATTTATTTGGCGGTGGCAATGTTATGTACTGGAGTGACATTTGCTTTGAAGCTAGCACAGAATTAGTTCCTGTCCGTACGAGATTTATCAATGCTGATTACTATCTTGAAAATATTTATAGTAGAACATGGGATGCCTTTTAGTCATTTTGTGGGACACAATTCCTTGTTTATTCAAAGCAACGCTCGACTTCACGTGACTAGAGACGTACTCGACTATCTTAATCAAATTGTATACCAATTATGCAATGGCCACTGAAAAGCCCGGATCTGAATCCGATCCATTATGTATGAGGTTATCTCAAAAGAAATGTGATACGTCACACACGCAACACACGCTACTATTGTCCCTGTTAAACCATTAATTTCTTTCTTTCGTCCTTTCATAACTTCAACAATTAGGTCTAAAAAATAATTTTACTTCAAATCTTAACAGACATATTGTAAGTATCCGAAAATATTTTTTTCTAACTTTTAATGAAACCAATATCCATAAAAAATTATTAAAATTAATTAATTATAGCAATTTGTATGATTTAACATGTTGCTGCGTTAATTTTGCCCAGGAGTGTATATCTGTGTATATATTGAATTTCAACATAATAGTTTTGAAATTATGAACTACTTTGGCTACGATTTTTTCGTAGACTCCACAGGTTGTTAAAAGTGTAAAATTACTTCCCATCCCTCAATTTTTATTTAAAAATGTTTTTAAACAGCATATTTTCACTCTCAAAATAAACTAATAATAAACACATATATAAATTCTGTATAATTTAATTTATTATTGTAATTAAAAATATTATATCCTATCATTAACTAAATCCCCTGAACTATAATTTCCAACAATATAATAATCCACACTAACATTCACCACCTGTTTGCTCTTTTCCCAGTACTAGACACGGCGCACAAGTGAAAACGCAAGCGCGACCTGAAGCACCCCACCGAAGAGCCCTTACTACGAAGAAGTCCTCCAGGTGTTGAACGGCACGGTTGCCACGCTTCATCTTACCGACGACACGGCGAAGTATTCTGATCACGGCGACGGAAGGTGATAAAGAGCTTCGTCCAAGATGACACAGTAATTAAAACATATGCTTGCTTTTTGTTTTTAAAGCACTAAGATGGGTTATTGTGTAGAGCACTAGTTTTATTAGAAGACCTTTTAAATGGCTGTAAATAGTTTTTACACCACACAAGCTTTTTTGTCGGTGAGTTATTTAAATTCTCAGTCAATTTGCAAGAAAGTTTTGTATAAACTTATACAGTGCGGTCAAAAAATATGGCTTAAATATTTGGTCGATCAACCATCAAGAAAATATGTGTGGAGAACATTGAACTAAGAACTTTTTTAATATTTAAGTTTAGGATTTCCCCAAAAAATCAAATATTTTTAAAATGCTAAGCTTGTTTCATATTTTTTTACCATCTTGTGAAACTAAAATTTAATTTAGAAGGTACCACACCGTTAAGTTAGAAACATTATGTCAAATATAGCACTCACATTAGTTGCCATGATAATAATTAAAACCTTATAAGAAATATAAGATTTTTCATCATTTTTATTTTATTTTTGCCAAATCCTATTAAACAATTCAAATATTCTCTACATAATTTTTTTTATATTTAGCACCATACTATAAGTAATGGAAAAAGCTTTTAATACTAAAGTTGTAGGATTTCTTCCATATTATGTTTTAGATTTATTCACAAAAAAAGTGATGCATTGTAAAGTTGAGAAACAAAAGAAATTTTAATTTTTTTGATGGAACACCCTGTATATTCTCTGCTAAAATGAAAGTTATTTTCCTCCTGATAAGTTAGTGTTCGGACTAGCCATTATTTAAATATTTTAGTTTAAATTATTAATAAAATGGTATGAAAAGAGGAGGCTTGGAAAACAAATGCTTTAGTTTAAGTGTCTTTGTGACGTTTCAATATGGTTCGAATACTTATTATATTCACATATTATATTGACTAATACACGTTTTAATATGGGCTACTCGGAAGAAGAGAAACATCAGAAAAATTTTGTTTTTATTCTAATAAAGAAGATATTTACAGAGTATAACATGAAAACCATAATATATATCCTGGTCATCGAGTATCATCTACAGTAAGATACACTGTCAAAAAATTTAATGAAATGAAAAGTCTTAGGCGAAAAATCAGGACCGTAGTTAGAAATGAAGAAGATTTTCCTCTATTTTCAAGGTAATATTTCACTCTAGTACAAATTATCATTAGTTGATGTAATTTTGTAAAAGATCCGAAAAGAACTATTCCCAGTGGCCGCATTATTTTTCAATAAATCTTGGTATAAAATTTACACCACACTGTAGTTTTATAAATATTATCCTTATAAATGTATGCCAGTGCAGTGCAATGGTCAATAGAATAAGTATTCGAGACTAAATTAAAACGTCACAATGCAAATTAAAATAAAGCATTTGTTTTTCAGGTCACCTGGTTTCTTTTAAGTCAGTTTATTGATAATTCAAACTTAAATATGTAAATGGCGGCTTGTCCGAACACTAAATTATTACATTTTTGAAATCAGGAGGAAAAGAACTTTCATTTTAACAGGTAATATGCAGGGTATTCCATTTAAAAAATTAAATTTTCTTTTGTTTCTCAACTTTACGATGCGTCACTGTTTTTGCAAACAAACTAAAAGATAATATGAAAGAAATCCTACAACTTTTTTCTATCTCTCATAATAAAGCTTCTAGGTATGGTGCTAAATATAAAAAAACCCTGTACATATATATCTTACATATAAATCGAAATTTTCCTAATATTTCAAACTAAGCTTTTGAAAGCATGCCTAAAATATTATTTTATTATTTATTTTCTTTTTTTATACAATTCCGCATATAAAAAAATGATAAGTTCCTTTAGATAAATTTGCCACGTTAAAATTTCTATGCATGGGATAATTTTGTGTAATCAATTTTTCCTCTACACACCGGAAACCACATTAAAAACTTATAAAAAAGATTTTACAAGATTAAATAAAGGTAAAAAGTAATTAGTAGTAAATAGTAAATAACCAAACCATTCATTCCACCATCTGTGAAAACCTACGATATAACATATATATATATATATATATATATATATATATATATATATATATATATATATATATATATATATATATATATGTATATATGGGACATTCCGTGTCAACCGGATCAGGCATACGACCAAAATTAGAACCAACCAAAAAAAGGGGCTCATATTGTAGCTGATGGACGCTCCTAAAAACTGGTGCGGTAGGTTGACAAAAGATAACATGGATCCAATATGGCGGCTAAATTTTTTAAAATCAACCAATTTTCACCAAATTTGAAATACAGGAGTTTTTGGAGTCATTTATCACAAATCCGAGGTCATATTTGCATAATTCAAGATGGCGGATCCAATATGGCAGACGTTTTTTTTTTAAATCAACCGATTTTGGTATACGGAGGTTTTTGGAGCCGTTAATGACGCATCCTAGATCGGATTTTCGAAATACAAGATTACAGACCTAATATAGAGAATTGGATTATTGATTTTCCGCTTTCTTAAAATCACCATCTTGAATTTTGAAAATATGATATTGGATTCATGATCAACAACCCAAAAAAAAACCTCCGTATAACAAATTTTGTATAAATCGGTTGATTTTCAAAAATATCGTCCTCCATCTTGAATTCGCCATCTTGATTTTGGAAAAACTGATCTCGAATTCGTGATCAGCAACTCAAAAAATACGTCCGCTATCTTAGGTCCGCCATATTAAATTTCAGGGTTTTGGAAACCCCCGTATACCAAATTTGGTGCAAATGGATTGTTTTTCAAAAAAATCATCCGTCAAATTAGATCCGCCGTTTTGAATTTTGCAAATCCGACCTAGGATTCGTAGTCAGCGACCCAAAAAACCTCATATACCAAACTTAGTGCAAATCGGTTGATTTTCAAAAATTCGGCCTCCATATTGGATTTTTGGCCGCCATATTGAATCCTCCATGTTGGATTAGTAAACCTACCACGCCAAACCCGATCGGTTTGCGAATTTTTATTTTTACAAACTTTTTTTTTGATAGACACTCAATTTTTATACGGCTTCCAGCCGCCATATTGAAGCCGCCATATTGGATTTTTCAAAGGCGCACTCAGCATTTGAAAGTAGCCGCTCTAAGCTTTAAAATGACCCTTGGTCGATTTTTTTGGTTGCTTCAAATTTTGGTCATAGTTCTGATCGGGTTGACGCGGATTGCCCCATTTCATTTTTATTATTGTAAATTTTATTAAAAAAATCTTGTCATAAAATTTTATATTATGAAAACAAGGTTAATGTAGTGGCAAATTTTTTATTACAAAATAAATCAAATTACAAAATAAGAAATTGTTAAATTTTATATACAATATTTTGGAAAATATTTAACCTCAAATATGTTAATTTCAAAATTTTTTTAATATTAGTTTATATAAAACGACTATCATATATTATAAAATTGTATGACATTGATTTAAAATGTTCAGTAATTCTCAAAGTAGGTCAAATAAAGCAACGACATTGTTTTAAACTCGTTTTAAGTCGTCGGGTAAGTAAATGGAAAATTCAATTCATTCGGTTTATTAAAATTTAAATATAATCTGCGAGCGTGTGATGGTATTGAAGGTGTTACAGTCAGCCACTGGTATTTATCTTTTGAATATACGGAGATACGTCTTCGAAAGAAATTATTACATATAAAGGGTATTTTAACGTGAACTTGAATTTAAATCATTTGAAAAGTACATTATTTTAATGAATTTCTTATATATAGAGTAATTATTTATATTAAACAAGAAATTATATGTCAATTAAATAACTACCGCATCGGATAAAATTTTCGAATAAGGGCCACTGGATTTCACGAATTTGAAGTTTAATTTCTTCTTTGAGTTTTGCTGGTTAGTGAAAAGCTTACTTTTAAAAAAAAAACTCAAGAAAATAAGTCCAAACAGATTAAATCGCAACTTATGACGGCAATTTTGGACTCCTAAAACATGACATAACGCATCCTGGGATCTTCGTTTGCAACAACGTTTTTAATTTGCATGCCTTTGTGATAGGTGGCGCCATGCTCTTGAAATCGCAACTCAGTTTATTCCATTTAATTCTTGTCAAGAAAAGTTTGTCAACATGCCGCGGTAGTAAATGCCACTAACATTCATGAAGGCATCATCATCATCAAAAAGTTTGGTCCAATGATCCCTTTCTGTCGACATGACACCAAACTGTCACTTATTGCTCTCCAGATCTGAGAATTTTATTTTTGGTCAAGTCGTTGACATTAAAGTGTAGTAAACTTATTGTTGTTTCATGATCCAGTAGGAAAAATATATGTCCCTCCATGGCTTCGATCTACAACGACGAGACTCTGAACCGACAGTACTCGCATGGATCAGAGCAATGTTAACTCAGAGAATAACATATGCTGAACAGTGTAACTGTTAAATCACTGTCAAGTAGGGGTTGTTCACAAGGAGTTCTATCGCCTTTACTGTGGAGCCTTGTAGTGGATAGCCTGCTAAGTGAATTGAATGATGCTGGTATGTATACACAAGCTTATGCCGGTGACCTGGTCATTTTGTGCCCTGGTCACAATGCCCGGCACTTGGAGGGACCAATGATGTGAGCCCTCCGGATCGCGAAACGATGGTGTAACAGGAGAGGGCTCGGAATAAACTCGGACAAGGCCGAGGTCGTACTCTTTATAAAAAAAGAGGAAGATGGGGAGACTTTTCATAAGTACATTGGCAGGAAGGACTCTTTAATACAAGGGGACAGTTAAATACCTGGGAGTAACTCTGGACTCACGACTGAGCTGGAATGATCATGTTGAGGCTCGAACCAAGAATGTCATATATGCTTTCTGGGTTTGTAAACGAGCCTTTGGAGGCCCACGGGGCAGACACCTCTAGTGCTATTTTCGATATACTCTATGGTTATCCACTCCATGATAACGTACGCCGCTATTGTATAGTGGCGTAGTACAACACAACGCAAACACAGCCTTCAATTTGACAAAGTTCAAAGAATGACTTGTGGGGGAATATTGAGTTCGATGAGAACTGCTCCCACTGGGGTTAGTGAACCTGCCTCCTCTTTACTTATACATAGAAAACCAGGCCCTGAAAACCATTTATCGCTTCAGTTACCCAGGGCTTCTCAGAATTAAAACGGGCAGCTACTCAGGTGTCTGGAATAGCGCGGTGGACATACGAGATTAATGCTCAGAGTAAGTGGTGTATTTGACCCCAATTTACATCACTCTGTATCAATCAAGATGTCCGCCCATTCATATTTAGACTTCTTGGGGGTCTAGTATTATTTGGTAGAAATGGCGGATCTATTACTGACAACATTGCTCAAATTTTCGCCCCCTTTCCCACGTCCTGAACTCCCCTTGTAACCACCCAAGTCTCCGACCCTTGGGATTTCGTTTAGTCATATCAAGACCATTTATTGGGCAAATTTTCAAGCGTATTATTGATGCTGACAATTTCCCAAAAAATAAGCCAGTTTCACCTCTTATAGCTACACCCAATATCCACTAGGGTATCCGTATACGCGGGAATGTAACAACTGGTATTGAATGAAGTATTACAATGAGAAAACGCTGCGTTACTTATGTCGGCGAAATTTCGGCTCTACCTTTTAAGCTATTAATTCTACACTATTGAATATTTTGAACACCGTGTATACCTTACAGTGACTTTGATCACTGTTCAAAATCATGGTTCTTGGGTTTAGACCGTGTCAAATTGGAATTATTATCCGACGTTTCGACTACGATTGCACGAGACATCTTCGGGGATCTTTACTCCACGTTCATCACTCCCCATATAGACAGATTACATGAGGCCGCTTTAAAAACTCAACCTCTCTCTGGAGATATTTCTACCAAGTAGAAAGGATTGGTAGGGAGAGCAGAATCGTCCGAGAAATGGATGCTGGTAGTATACAGATGGATCTCAACAAGATGAAAGAGCTGAAGCCGGAATGTTCGGCAGGAGCACAGGAGTCAGAAGATACTACCCTCTTTGACAACGTGCAACAATCTTCACAACAGAAATTTATGCTATTCTGCATTATGCCCAGCTCTGTGAGAGGAATAGGGTTATAAATATATGCTCAGACAGTAAGGCTGCGATAATGGCACTGAAATCCAGGGTCGTAACTTCACGACGGATGACTGAGTGCAAGGAGGTACTGATTAATATGACAAGAAATGGCTGCACAATCAGATTCTTGTGGGCCCTGGCCACTCAGGCATAGGCGGAAATGAGGAAGCAGACCGTCTGGCAAAGTTGGGTTTCGCACCTTAATCATATTTACCCCAACCAATTCTACCTGTCCCAATTACCGCCGGCAAAAGAGAATTAAAATCGTTGCTAGAAAGCCAATTTATTGAATCGTGGAAGAGAGCTCCTAGTGCATGGCGTACTAAGAAGCTGCTCTCCTTAGGAGGGAAAGAGCTGTTGACGGGACATTGTCACCTGGGGGGCCATCTTCATAAGATCGGTGTCGAAGACGACCGGACGTGCAGATGGTGTTTATAGAAAGATGAAACTTTAGAGTACCAAACACTCAAAGAACTAAGACACATATTTCGGAGATACATTTTGTTGCCGGAAACAGGCAAGTTCAACTAACGAGGCTGCTTGGATCCGCAAAGGCGATCGGTCTCGAATGACCTGCAGCTACGGTGGGATGTAAAGGGCCCAATAGAGGCCTAGACATCGATGATCTAGTATCACCACCCTTTGTTTTATTCATTCAAACAATATATACAAATTTCTTTCAAAACAAATTGACTCTCTATTATAATCATTACTTTTGACTCTTAACGAATTTAGAATAAACATAGTTTCTTAATTAAGGTTAATTTCATATTTTGTATATTTTGTCACTTACCTAGACAAAAAGTTTTACGCTTAAGCTTAGTTCACACGACACTTGTTTCGAAGCTGCACTATGTGCTGGGAGCTGTGATGACCACTGTGCTTGTTACATTGAATGAAAATTACGTTAATGTAGGCTTCGTTTCATGGGCTCGTGCATGATTTCCTCTGTACAGCATGTCCAACTTTTATGCTTGTTTCTCTGATGGATTTGAGATCCAACCAATAAGAAAGGCAGGTTTTGTCACGTGAGCATAAGTTTATCATAACAGCCGATAATCAATTAATTGAACTCCCGACAAGAATGACGCATTGTATATAGTCGATTATGATTATTTCAAAACAATTCTTAATGATTCTTAAGTGGTTCTCATAAAGTGTCTAAGACGTTTCTTTTTATTATGCAAGATATTTATGAAAAAAATAATTAGTGTAAATAACATGAAACAGAATATAACCTAAAAACATTTTATGACAAAACAAACAAACGGCTTTCTTCAAATGAATAATTGAATACATTCCGTTTAAAATCAATGGGAAAAAAACTTATTTCTCATCTAATCGTCGCAAAGAACACGCAATCTTTTTTTGATATTGATTAGAAAATTAAGGCTTGGCAATATTCTACTTTGACACTATAATTATTTCTAAGAAAAATCAACACTGGTGCACTGGTCACGCGACATCTTGAATTTGCGTTTGTTTTTAGTTTCTTTTAATGTTTTAAGTGAGGGTAAATGTTTTAGAAATGTCGTTAACCTTTGTGTTTGCATTTTTAATACTTAGGTCAAGACCTGAATAAATAAGAAATATAGGAAAAATCTAATACTCCACGGAAAATACACTTTCGTCAGTAACAAAAACATAACATTGGGTTTTTTAGCTCGAATGTGTTCATTTCGGTATCCTATAAAACTTATCTCGATGGTAACTCTGAAAGACCTGTGCAAAAAAAATGGCGGAGCAAAAATGGTCCGATTTTCGGTTTTATGAGTTTATCTCGAAAAATAAAATTTGTTTTGAAAAATGTTTCGAACAAAAGTTGTAGATAATTAAAAAACCTATCGATTCATGTAATTTAAGTAATAGGTGGCGCTACCAGTTATCGAGATGTATTTTTTTTTTCGACAAAATTTACGGATTTGCTTTTTTTAAAAAAAAAAGACATTTATTAATAAATAACCGATTTAAAATTTAACATAAATATAGGTATTATGATTCTAAAAAAGTATGTCAAACCCAGAATCTGTGATTTTTTCATTTTACGAGAAATTCGATATCAAAGTTGAAAATTCAATCTCAATTTTCTGCTTTCCTAATTAAGATACAATGCTAAATTTTAATGGAAATTGTTTTTATTGTTTTATGTTTTAAAAATCTATTATAAAAAATTTTCAATCGTGGGCCGAGAAAATTTGCAAAAACCAATTTTTGCACTCAAAAAATTGCGATAACTTTTCACCGGATGGAGATAAAACTTTTTTAATGCGTGCATTGGATTTAGATGTATCATTTCAGATCTAAAAAAAAAATTAATTTCGGATGAAAAAACGTTTTTTTTTTCAAAAATTCATAATGGCGTGGCAAATGAATATTAAAGGCTCAAATTTGCAGAAGATGCTTTTTAACACTTGTATTTTACCTGTGAATTTTTTGGATCCAACGGAGAACATATGAATGGAGTGGGCATGATTTTAAATAAACAAACTGCTGAATGCGTTGCAAACTTTATCCCAATATCGTAGAGACTGTTACTCATTCAGCTTAATACTATCCCCATAAAGTCTAACATCATACAGATATATGCCCCCACAGCCGACAAAGCGGACGAAATAATCGAAGCATTCTACAACGATTTAACGAACACCTTAAGAAGACTCCCCAAAAACGAGATAACAATAATTATGGGAGATTTTAACGCCAAAGTTGGCAACGGCCAAATTGAAGATCTCGTAGGACCTTTCGGACTCGGAGAGCGTAATGAGCGTGGAGAGCGGCTTATTGATTTCGTGATGGAGGAACAGTTTGTGGTCACCAACACTTTTTTCAAACTTCCCCCCAGGAGACTGTATACCTGGAAATCAACTCAGGACACCTCAGATCACATAGTGAGAAACCAGATTGATTACATTATGATCAACAAAAGATTCCGGAACTCGATAACATCAGTCAAGACACATCCAGGAGCCGACATCAAGTCTGATCACAATTTACTCCTAGGCATAATAAAACTTAAGTTAAAGAAAATGCAACGAACAAAGACCAACAAACACGACATCAGACAATTAAAAAATGAACACATAAAACAGAGCGCACAACAGTATATGAAGGAACAGCTAAATACTGAGGAAGACACTAGTAGTGCAGAGGAAGAACTCGGAAAACTACACACAATAACTCAGAACATACTTGACAAGCACCTAAAACCAACAAGAGTAAAGAAGAAGGGGTGGATGACGGAAGAGATTCTGGATCTGATGGAAGATAGACGAAAGGTTAAGAACAGTGACATAGCAACATATAAAAGAGTAGACAAAGAAATAAAAAATGCTATTAGAAATGCAAAAAATGAATGGTTAACGAAAAAATGCACCGAAATACAATTACTACAACAAAAGCATGACTCGTTTAACCTCCACAAAAAAGTCAAAGAAGCGGCAGGCCTATATAAGCCTAAACAAGTTGGACGCCTAACTGACACTCAAGGAAACTTAATAATAGAAGCAGAGCGGAGAAGAAACACTTGGATGAGATATGTAGAGGAAACCTTTAGAGATGAACGACACAATGACACAAAAAACACAGATTGTATAACTGGGCCTCCATTTACAATCGAGGAAGTAAGAACTGCTATAAGAGGAACCAAGGATGGCAAAACTACAGGACCTGACAACTTTTATTCAGAATTTTTAAAGTTAATGGATGACAACGGGACAATATGGCTCACAAAAGTGGTTAATAATATTTATAATACTGGAAAAGTTCCCCAGAGTTGGTTGAAATCAACATTTGTGACCTTACCAAAAAAACGAAATGCAAAAAGGTGTGATGATTATAGAATTATAAGCCTTATGAGCCACCTACTTAAGACTTTCCTAAAAATCATCCACAAGAGATTATACAAAAAATGCGAAGAACAACTAACACGCACACAATTTGGGTTTCGTGATGCTCTGGGTACACGGGAGGCACTTTTTGCTGTCCAGGTCTTGTTCCAAAGATGCAAAGATGTCAACTGCGATATATATGCATGCTTTGTGGATTACCAGAAGGCATTCGATAGGGTAAAACACGACGAGCTTATATCAATACTTGAAGAAATCAGCATAGATGATAAAGATCTGAGAATAATCAAAAATATTTACTACAACCAAACTGCTAACATAAGAGTAGACAACCAGTTGACAGAAGCAATCTCAATGGAACGCGGAGTACGGCAAGGATGTATACTGTCCCCGATGCTATTTAATGTTTATTCTGAGCATATCTTCAAACTAGCCTTGGAAGAATGTGATGAGGGAATACTAATCAACGGTGAACGTCTGAACAACATCAGATACGCAGACGACACAGTGGTATTCGCAGACAGTCTGGAGGGATTGCAGATGTTGATGACAAGCATAACTGAAGTAAGTAAGCACTATGGGTTAGATTTAAATACAAAGAAGACAAAATATATGGTCATCAGCAAACGCCCAATCCTAAACACACAACTGACCATCAACCAACAAACAATTGAAAGGGTTGAAAGCTATACATACCTTGGCACCAATGTAAACAGTCAATGGGATCACTCATTGGAAATAAAACAACGTATAGCAAAAGCCAAAGCAGCGTTTACAAAAATGAGCACAGTCTTCAAGGGCCATGATCTGCCGCTGAAAACCAAGGTCTTCATACTGCAGTGCTATGTTTTTCCGGTTCTGCTCTACGGAACAGAGGCTTGGACACTCTCTGAAGCGTCCATTAAAAAACTTGAAGCGTTCGAGATGTGGTGCTATAGGCGCATCTTAAGAATCTCCTGGGTCGACCGAGTCACAAATAATGAAGTCCTGCGCAGAATGGGAAAGGAGTGCGAAGTGATCAAAACAATTAAAAAACGCAAATTGGAATACTTAGGACATATTATGAGAAATGAACAGCGATATAACCTCCTCCAATTAATTCTGCAAGGGAAGGTGTACGGCAAGAGGGGGCCAGGACGAAGACGAATCTCTTAGCTCCAAAACTTAAGAAAATGGTTCAACATGAGCACGACTGGACTGTTCCGCGCAGCTGCCAACAAAGTAAGAATAGCCATGCTAGTCGCCAACATTCGGAACGAATAGGCACCGCAAGAAGAAGAAGAATTTTGCAGAAGATGCTTTTTAACACTTGTATTTTACCTGTGAATTTTTTGGATCCAAAAAATACACTGCCATACGATCTGTGAACCTTCGAAAATTGGGCCGAATCCAATCGAAAATAGCTACTGCATGCCGCTGTCGGCGGGTTGCCATAGTCAGGCGCATTATTCATTGACGCTTCCAGGAAACTTATGCATCACAAGTAATATTTATAATATTGATGTTGTTTTATTAATTTTTAATTTGTTTATTAACAAAATTTTTACAAAAAATTATAGAAAAAATCATCGAAATATTCAATTATATATTATATATTATACTGTTTTTTTTTCTTTTATATTATTATTACCTAATAGTTTATTAACAAAACGTTTGCGAAAATTTCTGTAAGAAAATCATATAAAAATATAATAATAATATATAATACGTCATATAATTATTTAATAATACATTAAAATTACGTACGAAAATCATACAAATACAATATATCAATTATACATTCATCTTTCTCTTTTTTTCTATTACTTCTATGCAATCGGCGTCCATTTCATCATCGCAATTATTACTCTCACTTACATCTCACATACCATTTTCATTATTATTCTCAATTTCATTGTACATATTATTCTCATCATTATTAACATTCTCATAATCAAAATCATTCTCACACATATTATTAATTTCTTCTGAATTGTCTTCGACATTTTCTAAATCGCAGGAAATAAAATTTTCAAAGAAATTATCGCACTGTCCATTACAGTGCTCACACAAATCTGTACATTTAAAACCATGAGTCTTACATATACATTTGTTATTAGAACAACCTGTTTTGCATGAGCACGTAAATTTATTTATTATTGCATCGGGTATAATTTCGTCCTTTGAGTAAATTGGTCATAATCCAATCCCAATCCGTAGGTAAATAATTGTTACCCAACCAATACTGAACTTGTAAATATACGCGATAAATATACTTTTTTGCTGCAGCAATTGTGATGCATAAATTTCTTTGAAACGCCAATGAATAATGCGCCTGAACTATGGCAACCCGCCGACAGCGGCCTGCAGCAGTTATCTTCGATTAGATTCGGCCCAATTTTCGAAGGTTCACAGATCGTATTGAAGTGTATTTCTTGGATCCAGAAAATTCACAGGTTAAGTACAAGTATTAATCTTCTGCAAATTTGAGCCCTTAATCACGCTATTATGAATTTTTGAAAAAAAAAAACGTTTTTTCATCCAAAATTAATTTTTTTTGAGATCGGAAATGATACATCTAAATCCAATGCATGCATTAAAAAAATTTTATCTCCATCCGGTGAAAAGTTTTGGTGCAAAAATTGGTTTTTGCAAAATTCCTCGGCCCATGATTGAAAAAAAAAATTTTTTTAATAGATCTTCAAAATATAAAACAATACATTAAAATTGACCTTTGTATCTTAATTAGGAAAGCGGAAAATTGAGGTTGAATTTTCAACGTTGACATCGAATTTCTCAGAAAGTAAAGAACTCATAGATTCCGGGTTTGACATACTTTCTTAGAATGATAATATCTATATTTATGTTAAATCTTAAATCGGTAATTTGATAATAACTGTCTTAAAAAAAAAACAGGAAACCGTAAATTTTGTCGAAAAAAAAATATATCTCGATAACTAGTGACGCCACCTCTAACTTATTATATGAATCAATTTCTTTTTAGTTCTCTACATTCGATACAACCTTTACTTTTCGAGATAAACTCATTATAACCCCAAATCGTTACCATTTTTGGTCCGCCATTTTTTTTTGCACAGGTCTTTCGGAGTTACCATCGAGATATGTTTTATCTTCTTCTTCAAGTGCCATCTCCGCTGCGAAGGTTGGCTATCGTCATGGCAATTCTAACCTTAGAAGCTGCCGCCCGGAACAGTTGAACAGAACTGCAAGAAAACCATTCTCTGAGGTTCCTCAGCCAAGACATCCTTCTCCTCCCGATGCTGCGCTTGCCCTGAATCTTCCCCTGCATAATCAATTGGAGCAATTGGTATTTATTGCCTCTTGTAATATGGCCCAAGTACTGAAGCTTTCTTATTTTAACAGTCAGTGTTACCTCTTTTTGTTTGTTCATCCTGTCAAGTACTTCTTGATTAGTTGTTCTATCCTTCCAGGAGATTTTCAAGATTCTACGATACGCCCACATCTCAAATGCTTCCAATTTATTTATACACTGTTTGTTCAGCGTCCACGCCTCCACACCATACAACAAGACCGAAAAAACATAACACTTAAGCAATCGCACTTTCAATTTTAAGCTTAGATTTCGGCTACAAAATATTTGCTTCATATTGTTAAACGCACTTCGGGCTTTCTCTATTCTTATTCTTATTTCCCGTGTATATTCATTTGACTCGTTAATATTTACTCCTAGATAGTTGTAGTTTCGTGCTCGTTCTATTCGCTCGTTGTTTCCATATAGGTTGATATTGTCGATATGTTTCTTCATAATTATCATGAATTTAGTTTTCTTTGTATTCAGTGACAAACCAAATTCCTCGCTTGTTTCTATTACTCTATCTAATAGTCTCTGGAGATCTTCGATACTTTCTGCCATGAGTACCGTGTCATCAGCGTATCGTATATTACAAATAGGATGACCGTTGATCTTTACACCGGCTGATTCGTTCTCCAGGGCTTTCTTAATTATTTCTTCCGAGTAGAGATTGAACAACGTTGGCGACAACACACAGCCCTGTCTTACACCTCTTTTTATCTTTATTTTTTCTGATTCGGAGCCATTAATGCGCACTGTAGCTTCTTGATTGTAGTATAGGTTGGTTATTATTCTAATGTCACTTGAGTCAATTCCTTTATTTCTGAGTAATTGTAACAATGTCTTATGTTGAACTGTATCAAACGCCTTGTTGTAGTCCAAGAAACAGACAAACACGTCTTGGTTTACATCCAGACATCGCTGTATTACGACATTAAAAGCAAATAGTGCTTCTCTAGTTCCTAGTCCGTTTCTAAATCCGAATTGTGTCTGTCCGATTTCTGTTTCTAATTTCTTGTATATTCTACTATGAATGATCTTTAAGAATATTTTCATCATATGACACATAAGACTGATGGTCCGATGTTCGGAGCATTGCTTCGCGTTTGGCTTTTTAGGTAAAGTTATTATTGTTGTTAGTAGCCATTCTTTCGGTATTATACCAGATTTATAAATGCTATTAAATAGTTCCACAATCATTTCTAAATTACGTCCCTCAATGAGTTTGATTATTTCTGTTGGTAACTCATCTGGACCTGTAGCTTTCCCAGTCTTCATTCTTTTTATCGTGTGTTCCACTTCTTCACTTGTTATTTCTGGTCCTGTGTCACTGCTGATATATTCGTTTTCTACCTCATTGCGTTGATCGTTATACAGATGCTCTATGTATTCTTTCCAGACTCTCAATTTTTCTTCTGTGTCCATAATTATGTTTCCTCTTTCGTCCATCAATACGTTGTGTCTACTGTCTTGCCTTTTTGTTAATTCTTTAATTTTCTTGTGTGTATTAAAGCTGTCGTGCTTATTTTGTAGTTGTTCAATTTCTTCACATTTTTCCCCGAACCATTTTTCCTTAGCTGAACGTATCTTCGAGCGAATTTCCTTCTGCAGTTCTTTATACTTCTGTTTGTCTTTGTTTTTATGTTTCCTTCTTTCGTTCATCAAGTTCAGTATTTCGTTTGTCATCCATTCCTTCTTATATACCTCACTTTTAAGTAGATGTTCTTCAGCTGGCTTCTTTAACGCTGTTTTAAGTTTGACCCAGTTGTCGTTGATATTATCTGGTGTATATTGTATTGTGGTCTGTATCGTTCTCAGTGTTTCGTCAATTTCCTTTACGATCTGTTCTTTTACTTCTGAATCTCTTAGTTTATTGAGATCAACTGCTTTTTTGGATGTTATGTTGCTAATTCTTTTTAGTTTTATTCTCATGTTTGCAATTAGTGGATTATGATTAGACGATACGTCTGCTCCAGGGTATGTCTTAATTGATGTTATGCTATTTCTGTATCTCTCATTGATCAATAGATAGTCTATCTGGTTTCTGACTGTGTGATGTTCTGTATCCTGTGGAGACTTCCATGTGTATAAACGCCTATTAGGTAGTTCGAAAAAGGTGTTTGTCACCACGGTTTTATTTTCTTGGCAGAATTGTACCAGTCTCTCACCTCTTTCATTCATATCTCCCAATCCGAAGTTACCAACCAGATTATCTATCTTTCCTTTCCCAATTTTAGCATTGAAATCACCCATTATTATTGTGATGTCCCTTGTTATGGTTAGTTTTAATGCCTCGTCTATTTGTTCATAGAATGATTCCACTTCTTGTTCTTCTTTGTCCGATGTTGGTGCATACACCTGTATTATATTAATTTTTCTGATGTTAGTGCTTAGCTGTAACATCATAACACGATCAGACAAGGGGAGAAAGTTCAGGACATGTCGAGAGACAGACTTGTTTACCATTATAGCCACTCCGTTTCGGTGCTGAGTGTCCTGAGAGTCCTGGCTACCAGAATAGTATATTATATGATCTTTAATGTGGCAGTTTCCATTTCCTGGCCATCGGGTTTCGCTTATACCCAGAACGCCGATATTCATTCTTTGCATTTCTTGAACAATGTTGTGTGCTTTTCCTGGTTCGTACATGCTTGTAATATGTTTTATAGGATGCCATAATGAACACATTCCAGAAATAAAACCAATGTTACATTTTTGTTAACAAAACAGCTCTTTTTTGATCTAATTTCCATGGAGTATAAGAGATTTTAGAATAAAATAGTACAAATAAGAAAAACTCTGCTCACAATTTTCAGCCTAGATAAATATTTAGTGTATCACGGGTACTCCTGTAGTCATAGTAACGGTCAGGTGATACGATCCCATAATTTAACGGAACTTCTGATTCCGAACAAAATTATTTAGGACACAGTATACTGAAATCTATTTCTTGTTTCGTAAAGCTTACGGGCTAACCGACCTTCAGGGTGTGTCAAAGGGGTGGCAAGAGCAAAATTAAAGATATGGCACTGTTTCGCCTTCTAAAAATAGCAGCGACATAAATATCTCAGGCAACACCTTAGTTCTTGGCAAATACTGGAATTGTGCTTTTAAAAAAATAGTGTTAATTTAGTTTTTCTACGACTAGCAAAATAACACTTTAATAATTTATTGGCTTGTTATTTAGTCTTTAAATTTATAGCCTAGAGGCCGTGCGTAATATTTTATTACACTTGATGTACGCTTTAATCAGTAATCGCATTATAATCAACCTTAACCACTAACCCCTAAATTCACTAACATATTCTAACTTTAAAACCAGACAAGTGCAACAATAAATCGGGCAAATTTTGAACCTTGAAAATGTCAGAATAAAAAGTTGCTTGTATTCATTACTGAATCGTCAAAAACAGAAAATTTCATTTATTTTTGGGAGCTCAATATTCCCCTCACTGATCCTAGGGCTTTATTTCTAAGTTTCTATTCATAATTTTCCTATGTAAGTGCTTATTTGGTAACATAAGTAATCCATATTACATCATAAGCAAAACACAAATGGCCAAGAAGATCTAACTTCCACGGCAACTAGATCGGGTCTAAGTCTTAGTGAATATGACTGTATTTTTAAATATTCTAACGTGCAAAACAGATAACTTGTAAGTTTTTATGAAATAAAATGGATAGATATAATTAAAAAGAACAGAAACTGACAAATAAAGTATTGACAAGCTAGTTCCTAAAGCAACAACTCCTACAATATAAGAACAATGTGCTGAAAAGAAATTTATTGATCACGTCATGATATGTAGTCATCAAGCAATCGCTGAGGCTTGCTTTAGTCTTGTGATGGAAGCAGTGGCGTAACTAAGAGTATGGATCTCCCCCTCCCCCGCAGATTTTCTAATGCGCCAAACTATTTTGCACCCATCTTGATCATTCGTATTTATTCATTTAAATAAAGGGACTTGAAGGTGCCTCTGGATTGGCTGCCCCCCCCCCCCGCACAGCGGGGTCGTTATTTACACACTAGGTCGAAGCGTTATTATCAAATTAGTCCAAATTACTTAATTGGAAGAGCTTAAGTGATTGATTGATTAATTAAATGATATAGCAAGCTAGAGTTGAGAAACTGTTTTACTGCAGCTTAGTGACTTATTGTATCACCTGTTATATCTGTTCTATGTGAACAGATTAGTTACTGTTCTTATAAAAAAAAATTATTTTGGACAAAGAAGTGTTTTTTGACCATTATCTTCTTATAGTTTTTCTCATCTATGTTGTTAGCCTTGTTAATAAATAATTTACATAAATATAAGTTTAAAATATTTAATTTTCGAGCATCTAAAATTCATAAGAAACTTAAAAAGCAAACAAATAAATAAATCTAATAAAAATCAGATAATATGTAATTTTTACGACTACAGGCGATCACGTCACAAATCAGAGCTGCATCCTTGTATTATTGGTGTTGTTACTTTTATATGAAATATCTCAAAAACTAATCGTTTCCGCAAAATTTCGTTTTTATTCTCGCAATGTGTGCCCCAGAATACAAAGAACAAATTATCAATTTTAATGTGATATAAAGTATACATCATATAAAATGTTGTTAAAACAAATTTGAAGGAATATGCCAAAATTGCGTCTGCGGAAGAAATAATACAAAATTTCCTACAAGAAATACATGTTGTTGTTCAAAATGGATGAAAAATGTTAAAAAATTACATAGATACATATTACATCACAGCAAAAACGAAAAACGTGAACGTTTTATTAGGGAGCAATACAAATTAGATTTTTTCGTCCTA
The DNA here is from genome assembly GCA_034092305.1 of Diaprepes abbreviatus. Taxonomy (NCBI): domain Eukaryota; kingdom Metazoa; phylum Arthropoda; class Insecta; order Coleoptera; family Curculionidae; genus Diaprepes; species Diaprepes abbreviatus. Next base: position 10,110,402 of record JASJET010000129.1, read on the forward strand.
AAACGTAAGTTTTGAAAAAGTGTAATTTAAATTTACCTTAATTTTCGACTTCTGTTTATGTATATATCTTGTCTAACATATAACTTTATATTTATATTTTATTACCATGTTACATTCGCTAAGGTGAAGGGAGTGGAGCATTGATATTGCTATTTTTAGTTCTACCTTAGTTTGAATTTGGATTTTTAGGAAAATCATTTCATATTATTAGATTTGGATGTTTGCATTTTTCTTAAAAATTCTTGTCGCTATTTAACTAATACTTCTTTTATAGTGTCGACTTGCAGGTCTTTGTGATTGTGTATGTTGCAAGTGTACCATGATGCCTTAACTATTCGTCTCAGGATTTTATTTTGAAAAATTTAAAACTTTCCCTTTCTGTACTTTTGCCATCTGATACCAGAGTGCGCCTCAGTAGATCATTTTTGGCCCAATTATTGGTTTGTATATTACGATTTTATTTTTTAAGAACAATTTATTTTTTCTTTTATATAGTAAAGAATATAATTGTTCGTTCCTTCTAAGTAAAATTTTTATCTATTTTGATGCCGATGTATTTGATGGCATCACTCCCTTGTACCTCCTCAACGATTATATCAAGTCCGCTTGAATTTAAGTTTTGATTTATGAACATAATGACTTGTATTTGTTTTGAATTATTTTGGTTTTCCAAAGTTTTGCTCTAGCCATTATACAATTTAAATGAATTTATAAATATTTTTGGATCATAATAATGTTTCTATGAGTGCATAAAATGCCTGCATAGATGGATAGTTGTGTGTTGGCTTGTTTCAGAATATCAGCTGTGAGTAGGAAGTATAATGCTTGCGAGAGAGGAGCCCTGAGGAACTCAGGCTGTTATTTTTTTTGCTCTTATTTACTTTTAAATGGATTTGCAATTTTTCAAAAAAAAAGAATTAATAATCGCAATAATATATTCTTTATATAAATGATGTAACTTGTAAAAAAGTGTTTGATACCAGACTTTCTGGATCTCCAGCACTATCAGACCAGACCAGAGCCTTCCTTTATAATCCATCCAGAACTTGAGTTGACTGTTATTTTCTGAACCCAAATTGTTCATCAGGAATAATATTTTTATCGGTAATAAAGTCGATTTAAAAATATTTTTCTATTAGCTTGGCTCTAGAGATTAAATGACTTATTGCTATCCATTTTTTGCGAAACAGGACGATTTTCATTGGGTTATAGTATCTATCGCACATTTCCAAAATTCTGGATAGATTTTTAAGGTGAAATAATCGTTTTTTATATTCATTAATGATAGAATAATATTGTCTGGAAAGTTTTTAAAGCTTTATTTGTAATATTATTTTTCCATGTGCTTTCTTATTTCTTAAAAATTTTATTTCAATTTTTACCCCTTCTATTGCTGGGTTTATGGGATTTATTTCTGGACTGATTATAGCATTTTCTATTTTTCGTATCAGTCTCCCAATTCTTTTCTCCAAATAATCCCATAATCGAGATCATTGTTTAGACTGACTTGAATTATTAATGTCTTTGCATGACTTTTTAACTGATGTGTATTCATTCTTAAATCAAACTCTTTCCTTTTCTGCAAAATCAACCCATTTGCAGGAAGTGTTTTCTTACAAACAGATCGGGTTTCAAATTTACTTGGAAAACCACAATGAGAGGCTGAAAAAATGCTCTTTTTCTCGACTTTTGTGGTCACTAATTATGTAAAATTTGTCAAAAAATATCAAAAGTTAACGAAATTATTATATAAGAAAAAAATATATTTTCCTGTATCTATATATAAACTTAGTTTTCGTGGCCCATAGCCTTTTCCCGAAAACAATTTTTTTAATTAAAGCTTTATGAAAATTTTCGTTTTTAAAAATTTAAAATCGATCAGTTGTTACTAGAGTTATGTTTCCGACCAAGGCAAAAATGTTTCGAGAAAAACACGGTCAGAGTTCAAGTACAACAAAAGAAGTTTTTGGATATTTACTTAATTTTATCGATTATGGGCCTATAAGATGGACCTTCTTCTACATCGTTGCACTCGTTGTTCCAACTGAAAGTCAAATATATGATTGTATAGAATTCATACGTTTAGCAGGAATAGACACCATTTGTCGCTTGAGGTACAGATGATCACCTATGTGACTTTGTGATCTTTTCCATTTGTGACTTGAACTTATTTTTATTTTTCACCGTTTTGAACATTCAAAAAATGATATTAAAAAAATTGTCTATAATGTTCACAAAGTAATAATAATGGATAAATATAGAATTAAAAGGCGAGGCATGAAAAAATTTACATTTTTTGAGGTCAGGATTATGTAAATTCTGACAAATTGAATTTATTTATGTGCTTAACAATAATGACTAATTATAATCGATTGTGAAAAAAAGAAAATTTTATTGAGCAAACTTTTAAGTAAATTTCTAAGAACTGTAGAATTTTTATGTTCATTAAAGCAAATGACAACTCATTATAAATATTTGATGACTAGGGATAATTCACTTTAATAATTAATCAAAGTTATCCAGAACTATCGACCTTTAAATTGACTATTAAATATTTTTGCTGCAATTTTCTCAAATTAATATAGTTAGAGTAAAGACTTAATTTATGGCGTATCTAAATATCTCACTTAATAATTATGGAGTTTATTTAACATTGTCAAAGTATCTTTGTTGAATTGACATAGCTACATAAATATTTTTAAGAATATTGTAGTGTTCATTACAGTAACACTTACAACCATATTCACTAGGGTCGGGTTTCACAATCAACGGTAACGTTAAGGGGTTGAATAACCAACACTTTCAAAGAAAACAAGTTTTTAAGGCCAGGTGTTTCACAAATGAAAATTTAAGGTTGTTACGAAATCATTGATATAATTTTACTTGTTAATATTGGTACTTGAATTTTATGGAAGTTGGTCTAATGTTGAAGAAATGTTGCCTTTCGTAGTTAAAACTCTATTTTTCGATTGTAATTTAAAAAAATCAATTCTTAGTGTTGGTTGTTAATTTTTAAAAGTGTGAATCGACAATATAAAGCTGAATAATATTTGTGTCTCTTGTAGACACATTATATGTATCAGAATATCATTGAAAGTAATTTATATAAATGTGAAAAAGGAATTATATTCTTAACAGGTTTATCCTTGTGATTCCGATGTCTTCTTTCAAGGTATCTACGAAGAAGAGTTGGTTCTAAACTGCCGTTGGCCAGGATTTCATTACAGACTACATAAAGCGGTTTAGGTTCTGATTCCTCCCCGATAAAATAAAAACCCATTTGTAAATAGTCACTATCATATTTTCGTTTCTTTCTTTATTCTCATTCTGTTTGCCAATATTTTTGTGCTTTCAGTCTGACGAGATGGTAGCTCACTACAACAGCTACCCTGTGTTGGTTCCAAATCAGGGACTGAAGTAGAAGAAGCCATTAATTGCTCGTCCACCTTTTCGTCAGACTTGATATAACTACCCGTTTTTAACCAACAATCCATCATACATTTACCGAGCAATAATTATTTATTTTCTCGTTCGACGTGCGCCAGTGTGATTTGCAAAGCTTGGGTGCTTGTTGTAATTTATTTACACAAGAAGAAATCACTCACCTAGTTTACACTACTAATATTCATGTACACATCCCTCTACATTATTTAGCTCATCGTACGATTTAATTTGATTCTACGGCTTATATGGCTACGGCGTTCTTATATCGGCAAACGTCATTCTCATTCTTTCATGCGCATTCGAGAAAAGTCTTGGTTTGCCGTAGTAGAAGTTGCCGATCCGTTTGAGGATGTACTCGCGTTACCAATAGCATAGCGACTCGTCGCGTTACAGATTATTGCCTGTTGCGATGTTTAATTTAAAATTCCACCATTACAATATTTTTTTCGCAAACCCTTATAAAGCTCACGAAAATCCTGGGGATTCGCGCACAACCGCTTGGGAAAGCCTGGCCTATAGCAACAAGGCAGAGCATGACCTGACGGTTATCATGGCTACACGAGTATTCGTGAGACACTAAATATGTACAAGTTGGAACTTTTCGACAGGGTTTTTCGTGTCTGTGCCTATCTTTATTTTAACCTAAAATCTCTTTGGAAGGGGCAAAATTTGAACTATACGGAAGATAGTTCAGCTCATAGAAGTTATACATACATTGCGGCGAAGAAGGAAGAGATTTTTTAAACATTTTTAAGATCTAAATTTTTTAAAACTCATTTTTTTAAAACTACAGCCTACTGTTTAGTTTGTTACGAGGGAACCAAAGAGTGTGTCGATGGGACGTCGTAAGTAGTTATCGCGGATGCATTTCCTGTTCGCATCTTAGATCCTCTCTAGGTTTGTAAGTGCTTAAAATTGCACATGAATGAATGAATGAATGAAGAAGGGATGGTGATACTAGATCATTGATCCCTAGGCCTCCATTGGGCCCTTTACATCCCACCCTATCTGCAGGTTATTCGAGGCCGATCGCCTTTGCGAATCCAAGCAGCCTCGTTAGTTGAACTTGCCTAATTGTTTCCGGTAACAAAACTGTATCTCCAAAATATCTCTGTCTTAGTTCGTTGAGTGCTGAGTACTCTCTGAGGACATGGTCAACAGTTTCATCCTCCTCCAAGCACCATCTGCATGTCGGGTCGCCTTCGACAGCGATTCTATGAAGATGTCCCCTGAGGTGACAATGTCCTGTCAAAGATTCCACCACAATTCGCAGCTCTTTCCTTCCTAAAGAGAGAAGCTCCTTAGTACGCCGTGCACTAGGCTCAGTTATATGTTCCTTAGCACACCTCCTTCCGGGAGCTCCCCTCCATGATTCAATAAATTTGCTTTCCAGCAACGATTTTAATTCCCTTTTGCCAATAGCAATTGGGACAGGTAATATTGGTTTTGGTCCAAACGGTTTGCCCATATTATTGAAAAAAATTAAAGCAATTGTTTAATAGGGAGTTTATTCGTAAAATAAAGATACTCAGATTTCAAGTCTCAGTGAAAGTAGAAAACTTTTTCAAATTAAAAATCGGGCCTAAAGTTCTAAAAAAAAGAACAGGTTATTCGATAATTACTCAATTAAAGTAAAGTTATAATTTAATTATATTTATAACTAAAAATAGAAAATATGTAAATTGACAAACTGAAACAATGCCCTAGCGTTTTGTGCATGTGTATAAAATAAAAGTTTAATGTCAAGGCACAACTGCACGAATGTCACCATTGATTGGCTTAAACTTTCTGTGTTAATGGTATTCATGCTTGACATGTTTCACTTTTTTAATAAATTAAAAACTGCTCCGCATGTACGTCATAAACAAATGGATTAATTTTAGTTGAGTGGTTATTGTTGTTTTGTCCAATTATACAAGCCGCATCAAAAATTGGATGGAATAACCTGATATTTTGTAGATAAAATTCACCTATTTTCATTATATCGTATAGTTATTGATTTATCACCTTTTAAAAATGTTTAATGGCCCCTCAGTGGTGTAGAAGTTAATTGATTGGTCTCGCACCGTGACGACACGGATCCAATTCCCGAAGCCTGTCTGTCGGTTTTTGAGGATTTGCGCATGTGTTAATAAAAAACATTGAAAACTATCACAAACAATTTATTTAGTATTTGTACCCTGTAGCATTAAATTGAATGTACTAAGGTAGTTCTAAAACTTCTCGGCCTGACATAAAGATGGAGCAAAAATTACTAAATGTTGGATATTTTATTCCCGATGCGGCCTAAGCATCTTAATATTAATAATTTTTGTAAAAAGTTGATGAAACTATTCTACATCTTTCCATAACTAAAAGTTTCCATTAATGATTAGGAAATAAACCTACTCACTATTTTAGTTGTCTTGAAGGTATTTTAATCGTTCTTTCTTGTTGAGTGAGAAAAAATAATTATGACGAATTCTTTGTACACATAATCAAACGAATATATTGCATTATACAGATTTTATTAAAATATTTTTTTGTTTCATTAAAATGGAAAAATTTGCTCACTTTAAATATTTCCTCGATAGTCTCCTATATAACATGTTAAAATTATCTTTGATACTTATCTCTAGAGCTATAAACAGTGTTGATTACGGAAAAAACTAATTTCTTTTAAACTATTTATGTGGATGCAATTGCTTATTAGTATTACGCCTTTATAAATTGTAAAAAAACGGATAAACGATTTAAAAATATTTTTTTTGTACTTAAAACGAGGGTGTATAAAATACGCACTCTCTCTTGAAATCATGGTTAAAATCCATATACAGAATGCTTATTTAATTCCTCCATTTGGTGGATTATACTTTGCATAAAACAACATTCAATAAAAATGGATTGTAATTAATCATTGTTCCTTTACACTTCCTCTTCCCACACTAAAGAAATGGCTCGCTAGACTAGTTGGCATTTCGATAGCCGCAAAGGATCACCTCATTTTGTAGACATATACGGAAACGCCACATGAAAATCGACAGTTATTCAAAATGGTAATAAATATCGCACTTACCCACGGCTCATCTGGTGTAGCTTGTGCCGGCCGGTATTCTGTCAATGGTTCTGACTCACAACATACGTTAAAAATATTTCCAAGCCGTTGAGGCCACAAGATACAGATCAGAAGGCTATGTATTGTACCGCTTGTTCCACACGTTCACTTCTTCATCGTCTCAAGCTGTCTCTCTATTCACAGCAGCACGCATTCAGGGTCAAGTGCACGGATACCAATTGTGAATTGTAAATATAAAAATAACTAAATTCAAATTATAACGCGAAATGAAAAACATTATATACTTCAATACCAAATACTTTACTAAGATTCACAAACCATAAAACCTGTTGCGTTACTTTGAATTTGTAATTTTAATAACAAAGTTGTGGTTATTAATTCCAAACTTTATCCCTAACACCATAAAGTGTAGAATTGTGTGAACAGTATTTTTAAACTTACATCCCCGACAAATTATTGATAGTAAAGCTCAAGGTGAGTTCCAAACTAAGTTTAAAAAATGTGGGGTTACGAAGAAACAATTTATTAGTAATAAATATGTAATGATTAAGAAATTTATAAATCACTGTAAGGTTAATTTATAAACAACATAACCTGTATAAAAAACTCTACTTCACTTTAAAAGTGATTTCTTTTAACTTGTTTGCGACTATTTAACCTTTTAAAATTAACACATATATTTAGACACTAAATATGTTTTGTTGATTTGGAAAAATCGTTCAATCGTGTGCAGTTGAAAGATGTTATACACCTTCTTTACAACAGGCAAATTCTACATAACCTCATTAGAACCATAGAAAATATATATGAAGCAAATCAGCTTCAAGCAAAAATAATCGGGGTCCTGACTGAACCAATAGCTGTGGACTAAATAATAAGAAATGTACGTTTATTTAAAAGATACAGAATGGGCGACCAGGAAATAACTGTTCTGTGCTACGCCGATGAAGCCGTACTGGTGGCTGAGAGTGAAGATGATCTACAGCGACTTTACCATCGATTTAACTGCAATACAAGATCATTTAATATTATGATATCGGCCCAGAAAACTAAATACATGACAACGTCAAAAATACCATTAAGGTACAAACTAGAAGTTGAAGGCAAAGTTATCCAGCAAGAAATAAAATTTAAGTATTTAGGCATAGAAATTTCATGTTATGGCGATGTCGAGGCGGAGGTAAGAGAACAGGCAACTAGGGCAACAAGAATAGCAGGATGTTTAAATGACACAATATGGAGGAATAAAAATATTAAAATAGAAACCAAATCAAGAATTTACAAGGCAATGGTAAAACCAACTATGACATATACCGCAGAAACTCGACCTGACACAGCGAAAACTAAACAACTTCTAGAGACAATCGAAATGAGAGTACTTCGTAGAATAACTGGAAAAACGCTCTTGGATAAAGAGATAAGTAAAAATATAAGTAGAACGTGCAAGGTAGACAACGTTAATGAGTAAGTGCTGGGTAGAAAAAGGGAATGGAACGAGCATATCAGTAAAATGGACGATAGAAGAATAATCAGAATTGCATGCGATAAATCACATTTAAATCGCCCCCAAAAATGATGGAGTGACAACTTAGCATTGCAATAGGCAGAGGACCACGAAAGGAAACAGGCGGTTCACCTATATTAAAGAAGGAAAAAGAAGAAGGAGACTAAAAGTTACAACAATAATAAAATAAGATAAGAAAGTTGGTCAGACGTTAGCTGAATACAAAGAACAAGCGGACCCTTGTTCTTTGCTAGTTATATCAAATACATAGCTGAAGATAAAAATAGATTAAAGGTATATTTAGATAATTAAGGTAAAGACTGTTGCGTCAAGATAATATGTTGCTAAAGGTATTTTAGATAAATTGTCTTCTACTAAGATACGATGAGATAAGTTGGAAAAGTAGATGAGCTTCTTAAATTTTAAGTAAGCCAAAGATAATAGATAGAAAATTAAGACTCAACTATAGTCCTTCTGACGAAGTGGATCGAAACTCGAATATCCTCGTTCATATGGCTTCGGCCTCAATATGCTTCGCAGAGTGTGTCAGCCATGTTTCCTCAGATAAGCATTCTATCAGCTCAGGAATTTGTACGTTACACAATAACAAGTACCTTTTAGATACGTTTTATCCTAGTTGATGGTGCCAAATATAAAACTAGGTAGTACAACTCCTAAAATTCAGATTATATACCCTCATATGGGTTTATAAAAAAATTCCATAACAACTCAAAGTTGATACATATGCTCACTTTATTGAACAGATGAAAAACTCCCTACAGTTATTCAAAAAAGTTTTTCTACAATTTCGATTATTTTGTGAGCTAGAATAGTGCATCTATGGATCTAAACATCAATACTAGGAAAACAAAATTTATGATCATCTCCATAAACTTGGATGCATTTACAAACTCCGGAATAACATTTGATGCAGCGCCCATTGAAAGAGTGGACAAGTTCAAATACCTGGGAACATGGCTTTGTAAGGATTGGACATTGGACATAGAAATAAAAAGCCGTGTTAACCAAGCCCGACAGGTTTTCCTGAAGCTTAAAAATGTGCACCTGCTCAAAATTCGATATTGACTTGAGGGTGAGGTTTATGAAATGCTACGTATGGTCAGTGCTTCTTTATGGCGTGGAGGGTTGTACCCTAAAAACAAGTAATATCAATAAACTGGAAGCCTTCGAGATGTGGCTGTATCGCAGAATTCTTAAAATCTCATGGACGGAGAAGAAGACAAATGAGGAAGTTCTGGGACGTGTAGGAAGAGAGCGTGAACTATTCGAAGTAGTCAAGAAAAGAAAAACAGTCTATCTGGGATATATCATGTGAAACGAAAAATATGGGTTCTTACAGTTGATGATTGAGGGCAAAATTGAGGGCAGAAGGGGAATGGGGAGGAAGAAAATGTCTTCGGAACATAAGACAATGGACAGGGTTACGTGAGGTACAAACACTGATCCACACCACCCGAGATAGAGAAGCAATGGAGCATGTGATCGCAAACATCCATTAATGGATATGCATCCGAAGAAGAAGAAGAATAGTGAGAGATGAGTGTACAGGATAACTTGCCGGTCGAGCTTGCAAAGACTTAAATGGTGGACATTTTGAGCATTTAATTTAATAAACACAGTCATGTATTTCTTTATGTGACGTAATCGTTTAACAATTGGGGTGATGTGAAAAATTAGTGCTAGTAATTTTAATTTTAACAATAAATTACAGTAATGTTCAAATTTTCTATTTTATTTTTGACAAAAACTGAATTTATGCTGAAAAGAATAGATTATGTATAAAAATTAAAATACATTTTATGTGCAAAAAATACCTAAACAGACCAATCAGACAATTATTAACTTTCCTGTGACATATACAGCACCGGGTGCCTATCGAAATAAATTCGACGTTGCGTATTTTTTTTTAATTTTAGATATTGTGATCACTTTTCTACGGAAATAATTGCATTTTGGAAATATGTTTTAATGTAAAATTTGTTGGGAATATTTATGAAAGTTATTTGCTTAACTTCCTCTGTAGCACTATTGAAGAGAGAATTTATCAAAGTATATTGACGTTGAATATGATATGTCCGGGAGCAGAAAACTGAATCTATTTTAATTATGAGTTCTGGAACATTGTTGAGGTAAAAGAAAACATCAAAACTTATCATACATAAAGGCATTAAAGGCGATTGTTTGAAAACCGAACTATTTGTACTAACTAGGATTTCTACAGCAATAAGTTACTGCCGCTTCACTTTTGACCTTTTATTCTTACACGATGAAACACCTGTGGTTACACCACTGCTTTGTGCATTGTTGTCATTCAACATCTAACAAATTTTTCAATAAAAACCGTTTACCAGTAATAACAGGTTCTAATCGAAAAATTTCTAGCCATTTAAAGCAAATTATATATTTTATCCAATTTTTTGTGAACGTGGATAATAAATGATTCTTCCTTAATATTTGATTTGTCCAAATTGATATTGAACAATACAAAAGATATTGATTACTCTGCAAAGTGGGACAAATGTACGTATTGTATTCACGCATTTAAAAATGTAATGTAGTGTAAATTATTTATTTTTTATATAACATTTCTGATATATAAAAAACCATCCCCCTTTTTGAATAGGTTTTCAATAATGACATTAAATATATCCTAAATAATAGTTTTTATTTCGTCGTCTCGTTCACGAAATATAATACTTTAAAGCTACTTACAATTGTCGGCTTATTTTAAGAGTGTAGCTTTTGGTGGATGCATAGAGTTAATACATAAATTTTGTTCCTTTATGGTGCAAATCATATGAGGCTTCTTGATGTTGAAACGCGGGGTTTCAACAGGTTTGTTCCCGTTTGAAAGGTTACCTATTATATGTTTCATTATTTTTTTATCCCAGTTTTTTTAGTGTTTTATCAGTTTACTATTAAGGCTTGCTTCTCACTATAGTGCCGCTCTCGATACGATCTCGGTTCGATTTTTTCTTTCAATGAAAAACAATTTATGATATCGAAATATTCGAGGAACCGATAGTGTAAATAGGTTCAGTGTTTCTCCTATAAGAATATTTTACCGGACCGAAAGCGTATCGAGATCGTATCGAGAGGGGCTCTATAGTGAGGACCTGACCTTACTGCAACTTTTCAATCATTTTAGACATAAATCTGAAAATTTACTTTCATTTAGACCAGGTTAATTCAAGAAAAAGGAGGTCTGAATGTAAACGGGCAATGATTAACAATTTTGAGGTTCGCGGACGACATAGTTTTGTTTTCCGATAATCTCATGGAGATATGTACAATGTTACATGAACTTCAGCTAGTGTGTGCCAATGTGGGTCTTACAATAAATATACCAAAAACAAAATTTATGACCAATCTGGTACCTAGTGGAAATATCAATATTGGAGACAACGAAGTGGAGCTTGTGGAGAAATAAGTATACCTTGGACACGAAATAAACATCACAAGAGATAATCAAACATGCGAGCTACAGAGAAGAGTAAATTTCGCATGGGCAGCCTATGGAAAACTTCAAGACATCTTTAAAAGCGATATACCAATTTTTTTAAAACGTAAAACACTTGGCCAATGTGTGTTACCGATTATGACCTACGGTGCCGAAACTTTGACATTGACAACTGCAACTTCTAAAATGCTGCAAATAGCTCAGAGAAAGATTGAAAGGTCAATGCTAGGTATATCGCTGCGTAACCGAGTTAGAAATGAAGACCTGAGACGAAAGACAGCGGTTACTGACGTAATTTTCCGAAATACCACACTCAAATGGAACTGCGCCGGCCATGCCGCCCGAATCAGTGATGGAAGGTGGACGAAAAGATCACTCGTGTGGAGACAGAAATTAGACAAAAGAAGTAGAGGAAGACTCCCTACTTGTTGGACTGACGATCTCAAGAGAATTGCAACAAATTGGATGCAAATCGCTCAAGATAGAGCACCATGGACAGGAATAAGGGAGGCCTATGTCCAGCAGTGGACGCAATAGGCTGGATGGAGAAGAAGAAGAAGATTTCAACAAATGCAAAAACAAATCAAAATTTAATTTCAGTATTTCAGCATGTCTCTGACTAATATCCATTTTTTATAACAAAAAGAATTAAGTCAAAGATAAACGTGTCAGAAAATTACAGAGCAAGCCTAACAATGCCAATAACTTCTACGGGACCATAACATAATGCGTGTTCGACATGTATGAGTTTTTCTATGTTTAGAACGTTCCGCAACTTGGTCCGATTTCTATAATCCATGCTTTCCAATTTTAATTCTGACTTACCAACAGTAATTGAAACAGAATTTACCAAACGGTTTGCTTCCTCGGTCCAATGTGTTTCTGAACGATCCGAGACCCACACACACCTCTAATTCTACAGCCGCTCTTTGTCAAAGTATCCAATACATCATTGTACTATGACATTTGACTTTAGTGCCAATATTGCAGTCTTACTGTCTAAACTGTCTTATTCCTGGTTATAACTTTTTCACAGAAATGGTCACCTTACAAAAAAGAATAAATTTCTGCTTGAAAAGCCATTAATTAATTGATTGATTGATTGCATGACATAGCAGGCCAGGGTTGAGAAACCCTTACACTGCAGCTTTCAGACTTATTATATTGCCTGCTATATCTATTCTAGGTGAACAGGTTGGTCGCCTTTATCAACTTTAACAGCCTGCTCACTAGTTTATCCTCTGGGTATGAGCCTTCCGGATAAATTGATCCCTGAAAATGTCTTCAGTAGGCACTCGAAGATGACGTGCGAGTCCATCTCGGTCTCTTCTTCACATAAACTACATAGTGGTTCTTCGTTGAAGATGCCCATTGTATATACATGTTTTCTGACGCTGCAATGGCCAGTTATAAATCCTGTTACCAGCCTGATTTGTTGTATGCTTAGACTCAAAATTTCACGGCTTAGTTTGCCGAATGGTGTACTCAGCCATAGCTTGCTGTGCTTGTGGCTCGCAAGGAGGTTCCAGTAAGTTTGGTATTGCCGATTTGTTTACCAGGACAATCCCTACAAGTAGCAGCCTTAGTAATTCCAAATGCTGGCTCTGGTACAATACATGGAGTGGTAGACCCTTGTCTTGCAAGTTGGTTTGCTTTTTCATTGCCCTGGTGCCCACACGAGAGTGATCCTGTTGTGTTTTACCACAGCGATAAGGTTTTGAAAACAGTCCCAGACCTGTTTTGATGTTATTTGGCCTTCAGCGCTGCTTGACTGTCAGAAAAGATGAGAATGGTTCTGTCCCTGTAACCTCTTCTCAAATTCTCTCGAAGACAGACATCAATAGCCTCAATTTCTGCCTGAAATACTGTGGTATCCTGCCCCAATCTACACTCATGTTGAGTCTGGGTGTATCCCCCGTGTATTCTGGCTCACTACAACTGTCATCTTGTGTTGGTTCTAAATTAGGAACTAAAGTAGAAGAAGCAATTGCTTTTGTCAGACTTGATAAAAATACACTATCTCAACGAACGATCCGTCATACATTTACAGAGCAATAATTACTTACTTTCACGTTCGACATGCTCACGTGTGATCTGTAAAAGTTGGTTATTTGTTGTAATTTATTTAAACAAGATGAAATCACTAAACTGGCTTACACTACTAATATTTATGTACAATTTATGCACTAACTAACAACTTATTTGCCTTTTTGAAATCATTGGAGATTCTTCAGCTCATTGTACGATTCAGTTCGGCTCTACTCTTCCTCATATGTGACTACGGCGTTTTTATATTAGCAGACATTATTCTCGTTCTTTCGTGCCCATTCGGGAAAAGCCTTGGTTTATCGAAGTAGAAGTTGCCGGCTCGTTCGAGACTGTACTCCCTTCGCCAGCGGCTTAGCGAGTCGTCTCATGGGTGTTCGCGAACAACCGCTTGGAAAACGCTGATCTAGACAAGCAGTAGTAAAGTTTCTTCCCTATACCATCATTTATTTATATTATACTAGAATTTTACCCGTCGTGGCTTCGCCCGCAAAATATGTGTTTTATCGTATAAATAAATAGATTATAAATTGTAGAAAAAATAATTATTCGACTCAATTAGTTGAGTACTATGTAATACCATCCCGAAAATCATGTAATTTTACACATTTTTTATCATTTTCAACCTTTCTAATAAAGATATCGCGAAATCCTTTCTTACTGTTAATCTATCGCGAATGTGTATGCGAGATTTCAAGTCAATATCTTGAACCGTTTAGACTGTACGTTGATCGATCAGTCAGTCTTCTTTTATATATATTAGAGATGACTTATTTCACTTTCTAAACCCTTTTATTAATATTCTTACTATTCTCGCATGTTCATCTGTAATTTTAACACTTGGCATGCGTTTCTCTTTTAGAACAATTTCTATTCAATATATAATAGTTGTAATTTTTTTCGGAAAATTCTATACTAAATAGTTTTTTTATAAAAATTAAAAACATCGAATATAATGTAAAAAAAAATTATTTAGTAGACTTGCCATTTCTACTTCTACTCTAAATTTTAATTCTCCTGTAGTGGATACGAAGGAGACGACGAATCCGGTGCCAGTTCTTGCAGCCTTCAACAGTACGCTAGTCCCTTCAGGGACGGCAGGATTCATTTGGATAGAGAACGGTGTGGACTACCATGGGCTACTGCCAGTTCTGAACACTTCACTGTGTATACCATTCAACAACATGACTACAAATTTGTCGAGGATTTGAAAATAAAGAAGCCTGAGAACGAACGGTGAGTCATTTTTACTTAAGTTATGTGTACCTTAATTGATAATCAACACTATCATACCCTTTACGAATCGATCAATCCAGTACCAGGTGAAAAAAATAAGAGGTGACGCTCGATTACATCTCAGAAATCCTTAATCGCACAATTTCCTGTATAATCATCCTTGCGAATTCGCTGGAAATTATTTTCTAGTTCCTATGACGATCGCTAGGGATCTTTCCCCGTCATTTACCCAATGAACATTGGCGTAGCTGGGGAGTTTTCCTAAGGGGGGGGGGGCAGTCGGTCAGTAAAAAACCTTTTTCTCAAGATAGAAACAATAAAAACAGTATATATCTTCAATATTGTCGATTTTTCTAGGGTGGATAGTGAGTTTTGTAAGGTGCTTGCTCACCTCTAACTACGCCCATGGCAATGAAGTTCTATCTATTATTTAAAATAAAGTGGTGATAAATCTGGTTTGACTTTAATAAGACTCATTAAAAAGAGTTTTTCTTCCTGTAAATCGCCATTATAAATTCTGTTTAAAGGGGCTTAAGGGTGGCTGGAAGAGCACGCAGTTTGAAGCTCAAAAATTTTTTCTTTGTTTTTGAGAATTTTAAACAGCATGTTATGTCTCTTTCTATCTAGTTAAATAGAAAATAAAAATCCTCAAGGTTCAGCGGAAACCGTGACTTCATATCTCTTTCCTAACCAGAGATACAAAACAAATATTATTACTAAATAATACTTCCTTATCAGCTTTTGTTTTCAGAATGGGATTTAATTTCGACTCTTGATTGTCAATATTATTAGCTCCTATAAAAACGGTATTGTAAACAAAACCCAAAATCAATAGTTTCTAAATTAAATGAGAAGTTGGAGATATTTGAAATTTTCACAATTTTTATGATGCGTTTCGCTAAGCACTGGCTTCTTCAGATAGGTTTTTAAGTAACAAACTTATCCTAGAACTATATGACGTTAACAAATTTGATGTTGGTGAAGAACTGACAAGACAGTATGAAATTGTTTATAAAATTAAAGAAAGGACCATTTCTATGTAACAGAAATATTGGAAAATTCCTACTGAACTTAATAAAAAAGGTTTATTAGCAGTAAATTATTTAAGTCATTCTAGGTATGCAGAAGATTACCTATGTTTTTAGAACGATTAATATTCTCGAAAGTTCCCTTTATTTTCTAAATGTAAGATTTTAAAATTATTGTAAAATTAATGATCTTCTTCTAAAAGATAGTTTGCCCAATTAGAATCGTTATTATGGTTGAGAAAAGCTTTTTTGTTTTCCCTAATTCTAATGTCGAAAGATCTTCCTATCTTATTATTGTTTCAGTAGGGGGGTCCCCATATGTCTGTGCCATAAAAATGGTTCTTTCTTGGATATTGTTTAAAATTTGGTATCATCTTGTCACTTCTGCACTAACATCAGTTTGTTGACATCATATAGTTCTGGTATAAGTTTGTTACTTTAGCGAAAGGCACCATACTTATTTATAAAATGAAAATAGACGAAATTTCAGACATCTCTAGTTTTTCATTTAATTTATAACAAATTTCCATCAAGTAAAAGCCGCAACTATTAAAAGTATCGACGGTTTCTGTCATTTTTGATAAAAGAAGTTATTTTATATTAACTTTGGAACAAATTAGATCTAGTCTAGCTAGAACTGATTAGTCATTTTGTAACTCCAAAAATGCATCCTGCACTTCATCGGAAGTGTCAACAACATCCAAGGATATCCATACTAAGATAACTTTTGGTTCAGAGAACTCCTGGAGATAAAATTGAATTTCCCATTCAAGGAGGTCTGGTGTTGATGGCTTATCCACCAAGACAACCACCCATGAATGCCTTAGTAATGTGAAATATTGGTTTTAGTCTTATAAATGTGGTAGCAGACACTGGTCTCTCAAGTTCCTCTTTTTTTCATTGCCTCGGGTGTCCTTATATCTTGGTTGAGTTTTTTCAGAGCTATAAAGTATTGAAAATAATCCAGACCTGTTTTGATGTTATCTGAAAACTATATATCTATCTATTTCTACTTGGAATGCTTGGTGTACTGCTCCAGTACCTCATTTATGTTGAGTCTGAATGTGAGTCCGTGAATTCTGGTGCCTGTACCATGGTTAGTTTTGGATCCGTCTGTAAACTAAATGGGGTTTTCTAGCTAATTCAGTGATCAATCAGATCCTGCTTAACAGTCAGTCTGAACCGTGTAAGGTGTGTCAATGGTATAGGCTCTTAGCATTATGCCACTGCTCATCTTCAACAATGAATTCGTCATTATGCTTTTGATGCTGGTGTGTCCGAGGGTAGGTCCAGTCCATCAGATCTTGTTTTGTTTCAGCTCTTATACCCCTGGCCACGCCTCAGCCTTGATTATTATATAAAGAGGGAACGTTTATCAATATTTCCATGGCTGCTATCGGAGTGCTTCTCGTGACTCCTATAAAGTACAGGCGATCAGGTCTTTGGAGTTTGGAGAGCTCCATAGAAGCCTGCCTCTAAGTGATTTCTGTCCACCAGGCCACAAAACTATAGGTTACCATAGGTCTTACCGCTGTTCCAATGTTCTGTCCAGTGCCCCTTTTGCTGCTACGATAGCTATTTTACCTTTGGTGACAACTTCCGACAAGTATGAGTTCCAAGTAAGCTTTGCATTCAGAATTATACCTAGATACCTAATAATAGAGAGTACTTTCCCGATTATTTTCAGCCCGATGGAACATCGTGCTATCCATTTCGAAGCTTCTCACGCTTGTCTCAGACGGATTTTTCCAAGTCTAAAGAAAAGTCCAGGCACCAGCCATCCACTGATTACATCGCGTATCTCGCATGTTGCCAAATATAAGCAAATTTTTCATATTTTATCACCTACCTTTAATTTATAAATTTTATTTTGGTTTTTAAAATTGATAATACGTTGCGACCCACCATCTAGGAATCAATGACATATAGCGACGAAAAATTATTTAAAAAGTTACTTTATAAACGAAAGTTTTCAAAATGTTCGTAAAAACTTTTTCAACGAATCATTTTACGCAATTAATTAATAATTAAAATCGAACTTTGACCCCATGTCCTAATGCTTCGCGGGGTTTTGCAAAGTCATTTCTATGTTACAGTTGCGAACGAGAGAAATGATGGAACACCTGTCACAAATACCTTATGAATTTTTACTAAGTCTTAAATAATATAAAACTTTTCAGAAGTCATAATTATTTCTTTCGTTTATATATTTTTTAGTGGAGCCACGTTAAAATTTTAAGTAAAAATCGTACGAAATTACTGATTTGAATAAATAAAAGAATTGATAATACCACATGTAACTAAAAAGTAAGTTTTGAAAAAGTAGAAAGTATAAAGTTAACTGTTGATATTTACAGTTCAATTTTAAATCAGGTAAAAAACTGACAATAGAGTTTCAGTTTTAATAAAGTTTTCTAATTTAATTTTTGAAAAACAAGATTTTGAAACATTAGTAAGTTTACCAAATCAATTAAATATGAGAATGTTAACAAAATAATGTAAATCAATAGTCTTTACACAGCTAGTCCGAGAGACATGACCCCACCAAGTATTTTATATGTATTTTTTGGAAAAAAATCGTAAAGAGTGAAATGATAGGAAAATGACGTTTTTTTGAAAAAATTTTGATATATACCTCCTATTTCGAGCTCGTAGAACACGATTTTGACCTCGGTTTTCCATAATTTTTCCTCAATTTTGCGGAAAACAGGGAAAATAACTTTTCACTTTAGGTTCAATTTTTTTCACTAAATCGTTAAACTTTTGTTATAACAACGAATTCCACAGTGATAGAAGCTTCTGCATTATACAAAAATTCAAAAATAAGCACTGTTTTTATCGAAAAAATCCGAAAAATTACCACGACAAAAATCACAACAAAAATCAAAAGAAAACGGCCGGCACCAAAAAATAATAGTTTGCATGGTTCGCTAAAGATACTGTTGAAGTCGGCGATGTTGCCAGATTGCAAAAACGATTTTAAGGATTATAGTTGCGTTTGTTTGTCTCCCTCCAAATACCAGTACTTTGATGGCGATTTTGACTCTAAATATTAAAGGTTTTAAGGATTATAGTTGCTTTTCTTTGTTTCCCTCCAAATACCAGTTTTTTTAAACGGATAATATGAATTGATCATATTGCTTATATCCATTAGCAGAAAGTGTCGAGTGGCAGAGCTTGTTCCGCCTCCACGTGATTTCTGCTGGACAATGACATTATAATTAATAAATCTAGGCCAATTTTGGTTAGTTCAGGTTAGTTTAGGTTAGTTCAGGTTAATTTCAGTTTTTTAAAGTAACCAAGACTAATGTTAACCTATACTTACCAGAACTTAACAAAAATTTTGGAAGGTTAAGATTCATTGTACCCCTTTTTATACGTTACAAACATTAAACTATGTTGTTAACTGTAATGGGTAAATTTTAAAGTTTATACCAGGAAACGTTAAATCTAGGTTAATTTAGATTAGTTCAGGCTAGTTTCTGTTTTCCAAATTAACCAAAATCAAGCTAAACCTGAATCAACCTATCTTAACCAAAACCAACCAATAATTTTGAAGGGTTAATATATTTTTACTTAGAAACTGTTCTGAATATTAAAAAAAAATTAAACTATGTTGTTGACTGAGAGGGACAAATCTTATAGTTTATATTATGAAGAAATTTTACATCTGGCAACGTTGCACCTTTTTACGTGATTCGGCGGCCAGTTTAGATAGTTTGACCGTTGATGACGTTTTTGAGACGTGTTTTTGATTTTTCACTGAAAATATAAGTTTTTCTAGATTGGTTTGCTAAAATTTGTGCAAAAATATTTGAAATAGATTACGTACAATATTTTTTAACTAGTTTCATTGAAAATAAATACGTAAATTCGGTTTTTAATTGAAAAGAAAGTGCTTTGTGAAGTGACGCTTTTCTTTTTTTTTTTGAGTTTTCCGGGAAAGTGAGGAAAAATAGTGAAAAATCAAGGTCAGAATTGTGTTCTAGGACCTCGAAATAGGGGGTGAGTATCGAAATTTTTTCAAAAAAAAACATAGTTTTCATGGTTTTCACGCTTTGCAAATTTTTACCACTGTAGTAAATATGTAGATATCACAAAAGGACAGTATGGCAAGCGAAAGCAAATTGTCGACGGGGGGAGAAACGCCAGCAACATTCCTATTTTTAGTGTAAAAGGCAAGGTCCGGTATATTTTTCTGAAATCGAAGCTCTTGGGGGGGGGGGGGTGCCAGCAGCATACATATTTCTAGTATAAAAGGCAGAATTTGGTCTATTTTCCTAAACTCAAAGCTCTTGGGGGGATGATCCCTAGCACCGCCCCTTAGATTCGCGCCTGGTGTCAACACTATGGCTTTCCACCACATTTTGCTCAAAACGTTAGGGAGTATTTAGACAAACAGTTTTCAAATAGATGAATAGAAAGATGAATTGCAAAAGTTGTAAAATATAAATTGTAGCTATAAAAAACATAAAAGGACATATACATTTACATTTAATTTTTCTGAGAAATTATTGTTTTTCTACTTCATATTTTCGATGACACCCCCTTGCTGCCTATTTAGAAACATAAAAATATTTTATTAAAATATATTTATTTTTCTAAAAATTGCCTCCTAAATAAGGCAGAGTTCATTAAACTAGGCTAAGGCAATTTAATGTTACAGAATATTTTGAACAATAATAATCCTTGCTTCCCAGTGTCTTTATTTTAAAAGTAGAGCAGTAGATAAAAAAATAAAAGAGCAGCTACCAGTGTCTCTTATGGCCATTTAGAAACTTGAAAATATTTTAATTTGCCTTAATCACTTTACTTAAGCACATTTTTTCCCAAAGCTCATTGATAAATATTTATTTGAATTAACCTCAACAAGACATCCAGAATATGTCAAAATCATATAACTACCGAATCACTATAACTGATTTCTTATTTTCTTGATAAAACTCTGTATAAAGCAACGTTTATGAAAATGTTTAACACTAAAAAAACTTATTTTAGGTCTGTTTTTGCAAGTATTGCAAAGCCTATTTTATTGTCGCCCAATTAAATGCACTTTAATTTATAAAAGAGCATTATTCATCGATTATAAACAAACCCAATAAAATAGCTCTCAAACAGAATTGTCAGCAATGACAGAGCATTGACTATGTAAGTGCACATATATTGCAAATATTTATAGTCAGCTTTAAAAGTCAGCTTATATACTCTTGATGCGTGACACAAACCAGTTTGTTCTCGATTTCACTTTAAGTTCGCCAAATCGTCGACAATTTTAATAAATTGAAAAGTCGATATTTTAATTCATAAAAGGATGTCAAAATTTTAAACAAAAAAGATACCTAAAATATGTTCGATATACTTATTTTTACTCCATCAAAATGATTTGTGACTTAAATGATGAAAATATGTTTCCTAAGAATAAAACAAATGGAGTACAAAAACAATATAATAATTGGTCTCTTCGGGGGTCTACACGCTGAACATTACTCTTATCTGCTTTATTACCACATGAGTAATCAATATCAATCGACAAATTAAACAGATATTATATTAAGGCGGTATATAATAATTTTCCCAAAGGACATATTCGAACACAATAATTCAAGATTACTCTATAGATAGATACCAACCATATTAAATAATGTTGCCCTTGATTAATTAAAATTAATAATTTATTTATAATACTTTTATTTTTCTGTTGATTAAATAACTAAATATGAAACAGTTATATTTAAAGCTGATGTTATCTGGTATGTAATACTAAAAATTATTTGTGTAGAAGAAATAAAAAGCAAGTGGAAATTTTCTTGATATGACCCTCGTAGCAACCGTGTATAAAGCACTTTCTTGGTTAGTTTATTACCCTTTTGAATACACAAGATTTGATCCAGTTACTGCTAAAAAGTAGTTGAATTATTATTATTAACTATCATATAGAATGATTTACAAGCCAAACGGCTTCGCACTCCCTCCAGGGAATATTGACTCATACCAGGTACACAAAGATACCAAAAGTATGAAGCTCTGTGGGAACCCTTCCCATGTTATCGGGTCCTAGGTGGCGTGGTGTTCTGCACTTCCTACAAACTTTCGGACGGTTCGCGCGGTTGCAAGGAGAACCGCTTTCTGAATCGGTTTATACAGATGCTCACTAAGGCCCAGTCCCTTGATGTTCTGCAGGAGGTTCTTTGGTATCGCTCCAGTTATTGAGAGTGTTATGGGAATCGTTTGGACGCTGTTCATTGCCCATTGTCTTCGGATTTGCACCTCCAGATCTCTGTATTTGGCGATCGTCTCGTTGTATTTTGGCCTTAGGTTGTTGTTGTTAGGTACAGCGATGTCGATTAGTGTAGTTCTCCTAGAAATTTTATCTATTAGTATAATATCTAGTCTATTATGAGCAACTGTTTGATCCGTCAGAACCGATCGATCCCAATATAACTTGAACTGTTTGTTCTCAAGAATAGGCTCCGGATTGTATTTGTAATAAGGCACTTTTCCTACCTGTAATAGGTTTGACTTTTCTGCTAACTCGTGGTGGAGTATCTTAGCGGCTGAGTCGTGTCTTTCCTTATACTCGGCTGCGGCAAACGCTTGGCATCCTCCAGTTATGTGCTGGATTGTCTCTGATGTTCGACAGCCATATCTGCATTGGTCATTTTCTATTGAAGAATCTCTAATGATAAACTTCCGATAGTTCTTCGTCGGAATAACCTGATCTTGGATAACTAACAAGAAGCCCTTCGTTTCCGGAAACATCTGTCCTGAAATCAACCAGTAGTTCGACGCTGAGTTGTCGACATTATCCTGATTGACCTCATTTAGATGCCGTCCATGAAGTGGCTTCTGTAGCCAGGATTGTGACTTCTCTTGGTCTGTTTGGTGGTAAGAATTAATATCTTGTTCCCTCAACTGTAGCGGCGTTGAATCGTCTGCCTCGCATATTGCTCGATATAGTGTGGAAGAGTCCGCTAACCTGTGGAAATATGAACGTAAATTTATTATTTGTTGGTCGAGCTGCTTACCAATATCCACCAATCCTCTTCCTCCTTGGTGTCTTGGAAGCATTGTACGTTCAATGGCACTCCGAGGGTGATGTTTCTGTGCTTTTGTTAGGAGTGTCCTTATTTTTTTTTGCAGGTTTTGTATGTCCATCCTGCTCCATTTTACAATTCCAAAAGAGTAGCTTAGCGCAGAGCAAGCATACGTGTTAAGCGCCTTAAACAAATTTCTACTATTTAAATTAGTTCGTAATACCCGGTCCGATACAGCTCCACTGACGAGATCATGAGGTGATCGAAACGCGTATGGAGAGAGGACCAGAGCGATATTTGCAGGAAATAAACTGTTTGTACATATATTTTTCATATTCTCTGCCTGAAAGGAGAATTAAATATATAACAAACTATTGTTGGGATATATTTCATAAGTTAAAATGACTGAAACTTTCCAAGAGTAAACCGCAGGTCATGGAGTTTTGCAGTAACAACCATCGATTTGTGTGCAGGCGCGTTATCTTGACGAAAGAGCAATTTTTTGGCAAGATGTGGACGTTTAGCCTTAATCACATGCTGCAAACGGTTCAGTAGTAAAGTGTAAGACTCTCCGGTCTTGCCTTATTCTAAAAAGCACCACTCATGTGAATCCAAAAAACTGTTGCTATGACTTTTCCTGCAGACGGAACCGTTTTTGCTTTTTTTGGCGCACTTTCACCTGCCCCCACCCACTGTTTAGACTGCTGCTTTATCTCTGGCGTGTAATGGTGAATCCATTTTTTCATCTACAGTTATAAAACGTCGAAGAAACTCAGCAGGATTGCGTCTGAATAAGTCTAAACACTCTTGCGAAGTGTTCATTCGAAGGCGTTTTTGGTCGACTGTTAACAAACCCGGCACCCATCGCGCAGAAAGCTTTTTCATGCCAAGAACATCATGTAAAATGTAGTGGACACCATCTATCGAGATGTTTGCTATACCAGCAAGCTCTCGTACTTTGATCGGCGGTCATGAAGTATGGCATTGTGAATTTTTGTGAGAATTTCGTCAGTTGTAGCGGTTTTTGGGCTTCCCGAGCACTCATCGTCTTGAATTAATGTACGACCACGATTAAATTTAGCAGCCCATTTTTTTACTGTCGAAAACGAGGGAGAAGAATCCTTTAAAGTAAAATCTAACTCATTTTTAATGTCCGTAGAAGTTAAGCCCTTTAAAACAAAGTACTTTGTAACCGCTCGAACTTCAATTTTATCCATTTCACAAAATATCGAACCGTATTTGTTCACTCGATTGCCACAAACAAGCAACTGAACGCAAACATCTGAAACTTTGCAGGGCGTCATCTCAAGGTTAATGCTTACAAAATATTATAGTTTTTTGATCCTACTAGCGCCCTCTCTGTTTCAGGCCGAGAACTTATCGAACCACCCTCATATTTTGAAGGATAAGAGTAGTATCAAACGATACAACTAGAAAAAACGACCAGAAAAATTTTAGGCATCCTGTACATCACTGCAAAAGTAGCCAAAAAAAAAAACATTTTTTGGGTATATAATCTCAAATATCTCAAAATCGTGACATAATGGGCCAATTCTCGGATTCGAATTCTACGCAAAAAATTACTTCAGAAATGTCGCCCATCTTCCCAACAACAGAACCTTACAGACTTCTGTTATCAAGCAAGAAGTTGTTTCTGAATATGATAGAAAATATATCACTCTAGTAGTAAATATATCTCATAATAAAATTTTTATAAAAAAATTGAACCGACTTCTAAAAGTGCGCTAAAAATTGAAAAATAACTATAAATTTTTATATGAAATTGAACTTTTTGAAGTCGACGCCAAACTAATACCTGACAAAATGCGATTCGCATAAACAGATTAAAAATACTTTATCTCTAATGGCTTTCTTACCATAATTTGTATATATTAGTAGTTATTTATTTCATTTACAAATAATTTTTCGCCGACTTCAAAAAGTTCAATTTCATATAAAAATTTATAGTTATTTTTCACTGTTTAGCGCACTTTTAGAGGTCGATTCAATTTTTTTATAAAAATTTTAATTTTCTATTTTTAATTTTAGAATTCATTATGATATCCATAAATTATTTGAACTAAGTACTAATCGAGATTAGTGTACCTCGCAATGACTCCAAGGTGGCAACAAAGTACCCATTTTATCCAAAGTTGTAAATGACCCTAAAATGAACCACTAAAAATTCTTTAGTTCTTAGAGTTCTTCAAATACCAACAAAATTGTGTCTACAATAGTAAATCCACCATCTTAAATTTCAAATTAATTTTAGATTGATAATATAGGCCCCAAAACCTTCCAATATCGATTTTTAAAGAACCTGAGACGTAAATTTCTTAGCTCGATATATTTTATACTGCATACTGAGTTTATATACGCCTCAAGAACTCCATAATATCAATTTTAGACAAAATCGGAATATGTAAAATTTTCTGTCCTTCATATTGTATCTTATTAACCTAATAGTCGTAAAAAATTAACTTCATATTCGTAATACACGACCCAGAAAACCCCCTAATACCAAATCTGAAAAAATACGCATAGGGTAAAAGTTTCAATTTTAAGTCTTAATCTAACCTAAATCTAAACCCTTCAAAGCCCCCAAGTACCAATTTTGGATGAAATCCGGAAATTTAAAATTTCTAGACTTATATTCGCTATTTACATCCTTAAAAACGATTCAGTCCCATTTTTGAACAAAATCGAAAAATGTAAAATTTTTAGTTCGCTACATTGGATTCACCATATTGAATCCTGAAAAAATACTTTTAAATTCATAATTTATACCCTCAAGAACCCCCTTTATCAGTTTGGGAGAAAATCAGACAAAGTTAAATATTTTTGTCCGCCATATTAGATCCGCCATATTGAATTCTTTTAAAATAATTTCAGATTCGTTGTATATGACCCCAAAGATTCCCCCATACCAATTTTGAAGAAAATCGGATAAAATTAATTTTTTGACCACCATATTGTCAGTGCCATCTTGGATTTTACTGCACCAATTTCATCCAAAAAAATATGGGACCACCGCAGCAACTTCCTGAATATAACGTAAAAAATTTTATTCAATTCGGTGTCGCCGTTCCGGAGTAATCGGTGTACATACATAAAAAAAATATATAGTCGACGAATTGAGAACCTCCTTCTTTTAGAAGTCGGTTAAAAATGAGAACAAACAAGGTATAAAACTGATATAAGCTTTATCCTGGCTGGGGCCTCTCACCTTTATAGAGAATATAGAATATCTAGTACTATACTGCTGGATTTAAATAAAACATACGATGTCCTATTTATGCTCAAAACAATGACTGCTATTTTCGTTACTAACAATAATATCAAACTTTCTCAAAACTACTTTTTTTAGTTTAGGTAGTTAGGAAAAAAAACTGAATTAGTTAAGGGAATTCCTTGAAAATGTTATTAAGTGCTCCCCTTTTTACGTCAATTTACCGCTAATACTGCACACTCTTCCCACAAGGGACGAATATTACAGTTTAAAAATAGCCTTTTATATTTATATAAAATACCTTCGAGGTAAACCCCGTCAAAACTACAAATATAAAAGCCCACTTCACATCAATTAGCCACACACGTCAATTTTATTTTCTCTATAATTTAGTATATGGGAGTTTTGATGTCACGGTTGGCAATGACGCGAAGGGTTAACTCCCTCTTGTCAGATGAGAGGCAAACAACAAAGACATTTATTATGACAATATCTAATCTTTTCTATAAATAGAATAAAATTTACATGAGCACAAAATTTAAATAAAATTTTTATCGTTTTATACACAAAGTGATATCACTTTTGCTTGCCAGGAAATAAATACGACATCGATTAAATTAGGGAAAAGTAAATGTTTACGACGGATTATAGCCCGGGAAATAGAGTATTTGAAACTTGAAAAATGAATACTGAGATTTTATTGCTGAAATGTCTTGGAAAAGCTAATAGACAACGCTTTTCATCCCGTAAGCAAAGAAAAAAGTGGTGCGTCATTGTTTTTCGGTTTTTTTCGGTCTCTTCCATATTCTGGAAAAACTGCAGGATATAAAGAAAAATAATGTAAAAATGCTTTGTATTAAAAATACCTACAAAATGAGCTTTCATTTGTTAAAATCGTTGGATAAACAAATATGTTATTGCAGAAAAACCTCCGAAATGAACATTTTTAATAATTATTAATAAATTTTCGAAATATTTATCGAAATTATTGACTGTTCTATATAGTTGGGAGTTTTTATGTACTAAAAAAATTACGAAAAATAGAGACGATCGGTTCAGTAGTTTTTGCAAAATATTTATTTATCCCGATTCGTTAAAAATAATCATTTTTAATTAGCAGTTCACATACATTTGGCTGAGCAACAGATACAATGATCTTATTAGGCCCATTCTCTTTGTGAAAACTAAAAATATCATGTAATAAAAAAACGGGAATTTTTTGAAACTTGTTAATGAAAAATCGCTGAAGGGAAAATGCTATTTTGTCTTATAAAAAATAGATTATCTGCTTTGTTTTTCACTCGAATAATTAGCTTACCATTCTAAAGCTTATTGGAAAATAAATTTAAAAAAAAACTTTCTACCACCCATGGAACCAGAAACAGGGCATTTATTTACAAATATTATGAGTTCAACAGTCAAATAGCTCAACTAAAGAAAGAATACTGGGAAAAGTATTCAAAAGACATGGAACACGACCTATATGGAGGACAAAAGAAAATATGGAACATGCTGAGGAACAGAAAAAAAAACCAATCAATGAATACGTTCAACTAAGTCCAATCGACAGCCAACAATGGGTCAGCCATTTTAAGGACTTACTCCAGGCACCAGCTACAGAAAACAACGTAGACGAAAACCAACAAGAAATCACAGAACTAACAGATGTTAACATCAGTGAAGCAGAGATGCACCTGACAATTAAGAAATTAAAAAACAGAAAATCACCTGGTACCGACCAAATTACGAATGAGATGCTAAAGTACGGAGGCCCCAGCCTTTTCACAAAGCTCACTGTTCTATTTCAAAAAATACTCCGCATAACGTCAGTACCCAACGAATGGCGGAAAAGCATCACAATTCCGATCCACAAAAGAGGATCAAAGAAACAACCCGAAAACTACAGGGGAATCAGCCTACTGATTAGTTCAGCCAAATTGTTAACCAAAATACTGTCACAACGGATCGTAGACAAGTTAGGGACGTGCGAAGAACAGCAGGGCTTCCGGAATAACCGCTCTACTATCGACGGTATATTTATTATCAGACAGCTGGTTGAAAAATCTATCGAATACGATAAACCGCTGTTCATTTGTATTGTGGACTTGACACAAGCGTTCGACCGAGTCAAACTGGAACACATAACAGAATTACTGCGAAGAAAACAAGTAGACGAAGCAATCATACGCACAATATACGAACTGAATTCCAAAAACACCATGGTAATTAAAACAAATAACACTCTAACAGAGGAAATCCCTCTATCAATAGGAATAAGACAGGGTGATAGCCTAAGTCCAACACTTTTCAATGTAATCATGGACGAAATCATTGATGAGGTAAAAAGCACAAATATTGGGTACCCAATGGGACACAACACCGTTCAGATTATATGCTTTGCAGACGATGTTGCTCTGACAGCAGATAGCGAGGACCACTTACAAAGAATGCTTTTCCATCTCAATCGAACAGCCAAACCGTATAATATGAAGATATCTGTGGAGAAAACCAAAGCAATGGTAATAGGAAAAGAACCGGTGAGATGCAAACTAATGGTTGATGACAAACATATCGAACAGGTTGGAAAGTTTAAATACCTAGGAACATATATAACAAGTAACAGGGCAGTAACGGAAGACGTACGCACACAGGCCAACAAAGCGGCCATGATATCAGGCCAACTAAGAGACATAATCTGGAACAATAAACATATGACGGTTGAGAGCAAAGCAAGAATTTACAAGGTCTGTGTAAGACCGATACTGACCTACGGCGCAGAAACAAGAAATGAAACCACAAAGACAAAACAAATTATGAGAACCACAGAAATGAAAACGCTGAGAATGATCACAGGAACAAGTTTAAGAGATAGAATAAGAAACGCAAAAATACACGAGGACAGCGGAGTGGGGGATGTTGTGAAGTGGGTTCGAAACCATTGTAGGTAGTGGAGAGATTACGTGGAATGAATGGACGATGGCAGACTAGCAAAAATCGTGATGAGAGAGAAACCAAACACCAAACGGCCGCCTGGACGGCCCCCCAAAAGATGGAGAGACATTTGGATTTCGACCTCAAACGAGGATCGATGAGGCATTGTATAGATAAGAGAACTTGGTTCTATCTAGAAGAAGAAGAAGAAGATTCAAAGTTCAAATTTGAACAGTTCAATAACGAAGTGTTAAACTATATTTTACAAGGTAGTTGAGATCAAATGTTGCAAAATTACCACTTTACGAGCTTTAGCGAACTGATAAGGGAGAGAGAGAATTTTGTTTTAGACGCGTCGGTATCTATGACCATTTGGCGCCTTCAGTGCATTTTACCAACTATTTCGCTTTATATTAACGAAACTATATATTTTTTATATGAAGATATGATATTTAATTGTGTTATTTTGTTATAGAATATTTATATGTCCTTATATAAGTTTATTTCATAAAGAATGCTATTAATTTATTAAGATTTGCTAGGTTCGGGAAAAGTGAACTACCTAAAAGTTCCAGGTTGATGTTATATTTAGATCGGATGGCGGAGAGTTCTCTGCATTCCATCAGGATATGCTTTACTGTGAGAAAGTTGTTACATTTTGAATATTTAAGATGCTCTTTATTTTTTAGTAAATATAAATGTGTCAATTGTGTATGTACTATCATGAGACGACAGGCTATTACTTGCCCATTGATAAATTTGGAAACATATGGGTATTGAGTAATTTTGGAAGAAGACTTTGAAGCTAATTATTTCCTTCCAGCATGTCGCAGTCTATTTGGGAGCAATTCTGCATTATTAGGGGAACTAGATCTTTATGATATAGAATACAACTTGAGTCAGTGTGATTTTGTATAGACGATTTGGCTAGGAAATCAGCACGTTCGTTTCCATATATTCCAACATGACTTGGTATCCAAATGAATGATACATATATGTTCTTGATTTTACAATAAATAAGGAGGTTGTATATGTCTGTTACAGTTGGATGATGAGGTTGAAATATAGTCAGGGAGGTGAGTGAGTTCATGGAGTCTGATGCGATCAACCATTTGTTGGGAGGTAAATCAAGAATGGTTTCATTGACAGTTTTGATGGAGTGGAGGTCAGCGCTCAGGATGTTGTTGAATTGATTTAGCTTGTAGGAGTTTCTAAAGTCTGAGCAATAAAGTGCTCATCCGGTGCGTTGTTTAGTTTTTGATCCACCTGTATAAATTATTTTATGACTGGGAAAAACAGAGCTAGTTATATTCTTAAAATGATTTTGAAGGATTTTGGGATGGGTGTCTTGCTTTTTGTATTTAGTCATATCAAGGTTGACTTTCAACTACTCCATCCATGGTGGGAAAGAATATAAATAAGACTGTTTTATGGATAGGAAAGTGAAATTATATTCCTCTGTGAAGAGAATAAAGATTATATTTGGAAGGATGGTGTGATTATGGTTTGTGTATTGATTGGGAGGGAATTTTGGATTAAAGAATTTATCATGCAAGAGATGTGGCTTGGATCAGAGATTTAACAAGTATTTTAATAGTAGATGTAGTCTTCTATGTTTCAATGATTCGATGTGGGACAGACATTGAATACTTGGAATGGGACTGGTGCGAAAAGCCTCAAGGGCCATACGTAAGCTAGAGCTCGTAAGAGTGCATGGTAGAACCTCACCTAGGAGTCATGGTGGGAAGAGCCCAGTAAACCGAGAACCATTCTCCCCATCAACACATATACAATACTTTGAATTCTAGGCAATGTAGAACCCTCATTTTTTTAATTCGGGTTACCTCATCTTCTCATTCTCATAACTTCTATCTTTAGAATATTTTTTAACATATTAAATGGTATAATTGTATTTGAAAATATTTGTTTATTGATTTATTTATTTATAAACAATCATTGTCAAAAAGTACAAATAAAATTAAAAAACTCAAAAACTACACTACACTACAAAAGTTAAAAAAATCAAAAAGTACAAATAAAGTTAAAAAAAAGTCAATAAGAGAAAAACTGAATTAATAAAATTAAGAATATTTTTGTTGTTTTGATGGCTGAATTTCACTCTCATCCACATCGTATTCTTCAGTTCCTGGCAAAAAATTGTCTGCCTCGTCAAGCTCATCATCGCTATCATCTGCTTCAGTACATAAAAAATCGTCAACAGGCTTGAAATATATTGTCAGTATCTGATATATTTCCAGCAAAGTCTATATCTATATCTATATGTCTATGATAAATACGTTAAAAAATAATTTAAAAAAATGTATATTTCGGTGGTTTGGGGTCGTTGTACAAGGATAAAAAATAAGATAGAGCTTATTTTTTGGGTGAGCTACCCCGAATTCAAAAAAAAAAACAGGACTCTATGTTTCCTAGAGGCCGAGATATTGCAAATTTTTCAAGCACACGCCGATTTGATGAACCTTTTTGTTTTATCAGGCCAGAATGAGCTCTCCCCAAGACTCCTCAGTGAGCTTCTACCTTGCACCCTTAATTCAGCTAGCTCGTACAATGGCAACTGTTCAACTCTGAACCCTTAACTTTATAAACAATTGCTCTGTAACCTTCTTTAAATTTTGACACTCTTTTATATCACTTATTTTATCATGTATAATCACTTCCCTGATTTTGTTTCGGGACACCCTGTATTTATGAAAATAATGTGAAACAAAATGCACGATTATTATAACTATCAATTCTATTCAAATCCTAAAGAATTCTTAAATCAATAATGGATAGCCTGAACCAACCAAGACAAATACTTCATTACAGCAAACCTTCTTTCTTTCTTCCGAAAACAAGTTTTTTCTTTTAATAATTTTTTCTATTTCTATCCAGTTTCTATTCAGGCTATCTAGACGCCAATATATCAAAAAGGGTAAGTTTTCCGGCCCTCTAAAAGCTATCGTGCCTTACAAGTTATAGGATGGTCACAGAAAAAAAAAACTTTTACTATGTCAAAGTTTGAAATTTTTTTCTGAATTATAAGTACATAAGCCCGGCAACACATCAGCATAAGTGGCGTACACAGAACGCACCCTTGTTTATTTATTTACTTTACTTGCCTTAGGATAATCTTCAGTTACAAAACAGTAAGTTATTTTACAGACCTTAGGCTAAAAGATATAAAAATATTATAATAATACGAAAAGGGGAAAAAACAAGAAAAAATAGAAAAGTGTAATGTCTCAATATTCCTTTAACTCCTCTTATTGTTACACCTGAAATATACAGGAGAATATTTTACAATATTAGTACGTGGAACTGATATAGGGGTAAGTATAAGAAGATGGAGATGTGTGCGCTTCCCTCCTTCTGCTGCTAACTCTTCCAGTCCAAGTTCTCTTAGGAAACTTAGAACGTGGGACTGCTTGAGATTGAGTAGATTTCCCACTTCCATTCGAATCGCTCCCAGTTATCTCATCCTAGGATTTTGCAAGGTAAGGAATTCTGAAAGAATGTGGATAGAAGTTTTCTTCTCTTCCTCAAAATCTGCGTTCTCTCTATACTATTCCAAATTTCTAAATATGCTAGTGCGTTATTAGGATTCCTGTTAATCCATTCAATTTCTTCTGGTTATAAGTTTCTTCTGTTTAGTTCTTCCAGTAATGCGATGTTAATAATCCTGATAAAAGTTTCAGGCCCCAGAAATGATGTTTCAGTCCTCTCTTTTGCGAGTTCATCTCCGATTTCATGTCCTTCTACACTGTAAAAAGAAAATGCATTAAATTTAACGTAAATGTGCTGTAAGCAAATTTCATAAACGTTTATTAAATGCGTTTAATGTAATGTATTAAACTTAATAATTTTTACCTTAATTTATTCCATTAAATCTAATATAATCATATATTAAATTTAAAGTTTTGATCATTACTTTTTAAGGTAACTATGTACATTAAATATACAGCCAATGTTCATTGAATTTAGGATATGTTATCATATATTCAATGCACCAGCATTAATATGAGGTCAAAAAATTCTGCTACCAAGAAAAGGTGGAAATTTTTCCCATAGGTAGTATACCGTCATCTGTAGACCGGTTTCGAACTCATTGGTTTCCGTCAGTACCGGCAGACATGTACACCTCATCATAAGAAAATTGAGCCCTTTAAGCAACTTATATCATATTAAACAAAAACTTTAACACAAGTTGCGCCATCTTTCCAGGATCTCGTGCAATCTATCATGAATATTAATGTAAATTCTTTTAATGCTAAGCTACATGTTAATTAATTTTAATGCACAGAAAGTTGAAATATCTTTTCAGTTACTTTATTGAAATTTAAGATACCATTTAATAAAATTTAATGTACAACGAACTGATATTTCAATGAATTGCTCTACATTTAAAGTAAATGTAAATTATTTAAGATTTTAGGTACAAAATCATTAAATTTAATGTAGAATGGACATTAAATTTAAGGTTATTTTTGACAGTGTACGTAAGTCTCGGCACTCATAGGTAGTAACCATATTGTTCTTGGCTAGTTCGTTGAGTTCCACTAAGCATTTCCAGATCATCTTGGAACTGATTCCAATAATGAACAGTGATTATGCCACACTAACTCTGATAAGTAATAGTGTTTTGACTACCAACCCTCATTACAAAAGTACACTTATTTTGTTTAAATCACCCTTAATTTTCTTGTAATAAGGTAAAGTTCATGTTTGGTAGTATAGCGTTTGGTAGTAGCTGCTTTTTATGCGAATGGGACAGTAGGGACAGAACGAATCACTATAATAAAAACTAATTAAAGTTTCTGTAGTTCCTGAACATAAAAATGTGAAGCATTTACTGCTTTTAAAGCCTTCTGATGTATTTCTTCCGCTACTCCATGTCAAATTAGGCCTTACAAAAAATTTTGTAAAAAAGATGGATTGCAATTGAACTGGATTTTTGTATTAGAGGGAATTTCTCTAGAATAAGTGATGCTAAAATAAAAGACGGCATTTTCGTAGAATCATTAATCAGGGAATTAATGAAAGAACCAAAATTTAAAGAAAACTTGAAAGTTTTGGAAAAATCAGCATGGAAATGCTTCAAGAACGTGATTGCGAATTTTTTGGGTAACCATAAGACAATTATGGAGAGTTGATTAACAAGTTTCCATTGACATATAAAGCTTTGGGTTGCAATATGTCATTTAAAATTCAACTCACATCTCATGTTTTTCGCTCAAAATTTGGAGGCTGTAAGCGATGAGCATGGAGAAAGGTTCCATCAGAACATTTCGCATATGGAAAGACGTTATAGAATACGTAAAGTCCCAGGATGTTAGCCTACTACTACTGGACAATTAAGAGGGATCAACCAGAAGCCAAATATTCCAGAAAACCGTAAATCTTCAATTTATGACAATGATTTCTTGTCTGAGATAACTTTCTTTTTTATTAAATTTACCGCATTTCCTAATAAGGAAAATTTCTGCTTAGAAAATATTTGGTGATTTGTCCAAGCTTTCAAAATGTTTGATTCCTGGTCCATACGCTCCTATTGCGCTTGCTTTCATTATTTTAGAACTAACTGTATACCATTTAACGGAATTTCTGTTAAATTTCTTAAAGACATCTATATCCCATTATCTTTTTTAACTCAATCTTGTGTTAAAGCCTTTCACAAAATGAAACTTCGCATTCATTTAATCTTGAGGCATGTCTCAGATTTGCTGATTTCTATGAGAAATGAGACCTTCATTTAATGACTCTATCCCTCAACACTCTATGTGTTGTCTTCATTACCATACTCTCCACTAGTACCTATGTGTAGAGATGTGAGGTTTAGAATCAATTTCATAACGACCCTTGAGCACGTTCGGCATTCACAGGTTAGTCTTTAGAGAAACTGTCTCTCGTATTGGAAAGATTTGTTCTTTTACTCCAGGTTACTTACTGCCCCATATGTGATAAATGGTCTCACTATTACCGTGTACATCCACTCCAGAATATTTGAGTTAGTGCCCCAGTTTTTTCCCACAAAGTTCGTAAAAATCATCAGGGCTTCCGTAGTATTGTTCATTACTTTCCTTTAGTGCTTTTTCCAAAGAAGTTTATTATCCAGAGTCAGTCTTAGATATTTAACCACTGACTTCTACTCAGTCGTGTTCTCAGCTATTTTGATTGCTTTCAGGTTGAGGTTTATTTTCCTTGTAAAGGCTATTAGGGAGGTTTTGTCTTTATTAAAAGATCAGTAGAATTAATTAAATTATTAAAAATTAAGTATACCTGAAACTATATAAACCCTATGAAGGTTAAAAATCATCATTCTTATTACCATGGTACTGCAAGAATCTCTTTTACACTACTTCAAGGTTATTACATTTCAATTTAGATCTTCTGTAAGAGTTATAAAATACCTAATACCCCAGCATCATCAAAAACACCTGTACAGTAAAAACAAAATGAAAACCCCTTGATGAAGAGCTATAATTCCGAGAAAATTTTAAGTCAAAGAACACTCCTGGGTCCCAAAATGCAGGTGAGCTTTATTATTAACTAAACAAACAATTCACTAACTAAACATTTAACGAAAAATTTGTAATTGGTTCCTGATTAGTTTTATTAAAAAAAATTAGGATGTCTCATTCTATCAACTCGAGCATTTTCTTTAAAACTTTGGAAGACATCGACTTCCTATAGAACCTTGTTTATATAAAAACAACCGATAAGAACAACGCTGTTGAAAGCCACTTTCTAGTAGTCATCCGCATTTTTTTCAGACTAAATTCTGAACTTGACAGCAATAAATTACAGTGTTTATTTAATAATAAATATTATTTTAGATGAATTTCATTTTTGTAATATTAATTCACAATCATGACTAGTACTAAAAACCTCCATTATTACGAATAAAGATTATAATTCAAAAAATTTGTTTACATACAATCCAACAATATTTTTTTGCGGAAAATAATACACTCTAATCATTTTTTATCTTATTTATTTAATATGTGTTAACACCGTATTCATAAAATCATTTACTACTTACAATCAAAAACGCTCGTTGAGATGCATGAGTATGGAGTAAGCTTTTTACGTTACGTAGATATCTTCAATAATTTTCTGCAGAAGCCTGGAATACCCTGTATTCTATCTACATTGGCGACGAAACGAATTGGTTTATATCTCTCTTCTAGCTTTCCTACATCCAAAATTGCACATAGGCCTTCTTCTTAGATCTTCATTGGTTTCTGTCCTATACTTCTCTTGTCCTCTGGGTTCCGCGATTTCTTTTCCCGAAATTTGAGCTTTGTATGTGAATATCGGAAGATGTATAAAGCAGTAGCAGCAGATATATCCACATTATGCCGTTGTAGTGCTGAAATCACATTCAGCAAACGTACAATTATATGCAGCTCCGCGTATGAATGAAGTAAAATGCGAACAGTAAATGCAAACTTCTCTCCATAATATCCTTTCTGTGTTAGAGATTGCACAGTTAGAATAAATTGTTATAAAACGCAATTTATCCTATTCCACCACCATCGAGATGATGGCCTACCTGTACCACCATACCGAGAAGAAAGTCAAAACTTACCCTCCCCGCCACAATGATACGGCAGAGGTACATGTTTCGTCTCTACTAGACTCATCAGGGTACCGACATGCACCTGGCTGTGCAAAGGACAGATCGGAAGGAAGCATGCAAATACTGAATGCGGCTTCGCCGACCTCCCGCCGGATGGCGTATATATGTTTATGCGGCTTTCACGGACTCCTCCGTGTGAGATGCAATAGCAATGGATATATCCACATTATGCCGTTGTAGTGCTGAAATCGCATTCAGCAAACGTACAACTATATGCAGCTCCGCGTATGAATGAAGTAAAATGCGAACAGTAAATGCAAACTCTCCATCATATCCTTTCTGTGTTAGAGATTGTACAGAATAAATTGTTATAAAACGCAATTTATCCTATTCCACCACCATCGAGATGATGGCCTACCTGTACCACCATATCGAGAAGAAAGTCAAAACTTACCCTCCCCGCCACGCGGAGCTGCATATAGTTGTACGTTTGCTGAATATGATTTCAGCACTACAACGGCATAATGTGGATATATCCACTGCTATTGCATCTCACACGGAGGAGTCCGTGAAAGCCGCATAAACATATATACGCCATTCGGCGGGAGGTCGGCGAAACCGCATTCAGTATTTGCATGCTTCCTTCCGATCTGTCCTTTGCACAACCAGGTGCATGTCGGTACCCTGATGAGTCTAGTAGAGACGAAGCATGTACCTCTGCCGTATTACTGTGGCGGGGAGGGTAAGTTTTGACTTTCTTCTCGGTATGGTGCTACAGGTAGGCCATCATCTCGATGGTGGTGGAATTGGATTGCGTTTTATAACAATTTATTCTAACTGTGCAATCTCTAACACAGAAAGGATATGATGGAGAGAAGTTTGCATTTACTGTTCGCATTTTACTTCATATATATATATATATATATATATATATATATATATATATATATATATATATATATATATATATATATATATATATATATATATATATATATAAATATATATATTTATTTATATTTATATATATGTGAACCTTCTCAGAGCTCGTGTAGATGTCCATGTTTAATAATAAAATAGGCTTAGAAATTTAAAATGTTGATCTTACTTTAGTAGACTTTCTTACACAGTGATGACAATTTGTCAATAGTTAAATTATGCCATAGCAACAAAATCTCTCGAAATGTTTTAAGCGTATTTTCTGGACACCCTGTATATTTTATTAATATATGTAAAGTTACAAAGAGACTACTTCCGGTGAGTAACCTTTGTGTTTTATTCGGATTTAGCGTAGCAAAGTTTATAAGAAACATCTACAGTTGTCTACTTAACAAAATTATTGTCCACCAGTGCCTTAGACAAGGGACTAATTGGAATTTAACGGAGATCTAATACTACCATGGATGTTATCAAATGCTCAAAATTTGCTACAAATCTCTAAATGTCATAAGAAGATGATTTCAAAATGTAAAAAACTCTCCATCGTCATACCTCAAACATACAACCCTCAATATCTAGCATAGATCACCCTATAAGTGTTTTCATAACCAGACCGACGCCACGAATCGAGAGGAATTTTCAATGAACACGATCATGCGCCTCGCCCGGAAAATGTACCCCCGGAATAACGTGGAAATCTCATTTTACATTAAAAGTTAACTACAAACCGGTTACGATTGACCATAACCTTTAAACACCCTTTTTATTTAAGAAAAAAAGACAGATTTCTAGTGAAAGTTTTTGTGAAAATAGCTTGACAAGTTACGTTTTTAAAAGGTAATTTTTTTTAACTTTTGCTTTTATTATTAGAGGTTACAGTTACTTTTCCCGGCAAGTTCAATACATAAACTGAAATAATAAGAAATACGCATTATTAAATTTACTATCCATAAGAAAACTATGTTAATTATTATTTAAAAAACTATATCATTATCGCAAACACTAAAAACATGAAACATATGTTTATAACCTGTTCTATTTTAAATTTTGTAATTGCTTATTTTTAAAATGTATCCATTATATGACAATTTCCAACTGCTCTTCAACATATAAGCATCCTCACAGCCTCTTTTATTGAATCTACTGATAATTAATTTTGTGGAAAATAAGGTAGTTTTCCGGCTACTGACGTCAGAGTGACGTAAGCCAGCGCAGCCTAAGAGTTCCCGTTCAACAGTTTGGGCTTTGTCTGAATCATCACGAACGTCTAGTTATGAAAAGCGCACTTTCGGGTCCTTCAGATTTAATTGTTTTTCCTTGAAAGTTTTTTGTCCCGGATTTTCTAACAGTATCAAATTTAATAAAGGATTTTTTTTGTTAATAATAAATAGTATGTTTTCCTTTTATCTTATATAAACATACTGATAAACTAAATAGATTTAAAAAAGAAATAATAAAACTAGTCCGATAAAATCAGTTGACATGATAAGATATATAGTCCGGGAGCTTAGTAGGTTTTCGTATACTATGAAGAGATCTGGCTTCATCAAAGTTTTTTTATATGTATTTTCACCCCTGATTACAAATATCGAAGGTAGATCCCAGAAAAATAGTCAGACAATTTATTATAACAAAACAAATTGTTATTAATTAATGAATTTTTTTTTTGTAAATAAAATACGTTTTTGTACAACTTGGTCGATTTTAAGCAAAAAGTATCTCTTGTGATTTGACGTATTTAAATTTTAATGTCAAAAATGACGTTTGCGGACCAAAACTTTACTTTTTCCTATAAGAGAGTCTTTATTATTTAATTTGGGTTAGTTTTCTTGTAGACGAATATTGACTTTAGTAGTCTTTATATGATATTTTGAAAATTATTAGTACAGAGTGGTCAAAATACAAGAATAAAAATTATATTTAAAAATCGTCAAAAGTCATTTTTTTTCAATTAGAAAGCACCTATTTTTATAATTTTATCATATTAAGCATTAAAAATAAGAGTAACTTTGTATAAAGTTGTCTATTCCAAAAATTTGTAGTTTTCAAAATGTTGGCAATTCAACATTTTTCTATTGTAAAAATGCTATACGGCGTTTAAGTTTTGTTATTAGTTGGCCGTGACAGCGAGGCGTGGCGAAAATAAAACAATCGAACCCTCCAGAATTGTCACTATGTCCTGTCATTTGACATTCATTAAAAATACTCATGCCGAGGCGATTAAATTACATCCACAAAGATTATGTAGACTTATTTATTATTCATGGAGAATGCGATACAGAGATATCCGCATAAACAGAAATCAACACCACCAATTGTTACAAGGATTATAGAAAACTTCAAGGACTTTGTAGCCATAAAAGCAAAAAGAAATAGAAATAAACCAGTTGTTAATAATAAAAATATAGGTGCTTTCTATTTGAAAAAATTGACTTTTGACGATTTTTAAATATAATTTTTATTCTTCTTTTTTGACCACTCTGTACTAATAATTTTCAAAAATCATAAAAAGACTACTAAATTCGATCTTCGTCTACAAGAAAACTAACCCAAATTATATAATAAAGGCTTCCTTATAGTGAAAATTTATAGTTAAGTTTTGGTCGGCAAACGTAATTTTTGACATAAAAATTTAAATATGTCCAAAACAGTTATACTTAAGTCTAGAATATTATACATAAAATATGTCTAGAATTTTACGTACAAATCAAAAATTAAATGATACTTAAAACTGAAACAATGATTATTTAAAACATTATCGTTAGTAAATTTTACGCACCTTGAAATTTCATCAAAACTATTACTAATATCAACAAACTAGCAAGGACTTGCATTTTATGTGGGCACATGATGAACAAAAAATTAAAGGAATTTGTTTTTGCTTTTAAGGGGATATCTACATTTTTGATGTTACTAAGAGAATATACTGCGTCTAAATTATATTCTTGTAGATTTGACTAAGATTGTTTATGTCAGTTCTGTCATTTAGTGTTAGTGTTTACTTTTTGATGGCTATCATTTCCTTTATTATTAATTTCTGATAATTTTTGTGCCTATCGACTATTTTGGTATATTCAAAGTTAAAAGAGTGCTCTTCATTCTTTTCATGTTTTGTCAA
The DNA here is from genome assembly GCA_034092305.1 of Diaprepes abbreviatus. Lineage (NCBI taxonomy): Eukaryota > Metazoa > Arthropoda > Insecta > Coleoptera > Curculionidae > Diaprepes > Diaprepes abbreviatus. Next base: position 10,151,029 of record JASJET010000129.1, read on the forward strand.
AGCTGCAGTAACATTTTTGGTAAATTTATGTCCATTTAGTCGGTTTTTCAATAATTGGCTTGTCATTCCTATATATATATATATATATATATATATATATATATATATATATATATATATATATATATATATATATATATATTTGGGCAGTTTGCATACAGAGCTGAATATACAATATTGAAAGTTTTCATAGTTGGTGTTTTGCTGTTCAATTTGGTAAAAATTGAGTTTAGTTGGTTGCAACTCTGATGGCATGTAACAATATTGTGTTTTTTTAGATGTATTTTAATTTTTCTGAAAGATATGTTGTGTAAGGTAACGCTGTGTATTGTTTTGGTGTTTCCTGTTGTGAATCATCCTTGTTTTTAGTTCTTAGATTGTTATAGTGTCCGTATCTTCTTTTTTTAATAATTTCTTCAATATCTTTACTATCAAAATTGTTTTGTATAAATGTTTCTTTAATTTTTCTTAGAGTCAAGATTCTGAAGGTAGAGCACGTCAATAAAATGACTCTGTCTACCAAGCTCACGATTACACTTCTTCTTTGGTTTTTTGAATGGTTTGAAAAGTTGTTCAGATATTTTCCCGACCACTGCGTTAGAATTTAATCATTTTTGCGTATTAGAGTCATATCTAGGAAGTTTATTTTCCCATTTACCTCAGATTCTCATATAAATTTTAATTTACTATGGAAAGCATTAAATTGTTGTACAACGTAATTTATTTGCCATATCAGGGGATCAAAATACAAATAAAAAACATTGGTAGAGCTATGTCTCTTCATCAGTTACAAAAACTCACTGGCCTCCCCACTCATACGTGATGCGTCATGGACACTGTTTCCGATTTTTTAAAGTTAACTAGAAGAATTCTGGAAAAACTATTTTCTAATAAATATAGTATTTTATATATCGATAAATATTTAAAACATTTCTGATGTTATAGTTATCCAAATTTCAATTTTTTAAGCTGTCCTATTTTGGTCATCAAAATGAAATATAATTTTTTAAAAAAACATTGTAGTAGTATTATAGTGTAAAATTAGATATTACGTGGTAATTATGTTAAGTGTGTTGTGTTAAGTTATTTAAGGGGTATTTAACAAGTATCGCACACAACTAATGTACAATGTTTTATCAAAAAGTTCTGGCACTTTCGACTTTTTTCAAAAAATAATCATTTCTTCATTGGTATCGGACATAAAACACTTATGCTAGCATTTCTTCTGATCTTCAAAATATTGCTCGAAAAACACAGTTCTTGGTACAGCTTTTAACTCATTCAGCGATTTTGCTTAAAGTCACAGGAGGCCATGTTCATACATGAGAATACAGTGTTACCTTTTTTATATCCAAAATATTAGAATTGTTTCACAAGAGTTATATGGGATACGAACTCCTTCTGCCATCTTTCATGTAAAAATGTTATCTTGCTAACCTGTTTTTAGAATACAGGGTGAAATTGAAAATTTTCCATTTACAAGCTCCCCTCCCCGTATCTTAATTAATGAAAAATAAAAAAAGATATTGTGGGTTTTTTACATAAAATCTCCTAACGTATTAGTTTTTTTTTTCTAGAGCATTTGATTTTGAATTATAGACAAAATCTAAGCTTTTTTAAATAGAACACCCTGTACATAATTTGACACCTCGATTTCAATTTTTTCAAGTTTTTCAAAAATGTATAATAGTTGACATTTAATTTCACTAATAGATCTAAAATTTTGATTTTTTTGAAGGCTAAAATCGGGGTAGGCTATGAATACTGAATACATATCTTATTAATAATAATACTTTAAGCCACATCCACATTATTAAAAATTTACACTGTGTGGTGCATTGTAGATGAACTCATCGTCTTTTACCTGTTTCACTTAGGCTTCGATCAACCTTTTGAAAGGTTTTTGGCCTTGACAATATTCGAACTTGAAATCTTTCAACATAAAGTCTGCTTGCCTTCGAAGAATTTGACAGCGCTTCACCATAAATTAAATGCATATTAGCATACTCTACGCAACAATATTCTTCCATTTTTTAAAATAATTTTTACTTGAAGGCAGTTTTGACAAGTTCCGTCGATAGTAATTCATTATGTAGGTATTAACAATAACAATCTAATTTTTACCTGTTTATGTTTAGCATTAATAACTTTTTTGAAGAGGAATGACCAAAGTATTTAAAAAATCAGCTTTCAGCTCCGTAAAATGATACCTGTCAAAAATTAGGCGCAACGAATGTGGCTGCTGGTCCGTTCCTGACTTCTCTGATGATCTAGTACATCTACTGTAGTGTGGTTTATGAATCTTTATGGCCTCTATAAAATATTAAAATTTCATTATATTAAACCAGTCGGTTCAAAACTTAGAGCCGATAAGATAAATCGGTAAGATGCCTAATCTTCCTCAAAATATCCACATAAATATTATTTTTTAACCAAAATACAATACCAAGAAAAAGGCCCATTTCTTTATTTTTAAAACCCCACGTATCACATTCTTTATGGTATATATAATCAGTAACCTAGAGACATCTTTCATCGCTTGTACGTGTATAATGAAAAAGAACAAATTTTTTCTCATCTAACCACAGTAGCCTTTGGTGATGTTTCCTGATAATCTAAAAAGGCTGACATATTTACCTTTAATTTAGAAAAGGATCTTTACGGGACTTTTAACACACAGTTTAGCTGTTATTATATGTCATGTGAAAAATTTCACCTTTGCTCAAAATTGTGATAAAGTATTTATTTTTCAAAAAGATAACACGCCTTCACGTCGCCAGAGCGATTTTAACATGTTTAAAAAAAAACATATTCGGTTATGGATTGGCCAGCCAGTAACCCTGACTAAAATCCCATAGAACACCTGTGAGATGAGTTATAGAGGTACATGCTGCAGAGAAAAATGAAAAATAAATTACAACAACCAGATAATGCCTTACTTCAAAAATGAAAGCATATATACCGCTAAAGAATTTGACATATAATTAACAGTATACTGTGCACCGATGTCAAGTACTAAAAGATAGTTTACCCTTCTAAAGAAAAAATGTACCACTATGATTTTTTAAAGTAGAAATTCAATCGCATCAGTAAAAAATTATTTCTTTAATAATTCTTAATTTGCATGTCTTGGCAAATTATTTACTTATTTTATTATTAGACTATATTAGTTTAAAATAAAATGACAACCATGGTTATTCGATAGTCGGATTTTTTCAAGTGACCCCTAATTCAATTTGCATAGTATATATAATATCTATTAGATAAATAAATTTATAATGTAAAGAGAAGTCGTCACAATACAACAACTTAATCAATATTTATTACAACATGACCTACTTACAACTAAGTATTTGTGTCTTGTGGTCCCATTTTCATTCTGATTTTCGGTTTCATCGAATCTTTCCAGCGTCTACATAAACATAATGTAATAGAAAAAAATTATAAACACCTAAAAAAATTGTGTTTACTTAACTCATTATCATTTTTTTAGAGGACGGAAAATCTTGCATAGACACCAACGTGATGTATGAAGGTAGTACCGAATTACTATCGGCTAAAACTTCCCCTTGACTTAAGGTCCCCACGATTCTATTTCCGTTAACTGTAGTGAAGTTACAATCAACAGCAATTCGAAGTGAGTGTCCTTCGGCTTCCGGGCTTTAGCCGTTACAAACGTCCAGTCATCACAGCATTAGTGTTTCCGCTCCAGGTGTCGGTGCACCTGTTGCTTCGCACTGCCTTAAATTTCGCATACAATGTACAGTTGGTCTCTAACCTACTTTCGGACTTCATCTCGCTTGCCTTTTGAATTGAAGTTCTAGTCTTAGGTGCTTACACCCCTAGTTCCAGACCTAAAAACTTGCTTCCTAATCACCAAAGATGCCACCCTTTGGAGAATTTTTCCGTTTGATGCTGCATCATGGTCTCGCTACGTTCTCTCTTGTACTATCTTCTCGCATTTCTATCTTTCTAATAACTTCGTTGAGGGATTTATCGTCTGAACAGTCTTATCGACTAAAATTGTAGTGTCATTGGGCATTTAATGCCCTTTTTGATTCATCTTTTCGTTGTTTTCCTTTTTTCTAGGTTATGTTATCTCACCCTAGGTGCATACGCATCCATTGTCAGTCTTGGAAACCTTCTATCATGCATTTAGTTTACATGTCCATACCATGTTAAATGTTTTCGTTCAATGTCTCGAAATACTTCAATTCCCATTTTCTATTTTATGACTTCATTTCGGATTCTTTCTACTCTGGAAATTCTTAGTGATCATCTCATAGCATCCATTTTCACAGCTTCGCTTCTTTTCTTATGTATTTTTGTAATTTTCCAGGTTTCTGCCCCATAGAGCAAAGAACTCTTAACTATTGTCTCATATATGTAAAACTTTCTCTTGATGTTGTTTCTTTATTTTATAGAGAGGATATAGCTTTTTTTTGCTTGTATGATTCTGATTTTTACCAAAGTGTAGATATTTGGTCTCCCCTATGTTTACCGTTAGACTCCATCGCCTGTTCTCTTCAACCAGTTTCCGAATCATGTATTCCATATCCTCTCAATCATTTGCCAGAACTACTTGATCATCTGCGAATTACAAGATATATATATATATATATATATATATATATATATATATATATATATATATATATATATACATATATATATATATATATATATATACATATATATATATATATATATATATATATATATATATACATATATATATATATATATATATATATATATATATATATATATATAGATCAGTTTATAACGTTCTACGCCATCTTCCGGTACCCAAACGCCAGCAATCTCGGTCCATCCACTGATCATCCTCTAGACTTCTATTTCTCATTTCCCCGTCGATACCTTCTCACCAGCTTTTCCGTGGTCTCACTCGTTTTCTTCTCTCTTGCGGTATCCAGCTTAGTACTTGCTTAGGTACAACTATTGTGTAAGTGACTCACATTATTTCTCTGATACGGTCATTGGATTGCCTGTTTTTTCTGTATTTTCTAGCCGATCGTCTCCGAAAGTCCGTTTCAGTGGCTAACAGTGTCTTCTCCGAGGTTTCTTTTAGCTACCACACTTCAGAGCTGTATGTAACTATGCTTTTAATAATAGTATTATAAATGAGCGTTTTGTTTTGCTTAGATATATTTGGGTCCCATAGAATTGGGTTTAGAAGTGTAATTGTTTTCTACCCTGCGTATGTCGTTCTTTTATGGCTTGATCAGCTGTTCCTTATTATGTGAACTTCATCTCCAAGTATTTTTAATTCGTGGAGTGTTCGATGCATTGACCGTCTTCCAAAATAAGGTCTTTAGTCTCTCCGCCTATGCACATGTACTCAGTTTTGGTTGCTTACCTCGAGCCCCCATTTCTGGTATTCTTGCATTAATTTCCTTGTCATGTATTTCAAGTCATCATAATCTTGTGCCAATACGATCTGATCATCCGCGAAACATAGCGTAGACATCGTAGTATTTCTAAGTGGAAAACCGATTCCCTGGCATTTTTTTCCATGTGTATAATGTTTGATCTAAATATATTTTAAAAAGGGTTGAGGAGAGGCAGCATACCTGTTTGAGACCTTTATTGATCTGGAATGCACCTGTAAGTTTATTTCCTATTCTAATTTTTGACCTGGAATTTTCATATAGTGACTTAATAGCTTTTACAAGTCCTGCACTGACGTTGCTTTTCCCGAGACCCTCCCACAACTTTTCAAGGGGTATGCTGTCACATGCTTTCTTCAAGTCTACAAATAGTATATGGATATCATAGTTAAATGTCAACTTTTTTTCTATTATTTAGTTTACACAGAATAAAGGTGATCGATATTTGATCGACCAGCTCTAGATCCCGCTTGTTCCTCGGACTCCATATCCTTATACTTCCGTTCGATTTTATTCTTCAATATTTTACCATATATTCTGCTAAGGCTGCTTGTCACTGATATTCCTCTTTAGTTATCGCAGTTGTCTTTACTTCCCTCTTTACGAATAGTTTCTTGAAGTAGTTATCCCATGTCTGTGGTTTGATAGAGCTTATGAGATCTCTGCTTTTCTCTTGTCTAAGGGATTTAAGGGTTCGCCAGCTTTTCGTACTCTTCCGACAGCCTAAGTAATAATTTATTCTGGAGCACTTTTACAAGATATACAGAAACGTATTATCGTTGAACTGAATACCCATACCCCAACCCTTCTTTTTCAATGTTTTAAAGTAGCAGCTATATAAATTTCAAACAGGGTTAATAATACACACCATACCTGCCTTCTTCTTCTTCCTCTTGTTATAGGCTTACAGCCTGTTTTTTCCAACTCAATCATTCATCTCATTTGATGTTGAAATCCAGGACTCTCTCCATCTTTTAGGTGGTCTACCTATTGGTCTTCTGGTTTCCGGTGTTCCATCTCGGGCGATTCTCTCTATCCTATTTTGCGCCATTCTTCCTACATGCTCATTCCAGGCTCTTCTGCGCTTCCGTCCCCATCTTACTATATCCTGCATTCCATGTTCCTCACGTATTGTTGAATTGCGTATGTGATCTCTTAATGTGTATCCCGATATTCTTCTTAGTACTTTCATTTCGGCAGTTCTTAGAATTGATTTTGTTTTTGTGTTGTCAGCTCTCGTCTCTATTGCGTACGTCATTATCGGTCGAATACAGGTCTTGTAGATTTTTGTTTTTGCGTCCTTGCTCATGTATGTGTTGTGCCATATTATATCCGCCAGGCTTCCTGAGATTCTATTTGCCTTGTTTACTTGGTTTCTTACTTCTCTTGTTCTGTCTTGGTTTGCAGATATCTCAACTCCTAAGTAATTAAAAGTCATGAGTTGTTCTATTGGTTTGTCATCCACTACTAGTTTGCATCTTAAGGGCACTTTGCTTATTACAATTGACTTAGTTTTATCGATGGATATTTTCATATTGAATTGCTTGCTTATGATGTGGAATGCAAATAGAAGTCTTTGGAGGTCGTCTTCATTTTCCGAGACTATGACGGCGTCATCAGCGTAACATATTATTGTTATTTCCCCGGTATTCATTCTGTACCCTGGTGCCGCTCTTTTGACGTTCTCAATTATTTGGTCCATTACTATGTTAAACAGTAATGGACTCAGAGAGTCCCCCTGTCGTATGCCCGACGCTATCGGTACATCCTTAGTTAGGTTGCCGCTTACTGAGATTTGTGTTGTGATGTTGGAGTTTAGCTGTTCAACTATGTTAATTAAATTGTTTGGGATGCCTTTAATTCGCATTATTTGCAGAATATCATCTATCAAAGGCTTTAGTGAGATCTATAAAGCACATAAAAGCCGGCTTAGTAATATCTGCCTAATCCCTTTTATTACAGTAAATTGTTGAGATAATTTATTTCCTATTTTATTCTTAATGTTGATTGTTCATAAAGGTTTTGCAGAGCTTTCCCTATGGAATTTTTGAAGCACTCCTCTAAGGATTTATTGTTTGAACTGTATCATAAACTATTTGGAAGTCATTAAACTATAAAACAATATTTCACAACTTTTATATAAAACAATCGTCTGTTTTAATTTAACTTAAATGATCAAAATTTCTCAAAAATACAGTATAAATGAAACTTTGAATGATGATTGTCAATAAAAGTATATTTTCACTGAAGTCAAAAGACAGTTTAAACTAATACAACTAAATGACTATTTATCTCGGTTATCTCTTTCTATCTTGTTCTACCCACAATGTCGGATTTTTTGTGACGTATGGCTTGGATAGGAAGAATTATCTTGTCTGTCCTATTATTATTTACATAAAAATTAAGATGAACACAAACAAAATTAGCTTTGATATGTTCGTAGATTGATGACGAATGGATATTCTTCTCTCACTGGAACTACTGTACATAGATACATACAATAAACAAATTCAATATGAATAATTCTTCTAAATGATAAGGACATACTAAACCATTTAATAATATTATTACGTCGCAGCCACCAGAAATAATTTTTCTGGTGGTACAAAAATATGATGCATGAAATATTTTTTCGAATTTCCCTCGTAAAAGCTAATTTTTTTGCCACGTGACAACTTAAATCCCATAATTATGATCCAAAGAGGACTCTTCATAATACAACAATTGAACGTTCATTATGATGACCCACTTATTAGTAAGTACACGTATCTTCTGACCCCATTTCATTCGGGTGAATAATCATGTTTTCTCAACGCCTATATAAACATGAGTGACGTTAAAAATGCCAGCACGGAAAAACTTTTTAGGTTAATGCGTCTGACATTTACTCGAAGGTACGTCATTACTTGAAAATCCTGACTTTCCAGAGATTTATTACCGGTAAATTTGCTAGATTGACACAACTTCACGCTTATAAAATTTTAAAGAGAGCATAAAAATAAAGTTTTGACCTAAAATTAGAATTTTTTTTTCAATTTCGTTTTTACTTTCTAGGCACACCACATATCTATAATTTTCTCTAAAAATTTCATAAAAATTGGACTTTTGACTCAAAAAAAATTTCATCTGTGATCTTATTGTTGGAAAGTGTATATTCCGGCATCTTATATAACATTACTCAATGTTGACATTGGCAACACTGTGCTGACAAAATGGCGGACCAAAATTGATCACTTTTGTCGGCTTTTCCAGTTTATCTCAAAAACTAAAGGCTGTATGAAAAAAAGTTTCAAACGAAAAATATATATAATTGAATTATCTAGCGATTCGTGTATATAAAGTTATAGGTGTTTTTTTTTTCGAAAATAATGTCTTTATTTTTAATTCAAAATAAAACAATATTTATTTACAAACAATTATAAAACACCATCCATCCCATCCCACCTCCATCGCGATGATGGCTCATCTGTACCACCATATCGAGAAGAAAGTCAAAACTTACCCTCCCCACCACAGTGATACGGCAGAGGTACATGTTTCGTCTCTATTAGACTCATCAGGGTACCGACATGCACCCGTCTGTGCAAAGGACAGATCGGAAGGAAGCATGCAACACTGAACGCGGCTTCGCCGACCTCCCGCCGGATGGCGTATATGTGTTTATGCGGCTTTCACGGATTCCTCCGTGTGAGATGCAATAGCAGTGGATGTATCCGCATTATGCCGTTGTAGTGCTGAAATCACATTCAGCAAACGTACAACTATATGCAACCCTGATGAGTCTAGTAGAGACGAAACATGTACCTCTGCCATATCACTGTGGCGGGGAGGGTAAGTTTTGACTTTTTTCTCGGTATGGTGGTACAGGTGGGCCATCATCTCGATGGTGGTGGAATGGGAGGGATTGTGTTTTATCGCAATTTATTCAAACCGTGCAACCTCTAACACGGAAAGGATATGATTGGAACGAAGTTTGCATTCACTGATCGCAATTTACTTCATTTATACCCGGAGTTGCATAAAGTTGTACGTTTGCTGAATGTGATTTCAGCACTACAACGGCATAATTTGGATATATCCACTGCTATTGCATCTCACACGGAGGAATCCGTAATAGCCGCATAAACATACATATATATATATATATATATATATATATATATATATATATATATATATATATATATATATATATATATATATATTATTTATCAAACAAAGCGTGCTAAATCCAGGATCTTTGTGATTAATATTTTCTGAGAAAAATAACTTCAAAGTTTGACCTGGATTTTCCGCTCTCCTAATTAAGATCAGCAACCATTCTTGCAAAAAATTGTTAAAAGTGACGTATGTTTTTAAGATCTAATCTGCATCACATGGGATTTCTTTTATGAATAGCTTTATTCGAAATTTGACTTTGGCAACAATTTCTGTTTCGATCTATGAAAATTAACCCAAAAAATAATAGTCACGTGATTAGCATTATCTGTCATATTTTCAAAAAAAAAATTGAAAAAAATTTGTTGGAAATTCAATTTTTAGCCTATAGGCAAAATTTCAGCTGTATAAAACAATTTATATTTTTTGCCCATTTTTTGTATATTGCACCACTGTTGCAACGCAACCTACATAAATAAAACTTCTTAGTTTTAACAATGCTTCATTCCAGACATATTTTGTTTAAAGTAGCGCCATAAATGAGTGTTTTCTACAAAATGTGGCCAAATGTTAATAGCCCGATTTGGATTTTGTAGAAAAACACACATTTAATATGGCGCTACTTTAAACAAGACATGTCTGGAATGAAGCATTGCCAAAACTAAGAAGTTTTATGTAGATTGCGTCGAGTCGCAGGTTACATTTTTTTCAAAAATTTTTTTTTATCCAATATCCATATTTTTTTTTTTAATTTAAAACAGATGCCTCCATATGTCCGAAACTAGTAAAAACTCGAAAATCCCCAAATTTTCTCTCCTAAAATCGTAATATCGAGATGCTGCTGACCAGCTTTAATTGATCACTGTATATATATTTATGTGTTAGATCTATAAAATGTTAAAACGTATTAAGTGTATACCAAATACTGTATTGGACAAAAAAAAACATAGTAAAAAATTCATGCCTCTTCACTGAAAATCATGTTTCCATGAACAAAGACTTTTTTACAACAATTAATGTCTAGAAATCTACCAAACTCATGTATTCATTTTACAAAAAAAAGAAAAATCGTCCCAGATCTGTGTTAATGACAACTTATTAACTCCTCATTCTCGACTAAATACCTAACTACAAAAAGTAACATGAAAGTAACTGTACCTCTAATTAAACAAATAAATATTACTAAGTACCTTGGTACCGATACCATTACTAATATAATTTCTTCGTGACACAATTTTAAAAGTAATTAACCGCAGTACCATCAAAACCAGTACCAGAGTACTAAGTTAAATTGCTTTGAAAATTTAGTGTTGTGATTGTGTCTTTAACTAGTAATAAAAATGTTTATTTATTGACAGATGTGAAAAGATAATGTATGTATTAGTTGATATATAACAAAATTTGTTATAAAATATATTATATGATACAGAGCATCAAAAAACATCAAAAGAAAACTTAGAGTGGTGATCCTATATGAAAAAATTAAAGATTCAAGTAATTGAAAAAATTTAAATTAAATACTTTTATTTCTGTAGATATTTGTCATGACGAATGAGTCTATTAAACAGGTAAAACTGTTTCCCTAACTTGCCATCAGAGAACACTGCTTAAAAATCAAAGTTTATTTCTATCATAACTTTTTGTTTTGACGGATATAATTAAAGTAAGCAGGTCATACCAAAAATAGTCAAAAATGTATCAAATAATGTTCTCTTACTTTAAATCAATAAATTTGATTTGATCTTACAGGGTTGGATTAGATTAAATAAATTTAGGACTTATAAGTAAAATTTATCAATTCGTTAAAAGATATGGTTGGTAAATGTACACATTTTAAAAAATTGGTGACTATACACGGTGTGTCAGAAAAGTAGCATGACATCAGGTATTTTTTTAAGTAACATCCGTACCCCTAAATTATGTTATCATACATTTGATCGATCTGGACTTAATAGTTTTTGAGACAATGGAGTTTTAAAAAATCGCCTTCTGGCCAAATATCAACTTGATTCAGATATATCTAGTGGCTTTATTATATTATAGGATTTCTTCCAAATTGTTTAGAAAAACAGTGAAGCATCACAAAGTTGAGATACAAAAGAAATTTTAAGTTTTTAAATGGAACACTCTGCATATTCTCTACTAGAATGAATTCAATATATTATAAGTTAATGTTCGAACTATCTCTTATTTAAATATTTAAGTTTGAATAATTAACAAACTGATAAAATAACGAGGTGACTTGGATAACAAATGTTTTATTTTAATTTGCATTGTGCCGTTTTAAGACGATTTCGAATACCTATTATATTGACTAAAATAAGTTTTTAAACTGGCATGGAAAAATTTAAAGATGAGTTATTCAGAAGAAGAAAACTCTGATAATTTGTCTCGAAAATAATTATAATAACAGGAGTAATATTAATAAGATCAGCAAGTAGATATATTCAGTATAATAAAATATTTTTGGCAACCAATAATACAGGGTGTCTCAAAAGAAAGTACACATTTGTTTTGCTTATTGCGTGAACGCAAATATTCCGAGCGGCGCGGGGGGTATGTCAATCGGTAGCCTGGCTCTTGAGAATTTAGTCGCTATGGAGCGTTTCTCGGGAGCGGACCGTGCTTTGTGCGTACGTGAGTTTAACAAAAACGGTAATTCGGCGACTGTAGCGCGTAGAAAATTCTGCAATTTTCGATATATTCGTCACTTAAATGATGCGCCAAGCGCTCGGCTTATTGGAAAATGGCTCTAGAAGTTTGAAGAGACCGGTTTAACACTAGATAAACCAAAATCCGGGCGTCCGAGGTCTTCGAGAACGGTCGAAAACGTAGAGAGTGTTACTCAGTCTGTTCGTGACGACCCAAACGTTTCGATTCGTAAGCGTGCTGTTGCTTTAAATGTGCATAGGTCATCATTATTCCGTATTTTACACAAAGATTTAAAGCTGAACCCCTATAAAATTCAGTTGGTGCAAGAATTGAAGCCTCAGGATGCTGGTAAGAGGCTTGACTTCGTAAACCAGATGACTGAACGCTTTTCAACGTTTACCAACATCTTCTTTTCGGATGAAGCCCATTTTCATCTTAATGGTCATGTAAACAAGCAAAATTGCCGCTATTGGAGTGTAAACAATCCAAAACACAAACATCAGAAACCTCTACATTCGCCGAAAGTGACTGTATGGGCTGCGATGTCGGCGCGAGGAATTATCGGCCCGTACTTCTTTGAAGATGAAAGGGAACGCACAGTAACAGTGACTTCAGAGCGGTATGTGGAGATGTTAGACGACTTCTTCGTGCCTGAACTGCAAAATTTTCCTGGCTATAACCAAAGAACATGGTTCCAGCAAGACGGAGCAACTTCACACACGTCCAACATGTCTCTGCCACGAGTGCGTGAAATTTTTCCTGGCAAATTGATCTCAAAGAAAGGTGACATTAGTTGGCCTCCACGCAGTCCTGATTTATCACCTATGGACTTTTTCCTATGGGGTTATGTCAAATCAAAAGTTTACGCCAACAAACCGACTTCCCTGGCACAATTAAAAGAAAATATCCGCAACGAAATGACAGACATCACGGAGAATACCTACCGAGCCGTCATGGACAATTTTAATGCTCGATTAAAAGAATGCCGTGAGCACTACGGATTACATTTGGACGATATCATTTTTAAAAAATAAATTCCCAAACAATGTATTTTAATATGTAATAAACATTTTTTCAATAAAGTCCTGACTTTTTTTTAAATCGATTTTTTAAATGTGAACTTTCTTTTGAGACACCCTGTACCACACAAAAAATAAACTAGAAAAATCTTTATATATTTTCAGCATATTCTCCACGATTATTAACAAATTTAAAAATGTTTTCTCTCGTTTTATGATTAATGGAGTCTGAAATAAAATCTCTGTGGTCTTGGTTAAGCAATATGCTCCCATTTAACAAGTTTTGGTGTTCTAACTATATTTATCTTATTATATATATATATATATATATATATATATATATATATATATATATATATATATATATAGTTTTGTTGTTACATGGCACCTTCCTAAGGTGGCACGTACCACAGGTTGAGGGTCGCCGGTTGAAATAGTTAAATACGCTATTAAGAAATAAGAAATAGACGGATTTTGTATTTAAGTGTGTATATATATATATATATATATATATATATATATATATATTTTAATTATTACTATCAGCCAAGCGCTTTCAGTCTAACTTAGACCATCCTCAGGGCTCAGACCCTAGAAACAAGAGAATATGGTCAGCAAATAAGCTTACTCAGTACTCACCAACCACACTCACCCGTCAAAGGGCACATCTTAACTATGCCAGTCTGAGAACAGTCCCCAACAACGCCAGCGTAGCCTCCACACAGAACAAGTCATGTACAATTAAAAAATTTGTCCCAAATTACAATTAAAACTAAAACATTCAAAACACTGCACAAATTAAAATTTTAATTGATTAATTTGTGCAGTGTTTGGAATGTTTTAGTTTTAATTTGGGACAAATTTTTAAAAAAAATTTTTAATTCTACATGATTTGTGGTTGTTGAGTACTGAGTAAGCTTATTTGCTGACCATATTCTCTTGTTTCTAGGGTCTGAGCCCTGAGGATGGCCTCAGTTAGACCGAAAGCGCTTGGCCGATAGTAATAATTAAAAAATATACACTGAAATACAAAATCAGTCTATTTCTTGATTTCTTCGGTGTACAACATGTTAATAACTTATTAAATACGCTATTAGCCAACGTAGTTTCAAACCCTTAAGATACACGAATAGTTACATCGCTTTCGTGTTACTAAATCTTCCAAAGTGGAAAATTTTACTTATTATCAGGAAAAAAGTATTTGTCTTACCAATTCCAAAGCTTGTTTCTTCTTCCTATATCGAAGTTTGTTTCTTGACATCTTGACATCTAATACATACACACATATATATATATATATATATATATATATATATATATATATATATATATATATATATATATATATATACAATCCATGTCAACCGGATCAGAGATACGACCAAAATTAGAACCAACCATCTTTTCTCGGGGTAAATTTTTATATATAGGAATTGTCATCAAAAGTTAGTATTTTGATGGCTTAAATAGTTTATTTTCATCTAGCTGTTGCCTTTTATCATAGCCAGATAATTCACACATGAAAAGCTTTATAAGATCCTCTAGGTAATAGTAAAAATTCCATCAAAATTTGTTTGTCGATTCTAGAGATTAATAAATTTAAAAATTTTTCAAAAAAATTACTTATATATTAAACTATACATACAAGATTTTTTTCACTGTCAGAATCTAGCTTATCATAATTATAACAAATCACAAGTTCTTAATTTCACAAAAGAAAACTTACTTTTGCCCCCTAAAATCGTTTAACTTGTTACTATTCAGAAAGTAAACACTCCCGATTCCGTGCTTAGTTCAGCTTTATGCAGCTGACCTTTAGTCTTTTCCGAGAAAGAAACTATGAAACTGCAACTTATCGTCGTTGAAACTGGAGAAAAGTGGCGGAGAGCTTTGATTAGGTAAGTTATGTAGTTTGTTGTAGAGATGTAGCTTTTGGATCTAGCGTTAAAATAGGGTTTTTACTTGTAAAAATAAATCTATAAATATGAAGAGAAAGATACACTTAAATGTTAAGCCACTTATTACGTTTCCCTCATGGAGATGATTTTCTAACCCATACTCAAAATTATATTATATTAGTGTATATATATATATATATATATATATATATATATATATATATATATATATATATATATATATACAGGGTGATTCAAAAATCGATCACGAAACTTAAGGGGGTGATTCTACTTGACAAAATAAGGGTAGAGCTTCATATAATTTTTTTTCAAAATGTCATTCGTTTTCGAGTTACAAGCCGTCCAAGTTCAAGTTTTTATTTTTTGTTTTTTGAATTACTCGCTTACAGGAAAACCGATTTGACTAATATTTGAAAGATAGGCTAAGTCTTCTGCGCTTCATCATTTTAGTAACAATTCACATTGATTGTTTGCCGCTAGAGGGCACTTTACCTACATTGAAAATTGTTTTTTTGTCATAATTTTTTAGTGTTGACAGCTACAGTAGTTTTTGGCATAATTTCTGAAAGATTGATGCCAGGCCTTTAAAAAAGGTGCTCTTTATTTACATCGCTAAACCCAACGGTTTAGACGTAAATCACCCTTAAAAATTAAGTGGTAAATTTACTTTTCTCATTTCATTACCACCAGCTACCAGGTAAATAGCTATCAAAGTATACTAGAGCTGTCAGTTTAACATCAAATAAATTCGCTTTTTAAACTATTTAATTTATAATCTTAAAATAACTAATAATGGCTAATCACCAATATTCAAATATCGAATATTGTGATATCCATTTTTGTTATGGAAAAGCAAATGGTAATGCAGAGTTGGCAAGAAGATATTATATGGAGAGTTATCCGGAAAGAAATATCCCTCATGCTCAAACATTTTCCAGTGTGCACAGGAGGCTTGCGGAATGTGGTTCCTTTAAAAGTTATAATGGAAATAGGGGAAGACCTAGAACTGCTAGAAACGTGCAACAAGAAGAAAGAGTGCTTGAAATTATTGAAGATAATCCAGGTATTAGTACTAGAAAAATTGGGAATGAAGTGCGGCTCTGTCAGGCTAGTTCATGGAGGATACTAAGAGAAGAACAACTCTACCCGTTTCATTCAAAAAAGGTGCAGGCTCTTTATGACGATGATCGGCCGAGACGGTTGGAAATGTGCAATCAGATCCTAGCTAAGTATGAACACGATAATCGATTAATTGGCGTCATATTATTCACTGACGAAGCTGGTTTCACTCGTGATGGCATAACAAATCTACACAACATCCACACATATGCTTACGAGAACCCAAACAATGTGGTAGAAACGAAACATCAGCGTAGATTTTCACTAAATGTGTGGGCAGGGATAATAGGAGATTACCTTATTGGTCCTCATTTCTTTGATGGCCCATTAACTGGTGACGTATACTTAGATTTTATCCAAAATCGTCTCCCATTGTATCTGGAAGATGTGCCATTGGAAGTAAGGGCCAACATGTGGATCCTCCAAGACGGAGCTCCGCCCCACTTTAGTATACGTGTCCGACAGTATTTGAATGCAACGTATCCTGAGCGATGGATAGGACGAAGTGAACCAGTGGCATGGGCAGCGAGGTCACCAGACCTTAATCCTATGGATTTTTTCTTTTGGGGTCATTTGAAACAATTGGTGTACGATATTCCAGTAATCAACGTCGAGGATCTTCGCTTCAGGATAATCGAAAAGTGCCAAATTATTAAAGAAACACCAGGAATTTTTCATCGAGTTAGGCGACATTTTTTGAAGAGTGTTAGGAAATGTATGGAAGAAAATGGGGGACATTTTGAGAATCTTTTTTAGTTTGTTTAGTACTGTTTCATTAATTTTTATCAATTAAATGTATATCGCAATAATCCATAATATGAATATTTACTGATTAGCCATTATTAGTTATTTTAAGATTATAAATTAAATAGTTTAAAAAGCGAATTTATTTGATGTTAAACTGACAGCTCTAGTATACTTTGATAGCTATTTACCTGGTAGCTGGTGGTAATGAAATGAGAAAAGTAAATTTACCACTTAATTTTTAAGGGTGATTTACGTCTAAACCGTTGGGTTTAGCGATGTAAATAAAGAGCACCTTTTTTAAAGGCCTGGCATCAGTCTTTCAGAAATTATGCCAAAAACTACTGTAGCTGTCAACACTAAAAAATTATGACAAAAAAACAATTTTCAATGTAGGTAAAGTGCCCTCTAGCGGCAAACAATCAATGTGAATTGTTACTAAAATGATGAAGCGCAGAAGACTTAGCCTATCTTTCAAATATTAGTTAAATCGGTTTTCCTGTAAGCGAGTAATTCAAAAAACAAAAAATAAAAACTTGAACTTGGACGGCTTGTAACTCGAAAACGAATGACATTTTGAAAAAAAATTATATGAAGCTCTACCCTTATTTTGTCAAGTAGAATCACCCCCTTAAGTTTCGTGATCGATTTTTGAATCACCCTGTATATATATATTGTTCCGGACGGCTGATTTATGAACGCACACTGTATTATTGAACACATTATATTATTTCGAAAGCTTTTTATTATCAACGTTAATTATGACACTTGTTAAACTAATTCAAGTTGCGTCGACGAACTCTCAAACTGTACTGTCCTTGAAAGCCTATCTGGACCCTTTATATACCCTTTTGGTCGATATCGGAAGATTCCCTAATTTTTTAGAAGGATTTCCATACTACATGGTGGGATAAAAATAAGAAAAGTAAATACTCCGGTGATTTCTAGACCTTCTACCATAGGCGTTCCGCGTTAAAAATAAGGGAATAGAGTTTTCAAAAAAGTTCCAGACCTTGTTTTATTGACGTCTCATGAGGAAACTAACAAAAAGTAAAATTAAATAAATAAATTATAAACTCATAGAAAATAAACCTAAAACACAAACTAATACTATGAAATGTACAACGCTATAAAGTTCGTTACATTATATATATATATATATATATATATATATATATATATATATATATATATATAAAGGGTGTTTTTTATACAGATATAGAACTTTAAGTTGGCAACACTTTTTTAACTGGCGGCCATTTTGTCAGCTGTCAAGTGATTTATGTTTAGTTTGGTTTGGCATTTCAACATGAATAGACTGACGCCTGAACAACGCTTCCAAATTGTGCAAATTTATTTTGAAAATCATGGTTCTGTTCGAAATACGTATCGCGCACTACGTCCATTTTACGGTCAACATAATCGTCCATCAGAGCAATTAATTCAATTAACTATGGAACGTTTTCGCACCACGTTTACTCTAAATGATAATACGCATCCACAGAGACGTCGTACAGTGCGACAGAAGAAGTCATTGCTGCTGTAGAGCGTAGCGTAGAGAAAGACCCGAATCAGTCTATCCGCCATCGTGCACAGGAATTGGATATGTGTCCATTCGCTTTATGGAAGATTTTGCGGAAAGAGCTTGGTTTGTATGCTTACAAAATCCAACTCGTGCAAGAATTGAAGCCACACGATCACCTAGCAAGGCGTAGATTCGGTGAATGGGCCCAAAACAAGATTGCCGTTGATCCCGATTTTCATAAGCGAATTTTGCTTATCGACGAAGCTCACTTTTGTTTGAATGGATACGTCAATAAACAAAACTGCCGTATTTGGAGTGATGATAATCCTTAAGTGTATGTTGAGACACCGTTACATCCAGAAAAACTGACTGTTTGGTGTGCTTTATGGGCTGGTGGAATCATTGGTCCGTACTTCTTTAAAAATGATGCTGGTCAGAACGTTACAGTCAATGGTGACCGCTATAGAGCCATGATTACTGACTTTTTCGTTCATCAATTGAACAACCATGATGTGCAGGAGCTGTGGTTTCAACAAGACGGCGCAACATGTCACACAGCTCGTGCCACAATTGATTTATTGAAGGAAACGTTTGGTAACCGCATAGTTTCACGTTTCGGACCCGTGAAATGGCCTCCAAGATCGTGCGACTTAACGCCGCTAGACTATTTTCTGTGGGGATATGGGAAGTCGCTAGTCTACGCCGATAAGTCCGAAACGATTGATCACTTGGAGGACAACATTCGCCGCGTTATTGCCGATATACGGCCACAAATGTTGGAAAAAGTCATCGAAAATTGGACCTCCAGATTAGACTACGTCCGAGCCAGCCGTGGCGGTCATATGCCAGAAGTCATATTTAAATTATAATGCCAATTTAAAAAATTCATCTTTGTTTTATTCCATTTAAAAGTTCTATACCTCTATAAAAAACACCCTTTATATATATATATATATATATATATATATATATATATATATATATATATATATATATATATATATATATATATATATATATATATATGTATATATAGGGTGGTAAAGTCATTGCTCCGTCATTTTAAAAGAAAGAAAATATTTTATATAAAAGTTATAGAATATCAATATGGCTAGTTCCAAAATTGTTTTAGGTTATACAGGGTAATATGGGAAAGTAGGAAAACAAAAAATATAATTTTTTTTAAATAAGACACCCTATATATTGTATTATATCAATAATTTTATACCTTTAAGGAAAATTTCGGATAGTAGGTATCCAGAATGGTATAGCCCAGAAATTAATGTTGATTAACAAGAAATTCAAACGGTCTGGGCTTCGGTTAGATTATGAAAGTTTTTCTACTATGCGTCGTGACACCAAAGTTCAGATTGACATTTGTTATTTGTAGTTTCGTTCTAATGCTAAAATAATGATCCCAAATAACATAAAATATTTCTGGTTCTACGCTAATAACTTACGTAAGGACAACGGCATTCCATAAATGATGAAATACGACATTAAGGAGCTGAACACTCCACATGATACACAGCTCTCACTCAGCATTCTAAGTCGTGCTATTCTGATCTTTGTCGTCAACTCAATAAATAAGATTGTACATTTACAAACCCATTTATTTATTTCGGCAAAGTTCAGAACAAGATTCACTAGTTGGATTTGTAACAAAAGTACAGGATCCAATGGAGTATCAACATATTTTATCAAAAAGTGCATGGTGCACCTCATCTGTGTCATATTTACCAAAAATCTTTTAATAATGTAATCTTCCCTTCGAAATGGAAACAGTCTATCTTTTTCCCTATTTTCAAGTCTGGTGACCGTAATCGTGTTCAACACTACCGGAGTATATCATTGATGTGTATTATGGCAAAGATATTTAAGTTGATAATAATTGATGAGTGAGTTGTTTAATGCTTATAAAGCTGACATCGGCTCTTAAGAACATGTTTTTTTTTTCAAGAAAGATCTACGGTTACCAATCTAAATGTTTATCAAGATTTTTCGGTCTGAGGTGTGGTGGCAGGATATCAAGTGAGCTCTATATACACAGATTTGATTAAAGCCTTTGACAGTGTTTGCTACAAGTTGCTGGTGCACAAGGTGTGTGTAATCCATAATTAAAATGGATTGTTTGACATCTGTCTTCGCGAACGCAGAGTGTTAAATTATGTGGTGAAATATCAGAGAAGATCTTTGTGGTATCTTAGTTCCCTCAGAGATGTAGTAATGCGTTTGAATTTTGTTAAAGTAGCATATTTGCAAAACACACACAGTACAAAATATTCATTATTCTGTGTGTTTAGTCAATTTCTTTAAGCTTTATGTAAAATAGTTACAGATTTCCTTTGTTGGCGTAGATGTTGACAGGAAAATTTTCTAATTTTATATCACCATATTTTTTCGAAATTTATAGCTTTTTCTCATTAATTTTACAGCGCCCCAAAAATATGTGAAACTAATATCAGGATTGCAGAGGGATATGTGTGAGGAATCCAACTTTTATATAAAATACTTTTTTCTTACTTTTATAATAACGGAGCGTGATAATTTTTTTTTTTTAATCTGCACATGTACTAATTTTGTTTGTACAAATTCCTTTAAATTAATAAAATATGTAGATTTGCCGTGCTTATTATAATGACAACTCGAAAGAAATTAACATCAGAATTGAATAATGTGTACAAAAACATAGTTTAATATTTTTATTTAAAAAATGGAAATGAATTAATTATTGTTGTACAATAATTGTTTGGTTTTCTTTAAAAATGTGTGTTTCATTTAGAATAAATACATTGGTATGAATCAAAAAAAAGAAATGTTTGAAAAAGATGAAACTTAAAAATCGACTCATGGTTCAGGGGATGGGTACCTCCCGTTGTTTTTTCAAAGTACAAGGATAAAAACATTTCCATGTATTTTTGTTCGCTGAAAATGAATTTGTTGTTCATAAATCACGAAAAGTGGTACTAATATGTGTAAATTGAAATTGTTTAGACAAATAAAAAAGTGATAGTTTTTCGATGTAGAACCTATAACATCGTATAGTATGGATCAAAATAAGAAAAAAAGTCTGTATATATTATATACAAAAAATCTATAGTTTCGGAGTTATTAACAATTGACAGTGAAAATTTCATACTTTAAACCTAATTAATATTTTTTCAAACCCAAAAAACAATTCGAAAGTTGAAACCTAGATCTACAATGTACAATTAATAGAAATAACGAAAAATTCAAATAAGACAGTTATTTTGAGTGTTAAACAATTTTGCGTTTCCACGTCGTACATTGTATAGATATAGCGGCGCACACTAGTGGGGATCCGAAACACAATTTGTTTATCGCTCAAAATTACTGCCTTATGCAAACTTTTTGGTATTTCTATTAATTGTAGGTTGTAGATTTAGGTTTGAACTTTTGAATGATTTGTTAGGTTTGAAAAAATATTGATTAGATCAGAAGTTAACGGTGTTTGAAATTTCAAGAAATTACCACATTTTCACTTTCAATTGTTAATACCTCCGAAACTATTGATTTTTTGTATATAACATCTATAAACTTTTTTTCTTGCTTTGATTCATACTATATGATGGTATAGGTTTTACATCGAAAAATTATCATTTTTTATTTGTTTTAACAATTTCGAATTAAACATATTGGTACCCTTTTTCGTGATTTCTGAACAACAAATTCAGTTTCAGCGGACAAAAATACATGGAAATGAGTTGTTTGTATCCTTGTACGTTGGGAAAACAACGGGAAGATACCCAGCCCTCCAACTAACACTGACATAATATTCTGTAGTTTAATTCTTCTTGTGTTTGTACATTTAGGGCATAATGCAACGTGTGGTTCCACCATATAAAACACCAAATCCACTAGAATTTTTGGCAAGCTCAATATCAGATAATGATCAAAATAAAAGCGCCTAAACATTGATAGAAAAATGATTAAAATCGACAAGAAACAATTTTATTTATACGCTTTTTTGTCAAGACTTGCATATGTAGACTCAAGTAAAAATTATTTATGGTAGTCAATAGGAAAGGATTGATATTTCCCAACATCCCACAAACTATTATTCTATATATTATTACAACTCATAATAGTTGATATTTGGAGAATTATATTTTTTAAGGTTATTTATAAATAAATAATGACGTATAATAAAAATTCTTTAATAGATATTAGCTTTTTTTAATGCGTATTTTCATGTTTATTTTAAAGTATTGGCGTCACGAAAACAACGTTTGTTATCTCGTGTTGATCTTGAACTTGTATTAGCACAATTGTTTCGGTCAGCCATGCGATTTTTGCTTAACCTTCAACGATATATATAGCTATTAAAAAAGTAATTGAAAAATATTAGCTCAGGAACTCTGGAACTAATAAAAAACCATTAAAATAGTTTCATACACATTTTATAGCCCATTTTAATGTATTATGCATAAACTAAATAAAAGAATGTGGGTAGCCTCGAATAATAAGTATCTTCGATAATATTTAATAAAGAAAACGAAAACACTTATTAAGGAAGAAGCGTAAACTTTGTGTTAATAAATTAATAAATCGTCATCATGCCTAGTACTCTTAAACTACACCATTCTACTCCCGGAGTTAAAGCTATCATTTACTAAATACATTATCTAAACAAGGACAACTTATACACCAGAAAATCAAAGAATAGATTGATTGGTGAGTAGTTTAGTACTTCCTGGTTTTTATGGTTTCTAATATTATAAATTGTAAGTACAACCTAAAACTATTTTAAATATTCTGTTATTGAAAATTTATATATTACGTGATACAAAAATTTTGATGATGCATTCAAATTCAGTTTGTTTAACACGACATATATCAGCTGACGTTACTGTCGCTACTTTTTGGCTAACCTGAACATAAATTGTTTCTTTTAGAACAACATCTGTAACCAGTAATCTGTACAATAAATATTGGCAGACAAGATAAATCAAAAATTGAGTTTACTGGCTGTAAGAATTATTTCCGTCATCTTTCAGATCGCTTACTAACTACCAACTGAATGTGAATAAGCTACTTTTAGCTTTATATTAACCTTCCTTTTTTATTTAGTTTCATTTTCAAGTAACTAAAATTTCTGGAAAGAAAGGCCGTCGGTTAACATTGATAGTACCTATATTTACTTGGGTAGTTTCATTTTTTATGTTTTAGTTCAATGACTGTATTACAATCAAATAGCCTCTATCCAAATTGAAAACAGTCGTACTCAAAACCTACCCATCAAACGTGGAATAAAACAGGGTTGCGTTCTGTCATCCTGTCTCTTTAATGTATACTCTGAAGAAATCTTTAGGGAGGTTTTTGAAGGAGTAAGACTAGGCGGAGAAGTAATCAACAATATTAGATTTGCTGATGATACGGCCATTCTTGCAGAAAGCATCGAGGATCTCCAAACATTAGTAAACCTAGTCAATGAAGCGAGCTGACGAAGAGGCCTTAAAATCAACATCTCAAAAACAAAGTGGATGACAGTTGGAAAGGTTACGGTAGATGAATGTCAACTTTGGCTCAATAGGAAGAGGATAGAGCGTGTAAACCATTTTAAATACCTTGGCAGTTGGTTGAATGTAAATGGGTACTCAGATGAAGAAATAATAGCTAGGATAGAAATATCGCGGAAGGCCTTTATGACATGGAAACTAGTTCTATGCAACAGGAACCTATCAATGCATATTCGTACAAGGGTCTTGAAATGCTATGTATGGTCTATTGTATTATACGGTTGCGAGACATGGACACTAAAAACAACAACGCTAAACAAACTGGAAGCATTCGAATTGTGGTGCTACCGTCGAATCCTAAAGATATCATGGATTTCGCACACTTTCAACGAGGATATTCTCAGAATGATGGATACAGATCGACTGCTCTTGAACATTATAAAGAGGCGGAAAACAGAATACTTCGGTCACATAATTAGAGGACCTAAATACCAGCTACTTCGCCTTATAATACAAGGAAAAGTGGAAGGAAAAAGATGGATAGGCCGAAAGAAACTTTCATAGCTACGTAACATCAGGCAGTGGTGTGATTGCACGGTAGAAGAACTATTTCGCGCAGCAGCCGATAGAGAAAGATTTCAGGAAATTGTAAACATGATGACCACCAACGTCTGAATACAGACATGGCACCTAAAGAAGAAGATATATATATATATATATATATATATATATATATATATATATATATATATATATATATATATATATATATATATATATATATATATATATATATTTATATTTATATATTTATATATTGTTCAGAAATGTAGGGTAATAACAACTCATTAATTGAAATGATGTCCCCTATTAGAATCAAATTAAAATGGTCTTAAACTAAAGTATAAAACCTAAGAATAGTATAAAAGATAGCTTCCCGGCAATTTTTGACTATATTTCCGAAAACTAAGATACAGTGGCGTACCGAAAGCAAAATTTGCCGCCCGATGAAGATGCACAACTTGCCGTTCGGGACAAACGCAAAATTCGCCGCCCGGAGTAGATGCAAAAACTACCGCCCTATTCCTGCTGCAATAAGAGATAATATAATTATTATAAAAACAAAATTTCTTAGAGCGAAGAAAAATTGAAGGTGAATTTAAGAATTGTAGATTCTTTAAATTTAATTGTAAATACATATTTTGTATGTTTATATTAATTAATTATAAAAAGCAACTTTATTACTTTAAAAAAATTATTGTTAATTGAAATCCATTAAAAATGTTATTGAAACTATTGAATATTGCCATATATTAAATATTTTGTTCATTGAGAAAATTGTTTTTAACATTAACTTCAAAAATTTTCAGTTCTTTATAAAATAAAATACAAGTGTTTATGTTATTCAAAAACATCCTCAGCAACCCTTCGATTACATCTACAAATAAAAGATCCCGAAATTCTAATAAAAATTGCTACATTTTATAAAAATTGACAATTGTAAATTTGGCTGAAATGAAAATTTTAAAAAATTTACGTGTCTAATGTAAATCTGACAATAGGCATCCATATTATACTTTGAAAATCCGTACACATCCGGACATGTTCGAATATATGGCAATATTCCTCATTTATACAAAGACAGATCAAGTTTGTAAAGGAACGGGATGATCAACCTCATCTACAAATAGGGAATTCTCTCTATCACCGAAAAATGAAAAGAAATTCTAGCCAAATTAAAGCGTTTTTTTTTTTCGGAAATTTACCCCCCCCCCCCCTTAGTAAAGGGCTATCCGTGACAAGTATCTCCCCAACCCCCGTCACGTTACGCTACTGCTAAAGAACGAATTTTTACCTTTGATTAGGATGTTTCTCCAAATTTTTGATATATTCCTATATACAGTGTCACAATTAGCAATGCCCCTGGTGGTAAGGACATGTAGCTAGCGATCTATTTTCGACCACCATAGTAAATGTATGGATGTTTCGTCCCGATACCGGTGGTGGACTTATCAGTGGGATCCACCGATATCTTTCCCAGACATCCCTGTACTTTCCACAAACTTGGACCTCTAAGTCCAGTTTTGCCGGAAAGCGGTGGTAAGATGTTAAGTTCCACAACAACAGAGGTGACCACTTAAATAAAAAAATAAATATATAAAAATCAAAGTTAAGTCAAGCCGTTCTTGAGATATTTCACTATTCTTGAAGTTATAGATTAAAATTTAAGAGGCGTGCGTGCCTTGCCTATTCAAGCTAGATGTTCAAATTGTCTTGTTTTTTTTTAAATCATTACAATTTATTATTAAGGTAGTTCACTCGCGACAGTCGTAGACAAAAGTATAGCCTTTAAGTAAGAACCAAAAGTTAAGGATTCTCACGCCGAAAGAATTTTGTTTTTGTACGAGGCTGTACCCAACACACGTTAACTTTCAATATACAGACACTTTCTTATACAGTAATAATTTTAAATATAATAAATCTGGCACGCCGCAAATGTCTATATTGAATGGTCTATAGAGTAAACGTGTGTATAGTAACGTTCATATAGTGTAAGTCTCATACCTACACAGTTTGTTATGTTGATATCCCAACACATTGAGAAAATAAATGAAAGCATCGAAAAAATATATTTTTAAAATGCCACATTCTAAAAAACCAACCTAACTAACTTAGGTTTGAATTATCGCACATTGCCAAGTTGTGATCCCTGTACCCCACTACGCGTCAGATTTTTTCAAATTATTTTTATTTAAAAAATCTGTATTTTCTAAACAAAACAGTCAAGAAATTCCGGGTTTTATCTAAAAAATTCATAATTTTTGGATCTAGATTGAATTACTTTTAAAAAAAATGGTAAAAACCGTTTTTGAGATATACCAAAATGTATTGGCATTTTGTTATATATAATGGCCTCCAGCATGTTAATGTTACATATTTTAATTGTTAATATTTCGTCTCACAGACGATTAAAAAATTTCGTCTTTTTTTTTAATTAAATAAAAGACACTTTTATAAACTATATATTCAAATTCGATCACATTCCTAAGAAAAGCCGTTTCACGAGTGAACTACTTTAAATAAAAATAGTTTCAAAAAATTATACAGCGTTAATAAAAACTTACATTCAATTTTATTATCGTTAGAGCCAAGATACATTTTTATTTTAAATAAATACACCCTGTATTTAATGTAGAATTTATATTCTAATTTTAACGATCCGTAAAACTGTTTTAAGGGTTTTTACTTCTTTCATATTTTTAGTAACTTAGTATTTCCAGTATCAAACACAAATTTTTGGCAATTTATTTTTGAAAAGTAGACATTGACCGAGCTCATACTATAAATCATCATATATCAAAAATATTTACAAATAATTTAGCGAGACTTCCTGTTAATTAAACCATCGTCGTTGTTCAAGGTTATTTGAAAATTTTAATGATTTTATTAAAAAACCAATACACACTCCTCTTAAGTTTTTGTCTACAATTTCAGGGAAAGTTAAATATCTCAAGAACGGCTTGTCTTAGGTGTATGAAACATAACAGTAACTTACTGGCTTATTTGGCCCACTCTATCAAAATATACAATAAGATAGACAGCATTTCATTTACATTTTAACAACTTTGGTGTGAAACTTTTTTTTAACACACTCTGTATACCTCACAATAATATTAAAATGTGGTCTCAGTAGACCAACACATGCCTATTTAAAAATATTATATATCTCTATATATGAGCCGACGAAAATGTGATTTCTGATCTAATAAACTTTCATACAGAAACCAATTAATTTACTTTTCTGCAGCTCATCCTATATACGTCCTTTTTTATCTTTTCTTGGCCTCCAAACCGCGTTATAAACAAGCAAATCAGGCAATAGAAAAGAGGCGTCAATATGGCGTCCCCAAGAATGATCCCGGACAGATATTGTTTTTTTTTCCTTTAACATAATGTTAAATTAAATATGAATGAAAAATAGTTTTAATGTTTTTTTTCTTTCAAGAAAAACATTAAAACTAAGATAATTTCAGGTCTAATTTTTAAATTAATACAGGTGGTTTAGTTTCCAACAATTTTCAAACTAATTTTTGATAATTTTTCGTTTATTTAAAATAGTTTATTGCCTTTTGGATACTTCATTTCCCAATAAAAATATCGCGAAAGTACAGTGATGCCCTTTTGAAAGTTTTCGAAAAGTGTATGTCTATATCATAAAATTTTAGTAGTAAAATTTTTATTCAACACGATATATTTATGCTAAAGTGCTAAACACTCTTTGAGAATATGATCGACAGTTACAACATCATCTAGACACTATATGCCAACTGAATGAAGATGGCTCCACAAGTGACAATGTCATAGTGGTAATCCTACTGCGTTTCTCAGTTCCTTCCTCGTCAGGGGAAGAATCTCCCTAATAAGATACGTGTAAGGCTCAATTACATACCCTTGATACAAATAATTCTAAGAGCTTCTCTCCAGCATCCCATAAATTTGCTTCCAAGCAACAGTCTTAATTTCAACTCACGAACTTGGTCCTCTCTCCATATCAAACCTAGAACAACATAAACTGTTTCTATATATTCTTTCCTTTTCTCTGCTTGAAAGGAAAATAACATATAGGCAACTGTTTAAACACGGCAGATAGATTTCATTTATTTCTTACGGGAAATTTTGATTCTTAAAAAATCTTATGTTCGAAAAGAAAATTAATTTATATTTAAATTAAATATACATGGAACTTACATACTTTTACTAAACTATAATGAAATTATGATTGCTTAATCTTTTAATCAGTCACAATCAGTACGCAGTAATTAGGTATTGATAACGCAAATGGGGACAAACCGTACTTGTTTTTAGTAACTTCTATTGCTTCTTGTAATAAGTGTCACAGATTGTATAACAAGAAGTATTCGGTGATCCATTTTCTGAATTCGGAACAAATAAAAACGTTATAGTGAGTATTTTAAAACGGTTCCAAATATTTGTTTATTTATAAAACGTATTCAGTGATAAAGTTAAAACCACCAAAATGACACTAAGAGCAGAATTTTCTGAAGATATGATGAATAAAAATCAAGAAGCAAAGTTATCCAGAAAAACCGATGAAGGTATCAGCTGTATATATACTGGTACCATGGAAAACCCAAAAAGATATTTTACTGTAATAGGATTAGATGGAAAATTCACCGGGTAAGTTCAGAGACATTCAAAATATTTACCTCTAGGATAACCTTCTGCTTGGAATGATCTCCACATTAATAAATGTTTAATAATCGTTATAAATTTAAGAATGTGAAAGAACCAGGCCTAAAATTATTAAATAAAAACAAACACTTGTAGAAGGTTTCCGATTAACGATAAAATTCTTAATAACACGCACCTATATCTATTTCATAATATTATGTAAATATCGAAATTACTCCCAGTCTCAATTTAAAAGCTTTATACTACAAACCGTTCCAGATCGTATGCATCCATCACCTCTCCAATTTTCTCTATCATGCGTTTGATCCATCTAATTAAAACCTACTGTCAGTTTTGTCATTGATCCAGCATATTGATGAACAGCTTCTTTTTCTTCTTCCTACATATAATCACCAGTGCAGTAAAACATTGGTCCATCTATTATCCTTATGTCTGACTATATGAGCATAATTCCATTTTAATGTAGCGATTGTATCAGCTACATCACTAACCTTCGTTATATTGCAGATCCATGTCTTGTTCCTTCTGTCTTTTAAAGATATATGCAGCACCTGCCTCTTTATAGATACTTGGGTAACAAGCATGTTTGGCTTCCATAGGAGGTATGTATTCATCGATAGTCGTAACTTAAATTGTAGAGGTATATTCTAGCTTTTAACCTTCTTCTTGGGTAGATTTTAGTTATCTGATTTTCTCTGCAATATTGAGCTGTCAAAGTTTCCAATGTTACACTTTTTGATGTCTATTTGAGGATCCACTTTGCACATAACCTTTGTTTTTTGAAACTTTATTTGTGGTGTTATTTTGTTTAACGTTGTGTCCAATTCTTCCAACATTCTTTTCGGTGCTCAGCAATCGACAAATCGTAGACGATCTAATATTTTACCCTCCATCAGTAAACCCTTATCCTATCAATACAGATACCTAAATAATTAATTAGCCACATCCCTAAACATCCATCTGATCTGCTGGGAAGTTTTTGGGAGGTTGTTTCCCGTGACCATTTTAAGTTTAGAGAAATTTATTTCAATGAAATGAGAGAAATAATCGATCATATAAAAGACAAGTCTAGCAGGAATATTTTTGGGCTTAGTATAAATCTAATAAAATTAATTAAAAATTTAATCATAGTTCCTCTGACTGGGCTGGTAAATGGGTGCTTTGGGGAGAATATTTTCCCTGATATACTCAAACAAGCCGTGGTTATTCCGGTGATTAAACAGGAAGACAGAAGTATTGTGTAGAACTATAGGCCAATTAGTTTATTGCCGGCCATATCCAAAATAATTGAAAAATGCATGGCATTAAGGCTGATGAGCTTTGAGAACAATAACTGCTTTAGCCAGTGTAAATGTGGCTTCCATTCGGGAAGGAGCACGGTGCTGGGCATCTTGGATCTGGTTGGAAGGATCACAGGGTCGTTTGAGTCAAAGGAATATATTGCCATCTTATTCTAAAACTTAAGCAAGACGTTTGACTATGTTGCTCACGATCTCCTCATAAAAAAGCTGCGCTACTATAACTTTAATGAGAGCCCCTGCAAGCTTATAAAATCTTACTTGGAAAATAGATTTCAAATTGTGAGAGTTGAAGAGGAGTCCTCGGTAAGGGATGAGATATCGATAGGGGTGCCCCAGAGTTCGGTATTGGGGCTCATTTTCTTTTTAATCTATATAAATGACCTATCTATGGGCAAAAAAAAACTTCACACTCTTTGCCGATGACACCATTTTCTCAGTTTCAGACATATCTCTAAAAGGGGCTTTGGAGAGTAGTTTGATGCAAATAGACTGCTTCTGAATGAAAATAAAACCAAGCAAGTGATATTTCCCTACGTGACGTGGGAGATATAAATGGGGGTTTGCTGAGTGCTAAAGTTTTGGGAGTCCAGATTGATACTGATCTTACTTGAGAAGCTCATATAGAACAGGTTTCGAGGAAGCTCCGTTGCAGTTCGCTTTGAGATGTCTGGCATTGTGTGTTGGCATGACGGTCCTGAAAGCTTTATACTTTGCACTGCTCCATTCAGTGATGTCATAAGCACTACTTGTCTGGGGTCATGCTCGCGTGTTTGTTCTTCAGCGAATGGATGTGAGAGTGATGTGGGTTATGAGCTTTGGGGAGGACTGTAGAGCAGCATTGTCGGAACTGAAAATTTTCAGAATGCACACTGAGGTTCACAGCTGGGATACAAGGCGCAGGGACAACTTTGTGCCTGCATAGCTTATTCTAATTTGTAGCTGTATTAACATTATAATATAATTAAACAATATATCTTGCAAACACATTTATTTTACTTAGTAAAATGTTAAAATTAGAATCATACTAACATAACGAAGCAAAATAGACAGACTAGATACATTTGCTCATTTACTCAATTAACGTTGGCTGTTCGTTCCAAAAGTTCCCCATAATTATGTTATTCGCCAATAATTTTCTTTTATTTTCTAGTTTCACCCAAAAATTTGGTAAAAATATTTTCCCCAAAATCGCAAAAAATTTTCCGATCTAGCAAACCTGCCATTTGGAAGGGACATGCGCGCTTAGCGGCTGAATTGAGAAGTGCAGAGCTTATTGTTATCTGATTATTTTCACGTTTCACTAAATAATTATGCATCTCTATATAGTCTAGGATACTTCGGAATACGTAAAAATGCTGCAGTTAAAATTTAGTGAGGATTTATTTAGTACGCTTCCACCTTATACACTGTGTTTAAAAGGTATGGAATCCCCCACAAACCCCTTCATCGTTATTTTCAATTTAAGGAATAAAAAATGTCTGTCGTAGCCAGATTTGGCGTGTAAGACGAATAATGAATCTTGGAGACCGACTTTTCGCCCAAACATTGTATGATGAGTATTGAAAATTGGGCTGGCGTATTGTCTTGCAACAGAAGCCAGTCATCGATGCGGTACAATTCCAGTGTCACGCGACGAATCCACTTCAAAAGTCAATCCAAGACACTTTTCTAGAATTGTGCATTCATTGTTGGGCACGAATTCGTTATGGATAATCCCGCGAGAATTGAAAAACTAAATGAGCATCGTTTTGATTTTCCACTTTGTCGCTCGAAATATCGACCGTTCTTGAACTGCGGATATCACTCGACAATCTTATTGCGGCTTAAACAATCCTCACCACACGCAATTTTCAATAATTTGAATGTTTCCGAACGACTGTTTCCCAATTTGAAACAAAAATTGTGGCACGTTGCTCCATAGCAAAAATTGTGACGCAGTGACAAAAACTTGTCTACTTCAAACGAACACAGCTGGCTAATAAATAAAGTTACAGCGCTCACAGCTCCACTGTGGGTAACTAAGGCATAATATTATATAATTCTACCGTCAAGTAATAGATAGCGCTAGATGTAAATTTTATACAAAATTAGTCTCGGAACTTTTTGAATGGACTGTGTACGTAAAATGAGGAAATAGATATAAAAAGTGATTTCAATTTACGATCACTGATGAAGCACCCAGCGCCCCCACAGTATATCCGCCACCTAGCGGAGAGTAAACACACTAGGCTTTAAAACATCTTTTTTTTAATTTAAATTTTATCAATAATTCAATATTAAAGTTAAGCGCTAAAATTTAAAAAAATGTATGTATTTTTGCTGGATTTCCAAACAATTTGATAAATTCCTGGAACGCGTCATTATTACAGCCACACACCGTGGATTTTATAATAAATAAAATATTTTTACTAAAAATAACAGCTCTGTACTATCAGTAAATTAAAACTCATTTATACTTTTGACACGAGTTATCACTTTGTACAAATAGTCTGAATTTACACACATTTATTTCACTTTTATCAAGTAGACTGTTTAATAACAAAAGTAAAAGACTTATTTGTGTTGTGTTAGGTGTGGCGGACGTGTCAACATGGAAAGTTGTGAAAATGATAGGTTAGTGGTAAGCTTAAAGAATTTTCTATTTGTTTTATACGTTTTTTAATTTATTTGTCTTTTCGCTCGAGAGATATGCGTTAACAGAATCGTTTATTGTTATTTTCATACTTCTATGATTATATTACCAGTTCTTAGTTGAAACGTTTTAAAAATAGGGAACCGTTCGAGACAGATTTGTGGTTCTTATTGAGGATCGATCTATATGCTTCTAATATATTTAGAATAAAAAATTCGTTACGATATTTCAACATATCTATGGCTTTCTAGAATAAAGCTTTTCCAACATCCACAAACCAAAGTATTTTTTCCCATAACTGCCTCCCATCTCGATAGACTTTTTCCATCGATATTCCAACATATCTATGGCTTTCTGGAATAAAAGTTTTCCAATATACTCAAACCCACCAACTGACCTAAGCAAGAACTTCTTTATCGGTTTTGATCATGATTACACAGAGTGTTCGCCAATTTAATCCGGTTTTTAGAAGGAGCTCGCAAGAAGGAAATATTGGGAACCGCTGATCTAGTCTATGGAGATTGCCAACCTTGAAAATCGTCTGGCGTTGTTTTCTTTGCATTTTTGACTTAATCGTATGAGACATGACACTATTTTCCTGAAACCGTATCATATTTTTTAAGCATGGCAGTACTTATGGTCAAAGGAGTTTCGTCTTCAGTTTCAAAGAAATCCGAGCCATGCGAGGGGTAGATACCCTTTTTACTTCGTGGAAATTATATCAAAAAAGAGCTGTTTTGTTAACAAAACTGTAACATTGGTTTTTTTTTCTGGAATGTGTTCATTTCGGCATCCTATAAAACATATCTCGATGGTAACTCTGAAAGACCTGTGCAAAAAAAATGGCGGACTAAAAATGGTCACGATTTCCGGTTTTTGAATTTATCTCGAAAAATAAAATTTGTACCGAAAAATGTTCCAAACAAAAATTGTGAGAATTAAAAAACCTATCGATTCGTATAAGTTATAGGTGGCGCTACTACTTATCGAGATATATTTTTTTTCGACAAAATTTACGGTTTTTGTTTTTTTTTTTTTAAAAAAAGGACATTTATTAACAAATTACCGATTAAAAATTTAACATAAATATAGGTAGTATCATACTAAAAAAGTAGGACAAACCCGGAATCTGTGAATTTTTCTAATTAAGATACAATGCTCAATTTTAATAGAAATTTTGTATTGTTTTATATTTTGAAGATGTACTAAAAAAATTTTTTTTTCAATCGTGGACCGAGAAATATTGCAATATTTCATATAACCAATTTTTGCTCCAAAAAAATTGCGATAACTTTGCACCGGATGGAGATAAAATTTTTTTAATGCGTGCATTGAATTTAGATGTATCATTTTCGATCTCAAAAAAACTTTTTTTAAAATTTTGGATGAAAAAAACGTTTTTTTTTTTGCAAAAATTCATAATGTCGTGGCAAATGAATATTAAGGGCTCAAATTTGCAGAAGATGCTTTTTAATACTTGTACTTTACCTGTGAATTTTTTGGATCCAAGAAATACACTTCTATACGATCTGTGAATCTTTTGAAAATTGAGCCGAATCTAATCAAAAATAGCTGCTGCAGGCCGCTGTCGGCGGGTTGCCATAGCTCAGGCGCATTATTCATTGGTACTTCAAGGAAACTTATGCCTCACAAGTACCATTTATAATATTGATGTTTTATTAATTTATATGACAGTAAAAATTTGTTTAGTCATATTAATTATTAATTTGTTTATTAACAAAATTTTTACCAAAAATTATCGAGAAAATCATTCAATTACCTATTACATATTCTACGTAATTTTAATGTATTATTAAATATTTATATGACGTGTTATATATTATTATTATATTTTTATATGATTTGCTTACAGAAAGTCTCGTTAATAAACTATTAGGTAATAATAATATAAAGAAAAAATACCGTATAATATGTAATACATAATTGAATATTTGTATGATTTTCTCTATAACTTTTTGTAAAAATTTTGTTAATAAACTGTTAGATAATAATAATATAAAGAAAAAAATCAGTAGAATATATAATATATAATTGAATATTTGTATGACTTTCTCTATAATTTTTTGTAAAAATTTTGTTAATAAACAAATTAATAATTAATATGACTAAACAAATTTTTAGTATCAAATAAATTAATAAAACAACATCAATATTATAAACATTACTTGTGATGCATAAATTTTCTTGAAGCGCCAATGAATAACGCGCCTGAACTATGGCAACTCGCCGACAGCGGCCTGCAACAGCTATTTTCGATTAGATTCGGCCCAATTCTCGAAGGTTTACAGATCGTATGGAAGTGTATTTCTTGGATCCAAATTCACAGGTAAAGTACAAGTATTAAAAAGCATCTTCTGCAAATTGGAGCCCTTAATATTCATTTGCCACGCCATTATGAATTTTTGAAAAAAAAAACGTTTTTTTCATCCAATATTATTTTTTTTAGATCGGAAATGATATATCTAAATTCAACGCATGCATTAAAAAAATTTTATCTCCATCCGGTGAAAAGTTATCGCAATTTTTGTGGTGCAAAAATCGGTTTTTGCAAAATTTCTCAGCCCACGATTGAAAAAAAAAAATTTTTTAATACATCTCCAAAATATAAAACAATATAAACAATTTCCATTAAAATTGAGCATTATATCTTAATTAGGAAGCGGAAAATTGAGGTTGAATTTTCAACTTTGACCTAGAATTTCTCGGAAAATAAAAAACACACAGATTTCGAGTTTGACATACTTTTTTAGAATGATAATACCTATATTTGTGTTAAATTTTAAATCGGTAATTTGTTAATAAATGTCTTTTTTTTAACAAAAACTGTAAATTTTGCCGAAAAAAAAAGATATCTCAATAACTAGTGGCGCCACCTCTAAGTTATATTATATAGTGATAGGTTTTTTAATTCTCTACAACTTTTGTTTGAAACACTTTTCTATACAACTTCAGAGTTACCATCGAGATACGTTTTATGGGATACCGAAATGAACATATTCCAGCAAAAAAACCAATGTTACATTTTTGTTACTGACAAAAGTCTATTTTCCATGGAGTATTTATACTTTATGGATTTTCAAGCCAATTAACTTATTAAACATTTTAATTTTCTAATACTTGTTCTATGGTTACTAATGTCTTGTTGTTACATTACGTATAAACAGTTAAAGCAATAATTTAAGTTAGTGTTTTGTACTCAATGTCGACATATTTAATGTTTTTACATCATCACGTAATTTTTTTATGTTTAAACAAGGAAAGAATGTAATTATTCTGAAATTTTGTTAACTAAATATTTTTTTTGTAAATATTCCGAACATGCCAACTAAATTAAATGTTTCAACGGTTTTGCAGTGTTTAAAAGTCGAATAAATAAATAATTAAAATATTTTTCCATGTTTATATTTTTTTATAAATAGTTTTTCGTTAGAGGCTGGATTTGTTAATGTATCGGGTAAATAAAACATTTTTTTTGTTAAGTAGATTTTAAGAAACATTTTAACACAAGCGATAATTTACCCAAATCAAGAGGCCTACCTTGGAATACTGGCTACTAACTTAAAAATAAGAACAGCGTATTTAAAAAAAAAAGAAGAAAAAGTACCCATTAGTTGAAAAAACTGTACCCTTAAAACACATTTATTTTTACCCTTGTAAAATCCAAAATACAATTAGAGACATTTTCATCGGCAATTTACGTAACAGAACTCGGGATTGTAGAATGATAAGATAAACATTTACACCCTCATTAAATACCCTATTCCATATTTATTTAAATAAACGCGATTAATTATACATGCTTAAATATTTAAACTCAGTTTAGCTTGCTGCATTATTCACCGGAAAAAGTTTAGTTCATTCCTGGAATACATATGACGTCGCAAATTTGTTAAATACATTGAAGATCTATAACTTCAGGAAAAGGGGCTGTTTTAATGCCCCAGAAATCTGATTTTTGTGTATTTATAAAGAAATAGTATATAATTGTGGCGGGCGGTGAACTCTGCACGTAGTGTTTTCATGCATTCCATAGACAAAACATTTCTACAACTATCTAATAGCTCCAAGAAGATCCCCAAATTTTAAAAAACATGTAAAAACCCTAGGGGGTTGCCGCAAAAGAGGTATAAGCGCAGAACGTGAAATAATTTGGGTATATGTGTACGACAAAGTCTAGGGCAAGAAAATCTGACTCAAGAGCAGTTTTATGTTTAGTATTGATCAAACAGCAGCATTTTTCAATAAATATTTGGTCTATTTTCAAATGTGTCTCTTTTTATAAGAGGTCCCACATACTGAAACGAAAAAACCCCGTTTTAATTAGGATAAATAATATTCATATCATTTTAGAGTTTATCGTAGACAAAAACATTTGCAACAAATGCAATAATAATATATAACACCTTATACTATTAGACTTACACCGTAAAAAAATTACATTAATTTTAATGTTATGTGCTGGAAGCAAATTTCATAAACCGTTTATTAAATACATTTAATGTTAATGCATTAAGTTTAATAATTTTTACATTAAATCTAATGTAATTATACAATAAATTGGGTATGTTTCCAGTTACTTTATTGAAATTGGAGGTAACATTGAATTAAATTTAATGTACAAAGCTTTGATTTCAAAGAACATGTATAAGTTATTCACAATTTTAGGTACAAAATCATTAAAGTTAATTATTGAATGTACATTAAATTTAAGTGTATTTGTAACAGTGTATTCCACATTTTGAGAGGTAATAAATACACTCAAACAAAAATTTACAGAACACATATATTATTATTACTGCTTAACAGCAACATGTATCTTATTTGTTCTAGTCTTCCAATCTAATTTTACACAGAAGATGGCACTTATATAAATATATATGGTAATTTCCTTGGATTAGGTTTCATTGATAAAACTATTTTAGACTTCACATATCGTAGTAGGCTTTTTAAAAAATAAATTCTAAATTAAAAACAAAACAAAATACACAACTAAAGCTGGTCAAAAATGTACACCCACTTAACTTAAAATTAACATTCAGACAATAACAGTACTTGTCAAGTACTGCTGTGCTCTAAATGCAAAAGGTGGTCAACTGATACGTGGAAGGTTAGCTACAGAACCCCCTTGCAAAAATTTTGTATGATTATAACACAACACCACGTGAAATCTGTACATTTCTTGTAGATCTCGTGTCGCTAAATTCAAATCCGGCTTCAGAATTGCTTTATCACATCTGATTTTCTAAATATTTTAAACTAAAAGTGCAAAAAACACGACTTTGGCCTATATTTGAGGTTATGTATCATCGCGGCATTTTTTTTCTCAAAAAACTGTATAATCGTCTAGAAAATTCAATGGAATGCTCTCTCTCTCTCTCCATTCCCCACATTTACAGATCATCCAAGTTTCATTGAATTTAGGGAAATAATAACTGAGGTGAAATAACGGCTCCACGAATGATATGACGCACTTTGTTTACCTCTGTATTAACAATTTCTTGCACATCTCGACTTTAAACGCCTTTTATTTATATCCTATGAATAATAATAATAAATGAATCATATATAATCTTATAATTTGCAATGATAAACATTCCTAATAATAAAACATTGTAATACTGTACTTGTTATATATTCTGTTGTAAAATAATTAACATTGAAATATACACATGTTCAAGGTGTGAGAAAAACAAAGTACTGAATGCAAAATAATATTGTTATTTTGACGAGAATTTCATTATATATGGTGTTTGTTTTATAATAAAGTCATCAAACTGTAAAGGAGAAATATTTTGAAAATCTCAATATCTCTCAAAATGTATCAGGTTCGTTAAGACTGTCCACATACGTTAATATTTTTAACTAATATATATATATATGAAGTAGAATGCGAACAGTAAATGCAAACTTTGTTCCAACCATATCCTTTCCGTGTTAGAGGTTGCACAGTTTGAACAAATTGCTAAGGAACACAATTTATCCTATTCCACCACCATCGAGATGATGGCCTGTACCACCATACCGAGAAGAAAGTCATAACTTACCCTCCCCGCCACAGTGATACGGCAGAGGTACATGTTTCGTCTCTACTAGACTCATCAGGGTACCGACATGCACCTGGCTGTGCAAAGGACAGATCAGAAGGAAGCATACAAATACCGAACGCGGCTTCGCCGACCTCCCGCCGGATGGCGTATATATGTTTATGCGGCTTTCACGGATACCTCCGTGTGTGATGCAATAGCAGTGGATATATCTACATTATACCGTTGTAGTGCTGAAATCCCATTCAGCAAAACGTACAACTATATGCAGCTCCGTCTATAAATGAAGTAGAATGCGAACAGTAAATGCAAACTTCGTTCCAACCATATCCTTTCCATGTTAGAGGTTACACAGTTTGAACAAATTGCTACGAAACACAATTTATCGTATTCCACCACCATCGAGATGATTCCTTCTGATCTGTCCTTTGCACAACCAGGCTCATATCGATACCCTGATGAGTCTAGTAGAGACGAAACATGTACCTCTGTCATATCACTGTGTCGGGGAGGGTAAGTTTTGACTTTCTTCTCGGTATGGTGGTACCGGTAGGCCATCATCTCGATGGTGGTGGAATAGGATAAATTGTGTTCCTTAGCAATTTGTTCAAACTGTGCAACCTCTAACACGGAAAGGATATGGTTGGAACGAAGTTTGCATTTACTGTTCGCATTCTACTTCATTCATAGACGGAGCTGCATATAGTTGTACGTTTGGCTGAATGTGATTTCAGCACTACAACGGCATAATGTGGATATATCCACTGCTATTGCATCTCACACGGAGGTATCCGTGAAAGCCGCATAAATATATATATATATATATATATATATATATATATATATATATATATATATATATATATATATATATATATATATATATATATACAGGGTGATTCAAAAATCGATCACGAAACTTAAGGGGGTGATTCTACTTGACAAAATAAGGGTAGAGCTTCATATAATTTTTTTTCAAAATGTCATTCGTTTTCGAGTTACAAGCCGTCCAAGTTCAAGTTTTTATTTTTTGTTTTTTGAATTACTCGCTTACAGGAAAACCGATTTGACTAATATTTGAAAGATAGGCTAAGTCTTCTGCGCTTCATCATTTTAGTAACAATTCACATTGATTGTTTGCCGCTAGAGGGCACTTTACCTACATTGAAAATTGTTTTTTTGTCATAATTTTTTAGTGTTGACAGCTACAGTAGTTTTTGGCATAATTTCTGAAAGACTGATGCCAGGCCTTTAAAAAAGGTGCTCTTTATTTACATCGCTAAACCCAACGGTTTAGACGTAAATCACCCTTAAAAATTAAGTGGTAAATTTACTTTTCTCATTTCATTACCACCAGCTACCAGGTAAATAGCTATCAAAGTATACTAGAGCTGTCAGTTTAACATCAAATAAATTCGCTTTTTAAACTATTTAATTTATAATCTTAAAATAACTAATAATGGCTAATCAGTAAATATTCATATTATGGATTATTGCGATATACATTTAATTGATAAAAATTAATGAAACAGTACTAAACCAACTAAAAAATATTCTCAAAATGTCCCCCATTTTCTTCCATACATTTCCTAACACTCTTCAAAAAATGTCGCCTAACTCGATGAAAAATTTCTGGTGTTTCTTTAATAATTTGGCACTTTTCGATTAACCTGAAGCGAAGATCCTCGACGTTGATTACTGGAATATCGTACACCAATTGTTTCAAATGACCCCAAAAGAAAAAATCCATAGGATTAAGGTCTGGTGACCTCGCTGCCCATGCCAATGGTCCACTTCGTCCTATCCATCGCTCAGGATACGTTGCATTCAAATACTGTCGGACACGTATACTAAAGTGGGGCAGAGCTCCATCTTGGAGGATCCACATGAAGGCCCTTACTTCCAATGGCACATCTTCCAGATACAATGGGAGACGATTTTGGATAAAATCTAAGTATACGTCACCAGTTAATGGGCCATCAAAGAAATGAGGACCAATAAGGTAATCTCCTATTATCCCTGCCCACACATTTAGTGAAAATCTACGCTGATGTTTCGTTTCTACCACATTGTTTGGGTTCTCGTAAGCATATGTGTGGATGTTGTGTAGATTTGTTATGCCATCACGAGTGAAACCAGCTTCGTCAGTGAATAATATGACGCCAATTAATCGATTATCGTGTTCATACTTAGCTAGGATCTGATTGCACATTTCCAACCGTCTCGGCCGATCATCGTCATAAAGAGCCTGCACCTTTTTTGAATGAAACGGGTAGAGTTGTTCTTCTCTTAGTATCCTCCATGAACTAGCCTGACAGAGCCGCACTTCATTCCCAATTTTTCTAGTACTAATACCTGGATTATCTTCAATAATTTCAGGCACTCTTTCTTCTTGTTGCACGTTTCTAGCAGTTCTAGGTCTTCCCCTATTTCCATTATAACTTTTAAAGGAACCACATTCCGGAAGCCTCCTGTGCACACTGGAAAATGTTTGAGCATGAGGGATATTTCTTTCCGGATAACTCTCCATATAATATCTTCTTGCCAACTCTGCATTACCATTTGCTTTTCCATAACAAAAATGGATATCACAATATTCGATATTTGAATATTGGTGATTAGCCATTATTAGTTATTTTAAGATTATAAATTAAATAGTTTAAAAAGCGAATTTATTTGATGTTAAACTGACAGCTCTAGTATACTTTGATAGCTATTTACCTGGTAGCTGGTGGTAATGAAATGAGAAAAGTAAATTTACCACTTAATTTTTAAGGGTGATTTACGTCTAAACCGTTGGGTTTAGCGATGTAAATAAAGAGCACCTTTTTTAAAGGCCTGGCATCAGTCTTTCAGAAATTATGCCAAAAACTACTGTAGCTGTCAACACTAAAAAATTATGACAAAAAAACAATTTTCAATGTAGGTAAAGTGCCCTCTAGCGGCAAACAATCAATGTGAATTGTTACTAAAATGATGAAGCGCAGAAGACTTAGCCTATCTTTCAAATATTAGTCAAATCGGTTTTCCTGTAAGCGAGTAATTCAAAAAACAAAAAATAAAAACTTGAACTTGGACGGCTTGTAACTCGAAAACGAATGACATTTTGAAAAAAAATTATATGAAGCTCTACCCTTATTTTGTCAAGTAGAATCACCCCCTTAAGTTTCGTGATCGATTTTTGAATCACCCTATATATATATATATATATATATATATATATATATATATATATATATATATATATATATATATATATATATATATATATATATATATATGGTACCAACCCACTGACCTTCCCGACTAATACAATTTTCAATAGTGGTGGTCGTTCATAATTTTTGTTTTATCGTAATAATGCTTGTGGCAAATCTGTCAACATACTTCTTTGTTTTTCTGTAGTGCTACTTCTCAGAATTACCTCATTTGAAAATCGCAAATTATTCAAGCACGAACTGTCGATATAAAAGCCCTTTCTGTTTCAGTCTAATGGATGAAATGCGTCCTCTAATGCTAAAGTAACCAGTTTTAGGGAAACTGTCTTCTTGTTTGACCCCTTTTCAAACATGTATTTCATTGGTTGTATTTTATTTTTACCTTAGAGTTGTGTTATTGTATAAATACTTTAATAGATTCGTACATTCCTGAAATTGACCAATTCGTACATCTCCTAAAATTTCCCAAGTTTCGACTGGTTTTTTTCTTTAATCAAAACATATTATTAACGTCTGTTCAGGAGAAATGCCTGAGATCAATAAAGATAAGTTCTTAAACGCCTTAAGCCAGATGAAAAATAGAAGATTCTCGGAGAAGACAGAACTACTCATAGAATGTAAAAGTGGACGAAAATGATTTAATTTACCCATTATTAATACCGTTAAATAAGGTAGGATTCCAAATTCCTGCCAAAATGCAAAGGTAATTGCACTCTTTAAAAAAGGAGATAAGAAAGGCCTACAAAACCATAGACCCATTAATCTAGTGTCCCATATATTCAAATTACTGAAGAAAATTCAAAATCATGTGTGAAATAAACTGGACCTCTATCAACCATTAGAGTAGGCAGGATTCCAAAAAGGCTTCAATACTATCGATCACTTGGAACAAAAAAGTATTTGAAAAAATCTAGCATCTATCATGGTTTATTCAAATCTGGGATATGCCCCATGATGAAATAGAAAAGAAATTCAACTTTGTGAAAAACTTCAGTACAAAGTTGAGTCGCAAAGGTGAATGGAACAGAAACACCATAAAAAAAAACTCAACAAAAAAGCCATTATATAGCATACAGATGGCTCCAAAACAATGGAGGGAACTGGGATAGGAGTGTATGGACTCGGCATCAGACACTACGAAAGCTTGGGTAAGTTACCAAGCATTTTCCAGACAGAAATACATGCCATTAGGATGTGTATTCATTTCAACAAGGAGAAAAACTCACTGCCAAGAGATTATCATTATGTCGGATAGTCAAGCAGACATCAGTGAACTGAGCTCTGAAATTATCAGCTCCAGGATGTTCTGGGAATGCCTAGAGGAATTAAATGATTTGAGTAATAATAATAAAGTCACGCTCATGTGGGTACCGGGACACACCGGGATAGAGGGGAATGAAATAG
The DNA here is from genome assembly GCA_034092305.1 of Diaprepes abbreviatus. NCBI lineage: Eukaryota > Metazoa > Arthropoda > Insecta > Coleoptera > Curculionidae > Diaprepes > Diaprepes abbreviatus. The sequence continues at coordinate 10,194,890 of JASJET010000129.1, forward strand.
TAGACAAGCTCTTGAGGAAAGGGGCTGAAACGCTATTTCCGGGGTCAGAGCCTTTCCGTGGAATCAGTAGCAGCGTAATGCTGAAAGAACTAAAAATAGAAGAAGAAAGTAGGAGATCCAATTATTGGACGGAGCTGCAAGAATTAAGACAGGCGAAGATACTTCTTGGGAACTACGACCAGAAGAGATTCACAGAATGCATGAGCCTAAGTAAAAACCAACTCAGAGTTCTGACAGGAGTCCTGACAGAGCATTGCCACCTGAAGGTACACCTCAAGAAACTCGGATTGGTAGAAGAAGAGTACAGGTTGTGTGAGGAGGAGGACGAAATCTCTATTCATATCCTTTCAGATTGCAGCGCTCTAGAAAACCCCAGGATGCAGTTCTTGGGAACACACCAAATCGAAGAATGAATGAGTAGTATTAATTAACTATACATTAACCCGTTGGATTTTTTAGTGACGGGAATTACAGTTTAACGTGGGTTCCTTCCGAACCACGGTCCTCGACACACAACTAACCCCGAGTTTTCACTCTTTGTCAGTTGCGTGTCTACCGACTAATGGGACTATCCTCTAATGGTCTGACAACTTTTTTAAATTAGTTGCCGCACACGGGGCTTGAACCCGCGCTGGTCGTAGTCGTCCCTAGCACCTTAAACGGTTAGGCTAATCCCACACCAAATCGAAGAAGGGGAGCTACCAATCTTGAAGCCGTCCAACATCCTAATGTTCCTGAAGGAAATAGGACTGAAGGACCTGCTCTACCTGATAAGGTAACTCTTACGACTTGGCAGCAGTAGGGGGGCATAATAGATCTACCAGGTCGCAGTGTGCAGACCCCAATTCTACGTACATACATACATACATCATGGTTTATTAATTATAACCACAATTATATTAGTAATAACCAATTTTATTGCCATTTGTTCAAGAAGTAAGTTACATATTCAGATTCAACAGCTTAAAATACAGGGAAAAACCCTCCTGCTTAATGATACCTTCGATTTGCTGCGAGACCCCTGAACACCTACGAGTAGACTAATAATTTAGTTAGAAGTTTACTTTTTTTGGATATTTTAGAATAAATAAAGTAGGTAGTCTATGATTACATGATAAATATATAAAAATTCTTTGCCAATGAAAACCTCTAATTGTGAACAATGGTGATATTTTCATGAGTGAAATAAAAAAAAACAGCTGGTACTTCAAAATCAACGAATCTCAATCAAATTCTAAACACCATCATTGATAACAAAATGGATCTGTCTAATTTAGTTTATAAATAAATCATATTTTTTCTTCATTCATCCCATTTCAGGCAAAATATTATATATATATATATATATATATATATATATATATATATATATATATATCTTTGTCAACCTCTGTCCATCCACTCCTGGATGTAGGTCTCTCTCAATTGTTTCCATCTTCCTCTATTTTTCGCCAATCTCATCCACTGTTTGCCCGCCACTGTCCTTATGTCGTTTACCCATCTTTTTTGAGGTCTTCCCGTGCTTCTTGTTGTCTCCCTCGGTCTCCATTCCAGGATTCTTCGTGTCCATCTGTTGTCCTCATATCGGGCTATGTGACCAGCCCATCGCCACTTCATCTTTGCAACCTCCTTCACGATGTCTTTGACTTTCGTTCTGCGTCTTATCTCGGTGTTTCTAATCCTGTCTCTTAATGATATTCCAAGCATGATTCTTTCCATCGCGCTTTGGACTGTTTCCAATTTTTTAGCGGACTTTTTGGTGAGGGACATGGTCTCTAATCCATACGTAATATGCATGTGTCGTATACTTTTCTTTTTAGATTTATGGGAATTGAATTATTTTTCAGGATGTATGCAAGTTTACCGAAAGCGGCCCATGTCAGCTGTGTTCTTCTTTTTATTTCAGCTTCCTGGTTTGATTTCCCTAGTCTGATGTCATGACCCTCGGATTCCTCCGTGTGAGATGCAATAGCAGTAGATATATCCACACTATGCCGCTGTAGTGCTGAAATCACATTCAGCAAACGTACAACTATATGCAACTCCGTTTATAAATGAAGCAAATTGCGATCAGTAAATGCAAACTTCGTTCCAATCACATCCTGTCCGTGTTAGAGGTTGCACAGTTTGAATAAATTGCGATAAAACATAATCCATCCCATTCCGCCACCATCGAGATGATGGCCCACCTGTTGGTACAGGTGGGCCATACAGAGAAGAAAGTCATGTATACGACATCCGGCGGGAGATCGGCGAAGCCGCGTTCAGTGTTGCATGCTTCCTTCCGATCTGTTTTTTACACAGACAGGTGCATGTCGGTACCCTGATGAGTCTAGTAGAGACGAAACATGTACCTCTGCCGTATCACTGTGGCGGGGAGAGTAAGTTTTGACTTTCTTCTCGGTATGGTGGTACAGGTGAGCCATCATCTCGATGGTGGTGGAATGGGATAGATTTATTTCATCGCAATTTATTCAAACTGTGCAACCTCTAACACGGAAAGGATATGATTGGGACGAAGTTTGCATTTACTGATCGCAATTTACTTCAAATATATATATATATATATATATATATATATATATATATATATATATATATGTATATATATATATATATATATATATATATATATATATATATTATCCCAGCCATGAGAGAAACAACTGACTGTGCATTGCCACGTTCTATTTTTACTTGTGTGTCAAATTATATTTCAGTTCGTTCATTATTTGAGTTTTATGAAGTGTTTTGCAACAAAAAAATGAGTTGTGTAAAATTGGAACATTGCAGTGTTATCAGAGAAAACTTTTCTAGTGTCATTCATATTGCTGCATCATTTAAGGGATTGTTTACTTATTAAAAGGTTATTTTTCCCGCAGCAAGACCAAATTCCGTTGTCGAATATAACGCCATGTATTGAATAACATTAAATTCGTTAAATGGCGTAATTTATAACTGTATGTTGCATTTACTGCAAGACATTAGCCAGAGTTTATTTTTGCTACTGATTAAAAAGCCTCGCGCTCCAATTACACTTGATGATTTCTCCTTTAATATATTTTTCCAGGTTATAAGTCAATATAATTATCAAAATTTTACGTACATTTAACCTAAAATAATAAATGAAATGAAAATACCAACCTTGCCAATAACTTTTAAATAATTTTGGCAATCAAGCCAGTACAGTTATAAACTTCCAAAACCAATTAAATAGCTGCAAATATATTTTTTTCTCTTGATAAAACACACATGGCTAAAGTTTAATTTTATTGGCAATTTTGTGTTGGCAAAAATACATGTTATCGACTATCTATTGTTGCATGCGTCCAAGGTTTTTCCAAAGTTTGTTTTTATTCGGCTTTATCAGTGGCAAAAATAATGCAGTGTTGTCCAAAAAAACGTTTTCTGAAAGATTACGGTTTCAGGAAACTTTACTGCTGAAATTTCAGTTTAAAAATGGACTCACATATTTCTAAAGATGAACAAGTTTACGTTGACGAATTCTAGAGACTTAAAACACTCTTAAAAAAATGAATAATTCAAATCAAGTCTAAATTTAACTGTGATTGGAGTTGCTAAAGTGGCTTCGAAATGGGATATAAACTAATTAAACTGGATTTACTAGTCTACTTGTAAATATTCCAGGTTATAAACAAGATATTGATTTATTTGTGTATATTATGAAAACGTAGAAAGTTGTTGCTACTGGCTTAAGTTCAATTCAGTATTTACAGTATAGCTACACACGCATAAGCAATGTATTAATTCGAAAGCAGCTTGAACTGGCTATACAACCCCAATATAAACGAGTAGATCTAAAATTTGCTTTATAAAACCTTCGCTTTCAAGTCAACTGTATATATATATATATATATATATATATATATATATATATATATATATATATATATATATATATATATATATATATATATATATATATATATGAATAGGTTGGTTATTCCAAAACAAATGCACCACTCAGACCAATAGTGAGCGCCGTGGGATCTCCTACACAAAAACTGGAAAAATATCTAGCAAGTATCATGCAACCAAGAGTCGAACTGGCTGATTCCTTCGTGAAAAACTCCGAACATCTGACTAAAATGATCAAAAACATTCACCTCGAAGAAAATGACATCCTAGCAAGCCTCGACATAAAATCGCTATATCCAAGCATACCACTGGATGAGACTTTGGACAAGATCGCCATGAACGAGGATTTTCCAGACTACACAATTGAACTTGCAGAACACTGCCTAAAGAACACATACTTCATGTTCAATAACCAAATATACAAACAAACAGATGGCGCACCTATGGGGTCCTCGCTTTCACCAGTCATAGCCAACCTTTTCATGATATATTTCGAACAAGAGGCACTGCAAAAGGCACCTTTAAAACCGAAATTTTGGAAACGCTATGTCGATGATATTTTTATAATATGGCCACATGGAAAAGAACACCTGGACGATTTCCTCATATATCTGAACAATATACACCACAGAATCCAATTCACGCTAGAAATCGAACAAGAAAAGAAACTTCCTTTTTTGGACCTGCTATTAACTAGGAAACTCAACAACACCTTTGGCTTCAGCGTATATCGGAAACCCACACCGATATCTCAATGCAGCGTCACATCATCATCCCTCTCAAAAGCAGGCAGTAGTCAACACATTAGTATCAAGGTCTCTCCGCCTAACAGAACCTGACACAAAACAAGACGAAATAAGACACATTTCAACAGCTCTAGAACGGAATGGTTTCTCACAAGCAGATATAAAGAAAGCCATAAAAAGACAAGAAAAGACTACAACAAAGACCAAAGACCAAGATTAAACAAGGAACAAAGCCATAATACCATACATAAAAGGAATAACAGACAAAATCGGAAGAATCTTAAGAAAACACAACATACAGCCCATATTTAAACCACAAAATACAATAGCCAACATCCTGGGAAATCCCAAAGACAAGACCAACCTTGAAAATCATGGCGTTTACAGCATTCCAGTGCAACTTATATAGGACAAACAAACAGGCGCATATCAGCAAGAATCCAAGAACATAAAAATAGCCTCAAAAACAAACAGACAACCTCAGCCCTATTTCAACATCACCCAACAACCGGACATACCATCGATTTCGAAAAAACAAAAGAAATTGCACCAGTACAGAACTACAAGGTACGCGTCATAAGAGAGGCCCTAGAAATCGAAAAAGCGGGACAGCTAAATAAACGAGACGATGCTATAAATTTCTCATCTACACGGAAAACATTAATAAAAAATTAAAAAAGAAAACAACAAAAATCAACTAGTACACGAGAGACCTGCATTCAAGAACAAAATATATCACACTCGGGAGAGGGGAGGAGCCTGCGAAGCCGCCCACCCAATCAGGCAGCGAGCCAACTAAACAAAACTCGAAACTCTTCAGAGGCCACCATCAGTTCTTAGCGAGTAACGAGATGAACCGCACTTGAAAATGCCAAATGAGATTTTGGCGAAACGTCGTGAAAACGATTTTTTGAACGAACGGATTGAAACCCGAAATAACCAACCTATTCATTCTACCATCCGTGAAAATCTGCGATATAACATATATATATATATATATATATATATATATATATATATATATATATATATATATAGTTGTAATATAGGAGACAGTCTGGCTTACTACTTATCGACTTATCCCTGTATACTCCTATATTACAAGCACGTTCGTTACTTTTCGGATGATATCCTATCAGGGCAGTCAGGAAGTGCTTCACCGCTATCATTTAAGTTGCTCCCGTGAATCCCATCAGGTCCGGGTAATGCGTCACCCCTGTCATTTACGTCCCTGCGTATCGAGGCCAATTAGCATCCCCTTTCCCCCATCACACAGTTGAAACCGAGAGTCTTATCAAGGCTGATCCACACTTTCATCATCCCCCCATCACACAGTGATACCGAAAGTACTTATCAAGGCCGATCCGGTAGTGCCGTCCCCCCCATTACACAAATATCAGGACCCTATGACCCGCTGCAATCGTCCTCTACAGAGATGCCATGTTGTAATATAGAAGAAAGTCTGGCTTACTACTTATCGGACTTATCCCTGTATACTCCTGTATTACAAGCACGTTCGGTTTTCTTTCTTCGTCTCTCATATTGTTTGTCCATTCTTGTCTCTCTTTCCGGGCTATTATTGTCGTCATCGAGTAATTTGGCAGGGAAAACCTAGAAAAGACCTGCCATGTCTGAATCGGGTCTCTAAAAAACACAAATCTATAAAATCGATTACAAGAAACGCGCTGCCCAAAAGATAGAGGTCGCATTATTCGGTACTGGGGAACCAGGCTTGCTGCTAATTTTGGCAACGAAAGTCACGGATAGCACCAAACAATCCCCCTATGAGAGCACCGTTTAGTGTGTTTTAAAGCCAAACAAGTAAATAAATAAATAGATAAGTTATTGTTCGTGTAATATAAAAAGAAAAATAAAATAAAAGCTTGGTTTAGGGGATGTGAAATTGCCTAGTACCGAATCATGCGACCCCTATCCTTTGGGCAGCGCGTTTCTTGTAATCGATTTTATAGATTTGTGTTTTATTTCCCGTCGCGCCACCACATGGCGGATTTTACAAATTTTGTTAATTTGTGTGGTTCTTGTGCTATCAAGTGAACCATCGAGATGTCGCCTTTGTCGTCCTATTTGCTGTTTTTAATTTTAAATTTAGCTTTATAGGATGCAAAGGCGAGGTGATGGTTTGTACCGAATGCGGTGGCCTGACGAGTCCCATATTAGGACCAAACAGCGCTGTCGCCATCTGTCGGACCCGGAGTCTTTCCATACTTTGGAGTGCTCCGCACTTTTTAACACGAGAATAATGCAGATTAACAAATTTCACTTTCGCAAAGCCAAGATTTTATTTTATTTTTCTTTATATATATATATATATATATATATATATATATATATATATATATATATATATATATATATATATCTTCTGTTATAGCAGCTCTATCATCACATATAGAAACTATAATAGATTTTCTGGGACCTACATCGTACTGATTTTTTTTTGCGACACGACGTTTCGATTAGCATGTATTTCTAATTGTTATCAAATTTAAACTGAAATGTTATTCTTTTATTATATATGCACTGAAGCATGGCAGTTCAGCTTCGGTGCGAACAGCGAGCACAAGCGGAAATATGGGGAGATTAAAGGGTCCTTATATAGCCTCTAAACTCAGATATAGCTCTTTCGTAAGTCAAGATAATTTTCTCTATTATATGTGTTACGGACAACAAGGCTCCCCAAATTTTGGATTAACAATATAAAATTGGATCTTAACTATCTGAAAAAATAGAAAATAATTTAAAACTTGAGATAGTACTGATATTTAAGGCCCTTTTCTGATTGTTAACTTTAAGAGTAGTTTTTCTCTCCTCGTCAAGGAAGATTTGTATGACAAAAACTAATCAAGACAAATCTATTTTATTTAATCTGAGTCATTGAGTAGACGTAAAATTAATTTAATTTTGTAGTTCAAAAATCTCTTTAATGCAAAATTTATCAATCACAATCTAAGATTATTGTCTTTAAATTGAAATGACCAATCTGCATTATCTAAAATTTTGTTTATACAGGATGTCCCCTTTTTCGACACTTTTAGGAAGTATTGGAGTTATTATCAAAGATGGAGTGTTGCGGTTCACTTCAAATTTGTCATGGCTCTCTTAGTTTTTAATCTACAGGGTGATTTTGAAAATCATTGTTTTTTTAGGCACATCTCGTACTTATGTTATGCTTTGATTTATCAAAAAGATAAAAACTGATTTTTAACGAGTTATTTACGTAAAGTTCAGTGGCGCAGTCAGTTTCTATCTAAAAAGTTTAGTTTTTGAGATATTAACCCGACTTATGATTTTTTAAATAAAACACCCTGTATATTATGATGTATATTGATTAAATATAATTTATGCTCTTCAAAAATATATAGTGTATATATTTTATTTAAAAAAACAAGGTGAGAATTCGAGATTTTTATGATTTACTTTATTTCTAACAGTAGGCCATAGCCAATTTATAAGAAACAAATGCAAAATTTTGACAATAATAATTATACCAAAAATTAGACATTTTAAAAGTTAATTTTAATATTTTTCTATATTTACAATTGCAAGCACTTCATTTTTCTCTCTCTGACTTTGCTTTGTTATGTGATCATAATTTTGTTGGCTAATAAAGGATATTATCAGATTTACAAGCCAAACGGCTTCGCACTCCCTCCAGGGATTATTCACTCATACCAGGCATACAAAGACACCAAAAGTATGAAGCTCTGTGGGGACCCTTTCCATGTTATCGGGTCCTAGGTGGCGTGGTCTGCTGTATTTCCCATGAACTTTCGGACGGTTCGTGCGGTTGCTAGGAGAGTTGCCTTCTGCATAGGTTTATACAGATGCTCACTAAGGCCCAGTCCCTTGATGTTCTGCAGGAGGTTCTTTGGAATCACTCCAGTTGTTGACAGTATTATAGGAATCGTGTGGACGCTGTTCATTGCCCACTGTCTGCGGATTTGCACCTCCAGATCTCTGTATTTGGCGATCTTCTCATTGTATTTTGACCCTAGGTTGTTGTTGTTCGATACAGCGTAGTGTAGTTCGCCTGAAAATTTTATCTGTTAGTATAATGTCTGGCCTGTTATGAGCAACTGTTTGATCTGTTAGGACCGTTCGATCCCAGTATAACTTGAACTCGTTGTTTTCAAAAAAAGGCTCTGGATTATATTTGTAGTAAGGCACCTTTCCTACCTGCAATAGTTTTAACTTATCTGCTAACTCTTGGTGGAGTATCTTAGCGGCTGAATCGTGTCTTTCCTTATACTCGGTTGCGGCAAACGCTTGGCATCCTCCAGTTATGTGCTGGATCGTCTCCGATGTTCGACAACCATATCTACATTGGTCATTTTCTATTGAGGGATCTTTGATAATGAATTTCCGATAGTTCTTCGTCGGAATAACCTTGTCTTGGATAGCTAACAAGAAGCCCTCCGTTTTCGAAAACATCCGTCCCGAAATCAACCAGTAGTTCGACGCTAAGTTGTCGACATTGTCCTGGTTGACCTCACCCGGATGCCGTCCATGAAGTGGCTTCTGTAGCCAGGCTTGTAACTTCTCTTGGTCTGTTCGGTGGTGAGAAGCAATATCCCGTTCCCTCAGCTGTAGGGGCGTTGAATCGTCTGCCTCGCATATTGCTCGATGTAGTGTGGAAGAGTCCACTAACCTATGGAAATAAGAACGTAAGTTTATTATTTGTTGATCGAGCTGCTTACCAATATCGACCAATCCTCTTCCTCCTTGGTGTCTTGGAAGCATTGTACGTTCAATAGCACTCCGAGGGTGGTGTTTGCAAACACTTCATTATTATTACATTTTTTATTTTAAACCACACTGTTATTATTAAACCAGAATATTGAAATTTGATTCCAAAGGAACAAGAACATAATTTCATAAAATTATAGTAACAAAAACAAAAAGAAACATTGAAACTAAAAGCAACCAAGAGTTTTTTAAAAGATGGTTTTCAAAATGATGGCCGTGTTCTCGAATGCAATATGGGCACAGTTTTATTATTATTGTAATTGCATTAAAAAGAATCATACGTTTATTATGCAGAGTTTGAAAAGCCAAACCAACTGCTTCATGAAGTTCCGCTGTACATTCATGTCGTGTACACTTGATTTTGCATAAAACCCCATAAAAAAACCAAAACGGAAAGATCGGGAGATTGTATAGGCCATCTCACTGGCCCATTGGTATTTATCCATCTTTGAGGAAAGTTATTGTCCAGAAATGGCCTTTACAACTCAGAGTTGTGGTTGTAGGCTGTGCGTCGATCCAAAATAAAACACAAGACACCAACCCTAAAGCGCCCTTGAGGTGTCATTTCGAAAATTAAATGGTGATTTTCTGCAGACTAATGCCTCGTGTTGTAACGATTAAAAAATCCCGCACTTGAAAAATAACATTCGTCAGACCAGATAAGAAATCTACCAAAAGATTCGTTGGTACGGATTTGTTCTAAATACCATTGACAAAACGTTACTCGGCGCTCATCATCTCCGGGGTGTAAATGTTGCATTATTTTTTTATATGGATAGCATTTTTACTTTTTCAAACTTCTTACAGCGTCAGATTTTGCTACACCAACTTCTACCTCTATTTTTCTACAGGATGATGAAGTTATTGCTGGTGCGTAAAATAACACATTTGTATCTTTTCTCTTCCTGTCTTCTTTGACGTATGTTTTAGGGCGCAGCTGAATAAAAGATCCGTGTTCAACTAGGTTTCTTTTTAAACGAGCAAATATGTCTGGAAAGGGTTGCCTTCTTTCTGGATACCTAACATGGACAAAAACGATCGCCAGGTATGAAACGTTATCCCAATGATAACGCTTTAAATACATTACCTATTGAAGTATAATTCAGAAGCTTCTTGGGGACTTTCATTGCTTTGTATAAAACATACTAACATATCATACTTTGAGCCATAAAGATGTATTTAATCCATCACTTAAATATTAATATATTTTTCAACTTCTTTTTGCACTCTACTACAAGTATCTAGAGTTCTAATTAGCAGGTAGTTTTCTCGATACTTTATATTATGTTGATGACGCGCATTGCCTAAAAACTATATAATACAGGTCACATGAGCGCATGTGTTCAAAGTTCTGCCTCCAGATCCATGTGAAATAATAACAGGTAATTAGTTCATTGTTATAGCATGATCGCCATCATGCATACCCCGTCGATGGGTATTATTTTAGGCAATAAATATTTGGTGTTTCGTTGCATTTCTACACCTGGAAGATACCCCGATTCTCAGAAAGCCCTGTTCATTAATGCGTTGATCGAGTTGCAACTCTTCATTATTTTCTCTCACGAGTTTAGTTTGTATATAAGCTAGGGAAAGATTAATCTGATAAATTCCCACTGTTAAATCCCTTAGATATTCCAAGTCAAAAACACTGCTAACTACATCGGATTTAAAAGTTGAACCTTTCTAGTGAATTTGGTTACAAATATATAATTATACTAAAGCCTAAACTTCCTAAAGATATATATATATATATATATATATATATATATATATATATATATATGTATATATATCTACGCCGTCTTCTGATTTCCAGTCTCCATTGATCTCGGTTTGTCCATAGGTTTTCATCCATTCCTCTTGTTCTTATATTTTTATCCACTCCTTCTCTCCAACTTAGTCTAGGTCTACCTCTCTTTCTTCTTCCTTGTGGTGCCCAATTTAAAACTTTTTTTGGAAGTCTAATATCGTCCATTCGTTGAACATGTCCGTACCATCTAAGTTGGTTGATTTTAACATCTTCTGTTATCTTGTGCTTAACGCCCATAATTTCTTGGATTCTTTCATTTCTGACTCTGTCCATTCTGGATTTTCCAGCCGCTCTTCTCCAATAATCCATTTGTGTAGCTTCCAGTGTTCTTAGAGTTCTTTCTTTCAATGGCCATACTTCACTTCCATAGGTGACAATGCTTTTAACAATACTATTAAAGATTTTGTGTTTGTTTTCTTTGGATATTGTTTTATCTCACAATATGCTGTTCAACTGTCTAATAGCTTGTCGTCCCTGATTGTTTATATGCTTGATTTCTTCGTCAAGTTTGCCGTCGTTGGTTATATGCATTCCGAGATACTTGTATTTCTCACAGTGATTTATTTCCTGCTGATGTTGTTCCAGAATCAAGTTTTATTGCTGTCCCCCAATACACATGTACTCCATTTTTTTGATGTTAACTTCTAGCCCCCACTTTTGATATTCTTCTATTAGCGTACGAGCCATGTATTCTAAATCTTCGTAGTCTTGTGCCAGAACTATTTGGTTATCTGCGAAAGACAATGTGTATAGTATGAAATCGTTTAGTGGAATGCCCATATTTTCGCACTTTGTTTTCCATGTTTTTAACGCTTGTTCCAAGTAAATTTTAAACAATGTTGGAGACAAACAACATCCCTGCTTGAGCCCTTTGCTAACCGTGAATCCTTTTGAAATATTATGCCCTTTCTTTATTTTGCTTGTAGTATTTGAATAGAGCTCTTGAACAACCTTGATAAGTATTATATTTATATTTGTTTTTTCTAGGGCTTCCCGGAGTTTTTGTTGTGGTACGCTGTCATAGGCTTTTTTGAGATCCACGTAGGTGTATTTCTTGGTTCCGTGATGATTTTTTCTCAATGAGCTGGGTTATTGTAAAGAGATGGTAAACAGTAGATCTACCTGCTCTAAATCCAGCCTGTTCTTCGGCCTCCATATCTGAGTATTCGCTCTCAATCCTCTTTTTGACTAGTTTCCCATACACTCTCGAGATTGTGCAGAGAACCGCTATTCCTCGATAGTTATCACAGACGTCTTTACTTCCTTTTTTGTGTATAGTGGTAATATAGGATGTTTTCCACTCTTCGGGTATCTTTTCTCCGTTTATACATTTTTGGTAGAGGTTTGTCAACTGTCTGTATAACTTCTCTGTGCTGTATATAAATAGCTCAGACGGGATATTTCCGGGACCTGGTGATTTTCGGTTTTTTAATGTTTGGCATATTTGCTTGACTTCTTTGCAATCTCTCCTTAGTGGAGATGCTATGGTGCGTACGTGCACGCCGGAATCAGCTTGTACTGTTTGTTGGTATTCTGCTCTTTCTTCTGCTAGCAATTTTGAAAAGTATTCATCCATCCCGAAAAGATACAGACTCCAAAAATGCTCCGGCTCAATCCTCAAAACCTATAAAGTACTGGCCACATACTTAGAAACTTGAAAGACACATAAATAAAGCTTACAATAGAAATAAAGGAACAACTAAAAAACTTAACTACACCAGTTAGAATTTCAGTTATTTGATAGAACTTTAGTTAATTTTTTCTTAATTTATGAGCATATCCTCTAACAATAAAATACTGCTACGCCTCTGCCCAATGACTAACTCTATCCACTGACATAGTCCAGATGCTTAACGTTTGACGGCATGAGAGCTATCAAATATGCAAAAACAATTAAATAATTGTTACCATATCACTGGCCATAATAAAAATACCTTTTTAAATTAGAATCGGCGAATACGGCGTGCTTGCAAAGATGTGGTAGGCTAGTTCAATTTTACGCGCGGATCTTGGATCACGCGTCCTTTCAAATAACGAATAATTGTGCGATACTATTTCGTAATACTTTTGTGTATAAGGGGTACGAGGTGAACTTTCGCTCAAAGAGTAAAACGTACCTGAAAATTTGTTAATATTATAATTGGTTGTTTCGTTACTGGATTACTATATCGTGTTGTGTTGTTTTATACCATTCAACGATACTTCATCTTACAATTTAATACTTTCTCATACATCTATACATATATATATATATATATATATATATATATATATATATATATATATATATATATATATATATATATATATATATATATATTTATATATATTTATATATAGCCAATCTCTAAAAATTAATATCGGCACTCCCCTCTTCACATTTCGTTTAGGCCAGATTCTATAATTATTAAAACATCGCATAGATTTATCAGTTGCGTGCTGTTTGGGTATCCTTTAAATATTCTTTATTAAAATAAATCCAGAAACTACTATTGTTCCTACAGAAATCTGGTTTTCATGTTTAAAATATTTATTTCAGAAAAAACATGAAAGCAACTATTTAAACATGAATTTATGAAGCTTTTCACAGATTTCAAGAGATTCTTGAAGTTCAATTTCACTATATATATATATAAATGTTACAATATTTGGTCATAGATTCCTGCAAAGGGTATATTTTAGTAGCGTTTGGCCGTTTTGCCTACAATTTACTGCTGTCCCATATTAGTTAATAGCTATTCTAAAAACCTCTAAATAAATATCACAATGACAAAGGCACTCTGAAGGTCTGGTGATTCTTATTAGTATTAAACAACTACAGGTTATTTAGGGCTTACCACTACCAAAACTCAGGACTTCAGGACTCGGGTAAGGCTGATCAGATCTTTTTGTATTGAAGCCCATCCGCAGCGCGCCCGCAAGTTTAATCCCATGACGATTTTTATAAAATTAAACAAAGCAGGTTTCTCAAAACACTTAAATCTATTACCAAAAATAAATAGGAAGCGAAATTATTTACAATTAAAAACTTATAATTAATAATGATTAACAATTCCAAAATGTAAGAACCCAATTTTGAAGTTTAGAAATAGCTTTCTAAAATAAAAATTAAGAAAGGAATAAAAACACAAAAAAAATAGCTATTTAAATTGTTTAAACAAACGGTACTAAAGTCGTCCTTTTATCGAGTAAAATAAAAATAGACTTTCCTGTTAGCTTTCCCGAAGTTAAATAAAAAAAAACGAAATTAAAAACCTTTTAACACCCCGGAATTTACGTGTCGCGTACCTGTGTCTAGCAGATTTCAAAACGTATGTCTGTAATGAATTTCATATCTTAACTAAAGTTTATTATTTCCACAAAAGCATCCTTCAGCTTGACTCCCCGCAGCTATTCCCGTTAATACCTATTTCAGTCGTACAATATTTACGATTTTCTCTAACATAGTCTACAAGAACTAGGATTTACATACTATGTGGTTTCGATCTACTTTTTCATAAAAGATAATCCAAAAAAAAAACGAATAAAATATATTTTTTATCAAAAGTGAGCAAAATTTTACAATTGCATATAACTTTTAAATATAAAGAACATTTCTTTTCTAACGTAAATAAAATTTTTATAAAAAAATTGAACCGACTTCTAAAAGTGCGCTAAAAAGTGAAAAATAACAATAAATTTTTATATGAAATTGAACTTTTTTAAGTCGGCGCCGAACTAATACATGACAAAATGTGATTTGCATAAACAGATTAAAAATACTTTATTTGTAATTGCTTTCTTACCATAATTTGTATATATTAATAGTTATTTATTTCATTTATAAATGATTTGGCGCCGACTTCAAAAAGTTCAATTTCATATAAAAATTTCTGGTTATTTTTCACTTTTTAGCACACTTTTAGAAGTTGCTTCAATTTTTTTATAAAAATTTTACTTTCGTATTTTTAGTTTTAAAATTCATTATGATATCCATAAATTATTTGAACTAAGTACTAGTCGAGATTAGTGTACCTCACAATGACTCCAAGGTCGCAAAAAGGAACCCATTTTATCCAAAGTTGTAAATCACCCTAAAATGAACAACTAAAAATTCTTTGGCTCTTAGAGTTTTTCAAATACTAGTACAATTATGTCAAACAAATATTTAGTCTGTCATAATAAAACCACTATATTAAATTTCAAATTAATTTTAGATTGGTAATATAGGCCCCAAAACCTTCCAATATCGGTGTTTAAAGAACCTGAGATGTAGATTTCTTAGCTCGATATATTTTATACTGCATATTGAGTTTATATACGCCTCAAGAACCCTACAATATCAATTCTCAATATTTAAAGAACCTAAGATGTAAATTTCTTAGCTCGATATATTTAATACTGCATATTGAGTTTGTATACGCCTCAAGAACCCCACAGAATCAATTTTATACAAAATCGGAATATGTAAAATTTTCTGTCCCTCAGATTGTATCTTATCAACCTAATAGTTGTAAAAAAATTAACTTCATATTCGTAATATACGACCTTTAATACCAAATCTGAAAAAATGCGAATAAGGTAAAATTTTTAACCCACCATGTTCAAAGCGTCCTAGTACCAATTTTGGTCGAAATCCAGAAATTTAAGATTTCTAGACTTATATTCGCTATTTACATCCTTAAGAACTATTCAGACCCACCTTTGAACAAAATCGAAAAATGGAAAATTTTTAGTATGCTATCTTGGATTTGCTATTTTGAAAAAATACTTTTAAATTCATAATTTACACCGTCAAGAACCCCCTATATCATTTTTGGGAGAAAATCGAAAAATGGAAAATTTTTAGGACACCATATTGAATCTGCCAGATTGAGTTTTTCAAAAAATATTTTAAATTCATAATTAACACTAACAAAAATACCCCAATACTGATTTTAGACAAAATCGAGATATCACCCGATTTTGTCTAAAAAGCATCTTTAATCCGCCATCTTGGACCCGCCATACTGAATTCTTTTTTAAATAATTTTAGATTCGTTATGTGCGACCACGAAAACTCCCCCGTACGAATTTTGAAAAAAATCGGACAAAATTGATTTTTTCGTCCATTATATTGGATCCGCCATATTGAGTGTTTTTAAAAATAATTTTAGATTAGTTATATATGACCCTAAAAACTCCTTTAAAACAATTTTGAAGAAAATCGGACAAAATTGATTTTTTGTCCACCATATTGGATCTGTCATATTAAATTTTTGTAAAAATATTTTGGATCCATTATGTGTGACCACGAAAGCTCCCCCACATCAATTTTGGAGAAAATCAGACAAAATTAAATTTTTTGTCCGCCATATTGGATCCGCCAAATTGAATTTTTTAAAAATAATTTCAGGTTCGTTGTGTACGACCCCAAAAATTACGCCTTACCAATTTTAGAGAAAATCGGATAAAATTAATTTTTTTGGCCGCCATATTGTCAGCGCCATCTTGGATATTACTGCACAAATTTCGTCCAAAAAAATATGGGACCACCGCAGCAACTTCCTGAATATAACGTAAAAAATTTCATTTAAATCGGTGCCGCCATTCCGGAGTAATATAGATACTCGACGAATTGAGAACCTCCTTCTTTTAGAAGTCGGTTAAAAATAGTACTGTATTGGGAACAAGCAGAACTTTTTCATATAAAATAAATTTATTATATATATATATATATATATATATATATATATATATATATATATATATATATATATATATACATATATATATATATATATATATATATATATACAATATATATATATATATATATATATATATATATATATATATATATATATATATATATATTGTGGATATATCCGCTGCTATTGCATCTCACACGGAGAAATCCGTGAAAGTCGCATAAACATATATACGCCATCGGGCGGGAGGTCGGTGAAGCCGCGTTCAGTATTTGCATGCTTTCTTCCAATCTGTCCTTTGCACAGCCAGCTGCATGTCGCTACCCTGATGAGTCTAGTAGAGACGAAACATATACCTCTGCCGTATCACTGTGGCGGAGAGGATAAGTTTTTGACTTTCCTCTCGGTATGGTGGTACAGGTAGGCCATCATCTCGATGGTGGTGGTATAGGATGAATTGTGTTCCTTAGCAATTTGTTAGAACTGTGCAACCTCCAACACGGAAAGGATATGGTTGGAACGCAGTTTGCATTTACTGTTCGCTTTTTACTTCATATATATATATATATATATATATATATATATATATATATATATATATATATATATATATATATATATATTTATAATCTCTTTTAGAAAAAATAAATTTTAAGAAATTAAGTTGTACAGGAAGGAGGATTATTTTTATAATTTTATGTGATTATTACGTTTTTATGAGAAGTGAAATCTTAAAAAAAAAACTAATGCTAAATGTTATGTAAATATTATGAAAATTTAAGATATTTACTTTAAACTTGAATGTTAATGCGATAACAAATACGAGTTTTTTAAATAATGTAAATAAATCTTTTCCAGTCGTTTGATTTAGTTTCACCAATTAGTTTTTTTTCTCCTTCCTGCTAATTCTGCTCGGGAACCAGAGTGATTTTCCTTTTCACGGGCTAAAAAAGAAAACATTAACTTTGTTAAAACTACTTTTTAACTAAAGAATGTCGTAAATGATCAGTATTCCCTCTTCAAGCTCTTAACTACATATGTACTTCTTGAATGTATTCGTTCTATTCATATTATGCTGCAGACCGGCTCTTCTGTAATAAATTTCTTCATCACATGTATAGTTTTAGGTAATCTTACTTGTGCCCTATTCGATTTAAATCTATGGTGACTGAAGACTAACCAGATTTCGAGAAAAGCGACATACATAAAAGAAATCGTTCTTACACCATCCCGGATTAGAAAAAAACAAGGCATTTTTCAAAATACTATATTATACTCGTATATAAAAAATTTGAAGTATGAAAGACTATCACAGGTCGTAAGAAACCTGTTAATCTCTTAACGCAGTTTAGAAACATATCCGCAATTTTTTTCCTTGTGTCACTTTTCCGGTTAGTCACCAGTCGAACTCAACTAACACCTCCCCAAGTCATTGTATTGCCCTTTTCAAAATTCTGAAAAATTCTCAGATATATATTCAGGTATCTCCAAAAACTAGTACAAAACCAAATTTTCGAGTAGATAACTAAAATATGTTATACAGGAAAAAGGGGCAGAGCATATTAGATAAAATATTTTATTAGCATCAGTGGTCCTCAAACTGTTTCCCCGTACCTCTCATGTGTATTACTGATCAACCAAGTATAGCTGAATTATTATAAATTTCATTAGGATAGATACAGTGCAGCAATACGAAGACTTTTTATTTTTAGCCTCTTGTACGCCACTCACTTTTTATAAAACCAGATAAAATGTAGCGTTACTTACCTCTTTATAACATTAGTTCAGGTTAGTTTAACAAACTAATGGCACTCTTTTTTTAATATCTGAATTTAGTTATACCTAGTTTTCTGAAAAAATCTTACTATATATTATGATCTTGTCATATACGAAAAAATCAGAATAACTCAATATTGAATCAACTTCTGAGACTTTTTTAATTATAAATCTATTTTTTCCCGTTTATAAAGTTCAGACATTAATCAAAATTATTTCGAAATTCCTGGTAAAATTTTATTTTTGCCACACTGCTTTTATTAGATTTTCTAAAAACTTTCATGTATTTGTTTTTTTTTTCTGTGGTATGAAATAGGCTTACTCCTTACATTAAAATTTTTATATTAATACCTGTTAAATTCTCATCTTTTAGTATTTGTACATCTTTTTACTCCATATGTATAAAAAGGTATTTTTTAAAATTTTCCGAAATATAAATATTACGGCGTATTCCCCGTGATAAAATTTAACTTATTTAGTCCAAGTTCATTCATTCGTCCAAACTACGTTGGTTGTATTCTTTAGAATAACTTATCACTGATCAAAGTGAAAAAAGTATAACTGATAACTTCATGTTCTTTTGAATATGCACTTACTTGTCATTGGGTCGAAGTGATCATGATTACTTCAAGTGATAGAACTGAAAGTAATAATGACTCAAAAGAATAGCACAATTATATTTCAAATTTAAAGCACCGTGAAACTGTCATTGGTTATTAAATCTTAACCTTTTAATTTCCTAACATGGTTTAACTTTAAAACTGATGTAAGTTAACAACAAAAGGTTTAGATTGACAAATCCAACAATAAATCAACCAAATTTGGAACCTCTTTTAACAAGATGGATTGAATTCATGCAAAAAAGCAGAATCATCACTGCCCTTTTGACAGTGGCGTAAATAACGACCCACAGACCCGTGGTGCGGGGGGGCAACCTCAAGTTATATGATGAAAATAAATAAATACAAAGGATCAAGATGGGTACAAATAATCATGGGCGTTCAAAGATCTGCAGGGAGGCGCACATAAACTTAGTTACACCACTGCATTTTAGCAATAAAGCTGAAACAGTTAGCAGGTATCTTCAAGGGGGAGGAGTTGAGCCCTTGCTGTAGTCCCTGGTCGCAAGTAGCCTGCTTATGCAGCATAATTCAGGATTTACAACTCAAGATGATTCTAATAGACTAGCTGTCACTATCAGAGGCGAGAACACAATAAGTCTTACACAACCTTACATCAAATTAGCATCTAGAGCACAAAGGAACAACAATATGTTAACGAAAGTAGATATGAACATGAACAGTACTGTACTTTTCTAAAGAGATTAATTATGTTAGAGTAATTATAGATCAGACATTAACCTGGAGTATCCACATTGAAATGATTATCCCAAAAGCAATTACGACAATTTGAACATGCCATAGAATCTCTGCTGTAAAATCTAATAAAGGCACCAACCTGTTTAAATAGGCTGCAGCGTAAGGCCTTTCCAACTGTAGTACTATATTATTCAATCAATTAATCAAATGGTGAACAAAAACACAGTAAACCACAGCTCATAGAAAGTCGCAAAAAATACAGAGATTAACTTGTCAAAAATCTCACAGGCTATGCCAACATGCCCCACAGCGGCAATAGAGGCAACAATGAATGCTTCACACCAAAAATCTCGAATCTGGGAATATTTTTCAACATATGAAGATTCAATTCTAATAGAATCCAATTCAAAATCAATTGATTGTATGACTACAAGTTATGATTTTGAAGGCTAAAAACTCTCAGGTCTAATACCCAGGAGTCCAAATTGACTTGCGACTGTAAGCAAGTCCTAAAGCGTGAGCCAAGTTTTTCTACAGTATCCGCAATCGATAAATTAACTTTTATATCTATGAATATAATCTACATAATATAACCTTCTTTAAAATTATAGCCCTCTTTTACTCTTCTCTCCCAAACTGATTTTCCTTTCTTAAAACAATCAATATTGGTCGAAATCCCATGCAAAGACCACAGGTCGCAGTCATAGAAGCAGACACTTCCGAAAAGCTAAAACAACTTTTGTCCGGTCGAGTTTGTTTAATGACACATTTAAAAGATTGAAGAACTGAAAGAGCTGATTTACATAAATTAACATTACGTAAACTTCCAGACATTACTTCGCCCCCCATACTACTAAAAGCGTTCTAGGTCAATCAACATCACCTTTACAAACAAAATGGGAGATCCGATGCAAAACAAAACCGATTTGAAAGCCTGACAGCATCCGTGCTGACCATGATTATCTCGAAAACTATTCGAAATATAAAAATGTAGATAAAACTAGCGTTTCTGCGTAAAGTTTGTTAGTATTCACCAAAAGTGATTCATAAAAGTTTATATGTGTATTTATAATAACAACATTTAACTGCCGGTACTTTAAAACCTAAAATAGATTGGAAGGTTAGTGATAGTGTGACTCCACAAGTGATCGTATTAACTCGAGTTTTTTAATTAGTTAAAGGTAATTAAAGTGACTTACTATTGTTATACTTTGAAATTAAATGCAACCTTAGTTTAAGTTACGCGAAATGAAGGTCGCGAGTGTGAAATATTCGTTAAAAATAACCTAGATTTTTGAAAAATCGTTCCGATTACTCGGAAATATTGTCGCGTCTCTTTTTGATACATATATGAATCGCATACGCTGATAATTTCAATAGTAATTTTGTTTTGTTTACAACAAAATAATTTGCGAATTTAATCGGATTTTTCGTAATTTAGATTCTCTCAGTTTTTAACTTAAAGAAAACCGGAGTGTTCGTAATAGTTAGTATAAAAACGATTTTAAATGATATATCTCTCTGAGAGAGTCTGTTTATCTTTTCAAGTTTATTTTATTGTCTAATTACTTCACAGGATCAATTTTCAGGGTAAAGCGCTTTTGACATAACGTATACAAACAAATTTTGCTTTTTATACTGGTCCATATTGTGTAATCTAATTTTATGTGCTTAGTTTATTCGGTAAAACAATGACTATTTGACTGAAATCTTATAATTAAAAAAATATTTATATGTTTCTAAACAAAGAGGTTCCGGGTTCGAGCCTTGGTCTTGCCGAGGTATCTGTGTGCATGTGAATCTTTATCAGTTTGTCTTATGTTAGAATCTCTAGTTAAAATATTTATTTACCGTGACTAAAATACTAACACAGAAGAGTTAAAATAACCAGTAGGTTTATCAGATTTCGCACCAGCCAACCTTGTTGGTGTCATTTCAATTCTCTCTCAAACACAGCTCAGGTAGTGGCAACTTGTAATTATTTAGTGCCAATAACTGAGACCAAATAAAGGATAATTATAAAACATATAAAACAATATTTTCCCTTCACGGTAAGAAGAATTTAACTATGTTTTTTAAATTTATCTCCCCAAGCAGAGAAAAGCTAAAAACATAATTCGTGTAAACGTTAAATATATTATGAGTATTTATTTTATCTATAATTATAAACAGCGTACTATGGAGATATTTGGAACTAATTTTTCCGAAAGTCAAATATCTCCACTTGGGATAACCCTAAATAGATTTTTTAAAATTAAAGGTTATGTAATTATGAATTTGGGACAATTATTGAAAAGTTTGTGTGTGACTTTCATTTGACCTTGAAAACTACGTACAAACTTGACGATTTTTTTGGGAAAATTCATTTTTATGTATATAGAATCTATGTCGATTCTCCCTTTTACTCTATTTTTGACTGAGGAGCACTAATAGTATAACAAAACTAAAGAGAATCGATAAAGATCACTCGAAGGTCATCCAAGGTCATTCAGATGTCATTTGTTACATAAAAACAACGAAATTTATTATCTTTTTGAATAACATTTCATATTAATAATCATACTTTTATAGGGTGTCCCATTTTAAGAAACGCACCCATGTATATTCCACAATACGCGAGTTAGAGAAGAAAGTTGTATGGTTCGAAGAGGGACACTCGGCGATGATGTTGAATTAGACCTTGGGCTTATTCTTCAAGAACATTCGAAAGTCAAAAGGTCAAATTTCCTTAAAGGACAACTCAAGGTCAAGGTTAAGGTCACCGCAATTTCATTTCCTAAAACTTTTGTGAGAAAAATTTTTCTCCGGCATCCTTGGTTGTCGACTTATTGGATAATTTACACCAATCAAGATCAAATGTCCTTATACTATAGATTGGTATAAATTACCCAATAACTCGACAATTAAGGATGTCGGAGAAAAAATTATTTCACAAAAGTTTTAGGAAATCAAACAGCGTATCCAATGGTGGCTTTAAATTTGATCTTGGATGGCTCTTAAGGGACATTTGACCTTCGAATGACCGCTAGATGGGGTTTATACTCCGTATGTTATTTATATCGTTAGATAGGAAATTTTCCCCCTTTTTCCATTTCTGCAATAAAAAATGGGGGTTCCCGTTTTAAAAAATCATTTTGACTTTCAAATGTCCTTAAAGTATAAGCCTAAAGTCAAGTTCAAGGTCACTGGATGGTGTCCCCCTTCAAACCATATAACTTGTGTACAAAATATTATTCTCAAATTCGCGAATCTCGGCAAATATTTGGGTGCGTTTTTTAAAATGGAACACCCAAGTTTTAGGCTCTAAGTTCGTGTCTTCAAAAAGATATTCAAGATCAAAATTGAAAAATTTAAATTTAAAATTAATTTATCAAGTACAATTTCCAGAAATCTAAATCAATACATATTTATTAGAAAAATTTCGTGTAGCATCAAATATACACTTTAAAAAATTCATCCTAACCTCAAAACTTACAATTATTTTATTAAATCTTCCATTTAAGGAGTGTATGTAGACCAATTTTGACCATCTCAAAACATGTATTTGAGATGTCAAAATACATGTCGCAGTCAAGTTTGATCATGGACGGAGGCTTGTATCTATAAAATATTAGTAGAACAACAATTTCTTAGAGGATAAAGAGCTTTTTGTTGCGTTTTAGCTAGTTTTATAAATTATTAGTCACAGGTTAGGTTGCTTTTTTGAATTTTTCGGAATGCTTATTTGAATTTTACATAGAATTTCACTAATAAATGTGTGTGATTTGGATTATTGTAAATTTTGCTCTCAAAGATAAATTAACTTAAATAATAACATATAAACCTCCAAAGTGGCTTTTGAAATCTCTCCCCTCTAACTTTTCAACGGTAAATTTTAAAGGAGTGAAAAAATTTGATATAATAATTTAATAATTGTTACTAAAATATGCAATGAATATTATCACGAATAAGTTACATCAACTAATTTATGAGATATAAATAAACAGTTAAAAATTTAATTCCGTCTTTTTTGTTAATTCGATCGAAAGATGTACGCTTGACTTGGTCTTTAAAAATATATGATATTCTTTCTTTAGTCGTCTCATTTACAAATGTACGCCTCCAAAATTTCTTGCAATTATCGCGCTATTTTATGAGTGGAAATTCTGGTGAATGCGCCGGGTACGTGTTTTGTTAAAAGGGTTGCAGTTGCTTCTTGATATGTAGCACGGGATTTCAATGTGATTGTTCCCATACTTCTATGAGTTTTAATTGCGTACTCATTATACTTTTCATTATTTTTAGACTTAATTTTTTTAAGCATTTTGTATTTGATTTGCAATTTAATATTTACTACAACCTTTTTATTTATAAGATATTTTAGATAAAATTCTGTTTTAATTTGATTTAGACGTAAATCTGAAATTTTGCCGTGGCACCTTTTAGTTTTCCAACGTTCGATATTAAAAATCTGAAAAAATTCGACAACATAATTTAGTACGATTAAGTTATACAAAAGTAATAACGCCAATACTGGAATCCTAATATAATGTGTATCCAATACGCACTTGACCACACAGTTTGTGAAAATTGTATTCCTAGTTTTTAAGTTATTATTCTCAGCTACACGATTTCTCATTTACCATTTTTATATCACTCTCCAAACAAATTAAAGCAATCTCAATTTTAAATTTGCAACTCTTTTATTCAAACGTTAAAACCCAATTGGGTATGTCTCCCTTAATGCCAAATTTAACAATAACCCAATGCTTGTGCTCTAACTCCCCCTGCCTCCATTGGCCATAATCTTATTAAAAGAATCAATTTCACTGGAAACCTCATGCAAACACTAAGGTTTCCAGGTGTGGCAATTTACCTCCAAACTGAGGAGCTTTAATGTCTACTTTTTTAATTCTAAATTTTCAACAACTCTATAAAATATAACGGTTGGTTCATACTACCTACACAAACTAAAGCAATCTCCACTTTAAAGTTTTGCAGCTCTTTTATTCAAACGTTGGAACGCAAGTGGGTTTCTCCCTTAATGCCAAATATAACAATAACACAAAACATGTGCTCTAACTCCCCCTGCCTCCATTGTTAATAATCTTATTAAAAGAATCAATTTCAATGGAAACCTCGTGTAAATATTAAGGTTTCCAGGTGTGGCAATTTACCGCCAAACTGAAGAGCTTTAATGTCCGCTTTTTTCAATTTAAAATTTTCAACAACCATATAAGATATAACGGTTGGTCCATACCTCCAAAAATTAACAACTAACACTAAGAATTTATATTAAAAAGTTTCACTTGCTAATTAAATAATACACTTTACTCTTATGTGTTCATAATCCCTCCTAAAACGGACATCCAACTTCTAAGTTTAATTCTTGATTTCGGCCTAATTCGTGTACCCTTTCGAATGTTCTCGGCTGTAGGAAAAATTAACGAGTACTTCAACATAGAAAAATAAACATTATAAACAAATAAAACTTAATAAAAATGTGGCATAAAACAGTCGAAACACTTTAAAATGAAATTAAAAAGCCGCAATTAAAAAGCGAAAAATTTACTTTTTACTTTTAGGTTAGACTTTAATTGGACGAATTTGATTGGTATGCCTTAATTTTTACTAATTGTGTAATTTTTGAACTATGAACAACGCATTTTTTTCCGTAGTTTAAATGACAATATGGTGGAAATTCTTAGTGTTATTTTTTAATTTTTGGAAGTATGAACCGATCATAAATAACGAATAATAAAGTTAACTACAGGATAATCGAGCTTTAACAAACATGCCCTTATAATAATGAAAGGCATTTTTATTCTGTGAAGCAGTTCATTAATCACCTGGCCACCTGTTTGATGCTACTTCGTTTTTTTTTTTGTTTATGTTGTGCTGGTGTTGTTGATTTAGGTCATTGTAATGCCGATCATACGATCTCTGCCACAGTATCGTAATTAAAAATTTTAGGTGATTTATACAGTCTTTTACCACTTCCTTCCTAGAAACAATATAATGTTTTAATAAAAAATTTCCTTATTTAGAATTTTTGGATTTACCACAATCACCACGGGGAACCGTTTTTATAAAAATGACGATTTGAAATACTACAAGAATTGTACTCACTAGAAAACTCGATCTTATGAATGTCAACCCAAAAAAACAAATAGATTTTATGAAACTATCTAGGAAGAGAAATTGAATATTTCAAATTTTCAAGGTCAGTTCAGGTTAGTTCAGGTTTCTCTACTTTTGCAAACTTGCTTTTGCTCTGGAGTGAGTAACAGCGATTCCCATCTAATGCAAAGATTTTTCATGTGGAATTCAATATGTAAAATGAAGTGACCACACTCGTCTGTCAGTCGAAACCAAATCATGGGTTTTATTGATGATTTCATTGAAAGGGCATGAGCCCCTAATGTTGGTAAAATTCTTTCATGAATTTCTTCCGCTGGTTTCTCCTTCAGAAAAAATAATTTAATAACACCACGAATTCCAATTTTATCCCTTTTCACTGCTCAGTACACTTTTTAAAGCAACTATCAAACAATGAATTAAGGTCAGAATGACTTAAGAACTCATAGCGCAGGATTAAGAAGATATGGAATATATGACAAGGAAATTAATCGAAGAAGAGAGAAAATGGGGATTGGATATAAATATAGAAAAAATAGAACATATGTGTGTAACTGTTAAAACGTCAGCATGATTTGTTTAATCTACACAAAAAACTGAAAGAAACTGCTGGCGTAGAAAGAAAAACGGGTAGAGGGATTCTTACGGACGACAATGGACTAGTCATTGTGGAAACTAAGCATAATGGAAATAATATATGCAACCATTATTCAATGACGAAAACAGAGATGAACTTCCAGAAAAAGATATAATAACAGGGCCTCCAATCACAAAAGGAAAAGTAATAAATTCAATAAGAAATCTCAAAAAAGAAAAGGCCATAGGACCAGATGGAGTTTGTGGTGACTTGCTGAAACTAATCCAAGAAGACCATTTAGATATCTTAACGACTTTTTTAATCATGTTTATAATACAGGAAATATTCCTGATGACTGGCTAGTTTCGTCCTTTATTCCTGTTCCGAAAAAACCCACAACCAAAAAATGTGAGAATTATAGATCCATCAGTGTTATGCGTCATATTCTAAAAGTGTTTCTTAAAATAATAAGCATGAATATATCCGAAACCTGAGCAGGACATTAGCGATACGCAATTTGGCTTCAGGAACGGCTTAGACACAAGAGAGGCGCTATATAGTTTAAATGTTTTAATTCAGCGAAGTCGTGATGTAAATTGCAATGTATTTGCCTGCTTTATTGATTTTGAAAAAGCTTTCGACCGAGTAAATCATCAAAAACTAATAGAAACACTACAAGAGCATCAATTGGATGATAAAAATTTACGAATTATTAGCAATCTTTATTGGAAACAAGAATAATTTGTTCAGGTGGAGGAAAAGGAATCACAAAAATTCCATATTAGTCAGGGTGTTCGGCAGGATTGTGTGTTATCCTCACTACTCTTTAACATCTATTCAGAAAAACTGTTTCGGAAAGCTCTTGAGGAGGTAAAAGAAGGTATCTCTCTAAATGGGATTTTGATCAGTAATCTGAGATATGCAGATGATACTGTCCTTCTTGCAGACACAGCTGAAGGACTACAAAGACTGATAGAAAGGGTAGATAAGATTTGTGAAAAATTCAACATGCGATTGAATATAAGCAAAACAAAGGTTATGATAATAAGCAAAAACGTATCCCAAAATGTGCATTTTCGCGTCAGTGGTTCTCTTATTGAAATAGTATATATATATATATATATATATATATATATATATATATATATATATATATATATATATATATTATATATATATATATATATATATATATATATTATTATATATATATATATATATATATATATATATATATATATATATATATATATATATATATATATATATATATATATAATATAATGACTTAAGACCACAGGTGATTTATTCATAGGAAGGATAGTTTATGACTACATTTACAGATGATGCTAGCGCCATCTATTGGTATCCGAACTAATTTATCAAATCACCCTCGTACTTAATAGTTCCAAATCTAAAATTTGTGTAGCATTTTAATCTTAATGAAACCATAGACCATGAACTACTTAAGAGATCGTAAACAAGATACAAATATTAGAGCTTTTTGGAGGACTCATTAACCGCAACAGTATAAAAAAAGAACACTTTCATTTTTGTCTTGAGTCATCGTTGCGTTCAGTTCTAGGTTCGCTTGTTCTGCCTACTTACTTTTGTAATCTCGATGATTTAAACTTTATTCTAATAAAAGTTTGCGTAATTTTTTATTTTTAGACACAATATAATAATTGATTTGAGCTTGTCCTGGTCTATATTTTATTATCTAACTTTGATACTTGACATTGAGTGTGGTCGGACTGAAATTATATACAGTGTGACCAGTAAAATCCGCATCGTATGGAATTTTTTTTATTAATTGCTTTATTCGAAATTTGACTTTTGCATCAATTTCTGCTTCGATCGAGATAAAAATTAACCAAAAAATAGTAGTCATAGAGCCGTTTTACACACACAATAATTATTCCGAAAATTATAACAAAAATTTTCAGCAAATTTTTGCCAAAAATTCTGTGGAGATAATTTTTAAAATAAAATACCACTCTGTGTGATACGTACAAGAAATCTGAATATAATTTTGGTGATAATTTTGTCGGTGCTCATGCGCATTTTCATAACATGTGACGTTCCAGCAGGAGATATAATGACTTGCTCTGGGGATAACCTTAAAAATATCATAAATATGAAAAATTCCAAACATATATAATCCACAAACCACAAAATAAGGGATATTTTGTGCAAGAAACAATGAGTAAATATTGAGGTTTGGTTGATTATCAAACGTGCGCTGTCAATTCACAAATTTTATTCTGCGTCGATTTTCGCGCACATTTTGCATTTTAGTCATCAAAAAATTTAGTACACGTTCTATATTTTTATGCCGAAAATTTTCACCAAAATTTTCACCAAAATTTTAACAATAATTCTTTGATGTGTAAAACGGCAAATTAGTTTTATGAAAATTTTCAACATAATTATGAGATAAAATTTGGCCATAATTCTTGTACAGGGTGAGTCAACGATTGGATGAAGTAAGTTTGTGCCTTTTCGGTGAAATTAACAAAGAAACTATATTTATTGTTTGATACAGTTTATTTTTACGCAGATTTTAAAAATATTTAGGACTCTACAGGGTGAGCCAAAAAACTAGGACAGCATGAAGTTGTATTTTTTTAAATAGAACATCCTATATACGAATCGTATTCTCGATTTAGCTTATAATTTTAAATCTTTTTTGTTAAGGGTTTACTATAACAAAACTTTATAGTTTCTGAGATAATTAAGTTTAAAGAAAAAAAGTCACATTTTCAAGCATCAATTCAATCCTAAATAACGTTTTCAATTTTGTGACAAATATATTCAAATTTGGAATTTAGCAAGGCCAAGGACAAGTTAACATAACTTTTACCTAATATTTGCAATAAAAGCTACAGGGTGTTGAACACATGGGCTCAAATTTGAACAAGTTTAAATGAATAAATATATATTTTTTTTAATGGTACACCCTGTATATTTTCATGTTATTTAATAGAGTAATAAAAACCCTAAAAGTTTTGTTCAATATATCCTATACCTATTTATAATAGTTTTTGAGATATTTCAGTTTTTCTTATTTTCCATACTTTTTTACAGAAATAGTCTTCATTATCATAGTAGAAATGGCAAAAACAATGTAAAAGAACATTTTTCTGTGTGTCAAATTTATAACCGCAATCGCTTCTTTTGGTTTTTATGTAGTATAGTTTGGTTTTTGATTTATACAATAGGAGAGGCTCAAAAAAATTGCCTTCTTGCTCAAAGAATTTACAAAATGAAGTATCCTGATCGACGCCAGCCTAATACCCATACTTTTCAAAACTTAATGCAAAGATTTGATTCTTCTGGTACTGTTGATTATCCAAAACGTAAAGTGGTCAACAAACCAGTAACTAATGAAGAAAAAGAAGTACAAGTATTGTTAAATGTTCAGAAAAATCCTTATATTGGTAGCCGTCAGTTAGCAGCATTATGTGAAACATCACAATCCATCGCTAATCGTACTACCAACAAATATAGGTATCATCCATATCACATGGAATTACACCAAGAATTGCATGGACAGGATTTTGAAAGTCGTGTAAACTTTTGTCGTACAATAAATGCGGAGATTCAATTAAATCCAAATTTATTATGCAAGGTAATGTTTAGTGATGAAGCTACTTTTAGAAGTAACGGTGCCGTAAATAGACGCAACATGCATTATTATGCCACAGAAAACCCATTTTGGATCAGAGAGGTGCAACATCAAAACCACTGGTCATTAAATGTTTGGTGTGGTATTCATCATAATCGAATTATTGGACCCCACTTTTTTAATGAACCACTAAATGGCCATAGTTACCTGAACTTTCTACAAGAAGAACTACCCCAACTGCTTCAAGGTCTCGATAGGGATGAGCTCGACAGTATGTGGTTCCAGCACGATGGTGCGCCTCCGCATTACCATAGTGAAGTTCGTGCGTTTTTGGACCAACGATATCCGCAAAAATGGATTGGACGTGGGGGTTTCATTGAGTGGCCACCAAGGTCTTGCGACATCACCCCATTAGATTTCTTCCTATGGGGTTATATTAAAAATAAGGTGTATGTTAATCCACCAACAACAGTGGAAGATATGCGAAACAGGATTAGGGATACCTGTAGAACAATAACGCCACTAATTTTGTCCAGGGTCCGAGAAAATCTGCAAAAAAGACTAAATTTGTGCACTGCACAAGAGGGTCGTTTATTCGAAAACTTATTAAAAAGAAATAATTAATCTCAGTATTTAATAGGTCATTTTTTTGTTCCAATTTAGTATAAAATAAATATGTATTTGCCTTGTGGTTATTGTTGTGTTAATTTTTTCACATTATGTTTAATTAAACTATTGCCGTTGTAATATAACGAATAATGTATTTCATCATATTTAACCACATTCTGTTTGTTTCTGTAGTTTCTTTTTATTATTTTACATGGCTACTATGTTAATGAAGACTATTTCTGTAAAAAAGTATGGAAAATAAGAAAAACAGAAATATCTCAAAAACTATTATAAATAGGTATAGGATATATTGAACAAAACTTTTAGGGTTTTTATTACTCTATTAAATAACATGAAAATATGCAGGGTGTACCATTTAAAAAAAAAAGATATTTATTCATTTAAACTTGTTCAAATTTGAGCCGATGTGTTCAACACCCTGTAGCTTTTATTGCAAATATTAGGTAAAAATTATGTTAACTTGTCCTTGGCCTTGCTAAATTCCAAATTTGAATATATTTGTCGCAAAATTGAAAACGTTATTTAGGATTGAATTGATGCTTGAAAATGTGACTTTTTTTCTTTAAACTTAATTATCTCAGAAACTATAAAGTTTTGTTATAGTAAACCCTTAATAAAAAAGATTTAGAATTATAAGCTAAATCGAAAATACAATTCGTATATAGGGTGTTCTATTTAAAAAAATACAACTTTATGCTGTCCTAGTTTTTTGGCTCACCCTGTAGAGTCCTAAATATTTTTAAAATCTGCGTAAAAATAAACTGTATCAAACAATAAATATAGTTTCTTTGTTAATTTCACCGAAAAGGCACAAACCTACTTCATCCAATCGTTGACTCACCCTGTATGTGTAAAACGGCTCATAGAGCCAAGCACAAGAATTATGCGAGAACACTCTATGTACTATCGATTATTTTCTTTTAATATTTGTTTTTCCCAGTTCCACTTAACACTTTTCTTCTCAGCATATCTGGACAATATTAATGATCTTTTCAAATTAAACTGATAACAATAGATTAACCGCAAATATTGTAATGATACACTAATATTTATTCTAAAATTATTTTTCAAGCAAAGTGTTTAGAATCTCAGTCAATTTTTTTACTTGCTTTTGACATACTCGTTTACAAGATCTCGACCATTGTTTATTTTTGTGTAGACTGATCTAATTAGAGTGTAATTAGGAAAATTGCGTCAAAACTTTGATGGTTTAGCAGGTATTGACATATTTTATTGCAAAAACAAGTTGATGGGTGCGCAACACTAAAATTAATATTATTGTATTTTATCGTGTTACTACAGCGGTTCTGAAGATTCATCTGCGTTTTAAAAATCTTTTTCTGCAGTCAACAGGGATTTCAATAGCGATTTTTTGATTCGAATTAACTTAATTTAAAGCAAAGTTTGCACGGAGGGAGGGGGTGTGCTTCAGCCGTCATCTTAATAAACACAGGTCTACAAGGTACTGTTGTTGGCCTGGGGGTCATTTTCGAAGTAATTTACTGCAAGGTAATCTTATCCAAAGCCCATCATATCAGGATTTTGGGATATTTGTTATGTACTCAAAAAATGGGTTTTAGGCTATTTTCGAAGTTATGTACAGGATACACAAAAATGGTTTTGATCTTTTTTTTTAGTTGCATCATTTAATATTACTCTTACCTTTCAAAATAAACATGAGTATTGACAGTAAACCTTTGGTCCATACATTTGGAGGTTTTTTGAGTCGCTGAATAAGAAAGTGAAGTTAGAAAACTAAAATTTTCATTTCCAAGATGGCGGATTCAAAATGGCTGTTCAAAATTTTCAAAAAATAATATTGGTATCTAAAAAATTTCACTTGGAGGTTTTCGAAGTCGCTGATTACGATTTTATGTCAAAAAATAGGAATTTTTATTTGCTAAGATGGTGGATTCAAAATGGCGGATCTAAATTTGCAAAATTGGTCTCTATATAACTAGTAATCTATACTTAACATGATCGTAACTTTGAAAGAAAAAATCGCATCTTATTTTGAAGGGTTAGAGTAGTATTAAATGATGTAGCTAGAAAAAAAAATACCAAAAAAAAGTTGTGTCCTAAACATAACCTCAAAAAGAGAAAAACATTTTTCCAATACATAATTTCAAATATCTCAGAATTCTGACGTGATGGGTCAATTCTGATTCGGATTCGGAGTCTGCGAAGAAAATTACTTCGGAAATGATCTACAATTGCCCAACAACAATCATGATCCCATTTTTCTGGGTATTTTATACTACGACTAAAAGAACTATAGTTGTCATTTTAAATATTTATTATTGTAATAAATATCATTTGTGTAATCTGTCTTCAGTTATTCCAAGTACTGATTTTCATGTTTAGTGTATATCTCCGAATATAGAAGGCGTTGGTTATGATATATCGGTAATATAGGTTAAAAAGATAAAACGAATTGTAGTATATGAAAGTATCTGTTGAATTAGTCCTGTGGAATATACATACTCATAATAATATCCAACTTAAAGTTTTTTGCAAATTTTATACCAACCTTTTTTTGTGAAGTTGATTTATATATATAAAGGGTGCTTTTTATAGAGGTATAGAACTTTTAAATGGAATAAAACAGAGATGAATTTGTTAAATTGACATGAAATTTACTTTATTCGAAAGATAACCTTCTGGCATTATAATTTAAATATGACTTCTGGCATATAACCGCCTCGGCTGGCTCGGACGTAGTCTAATTTGGAGGTCCAATTTTCAATGACTTTTTCCAACATTTGTGGCCGTATATCGGCAATAACGCGGCGAATGTTGTCCTCCAAGTGACCAATCCTTTCGGGCTTATCGGCGTAGACTAGCGACTTCACATATCCCCGCAGAAAATAGTCTAGCGGCGTTAAGTCGCTCGATCTTGGAGGCCAATTCACGGGTCCGAAACGTGAAACTATGCGGGTACCAAACGTTTCCTTCAATAAATCAATTGTGGCACGAGCTGTGTGACATGTTGCGCCGTTTTGTTGAAACCACAGCTCCTGCACATCATGGTTGTTCAATTGATGAAAGAAAAAATCAGTAATCATGGCTCTATAGCGGTCACCATTGACTGTAACGTTCTGACCAGCATCGTTTTTAAAGAAGTACGGACCAATGGTTCCACCAGCCCATAAAGCACACCAGTCACTTTTTCTGGATGTAACGGTGTCTCAACATACACTTGAGGATTATCATCACTCCAAATACGGCAGTTTTGTTTATTGACGTATCCATTCAAACAAAAGTGAGCTTCATCGCTAAACAAAATTCGCTTATGAAAATCGGGATCAACGGCAATCTTGTTTTGGGCCCATTCACTACGCCTTGCTAGGTGGCTTCAATTCTTGCACGAGTTGGATTTTGTAAGCACGCAAACCAAAATCTTTCCGCAAAATCTTCCATAAAGTGAATGAACACATATCCAATTCCTGTGCACGATGGCGGATAGACTGATTCAGGTCTTTCTCTACGCTACGCTCTACAGCAGCAATGACTTCTTCTATACGCACTGTACGACGTCTCTGTGGATGCGTATTATCTTTTAGAGTAAACGTGGTGCGAAAACGTTCCATAGTTAATCGAATTAATTGCTCTGATGGACGATTATGTTGACCGTAAAATGGACGTAGTGCGCGATACGTATTTCGAACAGAACCACGATTTTCAAAATAAATTTGCACAATTTGGAAGCGTTGTTCAGGCGTCAGTCTATTCATGTTGAAATGCCAAACCAAACTAAACATAAATCACTTGACAGCTGACAAAATGGCCGCCAGTTAAAAAAGTGTTGCCAACTTAAAGTTCTATATCTCTATAAAAAAAACACCCTTTATAATTTTTTTTACATACGTCAAACTTTAATCGTGAGACCTATAACAGGAAAAATGTGGCATTTTTAAATATCCAGGACACGAGTTTATGCTGATAAGGTGAAGTACAAGTACTTAAAATAAATTTAATATCAATGGCTTCCCAGAAATTGAGACACATATCTAAGAACATAAAAGTGAATTGCCTGGCACAGTGTGGAGCGAATTTGTTTGCAACAAATAACGCGATAAACGGAAACACGTCAAAATTTTATTGACCAAAATGTAAACACGTATGTGTAAACGTGCTAAATAGATAGGATATTTACCTTTTTTCGGCAATTGGGTATCTTACTAAGGTGACTTTAGAAAAAATGTGGGTATATCATAACTCTTCTCGGAATCTTCATCGATTAGCGTCAACCGGGGAAAAATTATTTATTATTTTTATGAATTGTGTTAAAAACAACTATTTTATCTTTAAAGTAAAATTCTAAAAACGGATTCCGGTCGATTACCAACGTCAGGAAATAAATACATTTGCCAAGTAGAACTTAATAATTATATTGGAAACGATTTATAAAAATCTTTGGAGGAAAATTAATATCACAATATTGTGCTGACATTTGTTCATCTGAATCTGGAAAGCGAGGAGGGTGAGTTAGGCTCCCCAGTACTTAAGTCTCATTAGATCCATTATGGCCAAAGTGGGCCAGTACTCACCTAACTTAAATCCTCTTTAATGAAAGAGCGGAACTGCCGCACATAACAGTTTTTCAACCCCGACATACCAGAGTGTTATATCAATGTTTTCTTAGGCGACAGTGTCCTGTGCTAATCCTTGTGATCAATTGCAGTTTTCCTCTGGAGCTCAGTGTTCTTAGAATGAGTAAACACTGTCTGTTTCCAAAATATTAGAATAAAACAGGAATTTCTTTAGTCATAGTTGGCTATCTTAAGACCAAAACAACAATGTTTGTTTTCAGGGATCATCAAAAAGTATTTCTTTCCAAAATAATATTAGAATAAGGCTTTAGGCTCCATGTCCATTGCGATCTTCCATCATAGTTTTTTTTAGCAAAAGAACATTTTGCTTTTCTTAAAAGAAATCACATTGGAACTACATAAATAAATTGCGCCTCGTTTGTAATCCATACGCAGTTGTAAGCTTTCAAAGCGTGGTTTTTCGGTCAGCATTGATTACAATCTTATTTTGATGGTTTAATTGATTAAATGCTGAAGGCTTGTTGTATTGTTTGTTTATCTGTTAGATACTTTAATAAGGTTCAGATGCCCGTTCACTAGTTTGTTCTCTGGATAAAGGTCTTCAGGAAAGTGTCTCCAGGAAATTAGTGCTTCGCAATTTAAAGTAATGTGTGAGGCTGTTCCATCCTCTCAGTCGCTTATTCTAGATAATGTTCTTTTTTATATATGCCCGTTGGGTGTCGGTGTTTTCTTTTGTGTAACCTTGTAGTATTTTGCCATATCAATAAGGTTTTAAAAACAATCCCAGGACTGTTAAGATTTTTCCTGTATCCTCTTGAAAACAGGTATAATTGCATGTATTTTCGTCTGGAATGCAGTAGTGTGGTACCCCAGTGCCTCACTTATGCTAATCTTGGGGTTGGCGGTGTGTATTTCGATTCATGTACCATGATTATAGACTCATCTATAAACTAGAAATTTCTTAGTCAACCTTGTATTTGATTAGATCCAGCCTTTAAGCAATTCTGGATAATGTATGGTCTGCTGAAGTTGTAGTTTTTTGGCATTGTATCATTACTCATCTCCAGTAATGTCTTTGTGATTAGGCTTTTAATGCTAGTGTGTCTGAAAGCAGGCCCAGTCCTTCAGACTTTGTTTTGTTCCATCGTCTCTGCCTCCATCCTCACCTCATCCTTGATTATTACATCCAGAAAGACTTAATAGTGTTTGCATGGCTGCTGTCGAGGTACTTCTTATAGTTCCCATAATGCATAGACAAACTAGTATCTGGAATTTAGAGAATTTCAGAGTGGCCTATCTCTGAGTGGATTTGTCTACCATACCACCAAATCATAGGTTATCATAGGTATCACCACTACTGTGTACAACCAACGTAATTTTAATCCGGAACTCTCTTTTTGATCGCATAACGGTCACCACAATTTTATGCCAGTATGAGTTCCAGGTAAGCTTTGCATTCAGGGTTAATCCCAATTCCTTGACTGCCTGGCTAATCTGCAAATGAATATCAAGGAAAATTGGTAGTTTAACTCGCCAAGCTTTTTCCTTTAGGGAAGGGTGTAAATATGGTTTTTCCAGAATTTATCCTAACGTGTTCCTTTATACACCACTACAGGCAGAGCTCTCTTCCAATAATATTTTGCCATGCTTTCTTTCCCACCATGTATAACGTATAACTAGACCATGGGTGTAATAGCCTTATTAGCAAAAAAGAAAAACTTATTATTGATGTCCATTATAGTATAAAACCATAGACATATAAAAAATACACCACTGGTCCCAGTATACTGACTTGCACTTGGTGTGAGAGAGATCGAAACATTTAAGGATATAGTGTTTCCCTCTCTAAAGCAGCGGCCTAAGCGGCTCGTACATTTACCAAACACCCCTCACGAGAATGAGCAGTCTTCAGCATGTGTACGCGACACTTAACCCCGCCCCTTTAGAAAGAGAAAGACTATATCCTTAAATATCTGCGCCTCATTCACATCAAGCGTAAGTCGGTACCGTGAGATCACGACCTATTCTTTCTATATCTAAGGATAAAACACGCTCGGTGGAAATCCATTTTTGAAATGAGAATTATGCTTGTATTCTGGTGTTTTAAAAAACACCTTGGTAACGCGTTACCAGCAAGCAGTGAAAATCCGCCAAGTTAAAAAATCGTAGTTATTATTTCATGTTCTAAGAACAAATTAACACTATTTGTTTCCAGGAATTGGTATTTTAGTCACAGGAAACTCATTTAGAATTTTTTATTATTCAAGCAAAATGTTATATATCAAAGTCACCTCGCCTTTCTGTGTATTGTGAGATTGTGCGATTTAAGAGCACTTAATCCATATATACAAACTGAAACTTAACATAATTAACCTTATATCATGATATTTTAAAATATAGGTAATCCATCTTTGACCTATTGTCTAAAATTAATCAAGGTTACCCTAATTTTTTGGGTCCTGATTAATTTTGAAAGGTTGCTTGTTTTTATAAAGGACAATTGTATTGTATAATAAATGAAAAAAGAATTAATTTTGAACAGACACAGTGTGTACATCTGTAAAGACCGACAATCAAGGAGAAATTTTTAAAATTATTTAAATGTATTTATTTTCCCTCCCTACGTTTCTAAAAAAAAATAACATACCACTTAATATAACCGTTATCGTAATTTAAAAACTGGACGTTGCCGTTAAGCTGCGTATCGACTTCGCACGGTTACCGCGCACGGCATGTTAATGCAGGGTTGCCAGATGATTTTATTTTATTTCCCTAGATTTTTGACAAAAATTACCTAGATTTCCCTAGGCAAGTTCACTGAAATCTCCAATTTACAATATTCTAATGCTCTTTTTTACGATAGAATTCTAATCTATTTTACATTTCTTCTCTTTTCTTTACCCCTACGAATTCGGCGCGGTATTTGAAATTAACGAATTGACGCTCTACATATGACATCGCCGCAATGTGATTGATCGCTTTTACGTCCGTACGTGCATTATAGTTTTAATAATTTATTGGTTTATTTTTTAAGTTTATTTATTTACAAATAATAAATCTAAACTTTAAAAAATCGCTAACCTATTCTAAAACCAAATAAAGAAAGCATTTTTTTAAATAAATGATGAATTTCCGGGCTAATACAGAGATTAAAACAATTGCTTGACTTTAACAAACTTTTAGTATGCAAAATGCCACACAATGTGTCCGGCAACTTTGCGTATTTTTTTTACCAAAATTGCATAATACATAAAGCGGTCAGGAATTCCCCGGTATTTTACAGACTAAAAGCCAGGGAGCATGGGAAATCACCGAAATTTCTTAACACATATACAATTGAGTTCAAGATTTGTAAGCTGTTTTATATATCAACGCGTAAAAAAGAAACATTATTTATTGGTTTTTATATAATAATTAGAGAAATTGTATGTTATTCAAAGATTCCCCAAAATCAACATATGGTTCCCTTTTTCCCCCTACAAGTCGCAAAATTCCCTAGATTTAAGGATATTTTCTTAGGTCTGGCAACCCTGTGTTAGTGTATGCTGCTGCGAAAAATGTATATCTATTTGCCGTGCGCGGTCATAGGAAGATTGCTTAGGTCGAACAACTCCAAGCGAGCCAACTCCTATCTGTTTTTAGTGCGCATCAAAGTAAATTGTGAACGACTTGTTTACTATTCTTTGATCGATCCATCACTACATTTATATCGTCAGTTTCAAGCGCGCTTCAAGTAAAGCACCTATACGCTTAGAAATGACGGATTAAATGGACGACATTATATTTAAAGCTGGCTTGGGTTTGTTAAGCCCAGCCAGAAAGAATTTAAGGTTGACTTAACCCAAGCGCGCTTCGAGTGTGAAATAAACACTTCAAGGACGCTTGAAATCAGTTGTTAAACAGCAGAACGATTATGTTATGCGTCAAATGTGCGTTAGTATATTATTTTGAATTATTTGTAATTTTTAAGAACACCCAAGTCAAAGGCTAAATGCAGAATAAAACAATCTACACCTCAAAATAGTCAACAATTGTTTTTTAAATGAAAAATTATCAAAATAAATCGTTATTTTGAGGTTAGATCCGAAAAAAGCACCTGCGAATAAAGTTTTGTAAAAATGAATCGAACCTGGAATGAATTCTATCATATAACGCTTGGATTTCAAGTAAGATTTGAAACGGCTTCGGTTTGAAGCTCGCTTGAAAAACATCGGTTTAAACGAAGTCCATATTCATGCCTTCGTGTTGTCAATATTTCTGTATTAATAACGAAACCTATCTTACTATACGTTTCTTTTATCCACCATCTATGATTTTGTTTATTTTTCCCTGTCTTTTAAGAATGCTGTTAATCAAAGTAAAAACAACAGCACCACGTATTTTCTCCGTTTTTACTTCTTCATAAAATAAAATCTAGCAGGGTTAGTCAAATTTGAGAACAATTCTCGCGTAACAGCTACGCAACGCAGCCGCGAGAGATTAAGGCTGTATTCTTTTGAGTAATTATCAATTGATGAAAGTGAAAAAAGTGTAACTTATAACTTCATATTCTTCTGAATATGCATTTACTTGTCATTAGGTCGAAGTGATCATGATTACTTCAACAACTTCATACAACTGAGAGTGATAATGACTCAAAAGAATAGCCCTTAATACTCAGCTTTAGACTCCATGGCAGCGCACGCAGCAATAAAGAACAATGTGCTCTTCGAACATACCCCTGTAAAATTAGCATAAGGTCAGAACTAGGGCACGGTTGTCAAAAAAAGCCTCTCCCCCACCGACCATTAACAGCTTTCAAACAAATCTATTGTTTTTTAAATCTATAGGATACGATCGAAGAATGTGCTACATTTTTTTAGTACAAAATGCACTCTTCACTAGTTATTCAGGAGCGATTTTAGGAATATAATGTTCAGGATTTGTAGTTCCCAGCAAAATTCCTAGACATTGACTCTATTGGAAATCAATGGGGAGAAGTAGATCAGAATATTCATACACAAATGTTTCCAAATAAACAATCGTTGGTAAATACGATCAACAAAGTTTGAACAAATCTTCCTGAAAATATTGTTTACACTTTGATTGCCCAATACCGCGATGTCGTTAAGCAATAAATAACAATGGATATTCAATTAACTATAAACCTAATAATTCGTGCTACTGCATATTCTTAGGTGTGTTTAATGTTTTTTGTTGTAATACGTAAAACAAAAACATTATTAATACCTTTTTTGCTAATTTCTAAAATTTTAAACATTTATCAACTTCAATTTTATTTAAAGTTTACCAAGAAATTTTGGAATATTACTAAAATTATGAGGATCACAAGTTTATAATTTATTTTTTTATTCAGATCAACAAAAACACTTTGTTGCTCTACTTTTGTTCAGTAGTGTAGCTTCCTAGTGCACAGATTTAAAGCAAATTCCTATGAACTTGTAAAAGAACTCATACGTAATAAAATAGAAGTAGAAAACGTTGTATTGTAATTAACCGTCGCGTGAGAACTAAAACCTCGCTAATAACTAATTTTCGAGAAATGATCGTGACTTTACAATTAAACAAGAAAGTAATTGCTAGCCTTTTACAATCAAAACACACGTAGAGTAGTATATATTTAATATTTAATTTTAAGAAGACCTTTTAAAGTGAACAAAATATGCATCGCAAGAACCAGATATATTTTTCTCTTTATACGTCAAATATTTGGCCGTCAAATGATTAGAAGGTATAGGTAGGTTAATATTTACAATAGTGGGGGTTTATTTTCTTTAATGTCGTCTGACGTCTCATCTCCTTCTTCACATATTTGTTACAGTTCCGACTTTTGATAGTTTCTATGGACGTTACTTATCTATTTGGCTTTTCCCTCTAAAATAATTTAAAATAGTATATAGTACCAGTTTTCTTTACCCAAATATCTATTATATGGCACTTTCAAATATTAAGCCATGGAGAAGTTCTACTTTCTCTCAAAAGAATCGAGCCTAAACACTATAAATTATAGCCTATAATAATGTAGAAAATAATTCTTCTTCTTCGGAGGTTGATATCACCCTTCCTATTCTTCAAACGATTATAATTTCTGCGTCTATTGTTTAATAGTCCAACTTTCCAGTCCATATTGCAGCACTGAAAACACATAACACCTTAGTGCTCTCACTCTTAGTTATAGTGTGAAGTCTCTGTTACTGTTTTTAATTTTATAAATGCATTTCTTGCCATTTCTTTTTTCGTCCTTATTTTTATGGTTTTTGTATTTTTGTACTCTTTCTAGTTGTGTACCTCGCAAATTTATAATTGACTGTATGTTTGCTTTCCTTGTTGTTACCATATATTTAGTCTTTTTATTACCACCCTTTTTTTAACGTATTTTTTTGTCTGCCTGTTTGTTTTGTTGTGAGTAATGAAATAAATAGAAATAGACTGAAGTATAAAATCATGTTTGTCTGTCTGTTCGATACAAATTTTACATTCGATTTTAAACTAAGTTCTCGATGGGCTACACACTTGAAACTCTATAACTCAGAACTGGATAGTAATATAATATCAGCTCTCTTTCTTGTCCGTCTTTTTCTTTATTTGTCTGTGCAGTACAAATTTTGCAATCGATGTTAAACTGAAGACTAAAAAGCAGAAAATAATTATTTAAATTAAAAGAAAATTAATATACCATTTTTCAAGATGAACTAAAAACTATAAAATAATTTCTCCTAGCCTCATACAGATTTATAATCCCTATACCCATTGTCCTGACAATTTGTGATTCTGAATTTTTAATAGTTATTGTGTCCAGTACCAGGTCCATACACTCCTATTCCAGTTCCCTCCGTTATTTTGGAGCCATCTGTATAGCATTTGGTGGAATTCTTGTTAATTTTTTCAATGGTATTTCTGTCCCATTCACTTTTGCAACTAAACTTTTTATTGAAGTTTTTCACAAAAT
Organism: Diaprepes abbreviatus; assembly: GCA_034092305.1. Taxonomy (NCBI): domain Eukaryota; kingdom Metazoa; phylum Arthropoda; class Insecta; order Coleoptera; family Curculionidae; genus Diaprepes; species Diaprepes abbreviatus. The sequence continues at coordinate 10,237,310 of JASJET010000129.1, forward strand.
TGAACTTATTTTTCATTTTATCTTGGAGCATGTTCCAGATTTGTTGATATCTGGATAAGAGGTTGGGTCTTTGTTTTATGACTTCATCTCTCATCGCCCTATATATTGTTCTCTTCGCCATACTCTCCATAAATATATGTAGAGGTGTAAGGTTTACGACTACCTTCGTTGCTGCAGTCTTTGAACTTTGGAGAGAACTTTTGGGCTTGTACTCCAGCTTTTTCCCTCTAAGTTTCCACAGAGCATCAAGGCTTTTATGGAAGTTTATTTTCTAAGGTAAGGGCCAGATATTTAACCTCTGATTTCTACCCAATAATGTTCCCATTCATTTTGATGACTCCGATTGAGGTTTCTTTTCCCTATAAAGGCTACTAAGGTTGTTTTGGTGAGATTGACATTTAGTCCGATCACCTGGCACCATTCTTTAATGTGTTAAAGTTAAAAGTATTCTCATAGCTACTAAAAATTCACAATAGTAGTTAAGAAATAAGTGTCCCCTCCCCCGCGTGCGCAGTAGTAGATCATTGATTATGACTTTGAAGTCGACCTGAGTTTGATCTTGGTTTTGACCTTGATAGTTTTTAATAATGTTGGATGACCTTGTAATGAGTCTGACCTTGCAAATTATTGTATAAAACTGCTTGAGCCTGTCTACATTCATTTAGTGTGAAATGTCAGATATATTTGCTTATAATAAAGGCAGATATATTTGCTTATAATAAACGTAACAGGTAAGTTCAACTGTAGTTCCTTGTCGCACTGATATCGCTCTGGCAGCTTATCCCAAATTTGTTGCAAACTGAGTGAATCGACGTAACTTCTCAAGTATTTGAGAAAGAAAAACGCTAGATCCTTTTCGTCCAAATCACACACAAACTTTTTAAATTACTTTGGTATAAACAAATTACTCTGCCTACTTGCTCTATAATTTTATTTTAATATATTTCTGTATCTGGCATTTCACACTGAATAAATGTAAGCAGGCTCAAGTAGTTTTATAGATAATTTGCAAGGTGAAGGTCATCCCACATTATTAACAACTATCAAGGTCAAAGTCAAGATCATACTCAGGTCGACTTCAAAGCCACAACTCATTGACCTTGGAAAAATTTTACCTTAAAAGTTCGGCCTTGAAAGCAATTTGATCTTGGGGAATTTGTCCTTGACCTTGACCTTGCACACGTGCGCGTGTGCTATCAAGGTCGCCGCTACTACGCATGCGAAGGAGGAGACGCTTATTTGTTATCTACTCACAATCACAAAGTTTCAGGACAATGTAATGTGTATGGGTTTAGACATCTGTATGGGATTATGAATCTATATGGGGCTAGGAGAAATTATTTTGTACTGTTTTAGAAACATGATGTATTAAAAAAATTTATTTAAATAATTATTTGTATTCTTTAATCCGTGTTATTCACAAAAAAAATGCTTGTTCTATTTAAGAGTCCTTAGAGTTTTTCTGCTTGCAATAATCACTCTCTAATCTGCAAAGCTTATATTGTTTAAAGTTTTTCTGTTTAATATTCCTTCCCTCATTTGGCGATAGTAATGCTTCTTCAAAAATGTATTCTTTGTTGAAGAGCTAGGGACTCATAATACCTGTTTGTCTCATTTCTCACTGTATTTCAATATCTGTACTGGGTTCATTCTTTGTTACTCTGGGTGCGCACAATTCCAGAAATATTTATTACTGCTTTTAAGCCTCTGTTGTCTGCGTTTTTCGTTTGCAGAATTTCAACTAGTTTTTCGTGGCTTACCTAACCGAAAGCTTTTTCGAAATCAAATTAACAACATGTATATCAATATTCCTATCCATACACCTTCGGGCCAGTAGTTTAAGCACAAACAACTCTTCTTTGGTGGCTAGTCCATTTCTGAATCCAAATTGACTATCATCTATTTCTTCTTCTAGTTTTAGCTACACTACAGCTTGGCGATTATTAAAGAAAACATGATCTTATTTCTTAATAGAATTAAAGTTTTCTACCTTCTACAATTGACATAAAAGTACTTGTGATTACCGAACCTATTTATGACTAGTCATATTACATGTTGAGTTGATTCCTTTTTAATAATTTAAGCTCCATTTAAAGCAATGATTGGTAGTGCTAATTTGCACGTTAATAATTTAACTCTGGCTTAGCTAAGTTGAATTTACAGTGTGAACTATCCGCTAAAACAGGTTTTAAGCGTTACGAGGCAATTACAAATTATTCACGTAGTAAATTCAATTCTTCTTTATGGCGGTGTTTCCAAGTTCATTATCCTTAATTCTCTCTCCATCTAAAAATAGCTATTTTACTAACATATTTTGAGACACTCTTATAGCTTATTTGCTAATAATCAAATTTTTATGAAATATTAGTAACCTAAAAGAAACCTGAACGATATACCTGCACAAATTTAATTCATTCCATAGACGTATAGAGCAAGTTAAGAAATATTTCTCATATTTTTGTAAAAATCATATTAGTTGCCAAAAATGTCAGTTAAAATCATATTTTACCATAATTAAAAAATGTATTATTAGTTTTTTACATTAACCTTATTTAATTGACATAAGCACACCACTGACTATAACCAAAGATTAATACTATTAAACTAATAATATGCTATAAGAGAGCACATACGTTTAAAATGTGTTCTTATTTTTAAGTCTCTTCGAGTTATTTGCAATTATTTCTTGTTGAAAAGGTTATATACAAGGTGTCTGAAAATAATATTAGGAAACTTACAAAGTAGGTAAAGTAAGTCATTCAAAAAAAAATGTGAAATCTCAATGTTTTTCTCGTTATATGTAATTTACTATGTTTTTAGTTCATATTTGATTGGTTTCTTGATGGATCAAGTTGATATTGGGTAATAACCATTTCCTGATCTATTACCAGAGGATCTTCTTCTTCTTCTAAGTAGAACCAAGTTCTGTTATCTACACAATGCCTCATCGATCCTCGTTTGAGGTCGAAATCCAGCTGTCTCTCCATCTTTTGGGGGGCCGTCCAGGCGGCCGTTTGGTGTTTGGTTTCTCTGTCATCACGGTTTTTGCTAGTCTGTCATTGTCCATTCGTTCCACGTGATCTCTCCACTGCCTACGACGGTTTCGAACCCACTTCACAACTTCCCCCACTCCGCTGTCCTCGCGTATTTTTGCGTTTCTTATTCTATCTCTTAAACTTGTTCCCGTGATCATTCTCAGCGTTTTCATTTCTGTGGTTCTCATAATTTGTTTTGTCTTTGTGGTTTCATTTCTTGTTTCTGCGCCGTAGGTCAGTATCGGTCTTACACAGACCTTGTAAATTCTTGCTTTGCTCTCAACCGTTATATGTTTATTGTTCCAGATTATATCTCTTAATTAGCCTGATATCATGGCCGCTTTGTTGGCCTGTGTGCGTACTTCTTCCGTTACTGCCCTGTTACTTGTTATATGTGCTCCTAGGTATTTAAACTTCCCAACCTGTTCGATATGTTTGTCATCAACCATTAGTTTGCATCTTACCGGTTCTTTTGCTATTACCATTGCTTTGGTTTTCTCCACAGATATCTTCATATTATACTGTTTGGCTGTTCGATTGAGATGGAAAAGCATTCTTTGTAAGTTGTCCTCGCTATCTGCTGTCAAGGCAACATCGTCTGCAAAGCATATAATCTGAACGGTGTTGTGTCCCATTGGGTACCCAATATTTGTGCTTTTTACCTCTTACCAGAGGATATTTTACCTAAAAAATCCAAGTTTATTTCTTTCATAACTTTTTTATTTTGACACGTATGATCAAAATATAGATGCCATTTAGACGATAGTGTTCGGAAAGTTTTGATTTACAAGGGCGGCATCGTCTGATGTCAAGTTAGGGAAACAGTTTTATGTGGATGAGTCTTGATATCAACCTGATTTAACCAAAAATTAATTAAATATAAATTAGAACAGAATGAATTACATATAATCAGGAAACCCTCGAAATTTTACCATTTATTAATATGACAACCTGTTATTTCTGGACACCTTGCGTATGTACTTTCAACATTAATATAATTTGGTAAAAGTGAATGTACAGATATGACAGAACGATAATCAAACTTCCAATGAAAAACTTCGTTTTCTGTTAAAAAAAAACATAGAACAGTTCACGTATGTGTCGAATGCCCATTCTGATAGAGTTCCGTAGGAGTTAATGACGTTATTAGTTGTTTTTTTTTAAATTTGAATGCAGGTCTGTCTTCTAGTTAATTGAAAGCATGGACCTGCAAAATTTTATCGCAAAAAGTGGCCGATATAAAGAATGTAGTAAATATTAAATTAACAAATCAAATACAAAATGATGGAAAATTTTGGGCTAACAATTACAGCGCAATCAAGCCTTACAGAAGTGCGAGAACAAACCCGGCGCCTCTATATCAAGAAGCCCCGTACGATCAGCAACCCTTTTAACACAACACTGCCTTGATCGGCGCATTCACCAATTTTTTTCAAAGATAAAGCTCATTATCGGGACACTGCTCGTTGGAATAGTTGGGTTTATGTTAGTCTATACGCAGAGACATGACACTATAAGAGTTCCTACGGAACCCTAAAAATTAGCTAATTATATCTTTAAAAAAATCGTTTTTTCCTCTAAAATTCACAAAAATCGATTTATTAAAAAGATAAAAGTTGCAGCACATTTTGCAACAAATTTTTGAACAGTCACCTTAATTACCGCCATTAACAATTTTCAGTGATGATAATAACACCCATCGAAATTAAAAATTAGTTTACCTACATCGTGAAACCGATCGACAAACACCTAAAAACTTTTAAACGAGGCTAACCGGGCGAGAGTGATTAAAAAATTATTATGAAACAAAGAACGTCAAAATTACATCGGACAACCCGTTATCCATTATCCGAACTTGTGTTTAATGAAAGTTGATGAAAGAAAATAAATAACTATGGCGTTAAGTGCAACAGACAATGTAAATAAAAGAAATAAACCTGGTGGGGTGTTCCCCAGAATCGAAGAAAGGAAAAAAAAATTACCTCAGGAAAAATTGAATCTCGAAGGACTGAAATACATTGATGATGTGCCGGAGGAAAACAATAACAAGGATAGAGTCGTGGAAACTGACATTGATGGAGAGTAAGTTAAATGATATTTATGTTGAGTTTTATTATAATAATATTTAAGGTGTGATTTTCCCATAGGATCATTAGGGTAGGTTTAGGGTGCGAATCTGAGGGGTCGCATCACCCCCTATATATTTATAAAGTTTTGGCTTGACTTTAATAAGTTATAAAACAAAAACAAAATAAGGTTTAAAAATATAATGACATTTATCTCGGTAAAATTGGTAAAATTACTTACCCGTAATAACATGCTCTGGATGCCCCCTTTTTTTGTAGTTTAAATGCTGTCATAGAAATGTAACTATTTTTATACTTATTTTTGCCATTATGCAACTTTAATAATTTATTGTGCAGAACTTTTTGTTTTTTTTTTGTGAGTTTTAGAATAAAACTTTTTCTATAATTACTAATTTTACTGACTCTTTTTCGTTTTGGATTCAAAATTTATTGGAGGAAATGTCTTGGAATAGTTTCACAGCTCTTTTTAAACTTAAAACAAAAATATTTTTGATACCTGTTGCATTAAAAAATAAATGCTTTTCGTTTAATCAAAATAGTTTTGTAGTTCTAATTAACAAATCAAAAAATAATAAATAAATAAAAATATGTAAATAATAAACCCTCGGAATACGGGACAAAGTGGACAGTTGGTAGGGCGGCGACGCACCTAAATGTAAATAAAAAAAAACTGTCTAAAACCTATGACAATTTTGAGCTTTGGCCATATTTTTTAATAATTTTCACCAGTGTGCAACGGCTTTTTTAAAGAAATCTTCTTTATATTAATAAAATTTTTACAAAAATTAAGGAGGGTTTTTTTGGTAATATATCATTCTTATCTTCATCTTATCAAAATTGATGAAAGTACAGTTGGTTCCAAGAAAACATAAAAAGTACCAAAAATAATGTTTTCACTAAAACCTTATACATTATCAGATTGTTATAAACATATTTACCCTTTGAACTGTTAGCAATTCTGTAAAAATGAGATAAAATACCGACTTAACAAAATGGTCTTAACATTTAGTTTTGTTCTCCACACCCAGTGAGAGAGATAGCATGATCCCGTATTCACCCTCGCATTAGTGTATGCTCGAAGATAAGAAATTAACTTGTCTTTTTTTTTATTAAAAATTGGCATTTGTTACTGCATAACTAAGATTCATGGAAAATCATTGACCTTGTTTCTTACGCAGTATTCTGATCCGATCGAACCGATCCGATGTAGTTATATACATTTAAAATCCACATAATAAATAATTCTGACTGAAGTTTCTATCGGATACAACATGCAACTACTAGTTGAAATGTTTCATCGGATAGAATCTTCAATTAGAACTGTTTATTTCGTAAATTTCAAGTGGATATCGCTACATCAAATCAGTCCTATTATGCCGCGTCCGCACGCTTGCCAAACCTCAACAAGCGCCCACAAATTCAAACGTGTGGATAGAGTGTTTGCCTTGGTTTGTGAAGGTTTGCAAGCGCTTGTAGCCGTTTCGATCGAGTGTCGGTTTTTTGACACAAATCAAAGGGAATTTGCCGCAAGCGCTTGCGACGCATTCACACGTTTGTGCGCGCTCAGTTTAGTGAAGTACTGGAAAAAAGTAATTTCGTAATTACCTGGTACGGTTTTTATGAATTTGTAACATCCACCATCTTCTTTGCCGTACTTTTCGTTTCTTTTTATTTCTTTTATTGTTTTTATAGTAAAAATAACTCAAGGCAAATGTTATAGCCGATACGAGCTCAACGTCCGCCATGCTTGCCTCCCGGAATAAAAAAGGTTAGAGAAAAGTCACAACCCTGTATTTTGGAAGCAACACGAGCCATCTATGAATGAACTCGGGTATTTTGATCGAAACACGACATCTATGAGTGGACCGGGATTGCCGGTACAAGAAAGAGTTATCTGTTTTACCGGCCGGGATGAACAATGACTGAGCGGCAGCGGGAAAATTTGAAATATTCTATGGTGACAGGGTAAAAACTGTTTGATCATAAATCTTTTTAATTTTTTTCAGAATAATACATATTAATTAATTCTGAATACTAACAGAAAAACTTTAGAACTGAAATGAGATGAGTACTTGGTCATTTTGATATACATTTGAAGATTTTTCTGCTACTATCCATTATTTATAGATGTATTATCCTGAAAAAAAAATTAAAAAGATTTATTACAAACAGTTTTTACCCTGTCACCGCTGATTTGCTGTCTTGCTTTTCAAATAAAGCAAAATATGAATATAGTAAGGCTATAAAATACAGAAAATATATTTTATTGTTTATTTACTATATAAATGAAACAATATAATTAATAAAAATAAATATTTTATAATGATCCATTAATTAAGTTAAAGCCACTTGGGTGGAGGACAGCCGAAAATTCAAGGCAGCCAAAATAGTATATCTGAAAAGGAAAATCATATGTTAGTTTTAGTCATGGCTATGTAATAAGTTATAATACTCAAAATTTAAATATCGATGATTTGTAAATTTATTAGCAACTGCTACACCTGTTAAGGATATCAGATTAAAAAATAATTTAACTTAATATAAGTTACGATCACCATAATGGTCTCCAGTTTATCAAGATGTAAAAAAATTCTGCAAATTACCACAATGTAGGTTATATTGTGGATATTTTTTTTTTAATTTTCACTACTATCTATACGTCAGAGTGTCTATGGACATAAATTTCTGTAAAGTGCTTCAAATTTGGTTACATATTTTATTTACCAACCTTCAAGAGCTTTAACATATACTTATACAATTATTTTTCCAGGAACTCGTGGACTCTCAGTTGTTGCCTGTCTACTTTAAAATTGTAGTTTCTATAATAGATAAATATACAAAAACATTTACAGGGCATTTTTTTGGGGCTAAAAGTAACGGCGCATCATTTTAGAATACAAAATAATAGCAGAAAATATAGCCAATGAGAAAATCAGAAATAACACTTCATTATTAGTACGCATTTTTAAGTTGTTTAGTTAATACCAGTCTGGAAGTTAAATAGTCACTAGCTGCTGTTTTATTTCATCTACAAAAATATTACTAAAAATTATTTGAATGGTTTAATAAAGTACCTACATATATTCTAATATGAACACAACTACTATATGTAAACCATTAACTAAATCCTCTGCATAAATAGCACAAAACAAAATAAATTAATACACTACGAGCCCTGTAATGGCCTTCCTAATTTAATAAAGATGTTGAACTCATAATAATCTGGAGAAACAAAAACATATTTTTTTCCATTAATTTTTTTAAATATGTCTAAACCCATGGAGATAATACCAAACTCACTTATTTGGAATTAGATAAAAATTCAAACAGAAGTTTTATAAGCTAGGTGTTTCAATATTTTAATTTATTTATTTAAGGAAATGAGAGAGATAATCAATCATATAATAAACAAACCTAGCAGGGATATTTTTGGACTCAGTATAAATCTATTAAACTTAATAAAATACTTAATTATAATTGCTCTGTCTGGGCTGGGCTTTTTATTTTATCTATTGACAAACGTAAGAGTTGTAAAACATAGTAACTGATTGAATAAATTAACTTTATCCTACTAAGTATATAGTAACACATAAAACAAGAAATTAAATTAAATTTTGCATTTAATTTAAATGGACAACAATATTACCTTTAATTCGATATAGGCATTTTATAATGTATCATATTAATGCAAAAATGTATGCAAATGGGATGATAGTTATGAAATGCAAGTTGTGTATTTGTAAGCATGATAAAAATACTAGGACGAAATTTATCAAAAAGATTTATAAAAAATACTTACAATACTGGCCTCCAACTATATGTAAAAATTTCGGTCAGGTTAGGGTCATAAATAAATGGGCTGCTACGTCTTCTAAAACAAAATGTAAGCTATTCAAGAAAACTTGGAGAAAAGGTGCATTTAACTTAAACTAAAATGGAAAGTTAGTAAAAGAAACAAATATTACCTTTGATTTAATATCAGCATTTTATAATTATGTATGGTATAAATGCTGAACTATGTACAAATATGATAACAAGGTTAGAAAATTGAAGATGTGTATTTGTAAATATGATAAACCAAGACAAAAATGTTATCACGTAATTACAAAGAAAATTTCCAAACTGTACTTACAATAGTTTTCTGTAACCATCCGGAAATATGTGGGTCCAGTTCGGGAGATGAAAAAATGGGCTGCAGCGTCTTCTAAAACAAAATGCCAATTTTATTCAAAATCATGTTTGGATGTATTCCAGAAAGGGTATATTAAACTTACCCTGAAGTGAATTGAAAAAAAAATAAACCAAACACACGAAAACGTAGCCAAAATATACGAAAACCAACTTTGTTATTTCGACCACGCGAAAAAGCCAGAAACAATAATGGCGTCCGGCGTGGCCCGGCGTCTAAACTGGGGATGACGTCGTCGAACTGGGGTGACGTAGAGTCACGTGGTTGAAAAATTCACTTGTCTCTAGCTGGGCGCCCAAATAATTTAAATTCTTTTGTTTTTGATGTTGCCGTTTTTAGCATCTTACTGACATGGCCCTGGCTTGCCTGTACAGAACACACTAACTCACTCGCAAGCGTGTGGATGGCGCTGTTTGATTCCCTTAACGTTTGTGGAGGTTTGGAGTTTGCGGCAAGTGGCAAGCGTGCGGACGCGGCATTAGATCAGCATGCTGCGTTAGAAACGACCTCATTGACCTTATTTCTAACATAGAATTCGGATTCGATCGAACGTAATAAACGGTTCCGATATCGACCCCAAGCCAAATTTCAACGTCTATCCAATGGAACATGTCTTTCCACGTTACAACAGAAACGAATTGAAATGCAAAATACATCACTAGTTGTTTTCTTCTTTTTTCTGTTAATACTAACCTATCATTTTGATGAAACAGATTTCGAACACACTTCCATTTTCGTTATTGAGTAGACAATACGTCGCCGGTGTGCGCAGAAAAAGCGTGGTTAGGACGCGGAAGTCGGAGCTGATTGTGCGCAAGGGCATAGTTAGGGGGAGCAAGGGTGGGCGGTGCCCACTATAAAAAAGTCGACAATATTGAAAAAAATATACTATTTTCATTGTTTTATCTTGAGAAAACAGTTTTATAATGACCGGCTGCCCCCCCTAGGAAAACTCTCTAGCTACGCCAAAGATTGTGGGGTGTTAGGAGGAACACTTGTTATAGGGAGAGTCCTATTGAGCAAAGAGGAAGTTTCCGTGTGATTGCGTGCTTTGAGTGAGAGAGAAATATATGGAAAGGGGATGAAATTAAAAATTTTTTAACTCTTGTAAAGGAGCTCTCTTTATTTATCTTTTCCAAAATAATTGGGTACGTCTACCATACTGGAGTAATTTACAATTGTTGCCATCTTCAAATAGAGACGCACAGCTGGCATATCTTTCTTTTCAATGCCATATTTATTAAATATACCAAATTTTATTAATATCTGCCACTCAAAACTTTTAAAAACTTTTATTTTTAAAGTATTTTTACTATTTCTCACATGTTGGTAATACGCGCATACCGGTGATAAAAAGAAATGGATTTGAACAGGTAATTTCTACAGTTTTTTATATTAATATTTATTTTGAAATTCATGAAAATAATATAATTAAATATAAACCATATATTTTTTATATCATTTTTATTGGAGATTTAGAAAAATATGTGAGACTACTCCCGAACTCCATCCTATACACAAATCGTTATCGTTAAAATAATTTCGGAGAAAAAATAAACATTGAATATGAATACCTTTTGGCTCATATTATTTTTCGTTAGTTTCTTTTTCTTCATCTGTCATCGGATTCGTGGTTGCAATGTTTTCAGTTATCATCCAGCTGGTTAGTTATTATTTTTATTGTATACCGTCATCGACATCGATCCTGTATAATTCTATTGGCCTTTTCTAAACTACTGGTTATAAACATCTGTGCATCACCCAGATGGTGATCTTCCTCTCCTTTTTCCTTCCAGTTTCCTTCCATGTTGCCATTGCGATCAATATGGCAAAATAATTTCAATGTCTTGTGGCAAGTCATAATAGATAGTCATTAAGTGCTCACGTAAAACTGATCTACAGATTGTTTTATACGTCTACGCATCATTTAGCTCCAACCCCATATTTCGAATGCATCTATACGTTTAAGAAATGCAGGCAAATTACCTGTGTTTCAATATCCAAATATTTGTTTTTGATGTTACTGTTTTGCCAGATCTTTGTTGGTTGGCAGCCTCTGATTTCGTGACAGGTACTGCCATTTTCGAATATTAATGCCCCACCTCACAGCTCACAACGTTGACTGATTTTCATCATCAACAGTCAATTCTTTTAACTTTTTGTAATTATTTTAAGCCCGAATTCCTCTTCAGATCGTTTTAGTCTTTGACATATTTCAGAGCTGTCTGGTATACTCGATATTAATAATACAGTATTGTCTGCAAAACGTAGACTGGAATTTTTTTCACCCATCATTCTCCCGTCCTGCCATTTTTCCAAGACTAGCTATAGATATTATATAGAATAGAAAAGAGGACACTTCTCTGTCCGACACCTAGGTTTTCTTTTTTAATCATATATAAATTGTTCTTAAACAGATTAGCTATAAGTTATATAAAATGTTTAGGAACACATACTGTTTATAATATGTGCCACAAATGATGCCATTTAATGTTGTCGAGAGCTTATTTGAAGTCCATGAAAATGAATATTGCAGGGATGTAATCTTCGCGGAAATCCTCTATTATATTACAAATTGTGAAGCCTTATAGCCTCTATTTCAGAGCTGTCTGGTATACTCGATATTAATAATACAGTATTGTCTGCAAAACGTAGATTGGAATTTTTTTCACCGATCATTCTCCCGTCCTGCCATTTTTCCAAGACTAGCTATAGATATTATATAGAATAGAAAGAGGACACTTCTCTGTCCGACACCTAGGTTTTCTTTTTTAATCATATATAAATTGTTCTTAAACAGATTAGCTATAAGTTATATAAGATGTTTAGGAACACATACTGTTTATAATATGTGCCACAAATGATGCCATTTAATGTTGTCGAGAGCTTATTTGAAGTCCATGAAAATGAATATTGCAGGGATGTAATCTTCGCGGAAATCCTCTATTATATTACAAATTGTGAAGCCTTATAGCCTCTATTTCAGAGCTGTCTGGTATACTCGATATTAATAATACAGTATTGTCTGCAAAACGTAGATTGGAATTTTTTTCACCGATCATTCTCCCGTCCTGCCATTTTTCCAAGACTAGCTATAGATATTATATAGAATAGAAAGAGGACACTTCTCTGTCCGACACCTAGGTTTTCTTTTTTAATCATATATAAATTGTTCTTAAACAGATTAGCTATAAGTTATATAAGATGTTTAGGAACACATACTGTTTATAATATGTGCCACAAATGATGCCATTTAATGTTGTCGAGAGCTTATTTGAAGTCCATGAAAATGAATATTGCAGGGATGTAATCTTCGCGGAATTCCTCTATTATATTACGAATTGTGAAGCCTTATAGCCTCTATTTTTAATAAATCAAATATCATATATAGTAATATCTTGCTGGCGTGGGTTATCAGAGATGACATTCTGTAGTTTTCACACTTGTTTGTTAACCCTTTTTTGTGTAAAGGAATAGTAATCGATGTAAGGTCTTCCATATTTTCCTACATAGTAAATAAACTATTTCCAACGATTCTGAACAGCAGCCTCGATTTATTCTATTATAATTGGTGGATCTTCTTCTGTCTATACTATCTCCAACCCTCTATTATCTCTGCGTATAATTCATGGCAATATTATCTCCATATTTCCACGTCTCCATTTAGATTGGTTTTTATTTGCCCATCTTTATCTGTGGTAACCATGTTTTTGGTGTAAATTTCTTAGTTAATATTTTTATTGGCTTGTATAAACAAGTCTTTGGAACAGTTGTGGCCTGCATCTCGTTGGATATTGTCGCATAAACTGTATTGCCTCTTTAACAATTTACTAGTATGTTTACCTATTGTTCTATATTAGTTCTGTTGGTGTAAATGGCTATAAATTTCTTATTGGATAGTGGTGGGTAGGGGGTGCCATGAACAAATTATCCCAGAGCGATTTGAATCATAAAGCTGCCTAAATTCAAGACCTAAACTACTGCTAAAAAATAAAATCAAACTTAAATAACATCTCAAAGCTCTACAAAATATATTTAATTTGGACATTCATGACGTCCTATTTAAGTTTATTTATGCCTCTCAGACGTTCATAGGGCATCTTCTGGACATTTTTAAGAAGTAGTTCCACTTTACCTTTGAGATCTCTGTCTGGACCGTATATATTGCATTTTATTCATATTTTTGAAATATATATTTAATTTTCTGTTGGTTTTGAAAAAGGTTTTTTATTAATATTGCAATGAATTAAATTAAAATACTAACTTTTTTAAATTAATGAATTATTTATTATTATTTCTAAATTTAGAAAAAAATTGTAAATAAAATACATGGAACAAATGTATATTAAAACCCACCAGTTTTATGGGTTATATTTAAATTATAATATACACAAATTAACTATTCGAATAATTAAGTTGTTTTGTAAACTAACAAAAAATATTAGCTGCTGGCTCGCCTACGAAAATTTTAAGTAATCATGTTTTCTGAAAAAATAAATATATGTGATTGTCTGTCAATGAATATACCCGTAGAATTAACATATTGTTAGAACTAGGGTTTGTATGATCGATGAATAACGTAATAATATTTTTTATATTTGGAAAGATGTTGATAAATAGTACGAGCTCTTTTATTTCTTAGAACACACTATTTCTATGCCATCCTTTTCTAACTTCATTATTTAAACTAGTACAACATGCTAATCGGTACGTAAATTTGAAAATAAAGTAACCTACAACAAAGTAAAAGTTTGAGTTTCTGGTTGTCTAAAATATTATATTATTTTTAATACGTAAATAATATCTATAATAACAATATTTACCGATAAAAAAATAATTGTAAAGCCCCTTTTTGTTGATATTAATGATAAAGTTCGCATTTGTTGTAATTTTTAGCGCTTAAAAATACTCAAAAGAATCAAAAAAACTAAAAGCAAAATTAAATAAAAATATTGTGTCTGTCACAGGTCAAAGCAATTCTTCCCCACCGACCATAAACAACGTTCAAACAAATTTCTTGTTGTTTGAATCTACTGGTATGATCGAAGTTGTCTGTAAATAAAAATAAACATAAACATCCTTCACCAATTTGTCAGAAAAGAAAACCAATTTAAAATATATTTTTCCCATGTAAACTACTGGCACACGAATTTTTGATAGATATTGTTGCAATCATGCCCGGTGTTAAGAACTTAATAATCAAAGTCTTATTTGCGACCACCTTCAAAATGTTAAGATGTTTGGTCCCGGCATCGGTAGTGGACTCATCAATGGGATCCACCGGTGCCTTTCCCAGACACCCTTATCCTACTTTTTACAACTTGGAACTCCTATTTGAGTCAAATTTTGTCGGAGGACGACGGTGGGATGTTCTTTCCGCAACAATGTATAAAAATCCTTGTGAATGTTTGAGTAAACTCCCCGAATGTTATTCTGTAATTAACAAAATAGTGAGCTAGAGAATTAAGAAAATACTAATTTCATTCCATATTACTTAAAAAAATGTTTATATAATTATTTGTTGTAGGTAATTACAATACGTCAGATTTTATCAACATCTTTATATATATATATATATATATATATATATATATATATATATATATATATATATATATATATACAGTGCCTTCATTTCAAAACGAACCATCATTAATAACTTTGTTAAATAGAAAAATTTTAAAAAAAAGAAAAAACACGTCAATTTAGATATACAGGGGGAAGTTTAATTTTGCATTTGTTAAAAGTCTGTCAATCACCTCCTCACCTCCAGCTAACCTCACTTTGATATGTCAAATGGGAACCCCCACCTTGTGACACATCATTGTAAGCAGCATAAAATTGTCTATCCAACCGTATAAAAAAAATTAAATCGGTTGACGTACAAGCGAACAGTGTGCAAAAATGTCTTGTAATAATGCATAATATATCGGCCTCGAACTTTAGTATGTCAAATGATTACCCTATAGTGTGATACATCATTTTAAAGGGCATACTATCTCCTATTTAGCCAATAAAAAAAACAAAATCTGTTGATGTACAAGCGAATAGTAAGAAAAGATGTGTGGTAATAATAGACACCTTATCACATTAAACTTTATTATTAAGCGCTGAAAAGAGTAATAATATTTTTATTTATATTTGAAAAAGTATTGATAAACAGTAGATATTTCATTTCTTGGTACACACATTCCGATTTTATGCTATCCTTTTCTAATTGCATTATTTAAACGAGTATCATATGATAATCAGTACGTCAATTCTGAATATATAAAAGTAGGAATATATGGTTGCCTAAATTATTATTATTGGTATTTTTTATATGTAAACAATATCTAACAATATTTACCAATAAAAATAAGTTTTTAAATCCTCTTTTTGTTAATATTAATTATAAACTTCGCATTTATAGTCATTTTTAATATTTAAAAACACTGAAAACAGTCACGACAAGCAATTAAATTGAAAGAAAAGATAAGTAAACATGTTTATGTATGTCAAACATCAAAAAAGCCTCTCCTCACCGACTATAAACAGCCTTCAAACAAATCTACTGTTGTTTAAATTTATAGGATATGATCGAAGGTAACTCTGGCACTGCGTATAAAAATCTATATTCGTTAATTATCCGTATTAGACTTTGAAAATCCGTACAAATACGGACATATTCGTTTTTATGGCGATACTACCAATGTTTAAAAGCACGGGACGTTCATATTCACCCAGATAAAGGATTCGCTGTATCAACAAAAAAATTATAAAAAAATCTAGTCAAAATAATTTTTCTTTTTTTTGCCGCCCGAGACGAGTGTCCCCTGCCCCCCCCCCTCCTCCAAGCTACGCCACCGAGAATACTTCCATTTTAAGTCATTCGGTTTTCAGACCAAACATGGACCAAAACAAGAGGTCTATAGGACAGTTTAGCAATAAAGAAGAATATTGTTTTTCTTAATTATTAATTTTTGAATATCACATTGGAATTCGATAGTCGATTATTAAAAAAAAGTAATTATTAGAATTAGGAAATGTAAATGACGAGTGACATTTTGGGTTTGTTTGTTTTTTGACAATTTTCTTGATTCCACACTAATAGAAGCATCTGTATTATATAAAAATTCATAAATTTGCACTTTTTTATAGGATGAATCAAGAAAATTATCAAAAAAATAATTCAAAACATATAAAACCAAAATGGCACCCGCCATTTCCATTTCCTAGATTGAGACTAGTCCAAATAATTACCAAAAAAGATTTCTTATTTGACGATATTTACACCTAAAATAATATGTTATTATTTTTAGATCTACTTTAAAATAAAATAAACAAATAAACTAATTAAGGTAACCTCCTTAAAGTCATTAAACTCATTTATAGTTTAGGGAGACTCTGATCTAATTATGAGCTACATAAGGTTTAAATTTTCTTTCCAATTTCTGCAACATTTTTAAAAATTTACAATAATCTATTATAAGTTCCTACGACCTAGCATTAGCAAACAAACGTCCCCCGTAGTTTCTAAATCGATCAAAACCAACTGCTTTCATCCGCCACTCGTTTAACACAGATGTGTAGTTGGTGGCCTAGTATTCCACGCATCGCCGTATCGTGCGGTCATTTCTCAAGAAATATCCATTTAACTTCGCAATGTTGATTTCTATGGTCATCGTTAGCGCCCTTTTTCTAAAAGGAAGAAGAATTTGAACTCTTATTTTAGTGGTCCATGTTTATGTTTTCGTGTCAATGGGCAGTGAATAGAGTGGGATTATTTTAAAAATAAATCAATTTTAGCTGTAATTATTGTAACAAAACAAATTTAGAAAACAATTTGCGCAATTTAAACAAGTTTTTGAATCGTCGAAACAATCAACCAAGTCAGTACTTGGTAATTCGTTAGGTTATATGTGTCGTGTCGTGGGTTCGTCACGAATCAGAAATTCTTTAATTTACCATCCACCTGTTAATTAAGGAATGAAAGTCGGCTGTTCAGTTTCTTGTACACGCGTATACGATTGAAGCACTAAAAATAAAACTTGGGAAACAAGGCAATATTTTTCTTGAAAAGGGGGTCATTTTACAAGTCATCAACGTAAACAAGCACCAGGAATTTATATTTTTAAAGAATCAAATATCTACACTGATCAACTATGATTAGTTAACAGCCAGATTTTGGAAGGTAAGCCTTTTGCTTATTTATGATTGGAAAGTTATTTTTGTTGTGAACCTTTTAAATTTCGGTAATTTTGGCTAGTTTATTTTTATCTGGTTTTGAAAAAAATTTTGCTAGTTTATTAGCAATATGATTATATTCTTTAGCTACGAAATATCTGTTCAAATTACAGCTAATTCATTCTGTAAAAATCAGGAAGTTTGTTTTTTTTTTTAATTTCCATGTAACCCTATTATTCAGTTTCTTATCAAGGTACAAATTTAATGTAAAATTACTTCTAAAACATTTCAAAATACAAGCAAAATAAAAATTTGATGTATCTACTTAATGGTATTGTATTATTTAAGTGAATTACTTATTTAACTTATCTTTTCTAAAGGATCCAAAATTTTAACAGACTTTTACTTATAAAAAGGGAATATAAAACACTTTATTGCTGTAACTACAATAATTTATTTTTTTGAAGAAATTTTGTTTAAAATTACTACAAGGTATATTTCATTACTCTTACTGTCATAAAACCTTGCATATGACATTATCAGACCTGCCTAGTTAATTTACTTTTTTTTATAAATAATAAAACAGCGTAGTATTACAAAATATCAAGTTAAAATACAAACTTTATTAAAATAATGAATTATTTAAATCAGAAGACATTTTTTTTTAAACTTGGAAAAACCTCGATAGTACATAATAAATGTGTGTAATAAAACACTTTTAGGAACATATACTAACCAGTTTTGTGGTTTGTGAATAAATTATAATCTACATACCTAGATTATTAAGTTGTTTGCAAACTAACAAAAAATATGAGTTGCTTATATGCCCAGTAGAAGTTAATAAGTATTAGTTTTTTTGTAAAAAAGTGGGTGTCTGTAAATAGAAATTTTCATATATATCCTTCTCAGTTTTGTCATTGGATAGCAAAACAAAGAAAGACAATGCTAGCGTTACAAAATTGTTATGCTGACTTCCAAGCAGTAAAACCAGTGAATTAAATTACATTATGTAAAAAAAAAATTGTATTTATGTTGATATATTATAGATTTTACTAATGCTCTGATTTAATTTTTATTCTTTGTTGTATGTAATTGTCTAGTAAGATTTTTAATATCATAATAGAAGGTATTTAATTCAAAAAAAATCTAAAAATATTAGAACACATATTACTTTGGTTCTTTTCACTGCATATCTCTAAATAGGAAGTTAATTTACCTACATAACTAAAACAGCAAATTACCTTAATCCACTCCTTAACATTTAATTTTTTTGCGTAACTTTGTATGCTTAGAATACTGAATAACACGATGAGGTCATCCTTTTCACAGTATAAAGATGTCCGTAAAGTTGAAATTACCGGCATAATTGTGACATGCCAGAAAAAAAAACACGTTGTTATCTACTTATTTTTTATCCAATATGACAGAGAGCAAAAAATCTCAAAAGTATTTTTGGGTACCTTAGAGTTTTTGAAAAGACACACATCACATTTACTCTAGTAAAAGTTATTTTGTAAGATGTATTAAGCAATTCAAGGCTCGCAAGGAAAAAAATTAAGGTGTAAAATGTTAAAATGCTGTATCTTTATGCCCCTAGCATGTTTTAAATTTGGTCTTTTAGAAAGAGATGCTTACTGCACATTACTAGACAGTTAAAACTATATATGTATTCTTTTGTATTATGTTTAAAAAATATTATGCTATTTTTTAAATATTTTTTCTCTTGTACTCTGTAGACTTGCACCATCAAAAAAACGAAGTTTCAAAAACTTTCAAATTTTTTGGAGCAATTTACTAGCTTTATCACTAACTTATACACTATTGTTTCGTTCTACAGGCTATATAATATTCACAAGAGATTTGATGGGGAGAACTGACATTAGTGGAGTAATAGTTTTACTTCTTATTTCAACAAAAAATAAATGCATTAATCTTGTTTAATGCCATTTTTTAAATTATGGTTGATCTTGGACTGAAAATATATGCTAATCTATGACATTCTCCTTGTAGCACAACCTTTTAGTGGGCAATAATTCAATTTACTGACATTGGCGATTATAAACTAAATAAACAAGAAACTTTTCAAGATTAAATTTATCTGAACTTATTTAATTAGGGGTTTTCATTATTCTAACATAACCCTCGTACATTGTTTGAACCTAGTAAATATAGAGGAAGCTTTGTACTAGTAGCAGTAATAGGGTATTAATATTTTATAAGGTTTCTTTTTTCTTAACTCGCGTTAATACCAGGCTTGACATAAGCCCAAACTCGAAATTAAACCGTGAAAATGAATTAATGATAGGGGGCTTTACCTGTCAATTATTAGTGGGGTTTTTAAGTGGGTTAGTAATTAACACCATTTATCATTTTACATAGGGAAGAAACCTTAAGGTCTTCAAGTCTAGTGACTATTTGTTTCCCATTTAAAAAAGAAATTATGAAAAATTTGTAGCTACTTTTACTATATAAAAAAAAGTCCAATCTATGTTTCATTTTTTAGAAGAAAGTTTCTCTGTGGAAATAAGTGTACAAATTTTCAGGAATAGATATCTAGGGAGTTCTTGGGATTTTCCTGTATTTCTCCAAATTCTTTGTAATTTTCACAGGACTTTTTGAAAATTCGGTAATTTTTAATTTACTTTCAGATTTTTTTATATGTATTTTATGATTTTTTATGAACTTGTATAATATATATTCTGTGTTTTTTTGCTAATATTTTAGGACTTATTTTTTTCAGTAAGTATTTTAAATAAATAATTATTCAATATTTTTTGAGGATCTTCAATATTTCAGCACAAAATTTTAACCAGTTTATAACTGGTATAAGGTAAATTCATAGGTGTATTTTTATAAGGAATTTCTAAGAAAATAAGTGTATCATTTTCTAAGCTTCAAGTTTCACAGTAATAGGAGATGTGTAGCTTGAAGGTCACAAACACATATTTGGAATATACTACTTCATTATGGGCATAGTCATGTAGATTTCTTTAAATATGGTTATAATATGATAATTTATTGAGTAATTTCTGAATTATTTAATAACTTTTTTTAAAATTATGTTGCCCTAATTTATTTTTGAAATATCACAGAGAAAAGTGGGGATCGGTCTACTTTGAAATAGAGCTCTGGAATACATTAGAAAAATAAAGTCAAACGATAACATTATTTAAAAGGATCATTTTGAAAATCTTAGTCTTGAAATAAAAAATGTATTACCAATAGTAACTCCATGGTACTTTCATAATCTGGAATCTTAAACTTAATTGTATATGCCATTTTGAGTTCAACAAAATCGATTTTAGTTATAATAATGTGTTTAGTACAGTATTTAAATTGATATTACAGTTTGAATCATCTGATATATGTTGGTCATTGTATAATAAATAATACATCTTTAGAGCAGTGTTCTGTCTTTCCTACAACACTCAAAACAAAACTCATTATGTCTAATTCCATATAGTAGTCTATAAGTATTTTTCCTCATTTTGATAAAAAAAAAGAATTATCCACAAAACTATTTATCTTAACAAGTACGTCGCCTGTCATATGAAAAATGTGTTGAAATAATGATATATTAAAAAATAATAAATATATTTTTTCCTTTCTAGGTTATGCTATAAAATTATGCTACCGTACTATGAACCTGGGTCGGGTTGATATTGATTTAAAAAAAGAAATCAAAAATCATTGATTTAATTAAAGAAATCGTGATTTTTTTTGATTTTCCACACAAAAACTCATAGGGAGCAGGTCGAAAGATTTAAATTATATTTTTAAAATGTATTTTATTATCGAGTATAAATATTCACATAAATAATTCACAGAATATTATTTTAATATTTTTATTTTTATTATTTATATATTACTAAACCAATATTTTACAAATAACTATATGCATATATTTTTATTTTTTACGGATATCCTTGAGTAAAAATTTTATTTAATATTACCAATATGGGTAGGTATAAAATATTTTTGTAATTAAAAACCTAAACCAATTTTTACTTATTTATTATTTAGCTAAATTACTATTGTAAACTGGGTAGGTTTTCTATTACTTTTCATTTTTTCATTCGCCAAATAAAGTCAAGGCATACTTGCCTCCCTTTTTTGCTTTGTTAGAACTTGTATTTAGCGGTTACTGCTAGAAAATTTTTGTCATAACTCAAACGCCTTGGAAAAATCAGTATATATAGCATCAACTTGGCAACCATCCTCCAAAGCATATAACAAAAAGTCAACATAAATCAAAAGATTTGTAACTGTGGACTTTCCCTTACAAAAACCATGTTGTTCTGGAACTATCTAATTTCCAAACAGTTATTAATTTATCAGTTAAAAGAGATTCGAATATTTTTGAAAGTATAGAATATTTGGAAATTGGCTGATAATTTTCTATATATGCTCTATTTGAATTCTTATAAATAGGGTATACATAACCTCTTTTCCACTCATCAGGAAAAATCCCACTTTGTAGGGACAAATTATATAATTTGTTTAAAATAAGTGTAAAGATACATTGGCATTGTTTTTATAAAGAACACTGTTATATTATCAGGACCAAAGCCCAAGTTGTCAAAGTATTATGTTTTTTTTTATTAAATTCAAATCTTTAGAAAAAAATTAAAAAACAATTTAAATGTTTATTTTACCACGAAAATTCTGGCTAACTACGACTCTGGAAAAATTGTGACCACTCTTCAACTATAAACAAAAATAATCTCGGTAACAATAATAAAAAGCATCCACATGATGCAAATAAAATAATTATTGTTTTTGATTTGAAGTTTCAAAGATAATAATTAAACACCCCCATAGAGTTTGTATAAAATCTAAATGCGTTCGCTTATTTTTTTGAATTACATCCAACGGGTCGTCGGGGTTATTTATAGTTTTAATTATGTGGGTAGTGATTAGGAGCGGTTTTATTATCGTTTGACGTACGAGTATTAACTGACAACAGATTTTATTGATTACGGTTTAAGAATAAAAATTTCCCATAGAGTAAGCAGATGTTAACAGGAAAAAAGAATTAAGCGTGCAGATACTCTTTTTAAAATAGGAATATTTATTATATTAATATGTTTTTCTTAAATTGAGCTTGCGTTAAAAAGTGCTAAAAAACAAAAAATAATTATATTACAACTTACTTTATTTACCTTACAATATATATATATATATATATATATATATATATATATATATATATATATATATATAACATACACACAAAACTACTTTCAAGATGTAAAATAAATATACCAGCTCTTTTGAAAAAGCTCACTATGTAGAGCGAAACGTCAAGAAAAATTGTTGTCCTTTGTTTCTCTAATGGAAAAACCTATACCCAAGAAAATATTAGAAAAAAATATTTAACAAAAGGTTTAAGATACAAGAATAAATTATATATATATATATATATATATATATATATATATATATATATATATATATATATATATATATATATATACATCCACGAGCGAACTTGACGCCATACAGTGAGCTTTGAAAATGGTGAATGAGATTTCACCGAAACGTCAGCTGCCTTACAGTTCTGAGAGGGACTCAACACATACACGGGATGCCCGAAAAACCTTCGATTACACATCACACCTGTGAGAATATCCGATATATATTGTTAGAGGGAAAAATATAATATAAAAAAAAATAAGAAACTTATTTACTATTTTTTCCCCTAATTAATTATAATAGATTTACAGACACGTACTATTTCAGTATCAAAATAACTCGAGCAGCGTTTTATCCGAGCAGCCAGAATAGAATGACGACACATCTTTCTTCCAAAAGCAATAATAAAAATATATCAAATATCACTACGTCGTCGTATCCCTATTCCCGCTGACCGGCGGCGGCTCATGAAAAGAACCAATATTGTAAACAAATTACAAACGAGTCGTCTTGCAACTATTTTTAAATACTGGGTTATTCTTACAACTGTCAGATTTCTAACACGGCCATTCTGACATGAGCGACGATCTCGAAGCTCCATTCCAAAGTTCTGTCCAAAAGAAGTTACTAAATGTACCAACCTATTCTAGTGCTCATATCTTATAGCTTCTACCAATCTTCTTTGGCCACTGCTACCTACTGATTACAGAATATTACTTGTCACGTAGAGTCCGCAGTCTCTACTTGACTTCACCACTTATGCAACCCAGGCTAATAAATGTTTATTATTAAAAAAAAATTAATTAATTTAATATACAAGTATTTTCCAACATGAAGGGACCGCAGTCACCTTCTGGCTCCACCTCAATCGGGACAGAGACCAAAAATTTAACATTCACACGTATGTGGAGACCTCAGTCACCACTTGGCTCTACCTCTAACGGGACAGAGACCAACAACTTAACATTCACAAACATGTGGAGACCTCAGTCACCACTTGGCTCTACCTCTAACGGGACAGAGACCAACAACTTAACATTCACAAACATGTGGAGACCGCAGTCACCACTTGGCTCTACCTCTAACGGGACAGAGACCAATAATTTAACATTCACAAACATGTGGAGACCTCAGTTACCACTTGGCTCTACCTCTAACGGGACAGAGACCAACAACTTAACATTCACAAACATGTGGAGACCGCAGTCACCACTTGGCTCTACCTCTAACGGGACAGAGACCAACAACTTAACATTCACAAACATGTGGAGACCGCAGTCACCACTTGGCTCTACCTCTAACGGGACAGAGACCAATAATTTAACATTCACAAACATGTGGAGACCTCAGTCACCACTTGGCTCTACCTCTAACGGGACAGAGACCAACAACTTAACAGTCACAAACATGTGGAGACCTCAGTCACCACTTGGCTCTACCTCTAACGGGACAGAGACCAACAACAACATTCACAAACATGTGGAGACCTCAGTCACCACTTGGCTCTACCTCTAACGGGACAGAGACCAACAACTTAACTATTCAAATGACTCACCTGGGTCATTCAATTTACCTGCTGCATTGATTTCTAAGAACTCCAATATTTCTTCCATATCGCAAGAAAGATACCAGTGAGTTGGCCATGGTCTTAGCTGCTCACTCACTGTCGTTGTAATGATATTGGTGCCAACTTTCTTGATGTAACGGTCATTGTGCAGACATTGTATCACTTCATATGTTCCAAAAAAAAAATTCTTATTCCCTTTTACTTCCGTGCATCTGTGAATTCCGATGCATCAAAACGAAATCACTCACCGAGAACCGAACACTATCTCTTCTCTTTCGATTTCTTTTAGACCAGGCTTCAAAGACGATCTTTACGCAACACGTTTTCTATTCAGCTTCTGATTGCGAATTGGATTTAAATCAGCTAAAAGATTTTTCAGTAAGGCCTGAATTAATGGGGTTACGCTTTTAACTCCAAGCAAAAACTGTAGAGAAGTAGTTTTTGTAGATTTCTGAATGCTCGTATTTAAACCTAGTTGGATTTTCCACAATCCACTCGGCCATTCTGACTTAATTGTAGTTTCTATCCTCAAGAAATTTCTAAGTTCGCGTTTACCTTTTGGCTTGGCCGTTACCTCGATGAACGTTTGACGTCGTAAAATGATGCTTAATTTTCCACTATTTCAAATATTTCGGAAAAGTAGTATTTTTAAATGATGTTTCAGCATCCATTATAATTTCCTTAGGTATTCCAAAAAAATGCTTAGATACTTTAAAGTTTCTCACGAATTTTAGCAATTGTTACCGATTTCATAGGCATAAGGATTCAAGATTTAGTAATTGCGTCAACTATTCCTAGGAAATGTTTAAAACCATCTAACGATAAGGAAGAGAGCCCAAACAATCCATGTGCAACCTATAATTTTTTTTTTCTACTTCTGTGGTGACATTTGTGCTTTCTTTTAATACAATGCTGCAAGGAAACAACTTTTGCCTTGAATAGTTCTAATAATTTCTCAGAAATGAGAAAAACATCTGCACCTGTGTCAACTAAACTCCTCGTATGCCAAAAATTTATACTTCGACGTTTATCAATGGCTGCTTTAGTAAAACAATTGGAAATATTATGACCACATTTAGCACAAAATGCGCACGCTTCACTCTGATCCAAGGCAGACACGATAGATAAAGGTGGTCGAGAAGTTGCTTAAGCTTGATTAATTCTTGATGATGAAAAATCAAACTAAAACTTTGTTCTTTTTTTTTTAACATGACAATTTGTCTTAACATTCCCCACTTTACCACACTGGAAACACCGTTTGAGAAGATTCTCGGAATTTCCCGAATGTTTTTCATCAAAGGAATATTTCCTTTTATAAGTCGAAGATTCGCCAATTTTTTTTTATACATTTTATGAGAATATTTTACTACGGGCTTCCCAAAAGATGACAATAATATCAAAAGTTCAGATTTAGTTTAACAATTAGCATTTATTGCCGCATTACGTACATCTATCTCAGAAATCCCGTGCAAAATAAGTTCCACTAAATCATTTTCAGACCAATTAACATAGCCGATTTTTCATAAACATACGTTTCATATATGTTTACGTGAGAACTCTTGAACTTCGCCGCCTCTTCAGGCAGGCGCCCTAAATTCTATTTTGCAGAAAATGAATCAGTAAATTATTTTTGAAAAGTAACCCAGCCTCGGGTTTCTGGATTCCACCTTTCGAGCCATAATTTTGCGTCATTTATCAAAAATCGACCCATCCTGGCTAACGTCTGTACATCAGACCAATTACGTTCGCATTTTAGAGCTTCAAAGTGACTTACCCATTTAATGGATTCATTTACCTCCGATCGAAAATACGATCAACGTGAACTTGTTCACTAGATCTTTGAGATTGCAATGCTCTAACTAATTCACTAATTAAAACTTGAGCAGAATCACTAGCACTTTCATGAAGCTCCATAACGAATGTCCACAAAATGAATAACGTCGCACAGTTTCTTTAAAACAGTATCACAGTCCACAAATAGTCTTTGGATACTATCCCAGTTCTGATGTTAGAGGGAAAAATATAATATAAAAAAAAATAAGAAACTTATTTACTATTTTTTCCCCTAATTAATTATAATAGATTTACAGACACGTACTATTTCAGTATCAAAATAACTCGAGCAGCGTTTTATCCGAGCAGCCAGAATAGAATGACGACACATCTTTCTTCCAAAAGCAATAATAAAAATATATCAAATATCACTACGTCGTCGTATCCCTATTCCCGCTGACCGGCGGCGGCTCATGAAAAGAACCAATATTGTAAACAAATTACAAACGAGTCGTCTTGCAACTATTTTTAAATACTGGGTTATTCTTACAACTGTCAGATTTCTAACAATATATATATATATATATATATATATATATATATATATATATATATATATATATATATATATATATATATATATATATATATATAACGAACTTTATAGCGTTATACATTTCATAATATTAGTTTGTGTTTATTATTTGTTCAAAAATTTTTACAACTCCCTCATTAATCTCATGAAAATTTCCTCGTTGGTCTTGCGATAATCCCGGGAAACGATTCTTTCTTGGTTCCTTGAGATCTGCATGGCTATCTCAAACTGAAGGACATAAGCAAGAGCCTCGGTAATTTTCTTTAGTCGAGCCATTCTTAGAGTTTGAGTAAACCTTCAATAAAACTATTCACTGCTAACTCTTGCTTTATTTCTTCATGGTATGTTGGGTAGATCACATTTATTAGTCTTATTATATCCATGTCATATTCTTGAAGACTTTCGTTGTACTTTTGTCTTCTTCTTTGGAATTGGGCCTTATAAAAAAAAAGATGGGCTTCCCCGTAGCTCGTCTCCAGAAAAGTAACAATAAACTCCTAGTCATTCTGTGTTTCTTCAGGAATGTTACGTAGAACTTCCATAACTTCACCTCGTAGTGCTAGAACAAAAGCACGTGCCTTCTCCGGTGAACTCCAACTGTTGCATCCATTTGTAGATTCTTATCACCTCATGTTGTACTTCGCCATGTACTTCTTCTTTAATTTGCAGATGTAATTGTTGCATTTGTTTCTGCATTCCCGTAACTTCGTGTTGTACTTCGCCATGTACGTCTTCTCTAATTTTGCCAATCTTTTGTTGCATTTCTTGTTCTATGCGCTTCATATCTTCTTGATTTCTTTAATGTCTTCTTTCAGTTCTTGTTTCATATATTCCTGACTTGCCTTCAAACTTTCTTAATTTTTCTTGATGCCTTCGTGGCTTGTTCTTAGTGTCATCAATTCTCGTTTCATATCATCTTGATTTCTCGTCATATCTTCTTTCAATTCTTGTTTTATATCATCTTAACTTGTCTTTAATTGCTGTGTCATATCATCAATTCTTCTTTCATATCATCTTGGCTTGTCTTCATATCTTGCATTATCATGAGTATCTGATTTAAACTAGCTTGAAGTTGTTCTTCCATTTTTGCTTTCTGTTTTCTAGTTTCCACTGGTATACAATTTCAATTCATTTTTTTTCTAATTTTCTAACCTTAACTAACCTCTTTTGGATTTGATCGCACCTCTGACACCAATTTGTTCCGAACGGCTGATTTTTGAACACTATTATTTCGAAAACTTTTTACTGTCAACTTCACAATTTCTGACACTTGTCTCGAACTAAACTGTCTACAAAAGCCGATCAGGGCCCTTTATATACCCATTTGGCCGATATCAGAAGATTACGCAGCTTTCTAGAAGGGTTTTCATACTATATGGTGT
Source organism: Diaprepes abbreviatus (assembly GCA_034092305.1). Classification (NCBI taxonomy): domain Eukaryota; kingdom Metazoa; phylum Arthropoda; class Insecta; order Coleoptera; family Curculionidae; genus Diaprepes; species Diaprepes abbreviatus. The sequence continues at coordinate 10,265,519 of JASJET010000129.1, forward strand.
GATGAAAATAAGAAAAGTGAGTAATCTGGCGATTTCGAGTCCTTCTGTTATAGACGTTCCATGTTATGTTAAAAATAAGGAAATAGACTTTTCTAAAAAGTTCCAGTTCTTCTTTCATAGAAGTTTCCTGAGAAAATTAGCGAGGGTATAATTAATTAAATAAATTATGAAATCGAAGAAAATAAACTTAAAACTCTCCAAACTAAAAGCACAAATATTATCGAAATTAGTACGAGATGCTGCTTTCTCGTCTTCGTTACATCATCCCCTGCTAGATAACATCATTTCTGTCTATGGACAGGATATGTAGATGCCTAAGTGTGTAGTTTTAGGCTATGAATCTCATCAATATCCTAACCTGCTTCCTACTCAACTTCTGTATTTCATTGATTCGTGTTTATGGGTATGCATGTATGTGCGTAGAATTGGGATCTCTACACTGTGACCCGGTAGATCTCTTGTGCCCCCTACTGCTTCCAAGAGTTACCTTATCGGCTAGAGCATGTCCTCCAGTCCTATTTCCCTCAGGAACCTTGGGATGTTGGACAGCTTCAAGGTGGGTAGCTTCCCTTCTTCGATTTGGTGTGTTCCCAAGAATCCCATCCTAAGGTTTTCTAGAACGCTGCACTCTGAAAGGATATGAATAGAGGTTTCGTCCGCCTCCTCATAGAATCTACACTCTTCTCCTTCTACCAGTCCGAGTTTCTTGAAGTGTCTCTTCAGATGGCAATGCCCTGTCAGGACCCTTGTCAGAACTCTGAGTTGGTTCTTACTTAAGTTTATGCATACTTTGAATCTTTTCAAGTCGTAGTTCCCAAGACTTGCCTTGTCTCAATCCTGGCAGATCCGTCCAATAACTGGATCTCCTGCTTTCTTCTTCTATCCTCAGTTCTTCCAGCATTACGCTGCTATTGATGTGGTTGTAGGTAGAAAGGCCACTACTGACCTACTGTGATTTTGCAACGGCATGTGATTCCATTGCAACTAATATTAATTTTCAGTCCATCTAGTCACTCAGTCTTAAACTGAGGTTTTCGGTTTCCAAATATGGTTTTAGGACAAACAAAGTTTGCAACTACAGATTTCTCTGCTATATTGTCTGTCTTTTTGAATCTGAACCTATATCAATCTGAATCTGCATCTCTATCAATGCTAACCTATTTTGATCCGGGAAAATTATTGTATTAAAAAAAATATTACCTGTCTTTATTTCACGAAGCCATTATTTGGTTGCTAGGCGCCGAAATGGTACCGCAAAAACTTAATAAAATGTTTCGTTTCGGACGACAGATCGTGGAAAATTAATTCGATCAAAATCGCCCGGTTAAAATGATCCTTTCTGAAAAAAATTTCATAAAAAAAATGTAAATAAATAGTTGAGGAAGTGTCGTTTTTATTCTTAGAGTATCTATGCCGGGGGTAAGCCATGAAACTGTTGACCCAAATTATCGTCCATTAAATCAACCAACTGATTATTTTAATGCTTCTTGCAATATAATTTTTATCTTTCCTCGTACTAAAAGTAAACTTTGACGACACAAAGTTATTTTGGGACTTCTAAAAAACACAAACAATGAAACTGTATGTCAAGCAAAGTAAACATCACAAACTCTTTATCAAAATGACTAAACAAAATATTAATCTGTCATGTACACAATAGAAATTTAGAATGTTAAAATTGCATAATATGATTGAAAGACGGTCTTCACTTGTAAACGTAATTCCATATCAGCTTAATTAGTGAATAACTATTTAGTCATGTTTTAAGTATTTTCTGTTTGGAAAATTTCGAATTCCGTCACAAAAATTCTTTTAAAATGAGTAGTGTATAATAAGAACTAATTATTATATATTTGTAGGAAATAAACTATCTTTATATTTTTCCTTTAATTGCCTGGGAGCGAGTATAGGCAACTTGTTAAACTAGTTATACGGTCATAAAAATTTCGGATACCCCGCACAAAAATCAGAAAAGCAAAGAAAGACTATTACAAAAAAAACGTGAGGAAATTGAGGAATTAGAAGTAAAGCATGACTGTCTCAACATACATAAAAAAGTCCAAGAACTCGCCGGCACCAATAAATAAAAGCAACTCAATATACTTTATAACAACGGAAAGATAATCACAGAGATAGAACAAAAATTGGAAACATGGAAGAACTACATCACAGAACGCTTTGAAGATGAGAGACGACAAGCTAATCTTGAAAATATAGAAGGGGAGATAGGCCCGGACATTATTAAAGACGAAGAGATATACGCAATGAACATGCTAAAGAACGGAAAAGCTCCAGGTTAGACCAACTGACAGTGGACATCCTTAAACAGATAAAGGAGGATCAGGTTCATACTCTGGTAGAATTAACCACCATATATAGAACAGGAATAATACCAAATGAATGGTTGTTCTCAACTTTTATAACCCTCCCAAAAAAGAAAAATGCCAAGCATTGCTCTGACTATCATAGAATAAGCCTGATGGTTCACACTCTGAAAATCTTGTTGAAGGTGGTCCATAATAGCAACATCGGCGATCCAACAAATTGGATTCCGTTAAGGCCTAGAAACAAGGGAGCCACTGTTTGCACTTCATGTCCTGTTACAAAGATGCCTAAATATTAATCAGGACCTACACGTGTGCTTTATAGATTACAACAAAGCCTTTGATAAAGTTAAACATGACCAACTTATCGAAACATTAGTAAAGAGAAGAATATACCTCAGAGACTTAAGAATAATTTCAAACCTATACTGTGACCAAAAAAGCAGCAATTCGAATAGATGACATAACATCAGAAGAAATAGAACTACAGAGAGGTGTTCTTTAAGGGTGTCTACTTTCATCAATTCTCTTTAATCTCTACTCGGAGAATACAGTAAATAAGGCACTTGGTGATCTGGACATAGACATTAAAATTAATGGCATGACAATAAATAATCTGAGGTACTCCGACGATACGGTTCTTTTAGCTGGAACACATGAAGACCTACAGACGCTAATTAATAAAATGGTCATAGTCAGCGAAGAATATGGAGTGTGAACTGAGCGTAAACAAAACAAAATATATGCTGTTGACAAAAACAACTCAGAACATTCGTAGGATATATGTAACGAATCAACCTATTGAAAGAGTGAGAGGATACAAATACCTGGGCACAACAATTAATGAAAACAGCTCCCAAGAAGTACGAATAAGAATTGATCAGACCAGAAGCACATTTACAAGAATGATCAGACTTTTTTTGCTGCCGAGATCTAAATCTTGAACTAAAAATACGACTGATGAGATGTTATGTGCTATCTCTGTCTATGGGATGGAATCCTGGACACTAAAGATGATTGACGTGAGGAGGCTGGAGGCATTTGAGATGTGGATGTACCGAGGAATGCTGGGGATTTCATGAGTAGAAAGAATAACCAACGGGGAAGTAATGTAATTCTAACAATTAAGAAAAGAAAGCTGCTCTATTTGGGACATGTCATGAGAGGAGAAAATATCAAATACAACAGATTATTATGCAGGGAAAATCCAAGAAAGGAGATCAGAGAAGAAATTCATGGCTGAAGAACCTTAGGGAGTGGTTTGATTGCAGTAACAATGAACTATTTAGAGCTGCAGTCCCAAAAGTGAGAATCACCCGGGTGATTGCCAACCTTCGAAACAGAGATGGCACCTAGAGAAGAAGAAAGATTTCTTTATTTCTTACTGAAATTTTTAATAATTTTTATGCTTTGCACACTCTGATGTGTGTATAGATGTCGTTTGACTCACAATAGTTTTCAGTTTGACATCGAAAAGTTTGCAAGTTTAATATTCTGCCCACATGAATGTTGCTTTTGGTTCATTCCAGATCCACTGATGAGACCAGAGTTGTATTTACAGGAAATAAACTGCTGATACTATAGGAACTTGTTAAACTAGTTCTGCAGCAATAAAGATAATTTTTAAATTAATTATTGTTTAGTAAATCTAGGATGTTGTATAAGAATTTGTGTTTTTCACTAGTTACTGTAGCACATCTTATCAATTAGAAGTGTATTTTTATTATTTACTAAAAATCTATTGCAATTTTTGGATTAACAATACAATTTTTCTGTAATCTTATGTTATTATCTATCTAAAATTATATAAACAAAAACAGATATACTAGTAACTTATCATTATCTTATTTTTTATCGTTATGTAAAAACTATATAGGATAATTATTACAGTGGTTAATAACCAAATACAAATAAGTACATAGTCACAAAAAAATAATTCATGTACCAGAGACTACAAAAAAGCATTTTTATATTTTCGGGGTTACTGAAACCGAATCTGATTTCAGAAACGCTCCATCAGGTCGCAATTTTTTTCTACCCTTAAAATAGAGAACGAAAATTCCTTAAATTTCATATGTTTTGTAATGTGAGTAACTCCCTTCCAAAAAAGGTTTAAAATTGAAAAACTTAATGATTGTCCGCCTTTTACCTCGAGTGTACCTGGAAATATTCCTCTTTTTTTTTCATTCATAATAACTACCCCCTTCAGAGTGTTGAATACTTCATAAATTCATTTATCTCTTTCTTGAGGTATCAAAAATAGTTTTATTGCATAGGCCGTCTACTGAATATCTAATGAATTTTTCTACAGCTCTCCAACCTGTTATTGAAAATCACCCCTGTGGAGGGATGAATATTTGAAAAATCCGTATCTTTATTACTTTGGAGATTGTGAAAAACATGTTCTGATTTATATGTTTCGTGTTGTCTGTTGTGTGATTACAGAAATCTTTAATTTTTGAAACCCCAAAAACCACCTCCTTAGGGTGGGAGGTTGAACACAATATTTATCCTCTTTGCGCCCGTGTAAACAGCTATGCCATTCTGGTTTAATGTATATACATATTTATATATGTTATATCGGATGTTCGCACGGGTGTGATGTGTAATCGAAGGTTTTCTGGTATCCCGTGTATGTGCGGAGTCCTTCTCAGGACTGTAAAGCAGCTGACGTTTCGGTGAAATCTCATTCACCATTTTCAAAACTCTATGTGCGGCGCCCACGTCAAAAAAAGTTTTATCTAATAAAAATTTTTAACCATAGTTTTGAACTCGCTTAATGTTAGACGTAACTGGAAAAAAAATTAGGAAAATCAATGTTGAACAACATAGTCTAGGTGACTTCTAATGGATTAACCCCACTCTAAAATGAATTCGAACACGTAGTGAATAGGATCATCAGTCCATAGTTCATCATTCCACAGTTTTAGTAGACGGGTAAAATCGTCGAAGATCAGCCAAGTAAATAAGCCCCTTAAAGTTATACCACCAAGAGCGGCATATTTATATCACCTCGAGTGGGGACACATTTGTAGGGATCATAACAAATATTGATAAATAAACATTTTATTGCTTTTTTTTCTAATGTTTCTTTTTTTTCCGGACTAAAGGTATGTACATCTTTTCTGGGAAAAGAGTCAATTTTCTTTCTCAATTTCAGATCCAAAAAGAAACTATCGCCGTGACTTTTGCTACAACACTGAATTATTTTCGGAATAGAATCTGCGTTAGTACTTTTCGAGGTCACCGAAACCGGGTGAAATTAGTGGTTATATTAGTTTTCCTGTACCTTTTCCCTAGACATACATACAACAAACAAGACAAGTACGCAGTTTTCTTTGATAGGTTTGCGGTTCTTGCTTAATTTTTTTTTCCTTTGAATAATGCAGTTTAATAAGCATATATCTAAATCCCAAATGAATATGAGATAGAAAACGTTTGGTATGTTCTTGCTAGTTACTTACATCAGTAGAAATACCCTGTGAATATACGTTTTCGATTGACAACTATACAATAACAATTTTATTTAATAATCGCCAAACTAGTAATAGAATTCATGATCAAGGTTCCACAAAATAACGTAGTTAAATAAGTACTTGTGGAAAAACGTTCGAAGGTCATCCTAAGGTATATCATTATTGTAAAATAAGTCGCATAATTCTACTTAAATATTTAAATGACAAATAAATACTTTCTTACCGATTGTCGAATTACAACTACTTATTAAAACGGCTTGTATTTGTTTTGCTAAAATCAAAAATTAATCGTATTTTTGTTAAAGAATGTAACACTATCAACAATCGGCTGTAATAAATTATTTTTTGTTATTTATTAGTGATATTATTTATGTATTATGTATTTGTGTTAGTAATTTTAGTGGTTTTAATGAGGTTTTGTGGTGAGCCACCGGATATTTCGTCGAAGCTACTGAAGGGTTTTGGTATGATAAATTTTACGTTTAGAGTTTTAATTGAAGATTCTGCAATTTTGTTCCATTTTTATAACACACATATTGAATTGATGTAATGATAATAGCGGGACATTTTTAGAGTTTTAAAATTTTCAAACCCGCCAGTTTCGATCCGCTATCTTGAATTTTACAAATATCATGCCAGGTTCCTCAAAAAACAGGATCTTTTTTAGATATTAGGTCTGCCATCTTGGATTTTACAAATTTGATCCCAGATTAGTGACCAGTTACCCCAAAAATCTTTATGATGTAGGTTTTGAATGTGCAACTGAAATTTTTAAAATTTCAGGTCAGCCATTTTGGATCTGTCATCTTGAATTTTGCAAATTAGTCTCCGGATCCGCAGTTTGATCCCAAAAACTTTTATAAGGGCTATTTCAAATCAAATAAGTCGTCTATTTTTAGATTCAAATTTCTTTACAGAATTACCGCCATTTTGTAGTCGCCATTTTTTTTTCGATAATTCTAACCACATGGGTTTTCAGTACCTGAAGGAGGATCACGTTTGTTATGAAAATAATAGTTGTTTTATAATTTTCTTAATTAAAATTGATAGAGGATCGGAGATATATATATATATATATATATATATATATATATATATATATATATATATATATATATATATATATATGATCTGGTTATTCCGAATTTCAATCTATCCGACCTTTTTGTGGTACCGAGTGCGGTGATAAATTTAGACAAGAGTATTTTTTTAAATCAGATTTAGACATTGATAGCCAGATTCACTAAGAAGATTTAAGACTTACACCCGATGTAGTTGCCTTGGAAATTATATTTTCTAGATGGCCAGTTTCGTTTTTCTTATGATATTGTTTTAATTGTATTTTAAATGTTCAAAACTTGCATGACTTATTGTTACCCTTCTCATTCTCAATTCTCTACTGTCAATTTAGACCGGTTTTAAAGTTAAACCATGTAAGTGAATTAGGCGGTGAATGACCTAAATTTAATGGCCGCACTTCATAGTTTGTTGTTCAGGAATTTATGTTGAATGATATAAGAATTATACTAAATTATTTAGAAGTTTTATCTACCTGAAAAAAGGATAATTATATTTACCTGCTTAATCAAAAGAAGACAAAGCGTTGGGTAACGAATAGTAATCAAAAAATATCAATATACCATATACCTGTTACAAAAACTGTTGGAGCCACCCTGCAATATATCACCCCGAATGAGCTTCAGGTATAAAACTATTAACTAGCGTCAAAAGGAAAACGATAGAGTTGAAATACACTTTACTATTATGCGTTTTAGATGAAAAATACTTGCTAACTCAAAAATTTCGTCATTAACGACATATCTAAAGATATTGGTAAATTACAATTTTTACACCACAAATCATCGGCGATACATTTCATTCCGATCAGACGCTTATTGATATGAAAATACACAAGTTTTATTCTAATTTACTTTTTTTTGCATCCAATATATTCTGACGCGATTGTTTACTTTTGGAGCTCGATGATAAACCTAAATAGTAAAATCACAACGTTGCCTAATCACATAATAGTTACGAAAAACTAGTTTAAATGGGTCGAATCAAGTTCTGTATTTAATTATTTTTTTTTATAATATTTTAAATGCCTGATAAACTGTTTATTTTTAAATTATATTATTTTTTATTAGCATTTTAATTTAATTTGTCAAATATTGAGTATCATATTTCATTTGACTCATATAGAATGAACGGAACTCCTTCTACTTTATAAAGTGTTCATACGGGATGACGAAGTTACAGTAAAAATATTTATTCTAATTTAACCTAAAAAAATCCCGCGAAAACAAACCTTTTACACTTTTACTTGATAATAGATATGCCAGAATATTGTAAACAAAGAGTGATCTAAAGTTAGGTTGGTATATTTAGTTCTATTATTTAAATTTATTGCACACTGATGTATAATGCCACAGTGTACTAGTACACTAACACCTCAGCAAAGCTATTTATAAATCTTCCGTCGCATGAAAAATTAGTTATAAATAGTTACAACTCGCTCGTAGTATGTCTGCTTCATTAAATCGTAATAATTCAAAAAATCATGTTACTTCTGCAACATTTGAGACTCTATGCCAATTTAAGCTTAGGTAAATCTTGTATTCATGATTCTGTTTTACGTAGATATGTGTAGGATTGCATAAACTCTTATTACGTTACAGAGATAGCAAGATATAACAAATTTCGTGTAATTCACGATGGGTTTTGCAGCATAAAAATCTGGGTCGACTTTTACAAATTGATTTTCAGTTATTACTAGTATAGATTATTCAGATGTAACAGCTTTGGCGGTGCCTTTGAAGTTGAAGAGTCCAATTTTCGTGCTGTTGCTTAACTCGCAACCCTCTGTATTACACTAGGAAAAAGCGGTAAAATTAGGAAGGATATCACATTAACTCTGATAAAAAGTTAAAGAAAAATATTTTTTTATTTGGCCCATCACATCATTTTTTTTTTTACGTCAGTGGGCGACGCATGGGAAACATTTTGCCGCTCATATTATTTTTCATTTTTATTTTTGTTGGACGTATACTACATTAGCCCTCTTTCTTTGAAGATGGGGATTCTTCGAAATGTACAAAGCGGGTAATTTGGTTCCTCAGAGAAATGTCAGCGTCGTAATAGAAGACCTTTTGGTCTTAAATGGCTTAACTAAAGCCATCGAGATCTCTTTCAAATACAGTCTTCGTAGCATCAAATATTCAGTATTGGTTTTGTAAATTATCTGATTTATACTAGCAGTATTCAAAATTGAATAAAATAACCTCATTGCCATCTACGTGTCACACTGCTAACAGAATATTCTTCTTTCATTTGGTCCACAATGTCGACTTCACTTTAGTTTCATTGTAAAAAGTAATAATTTCAGGTTTCGCAGCAAGTCCTGTACCTTCATTGCTTTTTTGTCATCCTCATGCAAAGTTGATAATAGTAAAACCATATTTTTTTGCTTCTTGTTTGGAACATGGGACAGCAAGATCTTCTTTTCGCCAAACCCAAACATTGAAGATGGTTTTGCCATGTTCAGAAAACATGGTGGTATTTCTTTTTTATTCTTGCGTAAAGTTAGCAACTGGTCAGCAAAAGGTATGGGAGCAGAAAAGTTGTTCATAGTTATGTTTCAGCCGGTGTTGAGAATATTCCGAGATAATCTTTTTACCAAAGCCTTTGCTGAATTATCAACACTGAACTGCCCTGCTGGTTGTTTTCTAACATACACCTCCAAGTTGCTGGTATAAAATGAGTGCATGAACGAGAGCATATATTTTTATACCGTATTAGGCAAGTTTATTGGCCATATAAACTCGAAATTTACAGTATCCTCTGAAGCATTCGAGCACCTCGTCTAATGGACAACACTCTACAACTTGATAATGTTTTTGACAGTTGGTAACAAAAGCTTCGAAAATCTCATTTAGCTGCCAAATTATCATGATTTGCACTCTCAGTTCTGGTGATCACATCATCAGATCGCAAATAAAACCTCTATATCGACATGGTTGCTTTGAAAATGTCGGGGAAAGTTCCATTATTACTCCACATTTCTTGAATGTTTACATAATGCATTTGTTTTAGTCCAGCCAAAAGCAATTAACTGATAAGAGTTTCTATTTCATTTAAGTCTGTCTTTTTTGTGTCTCACTCTCGGGAAAATTTGTCTTTATATGCTCGTATGTATTAGTAAATAACACAATATCTTCACGCTTATCAAATCAGTAATAACAAACAAACAGAAACATTCTATAGGGGTTTTAGAACTACTAGCCTCCTCTTGCTCCAGGATGGTGTATGACAATATTTTCTCGTATTGTCCGTGTGTTTGGTCGTGAAGGAGAGTGAACTAACCACTTAGTCTCATCTTTATCTTCTGACATAGGAACTCTAGTTGGGCCTCGTTAAGAATCTGGCGCAGTAAACAAACGTTGCGACTGAGCTGATGTACTTCTCTGAGAGGATGGTAAAGTTGACGTACATCGAACAAGTTCTGTTCGGTTCAGACCGCTCGGCTCCGCACAATCGGCCAGTTTTGGTTTACACGTAAATAAATGAGAGGCCGCTCACTGGTTCCGACCGGCCAGAACGCTTCAGCGCTTTCAACATCGACACGGGTCAACGATGAAAGTGAGGGCACCCTAAACCTAAGACGCAAATATTTTATAAAATATTAACGTTTGATTGCCGAGGGTGGCAAAATGCTCATAGCGCGCACACTTTAGGGTTGAAAAGAGCCATATTTACTCTAGTTTTTGACGTGGAGCTACTGCAAGCGCAGAAAATTCCTCGTACTGTTTTTAAGCAAAATTATTCACTATAATATGTTAATTTCACGCACAGACATAAAATTATCATAAAATACTAATATAAAGCGACACGACAGAATTGACTATAAACAATAAGGTCGCCGCGCACCCCGTTCGCCTCATTTCTTTGAATTGGGTTATTATTACTGTTATGAATGAAAATACGCATCATTTGAACTTACTTTAATATTATTTTTTAAAGCCCAACTTCCTCGGCCTCCCTAGAAATTAATAGTAGCAACCAAAATTAGTATTTTAAAATGCAGACCAGCGAAATCTCAAAGAATGATTCTATTAAAATGCCGTTATTTTGTCTGTAATTTCGTAACTCGGAACACCAGCAAATTCTTCGGATCAACATAAATTATAGTGACATCATCCGTATTATCAATGTTGTATATTTATGTTCCTTATATGTTTTCGCGTTCTTCAAAGGTCGTTAACATATATTCATAAATTTATTGATAAAATCGGAAACATCTAACCTACTTGGCCTCCATTTTGTTGCCAAGTAGGTTTTTATTGTTGGTTATTAATTAGTAATGCTGTATTGTTTTTAATTATTAATAGATGAATGTTTTTTTTAATGCATTGTAATTTTGGTGTTTAAGGTAAAACTATAATTGTTAAAAAGTACCGAGTATCATCTAATTTGAATTTTCAATTTTTTTAAATAGAGTGAAATGATGGAATGAAAAGTAAAATCATTTCTATTACAAAGATAAAGGGAAATTGTTTAAAAATACTGCATTAAGGCTTTTTTTTACCTTTCTACAGCAATTCGACCTATAAGATACGTTGTACATTACCTTGATAAATATAAGCCCGGGATGTTTAGACTTTTCGCAAATTTTTCTATTCTTCTGAGGGGGGATGCTTTGCTTCTTTAGGCGTCACGGATTTATGATTTTTTTCTCTTGTATGAGACCAGGCGTCTTATTTCACCTCAATTTTATCTGATTTTGTTTCCAACTCCGTAGCTCCTGTTTTATGCGCCTTTTTGGTAGTCCACAGAAAAGCTCCGGGCCAAGAAAAGGAGTAATAGGAGAGCGAATAACCTCTACTTTTGCGAGCTTATTCGCTTCTCGTTTCCCTTAATTCCCTTGTGCCCTAACACATCAAGGTCACCTTGTTGTTCCTTGCCAATTGCTTTAGGGCTTGTCTGCAGTCCCATGTCAACGTAGGTGTTTGACCTAAAGCGTTTAACGTTACTTAGCTATGTGACAATATGTATATTTTGGCCATCTTGGTGATTTTATTGAAACACTTCTCAGCGCAGATTTCAGTTACAGTCATTTCTGCTTGGAAGATTGTGGGGATGTCTCCTAGGGATTTGGCAAGTCCAAAACTTCAGCCTGTTACCTCTACTCCAACCCCTTCTTTCATCTTGGATCCGCCAGTAAACCTCGCCATTAAATTATTTTATAAATCCCTATTCATTCGGTAGAGGTCAGTTACCACTTCATAGTTTATGTCAAACCAAATCGACATAATATCTATTGGTATGGATATGGATTATGATGGAATTGTATCCAGAATCTTCATATGTCCAATATAATTTCCAGATTTGAGGCTTTTAATTTGGAATAGCTCAAGGGCATTTGTTGCTGTAGCCCCTCATCACTGCAGTGGAGGTAGGTTCAGAACTGCCCCTTGCAGCTTTTTTTTTGACCTGCTACTTGTTGTATCTTAGGCCACCATACTAAAACGGCTTATGTGACGATAGGTTTGATGATCGTTTCAAATGATCATAAGATCATTTTCGGTCTCAAATCCCAGGTTTTTGCCTTTTGTAGAATTTTTTCAATATGGCAGCTACAAGTCAGTTTCTGGTCTATTATTATTCCCAGATATTTAAGCGCTTTGAAAAAGCTCAGTGTTGTTTCATTTAAAATTGGAGCGTTGATGTTTAGTCTTGTACATGGCACGAGAGCTGTTTTGTTAGGATTAACATGCAGTCCTTTCTTTATGCGCCAGTTGTTTATTTAGTTTAAGACAGTTTGCATAAGCCTTGTAGAAGCTCCTACATTCTTGTCTCTGTTAGTGATACCTAGGTCATCAGCATAATCTAAGGTTGTAAATACTGAGTAGTTCAATTTCCCATTATAAATCTACCTTACCCTCTGCTACATAATTTTATGCAGGTGGCGCCATAGTTGCAGGCTTCTGGGGTGACAATACTTAATTTGACATTTTAAACGGTATACAAACTCAGAAATTTTTGACATACAGACGCTATTTCTATTGTTTACAGTAACTTCAAAATTTCGTTTTGGCCAAAAAATGGATTAATTCCTAAACATTTTCATGCGTTTATTTTTCGGGGTCTTATCGTAAGATTGGGACATCCGTGGGGCAATATTTTATGATAATTATGCTCCTTTCTTAAAAATTCGTTGAAACAGCAATGTTTCAATTTCATAATTGTTATTCATTTAAATAGAAAACCTCAAATTATTAATAATAATTCAAGTATATAGCCAACTTTTAATTAATTTAAAAAAAGCTACAATTTCATACCAATCAAGTTGATTGAACACAGTTTGTTGTTGTAGCAAGTAATTGCGACATCGGGGTCATGTACCATGTGTGTCCTATGCGGGTTCTAATCCTTTAATCAACTGAATTAATACATTTGAATTGAGGAAAATTGTCTGGCACTGAGACGTGTTCATCATCATCGGTGCAAGTTGTATAGGCAGTGACGGCACTAAATTTTTTTTCGGCGTTCTATATTAAATCTGTCACGTTGAAAACTAATTTTGAGAAAACTACCTTATTTTTTGGTATCATATATGAACCATAATGATATTTATATAACATGTACATACAGGCCCAAATCTAAACTAATTTAGTAAAGAGGTAGAGTTTGTTTGCTCGATATAATTAAGGTCCAGAACCGAACTGACTTTAAAAATTCTCTCTATGCAAATTTGTCGGATGACATCATAGAAATCTAATTTAAGAAGTAATTTCTCACAACATATCAAGCTGAAGCTTTATTTTACAAACTTTGTTGCTTAGGTAAGTACTTACACTACTTACCTACATAAATTGCACCTTGTTTCTCATTAGTCGTAGTACCAAGCTCGTGATATGCCTTAATAAACTCTTGAATTTTTTTTGCAGCTTTTACAAATTGTTCTTCAACTAGATTTATTTGGAATTTTCTTAATGTAAAATTGCCATAAGTAGTGTTCTTTTCTTCCAACCATTTCAACGAAAATAATTATTTAAATAAAAACTACACCACTCCGCTGAACCAGAACACACCCAGTAATATAGCAACATGAGTATGAATTATTACCCCTCAGCAATTTAAAAATAAATAAGTTAATAAATTTAATTTATTAATTTTTCTTAATAAGTATACAGATATACAGAAAAATATATGCACATACCTACTTGTAAAATATAAGTGTAGTAATGTAAATATAAATATAAAAATAATAAAAATATTAATTCAGTCACCCTATAAAAAATGCGCATTACTGTTTCATTCATGGATGTTGTCCATTTCATGCGCTGTCTCGGAAGTCCCGCGTAGGTGAGCGCAGGCTGAGGTTCCTGCGCAGCACCTTCGGAGGGTGGAGCTCTCGTTGTTTGGCTCTCATGCTGTTGTTGGGCTGTAGCTTCTTGTGTCGACATTTCATTATTTAAAATTTAAAAGTTCTCCCCATTTAATCGTCTCCTACGATTGGTTGAGGGAAACCCTGGATCTATTCGTAGCCGGGTCGTCGGAAAGCTGAAAGCAAGTGGCTCCTAAGGAATTATGTAGGAATTGAGTGTAAGTGGGTCGGGGCAGAGGGATGTTTAAAAGGTAAAGAAAGGATGTGGTTAAAGGTCAGCGGATAGCTGGCGTTGCTGGCTGTACTGTCTACGCATTACAGTAGCGACAAGTATACTGCTGGCTGCAGCACACTGCCGGCCAGAACCTCCTGCAGAACATCAAGGGATTAGGCCTTAGTGAGCATCTATATAAGCCGATGCAGAAAGCAATTCTCCTAGCAACCGCGCGAACCGTCCGAAAGTTCGTAGGAAATACAGCAGACAACGTCACCTAGGACCCGATAACATGGAAAGGGTTTCCACAGAGCTTCATACTTTTGGTGTCTTTGTATGCCTAGTATGAGTGAATAATCCCTGGAGGGAGTGCGAAGCCGTTTGGCTTATTTAAGTGACTGTTTATTTACACCCGATAATTAAATACATTTTATAAATATAATTAAAACTTCTCAACTTGCTCTCTGTGAGTTTCTATGTGGAAATCTCACTTCAAAACATCTCACCAGTTAAACAAACGCTTTTAACAGATATTTTAGGTTAAAATAGAGACAGGCACATACAAAAAAAAACTCTCAAAAATTCCCCTATCTATATAAATATTTAGTGTCTCACAAGTAACCATGGTAACCGCCAGGTGATTATATGCCTTGTGCTAAATCTGCACTGTTTGTAAGAAAATATGGAGTTCCTAAGTTTTAAAGAAAAAAATTTTTTTTGACTATTTAAATATCGTAACACATTAAACTACGTAATTTCTGGAATGTATAGAATTTTTCCTCCTATAAACAATTACTTTTATCTAAAAGTCCTTGGCATCTTCCTATAATGTTTGTTCACCAGATAACCAGAATTCGTAACATTACAAGTTCTCTATATTAACTGCACAATCTGGCAACGTCACTTATGTTTGTTTGAAGGTTGTAGACAATGTTGAAGATTAACTAAAATATGGTTGTCGGACTTGCATTGTCTTTATTTTTATTTATTTTTACGTTTCGATTAGGTTATATCTCTAATCGTTATCAAGTTTAAATAGTTTATACTTGATAACGATTAGAGATGCAACCTAATCAAAACGTCGTAAAAATAAATAAAAAGCAAGTCCGACAACCACATTTTAGTCAATGTTACTTATCATTAGTCATTGTGCTGTAATTTGTGACAAATTTCACTTCTTTTTCTATCACTCATGATTTCAATTTGGATTTAAATCGATTTTTAGTGTTATTTTAAAGATATTGGTTTCTCTTTGTGAAATAAAGTTATATTGTGAACAATGGAAAAATACTGTGTAATTTGCACGGATAGGTAAATACATAAATGTGTGGAGTACACGCCTTTCTTAAAAAAAGTACGTGGTGGAGTACCAAACTTTGCTGTGAGGCCTAAAGCGGTATAGTTTTTTCTTCACGTATTCCTAGCAATTTAGACCGTAAACAGTTGTATGTTTGGATTAAGCTTGACAGACTCTATTAATCTAAATTTTCTTTGATATTAACGGTAAAATTTGCGCAATGGTTTAAAATAGTTTTGTCGCAAATAAATGCGTTTTTGTTCACAAATCATTTTTCATTTTATTTATTTTGCAATATTTTAATAATATTCGTTTTTGTTTTTGATCACTTGGCAGCCATAATATCAAGGGATATTGTTGCCAAAATTTTCGTTAAAATATTTATAAATGTTAATTAGCCGAATGTTATAGTAGTTTCCTTGTCTGAATTAGAATAATTGATGTAAAATTATAAGTCCTATAAAAACATTGTTTGATGTTTTGGTTCTCAAATGACAGTTTAGATAAATATAAATTTGGATATTTGACTTTTCATAGTGTGGCTTTTAATGTGATGCCCCCGCCAATCGAGAAAGCAGTAGTTGTTTCACTGGAATAAACAGATTAATTTGCTTGAAAGAGCAGGAAAGAAACTAATAAATACAATTTATAAAAACAACAATAAAATAAAGTTAGACAAAAATAAAAAGTCTGGCCTATATACATTAAATTGCAAAGATTGTAATCTACACTACCGCTCAAAAGTATTTGGCAACCCAGAAAATGGCATTTTGTAAAAGTTTGAACAAACAAAATGCCTTCATAGTAATCATTTATTAGCAATTCTTAGGACATAATAACAATACTATTTGGTTTTATGACCAGGAGTCCGCAAATAACAATAAGTGTTTACCTTCTTATTGTAGATACGCATTTTGCGGTGAGACACAAACAGTGAAACCTAATAAAATGGTTTTAATAGATGTATTGTTTGTAATACAAAGAAATATGCAGATGGCCCAATACTTTTGAACGGTAGTGTATATCTATACTTCCATTTTACTATATAAAGATGAGGGTTTTTGTTTGTTACCGATAACCGAAAACGCCACTTAATCGATCGAAACCAAATTTTAACCCATGATTCTTGGCAAAACTGAGAAGGTTTAGAGCTATATTTTATTTCGAGAAACCATTAACTGCGATTAAAAATAACGTTGATAAGATAATACTTCAAAGCGTAGTGTGTTTGCTCTCCGCTAGGTGGCGGATAAGCTGTGGCGTCCTATACCAGTAATCTTAGAATGACTTTTCATATATATATATATATATATATATATATATATATATATATATATATCGCATATTTGAAAAACACTTTTTCTCAATAAAATTTTGTCACAAGTTTGGATAAACTAACTGATATCTAATTATTATATCAAGATTATATTTGTATATTCGCAAAAATTTCAAGAACTATTAACCTAAATAACCAAATTTTAACTGTGGTTTGTTTATATATTTCGAACTGTCGGACTATATAATGATGAAAGATTATTTATTGAAACGTGTAAATAAACAGATGACAGTAAACTACAGCTATGCATTTCTTGTTCCGGCCGCTGGGTGGCGAGCCCTTAAGCTTTCAAGGTCCTGTCTAAGAGCAAGACAGGGTTGCCAGGTTGGGTATTTTTCGTAATTTCAGGGTAAAAATATTTTTGCTAAATTTTTGAAGAAAGCGAAAGTAAGGGGAAATTATTAGGGAAAAATTGAATTAAGCAGAGATATAATCTTGAGGAGAACACTCTCATGTAAAATGAACACGTGAATCCCGTTTGCCGCCTTTTGCTTAGCTATGTTGGCATGATGATATTTTCATCATTTGTTATTGTAACATTTTATTGAGTAGAATAAATGAGATATATTGTTCAATTATGTTGAGGTTAAAGCTCCAAATAAAAACAACCGTCAGCCGCTTTCGTCATGGCCAGTAGTTTGTTTCGAGCTAGTTCAATATTTATTTTTAATTTAGGATTGGAGAAAAGTTTCCGAGGATAGTATCCTTTTGTGGAAAAGTAAAATTTTGAAATTTTACGTATTTTGCTTATTAATTTAAATAATTCTCAATTAAATTTTTTCTACTAATATTTTATGAACATCAATAACGTTAAATGTACTTGAAAAAAAAATATAAATTTATATAACCCTTTTAAGGAGTAAAATATATAATGATAACTGTTGTTCATCTGAATAAACTACAAAGTAGCCGAAACATACTTGATTTGAATATATTGGCAAGTTTAAGTGACCCAAGTGTTTTACTTAATACATACATGTAATTATGCATCTTCACCCAGTAACGGGTGAACCATAAAATTATTAAATTTTTGGTAAACACATGTTATATCCGCCCGGATGTGGCTTATCATCAGAACGTCATATCAAGCGTAAATTTGATAAAATGAAGAAACAGTTTTGATAAGTTCTAATATTAGAATAAGTGTGAAGTGGGAGCTAAATAAACTGCTATTGAAAATTGTACATGAGTAAGGTGGGTTACGCTTGAAGTAAAGTAACAATATGTTATATATGTAATTTTCCTTTCAGGCAGAGAATATGAAAAATATATGTACAAACAGTTTATTTCCTGCAAATATCGTTCTGGTTCTCTCTCCATACGCGTTTCGATCACCTCATGATCTCGTCAGTGGAGCTGTATCGGACCGAGAGCAGCATTAGCAGGAAATAACTGATATATG
Organism: Diaprepes abbreviatus; assembly: GCA_034092305.1. NCBI lineage: Eukaryota > Metazoa > Arthropoda > Insecta > Coleoptera > Curculionidae > Diaprepes > Diaprepes abbreviatus. The sequence goes on from JASJET010000129.1 coordinate 10,283,954, forward strand.
AACCATAAATTTCAAGGTATGTCGGCAGGATATTACACCTGCCGTCTACCAACTTCGATGTCAGACTGAAAAATATCACCAGTCGAACGACATCTATGAATCAACGGAATAAAGTGAAATTTTTAATCAATCAAAATTTCAGTAAGAAATAAAGAAATCTTTCTACCGTATTTAAATAGTTTGTTATATATGTAATTCTCCTTTCAGGCAGAGAATATGAAAAATATAAATACAAACAGTTTATTTCCTGCAAATATCGCTCTGGTCCTCTCTCCATACGCGTTTTGATCACCTCATGATCTCGTGAGTGGAGCTGTATCGGACCGAGAGCAACATTAGCAGGAAATAACTGATATATGAACCATAAATTTCAAGGTATGTCGGCAGGATATTACACCTGCGATATTTGCAGGAAATAAACTGTTTGTACATATAATTTTCATATTCTCTGCCTAAAAGGAGAATTACATATATAACAAACTATTTAAATACGGCAGAAAGATTTCTTTATTTCTTACTGAAATTTTGATTGTTTAAAATAACAATACTTTTTGTAGTTTTCGCTAGATGCTGTGCATTAAATTACTCCAACTGAGAAATCGACAATTTGTCACGGTAATGTGACGAAGGAAACTGTTTATATTATTTTTAAAATAGTAAAACTTTGCCTGCGATAATTTTTCAGTGCTATATCCTACCAAAAATCGGCCGGCGAAGCAAAGTTGTTTAAATTATGATTTTGTTGATTTATATTGATTTTTATCCATAATTATCTTGAGGTTTAATTTTTTTTGTATTTTATTTATTACTTTCTACCAACATACTTCTTGTTTAAGTTTTAAAATGGCACATCTTATTTATAACAAATTCTGAAATACTTATACTTCCCAAGCCCTGTCGAGAACGCCAAGCGACGTTATTTATTTTCTGTTACTGATGGGAAATACTGGTACCTTTATGGACCGTTCCATCTGTTATCGCGACGGAAAAATACTACAACAAAATACCGCTACTAAGGAACTGTTAAGATGGGCATGTGAGGAGTGAGCGTATTTTTTTAAATGCTTCATTACAAATATGGCAGTTTTTCCTATTACAACAATAAAAAAGCGGTGAAAAAAATTACGGTAAAAATATTGCGACGAAAAAAATGACACTTCAAAAAGTGCGATGAAAACTATTACAACTATAAAAAGGCGCTGAAAAAATTACAACATTACATGACAATTACATTACATTACATTATTAACAAGTTTGCGACGAAAAGATGATTTTTCGAAAAGTGTCACGAAAACTTTTTCCCTTTAAAATTTTTTCTCACCATTTTGTGTTTTTAAAGAATAATGTGAATTATATATCAAAAAGTGCGAAATTTTTTTAACACTATCTCGATGGTGCCCATGAGACAATGACACTGGAATATGCGGCGAATAAAATAGCGCATAAAAATTTGCGGTGAAAAAAAAGTACATTTTTCGCCACATTTTCAAAATTATATTAGTTTTCGTCGTACTTTAGATGCGTAATTTTTTTCTCCGCATCGTTGAAATCGTAGTAATTTTCAGCGCACTTTTGGAGCCTAATTATTTTGTTCGAAATTACAAAAATGTAATTTTTTACACCGAAAATTTTATTAAATCATAGTTTACGCCGCACATTTTGAGACGTAAATTTTTTCACCACATTAGCTGTCATTGTTTTCGTAGACACCATCGACATATATTATAAAATATTATATTCATACTACCTAACCAACTAATTTAATTTTCCACGCTTCGAATAGCTCTGTGCCTATTTTCTCTCACACCAAATCAATAAATTTATTGTTTGCCTCATATTTAATTTATTATTTTTATTTGTTTATCATTGACGTGCGCTAAGGATCGGAAAACTATTTGTGAATCATTCATTAAATTTTTGGTCACTACTTCTCTCAATGCGCGTAAATGAATATTCTAACTAGCATTTTTTATATTTTTTCTTATCATGCATAGATATGTTGATACTCCCACATTTAAAATTTGCGCGTGCTCTGAGAAATTCTTTTAATAAAGTTATTATTTTAAGCAAGAGACTATTTATACAACAGTAGCAAATCTGACGAGGAGCTCAAAAAAATTTGCCTACTTATTTTTAAATATTGTGTAGCTTAAAAACATCTGTCTAATAACAAACCATTTCCGGACCACTGCTCCTTAACAAGAAAAAGTAAATCCAACGCCCCCTTCCCTCATAGTAGCTGTACCTTATATTAAAATATCTTATTAAAAATTAAAACACCATCAAATGTGGTAGAAAATTGGTTATTATGAATTTGAAAATTAACATACAAATACTTATTGAGAATTGGTTATAGACCAGGGCTTATCTGTAAAATATCGGGGTTTCGTGGATGTGAAATGGAACATAGAGATTTTTGCATAAGAGCCTTCAGAATAACCTGATTAACCATAAATTTGATATGCGTCAATTGAAAAAGTTGGGCCACATTGTTTTTATTACTAAAAATATAAAATTAACGAAAAACGACCCTTTTTTTCAACTTTTCTGTCGTGTAACTTTGAAGGTATTCATTTCAGAGGAAAGTTGAAAAGGAAAAAAAGTTTCGTAATTAAATTTTCCATTACATAGGGTTAGTCGGAAATCTCAAAATGCATTTCCTTTATTGCAAAATTGCAATAATTCCAAAAAAAAGGTAAAAAAAGCAGTTTTTTAATCAATTTTTTTTCGACCATTTAAATTTCTCTGAGGACTTTCATATTAGAGCAAAGAAAACTTTATGCCATGATAAAATAACACGCTAAAATTCGTTAGGATCGAATAGACAGTTTTTGCACAATAATTTTGCAATTTGAGTTCGTTTACAAAAAGTGACCATTTTTCAAGTTTGTCTGAGTCCAAAATATCACGTTAACATATTTAAATTTATTTTCAACATATAGTAGGTAACTCTAGTTTTCCAACTTTTTTTTCAGAATCAAAATCGGATGATTTGGACGCCCTCAGGAATTGTTTCAAGACATTGTTGATATTTTTGCTTATAAACAAATAGATTATCTCGGCGGATTTTCATTGGATTTTTTTTGCAATACATGGTTTGAAAGTACTTGGAAAGACGCTTCTTTTCATGGAAAAAAATTCAAATCCGTCAATTAGGTTCCGAGATACAAACTGTCAAAGTTGACGGCCTGTTACGGTGAATCTATTAACAATACAGACCTGATTTTTGAACCAAAAACTTTGTCTTGCCGAGTTCTTATATATATATATATATATATATATATATATATATATATATATATATATATATATATATATATATATATTGTTGTAATATAAGAGAAAGTCTGGCCTACTAGTTATCGACTTATCCCTGTATACTCCTACATTACAATCACGTTCGGTTTTCTTTCTTTGTCTCACATATGGGTTGTCTCTATCGGTCTCTCTCTCCGGGTTATTTTGTCGTCATCGGGTTATTTGGCAGGGAAAACCTAGAAAAGACCTGCCGTGTCTCAATCGGGTTAATGTATATTACGAATTTCTTTTTAAAAATGTGGGTGTTTCGTCCCGGTACCAACTATAGGACTCGTCAGTGGGATTCTAGTTGGTACCTTCCCAGACACCCGTTGTCGTACTTATTAATGTTCGGAACTTATATTTGAAGTTAAATCTGGCCGGAGGATGGCGGTAAGATGTTGAATAATACGACACCCCCTCCTTTAGGCCAGACAACTTCGTCGTTCTTCGAGATATAAGTCCTTATCTCGAACGAAGCGCTGAACGTTGGATGCCCAGGAACTGCGGGGACTAACACCCCGAACCACATATTATTCAACATCGTGACTAGGGCCTCACCGGACTTTATACGTTTATTGCTATATTTCATTCCCCTTGGCTGATAGCTCAACTTTTTTCTGTCGATTATCCCTTTACGTGTCACATCTGTCGTGGGTTCCTTTCCATGCAGGGATCTATATTTCGTTGAAGCTGCGACCCGCTGCAATTGTCCCCACCAGGGTACCTATTCTCGTTCTTGAGAGAACAATCATCGTGATGGAAAGTGGGCGTGGTTCTCACAAAAAAGTACGAAAACGTATTCAGAATACGGTTTCTTACTTTTTCGTGAGAACCACGGCCACTTTCCATCAAAATGATCGTTCTCTCGAGAACGAGATTGCTGCCCAGGATACAGTTTCATAGTTTTTCGTGAGAACCACACCCACTTTCCATTAAGTGATCGTTCTCTTAAGAACGAGAATAGGTACCCAGGGATGCCATGTTGTAATATAAGAGAAAGTCTGGCCTACTAGTTATCGACTTATCCCTGTATACTCCTACATTACAATCACGTTCGGTTTTCTTTCTTTGTCTCACATATGAGTTGTCTCTATTGGTCTCTCTCTCCGGGTTATTTTGTCGTCATCGGGTTATTTGGCAGGGAAAACCTAGAAAAGACCTGCCTGCCGTGTCTCAATCGGGTTAATGTATATTACGAATTTCTTTTTAAAAATGTGGGTGTTTCGTCCCGGTACCAACTATAGGACTCGTCAGTGGGATTCTAGTTGGTACCTTCCCAGACACCCGTCGTCGTACTTATTAATGTTCGAAACTTATATTTGAAGTTAAATCTGGCCGGAGGATGGCGGTAAGATGTTGAATAATACGACAATATATATATATATATATATATATATATATATATATATATATATATATATATATATATATATATATATATATATCGTCATAGTATGCTTAATGATATTAATAAACGAAGATTCGCTTGGAAAGTCCAATACTATAGGGTGCAGTATGCTGTACGTAAATAACGTCATTTGTTTATAACAAAATAAATGTATGATGGGCATATGGCATTATGATATTTGCGCTTTATTATTCGCGGTTCATCGGTTTAAAAAAAAATTATCTAAATCGCTCCATTAGAAGCCGACAAAATGAAAAATTTTTTTAAATATGTATTTTCAATCTTTGAATTCAATTTTAAAATGAGAGCTCCCCACCCTTCTTTTTTCATTTTTCACGCGCGTGTGCGGTGTTTTTTTCATTTTTTATTAAAGTTTCCGATAACATAACCATTTAAATATTTGTATCAAATAAGAACTCGGCCAGACAAAGTTTTGGGTTCAAGAATCAGGTCTGTATTGTTTACAAATTCACCCTAACTTTGACAGTTTGTATCTCGGAAACCAATTGACGGATTTGAAATTTTTTTTCATGAAAAGAAGCGTCTTTCCAAGTACTTTCAAACCATGTATTGCAAAAAAAATCCAACGAAAATCCACCGAGATCATCTATTGTTTATAAGCAAAAATATCAACAATGTCTTTAAACAATTCCTGAGGACGTCCAAATCATCCGATTTTGATTCTGAAAAAAGTGTTGGAAAACTTGAGTTCTCTACTATATGTCGAAAATAAATTTAAATACGTTAACGTGATATTTTGGACTGAGACAAACTTGAAAGGTGGTCAATTTTTGTAAACGAAATCGGATTGCAAAATTATTGTGCAAAAACTATCTATTCGATCCTAACGAATTTTAGCGTGTTATTTTATCATGCCACAAAGTTTTCTTTGCTCTAATATGAAGGTCCTCAGAGAAATTTAAATAGTCGAAAAAAATGATTAAAAAGCTGCTTTTTTTAAATTATTGCTATGTTGCAATAAGGGAAATATATTTTGGGATTTCCGACCAACCCTATCTTATGGAAAATTTAATTACGAAACTTTTTTTCCTCTTTAACTTTCTTCTAAAATGTTTTTTTTTCGTTAATTTTATATTTTTATTAAAAAAAAACAATGTTGCCCAACTTTTTAGATTGACGCATATCAAATTTATCATTACTCAGGGTATTCTCATGCAAAAATCTCCATGTTCCATTTCACATCCACCTAAAAACAGATAAGCCCTGGTCTATTATTACTGATAATAATAAATTACATTTTTGGTGAAGAATATCCGTAAAAAGTAAAAATTAAAATTTCTTGATTTTTCTTAATACTAATAAAAATATGCAGAAAAATATACGCATATATGTATGTAAAATATAAGTTTAGTAATGTAAATATAAATATATAAATAATAAAAATAAAAATATTAAGATAATATTCACTGAATTATTACGTCACGATAATAAAATAATTAAATTCTCTCGATTTGCTCTCTATGAGTTTTTTATATGGAAGTGTCAAAAAAATCAAAAGAATCATATATTTTTTTATTAAATCGGTCACTTTTGATTGTTTTTAAATCAAAATCAACCCAACCCTTATTGGCAGTAAGTCTTCCCTTTTTGCAGACACTGCTGATGATCTTGGAAAGGAGCTGTATTCACCTCTGCTGAGATTCCCCTTAAACAGGAATTTCTACACAAAAGCAGTTATGACGTTTTTGTTTTAAACAAATTAAATTAATTAATGACTTTACAATTATAAATTGACTTCATTAAATATTTGATACAGGTTTTTTTGAATAAGTGATATCATTTTTGAATATAATCAATTTAATGCGCAAATCTTCGTTCCTGTTTTCAAGGAAATCTAGTACTGAAACAAACGGACTATAAAAAATAATTCAAATACTTTTACCAGCAAGCCATTGAGTTCGCTCGATGAATAACGCAATGCACAGCTAGTACATTTGGTACTTATTGTTTCAAATGTGCTATGAAACCTTCATGACGTCCCGTCATTGCTGAGCCACCATCAGTAACCGCTGATGAGATAACGAATAGGATTTTTTTCCCTTGAAAAAAAATATTAATGATAATAAATATCGATTCTCCCTTTGTATCAGTGTCCATATTTTTAGCAAATAATTAATAGATTGATCGACTTATCTGTAAGAATGATCGAGCTGTTGTCCGAAATGATTATTTCACACTGTATTATGCATTGGTCATATCTAACCAGCATAATTTGAAGGATAAACAAAAAATCCTGATTAGTCTTATCGTCCTTTTGGCTTGGAGAAAATCATAAAGATAAAACTGCTCTGTGGGTATTCAAGGAAAAAAATGAAAACCCGCACTTTTGAATATCTAAAAAATATTGTTGCATTATGATCATATTGTTTTATGGATATTTCTTAGACAAGGACGTTAATAAAGTAGATATTGCTGTTTCTGATGTTCATTTTATAATTGTCACATAATTTCGCTGCCACGATGGTGATAGTGAAGATATAAAAGATGAAAATAAAATATGGCCATAAAGCACTATAGAACTCGCATCATCGGAGAAGCTCTCGAAAGTACTAAAAACTTTAATAAGAGAGATGATGCACAAAACATCTCAACTACATTGAAAACCCTACTCAAAACCAAACCAAAACAACACACCAGAGAAGCAGGACAGCGAGTCGAGAGGAGGCATAGACCCAGGGAAGCGAGGAAACCAACCAGGCAGAATCAAGATATAACCTGCGCAAGCGCCAAACTATAAAAAGGCCGATAGAGGACCAGCACGTTCATTTATGACTGGTGATCGCGAAGATTCCATAGGAGCACGATCTGTCTGTCGGTAGAAGTTTTTTTATAGGAGAAATATGTGTTTTTGAGGCAGTGTTCGGACAGGTCGATGAAGTGATGTGAGAAATCCTCGTTCATAGCAATCTGTTCTTAAGCTTCGTCAATTGGTATGCTTGGATACAGGTATTTGATGTCCATGCAAGCGGGAATGTTATCTTTTTGCAGCCCTTGAAGTATGATGATCAGGTAATCCGGATTTTTCAGATACGAGTCTGCAATTTCGGTAGCCGGTTACATATTTTGTGCCAGATATTTTTCCAGTTGTTGAGTAGGTGAATCTTCTGCATTTACTATGAGTCTTATCGGTGTCCCTTCTTTATTGATTTTTGGTAGTTCATATAGTTTGGGACATCTGCTGGCTTTTTCCCGAGGAACGATGCGCTTTTCGATTTTATCTCCTAGTTTGGCCGTTTTGATTATGTTTTTTGCCGTTTTTTCGAGATATGTAGTTGGATGGATCTCTTGTCATCTTGGTTTCATATTTTTCTTTGTTCATGGCTACATTCACGTTCCCTTTGTCTGCTGGTAGGATGATGATGTTTTTGTTGTTATTAAGATCATTTAGGGCTTTTATTTCTGAGCGTTTTATGTTTGGTTTTGGTGGTGTGCTGGTGCGAACTCTCTCCTTTCGTATTATTTTTGCGTCATCTTCTGCCTTTTGGTATAGCGTGGCTTCAATATTGGCGATGATGTTATCATTTGGTATGATCTTTGGTCTTCCGAAAGCTGATAATTAGATTTATGAACGACCTTTGTGATGTCTTCTATCCATTTGGTTTGGTGAGAAGTTTTTTGTTGTAACTGGGCTAATTTCTTCTTTTGCTTGTTAATTTTTATAGTCCATATCAGGAGGGAGCTTTGTCTATATATATATATATATATATATATATATATATATATATATATATATATATATATATATATATATATATATATATATATATATATCAGAACACCCACATTAGAGGACCACCGTGGCAGCGAAATTAGGCTCCAGTAGCCCCTGGATCGGCTACCGCACCCTTAAAAGGGGGGACGGGGGTGTGTTACCGGCCCCTTTGTCTAATATATTTTTATGAAGTATAAAAGAAATTAAATGTTAGATACTTATTAACAAAAATAATAATTTAATCGACAAAACGGATCGGCCAGATTTAATGTTATCATCTGCCATATATTTAGAGTTGCTTTCAGAAAAACTGTTTCTTATTCCAATGTATTTGGACCCTACTCGTGTGACATCACAAAAAGAAACTATTTTGAAGAATAGAAAATTCGCATGGAGCGTTGTACGGATAGAGAAGGGGTATATCTTGAAAGTGATAATAGGCATAAATTTAAAATAAAGTATCGTTATTTTGTAACCACACATCGTATTGCCAAGTTAGTTCATGTACAGTTTTTTGAAATATTTCTTCAAAAATTAAATGTATATCATTTTTCTTTATTCTGTCTTTTCTTGGGTTTAGGTTCTATATTTAACAAAAATGGAAAACAAATTGACGTTTCGCCCTTTATTTAAGGCATTTTCAAAATTTTTTTCCTTGACATTTTGTTTTTTAGCTTTTTAGATTTTAGCAATAGAGTAACAAAATGTCAAGGAAAAAAATTTTGAAAATGCCTTAAATAAAGGGCGAAACGTCAATTTGTTTTCCATTTTTCTTAAATATAGAACCTAAACCCAAGAAAAGACAGAATAAAGAAAAATGATATAATCTATGGTTCAAGAATATATATATATATATATATATATATATATATATATATATATATATATATATATATATATATATATATATATATATATATATATATTTATTTTCTTGTTTCTTGAACCATAGATTATATCATTTTTCTTTTATTTTGTCTTTTCTTGGGTTTAGGTTCTATATTTAATAAATACATAAACTATTTGACGTTTCGCCCTTTATTCAAGGCATTTTCAAAATGTTTGCCTCCTTGACATTTTGCTGTTTTCTTTCTGTTTAGAATTAAGGTACCAGCTTCTTATGGCACACAGTAAAACTTATAAAAGCCACAAATTATAGATTAAATTAAAATTTCGATCTATTCTGCCAATTAACCTTCACTCTGGTCAATGAACAAAGTCTATCGATTGTGTAAATTTATGTTCAGATCTATTCTCAAGCGTGCCTATCTAGGTTTTTATTTGCACACCGTTCATAAATCTCTGTAATAGTGCTTAATTTAAACTGCAATACTTACAATTTATCCCCGCCTATGCTTCATTAAACTTTAATTAATCCCAATATGGTCTCTGCTTGTTGCAGAATGGTCTTGGAGCCCAAGTTCGTCGACTATGGAAGCATCCATCCGACCCCCGACGGACACACGCACCCGGCCCATCACGGAGTAGGCACATTGGGAGCCCGATCGGCGCTGTTGCCACCACTGGACGACGAAGACGCAGCTCCCAATACGTCCAACGGCGCCAAAATGACACAAGGTAGGTGTGACAACATTGCTTTTTACATATTACTGCCTAATTAAAATGCTATTTAAATTGGTAGGTTTGCTATTACATACTTATCGTTACGTTTAAGTATAGTTTAAAGTAATATTTGTTTCTTGTTACGTCATTAAATTGTATATCATTAAAAAGGTTTCACTAGTTTGCAGGGTTTTTATTTTGGCAACGCAAAAGTTCCTAGTAATTATTGAGTTTTACTTTTGAAATTAAAATTGGCTATCATAATCGAAGATGCAAATGTTCAGGACTGTATTTAGCTAGAACGATTTTTTTTAACGCAAACATACAAATTTTACTTTACGTGTCGTTTTATTATATTATTTGATTCTCTTTCATGGTGTTACAATTTTTAGAAAGCCTCAACTTTTTATATGCCGACTTTTTTTTTGAGAATGTTTATATAAATGCAGCTAAACACATGCTATACCGAAACAGCTGCGTTTACTTGTTCTACAAACTTAATAATTGAAACACCTTTACTTGCTTATTTTTTCTTTTCAAATAAGTTTTAAACAATTTTTGAACACCCCTCACGTGATGGAAAAGGATTTTTTACCTCTCCCCCTGGAATGTCACGTGATACTTCAATTTGGAATTTGGAGTCTTGCTTTGAGCTGAATTTAGTGCGATGTGAATGCGTTGATGCATCTTAATGGTTTGTTGACTGTAGAATGGTTGAGCTTATCCCTGATATGTTATTATCTCGCTGTAGTCATGTTTTTAAAATAAAGGTTTCAAATTAAAGTTACTAAAAGTTGTAAAGATAATTAACTTATAATGATTTCAAGCCAAACGGCTTCGCACTCCATCCAGGGAATATGGACTCGTACCAGGTATACAAAGATACCAAAAGTATGAAGCTCTGTGGGAACCCTTTCCATGTTATCGGGTCCTAGGTGACGTGGTCTGCTGTATTTCCTACAAACTTTCGGACGATTCGCGGGGTTGCAAGGAGAACTGTTTTCTGAATCGGTTTATACAGATACTCACTAAGTCTTAATCCCTTGATGTTCTGCAGAAGATTCCTTAGTATCACCTCAGTTGTTGATAAAATTATGAAAATCATTTGGACGCTGTTCATTGCCCATTGTCGTCGGATTTGTACCTTCAGATCTCTGTATTTGGCGATCTTCTCATTGTATTTTGGCCTTTCGTTGTTGTTGTTAGGTACAGCAATGCCGATTAGTGTAGTTCGCCTAGAAATTCTATCTGTTAGTATAATGTCAGGTCTATTATGAGCAACTATCCGATCTGTCAGAACTGTGCGGTTTCAATATAACTTGAACTGGTTATTCTCAAAAATAGGCTCTGGATTTTATTTGTAATAAGGCACTTTTCCTACTTGCAGTAGGTTTAACTTATCTGCTAACTCTTGGTGGAATATCTTAGCGGCTGAGTCGTGCCTTTCCATACACTCGGTTGCGGTAAAAGCTTAGAACCAGTTGATATCCCCGGAGAACCCCTCTACAATTTTAAAAATTTGTTCCAGCTGGTATGTGGTAGCACCCATCAGTTTAAGATCATCCATGTACAGAAGATGATTCACTCTTACTACTTCTTCGTTGTTATTTCTAATACTAAAGCCGTATCTGGTGGAGTTTAAACGGCGTGGTAGTGGGTTCATTGCAAGGCAGAACGACAATGGGTTGAGTAAATCGCCCTGAAATATTCCCCTTCGTATCGGAATTGTGGTAGTTTCTATGGATGGCTTTTGCAATTGGATCCTAGTTCTCCAGGTAGACATGATGCGTTCTAAAAAGAAAACACAATGATTATCGACCCTATTCATTCTCAATAGAGTTGTGACCTACTCATGTGGCACTGAGTCGAAGGCCTTCTTATAATCCACATAGGATTAATTTTATTAATAAGATTACTTTCGATTGCATTCGACAAATTCCACTTTCAATTTATTATAGATAACATTGTTCAGCATCTAGAAAAAAACGAAATCGACTCGGAATCGGATGAACTAGATGATTTTGAACCACAAGGCTATCCAAGAGAAAACGATTACAAATGTGGTAGGAGTAAACAGCGCCATTTTATATCTCAGGAAGAGCTCAGCTATCTTAATCGTGATTTGGATCTTCCCAAAATAAAGTCACAGCTGCTTGGATCTCATTTACAGCACTGGAATTTCTTACAGAACGGAGTGAAAATTTTCACGTTTCGGAAAAAGCAGTCTATGCTGGCAGAATTTTTCTCAGTGGCATATGACTTAGTTTACTGTCATGATATTTCGAGTTTAATCAACAAACCTTGCGTTTTCTATAAACCTACCTAGTGACGACTATTCATTGACGCTTCGAAGACAAGTCTAAAGACAGTTTATTGTTTAATGGAAACAACCATCTGTTCCCGTAAGTCATGCTGTAAATATGAAAGAAGCGTACAAGAACATGCGTATACTACTTCAAAGCAAAAAATACGATCATCATAAATGGAATATGTGCCGATCTAAAAGTGGTTGCACTACTTCCAGAACTGTAGAATGCCTGCACCAAATATTGTTCTTTTTTATGTGAATGGAACAGCAGAGCCAAAAGTCAATGCCATTAAAAAATGACCGCTACGTTAAAATATTGTTCGCGGTTGAAAAACGTCCTTAATGAGCCGTTAGTAGAGCAGCAGAAACATTATTTACCTCCCCTGCACATAAAACTAGAGCTTATAAAAAATTTTGTTAAGCCCTTAAACAGAGAAGGGAATGCTTTTTCTTTATTTGAGACGGAAATTCGCGCGTATAAGTGCGGCAAAGCTAAAAGAAATAATGTTTTGATTTTAAAGCAAATAGATAAAACAAGGAAGTATTTTCTATAAATATACTTAAAAGATGTAAACAAATAATATCTTTACATACTGTCGAGATAACTGCCCCGGGAATTCTTTTGTTAAAAACAGAGTGACCTCCTTTTAGGAAAATAAATAGCAGATATGTGAGAAATTGTGTATTCGAAGTTTTCCTTTACATGTAAAAGTTTGTGAGATATCGGATAACTACACGACCTATATTCGTTCAAAAAACTAATATGCTGATGTTGAAAATAATTTTTCTGTGACATTGAGTTATCTGAAATGGTAGCTGTTAAAGAAATTTATTTTTAGTTTAGCGCTTGGAAAAATTTACTGTATTTCAGCAACGAATGGACCAATTTCGGTGTTTTTTTTTAATCTGGGGTAGCTCAAAAAATTATGAATATGGGACACCCCATTTTTTAGAGCGATATTTAAGAGGTTGAAAATTAATTTCTTCATTTGCCCCTAACAAGATATGAAAATTTAGGCCTTCAAAAAGAGATTGAGCCTTTGTGGAGGTCAAAATGTTCACCCAAAAAAAGTTATAGCAATTAACATTCTGCGTCTTGGTGTAAACAAATAACAATATCTCAGCAACATATTATCTCACTTACTATTATAGTTTGTTCAAAATGACGATGGCTTTTTTTTTAAATCAAAAAAGTACAAAAAAAAGTTAATTTTGCAATAAATAATTGATATGCAATTGCCAAATTAACGAAAATGATCGCACAAAAGCTCAAATTGTAAGTTTTCAAAATCTCTACAACTTTTATTTGAAACTTTTTTCCAAAATGCCGTCCGTGACTTATAGATTCAAAAAACCTGTTTTAGCAAACTTTGCCCCCCCCCCTCTGTAGGGTTTGTTCCTACATTGCCCCCAACACACTTGGATAATTCATCTCGGAATTTACGTCAATAACAGCACTCTTTTTCCCTATGGCTTGGACTACAATGATAATATCAATTCATGGTTATTGCATCATAATTTCACGCCTATTCACATGTGATGCACCAGCTATTTTATTTTTGCGACGTAGGAACGAGCTAACAACGATACCGGAAATTCCGTTATTAGAAAAAGTATTTTGTATCCGATGGGAATTACTTTGAAGGAGCTCACAATATTAGTGAAAAAAAAATATTCCATCAACTTTCTAATCAAACCTCGTAGCTTTAAATTTCTCGAAGACTCCCAGGATATGTTTTAAAAAAAGAAAAAAGGTTGTTCATCATTTCGTAATAAAGTTATTGGGAAGAAATTCCGTTTTTAGAAGGTGTTTTGTATCCAATGGGGATTATTTTGAAGAAACTCACAATATTAGTGAAAAAAAATATTCCATCAATTTTCTGATCAAACCTCGTAGCTTTAAATTTCTCGAAGACCCTCAGGATATATTTTAAAAAAGAGAAAGGTTTGTTTATCATTTCGTAATAAAGTTATTGGGAAGAAATTCCGTTATTAGAAAAAGTGTTTTCTATCTGATGGGAATTACTTTGAAGGAACTCACAATATTGGTGAAAAAAAAATATTCCATCAACTTTCTGATCAAACCTCGTAGCTTTAAATTTCTCGAAGACTCTCAGGATATGTTTTAAAAAAGAAAAAAGCTTGTTCATCACTTCTTAATAAAGTTATTGGGAAGAAATTCTATTATTAGAAAAAGTGTTTTGTATCCGATGGGAATTATTTTGAAGGAACTCACAATATTGGTGAAAAAAAATATTCCATTAACTTTCTGATCAAACCTCGTAGCTTTAAATTTCTCGAAGACTCTCAGGATATGTTTTAAAAAAATAAAAAAGGTTGCTCATCATTTCGTAATAAATTTATTGGGAAGAAATTCCGTTATTAGTAAAAGTGTTTTGTATCCGATGGGAATTACTTTGAAGGAACTCACAATATTGGTGAAAAAAAAAATATTCCATCAACTTTCTGATCAAACCTCGTAGCTTTAAATTTCTCGAAGACTCTCAGGATATGTTTTAAAAAAGAAAAAAGCTTGTTCATCACTTCGTAATAAAGTTATTGGGAAGAAATTCTATTATTAGTAAAAGTGTTTTGTATCCGATGGGAATTATTTTGAAGGAACTCACAATATTGGTGAAAAAAAATATTCCATTAACTTTCTGATCAAACCTCGTAGCTTTAAATTTCTCGAAGACTCTCAGGATATGTTTTAAAAAAAGAAAAAAGGTTGTTCATCATTTCGTGATAAATTTATTGGGAAGTAAATTATAATGACTAAACACGGGTGCATTTCTGCAAATAAAAATAAAATCTCGGACAGAGAAATGGAAGATAAACTAAGCTCTAAAGTGATCTTTTATAAGATAAAATAGAAGAGTGCATTTATTAAAATTTATTGATGTTAATAATTGATTGTTATTAAATATTACTTGCGAAATATTTAGAGGTAAAAGACCTTTTTGTCACGGCAGCATTTGTGTTAACATGTCTGTATCAATAGTCTTTACGCATTTGTACGAAAAAAGAAGTGTTGTAAACATCAAACTTGAATATTTTGGAAAGGTATTATATTTTTTATATTCTATGGAAACTACGCAATAAAATCTTGTTTTTCTTCGTTTGTACATCATTTTATTTTGAACAGAACTTATGACAAGACTATGTGGTATCAAAATGGTTTCCATTGTATACCGTTTTAGTAATTTATTTTGCTTTTGTACATTCATAATTACTAAATAATTATTGAATAGTAACCGATTTAATGACATGCTACGGCCAAGGTTAGAACCGAAATATTGTACATAGTAATTTCTAGAGTCTGGCAAAACAATACAGAATATAATGTACAGTCAGTCACAAAAGCCTACATACACCCACAAAATTTCTTTTTACTATACATACAGTGTGTCCCACGACGAAATGCTGCGATCGATTGCTTGAAAAATGGATTTTTAAAATTTGGCAGTTTATTAAAGCCAATTCCGATTCAGCTAAAATATTTTCAAGATGGTGACACTCTCGGTTATACCCAAGGAAGTTGTAGGGGGTAAAAGGAAGAAGAATATCCTAAAATAAATTTAATCGAGCATTTAAAGTTGTACTCCCCTTAAAGGGGCTATACTGTACTTGCGCAGTAGGTCGGGAGACAGGTCTGTACTTGAGCAAACTTTTTTTACTTTATTATATTGGAAAATTACATTCATAGGTAAATGACTAATTAAATACTGACATAAAATAGATTTAAATATAATTCTCTGGGTAAAAATTTGCATTATGGTAAATCTAGGAAAAAAAATCGCTATTTCCCTCTATTTCGAGGTCGTAGAACACGATTCTGACCGTTTTTAATACTTTTTTCCTCAGTTTTGCGGAAAACAGTGCAAAACACTTTTCACATTAGGTTCAATTTTTTATACACTAATTCATTAAAATTTTGTTACCACAATTCCACAATGATAGAAGCCTCCTTGTTATATAAAAATTCATTAATTTGCGCATTTTTATCGGAAAAATCAAGAGACATCGAAAAACAAATCAAAACAAATAAAACCAAAATGGCTTCCACGATTAAATAGTGGTGTGACTCGTTCTTAACACCCGAAAAATTAGCGCTGTTGCCAAATCGCAAATACGATTTCTGTGAAATTCACATATATTCATTTCTTTCAGAGATTATCTCGCTTTTACTTGCTCTCTGCAGAACAATAACATTTTTAATTAATATATCTAAATTAATTCAGGTTAATTTTAGTTTCTCAAATTAACCAAAACTAGGCTAAACCTGAACTAACCAAACTGACCAAAAGTTTTGGGTGGTTAAAAATTAATTTTACCCTTTTTTATACATTATAAAAATTAAACTCTAATGGATAAATTTAATAGTTTTTATTATGAAAGTATAAGTCTAGGTCAATTTCGTTTAGTTCGGACTACTTTCAGTTTTACAAATTAACCAAAATCAAGTCAAACCTAAACTAACCAAAAATTTTGGATGGTTAAGATTAATTTTTCTCTGAGACTGTATAAACCATTACAAAAATTGAACTGTGTTATTGACTGAGATGAACAAATTTTATAGTTTATTCCACGAAAGTATTTTACATCTGGCAACGTATCAAACGAATATTAGTCGTTTTCGTGAGTCTGATGGTCGATGGCCTTTCCGGAACGTTGGTTTTCCATTAAAAATACAAGTTTATTTAAATTTATTCACTAAAATTTGTGCAAAAATAGTTGTATGATATTTTAATTAGTACCGTTGACAATAAATATGTAAGTTCGGTGTTTTCTTCAGAATTAAAGAATGCTTGGTGAAGTGACGCTTGTCGTTTTTTGAGGTTTCCGAGAAACTGAGGAAAAATAGTGATAAATCGAAGCCAAAGTCGTATTCTACGGTGGTAATTTTTTTTCCAAGAAACTTTTTTTTTTCATTTTTAGATTTTACGCAAAATTATAGACATATTTCATGTATAATGTCATATACCTTCGACGCTAATTTGTCGACATTTTCTTGTTTGACTTCATTTGGGTGTTGTCCATGAACGGCCTTCTGTAGCCAGGCTTGAAGCTTCTGGTCTGGTTGATGATGAGAAATCAGTTCATGTTCCCTCAATCACAGCGGAGTTGAGTCCCCTGTCTCGCATATTTGCCGGTGTGGCGCAGAATACTGTTACCCTGTGAAAATACGAACGGAAGTGTGTAAATTATTAATCCAGGTGCTTATCAATATCGAATATTGTATTATATAATTATTAGATTGCGAATTCAAGGGAAATCTTGCGAAGAAATAGCAAAAATGCAGGTCGATGACTTTTTTTCGACTTTTAAAAGGCCTTCTATCGGGTTAATCATCAACTACGGCTCTACAAATTGAAATGTTATAATATACATCCACCACCATTTACTTAGTTTGAGAGATATTTTAGTTATCGTAGGCAGGTCGTCAAATTGGTGCATTCTAGAATGCCCCAAGGTTTCCACTTGGAATCTATCTTATTTTTATTATTTATCAACTATCTGAGTTATGTCTTTCATCATTTTCGTTTATTTTTTTTTTACTGACGACATAAAAATATTCGCGTAATTAACAACCACAGTGATGGTCATCTTTTACAGTGTGATTTTACTCGTTTGAATTCATGGTGCCATGCAACCTGTATAGATTTGAATATATTAAAATGTAACGTCATTCCTTTTACTGAAAATGGAGTGGCAGTACCACAGAACTGTTATATTCATGTTGAAGTTTCTAATGAGACAATCGTTTGAATCTAGAGATATTGTAATACTTAAAACACTATCGAATATTGCTGCACTGTTTGGGGGTCCTATCTATAGAATGCACATAAATAAAAATGAGAGAGTATAAATATTTTCAAATTTTTTGCTTTTTAAACTTCGTCACTCCTGAACGTCTATATATGAGTTCTCCTAAAAAGCGTAGAATTAAACTTGACTTTTCCTGGGGCATAAAATACTTAGTAATTGATTGATTGACTGTCCAGAGGTGCTTAATATGTGTAACTTAGAGTTACTTCTGTTGTTATTTATTGTCATGTAATCTTCTTTTGAACTTGCAGCTGTATTTCTTGTTCATTTCTTGTAATAAGTAATAAATATAAAATGTTTTATTTTATTGTACCAACTATTAAATAATATAGGGCGGAACAGAACAACTTGTTTATTAAAAAAAGTCAAGTGGAGCTACTACTTTATGCCTTGCTCTCTATAATGTACCTACTCCCACCCATGTTGAAGCTACAATCGCTTCAGAACCATAGATAAAATATTTATAGATCCGCAAAGTTTAATCCCAAAAACGGCAAATTTACGACAATAAAATGTAAACATCGTAGATCAGATGTCGGCATGCGCACTACAAAATAATCAGGTGACCATCGACAGGACCGAACTTCGAAAATCTATTTAGTTAGTTTAATTAGTCATAAATGGTGTCTCAGTCAAGCAAGTTATCAAAGTTGCAACCATGGTTGCAATTAACTTTCTTGTTCTGGGAGTCACATCATATGGGCACAAATAATATCTGAAGCAGAAGGGAATAATCCGGTCTATGTCTACCGATGGGAGTTAGTTTAGTCATTTCTTATACTGTGAAAGTAAAATTGTGAAGAAAATGTATCTTACTATTTCTCTAGTCTATTGTTTCCGTCTGTGTGCGTTAACTTTCTTGTTGTAGGGTGGGAGTGAATAATTAACATTTTTAAGGTCCGGCAATTTATCCTCTATTATTAACTTCTTTTCTTTATCTTTTTTTTTCATTTTTTAAGAAAATATTGATACGAAATGGGTTTGTCAACGGATATGCAGGATTTGAAAATAATTTTATATAATAATATTTTTCTGCTGTAATGGTGAACGGAGCATATATTTTCTTATCTTATTAATTTCTTCGACAAAATGATGAAAATGTTATTTCAAATAAAAATAAGTGAACAAGGTCATTGCTGGGGGTGAATTAAAAAAATATACCAACAAAAGAAATTCACATTTGTCTAACTTATTTCGTAATATTTTGCTTTTGTTAACATATTAATGAACTTTTAATTTGACGATTTCAAAGTGGGGATTGCCATGACCACATGAATCATGACAATTTCATAAAATGAGTATGGACATAACTAATCTGAATTTACTTCCAAAACCAGTATTAATAATGAACAACGCTTTTTAACGTCATGTTCCCAATCTTCAGACATACAAAATAATAAATCATAGAATGGTTGCAGACCAAAAAAAAACATTTGAGCTGGGTGGAAACATCGGTAAAATATAAGGTAGGTGAAGTTATGCAAGAATATGAACATTGTGCAAATTAGCAACTGGAAAAAGTCGTTGACAATTTGAAAAAATAATTCAGAGCTTAGAAATTATAGAGCCAATAGCCGATTCTGGCTAAAATATAAACCTTGTACTGAAATATTTTATGTATATAACAAAATAATAATGCATTATAATTAGTGTAAGTTATATATGTCAGTTTTAAAATATTCTAACTTCATTTTGAGGATGTATGTTTTTATTTATGTAAGTAATGTAATAGATGGAGAAATTGTACCATTTCTTGACATATTGATGAATGTACTTTTTTCATATGATATAATAAACTTCTATTGTTTGGTGCGAATTTTCAGATTTTTTTTAAGAATTGATTGCTTTAAAAGTTCAGTTTATCTTTTGGTAATCATTTGGAAAGTGCTAAAAATATATCATACTACATGTTTTGGAAATTTAATGTTATACGAAAACACTATAAATCCAAAAATTTTGTAAAGCAACACTATTTTTTACCCTATAAAGAAAAAGGAAAATAAAGCAAATAAAATATTTACACATTCCATTATATTAAATAAAAACACAAAAACAAATAAAATAAATCACTTAAAACGCTATAAATCCGTTTAAATCGCACGCAACTCACAAAGCAAAAATAAACACAAAAATGGCGTTGAGCCGATACGGTGCTGTTTACGGATGGCGCTACGAAACAACCGATCGATAATAGGAAGTCGCTTATGCGCATACCTTTATCTGATCAACGTCCAAAAATATGACTGGCGCCCGATGTGCAGAAACGCATTTTTTCGCCCATGGTTTGCCATTTTTTGGCTTTAACAGCAGACAAGAGTAGGGGTCCATAGTAGAGGTCAGTGTTCAGAACGCCAAATTCAAATAAGCAATTTGCTCTGCCCCAGGCTGTATTGTATTTTTGAATTAAATTTCTTTACTTATAAATTTTTAAAAATTATTATGGTGTATGTAGATTTTGTGACTGACTACGTTAGAATACAATGTTCGTGAGAAGTTCTGGCCTCTTTTATAAACTAGAAATTTTGCGTTTTAATTTGTAGTCGTCCCATTCGGAAGATGCAATAATTTAAAATAAACCAAAAATACTGTTTTCGTCTACATTTCTTCAGTTGTCTCAAAAGACCAACGTATTATGAAAATTTTAACGGCCAAATTTGTAATGAGAAACCAAAAATGTAATGACTTAGAAAATTTCTGGAAAAATCGTATCGAACAGTGTTACTATAATATAAAGAAGATACTATAAACATTAGATACGGATTATTTTTCGTACTCATACGCCATTCCCTCCTGGACTATTTAAAATTAGCCTGTTAGTAAATATATATGTTTTCGTTTTATATTAGCAGAACAAAGCTTTAGGATTCGCTATTAATACCAGGTTCAAAACAAAGTAGTTAGCGTCAAAAAATAACAACACGCAGTACATTTTTCACTTGGCAAAAAATAGAACTTTGAATATAAATGTTGTAAAATACACGCTTTTCTTTGTTGACCTTTTTATATTGGACTGATTTTAGATCGCGTGATTTATTTATTACCTTGTAATATGCATCTTTTTTTTTTGTTTTTATCCATACATTAATATGTGTGTTTCATGATACGTTGTAGAAAATAAAGTATTCGTCATGTTGGAATTAAGTTTTGGGATTATATATAATACGGTGCCTTTTTTCTTAGGAACCTTAGTTATTTCGAAAGTAATTTATCATCTTATTTTGGGTAATGTATTATCTTAGATAGAAAAATTACCAAAAAAAAATATGGTGTGCTATTTTTCGATTTAGTATTATTGTCTCTAACAATCTACGGAGCGTCCAAAATTCATCAGAATTACCAATTATTACATTAGAGTTATAAGAGGAGGTTAAGAAAAATATTGTCATGTCCAGCATTTTTAAATATGTATTATAAAATGCAATAATAAAATTACAATTTTAGTTTATTTGTTGTATTTGGTATGAAAAGTGCATTTTTTTTTGTTAATTTTGAGGCATTGAACATAAAAATAACAATGAAATTAAAAACTTGGTTACAATTTGCAAGAACACATTGTTTTATTTTATTTTTAACAAAATAATAAAAAATACATACTTTTAGAATTGTAGAGACATTAAATATTCTGTCTCTTTGCTTTTCTTTTTTGAATTGTTTCTGGAGCATCTCTAACAAAAGTCCAACAGTAGTCGGCAAGCATGGAAGCATTCCACTTACAGCTCCGCAATTGTCAAGAAAAAAGTCCAAATGTGAATGTAGGAAATGAAACTTTAGAGACATATTGCAACCCATTTTTTGACACAGTGACAGCATATTTTCAACAAGAGTAACGTAATCGTCAGCTTTTTTATTTCCGGAGAAATTAGTGACCATGAGGCGAAAGTCATTCTAACCATTTTTTTCAATATACGATAGAGTGCTGTCAAAATTTCTTTCAGAATATTTCGAATCTGTGGTCTAACAAAAATACCTTCTTTAATTTTTGCTTTATGGGAACTTCTGACGTAGGTACTAAAAAGCTGGCCTGTGTGTATTCATTAGACCCATTTTGATATGCAGTGGTGGCATCAAAATCTTTTTGGGGTCTCCAATGGCATATGTTGTACATTCTTTTCACCTGGCTCTAATGATTGTCGAACGAACCAGTCTTTTCTCTTGAAACGAAGTGCCGTTGTATGATTATTACCTGATTCGTAAGTGAATATTTCTGAGGGTTCTGAAATAGGAAGTTCATCACTATGAGGCACAGGTCTCATAGCATATGATATATTTGGAGAGGTGATAACCGACTTTTTCTTCTTGGATATATCTGTGCCTTGACGAACACGAGGTATGTTGCTGAAATAGCATACATCAACATGATTTGAAGGCTCTCTCTAGGTTATTGGGACAACAGCCACATAGATTGTTTTTTACTATTTAACCAGTTTCTCAGACTTGAAACGTATGCATTACAGCAAATATGTGCGCCCACGGTTTGTCTTCATTCCCAATATTACAACCGAAATAAAGCTGATATGCATTTTTTATCAATGGGGTAATAGACTGCTTTTGAGACGCAAAAGTCACCTCACAACAAACATAACAGAAGTGATCTAGATTGTTTACACCCGAATACAGCTTTTACATTTTTAGAGAATAGTCGAAAATTTTCTACTCAATTCCATAATATTCTTAATAGTGGCGTTTGTCATTTGCAGGGGCTGTTTAGTACAAAGCAGACATAAAAGTCGATTTACATGGGTTTAAATGGCTATCTCCCTTATTTTAAGCTCTGAGGGGTTGGGAATTTGACATCCCTGGAGATACCTCATGCGATGTTGCCAAGTTGTACACAAATTTTCTTAACTTGGAGAAAACAGATATTTGGCAACGTCGCACTCCTATATTGTTATAACAATACAAATATACCACATGCATTCTTGCGGTTATATTGTTAATATATGACATCACGTAGCTCTAAAACTTGAACTAATATTAAAGAGATAAGTTTAGTTTCAGTTTTAGCACGCCAAAAAAGGTATAATTTAATCGATTTTATTTTAGATGTATTTTGGCTGTTTTCAATATTATTAATGTTAGCTTTTATATTAATATGAATTTCATAAATATATCCATATAGGTCAAAGAATCCGCAATATGTCATTTTTTCAAGAAAATATGGCCAAAAAATCTTGTTTAAAAGACGTTTTTGAAACTCTATCTTTTTCTACCATCTCTTCACGAGATAGATAATCATCTTTTTGATTTTTGATATTGCAGCTCGAAACAAGTCAGTGGAACTACCTTTACGCCACTTATTCAACCAAGTAATGCCTCGTCTTTCGATATTCTTCTTACTTTGTATCTTACACACTCTTATAATTAACCAGGACGCAACTATTATATTATGTTATTTCGTTAAACGATGGTTTGTAGATATTTGATTTTCTACAGGGATTCCTCTTATTCTTAAACTTTCATATTGTGATTTTACAGTTTTCATAAGTCTTTTTAATGTTAATAAGTCTATATTCTCCACTATTTTCTTCAACCTAGTCGAGAAGTTCTTGTATCTAATGTTAATAAGCCTTTGATTAACCTTTATTTGAATCGTTGTTTCCTCTAGTGTTTCTTTAATTATTTTATCCGAATATAAATTAAACAATAATGGCGAAAGCACGCAACCTTGTCTTCTTCCTCATTGTACCTTCTCATCAAAAAATAACCGGAATTTCCCATTCAAACAAACCGCGCTTGAGATATTGTTAAAATCTTTTTTTTTTCTGGGTTGGTACATATGTCATATCTGTTTGAGCGCCATCTATCGGAAGTTTATGCGTGATAGTTTGTAAACAAGTCAGTGTTTGTTGTGTCCTGCGAATTTCACAATGTCAAATTTAGTTGGGCAAAGAGTTTGTCTGAAATTTTGTATTTCTAATAAAATATCATTTGCGGAAGCGTTGAAAATGTTAACGGTAGCCTACAGGGACTTGACAATGTCTAAATCACAAACGTATGAGTGGTACAAAGAGTTTAAAGCGGACGGTGCTGTGATTGATGGTTTGCCTCGTTCCAGGAATCCATGCACCAGTGTGATTGAGGTGCCGTGGTGTGGTCCACTCCGAATTTCTTCCCCCAGGCCAGACAGTAAAAAAGGAGTGTTACGTGAGCGTATTAAAGCGTTTGAGGGAAAATTTTGGAAAAACAACTCGTGATTTCTTCACCACGATGACGCACTTGCTCACACATCTCATCTTATACGCGACTATTTGACAAAAAACAAAGTTCATACCGTTCAGCAAGCTCCGTATTCACCCGACATGGCTCCTGTGACTGTTTCCTATTCCCAAGACTCAAGTTACCACTTAACGGAAAGCGTTTTGAGACGCAGGCAGAACCTGAAGCTACAGTATTCGTTACGGCAAAGGTTAATATCCCACCTCCATCCATGGAAGAGACCATTAAAGCCATTAAGAAACTCAAAAATAACAGAACGGCAGGTCGAGATAATATCTTGGCAGAAAGTCTGAAACATGGAGGAAACGATCTAATCACACAAATACATATCCTCGTGAAACAAATTTGGAATCAAGAAATCATTCCTGATGAATGGAAAGAAGGGGTAATAATTCCACTCCACAAAAAAGGGGACCAAATGCAATGTAAAAGTTACCCAGGTATTGCTCTACTAAGCCACGCCTATAAATTATTCTCCAGCATTCTCCTTCAACGTCTCTCTCCGTATACCGAGGAGATTATCGGAGACTACCAATGTGGCTTTCGAAGCGGAAGATCAACAGTTGACCAGCTTTTCACTATCCGACAGATGTTGGAGAAATATTGGGAGTTTAACAAAAACTTACATACCCTGTTCATAAATTTCGAGCAAGCATGTGACGGTCTTATTAGGATAAGGCTGTGGGAAGCTATGGAAGAATTTGGAATCCCGCACAAGCTGATTAGACTGTGTAGAGTGTAGCCAAACAGAGGATTAAAACAGGGAGATGCTTTGTCACCAGTACTGTTTAACCTTGCACTGGAGAAAGCCGTAAGAACTGTATCAGTTGACGAGGAGGTTTTTGGGCCAAGTGGCCCTAAACTTATTTTGGCCTACTCGGATGATATGGGCGCGATAGGAGAAAGCACGGTCAGTGTGAAGGAAAATTTCATAAAGATAGAAAAAGAAGCTCAGAGAATAGGGCTCCGAATAAATGAAGGAAAGACCAAATACATGCACGTCTCCCGCAACCCTGGGTTGTAGTGCTACGGAGTCAGTCAGTCAGTTTTGAGACGATAAAGGAGAATTCGCAGAAGGAGCTGAAAGAGATTCTAAAATCGACCTATGAAAAGTGTTTTCAAGATTGGAGGAAGCATCGGAATTTGTATATTGCTTGCAATGAAAATTACTTGGACGGAAATTAAATGAATCATCACAAAAGATTGAAAAGTAATTATGTTACAATGCTATGACATACGAACGGACGAACATTACGAAATGATGATAATTCCTAACCGTTAAGGAATCTTAAAAAAAAAAGTTACCATTCCTTTTCAGTTTTATTTTCAAAGTCATCAAATTATCGAAAACCTATCTTAAAAAATATAATTGTTTATAATTACAAAAATAATCGCATGGAGATTAAGCGCTACTTAATTGTTTTATTAGAAGTATTAAATAAAGCTCATACCTAACAATGTTTAGTTTAGTTTACGAATTAAGGGACTCGTGTTAACATTCGTGTTACTACTGACTGATAAGATTAGTTATATATTAGAGAAAAAATAATATATGTAGGCGTGCATCAGATAAAATGTGACGTTTTATTGTAAAATTTGGGCTAAATGAAATTCTGTGAGAAACATAAAATTTTTTGATGTTCATAATTCTAGAACAGTTCATGTAATGAATATTTGTTAGTGTATTTAGAGACGGCTGCAGTTTTGTTAGTGTCCAGAACTACCACTGTTTCTTTCATCTGTACTAGGAGGTAAAGTGAATTTGTTTTATAAAAAAGGTTCGAAGGCAAAGGTAGTTGGGAAATAGGTCCATACTTCTGAGTTCCCATCGATTTTTATCAGAGACTATGGAAGTAATAAGGTAGACTTGCAGGCGGAGAAAGATAGACAACGCCAAAAGCGACGGCAACCTATAGAAAGCTGTTACCATCAGTACTAATAGTTAGTGATTTGGTTGATATACAAATTTTCCTGCATCTCTTGTAGGAATTGTATAGTTTTATGTTGTTTGAATCTCGGGCGCCATTTGAGAAGGTTAATATTAAGTATAGGTAATTCGTGTTACAAAACCTGGTACAAAAATCATCATATGTGACATTGACTATTAAATGTTCTGTATTAATGTGTAACTTTTTAGAATTTGTACTTTTAAGCGAATTTGTTTCTTTCTTTAAAGGAGCATTATTCCTTTTTTTTTAAAGAATATTTAAAGTGTATTGTTTTTTTCATTTTCTAATTCGTAGTTTTAAAGGTATTATTCCTCGAATTCTTTAAGTATCTATTTGATATAGATAAAAATCTGTAGATAATAAATAAATTACAATATTGTGCAATTAGTTCTCAGTTTAATACATTAAAAAATCTAGTATCTTTAGTACACAAGTGGATAAAAAGTATGATTGAAAAGAAAATGTCGATGATCTATCGTAATTTAACACTTGTGAGTACAAAAAATTAAAGATAAGATAATTATTCAAGTGTCTAAAAAAATTAACATCTTAATCTGCGACAAGGACAAAGTATTTTTAGCTCGAAAGAATGTACGTGTTAGCCTAAACGCTATTCGGCGCAAGTGCACTTCAGCTGCCAGGCCTTTTCACATCTGATTCCTGAACTAAACCGGCCGCGGTTAATACTTGGATGGGTGACCGCTTGGAAAGACTACGTAATCGTGGTTCGGAACTCACATAAGTCCAGTCGTCATATAATTTCCGTTTCAATGCGAGTTTGATCCAAAAAACTTCCAACAAAACACTATTCGACGACGACTTGATGAAGATGGCATTAAATACAGAACGAAGAGGAAAAAACTTTTATTCTCTGAAAAGCACATCCAAAAATGTTTAGCCTGGGCAACAGAGAACACCGATAGAAATTGGTCAAACGTTATTTTTACTGAGGAATCTTCATCTTCTGTTAAAATACATGTCCGGGAATGCTCCCATTTCCGTAGATTTAGGTCATTGTGTCTTTATACTGAAAACCTGAACTCAGGGAGAAGGAAAATAATTTAAAAATGTGTTTAATTAAAGTTTGCTAAACGCTGGTTTGGACCAGCTTGGAATTGGGATCTGTACACTGGGACCTGGTAGATCTATTGTGCCCCCTACTGCTGTCAAGTCGTAAGAATTACCTTATCGGCTAGTGCAGGTCCTCCAATCCTATTTCCCTCAGGAACCTTAGGATGTTGGACGGCTTCAAGGTGGGTAGCTCCCCATCTTCGATTTGGTGTGTTCCTAAGCACCGCATCCTAGAGTTTTCTAGAGCGCTGCACTCTGAAAGGATATGAATGAGGTTTCGTCCTCCTCGTCACAGAATCTGCATTCTTCTCCTTCTACCAGTCCGAGTTTCTTGAAATATCCCTTCAGGTGGTAATGCCCCGTCAGGACTCCTGTCAGACTCGTGGATACTACAAGGAGACAATGGTCTTAAACACCTTATTCGCCTTTGTCAGGACTGGAAAAGAGGAAGTCTGACGCAAATTTTATTAAAAATATATGTAGTTATATTTTGTTAACAGGTTTTTGTGACACTAATTATATATAAAACCCCTAAAAGAATGCAAAGAAGATTTATATATCTCTAAAACAGAAAGGATTTCTTTATCTCAAAAACAGCCAATGTTGGCGGAACGGAAATTAACATACTGGAGTCTTATGTATAAAGAAACATTTGTTTCTGCATTTTTGTAGAAATTCTTAATACAGAGGAATGAAAATGATGGTATTATTCTTTAATAAATTTTTTATATCTCACAAACAGCTAAAATTAGTTGCATGAAAACGGAATATTTTTGATAATCAACAATAAACACCTGTTTGAGCATTAGCATTTTTCGAAATTATGCTACTGGGCAACTTTAAATTTTTAAAATAAAATGTAGGTTTATGTTTCCCTTCCTTGTGATCTAAGCTGTTATTGCGACTAAGGGCCATATCTAACCCTTATTTGGTACCGAATCAACTCTCCTGATTAAATTACATGTTCCCCCTTCATTGTGCCACTAGTCCGCTATTTATCCTTGTATAGGCATGAGAGAAGACCACAACGTCCACCTCTCTTGATTAATTCCTCAATATGTGTATTTAAATCTAAGTTTTTAGCTGTTACCCAAGAAAAATCATAAAATATTCTTTGTCTAATTGACAGCTAATTATATTTTATATCTGCAATACATTTTATTTTATCTGCTTTGGAAATTATTTTCGCCATGTCTTTTAAGTCTATTTACATTCCATCCAACGACAATAAAATGCCACGACACATGGACTGACAGCTCGGTCCGCACCTTTTTTTAAACGGTTATCCATCCAAACTATTTAACGATACTATTTTATAGAATATATCACTTAGTTTCTTTCTCTACCCTCTTTAATTCAGATAAAGCAGTAAAAATTCCTAAATAATTGGAATATTTAGTTCGTCAGTATACATATCTTATCGTTTACAAATTTGTCTATTAGTTAAAAAGCTACAGAATTAATTTTAGATCTTAGGTTTAAGTATTTCAGCGATAATTGATTAAGTACATTCTTTATCAACGAATAAATAATTATTAATAAATACACAAAATATTATATTTAATCCATATAAAGATTGGGTCATTTGTGTTTTAAAGTAAAGTTGTACTAACATAGTAACCAATATAAGTCACCTGTTTGTGGTCGTATTTCATAATTCACCCTGCATCTGTGAAGAATCACGTGATATAGTTCAACAATTAACTTTTGAAGTCATATGGCTCTACGCGCAATCAAATACGGAATGTGGTCTGTAACAGCTGGTCAGTATTATAATTTCTTCTGTCATCAGTTGAAAAACGAGATCTAAAACTTTTAGAAGTAGTGGTATTTAACATTTTTATTTAAGAGGTATTATATGTAATTTTTTAAAGGAATATAGAGCCACGTTATGCCTTATTTTTTAAAAATTCCTGAATCAAAAATTCATCTTTTAAACTGCTTAATTGTAGTAATATTTTTTCTAAAAAATTGGTGGTCAGTAGCAAGGGTTTTATATTTGAATTTGTGAGTTTTAGGACTGACTTATTTTCGTAATGTCTTTATAGCCTTTAGAAGTTTTCTGTTCTCAGTACTAGATTTATTTTTATTTAAATAGCTGAAAAGATTGATTGAATAAAACTGCCAGTCAGAAAGGGTTATACCTTCGAGTTGCACTGATCCGCCCGCATTACACGGCAAGAAGAGACAGGGAGCGAATATGTGGAAGTGTTGTCTCTGGCTTCCATAATTTCGAAGCGCGCGCCAGCAATCATGATTCGGAGCAAGAGAAATATCACTACCCCATATTCGTCCCTTCTCTCTCTTTACCGTGTAACACGCACGACCATTGTAAGGCTACCTCCAGTAGTGTATACTCTCCACAAATAAATAATTGAAATATACTCAATAGTTTTCACTCACACTAAAAGTAAGGTTGCTACCTATCTTTTTTTCGGAAGGGCGTGTCTTTTTTTTAACCAAATTTGTCCTTTTGAAACTAAGTCCTTTCGAACTCTCAAATAACAAAGTTTACTAAAAAAATTATATTTGTATATAGACAGAATGACTCATAAATTTCTAGGTAATTTATAAAGCCTTGCCGTTTTTAGCCTCACACATTCTCGCTCTTTCTGACATGGTCCATGAGAAAAAGGAAAATGTCTTCTAGCAAGAGCATAATTTCCGCTGGAAAATAATGTTCTTTAGCTGGTCGTCGGTTCTAGATTTATTAACGTAAACTCTCTCCTTTAAATAACTTTTAAAAACAAGTAAAGCGTTGTAGCTTTACTAAAACTAGATCTTTGGACTATTTTGTAAGGGTGAAAGAACAAAGTATTGCAGCATAATCCTATACCATTCACCATTGATGGACAAAAGAATTTCGTCTTCAGTTTCAAAGAAATAGTGTCTGAATTGTCATTCCACACCAAATGGTACGTTTTGCCTATTTACAAAGCTATTCAGGTGGAAATGGACTTAGTTACTCATAATCAATCGGTTCAGAAAATTAGGTTCTTCTTTACAAAGTTGTTGAAAATGAACAGCGTTATGGAGACGTTGTTTGTAATCTTGAAGGCTGTGCAAGTTGAATTTTGTAAGGAAATAAGTCAAGATGACTCAAAATATACAGTCTATTAGAACAACGTCTAGTTGATATTCCTAAACTCGCTGGTATGCTATAAATGCAGAGCATGATCTACCAATACGTAGCAAATCAGCCACAAAGCCCTATTAGTAAAGACGCGTAGTTAGTTGCCTATAGTTATCTCAGCTATTGATTTTCACAGTATCCAAATTTGATTTTCTTCTCAATAATAAGCCTCTCCATGATTAAACTCCCAAGTATCTAGTTTCTAAATCTGAAAAGAAAAGAAAAAAAAAACATTAGCGTTGACAAAAGTTTTTAAATCATCTAGGAACTTACGGGCCACCCTGTTGAAATTGGCAGACCCAGATGCTCAGATCGGTGGAGCAAACAATATCAAAATACTTTAACTAATAACAGCATAACTGGTGAGAATATGGGTCTCTGGCTGCAAAGACCAAACCATAAAAGATGGTTGTGTATTTTATTATGTATCGCACATTATTTTTAATAGAACCTAATAGTAATATCAGTACCAAGGTGTGAATCTTTTAGTGACAGTTATTTAAAAAAAAACTGTTCACAATAAACAATGAACACACAAGATGGAGACTCTACTCAGAAAGAATTGGAAAACAACACAAATTCTAGTTCAGTCATTACGTTTACAACTAAAGTAGCGTACTAAAAGACTGACAACACAGAAAGTACCGTTGAAAAAGAGGTTATGATCGTCACATTATACTTATAGTGGCGACAACAACAATTGAATAAAATCCAAAAGTACACGTATGTAACATTTTGTGCGTAGCTTTGCTAACTGATAAAAACTAATTAAATAATAGTATATGTAAAAATAAATATTTACCGAATTTATGAGTATATATCTTTCAATTTTGTTTTCTTGAGATTTCTTTAATAACAGTTTCCATGGAAATTATCTGACAAGCAATGAGTTAATGCTAACAGCCCATCATTTCCATGGAGACCTTTGTTAAGTAGTTACGTTATTTTCAAAGTTAGTCTGCAAAGTGCTAGTTTGGACATTATCGTATAGAACACAATATTAATATTATAATTTGTAGCAAAAAATACTTCGCAATGTAAAGTAAATACCAACACAATTTTAAAATGGATTATAATTTAACCAATCATAAACCAATTATTTAAGTATTAGATATGTTTTGTATTTCAAGTATGGTGCTAGATAAACTTGATGATATATTGTGTTCTTTAAATATAGTGTTAAATTGTGTTTCATGCTAAAGTCATAACCATTTTTATGTAAAAATTTCACTGTGTTTAGGTATTCTGAGAAAGGGTTCATCTAATTTTAATCTTAGTAGATAGTGTATTCATCAAATAACGAAGTCCTGATGTTCAAATTTAAAAACGAATCATCTATCTAAAAATTAACATCCAGAATGAATTTCATGTTTTTTAGAAAACATTAATAGCATTTATAAAGAGTTGGCACAAGAAGATCGTGGAAAATAGTTAAAACTATTCTTAAAAATTATTTTTGAAACAAAAAATTACGTCATAATCGTAAGATAGTGATCAGACTATTTGAACAATCTTATGTCAGATAAATATTTACTTTACAATTTTTAAGTAACACAATGAATAGTATTTTATTATTCAGCACACTCATTTTATAAATACGGAAAATTACCTTTAAACCAAAATAATAAAAATGATGTGTCAGTCTGACATTCGTTTATTTTTCGTGATATTGAATAGAGTAATAGAATATGCTATTCTCAGATAAATTCCACACTTTCTAGACGTTTTGTCTCTTTGCAATAGTTTGATGCAAAAATGGCAGCTCCGATTTTAACAATGCAATACCTGACCTAATCGTTACGTCGTTGAATGGTAGCTGACACAGAGATTTGAAAATATTAGTGTCAAGCATATTCACACACTTATCCTCTTATTTATTATCAGGTCGACAAGAAAGTAATTTCAATTTTGTAATGTAAAATAAAACAAATTTTTTATACAAAAATTAAACTTTAATCAATTATATATTTTCCATTTTATTCAATGATCTTTTGTCATTGTTCTTGCAGTTTGATGATTCCGCGTTCATAGAAATGTTGGTCCCTATCGGCAGAAAATTGAACCCAGTGCGATTTAAAGTCATCATCAATTTTCGATATGATTAATAACTTTTTTTTGAAAAAATTGAAATAAATTGGTCTTTTTATTCGGCTGTCTGCACTAATAATGCAAAATCAATGACCGGAATACTGCTGGAAAAATGTATAAGCGTATAGCAAACAAATCCACTCGATATTTATATCAGACCTTCCATCAGACGAAAATATGCTAAATCGTATTATTTATTAACAAATCAATTTTCTTTATTAGGCAAAAACTCTCCACTAAGTGGTAGTGCATGTTCTTTGAAACATCTTTTATAAAAAAGCTGAAACTTCTAGCATTGCTCTATGTGTATGCAAACGACAAGTATTATTACTTATCTAACCGTATTTCGACCTAGTGTATTTATTAATTAACCTAAAACAGTTCTACAACGAAGTCTAGTGTAGCGATTTGAAACCATACGGAAACCACGTTAAAATAAAGATAAACTATAACCTCACATAGTAAGGTTTAGGATCATTGTCAGCTTTAATTTAGATTTTCAAAATAATCTGTTTAAAACTTTAATATTTACATTTTTTGTAGGAGACCTATACCAGAGACAGCCGCTACTGCCCAACCCGTCCAAAAGCAACGACCATTGGGCAAACAACAGTCATGGGACCAACAGCTCGGAATATTATGTAGATGAGGACGACGACATCATGGAGAAACCCTCGAGCCGCAATGGCGACATCAAAATCGATATTCCCGCTTCGAGGGAGGAACCCAGGTACCCGCAGGAACGATGGAAAACCTTACTGGGTAAGTAAAGTAAATGAATATACTCATAAACTTGAGTCTACCTATATAAAAGTTATAAATAATATCTTATCTCTATAGTATGTCATAAGCCCGGTTTAAAGCCGGGAAATCTACACTTTTTATAGCCCTTTTATTAGAAGTATATCTGTTTTTTCCCACGCAATTTTAATGTGAATATCATAATTACTATCGGATCTTTAAAGTTCAGTTGTTCGCTTTATACCTCAGAGAGCACCACTAGCAGCACTTCGCTTACATCTAAAGGTTCATAACTTTTTTTCTAATGAAAAATTATTATTCCTTAACATATTTCATCTGTGACAGAATTTGATTGTGGACTCCTGCAATCGAAATATGCGTATGACCGTTTCGCCTACAATTTGCTGCAGTCCTATATGAGTAACTAGACTATAAACCTATAAATAAATCTCACTGTGACAAAGGCTCTCTGGAATTCTGATCAATCTTTTTAGGCTCTTGCAGTTTTAATGCTAACTAACAGTTTATTAAGCATATATACCAATACTACAAGTATAACTTCAAGACGCAGGAAAAATTTCTGTCTAGTCAAGCCTCTTATGTTGGAGCCCTCACATTAGTACGTCCACGAGATTAATTGCGTGAACTTTTTTTATTAAATTAAAAGAAACAAGTTTCTTAAAACACTTAAATCTATTTAACTAAAAATAAATATAAGCGGAATTATTTACAATAAGAAATTTAAAATCAACTCGATAAACAATTCCAAAGTTACTAAAATAAATGCTCTTGTTTGCCTTTATTTGACACCAGTATAATGAAGCAAATTTTGAAAATAATACGTTTAAATAGATTTCTAAAATATTAATCAGGAAAAGGATAAAAACACGAGAACAGCTATTTAAATTGTTTAAACAGAACCCTTTTACCAGGTGGAATAAAACAGAATTTTCCCCTAACTTGCCCGAAGATAAATGACAAATCAAAAATAAAACCATCTTAAACAAAATCGGTTATATGCGAAAAACGTAACCAACTGTAACAGATTTCAAAACGTACGGCCTCTAACGAGTTTGAAACCGTAACTGCTGTTAATTACTTTTTGAAAGCAACAGCCAGCTTTACAACCCTGCTCATTTGAATTGGTACCACCACACGTTCTTTACACCAATATAACGGTATTTCGTAAAACATCGACTCTCCCACTGGGTAGTTTCGTTCCCTAAAGTTTTAATCTTCCTCCTGTTCCCGATTTGACCCAAGCATGTTAGACTAATAATTTTTACACAAAAAAAGTTAATCAAACTATTTTACGTCTTCTTATCAATAAAATTTTCTGGTCTTAAATCATGGAAAAAGAAACCCTATTCGCTCTTTTATCCATTTCTCACATTTTACATGTTCTTATTTTTTTTATTTTTTGAACAACACTCCCTTTGTAATCTCGAGCACAAGGGAAATAAATAATTATAGAGTTTCTTTGACGTATTTATTTTAAAATATTAACTAGCGTACGACTGTTTTGATAAATTATCTGTGTTTAAATCTTTCTGAAACAAATTTATACAACCTCAAAAATAAGAAAATAAAGTCTATGCTTAATTTTGAGAACTGATTAATTTTCCTCTATAAATAACGATTTTTGGGTAGACACATAAAATATACGTTACAATGGTCCGAATCTATATATAGAATGACCCACAAAATTTGCCTCCATTTTGTGGAATATATTTTAAATTCATCAGTATAAAGTAAATTTAAGTAATTAACGTTTGTTCCCTTACACATCGAAAAAAGTTCGACCTAGTAGGTGTCGCTTCGAGCAACCGTTTCTGAAAGAATTTAAATTTTTTATTACGTACTGAGACTCATCTTAGTCCCCTTCACGCCATCCAGGCTATCGAGACTGGTCCAAGAAATTTGAAACGTGTTTAAGGGCCAACCGCTCAGCAACAGTAAGAATTTACATAGCAGCGAGCTAAAAGTGATAAGTATCGTCATTAGTTACAAAAGAGTATTGTCAAGCGATTCAATCTGACAAACTTTTATCTTTTAACTTTAACATTTATCATTTAATTCTTGAAATTTTCACTATGGGCGAACACTAATGCAGAAATGATCGATATGATATTAGTTTGCGGTTATAACCGAAGAATTGTTGGTAGGGAAACATAATTCCGTAGACACTTTAAGATTAGATTAATGAAAATGACGCATTTCAACTTTCTCCATAGAATTAATCTTTGTGTACATGAAATAGCACGTCATTTACTTAGAGTTTAATTAAAAAATTAAAACTTTTCTGTTTTGGTTTGTTATTGACTTTGTGCGTTATTCTTATTATTCTTTGTCAGTTCATTTTTACATTATTAACATATACATTTTTGTTGCTATGGGCTTGTTGGTCCTTAGTCACTTTCTGAATTTCTTGGACTAGTTGTAAGTCTAGATAAAGTGTGAAAGGGGCTATGATGAGTTTCAGTACGCAAAAAAATATTTAAATTGGATTTTCACAGAAACTGCTGCTCGAAGAATTTCGAATATCGTCGTTATCTTTTTTTAAGTTAGGTTTTTCTTTATTAAACAGAAATGGAGTAAAAAACTCACTTTTTAAATAGTTCCCATGAGTTAGTTACTGAACGACAACAACTTTTTTATGTGTATAGAATATATAGATGATTCATATCTACTGAAAATAAATACCCCTAAAAATAAATGTTTATGGCACACAGTAGTTAGCGATAATTACCAACATTTATTTTTTTATTATCGAATGTATTTTATTGATTTATTACTTTTTATGATTCAATAGCTAATGAAATTCGTTATCTTTATTGACTTCTAGAAGTAAAAATGTAATTATTTACATGCGCTATCCTTTCTGGTTTATATCAAATACTCGTATTTATATTTGCAAGTTATGTTTTCGCAGAAGAACATGACATAACATGTCAAAAGTCCCCTTTCAAAATAAAACACGAAATATTTATATTTAGTTTACATAAAAACAGTGGTATAATCCTAATTTTTATCAAAATGAGACCATTTGGAGACTATATAGATATAAATCGTATAACCATAAAGAAAATAAATCAATTAAACTCAGGAGATTACGGGAAATATCCCAGTAGCCACCGTTAACTTTTATTATTATATAAACAATTTATATTAGACGAAATTATATATATATATATATATATATATATATATATATATATATATATATATATATATATATATATATATATATATATATATATATATCGTATATTTTCACGGATGGTTAAATGAATGGTTTGGTTTTCAATCCGTTCGTTCAAAAAATTGTTTTCACAACGTTTCGCCAAAATCATCTCATTTCGCATTTTCAAGTGTAGCTCGCCTCGATACTCGCTTAGGGTAACGAGACGAGTATTTCTGTTTAATAATGTTATACGACACCCTGTCAGAGGCCTTAGCAAAATCCATATAACAACGTAAACTTGATTCTTTTTATCAAGGTTTTCAGCCATATTTTGGATTACTTCACATAAATTAGTAGAAGATTTTTTTTTTTAATTTAAAAAAAAAACATGTCAATTTAATATTTTTTTCAACAAAACTAATATAAATATATATATATATATATATATATATATATATATATATATATATATATATATATATATATACATATATATATATATATATATATATATATATATATATATATATATATATATATATAGTTTTTCTTTTTTGTTATCGACCGTACCTTAATAATTTTGGAAGGAGTTTATCGGGTTGCGGTCTGTAGGATGAGAATAATTAACTCATTTTTCTTTTAATACTCAATATTTCGACATTTATTTTATGCCTTCTTCAGGAGTAAAAACTAAAAATCAAACACACAACCTGAACTACCTGTTGTCGTTTTGTGTCGTGTTTGTTGTCGCTTTTTTCAAAACTGGAAAAATTTTAGCCACCTTCCAAATTTAGGTAAAGGTTTTTAGAAAAAGGTTAAACAATATTCTAAAACGTTCAGTTAAAAAGCCAATCATACAAATGTATTGTCTGAGAGAATCAAAGGCTCGGAATACATCTATAAGAAGGTTATCGAAATATACAGGAGGGCCATCGACAAAAACCGACCTTTCCCATCAATTTACTCAATATTATTTAGACGCACCATATTTGGGACACTTAACAACATCTCTGTTAGTATTGATATATCGCCAAAATGACCCTGAATCCTTACTGATGTCTGGATTTTATTGAAATATTCTTCTTCATAGGCAGTTCTTATGTCTATTTTTACTTTACTGCATAAATTTATTGTATAATTCTGCATCTCCAATTATTTTACTGTTATTTCTCAATTTATCTTTAGTTTTTATATCATTGATAATATTTTTTGGCTGGATAACAGCAATCCACAAAAAAGGAAGACGCGACGAATGCAAACTATAGATATATAACTGTAACCTGCACAATGAGTAGAGTATACGGGAAACTGCTTAGAAACATCGTAGAAACAGATATGGCCCCAAATCAAAAAATTATGCCACGTGATGAAGAAGTCTCCAATTAACAATACAGCGATCCAACCATCAAACAGCTATACGACCAAGCATTCTCCAGAATTAAGATCGGCAATAACTTATCAGAAAGCTTTCATGTGACCAAAGGCCTTCGCCAGGGATGTTGTCTATCACCAACTCTTTAAAATCTACCTCAATGAAGCTTTAAAGAATTGGAGAAGATCACCCATTTATATACGCTTCATTTTGCAGATGACCAAGTGGTAGTGACCCAAAATAAAGAAGACCTCGAATTTATGACGAGGAAACTATTTAAAGAATACGCAGAATGGGGATTAACCATCAACTACAGTAAAACTAAATATATGTGTATCGGTGGAGAAGAAACAGATTTGGAAGTGGATGACAATATCATAGTAAAATCTTGTTCTGATTATAGCTACCTAGGAACAAAAATCAATCAAAGTGGACGAACTGAAGAAGAAATATTGAAGCGAATAACTAAAGGGAAAAAAGCTATCGGATGCCTAAACTCACTTATGGTCAACAAACATCTCCAAGGAAAGAAAATATCTTTTATACAATGCAATATTTAAAAGCGTTGTATTGTATGGATGTGAAACATGGCAGATAAATAAAACTTTAGAACGTAAACTGCTGGCTCTTAAAATGGACTTTTGGCGAAGATTTGCCGGAAACTCAAGGATCGAACGGATAACAACGAGAATATTACAGAGATTATGGGCGTAAAGAAAACTATTCTCGATGAAATCGAACAACGGCAGCTGGTATGGTATGGACATGTGGAAAGAATGACGGACGAACGTCTACCAAAGCAAATCCTAAAATGGACACCAAATGAAAAAATAAAAAGAGGAAGACCAAAAGTTATCTGGATTAAGGGCATTAACCGAGTCATGTCCGAAAGAAACTTACTTCCAGGGGATTGGGAAGACCGAAAACAATGGAGACTGGGAACCGGAAGGCGTAGAACGCTATGAAACCGGATATATATATATATATATATATATATATATATATATATATATATATATATATATATATATATATACAGTGTATATTTTTGAACAAAGTTGGTTTTTTAGGAACACAAATATCTAAAATAGCAAATATCTTGCCTAATTAATAATAAGTTTTAGAAATTTGCATATACGTGAATTCGGCAAATTTTCTTAAGACTCGTTCTTCGACAGGTTACATGTCAATTTTAGATTTTGTGCAGTGTCACAACCTTGTAGAATTTATCACTCTAAGCGAAATAACGTTGGATTTGGGGTTAACAATTGGGGAAACTACGAGGCAGGTCTATACAAAATTTGATAATATTTATATTATAAATGTCTCATATTGTTAAATTCAAACAAGCGACATTAGAGGTATCTAATACAATAAAAATAACTGTATAATAAAGTAAAAAAGAAATCCTAATTTAATTGACATACTGTTATTTTGTTTCAG
This sequence comes from Diaprepes abbreviatus, assembly GCA_034092305.1. Classification (NCBI taxonomy): domain Eukaryota; kingdom Metazoa; phylum Arthropoda; class Insecta; order Coleoptera; family Curculionidae; genus Diaprepes; species Diaprepes abbreviatus. Next base: position 10,323,292 of record JASJET010000129.1, read on the forward strand.
CCTTCATAATAATGTGTTTCAACTTCATCCTGACCCTAACTGCGCTCAGTTTAGTACACGAGCGCGTCCCAGACCGAGAAGTTTACGGCCCACTTCCCGATGTGTTCCTCGACAATGTACCTGCATACGACTGGGCACTTGATGTCTCAGAGTATATTATTATATTTTGTGTAAATTCTTGTATGATAGCTATGATATTCCATAAACATAGGTAAGTAAAAATAATCATAGTATCATTAAATAAATATCTCCGCTTTCACCTATATTTAATATTCGTAAAAATTACCTTAATAAAATGTTCTATACAATCTGAAAATATATTATCTATTGCGACTCACATAGCATGAAAGATTGCAGCAGGTTTTTGAGAAAGTTTTGAAACCTTACAAAAAGTTTTCGTGAATTCCTGCGGTAATTACCAAATGTCCGCAACAAATACTAACGTAAAGATTACGTCTAAGTTTACTATAACCTTTCAGGTAAGATCTTTTGTAAGCTTACCTCAAGATCCACGTCAGTTTCTGAAAGTTTCTACTTGGTATATATAACCTTACACAAAGGCTTCCCATAATCTTTCAAACAATATTTCTGAAAGCTTTCGTGGAATCTCTCAGTAATTACTTAATGTCCGTGACAAATACTAACAGAAAGATTACAAACTTACAATAACCTTTCAGGTAAGCATAAGTAAGACTTTGTAAGCATAAGACAAGACTCATATAAGGTTCTGAAAATTTCTATTTAGCATTACCGAAAGTATTCTGGAATCTTGCAAGCAATACGCCATTACGTTCGGTATAAACCATCATTTCGCAACTGTACGCTATAAACAGATTCTAAAATTAAAAGCAGTAAACAAGACACTCAATAACACTTTTAGGAAAGATATACTATATAAGAGACTTTATGACGCGTTTTACGTAGGATGGAGCAGGTCGTGCTCTACGGATCTACTTTGTTTACGGCAGCGGAACATCGGTCTTTGGATATTTCTTGTGCAGACAGTCATCGGTCAAATGCTCAGCGCAGGGGTATCGGTTTGACGGTATCTACTTATAATCGGGATATCCCTGCTCTCTGAACTGTTCAAGGGTTTGACTGCCTAAAGGTCACAACATCTACTCGGTGGTCGGTTCTCGGGCGCCACCCTCGGGATTCATGTGGTCGAGGGCCCACTTATGCACCGGGCAGCTTGTTACAGTGGAGAAACGGCAAGCCAGGGGTCAGTTGCGTATATTAGTGCTGGCTGTCGGCTGCCAATTGTTATATGTAATGTTAAAAATGGGACTAGACGCCAAATTTGTGAGGCGTATGGGACTAGATAATGAAACAAACGGTTATAAAACATCGTGTATCTCTATATTCCGTTCTTTTATAAAAAGACATGGCCTAAAACTAACTTACAATCTAAGATGTACAACAAACTAACAATTACACGGTCTAGAGGGCAAGTTTTGAGAGCTGTTTACGGTAGCTCATACTGGTCAGTTGCGCTAAAGACGGTAACCCGGCGGTATCATTCACGACGCTATTTACGTACCTCGTACTATACGGTTGCGACACTATTCACGACGGCTCGTACGCAAATTATCGCGCCTCGTATCTAAAAATCCGCGTTCACGGTTCTTCGTATTAAAATTCGACCGACGGCGGTATACGCGGTAACAATAACCCGGCATCGATCGGCGATTGGCGGCGTCTCTACACAGCGACGGTCTTTACACGCGGCGGCGGCGGCGATAAGCGTCGGAGCGACAATTGGTAAGCGCCCTTATCAACGGACATCGGAGGGCACCTGGCGGTAAAACACATTCCTGGTCAATACGGAAACAAAACTAAACTTACGGCATCAGTGCGTGTGTGTATAGGTGACGGTAGGAAGGAAAGAAATGAACTGACGCTGCCCGTTCTTATAAGGGTCCTCGACAATGTCGACCAATAGCGGTAAGAAATTAGGAAAGGAACCGACATTGCCCGTTCTTACAAGGGTCCTCGGCAATGCTGGCCATTAGCGGAGTAGGACATAAGGAAGGAAGGTATGGTGAAACATCATATACACACAAGCCTAGCCTCACCTACATTGCTAGACCAGGAAGACGCGGTCCGGCAGGCGACCCAGTCCAATCCGTTTGGACTGTCGACCTGGGTGGAGAACATGCAGATCTCAGCGAAATAATGGTCTGCTCAGCGTTAAATAGATGGCCCGAACTCTCACTACCCTGACGTGTGACGGCGTGCGGTGATCGCGCATACTGCTGTATGCGGCGCGCGATTACTATTGTCGGACGCTCTGAAAATCTCGAAAAATGATATTTCCCGGCATAGCGCGGTAAATCTAATTATATTCCGGTAATATTGAAACTTTAAGCAATCTTTTCCCGCAAGAATCAGATTTTTCGGATGTAAAATAAATAAATTAAATCCCGGCGAACATACTTATGCCCAAAAAATTAGTAACTTCGTTACAACTTCCATAATAATTTCACGAATTCTCAATGGAAGCTTCTAATCGAGTTTGCAGCAAAGTATCAATCGAGATTCTAAGAAGGTTATAGAATGATTACAGAAAGCTTTCTTGAAAGAATCGATTTGGAATGACGGAGACTTTCCTTGAAACATTATTGCAAAGTGACATCAAACCTCAAAGTTTGCTTATTTGATAGATTACTACTTTAATGATAGTATGTGATCTTCTAGAAACTTACAAGAAGGTTTCACAAAACTTTCTGAAAATATGGAAATACATCTTAGATGTTAGCTTCCATAACGTTTATAGTAAGGAAAATAAATAACAGACTTACACGTTGCTTTCATGAGTTCTTGATAGAAGCTTACATTCGAGATTGTAATTACTGCACGATTACACAAAGTTTCCTTGAAGTATCACTTTAGAATAACAGAAATTTTTTTTGAAATCTTGCTGGATAGTTACACTAAGCTTCGGCTTCAGATTACATATTCTTATCTAAGAAGATTGCATGTTATCTTTAAGAAAATTGCAAGAAGGTTTCATGAAACTTTCCGAAAATATGAAAATATAAAAATATATCTTAGCTTTCATAAAGTTTGCATTAGGCTTTCAAGGAAAATATATGAGTCATATGATGATTTCATAAATTCTTAATGGAATCTTCCATTCAAATTTGTAACAAATTACCCGTAAAGGTTCTAAGAAGGTTGATTACAGAAAGCTTTCGTGAAAGTATCAATATGGAATAACAGCTCTTTTCTTGGCAGACTGCACGTTATTTTCCAGAAACTTGCAGGAAGGTTTCATGAAACTTTCACAATTAGTTTCACGTTAATTTTCCATGTAACTTTTTTTTTATGTTTCTCGGAATCTTTCATGAAAGATTAAGCGGGATCCTTTACAAAATTCAATCATAAGAAAAGTTCTTGAAAGGTTACTTAGGAAACTTACATAAAACTTGTATCGGAAAACTTGCATGCTATGTGAGGAGAAACTTTCTATCCCAGGCAATCCATTATTTTTAGCGACCAATGGAATATCTATATATGTTTATCGATTATTCTAGTAAACACACTCGAAAGCATACTCGCACACATTTTAAAACGATGTGTTTTTGTTTCAGATTTATTGTATTCAGACGGATATTCCTTATAATGTCCCTTCTCTACATGTACCGAGCTATTACTATGTACGTCACCGTCTTGCCTCTGGCCAGCAGGACCTACCCCTGCTCGCCAAAATCCAATGAGACTTCGTCTCTTCTCATTGCCAAACGAGTGCTCCATCTCATGAGCGGCTTTGGGCTGTCTGTAAATGGGAAGCACACCTTTTGTGGCGATTTTATTTATAGCGGACACACTGTCGTATTGGTATTTTGTTATTTGATTATTTCTGAATGTAAGTATTAATTATTTATTCTTTATTTATTATTATTTGTTTTTAGCTTACAGTTATTCAAATTTTTCAATCATCTTATGTCTTAACGCCCGACTCTACATCTAGATCATAAAAAAAATCATAAAAAGTGCAAACCAATATTAGAAAGACTGAAATGAAAAAGACCACTTTTAAGAAGGGTTCGTAATGCAGCCTCTTGACGTCAGTACTGGTATTTCCAGTAGATAGTAAAGTTTTACAAGGACCGAGATATCGGTATTATCGATATTTAGGAAAATATATGTTTTTATCCAAGGGAAACAACATTTTAAATTGAATGGTTTTATTTTAATCAATTAAACAACAGATGCGAAATAAAAGTCACATTTTAATCAACCATTGAAATGCAATAAAACCCCACTTCTAACTGTAAAGTTGCAATTATAATAAAAAGGAAACAATTCCTATGTTTAAATTTCCAAGTAAAAGTATAATTTATTGCTTCAGATTATAACAATAATAACAAAAAATAATTCTTAAATTTAAACTTTGGAACTCTCTGCTGGCGGCTCTGGAAATAACCTAGTCGAATGAATAGATGAAACAATAATCAGCTTAAGGATGTTCAATAGTTGTGCGTTTGTGTGTGAAAATCTATAAAACTTCCTAATATGATTATCTAATATGCTGAAAACATCCTTGAATTTTTTCAGTATTTTTATCAGCAGTTTTTGCGAAAACTTCTTTTCTTTTACTTTCCCGCTTAAAACGCCTTTTTTGCTGGGTTCCTTCAGAATGTCTTAAGCGGGTTTTACTATATTTCCCACGCGTCAGAACTAGGACCCGGTTGTTTGAATGCTGAATAACGTAATATTTTTATTTATATTTGGAAAAATGTCGATAAACCTTCGAACATACTCCTGTTGAAGTAATAAACAGTAGATATTCTGTATCTTGGTATACACATACCGATGTTATCCTTTTCTAATTGCATTATTTAAATGAGTATAATATGATAATCGGTACGTTAATTCTACAATACATAAAAATATTACTTTGTGGTTGCCTAAATTATTATTATTGTTATTTTTCAATATGTAAACATTATTTAGCAATAAAAATAAGTTTTTAAATCCTCTTTATATTATTTTTAATTGCAAACTTCGCATTTATTGTAATTTCTAACACTTAAAAACATTGAAAAAAGTCACGACAAGCAATAAAACTAAAAGCAAAATTAAGTAAATATATTTATGTTTGTCAAACATCAAAAAAGCCATCATCAAATCATAAACAGCCCTCAAACAAATGTATTGTTTAAATCGACTGGTATGATCGAAGGTTTAGTTGCATAGCACTGTTCAAATCTTACTAATTTTTTATCATTATATTAATATATTAAAAAAAAATTAATTTTTTTTTCAAATTTTTTAGATACCCCCAAAAAATTCTATCTTCTAAGATTCATTCACTGGTTGTATTGGATACTTGCTGTCATAGGTATATTAATGCTTCAGTTGTCTCACGGACACTACACTGTAGATGTCATCATAGCTTACTACGTTACTACTAGGATATTTTGGACTTACCATACCTTAGCTAATAATGCAAGCCTAAAAGTAAGTATAATTTGCTAATATAGCATGACTCTTTATTTTGCCATCACTTTATGGCCTCTTTCATAAAATTATAACGAACTAAGAGTAACTTATGTCATTTTAATTAGCTATTTATTAGGTCCCTTTAAAAATCACACCTCAAACTTTGCTAATAAAAGATTAGGGGCTTTAATAAAATCAGTTTTTATTAATAATTTAAACCTCTAGGATAAACGTATGGACAACATCCTTTCCTATTTCCATACCTTGTACATAGAAGATTATGTATAAAAATATTTTTTTGTTTCAGCAATTCTCCTCGAATAATCTTCTGAGTCGCTTATGGTGGTTCGCGCTGTTCCTCTATTTCGAGGGCAATGTCGGGGCCCCCATTCCAAGACAGTTCGATTGGCCGTTGCCATGGCCACGACGATGGCAGTCAAAAGGCAATCGAGACAGTTAGTGGAAGTTTAATGTGCGATTACGGAAAAACTGTTTATAAAAAAATTTATTATATGTGATAATAAAAATAAGTGTTAGCGCTGTAAAGTGACTTAAAAGTGTCTATGCTCTGTTGTGCAGGGTTTTTCGTTTATAAATTTCATGTGTGAAGCTGAAAAAGAGGTAGGAAGACAAAAATAAATAATGTGATATCTCAAAGAAATTAAATATGATACCTTTTTTTGGACTTTGGTGTGATTTCAGGTAATATTGATTTGAAAAGTTTCTTTTCATTTCGATATTATAGGGGTTGCTGATCAGAATGATTTCATGTGTATTTCGAGTATGGCAAACAATTAATCTTTGACAAAACTTACAACCTTTCCAAGCAAGAACTGGTTCTCACTAAAACAATAAAAAGCAACCTGTAGTAATTTATGTCAAATTACGTCACGGTTTATTGTATAAATAACATCCTTAGGAGCTTGACATTTTCATAATTATTTTGAACTTAAACAAAAAGTTGCCTGAAAATGATAAATATTTGTTTACCCTTAATTAAACGGGGAACATTAATTTTTAATATCAATTTATCAACGTAAATGATTGACCATTATATCCTTGGGCATTTAGACAAATAATTGCTAACTTTAAACCTTCCTGTTGCTTGGAATGATTATTTAATATAAAATAATGTTGAAAAAGATAATAAATTTCGTTGTTTTTGTCTCAAAAATGGCCTTCAATTGATCTCTATCGATTCTCTTCAATTTTGTTACAATATCAATGTACTCTCTGCCAAAATAGAGTAATAAGAAGAATGGACATAAATTTTTTGTGTACATAAATATGATTTTTTTTTCAAAATTCGTCGAGGTTGAACGTAATTTTAAAGGTCAAATGAAAATCGTTGGAACATTTGGTGTAGTGATTGCTTTAAACAGTGCTAAGTATTTGATGTAAAGATTGGTTAAAAGAGACGAGACATTTTTCTCTTGTTAATTTATTGAATAAACTAAATTGCGCCAAATACTTGCATATGTATTAAGATGGCTATAGGAAACGTCTTTTGTGATGAAAAAACAAGATAGAGTAGTTAGAAAGGCTATTTCGGCGTCCGAAGATCTGCGCAGATGAAAAAACTATTGAGCAAAAGCATAAAATGCGCTAAAAAATAATAAAATACATTAACTTAAAACTAACAATGTTTTCTAAAATAAAACCATTGAGGTATATATAAATATAGCGGAGCCGCACCCGTGACAAGCCTACCGCGATCCTCCTTTGGATTTTGCTGACGTCGATTAATGTGGAGTACCTTCGGCGGCCGGCGTCAAAGGAGATAATAAAAGCGTGTGGGATACAACAAGCTAATTTCATCATATTTCTATTATTCGCGAGCAGCGCGACCGAGGCTCGCGATGGTGCATTTACTGTCGGTTTTTGGTACGAGCTCAATGGAATTTTCTATCTAGTTAGACGGTTTTATGGCACGCTCTTTCGAAAAAATTTACTTTGCAGCAATATCGACGACATGACAAATATGATGAAATTGGCTTGTTATATCCCAGACGCTTTATTATCTCCTTTGACGCTGGTCACTGAAGTCACAAGGGTTTCGTGAGATATTTGCGGGGTGCGCTAGACCTCAATCGAGACCATAAAACCACGTCTGGATCTAGATTGATGTTTCTATCAAAGGGATTATTCAAATCACTCAGTTATTTATGTACGATTTTGCTGGGCGAATGGAAATAATAATTGTCTAAAAGCTACATTCATAGCAAAATATCAGATGCATTTGTAACTCTATCGTAAATTTCTAATGTTAATAGAAATATCAATTTAATCTGAAATTTTATAGAACAAAATTTTAAGTTTGCATAGAAAAGTCATCCGGAATAGGCACTATCGTCTTCCCTCGTATATATATAAGTCGCGTTCAGTGTTTGCTTGCTTCTTTCCGATCTGTCCTATGCACAGCCAGATGCATGTCGGTACCCTGATGAGTCTACTAGAGACGAAACATGTACCTCTGCCGTATCACTGTGGAGGGGAGGGTGGGTTTTGACTTTCTTCTGTTCGCATTTTGCCACATATATATATATATATATATATATATATATATATATATATATATATATATATATATATATATATATATATATGAAATAAAACAGCGGACTAATCATAAACGTGACAAAGAGGAAAAGTTAGAAGGATTGTACAAATTTTTACTAAGTTACCCCACACCAGCGGTTATGTAATTTACTTGGAAGAATTTCTTCAACTCTAAATAATCAACGAACAGGTGCAGCAAGTAAAACACATTTTATGTGAATTTCAAGGAAATCTGGGAGGTAATCCCATTGAAACAGATGGAAAAACGGGATAAATAGAGAGATGCATTAGCTACTGTAACTATTAATGAGAGGTAAAGAAGAATCTCGACATATGCTCGGTGTGCGTCTATCCTTGGTGTAAAAGACAAGCAAGAAAAAAAATTTTATGGCTCGATGCTGAAAAGCAATAGGTCGTTGACATGATCGAATTAAGCCGATCTAAAAAATTTATTGATTGAAATTTGGATTACAAGTTCTCACAAACCATATTGGATTGCTGGTAATGCTTTTTTGTTCTGGACATTTTCCAATAAGACTCCGGTACTTTTATGCCACCCTGTATACAAATGTTTAAATAAGTTTAAAAGAGAAACCAAAGATTAATTGTTTGATCAGATTTTATGATTAGACAGAGTATTCTTAAATTTGTGACTTTTTTTTAACAAGTCTGCACTCTAATTACAATAGGTGAGCTTGACCAATAACATTTCTTGACAACTACAGCCTTACGAATATTCTAATCCATAGAAAAATGAATTCTAAACGATAGTTACTTTAAGGATACTCTGTGTGTAAAGGCTATATTCAGACTGGAGTGCTGGACAATCCAACTGAAAAAGTAAAGATAGAATATTAAAAACTGTACTGGTTTGAAAAATTCTAATGTTAGGAAATTTATTATTGTTATTGTCGTTGTGAATTGAAACTTAGGATGGTCATTCGTGTAGACTTATAAGCGATTAACCCTGTAAATTTATGTGCCAGTGGTCATATAAAGTATTTAAGTATACATAGCTTTATATTAGACCCTGTACGGCTCGTTAAACAAAATGTTAATTTTTGCCTGTTGATTTAGTTTAACTAAATGTTTCCTAAATGTTTTTTCTTAAAAGACTTTTATATTGATATTTTTATTAGCTTTTTTAAATAAAGTAATGTATAATATATAATGTATATTTGAGGAAAAGAGTCTAAATGATATTGTTAGGTTTTGTAATTATTTATATTGTATATTTACAAGGGAATCACAGGTTATATTGAACCAAAGGTTTAAAAATTTCACACTCGCATAATTGTAAAGAAGAAAAAATACAGGTATGTGAAATTTATATTCTTATGGGCAATTTTTAAATCAAATCGGTGCCAATATGTACTAACAATACACATTTGCACAGTAGATTTGTAAATGCAAAATTGGAATTGCTAACTAAACAATTTTATTGCACAACTGTTATTATTTTTACATTTTTGTTTCACAAATCATTATGAATATGGACTTTTAGAATTTTCTAGCATTCTTACAAGGAGTTAGTGTTAATTTTTTTAAATAAAATTAATTTTGTTGAATGTTTTGCTTAAAAAGTAACACTCAGATTTGGTAAGTCTATCAATAACAATAACAATCTTTTTATAATAGTAAGCAACTCTGTCGTAAGTACAATTTGCTAGAAAAGAAACTTATTTTTTCTATTGTCTCTCTTATGTACATTATTGTTCTTACGGAAAAGTTTTAAATTAATGATAAAAGGACTTTTGAAAGGATAACATACAGGGTATCAAAAAATATATATATATTTTTCTACAGTGCTTTTTCAAAGTCCCTCTTGCCTTTGTCATTTCAATATGCCTTAAAATAGAACGAAATAAATAATGAAAAAGGACAGATAGGGAAAATATTTCATGGAGAATTTAGTTTTGGATATGTTATGACTTCAAGACGCCATATTGAATTTCACTGTTCCGATAGACCTTCCAATTTTATTGACCATAGCTTGATTACCAAGTACTTCCTAATTAGAGAATAATATTACCAAATTATTTTGTTCAGCGCTCTCAAACAGACAGTGTTACCACATTAGACCGATGAAAGGTCTACATGCTCATTACTCTTTGGATAAATAAAAGATAAAGTAATTACTTTTAAGCAAGCATTAGGACAATTTAAACATTTTGAAAATAATCAAAATAAAATTTTGTGATGGTTTGGAAAATACCTGTACCAAAACACCCAGCATCCTTTATAAAGTCAAACTTTCTCAATCATTAAAAATAAATTTGAATGATATTTAAAATTCAAAATGTTTTTTTTTAATTGAAAAAATTAACAGCACTCCCCTCTCCCCTAGTTTAGGTATTGTTTTTCTACTTTTTGGTTTCTGTTAAAACAGAACTGTGAGGTCCAACGCATGGTTGTGTATTGTGCAGCATTTAAAAAAATTGTTTATTTTTCGTACACAGCTGGACTATTCATGTAACCAAATTATGAATCTCAAACCACCTAACAGAATTTTCTTTTTAATTATTATTTAAGACAATATGGATGACTTTTGTTACAAATTGAGAAACCTAAGGATAATAAATTATTTTTATAGTTTATACAGTGTGTACTTTTTTCATCCCCTAACTTATTTTTAAATTACATAAAAATTTATATAATAAAATAATAACAAATCAACCAACAGCAAAATTAGAATTTTATCAACCTGTTGAATAAGCTGGATTTAGAACGATCGACCACTTGTACGAGGCGTGGTTATAAAATGATGCTTCTACAGAAGACGCATTCTCTTTCGAATGCGGCGCCTCCCGTGTCTTTAGACAAATCAGTCTGGCCGTGGCCTTCGATTGTATAAGCTGTTTTTTGGTTTATCGAAAAATGATATGTGTAATAACGGAGAGGATACCCGCTACTGAAACTTATCTTCTATTAAAAGAAGAAAAGATGATTGAGAAGACGTTGAAGATCAGTGGCGTAGCTTAAAGCTCGTGCTTTCGAAGAGTTAGACAGCGCTTCCCCATAAATTAACGCACATCAGCACACCCTGCGTATTTTATTTTTACCTGTTTGTGTTTAGTATTAGTAACCTTTGAGTAATTCGCATAGAAACCGATTTATCTCGAAAACCGCCAGTTTTATCGAAATAAATTAAGATAACTTTTTTTTGAAAAGGAATGACCAAAGTATGTAAAAATTCGATTTTCAGCTCTGTAAAATGACACCTGTTACAAATTAGGCCCAACAAGTGTGGCTGCAAGTCCGTTCCTGAGTTCTCTGATGATCTAGAACATCTGCTGTGGTATGGTTGAGTGAGTTTTCATGGCGTCTATAAAATATTAATATTTCCATAAATTATACAAGTCGGTCCAAAACTTGGAGGCGATAGATAAATCGCTGGGTGTCCCTTTAGGGCTCTGTATCTCTGTTAAGGTAGTTCACTCGGGACAGTCGTAAACAAAAGTATAGCCTTTAAGTAAGCACCAAAAGTTAAAGATTCTCAAGCCTGAAGAATTTTGTTTTTACAGACACATTCTTATACACTAATAACTTTAAATATAATAAATCTGGCAGCGTCGCAAATATATATATTGAATAGTCTATGAAGTAACGATCATATAGTGTGAGTCTCATACCTAGAGACTTTGTTATGTTGACATCCCAACACATTGAGAAAATAAATAAAAATTTCGAGAAATATATTTAAAAAATGTCACATTCTGAGAACTAACCTAACTAACTTAGGTTTGAATTCTAGCGCATTGCCAAGTTGTGTTCACCGTACCCCACTACGCATCAGATGTTTTCAAATTATTTTAATTTAAAATATCTGTATTTTCTAAACAAAACGGTCAAGAAATTCCGGGTTTTTTTCTAAAAAAATCATAATTTTTAGATCTACGTTGCATTGCACAGACGATTAAAAATTTCGTTTTTTTTTTAATTAAATAAAAGACACTTTTGTAAACTATATATTCAAATTTGATCGCATTCCTAAGAAAAGCCGTTTCACGAGTAAACTACCTTAAAGGACACTTTAGGATTTTTTTTTCTATGACAACGTAGGGTTTTTTTGTCCTCCCCTGTATGCTCCCGAGAAATTAGGGGGTACTTACCGGACACCCTGTATTTGTTTGAAGTTTTCTCCATTTAAAAAGCATTCTGTGCACGGGAGAGAAACTACTCTTAACGTCAATCGCCTCTAGAATCGCGAGTTTAAGAGCTTTTTAGACGTTCATAAAAAAAGAATTGCGCGTCTTTTAAAGATGCTTTTTTTCTATTTTTTTATACGTAAGAAAAGCTCTAGAACTTGCGATCCTATAAATAATATAAATGGCAATTGCGTTGATTTCAACTTTAAATGTTTGTCAATTCTCGAGACTTAAAGGTTTTTAGGCGTCTTAAAAAGACGCAGAATTTATTTTTTTAACATGAAATGAACGCACTTTTTCAAAGTTTTTCGCAACTCTATCTGCCTATTGAGGAACGAGTTTTGGAGATTTTTAAACGCAGAAAAAAGCGTCTTCAAAAGAGGCGTAATTTCTTTTTTTAAGCGTCCAAAAAGCTCAAAAACTCGTAATTCTACAACCAAATGAATTGTGGGTAATCGCTTTTATTTCATTTGCAATGTTTGTATATGGAAGAAATTTTACAATATTTTTTAAATGAGGAAAACTTCAAACATATATATTTTGGGTAAACTATCATCTAGGATTTCAAATGAAAAAGTTTTGAGCACTACAAATTATTACCTAAGTCTCTGTTGAAACCAATTTTATCGACATTTTACTTTGAATTAAAGTTGCTTCCTGCATACCGTGAGTATAGATACTAATACAGACTGTCGCAGAGGTCTTGCGTTCAATGGGTTTAATTAATTCTTGACGATCAAAGCCTTCACTATGCCACTGTTGAAGATGATTTACGTCCGGTTCCACGTCAAAAACGGATGAAAATATTGAAAAAGTCGCTAATCTGTTTCGATCTAACCGTCAGTTAATTATTCATACAGTTGCTGAAACGGTAGGAATTGACAAAGTATGCCTAAGGAAAATTTTACATAACAGTTTTCACATACAGAAAGTATGTAGGAAAATGGTGCCTAAAATTGTCACAATCGAACAAATAAAAGTTCGCAAAAATGTTTGTATTGATACTTTGAACGCCATCGAAAACGACCCGCACTTGTTGCAGAGTAATAACATGTCACGAAGCGTGGTTTTTCACTTATGATCCTGAAATAAAACCCTAATCCATACACTGGAAGGGCCGAACTTCAACAAGAGCTAAAAAACTAAAATGAACAAAGCAATGATGATTGTTTTTTCAATATTCATGGAATTGTGTACGTTAACTAGGTTCCTGAAAGTCAAACAATTAATCAACATTACTACCTTGAAGTTATTGCTCAACTCAGTGAAAAAATAAAAAAAAAACGTCCGAACAGTAGAAGAACAAGTCATGGGTTCTCCATCAAGACAACGCACCGATTCGTTCTGCATTGTCTGGCAAGACGTTTCCAGCCAAGTACAATATCCTAGTGTTAAACCATTGACCTGATCTTACATTATGTATTTTTTGAACAATAAAAAATTCGCATGGAGCGTTGTAGAAATACGAGGATGTTTTAATAAGTAAGGTAAATTATCATAGATGGTGCCACTATCATTTTTAAATGCATAAGATTATGTAGCTGTACTCTTCGAAGGTACCTCTACAAAGTTTCAGTATGATCTGATGTATTAGTTTATATGTGGCAGTCTTTTGAAGCAGGACATCACACCATTGCTATAAATAATGGAAAAATGCGAGTTTCGAGCAGTGAATAAACATTTCTATATGAAACAGTGGATAATGAAGGTTATAATAATGAATTATGAATAAATTTAAAATAAAATGTTTCACAGCAATAGTTCCGTTTGTTTGAAGGTTGTAGCCACTGTTGAAGATTGACTAGAATGTGGTTGTCGGACTTGCATTCATCTATTGGAATACTGAGTATCTAATTCATTTCTGACGTTAACTTGGAAGTGCGCAGGAGCACCGCTAGCTGCAACCCCATTCTTTCTCGAATATTCAGTGGAACATTCTCCAAAAGTATTGAAAAACTATGGACCTCCCACAAGCGTTCCAATTACTCCACCCAACACACTGAAAGACCATTTGTACAGACGATCGACAGTTCATATGAAAAAAGGACAAAATCAAAGAAATTTTCATCATCTCCTAACATTTCTAGGACCCTTAAACAGGCTACAAATAAACTCTTTTAGTCCTTTTTTTTTATTAGATCCCCTTGTAATATATCTAGTTACTACGGTAACAGAATTGTCAAAACTACATTGTCAATACAAACAGTGACACGAGAATAATTATTTCATATTAGTTATCGAAAATGTTTAGTGTTAAACACAATGAATGTGTAGGTTTTGAATCAAAATGGAAGGTAAAAAAGTAAGTTTTATGATTTTTTAAAAATTTTCTTACTAATATAAAAGGGCGTAAAGACTAAAAAACTTAAAATGTGAGATTTAATAGAGAGAGAGCTGATGAAGGTTTTGTTCAAAATATTTTTACCGGTTGAAATTTCCACCGTCTGATTTGTTAAGCCGCGTCCACATTAAGAAAAAGAATGTGTTGTATGTTGAATGGAGGGTTCGGCACAAATTTTACATTCTGTCTACATAAACATTTATGTTGTGCGCCGTATGTCCCTTGATCAATTCGCGTGTGAACTTATGCGTTATTTGGTTTGGTTTATCATTTTTGTTAATACAATAATATCATAACTCATTACCAACGCATCAGACATGGTAACAGATTAGTTCATTCAAAACCAGGTGGAAAAATTAGTAGAATTTAAACTAACTTAAATTTGTAAAAAATAAAATCTCTGAAGCACATGTATACATCACAGTTGACAAGTGTGCAAGCTGAAAACTGATTCTCCTATTCTAAAACCTTTTCGAAAGACGAGTAAACTATTCTATAAGACAATGAATTTATTGCGATGTAGTAGATATCTGTTGGACTTCCATTGTCTTTATTTTTTGTTGAATATCACGACGTTTCGGCTAGTAGTTATCTCTAGCCGTTTTCAAGTGAAACTACTAGTACTACTACTAGTAGTTTCACTTGAAAACGGCTAGAGATAACTACTAGCCGAAACGTCGTGATATTCAACAAAAAATAAAGACAATGGAAGTCCAACAGATATCTACTACATCGCAAGAAACATCATTGTCTATGACCTTCAAACAATGAATATATGTTTTTCAGAGTTTTTTCAGAAACTTCTATACAAACAACAGAATTCTCAGTATCGGAAAAAGGATGCAATAGTAAGGAAGAAAAATCTCAAGATGTTCAAACCGATCTGGACAATAGCGCACAAAATGAAGTGGACATGGAACGCCTAGCCGAATGGCTAAATAAAATATATCCTAAAATAAAAAAGGAAATAGATAATGCAAATAATTCCAAAGTGTTTAGAAATTATCGACTTTTGGATGATCCTATCGATGCGATATGTAAAATGATTCAAGAGATTAAAGTAGCTTCAATTGGTGAAAGCGGAGATAAGGCGGTGAGTCTAAAAGACATAAAATGATTGTAGTGTATAAAAGATGTACAGACAAAATTTTAACTTCTAAACCTGACCTACTAGCCATGGAAGTTAAACCTTCTAGCTGGTCAGTTTTGTTTTACTTATGATATTGTTATAGTTTGTATTATGTCCCAAACAGCACAAATACGTCTTAAATACATCCATAAAACATTTGATCTCAACATTCAGGACGTCTTATGGATGTCCATTAAAGACGAATGACGTCCATAAGACGTTGTATAGACGTCTTATGTTACAAAAGGTAACGTCTTTAAGACATTTGCTTACAACGTCTTATGGACGTCCCTTCCCAAAATTAAAACAACATATTGCATCATTATAATTATGTAACTTAAAAAGGGTCCCTTTAATTTTTTTGTTTGTCTTGTTTACAAAGTCAAACCGTAATTATTCAAAAGTCCAAGAAATAACTTTAATTAAGAAAAAATCAAGAGCAAATTAAACACTACCATTTTAAATAACTACAAGTTCCATATGAATAATTTGCTTTAAAAAATATGTTCAACATAATCTTTTTATACAAAAAAATACATAACTTAAGCATAATGTAAACTTTTTCTAATTTGAAAGTTAAGAAGTGAGGTAGAAGAGCAAATATTTTCAGAACTACTACTGTTCGAACTATAAGTGAACCTATCAAATTTAAGCCCTAGTTTATCCCTTCGATATAATAGCTCTAAAAGGTAGACTCAACAAAATAAAAGTTTATTGCAATAAAAAGTACACAAATCTTTAAATAGTTTTAAAAACAAGAATTTTTATTTAGTCGAATAACAAATCTGGTCTGATGCCCTTTTCAGCCATGTTTGGATTGAAATTTCCTCATTCTTCCGACTTTTTGCCAGTCCTGTTGTCTCTGTAGATCCTAATAACAAACTAATTTTAATTTTATACGATAAAGTTTATCATTTGTGAGAGTAAATTTTTTGATATTTTTGTGAATTTTTATAATTGTCCTCTACTATAGAATCGTGACTTATGCTATTTCAAGGTTAATATGTATAATCAAAGACAGAACTTACTCATAATAAGTCTCGCCAAGTTAGAATCGTAGAACTTTCTCTTTCCTTTTCGTACTAATCAACTGTACATGGTAATTTTACAAGCTCGCTTTACAAAGTCATAAATGCTCCCTAATCCCAGTTTTGAAATTTCTAAAACCTTAAACAAAATTACTTCTTGTAATTAACGAAACTCTATTTTCTATGTTCTTTAAATATAAACCAATCGTCAGGAACAAAATAAATCTTACAGGTTTCATTAGTGGAGCACTCCATAAACAAACATTTCGCCTTCCACATCATTAGTAATATTTCTTGTAATATTTAGGACCGGGTCTAGATGAGCTGTGCAAGCCTTTTTCGCACAGATAATATTTTTGAAGATTTCATTTCATACTTCTAATATAAGCGGTAAAGCATTCGGGAATTTCCTGTAACACAACCTATAAATAACGTTACTGTTTTTCCTAAGTACATATGATTCTTGATCTTACCTTAAGTATTACATAAACACGAATAAAAAAGATTTTCAGAGGCACATAGATAAATCAACTATTTTAATAAAATTCTTCCAAAAGCTAAATTTTCACAGTCGGCACCCCAACAACACTAAAAATGAATAATGACATGACGAAACACAAATACAAAACTGAAAAATGACAGTTGACAGAAACAAAAGGCGGGTTTTTTAAAGTTATAGTTTCGCTGGCATCATATTTATGTGTGTCATTGTTATGGGTACATTAAATAGTCTGTGACAAAAAGCACCAAAGTTGATAAAAAAGATCATGCAAAAGTTCTAATAACCAAGGTCGTAGTGAGGCTACTAAAAATTTGTCGTTCAATCAAAAATTTTAACCTCAACTTGTATTCAGCTGAGCTCTGTGCGGCGTTGCAAACTTCTTACCCAACTGCGACAAAATCCATAGGGAAGAAATGCTTTTTAGTTTTTATCAACTAAATTATACACAACTGTATTTATTTTCATATAAAATGTAGTATGTAGACTTTTAAAAGATATCTTAAAGACGTTGTATATAGACGTCTTATGGACGTCTTTAAAACAACGTCTATAAGACGCCTTATTTATGTCTTAAGACGTTCAGATATAATCTGGATATAAAAATGACGTCTATAAGACGCCTAGTGCTGTATGGGGTATGTCAATCAATGAACCTTTATATAGGAAAATTAAAGATAAAAACCCAGAGATAAAGCACTACAATTTGTAAGAGAATTTTTTTAATTTTTGTATTTTTAAGGTTCGAAATTTGATTAACTTTTAAATTTTTAGAGGCCAATAGTTTCCTGTTTAGACTGGAATCACACTGGAAAAGCTTTAGCAGTAGCTCAGAATTTTAAACATAGAGCATGGTGTCACCACGTGGGAATAGTTCTTGTATACCCATTGAACAGGTTTAAGCCCTTATTTTCAAAATTATAGTTTAGTTAAAAATATCAATAATAGCATAATAATTTATTGGATTATCAAATACGAAAGTAGCGCTAAAAATTCACGTAGTGAAAAATCTGTTGCAAAATATTGTTGTAAAACTCAGTGACAAATATATTACCGTCAAATTATATTTACAATTGAACAACAAATATTTTCACTACAATATGAAAATATTTGTTTCATTCCTGAAAAACTACCTGAAGTTAATGATATTTTTTAGAGACGACAGATTAAGCGAAATACCCAAGAAAAGACTGTCTACAGAGTCTTGTGTAACAACAATAAAATACCATCCGGTAAATGGTGGCATTTTAGCAGCTGGTACTTTTTCAGGTAATATATTTATTTTTTTTAGTCAATTTTCATCACAATTTTTTTACTTCCTTTTTCATGAACTATAAAAAGTGTCAGGACTTTGAACTGGCCACTCGGAGATATCAGTTTCCTATTTTTCCAGAAATAATTTAGATCCATTATCGTGCATAAAGAACCCATTTCAAAGGCAGCTTAAAATGTGTATAAAGTTTCGCAACATATCCATATAAATATTGGCTGCCATAATATTTTAAACCCAAAATATGAAAAACAACCCCCTATCATTATTTTTAAATCTCCATGTACGACAGTATGATCATATGCAGTACTTTCAAGTCTCATAGCTTCGACATCATGTATTATCAAAAAAAAAAAACAATTTTTATTTCGTCCAATCTCAAAATATTGTGTAATTTGATTAATGTTTATTTCAGATATTCCTAGCAAACTATAAAGTTAACGTATTTGCCTTTCATTTCTTATAAAAGGGCCTTTTTTTTCCTCTTGGATCCTTCCTGAAGTCGGATGTACTACGGCCACTACAGGCCTACTGTGCTCACCCTTGACTTACAACCACTCTGTTAACTTAGCCTCCTGAACAGGGCTGTCAATTTGCCAGTAATTCCTTGCATTTGCTAGGAATAATTAGCTATGCCAGTAATTTTGTCAGGAATACTCTCGTGCCAGGTATTTGCCAGGAATAGATATCTTGTACTCAGAAATTGATAAAATATTAAGGCGAAATGTACATACAATTGATGGCAAGTGTATGAAAATCTATAAAATGTCCCATCTCTAAAATTTGATCTCTCTACTATCTCTTTATGCTTCTCACATGTAGTTATTTCTTTCTTTATTTTATAGTTTTGCAGTCTAAAATTTAAACGATGGACAATCTTGTTATCATCTGCCTTTTTCTAATATTCAGTTTAATTGAGCAATATCAGCTGTTTCTTATCACACGCATTTTGCCAGGAATAAATATAAAACTTGCAAGTATTTTTCTGTAGAACATGTAACAGTACTGCTCCTGAACCAGTTTGTACAAGTCCGCTAAGAAGCGAGTGTGTTTGTTGATCCGAAGGTTTGTTGTCGATTCCGATATAGCGACTCGCAGCCACATATGATGTGTTTTACCATTTCCTCGACTTGACCACATAGCCTGCAGCTGAGGTCTCCATTGTACATGAACTTTGAGGGTCATGTGTTATTATGCCTGTAATTATCCTTAATTGGTTCTTACTCCTTTGGAATAGTTTGTTTGCTAATGCTAGCTTCGAATCAGGATTCCCAATAAAAAACCTTTAATCCCAGTCTGACTGTTCAGTGATTTTTGTGTTCTTTTTTGATCTATTGTCTAACAGTTTCTCGTGCCCCACACCATGGCCAGTTCTGACCTACTATATTGAGATCATAAGCCAGCTCTCGCCAGCTTATTCATTTCCATGTATGCCCTCGTGTTCTGGTACCCACTGTAATATAACTCTGTTGTCCTTTGCCCAAGTTATAAGTTCACTATCACATTCCCAAGCCAATTTAGAAGCTACCTTTTGACCCTTGAGGGCCTTTAGGGCTCCTTGGCTATCGGAATAAATGTAGATTTGCTTTCCTTTGTAAGCTCTGCGTCTACACATTGTAAAATTGCATATATTTCTACCTGGAATACCACTGGGTATTTTCCGAAGAGAAGAGTTAGTTCTTTCCTTGGTACCCTCAATGGTTTTTGAACCGTCAGTGTACCAGAAGATATTTCCGGTTTAACTTGTTTACTTATAATTCGATTCTCTATTCTGACCTCGAAGGGTATATTGTAACGGTAGCCCGAGGTCATATGGTCTGTGTCCATTTCCAACTCAGGGCCCCTAATTTTGTTACATATAGTTTTATATCCCGTCATCAGCATTTGTGCTGTGGGCATTGAGTGGTGTGCCCCCATTCTTTCCTCTTACTGAATCACTAGATATAGTGGAGGAAGATCCAGAATGCACTTCATTGTCGAGATCGGGGTCGATTTCATAGCCCAGGCGACCCTCTGGTACTATAAAACCAGCAAAAATGGAAAATTTTGTTTATTTTCAGGGGGACAATTATTTTTATTACCGGCTTCAAGGCTTGATCCCTAAGTTATTACCCTTATATATATTCTTGTATAAGCGTTTATTTGTTGACATATATAATACAAATTATAACAATATCATAAGCGAAACAAAACTGGCCGAATAGAAGATTTAACTTCCATGGAACCTAGATCGGGCTTAAGTCTTAAACCTGCTTAGTGAATCTGGCTGAAAATGCCCCTTATCTATTTTTTAAATTTAGATTGGCGCAGACGCCATACTTTAACTGTGCCACAACACACGAAAAGAGCTCTTCAAAAGCACTAACCCTATTTAACAATATGAATATTGATTTATCTACATCACCCGCGGTTTTTAAATACCATATCAATTAATTGACATTTTTTATTAATTCTTTCAGAAATAAATATTTTAGCACATATTTTGGATAGCCCCAATCTTTTCTTCTTTTAGGTCAGATTTACATCTGGAACACAGATAACGATATTGACCCGATACTCTGTAATATTGTTGGACACGATGAATTTATAACTCAAATATCTTGGACAAGCGATATAGACTCTGCAAAAAGTAATCTTTTAGCAAGTTCAAGTACGGAAGGGTTAATAAAAATGTGGAGTTTTAATACTGGCGAAGGCACTATAAAAATTAAAAATGTGTAGGTCTGGTACATTTTTTTTTAATTTTTGCTTAAATAAACACTATACCAAGCAGGCGCGGATCCAAGGGGGGGGGGCGGTGGGGGCGATCGCCCCCCCCCCCCCAAGAGCCTGGAGTTCAGGAAAATAGACCCGATTTTGCCTCTTATACTATAGTTTATGTAAGAACTAGGGAGAGTTTTTCATTTTTTACCTTTTTTTCTTCGCAAACTACCTGTGTTCTTTAGTCCGGTATCTTTGGCAAAATCTGTTAGACACATATATTTTTCAGAGGAATGGGTTAGAAATTTTATAATCAAAAATACTGGTCTATAAAAATGGACTATTTGGGTTGGATAGCAATAGATATTTGGATGTGTGAAGTGTTAAAAAGGATTCTAATCTTTGTCATAGGCATCGGAAGGCGTTAAAAGGAGGTCACTAAATATTTTATAATATTATTTTATTTCTTATGATTTTTTAATAATTCACATATATTAAAAAATATAGATAATTTTGACATATTTAACACAAATCAAAAAATTTATTTTTAAAAGTTATAATTTAAATACTTACAAAATACCCATTATCAAAAATACGAGAAGTTAAACATATATAAAAAAAAATCGTCAATATAATATTAAAATTTTTTTTGGGGCTATCGGTCATTTTATTATTAATTAAAAACATTTTTGAGATATTTGACCTTCCATTTTATTTATTTCTTAAACCATCTGCAGAATTACAATTAAATACTAAAAAGGGATTCAAATGTCATTAATTTTTATATGTTACAGAAAATTTAAATAATAAATTGTGTTAACGCTGGTAAACATTACGTATCTTATTCGTCATCAAAGTCAGTGAAGCTATCTTCGCTCAAATTAATTATAATTAATTCCTCTCTCACCGATCATGAGATCGACTTTCCACATCTTCTTTTATTCTTTTATTATATGGATTTTTCGTAATTATCTGCAGTAACTTTATTCAAAAAAATCGTTCAAAAGTCCAGTTAAATTATTAATTTTGTAAGTTGTGTTATTTCCAGCAACTCTGCCTTTTATTTGAGAGAGATATTTCCTTCACCAACGAACATTCTCCGGACGATCTATAAGAACAGATTTCCTATTTGGTTTTTCCCAACAAAAATTAAGTTCTCTGAGCAATTTCCAGAGCTCAGTTCATTTAATTTCAGGCAAATCCCGATCTTCATTGATTTTAGTTAGAATTTTGTCGACGGTTGAGATCTGCTTCTCATAATAAAATGTATGTACAACTCCTATTATTACAGTTTACATCTCTTCTTCCAACGAGGTTTTTCGTCTGCCTGTGATCGAATATAGCTTAGAATTACTAACAATTCCAGTCGTTTTTTTTTCTCCGTCAGTGTTCGGTACATGATAGATTTTCGAACTCCTGTTATATTGGAATACATCTCAACAGAGCTTTTAACATTATTATCTAGATATTAATATCTTAAGGCATCATAATAAACATTCATTGTAATAAGTTTTTCGTTGAGGAAAAAATGCCCTCCATCTTTTGGGTATCTCACTAATCTCAAATCATATATAAAAACAAGCACAAACAAAATAAATGACTAAGGACATACTGTAAGGTGTACTTTGCTCACTGACAGAAATTAAATTGAATTATCAGAAATTTTATTGTTGCAGTAAATTTATAAAAGCTTATAATATTTAAATATAATTAGATTTACGGCAGTTCTCAGTTACCGGGGGCACTGAAGCAGGTACGTTGGAGGTTTCGGTAACAGTTTTATTACTCTCTCTAGTTCTTGAATAGAGTATAGGAATGTGTATGCTTGCTATCGCCCCTCCCCTTCCCAAGGGCTTTGAGTTCAGGAACATAGAACCAATTCTGCCTTTTATATTAGGAATGTGTATGCGGCTGGCAACCCCCCCCCCCCCCCCGTTGACAACTTGTTTTTTTTTTGCGATCCCACCCCCCAGGAGCTTTGAACTCAGGAAAATAAACCCGATTCTGCCTCTTATACGAGGAATGTGTATGTTGATCGCATCTTCCCACCCCCCTGCCGGAAACTTGTTTTTTCTTGTGATCGCCCCCCCTCTCTCTCTCCAAGAGCTTCAAATTCAAAAAAATAGCCCCGTTCCTGCCTTTTACACTAGAAATGGGAAAGTTGCTGGTGTACCCCCCCCCCCCGGGGACAACTTGCTTTCGCTTGCCATACTGTACTTTTGTGATATCACCGCCCCCCCCCCCCAAGAAGAGAGGCTGGATCCGCCCCTGATACCAAATAGGACAAGTTATTATGGTAGCGACTGGACCTCCTTAAATGCAATTTAAATTTTTGGAAATTACTCAAATATCATTCATTTTATAGATACAAAATAAAGGCACCCCTCTTAGGAAAGATAAATTCATCATTAGATGCTCCAAAATCAGTAACAGATCGTGGAGATGTGGGGATAGTAGGTTTCGACTTTTCAAAACATGTTCCCGACATGTTCATAGTTGCAACGGAAGGAGGTTTAATAGCTAGATGCTCTATGTTAGGAGCAACAAAAATAAAAGGTATGCAATAAATCCACTCCATTTTTATTTTTTTTTTTTAGTTAAGTTAATGCGCTGAGTACATATCTTTAGTTTTTTGTTTTAGAAAATGATGGTGTACCGTACTATGATCCTGTGTTCAAACATTATGAGCCCCACAAGGGCGAAATCAATGTCATAAAATTTTCCTCGAACCAAAAAGATATGTTTCTTACAAGTGGTACTGATGGAGAAATTCGAATTTACTTAATAGATCAGGTAACATCAAAATTGACAAGTCAGAATATTTGGCTGATCAAATCTGTATTCTTCTTGAAGAATTTTTTATGTACCTTATATCCGGAAACAATGGAACTTTTGAAAAAAAGTGTTCTCCATTCCAGGCAACATACATATGTCACGTTCTTAACCTTCAAACGTCCCCAAGTAGGTGCTTTGTAATAAAACTGTTTTTGCACCAAATTATTTCTTGTCTTGAATTGTTTTAAAACTTGTCCTAGCAGTGGCAAGCTTGGGGAACAAAACGGAGTAGGACGGTATCATATAAGGTGAATACGGTACTTATTTAATGATATTAGCAGTGATAGGTATGGCCTCACACAAACCAAGAGAACAGTAAACATGACTTTGATTTTTAACTTGCTTTTTTTGCTCCTTGTTCATCTTTCGAATCTCATTTCGATGATTCCATGTCAAACTCATATATCCATGTCTAATCACAAGAACTGATACGTTTCAAGGAACTTATATTACTGGCAGCGATGAAAATAAAGTCGAAAGCCGCCAATGGCAATTCTTCAATTGACAAAATTTGTTTATATTTCGATTATCGATAACAATGCGCCAATTTGTGTTTGACAGATAAGGCGAGTTTTAAGCAATCTTTCATTATAAAAGTAATTTATTTCTTTAAAAGAATTGTTTCCTTTATATTTGTAGATATAGTCTAAAAATGTAAGTTCAACTCTAAAAATCTTTACATTCTCAAACAATACGATAATGAGTAAAGTTCGGCAATAGCGTAAAAAGCTCCTACTATAATTTTACGACTATCGTAAGTGAAGAGCCAATGAAATATTTTTTAGTATTTCGTGTTTGGGAATATTGTCATTTTTTAAGTATTTTCGTGATATTTTTAGTATCTGTTGTGGTTAAGTGAATTAAATATATACAGACTACATATGTATTGTTTCAAAATTTGACCATTTATATACAAATCTTACCTTGCACAGGTAAATACTGTTATTTATAGGTTAGGTATGTTATATAAATGGTAAGTAACACAAAAAACGAAAAAACAGAAACGTTGTTTACGTGCTGAATAGTCGAAATGGCTGTGACGTTAATTCGATAGTGTCATCCCCAACGGTGGTGTCAACAACTAATGCATATAGCGAAGGAATCAGGGAGCAAGGGAAATTATTATTTAGTTTTAACAAAAGCATGCAATGTCAAAATATTGAAAAGGAAATACTTTTTAAAAATAAAACGAAAGTAGTTTTCTCTTTTTTATCTAATATTTATAAATAAATAAAACTGATAAATTAGCAAGAGCAACTCCTATTCAGGGTTGGCAATGTTTAAAACATTTGTTTTAAACGTATGTTTAAAACACTGATTAAAACACTACACAAATACACACTATGTTTAAAACACAATTAAAAACAATCTGTTTTAAACATGTTTAAAGCACACATAAAATACATGTACGATTTAATCATAAAATTTTTTGTTGTCAAGAGTCGCGGTAGCGACTCGCTTTGCTCCAAAATATCAGCTAGTGAATTGATAACATTTATATTTATATTCGTGATTATTTCCAGACTGCATTTTTAATAAATTCACATAAAATTAATGTAATTTGTGTATTAACTCGCTGTAATGAAGTTGCATAAATTCTATTAAAAGGAAAATCGTACTAATTATATTAATCTATAATTGGAAATATTAAATAGTATTGTTACTCAACTCGATAACCAACCATCATATTTTCAATTTTTGCATAAATTTCATAAAAAAAGGTCACGCCAAGTTTTTTTGGAATACGGATTTGAGTAGAATGAAATGGCTCTAATGGACGAAAAAAAATGTAATTCATATAAATCAAATTTAAAATTATGTTGTACATACGTCATATATAATATTGCAAATAAAAATAAAGTTCAACGTTTCATTACTGTCACTTACATGTCAAATGAAATTAAAATTAAATGTATTATATTCTCCATAGTAGTTATCGAATACTGTTAAAATATTTTTCAGTTATGTATAAGAGAAAATAATTTTAGAATACCCAAAAAAATGGAAGAATTTTGTAAACTTGGCATATTACGATTTGAGATATTTTTGTGAAATTTCAATGAACAGACGTTTGGAAATTAAAAAACATAGCCTACAAGGTCTCAGTTGCTCTCAGTTGTGTGCGGTATAAAGTCATGGTAGCTCCCCGTTTATTTGAACTGTTTTAGGCCAGATTATAGTATAGTATATTATATTACAAATATTATTATTTTGTAGTATGTTTTTGACCTAAGAGATGGCAACTTTGAAATCAGTATGCGGGATTCCCCTGACGTGCGGCGAATATACTGGTGAATCGCGGGGATTTCCCTAATTTTTATTGTGTTTAGTTAGCGAAAGCCAAACGAAATCGAATTTAATTCCACAAGCAAAGTAAAAGAAAGCGGGTGGGAAAGCACTCGTACTACCTCAAGATGTACGTTGGAATACATTAGCAGATTGTCTCGAATCATATGTCAACAACTGGCACTGTCTTCTCAAAGTATGCAGCGAGCACAGGTCTGTATTAGATTTAACAATCGTAAGGAATGTTCAAGATGTTGAGTTTAAAGAAAATGTTGAGAACTATCTCAAAAAACTGAAGAAAGTATCAAAAGCTCTTGGTCTCGTTCAGAAAGATATGTGCGTCCTAAGCGATTGTACACATATATGGAAAGATCTCCTCTCATCAGACTGGTTGCCAAAAGAAGCCGATAAACTTAAAGCAAGATTTAAAACCGCAATGACACCTGCACATTTTGCTGCTTATATATTAGACCCTAACTATAAAGGTGAAGGACTATCAGAAGAGGAAGACACAATGGGCATGGAGTTCATAGATTCAAGCTGTCCGCAAGCAATGAAAGATGTCCTGACGTACCGTGCGAGAAGTTTTCAATTTCTAGAATACATGTTTAAGGAAAATCTTTTAAAGAAAACGCACGTTTCAGTGTGGTGGAGATCACTTGGGACCAAACTGGATCCGGGGATGCTCGACATCACAAGTCAGTTATTTACTGCGACTGCGTCTTCTGCAGGAATCGAAAGATTATTTACGCAACAGACTCGGAACAGAGAAAGCGGCTAAATTGGTTGCAGTTATGAGGGCGCTGAATCCACATAGCTCGCTTGAGAACGTGGACGTGAAGGATTGAGGAGTTGAAGAAGAGAGAAAAAGAAAGAAAAAAAAAGTAAATGCAGTGACATTATAACCCTTGATCGAAATAATTAAACATTTTTAATTACTTACAATACATAATACTTGTTTAAAATTAAGTTTAAAACATGTTTAAAACCTGTTTAAAACAAGGTAAATAAAACAGGAATTAGGCATTAATAAAAAACATTTTTTTTTGTTTTAAAAAAAAACCCAATGTTTTGTTCTTTTTAAAAAAAAAACCTATTTTTTTCCCAACCCTGCTCCTATTGCTATGCTAATATTTTTTGAAATTGCAAAAAAGATGTTAAAGTAAATTATACCTGTTGAAATTTGCCATGCTTCCCGATTAGCTTTGACTTATAGTCAGACCATTGCAAATTTACATGCGCCCGCGGCTAAAATTTATAAGTTCCATTTAATGCCGAACAGAAGGTATGGCCGTTTATCCGTAGAAAGTGAATGTATATTTTGCAGGATGATGCTGCCCAAGTAATTTTTACTGACTCGCCTCTAAATGATGTAATGTTCGTTTTACACGAAGAGAAACTTATAGGTGCATGTGGTCGCCAAGGAATACTGGAAATTTTTCATCTTATAAAGGGCCAATCTATCGAACTTAATTTTAACACGAAGATTACTAGAAGGAATCTTACGAGTTTAGCGATTAACGATTCAAAGTAAGTTAATAAGATAACTATAAAATTTGCCTTTATATTTGATAAAACAGAACATTAAAAAACATTATACACAACTTACAGAAATTGTGTTATTTTTAAAAAGCATTTTGGAAAATTTGATTTCTTGTTACGTTCTGTTCTGCTATACCAACTCCTGACGATTCCTTTCCTCGAGTATGAATTTTAGATTCTTAAAGTCTAACTTCTAGTGGACGTTTGATTCCTCCAATATACATTTCACCACACTCACAAGGAACCTTGTTAAATGAGCTCTAAGAATATTTCCTGATTTGAAGACCATTTTTATATTCTAACTGTGGCAATTCGTTTTATTTTTTCGGTATCCCATTAATACGAGTACACCCCTGGTAACACACCCTGCTCGGCAGACAATGCTGAAGAAATGACATACTATCTTTAGAGCATATTTACAGCAGAAATCCGTAAGACGCTGCAATCTATGAAATATTCTTGACGATCTACAGCAGAATTAAGTACGATTCTTCCAATTTATTTTTTCGAACCGTAGAGCAGATTCATAAGTAAAACGTATGCAAAACATCAGTAAAATGCTGGATTTCAGAGCGAGCATATTTTAAATCGTATGATGAACTTACTCAAAGCTGCTGTCACGTCATTATCCGGCAGCATTTTATGTAAGTAAATATATAAAAGTCGGAAACAGAAGAGATATGGTTCGGATTAAGCTTACAGATGCAGATTTGTTTCAGAATTGAGCAATGTTTGCTACCAGGGACTGGATTGTAATGAGATAATGTGCTTTCTGTTATTTATGTACAATGCCTGGGTACCTATTCTCGTTCTTGAGAGAACGATCACTTGATGGAAAGTGGGCGTGGTTCTCACGAAAAAGTATGAAACCGTATTCTGGGTAGCTTTTCTCGTTCTCGAGAGAACGATCATCTTGATGGAAAGTGGCCGTGGTTCTCACGAAAAAGTAAGAAACCGTATTCTGAATACGTTTTCGTACTTTTTCGTGAGAACCACGCCCACTTTCCATCAAGATGATGGTTCTCTCAAGAACGAGAAGAGGTACCCTGGTTATAACATCTTCTATTAATTTTAGGAGGCAAACATTATGTTGTAAATCATATTTAATACTTGCCATTTCTTTTTCAAATGAGTCTGGGTCGTTGCGTACACATATTGAGCGATTATAAGAAAACGATTTGTAGTTGTTGGCTTCCAATAAACTGAAGTTTCAATCCTTTCATTGAAGCGATCGGCCATGACATGCAGGAAGGATAACTGAGCATTTACCTCTTGAATGAATGGATGAAAGAGGGTAATGATATTCCATCCTTGATTTAGGCCCCATTACATCCCACCATGGTTGCAGGTCATTCGGGACCGATCGCCTTTGCAAATCCAAACAGCCTCGTTACCTGACCTTGCCTAACTGCGTCCAGTCATATCATTGTATTCCCGAAATGTCTCTGCCTTAGTCCTATGAGTGCTGGACACTCTCTGAAGACATGGTCGACGGTTTCATCATCCTCCAGGCATCATTTGCACACGTGATCATCCACGACGCCAATCCTAAAAAGATGGCCTCGTAGGCGACAATGTGACGTCAGCAATCCCACCGAGATCCGCAGTTCTTTCCTCTTCAGGAAAAGAAAGACACACAGCATTCAATGAATTTGCTTTCCAGCAACAGTTTCAATTATCTCTTACTAATGGTAACTGAAACAGGGATAATGTGTTGGAAGCCAGACGGCTCAGCCGCGAACCCCATCTTTGCCAAACGGTCCGCTTCCTCGTTTCTATGTTTGCCGAGTGACCCGAAACCCACACGAATCTGATTATGCAGCCGTTCTTTGTTAGGTTGTTGAGTACCTCCCTTGCTCTATTAGAGAGTTTGCTATCCCTTCGTATCCTCTCTACTTGGTCAAAGTATCTCAACAGAGTTTCAAAATCGGTCTCATGCCTTCAAGGCCTCATTTTCTATGAATAAGTGAAGAGAAGGGAGAGTCATTAGAACCTCCAGCGCCCTCAGCATTTACCTCTTGTTCCAAGATAACTATAATAGTTGATCAATTAGTATAAGTCAAAAAGTCATTTAGCTTTCAATCATTACTCTTTCATATGGCGAAGGTGTCATCGACATATCTCAATCAGACTCCCGATTTCACCGTTGTCGTTTCTATAGTAACCGTTTCGAACCATCCCAAATATATGTTGGTTATGACTTCAGTAAGAGGAGAACCCATCGAAAGCCTACAATCCGAGCGTACAACTCGAAAATAAGCACTACGAGACACCACTCAAACAGATTTTTCACCTCGTCCAGTATTAACATTTTCCATCTCTTAATGTTTGGCAGCTTAGTTTTGATGTTCTTTAGTGATTCTCCTAGTGGCATATTAGTACAAAAATTTTCAAGGTCAGAACTTACTAGTTTGTTGTCAAAATCTAGATTAGTGTTACTAATAATATTCACAAAACGTGTAGAACTCTTGACACTCACGATTGGGTGATTTTTAATACAAATTTAATTTACACACTTGTTAAAGATTCCCTGAAGTTGGTTTTAGGTCTTAATGATATGTTAGTCTTATGAATTTTTGCTAGTTCTTGTGCTTTTTTAGCGTTCTGTAAATTATTTCTAATGATTTGATTGGGAAGTGAGGTAGTAGTAATTTATATTTTCCTTTGACAAGGATATTTTCGACTTCTTGATCGTGTTCCTTGCATTTCCTTTGTTTTGTAGCCTTTTAATTTATCCTTATAAGACGCTGATAATTCTATTAAGGAGAGGTTTTGGGTACCATTCTTCTTAAATTTAAAAAACTGAAATATTTTGGAAATGGTTTCAAAAGAAAGTGCCGAGTACTTATATTTATAAGGCATAAATTAAGTAGGTTTTGATGAAAGAAGGCAAAAAAATATAGGCGAGGAAAATTTTTAGAATATCATGAACATATTTTTTTAGGACAAACTGTGTCGTGGTTGGTAATGATATAGGAGAAATTCAACTATGGAATATACCTTGGCAAAATATTGAATATCAAAACAGAAGATAGAGGACAAACATTCAAAATATTTCCCCAAATATATGATGTCAGATATGTATTAACTGATTTACCAGTGTATGTGTAATACATAATTTTATAATTGTTTCTTGTTTATTTATCTAATGTAGTTTTATTTGGAAGATTACAAAGTGATTTAGGTTAAAACAGAGACAGGCACAGACAAGAAAAACCCTATCAAAAATCCTCTACAAACTTTGGTGGGCCGCCCTCCGCCCTTGCTTCGCCACTTGGTCAATGGATCGTACTGAAAACACCATGGTTCGTCGCCAGTTTCAATTTTATTTAAAAAATTTTCATGCGTATCTGCCCATTTAACCAAATCACGTGAATCTTCCACGCGACGCTCTTTCAGCTCTTCCGTTAACAAGTACCTCAGGTACCCCCGAGAACATCGTGCAAAATGTGCATGCTTCCTACATTGATGTTGAGTTCCTCTGATAACATTTAAACCGGAATTCACCAATTACGAGACCGGGCACACGTTCGACATTCTCATCGGTAGTCGAGGTTAAAGGACGCCCCTCCCGTAGATCGTCTTCCAGCGACTGTCGACCGTTCTTGAACCGAGCATACCACTCGGGAACCTTGCTGCGGCTTAAACAATCCTCACCATATGCGGTTTTCAATAATTCGAATGTTCTCGAACCACTTTTCCCAATTTGAAAAAAATTTTATTGCGGCGCGTTGACATCGAGGTCGGTAATGACTACACAAGGGCTTCGCCAATTTATTCCTGCTTTTAGAAAGGGTTCTCAAGAAGAAAAAGGTTGAGAACCACTGCCCTACAACAGTAACTGTGTTAACCTCAATTTTCGACTAACTTTTAAATTATATTTAAATCTTATTTCTTTCATTATAATGATATAATAATAATGTACTACTTATTTATTATTTAATGTATTAAAATTTGTCAATTCGGTCATCTCCATTGACCTACTGCGCAAGCAGTATAGCTAGTTTTAGAGGAATACGACCGAACTCATTTTACAGCATTCTTCTCTATTTACCCCCTCCATACTTCTTGGTTGAGAGCAAGGAACTTGGGAGGGTTAGGAAAACACAAAAATAGGCTAAATGCGTAAAAAAATGTTCCACCATGCAGAAAATAAATGTCATAAATCGACATCGACTGGCTATGTGGAGCAAGCGCAAAAAGAAATTTCGTAGTAAATTTGTTGCATGAAGTTAGCAATGTGAGAACGGGAAACCAGGGCTGGGTTTGCGACACGATCGGCGTCCCGGCGTATTCTTTATGTTTAATGCGGTTGTTTGCCATCGTCCTCAACGCTTATTTTCTTTGTTGTGCGGTACAGTATCATTAGTTAAATTTCGGAATTTATATTTGTGTATGTTGTCAAGACATTTGTATAGACTTTAATTTATAACAATGTATCAGTGTATGGTATTGTTTTGTAAATCACATGGTTCGATCCCGGAAAGTCATTATTTTCGGTAAGTACCTACGTTTTTTGTATTACATCAATATGTAAGATTATACTGAAGATCTTTTAATAGATCGACGATTTTAAACTTTTGTTTGCGCTAGTGTGTAGTTTTATCATTTTTTTTTTTGATCCGAAATTAATTATTTTAAAGTTTAGAACATACATGGAAAACACTTTACTTAATAATAACATAAAAGAAGAGTAACATATAGTTAATCCCTATGGCCAGATCTTTTTTAACATTGTAGATAAGATAAGATTTTATTTAGAATTATGTTTAAATTTCTTTTAAAGCAGTGTTTATTTCATTAGTCGTTTTATAACCCGAACTTTAAATTGTAATTTTTCAATACAACAACATAAATAAGAGGTTTCTCAAATCCAGTCCTGCCCCTTGACCTACTGCGCAAGTGCAGCATAGCCACATTGAGGGGAGTACAGAGTTGCATGAGGAACCAAATTTAGTTCAGGATATTCTCCTTCCTCTTACCCCTTTCAACTTCCTTGGTTGAGCCGAAATTATTTGAGACATAAAGGGATTCCTTTTCTTCCGACATACCTGTAGAAGCGGGCCAACCATAAATCTCGTGATCATCTTGAGGCGGGGGGGGGGGGGTCACAGAAACGTCCTGATCACATGATGGGGGAAGGGGTTTTGAAGACAATCATGTGATATTTCGTATCGTAAGATTTTCTTTCTAATTAATTATCTAAAATGAATTGAAAATGGGATTTGTCGAATGCAATCTAAAGTAATCTTATTAATAAAATTAACTGTTTTTACGACTTTTAATAATTTTAATTTGAAATATTTATTTCCAAAACATAATTACAGCGAGCTAATAAACTATCAGGAATAAGATAAGCCATTCTACAGTCAACAAGCAGTTAAGATGCATCAACGCATTCACATCACACTAAATTTAACTCAAAGTAAGACTTCAAATTTAATATTGAAGTATCATGTTATATTCCAGGGGAAGGAGGAAGGTGGTAACGAATCCTGTCCTATCATGTGAGGAGGTGGGGTATTCAAATTAATTAAAATTTATTCTAAACCATTTTAAAGTCATTGTATAAATGCCGACTGGAAAACGAACACAAACACACTTTGAACCAGCAGTAAATTAATTCTGGATATCATTTAAATTTATTAAAATGTACACGCCACTGCCAAGAAGTCAATGCTAAAAGTAAACGTTCACAAATCTTGTTTTCGTTTAGACCATTTTAGAACACGTTTTAAAATTCCGTGCCTCAAATATAAAACGCAATATGTTCTCCGGAGCTAATGCATTTTTTAATATTTCTTTACACTATAAAAACTTGAAATGATTCATACAAACAAGTGCGAGCTATTATTTAACTGTTTACAGCTTTATCGATTTAACTTGCCCTTCTAAACGTTAAACAAAGAATTTTATTGTATAATCACGCAAATAGGTACACGAATATAAAAAATGGACAGTGATTCTTCAGATCAAGAGTTTACTACCTATTCAGAAGACGAAAGATATTGTAAGTATGATCGTTTTTAACTTGCCAAAAGTTAAAAGTTGACTTTTAGAAGAAACTGTTTGACAAACAAATGACTCTAATGACATTATATGAAAGGACTTAATGTACCGTGTTTTTAAAATGTTGAAAATGCAGAAAATTACAGCTTTAAAAACCGGAACATTTTGGAAAAGCCCACAAGTTCTATTCAGCTATGCAAAATTTTTTAAGGGCACTTTAACAATTAGAGTCTAAATGTAGAGTAAAGGTTGTTCATTAGTCAGATTGAAAGTTAATCGTCCATTTGTAGTTTAAATTTAAAATCCGTATACAGGAGAAAGATACCAACATTTGAAATTCATTATATATTTTTGTCACATATTTTAAAATGATTGATTTACTTTTAAAACATAATATTACCGATAATTATATTTATTACTCACACAAATAACGCAAATTGACAGAGACACATTTTACGTTACTGGAGCCTGCCTAGACGAATAAGGTTTAGATCGCACACAGAAAGGCATATAAGGTTAAAGTAGAAGGATTCTTCTCATATAATTGTAATTTTTAGTCAATGTTTCATACAAAAGATGCAGTCTTCAAATGGGCCAGTTACGAGAGCTGTCCGATTAGTACTTAGCCTCACCGCTCGATGGCGCCACTATCGCAAGAGAAATCTACTATCGTGTAGTACATTCTCGTAGACGGCTACTGTCAAAATTTCAGCCGAATCGGACTCGCAGTTTTGTTTTGACCGCGTATGGAAGCAGGCGTGTCTACGGATTTTAGAAAAATGGAAAAAGAGCAATATCTTTCGGTGATTCGATTCTTGTTTTTGGAAGGGAAATCGTGCAGCGAAATCAAAGAGCCTCGGATGCGGTGTACGGTGACGCCTCTCCTTCGATGGCGACCGTCAAAAATTGATTTAACGAGTTTCAACGTGGTCGCACGTCGGTTTTTGACAAGCCACGCCCAGGTGCCCCGAAAACGGCTACCACGGAAGATAACGTGACAAAAATCCACGATCTCGTATTGGCAGACCACCGATTGAAGGTGCGCGAGATAGCTGAGACAGTAGGCATCTCAAAAGACCGCGTGGGTCATATCCTGCATGAAATTTTGGCATGAGAAAGCTGTCGGCGCGATGGGTGCCGCGTTTGCTCACTCCGAACAACAAGCGCAACCGTGAGACCACTTCAGAGCAGTTTTTGACGCTGTTTAAGCGCAGTCCGAAGGAGTTTCGTGACCGTCGACGAAACATGAATCCACTGGTACACACCAGAGACCAAGGAACTGTCGAAACAATGGACTTCACCTGGCGAACGTACTCCAAAGAAGGCGAAGACTGTCCTATCGGCCGGAAAGGTGATGGCCACCCTTTTCTGGGATTCACACGGTGTGATCTACATCGACTACCTGGAGAAGGGCAAAACGATCACAGGGCTCTACTATGCCGAATTATTTGGCCCATTCGACGCCGAATTGCAGAAAAAACGGCCCCATTTGGCGAAGAAAAAAGTGCTCTTCCACCATGACAACGCACCGGCTCACGCCGTCGCCACGGACAAGTTGGTCGAATTGGGCTACGAACTGCTGCCCCATCCACCGTATTCTCCAGATTTGGCCCCGTGCGACTTCTTTTTGTTTCCAAACTTGAAAAAGTCACTCGCCGGGCAGAAATGTGAGTCGAATGAGGAGGTTATCGCCGCCACGGAGGCCTACTTTGCAGACCTCCAGAAAACGTATTTTTCAGACGGGTTAAAGAAGTTGGAGCATCACTGGGTCAAGTGTATCAAGCTAAAAGGAGACTGAGAAATAAATCGCCACTTTTCCAAAATTTTCGTTTTTTTTATGTAGGCTAATTACTTATCGGACCGCCCTCGTAGTTTGACGTCGATTGATAAATGTTGTCTTTAGCCGATTCTCGATATACAGAAAAAATGCAGTCTCATAGCACCAAGTCTGTCCTGTAAGGATGAGATTACCAAGTAATTTGATTTTAAATAATGCAAAGATTAAAAAACCAAGCAATTAAGGCATTCATTTTTCGTTGCTTCAGTAACTCTAAGAGACATTTTTCTTTATATCTTGAAGCTGTGACAGTCTTAATAAAGGTAATTAAGTTACTTTCCAGTAGGACAATGATCTAAAACATGCAGCCAAAATAGTAAAGAACTGGCTTACTCCTTAGAACTTTCAGATATTAAAGTGGCCGGCACAAAGTCCTGACCTAAACCCAATCGAAAATTTGTGATCATTATTAAAACATATTCTAGTGAATAACTATGATTCTTCACCGTCCTCATTATACGTATTATGGGATCGAATACAAGAAGAATTGGAAAGAGCTTCACCGGATTCTTGAGAATCATAAAAAAAAGTATGATAAAATTATTACAAGCCGTCAAAAAAGTTAAAGGCTTGTGAATGTATTATTAGAAAGCGTAACAATTAAGAATTTAGCCTTGTGCAAAAGTAATTCAGAAATTTTTCATTATTTCGTATTTGTTGTTCTAAATACTTGATAAATGCAGATGATTAATCTTTAATACTATTTTCATTTTCCAATACAAGTATTACTTTCTTAGAATTAGTAAGTATTGTTTCGTATTGCACCATAGTGGATACGTTCTATTAATAATTTTGTCAGTAGTCACATCAATCGATCTGTCGGGCCTTGAAATCATCTTGTAGACCATGTTGAAATTAAGACAATCCAATCCGGCCTCAAGGATAAACAAGTTTTCCTAACACTTGAAAGAATTCTTCGAGACACTCGTGCTGTTTTAAGTTAGTTACAGGGATCCAGAAACAATATTAAAGTCTATTTAATTGTTGATAAGAGTTATCCTCTCTAAAAACGGCCTGCATACAATCTTCAACTGAGAAAGTCATGACGATCTTCTGTAGGAATCAAGCAAGAGTTACATACCTACCAAAGAACACTAAAATAACAGCAGTTACCTACTATAATAAATTAACAAAATTACGTAACGCTCTTGATGAAAAATGCACACAGAGTTTTGTGTCACAATGCGGAAAATGACAAAGCAGCTATAACTCAATTCATTTTCCACGACAGTAACTTCTTCGAGCTGGATCATCTGCCGCATGGTCCAGATTTGGTTCTGTCGGACTCTTTATACTCGGAGGACGCCATTTTGCAGACGATATCCAGTTGAAAGGAAATATTGATGCCTACTTTGAAGATCAAAGAAAAATCTTTTTTTTTTTAATTTTGATAAAATAAAATCATTACAGCACAAGCGCATTGAATTTAGTTTATATCTTTTGATTTATTGGTAAGCAGACAACTTTTCTAGTATCCCTCGATCATCGATATATACCGTCAGGTAGGTGGGCCATGATGATGTGCTCAAACTAGATTGGTGACAAAACATATTTCCGGGACCTTTCTTGGTGTACTCTGCCTGAACTGTTCTCAAATATAAAACGCAATATGTTCTCCGGAGCTAATGCCTTTTTTAGTATTTCTTTACATTACAAAAACTTGAAATGATTCATACAAACAAGTACGAGCTATAACATTATTGTTTACAGTTTTATCGATTTAACTTGTCCTTCAAAACGTTATTGATACTATAATCACGCAAATGGGTACACAAATATAAAAAATGTACAGTAATTCTTCAGATCAAGAGTTTACTACCTATTCAGAAGACTGTAAGTATGATCGTTTTTAACTTGCCAAAAGTTACAAGTTGACTAAACTGTTTGACAAACGAATGACTCTAACGACATTATTATATGAAAGGACTTAATGTACCGTGTTTTTAAAATGTTGAAAATGCAAAAAATTCCAGCTTTAAGAACCGGAACATTTTGGAAGACACTCGTGCTGTTCTAAGTTAGTTACAGGGATCCAGAAACAATATTAAAGTCTATGTAATTTGTTCATAAGAGATCTCTTCTCTAAAAACAGCCTGCATACAATTCTTGGTGTACTCAGACTAAACTGTTCAAGTTACATCAAAACAATATTTAACAAGTTTTATGTGGCACTATCACGTGAGCCGGTATGATCCCAGGCAGTTCGGTGTGTTGCTCGGAGGCTCCATGCGTAGGAGGACCCCGAGCACGCAGGCAAATAATGTGGGAAGTTATGTTTAAAAGGTCAACTTCGGTTAATTTGAGTAAAAAAGATCCCACACGCATGTTTTGTTTTGCATTGAGGCCCACTGCAGTCTATCTCCGCTACCGACTCCTATAAGAAAACAACACGGTGTATAAAAAATTTTTATCGAAAAAAGAACTAGAGATACTATTATTTGATGCAGCTGGTCGTTAGTAATAAGCTATAAAAAATGTCAAATATTAAAAATGCAATTTAGTTTTCAGGGTTGCAAATGTTCCTCTCTTTTACACAAGTTAAATATGATGCATAGATTTTTGGATTATTTCTAAATTTTTAAGACAAAAACAGTAAGCAAGACGATAAAATAATGATAAGTTTCACAACAACCAGCTTTATCAAGCAGATTGAGGACTTCTGAAAAAAAAGTTATTCGTTCACTTACTGTTCTATATATTTTCCTTTTAGCGGAATATTTAAAAGACGCTGAAAGAAAGAAGGTAGAAAATGATTACAAAAGAAAAAAGGCGTTTGAAGATTTTGTCATTAACGAAGAACACCAGATTTTTCAGCTTCAGGGACTAACCATCATGAAATTTACAGATATGAAGATCAAATTTTGCTTTCAACCATCTTTACTTTACGATAAAATAAGTAAAAAAATTATTTTTTACTGTACGCTGAAATACTTAAAAAAATACAAAAAGTGGATTATTAAAAGGGAACCAATGCCAGCAAGACCGATTTCTAATAAAGTAACATCTAAATCGCTGCTTATAATCGATAGTTTTACAGAAATTGGTAAAGTAATTGAAAACATATATTTCGAGTTAAGAAAGTGGTCAGAGCAAGAAATTAAATACAGATGGAACAAATATCAGGTAAGTTTATTCTATTACCGCTATGTAAGCGCACTTATTGGTATACCTACTTTGTATTTTCTTTTGTGGGGGGGATCAATTAACTCTATAAAAGTTTGACGTAATAGCTTTATTAAAGATAAACTTCCGAAAAATAAAGATAATATAAGCTTGCCTAGTCATTTAAATAAGCCAAATTAAATTAACAATAGATGAGAGTATAGCTCCTTCAGTAAGTGATGATTCTGTGAAAGGTGCGTTTCTTTAATACATCACTTGTGGCTGAAATTTTAAATTCTGGTACCTATTTTATTAAAGGCTTAGATGATCTTGTTGAGGCTTTAGAAAGGAGGAGCTTTTTATGTGCCAAATTTCACTTCTTCGTTTTCAATGCACCTTGGATCGAATTAATCAAGAATTATCTAACATTCTGTTTGTACTACTGAAAGGTATTCGTTCTAGTACTACCCAATCCTGGTACCTAGGCATCCTTGTTTTTTAAAATTTATATGATTGATATTAATCATGCTGGTGCAGAATGTAATATGCAAAGACATGCAGATGATACGCAAATATAAATTAGCTGTAAAAGATCTACGGCTCTA
The DNA here is from genome assembly GCA_034092305.1 of Diaprepes abbreviatus. Taxonomy (NCBI): domain Eukaryota; kingdom Metazoa; phylum Arthropoda; class Insecta; order Coleoptera; family Curculionidae; genus Diaprepes; species Diaprepes abbreviatus. Next base: position 10,362,630 of record JASJET010000129.1, read on the forward strand.
AACCTAAAAGATGACTAATGGAATGTTTAAATTCAATTTACGACTATTCCAATAATAACAGCTTTTAACAGGATTTAATTAAACCCAACAAATCAGCAGTAATGTTTTTCGGACATGATAATAAATGGGCAGCTAAAAATGAAGCGTGTTGTGCAAGAATACAAAAATTTGAGTATTTTATTTGATCCTAAACGCAAAGATCAATAGAATAACATCAAATTATCACATAGAAATCGAAATCAATGGAAACGAAATATAACAAAAGTTAAAGACATCAAAAATGCAAGTTTGCTGGTCATAAGAAGAACAAAATTATGCTAAACTGGAAACCATTGAAATATAAAAGAAAAAGAGAACTACACCTAAGGAAACACGCGTGATCAAAATGAATACGCATAGCTCTGAACAGACACACAGAAACATAAACGTCCAAAACTGGACGCTTAAAAAGTCTTATCCAACTAATTTAAATTTGTTATACAAGTTTCTGAGTTCAGAAATATAACTAAAAATCCATTTTCCTCGAAATCAAGTTAATCGTGCCCACTACATTTTCACAATATTCTATTAAAAATCAATCCCTATGAAAAACAATTTTGGAATTTCCAAATAGGTGTCCAAGCTTCACCAGCATATAATAGTGACAAAAGATTTACATATTATTGATATATATTACAGGAAGTTACTCAATTAAAGAAAAATGAGATTTTTAATTAAAACGAAAAAAAATTATTGCGTCTTACGTTTTAAGCTTTATAGGTCTCATATGAATGTCTTATTACAGGTTAAATAAAAGTTTTCAGCCCCACTTCATATAAAATATCTAGAAAAACAACTTCTAGTATGATTACTGTATTTTGATTGTACTTTAGAAAAAAATATTGATTTTTATTGGTAGCAATGGTAAAATGAGAAGAATGTAGCGCAAAAAAAAACTCTAAAATCGGCATTATAATTTTTAAAATATCTTTTTGAAATCATTCCAGGAGATAATATAAAATAAATATAATCACAGTTACCTCTCTTTCAAGTTTAGAAGGTAGTGTCACAGTATCACTAAAATAAACAGTAGGTCAACTTGGCTTCGCATCAGCCGAAACTTTCTGTGATCTCGAAAAGATCTATACAATTCAGTGTTGCATTCAATGTCGCGGCGACAGGTTCCACTTTTATGTTATGAAAAAGAAAGTCGATACAATTTTTGCATATCTATACTGCATGTGAAATTACAAGTTTTATTTACTATACCACGCCAAAATTAGAAATTTCGCAAAAAAAAATCGTTTTTGACATATTACTTTTTTAAATGTACCTACTTTGGAGATTAGGTGGTCAATGCTTTGATTGTGATTTTATCTTTTTTGCTACTACACGAGAAAATAGCAAATAGGCACTGTAGACCTAACCTCCAAGGTAGGCTCCTTTTAAGAAGGAATATCTCAAAAACGAAATGTTTCTGAGAAATTTCGTTTCAATTTTCATAATTTACACCTCAAAATACGTCCGAAAAAATTATTAATTTTGGCAAGGTGTAGTATGACTAAAAAATTACCAAGACTATTAAATAAATCAAATTAATATTATCAAATCAGAGACCTTAACAAAACCTGCATGATTATGCTATTATAGTAATTCTCAATAAAAGTCGTTTCCTTTTTTAATTTGCTTTCCCCTTTTTTAGCGGTACCGAGCTGGAGAACTTAGCTATCTGGATATAGATTCAACAGATGAAGAATTATATTTTTCCGATAATGAAAGAAGAGAGCTTTTTGAAAAAAGACAGGCTGTTTTAAAACGAATGATACCACCATCTTCAATTAAAACTTTCCGTCTTATGCGACCACAACCAAAATCAACCAAACTAAAATACAAAATTTAAATATAAATCTATATATTTGTGTATTAGTAATAATTTATTTGTTATTTTCCTTATCTACTGTTATCTTTTCATAATGTTTATGTATGTTATATAAAAAAAAGTTATTTTTGAAAGCAAATTATAAGTGTTAAGTTTTTTTCTGTGATACTTGTATGCCGTATTAAAAAAAATATTTACATATATTACAGGTTATTACAAATATTATAAATAAAACAATTTACAGTACTGAAAACATTTTTAGAGTATAATTTCTACAAACCTCTATACCTGTGAATAATACAAAAATTTTTTAATAACATATTAAGATGTTGCAAACTCATCTTGAAATCAAAACTGATATAATTGATAATGTTTAACAGAAAAACTTTTGAGCATTCAAGACTGTACATTAATTTACAAATATTATAATTACACATATTATATCTATTTAATCAGATAAAAATATTTTTACGTCAGTTTTTACTCACTTTTATTTGAAATACTTTTAACAGTCTCAACTATTGTAGGCACTTCAGCCATTGCACCGGGACCGGTGTCACCACAAATAAGCACTTTTTCTATCACCGGAATTTCTATGTAACCCCAAGATTTGAGTGTTGATATCTGACCAGCAGTGAGGGGATGTTTGTACATGTTTGTATTCATGGCAGGACAAAATAAGAGAGGTTTCTCTATTTTCCATGCTCGCACAGTGCATGTGAGAAGATTATCACAGATACCCTTAAAGTTTTTGTATCGTTATTAACTACATTTAAAAATAAATAAATGAATAGTAAAACATTAGGTAATTATTTCAATTATGTGAAATCTAGGAAAACGATTTTTTTTTTTTTTTTACATACCACCTATTATAAAGTCGTAGAAAACGATTCCAGCCTTATTTCTCCACAATTTTTTTTTTAGTTTCCAGTAAAAACACAAAAAATCACTTTCCACTTTAGGTTTAATTTTTTACACTTTATTAATTGGAAAAATCAAGAAAAACGACCAAAAAGCTTTAAAAACTAAATCCCTGGTCAGCGACGTCACTTATCTGGAAAGGTGGATAATTTGCGCTGTTGCCTTATCATAAATATGATTTCGGTGAAATACACATATTGTCTTTTCTTTCTAGTAAAGCTATAAAGTAAAGTACCTGAAATAAGTATTTTTTTTACTGCCCAACATGGCTTTGTCCGGGGTCGCTCTGCAGTCACTAATCTGTTGGCTTATGAGCAGGTCTTATTGGAGGCGTTGTCAGGTGGATGCTATTTACACTGACTTCTCCAAGGCCTTTGACAAGGTGGACCATCAGCTTCTCTTGATGAAGCTAAGTAATATGGGTATCCACGGAGTTTTTCTTAAGTGGTTTGAAAGTTATTTTTCCAATCGAACACAAAAGGTGAAGATTGATGGCGTTGAATCTGCTGGAGTCCCACAGGGTGCACATTTGGCACCCCTTCTTTTTAATTGTTTCGGGAATGACATAGAGGATTCTATAGTCTCAAGCAGATGTCTTTTGTATGCTGACGACTTAAAGATATTAAAGGTTGTTGGAGAGACAGGGGACTGTGTGGCCTTGCAGGGTGACCTGGATAGTTTTACTAAGTGGTGTGACAGCAATTTCATGCAACTTAATTTAACAAAATGTTCTGCCATTACTTTCTCAAAGAAAAAAGATAGTATAGTTTATAATTATACATTGCGCAATACAATGCTGACTCGCTCAGATCATATAAAGAATCTTGGGGTGATATTTGATGAGGGTCTTTCTTTTGACCTGCACGTTGATAGTATTTCTAGCCGTGGTTTGAGGCTTGTTGGTTTTATTAAACACACACTAGCTGATTTCAGCAGTGTGCAGTGTTTTAAATCTATATACTACTCAATGGTTTGATCAGTCTTGGAGTATGCATCTCCAGTATATTATTTTATAGGATCATAAACTCTATGGTTGACGCTCCTGAATTGTTGGGGGCTGTTGGATTCTCTGTACCTCAGAGGGTGCTTCGGGTCCATAGTCTTTTTAATGAACCATACCATAGGACAAACTGCGTTTAACACCCCAATGTCCAGAATGAGTAGGGAATGAATTCACTGCCTAGGAATGTTGACCCATTTATACTCTCTCTGAACTCATTTAAGGGCCGTATTAAAGAATTTTTAAGTAATTGAATTTTATACCTAATAGACTGTAGTGACAATATTATTGTTTTAGTTAATTGTTATTCTTTTATTACTGATGTGACTTGTGATATTTTGTGATTGTTTCGTTTCAGACTTTTTATTCTTATTTGACATATAAAATGGAATTTGTATGATTTATTGCCGTTAATAAACCATTTAAAAACATATCTGGTAGATGTGAACAACACTTCAACGACAACTTATGTTTCAGAAAAATATTCCGACCACAAGAACTTTTACTATGACAATATACAAAACAGATTTAACCCCCTTCTTTTAATGAGAACATGGAAGAACCTTAATAACACATTAAACTATTTTGTTAACTGGGATGGGCAAATTTTATAGTTTTTTTTTAATGAAAATATTTAACATGTGGCAACATCGCGGCCAATATTTGGCGTTTTCAGTAACACAAGAGTCAATGAAGTTAATGAAACTTATTTTTGCTTTGTCATTGAAAATAGAAGTTTTTATAAATTTTTTTGTTAAAATTTGTGCAAAAATATATTACATACAATGTATTTTAAACAGTATTATTTAAAATAAATATGATAGTTCACTCTTTTTTTCTCAGAAATAAAAGGGACTTTATGAAGTGAAGCATATTTTTAATTTATTAAAAAGATGAACAAAAATTGTGGAAAACAAAGGCCAGAATCGTGTTCTACGATCTCAAAACAGGAAATATGAAATGAAATTTAAAAAAAATATATTTTCCTAGATTTAACTTAATCAAAATAATTACCAAAAGTAATACTTACAGTTGAAATTTTAGCAAGCGAATTTGCATCTAAGGGAGCTATTAGAAATATGTCAGCCCACTTCCCTAATTCAATATGTAAAACAGGATCTCCACGTTCATTCCAAGAAACCCATTCATCTTGATCAGTGAAAACATCAATATCTTCAGGAATATCTGACTGGTTATAAAAATGTTGTGCATGTTCCGTTACTACAACTCGTATCTGTAAGAATGGTAAAGAAAGTCTCATAATTACCAGAAAAAAATTAATTTAGAAAATTTATATATTACTTTAATATTTTTATTTTCCTTTGAAAATTGTTCCAAAAAACTAGAGATTAAGAGAGGAAGCTTAATTGTAGCCACACTGCCGGTGCATCCAATAAGTATATTAACCATTTTGTTTAATTTTGTGATGGAGCTTCAGGTTCTTCTGCAAATCCTAATTTTGACCATTCCTCTTTTGCCATCAAGTTATTTCTCATGCGGCAATCCAGATATTCTAAACAGAAACAGAATAAATATTCTTACAGTACCACTACTTGATTCGAATACTACAAACCGCAACATGAGCTATAAACTAGCAAACTAACATAGCTTAATACTTTGTACTTCAAGTAATAAGAATTTTGAATATAAAATGTTATCAATATGGTAAAAATGTTTTGAACCGAACTCATTAGACTAACCTTTAGTTTCTTCTCTACAAGCCGAACTGTTGTTATCTTCCCTTACTAAACACTTCATAAACTTAAGCATGGAATTTTTACATAGGCCTTCATGGTCGAGTGGAAAACTACCCTTGTCTGGAGGTGTCGGTTTAAAAAGTTTTTGACCAAAGGTCATAGACGACATGAAAAGTGCTTTATATCGCTTTTTTTTAATAACTACCCAGCCCAGTACAAAAAAATGTTGAAAAATTTAGGAAAACTCTAACCTTAAATTTTTTTTCACTTTACACCATAGATAAAAATACTATAGGTAGCTTTACACCATAGACGTAAGAGAATAATATTACTTAAATATCTGCCGATCCTGACTATATTCTTTTAAGTAATTATCAATTGATCAAAGTGAACAAAGTGAAACTGATAACTTCATGTTCTTTTGAATATGCATTTACTTGTGATTGGGCTGAAGTGATCATGATTACTTCAAGTGATAGAAGTGAAAGTGATAATTACTGCCCTCGAGTCATTAGCATGAACAGCTCGGAGCTGTACAGGAGCAAGAAACCCTCGTTTTTATTCAAGTAGCGCATTATGCCTCGGCGCTTGTCAGATCTGCCTCCCCTTACCCCTCAAGAACAAAAAAAAATATTTGATGTATAAAGCCCTAACAGCTATCAATTATCATTTTTAGATGCAATTTTTGAGTAAAAAAACATTTTATACATAAAATGGAGACACAAAAATAAGATTATTTCACAAAATATCGAACTTACCTTCATAGTTTTTTTAACGAATTGCGAAATATTTATGGTCTAAAATGCCATAACACCCGACAAAATTCAAAACTAATAAGTAATAATCATAGACGTAGAAGAAATTAAATAAAATTACATTTTATTTAATCTAGACCGCGGATCCTGTACAAAAAAGTTGGCTCACGCTTAAAAAGAGATGGAGCGTTTTCGCGCAACGGAATTTTCTTTCTATGGGCGGAGCTAAGTACGATTCCCCTCTCGCCTGAGCGCCATGATGGATCCCTACCAAAAAGTGAAATTAAATGGACCAATTAGAAGCATTCTGCCTATTTGTTGAATCATGAGGTATTTTCTCGTGGGGAACCTGGTTTAAAACATGTGGTAGATCTTTTTTGAAAAACTTTTGAAATGACGTTACTATTTCCGAACGCGCGAATACTAGAATGACGAAGTGCGCATGCTCACTTATTTGAAAGAATGTCTATAATTGTTTCAAAATATGTGCAAACAATTTTAATGTGACGTCATTACTTCATCGCCAAAATGCACCCATTTTAAAATTCCTTGAATCTGGTTGAAATAAATTGACGGCGACAAAACAGCTGTATTATGGATTGTCAAAATTGTGCCGCCGTGATCGTTTTAGTTTGAAAGAAGTTTGTTGAGTAATTTATTATTTGTTTGTGTTTAACATGGTGAAAAACCTGTTGGATATTAATGGGATACTTTACTTACGTTTAGGTAAGTACTTTTTATTTAATTTTATTTTTGAAGTATTCATGGCAAATATATTTGTTTTGAAGTTTTTTAAACAGGCGGCGTTCATATTTTGTGTCGTATATTTTAGAAAAAAGTTTTGCTGTAAAAATATTTCAGCAGTATTTTTATCATAACAGAACTTAATTATAAGATTCCAGTAATAATTTTAAGTAGTTGCTTATTAAAGGATTCAAAAGTTAATCTATTGTTGGAAAGAAGAGTTGACAGTTTTAAGTTTCCAATTAAAATATAAATTTTTACATACAATAAGTTATTTTAATATAGAACATTAAAATGTTAGTCTAGTTCTGACTGGATGATTTTAATAGTGGTCATGAGGGTTAAAATGCTCAATAAGCATTATTAACAGTCATGTTAATAGAACTGAGCTGACAAAAACTATTAGGTGATACATATTCTAGTTTTTGCATGCTATTACCTATGTACTTCATAATTAGGCTTTATTTTTTATTTGTTGTAGATGTAATGACTTATCAGTAAAGAATTTAACCCAGGTATTTCACAATAAAATTATATAAGTTGCCTGGTGTTGTAATTATCATTTTTACCTTTAATTTTTTTTTTTCATAATTCTCTATTGCATTATCTTAATTGTTTCATACTATTTTAGTAATCTAATTTTTTTAACATGTCTAGATTTATAGTAGCTCTTCCTAGAACTGTAAAGTCTTAGATATCATGGATGGAATTTAAATAAATTAAAGACAAAATAACATTATACTATCAAGTGTGTAATATTTTAGATATTATGATTGAAAAAAATGGATTGCAAGATTTATAAAGTTTCTCTATATTATAAAACAAAATCCAGTTATACATTTTGGGCAGCAATCGTAAAAAGTCAGAAATAATTTCAACATTGCAGGCCTTTCTCATTTTTGTGATATTTTGAATCTAATTAACTAAAAACTTCTTGGGCTGATTATTTTCTTGTCTCTTATAGGTTAACAAAGAATAGATATCGTGTCTGAATAAACACTTGCTGGTCATATCCTGAGGTAAAGAAATCTTTTCATTTTAATTGCATATGTCATGCCCTTTGGATTAAAACTGATACACTGTAACACTAAGAGGAAGCATGTCATTAAAATGTGGAGCTATTTCTAGCCTTAACCTTGGGCTCAAAGTAAAACAAAGAAAATCTTTGTTATTACAAAGAGGAGTTCAAGCTGAACTGTAAGTTTTGATTTTCTTCTTTTAATTGTTATATACAAAAGCAACTTATAAGTATTTATATATGATCCTTTCTGTCTCAAGTCAGTATCTATTTCAAGAGCCTGGTTTTGTAAAATTGAAACTTTAAGGTAGTACTTTTCGAGTTCAAGAAATTGTATCATGTAGATTAGTGAATACTATTCAAATAAATAACTAAAGAGCACTTCCTAGCTACTGTGTATAGACATTTATGTCAGAAGAGCATAAGTAAAACTCACAGGCTTAAGTCAAGTTGCAATAATTTGTTGATCTAATAGCATGAAAAAATTAAATATATTTGCTTTTAACCATTTATTTGTTTTTTCTAACTTATTTAAAACAATAATGTACTAACATTTAAAAAAAAATAAAACTTTGCACTACTTGATATTTTATCAAACTTTTTTCCTGATAGTACAATTTATAAAATGTATATATTTTCAGACCTGCAAAAATTCCTGGTATTTCGAGAGATGATTTTGTCATCACCTGATGGTTCAATTTGTAAAATGAATATATTTTCAGACCTACACATATTCCTTGTACCTCGAGAGATTATTTTGCCACCAAAGAGTAAGAATTTATTGGTTTACATTTTAAAAATAAGGTTATAATAAATAATATTCCTGAAATTAGAAATTTAATAAAATTGAACTTCTACGCATTTTCAGTATTTTTTGTATAGTTACTAAATAATATTAATTTTCTTCCAATAATCATATTTGTCTTGCCCATAGAAAAAAAACACTCTAAATGTTGATGTTACTGTTTTTAACAAATACAATAAATTTTTTTATTGAAGGCCTGTCAGCATGGATTATATATATTCGGAAATATCTATACCAAAACAAGATATTGGTTCCCCTAAAGATGATGCTGATAAAGAAAGTAATAATATGTTTATTATTTATTTCAAATACCATCACAGGTTGATACAGACATATCATTGACCCTATTATATGTAGTCGCTCTTCAGAATTGCAGAAAGTCTCTGCATCCCTTTAAAAAGAATCTTAGTATTCCATCTGGAACTAGTGTTTTCTTATTTTTCATGCTGTTAAAAGCTTCAAGAAGTTCCTTTTGAGATATGGTTAATTGATTAAACAGTTTCCCTTGATCCTATCATACGTAACCAAGTATAAAGCTCAGACTAAAAGTTTTCATTACTAATTCCATGATCTGTAACATTTTTTTAAAAAGATAACAACCTGTATAAATCTTATATAAATAAATATCCAGGTTAAATATCATACAAGGAAATATGTAATAGTGGTTTTTCAAATAGAACAATAAAATGTAACACTCTGTTTTAAAAATACTAGTAAATTATATTCATCTAAAATCATGTTTGGTTTAAAAAACATATTTTGACCTCAATTTTAACAATTAGCTCTTAAACTTATGATTCAAGTTTATATTGAAAAAGATCTTTTATCAAATGTATGAAACTAATTTTCATTTTTATTATAGGATTTTGTTGCCAGGAGGTGCAGTTGAAATTAAAATAGTAGCTTCTCTGAGGGGAACAGACAGAATCTAGAAGACTTAATTTTAGTTTTTTTGATATAATGTTAAAACAGTTGTAGTTGTCAAGAAGTTTTCTTATTAATAATTCAAAAATTATTTTTTCTTTTTTGTGGGAAGAAAATATGTTATTATGACTTATTGTGATCTGTATGTCATTTTTCACTCTAGCAAGAGTTTTATTGAATAAATGCTACAATTATTACCTATAAAGTTCTTATTTTGCAAATATCACCAGAAAATAACAGTTCACTGAATACAATCTATTATTCTTATATATTGTTTTAAAATAAATTTTTGTGTTATATTCAGTCTATTCAGAACATTACTGTACAGCCCACTCCAGACCAAAATTCCATAGTGAATCAACACCATTATATGATAAGAAATCTCAAACAAAATTTCTTTAAGGATATAGAATTTGTAGATTAAAAAATTAATACCCCTTTCTACAGTATTATAAATGTTTTTAACTTTCAGTTCTATTATGTCTGTCATTTTTTTGCAGTACTGTCCAAGTACTGGAACTAATATACTAATGAAATAACAGTATGAACTCAAAAGAAACAGTATATTACAGAAAATTTATAATGAAATACAATACACAACCATTTCTTAACTTTAAAAATTTATGTATATGTATATATAAATTTATATATATATGTATATATATATATATATATATATATATATATATATATATATATATATATATATGAAGGTAACAAAGTTCTGTGAATTTATGTATATAAGATACCCTAAGACCTAAACTATTTTTAAAGTTCGTGTGAAACAAAAAAAAATAAGACCTACAACTTATGTGCGTTATTTTATAAGTTAACATATATGAATAACCATATTATTTGTGGCTTTTTGTAAATGTACTGGATCAAATGGATAGACATTTAATACCAGCAATTTCAAATTCATAATTTTTAGGATGTATTTCAAGATAACTGGAAAAAATTTGTTGACAGGGCGTGTATATTTAGACCTATAATATATAATTTTTTTACACATCCTTCTAAGATCAAAATGATTTCATTACCTTTTAGTGGTGTATTTACAAAAAAAAAAGTTGACAGTGGTCTGTCTCCCTAACCATTATATCAAATGCGTTTTAGGCCAATTTTTTTTTCTCATTGCCAAAATCATATAGAGCAATAATTTCATCTCTGCTTATATTATCAATGTATAATGTAATTTAATTTTTTTTTTGCTGTAATGTAATTTAATTTTTTTTTGCTGTAATAATAAATAATAATAATTATAATACTAGTTTGCTTTGATGGCCATCTCATGTATACATAACATACAATATCTGTCCAATTCATACATTGAAGCAATTTATGATGTTATGCTTTAAATGCAGCATTGTTGTTAATGCCAGGGCGAAACATTTTTTTAGTCATATGATGTCACCTATAATTGTTGTGGATCTTTTTTTAACACTTCATTTGAGGTTTTGGGTGAAAGTCAGTCTTCATTATAAAGGAGTATTTATGCAATAAAATCCAACCTATTTGCTTTTACACTTCATCAGTATGAGCTCCACCTAAAATATGCAACATATCACTTTTTAAAATAAACTTATTTATTTAAAAAAATCAATTTAAATATTCTCTCCAATCACAGAACAATCAGAAACCAGTCCTTGTCAATTAAATTGTTTAACACCAGTTGGCAATCTGTCGACCAACTATTATTGTTAATTATGATTTATGTACGAACAAGTCTAATATTTGTGCTGAGTGAAATATAACAGGCATTTTTTGTATGTACAAATTCAACTGAAATTATATTTTAATTTGACAGGAAAATTATTTCTTAACATATTTCAGCAATAATTTTTTGGCAGCATTATTACAATTATTTACTCGCCTGTATTTTCTTTATCATCTAATAATAAAAGAAAAAGTTCCCTTATACTTGGTAGTGGATCAGAATCAACAGAACGTTTCCAATATGCACTTTCCTTAACTGTAATAAGATATATGGTGAATAAATTTTATATTTGGATAAAAAATATACTTTCATAATAGCAGAAATATTTTTAACATTTTTTTATATACTCTTAGGGAGCATATTGAATGTATTTTTTTTACTATGAAATAATAGTCAAATTTATGAGTTTATGTATGGATAAAACAAATAATTAGAAGTAGTTTATTTAAAAAAAAAAAATATCTTCTGTGTAGATTTATTAACAGTATAGTGACACTGTTTTTTTTATTTTGTTTTTATTTCATGGGACAAATGTAACAAGATCAGAAATAAAGATTGTTATTATTATTATTAGTAACAAATAAATATTTAAACTTTTGTGTCTGTATCTTTTTATTATTAGTAATTTGGGTAATTACACAAACTAGTGGAAACACCGAATTTTTCGCGAATTTTTCGCATATCCGCTATTTGGGATCGTAAAATATGAATCTGAAGTTTTCTTTTGGCGGTCGCATATAATTTTCCCAAAAAATACTTTCAATTTCTTTTTGTATTTTCTTAACTTTTTCTTGGAATAATCACATTCGCACTAAAACACAATTGAACATTTTGGATAAGAATAAATATGAAATTTGGTTAAAATAATATAGCAGAAAACACTAAAAATCAAGCTGAAACGAAACGTGAAGGACTTTGAATTTTGCAGTAAAATTGGTACTTTGCGATTTTCAACGACCATCAAATTGCACTTGTCTGAACAGCAACTCGCTCCATTTATTCTTTTAATCACAAAACTGAATATTAAGTAAAGAACCAGTTGACTATTAAAAAGAGAGTACATAAAGTCGAAATTAGAGAAACCGTTCTGATATTGTTTGGCGTAAGTCAAATTTTCCACAAATTAAGAGATGTACTATATATTTCTTTTATACATAGACCAAATCTATCCTCCCTCAAACAATAAGTAGGAGCTAGGTTAGTTCAGATTTCTACAGTATTTATGTACGTAAAAATGGCTTATAAAAAGAAGACAAAATAAAAATCAAAATCTAAACTGGTTATTAGGGTGCTTCCGTCTCTCTTCCTATCAATCTGATGCATCTTTTTATTACATTCTGGATCATAGGATTTATTGTCAAAACACATGCAACAAGGATGAACTACACGTCAACATTGCATTTGTCTGGCGATATAGCCTACACTTGTTTGCTTTTTTTATTCTGCTCAATTTTTAGTATTTTCAACTATATGTTAATAGAATGTTATGTAGTTTTATATAAACTGTGTTATAGTTCAGAATGTGTAAATGTGTTTTAATAAGAGGGGAAAAATTTAAAGAATAGTTCAAAAAACATATGAAAGGGAAAATATTTTTTTAGATAAACTATGTGCAACTGCCAAAAAAAACTTGAGATTCATGTTCTATGACCCCAATGTGGGTATGCAAAAGATCAGAAAAATTCAGTGTTTCCACTATATCAAATAATTACTGTAATTTGTTTCAAGAATTTTTTTTACATACAAAAAGAACCTGCGCAAAAAGAAAAATAGTAATATCATGGCAATCAAAATTTAATGAATAGAAGACCTATATACATACTCACCAGTATGTCAAAAATCTGGTAGGTGTTCCCTCAAATGACCCATCAGTTGAGACAAAAGAGATAATTGTACAAGCTGGGAATATGATAGCTACAGCATTGGCAAACCATATTGTAGGAATATTACACATAACTTTGTTTTTATTCTCAAAATCACATACTAAATTTGAAAAACATCTCTAGGGTCTTTTTCAAGTAAACCTTGTCTGGAGCAAACCAAATTTTGCACCTAAAAAAAAAGTCTAATTTTAGCCACACATTTTGTTAAAAATTAATGCTAATTATAAAAAACGTACATGAAAAATAACCATATAAGTAGTTAACTTTATTATACAAGAAAAAAAGGCTTTTAAATTACAAGCCTTGATTAGACCAAAACAAATACAAATTATTGATAGGCGGGTTTTAAAATAGTTTATAAAATACTCGTATGTACATGTTTTTCAAGATAATATTAGGAAAAAATGTGGACTTACCTGAAGTATCATGTAACGGCAACTTGAAAAAAAATTTAATTCCTTGGCCTTTCCTCGATTTGCATTGAGGTCCAATGCATGATTTGTCTTTTTCCTGTAGTATTTTTACATTAAGTAACAAGTTTTATTACAGAAAATTAACGCAAAAGAACTAAAATTTAAAGTTAATACGTTTCTCATTACCCGATCACCGACAACCAAAAAATACAGCTGGCAACTGTCAAATCGTTTTTGCGGAAACGATTCTATCCCCTCTTAGAGGGGAATCACGTCTACGCAGCCTTTTGGCTCCGCCTATAGAAAGAAAGGTCCGTTGCGCGAAAACGCCCCATCTCTTTTTAAGCGTGAGCCAACTTTCTCCATAAGGGTCCGCAGTCTAGATTAAATAAAATGTATTTTATTTAATTTCTTCTACGTCTATGGTAATAATATAATATTTTTACCTTTTTGAGGTTACATACTGTTCCAATTAATATTTTTACCGCTTTATTCAGATTTGCTCGGAGCTACTCAGGGTTTGATGCACCCGAGCTTAAAACTTTTGAATCGAGGGCAGTTAATGACTCAAAAGAATAGCCTTGAAAAAAGTTGACTCATGCTGAAAAAGAGATAGAGCGTTTTCGAGGATCAAGATCTCCCTCTCTAGTTTTGGTCAACAGGTGACAGGAGAATTCAATGAAATTTGGGGAATCGTGTTTAGCTCCGTCATTAGAAAAAGAGGTCCTGCTCCTCAAAAGCGCCCTATCTCTTTTTATGCGTGAGAATCTAATAAAATTAATTTCTCTTATGTCTATGCTTTTAGGCGCGTCCACATTAGTAAAAATTTAAGTTGTAACATGAAGCAAAAATGTGTGTGTGTTCATTTCAAAGAAGTTGGAGGACATAAAAGAAAAGGAAATATCCTAAAATGAATTCGGTCGGGCATGTGTGTACTCCTCGCAAAGGGGCTATACTGTACTTGCGCAGTAGGTTAGTGGTCAGGACTGGACTTGAGCAACCTTTTAGTACGTTATTATATTGACAAATAACAATTTAGAGTTCGTTATTAAACGATTAATAAGATGAATATGGTAATTATTCGGATTAGAGTAAATTTTGAGGTGAATACTATTTTGATTTGTTTTTAATAATTTCCTTGATTTTTCCAATAAAAATCTATGAAATTTTATTTAATACAAATGCTTCTATTGGTATGCACTTTTTTATCAGAAAAATCAAAAAAAAATATCAAAAAAATCAAACAAACAAAACCAAAATCCACTCACCTCTAGATTATTATCATAAATACTGACCTAAAATAGATTTAAACATAATTCTTTGGGTAAAAATCTGCATTATGGGAAATCTAGGCAAACGACGTTTTTTTTGAAATAATATCGATATCTTATTTCGAGGTCGTAGGATACGATTCTGGCCTCTGTTTACCATAATTTTTACTCAGTTTTGCGAAAAACGGTGAAAAACACTTTTCACTTTAGGTACAATTTTTTGTACTTAATCGTTTAAATTTTGTTACAACCACAAATTCCACACTGATAGAAACCTCTGTATTATATAAAAATTCATAAATTTGCACATTTTTATCGGAAAAATCAAGAAAATTTTCGAAAAACAAATAAAAAAAGGTTTCCGCCAATAAATAGTGGTGTAACTCATTCTTAAAACACGAAAAATTGGCGCTGTTGCCGATTGAGAATACGATTTCTGTAAGATTCACATATTGTCCGTCCTTTATGTGGTGTCTGCTGAACAATAACATTTTTAATTAAAATATCCAACTTAGTTCGGGTTAGTTTTAGTTTCTCAAGCTTACCAAAACGAAGCTAAACCTGAACTAACCAAAAATTTTGGGTCACTAAGATTAACTTTCCCTGAACGAGATGAATAAATTTTATAGTTTATACCACCAAAGTATTTTACATCTGGCAACGTATCAAACGAATATTAGTCGTTTTCGGAGTCTGATGATCGATGGTCTTTCCGGAAAGTATTTTTAGTTTTTCGTTGAAAATAAAAGTTTTTCAAAATTTACTCACTAAAATTTGTGAAAAAATAGTTAAAATATATTACATACATGGTATTTTAATTAGTGTCATTGAAAACATGTAAGTTCGATTTTTTCTTCAAAATTAAAAATCTTGGTGAAGTGACGTTTGGCGTTTTTTGAGTTTTCAGAGAAACTGAGGAAAAATAGTGAAAAATGTATTTACTGAAAATAATGAATTATCGGGATTTACGAAACAATACCATACATGGATGCATTTTTATAAATAAAAAGTCTGTACAAATGTCTTGACAACAAACGCAAATATAAATCCGAAATTTAACTAATGTCACTGCACGGTACAACAAAAAAATCAAGAGAATTTTAAGCGTCGAGCACAGACAAATGACCACATTAAACACAAAGAATATGCCGGGACTCCGATTGCCATTTTTACAAATCCTGCTCTGGTTTTCTAGTTCTCATACCGCCAACCTCATACATCAAATTTACTAAGAAATTTCTTGCTGCGCTTACTCCACGTAGCCACTTGATGTCAACTTATGACATTTATTTTCTGCATGTTAGAATAATTTTTTTGACATTTAGCCAATTTTTGTAGTTTTTCATATCCCCTCTAACTTCTTTGGTTCACATACAATTTTAAAGCCAGAACCATAGACGTAAGATAAATTAATATTACTTTAAATATTGATTTCTCTTACGTCTATGGACAGAACCATATACTGCCCTCGATTCATTAGCATGAACAGCTCGGAGCTGTACAGGTGCAAGAAACCCTTGCTTTATTCAATTAGTGCATTATGCCTCGGCGCTTGTCAGATCTGCTTTCCCCTTACCTCTCAAGCACCAAAAAAAAAATATATGGTGTATAAAGCCCTAACAGCTATCAGTTATCATTGTTAGATGCTATTTTTGGGTAAAAAAACATTTTATACATGAAATAGAGACCCAAAAATAAAATTATTTCACAAGATATCGAACTTACCTTCATAGTTTTTTTAACAAATTGCGAAATATTTATGGCCGAAAATGCCTTGACATCAGACAAAATTTAAAACTAATAAGTAATAATATAATATTTTTACCTTTTTGTCTTCAATATGTTTCGCTATGTATATTAAAAACACAAATTCCGAAAAAAAAATAATTTGTAGGTTATTTACTGTTCCAATTAATACTTTTACCGCTTTATTCAGATTTGCTCGGAGCTACTCAGGGTTTGATGCACCCGAGCTTAAATCTCTTGAATCGAGGGCAGTAATAGAAGGAAGGACAGAACCATATTAATGTCAGTCTACGCTTCACAGCTGGCAATTTGAGGTTATATTTGTCGATAAATTTACTTTTTCCTTTTTTTTTACAAGAAAAATGTAGTTGCCTGAATTAAGTCAAATCTTGTAAAAAATTATAGCATGATTATTTAGCAGTATTTCTTAAAATGTTAAGGTAGAATTACATTTTTATCCTATCGATTATTTACTAAAATTCGATTTAATATGATCCAGGTTATCCAAGAAGAAGTTGCTTCTAAGTTTTTGGACAATTTTAACATTATCCTACACCTTTTATGCTGAATTCTTAATCTACAAACTTAACACTAACAATTGGCTTTCCATGACGTGCAAGAATGACAACGAATGTACCAAAATTTTACTTGTTGCTGATCCACAAATTATTGGCAACTTAAATGAGATACATCACCCGATCACACCATTTAGTATCTTTGACAGTGATAGGTAAGCTTCTTTAGGAAATATGAAATTTATTATGTTAAATAATTAAATTTTTATAGGTTTTTAAAAGTTACTTATAATGAAGTTTACCATTTTGTAAGACCAGATGTTGTGATTTTTTTGGGAGATCTAATGGATGAAGGCCATATAGCTAGTGATGAAGATTTTAACAATTATGTAAGAAGGCTATTCAACATATTTTTATACCCTTTTAGCATGGATCAACAAGTCAGGGTAAGTAAAAATACTTAAAATGCTAATAGTGATTTGTCTACATTCCTTATTTGCAGCACATATGGTTACCCGGAGATAATGATATAGGAGGAGAAGATACCAAAGTAACTCCAAAAAAACTCCAAAGATTTGAACGAGCCTTTTCTCAACCCAGTTTGAATACAGTTAAAAATATTACATTTTTTAAAATCAATCGTCTAACTTCAATAATTCCAGTATATAAAAAAGAAAGAGAATTTTATGATACTAGTAAGATATTTATTGGTTTGAGCCATGTGCCTTTAATGTTTCGACCTTCCCCATTTACAGAAAAGGTTCAAGTATTAATGTATAATTAAAAAACATACTCATGGACAAAATTATCAAATATTTATAAATTTTCATAATTTCTTTTTTAAAAAATCCCGTATTTTGTCAAGAAGTTATGGCAAAATATATATAAATACAATCTCATTATGGGAAGTTAGTTAAAAACAATAGTTAAACATGATAGTTAATAACGAACAGTTAAAAGAGTTATTTCAAAAAGTATACTTAGAGTACAGTCCTTTAAAATTTGTAACTGATGCAGACTTTTGTCCACAGTGAGGAAACTGTGACCTGTGTGAAAGAGAAATGCAGATTATAAGCTGTAATAATTAGTAGTAAAGTGAGCGTTGTTAATTTATCTTTATTTAGTATAAAATAGAAGAATATTTAAAGTTTCTCCCCGATTATGTCAAATTATTGATTATTTCTTTTTGTAAAATAGTGTCGGTCGTATACAATTTTTATAAAATTTAAGCCAAAAAGCCATAAGTATTTTAATAGTAAAAAAACCATTGTAAAGAGGTTCAACACAGTAATAAGTACTCTAGGATCTCGTCCTGTACTCCTTTTTAATCTGCACCTGTGCTCTAGCCTTAGGAAAGTTTGGAAAATGTATATGAAAAAAAAAACGATGAGTTGAGGACCAGGTGGTACATGAGGGACAATAAACATTATTAATGTAAATAAAACGTTAACAGTTTAAACCAGTGAATATATCCGTACACATGTAAATTTTCTGCTCTAATTTGAAATTATTTTGTGCAATTGTGGTAACAAAAAATATTCCATAATTTTGTCCATGAACCTATATTTAAATTTAATATCGTCGTAATTTAACAAATCATCTCTCATTTGCATCATTCATCAAAAAGATATACTTTTAGGTAATAAATAAAATGTTACCCCATCTTCTTTTTACTGCCCATGAACATAAGTCTATGATAATTAGTACCGACGCTTTACTTCATCAGGACTATCATATAATTCCAATAACTCCTGCGAATGTTCAAGTTTATGAATATACTTTAGGTTTATCTGATATGTATGAAATAATGATACCTACATGCAGTTACAGAATGGGAACAAATAAAATTGGTTATGGTTATGCGATAATAGGTAAATATTAAAAGTCTAAATATGAATTTTTAAAGATATAAAGGGCCTATTAGACCATGTGAGATTCAGACATCCTGAATTAGGCATTGAATTCCGTGTGGTGTAATAGCATTTAGGAACTTAATTAGTATGATCAGGCGGTGCCAATCTACTTTACTTGGTTAGGGCCTTAATTAAGAGAAGATTTAGAATATTCTAATAACATTTAGGACGGCGAATGAACATAGTAGAGGTTTTATAGATAGAATAGGAGCTTATTTGCTTTATAATCATTGCTTCACAAGTAAAAATAATGTAATGCTCTATGTGACGTAGTCTTGTCAGTGACTGGTGCACACGCGAAAATGTAAGGTAAAGGAAACCAAGTTTTATTAAATATTGTCGATATTTATAAAGATATGCCATACTTATAGAATGAGAATTATAGATTATTAAAACACCTAAACTGTCTGGCTATCTTTTTTCCTTTAAACGATCTGAAAGAAGAAAAGCGATGGCTTATTAAACTAATTCTGCAGTCGTAAAATATTTCTTCATACAGGGTGGGGCAGAACAACTTGCCTATTTAAAAATTCAATTATAAAAAAATTAATGCAGATATATATTTAATTATTTGAACAACATCAAGTACAATATTTAAATCTGATGTTTTAAAAATGATATCAGGCAGATGGCATCCATTATTCTCAATACACTATGTTAACTAAAATCAGAAGTTTGATTCAACTCTTTTCAGAATATCGACACGTATGATCGCGACAGCTTGACGAATGTTGTTCTTGAGATGAGCCAGGGCCCTAAAATGATCGTTGTAAACAAGTGATTTTAGATAGCCTCATAAAAGAGTCGCAGGGGGACAAATCAGGCGACCGTGTTGACCAGTGGAGATCGTCCCTCAAGATGATGCGTCCTGGGTAGTGTAGTCGTAAAACAGTCATGGATACACGCGCTGTGTGTGCCCTGGCATCATCCTGCTGGAACCATACATCTCGCACATTCATCTCATCGAGTGTTGGCATGAAAACTCCTGAATCTTGTGGACATAACGGTCAGACGACACCAACACTGCCCGTTCGTTTTCTTCAAAAAACCTTGGACCAATTATTCCAACTCGCGATAGTGCACAACTAAACAGTTACACGTTGTGAATGTAGGGCACGCTGAGGAAGTTTTTTGGGATTATCAGTATTTCAAAAGCACATGTTCTGGTTATTTACAGATCACTAAAGATGGAAGTGAGCCTCATCACTGAAGAGAACAAGTGTGTCGTGAGGCATTCCAAGAAACGCCCCACGTGTATTTTCTTGAGCAAGAAAATCGCGTGGATTAAGTTCCTGCACCACAGCCTATTTGTAGAGATGAAATTTTAGTTCTTCATGAAGGATTCGCCTCACAGAACGAGCAGACAACGCAACAACAGCTGCATGTTTACGGACAGGGCGTTGAGAGGATCGAAAAACAAAAAACCCTACCATGTCAATGTTTAGGGATGACCCTGCTTTTCATGCGAGGCCACGTTTTTTTCTTTACATCACCAATCTGCCTGAAAGTGTTTACCTATGGAACAATTGAAATGGGTTGGGAATGCATGTTGCGTGGCGATAATTGATTGATAGTTAGAAAAGTATGCCTCAACAGCAAACACGCACTCTACCTTGGTCCACTCCATGATGCCAAATAAACCAAGCGGAACTACAACTTTACGCCCCGCTCTCTCGAATGTACCTACCATCGGAGCGACCATCACTTCAGGGCGTCAAATTCAAATAAGCAAGTTGCTCTGACTCACCCTGTATCTTACTGAAACCTTTTGTATGGTTATAAGTTGCTATTTGCCCAACACTACCTTTTCCATTACTTTTTAAATTTTCATACAAGGTTAATTAATTTATTTTTTTATTTTTTAGAAAATAATGAACTGAAATTCACCATATTATGGTCTCCGTCCTCCCGCTTTGATCTTCTATTTATCTATTTATATTTACTTGTCCCGCCTTTATCAATACTTTGCCTTATCAAATGCTTTGGCTGTGCTAAAAACATTTTTAAAACAAATTATAGAAGTTCAAAATATTATTATGATTAGGATTTTGTAAATAGAAGTTTTTTGAAAATGTTTTTTTTTTTATTATACCTTTTATTCCTTTAGCATGAAATTTGGATCTTTCGCCAGTTTTATGTTGCTTATGGGTTGTATTATATGTACAAATATATTTTTGCTGGCAAAATTATTAACGAGTTTAAAGCATTACAATAAAATAAGTATTTTGACGAGTTTGGGCTGATACGACATTCAACAATAATTTTCTGATCTAGGGAAATTTCGAACTCCCTGTATCACATTTTTACGTCATTTGTCTGTCAAATCGACGAGTTCTTTCAGTACTTTGAGTATATCTAGTGTTATACAATGACTGTCCTCATAGCAGATAATATTGAAAACCTAGAGGAAATGACTGTTCAGCTAAATATCAGCTTAAGCTATGGTCTTAAAATAAACAGCATCAAGACAAAGTTTACGATAATTGGCAGACATAAAGTGCAGTATGAGGACGCACGGCTGTTGATGGACGGAGTAGCGTTAGAATTAATAACTCGCAATAAATATCTAGGAAACTGGCTGCACAATACCTATGACAATGACGAGGAAATTAAATACAGAAATGAAATAACTTAGCTGCTTTTATAAATTTAGAGAAATCTTTACCAGCAGGGGTATAAGTCTAAACCTGATATCTTATTTTGTTATGGAAAAATGGACGTTGAGAAATGTATACCCACCATAGAATGCTTTGGGCGCCATGGACTGATAGGGAGAATGAGAAAAGATTGGGAAATCTTACTGAATATAAAAAAAAAAACAGCGTTTCATGAGAAATCCTAAATATCAACTCTAACAATTAATTATAGAAGGCGAAATAAAAGGCAAACGTGGATTAGCCAAAAAATAAATGCCCTCGCTGGATTTCCGAGTCATCTTAGAGCAGATCGGGAAGCCTCCGGAAATTTCAATTTATTCATCAGTATCATGTTTTACAACACTTACATTCGTCAGTATATAAAATAAAAAACACTACAAATACATTTACATTTAAAATCTTAATTATATACATTATAATAAGATTTCTTTTATTCTATATTTAAAAGGATTATCTGGAAGCTCTCTCAATGACAGAGCCAAAACATTAAAGAATTTTATCGCCAGGCAACCAAGCCCATTCCGACACCTTTCCAAGCGAAAATATGCTGGTACCAAATTATCTCTGTGCCTCGTGTCCCAGCTGTGGACCCCACTGTGCGTTTTGAAACTTTCTTTGTATTTTTTAACATACAGTAGGTTATCCAAAATGTATTTCGAAGGCAAAGTTAATATTTTTAGTTCCGAGAATGCTGCTCTACAGTCCTCCCTAAAGTTCATACCCCGCACCACTCTCACAGCCCTTCGCTGAAGCTCAAACACGCGAGACACCCGTGATGCATGGCCCCAGACAAGCAGTGCATATGACATTACCGAATGGAACAGGGCAAAGTATGAAGCCCTCAGAACCGACATGTCAACACAGCGCCAGACGTCTCAAAGGAAACAGGCTGCTACGGAGCCTCCCTGAAACTTGCTCTATATGAGCTTCCCAAGTAAGACCAGGATCAATCTGGACTCCCAAGAATCTAGCACTCAGCAAATCCCCATTTATATATCCCACGTCACGTAGAGAAAATACCACTTGCTTGGTTTTATTTTCATTCAAAAGTAGTCCATTTGCGTCAAACCACTCCCTAGCATCAGACCGTGCCGCTTCGCCATCATATTATGGTAGTAGATAAGCGGCTAAAGAAGAATTGTAAACCACACTAAATTCACTAATTCTGAAAACTTCCAAATACTATTTAAAAACAAAATGGAGGAAGCAAAGATATGTCTGCCATATTGATTATACGAAATTAATTCCATATACGACATTTTGGAATGATGTGGAGCATGCAAAATGATGAATTTTACAAGAATTTATTTTAGATTCACAATCTACAACCCAAATCTCCAACCATTTTGGAGGAAATCTAATATTTTTGACTCGCCATTCTGAATTTTTCTTTACCGATTTCAGCTAAAATTATGCAGGATTTTTGCAGCAACTTCTTCAACATGGCGTCAAAAATTTCATTCAAACCGATGAAACCATTAAAATATAATTAATATATTAGCTGTGGAAATGAGAAATTTCCCCTTTTTTGAAATCGGTAAAAAAATGTATAATGTACGCATGAAAAATAAAAATATATACGCACAATTTTGCTAAAGATTATATTTGGTATTAGGAAATACTTTAATCACAATATCAAATATCTTAAAGTATGAATCTCAGTCAAAAAATGTGATTAAATACCTATAATAATTTAAAACTTGAATGTTATACAATACTAATAGTTATTCAACATTGCTTATATATTTCAAAAAACAAACAAACTTGGTACCAAAGCTATACATATACAAAATAACCAATATTACTAGAAATGAAAGTTTCAAGTATTTACCTTAAAACTTCTAATATAGCCTATCATATACCCACTATCTTTACCGAAAAGATGAAGAATTTCCTTTGTATGCCACTCTCACCATTTCAATTCAATTTTTTGGAATTTAGAAAACTTTATAAAATTAAAGTTCACTTTCATAAGTACCACAAAATATTGGCTTTATATCACCCTTCTTTGATTTATACTACATTAATAACTAAAACAATTTAACAAAAACAGGTTTTTCCTGAAACTTTCAGTTCTTTAGGGTAATTACAAATCTTTTAAAACTATACCATTTTCAAATATGTAAAATGAAATTATTATTTTCATTCATACTAATTTTTTTCAAGTCGAAGTAAATAATTATTTTTCCCATCCACAGCATATTTGTAATAAGAACGTTATATTAATCGTTATTATTGTAACGAGTTAACGCGTATTTTCAAGTAATAGATCATACGTATTGGATTCGCAGCACAATGTAACAAATTACGTAACAATAATCCTGATAATTCAATTTATTCATTATCATTGGAGTAAAATATCAAAATTTAATAATTTGATGGATTTAATAAACACAAATTAAAAAATGTTTAGTCCCTGGTTTTTTGTTCATTTATATCGGCCAATCATGCCTGGATCGACACACTTAGTTTTTTCTTTAAGATTAAACTTTTCCTTAGACTGAATATTTAGTATGTGATTAGTACTTACGCTTAGTGTACGCTCGATAATGTCCACAACCCAACAACAAGAAAGAACAAGGCACATTTAACTACCAGTTAACTCAGCCCGAATTGCTTTGCTCTATGTTATGGTAAGTATGTGCAAGTCCTGACGTTTAAAAACATTCAATACAGGGTGCTGTATTAAAAAAAAATCGAGTAAAACGGAATTTAAAATATCAATATCTAAACAAAAATTTGAGACACCCTGTATGAAAAAATTATATTGCACTATTGTGAGATAAAATGATCCCAGCTAGGACTTCTCACTATTAATTACAAAAAAGTAAAAATTCGTGGTGTGGGTATTAACATGTAATTGAAAAAATAGTTGATTTCAGCCAAAAATTATTAAAAAATTTAATAATTTTGCAACGTAGAATTTTAAGATAAAAAAATAAGGTTTAAGAGAAGGTGCAATAGAGCTTCAATTTCGACAAAATAATTGTACATCGTTATATTTTGCATCATGCTTTTTTGAACCACTATTTTTTTAAGGGAACTTCCTTTGATATAATTAATATTCTGCCCATTAAATTTTTCATGGCATACACCCTGTATATTAAAAGTACGTACATTAAAAACACTGATTACTTATCTGTTTTGCAGTGAAAATGACTTCCTCTGGAAAAAATAGTGCAACAAGGTCATGAACGCGGCGCAGCTTACGCATTGGTCGCTTTTAATATAATTACCATATCCGCGTCGCTGGCACCCCGTGCGCGCTAGCCGCTGGATGCTGTTCAAGTAAGACATACAATAGAACTTCTCATTCGCTCGAAAAACGCTTTAACGGCGCCAAGTAAGCGGCACAACTTAGGTAAGACAGACCATTATTTTAAATGAAATGAACATTTTCGCGCTAGATGCACTGGACGCGTCAAACGCATCAAGGCGCTTACTAGGACACAGCGTAACTCCATTTTTCCATTACGAGTTATTTAAACTTGTCTACAGATCATTTATATGAAATAATATTAAGGAGGTCCATTCGCTATAAATTTAATTCGTACTGGTACTTATAAAGATTAGCTTTTTGTAAGCATATTTTCGTTACTATCTAATATTTTTTATGTAACATGGGCAACGATTGAACCTCTTTTATAATTATTTGTGAAAATCTTTTAAAGACAAATATTACAAAAATTATCAGAACTGAAATGAAAGTCTAAATTTAAGAACGTTTCTTTAAAAATTGTAATTTAAATATTACATCATCGTTTTAACCGGTTTATAGAAGAAAATTACGTCTGCTACTCATCGATTAAACTACCGTAAGAAATATACATATATAAATTACTACACATATACATAATTAATTGTTTCTACAAAATACATTTAATTTTAAAAGATTTGTATTTGAAATATAAGTTAAAAATTCTACAATTGTCTCTCTTTATACGAGTATTAGTATTTTTTATAAGATCCCTCCCAGTCTAACATCAACTTCACTTTTACATAAACATAAACGAAGTATAACGTTGCCACAGTAAACTCATTAAAATAGGAGGTGTGTCCCTAAAGTATCCGACCTGCGGTTATAACTTCACGCTAAGACGTTGGTGCGACATCTGTAGGGTACGAGCGTGACTAGAGACCTTCACGAAATCGCCGAGTACCGCAGCTACCAAATGGCGAGTATAGTGTTTTTGTTTACGGTGACTTTTTTACGTTCGTCGGATTTTGTTATCGCTGAGAATAACGGAAAGATGTGAACAACGAATTTGCATTAAATTTTGCTTTAAACTAGAAAACTATTGAAGAGATGCAAAAGGCCTTTGAAGGCGAGTGTACGGGCAAAATACAGATAAAAGCTTGGTACAAGCGGTTCTAGTCGACCTTTCAGCACAATAACACAGGAACCTGTCGAGCGTGTGCAACTTGCCATTGCAGAAAATCGTCTTTTGGCTCTTTATGAATTAGAAAGTAACCTTGGCATTCCAAAAACTTGGGTCTTGAGAATTTTAACGTAGAATTTGTAAATGATTCGCATGTATGCCAAATTCATTCCAAAATTGCTCACGGTACAGCCGAAAATGTTTCGTTTTGAAGTCGCTCAGGGCAACATGGAAATGGTTGAAAAAGATCATCACCAGTGACAAATTGTGAGTTGATCCCAAAACAAAACAACAGTTTTCATAGTAGAAGGTCTCATCAGTGCCAGGCCGAAAAACACACGTTAAAGTCGAAGCAGTGTTAAATTTTTGTTAATTGTTTTCTTCGATTATCCTCCGGATGACGAAAAATAATGCCAGCGAGAAGTTATAAAGTGCAAGGTGAATACTTTTGGGACACACCTCGTATACGTACCGTTCTAATTAAATTATTATCTAAAAGAAATATTTCGTTATATTCATTGGCATTTAGTGTTTGTCACTGTAGTACACTTTTTTGTTATTTTTAGAAACGATCTTTCTTTTGCACAAAATCTATCAAAAGTTGCAATATTTTTAAGAGATATACTTGTGGCCGCCTAAATATTTCAATCGAACTTCTGCGCGTCCCACATTAAATACACTGCGGAGTCGTAGATTGGACTAGAACAGAGATTTCGAGATTTTTTTCATCTACAGACCCGTCGCAGTATTAAAACGAGAGACGACTGTAGACATGAACTAAAAAACAAACAATAATCTAAATAGTAAAGAAGATATCATGTTTATACAAGTAAATTGCTATGGCAACCCATAAGAAGGTACCCCACAAGTTCATAAACAAGTACGCCGAGTGGGTTTCTACCGTCGGTATCCATCCGAATGGGAAGGTATTCCTGAATATTTCATGACCGACGTATAGAACTATGGCGTTCATTCCCGGATAGAAGAATGGGCGACCTCCCCATTTGCGTAGGATGTCCACCAATACAAACAAGAAAGCTTGAATTATGAACGCCATGCTGCTGGTGACTAAAGCGAAGGAAAGTGACCACAGTTGCTTGTTTAGAGGAATCGGACCGTCATTCCATTTAAAGGCGCACAAACCACCTCCAATTAAGCCCTGTAAAAATTAAAATATAAGATTTTTCTGTTTTTATGTCTTAGAATGTGGAAATTTAAATTAATATAAGAATACATCAAAATATTAAACTCTAGATATTCTCATTAACCAAACGAAGAAATAAAAAAATTAATACACTTACTGTTACAACGCCCCATATGACCCAACGGATTGTCTTAGCCTTGACATTTACATAAGTGTTTAAGGTTCTACCAGCTTGAACTCCCATATATACAGTTAATACTGAAGTCAAAGTACCCAAAATTCCTAAAATAAAAATGAAATGAAAATAACAACTGTCTATGTCTGGTTTCAACAACTAATGTTAAAATGGAACAAAATCCATTTTAGGATTCACGTCCCACTGCAACGGTTCCCAACTTTTTTTAATTGCGACGATAACAGAAAATACAGGGTTTGAAATAATATATATGAGGACTTAACAAAAGTGCTGATATTTTTTATCAAGTAGTAATTATTAATGATTAATGTGAGATTGAGCTTGTACCTCCTTAACAAACGTTATAATGCTTGGTGGAGGTTTTGTCAAGACCAATCTCATCTCAGCTTGAAAGTCCAGCTTATTCCTGGCTTTTGTTTTGATCTGCAGAAGTAATTAGGCAGTAATATTCGAAAAGAAAGCATGGAAATTCAAATTGAAAATGAGCTTAATTGCCTAAGAAAAAAAAATTCTTTTTAGCAAAGCATGAACATAAAATTAATCAGTAATATACAAAAAAAAAAGCAATGAATAAAAATAAAGAGCAAACAACATCAATGAAAAGAAAACAAACCTAACACTTAAAACGATATAAATCTCAAAATAAAACAAATTATTAGAAACAAGTAAACTAGATCAATACATTAAGAATTATATAGAAATGTACCTGCAATTAGGTTTATAAAAAAAGAATGAATTAATAAAGGAACAAAAAATAGAAAGAATATATTAAATAATACGAATAAAAATATTTAAAAAACATAATTTAATTAAAAAGTGAAGGAAACTAAACTACCTATGTAGAATATTTACAACTTTAGGATACTTGAGTAACGATTTTTACTAACAAATGTCACGTGCCAAGGGGTTATCTCGCAGCTTCAAAAAATCATCCTGCACTTCATCAAGAATGTCTGCAACATCCAAAATTCATGAAATCGGTTTCGTAACAATGCAACTTCTTGTTCAGAGAACTCTTAAAAATAACGTCAAATTTCAAATTCAAGGGCTCCATGGTGATTATTAATTTCCTCTCTTACATTATCTACAATTCTCATCTCCATTTTGCAACATGGCAAAGTTTCCAAGATTTACTTCACTACGTTAATTTAGCGACTTTCATATGAACGCCTGAATATTACCTCTGAAGCCAATAATGTTATTTTCTTCACTGTAGCATTTACCTGACATATGAGATAAATAAGCTACTCTTTGGACCCAGGTCTCATCATTAAAGTATGTTATAAAGTCGAGTTTCCCTTTCATTTCTAAAACCTGATTCATGTCGTCTTTCAATTCGAAGGCTCAGCCAACATTTCCTTTTGACAACCAATGAACAGCATTCCCGCAAAGAAACATTTCACGAGAGCTTAAGTTTTAGTATAGTTCTTTAAACAAACGAGAATTGAAAGCAACTATATTTTATATAATTGACAAACGTCACCAAAGAGTCAAGCACTTTTTTCACAGGCTTTGAAAGAGTCTGGGTAGCAAGGACAAATTGATAAATCATGCAATGCGATCCCTTTGGTTGGAATGCAAGCTCTTTAATTTTTTACTGAAAGCCCGACCTCAATCCAGACATGGCTGATGCTTCATCCTTTTTTCATTGTAAGTCATTACTTTCAAAGAATGAACTTACCATCTCCGCGATATCTTCACTTTTCATGGTAGTTTTTAGTGTTCTACGAGATAGAAACTCGTCTTTAATGTCCTGGGAACATGAACTAACATTGGTAGCTTCTGTTGTCATTAATTTGTAAATGACTAATACATTTATACAAGATTTATATGTTGTCATATTTGTCTCTAATTTAATTTGAATGTATTATATACCCAATTTTCCTCGAGAAACGACCTGTTAATGATAAAAACCAGATGAAAATTCATTCTACAGTTTTCCAGATTACTCCAGAAATACAGACATGATTGAGAAACTTTCTCTTGTACTATCTAGCGATGGAGTGATATACTCACAGACCGCGACAAGCTAATAAAATTATTTTAACATCAAGAAAATATTAAAAAAGTTTTCGTACCTTCTGGGTCAAAGTAAACAACTGTTTCATAAACCTTCTGACAAGCAGGCGTTTTGTACATATGTTTACCAAATACTTCTCGATCTATATAACCAGTAACACCACCAGTGCAATTAAAGAATTCTCCATGGTCATCCAATCCTCCGGGACCTTAAAAAAATTATATTTCACAAAAAATCTAAATAATAAACGCATGATCCAAAAAATAACTATAGATTCTAGATGTATAAATATAAATATAAAGAAATGATGTATATAAAGTTAACAATAATATTTTTCGCTTCTTTTCTCTGTGGACTCGAGGAACTTCTCGGGAAAGAAGGGATTTTTGGGGGATTCGCAACAAAACATCACCCATTAATAGCGTGCGAATTATTCATTAAAATTTGTCCATCGCTACCGGCGAATAGTTGAGGACGAGAGGAATTTTCCGCGTTAGAATTTTCCAAGTTATTCGCGAAAGAAGTAATTTTTTGGTATTCGCAGCAAAACATCTCCCAGAGGGAAGTATCACTTCATTCATCAAGCGGGAATTAGTCGTAGAAATTTGCCGTTCGGTGAGGTAGTCGTGGAGCTCAAGGATTCACCAAAAATTATCCAAGGAATATGACATTTTCCTTTATCCCTGCGAAACACCACCTATCAAGGAGTGGCATTTGATATTTTGTACTCGTAATCGCCATAGAACCGTTCATCCAAACAAATTAGTTGTTGCGCGTTCGAATATGTGAATTATTTCCAAAGATTTTTTTTCTCTCTCTAATTACTCCCCCACATAAATGGTAGATTCGATGTCTCACTCGCGAATACACCGTTTTAATGAAGAGTTTCCAGGAATTGGTTTCTGGCCGTTGGAATTTATCGTATTCATTTTTTGGGATTTATTCGTGAATAGTGACTTATCAAGATTTTTACAAATTAATCGCGAATATATGGCGAAATCAGTTTCGACTGAATTCCACGCATTACCATTCTGTCACGGTAAATTCCTAGCAAGTTAATCGTTAAAAATTATTAGCGGAAAATTATCAACTGGACGATTTTTCGATTCAAGCAATTTGCCTTGCTAACTTTATATACATAAAAAATTGACCTTTACGGTGATTCTGTTTTAACAAATACCTTGAAAACAATTGAGTTCAAGGACTTAAAGAAAGCATATATTTTTATATCCAAGTGATGCAGTTTTCAAAATAAATTGATTTGCATTGGACCGATTTATATAAATAAGAAAAAATTGAGCAATTTGCCAAGAACTCTCAAAGTATATGTATGTATTTCTACAAACAAATTATTATAAAATAGACAAAGGCAAAGTGTAATATGTGGTTTGCAAATTGCAATTTAAGTAGTATTAAATAAAACTCAAAATCAGGGAGTGGTCAACGCTGTAGAATATACAAAAAATGAACAAAAAATATTATTATCCATAATTGAAAACCCCAATTTTTATACAGATATCTTACAAACATTTGAAATCATATAAAAGAGCTAAAAATAAAATTTAAATGCCATATTTCATTAACGAGCAAAATTTTACTGAAAACATATTTTTACATCTAGGTTTTATAAGCATTGCTGAACTACTAAACACCCACCCTCTGCTTTGATAACTATGTTTTTATTACCTAAGTATCCTTTACCACAACCAGGAACGTCGACCAAAAACGTAATACAACTGTGAATTCCTACAAGCATTGACACAAACAGCCACTGTGGCCAGGCTTGGGTAATATCCATAATACAGGAAACATTCTGAAAGAAACTATTATCAATAAAAATATAAACAAAAAAAACACAGTGAATATAATTAATCCAAAACAGGTTGTTATATGTACGTATTGCTACAATAACATAGGTCACTCTATGATCTTTTATATCCTAAGCACACTATAAAACTTCTATTTGATTGCAAAAAGTTATCATAACATTTAAAATTAGCTTCCACAGTTCAGAAATTAACACAATGAACTCATAGCTTACGTCAATTTCAACTCTTTTTGTGAATATAATCTCCAATATTCCTACAATAAAATAAGTTATTCCCAATCTTTGCAAAACTCCAGGAAAACGTAATTCCGCAACAGTCAATATATGTTTGCTTGAATTTATAACAACACCCAAAAATATAAGGATCAAGCTTCGACGTATCACTTGGACTACAAGCGTACGCCTGGGCACAGCCCTGCGGAGTTTGTTCTGCAACGATATGGTCATTGAAAGGCCCATAATCCACATGAACCTAAAAAAATCTTTATTAGATATAGACTATAAAGAAATCTAATTTAAATAGAACATAAATTTGCGAACAAATTATTTCAATGCTCTTTCAAACTCTACAAAATCTGTTCCAAGTAAGGCAGGCATAGGAAATTATTAAACATCTCTAGAGGAAATCAAATTATGAAATATCATACTATATAAAACACAGCTACCTCAACTTACCAAGGAAATACTAAATCAGCAATGGTAAGACCATTCCAAGCAGAATGTTGAAAGAACCAATATTGTCCTCCTCCATAGTTTATAAATATCATCAGCATAATACTTAATCCTCTAAAAACATCGACAGACTTAATTCTGTGAGGATGCTTCTTGATTGAAGGAGGCCTTTCGATAACAAGGGGAGCAGACCCAGTAAGATCCTTAAAAAAAAATAATAATTAACAGGAGTACCTCCTCCTAAATGATGTGATGTGTATGTAAAATAACTGGGTCCGATGTCAAGTTCCTTCTATAAATTTTTTTTTATAGATCAAATTAAGCAATGTTCCGACAACAAACAGATATTGCTTGGAGGCTACGCCTGTAATGGCCGCGTGGCAACCCTTGCATTGTTTTGATATCTGTATCTTGAAAATTTTTTGTTGCTTAATATAGTTCAGTAGAGAATCAATCTAAAACCGTTTGGCCAGCATAAGCCAAGAAAGCACCTTATGCTGTCATTGCTTAGATAGTTTACATTATACAATACCTGCGAAAAAGTCCAGTTCATATGGGAAATTTTTTATTTTCTTTTTTTTTTTGAAAAATGGTCACTAGAATAACTAACAACTGGTTAAAAAGATCTGTCAAATCGAATATACTACTATTTTAATAAGTCATTTCAAGATTCTGAATTATCGGAAATGCCGTTTTTACTGGAATACAGGAAAACTTAATTTAAAAATGTCGTTAGTCATCAAGGTTCCAAATAAGAAGTATGGGAATAAAATGTTTTAATTTTATTTATTTTCAACATTTACAAGTATGTAACACAGGGTGTCTCAAAAGAAAGTACACATTTGTTTTGCTTATTGCGTGAACGCAACTATTCCGAGCAGCGCGGGGGTATGTCAATCGGTAGCCTGGCTCTTGGGAATTTAGTAGCTATGGAGCGGACCGTGCTTTGTGCGTACGCGAGTTTTACAAAAACGGTAATTCGGCGACTGTAGCGCGTAGAAAATTCTGCAATTTTCGACATATTCGTCACTTAAATGATGCGCCAAGCGCTCGGCTTATTGGAAAATGGGTCCAGAAGTTTGAAGAGACCGGTTCAACACTAGATAAACCAAAATCCGGGCGTCCGAGGTCTTCGAGAACGGTCGAAAAGGTAGAGAGTGTTACTCAGTCTGTTCGTGACGACCCAAACGTTTCGATTCGTAAGCGTGCTGTTGCTTTAAATGTGCATAGGTCATCATTATTCCACATTTTACACAAAGATTTAAAGCTGAACCCCTATAAAATTCAGTTGATGCAATTGAAGCCTCAGGATGCTGGTCAGAGGCTTGACTTCGTAAACCAGATGACTGAACGCTTTTCAACGTTTACCAACATCTTCTTTTCGGATGAAGCCCATTTTCATCTTAATGGTCATGTAGACAAGCAAAATTGCAGCTATTGGAGTGCAAACAATCCAAAACACAAACATCAGAAACCTCTACATTCGCCGAAAGTGACTGTATGGGCTGCGATGTCGGCGCGAGGAATTATCGGCCCGTACTTTTTTTGAAGATGAAAGGGAACGCACAGTAACAGTGACTTCAGAGCGGTATGTGGAGATGTTAGACGACTTCTTCGTGCCTGAACTGCAAAATTTTCTTGGCTATAACCTAAGAACATGGTTCCAGCAAGACGGAGCAACTTCACACACGTCCAACATGTCTCTGCCACGAGTGCGTGAAATTTTTCCTGGCAAATTGATCTCAAAGAAAGGTGACATAAGTTGGCCTCCACGCAGTCCTGATTTATCACCTATGGACTTTTTCCTATGGGTTTATGTCAAATCAAAAGTTTACGCCAACAAACCGACTTCCCTGGCACAATTAAAAGAAAATATCCGCAACGAAATGGCAGACATCACGGAGAATACCTGCCGAGCCGTCATGGGCAATTTTAGTGCTCGATTAAATGAATGCCGTGAGCGCAACGGATTACATTTGGACGATATCATTTTTAAAAAATAAATTCCTAAACAATGTATTTTAATATGTAATAAACATTTCTTCAATAAAGTCCTGACTTTTTTTTAAATCGATTTTTTAAATGTGAACTTTCTTTTGAGACACCCTGTATAAAAATTTAATATTACATATTTCAATTCTTTCGAACCCAAGAAGAGATTTTTCATCAGAGTAAGTAAAGAAAACATCATATCAAAACTCTGGAAAACTACATTGCAA
Organism: Diaprepes abbreviatus; assembly: GCA_034092305.1. NCBI lineage: Eukaryota > Metazoa > Arthropoda > Insecta > Coleoptera > Curculionidae > Diaprepes > Diaprepes abbreviatus. Next base: position 10,396,925 of record JASJET010000129.1, read on the forward strand.
AAGCCATTAATCATGACATCCAAGTCGCCATTTAGAACTGTCAGCCGATTAATGCCGAATGGCTTGGATCAATTCACCAAACCATCACATTTATCAATTGAATAACAACTTGTAAAACTAAGATTAGAATTATTGCTGTTTATTATAAAATTATACAGAGATAAGCCTAAAACCGAAACAATCAGTGAACTTTCATTCAAAGTTTCAGTTGCAGAATCAATATTTGTAGGTAAAAAACCAGAGCAGTCGTCATAAACACACCATGCAAAAAATTTTAACACTAATAATTAGCACACTTAAGAACATATCATAAGCACATACCATCAAGCAGTACAGTTTTAAGGCGTCTTACGTTTTGGAAGAATATAGTAACATCCGAGATTCTTGTGAATAATAAAGGGATTACTCATATTTATTAATGATCTATCTCTGCCACTCTTACCAACACATCGTTAAATGTTCAAAAAAACACCCTTTTTTGGTATACTTTTCTTCTACAATTGAATTCTCAACATACATTTTATCTGAGAAAGATAACATTTATCCACTTTTTTTGTACAGAAAATGATAAAAATAAGTCTCCCGTCAGTGGCGTAATTAACGACCCTGCAGACCTGGCGGTGCGGAGGGGGGGTCGCAGCCAATCCAAGAGCGCCCTCAAGATCTTTGATGAAAATAAATAAACACGAAGGATCAAGACGGGTGCAAAATAGCAGGGCGCCTTCAAAAACCTGCGAGGGAGGGGACTGTATGTACTCTGAGTTACACTACAATCTCCTGTTAGTTTCTTAAGAGTATTGGAAAAAGTGGAACTTTGTTTGATATGAATGAAAAAATAAAAACTTTCCCACTTGAAATTTTAAGTCAATAGCAAGTGTACTTTTACAAATTATTTCAACCATAGTTATTTGTCATGCAGAAAATAATGCTGGGGACGGGTCATAAATAAAGATAAAAAAAAGTATTTCATATAGACTTTTTCACGAGCACTTCGACTTTAGACTTATCTGCATTCCTACTTTAATCCTTTATATCTCAATAAAAAAATTAGTTCAGAATATACATTTACCTGCAATATTATTACATACATATGTTTGGAAAATTTATTTTTAATGTATGTTGAACTTTTAGGACGTACATGTATACTTTTTTCTTAAAACTAGATAAACTGACACTTAACAAGGGTAGTAAATTATGTTTACAAAAGCATACTTAAAGCAGCAGAGTAAATTTTAATTCTGCGAACTTAATCTACTTCTTAGGTACATACAAATTAGAAGGTACCATTCCATACCTTCGGGGCATACAAATCTAGTTTTATTAGGACATTTTTCTATAGGAACTAAAATTTAAAATTAAACTTTTATCAATTTGTTCAGCATCTAATCTTATCTATTTAAAAATAATTTTTTTGGTAAAAATTTATAAAGAGTATCTGTAAGAAAAATTAGAAAATTACACAATTTTCTATAAATATTCGCCCCTGCTCTAAGGTTACCAGTAGTAGGTTTTAACTGACAAATGAAACAATAAATCAAACAAGTTCTGAACCTTAAAAATACAAGGATAAAAAAATTATTTTTTCGAATACTAAACCGGTAAAAATAAAAATTTTTGTTTATTTTCAAGAAATAACTATTCCAAGGCTGTATCTCTGAATGTTGTATCCTTAATATTCCTATATAAGCATTTGTTTTTTGACACATCTAATACAAAATTGGGGAAAACTAAACTAACCAACAAGAAATCTTAAACCTTCTTAGTGAATCTGTCTGTTAAAATTTTTATTTTCAAAGAATTAATTTTACACCGTAAGGGCATGAAAGCACAACTCTGAAGTGTCAAATGTTTCTTACCTTCGAAAAATTATCTACATTGCTTTTAGTGGTTACTTCAGACAGTATTTTAGGTATCTTTGTGCCCCTTTTGCGTAATGTTCCCAAATTTTTTGTTTTTAATGGTAAAGGACAGCTGTGATTATATTTTCCAAAACTAGTATCTACCTATTACATAAAGTTTGATCTGAGAGACACAAAATATTTTTATATATTCATTTCTTTTATTTATTCCAAAAAAAGCATTGAATAAAATAATAATCATGGATGAATTATCATATTATACACAATTATAAGCCCTTACATTTTTATAGTGTACTAAATAACTTTATGAATTTTTTAATATAAAAGGTGTAGTCTCTGATACATTTTTATGATTCTTGAAACATTTTAAAGATATATTCTTAAAAAACATTAAAATTATCTAAATATTACAAACACGCCTTTAAAATATTCAGCCACAATATATTTTAACGTATCATTATAAAAAAAAAAACATTATCATTAAAATATTCAAAAGCAAACTGCTTTTTAAAATTTTTGATATTTAATATCTATCTAGGCAATTGTGTAATTCAAACTTATATTTGGAGAAAAACATTGCCAGAAATGACAAAAAAATATTTTATTAACTATGATTTTATCAAATGTATTAAAATAAACAAATTTATAGAAATTATCTAAAACATGTGATTTAATGACTCATCATTGGTGATGATTCAGTATTGTTTTTAACTGAACTAAAAATTTACACATGGGAAACCCAAAAAAACACTATATCTGAGTATGGTATAATTAAAGAATGGTAAATACACAAGGTATTTTAAAAATGGGGTGGGAAACTTGAATCGAACTGCAATTTTATTTATTTATTTTTTTCAGGGGACAGAAACATAATCAAAACAGTCTTCTAAACGTTTTGTAAAGAATGATTTATAGTTACTTATTAATTAAAATTTACCTCCTCAAGTTCACTACTCCAAGCAAGCAGTTGCCTCAATCTTCCACTGTTTTTGTAGATACATTTAACCATATACCAAAGCGTTCCAAAGCAAAATAATACCACAAATGCCATAAGAATAGCTAAAAAAACAAAAACATAACATATTGTCGATATGTATGCGAGAACTATATAGGAGAAATGGTAAAGTAATCTCCAAAATCTGACACACTCATTGAAGATAAGAATCTTCAGTTACAGAACAAATTGTTTAAGAAATATTTTAATAGTAATAAAAAGAGTTTTTTTAAAATACCTAATCTTTTACAAACTTACCCAAATAAGCATCATCAGCAGGTTCCTTGATATAAATGGGTGGACATTTTGTTGTGATATTCCATCCATATCGATAATGTTCGTACAAAAGCTGAGAAAATCTTAAAAAAGAAATATTTAATAGCTCTCAAAATTTTGTACGCTTAGGAAGAAATGCTAGTCCAACAATTACATAAAATTTATAGGCTCTGATGTTGCATGTAAACCATTTGAAATAAATATATGTGATCAAACTGTTGGCTATGTTTTTAATGGTATTATTTAGTAATAAGGTGCTTACCTGCATGAATTATTGCTATCATGTTCCCAATAAAGTGTCAATGGTGATCGCGTATTAACTAACAAAGATGTATTTTCATTGGGTTGCAAAGTTGTTAAATTTTGAAAATCACATTTATGACATTGTTCATACTGACCAAAAACAGACACGGTCCAGTTATTAGAGAGTTGATTAGAGATATCTACACACGCTTCGTCATAGTTTAGAGTCAAAATTTTTTGCAAACACTTATTTTTATTTCGGAAAAGCATTGTAATCGTTGCTTTTTATTGCGTTTCTAGTATAAAAATAGACTATTGTGGTTTAGCCATAACCATAACCCGTGTCCTAATTTTAATTTGTAACCACACAGTTATCTTACAAGTACTAAAGAAGCACAGGCTGATAATACACAAATTAAATACTATAATGTATAAATTTTGAAGAACAAAAGCTTATAACTTTCTTGGTGATAAGCAATTTTATTTTGACAATTGGGTAGGTGACACATAGACTTGAAATGAATTGAAAATTCTCGTGTGTTTGGGGGGTGGTCAACACGAGTATATGATACTCATTATGAGTAAAACAAGAAAAGAGAAATTTTGTTTGCATTGTGGAGTGTCTCAGCTTGTTTCAGAAATTTGTTTTTATGCACAAACACACATGACCTTACTAGTTCAGTGCATTTTGCGCCTTTTATGTTGGTAGAATTACTTTTGCAGCCGCTTTTTTGACTTATGACAGCGTCACCGGTTCCATTTTGACAGCGACAGAAAAAAGTTTCAACGTTCAGCTTTTATGCCTTGGTGTTTTTGTCGATTTTTAGCGATTTTAATTACCATTCTCAAGGAATTCAAGCTTATTTTAGTTTTTAATGAGAAAACAGCATCATAGTAGTGGGGTAAGTTCGTAAATCCCGTCTCGTCCGGCATAATAATGGCAAGTTTTCAGGGCAAAATGGACATGAAAACCGATTTGGATCTCAGCGGTAAATTAATAATTAAAGTTCAATTTGGAGATGATATCCGGAGGATTCCTATTCACAACGAAGCCATTACTTATGATGAATTAGTTTTAATGATGCAGCGAGTATTTAGGGGTAAATTAACAGCCAATGATGATATTACCCTCAAATATAAAGATGAAGGTATGTTTTTCTGATATTCTCATTAACATATTTCCATTTTTATGATCGCTTCGTTAAAGACCAGTGTCTGCTTAACTCATTAAATATGTAATTATAATTAACATCTATTTATAAATTTATAAGGCCATAACATCTAGATAAAGCTTTAAATATTGCTAAGTAATAAGATCTAAAAAAGTTTCTCAAGTAGAAAAAAATTAAATATGGACAGGAACTTTCGTATAATAACACAAAATAATTAAAAAGTTTATAAAACTCACTGGACTTGAAATTTCCTTTTGTACTCGACCTGATAGTCGAGAAACTATGATATCAAAAACTATTGTATTGTCTTAAATTTTTTATAGACTCTGATCATAACAAGGAAATGTATTGAACTCTATGTTATGCGACATATATATATATTTCACCCTAGATATATGCTATGGTTTATCCAAAATTTGTTTCCTTGGAATAATATATCAATCATGAGAGAATAAATCATACATATTTTATTTTTAATTGTTTATGCAGATTTATTTATTGCACGACAACGAATTAATTTAAAAGAAAACTTGGTCTGCACAATATCAAAAAAAAATTATATTTTGATTATGAAGCATGCTGTTATGCTTATAAATGAAGTAGTTAGAAATAAACAACTTACAAATCTACTAGTAAATATTATAAAATGCTTGTAATTTTGAACACTGAAATCTATATTTGAATTAAATGTAGTTTATGTATTTTGTTACAGATGGTGATTTAGTAACAATTTTCGACAGCACAGATCTGTCATTTGCAATCCAGTGTAGTAGGATATTGAAACTTCAGGTGTTGTTAAACTCTGAGGTTAAACATGAAGTAGAAACTGTGTCACAGACTGAAGTAGCAAATTTGAAAAAACAAATTAGGACTATTCGTGATCAAGTTAATAAATTATTGGATTTCTTGGATAATGTTAAGACTGTTAAATCTGCTCCAATACAAGGTATCTTTTAAAGTTTCCTTTTTTTCAACAAATATGAAAATGGAAGTTGCATTTTTTTTTTGTTTTAGATTCCTCTGAATCTAATTTGGATACAAACACCTCAAGCAATACCTTAAATAAAGTTAATTCTAGTGAATTTGACCCTCTTCAAGAAAAGAGTCAGAAGAATGGTACTGAAGAACAAAAGGAATCTTCAAAACCTTCCACACCACAGGTACAACTTTGTGCTATAAAAAAAATTATAGTAAAAACTTTATTTTATTGAATGTTTCCTCTTTTACATCATCATCTTGTTATGCTAACCTAAACTCAGCTCACTAGTAAGAAACAGTGAATTATCTGTTCGATTTTTATTTTAATTTTTAAATTTTTATATATTCATTTTGAAAACTGAAAAACCAAATCATAACATGATATACAAATGAAATCACTGAAAAAAATCTATTAAAATAGAGTAAATTACAAAATAAAAACTCTTGTCAAATTAAAAAAAAAAAGATATATTGCAGCTCCAAACCGCTGTGTTTACTGATGATTCAAATGATAAATATTATAACCAGCTTGTAATAATGTTTTGACAACATTTTTTTTAATGCAAAAGTTCATTCTAAAAGTTATAACTTTTAAAAATGGACTTTATTGTACAGAAGAGCTTAACTACTGTGCGTTTGCACGTTTATGTAAATATTACGATATTCGCAATATTTATAATGTGTATTATCTTTTTTATAACTAGTTGTAAAAACTAAATTTGTACTATTATGTACATTTTATGCATTTTACATGAACAATACTTACTCCCCTAAAAATTTCCTGTTTAACAACATATCTTAGGGATATTGGTAGAACACAATTTTTAAACCACAAATCATCAGGCATAAATTTCATTTCTATTACTCGGTTATTCATATTTTAATTTTTAATTTATTTAATATTTAAAATATGATCATAAACATTTTGTAATTTACATTTTTCTTTTGGATTTAGTACTTACTGACGCCATTATTGACATTTGACATTCTTTGTAAACTTATTTATTATGAAAAAGTAAGATTAGATTGCCTCTTAGATAAACATAAACAGTAAAAACACAGTGTTTTCAAATCACACACTAATTATGACCAGCTAATTTAAATGAGTCAAATCAAGTGTCATATTTAATTATTTTTTTTTTATAATATTTTCTTTTAAATTCTACCATTTTTTATTAGCATTTTAATTGGCTACTACACTTCATTTGACTCATGTGCAGCTAATGGATCTTCTTAACTTATTTAATATATAGTCTTTATTTTTAAAGAATTAACACTTGCTATGCAAGTAACCTATGCAATTTAACATATTCAAAAATTATTTTGTACTCATTAGTAGATAATTATCATCTGAAGTACTTTTTTCTTTCAGATAAGTAATGAAGGTTCAAATTCAAGGCCCCAATCAGCCTCAATGCTCCCTCAAACAGGGGGACCACAGCAACAATCTGTTCCGACTTCAGCAGCAGCAGCGAATGCTCATATGAGCGATTATTTTGCCCGAGGTTCCCTGGGTATGCAGTACCCAGGGCTTTCGGGGTATCCCCAGCAGTACAATTTTCCGTCAACTGGGTATGTTGTATGTATTCTCGTTTTTAATTTAATGTAGTATTGTTGGTGTTGCATGGCATGGTTCAGTGAAGGTTGGTTTTGGTTTTTTAAGGATATGTTGAAAAAGAAATATTTTTTTACTATTATTATTTCACTGCATGCTTTTTTTACACTGTTGCAGAGCTAAACAGTGCTGAAGGGCTTGAAAGCCTCTTTGAAATAAATTTGTAATTTTCCCGTGTTTAAATTACAATGCTCTCAATTTTTTTTTGAAAATATTCCAAGACCTCTAGAATGAGATTTTTAATTCTCAACTACAAATTCGGGGAACTTGAAAAACACTTTTTTATGCTTTGAGAACTTTAAAAGAGTTTGCAAGAATTTTTAATGAGCTCTTCCCAGAAATGCTTTCTAGACAAGTAATAGATATCATTTCTTTTATAAAAATATATTAATTGGCTGTTGGAAAAAAAAACTCATGCTTGAATCTTCCTGTTTAGCGCTCTGAATAGTTTCAGTTTTTATAACCAAATTTAAACATTAGTTTTATTAGTTTTCTGTTACTGGGATTATGAAATACTTGAAACTTATGGTTTATATTAAATGAATAAGGTCCTTGTAGTCAGGCAGCTCAGTGGGTTTTCATAGCCGATGAAGACACATGACTCCATCAAAATTTGTTATATGTATTTCTACTCGTAATTTGTTATAAACAAAAAAATGTTTTTTTTTTTGTAAAATAAATACTTGGAGTCAGAACTACAAGCTGGGATTAATTGCAGTGCGGAAATTTAATGTTTTTATAGCTTTTTAGAGTTATAAACAAATGGCGTGGCATCAGTTATAACTTACGCGCCGTCGTGTATGAAGGGAATTGGAAATCTACTTAGAGACGTTCACCTAGTACACCTAATCCATTATAGTTTTCACTGATTGTCGCATTATAACTTTAAACACATTTTAATATATATGTACATATTATTATTTATTACGTTTTCAAACTAAATGGCTTCGCACTTCCTCCAGGAAATACTGACCAGGTATACAAAGATACTAAAAGTATGAAACTCTGTGGGAAGCCTTTCCATGTTATCAGGTCCTAGGTGACGTGGTCTGCTGCATTTCCTACAAACTTTCTGATGGTTTGCGCTGTTACAAGGAGAACTGCTTTCTGAATCGGCTTGTACAGATGCTCACTAAGGCCCAGTCCCTTGATGTTCTGCAGGAGGTTCTTTGGTATCATTCCAGTTGTTGATATAATTATGGGAATCGTTTGCACGCTGTTCATTGCCCATTGTCTTCGGATTTGCACCTCCAGCTCTCTGTATTTAACGATCTTCTCGTTTTATTTTGGCGTTGGGTTATTGTTGTTAGGTACAGCAGTGTCGATTAGTGTAGTTCACCTAGAAATTTTATCTGTTAGTATAATATCTGATCTATTTTGAGCAATTGTCTGATCCATCAGAACCGTTTAGTCCCAATATAACTCGAACTGGTTGTTTTCAAGAATAGGCTCCGGATTGTATTTGTAATAAGGCACTTTTCCTACCTGCAATAGGTTTAACTTATCTGCTAACTCTTGGTGGAGTATCTTAGCGGCTGATTCGTGTCTTTCCTTATACTGCTAGATTATCTCTGGTCTCGGATATCTAACAAGAAGCCCTCCGTTTCCGAAAACTTCTGTTCTGAAATCAACCAGTAGTTCGACACTGAGTTGTCGACATTGTCATGATTGACCCCGTTTGGATGCCGTCCATGAAGTGGTTCCTATAGCTAGGTTTGTAACTTCTCTTTGTCTGTTTGATGGTGAGAAGCAATATCCTGTTCCCTCAGCTGTAGCGGCGTTGAGTCGTCTGCCTCGCCTATTGCTCGATGTAGTATGGAAGAGTCCGCTAACGTGTGGAAATAAGAACGTAAGTTTATTATTTGTTGGTCGAGCTGTTTACTAATATTCACCAATCCTCTTCCTCCTTGATGTCTTGGAAGAATTGTACGTTCAATAACACTCCGAAGGTAATGTTTTTGTGCTTTTGTTAGGAGTGTTCTTATTTTTCTTTGAAGTTTTTGGATGTCCGTTCTGCTCCATTTTACCATTCCAAAAGAGTAGCTAAGGGCAGAGCAAGCGTACGTGTTGAGCACCTTAAACAAATATCTACTATTTAAGTTAGTTCATAATACCCGCCTTACCCTCCTGACTAATTCGGTTGTCATAGTGCGATTGTCAATTCTTTTAGCCTGTTTCATACCTAGGTATTTGTATGTTTGTTCTGATTCCATTGCAGCTATAGTTTCACCGTTCTGCATTTCAAATGCTCCTGGTTGTATCTTTTCTTTAACGATGTTCAATATACCGCACTTTTTAAGTCCAAATTGCATTCCGATATTCCCGGAAAAAACCTCTACAATTTTAAGCATTTGTTCTAGCTGGTTTCTGGTAGCAGCCATCAGTTAAGATCATCCATGTATAGAAGATGATTTACTGATGTTATTCATTAATTATAAGCATCCAATCATAAAATAAACAATACAATAGCATAAGGAATGAAACTATTGTTTCATGTGTTGGTGCGCTGCTTCAGTTTTTTAATTTTAATACTTTACGTATATTTTCTTTCATATGATATAAAGAATTGTGCGTGATACTTGATTTTAAAAGTTAATAAACTTTCTGGTGAAAAAGTTAACTCAGTTTTGTTGTAAATGTGATCTTTACATAATCGGGAAGCTGCATGTGATTTTTCAGCATGTGGCCATGATTCCATTTGATGTAGTTGAGAATTTTCTTTGTACGCTGTTTAATCGCAAATAATACATTTGTTAGTATCTTATCACATAATTATTAGAGCGTCTCGTTGATAACTTTTTTACATTGCTCAATATTATCTTTACTTAGAACACTATTTTCCCTTTTTAGATTTATATTTTTAACTTTTAAACTATCCAAGGTTTTTTTATGTATATTTTTTATAACGGTCATGGGTAATATAGAAGAAATATACCAAGAATTCCTATCCTGTGCTATAATTTTGACGCTCCTAAATGGTACGAAAACTGGTACACCATCTCATTCATAAAAAGCAATTTACAATATTGTCAATGATTAGATATCAGTATTTTAATGTGATATATATGCTTTTGTTAGAAACAAGTATAAAAGATTTAAATTTTCGGATTTACGTTGAAAGCGTGGCAATTCTGCATATCCCTTCCTACCGACTAAGAGGGGTATGCTCCACCTTTTTATCGATTTAAATGTAAGGTTGCCGCAGCCTAGCGAAGTTTTACTGAAAGGTTTGATCATTACAATGTTCCCTTTGTAAACTTAAAGAAATATAATAAATCAAGGGATAAAAAAACTTGTACCCGTAGTTTAGATCAACTATCCAATACGGCAACACTGCATATACATCATTCCTTGCCGTTTTACTACTTATAGTAGAGTTTTAATACTTAGCTCTTCCAATCCTTCCATAAGAATGAGCCGTCTTAGTATAATTCGTCAGTGGCAATATGGTACTTGAACAAATCTAAAAATTACATATCGCATTCAATAATCACATCTTTATATTGAATTAGTGTTTTTTTAAAGATGTTTGAAACTTAATAAAACATCTAGAATTATATGCATAAAGTTTGTTATAAAGTAATTTTACCTTCTTTAGCTGTTACATCCAGCGACAAAACACATTGTCGCTATGCAAATCAGCATCGTCGCTTATTCGACACCTACGTTGGTCAGTACCCGTTAAATTTAAGCCTTTTTTATGTTCATGACAAACAATGCACAAATCAGTGTTAAAAAAAAATAATCATTTTCGGATTTAATCATTTTGCTACTTTGCACAATACGCGTGAACGAAAGTACAGGTAGTAGCGTCATCAACAAGTTACAAACTGATTAGTTCTTAGCTCACAAAGACATTAATGCCATCATAATTATTCTAATTACTAAATCTTGGCTTAAAAATACCGCCGGAGATTGTAATTACTATGAACAGACATCAATCTGCCCGCTCTCAAACTAAACGTTGGTGGAGCCTTGTCTCTTCTTTGGCTATTAAAACCCACTGGGCTTCTAGACTATTGGTATAAAATGGGTAAGTTAAAGTAATATACAAGTTATTTCAAAAACATATGCTCCCACTTAAGTAGAGATTGCTGCCCTAGAAACAGAAGAACTAGTTGTCAAATAAGTCCCTTCATGCTTTGCTGTTACGATATAGGGTGTATTAAAATTTTGTTCTGTCTTGATTTTCAGTCGACTAACTTTAACAATCTTACCATATATGTTATCATGTAAATCTTGATTTAGAAACAAAATAATTTGAACACTTTGTATATCACGTTTTTGGAAATACCCTGTATTTTGCTAGGCTTATAATAAGTGTTCATAAAAAGTTAGATAACGTGATATAAATTTAAAGCTGCCTGGTATCGTTTTACAGAGCTAGTTTTATTACAAATATAAATTTTTTGAAGCAATTAATTTATTTAATTTATTGCTTTGAAACGTGTTTATGAACTTTTGACAATTTATTTATGCAGTGGCGTAGCGTAGATTCCTGCCACTCGGAACATGCAAAAACTGTTGCCCCCTCCATTTTACATTAAGAGATAATATGATTATTGTGAAGAGAAAGTTTTCTAGATCGAAGAAAATTTGAGTTGCAAATTTGAGAACTTTCATAAGAAACATTTTTCTCAAAAAATTAAAAATCAAAAATCAACACCAAGAAATAATTTTTCAAAATTCGCACTCCAAAAGGGTGAAAGGGGGTAAATTGTCATTTAATAAATTTATCTATATCTTTTGATCTAAATAGTAACAATGAAAGGATGCATTCTTGTATCGTCTTTCGATTCGATTTTCAATTTTCAGTTAAGCAGTTTGTAGCCAGTATAGATTTGCAATAAAGTGTAAGTCTTTGATAACGACGCCCTTTGTTTTAACACGTTGATCATTCTTCCGTATTGTACAAGGCCTTGTTTAAGTCCACAAAACATAGGAAGACACCATTGTTAACATCTCCTCATCTTTGTACCAGCATCTGGAAGATTGCCTCTCTGGTGCTTAATCCCTCATGAAAACTGAACTATCTGCTATGCATTCTTCAATTATCTTTGGTATAAATTTTTCAGAAATAATCTCATCAGATGTATGTTATGATGGAAAGGGAACAACATTGATTTTAAACAGTCATATGGAATAAAACCAATGTCATAGCTAGTTGCATTAGACAGTTGATTTAATAATTGGATTTACTGTTTACTGTAACTTTTTTTCTCTTTGCCAATAATATGACCTTCTCTGTTTCACTTGTTATTGGTGATGCCGTTATTTTTTCTTACACTTCATATACATTGTTACTTGTTATCTGCAATTAGCTCCTCAATATATTCCCTCCATCTTCTGTATCTAGAATTAAATGCCCATTTTTATTTTTTATGTTGTTATTATGTTTCTTAGATTTTAGCCATACGGATTCTTTATTTTTTTATTTTTATGAAAGGAGTCTTGTCTTGTGTCACAACCCTCAATGTCCGGTACTCCCATGAAAAATATTGATTATTAGCAGTCTTTATTTTCATTCTTATTTCAGCAATGAATTTTTCTACCACAGCTCTCATCTCCTTTAATTTTCAATGATCTCTTTTCCTCCATAATTTTTAGAATATCATCTACAAAATTATAAAGCATATTTTTAAAAGGAAATGTGAAAATCATTGTAAGTTTCTGTGCAACATAAATTGAAGTAGATAAGAGCAATATTGGGCTGCTACTAAAATCCTCAAGAAGTACCCAGTTTTGATCCGGCATAATTTTTCCTAAAATACTTAAAATATTCCTGGAAATCAATTTTAAACATAATTTCACATCCTAATAGTCTGACGGTCTAATTTATGTGATATAACCTTCGTACGGATAACGTTTCAGTGAATGATTGGTGCGTTGCTGGTTACATAAAAAAATAATTACACACATTTTTATGCAAAGTTGATGTGCATTAATTTTAATACTAAAGAAAACTTCAATAAAGAACAGTTTCAAAATTATATGCTTCAAATTGCACCTGTTATTAAGTAATTTCTCACCCCTTTTAGGGAATATTTTGAAACTCTAAAAATTTGTACATAACTTTTTTCAACATTTCTGACTGCTATCCAAATCTTGTAAATCTTATAAAAATATACATAGAAGTTCATCCAAGGATTACGAAAGAAATAATAAATCTAAGAGAGATAAGTCCAGGTAGAGAAATATTTACACAAGTAGGAGGTTATTTTTTTTAATGGATTTAAGGATGGTTCGATAAGTTCTCGGCCTGAAGCAGAGAGCGCGCTAGTAGGATCAAATTACTATAATATTTTGTAAGCATTAACCTTAAAATGACGCCATGCAAAGTTTCAGATGTTTGCGTTCAGTTACTTGTTTGTGGCGATAGAGTGAACACATAAGGTTCGATATTTTGTGAAAGATGGATAAAATTGAAGTTCGAGCGGTGATAAAGTACTTTGTTTTAAAGGGCTTAACTCCTACGGACATTAAAAATGAGTTACGATTCTATTTTAAAGGATTCTTCTCCTTCGTTTTCAACAGTAAAAAAATGGGCTGATGAATTTAATCGTGATCGTACATCAATTCAAGATGATGAGCGCTCGGGACGCCCAAAAACCGCTACAACTGACGAAGTTGTCACAAAAATTTACAATGTCTTCATAACCGCCGACTGAAAGTAGCAAGGTATAGCAAACATCTCAATAGGTCGTGCCCGCTACATTTTACATAATGTTCTTTGCATGAAAAAGCTTTCTGCGCGATGGGTGCCGCGTTTGTTAACAGTCGACCAAAAACGCCTTCAAATGAACACTTCGCAAGAGTGTTTAGACTTATTCAGACGCAATCCTGCTGAGTTTCTTCGACGTTTTATAACCGTAGATGAAACATGGATTCACCATTATATGCCAGAGATAAAGCAGCAGTCTAAACAGTGGGTGGCGCAGGTGAAAGTGCGCCAAAAAAAAGTGCTATTTTATCAGCATAACGCGCCTGCCCACAAATCCATGGTTGTTGCTGCAAAACTCCATGACCTACGTTTCGAAGTGCTTCCACATGCGCCATATTCGCCGGATCTGGCTCCCAGCGATTACTTTCTCTTCCTAAACTTGAAAAAATGGCTCGTTGGACGAAAATTCCCTTCAAATAACGAGGTCAGAGCAGCGACAACCGCTTATTTTGCAGAGTTGGACAAACTCCGTTATACTACGGGTATTAAAATGTTAGAACATCGTTGGTCTAAATGTATTGAAGTAGAAGGGGACTATGTTGAAAAATAAATAAAAACATTTTCAAAAATCTTTTTTCTTTATCAGGTCGAGAACTTACCGAACCATCCTCGTATGGTCGGTCGTCGCACCTTTTTCGTCCATATATAATTTTGGTTTCAGGTCGTCTTAATGAGCTTAGTTCGAATGTTAATATCTATGGCATTTTGAATGACATTACTATCTTCAAGTGTAGCATGTATAACAATAATAAAACTTACCTAGTTTTAAAATAAGTTATATAATTTAATTCTCATATTATTACAATTATTAGCAATATGTCAACAGCGCATGATTTGTCTCGGACGGTAAGTGACCAAGTCATTAATGCTTAAATTCCAACAGTAAGTCAATACTGCCTGCCACCTCATTTCGGGGTATCTGTGTACTTTTTGTATTTCCCTAAAATAGGGGATAAGTAGTTTTTTTTTTTATTGTTTTAGTGTCGTAGGGTATGGGTAGCTTATAAGCCTCATCTAGTAAGTATATCGACGAAGGAGGTGAGGCAGCAGACGAAATTAAATCACCATTATATATATATATATATATATATATATATATATATATATATATATATATATATATATATATATATATATATATATATATATATGTATCCGCTTTCACGGATTCCTCCATTTGAGATGCAATAGCAGTGGATATATCCACATTATGCCGTTGTAGTGCTGAAATCACATTCAGCAAACGTACAACTATATGCAGCTCCGCGTATGGATGAAGTAAAATGCGAACAGTAAATGCAAACTTCTCTCCATCATATCCTTTCTCTGTTAGAGGTTGCACAGTTAGAATAAATTGTTATAAAGCGCAATTTATCCTATTCCACCACCATCGAGATGATGGCCTACCTGTACCACCATACCGAGAAGAAAGTCAAAACTTACCCTCCCCGCCACAGTGATACGGCAGAGGTACATGTTTCGTCTCTACTAGACTCATCAGGGTACCGACATGCACCTGGCTGTGCAAAGGACAGATCGGAAAGAAGCATGCAAATACTGAACGCGGCTTCGCCGACCTCCCCGGATGGCGTATATATATTTATGCGGCTTTTACGGATTCCTCCATTTGAGATGCGATTCTTCTTCATGTGCCCTGTCCGTTGCGAACGTTGGCTATTATCATGGCAATCTTGATTTTGTTTGCGACGCTCCTGAACAGTTCGGCGGATGTTAGTCCAAACCATTGACGTAAGTTTCGGAGCCATGAGTGTCTTCTTCTTCCGGGTCCGCGTTTGCTATCTATCTTTCCTTGGAGTATTAGCTGAAGGAGACGGTATTTGTTATGCCTCATTACATGACCAAGATATTCTAGCTTCCTCCTCTTGATCGTCGGTATAATTTCCTTTTCTTTCCGTATACGGCGAACTATCTCCACGTTGGTGATGTGTTCAGTCCAGGATATTTTCAGGATACGTCGATACACCCACATTTCAAACGCTTCCAGCCTCTTCAATAGAGTTTCCGTCACTGTCCATGCTTCCGCGCCATACAGCAAGACAGGAAATACGTAGCATTTAGCAAGTCTTACTTTTAATGGAAGAGATATGTCACCATTCATGAACAAACTTCTCATTCTGTTAAAGGTCGCTCTGGCTTTTTCAATTCTAGATCGTATTTCGGTGGTTTGGTCCCATCTTGTGTTAACAACTGTGCCGAGTTATATATATGAGTCGACATGCGCTATTATTTTATTATCTATTATCAATTGTCTGGCTGGTTGTTGATTTTTGCTAATTAGCATCCATTTTGTTTTATTTATATTTAGATCGAGTCCTTTTTCCTTGCTAGCTTTCTGGACCTTTTCCATGAGACATTGTAACTCATCTATGCTGTTGGCAAGTATAACTGTATCATCAGCGTATCTTATGTTATTTATTATCTCTCCATTTACTTTGATGCCTACGTCAGTTTCTTCCAGTGCTTTTCTAAAAATTTGTTCTGAATAGATATTGAAAAGTAGAGGAGACAGGATACATCCTTGTCGTACGCCTTTCTTAATTTGGACGTTTTCAGTGAGCATATTGCCTATTTTCACCCTAGCCGTTTGTCCCCAATAGAGATTTGCCACAATTCGGATGTCCTTGTAGTCAACACCTATGTTTTGGAGCGTTTGTAATACTTGGTCATGTCTCACATTGTCAAATGCTTTAGAGTAGTCGATAAAGCACATGTAGACATCCTTATTCATATCTCTGCACCGCTGTAATAGTACTTGCAGGCAAAATATAGCCTCTCTTGTGCCGAGAGCATTTCGGAACCCAAATTGTGACTAGCTTATGTTTTCTTCGCATTTATTGTATATTCTGTTGTATATGACTTTGGTCAGGACTTTGGTAATATGGTTAATTAGACTTATCAGCCTGTGTTGATCACAAAGTTTGGTGTACGGCTTTTTAGGTATGGCAATGAAGGTTGATTGGAGCCAGTTTTCCGGAATTTCGCCGCTGTCATATATGTTGTTTAAAAGTGAAGTCAGAGTATCCAAGAATTGAGATGCGATAGCAGTGGATATATCCACATTATGCCGTTGTAGTGCTGAAATCACATTCAGCAAAAGTACAACTATATGCAGCTCCGCGTATGGATGTCCTTTGCACAGCCAGGTGCATGTCGGTACCCTGATGAGTCTAGGATAAATTGCGCTTTATAACAATTTATTCTAACTGTGCAACCTCTAACAGAGAAAGGATATGATGGAGAGAAGTTTGCATTTACTGTTCGCATTTTACTTTATATATATATATATATATATATATATATATATATATATATATATATATATATATATATATATATGTATATATATATATATATATATATATATATATATATATATATATATATATATAAATGGTAACTTGTTTTTCTATTTTAAGTTCATATACTTTTGTATTTGCTTAATTATTTTATTATTTGTTCAATATTTCATTGTATGTTTCTGTTCATGCGTGTGCTACTAGGAATTTTTTATATTATACTTATGTATTGATTTTTTTCCTTTGTAAATGGCTGGTCCGTCAATAAACATTTATATATTATATTATATGTCAAACAAAAAATCCCCTAGTCACAGTGTACCTCTCAGTTCTTTTCAAAGCACCGTTGAATGCTGTTAAAAGAGCTCCAAGTATCTTAACAGACTTGATGTTTTTTTTAAACAGTATTTATAGTATTTACTGTGCAAAATAATTGGTAATTCTAATTAGTTCTTTGTAGTTAAAAGTACTTTAGGAAAGTGGTATTTTAGACCTTTTGCTAAGGGTTTTGTTCAGTTCTTATTACGTAGTAACAAATATAATATTTCCAGCCGATACGTTCCCCAAGTGATGGACAGTTCCCAAGTTCCAAGTTCAAACGCGTTTACAAGCCCACCCCAAGGTAGCATACCGTACCCCACACAACAACAATACGGCCACCCTCCGGGCAGCGTGGTCTATCCGTCGGCAGCCGCGCAGGGCAACCCTTACTCTAAGGCTTTTTCGCAACCCAATCCACAGCAGCATGGGTACATGCCTCCTCGTCAATAAGGTTCTTTTCAGCCGTCTTGGAAATGTTTAAAGTAATTTTGTACACTAGTAATAATTTGAGATTATTCTTACTATTTTCTTTAGTTAAGATAAGAGTGTTCACAATATTAATTTAAATATATAGGAAATTTTTATAGTTGAGACTTTTTTTGGGGAAGTTATAATATTCACTAAAATTATTTACTTTGTCAAATGAAGTCTTTAAAGATTCACATTCATGTAGAACTTCAATACTATGAACTTTACTTGGTAATGTTTGATTTTACTATTATTTTAGCGAATATTTTAACTTAATATAACGACTTTAAGGAGTTATTATATGTTTAAAGATAATTGTTCAGATTTTTGAACATCTTGGTTCATGATTTGTTGCCTAAAAACTATCCCAGATTTACATGTCTTTTAAAATTACTTTCGACAAAGTCATTTAGAAAAGTTTTTATGCAACAGATTCTTCAACTTTTGTTCCTCTATTCCCAATCTCTGTCTCTTTTGAGTTACTTGTTTTAAGGAATTGTGTAGTTTTATTTATATATACTTTCTTTTTATCATAATGTTTTTTTATTATTTTAAAACTAAAAACCAAGAGTTTGCTTGGGGATAAAATTCGCTAATTTAGTTGTTTCGTATTGTGGTTATTTTAAAATTCATCCAAGATCGATATTATTGATTTTTTTTTGGAAAATTTAAAGATCGTTTTTTGCTTCCTAGGGCAAAAATTAGATGTTAAGCTCGGACAGGCTATACGTGCTTTGATATTACATAATATAACCACAATATTATTTATGAGGTAGTTTTTATATCTTACTTTTTCCAAGAATTTTTGGTTTTTAGTTTTAGAAAATATAACAGGTATATAGAGGTAACTAAGGAGGATACCCACTTCAAACCTATTTCTACTAGTATTGCCAAGAAAATAAAAAAATAAATACACAAATGTGCTTAGTTCACGTAGCCCTTATTAGCTTTTTTAAAATCATGAAAAGATATAACTTCAGGTTAGTTTAAAAACAAGTATTTTATTGGCATAGAATTAGTATAATGTTTGTTAATTTGGCCTAAACTTTTTCATTATCTTTGCGGAATTATCGTCTTAGTTTTATTATAATTCTGACATATTTATCAATTTAATACAGTTTTGAGCAAATTAAGTTAAGTTTGGAAAACAAACTGAATTTTATTAAATTCAAATGTCCTAAGTTCAAATCTTGACAAGACTAGTGTTTCTGTATTGTTGCATAATAGTTTGTGGATGAAGGGTATATCCCAATAAAATATAGAAAAATTATTTTTGTTGGTGATTCCAGAAAAGCACATTTCTAATTACTTTTGAACCTACTGAATACTGCTCATTTTAAGCTCTTACGAAATTGGAGATAGTCTTCATCCATGCATTATTAGGCCAACCTGTATCGAAGAAATATATTTTTATTTAAGTCTCAAATGACTAGTGTACCAATAAAAAAATACAATTGTTAAAATTAAGATAAATAATGCAGATATTTTGCATTTTAGAATTTTTTTAAATAATATGTCTTATTATAATTTATTACTAGTTAGCATATATTTTACATAATATGTTTTCACTGACATTTTTTGTCTTAATTTTAAAAATTGTAATCTGTATCTATTGTCTTTGTAATGATATTCCTGATGTTTGATAAGTTATTGGGTCTTTCCATGGGAAATTGTCTAGCAACAGGTGTCCTAAATTCCATTGTTTTTTTTTATTTATTGTATTTATATTTATTTTAAATTTTGTTTGTGATTCAACTTATACTCATATGATATTTTTTTAGTTACAGAAACTGTGTATGTAGGTTTATATTTTCAATCTACTTTAAGATAAATTTTTGCAGATTTTTAATGCATGATCCCAATTCTTAGAGTACATTTACATTTAATTCATTTCTTGTCAATTTGACAAGGCGTTACACTTCACTCATCTAAATGGGAGTTCACAGATTACTGAAATATTTTACATATGGGATATTTTTAAGAATTCTATATTATCTGTTAAAACATCACGTCATGACTAGCGATCTTGAAAGGCGGTTTGTTTCAGAAAAGTTTACTTGAATGTTAAAAGTCGAGATAAACTAAAATTTAATGTTTATAAATTTATAATCCCTAAGAATCTGGGTTGTGATTGGTTAGGTTAAAATTTGAAACTCAGGAAATTACATACTAGATGGGTATGCTTATAAATTTAAAAGATGCATAAACTAACTTTTTAGCGAGATTTAATAAAGTAAATGTATGTTGTTAGCTTATAGGTTAACGAATTTTCTTTTTTCTAGTTTTACACCGGCAATTCTTCAAGGAATGGCCCTATTGTTATTTTAATCTTATATGTATTAATTGCCTTTTTAATAATATACTATATTGATTTAAGTACTTTGTAGCTCTTAAGCAATAAAGGTATAATACAATAAATAATGTCTTTTAAACCTTATTCAACACAATTCATCTCACAATTTATAAACTAATTAATGATAACTGATTGATAATTAGTTATATATATCTATATATTAGTAATGTAATTTTCTTAGGAAAATAACGTAAATCTATTTTATAAAAATTACAAATTACAACTAAAAGAACTTGAACTACAGCCTTTGAAAGCTATAACCAAACTATAAACAACCACCTGCTTCCCTACCATAGATGTAAAAGTTAAATATATTGACTGCAGATCCTATAGTAGCAAGCTGGCTCACGCTTAAAAAAAGACAGAGCATTGAAAACACTCTTTTTCTTTCTAAGCTTGAGCCAACTTGCTTCTATAGAACCCGCAGTCTATATATTTAACTTTTATATCTATGATCAATTGTAGTAATAACCTAAATGCTACTTGCACTATTGAGGAACTTTTCGAGACATTTATTCCTGGAGGCAGCATTGAGTGCTTTGTGCGCATTACACGATAGAAAGAATAATATGTAGTGCTCAAGGAAGTTATATGGGAGGGGGAAAGCTACAGAAATAGACTAAAGGGCAAAAAAATAATCGTAAAATACAGAAAACAAATGTCAAATTGACATAAGGAGGCTATATGGCTTCAAGGTATAAAGAATTTTCATAGCAAATTTATTTTTAAAATAGCATGATTGGCAACACAGTAACCAGAAAAAAAATGTGGGCTTTGCAGATGCGGCGGTGTCCCGGAGTTGCCTTTAGTTCGTTACTTTTTAATCGTTAATTAGCTCTTCGACGTTAATAATTATGTTAATTTTGCTTTGTTGCGTCGTACAGTGTCATTAGTGGAATTTTAAAGATAGTATTCGTATATGTTAACAAGATACTTGTACAGACTGCTTATCTAAAACAATGTATCGGTGTATGGAATTGTTTTCTATATCTCGTGGCACGATCCCGAAAATCAATTGTTTTCTGTAAATACGTTTTTATATTTATTCATGATTATAATAATTCCAGTTTGAGAACTTTTAACACGCCTACGAGACCTGACATTTGATAGTGCATACTGCATTACTCCGTTTTACTGAGGCGCACCGTTAGCATTTTTACTGGCCAAGAAATTGGATTGCAATCTAAAGAACCACCATCATTTTTTTCCAATGAATTACTTTTTAATTTAAAAAAATTACATTTCTGTAAATTGAGAAACTTTACAAATTAAAGTAGCAATATATAATCGAGATTACAATTATGTTATTTTTTAGGTGACACCTTTTACCCTAAAGAACTCTTTGTCATTTCTAACAATTATTTAGATTAAGTAAATTTAGGAAAACTTAATTTTTTTTTTTTTTTTTGAGAAAATTTCTACAATTACCCCTCTATTTCGAGATCGTAGAATACGATTCTGGCCACCACGTTTCACTTCACAAGGTCACTTCTATTTCTGAAGGAAACGCGAAATCTTCATATTTATTTTAGATAATACTAGTTAAAATACATTGTATGTAATATATTTGAACTATTTTTGCACAAATTTTAGCAAACAAATTTAGAAAAACTTGTATTTTCAAAGAAAGCAAAAATAAGTTTCATAAACATTTTCGACAAATATATTACTGAATATCAAATACTCCCCTTTCCAGGCAAGTCACGTGTTGTGATTTGTTTTTTGGTAATTTTCCTTGAGTTTTTCGAATAAAAAGTACAAAATTTTATATACAGAAGTTTCTACTCACGTGAAATTTGTAGCAATAACAAAGTTTTAACGATTTAGGGCCAAAAACTGATCCTAAAGTGAAAAGTGATTTTCTGTATTTTACGGGAAATTGGGGAAAAGGCCAGAATCAAGTTCAATTTCACTTAATTTAAATAATTATCTCATCTTTTTTTATTTCGATAATTGACATAAAGCCCCAATAGTACTAGAAATCTGTGAACTACTGGAATTTCCAATTACCACTGCTTTAAATTCAATCCTTCGCCAACTTTTAAAATATATATACATGAAAGAAAATTATGTTTAAATATTTTTTAAATCTAAACGGTACTTCATAAATTCATTTATTAATAAATTTGTTAAGTCCGGTCCTGTCCATTTACTGCGCAAGTAGGAGAGTACAGCTAAGTGAACACAAAACATGGAATATACAACTGAATTAATTATACGGTATTTTCCTTCCGTTTACTCGTCTAACTTCCTTGGTAGCACTATCCGCCCCCTTTGCTTGTTCTGGGGTCTTCAGCCTCGAACAAAAAATTTAGATCTTCAGTAGTAGAGACTCGAGGTTTAGGCTTGATTGCCACTATAGTGCCGCGCTCGATACGCCTCGATCCGGTAAAACCGGAGAAACAATGAACCTATTCACATTATCGGTTTCGCGGAGATTTCTATATCATAAACTCTTTTTCATTTAAAAAAAATTATCGAAACGAGAGCGAACCGAGATCGTATTGAGAGCAGCAGTATAATGAGAATCAAGCCTTATTCTCGTACTTTCGAAAGGCGTTCCTGAGCAATGACCTCTACTATTTTATCTCTTACTGAGAGACCCGGAATAAAAAAGGTTAGCTGATAGATACTTTGTATTGCTTATATCTCTATCTGCCTTGCAAATTGACGTTTTTAAACATACACCTTTGGAGGCAGCGTGTAATGCACCGCGCGCGTTACACGGCAAAGAGAGAGACAAGACAAATATAGGGTCGTGCTTTCTCTATTGCTCCGATCCACGATTGGCCCGAAAGAAATAGAACAACTTCATATTTGCCCTATCTCTCCTTCTTTGCCGTGTATCGTTCGGGGTGCATTATGTGTTACCTCCAGTGGTTGGTGAATGGTCGAAGATTAATGTTTAAAGAAGAGTATTCAGCGAAAGTTCATTTTCCACGTAAATAATGTAGTTAATTGGTAATTACCAAAATGACCCAATATCGCTTTACATCCTATACGTCAAAAATTTGTGATTATTATTTGTTGATTGGTAAAAAAAAGCGTGTACAAGTCTTTTAAAATATTTTTGTACTTTTGAAATATGAGTGTGGCTGATGTTTTAAAACCAAGTAGGTACATTTAATGCTTTACAAATCTTTTTTTAGCAAAACCCGGTTTGGTATTTTGGCTGTTCACTGTATTTCTTTAATTAATTCTAGGCGACACTAAACCCAAAGAAATTGAAAATGGGGCTGAACCATCTGCTCCTATTACAAAAAAAGGGATCTTAACATCCTTTAAAACTGGAAAACCTATGAATATTCCTGAAGCAGATGTGGTTAGTAATTTTTACCAATTATTTATAGGCTTTTGCTCTTTTTCTTCCAATCACATATAAGCAATTTACATAGATGTTTTATAACTTGACTACATTGCACATTATAGCACAACAAATATTAAGTTTTATCTTTATTAATGAGAAATTGGAGTAAAAAGAGTAGCTTGAAGAAGACATGAATAAACATTGCTTGAAAAATGAATCAAATAAATAATAATATAGAACTTAAACAGATTTTATGTATATATTACATTTTAGCTTGGTGGATGTCGCTTTGTGTCAGAATTTGAAAAATTGAACAGAATAGGTGAAGGCACCTATGGCATTGTATGTAAGTATTCATAAATACAAATTTGTTTTATTTTACCTTTAAGTAAATTTGTTACTTTTCAGATAGAGCAAAGGACACCGTTTCAGGTCAAATTGTTGCTCTTAAAAAGGTCCGTATGGATCAGGAACGAGATGGCATACCAATTAGTAGCTTAAGAGAAATTCAAGTATTGTTAAATTGTAAACATGAAAATATTGTTCATTTAAAAGAAGTTGTAGTTGGGAAAAGTTTAGAAAGGTAATACTTTAAGTTTCTGATCAGCATTTTGCCAATATTGTCTTTTTTGTTGGGTTGTATATCATTTCCAGTTTTTTTTTAGTATTTTCTTGGCAATGGAATATTGTGAACAGGATCTGGCTTCTCTCCTAGATAACATGCAAGCCCCTTTTACAGAATCACAAGTAAAATGTATTATGTTACAAGTTTTACGAGGTTTGAGATATCTCCATCACAATTTTGTGGTTCACCGAGATTTAAAAGTATCTAATTTACTTATGACAGATAAAGGCTGCGTTAAAATTGGTAATTTTTTAAAAATAACTCTAATTTTATTGTTTACACTACATAGGTATTCAAAGAATTGAGTTCAGATTATTTTTTTTTTAAGCTGATTTCGGTCTAGCCAGATGGTTTGGTGTCCCTTTAAAACCAATGACTCCCCATGTTGTAACTCTATGGTATAGATCTCCAGAATTACTCTTACAAGCCCCAACACAAACAACAAGTGTGGACATGTGGGCAGCAGGATGTATATTAGGGGAACTATTGGGGCACAAACCTTTGTTACCAGGAAGGTCAGAAATTCAACAGTTGGAAATGATTGTTGATTTATTAGGTAAATTATCATATTTATAATCATCATTTATGGTGTCAAATGCAGAAGTGTATGTACACAAGTCAAAAAAATTTGTACAATTGCTGTAAATAAAAAACAGTCCAAAATAATATTAAATTTAAAATTTAAATTTACTTATAAAAAAATTGTCTAAAATAACAAACATTACTATGCATTAAAATCTTGGCTAATGTTTAGAAACTCGTCCACACTAGAAAAGGCATTTTTATATAAAAACTCTGTTTCTTTTGATACTTTCAGCACTTAACTGTCACATATCTAAAGGTATTTTATATATAGCTTCTGATATCTCAGTCTGCAATAGGATGTTAGAATGTTATTTCCCGTTCTGGTGTTATGTATGTCACTATGATGTCTGTATGTGTGTTCTTAATGGAGAGTGTACCTTCTTCTAGGCTAAAAAGTCCTGGAAAAGGCAGTATATTCAAATCAATGAATACATGCCTGCAATCACTCCTAAACCACCAAACACTAATAGCATTACGATATAGGATTAAAATTATCTACACACCCCACCCCCTGACTATAATGGCATAGAAATAACTAAGTAAAAGAGTGCAAACTAGGCAGATTTCATTGTTTCCATGTCCACAACGGGCTTAAGGTTTCTGAGGAGGAAAATTGTTTTCTTTAATTTTAAGCAGATATTCTCAATATGGACATCCATCCCACTTTAGTCTTGAGCCCAGGTATAAACCCAGAAACAACACTGCTTGAGCAGTCACCAATATCACTATGGTCTCTCACTGTGTTGTGTTTTATCAGATACTCCCGCACTATTTCAAATACATCTTGGAGTATGCTGCCAGCACAAAAGAGATTGTCATGTTATCACAAAGGGAGTATATCTTGCTCTTTGTTCCAAGCAGGCAGATCATTAATGTAAAGAAGAAATAGAACTGGCTCCAGGAGTGAACCCTGAGACACACCCACTCTCTTAGTCGATGCCACGCCACTCGCCCTTAGTATTTTTTTTGTCATCTTCTAGATAGGATGAAATTATTTGGATATTCTCTTCACAGGACCAATAAAATTTAAGTTTCTGCAGCAAAATGGTATGACTGACAGTCAAAGCCTTGCTCAGATCAAAGAATGTTCCTGGAATTAATTATATACACTGGTTATAAGATCCAAAACTCCCTGAAGGGTACCTTTCCCACCTCTAAATCCATACTATCTATCGTTAAGTAGAATATTTCATATTAGATAGTTTATTTTATTGGCAAGAAATTTCTCAAAGGCTTTTGAAAGCATTGATAAAAGAGATATATTGGTCTATAATTTTCAACATCTTACCCATCACTCTTTAATATTAATTAATAATAGTTAATTAATATTTATATGTTTAGATTCCAATGCTAAAATGAACTTTTGGCTTTTAAACTTATTGTACAGACATTAAACATTTTTCTTTTAAATGCATTTTTCATACAAATAATATATTTTTATATTTTCATATATTCAAAAGAATAAAACAAACATTCTCTTGATAAACGATTTTTTTTCCGTAGGTACACCCTCAGATGCAATTTGGCCAGGTTTTAGTTCCCTTCCTGCCTTGCAAAACTATGGCCTTAAACAACAGCCTTACAATAATCTTAAACAAAAATTTCCATGGTTATCAGCAGCAGGTTTAAGGTTACTTAACTTTTTGTTCATGTATGATCCAAGAAAAAGAGCTACGGCTGAAGAATGTCTACAAAGTAGCTATTTCAAAGAACCTCCATTACGTAAGTGCTTTGAGAGAGAATTCTTTTCTAGAGGACATTTAAAAATAATAATAAAAACCATACAAACTTCTTTAACTCTTTTTGTTTTAGCCTGTGATCCCAAGTTGATGCCCACATTCCCCCAACACAGAAATATAAAAGGAGGCAAAAATCCTGCACCTCCCGAGAATACAGGTGCTGGTGATCAAACGAACAATTTGCCAACAATTTCAGATTTGGTAATTTCTTATATTTATAAAAATTTTATATTTAGAATAATTATTTTATAGATATAATGGTTGGCCTTCCTTCTCCTCATATTATTTTCACACTAAGCCAATCAAAGAAAAAAATTAGGAATGACAAACAAATAACAAGTAGAATATTAATGAATATTAATTTGTATTTCTAATTTTAGTTGGGTTCCATAGTTAAGAAGAGACGAGTGGAGTAACCAGAATCATGTGAATATTTGCAAGTGTGTTTGAATTTAGGTTTAAAATAATGGAATTCTAAATGAATAAAAACAATTTTACTACTAAGATTTTTTTTTAATCACAAAATAGATTAATACTGAATGATTTTGAGTTAGTGATGTCGGGATTTGTTGAACTGGTACTGAGTAGGAATATTTTCTAATGCCGTTTTGCGTCGCTATTCATAATGTGGAGGTAACTGGTTTTACCTGGATCAGGGTACAGTTTGAAGGATCCAATTCAACAAGATCTGAAAAACCTGAGTCGGACTGGTCACATGTTATATCAAATCAACAAAAATTCATGATCTCTTGAACCAGACTGTGTTGTGTCTCAGTCAAATCAAATAAAAAAAATGCTTTATTGTATAAAGAGCTCAAATGCCCACATTTACAAAACTGAAAAAAAAACAATAATAAATGATACATAGTCAACCGTTGTAACAAAATTGTGAATAGAAAAGTCAACAGCAATACATAAATTGCTCAAAAATTAAATAAAACAAGAGCATGAAAAATTCAAACTTGGACAGAAACGATAATTAAAAAACAATTGGCACAAAAAAGGCTTTTTTTTCTTTTTTTTAATACAGAAAAACTCGACAAACAAAATAAAATTTTTAAACTAAATATTTATTACAATCACAAAACATCATATAAAACTCGTCCAAACTACAATAATATTCCTTATTTAATAACATTTTTTTTACATATCAGCTAAACTGCCTATCATTTTTTATATTCTTGCATTCCAGAGGCAAGTGATTATACCTTTTTATACCCTTATTTATAATTGAGTACTTTGTACGTACTCTTCAAACAAATTTATTGTTGTTTAAATCTACTAGTATGATCAAGATTAAAACTATATAAGGTATAATTTCTTCGATTCTTATAAAAAAAAGTCATTTTCGTGAATCACGGGTTGTTAATCTGGTTAATCGAATATCACCAAAAATTGCTTAATTAGCAACATTTGACCAATCGGTACAGATTTCCTAAAATAAAATGGATGACAGATTGTAATGGAGCTGTCAAACGAAAAATGTCCCAGAGTATACTCCACGCCATGTTGGGGAAAGTGACGTTTTGGCACGTCAATTTAACCATCAAAAGTCAAAAAAAATTGTGTCATTGGGCATGTTTGGATTGATGCTCGGACCACATGGAGCACGCTCCAATTAATTGATTATTTTATTTTTTAAACTCTGAGCTTACTCGATCGCGCTTGGATGTACACTTTTCGAGAATTTGGAGCATGCTCAATAAACTCCGATTATAAAAGGTGAGCACTACGATATGTCATTTGGTATTAAAACCTAAAAAAAATTGTTCTGTGGAAATTTTAAATAAATAATTAGCACTTCGCAATGGCTGAGGATTTATTGGAATTAATTTGTTCAGAATTGTTTCGAATATTTTACGAGACATTCGGAAATGAATTAAAAACTGATACTCTGTGTAATGTCGCACAGTATACTCTGCATAGTTTTCAACTTTAATTAAGTTATCTTTTTCATCTTCTTCATCGCTGTTATCAACAAACAGGTTTTGCCAAGCATACTGGCCAACAAGAAGATCCATAGAAAAATTCAAGAAAAAATTAGATAAAAATCTGCCGGCTGAATTCATGTAGGTTAGAAAAATCACATAGGAAAACACTTTTATGTTTGGCTTGAAAACGCACACTCTGTATCACGACCTTGACATATAAAACGTTCGTGCTCTGTATGCTGTCATCACGTTTCACACACGCTCTGCTCGTTCCAGCGGCATCAACCCAAACATGCCGATTGTTGTTACTGTTGTGAAGTTATTGATTGTGATTAAAATCTTTGTTTTTTTTTCTGGATTAAACTTATTTTATATTACTTAACAACTAAGTAATATGCACCAAGCCATCAGTCAAATATTTAGGTGTAAAT
Source organism: Diaprepes abbreviatus (assembly GCA_034092305.1). Classification (NCBI taxonomy): domain Eukaryota; kingdom Metazoa; phylum Arthropoda; class Insecta; order Coleoptera; family Curculionidae; genus Diaprepes; species Diaprepes abbreviatus. Next base: position 10,425,860 of record JASJET010000129.1, read on the forward strand.
ATAGACCACAAAATTATCTTAAATTGGCACTTTAGAACTGTTAAACAAAAATGTATACAAAGAGCCAAATACCTTAGGAGTCTAATATACAAAGAAAAAGGCATATTCAGAAAAACAACTCATATATACCAAGCAATATACTGACTTTAATTGAAATACATGCCCCCTATATACAGTAATTGCAGGAAGCCAGCATTGATAAATCTTGAAACGGTGGAAACCGCAGCTCTATATAGTATGACTAAAATCCATCATCCTAGCAAACCATCCAATTATTATATGAATTCACTGAACATCCAGCCTTTTACTGCAAGACTTCCTGTCCTAACAACTACGTTTGAAAAAAAACCTGAAACTTGACTGGTGAAAGAGGAACTGTGTACGACCAGGGACTGAAACCATAGGCCAGCCAGAAGACCTCTATTAATGATACTAGCAGATCTCACATTCAATCTTTAACATATTTTTTTTTATTATTTTATAAAGATAAAAATGTATTATAAATAAGGTTTTTATTCTGAAGGAACCCTTTCGTTGGCCTGTAGGGTTCAAATTTATATGTCCTAATAAATTATAATCATAATATTTATTTAATTTTAGTGTAGTATGGTGTTTAACACAGTATAAGGTAGTAAAATGTTGTATTTAACATTATTTGAATATAAAATTTATTGTTCCTTATTTAAATAAAAGTTCGAAATATCTTACAAATCGTTATTTCTCAAATTTTTTATAAGTTATGTCGATGAAAACAATTGTTTTAGACTTAAATGTTTAAAAGTAAGATACTCGGCTGTTATGGACACAAGTGTTTATGTTAAATCCATAATCAGGACTAACCGTAGGAAAATATTTTTAAAGAGCACGCTCATACTATTGAGATATGAACATAATTTAGTGTAATAATTTTGTATGTCTATAATCTCAAATTTACTTGAAATTTGCGAGACATCAACTTTCCAAAGATATTTTAATTAAAAATTAGAAAATACTTAAAATAACGGGATATCATCTAATTAACATTTCAACTGTTTTTCCAAAAAATAAAACTTTTCGAAAAAACGGCTCGTTAACATATTGCTTTTTTTTTAATGACCGACCACTAGTATCGTAGACATTCAGATTATAATCAGTTGGCACGAATTGGATCAGTCAGGTGAGTTTAAAACATAATACTATCATTTTATCCCTTTCTACTATCTGTTTCCTTCAACTGCTTATGTCGCTACAAATTCGATTACTTCTACCCTTGTCAGTTAAAGATAACCGATTATATTTAGCCTCTATAATTTTCCCACGGCAACGGCGTATTCACTGCTATTGTAAGTGAACTTTCCCCAACATGGCGACTAGCATGGTCCGGACATTTTCGGTTTATTACACGATCAGCAGTACATTTACTTTACCCGTGCTGTCTATCGGTAGGTTACGTTCGAGAACTTTTATTATGCTTGATGTTCAAATTCTAACCATCAAATTTTGAGCTTTCCAATTTGTAGCTAATTTCTTATTCTGGGCTTTTCGTTTAAAGACGTACCTTTTAGCGCATGTTTTTGCAAAATAACAACAAAAAAAAATGTAGTTCGTGAAAATTAAATATTTAGTTCAAGAATTGTTCAGTGAATATAATTCTGTTTAGATATAACTGCTTTTGTTTGCGTGTTTCAGAAGCGCCGGATTTTAAGGTTATATACTGTGCATAAATACAATGGATCAAGAATTTTCAATAGAAAAGCAAGATTTTACCATTATTAAGGAAAAAATTATTAAAACCAAGTAAGCTTTAGGTTTAAATTACTATAAAATATTTTATTTATTATTATTTATGTTTTTTAGTGAGTTACTGGTGCTTTATAATGAAAAAAACGAAAAGCTCACCAAAGCCACACAAGCTTTTAAGCAACTTAAAGGCAAATATGAAACTGTCATGCATGAAACAAACAGGTTAAAAATAGAGAATGAACGTCTGAATTATACATTAGAAACAATAAAGCCAAAATATGAGCAGAATGAAAAAGATCTGCTCGAATTACGTTCAGACTATACAAGAGTGGGCGAACGATATCAGCAAACAATGATCGAATCACAACTTACTATTTCAGACTTAGAAGAAAAAGTCAAAGATTGTACATGTGAAAAACTCCTTTGTTTGTCACCATCAAAGAAACGTACTCCAATTGAAAAAGTAAAAGAACTGAAGGAAATATGTAAAGAGTTAAAAGATGTTGAATGTAATTTAAGAAATGCTAATGAACACTTGCAACTCAAAAATAAAGAACTTAAAGAGGAGAACCTGCGGAAATTAAAAGTTATTGATGATTTTAAAACCAAAAATGCAGATTTACAAAGAGATCTGGTTGAAGTGAAAACTAAAGTAAGATTTTGTTATTTTTCTTAAATTTACTAGCTTTCTATGTAGTTTTTATAAACAAGTTTTATCTTTTGATTAAATAGAACCATAAAAAAAGTTATTTTTTAACTGAGGTAGTAGCACCTAAGTACGTTTTCTCCAATTAATAAAAAATTTATTTGTTCTGATGTCATACAAACTGACTTATCTAGTATAAAACATATAAACCGCAGTTCATCCCCTAGATGCAAAGCATCTATATAGGTGATAACTACTTTGGTCTTTCTCAGTAAATCTTAATTCTAATCATTACTGGTGAAAAAGATTTCTTATGGTGCTATGTTATCGCATAGAATTATTGTTTTTTGGATAACTGCTACAAAATTAAACCCTATTAGACTAAGTTATAATAGTTACTCATATTTTACCTTTGAAATTTCTGTACTCACTTACTCAAAAAGTTCTCGTTAGTTAAAATGCGACTTTTGTGCTGGGATAATATAATAATATAGGTAATTTGAGAATAATCATTTTGTATCTTTGTCAAGTTCTGTATTAATACATAATTATATCACTTTCTCGACAGTGATAAAGAAAGGGTATGTTAAAATAGATGTTTAGACATTGGATCTTGTAATATTTCCTTTTATTCCATAGAAATTCTTGCAAAAAACTCAACGTCTAATAATAGATATAATAATTTAAAAAAAAAACAAACATTGCTCAGTGTTAATTATGTTGTAGTTTAATTTTAGTTGCTTTAAGTAAGTAATACTGTTCATACTTTTTTTAGTTACAGAAAATGGAATTAATATCTAAAGATCAAGCAAATCTTCAGCTAACTATCTCATCACTTAAACAAAATCATGAAAAAGAAATTCATTCCCTAAAAATGAATATATCAAAGTTATCCCACGACAATCAGAGGATAAAGTATTTAGAATTGGAATGTAAACATTTAAAAGATCAGATAAATAGCACCAAAGTTAAAACTGAAAAATCTGATTTTTGTGTTCAAACTGAAGAGAGTTTAGAAAACAATAGAGATAGTATTTGTGATTCTACGAATATGGAAAAAATAAAGATTTTAAAACTTAAGTGCAGAAAATTAAAGAAAAAATTAACAGATTTTGAAAATAGAGGTGTTTTAAGACAAGATATTGGAATACAGACAGAAATAATAGAATTAAACCAGACTTTGAACGAGAACGAAGATGACTTTTTAGATTTTGATTGTTCAGTTAGTAATATTTTCAGTGAGATGATTTTACCTAAAGCTTTGTCACCATTTAACTTTTCTCCAAGATCATCGGGTAAGTTTAAAGCTTTTAAAAAAATGTATACTTAAGGTTTCTAAAATCAGATTACCAACTTAGCTTTTTCTCTAAAATGATTTTGAATGCTTTTTATTAAAATATTTTTAGGGAATTAACCTTGAAATTTAATTTTGTTCAATTTTGAAAACTAATCAGATTAATCAAAATTCTTTATTGAAAATCACTGAAACACTACAATAATACAAAATTTATAAAAAGACATAGCAATTTAAAAAAAAAAAAAGATAATTACAGAAGTAGTACCTAACTTAATATATAATAATTAAAACATTAGCGAAAAAATTAAGAAGGGTTAGGTTATCACAAAAAAAGTCATTTAGTTAATAATCAGTTCAATTTATTATATGTTTAATTTAACTTAACACATTTTGAAATTTATTCATCCACAAATTTTTGATATGCACGTGATATTGTTATAAAGGTTTTATCTTTGATGGAATAAAGAATTAAATAATGATTAGATTGCAGTGTTCCAATATTATTATTAAATCTAGAAAAATGGGTATGTACATTATATCTCTTTTGAAAGAATGTGCTTAAGTTATAATTATGGAAAATTATTAAATGGTCAAAAATCAAGAGGTCGAAGAAAGTTAGCATGTTAAGTCTTTTAAATAGTGGTCTGTAATTGAAATATTTCAAATAATATAATAGCGTCCTTTTGCAGACAGAAAAAATATCTACAATTTATTTTGTTGCCTAGAATTCGAGCTTTTGTTTTTTTTTTTTTTTTGTTGTCTCACAAGTATTTAGTGTCTGATAAAATCAAATTATATTTTTTTTATCCTTGAAACATTTCTAAAATCATGTTTTATTGAGTGAATCTCCTCATACAATTTAATTCAAAAGAATTTACAATTTTTTTGGCCTGAAATAAAGAAAAATATATTTATTATAAGCATTAAACAGAATGTTTATGAATGTTGCAAAAAAAAATTTTGTTTTAAGAAAATAGGTATTTTTCTGGAAAATTTAACATTTTTGGGATCAGTAAAGGTCATTTTAAAACTTGAGGCATTGTTTTGATTTTTTTCATACTGTATTAAGAAATACAAGTCATTTACCTAAATGTTTATAACATATCTTTTTCACAGATTGAAAATGAAGTTAAATTTAGGCATTTAGTTAACATATGATTGGATATATTACTTTAGAGAAATAAAATGATATTGTTTTTGTAGTCACACATTTATAATTTTTTTTAACTTGTTTTTCAGAAAGTCCAGCACCACCAGGTTTAGATATCCTTGAACCAATTCTACCATTTGATGATGAATTATCACAAGAACCATATCAACAAAAAACATTGTTACAAAACTCTATTCCAGACATTGTGATTACTCCTCCAACTCCTAGTGTAGAGAAAGGAAATATTGCAAATGTAATGTTTCCATTACTAACTGAAAATTCAGAAAAAGATAAGCCACAGAAGAGGGATGTAAATATAAGCAATCCTGTAATTAAAGAAGAAAATAGAACAGTATTAAAAGAAGAGATAATTTCTACAAGTGAAATACAGTCATTTAAAATGGAGGAACTATCTTTGAATGAAATGGCAGACCCTATTCATAAACAACCAGTATCTCCATTGGAAATTACAAATATAGAAGGTAGCTGGACATCTACCTCTGAAAGTCTAGTGTCTGTTAATTATGAAAAGAAAATTACCGATAAAAGGATAGTTGAAGAATTTAAACATTCATCGAGTAACGATAAAAGTGTAGGGCTTGAACATGAAGCTTTAACTGCAGAGGTTCTAGACAATAATTCTTCTAAGGTTGATAAACTTGCTACTAACAATGTATATAGTTTTGATGCCAGTACAAATGAAAATATAGGTCAAGAGTATTGCTTAGAAAAAAAAGTTTCATCTGAAGAAAAAGGTGTTAATACTGCTCCCGGAAGTCTTATTTCTACTTGTGATAAATCTGTATCTACTGAGAAAGACGATTTAAGTCTTTTAAATAACAAATCTGGATCTGTATCTGAAAACTCCAAAATAGCGACAGTAAATCATCAAAACAGTTCTTTGGATTTGACACATATGCTACAACAACGTCGTCGCAAATTTTGGATACCATATAATACAAATGAATTTCTGAAAACTAGAAAGAAACATAATCCTATAAAAATAGCGAAAGTAACTAAACGGTACAGAGAATTTCCATCAAAACAGTCTGCACAACATGACACCATACTGGAAGCCCTAAGAACTCTCCAAAAGCATAATATTAACTTCACTATTTCTAATGAATCCTTACCTCTTGTGCAGCCTTATAACTGTTACTCTTTAATTAGTCCTCCTAAAGCTGAACCGAGACCAGTACCTAGAAAGTTTAAAGACACTTTTATTTGTTCACTAGACTGTTGGAATAAGAAATGTACTGCAGTTAATACTCGAATGTTATTAAGAAAGGTTCCCAATGAAGAAGAACCAGAGTTGTTAGGATTTTTTAGTGTCAAAGATGAAGTGGTTACACCAGCTGCAAGTAGAATGGCTGTAATAGACAATCGAAAGTCATTTGATCCACAAGATATAATTGCAAAACTTCTTAGCGGCATTCAAGAGCTTGTTGATGTTAAGCGCAAAGAATCGTCGCGGAATAGAAGGAAAAAACAGCCAAAATCAACGACTAGGCGATCAGATTTTTATTCAGAAACAGAAACGGAACTAGAGAAACTTTTTAGAAATTCCGCAGATGTTTTAGGGAGAAATAAAAGGTTCCTTGCAGAAGCTAAACAGCAACATTTTGAATCAACCACAGAGTCATTGTTTGAAAGTGAAACTGAAGTAAAGGTGGATTCTGGTTTGGTCACTGGAACACCAAAGATTGAGACAGATAGTTTGGGTTTTTTTAGTCAGTATGATGCATGTGATGGGGCTGTACCAGATATTTTAAGCCCTATTATTAAAAATTTTCAAAGCGCTACCGGGGATGTTCCACAAGTCCATAGTAAAGAAACTACAACTCTACCACAAAAAACTGAAAATAGTGAACTTTCCACATCAACTTTTTCAAGAAATGTACAGAAATCTCCGGACCATTTTGAAAATAAAACATCATCTGTTTTAAGCAACTGTACTACTCCAAAATTTTCTACCTGCCCTGATATGCTGAGTCCCATAGCATCTTCTAAAGGAAGTCCTGAAACATTTCAGGGACTTAGTACGCCCTTAAAAACACCTGAGGTAAACACTAATTCTGAGAGTAGCCTTGACTGTTTTAAGATACCATTTTGCCCAATTATGATAAGTCCGATGGCACCATCTTCTAAAGGCAGTCCTCTCAGTCAAACTTCTAACACTACCAATATAAAGGATCTAAGTGAAGATAGTCCAGATTCTTTTAAAAAATCGTTGTTGCCTATTATGGTTAGTCCCTTAAACTCCTTTTCAAGAATTAGTTCAGAAAATAATGCCAATACAAAGGAAACCACTGAGTCTAATAATATGACTGATGAAGGTTCTCCTAGGATAGAAAATGAAGTTTCTATTGAAATAGACAAACCCACTAGTAAATCTATTTCATCAGAGAATAATTTGCACATTTCCAAAGAGCCTAATGCAATCGAAATATTAGATGAAAATAAAGATCCCACTAAAAATTCCTACAATATTAAGCTAATTAATGAAAAAATTAAGGCGTTAATTAATGAGAAGATAACTTTGGAGTTTTTTAAAAATAATGGGCAAGTAAATCAATGTGATAGTCCTAAAAGTTTCGATGAACAAGCACTTGGAAATTCAATGACTGATAACAATGAAAAGTTAAATTATGTTGAAAAAACTGCTGACATTAAGGATGACAAGGCAAATAATCCTGATTTAGAAAAAAGTGAAACTATTGAAAGTAATGAAAATAAATTAGACACATCAGCAAGAACTGATGAAAGTTCTTCACTACTAAATTTATCAATTAAATCTGCTGATTTAAATTGTACACTGGATCATATGAACATTTCTCAATTAGAACCCTGTTTGACTACGATGAATGATTTAGATGAGTTACCAGCCAATGACATTCACTTAAAAACTAACTTTTCGGGTTCCAAAAATCGAAAAGATAAACCTTGTAATGAAACTCCCAATGTAGAGGGAAGGTATTTTTTGAGACGAAAATCGCAGTGTAAAGCCAAAGAAGATGATGAGTTTGTCCGTGACTTTACTGAAATAGATTCATTATTGAAAGGAAATACTGCAGATTTTATTTTACCTAGATCCAGAGCCTCAAAAAGAAAGTTAGATAAACAAGTAAACATTAAAGCAGACAGTGATATCGGAACTATATCTGGGGTTCCAAATACGCAAGAACCTGAAGAAACGGTACAGCCTGTAAAAAAAAAACGAGGACGTTCAAGAAAAGGTGATAAAATTCTTGTAACTTCAGAAAACACAAACATAAGTAACATAAGTTTAGACATATCAGATGTAAAGAAATGTAATCAAGAGGATGATAAGGAAGTGGAAAATCACAAAGAACAAAGCAATAATGAAAAAGAACTTACCTGCAATAATTTGTTTGAATCAGTATTTGAAAGTGGAAGCGTTATCTCTTCAAAAAATAATAATTTTAAATCAGACATTGTCAGAGTAGATAAAAATATAATGGAAGAAGAAAAAGTAGAATTTAAAAAAGAGAGAGAAAAACATCGAAGGGAAAGTAGAAACTTTAACCAAAGTATATCTGATTTAGAATTAGAAAATAACACAAGTTCCGAAGAATGTGTTAAAAATTCTGAGCAACAAGGCCAAAATCTAGTAAATGCAGAAAAGAAAGAAATAATGACTGCAAAAGATTTTACTGACAAATCGAATTTTGATAAAATACGAAATGTTCGTAGATCTAGAAAAGCTATTAGTAAAGAATTTATTTCAGAGTCGGAGAGTGAGTGTGATATTTCTCCCAAAGATCATGTAGAAACTAATCAACAGAGTCAAGTTAGTCTAGATGATAAAATAAACAAAATTTGCTATGACACAGAGACTAATTCTAATAGTAGGTTGGAGTTATGTGACAAAGACCTCTCTCAAAAAAGTATTAAAAATGATTTATTTAATCCTATTAGTAATTGTCAAAATTTGACTGATGAGAAAATGCTTTTACATGCCTCACTTGAACATACTGGCCTAAAAAAAAAGAAAGAAATAATGTCAGGGTCAGATAGTGATACTAACACTACTATAAAGAGCAATTTTTCAAGCATTCAGGAGATGACTTCCAGTATTCAAAACGTGTTAAGAAATTTGTCCGAAGAGACTGCTGAGACAACAAATAAGTTTCTTGTGAAAGGTTTTAATAGAAGTCAAAAAGATGTTAATGTGCAGGCACTAGCAAATTCTGAGAATTTTAACCCATCAGAAATAGATCTTTTTGGAGATGTCTCAGAGAGTGAAGAGGAGTCTTGTAATAGTAAAGAGGTACCTCCAAAAACCATACCCAAAAAGGTTGCAGTTAAGAAAAAGCAAAATTTGAAGAAAAAAATGCTGAATCAAGTTAGAGGTATGGTTTATGCTTATGGTACGAACAAATCCTGTGATGAAAAGAAAAGCTGTGAAAACAACACCGCAGAAGTTTCAACAATGAAAATTCTAGAAGTGTCTTCATCAAAGAGTTTAGGTTCATCAGTTAAGGAAAAAAAAGATGGTAAAAAAATAAAGATTGTTCAAAATATTCTTATTTCAAAAGGACAAACGTTCAATTTACTTCCTAAAGATAGCAAGAGTGGATCATCTAGCTCTACTGCTTCCAGTCAAATAATTGATGATCTGATATCCCCACCACCAACTGTAAACAAAGAAAAGTGCGTTCGAACCTATCAAAGAAAAAATGAGAAATCGGAAAAAAATATCTCGAACAATAGCACACCAGTTGATATTTTGTCTCAAGTAATGCAGGGAATGATCAAAACAGGCCCTAAGGCACAAGTAAAGAAGAATGTTTCTTATCATTATAACTTTGCAACATCTGGTCAAGTTAGGCAACCAATTTTTAATAATGGGACGGAACAAAAAAATATACAAAACACTACCAGAAAGCAGTGGAGAAAACCTGCTGATAATAAAACAGAAGAAGTTAATGCAGATATTGAACCTTTAGAATCTCCCAGGTCTCCTGATGTTATGGAATTGCCAGATCGGTTACCAAAACTGATACCTACAGAAAAACCTGTAAAATTAGCTGCAAGTAAGTATCATATTTTATATGTAATGGAAATAAATTTGTGATTACGATTATTATTTTTCATTCATAAAATTTTAAATTTATTTGTTTCTATTTTTCTTATCTGTTTTGAAAGAGCCACTCTAAAAGTTTCTTACACTCTTTTTTTTTTTTAAGGTAAAGTAAGGGTTCTTATGGATAAATTAATGGTTTTTTCCAATGAAGCAAAAATGCTTGATGAAGTGATTAGGGAATTTGCGTTTCAGGACATGACATTCTTGGTTCAGTAAGTATTTTAATCTTTATAAGGGCACTATTGTATAAATATTCAATTATTATCATCGCTATAACCTTTAAAATTTGTTGGTTGTACTAATCAATAACGTTGCCTTATTTACTGCAGAATTCAGAACATATTTAATAATTGATTATATACGTTCCAACTTTGAGGTCACTGTACATCTTAGGAGAACAAAAAAAACTCCCAAATTCATAATTGATATTGTTGTGATGCTGACTGAGCTAATATGGGTCCCTTTCTAGACCCTCTTGAATGTTTTCGTGTTACTTTAGTTCATATATTTAATAGAACTTTTTCGATTCAGAAAATAAAGGTCAAACTTCAAAAACCATGGACGACGACGGGTTTAAAAATTTCAGCCTCAAATCTTTGATCACTTCATTACATCAAGAAAAATACAGATAATCCCTCCTTCCATTCGTATTTTCATAGATAACGATCAATTTACAGAAGATGACTTAAGAATGCAAAACGGACATATTACGCTGAACGTCTAGAGGCGCTTGAAAACATGCACAGGGAGAGTTAGCAAATTGTGAACGACTTAAAAGTTATCCCAATGATTTGAATAATCATTATTGTAGTATAGCTGTCAAGCTGACTGACAATCTAGATTCCATAAAAGAACCGATCTATCAAATGTTACTATGCTTGATTCTTTTTATTTCCTCTCTATCGATATTGCTGAACTTATAAAAATCATCATTTAATCTCCCAAATAATGTGCTACAGGCGCAGTTAACCTTTCAAGGACTTCTACGGTTGTTCTTTTTTCCCTGGGACTAGTTAGTATCATAGATTGCATTACAAAATATCTAAATCTAAACATAACATCTAAAATGATCGTAGAATTCTTATAAATCTTGAAATTTGGGATAATTTATTTTACATTGATACTATGCTTTGTGTTACGTTACGTTGCAGAGCGGTATCAACATTTACCATATTTATAATAATTCTAAAAATATAGTAAAACCGTGCAAGTTGATCCACATGTGATCTCCAGTTCAGCCTACAATCAATTCTGTCTTTTGACGTCTTCAGATCCTCGGTAGTTAATTATTGAATATACCAATCGTCGCTCTCATGATTAGTCTTGTATTTCCCCCCTTTTTAACCTCCAATAGTCGGTTACGTCTTACCCAAAAATGTCAGAATAACATTGGGTCAATTTTTTACCAATTGTACTATAGGTCGTTGAGGTTAAAGTGAACCACTTCGCTATAGCAGTTTTATTATGAAACGCATTGTTAACTTGCAGTTATTCAAAGATCCAATTGCTAAAGTTTTGGCACTGTCCATGGTTGCCTTTGTAGAGTTAGCTAGATTTCGAATCGTCATCGTCTCCGTAAAATTTTCCCCATTTTTGTAATTAGTTATTGTTATTAATAAATGTTGTTCCATGTTTCGAGTAAAAATTACCAAATATGGCTTCAAGGAATTCATATCCTTGAGTTGCGCTAGTTGAGTATTTTTTTAAGAACGTCTAAGTATTGATAATGAGTGTTGTAAAGATTATATTACTAATTTTAGGATAATCTTGGATAAACTATCTCAGGATGTTTACGACAAAGCCGATAACTTATTGCCTCCCAGTCCACCAATGACATCCACTCAGCGAATATTACTAGGTAAATTACTGTTAGTTTATTTAACTGGCGCTAACTGCTTTAAATTTACCAAATAAAAAAATTAATTTGTTTTTATTTACACCAAATTATTTTTTAGGTTTTCTGTTAAAACTAGATCGATCCACTCATCCAGGTATTCAGGATAAATTTCTTAGTCAAGTAGAAATGCACCTCTTCCACAAGGCATGCAAAATTGAAACTGTTCAACCGCTCACGAGATTGTACTCGGCCTTGTGTAAAGCGAAATATGACTTAAATAGGATAAGAAGATTTATATGTGATGGATTTTATTTTATGGGAGATTTGTCAATTCCAGTGTTTTTTACAGTCCTTACCATGTGGCCTGAAGTGTTGCCTTTGGCATCTGAATCTTCAGGTAATTCATTTTTTTGATATTGGGTAACAGTTTTAAAAACTAAAAAAATATATGAAGAAGTATACATTATTAGAATCCCCTGTCGCGGCTTCGTTCACACCATGTTTGTACCTCCACTATGTTTCTTCATAGTAATATCTTGTAAGATTTTTTTCTGGTGAAAATGATTGATTCATTTTTAAGGTTTACAGGCGCAAACTTAACAACGGGACCGGCAGGGTTACCAAATAGAGAATTCGAAACTTCCCTAAATATACTTATCGGCCATGACGAATGTGGCTGATGGTTGTTTTCCTTTGGGGCCTTAACCTTTATATTGCAACATAACCACTGACTTATTCTGCTCAATAAGACTGTTACATATAATAACTGATGAAAATATCATAACATAACGAAATAAAATCGCGGCAGACGGAATTCATTAACTCATTTACTTAATAGATGGGAGTACAAGCTGTTCTCATCAAGATTTCCCAACAATTTCCCTTTACTGTCATTTTCCCCAAAATTCACGAAAATATTTTTTCCCAAAATTGCAAAAATATCCAATCTGGCAACTCTAGTTTGCTCCAGCTTATCTGTTTATGTATATGTTTCAATAAATAATTTTTCGTCTGTGACACTTGGAAATACATAATAAAGCTACAGTTATAATTTGGTAATGATAGGTTTGATAGTTTTTGAAATTTCCTCTCCATTAGTGATTGGATCCCCAGGTTAAATTTCCAGATGGCTATCTGGAATTCTTTTGGAACTGCTGATGATCCCAAAATACACACAAAGCAAGAATTCATTTCATAATTTCAATTTAAGAGCACCGAACCTAACAATCAGATCAGATGAGAGATACCAGTTTATTCCTCCAAATTTATAACAGAATTTTTTCCCTCATATTAAGGATAAAAATTTGTCTACCAGCTACTCTATCTATACTACCTCTGAGAAAGAGAGAGAGATAAGAAAGTTATTCCTATCTATGGTCACTGGTGTAGCGCGCTACAGCATATCATCGCCAAGCGGAAAGCAAACATACTACGTTTTGAAGCAATATATTTTCTTCGTTATTTTTTTTGGAGTTGATGTCTTTTCAAGATAAAATATAGTTTCAAACCTTCACAGTTTTGTTAAGGAACTCGGATTAAAATTGAGTTCTCATTAGTTAAGTAAAGTTTTTGTCACTGTAACTACTACTATTATTATTCACGTTTAAGTATTTCCGGCCCATAAAGGATACCTACCAAGAAAGTAGTATATCTCCAATGTTTTCTACAAACAGTTCCCCGCATTTTAACGAAGGATCAGATTTGATTTGATGTCGAGCCTTCAGAAGTCCTAGAATTTAAGGCATGTGAAAAAAATTTTTTCACGGACAAATCTATCTATTCTGTATAAAGTTTATTCTCTTAAAAGTTAGGCAATCAATGAATAAACGAATTTTAACGTTTTTATTGATTGATTCAGTTGATTGACCACAATAACCTTCGAGGACTATGTCATTTTTTCTACTTCTGTTTCAAAGCTTTTTTTTAGAATAAGTCTTCTAACGTAACGTAACTGTAAAATATTATTCACCATTTTCGATTTTTCGCTTTGCCACGGATATATATGAGGAGGAAGACGACAACGTGCACCTCTACCTTTTCCTGGTGAACCGTTTTTTTTTTATTTTTTTTAGTATATTTTGTTTATAGTTGACGGTTACGTCAAACTTCAACTTCCAACTAAAAACGACCAGTTGATTAATAACTGCAAACATAACTAAAATATTTCTGACTGGAGTAATTATAATTTTATCTTTTTTTTTAGATCACCTCCTAGCTAGAACTATTGTACAGATATGTTACTTAAAAGAATGTAACCAGCCAGGATACAATCTTATGCCATTAAGAGATCTACTTAATAAATTCTTTGGATACCCTACAGAAAGATGGAACTGTGAAGAGATTTTCAAAGAAATTATTGTGCAGTATATAAGTAAGTAATTTAAGATATTTTGTATGATTAGAAATTTGGAAAGGATGAGCCTGATACTTTGATAGGAATTTTCAATATTTGGCTTTAAATTAGTTAGTTATAATCTTAAATCTCCTCAGCCAGTGATTTCTAATCTGGTTCTGTTCTTTTGTAAGAAGATTGCCAACGCGTTGAAACCTACGAGGTATGAAGATGAAAAAATTATCAAAAACTTTCTTGCGATCCTCCATAATGCAGGATATGCAGCAAGGACTAGGTGATTTGAAAAATTTCAAGACTACACATGAAACAATATTAGTTAATGATTGAAAATATGTTTATTTTTCAGTATAACTTCTCTTGAGTTCAGTACACTTTTTTCAGCGATTTTCCAATCGTGTGATCTATATGGATCTATTGGAAATCACTGAGCTAGACGAAAAAATCTAATTGTGCAAATTTTTACTACAACCACAAAAATATTTTTATTTAATTTTTAGGAAATCCATCTATAAGACTCTCAGACTTCACTCTACTCATTTTTTTGAAAAATAAACCGACTAAATGGGTGCATCAGAAAATGAAAGAAGTTATTATTCCCTTATATGACAAAGTACCAGAAAGAAATCCGAACTTAAAAGCTACTCTAGTGATATTGCTGGCAAATATTTGCTGTGGTTTTTCATATTCTGATGACTATGATTGGTCTGTGATATTAGAAATGAACAAGTGGTTTATAAGTTTAGAGAGAGGTAAGTAATTTAATTTTTAACTTATTGTTATGGGCATTCATACTTATATTATTAACCAGAATAAACTAAATCTATCAAACCGATGTTAGTGCAAATTTTAATATTTCAAAAAATCGAATATAATATTGTTTTCAATGTAGCAGTGATAGTACATTAAACAAACTTTCATTAGCTAAGTTGGATATGTAAATATGTGGAGATGGGTATGTGTGCATTGCGACCTGAAAGATCTATTGTGTCCTCCTTCTGCTACTAAGTCGGAGATGCCTCGCAGATTGAAGCAGGTTCTTAACTCTATTTCTCTTAGAAGACTCTAAATGTGAGAAAGCTTTAGATTGGGTAGATCTCCCCCTTCTATTCGATACGCTCCCAGGTATCGCATCCTAGGATTTGGAAAGAATTTGGATATAGGTTTCGTTCTCTTTCTCGTAAAATCTGCATTCTTCTTTCTCCGTTAGTCCAAGTTTCCTAAATCGATTCTTAATTAGCATCCTGAGTAAGGAAGATCGGTAAAGGCCCGATTGTCCTATTTAAGTTCCTAACTACCCTAAATGCTATTACACCACATTGAATTCAGTGTTTAATTTAGGATGCATATTGGATGGTCTAATAGGCTCTTTGAGCTGACTTAAGAACGAAAATGTTACTTTTTTCCTTTTAGTATATTTTAACGAAACTTTATACTTGATAATGATTAGAGATTCAACCTAATCGGAACGTCGTAAAATAAAGGCAATGCAAATCCGACAACTAAATTTTAGTCAATCTTCGACATTGTCTATAACCTTCAAATAAACGTTTTTCAATGGTGTTTCTGTCCCATTCGCTCTTGCGATTCGACTTTGTGCTGAAGTTTTTGTTGAATTTCTTTTTCATTTCATCTTGGGGCATATCCCAGATTTTTTTTGATTTCTGGATGAGAGATTGGCCTTCGCTTTATGACCTCATCTCTCATCATCCTATAAATCGTCCTGTTCACCATGTTCTCTAGAAATATATGTAGAAAAGTGAAGTTTAGGATTACTTCCATGGCGGTTGTTGGGCAGGTTTTCATTGCGTTCCCATACACAGGCCAGTCTTTGAACTTTCGAGATGTTAGCTCTCATATTAGTCAAACTGGTTCTTTTGTTCCAGACCACTGGCCCATGTGTAATGATTGGTCTCACTATTGCAGTGTACTTCTACTACAAGATTTTTGGGTTTGTACCTCATCTTTTTCCCGCAAAGTTTCTACGGACCATCAAGGCTTTTGTAGCCTTATTGATTACTTCTTTTTCATGCTTATTCCAGAGGAGTTTGTTATCTAGGGTCAGTCCCAGATATTTGACCTCTGACTTTCACTCAATAACATTCCCATCCATTTTGATGGTCTTCAAATTGAAGTTTCTTTTCCTTATCAAGGTTACTAGGGTGGTTTTGGTGGGGTTGATGTTGAGTCCTATTATCTGGCACCATTTCCTAGTGTATTCAAGACCTCTTTGAACTATGTCACAGAGGGTATTCTCGAATTTGCCTCTTGCGATTACGATCACGTCATCGGCATAGCCCTGACAAGATATGTCGAGGTCAGTCTATGTAACAGTTAGCATTAAAATGCCAGAAATAATCCCAACTAACAAGGCAGATTGAATTTCTTCTTCTTCTTCTTCCTCTTGTTATAGGCTTACAGCCTGTTTTTTCCAACTCAATCATTCATCTCATTTGATGTTGAAATCCAGGACTCTCTCCATCTTTTAGGTGGTCTTCCTCTTGGTCTTCTGTTTCCGGTGTTCCATCTCGGGCGATTCTCGCTATCTTATTTTGCGCCATTCTTCCTACGTGCTCATTCCAGGCTCTTTTGCGCTTCCGTCCCCATCTTACTATATCCTGCATTCCATGTTCCTCGCGTATTGTTGAATTGCGTATGTGATCTATTAATGTGTATCCCGATATTCTTCTTAGTACTTTCATTTCGGCAGTTCTTAAAATTGATTTTGTTTTTGTGTTGTCAGCTCTCGTCTCTATTGCGTACGTCATTATCGGTCGAATACAGGTCTTGTAGATTTTTGTTTTTGCGTCCTTGCTCATGTATGTGTTGTGCCTTATTATATCCGCCAGGCTTCCTGAGATTCTATTTGACTTGTTTACTTTGTTTCTTACTTCTCTTGTTCTATCTTGGTTTGCGGATATCTCAACTCCTAAGTAATTAAAGGTCATGAGTTGTTCTATTGGTTTGTCATCCACTACTAGTTTGCATCTTAAGGGCACTTTGCTTATTATAATTGACTTAGTTTTATTGATGGATATTTTCATGTTGAATTGCTTGCTTATGGTGTGGAATGCAAATAGAAGTCTTTGGAGATCGTCTTCATTTTCGGAGACTATGACGGCGTCATCAGCGTAACATATTGTTATTTCCCCGGTAGATTGAATTTAAATGTATTAATTATTACGTTTTCAAACGGATTACTTGTAATAAATCTAGCAAATAGGCAGAAATCAATATTTAAAAGTAAATTGAACCACTGAAATTTGAAACATCATTACTGCACTCGCTTCATCGTTCATACTATCAATATTTCCATAAAACTAAAACTTGGTAAATAAATTACTATTTTATTTTTTTTAGATGATTTAGATTTAATAATAGAGAGAAGTATAAAGTTAGCTAGAGCTAGACTACCAAAAAGACCACGAATTAGAAATAAGGCTAAAAATAAAGAAGGACAAAATGTGGACAGCAGTAATTCTGGTAACAAGGATAATTTGGATGTACCCGGAACAAGTAGTGAAAAGACACAAAACAGTGTACAAGAAGACTTGACGTTTGAGCAAAGTAGACGAGAAGAAAATTGTGTAGATAGCAATAAAATTAATATTGAAACTAGCACGGAAAACTCAAAAGAGGAATGTAGTGAAAGTACAAATAGTAATGTAAATATAGATGTTAGGTTAGATCATAGCGCTCACACAGGATGTGAGAATGAATCAGATATTTCAGATGTTTCTTTATCTAATGATGAAGATTGTGATTCTGTAAGTTTAAGTATTAGTGATACAGAGTTGTAGTTATTTTTTCTTTTTTAAGTGTATGCTCTTCCTAAGTCTTATGAATTAGAATATTAAGAGTTTTCCAATTGAACGAAAACTAATAAAAATGTGATGTTACCCTTTCTTCAATCCCTACAAATGTAAATATTTACTGTAGAAAAATTTAGTAATAAGTTTAATATAAAATCCGTAAAAATGTTCTTAGAAACTGAAATCAGGTGTTGAAATGTCGTAAAAGATGTTGTATATAGTTATACAGTGATTTTGCATTATATTTTTTTTAATGTTCCTAATAACAATAAAAAATACTTATTTCACATCGAGTTGCTTTATTTATGATGCTATAAAATTGGATAATTATTTCAATTAAGTGAAGTCTAGCAAAACATTTTTTTGAAAAACTTTCGTTTCATACCCCTTATTTCAAGGGCGTACAACATGGTTCTAGCCTTTATGGTCCACTATTTTTCCTCACTCTCTTGGAAAACCGTAAAAACACCACGTTTCACTCAAAGGCATTTTTATTTCTGAAGAAAATGCCGAACTTTCATGAATTTATTTTGAATGGTACTAGTTAAAATACATTGTAATATATTTCAACTATTTTTGCATAAATTTAGAAAAACTTGTATTTTCAATGAAAAGCAAAAAATAAATTTCGTAAACGTCATCAATAATTGTACTACTGAAATATTTATTGCCACGTTACTAGATAGTAAATACTTTCGTGGTATGGTCTAGTCAACAATTTTGTTTAATTTTTGTTATGTAAAAACAAGGGTAAAATTTTTTGCTAGTTCAGATTTAGCTTGGTTTTAGTTAGTTTGGGAAAATGACAAAAAAAAATGTTATGGTCCAGCAGAGACTACTTGGAGGCGAGACAATCTGTTCCTGTCAATTGGTTTGGAGCCATACTGAGGGAAAGACAGCATTTACTTTCTCTTATTAACAATGGAAATCCCGTTTTAATACCTTTAAGAATGGTTAAACAATATAAAAAAGGTATAGAAATGAATTATCTAAGGCTAAAAAAATGCATTTGACTAGCACATACAATCATATCATCCGCAATCTGTTATTTGAAATATTATAAAGAAGAAGGCAAAGTACATAATAAAACATCTGAGGCACTTAGTGCTCAAACATTAAATAACTTTTTTGTAAATATTGCCGATGAAGTCGTCATTAAATTACCAACAACAGAAAAATATTTTAAAGATTATTTAGCTGGTACTTTTAACACGGAGCCTTTTGTATTCCAGTTGACCACCATTGTTTGACAAAAAATAACTAATTTAAAGTCGAGTAAGAGTAAGGATTGCTACGATATTAATACCAAAATTTGTAAGACCTTAAAGAATTTTCTGATACCGCCACTAACTAATCTCATAAATCGATGCATAACTAATGCTGTCTTTCCTGCATCACTAAAGGTCGCTATGGTCATTTCTATTTACAAAACAAGGGGTCAATTGACAATTCTAACAACTATCGACCTATATAAATTTTTCCTATATTTTTAAAAGTTTTTGAATCTGTTTTAAAAGATCAAATAAATAACTATTTGAGAATCAATGTTTTTCAGGGTCAGTATGGTTTTAGAAACAAAAAATTTGCTTATCTCCCCACTGATAACCTTGTTGAGTATGTGGCTGTGGGTCTGGAGAAGGAGCTCCTTTTTTGATCTAACAAAGGCATTTGATTGTGTATCACATGATATTCTGTTGCAAAAATTATCTTTTTATAACTTTTATCTCCAATTAATTCCGCTAATCAAGTTATACCTATCAGATCGTATTCAATATATTTCTCATAATGGAAACAAGTCAAATAAGCAATTAATAATTCACGGTATATCCCAGGGGGTCCGTACTGGGCCCAATATTACTTTTAATTTACGTCAATAATCTTGCTAACTCACAAAATAACATAATTCTGTTTACTGATGATACCATCAATTTTATAAATCACCATCTTTCTGAACTCATACAGGTTATAATTCGTGATGCGCAGTCAAATGTGGAAGACTTGTTTCTGTCAAATGGACGAAGCCTTAATGATTTCAAAACTCAAAACAAGACTTTCTCCCTAGAGTCTCAATCCGACTTGTTGATGGTGCAGTGAAGTTTCTTGGTGTCTACTTGGTGCGAGCATGTGGCACAACTTAATTAGAAATTTTTCCAAGAATTTATCACCTGCAGTGTTACTGGTGGCTTACTATTGACACTTCATCAAACAAGCTGTATGCTATTCTTAACTGGGGTATACTGCTCAGGCTAAAAAAATCTTTAAGATGCATCGCAAATGTATTCGTGTTATGGTGGGGCTTGGTTACCGTCAATGCTGGCCTTCTGCGTTTATCTATCGGTGTCGTGACTTATATTAAACAAAACATCCAACTTTTTGCACCGCATTACAGTGTACACAACTACTTATTAAGAAAAAATAATATTGTACCGAATTTCCATCGACTTGCAAGAACCAGAAGAGGCATTAACTATTACAGTGTCAAATTTTTTAATATCCTACCTCCCAATATAAAGAAGCTGGAAGAGGAACGGTTTTAAGTGAAAATAAGGCAATATCTAATTTTAAAATCATTTTAATCTTTTGAAGATTACCTCAACAATAATTTTAATGACTTATTTTAATGTGGCCTGTACGTCGTTTTCAATCTAATTATTTATTATGATAAAACGTTTTAATTTCTCACTTAAATCATTTTACTTTTGACTAGTGTATTTAATTGTATTATTGGAGTGTCTATATCCTTTTATACTAGGTAATTAGGTCTTTTTGTACATTTTTTTAAAGATATTATTTATAATTGATACTTAGACTTGTAGAAGCACTTTTGTGTATTTACTACCAATAAATTATCTATTTATCTCTGCCAGGAAAGGATATAGAAACGTCTGAAGTAGTAGGGAAACGGGCGGTTTAGTCTACTGCAAAAAACAAGTTTAGTAAAATTATAAGACCAAGATGTACAACAATTAATTAGGATTATAAAATCGATGGAAGAAGGATATTGTTTAATATCAGAACAATAGAAGAAGTACGCTATATAAAGAAATATCCAATAAAAACAAATTATTAATGTTCTTCCTCATTATCATTAGAAAAGGGGAGATAAGCCTATCCTATGTATCTAAAAAATTCATGGTACATGTTTTTGTGGTCGGGATATTTTTATTCCTGCCTTTCTTGCATTTTGTTTTCACTCAACACTTTCTGCTATCAGTGGCAAAAGCAATACGATAGTCTTAAAACCGTTAATATTTAGAAGGAAAATCATGCCTAATAATATTGTTATTAAAAATCTTTAGACAAATTGAATCCTAGGAGGAATACGGCAAAGATTATTCACAATAATATGAATCCTCTTTGAATACGGTATGCTTCAGGGGGATGTCTATGGTCTGTGGCATTGGTCACAATTAAACAGACTTAGTTTGAACATAAATTAAATATTTCTGTATTTCATTTTGTAGGTCGCGTTGACATTTTGATTTTCACTACACCATTGATGGTACTCAGGGCCGTCGACAGGGAAATTGGGCCAGGGGGGAAAACTTACGGGCCTTTGTATATATACTCTAAAAAATTCACATTCTTCAAATTTCAAGTTATGAAGACACAAAATCGAGCCCCTGTCAGGCCTGTTGGTACTGATCTATCAAGAGTGGATGAGATTAGGGGTCTTGGTGTGTTACTGGACAAGGCCTTCACATTCGTGTCGCATTAACTCAAACAGATATAAAAACCTTAGATTTATTTCTAGAATTTGCAGAGTTTTTTGTTATACCCTTAAATTATTGTACTGTTCGTTTGTGAGGGCTGGTCTAGAGTACGCCAGTGTGCTTGGATCCCACTTTTAACAGGTACCTATACAGACCACTGAGGGTATACAGAACAGATTCTCCTCACAGTCTTGTGCTAGTAAGTGAAATATCCACTTTGTTGAAAAAAATCAAAATTTCAATAAGAAATAAAGAAATCTATCTGCCGTATTTAAACAGCTGTTTATATGTATTATCCTTTCAAGCAGAGAAAAAGGACACCTTATGACTTTTATCTGTTCCTCAAAGTCAAATCTGCATTAAAAGGAACAAGATTTCAGTCCGTTGGAGCTGTGAAAGAAACAGCCTATTGAGGGACTCGCCGGAGATCGCCAGCACTGTTTCGAATAATGGAAAATTCGCATGAAGCGTTGTAGGGATAGGAAAAGGGTGTATATTGAAGGTGATAACAACTAAGTATACTCAGTGACATTAGAAGTATTATACCCAGAAGGAATAATTTCTTGAACTTAAATATTGACAACCTGATAGTCTTACATCTAGAAACATTTGCCTAACATTTTATTAACATGTAATTCGAAGAAAAATTAATAATGTGTTTAGCGACCCCTTAGTGAAGTACACTCCTGTACACGTCTAGGCATCGACAAAATGGTCGATGTCGGCTTGTGGCACGTCGTTCCAAGCAACTTCAACTTCGTGGATAAACTGTACCAGACTTTGTGGAGGATAATGCAAAGTGGACAGTCTCCTCCCAATCATATCCCACATATGTTCGATGGGATTTAAATCCGGTGAACGGGGTGGCCACGGCAAAACATTAACGCCAGCTTCTTGGAGAAAGTCCATAGTTCGACAAGCAACATGGGGACGTGCATTGTCTTGCTGAAAAAGAACGTGTGGACGACCATTCAAATAAAGCACTAAAGTGGACATCATCAACATAACGCGCAGCTGTCATACTGCCTCGTAAAAAGAGAAGTGGTGATCGGCTACCATAGGCAATAGCCCTCCAAATCATTACTTCAACAGTCCTGTGTACATGCCTCTCAACCGCAAGCCCAATATCACGTCGCTCTCCACGATGACGTCTTACACTTGTACGGCCATCGTGTATAGCTAGACAGAATCGCGATTCGTCGCTGAATACATTATGCCAATCTGCCTCCCAATACAGCCGTTCTCTGTACCAGTTTAAACGTTGACGACAGCGATTCGCAGTCAAAGGCAGCACTAATTGTGGACGGTATGAAAATGTCCAAAGGTTCGAATGCGGCGATATAGTGTACGCATAGTAACTGGTCTTCTTCTCCAAACCATTGGTCAGCAATTTGACCCATAGTAGCAAAACCGTCTCGTAGAGCTAGTTGTTTGAAGCACCTATCTTGACGCTCTGTGGTACGCCTCGGTTGACCATCTTCTTCGTGTTCCTCAACCTTCTTCTGTCGATTGCAGTACAATTAACTCGAAGGCTAATTTCGCGATAGGACAAACCAACATCTCAATAGGCAACAATTCTACCCCTGTCAAAGTCGCTAATATGGTGATAATTTTGGCGTCTTCAAACTCGAGGCATTTTGTTGCTCTTCGCACAAGTAGGCCGAGGCGCAATAACTAAAAATATCTATACTAGTCAGGTCTCATAAAATGGTTGCTTCACAAAAAAAGAGATAAAATTTTGTTTTCGCAAAAAATCATCAAAGATAAAACGTTGACACTGTTGCCATAGCATGCCTTAAATATGGTTATTCTGTTGCTAAAAAATTAAGTTCAAGAAATGATTCCTTATGGGTGTAACCCTTCTAATGCCATTGAGTATATATATAAATTTGAAATAAAATGTTTTACAGCAATAGTATTGTTCTACACCTTGTAGACACACCACAACGGGTTAAAATGGACGTAAAACAATATTTTATCAGCCCATCAATTTTCTGAGCGGTCGTTCCGTCTTGATTTAGTTCAAGTAAAATGGCTATTTTTTGGTCTACACATAATGTTCTACTTGATACGTTTTAACTGAACAAAAAAGACGTAAGGTAAAACGGTATGTATGTACCGGGCTTAAAAGAAGAATGCTATAGTTTGTTATATGGCGAAAAACTTAAAAAAATTTCTTATTTATTTAGTTTTTCATCGAAATAAAACTCTGTTTAACAGATGATCTCACTTATTGTATTGGCATCAAAAAAAATTATACGTACAACAAAAAATCTTCATTGTATAATAAATCAATATATACATTTAATAAAATGCCTAAATATAGGAACAAATAACGGAAAGGAACCTCTAAATAACTTAAAATATGTTATTATTAAATACTCCTAGTTTGTGCCTTTCTATTATTTGCCACTACATTCAGTAAAAAAAATTAATAAATAAAAAGTAACGTGGCCAACAAATAATTATAACCACGACTGAAGTAGATATACATTATAAAAAAATATGGTAAAAAGGAAAATTGATATTATAATGGATTTTAAAATATTAAGAGTAATTTTTAAACTTAAAATTAAGACGTCACCATGCACATTTAGTATTTTTTATTAGCTTGTTTTTGTCTAAATTGGATTTAACTATATTTCCCTAAATTTCTAAGAATCCGTATAATTCTTGCGAGTGGCGGTAGTCACACCAACTAATCTAAACCGAGAATTAAAGGAATGTTAGGTAAATTTTTTACTAACAAGTGGTAAAAAGCACCCACCCTCCCCTCTAAATGTTCAAACCCTATACTGATTGATATAGCAAAATAAATGTTTCAGTATTAATAGAACAGACCCAAACAAGCTTGCTAACACAATATTTAAAAAATATTAAATGTCTGGTAGTTTCTGTTTTACATCCAATGTTCACAAATCCGAAACTTTTCCTGGAATTATCAACATTTTCATTACACGTTTACTGCAGGTCCTACTCTTTTATGTTCATAACTTTGGAATATGCTAGTTCCTCTGATTGGTCCTTCCAAATTGTTGACATAAATATCAGAGGCCATTTCATCCATTCCAATCTCTTTGTCGGACTTTGCTTTCTTCGTTGCCTCGTCAACTTCAGTTCTTATTTTCGAATCAATTTCCTAAATAATAATTTACAAATTGTTAAAAAACTACTACGTAAAGTTCTCATAATACATAATTCAAATGTGGTATACTCAAAGTAATGACAAACAAATGACGCAAAAATTTGCCTAGATCAGTAAATTATTGGGTGCCGTATTGGCTGAGAATATTATTTTATTGTAGCGTTTTTCTTTATACTTTCATCTTCATTTATCGGAAAAATTTTTATATAAAATTGAAGAAAATTTAAAGTCTGGTCCTGCCGAAATACCAACTGTTAAAAGTTATATAAACCAGAACCACTCAGGCCTGCCACTAATGACAATATTTATTTTCTAAGTTTATTTAGCATTTTAATTATATAATAAAATATCTATTTATGTGACTACAATGAAATAGAATGAAAATACCCCGTTTCTCAAAAACGACAGAAACTATTGATTCTAGGTTTGGCTTACAATATTGTTTCTTTAGGTTTTAATAATATACTGGCAATCAAGAGTCGAATTTAAATCCCAATCTGAAAAACTAACACCGTTACGGGCGGATTATTTCGTAACTATATATATATATATATATATATATATATATATATATATATATATATATATATATATATATATAGATTGCCATTTTCGCTGGATCTTGAGGATATTTGACCTCCATTTAACTATATAAAAACAGACATATTACGCCGTTTGGTATTTTAAAAAAAAAATTGTTCAGCTGCCAAACAGCGCCCTCTACAGGCCACTATTAAATACGCCTAAAGAAAATTTCTAATGGGGGAGAAAAAACACTTTTAATGTGCCTAATTTTGTTTATTTCCATTAGGGCAAATCGGAGTTATCAACATTTTAATGAAGAAAAAAATTTTGACGTTCCTCTACCACTTTACTTCAAAGGATCGAGTAACAGGTGTGGAATAAAAAAAAGGCTTCAAATTTCCTCAAGATTAAGACGCAAATATTTTCAATACAACTTCATTGGACATATTAAAAGAAAAAAAATCTTTTTTCTTAATTGACTATAATTATTACGCCCCCTAGCGACCGTTGTAGGAACTTAAAAAAATATTTCCAGCGACTTTCCAGTTCCGCTTTTATTATAAATATTTTTTTTTCCGAAAGCTATGCGATTATCGGTTTAAGACATACAGGGGGTCCGGTAAGTACCTCCTAATTTCTCAGTAGCATAGAGAGGTCAAAATAACCCTACTTTGTCATAAAAAAAATCCTACAGTGTCTCTTAACGGAGATACAGAGCCCTAAAGGGGAATCCAGCGATTTATCTTATCGGCTAAGTTTTGAATCGACTTGTATAATTTAAAGAACTTTTAATATTTTATAGAGGCCATAAAGACTCATTAAACCATACTACAGTACATGATTTAGATCATCAGAGAAGCTAGGAACGGACTTGCAGCCACATTCGTTGGGCCTAATTTCTGACAGGTGTCATTTTACAACTCAAACAGGTAAAAATCAGGTTGTTATTGTTAATACCCACATAATGAATTACTATTGACGTAATCTGTCAAAATTGCCTTCAAGTAAAAGTAATTTAAAAAAATAGAAGAATATTCTTACGCAGGGTATACTGATATGCATTTAATTTATGGTGAAGCGCTGTCAAATTCTTCGAAGGTAAGAAGACTTTATGCTGAAAGATTTCCAGCTCAAACATTGCCAAGTCCAAAGGGTTGATCAAAGCTTAGGGGAAACAGGTAAAAGATGATTAGAAAATAATTATTAGAGTCAAAAAATTTGTTTTTGACATGTTCTATTCAGGGTCATTTTTGCCGCGACGTGGCGGTGAAAACCCTCCCAGAAGAGCACGAGGCCCTCACGTAGAGGAACAAATTTTGCTAGATATTGCTAACAACCCTTCAAATAGCATAAGAAAGCTCGCGAGACAAAACAATGTCGCTATGTCTCCGGATGATTATCTCGCAAGACTTCAATACTCCAACTGGTTTATACAGCAACATAACTTAAATCTAAATTTTTCTAACTCTATTTTGTTTACCGATGAGGCCGGTTTTACAAGAGATGGCATAATAAACACACACAATTTACAATTTTGCGATGATGAAAACCCGCAATTCAAAACAAACACCAACAAAGGTTTATTGTAAATGTGTGGGAGGGTATCATCGGAAATAACCTTATAGGTCCATTTGTTTTAGAAGGAAGACTCAATGGTGAGATTTATTTACAATTTTGGTGCATTATGATGCTCCATCTCGTTTTAACCATATAGTACGTCAACACTTAACAAACGTTTTTGATCCTCGATGAACAGATCGAGGTGGGCCTGTTTTATGGCCGCCAAGGTCTCCAGACCTAAATCCCTTAGACTTTTACTTTTAGGGACATCTAAAAGAACTAGTTTATTCAACACCAGTGAATACTAGAGAAGAACTACTAGCGAGCATAGCACAGCATTCTAACGAAGTTCGTAATAATGTCGGAATATATTATGGAGTGGAAAACTATTCGAAGAATAAGAAAATGTATTGAAATATGTGGAGTCCATATTGAACATTTGCCAAAATAACATTTAAACCTTTTCACTATTTTCGCATTTTAATAACATTGTAAATTAATTGAGCCCCGATCAACCCTTTAAAAGGTTTCTGGACTTGACAATGTCTGAGCTGGAAATCTTTCAGCATAACATCTTCTTGCCTTTGAAGAGTTAGATAGCGCTTCCCCATAAACTAAAGCACATCAGCACACCCTGCGTATTTTATTTTTACCTATTTGTATTTAATATTAGTAACTTTTGAGTTTTCCTTCCATATTTTTGACGCTTTCAGTAATAGAAAAAGATACATAAATACAATTACAATATGTCTGCTATATTTTATATGTTGTAGGTAATGTTGGAAGAATAAGGTTGGAAAAGAAACATTTGTTAGCTGTAAAGGATGCTCTGATAAACCTGCATTATGTCCTACGTGCTTTGAAAGTTACCATGGAAATCATCAATAATATAATGTTTTTTGTAAATCTTATTATTCTGCAATATGTATGTTGTGCCTGTTTTCATATAAATTCTTAATTTCTTAAGTTATAGTTTAATGGAAATGTATGTTTTCTTTTGGTTTTTATCTGCCGTTATAACCGTCATTTACCAATGAATATATTTGAACTTTGTAGATGCAAATGACTGATATAACCGTCGTTAAAAAAAAAATACAAAGATTTGTATTTAAAAACAATTTGAAAGTTGATAATCCTACTACTACTAGCAAAACAATCAGACACTTCCTGAGTCAGTTGAATTTGGGACTGAGAGCATCGCACTAGAGGAAGATACAAAATTCCTTGGAATCCATATTAATCATAATCTGGATTGCATAAAACATATATAACGTGTGCAATAAGATAAACACAGCTTCATACTCCTTACGAATAATGTCAAAATATTTGACCAAGGAAAACTTTTATTTTATATTTTGCAAATGTATATTCAACTCTTCGCTATGGAGTGATATTTTAGGGTGGGAGCAGTGCATCAGAAAGGGCTTTTAAAAGTCAGAAAACAGCAGTTCATATACATTCTGGCATTGGTTACTCGAATTCCTGCAGGGGAAAATTTAATACCTTACCAGCAATTTTTATTTAAGAATGTCTACTGTTTCTCTTTAACAACAAGGACAGGTTTAAGAAGCAAGAAGTTAAACACTGCTTTGCCACAAAATATATAGGATATAATGTACCACAGCATCGACTTAGTGTGGCAGAAACAGGGCCTGGTTTCTTGGTAATTAAATTTTTTAATGCTCTGCCAATCGGAGTAAAGTTAGATGAGGATTTCAAACGTTTTAAGAAAACGGTTTTTGACTTATTGGTTCATATTGAACCATATACGCAGAATGAGTTCTTTGCATTTTTTAAAATGAATTTCAAGTGTCATGTCTGATAATAGGATGTTATGTGAATGTTACTTCATTTAATATGTATGTAAATGTTTAGATTTAGTGTTTTTAACTTAGCTATTTTATTGTATTTTAACTTTGACGCCATTCATTCAAGTTTTTGGTTTTTCATCAGTACCACAAACTTTTTATTGAGTAAAGAGATATTTGTTTTGATTTACTTCAACCAATAAATTAAATAATTGATGCTTCTTTAAATTGTCCGCAAACGTGTTAAACTTTAAAAACAACCGATTTCAATACTTTAAATATTATGGCGCTAAAGAGTTCTGCAAACAAAATCAGGAAAATATTTAATTTTTTACAGATGGCGGTTATTTAACATTTTGAAGTTCCTACTTTAGATCTGGCCAAAACGGAAGGGGGAGATTTTTTTGATTTCAGCAAAAAAATTGATAAATATAACAGTAAAGGGAAATAGCAATAAACCATTGACAATCTAACCTTCAGATAATCTTTAGAACTTCAAATGAGGTCCACTACTTTTGATCCCGGAAAAGAGGAGAAAGTTTCACAGTATGATATGACCTTGGCCATGAGGTCGTCAAATTTTAAAGTCAGGACAAGGTTAAATAGAACTCCCTCTAACGATATCGTTCAATCTCAGATCTTGCCTTAACTGGCCGGATCTTGATCTTGCCTCAACTGGCTCGATCTTGGTCTTACCTTAACTGGTAGGATATCAGATCTTGCTCTGAGTGGCCAGACCTCTGATTAATGTTGCCTTAAGTGGTCGTATCGCAGATCTTGCCTAAAATGGCTATATCTTGGTCTTATCTTAACCAGCTGGATCTTGGTCTTGTCTTAACTGGCTCAATCTTAGTTTTGCCTAAACTGACTAAATCTTAGTCTTACCTTAACTGTTAGGATTTCCGATCTTGTCCTAAATATACTCTTAAAGGTCAAGGCAATTTTTAGATACTCTACAGCTTTTGAACTGACATTTTTTCTTTAAGTAACTGTTTGCAATATTGTTGAGAGAGTTCAATTTGACTTTGTTATGACCTTAAAATTTGACCTGGATCTCATGGCCAAGGTCATATCTGATTGTAAATTTTATGTTCTGTTCATTTTTGGGATTACTTAAAGATGTCCTCAAATAAACTTTAAGGTCAAGATCAAGGTCATTTTTAGAATATGCGTTTGTTTTGACCATTTTTTCCTAAAGTTAGTATTTACGAAGTTAGCGGGTTGGTTTCACTTTTTGAACACGATCTATATATCAAAAACCAAACATTTCCGCGAAATTTACTTTTCGTTTATAATTTATGATCCACAATGCATTTATTCCACGAAAATAATTAATTTTGTCATGGTATAATATAACAAAATTAGCATTCTAAAAGATAATGTTTAAAAAAAATACGATAATCGAAAATACAATCGGCTCTTTGTCCCTATAGAAGAATTATTAAATATACCTTAATTTCTTCGGCAGTGACTAAATTCGAACTAATAATTTTCTCCTTGAAAGAGGTAATGGGATCCCTGGTCTGACGGACCTCTTGTACCTCCTCACGGGTTCTGTAGCTTGTACCAGGGTCTGACATTGAATGACCAGAATATCTGTAAAATAATTAATTCAAAATAGAGTGTCAATTGTTACTTGAACTTGAAATAGCATGACAAAATTAAACAGTAGAACATTTCTGGCAGCTTTACTTGTTTTTACCTGTAAGTTCGGGCTTCAACAACCATAGGTCCTTTTCCGCTACTACAATGGTCGATAGCGGATCTGGCGGCTTCTCTCACCGCTAACACATCCATACCATCGACATAGATGCCAGAAATATAATCCCCACGAGTGTAAAACTCCGTGCTAGCAGAAGATCTTGCTGCACTGGTACCCATACCTTAAAAAATAGGGAATATTTACGGAAAATAATTATTCTGGGTGTAGTAGTTCGAAGGCACTATTACCTTGAACTTTACTGTATGCAAGAAATTATATTTTTTTATTAATTTAAATATCTTACAACTGATTTGAAGCAAACATTCATTTAACTTTAGTAAACCTACCATATCCATTGTTTTCACATACGAAAATGCAAGGAAGGTTCAACAGTTTTGCCATATTGTAAGCCTCAAATACTTGGCCTTGGTTAGAAGCGCCATCTCCATAAAGCGCGAAACATACGCCATCAGTGCCTTTGTATTGAGCTGCCAAAGCTATACCCGCTCCAAGAGGTACCTAAAAAAATGAAAGGTAGTTTCTATTAATAACTGTTCTATAAAAATAATATTCATATAATATTTTATTAAAAGTTGGTTTATATTCCTAAATCTATGATTACACGTATTGCTTTATTTTTCTTTAATAGTCAGTTAAAGCATTGAAAATGATTCAGATATAAACAGTCTCTATTTTTTGAAAGATATAGCTCAGAACCCTAATAAGATGTGTCCACCGTTATTTATAATCCTTTATTGCCAACTAAATATACTGAAAATGAACAAGCAACGTCACAAAATAACAGAGAACATTTCCGTTATAGCAGCTAGTTAGTTTTTAACAGTAAATAATGGTCAGTAAAAACAGAACAACTAAACACAGCACGCGAACAAGCCTTGGAGAACACAGACACGAACACATCCGACAATATCACTCGCGCGGAGCTCAGCATAAAGACCATTCGCATAAAGCAGAAACAACAACGCACCTAAAATCGATCCCTGTGATACCTCTTAATGTATACTCATAAGATGGGAGTAATAACTTCTGCCACCACACCGAATACTTAAACCTGATTTCGTTTGGACAGGTAGGATCACAACAAAGAAGCACGTTAACCTCTGATTTCATAACCACTTAATCTTTGAACCAACAACACATGAATAATGGTGTCAAAGGCCTTTGAGAGATCGAAGTAAAGGCCCGCCACCTTTTCAGCATTATCCATTTTCTCCACACTAAAAGAAATAATCCGGAAAACCGCCAATTCAGTTGAACTATCAGGTCTAAACTCATAATGCTGATCGGTGAGAAGAGCATAATTGTTTAGAAAAGACCAAATTTGATTTAAAATGGTTCTCTCGAAGATCTTCGACAAAGCGACAGTAGTGATGCAGGACAATAATTCTGCACATACCAGATGTCCCCTCTCTTAAATATAGGCAACACCTTCGCAATCCTTAGCACCGAACTGAAGCATTCGTTAATTATATATGTCAGCGACTGACAAATGATTCTGTAGATAATTTTAAAACATTTAGAGGAACCTCATCAAGATCACCTGAGAACTTATTCGGTAGACACGTTATCATTGTAAATATTTCCGGCCCATTCTTAGGATTTCAAAATAATATCGGCTATTGGTAATGTGAATCTTGACATGTGCCACCACCAGAAGTTTCGGGCAAATCAAATTGTTTGCAAAACGTCTGCACAATTCTATCAGGAACATCAAACAGACTCTCATTTGCAGACTTCAAACATTTAACTGAGTTCACCATACGCTTGTTTGTTTCAAAATTAATAGTTGCCAAGCAATGTTCATTTTATTTTTTGAGCTAATTATCTTATTTATTGCTATTATATAATTAGAAAAAAAAATTCTTTAATTGTTTTGTTCCATTTTGTATTGTTGATAAACTATGAGAGAATTAGTAATTTTGTATCAAACATAAATATCTTTCCCAGTTGGAACTATTTTTGATTTTTCACTTATTTACAGGAAGGCTTATGCCAAAAGAGTAAAAAATATGCAGAGGACCAATTGATTTTAATTTTTTAAATAAATGAAACTAATCTAAACTTTAAATCCTTAAATGGATTACATTACTTTAAAGTAAATTAAGTCGTATAATATTCCCTTATGTTTTCACAAGTACTCACTTAGTACTTGCATTACCATAATTTTTGGGGTTGATTTCAAAGTTTTGTATATCCATATTATCTTACTAATCGATTTACAACATATAAAACTGGAAAATAACTAGTTGTCGCTGCGTCCGCTGAGCTGGATCAAAACTCAGATGTTAACATGTGTTGCGACAGGTTTTATAAAATGTTAAATAAAATATTGGATAGATCCGTGCCACTCTTTAAAAATAAGGGTCGCTCTTTTCCTGAATGGTATGACGAGGATATTATTCGTAGTTTGAGACGTAAGAATAACGTTTTTAGAAAGTATAGGAAAACTAAGAGTGTCATTTGTTTTAACAAATTTAATTTGTTGAGGGCGCAGACCAATTAGATGATTAAGGCCTCATATCGGGGTTACATTGAGCGTCTAGAGAGAGATCGGAAATGACCCTAAATCATTTTGGAGGTATGTTCAGTAGAAAAAAAATTGCTGCGCTATTCCCGATAGAGTGTCTATCAGGGTAAAATTTTCGATCGCCCTAATGATATTGTCAAGGCATTTGCCGAGTATTTTAAGGGGGTTTATAATAAAGTATCGTCTACTGATAAAGTTAGTCTGGGGGATTTGGCCAACAATACAGTTGTGGTTTCAGTTATTACAGAACAGGATAAAATAAAAATTACAAAAGGACTTAAACCTAAAATATCTAACAGGCCAGATTTTGTTCCAAGTTTCC
Organism: Diaprepes abbreviatus; assembly: GCA_034092305.1. Classification (NCBI taxonomy): domain Eukaryota; kingdom Metazoa; phylum Arthropoda; class Insecta; order Coleoptera; family Curculionidae; genus Diaprepes; species Diaprepes abbreviatus. Next base: position 10,459,104 of record JASJET010000129.1, read on the forward strand.
CTATTAAAGACATTATAAATGTTTTGGCTGCTCCTCTATGTAGAATTTTTAAAGCCTCTCTTGAGCAGCTGATATATCCCGAAAGATGGAAGGTAGCCAAAATAAGTTCCATATTCAAGAGCAAAAATAGGACCGAAGTGGAAAATTACAGGTCTGTCTCTATGATATGTGGTTTTCCAAAGATGTTTGAGATGCTACTGTACAACTTTATTATCAACAAATTTGAGCATTTGTTGTCTATAAAACAGCATGGCTTTTTGAAGGATAGGTCAACATACACTAATCTGACGTCTTTTCTGCAGTTTACAGCGGACGCGCGCGCTCAGGTTGATGTGGTGTTTACCTACTTCTTAAAGGCCTTTGACAAGATGAGCCATAGTTTGATTCTGGCAAAGTTTGCGAAATTTGGTTTTTTAAATCATATTTATTTAATAGGTCTCGGTATGTACAATATAATGGCTTTCAATCGCAGGGCTTTGCGGCCTTTTCGGGAGTACCTCAGGGCTTAAATTTGTGGCCTCTTTTGTTTTTAATATTCATAAACGATATCGCTGAATCAATTGATGTTGAATTTCTGTTGTTTGCTGATGATTTAAAAATGTACGTCCAAGTTCAGTCAAAGGAGGATTGTGATAGAATGCAAAATAGTGTTAGTGCAGTTCAGAAGTGGTGTGTGAGTTATCAATTGTTATTGAATGTGAGCAAATGTTCAGTAATGTTTATAACTCGTAAAATATCTCCAATTCTATATAGTTATCAAATAAATAATGACCTACTTAAAAGAGTTGATGCAGCCAAGGATTTGTGTATTGTATTGAATCCTAAACTTAGATTTAACTTTCATTATGGCAGAATAATGTCTGAAGCTAATCAAATGTTGGGTTTAATTATTAGAAACTGTAGATTATTTAAGATATTGAAAGCCTAAAATTATTGTTTATAGCACTAGTAAGAAGTAAACTTAAATACTGTTCACTTGTTTGGGCTCCAATTTATAATAAATATGTTTTAGTTATGGAGAACGTTCAGCGATAGTTCATGAAGTATTTGTGGTTGAGAACTAACGGAGTGTACCTACTGGTCAGGATGGACAATCGACTGTTGCTGTAGAAATTTAGTTTGCAAAGTCTTGAAATGAGACGTAACTTACATTCAGTTTTATTTTTATTCAGGCTGGTCAATGGTCAGATTGTTTGTCCTCAGCTTTTGGGCCAGCTAAATTTTAATGTGCCACGATTGACAAGCAGACAAAATTGTTCAGTCTATTTATTTTAAAGAACAGAGAGTCTACAATCATGGGGTGTCATCATCACTGCTATGTTCTAGATATGCTTTTGAGCACCTTGAGAAATGTAGAAAAAAATTTTGTGTACTGTACTTGTGTCACGCATTGATGATCCATTTTTCATTGTAAGTCTAAATATAAATGTCCCAGTGTATCATACTAGGGATCCAGTAACATGTTACTTAACAGATGTGGCCCATAATAACTGTCAATTGGCTTCACCTTTATATAACTTATGTATGGCATATAATAGCATCCATAATAATGTAGATGATAGGGTCGTATTTGGCTCAAAGAAAACAATATGTAATTAGAAGAAGCGTGAGTGGGGAGCACTTGATGTTTGACCCTTTATACATACAGAGAGGAGTACCCCAGGGCTCGGTTTTGGGTCCGCTTCTCTATATATTATATACAAATGATATAGTAAATGTCATCGATAGTGATGTTGTGCTGTTTGTTCATGACATCTAAGTAATATATGCAAGGCAGAGAATGTAAGGGAGTGTAGTGATTGACATATAGACAATGTGTTATATTCTGGGAAAACTCAGTGGATACTGACAGAATATTTATACTGCAAAAAAGATGTGTCAGAACAATTTATAAAATGAAACAAATTGAAACCTGTAAGAATGTTTTCATTGAGAGAAAGATTTTAACATTGTATGGCCTGTAAATATACAAGTGTATAATGTTCCTGATTAAGAATTATTCTTATTTCTTTTGAAGTGTAGAATGTAATCATAGTTATAATACAAGAAACAGGAATATACTTTTGCCAGATAGAGCTAATTTCAGTTATGTTCCATGTAACGTAACACATAGCATAGTATGAATTTGGGACAAACTACCTCAAACTTTTAAAAGTTATAGGGGTTCTATGACCAATAAAAATAAAAATAAATTAAAATGTGTTCTTATAGGAAAGTGTTATTATAGCTTAAAGGAATACCTAGAAGATAAGGATCTTTCTGGATTTGTTTAAAGTGCTTGTAGAATGAGCATTAGTATTTTTTTTTCTTTGTGTGACACAATCTATACCCTATGGGTATATGTAATTTATGTAATTATTGTAAGATCTAGTGACGTATAAATAAATAAGTACATTACTTTGTATACTAGTACTCCTTGAATTTTATCAATGAAATATTACGATAATTAAAATTCTTACCTGCGCACCTACAATACCATTTCCACCATAAAAGTTCTCAGTGTACATGTGCATAGACCCTCCTTTTCCCCTTGCACATCCACTCTGCCTTCCAGTAAGCTCACAAAGTACTCCAGGTGGTGGGATACCCATAATGTAAGTCCACCCATGAGCTCTATAAGCAGTAATGATACTGTCGTGGGGACGAAGAGCATGTTTGATACCTACAGCTACTGCTTCCTACAATTTATATAAAAAATTGTCGAGTATGTTAACGCCAAATCAAAAAAAAAAAAAGAAAAACATTAAAATATTCTATTTTTTGCATCTTAAATTGTACTTATCATGTTAATGATTCGATTTTTTTATTAAAGTATGACCTCGTAAAATATATTTTAACCTAATACCTGTCCAGAATAAAGATGACAAAAACCTCTGATAATCTTTTCTTTATATAAATTGCCTGCTGAAGTTTCCATACGACGAATGGTATGCATTTGAGTATACATTTGAAGAGCCTCATCTCTTGTTATAGATACAGACGTTGAAGGTCCTTGTTCAAGTTTGTGAAGGCGATAGGGCTAAAAGAAAAATTTAGAAATCAAGTGAATCAGAGTTTTAAAGGTTTTAGGCCATATGTAGTTTTTAATAGAGAGGAAAAAAACAGTGTGCTATTTAACTTTATCAACTTAATCATCAAAATATTATCTTTAAAATATATAAGAATATTATTTAATATATCTGTCTGGGGATATTGTTTTTTAGTCACTTTCATTTAATAATCTTAAAACATTTAAGTAGGTACTTAAAATTACTAGGAAATTTTAACCATATTACCTGGGTCTCAAATTGGGCTTCGGCAACAGTACTTCCCTGTCTCTGTCCATTTTTAGAGATAAGCCCCAAAGCCTTCTGAAATGTGAAAAATATAATTTAACCGAAGTCTTGTTTTGCTGTATACATAACCTCAGCTATTATGTAATCTGGACTACTTCTACTAAACAATTAAATGGTAACATTACGTTTAAATACTGAGACACTCTTTTAGCCATGCTGTGTCCATGTAATCACCGTCTCCCAATTAATGTTAATAAATCCACTTTTGTATTTAAATCTGCCAAAATTTAATCTAAAATACGGAAAATATCAGTGGGCTACTCACATTTGCAGTTACATTTTTCTTACACAAGGACCTAACACAAGCAGGCAACATTTTTACGAGGTTTCTGTCACAAACAGGAATTAAGTATGAATGGAAGGACCCCTTCACCCGTACTCGTTCTTAATTTTTATTAAAGGTCATTTAAAAGTGATCAGCAATCAGCACCCCATCAGCAGGTGCTGACGTCACGCGTTAACGTAGGTTAGGCAAATTTTTATGAATATCTGGTATTAGCAAAATACTACAGACATTACATTGGATGTGTCATATAAAAAAACTCATGTATTTTACAAACTTAGAGCAACATATTTTATCATTTTATATTCAGAACAGGCCAGTTTATAAGCCAGCAATCAGTGAAAATGTAACCACACACATTTTCGTTAATAGGCAACCCTCAGTGTCGTCATACAAGACCTCAACCAATCACCTTTGTGAATTTACATTAAGTTAGAATAACGTTTTACGGTAACACTTATCAGTAACCGATTTTAGTCCAAGGTCCTATATATAATTATGCAAAAACAAGGAACCTTAAAGTATCTACAGATTCGGAAATTTGTAACTTTTCCAGTACTAAAGTTTTTAGTTTCTTACTAATTATTCTTTTAAGAAAACGACCACATAATCTTGAGGCGAAATAATAAAATATCTCGAATAATATATATTTATATTGGGATAATAAACATATGTACTAACTTTAATCTTTTATGGACCGCGTGATTTTCATGCTGCAAGCTGCAGCTCCAGATATCATGTATAATATACTGGAGAAAAACAGGCTGCTGTACTTTTTATTAAAACGTAATAAATATTCTAACAAAATTTATTTATTTATTTAATATATATTTTACTGGGCAGTTTAAGTATTTTGTTGTAAAGTTTGGAAAGTACAGTTTCTTTCATGATATGATGAAATATTAATTGTTTACTTAGACATAACGAAATAAAATTCAGAAAATACAAATTGATCAATGATACGAATTAGTGCTGTGGTACCCGTAACAACCCCTTCGTTTTACGTTTTTTACTACAGTCTTAGAAGTAAAAAATTAGTCAAACCGACGAAGAAAATCTGTACATTAATATTAATTTTTTAAACTATTTTAAATCTAACTAGATACACATTTCTGTGGTTAAATGGTTTGCAAAAGAAATATTTAGTTTTAAACTGCTCCTCTTTTAATAGAACGTAGTATCGTAACTGCGTCAAGCAACATTTTGTGTTACGTGACGTAGATACTATGTGCTTAGTTCAGGTTAGAGGTGAAATAGAACATGACTAGGTATTACCAGCACTTTATATTATCCCGCCCCATCTGTTTAGATTACGCCACGCACGTATTAAAGTCTTGGAACAAAAAAGGTTTAGATTAAAGTAACTGTACTGATCGTCAAATAAACAGAAAATGTCCGGACCATGCTATGCGCCATTTTGGGTAAAGTGAAGTTATAATAACAGTGAATACGCTGTCGCCACTGAAAAATTATACCGACTAAACGTAATCGTTTACCTCCCACAGACAAGGTTTGAAGCAATTTGCATACCTTTCTGAAATTTCATCGACATAAGTAGTTGAACAAAACGAATGGTAGAAAGAGATAAAATGATAGTATTATGTTATAACTTGACCTAACTGATCCAATTCGTGTCAATTGATTGTTATGTTGGATGTCTGCCATATTACTGGTCAGTTGTAAAAATAGATTAAAATTTTTATTATATTTTTGGTTGTTTAAAATAAGTACTCGTTAAAAAAAGCAATATGTTGACGAACCGTTTCTTGAAAACGTTTTATTTTTTGAAAAAACAGTTGAAATGGTACCCCGTTATTTTTAGTATTTTCTAATTTTTAATTAAAATATCCTTAGAAAGTTGAATGTCCCGCAAATTTCAAGTAAATTTGTGATTATAGACATAGAAAATTATTACACCAAATTCTGTCAATATCTCAATCGTATGACCGTGCTGTTTAAAAATTGTTTTACTACGGCTAGTTCTAATTATGGGTTTAACATAAAAACTTGTGTCCATATGTCCATAATAGCCGAGTATCTTTTAAACACTTAAGTGTAACATAATTGTTTTCATAAATACAACTTATAAAAAATTTGAGAAATAACAATTTGTAAGATATTTGAAATTTGTATCTAAATAAGTAACATTAAATTTTATATTGAAATAATGTTAAATCCAACATTTTACTTCCTTAAGCTGTGTTGTACACTATACTACACTACAATTAAATAAATATTATTATGATTATAGTTTATTAGGATATATAAATTTGAACCATACAGGCCAACGAACGAGGTCCTTCAGAATAAAACCTTATTTATAGTACATTTGATCTTCAAGACCTTACAAATCTTTACAAAATAATAAAAAAGTATATTAAAGGTTGAATGTGAGATCTGCTAGTATTATTAATGGATGTCTTCTGGCTGGCCTATGGTTTCGGTCCCTGGTCGTACACAGTTCCTTTATCACCAATCAAGTTTCAGGTTCTTTCAAACGTAGTTGTCAGGACAGGAAGTCTTGCAATGAGGCTGGATGTTTAGTGAATTCATACAATAATTGATTGGTGGATAGCTAGGACGATGGATTTTAGTCATACTACATAGAGCTGCGATTTCAACCGTTTCAAGGTTTATCAGTGCTGGCTTCCTGCAATTATTGTATGTGGGGGGCATCTATTCCTAATAAAGTCAGTATATTTCTTTGTATATATGAGTTGTTTTTCTTCATATGCCTTTTTCTTTGTATATTAGAGTCCTAAGATATTTGGCCCTTTGTATACATTTTTGTTTAACAGTTCTAAAGTGCCAATTTAAGGTAATTTTGTAGCCTATATTTACACCTAAATATTTGACTGATGGCTTGGTGCATATTACTTGGTTGTTAAGTTATATAAAATAAATTTAATCCAGAGAAAAAACAAGGGTTTTAATGACAATCAATAACTTCACAACAATGACACTATTTTTTTAACTTTTGATGGTTAACTAAGTTATAGAATCTATCTATCATATACAGGGTGATTCAAAAATCGATCACGAAACTTAAGGGGGTGATTCTACTTGACAAAATAAGGGTAGAGCTTCATATAATTTTTTTTCAAAATGTCATTCGTTTTCGAGTTACAAGCCGTCCAAGTTCAAGTTTTTATTTTTTGTTTTTTGAATTACTCGCTTACAGGAAAACCGATTTGACTAATATTTGAAAGATAGGCTAAGTCTTCTGCGCTTCATCATTTTAGTAACAATTCACATTGATTGTTTGCCGCTAGAGGGCACTTTACCTACATTGAAAATTGTTTTTTTGTCATAATTTTTTAGTGTTGACAGCTACAGTAGTTTTTGGCATAATTTCTGAAAGACTGATGCCAGGCCTTTAAAAAAGGTGCTCTTTATTTACATCGCTTAACCCAACGGTTTAGACGTAAATCACCCTTAAAAATTAAGTGGTAAATTTACTTTTCTCATTTCATTACCACCAGCTACCAGGTAAATAGCTATCAAAGTATACTAGAGCTGTCAGTTTAACATCAAATAAATTCGCTTTTTAAACTATTTAATTTATAATCTTAAAATAACTAATAATGGCTAATCACCAATATTCAAATATCGAATATTGTGATATCCATTTTTGTTATGGAAAAGCAAATGGTAATGCAGAGTTGGCAAGAAGATATTATATGGAGAGTTATCCGGAAAGAAATATCCCTCATGCTCAAACATTTTCCAGTGTGCACAGGAGGCTTGCGGAATGTGGTTCCTTTAAAAGTTATAATGGAAATAGGGGAAGACCTAGAACTGCTAGAAACGTGCAACAAGAAGAAAGAGTGCTTGAAATTATTGAAGATAATCCAGGTATTAGTACTAGAAAAATTGGGAATGAAGTGCGGCTCTGCCAGGCTAGTTCATGGAGGATACTAAGAGAAGAACAACTCTACCCGTTTCATTCAAAAAAGGTGCAGGCTCTTTATGACGATGATCGGCCGAGACGGTTGGAAATGTGCAATCAGATCCTAGCTAAGTATGAACACGATAATCGATTAATTGGCGTCATATTATTCACTGACGAAGCTGGTTTCACTCGTGATGGCATAACAAATCTACACAACATCCACACATATGCTTACGAGAACCCAAACAATGTGGTAGAAACGAAACATCAGCGTAGATTTTCACTAAATGTGTGGGCAGGGATAATAGGAGATTACCTTATTGGTCCTCATTTCTTTGATGGCCCATTAACTGGTGACGTATACTTAGATTTTATCCAAAATCGTCTCCCATTGTATCTGGAAGATGTGCCATTGGAAGTAAGGGCCAACATGTGGATCCTCCAAGACGGAGCTCCGCCCCACTTTAGTATACGTGTCCGATAGTATTTGAATGCAACGTATCCTGAGCGATGGATAGGACGAAGTGGACCATTGGCATGGGCAGCGAGGTCACCAGACCTTAATCCTATGGATTTTTTCTTTTGGGGTCATTTGAAACAATTGGTGTACGATATTCCAGTAATCAACGTCGAGGATCTTCGCTTCAGGATAATCGAAAAGTGCCAAATTATTAAAGAAACACAGAAATTTTTCATCGAGTTAGGCGACATTTTTTGAAGAGTGTTAGGAAATGTATGGAAGAAAATGGGGGACATTTTGAGAATCTATTTTAGTTTGTTTAGTACTGTTTCATTAATTTTTATCAATTAAATGTATATCGCAATAATCCATAATATGAATATTTACTGATTAGCCATTATTAGTTATTTTAAGATTATAAATTAAATAGTTTAAAAAGCGAATTTATTTGATGTTAAACTGACAGCTCTAGTATACTTTGATAGCTATTTACCTGGTAGCTGGTGGTAATGAAATGAGAAAAGTAAATTTACCACTTAATTTTTAAGGGTGATTTACGTCTAAACCGTTGGGTTTAGCGATGTAAATAAAGAGCATCTTTTTTAAAGGCCTGGCATCAGTCTTTCAGAAATTATGCCAAAAACTACTGTAGCTGTCAACACTAAAAAATTATGACAAAAAAACAATTTTCAATGTAGGTAAAGTGCCCTCTAGCGGCAAACAATCAATGTGAATTGTTACTAAAATGATGAAGCGCAGAAGACTTAGCCTATCTTTCAAATATTTGTCAAATCGGTTTTCCTGTAAGCGAGTAATTCAAAAAATAAAAACTTGAACTTGGACGGCTTGTAACTCGAAAACGAATGACATTTTGAAAAAAATTATATGAAGCTCTACCCTTATTTTGTCAAGTAGAATCACCCCCTTAAGTTTCGTGATCGATTTTTGAATCACCCTGTATAGTACAATACAAAACCCCAATTACCTATATCATAAATTTAAAATTAAAAGTTTTTAATGCGGCAGTCAGACTCTAAATTAGTATATTAAATTGATTTTTAACTAAATAAATGTAAAAATGGTATATTTATTGTTTTACCTCTCAACAAATCGTCTCACATTGCTCGACATTTCCCACATATTTACATTCATTTTTATAGAAATTATTTCTTTGCCTTTATGATTAAATATGAAAATCCACAAATTAGCAAATTTTCACTGTGTGGTTGTATCTTCTAATATGGATAAATGGACGTCAAATGATTATAATTTTTGTTGACCAAATGCATTTTCATTTTATTATTAATACATAATATATTGCTTTAAAAATAATACAGCGACCTAAAGTTCATCTCGTTGAATTTATGTAAATGGGAACCCAAACACGATTTTTATAAATTATGATAATCCGTTAATGTCACAAGAGCCTGCTTTTTGGTCCCATCGAGACCATTAATCTTTAACTAACTACTGGTTTTAAGCATCGAGGCCCGTACTTCATAAATTTACCCTAAAGAGGCATAAAAAGTAGAAATTACTGGTGTTTATGTCTACCTATTATTTTATCATATAACCAGTTGAAAAATGTAAGCTCGCAGTATTGGAGGTAAAGTGAAAACAGTTCAATCTGGAACTCAACCTAATTTACGATTACTAAGGTTCTTATGCAGCAACACCTGTTGATCTTACGATTTAAGAGACTTCTTCATCTGGATACATATTTATTTGTACATTTTGGACTACGAAAAATACAAGGAAAATCAAGAAAAGGTCAAGAGGGAAGTTGCGAAGGTAAAGCAGAAGTTATAGATGGAACTTGGAGGGAAAATGACCAAAAACTGCAAAGAAAAAAAATATTTTATGGTATACTCAAGCAACTAAGACAAAAGAAGTAATATAATATGATTAACATAAAAGATAAAGAGGAATGCATTACAACAGAGAAAGCAAAATAGTAGGATGGCGAAATTTTTAAGACAAACGTAATGAAAAGAAGAATAAGAAAAAGAACTGACGATAGTATAGACACTCAATGTGAGTTCAAGAAGGAGAGAAACACACAAGCCTTAATATTTGCGGTAAGACAAGTGATCGAAAAACGTATATAAAAGAAAAAAGAGATATATGTATGTTTTGCAGACTTAGAAAAGGCTTTTGATCGTGTACGAAGGGAAGACATATGGAAGGTTTTGGAAAAAAAAGAAGATAGGTATATAAAAGAACAATAAAAATAATGAAAGAGATATATAAAAAGAACACAAACAACATAATAAGAACCAATAACGAAGAATCTAAAGAATTCTAAACAAAGATAAGGGTGAAATAGGGGTGTGTACATAACTCATTACTGTTTTCAATAGTGTTAAAACAAGCCATAAAGGAAGCTAGGAAATCAATGGTACTACTAAAACTGGCAAAAGCAACAGACATTTTTGACTGAAATGATTTTTGCAGCTAATATGGCAATACTAGCTGAAACACCTGAAGAGCTACAAAGGAATCTAAAAATTTTAGAGAAGGAGATCACAAAGATAAATATGAAGATAAATCTCGAAATGACCAAAACCATGATAATTGCAGGAAAAAAGAAAAGACACGACATTAAAATACAAGAAAAAACATTGGAATAGGAGGAAAATTATAACTATGTGGGGACAATAATACAAAGCGATGGAAAACTGATCAAGAAATAAATGAGACAATGAAGAACTCAAAAAGAATGTTCTATATGATGAGAACAACTTTTCTAGCAAAAAAAAGAAATCTCAGTTTAAGATGGAAAACGTATGAAAAGTGATAAGACCAACAATAATATACAGTAGTGAGATATGGGTAAAGGTAAGAAATGAGACACATTGAAAGAACTTGAAGATCAAATCAACAACTGAAAAAATAGAAGAAGAACACTTAAGGCGGTCTGGCTATGTGTGACGTATGAATAAAAAGAGTCTGGAAAAAAGTGTGCGAGACGCGAGTGACAGGGAAAAATAAGAAATGAAAACTAAGAAGAAAATGGATCGACGACGTTAGGGAAGCAGAGGAAAGAAAATCGATAAAGTGGGAGGGAATCAAACATCGGAATCAGGATACGAAGGCATGGAAGGAAGAATTCTCTGACAAGCGTTAATATAAATATGGGTAAATCACAAAACAAGCTTAATAATCCGAATTACGAGAATTTGAACTATCTAATAATATCATTCGTAAAGATTAACCTTTACTGTTGTAATGGCAAAGATGAAGCATGGTTTTAGTAATCGGGGTGGTTTTCTTATTGAATTCAAATAAATAAAAGTATTAAATTATGGAAATCAATCAAACCATTACATTAAAAAAATAATTGAATTACTTTTAATAAAATACAATTACTTTTGAAATAATTTCACAAACAAAAGTAGTTGAAATAACTGTGGAAGTCATTTAGGTACTTAGAAAATATAAAAATCAAGTCCCATTTACAATTATTTTATCGCTGTTACACCGTTTAATAATATCGTTCACATAGTTAACTATTACTGCTGTAATGACTACAAAATAATGTATGATTTTAGTGGTGGAGGTGGTTTGAATTGTTGTATTAATATATGCATTAAGAACTGGACGAGAAAATACGGAAAATAATCAAACCGGTATCTAAATTACTTCTAATAAATTCCAATTACTTTCGAGATATTTTCTCTATCAAGAATAGTCGCAATTGGTTTGAAATTAACTGAGTTACTTGGAAAATATAAAAATTAAGTACTATTTACAATTACTTTATTGCTGTTGAACTGTCTAATAAGATCATTCCTAAGTTTAATTGGTTCAATCGTTACTATCGTAATAGCGAGACAATTAAGTATGACTTATGTTTTTGGTTTGTCTGGTTATCAAACCATAGTTGAGTTACTTTTAATATGTGGGAATTACTTTTGAGATAATTTCACTACAATAGTAACTAAATTACTCAGATAGAATAAAAATCAAGTACAATTTACAATTTTTATAGCTGTTATTAAAAATTCAACGTTGAATTTAACGAAAATTAGTGAGTCTGTTTGATTTAATTTTTAGTAATTTGATGTTGATTCCTTACGTAGCAAGGAAAAATACCCTAACAAACATTTTATAAATCCCAAATACATAGATTAAAATCAACATAACACCAACTAAACAAAAAATTAAAACCTGACCCCCTGTTCCGCTGACCATCAGTTTTTATATATGCCTTCTTAGAAAGCCCACCCTCGTTTTTATGCCATTATGCGTTTGCATGGAGCGCACTTCCCAAACAACAAATCATTTTACATTTCGTAAGAACTCCTTCTAAGATGGAGTAATTTATTCTCTTAGAGAGGGTAGGTATAAAATTACCGAACTTTTGACGTCTTTTTGTTTATTTTGTGAAACTGATGGGCCTTTGTGATCGTTTCATGGTATTTTTAAAGGAGTTGGACTGATCAGCGTAATTATATCATTTGGTCTGTATTCGGCTCATATTGTTTGTTAACTTTCAATAATTTAAAAATACCCAAAAAAATGTACAAAAATATTTTCTATACTTTATACAGGGTTATGATAAAGAGACGAATCATTCGATGATCTATTAATTTTATTTTTTTGAAAATATTATACAGGGTGGGTCCGGAAGATGTCTACGTGTATTAACCCAAATTTGTTTAATGAAACCACACTGTTTATCATTACATTCATGGATTCTACCATAATTTTAGAAATATATACACTTTGGACTTTTAAAATCAATTATTGATTTACTTGTTTTCATTGTAATTTAAGGTGTTTATGATTTTAAAATTATCAACCAGTTGATGCCGTATTAATGGCATTAAATTGTTACTCAAGTTTGAATTTTTCTGTCCTGTTAGTACATCCAAAATGCACCTCGCTGAAGATGAACGCATAGAAATTCCGATAAATTAGATCTCATAGAATGGTTCTTAAAATGTTCAATGATAAATACCCAATGAGTCAGCCTGTTAGTCAAGCGACAGTGTCTAGAGTAGCAATGAAGTGGGAACTTCTTGTTTTCTCAAAGTTAGTGTCAAAAGTGTTCGTTCTGGTATGCCCAAGGAGAGAAAATATGACATATTATTATCACTACAGGAAGATTCTGGTTACTCTAGCATCCAAGTTGAAAATGACAATGATATTCAGTGTACTATCGTTATTAAATTTTAAAAAAAATGAAAAGTGATATTCCTATAAACCACTAGTTCTCTAAGAATTATTGCAATATGATCCTGATAGGCAGGAGTACTTTTGTGAAATAATGATGTAGCGCAGGAAAACCCTCAACGAATTGAAGAAAATTTTACCCAGTATAATGAAAACGGCAGTCATTGTTGAATATATTATCCTCTCTGGAGATACGTATCTACAAGATATCTATATTTTCTTTAAAATGATCTTGTTCTCTAGCTCTAGCAACTCTGTTTTCAGACTACAAAGATCCTGATTCGCCAAGTTTAATTTTATGGTTTCAACAGGACGGTAATCTTGCGCATTCTCATGTAAGGGAGTACCTAAATACAATTTTTCTGGAGCGATGATAGGTAAACAAGGGGAAATAGATTAGCCACCCAGATCGCCCGATCTTAATCCGCTGAACTTTTTTTTAAAGGGTTACTCTAGTAACTTAATTTATAAATCTAAACCCGGCCCGGTAGATAGGCTTAAGGAATCCATTCGACAAGTAATACGAGAAATTTCGCCACAAGTAGTACAAAGGGCTATTCTTTTGAGTAATTATCACTTTCAGTTGTATCACTTGAAGTAATCATGATCACTTCGACCCAATGACAAGTAAATGCATATTCAAAATAACATGAAGTTATCAGTTACATTTTTTTTCACTTTGATCAATTGATAATTACTCTAAAGAATACAGCCCAAGATGTACAAAGGGATTTTTAAATCGATTGATCTACTGCAGGGTAGATTTTTATTTGCCTATTTTAAAAAGCAAAAGTGTAAATATTTGAAAAATAGTTTAAGATAAGGCATATTTAATAAAAAAAAATGCCTAGAATTTATTGTAGAATCCTGTGATCATACCCTAGATTAACTAACCTGAACTAACCTTTTTTGTTCCAGGATTTAAACAACTATAGATTTGTTTGAAGGCTGTTTATGGTCGGTAGGGGAGACACTTTTTTGATGTTTGACAGACATATACATATTTACTTATCTTGTCTTTTAGTTTAATTGCTTGTCGTGACTTTTTTCGGTGTTTTTAAATGTTAGAAATTTTTATAAATGCGAAGTTTACAATTAATATTAACAAAAAGAGGATTTAAAAACTTATTTTTATTGGTAAATATTGTTTACGTACTAAAAATAACAATAATAAAAATTTAGGCAACCATACATTCATACTTTATGTATTCAGAATTGACGTACCGATTATCATATGATACTTGTTTAAAAAATGCTAATAGCATAAAATCGGCATGTGTGTACCAAGAAATTAAATATCTACTGTTTATCAACACTTTTCAAATTATTATTACGTTGTTCAGCATTCAAACAACCGGGCCCTAATTCTGACGTTCTGCTACTTCTACAGGGGTATGTTCGAAGGTAAAATCTAAAAATGTAATATACAATATGTTCCATTAAACAAATTTGAATTGATACATGTAGCACTTTTTTTCTTTTTTAAAAAAATGCATTTCAAAAGAATAAAACGACGGATGAACAGTTTTCTATATAAAAAGTTGATCTGTTTCTTTATTACAACCATATAATGTTAAGCCAGAATAAATTCATAAAAATAAACAATATACTGCATCTTTTGTCGAATTAATAATACAACGTCTTCAAATGAAATTTTTTAAGCCGTTTTCGGGAAATTTGTACTTCTAGATTTTCTATTAATCGGTAAAGTAACCTTCATATCGAGGAATAGAGAAAAGAAAAAAGAACTCTAAGAAGTTTGGGATATTTTGGTTTAAAAATTACCAACATTTCTTGGAGAATCATTGTATTTGTGTCTGCGGGTCATAAAATATCAAAAATTTAGAAATCAAATTTTTTATAATTAGTAAAATACTTTTTAACCTGGTGCTTTAAAAGGTAGAATATATTAAATGAAAATATTGTTGTAATAAGGCCCCGATGTTAAGAACGAATAATTCACAACCAATTTCAACCACGACTAAAAGTTGATATGTTTTGTCCTCGGTAGTCGGCGGCAGATTTGTCAATGGGCTCGCCAGCACCTTTTCCAAAAACCTCTATCGTAATTAATATAATTTGGAACTTCTATTTGACGTCATTTTGCGTCGGAATTAACCGGTAGGATGTTCGTACTACGATAATGTTTAGGTACGTTAAAATTTAGAATGCAGCGCATTTTCTAGTCTAATTATTTTATTTGCTATGAAAAAAATATATATACCTAATTTGGACTTAAGACAGAATAAAATTAAGCATTTGTACATATTACATATTTATTTTGTTTCGGTTTGAAAACTGGCATCTTTTACAAAATGGTGAGACCGAAAATATTTACTTTTATTTTTGTGTACTATTTTTCCTGCTTTTCTTAGCAAAACAAAGTGATAAATTTTCTTTTAGTGACTGAAATTACTGTAATACTGAGTTTTTGCCCGTGTCTAAAATGTATAATTTTCAGTATTTCGCCGTTTTTTCCAAATTCTTGCCTACAGTTTTTTTCTACTGAGAATTATAACTAATGATAAAAATTAAATTTCACAGTTTACCTAATTTTTAAAAATAATTTAGATTATTTTTTGCTTTAAAAGTTATAGTCGCCCTAACTAAATATTTCATACAAGCATAAATTCCTATTTTTTGTCTGACGTTTTCTCTACTTAATTGTTATTTTTATTTATTTTACGACAATTATTGTCAAAGAATATCATCAAAAATAAAAATAAAGTTTATTTTGCATTCAAATTCAAATGGGGATGAAATTAAAATAATCTTCTTTTCTTTACCACAGAAGAGTGGCATTAATTCCCATAAAAGAAATGAAGTTTAAGCTGAATTCACATTAGTGAGAAAGTAAATTGACGGAAAAATTTTTAACAGGTAATTCATCAAAAAGGAATTTAAATCAGCTTTACTAGCTACGGAAGTTGGATTTTCAAGCTGACTAGTTTTGTTCTGCTGTAATATTGTTATAATTCATACAATATACATATAAATTTAAGGATCAAATCCCGAAGATGACGATTTGAATTCGGTAAGAGGAATAGTTGTATTCCGAAAATAAGATTTTCCATTTGATAACAAAAAAAAAGATTTTTTTTATTTCAGACTCGTACTTTTTGACTTATTGTCGCATTTGTAAATTAAAATCCTCTACAGTCAACGTGGAATACTTTATAGTTACACCACGTTTGGGAATTAGGGGGTAAATTTCTAATATTCATTTGCTTCACATCACTTAAAGCCTTATTTAGTTACATCGAATTTATAATAACGCGACTTTGGCTGCACGCCGAATTCTAAAAATCAGTTGACAAATGCAGAAAGAAGTAAAAAATATTAAAGGTCAATATTCTTAAAAAATTTACTTCATGTTAAATTTTCGATCTCTCTATACATTGATCTCGGCTACTTGAGCTGGAGTCCATGACGTGAAAAATTTTTAGCTAGGTTCACTAAGAAGGTTTAAGACTTAAACCCGATCTAGTTGCCATGAGAAATAGATCTAGTTGGCCAAATTTTTTTTGCTTATGATATTGTCATAATTTATATTACCTATGTCAACAAATAAACACTTATATAGAGATTTTAAGGTTAATAAATAATATGTAAAATAAATAGTTTTATTTTCAAAATAAAATTCCCATTTTTACCGATTCATTACTAAAAGAAAATACTTTTTGTGCTTGTAGTTTTAGGGTTTAAAACTTGTTTGACTTATTGTCAATCTTGACAGTTTAAACACCCTGCTGTCACTTTAGAACGGTTTTAAGGTTAGATCATGTTAGTGAATTAGGGGGTTTAAATTTGGCTCAAAAATTCCAAAAATTTTCTAAATGGTAACAGATCAAGATTACCACCAAAAAAGTTTATATATTTTAGCCATGTTTATACTCTTATTCGGACTTTTATTTCTGATAATCCTCTTTGAAACGTATCAAACTATTTTAGTTTGTTAGTGCTTATATTAGCTAAAGCTAAAGATACACAAAATGGTTTCAAAGTTACTACGCAACAAGCTGCAGAAAAATATCGATTCAAAATAATATTATTTTAAAATAACATGTGATGCCAACTTGTTATTTAATAGGTAATAAATACTTAGTTCAGCTGAAATAATTACCAAATAATTAAAATTGTCCAAATGAGAGAAATAGTCAAAATTAAAATACTTCGAATATATCGTTCCAAAGTAATGAGTTACATGAAATAATTTATTTCCCATTTTATGCAACACAATGGCGTTTTATTTAAAAAGACCACTCCAGGAGTTACCGACTAACAACTACTTACTTCCATAGATATCATAATCTGAAATTTCTCACTGGGATTGGACGATTTTAGTCTATAAATTAATGATAGAGTCATGAAACTTACAGAACAGTCGTGTCATTTTAAATACACCTTTTGTTATTATTTTGTTGAAACGATTATGGTCAGTTGAAAGTAAAAAATGAAAATTTTTATTATAAAAAAGTACCAAAAAGTGATAACATTTTTATTCCTATTATTCCGATTATTGAATAGCTAAAAAATACATTTATTTAACTTTATTCGAATACAGTCCCTAATAATCGTTTCAAATGAACGGTGTAAAAAAGGTTTTGGGTAACAGCAATATTACTGTTATGGCCCATTTCTTTTCTATAGTCAAGTATGAAGTAGTTGTGCTTTAAACTAATTAAACTCAAAATTATTATTATCCTCGTAATTTCCGTGCTTCTTTATTTTTTTTTTAAATTAAGATTCAAATCAACAAAAGAAATTATAGTGAAGTTTCTTGTGTCAGTAAAAAAGTAGAATCGTTTTAAATTAGTAAACTACAGTTCAGAAGTTGCCACATTTTAAATAAAAAAAGAAAAGAAGAAGAGCCATTTTGTTATCGCGCGTAAAAGTAAGAAGCGGTTTTAAGTATATAATTCATTTTTCTTGGTATGTTATAACATTTTTAGTAGTTTAATAATAAAAGTTGATTAAAAAATTATATATTTTACTTAGATAAACCAGTTTAAAGAAGCCAGAAGCCATGGTCTTTACGTCGAACTCTGATTAAATACCGGCGTAATGAGGTCGAGCAGGTAGGTGTTTTTTCAATCTTCAACATATCATTTTATATGGTAAAATTTTATTTAATTCTTGGTTAGTGTTAATTAGTTTGCTTTTGAGCTTAAATTATAAATTAAAGAATGAAGAAAAGTACAAAATTTCAAGAGTGATCTGAAATTATTAAAATTGGGGAGGCAATTTCTGAATTCCCTCGACAATTGGTTTTGCGTAACTTGGGTAATTATTCGGAGTAGTGGACGCACCGAATTTTTCGCTGATTTCTTGCATACCCCCCAATTTTGGGGTTGTAGAACGCGAATCTGAAGTTGTTTTTTTGGCGGTCGCACATTGTTTTCTCAAAAAAATATGTTCGCTTTCACTTGCGTTTCTTAACAAATTCCTCTAAATTTCACCACTTCCACCAAAACATATTTATAATCCTGAAACATGGCACATTTTGAATAAAACTATACATAAAATTTTATTAAAATATATCAGAAAACACTAACAATCGGGCAGAATAACAAAAGTAAACGAGTGTTGGCCGCATCGAGAGCAAATGTAATGTTCCCGGATGTTATAACCGATCATGAAATTACATTTGTTACCCCTTAGTCCAGTAGTTCATTCTTTTTACGTTTTTTGGCAATAGATTAACAGGATCGGTGATATTATAACAGGGTACATCACGTTGAATTGGTAGAAATTTGGAAATTTGATTGGCGTTAGTCTCATTCCCCTGACCATTCACCCAGACATTAATTTAGGAGGGAAATATCCTAATCACAACTTTAGAAGTCCAAGTTTCCTTAAAACAATAATTATAAGCCAGGTTAGTTCACGTTTGTATAGTATGTATGGATAAATGGCTTATGGAAATTAAAAAAAAAAAAACTGACATGTCAGAATTCTCTAGCGTTATTGGAGTTGTGAGTTTTTTCTGCTGGTTCATTTCACATTTGTCTCTGAGTTAGTTAAAAGCATGTTTCTGCAAAATTTCATCACAAGAGATTTTATTGAAACATCCAAAATTAAATTTTAAACAGATTTTTTATATCTTGTAAACCATTACTCGTAACTTGACCATACCAATTTTCATTAGGCATATTTTTTAAGTTGTATTAGGTCAAATTTTTTCAGAGCTTCAAATTTTGGTAGTGATATGAATAAATTAAAAATGTTATACAAAGTATTTAATAGTATTTTTATAAACTTACTTTTCACATAGGGAAAGGAAACCTATTTGCACTATTCCGAATAATTACCGTAATTTAGCTTTAATGTATAAATCTCTATTAATTTATTACTTAAACAATAATGGACATATTAAAAGGTCATCTAATAAGTTCATAAATTATCTAAAATTATTTCGTAATTAGTTTGATTAAATAAAATCTAGGAAAACGAAGTTTTTTGGAAAAAAAATCGTTATTTACCTCTTATTCGGAGGTCGTAAAACATGATTCAGGCTTTGGTTTTACACAATTTTCCTTCAGTTTACCGGGAAACACAAAAACACCAAGCTTTTATTCATAAGGTCACTTTTATTTTTGGAAAAAACATCAATCTTTCGTATTTATTTTGAATAGTGCTAATTAAAATACATTGTATCTAATATATTTCAACAATTTTTGCACACATTTTAGCAAACAAATTAAGAAAACTTTGTAGTTTTAACAAAGAAAGCAAAAATAATTATCGGCCTTTCTCTATTACTGAAAACGCTAAATATTCGCTGCGACGTTGCCAGATATGAAGTATTTTCTTGGATGAACTTTTATTTTAAAAAACTTTATAAAATTTGTCCATCTCAGTCAATAACATAGTTTAATTTTTATAATGTAAGAACAAGTGTATAATTAGTAGCGACGATAAAGGTTTTCCATGTAAATAAATGTTCCGCTAGGTAGCTGTAGATGCATTTTTTCTTCGCGCCGACCAAATAGGTTTTTCTTTATAGTTTTAGTAGAAAGAAAAGAATATATGTATCTCATAAAAATTATCCTATGGCAACAGCGCAGAATGATAAGATGGATGATGTAGCTCACAGATGTAATCGGCGATTTTGTTTTTATAGTTTTTT
The DNA here is from genome assembly GCA_034092305.1 of Diaprepes abbreviatus. Classification (NCBI taxonomy): domain Eukaryota; kingdom Metazoa; phylum Arthropoda; class Insecta; order Coleoptera; family Curculionidae; genus Diaprepes; species Diaprepes abbreviatus. Next base: position 10,479,381 of record JASJET010000129.1, read on the forward strand.
GGTCATTTTCTTGATTTTTTCGACTGACAAAGTGCAAATTTATGAAATTTTATATCATACAAAAGTTTTTATGGGCGTGAAATTTGTGGTTGTAGCAAAATTTCGACGATTTAGTGCAAACAAATAAATCTAAAGCGTTTTTCAGGAAACTGAAGAAAAATTGTGGGAAACCGAAGCCAGAAACATGTTTTACTACCTCGAAATAGGGGGCATATAAAGATTTTTTTAAACGTTTTTTCCTAGATTTCACGTAATGGAAATAATTACCAATTATTCTTGACAGCGCCACGATTAATTCTCGTATAGTATGTAAGGGCCTACGAAAATTAAGTATTTGGTCTACTTTATTCCGCATTGTAGTCCGTATTTGAAATCACAATCAAGATCTTTAAGAAGTAGACTTTGACACAGTTGTCATATTTATTAAAAAGTATATTTTGTTACAATTAGTTTAATAAAAATAAAAGTTATATATATATATATATATATATATATATATATATATATATATATATATATATATATATATATATATATATTGGATTGATATGTAATATTACATAAAAATAAAAATAAGTTTCCGAAAAAAATCCTCTATTTTTTCTGATGTAGTACTATTTTCAAATTTGTTGGTATTTTTTTTAAACCGTTTTGTGGATTTTGTTGGATTTCGTGATTTTCAGAATTTTTTTTTAAACAATCCAACCTTTTTTAGGTACACTAAAAATCAAAAATAATTAGAGAATTTTTATAAACTTTTTAGATTATTTCAACGTTCTTAATAAGTTTTCAGGGTGTTTGATAGGTTTGGGGAATTGTAAATCAAATTTTTTTACTATTATTTATTAACTGTGATCTATATAATAGCCTATACAATCTTGGGGAGGATGCTGAAAAATAATATATTGTAAAAACTTAAAGTCCCAGATCATCTATCATCATCTATTATGAAAGTTATATGGACCTTTATGGTGATTTCTTAGATATTTTTAAGAACAGCAGTGTAGCAAATATGCCTGGTGTTAAAAAATATTCAGAGTTTCAATTTATATCAGTTATAGGTGCTTTTAGTTCAGGTTAGTTTAAGTTCTGCTTCTTTCCTAGTTTAAGAAAATTCTGAAAAATAATATATTGTAAAAACTTAGGTCCCAGACCATCTACCTGCCCAACTTAGAAGACATGTTGGATTTTATCTTCTAGTAGTATTCTAAGGGAAAGTACCCATCACCAAATTTATATGTACGTTTAAGGTGATTTCTTTAATTCATTTAAGAAAAGCCGTGTAATAAACACGCCTGATGTTTCAGAGTTTGAATTTATTTTAGTTATACATTTCTTTGTCTTCTAAATATGATAGAAAGCACAAACTTCAAATATTTTCGTTCCAAAAATTTGAAAAAATGTTCAAATTTAAATATGAAGGCTGAAGTTGAATTAATTTTAATTACTTTTAAAGTATAAATAGAGCGAGTTTATAAACTTATTTAAGTATGACATAATATGAATAAATGACTTAAAAGAGCGTGTCCATTCTGATTGGTCTATAAATAGAAGTACGAAAATTTAAACGAGTAAGAAATTGCTATGAACTAAATTCTTTTATGAAGGAAATAAGCGTCTGACTATGGAGAGTTTTAGCCTACTACTAACGTAATTTTTTTAAAGCAAACATTTTAGATTTGGTCTAAATAATATTGTTATTAAATTGTTTCAATTTAAGGGAAATGCAGTTTTTCTAAGCCAGGAAAAAAATTATTTTTGTTCGATCAGAAAGTATTGAGATTATCGCCATTGAAAAATTCGCCTAATCGGTAGCAAAAACTCACCATTAATTTTATCAATTTGCATAACTGTGCCTGTTTTTATTTTATTTTTTGTTTTATTACTAAAAATCTTTAAAAATGTTCCAAACTTTAAATAAATAACGATAATAAAAAGATTAGGTTGTAAAAAATATAAAATGTAGCAGTATCAGGTTTTTCAGTAGATTGAATGATTATATGGCATGGGTCGAAGAGGCCCCTACAGTGTAGGCAGTCTTAAGACTTATTATGTCGCTTGTTTTAATTGTTCTAGTTGAACAGGTTGGTTATCTTAATTAGGTTTAGCAGCCTGTTTACTAGTTTGTCCTCTGGGTATATACCTTCTGGATTGATTGACCCCTGAAGGTGTCTGCAGTGATGTGTGAGCCGTCTCGTCCGTTTCATCACATAGTCTACATAATGATTCCTCATTAAAGATGTCCACTGTATGGAGATGTTTTCGCTGAATTGTCTGCTAAGCAATAGGTTGCTGTGCCTGTGGCCCGTAATGTGATTCCAGTGGATCGGGTGTTGATTTATCCATCAGGACACCCACTCATGAATAGCAACTTTTGTAATTTCAAATACTGGCTCTGGTCCAACAAATGTGATAGCGCACCCTAGTCTTGCAAGTTAGTCCGTTTCTTCGTTGCCCGAGACGCTTTCGTGCCCCGGTACCCACGCACGAGAGACCCTGGTGTGTTTTGCCAGAGCGATAAAGTTTTGAAGACAGTTCCAGATCTGTTTTGATGCTATCTGATTGCATGCTAAAGCCTCCAGTGCTGGCTGAATGTCGGAGAAAATGAGAACGGTTCTGACCCTCTATCCCTCCCCAGATTCTCTTGAAGGCAGACATCAATGGCACGAATTTCTGCCTGAAATACTATGGTCGCTGCCTCAGTGCTATACATATGTTAAGTCTGGATATGTCCCCGTGTATTCCGGTGCCTGTACCATTGTTAGTTCTGTACCCGCCCGTGTACCAGACGAGGTTTCCTGCCTGACTCGCTGTTCGATCAGAGTCCGCCTCCCAGTCAGGCTGAATGGTGTAGGGTCTGTCAAAATTGTAAGTTCTTGATATGGTGTCATTGCTAATTTTTTTAGTAAATACTTGTACCATTGATTTCATTATTTTACAGATACGAAACCTATGAAGGTCCCTTTGAAGTTGAAGGGTTGAATTTTCGTGACCTTGCTTCCCTGGCGACCCGTTATATTTAGCTGGAAAAACTGTTAAAATTAGAAAGAATATCACGACAGTATTACAAGATATAATTCTCCATTCACTAAAAGTCAAAATAAATGCCCAGATAGGTGTTAATATTTTTTTTTATATAAAAAGTTAAGAGAAAAAAAAAACTTTCTTTTCTAGTACAATAAACTAGTTATTTCTGTTTAGAGGTTCAAATGACTTGAGAAAACTATATTATAGGATATATTAAACAGTGAATAGATAAAGCTTTCTTCACCATTATGGGTAACAACATTTTATTAAATAACTTCATATCTGATATTTTTTGTCGGTCATCTTGACAAACATTTTTACAAAATGATAGTTAAGCAGGGTTAATCATTTGTTAAATTACCTGAATTAGGTCTAGCGCATCACTTTTTTGTTCTTATCATTTCTGACATTACTGGAATGCTTACCTTAAGGAATTTTTAGGGCATTTAAGAATAGCCATATTTACTGCAGATGTCGACGTGCAGTCACGGCAAGCCCAATAATTTTTAGTTAAACTATTTTTGATAATTTCATATCAAAAATATGAAATATGGATAGAATACAAAACGACGAAAAGTACACATGTAAAGTTAGATTTAATTCAATAGAATTCCTCGTAGAATTTTGGTTATGGCTAGAACGTTTTTTTTTCGCATCTGATTTAGATGAAATAATTTGTGGCAGTCTTTTTTGTAATATGACAATTTCTTCCAGTGTAATATAGCGGGTTGCGAGTCAAGCAAGGTCACGAAATTTGGTTTGGACTGGAAAGGCTATTGTAGCATCTGTAATAATCTGGGCTTGTCTTAACTTTCCAGTGCATATTTTGGGCATGAAATAAAAATGTCACGCTCCTTTCTATGTCATGGAATTTAAAAATAATTATAAGCATATAAATATGAATAAAAAATTCGAGAATATCCCGTTATATAATATTATTAATATACAATTATTTGGTTGGTGCAGTGAGCCGTTAAAAATAATCAATCGTCTACTTTTCAGACAGAAAAAAGTTAGATTTTGCGATTTTTAAATAATTCCAAGTAGTACTTCAGATTTCTTTTGTTTGATGGCCGAATATACTGTCGGAAATAAATTTCTTTATTTTCATGTGTATGTTGACTTTTGAGCTAGGATATTTTTAGTTAAATTTTTTGGAAGCACTGACATGCGGATTTCTTTAATAAGCGTAATAATAACTAGAAATAGCTTTGTTCGAGGATCACTTTCCGAACTGATTCAGAACTAGTACGGAATTAGTTCAGAATTGTCGTACAGCGCATGACCAGTTATTAACCGGTTCAGGATTTTTTTTTACCACGAACGATTTTGGAACTTTAAATCGTCTACTGTGGTATGACTCTCATTATTTAACATACGGACTAAACTAGTTGTTTTTGTTGTTTTAAATAACTTAGAACTGTTTTTTATTAGGTTTTATTATTTGTATTATTTTAAAGAAATATTGAATTATAATTGTTGTTCTTATATAATAAAAAACTGAGAGTTCCTTTTAGAATAAAAATCTTGTTTTTTGCTGAATATATTTTTTGATAAAAAAAATATTTTAACTGAAATCTATTGTTTGCTCTCATTTTGTGCTTTTCATTTCCTAAAAATAATTAGCACTTTTAGGAATTTTGAATAATTCTAAAATTTCTTCTAAGTCCTCATCGCAGGACGATAAATGATTTGACATAATGGGAGTATTCACTAAAAACATATTTTTTTAGGTTTAAACTAAAAGGTAAAAAACACTTTTTTAATTTATCAATTAAGATTCCAGTTAGATTAACACTAATTAAAGTAAAACCAATATAATATAATAAGATATCTACTGGAACATTAAATACAACAAATGACATAAACAAAAGAAAAACCTAAATAAAATAAAAACAGTTGTCAAATAGTTGCACATTGCGGCCGCAGCATGAAAGCTAGCGCTGCATAAAATTCAATACTTACAGTTCTTGTTCAATCCTTAGAACCGGCAGAACTGGTTCAGAATCAATTTCGAACCGAATTATTTTCTCCGCGAACATGGGACTGTAACTAAAAATTCAGAACTTTGTTATCCGCGAACGTTACTATTTCAACTGCGCATGCGTATTAGTTCAGAATCGTTTCTAAATCCTTTCCGCGAACAAAGCTAATAATAAGTGTTAAACAGTGCAAATTATATAGAATTTATTGTAGTTTTCCAACCCCTTCATAGATGGCGCTACGCAATAAACTTTGCAATATAAAGTCAAAAATTTCACCATGGTTTGAATTTTTCACACTTTCACCATTAAATATAATTTGTAAAAAGTTACCACTAAAAACTGTAACATCATTTCATCTAAATTGAATGTATAGATAGAATACTGGTTATTCCTCTTTTCACTTGTTAGAATCTATACCTAACTAAACAGTTGAAGACTGTAAGAAATTAAGTAGTGGACTTTACATTTACGTTTTTAATTTAACGATTCAACTTTTTTATTTGACTATGGTATTTAACAAATTTTTCTTTTTATTTTTCACGGATTTCATAAAACAAAATGAATGACAGATGCAAATTGAGCTGTCAAATCAAAAATGACTGTCGCTATGGGGTGGGCAAACTAGTTGGTAAAAATTTACTATTGGTTCCATGTGTGACAGCAACGCCAACTAATGCATGAACTAAATGGGTGATATTTGCGTATATTGACAGTATAATATAATTTATAAAACAAGTGAAAAGATTAATTTATTATTATTATATATTTTTATGACATCAGCTAGAAAAAAAAGTAGGGTTAAGTATGGTCAACATAAAAAAATAAATAATAATGTGTAAAAATTAATTATATATTGCTGTGTACTTACCCTGGATGGCCTTTAAAGAAAGATAACTATTGAACTATGTATTTTATTAGCTAAAATATGATTTTACATTGGAACCTCTAATACGTGATGTATTAGCGTTCTTAACCTTGTCCATTTATTTCTTTGATTTAATTTCCTTTTTGCTACTAGAAACTTATAAAATTTACACTTTTTTTTGCTAGTATTTTTTAATTTACAACACAGCAACTCTGCTTGTTCATTATATTGATTTTAATTATTAAAAAAATTGACATTGGCATGTGTATTTGATATGTAAAAGTACAAATATTTCCTCGAAGTACTTGAATTACCCGTAGTTCATGCTAGTATCGCTTTTGCTCTTCTTTCCATGACTGCACTGAGCGGATACCAATAAATCGATTTAAAACTATTATCCACTGACATTTTATGAACAGCAATGTATAAAATTGCATTTTTTTAATATAATATACTTGGTTGTGCGAAAAAATATAATCACAATTACGAACAAAGCTTCTTTAATAACTTTGTATGACTCTAACCTCAAATTTACTTGAAATATGCGACACTTTTTCGGCTAAAAAAGGGTATTTTAATTAAAAATTAGAAACAATTCTACAAAATAAAATTTCAACTGATTTTTGAAAAAAAAAATTACAGTCTTCGTCAACATATTGCTTTGTTTCATGACGAGCTAGTTTTAACAACAAAAAATAGTGATTTTACTTCAAGATAAATTTTTATTTTTATGACCGACCAATAGTATCGCAGACATCCAGAAATTATAATCAATTGACGCGAATTAGATCAGCTGAGACAGTTTACAACATATTTTTGTTATTTTATCTCATTCTGTTATTAGTTCCGTTTAACTATTTATGTCGATAAAAATTCGGAAAGTTAGGCGAGTTAATTCAACCCTTGTTATTTCAAAACCACGGATTATTTCCTGCGGTAATTCCAAAAGTGTTTTGTTTACAGCATGACGGAATAGCGCGTTGCAGTCATTTTCAGTATATTACATGATCAGTCTAGTTTATAATGTGCATGTTATTTTTTAAATTTGGGAATTTTTTTTACAATGCACTTACATTGGAATATAATAATATATTTTAAATACATTGTCCACTTTAAAAATACTCTATATATTTGTGATATTAACGTAGAATTATTCTGACGAATTGCAGTTAACTGTGTGCAATTATAACAAAATTTTGTGTAAAAAATAATTAAATCTGGCTTTCTTTAAAAATGTGAAATATTGCCCTTTTGGGCTAAGACTAACCTGTAACTGTAACACACGATCATTTGCTGATTTTAAGAATTCGCAGCATTTCGTGAATTGTGCCTACATTAAATCCATACAAAGACTAAATTCAACATATTAACTATTAACATTCCAATATTCCATTTTGTGATAGTTAATATACCTGTTGAAGACTGCAAGAAATTGGGTGGTGGACTGACTTGTACATCATTACAAACAACAGTCCATAAATTACTAAAATAAATGTCTGAAGAAGAAATTAATCACTGGCATAATGATGTAGCGGGAGAGATTCTGGTGGGCTTTTATGCTGAAATCCCGGCCGGATTGCGGAACGTTCACACGACGAATTACTGATATTAAAAGTTACTTTTTACCTAGGGTTTTTATTATTATGAACAAATAGTCAAAAAATAGTAGTAGAAAATTCAAAATTTGTAACTGTCTAAACATATCTAATTCTTTCGTCTGTCAAACTGATCTTGACAAGCCTACGACGTGTGAAGAATTTTAAAGGATGAATTATTAAGGGCGGATTAATTAATACACGAGTAAACTCTTGGTCCAAATTTAGTTTCGATAGTCTTAATCGGTTAAAGAGCATCTTTTTAGTTTCCAACACTGGTTGGTAAAATAAATTACCAAGTTCGTCACCTTTGACTCGTAGACAATAGATATGTAGAACAATATTCATTTTACCTCTACAAATGCAGTTTATATTGATCTTATCGCTAAGGTATAGTCAAAGTGTTGCGAAACCTTGGAAATGACATAATGTCATTAATGGCAGGCATGAGTGGTTCTGGTTTATATAACTTTATGAAGTTGGTAAGACGTTGGTATTAAGTTTACTTGGGAAGACGTTGATGTTAAGTTCAGGGTCGGATCTTAAATTTCTATGTAATTTTATATAAAATTATTTCAGTTAAAAATATTAAGTACATAACGTATAAAATTAAAGTATGTAAAAAACGGACAAAATGATTAACGAGTTAAAGCACTACAATAAAATAATAATTTCAGCCACTTTAGGCTAGTACGGCACATAACAATAATTTACTGATCTATGGACCTTTCGAACTCCGTCTGTCAAATCGACGAATTCTCTCGGTACTTTGAGTATATACTAATTTTGTTGTATAAAGATATAAATTTTGCGCTCTGAGTGTGTTTGTATTACACATTACATACGTGATATAAAAGTGTGATAATTATATATAATGGCGACAAAAATGATGGTATGTTACGGTATTAAACGTGAACAAATTTCACTGATACTGATACAGTTTAAAATATTATAATTTTTCAGAAATGGAAATTAACGTGTGTACATTACACATGCTTTTCAGCTTTAATATCACAATCACACTGAAAAATTGTTTACAATATATTTACCATATTTACCATCTATTTTTGCCGCCACTCTATTTCTTATGTATCATTTTTATTTTAGGTAAAACTAAAACACTGAAAAGTATTTATTTGTAGAAATTTGGGCGATAACAACAAAGTATAAAAAAACTATTAAAAAAAATAAATCAATCCGGCCTGTAAACAGTGTCGGTGGCAGCGGTAAGCATTTTCGGGCGGTATCGTGCGCAGTCGTGCGGCTGCCATTATTGCGAGCCGCCTCGGCAGATCAAAGCGGCAGCTGATTGGTCGGGTCCGACAGAGAACGAAGGAGCGCGCCTGCTTGATTCTATGCGCCCAGCGCCAGTTAGTGTTTGGTAAAGGGCGCCGCCGTCAGGCCGTCAGCAGCACGTGCTATACGACACCCACTGACAGTTCGTGTTTCGCGGGGTTGTAAACAACAGTAACTAGTCAAAAGTGCAAGTGTGTGATTTTTAGCGGATGACATGATCATATTCGTATCGTGCCCACAGTGATCCAGTGAGCGGGCTGTGATGCCGCTGTGTCGTGTTTTCAAGTGAATCATGCCACACGTCTCGTCCAGTGGTGGCGATGATCTCGGCAGCACCGATGAGGTTAAGGTGTTTAAAGACGAGGGTAACGACGAAGACGAAAAGAGGTCCTCGGAGAACCTCACCGAGGAGAAGAGCAGCCTTATCGACCTCACCGAGTCGGAGGTAAGTGTCATAACCTTCATTTTATAATCCCAGCATCCATGGTCCTTCCATCCACCTAAACAAAAAAAAAAAAACAATTTCTCATTAAAAAGATGCGTATGGAAGTTTATTTCCAATTTTTTTTTACAGGAATATTCTTTGTTTTTGTTGTTTTAGTCGCGGCATGTTGTATGAGTAGGCGATGAAACCCGACGCAAGATGCTGTCTGACAGACTGCAGTCGCGGTTCTCGCGAACGACGCGACGTTCTGGTTTTAAACAGTAAACAACCTTATTTTAAATAATTTATTTGTACCGGTTCAGTGAGTAATTTCTTACATACAGCATCGGCCAATTTTAATAATTTTAAACTTGTCAAGATATTCTTTTTAATACTTGCTTTTTACATTTTTAATAATCAGTCTTGCAGGCGATTTACGCGTGGTTTTAAGTTAGATTTAGAATGTGAATTATTCCAACCTACTCTTCATTTAAAAATCGTCCGTATCAACCTATAGAAATTGTCGATACTTTTTTTGCATTCGATTTTGAGGAATTATATTGTACTAACTGTAAAAATTAAGGATTTATCTATCTAGGGAAATGTAACTTGTGATATAAATCCAAATTTTCACTCACATATGTCTTAGGAAATTCTTTCGCAAATAAGTTACCGAATTCTTTACAACAAAATAATAATTCTTGTCATGCATTATATTTCGGCAATATTTAATTCATATCATGAATTATATTTCCTTCCTATATTTTCAATCAGCAAAGTCGTTGGTTTTAGTTTGTTAAATAATATTTGGTAGCAATTTCAAAGTATTATTAGTTTTTAAAGTATAATTTTATATCTGGTTTTGGTTCTTTCCATTTAAGTTTAATTATGTCTTTTCATTCCATCAGTTTATATAAAAATAGTCAGAATTTCCTCCACACCTACCAGATTTAATTTCCATTGACCAAATTATGAAAATTTCTAAAATAACTGTATTAAATACGATTTCTAAAATAACTTCTAAGCTTATTTGTATTTACATTTTGGGTATATAAAGTTTTTAAAGTGAGAGAATTTCGGTTTAAAACCTGTCTCCCTACCTGCTTAAGCTCAAGGATATTGTCGCCCCATGTTTCGAAGAATTAAAAAAAAAGTAGTGTGACAGGTCGTATTATATATTTTAAATCATATTTGGGGACAATAAGTAAGGGATATTTTTTTCTAACAGTTTTAAATGAAGGCAAGTGGGTCGAGATCGGGTCCGTCGGAAAGCAACAAAATTTAAAGATGGCATAATTTAAGGGTCTTCAATTTACATGGGTCGAAATTTGGCAATTAACACCTTTTTAGAATGCTCAATAATTTTGACTTGCTATATCTATTTTTATTTATTTTACTTTATTTTTTTTTATAATTAATGCGATTAACTCATAATATAAGAAAAGTAAAAATACACATGTACAATTTATTTACCATGATTCAAAACGCCACCAAAACTAATTCTAAAATTTGATTTGATTTTTTTTAATGTCTGGTTCTGCTTTGAAATGTTATTTATATTGTAGGCGGATATATTTGCAGAGTTTTACAATATTGACGCCGTTTGCTCAAAATTAAAAAAAATATATATGTAGGTTGTTGTTCGGATAAACTCTTCTGGTACCCTTTTAAAAAAATATAGGAATTGTATTTTAAAGAAATTAACCAACCCATTTCTACCACAATTTTTTCTGTTACCATAATTCTGTAGATTTTTGTTCTTTATTATTACTTTGGTTTCGGATCAATTTTACAATTTAAACTGTTCAATTTGTAAAAATTTATTTCATTTAAGATTTCTGATTTAGGAAAATGAGATCATTTTTAAAAAGATGTTTCTTTAGAATTCTTTATTTCAATAATTGCAAACTATCAAATGACAAGTCATAAAAAAATTATCTCATCATAAATATTAACTTGCAGTTAGAAATTGTCATTGTTTTAAAATTAATGTTCTTAAGAAACCGATCCACACAGTATAAAAAACTTTATACAGTTGTTTGCAGTAAGAATCTTACAGAAAATTTTAAGTTCAAAATACAAAATTTTACGCACGTTAATTAAGTGTAGATGCAAGTTTGAAGGATGTTAAAAAAATAAAGATCGTATGATCAGAATCATAATGAAAATTTTGTTATTATAATTATAAACGCAACGCTGTTCCTAGAAAACAGGAAAAATAAAAAATTGTTGAGATAACAGATTAAAAGTCTATTTTTTGTTTTAAACATTTTCTTTGATTAAAATGATCTTGTATTCAAAAGTCATCTTTGATTCCAGTCGCAAATAAAAATACTTTATTTATGATTTTAAAAATATTTGTTTCAAAGTGTGTAAATTTTTCTTACCCAAATTAAATTACTCGTATATACATTTCCTTTTAGTTGTCGCTTCAACAAAATAATATAACGGACTTTTTTTTTTAGGAAAAATCTGGAAGTTTCAATTCAGCAACCAAAAATGTGCAGCGACCAGACCACAGTCCCGTGTTCGGTAAGTTTTTATTTTTAAGATACCTTTAATATTTTTGAATATTTCATTACCTGACTTTGCGCCTATAAGATTAATCTTTAGTTCTTAAAGGGCCATTAAACTACACGATATTCAAGACCCCTAACTAGGATGTAGGAGTGGGAGGGCACTAATTGCACCGTTCAGAATGGTTGTCGAGCGCGTCAAAACTACGATACTTACTATGGTATTCGCGGTTTTTGAGCACGTAAAATAGTTCCTGCTCTAGTCGTAGTAAGTGAACAGCACTATATAAATATTTTTATTAAAACACCGAGAGAACATTTGATAAAACTTTTTTTTTACTTGCAATTTTCGCGCGACACCAGCTTAAGTATATATCCTAAATGCTATGAGATCATATTAAATCGTTTCTTGAGTAAGGAAGATGGACATTGCTCGACCGTCCCAATTAGCTTCCTTACTGTCCTAAATGCTATCCACCGCACTTCATTGTCTAACTAGTTGGACTTCCCATAGCGGGTTGCTTTTTTAGCGTTGTCTTATTAAATCCTAATTGAGCCTTGTAACTGTCAAATGAAGTTTTGCCTTACCTTTTAACTGGTGAAAATCTAAGGGCGTATTGTACTATCCGTTATTCAGTTATCCTTATAGGGTTAGAAACTGAATTCAGTGTGGTGTAATAGCATTTAGGACGTTTAGGATTCTAATTAGGATAGTTGAACGATGCCGATCTTTACTCTGTTAAGATGTTAATTAGAAAACGATTTAGTGTGGTCTAATAGCGTTTAGGATATTTGATTGATGCGCGGCAAGCGACTTAGTGGTATGGTGCCGTGAAAAAATGGCAAGTAAATAGAAAATTTTTTTAATGATATCGATATTTACAAAGATAATGGAATCAAAATCATTAAGATTATTTTAACATAAATATTAGATACAGCTCATTCTTATGTGCTTAGAAAGAGGACTGCTATATCGGAGTTTTGGCGTACTCGATAATCATTCTCCCCCTGATTTAGGAAACCTAATAAAGCCGGTGTACATTCTAGTTAGAAAGACTGAATATCGTGTAGTCTAAAAGCCCCTTTAGGGAAAACCCCTTTTTTTTGTATCTAATCTCGACCATTGCAATGTTTTCAGTTAAAAAGAGAACTAACCCGAAGATGTATGTTTATTAAAAAAGCACTGGCCACATTTGGAAACTTGCGGAAACAGTAACCTGATCTAAAGCGTTTGTCAAAGTACACGAATGCTTGAAGGTTGTAGATGATGTTGAAGATTGACTAAAATGTGATGGTCGGACTTGCATTGTCTTTATTTTCTGCTGCGGCAATATATATATGGAACCCAACATGAAAAAAAGAAAATATATGGAAGCAGCTTACATTAAAAACAATAATGGAATCTTCAGTAAACCTAGTGTTGAGATACCTAATCTTTGGCAACCACTACTTTGTAACATCAAATCAGTCAAGTGTGTACAGTGAAGCGAAACTTTGCGCTTCAATGGACCACAGTCCTTTTATAAACTCGTATTCTTAAGACAGAACATCAGTTTATACTTAATAACGATTAGAGATACAACCTAATCGAAACGTCGTAAAAATAAATAAAAATAAAGACAATACAAGTCCGACAACCACATTTTAGTCAAAGTACACGGAATTATGAAAACTTGTGTTTTCATAAGCCTTCTCAGAATTTACTTCGGTTAGGTAATCCCACCTATATCGGGATTGTATCCACTTCCTTATTTATTGAAAGGATTTACTTACTAGCTTTTCCAAGTTTTTTCACAGCCTGCCTGCTCTGGCCTGAAGACGAATTTAACTAGCCAACCAAACCAGAAATGCAGTTTTTAGTCGCATTATCATTTCAGTCACCTGCCGGCCATGGACTACCAGCCCACAGAACGTGAATAGCATAAGGTTATTTCATGAAAGACGCACCACATTTATTTTGTTATTAATAAGTTAAACCGAAAAAAAGGTATATACAGGGTGCCCGGAAATGAAGATGACAGATCTTAAGGTATGATTGTACCAAAAAATTATGAAAAAAATTTCATATGAACATGGCTCCGCAGGTGTTCCCATAGGGAGCTACAAGCCCTTGAAGACAGTGTCATAAAAGTGGTTTTTATATAATCTCTTAGGATCTATTTAATAATACAGAAATAAACTTTTAAATATAAGTTACTGTTATTGGGGGTCACTTTTTAAAGATATCTGAGCCCCGATTCTGTAAGCATATTTTTTGGCATTCCCTTTCCTTATCTCTTTCAAGACAGTGATACACTTATGCATTACTCTAAACTCAACATCATTATTATGACATTCTCTGTCCCTTTATTTTTATAGAATCTCAGACCAGGTGTCCCATATTTCTGTGGAAATTTGTCCAATTATGGAAAATAAGCGATTGTCGCTGCTCTGTCCTCGTAGTTTGAAGGGAATTTTTGTCCAGTGCGCCATTTTTTCAAGTTTGCGAAGAGAAAGTAGGAGCCAGATCCGGCGAATATGGCGCATGTGGAGCACTTCGAGGTCATGGAGTTTTGCACCAACAACCATAGATTTGTGTGCAGGCGCGTTATCCTGATGAAAGAGCACTTTTTTTTGCAATATGTGGACGTTTAGCCTTAATCACATGATGCAAACGGCCAGTAGTGAAGCGTAATACTCCCCGGTGATGGCCTTGCCTTGTTCTAAATAGTCTATAAGTACCACGCCATGTGAATCCCAAAAAAACTGTTGCAATGACTTTTCCTGCAGACGGAACCGTTTTTGCTTTTTTTGACCCACTTTCACCTGCCCCCATCCACTGTTTAGACTGCTGCTTTGTCGCTGGCCTGTAATGGTGAATCAGTGTTTCATCTACAGTTATAAAACGTCGAAGAAATTCAGCAGGATTGCGTCTGAATAAGTCTAAACACTCTTGCGAAGTGTTCATTCGAAGGCGTTTTTGGTCGACTGTTAACAAACGCGGCACCCATCGCGCAGAAAGCTTTTTCATGCCAATAACATCATGTAAAATGTAGTGGACACGATCTATCGAGATGTTTGCTATACCAGCAATCTCTCGTACTTTCAGTCGGCGGTCATGAAGTATGACATTGTGAATTTTTGTGAAAATTTCGTCAGTTGTAGCGGTTTTTGGGCGTACCGAGCGCTCATCATCTTGAATTGATGTACGACCACGATTAAATTCAACCGCCCATTTTTTTACTGTCGAAAACGAAGGAGAAGAATCCTTTAAAGTAGAATCAAACTCATTTTTAATGGCCGTAGGAGTTAAGCCCTTTAAAATAAAGTACTTTATAACCGCTCGAACTTCAATTTTATCCATCTTTCACAAAATATCGAACCTTATGTGTTCACTCGATCGCCACAAACAAGAAACTGAACGCAAACATCTGAAACTTTGCAGGGCGTCATCTCAAGGTTAATGCTTACAAAATATTATAGTTATTTGATCCTACTAGCG
This sequence comes from Diaprepes abbreviatus, assembly GCA_034092305.1. Taxonomy (NCBI): domain Eukaryota; kingdom Metazoa; phylum Arthropoda; class Insecta; order Coleoptera; family Curculionidae; genus Diaprepes; species Diaprepes abbreviatus. The sequence goes on from JASJET010000129.1 coordinate 10,494,570, forward strand.
CCCTCTCTCTTTCAGGTCGAGAACTTAACGAACCACCCTCGTACTAAACAAAAAGTTCCATACAAGTTGCGCCATCTCCCGGAATCTCATTCAATGTATATTGAATAATAATGTAAATTCCTTTAATATCAGGGTATATGTGAATTAATTTTAATGTACAGAAATTGAAGTATATTTTCAGTTACTTTACTGAAATTTAAGATACCATTTAATGTACAACAAACTGATATTTCAATGAATTTGCTATAAATTCAAAGTAAATGTAAATTATTGACTATTTAAAGTACACAATCATTAAATTTAATGTAGAATGAAAAGGAATAATACCAGATGATTGGTTAGAATCGTTGTTTGTAACATTACCAAAGAAAAGTAGACCCACCAAATGCAGCGACTTTAGGCTGATTAGTTTAATGAGCCACACACTTAAGATACTTCTACGAATTATACAGAACCGAATATTCCTTTTATGCGAAAATAGAGTGAGTGATAAGCAATTTGGATTTAGAAATGGTCTAGGAACAAGAGAGGCACTATTTTGTATGCGCGTTCTCCTACAAAAGAGCTGTGAATTCCGAAAGAACATCCTACGTCTGTTTCATCGACTTTGAAAAGGCATTCGACCGCGTACCACATGATAAACTTTTTGAGTGCCTACAAGCGGCAGGTCTAGACCACTAAGATATAAGACTGCTAAAACATCTATATTACAATCAAGTAGCCTCTATCCAAATTGAAAACAGTCGTACTCAAAACCTACCCGGTAAACGTGGAGTAAGACAGGGTTGCGTTCTGTCACCCTGTCTCTTTAATGTATACTCTGAAGAAATCTTTAGGGAGGCTTTGGATGACAGATAAGAAGGAGTAAGACTAGGCGGAGAAGTAATCAACAATATTAGATTTGCTGATGATACGGCCATTCTTGCGGAAAGCATCGAGGATCTCCAAACATTAGTAAACCTAGTCAATGAAGCGAGCTGCCGAAGAGGCCTTAAAATCAACATCTCAAAAACAAAGTGGATGGCCGTTGGAAAGGTTACTGTAGATGAATGTCAACTTTGGCTCGATGGGAAGAGGATAGAGCGTGTAAACCATTTTAAATACCTTGGCAGTTGGTTGAATGCAAATGGGGACTCAGATGAAGAGATAATAGCTAGGATAGAAATATCGCGGAAGGCCTTTATGACATGGAAACCAGTTCTATGCAACAGGAACCTATCAATGCATATTCGTAAAAGGGTTCTGAAATGCTATGTATGGTCTATCCTATTATACGGTTGCGAGACATGGACACTAAAAACCACAACGCTAAACAAACTAGAAGCATTCGAATTGTGGTGCTACCGTCGAATCCTAAAGATATCATGGGTTTCACACACTTCCAACGAGGATGTTCTCAGAATGATGGATACAGATCGACTGCTCTTGAACATTATAAAGAAGCGGAAAACAGAATACTTCGGTCACATAATTAGAGGACCTAAATACCAGCTACTTCGCCTTATAATACAAGGAAAAGTGGAAGGAAAAAGATGGATAGGCCGAAAGAAGCTTTCATGGCTGCGTAACATCAGGCAGTGGTGTGATTGCACGGTAGAAGAACTATTTCGCGCAGCAGCCGATAGAGAAAGATTTCAGGAAATTGTAAACATGATGACCACCAACGTCTGAATACAGGCATGGCACCTAAAGAAGAAGAAGAAGGACATTAAATTTGTTTTAAATTTAAGGTTATTTTTAACAATGTACGAAAAATGCATGGTGTTCAAGTAAAACTAAAAAGTGGACAAATCTCAAAAACGCATCCGTTAATTTGGTAGTATTTTGTGATTTTATCAGGTCAGTTGAACGTATAAAACAATGAAAACACTTTAACATTTTAGTTCCTTTCTCATATACATAGTTAATAGCCTAACAGTAGTATTTCATTAACCACTGAAACGGAGGATTTTAATAAGAAAATAATAAATTATAGTTCGAAAACTGTTTCCAACAAAAATAATATAAATTAGTTCAACCAGTCGAAATTTTAAGTAATTTTTCTATATACGTTTACGGAAACTAAAAATAGAATTTTCGGTTAGTTCGTTTTCTGTAACCGCGCCGATTTAGGCAAAGTGAATGACCTGGTTAAAAATGTGAATCACGCAAATTGAATCCCACCAAAACATTTTAATTTTTTCGTTGTTCAACTGTCCACAAAAATTCCGTACGAATACGATTTTATCCATGCATGATCAAATGCGTAATAGCCACTCAGTTGGAAACATAATACGCCAGGAGAAGACTAAAATTTAAGAGATGTAATCATGACAAATTTTATTGCAAGCAATTTCTACCTAGACTTGTAGATTACGGACTTGTCGTTTCGAGTTCCCTTTTGAGAAAGGATTCCTTTTCATACTGTGTTCAAAGATGGAGTAATTTGCGCTTATAATTATGTTTTTAATTATCTAGACCACGTTTTTTTTTTGTGTTTTGTTTATTGTAGATAACGGACGGTGTAATTTATTGTTCCCGATAAAAGATTGTATTGGATTTAGAATGATAACCGCTCAAAGATTTAAAAAAGGGATAAATTTCATCTATGTGTCAACGCAGCATAAAAATATATTGTTGTATGTGTGCATTTATCAATTGAAATTTAAAATCCACATTGAAATTATGACCTCAGGTTCTTAAACTTGTAACTGTAACTAAAAATTCAGAACTTTGTTATCCGCGAACGTTACTATTTTAACTGCGCATGCGTATTAGTTCAGAATCGGTTCTAAGTCCTGTCCGCGAACAAAGCTAATAACTGTTAAATTTACTATTCTATAACCCAGATCGATCGATACTCATCGGTTAACTTAGAAGTCAAACTAAGAGGATATTTTGACATTAGAAGGTTTTTTTTAATATAACTTATACTTTATTCAAGAACTAGAGAGACTAATAAAACTGTCACCGAAACCTCTGACGTATCTGCTCCAGTGCCGCAGGTAACTGAGGACTGCCATAAATCTAATTCTATTTAAATATTATAGGCTTTTATAAACTTACTGCAACAATAAAATAATTTCTCATAGTTCAGTTTAATTTATGTCAGTGATCAAAGTACACCTTACAGTATGTCCTTAGTGATTTATCTTGTTTGCGCTTGTTTTTATATATTATTTGAGATTAGTGAGATACCCAAAAAATATGGCTTCCACCTCTATATTTATTCCAAAATCGTTAAACCAAGGCATTTTTTCCTCGGCGAAAAACTTATTACGATGAATGTTTATGAAGCCTTAAGACATCAATATCCAGATAATAATGTTAATAGCTTAGTTGAGATGTGTTCCAAAATGACAGGAGTTGAAAAATCTACTGTTTACCGAATGCTGAAGGAGAAAAAGACGACTGGAATTCTGAGTCCTCCCAAGCCACATTTGGGCACAGAAAGGCAAAAAAACCCGTTGGAAGAAGAGTTAAAAACTGCAATAAGAAGAATTGTACATACATTTTATTATGAGAAGCTGATCCCAACCGTCGACTAAAAAAGATCTGGATTTACCTGAAATTAAAAGAACTGAGCTCTGGAAATTGTTTGGAGAACTTAATTTTTGCTGGAAAATTCAAATCGGTTCTTATAGTTTTTCCGGAAACTGTCCGTTGGAGAAAGAAATATCTCCGAACAATTAAGCAACATCGGGATATGAGTTACAAAATGAGTGATTTAACTGAACTTTTTAAAGATTTTTTTTTGAATAAAGTTACTGCGGAAATTTGAAAAAATGTGTGAACCATATAATAAAAGGATAAAACAAAATGTGGAAACTGGATCACATGATCGGTGAGATAGCGGAACCAATTATTGATTAATTTGAGCCAAGATAGCTCCACTGACTTGGATTACGAATTAGAGACGTAATGTTTACCAGCGTAAACACACTTTATTATTTAAATTTGTGTTTTTGTTGTATTTTATTGTTTAATGTTGTTTATATATTTTTTTATTTATTTTTATTTTAGTTTGCCTCACTCTTTAATTTTATATATATATATATATATATATATATATATATATATATATATATATATATATATATATTTAAGTCCATTTCGCCGTAATTTTTTTACTAAAATATTATTATATTTGTGTCTTTCTTAAGCGTGTAGAATTAACACGTTTGTTTTATTTTTTTGGGGCTATCGAATTTCCATACAATAAAGTAAATAAATTAATATGTCAGTGCCATAGAAATAAAAATAAGTAAATCTAATTTTAACTATAACGTATAAAAGTTAATTACATTTGAATCCCTTTTTAGTGTTTAATTGTAATTCTGCAGATGGTTTAAGAAATAAATAAACTGAAACGTCAAATGCCCTAAAAGTGTTTTTAATTAATAATAAAATAACCGATAGCCACAAAAAGATTTTAATATTATATGGATAAATTTATTTTTTTATATATGGTTAACTCTTGTGCTTATGATAATGGATATTTTATAAGTATTTAAATTATAACTTAAAATTTTTTGAGACAATAACTCTACGGTTTAGTTTGAATGTTCCTAAAAAGGTTTCTATGTCAAAATTAAAAATAATAAAAATACAGTTGTGATTTGTGTTAAATATGGCAAAATTATCTCTATTTTGTAATGTATGCGAATTATAAAATCATTAGAAATAAAATAATATTATTATAACAACTTAGTTCTGTATGCCCGAAATAATATTCTTTGCCATAAATACCTAGTGATAAAATAAACCCCCTTCCGACGCCTATGACAATGATTATTATTATAGATCGGTATTTTTGATTTTTCTAACCCATTTCTATAAAAATGTGTCTAATAGATTTTGCCAAAGACACCAGACTAAGGAATACAGGTGGTTTGTAAAGAAAAATGGATCAAAAATGATTTATTACTCTCTCTAGTTCTTGAATAGGCTATAATCTAGATTTTTCTGTTTTTTTTTTAATTATTTTAATGTTATTTTGAAATTTTATCATTTACTTAAATGGCCATTACTTCAGATTGGTTTATCCGACAGGAACGGTTGATTACTCAAGGTAAATTTTTTTTATGACTGTTCTCCTAATATTAGTTGTTGATAATATCTCGGAAGATCAATACTTTTTTTTTTCTAAATATCGATATTTTTTTATCGATATGTTGAGACTTTGATATTGATTATTGTAAAAATTTTGCATCGTTCTTTATTGCATAAAAATTGGCCTTCTATCCGAAATGGGTTGGTTTTAATAGTAGGTTTTGAAAAACTTGTCTTAAAAATAAAAAAAATATATTTTGAGAATTTTTTTATCGATACGATATACACTATGGGGCGATACTGAACCAGTACTTAGTAATATTACTTATTCTAATACAATAATACTTGTATTTATTGGAAAATGACAATCATAGTAACAATTAATGATCATATAGCATTTATTATCAAGTACTTAAAAACAAATTATTAATTACAATTACGAAAAATTTTTGAATCACTTTTACATCAGGATAAATGTCTTAATTGTTTAATTTTCTAATTATTTATCCATAAGGCGTTAACTTTTTTAACTACTTGTAATCGTTTTCTCTTAATATTTGTTGTTGATAATATATCGGAAGATCCATACTTTTTTTTCTAAATATCGATATTTTTTATCGATATGTTGAGACTTTGATATTGAGTATCAGGGTCGATAGTTTATTGTTAAAATTTTGCATCGTTCTTTATTACATAAAAATTGGCATTTTTCTATCCGAAATTGGTTGGTTTTAATAGTAGGTTTTGAAAAACTCGTCCTAAAAATAAAAAAATATATATTTTGAGAATTTTTTTTATTGATACGATATACACTATGGGGCGATACTGAACCAGTACTTAGTAATATTACTTATTTTAAAAAATAATACTTGTATTTATGAGAAAATGACAATCATAGTAACCATTAATGATCATATAGCATTTATTATCAAGTACTTAAACACAAATTATTAATTACAAATACGAAAAATTTTTGAATCACTTTTACACCAGGATAAATGTCTTAATTGTTAAATTTTCTAATTATTTATCCATAAGGTGTTAACTTCTTTAACTACTAATCGTTTTATCATACTTTTTACAAGATTCTTACAGTAGTCTGGAGAAATTTTTTTCCATTCTTCTTGGACTCGATTCCATAATACGTTTAACGATGACGGTCGGAATAATAGTTATTTAATAGAGCATATTTTAATTGGGACAACAAATTTTCGATTGTATTAAGGTCAGGACGTTGTGCTGGCCACTGTAATACCTGAATGTCCTGAGAAGTAAGCCAGTTCTTTCCTATTTTGGATTTGTGGAAAGGAAAAGCGAGGCAATAAATCAAACATTTCAATCAGACTGTTAAGCATGGGGGAGGTAATATTAAGCTTTGGTTCTATATGACGGCTAATGGGTTGGGTATTTTTTAAAGAACAGTCGGAAATATGCACGAAGAAATGTATTTTGATATTTTAAAACACAATTTGAAACTATTGATAATATGCTTCGTCCGATGAATGAATTTATCTTCCAGCAGGACGAATAATTTAAAACCCACGGTCAAAATAGTAAAAAACTGACTCATTCCAGGTTTATAGTGGCCGGTACAAAGTCCTGATCTAAACCCAATGGAAGATTTGTGACCACAATTAAAACATGCTCTAATAAATAACTATAAGTCCCTATCGTTTTCGTTGAATGTATTAATGGGAACCAGTCTAAGAAGAATGGAAAAAATGAAACTACCAGCATTTTTAAAGATTTTCCCAGATTTTTTAAAATATATTTTGAAAAAAAAAGTTTTGAAAAATGCATTTTTTTAGCTTTCTTTTGTGGTTCATCATGTTTTGTATATTAAAAAAATGGTTCTAATGAAGGTTTTAAAGTGGGCCATCAACAGTTGTCGTATAAATCATCCCGCTGTTTATTTAAGAACAGGACATGAGTGGCCCAAAAAATTCAAAACAATATTTTCCTACTTTATATTTGAACAATCTCTTTTCATAACAAAACTCAGATAATCAATTGGAAAGCCATATTAGAAAATTAGATGTATCAACTGTAAGATTCAATATTTTGCTTTAAAATCCAAGAAGAATTATTTTAACGAAATCTTGCGGTCTTACTAATAGAAAGTTAGGAGTGACCTCATCGGTAATAAGTGGAAAGCGGAATACTTCAGAATAGGCAACCAACAATACAAAATGTCATAATAAATGAAGAACGCTAGTTGTTAATTGTTCTCTTTCTTATTCCAAATATGTATATTCATTTATTAAGCTTTAAAAAATAACTTAATTTTGATATTAACTATCTAGTCATTTATTTGTGTTATTGTGTTGTTAGTTGCTGTCTTTTGTAACATCTATTTTTATGACAATAGGATGAATTGTCGATAAACGGGAAAGTAGTCTTAAATAGTTTTTTAAAATGTAAAAATGACTTTGATTTCTTGGTGTTTATGCGGAAAAGTGACGTGAGAATAGAAATAACCATTAAAAGTGTCATTTTAGTTGGTTTCCTGGTTTTTAGGGTTTTGTTTTGCTCTAGTTAGTTTTTCTCCAGAGGTTATCAGCCCTAGAAGTTCAAAGACGTACACGTTTTCGCCAACTGAGTCTAAAAAGAATCTCATTCTAGGAAATCTGATATGATCGTGTTAGAGACGTTGAAGATCGTCCGAGTTCAAGGAGCGTCGTCTTCGCCTTTGACCTTAAGGGCCAACTTTACAAATACTCCTCATTTGTAAATAAGGACCCTAGAACAAGGAAGGTTAATTTGAATGCGAAAAACGACAGAATATAAACATTGGTGTCTGAAGTTGTGCCGAGAAAGACAACAGTGGGAGGTCAAATTACTTCTAGTTTCTTTTAGTGGCGGTGTAACTGTTCAACGGTATAGTAAAGAAATTGTAAACCCGTATTTATAACTTCAAACGCTTTTAAATTCCATTTGCTAGAAGGATAATGTACGTCCACACTTTGGATGTGGTGCTGTAAATCATTTTGAAGAAGCCTAAATTCATTTTTTGTCTTGGCCACCAAAACCACCAGATCTTTCCCCAATACATCATATCGGAGGAATTGCGTGATGTAGTTTGTTTCATGGAATACGATACCTCCAGAAGAAAATTAGTACCTATTTAAACTCGTGTTTAGCCGACGAAACCTTCAGAAGAAAATTACCAACTATTTAGACTCGTATCAGGCCGCGTCAGTGAGTGCATCGAAAATAGAGATCAGTCTATCTACGCGTTAGTGACTGTGACTGTTATGCCCTTGCTGAGTTGAATTAACTGTACCAGTAAATATAAAAAATATTTTTTAAATTTCGTCATTATTTCTCGGTAATAAATAAATAAAAATAGGTCGTTAACGAGATATTTCTTAGACCCTTATATAGATTTTGAACGAAATATATTGAAACTGGTAAAATTCGGTCCGTGGTGTCTTGTTATGAGATTTATCCCTTTACAGAAAAAGAGTAGATATAAAACTTTTGAACGCAGCTTTTTGAAAAGATTAAAAAGTAGACAAATTCTGACATCCGTGGCATTTCTTCAGTTTAGGCCAAAGAGATCCCCATCCGTTATTGCCTGGGTAATAGCTCGCCATATTTACAAATAAGGACCAGATGTTGCGATAAGATTTACTAGTTTATTTTATGGAAGCATTTAACATACAACATGGGACAAGTCGGCTTGTTTTAAGAGTCACATGCACACGCCACATTATGTCAAGTCAAATTTCTTATGGGTGTATTAAATACTTATTCATTTTCTTAAAAGATTCAACCGATTTGAAGCAACTAAATATTCTGTGTTTCTTCTGTATCAGTTGGAGAATCTAAAATATTAACATTGATATTAGGTACTTTTAAAGGGTATATAGTGTTTTCAGAGCAGTTTGTGTGATCTTTGGTTCATTGAAAATATGTTTAATATTTTTTTGGTACTTATAAAAAAAATTTGAGTTCTGTCTTTTGATTCATGTTTTTTTTTTCTCGACTTTTTTACCGAAAGATCTGATTTTATATATATATATATATATATATATATATATATATATATATATATATATATATATATATATATAAAACTAGACAATATTAGAAACCTTACTATCTTAAAATTTTTATTTCAGTCGAGGTATTCTTGAAAAAAAAAACACTGTTATGGATGGGTCAATGCATTAGAAATTATCCAGACTATGTTGCTCAACATTTTTTTTTAACTAGTAACCCCCCCCCCCCTTTGATTAGACGAGTTTAAAACTGTAGCTAAACAAATTTTTAGGCTTGTACCTTTTTTTTTGGCGGCCAATTTAAATTTACTTCTGAACCTTTTTTTTTGGCTGAAAACAAGTTTTTAGCAAATGTATTTAACTCGGTTGTTTTTAAAGATATCAAGACAAAATCAAAATTATCAAAATGATATTCTCTAGATTTTTGGTCTTTACATCATGTAACTTAAGTTGTGAGGAAAATCAAGGAAAAAAATTTAGACTTATGAAGTGAAAATTAACTTAAAACGTGACTTTAAGTGCTTGAAAATTATTAAAAGGAATTACCTTTATTCTTTTTTCTTATAAAGATTTTTTATAGAACTACTTAAGGTAGAAATTTCAAGCTTGAGATAATTGTCCCTTTTTTATATAATTTTTCAAAAATGCCCAAAATTGTATTTTGTCAATATTTAAAGTTCAATATCTCAAAAGGCATTGAGTGAAAAATTATGAAATTAATACAGTTTACACCCACTTATGGCATAAGCATATAATATAGATTTGATGACTGAGACTCACGCATCAAAGTTGGCTAAAAATTGCTTTATACACACACAAAAATTAACAGTAATTAATGGGTGAAAATCTATTTTCCAAATATTTAACAGTAACAAAATGTTTTTTTCATTCAATATATTCAGTTCAAACAATAGAAATTGCCGAAAAATAAGATAATGTTAGAAAGAAAATAAACTATAAAATAATTAAAAATAATAATTTTTTTAACCTTAATAAATAATAAATTAAACTTTTTTCCTACACATTTATTGGAAATTTCCGTTTTAATGCATATTGGTTAAATGGGTGCAAATTGACAAAGCAGACCTTATTACCCGATTATTACCAAGTGATGAGTTTTTAAATTTTGTAGAACAAATAGCAAAACTAAAATCTCAACACACTGCATTTCAAAAGTCCAATCTAATCATTGCAAAGAACTTAAACATAATCTCAATGACGGTGAATGTTTGGTCATCGATGATTTTTCAGAAAACTTTTTGCGTTCAGGATAAAATTCAAAGCATTCACTGCACTAATAGCTAGGCTACGTTACGCCCGTTTGTTTTTAAAAAAGAAAGTAATATTTGCTGCCAAAGCATTTGTATGAGACAGTTTTATGAATTTCAAAAGCACCTTATTCCTAAACTAGAGAATGTTTTACTTGAAGTCAAGAAAATAATTTATTTCAGTGATGGTGCCGGGAGTCAGTTCAAAAATAAGGAGAACTTTATTAATATGTGCCAACATGAGATTGATTTGGCTTGATAGCTGAAGTCCCGTTTTAAATTAATTTGCACTTTATAGTTGTGAATTTTTTCCTCATTTTCTTCACTACTTAGATAATTTTATGTAAGGACAAAAAATCTAGAGCATATCATTCTGATAATTTTGGGTTTTGTTTTGATATCTTTAAAATTAATAGTTAGATATGTTTGACCAAATCTGTTTTTAGCGGAAAAACATTCCCGGGCAAATTTAAAATGACTGTCAAAAAAAAAGTATGAACCTAGAAAATTGTTCTGAACTCGCCTAGTATTGGGGAGTAAGTGATAAAAAAAATAGAAAAATTGAAAATGCTGAACTACCGTAAATTAACCATTAAAAATTTGTAATTCTGACAAATTAATTTAACTTATATGTAAAATTACATTCAGTATGTAATATTGCTTAATTTAGTATGGCGTAGGATAAAAATTCTTTCGGTGTACACTTCCTGTTAAACTTAAAAGGATGTTAAAATATCGAGAGACTCCGCCACTTAAACAATCTATCATCGACTTGACATTTTCAATCGTAATTTTATCAATAATCGTTAAAAGATAAGAAGGCGAGTCTAGTATCTTTTGTAGATTTTATCCTAAAAATTCTCCACTAATCTATCTATATCTATATGTATAAGTTATTCTATTCCGTAAAAAATAACTATGTTGATATCGCTTCAGATTAAGCTGGGAACAAGCTCCCAAAATTCGAAATCATAGCCTTTTGAGGTGTAAGAAAACGACAGACGTACTAAGTAGTAATCTCGTTAACACTTAATGTATTTACATTAATAAACAGAATATTAAATATACAAATCCCAATTTGCTTTTCAAATTTACAATAATGAATATAAACAATACCTTTTGCCTTCTGTATTTTTGCTTGTTTACAATGCGATTTCAACTCGACATAGTCGTCAGTTAGGTTTGTCGCCGGGCAACATTTATCTGCAAAACATCCTTCGTTGGCACATTTCACTCTCGATTTCCATATCCTAAACTGCTTCAGACTGCACAAAGTCTGAAAACGCAATTTATCAAATGCTACGATTTACATTTTGCGCGAACGGAAGTCAGGTCCGTAATGAGAGAAGTTCTCAACTATTTTTATTATTGTTAGCGGTAACGATTGGTAAATTTTTTATACAGTACGGACATAAATTATCCCTTGACCCTTTCTAACGCTGAATCTTGAACCAGGCGAGAATGCGGTATCAGGTCATTGTTACTTCGGTGATTACGTGAAGTGCAGTATTGTCGCAATTAGCAATGCCCCTGGTGGTAAGGATATGTAGCTAGCGATCTATTTTCGACCATCGTAGTAAATGTATGGATGTTTCGTCCCGATACCGGTGGTGGACTCATCAGTAGGATCCACCGGTATCTTTCCCAGACATCCTTGTACTTTCCACAAACTTGGATCTCTATTTAAGTCCAGTTTTGCCGGAAAGCGGTGGTGAGATGTTATGTTCCACAACATGCCCCCCCTAAGGCATTTGCTTTCCGGCTTAAACTGTCCGATAGTCCAAGCCGTTAGAAAGCACAGGCCTGAAAAGGAAGTGGAACGGAGATCCTCGGTGGTCTTCCAATGGCCGGGTCAAGCTTAATCAAAGCCAACGGCGGTCAAGACCCTCGTCTGCCGCCGTCCCTCCTCGGGTGCCATGTCGCAATTAGCAATGCCCCTGGTGGTAAGGACATGTAGCTAGCGATCTATTTTCGACCACCGTAGTAAATGTATGGATGTTTCGTCCCGATACCGGTGGTGGACTCATCAGTGGGATTCACCGGTATCTTTCCCAGACATCCTTGTACTTTCCACAAACTTGGACCTCTATTTAAGTCCAGTTTTGCCGGAAAGCGGTGGTGAGATGTTATGTTCCACAACATGCCCCCCCTAAGGCATTTGCTTTCCGGCTTAAACTGTCCGATAGTCCAAGCCGTTAGAAAGCACAGGCCTGAAAAGGAAGTGGAACGGAGATCCTCGGTGGTCTTCCAATGGCCGGGTCAAGCTTAATCAAAGCCAACGGCGGTCAAGACCCTCATCTGCCGCCGTCCCTCCTCGGGCGCCATGTCGCAATTAGCAATGCCCCTGGTGGTAAGGACATGTAGCTAGCGATCTATTTTCGACCACTGTAGTAAATGTATGGATGTTTCGTCCCGATACCGGTAGTGGACTCATCAGTGGGATTCACCGGTATCGTTCCCAGACATCCTTGTACTTTCCACAAACTTGGACCTCTATTTAAGTCCAGTTTTGCCGGAAAGCGGTGGTGAGATGTTATGTTCCATAACATGCCCCCCCTAAGGCATTTGCTTTCCGGCTTAAACTGTCCGACAGTCCAAGCCGTTAGAAAGCACAGGCCTGACAAGAAAGTGGAACGGACATCCTCGGTGGTCTTCCAATGGCCGGGTCAAGCTTAATCAAAGCCAACGGCGGTCAAGACCCTCGTCTGCCGCCGTCCCTCCTCGGGCGCCATGTCGTAATTAGCAATGCCCCTGGTGGTAAGGACATGTAGCTAGCGATCTATTTTCGACCATCGTAGTAAATGTATGGATGTTTCGTCCCGATACCTGTGGTGGACTCATCAGTGGGATCCACCGGTATCTTTCCCAGACATCCTTGTACTTTCCACAAACTTGGACCTCTATTTAAGTCCAGTTTTGCCGAAAAGCGGTGGTGAGATGTTATGTTCCATAACATGCCCTCCCTAAGGCATTTGCTTTCCGGCTTAAACTGTCCGACAGTCCAAGCCGTTAGAAAGCACAGGCCTGACAAGGAAGTGGAACGGACATCCTCGGTGGTCTTCCAATGGCCGGGTCAAGCTTAATCAAAGCCAACGGCGGTCAAGACCCTCGTCTGCCGCCGTCCCTCCTCGGGCGCCATGTCGCAATTAGCAATGCCCCTGGTGGTAAGGACATGTAGCTTGCGATCTATTTTCGACCACTGTAGTAAATGTATGGATGTTTCGTCCCGATACCGGTGGTGGACTCATCAGTGGGATTCACCGGTATCGTTCCCAGACATCCTTGTACTTTCCACAAACTTGGACCTCTATTTAAGTCCAGTTTTGCCGGAAAGCGGTGGTGAGATGTTATGTTCCACAACAGTATTAACTAAATAATTGCAAGCAGAAAGGTGGGTCATGTGATACCTTATGGAATTATTATCCGACGTTTCGCCTACGATTGCATGATGGATCTTCAGTGATCTTTACTCCACGAGATTAGAATACTGAACAATTAATAATTGTCTATTGCATATTAAAATAAATGTTTGTGAAAATGTTTGAGAAAGTCAATCTGTCCGTCCCTCCGATCTCGTTAAATTATTTTTCTCTCTTCGTCAAAAGCATTCGCACCTAAGCCCTCGAAATATGAAAGGCCATTTCGAACTTGTTGCAATATCGAAAATTACTACTTTAGAAACTCCAAACGTGGTTTTAATGCGCACATTATACGATCCTTTATTTCTTTCTTTCTTGCTTTTTTTTATGTACAGAACGATGTTTGCCAACGAGAGAATGCAGATGGACGCCGAATGCTAGATTTACTGACGATTTTAAAGCCAGAAACCGAGTAAATGGGTACTTACATATTTAAAACACGTTTAAATACGCCGGATTTTGCATATTTCGAAACAAAAAAGCAAAGAGTTTTCCTTGCACGGTCGGTTACGAACTCTGTAGTTTAAAATTTTATCATTAGAATTATTTTGTGATACAGAAAACTTATTCATTTGTTAGTCATAGAATTTCATATTTTCGCTTATTAAATGCTACAGTTTTTTGATATTTTATGTAATCAGGAGGAAATATATTTTGTATTTTATATTTTCTGATTCCTTTCTACAGTATTTGCTTATTTTTCTACGATCGTTAATAACCGGTTTTGTAGCAGATTATAAAAATTTGCGTTTCTGTATTTGCGAGAATTTGATTTGACCGCTCCTTTATGGAGAGTAACGGTCAGGTGCGACACTTGTTTGTCTAACAAAAATTCGAACGTGAGCGGTAGCAAATGTCATAATTGTCATTTTTTCTATTGCCTGTATTCGAAGCTTTCGAGGTACTAATCTTGCTGACTTTTTCCTATTTAAATATTTTGTTGCAAGTAAGTTAATGTTTTTTTTTGAGTCTCCCAAGTTATCCCCCTGTATATTCATCTTCGTTTAAAGTTTTACCACATTTAAATTCACGACTTCACCATTTTATAATATGATAACAAACACCGAAGTCGCTTAAAATATTTCTCATGGCTTCATAAATTTGAGTTGGCGTCATACCTTTTTTTTTAGGTGGTTTATCACTGACCTTTGCTTGTTACGCTCCATTTTGATACTAGCACACTGCACTCATCAATTTATGCGTCTGCCCTGACGAGCTAAAAACTTGTTGAGAAGTGAGATTTTGCATACATGTTCCGCAAATGCTTAGGACAATATTAGAAGTGGATCAGGGCTGGAGCATAAAGATTAAGCCTCATATTGTTTACTTTGAAGAATTTTGACAAGCGTTTGCGAAAGGTTGCTTTTTTGGTGTTTATACATTTTCAAATTATCTAGTTAGAATTACATTAAAAACAGACATGTTTCCATACCAATTCTAATTGCATCGACATTTTAACTGGTTTTTGCAGTTCTTTTCATTTTTCCTTTATTCTCCATACATTATAATTTGGGAGCCCGCCCACATATAAGAAAAATCATTAATATACTTTTGTAATTTCTTATCTGGCTTAATTATGAGTAGACCGACAACTTTTTCCTCTGCGAAAACTCTCGAATCGGTTTATTCCCTTTCCAATTTTTTCCGTAACACGTCGGTTTCCCGTCGTAAGATAATTTATAAATATAATTTTTTTTCCAATTATAGTCGTTAGATTTTGGTCTAAACATGACGATATGATGAATTTAGGAGATTTACTTATAACAAGCTATTTTTTTTTTCAGAATTGTTTGATAAAAATATATAAAACTACCAATGACATTGTCCGACAAAATGCAGTTTCCTATTTTCCAATCCGATGCATTGTAGTCGTTGCTCCCATGGCCGTATTTAATAATAATATTTTTTTGTAGTTTTTTGGTTTTGAAAAAGACAAAAGAATATGATTAACGAGTTTTCTGAGAAAACAAGGTTACCTTTTTCCATTAAAAAGAAAAAACCGATGTTATGAATTTAACATACGTGCCACATCGCGCGTTCGCATATATATTGTACTAGTTACCAGCTGTGCTCCTAGAGGAGAACATCTGAAAAGCGCGAAATTCAAATACATTCAGAAAAAGTTATTGACACAGAAAAATAATTGGAATGATATGACAATTATAGATAGTTTAATTAAATAAGAATCCATTAATCAAACAATTTTATACCTACAGTTGAAACTTTTTGAACGCATCGAAATTCAAATATATTCTTAAAGTCTCAACTGTGTTTCTTTTATATTATATATAATTGTTATATCATGAAAATTATATATTTATATATGTACACTTCAAATAAAATAATCTACATGAGAGATATACGCTACCGTGCACACCAAAAATTAAATATTTTTGTCGGATAGAGGTGTTTAAAACCAATATTTTTATGGTCGCTTCGATCACAGATCGATAATAAGGTCACAAACTTAATTTTTTTTTGTCCGACAAGTATTAATAGATACCGTGCTGTCATGAATGCGTTGGACTGGAAAATACGAAAATGTATTTTGTCGGACAATGTCATTGGTGACTTTTATATATTTTTATCAAACAATTCTGAAAAAAATAAGCTTGTTATCAGTAAATCTCCAAAATTCATCATATCGTCATGTTCAGGGTGGTGGACACCCTTTATAAATCATAATTTTTGTCGGATAAATTTTTTCACGCTTTTTGTTCAACAATCGAACGATTACAATTGGAAAAAAAATTATATTTATAAATTTTCTTACGTCGGGAAACCGACGTGTTACGAAAAAAATTGGAAAGCGAATAAACCGATTATGAGATTTTTCTTATATGCGGGCGGGCTTTAAGACTATTATCACAAGTTTAATATCTTCGCGCTTTACAGTTTGAGAATTGCTGGTTTAAGATCCAAATTGCTATGAAAAAACTAAATTCCCAATAAGACATTTACCTATATTACTTAAAGTTATTATACATTACCAAATATTCTACAGTAATTCTGCCATCGCTTGTTATTAAGTTTATTACGATCGCCCTGCTTTGATAATATTTTGATCGAGCTCGTGTGGTCACGCTCGAAAAGTCTGGTGCAGAAGGTACTTTTCGGTTGAAAATTTTCTATGTTAAAGAAATAATAATGGAAGTTTTGGAAGCTTTAGCTACATATATCATTGTTATATATTTAATATTTGAATGAGATTGTAGATTGCCTAACTAAGAAATATCTTTTTGTTCTAGGAAAAGTTGAACCACACACATCATCGTTCAATATGGGATATCTCGTGTCACCATACAGCTACGCCAATGGAGCGCCTGGACCCATCCCCGTATCAATGGTAAATCTATTCTTTTTACAATGTAATAATTTTACCTCAGGTAACAATTTAATAATGGAATATTGCGTTCAGCTGCTCTCGGTGTTTTAAGTTGCTTTCAAGTTATAACGTCATAACAAAATTATTGACGAACATTGTTTTAACTGTAGCATTCTAATTTACTGCATTTTAATAAAACAAAAATATCGTAACTCATTTTTACAAAATTCGGTTTAGTTTTCAATATGAAGTTGTTTATCGATTCTTATCATGTATGCTGACCTGCCCACAGCTTACTGTTGTGACCTGGCCATCTGAATTAATACGTTGTAACCACAAAATAAATTTTAATTATTTGCTCCGATAAGTGTCGAGCGGTGTTTTTGAACATTTATTAAAGAAACGCAGTGATTAAAACAATGTGTGAGGGCAATTTTGTTATGTTATGACACGAAAACAAAGAAAAATAGGATAACATCATTTGAATTTTTAAAAATTATTTTTCCGTGTGGAATCACTCCTAGAATTTGAGGGGTTTCTTCTCACCCACCTTATGTCGCCTCAAAAATTTTCTTATAAATGAATATATATTGTAAACGAGACCGTACCCGTGTCGAAGCGATCGGTTCGTCACAATCTAATTTTAGACCCTAAAAGAGGTGTTTCGTCCTAGCTACCGACGGTGGACTCATTAGTGGGTCCGTCGAAGCTTTCCCCAGACACCTTTGATACACTTTCTACATCTGCATACTCATATTTAAACCTTTCTGCGTCGGAACCTATAAACCAGATTCTGAGTGTGCCGCCATCTGCGACATCACCCCGCTAAGGCAAATACTTTGTATGCAGACGAGATCGTTAGATCCCGCATGTATAGAAACTGTTTCCTGATGAAACTGCAGATGCGGACGCTTTTAGGGTCTTACAGGCCCATTGCTATAACCCAGCAATCCAGGCAACCCTTGCTGCCTTAGGTCCTGTCACGGTCGCCATGTTGTAAACGAGACCGCCCCCGTGTCGAAGCGATCGGTTCGTCACAATCTAATTTTAGACCTTAAAAGAGGTGTTTCGTCCTAGCTACCGACGGTGGACTCATCAGTGGGTCTGTCGGAGCTTTCCCCAGACACCTTTGATACACTTTCTACATCTGCATACTCATTTAAACCTTTCTGCGTCGGAACCTATAAACCAGATTCTGAGTGTGCCGCCATCTGCGGCAATATGTTGATGTCAGTCTTTTTTTAAATTAGTAGGCAATATTGAAAATTAAAAAAAAACTTACTAATAAATGAAAAAATACAGGTAATTTTAAAAATACTTTTTTCAAGAAATAGTATTTTTGAGGAATATTTGTCTATTTGCATGTGCTTTCGTGTTAAACTGCCGAGCGTTATTGGTCTCCACGATATTAATTGCCGATGCCAGTCTTTCATGTGCAACAATACGAGATGTGGCAATTAAGTTCCGGGAACTTGTTAATAATAACGTAGTAAATGAAGTTTCGCGCAAAATTTTATTATCGACGTTCACAATAGTCTCTCTTTAACTCTACACAACGATTCCAACGTTGTTCCCACGATTGGAAGCACCCTTGGTAACCCTCTGAAGTTAACCCGTTCAGTACCACGGTTACAGCTTCTTTGACATCCTGTACGTCGCTATGATGAGTTCCCTTGAGGTGCGACTTCATCTTGGGGAATAAAAAAAAGTCGCAGGGGGCAATATCGGGGTTATAGGGTGGGTGCGACACAATGAACGAAGAATGGACTGGCGCGTTGTCGTGGTGCAAGATCTAGTCGTTCTCGGCGAGTTCGGGTCGCACACGTACCTGCAGCCGCTCCAGAACCCCAACGTAGAACTGTCCAGTCACTGTCTGGCCGGGAGGAACATATTCACGATGAATGAAGCCGCAGATATCGAAAAAAAAACAATCAACAAAAATTTAGCATAAAACACAAACTAAACGTGCTATCGATTTCAACCTTGGACTGAAACTAAAAGGTAGGTCCCCCCTCTCTAGACAGATGTTGACGAACGTTGCAGCGTTGTCATTTCCCGAGTTATAACTAAATTCCCGGAACTTAATTGCCACACCTCGTACATATAAAAACCGATGAAGTTAAATACTGTTGGCTAATTTTTGAGGGAAATATTGTTCACGATTATTATACCAGAATAGTTTTTTAAATAATATATTGATGTCGATGATACTATTTTGATAATCTAACTATGGAAATATGGTTCTACATTCGTAATTATGTTATTAGTTGTTAATGAAAAACTGTGTATACATATACTGGATTTGTTTCAGTTTTTTTAGTCGACATTTTCTTTCTGCCAATTTATATATATATATATATATATATATATATATATATATATATATATATATATATATATATATATTCTTTATAGAGGATATCCCAAATTCGACACTTTTATGGGGTTTCTCGTTTGTTATTAAAGCAAAAAACTAAAAAATTCACGAGCTGCTTTTAAAGCGACTAAAACTGCCGCAAACAGAACTTAAAAATTTTCTTTTGTTTTAAAGATACAGGATAAAATTCAAACTTTTTTGTAATGCCCTGTAACGTTATTATTTAAAAAGATATTACAACATTTTAAACGGCTTATTATAATAATTTAATTTTTATACAAGGTTGGTTATTCATCCCAATTTGTTGATAAGGTAGAATTTTTGATTATATTTATAACAATATACCACACTTTATGTCAAAATGAAAAGTCAAGCTAGATTTTGAGATTTTTCCATTAAAAACCGTGGTAAACCATGAATAAAAAACAAAAGGAGTTATGGCACACTTACTATTTATTTAAAGACACGAGACAATGACAATATAGAATTTAAAAAACAAGAACATTAACAAAATAACAAGTTATACCCTTTTTAATAAAATCTAGTCGGGAAGAAGCTCGAACAGACCTCCATTATTGTCAATACACTATTGACTACGTTTTCTTACAGATCTTACTGAGTTAAGACAGTGAACACTTCTTACTTTTCTAAACGCAAGAAGTTGTTCTTGGGTATTTATGGTTTCCTTATATATTTCATTTTCTAGAAATCTCAATAGAAAAAAAAAATCCAGTGATGTTAGGTCCGGATAGCGTGGCTGCCACCTCACTGGTCCATACTTACCCAACTATCTACCAGGGAAATTACTGTTTGCTCGCATACTCTTAAGGTATTATGACTAGGAGTACCATCTTGTTGACCATAAATGTTAAGTCGTTATATCAATGGCTCATAAAATCAATTTCTAATATAATGTAAACCTCTGTATTGGGGTATTCTTCAAATATGCGATAAACAAGCTTTTAAAATACAACTTATAAGAAAATCTGCCCTGTTGACGAACTTCTCGCACTATATAAGGATTAGTATTGTTCCAATATCTTTCGTTATGTCGGTTTAAAATACCGTTACTTGTAATGATTCTTGCTTCATCAGACAATACAACATTGGTATAAAAAGTAGGTATTTCCTTACATTTATTTAAAAACCAGTGACAAAACTGCAGTGTTCTTTAACGATCTTCATGGTATATATGGCTGTTGCATCATATATTTAGTTTGTAATGAAAATAATGGGTTCTTCTTTAGTACTTTTTTGAGACTTTGTTTTTGAAACTCCTACTTCTTTTTCTATTTTAGCTTTAGACGTTGGCTTTCCTTACTAAAAATAAGTTTTCAATTCGTATAGTTTTAAGATATTTAATTCTTATCATTTTTTGCCTGTGTAAATAATCATTGACGACGTACTTACCTGAATTTGGGCTTCCACGTGTTTAACAACAGTTATTTCATCATTTTCTTTATTTAAAGTATTTGTGTGGCTTCTCCGTTTGTTAAAACTTCCAAAAGGTTGACGTCTATCCGGAGAATTTTGAAAATATAGATTAAGACATTTTCTTGGTTTTTCTTGCTTTCTATATATAGAACTTCATTAAAATAAACATCATCATTAACTTAAACCTATCTTGGAGTGACATGATAAACTCAAATTGTTTGAAAATATATTGTTTAAATAATTTAAATATAAGTAATATAATACCTTCTCTTGTTTTTTTATTCGTGATTTACTACGATTAAAAAGTCTATCTTATCATCTAAAAATATATTGGGTGTTCCATTTGAAATAACCAAATTGGAATGAATAACTTTTTAACCACACCTCGTATTCAAGTTGCGATTTCACCCTTGGATTACATTTAAAATATTATTAAAATAAGTCGTTTAAAATGTTGTCATATCTCCTGAAATAATAACGGTACAGGGCATTATAATAATTGTCGACTACCCTGTATCTTCAGAATAAAAGAAAATTTTTAAGTTCTGTGTGTGACATTTTTAGTTTTCCTAAAAAATAGCTCATGAATGCTATATTAGCTTTTTGCTAACTTTATGGTTAACGAGAAGTCCAATAAAAGTATCGAATTTGGGATACCCTGTACAGTACCCTACACTCCTCTACCAAAAATATCCCATCAAAACAATAAAATAGAAATAATTAACACAAATAATTCATCAAAGAAATATTCTTTTATTATTGAGATGCAACTTTGTAAAGTCGCCGCCAAATTTAAAATTCGTGGAAATTATTTACAAACTATATAAATATACTAATAAAGCAAGGAAATAATAACTATAATCCAAGTCAAAAGCTATGAAAACAATATAATAATGAAATAAAAAAAATACCCACCAGCTGGAATTAAGTTAAAATAACCTCTAAGTGAGTAAATTAATCTACTACATTAATTGTAAGTAGTGTGTTTGTGACCGTTCATTCAATCAACTATTTTACCTTCGGGAAAGTTGTCCTGTATCCCCGATTTTTTAGAATTATAACTTGCGTGACTGAGTGTCTGGGACGAGACGGTGGAGCTTATTAGAGTGCGAAGCTCTTATGCCACTTTATGCAACCCTCTAAACTGAAATGTTGTTTCGAAACGAGTCACTTCTTACAAGCTTATATTCGAATGAACTTCGAGCTTACTTACAGACGTATATTATATATCCTAAAAAACGGTTATATTTGAAATACATTTTAAAAAACTTCAATTGTACCCGTGTTAATTAGTATGCAACACATAACAAGTATTTAAATCGAGAATTCTCTAATGGTTACGGTAACAAATTTTAATCATCTAATAAAACGTATAGTCATTGTCCATCAGTAATTGAAATGTTTTCATTATCCTTAAAAAACCCTCATCTTTCTTATAGCAATATCGTAAATATTTTTGTTACTTGTGTAAAATTGTCTAAAAAGAGAAAGAAAAAGTTGAACGATTATTATAATTTGCCATCTTTCTCTGTTTTTTTTTTTAATTGTTGAAGTATTATTGGTATGTAGTTTTTTACTTTTTCTGAACAACAATCTCATTGAATAGGTGTGTTGACTATTTTTGAGAAAGTATTTAAAACCATTCATGTAGCCTAAAATATAATTAACTTAAATTAATACTTTAAAAATAATATATTCTTAATTTCGTTTGAAATTTTGCTCTAAAAAGCCAATACTTGTCACTTGACCGCCATGACGTCACATGTTGTTAAAGACTGGTTGTTTATTTTTCTTATATAATAGTTATTATTTTTCAAGTTTTCAAACATGAAAATTGGAATTTTGAGGTTAGAAATAAAGTGATCAAAGTTGGGTAACAATGTTTTGTACTTGTTTTATTTTAGTTTTGAACTTATAAATACCTATTATTACTAATATGTATTCATTATCGGTTGCGGAAATAACAATTCTTGGTGTGTTACTTATATAGAGATTTTCAAATTTTTAAATTCAACAGAGCAAAAATTTCTGTTTGTTGCGAAGAAATTGGCCACCATAAAACAATCAATTCTCGGGATCATGAGAAAACTTCTTAGAATTGTTTTAAAGAGAGGAGTAAGCAAATTTCGAAGAACTTGCACGAAAATCACTATAAAATAATGTTAACCTAACAATGTAACCTTTGTCAGCGATGATGTTTGCCAGCAAGTGACATCATGAACTTTGGTGTTCGTTGTCACGTGACTTGAGAGTGGTTTAATAACATTTTGATTATTAAATAAAAGTTCGTTAAAAATAAAGAACTATAATGTGTTTTTTAGGATTTCTATTATGCAAACTACCATTTCGTGGCAAAATTATATTTTTATTTGAATATAGTCGACATCCCTGGTAATGGCCGTCAAAAAGAATCTGCCAAAGTAAATTTATACAGGGTGGAAATTTATACTAGAATAAATTCTGCAAAGGAAGCCCATTATTTTTTCGAAAAATTTAATAATCTTTGTTTTCGAAATAGAATCTGCTATTTTTGTGCTTTTGACCCGTTGGTAAACCAAAATAAATAATGTAAACTTTTATTATTTTATTATATATTGCTGGAAGTATTTGCTATTTTTTATTCCACATTCCATGTCTGGTATTGTTCTTGGCCACAAAGCTTCGATATTTTAGGATTTCTCTACAAAAACTGTTGTCTTAAGATCACTCCATAAAAAAATCAACTGGATTCAAATCTGATAATCTTGCTGGCTACTCAGTGTTTGTATCCTTTCTACCGATCCACTGATTGGGAAAAATAACATCCAGAATTACCGCCTATTCTAAGCATAATGAGTTCATGCATCGTCTTGTAACAATATCTTGTTATGCAAATCTGGTTCCATGTTATGTGGGAATAAGGTAGTCAAAGCGGAGTTAAGAGCTACTTGTAGACAATTTAAGTACAAATGTCCATTTTCCTCAATAAATATTGGTTCTATGACTCGAATGTCGATCATTTCTACACAAACATTTTGTGGTTTGGCTATTGACCACTTCGCATTCAACGCGGATTTTCTTCCGACCAATACCACACAGTTCCGTCATGATAAAGAATGATATGACGTTTTCAGGTTTTCGGTTGTTATTTTTTACAACTTTCGACGTGGTTTATCTCAGCAAGAATGCATCAATGAACTTGATTCTTTATATGACGATGGAGCACCTACAGAAACCATTATATATTGCTGGTTTTGTAAATTCAATCGTGACTGTCGGTTATAGGAAAAGTTTTTTCGGAAAAACTGCTCATAGAACGGTCAATTCTGAAGGGCACACAAGTCTTTATTGAAAGTCTTCAGTGGATTAATGAAAACAAACTGGAGAGGATGGATTATTCTCCACAATGACAATACGAGCTCTCGGCTGAAATAAGTGACTTTTTAAGCACTCAAAACGTATCAATTCTACGCCATACAGCTGTGATTTGGCTTCCAATGTTCCCGTACATGAACAAATTGCGAGATTAATAATTTTCTACGCCAGAAGAGGCGCTTGATGCTTTCGTAAACCATGTTTTGAGGATACCATCTTCAAAGGGGCAGAAATCTTTTCCAGATTGATTCAAACGCTTACAAAAGAGTATTCATCATAGTGGAGAATATTTTGAAAACAGTGAAACTGTTTTCAGTAGTAAATATTTGTTTTTTTTTTTTGTTATTCCCGAAATATGAATGGTTACCCTCGTAACATGATCATATTTATTAGCTTGTTTAATTTTACGAACGGACTTATAACGCGACTCGACTACATAAACCGATGTCCTTTATATAACCCTTTTAAATATTCTTTTATCATTTAGTAAAACAAAGAAGATTATTCGGGCGTGTTTTTCTGTTTATTTATCCTGAGAGGTTGATAATGTACCTGAGTCACGCGTTATTAGAACATAATAAGAATTTTACAACGAATACATATTAAATTGTAATAGGCATTATTAATGTATGTCCAGTCGCTAGCCATTGCGTCTCGGAGAAAAACAGGTATTA
The DNA here is from genome assembly GCA_034092305.1 of Diaprepes abbreviatus. Taxonomy (NCBI): domain Eukaryota; kingdom Metazoa; phylum Arthropoda; class Insecta; order Coleoptera; family Curculionidae; genus Diaprepes; species Diaprepes abbreviatus. Next base: position 10,519,456 of record JASJET010000129.1, read on the forward strand.
TGATTTTATGATAATATATGAAAAAAATTACCATCGAAATATGTTTCTAAATTATCACCTTAACGATAATCTGCATAATAGTGTGGGAGTTTATTTCTACGAGTATGCATAAAAATTACTGATTAAATTTTTAATAATGAACGCATAATGTATGCCGTTTTTATTGCCGCCAGAGTGATTTAACAATATTAAGCGTTTTACGACCATTTTACGACTTTACAAATTCGATACTGTATACATAACTAATTGTCTGGACGTGAACCTCGGACCAGCGTTTTATGAATAAAAAATTCTTCGACGGTTGCGGCCGGCCCCGACGTTTTACATATTTAAATTAATTTATTTTTTGCGATTTTTTAAATGACTCTAATCAAAATTTTAAATTAGTAAAACGATAAAACACACACTACCGGCGGAAAGGGTATAAATAAATGTTCCAAATTTTCCTATTTGGATTACCATTCACACAAAACTTCTTTTTGTGGTTTTTTGTTTAAAATTTCCCGAAGTTTCTGATTATAGAAATTAAAAAATAAATATGTTAAGTTTTTGTTCATCTATTCCCATTTTTTGAAAATTATTTGGTAATATTGTAAGTTTGTGATATATATATATATATATATATATATATATATATATATATATATATATATATATATATATATATATATATAGGGTGCCCCACAACGAACTGCCGCCATCAATTTCTCGGAAAATAGACTTTGGAAAATTTTTAAAATTTGGCAGTTTACTAAAGTCGATGAAAGCAGCCTGGTTAAAATATTTTTCAGATGGCGCCACTTCCGGTTATGCCGGAAGTTGATGCCTTCTTGCTTATTTTAAATTGAACACCATATATGTTATTTATTTGATTTTTTGATTTTACGAAAAATTATAGACATATTTCATATGTAATGTCCTATACCTACACTGTTAAAATAACATTAAATTTAATGCAAATTTAATGTCTATTCTACATTAAATTTAATGATTTTGTACTTTAAATCGTGAATAATTTACGTTTATTTTGAATTTAAAGCAAATTCATTGAAATATCAGTTCGTTTTACATTAAATTTGATTAAATGGTATCTTAAATTTCAAAAAAGTAATTTAAAAGATATTTCAACTTCTGTACATTTAAATTAACTCACATATACCCTAATACTTAAGGAATTTACATTATTATTCAATATACATTGCATGAGATTCCGGGAGATAGCGCAACTTGTATTGAACTTCTTGTTTAGTATGATATAAGTTGTTTAAAGGACTGAAATTTGCTTACAGCACATTTACCTTAAATTTAATGCATTTAGTTTTTACAGTGTAGGTCTAACTGTTTTTGACATACTTTAAGTTTCATGTCAAAAATGGCGTTTGCAGGCCAAAAAATAACTATCAATTTCTCCTATATGAAAACCTTTATTATTTAATTGAGCTTGGTTTCCTTTTAGAAGGGGATCTATTTTAGTGTATTGTATTAATATTTTGCTAATAAATAAATAAATGACAGTGAACAGAAACTAACATTAAAAATTAACTTGAAAAAATCGTGAAAAGTCCTACCTCCTATTTTAATAATGTTATCTTATTTAGCACTAAAAATAAGGGTGACTTTGAATAAATGTATCTATATTTTTTTTTTACAAAAACTAGGAAAGGATATTTTTTTGGAACACACTGTTTTATTGCTTTTCAAATTTCAAAAAATGTTTATTGAAGGCTTCAACAGTTTCTTCAGGTGATGAAAATCGTTGCCCACGCATTTTTTAACATTCGGGAATACAAAGAAGTTGTGATAAATCGGGCGAATACAGGCAACGAGACATTAATTTGATCGTTTTTGCCTTTAAATAACTTAGATCCACAAGGTTCTGTTATTGGGCAGCTGGGGATGGTTTCTGAAGTAATTTGCTGAGTAGAATCTGAATCCGAAGTCAGAATTGGTACATCACGTCAGTATTTTGAGATATTTGAGGTTATTTACTCAAAAATGGGTATAAACTATTAACCAGGCTGGTTGTCGACAACACAGGACTCGTAAATTAGTTTTATTCTTCAAAATTCACATTAAATTTATTTTAAAGTAACATAACATCAGTACCCGCTAAAATAGGTGATTGCTTCAATTTTGGATGCTAATAATAAACAAATTTAAAAAATTTTCAAAATTTTGAATATGCTGCTTTTTTATGACTGTCATATTCCTGTTTACTTTCTTCAATTGCTTTTAAAAAACGTACTTCATCTGAATTCTTTTAATTTTTCTTCTTTATTTTTACGATTCTGAACGTTTTTAGAAAAACATTTAGGACAGTTTGGAAAATAAGACGGAACGGACTCCTCATTCAGTCGAGGATTTTTCAAACTATATGATACAATTTTACTGGTTTGTGAGTCCTGCGCTAAAATTGTTCGAATTATGTTTCCTTCAGAAAAGTGTAATTTGCAAACTTTGGAATTTTTATTAGGCTCGGAATCCCCTTTAGGGACAGCCTTCAGTCATTTTTTTCGCAAAAAACTATCGGTTAGAAGGACAAAAACATGCACTTTCGGACCGTTCTTATAATTTCTGCGATACCTTGGGACACAAACAACACTTATAGGGCACTACTATAAATTTTCATTAACTATACAAAATCATTTCTTACATCCATAATTATGCAAAACTTTAGCATTTGACATTCTAGATTTCAGGCAACATTAAACTAATCTTACAAAAGTCGGGAACCAACAAACGAATTGCTTAATAAATTGCTCCCTTCGATTCTTTACAATTGTTGGTCTCTTGTCACTTACTCTTTTTATTTACCTTCTTTATAGGAAAGAAAGAGATAGCGAGGATGATCCTACGGTGCAATTCACTAACAAACGATTATTCACAAGTTCTCTTAACCAAATATCTTATGCAGTTGACCAGCTAAGTGTTGGTTAAGTTCAGTGTAGCTAACTATACGTAACATGTTACCCACTTGATAAGGGATACTAGTAAATAAACTTAAATTTAATGTATATTCATTAATTAAATTTAATGATTTTGTACCTTAAATCGTGAACAAGTTACATGTGCTTTGAAATGAAAAGCTTTGTACATTAAATTTAATTGAATATTACCTTAAATTTCAATAAACCAAGTGAAAACTTACCAAATTTATTGTATAATTACATTAGATTTATTGTATAAATTACTAAATTTAATGCATTAACATTAAATGCATTTCATTACATTAAAATTAATGTAAAGTTTTTTTACAGTGGACTTAATTAATTTCTAACACAATAACAAGTGTCATATTTTACTATAATACTGACATCTCAATAGCGCCACCTAGTTGTCGTTTGTTAAAACTTACAGGTAACCCTCGTATTTTTTTAAATTGAATTGATATAAAAAATTACTTTTGTACTCTGGAGGACACGTAAGCGGTAAAATTTTTGAGTTGGCGTATAATAATTTAAATTAAAAAGTAAAATAATTAGTTATATAAATTAATTCACGATACAAATGCGTAGACTTTATTAAAATAAATAAACGAGTAATTAAATAAGTGCACCTGTTCTGAAATAGTTATTTTTAATTGACTTTTTTTCTTCCTTTCTGGATTAATAATTCCTGTAATGTATTCAGTAATAATTATTTTATAGATAAAGGTAATTTTACCACACTGATTAAATAAATAAATTGAGAGCTGTAATTAATTTCTTTATAGTACTGTATTAGACGGTAATGATGGAAGAGTGGCATTTTATTTAAATTTAATTTGAAACAAGACTATCTGATATCGTTTTTTAGTTTCGTAATGTTGGTATGATGTTGATATAAAGCGATATTTCTCGGTACCGCCGATTAAAACATTTCAAGGAACTATTTTTTTATATCTATATTTATTTACTTAATATAATAGTAAACAATTAATTTTATAAATTTTTAATTTTGTGAATGTTCGTACATGCGTTTATTCACATTCAGTTGTGCATTTATCACACCCAAGAGGTAGTTTTGGCATTTTTTATTACAATGTCTCAATGTTGATTATACAAAAAAATATTTGAATGAGCTCAGCGCTTGGCCGCATTCATAATTAATTAAAATAGTGAGTTTAATTTATTCTACGCCTAATTCACTAAAATGGTCTAAATTAAAAAAAAAGTAAGGACAACTAAGTCAACCAAGTTTTAAGCTTTTAGAATATACAGTTAGAGTCACAAACATGTGGTAATAAAATATAACTACCGAACAAACTAAACTAAAAAAGTCTGATGTTTTTGAGATATTGGTTTTTATCGGGCAAAGACGCGATCACCTCAGTATAGGGTCCAGTCGACTCACATCACCGAGGCATGCTGCTAACCAACTTCTCCGCAGTGATAAATTTTTCCCTATTCTACGTATTTCTACACTTAGTTGCTTTAGAGTTTATATAAGTTTTTTACGAAGTTGAACTTTAGTTAAACCTCTTCAGGTGCGGATAAATATGGTGAGTCGCGCCAGTGAAATGCCTCCTTTGAATTTTGCCGACTTCGATTGACGTCGAGCTCATCACGCAAATTTCTCACGAAACCCTTGTGTCTTCGGCGGCCTGCGTCGAAGGAGATAATACAAGCACCTGGGATACAACCAGCCAGTTATGTGGGTGGATCCCCAGTCCTGCTGGGAAAGATACGACTTTCCAGATGACACAGTTTCCATCCCGTCTTCATCACATTTGTTATACCACGCATATAAACTTGTGACGTTTTCCCTTCGTTTAAGAAATGCGGTGGCATCATCCTCACTGGATACAACACCTAGCACGTGAATATTTGCTGGAAATTTCTTTCTTGCAACAGTGAAGACATCTTCAGGGTCGAGGGCGAGCCAGCGGTCTTTCGATTGATTTTCGCATCGACAGTAAAAAATTTTTCGTCAGAAAAAAACTTGAATTATCCGACGCATTGTTTCTTAAGGAACACAAAAGCAGGTTGCATCATTCAACTCGCTTTGTTTTGGCGGCTTCGGAAATTATCTATCTCACTTTAATTTTGTAAGACTCTGTATCGACGCTTTGTTTTCTCGCTCATACCAACAACCGATAACAGTTTTTGGGAACGACTGCCCTGGATTCTCAAAAATTAGCTTCTCTGAGCAAGTTAAATGATGTCGAGCGTCCTGATATTGCGTACTTTTGAATGGATTTTCATCACTGGTGTTGTAAAACCTTCATTGGACTTCAACTTATTGTACTTTGCGACGACATCATACACAGTAGATCTTGGCCGCATTTGGTTTCAACATTGCGACTGTTCGAGGCTATCATGGTTTAGTACATGCTCAAGTTATTTGGACACCCCTTGCGACATCTACCAGTGGTATAGAACGGCGGAAATTTCAAATTGAATTTTCTCCGAATTTTGACGCCGTACTCTGTACCTAATGTCATTTTCATCATTGACCATCTAGAAGCTCGAACTCGATCGGGTTTAAAAGGTAAATCTTTTTAGAATTTAATTTGTCTCAAACGACTGCTATTATTTTCTTAATTATGCTGAAGCATTTTATGTGTTTACTTCAGTACAACTAAAATAAACAGTAGGTTGACTCGGTTTTGCGGTAGCCGAAATTTTCGGTGATATCTAATAGGTCTAATAATAATTATAGCCTGAAAGGAGTTCAGAGCTATAGCAAAGACCGCATTTCGAACTGGTATTGTGATAATATCATCAAATTTATATTTATGATAGCTTTGCTGTTCAGGTTAGTTCAAATTAAGAAAGAAAGCAGACTTAATTTTTGTTTATCCTAAATTTGTCTTAACATCGTTTTATATGAATTACTTCTCTTCAATTACACACAGATTATTTAATCTTTCGCGACTTGGCTCGTGTTGCGACCCGGTATTACACTGGGAGAAATTGAAAATTAGAAAGAATACCGATACAGATTATTTTATCTTAACCAGATGCGACAAAGGCATGCCCCATCAAAATTAAATTTCTATAAAGATTTTTGTTGGATTGGGCCTAACTATTCTTTACGTTTCGGTATGTGTATTTTTAATGTATTTTATGTTTTATATGTAAAATTGTACAAGAAACTTTCCATGCTTGACTGCTCGTAAAAAAATTCTTTGGGGAAAGCATTTGAATATTTCCAGAAATAATAAGAACAAAAAAAAGTGACGTTCAAATTAACAAAATCTAACAAATCATTAACTGTAACTTAGTGTAAAATATTTGTCTGGATGATTGACAAAAAATATTGGATATGAAGTTATCCAATAAAATATTACACTTATGTATTTGTTTCTGATATTTACTTACTGCTTCTAATAGAATATATTTTATATACATGAGTCTCAAGTAATTCCTAACTTTATACACGACCAGAAAAACACAAATTAATTTGTTACAGTTTTTTTCACGTTTAATTTAAAGGAAGTATTAAGACTTAATTTGGTTTTATTTTTACTTTTTGTCAGCGGAGAGCTATTGGACTCTTCAATTTAAAAGACAACGCTATAGCTGTCCCATCTTTTAAGATGAAATAATCTGCGATTATACTACATACCGCACGAACATCATTAAAACTTTTTTTTAGGACATAGTAATTTTTATCGAAATTCATTCATCACAACGCCAGTCAAGGTCACAGAAAACCTGGCGATGAATAGATTCTTGTGGAGATTGCTTACTCGGGATTTAGATTATACTGTCTTTACGACGTTTTTCTAAACCGGGTTAGATTAGATGATTTCCAGAAATTAAAATTTGTCATCGCTTCTGTTGAATGAGAATATTACCGAGAAAGTCATAAAGCATTTTCTAATAAAATAGTAGTTGTAAAAATTTTTGAAATCCTATGTCACGAAAATGTAGCGTTATCTGCGCTATGTTGAAATAAACTTAAACACAAATTTAGTGACACCGTGTGTATAACAACTCTTCGTTTTCTTTATTTGATTATTTTCCATATTTAAAAAAATATTTTGAAAGTATGCAATTTCATTGTCAAAGAAGCCATTGTGAAATTTTTAGTTACCTATTGAGCATTATTATCGCAGTCATATAAACATATATTTTTCGTCCTTGCTTCTTACGCCATACGTCAAAATATATACCTAATAATAATAATACACTGTTTAACTACCATTGAAGACCAAAACACACAAATATGTAGTGTACCTGCTAACGTTCAGGCAGTTTTTGTGAGTGCGGTTACGGCATAGGGTTGGGGGCTTTCTGAAAAGCGGCCACCTGACCTGGTCCTGGCAAGTCATCTTGTACAATGACCTCCGGAATGTGGCTCCCATTCTTTCTCTCCGCTCTCTCGCCCCGTCTCGGCAGGGGCGTATTTAGCCCTTCCGAAATTAATTAGGTCTTTGATGCCGAAATAAAATATTAATTTCTTAATTTGCTTTAAATTCTCTAAACGGTCTAGTTTTTTTTTGAATTTGAATACTTTGTCAGGTCCGTGTTTTTATAGTACAACAACTTTATTACAATGAAAATTTATATATATATATATATATATATATATATATATATATATATATATATATATATATATATATATATATTATGATTATTACTAGTATGAAGAACGCGATGTGTAGTCGCTGCGATGTTTTTTGTTTATTTGCTTATTTTCATTTAATTTTGAAGTAGATAATCAATTATACTTTATTTATTCATCTTTAAGATCAATTTATATTTAGGTACATCACATATCCAAATATATAGTAAAATAACACTAGCAAGAGAGGGTCAAAGAATTAAAAACTAGTTACACAGTTTTAAAAAAGAATAAATAATAAATATGGGGACATACAACTTTAGTAACAAACAAACACCTTCAATTTTGAAAATTTTAAAAAATTTATCCTTAAAGCTATTGTCATTATTATCAAATCAAATATTTATTCACCTTTAACATCAATTAAGATTGACGTGGAGGACGTCATATGGTCAGATACATATCAAAATTATACAATATACATGAAACACTAGCTACGCTTATTAAAAATTAACAAGTAGTTACCTATAATGAAACAAGGAATAAATATGGAACACATAATTTAATTATCCTATCACTTCAAGAATCCTCAAAATATTCCCGAGTGAGTAGAAGCCCTTCCCAATTAAATATTTTCTTAACTTATTCTTAAAGCTATTGTAGTTATTGGCTGACTTGATAATTTGAGGAAGTTTGTTGTATATACGAATAGGATGATAATTGACAGATCTTTCGAAGTATTGTGCGAGATGTAAAGTGGAACATTTGCATTTCAGGTGTTATACTGGTGGTAAGTCGAACTCGTTTTAAAACATTTAATGTGGCTTTTAACATAAAGACAACACTCAAAAACATATACACATACAAAAGTTAGTATTTTATGATTCTTAAAAACTTCCCTATATGATTCTCTCCTTTTTAAATTAAATATAAATCTAATAATTCTCTTCTATATTAGAAATACTCTATCTGTATTTGATGCAGCTCCCCAGAGGATTACATGGTAAGACATTGCCGAGTATACTAAAGCATAGTACATCTGCAGCAATGTAGTATGTGATAAGTCATACACTAAGAAGAATTAAAAGAGCAAAATATGCGCTATTGAGTTTATTAGCAACCTTCCCGATATGTAACTCCCACGTACCGCTATCCGCTGTCAGATCCAAAAACTTGCTATAGGAGGCACACGAAATTCTTGGAATTGCTAAGTTATTCTTGTTAAAATATATACATTGTTTTATCTATATTTAATATGAGCCTAGTTGTTTCACACCATCTGTTTAATGGATGCTCCGAGTTCTTCAGGAGTTGCTTCTGATAGAGCTATTGAGGTATCATTCGCATAGTTCATCACCAGACCCCTAGTTATATAAGAAGGCAAGTCATTTATAAACAGAGTTTAAGTTGGTACAGCTGTAAGTGACAACCATGTGAAACTTCATGACGAACTGGATTGAATAAATAATTTGCATCAAATTTTGTGTCTGGAACGGTGGATTTGATGTCATATACAAAACAAATGTTTTTGAACGCGGAATGCTTTGAAGGAGATTATAAAATATTGATGAGTAAATTACGTTTTACTTGTTTAAAAAAGCATCGAAAACAATGGCTCGTTCGCAGCAAGAAAAGCAAATCAAATGAACATCAGTTTCAATAGATTCTGTCTTATGTGGAAGTATAGTTGTGAAAGTGGTTTATCCTTTTCGCTTTTCCTCGGGTCTTCTGTCCTATGACTAGTTAGACAGCTCGCTTGTTTTGGCCTGTCATTTGCTAAAACTTTAGTTTTCCTAGGTAGCAACTCGAAGTCTTACCTGTCTCATTTACTATTTGTTTCGAATGATTCAGCCGTTGTTTACTTCTTTCCTTCTTATTTATTATTTTATGTTCCATAGTTAGGTATTTGAGAGCCTTTTCTCTTCTTTTCTTCAGAATATTAAATTTGTTTCTTTTTTCTTTTCACTCGATTTAGCACTTTATTTCAGATGCTGTCTAATAAACTAATTTTTATCATTTTTCTACCTTGGATGCTGCTAGATAATTTATCTCTCCTTGTCCATATGTGAAAATATTTATAAAATCACGGCTAAGATCATCACTTCTTCAAATATGCGGTGAGAACTAGAATGCCAAACGGCATAACGTCGAAAATATTACGTCTTCAATAAACGCGGCGAAAAAATTACATCTTTAAAATATGCGGCGGAGAAAATTACATCTTCAAAATTACGACGAAAAAAATTACGTATATAAAATATGCTTTTACTGAAAAACGGTGAAACAAAATTATATTTCAGAATAATGGGACGAAGAGAATAACGCTTCAGATATTACGACGAAACTGTTTCAACAAGAATAGGGCGGTGAAAAAAATTACAGTAAAAATATTGCGACCAAGAGAATGATACTTCACAAAGTGCGATGAAAACTATTACAGCTATAAAAGAGCGGCGAAAAAAAATTACATTTCAAAACTTTGCGACGGAAAAATTTTTCTTCAAAAAGTGTGATGAAAACTATTTTCCAATTAAATTTTTTTCGCCATTTTTCATCCGTTATTACCATTTTCAACCATTTAAAGGTGCTTTAAAAATATTTTTAAAGAATTGTATTAATAATACATCTCAAAGAGCGAAATTTTTTTAACACTAAATTGATGGTGCCCGCAAAGACAATGATACTGAAATATGCGGCGAAAAAAATAACGTCTAAAGATTTGCGATGCCGATACATTTAAAAAACCATGGCGAAATCATCACTTCTTCATATATGCGGTGAAAACTAGAATGCCAAACGGCATAACGGCATTACATCTTTAATGAATGCGGCGAAAAAAAATACATCTTTAAAATGTTCGTTGAAGAAAATTATGTCTTTAAAATTGTGGCAAATTATTTAAACCGTATTTTAAAAATTATAATAGTTTTCAATGCAGATTTAAAAGTGTTATTTTTTCGTCGCCTTTTCAAAATTATAATAGTTTTCATCATAGTGTTGGATACGTCTCATTTTTAGAATCGTAATAATTTTATAAAAGATAGTTAATACCGCACATATTGAGACGTAATTTTTTTCACCGCATACTGTTTAGCAGTCATGGTTTTCGTAGACACCGTCGGTTTAAGCCTTCAGAATGGGCTTTCCAACATTTATTTATATATATATATATATATATATATATATATATATATATATATATATATATATATATATATATATATATATATATATATATATATTATTTATGTCGCTTGTTAAGAAGAGTAGAAATTCTTTCAAAATATGTTATTTTGGCTTTGGATTTTTCAGTTGTTACCAAAAGGTAGATCTAAATTATCTTACTTTTTGTATTCGATATTCGTCAGTGGCAAATACCAAATTAAATTTTTGGTACTTACATTTAAAAAATTATAACTTTCTCCTAAAAGATGCAAAAGTGTGAATGTTCCTTTTTTAAAAGGGCGGTGCGGTTCTGTATTATGGATCTTCTCTCGACGGGCCTCGTTTTGGTTGTCTTGTTGGTTGGAACCCAAGCTGATGGTGCTACGCCGCGCCGTGTTGTACCGTGCATCAGGACCCCAATTTTCATTCGAAGTTATTGCCTTCAGTGGTGGATATACGAAACTTATTAAAAAATTGGTAGTTACTGCTCATGCTTTCGATTTTATTTTTAATATTATGAGCAATAAATATGTGAATTTCTTTTAATAATTGCAGTCGTATACCCTGTAACAAAATGAAATTGGTAGTAACAATACAAATAAAGTTTGAGTATAAAATCACTTGATTAAGCTAACCAGTACAATTGAACAGTATTAAATAAGACGAGTTTCATCTTTCAGAGGGTAATCGGGTACTTTTTTAGCCATCTGTTTTAGGTATGTACACTAGTCTTTTAGATAAAATTTGCTGGATGCATAATCGCACGCCTGTGCTTTCAGTTTATGCGTAGAGATTGCATAAGACTGCACAAGTATTATAAAGATAACTTTCAATATTTATTCGTTTGTCTACCATCAAAAGACTCGCACCAAAGACTTATCTTACAGATCTGACGGTTTACCTCGCGACCCACTTTGTTACACTGGGAAAAATTTTGAAATGGAAAAAAACACCGTGATAGCACCGAAAATTGAGACGAGATACTAGAATATACAGTTTTTGTTGTCATTTTTCTGTAGCTGGATAGTCTTAAGTTGCTATGGCTATTATGACGAAGGGCCTAATATACAGTTCTCCAATGACAAAGAAAAAAAATAACAGCCTAAATAGGTGTTAATCATTTATCTTTTTTGTAACGAGTGCTGTATTTATTTAAATTAAGAGGAAAAACCATATCATTCTAGTTTAATAAAATAAAAATTTTTTTTCCTGTTGCTTATAAGTTCCAAAACGACTTGCAAGAACTGTATATAGAATATATTTTTAGAAACAGTTTGTAAATCCATTAAGAGAATTCTTTACAAGTATGTAAGACAAAATTTTATTAGACAACTTCATATCTTCGAAGTTTGTTTCGTTGCAGGACTGCGTGTTAGGAGCTGTGATGATGGCTGCTGTGCTTGCTACACTGATGGATTTAAGCTGTAACCAATAAGAAAGTAGGGTTTTGTCATGTGAGCGTGAGTTTAGCACGACAGCCGATAGTCGATTAATCACGAGTGCTCTCGACACCTTGTTTATTGACGATTATCATTGTTTCAAGATAATTTTTGAAGAATTCACAGTGATTCTCATGAATTTATAAAATTTCTATTAATTTTTATGAAACTGTGAAATTGAGTGTAATCCGGTGATATCGAGCAAGCAATCCAACAGCGAAACAAGCGCCATGTGAGCTAAGTTTAAGGTTACAATGTTTAAAGTTCTCAGGTCAAACACCTACGAGTCTGAGTTGACTTGGGACTGCGGGCAAGCCCTAAAGCAATTGGGAAGGAACAAGAGGGCAACTTTTATGTCGATTGCAGGCAAGCCCTAAAGCAATTGGGCAAGGACAATAGGGTAACCCTGATGTAGGTACAAAGGAATTAAGGCAATCAAGGGAAACAAGGAAGCGGACAGCCTCGCAAAAGATGGGGCAAAAACTCCATTTATAGGTCCGGAACCTTTCTGTGGACTACCAAAGAGCCACATAAAAGAGGATATCCGTAGCTGGGAAGAAAATCAGATAAAGTTAAGGTGGAATAAGACGCATGGTCTCATACAAGCGAAAAATGATTTTTGATTCTCAAAAAAGAGATATTCCAGTAACAGATATTTTCACAGGGCATTGCTCTCTGAGATACCATTTCAAAAAATGGGTAAAGCTGAATGCCATTTCTGGGATCGGGCAGCCGAAACAGTTCTCTAAAAAACCTCAATTCCTAGAAGACGTCACCTTGATGCCTCAAGAAGTAAAACACCTATCGTCAGGAGAGTAATAGACTTCATGAAAAGTCTAAATATTCCGGGCTTGGATTAGAGTAATGTACGTGGGTTAATCACTTGTTAAATTTTGTTAATTTGGATCAACCCATCACTTTTTTTGTTCTGATAATTTCTGATAGTTTTCAAATGCTTACATTAACTGATTTTTAGGGAATTTAAGAAGAGCCATAAGGACAGGAACAAGTTTCTTTTGGTGGAAACGGCTTTTGTCTCTTCTGGTTGAGATTAAATAAATAGGGGCGGCATTCATTCTAATTTTACAATTTCTTCCAGTGTAACATGTCAGATCGCGAGGCAACCAAGGTCATGAAATTTTGCTTTGGATGGAACACATTTTGTCGCATCTGTAAAATAAATAATCTGTGCTTGTATTAATAATACTTTTTGGTTTTAATAATTGATTTTTTGAGAAATCGGATTAGTTAACTTAATTAACTGAGAATTTTAAAGCCCGGGTTTTAAGATAAGTTACTTCTTAATCTACTGCTTAGTCACCAGTAAACTTTAATAACGAAATAACTGCTAATGTAACCATTGTTGTCCAAATTATCTCATGGAAATTCAAAGAATATATATTAAATTTGCTTTGATTTATTCGTTAATCTTTCAAACATATGGTGTTATCATTTGTCAATTAAAATTACTATCTTGCCAATTCTAATAACAATCAAGACTGAATTAAGAATTAAGATTGTTAATTTTATTTTCATGATGACTTTTTCCCATTTTTTTCCCATTTCCCATTGGTCTTGTGTTTTAAATGTTAATAATTCATGATCAATTTCGGTATTGTAGGAATATTAAATCCCTTCGGCTTTTTGTTAATCTATTTAGACTGTGTAGGAACACAGAATTAGCTGAAATAATTTCGTACTTAAGAGTTGTGCAGCGAGAGAGAGAGAGAGAGAGAGAGGGAGACATCATGTATGTTTAAAAAATTATAATTAGTGTACTTTTAAAATAGGACTAAATCAGTTAAAATTCTCACAGTCACATGTTTGCATTTGTTAAAATTAAATGAAAAATAAAATAGTACTAATATCCCTCTTCTTTTCACAATTTATTATTTACATGATTTAATCTTACAATTTAATTGTATTTTATTCGAACATTTAAGCACAAATTTTCTCTTGCGTCTAAAAATAACCTTGGCCTACGCCCATGAGTCTGGGACGCATCACCTCTACTCACGGTTTATATTATGCAAGCAGACGGATAGCAATTATGCCTTCCCTTCGGGGCCTTAAAATCATGCTCAATTATTATTAAGCTAACGTTCCCGTACAAAAATTAACACCAACATCAATTTGGGTGAACCACGAATGGGTTGTGCTTTTTTACACCCAATTATTCTTTCCTAACAATATAAATTATACATGGTGGAAACTGTAAGACAAGTTCCTTTGTTGATTGATTTTTGTTTATTTATCACATTTAAGAACTTAATCCTTTCGGTATTGTTCGATTATCCACCCGTTTTTACTTGTGTCGTAGACTGTTTCATCTTAGAGATGCTACAGAAGGCGTTTCTGCCAAAACCAAATTTAGTGACCTTGTTTGGCTCGTGACCTGCTGTATTACACTGAGAGAAAGTGTAAAATTAGAGAGAATACCGCCTAGACTATGTTATCCAAAAAGGGTTCTCGCCAAAACCATATTTCTCTGCTGATTTCTATTGAATTGAAATTCAATTTTAGGCTTTGTCTTATAATTTCATTTTCCATTCGTATTTCAAATTCGTATTTTTAAATTAAGAATGTAGCCGAAATAAAAGTATGGCGACTACACTGGACTTACCAAGTAAATTTTTTTAATTAAAATGCGTTGTTATCTTTTAACATTTCGATTACTGCGAACGGCTGCAAATAGTGAATTTGAATACTTGATTGATCATTTTGTACGTGTTGAATTTGTTGAGACTGAATGACATTTGGCTATTTGACGTGGGTTTTCTATCTTTAGTTCTGAAACTGTTGTTAGTGAAGTCCTCTATCATGAATCGCTGTAGGAACGCCAAGATGGCTGACATTCATTTCATTTATGGACTTGCTGATGGCAATTTATTAGAAGCTATACGGCTGTACATTGAACGTTGTCCTAACCCTAATGTTCCTGATAGAAAAACCTTTCAAAGTATTCATCGTCTTTGTGAAACAGGAACGTTGAAGCGAAGTGGAGGACCAGGAAGAAATGTTCTAGAAAAGTTAGAAGAAGATTCAGGTAATTCTACTACAAAAATTGCAAAGACTTTGAATGTAAGTAATGAAACTGCTTGGAACATTCTTAGAGGCTATTTATTGTACCCTTACCACATACAAGTACTTATTCCTGCTGATTTTTCTCCATGTATTGCAGAAGAAAATCCACATGAGGTACTTGAAGATCGTTTTCAACATTGGATTGGTCGAGATGGACCTCATTTATGGCCTGCTCGATCCCCGGATTTAAACCCCATAGATTATTTCGTATGGGGCCATCTAAAGTTATTAGTTTGTACTACTCCAGTGGAAGATTTAAGAAATCGGATAATTGCTGAGTGTAACTCGATAAGCAGACCATGGGCTAATCGAGTTTCTCTATATTTTTTTGCAACTTCAGATTATTGATTGTTGATATAACTTCCTTAAAACTGCGAAATTTCACAGACCTTGTCCATCTTATCTTATAGTCGAGATAATATAAAAAATAGAACATTTAACATGGGATATATGGGGAGAGCCGTAGTTAGTGTGACATAATCATAGATAACTTAAAAACTTCTCTATATATTTTTCGAAAAAATGAATATATGATGTAGAACAATATAAAACATGATGTACTACAAGATGGGGATGCTCATCCATGTCGTTAATCCACAGTTGCAATATAATAAACTTTGTTATCTAATAATATTTCAACCCGTCGTCGCGGTCGATTGGAACTCATACTAGAATGGAAAAGCGGCAACACTATAGTGCAAAGTGAGCTCGCAGAAGTTTACATTTTGTTATTGAAGGTGGACACGTCATTGGTTGAGGTTTAAGTATCGACGTTCATTAATAATGTGTTACCGGTTTTTACATATTACATGTAGGATGTATGTACGTCTGCGGGATTAGGACATACGGTATTAGATCGAGATAAAGGTTAAAAAAGATAAAATAAACTGAGTAAGTGACTTATTATCTACCGAGATCATGTAGTATAAGCAGTGTTGCCGAGTCATCGCTTTGTTATTGATACACGATACACTTTGTCAGCGTGAAAAGTTTAGGAGAGAAGTAGGGGGCGTGTATTATAAAAAAGCATTGTGTCGCGCGTAACGCGATACTGTTGGGTACGATTACATCCGATAAACTACTTTAATGTACGAGGTGTGACAATTTAGTTCGGAAATGTGTCAATAAGAAACAAGCAAATTAAGTTTCGGGCAAAATTTTATTATCGATCTTCACGATAGCCTCCCTTTAACTCTACCCAACGATTCCAACGTTGCTTCCACGATTGGAAGCACCCTTGGTAATCTTTCAGAGTTCACCCGTCCAGCACCATCGGTACAGCTTCTTTGACCTACTGTACGTCGCCATGATGAGTTCCCTTGAGGTGCGACTTCATTTTGGGGAATAAAAAAAAGTCGCGGGGGGCAATAACAGAGCTATAGGGTGGGTGCGGCCATGTTGAAATGTTTTTTCTTCGCTAAAAACTCTTGCACATTGAACGAGGAATGGACACACGGAAAAAGTGTGCTCGCAGCCGCTCCAAAACGCCAACATAGAACTGTCTAGTCACTGTCTGGCCGGCAGGAACATATTCACGATGAATGACGCCGCGGATATCGAAAAAAACAATTAACATTGTCTTCAGTCGCGAATTGGATATCATCGCTTTCGTTGACCACTCCCGACTTTTTTCCACCCACTGCTGACTTTGTTTACGGGTTTCGGGGTCACTCCAACATCCAGGTCTCATCTCCAGTGACTACCCAACTCATCCAGTTTTTGCCGTCGCGCCGATTGCGGGGCAACAAATCCTAGTAAATCAATTTTCGCATATGTTTCTGTTCATGGATGAGAACTTTTGGTACCGTCATTGCCCAAATCTTTCTCATGTTCAAATTCTCGTGTAACATCTTGCGAATGGTTTCTTTGTTTATGTTTAACTCGTCAGACAACGCACGAATGCTTCGGCGTCGGTCAGACGTGATCAGCACGCGCAAACTGTGGACATTCACGTCGGTACGACAGATGACGGGAGCTTCTTCATGTGGATCGTCTTCTACCGATTTACGCCCCTCCTTGAACCTTTTCGCCCATTCAAACATGCGCATTATCGACATGTACTCGACTCTATACACCACCTGCAATTTTCGGAGGATTTTCGAGAGTTTTTCGACAGATTTCACTAAAAATTTAATCCCAACACGTTGCTTGTAATGTGAGTCGCCCTTTTTCACGACACCACTGAAAAAGTTATTTTCGAAAAATGCGCATAATACACAAACGAACCGTGCTATCGACTTCAACCTTGGACTCGAATGAAAAGGAAAGTCCCCCCTCTATGTACCGATGTTGACGAACGAAGCAGTGCTGCCAGTTCCTGAGGTTATAATTAAATTCCTGGAACTTAATTGTCACACCTCGTATTTACTATATTGACTGTTTCTAAAAATATATTCTATATACAGTGCTCTCAAGCCACCGTATTCCTTCCAAAATTTTATTTTCTGGAGTTTACTAGACTGCGTTACCCCATTAAAACCATTCTACGGCAAGAATATTATAAATGGAATTATTGCCTGTAACTGTTTGAAAAGAAGTATAGAAACTTTTTAAATTTTATTATGATTTACCAGCAAAGGGCTTCGCACTCCCTCCAGGGAATATTGACTCATACCAGGTACACAAAGATACTAAAAGTATGAAGCTCTGTTGGAACCCTTTCCGTGTTATCGGGTCCTAGGTGACATGGTCTGCTGTATTTCATACGAACTTTCGGACGGTTCGCGCTGTTGCTAGGAGAATTGCTTTATGCATCGGCTTATACAGATGCTCACTAAGGCCCAGTCCCTTGATGTTTTGCAGGAGAGTTTCTTTGGTATTACTCCAGTTGTTGACAGTACTATGGGAATCGTTTGGATACTGTTCATTGCCCATTGTCTTCGGATTTGCACCTCCAGATCTCTGTATTTGGCGATCTTCTCGTTGTATTTTGGTCTTAGGTTGTTGTTGTTAGGTACAGCGATGTCGATTAGTGTAATTCGCCTAGAAATTTTTTCTATTAGTATAATATCTGGTCTATTATTAGCAACTGTCTGATCCGTCAGAACCGTTCGGTCCCAGTATAACTTGAACTGGTTGTTCTTAAGAATAGGCTCCGGATTGTATTTGTAGTATTATTATTATGATTTACAAGCCAAACGGCTTCGCACTCCCTTCAGGGATTATTCTATAGGGATTTTACTATAATGAGCGTTATTATTAGTGAAATTGTTAATTTTGGATGCATGTACCCTAGTGGACATTTTATTCTAAATGGCAATACCGAGGCTGAACGTAAAAACCATATATATCCCTTTAGACCATCACAAAAAAAGCTTCAAAACCTAGAAGTTTCATTTCAAATACATTTTCGCCTTTGTTCGTGTACATCGTCGAAAAAAGCGAGTAATGAAAAATTTAAAAATAAAGTGGATCTCCCCGTGTGCTTTTAACAAAATAACATTCAAGGGCGCGCATTCGTAAAACAAAAAACGTACAAGCGACAGAATACGGGAGGATGCAGCAGTAATTATAGAAATTACAAAGAGCTAAAGGCGGCAACGTGTACTCTCGTCGAATGGTGGATATGGAGATACTATTAAAACGGATGAAAAGTTTTCGGAACAAAATCCAGATATTGGAAAGGAAAATTCATCTTGTTTCAAAGGTATGTGATCAATTTATGTTTGTTTGAATATGCGGTGGCTTTCTATATTATTACTTTTGCGTGATAAGGTTTTTATACGACTGAATTAAGGTATTTTCGAGAAATTATACAGGATTGTTCGAAATTGTTTCGTGGGCAAGCTCGTTTCGTACGATTTCGTTCTGATTAGTAGTAAGTAGACACGCTAATATTCATTGTCATTTCCCAAAAAGCTCAAGTCCTTATCGGCGAGTGAAGTCTCCCGGATATGAAAAAAAAATACGTGAAAAGAATGCTACAAGTTTATACAAACTTTTTTCGTATTGGCCTCCTCTTCGGAGATATGGCATCCCAAAGAGCTGCAATGGAATCAAGTTTTTTACACATAATTATTGAAGCACCTGGTATATTTCAATTTTTTTAAATATGATGTATACTCGGTAAGACCTTTCAGATTACAGTTTTTTACGCCCTGTATGATAAGAACTTTGGACAAATACCTTTAACTATTGATTAAAAATTAAGTACTCTTCATTCATATCGCTAATCCTAACCGTTTTCGAAAAAATGTTATTTTATTTACATTGTTTGTGCCCTAACTTCTGTCAGGTTGAATATGAAAAAGAGGAATTTGCCCCCCTCATCATACTTTCAATAAAAAGTTAAACTAACTGCTTAGTTAAAAACTTCATATGGGGATTCAACATGGGCCCTGTGAAGTCTGATACGCTCGCGGACTGCTGTACGCCACATTAACTCAGCATTATTCCTTATTTGATCATAATGAAACGTGATTCTTCGTAGATGTTCCTTCTTACTATCGATCGGAGTGGAATACACCAAGGTTTTGAGGTCTTCCCACAGGTAAAAATCCAACGGCGTTAGGTCGGAAGATCTAGAAGGCCAGGCAATAGATCCTCTTCTACCTATCCAAGGGTTTGGATAGAAGTTGCTCTCGCATAGCAAC
This sequence comes from Diaprepes abbreviatus, assembly GCA_034092305.1. Classification (NCBI taxonomy): domain Eukaryota; kingdom Metazoa; phylum Arthropoda; class Insecta; order Coleoptera; family Curculionidae; genus Diaprepes; species Diaprepes abbreviatus. The sequence goes on from JASJET010000129.1 coordinate 10,539,230, forward strand.
GCTGAGATGGAGTGGTGCCCTATAGTGCATCAGGGGCGGATCCAGGCTCTCACTTTGGAGGGGGGGGGGGTGATGTCACAAAAGTACAATATGGCAAGCGAAAGCAAGTTGTCGACGGGGGGAGAGAGACACCACCAACATTCCCATTTAAAGTGTAAAAGGCAGGGTCGGGTCTATTTTTCTGAATTTGAAGTCCTTGGAGAGGGGGGGGGGCGATTACAAGAAAAAACAAGTTGCCGACAGGGGAGAGGATGCGAGCAGCATACACATTCCTAGTATGAGAAGCAGAATCGGGTCTATTTTCCTGAATTCTTGAGAGGGGAGGTATCGCAAGAAAAACAAGTTGTCAGCGGGGGGGAGGGTGTCAGCAGCATACACATTCCTAATATAAAAGGCAGAATCGCTTTTATTTTCCTGAACTCGAAGCTCTTGGAAAGGGGAGAGGCGATCACAAGCACACATTCCTATATTCTATTCAAGAACTAAAGAGAGTAATAAAACTGTTACCGAAATCTCTAGTGCCGCAGGTAACAGAGAACTGCCGTAAATCTAATTATTTTTAATTATATTTAAATATAAGCTTTTATAAATTTACTCCTACAATAACATTTCTGATAGTACAATTTAATTTCTGTCAGTGAGCAAAGTACACCTTACAATGTGTCCTTAGTGATTTATCTTGTTTGTGCTTGTTATTATATATTATTTGAGATTAGTGACATACCCAAAAGATATGGCTTCCACATCTATATTTATTCCAAAATCGTTAAACCAGGGCATTTTTTCCTCAAGAAAAACTTATTACGATGAATGTTTATGATGCCTTAAGATATCAATATCTAGATAATAATGTTCAAAACTCTGTTGAGATGTGTTCCAACATGACAGGAGTTGGAAAATCTACTATGACAGATACTGAAGGCGTAAAAAATTACTGGAATTGTTAGTACTCCCAAGCCACATTCGATCACAGGCATATGAAAAATCTCGTTGGAAGAAGAGATGTAAACTGCAATAAATGGAGTTGTACATACATTTTATTATGAGAAGCAGATCCCAACCGTCGACAAAATTCAAACTAAAATCAATGTAGATCGGGATTTAGCTGAAATTAAAAGAACTCAGCTCTGGAAATTGCTCAGAGAACTTAATTTATGCTGGGAAAAACCAGATAGGAAATCGGTTCTTATAGATCGTCCGGAAAATGTCCGTTGGAGAAGGAAATATCTCAAGTAGAAGGTAGAGTTGCTAGAAATAACACAACTTATGAACTAGTAATTTAACTGAACTTTTGAAAGATTTTTTTTGAATAAAGTTACTGCAGAAAATTGGGGAAAATCCATATAATAAAAGAATAAAAGAAAATGTGGAAACTCGATCTCATGATCGGTGAGATAGAGGAACCAATTATAACTAATTTTAGCGAAGATAGCTCCACTGACTTTGATTACGAATTAGATACGTAATGTTTACGAGCGTAAACAGAATTTATTATTTAAATTTTCTGTAACATATAAAAATTGATTACATTGGAATTCCTTTTTAGAGTTTAATTGTAATTCTGCAGATGATTTAAGAAATAAATAAACTAAAACGTCAAATGTCCTAAAAAAGTTTTTAATTAATAATAAAATGACCGATAGCCCCAAAAAAATTTCAATATTATATGGACGAATTTATTTTTTATATATGTTTAACTTCTTGTATTTTTGACAATGGGTATTTTGTAAATATTTAAATTATAACTTCGGATTTTTTTAGAGAAACAGGGTACGTTTTAGTCTGAACGTGTCTAAAACGGTTTCTATCCCAAAATTAAAAATAATAAAAATACATTTGTGATTTGTGTTAAATATGTCAAAATTATCTATATTTTCTGATGTATGCGAATTATTAAGAAATAAGAAATAAAATAATATTATATAAACTTTTTTATTTTAAATTTATTACCGAAATAATATTCTATGCCATAAATACTTAGCGATAAAATAAACCGCTTTCCGACGCCTATGACAAGGATTAAAATCCTTTTTAACACTTCACACATCCAAATATCTATTGTTATCCAATGCAAATAGTCCATTATTATAGACCGGTATTTTTGATTATAAAATTTCTAACCCACTCCTATGAAAAATATGTGTCTAACAGATTTTGCCAAAGACACCGGACTAAATAACACAGGTGGTTTGCGGAGAAAAAAGGGGTAAAAAATGATTTATTACTCTCTCTAACTCTTGAATAAACTATAGTATAAGAGACAAAATTGGGTCAATTTTCCTGAACTCAATGTTCTTGGGGGGGGGGGGGGAGAGATCGCCGCCACCCCTTGGATCCACGCCTGTAGTGCATACAGTAGTGTTTCGGCGGGTTTCGAGAGGTAAGTGCTCTACTAAATAGTAAAAAGCATTCTGGAGGAACTCCAAATAAGTTCTTCATTCAGTCGTGCCGGCAATTCGAATGGTCCAATCAAAAAATTTGCCAATGATTCCTGTCCAGACATTAATTGACTGGAACTGATGTTGATGATGCAAAACAATAGTTGCATGAGGATTTTTATCAGCCCATACATGTGAGTTGTGTAAATTTATGATACCATTTGTGGTAAACCCTGCTTCATCCGTGAAGAGAATAGTGCTGATGAAGCTTACATTATTCCCTGTACTTGTTTTTTTTTATATCCGGGAGACTTCCCACATTTTCCCGGACACCCTGTAAAACGATCTGTATGGTTAATAATTAAAACTAACTCGTTAATCATGTGTCACTTACCGCTGCTCCCTTCTCCAAATTCCTTGGCATTTAGCCAACTTCCTCGTTTCCTTAAACTTGCCCAAAAATCATTTTATCAACAAAATGTAAGCCTGTAACTTCACGGTATATAATTTAACTGTCAGTTTTAACGCCTTATAACAAGAATCGTGCGCGTCTTAAGATTACTAACCTTTTTTAATTTGCATTGAATGATATGTTCCGAAATTCGGTCATCAGCGAAGAACAGCCAGAACAAAGGAAAGGCCGGACAAAAAGACAGGGTTTCATAACTGCATGATTTGTGGGTGTCTTTGGGTCATTACCAGGAAGAATATTACTCGTATAGAAGAGGAAATATTGTTCTCTTCATTTTTTATTGAAGTAAATTTAATATGTGCTACGAACCTTTTTTTGGAGTTCATACAATGTATTGAAATAAACGTATGTATCCCCACTCTCGTTGTTACACTTACTTCCTCTACTAGCTCTTAAATGGCTGCAATGGTTTTGTTTATCTAAAATTAAAAGGCTTCTTTAAATTTGAGTTAAATAGCAAATTATTATAAACGACCTCTTTTCCTGCTATAAACCGTGTAATTGCGATATAAAACCATTATGTGGAATCGTTTTCCTTGATGTATGGTTGGTTGCATCGCTATTATTTCATGTTTGATAACACACTACTAAAATTTAATTTATTTGTAGTATCTTGTATGAAAAATGCATTTTTTTGTTAATTTTGGGGCACTGAACACAAAAATGACAATGAAATTAAAAACAGTGTTTGTTTGAAGGTCATAGACAATGATGTTTCTTGCGAAGTAGTAGATATCTGTTGGACTTCCATTTTTGTTGAATATCACGACGTTTCGGCTAGTAGATATCTCTGGGTCCTGGGTTAAGAACTCGCAACATTTCGTAGAAATTATACGTGAAATAGAAGTACAACCAGAAGACCATTTTATTATCTTGAACGTGGGAAGTCTATACACCAACGTTCCAGTTAAGAACTCGCTAAAAATTATAAGAAAGAAACTTGAAGAAGACCAGACCTTAGCAGAAAGAACATCTTTACCACCGCACGCTATTATGGACTTGTTGGAAAGTTGTTTGACTAATTCCTATTTTCAAGAAAAGGAAAAATTCTACATCCAGGATGATGGACTACCGATGGGATCTTCACTCTCACCGGCGGTCGCAAATATTTTCATGGAATGGTTCGAGACGATTGCAGTTGAATCCACAACTAAGAAACCAAAGTTATGGCTCAGATACGTAGACGATACTTTTATTGTTTGAAGTGGAAACGACGAAGAACTTCGAAACTTTCTTTTTCATCTCAACAATATCAGTCCAACTATTAAACTCACCATGGAGAAAGAAGTAGAAAATAAATTACCATTCGTAGATGTCTTGGTTGAAAGAAACGGCAGACAAATTCGAACTTCGGTTTACAGAAATGCCACGCACACAGGACAATACCATAATTATTCATCTAATCACTCCAACAACACCAAACAAGGAATTATAAGAAATCTCGTAGATAGAGCCTTAACTCTCTGCAACTTCAACGAGAACTTGATGAAAGAGATAGATTATATTAAAAATGATCTGACAGCCAACGGATACCCAGTATATTTAGTAGATAAATTTCTTGAACAACGCAGAAATAGGACAATACCGACAACGAATGAAGAACGAAAACCAGTATTGAACATCCCCTATGTTAAAGGCATTTCAGAAAAAGGATAGGAAAACGATATAAAATCAACGTCGTTTTCAATTCAAATAACTCTCTGAGAAGTCGGCTCACTAGGGTCAAACCAACAACTCAGAGGGACATGAAGAACTATGTATATCAGATACCATGTGAATGTGGCAATTCCTACACTAGACTTCTTGACGTGAGGATCAAAGAACACCAAAAATGCACATCTCGAGGAGAAACAGAAAAATCTGGTGCCGCCAACCATGCCTGGACTCATGGACACCACATAAAATGGTCTGAAGCTAAAATACTACACCAAGAACAACATTGGAGAAAACGGAAATTCAAAGAAGCCGCGGTCATACATCAGAACCCGAGTTGTTTTAGTAAACCATCTTTAGATATAAGAGAAGTGTGGAAACCACTTCTTAGTAATTGTAAACTAAAACTAAATGCAGCATAAAAAAAAATGGGATTTTGCCATAGCAGGCATGACTGTCCCCATCTCAGTCACATTCTACTGCATTTACTTTTAGTATAAATAGTCATGTAGCTAAGGGATTTATTTAGTTTCACTTGAAAACGGCTGGAGATAACTACTAGCCGAAACGTCGTGATATTCAACAAAAATAAAGACAGTGGAAGTCCAACAGATATCTACTACTTCGCACGAAATTAAAAACAGTTACAATTTTCAAGAACAATTTTTTTTTAAATTTTATTTTTAACAAAATAATAAAAAAAACATACTTTTACACTTGCAAAGACACTAAATATCCTGTTTGGTTGCTTTTTTTTTCTGAATTGTTTCTGGAGCATTTCTAACAAGAGTCCAGCAGTAATCGTCAAGCATGGAAGCATTTCATTTTCCCTGGTACCTTTTCTTCATTGTTGATATATCCTGATGGAAGCGTTCGCCGTGCTTATCACTTACAGCTCCGCAGTTGTCAGGAAAAAATCTAGATGTGAGTGTAGGAAATGGATCTTTAGAGACATATTGCAACCAATTTTTTGATTCGATGACAGCATATTTTCAACAAGAGTAATTGAAAGTTTTTTTTATTTCCTAAGAAATTAGGGACTTTCGAGACATCTTACAATCTCAACTATTCGATTCGTCTCACTAACTTCGACTGACTCTCTGCTTTGTAGGTGCTTATATACCCAAATACGGCCTCTACATTTTCAGAGAATATTCATGAATTTTCTGTTCAATTCCATAATATTCGCAATAGTGGCGTTTGTCATTTGTTTATATACAAAAGTCGATTTACATGGGTTTAAATTGCTATTTTTCTTATTTTAAGCCCTGGGGGGGGGGGGGGGGCTCAGATTTCGTATATGGGGGTCATCCCTGGATATCCCCCATGTGATATTGCCAAGTTATGCAAACTTTTCTTAACTTGTGGAAAAAGTATATTTGGCAAACCTTGTATTGTTATAACAGTACAAATATAGCACGTGCATTTTTGCAGTTACATTGGTAATACGAGGATGGCTCGATAAGTTCTCGGCCTGAAACAGAGAGGGCGCTAGTAGGATCAAATAACTATAATATTTTGTAAGCATTAACCTTGAGATGATGCCCTGCAAAGTTTCTAATTTTGCGTTCAGTTGCTTGTTTGTGGCGATCGAGTGAACCCATAAGGTTCGATATTTTGTGAAAGATGGATAAAACTGAAGTTCGAGCGGTTATAAAGTACTTTGTTTTAAAAGGCTTAACTCCTACGGACATTAAAAATGAATTAGATTCATCTCCGTCGTTTTCGACAGTAAAAAAATGGGCTGCTGAATTTAATCGTGGTCGTACATTAATTCAAGATAATGAGCGCTCGGGACGCCCAAAAACCGCGACAACTGACGAAATTATCACAAAATTCACAATGTCGTACTTCATGATCGCCGACTGAAAGTACGAGAGCTTGCTGGTATAACAAACATTTCGATAGATCGTGTCCACGATATTTTACATGATGTTCTTGGCATGAAAAAGCTTTCTGCGCGATGGGTGCCGCGTTTGTTAACAGTCGACCAAAAACGCCTTCGAAAGAACACTCGCAAGAGTGTTTAGACTTATTCAGACTCAATCCTGCTGAGTTTCTTCGACGATTTATAACTGTAGATGAAACATGGATTCACCATTACACACTAGAGACAAAGAGCAGTCTAAACCGTGGGTGGGGGCAGGTGAAAGTGCGCCAAAAAAGCAAAAACGGTTCCGTCTGCAGGAAAAATCATGGCAACAGTTTTTTGGGATTCACATGGCGTGGTGCTTATAGACTATTTAGAACAAGACTAAATCATCACCGGAGTGTATTAAGTTTCACTATTGAACCGTTTGCAGCATGTGATTAAGGCTAAACGTCCATATCTTGCCAAAAAAAAGAGCTCTTTCATCAGGATAATGTGCCTGCACACAAATCTATGGTTGTTGCTGCAAAACTCCATGACCTACGTTTCGAAGTGCTTCTACATGCACCATGTTTGCTGGATTTGGCACCCAGCGATCTTCTCAAACTTGAAAAAATGGCTCGCTGGACGAAAATTCCCTTCAAATAACGAGGTCAGAGCAGCGACAACTGCTTATTTTGCAGAGTTGGACAAATCGCATTGTACTACGGGTATTGAAATGTTAGAACATCGTTGGTCTAAATGTATTAAAGTACAAGGGAACTATGTTAATATATATATATATATATATATATATATATATATATATATATATATATATATATATATATATATAGGGAAATATGACATCACGTATCTCTAAAACTGGAACTAATATTGAAAAGATAAGCTTGGTATCAGTTTTGGCACACCAAAAATGGTAAGATTTAGTTGATTTTATTTCAGATACATTTTGGATGTTGCCCAGTATTATTAGAAGTTAACGCGATACTTCTGATAAACAAAGTGACCTACCAGTATTTTAATTTTGAGAGATACTACTAGCTAGTTGGTTTTACCAGGTATTTCTGTAACAGTTGTTTTTATTAAGCCTGTGTCCTGGCATTTTGGATAAACCTAATACTTGGGCGGAACTTGTAGCAGTTGAGAAGGGTATAATAGATACGTATTAAGATTTTAAGGTTGACAATCTCTTAAAAGTGTTTTTGGGACATTTCCTGCTTTTCACATTTGGGAATCAAGTTGCTGAGGATATTTTCTCTACAACTGATCGAGCTAAGACTCTTGTAGAATTAGAATATAAAGAAATAGAAAACATCTGTGTTTTGTTTCAATATTTTCAACGAAGCTTCGCGAAATTGAGGTAAAAATCATTCATCTTTAGTAATGTCATTGGGCGTTCTGAGAAACAAATGAAACTTTTATACTCTTTTGTTTTTTCTTTTGGTATCATAACTTCAAAATTTCAAATTAGAAATTCCTGACAATTGCCTAGAAGCTAAGCCATAATAAAGTAAAATAAGGCAAGATAATTTACAAATTGCAATTTATGAATTGCAAATTAGATTATTCACTTTTCTAGCTTCAGGTTTTTACTTTCCTCGGTTTTTCGTTCATCACCTGGAGCATCGGTTAGTCGCCCATGGGCCTGCATGAAGAAACCGTGTTAAAACCGTATGACTATCGTTTAGTTTTAATTTAAAAAGATAAACATTGAGTTTTCCGATGTAAAATTTAGTAACAGCTTCCATCATTAATGTATTTTTGTCGAGTATAAGTTTGGTTATGGTAATGTGAAAACGTGCATTTTTTTTTGATATTATTAATCCGACCCACACCGAGTAACGTTCAAATAAGAACCCTATCGAGATGATTTCAACTAGTAGACAGACCAAGTTTAATTTGTGCAGACCAAATAATTATTCCGTGAAGTTTTTATTAGTGAGATATCTTTCTATTTCTGGAGAATGACCCATATATGATATGCGGATTAACAAGCCTTCGGTCTCTTTATGGCATAAGTGGGAAAGAAGCGAAGCCATGCACATTGCATATAGTTGGGTCACAGAGTCGAAGGTTATAAGTTCAACAGCCGTATGATATTATTAATTTATGTACGAGGAGTCATCAGAATCTTTCCTGGTTAATAAAAAATGCAACCCAAATTGTTTTATCATATAAGGTAAAAATCGAAGGAGTGTATATATAGGCTTACATTCGTCCGATTGGGTAAAAATTGATTAGTCATTCCCGTATAATACTGTATATATTATAATTTAATTCTGTGTTGCCATGAGTTGAAACTAATTGTAAGAATTCAGTATTTTTCAAGAATATGTGTTTCGTTTGTGCTCACCTTGCTATACTTTCTTCACTATATCTCTTCTGCTGGCTGCCTTGGGTTTAAAACAGCTCTTGTTTATTATTTTTACGGTGGCCCGTTTAAATTGTTGGTTATCGGTGTGTTTTCATAGACGTGCCGTCAATTTGAATGGTCCACTCTAGGCCGCGTAGCGAGGGTGTCTCTTTTTGATTCGTGGCCGCGAGCTGTAATTTCTTCTCTGTCGTCGCCTATCAGCAGTTCCTGAGTTGCCAGAGTTACGTAGTGTTGTCCAAGAGTTCTTAATATAACATGGCAGAACAAATTGGAATGAAACGGAAGTGACACTGTTTTTCAGTAGAGTACCTCCTTATTTCTATATAGTTCTCGCAACTTTTAATTGTGACATGGGGGTTTTCCTTATCACTCTAAAAGTCTTCAGAGTCTTTGATGTCATAGAGGTTCAGGTAGCTTGTTTAATTTCGTCATTATTCTTAAATCTTTGTCCATTTAGGTTTGCCTTTACTTTTGACAATAAAAAATAATCTGAGGGAGCAGGATCTGGACTCTAATGGGGATGGTTAAATTCATGTCACTCCGCATTCATGACAGTGGCTTTGGTAACTACGACTGTGTGAACTGGAGTATTATAAAGAGACCGGACACCTCGACTCAAAAATAATTGTCTCCAACAATTTGATATTTTAATATGGGTCATCTTTTCAACAATTGCATCTCCAGTGAAGGGACTTGGACCCATTTCTTATTGTTGCAAATAAAAGACAAGAGTTCCCATAAATAGCTTCCGTTTGTGTTTTAATATGCGTTGATATTATTAAACTTTCTTAATATGCGTTGCTATCATTGAAAACTTTATCATGACCCGATATTCAATTTGTGATATTGGGCTATAATGCTTTTTATTATATGAGGATAACAACATATGGACTGTACTGCACACTAAAATAGTAATTAATGGTAGAATGATGTGATAGATTATGTAATTTATTAATTATTCTTCGGGATTAATAGTAATTAGTAATTATTGACATGAGTTTCTATTAAGTGCATAGGACAATATATCCAACATATCATAGTATTATTAATCAACAAAATTATTAATATATAAATCAGAGCTAGGTATTTCAAACTGCCAAGAACACGAATCTGTTTCAAGAGATATAGTGTGGAAAACTCATTATTCAGTGATTTAACTGGATTTTCTATGACATCTTACAAAATTTTTGAGAAAATATTGTAAAATGTGTCGTATTAACGGATGATGAAGAGTTTTTTTTTTCAATTTAATTTTGAATTTATCGGATTTTAGTTAATTTTTTCCAAGGGGCTCTTTCAACTATCTGTCGCAATTTTAATTATTTTTCGATTTTAACGAGACGTCATTGCACTTCGCCATTGTTCGGTATTTTTGTACCTATTTCCGAGAATATGGAGCTATTTACCGGGTTTATTGGATTAATTTTATCCTTCCGGAAATGTGGAAGTTCTAGCCGCCTCACCTTTCTTTTCGCTCACCGGGATAGAATGGGAATGAGTGAAGATCATAGTTAACGAAGATTAATTAAATTTTATTTTATCAAACGAACACTTCTAAGGAATGAGCCATTTAGGAAGAGGATACCAAGTAATACTTGTCCTTGACTCTTGGTTAACTTTTTATTCACTTTTTTTTTTAAATTCAGTACTGTTTTCTGCAGGTCAAGTTCGGGATTATTTCACTCTCCACTGTCACGTTCGGGATTTATTTGTCAAAATCGGTATTCATAACTTTATAGCCAACACGAAGTTGACTATTAGTCGCAATGTCAAAATCAGGGTTCCTCCACTTGGCCACTTTCTGGTAATTATGTTAAAGTCAGGACACGTCGATTCAGTAACTCGTACGCGTCGCTGACTTCATCTTTTTATCGACGGTGTCAATTTCAGGAATTAAGATACGTGCATGATCTTTATTATCTGTAGAATGTTATGTTGTCAAAGATAACCCACTTTAAGAACCACGAGCTGCCTAAAAAATAGAACAGTCAACGTGGCCCCCGAGAGCTAAGCTCGATCGGAAAAAGGACAAGTTGACTCCAAAAGGACCACCCGTAATGTCCTTGATTACACCGCTGTCTTTCCGCTTTTATAGCAATGGTGACATCGCATTCTGAGTTCAAAGAAGCACCGCGTCAAAGTGCCGTCCCCGCGCCGATTAATGTCTGGGTTTCCCCGCAATCGAAGAATTGTAGTTTTAGCACTGTATGCCGTATTATTTAGATTATTTTCTTTAGGGAGTATTGGGGCAATATTAAATTTGAAATTTAATATTTTGTTGTAAAATAAGCGTGTATTAACAACAAAAGATAGATAGACTCAATTTTTGACTACTTAAAAGTCAAATGAAATATGATAAAATTAATAATATAAGATAGTTATTGTATTTAAAAAAAAAGTTTAATCTCGCATTTAACCTGTTTGGATAAAGTCTCAAAAATTAACTTTATCTGGCTAATAGAAAGAACATCTTTAAATTAGGACATGATTTCTTCAATGTAAAATGAATTAGTTTTCCTACCTAACGAAAAAATATGAATAATCTTCAAATGTACTACTGTGAAATAAATCTGACAACCCCGCCCGAGATATCGGCTTGTACTAAACGGCTCAAAAACATCCGGCGTATTGGCGGCGTCGGTATAACTTATCGCGGCGAATGGCTTCCTTTGGAGCACGGTAGCCAAACTCTGGTACTGCTGGCCCATTATTCACTCACTCCAAGTTGCTCTTGCGTGCTGTTCAAGTATTGTCGATTTTTTTTGGAAGGTGGCATGATTGTAGAAAAGAATTATAAACGGGAAGAGATGTAATGTGGTATTATAATGATATATAGTTGAATTGTATTGTCTCATGGGAAGTTTAGGGCATATGCTTCAGAATCTCATGGGTTTTATTTTTTATATAATTTATCTGTATTAAATTTAATTTCATTTTTATCTTTCGCTGTTTTATTTTTACGGTTATTTTGGTATTTTGATTCAGAATTTCATTTTTTATTAAAATTAATTGTTGGGATTCTATATGAATTCAATTAGATCCATAAATTCTAAGGACTAAACATTAAACTTTTAAATAAAATAAATGTTTTGAATTTACCTTATATTAAAAAAAAACTTTAGAAAAATATATAAGTAACAAATACTAAAATCATTACATAAATTACAAGCCATTAAACAAGTATTTATTGTTCATTTGTTTAAAGTTGAAAACCACTAACAAGTACTTGAACTGGTTCAATAATAATAACATTTAAAATGATAAGAAACTGTCTAAACTAACAATAAAATATTTGTTGTATGTATGTCATATCAGAGGCATATCGGTTAAAAAGGTTGCACATTTGATAAATTGGATTAGTTGCGGTACAGATCAGTTCTGGAAAATCCATATAAAACATTTTTTTAAATAAGATATCATGGTTATAATTATTTCTCTTTCACTTGTGGTTAAATAAATTTATGGGCTTTTAAAAAAAAATGTTTAAAAAAAAGCAACTAATATCATTTTCACAACTTGTGTTCATTTTTCTAGTGTCACTTTTTTTTTTTAATAAAAGTATTAATTTGAATTAAGCGTTCATTTACAATAACTTTTTGACGACAGTGTTTTGTTATTTACCCACAATAAGCTGTATATTAACATGTCCAGCATATATTATTACTAATTGTCATGAAAGGAGTGATTGTACTGTGGTTATCTCTGAAGCCACATTGCATACAAGTAGGAATGTTATTTTTATTCACAAAGTTGCCCAATAGGTTTTAACATAGTTGGAATAAGTCGTGTGTCGATCAAACATTGTTTTTTGATGGGAAAAAGTAATGTTGAAGCCAAACAGTGGCTTGATACGCATTATGGAGACTCTGCACCAGGGAAATCAACTGTTATTGACTATTATGTTGAATTTAAATGCGGCTATACATATACCGATGATGCTGAACGCTCTGCTCATCCAAAATCGGCAGTTATTGCGGAACAACGCGTCGATGATTTAGAACGCTGTTTAGAGCTGTTCAAGCGAGATAAAAAAAGATTTTTTGCGTTGTTATGTGAAAATGGATGAAACATGATTCCATTATTACACACCTGAAGCAAAAAGATTGTCAGTTCAGAGTCAGCAGCCGGTGAAAGTGGGCTCAAGACACCAAAAACTCAAAAGTCAACTGGCATCCGTATTTTGGGACGCGCGTGGTATTTTATTCATTGACTATGTTGAGAAAGATAAAACTATCAATACCGAACATTATATGGCATTATTGGATCGATTGAGTGTAGAAATTAAGAAAAAATGGCCTCACATGCGTAAGAAAAAAGTGCTGTTTCACCAAGGTAATGTACCGTGTTACAAGTCGATGAAAACGATGGTTAAATTGAATGAATTACGTTTCGAATTGCTTCTCTACCCACCGTACTCTCCATCCGGCCCCCAGCAACTACTGGCTTTTTGCAGACCTCAAAAAGATTCTCCAGGGATAGAAATTTGGCTCAAATGAAGAAGTGATTGCCGAAACGGAGGTCTATTTTAAGAGCAAAGACAAATGGTTCTACAAAAATGGCATCGAAAAGTAAGAGCAGCGTTCGAATGAATGTATCACTCTGTATGTTGATAAATAAAGTCGAATTTTTTAAAAAAAAAATATTTTTCTTAGAACCATGGCTGTACAAATACGCTAATAACGGGCTATTTTTTTTTTTTTCATTTAATAATACTGTGCTAGGGCTTTTACACTATTTACAATCAATGCTACTATACTCATATACTAATACAACAGTATGGAAAACTTGTTCTAGGCCTTATTGTTTTTGTAATACTAAGATATTTTAACTTATTCCAATCGTGGAAAATGGATCCGTTTTTTAGTACGTACCGGCATCAGGTTTCTTCAAATCAGTGGATTGCACGCTGGTCGAGATAAAAAAACTTAACAACTGTTGTGTTGATGTAATGTTTTTTTTAGTGGCGGTAGGTTTAGGTATATGGTATTTCTGACGAACCATGGGGATTAGTCCTGAATCGTAGCGCTTTGTTTTGGTTGGCCTGCGTGGTCTGTAAAGCTGCGTGTATTCTTGGCATAAGTATGTGCGAGCTGGTCAGATCATGATCTTGTAGATGGTTTTGTAGCGAGAATTTCCTTGAGAATTTAATTAAAGGGTACTGCTTAGAGAGCAGGAAGTTTGCTTTCTTCTTTTAGTTGTTGCTGTCAACTGGTCTTTCGAAGTACGAAGACGATTGTATCGTCAGTGAATAGTGAGAGACCATGCATTTCAGCACTTGACACGTCCGCGATGATATTGAAGAGGCATGAGGAACAGGTGTGAGTTCTGCGCTATTCCTATCTTCATCCTCTTAGACTGTGGAAGTAAATACCGATATGATAATCGTTGGGTATGATTCCGCAAAATATCTAGATAATACAAACTTTACAGAACTATATATTCGCAATAATTAGGAAATTCATGATTATTTAATATATTTTTTATTCAAAAACAGGAAAGAAAAGATACATATTTTCATTATAATAAATATAAATTCTATTGACATTTGTTCGACAGGATGTTGAAGTTTTCAGGTACCAATAATACATTGTACTTTTTTAAAAGAAGCGTTTTAAAATATCATTAGTGAAATGGTAGATATAGTTTAATTGGGCGCTTAGTTTTGTTGCGAGCAATGCATCGAGTTAACAAATTTTACGATATTTGAGCAACGGATATAAATTAACGAATCGTTAAATTTATTATGTAGTTAGTTTAATCATTTGTTAAAATCTTTTTTGAGCGTGCGACCGTGAATTCAAAAAGTTCTTTCTGCGAGTGTAGAAGATTTTTTCTTTTAAATAAAAAATGTCTTGCAAGTACTTGCATTTAAGATTTTTTCTTCATTAAAATTTAGTTAATAGCCGCTATCTGCCGTGGTGAGAGATGTTGCAGCCAAACTAATCATTATTTCTAATGAAATGAACTAAAATTTATGACGTTGCCCAGCACACACCGACACTGATGGTTTAGATTGCTCACTTAATTTCTTGTTGAGTGGTACCAGCAGCGTAATGCGAAATAATTAATCCATATTAAGAACTTAAATCGTGACAGTTGCCGCATAACTGTTTTGTTATAGTGTTGAGTATTAATCAGATGAAGAAGTCTGTTGTAAACAAACATGCTGTTGTCGTGTATGATGCATGTGTGGGCCATTCTTTAAAAAAATGTAGCCTCGAGGAAATGAACTCGGTGATAATTGGATAGATACGTTTCAATGTCGTGGATCTATATTTGCCTTGGAGCTAGATTTTTTGTAACGTTGTTTTTTACCTTATAAGATATGTTTAAGTTCAGATTAAGTCTAAATTTTTTATTCTTATTTAGTTAGTCCGGCTCGTAGGACCATAAATATGTTTTGGTGGTACCAAAAAATTGTGTTCTTGTCGATTTGTAGTATAATGCAATAAAACTTACAGTAGCCCCTTGAGGGCTGACAACGGAAAGGGACAATTTAAATCAAACGTCAACTTTTACCACTATGACATGTGCATCGGTTCAGATTCTAATTTCCGTAGGTTAATCGCGTGTGACACCTGCCCATTACTTTCAATAAAGATGCATTCACATTAAAGGTGTGTTCAGGTTTTTGCAACGTGAGACGTAATCAAATTATAAATATGAAAATAACGAAAAGATAAAGTATTCCTTCTTATTAAGTGGTATACTTAAAAAATGTAGTATTTATATGGCAGCATATAAAAATGCTATAAAGAATATGTTAAAAACCAGACTTTTAGGAAAATTTCGGTTTCATTTTAGTGACCTACTCACGAACATCTATTCTGAAAAAATGGTTAATTATAAATAAGTAATTACCGCAGTTTCAATAAAATATCGTTAAAATGAATTTTAAGGGTATGCAAACATTCTGCCTTTCCTCATTTGAAATAATAAGTGATTAAATGTATAAAATTGAAAATATTATCATAATAGAAAGCTCGAGTCTACCGCCAGAGCTTTCACTACAACAATGAACTCTTTTGTAGAGCTAATTGAAATGGTACCTTTTTGAGGTCACGGAAAACATCGGCTGACGCGAAACTAAGTAAACCTACTAGTTATTTTGTTCTATTCTGTAGCGTTAATCTGTATAATGTAAAAAATATCACATTTTGAAGATTCGGCAACTTCTCCATTGGTTAACCGATGATCCATTCATAACGACAGAGGAATATTTTGAAAATATTGCACTTCTGTCTACCAAATTTATAACTTTTTATAGTTCACAAGTTTTTCCATAATAAAGTTTAAATTTTGTGTCTAACGCCTGTTTAATAGCATTTAAATTTATCTATTCTGTATGCTTCAAGTTATTCCGACTAGAATTATCAAATACTTCATCACTTTTAATCATAATTGCAAGAATTACCCTATGCGTGTTTATGTATCATCCATTTGCAACAATTTAGTATCAGCTCCATCATAGCTCATACAACATAAGTAATTTGACGTTTAACCAAAGAGTTTATTAAAAGTAGGAAATAGTTGAAGTTTAAACGCTTTATATGGCAGATTTAAACAATTTCTGAGCCGGTTTATAAACCTGGCGGAGGTCTTACATCGCTCTATATTAGATTGAGTGTCAAATTTAGGAAAGGTACTTATATCATCTCACTGGTTGCCTTTTTTAGAGATAATAAACATGGTTCCCGTGTTTCGTGCGTCTGCTAGTGCATCTATATGTCACAGCCTTTTAACTTCGTCAGGTTTTAATCTTTTGCAATGAAATTTTCAGGCCCATGCTTTGTATTAACCCTCATATAGATCTGAAAAAAATGAGAATGCAAAATCTAGGGTATCTCCCCCTGTGTGTTCACCCCATCAAGTGGGGTCATTAGATATGTATTCAAAAATATTATAGTTGTTCATTTGCCAAATATCAACGAGTTTTTGGCCAGTAAAAATATTCCTGTGGCTCTCCAGTCTCCTTATTCGCCTGACTTGAGTCATTGTGATTTTCTCTCTTCCCGAGATTGAAAAATCACCAAAAAGGACGTCAGTTTGGGGTACTCGAAAACATTCAAGCAGCTGTAACCGAGCAGGTGAAGGATAATCCAGTAATCGAATTATAGCGCTGCTATGAGAATTGAAAGGGCTCTGTGGCTTTCCAAGAAAGTTATTTTAAGGGAAAATATTGAATTGTAATTCTATTGGAATAAAAAAATTGAAAAGTCGGTCTTATTACTGAATTTACACACCTCGTATGTTGGTTTGTCAGTTTATATACGGTAATGTTTGCCCAACACTTTATTTTTCTCTTTTTTGTTCATACAATTGGCTATACTACGACTAGAACCAGGTCTTTTCTTACGTGTTTAAATAAGGCTGTGTTACGATAAATATCCGAGTTTTGATGTGTTCGACAATCCGCTCCCTGATTTAGAATCCTTCAGGTCAATTTGTACATCCTAGTTATCCTAGCTCAGCGGTTCCCGACCTTTTTCTTGCAAACCCTTTCTAAAAACCGAATAAATTGACGAACATCCTATGTAGTCGTTAGGAACAATAAATGGAACAGTAAAATTGGGCTATTACAATTTATTTTCCATATTAAATAACAGGTCAAAACGAAAAACTAAAACATAATATACATTTAAAAAATCATAAGTTTCTATATATCTCAAAACCTAAATTTTTAGGAAAAACTGACTGCGTCACTGAACTCTACGTAAAAAACTCTATAAAACCAGTTTTTACCTTTTTGATAAATTAACGCATAATAGAAATACGAGATTTTTCTAAAAAACGAAGATTTTCAAAATCACCTTGTAGATTTAACACTAAAAGAGCCATGACAAATTTCACGCCGGAATCTTTCCTCTCATTAAAAAGTAGGACACTAAAGTGAAAATCACAACGCTATATCTTCGATAACTCCAATACCCCCTAAAAGTATGGAAAATGGGATACCCCGTACATACACTACCTAACTATTAACTCTTTTATCTTTTTGATATCACGCGAGGTTCTTAAGCTTATCGTGCGATTCAGTTCGACTCTACTCTTCCGTATATGTGACTGCGGCGTTTTTATGTCGACAGACGGTATTCTTGTTCTTCCGTTCGCGTTTGGGAAAAGTCTTGGTTCGCCGAAGTAGAAGTTGGCAGCTTGTTGAGAATATACTCGTATCGCCAGCGGCGTAACGACTTCTCGCGTTACACATTGTTGCCTGTGTTTTTTTTCGCGAACTCCCATTATAAAGCCCGCTAATCCCTGGAGGTTCGCGTACCACCGCTTGGGAAATGCTGTTCTAGCTGAATATCGTATAGTTTAATAGTCCCATAATTTATAAAATACAAAAGTAATTGTTAGTAAGTTGCCATGTTTACAGAAGTTGTATTTCATGCGTGAGGGTTAACGCGTAACATGCGGCTGTAGTAAAAAGATTATTGTTCCCAACAAACTAAATATCCACTCTACAATCAACAATTAACACCCAATTACCGCTGCTTCTCTATTCACTGTACTTTCCAAATCTTCAATTATTAAACAAATTTGTTACTTTAACAAATCCAACAATCATGTTATATCTCGTTATTTAAAATGCTTAATGCGTTAGTGTTTTTGTTAAATCGGGTAGAAGATTTAAATGCGGCCGTATTTATTTTTTACCTGCTATGGACAAAGAACCTTGGAGGCGATAATTATAATCATTTCGTCATTAGGGTCATTACTAAACACACATTTTATTACGGATGAAGTTCTCTTTAGCTGTTTTTATAAATATATTCGTCTTAAATTCTCCTTGTCTGTATTTCTTTGAATAAACAAGGATAAAATAATGCTTTATCTGATGTGTGAATCGATCTTTTCATAAGACGATTACGTTCAGTTCATTGACGGATCTCTGAAATTATAACGATGGAAAGAAGGCCCATGGTTGGGTTTTTGTTGTGTGCGGTACTTATTTCAGCTTTAATTATACCGAGTGTTTTTTTAGCGGGTTGTATTAAACTTTAGAATAATTAGTGTAGTGCAGTGGTTCTCAACTTTTATTTAACAGCGATGAGTTTTCGATCTTTTTAAATATATTCACAATCCGCTTCTTCTTCCTCTTGTTATAGGCTTACAGCCTGTTTTTTCCAACTCAATCATTCATCTCATTTGATGTTGAAATCCAGGACTCTCTCCATCTTTTAGGTGATCTACCTATTGGTCTTCTGGTTTCGGGTGTTCCATCTCGGGCGATTCTCGTTATCCTATTTTGCGCCATTCTTCCTACGTGCTCATTCCAGGCTCTTCTGCGCTTCCGTCCCCATCTTACTATATCCTGCATTCCATGTTCCTCGCGTATTGTTGAATTGCGTATGTGATCTCTTAATGTGTATCCCGATATTCTTCTTAGTACTTTCATTTCGGCAGTTCTTAGAATTGATTTTGTTTTTGTGTTGTCAGCTCTCGTCTCTATTGCGTACGTCATTATCGGTCGAATACAGGTATTGTAGATTTTTGTTTTTGCGTCCTTGCTCATGAATGTGTTGTGCCATATTATATCCGCCAGGCTTCCTGAGATTCTATTTGCCTTGTTTACTTGGTTTCTTACTTCTCTTGTTCCGTCTTGGTTTGCGGATATCTCAACTCCTAAGTAATCAAAGGTCATGAGTTGTTCTATTGGTTTGTCGTCCACTACTAGTTTGCATCTTAAGGGCACTTTGCTTATTACAATTGACTTAGTTTTATCGATGGATATTTTCATGTTGAATTGCTTGCTTATGGTGTGGAATGCAAATAAAAGTCTTTGGAGGTCGTCTTCATTTTCCGAGACTATGACGGCGTCATCAGCGTAACATATTATTGTTATTGCCCCGGTATTCATTCTGTACCCTGGTGCCGCTCTTTTGACGTTCTCAATTATTTGGTCCATTACTGTGTTAAACAGTAATGGACTCAGAGAGTCCCCCTGTTGTATACCCGACGCTATCGGTACATCCTTGGTTAGGTTGCCGCTTACTGAGATTTGTGTTGTGGTGTTGGAGTTTAGCTGTTCAACTATGTTAATTAAATTGTTTGGGATGCCTTTAATTCGCATTATTTGCAGAATATGTTCCAGTCTCATCCTATCAAAGGCTTTAGTGAGATCTATAAAGCACATAAAAGCCGGCTTAGTAAATTCAATAGATTTCTCTGCTATCTGACTTACGATGAATATGGCATCTACTGTATATCTGTTTTTGCGGAAACCTTGCTGTTCTTCTGATATTCTGCAATAGTCAATTGTTATACCTACAAGGATTTTGGTGAATAATTTCATTATTGAATTTAATAAAGTTATTCCTCTATAGTTTTCCGTGATTTTCTTATCACCCTTCTTGAAAATAGGTACTGTTATACTTTTCTTCCAATCTCGGGGTATCTCTTGGTCTTTAATTATTTTGTTAAAGAGTTTTGTTAGTTCTTCGTGTAATGCATTTCCACCATATTTAATTAGTTCGTTGGGAATATTGTCGGTTCCTGGGGCTTTTCTCGTTTTTAATTTGGCTATCGTGTCTTTCGTCGTTTGGAGGCTTACTTCCTTGGTGTATTCGTCATATTCAGATGCATTTTCGGGTGGGTAGTTGTTCTGTTGTGATTGATCTGTATTTCTATATAGTGTTTTAATCACAATCCTCCTTTCATCTAATTAATAAAACAAAAAAAAAGTTTGAAAAAAAAATTTAGGAGAAATAAAGTATTTTAATTCTTGGTTGATATTTTGTTAAGTTGGCTTATGTCTTGATTTGTCAAAGTGTTGAAAATCCACTTTCGCAGAGGTAAATGGCACTAATATTCGAAAGGCAGCATGAAAACTTTACGATACCGATGACGCGTAGCACATCAAGATTGGGGTAACTATTTTTCCTGAAATATATCATCCAGTGAGGAGCCGTCTCGCTGCTTCAAATGTTTATCCTGCATACTTCATCGGGAATATCTGCAACATCTAAAGATACATGAAATGGGTTTCATACTAATGCAGCTTCTTGTTCAGAATTTCAAATTCAAGGCCTTAAAGGTGGTTATTAATTTCCTCTCTTAGATTATCTGTAATTTATGTCTTCGATTCTTCAGTTTTGGCGCAAAGGTGTTCAGATATGGCAAAATTTCCAAGATTTATTTTTCGGCGCCATTTTAGGGGCTTAATATGAACGCTTGAACTGAATAATGTGCCTTTCTTTAATCTGCAGTTTAAATTTTGCTTGTCTGCTGCTGATCTAAGGTATCAGGTAAATAAGCTACTCTTTGACTCTAGGTCTCATTATCAAAGTGTGTCACGTTTTCATTTTTAAGAAGTTATTTCGTTTTTCAATTCAAAGACTCGGCTAACAGCATTTTCTTTTGATAATCAACGAACGGCAGTGCAGAAAGGGTCTTCAAAACAGGGATAATGTTTTTGCATGATTCCTTGAATATATCATTATACAATTGACAAATGAGCTTTTTTGCAAGGACTGAAAGGCTTTTGTTAGTCATGGCAAATTGGTGAATCATATAATGTAGACCCTTTGCTTGCTTGACCTCGATTCAAGCATGACAGATTGTTCATTGGTACCACACTCCATACCTATAAGTTTTTCCATTGTACGTCATTACTTTCAAAAAATAAACTTATCATCGTTTTGATGTCTTTACTTTTTGTAGCAGTTTTTGGTGGGCTGCAAAACAAACTCTTCTGCGATGTCTTCCAAGTGATTAAATCTCGCAAAAAGAGAAAAACTGTGAGAACATGAAACGTCAGATTAGAAGGGAAAGACGGGAAATGCCTTTATTTGATGTCTTAGGACATGTCTAAAATGGGTGCCTGAATTGTGTTATTGTAGAAGGATTTATTACGCCTTTTAATCTCACCCGATTTTCCAATAATTAACTTAACAACCTTTGGAATTTTATCTGATACCTGAACTACGGTTTGACTTGGTTCTTGAAACGCCTCATTAAAATTAAACGTTTGTCATTCCAAGGTTGTCACATATTTAAAAAAGTCTTTTGTAATATATGGAGAATGCTTTCTTTCTAAGTGACGTTTCAGATTTCAGGGTTTCCTAGATTCAACACTAAGAACAGTATTGCATAAAACGCACTGTGCTTTTCTATACTGTTATTAGTAACAATTGAAAATCCAAATTTTACATAGTTTTCTGAATAATTTTTTTCTCTATGACGTTGATATCTGGAAAGCAAAATATTTTAAAATAATTTTAAATAAATGTTTAAAATTTTTGAATTAAATAATATTATTTATTGTTTTTTACTTACCAGAACGGCAAATATAGAACCGTCTAGGCGTATCTATCGAAGATAAATTGTGACGGGCTATCAATAAGTATTGTAACATTTCGCGTCTACCAATGAAAGACTGAGTTTGGTTTTGAAGTATGTTTTGTTCTTCATTGTAATCTCTTTTAAGTTTACTAAACTTTTTCTAGCTATTCTCCAATTTAAGTATTTCATCCCTGAAGTGGTTTTCCGAAAGGCCTTCAAAATAACTCTCTACGGCTGCAGTTATTTGTTTAAACGCTTCCACGCAGAAATCTCTTGAGGTGTGGGAATAGATGGAAGTCCAAGGGAGCCATATCTGGTGAATAAGGTGGATGTTACACAAATTCGTACTTCAATTTGATTAGTTTAGAGCCGGTAAAGCACATTTTTGAGCAGGTGCATTGTCATGATGAAACATGATTTTTTCTTCGCTAAACCAGGTCTTTTCTCACACATTTTTACATCAAGCTGGTCCAGAATGTTGCAGTAATATTCTTCTGTTGTTGTTCTGTCCATATGTAGGTATTCGATCAACAAAATTCTTTTATTTATACAAAAAACTGATGCCAATACCTTTTTGGAAGGTTTGGACCCTTTCGAATGGAACGACCAGGCTCTACCCAACTCGGATGTTTGTTGTTGCAGTTCTGGATTATAGTGGTAAACTCAAGTCTTATTCATAGTTACAAACCGACGAACAAAACCAGTTTTATTCCGTATAAAACGGTTGAAATATTCTTGAGGAAGTTTTACTCGAATGCGTTTTTGTTCCAAAGTTAGCAAATGCGGCATCCATCTTGCCAATAGTTTTCTCATCCCCAAACATTAGTCAAAATGTCATGTACTGAACCGTGTGAAATGCCTATGACTCAGGTAATTCATCCTCAGTTAATCGGCGGTCTTCCATTACCATATCCTGTACTTGGTGTACGATTTCTTGAGAAGTAGCTCTTTGTGGACGATCTTCACGTCCGACATCTGCAATCAGATACGACCACGTTTAAAATTAAATACATATCTTTTTACTGTTGTGTATGAGAGATCATCCTCTCCCAATACATTTGCCATGCTTTCATGAATTTCCTTTCCGGATAAACCTCCGTTATATATAGCATGGTTTTTTCAGTTTTTCCGTTTTTTAAAAAACCAGAAAATATATCGATTTTAAACGCTGTAGTTGGGAGTACCTTCCGGAATATTCGCAAATCGACTGAACGTTAGGCTCTCCGTCTCGAAATTTCTCTCTCTCTCTCTCTCTTATACGTTTTTTCGAGAGGCAACGTAACGTCCCCATCGCTGCGAACTACCCTGGCAGCTTGTCACAGTTGGATTTCATCAGATATAAGAAGAGGTGCGTTAAATTTATTTTTGGTTTTTAAATTGATAACCGACGACCCCAAAGAAGCCAGGGCTTCCCCTTCGTGTGTTGCGACCTATCGGTTGGGAAAGACAAATAATACAAAAAATTGTAAAAAAAGGAAAATAGGTAAAAAGATTTTTAGACGGGTTAGTTCAGGTTAATGCAGCTTACATAAAGAGAGGTAGTCTTAAGGCGTATACCACTGTAGCAGGTTAGAAAAAGTAGATTTTTTATTGCTTTAAATGAAATATTAAGTATTCAAAAACAACATCCAATTAGTCCTTTAGCGAAAAAAAAATTTAAAACGTCGCAATCTCGATTTTGCGGCAACGTCTCTAGCACGCTAAGCACGAAGCACACCGTTACCTATCGAAAAAAGTGGGCCTGTTACCTTTAGATTGAAAGGGCCTTACAGTTTCACAGAAAACCACCAGGTGGGCCAAAAGTCAGCGAGTGCGACAATTCTATATAATAAATCTGTACGCATGTAAAACTTTAAACGCGTTTTTCTGAAAACCACTTTTTCAAACTGGACGAAAGCGTTACTCTAACACTATTGCACCGATCGATCTGAAATTATAACGCTAGCTTCAGAATCACATTATCTTTTCTGCTACAGAGCCGTTTTTGATTGGATGGAAACTTTTTTTTATAAACAGTTTATTATTCTATTTATTTTTGACCGAAAATCGACTCGATATTTTCAAAAGTGCGCAATTTCTACAAAATTTATTTAAAAAAAAAAACCTTATCTCATCGGAGAGCCAATTATATATAAACTATGAATTTTCTTTGTTTTCGTTGCCATAGTTCTTGCAAAATGTTTTCGCCCGTTTTTCAATTTTTAAAAAGGTGATTTCGAAGATCGGCTCTGTCGTCCTATTTCAAAATAATAATAAAAAATTTTTTTTCGTACGTCAATATGTGCTGCATGAACCCTCTGAAAAGAATTTTCCAACCTCTCTTAAATACTCCCAAAAAAATTGTTAAAATTAGCCCTATTTTTTAGCCGTAACAGTGGTGTTATCCCTTAAGAGTTTTAGACGACTCAAATCGAATTAATATGCAATGATCTTTCTCTCGAAGTGTGTTGTCTATTAGTACCCAGAAACATACAGTAATAACGAGATTTATATTTGGTAAAGAATGAAACGATTATGTGCACCCATCGATATCGCTGACAAGATTTACATTAAGTATTTTCAAATAAATATCTTCTACGAATTACCTAAGCCCGCGCTTGTGGCAATCGACAATAAGTGTTGACGTAATTCAAAAAGTAATCATAACAATTTTTTCAACATGTGTAACCTATGATTTAATCCGAAATGAAAACTGGGGTAGGCGTGCGAAGCGAAACGCCCGAAGCGGCGAGTTAATTTAAAAACGACCCATGTCATTGAACCAAATTGGACGGAACCTGTTGCCGCGGCCCGGAGCTCATCCTGAAGAGTGAAATCTTCACCATAGCCTTCACCAGCATCTATCATCATCACAGATATTTACCCGCGTAATCGTATACTCCTTTTGTATCTTCAATTGGCCATTACGTTATTCCTTCAGTTCTTCGTGTTTCGCGGTCGTAAACCATTTGGTTGCATGCAACACATCGTGATTGAACCCGACTGTTTTGTTGGTATCAATGCTATATTGCTTTAGTTTATTTTTCGAATATGTACGCACCGTATTGCGCCGCTGACGAGCGAGAAATCTAATTTTGCATCGTGGAATCCCTCGAGTTAATTTATTTCCGAATAGCATAGTTTATGTATAGAGCTATATCGAAGTGAGAGGAGATATTTCATTTTAATTAAAGACGTTATAGACAGAAGGAATAATTCAACGTATTATAAAAATCCTCTTGGCTTAAAAGCAGCACCTGTGCTACGTTTTTCACGGTGGGACGGATATTTGGCGCCCAACTTAAGACCCGATGATTTATAGTTAATGTATTTGATGCACTTCGAATTAGTAATGGCCACAATTTAAAATTTCGGGGGTTATTTATAGGGAAATTTGGCTTCTCCATTTAAAATGTTTATTGTATTTTGAGTCTAATTTATATACTTTAGAAAACCTATCCAGACATTCTCACCACAACAAAATAATCTTTCGAATTTTTTAATAGACATGATTTATATATACTGTTTTTTGATCAAGCCAGTATTTTTTCAATAACAAGTAGTCCTGTGGCAAGGCGGGCTTGCTCCAACAAAAATCTGTGTATAAATATGCCAATAATTAGGAAAAGGAATAAGATTGTATTTGCCGCATATCATTTAACATACAAAAACTTGATGGAACTGCTTTTTTAACGATAAAATTTATGTCTTTTCAACCTTAGAAAATCGACAAATAAAAATTTTTTCGAAACGTTTTAAAAACATAAATATACTTTAGAAGTTTGTTACAAAGTACAGTATTATCATATTTAACAATAAAGATACAAATAACTTATTTTTAAATATAAAATTAAAATTAATCCTGAGGAGGAACCTGGCCAGATTTAAGAAAGTAAAAAAATAAAAGAATTGAAAAGAAAAAGCGTGGCATGCTGGAGGCGAAACGTACAAGTATCATAACCAGTATGAAATTTAAAGAAATATTACTTTGAAGAAGTTCTTATTTTCCAAAATAAAATATATAATTTTTCCCCTAATTGACCTGCTCCTTTGAAGAATTTTTTTTTAAGAAATGCTGGAGGAGCATAATACGTAATGAATCTACAGTGGAAAGAAATTAGAAACATAGGCATTTAAAAAATTGTCATAACATGTGTTCCGGTTTGGTAACTATATGAAGGTTTCGAATATTTAATGTATTATTTTCATCATAACTACGTGGTTTTTTAAAAAGAATTTTGAAAACAGTGTTTCAATAGATTGTCAAGATTTTTAAATTTCAATTATAACCCTCTCCAGATAATAGTATAACATCTTAAAACAGATTCTATTAATGTATTATATAGTAATAATATTAAGTTCCTATTAAGGATTTCTCTCTAGAAATAGAATTTATAAAACATTTATCTTATTTTTTACTCAAATACACAATGTTGTTCAATTATTACTTTGAAATATTTAATTTTTGCAATTCTTTTAATTTTAAAACAGTTATAGTTTAAGCTTTTGTCGATCCGTAATTGTTGCTGAAACGTCATAAAATTTACACTTAATTTGCTAGTGTTAAGCCATCGGTGCACAGCACCCAAACCCGTCTCCGTCCGGCTATACATCTCGCTCCATATTTCATCGAAAAAAACTAGTGACCTATCATCAGCGTACGAAACAGCACTGCAGTCCGTCAACAAATCCCTTATTTGATTCATGTACATCAAAAAGAGTATGGGGCACAGCATTATATCCTGTGGCACACCGGCAACAACAGTGGCACTCTTGCTAAGCGTATTATTAGTTTTAACTTTTTGTTTTATATATTCTCTGATATTCTTCTAATCTGTGGAAAAGTATGTCATGTGCCACAGTGTCCAAAGCTTTAGTTAAGTTCAAGAAAACTACTAAATCTTTTCTATTCCTTAGATTTCGATTGTGAATATTATCTACCAGTTCAAAAACATCATCATCAGTGTTTTTTCCCTTCCTGAAACTAAATTGCTTTAGATATAACAATTTTTCAAGTCCCAAAAATTGAATCAATCTTTGTTTTACACATTTTTCGAATGTTTTAGCAAAATTATTTATTACCAATATGGACCCTTAGTTTATAAGTTGTGTGGACTCATTGGACTGTGTGGACTCCTGAAATGTATAGTTGATCTTGGATTGCCAGTATTTATTACAAAGTTACTTCAGGTTGTTTTAATTACTCGGAACGTAACATTGCTCTTATCTTCGAAAGGGATACTCATTTAGTCACCATCTAATATCAGAATTAATGAATGCAATCTACTCCTTGTTCTTTAGCCTTTAACTTATCCAAGACCTCCTCCAAGGTCTTCCAATCGTTTCTGTTCTATGCCATCCGTCTCCGGTGAAGTCTTCTGACCCCATCTCATTTCGGGTCTCCTTCTATTCTCTTAGCCAGCAATGGCCCCCTCTCTTGTATAACCGTATTCCTTATATTGTCCTTTTGTTGGACATTGTGACCTGCAAAGCTCCATTTCATTTTCGCAACGTGTTCTCTAGCATCTCTTTTATCTTAGTTCTGCTATTTGTTTTCCTGTCGACCATTCTTATTCCTGACATCATTCTTTCCATTGTTTTCTGCGTCTTTGCTGTACGATCCATATTTAGTTGTGCTAATATCCAGGTCTGAGACCTGTATGTAAAAACTGAAAAGATATATTGGTCGAATATTTTGAATTTTAGATATAAGGCCGACTGTCCATCTATCAGATAAAGACAAGACATAGATGTGACAAAGACTTAGAACAAATCTGTTCAGTGACTAGCATTTGCTTAAATCGAGCACACTGGTGCGACATGATAGGATCAGAATGCGTCTGGGTGTTGTCTTTGTGCATTTTTTTTGTACACTTTTGGACTGTAATTCTTTTCGACTTATCGACAGTTAAAACTGGAAATGGAATACAATAATTATTTAGCAGCATAACTGATTCAATGGCTTCATTCCTTGGCCACATTTTGTCAAATTGTTACTACGAGTTAATTTTAACTGGTGATTGGTAAGGATAAATAGGGAAAGAACCCAAGAGGAAGTGTTTTATTTCAAGAAAAATATCCTAATCTTTCGCTAATACAGGTGGATTGGAAGAAGGGGGCCTATTAAGTAGCCACCGAGGTCTCCAGACTTACATCCTCTTGACTTCTTTTTGTGGTATTACCTTAAAGGTAAAGCCTGCTTTTTGGTTTAATAGAATTCAATTAAAATTCCTGAAGATTAGCTATTATTTTGGTGAATAATTTATATAAATAACAAAGCAGGCATATTGGTCTATAGTTTTCAAGCTTGGTGATATCATATCCTCTTATGCAGTAGGCTTGTTAAAGCGTTATGACATGGTATCAAGGTTACATAGATTGAATAGTGTTCTACTCCATTTTATTTGTGTTATCCTTCCCAAGTCTTTTTCAGCTTTTTTAATTATAACATAACCGAAATTTTTGATTTCTCATTTTTTCTGATCCCTGATTTCTAATTTTCCTGGTAAATTGTTGCTTTAATACCTTCTGTTTATTCGTTTAGTTTAAAGTGTATTATTCGTGTAATGTTCGAGACTCATGTGCTTGTCGATTAAAATTTTGGCTTTAGCTTATTTTTAATAAACAGACAACATATCAAAGGATACTAACACAGAAGGAAATAAAAAGCTAACGCGCCATATAGAATGAACGACCTTCATAGTCAGTTTCATCTTTCTACTAACCGAGTTAATAATGTTAAAAATTTTAAAATGATTAATACAATGTTGCAGTCAGCTTTTACGACGGTCATTTTCTTTAAATCGCACCTTATCAGAAATTTCATTAACACCATCTAAATAAAACTACTTTTATTTTCACTACGGCAGCCGTACCGTATAAGCGCTCCGTGTCCGTGCGGCTATAAAAGTTATTATTTATGGGCCAATATTTTTCTGGACTTTATAACTGCTTCGTGTAATGTAATTATTTATGGCAATAAAATTTACATTTATAAGATGTATCCAAACTATTATCTGTTGGTGTAAATAAAACGGACATCAATTTATTTGACATAAAACTGTATAGTCGGGTGTCCGATGGTGTGCTTCTGCATTTTGCGTTGTTGCCGGTTGTTGGTATCTATGATATGCTTTGATCAAACTGTTTCCGGTAACTCAGGAAGTTAACATGTTTATACCTTTTATCAAGAAATAATTGATATTTTTGGAAAAAATATATATGGAACATTATTTTTTTTATCATAATTTATTTTGTTCGAGGCGTTTGTCATGCCGTTTTTTTCCAATCTTCTATCACCACCGCATACGGGGCTTGTGATTATAGCTTTAATTTCGACGACATTATCTGCATGCAGCTTGGAAAATAAAAATTTGTTGAGTTATGAGAGTCTCTATTTTTTTTTAAAGCAACCTATGTCACTCGTGACAAACTCCTTTTTGTGTCTGGAAAGTTTCATCGATATCGGTTTAACCGTTTCAAAGATTAACCTGTGCAGACAGACAGAAAAAGGAGCCTATATCACTCCTGACAACTTCCTCTTCATGCCTTTAAAGTTCTGTTGAAACCGATTTAGTTGTTTCGAAGATTAGCCCGTTCAAACAGGCAGACAAATAGAAAAAAGCAGCTTACATCAATCCTGACAGCCTCCTCTTCATGTCTGTAAAATGATTGAAATCGGTTCGTTGTATAGAAGATTAGCACTTATCGACAAATAGACATACATACAAACAGAAAAAGCAGCCTTATCACTCCTGACAACCTCTTTTTTACGTCTGTAAAGTTTTCTCGAAAAAGGTTCTGCCATTTCGAAAATTAGTTTGTACAGACGGGCAAACAGACATGAATAAGTAGCCTAAAGCATTCCTGACAACTTCCTGTACGTGTCTGTAAAGTTTCACCGAAATCGGTTCAGCCGTTTCGAAGATTAGTCTGGGCAGACAGACAGACAGACAGACAGACACCTCGATTTTATTTATTTGTATAGATGGGCTCAGAATGTTGTCTTCGCAATGATAACTTGAGCTACGGTGCTTATGAAACGATATTGATTGAATTTCTGTCCGTCATTTGTCACGATCTTATATATGTTTTTTTAATTGACACGAGCCTTTTTTGAACTATTGTCAAATAAGGGGGGACCCAATGCGAATATAGGTTCTTTATGTATAAATGTTCATGCAATATATTAAAGTGCATATTAAAATATTTCTCAGGGAACACTTGTGCCTTCGGCGGCCTGCGCCAAACGAGATAATAAAAGCATCTGGGATATAATAAGCCAATTTCATCATATTTTTCATGCCTTGGATTTCGGTACAAAGTAAATTTTTTCGAAAGAGCGTGCTCGACGCGGTTCGCCATATTTATACGCACCTTTATATACGCTACTGTTGCTAATACTCAAAATGCCTCAATCTTACCGTGTGTCACATGACTATCTTGCATTATCAGTGACAGTATCGATGTTTTCTTGCACTACAACCGATTTTGGACGACCTTCACGCGACTCGTCCGTGAGCGAACAACGGCCACGTTTAAATTCACTAAACCTGCGAAGTAGGGATCTTTGTAGTTGTTTTATCGCTATATAAAGAATTAAGTTCGTCAATGCACTCTTATTGACATAAACCACCTCGAAAATTGTGAAAAAAAATCTCACGAAAATGTACGTTCGTATACCGTCTAAAATGATGTGTCTGTCAGATGGCACCTAGCAATGTCGTCAGTGTTTCCAGTTCACGAAATATAATTAACTACCCTCGACCAAGTTGACAGGATGTTTTGACAATATCTTAGTTATTTGTTATCCAGAAACTTATGTAGAGAGCATTTTTCAAAAAAAAGGAAAATTGCCAATATAGCGTACAATTTTCAACAGCGTATGGTATGTTTTATCATCTATTCTTGAACTTTAATATCTTTATTTAATAAATATAAATTACTGTTTTTATTTTTCAATAAAGCTTTATATTTGTATTTTTTTAAACCTGGATTAGTTCAAATTTGTGACAAATATCAGTTCTACTTTTCAAATTATATGCAAATCCAATTTATTCAAACATTTTTTCAAAAATGAATTGTTTCATTTAACTTAAAATATTTAAATTTCACACTTAAAGGAAAATGTGTATCCACGAGTTTACGTATTTCTACTGTGATAAATGACATTTGTTTGATTGCGGACTTTCACGTTTTAAATTACCGATGCATGTTTATATTACGTCATTAATTTAAAATACAGTTGAATCGTGTTATGAGCGCTCGCTGTGAGTCTGTCACGTGCGATTTATATCTGTGAACTGTCCACAATATAGGAGGTGTGCCCCAAAAGTGTTTACAACTCTGCGCTGGCATTATTTTTCATCATCTGGCAGGTGGTATCCTTCAAAGTAATCCTCATTTGAATGACCAATACACTCCCATCGGTGTTTTCACATGGTGAAGCAGTTCCCGTTGTCAATTTTTTGAATGGTCTCGAGTGCACTTGTCGTATTCGTTTGAATCGTCTATATGTTATCGAGCCGGTGTCCTTTGAACGGAATTTCTAGTCTCGGGAATAGCAGGGGGACCCTATGAAGGCTGGTGAAGTTGTGGGATGTTGTATTTTGCCAAAAAATTGCATAAGGTTTGTCGAATGCGCTGGCGCATTGTTGTGGTGAAGGAGCTAGTCGCTACTTCGCTAAAAACGCGACCGCTTCCATCTCACTGCGTCACGCAATCTTTTTCGAACTAGAAGATACAATTTCTTATTGATTGACCTCTTGAAGCATTTTTTATGATGCACAAGACGTGCTTTTTTCAGCCGTGGCTCATATTGTTTTGTTTCGGGATCATCACCATAAATCCAAGAATTCGTCACCGTTAATAATCTTTTTGAGCGCATTTTTACCATTAGTGATCATTTTCAAGCGACTTTAAAGCGAAGCATTTTCCGCTTAACCCGTAAGCAATTTTGGAAGAAATTTCGTAAACACGTGAGTCATTTCCAAATTCTTCGTTAAAACTATCGAAACACAAGTGTTTGGAATGTCACGAACCGTTAAACGACGATTTTCTGCAATAGCAAGTCGCACACGCTCGATATTTTCCTGTGTTGTTCTGCTCGAAGATAGGACAGAATGTTTATCACTGTTAACAGCAGTGCGGCCATCTTTGAGCCGTTTGTATCAATTTTTATCTGTGGTTTGCCGATTCACTGGTCCCCAAAGGCCTTCTGCATCATATCAATAATTTCTGCACAATTTCTTTCGAGTTTAAAGCAAAACTTTATGCAAATTCGTTGTTCACAGCTTTTCGCCATTTTCAGCGATAACAAAATCCGACGAAGGTAAAAAAAGGCATTGTAAACTAAAACACAATACGCGCGAACTAACACTGTCAATTGGTAGCAGCAGTAATCGGGAGTTCGTGAGGGATTCTAGCCTAAAGTTATAAACGCAGATCGGATACTTTTGGTGCACACCTTGTACGTGCCTAAAAAAGATAAGTGACACTCTCTTGTTATTAAACCGCAATGAACACAGAAATTTTATGAAGAATTAACCACATAATTTTAAAGAATTTTCGGTCAATTTTATAATTACAGGTCTGCAATTTATTTTAAATACAAAAAAAAAAAATTTCAATAGAAATATCTAAGACACTTATTTAGTTTTTAAAACATTTTTTTTTATTATATATGAATTATAACTTGCAGTTACTATAATTTAGAACAAAAATATTTTAAATAAGATAATTATATATAGAAAATATAAAATATGTATAGAGAACGACACAACGAAAGGTACATAGTAAAGTTAGCATCTGGTTAAAATAAAATAATCTGTGGCGGTATTCTTTCTAATTTGCAAATTCTCTCAGTGTAATATAGCGGGTCGCTAGGCATGCAAGGTCACTAAATTTGGTTTTGACGGAAATGCCTTTTGGTGCATCTAATAATCTGTAGAGCTCTAATATATTTGATCAGGAAAGGCGGCTGAATTTGTCGTGCTTATGACTTTTGTCCTACTGCGTGTATTTAAATAAAATAAAAGCTAAAATCTAGACGAAAATGACTTTAATATTGATATAATAAGCAGTCATCGAGAAAAATGTTAGTTATGTCAAGTTATTCAACTTTTTCTTGCCTTATAACGCAAGAATGTAAACTATAGGGGGAATACGAGTAGGAGCACGGGAAGCTCGGCCATTGCACGCAAGGAGGAGGGGGATTACGATTCTCAGAACATATGCATCGACATCAAACTAACACCTAGTTTTGAAATAGTTTTTCTGTAAAAAATACGTATAGTTAAAAAATATTTTTAAATGTTTGATCAACTCAAATAAATTTAATGAGTCGTTAAAGTTATTACGCGGTTATTTAATCATCAGTTGATTTTGTTCGAGCAACCGGGCGCAAACTCGTTAAATTTTAAAATAATAAAATAAGATCGCCTTAATTATTCTCTGGAATAGCTAAAATATGCAAATTAACGAAAATAAAATCTGACAACGTGAGCCTGCCTATAACAGGTTAACTTTCCTCACGTTAGGTTTCAAAACCAGTAGCCATTTTCATATCGTGTTGCTTTGCATATTATTAAGGGGCAGTGCGTGACTTAATGCTTAATGTTTGTTAAATACCTTTTTCATTTCTGAGATTTAAAATTGGTTACATAATCTTTTTTAGCTTCGTAGTACAATCAGAGCTTTTACGTCGTTTATATATATTTTTTAATTTTGCGGTTATTTTTTACATTATTGTTGATCTTCAATGAATCTACCGTATAATAAACTTATGCTACGAGGGAGTTTTGAATAATTAGGTTGTTGACTGTATTCAAATAAAAATTAAATTTTGCCACGAAACGGTAGTTTCCATAATAGAAATCCTAAAAAACACAATATTTTTCTTTATTTTTAAGGAATTTTATTTTTATTTAGTAATAAAAATGTAAGTAAATCTCCTTCGAGTCACGTGACAACGAACACCAATCAAAGTGAATGATGTCACTCCATACTAACGTCATCGCTGGCACTCCGTCCTGATATAGTTATTCTTTTGAGTCATTATTACTTTCAGTTCTATCACTTGAAGTAATCATGATCACTTTGACCTAATGACAAGTAAATGCATATTCAAAAGAACATGGTTATCAGTTTCACTTTTCTCGCTTTGATCTTTTGATAATTACTCTAAAGAATACAGTCAACGTCATCGCTGTCACGAACTTGACATATAAATTTTTTGGTTTTATGTCACATTTGTGATCGCTGTCAAGGACTACGTTGCCTAGTTCTTATTTTATAGTCATATTCATGTAATTTCTTTGGAACTTGCTTCCTTTTCCCTTTAGAAACAATTCTAAGAAATTTTCTCATGAAGGAAAGTGGATTTATTAAGGCAAATAGTTCGAATTTGCCTAGAATTGATTGTTTTATCGTGGCCAATCTCTTCACAACAAATGGTAACTTCTGTTCTGCTGAATTTAGAAATACGAAGACCTCCATATAAGTAATTTATCAAGAATTGTTAAAAAAAATCAAAGGTGAGTTTATATCACAAAATATCGAAAAAAGTTATTAAAAAAAGTTTTTCTAAGTGCAATTTGTAGTCAGTACATATTTTGTTTAAAGTAGCGCCATATTAAATGGGTGTTTTTCTACAAAATCCAAATAGGGCTATTAAAATTTGGTCTGATATGGTGCAGTTTATTTGTTCTTGACCCTGTACAAGATAACTTCATAAAATAACTATTTTTGAAAACATAGTTTGTGTCTAAAAGTAATATACATTATAATTAAGACAATACAGTGTCATCAGTAAAGTCTGCATTAGGTGGAAAATAAATTTTTATTTAACTTTACGTAAAGTTTATCTAGTTTCAACGATTTAATTTAAAACTCCATTATTAAAATTTGTTATCAAGCTATGTTATTAAAAAAGTTAAAATAGTCTTTTGTTATTTAAGTGCAGTTTCCAAAAAATTAATTAGTATCGTACTTTACCATGATGCATCAAAAACAAGTTGGCCGTAAAATAAATGCCAAAAAAGATCATCAAGCCTTTGCTTAAGAATGACAGTCAAATCGCTTTCTGTTTGTCATAGTGGTTTTTAAATAATACTGAGTAATAAATAAAAAAAATATCAACTTTACAGGAAAAAATTTAAACTGTATTAATGTGTGGTGAAAACAGATCGAAGACATCCAGACAAAAATGTGCAACAATCTACTGTCAGTAGGATTATGGCGAAATTTAAATCAACTGAATCGATGGAAATTTCATTTAAAAAACCTCACAATTCTATAAAACATACTGAAGAAGTCCAATTAAATGGGTACCTAGATGGTGTGGAACATGGTCAAACTAGTATTAGACATGTTTCTCGCAGAAGTGACGTTCAAAGAGAGAGTGTAAGGAAGATTTTGCACAAAATAAATTTAAACCTTATAAACCGAAATTTATAAATACTCTTAAGGAACAAAATTTTGACATATGTTTGGGATTCTCTTTTTGGTACCAGGGGGAAAAAGAAGATATGTCCTTTCTTTTTCACGTTTTATGGACCGACGAGGCCACTTTCACTTCAAACGGCATTGTTAGCTCTCAAAATTGTAGATGGTGTGCTCAAGAAAATCCAAATTTTATAACAGAATGCAGAGATTAGCAGTAATCCTTTAAAACAAATGTATGGTGCGCTGTTTAAAACGATAAAGTTGTTGGTCCTTATTTTTTAGAGGTAATTTAAATTCTGAAGAATACCTACGCTTCTTTAACACTGAGATCCTTGAAGTTTTGGACAATATGCCTATTAAAATGAGGCATAAACTGTGGTACCAGTGTGACGGTGTTCCTATCCATAATACATGATAGGTTCAAGAATGCCTTTTGGAAATATTTAGGATAAAAGTAATTGGGCGTAATATGGAACAATACTGGCCGGCTAGGTCTTCGGATCTAACCCCACTTGATTTTTTTCTTGTGGGATTATCTAAAGCAAAAAGTTTACAAAGACCTTTATGTAGTGTTGGTCATTTGGAAACGGTGATTCGAAACTGTCTTTTGGAAACTCCATTAAAGATGTGTCAAGAAGAACAATTGTTTGTATTGAACGCAATGGAAGGCACACAAAAATGTAATTTTGAATTTTAAGTTTTTGAATTGTTTTTAATTTAATATCCAAATACCAAAAATGGTTTGTTTTCGATTTTTATATTATGATTTTTTATTAGAAGTTTGAGTCTTTTCAATTAAACTGTTTTCTTAATATTAATGTGTATTACTTTTAGACACAAACTACGTTTTCAAAAAATAGTTATTTTATGAAGTTGCCTAATACAGGGTCAAAAAACAATTGGATCACATGTGACCAAATTTTAATAGTCCCATTTGGATTTTGTAGAAAAACACAGATTTAATTTAGTGATACTTTAAATAAAATATGTCTGGAATGAAGCATTGTCAAAACTAAGAAGTTTTATGCAGGTTGCGTTGAGTCTTATTTTGCAACAGTAGTGCAATTTACAAAAAATGGACAAAAAATCTAAATTATCTTATACAGTTTTTTTTGCTTCTGGGCTAAAAATTGCATTTGGAAAAACTTTTCCTAATAACTTTTTTCGATGTTTTGAGATATAACCTCACTTTTGTATTTTTTTTTGGAAAAATATTAAAATTTGACAGATAATGCTAATCACGTGACTACTATTTTTTTTGGTTAATTTTCATCTCGATCGAAGCAGAAATTGTTGCCAAAGTCAAATTTCGAATAAAGTTGTTAATAAAAAAAATCCCTTATGATGCAGACTTTATTGGTCACACTGTATATCACTAGACACTACAGTACAAGGATAGCCGTTTATGAAAGCCTTAACTGCTCTTTTTTATTTTGGTGTTGGTAAATAGGCACTGTGGCACTAAAAAGTACACTACGATATAAAAGTGACATCTATTAGTAAGATAAAACATGCTCGGCGGCTTTAAATCATGTTAATAGTTTTTAGCACAATTTGTTGTGTAAAATATTATCTATCTCCATTTTCGAAAGAAATTTAGTTCGACCTTTACACTTTAAATAACCAATTAATGTTTTATTACACTTAATATTTTCATAAAGAAAATGCTGATAATCGCCGTCTACAGTGTATAAACAAGATAAACTCCTAATTTATTGTAATTTAAGAATTTTTAGAGATTAAAATTATCACTGTTTCCTTTTGATGTACGAGGGTCGACTAAAATATACAGTACTGACATGTAATTGTTAGCTGGTAAACCTTGCATTATAAAACAATTTAGAGTACATTTTTTTTGTCTGTCTGACTTATGATTATCATGTTTTCTACTTTCGTTAATATGAAATCATAATCTGAAACTAGAACTCTACTAAACTACGAAATTTTTTTGGCATTTAATAATCTAACCATGGTTTCATCGATATTTTTGCAGTAATTCTAAGAAAATGTAACATATCACTCAACAAGTTTCCGGTCTAACTAAGAAAAACTTTTTTTTTTTTTGAAAATCGACATACTGTCCTTCAAGAGTGATACATTCATTCCAACGGTACTCCAACTTTTCGATGCCATGTTTGTGGAACGATTTGTCTTTGCTCTTAAAATAGTCCTCAGTTTTGGCAATCATTTCTTCATTTAAGTCAAATTTCTTTCCCTGAAGTAACTTTTTGAGGTCTGCAAAAAGCCAGTAGTCGTCGGGGGCCAGATCTAGAGAGTACAGTGGGTGGGGAGGCATTTTGAAGCGTAATTCATTCAATTTAACCATAGTTTTTATCGACTTGTGACAGTTAACAGAAAAATATTGCGACGAGGAGAACGACGCTTGAAAAAGTGCGATGAAAACTATTACAACTATAAAAGAGCGGTGAAAAAAACTACGTTTCAAAACTTTGTAACGAAAAAAATTATTCCCCAAAAAGTGCAACAAAAACCTTAATTTTTTTCCCCATTTTTCAGAATTTTTCACCATTTTCAACCATTTAAAGATGCGTTGAAAAAAAAGTGATATTTTTAAAGAAAATTACGTTATACATTAAAAGGTGCGAAATTTGTTTTAATACTACATTGATGGTGCCCAGGAAGAAAACCACGGTGAAAATCATCACTATATGCGGCGAAAACCACACTGCCAAATGGCGTAACGGCGAAAAAAATTACATTTTTAATAAATGCGGCGAAAAAAATTGCATCATTAATAAATACGGCGAAAAAAATTACATCTTTAAAATGTGCGACAAAGAAAATTACATCTTTAAAATGTGCGACGAATTATCTTCACCGTATTTAAAGAAATATAATAGTTTTCGATTCACTTTTAAAAGTGTCATTTTTTCTGCTGCATTTCCAAAATTATAATAGTTTTCGTCGTACTTTTGGATGTGTAATTTTTTTTTGCCGAATTTTTATAAAATGATAGTTTACGCTGCACATTTTGAGACGTAATTTTTTTCACTGCATCGAGAGGTCCGGGAACAAGTCGCGCGACACAAACTTCCGTCATTTCTGACAATGGTGAGTATTGTTTGGCATTCAAACATCACAACAATCATGGAGGCTGGAAAAAGCACAATGGTTAAAGTGAGAATGTCAGAGCACGTAATTCGATTATCTAGGTGTAGTTCACCAAGAATTCCTCTTGGAGGGCCAGTAGGTTAATGATGGATTTTTTTAGCCGTTCACGTCCGATCGTACGCAAAACTTACTAAAAATAGTCAGGTGACAGTTGCCAACTGTTTTTAGGTGATTCGATGGCTCTTATTAGTTTTAATTATTTTGCGAAATTTACCCGTTTTTGACTAAAAATTAACATAATTTCATAAGTACCGTATTCGTTTGATATGGCAATACAATTTTTTATTGCCTCCGAAGCTTTAGTTACCACAACGAGGACATAGTTTGAGACCTTTCAAGACATAAAAATAATTCGCTGTGTAAACTTAAGGCTACATCACAAAGCGTGTTCACGTAGGCTTTGAAAACTGTTATGTGTATTGTCTCGAAAGGAGAACACTTTGAATATATATATATATATATATATATATATATATATATATATATATATATATATATGACAGATTTTTGACTGAACCCTCGTATATAATTCACTATTTAATTTCAGAGGGAACTGGCGCCTTTTGACCAACAGGATATTTAATAATAAAATTGATAATAAACAAAATGTAATGTGATAATTAACATTAAACAAACACTTTTAGAGATGCCAAATTAATATTTGTATATTTTGCTTTGATTATTCTTATTGTTTGTACTTTAATGTTGCCACGCTTATTCAAAGTGATTTTATGTTGTTTTTATTAGCTAAGAAATTTCGGTTCGGATTAAAAAAATAAGCTTATAATTCGCTTATCTTATGGAATTATCTCAGAGTAATTTATTTAACAAAATCAAAATTACGTTTTTTTTTTCATATTATCGCATATTGTACATTTTTTGTTACATTGTTTAAAGAGTATTTAAGATAAGGTAAAGTTAGTCAAGTCATAACCAGACTTTTCCCTCTTCACAAGTGTGACCGCTTTTTTTAGAAGATGATAATTCTTGGTTCAATATTCAAAACATTCCCTCTTCCTCGGACAAAGTTGTTTTATAATAATCATTTTTAACTTTAATATCAGAAATGGAAAAAGCGAACTACATTTCAAGTACGATTAATAGTCGATCCGACAGAAATGGGATTCATAGATAAGTCTTATGCCATCCAGTTTATTGGAAAATGTTACATAAAAATGTTTATTGGAAACTGGAAGTCTCACCCTTGAATTTTGAGTCTCCGTAGACTTTTTTAGGGCGTCCCACTCGGAAGATATAATGGTTTAAAATGGACGTATATTTCCTTACTTCTAGAATATATTATTAAAACATGCTATGGAAATTTTACCGGAATCTACGATCAAAAATGTACCGGAAGTCGTTTGGAAAGTTACTGAGATAAAATCGCATCAAATAATGCAATCAATATTATTGGAAACCTCCTGCAAAGATGATAGGTTATAGGAGTCGCTACAGGCAGCAAAAAATCACAAATTGGTTGGAAACGGAAAACTGTTCTTTCGACAGATCCCTCACCAGATGCGTTTTAAGTACAACTCCATCAGTGTCATTAGGACTTGCCGAGAGGCAAAGGAATGCAAAGCATCCTTTACAATACTATACAATATCAAAGATGAAATGCATCGGGGTCTTTCATGCTACCGGTTTTTAAATACTATCAAGAAGAATGTCCACTTCGTTCATATTACATGGAAATGAGGCTTTTGTTGCGAAAAAAACTGTATAATTCTAAGTAATATAACTCTATGTTAACATTGATAACCCTGTGCCAACAAAATAGCGGATCAAAAGTGGTCACTTTATTCGATTTTCCAGTTTATGTCAAAAACTAAAAGTTGTATGAAAAAAGTATATCTCGATAACTAGTGGCGCCACCTATAACTTTATTTTGACGAGTTGATAGGCAATTCAATTATTTACAACTTTAGTTGGGAACTTTTTTTTGGTTAAAAACTTTAGTTTTTGAGATACACTTGAAAAATCGAAAAAAGTAATCATTTTTGGTCCACAATTTTATTAGCACACTCTGTTAAAAATTAATATTAAATTTAATGCAGATTTAATGTCCATTCTATATTAAATGTAATGATTTTGTTCCAAAAATTGTGAATAATTTACATTTACTTTGAATTCAAAGGAATTTATTCAAATATCAGTTCGTTGTTCATTATATTTGACTAAATGGTATCTAATATATCAATAAAGTAACTGAAAAGATATTTCAACAGTGTAGAGTTGCCAGTGTTAACATCGAGATATGTTTTTTAGGATGTCAAAATATACAGTTTCCAATAGAATCGCTGGTTACATTTTTTTCCAAAAAAGTTTTTTTTGTCTAATTTAAATGAACCGTTAACATTGTCATATATCAGGCATATATACCCATACCTTCAGCCGACTCTAGTCCCTTCCTTTGCTGGTCGACATCTAAATACTCACCATAGAGTAAAAATACATCGTTAACGGTATGCATGCCATGTAACCATTAAAACTTACTATAACGATTTATAATATGTTGTATACAAAATATATTAGCTACATTTTAGCATATTTTCCTCCACCAATGTCCTCTTACTAAGTTTTTTCCTCGAACCTTTCACGTCCATTTGTCTGAAATCTAATTTTTTTCCTTGGTCTCGACAAGGTCGATTGTCATTTTGATTTAGGCTCTTTATTGGTTCAAGTCCACACTGCTGTGCATACATTGGTTATCACTGGTCTTTGAGTAAGATATATGGTTGCACTTTGTTGTTTAATGGCTTTGATTTGAATCA
The DNA here is from genome assembly GCA_034092305.1 of Diaprepes abbreviatus. NCBI lineage: Eukaryota > Metazoa > Arthropoda > Insecta > Coleoptera > Curculionidae > Diaprepes > Diaprepes abbreviatus. The sequence continues at coordinate 10,580,592 of JASJET010000129.1, forward strand.
AAAGTTTTTAACATATATACATAAAAAATATCGAGTGTTTTTTCAGAAATCTTCCATCTTTGAGCGAAATTTTTGCGCCTGTTGTCCCATTTTTTTTTTATCTCTCCCACCTTTTTACAGAAAGGCTGAGCTTATTAAGAAACAATTTTCAGAATATACCACCAAAAATATTGGATTTTTTAAAATATTGTTTCAAGTTGGATGATTAAAAGGTTTTACGCGTTAATTCGTAATGTTTACGATAACATCTTTCCCAATAATCTATTTTAAGAATTGGAAATAATGTTTTAGAAATGTGGATGGAAGTGAACATTTTGTTCAATTTTTTAATGATAGCATGACCTAGGCGTTGGTAAAATAAGCCTCATAAGGCCATATTGGGGATGTTTCAAAATTCTTTTCTTTGTTTATATTTTGTAAATACTTATTATAAAAGACCTACCGATAGAATGTGATTATTTTTTTAAAAAATGTAAATTTAAGACTACTAATAATACATACATAGTGTTATATATTTCTGAAAAGCCTGTAGTAAACTTAATCACATTATTCAAAAATATGTAGGGTATCCCATTAAAAAAAAAAGAAGTTTGATTTGTTTCTCCGAAACAGTTGAACCTACACAAAACCTCACTACGCCACTGAGTTCTACATGAAAAATCGCAATAGTTCTGTTATTAACTTTGCGATAAGTTGCAGGATAACGGAAAAACGAGGGTGCATAATTTCAAAATCGCTCTGTATCTCTAAAATGAAGAGGTTCGTGAAAATTATCTTAGTGGCATCGTTCGTTTCTTATAAGAGGAGCACAGTACCATGAAAACCTTATCCTTCTATTTTTACTAATAACAGAGATAATCCGTAAAAGCATTGAAAATTGGACACCCTGTACACGTTGTCTGTACATGTTTTTTGAATTAAAATAACGTGTATATGTTTTTTTATTACGAACCTGCTCATTTTTTCAAAGTTGTTTAATGTTTATCCAATTGAGTGTTCATGTTGTCCGACAAATTTTAGGCGCGATTTTTCCAATTCGACGCCCGGAAATTGTCAATTTTCCGTTTTCGAAAACGAAGCGTATACGAGAATTTTTTCAATAAAAAAGTTGTCTAACTCGTTAAAGTGGACTATATGAGTTATAGACATAGAGGACTCGCTTACTACTGTTGGATATGCGGTTCTATTTGTATAAAACTAAAATTCTAAAAACCTACTGTTAAATTTTGAACATCAACAAATCGTTCTAATGTTAACTAGCATAAATAGGCTCTTAGCCTAACTAAATATATGTTCTTTTCTTCTTCAACCAACCAGCCTTCTTTCGCAAACAAAAATATTTGCTTAATTTGTCTCGCACATCCATTATCCCTTGCTTTGGTCGGAACCTTATAATTTTGAACGTTAAAGTGGGTGATGGACACCGTCAGCATTCGATGGAACACCCACCGATACCTGACATGCTGGTCTTTTTTATCCTTGAAGGAACATTTTGTTTAAAGAGAGACGGCAAATTTACTTGATCTTTGTTTAGGCTTTCTATTATTCTAATGCTATAATTATTCTACCTGCTTTTAGGTGTATCAATTTAGAGTGTCAATTTTTGACCGTTATCGGATTGTATAATCGTCTCCAGTATTTCCGGAACTAAAAAGATAAATGCCCGTAACAAAACGATATTGGATCTTGTTTATAGCGGATATAGGTAAAAACTCTAAAATGTCTCTATTGATACAATATAAATAATTTACAGTGATGAGGCAAAAGGGAAAGACATATATGAGTAAGAGGTGTTCCATAAAATTTGTTTCTATTTGTTTATAATAAACAGAATCCTGGTCAAAATCTGTAGTTATTGAATCACAAATTAGGTAAGATGGTATTCCTAATTAATGAATCAATTCCCTAGGAAAAATTAAAAAAAAAACATCTAATGTCTGTTAATTACATAGAAACGATATTGATTTGTATATAGTGAAATATCCACCATATTAATGAATATTAATTAGTATTTCAAACTTCTTAGGATAAACGTTAGAAAATACTTGCTGATGGCATTTCCTCAAGCTGTTTATTTATGGATCTGACCAATCTAATCTATGAAATGTGTCTTCCAATGTTACTTTGAAAACAAATATTTCTAAACGCAGTTGTAGTAATAATAAAACAAAAATAACACTAAAAATTTGTTGTTGAAAGAAATATCTGTGGGCGATCACAGACGCCGTACAGTGAACTTTGAAAATGGTGAATGAGATCATCGAAACGTCAGCTGCCCTGCAGTCCTAAGAAGGACTCAGCACACACAGCGGATACCCGAAAACCTGCGATTACACATCACAGCTGTTCGACATAACATATATATATATATATATATATATATATATATATATATATATATATATATATATATATATATATATATATATATATATATATGATAGAAAAAAACACTCCTAACAACAGAACGGATATAGGAAATTTAAGGTGTTTGTTTTTTAAAATTGTAGGTATGTTCTTGTATGAATGTTTTTAATTATATAAAAAATATTTTTAGGGAGGTAAATAAATTAAAAAATAAATAATTTTGAAAATGCCTCAAATAAAGGGCGAAACGTCAATTGTATGATCTATAGTTCAAGGATCTGGAATATATATATATATATATATATATATATATATATATATATATATATATATATACCATTTTATTTTACCAATTGTGTGTATTTTAGAATTCTCAAGAAAAAGTATAGAAATATATAAATGTTTCGCAGATTTCTAAAAATGTAAAATATTTACATTCTCTGTTATTACCCACCCTAGTTATTTTCAAATCCGTATCTTTAGAAGTTTGGTAACCCCGCTGAAAGCATTTCTAAATCCCACATATACTGTGTCGCCTCTAATACGCTACGCATATAATATTTACGGCACAATCAGTGTAGAAAATGAGTTCACATTCAAATATTCCGCAGAAACAAATGCACGTCTAGAAGCCCTGTAAATATTTCACGACCCCCTCGAAACTCGGCCGCGAAATAAAGAAAACGTACACGACTTTTGAAAGACAAATAGAAAGCCTTTTTTCGATGACAAAAAGCCTCCCTTGTGTTTTGTACTTTGCGTGATGGCTTATTGAAGAAAAGAAAATACGTTGAACGTCATTTTTAAACGCACTTTTTTTTTTATTTATTTTCAAAGGGACATTAGATAAAATGATCTGTGGCTAAATTGATATCCAATTTAATTTTATGAGAACATAATTTTGGTTTAATTTGATGTAAAGAGGAAAAAAGTCATTATAAAAGTTCACTTTCGTTTTGGCCTCTCTCGTCTTTAATTAGTCCAGTGGTGAAGCGTAATACTCCCCGGTAATGATCCTGCCTTTTACCAGATCATGACTTCTCCTGCAGGTGAAACCATTTTCGATTTGTTTAGGGCGCTTTCACCTTCTCCCACTCATTGTTTGAGTCGGTGCTTTCTCTCTAGTAAATTAATAATGAATCCATGTTTCATCTACTGTTATAAAACGTCAAAAAAAGTCTAAACCTTTTTGAGAAATGTTCATATAAATGCATTTTTGTATTGACTGTTAATAAGCACGGTACCCAACGAACTGAAAGCTTTTTCATACCCTATACATTGTATAAAATCTAGTTGATACACGCAAGCTCCGATACAGTGGCATAACTAAGGGTATTATGTGTCCCTCCGCAGGTTTTTTCTTCCTTACTTCTTTTGTGTACCTGTCTTGATCATTTGGTATTTGTTCATTTTCATCAAGGGACTTGATGGTGTCCCTGGATTGGCTGCACTCCCCCCCCCCCCACCGCTGGGCCTGCGGGGTCGTTATTTACGCCACTGCTCAGATACCCTCAGTCGGTGATCATTTAAAACGGCATTGTGGATTTTTGTGACAATTTTGTTGTTCGTAGCAGCTTTTGGACATCCCGAGCGTTCGTCATTCTGAATAGATGTACGACCACGTTTAAATTTAGCAGCACACCTTTCTACCATCGAAAGTGAATAATTCCTTTTAATGGAATCTAATTTTTTTGGTTAAGCTCTTTAAAATAAAATACTTTATAAAATCTTGATCTCCAATTCTCATTAATTTTTTTTTTAAATGGCGAAATCTATTAGCTTTACTCTTCTCTAGGTGCCATCTCCGCTTTGAAGGTTGGCAAGCATCAGGGCTTTGGATTTTTCTTTGCATAATAATCTGTAGTATTTGATATTTTTCTCCTCATGACATGTCCCATATAGAGCAGCTTTCTTTTCTTAATTGTTAGAAGTACTTCTACTTCCTTATGCTTACGTCTCATTACATCCCTGTTGGTTATTCTTTCTACCCATGAAATCCCCAGCATTCTCCGGTACATCCATATCTCAAATACCTCCAGCCTCCTCATGTCAATCATCTTCAGTGTCCAGGCTTGCATTCCATAGTATAGTACAGATAGCATATAATATCTTATCAATCGTTTTTTAGTTCAAGATTTATATCTCGGCAGCAAAAAAGTCTCTTCATTCTTCTTACTGTGCTTCTGGCCTGTTCAATTCTTATTCGTACTTCTTGGGAGCTCTCATTGTTTTCATTAATAGTTGTGCCCAGGTATTTGTATTCTCTTACTCGTTCAATAGGTTGATTCTTTACATATATTCTACGAATGTCCTGAGTTGTTTTTGTCATCAGCATATACTTTGTTTTGTTTATGTTCAGTGTCCATATTCTTCGCTTACTGTGACCATTTTATTAATTAGCGTCCGTAGGTCTTCATGTGTTCCAGTTAAAAGAACCGTATCGTCGGCGTACCTCAGATTATTTATTGTCATACCATTAATTTTAATGCCCATGTCCAGATCACCAAGTGCCTTATTTACTATATCCTCCGAGTAGAGATTAAAGAGAATTGGTGAAAGTACACCTTTGACGAACACCTCTCTGTATTTCTATTTCTTCTGATGTTATGTCGTCTATTCAGATTGCTGCTTTTTGGCCATAGTATAGGTTTGAAATTATTCTTATGTCTCTGAGGTATATCCTTCTTTTTACTAATGTTTCGATAAGTTGGTCATGTTTAACTTTATCAAAGGCTTTGTTGTAGTCTATAAAGCACACGTGTAGGTCCTGATTCATATCTAGGCATCTTTGTGACAGGACATTATGTGCAAACAATGGCTTCCTTGTTCCTAGGCTTTTACGGAATCTAAATTGTGTATCGCCGATGTTCAGATCTAATTCTTTGAATATTCACCCTCAACAGGATTTTCAGACTGTAGACCATCAGTCTTATAGTACGATAGTCAGAGTAATGCTTGGCATTTTTATTTTTTGGGGGGGTTATAAAAGTTGATAATAAACATTCATTTGGTATTATTCTTGTTCTATACATGGTGTTGATTAATTCTACCAGAATATGAACCTGATCCTCCTCTATCGGTTTAAGGATTTCCACTGGCAGTTGGTCTGGACCTGGAGCTTTTCCGTTCTTTAGCATGTTCATTGCGTATATTCGTCTTTAATAATGTCCGGGCCTATCTCTCCTTCTATATTTTTAAAATTAGTTTGTCGTCTCTCATCTTCAAAGAGTTCTGTAATGTAGTTCTAACGTGTTTCCAATTTTTGTTCTATCTCTGTGATTATCTTTCCGTTGTTATAAAGTATACTGAGTTGCTTTTGTTTATTGGTGCCGGGAGTTTTTGGACTTTTTTTTGTGTATGTTGAAACAGTCATGTATTGCTTGTAATTCCTCAATTTCCTCACATTTGTTTTGTAATAGTCTTCCTTTGCTTTTCTGATTTTTGTGCGGAGTGTCCGTTGTGTCTTTATATTATTGTTCATTCTTTCCTTTATAGCTTCTTCTAATATCCATAAGATTAAGAATTTCGCTAGTTATCCATTCTTTCTTTCCTGTGGGTTTTTCTTCCTTGCTTTCGAGTGTTTTCAGATTTTCCTTTATTCTTGTTTGTAACCCATTCCGTATGTCTTGGTTCTTTAAGTGCTCTGTATTTATCCGAGTTTCTTTTTTAGCTTTACTGGATCACCACAAACGCACAAATATGCGGGCGTGTCTGAAACTTCGTAGCATACATGACAAATACAATGATGTGGTCATTCTTGCGCCAACTTTTATGTTAGATCAAGAATGTTTCGAACAATCCCCGTATTATAGCTGATTTTTAAACAAAAGTCTCACACCGGACTGTGTTATGACCGTAACTGTACCTACACATGCGATCACTCTATACATCGTTCTGTAAGCGGCCCGTACTAGAACATGCTGCTTCATATAAATCTATACAAATAATTATATCCTTGTATGTGTCGATACAGTTACGGTCATGATACGGTCTTGTGTAACGGGCGGAATAATAAGCATGACCTTATTCTACGTTTCCCAACCCTTCATTTAGGGGGTGAATGAGAGTTGATTACAGGATTTTAGCACCTAGAAACACTTATTATGTTATCCCACACTTAAAGTTTTGACATAATTTTATATCGCATATTCGAACGCAGTTTCTTCAACTCTCTTTCCTCTTTATTCTTCTCTTACTATAAACCGTAGACGATGCAATACGGTTAAATGTTTTGCATATTCATAATGATGGTATCGCGCCTAAAGTTGTTCATCACACGATAATAAATTACTAATCCCTGATGATTTCTGGCATCATTGTAATGGAATAAAATAAACTTACGGAATTACGTTTATAATTTTATATAATGTGAACCTGAAAAGTGCTGCCTCAACGATGATTGTTTCATGTTGGAGTTCTTACCTTAAATGCTACTATCATGATAATTATCGTCGATAGATGGCGTTGTAGTGTTTCATACATAAGCAGTACGTTTAAGTTGAGGGTTCCCGGCCATACAGTAAAAATCGCGTAGCGAGAATAAAGAGTGTTTAATAAAGTCTGTTAAACACTGATTTGGACCTGGTTATGGTTGCTACTAGAAGACTAATTACCCGAAACACTATATATATATATATATATATATATATATATATATATATATATATATATATATATATATATGGGCTAATTAGTTAGGGTTTTTAAAAATGTCCCAAATTAAATATTCTGCCATAATAGAGTGTGTTCAACATCAACGCAAGTCAAGACTCGAATGAAGTTTATTTACAACTTTTCCCCTTTATTTGCAACAAAAAAAAAATAGTTAAGTTGTTTTAGTGCGGAATATAGCCTACGTGAAGAAGACCCTCTAGGTGTGGCTCTTCATAAAGGCATCACATTGACAGAGAAAATTATTTTGATAAAAAATAGCACTTTTGAGGCAAAGTTGCTTGCTCTAGTTTAAACAGTTCACGAATGCGACTTCACGAAACTCAATCAACCCCCTTATAGCTCGAATTTAGCTCCATCAGTTTTAAAGACTAAAGTTAGACTCAAGAAGAATCAGATGCAGAGATTACAAAGGGAGTGTATAATGGAAAATAACACTTTTTATTTTTATTATATTTCCACCTTTCCTGTATTAGGCAGGAATACGTGGTAGCTCTTCTCATGAATAGCAACTCGTTTAATTGTGAAAACAAAACAGCAAGTGTTAGAATTGTGTTATTAAAATAATTCCTTTTGGAAATTATAATTAAAAATAGGATTTTTAAGGGGTATTGTGCCTATACATATGTTATGAGTTACAAATAGTTTATAATTTATCGCCACCACCGAAACATTTTTATATATTAGCAAGCAATAGAGACATACTTTATTACCATCATCAATTGTATTTTTTAAATATACTTTCATTATTTTAATTTACATTAACTAACCGCCAAAGCAATACTAGAACATTATTGTTTCAATGAACCCTGCAACGCTATGAAAACAATATTACAGTTTATAGAGCATTTTCTCCGAGTCTAAAAATAACTTTTAATTTTCTATAATCACAGTAATGACTTATATAAAGTGCGATATGTAGTGAAATTTATTACGCCTTTAATTAGTGAAAATCTCCTTTTAACTTATATTGGTTTTTATGTTTTAACTTTAAAGCTGCGTGTCTTGGCATAACCACATTGTTGTGATGAACGAGCCGTTTAAGGTTCTGGTACATTGATTTGGATCACAAAAAAGATCATCAAAAAAGAGAGTTTTTGCCTTACACAAGTCGTAAATTGAACTATTATTTTAAATATTGCTCCCATTATTGATGCAATGAACAGATCGAAACTAAATTTTTCAAAAACTAATTACATGGTTGTTGGCTCAACTGTGAATTGTATACTCGTAGAATTTGTTACTGAAATTAAGTATTTGGGAGTCATATTGGATCCGCGGTGGGAGTTTTTCGATTAACGTTGATTATCCTTCTAAAAAGTCGGAGAAAAAATATCTTTACATCAAAATTATTCTAGACTTTAAATTGGTTGAATGTGGAGTAGAATATTAAAAAGGCGAATCTCCTTCTGATATATGACATTGATCTTAATTTAATGTCATTTACGTAAAAAGAAGATTAAAATTCCATAATTTTAACATAAGATTGAAACAAAAGTATCATCTTGGCATCGTACGAACTTCAGCGATGTAAAATTGTCTGTTCTATGGAGGGCTTCTTTTTTTAATGAGTTTTCTGATACTGTAAAAAATGCACCAAATTTATGTATTTCTGGTAGAAGATTGTGTAATTATTTACGTAATCAAAGTTTGTTTTCCTTTTGTAATCTAGTTATTAGTAGAAAAGTGCTAAAAAATAAATAAACTGAACTAACATATGTTGAAATTCATTTTAAGAGTGATCTTAGTGTATTAATGCTACAAAAACCAATAAATTGATAAGACTTTTCATAAATTCAGTAATGAATATCTAATTCTGTATATCATTAGGGATAATAAGTCACAATGAAACACACTTTCTTGAATATCATAAATTATCCACATCTTGACCATGTTTCTCCGGTTGCTACATCTCTAATTTCCACTCCTTTTATTGGCTGTCTACGGCCCTATTTCAGTATTTTTTTTAAAAATCTTGACATTTGGGTTTATAAGCTTTTTATTGATGTAAACAGGAGAGTTCGCAAGCTAAAAGAATCTAAGCAACTACGAGGAAAGTCCCAGAATTAATTGGCCTGACAAAGAAAACACAAAATATTTGGCAAAAACTTTATTTATTTCTCAACATAGTCTCCTTTTAGCTCGATACACTTTTCCCAACGATGTACTTTGATACCTTGTTTGTGGTAAGAAACGTTGAGCTCCTCAATATAGTCATCTACTGCAGACATCACCTTATCGTTGGCAAATTTTTTATCGCCGAGCTATTTCTTCAAATTTGGAAAGAGAAATTAGTCAAAGGGTGCTAAATCTGGCGAATAGGGTGCATGAGGAAGTACTTTGTACTTTAAATCATTGATTTTGGCTATTGCAATAACAGATGTGTGAACAGGCGCATTGTTGTGACGGAACAACACTTTCTTTTTCGCCAAATGCTGCCTTTTTTCCCTAATTTCATCACTCAAACGCTGTAATAAGTTCGCATAATACTCGTCGTTATGGTTTCTCCTTTTCCAAGAAAATCAGTAAAAATTGTAACATGCGAATCTCAAAAATCTAAGGCCAGGACCTTGCTTGCAGATAAAACCATCTTTGCCTTCTTTGGAGCCGATTCTTCCCTTTCAGTCCATTGTTTTGACTGTTCCTTCATCTCGCTTGTATAGTGATGGACCCATGTTTCATCCATAGTTATGAATCGACGCAAAAACTCGGCTTTGTTGTAGCGAAGCATGGTCAAACACTCGATTGAAACATCCTCACGACTCTGTTTATGTTCGATTGTGAGCAAACGCGGCACCCATCTTCCACATAGCGCTCTCATGTCCAAATGTTCAGTCAATATGCGATGTACAGCACTTTTTGAAATGCCTACCATTTCTGCTAACTCGCGCACTTTTAGTCGGCGGCCATCCAGTACCATTTTGTGGATTTTTTTCACTATTTCTGGAATAGTCACCTCATTTGATCGACCGCTGCGATGTTCGTCTTCGCAGCTCGTTTAAACTCTGCCTCCCGACACTTCACTGTTGAAAACGAAAGTGCAGACTTCCCCAAAGTAGAGTCCACCTCCGCTTTAATATTAGTTGTACTAAATCCCTTCAAATGACAGTATTGAATCACATAATGATGACCAATTTTTGTTTACATATTCACTGAGAGCGTTCACTACTGTCAAACAAGTAATAAACAACGTAGTGTCTTCAAATTTAAAACTTGATCTTTTTAAAGTTGGTACTATCAAATACAGTCATTATATTTTAACAATTACCTCCATTTATGAGTCAGGCCGGTTAATTCTGGGACTGCCCTCGTATGTACAGTGTTTTTAGACATTGGTTCTAGAGAAACCATTGTTTAAATTATATTTTCTTTATATTTTAGGCGAATATAATATATATTATGTAGCGTATTTTCTACAGTTCCTTAAAGGTTTGAAAATATAGAACATGTACCTACTGGCCACTTGCGAAGTAGTTTGACAGTCCTGCACTATCACTAACGCCAGCCGTCGTTATGTTGAAACAGTGCATATGTGCCGACAGAATTAATAAATATTTTAACCCGTGTATAATTTGACATTTGTCTTTAACATATTTTTTCCGCAATCGCCCTAAAAGTAGATATTTTCCATATCGAAAGTAACTTTTTCCGGACTAGTTCCGAAAGTGACGATTACTTTTTTTTCCTGAAAATTTAGAAAAGTAATTAATAAATAGAAAAATTGCTTTCTTTTATTACCAATGCAGCAAAAAGGGTAATTTTATTTTCCGGATAGAATTATTTTCCATACCGACTCCAAGACTTCTCTAATCTTTTATTCTTAATTTTCTTATACAGCCTTAAAATTGAATATACACCACACCATTTTAGTATATCAATGATATCAATCGGGATTCGTAAAAAAATATTTTAGCACTGTTTAATGCTACTGAGATTTTTTCCTCGGCGACATTATAATAGTTTTAGTTTTTTTCTTATTTTTTTGCTCTTTAAAAATACAACAGTAAAAGCACTAACATCATCTGCATTAACACATTCCGTAAGATAAAAATTATTTTAATAAATTAAAGGAATATGCAAGGTGTATGACGTGTAGAATTTAAATTATAACAATATCTTAAGAAAAAAATTGATTAATTAGTTTTATGACAGGTATACCCGATTTAAAACTTAAACCTTTTTAGTGAAAATGATTGTAAATTACTAATATTTTTCCACTTTTCAAACGTCACAATTCCATAATTTATCAAACACTCATCTGGTAAATTTAAACACGTGTGTTGTAAGACACGGAAAAAGAAATAATAAGTAAATCGAGAACCTAGCTTTATCATAATGAATTTAATCGGAGTTAGAACGGTAATTACGTCAAGCGAGCCTAGGCCTAAGCATTAGTGATAGCAGTTAAATGTGTGTTTACGGTCGTCTTATCTCGAGCGAGACGACGGACTTCTGCAGCTCCGACCGCCTGGACACACGCACATTGAACATTAGTCTCGCCGTCCACACTTTTCTCCGGTTTACATCTAATTAATTACGATAATCGATGTCTGCCTTTGCCACCGCGAGTTAGCATAATACCACCCGAGGCTTGGCACCTTCACCTTGACTTGTTAACTAATTTCACTTCATTGACGAGTAACTAGATTCTAAGATTTTCGCGATGAATTCGACCAGAACGTTAATTTCTTCTCGTTATCCTGATTTCATTTTGATTTGTTTGCTTATTTTCTTGTATATACAGGGTGTCCGGAAAAACGTGGGATATCTTCCCTATATGAAAAAAAACACGTGAAAGGAATACTATAAATTCATATAAACTTTTTTCGTATAGGCCTCCTCTTCGGAGATATAGGCTCCCAAAGAGCTGCCATGGAATCAAGTTTTTTATACATAATTATTGAACCACCACGTATATTTCAATTTTTTTTTAAATATGATGTATACCAATAAAGTGTTGTGAATTACTCACAGCACAACACTACGTACGCCGCAATTAGAGGAAAATATTTTAAATGCTGTAGATGACACTTCTCCAACGAACATTCGAAAATTATTAGCGCAGTAATACGTGGAAAACAATAGTACATGAAGTTATTGAACTACAGCTGTCAAAAAAGTGCATGAACTGATTCCTGAAGATTTTCCCCGTAGAATGCAGTTTGCAAACTGGCTATTGGATCAGCAACGAAATAATGTAAACTTAATTAGCACCATTCTCTTCTTGGATTAAGCAGGGTTTACCAAAAATGGTATCATAAATTTACACAACTCACTTGTATGGGCTGATGAAAATCTTTATACAACTATTGTTTCTTATCATCAACGTCAGCTCCAGTCAATTAATGTCTGGGCAGGAATCAGTGGCAATGTTTTTATTGGACCTTTCGTATTGCCGGCACGATTGAATGGAGAACTTTATTTGGAGTTCCTCCAGAACATTTTTCACGATTTAGTAGAGCACTTACCACTTGAAACCCGCCGAAAGATGTATTATCTGCACGATGGGGCACCACCTTTTCAGCGTTGCTGTGCAGGAACACCTGAATAACGTCTATCCAAATCGTTGGATAGGAGGGGAGAACCTATTGTCTGGACTCCTCGATCTCCCGACCTAACGCCGTTGGATTTTTACCTGTGGGGACATTTCCACTCCGGTCGATAGTAGGGAGGAACTTTTACGGAGAATCACGAAGGAACAATGTTGAGTTAATGTGGCGGGTACAGCAGTTGCTCTTTTCATATTCAACCCGACATAAGTTAGGGGTACAATGTAAGTGAAATGGCGTTTTTTCGAAAACGGTTAAGATTAGCGACATGAATGACAAGTACTTAATTTTTAGTCAATAGTTATTATTTCTGGTAATATACAAATGCTTACCTTAAGGGATTTTAGGGAATTTACAAACGGTAATATTTTCTACAGTTTTTGAAGTGCAGTTACGAGCGCGAAAGTTGCTCGTGCCATTTTTAAGCAAAAATATGTTATATATGATAATTTAACTTTAAAAAATATATATAAAAGAGTATCGTATTCTTTCTAATTTTACTCTTTTTCCCAGTATAAATAATAAATCAGAAGACTTTGCAAATGTTTCTTTTTAAACGAAAGAGCTGTTACATAAAACTTTTTATGATGAGAATATAGTTTAAATATTCTTTAACCGCATTTTCTTAGAATAATTTGTGCTAATTGGTACTTTTATTAAAAAAGAGACGCTTCTAAAAAGTAATTTTAAACACTCCGAAATATGATGTTTTGGACGTCACCGTATTTTTTTTTCTCTTAAGTAATAAGTAATTTTTATTTTAAATAATTTTGGAGATCTCGTGGAGGTCCATTAAAGACATAATTTGTCCTGATTGTGATTTTAAAACGATGTTTTTTTTTTCATTTGAAAACAATCCTTGAAAATTTAATGGGTCATTTTTTATGGCGCAGTTGCGAGAGGGCGCTGTTCATGTGAATCAAACCTTTAAAATAATATATATTCCAAAAGTTGTATATGGTTTATTATTTTTGAAGCAACACAACACAATTACTTGATAAGTTAATCACTTGTTAATTTTTCTGAGCAATGAGTTGAGTATTAATACTTTTTTAAAGCGACTTCAGAAGCTTTTCAATTATCAATTTTGTAATAGAAAACACATTTTTTGGAAAACCAGAACACAGTCTTGACTTTAATATTAAAATAAGTTATTTACAATCTCAACGTCAAATTATCTCATGGTCGTTTAAAACAAATTACTTGTATATGGTAATTCGTTGATAGAAGGTCTAATTAATATAATGATCGGGAATATGCAACACTCAATCACTCTTATGCTAATCGAATGCATTTCTCAAGGTTTTTTTCCCGTAAGGAATTACGTGTTACATGCCTATTTTGTCATAGAGTGGTAATTGTTTTCCATATTCAATTGAAAAAGTAAAGATTTGACCATATTGGATGTTTGCGGTTATAATTTTAATAAGTATACGCTTGTTTTAACAAGTGTAGCAGACAGGCGCGGATCCAGGGGGGGGGGCGATCGCCCCCCCCCCCCCCCCAAGAACTTTGAGTTTAGGAAAATGGACTCGATTTTTCCTGTTATATTATAGTTTATTCAAGAACTAGAGAGAGTAATAAATCATTTTTTACCCTTTTTTCTTTGCAAACTACCTGTGTTCTTTAGTCCGGTGTTTTTAGCAAAATTTGTTAGACACATATATTTTTCATAGAAATGGGTTAGAAATTTTATAATCAAAAATACCGGTCTATAATAATAGACTAAAACGTAGGATTATTCACTCAAAAAATTCTAAGTTATAATTTAAATACTTACAAAATATCCATTGTCAAAAATACGAAAAGTTAAACATATATAAAAAAATAAATTCGTCCATGTAATAATAAAATATTTTTGGGTTTATCGGTCATTTTATTATTAATTAAAAACATTTTTAGGATATTTGACGTTTCAGTTTATTAATTTCTTAATCCATCTGCAGAATTACAATTAAACACTAAAAAGGGATTCAAATGTAATTACTTTTTTTTATGTTGTGTTAAAATTAGACCTAGATATCTTAATTTAATTTACTTTTATATATGGAAATACGATAGCCCCAAAAAAAATAAGATAAACATGTTAATTCTACACGCTTAAGAAAAAGACACAAATACAATAATAAAAACTTACGGCTAATTAGAATTAAATATATATAAAATTAAAGAGGGGGACACACTAAAATAAAAATATATAAAAAAATAAAAAAAAACATATAAACAACATTAAACAATAAAATACAACAAAAACAAAAATTTAAATAATAAATTGTGTTTACACTAGTAAACATTGCATATCTAATTCCTAATCAAAGTCAGTGAAACTATCTTCGCTAAAATTAACTATAATTGGTTCCTCTATCTCACCGATCATGAGATCGAGTTCTCACATTTTGTTTTATTCTTTTATTATATGGATTTTTCCCAATTTTCCGCAGTAACTGTATTCCAAAAAATCTTTCAAAAGTTAAATTACTAATTTTATTAATTGTGTTATTTCTAGCAACTCTACCTTTTACTTGAGAGATATATTTACGTCTTCAACGGATAGTTTCCGGACGATTTATAAGAACAGATTTTCTATCTAGTTTTTTTCCAGCAAAAATTAAGTTCTCTGAGTGATTTCCAGAGATCAGTTCTTTTAATTTCAGATAAATCGCGATCTTCAATGATTTTAGTTAAAATTTTGTAGATGGTTGGGATCTGCTTCTCATAATAAAATGTATATACAACCCCTTTAATTGCAGTTTTCATCACTTCTTCCAACGAGGTTTTTCGTTTGCCTGTGATCGAATGTGGCTTGGGAGTACTAACAATTCCAGTCGTTTTTTCTCCTTCAGTATTCGGTACATAGTAGATTTTCCAACTCCTGTCATGTTGGAACATATCTCAACAGAGCTTTTACCATTATTATCTAGATATTGCTATCTTAAGGCATCATAAACATTCATCGTAATAAGTTTTTCGTTGAGGAAAAAATGCCCTGGTTTAACGATTTTAGAATAAATATAGAGGTGAAAGCGGTGGGTATCTCACTAATCTCAAATAATATATAAAAACAAGCACAAACAAGATAAATCACTAAGAAAAAACTGTAAGTTGTACTTTGCTCACTGACAGAAATTAAATTAAACTATCAGAAATTCTATGTTGCAGTAAATTTATATAATATATTTAAATATAATAAAATATAATTAGATTTACGGCAGTTCTCAGTTACCTGCGGCATTGGAGCAGGTACGTTAGAGGTTTCGGTAACAGTTTTATTACTCTCTCTAGTTCTTGAATAGAGTATAGGAGTCTGTATGCTTGCGATCGCCCCCCCTCCCAAAAGCTTTGAATTCAGGAAAATAGAACCCATTCTGCCTTTTATATTAGGAATGAGTATGCTGCTTGCATCCCCCCCCCCCCCCGTTGACAACTTGTTTTTCTTGCCATACTGTACTTTTGTGATATCACCGCCCCCCCCCCCCCCCAAAGAGCGAGGCTGGATCCGCCCCTGGTAGCAGATACCATAACGGAGATTTCGCTTAGAATATTAAACAGTGCGATGGTATTATTTTGTAAATAAACATAACTCGAGTTAAACCACACAAAAAAGTTTCTACTCAGAGAACTCTCGGCTGTCAACCGCTTGACTCTTTTCCTATATCTTATATATGTTATACTTTACTACACACTATATAATTTTTTTCTATGCTAGTTTTCTTTTTAAAATATCTCTATTTGTAGTCAATATTTGAATGAATATTTAGGCACTATTTTATTTTACTAATACTTTTTTCTCTTTCCTTTTTAGGTAAGCCATTTTCATCAAGTACCATTTATGTTCCGGTTAAGTAAGTATTTATTTTTGTATCCGTGTTAAATCTACACACTATATAATTTTTTTCTATGCTAGTTTTCTTTTTAAAATATCTCTATATGTAGTCAATATTTGAATGAATATTTAGGCACTATTTTATTTTACTAATACTTTTTTCTCTTTCCTTTTTAGGTAAGCCATTTTCATCTAGTACCATTTATGTTCCGATTAAGTAAGTATTTATTTTTTTATCCGTGTTAAATCTACACACTATATAATTTTTTTCTATGCTAGTTTTCCTTTTAAAATAGCTCTATTTGTAGTCAATATTTGAATGAATATTTAGGCACTATTTTATTTTACTAATACTTTTTTCTCTTTCCTTTTTAGGTAAGCCATTTTCATCAAGTACCATTTATGTTCCGGTTAAGCAAGTATTTATTTTTTTATCCGCGTTAAATGTTGAATAGCTATTTTAAAAATTTCCCTTCCATAAAAATAGAACTTTTCAACCATCCTGCTTTTACCAAATGCTCAAAATTAACGTTAAAAAACTACAGAAATATGATTTTTCTGTAAAAATTAAGAAAAATTGAGAGTTTATCGATTAGTCTTGTTTTTACATTTGTCTTCCATTTTGAAAGCTCAGGGTGCAGAAAAAGAAACATGTTGCGGAATGCCATGTTGTCACGTTTACGAGATTTTTCCGATTTCATTTGGATGAAAAACATCGTGGTTAAATTGTAGCATGAAATGTAACAAACAAAACTGATAATGACATTATTAGAGAAGTGTTGATATAATGTTTCTTAACGTTTGTTAAAGTTTTACGGTGATGACATCAGAACAGGTGGAAATTGGTGGAAAGGTTTTGAAATTTGGTCGAACATTTGTTTAGGATAAGAATATCCTAACCATAAAGACATAAACTATGTATTTTTTAAGTATTCAGGACCAGTCCGAGTCTCAGTAAAACAAAAATTATGAGCCAGGCTAGTTTAGGTTTATAGAGTATGTGTGTAGAAAGTAACACAAAAAATAATAATACAAAAAAAAAACTGATCAGAAGCAGGCGTTATTAGTTTTCTCTGCAATTTCATTACACCTCTGCATTACATATTGAAACATCTTGAGATATTATTTTAAACAGTTCTTTTTTTTATCTCACAAATTAGTGGATGTAACTTAACTGTATTTAACTTTTATTGCTAAATTTTTTTAGATGAAAAATTGACGAAATTATAAAGCTGTGACATACAGACGAACGGACGACCGTAATAACCAATTTTCTAATTTTTGGCTTGTTTTCTACAGGCCATTTCTATATACGTTTATACATAATTTATAAACCTGAATTAATCTGACTCATATTTGTAATTGCAGGAGGGGGGATAGATTTGTTCAATGTATTTAAATACTACATGGAACACGTCTCTGTGTCTGGTAAATTTGACTTACACCGACCAAATTTCGAAACACTTTTACCTATAATCTGATATAGGACTCTTTGACGTCACTGGTATTTTAACATCAGTCTGTCGTTTACTTAATATTCAGAATTGAAATTTTGTGGTCTTTGAACATCTGGCAACAATAGGCGAATTTGCTCCATGTTCAAAGTTTATTTTAATAAAGTATTATGTGCAATCTTTTCCAAATAATCAAATATGTTTTAGTGATTTTGACAAAATTTAAAGGAATAGGTCAGAAAATATGGTGTGAAAATTAATTTTTTTTTTTTTTGAAAAAACTATGTGTGACTGCAAAAAAAAAACTTCAAATTCGTTTTCTACGACCCCAAAAAAGGGATTTCCAGTATTCAAAATAATTACCTTAAATATATAGCGTAAAATATTAAAGGAAAAATATATTTTTTGTATTTATTTACACACAAAATTGTTAACGAGTTCAACACACTACAATTAAATAATAATTTCAGCGACATTGGGCACACAACAATATTTTCCTGATCTAGGGAATTTTCGCACTCCTTATATCACATGATCTATGTAATTTTTACGTCATTTGTTTGTCAAATCGTCAGTTCTCCGTGCATGTTTTCATTGGTACTAAAGTTAAATCGTTTCAAATTATTTTATTTAGCATATATTAAAAATCATCAAGTGACGTTTTCATCTGTACCATACCACAGTTTCAAATTAATTTATTTTGTCGTCTTTTTTAATCTGACAAGTGTTAAATCAACATTTAAAAATTGACATGTAGGATATTCATACGTTTTTGGTTATGACTATGGACAGGAACAACATCGATAAATATGCCTTAAACGAGCTATATGCTTGGGGTTATTGTTCTTTTGATATACCTAAGTGTAGTGTAATAGCAAAAGGAAGCATAAGGATTTCCTTAATGTTTTTATATGTCTTTTGATCCAAAATTTCTTTAATCCTTACTAGAGGATTAGTACCACGTCTAATAATTTAATATATCCCCCATCAACTTCAGATTATTTTCTTTACCTTTTGTGTGTCTTTTACTATCACTTCCTGAATCTAGGAGATATTGCTTATACTCTGCAGTTGCATCCAACATAATTTATCTTAGTTTCTTCTATCCACGATTCTTTCTTTCCATTCCGGTCTAGCTTGGCGATTTATTTTGTTTAAAATGACTTTTTTTTTTGCTGAAATACTAATTTTTTTTGGCATTGCGAACAATAGCTTCTGACTGATCCTTCTTGACTGATTTAAATTACGTTGCGAGAGTAATTAATGTCCTAAATCTTGTTTACGCTTTGCAGATGACTAGTAACTGATACGAGCACAATATCATACAAAATATATATTAACCTTTGGATGATTCTGAATTATAATTTACATTAAAATAAAATTGTTATTTTGTGTATTTACTGATATCATTTGCTAAAATTATTTGTTAGAAAAATACAATTGCAAAACAAATAAACAGTATAATTACAACAGTGACCAAAAACAAATAATCCACCAAGCAGTAGACTTCATCATCACTTAAACATCGTCCATCTCCGTCTCTCACCAACCCTCTCTCTTCTTTTTCTTCACAAGGTTGTCTGCATAGCCAACGTTCATGGAATGTTAAAATATTCGAAGCTCGCCACTTTTTATACCATACCATTGTCTTTCTCTGACGACCCTTACACATACATATTGATGCTGGCTTGGCCAGCTCTGCCTGACTGTAAGTCATTGTTTAACGAAGTAGTTTTCACTTTTGTGTGCGTTTTATAAATAGAAGAATTCTTCGAAGAAATTTAAATGGATTTATTGTGCGTTGGGAGCATGAATGGTAAATACGACGGTCGTGTCGTATAATCATTGGCGTAACATAATAGTTTTTACTAATTACCTGTAGTTCACTATTTGTACTTTTATATTTACATAAGAATATTAACATATTTATGACGAGTTGTGTTAAATTATTCATTTCTTAATAATAACAAGACATATTGAAATGGTTGGATTGGTTAAATAAAATATTATTACAACAAATTTTAAGTTTCTGTCAATTTTATAATTGTAGATATATTTATTTACTGAACACTTTTTGGAAGCGCCATCGCTACTTAGTAGATGAAGCGGTTATTTTAAAATTAATTCTAGGTGATATGGTGTTTTTAATCGACTTAATTGCTATATCATATTGTATTGTTTACATCGCTTTTGGTCTGTTACATTTCTTTTGTATGTATATATGTATATATAGGCCAGGAAACGAAGCGATTTTTGGGAGGTAAAAATGACTCAAATACTGCCTGCGATCTGATTACAGAAAGGGGTAGGGGAAGATAATAGAAATGATGTTTCATCTCGTGTCTCAACAAATTTTGTTAGGAACATTGTTTTTTTTTTAACAAATAGGTCGAAAAATTATTTTTCCCCGGTTTTTTTGGATATTACGGAAAATCTAAGGGATTTAAAGAAAAATGTTCCAAGGATGAATTGTACGTCTTGAAAATATCTTCAAAATGAAAAAAGTCAAAGATTTGGGGCTTAAAGTCGCATCGGAAGCGGAGACCATTTAGCGACTAGACCTACATTTTAACGTGGGTTCCGAACAACTGTCCTCGACACTCAACTAACCCCGAGTTTTTACACTCTTTGTCAGTCAAGTGTCTACCGACTAGTGGGACTATCCTCTAATGGTCTGACAACTTAAATAAGTAAGTTGCCGTGCACGGGGCTTGAACCCGCGCCTGGCCGTGGTTCTCTTCAAAATGAATTTTTGTTTGTCCAAATCGGTCTGTAAACAAAAAAGTTATTGCAAATTAAATATTAAAAATGGCTTATTTTTCAATTGTTAATAACTTTCTTAATATTTATTAAATTGTTTTCAACTTTTACCAGAATGTGAGTTTTAGAGTGCTTAAAAAGTGTGCGGAAGTTGGGTGCTGTCGGTCCAATAGTTTTTGTAAAACTGCAATTGTTCATTTGAAAAACGAAAAAAGTGACTATTTTTGATTGGCTGTACCGTCGTCTAGGAAACTGCTGCAGAGTTTTGTCGGTCCTCATTCTCTTCGTAAAGACTTAAGCTATCATGTAGTAAAAAAAGTGGATATTTTTCATATTTTGTTTATGCAAAATCGTCATGAAGATATGGGTAGTTTTTCGCTTATAAGTAAATTAATTAACATTTTTTGTCCGATTTTTTTATGAAGCATATCATTGGAAAGCTGGTAAAAAACACGAATTTTGAAAAAAAGTCTCTACGATCGATAGGAGCCGAGTTAGCATTTTTTTTTTCAAAAAATAACAGCGCGATTGTGTATTTATATTAAGAGCTGAATTTTTTACAATTCATTAATAAGAGCTTAAAGTACATGAAATCATTCAATTGAGGTTAATTTATACACAATCAACCCTTCAGGAGATCGCTAAACTGAGGGTACGTGCTGGACGCCAGATAAGGTAAGTTGGAGGGGGTATCCGAATCTCACCAAGTACAAAGTGAGTGCGCGTCTTCAAATTGGCTCGCGCTTGAAAAATTAGCAATATCTCCGCGTCTAAATAACGTAGAGCTTTCATTCTTTGATTTTTTTAGGGTAGCTCATCGAAAAAATAATATTGGGCACATGTTCAACCTTCTCGGATGACCCCCCACCCCCGTAAATTGCATTTTTTACATTTAAATTTTTTTTTACTCGTTTTACATGTTCTTTCATTGAAAACGATTACATACCTTATTATATATATATATATATATATATATATATATATATATATATATATATATATACTTTTATGAACAATTATATTCGGCCCCCTCATACCCCCCCCCAAATTATATTTTTCAAGATTTCGCATTTTTTGCTTTTATTACATATGTATGAACTAGAACATTTTTCTCTAAATCCCTGAGATTTTCCGTAAAATTCAAAAAACCGGGTAAAAATCATTTTTCAACCTATTTGTTGAAAAAAAAAAATGTTCCAACCAAAATTTGTTGAGACACGAGATGAGACGTCATTTCTACTACCTTTCCCTACCCATATCTGGAATCGGATCGCAGGCAGTATTTGAGTTTTTTTAACACTCTGTTTCCTGGGGTAGTTTGTCTTTATATTTTGGAGGTGTGTTCTATAAAAAATTTGTCACCGCCTTCAAAAATCTGCTCAGTAAATTAATAAATTTACAGCTATTAAATTGATTGCACTTTAAAACGCTGTTCATTTATTTTTACTTTTTACTGCATTTTTTTGTTAAAATATTCATCCTTTTTAGTTTGAATTGGTCTTTAAATGGGTAGTTATAATAATGTTGCACTATCAAGAGTTATATGCAAATAAAATCGATTATGAAGTCCATTGATCAACAAATCTCAATTTTCTACCCTCTTTTCTATCATAAATTTATCTTGGAAAGGTTTTTGTATGTTTAACCCGGAAAACTCGTTAGAATATGCCGAAAATTTTTTCAAAATATCTTGCCGGGATTAAAAGTTATATATGTATAAATTTTGTTAAAAATTTCGCTAGCTCACAATTTTTTTCAATTTTTAACCTCATTGCAGTATACCAATCATTAAAAATTTTAATGTTTCATCATCATATCTCACTTATATCAAAAATAGTACGTGAAAAATGAATTTGGGCTTTAAATTAAAGTGAAAAGAATCAAAGTTATTTGTGAATGAAGGTCATAGTTAATGGTCGAATCAAAAAGAATCATGGATGTTGGTCGCGTCAAAAGTATCTTGATCATTGAGTCAAGTAGCCAGTTTTTGACAAGTTGGTTGCGTTGTCCTGATGTGGCGGTCAAGCTGTGTGAGTTTTGGATTCGTTTATTAGTGGATTGAGTAGCTCTGTCCAGATATTTTAATATGGTGTTTTTAACAAATGTGAAAAAAGTGTCTTTGTTGTGGAAGCTCGCTATTCTGCTGAATCTGGATCTGCCTGTAGTGATCCAAGTTGGAGCACTAAAGGACCGAATTGATCTAATGAACGTTTCTAAATGGTTACGTTTGAGAGTTGCAAATTTACCAGCATCTTTTCCATGACACGTTCGAATATTACAAATAAACATTTTCATTATTTTGTAAAGTTATTCATTATGAAAGATTAAGGTTAGACCGTCTTGGGGATAAACACAATGCAACGTTGCCAAATCGCACACTGGTTTCTATCAGGTGACTTAAATATTTCAAATGAACTTCCGTATTTAATTATTTTCTTTTATAATATTTTCTGTTTCAGTAATAAATGTCTTGCAAACTATTTATTTTTAAATTGTATTATTGTTTGTATTTTAACTTAATTTGTCAAATATTGGGTGCTATTTTTCATTTGACTAACGTGATAGCGAATGGACCTCTCTCTGTACGGGCCTGGAAAATGAACGTTGGGTAAGGCAAAAAAACACCGATGTTGTCGAAGAGGTATTTAAAATACTAATTTGCATTAGAGAATAGTGGCATAAAACAGTTTTATTGTGTACTACAAAAGGCCCAAAGGGAGATCTTGTGTAAGATTGGTGGATATAAACTAAAAAAAGGTTTTACTCTATGAAAATCGAAAAATGAACAGGTCAAGAAGGAAATACGAGGTGTGTTCAGAAAATAACGGGAATTTTTAAATTTCGCGGGTTTGGAGAGTCCGATTGTCAAACTTTTTTTTATTATGTTGGTATACATGCCCCTGAAGTATGATAAAATTTTCAGCTCTATTCATTGTTTACTTTGTCTGTGGCAGCGGTTAAGGTTAGACGTGTTTTTATGAGCTCGGCGATTTTCGTTTATTAAAAGAAATGGATCAAAGAATGTATATCAAATTTTGCGTAAAAAATTAAATAAAGTGTGTGAGATGTTAACAAAAGCCTATGATGAGTCTGCTATGAGTAAAACAAGAGTTTGCTAGTGTTGCCAAGACCGAAAAAGGCCCGACAAGTGCGGTCAAACGTGAAAGTTATGCTCACTGTTTTCTTCGATTTTCATGACATAGTACATCATGAATTCTTGCCACGAGGTCAAACGGTCAATAAGGAGTACTACCTGCAAGTTCTACGCCGTTTGCGTGAAGCAATCCTAAAAAAACGCCCGGATTTGTGGAAAAACAATTCATTTGTATCACGATAATGCACCTGCTCACACTTCATTGCTTGTTCGTGAATTTTTGGCCAAAAACAATACTGTAACGATGCCCCACCCTCCATATTCGACAGATATGGCTCCTTGTGACTTTTTCCTATTTCCAAACATAAAGAGAACCTTAAAAGGGCTGTCGTTTTACAAACATAAATGGCATTAAAGTGTATCGTTGAAAGAGCTAAAGGTTATCCCAAAGATCGCGTTTGAAAAGTGTTTCGAGGATTGGAAGAAGCGCTGGCACAAGTACATAAAATCTAATGGGGACTATTTTGAAGGCGACAACAATAATGTAGACGAATAAATAATTTTTTTTTCAAAAAATGAAAATTTCCGTTATTTTCTGAACACACCTCGTATGTGTCTGCAGATGCCTATATCCAAAAGGTTTCTTACATAATTTTTGTAAACTTAAAACTTAAAGGAAGTAATATTCCTAAAGATAAGAGAAATAATATGAACATTAATTTGGAAATGATTTTTGTCTTTTATGGTTTTTTAAGTAATTGATTTTGTAATTCTTCAGAAAATTCTAAATAATTTCATGGCATGGCTTTCAACTTCAAGACATCGAGACTGTTTTGGCAAATATTTTACTTTAAAATATGATGGCGCTTCATTCCCTCTTGCTCGTAAATATTTTTAGGCATTACTATTTTCCAATTTTGCAAAACTCATTTTTTGTTACAAAGCACTTCATAAAACACAAAACAATGAATTGAAATTTCACATAAGTAGGAAAATGTTGTTTCCATCGAAAGTTACCAAGCAATGCACACTCAATGGTTTCTATCATGGCTTGGTAGATACTTTTCCTTGTATCCATAGTACTTAAAAAGATTTATCAATTTTAGTCATATTTTTATTCTTAAAATTTTTGAGATATACCGGGTGTCAACGAATCTATTAGACAAGTCATAATTTCTAGAGTATTATGTGTATCAAAATGAGAATTGGTACAGGTAAATGTTATGTGAAGAGGAGAGTTTTCACATATTTTCCACTTTTCGGTCACTTCCGGTTTCACCGGAAATGGCCCCGGTTTTGAATTCTTAAATAGAACACCCTGTATATTTTAACATCTTTGGATTTCTGAGACAATTCTAGATCAGAATGTGACATTTTAAAAACTTTTTACGTCTACTTCATTTTTTTAGAGCCACTTTTAAAATTGCATCTAGGTGGCCATGATCGGACGCAAACTAATCTAACGGCCTTAGGTGATGTCAAAAAATACAATCGCAAAGTTTTAGTGACTAGTATGAAAGACAGGAATTGGATTAAAAATTTAACAGAATTAACAAAAAACTACCAAAATAAACTAATAACTTAGACGACGCACTTAAAATATTTGAAAGTACAGTAGCTGAATTTGTTAAAAAGTTTAGTGTAGTAAATGTTCAAAGTGCATTCTTTCTTTTTCACGACACATTTCAGCTCGTTCAATTGTTTCTCTCAACACGTTTTGTAGCATTTGGGGTGTTATACTTCTAAATGCCCGTAAAATTCTTTCTTCTAATATTTCAAGAGTAGCTGGGGCTGCTCCATAGTAAACCCTTTCTTTAACATATCCCCAGACAAAGAAATCGAGCACAGTAAGATCCGGTGAGCGGGCTGGCCACCGTACCGGACCATTGGTTGCAATAATTCGATTATTAAAATGCTCTATTAAATAATTAAGAACTTCTCTAGTATTGTGAGGCGGTGCTCCATCTTGTTGAAAGTAAATTCGCCGTAAAACTGCTAAAGGTATATCATTGAGATGATTTTCGATTTCATTTTGAAGAAAACCTAAGTATCTAACCCCTGTTAACTGACCTTGAAACAATATTGGCCCAATTATTCTGTTTCCAACGATACCAGCCCAGACATTGACGCCAAATCTTTCTTGAAAATTGCCCTCTCTCATTTCATGTTGATTTTGTTGGGCCCAGAACCGAGTATTTTGCTTATTGAACATACCATTATTTGTAAATCGGGATTCGTCGGAAAATAGAATAAAATCGATAAAATTTGGGTTAACTCTATAATTTTGAAGCAGCCAATCACAAAACACTACCCGTCTATCGCCATCCTCAGTATACAAATGTTGATGTAACTGATATTTAAATGCTCGATATCCATGCTTTTTCAGTATTTTTCTTGCTGATTCATAACTTATCTGCAGTTCTTGACTAATTTTTCTTAACGAAACTGTTTTATCAACTTCAACCATAGCACGTTAATCTCAGTCTCTTCATTTATGATAAACCTCTGTTCCGCCTCTTGATTTCCTATTTGCCTAAAACGAGTCTCGACATACGGAAAATACTGAAGGGCTGGATGTTGCCGATTCGGATATCTATGAGCATACAACTCGGCAGCATTCCTTGAATTTCTATGACACTCTCCAAATATTAATAACATATCCACTTTTTCACTTTGAGTATACATTATTTTAACGAAAATTTAAACTAAACTTAAACGAAAATTAAGAAACTTTTACGTCTGTTCTTAGAGCGTATGTCACTGTCATTATCTACTTAAGTGAGTGCTTTGTTTTCCAAAGAAGACTTGATAAAAACAATTGCAAACTATTCTGCATCATTGCTGTCCATGGCGCACTTGTCATAAGTAAATAAATTATCCAGTATTTTGCTTAATAATATGTAATTTCTGTTCTTATGTCTAATCCAATCGCAAATAAATTAGTACCGTTAGATTCGTCAAAGAATGCTTTTTTCGAAAAGTAGTTGTCAAAAAGGGGTCGCCATTTGAAAATTAATAGTTAGAAATGAAAACGTAATTTTGTCAGCTTGTCTTATTCCTGTCTTTCATACTAGTAACTAAAACTTTGCGATTGTATTTTTTTGACATCACCTAAGGCCCTTAGATTAGTTTGCGTCCGATCATAGCCACCTAGATGCAATTTTAAAAGTGGGTCTAAAAAAATGAAGTAGACGTAAAAAGTTTTTAAAATGTCACATTCTGATCTAGAATTGTCTCAGAAATCCAAAAATGTTAAAATATACAGGGTATTCCATTTAAAAATTCAAAACCGGGGCCATTTCCGGTGAAACCGGAAGTGGCCGGAAAGTGGAAAATATGCGAAAACTCTCCCCTTCACATACCATTTACCTGTACCAATTCTCATTTTGATACACATAATACTCTAGAAATTATGACTTGTCTAATAGATTCTTTGACACCCGGTATTGTAAATGTATAAAAATATATCAACTACAAATCCCGGTAACGGTTAAGCCGATATATTGATCCACCTTAACACACATCATTACTGCAAATTTATGATAGCAGTATATAAATATACCTTGTTAGCATATTTTTATACGAAACTTATATTTAAATTACCTGGTAAACACACTTAAAATTCCCCAAACATCATTTATTTCAAATATTTTAGTCGATTAATCATTATATCCTTTGTCTTACTGTTTTTATCGTCTTGATGTTACGAAATCTGGGCCTCTCAATCCTTACCTTGTAATGTAAAAACATAATTTTTAATGAGATAAGGATCTTAATGAGGATCTGTGTTTGGCTCGAACTGCATTATAAAGAGAGAATTAACGTTGAAATTTTTTTTTATCTAGAATTATAATTAATCAGTAGTCTGAGTGCGGAATTATGTAAATTCTCCTTTTCCTGGCTTATAAGTTATAAGTCGAATATTAAGCGGTATTAGAATTATGACTGATCCGAACAACTGGGTAAAATGTTAATGTATGCCCACTGCCTACACACGCTCTCTCGGGTAATAACCGATAAACCGAATTCCAAAAGTTAAAAATTTTTGATAAAGTATTGTTCGATGTAATTAGTTAATATTATTTGACCCCTGCTGATTCAAAAAATCCTCATTTTAATATTACATGATTTTTAACAAATTATTCATTGTCTAAACTAGGAATATTTCAGTTTTAAGAATAATCATATTAATCTTTTATATATACAGTGTGTCCCACGACGAACTGACGCGTTCGATTTCTCGGAAAATAGACTTTAGAAAATTTTTAAAAGGGACTAACCGATTAAGAAGGTCGGTAATAAAAAAATAAAAACACCCGGTTGTTCTACATCAAAAAGTACAGACAAAAAATTTTTAACGACTTTTACCGTCACATAACCTCAAAAAAAATTAAAACGTGTTTTTTAAATATATATATATATATATATATATATATATATATATTTTTTTCTAATATTTTCTTGGGTATAGGTTTTTCATTAGAGAAACAAAGGACAACAATTTTCTTTCTGACGAGCGAAACGTCAGAAAGAAAATTGTTGTCCTTTGTTTCTCTAATGAAAAACCTATACCCAAGAAAATATTAGAAAAAAATATTTAACAAAAGGTTTAAGATACAAAAATAAATTATATATATATATATATATATATATA
The DNA here is from genome assembly GCA_034092305.1 of Diaprepes abbreviatus. Taxonomy (NCBI): domain Eukaryota; kingdom Metazoa; phylum Arthropoda; class Insecta; order Coleoptera; family Curculionidae; genus Diaprepes; species Diaprepes abbreviatus. The sequence goes on from JASJET010000129.1 coordinate 10,608,964, forward strand.
TATATATATATATATATATATATATATATATATATATATATATATATATATATATATATATATATATATATATATATATATTGGTGGTGTTTTTTTATAGAGGTATAGAACTTTTAAATGGAATAAAACAAAGATGAATTTTTTAAATTGACATGAAATTTACTTTATTCGAAAGATAACCTTCTGGCATTATAATTTAAATATGACTTCTGGCATATGACCGCCACGGCTGGCTCGGACGTAGTCTAATCTGGAGGTCCAATTTTCGATGACTTTTTCCAACATTTGTGGCCGTATATCGGCAATAACGCGGCGAATGTTGTCCTCCAAGTGATCAATCTTTTCGGGCTTATCGGCGTAGACTAGCGACTTCACATATCCCCACAGAAAATAGTCTAGCGGCGTTAAGTCGCACGATCTTGGAGGCCAATTCACGGGTCCGAAACGTGAAACTATGCGGTTACCAAACGATTCCTTCAATAAATCAATCGTGGCACGAGCTGTGTGACATGTTGCGCCGTCTTGTTGAAACCACAGCTCCTGCACATCATGGTTGTTCAATTGATGAACGAAAAAGTCAGTAATCATGGCTGTATAGCGGTCACCATTGACTGTAACGTTCTGACCAGCATCGTTTTTAAAGAAGTACGGACCAACGATTCCACCCGCTCATAAAGCACACCAAACAGTCAGTTTTTCTGGATGTAATGGTGTCTCAACATACACTTGAGGATTATCATCACTCCAAATACGGCAGTTTTGTTTATTGACGTATCCATTCAAACAAAAGTGAGCTTCATCGCTAAACAAAATTCGCTTATGAAAATCGGGATCAACGGCAATCTTGTTTTGGACTCATTCACCGAATCTACGCCTTGCTAGGTGATCGATCGTGTGGCTTCAATTCTTGCACGAGTTGGATTTTGTAAGCACGCAAACCAAGATTTTTCCGCAAAATCTTCCATAAAGTGAATGGACACATATCCAATTCCTGTGCACGATGGCGGATAGACCGATTCGGGTCCTCCTCTACGCTACGCCCTACAGCAGCAATGACTTCTTCTGTACGCACTGTACGACGTCTCTGTGGATGCGTATTATCATTTAGAGTAAACGTGGTGTGAAAACGTTCCATAGTTAATCGAATTAATTGCTCTGATGGACGATTATGTTGACCGTAAAATGGACGTAGTGCGCGATACGTATTTCAAACAGAACCATGATTTTCAAAATAAATTTGCACAATTTGGAAGCGTTGTTCAGGCTTCAGTCTATTCATGTTGAAATGCCAAACCAAACTAAACATAAATCACTTGACAGCTGACAAAATGGCCGCCAGTTAGAAAAGTGTTGCCAACTTAAAATTCTATACCTCTATAAAAAACAGCCTTTTTATTTATATATATATATATATATATATATATATATATATATATATATATATATATATATATATATGTGTGTGTGTGTGTGTGTGTGTGTGTGTGTGTGTATAAGCATTTAGTAGAATTTAAAAATGAAATAACATATAGGGTGTTCCATTTAAAATAAGCAAGAAGGCATCAACTCCCATTATAATTGAAAGTGCCACCATTTAAAAATATTTTTGTCGAATTGCCCCCATCAACGTTAATAAACTGCCGAATTTTAATAATTAAAATTAAAATTTAAAAAATAAGTTTATTTTCTTAGAAATCGATGGTGGCGGTTCATCGTGGAACACTGTATATATAATTCGCCCTAAAGGGGCAAAATATATTTGCTTCACAAAAAAACTAATATAACGTGTAGGGGCTAGGGGGTCCACAGTGGCCTCTTTAACTTATATAGACCCACCCCAGATTTTTTTATGTATTTTGTGTCCCTGAACAATAATTTTTAAGGTAGCAGTCCGTCCGGATGGGGATAAGATTGTTATAAACAAATAACTGTTTAAATTTTTAAAACTGCAATTTTCGCAAAACGATCTATTGGATTGTATTATTTAAGTGATTTTAAGCAAAAAAATTAAAAAATAAGTTTGTTTTCTCAGAAATCGATGGCGGCGCTTCATCGTGGGACACTCTGTATGCGCCCTAAAAGGGCAAAATATATTTACTACACAAAAACTAATCTAACGTTTGTAATAAAAACTTTTTATTCCAATCTTATGAACTCTGCACTATATTAACACAGCCGAGTTCTCCCCAACACGGTGGACAAACGAGTGTCTGAAACCGTAATTTTAACAAATTATTATAGGATTACGCAAATTTTTTTATACTTTTTCAGATTGTCAATATTTACCAATACTTTTTCAGAAGTCTTTTAAACCCCATGGAAATCTTTTTTTAAAGTATTATAATATTAATACCTCACGTGTCACTGTCAATACCAAACTCTCTTTAAAACAAATTTATGGATGAAAAAATGGTTTTTAATACAATCTTAAATGTATTAAAAACGTATTACCAGTTTTTAAAACTGGAAAGCGATCAAGAAAAGAAATCCAATTTTATAAGAGTTTCTTAAAATGCTTAAGTTTTCTAAAGAGTGGCCTTTAAAAATCCTGAAAAATACATACCTATAAGCACATTGTACTTATAGTCGAGATAAATCCCCAAAAGGTTCAAACACTCTTTGTAAAACACATATTCCTTACACCTGAACCTATATTGGTTTTAACGTAGATCACGGAAAATATTTATTTTACGGAAAGCGATACATTCTTACTAAAGTATTCGACCTGAGTAAACAGCTTGTGCGTTCGTAGCAGGCTTCATTATATCTTATAATGCCCAAAAAAATCGACACACTTAAAGATGGTTGCATCATTATATTATATTGCTAATTAATTAATGAATATTTCATAATATCATAAATACCTAATTATTCTTTCCACCTGTAGAATTATTATTCTACAAAAATAAACTATTTTTAGAAGAATTTTAATTTAACTAAGAAAACTGCCATTTTTTATAACACTAACTACAAAATTCTTTCTTAATGATACCCAAAAATCTTATCCGGCATTTTTCCGAAACTCGAAAGATAAAGCGTTACCCAACCGACGCTGGCAGTCGGCGTCTTTACGCCTAATTACTGGTTAATTTTACGGCGTCGAAGTATTATTTCAAGTCAGCCCGCCATCGCATTTGTCTAAACAAGAGCGTTTAGGAAATGACGCCATTTATCTTGAAAGTACAAAAATATACATTAGGGCATTTGTCTTCATTTGCCTTTCGTAGGAAGGAAAATGAGGCGTTTAATACACCAAATACTAAAAAGTGTTTTAATTTACGGGGAGATCCAAAAATTTTATAGACAGTAATTATAAAAAAATGACTCCCATCATTGAAAACGATAAAAATATGATTTGAATGTAAGACTGCCAATAGAATAGAATTTATTTCCTTCGAAGACCAAATACATAGTACTTACAGTATAGATGACGTCAAAACAGTTTTTTGGACGGTCATTTACTTTGGTTAAAAGTGATTTTTCCAGGGCATGTGTTCGAGGAGTAAAAGCCATGAACATAGTTTTTGTAGTAATCAAAAATAGTCTGTTCAGTGTGAACCAATTTGCAAATCTTTTTACCATATTTTATGTTTTTACGTGTAATAAATCAATATTTTTTGCGATTGATAGATAACTGTTATCGTCCGCAAACATAGATTTTTATCGTCATTGGTATCTCGCAAATCATTAACAAAAGAAAGGAACAAACAGTAAACCACCTAAAATGAACCCCTGCGGTATTCCTTATTCAATTTTTTGACTACTGGTGGTTTATCACCACTATCTATGATCTGTTACTAATAGATGATGTTATCTCCTGAAAAAGCTTACCCCTTAATCCGTAGCTTTCAATTTTCAAAAGCAAAAGTTCGTGATCCACAAGATGAAAAGCCTTGCTCAGGCCCATAAATACTCCCAAACATTTTTTTCTTTTTCATTTAGATGGTTATATAAACCCTTCAGAAATTGCAGAACCGCTGTCTCAGTCGATATTTTCTTTTGAAATCGATGCTGGCGCTTTGTCAATACACCATATTTGATCAGAAAAGTCACAATCCCAAACCTCCTATTTCTTTAATGTTATCTTATTAAGCATTAAAAATAAGGGTAACTTTAGTTAAGGCTTTTAAGTTTCGTTATTGCGAAACGCGACGAAAGAAAACAATCGAGCGCTACAGAAATGTCACTATTTATTGACATTTGACAATTAGTAATAAAAATCATACCAGAGCGATTAAACTATACGCACGAAGATTATTTATCTTTGTTTATTATCTATGGGGAATGTCACAAAGTTTTATCACGAACATACCAGACGTTTGCTGATAGATGCCCATTTTTGTATTGTAAAAACAGCATACGGCTTTTAAGTTTTGTTATAAGTTGGCCATGACGGAGGAACGCGACTAACGAAAAAATGGAGCACTACAGAAATGTCACTATTTCTTGTCATTTGACAATTAGTAATAAAAATCATGTCGGAGCAATTAAATTATACGCACGAAGATTTTTTAAATTTGTTTATTATCTATGGGAAATGTAACAAAGTTTTATCAATAACATGCCAGACATTTGCATGGATATTGAGATAAACAGAAACCGTTATGCAACGGTGTTAAACGAATATTAAAAATTTCAAAAGTGTTGGCACTGTTAAGGCAAAAATGCATAAAAGGAGATCATAAAAATGTTGAAATTGCAATTCTGGAATATTTTTCGGTATAACCTATAACATCTTTAAGACATCTGGCTTTACAAACAGGAATGTCAATGAGCTTAATACATAGAATTCTGTTGAAATACAACTTCCACCCTTATTTAATAGTTCGGGTTCAACAGCTAAGAGATACTAATTTGCCGAAAAGAGTACAATTTTGTGAATTTGTATTAACAATGGTAGAAGACGACCCTGGATTTTTGGACAACATTTTTGGAGTGATTTAAATCCTCATACAGTAAGATTGCGGAATTTTCAAGAAACACGGCAATTTAACGTATTTTGTACAGTAAGAAATGATAGAATAGTAAAACGAAATTTTTATGAAAAAAACTTAAACGGTAACTCATTAATAATGCAAAGCAAATTATGTCTCCATTTTAAATTATGTATTATCAGAGTAAGATATTTAAATGTTCTAGAAGAGTTAGACAATCAATATTCAAGTAATTTACCTCTGGCTGAACATGCAATTTTTTTTTCCAACGCGATTGCGTCTAATACACATAATCGTTCCAATTACCAACTTCATATAAAAAACATTTGATGGCAAGTGGATTGCCAACAACGGACCTTTTCTGGGGCCTCCTCTTTCTCCTGATTTAACTGTCTTAGATTTTTTCATATGAGGAACGGTAAAAAACATCGTTGTATGGAAAGGGTAAGGGAAGCGCATTTTTACAATACCAAAATGTTATATTGCTAACTAGCGACCCGCCCCGGCTTCGCACGGGTGCAATGCTGATACTAAATACACTACAGAAAAACTGTGACTATTTATTTTATTTTTACAACAATTATTACATCGGCCTCCGACGCGCTATTTATAGGCACGCTGCCGCCGCCCCGGTCGGCCAGTACCGCCGCAAGCGCTACTTCCCGCAATTTTAAATCTGTAATATCTTCGAAAATATTCATTTAAATCTTGTGCTGTAAAGGACCATATAGATCTATATTAAATCAACAATGTATTTAAGCTATTTAATTGGATAAGGATTAATGCTGTATTGGTTAAAATCGCTTCAAAATTTGTCATTATTTGTCGTAAAAAGTAAATGATAAAAAAATGTTATTGTGGGATATCCATGAGAGATAGACATATACCATCGCGGAGTTTTCTGTAGACCTTTTCAATGTGTACAAATAATTAGTACATTATTTTGATAAATCTCGTAGGGTTCAGCCTGCGTTTGCAATGTAAGCGGAAAAAAATATGATAATTAACGACATCACATTAGAAACCTCAAAAATAACAGTATTTCTCCACTATTTAATGGATGTTATTATACATATAAACCTTCCTCTTGAATCACTCTATCTATTGAAAAAAACCGCATCAAAATCCGGTGCGTAGTTTTAAAGATTTAAGCATACAAAGGGACATAGGGACAGAGAAAGCGACTTTGTTTTATACTATGTAGTGATATTTCAAAAACTGCAAATTTTTGTAATAAACAACTTTTTACAAAGTCGCCCTTATTTTTAATGCTAAATAAGATTATAAAATAGAGGGTTTACGTTTAAAAAAATTGACTTTTGACGATTTTTTTTATGTTAATGAATGTTAGCTTTTGATCACTCTCTATTTATTTATTATCAAAATATCAATACAGTCCACTAAAGTAGATCGTCTTCTAGAAGGAAACCAACTCCTATTAAGGGGTTACATGGGTTTCAAATTTTCAAAAAATAATTTTTTTATTGGTCCGTTGGAAAGTACACTATTTCAGAAATATTCTCCGAAAATTGCAAGTCAATCGGGATCTAAACTTTCGGAAATAGAACTTATAGAAAGTCCGCCCATCTCAGGGTTGCTGGGTCGGTCCGCGCGCAGCAGGTATAAAGATGTACCTGTTCTTCCTTTCACTCTTGGTGTGTTTGGCAACGTACTGCAGCTACCGATTGCATGATTAGGAACCTTTAACAGATGATGTCTTGGCAGCTATCAAGCCGATCTACGATGAACTTCTGCAGCGGTGATTCACACAAAATAATAACGAAAGTTTCAATCAATTAATTTGAAAGAAACGCCGAAAATACTTCCGGCTGGCTCCAAAATAGTTCATATTGCTGCATACATAGCTGCATCTATTTTCAGTGAAGGCATGTTATGTATTTTGATGTTTTTCCACAATATGGATGTGAAAGTCGACCGGAATTACCATGAATATGTTCGGATGATAGACGAGCATCGCATTTCCTTGGCCGACAAAAAAAGGCTAGTACTCGAGAAGCCCGAATTCGACTTAGAAGAGAGCCAAAGGATGCTTTAGATATTGCAACTGATGCCGAACCTTTGCTGTATGGTCCTGGGATTGATGATTCTATGTAAGTTTAAAAAATCGGGTTTTTTCTTACAGGAAACTTTAAACGCGTTTTTCTCAAAATGCATTTTTGAAGGCGGTGGCCACGATTTCTCGAAAACAAATGTACCGATCTTCTTCAAATTTTACCTTTTTTTCTAAAAGTGATTCTCTAGGGAGTGAATGAAGGTTTTGCAAAAAAGTAAAATTTCTATTTTGGCCGAGCTTTTTGGCATCAATTTTAACGAAATTTTGATTTTTTTTTTGCAAAAATGCAATTTTTAATTTTTCGCAAAATCCTTTGTCCACTCCTTAGCTATACTCATGGACTAAGAGGAAATATTTGGTTTTTTGTTTTCAGATAAGGCTATCTCGAGTTATCATGTCCACCGTAAAGTCCCCTTTTTTTAAGCGTCTCCGAAAATTTGGTCGCACCGGTTCATTTTTCAAGATTTTTAGATGAAATTTTTACTGAAAGCAGTTCAATAGTTGCTGTTTCATCTGTAAAAAGTTTGACCACAATAAATATTTCCTTATATGAAAAAAAAAAATCGTAAAAATTCGCTTTTTTAGCCTCTGAAACCCACGTAAACCCTTAAATAATAAAAGCTTTCATGTTGGACGACTTGATATTTAGGCCCGGAAACGACATTGTGACATAAAATTTAAAATATGTCAAAAACAATTAGAATTACCCATAGAACACTAACATGAAATATGACTATAATTTTGCGTAGAATCTAAAAATGAAATAACATATAAGGTGTTCCATTTAAATTAAGCAGGAAGGCATCAACTTCCGGTGTAACCGGAAGCGCCACCATCTTGAAAATATTTTAGCCGAATTGCCCCTATTGACTTTGGTCTATATTCCGAGAAATCGGTCGCGGCAGTTCGTCGTGGTATACCCTGTATATAATTTTATTATTTGAAACCATTATTGCTAGGATTTATTCAAAAACGCCTTTTTGTCTTCTTTACCGGTATTTAAAATTGTAAATTATAGGAACATTAGTCGCGAATGCAGTTTGTATTAAAAATTTCCTTGCAATTACTTTTTCGTGAAAGGAAGTCTTCGTTCTTGCCTTGCGAGTACGGGCTTATTTTTATATTGCAAAATATTGGTAGGATGCTGCAACCTGCGTATGAGAAAAAAGTGGTTTTATTTCTTTGGAAATATCAGCTTAAATATTTAAAAATGTTGAATATAAAATTCGTAGTTCGAATTATTTTAAAATTGTCAATGTTACAATGATACCCAATTTCTTTTTATTTATAGAACTATCGTTTTAAAAATACTTAAATCGTATTGAAAGGTAATTAACTCATTATGTTATTCACTTATTTGAAGGACATATAGATTTTATTTATAATTAGTCTGAAAGTAATTAGCGAAATACGCTTAATTATATCATTCACTATGATCTGGTTTGTATTATCACAAAGCGTGAAATTTTTGTTACCGCGCCACATCGTGTGATTCACACTCGACAGACAATACTGTATGGCATCGTAATGGATATAGACAGCGCTGATTATCAAGCATAAAACCGAGGTATCAACCATTAGGGAATTATCGCTGTTTTGCTTAAAGGTAATTGCAACAGTAAACTTTGTGATTTCAGAAGAACTATTGAAATAGATACAGATTTAACCAATCTGTTAAGGATAAATAATGAACGGGAACTATCTATCAATCGTATCACTGAAGATACTTTATTATTATGTATAAGTTCTGTCCGTTCTTTTTCCTACATCAATAAAACTACACATCTAGATCTTGAAAGCAGGATTAATGATTTGTGTGTGTTTGACCTGCAAAATTGTTAATTTTACAAAATAATATAAAGTCAAAAAATCATATCGTGAACTGAACTGAATTTTCGTTCAGGTTATAGAAACAATATTAAATTCTGTTACCTCCATGCGCCAGGGGCGGATCCCGCCTCTCTCTTGGGAGGGGGGGGGTGATCTCATAAAATTACAGTGTGGCAAGCGAAAGCAAATTGTCGAAGGGGGGGAAACACCAGCAACATTCCCATTTCTAGTGTAAAAGGTAGGGTCGGGTCTATTTTTCTGAATTTGAAGCTCTTGGAGATGTGGGGGGGCGATCACAAGAAAAAACAAGTTGCCAACAGTGGAGGAGGATGCGAACAGCATACACATTCCTAGTATAAGAGGCAGAATGGAGTCTATTTTCCTGAACTCAAAGCTCTAGGGAAGGGGAGGGGCGATCGCATACACATACATTCCTATACTCTATTCAAGAACTAGAGAGAGTAATAAAATTGTTACCGAAACCTTCAACGTACCTGCTTCAGTGCCGCAGATAACTGAGAACTGCCGTAAATCTAATTATATTTAAATATTATAAGCATTTATAAATTTACTGCAACAATAAAATTTCTGATAGTTCAATTTAATTTCTGTCAGTGAGCAAAGTACATCTTACAGTGTGTCTTTAGTGATTTATTTTGTTTATGCTTGTTTTTATATATTATTTGAGATTAATGAGATACCGAAAAGATATGGTTTCCACATCTATATTTATTCCGAAATCGTTAAACCAGGACATTTTTTCCTCAACGAAAAACTTATTATGATGAATGTTTATGATGCCTTAAGATATTAATATCTAGATAATAATGTTAAAAGCTCTGTTGAGATGTGTTTCAACATGACAGGAGTTGGAAAATCTACTATGTACCGAATACTGAAGGAGAAAAAAACGACTGCAATTGTTAGTACTCAAAACCTCGTTGGAAGAAGAGACGTAAACTGCAATAAAAGGAGTTGTACATACATTTTATTATAAGAAGCAGATCCCAACCGTCGACAATATTCTAACTAAAATCAATGAAGATCGGGATTTACCTGAAATTAAAAGAACTGAGCTATGGAAATTGCTTGAACTTAATTTTTGTTGGGAAAAACCAGATAGGAAATCTGTTCTTATATATTGTCCGGAAAATGTCCGTTGGAGAAGGAATTATCTCTCTCAAGTAAAAGGTAGAGTTGCTAGAAATAATACAACTGACAAAATTAGTAATTTAACTGTACTTTTGAAAGATTTTTTAAAAATAAAGTTACTGCAGAAAATTGGGAAAAAATCCATGTAATAAAAGAAAATATGGAAACTCGATCTCATGATCGGTGCGATAGTGGAACCAGTTATAATTAATTTGAGCAAAGATAGCTTCACTGACTTTGATTACGAATTAGATACGTAATGTTTACCAGCGTAAATACAATTTATTATTTAAATTTTCTGTAACATATAAAAATTAATTACATTTGAATCCCTTTTTAGTGTTTAATTGTAATTCTGCAGATGGTTTAAGAAATAAATAAACTGAACCATTAAATATTCTAAAAATGTTTTTAATTAATAATACAATGACCGATAGCCCCAAAATTTTTTTAACATTATATGGACAAATTTATTTTTTATATGTTTAACTTTTGTATTTTTGACAATGGGTATTTTGTAAGTATTTAAATTATAACTTAGAATTTTTTGAGAGAAAGAGGCTACGTTTTAGTCTGAATGTGCCTAAAACGGTTTTTATTCCAAAATTAAAAATAATAAAAATTCAGTTGTAATTTGTGTTAGATATGTCAAAATTATTTATATTTTCTAATGTATGTGAATTATTAAGAAATCATCAGAAATAAAATAATATTATAAAAACTTTTTATTTTACGTTTATTACCGAAATGATATTCTATGCCATAAATACTTGGTGAATAAACCTCCTTTCGACGCCTATGACAAGGCTTAAAATCCTTTTTAACATCTCACACATCCAAATATGTATTGTTATCCAACCAAAATAGTCCATTATTATGGAACGGTATTTTTGATTATAAAATTTCGAACCCATTCCTATGAAAAATGTATGTGTCTAACAGATTTTGCCAAAGATACCGGACTAAAGAACACAGGTAATTTGCGAAGAAAAAAAAGGGTAAAAAATGATTTATTACTCTCTCTAGTTCTTGAATTTATAGTATAAGACGCAAAATCGGGTCTATTTTCCTGAACTCAAAGCTCTTGGGGGGGGGGGGGGTGCATGTCCGCACAGCCCAGAATTTATGTATATATATATATATATATATATATATATATATATATATATATATTTGTTTCTTACCCCATTTAGATGGGGACACCAGTTTTTAAGTCCGGGTGATTTAGCAGGAACGACTTTACAAGACAAATAGGACCACTTAGTAGGGCGTACAGTAATCTCCAAATTAATATTTTCTTCCTTATTAAAAAACTGCAATTTGCTCAGATATTATTTATATTCACTCAACGACCGTAAAGATTTTACTTAATTTTCAAGATTTTAACTTCTCCGGTGTTTGTATAGATATCTTTTGACTGTTGATATTTTAGAATCGCATCAAGAAAGTCTACAGGTTAGAATATTAATGTTTTTAGAAGAAAATGTCATGAAACCGTATTGGTAGGTGAAATTACTTGATTATCGGTTAGATGTTTAGATTGTTGATATCGTAATATACAAATTAATAAATTGTGATTCATATCTCCGTAATCGGCACAAATATAGTGGATCCCGTTTTAGACCAATTTTGTGTAAATGATTAGGAAATTTCCCGTGATACGTAGTAATCTTAATCCTATTTATAATTGATAACAACTCTTCTAGGTATACCAGTTAGTGTTGGCTAATGATTTATCGAGAGAAAAAAATACTAATCTTTCCTATATTTCCTGATATATTTTGAAAAATTTTCAAGCTAAAGCCCAGGGCAATCAAGACTTTTTTCAAATATTCTGAGGACATCAGGTACTTCTCTTTGCATTTTTTACTTTGGTCACGTTTTTAACAGTTAAAGAAGTTTTAGAGAATTCAGAATTTCTAATTCATTTTATTTATGGCGAAAATTGATTGCTGTTCAGCTAAAATAACCAGTAGTATCTTTCATTGACCTTTACAAGGTCTAACCTCAATTCTAATGGGGAAGCAATTCCTTGTTCGACCTTTGTGTGGTAAGAATATTGTACATTTTATGTTTTCGATGGTTTTGCATTTTAATTTGTACAAGAAAGTAGATACAATTTTTGCATATCCCTGAAAATTTTGATTTTAACAATACGGTAATTATTTATCTATACTATACCACTCTAAAATTAACCATCTTTTGAGAATGTGTATTTTAAGGTTTAGAATGCAAAAATCGAAACGAAATTTCTCGGAAAACTTTGATTTTTGAATTATCATTTCTAAAAATGTACCTGATTTGTATTCTTTACCATTTTTCCTTCTTTACTGTTGCATTTATCCTTTTTTTTTTGTTAAAATCATAAAAATCGTCTTTTCGTCTTGGAAACATAAAAAATTTACTGAATACCATTGATTCTAAGGCAAGATATCTGTCAAAGCAAAAAGCTTAAGTTTTTTTTTACTTATTGGCGCCATTTTACTTAAATTTGAGTTCACTTATTTGCAGTCGTAATTCCAAGAAGTGATTTATAGGAACTGTCGAATTTGAATTTAAATAAAATATCGCTAAAGACAATTCTGCTAGAAACCAAAAAAAAAAAACTAAATTTTCATCTTATTGCGATGTCTCCATACGAAGGTTGGCGATCGAAATATGTCGATAGACGAGCATTCAATTCATCTACTAAGTCATACCTCTGTTAATGGTAATGTCTTTTGAAACTAAGCGCAGTAGAGTTTGGTAATAATATATATGTCTCTTCTGTCAATTCCAGTTGATTTTAATACTTCAGTCATTTTTTCATGCTTTACGCAGTCAAACGCTTTATGGTAGTCGATGAGACATGTATATACGACGACATTCATACCTCTACACATTTACTTTAATAAGTTTAAGAAAAACTAGACTGTCCTTTGCTGTATATTATATTAAAAAAAGATTTTAACAGAGTAAGACTTTTGCCATCTTGTTTGGCTATGATCTTGGGAAACTTGACATGGATTCCATCTGTATCGATGGTATTTTCATTCTTCTGTAGCTCTATTGCATATACCACTTCGTTTTTAGTTATGTCGCGTAAGATTTTGCTTATGTTTTATCTCCGACTAGATCTGCTTGCTTTGCTATTATATATAGAGAGTCTTTACATATATTATTTCCATTGTTTCAGCTTTTCTTCTACCACTATTATGATTTCATTGTTGTTATTTTTAAAATGACCTGTTTGTTGTTTTTACTTCTATTTGAAAATTCTTTATATTAAAAAGGTCAGCTTATCAGATTTGGCTTGTAGTGTCTCTATTTTTTTGCATTCCTTTACTAGTTGGAGTTTCCTATTTTCTCTGCATTTCCGTTGTATCATTCCATTAATTTCTTTGTATTTTCCCTCTTTTGCTTTTTTCTTATATTTCCTTCTTTCATTCATCATTTTTAAGATCTTCTATGTTATCCATCCTTGTTTTTTGTTAGTTTCTATTGGTCCAATTTGTGTTTCTTAGATATCAGTTATTGTTTTTTCTATAGAACTCCATATAGATTCTACTTCAGGAAATTGTATTTCAGCAATTTAAGTTCATCTGTTTCATGAAGCTTTCGAATATTTTTTTCCTGGTACTGTGGGACAATTCTAATTTGTTGAAATCGGGGAAGCTTAAACTTTATCTATAATAACAAGATTATGCTCGTTGTTTACATCTGCACTGAGATATATCTTCATATATTTTAAATACTTCTTAAAATTTTGGTGTAGCTTACCTTATATTTTAAAACAATGATGGCATAAAAATCTATGTAATTTATAAAAAATTTTAACACTGTTTAGTATTTGTTCATTCCTTAATTTAAACACGTTAACAGTTGGTGCTTACATTGCAAAAACTGTTCGATGCTCAAATTATATTTCTGAAGTTCACTAAGTCAGCGGCCTTAAGCCGTCTAAGTTATACATCACGATAAATAACTAGACAGAGCAGTAGTGAAGCTAGCTTATTGTTTTTGGTCACCCGCATAGCTTGAGAATGCCGATCGGGTTTTATTTTTCCTTAGACAACATCCGGTATTATGTTTGCAGAATTAGAAAGGTTATTTGCTTGTAGACCGCGTTCATTACCGACGTATGTATTATGTAATCGATGTATAATTATGGTGCATTTTGTCGATTGGTATTGATTTTTAATATTGTTACGGTACATTTGACTATTGGAAGTTTAACGTTTGTCTTGTTTCTTCATTTGCATTGAATATTTTGTTAATTGAAAATCATATTCGATTTTTTCGTTTTTAATTAATATATTATGTTTTATGTTATATGTTATATGTTTGTTGATCTAATTTATCTATCTATCGTTCTATTTTAAATTTTGACAACGCAGCTTTAATATTTATTATATTAAAATTAATCAACCAATTCATGCCAAAAAAGTCATATGCCGCTCAATATGAAAAAAAAATTAACGAATTGATTTTAATTATTAATATTGCATTTCTTTTTCCAATAGAATGAAACTTCAACCTATTTTTTCACTATGTAATTTTTCAACAGGCAATAACAATAACTGGTTTATTTTCGTAAAGATGTGAATACAATTTTCTCCTCATAATTTACTAATTTCGATTAGTTTTTACTCTAATTTGCAATTTTAGATACTCATAAGCAAAATTAAAACTAGAGTTTAGGTTCGATAGTCGTCGATTGGGCTGGAAATTCAGCAAGTTATGTAACATTCAAAATTTAGTAACATTTTCATGTCGATGGGCAAGTTCTTTCTAAATAGCGCAAATTTTAAACAAACAGGTCCGTCCCTCGATATTTTATTAGCAGGGATCTAAAAAACCTGTAACTGATACATTCCTATATGTCCGTTCTTTTATTCATTTTATGCAGTTTTATAATCTTCTCACTTCCGCCTGTTTAAATAAGAATAGTCCAAAATATCTATACAGGATGTTCGGTAAGTACCTCCTAATTTCTCGGGAGTATACAGGGGAGGTTAAAATAGCCCTAATTTGTTGTAGAAAAAAAATTCCTAAAGTGCCCCTGTAACGGAGATAACAGAGCTCTAAAGGGGTACCCAGCGATTTATCTTATCGTCTATTAGTTTTGAACTGACTTGTATAATTTAATGAAATTTTAATATTTTATAGAGACCATAAAGACTTAAACTTAAACCATATTACAGTAGATCTTTTAGATAATCAGAAAAGTCAGGAACGGACTACACTCGTTTGACCTAATTTTTGACAGGTGTCATTTAATAGAGCTGAAAATTTATTTTTTAAATACTTTGGTTATTCCTCTTCAAAAATGGTAATAATTTATTTCTATAAAACTGGCGGTGTTCGAGATAAATCGGTTTTTATGTGAAACACTCAAAAGTTACTAATGCTGAACATAAACAGGTAAAAATCAGGTTGTTGTTTGTTAATACCACGTTAAAAAAGTACACGCTATATACACGTGGATTTTTATCCCGCAAGACTTCATTACTCCAACTGATTTATACAGCAACATAACCTAAATCTAAATTTTTCTAACTTTATTTTGCTCACCGATGAAGCCAGTTTTACAAGAGATGACATAATAAACTCACACAATATACATTTTTGGGCTGATGAAAACCCGCAGGCTATAATTCAAAACAACACCAAAAAGGGTTTTTTGTAACTGTGTGGGCTGGCATCATCGGAAATAATCTTATAGGTGTTTTGGAGGGAAGACTCAGTGGTGAGATTTATGTACAATTTTTGCCGCAAAATTTAAATAATTTATTGGAATAGTACCTCTTGTTAAAATAATACAAATGTGATAGATGCCTGATGGTGCTCTACCTCATTTCAACCGTATAATACGTCAACAATTAACAAACGTTTTTGTCCCTCGATGGATAGGTCGAGTTGGGCCTGTTTTATAGTCACCAAGGTCTGCAGACCTAAATCCCTTAGACTTTGACTTCTGGGAACATCTAAAAAACTAGTTTATTCTACACCAGTAAATACTAGAGAACTACCAGCGAGAATAGCACATCATTCTAACGAAGTTCGTAATAATGCCGGAATATTATTGGCAGTGCAGCGGAAAAATATTCGAAAAGTAAGAAAATATATTGAAGTAGGTGGAGCCCATATTGAACATTTGCCAAAATAACATTTAAACGTTTTCACTATTTTTGCATTTTAATTACATTGTAAATTAATTGAGCCCCGATCAATCTTTTGAAAGGGTTCTGGACTTGACAGTGTCTGAACTGGAAATCTTTCAACATAACATCTTGCCTTCGAGAGTTAGACAGCGCTTCCCCATAAATTAAAGTACATCAGCACACCCCTAGTATTTTATTTTTACCTGTTTATGTTTAGTATTAGTAACTTTTGAGTGTTTCGCATGAAAACCGATTCATCTCGAGAACCGTCAGTTTTATCATAATAAATTAAGAGTACCTTTTTGGAAGAGGAATAACCAAAGTATTTATAAAATTAGTTTTCAGCTCTGTAAAATGACACCTGTAAAAAATTAGATCCAACAAGTGTGGCTGCAAGTTCGTTCCTGACTTGATGATCTAAAACATCTACTATGGTATGCTTTAATGAGTCTTCATGGCATCTATAAAATATTAAAATTTTATTAAATTATACAAGTCGGTTCAAAACTTAAGATAAGGCAAATCGCTGGGTACCCCTTTAGGGCTCTATATCTCCGTTAAGGGGTACTTTGGGAATTTGTTTTTCTATGACAAAGTAGGGTTATTTTGACCTACTTGTATACGCCCAAGAAACTAGGAGGTACTTACCAGGCACCCTGTATTATGATGAATCAATAGCGCCGTTAACCAATAATTATTTTTTTTTCCTCAAAAATAATTAATTCAGAACATCTAGCCCTTTTTCTATTCCATATAAAAATATCATAAAAATTAGTAATACATTTATTCCCGACTTGAACGAAATTGCCTTTTTTATGGCTTTCTGTTTTTCGTCCGAAGTCATTTTTAAAGCTGTCCAATTAGAGAGTTTGTACCCATGTGCAGACCAAATTAGCTATAAAAGATTTACGATTTTATTTTTGGACCCAATTTAAATGGTCGTGGATTTTTAACGAATGGCGAAAAAAATATGGAAATAACTATTGTTTTTGTGTATGTTTAACGGGCTCAAAACAAGATTTTATGTCACAAAGTTGCAGCGAAGGTCAGAATGATGATGCAAGTTGAGAGATTTATCGCGACCGCAACGAAAATTAATTTAACAATATCTGAACGTTTGGAAATATATGTATTTTTAAAGGTTTTTGAAGTTTAATGTTTTGTAAAAGTCCTTTAAAAAGCTGTGGTTTTAAATGCTTAATAGAAAAACTCATTCACCAAACACTAAATAACAGAAAAATGTTTTTAAAATTGTCCATCTAATCAGATGGAAGCTTTTCAAGTGCCCCTACCAAACTCATTGATGTTACAGCTGTTCAGTTGACATTCGTACACTGTTGTATAAACGTTGATTTCCTAGCAAATCTCATTTCGTAATGGCTGGAAATGCTGAACAAATTTGTGCATTAAATTTTGTGATAACCTTGACTTTTTTGCTAGGACATCATTGCTATAATCGTACAGTATCATGGTTACAATCCGGAAACGAAATTTCAATATTTAGAGAGCAGTATCTTTCCAGAGTTGCAGCAATATTGAAACAAAATTAACTTGTTTTTTAGACCATGAAGGTGTTGTTCATTCTAATAGGACTTAACAGTGGACAAGGAATGTTACCTAAAAATAATTAGCGATTAAATGATAACGCACCTGCACAATTTATCTATCAGTTACTGGTGAAACACGGAATTATTCAACTTTGTCAGGCTTCCTATAGTCTTAACTTGGTTTCCGTTGATTTCTGGCTGTTCCCCAAATAAAAATCTTGGAGGCAAAAGAAATAAAAAACAATGCAACTAAGCAGTGCGGTAATTTGAAGGAGGTATCGTCGCTATTAACCATAATTAACTCTTTCTTCTATTACATCACAAGGTCGGATAGTTTCCGAACAAACCTCGTATAAAGAACGGTTAGAATGACGAAAATTTTGAGATAAAGGGAATGCGAAACAATGGAGAGCTTCGGGAAACTATATCCAAGAACTCATGAGTGAAAAAGTTTTGTGAACCTGTGGGATATATATATGTCGGCCATTTTTATACTTTATTAATGAATGAAAAAATACACAAATTTCTTTAAAGAGTTTTTTCAAAACCTACTTCTGAAGTTTTCTAAAACTTGTAGAGGCTTTCATGTTAATTTGCTGCAGTTGTTGGGCAGTACAAAATAAATTATCGATGCAACTCTTTCTGATATGACACAATATATAACAAAAATAACGAATGGGCTATTTCAAAAAAAATCATAAATTCGCTACGATTTCTGTCGCTTCGACTGGCGTTGGAATGAATGAATTTCGCCGAAAATTTTAAATTTTAGAAAGACGATCTTTATCAGGTCTTGTTGGGTAATCTGAACGTAATTATGTCACTATTTTTATTTATTTATTTCTTCTTCTTCCTGTACCCTATCCTCACTGGACGTTGACGATCATTCTGGCTCATATTACTATATTGACAGCGGCTCTAAATAATTCAGTAGATGTCTTTCCGGGCTATGAAATTCGTCGTCTTCCGGGGCCTCTCCTACCATCCATCTTGCCTTGCATAACCAATTGTAGCAGTTCGTATTTCTGGTTACGCATTATATGTCCAAAGTATGCTAACTTCCTTTCTTTAATGGTCCTCATGATTTCTCTCTCTTTTCGCATGTGCCGTTGGTTACGTGATGTGTTCAAGATATTCTCATCATACGTCGGTAACACCACATTTCAAAAACCTTAAGTCGTTTACATGCAGCCTCCGTCAATGTCCAAGATTCTACACCGTACAGCAGTATAGAGAATATGTAGCATTTTAGTAAAAGAGTTCTTAGTTGTAGATTAAGTTTTATATCACATAATAGTGTTTTCATGCGATTAAAATAGGCTCTGGCTTTCTCAATACGCATTTTAATTTCTTTTATTTGTTCCCACTTATCATTTAGTTGTGCGACCAGATATTTGATGGAGGATACTGTTTCAATAGGAGAACCTCTGACGCGAAATTGTACATTTTGGGATACGTTTTTGCTTATTATCATAACCTTTCTCTTGCCTATATTCAATCGCCTGTTGTATTTTTCACCAATCTCATCTACCCTATTTATCAATCTTTGAAGTCCTTCAGCTGTGTTTGCATATCTCAGATTATTGATCAAAACCCCATTTATAAAGATGCCTTCTTTTACCTCTTCAAGAGCTTCCCGAAAAATTGATATTTTTGTTATTCCTTTTCTTCCACCTGAACAAATGATTCTTGTTTCCAATAAAGGTTGGAAATAATTCGTAAATCTCTATCATCCAATTGATGCTCTTGTAGTGTTTCTATTAGTTTTTGATGATTTACACGGTCGAAAGCTTTTTCAAAATCAATAAAGCACGCAAATACATCGCAATTTACATCACGACTTCGCTGAATTAAAACATTTAAACTAAATAGCGCCTCTCTTGTGCTTAAGCCGTTCCTGAAGCCAAATTGCGTATCGCTAATGTCCTGTTCAAGTTTCGGATATATTTGTCCTTGTATTATTTTAAGAAGTACTTTTAGATCATGACTGATAAGACTGACGGATCTATAATCCTCACATTTTTTGGCTGTGGGCTTTTTTGGGAGAGGAATAAAGGACGAAACTAGCCAGTCATCAGGAATATTTCCTGTATCATAAACATGATTAAAAAAGTCGGTTAAGATATTTAAATGGATTGGATTAATTTCAGCAAGTCACCACAAACTCCATCTGGTACTACGGCTTTTTCTTTTTTGAGATTTCTTATGGAATTTATTACTTCTCCTTTTCTGATTGGGGAGGCCCTATTATTATTTCTTTTTCTACAAGTTCATCTCTGTTTTCGTCATTGAATAATGATTGCATATATTCTCTCCATTGTCTTCCGTAATAATCCTTCTACCCGTTTTTCTTCCTACGCCGGCAGTTTCTTCCAATTTTTTGTGTAAATTAAACAAATTATGCTGACGGTTTAACAGTTCTATTTCGTCGCACTGTTTATTCAGCCAATCTTCCATTGCTAGTTTTATTTTATTTCTAATCTCGCTGTGGACATTCTTGTATTTTGTTTGATCTTTATTATTGTATTGTCTACGTTTTTCCATAAGCTCCAAGATTTCATCTGTCATCCATTTTTGTTTGTTTCTTTTCGTGTTTATTCCAAGTTTTTATTTACCAGTTTCTTTAATTATGCTCTTGACAGCATTCCATTTCATTTCTACATCAGTCATGTTCTTTTTTATTTCATCGATCTTATTATTTAGATGTTCAGTAATATCGTTCTTGATGGACTCATTTTTTAATTTGTGTGGATATATTCGTTTGTTATTCTGTCTCCGTTTAAGTTTTTTGGGTTTTAGCTTCAGATTTCCATGCAGCAAGTTGTGGTCGGATGGAACATTTGCTCTGGGGTATGTTTACACTGATGTCAAAGCATTCCGAAATCTTTGTATAACAATATATATTTAATAATTTCGGTAAAAAATCTTACTACACTACGCCAAAATTAAGTATTTTTTCAGGACATATGTATTTTGGTATGTGGGTTAGGAAAATGGAAATGAAATTTCTCGGAAACATTTAGTTTTTGAGATATTCCTTCCTAAAATGTACCGACTTTGGAGGCTAGACTGTCGATGCTTTTTTTTCCTTTCTTTACTGTTACATTTATGCATGTTTTTTTTGCTAAAATCGGAAAATATATCACAGGTGGAAAGAATGTACTGTAAACATTGACGAAAATTTAAATTTATGGAGAGAAAAATTCAATGAAAAAAATAAACACTTTTAAGTGAGGCTATTCAAAAAAATTTTAATATGTTATGAATAATTTTCAAGTTAAAAATAGTTGGTAATCTCTAAAATGTTTACATAGTTTTGGAATTATTTGTTTAATTAGTAACCCAGTGCTAACGATCACGCACGTAAAATTAAAAAGTGACAAAAAATGATTTGGTCCCCAGCAGGAGCAAATATCCAATCTCTATTTACAATATTATGATTATCAATACTAATAATTAATATATCAAGTGGAATAAATATCTTTAAAAAGTGGAATTTGGACTTTTGAAGAATTTTATTGATGTATTTAAAAATGAAGGATATTTTTATGTTTAGATAATTTAACAGTATTTTTCTAAATAGTTTATTAGTTATAAATTATTTATGTAAATTCAAAAATCGCAAATAATTAAATTTAAAACAGTCATGCTAAATGATTTGAAAATATAGACGCATAAGAATATATTACGTAGTATATTTAATTTAAGAGTAAAATGATATGTAACGTTTTCACAAAATACCTGCTGATTTCGTTTCCAGTTGAAATTTTACCCCAAGTTATTTACTCAAAAAATTGAAAATCTTCTATCGTTTGTTTAGGATTTACCCGAAATAATTCTACATTAAAACTCTTAAAAAGTTACAAATTAAATTAAACGTAATCTCCGTTAGTTCCTTGGCTGAAATATGAAAAATTAAAAATTTGATTCCATATATTTTATTTTTACGTTAATTAAAGGGTACATTTAATCAGAAATGTTTTTGGCAATAGTGATTAAACGACCTCGAATAAGTTTTTGTATTAATATCATTCTGTAAAATGTACACATGCATTTTCAAAAATTTTTAAGACACCTGCATTTAATATATAATTAGAATGCAAAAAACTTGGCATATATATATTTCTTGGGTTTAGGTTCTATATTAATAAAAAATACAAAACAATTGACGTTTCGCCCTTTATTTAAGGCATTTTCAAAATTTTTTCTTCCTTGACATTTTGTTATTCTATTACTACATTTACATTTTAGTTATTGGCTTTGAAACATAATTATTTATTTTAACTATCTGATTTTTATCTGAGATATGTGACTTATTCCATTGTAAAAATGATGCCATATCTGGACTGTTTTCATAATAAAATTTCATGATTCAGTTTATCAAAAGCCTTTGAAAAATCTTCCCAAGATTATGATATATTCAGTATATATTATCATATTTGTTACTATTTATCTTTCTTTACTAAAACAATGTTGGCGTGTTATAATCAGGTTTTGAAAGGCAGTATCAAAAAAGTCAGTTATTTTTGACTTGATAATTTTTGGTATAACTGAGATTTTAGTTATTGGCTAACAATGGAGTTTTAGATCTATGTATTTTATTTGTATTTGTAACTTTAGTAATTCAAAATAATGAGGTGTTAACGTATTGAATGAATACTTTAACTTTAAAAATATTTATGGATTATGCTCGTGGAAAGAAGGCTTCAAAAATAATTATTTTTAAAAAATCGACTTAATTATAAACGTATTGTAATTATACGTAACCTCCGTTACTAGCTTTTTTTAGAACATTTGTAAAACATATGTAGTTGATAGAGTAATATTTGGTTAATGGTATAGCAGCATGAAAATTAAGTTTAATTTACTATGGAAAATCACGAAAATCACTACATCAGATTAACGGATGTTGAACATTCTCTTAATAACGAAACCTGAAATTTATATTCGGAACATTTGAAAAATTATTATTAAAGAAACATTTCATTTAAATATCAAATAATTTCATTTTACTAAATATACAATAAGTTCCATAAAAACGTGTTGCTTCAGATTTGAATATCATACTTATTTGGGCCTATTTACTTGGTACGTCCAACACTCCGCCTTGTGTATTGACTTCAATTGCTTGATATTGGACATATTTATAACGAGTGCCAAATATAAAATATTCGAAACAGTTTTTCTGTATATACACGAAAAGGGCCCAAAAATAACTTATCTTGCCGTCGCATAATTGTGAAAAAGACTGTATATCTTACAGAAGTGGAAAAATGTCGATGATCTTCCAGATCGTGGTTTAAAACGTGTGATTATAAAAAATCAAGATAAGGTAATTATTTAAGTGTTATATAAAAAAATTAAAATTGTTTGAGTTGAAGAATGAAAGCATTTTAACGATACTAATCCTACTATATCTACAAAGATACAGTATAACTATACAATTCATTAAAAAAAAAAAAGTCTAAAATTGATAGATTTCTTAAAATTCGCCTATAGTTACCATACTTGTCAAACGCAATTTGGCAACATGTATTTGACTGTGACGCATTGTTGTTGACTGTCGAAATGTAAACAAGCTTTGTCCATTGATAAAATGTCGTTATATACACATTTGTTTTTTATATTAGATGTGTTATTATAAAATCTAATAAATCAAAAACCAACTTTGGATATATTAAATTAATATTCTATACTGCTCAACAATTATTCAAATGCTGTCTTTTGGGTAATAAACTGTTTTGCTTTGCGGTAAAGGAAATGAAATGACAATAAATTTGTTGTTTAAGACCGGACATAGTTTACGACATCCCTTAATAAGTATGTTATTTTTTTTACCTTAAACACATTTTCGTTTGTCATATGAATTGGCGTGAGAGGATTTGATAAATTACAGTTTTTAAGAATATCTAAATACCGTTTTGTTAAGCTGCGCATTTTTGTATTTTTTTCGCTCGTAAGGATATTATAAGGGGTCACCTGTCTTGCTTTCTCAAATATTTTTCTAATTCGGGAGGAAGGACATTTTAGTGCTTCTAAATAGGCGCATGCCTTCTCCGTCACTGATTGATATTCAATTTTAATATTTCAGTGCTTTCTTGGTATAAGATTTCTGAAAACCTCTTTTTAATTATATTATTACGATTAGAGATTGATTGAATGATATAGCAGACTGGGGTTGAGATGTCCTTACAACTGCAGCTTAATGACTTATTGTGTCGCTTGTAATTTCTCTTCTATGTGAAGAGGTTGGTTGTCTTAATCAGATTTAGCAGCTTTTCGGATCGATCCTTGAAGTTTTCAGTATTTTAGAGCTGCGCATTCGAAGATGATGTGTGAGGCTGTTTTGTTCTCTTTGTCACATTGTTTACATGTTGTGTCTTCATTATAAATGTCCATTCTGTGTAGATATTTCCTTAAGCTGCACTATCCGAGTATTAGTCCTCTCACCAGTCTAATTTGTTATCTGCTTAAATATAGGATTTCGCGGCTTAATTTGCTCTACGGTTTGTTCAGCAATAGTAAGCTGTGGTTTGGTGTTGATGATTCATCCACCATGACCACCACCCATGAATAAGCTGCCTTAATAATGCCAAGTGCTGGTTCCAGTCCAATAAATGTTGTAGCATATCCTTGTCTTGCAAGTTGGTGCGCTTTTTCATCGTGTCCTGGTATCCACGCAAGAGTACGCTTGTAATCTTTTGCCACAGAGATAAGATATTGAAGACAATGTCAGACTTGTGATGTTATCTGATGACTTACAAGCATTTTCAACGCTACCTGACTGTCTGAGACTGCCCCTGTAACCACCAGCGAGCTTTATGTAGAAAACTCTTGATTTTGTACGGTATATTTCTTCAACCAAAAGTAGACCTTCTTACTTGTGTGGCGAAATTTTAAGCGTACAAACTAAAAAATAGGTTCAAAGTTACGATTTGGATATTTCACACATAATTGAAGTTTAAAAAGTTGGCAGTAATTTTAACATTGGACCGATTTCATCAAAATCATGCACTGAAAATAGTCAAAAAAATAAAATGGTTTTTCCGTTAAATATATTATTCTAGAATCCAAAAAAGTGTACACGTATTTTGCCGTTTTGCGAAAAAATCATTTTCACGGAAGTTATCGAGATTTTAAAATCGAGCTTGGAGCTGTACAAAAAGATTTCTTGTAGAAAACACTGATGAAGACTAAGCAATAAGGTCGAAACGTTTGTAATAAAAAACAATAAACCATCTATGAGGAAATAAATAAATTTTTATTCCACTGCCGAACCGAATGCCCAAGAAAAGAGAAAGAAGTATATATATATATATATATATATATATATATATATATATATATATATATATATATATATATATACGGAGGTTGCTACAGTTACCAACAACGACAAATCTCTTTACTTGGACCACCTTAAAACCGGGCGTACAATAAACCCACAAAGCTACCTTCTCTACTTAAGTAAGATTCAAAATAATCGATTAAACCCATAGAGATTTGTTTCGTGGCATATACATCGTAGGAATATATAAACAAGAATGACCCAACCGACTAAACCAGTGAACCTGTGAATCAACAACTAAAAAAAGTGTTAGCTAAAAACTTAAAATCAAAACTTAATAAAAATGTGATTTTTAAAGTGTCAATTTTCATTTGAAATAAATATATATTAAAATAGTACTCTGAAAAGATAAAGTAGTCGAATCCGTCTCTGTTACGTACAAGTCTGAGTTTTCCTTATGGATATTTGGAAGCCCGGTTTGATGGCCTGCGTTTGTTAATGTCTAAACAAAAGATCTGTTTACGTTTAAACACGTTCTCCCATAATTAAAAATCATACAGTGCCACTACGTTAGACAATAGTTGGTACTTAGGTATTAGAATGATCCCAGACACATAAATAAAAGACACTAACCAAAAAATAACGTAAGCAGGTAAATACCTTTTATGCCTTTTACATTTACATAACATAATAGGCTTTGTGGTTTGTTTAAGAAAGGAAGGAGGAACGTCATAATTTAAGAAAATTTATGAATAGTCAATTGTATATTTTTTCAAGAACAGCTATTAGGTAGTGGTTTGAGTATGGTGACCAGTGATTAATTGCGTGTTTCCAATTCTGAATCACTGACTTTGCTACTAGCAACTTTTCGACCTAGTGTGGTAATCGTATAAAACGATATGGAAGGAAAATACAATATTAACATAACAGAAAAAGGGGAAGGCAGCACAGAGAATACTTGTTAATGAGTTTTTGTTAAGTAAATCTAGCAGTCGCGTTGTAAAAGTATATATATATATATATATATATATATATATATAAAGATACCGGTGGATCCCACTGATGAGTCCACCACCGGTATCGGGACGAAACATCCATACATTTTCGGTGGTCGAAAATTAGCTCGCTAGTCATATGCCCTTTCCATCAGGAGCATGACTATTTGCGACAATATATATATATATATATATATATATATATATATATATATATATATATATATATATATATATATAATTATGCGGCTTTTACGGATTCCTCCGTGTGAGATGCAATAGTAGTGGATATATCCACATTATGCCGTTGTAGTGCTGAAATCACATTGAGTAAACATACAACTACTATATGCAACTCCGTGAATGACTGAAGTAAAATGCAAACAGTAAATGCAAACTTCGTTCCAACCATATCCTTTCTGTGTTAGAGGTTGCAGTTTGAACAAATTGCTAAGGAACACAATTTATCCTATTCCACCACCATCGAGATGATGGCCTACCTGTACCATCATACCGAGAAGAAAGTCAAAACTTCTAGTCTAGTAGAGACGAAACATGTACCTCTGCCGTATCACTGTGGCGGGGAGGGTAAGTTTTGACTTTCTTCTCGGAATGGTGGTAGAGGTAGGCCATCATCTCGATGGTGGTGGAATAGCAACGCAGTTTGCATTTACTGTTCGCATTTTATTTCATATATATATATATATATATATATATATATATATATATATATATATATATATATATGAAATAAAATGCGAACAGTAAATGCAAACTGCGTTGCTATTCCACCACCATCGAGATGATGGCCTACCTCTACCACCATTCCGAGAAGAAAGTCAAAACTTACCCTCCCCGCCACAGTGATACGGCAGAGGTACATGTTTCGTCTCTACTAGACTAGAAGTTTTGACTTTCTTCTCGGTATGATGGTACAGGTAGGCCATCATCTCGATGGTGGTGGAATAGGATAAATTGTGTTCCTTAGCAATTTGTTCAAACTGCAACCTCTAACACAGAAAGGATATGGTTGGAACGAAGTTTGCATTTACTGTTTGCATTTTACTTCAGTCATTCACGGAGTTGCATATAGTAGTTGTATGTTTACTCAATGTGATTTCAGCACTACAACGGCATAATGTGGATATATCCACTACTATTGCATCTCACACGGAGGAATCCGTAAAAGCCGCATAATTATATATATATATATATATATATATATATATATATATATATATATATATATATATATATATATATTGTCGCAAATAGTCATGCTCCTGATGGAAAGGGCATATGACTAGCGAGCTAATTTTCGACCACCGAAAATGTATGGATGTTTCGTCCCGATACCGGTGGTGGACTCATCAGTGGGATCCACCGGTATCTTTATATATATATATATATATATATATATATACTTTTACAACGCGACTGCTAGATTTCCTTAACAAAAACTCATTAACAAGTATTCTCTGTGCTGCCTTCCCCTTTTTCTGTTATGTTAATATTGTATTTTCCTTCCATATCGTTTTATACGATTACCACACTAGGTCGAAAAGTTGCTAGTAGCAAAGTCAGTGATTCAGAATTGGAAACACGCAATTAATCACTGGTCACCATACTCAAACCACTACCTAATAGCTGTTCTTGAAAAAATATACAATTGACTATTCATAAATTTTCTTAAATTATGACGTTCCTCCTTCCTTTCTTAAACAAACCACAAAGCCTATTATGTTATGTAAATGTAAAAGGCATAAAAGGTATTTACCTGCTTACGTTATTTTTTGGTTAGTGTCTTTTATTTATGTGTCTGGGATCATTCTAATACCTAAGTACCAACTATTGTCTAACGTAGTGGCACTGTATGATTTTTAATTATGGGAGAACGTGTTTAAACGTAAACAGATCTTTTGTTTAGACATTAACAAACGCAGGCCATCAAACCGGGCTTCCAAATATCCATAAGGAAAACTCAGACTTGTACGTAACAGAGACGGATTCGACTACTTTATCTTTTCAGAGTACTATTTTAATATATATTTATTTCAAATGAAAATTGACACTTTAAAAATCACATTTTTATTAAGTTTTGATTTTAAGTTTTTAGCTAACACTTTTTTTAGTTGTTGATTCACAGGTTCACTGGTTTAGTCGGTTGGGTCATTCTTGTTTATATATTCCTACGATGTATATGCCACGAAACAAATCTCTATGGGTTTAATCGATTATTTTGAATCTTACTTAAGTAGAGAAGGTAGCTTTGTGGGTTTATTGTACGCCCGGTTTTAAGGTGGTCCAAGTAAAGAGATTTGTCGTTGTTGGTAACTGTAGCAACCTCCGTATTCGATTTTTTCTTTGTCATATTTCTTAAGGGTAAATCTCGATCATGAAATACATTTTTCAATATGTGAATGCGGGATACTCAATTATAATGTGAGATGCTGTTTCTTCGCCTTCTGTAGCTTTCCAGGGTAAGCATATAGTTCCTCAGGAGGCAGCAAGGTCCAATTAGGAGATCTGTCACTCTTCTAATTTGTTTTCTGTTTAAACTTGGTGTTTCAATATTTAATGCTCTGGATGGAGCAGTCTGCATTGTTTTATTTTGT
The DNA here is from genome assembly GCA_034092305.1 of Diaprepes abbreviatus. Taxonomy (NCBI): domain Eukaryota; kingdom Metazoa; phylum Arthropoda; class Insecta; order Coleoptera; family Curculionidae; genus Diaprepes; species Diaprepes abbreviatus. The sequence continues at coordinate 10,637,542 of JASJET010000129.1, forward strand.
TTTTATCTCAGAATGTGTGACCCGTACGATCGATGTTGCGTTTCAGTACACTCAAATAGACAACCACGATTTTTGGTTGGGGTTGGGGTTCTCACACGTGGCAGCAGGATCTCTTCTAACCAGGTAGTCCAATATCTTATTCCCTTTCATCCACCTGTGATCCGACACCCACTTAAGTATTGCCTTTTGTCGTTACACAAGTAGAGGAGGCACTGGAGGTAGTTCCGGACTCGCTTAGAGTTAATTCGGTGATCAGTTAACATTTTTATTGTCGCCTAGGATTCAAAAATATTGTATTACTCCTGCGTTTGAATTTCCTTTTCATATATTTCTGCAAGTAAATCTCAATAGCGTAAATTTTCGCTCAGATGATCATTCAGTGGAATTTAAAACTATTGAGATCTGTTTGCAGGAAAACCTGAGAAGGTGATACAAACGCAGGATTTCCCAAAGAAAAAGATGTTAAACCCGGGTGTCGCGCCATCTACTCTTGCACCTACTCTCCTGTTTAGTTTCTCTTAGATATAGGTATTTGTGATCATAGCATCACTGCTCATTTCATGCAACAAGTTTGTGATGATTTTCGTTATTGTGACTTGTTCAAATTCACGAACGCTGTTTTTGTTAGAATTCGTATGTCACCAAAATCATTGTATGGGAATAATCCAATAGAAAATTATTAATAGTTTTGAATATGTTAGATTTAAATCTTAAATTAGCAAATTAGACATAGTCTAAACTTGAATCCTTCACAACTCGATTTACTGAATGGTTTATAATATTAACCCCGTAAAATATCGTCAATTTATATTATGACATTTTCAAACAAATGACATTATAAAATTAAAAATAAAATTCTTTCCGAGTAGTCAGTACAGTGGCTATTTTGCAAAATTAAAATAATTTTCCATTTTTTCTTCTCAATTATAGTTATTTTGATTCTAAAAAATGGGAATGTAATAAAACTTCAAGAGTTTGACAAACAATGCCCCAATAATTCCTGAAGGTTTTAAAGGGCTAATAAACTCTTAATTTTATAGTTTGTGACATCGTTTCTAACGCAGCATTCTGATCCGATCGGCCGATCGAATTCAGTGTTATTCACTTGAGATTCACATAATAAATAGTTCTAAGTGAAGTTTATATAGGATGCATTATTTCAACGGATAATAAAAAAATGTTGGATTCAGTAGAAATAAACTTCAGTCATAAAAGTTTATTAGGATTTATAGTGGATATATCTGCATCGGATTAGTTTGTTTGGATCAAAAAGCTGCTTTAGTGTGTTGTATTTGTCTCTGTTTTAATTTAATTAACCTTCCCAACTGACCATATCGAACTTGCTTTTTGCCACGATTTTTTCTAATACGACCCAGAATTATCTTACAATTGTACATTTATTTACTGGTAATTACCGTGCTTTCTAAATTCTTGTCAGTGACTTCTTTTTTCCGAATATTTTGTACTTCAAGGCTCGCTAAAACGTATCCAACTCGACAGGTCTTCATAAAATAAATTTACAATACAAATACTATAAGAATTAAATTATTCATCTGACATTGTAATTCCATTGTAGAATAAATTCGGTTAAATAAATTATTGGTTTCAATTAAACCAAAATAGTTGATGTAATTTGATAAATATTCAATAAAACAGAACCAATTTGCTGTATAATTTGTAGTCTAGGTCTAGCGAAGGCAGTCCGTCCCTGATGCGAAGCTGTGTGGTCCCAATGTAAATATTTACAATGGCTATATTCGACACTAATTGTGTAAACCACTCACGTTTGGTCAAAAATTTTATGGCTGCTCCTGTATTTTTTTTGGAGGAAATTTGGTTAAGCCTATTTGCTGGGTCGTCATTTGTTTTTTATTCTGTTTAATTTGTTGGTTAGTAAAAATGGGTTGGGTCTGGTAGGTTTATAAAAATACCATAAAGTTTTAGCTGGCGTTAGAAAATATTAAGAAGTCTCAAAACTCTCTTAACTGTGACCGGTATAAAGTTAGACCATGTTAATGAATTAAGGGGTTAAAATCTACTATAATTTCAGTTGTAAATATAGTGATTAGAATTTTTTGGACAGAAAACGGGACGGGTGGACTGGGCAAGAAAGTATTGCCAGGGCATTTGCTATTTTAACACAATTAATGCAAATGTATTATTTAACATAAATAAAAAACAAACACTTTAATAAGATACAAACTTTATATGGAGCATTAAATTATTATTAAGCAAATCAAAAATGGAAAAGAAATAGTTATTTTTACCAACAAATATTAAACTAATCAGTATGGGCAGTTTTTTCGTATTTTTGTGAAGAACAAATTTGCTTGAGTACATATGATGACCTTTTTCAATAAGAATAAAATTTTTATTGACGTTTACTTTTAAAATTATCATAGCTTTGAGCGCTGCTACCTGTAACTGCTGCATCTTCTCCACAGTCCATATTTTATTAATTAAACTAAAAATTCTTTCAGTTGATGCTGACCCTCAATTTTCAAAATAATTTGATGGAAAGTGGAAGCTTGGGCACGAGTAAAATAGAGCCATAGTTCTGAGCTAGAGTTTTTAAGAAACTTTTTAAGTTAGTAGGGTATTTGTTAATGCTCAAAAAGTAAAACTTTGCTTCATACATTTTTAAAACTCGTTGGACTACAGATATAAGTGCAATCCACATTATATTATTGTATTCCACTAATTTCTGATATTCTGTACTGGCTTCTATACAACAATCTTTTAACTTTTCAACTCTTACGGTGTACACTGTTAAAAATAACCTTAAATTTAATGTTCATTCTACATTAAATTTAATGATTTGGTACTTATTAGTAGTGTATGCGAGCTGAATATTAAACGCAGAAACCAAATAGTTTGGCAAGTTTAAATAATTTACAGAATATGTCCAAAGACCTGCAAAAAATTCCATTTGATATTTTTTTCAATAAATATATGGCAAGAATTTGTGAAAGTTATTTTTGGCAGTCATTTATTATCTTTACCATTAAATATGTATCTAATACATGGTTCAGTGCCCTAAATATCCAAACAATTTATTTTCTTTAACTAAAACTTAACGGCCCATAACCGCCCCACGGTTCATTGCTTTAAAAGACATGACGAAATGACACTTTTTTAAATCTTTTTATTTTTAATCGAACGTTATCTTATTCTCTTGGTTCCTACAACCGTATCTGATCTTCCCAATTACAATAAACGCTTTGAAGAACCATTTCTACGAAAGAACCATTGACTTTAAGAACCTTGATCGTAACGATAAAAAAACTATCAATATAATCGATCAACGTAAGATTTAAAAAAGGCACGGTGACAAGGTGAAAATCGATTTTGCACTCTAGTGTTGTCAGATGGTTAGTAAGACAGTTTAGATTATGTAAAATTTGTCATTAATTAATAAAAGTGAACTTGTATATCTACTATCGATCAGTTTTGACCTCTCATTTTGAGAGGCAGTAAAAAAACTACAAGGTTTAAAAATACTGTATCCTTAATAACAGCGTATTAAATTTTGTGACTTTTGATTGTCACTTTTGGTATTCATCCTAAAGGTTACCATGGAATTGTAACCATTTTTATGCTATACAATTCTAGCCAATACTCATTTTACGATTACGAGGAAAATAGTGTTTTTTTTTGTAAAGGGTCTAACGTATTAAGAGGGTCGTAACTGCCCCCTCGGTAATAAAAAAAAAACACCCGGTTGTTCTCCATCAAAAAGTACCTACACAAAAAATTTTTAGCCACTTTTATCGTCACATAACCTCAAAAGAAAATAAAACGTCTTTTTCCGTTTTTTGACGATATCTTCGGTTGTAATCATCGTAGAAACTTCTTTTTTTTTCATTTGGTAGGTTTTTTTTATTGCCTATAACAAGATATTTTTTATAAAAATTTTTGGCGCGAAATTCAAATTTTTATGGGTGTTCGAAATATTTAAATTCAATAAGATAAAAACTAGGACAATAGCAGGGCCGAAAAAAAATTGTTGTTTTTTAGACGCCAAACTATGCCCATGAATTTTTTCAGATTTTTAAAAGTGATGAAAAATAGTCAAAATCGCAAGAAAGGCATTTATTAGCATTTTTTTCGCATTTTTATCGAGTTTTGAAGCATGGAATTTTCCTATAAATCCTCAGTTATCTTAAAACTATGTATATATATATATATATATATATATATATATATATATATATATAATATATATATATATATATATATATATATATATATATATATATATATATATATATATATATATATATACACGGTGATTCAAAAATCGATCACGAAACTTAAGGGGGTGATTCTACTTGACAAAATAAGGGTAGAGCTTCATATAATTTTTTTTCAAAATGGCATTCGTTTTCGAGTTACAAGCCGTCCAAGTTCAAGTTTTTATTTTTTGTTTTTTGAATTACTCGCTTACAGGAAAACCGATTTGACTAATATTTGAAAGATAGGCTAAGTCTTCTGCGCTTCATCATTTTAGTAACAATTCACATTGATTGTTTGCCGCTAGAGGGCACTTTACCTACATTGAAAATTGTTTTTTTGTCATAATTTTTTAGTGTTGACAGCTACAGTAGTTTTTGGCATAATTTCTGAAAGACTGATGCCAGGCCTTTAAAAAAGGTGCTCTTTATTTACATCGCTAAACCCAACGGTTTAGACGTAAATCACCCTTAAAAATTAAGTGGTAAATTTACTTTTCTCATTTCATTACCACCAGCTACCAGGTAAATAGCTATCAAAGTATACTAGAGCTGTCAGTTTAACATCAAATAAATTCGCTTTTTAAACTATTTAATTTATAATCTTAAAATAACTAATAATGGCTAATCACCAATATTCAAATATCGAATATTGTGATATCCATTTTTGTTATGGAAAAGCAAATGGTAATGCAGAGTTGGCAAGAAGATATTATATGGAGAGTTATCCGGAAAGAAATATCCCTCATGCTCAAACATTTTCCAGTGTGCACAGGAGGCTTGCGGAATGTGGTTCCTTTAAAAGTTATAATGGAAATAGGGGAAGACCTAGAACTGCTGGAAACGTGCAACAAGAAGAAAGAGTGCTTGAAATTATTGAAGATAATCCAGGTATTAGTACTAGAAAAATTGGGAATGAAGTGCGGCTCTGTCAGGCTAGTTCATGGAGGATACTAAGAGAAGAACAACTCTACCCGTTTCATTCAAAAAAGGTGCAGGCTCTTTATGACGATGATCGGCCGAGACGGTTGGAAATGTGCAATCAGATCCTAGCTAAGTATGAACACGATAATCGATTAATTGGCGTCATATTATTCACTGACGAAGCTGGTTTCACTCGTGATGGCATAACAAATCTACACAACATCCACACATATGCTTACGAGAACCCAAACAATGTGGTAGAAACGAAACATCAGCGTAGATTTTCACTAAATGTGTGGGCAGGGATAATAGGAGATTACCTTATTGGTCCTCATTTCTTTGATGGCCCATTAACTGGTGACGTATACTTAGATTTTATCCAAAATCGTCTCCCATTGTATCTGGAAGATGTGCCATTGGAAGTAAGGGCCAACATGTGGATCCTCCAAGACGGAGCTCCGCCCCACTTTAGTATACGTGTCCGACAGTATTTGAATGCAACGTATCCTGAGCGATGGATAGGCCGAAGTGGACCATTGGCATGGGCAGCGAGGTCACCAGACCTTAATCCTATGGATTTTTTCTTTTGGGGTCATTTGAAACAATTGGTGTACGATATTCCAGTAATCAACGTCGAGGATCTTCGCTTCAGGATAATCGAAAAGTGCCAAATTATTAAAGAAACACCAGAAATTTTTCATCGAGTTAGGCGACATTTTTTGAAGAGTGTTAGGAAATGTATGGAAGAAAATGGGGGACATTTTGAGAATCTTTTTTAGTTTGTTTAGTACTGTTTCATTAATTTTTATCAATTAAATGTATATCGCAATAATCTATAATATGAATATTTACTGATTAGCCATTATTAGTTATTTTAAGATTATAAATTAAATAGTTTAAAAAGCGAATTTATTTGATGTTAAACTGACAGCTCTAGTATACTTTGATAGCTATTTACCTGGTAGCTGGTGGTAATGAAATGAGAAAAGTAAATTTACCACTTAATTTTTAAGGGTGATTTACGTCTAAACCGTTGGGTTTAGCGATGTAAATAAAGAGCACCTTTTTTAAAGGCCTGGCATCAGTCTTTCAGAAATTATGCCAAAAACTACTGTAGCTGTCAACACTAAAAAATTATGACAAAAAAACAATTTTCAATGTAGGTAAAGTGCCCTCTAGCGGAAACAATCAATGTGAATTGTTACTAAAATGATGAAGCGCAGAAGACTTAGCCTATCTTTCAAATATTAGTCAAATCGGTTTTCCTGTAAGCGAGTAATTCAAAAAACAAAAAATAAAAACTTGAACTTGGACGGCTTGTAACTCGAAAACGAATGACATTTTGAAAAAAAATTATATGAAGCTCTACCCTTATTTTGTCAAGTAGAATCACCCCCTTAAGTTTCGTGATCGATTCTTGAATCACCCTGTATATATATATATATATATATATATATATATATATATATATATATATATATATATATATATATACTCGTTTAATAATTATAGAAAACACAACATACTTTAATTAAACTGTTGTTTTTCTTTGTCACACATTTCTACTAATTTGTCGTAAATTTAACAGATATTTATAGCTTGCCTTAAAGCAAATTCACGCTCACCCATTCGTGGTAATTGAAGAACACATTTCCTGAATACCTGTTTACAAATCTATCAATAGTTTCGTTTGCACTCCAAAGAAGCCGTGAGAATGGTACAAAAAGCTCGAAAATGTCATTACAAAGACCCACAGGTTGCTTATAATCGTACAAAGGGTCTTATATCTTATTCTTAAACTTATTCTCCTTTAACCTGTGATCACCTTTTTTTCTTATTTCATTATTAGGGCCCTTATTCCTACACCCTTGTGTCAATACAATGTAAATCTAATTTCACATGCCTCGACTTTGCCGGGGTGTGCGTTTCCTTTTGGGGAATGGTTCAATATGAGAGCTCAATGGTGCAGGTAACGGCCCGAAATGACAAAATATTGATGAATTTGAAGGATAAAAAGTTTGGGATTGTGATTTTTTTTATTGGGATAGGCGGAGGGAGAAACGGTAAAATTTGAGTAGGGTTTGTTGAAGTTGATTTTGAATTATAAGACAGTTTTTATTGAATATAGTTAAATCATAAATAAATGAAACCTATACCGGGTGTCAACGAATCTATTAGACAAGTCATAATTTCTAGAGTATTATGTGTATCAAAATGAGAATTGGTACAGGTAAATGTTATGTGAAAAGGAGAGTTTCCGCATATTTTCCACTTTCCGGTCACTTCCGGTTTCACCGGAAATAGCCCCGGTTTTGAATATTTAAATAGAACAACCTGTATATTTTAATATCTTTGGATTTCTGAGACAATTCTAGATCAGAATGTGACATTTTAAAAACTTTTTACGTCTACGTCATTTTTTTAGAGCCACTTTTAAAATTGCATCTAGGTGGCCATGATAGGACGCAAACTAATCTAACGGCCTTAGGTGATGTCAAAAAATACAATCGCAAAGTTTTAGTGACTAGTATGAAAGACAGGAATTGGATTAAAAATTTAACAAAATTAACAAAAAACTAACAAAATAAACTAATAACTTAGACGACGCACTTAAAATATTTGAAAGTACAGTAGCTGAATTTGTTAAAAAGTTTAGTGTAGTAAATGTTCAAAGTGCATTCCTTCTTTTTCACGACACATTTCAGCTCGTTCAATTGTTTCTCTCAACACGTTTTGTAGCATTTGGGGCGTTATATTTCTAAATGCCCGTAAAATTCTTTCTCCTAATATTTCAAGAGTAGCTGGGGCTGCTCCATAGTAAACCCTTTCTTTAACATATCCCCAGACAAAGAAATCGAGCACAGTAAGATCCGGTGAGCGGGCTGGCCACCGTACCGGACCATTGATTGCAATAATTCGATTATTAAAATGCTCTATTAAATAATTAAGAACTTCTCTAGTATTGTGAGGCGGTGCTTCATCTTGTTGAAAGTAAATTCGCCGTAAAACTGCTAAAGATATATCATTGAGATGATTTTCGATTTCATTTTGAAGAAAACCTAAGTATCTAACCCCTGTTAACTGACCTTGAAACAATATTGGCCCAATTATTCTGTTTCCAACGATACCATCCCAGACATTGACGCCAAATCTTTCTTGAAAATTGCCCTCTCTCATTTCATGTTGATTTTGTTGGGCCCAGTACCGAGTATTTTGCTTATTGAACATACCATTATTTGTAAATCGGGATTCGTCGGAAAATAGAATAAAATCGATAAAATTTGGGTTAACTGTATGATTTTGAAGCAGCCAATCACAAAACACTACCCATCTATCGCCATCCTCAGTATACAAATGTTCATGTAACTGATATTTAAATGCTCGATATCCATGCTTTTTCAGTATTTTTCTTGCTGATTCATAACTTATCTGCAGTTCTTGACTAATTTTTCTTAACGAAACTGTTTTATCAACCTCAACCATAGCAAGTACGTTAATCTCGGTCTCTTCATTTATGATAAACCTCTGTTCCGCCTCTTGATTTCCTATTTGCCTAAAGCGAGTCCCGACATACGGAAAATACTGATGGGCTGGATGTTGCCGATTCGGATATCTATGAGCATACAACTCGGCAGCATTCCTTGAATTTCTATGACACTCTCCAAATATTAATAAGATATCCACTTTTTCACTTTGAGTATACATTATTTTAACGAAAATTTAAACTAAACTTAACGAAAATTAAGAAACTTTTACGTCTGTTCTTAGAGCGTATGTCAATGTCATTATCTACTTAAGTGAGTGCTTTGTTTTCCAAAGAAGACTTGATAAAAACAGTTGCAAATTATTATGCATCATGGCTGTCCATGGCGCACTTGTCATAAGTAAATAAATTATCCAGTATTTTGCTTAATAATATTTAATTTCTGTTCTTATGTCCAATCCAATCGCAAATAAATTAGTACCGTTAGATTCGTCAAAGAATGCTTTTTTCGAAAAGTAGTTGTCAAAAAGGGGTCACCATTTGAAAATTAATAGTTAGAAATGAAAATGTAATTTTGTCAACTTGTCTTATTCCTGTCTTTCATACTAGTAACTAAAACTTTGCGATTGTATTTTTTTGACATCACCTAAGGCCCTTGGATTAGTTTGCGTCCGATCATGGCCACCTAGATGCAAAAGTGACTCTAAAAAAATGAAGTAGACGTAAAACGTTTTTAAAATGTCACATTCTGATCTAGAATTGTCTCAGAAATCCAAAAATGTTAAAATATATAGGGTGTTCCATTTAAAAATTCAAAACCGGGGCCATTTCCCCTTCACATACCATTTACCTGTACCAATTCTCATTTTGATACACATAATACTCTAGAAATTATGACTTGTCTAATAGATTCGTTGACACACGGTATATTTATAATGTAGGATTATTTTACGCATTTTATGGTGTTACAAATTGTTTAACTTTAGTTTGTGTTTATTGCAGAGTATAACCAAAATGACGAGCAAGCTATCTCCATAGAAATTCATTCATAAAGTCTTTAGGTTTTTTGTTAACTTGACCGACATTGTAACGAGTGAATATCAACTATTACACTTGTTTGATAATAATATAATTATTTGATTCGTTTTAATTATTTTAAAGACAATATTTCCCTAATTATATAGAACGGAAAAAAGCACATATAACATAAATTGAAAAATTTTTAGGCGCAATAAGAATTTTAAAATTTCATCCGTCGATGGTACCGAGAGCGCGTCTTCGGCCTAAAGAGAGTCTGGGTGTCGAAAACAAGGCGCGGAACCACGCGGGTGCTGCGGCGAAGGAACCAGTCGGTCGGGACCGGTTTTAAATTAACCGGGCTGATTATTTATCGGTCGGTTGTTAGTTGTTCACGATTATGGCTGTTTTTACACGTTCGTGTGGTTTGCTTGTTGAATTTTATGGACCCGGTAAATTAATGCCCGGGCCCATGGTATAAATAATCACTAAACACGTCTTGTCAATTTTCATGGATTTGTGCACACATCTATCACACATTAGACCCGAAATTAATTATGAAATTAATAAAACCCTTTTTCGCATCATTGGAATTTAGAGCATATTCCCGAAGGTCATCGAGTGGCCCTGATGAACGTGGACTGGCTGATCCACTAAAGTGATCTAAATTTAAACCTAGTCTCATTGGATAGTTAAAATTGTAATTAACAATTCGTGGGATATAACAAAAAGTTTAATTTCCACGGCAACAAGACCAATAGGTTTTTTTTCATGTTTTCGTGAATATTATTCAAATCCTTCAGATGATATTTTTTTTCTAATTATAAAAAATGTCGACGTTTAATAACCAATCGGAATGTGCGGCCAATTTAGGATGAAAAAGCTTAATATACTTTAATATCCGTTTTCTGCAGTTGTTAATTCAACATTTTGAAGTCAAATCAAATGCTTTATGAACACTTAATTAATAGTTGTGTGTAACCGATTTATTATTATAAAATAAAACTGTTTATTAAGTATTTATTATCTTCATGTATCCTAGGTTCCGTACCAATGAACTAAATTAGGTTTAAACAATTTACGTTGTTCGGTCCATAAGTTTTTACTTAATCTACTATTTGAAGATGATTCGAGTGTTCAAGGTTTATTTGCAAGACGTTGTTGGAAAAACGGTTGACGAAACTCTGGTATATCAAAGTCCCTATTTCTGATGTATATTAAACTGCAATATACATTTTACAGTAGCTCTACAAGACCAAGACAATTTGTCGCTAGTTTGTGACACCAAAAACGATTTTTTCACTCGAGTCAATCCCTACTGCAGCATTAACCTAGAGCTATAGTAAGTAACCACACACATATCTCATAAACGAAAAGATACATTGATATGAATCACATGGAATATTTTGCTGCTTTAAGATGGGATGAAAGTAGTTCCCGAAAACCACCTTCACGGATTGAAGGGTACTCCTATCCTTCCGCTAATAATTAAAAATAATAAAATCGTATCACCTCTACTTTTTATTACATATATTTCTACATTTCCTAACGTCTTTAAATTCTGTAAATAACACTACTATGCTGATGATGTATAACTGTATTTGTTCTTTTACCCTGATGAATATCCACAAACAGTTTCCGTTATAAATTTTGATTTGTATAATTTGGTTCAGTTTCCTAGCGGTCATTCTTTAAAATTAAATCCACAAAAAACAATAGGTGTTTTATTTGGTAAGAAGAGTGTGCTTGTAAAGGTGAATAATGTTAACATGACCTTTAAAAATACAAGTATTCACCTAGATCAAGATCTAAGATTTTTTTACCATATCATAAAGTAGTTAAAAAAGCTTATATAACCTAAAACTTATTTTCTAAATAGAAAACTTAAGGCTTTGCTTTGCGACAGCTTGGTTCTCTCGCATCTGAATTACTGTGGTACTGCCTACCGCCCATGTCTGTCTGCCTTGGACACTAAACGAATACAAAAACTACAAAGTTCTTGTTTATGATTTATGGGATACAAAAATTCGAACATATTACTTATAAATTTTAAAAAATCGGTTGGTTGGACATGCAACAAAGGCGACAATTGCACTCCACTTGTCAGTTTTTCTCTATAATTAATCCAAAAACACCCATTTATTTGTTTAATAAAGTCAGGTTTCGATGCGGTTTAAGAAAAGGCTTACCATTCCCTCTCATTCACTGGCGTTTTTAAAGAGGTCGTTTTCGTATAATGTTGCCAAATATTTGAATGTCTATGCCATTGATTTTTTGGGTGTATCAGTGTCGAGATGGAGATTTAGGACCATGGCTTTGGGGAGCATCCTGGGTAATCGAGTGAATTTTGTATTTTCTTTGGGTAAGTCTCTGAACTTCTGTTTCATTCTTCCATTAAAAATTGTATTTTGACATTTAGCTGTATTCAAATTAATATAAGTTACATATTGTTTTTTTTTTAGCTTTTATTTCGTAAAATTTCTGATCTTTTATTTATTTTCATATCCATTAGTGTAGTTCGCCTAGAAATTTTATCTGTTAGTATAATTTCTGGTCTATTATGAGCAATTGTCTGATCCGTTCCGTCTCAGTATAGCTTGAACTCGTTCTTAAGAATAGGCTTCGTATTGCTTTTGTAGTAAGACATTTTTCCTATCTGCAATAGATTTAACTTATCTACTAACTCTTGGTGAAGTATCTTAGCGGCTGATTCGTGTCTTTCCTTATACTCAATTACGGCAAACGCTTGGCATCCTCCGATTATGTCCTGGATTGTCTCTGATTGGCAGCCGTATCTACATTGGTCGTTTTCTATTGAGGGATTTTTGATGTTGAATTTTCGATCATTTTTCGTCGAAATAACCTTGCCTTGGAGAGCTAACAGAAAGCCTTCCGTTTGTGGAGACATCTGTCCTGAAATCAACCAGTAGTTCTACGCTGAGTTGTCGACATTCTCCTGATTGACCTCATTTGGATACCATCCATGAAGTGGCTTCTATAGCTAGGCTTGTAACTTCTCTTGGTCTGTTTGGTGATGAGAAGCATCATCTTGTTCCCTCAGCTGTAGCGGCGTTGAATCGTCTGCCTCACATATTGTTCATTGTAGAGTGGAACAGCTCTCTAACCTATGGAAATCAGAACGTAAGTTTATTATTTGTTGGTTAAGCTGCTTACCAATATCTACCAGTCATCTTCCTTCTTGATGTCAATTCTTTTATATTGTTTTATACTTAGATATTTGTATGTTTGTTCTGCGTCCATTACAGCTATAGTTTCACCGATCTGCATCTCAAAAGCTCCCAGTTGTATCTTTTCTTTAACGATGTTCAAAATACGGCCCTCGTCAAGTCCAAATTGCATTCCGATATCCCCAGAGAACTCCCCAATTTTAAGCATTTGCTCCAACTGTTTTCTGATAGCAGCCATGAGTTTAAGATCATCCATGTGTAGAAAATAATTCAATCTTGCTACCTCTTCGTTGTTATTTCTAACACTAAAGCCGCATTTGGTGGAGTTTAAAGAGCGCGATAGTGGATTCATTGCAAGGCATAACCACAATGGGCTTAGTGAATTACCCTGAAATATTCCCCTACGCATTGGAATTGTATTAGTTTCGATGGTGTCGCTGGACGGCATTTGGAATTCCTAAGTTCTCCAAGTTTAATTGATGCGTAATTATTATTGCTATTAAATAATAATAATTAAATTAACTTATTTCATTTGATTAAAAATAGGACAAATCTATTTTCTCTCAAACAGTAATGAGTTTAAACTGGGCTAGTTTATGTAATCGTTATGTTCAAGAAAAATTAAATTAGATTTACATTGATACAAATGACAGATAATGTTGTGAAAATTGACTCTTTTCTTCGACAAGGTTTTTAATTTAGAAAAAAAAATCTCTTGGAAAAAATAGCCGACCGAGTAATTTTATGCCAAATTCATGTTTGGTGCCTCCCAAGTAACTAAAATTTCGCGACAAAATTTAATTACTTTTTAAAACACAATGTTTTTAGAAAACGATATTTATAATATATGTTGGTAAAGGATTACTGTACCTACTTCAGACACCTTTTAAAGAGTATACCAATTTCCACTAAACCTTTTCAATTTAGTGTTCAAATCCGTTAAAATTTATTATTGTGTAGGTCAAAAAAATTTTAATTACACCACGCATAAAACGCTAATTCATCACCATTTAATCTTTCCCATTCGATTTCGAGCCTTATTTAATTTATCCTGTCAGAGTTTTTTAAACTTTTTTTTATTTATTGAACGATTATGTTCGAAAACGGTTAGGAGAAGTTAAACGTTTCGAGACCATAATAAAATCATTGTTAAAAACGATTTTACAACTGAAACAGGTAGAAACGATAGAGAAAATGAAATAAAATTAGTTTAGTGCGTCCTGTTAAGTGTTTTATTGTTTCATTAGTTAAAAAGGAATCTCTTTCAGCTCGGAAGATTGAGTTTGGTTGGAATTTTAGTACCAAATATAATATTTTACGTGGGGAGTGTTGTTTCTAATTAAGTAATTGAATTTGGTAAAGTTAAATTGAAACGTGAATTAAACTTATTACATGGTTATGTTTTGTATAACCATTTCGAGTGTTGGATATAATAGGTTTATTAGGAAAATGGTCCTTGAACATCAACTGAAGTTGTTTGAGAGTTCAGTAATACGAGGTGTGGCAGAAAAGTAATAAGACTGATTTTTTATTTATCAAAGTTTTTATTTTTTGCTTCAATGTTATCCCCTTCAAAGCAGTTCTCTTGGGCAGCTACACACCGATGGAGACGTTTTTTCCACTGTTGGTAGCAGCGCTGGAAGTCTTCAACCGGTATGGTCTTCAGCATGTCGGTTACACACTTGCATGTTTTCTAAAGTCCCGAAGCAACATCCTTTGAGGAGATTTTTCAGTTTAAGAAAAAGAAAAAAGTCACAGGGACTGATGTCAGGTGAATAGGGGGGGATGGGGAACCACAGAAATGCCTTTTGAGATCAAAAATTCTGTGATGGAGAGGGCAGTGTGTCATGAGGCGTTGTCATGATGGATCATCCATTTGTCTGCAATGCCTGGTCTGCCGCGAATCACCCTTCTTCTGAGCCTTTCAAGGGAGTCTTTATAAAAAAAACTTGGTTGACAGTTTGTCCTGGAGGATTCTTTGTGGACGATTCCCCTTCTGTCAAAAAAACAAATCAGCATTGATTTGATTTTCGATTTACTCATTCGGGCTTTCTTTGATCGAGGAGGGCTCTGAATGTACCACTCTTCACTTTACCTCTTGGTCTCTGGATCGTATTCAAAAATCCATGATTCATAACCTGTAATCACACGACTAAAGAAATCTTGCTCATTGGCGATTCTGTCAAGCAGATCAAGACACTTGTTTTTTCGATTGTCCTTCTGCTCAATTGTGGGGTTTTTCGGCACCATTTTGGCATAGACCTTTCGCATGTGCAGATGTTCAGTCAAAATTTGCTGAACGGTAAATCTGTTCAAATTTAATTGTTCACTTAACATTCTTAATGTTAAATGGCGGTCTGATCTTACAAGAGTTTTCACACGTTCGATGTTTTCGTCGGTTTTCGAGGATAAAGGCCTCCCTGAGTGTTGTTCACCTTCAACGTTTTCTCTGCCTTCCAAAAATGATTTGTGCCAGCGAAAAACTTGAGCTCGGGATAAAGAATGTTCCCCATAGGCCTGTTTTAACTTTTCAAACGTCACACTTGCCGATTCTCCAAGCTTAACACAAAATTTAATGGCATAACGCTGCTCCAAATTCCGCTTTTCCAACTTCACTAATAACAGTCGAAAAAATCACGTAGTTAGCGGAAGGCGCTGAAAATCGCACTGAGCGAGGGGAGGGTACTAATACACGTGCTCTATCAAGGACAACAGCGCAGCGTTGCCAGATCACTTGCAGTGCTGCCTCTCATTACTTTTCTGCCACACCTCGTATCCCTTTTAATATTTTCCTTAAGTTGAATTTCACTCTCTAATAAAATGGTGCTGAGAGAACCAAAACCTTCATACTCCTTCACCTGTAGCATTGACTAAATAAACACAAGACTTTCACCACTTATGGACGCCTTGGCACCTATTTTTGCTATTTTTGGCGAAAGCGCAAGATAACAATTATAATTCATTTAAATTTACAAAGCAAAGGTTCGTCGAAGTAGAAGTCGCCGACTCGTTCGAGAATATACTCGCATCACCAGCGACGTAGCGACTTTTCGCGTTACAGATTGTTGCCTGTTGATATGTTTATTTTTAAATTTAGGTATTAACAATATTTAACAATATTTTTGGGGGTTCGCGAACTACCACTTGGGAAACACTGATATTATTTTGATATACGTTCATTAATTCGGAACCTTTCATTTTTATTGATGCTGAGATATTTAAACAGAGATGGAGGTTTGCTGCGAAGATAGATCTATACTGCACATAATGAATAATATCAGTGACTTTAAAAATGTCTCAGAATAGCATCTTGGCTATAGTCTTATCTCTAGATTCCCAATTCGCGGTTGATTAGAATATACACGATGGTGCAATACTGAACCAAAACTTAATAATGTCACCTATTGTAAGAGAGTTATACTTGTATCGGAAAATAAAAGTAATATTAGAAATTAGTCACCATATAGTATTTATTATCAACTATTTAAACACAACAAATTATGAATTACAAATACGAAAATATGAAAAATTGTTGAATGACTTTTGCACCAGGCTAAATACACTTCCTAATAATTTATGCATTAGCCTTAAATTTTTTAACGACTTGTAATCGTTTTGTCATACTTTTTACAAGATTCTCACAGTAACCTGGTGAATTTTTTTCCCATTTAGTAGAGCATGTTTTAATTGTGATCTCAAATTTGCGATGGGGTTTAGGTCAGGACTTTGTGCCGGTCACTGTAATACCTGAAAGTCCTGAGAAGTAAGTTGCTTACTATTTTGTCTGTGTGTTTTGGATCATTGTCCTGCTGGAAGATAACTTCATTAATGGAATGAGACATATTATCCAAGATTTCAATCAAATTGTGTTTTAAAATATCCAGATACATTTATTTATTCATATTCCACACTATTCTGTGAATAAGATCGAGCCCATACTTCATCATACATCCTCAAAGCCTAATATTACTTTCCCCGTGCTTTATAGTCTGAACGGAATCGGTTTGACTTTATGGCTCACCTTCCCTTTTCCATTTCCATCGAGAACCATTAGTTGTGTATCGATTATTCTTTGTCTCATCTGACCAAATTACTTTCATCTAATCTCCTTCTATGCAGCCCTCGTATTTTTGACTAACTTTAATCGAGCTTTTATATTTTTATTATTTAGTAATGGCTTCTTTTCCTTTTCAATTGCTCGAAATCTATTTCTGTGAATTTTAGCTACTGGAGACGTCGATGAGGCTTCTCTAATAGCCATGAATTATATCTCTACTGTCTTTAGGGCTCAGTTTCTTTGGCTGTCATTTTACAAAACCGATTCAAATTATATTTATATTCCACAATAAATATTGCGTGTATTGAAAGTCTAGCATTATATATATATATATATATATATATATATATATATATATATATATATATATATATATATATATATATATATATATATATATATATATTCTCATTTCAAATTGCGGTGCCGTGTGATTTATTATAATTTTTGAGAACGTCGTTTCAATTTTGCACCGAAGTGTATATATAGATTTGTGCACAGAGAAAACGATAATTCTACAGACAACTGATTTTTGAAAAATCTTTTTTCAAAAACTTGTTGAAAATCTCAGGAAGCATACAGCCTTAATGTGTACCTATATGATCCACTAGATCTTTTGTTTCTATGTTTCTGCAGTGATTCCACTAGTAGTAATGATTAAAATTAAAAAGAAATACTGCAAGATATAGTTCTCCAATGACAAAAAGGAAAAATAAAAATCTAAATAGGTGTTAATACCTCTCTCTCCTTGTTATATATAGATTCCAAATGACTTGATATTTTTAGAAACAATTAGTAAATACATTAAACATTTTTTACCAATATGTCTAACAAAATTTTAATAGATAACCTCATTTTTTGTCAGTCATCTAGACAAATATTTATACACTAAGTTACAGTTATACTTATTTTGTAGGTTAATCATTTGTTTAATTTTGTTAATTTGGATCATATAACATTTTTATTATTATTGTTTTTGGCATTATTGAAATGCTTATCTTAAGGGATTGTTTGGAAATTTAAAATGAGCCATATTTTCCCTAATTTTCGACGTACAATCACGGCAATTAAAAGAAATGACATACATATCTTGTGGAGTGAAATTTTCCTCTAATTTATGTTGTTGTTTTTTTTGCATTCAAGGTTATTGTTTTACGTTTGAGACTTTCAAATTTTATCAGTATCTTTGCCATGACACATTCGAATATTATGAGTAAATATTTTACTATTCTGTAAACTTGTTTATTATGAAAGAGTAAGCTTAGACTGTCTCGGATGTCAACATAAACAGTAAAAACACAACGTTGCCAAATCACATACTAGTTACGACCAGCTAATTGAAATGAGTCGAATGGAGTTCCTTATTTATTTTTTTTTATATTTTCTCTTTTATTTTAAATTATTATTTTTTTATTAATATTTTAACTTAATTTGTCAAATACTTGATATTGCACTTTATTGATTCACGTGATAGCGAATGGATCTCCTTAAGCAAATATATTTTATATATGTTAATTTCACACATACAAACGTAAAATACATATAGAAAACAACATTACGAACTTACGCAAAGTAAGGTTCAATCCAATAGATATTTACATAGAAATTTGGTTTTGGCACATTTATCCCATCTGTTTAACATCAAATAATCTTTGGCGATATTCTTTTTAATTTCAACAGTTTCTCCTTGTGTACTGGCAGATCGCTAGGCAAGTCTTCTCTTTTCTTTTATCATATATGTAAGATGAAATAATCAGAGATAATATATAAAAGGAAAAATACTTTTTTAAAAGTAAAAATCCCATTTTAAAGCGGCTAGTCGAGTGGTTAATTCAGGTTAGTTAGAATATTTAGAAAAGTTGATTGATGTTTTTGAAATGAAAATTCCTGTTTAGAAGATCGTTAATCCAATGTTTTTTCCCTGTTAAATCCCTTTTAAGTCATATTTAACTATGCAGCTAATTTTTTAATTTAACGGGCCATTGGCTAAGTTGATGTATATTTAAATGAAGAATAATTTAACGATTCATTAAATCTTGCTTTTTAACGGATGATAGCCGTTTAATTTTAAAGGAAGCTGTACTAAATATGTACCAAAAATATATACTTTTTGTATAAAAAAGTAGACACGAAAACTTCATGAAATTAGGAACCCAAAATTTCAAATAGAATATACTCTAAATACGAGTACTTATTTCTTGTATCTTTACTTACCATTTTCTAGAGTGATTAAACTGCTACCAGTTGTAGGTGTGGCAATGCCTTTCACTGACCCCTACTTGCAACATTTTAACTTAAGTTTAGCTTACCTAAGCTAGCTTTAATATATAAGCTCTACTTAAAATTTTATTTTTTGCACCAGGAGAAAACCGAGTTTTCTTTAGTCAATAATAAACTTGGCAATGTCCAAATTTCTTCTTTTTTTCGTGAGTTCAACCTAATATTTTATTACGTCGTACCCCTATGTCTATGGTTTACCTACTTATTTCTCGTATCTTTACTTACCATTTTCTAGAGTGATTTAAACTGCTACCACTTGTAAGTGTGGCAATGCCTGATCCCTACTTGCAACATTTTTAACTGAAGTTTAGCTTACCTAAGCTAACTTTAATATATAAGCTCAACTTAAAATTTTATTTTTTGCACGAGGGGAAAATCGAGTTTTCTTAAGCCAATAATAAACTTGGCAAGGTCCAAATTTCTTCTTTTTTTTTTTCGTGAGTTCAACCTAATAGTTTATTACGTCCTACCCTTATGTCTATGGCCATACCTATTATTTAAAAAAATTACTTCAAAATTCTTATAAAATAGGGCTCCCACTTTTACTCTTGCAGAAAAGAGTAAGTTGTTCAGTACAAAAAGAGACAGTAAAGCGTATCCTTTATCACCTAGAAAAATATGGAAATTAAATAAACAATAGGATAGCAAAAAAAATATTATAAAAATTAATGTTCTTAGTAACTTGTTGTTCATTGGACTTCCACTTACTTTCCTAAAAATATAAAACCTCATCATTTCTTTTTGGTGTAATAAGGAATAATAATATCGTGTTTATTTACAAATCCATTCGCCATATATTTTTAATACTTACACATCGCTTCTTTGTTAACTGGTGTTCCATTTCATTTAATAGATTGAAAACTGTTGGTTTTCTTCAAAGAAACCGCTGGTAAAAAAGTAAATTGCCCGTAAATTATTCGCGGAAAAACTAGATCTGTGATGTCTAAAACATCTGGGTCATCTGAATGTATCATCAAAAACTTAGCCTAAATTTTGCATATCAGTCAATTTAGCCTCGTAATACTACAAGATTTAAAAAACTAGGAAAAATATCAATAAAACAATCTCAATATATAATGAGCTCTGCTGAAGCCGTCAGAATTCTTAGCTTCATATTAAGTATTTTTTGAAGAAAATTTAGATATAGTGCAATAAAATTTTTAAAAAATCTCAGCTTAAGTATAAGCCAAGCTTAAATCTAGATGGTGTCAAAGGGGGTAAAATATTGAATATAAGGGCTATTCTTTTGAGTCATTATCACTTTCACTTCTATCACTTGAAGTAATCATGATCACTGCAGCGCAATGACAAGTAAATGCATATTCAAAAGAACATGAAGTTATCAGTTTCACTTTGTTCACTTTAATCAATTGATAATTACTCAAAAGAATATAGCCATAATTTGAAGATTGAATTTTAAAAAATTTAAACTTTTGAATTTAAACCTGTCATTAAGAGCAATAATTTTTTATGTTACATAAAATACCATATTTTTACATTACATTTTAAGTAAAATTTACGATAATTTTAAATTAAAATACTAATTCTGGACCAAAGTTATCTATCTGCTTGATTGTTGAAAACTTTCTTATAATTTTTCGTTATCCTCTGTTAATTATAAAATATACTAATTAATGTGTCTTGTCATTTGTTAACATAACAAGTTTTTGTAGCAAATATATAATTTATTCCCATTCAGTGTATCGTGTTGCTGCCATTAAATATATTTGCACTTTTTGTTGCGTAGGTTCCGTCCAAGACGTGTTTCTATGATTTATTAGATACAATAGAGACTTATTTATTACATTAACTAATAATTTTTTTTTCCAAAATACCTTAACTCACCTGCGGAGTTAATCTAAATCTAAAAATACCGTTCTTCTTTAAATTTTATATTATTATTCTGAAAGTTGTCGAATGGTCCATTGCGTTGGTTTAATGTTTTTAAACATAGGTCATTATTAACAACGATAATAAATGGGGGCTTAATTACCCTTTTGTTGTTCTCATTAAATAATAATAATTTGTAAAGGAAGAAAGTAATTCTATCCGCTTTAATTACTCTCAGTGGCGATCGTGTTAGGTTTCAGTCCGAAGAGAACCTTAGGCCAAGTCCTGTCAAAACCCATAAAACGGTGAAATGAAGTTTGGATATAAATTGTTAGAGCAGGTAGAGATCCTTTGGCAACGAAGGTCACCCTAACAATGGACAGGCCAAAAAAGCACTATACACAAAACGAAATTTATGCTGGTCGTTAACTATTCAACCAACAAATAGAATTGTAAATAGACGTGTTTTTTTTTTATCTAACTGTGCAGTAAAATTTATTTGTTTTTTCAGTCTCATGGGAGTCCTTTTTCTTAAAAATTATTTACTTAAAGCCTCACTGGATGAGAATATTGTGTATTACTCTCCAGTATTTATTAAGGAAAGTTCTGTAATTAATAAAATAGCATTTAAAATGAATTGATTTTAAAAATTTTATTTATTGGTATTCATAAAGTACCGTAACATTTAAACATCTGGTACTTTTTTTCTAAGGTCGTACAATTATCAGTTCCAAGTTCCACCAAATATTAATCTGATGTCATTTCATTTACAGTAACAGGGTAGTTGGGAGTTGAAAATTGATCGAAGAATTGGTATTAAATTTTGTTTTAAAAAGTGAACTTAACTCTGTGATAATGTTTAAAATTGCTTTTTTTGATGCTTGTCAACCGTGCATACGCACTTTTGAAAGTAAAGCTTCTAAAAAACATGTACTTTTGCGTATTCGCCAATTGACTTCAATTAATGAGCAGGAAGTGAAGAAACTGAAAGAATTTGTGCTCGGTAATTATTGTATGACTACGAGAGGGAGTTGTGTGAAGAAGTTGTGATATCTATCTGTTTATATTGTTCAGTTTTGTATGATATTATGAACATAAACGCTTTGCTGTATTACTCGTTCCGAAAACCCTATATTTCTTGTAGAAGAAGCATCGCAAGATTGCTTGGGAGGTTATTTCTCATCATTTTAATGATAGATGAGAAGATAATACATAAATCTATGAATATAATGTGGAAATAAAATATTAATTATTCCACTGCAAAGTCATTGTTAAGGCATGCAAGTTAATTCGAGAACAGTTTAATATTCAAATAAATTTAGTATCTATAGAGGGGTGATGCGGAATGGAGTTTTAAGTTCATTATTGTTGAAGTGAGTAATGGACGAGTTAATAAAGGAACTTAGGAAAAGTTCCGGTAACCAGAGGGTAGGATACAGAAATCTATATGCAGTGAAGATAGAGACATCTGCATTCGCAGATGATATGGTACTAGTCGCTAAATTAAAAAAAAAATATTAGAGGCCAGTTTGAAGATATGGATTGAAGCCTGTTGACAAATACGAAGAAAACGGTGATGGCAATAATAAATATAGATATAAAGAATTCGGGCGATTCACTGAGCCTTGCAATAAACCCATTGTCACGTCATTAGAACTCTACCAGATACGGCTTTAGTATTAGAAATAACAGCGGAGTTAGTAAGATCGAATCATCTCCTATACATCGATGAGCTTTAACTGATGGTTGCTATCAAAAAACAGGTGGAGCAAATGCTCAGAATTGTGGAGGAGTTCTCCGGTATTATAGGAATGCAGTTTGGACTTGACAAGTGTCGTATTTTGAACATTATTAAAGGAAATATACAACCGGGAACATTTTAGATGCAGAACGGTGAAACTGTAGCTGCCATGGAAGCAGAACAAACGTACAAATACCTAGATATGAAATAGGCTAAACGAATTGACCATCGCACTATGAAGGCCGAATTGACAACCGAATTTGTCAGAAATTTGTTTAAGGCGCTCAACACGTACGCATGCTCTGCGCTTAGCTACTCTTTTGTAATTGTAAAATGGAGCAGGACGGATACTGAAAACCTGCAAAGGAAAATAAGAACACTCTTAACAACAGCACCCAAACACCACCCTTGGAGTGCTATTGAACATACAGTGCTGCCAAGACACCAAGGAGGAAGAGGATCGGTCTATATTGCTAAGCAGCTCGATCAACAGATAATAAACTTACGGTTTTATTTACACAGGTTAGCGGACTCTTCCACACTACATCGAGTAATATGCGAGGCAGATTCAACGCCGTTCCAGCTGAGAGAACGGGATATTGTCTCTCATCACCGAACAGACCAAGAGAAGTTACAACTCAGTGTCGAACTACTGGTTGATTTCCGGAAACGGAGGGCTTCTTGTTAGCTATCCAGGTTAATCCAACGAAGAACTATCGGAAGTTCATTATCAGAAATCCCTCAACAGAAAATGACCAGTGCAGATATGGTTGTCGAACATCAAAGACAATCTAGCACATAACTGAAGGATGCCAAGCGTTTGCCGTAACCGAGTATAAAGATAGACACAACTCCGCTAAGATACTCCACCAAATGTTAGCAGATAAGTTAAAACTATTGCAGGTAGAAAAAGTGCCTTACTACAAATACAATCCGGAGCCTATTTTTGAAAACAACGAGTTCCATTTATATTGGGACCGAACGTTTCTAACAGATCAAACAGCGTGCTCATAATAGGCAAGCCATTATATTAACAGATAACATTTCTAGGCGAACTACATTGATTGACATTGCAGTGATACCAAAAAAACCTCCTGCAGAACATCAAAGGACTGGGCCTTAGTGAGCATATGTATAAACCGATTCAAAAAGCGGTTCTTCTTGCAACTATGCAGACCGTCCGAAAGTCTGTAGGAAGTACAGAAGACCACGCCACCTCGGATCCGATAACATGGAAAGGGTCCCCACAGAGCTTCATACTTTTGGTGTCTTTGTATACCTGGTTTGAGTCAATAATCCCTTGAGGGAGTGCGAAGCCATTTGGCGTGTAAATTTGAGAGGAATAAAGGAAACAAAGTTATTACAAGTAGAAGATGAAATAAGAAACAGAATCTAAACAACTCCAAAACGTATAATGCACTAAATAGAAGTTTTCTAAATAAACAGGAAATAACCACAAACACGAAAATAGTATAAAAAACAATATATCTTCTTATTTTGACATTTGACCGAAAACCAGGTGTTGAATAAAAAACTAGAGCAAAGAATAGAAAAATGAGGAAATCAGAAATGAACTTAAAGTTGAAACGTTAAAAGTCATAATAGACAAAAATAAATTAAAATGGATTAGACAACTGATCAGAATGAGTGATAAATCACAAATCAAAATAGTATGAAAAGGAATAAAGGTAGGGAAGAATCTTAAAGGAAGACCGAGGAAAACTTGGAATAATAGCATTGCTGAATTACTAATAATTGCGGGGAAAATATGGTAACAAGCTAAGACGCTTGGTAAAAAAGAGATGAAATGGAGTGGCGCAGAAAACACTTCAACACCTACGGTTATAGGAGACTTAGATTATGTGTACCCGTTGGGTGGAAAAGCTTTGACACTTATGTGAGGGGGGGGGGGGAACTTTAAAATATAATAATATTTATTTATTTTGTGGATTAATGTATTTTTTATTTCAAAAGTTCGGATATTTTTTAAATAAGAAAATATATCCATTTTTTGAAAATTCTTCAAATATATTTTGTACTCCGCCATTTTCTAATAAATAAAATGGACATATTTTAATTTTATTTGTTAAGCCTTTTTACCTTATTCTCCCCACACGTGAATATCAATCTTTAAATGTGTTTTTCCTAACAAGGTGATTTTAAAATTCAAAACCACAACCGTACATGGGAGAACCGAAACGCGCTTAACCACAAATTCGGAATATAATTCCTGAAGATTTATTTCCAATAAGCTAAGCACCACGACTTGAAGCCGCAGCTGTCAACGACTAACATAAATTACGTCCTTAAACTTGGATCAAGTTCAAAATATGTTAAATGCGGCTTAACTTTTTTTTTGTCTCATCATGTCGGCCGAGGTGAAAATTGTTTTGTCATTTTGTTTTTGCAAATGATGAATTAATGCGAGTTCGCAACAAATAAGTTTACTTAGGGTCAAGTTCAATTTTGATTGTATGGATGTTAATTTGTTTTTACTCCGTAAGTAGAAAATACTTATTTTACGTTAAAATTGAAAAAAATTAACTTTTTTACTAGTTGAGAAACATCAGAAATAGTTAATGGATCTTTAGGAAAAATGAATTCATCAACTAATGACCTATTGAATAGATGCGAGATTTTTGTATTGTTTCTATTACGAATCCCGGATATATTTGTTGATTATTGTGTGTTGGAAAACCTTGGTCTTCTTAATAAAGCGATCAAAAATTATGTGAAATTCGCTTTTTTTGTTATTATAACTTAATATACAGGTTATTCTCAAAGTTGAGTCATTTATTTTAACAGCTTGTTGAATTCCTAAAGAGAAATCGATTTACCAAAAATCGTTTATACAGGGTTATTCACTCTATATGGCACGGAATATTGCGGTCAAAATACGTGACTTTCAGAAAGTTTTGCTTTGGGGATATGTGGGGGTCTAATATAATTACTTTTTAAAATTATTTTCATATTATACAGGATGTCGCAAAAGCTTTGAAAGTTTCAATGGTGTTTTTTTTAAACGGAACATGCATTTTTGGGTTCTCCGGTCAAAATAAGTGCCTATTTAATAAGGTTTATAGTACCTAAACTTGAAGGGTTTTTAAATAATTTGAATTTTGACAAAATCTAACCTAATTTTCATGTTTCAAATACTTAAGAAGTATTTGAGTTATGTACTCGAAATTTACAGTAAACTATAACAATAAATCATACCCCAGTTATAATAAACTTGCTATATTATACAGGGTGTCCAAAAATTAAAACTAATCAAATAAGAACTCTAAGTGGTTATAACTTGATTAATTTAAATAGAACGCTATACTTTTTAACTTACCAGAAAATGTACCTTTTAAATACCTATCGAATAGTACATGGGTGTTCTATAGTCTTCGAGTTGTCGCAAAATACGCCAAATAATCGTTTTCTGCACCAATTTGTGTTTTTTGAATAGATGTTCTAATATATCTGGTTGCCTATGGCATTTAAAAATGACAGGTAATTTTCAACCATAAGTATAATAATCAGGAATATCTTTACAAATGTTCAGAAACTCGGAACGCGATTTTATAGTCGTCCAACAGGCTATAACAGCAATAATGGTTACGAAATATTGACCATAGCACAAAACAGAAGCAAAATATTTATAGTAGTTGTTCGAAATGACCATCCAAACACTTCCATATTCTTTTTTCGAAACCGCTGCTAACTCTGGACAATATTTGCGGAGTTACAATTTCAAAAACGTCTTTTATGCGTATTTTCATATCTTATGGTGTTGTCGGGGGCGCATTGTAGACAATTCCTTTTACGTATCCCCATAAAAAGAAATCTGGTGGAGTTAAGTCCGGAGATCTCTGGGACCAATTCAGAAATCCGTCTCTCTCAATCCACCTTTTTCGAAAGTTGACGTTTAAAAATTGCCGAACCTCGCGATGATAATGAGGCGGAGCTCCGCCCAGTTGAAGCCACATAGTTGTTCTAATAACACTGGAAATTGGTGTAAAGTAAAGTCGCGAAACATCAAGCCATTTAAAGGTCCTTCAAAAAAGTAGGGTTCAATTAAGTATGGACCCAGTATTTCTCCCCACCCATTAACAGACTACCTATTCTGGTTTCTCATGACTCTGTATTCATGCAGATTTGAATCAGAATAGTAATGGAAGTTGTGTCTATTCAGGAAACCATTGTTATGAAAAGTACATTTATCACTAAACAACACGTTATCAAAAAAGTGTTAATTTTCGGCCACTTTATCTAACACCCACAAGCAGAATTTAGTTCGGTTGTCAAAATCATTTCCGTGAAGCTCTCGATAAAGCTGGATCGTATAAAGATGAAATCTGTATTTGTTAAGAATCCTTGAAACACTTGTTTGCTAATGAAATGACTTCTTTTCATTCCATTTTCTACTGTCAAACATGGTTGTTGTGGAAATTATTTACTCCATCCATTTCTTGAAAACGTGGCCTCATCGGTAGCCAAAACAAATTGTCATTTATGTTGTACTGATGACAAAATTCAACTCTTCTAGGATAATGTTCTGCAATGCTTGTTCCGGTTGATAATGGTACGAATAAAGTGGTTCTTGTAAAGTTTTCCACGTGAGCAACTTCTGCCTTCACCTGATATGGACCGAGTGCTAGTTTCTGGGTCGTTTTCGCCAATTTCTAAAATTTCTTCCTCGATCTCCATCATTTCGCGTGGAGGTCTTCCAGCGTGACCTCATCGTTATTCCTTTAAATACCCGGTGTCGTGAAGTGAAATTTTCAAGCATCTGTTGAGGCGGATGGTTTCTTAAAGGAAATTTCCCTGCGAACAGACGACATGCTGTGGCTGCATTTTATTGGCACTCCCCCCGTAAGTTAATATAGCGTCCAATAGTTAATTATTTTCATAAACATGTGCCATTTTTATTGCACAAAACATCCACAAGTGAAAAACAATATCTCACGCTACTGTACGAATTATTTAGTAGCACTGGTCATGTAACATTTACGTATAAAAAATAGGCATATCCAGTATCAGTAGTAAACAAACTTTTTACAATGCAGTGGTTCAAAATATCATGAAATAAGGTTTGTATTACAGTTTTTAGATTTTTTAAATAATTGTTAATAACTTCTTTCTTTGCCAACAACAACAAACGATTTTTGGTAAATTGGAAATAAATGACTCAACTTTGCATATTGTATTGTGTTTGCCTTTTTAAAATAAGCAGTTTTGTCATTTTTTTACCTGACAACATTTTTATTCTTGGCAGTTATTCCTAAGTTAAATTAGTTTTTGATGCAGTTTAAGGTCATCTGAAAAGCAATAAACGGATTTATTTTCCATATAATATAATTTTAGTATGCAAATCTTCATTTTTACTAGCAAAAATTTAAATAAATATAAATAAAAATTTGATTTATAGAATATCCGAAAATATTGACGCGGACCACCAATAAAGGGGCTATTAAAAAAGTACTTAAATTCTCGTATCTTTTGTTCTCGAGTTTATATCGGTTTTATATTGTTTAGAATGGTCCATCCTGGCATCCTCTTTTTTATGACTTTTGGCTAAGTTTCAACCTACATACACTTCGTCCCGTCACTTAACGCTAAACATTTTTGTCAGTCTTTTATGCATAAATGTGCGGTTTTTACTACCGTTCCTCGCTAAACATAATATTAGAGATCTCTAGCAGGAACTGTATACAAACGTTACAGCCAGATTCCCCAAAAACGATTTCGAGTTTTAAACCGGTTTTAGCTGCTATGGAAGTTAAATCTAATTTGCCGATTTTATTTTATTTATGACGTTCTTATAATGTGTATATGTGTATTAACAAACCGTGGAACAGGAAAATAAGGATAAAAAGTTCTGAACATTGTGTTTTTTCGCTTATAAAATCAAAACTATTTAGGCAATCGCGATGGTGTAAAGAGATGAATTGTAGAGAATAAAAATACCAACAAAATGTGCTCTGGATTGACTCAATCGGATTATTATTAACGAAGAATAACAGGAAAAACTGGAAAATTCAGCGTTTTTTCAAAAATTCATATCTCTGTCATTTTTTAAGCTGTGATGTTGGTCCTTTCCGAAATAATGGTAATATATATGTACTTTATGGTTGCCAAAACTAGGCGCTGTCAGTTCATTAGTTTTTTCACAATTGCTATTTGAAACTTTTAGTGCATTATCTTTCAGTGCCACTGAATGCGTCATGAATGGTCCCATTTTAATTTTGTGAAAAGATTTTGAAAGTAGTGGTATCATTCTTCAAGCCTATCTTTTTATTTTGTATCAAAAAGTCTGAAATGCGTGAAAAAAAGCTAGTAAACATGACTGCGAACGGCCGAGCGTGTGAGAGTAGCCGAGTAGTGGAACACCGCGACTGCCGAGGGGAGTCGTATGTATATACGAGGATGGTTCGATAAGTACTCGGCCTGAAACAGAGAGGGCTCTAGAAAGATTCAAATAACTGTAATATTTTGTAAGCATTAACCTTGAGATGACTCCCTGCAAAGTTTCAGATGTTTGCGTTCAATTGTTTCTTTGTGGCGATCGAGTAAACACACAAGGTTCAATATTTTGTGAAAGATGGATAAAATTGAAGTGCGAACGGTTATAAAGTACTTTGTTTTAAAGGGCTTAACTCCTACTGACATTAACAATGAGTTAAATTCTACTTTAAAGGATTCTCCTCCCTCGTCTTCGACAGTAAAAAAATGGGCTGCTGAATTTAACCGTGGTCGTACATCAATTCAAGATGATGAGCGCTCGGTACGCCCAAAAACCGCTGCAATTGACGAAACTGTCACAAAAATTCACAATGTCATCCTTCATGACCGCCGACTAAAAGTACGAGAGATAGCTGGTATAGCAAACATCTCGATAGATCGTGTCCACTACATTTTATATGATGTTCTTGGCATGAAAAAGCTTTCTGCGCGATGGGTGCCGCGTTTGTTAACAGTTGACCAAAAACGCCTTCGAATGAACACTTCGCAAGAGTGTTTAGACTTATTCGGACGCAATCCTGTTGAGTTTCTTCGACGTTTTATAACTGTAGATGAAACATGGATTCACTATTACACTCCAGAGACAAATCAACAGTCTAAACAGTGGGTGGGGGCAGGTGAAAGTGCCCCAAAAAAAGAAAAAACGGTTCCGTCTGCAGGAAAAGTCATGGTAACAGTTTTTTGGGATTCACATGGCGTGGTGTTTATAGACTACTTAGAACAAGGCAAGACCATCTACGGAGAGTAGTACGCTTCACTGTTTGTAGCATGTGATTAAGGCTAAACGTCCACATCTTTCCAAAAAAAGTGCTCTTTCATCAGGATAACGTGCCTGCACACAAATCTATGGTTATTGCTGCAAAACTCCATGACCTACGTTTCGAAGTGCTTCCACATGCGCCATATTCGCCGGATCTGGCTCCCAGTGATTACTTTCTCTTCCCAAACTTGAAAAAATGGCTCGCTAGACGAAAATTCCCTTCAAATAACGAGGTCAAAGCAGCGAAAACCGCTTATTTTGCAGAGTTGGACAAATCGCATTATACTATGGGTATTAAAATGTTAAAAAATCGTTACGTCTAAATGTATTGAAGTACAAGGGGACAATGTTGAAAAATAAATAAAAACATTTATTCAAAAATCTTTTGCTTTCTTTATCAGGCCGAGAATTTATCGAACCATCCTTGTAGTAATAGAAGCGCGCTGCAACTTGTAAATTTTAACATTTGATTTTCTCAGCAATGGAGTTTCTGTGGTAACTATATAAGTAGCTGAAAAAGAAGGTTAGCATCGCATTCGCTGTATTGGGATCCTTACGATCATTACAGAATATGATGGTTGAAAATGGAGACACATTGAAATAGACGAGCCTTAAGCAGACGGTTGATTCTCACGAAATCCTACTAAAAAAAATTAAGGATAAAAACTAAGAGATAAAGCCTTGAAATCGACAAGAGGAATAGTTGTCTTCAGGAAATTCTACAATATATACCGTAAACTGTTTTTATAGTTGCTAAATAGTTCTAATACCTCCATGCACGAATGCCGTGCGCCGAAAATAGAACGTGGCTTACCGCCCCGCTGTTGAATGTATACGATTCAGATATGGGGAACATTAAAACAAACCGTCTCCAGCTTTTATAGCTTTACTATAACTGTCTTAAATAAATAAATTTTCCAGCATATCCCAGTCTATTTTCATCGGTGTAAACTGAAGTATGTCCTATGGAATTTACGTCGAAAAAAAAACCGATTTAATAAAATATTTTTTGAGATATTAAGAGTGTGAATTGCTTTTAAAATCTAAACATGTTTCTCGAGTACCCACTTTTGTTTGTATTAGGATTAACGGCATATTTTCTGTCAAAAATCTATGTCATACAATGTTATTAATGTTATCTTGACAAGGTTTTCGAATGCGATAAAATCGAAGATTTTTCTAAGTATTATAAAAGCAAAGTAAATTGTTGGGTATTCCCGTGGAATGCGGAAAATCATTGTACATTTTTATTAAAACACTGGGAACGTCTGGAAACCTTTATAGTAGGGCACGGTAATGGTGTTAATTAGCAGGTCCCTGCAAGTTCATTAAGTATTGAGAATACAGCATTTATATAGATTATTTTAATAAATTAATTAAAAAAATAAATCGGCAGCAAGAAATACTTTTAACCGATATTTCTATATCATTTGTTCCAACCTTGAATCCTAAACAGATTTCCAACAGTTTGCAAATCGCTCTTAACGCGCTTGTTTATTATAAGATAATTGGCCTCCTGATCAATTTATGTCTATGGATGGAACAACTGATAATGTTATTTGAATTTTGTGAATTGTAACATAACTTTACTAAAATTAGTGCAGACCTGTCTAATATATTTAAATATCCCTAATAACTGTTTTATATGTGTTGTTATTCAATGGACAAACAAATCTATAACAGATTTGGTACTTTGACGAGTTATATGTTATGTTGCAATCAAAGAAACAGCAACGCATGCGCCAAATGAATAGTCTTGGATGAAACAAAAAATTGATCGTTTACTAATCGTTTATAACTCGGGTTGGAATGCATTTAAGTTACTGCACAGAATCTTGACAGTAAGAAACTGTTTCTGATGCGGGTTGGAACCAAGGAAGTTGGAAGGGGTAAAAGGAAGGAGAATACCCTAAACTAAATTTGGTTCCGCATGTAACTCTATACTCCCCTCAATGTGGCTATGCTGTACTTGCGCAGTAGGTTAAGGGACAGGACTGGATTTGAGAAACCTCTTATTTATGTTGTTATATTGAAAACTTACAATTTAAAGTTCAGTTTATAAAACGACTAAGGCAATAAACACTGCCTTAAAATAAATTTAAACATAATTCGAAATAAAATCTTATCTTATCTACAATGTTAAAAAGGATCTGACCGTAGGGATTAACTATATGTTACTCTTCCTTTATGTTATTATTAAGTAACGTGTTTTCCATGTACCTTTAAAATAATTAATTTCTGATCAAAAAAAAAAAATGAAATGAAAAAAGTGATAAAAACTACACACTATCGCAAACAAAACTTTAAAATCGTCAATCTATTAAAAAATTTTCAATATAATCTTACATATTGATGTAATACAAAAAACATAGGTACTTACCGAAAATAATGAATTTCCGGGATCGAACCACGCGATTTACAAAACAATACCATACACTGATACATTGTTATAAATTAAAGTCTATACAAATGTCTTGACAACATACACAAATATAAATTCCGAAATTTAACTAATGATACTGCACCGCACAACAAAGAAAATAAGCATTGAGGACGATGGCAAAGAACCGCATTAAACATAAAGAATACGCCGTGACGCCGATCGTGTCGTAAACCCTGCTCTGGTTTCCTGTTCTCACATTGCTAACTTCATGCAACAAATTTACTATGAAATTTCTTTTTGCGCTTGTTCCACATAGCCAGTCGATGTCAATTTATGACATTTATTTTCTGCATGGTGGAACATTTTTTTACGCATTTAGCCTATTTTTGTAGTTTTCCTATCCCTTCCAAGTTCCTTGGTTGGAACGAACCTATTGTGTTCTATATGAGACGTTTCGCGTCAACTCTCCAAGCGCGACACCTGAGCGCTAAAATATTATTTTCAACTCGTGTTTGCTAAGCTAAAATGACTAAAATTTTGGAAAACAGTTGCGGTTGGTTTGACCGCAGCATAAGAATATACTTGCACCGACTTGTTGAACCCAGGTCAGCCATTACGTGCCATTGTTTATTAGTCAGGTGTTTTGATATTTCGGGAGCTTGCATCTAGCGTCTAGTCCGTGATAATTACTATAGTCGCGTATGAATCTTGTACATAGTTTTTATCTTTATGTAGTCACAGTATGTCAGGAATAAAGCGTAAACATGTTTCTGTTCCTTTAAGTGAAAAATTAAAAGTGCTACACAGACTGGACTAGGGGGAATCTCTCTAAAAAATTGCTAAGGAACTAAATGTAGGAGTTACTACAATAAAGGACTGATGGTAGATGATGATGGTAGATGGCGAGAAAGCACTAAAAAATCGCAAAACATTAAAGTGGCCAAAGCTGGAACTGCTCAATAACGCGTTATGGTTTTGCCAAGAAATGAGGACAGAAACCCCGCAATCTGGGCCTATTATCAAAGAAAAGACGCTAATTATGCACAAGAAATTGGAAGTTGAAGATAAGTTCACAGCTAGTGAAGGTAGATATCTAGCAATATCAGGTGAAAAATCAACTAATGATGAAGCATCAAAAGAATTTTCTTTGAAATTTAAAAAAATTGTTAAAGAAAATGAATTGACACCTAACAAAATCTATATTATACACATAGATGGAACTGGCTTAAAATAAAATGTTACCGGCTAAAAAGCTTGCTGCATCAAATGAGACCGTGATGGGATCAAAAGTTGTCAAAGATAAGCTAACCATTGCTATTTGCAGTAATGCTGATGGCCAGTTTTTGTTCTTGACAAATCCAGAAAGCCAAAGGCCTTAAAGAACATTAATTTATCATCATACATCAACAGTTTATTATCGCAACCAAAAATCAGCTTGGATGGACTGTAAACTTTTTAAGACGTGGTTTGTTGACGAATTTGTGCCTGCTGTTCAAAAAAACTTAAACGACTCCACAATTTCATGTTCGCGCTGTTGTTGGATAAGACTTCATCACACCCCTATGAAGAATGTTACTTCTCTGATCCAACCGATGGATCAAGACGTAACCTAGTGCCTGAAAAGGTCTTACCGCCGAAAATACGTCAGTTGCGGTCTTTTTGAAGCCATGAATTCCGTAACCATCAAAGAAGCAATTTACTTGATAGCCGAATCCTAGGATGAAATGAAACCCGGCACTCTGGAAAAATCTTGGCGTCAACTTTGACCGCAAGTGAAACTGTGAATGACCAAGCCATAGACACGCATGGATTTGTCAACGACTTAGTCTTCATACGATGTTCAAGTAAATGACGTTGCTGAGTGGCTTAATAAATGTAATAAGGATTGTGAAACAAGTGAATAACTAAATGATGATGAGATCGTTGTCGCTGTTTCACAAGTATTTGAAGACTCCGTAAATGAGGGCCTTGATGACGAATTACCTGTCTATGTATCACATATGGAAGTCAAGAAAGCCTTAGATGTTGCTCTTCAGTACTTCGAACCTCTACATCTATGGATATCTTGTAGATTAAGAAATGGAGGAGCATTGCAGCTAAGTCTAGACTGTCATTTGCCAAACAAAAGAACATCCGACCTTGTTTGCGTTAACGACTATATCCCCAGTCCTACAGGTGACGGATTAGCGAAATTTTACTGTAGATCTTTTAGATCTATTTTATCTTCAGTTTTTCGACGGTGTAGTCAGGTGTTTTAACCTTGAAAAAATACAAAACGTGATTTATCCCGAAAACGTCATTTTCAATTTTTTTTTTGGTAGTTTTCAGAATGGACTTTTTTGTTATTTTCGACAAATAAAGCGCTAAACGTTGAACTGCTCGACAATTCCACGTAAACGCAGCACATTTAACATGCTTTCATATCAGCAGCTGCGAAGAAAAGCGTCGCCTTCACGCGGAATTACCAAGCTGTTCTTACATCAGAAACCTCTATCCCAAAACTGTTGTTCCATATTGAATTTTTTTCTTTTTAAAGAGTGTGTTTTAGTAGTTTGCATCAAAAGTTATATGCTAATGAAGTCAGTTAAACAATGCTTTAACCCCCTGGCATTAAATCTCTCGGAAATAGTTTTATGAAATCAAGTCGGAGAACTCCTTAAATAGAAGATGCTGAGAATTGCACTCCTATGAAAAGTATATGAAAACATGACATATACATATAATTTTTATTGCAGCTTTGTTTTCAGTAAAGTGGACAGACCCCTTGAAGTTTAAAATTTTAATTGATATATTCATAGTTTAGTGGTATGATAATATATACCCACTAACATGAAATTTCTACGGGCCACCCATTTTTAGTCATCGATTAATCTACCTATAAACGAATTATTTGTACTGATCAACAAGTTTTTTCAAATCACAGAGGAACGTTCACGTTGGTCTCTCTTTGACGTGGGACTCCCTCGATCCATGGGCCCCCCGTTTGCGCTTCTAAATGTGGATATAATAAGTTTTATCATGTAATATTGAAAACAAGAAATTTCATAATTTAGAACAATTCATTTTGAAAAAAAAAACAGTGTATAGAAATCATTTTGTTTCTTGGCATATTATTAATGTTATCTTGACAGGGTTCTTGAATATAAGATCGAAGATTTTTCTGGGTATTATAAAAATTAAGTGTTTTATCGGATATCCCCGTAGAATCGGAGAATCAAGATACACAAGGTATTTTCTCTTCCCAAAATAAGAAATAATATTAGCAGTTTATGGTATCCAACAAATGACTCTTTTTCGGCAGGGATGCAACGTGTAATAAAAAAAATAGTCTAATCCCTAATTGGATATGTAGTCATATATGGAGAGTTTCACGTTAACTTTCCAAGCGCGACGCCCGACCGCCAGATCATAATATTTTCACCCGCTTTTGGGAAGCTGACTTGAATCGAAAAAAATTTAGGAATAGTAATTTGCTATGTATTTTCTTTCAGCTTTTCGATATATTTTTTCCCTTAGCTTTTCGATGATGTAATAAATTTTTTTAGAATTCGGTGTTTTGATCTTAAAAAAATAGAAAACTTGTTTTATTTTTAATATGTTTTTTGGTAGTCTAGATCGAAACTGAGGTTTTTTACATCGATATAGGCACTTTCCAGAATGTCGATTTTACCCGAAATTGGCAAACATCTCAGCTTTATTTCTCTAAAATACGAAAAGCGTCTATACGAGAAAGCGCCTATATTGATATAAAAACTTCAGCTTTCGATCTAGATTATTTAAAAAAAAAAAGTCGTTTTCGAGGTATAAAACGTTTTTTTTTTAAATTTTTTTCAAGGTGTAAACACTGAACTTTCAAAAATCTGACTACACCTTCGAAAAACTGAAAAAAAAAAAAGAAAATGAAAAACCTCTATTTCGAAATTTTCTTAGGTTCATTTTAGCTTCGCACACACTATGGTTTTGCTCTAGGGCGTCTCGCTAGAAGGGTAGACGTGAAATGTCCAAAATGCAAAAACAGTAATTTTTTTTTGAAACTTATAAAATTGTAACAAAGTTTATTTTAAAAGTTTTGTGTATTGCAATGTGTCCGAACACAATATTCGGTAACTTAGTGATATTATTCCATATAAGAAAATAAGTAAGTCATCTAAAAAACATCTTGGTGAGATATCTAGTTAGAGAAAAATAAACGTAAATTTTTGTATTTTATTTTTAATTCATCTTTAATTTATATCTGTGGATCAGTTTGATATTCGACACGAAAAGTAAGTCTAACGAAAAGTCTTATTCACATGTAAAATTAATCTCCAAACTTGCCACCAGAGGACGGTTTATCTGAAAACCAATTTTATTTCACTCATATATATATATTTTTTTTATTTTAACAAATTCGATTAAAATCTGCATGCTGTTTTGAAGATAGGGAGAAATGCATCAAATAGTGTACTTCTATATAATAAAATACTGTTGAGAAAGATGTAAACTATGATTTTTAGGTAGTGTTCTTTGGCGGTAAACTAGGGAAACAGTCTTACCTGCGTATGAGAGTATTCAGTTTAATCTATTCAGAAATAAATTAAATTTGAATTCTAAACAAAAAACTGACATTAAAATGTTTTATGTATAAAGAAAACAGATTTATCGTTGACGAAGTAAGAAAGAGTAGTGCATGATTTAATGTATTTTTCACCATGTTTAAAATTATTTTGTTTCGTCTCTTTCCCTTTATTATTTTTCTATTTATTATGTCGTTTCACATGATTACTCGGTTGGAAAAACAGTCTCCGATATAAACGTGCTAAGTAATCAAATCGTCATATCTAATTAACCCAATAAAATTCCGATTTAAAAAAAAATTGATAATATACTAATTCATTCCGCCCCCTGTTAACTAACATCTTGTATATTCACTAAACATGATGAAAAACTATTCATAACACTTACACTGATGTGCTGACATGATATGTAGGGTTAACTTTTCAATAGGGGTGCAAGATACATATTTACGGTTGTTAAAAGTCATATTGTTTGGTGGTTAAACACAAAGGGCTTGAATAAATATGTTAGGTAGTTATACAAATTTGATCGGCATTAAATTGAGAAATATTCTTGGTAAATAATAAAATGTAGGGAGCTTTTTATATGGGGTAACTTAATAGTTTGAAAAAGAAATTATTAGAAAATAAAAAAAAAAAATACTAAAGTCTAATCGTAGTCGTGTGACAAGTGTTCCATAGAGTAGATTTAATCAATATACTGCCTAGTTTAATTAATCCGATAAAGTTTATAATTTCTTGGAATTTGTTGTGACACTGTTTTTTTTTCAGCCTTTAATAAATTTTACGCATTACTGAACTTCATTCGTTCATTATACAGATTTTTACCACAAATGTATTGCAATCATTTAACAAGATATGGGGGACGCTTATGAATTTTTTTATTCTTTTTCATTCAAGGTTATATTTTGAATACACTAATTTATTAGGTTTTTTTCATAGGCAATATAATAGGCTTACAAACTAATGTGCAAAATTTGAGCTATTGTTTCCAGAATTAATCAAAGTATTGGCCATCGTAAACTATGACTTTTTCACATCTTTCCTTCAAGGATTGGATTTCGCGTGAAAAGAACTGATTGTTTTTTGAAGCCGACCATCCATCAAGCCAAATTTTCACTTCTTCGTAAGAATGTAAGTGTTGTCCTGAAAGTCCTGGCAAGCAAAATTTCACAAATCTCAATTAACAATCTCTTTCCTTCAATTTATAACGGAACTCATTTTCCCTTCTTCTGAATCTTGCCCATTGCATGTAGACATTCGGAAATAGTGGATTGGGAAACATTCAGTGCTGCTGCCAATTATTTTAAGGTTTGAGTTGATTGAGTCCTCATCCAATAATTTTTGCAAATCTGCATCTTCAAACTTTTTTGGCTAGCCTAGACGTTGCTTAACTTTTACATCAAAATTGCCTCTTTTGAAGCATTTAAACCATCGTTCGCAAGTTTATTGGGTTGAAATATTTTCACCATAAGCTTCAACCAACAATCGATAACTTTCTGCAGCTGTTTTTTTTTAAATAAAAAAAGTTGATAAACTTCCCCTCAAAATGTCTTTCCCTGGTATAGAGTTCGACATTTTTCCAATGACAATTGATAACAAAGTGGCTTTTAATGGCATATTTTTACCTTTCGAAGCACCATAGATGTGTTTAGAATATACCAACAAATTGACATTATTAACCGTAACACTTATTGAAATACTGAATTAAGGGTTAGATCTGTGTTTGGTCTATTACTAAATTTTGTAGTCTAACAAAATCAGCCTTCAAACGGTCTCTAAAGAAACATAAGTGCCTGTCATACGTATTACGTTAAGGTACTGTACCAGTGTTTTTTTTCTTTATATTGTTCCAACTATGGAGAGAAATCTAAATTTTTCTTTTCGATGCTGTTTTGGAAAAAATTCAGTGCTTTTGACACCATACAAGAAGCGACGCATTTCATGTTCAATTTTTTCACCAAAATTACATGGCCTTAATTTTTTCACGTTCCCAAATCATATACTAGCTCTCTGTTCGAGGTACCATCTTTTTCGGACACCATAACCTTTATTTCAGCGTCAGTTGATATTCGTGGCCGTCCGTGATGGACATCATCTTCGACGTCGTTATAGCCATCCATGAGCTCCTTATGCCACTTAAAACTTTTCTAACCGACATACAATCCTTGGGATAGACTTTATTTAACATTTTCAATGTGTACGTAAAGTTAATTTTATTCAAAGCACAAAATTTAATGCAAATTCTTTGATCAAGTGATTTCGGCATAGTAAAAAAGGCTACGAAGCACAACGTTCAACTAAAAACCACTGTAACTTGTTTACTAATATGCGTAGCGTCAAGAAATTTCACATGATTGTCCCTTACGGTTGTACCAACGTAAAAAAAACACATCATTTTTTATACTCACGCGGCTTATATTCGGAAGTTCCTTATATTTCCAGACAGAAGGTAACCTCGTGCTCTTAAGGCATAATTTTCACGTAGGTTGGAGCTGGAGGCTTGAGGCGATTTCATTCTTGTACACTCCAAAATTGTCAATTACAATATAGACTGGAGCTGATCTGAAAAAATCCATCATGATTTGGCTATTGAGATGGGGCGAGCCAATTTTTGCTCTAAGAATAATGCCCATAGCAATAATTGAGATATGCTTCCTCTCAAAAAATACCGCTACATTTATTTATTTAACAAAAATTTTAAAAAATAAAAAAAAAACTGAAATTATTCACTTGAGAGAAAAGTTAAAAAGAAAAAAGTTTTGTAATTAAATTTCCTCAAAATTTATTACCCTTATTGCAAAATAGTAATAATTAAAAAAAATGCAAAAAAAAGTTTTTTAAACGATTTTTTTCGACAACTTACATGTCTCTGAGGACTTTCTATTTGGAGAAAAAAAACTTACTCGTTATAGTAAAAGAACGTGGTAAATTTCGTTAAAATCGGTTCAATATTTTTTACATAATAATTTTTGCAATCCAATTTTTTTTTCAAAAAATGAAAATTTTTCAAATTTGAGTCTTAAATCGGAAAGTCACTTTCGTGAACTGTTGTCACCTTCAAAATAGTCCCCATTGGATTTTATGCACTTGTGCCAGCGCTTCTTCCAGTCCTCGAAACACTTTTCAAACTTGATCTTTGGGATAGCCTTTAGCTCTTTCAGCGATGCGCTTTTAAATGCCATTTATGTTTGTAAAACGACAGCCTTTTAAGTTTCTCTTTATTTTTGGAAATAGGAAAAAGTCGCACGGAACCATGTCTGGCGAATATGGAGGCTGGGGCATCGTTACAGTATTGTTTTTGGCCAAAAATTCACGAACAAGCAATGAAGTGTGAGCAGGTGCATTATCGTGATGCAAAAATCATGGATTGTTTTTCCACAAATCCGGACATTTTTTCGGATTGCTTCACGCAAACTGCATCGAACTTGTAGGTAGTACTCCTTATTGACCGTTTGACCTCGTGGCAAGAATTCATGATGCACTATGCCATGAAAATCGAAGAACACAGTGAGCATAACCTTCACGTTTGACCGCCCTTATCCAGCCTTTTTCGGTCTTGGCGGCCCAGAAAGCCTCCACTAAGACGATTGAGCAAACCCATCACAGGTCTTTGTTAACATTTCACACACTTTGTTATACTTTATTTCATTTCTTACGCAAAATTTGATACAAATTCTTTGATTCATTTCTTTTAACAAACGAAAATCGCCGAGCTTTTAAAAACACGTCTAACCTTAGCTGCTGCCACAGACAAAGTAAACAATGAATACAGCTCAAAATTTTATCATACTTCAGGGGCATGTATCCCAACATAAGAAAAAAAAATTGAAAATCGGACTCTCCAAACCCGCGAAATTTAAGAATTCCCGTTATTTTCTGAACACACCTCGTATACTAGAGATCTCAAGTTTTCAAACGCTTTTTTAAAAATTAAAATCGGATAATTCGGGTCCGCTGAGGAATTGTTTAAAATTATGAGCATTATTCTGGAGGGTTTAGAGCAAAAATTAGCTCGCCCCAGCTCAACAGCCAACCAAAAACAGGTCAGCCCGGTCTAATAAAAAAATAGCCATATAATTTTACATATTTTCAATAAATACCATATGTCTGTCATAAATGATTTAATAAAACAATATGGAGTTGGTGAAACGGTACCATTAAGACTAATTAATAGGTCATATAGCATTCGAAATATAAATTACCCAGGAAAAAATGCTTTGTTAAATACCATAAAACGTGTAATTTATAAACAATAAACATATATATTTAAATGGTTTGAAATTTAAGTATCTAACACTTGGGCGGCTAAACTATATTAACATTCCTATAGGTAACGAATGTAATGATCTGTGGAGTCAGTGGTGTAGTATTTTAGGTAAATAAAGACCTAAATTATTTTTCAAAATTGACATTATTTATATAATAATATAGTTGATAATATATACACAAAATACACACAAGCAAAAAATTATTTTTTCTTTTATGTTTAATAATAGTAGTATTCTTAAAACTTACTTCAAAATATTTCATTTGATTTTGTCGACAGAGTGGGTCTGGACTGTTATACATTTTTATATTTAAAAAAAGTCAACAAAATTGGGTTCAATGGTTTTCGAGAAATCGCTGTCACCAGTGATTATAGTTTTGAGGGGAGTTGGCCCTTACATAATAAATATATTTACATTAATTCCAGGCCTATAAAGTATGGTAATGGATTATGTATTCTAGCAATAAATTGTATAGTTATCCACTACATACGTGGTGTACTATGTGCAACTGCCAGTTAATCATACCTACCATATAAACTGTGTACAATGTTGGTTGATCTTCTTGTTATTGTGTACAGTATTTTTTTTTGTAAGTGGTATTACTCTTGAAAAATTGGAATTTTTTGAAGTACAGTCCTAGGATTTAAGGATAATGAATTATACGAGGGCGGTCCGATAAGTACTTAGCCTCACCTCCCGATGGAGCCACTATCGTAAGAGAAAATTTACTATCGTGTAGTACATTCTCGTAGACGGCTGTCAAAATTTCAGCCGAATCGGACTCGCAGTTTTGTTTTGACCGCGTGTGGAAGCGGGTGTGTTCGCGGATTTTAGAAAAACGGAAAAAGGTGATTCGATTCTTGTTTTTAGAAGGGAAATCGCGCAGCGAAATCAAAGAGCGCTTGGATGCGATGTACGGTGACTCTTCTCCTTCGATGGCGACCGTCAAAAATTGGTTTAACGAGTTTCAACGTGGTCGCACGTAGGTTTTTAATAAGCCACGCCCAACGGCTACCACGGAGGATAACGTGACAAAAATCCACGATCTCATATTGGCAGACCGCCGATTGAAGGTGCGCGAGATAGCTGAGACATAGGCATCTCAAAAGACCGCGTGGGTCATATCCTGCATGAAATTTTGGGCATCACTTCAGAGCAGTGTTTGACGCTATTTAAGCGCAATCTGAAGGAGTTTTTGCGTCGTTTCGTGACCGTCGACGCAACATGGATCCACACACCAGGAACAGTCGGAAACAGTGGCTTCACCCGGCGAACGTGCTCCGAAGAAGGCGTCCTATCGGCCGGAAAGGTGATGGCCACCGTTTTCTAGGATTCACACGGTGTGATCTACATCGACTACCTGGAGAAGGACAAAACGATCACAGGGCTCTACTATGCCGAATTATTGGGCCGATTCGACGCCAAATTGCAGAAAAAAGGGCCCCATTTGGCGAAGAAAAAAGTGCTCTTCCACCATGACAACGCACCGGCTCACACCTCCGCCGTCGCCTCGGCCAAATTTGTCAAATTGGGGTACGAACTGCTGCCCCATCCACCGTATTCTCCAGATTTGGCCCCGTGCGACTTCTTTTTGTTTTCAAACTTGAAAAAGGCACTCGCCGGGCAATGAGTCGAATGAGGAGGTTATCGCCGCTACGGAGGCCTATTTTGCAGACTTCCAGAAAACGTATTTTTCAGACGGGTTAAAGAAGTTGGAGCATCGCTGGGTCAAGTGTATCGAGCTAAAAGGAGACTATGTTGAGAAATAAATCGCCACTTTTCCAAAATTTTCGTTTTTCTTATGTAGGCTAATTAGTTATCGGACCGCCCTCGTACTCCCTGACTTGATGTAGCAATAACACTTTACACCGTAGGGTATAAATACAAAATGAAATCTCAAGCGTCGTTTCAAAGTCTGATAATATGGTACAGAATAATAAAAACTACGGCGGAAAGTACTAAACCAGACAGCTGACTTACAACGCGGCGACATATTTCCTTTCTAGTCCAGTAACGGTTTTTTCCCAATTTATTAGTTTCTCGTACGAGTAATGTATTTTATGAAATTGTAATATTTGCATTATAGTTTGTACAGATTCCTAAACTACAATGTAGATACTGATTTCAAGCCAAACGGTTCCGCACTCCCTCCAGGGAATATTGACTCATACCAGGTATACAAAGAGACCAAAAGTATGAAGCTCTG
Organism: Diaprepes abbreviatus; assembly: GCA_034092305.1. Lineage (NCBI taxonomy): Eukaryota > Metazoa > Arthropoda > Insecta > Coleoptera > Curculionidae > Diaprepes > Diaprepes abbreviatus. The sequence goes on from JASJET010000129.1 coordinate 10,680,981, forward strand.
TGGGAACCCTTTCCATGTTATCGGGTCCTTGGTAACGTGGTCTGCTGTATTTCCTACGGCATGGAGAACTGCTTTCTGAATCGGCTTATACAGATGCTCACTAAGGCCCAGTCCCTTGATGTTCTGCAAGAGGTTCTTTGGTATCACTCCGGTTGTTGATAAAATTATGGTGATCGTTTGGACGCTGTTCATTGCCCATTGTCTTCGGATTTGTACCTCCAGATCTCTGTATTTGGCGATCATCTCGTTATATTTTGGCCTTAGGTTGTTGTTGCTAGGCACAGCAATAGGTTTTACTTATCTGCTAACTCTTGGTGGAATATCTTAGCGGCTGAGTCGTGTATTTCCTTATACTCGGTTACGGCAAATGCTTGGCATCCTCCAGTTATGTGCTGGATTGTCTCTGATGTCGACAGCCATATCTATATTGGTCATTTTCTATTGAAATTTGAAGGAATCTCTGATGATGAACTTCCGATAGTTTTTCATCGGAATAACCTGGTGGATAGCTAACAAGAAGCCCTCCGTTTCCGGAAACATCTGTTCTGAAATCAACCAGTAGTTCGACGCTGAGTTGTCGACATTGTCCTGATTGACCTCACTTGGATGCCGTCCATAAAGTGAACTCCTCTACAATCTTAAGCATTTGTTCCAGCTGGTTTCTGGTAGCAGCCATCAGTTTAAGATCATCCATGTATAGAAGATGATTCACTCTTATTACCTCTTCGTTGTTATTTCTAATACTGAAGCCGTATCTGGTGGAGGTCAAACGATATAGATACTATAAGTATTTAATGTTTTACCGAAGGTTTGGTTTCGGCCAAACATCGACCGAATTTTCAACCCTAGCGAAACTGGGAACCTCTACTGAAACTTATCGTAACGTGTCAGCTAGCGTTCGGCAGAGCTCGGTTGTCGCCTACAGGCTTTGTTTGTTGACCCCCTCTATTAGATGACTAGCAAAGTGAAGTAATGTGATTTTAGCTTCTATGTAAGTAACTCCAAATATTCCGGAAAAGTTTATGTAAAATAAGAAGCCGAAATTTAGTTTCTGTTTTGTTTGAGTGTAATAATAATAACTTCTGAATGTTGTGTTATTATAAAGCGTTTAAATAAATTTATTTTCGCTGTGACGCTACTGTTGAACAGGTGAAATAGGATTGAGTTATTTACTATTTACATTTCTCGCATATTATAATTCAAATCAATTTTTTCAACTTAAGAATACATAACGCAGGCACTTTTTATATCAATCCCATTCTTAGACAACCTTTAAAATCAACTGACACATAAATACTTGGAAAGGCAAAAAATGTTTTGAATTACAAAGAAACATAATTATTTAAATTTTTCAATTAAAATAATTTCGAAGCAGTTGTCTATCCAGTTGTCTGCATCGATCAAAACAAGGAGGCTGATTAGGTGAATGAATATATTATATCAAAAATAAAAGGCATTCCTTCGTTAAAGACGTAAGGAAATTTAATTGGCTATCATTTTTAAACTAACAAATTATTTTTACTGGTTTTTAACGTTTTAAATGTGTTAACAGATAATTTGAGGACTATATCTACAGTGATTTATACCACTGTAATTTAACGTGCCGAAAATTAACTTCCTCTATTAAATTTAGGAAGATCGGGTTATTAAGCACCAAGAGGAAAAATAAATCAGGAAATTACTGATGCTGGCCAGAAATTACGAATTTTTTTTATTATAGTGAATATTTGTGATGCTTTTGTAAACAATTTTATTGTAATATGTAGTTACATTAAAATTCTAGTCAATTTCATCTTTATACTTGATCCCTAATTTTAATATGTTGACAAACAAATTATATTGTTATTTGTTTAACATTTGTCGTTATTGGTTTTTAATAAATTGGTGTAATAAACAGAAATGTAATTTTTATATCTGTCTCATTCTTGCACATCATTTATAATTGTTAATCAACATTAATACTTGCAAAGTTAAAATATTTAATAGATTATCAATAAATGTAATTATTTCAGTTATTAAATTAAAATAATTTTAAACATTTACCTATTCATTTGTCTGGTGTGATTGGATGGCCGAAAAAAAGTGTAAGAAGAAAACTTAGAGATACAAGGGAAATTATTTGTAAAATGAAATACTTTCTTGTGTGATTGATAATTTTAACAAATATTTCTAAAATAATTTATACCTCTATAAGTTAACGTGCTGAAACCTAGCTTTTTATGAAAATGTGGGTAGTAGCACCTAAGGGAAAAAAATAAAGAAATTACCAAACCTGGTAACGAGAACTTTAAGAAGTTCATGTTTCAAAGTAACGAAAATTGAGTTTGTTACTTAATACGTCCAATTATTAAAGCTAGTATCCTTGGCTGCTTTTGTAAACAAATTTGTTGTAATATGTTCACAAATAAATGGTGTATTATTAACGTTAAAATTGTGGTGTGTTTATGCTTGTAATTGATCAATTAGTTTGTTTGTTGTTGGACATGCATGACATTTCTTTTGCATTCTGATGATTGGATACATTACTCTGACACTGAAATATGATGAAATCACGAAATGCAACTAAATTCAAGGTTGAGTTTTTGAGAACGGGGTGAAAATGGCACTTTTTTATTTTTTCAGAAATAACTTAAAAACTGTGCATTTTCAGTATATACATATATTACTATTTTTTGTAATTGTTTTATCTTTTATCCATAACTTTTTTCTGAGTAGATGTAGATATAGCCATTGCTTCAGAGAAAAGAGAACTGAATAAAAAGAGTTTTTGGAAAAATTTCTTCGATCAAATTTGGCTGAGATATAGCCATTTCAAATTTACCACTTTTTTTGCAATTTTTATTGATTTGTCTTTTACATAATTTTCTTCGTATTTTTAATTTAAAAAATGTATATTAATGCAATGAAAGTTAATGTTATATTAAGTTCATATTAATAGAACGTGCTTTTAAATGTACAACAGAAATGTTGAGTTTCAATAGTATTTAATTCGTGGCTTTTCCATTGTTGCACCTGGAAATAAGTTCGTAATCCATGCAATCTTGCAGCATCAGATGTCAGAGGTAATTCTGACAGTTTAAATGTCATATTCTTGGACCTGATTTTAAATGATGCTAAATTACATTTAGCTAAAGACTTATCCATTCGGTTTCGCACAATATAATAAAGCCACGATCGATTCTGTTGCATTACCTGTCACTTTCTCATTTGCATCATCTTGTAAAAAAAGACGTTTATATTAACTTCTTTTTTCCAATATTAGAAAATGCAGAAGTGGTATTAGAACCACTAAAAACATGAATGAAGCCAATAAATTCCTGGTATTGTGGATATTGGAAGTTATTGGGATCATACAGTTGTTTATTCACTTTTCCGATGCTTGGTTTCAGTCAATACATGTTTTGATATTGATTGAATGACAATGCTAATATTATGAGTAGATCTAGGCCAACTATATCTACATTAATGGATGCTGCAGATCCCTTTTCACTTGCTTTTTCTTTCTTAGCAACAGTAATATTTGTCTCACATATATAACTTTTATAACATTTATCATGCACTTAACATTTTCAACACTGCTTAAAAGTATATGTTTGCCGTCATCTCCTTTGAGACTGGCTTTTATTACACCTTTAATTGTATTTTATTTATATATATATATATATATATATATATATATATATATATATATATATATATATATATATTTAATTTTTAAAAATGACGTAAAAGAAAAATCGATAAAAATTGCAGATAGGGGTATATTTGAAATGGCTATATCTCAGCCAAATTTGATCGAAGAAATTTTTTCAAAAACTCATTTTAATGGGTGAAAAATCAGCTTTCTTTTCTCTGAAGCAATGACTATACCTATATGTACTCAGAAAAAAGTTACGAACAAGGGTTTGAAAAAATAAATAAATAAAAATTGCAAATTTTTGATTTTTTCCCTTGGCTTTTTTGTAAAAAAAAAATAATTTTTTTGACCTTCGAAGAATACGTTTGGATAGGAAATTTTTCCAAAAAATCGTAATATATGTTGTTACTAAAAATGCATAGTTTTTCGGTTATTTTTGAAAAAGCGAGAAAGTGCCATTTTCAAGAACGCACCCCTGAATTTAGTACCCCTCTGTGATTTTAGCATATTTTAGTGTCGGCGCCAATCATCAAAATGCTGTTACTATTTGTTCTTTATTACCGCTTTTTTTTTACTTAGAGGCAATAATAGCCTATAGCTAGATAAATTCTGCACGAAAATATACAAATGGGTATATAAATACTTGTGTGATTAATAATTTTAACAAATATTTCTAAAATAATTTATACCTTTATAATTTAACTTGCTGAAAACTAGCTTCCTGTAATTAAATTTATGAATATGTGGATAGTATCGAGAGGAAAAAAATAAATTATTAAACCTGGCAACAAAAACTTTAAGAAGTGCACGTTTTAAGAGAACGAAAATTGAGTTTGTTACTTAATCCGTCCAATTATTCAAGCTAGCAGTATCCTTGACGCCTTTGTAAACAAATTTATTGTAACGTGTTTACAAATAAATGGTGTATTAACGTTAAAATTGTGGTCTATTTTATGCTTGTAATCGACCAATCAGTTTGTTTATTGTTTGACATGCATGTTATTTGTTTAGCAGTAGCTAGATAGAGTCTGCACGAAAGTACACAAATGTGTCTGTCAGGATATTTGTCTTGTTGATATTGGTTTACATAGGTTTGTAATAACTACTATGTGTCTGTAACTCCCGACAATATGAAATATAATTATCGTAGATGCAGTTTTGTCTTAAACATCCTTAATCATTAATTATTGACCGTCGTTCATACTTGGAAAGCAAAATATTCTAGATAACACAGATATGTAATTATTTAAATTATTTAAACTGAAATAATTCTAAATATTTATTTATTAATTTATCTGGTTTGATTATAACAAAGAATTGATTAGATTGATGTGTATAGTGCAAGAACAAAATGTATTAGAGATACAACGGAAATTAATTGACTATACAGGGGAGCCATTTTAATCTATAATCCAAATACCTTTTAAAATACTCCATTTAAAAAAAAATGGTTCAGATTAAAATTGTTAAGGGTTATTTATCTGTACTAATGAACTTGACTTTGAGGGCAATTTTCAAGGTTATTTGAAGGTCAAGGTGATCTTTTTAAAATGGACACCCCCATTTTTTTTTATTGTAGAAATGAAACTCGGAAAAAATTCCCTATCCAACGGTGTGAGTAACGTAAGGGGTAAAATCACATCTAGAGGTCATTTAAAGGTCAAATGTCCTTCATACCTTGAATGAACCAATAATTCGGAGTGATGGAGAACAACTTTTTCTACAATAGTTTCTGGAAATCAAATCGTGTATGTTAAGGTGACCTTAAATTAGACCTTGACCTTGAGGGTCGTATCAAAGCCATGAAAACTTTTTTAAATGAGACCCCATTTTTTTGACCCCCAAAATGGAGGTAGCGAAAAGTTTTGCGACCGGGTATGACCTTGAAATGACTTCCAAGATTAAGACCATTTCAAAGTCAAATATCAAAAAATTCCGAAATTGCAGGATATTGAGGATTGTTCAAGGAGTAGGGGAAAATTAGAGAGCTGAGGGTTTGGATGAGAGTGAAACATTTTTCCTTTGGAAATGACCTTCAGTCATCCATAACGTGAATCTGCTAAAAATCCGCTAGAAGAATTCTAACGATAAAGGAAAATAAATAAGAACGACTTGATTTAATTGAAAATTGTTTCCGGGAATAATATACGTTGAAGTTGCTTTCAACTAGTGGATAAAATGAAAATGTGTGAACGACCTAGACCATCTCACCTTCGGGTAAATTTTCAAACTCAGTGCAGTCCAAGTTCGTTTTTTTTAATGGAAACCCATATTTTTGATATCGCATTCGAAAAGGTGTTTAAAAAGTACCCAGAAGTTTTTTAGACGAATTTTGGTGGTTTTCAACAAGTACTAGTTGAATGCACAAGACCTTCAAGTCTATTTTCAAGGTCGTTGAAATTCGAGGTCATTTTTTTAAATAAAGAATGTGCAAAAACTATTTATTTTCTGTTGTCGTTTGAATTCTTCTAGCTGTGCTAGTTTGGCGGATTTTTCGCAGTTTCACATTGCGAAGTACAAAAGAGGGTCATTAAAGCTTATTTTCAAAAATAAAAATTTTTCATTCTCATCTAAACTCCCAGTTGCCTAATTTTCGCCTAAGCCTTACAATGCCCAATATCGTGCTATTTCGGAATTTTTTGATATTTGACTTTGAAATGGACCTGACTTTGACTGAGGTCATTTCAAGTTCATATCTGATCGTAAAATTTCCCGGGTCCCATTGAAAAAAAAGGATCATGACCTTCATATGATCGTCAAAATCAATGTCAAATCTTAACATACACAGTTTGATTTCCAGAAACTATTGTAGAAAGAGTTCATCTCTATCACTTTTAGTTTCCGAATTATTGGTTCATTCAAGGTATGACATTTGACCTTCAAATAACCTCTAGATGTGATTGATTCCGTATAAAAAAAAAATCGCCTTTACCTTTAAATTACTCTGAAAACTGACCTCATGGTCAAGGTCATTAGAATAGATAAATGACCCCCTCTGTCCTTGACAATTTTTATCTGAACCATTTTTTTAAAGGAGCATTTTAAAAGACATTTAGATCTATAGATTAAAACTGCTCACCCTGTATATTAAAAAATAAAAAAAAACTATTATCTATTTTTATGTGTTAACAGATAATGTGAGTAAATATTTCTGGAATAATTTATACCTCTATAATTTACCGTGCCGAAAATTAGCTTCCTCAATTAAAATTTATAACGATCTGGATAGTACCAAGAGGAAAAATAAATCGGGAAGCTGGTAAAGCTTGCCAGAAATTTAAGAAGCACAAGTTTTACAACATAATGGAACTTGACATTATTACATAATTAATCTAGCTATTAAAGCGAATGTCGGAGCATACTTTTGTTAACAAATTTATTGTTGTTTGTTTACAATAACATGCAGAGTTTACATTAAAATTGTGGCATATTTTATACTTGTAATCGACCACTTTGTTTTTTATTTAACATGAGGTTTGTTTAGCAGTGGATATAGTCTGTGCGAAAATACACATTAAGGATATTTTTCTTGTTATTATGGCTTTGAATATATTTGGTTTTAAAGACAATCTTATTAGATTTTTTAAAGCCACCATTCAACCGCTTTCACTTTATTGAATACCGTGGTCATAAATTTAGTAATTTTGTAGTAATGTTGGGTGTTCTTTTTTAGGTCCCTTACTGTTTAACGTTTTTATTAACGATATCACATGTGGGATGAATAACAGTTGCATAGTTTATGCAGATAATTTACAGATTTTCCGGGAAATACGGAGCCCTGGCGATTGCTTCTGCCTCGAACTGGATATCATGAAATTAAATGCTTGGTGTTTTAACAAACGCACTGCCTTTAAACGTAGACAAGTGTAATGTTACGTCATTCTCAAGAAGTAAAACGCCTGTGCTGCATCATTACGGGGATCAACGGTTGTTTTCTAAGGCGGGTTTCACAACAAAAATCACGGTGCAAACTGATATAATATGTTTATAATGATTATGATGTGTCTGAATTTTCGAACATAATAAAAATATAATAAACATAAATACAATATTCATAAGAGTCTCACTCTTAGACAGCCTTTTTAATGAATTGATACATTAATACTTGGAAAGGCAAGAAGATTTTGAATTACAAAGAAACGCAATTATTTAAATTTTTAAATTAAAATAATTTTAAAACAGTTGTCTGTCCAGTTATCTGGTTGGGCAGAACAAAGAGCTGATTAGATGAATATGTTATAAAAATAAAAGGCATTAGAAATACAAGGGAATTTAATTGAGTATTGTTTTGAGAACAACAATTTCTTTTTATTGACTTTTAACGTCTGCAATGTGATTTGCCGAAAATATAACCCTGCAAGGTCGTATGATATGGGAGAGAAGGTAATTTTTTTACGTCATTTATTGTTATGAAAAAATCTACATACATAATTTTGGGGACCATCTTTAAATGCAGAAAAATAGGAACAAAGTAATAAAATAGATTCAGTGAATGAAATATGGATCATGTTAGTATTTTATACAACTGATGCTTTCCAATAAGTTATTGGGGAGACAATACTTTTAATATCAATAAGTCAACTTTTATAATTCACAAGGTCCCGAGTAGGATTTTATTTTCGTGAATGTACAGGTAATTTATGGTGCTACCATAAAAATACGCAATTGGCAGAGTTAACGCATGATTACATCATTTTCAATGTTGCATTTTTTATTAAACTGTTACCTTACTCCATCAATAAATCAAAATCTTATTGATGATATATTTGGTAGATAGATAGCTCTCAATCAGTTAATCGAGAATTATTGGTATTAGGATATTTGAGCAACCCAAATAAATTTTATGAATTGTGTATTATGAGTAAAGATGAAGCATAGATAAACAAGTGTGACCTTCATTTCTATAGGGAAGATTTGAAAAATACCATAAAATTGTTGACTCTTTACAGTGTTTAGTATATTATATATATGTACAATGTTTTTTTTTTTGTTTCAGGTAAGTGTGATTGCTGGTTTCTAATTAAATATTGTCAGAGAAGGATGATGTAAGTAATGACAGGACTGGACTGAGAAACCTTTTATTACGTTATTATATTGAACAATTACAATTTAAAGTTCATTATTAAATGATTAATGAAATAAATACTGACCTAAAACAGGTTGAAACATAATTTTCTGGGTAAAAATTTACATCAAGGGAAATGTGAGAAAACGACGATTTTTTGAAAAAATTTCGATTCATAATCTCTATTTCGAGGTTGTAGAACACGATTCTGACCTCGGTTTTCCATTTTTTTTCAGTTCGCGTAAAACAGGAAAAATCAACCACTTTTCGCTTAAGGTTCAATTTTTTTGAACTAAATCGTTAAAATTTAGTTACAACCACAAATCTCACAGTGATTGAAGCCTTTGTATTATATAAAAATTCATAAATTTGCACTTTTTTATCCAAAAAATAAAAAAAATTATCAAAAAACAAAAACGAAATGGTTCTCGCCCTTAAATAGTGGTGTGACTCGTTCCTAAAACCCAAAAAATTAACGCTGTTGTCATATTGATAATACGATTTCTGTGAAATTTTCCCGCTTCCACGTGGTCTCTGCTGGACAATAACATTTTTTAATTAATAAATTTAGGGCAGTTTACGTTAGCTTCAATTTTTCAAACTAACCAAGACCAAGCTCAACCTGCAGTGGGATTCTGTGTTACATAGAATTCTACACGTAGTTTTCTACTTTCGATCTCTATCGGAGAAAGCGATAATAACACTTGTCGGCATTCTGTGTTTCTGTCGTCTATACGTCGGGCGTTTTCGGATATCGTACTGTCCAAATGAAAAACATTAACACAGACAGAAATAATCGATATCAGGCGATTATTCTGCAACATAAAACACCAGACGGATAGATTTAAAGCTATTAATAGAATTCTATATGACACAGAATCCGGCTGCTGGACTAACAAAAAATTTTGGTTGGTTAAGATTAATTTTACCCTTTTTTATACATTACAAAAATTAGACTATGTTAACTGTAATGGATAAATTTTATAGTTTGTATTACGAATATATAAATCTAGGCCAACTTAGGTTAGTTTAGTTTAGTTTCAGTGTTCCCAAACTAACCAAAATCAAGCTAAACCTGAACTAAACAAAAATTTTGTGTGGTTAGGATTAATTTTAGCCTGACACTCGGCAAAACACTACAAAAATTAAACTATGTTATTGACCGAGATGGACAAATTTTATTGTTTATACTACGAAAGAATTTTACATCTGGCAAACGTCGCATACGAATATTAAGGTGCGTATAAATATGGCGAGTCGAGCTCGAGTCGAGCTTCCAACGAACTGATCTTTGTCGGTTCGAACCCTTTTTCGCCGCCCGGCGGCAAAAGAGATTTATTGCATCTGGACGTTGTAAACCAATAAAGGGTCAAGAAAAAAATATTTAAGTTTTGATTATTTTCTTTATATTCCGAAATGAAATGTAGTTAATTTTTTCTTATTTTCCAAATATTTAATAATGAATCCCGAAATCAGCTTATGTAGGGTTCAACATAACTGTGGTGCCGGGACATTAGAAATAAATCTAATTTTTTAAGTGATTTTATTTACATATTATCTCCTATATTTATAAATAAAAAAGATACCTTTTTGTTGTACTTTTACAAGATCTATTAATAAATCTTGAAAATCAGCCTTTACATGAGTTTGTGTTTTCCCGTTCACTGGCCATTATTACAATACCTCATGCTGTCAAATTGGCTGAAATTTTTTTATTATCATATTTTCCTTATATCATTATATTCCGAAATAAATAAGAGGTAGTTTTTCCTATTATCGAAATATTACTTAAGTAATCTCGAAATTAGCTTATACGTAGGTCGTCAGTAATTTGTTCATGGTTCAATATGGCGGTTTCAGGTTGCTAAAAAAGAACCTACTTTTTTCAGGAGTGTTATTTTCTAATTATCTTTAATATTTCAAAGTAAAAAACGAAATTTAACCGGTTTATTTACTAGTTTGTTTGGCGATGATTGTCGCGGCGACTGTGGCTGCATCGATGCGCACTTCAATTAAGTTTTTCTTTAATAACATAGTTAATGCCGTTTCACCAGTTCTCGCTGATAATTTTTTTTAATGTATGTAAGAAATTAACGTATTCCTTATAGTTTACATTTTGGGTTATCCCGAGTTACGAATTAGTTGTGCCCATATAAGTGTAATGGATTTTAATTAGTGTTCGAAGCACAACATTTCCAAGTTCTTCAGTCCATTCGTCTATCACATGTTTCTTAAATTGTCTTTCTTTCTAATTTGCAATTTTTACAAGTTCCTTCTTTAGTAAACCGTTCATAGAGAAAATATATTTTTTTAATAACCAATTTGTAATATCGCTTTTTCAACAATGTTATTGGCAACTTTTCCACGAGTCTAGAATGATAACTGGCGTTATCCAAATCTACAACTGACCTCTCCTGAATCAATTGTATCATTTGATAAAAATATCTTTGAAAGATATCCGGCGTCATTTATTCACGATAATCTTTGGTAGATTTCGATTCAAACTGCTGCAAAACTCCCATAAATTTCCTCCAATATGAGTTGTAATGAGTTGGTGGCCCTGAGCGGTTTTAAATCTGTCGATAACCTTTCTAAGAATGCTTCTCGAAAAATTGCTGTATTCTTATCTTCATACATTTCTTGTACTATGTGTCCTGTACTAAGACAAATTACATCTACATGCCTTCCCTGTGGTATTTTCTAATTTCCCGCAAATACCGTTTTCTCTAAAAGTATTTCCTCTGTATCACCTCTATTTTCACTTTCCCTACGAGAAATTCATTTTGTTAGCACTTTTTACAGATTGGTTTTTCACATTCTACTCTTGTTTCATAACTTTCAAAACTTTATCGAGACTTGCTTTTTATTTTCTAACTAAAAACTTTCTAATTCGTTAATGTGTCTTCTTAGTATGTTTTTGAAGCATTCTTATATTTTTTTCTTCTAGGGTACGGTTCAGGCTAGCACACAGTTCCACTTTTCCTTTCCTTACTTCACCTATAAGCTGTAGATTCGCTAAGTTTTGGAGTAAAAGTAGAAATTTTCAATAGCTAGCATTGAAAGTTGTAAGATAATAACGTAGCAAGGCCTTACATTTATACACATCTGAGGGATACTTAAAAATGTCATTACTGTTAATTGCCCAATTGAGATGTATACTTCTAAATCTAATTATCTTTTAAGTATACAACTCTTTCCTCAAATACATACTTCGGACATATACAATATCTACCCCTTGCGTTATCCAGTCATTTCCAAAAGAAAAATATATTATCAGCGGCCCATTTTCATATGGTCGACGCACTCGAAATTTTCTTCTCGCTGGTCTCTGCGAATTTTCTGAAGCAATTTCATTTCACACATTTACTTCTTTCCTTCTCTAAAATTTTTGTCCGTAACTCACAAATTTTGGAATTGTTTTCAGGTTCATCTATTTTCTTGAGATCACTCCATGTTCACTTATGAACACCTTTTAATCAATGCCAAGTGCTAAATAAATTTCATTTCATTAACAAAAAAATAAGAAAATCTTCAGTCTCACTGCAAAGTAAATTTTTTCGAAAAAGCGTGTCATAAACCCGTCTCACTAGATTAAAAAAAACCCTTTGAGTTCGCACCAAAAAACCGACAGAAAATGGATCGCTGCGAGTCTCGGTCGAGCTACTCGAAAACAATAGAACTATAAAAATATTGACTTCTTGTGACCCAACTGCATTTATTACCTTATTTCAAATTTGCCGACGATGGCCCTCGATAACAATAGAAATCGGCAAAATTTCAAAAGAGTCTCGTTCGAAGCTCGAGGCATACTCGACTCGAGCTCGACTCGCCATATTTATACGCACCTTTAGTTTTCGCGAGTCTGATGGTCGATGTTGTTTCCAAGACGTATTTCTGGTTTTTCGTTGAAAATAGAAACTTTTCTAAATTTGTTCGCTAAAATTTGTGCAAAAAGAGCTGAAATATATTAAATACATTTTAAGTAGTGCCATTGAAAATAAATTCTTAAGTTTGGTGTTTTCTTCACATATAAAAGTGCTTTTTGAAGTGACGTTTGGCGTTTTCTGAGTTTTCCGGGAAAGTAGGAAAAAATAGTAAAAAATCAAAGCCAAAATCGTGTTCTACGACCTCGAAATAGGAGGCGAGTATAGAAATGTTTTCAAAAGAACGTTGTTTTCCTAATTTACTGTAATATAGGTAATTAGCAAAATATAAACAATATATTATAAATAGAAAGTCTGCACAAATGTCTTGATAACGTACACAAATATAAATTCCGAGATTTAACTAATGTCACTAAAGGGCACAACAATGAAAAATCAAGAGAATTTTAAGCGTCGTGAACGATGACAGGTGACCGCATTAAACACAAAGAGTACGCCTGGACGCCGATTACCACTTTCGCAAACCCTGCTCTGTTTTTCTGGTTCTCATGTTGCCAACTTTACGCAACAAATTTACTATGAAATTTCTTTCTGCGCTTACTCCACATAGCCACTTGATGTCAATTTATGACATTTATTTTCTGCATGTTAGGATAATTTTTTGGCATTTAGCCTATTTTTGTAGCTTTCCGTATCCCCCCTAACTTCCTTGGTTTCAATACAGTTATTTCAAGACGGGACGAAATAAGATTGTGCTGAGATTTAAAGATTTTTGTGAAATCGTAAAAGATGTTATTTTTCAAATTTAGGTATTTCAAAATTATGTAATATAGACCAAAATTATTTCATTTTACAGGTGCGACAACTTTGATGGTGCTTTTTAGGTTTAATGGTCCAATTTTTGTGACTTTGCTTGCTTGGCGACCCGCGATTACACTGAAAAAGTGTTAAGATTAGAATTATATAAAATATTTCTTTACTGAGAAACAGTAAAAATAAAAGCCTATATACGTTTTTTTTTGTAAAAGTACTGTATTTCTTTAAATTAAGACAGAAAATCCATTCTAGTATAATAAATAATTTATTTTCTTTTTCTTATTGTGTGTAAGTTCCGAATGACTTAAGAGAACTGTATATACAATATATTCTTCGAAACGGTAAATACATTAAGCATTTTTTACAAGTATTTTATTAGATAACTTCATATGTTATAGTTTTAGTCAGCCATCTAAACAAATATTTTTATATTAAATTACAGTTAACATAACATTTTTTGTTCTTATTATTTCTCAGAATATTCAAATGCTTACCTTAAGGGATTTTTGAGGAATGTAGAAACGGTCATATTTTCTCCAGTTTTCCACGTGCAGTCATGGCAAACACGGAAACTTTATCGCATCATTTTTAAGCAAAAATATTTTTTATACGATAATTTCACAGACAAAACATAAAATACGAATAGAAACCGACACGACGAAATGCAAACTACAACTAGTCAATATTAAGGGCGGTTATAAACCAATATTAAGAAGGCCCCCAGAATTCTTTCCATTTTTAGTTCTAGGAAGGATTGCCGACAGCCTTATAATTGAAGAAAAAGTCACTACTACCTATTACCATAACTGTTGAGAAGGGTGCAGCAGTTTCTCTGATAAAGTGAAACCTTGTTGATAAATTTAAAATTCTACCATTGTCCAGAATAGTAACGCTGAGAACTGTAACTGAAGCAGGCGCGGATCAAGGGGGCGGGGGCGGTGGAGGCTATCGCCCCCCCCCCCCCCCAAAAAAAAAAGCTTTGAGTTCAGGAAAACAGACCCGTTTTTGCCTCTTATACTATAGTTTATTCAAGACCTAGAGAAAGCAATAAATAATTTTTTACCCTTTTTTTTCTTCGCAAACTATCTGTGTTCTTTAGTCCGGTATCTTTGGCAAAATCTGTTAGACACATATATTTTTCATAGGAATGGGTTAGAAATTTTATAATCAAATATACCGATCTATAATAATGGACTATTTGGGTTGGATAACAATAGATATTTGGACGTGTGAAGTGTTAAAAAGGATCTTAATCCTTGTCATAGACGTAGGAAGGAGGTTGATTTTATCACTAAGTATTTATGGCATAGAATATTATTTCGGTAATAAACTTAAAATAAAAAGTTTTAATAATATGTTCTTATTTCTTACGATTTCTTAATAATTCACATACATTAGAAAATATAGATAATTTTGAAATATTTAACACAAATCACAACTGTATTGTTATTATTTTTAATTTTGGCATAGAAACCGTTTTAGGCACATATAGACTAAAACATAGCCTTTTTCTTTCAAAAAATTCTAAGTTATAATTTAAATACTTACAAAAGAACTTAAATTTATATAAAACAAGAAATTCGTCCATATAATTTTAAAATTTTTTTGTGGCTATCGCTCATTTTATTATTAATTAAAAACATTTTTATGACATTTGACGTTTCAGTTTATTTATTTGTTAAACCATCTGCAGAATTACAATTAAACACTAAAAAAGGATCCAAATATAATTAATTTTTATATATTACAGAAAATTTAAATAATAAATTGTGTTTACGCTAGTAAACATTACGTATCTAATTTCTAATTAAAGTGAATGAAGCTATCTTCGCTCAAATTAACTATAATTGATTCCTCTATCTCACCGATCATGAGATCGAGTTTCTACATTTTTTTTAATTCTTTTATTATATGGGTTTTTTTCAATTTTCTGCAATAATTTTATTCAAAAAAATATTTCAAAAATTCAGTTAAATTACTAATTTTGTAAGTGGCGTTATTTCTAGCCACTCTACCGTTTACTTGAGAGAGATATTTCCTTCTCCAACGGACATTTTCCGGACGATCTATAGGAACATATTTCCTATCTGGTTCTCAGTTCTTTAAGTTTCAGGTAAATCCCGATCTTCATTAATTTTAGTTAGAATTTTGTCGACGGTTGGGATCTGCGTCTCATAATAAAATATAGGTACAACTCCTTTTATTGCAGTTTACATCTCTTCTTCCGACGATGTTTTTCGTCTACCTGTGATCGAATGGGAGTACTAACAATTCCAGTCGTTTTTTTCTCCTTCAGTATTCGGTACATAGTAGATTTTTCAACCCCTTTCATGTTGGAACAATCTCAATAGAGCTTTTAACATTATTATCTAGATATTGATATCTTAAGGCATCATAAACATTCATCGTAATAAATTTTTCGTCGAGGAAAAAATGCCCTGGTTTACCGAATTTGGAATAAATATCTCCTTAATCTCAAATAATATAAAAAAAAGCACAAACAAGATAAATCACTAAGGACGCACTGTAAGGTGTACTTTGCTCACTGACAGAAATTAAATTGAACTATCAGAAATTTTATTGTTGCAGTAAGTTTATAAAAGCAAATAATATTTAAATAAAATTTGATTTACGGCAGTCCTCAGTTACCTGCGGCACAGCGCAGATACGTTGGAGGTTTCAGTAACAGTTTTATTACTCTTTCTAGTTCTTGAATAGAGTATAGGAATGTGTATGCTTGCGATCGCTTCTCCTCTTCCCAAGAGCTTTGAGTTTAGGAAAATAGAACTGATTATGCCTTTTATATTAGAAATGTGTATACTGCTGGCACTCTCCTCCGTTGACAACTCGTTTTTATTCTGATAGCCCCCCCTCCCCCAAGAGCTTTGAGTTCAAGAAAATAGACTCGATTCTGCCTTTTATACTAGGAATATGTATGCTGTTCGCATCCTCCCCCCTGTCGGCAATTTGTTTTTTCTTGTGATCGTCGCCTCCTCTCTCTCCAAGATCTTCAAATTTAGAAAAATAGACTCGACCCTGCCTTTTACACTAGAAATGGGAATGTTGCTGGTGTCTACCCCCCCCCCCCCCCCCGTCGACGACTTGCTTTCGCTTGCCATACTGTACTTTTGTGATATCACCGCCCCCCCCCCCCCCAAAGAGAGGTGCGGGAACCGCCCCTGAACTGAAGAAGCAGCATAGGTTCAATCCAACAGAAGATATAAAAATTTTATTACAGCGGAAACGCTGTTTGTCCCATCTGATTAAGATAAATTCTATTTTTAACAATTTCTCCCAATGTAATGGCGGATCGCGATTCAAGCAAGGTCACGAAATTCGATTTTGGCGGGAACGTCTTTTGTTGCATCTGTAAGATGAAATATTCTGCGCTGTAGATAAGGCATCATATGATATATGTTAAATGGTACAAGGAATTTGAAGATATAAAAATATTGAAAGCAGCCGTTTTAATTGATTTTAGTCTAGCTTTTTTTTTGTACATCCTGTAAAACGAATGTGCCTAGAAAAGAATTACAAAATCGACATGCTCGAATGATTTTTGAAAAATCAGACTTAAGATATTTAAGTTATTCCTTGTTGTGCCACATTCCACATAACTTATGCTGTACAAACGTGGCTAAAATTCCTCTACTCGCATCAACTTTAAAACGTTTACTTAAGAGTTAAGTTATTTAAAAAAGTTACTGAATTTTAGTAGTAAAATTTATAAGATGGTTATCTCGGCACGCCCATGAATTCATAGTGCGTAGGTCTTAAATAAATTATTATTTTTCGGTAGCTCTAGGAAAACCAAAACATCTCATGTTAAGTTTTAAAATAATTATGTTCATTGTTAATACTTATTAGCGTAATAATTTATTGTGTACTTCGAGAAATGAAAGGATCGTTTGCATTTTATGTGTGTAAGCGTCTGTGTGGTCTTTTAAATTGAAACGAATATCTTTGGCGTTTCGTTTGATGGTCCGAGATCTTCGGCCATATGTGTGTGTATTGAGAAATGGATATATATATATATATATATATATATATATATATATATATATAATTATTTATTTTTTTTATTTCAGACAGGGAGTGGATGCATTTAATCAGTAGATATTTTGTTTAATAGTAATTAGATCTACTTTTTTAAAATCGACTAAAAACAATTCTTTATATATAAATCCTTTATTTAGTCATAGACTAATATAATTTACGCACAAATCTTAACAACTAAGTTCATATTTTAAAATTAAAAACAATCAAACATCGTCAAGCTTTGCAGAACAATGACATACTAAACTAAATTGACACAAATCTAAAAAAAAAATAAAGAAAGTTCATGTCTCAAGGATAGACCCTATTAAAAAAAATACTGCTTAAGACACCGTTTAAACTTATTTAGATATTTTAAACATTTAATATTTGTGGGCAATGGATTAAAACTGTTTAGACCCTTAAAGAATACAGAGGTTTGTCTCTTTAATACTGGAGGAATATAAAAGTCTTCCTTCGATCTAGTATCATATGCATGTATATTTCTATTATAATTAATATAATTTTGTAAATATATAGGAGAACTACCCTATTTGATTTTAAAAATAAAAATCTGTTTGATAGTGAAAGAAGTCCTCCACCGACAACCATTGCATTTCCCTCAACATATAGTTAATTGATGTTCTTCTTGTACCTGAGAGTATAACTCTCATGGCTCTATTTTGCAATTTTTGAAATCTCGCCTTTTCTTTTTGATTAAGAAGGAACAAAATTGTGGAGCAATAAACAAAGTGCGGCAATATCAGAGTGTTAAACAGGATTTTTTTAGTCCACCTTGTCAAAAAAATTAGAACATCTTTGAATATAGCTAATTTTATAAGAGATTATTTTTATTAAGTTATTCGCATGTTCTTTAAATTTAAGTTGTCTATCTATGATTACTCCTAAATATTTAAACTTTCCCACCATTTCAGTTGTTTCATTGCCTACAATAATAATAGGATCTCCACGAGAAAAAGTTCTGTAATTATTCTCATTGCAGATTATCATAAATTTAGTTTTTTCCACATTTATTTTTAATTGGTTATAAGAACACCACCAATATAAATTTTGTAATGTAGAGTTAAGTGTGTCAACCAATTGAATACCATCAGAACATGCAAAATATAAAAGAACATCATCTGCAAAAAGATGTATACAATAATCACCAGATCTATTCACTATATCTTCAATAATTATACGAAATAATAATGGACCTAGCACACTACCCTGTGGAACACCTATGCTGCTCTCAATCTCGTCAGATACAACGTAATTCAATTTCAATCTTTGTTTTCTATTAAGTAATTATTCATAAATTTCAACACTTCACCCCTTTTACCGACGCTTTCTAATTTTTTAAGTAGTCTTTCCCTATCTAAAGTCTCAAAGGCCCTCCTCAAATCCAAGAATACAGCACCCGTAATAAGATTTTGATCGAAACTGTGTTTCCAGTCACAGCTATGCTTACCTCGAAAACCAGATTGCATACTATTTATAATTTTTTGGTTTCTATGAATTCTAACAGTTGTTTCATCACTACTTTTTTCCATTATTTTTTCAATATAACTAAGCATGTTAACAGGTCGCAAATCAGCAACCCTGTGAGATTTATTTACTTTAGGAACCGGAACAATAGTCGATATTTTTAATTCATCAGGAATTTTACATGCTAAAAATGACGAATTTATCAAGTTAAGAAGTGGTAGAGCTATATTATCAAAACAACTCTTTAAAAACAGCATTTATATCATCTGATCAATTTTTATTTGGTAGGTCAAAAACAATCTCCTTAAGTTCCTCAACAGTAACAAGCTTAAAGGTCTCCAAAAACGCGCCCCCATGTCTAGGTAAAATTGGAAAATCTGGTCCAGATTTATCTATGTCCCTGACTATTGCTCCAATACTGGTAACATAAAAGCAGTTCAATGAACTTGCCATATCATTTGGATCTGAAATTATTTCATCATCAATTTTCAGTTGCAAATAACTGTTAGTTTTACCTTCATTAGGAAGCAAAGTTTTTAAAAGATTCCACAATGCACGGGAATTACTTTTATTTTCTGTTATTCTGTCTTTATAATATTCTCTTTTTTCCGGGCGCATAACTTTCACCGCAATATTTCTTTTTTGTTTGTAGATCTCCATATCCTCAGATGTTCCAGAACTGACATACCGCTTATAACTAACATCTCTGGCATTTGTAGTAGCCATAACTCATCATTCCGCCATTCCTTGTGTTTTGGATATATTTTAACAGTTCTTTCTAGTGCGACATCATTAAAAATGGTCTTCAAAGTTGAGTAAAAGTAGTGGTATTTGAGGTCAATATCCAATATTTTATAGTTCCAGTTTATTAGGGATAATTTATCATTTATAATACTATAATTAATATTTCTACCTCTGCTTCTTATTTCTATAGGTTTTTGCAAGATTACAGCCGTTAAGTAAAGGAAAACCATATAATGATCTGTGATTCTGGGTGTTTTTATGACTTGAGCCATGCTCTTTTCAAAATGATTAGTAATTATTGGATCTATTAAAGTCCCACCATTTGCGCAAGGCCGAGTACACTCTGTAACCACATTCTCTAACCCGGTATCAACCACAAATTGCTTTAACCTTATACTGTAGGTGTTATCAGCCTTCCAATCAATATTAAAATCCCCAGTTATAACCAGTTGACAGTTTTTATCACGAATATTTTCGTCACACCAACTTGCAAAGAAATCCAAAAAAGTCAGAGAGCTACCAGTTGGAGATCTATACAAACATACAATGAAAAACACTATTGTTTAAACGAATCTTGGTCGACAAGAACCAGTATTATGGATTTTTATAATGGAAATATTCGTGATTAGATATATTTCTTC
The DNA here is from genome assembly GCA_034092305.1 of Diaprepes abbreviatus. Classification (NCBI taxonomy): domain Eukaryota; kingdom Metazoa; phylum Arthropoda; class Insecta; order Coleoptera; family Curculionidae; genus Diaprepes; species Diaprepes abbreviatus. Next base: position 10,701,291 of record JASJET010000129.1, read on the forward strand.
GGAACTAATTTACTTTTCGAAAAACCCCAAAGAAAATAGTCCAAATGTGTCAAATCAAATATTCTTACAGGCCAATTTACATTAGAATTTCAATCTCAAAAAACCCATTGTTACGTGTGGTGTTTCCCCGTCTTGTTGAAACCAATTCATCCAATTCTGGCCAAAAATAGTCTGTCAGCATGCCCCGATAACGCTCAGAATTCACCCTAACGGCCTTTTTACGTTCATCTTCGAAGAAAGAGGGTCCAATGACTCGCTAGCCAATAATCCGCAACAAACAGTAACCTTTTCGGCATGGAGTGGTTCTTCATGAATCGTGTGAGGATTTCCCGAATACCAAATGCGTTTTCTTTATGAACATGTCCATTCAAATAAAAATGTGCTTCATCCCAGAAAATGATTTTTGAAGAAAACCCCTCTTGTCTCTCAAGCATTCAATTGATGAAAGTACGGCGTTAGTGATGGTCTTCAATTCTTGTGTATCTTGTATGGATATAAATGAAGATTAACATGCAAAATGCGATGTAAAGTGGTTCAGGGAATGTTTAATTCTTGTGAACGTTCCCTGATTGATATTGATTTCACGAAAACTTTCACTTATAGCGGCCAACTTTTAACCAGTATGAACTGGTCGAGCATGTTGGTTTGCTCTACGACCTTCTACCGAGCCAGTTTCCTTGAAACGTTGAACAATTTTGCGAATTCCGGGTTCTGTAGAACGTCTATGTTGACCGAAATGTTCATGAAGTTTGCGAAATGTAACTTTTACAGATCGTCCGATTTCGTAATAAGTTTCGATTATTAAAATGCGCTCTTGTGTTGTTAAGAAATCCATGACTAAATTTGCCGTACTTTTCACGTGACATATGTCATCATCAATTATAACATCATGACATCGAAATCAATAATTAAAAAAGAAACCAATAGATGGTCCATATGTTGCTTGCAACACAACATTTTAGTGACTTAGTTGCTTTTTGCCTAGGTCCTTGCAAATAAATGATATATAATGCCTGAGGTGCTTAATAATAATCGAAAAACAAATAAATCAAAACAAGAGCGCGATGCATAGTCTGGCACCGACATAAGCGCACTCGCGCATACAACATATAGACACACATATTTATAACTTCAAAGGGACTATCGGCCATTTATATGAATAATTACACACCAGAGCGAGTCTAATTATGTGCAAATAACAAAATAAGAGCAACATGCAGACGCCAGAAGGGGAACATTATGATGTATTGCGTTCCAAAATACTGCCGAATTCACTTTTATCGTTGACTTAGTTTCTACTATTACCACTATTGCGATCAAGAAAATTCTTTTATTTATTCGTATACTTGTTTTATGTCATTTTAGTCTTGTTGACTTATGACTTAATGCACAGTTTTATTTTAAGGGGATATCCTCGTGTAGAAGATTAAAAATAGATCTATTTTAATGAACTTTTACAAAAAAACTACACGATTACTATATTTGCAATTTTTACTATTTATTGTATACATATTAAAATTTGTTTAAAACATTGTTTCGAAATGCATGGAAGTTAGGTATTACATCAGTAGGTTCCTCGAACAATTCCTTCTTCACGGTGTACATCTAGTATCTATTGAAATTGTCCAAAACAAAAGAAAAACGAAAAATTTTATACACTCTAGGAGTATAGCTTGAATATATCCCTAAAAAGCAAATTTAATTATCATCAAAAATTTACAAAATGGTGGTATAAAATATGATGTGATTTTTAGTAACAATTGTGCGATTACTGTTGTTTATAACTTATTCCAAACAAAACTTTTAGTATGTATAAGTTGAAGGAAATAAGAACATTATTACGAATTTCTCTCTCTATATTTACTCACTGTGTTCGAATAAAAACAACACTTTTCACTAATTACTTTCAAATCTTTAGTAACTACTGTTAACACATTTACTGTTAAATCACATTTAACTAACTATTTTACTAATATATTTACTTATTCATATATCTCTAGAATATACTCAAATAAATGTTTAGAATTCCACTAGAAACATGACCAACAATGATGACTAATAAATATAATATTTTTACAAGGACGCAGCCGAATTCTCCTAGTTCTTTGTTGCAATATCTTCAATTTAAATTCAAAGTTAAGTGGATTCATAAAGTATTTTTTATGTTATCTTGCACACAGTTTTGAAAAACATTGTTTTGAGAAATACCTTTGTGACGTTTTACGATAAGGAAAAAGCTCATTTCATCCTATACATATCCGTACTTAGGGCTTTTGGAGCGTATTGTATAAATAGAATACTACCAAATTAAGAAAAAAAATTTTTTTTTGTGAATATGTTTCACTAGGCCACCCTCTTAAGCGTCTTATTTATTATTAAGCTTAACTTAAGTTATTATTAAACTTAAGCGATTTTGGAACCAGCGAGTTTGGAGGCTACAGAAATTCTCTTTCACAAAAGTTACCGTCATAAAATTGTTCGGAAAGGTATAAAGAAACACTATCTTACCTTGTTCTTTTCTTTACGAACTACGACCACAGGCGTAATATGGGTGAAGAGCTTAGCCATCTTGTTTGGCTACGATTTGGAGAATCCCTGAGATTCCATCTGTACCCATTGCTTTTCCATTCTGTACTTCTATTACATGTACCACTTCGTTTTTAGTTAGGTCGAGTCCAATTTCCCTTATGTCTTCATTAGTCGGCGATATGCTTGTTTTGCTGTCATGGAAAATAGTCTTTTCATATTCATTGTATTGTTTCAGCTTCTCTTCCGCTCCTCTTAGAGGAGCTCTTTATTGTTTTTTACTTATATTTGAAAATTCTTTTTTATGGAGGATATTTGGCCTGTAATGTCTGTATTTTTCCGCATTTCTTTACTAGCGAGATTTTCCTAGCTTCTCCGAAATTGCATGGAGTCATTCTATTTATTAAATTTTTTATACTTCCTATCTTTTGATGCTTTATGCTAGAAAACTACTCATTTACTCAACGGATATTATCCTGAAACATGTTTATCAGACACTATTCTTGGCGAAAAATATTAGTGGATGTATTTATTGTATATATAAAGCACAAACTGTTATAAAAAGGATATCATTTTTATATCCATACTTCTCTCCGCACTAAAAAGTTGTTTTACATCCTTTGGGTAACGGTAATTCTTCCCCGAAATTAAATTAGAAAACACTGTGCTGAGGCAGAAATATTTAATAGCTCCTTTTATAGAATAATCAGAAACTAGATCACCAATCAAATCGTCTAAAAACAGTTTGCAAACTGTCACTTGACCATTTTTGTAAATTCTGGTTAACGCTGACTGGTTTATGATTTCTCTACGAACAGGCCTATTGGTGACAATTAGTAAACAATTTATTTAATGGGTGTTGACATATAATAAATAATAATAAAACACGTTTTTTATTAGAGAGAGAAAAACAAATAAAGTACAAAACATTAAAAATACTATTCTAAATGCACAGCCTAACTAGGGCGAGAACTACTCTTATATCTAACCTGGGATAGCTACGAAATAATATAAGTTAAAATTACTTAGTCTACATACAAAATACGCCAAAAAGAAATTAAATTTAGGAATAATAATAAAAAGTAACAATAATTATCCTTTGAGAGATATGTTATCTGCTGTAACTTAAGCAATATACTTTTAAATAGGGTTTAACAGGTTTCTGGTGTCAAAAACAAAGACTGTAAAGTAAAGTTCTTTTCTATAATTCGTATTGAGACATTTGAGTTCGAGAAGTGAATCAGAAAAGTGACCATTTTTCGTAGCGAGCAGACAAAGCGACAGCATGAATTCTGTGCCCTCAGACAGCAAACGTCAAGTCTTTTTGTTAACATATGCCTTCTTGCGTATAACATTTTTAGACTGTGAAACGGTTTTTTTAAATAATACGATGAACCTAATCCACAAACCTCAATTTTTCGTCAGCTAAAATACCCAAAGACTTTGTTACACTCGTCGCCGTCAAACCTACTCCGCCAATCCTCAGCTATACAGTACTTTCAGTTATTATGTATCTTGTATCCTCTAAAAAAAGGCAACCACTGATTCACTGATTTCACAAATATTCCTTAGTTCTCTCTTAAGTATAATTCATTTCATATGATGTTCTGCGGAAAAAAAAACTGAAACCCCATTGGATGTCATCAGGATAAGCCTGAAAAACACAACTCTTTTTACTTCTGAGTATTTCACTAGTACAGATTATAAGTAGAAGTCCCAACATTGAATCCTGAATCACACCTGATTTAACAGATCTTAGCAATGAAATCTCCCCATTCAACATAACTCTTTGACTACTACCACTCAAATACGATAAAATAGAACTCACAGCCGGCTGGTGGAAACCATAATATCGGAGCTTTGAGTACAGTAAATCATGGTATATGGCATCAAAAGTCTTCGAGAAGTCCAGAAGTACCAATGCAGACACTTTGCCATCGTCCAGAAATCAGGCTGTGCTTCAGGAATAATTTTAGTCGTTGACATATTTATTAATTTGTGAAAATACAGTTTTTACAAGAACTTTAGACACAAACATGGGAGTAAACCTATTGAACGCAGGTCCGCATAAAATTTAGGGTTGATGATCTTTGGAATGCGCGGAATAATAGATTTGCTGGACATGCGGGAAGTAGCTGCGCTCCAGACAAATGTTCACAATGTGCGTAACGAAGGGATAAATAAATGGTGAACAGTACTGCAGCATAGATCTTTTATTGTTCTCAGATTTAAAAGCATTTGATCTAATATCGCGTATAGCTTGGCCATTGTCAAGACAACTTACAGATATAAAATTAAAACTCTTATTAAAAGGTGAAACGAAATAGTTAAACTTTTCTGTCTTTTGCCACTTAATATAATGACCAAATTATGAACGATACGCGAAATTGGTAAGGTATATGACAAAATTAATTGCCACTTCAATTTAATCATTTTATCTTAAAACAGTGCTTTCAAGTTTTTTATAACAAATAATACTTAGAAATTTATAACTTGAAAATTTTCCAAATAAAGCTGTATTATAAAAAATAATTGCAGGCTTATTTTATTTCCTAACCATTTACTCGGGTTGTGAATTATAACCTTTTTTTTTTGGAAAATTATATATTTAGTCTTACCGTTTCCCAAAAAAAAATGTTACGGCTTCTTCTGGAATGTAAAATGTGCGGCCTTTCTTACGTCTGGGAACAAGAAAAAATCACACCGGATTAAATCTGGACTGAACGGTGGATGTACCACTCACTAGTAACTGTTCTTTGATCTTTTAAAATGATTGTGGCCACATGACCACTTGCAGAAAAAAAAGAAGCGACCTACACTTCGTGATCGTTTAATTTTCGTTGATGGGTCTTCATTCAAAAACACCCACACTTTCGATTGTGTCTTTACTTCTGGGTCGAATTGGTAAATCCAGAACTCATTAGTAATGTTATCAAAAATTCGCTTGGATGATCCATTTTGATATTTTTCGATCATTTTTTGGCACCATTCCACACGTGCGTCTTTTTGTGCGGTTGAGAGTAGTTTGGGGACACAACGCGAAATAAGTTTACGAATACCTGTGTTCGTGTAAGATTTTATTTACTGCTGCCGATACATTGTCGTATATGCACGTCCGTCGTTTTGGGAAAATTAATAGTGTAGATCGGATTTTCCGCGAGAACGCCACGAGGTACGTTTCGATCGAACGCGAACGACGTATACGAGCTGTGAATAACTTTCGTATCAGGATTTTTGTCCTTTATGCTATGCGTTTGTCCCTGCATTAAGTGGTCCCCACCTTGAAGTGAAGCTTGGATGTCATTTAAAAATTGTTCCATGGGAGAAATTGAAGTATTGAGATATAATTGAACATTTTGATTTATTTGGGTCATGTCAGATTCATTATGGGTATGGAATCTTGTCAGGGCTGGCGCGACCCCACGAGGGGCCGCGTAGGTCCCACCAAAACCACCCGGACAGCCTGAAATGCCACCCGCCTCATCAGACCGGAAGGAACTGTGAGAGACGGGATTGGACATTTTTTTAATAAATTATTTTTTCTCTTAAATTAGAATGTTGTGTATAAAAAATACAAAAATCACGGAGGGCTGGGCTTTAGTATACTTAATATATGGAAAAATTAAGTATACGGAATTTGGGTTGGATGAGAACTTGGCCAATATTTACTTTGTTTTTTATTTTAGACGTGAGCTCTTATAACGACTTTTTGCAGTAGAATTTTTTTTTATTGGGATTCTTAAGTTTTGTGTTGAAATTAAATGTAGTGTTGGGACTCTTAATAAATTTCCGAAAAATCAATTTTCTCAGAAATTCTTGTTTTGGTGTTAAGCGCAAACTAAGGCACGTTTAGTGTTCTTAGATTCGTTAACGATATCACTATCAGGTTATCACTAATTTTCTCTTAATAGAAAATTATTTAAGTCGCAATCGAGAATGTCTAAATCGGGTATGTCGCTATCAGGTTTCCTTTACGCAATTTTAGTTCCGCAAATTATTATAGTCGTAAAAGTAGGCGCGTGAATACTATATTTATTAATTTAAAATTGTTTCCGCAAGAATAAAAAAAAATCGACGTGGAAAGGTTTTTTAGAAAAGCTTATTTTTTCCGACGGCGCTAGAATTTTACTAAAATTCGAATTTAAAAGACTTAGATACTCGTGTGCGCGTGTGTAAGAAATTTGAGAGATCTGTGCTCTTTAAAAGACAACCAGAATCTGCTAACGAATCGCGGCATCGGGTGCTATTTATAATTTCTCGGCACTCCGTCGGGTCTTCCGAAAGGAACCGATTAGCGTTTAGCGCAGTCCGCCAAAGCTTTACGTCTGCGCCGCCGTCTGTGTCGGTGTCTATGCGCCGTTACCGCTGACAACGTGCAGTTATTTCTTGGAATTTCAACGGTCTTTAAATGTTTAATTTATTTTTATGATTTTTTAAGGTTCTTGTAGATAGAATTCTACAACATATATAAACTCGCCTGAAGCGAACAATAACTAATTCATCTGTCTTGATCACGAACTTGACATATAAAACTGGACTGCTCATGAAAATAATTTTTGACCCCCTCTTATTGGTCGCCATTAAGTGCAATGATTTATATGGCAACATTGAATTCCCTGCTAGTTTCTTACATTGGCGTGAATGCGTCGTGTATAAATGTCAATTCTATTATTCTAACTAACAGGTTTAGACAATCACTATCTCTTTCTATACTATATCTAAAACAATAAATCGCTCTTCCTTGTTTTACTTGACAGGTTATTTGAGTATATTAAAAAAAAAAAGACCAGGATAATTGTTTCTGTAAAACAATATTTAACTTGAATTTCTACTTTTAGTTTCCTCAAAATTATAATTTTTCTGTTTGAAACAACTCCAATAAAGCTAATTTTTTTAACTTCTTTGGAACATCGTAAATATGTATCAATTTTTTTATTTTTAGATAACAAGCATGAAATGTCAGTTCTTATAAATAAATGAAAATGCTTTTTCTATGACTGTTTACATATTTTATTTTTTACCATCAAACTGTTATTTAGCAAAATAGCTAAAATGTGAAATATGCGCCAAAAACAAATCGAGACTAACTTTTTTTTTTAAATATCTGTTTTAGAAAAGATTGTGGAAATCAGTGGGTATTTTTGTAAGTAACTAATTTAGTCTACATCCTTATTCGGACGTAGAGTATAAGAAGTTAACGAAAAAAAGTATTAAGGCATTTATTTTTAAAAATTTTATATCAAGAATTAATATGGTATATTGTTTAATGTAAGGCATCGAAATGTCCACATAATCTGTTGCAAAGTAAGAGAGTTTCATTATTTAAAAATAGCTTCGATTATATCTTTGTTAAAATTATTTTCTCCTCGATGCTTTTAGGGAACTGATATGTTATTTATATAGGGTTGACAACAATCATAATAATGTTGACATTTCCGTCATAATAACGGAGCTTTAATTTAAAGGAAGTAAAGTAATATTATGTACTAAACCATTTTTTTATAAAAAAAATTAAACTCTAAAGGGGATAGTGTTAAAGCAGTTTATATTTAATTGTAAACAAAACAATATTTATTAAGACACTTTATAAAAAGCTTATAAATACAAGAGAATTCTTACATTAATAGAATCATTTTTAATCTAAATATATACATAAAGATTTACTAGCAACTTTTAATTTTTACACTAGGTCCAACTTTCCATTTATTTAACTGTTTGAGGATCTGGAATTGACCTATTGACCTTCCTAGAGTTGAATTTTTGAAATGGTAATTAATCGCAGCTTTCACTACAGGATTTTCATGACACAAATTTCCTATCTGAGCTAAAATCAAGAATTTTTGTTTTATTAATTAATAACATATTCAAACAAAAGATTATTATTTTATTTTTAGACAAAACAAATACATAAAAGTAAAATTTATGTAATTTCCAAATATGCTTAATAATATTGAAAAATTTCACATAATATGCAATCATTTTAAATTTTAACACCATACCAGTTTCGATGTTTAGCTTTATATGTCAGTGGAACATTAACTTTATGGTAATACGATATTGTTGTTGGTTAATGCACACTTAATTCAGGACTTTTTTTGTAAAGCCAGTGTATGTTATTAAGTCCAAGTTTAGTTGCTTCAAGATATTTACCTCAAACAGTGCTTCAGTTTTTTTTTCAGGCAGTTGTAAGAAGCACAGCACAAACTTTTTGCTCGTCTTCTTGTATAAAACCATTTTCAGAAAAATGCTCTGAACAGAGTTCCTCATCTGGTGTATAAAAGAATTATGATCATGACCAATTTGCTTCAGCCCTTGAATTAGAAGATTATTTTCTCTTAGAAAACTAAAATATTGATAGCATTTAAAAATTATCATACATCATATCCATAAGATTAAACTTGTACCCTTAGATTTACAATTTGATTCTAAGGTAAAATTTTATATAATTATTATTGAATGTTTTATAACTTACCAATTAAATAAATTCCAATTTACCAGATGAGGTATTTGCACGGATTACGATGAAGAATCACATTTTTTAAAATATCAAAAAAAAACCTTAAAGTTCACGTTCCCGTTTGAAATTTTCAGTAAAACGTTACATAAAATGTGATAAAATGCATAAAACAACAAAATCAAGAATAAATTATTGTCAAAATGAGAAGTATTCAGTCAATGTCAAAAATACACTTTCACCAATATAATAAAAACTTAGGGAATTCATTGTTGCCAAAGCAATTATTTGCACGTAATGGCACGGAGCATGGTGGCGTCACTTTTATCATAAGGGAGGTATTATGCACGGTTAGTCCAGTTTTATATGTCATGTTCGTGGTCTTGATATACAAGATTACCTTACCATGACTGTTTTCCAGGGTAACCGCAGTTGATGGCCGACCGCTGCGCTCTTCATCTTTCAGCGATGTTCTACCACGTTTAAATTCTGCATACCAATATAGCGTGACGGAGTAGAATCGGGAAATGCTGTTGACAGTCTTTCCAAGCACCTCTGTTGATTTAAACCACTTTTAAAGTCACAAAAAATCATAGAACGAAAATGCTCGCGGTGCAGTTCCATTGTTAAAGCCGAAAATGCACAAACACAACTAACACTTTTTGCCATTACTCAGCACGTGGCAATGCTAAATGTTTAAAATTTGAACTGACATTGGTGACGTACATGTACAGCGGCGTTGGCATAGCTTGAACAGTGTTGCCACATCCAAAAATATTCAGCGTCACCATCGTATAACACAATAAGGTTTACCTGGAAACACTTGAAATAAGCATTTTTTTATGGTAGAAACTAGGAAAAGTTATTTATAATTTTTCCTATAGCTCTTTTGAAGACAATTATAAAATATACTTTTAAGGTTTAAAAAAACAAAAATAATAATTATATAAAATTTTTAAAAAATGGTGAATAAAATAATAATGCTTAAAAGAAGCATAAAGAAATAAAAATTTATTTATTCATTTATTATCTAGTACCATAGAAGAAATATACCAAGAATTCCTATCCTGTGCTATAATTTTGACGCTCCTAAATGGTACGCAAACTGGAACGCCGTCTCATTCATAAAAAGCAATTTACAATATTGTCAATGATTAGATATCAGTATTTTAAGGTGATATACATGCTTTTGTTAGAAACAAGTATCAAAGATTTAAATTTTCGAATTTATGTTGAAAACGTGGCAATTCTGCATATCCCTTCCTACCGAGTAAGAGGGGTAAGCTCCACCTTTTTGTCGATTTAAATGTTTGACCGTTACAACTTTCTCTTTGTAAACCTAAACAAATATAATAAACCAAAGGATAAGGAAAAGTTGCCTTGCCGTTTTACTACTAATAGTAAAAACTACCTTTTATCAATGACCGAGCCCTTCCGATCCTCCCATAAGAATGAGCCGTTTTAGTATAATTCGTCAATGCTAGTACATAATAGGCAAATTCCTAAATAATACAGCGAACAAGAAATACATCTATAAACCCAAAAAAAAAAAATATCAAATTACAATAAACAAATGTATGTAATAAAAATTTTAAAACCTTACATTAATCAAGCCTTGGAAAATACTCAAAAATAAAGCAATGACATATCAGACTAAGAGTAAACAATAAAAAATATACATTTTCCAGTTCTTCTAAAATAAAATTTTTATAAAAAAATTGAACCGACTTCTAAAAGTGCGCTAAAAAGTGAAAAATAACTAGAAATTTTTATATGAGATTGAAATTTCTGAAGTCGGCGCCAAACTAATACCTAACAAAATGTGATTCGCATAAACAGATTAAAAATACTTTATTTGTAATTACTTTTTTAGCATAATTAGTATATATTAGTAGTTATTTATTTCATTTATTTGGCGCCGACTTCTAAAATTTCAATTTCATATAAAAATTTCTAGTTATTTTTCACTCTTTAGCGCACTTTTAGAAGTCAGTTCAATTTTTTTATAAAAATTTTATTTTTCGATTTTTAGTTTTGAATTCATTATGATATTCATAAATTATTTGAACTAAGTGCTAATCGAGATTAGTGTACCTCGCAATAACTGCAAGGTGGCAAAAAGTACCCATTTTATCCAGAATTGTAAATCATCCAAAAATGAACCACTAAAAATTCTTAGAGTTCTCCAAATACCAATGAAATTGTGTCAAACAAATATTTAGTCTGTCATAGTTAATCCACTATCTTAAATTTCAAATTAATTTCAGATTGCTAATATAGGCCCCAAAACCTTCCAATATCGATATTTAAAGAATTTGAGACGTAAATTTCTTAGCCCAATATATTTAATATTGCATATTGAGTTTGTATACGCCCCAAGAACCCCGTAATATCAATTTTAGATAAAACCGGAAAATGTAAAATTTTTAGTCCTTCATATTGTATCTTGTCAACCTAATAATTGTAAAAAATTAACTTCATATTCGTAATACACCACCCCCAAACCCCCTCATACCAAATCTGAAAAAATGCGAATAAGGTAAAATTTTTAACCCACCATATTGGATCCGCCATATTGAATTTCAAAAAAATAATTTTAACGTCTTAATCTAATTTAAATCTAAATCCTTCAAAGCACCCTAGTACCAATTTTAGATGAAATCCAGAAATTTAAAATTTCTAAACGGTCATATTGCATGTGACATATTAGGTTTTCTTAAAATAATTTTATATTCGCTATTTACATCCTCAAAAACGATTCAGTTTCACATTTGAACAAAATCAAAAAATGTTAAATTTTTAATCAGCTATATTACGTTTGCCATATTGAATCCAGAAAAAATACTATTAAATTCATAATTTACACCCTCAACAACCCTCTATAACAGTTTTGAAGAAAGTTGAAAAATGTAAAACTTTTAGGACACCATATTGAATCCGCCAGATTGAGTTTTCCAAAAAAATATTTTAATTTTGTAATTAACACTAACAAAAATTCCCCAATACTTACTTTAGACAAAATCCAGAGATGTGGAATCTTTAATCCTCCATCTTAGATCCGCCATATTTATTTTTTTTTAAATAATATCAAATTCGTAATTTGCTATCATATTAATTTTGAAAAAAATCGGACAAAATTAATATTTTATCCACCCTATTGGATAGGATACGCCATATTGAATTTTTTAAAACTAATTTTAGATTCGTCATGTGTGACCCCGAAAACTCTCCGGTACCAATTTTGGTAAAAATCGGACAAAAGTGATTTTTTGGTCCGCCATATTGGATCCGCCATATTGAATTTTTTAAAAATGTTATGAATTCGTTATGTGCAACCTCGAAAACTCCCCCATACTAATTTTGAAGAAAATCGAACAAAATTAATTTTTTTTGTCCGCCATATTGGATCCGCCATTTTGAATTTTTTTAAAATAATTTCAGATTCGTTGGGTACAACCTCGAAAATTCCTCTATACCAATTTTGGAGGAAATCGAACAAAATTAATTTTTTTATCCTCCATATTGTAAGCGCCATCTTGGATTTTACTGCACCAATTTCATCCAAAAAAATATGGGACCAAGGCAGCAACTTTCTGAATATAACGTAAAAAATTTCATTCAAATCGGTGCAGCCGTTCCGGAATAATCGGTGTACATACATAAAAAAAAACATACATAGTCGACGAATTGAGAACCTTCTTTTAGAAGTCTGTTAAAAATTACTCTTGGATAAGAGTTATTTTCAAAGCAAACGAGCTGTTGCAGAAGCAACATATGTTCTTTCAATTAATGCTTTTCTTTTGACAGCCTTTTCGTATTTGAATCTCAGCTCTTTACGTAGAATATTTAAAGATTTATCCAGTGACAATCTCTTTGTTGGTAGGTTCAGTATTTAAGCTTTTTAGAGTAACAGACTTTTCCAAAAATAATAAATAATAAAGACATTATTATTATTGAATCTAGACTAAGGATCCTACTTTTAAGGTTAGCTTATATTATAACAAAGATTATAACTCTTACTTTCTTAGTATATATTGTAGAGTATTTCGAATTTCCATTTTAGATCTTTCGGGAACATCTGTGGTTTTTCTTTCTTTTCGACAAGATCTATTTTTTCCAGGAGAGGAAATAATCGGGGTGTTTTCGTTCCTTTTTCACATGACAATTAGGATTTTCTTTGAAAATTTAAGGGCACTGTTTATTCTCTAAAAATAATGACACCTAATTGAATATTTATTTCCAAAAATAAAGTTATTTTTTTACCTCTTGGGCAGATGAAACTGATTCCAGAGGACCACTGTTTCTCTTCTCCAACTCAAATATTCGTACAAAATAAGCACAAGCTGTTCTGCTTGTCTGTGAAGAGTTTCACCATGCATTATCTAAAAGGACAAATCGAGTCTCATTAGTTTATTTTAATTTTTGATGCCTGATTATTACAACTGAATTCAAGTAGTGCAGAAAACATTTTAAAATAATATACATGTGTCGGACATTTAAACACCGACGATAGATTTGAAGGTTAGAAATATTTTTACGTCGTGGTTTAGTTTTTCAATAAAAATAATACATACTTACCGGTAATAAATTATAAAACAATAATTAATATCTTATTTATTAAACAATATTCTGTTTTAAATTCACTTGATGGATCAAAATTTCTCAAACACAATGTAAATACAACTCTGAACGATGCCTGTCAATAAAATAATGTTTTGATTGAAGTCTGAATTCTTAAAACGAAATGACTCGTTTTTCCTAGTTGTCTTTTTCTATCTTATTGTACCCATAATGTCAGATTTTCCGTAACGTATGGCTAGAATTAGAAGAATAATATTTTGTTTTCCATCCTTTTATTTATTTCTATACAAATTAAGATAAACAGGTCTCAAAAATGTATTTGATATGTTCGTAGACTAATGGGTATTCTCTCACACTGTATCAGTCTTACTTTTACTGGCAATGTGTAACTCAATTGGCAAATCATAACTTGTGCAACGAAAATTGAATAGTTACAAACAGTTTCAGTTTGTTCAGTGCTGCTAATCTTTGTTACTTACGTTAATTTACCATATCATATTTTTATTTTCGTAACCAATTTACAACTCTTTCAGAATGATCATAAATGGCTTATACCCCCAACTCATTCCAACCACATAAAAACCCATTAAATAATTCTACATAAACACAACCTGTCTCTAGTTCGTACTCCATCTAAACAACACGTACAATAATTGCATTAGCCCCTAATCTATTGTCATGTATATTCCTCTCATTTTCGCTAGGATTATCCCATAAACAACCCCATTAAATTGTGGCACACTTATTGCGGTATTTATGATTATTAATACGTTTTAATAAAAAGAGGGGGACCCTTCTTACAACGAGCCATATGTAGCCACATGCTGGATATTTTTTTGGTGACCGAGTGTCGTATAGAGCGGAAAGTGGTTGGGTATTGTCGGGATTTAATCGCGGCGTTTAGAGGAGATAATGGACGATCATCCTGGATTGCTGTGTTCGATAATTTTTTGCTTGGAAAGGAAGAATTATTGTCGATATTTAACGAATCTTGGCTGTTTTTGAAGGTGGAATACTAGAAATAGGATTTCTATTTTGAGTTTGCGAGTTTATTTGAAAATAGAGGGGTCATCAGGGGCGGATCCAGCCCCTCTCCTTGGGGGGGGGGGGGTGATATCACAAAAGTACAGTATGGCAAGAAAAACAAGTTGTCAACGGGGGGGTGGGGAGGGGTGCAAGCAGCACACTCATTCCTAATATAAAAGGCAGAATGGGTTCTATTTTCCTGAACTCAAAGCTCTTGGGAGGGGGGGGGGGGCGATCGCAAGTATACACATTCCTATACTCTATTCAAGAACTAGAAAGAGTAATAAAACTGTTACCGAAATCTCCAACGTACCTGCTCCAGTGCCGTTGATAACTGAGAACTGCCGTAAATCTAATTTTTCATTATATTTAAATATATTTTATAAATTTACTGCAACATAAAAATTCTGATAGTTTAATTTAATTTCTGTCAGTGACCAAAGTACACCTTAAAGTTTGTTCTTAGTGATTTATCTTGTTTGTGCTTGTTTTTATATATTATTTGAGATTAGAGAGATACCCAAAAGATATAGCTTTCACATCTATATTTATTCCAAAATCGTTAAACCAGGGCATTTTTTCCTCAATGAAAAACTTATTACGATGAATGTTTATGATGCCTTAAGATATCAATATCTAGATAATAATGTTAAAAGCTCTGTTGAGATATGTTCCAACATGACAGGAGTTGGAAAATCTGCTATGTACCGAATACTGAAGGAGAAAAAACGACTGGAATTGTTAGTACTCCCAAGCCACATTCGATCACAGGCAGATGAAAAATCTCGTTGGAAGAAGAGATGAAAACTGCAATTAAAGGGGTTGTATATACCTTTTATTATGAGAAGCGGATCCCAACCGTCTACAAAAGTCTAACTTAAATCAATGAAGATCGCGATTTACCTGAAATTAAAAGAACTGATATCTGGAAATTGCTCAGAGAACTTAATTTTTGCTGGGAAAACCAGATAGAAAATCGGTTCCTATAGATCGTCCGGAAACTGTCCGTTGGAGAAGTAAATATCTCTCTCAAGTAAAAGGTATAGTTGCTAGAAATAACACAATTAACAAAATTAGTAGCTTAACTAAACTTTTGAAAGATTTTTTTGAATAAAGTTACTGCGGAAAATTGGGAAAAATCCATATAATAAAAGAATAAACCAAAATGTGAGAACTCGATCTCATGATCGCTGAGATAGAGGAACCAATTATAATTCATTTAAGCGAAGATAGTTTCACTGACTTTGATTGGGAATTAGATACGTAATGTTTACTAGTGTAAACACAATTTATTATTTAAATTTTTGTTTTTGTTGTATTTTATTTTTTAATGTTGTTTATGTTTTTTTATTTTTTTATGTATTTTTATTTTAGTGTGTCGCACTCTTTAATTTTATATATATTTAATTCCAATTAGCCGTAAGTTTTTTATTATTTTATTTTTGTATTTGTGTCTTTTTCTTAAGCGTGCAGAATTAACATGTTTATCTTATTTTTTTGGGGCTATCGTATTTCCATATAATAAAGTAAATTAAATTAAGATACCAGTACAATAGAAATAAAAATAAGTGGGTCTAATTTTAGTTACAACATAAAAAAAAGTAATTACATTTGAATCCCTTTTTAATGTTTAATTGTAATTCTGCATATGGTTTAAGAAATAAATAAACTGAAACGTCAAATACCTCTAAAAACGTTTTTAATCAATAATAAAATGACCGATAGCCCCAAAGATATTTTAATATTATATGGTCGAATTTATTTTTTTATATATGTTTACCTTTTTGTATTTTTGACAATGGATATTTTGTAAGTATTTAAATTATAACTTAGAATTTTTTGAGAGAATAAGGCTACGTTTTAGTCCATTATTGTAGACCGGTATTTTTGATCTTAAAATTTCTAACCCATTTTTATGAAAAATATATGTGTCTAACAGATTTTGCTAAAGACACCGGACTAAAGAACACAGGTAGTTTGCGAAGAGAAAAAGGATAAAAAATGATTTATTACTCTCTCTAGTTCTTAAATAAATTGTAGTATAAGAAGAAAAATCGGGTCCGTTTTCCTAAACTCAAAGCTCTTGGACCCCTGGATCCGCGCCTGGGGTCATAAATGCTCACAAAATTTAACAACTTCTTTGTGTCTGCGCCGAAAAGCGCTAAAATTTAAAATATAATGTGTTTATTCAAGACTAACTAAAATATTAAAATTTTCTTATCCCAAATTTCAAATTTTGTCCCGAAAATTTATTTTCAATTGGCGAAGTTAAACTCCTGGATACTTGCCAGCGGTTTAACAAATGGAAGGTCTTTTTCATTCGATGCGTATATATGAAAATCTCGGTAACAGTAAGAGATACGGATTTCGTTAATTGGGAAAAAAGTTGTATAATTAAAAAATCAACGATTTAACGGTCAGAAATTTTTGTAATGACTTTTAGTGTTTGAGTTATTTGAAAAAAAAACAGAGTTTTCGGATTTTGAATTTTTTTTTTTTGAGTTAAAAAGATTTTTTGAAAGTTTAAAATTATTAACCAGTTTGTCAAATCAATTTCATTAAATTGTTATCCAAATTAGATTTTTTCTGAGCTGTTACTACATCCAAAATTTACCTCGCGGAAGATTAACCAGTAGAAATTTTCATTAGAGACATAATTTACATTTTCTTTAGAATGATATAGTTCCAGATTTAGCAATTCTGTTTTCAGATGGTAATGATCGTAATTGACCAAGTTTAGGTTTCAACAGGGCAGTGTTCTCCGCATTATGCTGCTCATGTATAAATACCTTTTTTCGGAACGATGGTACACAAGGGTAATAGAGTGGTCACCTAGATCACCCGATCTTAGATACCTAGACCCTCGTTTTATGAGACCCCCTCAACAATTTAGTTATAAATCTAAACCCAACTCGGTAGATAGATACCCTTAGGTAATGCGAGAAATTTCTTCAGAAGTAGGGCAAAATGTATAAAAGGAATTTTTATTCCGATTGATCCCTTTCAAATTAGTTTTCAAAATCTTATAAATTTTTTTATCATTATTTATTTTTTCTGTTTTAAAAACCAAAAAATAAAAATGTATCTTAAGGATTGGAGCATATATTTTCTTCTATTGGTTATCCAATCTTTAAAAGAGTATTTTCTTCTTTTTTACTAATTAAAAAAAAATAATTTGTTTTTTCTAAATCGTTCAATTACTGATTTTTTAAAAATAATCGATCTGAAATGTTTTTCAACGAGGTTTTTAAAACTAGATACAATGACCGCCATTCTTGGAAAGGTCAGAAACTCCAAACAATATAATAATATGGACAAAATACCAAATCACCGAGAATTAATTTACAAATAATCCCTTCAATTTCTGCGGCTTAGAACACCGAAATAAATAAGGAAATCTAAGATTCTTAATTTAATTGTAATCTACATTGTGTCCGGGAAAATGTGGGAAATCTTCAGGATATGAAAAAAACACGCGAAGGAAAAAAGTTTATATGAACTATTAGTATTTCTTTCACATGTTTTTTTCATATCCGGGACATTTCCTCCATTTTCCCGAACACCTTGTATAGGTTTTGTTGATTTATTTTTTACTTTCTAGTAGAATTTTTAAGAGTTGATTTAATTTTGTTTTTAAACAATTTATATTAATCTTAGTTTATAGGACTTGTTTTTACTTTTCTTTCCAAAAATGCATGGCTTATTTCAATTTTTGTGAATCTTGAGAAACTTCTTTTAAGCATTTTTAATAGACTTCGTGATAATTCCTGGCTACTGTTTAATATTCATTATTTATTTCTTCAAAATATTATGTGAATCGGAGTCAAACAACTTCTTAACCGAATTGTTGATTTCTAAAAGAACAAAAAAATAAATCGAATACCTTATTCCGTAAATTCATTTTCGGGCATATAATGTTTACGAGTTCACATTTCGAACGAAAAAATAAGCGTATAAAATTTTAAAGTCGATTGTTATGGACATTCCAATCCTGTTATGTAAAAAAGAAACATAATAAGAAATCATTAAAGGGTACCTGTAGCCTATCAAAACATTAGAGATGATTGTTTCTCACGCAGCGAATGGTCGATGATTCGATGATTTTAAGTTTTCTGAATAGAATCGTGCTTAAATGTCAGTAGCGTTCCTGGCCTTTTTTTAAATTAAAATTATAGAAAGATCTAATTGGATTCTTGGAAAACAATGGTTTAAAAAGCAACGATCATTATTGCTGCTAATAAAAATGGGTTTGTTTAGTTCAGTATAATCAATGAGGACACCCGAATTAGTACATTAAAGTTATAACGCTAATAATGATTATTTCTGGTTTATTATATGTTAGAAAGAGCTGTAGAACATAAAAATATATTAGAATTTGTGCTGATTATGCTAAAGAAAAATAAAAATTAGTAGTCCATGTGCTTATGTAGACATTTATAACTTAATATGTTAGAAAGAGTTTTATAACTTACACAAAAAATAATAAGATATATTAGTATTTGTGCTGGCTAGGTAGACATATAACTTACATACTGTGGGCCAAATATAGACACAATATGAAAAAAGACATTCAGAATATTTTTGAGTAATTTAGTTTTTTAAGTGATTTAAAATGTATTTCTTTGCAATAACGCATTTCAAACTAAGCTCAAATTTTTCTAAAGGAAGGTTTATTTTATGGGACAATTAATTTTCATCAAAAACCTATTGTGAAATAATTTTCTTTAAACTTAAATACATTACAATTATACAAGAGAAACTTGATTCTCAACCAGCTGAAAAAATCTTATACTATAAGCAGGGAGGTCAATTTGCCAGTAATTCCTTGCATTTGCCAGGAATAATTAGCTTAGCTATGCCAGTAATTTTGCCAGGAATACCAGTATGACAAGGAATTGCCATTAATAGATATCTTGTATTCAGAAATTGATAAAATATTAAGGCGAAATGTACATACAATTGATGGCAAGTGTATGAAAATCGATAACATGCCCACTAAAATTAAATCTCTCTACTATCTCTTTTTGCTTCTCACACGTAGTTATTTCTTTCTTTATTTTATGGTTTTGTAGTCTAAAATTTAAAGGATGGAAAATTTTGTTATCGTCTGTCTTTTTCTAATATTCAGTTTAATTGAGCAATATCGGCTTTTTCTTATCACACGCATTTTTCCAGGAATTGCCAGGAAATAAATATAAAACTTACAAGTATTTTTTTGTGGAATATTTGACAGCACTGACTATAAGGGCAAACGTACTATGTTCTAACACATTAAGAGACAAACCGTTATCTCAAATCTTAAGAATACCAGGAAAGGGTGGAAGCCTTTCCCATGGTGATGCACCGTCCTCAGTAGACTTGGTTTCGAGATTGTTTGTTCTCGTCAATACAGAATAGGCCAGCGCACTTCAGCATCAGAGAAATAAATCCTTTGGGCAACTTATATTAGACAAAATATGAAATCTAATACAAGAAGCGCCATCTCCCATCATTTCACGCAATCTGAATATATGATCTCGTAGAAATCTGTATTTATACCAATACTGGATTCAATATGCTTGCAGTTGGATGTAACAAAATACAATTATATATATATATATATATATATATATATATATATATATATATATATATATATATATATATATATATATGAAAAACTTAGTTCTCAACCAACTGAAAAAAAAAACCTTCACCATAAGGACAAATGTACTCTATTCTAACACAGTAAGAGACAAAGCACTATCTCAATTTGCAAGAATGCCAGAAAAGGGTGGAAGCCTTTCCCATGGTGGTGCTCCGCCATCTATAGATCGATTTCGAACTTGTCAGGACAGAATAGGCCAGCACACCTCAGCATCGGAGAAATAAATCCTTTAAGCAACTTACATTAGACAAAATATGAAATCTAATACAAGCAGCGCCATCTACCAGCGTTCCATGCAATCTGAATATATCCCGTAGATATATATATATATATATATATATATATATATATATATATATATATATATATATATATATATATACCAATAGTGGATATAATATACTTGCAGTTGGAAAAATACCAAGTTTAAATTTTTTAAATAGAACACCCTGTTTTTTTCACACAATTTGTTTGAATTTTGCATTTTCTTTAAGAATATATTATATTGTCAATATAAATTGACAACAAATAGGCTAAAAATAGTTTTTATTAAATATGTAAACTTTTAAAATCGGAAAGGCCTTTTAACGAAACTCTATTTATATAATATAAAACCATTTAGTTCATTTTTTAAACACAGTTTTTAACCTATAGTATATAATATAATAAATATTCTAACTAATCTCGGTTAAAAATAATATCTATATACCTAAATCATTTCCATAGATCACTGCTAACAATACTTTTTAAGTTCGATGAATATAACAGTGTATATTATGTTTTAAAATAGTAGGCTATGACTATGGATAAATAAAAGAATCACTTATTCGACTAAAGCCTGTCAGTTTGAGGTTTATTAGCTTGTTAACTTGTAATTTGTCTGTTTAAAAGTTCAAAATGGAAAAAATTCAAAATTTCGAAAAGTATAATATGGTAGAATGTTATATTGATTGTAGTAAACACAAGCAGCGAGCCCCTGATTTATATTTTGAACGATATCCGGAGCGCCACCAACCCAAGCCGGTAATTGTTAAGAGACTAGAGGAAAACTTGGTCAATTTTGGATCCTTAAAAAAGTCACGGCCAAAGACGTACGAAAAAGAAGGTAAGAGAATGAAATTTTAAATATGGTTGCATATGTTACGGCAGATCCTTCAACGTCGAGCAGAACTATTGAAATGTATGTTGGGGTTTCTCATAAAAAATCATAGAGTTTTAAAGGAAAATAAGTTTAAATGTCAAACTCAGCTTTTTGTCCCTGGCGACCCTGAACGAAGACTTAACTTCTCTGATTGGTACTTGGACTTGTTACGAGATAATGATTTTTTTCTTATGGCGGCCAAAAAAATTAATTTTGTCCGATTTTTTCCAAAATTGGTATGTGGGAATTTTCGGGGTCGTACACAACGAATTTAAATTTATTTTTAAAAAATTCAATATGGCGTTCAAAAAAATTAAATTTTGTCTGATTTTCTTCAAAATTGGTGTGAGGGAGTTTTCGGGGTGGCACTTAACGAATCCAAAATATTTTTCTAAATTCAATATTGCGGATCCAATATGGTGGACTAAAAAATCAATTTTGTCTAATTTTCTCCAAAATTGGTACAAGGCATTTTTTGGGGTCGCACATCACGAATCTAAAATTATTTTAAAATAAATTCAATATAGCGGATCAAAAAATCAATTTTGTCCGAATTTCTTCAAAATTGGTATGGGACAGTTTTCGGGGTCGCACATAACGAATCTGAAATTATTTTAAAAAAATTCAATATGATGTATCCATTATGGCGGATAAAAAATTTAATTTGTCCGATTTTTTCAAAATTGATATGGGGGAGTTTTTGGAATCGCACATTACGAATCTGAAATTATTTAAAAAAATATATAGCGGATCCAAGATGGCGGATTAAAATTTCTTTATCTCTCGATTTTGTCTAAAATCAGTATTGGGGGATTTTTTAAGTGTTAATTACGAATTTAAAATATTTTTTGGTAAACTCGAATCTGGCGGATTCAATATGGTGTCCTAAAAATTTTACATTTTTCGATTTTTTCCAAAACTGTTATAGGAGTTCTTGAGGGTGTTAATTATGAATTTAAAAGAATTTTTTCAGAATTCAATATGGCGAATCTAATTTAGCGGACTAAAAATTTTACATTTTTTTTTGTTCAAAGGTGGGGCTGAGTCGGTTTTGAGGATGTAAATAGCGATTATAAAATTATTTTGATATTTTTACCTTTTTGAGTTTTGTTTAAGTGTATTTTTTATTTGTGTATTTTAACAACGCGTTGGTCTTTTAAAATATATTAACATAGACGTGCACAACTTGGCTCCTCTGAGCCGCCAGCTATTATGAGCTAGTCTGTGAGCTTAATAAAAAAATAATAATATTTGTTGTCCATTTATATTAAAGAAAATCCTAAGTGCAAAAAATTGATATAAAAAATACATGGTGTTCTATTTAAAAATTAAAACTTAATATTATATATCCATAATTAAAATTAAAAATTTGACTACGCCACTGGTTTCTACGGAAAAAGGTACCTTAAGTATGCTTTATTAGTTTTACCATAGTTACTTTTATGAATAAAATATTTGATATTTTTGAAAAGGGAAAAATTCGAAAATCACCCTGTAAATCCGCAACCCATCGAGATAGCTGGAATTTCTTTTCGACATTAGGTTTTCGTTTCCGCAAAAATATACAGGGTGTTCCATTCAAAAAACCCCATTTTACCTGTTTTGCATAAAAGCACGATATTCAATCGTTTTTCTGGATTGATCAAGGAGCTCGAAAAATAAATGAATTAGGAATAGTGCCAACTTAATTTGAAATAGGTTATATGTTGGCTAAAGTTGCTATAGTTGCTGTTTTGACTCTATTGTTCTATATCTGGCGAAAATGATTCCAAAATTATTATACACATTGCATAATATTGTCTTTGAACAAAGACCAGATCTTTATTTTACGAGCATAATACGTAATCATAAATAGTATTTTATGCAACAGGTTTTTTGATTTAACGAACCATTTGTTAACTTAACGAATGATTAGCTAACAATACAAAGTAATAAATAGTAACTTAATGATCTTTTTGACAAAGGTTTTAGCAACTAGCTTTAACAGTAGATTATTCAAAACATTTTATTGAAATGGGATGAAATTGCGCAGCAAGCGCCAATAGATTTAGATTGACACCATTTGATGTTATACAACGCAAAATTGGTATGAATTGATGGTATTACAATAGCATGAAAATTTTATTGTATGTAATAAGTTGTTGGTGATATTCTGTTTTATAATATATTGTTTATTATGTTAATATGATGTGATGAACCAATCTGTACCCTTCTTGTTCCGTCACTGATGGTGGTTAAAAACATTGGCCCGTATTTGAATATACAAACAGTCGTGGAATCCGCAGCAGACGGGGCAACAAGACAAGGGCATTCTTATAATGGCTAACGATGCTGTGAGCCATCGTATGTTGTCAGATTTACAGAAATTCTTCGAATTTTAGGTGTTAAAAGTAATTGAAATATGTATTTTAAGTTATTTTGGTTTGAGAAAAGAATATTAAACACCAGTAGTAGTACATTTATTTACGGTAACTTTTGCAACTTAAGATTACATTCCGATCGATGATTAACTTTGATCCGACTGAGGAATAACCTTTATTGCTGTTTAAGTTTAAATTCTTATCTGATTCTTTATAATTAATTATTTTAAATTTTTGATAAAAGCGAATGAAAATGCCAACTATTCCAAATTAGACATTTTGTAGGTTAAATGTGATTTAATCAAATAACTTAATTAATTCTTTTACCAGAAAATTGCTTTTATACAAAGCTGGTGCAGTCATATTTTAGATATAACTGACTAGCCGTCACAGCTTTACACAAGTTAGCGTGACGGTTTCCTTGGTGTCTGTGTCTATTTGAAATCTAATGAGTTTTATGGTTAATGTTTATGTATTTTGAGTTGCTGAATCGGAATTTTCAACATGATAAACCATCACATTATGATTTACAATTTGATTCTTTTTAACTCTTTAAAATTGTTATTAAATGAGATATCAATATTATACTCTTGCCATTTTGTTTATAATTCAATGACAAAAATGATATTATTTTCAAAATTCGAAAAAAGTTCAGTAGAAGTCAAAATTAGTGCAAAGAATGGTCCAAACGCACCATCGAGTATAACTTGGATGAAGATACCCCTAATAAAAATTATATAAAAAGACTTGATTTCTCTTTTACGTACTGAGAATCTTTTTGATTTTTTGTAAAATATTGATTAGAACTCGGATTATCGCAAATTTAAGTTGCGTCACTCGTAGAGGCGTGGTGGACACTTGAGTGCACAGCGCACTCTTACCAGCTCTTGACAACGTTCGATCTCATAATTTTATATAATATTGTATATGTCAGGTTTGAAGCGTTAATGTTTCACCTGTATCGTTAAATATGTTTTTACCATAACAGTTACAACAAACATTTAGTGCAGAGGAAAGACATATACAAGGTTTTTTTATACATATACGATCTGTACAGTTGTAAAATAAATCATCTACAGGAGGAAATAATACGTTTGTTTTTGGCTTCTTGTAACTGCACCTAAAATATTAACAAATAAAATCACAATATTAGTAGAAATATCTACATATTTTCTTGATATATATTACAGTTATATTGTATATATATTATACTTTTTTCACACTTTGGAAGAATAGAATTTAACAGCTAGATTTACTAAGCAGGTTTAAGACTTAGATTGTGCCATGAAACCTAGATCTTTTAGTTGGCCAGTTTTGTTTTGTTTATGATAATATTATTTTTTTATATTTGTCAACAAAGAAACGTCTTTTTAGGGATATTAAAGATAAAAACCTAAAAACAAAGGCTAAAATCGTTAAGAGGAGAGTTGACTTCCAAAATAAACAATTTTTTTTTTTGGTTTCATAATTAAAGAAAACGATTTTTGTATCTTGTATTTTTAAGGTTCAAAACTTGCTTGACTTGCTGCACTGTAATCCCCAATCTGGAAGGAAGTCAACTCTTTTGATAAGACATTTATTAGGGTTATTTTAATGCTCTGCTTTATATTGAACTTTGCATTACCTTTATTTGTTCATTAAAATTAATAAATTATTTTCGTTGACATATTATCCAAGGGTAAGCTTTTTACCTTTAAAATGAGCCATCATACGATGAAAACTTTTCGTTAGAAGCCGAGTTATACTCAATTTTGTTGGAACGGTGCGCACGCATGTAATTTTTTGCACTGATTGCAACTTATTGGCTTCTAATTAACATTTTTCAGTTTTGAAAATACTGCCGTCTTTGACTTTAAAGTTTAAACAAAATGGTATGGGTTCGAATCCTATACCTTATTTATTAATTTTACGGGGTTATAAAAAATCAATAATTGATGAAGATTTTATATTAAGCATATAATATGAAAAGAAACCAGGACTGTTTCAGATCTGCACTTTTTGTTGTTTATTAAAAATTATATTCTAAACAGATCCGCCATATTTCGTAGCACTCCTACTTCGTCAGATATCGAATTGGTAATGATAAACAAATTTAGGAAATAAATATTATTGAGGCTGTTTTGGTACCTATTTTTAAAATTCCATTTTTTTATAGTTGTAGCGTAATAAGGAAAAAGCAGAGCAATTCGTATTATTAAATAAATTTAACAATTTCGAATTATTAACATCTAATTGGTCATTCAAAATGTTATCTCTATTTTTAAGTTTGTTAATCTCTAATTTTAACAAAGTCAACCTTTTGCTTTTATTTTCGGTATGTAGTATTTTGAAGGTTTCATCAAAGCTGTTGGTTTTGAGACAAAAGATGTGTTGCGTTCGCTGAATTGTCTTTTATGCACTTTAATTCTAATATTAAAGGTGCGGCCTGTTTGACCTACGTAACTTTTTTTGGCATGAACCATAATTTAATCTATAAACTCTGCATTTTTGCCCTCAGATGCAGATACCTGAACACCCTCAATAATATTTATTTCTTAACTTTGCTATTACTAAATCGACACCTGATGATTTGGAGTGCTACGAAACGTCATGTCTATTTAAAATATAATCACTACATAGTATAAAACAAAGTCGCTTTCTCTGTCCCTATGTCCCTTTGTATGCTTAAATCTTTAAAACTACGCACCGGATTTTGATGCGGTTTTTTTCAATAGATAGAGTGATTCAAGAGGAAGGTTTATATGTATAATAACATCCATTAAATAGTGGAGAAATACTGTTATTTTTGAGGTTTCTAATGTGATGTCGTTAATTATCATATTTTTTTCCGCTTACATTGCAAACGCAGGCTGAACCCTACGAGATTTATCAAAATAATGTACTAATTATTTGTACACATTGAAAAGGTCTACAGAAAACTCCGCGATGGTATATGTCTATCTCTCGTGGATATCCCACAATAACATTTTTTTGTCATTTACTTTTTACGACAAATAATGGCAAATTTTGAAACGATTTTAACCAATACAGCATTAATCCTTATCCAATTAAATAGCTTAAATACATTGTTGATTTAATATAGATCTATATGGTCCTTTACAGCACAAGATTTAAATGAATATTTTCGAAGATATTACAGATTTAAAATTGCGGGAAGTAGCGCTTGCGGCGGTACTGGCCGACCGGGGCGGCGGCAGCGTGCCTATAAATAGCGCGTCGGAGGCCGATGTAATAATTGTTGTAAAAATAAAATAAATAGTCACAGTTTTTCTGTAGTGTATTTAGTATCAGCATTGCACCCGTGCGAAGCCGGGGCGGGTCGCTAGTTTGAAATAAAAAACAAAAAATGAAGTTCTGAAACAGTCATGGTTTCTTTTCATTTAATATACATAAAAACTCTTTCTTTTTTTTTGTGGAAAAACGCATTTTTGCCTGAATCTTAAAAAAAAAACAATATGTAAATGATCTTCATTAATGTGACTATTATTAAACATAGGGGGATGTTGAAGACTAAAATTCAGCAGCTCATAATACGAATATACCAACTATTTGGGTTTCTGTATGCGGGAAAGTATCTAAAAAAGTATGTCGGAGTGGATTGCTGAATTCTTTTTACTATAACATTTCTTGAGAGGCCACATTAAGCGTTTATCCTTCAGAAGTAGGTATAAAACAAAGAGATCCTAGGCGACTACAGATGGCGGAGTCACCACATGCAGGCAGTAAGCGTAATCCAAGGAAGTACTGGAACCTCTGGTTTGTCTACGACTTTATTTAAAACCAACGTCATTGCTCGGATATGTTTCATTATGTATCAATCAATTATTACTATATATTAAAAACCAATCAATCTCCTTTGGGAAACGGTTTAACCAAAATAGTTATCCCGGATGTGCAGAAATACGCAACCCGGAAACTTACTTTGATATTGTTTAGCGATGCTTCTTTTTTCTTGGAAAACTCGATAATACACCAGATCATATTTTTTTTCAAATGACATTTTAGCTAAACCAAATTTACAAATTGGGATAAAAAAAGTTTATGACAAATTTCATATTTTTCAGAATTTAGTTATCTTGTTTTGAATGGAAATGCGTAAAAAGTTTTTTTTAAAGTCGAAGGATGTGTAATATTTCCAAGTACTTTACTAAATGTAAAACATCAAAGTAGCTATTGTGCTTATATCACGAATAAACTATCGCGAAAAACCGCCAACATAATTTTTATTATTTATGTATTTATTCTAGTCATCTGAAGTTAGTTACATCTCTGTTTTCCTTTTTTTTTAGTTTTATTCTAATGATGATCGAAATATCTAAAGATCAAAGGGGCTAGTCTGAAGTAGGCAGTTCGTTTTTTTTATGTGATTGTTTGAATTTTAAAATTTTTGAAAACTCGAATGAAATCTTTATTATTGTGGGTTTTTAAAAACAAAAAAAAAGTTTTTTGTTCAAATATATTGCTGTGCAGCGTTTATAATTATTTTTAAGCTGATTTACCGGTTAATTAAAAAATGGACAACTTGCATTTAATTATCACTTATCATCAAAAAGACTTGACGCAAAAAAAATTATTAATAAGTCGCTTGGGAGGTTCTGAAGGTGGTCACGTGAAATATAAACTGTGAAAAAATCACGTAACTTTATTCCATATCCTGTCACGTGACTACTCAATATATAACGTTCTTTTTGATTTCCATTAAGATATTTAGAATGTAAAATTGGTGAAAGGTATTTTCAACCGATGCGATTTTCAGCATATTGTAGGGGGTTCTCCCAAGGGGGTCCCGTAAAATATTTTTCCCGTATGTTTATTGCGAGAAGATTATTTATAGTCTAATATCCAGTTGTAATTTAAATGAACGATAAACATAATATATTACGGCCGAGTTGCCTAGCAATATCTTGCCGCAATTACCCTTAATTACTGGAATTGTAATTAATATTTTTTTTGTATAACTTCTTGTATGTTTTTTAAGTCAATGAAACATCATTTGAAGGAGAATGATATAAAAATTATGAAAAAAAAATTTTTTGCGAAATGTCAGCTCGCGGGAATTTCTAGGTTGTCAGGTGTAACTTGGTTTTCTTTTGTTGATTTTCTACATTCAATAGGTTAAAAAAAAAGCATACCAAATAAATGTTTATATATTTTTTTGTACATGGTAAAACATGGTTGCTCGCTAAAAAACTTGGACAAATAGTGATTACCAGCAGAGTATGTGCTTGTTGAGTTTTTCAATGGCGTTTCTGTCCCATTCGCTCTTACGACTCAACAAGTTTAATTTCTTTTTCATTTCATTTTGAGACATGTCCCAGATTTGTTGATTTCTGGATAGGAGATTGAGCCTTCGTTTTATGACCGCATCTCTCATCCTATAAATTGTCCTCTTCGCTATACTCTCTAATTAAGGGTAAATGCCGCAAGGTTTTGTTAAGCAATCCAGCCGTAACATTTTATTTTGTTGATAATCTTTCATCTAAATTACATTTCATCAAAAAAAAAACAGATCAGTGCAAAATTTTGGAGCCGGATTTCGTACTATGAAAGCTTGAACTAAATTATTCATTATATTTTTCGCATTTGTTTAACATTTTTGTTGGACTATCCATTTTTTAAATTAACTGAAAACAAAAAGGAAAGAAGTTAAAATCTATTTAAAAATTAAAGCGACTTGCCAAATAAGTAAAAAAAGCAAATATAGTAAATACATCGGCGAGGATTAAATAATTGCAATCCTAATTTTTAGTGCAATTTTTTGAAGTCGGTATATTTGTGGAACATTCTTTAACTCATTAAAATTAATCTATAAATTGACGAATTAGATGCGCAATGTGTTGTTTAAGTGTTCATAGTATCCTCTTCCCCAGATATATCTTAGATTAAAATAGAGACTTTCGAAACCTATTCCAAACCATATAATTGTTTTCAACCAAAATTCCTATAAAAACTGTCATAGCAAGCCCCCGATGTTAGGGGCATAGAACTAACGAACTATTTGTGACCACCTAAAATGTACGGATGTTTCGTCCCGATACCGATGGTGGACTCATCAGTGGGATCTACCGGTATCTTTCCCAGACATCCTTGTACTTTCTACAAACTTGGACCTCTATTTAAGTCCAGTTTTGCCGAAAAGCGGTAGTAAGATGTTAAATGCCACAATATGCCCCCCTAAGGCATTTGCTTTCTGGCTTAAACTGTCGGACAGACCAAGCTGTTAGAAACCACAGGCCTGAAAAAGAAATAGAATGGACATCCTAGGTGGTCTTTCCAAAGTAGGGTACCGGCTTTAGCACAAAGCCACGACTCGACTGTCTTCCATCTCGTCGTCCCTGCTCGGGCGCCATGTCGCAGCAATGCCCCTGATGTTAGGGGCATATAACTAACGAACTATTTGTGATCACCTAAAATGTACGGATGTTTCGTCCCGATACCGGTGGTGGACTCATCAGTGGGATCCACCGGTATCTTTCCCAGACATCCTTGTACTTTCCACAAACTTGGACCTCTATTTAAGTCCAGTTTTGCTGGAAAGCGGTGGTAAGATGTTAAGTGCCACAACAATACTTGAAGGAAATACTACACTGTTTTATGCGTCAAAACAAAGTCTGGTGCTGCACTCATTTATTTATTTATTCTTGGAAATCACACAATATTTCACCATTGCTCACAATTAAATTCACTTTGTTTCACAAAGACAAACCAGTATCTTTAATTATAGCACAATGCAAAATACCCGAGCTGACCGACTACGGAGGGGTGCCAGGATGAAACCTTTTCTGACTCATGCATCGAGTTGTTGCGAAAAAAAACCTTGATAAACTTTTTTCATACTGATGTTCGGTAATTTGTTTTGAACAAAAATTGCCAAATTGTAAAATATTTTTAAAAAATCGATATCAAGACATATTTATGTGTGAGTCATTGGGTTATTAGGGATTTAACAGCATTGATTTTGGGGTAACAGCAGTCAGTAATGCTTAATAGTCATAATTTTGAGGTTATGGGAAAATCCTGGCGTGATGGAGCTTAATGGACCCCGGATTCTGATACGGCGACCCCAAAAAACATATAGTAGACCTAGTCAGAATGTGGCTGTGTAATTGGCAAAATGTGTTACCTTCTAAAACGTATCAGTAAAATAATTAGCAAAATTTGTGCAATGGAAGTTCAAAGTTTACACATTAAAACAGAACAAAGTGACATACTGATTCCCACGTCAGTTGTGTGATTTTAATTTTTATTAATATAAGTATGTTTCCAAAATGTTGATTTATTGTTTATAAATTGTAAAATTATCTTTTCGCATTTCATGGGCTGACAGGAAATAGAACTTTTATCATAAACTTCTGCAGTGATTTGGCTACGAAAATATATTTTGAAACCAATAAAAATTGTTATTATCTATGATTGATTATACTGCTTATAAGTCATGTCATTAATAGTTGATTAACTGATATCAACTGCGTACAGGCTGATTGCTTTGACAGTTGTTTGATAGTCAAAGTAAATTACTATTTTTATACTTCCTATTACATATATTTATTATCTTTAGGAATGTTCCAATGACTTTTTTTGTGATAAGATGATGATGACCTTTATGCAAATATTAATATTATTTTTTGTAAAAAATTTAGGTAGAAATTATGTTTTCTAAGAAAATCGTATAGGTTTTCGTCGAATTTACCAATGATATGAAAACTAATTGATATTTATTGTAAATTTTATCAACTTTATATTCTTGCTTAAACATTGAGACCCTGAGAACATGTAAAAATAACATTTATTTACATTTATACGCAGTGATGCCAGACCAGGACTCGAGCCCAGAACCTTTTGGGTGCGAAGCCTTTCGCTGAACCGCTACACTACCGTAGCCAGGCTCCATAGTCATTAATGTAATATGCGTATTAAAATTATGAATATGGAACGAAATGGCAACAGTGCAAATCTTTGTTCACCAACTCTTGCATCTCACAGAAAGTGCATGCGAAAGCCCTAATCTGTTACATCCACGGCTTATTCGGACGCGTTAACATGTTAAACTGCAAGCTAAACATAGGCTATGTTACACGCACATTACCGCGCTTAGTTTGGACCTTAAGACGGTTTATTAAAGTCTATTAACCTTAGACCTTAAAGATGTTTAGCGTAATGAGCAAAGATGGGAACTTTAGTCAATACCACGGTTATTATGGTTGTTACAGTTTACTTCAGATTTTCCTTGATTTTGTTAAATCTACATTTTGTTATAGGAATGATTCCTTCAATACAACGTGATTCTGCATGATTTGTTAATTCAAAACGTTTCGTTCTTATATGTTTGCTATTAAAATGAATACAGTGACTTTAGCTTTTTTTTGACGTGTCAATTTTACTTGCAACAAATTCTATTAATGTGATACATTAGCAGCACCTACAATGTAAAATGATTATGTATAAATTAAATAAACGGTACTGAAGGCGGATGTTCTGTGTCAATAGGTTGTATCACCTGACTTTTTACGTTATTTTTCTTAAGGTTAGCTCATAGTAAAATTAACTTCCTTCCAAAAAATACACTTAGAAAATAGTGCTATAATAATAATTAAGTGTTGAAATTGAATATACAGAAAAACATTAAAATTAACTTTTAAAGTGTCTAACCTTTTGTATAATTATTATTGTCAAAATTCTGCATCTGTTCCTTATAAAATAGCCATGATCTGCTGTTACAAATAAAGTAAATTATTGATAATATCGAATTCTGACCTTGTTTCTCAAAATAAAGTAATCACTTTATATATTTTTGAAGAGCTTAAATTATACTTAACCAATATCTAAAATAATATACAGGGTTTCCTATTTAAAAAATCATAAGTTTAGTTAATATCTTAAAAACTTAACTTTTTAGAAAAAAAAAACCTTCTGCGCCACTGAACTCTACGTAAAACTCTGTAAAAATCTTTTGATAAATTAACTCATAACTGAAATACGAGATGTTCCGAAAAACGAACAGTTTCAAAATCGCCCTGTAGATTAAAAACTAAGAGAGCCACCACAAATTTGACACCAGATTCTTTCGTTTCGTTAAAAAGTAGTGAAAACCGTAACACTCTATCTTTGATAATAACTCCAATACCCCCTAACAGTGTCTAAAATGGTACACGATAACTTTCGAGCAGATTTTCTTTAATGATTGTATAAAACTAAAAAATCAGCTCTGGAAAAGCTATTAAAAGTTGTTTAGAGTTTAATTTATTTTACATTTAAGAATAAGAATTATTTAGTTTAAGAATTATCATACTGATTTATCGTGTAAAGATAGTTTTTAGGTATTAACAAAAGAAACAAAGTAAGTTTTAAATACATATCCAAACATTTAAATAAAAAAAATAATTAGTACGAATATTCCATACAAACTTTTTTAGAGCAAAAGCACTTCAGATATCTCAGAAATGATACGAGTCTATCGATTTAAAAGGATTGTACCTTAAATTGTTCATTCGTTCAAATAACCCAATCCAATTTTTATGTGTGAGGAACAAGGAGATCCAAATTTGAATTTTAAGCTACTTTAATTGAACTGGGTTTGAAATTGTGATTAAAACGATTCTAATTTTTTCCCCAAGTAGTATTTTCCTATATATTTTTGTTAAAATTTTACAAATATTTGTGTATATGATCTACATAGATTAAAAATGGGATTACTTTCTTAATACACAAAACATTACGGTGTTGCAAGATTAGTAATATTCTCTGAATTTTAAATTGAAAAAATTATTCAATAGTATATTTTAAAATGGACTAGACGTATTGGAAAATTATCCTCTTCAATCATATGTAACAGCTGATTGATTAACGCGTTGTTTACTAAAAATGTGGTTCCTGTTTATGACATTAATGAATGGATTTATAACTTAAATATTAAAATTATCTTGAGTATGATAAATATATTATTTTCGGTACTTTACAGTGATGCAAAAGGAAATAAGAAAAGACCATTCGGATTTTTATGATATTCTGTTGTATTTTAGAAAATCGAAACGGTCTGCATGTTGTTTTGAAGATCTACAGTGTAATTAATAGGCTTGTCACCGACTAAAGAGTTTTTGCGACATTAATGGAATGCCAGAACCATGTACTGGGAGCTGCCGATGCATACCAAACAAGTATAGTTCTCATAAAGAAGCATACAGGGTGTTAATACTATACAGTCTTTGCTAAAAATGTCTGATGATAATAGCGTTTGTGAATTAGTTATTTTACCTTGATATATATATATATATATATATATATATATATATATATATATATATATATATATATATATATATGTATGTATGTATTTATAGGGATTAGTGTTTTTTTATAAAATGCTAGTATTCTCGAATTGACTTCGCCCGAGATAATGGGATCCACTCATTTACGGACAGTTTCGAAATTGTGACAGAATATTTTCGCGAAAAAGCGTTTTTCGTAAGGCATTAAAATTGACTTACTACTGTATGTAGCAGGGTTGAGTTGGTTGTAATCAAATGATTTAAATCATCATTAAAATCAAGATTTAAATAAAAAAAAATGATTATTGTAATGTTTCGAACAACTTGCGAAAAAAGTTTCACAAACGACTTGATAGCTACAATGGAACGCCTAAGAACATAAAAAAGATAAATTTACCTTAAATTACCTAAATGCCATAAACCTTTAAGTTAAGTAATTTAATTTTTAAAATATTTAAGACTTAACAGTAGCTAAGATATAAAATATATAAAAAAATTGGAATCATGAACTTGCACAACACCAAGCATACTAAGTACACGTTCATCGAGGCTGGTTTGGGAATGTCAGAGCGAGCTGGAAACTCTGACAAAAGACAACAGAGTTATGTTAAAGTGGGTACCAGGACACGAAGGCATACATGGAAATGAAAAAGCTGACGAGCTAGCTAGAGCAGGGTCAGCATCTCAATACATTGGTCCAGAACCGGCCTTTGGGGTGTCGCGGTGTGCGGCACGAGAAGCAGTCAAAGAATGGATCAAAAGAGAACATAAAAACCACTGGATGATCAGACAAGGTTTAAACTACAGCAAGCTATTTATTGGGAATCCGGACCCGAAACTGGCAAAAAAACTACTACAAATGAGTAGAAACCAATTAAGGACTATTACGGGTATAATGACGGGACACATGGCCGTCAAAGTACATCTGAATAGAATGAATCTATATAACGGAAACCTCGGCTGCAGACTGTGTGGACAAGCCGAGGAAACGGTGAAGCATATCATATGTGACTGTGAGTCACTGGTGAGATTTAGACAACAAACTTTCGGGTCAGTAAAATTGGAACCGGGAGAAATACTCACTCACTCCTTAGCAGGACTGTACAGATTGAGCCAGGGGGCTAGGTTGACAGAGTGGCTGTAATGTCTATGGTGAGCACAATAGGCCTACTCTGGTCGCAGTGCATCAGGCTTTAGGACGGACCCGGAAATATATATATAAAAAAAAAGTACACGTTCCACCGATGCTGAAGAAGCAACTGCACACAGGAACTGCTTTGTTACTGGTAACTGTTTTGCAATTTCAGGGTCATCATTTTGTAAACTAAATTCTATTTATGTTTTTTTTGTTAGTTTGTCCGGAAACATTATTTTCTTAAAGGGACTGGAACATGCGTTCAATTTTGTTACTAATGGTAGCAATCCCGGATCTTCAGATAATTTGCCAATAGTCTCTAAGACCAAACTTATTTATTCTAGAGATTTTTTCTTTTTTCTTCATAAACCTTTTTTTTTCCTTTTATTTTTTGGTCGGCTTGGAAATGTTTGGTGGACATTTTTTGATGCTGAATAGAAAGCTAGAAGTTGACACAGCTGATCAAGCTAAATTTGAATTCTTAACCCTGCTGTGAAGTATCTGGAGGGTATCTAAAATCGAAAATTTACTTTTAATCTCATAAGAAAGTTTCTAAAAAAATAGTTCATTTTGATTATCCCCGTACAGAAAACAAAAATGACTCTTTGGTAAAAAATAAAAACAGTATTATAAATTATCAAGAAATAAGCTAGCACTGTGTCAAAAATTATTTACATTGGATAGTAAATTTTAAAAAAAATAATACTAAGTAAGAAAAAGGACAATTTTAAAGTCGTGTGTTAATTTTATACAAAACTTTTGTTACTTAGCTTAATACAAAACTCGTGAGTTAAGCCTTTCGACTAATTCCTAAATTTTTTTGAAGCTTCTACAAATTGCTTTACAACTAGATTCATTGGGATCTGGTTTCTTCTTTTAAATTTGCCATATTTAGTGTTCTTTTCTTCAAGGCATAATTATTTGAATAAAAACTTCACTACTCAATTGAAACAACACAATCAGTAATATAATAAAATGAGCACGAATTATTATCACTTAACAATTTGTAAACAAATAATCCAGTCCTGACAAGAATTTTCTGACAGTCAGAGTTGCTAAACCGCTAAAGAGAAGTTCTGGAAAAGCAAGAAAAAAGAAAATGTGCCTTGATTTTTTATTTGGCGAAAGGAAAAGTGAAAAGTAATAGAAAACCCACGCAGTTTGCAATACAGTTATTTATGCTAAATAATAAATACGTAAAAAGTGGTTTAGGGTTCTAATTACAAAATATTTTATATCTACCTATCGGGTATTGGTTATTATTGATAATAATAAATTAAATTTTTGCCTAAAGATATCTGTTAAAAATAAACATTTAATTTCTTAATTTTTCTTAATAAGAATAAAAATATTCAGAAAAATATACGCATATACCTACTTGTAAAATATAAGCTTAGTAATGAAAATATAAATATACAAATAATAAAAATATTAAAATAATATGCATTAAATTATTTACGTGGGTATTTATACTCGATTATAAAATACATTTTATAAATATGATTAAATCATCTCGAGAGGAAGACCAAAAGTTACCTGGATTAAGGGCATTAACCGAGTCATGTCCGAAAGAAACCTACTTCCAGGGGATTGGGAACACCGAAAACAATGGAGACTGGGAACCGGAAGACGTAGAACGCTATGAAACCGGATATATATATATATATATATATATATATATATATATATATATATATATATCGACTTTACTCCCTATGAGTTTTTATTTGGAAATCTCAAAAAAAAATCAGAAGTCATGATTTTTTTAATTAAAGCAATAATTTTTGATTTAAAAAAAATCAAAATCAAAACAACTCTGCTATCTATACTACTTCTATAGATTTTTTAAATATGCGTGAGAAGGAGAGATGGAAAGAGAAAAGCCATTCTTACCTACGGCCACTGGTGTGGGGCACCATAGCGTATCGGCCACATAGCGGAAAGTAAAGGTACTAAATTTAAAGGCATAATTTTTTTAAAGGTATTTTGAATGGAAGTTAATGTTTGTTCATGATAAAATATATCGTTAAACCTTTCAAGTGATGTCAAAAAAGTGGGTTAAAATCTGGTTCCTGAACTAACCTGAATATACTGAATTTTTGAAGAAATGTTTTAAATGCCCCTATAAAAAGTCATAAAGTCGTAAGATTTTTCTCTTAATTTCAGTCGCTTTATTCTGGTTACACCATAAAGATTTCATTTTACATCCGGTGTTGATTAAAATGAAATATTAAAAATTCCAAAAGTTTTCAACTGCTTTATAACAGTATTTTTTTACCTGAGACATGAGGATGTTTATAATGCGACATTTCGACTACTTCAAAACGGATTTATAGTTGTTCCGCCTACTTCCACTTTATTATTATTATTCCATCTTATATATTGGTTTACAAGATTACTTGATCGGATAGACGGTCTCTGCTGGAAATACGCTGAATAATTTATAAAAACCTGTAAACACAGATTTTTTAATTATTGATGGTTGTATTCCAAATGTTCTTTAAAGGATACATATATATTTTTTAATATTCCATTTATTCTCATTCTGTTTATTATGTAGATTCAGTTTTACCCGAAATAGGGTACTAATTTTTTTTCAATTATTTTTCCTATTTTTTTCCTGAAAAAACTTTGTTCTCGCCCTGTATATTACTTTTATAACATAAGTACATAATTGGTAATCTCGCGTACACACTGATTATACAAATGTCTTTTCTACGAGAAATTGTGTTGTGGGAAAAAATGCACGTCCAGTCATTAAATCACTACCTTTGTAGACGATTCTGTTATATGACCAAACGGCTTTCTTTAAGCGTTTCACACACTTCAAGAACTATAAGGATTTTTACCCGAGCATATTTTTAACCACGTATTTATTTTTTTGATTTATGAAAAAATATCTTTTTTATTCAAAATATTAAAATTGTTTATCAATAAATCTCAGACTTTTGAAGATTATTGTGCATTAAAACTGCATTTAACAAATAATCTTTTAACTAATCTTTTTTATTTTATGTGGGTTAGGCGATAAAGGTGACGAAATTATAGGTTGTTTGTATGCATTATTGGTAATCATTTATTACATGCTTATTTAATGGAGGTCATATCCCATAGATAGTTGGTGATAAGAGGTTTTTCAGTGTAATTAGTATGATTTAAATGATCATAATAAGTTTTATTGTATTTCCATAAGAACCAAACCGGAAGGTCAAATTTTAAAACAAATGATGCAATAAGGTTAAAAAATAGGATAAAAGAACAGGTCAAATGAGTGGTGGACACGCTTTGCATTACGGTTCCGTAGCGGTTGTTTTTATTTTATTTTATTTTTTGTTCTCAGCCATTTTTAAAATGTGATTTGATTTAACTATAAGATATATCTTTAAAGGTGGTTATTTAGTAGGGTTACTAAAAGCACTACCCATTTTGAATTTGTTTTTAATATTCATTCAGCGCTGTAATAACTCTAGGAGTTATTTTAAAATTAATTCTAGATGAATTAGTATATATATATATATATATATATATATATATATATATATATATATATATATATATATATATACTGTACGAGGTGTGGCTATAAAATAAGGCGTATGCGCCAAAAGCGAACGACCGACAGATGTGTAGCTTGAATTCTTCTCCTTCGAATGCGACGCATGCCGTGTTTGTAGACTTGTCAGTCTGACTGTGGACAGTTTTTTAAGAGCTGTTCTTTATTTTGTCGAAAAGATGATAAATGTAATATTGGGTCAAAGAATTAATCAACATTACTACTTTGTGGTTCTTATTCAACTCAGTGAAGGAAGAAAAAAAACCCGATTGTAGGATAACAAGTGTCGCAATTAGCAATGCTTCTGGTGGTAGGGACATGTAGCTAGCGATCTATTTTCGACCACCGTAGTAAATGTATGGATGTTTCGTCCCGATACCGGTGGTGGACTCATCAGTGGGATCCACCGGTATCTTTCCCAGACATCCTTGTACTTTCCACAAACTTGAACCTCTATTTAAGTCTAGTTTTGCCGGAAAGCGGTGGTGAGATGTTATGTTCCACAACACAAGTCATGAATTCTTCATTAAGACAACGCGCCGGCTTATACTGTACTGTTTGTCAAAACGTTTCTAGTGAGATATATCTTAGTGTTAGACCATCCGCCTTATCTGCCTAAGCTTGAACCATGTGACTTTTATCTTTTCCCCAATCTACATAAAAAATGGACACGATTTCAGTCCGTTGAAGCTGTGAAAGAAAAAACAGCGCGCGTCATGAAGTAGCTCACACAAAAAGACTTTTAGTAATGTTTTGAATAATGGAAAATTCTCATGGAACATTGTAGGGATAGAAAAGCGGTGTCCATTAAAAATGATAAAAACTAAATATGTACAAATTAAAAATAAAATATTTTACAGCAATATTCTCGTTATTTTATAGCTACATCTCGTATACCAACATTTTTTTCAGTTTCCCAACATCCCTGCGTACGCGCTTTGGGGTGTAGTCTTCAGTGGTCTCAAAACGATGTCCTCGTAGTGGCAACATAATCTTCGCGAAAAGTCACACCTTGCCACATCAAACGACTACGGTGTTTGTGAAATCATATTGGTCGAGATTTTGGCCAAAAAGTGTGAGTTGGTGTATTTTCGTGATGCAAAAGCCAACTGGTGTACCACTTTTCTAGCCGCTTATTGCTCAAACAACTCATAACTTAATAATGCTCCTTCCTTGTGATTTTTGCTTTTCTTTCAACCTCCATTCCGATGTTGCGTTGTTTCATGTCAGACTCGTATATCAACGTCTTATAATGCGTGTCAAGAAGCTTGGGTTTTGGCTGTTGAATGCTGTTTTTGGAGAAACCTCGGTGTGTTGTTGGCACCATACGGGAAGCGACGCATTTCATGCTCAGTTTTTCCCCAACTGCAGTTTTTGAGCACAGTAGCCTTTCCTTGAGCAACACAGTCAGTTGATGATGACCGTTCAGGATGCTGATCATTACTGATGTCTTCACTTGGCAAACATCTTAGGTTACTCAAAAACCCTTTTACACAATATACTATCCCTAATAGGCCTGTTTTAATATTTCCAACGTTTCTTAAGCACAAAGTCCAACCACTATTTTATGTAGGTGTAACTTGTATACCAACTTCAAAAAAATAACACTTGCAAGTTGCATTTTTTATGGATACAGTTTATATTTAAAATTATTATCAGTGTTGATTATGTTATTTTATCTTGGTTACAAGTAATATAACAAGAAACCGTGATGTTATTGGAAATTTTGGTCGCTTTGAAGAATGATTTTTTATAAAATCAAAAAGATTCAGCTCCAGGGATTTTAACATAAATAAGAATGTGTCTTTTAAAAACCTACTTATTTTCGTTTCTTTTATATTTAAAACCGCAAGATATTAGGCGAGCTTTTATTTATAATTTAAAAAACAATAAGGAAGAACGGCTTCAATATCCCAAGTAAAAATCTGGAAAAACGAGAATCTAATCGATTGCTTTTAACTTTGATTTTCCATTAGTCTCTTTTTACTTTAAACTTTAAAACGCAAAGCATATGCATGTCTGTGAAGAGCATGTTAAATTTTTAATTTGAAGTTCCTAAGTAGTGGAGATGACTTTGAAATATTCATTTATAATTTATATATTTTTTTTAAATTTTAAATCACGTCATCTATAAAGTTTGGCTACATATTCAGGACTGATATTCAAATTTTTTGTGAACCTACTGTCAGTTCCATAAAAACTTGTTGCTACTTATTTGAATACCATACTTGTTTGGGGCTGTTTACTTGATACGTCCAACACTCGAGGTTCTAAATTGCTCCGCGCTGTTTCAT
Organism: Diaprepes abbreviatus; assembly: GCA_034092305.1. Lineage (NCBI taxonomy): Eukaryota > Metazoa > Arthropoda > Insecta > Coleoptera > Curculionidae > Diaprepes > Diaprepes abbreviatus. Next base: position 10,742,273 of record JASJET010000129.1, read on the forward strand.
AATGAGTGGGAAATTTTCTAATCCATTTTTTTGTGGATACACGAAAAGGCGCAAAAATGTCTTACGCTGCCGCTGCAAAATGTTTGAAGAAGTCTGTAGCATTCGTACAGAAGTAGGTGAAAAGGTATACTCGAGAAAAAATGTCGATGATCTTCTAGATCGTGGCTTAACACGTATGACTACAAAAAATCAGATAAAGCAAATTCAAGTCTTCCAAAAAAATCCATATTTTAATCTGCTACAAGGTCAAAGTATTTTAACTCCGAAGGGAATACGTGTTGGCCTAAATATTATTTGAGGGCATTAAATATAGAACATCGTTGTTTGAATTTATTTGACAATCCTTATTATTAAAAATGAGAACCCCCAAGTAGAAAAGATTCATATGATTTTAGTAATTGGGGAGAGTGAAGAACATAGCTTACTAACAGTAAGAATTTATGCTCAAGAATATCTTGAATACACGGCATCTCGACAAGCCTTTATTAGACAATTTACAGCATGTTTTTTTTTTGAAGAACAGAATGTGTGGCTTATCAAAAACTATCCGTCAGAAGATCATTTACCGGAACCTACAGGAATAAGTAGCTTTAGTATTGAAAGAATAATAAAAAACACAGTTAGTACTCCCAAGCCACATTCGATCACAGGCAAACGAAAAACCTCGTTGGAAGAAGAGATGTAAACTGCAATAAAAGGAATTGTACATACATTTTATTATGAGAAGCAGATCCCAACCATCGACAAAATTCTAATTAAAATCAATGAAGATCGGAATTTTCTTGAAATTAAAAGAACTGAGGTCTGGAAATTGCTCAGAGAACTTAATTTTTGCTGGGAAAAACCAGATAGGAAATCTGTTCTTATAGATCGTCCGGAAAATGTCCGTTGGAGAAGGAAATATCTCTCTCAAGTAAAAGGTAGAATTGCTAGAAATAATACAACTTACAAAATTAGTAATTTAAGTGAACTTTTAAAAGATTTTTTTGAATAAAGTTAGTGCAGAAAATTGGGAAAAATCCATGTAATAAAATAATGAAAGAAAATGTGGAAACTCGATCTCATGATGGGTGAGATAGAGGAACCAATTATAATTAATTTGAGCGAAGATAGCTTCACTGACTTTGATTACGAATTAGTTACGTAATGTTTACCAGCGTAAACACAATTTATTATTTAAATTTTCTGTAACATATAAAAATTAATTACATTTGAATCCTTTTTTAGTGTTTAATTGTAATTCTGCAGATGGTTTAAGAAATAATCGAACTGAAACGTCAAATGTCCTAAAAATGTTGTTAATTAATAATAAAATGACCGATTGACCCAAAAAATTTTTAATATTATATGGACCAATTTATTTTTTTATGTATGTTTAACTTCTTGTATTTTTGACAATGGGTATTTTGTAGGTATTTAAATTATAACTTAGAATTTTTTGAAAGAGAAAGGCTACGTTTTAGTCTGAATGTGCCTAAAACGGTTTCTATGCCAAAATTAAAAATAATAAAAATACAGTTGTGATTTGTGTTAAATATGTGTGTGTGAATTATTAAGAAATAAGAAATAAAATAATATTATAAAAAAATTTTATTTTAAGTTTATTACCGAAATAATATTCTATGCCTTAATTACTTGGTGATAAAATAAACCTCCTTCCGACGCCTATGACAAAGATTAAAATCCTTTTTAACACTTCACACATCCAAATATCTATTGTTATCCAACCCAAATAATCCATTATTATAGACCGGTATTTTTGATTATAAAATTTCTAACCTATTCCTATGAAAAATATGTGTGTCTAACAGATTTTGCCAAAGATACTGGACTAAAGAACACAGGTAGTTTGCGAATAAAAAAAGGGCAAAAAACGATTTATTACTCTCTCTAGTTCTTGAATAAACTATAGTATAAGAGGCAAAATCAGGTGTATTTTCCTGAACTCAAAGCTCATGGGGGGGGGGCGATCGCTCCCACCGCCCTCCTTGGATCCACGCCAGATATATATATATATATATATATATATATATATATATATATATATATATATATATATATATATATATGAAAAAGCTGTTTTCTCCTTAAGATCGTTATAAAAGAGGGATAGACAGTTTACTTTCTGCATACTAATTTCGACCACCTATTGGTCTCATCATGAATTGAGAGCAAAATACAAGAAAACAACTGGCTTTTTAAAATCCCCATTTCGATGAATGTCGGTAGGATATTACCCGTAGAATTTGATGCCGGACTATTATCATCAGTAGTACAAACAACCTGCCCACAGTTCTTAACGGTCCTGAGAGCTCGTTTTGTGATAATAACTAAGTAACCAATTAATTACGTCAATATTAAATTTTTTATTAGTCGAAACTACTGGCATGAACAGAGTCAAGTTTGTAAACTAAATTGTACCTTAAACAACTTAAAAGTTATATTTTTAAATTCGGTTTATTCTGAGTAAAATGTTTCTTTAACCGGAAGCAGCTAGAAAGCTGGCATGAACTTACCGATTACATTAAGGCTATTTTTAAATTTTCTCTTCCTAAATACGTAAACGTTCGAGACGCCTTAATTTATGTTTATTTTACTCCAATTAATCTTCTCTCTCTGCCCCGACCCTTTCCTTTAGGAATAAAATTTTATTTAGATGGTATTATTCTCTCTACGGAACGAAATTCATCTTAATTCTCCTAGCGAGCTATGTTTTAAATTAAAAAACACTAAAACTAAAACCGTAAATATATAATTACAGTCTATTTAAGTAGCGTTTTAAACAGTTGCTTGCCATAAACAACCATAATAATATCTATTTATAGAAATTATTTTGTACCCCTTTTTAGCAGATTTTAACGACAAAATGGGGAATTATTGTACTTCTAATTTTGTAGTAAAACTTTGTCACTATAAATTATCTTAAGTTCATTCTAATGAATCTTTATTCAATGTTGTTGTATTAAAGGCGGTATCTTACAAGTATCATTAGGCATTCCTTAAATGTTTTGAATTTATACAATTAGTGTTTTACTGGCATTCTTCATATCGAACTGCGAGACAAGAATATAAAGGTAGTCTCAGTATGTTTTTCGTTTTTGATTCTTAAAAAATATAACAACAGAATTGAGTTAGAATTGTTTAATTGCTGGGAAATTATAGAGTAGTTTTTGTATGTAGCCTCGAACTGAAATTTGCAGTTACTCGCTGGAACATCGCTCTTGGAATCTTAAGGATTTCGTCTTGATTCTTTGCTTTAGAACATTTAAGTTTGGTGGTAATAGGCTGAAAACCTTACTTTTTAAGTAGCCCCGTGGAAAAAAATCAGCAGGCGTTAAATCTGGACTCCGCGGTGGCCATTTGATGTCCGCTCGGCGGCTATCACTCTTTTAGGAAATAAATTATGATGTGCTGCCAAAGAATCATTCATGATATGGGATTTTGCTCCATTTTGTTGAAAAAATGAATTCCGGTTTTAGCCAATTTGGTTTTGCATTTCTGGATTATACGGCAGTAACGATTGGACGTAATACTGTGAGAGCCACCATGGTGATCCTCAAAAAAATAGGGAGCTATTATTCCTTAGGTTGGTATGGCCCGTAACAGTCGAAAAAGAAATGAGATACATTCGCAGTAATGATTGGACGTAATACTGTGAGAGCCACCATGGTGATCCTCAAAAAAATAGGGAGCTATTATTCCTTAGGTTGGTATGGCCCGTAACAGTCGAAAAAGAAATGAGATACATTCTGAGACACCCTTTATATCTAATCAGGACGAGACTGGGAACTCTCGCAAGTCATTAAGGGAAACCAAGGTTATTATACAGTAATATTCAAAATTAGTTTAAATAAAGTTAAAGTTTACACGCATTTTGACGCCACTTGATGAGACCGAGACGAGAAATCACTTGACGATATTTTATTATGTAGATAGTTATATTAAATTATTAATAATTATTGTTATTAAAATTATAAAAATCACATTCTAATTAATGTTTTAGTTAATAATTGTAGCAATAATTAATTATTTAACTTTTTTCTCTTTGTTGCAGGTAAGATTTGGCTTTATGATAAGGAGAAGTAAACCTGAAGAAGCTGTAAAGTAGTAATATTTGGTAATACTTATTATAAAAAAATCAGTTACATCAAATTTTTAAATCTACCCTAAGTTAATGAATATTGTTCATTAAGTTACGTAATATTTTGTTAAAAAGCATTACGTTACAACATAAGACTGAAGCCAGCGGCCAAATCGAGATACAGCTTGCTAAGTATAGATTAAAAATATATATTGAAAACTTCATAAAATGAACATTTATTAATATTTTTCTGTGATTTTCGGTATTTACGTTTGTTACAACTTCCTCTAAATACCTAAAAAGATTATATAATTTGTTCTCTAAAATCAACCCCATTGATCAGGGTTAATTAATTATATTTAATTAAATCATACAATCTATATTTTCAATGATTTTTGGAAACTAAGCCTCTATTCATGTCTTCTAAATATATATATATATATATATATATATATATATATATATATATATATATATATATATATATATATATATATATATATGGGTTACTTAATTTATTAAGCCTCTAAACACAAAATTTGTTCCCCTAAGACAATCCCAGTGGACAAGGTTCAACCCTTATTTTAAAATTGTTCTAATTTCCACATTTTTCAAAATTTTTTGTTGATACCTGGTAATTAAGCTTATAATAAAGTCCTCTAAACACTTTCGTGGGTCTCGTAATTTGTTCTCCTATAACTAACCCCAGCAGCCGTGGTTAAGTCCTTATTTTAAAATTGTCATAGATTCCACATTTTTAAAAATTTTTCGGTGATTTTTGGTAACTAAGCTTATAATAAAGTCCTCCAATCACCGAAAAAATTTGAAAAATATGGAAATTAGGACAATTTTACAATAAGGGTTGAATTTTGGCCGCTGGGTTGGTCTTAGAGAAACAAATTATGGGACTCATATAGGTGTTTAGAGAACATTATTATAAGCTAAATTACCAAAAATCACCGAAAAATTTTGAGAAGTGTGGAAATTAGGACATTTTTAAAATAAGGTTTGAACCTTGGCAGCTGGGGTTGTCTTAGAGGAACAAATTATGTGACGTATATAGGTGATTGTAGGACATTATTATAAGCTTAATTCCCAAAAATCATCGAAAAACTTTGAAAAATGTGCAATTTATGACGCTTTTAAAATATGGGCTACCGCTAGGGTTGTCTTAGGGAAACAAATTTAGTAGTACATGATTAGAGGCTCAGTTTCCAAAAATCGTTGAAAAATTTTAATAACTATGTATTGTATGATTTAATTAAGTATAATTGATTAACCCTGATCAATGGGGTTGATTTTGGAGAACAAATTATATAATCTTTTTAGGTATTTAGAGAAAGTTGTAACAAACGTAAATACCGAATATTACAAAAAAATATTAGTAGATGTGGATTTTATGGTGTTTTAAATATATAATTTTAATCTGTATCTCGATTTGGCTGTTAGCTTCAACCTCATGTTACAACTTAAGTACCATCAAGCAAAGTATTTAAAGAGGCTTTTTTGATTATTGAATGATTAGGGATGGAATACGAAGAACCAACTAAAAAAGCTATTTTATTTGGCAAGCAATCAATATTTTCTTAAAACTTTAACGTCTTCTCCCACCTAAACGAAACAGTATCGGATATAATTAAATTGGTTTAAATCGAACTATTCTGTCATCAAACGCTGTATACGTATTTTTTGGACACTCTATATGTACTTTTATAAGGTATTAAATGGGATGATGAGGTTTGACATTTATCTCAATAGGCAATCTTATAGGGAATATTATTCTTTCTAATTCCCTTATTTTTTATCTTAATATTTTAATACCCTGCGGATTAATGAATTCCCATATTGATTATATAATAATTTTTTAAGTATCAAATAATGCTACTATACTTCTTAACTTTATAATTACTAAAAGAAACATGGATTATATTCTTTCGTTCCAACCTGTTGCTCAGTAATAAATAGTAAAAGATAAATCTCGTTAAGACCAGAGATAGACATATAATTCTTAATCCATGTATTTCTTTCTATTAATCCTAAATATATAGTAATCCTTTATTTCTATTAAATTTAAATTTCCTTATCAGCTTTTTTAAATCCTTCTTATTTTATGCTTTTTTCCAACGAATTTTAGGTCAATATTGTCACGGTTTATTTTGGTTGTTTAGTCATTATTTTTACAGAAAATACGAGTTAATTTTAAATTCTTCAAATTTTTGGTTGCTGCTAAGAATATTTGTAAATTTAAGTCAATAATCATTGGCAGCTTTGATATCAGATATACAGTACCCGCCATGTACTTTTGCCCACCCCACGCGAAAATTAGTAGTTTCAAAGTTTCAGTAAGGAATAATCGTACGACAATTTTCAAAAAAGCATTTTAAAGATCTTTCTAAGTACTTTCAGGCAATGTAAAGTGCAAGTAAAATTTTTCATTTTTTAAAGGTTTTATTTGAAAATAAAAAGATGAAAAAAAAAACGTTTTTCTTGGTTTTGCTAATATCATTGCAGTTTCGTGGGAATTACTCGTAGGAAAATTCTGATCAGACAGTTTTTTGGGTTTTTCCGAGAGCTTTAAAATGCTTTTTTAAATTTTGTTCTAAGTGCATTTTTGACGACTTTTTTAAAGAAAAAAAGTCACTTTTTTTTCAATACTCATATATATATATATATATATATATATATATATATATATATATATATATATATATATATATATATATAGATAGAGATAGAAAAAAATGATTGTTTCCATATGTGAAATGATCTTAGATTATTCCGGAATTTTTCCGCACTTTTGATTTTTTTTTTCGATTTTTTGATTTTTAATTTGTTTTTATTTTTTTCAAAAACTTAATAATATGGTTATGCATGTATCTAAAAACAGAATTAGAACAACTCAAGGTCATGGTGCGATTTTTTTTAGTGTTATGGTTATTTTTATGAAAAAAAAACATTTTTTAATAACTCATATGTATGAGCTATATTCAAAAAAATTTTCGTCATAAAAAAAGACCATAATCCTATAAAAAAAGTTACATAATGACCTACAGTTGTTCCAATTCTCTTTTTAGATATATGCACAACCATATTATTACGTTTTTGAAAAATTTGATAAAAATTTAAAAATTCAAAAAATCGAAAAAAATTAAAAGCTCGGAAAAAATTCCGAAACAATCCAAGATGATTCTATGTGTAAAAACAAACATTTTTTTATCTCTCTCTTGTAGTTACAGATATATCGAGCACGGGAAAAAGTAATTTTTTTCGTCAAAAAGGATGTATTTTAGTCAAAAATGCACTTGGAACAAAATTTAAAAAGGTATTTTAGCTCTCGATAAAACCCAAAATGTTGTCTAATCAGAATTTTCCTACAAGTATTTTCCGCGAAACTGCCTTGATGTTAGCAAAACCAAGAAAAAAAGTTTTTTTTTTAATTTTTCTATTCTCAAATAAAATCTTTAAAAAATGAAAAATTTAACTCGCATTTCCCATTACCTGAAAGTACTTTGAAAGAGCTTTAAAGTGCTTTTTTGAAAATTGTCGTACGGTTATTCTTTACTGAAATATAAAACTTCGAATCTCTACTGGTTTTCTCGTGGGATGGGTAACAGTACATGGCGGGCACTGTATTAAAGTCATCACACTATTATTATTTCATGATTAACTTAACATTAATCAAGGTGTTTTTGCATAGTCAATGTAAAATGAATAGCACAGAGTCGCGCATCATAGTTTATTATAGTAAATTCGGTTTTTTGATGCAGTGTTGGGCTTTTAACTCCTACCTCATTAACATAGCCTTACCTGAAAACCACGATCATATTTAATCATCATATATAAGTTATTGTTTATTTACACCAGTGGGCGCCGCTGCCCGAACACCTCTCCATGTCTTCCCAAAATCTCCGAACTTCTTTCCTTAACACATATTTATTTATTGTTGTTGATTTGTAAAACTGCGAAAATATTATTTTGGCTAAATGAATAAAAATTTATTATTTAATGCTATACATATCAAAAAGAATTGTTATTTTAAAAATAACTATAGTGACCATCTAAGATATTTTCTTAAAAACAAAATTTGTGATGCTAGAAAAAATTTATTCTAAAATCCACCAAAATTAAAAAAGTTTTTTTATTATTATGACAACAACTTATTTAAGTTGTCTAATTGTTCGTAATCCCGCGAAAAAAAATGTCCCTACATTACAAATTACAAATAATGTCGAAACATCTTGTATCAGCGTCTGCTTGCTAGCTAGACCTGAAAGATCTCTAAAAATTTTGGGTGTTTCATCGCAGTACCAACTGTAGGACTTTTCAGTGGGATTCAGTTGGTACCTTTCCAGACACCCGTTGTCGCGCTTACTGTACGTCGGAACTAATATTTCAAGTTATCTTGCATCGGGAGTCGGCGGTAGGATGCTGTATATTACAACCCCCCCTCCCTTAGACAGTCCACTTGATGCTCGTTCAAGATCTGTATCTTGATCTTCGAACGTACAGCAAGTTAGGATGTATCCAGAGCACTGTGGGGACTAACACCCCGTTATCATCGTGAGTTCAGCATTATAACCAATGCTCTTATGCAGGGAAACCAAAAAACCTACAATTTGGTCCCCACCAGGGATGCCATTTCGTAATCCCGCTTAAAAAATGTTCCTGCATTGCGGAAAATTACAAATAATGTCGAAACATCTTATATCAGCGTCGACTTGCTAGCTAGACCTGAAAGATCTCTAAAAATTTTGGGTGTTTCGTCCCGGTACCAACTATAGGACTCTTCAGTGGGATTCAGTTGGTACCTTTCCAGACACATGTTGTCGCGCTTACTCTACGTCGGAACTAAGTTATTTTGCATCGGGAGTCGGCGGTAGGATGCTGTATATTACAACAAATAACAGAAATACATTACATTTAAGTTATAAAAAAGTAAGAACATATTGTTATTAAGGATTAACTTTACCAATACAAGTGGAAATCATATTTTTATGGTTTCCATTCGAAGAGAGAGGCCAGAAATATTTACTAGTATAGAATACTCTTTTATATGTTGCCTGTTTTACGCGAAATAATTTGACCTGCACAACTTTAACTTTTTGTGTTACTTCACTGACAAACGGTATTTTTAAATATTTTAGGCTTCATAATTATATAAAAAGATCTTATAAATAATATTACCGATTCGAACACAACTCCCTAACATATGCTAATAATATTTGCTAAATTAAAATATTCTTTTGACTGATTTAAATAAAAGGAAAACGAAGTGGCATTCCTTGCAGTAATTTATAAAGTTTTCAACGCTCGGTTTACAGTTCTGATGAAAACGGTCCATAAATATTTCAGCTCTGAAGGTTACAAAATTCTGACCTCATGTCTCTATTTTATTAAGCATGTATAGTTTCTTTTATAGACGAATGTAATGATATAAAGTTTTTCTTATTAAAAAAATAGGACAAGTAGGATCAAGTTTAGTTAGTTTACAATATAAATTCATGGTTGTGAGTTAAATAAAAATGTATTTTTCGTTATCGAATATCTGTATGCTTCTGGGTCGTATTGGAAGGAGAAAAGTACTAGTGTTTTCTCGGCAAGGGGCAGCGCCAGATTAAGGATTTTGGGGACCGGGGTTATAACATATTCAGATAAATAACAATATATTGTTTTTTTCGGTTTGTTGATGTTGAAAATTCGGTTTTTAAAAAGGTTAGTAAAATCCAAAGATCGTACTTTCGACGTTGACTTGCTTTTTTCTTCGGAATAAATATTAACTTTCGGGATAAATCTGAAATTCAGAACTCCAGTATGCATGTGAGATTAACATACATTGTATATGAAAGTAGCTGTTTATATTTTGAGAATAACAAACAAAAACTAGTACAGGGTACTGTCTCAAAGTCCTGAAAAACTACACATTTTTTCCAAACATATTTTTTATTCTAAAAGTGAAAAGGTTTACAATTTTTTTTAACCACATTATTTCTAAGGCCATAAAAACACATTTCCTTAATATATTGCTCGCTTGATTGAATGACCGCTTACATTTTCGGTCTGAAGTATGCGCAGGCGCGCTTAAATTTGTCACGTGCCACTTCAATAGCGTCGAAAGGATTCAGATCTGGGCTGTAGCGAGACCAGAATTTTTTCGACGTTGTCCGATAACCAATTTTGTATCAAATGACTTGTGTGGATACGTGCATCCTGCTGCTGGAAAACATACGTCTTTTCAGACGACATTTTTCATACACGGCTTCATTACATTTGTTAGAACATGTAAATAAACTTCTTCTGTGACATTTTTCCCTTTGTTAAAGAAATACGGTGGCATGACATCACCCTCACTAGACACAACACCTAGCACGTGAACATTCGCCGAAAATTTCATTTTTATAACAATGAGAACATCTTCAGGGTCATTGGAAAGCCAGCGGTCATTCCTTCGATTAAATTTCGTATTGATAGTAAAAATTTTTTTGTCCGGCAGCATTGTTTCTTAAGAAAACAAGAGCAGATTGCAGCATGCAACTCGCTTTGTCCTAGCGGCTTAGGGAAGCATCTGTTTCACTTTAATTGTGCAAGACTTGTGGTGGAGGACCTCCACGATGATTTGACGCATAGTTTTCTCGCTCACATCAGCAACGGGCGACAATTTTCCGATTGACTGCCCTGGATCCTGAAAAATAGCTCCCGAGCCCGCTGAATGATGTCGAGTGTCCTCTCAACGCGCTTCTTCGAGTGGGTTTTCCTCACCAGTGTTTCAAAACCTTCGTTGGACTTCTTCGATTCATTGTACTTCGCGACGACGTCATATACAGTTGATCTTGGGTACCCGAAGAACCGGTCGCCAAGAGCGAATGCTTCTAATTGCGGTTCTGGGGTTATACTCCGCACTTGGTTTCAACATTGCTACAGTTTCGAGGTTATGGTGGTTTAGATTTTATAAATGGTCAATCCGATCCCCCCGGATGCCTCGGTTATACTACAACCAATTTTGGCCGGCCTTCAGGTGACTCGTCTGTAAGCGAACGACGACCACCATTGAATTTACTAACTCAGAGATATAGAATAGTTTTTGTAGGTGCTTCATCGCCATATAAAAAATTTAATTGTCGAGCAGTCTGAAAAATAATCGCGAGCATGTTTACGAGTTAATTCCATTTTATGGCCCAGATGAAATTTTAAAGTTACTGTGAACACAAATAGCGTGTCTGAATACGTATACCGTCTTATAGAATTCTACTACCCTCTTATATTATCGAGTTCGGAGCTATGGTCCCAAATAACCCTGCAGTTTTCATGGAGCGAAAGCTTCTTTTCTTGCTTTCTCGTAAAGAGGAAAAAATTTCGTTTTAGATTTTGAGCTTATCCTTAGAGTTTAGATTGTAAAGTCTGAAATAAGTATAAGGTTCGATGTTATCGTAAAAACTTTATCAAACCTAAAAGAATTGTGTGTTAAATATTTAATGCGTTTGGTGGAAAAGCTGAACAATACATTTGTTGATTTGACAAAAGTGGAGGCAAATTTGACTCATTTTAGTACGAGAGGCACACAAATTCACCAATCTTATATGTGTTGCCGGTGATTCACTGAACACCCCGCCGATGGTCTGTCATCTTGGTGGTGGTATAGAGGGCTAGGAGGGAGGAGGGAGTGTGCAATTTATGAGAGGCTTTTTGAAGAATTAGCAAACAGATGAAACCTGGCCAATAGTTTATGAAGGTTTTTCTCCTTATTCTTCTTTAATATAGGCGAACCGCCTGTTTCCTTTCGTCGTTTCTCTGCCTGTTGCCATGCTAAGTTGTCACTTCATCGTTTTCGGGGGCGTTATAAACTCCTGCGATCCAACGGTGATTTGTCGCGTGCAATTTTGACTATTCTTCTGTCGTCCATTAGACTGATGTGCTCGTACCATTCTCTTTTTCTACCCAGTACCCACTCATTAACGTTTTCTACCTTGCGTGTTCTTATATTTTCACTTCTTTCTCTCTGTCCAAGAGCGTTTTTCCAATTATTCTATGAAGTACTCTCATTTCGGTTGTCTCTAGTAGTTGTTTAGTTTTCGTTGTGTCAGGCCGAGTTTCTGCGGTATATGTCATAGTTGGTCTCATCAAGTAATTTCTTGATTTGGTTTCTATTTTAATATTTTTATTCCTCCATATTGTATCATTTAAATATCCTGCTATTTTTGTTGCCCTAGTTGTCTGTTCTCTTAGCTTCGCCTCAACATCACCATCAACTGAGATTTCAATGCCTAAATACTTAGATTTCATTTCTTGCTGGATAATTTTGCCTTCAACTTCCAGTTTGCACCTTAATGGTGTTTTTGACATTGCCAGGCATTTAGTTTTCTGGGGCGATATCATCATATTAAATGATTTTGCAGTGCAGTTAAATCGATGTCATAGTCGCTGTAGATCGTCTTCATTCTCATCCACCAGTACGCCGTCATCGGCGTAGCACAGAACAGCAATTTCCTGGTCGCCCATCCTGTATCCTTTCAATAAACGTACATTTCTTATTATTTCGTCCATAATGATGTTGAAAAGAAGAGGGCTTAGGGAATCCCCTTGTCGAATATCACGGCCCACAGCTATTGGTTCAGTCAGGACCATATATTTTCTATGGTTTTGATGAGGTTATGTGGAACTTGCCTGTTGTAAAGAAGGTGTATAACGCCTTTCAACTGTACACGATCGAACGCATTTTCCAAATCAATAAAACACATGTAGGCCGGTCTGTTGTGTTCAACTGATTTTTATGTTATCTGTCTTATGACAAAAACCGCGTCTGTGCAGGATCTACCCAATCTGAATCCTTGCTGTTCATTTGCTAAGAGTGTTAAGTTATTAATTTTATTTTTTTATAACTTTTGTTGTAAGTTTCAGTGTAGTGCTTAACAGATTTATACCTCTGTAGTTTGAGGGCAATTTCTTATCTCCTTTTTAAAACATAAGTGTGATGCTAGTTCGCCATTTATCGGGTATTCTGTGTTGGTAGACGATTTGTTGGATGAGAAATTGATCGCCATATTTAAATAATTCGTTTGGGATGCCATATTGCCCTGGGCTCTTTCTATTCTTTAGCTTTCGAAGAGCTGTATTTACATCGTCTGTCTCAATTTGTACGTTGTTATTCGTTACTATTTCGGGTTAATTAGTTCAACTTCAAATTCTGATTTATTTAGTTCGGTTAAATATTTAATCCAGGTTTCCCTTGCGATCTGATTTGTTTCGACTAACTTATGGATCTCTTGTCTTTGAGTTCTAATGAAGTTTCACACATAGTAAAGAAACCCGATTTCCACCTTGACTGCTATACATTGACCATCTGCGAAGGGTATCCTTCCTCCCGCCCCCAAGCTGACAGTCCGCCGACTGGGTATTAAGTGAGTCATCGGCAACACATACGAAAATTGGTGAGTTTGCCTGTAGTACGCATTTTGTGCTCGTGCCTCCCGTACTATTTTTCACATCTAGTTTTTCCAGGAAATTTTATAATTTCATTAAAAATTTATGCAGCATAGTATGTATACCCTTTACTGCACGATAATTAATAAAGGTGGAAAATAAGGTAAAAGGCATAATGAAAATATAATTATAAAAAGCAGAAAACAACTTGATGAAGCAAGTAAATTTACGTATAATTTACCTCAAAAACCATTGTCCCACATAAGATGTATTACGTAATTTGCAACGTTGGGCGCCTCTTTTAGCGACTCGCAGAAGTGGTGTCTGAATTGCAGCCCGGCGCAATTAGTTTAATTGTAAGATGAAAGCGTCCTTTTTTAAACTGAGTTGGATGAAAACTTAAATTTTGATGCTGACTCTTTGTGCGCGACAAGGGCTGTCGTTATTTAACGTTAACTGGAATTCCATGGAAATCATTTTCAAGCATTTATCCGGCTTTTACGGCTTAAATGTGAAAGTATATTTGTTATATTATCTAATAAAATGTTTCACGTTTAATAAAGATATAAAAAGGAAGCCTAATTTATGCTAATTTTATAAAGAGGGTGAATAGGTGAACCCGGGCTATAATTTATTATGCTTACTTATTTTAGACCTTAAACAGTGTGTTAAATAAAAGAACGAAAGCTTTCACAGTTTTGGTGAAGTTGAAAATCATGGTCCTTGAGTTTAGACCGTGTCAAATTGGAATTATTATCCGACGTTTCATCTACGATTGCACGAGGCATCTTCAGGGATCTTTACTCACGAGATTAGAACACAATGACTATCGAGGAGCAACAGCCCGGTATTTATACCAGACTGGTGCTCAACGAATCGAGATCCCTTTCTTGATGTACTAGAAGAAAGGAAAGAGAATGGCAAATTAGGACATTATGTATACAAAAAACCAAGACAGACAAAGAAATCTTATGGTTTTGGTGGTATTTGATTCTACGAAGAATAACACGTATAAAATATTGTTACGATTTTCTCTCTTAAAATCGTTCACTAAATACTTCCAATACTATATTAGCTACTTCTTATCACAACTATCTTATTACTACTTCTTAATATCTTCACTATTCAAATACAACTATACAACTCTCTGGAAATTTCTAAGTATAAGAAAAAATATACTAACATAAAAGTTGAGAATTATCTAGAAATATGACTCATCGATATAATATTCCTTTTGGCACATTATAATAAAGATGACCCATCGCATCATAATATTTGTATACGAGGGCGTATCATTAAATTTCTCCTAGTCGTTCGTAACAATATGTATCGTACACTGTACCTATCTTTGAAAATGTGATGTCTGTCAAAATCATACAGTTTTGACATAAAACAAATGATAGTAAAATAATTTGGTATGTTTATTTTCCGGTGTCCTACAAAAATTTATTTTCTGACCTGAAGGTCACATTAAAATTAAATTCTCACATTTCCAATTGGTATTCTAATGGTTACAATGGCCAGACAATTGTCGATGTAAATGTAACAATAATTTTGCTATTGATTCAATTTGCCTAATGATTTTCATTTACTTTGTCCTACGTTGATTTCGCCATTTTTATTTTTAAAATATAGTTTCTTTATTATTTTGTGAATTTCTCAAAAACTGTTAAGTTTAGATGTAGAAAATATTCAAAAATGGGGGTAGAATATAAGCTTAACGGTCACTGTGACTAGGCAAATTTTGTAGCATTTTCGATTCAATTATAATGAAAATGTTATGAAATTGATAGTTAACGCTATTGAGATAATCTCTAATATTCATATTCGATTTTGCCATCTGCTAATCGATTATCCAAATATTTAATAATTTAATTTTCGTTTAACCTCTCGGTTACGAGGGAAGTCCCAGAATTAATTGGCCTGACAGAGAAAACACAAAATATTTGGAAAAAACTTTATTTATTTCTCAACCTAGTCTCCTTTCAACTCGATACACTTTTCTTAGAGATGTTCAGTAGCTTCGATACCTTGTTTATAGTAAGAAACGTCGAGGTCCTCAAAATAGCCATCTACTGCAGACATCACCTCTTCATCGTTGGCAAATCTTTTATCGCCGAGCCATTTCTTCAAGTTTGGAAAGAGACAATAGTTTGAGGGTGCTAAATCTGGCGAATAGTGTGGCATGAAGTAATTTGTATTTTAAATCATTGATTTTAGCCATTGCAGTAACAGATCTGTGAACAGACGCATTGTCGTGATGGAACAACACTTTCTTTTTCGCCAAATGCGAACTTTTTCCCTTAATTTCATCACTCAAACACCGCAATAAGTTCGCATAATACTCGACGTTGATGGTTTTTCCTTTTTCAAGATAATCAATGCGCGTGGTATAATTTTTATACCACGCGCATCCCAAAAAACTGAAGCCATGACCTTGCTTGCAGATGAAACCGTCTTTGCCTTCTTTGGAGCCGATTCTCCCCTTTTAGTTCATTGTTTTGATTTTTCCTTTGTCTCGGGTTTTTAGTGATGGACCCATTTTTCATCCATAGTTAAGAATCGACGCAAAAACTCCGTTTTGTTGCGGCGAAACATGGCCAAACACTCTATTGAAACATCCTCACGACGCTGTGTTTGTTCGATTGTGAGCAAACGCGGTACCCATCTTGCACACAGCTTTCTCATGTCCAAATGTTTAGTCAATATGCGATGTACAGCACTTTTTGAAATGCCTACCATTTCTGCTAATTTGCGCACTTTTAGTTGACGGTCATCCAATACCAATTTGTAGATTTTTTCACCATTTCTGGAATAGCCACCTCATTTGGTCGACCACTGTGTGTTCGTGTTCGCAGCTCGTACGGCCTGGTTTAAACTCTGCCACCCAATACTTCACTGTTGAAAACGAAGGTGCAGATTCTCCCAAAGTAGAGTCTAGCTTGGCTTTGATATTAGTTGCACTAAGTCCTTTCAAATGAAAGAATTGAATCACATAACGATGACCAATTTTTTCCCTGTTTACAAATTGACTGAGAGCGTTCACTATTGATGGATGTCAAACAAGTAATGAACAACCTATCTTCTTCAAACTAAACTTAATCTTTCTAAGGTTATTACTATCCCACACAGTCATTATCGATTTCTCGGGAAATAGACTTTGGAAATTTTTTTAAATTTAGCAGTTTATTTTAAGTCCATGGGGGCAATACGGCTAAAATATTTTCAAGATGTTGACTGTCACCTAGTGAAACTGGATGAACCAATAAAAGAAAAACGGCCAGAATTGGCAAATCGCAAAGAAACTGTGTTTTATCATGATACTGCAAAGCCTCACTCATCTTTAGTAACTCGTGGAAAATTATTGGAGCTTAGTGAAAAAGTGATATCTTAAATTGCACTTGGTTCCGTTTTTTGTTGGTTAGAACCAAAATTTCTATAGAGCATAATCACGAGGCTACAAGGTGGATAACAAAAGGTCATTGAACAAAATTGAAAATCTATTATTGATTAGAGGTTATTTTTTGTATAAAAAAAAACGAATTTTATTTCATAGTACAAAACCGAAATTACTTTCTTGTCGACCTGATATAAGTTTAAATCTAATTTTTCATATGATTCTCCCTTGATCGGAAAAAATGTTTCGTTTAATATTCCGATGATGTACGATCTCATTAAACATTAAAGTATGTCAATCCCACTTCGTTACATAAAATACTTAATAAGCGTTTACGGCATAACTTTAATGACATAAAAACTTCTGTTAGCAGGAATTTTCTTTAAAAGGGTTGCTACAATTTCCGTGAAAAACGGGAAAAACTAATAATTGCTCAGAAACCTGTTATTACGCAAAGCGGAGAAAGGGTTGGACGGGCAATTAGTGGAAGCGACGTGCAGATGAAAAGATGAACGGGCCCGTTTTTTAAGGCTGTCATTAACCGGGTGTGTCTGCGTGTCATTATTTTAATAAACGGTTTTGGTACGGCCTGGTCCCTGTACCTCATTAACCCGTTCGTAAATCGAAGAAAAACGGCAGGGGCCTTATCAATTATTAAAATGTGTCGTCTTGAGTTTCTACTTAATATATATTGTAATTTGCAACGTATACTAGGAGAAAAGTTTCCTAAAATTACGATTTTTTACTGAAGGTAGGGCTTGCAATTTTAAATTATTGAGCCTTAATAAGTAACATTAAAGAATGAGCGCGGTACCATTTTTAAGATCGTTATTAACCTAATGTGCTTGCCTGTAATTATTTTAATAAAGCCGTTAACCCGTTCGCTATTCGAAGAGAAACAGAGGTCTTATCAATTATTTAAATATATCATCTTGGGACTGTATAATTTTTAACGTACTGAATTCCGAAGGTTGTTACAGAATACAACTATGATTTTGTTGTTAAAAGGCATGTATAAGAACTTATTTTGCCTTGACATGCGTTAAACATCACTTGACAAACAAATTCTAAAGAAATACCTCGAAATGTTATTTCGTGCGCGTTTTCTTTCATCCCTTTTAGGCGTTCTGCGCTGCGGTTTTTTCACCATGACGCCTTGTTCGCGTTTTCGCTGCATCGCGACGTTGCGTAATTAAATTGCCTCATTGATAATGGACGAGATACGCGGATGGAATTTAGCTCATATTCGTCGGGCTTTTAAAGTCCCAGTTTATGAAATATATTAGGTTTCGTATAACCGAGCACTCTGACGGTACGAAATAACATTAAAGAATGTTGGTATTGTAGGTACGGTGGTGGTCGAAAATACATTTCTTTTGTAAGATTTTAAGGACTACGCGAGGTGGTATATTTCCTGACTGTTGATGGAACAAACAGAAAAACCGTCATTATAGTCAGGTTCTGGGATTGATAAAATCTGCGCCCGTATTCTCGAAAGTGTGATGTGAAAGGTGATGTGAATGGAGATGGGAATGGTGATGTGAACTGTGTGACAGATTGAATTGAGCGGTCAAATCGAAAATGCCCGTAGTATGTTTGGTTGCCATTTTAGGCAAAAAGTAGTTTTGTTACGTCAAATTAATCATCAAAAGTAAAAAAATAGTGCTGTTGTTATTTTTGTGAAGTTATTGATTGCCATTACAATATTTGTACTTTGCCTGGATTAAATTTATCTTAAATTGACACTCTAGAACTGTTAAACAAAAATGCATACAAAGAGCCAAGTACTTTAAGATTCTAATATATAAAGAAAAAGGGATATCAAGAAAAACAACAGTCATATATACAACGTAATATACTGACAGTAATTGCAAAAAGTCAGCACTGATAAACCTTGAAACGGTGGAAATTACAACTCTTCATAGTATGACTAAAAGTCATCATCCCAATTCACTACGGAAACTATCCAATCAGTTATTTATTGTATGAATTCACAAAATATCCAGCATCTTAATGCAAGATATTCTGCCCTGACAACTAAACTTGAAAGAAAACCTGAAACTTGAACAATGATAGAGAAACTGTTTATGACCAGGGACCAAAACCAAAGGCCAGACAGAAGATGTCCATTAAAGATACTGGCGGATCTCACATTCAACTTTTAATATATATATATATATATATATATATATATATATATATATATATATACAGGGTGTCCAAGATAAGGATCCTAAGTATGGGGATCTCGGAAACAGTTGGAGATACGAGGTCGGTTAAATTAGAGAAAAGTTGCGCAATTTAGTGCTAAATTAAACGCAGTTAAAAAAATTTAAAAATTTCAAATAGTTCCGGAAATTTCCGGAAAAAAACGAAATTTGGCAAAATCGTTTTTAATTTTTGCAGGCTTTATTTAAAGAGATATCAGAAAATAAAAGGTAGATTCTCATTGCCACTTTCTATTTTTTATAATTTGGTCTAAACAAAATTTAAATCCGACGTTTCATTTCTGAGATACCATCATGAACTTTCATTTTTTATATGGAACAAAAAAAAGTATTCCATGTATTTGATAGCATTTTTTATTACAAATTCAACGGTGTATCACCCTTGCATATCGAATACGTAGTTCAAGTACTTTCCATAAGAGCTCCGTGAGAGCGAGAGAGAAAGGTATATCAGTTTTATAAAAGCCAATGAACTACACACTTGATATGCAAGTGTGATACACCGTTGAATTTGTAATAAAAAATGCTATCAAATACATGGGATACTTTTTTTTGTTCCATATAAAAAATGAAAGTTCATGATGGTATCTCAGAAACGAAACGTCGGATTTAAATTTTGTTTAGACCAAATTATAAAAAATAAAAAGTGGCAATGAGAATCTACCTTTTATTTTCGGATATCTCTTTAAATAAAGCCTGCAAAAATTAAAAACGATTTTGCCAAATTTCGTTTTTTTCCGGAAATCTCCGGAAGTGTTTGAAATTTTTAAATTTTTTTAACTGCGTTTAATTTAGCACTAAATTGCGCAACTTTTCTCTAATTTAACCGACCTCGTATCTCCAACTGTTTCCGAGATCCCCATGCTTAGGATCCTTATCTTGGACACCCTGTATATATATATATATATATATATATATATATATATATATATATATATATATATATATATATTATTTTATAAAGATTTGTGGAAGCTCGAAGATCAAGTGTACCATAAATAAGGTTTTTATGCTGAAGGACCTCATTCGTTTGTCTGTAGGATTCATATTTAAATGTCCCGATAAATTATAATCATAATATTTATTTAATTGTAGTGTCGTATAGTGTTTAACACAGTCTAATTAAGAAGTGCTGTAGTTAACGTAATTTAAATATAAAATTTGTTACTTATTTAAATAAAAGTTTCAGAGAGCTTACAAATTGTTATTTCTCAAATTTATTATAAGTTGCGTCGTGAAAAGAATTATGCTAGATTTAACTGTTTAGAACTAAGATACTCGGCTGTTATGGACACACGTATTTATGTTAAATCCATAAGCAGAACTGGCCCCAGAAAAACATTTTTAAATAGCACGCTCATACAATTGAGTTATGAACAGAATCTCCTGTAATAATTTTATATCTGTAATCTCAAATTTACTTAATATTTGCGCCACATATTCAGCTTTCTAAGGATATTTTATTAAAAAATTTGAAAATATTAAAAATGTCGGGGTACCACCTAATTAACGTTTATTCAAAAAATAAAACGTCTTAAAGAAACGGTTCGTCAACATATTATTTTTTTTAATGACGAGTTATTTTGAAGAATCAAAAATAAAATAAAAATTTTTAATATTTTTTTTTTTGAAATCCGTGCGTTGAATATGTCATTTAGCGGCTGATATTTCATTTCCACATGTTTCACCGTTCGCTTGCTTTCCACCGGGCGAAGGAGGATATGAGTGATGAACATTTCAAGAATACGCGTTCGCCACCTTTTCACCGTTCACTTCACGTTCCCCAGTTCGAGGATAAGGCCCCTGGTATGCTCAGTAACTCATATGTGGCATTTGTAGTAATTTTTAACATTTAAAAAAATACAAAAAAAAATAGTTATGATACATAGAAAAACGGACAACAGAATTAAATAAAATTATTTGTGTCTGTCAAACTTCAAAAAGTCACGCTTCCACCAACAAAAAACAACTACCGAAGAAACTTGTTTAAATCCACTGGTATGCTCAAAGAGTCTCTCTTGACGTATTTTTGACTGATCTGTGGGTGATTAATAGGTATCTAATATTATTTTTGCCTTATGGTTCGTTCTTAATTTCCGTGGATCAGGACAATATTACTTATTAAAACTCCGATTCCTTGTGCTGGTGATAACTAGCACATACTGACTGTCTGATCCGTTGACTATAGATTTTTTGGTTTTAAAAAATACTATTTTCATTAGATCATTTTTTATTATACGAGTATGGTTCAATAAGTAAGGTAAATTAGTCAGAGATGGCGCCACTATCAGTTTTAAATGTATACAATTATGATGTAGCTATATTCTTCGAAGGAACTTCTAAAAAGTTTCAGCATGATCTGATGCTTAGTTTATATATGGCAGTCGTTTGAAGCAGGTCATCACACCATTGCTATAAATACTGAAAAAATACTAGTTTCGAGCAGTAATTAAACATTTCTATGTGAGACAGTGGATAGCTGCTCATGTTAAAACTGAGTTGGACGCTATTCACAGTTCTGCACCGACTTTAAAGACTATTTTTGGATAAACGAATTTAAATGTGGTGGAAAATCAACTAAAAGTGAAACACGCTCGGAACGTCTAGTTGAGGTCACTACACTAGAAATAATTGAAAAAATATATCGTATTGTTGATAACGATCGACGACGGATAAAGGTTCGTTATATAGCTGAATATGTAGGCATATCAATTGATAGAAAATATTTTGCACATACATTTGTGTATGAAAAACTGGGTGCCGTGATTGTTGACAGCTGAAAACAAACTCACTCCAGAGAGCAGTGTTTATCAATGACTAAACGTAATTCAGCGCAGCAGCTGTCAAAACAGTGGAGGGCGTCCCATCAGAATGCGCTAAAAAAGGCGAAAGTTGTTTTGTCGGCCGAAGAGGTTATGGTTTCTGTTTTATTGGGATTTTTAAAGCATAATATTTATTGACTATTTAAAAAAAGGTTAAGCAGTCACAGGGGATTACTATATAACACTTCTTGGGCATTTGGATGAAGAACTGAAAAAAAAGTCCAAGATTACGACGCAATTCTTTTTCATCAAGACAGGGCTCGAGTTCACACATGTGCAATTGCAGTTTCAAAATTAAATAAATTACGGTTTGAATTATTACCCCATCAACCTTATTCGCTAGATTTGGCACCTTGTGATTTTTTCCTTTTTCCTAACCTAAAAAAGATTTTTTATCAGATGAAATGATTATTAAGGCAGGAGAAGACTATTTTGAGGATTTGGATACTTTCTATTTTTCAGAAGATATAGAGAAGTGGAATACCGTTGGACCAAGAGTACAGTGCTCCAAGGAGCCTATATTGAAAAATAAAAAAAAAGTAAATAATATTGTTGTTTTTATTTCTTTTTACTTTACTTATTAAATCACCCTCGTAGCATTTCTTGTATACAATACGGGATGACAAGAATTAATTTAAAAAAAATGTTTTTGTTTATAACTCGGACGTTTTTTTAACATAATGAAGTGAAGTTATGAAATGGTATTTTTTATTACAGCTCATATTTTGCAAAAATTTAGTTAGGTTGACGGATTGGCCTCGTTTTCCGGACATCCTATCAAAGTAAATAAATATTTACGATGTATCTGCTTTCGTAATATTTCTATAAATTCTTTGATCGAAGATTAGTAAAAATTATTTGTTTTTCACAAATTATAATAGAATAAGTAATTAATTACAAAAAGATGCTATCGCACCTGGTAGTTCTGGTTATCTCTGTCACGTATATAACAAATATTTTACCATATTTTTGAAATTGATAGTTTTATTCAAATACTTTAAAACTAAATAGATCTATCAGATTCTTTTCACAAGCGATTTTAATTGTATTTGTATTTCAGAAACGATTTTTGTGTCTAAAGACGACCTCACTTCTTGAATATTTTAAATACATTTAAAAATTGTATCATAAAAAATATTGTTCTAATAATGAAATGCTAAAATTTTATATTCCGGTTATTTGTTTGTTAATGTCGTACAATGCAAGTTGGGTTAGGTCGTCGTCAAGATATTCATGATTCGGCATTAGAATTGCTGATGCTCGCCGCCACACTCGTAAATACCGTCATCCAGAGATTCAAATACAACTGGAACGCGCATATACTTATGTTTCGTACAAATCATACATATTAACTTGACATTTCGAACCATCCTTTGTAGAAAGTTAGGTTACGTGTCGAATGCAATTGTTTCTATAGAGTAATTATAGGATAATTTAACTTCCTATGGCGTTTGCTGATTGATATATAAATATTTGTGTAAATTGTTTTGGAAGTGAATGTATTGTCTTCGATTTAACACATAAATTAAGGGAGATGTAAAATTTTCCATAAAATCAGAATAATTCCCACAACTATTTTTAAATTTCAAATTTTTAAGCTACTGTTTTGAAAGTGGCATTGTTAGCACATATTTAACAGAAGAAACATTTATACAGGTGACAATTTAATTAATTATGTCTCTTCAAACTCCTGTAAAATTTTTATGAAAAGTCGGAGTTAAGAATAAATAAAAACCACGCGCTCAACACCCATCTTTTGATTCCAACATCTGAGGTATGTTAGAACCAATAGTAGAATTATTCAGGCTGAGGACCATAAAAAAACTGTTCAGGTAAATGTATTTTCATTTTATTTAAAGAAAATCTAAGTACATTAAACCAGTAACCGGCAAAAGAATATATAATTAATCAATTACTGGAACATTATTAATCATCAAATCGAAATTTTCAGTTACTCTATCAATTGATAGTTTCGAAATTAAAATTATCAATTAATGAAGTAATTGCAGACTTTTTTCCTCAAATTATGAATTAATTAAGTAATTGGAGATATGATTCCTAAAATTATAATTTAATAAAGTAATTGGCGTTTTTATTCCTACAATTATCAGTTAACGAAGTAATTCACAATTTCATTTTTGAGATTATCAATTGACGAAGTAATTAATAATTTCAGAAATAAATTACCCATTACCAGATTAATTGAAAATTTCATTTCTCAACTTACCCATTAAACAGAGTAATTAAAAATTGAATTTTCCAAATTAAGTTAAAAAATTATTTAATTACTTTTTTTCGCAAATAATGCTTGTAACATAACTATGATTATTTATCGTGCTTGTGCAATTATGATTATCATTCACTTTGAATAATGAACAGAGTATCTATGAAAGCCAACCTTATGTTATGAATCGCTCCGAGAACAAAGTGATCTTAACTTGAACTCCGATAAGTTGATTTCAAGATATTCTAATCAATTTCAAAAAGACATCATCAATTATTTCGTCAATTGATAATTGTAGGAATAAAATTATCAATTAATTTATTAATTGATAACTTTAAGAATCAAATTACCAATTACTTCATTAAATGATAATATTATTTTCAAAATTATTAATTGATGAAATAATTGATAATTCTATTTTGTGAATTAATAATTATTCATTAATTGATATACCTATTTTTGAAATTACCAGTTACAAAATATTATCGCCGATCTCTGCAATCTACTGGTTTTATCTTACATATTTGGGCTCGATTTTTTAGTTGTAACATTTTTCAATTTGAGTAACGTCTTGGTGAAATCATTTTTCGTTATAATTTGGCACTGGATCTATATTTGCAGGGAAAAAGTCAAAATAGGTTTGTAGACAATATAGTTTCAATGATATATTAAACTTGTTTTGGAAAGCGTAGCATGTCCTTTTTCAGTATTATTTAGGATGTCCTTAAAAGTTCTCTTCTTGGTTTAAACAGAGAAATTTTCTCTTTAAATACAGAAAAAGATTTACGTCTTTGTTAAGGTTTTAACAAGTATTTTCGTAATACATGATTTTAAGTGGAACAGGACAAGAGTGAATTTCCTTTGGATAAAAAGGAATAGAGAAAAGGAACAGTAGAGGAAATACCCTATTACACTTTCTTCAACACCAAACAACTGAAATAGACATGGATCAGCTCTGAGGGAGGAATAAAGAATGAAATAGGCTATATATAAGCCAATGACACCCGAACATCTAAGAAACAAATATTATGAATATAGAAACATTAAATTCCACTATGAAAGATTCAATACAGGAAGCGCAACAAAACGGTACTTTAAACTAAATAACTAAGAAGAAAAACTCTTAAAAATACACGATTTCTTATATAACTGAGACGAAAAATACTGCAGAAGAAGTCAAGAGACACAGACATCCTGAAATAATTGAATGGTCTTATCAAAAGCTATTTGAGAGGGTTTAAAAGACTGTAATAATAAGTGGATAACGAAGACAAGGGTATAAAAGTACTCGGAAAGAAACTCATAATAGGGGGTAATACAGAAGTCACCAGATTAAAAAATGCAAATTGCTGTATTATCACAAACGAGATATCCTGAAAATTGTGAAATCTTATTCAGCTCCTCAAATTTTACACTAAGGATCGAAAGAATTAACAGAGATAATCAGAAGTCTTGACACCTGCATGTGCAGGTTTCTTGTCCAGAAAATCCTTACAGAAAGATTCATCGAATAATGACAAGCACTCGTCATAATGTTTGTGGATTACCAAAAAGCTTTCTACTCGATTAAATACAGTTAAATGTTGCAAACACTTGCCCTCTGCCGAATGGATTTAGATCTTTTGCGACTTTACAGCTTATTTGTAGACGTGCAGCGACAAATGTGAACATGCATAAGAAAACAGATAAATTCAAAGGGTGGCGTGGCGTGTGACAAACTGTGACGGTCCTGTCTAAACTGCTGACCATGCTTTTGGAATACATGTTTAAAGAATGTTAAATTAGAAATACTGGGAATAAAGGGCGAAAACTTTAAGTAGCACCTGTTGATCTGATACACTACAAGAGGGCGTTCTTTTACAGTTATTATATTTATTCTTGATTTTACTGCCCTGTTCACACAAAAAACAATAATGTGTAGTGTAGTTCTGTAAATATTGCCATTATTTTCAAATTAGTGCAAACCTTGCATTGATGATCTTGGTCTTTTATGCTATAGAATAATACCATTTGAACCAATACCAGAATTACATAAAATACTCGTTACTTTCGGAGGGACGATTTTGATACAGAATAATATTGTCGTATTAAAATAAATAAATGCATTAGTATTTTTTAACTCTATGCCAAGTCGTTCTTTTATAAAATCAAACAAAAGTAGTTACAATTTATTGCTATTTGACGTTGTTAAATATTTCAATACGTTCCACTGTATGCACATTATGGTATCCGATGCTTGGTACTAGATACCAGATGCTATATACAAATCACCATAAATAATTCACCGAAATAATGTGATGGAAAGTGGGCTACAGCAGAAATAGACAGGAAGAGTTATAAAAATCAGTACCAATATCCAAAATTTTATAAGTATATGAATAACAATAGAGAAATCTTTTAGAAATCTTTTTAATTTGTGTTCATCACAGAAGAATAAATTGTACCATTCTATAAACTTAAAAAAAAACATTGATAAACATACTATATTACATATACCGTATAATCGGCAGGTTGTTTAAATGTAAGTGCATGTATTGCCCGGAGCAAAATTCGGGTCCCGCACGATCGAACTCGATTAATTGCGTTTACTTAACAATTCGGCAGTTCATTCGTTAAGTACCGGAACACCGAATTTGGGGGTCAATGTTCCGACATACTCCGAATGAAGGTCATTTAGTAAGCACACTCTTAAATACCTTATTGAAGAGGGTATTAAAATTCTAGTCCTGTCAGTACATCGAAACGTAATAAATTATGGTCATTATTTAATAAATCCTATTGATGTACGTTTAAAAGTATCTTTTTTGAATTTTTAACAACTCATTAATGATCGAGTCTTAACAACATGGGATTCTGTGAAATAAAGGTGCGGTTGTTCGTTGTGCAATGATCAACTACAAGAAATTTGTTAAATGACCAATCTTTCATACATAACAGTTACAAAAATTTTAAACATCATTAATAAAATCTCTGCTTGTGCTGGATGTTATTTTTAAATAGTACAGGATCTTATATTTTAAAGTTAATTTTGATGATAAAATCGGCAGACAAATTTTAACGAATCTTGCTTCAGGTTTTTGAGATATCCTAACCTAAAAGTGCAAATAACATTGTTTTTCGCCATATTTAAATTATGTAAAATCACAAGATAATTTTTTTCACAAAACTAGTAGGATCATCTGAAAGTATGATCCTTTCTCTTTAAAATCAATTTTAAAATATCTAGATATCTTCTTTTTTGCAAGCCAAAAAGAAAGTACAAGCTACTTCTTTGAGTGTACTTTTCTAAATTGTTATTTTAATGAAAATTACTATTTAAGTGAGTATTCTAGGTGTCGCTGATTATAAATTCGCCGTCAGATTTCGCAAATTCAAAATGGCCGATCCAATATGGCGGACAATAATTTCAAAAAGTTTCAAACTTTAAAGAAAATTTATGTATAAGTTCCTGGAGGTATTCTGGAGGTTGCTAATTACGAATAAGAGGTACATTCATGGCAACATTTTTACGACTAAATGATAAGAAGGATAAGAAATTCTTACGAGTTTTTTTAAGTAAACAAAATATAGTAAACTTATCAAACGTACTTTACTAACGCCTAAACACAAATTCCAAACCACCACCAATAAGCTTTAAGATCATACATATAACTCTAAATATAAATCTTAAATTGTGAATCCATAAACTTTCAACCAATAGACACTCAGTTCAAAAATTCTCAATATATCAAAGTGAAACTTCAACCTCAAAAACACAAATTTTCACTAAAATTAAAAATTTCCAAAATGTTTACTTATTAAATTCGCCATTTTGGCTTGTGTGGTCTTGAGTTTTGCGGGTTTGAGGTTGATGAGCTCTGGTTTTATGGGCTTGGGGTTTGTAGGTATGGATTCCTGGGGTTGGCTTGTGTGGGATTGTGGTCTGTGGGGTTTGTAAGTAGAGTTTTTGTGACCATCAAAGTCACATCTAATCTATGAGCCGAGTACAGTTTTGAACGTAAAATTTTCTGCTCTTTCGATTGCCTTGGTCAAAAAAGAGGGTTTTTATTTAAAAAAGAAAAGATGACCTTGAGACAACTTAAAAGTTCATTGTCAAGGTCAACACCAAGCTCACCATTGTACCTCTTGTTTAAAGTTTCTTCAAGAATTACCTTGACATTTTTGGAAATTTTATTTAGCAGTTCGTAGTGCACATCTCCCGTATCATCCAATCAGATACATAGCAAGGCCTTCTTTCCATGTGTATTGCGCACTATTTGTAATGTGGTAAGTTTATTACGCCACCATTTGTAAAACCGGCCTCATAGGTAAAAAAAAATTAATTTAGGCTATGATAATCATCCGGAGATAGAGCGTGTGTCTTTTCAACGTGATATAAGTGAAGTAACCGTTCTGTTAGACTTTCATTTTGTAACATTTTTGTGCGTCGCGAGCTTTCTTATGCTGTTTGAAGGGTTGTCAACAATATCTTGCAAAAGTTGTTCCTCTACGTGAGGGCCTCGTGCTCTCTTGGGAGAGTTTTCACCGCCACGTTGTGGCAAAAATGACCCTGAATAAAACAAGTAAAAAATTAATTCGTTAACTCCAATAACTATTTTTTTTTATCATTTTTTACCTATATGTCTTAGGCTTCGATCAACCCTTTGAAAGGTTTGCGAATTTGGCAATGTTCGAGCTGGAAATCTTTTAACATACAGTCTTCTTGTCTTCGAAGAATTTAACAGCGCTTTACCATAAATTAAATGCATATCAGGATACTCTGGCAAAGAATATTATTCCATTTTTTAAAATTATTTTTACTTGAAGGCGGTTTTGACAAGTTCCGTCAATAGTAATTCATTATGTAGGTATTTTTACCTGTTTGTGTTTAGCATTAGTAACTCTTGAGTGTTTTACATAAAAACCGATTTATTTCGAAAACAGCCAGTTTTATCAAAATAAATTTAGAATACCTTTTTTGAAGAGGAATGACCAAAATATTTAAAAATATCAGTTTTCAGCTCTGTAAAATGACACCTATCAAAAATTAGGCCCAACGAGTGTGGCTGCAAGTCCGTTTCTGACTACTCTGATGATCTAAAACATCTACTGCAGTACGGTTTAATGAATATTTAAGGCTTCTATAAAATATTAAAATTTCACTAAATTGTACAAGTCGGTTCAAAACTTAGAGCCAATAAGGTAAATCGCTGGGTATTCTTTGAGGACCCTGTATCTCCGTTAAGGAACACTTTAGGAATTTTTTTCTATGACAAAATAGGGTTATTTTGAACTCCCCTGTATGCTCCCGAGAAATTAGGAGGTACTTATCGGAGACCCTGTATTGCGAGGATGGTTCGATAAGTTCTCTGCCTGAAACAGAGAGGGCGCTAGTAGCATCAAATAACTATAATATTTAGTAAACATTAATCTTGAGTTGACGCCTTGCAAAGTTTCAGTTATTTGGGTTCAGTAGCTTATTTGTGGCGATCGAGTGAACACATAAGTTTCGATATTTTGTGAAAGATGGTTAAAGTTGAAGTTCGAGCGGTTGGTTATAAAGTACTTGGTTTTAAAGGGCTTAACTTCTACGGACATTAAATATGAGTTAGATTCTAATTTAAAGGATCCTTCTCCTTCATTTTCGACAGTAAAAAAAATGGTCTGCTGACTTTAATCATGGTCGTACATCAGTTGAAGATGAGGAGCGTTCGGGACGCCCAAAAACCTCTACAACTGACGAAATTGTCACAAAAATTCACAATGTCATACTTTATGACCGCCAACTGAAAGTATGAGAGCTTGCTGGTATAGCAAACGGCTCGATAGACCGTGTTTACTACATTTTACATGATGTTCTTGGCATGAAAAAAGCTTTCTGCGCGGTGGGTGCCGCGTTTGTTAGCAGTTGACCAAAAACGGCTTCGAATGAACACTTCGTAAGAGTGTTTAGACTTATTCAGACGCAATCCTGCTAAGTTTCTTCGACGTTTTATAACTGTAGATGGAACATGAATTCACCATTACACGCCAGAGACAAAGCAGCAGTCTAAACAGTGGGTGAGGGCAGGTGAAAGTGCGCCAAAAAAAAGTAAAAACCGTTCCATCTGCAGGAAAAGTCATTGCAACAGTTTTTTGGGATTCACATGGCGTGGTGCTTATAGACTATCTAAAATAAGGCAAGACCATCACCGTGGAGCATTACGCTTCACTATTCGACCGTTTGCAGCATATGATTAAGGCTAAACTTCCACATCTTGCCAAAAAAAAAGTGCTCTTTCATCAGGATAACGCGCCTGCACACAAATCTAGACTTACCTTTCGAAGTGCTTCCACATGCGCCATATTCGCCGGATCTAGCCCCCAGCGATTATTTTCTCTTCAAAAATGGCTCGCTGGACGAAAATTCCCTTCAAATAACAAGGTTAGAGCAGCGACAACAATTTATTTTGCAGAGTTGGACAAATCGCATTATACTACTGGTATTAAAATGTTAGAACGTAGTTGGTCTAAATATGGGGACTATGTTGAAAAATAAATAAAAATAATTTCAAAAATCTTTTATTTTCTTTATCAGGTCGAGAACTTATCGAACAATCCTCGTAGTATATATTTTTCTGTATATGTGAATATAATTCTAATAATATTGTGTTTCACTCTATGCCAATCTTAATGAAATCACAGATAAGACTGTTATTAAAAAAAATATTGTATGCTCTTGCCAAATTTTTTTAGATTTAAAGAAGGTGACTTTACAAGAATATGAAACAAAATAGATACAACTCATAGTAAAAAATTAGATCATTTTAGTTAATACCATGTTCGGCATACTTTTTTTTTCCTTTGGTGATAAATTAATTCGACAATCAAATACACATTAAGCTTAAATGGACACGTCGGATCTAAACCACGAAAATTTATTTGGGAATAAAAGCAGGTCGTCAGCTGGTCTTAAGATTAATATTTCAAGTAATACATGGTCATTTAAATACACTTAGCACTAAACGCTAATCTAGGCATTAATCTTTTTTGTCTTTTTTCGGTGAGGGGAGTTTATCAAATTGTATTATTCGAAATATTTATTTACGTAACTTGTGTTGTTTCTTAAGGGCTTAGGCTTCGCTCGTGATTTGTTGTAGCAGTAATCTAGAATCATGATTCAAGCTCCTGCTTTCTTGGCTTAGTTTAAAGGATTTGCTGTTGTAAAAATATCTGATTGAGATTTACATTCCATTCTAATTCACTCTTAAACTAAATAGATCATCGTCGACTATATCCACCCACACACACAAAGTTACCCGAATTATTGATGTATTCGAATCGAACACATTACGGTTCTGCCAATCCATCAACAAACAAGAGGCGAAAGAGAATCGGAGCTATTTAAAAATCCTCGACAGAGTACATTAAAAAGCCATATACACGAGAGCAGGTCTAAACAGAAGAGGCCGAGCGATGTTGCCGCGGGTATTAGAACGCTGCAAGGCGTTTTAAGTGCACCCATGAATATTGGATGCTGCCCGAGTGACTAGGCGAGGTGGTTTAAGTCGCTCTTAAATATTTACCGGGTTTTTAGAACCACTTATATCGGAGTTCGAAGAAGCGATTGCTTATCGAAAAATGCTGCGTTCGATTGGGGTCTTTTAATTGGGTCACTGTAATTGTATTATCTGAGAGTGACTAGACGACCTATCGGTAGGATGTCCACCGCAGTAACGAGACAACTTATAACCACTGTGGATTGTTTAGTACATGCTGACTGGACAAAATTAAGAGTGAAGGTTTTAGGCACCAACTGGCTAACAAGAAATGTTCAAATAAATCGTATTATTTAATGACTGTGTTCATTTTTGCATACATCTATAGCAGCGGAGGCTCCTGCATTAAAAAAGTAGGGGTTGCAATTCCGATGGTACATTGAAAACATAGATATGTATAAAACCTGTCATGAGCACCGGTGGATGAAAAAATAAAAGTCTGTGTGCAGTTTAAATAACCAAACATAAAGAAGGCAGTAAATTTTAAAAATATAGCATTCAAAACAAAATGCACGTATAACTTACTGTGAATTATTTATAAAGAAAATCCATACGACGATTTTGGGGATTAGCAAACTTATTAATAACCCGCTGATTAAAATCAAGTATGCTTTCGATAAGATCCCTAAAATTGCCAAAGCAGAAAGTCTTTCTTGGCTCATAGTATTACGTTAAAACATTTTTATCCGTTTGAGGATAGAAAGCACCGTTCTGCTTCAGTCGATGCCATCAGAATAGTAATAACAATTTTTGCAAGTTTTAGAACTTCACTAAATGTCTTACTTAGTTCGATATTTTGCGAAAGATAGTCATAAAGTACAAGAAGTCCCAAAATTTTTCTAAATTCTTCAGTTTCATATATGCCGGTCAGTTCTGTACGGAGGTTTTGTTTGTATATTTGACATACTCTTCCGAAAAAAAAAGACTGGTTACTACCAAGTGACCTGTAAAGCTAAATCGTTCTTGACAAATTATTTTATGACAAAATTTTTTTGCTTCCCAAGAAAACTACGCGAAATTATCGAGCTTACGTCATTTTGAAGTGGGTGGAGATGGCTCAACATCGTTTGAGGTAATATTATTTCTAATTTCTGTTAATTTTGATTCAAATGATAATATGTTTTTATTTGTGATAACAGCGTCAATTTGTCTTGTTTGAAATTTACCAAATAATAAATCAATTTGACATACTTTGATGATTGATTCGTGGTACTAATGTTTCTACTGTCATCTAAGATTTTTTCCATTATCTTTAGAATGCTGTGTTTGTATTCGAATGGAGTACAAACAACTCTAGAATTAAATTTGCATCTTGTTTGGCCCGAACGAGGTAACGGTTTGTTAACAATTTGATCTAGTATTGCGGTTCTTTGAGGACTATTTGAAAAAAAACACTTAATTTTGGATGGTTTTTTCTCGCCAAACATTTTTAACCTCTTCAAAACGTAACAAAATTTCTTGATAAAGGAAAAACATAGTCACTTTCACAAAAATTAAAATACTGGTACAGTAGACATCATGCATAGAAATACCGGCACAGTAAACACCACGGTTGTATCCTAATCTGAACTAAAGGAATGGTTTAACTGCTGCTTGAAGAAGAAACCTCTACTTGATACTGAGGCGCCAAGCGCGACTGGAAACAAAAGTTCAAATACTCGTCTAGTAGGTTACATAAAAGAAATTTTTCTAGTAGAGGGATATTTTGTGCGGCAAACTAAACGCAGGTTTGCAAGTCGAGTTGCAACCTACATGAAGCTTGTAAGACGAAATTAATCTCCACGTCTTAGATAGGCAACTCCATATACGCTCCAATGTATTAGCTTGGATTACATTAAAATTACAAACCAGCAAAGCGATAACATTTCCAGGCGTAATACTATAATACAGACAAATTATTAATGATATTTGGGCGATGTCAGTTAAATTATTTCAATAATTGACTACTGTTCGCGTATAATCTAGGTAAAAATTGATTTAAATTTAATCATTAAATTATCAGTAGAAATTAGAAAAACATTTGTACTTATATTTATGAGTTTATGTTTTATTTACAGTTACTGATCCATAGAAAACATTTCAAGAAATAAAAGTATTGCAAATATTAATTTAAAGACTAATTGAAATTCTTATCCTATTTTAATATACTTTTTGGAGTTACATCAAAAAATTTTCATGAATTACTTAAATGGCCTATGTTGAATTTAATTATATTTAAAAATTCCTTAAAAGTTTTTCTTTATGTTCCCAGGAGACCCCGCTTTAATTTTTGTCTTAAATACTTTGGGATTTTCGCTTTTTAATATAGTTTAGGGAAGCCGTTTATATATCAGAAATAACCAGTCGGAAAAGCATTTATGTCACTGTGAAGATGGTATCGTCAAAACATGGTTTTTGAACTTACTAACCTTTATTTCTGGCTTAGAGAATCGTTGACCACGCAGTTTGTTATTCATTTACGGGAACGAAAAAAATCATTGGGTGCCAAATCCGGGCAGTATGGCGGATAACCTATCGATTTCATATTGTGAGTGCTCAAAAGTCACTTGTTTGAACAGATGTATGTAATCTTGCATTGTCACGGTGCAGAATGATCGTCATCACAGGTTTGTTGTAGTACCATTAAATATTGATCGTTCTATAAGTTTCTAAAGATACAGTTGCGACATCGCAGTTTTTTTTCTAAAAACGCCTGTGTTGCCTGTACCTGAAATATAAACAGCTACTCTTGTATACCTAATTGTATTTGCATGTATTCTATTTTCTTAGCTTTTAGAATCAGGTTGCGTAAACCTGTTAAGAATAGAGTCTCTAACTTAAGTCCGCATTATACAAATTAATCATATACAGGTGGTTTTTGACAACCATGTGTCCTATTATTATATCCATAATTGCTTTTAGTTGGTGTCTGTTCATTAACTGTAGTCTTTTAAATAGTTTAGGTTCAGAGTTTTCTATAAAATGCTTGTTATGATCCAATCTCTGTCTAGTCGCCCAGTTGTTTTGGTGATCTTTTTGGTCTGTTGTTGAACTGCATCTTGGCACAAGAGCAGGTTCTCTATTGAGTCGACAAAACTATTCTCGCAAGCTTGTCATGTATGCTTTCTTTTTCCTGGTACACATTGTATCACAAAGATCACTGTATTGTTTTTTTGTATTATACGTACACTATGAGATTCCTAGACCAATTTGTATGTTACCTTCCGTCCCTTAAGGGCTTTTACGGGTGCTTGACTATCCGAGAATATGTGAATTTTCTTTTTATTGTAGGTCGAGTTTATGTTCATCTACTCATTGTACCCAAAGAGTGGAAAATGTCTCTTTTACGACATATATCGAGTGTTCCGGAGAACAATTTCGAATTATTTTGCTTTCGTACACTTCAGTCCTCATAATAACCTCAAATGGTATGCTGTAGAAATAGCTTGAGGTCATATAGTTCGATTCCATTTCCAACTCCGTACACCTATTTTTTTTTTTGACCTTTATAGGACCTTTCATTTGTATCAGTGTAAATTGCATTGCCTCAATCTAAATTAAAAACTGTAGTGTAGTAAGGTTTAAGATGCACCTTATGACTGATGTTTGAGTTAATTTCATCATCTTGATAAAGCAACCTTTTGTAGACTGCTTAACTTCGGCATAATGGTTCTTTGCAGCAACTTGAACCACCATACCGGGGATGTATTGGTGTATATCCAAATTTTAGGTTTAAGACCCACTGTTCTTCCGACGTCGTGTTAAGCGTAGTTTATACCATTATAATTAATATTTTACTAAATGAAGTTATGTAGATAAAACATCTAACTTCTTGAATGCTAGCTGTCTGAGATGTTCTCGGTGGTGGTCCTAGAAAATATTGCCAAGATAGGTTTATGGCAATGGGTTGGAAAACTGAAATGATTTGTTGGTTAGTGAACGTTTGCATTGACTTAATTTGCATATAACTTTTGATAAAAGTGAGCTATTTTGTGGTTTTCAGTATATTGTAGAAAGTTCTACCAGGGGTGGTTCCATAAGAATTTTTACAATACACATTTATTTTAAGGGGATGGAAAATAAAATATTTGTTGGTTGGTGGACTTTTTAATTGAATTCACTTACATATAACTTTTGATAGAAGTGAGTATTTTGATTTGATTTACAGTATATTACAGAAAGTACTACTTAGGGATTCTGTATAAATATTAACTGAAAAGCTAAGAAAGTATACCTATCTCTGAATTCTTTGATCTTATTTGATATCCCCCTTAGGTGTTCGTAATTTCCCTACCTTCCACTGCCATCATAACTGATTCCATGACGTGTTTCTTTGTCACATTTTGTCAAATTGTCACTTTGAGTTAATTTTAACAGAAAGTGAGTTTTGCTGAAGAACAGGGGATAGAAATTTTTATGATAGGATATGGCGATAGGGTAAGAACCAAGAAAAAGTGTATCAGTTATTTCAAAGAATTTAATTTTTATAGAAAATAACGCCAAACTACACAAAGACATTCTAAACTAACAAGAACATAAATGGAATATAGATTAAAAGCTATGTAATAATACATCAAAATATAGAAATGAAGTCGGTTAAAAATACCAGTTCACTAAGAATTACTTTAAAAATAACCCATTCAACTATCATGGTGACTTCAAAAAAGTGTTAAGTAAATGAGAACATATGTCTGCAGTTAAAGAGATTATAAATTATTTTTTACTTTCAAGAGCAATTTTTTGAAATAAGTTTATTTTTTTGTAAAAATAAGTTATTTTAAATCTTTTTTTGAGTGAAATTGTGGATAAAATGGTTTTAAATTTAATGTGGAATGATACTATCATTATTTTTTAACGATTTAGTATTAGTAATAGTAAGTTCGTGTTGTACGTCTTGTTGAAAGCTAATTCCCAAATTGTAGATTTACATTTAATGAAGCTATTAAAACAGGTTTCTACTAAATTGGTTACTCCTTCACTTCTTGTTAACTAGTTAAATTAGTTATTAGTTACAGGTAATTCAACACGCAAAGGTAATTTTAGCACTTGTTAATGTTGTATGTTACAAATATGTATATTCTGGCCCTCATAAATACCAAACAAGAACATTTTTCTACATAACAAGTTCATACGGAACACATCCTGAAATGTTTAATTAAAAATGTAAGTCTTCATTTCATTTAATAAAGTCATCAAAAGCTTTTTTAAACCAGAAGCTATTTCTAGATTTTATACATCAGTTAAATTAGTCAATTTATAAGCCTTGATGACTGAACATAATGCTAATTTGTAAAGTTGTTAATTTTTTCCTTCTCTCTTTTAAGAGCTAATCAAATATATTGGACTCCGCGGAGGACACAAGTATATTCAAACCGTCGTAAAGACCAAATAAAAATTCAAACTAACCCCACAAAAACACTTTTATACTTTCGTAGAGATAATGTTATGTGTGAACGGATAGCAGATGTAAATTATCATCGATTTAGCGGTGCGCTTGAAAGATAAAGTATCGCACAGAGTCCGCCATTAAGGCCGTAATGGTGCGCATTCCTCCTCATTCAAGAACAAAAGGAATTCTATAAGAAGTTGTCTGTCCGTCGGAGACCAGTGCAAAAACTGCATACTATCTGTGTTTCTTTATTTACGGTGATATTCCTATCTGTCCGAGTTAGACAGTTGTTTGTGAGAGAGCACTAGAAATTGATTGAGTCTGTAAGTTGTTTTATTTTTGTAATTGCAATTAAAACTGTTGTATAAAAATAATTATCAAAACAATTGCTTAGTTCAGGTTTATTTGAAGCAATATTTTAATTTAGAACGATATAACGCATTTTCCTACGTTCTGAGGTCGTCCAATTAAAATCAGTTCTTGATAGGGGCTCGATCCTCGAACTGGAGAACGTGAAGTGAACGGGAAACGTGAAGTGAAAGGTGGCGAATGTGTATTTTTGACGCGTTTATCATCACATCCCTGTTCGCCCGGTGGAAAGCAAGTGAACGGTGAAACAGGCCCAAATGAAATGTCAGCCGCTAAATGACGTATTTTGACGATTAGTATTAAATAAATTGATTTTATTTTTGGTTGTTCAAAATAACTCGTTATTAGAAAAATAATATGTTGACGGGTCATTTCTTTAAGACATTTTATTTTTTGAATAAATAGTTGAAACCTTAATTAGGTGGTACCCCGATATTTTTAATATTTTTTAATTTTTAATTAAAATCTCCTTAGAAAGTTGAATATGTTTCGCAGATTTCAA
Organism: Diaprepes abbreviatus; assembly: GCA_034092305.1. NCBI lineage: Eukaryota > Metazoa > Arthropoda > Insecta > Coleoptera > Curculionidae > Diaprepes > Diaprepes abbreviatus. Next base: position 10,780,195 of record JASJET010000129.1, read on the forward strand.
CTAAATTTGAGATTACAAGCTTACAAAATTATTACAGGGGTTTCTCAATAGTATAAGCGTGCTATTTAAAAATGTTTTTGTATGGCTAGTTCTGTTTATGGATTTAACATAAATATTTGTGTCCATAACAGAGGAGTATCTTAGTTTTCAACAGTTAAGTCTAACATAATTCTTTTCACAACACAACTTATAATACATTTGAAAAATAACAATTAGTAAGAAATCTCAAACTTTTAATTAAATAAGTAACAAATTTTATATTTAAGTAATGTTAACTACAGCATTTCACTTAATTAAACTGTGTTACACACTATACTACACCACAGTTCAATAACTTATATATAATATAATAATTATAATTTATCGGGACATATAAATATGAACCCTACAGACCAACGAGTGAGGTCCTTCAGCATAAAAACCTTATTTATGGTACATTTGATCTTCAGGCCTCTACAAATCTTTACAAAATAAAAAAAAAACTATATTAAAAGTTGAATGTGAGATTTGCCAGTATCTTTAATGGACGTCTTGTGTCTGGCATTGGTTAAGCCCCTGGTCTTACACAGTTTCTCTATCATTGTTCAAGTTTCAGGTTTTCTTTCAAACTTACTTGCCAGTACAGGACGTCTTACAGTAAGAAGCTGGATATTTTGTGAACTCATATAATAAGTAACTGATTGAATGGTTTACGTAAAGATTGGGACGATGATTTTTATTCATACTATGTAGAGTTGTAATTTCCACCGTTTCAAGGTTTATCAGTGCTGGCTTTCTGCAATTATTGTATATAGGGGGCATATATTCCAGTTGACGTCAGTATATTGCTTTGTATATATGAGTTGTTGTTTTTCTTGATATCCTTTTTCTTTGTATATTATACTGCTAACGTATTTGGCTATTTGTATGCTTTTTTCTTTAACAGTTCTAGAGTGCCAATTTAAGATAATTTTGTGACCAACATTTACACCTAAATATTTGACTTACGACTTGGCCAGGGAAAGTACAAATATTTTAATGACAATCAATAACTTCACAACACTAACGACACTTTTTTTTACTTTTGATGGTCTGACAGCTCAATTCAATCTATCATCTATTTTATATTTTGAAATCCGCGGATTTAAGCACGTTCATATCTGGCAACATTGTTTATTCAAGAATACGGCTTTTACTGTCAAAAGTATGAAGGCAAAGGTCACATCGCCATTCACATCACTTTTCACATCACGCTTTCGAGGATACTGGCCCAGTTCTCTCCTTTTTTTTATGGGAGTAGGAACTTATTCTTCTTCTTCTTTCTCAGCCCATTGACGTCCACTCCTAGACATAAGCCTCTCCGATGGTCCTCCACTGGGATCTGTCTCTCGCCTTCTGGAGCCAGTGTTTTCCAGCACAGTCTTATATCATTTACCCATCTGCGTTGTGGCCTGCCACGATTTCGGTTCGTTTCTCGCGGTCGCCATTGCAGTAATTTACTCGTCCACCTATCGGGCTTTTGTCTAGCTATGTGCTCCGCTCATTGCCACTTTTGTCGTGATATGCGTTCAATGACGTCAACTACTTTGGTTCTTGATCTTATTACTTGATTTCGTATTTTATCCCGTAACGAGATTCCTAACATTTGTCTCTCCATAGAGCGTTGAGTGACTCGGAGCCTATTTGCGTTTTGTTTGGTTAGTGTTATCGTTTCCATGCTGTAAGTAGCAACAGGTAAGACACGTGTTATACACCCAGTTTCATGACGTGGCCTAAATATATGTACTCTTGGACATTCTCTATGATTTCATTTTGAATCTCTATTTGTACATTTGCGTCAGGGCTCATTAACTTAGTTTTCCCCAAGTTCATCTTAAGTCCCACTTTTCTCGCCTCTTCATTGAAATCTTGAAGAATTTATTTTAGCTCTTCTGGGTTGCTAGACATGACAACAACATCGTCGGCGAAACGAAGATGACTAAGATAAGAACCGTCTACTCTCAAACCTGTCTCAGCCCAATTTAGTTTTTTTAAAGACATCCTCCAAAGCTAGCGTAAATAGTTTCGGCGAGATGACGTCTCCCTGACGCACACCTCTCATAACGTTTATTTTTTCGGTTTTTGTGTCTTCATCGATTTTAACCTGTATTTTTGCGTTATTATATGTTCTGTATGATAGTGGTATACCTGGAGTCAATTCTAGCATTATTAGTGAGTAGGAACTACTATTTCTTTATTTGTCACATAATAGTAAATTATATAGGTAGGTACAAAAAGCTGAAAAGACTTTTTGAAGTCAGAAACTGTATTCACAATGTGAAATAAGAATTATTACATTAGTATTTTAATTTTACGCGCGACTCTTATGTTATCGAATAATTTCGGACACATCAATTCAAAATATTGTAAATTGCATGTACTAGAATGAATTCTGAATAATTTAAACACATTTTGTCAATATATTCTTATTTCTCTAACCATTCTGAACAAAATTAAATATATATATATATATATATATATATATATATATATATATATATATATATATATAATTGAAAACAGTAAAAGTCGTCGGCGTTGATTTGCATTGTTAACCTAATGACTCCGACCATTGTTAACCAAATCGTGGCTTCTTTTCCAGGAATGGCGCGGCCGATTTGCTGCAAAACCCAAGCTCGCGCTCAGTTTGTTTCGAAAATTAATTACGCGAACAATCAACAATGGTCCTTACAGAAAGAGAACCATAGAGCGTTCGGATTTTAATGCTGCATGTGCAGCGACTTCTCGACGACATGTCTCGGGCCGGTTCATTAAATTCTTCCGCGATATGAATTTTATTAATGGGCACAATGAGTGCTCTCGTTAAGGAAATGCCAGGCCATCGGGCCGAAATACTGTTCTTTGTCCGGATCTCGAAGGTTTTCCGAGTGGAAGGCCCACGGTCCTTCGAGGAACTAGCGGAGCAGTCGAGAAGTGCAGCGATTTGTTCGAGGGTGAATGCATTTTTGACAGGTATAGCCTCGGCTGTATTTTGGATGTTTTTGTTACCATTGGAAATAAGTCAGACGAGAAATTATTAATGGAAATAGCGAAATTCATTTTCAAGAATTTTGTTAAGAACGCATACACGTCAGTCATTTAGTTTTAAAGCTCCACATGTCGGTAATATGCATGCCACTGAAAAACTGTTCTTTGAAAGAGACAAAGACCAAATCAGTAACGAATTTGTTATTCCATTGGAAAGTTAAATAAAACTTTGCCATCTCATCTATATTTTTTTGGTTGTAGGAGTTTTTTTTTCTTCCGGGTCCGTCCTGGATGCACTGCGGTCAGAGTACACTTATTGTGCTCACCCTGCCACTCTGTTAATCTAGCCTCCTGGATGTCCCATATGATATGCTTTACTGTTTCCCCGGCTTGGCCACATAATCTGCAGCCGAGGTCTCTGTTCTAAAGGTTCATTTTATTCAGATGTACTTTGACGGCCATACGACCCGTCATTATACCTGTAATTTCTGCTCATCTGAAATCGTTTCTTTACTAATTTCACCTCAGGGTTCCCAATAAATAGCTTGTCCTGATTCAGTCCCTGTCTGGCTCAAGCAGGCGACTCTCTGTATGCTGCTTAGCTTTGTCATGGTTGTCCTTTGCATTACCTTGGGCCACCAGACCAAGGCAGCGTATGTGATGGCTGATTTCACCACACTGGTGTATAACCGGTGCACCATCTTCGGTGAGAGACTCGATGTTTTCCCACATAACCTTCTAATAATCATAAGGGTTTGTTTCCGATTTTTCTGTTATATTTTCCATCTTTTTGTTCCAGGTCAGCCTGGAGTCCAAAATTACCCCCAGATATTTTACTTCCCTGGAAAGTGGTATTGTGTTTCTTTGTAGAACGATGGGACCGAGGTCCTCTAGCTTTCTCCCTTTTGTGAAGGGGATAAGGACAGTCTTTTGGGAATTTATATTAAGTCCTTCCTGTTCTACCTATCTTGCTAGAACCCTGAGGCTGCATTCTCTCTTTTACAGCCGTATTAAATTTATCTTGGGTTAAGATTACCAAGTACAGAGTGACCCGCCCTGCTCAGGATTCACAAGAGCCAATCCATCACTAGGTTATAAAGCAGTGAGGAGAGAACTGCCCCTGTGGGTATCTCCGAGTCATCCATGCTATCTGCGTTTCACGAAGCAGTTCTGTGTAGATAACCTCGTCTTTTAACATGTTTTCGATTCATCTGCAACAGGTCTCTTCTAAATTTATATTCCTTATTGCAGGTAATTGATTGAAAATACGTATTGTCGAATGCCCCTTCTATGTCTAGAAATGCTCCTAGAAAAACTTCTCCATTTTCCAGCGTATTTTCCACTTTGCTGACCAGTTCGTAGAGCGCTGTTTCTGTTGATCTACCGGTCCTGTCCTCATGCTGGTGTTGAAACAGACCGTTTGCCATGGAATCATCCCTAACATGCCTGTCTAGCAGGTTTTCGAGAGTTTTAAAGATCAATGACATTAGGAGTTGCATATTTTAAAAAATGGAAAAAACTAGATCTTCTTACTTTTTGAACCTACAAGGTGTCCCAATGTACTTTGCAGACTTTTTTGTTAGACATAGCTGATAATACGTATTTTAAAAATTGAAAGAACTAGTGAATCTTCTTGAACCCAAAAAAATTCACAGCATCCATGCAATGCATCATCCTTGATGCCTTCTTTTTATCGCCTGGAAGTCCTGATACTATATATCACACAGTTCATCACTTATTACCTAAAACTTGCTAAAAAAATAAATAAATTACAATGAAACAAGTGAATTTTCAAAAAAATTCTTCATTCATAAGCTTTATGCACATTTTTGTTTCCAAACACTTTGCTGTTTGCAGGTGGCCTTTATTTGTGTTCGAACAACCAGGAGCTATTCAAGATTTTTTTTGGTTTGACAGAACAGCCGTACAGCCAGTACTTTTAATATACCAAAGAGAAAGGTTTGTTCAGATTAAGTCTATTTTTTTAGATAATTTCTTGTTATCTAGTATTATTAAATCTTGTTTATTATACACAATGCCAATATTATATTTTAATAATGAGAAACTTAGAATTAAATAAATGCTTTATGCGGAACACCCTGTATTAGCTTCTACGCTTAGCGAAATATGCACCGTTCAGTAAATTAGGCGAGTGTTCGAGTTAAAGACGACCATTTAGTGTTAAGGCCATTCATCAGTTGACCAGTACGTAGGAGTATACAATTTAAATTACTCGTCAGACCGTGGAATTAATTTTAATGCTTGTTTTAAGGACTTGTAAGATTCTTTACATATTAAATAATGAGTATTAAGTGGGTATTAAGCTTTGGAAAAAGTTCTAGCTAGGAGAATAATTTCTTAAAAAATTGGTTGCCTTCCAATTAAAAAATCCTATCTTAGGTTTATGTGGTTGTTTTATCGAAATGTTTCAAAAACGAAGTTTCGGGAAAAACGCAAACGAAAAAAGTACCGCACCGGCAGCTCAAAATCAAAAATCTTTTAAAATTTCTTTCACTGTGTGATTCCTGAACCATATGAGTCTCTATTAATGTCACGATATCCTCCGACTGCTTTTGAGTAACTCTTCAATTTCTTGACCCCTTTAGTCTCTTGTTAGACTCTTATGTAGGCTATAGATACTCGCTGAGAATCCAGGTTCTCAAATAATCGCAGCAAGCTTAGTTCAATTGTAAGGTTTAATAATTGCATCATTTGTAATATACTGCCACTGTAATGCATTTTTGGAGCCATCCCTCAAAAGTAATTCTTATTATAAAGTATTGGTATTGTTCCCTTTGTCAAGGCCCTGACCGGTCCTCTCGTTCAAGTTTTGGATCGACGCCCTGTCGCGTTTACTTCTAATTACTATTACTTCCGAAGTAATGTGAATTTTGAAATGGTTGAAAGTATTCCTAAAGGTATAAACTTATCTAACCAAAATTCGATTTTTTTAAAATTTTAAGCCGACGGAACACCGTCGATTTTTTAGGTTATTAATATATAAATGTTGAATTCCAAATTTCTTTCATTTTGGAAGGAACTACTAAGTTTTGAAGTTAAAATTTCTCCATCTAATTTTCATCTAGAATATTTTGTAAACTTGTAAATATTTACTTATATTTTAACTTATTAAATGATTAATCGAGATTGGTATATTTCGGTTAGTTTTGTAACAGAATATTCTTAAATTTTTCCTTTGATGAAACTATTGCGTATATAAAATAATTCTTATATTCCACAAATATATTATAATTTTATGCATGAATTTTTAAAATGCGAATTAAAAACAATAAAAAATTACGAACCCTTTTTTTGAAAACCGTTGCTGGTGGTGAATTTATTTTTCTCGGTCAGGAATTATCAAAAAAAAGAATTTTTCTTCTTGTAAATAAAGGCCGTAGCTTCATTGTAGCATAGGAAACATTTTTAATATATTTCTTTTTGGAGAAATGGAAGGTTTTTTAAAAAAATTCTGAGTTTTTACTAAAATTTGAAATTAAAAAATTTATGAAAAATATATTCGGCATCCAGTCAAAAAAATCTTGCTACACTGAAAATAATATTGGGAATATATAGTATAAATTTTATTGAAATCAGTTGACTAGCGAGATATTTTGCCTACCAGTTTGAAGAAAGTTGTCTCGATAAACTTAAAAGAAAAAAATACCACTTCAGCATCTTAAAATCAAATATATTTTTTATATTACCTTCAATTCCTGGACCATCATGAGGTCTTCCACAGATGCTACGATGTCCTCTGAGTCTTCTTAATTTGTTCTTTTTAACTTTCTGACCTCTTTCTTTATTTTTGGGGGCCAATTATCGATCCCAAAGCTCTACCTAGATTTTTATCTTGAATTTTCCTATATTAACGTTCATTTATTAAAATATATATTACAAATTAAAACAGTATCATGAACAAAATAAAACTGACCCACTAGAAGGTCTAATTTTCAAAGTAACTATTTTTTTTTGGGTATTTTCATTGAATGGTCAACTATGGATTTGATAATCTCTACCTATAAACGTCATTGTTCTAACTGATTCACATCTCAACGCTCAATCCAACCAATTAAAAATTGAGTCACGAAATTTTGGGAAAAGATTCGCAAAACTATGTAGTAAGTACTCTCTAATAAAGGATTCTTAAAAATACTCCAAAAGCAAACTAATTATTGCGACGTAATATATTAGCCTCCCAAAACCGTTCCTCACAATCCTCACGAGAGAAACCGCGACGGATAATTGCTAGTATTTTATATAAAATATATCTAAAATCTCAACAGGGATTTAAACTTTTAGTGTTACATTTAAAAAAAATGATGTGCAAGATGAATTGAAAATATGAGGGAGGTCCCCTTTGTTAATTTTTAAAAAAATATTCAATTTTGCTTTAATTTTTTTTTGCCCTCCTTATTGAACTACCCTGTACATTGCTCCCATACTATTATATTTGAACTTTGCTTTTTTCTTTGTCACACAATAAGATGAGACCTGTAATCGTCATAAACGGAAACGTATACAAAATGACAATAAGTTCAAGAAATGACGTGCAATTATTCGGACGCAAATCGAAGATTACACACATTTACGATTTCCTTTGGTTTGAGGTGCGCGCGGATTTCGAAATAAGCATTATTTTCCTTTGCCAAACTAGTTATTATCGTTTATAAAAAAAATTGCTCGAGATTAGCAATTACGTTGCTCGCATTGTGGCAAGGTTACGTCATTTTTATGTAGCATCTTGGATATATGACAATTTATGGTAATTGCTTTGTTATATTTAGAACAAATATTGTTTATGATTTCATAGGAATTCAGTGTAATCTACCTTAAATTTATCTTTTGTTAATTACATTTCCTGACTTGACTAACAATTTCATAACTTTATTAAGATTCGGGATTTCTACGTTCACCCCATTCAGCCTTGTAAACTAACAGTAATTTTGCATTAATTTTTTTTTATTCCATTTAATAAGATGAATCTGAATATTTAAAATACAGTTTTAGTTGAATCTTTCGTAAGTCAGAAAAATTATATTTCAAAATGTTTCCACAGTACGTTCACTACTTCTACTGTGCAACTGCAGATGTATAAGGGCTCGAAACTTATTTAATATGAAATTTTTTGCCGTAGCAATTAAGAGAAGAGTAGCAAACTGATGTTTTGAGTAAGAAATTGCTCGCATACAAGAAAAAAAAAGTGTATGGGCAAGACTAGAATATCTCGTCCTTTGAAAAGTAGTAAATAAAATATCTTTTTTACTATTATTCATTTATTAAAACTATTTTTAGACTTTTTCTAATTCCATTGTTTGTGAAACGTCAATTAACATTCAATACTAATTACATAGATCTGTTGTCGTAGTGTCATTAAGTTTATAGAAAATTAACATGTTAACAAATATTATAAGGCTGTCATCACCACTTATGTCCGAAATAATCTGTATTAAATCCGCTTGATATATTTTAATCTCTTAATTGGCTGTTAAATTGTTTAAATAAAAACGAACAACTTTCTAAATGTCTTAAGAACATAGCTGCTCCAGGTCGACTTAACTAAAGAAACATGAGTATTTAGATAAAGAAAGAGCTTTCCCATGTCTAATTTTCAATTACTCGGGATATTGCAAGTCTTTCACACAAACAGAACAAACATTCAGTAGTTCGCCTTACTTAGTAAGGTTGATGTTATTTAGCATAAGTAAACTGTTCAATAAAGATGAGAGTTCTATAAACAACTATCAAGCTCAAGCCTTCAAGATAAGTACCACAGCAGATCTAAGATACAAAATGTAAGTTTAGAGGAAATCCCTGAAATAAACAACAACTCTTCAGCATATGAAATCCAAGTCCTGGTAAGTGTTGCGCCACTACAGTGATGTTAAAAATAAGAAAGGAGAATCTAAGAAAATGTGTACATTGCTAAAAGAGTGTCTAGTACTGGACAAAATGCTGAAAATGTGAGAAAATGCTGAGATCATTATAAGGAGATAAATACCATGGTAAAAATTACCATCCAATGTGTTTTCTTAGTTATATAAGATTCTTACAAAGATAATAACCAATAGGTTAACACACAAATTCGTCTTATATCAATTTCCGGAACATTCTAGAATTCAGTACAATTGGCCACATACAGACACTATGTGTTCTCATCGAGCAGGTCACAAAATATAATGTATCCTTGCATGTGGCTGTCGTAGTTTACTAGAAAGTCTTTAACTCCATCAAAATGTGAACAGTCTTCAGGACTCTAGATAACTTAAGAATAAACAGCACAATGTAGATTATGAGCGGGTAGTTGAGGCTTTTCTTGCTCCTCATCCTATAAGATCTTTCATAAGAAATCTAAGCCCGGGATATTTAGACTTTTCATAAAGCCTAAGTGCTGTATTTCTTCGGCCTTACAAAAATTTGTGGCTCTTGCGAATATCCCTTTTTGAGAGATCGAGAAGCCATCTGTCTGAGACCAACCAACCTTAATTTTATCTAATTTTGTTGCCAGATCTGAATCTTTTATATAGCTTTTTGGTAATCCACAGAAACGTTTCGAGCCGAGAAAAGGATTTTATTCCCCTTGTTTTGCGAGTCTGCTTGGTTCTATATTTCCTTTGATTCCCTAGTGTCCTGGGTTAGCCTCTTGTTCTTTGTAAATTGCTTTGCATCTACAGTCCCAAGTCAACTTAGACTCATAAATGTTCGACTTGAGGGCTTTCAGTTCTGCTTGGTGATCTAATAATATGTATATTTTGGCCTTTTTAATGTTTTTATTCAGGCACTGGTCGGTACAGATTTGAAATGTATACATTTCTGCTCTTAAGTTGGATGATGGGATTTAGCAACCCCGAAGCTTGGGCCTGAGACTCCCACTTAAACTCCCTTTCACTTGAATTCATCAGTAAATTGCTAAATCTTCTAGTCGAGGTAATCCATTTCCATTCGCTTGGTAGCAGTCAGTTACTACTTCTTGGTTCACCTCTAAGTCATACCTTATAGATATGCAATCTGTCGGTTTTGATATGGGTTCTGTTGAAACTGTTTTCAGAATCTTCATATACCTAACATAGTTTCCACGTTTGAGGTTTTTTGTTTGAAACAATTTTAAAGACATTTGTTTGGACAACAGTTACTACGACGACTTAAAAACGATTTACATTGGCACTGGAACATGGTTATTAAGATTTTGAACTAGCAAAATAAGGGAATCAACATAGATTGAACATGACTTAATTCTTTACGGTTTGTGGACATTACCCCAATCAGTGTTAACCTGAACCAAATAGCAAAAAATTCTCGACGATGAGGTCTTAGTTGGACAGCTTTTGGTTGCTAGGACAGATCTTCATACCACGACATATCTCCGTAGATCCCAAAGGAAAACAAGTCGTTTATTTTGCTAATTCTCCGTATGGGCTTAAAACGGCGTCACTAATTCGTAATTGTAAGTCACACAATGTCCATTGGAGAGGGCTATACTTTGGTTTAGCTTGAGGGATAAAGTCCTAAATAAAGAGATTCGGCGAAAAACATGGCTGATAGACATCCTGGAAGGAATGACCCAACTGAAATGATGATGAGTTGGCCCCATAGCCAGACAGAATGGAAGGTAGGCCTATAAACTTACAGTATGGCAATCACGAGAGAGTATGAAAAGTATGTGAAGACTTCAAAGAAGGTGGCGAAATGACATCTAGAAAGTTGCAAGGAAAAACTTTAGTAAAAAGACTTTGGACTAAAAAAGATCGACAGATTTGGAAGAGGCCTACATTCAGGAGTGGATGAAAGTAGGCTGAAAAGAAAGCAAGCTGTTCATTACTTACCAATAGAAAGCTCGTGTGCAGTAATTAGGTAAAGAAGGAAAAATGTCAACGCAGATTAAACACCATCCAGACCTGTGTACGGAAGGAAACGCCTCCGTATTTCATTGTAATTGAGAACAAACCGCACCCAGGTTGGCCGCCTGAAGCGATTATGAACGAAAATTTCTAATCAGTGGAGTTACTAAACTCAATTATCCACTGTGTAGTTCGGATCTCAAAATTAAAATCTGATTTGAGAGAAAAAAAATGAATTGTTAATAAGACACCAGGAAAAAGATATTGAAATACGAGGTAATTATATTGGAAAATATTAATACATTATAATTATAATTGAGGCTCAAAACTTTCCAACTTTACTATGTATATATCCCAAAATATTTACCAAATTTAAACTCAAACTTAATTTCATTGACGTAACAAAAACACATCATTATATTATTAATTCGACGCCAAGTCACACAATAGTAATTGTCCATTTAAAGCGTCGTAGTATTTAAGAAAACAAAGGCCACTCTTTTGTGTTGATTTACTCTCTCTTCTTATTATTTCGACGGTCATGAATATTAATTAATGGGCAGCGAGCGTGACGTCTCACATTAACTGGTAATTTTCGTCTCGAAATCCAGTCTGGAAGTTTTTAATCGTCCGTTTCATATCGCCTGGGCCATAAACTCTATCTTTCTCTCTCTCATAATTACCCGAATTAGTGAATTTCCTCACGTTCTTAAAGTGGCGCCACTTATGTTTATTAAAGTGTAAGAAACAGGACGCACGACAATATTTATGTTTATGTATAGAGAGAGTAACTTCTGGTCTTGCTTGTTTTTATTATTAAATGTATTTCCCGAATAAATCAGATCGAATGATAAATTTGTTAATTGATGATATCTCGTTATTATTGTATGATTGACATGGTTTTTTTTTTATGAATTATGCTTTCGAATTCAAAATTTTTCAAAGATGATGGATTGCCTGTCACTATAAAAGGTTAATGACCTTTTGATTGGACTCTGGCCATCTAGCGCATGTTCCGAATGTTATATAAATTAATCAAAATACCAAATTGCCTCTGTTACAAGGATAGAAGGTTTCTGGCTTTGTAAGTTATAGTCAATTAAAAAACAAATCTGTAAACTATTCTAGTAAAAAAGGTGTGAGTAAAAAAAGTACTTTGGTTGACCAATAAATTTCGGTTTTAATTAAAAAGTTTAATTTTCATGACATTATATATATATATATATATATATATATATATATATATTCATTTTCATGACATTATATATATATATATATATATATATATATATATATATATATATATATATATATATATATATATATTGTAACAGTGACGTAGAAACAACCACCTGAGGAACATCTCACCGATAGTTTCCGACGCCAAGAAGATTGAAATATCAGAAATGACGTTATAGAAAGTATGTCAAAGGGTGTCTGGGGCAGGCGCATTTATATATATTACAATTCACCGTTACCCTGAACGGCTTGCAGAATTTCGACCACTAAAATCCCGGGGATTTCGTCCAGACACCTTTTGACATACTTTCTATAACGTGATTTCTGATATTTGAATCTTCTTGGCGTCGGAAACTATCGGTGAGATGTTCCTCAGGTGGTTGTTTCTATGTTACTGTTACAATATATATATATATATATATATATATATACATATATATATACATATATATACATATATATATACATATATATATATATATATACATATATATATATATATATATACATATATATATATATATATATATATATATATATATATATATATATATATATATATATATGAAGTAAAATGCGTACAGTGAATGCAAACTTCGCTCCATCATATCCTTTCTATGTTAGAGGGTGCACAGTTTGAATAAATTGCTAAAAAAACACAATTCATCCTGTTCCACCACGATGGTGGCCTACCTGTACCACCACACTGAGAATAAAGTTAAAGAACCTACCCTCTCCGCTACAGTGATACGGCAGAGGTACATGTTTCGTCTCTCACTAGACTCATCAGGGTACCGACATATACCTGTCTGTGCAAAGGACAGATCGGAAGGAAGCAGGCATCACTGAACGCGGCTTCGCCGACCTCCCGCCGGATGGCTTATATATGTTTATGCGGCTTTCACGGATTCCTCTGTGTGAGATGCAATAGCAGTGGTTATATCCACATGCTGTTGTAATCAGGCTTCGAAATTGTCACCTAGCTGAAGGAAAACCATTCGAACATTTAATTAAATAGTTCTTGTTTAAATTATTTTTTTATTACTTTTCTATTAAGAGGTTTTGTATTTTTATACCATTAATTGTCGATATTTTCCCCATTGGGGATGGAATACGAAAGATATTCTAAATTTGTTGGAGATTTAAAATAACTGATAACATACAGAAGGTCCATTTAAAAAATTATAAGTAACATTGTTATTTGACAGTTGTTGACGTCACTGGTATATGGAATGCATGGTCGAATAGATAGAATGACTTCTCGTTGAGTCGATTTTATCGAAGAAAGTAGAGCTGCGCCATGCCTGATTTTTTTCTTTTTTTTTTTGAAAATTCTGAAATAAATTTCTTTTTTTTTATTCAGTAGTTTTCAATATTAACCAGGACATACAGATAGGCGCGACGTATGAATTTGTGTGTTAAGAGGTGGTGTGTCTATTTTCTAAGGCAAGCCTTGTTTGTAGAATTTAATATTAGATTAGGACCCTTAATACTAGTGGTATTTTTTTGTATATGCATATCATTGATACTAATACCAAATGAGATATGACTAAAGTTCATTTTTTTTTAACAAAACCAACATATATCGATGCATTTTCTGTTAAATTTGCTCATGAGGATTGCCTTGATAATACGGCAATTTTTCATGTTCCACAATGTCAACACAACTGCTTGTTTTAATTTATATCTGACATATATACTAAGATTAAATGCTTTTTATTGCGATTCGTATAAAAATAAATACTAAAGGATAAAGGCGTTACATACACCCAGCCCAAAATAGGTAGTATAATCAAGTTTATTTTGTTTCGGTATTCGCCAATTTGTATCTGTCGAGTTTGTAGTCCGCATTCATTGATTCTTTTTTTTTTAATTATTTGTACTTTTTAAGAATATTATTTTGATTATAATCTAATTATTATTTTGCCTCTTTATTAACTGACCTTGATAGTACCGCTTAGAGGAGATTGGTGCACGTTTCTATCTTTTTTATGTTCTTCTAATAAATGTCAAGTTACGGTGTATTTCCGGTTAAAAAATTTTGGTTGTTCGGGATGTAAACTTGGAAGTTGAGCTAGACCATATAAAATAGTGCGCGATTCCAAATTTAAGTTCTTACTCAATACTCATTATTCAATTTATTCATGTTATTACAAAGAAAATGTTTACGTCAACGAGTTAAAATCAATACAATACACACTTTACGGATTACGTCATACATACAATAGATTAAAATTTGTTATAGCGTGAGACTATAAAAATGCATTCACTGTATAAAAAAACTATTTCGATTAAGAATTGTTATATATATATATATATATATATATATATATATATATATATATATATATATATATATATATAAAGATGAAACTTTAAGTATGTTAAAAGCCCTTCTGCATTTTTTTTAAACCAACTGCTTCCGAATACTTGTTGTGTCTCCGCTGATGACCCCAAACAAGAATAGCATAAGACAAATACGAATGAAAGGAAATGGTACTCTGTCAGTAGGACGCCCGAAGACATACAGTCTAACAAGTTTCGTAGCATAATAAAAAGGTTTTTAACTTAACTGACCGCATATATGTGGTTTCTTCATTGCCATCTAGTGTCCAGATATATTCCAAGACACTTTATGTCTTTCTCCGTTGTCTGCGGGGAATTTCCAGTTTTCTTTAGAGAGGAAACAGCTTATATTGTCTTTTTGCGGTTCCGAATCATTCTGTTGACGTTGAACCATTAGTCAGCCCTCTCCTGTGCACCATCGGAATCCTCAAGGGCTTCCCCAGAATATCAGCAGAGAAAGACACCGTCGTGTAATCCGCAATAAGTGTGTGTGTGTATGTATCTTGCTTCTGGTTCATTTAATGCTAAGTTGTCCATATATATGAACAATGAGATAGGTCCTAGGCCTGAGATCTGTCAGAACACTTTCCCTTGATGTGCGACGCTATTAGTATTAGAGTTGTAATGTAGTAATTGTATGGTCTACATAGTCAAAAGCCTTGCTTAAGCCACAAAACATCTCATTAAATTCCAATTTGTGAAAATATCCCAGTATATTAAATTTAAGATGGACACACAATACAGTGTTTTTATTCCTTCTGAAACCAAACTGACAATCTTAGAAATAATGATTGATTTCAAAAGTTTTTACCATTTGATATTTTTCAATAATTCTGGATATTATTGGAAGATATTGGCCTATAACTTTAGGGTGGTTTTGCATCTCCATGTTTAAAAATTTGTTGCCACCATGGCGTTTTTGAGAACGGACTTAAATAGGTTTTCTTTGATTAATCAGTTTAGTAACAGGAATTATATGATTTCGATTTTTTATTGATTTGATAAATCTTGCATTGTGTTCAAACACATCCCGACTATTCTTATTTGTTAGATTTCGATCAGGTCGAATGCTTCGCAAGATTTACTTTTTTTAGGGGATTAAGTGTGACAGGTAAATATTTTAAACTGAAATTGATTTGAGAGAAAAAGTTATTATATGTTTTACGGATTCTTAGAAATATGTCTTTGTTTATTAATAATTTTTTTTAAGAGAGTAGAATTTGAGGTGAATTTAAAAAATTCAGTGAAATATAAACCTGATGTTCAGTTTTGTCCTCAAATTATCATTAGATTTTGCAGAAAAAATCTATTACTATTTTATCTCTTAATAACCAAGTAACCAACACTTATTTTGAATTAGTCTATATGTGTTATCTGGAAGAAAAACACTTAAAGACAAATTAACTCTCCAATAAAATTAATTAAAATAAGAATGTTGATAAGATAATATGAAGAAACCAAACGGCACAAACCCAGAAATCATAACAAACTTTTACATGTTTGAAATTTCTTGCAAAATCAAAACACATGTGACAAACTCCTCCTCGGAGACCACTTCAATTTATCAACATGACATAACAGACGTTAAGCAAAGTGGATAAGTGACAGGGATCATATCTTTATTTCGTGTACTATAAATAAGAACAAAGCCGCGCTATACTAAAAATAATGCAAACGTTTTAGTTTAAATGGCTTGGGTGTTAACATGGGTCTTGTAATTATTAAAATTGTAGGACTGTTGTTATATGAAAAAAACATCATTACGAACATTTCGATATGAATGAGGTTTTTCAGTTGTACCGTTTTGTGCATATTTTTATAGATTGGTTTGAATAAATGATTGAATTAAATGTTTTGTTTCGAGGGGTCTTAACACTATCTACATTTTTGCACGGATTCATATCTTTAAGAAGAAACTGCTTATTTGTGTTACCCCCACAGTTAAACATATTGTAAGCAGCATTTTTCTGGAGGGTTGTTTATCATGGAAGCCAAAATGAACTTGATAAATCGAGGGTCTAGGTCAAAATTGGGTCAAATACTCAATAATCATCCACTTTTATTCGGGTCTTTTTTTTTGAAAACGTTTCGGAGAATAAATATTCGGCTACAATTTTTCAAGTGAAATGTGATATATATATATATATATATATATATATATATATATATATATATATATATATATATATATATACGGCTTTCACGGATTCCTCCGTGTGAGATGCAATAGCACATTATGCCGTTGTAGTGCTGAAATCACATTCAGCAAACGTACAACTATATATAGCTCCGTGTATAAATGAAGTAAAAACAGTAAATGCGAACTTCGTTCCAACCATATCCTTTCCGTGTTAGAGGTTGCACAGTTTGAACAAATTGCTAAGTAACACAATTTATCCTATTCCACCACCATCGAGATGGTGGCTTGCCTGTACCACCATACCGAGAAGAACGTCAAAACTTACCCTCCCCGCCACAGTGATACGGCAGAGGTACATGTTTCGTCTCTACTAGACTCATCAGGTCACCGACATGCACCTGGCTGTGCAAAGTACAGATCGGAAGGAAGCATGCAAATACTGAACGCGGCTTCGCCGACCTCCCGCCGGATGGCGGATATATGTTTATGCGGCTTTTACGGATTCCTCCGTGTGAGATGCAATAGCAGTGGATATATCCACATTATACCGTTGTAGTGCTGAAATCACATTCAGCAAACGTACAACTATATGCAGCTCCATGTATAAATAAAGTAAAATGCGAACATTAAATACAAACTTCGTTCCAACCATATTTTTTCCCTGATGAGTCTAGTAGAGACGAAACATGTACCTCTGCCGTATCACTGCGGCGGGGAGGGTAAGTTTTGACTTTTTTCTCGGTATGGTGGTACAGGCAGGCCATCATCTCGATGGTGGTAGAATAGGATAAATTGTGTTCCTTAGCAATTTGTTCAAACTGTGCAACCTCTAACACGGAAAGGATATGGTTGGAACGAAGTTTGCATTTACTATATATGTATATATACTATTAATTTGTCAATAGGCTAGAAGTGTTTTGATTGAGGTACTCTTGTTTTTGTACTTATCGCTGATTTCAGGGGAGCTTAAAGATAGTATGACAAAAAAATTTCTTGGTTGTAACTTGACATGACCTCTTAAACCCATCCTGTGAAGGTAATATCGATTATCGAGATTTGTTTCTCCCTACAATTTTTGAAACTGCAATTTTTTATTTCAGTAGCCGTTGGCTAATATTGTTCTTTACAACGACTAAGTAAATGTGTGTAAGTGCTACTACAGCCATATCTTAAAATTTGTTAATTTATATTAAATGAACGATGCTGGCGATTCCTAGCTAATTTTAATGAAATGAGTTCAAGGGCCCTTCGGATTCCATCAGAAACAACCCCACGAAAGAGTCTATCATCTTTACCTTGTTTAACTGTGGGTGAAATATCAGTACATTTGTTTTTCTTGTTGAAAGTAGCAGTTATCACCGATAACATGCATTTAATATTAAGATTTGTACATCTTTTTAAAGTGTTGTTCTACTTTTGTTCAATATCCCATTATATATATATATATATATATATATATATATATATATATATATATATATAGGGTGTATGGAAAATTGTGGGAAAAACATGTGAAAGGAATAGTACAAGTTCATATAAACTTTTTTCGTATAGGCCTCCTCTTCGGAGATATGATGAAAATTCCTCTTTTTCATATTCAACTCAACAGAAGTTAGGGGGCCAACAGTGTAAATAAAATGACGTTTTTTCGAAAACGGTTTGGACTAACGACATGAAGAGTACTTAATTTTTAGTCAATAGTCAAAGGTATGTAAAAAATGTTGTCCAAGGTTCTTATCATACAGGGCGTAAAAAATTGGGTCATGAGTGTCACAGCTAGTCCTTTCCTGCAGCTGTAAGTAATTCACAACACTTTCTTGGATAGTAATTTGAAGGGTCTTACCTGGTATACATGATATTAAAAAAAAAATTGGTGGTTCAATAATTATGTGTAAAAAACTTGATTCCATTGCAGCTCTTCTAAGAGAAGGCCTATATGAAAAAAAATTATATGAATTTGTAGTATTCTTTTCACGTGTTTTTTTATCTCGAGGAGATTTCTCACATTTTCCCGGACACCCTGTATATAATAAAAATATGATTCAATGTCAATTCGGGAGTATATTTGTTGGATTTTTTTCTAGAAACTTGCAGATATTTCGACAAAATCTCATTTGACATCTTCTGTGCTTAATAGTTAGAGTTTCACTGAGGAAATTTTTAATACTCAGCGTGCTTTATATGCGGTCGTAGATCATACCTATTAGTTGGCTATGGCTCCACCCTTTTTGAGACCTGTTGGTAGTCTCAGTTTAAGCTCAGGCCCCGTGCCGATACAATGGTCTTGCTCGAGGAGAGTTTTCCAAGTAGAATGAAGATTGAGAGCATCGTCTCTCTTATTCAAAGTGCCATTCTTTTCAATTTCGATGGACTCGCGAATCAATCTGTAGTGTTCTATGTTCGGTGCTTGATCTTAAACTGACACCACCAATGGCTCTCAAAAAGGGGCGGAATCAATGCCAACCTATAGGTACGATGTACTAACGCGTATAAACTACGCTGTGTATTGTAAATAAATGCCTGCCTTTACAATAAAATATTAGAAAACAGTTGTAATATTGCCCAAACTCCCTGATTAAACTAAAAATTAAGAAAATCTTGAAACTTCTTAAGTAATTCACTTCGAAAATTGGGAACATCACCTCATTTCGAGGCGTGGCATCGGAAAAGATATAAAAAAGCAACCTGACCTGAGAAAATCAGGACATCGGAGATCGACTTGATTAAGACAACTTGTTCTCAGAGGCCTCCGAGATTGTTCTTGTTTTGGGCAACTCGTGGTGTTCACTTAGGTTGTTGCTTCGGCTACATATTTGCATTTAAATATCACAAAGCATTCAAACCAATGGAATTAATATAAGTGGCCACCAATATATTTATTTATTTATACTTCAAATAAATATCCAGCGACAGACGGGGACTTAATTTAATATAAAGACGACCTAAATAAATTTTTGGACAGCTCTAATCTAGTGCAATTCATAGCATACGTTTTAATGCTGTATATTTGTTTTCACTAGTTTCTTCGAGAAAATTTTGGTTGATAGAGTAGTAGTAGGAAATAATGTTTTTATTAATAAATAGAAAAAAATGTCTAGATGTGCACATAAAATAAAAATTACCTTGACAAGTGTCTAAAAAATAGATACAAATTAATTCGTCATTAAAACTCGATCACAAGAAAAAAGGCGGAACGCCGCCTAATTATTTATTTACTTTGATGTCATGTTTCGACTACGAAAAACCTCAATTTTTTTCGTTAGCTCCAATTTATAAAAATTGCCCCGTCTCGTGTGACATGTGACGTGAAATTGTGCGCTCCTGCCAATAAATGTTTTGGGAAACTTCACGAATAATTTAACACGGACCTGACATGTCAATTCTAAGTGGACGATTTATTTTTGGTAAATAAATGGGGGAGCGGTTACGGTCATTTAGTGTCTTAAAGTCTACCTTAAGTAAAAAAAGGGAATGTATGGTATAAATAAAATAATCATATTCTATGTAAGATTTCAACGATATTACTCTCAGAACTGACATTTTTTATGAAGACTGACATGCATTTCAAATTTAATAGAAAAAACTTCAGCTTTATCATTTTTGATGGAATATTCATATGTTTTTCAAAATTTGAAAACTATCTATCCGTAATAATTTACAACATTTTGACATAAAACAAATGAACGTGGGAAAAATTTATATGATTATCGTAGCTTATTTAAAAGGCGCTATCTATCAATGTCATTATTTTTTTTTCGCGAATCTTGATAATTTTGTTTATACTTTCATATATTTTAACTTAAAAGTTTTTGAGATATGGTCAGTTTTATCCTAAAAGTTATAAGGACGAAACGGCAACCAAGTAAAGTTCAATACTTTAATAAGATTGCTATAGTTGTTGAATAATCTTTTGAGCAATTTTAATTCATTTTCCTCTTCGATAGCCACAAACATCTTGAATCATTTTAATTACAGTTTTTATGTCCTTTTAAAATTTAGTTTTTATGTGAATTTATTTATAAAAAGAAGTTAATGTTTTTGTAATTTTACCATATTAGTCAAGACAACAGGCATTTGGGAAAATAATAGTTGATCCGTAATTTTCACAACAATTTAGAGAGTCGATCGAGCATGAAATCCATGTTTCATACTTCGTCAGAGTTTTTATTATTCAGCAATAAATTAGCGAAAATTAAAATCCAATTCACTTTACATCAACAAAAACACATGAAGGTTCTATGTTATGACAATGAAAGTGGTTAACCACTATTTATTTAATTTAAAATTTATGAAAGTATTAAAGCTGGCCTATACTAACTTAACAGTTAATTCCATTTGGGATCTCATTATTTGCCAAAAATTCTACATGGTATCTCCCAAAATTTAACATGGCAGGTTTCAAATTTAAACTATCTTGTCAGGCGTGGGAACAATACATGCCCAGTCATTTTGGGCGGTCATGCCAAACTTAGAGACGGGAATGATATCGACAACCTAACATATACGTGACGATCGATAAGAGAAATACATTTTGTATCGATTACACTGGTCTGCAGAAAGAAATTTTCTTCGAAGCCCATTCCAGCTGGTTTTTATTTAAAATGACCTCCTGAATTCGAATACGATACCCGTTTGCCCCAATTGCCCACCGTTTTCAAGGGTGCATCTGCCCCTATTTTTATCACATTTCGATAATAATTTTATGACCATGAATTTGATTTGGAATGGTGAAAAGGATTATTTTAGCTGTTAAATTTGAAAAGTACTCGGCAGCGATGCTTACTTTCCTTTTGTACCCTAAAGTGGAAGTTTCTCTTACCAATCCCCAGTAGTAGTCTGGCAACATGATTGCATTCCACATGTATGAAAATCTCCTCTTGAGCGTAGTGATGCCTTGATGGAATCGTTCCCTGTATTTATCTTAAATTGTTCTTAAATTTTTAGAGAAGTCGTGGTGTGAGTACAGGAAGTGCACTTAAGAGACATGCTACACCCCATGGACTTCACACTGACGATAATTCCTTGATATGGGTGACATAATCATCAATTTTGTTTTTACCCAAAAAGTTCTCACACATTTTGGAATGTAAGCCGATCTCGTTTTTCTTTTCGATTCAGGTGTTCAATAAATATTGAATCTTGAGAGCCCACGAAAACTCCTCCTGAATTTTAGCTTCACTAAGACGAGGAAATTTATTTTTCAAAAATTGAAGTTCATCACCTGTCTTGTCCATTACTTCCACAAACTTTTTGATCAATCCGAATTTGATGTGCAAAGGCACCAAGTAAATATTTTCCTTCGGGACCAAAAGATTGTGACCTGGAATAACACTTTCTCACAGAGGCCAGTTCCGTACGATGTAATGTTTGTCTCGAGCTCGGCTGTGCCAATCACATAGGAAGCAGCAGTATTTTGTGAAACCTAATTGCAACCGGTGAGTAGAGCAACAGCTTTTAAGTTAGCGCAAAGTTTCCAATTATAATCACGATAACTGATTATCAAGGATTCGGCTGATGTTTTCGTACGTCCCCTTCATTTCCACAGAGTATATAATACGGGCCAAAGGTAACTCATTCCCATTAGCCAACAGAACAACTTGTAAGCCTGTCTTTGATGTATCTAAAAATAGTCTCCATTTGTTTGGATCATGACACGGCATATTCAGTTCTATCATCAATGCTTTTGAATTAGGGTAGATCACTGAGCCTTCATCTTCCGAGAAAAGTAACTTCAGATTTTTACGCCGTTTTCTAAGATATTTCACTGCTGAAGGCGAGATCCAAAAAGTTGAGATTTACTCTTAGGTAACTTCAAATCCCGGACGAGATCATTCAATTTCTCCTGAGTAACGAGGTGACGTCGATAAGCTATATCAGCTAAAAACTTCATCATTGGTGGACGTATTTTTTGATCTAGGCTGTGGGCTCGAAATCTTCCAAATCTGTCTTTGGCTGTAGAGAATAGATTTCCGAGGGCACTGGGATTGGCAAAGATTCATTGTGAGGAACTGGTCTTAGCGCTGAAGGGATGTTACGATATTGAATTGTATGCTTACTTTTGCCAGAGAACCCGACTTTTAAGTCATACAAAATTAACAATCTGTAAGATGACAGCGAAAGTCATGCCAAACCATGGGCACAACAAATGGAATTGATTTACGAATACCTTTGAGCCATTTGGTCAAGCTATTGTAACATGTAGTGCAGCAAACTTTCGGAACCCTATTCTTTTCCTGATTGCCAACTTGGCAATGAAAGAAAAATTTATAAGCACTTTTAAGAAGCGTGCCTATGTGATGCTTTTAAAGTCAATTCTCTGCAAACATAGCAGAAGCTATCGAGATGATTTTTACACTCGGGTGGCATAATATTAAATAGTAAATGAATATTTGATATTATTCACTACTTACACTAGTGTACTGTAATTAATTCACTTGGAAAAATTTGGACCGTTTTACACAACTTGGAAACAGAATCCCTGTCTCGAACACTGATGCTGACTCAACTGACGCCTTATGAAGAAACGGTACAGGATTGTAGTGACTGAAGCAATGCAAGTTTTAACTTGTCAAAGCTGGACAATTTCTGTGCAAACCTGTTCGCATGAGGTATTGATAGCGCCACCAAATCAAATTCACGACGAAAACTGATACAAATAGGGGTGGAGGGCTTCCCCGAAATTGGTGGGAAATTATTGATAATGGGTATCGTTCGAATTCATGAAGTCATATTACATAAGAATTAGCAGGAACGGTGTCGGGTCCGTTTTTCATGCGGACCAATATTATTTATTACATTGGATTATTAATTACCTTTCAATTTTAAGTGGTTTTACTGAATTGTATGTTTTTTTTTATAACTATTACAACACTGATGATAAAACTTTTGTCCAAACGCCTAATAAATAGTGCTAATTCAAAATAACTAATAGCTCAATAAATTTGGTAATGCTGATAATTTTACCGGCTCCAGATCGCGTGGAATGCTGAAAGATGGCGCTTCTTCTAATAAACTTCATATTTTGCCTGATATAAGTTGTTTAAAGGATTCCCTTTTCTTATGTTTAGGTGTGTTTGCCTACCCTGTACTGATGAGAACCAATGAATTCGAAACCGTGGCGCTGCACCCTTACTGGTAGTTCCATGTTTTGTCTCTAACTGAGTTATAGAACTGAGTACATCTGCCCTTATAGTATAAGGTTTTTTCAGTTGATTAAGAACTAAAATAACTTTTCTAATATAAATGTATTTATACATCCAACTGCAAGTATCCACGGTTATTATTATTATGTTTTGATTGATGTCTTCTTAGATTGGGTTGTGACAAACCCGCTTAAATTCACTGTTATTCATATGAAATTTGGTGAATTTAGGGTTATAGTTGGTAGAAATTCTATGTAGATAGGAGGAATCAAGACAGGTAGTAAAATTGGGTTTAGGTCTTGCTACGACCAGTGATAATTCGAAATACCTCAAAATGTATATGTACTGATTTATGTATCTTTTTAAATATAAATTTCAGTTTATATGAATCAATTAAAGAACATGTTTTTACTTTAATGAACCATATGTCAAATTAAGGTATGATTTGACATATGATGAATAATTTAATGCTTGGTTAAATAGTTTTAACGATGGTTTTAGCGACCGACTATTGGTTGTAGTGATTCAGGTGGTAAAAATCCATCTAAATTTACTAAATAATAACAAACCATTAAAGTTTTAAAATATTGCAGATTATATTCTGTTTAATATGCCTACGGCACAGCACGAAATATATGAATAATGACATTTTTAATGATCCATTTTATCGATAACGACATATTTTATCGATGGGCCATTTTATCTTCTCGAATATGATGAACATGGCTAAGAGATACCAATTCTGCATGTCCCAGTGTATAATTTGCAATTGTCGATGTTCGGCGGAAGACGAAATAACAAGGTGGATCGATTATTTGTGTTTTGTCTGATCGACACTTTCGCAAATCGGGAAACAAACCGACATTTATCTTATTAACAGCCACACGGAGGTGGTTGTGTATTTTGCATAATTTGTTAAATTACGGTGGGATTTTATTTAAGATGATACTTTAATAGATATGTTTCAAATTTGCTATAGTCTGTTTCTTTGAAAAGTTGAATAATTTAGTAAGCGGAAACAACTGATTGTATTAATTAGATGGAATTTTAAAGATCATCCTAAAAAAATTTAACTGTTTTTTTTTCCAGAAAAATAATGAATTGTTGAAGAACTGTTGGATCAATTTTTAGAGATATCTGCTGTACCTTATGAAAGAAAACAATTCACATCAGTGATGTGTTAAAATATTGATTTAGTGTATGTTGCTATGTTGTAGTATTTTTTGTTTAGATCCCTGAGAGAAAATTTTTACCCATATTTTTAAATAAGAACATTAATAGTATAACAGCCTTTTATAGTAAAACATGCAACGTTTGACAAGTTTTATTAACAACTGACTCTGCTTCGTTTCACAAACAAATTTTAAAACAACTGCTGACGAAAATTAAAATTCGAAAAGCAAAAATGTAATCGACAGCTTCCTATAAATCTGACGGAGAACGCCGGGCATATCCGAACTCTACCAATTTATTTGAAATGGATAAAAATGGAACTAAGGCAACAGTATCATCAGTTCCCATTTTTTAAGTATTGATGGTAATTTAAGTACCTACGCAATCAGGCCGTTGGTTTCCTATTATGAAATTGTGTCATTCTACATTATATCTACAACAGTTTAAATAATTTGAACATGTATACCAAATGGCAGAATAGATCGCTGTTCCTTGATTCTTTAAGTTAGGAATTTCAAGTAGTATACATTTAGGGCGTTCGCCTACAAAAATCCTAACGCTCAATAACAATTTAAAAAATCGTCAGTCTAATTAACACACATTACATTAAGGTTCCTTAACAGTGTTTTTGCTTTAGGTTTTCTATATTATCTTATTGTTTTATTTAATAAATTGTAACGGACTTTATAGTAGTATACATTTCATAGTATTGGTTTGTGTTTATCGGTTGTAGGATTTGTGAGTTTTTCTCTACGAGTTCATACTTTATTTAATTATTTTTCCCTTTGTTAATTTTGTCATGAGACATCTATGAAAGAAGATCTGGAACTTTCTAGAAAATTCTATTCCCTTATTTTTACATGAAACGCCTATGATAGAAGATCAAATTGCCAGATTATTCCTTTTTCTTGTTTTTATTATAACTTGTAGTATGAAAATTCTTCTAGAAGATTCGGGAATCTTCTGGTATCGGCAAAAAGAGTATATAAAGGTTCCAGGTCGGCTTTCATACACGGTTTATTTTGAGAAGTCGGTAAAGTAAGTTGCATTGTATGACAAGTTGTCAGAATTGTGAAAATAAAATTTTATGAAACAGTACAGTGTGTATAAAGACCGGCCATTCGGAACAATATTAATTGAGACTATTTTTTTTTCTTGAAATTTCCAACAGTTTTTTTTGTATCTCACAATTTAGTGCTGTCTTCACGGCCCTCAACAAACGCCTTATGCCACTTAAAACCTCTTTTACGTGACATACAGTCCTCCGGATAGGCCTTATTTAACATTTCTAACGTTACCAAATAAGTTAACTCTGTTCAAAAAGCCAAATTTAATGTAAATTCTTTGCTCAATTGATTTTGGCACAGTCAAAATCGCCACGAAGCACAACGTCCTTACCAAAACCATTGCAACTTCTTTACTCATATGTAACGTCATAAAATTTCACTTACAGTTGTACTTAAAAGTGACACATTTTTCGTGTTTTTTTGAAAAAATAACGTGTCTTTCACATTTCAGTGTAAAAGATGGAAAAATTACCAAATTCTAAGTATTTCTGTGGCTCTGGCACGTAAAAATTAAATGATCTAGGTAACGAACCTGTACTTATGGGTTGTGAGTAGAAAATACTCTTTCGTTCTACGTGAAAGAGAAATTTCTAAAATATAAAGTATTTAACTGTTACATATTAAATCTGAAGAAGTGAAATTCGGCATATAAACCCTTAAGTAAAAATAAACATTTCTCGTTTTTTGGAATTTAACCGTGTTTGGGGTAAAAAGGGGCAAGTTTTTACCTTAAAAATATATTAAAGAAGGGGAAAAACTATAAACAAAAATAAAAATAGAACAGATAAATTGATTGAAACTTAATTTTTATATCGATTAATTCCAGTAGAATTAGGATGTAGCATCAGGCAGGCTTTTTTCCTCTTTGCTGCAAGTTTTACTAGCTTTGAAAAATAATCGCCTTTGATACCGTATACATACACAACAACGTCTTTAATCAGAACGCAAACAAAGGCTCTGACAACTACAGGCAAATACTGAACGATGTTTGTTCAGAAATTATCACATGTTATGGCAGTTCCGTAATCAAACTGTACCTAAAAAACTTGTGTGTTACATATTCTAAGCGAGTGGTTCGTTTGTTCTTTATACAGGATGGTTTCGATAACAATTTGGTAGTGACATTTTTATCTCTATAGATACGTTTAATAAAATTGGCTTGTAGGGAGTCTCTCGTTAAGTGTTTACTTAATATTTTCTGTACGATATTTACCAACCACGTAACATGGATAAATAAAACTCGTCTTAGTAAAATATTATTTAATTACGAAATTAAATTTAATAAACGAAACTTAAGTTAAATCAGTTGGCAAGCATATTAATAATAGCATTTAAACTCCTAGGACTTCAGTATTCCGATTAGTGTTTTATTCCGGCCTCGCAGTATTTCATTAGTTTATACGGTGTATGTTAATTTCTATTGATTATAGTTCCTGTGGCTAGTAATAATGACTATTTTTTACTTATATCGGTATATTCACGACTTAGTAGTTAGCGTGCTAATTTAATATATGACTTGTTTTATAAATGGCTTAAATAAGATTCACTGTTGAGGGTATGTGTTATCAGTTTATTAAACAACTCCAAAGTTGCGAAGTAGTAGATATCTGTTGGACTTCCATTGTCCAAGGTGACTATGTATATTAAATATACAGCCAATGTTCATTGAATTTAATATATATTTTCACAAATTTAATGCACCAACATTAATATGAGGTCAAAAAAATTTCCCATCCGAAAGAGGTGGAAATTTTTCTCATCGGTAGTGTACCGTCATCTATAGACCGGTTTTGAACTCATCGGTTTCCGTCAGTACTGGCCGACATGTACACCTCATCGTAAGAAAATTGAGTCTTTTAAGCAACTTATATCATACTAAATAAAAAGTTCGGTACAAGTTGAGCCATCTCCCGGAATCTCATGCAATGTACAATGAATATTAATGTAAATTCCTTTAATGTTAAGGTACATGTGAATTAATTTGAATGTATCGAAAGTTTAAATACCTTTTCAGTTACTTTATTGAAATTTAAGAAACCATTTACTCAAATCTAATGTACAACCAACTGATAGTTGAATAAATTGCTTTAAATTTAAACTATATGTAATTTATTCTCGATTTTAGGTACAACATCATTAAATTTAATGTAGAATGGACATTAAATTTAAGGTTATTTTTAACAGTGAAGTTATGAATAATGTTCCATGATATGTGAGAGAATTACAGAGTCTCATTGAAAATAAAATTTACCTTTTTTACTTTATTTTAAGGAACAGTTCGAATTATATCAGTTTTAAGACTTAAAACTTAGCTTAGCTAGTCATTCTTAAAAATTGGTATTGTATATTGTCTTTTTTAAAGTCAGTTTGACGACATAGGCAGATAGTAGTTTAGGAGCACGGAGTAGGTGAAGGACTAGACCAGTCGCAACTTTTCAACAGTGACACTACTCCTGTCAATGTCATTTTATAAGTGTTACCTATTCCATGGTCACAACTATTGTGGAATTCAATGTGATTTCGCTCAGAATGCTTACTGTCTCAAGTCATGCATTTATAAACTCGACTGAAATTTCAGGCTCGATAAGCTTCAATACAGTTTAAAAAATAAAAAATTTGTGGTTTAGAACAAAATACTTTTTAAGGTCGGTAATTCACAGTGGCGTGAAACTTTATCTTATTTTATATCCCACATGGTAAACTTTGTCCTGTTTTACCGTAATATTTTTGTTCGGTTTAAAAATTTCGTGACAATGGCGGTTTTTTTTCAATTTCGTTATTTAGATATAAGTAGTAAATAAAATATGTAAATTTTATCCGAATCATTCTCGACATCAAAAAAATTGGAAATATCTCCTCCATTCAAAATTCTTACAATTCCGGAGTCATCTTCACAATCATTTGGTGTTGCATATTGCGGGCACTTAACTTTAACACACCGAGATCTTATTTCAGGTCAATATTATTAAACATTTTAAAAAACAAGAAAAATTAACTACAATGAACAAATTACTATAAAATTATTAATTTCGTTGCAAAAATAATAAAAAAAAACTTAAAATGTTTGGCAAACAAGTTAAAATTATTAGTGTTGGTTATCGACACCGAATTTTTAATGTTTAATTATTTAGTTTCAAGTAAACATACAGTAGAAGCAGTTTTCTGCTTTCCAGAAATAGATTTCGCCTGGACTGGGATGTGTGAAAAGAGTTCTTATTTCAATTCTATCGAGATTTTTTAACGTGTTAACAAATGCCACATAATATTTATAAATGAAAGCTTGTTTAAGAAAAAAATATATTGTTATTTAAAATTATCTTATATTGGCAAAAAAACTGGAATTAGCCACATATCAATTACTGGAAATTTACTCTTTTAGTTAATAATTTCGAAACTAAAATTATCAATTAATGAAGTAATTGGAGATTTTTTTCCTCAACTTATCAATTAATTAAATAATCGGATATTTCATTCCTAAAATGATCAGAATTGGTAATTTTAATCCTAGAAGTATCAATTAACGAAGTAATTCATAATGTCATTTTTGATATTATCAATTGAGGAAGTAATTAAGCCTTGTAATAATTAAATTGCTCATTACCAGAGTAATTGAAAACCATACTTATGAGTGAAATGAACTGAGCTTGAACTCCGATGCGTTAGCCTCAAGATATTCTAATCAAAAGGTGTGAGAAAACATCAAATTATTGTAATAAGCTTATTTAGACATGTGGCCGAAATTTTTCATCACCCTTTTCGCTTTTTTTTCTGTGATTTTTGGGTTAAATTGATAAATTTAAATATTTTCCACCATTTTGAATCCTATTGACTAAAGCGTATCATCATGGGCAGAAACAGTGTCATTTTATTTTTAATTATTTATTATTTGTTTTCGTTACAATTTCTCGTAGAATGCATTTACAAGCCAAGGAGCATATTTTGAAAAAAAAACTTTGAAATAAAAGTTGTAGAGATTTTAAAAACCTACAATTTGAGTTTTTGTGCGATCATTTTTGTCAATTTGTTGTCCAAAAATGCCAAAAAAAAAACCTCAAAATCGGCCATTTTTTTCATATCAATTATTTATTACAAAATTAACTTTTTTTTTGCACTTTTTTGCTTTTAGAGGGAAGCCCCGGAACAAAATTATATTTTATAATTGTAAATCGGATAAGTTGTTGCTAAAATATTACTATTTATCCCAAGACGCAGAATGTTGATTGATATAACTTTTTTTTGAGAAAACATTTTTTCTTCCACAAAGGTTCAATCTCTTCGTGAAGATCTAAACTTTCATATCTTGTTAGTGGCAAATGAAAAAATTAATTTTTAACGCCTGACATATCGCTTAAAAAAAGGGGTGTTTATATATCCGTAATTTTAATTACAGGAGAGGATCAGATAGTAATAGAAGCAGTAAAAATGGGTGGAAGAACCTTACTGGAAAAAATCAAACAACTTTTTAACCTCTGTCTGCTTGACAGCTCGATTCCGGCAGACTGGAATAATATCCTGATGGTATTAATTTTCAAAGGTGGCGACCCGACAGATTTGGAAAATTATAGACCCATAAGCTTGCTCTCACAATTGTACAAACTTTTTACCAAGATCATTAATAGACGGTTAGAGGCTAAACTAGACTTCTACCAACCTGTAGAGCAAGCAGGGTTTAGATCGGGATACGGAACCAACGACCATCTCCTCGCTATAAAAACACTCATCGAAAAGACAATCGAATACAATAGACCCCTGGTGCTTGTTTTCATTGACTTTCAGAAAGCGTTCGATATGATCGAAATGAACTCCATACTAGCAACTCTTAGTCAGTGCCGAATTGACTACAGATACACCCGTCTAATTCACAATATTTACAGCAACTCAACAGCAAGCGTAAGGCTTCATAAGAACAGTAACAAATTTTCCATCGAGAGAGGGGTTAGACAGGGCGATACGATGTCTCCCAAATTATTCACTACCACTTTGGAATATGCCTTTAAAACACTGGATTGGGACAACATGGGTGTTGATATTGACGGAAAACGGTTGAACAACCTGCGATTTGCTGATGATATAGTCCTTATAACAGACAATCTAACAGATGCTGCACTGATGACGCAACAACTAAGAGAGGCAACTGAAAAAGTTGGCCTCCGTATAAACAAACAGAAAACAAAACTTATGACAAACTTAGTGCTTGGAGGATCCATAAAGTTGGACAATAACGTCATAGAGGAAGTCAGCGTATATAAGTATCTGGGCCACGAAATACGAATCGGTCGAGACAACCAGACGCACGAGCTTCAACGAAGAATCGGTTTGGGATGGGCGGCATATGGAAGGTTGAGAGATATTTTTAACACAAACCTTCCAGTAAGTTTGAAAAGTCAGGTCTACGATCAGTGCGTACTGCCAGTCATGACGTATGGAGCAGAAACACTTACATTGACCAAGAACACTACGCTCAAACTAAGAGTCGCACAACGAAAAATGGAAAGAGCTATGCTTGGTATTGGTTTGCGAGATCGTGTGAGAAATACAGAAATCCGACGAAGAACTAAAGTTGAAGATATAATTCAGCGGATCACAACACTCAAATGGAAGTGGGCAGGTCACGTTGCGAGATTCAGAGACGATAGATGGACAATCAGGTTGCTAAACTGGAGACCTCGTGCAGACACGCGAAGCAGAGGTAGACCGCCAACACGCTGGAGTGACGACATCAAACGAGTATCAGGGCACTGGATCAGAACTGCCCAAGATAGAGATGAATGGATACGTTTAGGGAAGGCCTATGTTCAGCAGTGGACTCAGCAGGCTGGATGATGATGATGATGATGATGAATTTTAATTATATTATGAATTCCCTTAATGGATCTCAAATATTTTATTTATTTTTTATATTCTATTTTTAAACTTGAACTACCGTTACTTGTCTGTTACTATTTACCAAGATACTAAGCTAAAAAAGTATTTTCTGTAAGGCTAGAGATATTTTTTACTTAAATGAAATATAGAATTTAATACAAAATATTGCAAATTCATGGTTTAGAAATTTCCTAGATCACGTATTTCTGAAGGTACTTGATATCGACAATTTAAAATCTATTTATTTTCTCTTAATTTATTTACAAAGTTATTTTAAAATATATTTTACATTTTCATAGATCTTTCGTTCCAATTTCTATTATTTTCTCAACATAAAACTATAAAAAATATAAATTAAAATACCTACCACAACATCAAGATGTGTGGTCGTTCCGGAGTAGCCCATTTTTTTAAGTCGTAAAAAAATTTACATCAGTCTCGATTGCCATAGTGTTGGTGTATCCCACCCCTCTGATATTAAAAGAATTTAATATTCATTTATATTTTAGTACTGGTTAAAACACATTACAATTTCTTGTTGTTACGCACTCGGTACATTTAGTAACGTTTTCCAGCTTTTGTTTACATTGTTGCCTAATGACTTGATAACGACGTTATGATAACAGTTATCGTACGCTCTCTTTAACCACCCACAACCAGCTATGCAAATATGAACGTCGAGTGTATATTTATAAATTTTACCATTGAATTTTCGTATGTAATATGTTTTGATTTAAATTCACCGTTGGGTTATTATTATGCTGTGTTTCTTAGATGCATAATCGATTTCAAAGGATTTGACGTTTTGAATTTCAATTGTCATAAAAAAAATATTTATGAATCAACTGATCAACTTTCAGTATAGTGTTTAACTGGCAGTGTTTTTTGTACATCAACGCAAAATACACAGACAATCAATCGTTCGACCGTGACTTGCTCTCAGTCGCTAGTAATTCAGTAAACTTTGTAACTACTGATCTCGGGCTTAGATTTTAATACGTTAGTAAGCAGGCGTAATATTTTGGAAGCATAAAAGTGCAAAATAAGGTGACTTTTGTTATAAAGTTAACAAATAAGTCAAATCTTTTTTTTTTTGAAATAATAATATATTTATTTGGCATTCAGTAAAAAATGATGGATTGGGAGTTGGGAGGAAGCAAAATATGCGAGATGGGGCTATAAAATAACGACACTATTGCTGTAAAACATTTTATTTTAAATTTATCCATATTTATTATACAATCCCCCTTATCCTACAACGCTCCATGCGATTTTCTTATTGTTCTAAACAGTGCTGGAAGTCTTCTTCTCTGAACTCCTTCATGACGCGTGTTGCTTTTTCTTTCACAGCTTCAACGGATTAAAATCTTGTTCCTTTTAATGCAGATTTTACCTCGGGGAACAGATTAGAGTCTCTTGATGTTGTCAGGCGAATAATCCGAATGGTCTAACACCAGGATATTGTACTTGGCTAGAACGGCCTTGACAAACAATGCAGAATGAGCCGGCGTGTTGGCTTGATGGAGAGCCCCATGATTTCTTCCAGAATTAGGGTCGCTTTTTCTTACTCTTTAAGCAAGAACCTCATGATAGTAATATTGATTAATTATTTGACCTTCAGGAACCCACTGAAGGAAGGTACACAATCACGTGAATATTGAAAAAAAAACAATCATCATCGCTTTGAATCTTGATTTGCTCATTCGAGCTTTCTTTTTTCTTGGTGAAATTGAGCTCTTCCAATGTACGGGGTGTTTCATTAGAGGTGGCCGGGTACTCTATCTCAAGAAGTGGTAGTTCAGGAACTTTGTCGCTAGGGGCATAATTGCTATGATTATTTAAAAAAAATACATTTTTCTGGAAAATATCCCTATATAAGTTATCAAAAAAATATTACACTGATAATTTTATTACAATTCTACATTTTTTTGATGTAACACTTTTTGCTGTAAGAGGTAAAGTTAGGGCAGGAGAGGAGGGGAAAAGTCTACTGATAAAAGTTACCATAAGTTTGGTTTGGCTGAACCGAATTCGATAAACTTGGTCTCGTTCAAGAAAGGAATGTTTGACAATTAAAACGAAATAATTAGCGGGTGTTATTTTGAAACCTTCTCAATTTTACTCCGAAATTTTTAATTGAAATACAGTTTTTATATCATATTCGAAAAGTAGAAAAAATTTGCAGTAGAAAGAGTTCCAAATAACGCCCTCTAGTGAGATCCGCGAAAGTCATTCTAGTATGGTTATTATTTGGTTTTAATTTTTAAACCTTCCTTTCTTAAACGATACCAAATTTATCAAATTCGGTTCAGCCAAACCAAATTTATGGTAACTTTTATCAGTAGCCTTTCCCTCCCTCTCCTGTCCTAACTTCTCATCTTACAGTAAAAAGTGTTAAACCAAAAAGATGCAAAATTGTAGAAAAATTATCATTGTAATATTTTATTTAATAGCTTATATAGGGATATTTTCTAGAAAAATGTCTTTTTACATGACCATAGCAAATATGCCCCCTAGCGACAGAGTTAGGAACTTAAAAATTATTTCCCTTGGCCACTTTCCTTAACGGGATTTTTGTACCAAATTTCCTGGACTATCACTTCCTGAGATATGATACCCGGTTACCCTTAATGAAAGATCCTGTATAGATTGGCGGTTAGTTTCGGGATCATAAGGGAAAAACCAAGATTTGTCCCAACAAGTTTTGGTCATTTTCAATGGCATTCAAAGTGTCATTACAAACATTTTCTCCAGCTTTTTTTTGTTCGATTGTGAGAATTTTAGGCACCATTTTCCTTACACATTCTTTGCTAATTACTACAGTTTCAACAGATTACCAATTTTTTCACCTGTTTTTAACGTGGAAGGACGACCCGGACGTGAGTCATCTTCAACATCTTTTCGGCCATCTTGGAATCGCTTAAATCACTTAAAAACTCGCACGCTTGACAAACATTCATTGTCATACACCTTTAATAAAATATAAATTTCAATAGCGGTATACCCAAGATTCATATCAAATTTCACAATTTATTCTATTATTATACTTGTCATTTTTCGGCAAAACAAAGAAACACCTCTTATACAATCGAAAGCCATGACCACACTGATTTGTGTACAGACTCGGTAGGCGCCGTATTTGAAACAGAAGGCGTCACGCTACAGAGCTGTCGGCGTTCGCCTTTTGTGCATGCGTACTTCTTCTGTAGAAACATCAGTCTCGTTATTTTATAACCACACCCTGTATACCTAAAATGATAAAAAAACGTTAGTGATCTTATGAAAAAAAATGAATTAGCTTTACCATGTTTACTTAACTGAACTGTTGCTTCCATATTTTATTAAAAAAAACTTATTTTTGATATAATTTCTGTGCAGCTGTGAAATAAAATGTACTATTGTCTATGATAATTTTTCCTTGTTAAAATATTACCATACGTTTTTCGAAGTCTTTTCGTCTAACAAGTGTTTATTGTAGTCAATAAAACTACGTTTGCACTAACCGAGACAGGTAATAAAGTTGATCCGTTTTTATAGCTCTAGTTAGTTAGCTTAAAACCCAAAAGGAAGCTGTCAGTCGGCTATGATCCATACATAAGTTAAGAGGTCTTTTTAAAAAAGTTAGTTTGAATGGTTAGCATTTCGTAGCAGAAATAAATCGACCTCCTCCAGTCTCCAGCCAGGCATTGATGATTACATCTACTGAATTTCCAGGCATCATAAATTTAAAGAGTTTTAACTATTTAAGGTTCAATTTCTACATTCCTTAACATATCAATCACTGATTTTGTAGATTTACTATGTTAATCAATATCTAGTTGATTTTTATCAACTATTTACCAACACTTTATGTGTTTATGTTTGTTTTCTTATTAACATGTCTGTATATATAATTTATTAAATAATGTGAACTAAAATTAGTGTGTATGTCTAACCCTTTTACACCAAGTTTATAGACTATCTATCGCTAATAGAGGAACCACCGGTTAGAAGCTTTAGAAGGACACTGCTTTTTTATTATTTATTTAGACGATGCTGGTGACATTGCGAATTTAATACGTGTTAATCAGTTTTAACTATTACATTGTTTCACATCTTAATGTTCCAAGAAATTTCTATTAAAGAGGTACAAATAATCGGTTTCTTTTCGGTTTTTATTATGTTTATGAGTGGTTATGTATATGTAACTAATAATTGAATCGATCAAATTTAGAGTTCTTCGAATCCACACTGGGACTCTTAAACTTTGCTCTTGTGTGGCAAACCGATAAAAAATGATCCCAACTTAGCCGATGCTATAAAAGTCATCGACTGACAGGAAGCGAGACGATCTTAGAGAAAGGATGTGGGCCTACACCGGTAAAATTAGTCCGCCGTATTAAGTACCGCATTGACGTAATTACTGAGATACTTACTTATATAGATGGGTGATGCAGCAAACCTAGATCTGCCCATACCGAGCGGGCACGTTTAAAATTGTTTTCCGCGATGTTAAATTATTTTATTAATGGAGTTCTCACCGTTTACTTGTCGATGTCGTATGTGAAAAGAATAGAACTATTGACAACAACTTTTTGTAGGGAACAAATTAGTGACAGTATTTTGATGATTGAATACGTTCCTCACAAAGTGCTACTAAATTCAGGGGTGCGTTTTTGAGAATCGGGTGAAAATGGTATTTTTTTTCAGTTTTTCAGAAATAACTCAAAAACCATGCATTTTTAGTATATACATATATAAAGAATTTTTATAGAGAATTAAATATTCTATCGAAACGTATTTTTTGAACTTAAAAAAAAATTTTTTTCATAAAAATAAATGCAAAAAACAAAAAGGAAAAAAATCAACTTTTGTACATAACTTTTTTCCTGAGTAGATAGATATATGTATAGGCTTTACTTTAGAGAAAAGAAAGCTGACGTTCACCTGTTAAAATGAGTTTTTGAAAAAATTTTCGATTAAATTTGGCTGCCATTTCAAATATACCACTTCTTTGCAATTTTTATCGATTTTTCTTTTATATCATTTTCTTCGCATTTTTAATTGAAAAAATGTATATTTATGCAAGGAAAGTTAATGTTATATTAATTTTATAATAATAAAACGTGGTTTTAAAATGTACAACAAAAATGTTGAATTTTGTGTTGAATCTAAAATCTTTTCATCATTAAATAATCAGAATAGTAACTTAAAATGAAAACAGAAGTTTTATGCTTAAGGTAATACAATTAAATTTATTTTATTTCTTCGTTTCTTCAAACTATCATATATTGTCAAGTGTAATATCTATTTTTTCAGATGTCTTGATATTAGCTGTATTTTCACAATAGAACCCTGTGCATTCTTTACAGAAAATGCCGCATTTAATGCTTAATTTTTTGCAACCACAGTTTATTTGACAACGTTTCAAATACTTACATGTTATCTGTTCAAGTAAAGAATATGATGCAGGTGGCTGAGTTGCAAGAATCGGCATCAAAGCATTTTTCGTCGATTTTCAACCCCATTCAATAGCGTTTAATATGTGTCCTTTCCATTGTTGCATTTGGAAATAAGTTCGGATTCCATGCAATCTTGCAGCATTAGATGTCGGAGGTAATTGTGATAGTTTAAATGTCATATTGTTGGACTTAATTTTAAATGATGTTTAACGACATTTAGCTGGACGTATCATTCGGTTTCGCACCATATGATAAAGCCACGCTTTATCCCGCTGATTATAAATCCTCTTCACTTACTTTTCTTTTTTTAGCAACAGTAATATTTGTCTCACGTATATAACTTTTATCACATTTATCATGCACTTTAACATTTTCAATACTGCTTAAAAGTGTATGTTTGCCATCATCTCTTTTGAGGCTGACTTTTATCACCCTTTTAACTGCTGTCTCTTTTAATGTTTTAAACGTTTCTATTTTTAATTCTTTAGTACGAAAAAGAAGAAAAAACAAAGCTCCATTTTAATAAGACGCGAACGATACTCAACAAAACCATGGGATATCGCGTACGCATGTGCGTATTCCGAAACTAAAAAGAAAAGATAGGGAATAACGTCTCATACTCAGTGAATTCGCGTCTGCGCCGAAGTGAAATACATTCACGTAAAATATATATTATACATACATATATATATATATATATATATATATATATATATATATATATATATATATATATACTGTTCCGGACGGCCGGTATTTTAAACACACACTATATTATTGAACACACTCTATTATTTCAAAAGATTTTTATTGACAATTTCACTTTTGACACTGCGTCGACAAGCCCTCAAACTATACTGACCACGAAAGCCGATCTGGACCCTTTATGTACCATTTTGGCCAATACCCGAAGATTATTGATAAGGCTTTTCATACTACATAGTATAACGAAAATAAGAAAAAGGAGTAATCTGGCGATTTCTAGACCTTCTGTCATAGGCGTTCAAAATAAGGAAATAGAACTTACTAAAAAGTTCCAGACCTTCTTTCATTGACCTCTCATGAGGAAATTAACAAAAGGGAAAATTAATTAAATAAATTATAGACTCGAAGAAAATAAACCTAAAACCGTACAAACTAGAAACACAAACCAATATTATGAAATGTTTAACGCTGTAAAATTCGTTTCAATATATATATATATATATATATATATATATATATATATATATATATATATATATATATATATATATAATTGGAAGAAAATGATAATGAGTGAATGAATGAAATCATAAAAGAAAAATCGATGAAAATTGCAAAAAAGTGGTAAGTTGTATTTGTTGACTACTGTTATGTATTAAATTATAATTTAAAAAAAATCATTTTTCGTGATGAACTTAGGGGTATTTATCACCCCAATTCAGGGCGTAAAAAATGTGTATTGGATATTTTTTTTTGTATATTACAATATATTATAGAATGAGACAAATCGGAAGCGGACTCCTGAAAACATTTCCTTGCGAGTTAACAGATCTTAGCAAAACAAGTAATAAAAAATTGGGGTTTCGATTATAACGGGAAAAAGCAGTTATTTATGGTGCTGTGGACAAGCGCTGAACAGAAAAATGGGTAGTAACATCGGGACTGACAGAATGTCCACACTGTAAAAAAAAAGGCTAGCTCAAGTGCGCTAGCCTATTTTGTACTGACGAGAACTAACAAGTTCAAAACCGGTCTACCATAGAAAAGGCTTCCACCCTTTCCTGGTATTCTTGCAATCTGAGATAGTGCTTTGTCTCTAACTGTGTTAGAACAAAGTACGTTTGTCCTTATAGTATAAGGTTTTTTTCAGTTGGTTGAGAGCTAAGTTTCTCTTATATAATTGTAAAAAAATTTACATTAATTTTAAGGTGCTGGAAGCAAATTTCATAAATATTTTATTAAATGCATTTAATGTTAATGCATTAAATTTATTAATTTTTATATTAAATCTAATGTAATTATACATTAAATTTGGCAGGTTTTCAGTTACTTTATTGAAATTTAAGGTAACAGTCAATTAAATTTAATATACAAAGCTTTAATTTCAAAGTACATGTAACTTATTCACGATTTAAAGTACAAAATCTTTAAATTGAATTAATGAATGTACATTAAATTTATAGTTATTTTTAACAGTGCGCGTTTCTAGGCAGTCCTAGTACAAAAGTATAAATCCTGTACCGTATTAGCGTTAAGTGGTAAACACTTGGTTCGTCTGAGATTTAGTTCTCATTTTGTTTTTTACCATATCAATACATAAATTTCATTATTACTGTCCAGGAATATCGATCAAATTTTAATTTATACAGTGATGAGCTCGGACGACACGTTAACGCGAAGAACAAACAGAGTACCGTGAACACAGAGCCCAGGTTTCTGCATACGAGATGCATATTCGATGAACCTCTCGTAGAAATAATTGCTCCGCCCTTTGAGCTGAGGGTAATTTGGCATGCCTGTGACACCCAGGGTAATTAATGTGAAGTAACTGGTTTCATAATTCGCAGGACCAATCAGCTCGAGGATATATATGCCGTATATGCATATAAACGAAGCCAACTTCACGGTTAACGTAAATTATGCATTACTATGCAGATGATGTGACCAATAAATTGTCCGGTAAGCGCCTTATTCAACACTTGAGAGGTATGTTTGGAAATCTTGTAAATTGAACACAGCAGGGATAAAAATATTATTAAAGAAGCCACGAAAATTTGGGATTTAATTATTGGAGTTAAATTGAAACCAATCAAAATTAATTATTTATAATATTCGTAGCTGAATCATATAAATATTATTAATAAACGAATGTAAATATACAGGTGAATTTTAAAGCATTCAATTTTTTAAAAATAATAAATCAACTGAAATCTATATACGCGAATACACAGTTCATTCAAAAAGTTCCGGGACTAATTTTTTTTTTTTTTTTACGAATTAAAACAAGAGTCTAGAAAAAAGATTTTTAGTTTTCAACATACATATTCCCGTCCTCCTTCTATACAAGTTTTGCTGCGGTGGTATAACTGCTAGAACGACCCGGAAAACTCCTCTTCTGGAATAGCTTTCAGAGCCTTAGTCACATTCCTTCAAGACGTTCTCCCTTCATCATCATTTCCAATTTAGGGAAAAAAAAGTCTGCCGTAGGCAGATCTGGCGAGTAGAGCGGGCGATGAATCATGGGAACCGACTTTTGGATCAAAAATTGGGTGATGAGTATTGAGGAATGGGCTGGCGCATTGTCGTGCAACAGAACGGTCTTTGTGGTCTCACCCAATGAATCCGCTTCAAAAGGCGATCCAGGACTTTTTTCCAGAATTGTGCGTTCACTGTTTGGTCTGGGGGCACGAATTCGATATGTACAATCACGCGAGAATCGAAAAACGAAATGAGCATCGTTTTGATTTTCGACTTTGTCGTTCGAACTGGCTATCGTTCGTTCTTGCTGCGGCTTAAACAATCCTCACCATACGCTGTTTTCAATAATTCGAATGTTTCCGAACCACTTTTTCCCAATTCGAAACAAAATTTGATTGCGGCATGTTACTCCATAGCGATAATTATGATGCAGTTGCAAAAACACGTCGACTCAAATAAACACAGCTTTCCAATAAATGAAGTTACAGTGATCACATCTCCACTGTGGGTAACTAAGGCATGATATTACATAGTTCTGCCGTCATGCAACAGATAGCGCTAGTTGTAAATTTTATACAAACTTAGTCCCGGAACTTTTGTGAATGTGTATAGTATTTAAGTATAGTCTTTCCACACATTGTTTTATCTAATTTAATAAGGACCTGTAAGTTGCTGTAAAATAATGCATAATTGATAGTATTCTTCAGTGGTTATTATCGGTTATGTATGGAAAATATTTCGGCTTATCGGCCGATAAATTTTACTTCTAATCGAATAAAATTGAAACTTACCAAAAAAACGTAATAAATTATATTAGAAATAATGAACACAAATAAAACTATAACTTAAAAAAAAGATACAGTCCATGTCCGTTCGCTTGATGCACTAAGAAGGTTTGGACTTAAATCCCATCTAGTTGCCATGAAAGTTAGACCTTTTAGTCGGCCTGGTTGTTTTGGTTATGGTATTCTCATAATTTGTATCACATATGTCAACGATTTTTGCTCTATACGACCGCTTATTTTTATTTATGACTTTTATGCCGAAATATTGGCAATATGCAGTCTTCATCAGTAACATTATTAGCGTTTCAGATGGAAAAATGTTATTTCACCAGGAATGTAATAGAATTTGTTCAGGAAAATTAAATTTTCAGTTGCAGTGTCTTTTTTGACGACTGAATTAGCGTAAGAATGTACCAACTTTGGAAATCATTTTATTCGCTGACTTTAAATTAGGAAGTGTTTCGGCAAACGATGATAAAAACAGTCACTCAAATCAAATCAAAGTAGGGGGGATATCATAAAAGCAAAGAAGAGGTCGATATTACCACCACCCCAGTAATACAGTACAGTCTGACAAACGAAATCGAGTTGACAGAATTAATTTAATGTTCAATTGACCTACAAATATGACAAAATAGTGTTACCAAATTAAGGGATGCATTTTTGAGATTAAGGTGGATTTGTCTACTTTTCAGTTTTTTCAGTTTTACTCGAAAACTATGTATTTTTCCTAGGTATATGTCCACAGAAAAGTTGTAGGTAATAAAATTTCCTGTCGAAATGGTCCTACATCTGCTCGGTTTACTATCTGCTGCAAGTGCTTTTTCGTTAGAAAGAAGGTATAAAGGTGGATTTTCAAGAGGCTTCAAACACTCATGAAAACCAACCTTAAAGTGAGAGAAACAGATGTGCTGTAGAGAGTAAGAGATGAGTAGAGTGGAAAATGTGGTGGGGACAGTTTCTTGCCTGCTTTTAACTCTCGGCTGGCCCTATTTTTGGTGTTGTTCTCCACTTGTTCAGTATATTTCTAGTTTCGATAGATAGGCAGTCATATTAATAGTTTTTCAAAATATAATTATTTTTGTCATCAAACATTCTTATATTATTTGTCCATTGAACAAAGAAAAATTTTCCCGGAAAAATATAAAATTTCATAATATGCGAGTAAAAAGTTATAAAATTCGTAAAAAGTTGAAAATTTTGACGGGCCCTTTCTTGGGTGCTATTCATCGTACAGACTTTAGCTGGAGATGATTTTAACAGGTGTGATGTCAACTTTTTTTTTTTAAGGGGACAATGTCTATACCTAAATTCACTTACAAAAAAGTTGTGGGACGAAATTTGAAAGAAAAAGCAAAAATTTGTTAATATCGAGAAAAGCAGCAAAGTCTGAGACGCCATATCTCGGTTACTTTTTATCGTACAGATTTCTGCAGGAGCTCATTTTAATGGGGGTAATGTCACTTTTCTTTTTCGGGAAGCAATGCCTATACCTAACTTCACTTGGAAAAAAGTTATAGGGGAAAAATTATAATAAAAAAAAATT
This sequence comes from Diaprepes abbreviatus, assembly GCA_034092305.1. NCBI lineage: Eukaryota > Metazoa > Arthropoda > Insecta > Coleoptera > Curculionidae > Diaprepes > Diaprepes abbreviatus. The sequence continues at coordinate 10,822,966 of JASJET010000129.1, forward strand.
CTTACTTTTTTTTTTAATTTTGTTTTTGTGGTGTATTTCTTTTTTGGACTTCATAAGGTACGACTCCGATTGGAAATTTCATTGCCTGTAACTTTTCTGTGGACATGTACCTCCGAAAAATGCATAGTTTTCGAGTTAAACTCAAAAAACTGAAAAGTGGGCAAATCTATTTTTATCACAAAAATGCACTCCTTCATTTGGTAGCACTTTGTGATTTTGTCATATTTAGAGATCAGTTTGAACGTATGAAATAATGAAAACATTTTAACGTTTTAGTTCCTTTCTAAAGTACGTAATCAATAGCCTAATTCTGGCTGTTGCCTTGTGTAACTAAACTTTAATACCATTAATACCATTGTAAATACGTTTAATCGTTATAAATCACTTATGGTCTATTAAGCTTAGTGCCCTGATATAAAAAACAAGAACCAATAAATCTCGTCACATACATTAAATTACGGGAGAAGAGGCTTGATTACTGACAAACTGACAACTTTTTCTGTCACCTAAAACACACTGTGAGATATTTTCGTTAGGAATCTCTACATGTCCAAAGTTAATTTTTATGACCACAAAGTAATTCCATCAACACCTTATCTCTAAGCAAAATCAAGCTAATAATGCCAGAACGTCTGATAATCGAGCCTAATATGCGTTGCAGGCGCCTCTGAGCCAATTTGTTACCTACTTATATCTCTTGACGTTTTTTTACCTGAGGAGGGTTCATCCTTCTTTGAAAAAGGGAAATAATAGCCTTTTAGAGTTTTTGAAACAAATCGTTTTACATAATTAATGAAGGAAAGTACTAAAGGGCGTTAATGGAAAAGTACATAATATTTGGATTAGGTAGTCAGAATTCGTGTTATCCTCATATTATACTTATTATACGGAAAATTATACTGATCAAAAATTTGAATCGAGTAAGTATAAATTCGATGAATCTGTTACGCGTTAAAGAATAAAAAACCATAGTATTTGGTGCAACCCTGTCACATTACCAAAATATCTGCAATAACGTCAAAGTTGCATATTGCCACAGAAACCATAGAAACTGCGTATCTTATAGGAATAGATAGGTATTGGTTGCCTTGTGTAAAACTCGCTCTTAAATTAATTTTAGCTGTGGATAACCTCTATGCTTGCGGATAATGTTTAACGTCAAAACCTCCAAATAGCTCGTTTATATCATTACAGTATCTTTAGATCGCTATCCATTATATTAAATCCTATGATGTCATACGCAATTTGGCTTCAGGAGCGGCTTAGGCACAAGAGAGGCGCTATTTAGTTTAAATGTTTTAATTCAGCGAAGTCGTGATGTAAATTGCGATGTATTTGCCTGCTTTATTGATTTTGAAAAAGCTTTCGACCGAGCAAATCATCAAAAACTAAAAGAAACACTACAAAAGCATCAATTGGATGATAAAGATTTACGAATTATTTTCAACCTTTATTGGAAACAAGAATCATTTGTTCAGGTGGAGGAAAAGGAATCACAAAAATTCGAAATTCGTCAAGGTGTTCGGCAGGGTTGTGTGTTATCTCCATTACTCTTTAACATCTATTCAGAAAAATTATTTCGGGAAGCTCTTGAAGAGATAAAAGACTGTATTTCTCTAAATGGGGTTTTGATCAGTAATCTGAGATATGCAGATGATACTGTCCTTCTTGCAGGCACAGCTGAGGGACTTCAAAGACTGATAGAAAGGGTAGATGAGATCTGTGAAGAATATAACATGCGATTGAATATAAGCAAAACAAAGGTTATGATAATAAGCAAAAATGTCCCCCAAAATGTACAATTTCGCGTCAAAGGTTCTCTTATTGAAAAAGTATCGTCCATCAGATATTTAGGCGCAAACTACATGATAGGTGGGAGCAAATAAAAGAAATAAAAATACGTATCGAGAAAGCCAGAGCCTATTTCAATCGCATGTAAACACTATTATAATATGAAACTTAATCTACAACTAAGAACTCGCTTACTAAAATGCTACATATTCTCTATACTGATGTACGGTTTAGAGTCTTGGACATTGACGGAGGCTGCATATAGACCACTTGAGGCTTTTGAAATATGGTGTTACCGACGCATGATGAGAATATCTTGGACACATCACGTAACCAACGAAACTGTTCTGAAACGCATGCGAAAGGAGAGAAATCATGAAGACCATTAAAGAAAGGAAGCTAGCATATTTTGGACATATAATGCGTAACCAATAATTCGTGGCTACGTAATTTGCGACAATGGAATGATCACCAACATCCACTGAGGATAGGGCACAGGAAGAATAAGGAGATGATGTCATTTGTGCATGGTCCCGCCCAACGGAATCTGCAATTACGTAATTTTCCTTCTGTGTATCAGACACGGTTGTCATCACAGTTTCCAGCACGCAGTCCGATAGAGAAAGAACGTCATGTAAGCTAATGTTATCGATTTTCCAAATTTAGAAAAACTGCAAATACATTTATGTTGTCGTATATTGAAAATTGATTTATTTTTTACCCTATCATCTTAAATTTGTCTCATTGAGGCACTTTAGAAAGTCTTATAAGTAGTTTAGTGTTGTGATTCACACTTTGTCTGTCATATAATCATGCAATTCAAAATTGGTGCCGGTCAGGAATAGTCGCACCTCAGAAAGCAATTCAATTAAGCTGCTTATCATTTGACTGACTGACTTTGTGTTTTTGTAAGCAAATAAGTTCCTGAAATTGGGGTATAACAAAAAAAAATATGTTAAAGTGTTCTCACGAAGGTGCATCAATAAATACTCAGACAGGAAGACAGGTGGCGTTGCTCATGTAAGTTGGCGTTACATTCGTGAACTACCATCTTTTAAACGACGCTATACAAAATATCATATTGATTCATAAGTTAGTTTTGATTTGACAGCCATTTGCATTAACTGTTTTTGGTGTTTTTCGATGAAGTAGAAAAAGAGCCAAATCGATCCCCAATTCGCTCTTAGTTTTTGGATGAAAAAACGTGCGCAGTTGGATGCTGTCGATCGAGACCCTTCACCATCTCTGTCAAGTTCAGGACATCATTCTTGCTGATCGCCATGGGCTTTTCGGCAATCAATATTTACATGATAAGCTGTTGGCCAGATCGATTTCCACGGTGATCAACAGAGGATACGGCTGTCAATTTTGAAGCAGTGTTCAAGACAAATCCGTTGAACCGTTGGTAAAACTTGGATCTATTACTATACACCAAAGACCAAGTGATAATCAAAACAATGAATTTTTCCAAGCGAATCTGCTTCTAAAACCTCAAATCCGGTCTCATCGGCCGGAAAGGTCATGGATACGATTTTTTTAAGATTCGAAGGGAATAATCCTATGGACTTTTTGAAGGAGTGATGCACGGTCACGGGGCAGTATTACAGTGAATTATTGGACGGATTCCATGAGAAAGTGAAAGAAACAATGTCCCATTTCAAAAAGAAAAATGTGCTGTTCGCGCACACATGAATAGGGGCTACGAATTGCTGCAATATCCCTGGTTTTTTTACTTTAGCTCAAACGAGGTCATCGTCGAGGAGCTTATTTTAAAGAATTTGACAAATTTTTAGAGAGTTTAAAGAAATGACAGGATCGTTGGGAAAAGTGTATCGTCCTAAAAGGACATTACGTTGAAAAATTTTTGTTGCAAATTTGCGTCTTCATTCCTAGACGGGTACTTATTAATCCGCCCTAGTATTATCATCGTACCACCTTAAGAAACTGTAAGTATCATCAGTAGTTTGAAAATCTCGGGATAATTAATCAGTTTTCAATGAAATAACTCATTAGTCGCAGATCCAGGTGGAGACGATTCATCAAGGGCTTCGATTTCAGAAAAATACGTTCTATTACATTAGGAATGTGAATGTGGCCGGTCTCTCCCCTTGTAATATCGCCTCCCTCCTAAAGAGAGAGGCTGAATCCGCCCCTGCAACTCGTAGAATTCTTTGAAAGAATTACCCCATAATTAAGGAAAAATTTACTGGTAATAATATCGCATTAAAAAAAATTCTAAGAATATATTTTTTTTTTCTTTATCAGTATCATTGTCATCTGTTATTAAAAATTATATGGAAGGTGAGGGTTAAAGGATGAATGAGAAATCAAGGAAAAAAGACAAGATTATTATGTACTAATGCAATGGGATTTTTAAATTAGAAGGTTGGATATTTTTCAGGGATAATTGAAGACATTTGTCTGCCTATAATATGATTAAAATTAAAGAAACGCCATCAATCAGGAAATGATAGGGAAGTTGACAGTTTACTTCATGTTTCCCTCTATTATTCGCTAAGTGGTCTATATATTTAGTATGATTAAAGAGTATATCAGTAAAAAGACAACCTTATAGAAAAACGTGATCTAAAAAAAGTAGTAATGACATCTAACGCAACTTTTCAAGTTGCTTCTTATAAGTCTGTTGCTATTTTTAAGAGTTTTTTTAACCGTCATATAAAAAATCGTAAATTTTCAAATAATAAAATTAGAGATTAACCGCCATCTAGGTCAAACATTATTCATTGTGAAATGAAGTAGCTATCTTAATGTAATTATTGAAAACAAAATGTAATGTTATAAGTCATTTTGATTGAATTTTCATATTATGTTTTTTTCTGTTGTTTCAGGTAAGACCTTAATCAATTGGACAGTTGGAGATGACAACAATAAGATGGTGAAAATTAAATTGCAAAAATGCCAAAATTTTTTTAGAACCATGTAACTTATTTTAATATTACATGGTTGTGGTAAGATATATTTCTATTATTGAATTAAAATTATACCCGTTTAAGATAGATGAGTGAAATGAGCATGTTCAATAATAACAGTAAGGGGAGCTAAAATCGATTATTTAAAAATTCTAAATTTATCCTAGAAACAATAGGCTGGTAAATAAGCTATTTTGTATGTGTGCTGCGTGTGCATCAAACAAGTTGGTACAGATATGGAATTGCCTTGTTATTCTGTGATTTTTAAATTGGATAACAGGCGCGTTCGGATATCGAAAAGGTGCAGAATGTGTTGAAATTGATTGCCATTCGACGCCATGATTGGACAGAAGAGAAATTTTATGATGTTGCTGGTCATTTTGAATTTTAAATTGCGATTTAAAACTAATAAAGGTGTTTTGTCGTAAATGATATAATGATAATATTATTGAATACCTATCTATATGTTGTTACTACTGCTTTCTACAGTAGGTATATTTAAGTATTTCGTTCGGTAAGTTAGAGTCCTCTGCTCCTGTGCTCTTTGACGCCATTAATTCAAACCCGGGATCTAAGTGGCCTCATCAGATCAGGATTTTCGGTAAATCCGCGAAAATAATTCTAAAACGCCAAAGTTGGTCATTTCTCGGATTAACTGCTAATTTTGACTAACCTGAACTAAAATTACTCCTATCAGAGTAACTGCCTAGATCCCCATACGGCAGTTAGTATTTAAAAAATAGAATAAACGGCCACAAGTATGATAAAACAAAACAAAACATCTCAAACAGGCCACAAAGTGGAATTATGAAAATGTAAAAATGCTAAAGGTAGAAAACCATGCTACTCCTGGAAATTAGATAAAAAAAAAGCTGTTTTGTAACACAAATGTAACATTGGTTTTTTGCTGGAATGTATTTATTTCGGCATCCTATAAAACATATCTCGATGGTAACCCTGAAAGACCTGTGCAAAAAAAATGGCGGACCAAAAATAGTCACGATTTTCGGTTTTTTGAGTTTATCTCGAAAAGTAAAAGTTGTATCGAAAAATGTTGTAGAGAATTAAAAAACCTTTCGATTCATATAATAAAAGTTATAGGTGGGGCCACTAGTTATCGAGATACATTTTTTTTACCCAATTTTCACGGTTTTTCTTTTTTTTTTAAACATTCTTTAACAAATTACCGATTTAAAATTTAATGTAAATATAGGTATTATTATTCTAAAAAAGTATGTCAAACCCTAAATCTGTGAGTTTTTTATTTTCCGAGAAATTCGATGTCAAAGTTGACAATTCAACCTCAATTTTCCGCTTTCCTAATTAAGATACAATGCTCAATTTTAATGGAAATTGTTTGTATTGTTTTATATTTTGAAGATCTAATAAAAAATAATTTTTTTTTCCATCGTGGGCCGAGAAATTTTGCAAAAACCAATTTTTGCACCAAAAAAATTGCCATAACTTTTCACCGGATGGAGATAAATTTTTTTTAATGCATGCATTGGATTTAGATGTATCATTTCCGTACTTTACCTGTGAATTTTTTGGATTCAAGAAATACACTTCCATACGATCTGTGAACCTTCGAAAATTGGGCTGAATCTAATCGAAAATAGTTGCTGCAGGCCGCTGTCGGCGGGTTGCCATAGTTCAGGCGCATTATTCATTGGCGCTTCAAGGAAACTTATGCATCACAAGTAATATTTATAATATTGATGTTGTTTTATTAATTTATATGATAGTAACAATTTGTTTAGTCATATTAATTATTAATTACTTTATTAACAAAATTTTTACAAAAAATGATAGAGAAAATCATACAAATATTCAATTATATATTACATTTTCTACTGTTTTTTGCCTGGGATTTAGAAAACGATGATGACAATTCAGAGGAAATTTTGGCTATGAAAATGTTAATAATGATGAGAATGATATGTACAATGAAATTGAGAATAATGATGAAAATGGTATGTGCGATTTAAGCGCGAGTAATAATTGTGATGATGAAATGGACGCCGATTGCATAGAAGTAATACAAAAAAAAAAAAAGAAAGATTAATGTAAAATTGATATATTGTATTTGTATGATTTTCGCAAGTAATTTTAATGTATTATTAAATATTTATATGACGTATTGTATATTATTATTATATTTTTATTAGATTTGCTTATAGAAAATTTCGTAAAAATTTTGTTAATAAACTATTAGGTAATAATAATATAAAGGAAAAAAACAGTATAATATAGCAGCTACTTTCGATTAGATTCGGCCCAATTTTCGAAGGTTCACAGATCGTATGGAAGTGTATTTCTTGGATCTAAAAAATTCAGAGGTAAAGTACAAGTATTAAAAAGCATCTTCTGCAAAAATTTGCCACGCCATTATTAATTTTTGAAAAAAGAAAACGTTTTTTTCATCCAAAATGAATTTTTTTTTATATATAAATCTTCAAAATATAAAACAATACAAACAATTTCTATTAAAATTAATTAGGCAAGCGGAAAGTTGAGGTTGAATTTTCAACTTTGACATCGAATTTCTCTGAAAATAAAAAACTCACAGATTCCGGGTTTGACGTACTTTTTTAGAATGATAATACCTATATTTATGTTAAATTGTAAATCGGTAATTTGTTAAAAAATTAAAAAAAAAAACAATTTTGTCAAAAAAAAATGTATCTCGATAACTAGTGGCGCCACCTATAACTTATATTTTATACGAATCGATAGGTTTTTTAATTCTCTACAACTTTTGTTTGAAACATGAAGCAGACATCGGAGATTTGCAGGTATTTTGTACATATATTGTTGTAAATATTACTCTATTAAGCGATTTTCCCTTCCCTGTTTTAGATTTTAATTATTCTGATGCTTGTCTCTGAATTTTTAGACTTTAAGAAGAATATTTAAATTAACAGATACTTTTAAAACTGTTGTAATATTTTACGGCTTTACCATTATGATACATTGGTCTATCTATCGTGATAAAATGTTTAATAGATCAGTGGTATACGAGTGATCCGAATACATGTGAGTAGTACGCGAAAAAAAAAATCGAGAACTACTATTTTCAAGCGTATTTTGTTTAATTTGTGCTGTTTACTTTGCGAAATAAATTTATACATATTTAAACAAGCGACAACTTAGCTTTGCCGTCGAAATGTTCCTAAAGAGTGACTAGTTTAAGCATAGTGTCTTGCTAACCTATAGTTGGTGGCGTCAACAGTATTCCATATTTCGGAGTTAGAAGACTCTAATTAAAAAGGACTAGTTGGCTAGATACTTATTTCCTAAAAGTTTATAATAAACCATTAGATTGTACATATTTAAAATCGTAATTTACATCAAATAACCCAGTAAAAATCAAACTTTAACGGAATACAGTGCAAATAACTTCAAGACAAGTATTTAAAATGGCACATTTTGACAGATTAGGATGTTGGTTGCTAATTAACATTGAGTGCAGTTGAATGCAGTTAAATACAAGACGAGCAATACATAGTGTTTATTTTCTGACTTTTAATTAGCTAGACGCTAATTAGCTACACTCATGTTCAAATTTTAGAATAAGATTGTCATTAAAATAGGTATGTACATGTTTATGCAGTAATAAGTTAATTTCGATTCGTATATTTACAGGTTTTTGTGCAGCATAGAAAATTTTATTTACATTTTACTTTGAATGCTTCTAATAAAGTTATTACGATGGTAAGGCGATTAAATCGTTGATTAGAAGTTGTGACTAATGCTCCGACGGATGTAGAACTAATTTGAAGTACATTATTTGAGAGTAAAAGAGACATTGGTTATGTACTTTTTGTTAAGATATTATGAGTAAATATTGTTCATGCATAAATACAACAATTCTTACGGTTTTCGGCAGTTTCTTTGTAAATTAAACAAATTTTTGTATTATTATTTTTTCTTGTCGTATACTTAAAGCTGGAACCACTTTTTTTTTGATAACAAAAAGGTTCTATTCAACTATTTTGGATTTTGTGTCTATTTGGAAATAGATGCAGACATCTTCAGAACAGTTTAAATTTTAGGAAAACAATGAAAAGACAGTTATTGTTAAAAATTAAACAGTGTTTGTTTTACACAGGTTTGCATTTTTGCATTGGCAAATCTTTTTACATCCTATATTCTAATGATAAAAAATCATATGATTTATAAATTTTGGCACTTCCCCGCTGAACCATTTTTACGGGTACAAAAAATACTGTTATCATTTTTCTATCCCTACTTCTTTGCCCCGTAACACTTTTTCAAAATTCTTATGGGTTTCGAGATGATAAAGGAAAACAAAAAAAAAACTACTGGAATTCAACATGGCTATTTTTTTTTTGGTATTACAGTTGAAGGAAGAGTGGAGACTTTTAATATAGTTGGAGGGAGAATAAGAGCTATCAGATCTGCTGGATCTTAGCTTTAAGCAAATTTATTCACATTAGGTCATGTGAAATTTTTATAAATACTCTATAGAATCGTTTTATCTCACATTATTTGAAAACATTTGTACAGTTAAAAAAGTTTTTCTCCCCAGTTTAAAATGTCTGTGTGTATGTATCTGCAGCATAACCTCCTTTGTTAAGGTAGTGATACAGAATTACCAAATCTGTAGTCGGTAAATCACGTGATAATATTTTCATTTATATCTTGGAAAGTGTTGATAATTAGTGCGAGTTATTTTATTCAATTATATAAGAAAATTTCAGAAATAATGAATAGCTGGTCTCTCTGAGCCAACTAACAGTGTTAAGAACAGTAGTACTTTTCTCATCCGAAATATAGAGCTTAAATACAAAATGCCACGGGAAATCACTTAGAGAGTGAAAATGGAAAATACTCGGTAGTATTTTTGGAGGAAAAAGGACATAAGACGGATATGAAAGAAAAACGAACGCGGAAAATAATATTATAGAGATAAAATATTGCAATTGTTAAGGCATTTGGAAAAAATTGCAAGGGATAGAATGGCAGATCAAGGGAGAGGCGGAAGACCGCGATATCGCGGGATTTGGAATACAAAAATTAACAAACTGGAAGAAGGAAAAGCGACAGAAAATAATGTACAACAAGATTTTGAAGCCTAGTCCTAAAAGGCCTCCTTACAACTTCGTTATTCATTCGTAACATGTTAATTGGTATGGCCGATGAGGAATATAACAGACAGAAGTCTAGCATTTTCTGTTTTTTTTTTAACTTATAATGTTATTTTCCATATATATTGTCACACTTAGAGAGTGTAATTGTTTTGAAGGACTGTCAGTTTTATGATTTTTTCCTTTTGATATATAATATCAGTCACATTTAGGTTACTGAAGAAGCAACTTGTGTGTAATTTTATTTGTAGCTGTCAGTTTTGAGCCATATTTTACTTATTTATTTACGTAAAGGAAAGCAAGCTTCTAAGACTCGCAAAGAGTTAAATGAAGTTTAGATAGATAGGTAGATAAGCCTTTAATTATTCCAATAAGTATCACTTAGAAAAAAAAACCCATAAGGGCATGGAACAATTTCAGAAAAAATATTATTTCCATAATTAACATCACAATAAAAATTAAAGTTCATTTTTAGCTCTAGACAAAAAGAAGGAAAAAAATGAAAAGGCAAAAAAAAACCTCAACAGTAAATATACAGTTTTAAATATTTTTCTTGATTAATTTTATCAAATTAATGTAGCAAAAACAAAACAATTACTGGACAATTAAAATATTATAAAAAAAAATAAAAAACGAAGAAAACTTGTACGCATTTAAAATTTACAGATACAGCTAACAATAAAAATTCGATTTCGAAACAATGCTGCTTTTATCATACTCATATAACTCATCCAATGTATAGAAAACTTTCTTATACAAAAAGATTTTTAGAACACACTTTAATCTATTTTTCGGTAGTACATGCACATTTTCAGATATTAAATTAAAAATCTTTATAATAGAAAACTCAGCATTTTTCTGCAAATAACTAAAGTTATATTTATCAGAAAGCAGGTTTGTTTTATTTCTAGTGGTATAGTTATGTTTAATAGACGCAGCCTGGACTGTACAAATGCATAGTAAGCTGATAGAGTTGCATCAGTTCCAACTCTCTGTGAAATAATTCTTAATGCGGAACAATACTGAGATATTTTAGTTGCAACTCTCCCGATATGCGCCTCCCAGTCCAACCTATCGAGGTTTAGTCCCAAAACAACAGCGTTCTCTACTGATGTTATTGTTATATCCTTAAATGATAATGTAAATTCCGTATGTTGCCAAACATTATGTCTTGAAAACATTTAGCGACAGGGCGTTGGACAGAAAGTACCCATCGAGGATGTGCATCACAGATTGAACATTCATCGATAGCAACTCCGCCATGATTTCACTGAATATAAGTTATAGTGTTGATTGCGTAACAGAACTCACGTGTCAGAATTTCTTTCAAAAATTCCGTTCTGGATGTTTTTCATTCAAAAGTGACCACCGTTTTGGTCTATCTACTGTAATTGGTGATGGCCAAATTAAAGATGTAATCAAAAACAACCGTCTTATCGATATATCACACAAAACAAATATGCATTTCACGCGCAATGAAACCGATCACTTTTTGACTAGAATTATCTTTGGTGAAAAAAGGGTCATCTACAATACCATCCTTCGAAAACGAAGAGGATCCAAGCATGATGAACCAGTATAAACCACACTCTTTTCGTTGACATCAATCATAAAATTCACATTTAAAGTAATTTTTAATTCTTCAAAATATTGCTGTCTGTCAAACATCAAAAAAGTTACCTTCTCACCGACTATAAACAACAACCTAATAATTTGTTGAGATCTCTATTATATAATCGGCATCTTCTTCCTTCATTTTATAGTATTTATTTAGTTAAACGGTTATCCGTAAAAAGTGGCAACCCTGCTTCATAGATAAAAAAATCAATCTAGAAATAATAAATTGAAAAGATTAATAAAATCAAATTAACTCTAATAATAGAGTCATTAATGAAATAAATCAAAATTCGCAAGCCAACAAAGATGGACAATTGGACGTGGGCAACCGTACAAGGGCGTTCGACAAAGAAGACAAGCGAGGCGTAGTATAATAGTCGGCAGTCCGACGTTCGGCACCTACTTGGTCTTGCACGTAAACGGTGGGCAGCGAATGCATATTTAGAGGCACGGCGGTCCCTTTGAACTTGCCTTGCTCGTGCCAAGCGTGGAAAAGGAAATTGTATCCATCACATTAGGTGTCAAGATGTTCCTAATTAGGTGCTCTTTTTGACTTTTCTAACGTGTGTGGTCTGTCGGAAGTTCTATAGGTCAAGCTGTGGCGTGTATGGATAGCCCAATAAACAGAATAAAAGAACAGGGTGATAATGAGTTAAATGAAGAGTTTTCAAGGCATTAATTTTCCATGTAATGTCAATAATTGAGAATGCATGCACTGGGGAAAGAATGATTTGAGTTGATTTGAATCAAAGAATGATTTTCTTTTCTTTTATGTGTTAAACTAAGGTTGTTCTCTTGAAACTTAACGGAATGATGGACTGGCTAAAAATTGTTCAGTATTTTCTGAATGGATATTAATAGTATCTTAAAAAATAATTGATATGCCTTATACATATGTTTCGTATGACCTTCTACGATCTGTTAAAATAGAATTATACATATTTACTACGAAGAGAAAAAGAATTATGATCATAAATTAAATTTAAATATAATAAGAAATTTCATTATTCGTCCGAACTAAATTTGGGATCATAATTTATAAGTTGAAATTAACTTTTTGCTGTAAAAATTAACAAGTTCGTAGCTTTCCTAAAATTTACAAAGATTCATTAATACGTTTGATTGATGACGTGCCAAAAACAGAAATGCAACGTTTCGCAAGCGGCCTCTGCCGGCCAGCGGTAACTTTATTTATTTATCTTAGACGTTCTGTTAGATTTACGAAGTGTAAATCGTTTTATACGCTTGTAATCAAATAGTAATGCAAATTAATAATAAAAACCTGTAGGTTGTATAATGATTGTTTGCGTTGTATATAAATTAAAAATTAAATGCCTGACAGACTGTTGAGGAGATATTATTATACCTACAATGTATACCTAGAGGAAATTTATTAGATAATTGGAAATAAACCACGTCCTGAAAGCAATATTATGTAGAAGTGGTTAACTTTTGAACGCATGGTAATAAACTAGGACCAGACGACACTACCGAGTAATTACTATTATAGGAATTATTTCAAAAGCAGTTGGAATATTTTATCTTCTCAAAAAAATAACTAGCTAAAAGAGTAAGTAGAAAAAATTATGGTCAGTTTTTCACAAATTTGCTCTTGATGAACTTGTGCTTAAGTCTGTATGTGATTGTGTTTCAAATTGCAAGGTTCTTCATAAATGTAATATATCACTCATATCTTGTGTAAAGCAATTTTTTAATGAATAAAATTGCTTACAATAAGAATATTGTATGTATCCTTTTAATATATGTTTAATTTTCCAAAAAAAAACATTGTAAAATTTCATTAAAATTTTAATGATATTTTATTTCTTATCTAGAATATTTTGTTTTTCTGACGGTTCATAAGTAGAACAACTAAATAATATCGTTTCACTTCTGAGCAATATTTCAAACGGAAAAGGCCAAGAGGTGTATCAGTGCAAATGAAACAAAAATTTTTAGAAAAGTGTAAACGTGGAGAAAAATAATAGAAAATTCAATATCAAGGTTAATTTCTAATTTTAATTGAGGGGACCCATAACGAACCGTCTATAAAATTGGCCGATAACGCAAAACCCATACTGTTAACAGAAAAATTAAAATGTTACCTACTAATAATCCTTAAATAAGTGCACTTTGTATAAAACAAGACGTAATTGACGTTTCCTTGTCTATAAGTATCATAAAATGAAGATTTCGAGAAGTTGATTTACATGACAGGAAATCGGCCAAAAAGCCCTTTATTTCAAAGAAAAATCGTGACCTGGACAAGAGTCTTATTTTCCAACGATAGCCGACTTAAGGAGGTCCGTTCGCTACCACGTGAGCAGAAGAAGTGTAGTGCCCAATTTCTGACAAATTAAATTAAAATACTAATAAAAAATACTATAATTTAAAAATAAATAGTTTACAGGGCATTTATTATTGAAATAGAAAATTTATAAAAATAATTAAATACGGAATTTCATTCGACTCTTTTAAATCAGCTGTTCGTAACTAGTGCGTGATTTGGCAACGTTATGTTTTCACTATTTATTTGCGAGCCGAGATAGCATAACCTTACTCTAAGTTTACAAAATAGTAAAATGTTTACTTATGATTTCGAATGTCTCATAGCAAAGATGCTGGTAAATTTGTAAGGCTCAAATGTGAAAAATTGCGTGGAAATATAGTTAATGCAGGAAAAGGTAAATGAAAAGAAAATTTCAGTCCACAAGATGGGTATGTTCATATCAATAACAGTCTTCGATCATATCCTAGATTTAAACAACAATAGATTTGTTTGAAGGCTGTTTATGGTCGGTGGGGGAGACTTTTTTGATGTTTGACAGGCATAAACATGTTTACTTATCTTTTCTTTCAGTTTAATTGCTTGTCGTAATTTTTTTTGGTGTTTTTAAGTGTTAGAAATTACTATAAATGAGAGGATCTAAAAACCTATTTTTATTGGTAAATATTGTTAGATATTGTTTACATATTGAAAATAACAATAATAATAATTTAGGCAACCATATATTCATACTTTATGTATTCAGAATTGACATACCGATTATCATATGATATTCGTTTAAATAATGTAATTAGAAAAGGATAGCATAAAATCGGTATGTCTGTACCAAGAAATTAAATATGTACTGTTTATCAACACTTTTTCAAATATAAATAAAAATATTATTACGTTATTCAAAGTTCAAACAACCGGGCCCTAGTTCTGACGTTATGCTAATTCTACAGGGGTATGTTCGAAGATGACAATGATAGAAATAAAATGTCCATTGTGCGTTCCAAAGTAAACAGGACTTTTTAAAAATAGCGCGTTCTTAGGGCGCCTCGTATTGATTGCTGCCTAAAGTTGGAAGCTGACATTTTTTCAAAATTTCATAACCAATGGACGATTAGAAGCCGAATTGCTTTGTAAGTGACAGTGTGTTTGGTGCATCGGTACAAAAATAGATATTGAACAAAAATTCAATATTAAGTCCTGTTTTAAACTTAAAAAGCTTCAGTTGATGAAAGAAGTATATGTTAATGAGTGTTTTTCCCGTAGTAGAGCCCACGAGGGGTATACGCGCTTTAAAGATGGCCCTGAAGGCCTAAATGATTACCAATATGTTGGTCAATCGAAATTTGGGAAAATAGGAAATATCATCAAAACTATGAGTAAATTCTTCAAAGATTGCCCAAATTCTTCATTAAAATTAATGAAAGTGGAATTGAATATGTCCAAAACACCAATTTTTCACATTTTGACCGAACATTCAAGCCTCCGAAAAGTCTGTTCACGCTGTGTTCTGCACAAATTGACTGATTACCAACAATTACTGAGGACACATTTGAAGGACATCATCAAGAACTCAAAAAGGGGCCCAAACTTTTTGTAAAACATTGTGACTGGTGATTAAACGTAGTGTTTTTACTACGATCCAGAAACCAAATGCAGCATGGAAGCATCCTGATGAGTCTAATCCGAAAAAAGCGTATTCGTCATATTCGGCCAAAATATGGCGAAGGAAGTTGGCGTTTATTGCATAACAATGCCCATCTTATCGGTCGACACTGTGACCCATTTTTTGACTAAAAATCGCATTTTTACCATCAACCATTCACCGTATTTGCCTGATCTAGCATCGTGTAATTTCTACCTATTCTGAAAATTGCATTTGCCGGTGAAACGAAAGCGTTATGCTGACATGGAAGCCATCTAAAAGACCTGCACCGACATTTTTAAAGACATCCCTATCGTCGACCTAAAAAACTGGTTCGACATGCTTCTTGAGCATATAAATCCCTGTATAGAGTTTCAAGGGAAGTATTTTGAATGAAATAAAAAAGTTTTGTTAAGGTAATAAGTCTATGTTCTGTTTATTTTAGAACGCACTGTGTATTACCAATGATTTGTGGTGTAAAAATTTTGTTTTACCGACATCTCTAAACCATGTTGTTAAAGACGAAATTTTTGGATTAGTAAGCATTCTTCATGTAAAATGCATAAAATAAATTTAGTTCGTACAGGTAGTTATGAAGACGATAATACACGTCATAAACGTTACGACATTAATTTCAGGTTAGCTTTTAGTAAATATTAACTTGATGAGCGATAGTGTACATAAACCAAGAGTGAACTATTTAAAGCAAATAAATTTTACATCTCCATTCCGAATTTTGCTTTTCTTTTTAATTTTTGACTGAATTCATTTAACACATTTTTCTCTGCAGATAAGAATATATCGTTATTCAAAATACTCCAAAGGTGAAGAATAAAAAGCTAACCATTTTCTCTTCCGCATAATTAATTTTAATTTGCCTTAGATTGCTCAAAACTTCTTTTCTTCATTACCCGTTTTTATCAGAATAAATCTCCTTTCTTTTTAATTGTGTAATTCGTTTAGCTTGTCCACTAAGGGTAATTCCGTTTTCTTCTAATAAAATTGAGTAAGTCGATAAAGAAAACTTTTTTACCCACCGTTCGTTCTGCGTCACACTCGTTTTACTTTCGTGTCAAACTTTCCCATAAAGTTGCTTGAAACGCACGCTTGACCGGGGGGATTTTTTACACTGATTTCGATCTTGAATAGATAACGGTTTAATGCAGACGAAGGGTGACTTTTAATATATTAATTTTTAGCTGATAATCGTTGGTTGACAAAATTATTTTTTAATTTACTCATAATGTTCGTGACAACGTTCCTGTCAAAAGTATTTTTTAAATTATTAACAAATGTATTACCAAAATGGCTAGTAGAATATCTTTGGCTAATCGCTGGAAAAAGTTTATTGATTTGTCTTTTAAAATCGTTCACTGGGTACGCAGAATGAAACACAACACCTTTCACTGATACTTCTAATATTTATTATAACTACTTCTTAACACAACTGTCTTATTAGTACTTCTTTAATATCTCCACTATTCAAATACCACTATACAACTATTATCCTATCGCTATTTATATACCTATAGAATTTCCTTTATAAATACAGAACATAAAAGTTGAAAACCTAACCTGAAAATAATTTCAAAATTTATGAGTTATGGAGAAAAATTTTAGAGAAGAAAAGAAGTAAATGTGTGAAATGAAATTGCGTCAGAAAATTTTCAGAGATCAGCGAGAAGAAAATTTCGAGTGCGTCTGCCATATGGAAATGGGCTGCTGATAATATATTTTTCTTTTGGAAATGACTGGATAACGCAAGGGGTAGATATTGTATGTGTCTTAAGTATGTATTTGAGGAGAGAGTTGTATACTTAAAAGATAATTAGATTTAGAAGTATACATCTCAATTGGGCAATTAACAGTAATGACATCTTTAAGTATACTTCAGATGTGTATAAATGTAAGGCATTGCTATATTATTGTCTTACAACTTTCAGTGCTAGCTATTAAAAATTTCTATTTTTACTCCAAAACTTAGCGAATTTACAACTTATAGGCGAATTAAGCAAAGGAAAAGTGGAACTGTGTGCTAGCCTGAACCGTACCCTAGAAGAAAAAAATTGTACGAATGCTTCAAAAACATACTAAGAAGACACGTTCATGAATTAGAAAGTTTTTAGTTAGAAAATAATAAGCAAGTCTCGATAAAGTTTTGAAAGTTATGAAACAAGACCAGAATATGCCTGGCATGCGAAAAGCCAATCTGTAGAAAGTGCTGACAAAAATGAATTTCTCGTAGGGAAAGTGAAAATAGAGGTGAGATATAGAGGAAATACTTTTAGAGAAAACGGTATTTGCGGGAAATTAGAAAATACCACAGGGAAGGCATCTGGATGTAATCTGTCTCAGTACAGGACACATAGTATAAGAAATGTATGAAGATAAGAATATAGCAATTTTTCGTGAAGCATTCTTAGAAAGGTTATCGACAGATTTAAAACCCTTATCCGCTCAGGGCCACAAACTCATTACAACTTATATTGGAGGGAATTTATAGGAGTTTTGCAGCAAATCTACCAAAGATTAACATGAATAAATGACGCCGGATATCTTTCAAAGATATTTTTATCAGATGATTCAACTGATTCCGGAGAGGTCAGTTGTAGATTTGGATAACGCCAGTTATCATTCTAGACTGGTGGAAAAGTTGCCAATAACATAGTTGAAAAAGCGATATTACAGATTGATTATCAAAAAAACATATTTCGTTTATGAACGGTTTATTAAAGAAGGAACTTGTAAAAATTGCAAATGAGAAAGATAGACAATTTAAGAAACATCTGATAGACGAATGGGCTGAAGAACATGGAAATGTTGTGCTTCGAACACATTAATTAAAATCCATTAAACTTATATGGGCACAACTCATTCGTAACTCGGGATAACCCAAAATATAAACTATAAGGAATATGTTAATTTCTTAATACATTAAAAAAAATTATCACCGAGGACTGGTGAAACGGCATTAACTATGTTATTAAAGAAAAACTTAATTGAAGTTCGCATTGATGCAGCCACACTCACCGCGACAATCATCGCCAAACAAACTGGTTAAATTTCGCTTTTTTACTTTGAAATATTAAAGATAATTAGAAAATAACACTCCTGAAAAAGTAAGTTCTTTTTTAGCAACCTGAAAACCGCCATATTGAACCGTGAACAGATTACTGACGATCTACGTATAAGCTAATTTCGAGATTAATTAAGTAATATTTCGAAAATAAGAAAAATTACCTGTTATTTATTTCGGAATATAATGATATAAGGAAAATATGATAATAAAAAAAATTTCAGCCAATTTGACAGCATGAGGCATTGTAATATTGGCCAGTGAACGGGAAAACTCGTGTAAAGGCTGATTTCCAAGATTTATTAATAGATCTTGTAAAAGTACAACAAAAAGGTATCTTTTTTATTTATAAATATAGGAGATAATATATAAATAAAATCACTTAAAAAGTTTGATTTATTTCTAATATCCCGGCACCACAGTTATGTTAAACCCCACATAAGCTGATTTCGGGATTCATTATTAAATATTTGGAAAATAAGAAAAAATTAACTACATTTCATTTCGGAATATAAAGAAAATAATCAAATCTTAAATATTTTTTTTTTTTACCGTTTATTGGTTTACACCGTCCAGATGCTAGAAATCTCTTTTGGTGCCGGGCTTCGAAGAAGGGTTCGAACCGACAAAGATCAGTTAGTTCGTTGCAAGCTCGTCATGCGCTCGACTCGCCATATTTATACGCACCTTAATAAAGATCGGAATATGTGTATACGTGGGCGTATCAATAAGCTTCTCCTAGTCGTTCGTAACAATATTTTCAATCATTAACTTTAATGTTGTTTCATGTGTAGTCTAGAGGCTTTTCAAATTATTTTGTATAGCGATAAAGTAGAGAACCTCCTCCTTTTTTGAAGTCAATTGTAAATGAAAAGGTACGAGTAAATACTTGTTTTTTTATCTTCATTATGTGAAATGGATAGCTTGAGATATAAAACCGAAGTTGCTACATATTTGGATTAAAAAGCATAAAGTAACAAAATATTTCCTCACTTAAATCTAAGCCAAGATTTAAAATCTTGATCGCCTATTATGGAGGGGAAAAAACGAAATAAAGTAACCAAAGCGTCATCTTAAGTAGCTAGCTGTAGGGGCCTTGTTGTGGCTTCAGTCGGTAAATAATCCGATATATCGAGATTTCTTTCGCTGATACACGCAAATCGTCTCGGTTTCTTTTAGGGGAGATTACTTGGTGGTTTTCGTGGTGAAAATCACTTATCAGATTACTTAATTAGGATTGAAAAATGTTAAAAAATATATTGTGTTGTATAGAATTTGTTGATGGAATTTTTGTTATTGTTGTTTACATAAAAGATGTATTTACGCGCTTCAAGAAAATTTGAACTATATAAAGTCTGCAAATGAGAAACTTTATCAATAACTTTTGATCTATATATATATATATATATATATATATATATATATATATATATATATATATATATATATATGGCGTTTCAACGACGTCCACGTGTTTTAAAAATTATTTTCTGAATTAATTAAATTAGTTTTGCCTTTTAAAACAATCTTTTCATGTTATGTGATCTTATTGTTAAGTGATAATGACTGTATATGTTGAACAAGACCGGCATTTTATACATACTCACTTTGAAGTCGTGAGGAAGGAAATAAAATTTCTCGAAAGCTAGACTAACAAAAAAGAGTTTTCTTTTCTGGTCAACCATCCTTTTGACTGCAGCTACATAAAAGTGCCTTAAACCTTTCGGTTTAGCCACATTTACACCAGCCTAATTTAAAGGAAAATATTAAGTATTCGATCCTATTAATAAATCAAAAATTGAATATCCTCTTAAATATAAAATTAAATGCCTGCCTTCTTTCGGTTTTTTTGGTCCATTGTTAAAAATATAAAAAATAAAACACACTCGCATTCCATGTATCCTAAGTACCTAAATAGACGATAGAAAAATTTAATTTTGTTATTAATAAATCAGCAAAATGTCGAGGTGTGTACTGGCTAAATTAAATACTCTTAGAAATTTGACTAGTTTTTTAAAGTGTTTGTTTTTTAAAATTGTAAATATGTGTGTATAAATGTTTTTAATTATATAAAAAAATATTTTTAGGAGGATCAACAAATAATTAAAAAAAAACAAAAATTTTTTGAAGAGGCCTTCAATAAAGAACGAAACGTCAAATTGTTTTTTATTTTTTTTTTAAATAAAGAACCGAAACCCTAAACTCAAGAAAAAACAAAATAAAAAGAAAATGATATAATGTATGGTTCAAGAATCTGGAAAATATAATATATATATATATATATATATATATATATATATATATATATATATATATATATATATATATATATATATATATATATATATATATATATATATATATATGTATGTATGTATGTATGTAGTATGGGGCATTTTTGTGTACTGCTCAAAATTCGTTCTACGTTCTACAATAGTTCAAAACAAGATCTTGAGCTCTACTTTTCAAATATGAATGGCAAAATTAATTTTACGCGGTTGAAACCACGAGATTGATTTTTTTTGGAAATATGACTATAAAATCATTTAAATAGGTTCGATTGAAGTCTATAAGGGCTCAAATTAAAGGTTTTGAACTCTACTTCAGGAATGTGTATGGCAAAGTTGATTTTATCCTATTGCAGATATAATAACTATCGAGACTATGTGACTGATTTTTTTTGCGAAATTATAAATATAAAATTACTCGAATAGTTTCTATTGACGTCTATAAGGGCTCAAATTAAAGGTCTTAAACTTTGCTTTCCAAACATCTGTGGTAAAATTGATTTTACGTTATGGCGGATTCAGTATAGTAGCTGAAACCACTTTTTGTTCATTTTTTTAAGGAATACCTCCAATATAAAATTTGTTTCTTTACAACAAAAGTTCTTTTGAAAATTTTGGATTAAAATTGTATTTTTAATGCCAAATAGTTGGCAAACTCATATCGCATATTTTGAGACATAATTTACATCTGTTTGTAATTTTTAAGAGCTCACAAATGTGGCAGTTGAAAACTTTTTGATTAATAAATTTGTCTTATGCACTAGAAAAGCATGGCATTTCATAATCTGGGGAACAAAGTAGTTCTGGTTAAAGAAAAGAAACGGGTCGTCTTTTTATTATCCACTATATTAAAAGGTAGTTATAGCATCCTTCTGTCCACTCGGCGCAATTTACTGGTGTACGCTATCTAGCGGGCGCTGTATGTACTACCGAATAGAAAAGACTTATTAACTTTGTGCCTGTTAATAAAAAATATCCTAATATTTACTACTAAACATTGCATAACCTTAATTTGGGCCCAAGATTAACGACTGTTACTTTGGGCCTACTACTGTAGTTCCAACGTTTGTCATAGAGAATTTTTTGACCTATATTAATTTTACCACCGTATTTTGGACGCCATATTTTTCATTCGAACATTTAGTCCTTTCGTTCAAGGGCCTGCAATGTACGCTCGGTATTTATATTTATATCTATAGTCCATATGAGACCTACAATTTGGGACCAATATTTTGGAACTTGTAATTTCGCACCAATGTTTTAGGACTTTCAATTTGAATACCTTTAAAAGCTTAATCGAATGTAATCTGAAAGTATTACATCCAAATATCTGAAAATATGTAACGTCATGTTTTGTTCACCGTTCATTTGAGCCCTTATAGACCCCAGTCGGATATATTCAAGTGATTTTATAGTAATTTTTTTTAGCAAAAAAAAAACTGAAAACAACCTGATTTCAGCAGCCATATCGAATCTGCTATATACACAAAATCAATTTTGCCACCCATATTTGGTAAGAAGAGCTCAAGACTTTTAATTTGAGCTGTTGTAGAATTCTTTTATTTCAAACTAGTTTCGAACAGCCCTGTCCACTGAATAACTTGTTGAGCCTTGAAATTTTGGGTATGTGCAGAATTCTATAGACAGTAATAAAAATAGGTCATGGAGCATAAGGATCAACCCTCTTCTCGTTTTTTTATTTGAGATGCTTGAAATATTAGTTATCAATCCCCCATCTTTACTGGTTCTAAGTGACATTAACCAAGGATGGAACTTGACTTAAAAATGAATGAATGTAATTGTACAAAGTCATACCACAAATTTGCCACTTTTATTACTTTTTTTGCTCACAATAAAATTGTTTTCCCTTAATAAGTTTTGATGAAAAAAAATAAGGTAATGCCCTGTATTTTTCAACTGAAAATTCATAGAGAAAAAAATCCACTTTCTTAACGGATTGATTACCTTTTTTATTTTGTTTTTGTATGACACTCTGTGTTGTAGAAGAATTAGTCAACAAAAAGATTTTTACCGTAACAAATATATTTAGAACCCACGAGCGAATTATTTCTACATCTACATTAAATTCTTAAAAATATGCCACCTTCTTCCTGTATCAAAATTTTCAAGACAAATTAAATATTTCTGGCTTGCTTAAATTTATATTGAAATTATAACTGATTTATAATGCTTTTTTTCAGCCCACACACCAACAATGAGGTGTCTATTATAGTAAAACCACAAAAATGTAAGTCATTAAAATCAGTGACTCAAATACAAAAAATCATAATTCTAAGAATTCTGTAATTCGAAATATCGCCGTAAAATAAAAATTTAAACAGGCGAACTATTTACGTGTGAATAAAGTAAACATCATTACAAAATTCTCCAAACTCTCAATAATTCGAACACAATTAATTTATTGTATTTCCAAGTTTCTTAGCTTTTTATTTGTACCAAAGCCTCAAAATAAATAAAAAAACAGACCCATATGTTGGTCAAACATTTTTACTGTTGGAACCCGAACCCTCATATAGGTAGTTAAAATTTACAATTCTGTCCTTCCGAGAATTTAACGCTTTTGAAACTAAGGGAGAGTGGTTGAATGTCAATCAGTATGAGGTCTGACTTTTTTTAGAACCAGAAAACAGTATTTACAAAGCCCAAGTTTTATTTATTATTTCCTAAGCATAAAAAAGTCTTTGGGAAATAAATTAAATAAATACTGCAAATCGTAAAGGAAGTGGGATCCTAAATTTTCATTACTTTTTAAAATATTTATTTGATGTTCATAATTTTCTAAGAACAATTTTTGCTAGTTTATAAAACTGTTATCAAAGTGGAAAATAATATAGCGATTCTCAAAATATACTCTATTTTATTTGTAGATAACTTCTTTAAATAAAAAATATTAAGAGCCTATTGGACCATCCGATATTCAGTTCTCATGACTGAGTTAGGAATAGAATTAAATATGGTGCAATTAGGCACCTAATTAGGATGGTCGTTTTTCTTACTCAGTACGTGTCTTAATAAGGAAATGTTTAGTATGGGATACTTAGAGCTATTATAGATAGAACAAGGTCCCATTTAAGTGAAAGTATTGTGCCGTTAGATAGAGTCAGAAAAAATAGAAGACTTTTTTCTGTTTCTCTTTAATACCGCATGAATAGGACATAGCTTTCTTTCCATCAGTTAACGGTGCAGATAAAACGCTGATTATCTTAACGAGATAATATGGACGATTAAACAACTGGAAATGCTGTAATCATGAATATTTTGAATTAATATGTATTGTCGCATTTAACAAAGCCCCTGGTGTTAAGGACCTATAACGAAGCAATTTGATTTTTGACCACCATCAAAATGATAGGATGCTTCGTCCCGATATCGGTGGTGGACTCATCAGTGGGATCCACCGATATCTTTCCCAGACATCCTTATTGCACTTTGCACAAACTTGGACTTCTATTTAAGTCAAGTTTTGCCGGAAAGTGGTGGTAAGATGTTAGTTCTACAATATGCCCCCCCCCCCCTACGGCATTTGCTTTCCGACTTTGACTGTCATAGAAAGTCCAAGCCGTAAGAAAGCACAGGCCTGATAAGGGAAATGTGGAACATACATCCTAAGTGGTCTTTCCAAGTTCGGGTCAGGCTTAATCAAAGCTAACGGCGGTTTAGACCCTTGTCTGCCGCAGTCCCTGCTCAGACGCCATATCGCATTTAGCAATGCCCCCGGTGTTAAGGACATATAACTAAGTGATCTGATTTTTAACCACCGTCAAAATGATAGGATGTTTCGTCCCGATATCGGTGGTGGACTCATCAGTGGGATCGACCGATATCTTTCCCAGACATCCTTATTGCACTTTTCACAAACTTGGACTCCTATTTAAGTCAAGTTTTGCCGGAAAGTGGTGGTAAGATGTTAGTTCTACAATAGTATCTAAGTATACTGACAAAACCACCTAAAATATGATTAAATCCAAATTATTGGGGTCTGTAATAAGTTCCAAACGTTATTACAGACTTCTGTTTTCAATGTAAGTTACTATCAAAAAGGTGTAGATCCCGAAAAAAGAACATTAACACTGAATTACACGAACTTTGCCAAGAACATAAACTTAGTCAGGAAATTGCAGCTAATGAGATCTGGATGACGCTGAAAACAAACATTCCAGCAACTGGTGAAATTGTTCTTGGTCGACCAAAACAAGAAAAACCAAACCTTCCATGACAGATGAAATATTGAACTTGAGGACTGAACCGTTGGCTTGATAAAAACCAGCATGATAGATTTAATGAGCTAAATCCCAGGAACAAATAGAACAACTCCATGTCCGTCAATAAGAAATAGACAAGGAAGACCGATGTTATATACCGATGAATTAAAGGAAACTCGGAAGAACTAGGACGATACAAAGTTCAGGGATCAACATACAAATACTCCACGAGTAACATTGGAAATATGAGTGGTCCAAAAATTCTTGAGTCTAAAATCGGATACGCAATAAAATAGTAAAATTGTAAAAGTCCACTATATATATATATATATATATATATATATATATATATATATATATATATATATATATATATATATATATATGCAGAAGTTTTAAAGCAAGTTGATATATGATTCTGGGCAAATTCCAGTGGATAGGTTCAAGCCTACGTTTGTGCCATTCCACAGAAAACAAACCCCAAAAACTGCTGAGAATACAGACTCATAAGCTTAATGAGCCATGCGCTTAAAAAGTTCCTTCGGGTAATTCATTCAAGGATATACAAAAAGTGTGAAGATATGAGTGGCGATACACAGTTCGGCTTTATCAAGGGACTTGGCACTAGAGCAGCTCACTTTTCAGTGAAATTACTTGTGCAAAAATGATGTGACGAACGGCAAGATATTTTCACTTGCTTTACTGACTACCAGAAAGCTTTTGACAACGTCAAGAACGATGATCAAGATATTAGAATAATAAAAGAACTATATTGGCAGCAGCTAGCTGATATCCGTATTAATGGTGATCTGCAAAAAGAGCCCTTCGGCACACTGAAAGGAGACCAACAGGAATGTCAGATATTTCAGTTAGGATTAGAAAATGAAGCAGGAAGTATCAAAATCAATGACATCCCTCGATACGCCATAACAAAGCTAATAATATACAGGAAAATATTGAAGGCAGCAGAGATCAGGTTGAAAACAGCACTCCTGGCTACGCAATAAAGGGTACTGGTGTGGTATATCAGACACCGCAACCATATTTAGACAGGATGAGGAGGGCACTCCAGTTATAGTGTAACCATGAAATGGACAAATGATCGTCGACGTGTGGCATGGTAATAGTCACGGTGGCTGAGTAGATAAGGCTTTTTCTGTATATGTAACTTTTCCTGAAGAGAAATGAAGACTTCACCGAATTTTCCGAATTTGTTAAGAAATATATTTTAATATAATTCTTACTTTACTGCATGCAATCTAATACGTTATCTATATCTATATGCAAGCGACGTAAGATGAGGAATCGTTGTCGAAACGCTCGAAAATGGCAAATAAAGAAAAGGTAATTTTATCATGTGTTGGATATTTATGAAGATATGCCTTACTCGGTATAAAGATTAATTAAATAAAAATATTAGATTCGATGGTGATATGGTGCCGTTTGCTCAGCACAAAACTTCTTTTTACATGCTTAGAAAGCGCGGGTGTTTTCTAAGTATCTAATCAGAATTCTCTTAAGGTCTACAATCACTCTCTGACTGATTTAGGATCCTCATTCAGGACAGTGTAATGAGCGACCTCGAAATACTTTCGTTTCTTAATTCCTGGTTAAGAATACTAAAAATATCTTGTACTCTAAAGGAAGGATCCACAAAATAAAAAATTTCAGTTTTTTTTTACCCTTCTTCATATATAACTGCTTTTAGAAATTTTTATGATAAAACACACCTTCATTTTTGTTATTTAAATTTACAGAGATATTACGGGCAATTATTGTTATTCTTTAAATTTTTGTGTGAATAAACGTGGGAGATTAGTCAGAATTGTCGCTTTAATGTAGTAATCGAAACAAAATTACCTAAAATCACGCATGGATATATCACCCTTTCAACTTTTCGTATTTATTAATTTCCTTTATAATGAATTATTTATTATTCACAAATTAAATTTTTTCGTTTGTAATTTTTTTGAGCGTGGACAAAGAATATGTTTTTAATATATTATAACCCTTTTTTTCTTTGAATATATCAGTTTATTTCCCTTAAAACCGAAACCAGCCCTTATAAAGCTTGTTCAAAGTTACTACCTCTTTTGTACAATCCAAAACCCTTAGGTATTTTTCGTATTTTAACACAATATATTTTGATACCTTTCTTTGTATATTCAGGAACCTTATTGGGTAATAAATACCTAAAAGAGAACTTACGTCCTAGTACGCTTCTGAGTTGCTATAGAAACTATAGAGTGTAAATTAAGTATGCAGTCTAATAGATCGTAACTTATCTCATGCATGTAATGTACAGGTTTCGTACATAAACAAATTTAATCAACCATTATTTTCCATACTTATTAATAAGAAATTAACATGTAATAAAATAAAATACATGTTTTTGGATAGAATATTTTAAGGAGATCCATTCGCTACCGGGTGTGCCATAATGAAGTGTAGTACCCAATATAATTTAATTTAAAAATAAATAGTTTGTAAGGCATTTATCCTTGAAACAGAAAATATTTAAAAAAATAATTAAATACGGACCCTCATTCGACTCATTTAAATCAGCTGGTCTCAAATAGGGTGTGATTTGGCAACGTTGTGTTTTTACTGTTCATATTTATTTCCTAGTCGGTCTAATCTTGCTCAGTTATAATAAATAAGTTTACAAATAGTAAAACTTTTACTCATAAAATTCTTATGTATTATGGCAAAGATGCTAGTAAATTTGTAAATTTAAAACTTAGACAATGGCGTCAGAATGTACTGAATGCAAAAAAAAAATAAATTAGAAGAAAATTTCACTCCAGAAGATGTATGTTCACATCAATAACCGAATGATATTATAATTTAAAAGAAAATGCCCAGATCATGATTTCTCATAAGACATGTACAAATTTTTACAATTTTGAAATTGAATTCTCAAAAATTTACATTGTAAGATTAATTACAGTTCTGCAATAGTATAGATTACGATTCAAACTATTATAAATAAATCGATTTTCATTATGATCTTTTATTTTTTTCTTAACAAGGTCAGTGATTAGACCTTCTTTAAGGTAGTTTACTCGTGAAACGGCTTTTCTTAGGAATGTGATCGAATTTGAATATATAGTTTACAAAAGTGTCTTTTATTTAATTAAAAAAAAAACGAAATGTTTTAATCGTCTGTGAGACTAAATATTAACAATAAAATATGCATAATTAACATGCTGGAGGTCACTATATATAACAAAATGCCAATACATTTCGGAATATCTCAAAAACGGTTTTTACCATATTTTCTTAAAAACTAATGCAACGTAGATCCAAAAATTATGAATTTTTTTGAAAAAACCTGGAATTTCTTGAGCGTTTTGTTTAAAAAATACAGTTTTTTTTTACATAAAAATGATTTGAAAACATCTGACGCGTAGTGGGGTACAGTGATCACAACTTGGCAATGCGCAATATTTCAAACCTAAGTTAGGTTAGTTCTTCAGCATGTGACATTTTTAAATATATTTCTCGATATATTTATTTATTTTCTCAATGTGTTGGGATATCAACATAGCAAACTGTATAGGTGTGAGACTCATACTATATCAACACATATAGGTAATGTTATGTACTAAAAATATCAAAAAGAAAAAAGGAAACTTTTCTGGCTGTGGCTCTTCGCATGTCTTGACTAATCCCGAGAACTACTGAATTTTGATCGGGTTTTACACGGATGCTAGGTCATTTTCCGATGATTTTGTTACAAAATATCGATCAGTCGCTCTGCAATTATTTGATCGACTCTAGTAATTTCGTATAAACCACTAGTAAATGGTAGCTTTTTTTTTACTTGCTGTATTGTATTTTGCCATAATAATTTAAAAAGAAATAAATTTATAAATTGTAAGTCCGTAGGAACAAAATTGTGTGTAATATGAAAAAGAAGTTTATTCTGGACCAGTTAGACCATCCACCTCAAGTGGATAGTTTTATGGTTGCTCTTTATTTTTGAAAAGTCGTTACTATGGGGCTGCAAATGCAAACATAGATTAATATACTCTCCAGAAGAAAAATTTATGATAGCAATATATAATGGTTATATAATTGATTATTAAGTGACAATATCCAAGGACACCTATGTGTATATATATATATATATATATATATATATATATATATATATATATACATACATACATACATACATACATACATACATACATACATACATACATACATACATATATACATATATATGTATAGTCTTATAACAGAATCATTTTTAAAAAACTCTTATGCGATTTCGTTCCATTTAGAACAATAAAAAATAGTTTTTAAGTAGATAACATACTGAAAACAACTAGTCACGTCTGATATATAGATAATATTAAAATTAAACATATTTGGCAACTATTTTCTCGAAAATAATGTACTACAAATCCGAAATCTATAAACACATTTCCTAATTTAAGTTTATTATCCCAACTAATATTTAATCCCAGATAACAAAACCTACACAGATAAACAAGGTATCTTATCTTGTAACGCGTTTATTTATTAACCCGTAATAATGCAATATTACTTTTGGAATAATTTGATGGTTATCAAAACCGCTAAGAGTATTTAACTTTTTTTTAATCTAATATATAATATTGTTACTAGGTTTCGTTAAATCTTATATAATAATGTATGCGTTTCCAAGCACCGCACATAGTGTGTTGTAAATAGCAAGACTAACAGTTTCAATCTTAACAGTCCTATATAGATGGTGTCCACGAAGAAAATTACATCTTTAAAATGTGCAGCGAATTATTTTCACCATATTTTAAGAATTATAATTTTCGATGCACTTTTATAAGTGTCATTTTTTCCGCCTTATTTTCAAGTTTATTTTTCGTCGTATGTTCGCGTAATTTTTTTTTGCGGCATTTTTGGAATTGTTATAATTTTCAGTGCACTTCAAGAAGCGTAAATATTTTCTTCGAAATTACAAAAATGTAATTTTTTACACCATAGTTCACCGCATACTGATTAGCTATTATTATTTTCGTAGACATCATCTATATGTTTTTTCAATTTACGTAAGTTAAAAACTACCATCCTATGAACCTAGTTTACATACAACTAAATTAGAATAGAAGATTATCTCTTATCAGTGGATTTGGCGCAATATACTAAAATATTTAAAATTTAATCGCTATGATTTGATTTATTGTTTATCATAAAAATTAAATTACAATATTGTTATTCACATTTTTTATATACTCAATTTTTTTTACAGTTGCGTCAAACATAACTAAATGGACGACATTGACACAAATTAATTTACCGACTTTGTTTTATTTTTCACACTGACCGCTGTTCTACGAGGAGTTATTATTTAAATTAATATGACACTATACCAGATTAAAAAAAACGAAATGTGATATTTTTAACCACTGATAAAGTATGAATATAATTATTCAATTCAATCCATTCTTAACTTCAGTATCACTGTCAACTTGGTGAAATAGTATGGTATACTATTCTGATGGTTCTAAAATTGTCAAGGAAACATGATGTTATGTCTAGATTCAACATTACATGAAGAAATATCCCACTATTAACTCTAACTAGAATCATAATAATTTAACTCTTGCATCAGAGTCGAGTTGCCCACAGAAAACAGATTTTTTTTTCCTTGAAAATGCATATAAACACCCGGAAATGTACCGACTGGAAGTCATTTGTAGACTGTGTAAACTGAACATAGAAACAGCTTGTTACTAATCCTAAGAAAGCTGGCAGTTCGATGAGTCTAATGAGTTAGCTGCTGTAGAAAGCAATAATAACAAACCTTTTTACGTGAACCAAATTACAACAGGAGGTATTGTCAAGACTCTGATCCTCTACTTAACTAGGATTAAAATTAATTAAATTCAATACACTTGTACTGTTCTTCTGGATATGAAGGGGTTATATGAGATGTGTTTAAAGCTCAATATACACTGAGACTCTTTTTGCTCGTCATTGTCTGCATTGCTAGGAACAATTTGATCTAGGGGTCCCCAGGTATAAAACTATTAACTGGTGTCAAAAAGGAAAACGATAGAAGTTGAAACACTTTACTAAGCTTACGACTTTAGTTACGCATTATGTACTTTCATTCATACGAAAATCCTAACTCTCCTTATAGGAAGCCGGGATGGATCATACTATATTTACCCTGTAGTAAAAAGTAGGTCAAAGACAGTATGTACCTAACTGAAAAAACTGACTTCATTTTGTAAAACACCCTATATTTATCAGTCATTTATCTTATTAAAGATAATTAATAGAATTGAATTACGCGTAATGCGAACGAATGTAGACATTAGGTTTTATTTTTAGCCATTGACGGATCCTAATCTATTTCTACCATTTAGAGAACTGTAAAAGCAATTTGTAGCACTCCATATAGGGTTAAACTAAATTTTAAACTAGCAAAACATATCCTAAATAGTTTCTTCGCAGTGATTTGACACGGTTCTTTTAATCTCTCGAGGAACATAAAGTATAGCATTAAACCATTTAACAACTAGTTATCTGGTAACGATAATTATTTGTGTCTATATCACTTGCTTTAACCTTTTTTCGATGCATTAAAGTTAATTTTATGTCGTTGATACCAAAATTTTAAAAATAAAAAAAGTTAATCGGTTATTTATGAAATACAGGCTTAATAATACACATTTATTATTTTAAAAAATAAAATGTTTCTCCTTGAAACATAGTATGCTAGAACCAAAACAAGTGTACACGTATTTTGCCGTTTTGCGAAAATATCATTTTCAAGGAAATTATTGAGAATTTCAGTTGAGCTTAGAACTTCTACACTGACGAAAAATAGAAATTATTTTTATTCAAAATTATATATTTTTATGAACAATCGACGTAATTCAGTTTTCTCTTTTCGCTAGGGTCACATGAGTCATAAATATATACCTATAAAATATACTCGATTGAAAGTCTAGAATTTCACTAGATACATGACTAACAATGATGACTAATCGATATAATATTTATATAAGGATACGTCCGAACTCAGACAGTCCTTCATTACAATATGTCCAAAATTATCGCATATTGATAAATAATGTATGCACGTTATTATTGGTTTAAAATTTGTAGTTGATAAATTTTTCACGACAACGAAAAAAAATTGTTTGAAATAAAAGAAATTTTTTATCAATTTTATCGTAGTTTAGATATTGTTATACAACTTATTTTAATAAAACTCTAATAATAATTTTGTGGGAGCAGGTAGACATAGCGAAAGTCATGGGCGTAAAGCAACCCGATGTTTCAAGGATTTTTACGAAGTTTAGGAAAACAAATGATACAAAAAATTCTCCGGGCAAGGAAAAAAACGCAAAACAATACTAGCTCAAAGTCGGCTGGTATCACTAATATTTGTAAGTAAGGCCCAAAGTCCATTCATTTACATTGTAGGAGGCCTTTACGTGTTTATAACTTATCAGTGGACCAAAAATAATTATTCGTGGTCAAAATTGGGATAACGCCATGTTTTCAGATTAGAGAAGAATCGCCTTGGCGATCGAATCTCGTCATATTAAAGATCTTCAGAAAGAGAGGCTAGATTAACTGCAGCGGAATGGTGAGAGGGGTTCGAACCTCCTAGCTTTTTTTCCTGTGCTAAATCTACTTATTCCGTGGGGCAGTTGGTGATATTGTATTTGTTCGAGACAACGCTTTTCCAGATTGCACATTGCCACTATGCAGTTTTTGTGAAGAAGAAGATCTAACTAGGTTAAAATGGACGCTGAACTTACCAGCTGTGAACGTGATAGAACAAGCTTGAAATATCCTCGAAATTTGTATAAAACTAAGAAATAATCCCCCCTTGAGTTTACAAAAAATAAAAATCACAGTAGAATAGAATTCCGTAGGCCCAATTAAATCACTTAATTGACCGCATGCCGAACCACCTAAAAAGTTCGTGTAAACAACATATGTCATAAAAGGCTGTTTTGTGAAAGACTTGATGTTCAGTTTGACGTGAAAATTGTTATGCGGATATTTTTTTGATTGTAATGTTTTTATTCGTGGCTTAAAAACAATAAATAGAGTTTAATTTTAAAAAAAAAACTTAAGTTTTTAATCCATTAAAACCATACAAGACTTGACTCTTTATGTTTATTTTCGTGAGAAAAAAATATTGTGGAGCTTGCTGTGAAGGCTCTTTCGAGTCAATATTAAAACAACAAAAACTCTTTAAAATGGAAATGTTTATCCTTGTCGCTTTTTATTTTATTGCTTTTAAATTATAATTTTCATTTGATAAACAGCTTATTTAATCGTGCAGTTTTGTTAATGCAAACCAATTTATCTATCTGTGTATATTTATAAAATCAAATTGGCATGATATGTTTTCGACTGCCAAATATAAAATTAATATATACTTTCAGACACGATTATAGCTTGACCAAAAAACAAATAATTTTCCTTACCAGTGATATATCTATGTAGGCTAAAATTTAAGTAAACATAGGAAATATTTATCTTTGTACAAATTGAAGGGGTTTGAAGGTAACGTTCAAAAATTCAGCTAAGGATAAAAAGAGAGTCTAGAATCATTACTTATATGAAAAGAGGGAGGTCCAAGTAATAACTAATACCAAAGGCGTCATATCTTGATATTTTAATCAACTAGCTAGTTGGATTATAGGTTATTAAAATAAAAACTACTTTAAAATAGATTATCGCAAAAAATCGGTTTGTCTACTAGACCCCTAAATACACTAATTTACTGACTTTGAAACTCGCCTAAGTTGACAACAATGGGTTTAAACTCATAAGTGAAATAAGGCAATCAAGTTTAGAACCCTAAAAATATAGTAATAAAGCAAGCGTTTTATTCTATTTCCAAATGCTCACAAATAGATTTTTTTTTTGTTTTCGGGAAACCACTATTCTTCTCAGCAGTTTCTAGGGTTTATAAGTTTTTATCCTTAATTTTGCTCTATGTATATAATATCTATATTTATAATATCCAAATAATATCTATATTTATAATATCCAAATAAAACTGACCAAATAAATCCGGTATAAAAAAATTTTTTTGTCTCTCTGGTTGTAAATTTTTTGTGGTTTAGCACAAATTTGTTAAGTTAAAATTAGGTGACACAAAAACATTCAAGTCAGCTTAAATAAACAGGGGAGTAACTTTTACCTTAAATATTAAAAAGTCTATTCGCTAGCTTCGATAAGTTACGTATAGAGGCGAGTAATGAGGCGAAATGATCGGATCACTTGCACCCCTGACAATGGTCAATCGCCTTGTTAGCTTCGATTGGTTTCCTTAAAATGACCATTGAGTTTTTCGGTTTTCTCCTTGAAAGGAGACAAATATTTGCTCGTTTATACTCGTTCACGAAATAATGGCTTTTTCTGGAAATAATTTTGTCGCTAATCTTTTCACAAATCAGTATTAATGAATTACGATTTGTGAAGCTTAAAATATTTTTCAAGTGAATATTAAACCAAGATAGATAGGGGTAAAGTAAATATAACCAACAAATATGAAAAATGTTTAGTTCGAGATGTTAAGCTAAA
This sequence comes from Diaprepes abbreviatus, assembly GCA_034092305.1. NCBI lineage: Eukaryota > Metazoa > Arthropoda > Insecta > Coleoptera > Curculionidae > Diaprepes > Diaprepes abbreviatus. The sequence continues at coordinate 10,857,495 of JASJET010000129.1, forward strand.
AACTAACCCGTGGTTCATTAAAAAGTGAGAGCGCATCTTCAAATCGGCGCGCGCTTGAAAAATTAGCAATATCTCCGCTTCTAAATGACGTAGAGCTTTCATTCTTTGATTTTTTTACGGTAGCTCAGCGAAAAAATAATATTGGGCACATGTTCAACCTTCTCGGACCCCCCCCTGAAAATTGCATTTTTTTCATTTATTTTTTTTTACTCGTTTCACATGTTTTTTCATTGAAAACGATTACATATCTTATATATATATATATATATATATATATATATATATATATATATATATATATATATATTACAGGGTGTCCAAGATAAGGATCCTAAGCATGGGGATCTCGGAAACAGTTGGAGATACGAGGTCGGTTAAATTAGAGAAAAGTTGCGCAATTTAGTGCTAAATTAAACGCAGTTAAAAAAATTTAAAAATTTCAAACACTTCCGGAGATTTCCGGAAAAAAACGAAATTTGGCAAAATCGTTTTTAATTTTTGCAGGCTTTATTTAAAGATATATCAGAAAATAAAAGGTAGATTCTCATTGCCACTTTTTATTTTTTATAATATGGTCTAAACAAAATTTAAATCCGACGTTTCGTTTCTGAGATACCATCATGAACTTTCATTTTTTATATGGAACAAAAAAAAGTATCCCATGTATTTGATAGCATTTTTTATTACAAATTCAACGATGTATCACCCTTGCATATCGAATACGTAGTTCAAGTACTTTCCATAAGAGCTCCATGAGAGCGAGAGAAAAAGGTATATCAGTTTTATAAAAGCCAATGAACTACACACTTGATATGCAAGTGTGATACACCGTTGAATTTGTAATAAAAAATGCTATCAAATACATGGGATACTTTTTTTTGTTCCATATAAAAAATGAAAGTTCATGATGGTATCTCAGAAACGAAACGTCGGATTTAAATTTTGTTTAGACCAAATTATAAAAAATAAAAAGTGGCAAGAAGAATCTACCTTTTATTTTTTGATATCTCTTTAAATAAAGCCTACAAAAATTAAAAACGATTTTGCCAAAATTCGTTTTTTTCCGGAAATCTCCGGAAGTATTTTGAATTTTTAAAATTTTTAAATTGCGTTTAATTTAGCACTAAATTGCGCAACTTTTCTCTAATTTAACCGACCTCGTATCTCCAACTGTTTCCGAGATCCCCATGGTTAGGATCCTTATCTTGGACACCCTGTATATATATTTACTTTTATGAACAATTATATTCGGCCCCCTCCTACTCCCCAAAAATTATATTTTTCAAGATTTAGCATTTTTTGCTTTTATTACATATGTATGAACTAGAAATAATAATATAGTGCTAAAATTTGAATTTTCTTAGTATTGTATTGAAATAACATTTCTTGACTAATGTTATTGTTATAAAATAAGGTTGTATTAAAAGTTATACAATAATCTATTAAATCATAATTATCGTTAAATAACGTATATTTTTTTATTATATGATAGCTTAAATCTTTACAAAGAGAATGAGCACTGACAGAATTCTGTAGCAGTTTTCTAGACGACGGTACAGCCAATCAAAAATAGTCACTTTTTTCGTTTTTCTAATAAACAATTGCAATTTTACAAAAACTATTGGATTGACAGCGCCCAACTTTCGCACACTTTTTAAACACTTTAAAACTCACATTCTGGTAAAAATTGAAAACAATTCAATAAATTTTAAGGTTATTAACAATTGAAAAACAATCCATTTTCAATGTTTAATTTGCCATAACTTTTTTGTTTATAGACCGATTTGGACAAACAAAAACTCATTTTGAAGATATTTTCTCTAAATCCCTTAGATTTTCTGTAAAATCCAAAAAAAACCGTAGAAAAATAATTTTTCGACTTATTTGCTAAAAAAAAACAATGTTCCAACCAAAGTTTGTTGAGACACGAGATGAGACGTCATTTCTACTACCTTTCCCTACCCAAAATTATAAAAGAAATCTGAAGTTTCATTATGTAATATAAAAGCTTTCTCAGAAGTACCACAGTTTCAGAAAAAAATCACCCTAAATCAGCAGCAAAATCTTTGCAACGTTTCTTTCTAGTGAAAAGCAATCTTATGAGTTTTTTTTTTCATTTAACAGTAAAATTAATAATTATGTAGCGATAGAAAAGTTCAAAAGTGAGAAAGGAAAATTACCTTTAGTTCGTAAAAATTTATAATAAAAAAATATCGATTTTAGAGCGATTTTCATGGTATATACACCGAACACGTTACGCTATACAAAATAAATACAAGAAGAATAAGAAACCCAATTGAATTTCGTTTTTAGATAAAGTAGAAATCTTCTTTCACTCGATATAAAGGAAAACGTTTTCGATAAGCTTTACGCCGTTGATTTTATTTACTTTTTGGGGAAATTTGTACATCAATTTTATATTGTTAGAGTTCTGACAGCCACGGATGATCGAGGATTGTTTGGGTAACGTGCGTATATAAATAATTTTTTTAGGCTGTTGTAGATAACTTCGTTTACATTATAAAGGATGACCCATAAGTTCTTAGGTGATTTATACAGCTAATAACTTTGTTAAGAACATTGTATTTTGAAATGGGTTTCGTACAAAGTTAATACGCTAAATGGAGTTTATTTTACATCCCCCCCCCCCAAGAGCTTTGAGTTCAGGAAAATACACCCGATTTGGCATCTTATACTATAGTTTATTCAAGAACTAGAGAGAGTAATAAATCATTTTTTACGCTTTTTTTTCTTCGCAAAATACCTGTGTTCTTTAGTCCGGTATCTTTGGCAAAATCTGTTAGACATATATATTTTTCATAGGAATGAGTTAGAAATTTTATAATCAAAAATATCGGTCTATAATAATGGACCATTTGGGTTGGATAACAATAGATATTTGGATGTGTGAAGTGTTAAAAAGGATTTTAATCCTTGTCATAGGTGTCGGAAAGAGTTCTATTTTATCACTAAGTATTTATGACATAGAATATTATTTCGGTAATAAACTTAAAATAAAAAGTTTTTATAATATTATTTAATTTTTTATGATTTTTTTTAATAATTCACATACATTTAAAAATATAGATAATTTTGACATATTTAACACAAATCACAACTGAATTTTTATTATTTTTAATTTTGGCATAGAAACCGTTTTAGGCACATTCAGAATAAAAGGTAGTCTTTTTTTCTCGAAAAATTGTAAGTTATAATTTAAATACTTACAAAACACCCATTGTCAAAAATACAAGAAGTTAAACATATATAAAAAAATAAATTCGTCCATATAATGTGAAAATTTTTTTGGGCTATCGGTCATTTTATTATTAATTAAAAACATTTTTAGGACATTTGACGTTTCAGTTTATTTATTTCTTAAACCATCTGCAGAATTACAATTAAACACTAAAAAGGAATTCAAATGTAATTAATTTTTATATGTTAAAAATATTTAAATAATAAATTGTGTTTACGCTGGTAAACATTACGCATCTAATTCGTAATCCAAGTTAGTGAAGCTATCTCCGCCCAAATTAATTATAATTGGTTCCTCTATCTCAAGGATCATGAGATCGAATTTCCACATTGTCTTTTATTCTTTTATTATATGGATTTTTCCAAATTTTCTGCAGTAACTTTATTCCAAAAAATCTTTCAAAAGTTCTGTTAAATTACTAATTTTGTAAGTTGTGTTATTTCTAGAACAGATTTCCTATTTGGTTTTTCCCAGCGAAAATTAAGTTATCTGAGCAATTTCCGGAGCTTTTAATTTCAGGTAAATCCCGATCTTCATTGATTTTAGTTAGAATTTTGTCGACGGTTGGGATTTGCTTCTCATAATAAGATGTATGTACAACTCCTTTTATTGCACTTTACATCTCTTCGTCCAACGAGGTTTTTCGTCTGCCTGTGATCGAATGTGACTTGGGAGTACTAACAATTCCAGTCGTTTTTTTTTCCTTTAGTATTCGGTACATAGTGGATTTTCCAACTCCTGTCATGTTGGAACACATCTCAACTGAACTTTTAACATTATTATCTAGATATTGATATTTTAAGGCATCATAAACATTCATAGTAATAAGTTTTTCGTTGAGGGAAAAATGCCCTGATTTAACGATTTTAGAATAATTATAGATGTGGAAGCCATATCTTTTGAGTATCTCACTAATCTCATATAATATATAAAAACAAGCACAAACAAGATAAATCACTAAGGACACACTGCAAGGTGTACTTTGCTCATTGACAGAAATCAGAAACTCTATTGTTACAGTAAGTTTATAAAACCTTATAATGTTTAAATATAATTAGATTCACGGCATTTCTCAGTTACCTGCGGCACTGGAGCAGATAAGTTGGAGGTCTCGGTAACAGTTTTATTACTCTCTCTAGTTCTTGAATAGAGTATAGGAATGTGTATGCTTGCGATTGCCCCTCCCCTTCCTAAGAGCTTTAAGTTGAAGAAAATAGAACCGATTCTGCCTTTTATATTAGGAATGTGTATGCTGCTAGCACTCCCCTCTCGTTCACAACTTGTTTTTCCTGCGATAGCCACTCTCCCCAAGAGCTTTAAGTTCAGGAAAATAGACACGATTCTGCCTCTTATACTAGGAATGTGTATGCTGCCCGCATCCTCCCCCCCCCTATCGACAACTTGTTTTTTCTTGTGATCGCCCCCCCCCTCTCCAAGAACTTCAAATTCAGAAAAATAGACCCGACTCTGCCTTTTACATTAGACATGGGAATGTTGCTGATGTCTAGAATTCAGTGATGCCCTGAACATTCCCTCTACGTTTAACGGTTCTTTTTATGGTCTTTTCTGATAGAGTCTTCTTCATTATTCAAGTACTACAAATTTATGAAGCTGTTCAGATGGAAATGAGCAAACCAACCGATTCAGGAAGTTATCTTCTTTACGAAGTTGTTGAAAACAAACGGCGTATTGAAGTCTTATCGGTTGAATTTTGTATACAATAAAGCTAGGATATCTCACAATATGCTGAACAGTTTCTCGGCTTAACATCGTTCATTAGGACGACGTTTGCTTAATGTTCCGGTATCTTCTTCTACGCTTACTGCTGTACTGCTAATTACAAAAAGTGGTTGCCGGTATGTGGCCAATCAGCCATAGAACCTTTATATGTTATAATCAAAGAGTTATTTTAAATGAATAATGGAATATTTCTTTTATTTTGTTTACTTTATGGAATTTTCTAAAATGTGAAACATCAACAAATCGAGTGAACCACTCTTTGATTTCAAAATGTTAATTGTAACTTTTTTGGTTGTATTTATTTTAAAAAGTTTTTTTTGTTTAACCGGAACTTTTATTGACTTTAATATTTTAGAAGCCTGTTCTCTCTCCCCAATACTCATTCATACTTTATACAGACTTGTCAGTGATGTGGTTAGAATTTAGATAACAATCTGACATCCTCTCAAAATGTGTATTTTTAAGGACATTGGACCATTAATTCGGGATGTTTTCGCAGTTTTTATTCTAACTTCATTAATTGATTAGTAAAAAAGCGTTTATGAGTTATAAACTTCAAGATGAATAATCAATTTTCTAAAAAGTTACATTTAATCGTAGAATAAAAAATAATCCGAAAAGTTCATTACTTGCTCTACATAAATAATTACGATTATTTCGTCAGGAATTTTAAAACGAAAGTGATTTCTTAAAAATACCTATATTTAGATGTTGTATACACTGTGTTGAAAGGAAACTACTTCTGAGCAAATGATATTATTTTGGAAGTTCCTTTAAGGTTAAACTGTTTTTATAACTGATACAAAATTAAATTAAAATTGAATGAAAAATTCATCAATTTTCTGCAGTTAATGCATAGGAAGAGAAGAAAGATTTATTTTATGTTTTGGTTTGTGAAAAAATGATTAGGGCTATTCTTTTGAGTCATTATCACTTCTTTCAGTTCTATCACTTGAAGTAATCATGATCACTTCGACCCAATGACACGTAAATGCATATTCAAAAGAACATGAAGTTATGGGTTTCATTTTTTTTCACTTTGATCAATTGATAATTACTCAAAAGAATTTAGCCATTATCTTAAAGAATGTAAAAAAGTGATGTATATTTTAATTTGTTCTAAACAGACTTGTTAGAATCTAATAAATAAAGTAAAACTCTTATTGAACTTTCAGTTATTTTTTGCCTCTTAGTAATTTAGCAAAACCTCTATAAAAGGCATTTTTTAATCTTCCTGTTTACTTGAAATAAATACGTTTTTTTAAGCATTTATGAGCATTTTAAACTTGGGACGAAATAATCGTAATCATTTTAAATTTTTAAAATAGGTGTACGTTCTCTGAGGGTATCAATACTACACGGAATATCCCCTATTTATTAGTAATAATATCTACCTTGCTTGAAAAAGTTTTAGATAGTAACAGACTTGGGTGCCGAACAACTTACAAAAAGCTGTCATATTTGCAAAACATTGCTAAATTACTTTCAGCGGATGAAGATTTAATTCCTTGTTATCAGTTTGACTTCACTGGGAAGTCATTAGAAGGAAAAAGGTCTGCTCTGTTTTCTTCACAGATGCTTTCGATAAAGTATGGTATGAACGCTTATTTCATAAGATATTACTGCTATGACAGTTTTCACAAATTTTGACAGCTTACTTAACAGAAATATAAAGAATAAAACAAGAAAATGGTTATTCTGGATTTATTAAAGCAGGAGTGTCGAAATGTGAAGTATTAGGTGTTGATTGTAGCAAGGCTTTTGACTCTTGTCGAAGTATGGGCCCTATTTCAAGCAATGGACAATGCAAGGATTGACTCCAGATACAGAAATCTTCTGAAATACATTTACGATAAGGCCACACTGCAAGTAAAGATAACAGAGGACCTAGCAACACAGAAGATAAATATTGATCGAGGGGTGTGACAAGGACATAGGATTTCCTCTAAACTCTTTACTTTAATACTGGAAGATGTTTTTAAGCAACTAAAGTAGGAACATAAGGGCATTAGCATCGATGGTAGATATTTCAACCATTTATTTTTCGCGGATGACGTGGTATTAATAATGAGGATTTAGACAAGTTACAGGAAATGCTTGGTGAGTTGAAAAATGCTTCAAAGAAAGTTGGATTAAGCATGAACTTAACAAAAACCAAAATAATGTCTTCAGAAGATACGGCACTTTATGTAGGAAACAATGAAATACAAAGAGTTGAGGAATATGTGTATTTAGGTCATCTAATTAGACTTGGAAAAGAAAACCAAGGTTCGGAAATAAATAGAAGAATTAGAATGTCATGGGCAGCCGTTGGAAGATTGGGATACGCTCTTAAAAACCCCGATATTCCCATTAATTTGAAATAAAGAGTATTTGACTCGTGCGTTCTCCCAGCAATGACCTATGGAATGGAGACAACCACATTAACAGGTAAAGCAGCCAATAAACTGCATTCAACACAGCGAGCAATAGAAAGAATCATGCTGGGAATATCATTACGTGACCGAATAAGAAACGAAGAAGTAAGAAGACGCACGAAAGTGAACGACGTGATAAAACGCATTGCTACTTTGAAGTGGACCTGGGTGTGACACGTCGCTAGGCAAGACTGTACAATATGGACAAAACATATATTACAATGGAAACCTAGGTTGTCAAAAAAAAGTATCGGAAATCCACACAAAAGATGGATAGACGACACAAAAAATAAAGGAGTTAGAAACTGGCACCAAATAGGTTCAGTATTCTAGTTGCTGTATACTAATGACTTGCTTGACGTTAAGTAGAATACAATTGCTGCTTTCTTCGATGGCACTGCTTCATGATCGTGTCCAGGAGGTATTGCTATTGGACATATTCATGAAGAAGCTGCTAAGAAGCTCCAAGCATCAGTTCACCAAATTAATTAATATTTCGATTAAATATGGCATATCAAGTTGAAAATGACAGTAAATCCGGTCATCTCAACTTCAGCAATAAAGAAAATCGCCATCTTCCTATTATAAACAACTCTCACACCTTCGCTGACTCGGCAGAGTATTTGGGTATGACGTTTGATGCTGAAAAGTTAATTTTAATGAGAAACAGGGAGAGGTTTGTATAAAATACTAGAAAATGTATTATTGATTGCTTAGAAGAAACTGCAAGTTGTCCATATGTAATAAACGGCATTATACAAAATATTAGAACCAAGGATTGTGCGCAGAGCAGTGCTACTCCCTATTGAACACTCTACATACATAAAGTTACCTTATTTTCTTATAAGCCCAAAACGATCAAAGTTTTAGACTATCTACGTGTTTATCTAGACTGAAAAATCATTCTTTCTTCTCTTACATCTTCTACACATAATTTTCAATTAAATTTTTGATACATTAAGGCTGTGCACTTCCCTCGAACAAATCATGCTTTAGTACTACTGACCATTAATTCTGAATTCAATTAGCTGAAGAAAATTAACGAAAAAACTTAATAACTAGTTTAATGGGTAGTGCTGAGTCATGTCCGGCTCATTTATTAAAGTCAGACCTCTTTTAAATCGTCTCGAACAATAATAAAAACTCCTGTTTGTAAAACGCTTCTTTGTGCCTGGTATTTATTCAAAATAATGTTTTGAAATTCTTTTAGGCGGTTTTTAAAATTCTACCTGATGTATAAACAACTTGCTGGCCCTTGCCTTCTTAAAAATTTGTTAATATTTCATAAGTTTGTTCAGAGATGGAATAAAATTAATTTAAAATATTAATCATACATTTATGCAATCCATAAATTATAAATAAATAAAGGAATTAAACAGGCGGTGGTGGACTCGATTATCAGTGTATCATTTTCGTATTTTTCATCAAATTATCCTAGTTTTACTGCAAAAGTTGGTCATACCAATTTAATACCTCACCAAATTAATGTGTTTTGCTAATGGGCAGTAGAAATGCAGAGTATACGAGAATTTCCGCAAATAAAAAGTGTCAAAATGAAATCACTCACGAAATTTCAGGAGAATGGTTTCCTGTTGGAATAGAGGGTACGTCTTTGGGACTATTAAATTTGCCAATAGACTAGAAGTGTTTTGATTGCGGTACTATTTCTGAACTTATGGCTGATTTCAGGGGAGTTTTATATATAACTTCATTGATTTTTATCGAATCAATGTAAAATTTTTACAGTATGTATTCGAGATGTTGTACTTAAAGATAATATAACAAAAAAAAAACAAGATTTTTATTGGATGCTCATCCTCTGAAGGTAATCGATTTTCGAGATTTGTTCCTCCCTACAATTTTTGAAAGTGCCACTTTTTAATTCAGTAATTGTTAGTTAATATTGTTCTTTACGACTAACTTAAATGTATATAAGTGTTACCACAGCGATCTCTTAAAATTTGTTAATTCGTGTTAAAGAATCGTGCTTAAAACAATTCAAAGGTAGTTACTGGAAGTAGTGATGAATGATGTAATATAGTGAATTTAAAATTACAAAACTGCGGATCCAGTATGGTGGACTTTAGCCATAACTCGATGTAAACGTCTTTAGGAACACTATATTTGTGTGAAAATGGATTGGCAGGGATCTGGAATGTCACTCATCTCAAATCTGATGTGATAGATTCCAAATCACAAAAGGACCGACCCAAAATGGTGGGTAAGTGGTTGAAATTCCATTGAAATTTCTTTAGGAACGTGGATTTACGTGGGTTTTCAAGATTGTTAGTTGAAAACTGCATGTGACAAAGTCCATACTATAAAATAGCAGAACCAAGATGACGAATTTATAGCCGAATTTTTGTATGAAGTCGTATAAAATTCCTTCAGAAATACTTTAACTTTTTTCAGATCAGATTTGAAGAGGTTTAAGTTTTGGCTTAAAATGTACCATATTGGATCTACCGTTTTATAATTTGAAATTCATTACATTAGATCATTGATTACTACTTTCGGTAACTGCCTTTAAATTGTTTTAAGTACGATTGTTTGTGGACTATTATTATTATTACAATTTTTTGAGTTTTTGGGTGCCATCTTGATTTTTGTAAAGGCACATACGTTATTTTGTAACCCAGAGTTTCAGCTTTAAAATGAGCCCCTATACATATTTTTTCGTTGTTCTAAATTTTGGCGGCAGCACTGATTCGGTTCATTTCAAAATTCCTGTTTATGGTCGCCATTTTGGTTGTTGGTGAAGACGTATGCAGCTTTTTGTAGCTTTGAGTTCAAGCTTTGAAATTAGCTCTTGTACATACATCTTTTTTCATCCCTTCTAATTTTGGCTGGGGCACTGATCTGTTTGAGGTGGAGTGTTCCACTCTTTTTTTATATTATGTTTGCAACATTTCGCACGTAATATTGTGCTTGAATGAATGAATGAATGAATGAATGAATGAAAAAGGGGTGGTGATACTAGATCATCGATGCCTAGGCCTCCATTGGGCCCTTTACATCCCACCATATCTGCAGGTTATTCGAGGCCGATCGCCTTTGCGAATCCGAACTTGCCTAACTGCTTCCGGTAACAAAACTGTATCTCCGAAATCTATCTGACTCAGTCCGTTGAGTGCTGGGCACCCTCTGAGAACATGGTCAACAGTTTCATCCTCCTCCAAACACCATCTGCATGTCGGGTCGCCCTCGACACCGATTCTATGAAGATGGCCCCAGAGGTGACAATATCCTGTCAACAATCCCACCACAATTCGCAGCTCTTTCCTTCCCAAGGAGAGAAGCTCCTTAGTACGCCTTGCGCTAGGCCCCGTTATATGTTCCTTAGCATACCTCATTCCAGAAGCTCCCCTCCATGATTGAATAAATTTGCTTTCCAGCAACGATTTCAATTCCCTTTTGCCAATAGCAATTGGAACAGGTAATATTGGTTGGGGTCCATACAGTTCGATTGCCGAACCCAACTTTGCCTGACGATCTGCTTCCTCATTCCCGCGTATGCCCGAGTGACCCGGGACCCATACGAGTCTGACTATGCAGCCTTTCCTTATCATACCATTTAGTACATCCTTGCACTCAGACACCAGTCGCGAAGTCACGACACTTGACTTCAGTGCCAATATCGCAGCCTTACTGTCTGAGCATATATTTATTACTCTATTCCTGTCTATGTCCCTCTCACAGAGATGGGCACACTGCAGAACAGCATAAATTTCCGCTGTGAAAATTGTCGCACATTGTCCGAGAGCGTAGTTCTCTCTGACTCCTGTGGTCTTGCCGAATACTCCGGCTCCAGCTCTTTCATCTTGTCGAGATCCATCAGTATACCACCAGGATCCATTTTTCGGAAGATTTTGTTCTCCCTCCCAATCCTCTCTACTTGGCATAAGTATCTCCAGGGAGAGGTTTGGTTTTAAAATCGGCGTCATGTAGTCTGTCCGCATGAGGAGTGATGAACACCTCCCAACACGCTTTCCCAGACACCTGAGTCACCGCCTGTTTCAATTCCAAGATGTCCCAGGTAACTGAGACGATAAACACTCCTCAGGGCCTCGTTCTCTATGTATAAGTGAAGAGGAGACATGTTCACCAGGACTTCCAGAGCCCTGGTGGGAGCAGTCCTCATCGCACTCAATATTCCCGCACAAGCCATTCTCTGAACTTCAGTCAGTCAAGTTGAAGAATGTGTTTGCGCTAATATTGTGCTTTTTCAAGTTTTTTCTTTCAGTTCGTCAGTTCAAAAAAAGGGCAATAATATGTGCGAAAAGTCGTAAATAAAATATAAAAATAAAGTAAAAAATAAACTTTTGTATTTTGTTATCAACCTACTACTCAAGAAAATTTTTGAATAAAATAAAAAATATACCAAGATTGAAGAACAATATATATATATATATATATATATATATATATATATATATATATATATATATATATATATATATATATATATATATATATATATATATATAATTAATCCATAAATTTAAAATTTACAGTTTTTCTTTAAAGCAAGAAACTTTATTGTAAATTTGTAAAAATATTTAAAATTCTTAAATTTTTTACTGAATTGGTAGAATCCACTAGCATATTATATATTGGTGGCTATTTCGGCCCTGCACACTTTCCCTAGACCTTTTCAAAAACAGCTACTACTACCACCATGAATTTAAAAAATCATAAAGCAAATAGGAAGGCCGAAATAACAGGTAGGAAAATATGTGTGTTATATAATGCGTGTCTGGGCATAGAAGCACGTCAAAATTTCATATAAGGGTGCCTGAGATTTAAAATAAACACCTGTAGGGTATATTATTCTTGAAAAGATCCAACAACATGTAGACTTAAAATATATGAATGTCAGAGGAAACAGGTGAAAATGTGAAAAAATATTCATTTTGTTTTTTTTTATAACTATTATTTATATCATACATGTCTTTGCTTCTAACATTTTTTGTTTAGCGTATTGAAAGTGCTTGGAAACATAATGACAATGTCGAAAATTACACTTTTTTTTTTAATATTCTTAAGTTGTACTTGGGATGACAGTAACTTAAGTAAAATTGAATGTCATGAAAACTCCCGGAGTTGTGTCTACAAGAGTTGACTGTGAATAACCCACGACAATTAATATACCGTTAGGAAAAATCCAGAAACTGTTTTCATTAGGTTTTTTCTTTGTCAATCTGGTTGATAAATAAACAATAATATCACGCATCGCCGCTGCAAGTAGTTCGGTGTTATTTAAACTTAACATAGTTGCATTTCTAATCAATATTTCTGAAAAAATCATTCAATCAATACAAATCCTAAATCTGTAAGAAAAATCTAATCTCAAAAGCTATTGTATCGATCGACTTCAGATTTAAAATGCTTACTTATCCTAACAACTGCTTAGGGGAAGACCGAAGGATTTTGCATTTTGTCCAAATTTTCAATGCAATCAAAATTTCTTTACCGCAAAATTGGTGCCATTTGTTTAAAAATCAATATTTTATCAAACTCTTCGTTCATCTCCTTCATTTTATAGTATACTAAAAAAGCTCCTTGGAGTTTAATTTGGATAAGAGTCTGGATTTATCATACTTACCGAAAATGATGCTCGGAAAAAAATATTCTGCAAGATCAGGCATATTTTTTTATTTATCATTAGTTCTAAACGAAAAAAAAATGTGAATGGACTTTAAAACATGTTCTTTAATATGACGTTTCATTGAATGAAATATATAGTCATTTTACCGGAGGAAAAAATCGTCAAAACCACGTAATATTTATTTCTTAGAAATGTCGATATTTCGGATTATGAATACTATTTCCATATTCAGGTTCTTTTCTTTTATTTTCACTCAAAAAGGCTTTATAAAATCGTAAAGAGAAGAAACAATCGGTTAAGGAATAAGGACTATTTAATTCTTACAGTTGGTTTCTTTGCTTGAATTTAAATGTGCAAACCTAGCTAAGGAACTATTTCAAATCTCGCAATACTGTATAGAGACCAATCTAATGCGTTATTTTGTTTAAAAAAGCAGATAAAAGTTACAATTTGCCATTATGATGAATAATAATTTTTGCTGACATTTGTTTGCCATATATTGATTTTTTATGTTAGCAGATTTAGTCCGATTTTTAATCTTTCTCAATTTCGATTGCGTTTTAAGTTTTATCGTTTTAAATTTTCCATTTTAGAGGTGCAAACCTTTTTAAACCTTTCAAATAGTTTGAATTTCGATCTATATATTACTTACCATTCTAGTAGTCGTTCGAACATGATAAGAGGATAGTTTGGGCGTCTCCAGAAACAATTTTGTGCTTGTCTGTGCTTAAATCCTCTTATCGCTCAACTTATCGCTTGTTTTGACTAAAAGACCCTAAAACGCCGTCTGGTATTATCGAATTTCGGTTCAAATGACCAGAAAGGTTTACAAATATTTGTGGGTTAGTGGCTGATAGATATTTTGTCAAGCATTAAGATATGAATGACAGCATAACATGTAGTAAGGTAAATAAATATTTGTTGGCGTCTAGAACACAAGAGACGCTCAAAAAATATTTATACATAATGTTGTTATAATTTATGCAAAAGTTTATTTTATATTTTGGAAGAATATGAAATAAGAGAAAAATTTTAGAGTGCGTTTGTCCCTTTTATATCCTGGTTGGTCTCGAGAATTGCAGGAAAAAAACCATCATCTCGCATCTGTGTCCTATAAACAGATTTCATGGTTCAAAAATAGTAAATAAGATACGGTGGCGACATCTCATTGGCTCACTCATTAACAATAATAATACAAACTAACAGTGTTATATAAAACCGCCATGTGATGGCGTGACGGTAACGCAATGGCCTGATGAGTCCCATAATAGGCCGAAATAGCGCTGTCATTTTTCGGACCCGGAGTTTTGCCATGATCTTGAAATTCTCATCACTTTTTAACATGAAAGTAATATTTATCAACAGTCTTTGTCCGCATAGCCAAGAATTTGCTATTTTATTTTAAAATTACACGGACGATAACTTCCCTTTTATATATATATATATATATATATATATATATATATATATATATATATATATATATATATATATATATATATATATATATATGTCAAACATAAAACTCGTTAAATACTAAACAATTCAGTAATAATAAATGACAAATTTGATACTTAAGTACTAGAACAGATTTTACACATAAAACTCCAATTGAAATAAATCATTGTATCGGTACAAAGTTATAAACATAGTGTCTAAAATAAACAAAATTTAATAATGGTGAATGGTATGGACTTTGATTGTTGTTTGATCTCGGGCATATAGTAGTGAATAAGTTATTAACAGGTTGTACACCGAAGAAATCAAGAAATAGACTGGTTTTGTTTTTCAGTGTATGTTTTATTAATATCGGCCAAGCGCTTTCGGTCTAACTTAGACCATCTTCAGGGCTCAGACCTCGTCAAAGGGCACACCTTAACCCTGCCAGTTTGAGAGCAGTCGCCAGCGTAGCCTCCACACAGAACAAAACGTATACAATTACGTATACTCTTTTGGGCTTTTATTAAAAAGGTTTATTGTTTTAATAATGTCAATGTATTAGTGTGTTGAATGTTTTAGTTTTAATTTTAATTTGTGACAAAAATTTTTTAAAAATTTTTAATTGTATACGTTTTGTTCTGTGTGAAGGCTACGCTGGCGACTGCTCTCAAACTGGCAGGGTTAAGGTGTGCCCTTTGACGAGGTCTGAGCCCTGAAGATGGTCTAAGTTAAACCGAAAGCGCTTGGCCGATATTAATAAAACATACACTGAAATATAAAATCCGTCTATTTCTTGATATAGTAGTGAATTCTCGTCTACCATGACATCTATCATGCTGAAAATATGTTCATCCCCAAGATAGGTGCGTCTTTTCTTTCTATATGCTAACAATTTCAGCTGTCTACGCCAGTTTCAGTCTGCTATCATTAATAATGTTTTGTAGACGACTTTTTTAGTTGTGGAAGGTTTTGGTCGTCCAGAACGCTGAGAATCTTCACTGTTTATGTGACCACGTCCGTAAACAACGTATTTACAGTTATAAACGGGGGAGCAGGCTTCTCTTATATAGCGTCTAAATCCATCTTAAGGTCTACGTAAGAAAGAAACCTTTGATAAAAAAATATTTTATTACGGGTAGCATACTTGGAAAACAACGAAACTAGAAAACTTTAAATCCGCAAAATAAAAACAATCCTCCCGTAATACTGAAGAAAAATAGATTTGAAGGTAGCATAGTAGAAATGGCGTTGCAAGAGTTATTTTTAGGGGAGGTCAAAAACTTTATCCAATCGTTGTATTAAAGAAGAGATGTCGATAAGTTAAAAAAGATAATTGAAAATTTTAAATTTCCTTCAAATCAGGTTATGAAAAAATACAATGATATCTGAGAGGCAGGGATGAATTAATATCTTTAAAATCATAAAATAAACCACAACTTTATCGATTCTAATCAAAAACATCTCTTTTTTACTTTTTTATGTCCAACTTAATGTAGATTGTTAAACTCATCTAATGAATGAATTACAGACAGGAGTCGTAAAGTTGGACAGAACAAGGACTCGTTGCTGCGTATCGAAGTCAATTATTTTGTGCAAGTTTTTGCTGTTCGCTATAATCGCCAGTAATGCTAAATCTCGTCGGTCTATTTTCATTTGTCGAGTTCCAACGGATTTTTTCGCCACAAATTAAAACCTGATGACAAATTTTTACGTGTTGGCACGACCGGACGCTTCCGATTTAGCAGAATTATTGAAAAAGACTTTAAAGGATTTATATGTCGTTAAGCAACTATTTATTAATTGGAATAGTTTCTCGAAGAAAAATGAAAATGCTTTCTGGGAGGTGGTTTTTTGCTGAATGTTATCATGCGTAGATCTTGAGCTAGAGCCTGTTTTTTGGAATGACATTCTTGTCTCATTATTTATTAAATATTATGCATTATCATGACATTCCTTTCAGAGAATGACGGTAAAGATAATGAAGCAGAATGATCAACGAACGTTATACACATTATATTGTGCTTGTTGGGTTTAAATAAATAATAAAAATCATCTTTAATCTTTTAAACTGCAAAAACAAATGTAGAAAAATGATCGGTCATATTTAACTGATAAGATATTAAGATAAATTCGTAAACAAAATTTAAATTAATAAACCTCTTATATCGTAGATTTGATCCTATTGGATAAATGCTATCCGGTTTCAATCTTTTATCTATTTACTACGGTAATAAATGGAATTTACTACAAAACCTATATTCATTAGCTGCGGAACATTTGTTTATGTGTCTAATGTAATTGACAGAATTTTTTTAGGAATAATTCTTGTAAAAAATATTCATTGATGACATTTTTTGAGTGAATAGAGCTTAGATTTTTCAATGAAACATGGCTCGTTTATTTAATAAAATAAAAACTATGCGGAAAATTACTGATCTCTCGATCAACGAAAAAAATTATGATAATGTTTCTTAATTTTGCCTATTTGTCAACCGAGCTTCCATACCACTTTTAATCGTTCTAACCGAATTTACTTTATTAATTTTTTCTTTGTTCTTGATACTCTATTACAAGTTCAATATCTCCCTATAAGTAGTAAAATTACAGCCCCTTTTGTGTTACAAAGTGTTTCCCTAAGGAGGAAGCGTCCCACAGTTTGAGAATCACTGAGTATATATATATATATATATATATATATATATATATATATATATATATATATATATATATATATACAAAATTGAAAACAGTTCATTAGATTTTGGGAAACCGCAGTTATCTTTATTTTGAGAAAAAAGCGCCAAAATTTTCGCATTAAAGTTATTTATTTTTTATTTGCACAGAGTCATTGTTCGAAGTTCATATAGGATCGCAATTTATTATGTTTATTCTAACAATATAGTAAATGAATGAATGAATGAATGAATGAATGAAACCAATACGGCGATATTTGATCATCGATGCATAGGCTTCATTGGGCACTTTACATTCCACCATAGCTGCAGATCATTCGAGACCTTTGTGAATCGAAGCAGCCTTGTTAATTGAACTTCCGGTAACGAAATTGTGTCTCCGAAATATCTCTGTCTCAATCCTTTGAGCGCTGGGCATTTTTTGCAGACATGGTCAACAGTTTCATCCTTCTCCAAACACCGTCTGCATAACGAGGGCAATCTTGTGAAGATGGTACCTCAGGTAACAATGTCCTGTCAACAATCCTACGAGAATTCGCAGCTCTTTCCTTCCTAAGAAGAGAAGCTCCCTAGTAAGCCGTGCGCTAGGTCAACTTTTATGTTTCTTGGTACATCTCATTACAGGAGCCTTTCTCTACTTTTTAATAAATTTATTTTCCAGTAACAATTTTAAATACCTTTTACCAACGATATTTGGGACAGGTAGAATTGGTTGGGGTCCATATGGTTCAATTGCGTATTCCATCTTTGCCAGACGGTCCGCTTCTTCATTCTCGTGTACACCTGAGTGACCCGGGACATATACGAGTTTGATTGTGCAGCCGTTCCTTGTTAGACTGTTCAGTACATCCTTGCACTGAGCCACCAGTCGCGACGTTACAACACTGAGCTCTAGTGCCATTATTGCAGCCCTACTGTCTAAGCATATGTTTATTACCGTATTCTTGCTTATGTTCCTCCTAAAAAGGTGGCCACACTGCAGAATAGCATAAATTTCCGCTGTAAAGATCGTGGTATGTTGTCCGAGGAGTAGAACTCTCTAACTCCCGTGTTCTTGTCAAACATTCCGGCTTCAGCCCTTTTATCTTAACGAGATCCATCTGTAAACCACCAGAATCTATTTGTCGGAAGATTTTGCTCCTCCTCCCAATCCTTCCTACTTGGAAAAGTATTTCAAGAGAGTATTTGGGTTTTAAGAGCGGGGTTATGTAATCCATTCGCATGGAGAATGATGGACATTTCTTCACCACTCTTTCCCAGATACCTGAGTAGCCGTGCGTTCCAGTATCGAGATGCCCCAGCTAACTGAGACGGTATATAACCTTCGGGGCATCTTTCTTTATATATAAGTGAAGAGGACATTGTAGTAGTTATATCAGAAAAAGAGAAGGATTTACAAACAAATTTGGAAATGTGTAATACAGTATTGAAAAAACACAAGATGAATTTGAACACAAATAAGATCAAGGGATAAAAGTGAATCAAGTGATGATCTTCAAATACTTAGGGATAGAAATAGAAGATACGGGTAAGCAGGCAGAAGATTAACAGGAGAAAAGAAAAAACATTGAAAATATTTCATGCAGTTATAAGTAAGAAATAAATCTTGAGAAAAACAAAAATGAATGTATTTAAAGAAATTTATAGACCACTCTTGATATTTCGGTGTGAATCTTGGGTATTAACGGCGAGGAAGAAAAGTAAAATACAGGCAGTTGAAATGAAGTATCTTAGAAGAGTTAAAGGTATTA
The DNA here is from genome assembly GCA_034092305.1 of Diaprepes abbreviatus. Lineage (NCBI taxonomy): Eukaryota > Metazoa > Arthropoda > Insecta > Coleoptera > Curculionidae > Diaprepes > Diaprepes abbreviatus. The sequence continues at coordinate 10,876,403 of JASJET010000129.1, forward strand.
CAGTTAAAGAAAGAATAAGAAATACAAAAATCAGAGAGACACATGAGACTTTATAGAAACGAGACAGTTAAGCTAGTGAGATCACATTCAGAGGATAAAGAATACTAGCGGCTAAACAAGTTTGCAAGTCAAATACAAACAAAAAGAGAAAAATAAAAAGATCGAGACAAAGATTGGTTGGAGATTTTGGAGATATACCGAAAAGGAAGGAAAAACATGGGTCGAGGCAAGGAGCATAGCAAGAAACAATACAGAATGGACTAAATTTGCATATGGGAAATATGTATAGAAAATAGATAGTTGTTATATTAACCTATTAACCCTACACCTTTTAATGGTATATATATATATATATATATATATATATATATATATATATATATATATATATATATATATATATATATATATATATATATATATATATGCAGTTCAACAATAAATTGTATAGTATTCCCTTTACAGGGACGGTGTTCTTCGTGCAATTGGAAGTTTTTTCAATATTTATGGAATTAAAAATTATAATATATTTTGGTGATTTTCGACCTCGCGATATCGCTTGAAGCAGAAAAATTGAACATTGACTTTTTATTAACTCTGGCCTATAAATAATATTCTTTGATTTAACTTATTACACATGCACAGGGGAGACAATGTCGGAACAATCCGGTCAAATCATTTTCCAAGAAGATATTAAATCATTAAAGGAAATTACTCATATTTATTTTGATCCATATTTTTCAAGCTTGGTTGTCGGTACATTAACAATCCTCAAACGGAATTTATTTCCACGTTGTTTTTAATGAAATTTTCAATATTCCTTTTTAATAAAATTTTAAAGCAGCTTTAATCTACTTAACAATTTATTGGCATTTCTCCGATACTTTGTGATTATCATTTATTTTTTCTCTTTTTCCAGGTAAGTGTGTCTTTTCAAGTTGATTGGAAGCCGCCGGTATACGTAAGTAGATTTGGTTTTACGATTTATTATTTATCTTGTTTTTTTTTTGTACATAAAAAGGGAAGAGAATATGAAATAGAAAATACAAAATTACCGGTTTCTGATTTGTGCAAATAGGATTGTAAGAACATGAAAAGTGTGAAAACTCTTAATTAGGATAGCAAGAGGTATTTATAAAACCAGTTTTATAGTCGTTTTTTAGCTTTATAAATATATTTAACAAATGTTAATCACATTTATCTCATTCTCTACCAGTATGAATATTTATAAGAAGAGAGGTATAATAAGGAATACCTAAATCTTTTTTATTTTTTAGAAGAATCTTTTGTCTTAAAAGTTTTATTATGAATATATAACCATTAAAATCTTTAAATTACGGGGGGACGGGGGATATTAAATTACAATGTGTATATACTAGGTATTTTACATCAACTGCCCTGAGCTTGCATTTAGACACAAAATAACCTCACTTGTACAGAAAATACTGTGCTTTCTAATGTGTTAGTAGTTTAATAAAGCTAAACTCCATATATGTTTCGCCTTGTGAAGGCTTTTGCAAGGGTATCTTTAAGATGCAATTTAAAGATGTTTTTCTAATATTTATATATCAGGAAGAACCTGAAGCTACAGTATTCGCTACGGCAGAGGTTAATATCCCACCTCCATCCATGGAAGAGACCATTAGAGCCATTAAGAAGCTCAAAAATAACAGAACGGCAGGTCGAAAAACATTTGGAATCAAGAAATCATTCCTGATGAATGGAAAGAAGGGGTAATAATTCCACTCCACAAAAAAGGGGACCAAATGCAATGTAAAAATTACCGAGGTATTGCTTTTCTAAGCCACGCCTATAAATTATTCTCCAGCATTCTCCTTCAACGTCTCTCTCCGTATACCGAGGAGATTATCGGAGACTACCAATGTGGCTTTCGAAGCGGAAGATCAACAGTTGACCAGCTGTTCACTATCCGACAGATGCTAGAGAAATGTTGGGAATTTAACAAAAACTTACATACCTTGTTCATAGATTTCGAGCAAGCATATGACAGTGTTATTAGGATAAGGTTGTGGGAAGCTATGGAAGAATTTGGAATCCCGCATAAGCTGATTAGACTGTGTAGAGCGTGCCTGGAGGGGGCAAAAAGCTGTGTCAAAATTGAAGGAGAGTGTAGCCAAACATTTTCTATCAACAGATGATTAAAACAGGGAAATGCTTTGTCGCTAGTACTGTTTACCTTGCACTGGAGAAAGCCGTAAGAACAGTATCAGTTGACGCGGAGGTTTCTGGGCCAAGTGGCTCTAAACTTATTTTGGCCTACGCGGACGGATGATATGGGCGCGATAGGAGAAAGCACAGCCAGTGTGAAGGAAAACTTCATAAAGATAAAAAAAAAGAAGCTCACAGAATAGGGCTCCGAATAAATGAAGGAAAGACCAAATTCATGCACGTCTCCCGCAACCCCGCCCGAGACAGAATCAGGCAGAACGTCACCATGGATGACTATAATTTTGAGCATGTGCGAGTTTTCAAGTACCTGGGCGCAGTGATAACGGCAAACAATAATATGCAGGAAGAGGTTAAACAGCGCATCACACAAGCAAATAAATGTACATTTGCGATACAAACCTTGCTGAAGTCAAAATTTATCACTAGAAAGGCAAAAACCGAAATTTATCGAACAATAATACGACCAGTAGCAATCTACGCCAGTGAAACATGGACCCTGACAGTCCACTATACGGAGTTGCTAAGAAGGTTTGAGAGAAAAATCCTGGGCATAATATATGGCCTATACTGAGACCTTGAAACAGGCCGTCACAGAATGAGAAGCAACATAGAGCTTGCGCAAATATATCAAAGCCCTGACATCATTCAAGAAATAAAGTCCAGAAGACTACGATGGGCAGGTCATATACAAAGGAGTCAAAACGATCGACTAATAAAACGGGTATGGGAGGAAGCACCACAAGGAAAAAGACCACTGGGAAGACCTAGGCTTAGATGGAGAGATAACATCCACAAGGATCTAGCTATCCTTGAAGTTGACCAGCGAGAATGGAGGGAACTGGCACAAGACCGTTCCAGGTGGAGGCAGATAGTCGAGGCAGCCAAGACCCACCCTGGGTTGTAGTGCTACGGAGTCAGTCAGTCAGTCAGTAATTTAGTGTCTGTTTTGAAGAACCTAATTTTTTATTATTGTAAATCTAGGAAGGTAACTAACCATGATGGCGAAAAAATATTTATCTATAATTGAGGTTGAAAGAAAGTTTTGTTCAATTTTGTAACCTAAATTATTTAATCTATTACAAAGTTGTGGTATGTATTTTACAAATCTGGAGTTTTTTTTGGATTGGATCAAAAAGGCCTAAAATAATCACACATTTTTTCTAAACAAGGATTAGAAAATTGAGTTATTAAAATAGAAATAGCATTAATCCTCAATAGATACGATAACATTGCATAATAAAATTGATTTGGTTAACTGTTTAATAACTTAATATTCTAAATAATAATAATAAACATGAAATTACTACTATTAAAAATTTAAACTAAAAACTATCACAGAATGATTTAATTCTGTGCGAATCAGACAAAGCTAATACTATTACAGTTCTAATAAATACAATACATTGCAAATAGATAACAATATTATTGAGGTGAAACATGATCCTGCCAAACAATTGTCAATCAGAGATTATGAATACGTTAAAATTACAATTAAAGTTACACAAAACCAAATACATAAATATAAAGTATCTTCCGTACCCTTGTTTACCAAAAATTTTCAAAAAAAAAATCTCTTTAGATCAGTCGTTTCGTTTCTTGCGTTATTGCTATAGACTAGCCAAAGAACTGACTAATTTATTACCAATTCTAATAAATTTTCTATCAATTTAGGCTATCAAGAACTGACTACAATTTATTGGCCAACAACGCAAGACTAGTTTCCTTTGACATCACGAGTGTCTATATAGATTCCAATAAAAGAACTCCAGTAATTGTGAAAAATTTAATAAATCACCTTTAGACAATAACATAAAAACGTATTACGAGTGTGCATGGATCAAAACCATATTCAGTTTAATGAAATTTATCAGCAGAAAGATGGATTCCCGATGGGCTGCCCAATTTCGCCTCTATTATCTGAAATTTTCATGCCTAATTTCGAAAATGAAATCTTTAATTTAAACAATCCAGTTATCAAAAGTTTTTGTTGGAAAAAGTATGCAGACGATGTTTTTTGTATTTGGTATGGTACAAAGACAAATATGGATTAATTTTTACGCTTCCTAGACTCATTTAATAATAAAATCCAATTTACCATGAAAAAAAGGGAAAATAATGAGATTCACTTTTTAGATAACAATATCAAAAAATAAATAACCACTTTTAATTTGATATTTATAGAAAAACCATAACGACAGACACAGTTATACATCATAAATCAAACTAGGTAAAATTATTTTCCTTTCATATATTATTTTAATACGTTAACTTACTAGTTTTTCATTCATTAAAGAAATGTTGATAAAGAACTCTGTACTGTTAAACAAATCGCAAGAAATAACGGTTACAAAGAAAACCTGATCGACAGTCTATTGAGAAAAAAGCAAAGTAAAACTATTAGGAAAATAATTCTATGGTGTTAATAATCCAAAAGAATCCAGCTTTAAATTTGTCAACTACACACCATAAATTAGACATAAAATTTGTAATAGTTTAAATAATTTAGATTATGAAGCAATATGTGTAAATAAATTGAACATGGGTAGGCTATTAGTTAAGATTAAGGATAAAATAGACAAACTAAATAAATCTGAGGTATATCAAATTAAATGTGCGAAATCGTAGTACTATATACACATCATTGAAAGTAGTAAAAATATAAAAAATAGACTTAAAAAACATAAACTGCAATTTTAAATAATATTACATTGTATATATGTTGATCATAACCATCGATCACACCCTATAGATTTAAACAACAATAAATTTGTTCGAAGGCTGTTTATGGTCGGTGGGGGTATGTTTGATAGACATAAACATGTTTACTTATCTTTTCTTTCAGTTTAACTGCTTGTCATGACTCTTTTCAGTGTTTTTCAGTGTTATAAATTACTATAAATGCGAAGTTTACAATTAATATTAACAAAAAGCGGATTTAAAAACTTAGTTTAACTGGTAAATATTGTTAGATATTGTTTACATTTTGTAGATAACAATAATAATAATTTAGGCAACCATATATTCATACTTTTATGTATTCAGAATTTACGTACCGATTAATATACGATCTTCGTTTAAATAATGCAATTAGAAAAGGATAGCATAAAATCGGTATGTGTGTGTACCGTTTGTCAGGATTGTATGGGAGATGCGAGACCACTTTCCAACCAAGCACTAAAGATGAGGATTTGCTTTATCATGATTTTTTCTTTGATTGCTTCATCCAGTTTCAGTTGTTGTTGGTAGACATCTAAATTGAACATCTAGCCTCTTGGAAGCACCCCCAAATATACGGCACCTTTGTAGTTCCACCAAATTTACAGCACCTTTGTAGTTCCACCAAATTGACAGCATGATCTTTTTGGATGCAATTCAGCTTTAGATGTGGTCTGTACTGGTTCATCACGCCTAGACCTTGATCGTTTTCGAATACTGTTACTATCAATGACCCACTTTTCTTCATCAGTGATGATTCTTCATTGCGCGTAAGATTCATATGGCAAATATTGGTTCGTTGTGTTAAGTGAATCTCTTTCAATTCATGTTGACCCCAAGTATCGAGCTTCTTAGCAAGTCCAAGACATTTGAAGTAATTTTCAGTTATTTTGTGAGATACATTTAACCTCTTTGCAATCTCTTGAACAGTTATATGACGATTCCACCATAACAGTGACAAAAATCCTTCAAAACAATTACAGCGTTCTCCAAGTGTGACAACCAAAAATACTTTCATGTTGACCTAGTATTTAAGTTTAAAAATATTATAGGTTTTTGTTAGGCTTCTAATTATTCGGCCACCACATCATACAGGGCGTTAATTAATTCATGGCCAGGACTTTGGAAGCAAATCCTTAGTTTTCAATACATATACCGTTGACAAGGAATATGGCTACACTGCCTCTCATAAGCTTAAAACAGAAAAACATAATACCACTGCAACATGATTCTTCACATTCTTATAAATCCTGTCAAAATCCTGTCAAATTTATTTTATTACTTAAACCATAGTAAAATGAATAATATGGATAATAATAGAAGGTGTGATATTTCAAAAACAGTTTTTTTAAATACATATGAGTACCTTTTTATCACAATTTTATTGGATATTCTTAGAAATTCAACGAATTTCCAGTGACGTAGAAAATTTTTAGGAATTAAGTTATGATCTTGCTCGTATCTCCACCACTGGTTCAACTAAAAACAAAATCAGTATGCCCCTTAATATTGTTGTCCCGAATTCCTAATCATAACTGAGTACCCTGTATAAAAATTTATAATGAGTCCATAAAACTACGCTATACCTATGAAGGTAAAAAAAATGTAAACACACGTAACATCATAGTGGAACTAATTGGACCGAAGTAGAAAGAAAATTATAAAGATAAAAACCTTAATTTTAATTCAGTCAATCAATCGAGGCGATAAGAGCGCAACGTTGACGCGCGTGACTCGTAGACTCTCATAAAGTCATTTTTTTTTCCGTTCCCATAATATTTGCTAATCAATACAATGTGTCACTTTTTGTTGTGATTGATTGATGATTTGTTGACACAAAAAACCTATATGAGGTAGATAATCTACCGTAATCTTTATTTTTTTTATTAATTCAATACTGTTATCGGATGTAGTGTAGGGTCGATTTTTGATAGTGGCAGGAGTCGAGTCAATATACGGAAATCGTGAAAATATATGGTCGGTCCAATGTCCAAACTATGAATGGACAAGTTAGTTTAGTTACTGAAAAAAGCTGTTGAATAATGAAAATTTCATTCATTGGTGTTTTAGCTGGCGTATTAATGAAGTTTAACCATTATGAAAAAACGTTTCTGATATAAAACCACTCTGTATTTTCTCGAATTCTGACTTAACCAACCTTTTATGTATTTATTTCTTGATTAAAAAATCTCGAATAACTCGCTATTGTAATACCTTTATCTTATTTCGAGTCTTTAAAATCTTTTTAACACACAAACAGATTAAAAATGAAATTACTGCTAACATAAATAAACGGCAAGATTTACAGGCCTATTAAAATTGTGTTTATTTTTATTGTGCTCCGTACGCGCGGTAATTGTGTTCTTTTTTAAGTTTACCGTTTTGTTAAATAAAACATCCCCCACAGATAACGCAAAATAAACAAATATTACAGAAGGAACTAAATTAAAACAAAAATATTCTCTAGATAGGGATTATATTTATTTTCTAGATGCGCGTATGCCTTGCAACATTAGTGCGCACTGCTAGAAACAGTCGATTTTTAAAGCCTTTAAAAAATAGAATAGCAGGACAGGCTGAAGGAATTTTATTTTTAAGTTCCTTACCACGGAACATAACAAATAATTTATGTGTTTTACATATTATTAAAACTGTTTGAATTAGTCTTTTGTAAAATTGGTAATGTTTATAATCTATAGTTTACGCATTTTTGATCAATAGTTTGTATAGTTAGTTGCATTTACGACATTCTACACTTGATTACCCGCACATTGTTCTTGTTCTTTTACATAAGGCGGTACACTAAGTCTAACAGATTCTTCCTTTTCTTCTTTACACATTGTGCTGATTATTTACTGTACAACTTTGACATTAGTATGTTACAATAACCTGGTCGTTTGCTTAGATTTCTTCTTCAATAATAGAAATTCCGCCATTTCGGTGCAAATCGTTTTTTATTATAGGTTTGTTTTCATTATTTCCAGAAATAGTTTCTTACAGTTAGTATTTTGTAACTTCAATGCGTCTCAACCAGAATTATTTATCATTAGAAAACGACCGGATCAGGATAATCCTTCAGAATTATTACTGATTTCCAATCATTTAATATGATCTTCCATTTTCCTATTCATTTGGACAACTTGTTACAGACCCATTGGTTTTTGTGTAACTGTGTTGACATTTTTACTGAAGATTAGTAATGAGGTATTATCCACATAAACGTCTCTTGTTGCTCTGAAATGTAAGTGGTGTAGAGTTGGTACGAAAAAGGTCCATAAACTGCATTTCTGCTTGTACTTGTGAGTGTATTTCTTTATCCTCTTCCTTGACACTGAACAGTTTTTCATTTAGGTATAATTTTATCTATTTTATCTAGCTTTTGAATAATTGTAAACAATTTATCAATTAAGCATTCTTGTTAGGCTTTGTCGAACGCCTATGATAGATCCAGGAATACAGCCGTACATACCAGTTTTTCTTTTAAAATTTTTTCTATTAGGTCCGTTCCATACACCCAATCTATTGTCGAATGCTTTTACTGAAAGCCAAATTAATGAGTTAGTATCAATAGAGTATTTTTTATTGTTGTCTTAAAACTTTTTAGCAGTAATTTTTCGAATAATTATGATTTACAAGCCAAACAGCTTCGCACTCCCTCCAGGGATTATTCACTCATACCAGGAATACGAAGACACCAAAAGTATGAAGCTCTGTAGGAACCCTTTCCATGTTATCGGGCCCTAGGTGACGTTGTCTGCTGTATTTCCTACGAACTTTCGGACGGTTCGCGCGGTTGCTAAAAGAATTGCTTTCTGCATCGGCTTATACAGATGCTCACTAAGGCCCAGTCCCTTGATGTCCTGCAGGAGGTTCTTTAATATCACCCCAGTTGTTGACAGTATAATGGGAATCGTTTGGACGCTGTTCATTGCCCATTGTCTTCGGATTTAGACCTCCAGATCTCTGTATTTGGCGATCTTCTCGTTGTATTTTGGCCTTAGGTTGTTGTTGTTAGGTACAGCAATGTCGATTAGTGTAGTTCGCCTAGAAATTTTATCTATTAGTATAATGTCTGGTCTATTATGAGCAACTGTCTGATGCGTCAGAACCGTTCGGTCCCAATATAACTTGAACTGGTTGTTCTCAAGAATAGGCTCCGGGTTGTACTTGTTATAAGGCACTTTTCCTACCTGTAATAGGTTTAACTTTTCTGCTAACTCTTGGTGGAGTATCTTAGCGGCTGAGTCGTGTCTTTCCTTATACTCGGTTGCGTCAAACGCTTGGCAATTTTAATATCATCCGATGATTAAGTATTAAATCGTCACTGATTTTGGTTAGTAGACGTTCCGAAATGTGTTTAAACCGATTTTTTACATTTTTGCTTTATCGGGTCAAAACAATTAAAATTAAATCACCGGAACTACATAAATAATTCCATACCAGTTTTAGGCTACATTCTAATGCTTATTAGAGGAGGTCGAGGTTTGTTTATTCTTTTCTGTGTTCTCCTTAACTTCGGTGCTATTTTTTTTTATTTTCTGTTTTTAACCGACTTCTAAAAGAGGATGATATTTTTTTGCGTTATGTACAGGTAGTTGTTGCGTTGGTTTCATATCATTTTGATAGAAATTGATTCAGTAAAATCCAAGATGGTATTTATAATGTGCTGAATAAAAAAAATGAATGTGGTCTGATTTTCTCCAAAATAAGGATGTTGATTATATTCAAAAATATAATTTTACCGCAAAACGGTAGTTCCCATAATAGAAATCCTAAAAAACACACAAAATGTAGCTAAATCACTCTCAAGCCACGTGACAACCTACATCAAAGTGCACGACGTCACTTATTCGCAAACATCACCGTCAAAAGCTACGTCGTTTGGGTAACATTTTTTCTTGATTTTCGTGCAATTTCTTCGAAATTTGCTTACTACTCTCTTTGAAAACGATTCTAAAAAGTTTTCCCGTGATGGAAAGCGGATTTATTAAGGCAGTTCGAATTTGCCGAGAATTGATTATTTTACTGTAGTCATTTTCTTCGAAGCAAACAGTAACTTCTACTCTGCTGAATTTAGAAATGTAAGTAATATACCAAGAACTGTTATTTCTACAACCGATAATGAATACGGAATAGTAATCATAGACATTTATAAGCTCAAATGGTTTAAATGAATAATTTTTAAAAAATAGTATGATTTTGAGGTTTGGTTTTGTCTTTTATTAAACAAAGTGCTTTAGTCTGTGTGCTCTTACTTCTAAATTTATGAGAAATGGATACTTGTATTGGTTGAAGTATGTCTGAAAAGAAAAGTTTACTTTACAAATATTTCACAGGTTATTGTAAATGTAAGTTCTAACTTAAATGACCAATGTTATACAATATTTCTACTAATTTTTGTACACTATGTTTTTCTTTGGCAGCAAATAAATACAATACTGTATTTATAATCAACTGGTATAAGTATGTTGTTTACTTGAGCTTGGACCTGGATGAACCTCAACCAACGAACTACTTTGTGTAGAGTAAGCTTATTTTATTTTTTTCCATTCCGCTATTGTTTCCAATCTTTACCTTTTGACTGCTTAATTTTTTCAAACTCAATATGCAGAATAAAATATGTCGGCTTAAAAAATGTATTTCTCACGTTCTTTAGGTAGCGGTAAGTAGCTTGTATGTATCTCATCTTGATAGTTATTTTTTTCTTTTAGTAATTTGGCGCCGATTTCAAAAATTTCAATTTCATATAAAAATTTATATTATTTTTCTCTTTTTAGCGCATTTTTAGATGGCGGTTTAATTTTTTTTTTAATTTTATTGTCATATAATGATGTTGCGAAATTTGTATCTATGTGTTTAAAGCGAAAGGTCAGAAAATGTGAATAATGTATCTCAATCAAATGTCTAAACAAAATTTGGTATTGACGTACTCCTTGTTAGCAGTAATAGAGCGTCACCGATCTATATGTTATGCCTTGGTCAATTTTTACTCAAATATGAGCTGTATATTGACTACTTATATATAAAATAAATTTTTGTATTTCTTCTTAACGAGAATTTTTCTTGTAAAACTGAGCGGGGATATTTTCCCAAGATTTCTAGTGCACATATTTATATTGGCAAGCATAATTCCCCAGGATTTTCTCATAGCGAATAGCCGGAATGGGGGAGGGTCAATCCGTCCCCTAATCCCTGCCGACCGGACTGCCGATAGTATTTCATTATCCTCGAGAAACGAAATATACATAACTCTCCAGGGCGGCGGCGGCCATTCTCCAGTTATATGCAAATTCCGAGCCAGGGCCAAAGAGAGAGGTCGTCCCTAAAGCAAAAAGAAAACCCTCTACAAGAATTTCTTATTTTAATGGGCTTGTAAAAAGACGGCCGGAGTCGCAAGCCAAACGGAAATTCTTTTATCATTCCCGGCGAACAAACGAGGAATTATTTATTTTTGCCCTACTGGCTTCGCTGCCTTTCTTATTTCGTCTTCCAAAAATGTTCGCGCTATTTCATGTTTTTTTATCATCTCGAAAAGAAAATACGTTTATATTTTTGGCCTTTTTTACATAGCGATGATCATGCATGCTTGATTTTTAACTAGCTATTACCAAGAAAAATGCCATATAAAAGATTTATAGGAGTATAAATCTTCCTCATATTATCATTTTTTAGATATGGGTTTTAGAGGAAAACAAAATAAAATATTTTTTCGTTTATTCAAATGCTATGAAAAAGAGAGAAAGTGTGTTTATAGGTTCCATTTATTTATTCAAAGAAATCTTCGAAACTACGCAATCAATTGGAATGCAATTAAGTATTTAGGTGTAATATTGGACCGGAAGAGAAACATGGAAGAAGAAATTAATGCAAAAATACAGAAAACTATCAACATATAGCACAGTCTCTGTAACACATTCATTCGGAAAAAAAAGAGATAAGTAGGAAGACAAAAATAATACACATGACCCATTCTTACATATGGAAGTGAAAGCTGGATTCTAGCAAAAGCAATGATGAGAAAAATATACGCTATTGACATGAGATTTCTGAAAAAAGTAAAAGAAATGACTAGAAGAGACAGAATAAGAAATGAAAATATCAGAGAGGAACTGGAAGTTACAGAAATAGGGAAACAAATAGAGAAGAATCAGCTTGAACGGTTCAGGCCCTAGAAAAAAAGAGGGGCACTAGAATAGTAAAAGTATGACAGACAAAGACACATAGAGTCAAAAGAAGAGGAAGACCGAGAAAAGTGGAGCGACGAAATTGAACAATTACTAAAGAAGAAAGGAGAAACTTGGGAAACGGCGAGCCAGATGGCAAAAAACATGAAAAAATGGGCGAAGTTATATATATATATATATATATATATATATATATATATATATATATATATATATATATATATATGTTTATACGGCTTTCACGGATTCCTCCGTGTGAGATGCATTAGCAGTGGTTATATCCACATTATGCTGTTGTAGTGCTGAAATCACATTCAGCAAACGTACAACTATATGCAACTCCGTATGTACGTGAAGTAAAATGCGAAACAGTAAATGCAAACTTCGCTGCATCATATCCTTTCTGCATTTTACTTCATATGTGATGGTATATGTTTCTAGTTTGTAGCATTTCAGGTTTATTTTCTACAAGTTCTGCATAAACTGTGGCCGTTTTCTTCTGACTGCGTCACGCAATCTTTTCAATACTGCAACGTAGTATTTTTTAGTGATCGTGTGACCTCTCGGAGCATTTTCGTGGTGCACAACACCTTCATAATCAAAGAAAACAGTTAACATTGTCTTCACTGTGCTCCGACTTTGACGTGTTTTCTTTGGTCTCGGCTATTCAGATGCCTGTTGCTTTGTTTCTCTAAATGCGTAGTAAATGCATCATATTAATTGTTTCCGAGCAAGTTTTTCGAAGATTAAAGCAAAACTTGATGCAAATTCGTTGATCTAATTTTTCCGTCATTTTTTACAATAACAAAATGCGACGAACGAAAAAAAGACACTGTAAACAAACGCACATCGTTCACGAACTAACACGTCCAGTCGGTAACTGTGCACACCAACGAGTTCGTGCGGGCTCGATACTTTTGGGACAAACCTCGTATAAAGAGCCCAGATCGGCTTTCGGGGACAGTTTTTTTTTGAGAAGCCGTCGATGTAACTTGATTTATTTGACACCGTCTGGAACAAATTGGTGTCAGAAGTGCGATACCGGTAACTATCATGTCGACAGATAGCAATTTTGTCACCTGTTCTGATCTGCTGAGAATAATCCTTCAAGTTCAACATCTTGACAAATATAGTGCTTCTTTTATTCTGGATCAGTGTTCTTGCAGGAAGAATTCCTTTTGCATACAAAGAGCAATCTTAAATTGGTTCAACCAAAACTACTTCATCTTCTTTGGAATCACCAAACTTTACTTTTACTATACATTCTGAACCTGGCTGTAACATCGCATCTTTAAGAAGTACAACTTCCCGAATCGACACTTTACTATTTTTCGGTAGATTCATAGCAATTTCTTCATTTCTCGTTTGTAGTACTCCTTGAGGAAGATCAAGGACAAGCTTCTGGATATCTAGACTATTACTTCGCCCAAAATATCAGCAACAATAAATTATATGTCTGAAAGTAATGCTTCCTAGGGTTATTTCTACTTCATGTGTCCTTTTCACCAGTATTACTTCGCCATTGACGGTTTGCAGGACATAATGCTTTTCCGGAAAACCAATTTTACATTGAACCACGATGTTCAGCTTTACAATGGTGTGAGTAGAACCAGTATCTAAAATCATTTCACATACCTGACCGCATACCTTTCCGGTTACTACCAAGTTGAAACCATTGTTTTGCAGCCGCGATACCTTAATTGTTATTGTTGGTGGGGCTCGCTCCTTTAAGCTGGCTACTGGTAGTTTTCTTGGTTCTGAATGCTATTTCTTAGGTACTAGTAAAGTGCTCAGAAATAAAGAAGTATTAATGTTCCGTTGAATCTAACACCCCGTATTTCAAAAATTAAGCCTTGCGAATCTGACTCTCTTAAACGTTTTTTCTTGGTTGTAATGTAATGACCACCTAAAAATTAGATTAATTATTTTCTTAGTAAATGATACTCTCGTTAGATTGTCTTTATTTACTCTTATCATACATTTAATCGTTCCTACCATAAAGCAAATACAAACTAACTAACAATATTTCTCAATGTTAATAACGAACACCAAACCTAGACCGTTGCAACAGTAATAAACACTTCACCGTTTTATTTGTGCCCCTGTTTTTCTCCATATACGCCTCGCCTAGTTACCATAGATCATACATATATACATTCGCAACAATAACGCCCACGGGATAGATCGGCCACATATCATACCTGATAGGTTACCTACAAGTACTTCATGTGTCATTCTTTATAATTATGTTATTGCGTTCGTGTGTGTTTATGCCACCTCACCTTTTAACTTCTGAAAAATATTGATGGGAGAGAAAGTTGAAAAGGGCACAATGTGTCATAATAACAAAATAACTTTTATGTTGTTGATTGTACCTTCCGTCAGGAAATTGACGAAACTTTCGAAGGAAGGAAGTACATGAAACGTTTACTGATTAGTATTTATTTTGCCTCATTCAACGTTTTTTTTTTTTTAGTTTTCGAACTTCCTCATCTATGCGCTTTCTGATATGTTTTCAATGGTTTTCAAACGATGTCCTAACAATGACAATTTGAGACTTGAGAATAAAAGTAAGTCATATGGTACCATATCAAACGAATATCGAATACAGTAAGAGTTTGTGCAAGAGTCAACTATTGTAATGCCTCACACGTTGTGAGGGTTGGCGACAACTTCTCTACCTTGTCTGGTGTGAGCCACGGGGTACCTCAGGGATCAGTGCTTGGCCCGATTTTGTTCTTGTTATATGTTAATGATTTAACAAATCTGAACATACCGGGGAGTTTTACGCTCTTCGCTGATGATACTACCCTTTTGTGGCACTCTAGAGACAGTGAAATGCTTAAAGATACTGTAAATATTGATTTGCATAGAGCTCGGGAATGGTGCAACTCGAACTCGCTTTCTTTTAATGTAAATAAAACTAACATATTAAAATTCGGTTTTGCATTCAGTACTCTTTCCTTAGACAACCAATTAATAGAAAATAAAAGTAGTACAAAATTTCTTGGAATGTCTAGAGGCTTAAATTTGAGCATCACATATTGGAGCTAGATAAAAAGTTGGCTTCGGACTGTTTTGCGGTTAGGGTGGTGTCTGCTGAGCTTAGTGGTGCATCTGCGAGGATAACTTACCATGCATTGTTGGAGTCTCATCTGAGACATGGTGTGGCGTTTTGGGGTTTTTGCAGCCAGCAACTCTTGAATTCTGTACTTGTGATTCAGAAAAGGGCGCTCAGGTACTTGTATGGAGCTAGATATAGGGATCATTGTAAGCCATTGTTTGTATAGGAAAAAATTTTAACTGTTGTGATTTTGTTTATTTTGGAGGTTTCATGTCTGGTCCATCGGAGAGGGTAACCTAGAGCCCTATCAATGTATTCCGTACAGTACTAGACAGGGCCTGAAATTTAATTTACGGCTCCCGATCCTTAGGTTAACGCTGACTAAGAGTTCTGTCATTTATGAAGGAAAAAAAAACATATTAGCACCTTGATTTGCATTATCGATTGATGCCTTATTCATTGTTCCGGAGGAATCTGAGGTGTACTTTGGTGGGGAGGCCGTTTTATAGTTTGGAGGAGTATTATGCCTACAGCTTTTAGTGTTCAGAGTTTTGCTTGGTTTTATGGGCCTTTCATTGGATTTTTCTGTGTTATTTTTTAATAAGTTTGATGATGATGCCAACATTTGTCTTTTTATGATAACGTTTTGAATTGTACATACTTTCTATCAGATGCTTAGCCACATCTGGTCGGATTTTAAAACTATTAAATATTGCCATTATTGGTTAGATTAGTTTAGTTTTAGTTGGCTTTGTCAATAAGTGTGTATAGATCTTGGACAATAAAGCATATTTAATAATAATAATAATAATATTTCTGGCCTTTTTTTGTATATTGCCTAACGCAAATGACTCAATGGTTATTACATTCATCCCTTTCGGGAAAATTTTTTTGCGAACCACGCCTTGATAATTGAAGAAAATAGTAAGGATAACAAAAATTTGCTTTTTGATCTTTGCTCTTCTTTGAGGTTCAATTTCGATGATAGTTATGATGTTTCCATGTCAAATTTGTCCGTATTGATATATTCGTAGTGTGCATTGTCCACCTTGTATAGTCTTGCCTAGCGACGTGTCCCACCCAGGTCCAATTTCAAAGTAGCAATGCGTTGTTTTATCACATCTTCCACTTTCGTGCGTCTTCTTACTTCTTCGTTCCATATCCGGCCACGTAGTGATATTCCCAGCATGATTCTTTCTATTGCTCGCTGTGTAGTACGCAGTTTATTGGCTGCTTTAACTGTTAATGTGATTGTCTCCATTCCATAGGTTTCCATCACTGGGAGAACGCACGAGTCAAATACTCTTCTTTTCAACTAATGGGATTATCGGGGTTTTTAAGAGCTATCCCAATCTTCCAATGGTTGTCCATGACATTCTAATTCTTCTATTTATTTCCGCTTTTTGGTTTTCTTCCTTATCTTCCCAATTTAGTTCAGGTTTAAAGACGTCTTCCAGTGTTAAAGAGTTTAGAGGGAATCGTGTCTCCTTGTCGCACCCCTCGACCAATATTTATCTTCTGGGTTTCTAGGTCCTCTGTTATCTTTACTTGCAGTGTGACCTTATTGTAAATATATTTTAGAAGATTTCTGTATCTGGAGTCAATCCTTGCATTGCCCATCGCGTGTAATATGGCCCATAGATTGACAAAGTCAAAAGCCTTGCTATAATCAACAAATGTTCGGTGGATTCGGTACATTTTTCACTTAGTAATTTGATGTTCTGTTGTACTAAAGCCCTTTCGAAATCCAGCTTAGAATAGTTGACCTAAAACGCCTCACATCCAATTTAATCGCCACAACAGCGCGCAAGAGTGCGCCGCACACTTACGTGTCCATCGCGCCGCTACGAATGACGATATTTTTGATAATTAGTTCTAATCAAAAATACCCGAATCTGAAAAACAAATCGATTAATCTAACTTTTATTAGGTTGATTTTTATGCTACTGTCTTTTATTCTGTCTATTATTCTCTCATAAGCAATTGAGGTGACGGAAATACATCAAAATTTTAAATTTGCATCAGCTTAGCTTTTTCAGGAATCATTTCCGATGGCATATTACGTTAGGGTAAATTTTGACTTTTAAAATGGGCCGTTATACGTTGAGAAATTGTAGAAGCCGAGTTATAATCGATTGTGTTGAGGCAGAGTGCACTTGTGTCATTTTCTCCACTAATTTTTTGCTAATATTGCAATATCTCCGCTTTTAATTAGGTTTCTGCAAATACTGCCCATCTGTGTCATTAAATTTGAAACAAGATAGCATAGGTCCGAAACCGATTCTCCATTTATTACCAGTCTTACAGCATTATGAACAATTAAATTGTTAATAACAAATTGTTTGACGACGTGAGGGCTTTAAAGATTCGAATTTAGCAACTCAACATATATAAGAATCAACTCTAAAACTCATGGACCTCATTGACTATTTTACAAAATATTTTTATAATTATAAGATACAAAGTAATAAGTAAATTGTAACTATTGAATGTATTAGTCAGTTGTTTTTATGATGTAACCCTCGCATTTCATTCTTATTTTTTATATTCTATGTCCCTTCGCATTCCTACAGTTTAATAGGTGCTAGCCAGAATTGGAATTCTTATCTTGATTCAGCGACATGATACTTAGTACCAAAGAAAGTTCTAAGGAGGACGAAAATGCTTTGAAATGCAAGAGCTTTTCGCTGAATTTACCACCACAACCACCTTCCCCCCGGTTCCTTTACTTTCAGCTAGGAAATCCCGACAACAAATTAACAGGCATAAGTCTCGAAACACACACATTCACACACACGTTTAATTTGCGTGGCTAAAAGTGTAGGATAGAAATAATTATAGTCCCGAACGGAAGCGCCGATCGCCTTGAAGACAACAAACGCGCTCGCAGTGCCGCAGGCGGCGCTTCCGAGAACCAACAAAGTTTCTTTGTGTCGTTTGCCTAATAAATTATTGCCTCAGGTTTGCGGCTACGAAAAATACGGCCAGAACCACACACGAAATGGACCATCGCATGGGGTCAGGATTTATTTTTAACTAGATAATAATCATGTTTTAAAATGGCCTACATTGAAAGGAGGAGTGCGAAAAAATGCCATTTCTTATTTGTTAATTGTTATGCCTTTGAGAGGTTGTAGGTGGTTTAGGAGATGCTGAAAAAGTGCTTTTTATTTGTTTGGCGCGCTGTGTTATCGTTTATCTGATTTTTACTAATTTAAAATGCTTCCTTTGTATATGGAATACAATATTTTGATCGGTAATAGGAGCAATAAAATGTTTTATTAAAAAACAGTTCTAGTTAAACCTGCGTAATAGATAGGTAATCCGAACAATAAAAATTTGTAAATATTTTTTATGTAAAATGTGCCTGATGTAATATGTTTATGAATTCATAGAATTTGTTATTATTATCTAAGTGACGATAATCATTTTTTTTGTTAAAGAGCTTTGTTAATATGCTGCTAATAATAATTTTCTAATGCGTCTCTTTTCCAGTTTCTATACGCTAAAAAGTTAATTTATTTCGTTACTTCAATACATAGTAACAAAGAAAGTAATAGGTGTCTCCGAATGTTTTTCGTTTTTGATTCTTAAAAAATAAAACATCAGAATTAAATCAGACTTGTTGAATTGCTGTTAAATTATAGAGTAGTTTTTGAATTTTTATTTATGGAAAACAACTAACCTTAAAGGCGCATCATCCGCTTCTTCCCTTCATTTAGCCTCGGACTTTTTCAATTACTCACTGGAGCATCGCTCTTGGAATCGCGTGGATTTCGTCTGTGACTCTTTGCTTTAGAATATTTAAGTTAGGATGGTAATGGGTTGAAAACCTACGTTTTTAAGTAGTCCATACAAAAAAATCAGTAGGTGTTAAATCTGGACTCCACGGTGGTCATTTGATGTCCCCTCGGTGGCTTATCGCTCTTTCAGGGAACAAATTATGAAAAACTTCCAAAGAATCAATAGTGACGTGGGAAGTTATTTCATCTTGTTGGAAAAATGTATTTCGGTTGTAACCAATCTGGTGTTGCATTTCTGGAGCCAAAAAAGTCGGATGATATGGGAATAATGATCATAATTAACAGTCATGGTGCGACCACGGTTATTCTCAAAAAAATAGAGATCGATTATTCCTTGGCTTGATATGGCAGCTTAAACGGACAACCTTAGGCGAGAATAGGGGTTTCCAGTTCCAGCGGAATGTCAGAAGCCCAATATCTGCAATTTAGTTTGTTCACGTGACCGTTGATGTCAAAATTCGATTCATTAGACAAGCTCCTAAAACGGTTTTTCATTGTCCTGCAGAAATCAATTCCTTTAGCTGAATCATTGGGTTTCAATAACACACACAAGGGGTGGAAATGTAAATCTTTGCAAATAATACGATGGACCGTGGATCTGTGCAAATTTAGAGAAGCTGCGCGATGCCATAGAGACTGTCGTGGATCGTCTCTAACAAACTGGCGAACGCGGTAGATATTCCTGTTCGTTCTTGATGTCCTTTTGCGTCCAGATGATTTATTCTGCGTTATATTTTCAAACTCTTCGAACTTGCACACCCGGTGCGTTTTCATATTTGGACTGGGCTCATTTCTCAAGGTCGTTAAATTGAAATGTGTCGTGTACAGATTTCGAACAATAGTGTAAAAATCGTTATTTTTGTAAAACGCTCGAACGTAAAGGGCGCGTTGTGGTCCTGTGAAACGTTCCATCGCTACTAAACTTGAAAAGCCGATCAATCGTTTGACACCACTCCCCTCTCCCCGCTATCCGTATTGAGTGCATGCATAATAGTCAAAACAAAAGCGAAAAACCTTCTATGCAGTATTACCACCTCTATCGATTTTTCGGTAAATCGACCGATTTTCACTTCAATTACCCGATCTATCGAAACACCATTGAATTATACCGAATTTTGAGCTTAGACAGTGAAGGGCGTTTTTTGTAAAAAAATCCTTCCCTAAGACCAACTTTTTTATAAAAATACCCCGATTCTTGATGTATCGGTGCAGAACGGAAATATCAAATAATTTTTTTTAGGAAGTTGCTTACTCGCAATATAAACGTGTTTTAAAAGTTGCCTAATAGAAAGATAATAGCCTTCTGCTCTGCATCTGCTCTCTATGGACAAGCTAAAGAAATAATTATTTCAATAATGAGAAACCCCAAAACACTTTTATGTAAAATTTCTTGGTGAATCTCCGAAATATATCTGTTTAAAACCCTTCAATGAATTCGCGATTTTTAAGAACGATCTTACTTTTTACGATTTAGGATATGAGAACTAATTAAGTATGTTTCAGAAAAATCCTTTTGTCGTTCATACTTTGAGCATACATTATGGAGGCTGCATGCAATGCTTCGCGAAGAGAAAAAGGAAGAGGGGGCTCTCGCTCCTAACGTTTTGTTTTGTTGACCACTCTCATCGAAGCTTGGCATGCTGGTAATGTAGGCTGAAAGCATTCATAATATCGAATAAATCGGTGGCTATAGTTGATAATATGCCATTTTGAAAATCTACCAAAAATTATCAAAATCTACCGGATTTCCACCAAACATCCGAGGGTGGCAACACTGCTTCTGTGACACCCTTTATTTTGTCATACTTCTGCTGAAAAATGTTGATGCAGCGAGAAGTCTCGTCTGTCAGTAGATTGGAACCAAGTTTGTTAATGGAGAACCTCTTCATTATCTGACATTTCTATTGAAAATTCGGTACCGCTAACCTATATTAATTTTAGCTTGTTTTCCTAGAAGGAAATAATACCTTTGTAATGATGTTTGCGAACTTAAAATCCCTCATGATAAATGACATTGAGTGGTTTGGGAAATTATAAAGACAACTGCAGCATTGTTAGATTTCGAATGCTTGTCAATACGACTGCGGAATTTGTGCTTTCTTCAATGGTAATTTTTATTATAACAATTAATATTTTATGGTGGTCAGTAAATAATTATAACTGAAATTTACTTCTAATTTAATTTGTTCAGTACTTTTATTTAAAAAAAAAACGGAACATACTGCCGCAAGGTCATCTCGAACAGCCGATCGACCTCATCTCTAAAACATCGTCGCCCCTTATGTGACATCGCATATGTCAAGCCCTTTGTACACGGAGATTATCCCTAATTACGCTTTTTAAACATCGAACTGCCCCATTGTCCCAGTTGTGGGAATGAAGGGGTGTCCTTTTGCGATGCCGGGAGATAAGATAAACATTGTAGGTACACGGGGACAGAGCAGATGACAACGACCTGCTCGCTTGATACAGCCGTGCAAATGTCACATTGAACAAGCGCCCCCCGTCGGGCACGCTACTTGATTAAATATGGGATATTAATACGGAATTATCTGTGTGTGCCATCTGGTTGTCGTACAATTTAAAGTATTGAAATTAAGATTTTAAATATTTGATATAACTGATATAAAAACCTGTATTTTAAAAAATAAAAAATACATATAAAATGAAATTTTAAGGATGTGCAAGAAATGATCAATAAACTTGTAAAAGATTAAATATTTTTCTGTTAACTTTTATATTGTGTCAATATCAGTATCGGTAATTAAACTATAAAAATGCATAGTGTCTTCCGTATAATAAAAACAAGATTTCGTTGTTTTCTAAGATAAAGAAATATATCTTAAGAATTAGGTTTGTAGATACTTACAGTATAGTGTAAGTAGAGTATAAACATTGTTATAGTCAATATCCAACTCTCCCACCTAGAAACATTTTAGACATTGACGTCGTCGTGCAGAATTTCCACTCCGATGGTCATCGGCGTCGGCAGGGCCAAATTCGGAACAGCAAAATTTATCCTATCAATTTCTGCTCGGTGAGCCGGCAAAGAACTCTGCTGAACGTCGCCCCCACCGTTCACCCCTTTTCACGTTATATCATTCGTGATGATGGCAATAATGGGCCATTTCTAATAATAATTTTAATGGAGAAAAAATTTTAAAGTATTTTCAATAACACAGTGGCATCGCATAGCAAAAAAAATTAAAAAATAAAACTCCACAACGCTAAAAACCAGCTAATTACGTTAAGGTACTGCGTAATAGGTTTTTAAAGCAAAATGGTGTCCGTCATATTGATTTTTTGGTAGGTCGTTTGCAGGTCAAGGAAAGTCAGTTAACATTGAGGCGAAATACTATCAACTTCATTTATTTTTATAAATAAAAACTTGAAATTGTTTTACTTACATAGTTTACAAGTAACTCTGTACTATTACATTAAAAGTAAGGTGTAGTTTGCTTTTCGTTACTATCCAGACAGCAGGAAAGTTAAACTAATCCCAAGAGGGGAATAATGTCACTAAAGTTGGTTTCTCTACTATGTCACCCAATCTAAAGTTTGTTCTAAAAGTTATTATACTCGGTTATAACATTAAAAGTTCGGTGTGCCAAGTACTAAAAGGTGGAAATTATACTTCGACTTCTAATTACTATGGAAAACATTTTCTTAAGTTAAAAAAATAGAGGAATATTAGTAAATAGTATATTTTTGAGAAAAAACTTTGCTGTTTTAGAAGAGTAATTAGCTCTGCCCAAATTCACGTCAAGAGATTTGAACGACTGATGAAAAGATTCTTTAGGAATCCCTCATTTGAGTAGCTAATGGGTCCTTCAGAAAATGCAAAATGGCGACCCAATTTGGCGGTTCGAAATGAGCGAAAGAACATACATTGGAAAAAGACTGTTTGTAAAAAAAAATTGAAATCAGCTCCATCGGATATTGGCTTAATCTATTCCCATTTGACGTATATTGAAATTACTTCAATATGGTTTAATTGCTAAAGTTCACAGAAAATCAATAATATTGATCGCATAAGGATTGAATTTCGCTCAGCATGATTATTACCGAGTTTTCGAAGTTGTCGCTCGACAGTGTAGATCAAATTATTGAATGTCAAAATGGCGGATCCAATATGGCTTCCGTAATGGTCAAAAACTGCTGAAATTGACAAGAGAATCCGATCTTTATTATTTTGTTGTTCAGTTTTTGAGGAAAAGTTTCTTTTTCGAGGGAACATTTTTTAACCAATACTTCCCTGTATCTGAAAATTTACGTTAATATCAGTTCATTTGTTTTATTGGGAGAAATTGTTGATATCGTCGATAACTGCAGCCTATTGTGTTTATGTTTTAAAAAATAATCAGCCATATTATTCCCTAAGAAGGTTTAAGACTTAGACCCGATATAGTTGCCATGGAAGTTGGATCTTTTACTTGGTGTTCCGTTTTGCTTATGATACTGTTAGAATGTATGTTATATGTCAATAAAGAAACTTATATAGAAATATTAAGGATAAAAGCCCAGAGGTAAAGCCCTTGAAATCGGAAATAGGAGTAGTTATCTCCTGAAAATACATAAAATTTTCAATTTTTGTCGGTTTAGTAATAAACTGTGTAGGATTAAGACAGCTAGGTAGAATTATAGCCCCAAGCCCCCGCTGTTCAGAGACTATATACCTGTTTATGCCTCTTTATTTGAAAACAAACGAATATCGAATAAGTACAATTTCTGAGCAGAAGAAATATATTAATTATTGTAAAAAGATCTGTGAAATAAATTGTTGGAATTGGCAAATAATAATTTATTTGATTAAGTTTACGAAACAAAGTTTTTAGCCCAAATATACATTACATAGCCTGAGGCCCAACAGGCTTAATCAGGCATTGTTTATAAAAGAAAATGTATTTTTAATGTTCCTTGAGTTATGGTTGTACTTGTCAATTTAAATCCTCTACTGTCATATTAGACCGGTTTTAAAGTTAGGCCATGTGAGTGAATGCATATGGTATATTATAGTATCAGGCTTTATGGATCTTACCAAAGTTGCCCTACTTTTGTTTTATAGTGCAATTGTTATTGCAAAACCTAGATGATGTCCATAATACATGTTCATTTTCAAAATGTATGCCTCCAAAGCCATGGGTTCTAAATAATGGTTAATTTTAGCGTTGAACAGTATAACTTAATAATTATCTTAGTTTCATATGAAATATTATTAAAATAAATTTTATTAGATATGCAAAAATGATGTCTACCTACTTAGTCAGTTTGAAACGCAAAGGGTTTGGAATTATAAAATTGATAATGTTATCATTATACAAAGTTCGATTCTGCCGTGGTTTTTCGGCTAGTTTTGGGGTTAGACTTTTTGGAGGTCATCGAAAACCTCAACTGACTCGAAGCTGAGTGAACCTACTGTTTATTTTAGCTATACTGTGACGGTGAATGGTATGTAGTAGACGTAGTTTAGACTTTCATTGTTTTTCATTAACGATCACGTTTCGACTCCACGTCATCCAGTCGTCTTTAAATCAGTGTTATTATGATTATTTATAAATATAATAAAACTTCAATATTTATTATACAGCTGTTCAGTCTTGACACACCTCTTATAAATTATTCGTTGCCATTTAATAAAATCATAATTCCCAAGAAGTGTTGCTCAATATTTATGATAAAAAACGTTAATTTTTTGCACGCACTGTAGGTGGAGAAATGAAATAATTATTACGGTTGTTTTATAATACACTACATAAGGTTAAGGTAACGCAACAGGTGCTAATAGTTAGACATCAACCGAGGCAGATCTGATACGTTGAGAACCGACCGATTTTTCTCGTTCTCTTTTAATAATCGCCCTCTGCTTGTGCGCACTTTTCATCTTTTTTCTTTTGTTTGGCATCTCCTTCGTACTTTTCATAAATCATTTCGCGTAATGACTGATGCGAGGTAAAAACGAGCGGGACTAACCGAGGCTCCGGTCCACGATTTAACCAGCGCCTTGCTTTACGACGACCAGTTTTTGTGACTGGTTCTTTTACTATCGGCATTTATTAATATCGAAATCTGATAGATCCGATCGGATCGTTAAGAACAAGATATACCAACTAGATAACATGTTTTTTACAAATTTTTGTTCCCATGCGTCAGTATATATAGATAGACAGAGAGAGATACTATATATGCGTTCTAGTAATGAAGGTAAATGAGAAAAACGTTGTTGGATACGCATTACGTTAAGATTCTGTAGCATTTGTTTCTTTTTTCTACTCATTCCTTTTCTACCTTGTTATTGTCTCGTAGATATTAATTTATATATATTTATATGTATATATATATATATATATATATATATATATATATATATATATATATATATATATATATATATATATATATATATATATATATATATATATATATATATTAGAAAAACTAATTTAGTTTTTAACTAAGTGAAAAAAAACCTTATACTATAATGGCAGAAGTATTCTGTTTTAATACGGTTAGAGACAAAGTACTACCTCAGATTGCAACGAAATACCAGGAAAGGATGGAAGCTTTCTCCATGGCAATGCACCGCCACTTGTAGACCGCTTTCGAACTTGTTGGTTCTCATCAGAACACGGTTAACAAGCGCACCTAAACATAAGAAAAGCAACTCATATCAGACAAAATATGAAGTCTAATACAAGCAACGCCATCTCTCAGCACTCCACACAATCAGAATATTTAATTTCGTAGAGATGGAATAAAAGATACTATAACTTCTCCTCACTTGCGACACCTGTCATGCATCAATTTTACTCCAACGGACAGAATGACTCCTGTTGGCCTTCAAAATATGTATCAGTACTCTGTTTCAACAGGCTATCGTCTATAAAATGACGTCATATGACGTGCTTTTTAAAATTTTTCAATAATAAGATGTCAGATGAGGCAAATCTGAACTGTATGGCAAGTGGTACCGTTCAAAACAGCTACATCCACGGAAAATGGGTTGAACCTTGGCTACTTTATGAACTCTCTCATTATCATGAAAAAGGAGGAGGATATAACATACTTGTGATACAAACTAGGACTTTGCGATCAATAGTCGTACATAATTTTGTTAATATATACATTAAAAATGTGCTGTTATTGCAAGGCCTTCCAGCATTTATTCAACAAGAATATCTCTTGTTAGGTTCCAAAAGACGGTCATCGTGAACTTTCTTACTGAAGATTGAAGGCGGAGAACCCTCAAGACCCCATTGAATTTCCTCTAATTTTGTTTCTGGTTGCTCATGATGTAGCCAAATTTCATCGCTGGTCACTAACGTGAGCGTGTCTGATCAAAAAATATAAATAACATTTTTTTGGGTCAGATTGATCAAAATTTATGGTAATGGTGGTAATGCCATAGTTTGAGGATATGTGGCAGCAAGTGAAATAGGTACATTTCGTATTATCGAAGGTAATAGAGACATTTTAAGCCAAAAATTGTATGCAACTACCAATAGACTTGGAATAACTAATTGATATTCTTCTTTTTCAAGTGCCAGAGCGTAGGCAACCTCTTGAAAATAGATCTGTGTTGCATATCGATTATATTGCGAGATACCTTTAGAAGCATATCTAAGAGATTTTACTACGCAGAATACTACACAGTGGTTTGCCATTGCCTTCATATAAATAAATTTCGATATTCCAGCCCAAAATACGAACTCGCGTCGTCCGGATACAAGGCTGATATT
This sequence comes from Diaprepes abbreviatus, assembly GCA_034092305.1. NCBI lineage: Eukaryota > Metazoa > Arthropoda > Insecta > Coleoptera > Curculionidae > Diaprepes > Diaprepes abbreviatus. The sequence continues at coordinate 10,903,095 of JASJET010000129.1, forward strand.
GTTTTTAGCAATACAATAATCCGAAGAGCTTATTAAAACTTAAAGAAATGGTTGCACCACAAGGTTCCACATCCTCCAGACCTCAATCGCATTGAACATTTGTAGGATCATTTAGAAAAGTTAGGGTGTGCATACAAAGTTTCTAAAGGATTTTAAGTAAATTGTTGCGGAAGCATGTTTTGTTTAGGAATTAGTTATCTTGTCAGATATACTTAATGCTCTAGGAAGTAGACACAGGATTGGTTTCTTCTGGACACAATCGAAACTATTTTGACCAATATAATCCATTCGTGAATATTTTTGGACTATTTGTTCCTTGTCAAAAACACAGTGAGGTTCCAATTTCATAAAGCTCATTTTTTATGTTGCCGAACACTTCATAAAACACGAACTAATGAATAAATTGAAATAAACTTCGACACAGTGGTAAGAAGTTATCGTTACAAAACGTTACTAAGCAATAATTGCGGTAATAACGTATTACAGCCTACTGACTGTAGCTAGTTATCACATTTTTTGTGCTGGATCTACGAATTTTGGTTAAAAAATTCGGATAAGCTGTTTAAAACAACGCTAATCCAATTATAACCCACCCGACATATAGAACATTGTTTAATGCGATTAAACACGTAGCTGTGCGTTTTTGTCTATATATATATTTTAGTGCAAATTATACAGTTTTTTAAATTATTCCCTTTAAAAACCATTTATCTCCTTTTTATAAAAATTTTTTTTAGCTTGTTGGTGGAAGGATTTACAGTTTGTCAACATTAATAAAACAGATCAACTACCGTAGTATCAAGAGATATAAAATGGCGGCACCAATAAATGTTTTAATTTTTCTATTATAGAATGGATAATTGGATTCTTCAGGAACTACAACTCTTATCAAACTTCTTCGTAAAAAAATCATTTTCTCAGTATGTATATAATTTTTGATTTTTATAAATTTATAATTTTATATGAGGCCCCGTGACTCTTCTGTAACTTTTTCCGTATCTCATGTAAAAATATCTTTTTTTTAAACTTGTAAACAGCATAATGGAAAAACTAATTTTATAAATATGATTATTTACCATAGATTTAAAAACAATAATTCCATAAAAATCAATGTAGTTTCCTAAAATTTTTAATATTACCAAAGCGGGAGAATGTTGAATTTTATAATTTTAGCATTAACAACATTAACCTCTGAAGCAGGAACATTTTGAAGAAGAAATAACTTAAAATCATAAAATACATTTATTTTAAAAAATGCTTTAGTAGGGCGTGGTGTGGCTAAATAATTACCGAAACTTCTAAACAAATTGATGTTAAAATAAATAAAAATTACTACATTATTATGTTTATATTATCCAACAAGGCCTAACGAACAACGCACACGCATGGTATAAGAAACAGTAACTCTCATTAACGTTGCAGCGTCAGTCAAGCTCACAGAAAGCTTAGCGAAATTATGAATGAATTAGTATAGAATTTCCCTACTCGTTATTCTAATAGTGCCTTGAAATTGATAAGAGGGATAATTACTTCTCGAAAATAAACAAAATTGTCCTTTCTTGCAGATTTGGTTATAAAAGTAAAGGTTTCTTCTTTAATTTTTAAGATTCAAAACTAGGTTGACTAAAAAGATTTAAAAAGTGAGATTATTCATTTGCATGCCGCTAATCCAGTATTTGTATTAGGAACCAAATAAAAGATTATTATTTATTAAGGTCGCACATTTTATTGCAAGATTAAGTAATAGTGGTATGCAAATAAATGTTTGTGATTTTTTAATCGAAAACCGTTTGTTGAATTAAAAAAGTCTAGAGAACATCTCTATTGAGAAATAATTCACAATTATGAAAGTAATTTTATTTTAAACTGGTACCTACCGAAATTCAACAAAATATCTAAAACGGTGTTACAGGTAACACTAATGAAATGAAATGAAATGTATATTGATAGAAGATTGAAAAATATTAGACACGTTCTTTTTTTATATAGATCTAAACAAATTTTTAGGGGTAAAAACTCTTGACGGTTTAATATTTTCCATTTTCAAGGTTTTTTTTTACGAATTTTCGATAATGGTGGGTAATAAAGCAACTCTGGCACTAGGTTCAGATTTAGCTATCACGTCATACTACATAAGATTTCACAGGTCAGCCTTTTTCACAGATAAAAATTTACCCTTTAAATAAAAAGGCATAACATCCTCTCCGGAACCCTTAGTTTTACGTACCTATTCACATACATGTGACTAGACAATTGGGATGTTGACTATTTTTGTAAACGTGTTTAAAACCATGAATAAGTACGTAATGTAGCCGAAAATATTTAAAACTATTTTTTTTGAGGCAACTAATACTTTAAAAATCATAAATTTTAAATTCCATTTCAAATTTCTCTCCAAAATGCCAAGACTTATCACTTGATTGCTGTTACGTTACACTGGTCAACTGACAAGGATATATAAATTTTTTTCTGAATTTTTGTGATAAAAGATGAGTTCTAAGGTATTTTAAATGGTGTTTGTGAAGTGCCTCAGTGTACAAGTACTACAATTAAAACATGAAACTGAAAAGTTATTTATTGACGTTTCACGTTCGTAAAATAATAGGAAAATGTGGCTTCAGCTAGCCCGGCACTACTCGTTTTATTTTAGTTTCAAGCTATACCTATGATTACTCTTTTGTATTTATTATCGGCTGCGGAAATAACAATCTTTGGTAAATTACTTATATGGAAATCTTTATATTTCTAAATTCAGCAGAGCATAAGTTACCGTTTGTTGTGAAGAAATTGGTCACCATAAAACAATCAATTCTCGGCAAATTCGCACTATTTGCCTTAATAAGTCCACTTTCCATCATGGTTAAACTTCTTAGAATCATTTTCAAATGGAGTACTCAGCAAATTTCGAAGAAATTATATGAAAATGACTATAAAATATTAACTACGAAACGTAGCCCTTGACAGCGATCAAGAATGTGATATAAAACCAAAAAATTTATGTGTCAAGTTCGTGACGACGATGACGTTGACTGTATTCTTTAGAGTAATTATCAAATGATCAAAGTGCAAAAAGTGAATTTCACGTTCTTTTGAATATGCTTTTACTTGTCACTAGGTCGAAGTGATCATGATTACTTCAAGTGATAAAACTGAAAGTAATAATGGCTGTATTCTTTTGAGTAAATTATCACTGATCAAAGTGAACAAAGTGAAACTGATAACTTCATGTTCTTTTGAATATGCATTTACTTGTCATTGGGTCGAAGTGATCATGATCACTTCAAGTGACAGAACTGAAAGTGATAATTACGCAAAAGAATATACCTAATGATTGAAAAAAATAACCGTATCAGTACGGAGTGCCAGCGATGACGTTAGTATGGAGTGACATCATTCACTTTGATTGGTGTTCGTTGTCACGTGACTTGAAGGAGATTTTGTTAAATTTTTGTTTTTAATAAAAAATAAGATTCCTTAAAAATAAAGAAAAATCTTATGTTTTGTGGAAACTACCGTTTCGCAGTAAAATTATATTTTTATTTGAATACAGTCAACATCTCAATTCAAGTGGTCATCGAGCTTTAAATAGATATGCTATATGCTATATATTCTATATTTACCTCGTTTAAGGGGTAGTTTGCCTTCATTTAAAAGATTTTGAAATTATTATTAAAAAGTGCGTGTTATTATCATGAAAAACATGTCTAATATTTTTTAATACGCAAAATTTTCATTTCATTTGATAAGTGACACTTAGTGTTACTTGTTAGATATATCGATGAAATTAGAAAGAAAAGTAACACCGTTTATTTCAGAAATAAAACGGTTGCAGATTATCCAAGGATTTATGTCCCTAACATACAATTATAAATCACCCTGTATAACTGCATTTTTTTTATTCAATGAAATTCTGGATAGGCGAACTGGACGATATTATAGGGATTAGCAGTTTATGCTTGCAGAAACAATAAGTTACTTCGTAGTATTTTTTATATAAATCTTAGATCCCTTTTTATACCACATGTACGCTAGTGGTGGCATTTCATTTGTGAAACATGTACATAGAACGTTAATATGTAATGTTGCATGGGATCCTGTATCGTAAAGTCACCATTAACTCTACCTCCATAAATTTATAGTTTTGGTCGTAGTCCTGTTAACCTGTACTATATAGGATCCCATTATCCGCGTTTAATTACCATCGGATAAATTAAATGTTCAAATGAGCTATAAAATAAACCACACAAATAAAGAGTACTCTCGTAACAAGTCATAATTATGCAGATATATCGAAGTTTATTTGCCATTTATGTCCGGCCACACAGCTCACGGACTCATAATAGTAATAACGTAGTAATAGGGCCATTGCGTGCTATGTCGAGGTGCGGTAAAAGTAATTAGCGCATTAGGGTACTCCGCCCATCTGATTCACGCGATTGTTGACGTGCTCCAAACGTTAAATCTTCTCAATGAGCCAAAAAACCAGTCATTAAATCAATTATCAGTCACTTTTAGCATCCGCAGTTTACCGAGGTGTAAATTATTGAAATCGGCGACAGTTGGAAAGCGTAGATGAATAAATGAAAGCCCTTTAAAAACATTTTAGAATTCATTCTTGAATCAAAACAACGAGAAAAAAGTTAATAAAAGACACAACGATATTTCTTAATTAATTAATGCTTCGTTATTGATCTGGTTGTTGCAAAAATATTTCTTATTGTTGCCAGTATTCGCCGGAAAACGACCAGATGTGTTTACCAGTCGAAACGTTTTAAGTTAAATAAATAGAAACAAATTTTGCAATCTTCTAATTTTATGGTATTTTTGTCATGTTGAAGATTCATTACGAAGGTTAAACTTCTTAGCCCGATTTGTTTGTCATGAAAGTTAGAGTTTCTAGCTTGGTAGTTATTAATTGTTTACATTTTATACAAGCAAACCTATCAACCTAAATCAGTATTAAAGTTAGGCCATGTCAGCCAAGAAAAGACTAGTTGGACATCAGTTATAATCAGTTGAATAGTATTTAAAAAAATTGACTATTTCTTTAGAAAATTCATTAACAAAATAGTGTATATGCTATATGGAAAGTTGAATTAAAAACCAGTATTTGTATATCACTATTTAAGGAAAATTAAACCTTCTTCAAAAAGTGCTAAAGAAGTAAAACATAATTTAATAAATTTTTATCTGTAATTATTTAAAGAGATTCAATTCTTTGAGGCATACTATACTTTATATTCGTAATCTGCAACCTCGAAAACTCCCTAATACCATTTTTGAAAAAATTTGAAAAATGTAAAATTTTTCCTCTATATTGAATTTTAAAAAATTGAAATTGATACCAATTTTGGAATATATCGGCATTTAAAATTTTTAACCTCCATATTCGGTCAATCATATATATATATATATATATATATATATATATATATATATATATATATATATATATATATTAAATTATATTCGTAATCTGCTACGCCGAAAACGTCCCCATATCCAATTTTTGGAAGAAATCAGACAATATTAATTTTTTACCGGCTGTTTTATAAATGTTATTTTTGATTTTACGGAATGAACTTTGTCCAAAATGAACATCCTCTCTTTGAAAATCTGTAAGGACAACTATGATTTCTTAATTAAACCAGTGTCAAAAAAGCTTCTGATCTATCTTTTGCTCTTATTACTAATATTTGATACGATTTTCTGTTAATTATGTACAAAACCTGACTAATTCCACTATATTCTGCAATTATTACTATAACTAAATTAGCCTAACGATTCGTTAGTTGAACTAGTTGGAGTTTAAATATAGTTTAGTAATATTTAAGCATATCTAATAGTAGTTTTTGTTTAAATAAATTATTGTTTTTTACAACATTGTTAATTAATTTATTTAGTATTATTTAATATTCAATTCCTCATCATCTGTATATATGCCTTGACATCTTGACAAACTGTGTGTTGATTCAGCAAAATTCTTATGATAATTTGTTGTTTTTTGATTTAAATAGATTAAAAGGTGAAATTACAGTAGTACGAAAGGAAAATCAAAATGTTATGTCCTGTTAACGAGGATTGTTTTAGGGTTTCACAAGTATATGAAGCTAATAAATTATTAAAAATAAACTCCTAGACAAAATTAACACAATATGAAATTATCCAAAAAATTGATTAATTTTTTTCTTATGCCACTTTTGAAGCTTATCGAGTTTTTTAATAGTAGGCTATGAATATTTTGTTTCGTTGTTAATGACAGCAATCAAAACAGTTCGTTTAGATTTACAGTTTGAAATAATTTTTTAGAAGATAAACAATTCCAGTAATTCTTGCTACAGATTTTCTTTAAAATTAAGATTATAATTTGTTTACTTTTTGAAAGTAATACGTTTTTATGGTAAATTGTTTTATTTGAGACTCAGAAAAAATGGAAAAATGAATCGAAAAAGGAATATAACGGAACAGGAGCTAGTGTAACCATCAGTTTTATTGGACGGGGGATATTGTCATAGTTATGTTGCCAATTTGTTAGGAAAACATCATTCCACAATAAGTCGTGTGGTAAAACATTTGACTGAAGTCGAAACTTATTTTAGAAAACTAGGGCAAGGGCAAAAACGATTCACTAACGACCAAGATGAACGTTTTCTTAGACAATATGCGTTAAGAAAGAGGATTGCCACTAGTTCTATGATGAGAAAGACGGTTAAATGAAGCTGGATTAGATAGTAGCAGACCAGCCATTGCGCCCTTGGTTACTAGAAAGAACATAACATCAAAATTGGTCTGTGGATGACTGGAAACAAGTTTTCTTCACAGATGAAACTAGGGTTAGCCTAAAACATTCCGATGGTCGTGAGTGAGTATGGCGAAGATCAGGAGAGAGGTTTGTTACTTGCAATATTTCTGCAAGAATTCCATTTGGCGGTGGCTCTCTTATATTCTGGGGTGGCATCTACATTGATGCTCACATAAAATTGGTTTCTGTCAGTACGAGATCTATGAATGCTGATTACTATCTTGAGAATATTGTAGTAGAACATGTGATGCCTTTCGGCCATTTTGTGGGGCCAATTTTTTGTTTATGCAAGACAATGCTCGACCTCACGTAGCTAGGAAGGTACTCGATTATCTTAATCAAGTTGGTATATCAATTATGCAAAAAGCCCGGATCTAAGTTCGATCGAACATGTATGGGATTACCTAAAAAGAAATGTGAAACGTCATATACATGCACTTAGAAACCTGACGGAACTTGAAAATGCAGTTATCACCCAATAGGAGCAAAGTCCTCCAGAGTTTATCCAAAATTTAATTAGACGCATGCCTAGGCGCATAAATGCTATAATCCGAAGTAGAGGAGGCAACACACGCTACTAGTGTCCTAGGTAAACCATTAATTTATTTCTTTCATTTCATTCTGGTAGAAATGAAATTCATTACTTATAATCAACAGATAAAGGTAATTAGGTGCTTCTTTACAAAAGTTGTTGAAAGCGAGCAGCGTGGTAGAAGCTTTGTTGGTAATTTTAAGTGCTGTACAAGTTCTCTCATTGACTTATATTACCCTAAATATCTTCTAGCTCAGAAGATCAAAACACTTTTAAAATCTTTCACGTCAAAAACCAGTAATGCTTTAGAGTTCTAAATGAGAACTTTGTAATAAAAATGTTTTTGTATGCGTGAACGTATGGAAGTTCTCTTAGTTTGGCCTCTATTTTTTAATTAATTTTTAAACGTCAAACCCAGTTATTTTGGTCATTTTTTAACAGATGAACCTTTAGGGTTTGTAGTGCGCTAAACTTATAGTCTTGCATCCGTATAAGTGTGAAATTAAACAACGCAATTTAAGAGTTTAACATGTTTATTATGAAGTCACGCTTGCACTGAAAACGGATTTTCTAGAAAGAGGATTCAAAGTGGGAAGACTCTTAAAGCAATATTAAACTGAACAACCACCGATGGAATAGTATATTTTTGATAAAAGAGTATGAGGGGCCTAGAGCCGCCACAAACCTATGCCATCGCATTTAGAAATCTGCAGTCTTGGTATACATTGTTTTGATGGTTTTTTACCTTCATAACTTGACTATTTTACATTATACATTGATATTTGTCATACCAAAACCTTCCTTCGAACGCGGCTGAACTATTATTTAAAAGCAGATCAAAAGTAATTCTGTAGTTTTCGGGACTAGCCCGGCCATACCCAAAATTATAACACCGCCACTGGCAATTCGTAGTACGACAATGCAGTCGCTAACATTTTTTAACTGTTTTCTGCGATAGATACTATTGCGTTTAATTTAAAAACGTGTTAACCAGAATCTGAAAAATGAGTTTAATCACTCTACCATAAAATTACACATACATATATATCCACATGCTCATCTTTGAGAAAAAGTTCCTGAAGCTTGGACTCGAAGAAAGGTTTACAAAGTGCTGAACATGTAAACAGTATAAGATTCATTAATAAACATACCGGCGTAAACAGTCTTAATATCTGTAAACAGGAAGTTCGTGTCTTTTGCTTATCTGATACCTACTCTTTACTGAAGTTTTTTTTTATTACCTTACAAGAAGTTTTTAAAGCACCCATTGTTTTAGTGTATATATTTTTTTAAAATATATTAAGGTATACGTAATTTTCGTTGTACCGTTTCTATTTTTTTTTTAATTTTGTCTTTTTTTCGAAGTTGCGTAACTAATTCTTAATATTCCTCTCAACAAGTTTTTTTCATATACAAGGTAAAAAATAACAAAGAGTATATTTTGTATTTTAGCAGTTTTCAGATGGTGTAAAATGGCTTAAAAAATCCTCTCTTAAATCTTTCGTTCATTATCAAAAAATGCAGTCTTAGGAACATTCTTTGTTTTCGGATACCGTTGATATTTTTGAGTGAAATAATAAAACTGAAATGTTCAAGTCATTATTACTTCAAGTCGATCCCTTCCGATGTCACAATATAATTGTTGCTTTTTCCCTGACTATATCTCGATCATCAGTGTAAACATATGGTACCTGATATAAGAATCTTTTTTAAATTCTAATTATAATTTAAGATATGGAGTAGTAATTAACCAGTAATCAAATGACCCTTTTAGACAAGAATATAATCTTTTTTTTCTGGTGCCTATCCATTCTGAATGTTGGCAACCAATATGGTGATTATAACCTTGTTGACTGCTGTCTGGAAGAGTCCAGTAGTTATCATTGAGAACCAAGTATTTTATTTCATAAGCTCTTTTCCTCTCCATTCCTCCTTTTTTTTTTTTCGGGTATCTTACCCAATTTGATGCGCAGCCAGATACTATATTGCTCTTCTTTTCCCATTATAGAACCCAAATTCTACAGCTTTCGTTGCTTAATTATCTCCTCCATTGTATTTGCGTAGACACAGTTTCATTTATTCTTAGGTATCTTCTTCATCCAGCCCTTTGTGTCCACTGCTGGACATAGGCCTCCTTCATTCTTGTCCATTGTGCTCTATCTTGATCGATTTGCATGCAATTTATTGCAATTTTTTTAAGATCGTCAGTCCAACGAGTAGGGGTCTTCCTCTACTTCTTTTGTCTAATGTCGGCCTCCACTCGAGTAATCTCTTCGTTCACCTTCCATCACTGATTCGAGCGACATGTCCGGCTCAGTTCCGTTTGAGTGTGGCAATTCGGAAAATTACGTCGGTAACTCCTGTCTTTCGTCTCAGGTCTTCATTTCTAACTCGGTCACGCAGCGTTATACCTTTCCATCTTTCTCTGAGCTATTTGCAGCGTTTTAGAAGTTGCTGTTTTCAATGTCAAAGTTTCGGTATCGTAGGTCATAACCGGTAACACACATTGATCAAATGCTTTACGTTTTAAAGCAATTGATGTATCGCTTTTAAAGATGTCTTTAAGTTTTCCATAGGCTGCCCATGCGAGATTTACTCTTCTCCGTAGCTCGCATGTTTGATTATCTATTGTGATCTTTATTTCGTGTCCAAGGTATATGTATTTTTCCACAAGCTCTACTTCGTTGTCTTCAATATTGATATTTCCACTAGGTACCAGATTGGTCATAAATTTTGTTTTTGATATATTTATTTTAAGACCCACATTGGCGCACACTAGCTGAAGTTCATGTAACATTGTACATATCTCCTTGAGTTTATCGAAAAACAAAACTATGTCGTCCGCGAACCTCAAATTTGTTAATCTTTGGCCGTCTACATTCAGGCCTCTTTTTTCCCAGTTATGTTTTTTACAGGCGTATTCTAGTACTGCAGTAAACAGTTTAGGCGATAAGGTATCACCCTGTCGGACTCCTCTGCCAATTGAGATATGATCCGTGTTTCTGTGTAGTTTCACCGACATAGTTGCATTCCTGTATATATTGTAAATTAACGTTGTGTATCGATAGTCAATGCGACATGCTTGTAATGCTTCCGTAATTTTGTCAAGCTCTACCGTATCAAAGGCCTTATGGAAATCCACAAAAGCCAGAACGAGTGGTCGATTGTATTCGATAGTTTTTTTTTCTATTACCGTTTTGATGCTCTGTAGGTGATCGTTTGTTCCAAACCCAGTACGAAACCCCGCTTGCTCTATTTGTTGGTAGAAATCAAGTTTTTTCTCAAGTCGATTCGTTATTATTCTTGTTAGGAGTTTATATAGGTGACTAAGAAAACTTGTTGGTCTGTAGTTTTCCAAATCATGGGGATCTCCTTTTTTGTAAATCAAAATTACCTCAACATTGTGCTACTTTTCGGGTATTGTACTGTCTAAAAGGCACTTATTAAAAGGTCTTTAATATTTTTTTAAGTAGACAAACACCTCCGATTTCAGTAACTACACCATCTTCGCCTGGAGATTTGATATTCTTAGTTTTTCTTAGGGCTAGTTTTATTTCGTCTATTGTGATTTCCGGCATTTGTTCTGATCCTTGGTTAACAATGCCCATTTTCCTTGTCAATATTTCTGGTACTTGATCTTTGCTATTCTCTTTGCTTTGGCTTCTGTATAACTATCTCAAAATCATTTATCTTCTTGTTTGTTGCTTCAGTAAGAATCAAGACTCCGTAGAACAAAACGGAGAGTACACTATTACCATAATTTTAATGCAAATTTAATCTCTATTCTACATTAAATTTAATGATTTTGTTCCAAAAATCGTGAATAATTTGAATTTAAAGCAATTCATTGAAATATCAGTTAATTCTACATAAAATAACTGAAAAGATATTTCAACGTTTGTACATTAAAATTAATTCATATATACCCTAATACTAAAGGAATTTACATTATTATTCAATATACATTGTATGAGATTCTGGGAGATGGCGCAACTTGTATTGCACTTTTTGTTTAGTATGATATAAGTTGCTTAAAGGACTCAGTTTTCTTGTGATGGGTTATACTCGACTGACGGGAACCAATGAGTTCAAAACCGGTCTGGATAGCGGATACTATCTACGGAAAAAATGTCCACCTGTTCCTGGTAGTTTCAGAATTAATTAACTCATAATGTTGGTGCATTAAATATGCGATGACATATCTCAAATTCAACGAACACTGGCTGTATATTTAATGTACATAGTCATCTTAAAAAGTAATGATCAAACTTTAAATTTAATGTATGACTACATTAAATGCATTTAATAAAGTGAAATTTGCTTCCAGTATATTTACATTAAATTTAATGCATTTCCTTTTTACAGTGTCCGTAGCAATATAAGAACACAAAATAAAATTTTATTTTAAATAAGGATATAATAAAAAAATTTTCTCACAAGTAAATTTCTATAACTTTTTGTAACCCCTACAGTTCTCAAGATATGTCATTTTACGTAACTCACTCTGTACAAGTACTATACATTCCGTGTAATATACAAACAAAGAACTGATTAGAAACGTTATTCCGAAAACATGCAAAGTCAACAGGAAGTTTCATTGTATGCGTATTAAAATCTTATCGGTCCCGCTCCACATTCCTGTAAATAATACATCACATCGTTTTTCTCAAAAGATGACACTTTTTCCGCACGCACTGATAAGTCGTGTCGATTCCTACGATCCGTGTAAACATTCCACTTGGAGAAAATATTGACAAAGGGGAATCTTTCCTCGGCTACTTAGCATAGGCAAATAAGAGCGGGCGCCATATTAAGATAGATGTGGCACCGAAAGTTTGTCTCAGCCCTTAATAATAGTAATATCGGGAAAGTTTTATGTTACACAAATAGTAGAACTTTCCAGGAATGAGACAAGTTTGTTAGTCAGGCAACCAACAAATGAGCTTGGTTTTACTCTAATATTCTATGAATAAATTTGCACTTTTAAAGGAGAGGTGGTGATTTTCTAAGAAAATCGGACCAGTAAACTTTAATTAAATATGTTTCCTTGTATATTTTTTAAATTCCCGAGATACGATATTTCTTTTACCTAGAAAATTATTATATTAATTTTATGGTATTTTATCATGAAACCTTACTTCTTCTTCATCGACCTCTAACCGCTCCTGTAATAGGCCTTTCCTCTATTTACCTGTATCTGTTTTATGCCTTTCGATGTTACTCCCTACCAGCTACTTGCTTTACGTCGTCTATCCGTCGCCGAGGGGGGGAGTCTCTATAATTTTCTATCTCGGAGATATGCCAAGCATCGTGGTCTCCATTGCGCTTTGTATGACTGCCAATTTATTAAACTGTTTCAGAACCATATGTTGATACTGGCATGATACTTTGATTTTGTGAATTCCAATATGATACCACCGCAGCAACTTCTTGACATAATGCAAAAAAAGTCATTGAAATTTATGTCTCCGTTCCGAAGTAATCGACATACATACATAAAAAACATACTTAGCGGTCGAATGTAGAACCTCCCTCTTTAAAAAGCCGTTTAAAAAGGGTTGCCAAGTGTTTCATTTTTAGCGAAATATACCTTCTTTAACCAGTTTTGTTCCTCGGTCGGTTGTCATTACAACGGAGACGCTATTGTTCAATTCTGAAGCAAAAATTATGTTATAGCCCATATGTTAATGCCTGTTTATCTCGACTTGCTTATAATACTCCAGTCTTCCTATGAAAGAAGGTGAAAACATTTATTGCAGATATGTGAAAGTTTTAAGTCGTAGGGGGCACCCAGTAGATGATAAATACGTAAAAAAGTACTGCTAGATCAGCCCGGTTTTTTTATAACAACATCCAAATTCGGGAAATTCGATTTTCTGCCCGTAGAATTTTCCGGTTACATTTTAGAAAAAACAAATGAAAGTTGTGGGCATTGAAATAACCTTTAATTTCATTTTTTATACGTCAAAATCGATAAATAATTTATCGAGATAATGGCGAAAAACCATCTTTTTTGCACTATTATATAAATGTTAATAACTTTTGCAAGAAAGGCCGAAAGTGATGTATAACCCCTTCATGATAAAGCCATTATGTGCCTTTATAACTGTGCGAAAGCTGGACCAAATCGGTTTGGTAGTTTATGAATTGTTTATCTCAGATATTGAATGTTCAAACAATTGTCCTTGCCCAGAGGATGATTCTGCAGATATTTGCAAAAGCGGAATGGATTCTTTGAAGTTCAAACTACAAAAGAAGATGAAAAAATGATTGATTTTTAAAAAAGTAGTTGTTAAAAAAACCGTTTAAGGAAGGGGTACTTTTTTTACTTATAAAAAATTGGAATAACTTTGTTTATTTAAATGATACAAATTTGTGAATAAGTGGACTTGAAAGCTGGTGAAAAAACACATAGCATTTTTTTTAAAAAGGCATATCTCTTTTGTTAATAAACATTAAGAGTCGAAATTTTCACAGATTTTAAACGAAGACCTATATTTTATGATACAATTGATAAGTATGAAATTCATGCATCGTTAGTAAAGTTATAGCCCTTCAAAGTGAAGGTATTTTTGCAAGTGCGTTGTAGTGAGTGGTGAGGGAAGCTCGGCTTTCTCACGATGTGCTATCTTAGCTCCTATTGGTCATAGGAGACTTTTTTTTTTAAATTCGTGTTTTTTCACCAACTTTCAGGTCCACTTATTCACAAACTTGTATCATTAAAATTAACAAAGTTATTCCAATTGTTTATAAGTAAAAAAGGTACCCCTTCTTTAAACGGTTTCTTTAACAATAATTTTTTTAAAAATCCATCGTTCTTTCACCTTTGCTTGTAGTTTGAACTTCAAAGAATCCATCCCGCTTTCGCAAATATCTGTAGAATCATCCTCAGGGCAAGGGCAATTGTTTGAACATTCACCGTCTGGGATAAACACTTAAGATTATTCAAAAACTACCAAACCGATTTGGTCCAGCTTTGGCACAGTTTTAAAGGCACATAATGGCCTTATCATCAAGATGTTATACATCACTTTCGGTCTTTCTCGCAAAAGTTATTAACATTTATATAATAGTGCAAAAAAAATGGTTTTTCGCCATTATCTCGATAAATAATTTATCGATTTTGACGTATAAAAAATAAGATTAAAGGTCTTTTCAATACCCACAACTTTCATTTGCTTTTTTTTCTCTAAAATGAAACCGGAAAATTCTACGGACAGAAAATAGAATTTTCGTACTTTGGATTCTGTTTATAAAAAAAAACAGGGCTGATCTAGTTGCACTTTCTTACGTATTTATTATCTACTGGGTGCCCTCTACGACTTGAAACTTTCAGATGTCTGCAATAATTTTTTGCAGGAAATCGCTACAAATTCAATAGGAAGACTGGAATATAAATGATTTTTAGGACCCAATAGCCAACTAAGAGTTTCGTTATGTCTATCCGTTTGTCTGACCATGTGTACGTCACAACTTCATTGGTTTTTTACCTTTTACAATGAAATATAGTCCCAGTGAAAGACCCTGGTAGATACCAAATTTATATTTATCGAAATTAACGAACACCATATGGAATTGGTATGTTGTACTTTGTCTTTTTTTTTTATAAGAACTCTATTTATAGATGATCAATTGGGTTAAAACCTTTCCGAAACGAGCCCTGTTCTACAGGTGAATAAAAATTAGAACTAACTATAATAATTATTTTCGTCCTATCATGTATTGAACTTGCTGCAGAGAACACGTTAAAGAATATAAACCTTGTTTCTAACTTAGCTCTCGTATCCGATCGGTCCGATCCGATGCAGTTTCATCCACTTGAAACTGACGTAATAAACGGTTATAATTAAAGTTTTTACACGATAAAAACGGAGTCGAAGTGATTGATTCATTCTTTTCTTGTTAAGAGTTAACGTATCATTTTTATGAAACAAATAATTGGTTTTATGTCACAAATAGGAAGGAGCAGAAAGAAAAAAAATGTCTAAAAATCGGATAAAACTAAATATTTCTGACTCTTCTAGAGGGGAAACAAGTTGACTTATTTATCTTTTTTTTTACCAAATAATTGGGAACATCTACCTACCTGAAGTAATTTACAATTATGGCCATATTCAAATAGAGACGAATAGCTGTTTTTCTTTGCAATATCATTTCTTTGTTTGATGCAACAGCTTTCGATAAAAATGCATTTGATTTTAAAAAGTCGCCATCCGATAATTCCAAACCGATTGGCATTTTACGTTTGGAAACAAGATCATACAAATATTAATTGTTCTATCTTTCATAATGCTAAAAATTATTTATTGTGTTTTCCCTTAAAGCAGCTACTTTTCAGATGTTTAAAAAAAGCTAGTTAATTTCTGTATTTGCTTTGTACTCCGACCGGGGGAACCATTTTTAATTCTCCAAGCAATCATAAATGACACGAGCGAAGTATTTAAGTGCAACGCCAACTATGATCATGTGACTGATCATGAAACTCCATTTATGGGCTTCATGTTCTCAGAAGCATTAAATCTTTGATAGGCCTTAACGACACATTCCTTTAATTAACGTAATCTTGTCGGGTGATTACAAATTTTACGCATAATGTAAAACTGTAAGTTCGATGGGATAAAAACCCCATAAAAGGATAATTGTTTTCACCTGGTAACGTGTTATAAGATGCCGGATAAAGGTAGTTTTTCTGTGGCCTAGATAAGCTTTGTTATTTGCAACAATTATATGACAATATCACTTATTTTTCCATTGATCACTGGATTTATACATTACCTTAAAAATACAATGCTCTTTGTGATACTAACGATTTAAATTTACAAGATATTGATTATTTTTATTAATATAGATGTATAAACAATTAAATCGAATGCAAAGAGATTTTAGATTAACATAGAGAGAGAGTGAAGCCTATTCCAAACTATACAATTGTTTACAACCAAACTTGTTATGAATACGTGAAGAAAAAACTATACCATTTTATGCGTCACAACAAAGTCTGATACTGATACACATTTAATTACGAGGGTGGGGGAAAAGTTTCCAGCCTGATAAAGAAAAACAACTTTTTTCATTTTTTTTTGCTTTATTTTTCAACATAGTTTTCATTAAGATTTTTCATAACTGTTGGTCTATTGCAGTGATACCATTTTTATAATCCGATTCATCAAGTCCCTTAAAATACTCAATTACAGCATCGATGACTTTCTTTTGCTCATGCAACATTTCTTAAAGTCAGAAACTGTTTAACCGTCGAATATGATGGAGAAGAGTCTTTCCATCAAGTTCTTTTTCAATTTGACTTGGTGTTAGGTCTTTTAAATAGAAGTATTTGATGACTGCACGCTTCTCTGATTTTTCCATTTTCACGTAAGCAATCAAGGCGTCTTTTTCAGTGGACTCTCAAATGTATACTAACAGAGCAATCGGCGTGAAAATTTATATACAAGCTAGTGAGATAATATACTATAGAATACAAGCCAAACATTAGATCTGTTGGCGCCATCTCTAGGTGAGGCCAGAAACTTTTCACCCCACCCTTGTATTTTTACAAATTACACTTTATTTTGCCATTGTCCACAATTAAATTAACTTCTTTTCACTAATACGAACCAATATTTTTAAAATAGTTTTAAAAATCGATTAAATCCAAAATGAAATCACGAGTAAAAAAAAGAAATGCCAGTTTTCAGAAATTACAGCATAATGACCAATGAAATGCCAGATTGCCTAATTGTGCAGTTAATATGGAGAAATTACAGCTATTTTTTCGAAAAATTTTGTGTAGAAGCCAAGGAATTTTAGGTAAAAGCATTTGTTTGCAGGTTAAAAAATTAGACATGCCAGAAATATGTTATTTAATACCTTATTTTATTTACGTAATTAAAAAATGCAAATAAAAAAATAAATCCTCATTTAATATTAAGAACTTCACATTTTCTGACAAACATAGCGCGGACTTAGCAACAAGACAGACTACCACCTGGCATGTACTACTGATACACGAGTACTCTTGGATGCCAAGTATTGTCTACGTACAGTAAGATTTGACCGAATCATTATAAGATCAACTTACGGTATAGACTAAAAGTGAGGCTGAATATTTTTTTCAATACACCTTAAATGACCTCCATATTTATATTAACTCTGTATCATCTATACACCTTGTTTTGAAACAAGGAAAGGGATATTTGGAAGATATTTTTTAAGCCTATAACATTTTACCGGATTGTTTGATTATGTATAACCTTCTTGAAATATCATGCTCAAGTAAGTTTGATGGTCATTTTGAAAAGAAAAATTGTTATTTTTTTAAGTAGATATAAAATATTCAAAGAAAAATAGCGTTTTCAATTACAATAAAATCAACTTCTAGTCAAGTTATCCTACTTCTGGTCTAAACTGAAAATTGCACATATCACCATTGGATAGAACGTATTCGATTTAGCAAGAAGCTTTTTTTTTTTTTTAATATTTCACATTCCGTGTTTTTGCAGGGTGTGCAAACGTATAAGATCGTCGTAATTCGTTACGAGATCGCTGTAGAATGTATTTGGGAATTGATTAGTATGAAATATGACTTTAGGCTTTGATCGAGATAGACGATTACAAAATTTAACATAAAACTAATATTTTTTTCGTTATACCTTATATTAAATTGTCTTACAACAGACACTATTATTTGTAAGCGTTAGCAATTAACATCTTATCATCATTATCATCATCATCCTCATCATTTTCCACTCTTCTAGGTGTATAATTAGACATATATTCCACCATTTCTATCTTGCGCAGCATTAGTCTAATGCTCTCTGTGTGAGACAACCAAAAATACATTCTTTCCACCCAATATTAAAGTCAAACCCAGCATGGATCGTTCCATTATGCGCTGTGTGAATGGCAGTTTTCTAGTTGAACAATTTATATCATTAATTATCTCTATCTAGTTCTAGTATTGTTTTTCGGGTTTCTTTCATCCGCAGGTCTCATGTGACTGAATTTTTCCTCATCTATATTTCTTTTTTGACTCTATCGCCTTGAATGCATATTTTAGGAGAGCGTTGAATAATTTTGGCGACATGTCCCCTTATCTATATATAGCCTTTTTTGAGTTTTATTTTTTTGATGAGAGCTTGTAGGTTTACGGTTGTGTGGCGTTGTCGTATATACTTTGTGTGATGTTACAATATCTGCTATCTATCAGAGCTTTTGGGATTGATATAGTGTCAAATGCTTTCTGGATGTCGACAATGATTAATTCTAGGGATCGATTATATTCAATAGTTTTCTCGATTAAAATTTATGCATGTCAGGTGATCGTTTGTTCTATAAACATGGCGAAATCTAGCTTGTTCCATTGAAATTGAAAATAATTTAATTTATTAGTATTCTAACAAATAGTTGGTATAAGTGGTTAAGGAGACTAATAGGTTTACAATTTTCAAGGTCTATTTCGACTACTTTCTCGAGTAGAAGTATCGTTATACTTGTCTCATTTAGTTGAAATGTGTTGGTTTTATAAGCCCTTATTAAAAATTGTTCAATTGCATTAATAAGTACTGGACTTTCAATTTTAATGGCGTCTATAATAACTCCGTCTTCTCCTGGGGCTTTATTGTTCTTCATTTTCTTTATATCATGGCATATTTCGGTTCTTATTATATCTGGAATATCTTCAGATCCTCGATTGCTGATTCGAAGATGGATTTTTTTGTCTGTAATCTTCTATTCATCGCAGCATTTTTTCTTTGTCTGATGTTATTTTTCCATATTTATTTTAAACATTACTAGGGAGGAAACATTGGTTAATCCTTTTTTTAATAAAAATAGTTCTGACTACAAGCAGCAAGACCTTCATAGCAGAACCTGGCTATGGTCATGAATCTAGAATATTGCAAATCATTGCGTCTGCTTCTCGATAATAGAACTCTGTCAGATTTTCTACTTAAACGTTTTTATGCTTCAAAATTCTGCTCTCTCCAAGTTTTATTGAATTCATATTATACAGAAACTAGCTAATAAGGAAGCAAAAATTATTAAACTTGCTACACTGGTATTTATTTGAAGGCGCGAAGAAAAGAAAAAAAGCTGTCTTGAGCGAGCAGAACAGAGTTGGAAACTAGAGGCGGCACCAGTTTGCAAAGTGCCGGGCTAGCCCTTATGCCGTAGAGTAGGGGTGGGTTTTAATTAATAGGCGCCACCGAGTTTTGACCGGGTAAACTCGGAACCCGCCCCCTCCCCGCGTTGTTGCTCGGGCCTAGCGTTCAACCCAACTCTATATCTTGCTGCACCAAAATAAAAAAAGGTAACTCACTGCAAAACGACAAGAAGTTGCGGGATTAATGAAACTCGAAGATGTTAAAAAGAACGAAATGTTCATATTAATACTCTAAATTTTGATGATAAGAGAAGTCCTAAATTGTTGATGATCTGCTGGACTTCTAGCTCTGATGGTGGACTTTAGCCAGAGGGTGGATCTGGATTGTTCTTATGCCCAGAGGGTAGGTCAGACTGATTCCTGGTAATAATGCCAGGGGCCGACAAAATCCCTGTTACCAGGGTGTATCTTGATAACTAGCCAAAAAAAATACTAAACCCACAAATCACAACGCTGTCGAGGTACACAAAATGAAATTTTCCATCAAAAACCCGCAGGATGGCGGCAATAAATCGGGATGGAAATTTCTCGATTCAACAATGCAAAACTTCACAGGAAAAAGTAGGATTGACAGTTAAATTCTCGCCATTTTATAGGAAGCCCGAAATCTGCGCTGTATGAGCTTCTTTTTCTCTCAACATAAGGCGCGAGACAAAAGGGACCTTAAACAAGTAGCAATTCGGCCAAAGAATGACAGCTCAAAATAGTGGGCACAGCACAGCATTGCTAACTAATAAGTCGTTGACATTTTCGACTCAAAATGAAATAGAACTTCATTGTTCATCCCTAAAATAGGAAATAAGAATTTTCCCTCAGCCATTAGCAACACAGTATTAGTTACTCACAGCTATTAGCAACACGGTATTAGTTACTCACCCAAATTTCCTCCCAAAATGCAACGGCCTAAAAGAATGCAAATTTGCCTAAACGTCAACAGAAAAGGTCACATAACCCCAACAAAAATGTAAACAAACCCTTGAAAATACTTCAAATAAAAATTCGGAAAACTGTAACTAAAATAGATAAATGTAACAATTTGATTTGAAATAATCAGCACAAAAAAAGTGATATCTTATAAAAAGGTAACAACATTCTATTTAAATATAAACAACCTAAAACAGTGACGTAGAGTTGCCGACCTAAAAATACAAGTTATGAAAGGATTTTAATTAGGACTCTATTCTTATAGGCAAATTACTGAAAGATAAAGAAAATAATTAAGTTGGGAAGAAACTTTGTAAGGGAGTGAAATTTGGAATGGCTCGAAAAACAGTAGGACCCAAAAATGCAACGAATATTAGGCTGTTATACGAAGAAAAAATGAGAAATGCTTAATAACAATGATATAGTGCTGCCCAAAACGTGAATATTAGCAAAAAGAAGGTAAAATGAACCAAATTAACCATAGTAAATTTAAGATAAATTTTTAACCGTAACAAACTTGAAAGTACAAAACATCTTTTAATGATTTTATGTTGTTAAAGAAATTAGCTCTCTCCATAATAAACAAATAAAATCCTTTCCAGGGTTGTTTGAAATGTCATTTTCCATTAGAAACTCATTTTTAAAAATCGTAACATGTTACCGTGCGCGATATCAAATAAGCTTCGAGATCCAGGCGTCGAAAGGGTGTTTATTTTCAGGCCCGCAAAACGCGGCCCTTTGTGCGACTCGCAACTTTTTATCTAATTAATTTTGCGACAACAAAGCGGCCGTTCGTTCGTGCAAATGACAAAGCCAAAGCGAGACCCGCGGCGGCCGCAAACCCGAAAACGGCGTCGCGCGACTCGCTCTAATTACGAGAGGCAACCGAGACGTCAGTCTCACCCGACCGCATCATTAGCAATTTGGAAAAATGTCCACTGCTAACGAGCTGGAAGGGTTCAACAATGAGTTATATAATACGTACTTTGCCGCACCTTATTAAAATCTATTCAGATTAGGTGAAAACGGTACTCCAATCAGATTTTCTTACTGTCGGTATCAAATTCTAAGTATTAAGTTGCGTAAGATCTTCATATTACTTCTCGACAATTTTCAATACAAAAATTTTTTGAAATTTTTCAAAAATACCTAAAACCGTAGCTTTCCCAGGCATTGACATTACCAGTTGATATTTATTTTTTTCATACCCTCTCTTTTGGTATCGTAGAATACAAATCTGATGTTTTTTTGTGGCCACACATAATTTTCCCAAAAAAAAATTTCACTTTCACACCTTATTTTCCTACTTAATTCTTTATATTTTGCCACTTTCACTAAAACCTTTGAACATGCCCCTGTAGAATTAGCATAACGTCAGATCTAGGACCCGGTTGTTTAAACGCTGAGTAACGTAATATTTTCCTTTATATTAGAAAACCTGTTGATAAATAGTAGATATTTCATTTCCTGGTACTCACATACCGATTTTTTGCTATCCTTTTCTAATTGCATTATTTATACGAATATCATATTATAATCGGTACGTTAATTCTGAATACATAAAAATATGAATATATGGTTGCCTAAATTATTATTAAAACTGTACAAAACATTTTATTAAAATATAGGATTGGTTTCCTTCTACTTTAGTGTACTGTGTTGATATTTTAATAATAAATAAAAACAGGGTGATCAAAAATTAACACTAAATATTCATTTGAAAAAATCGTTAAAAGTCAATTTTTTAAAATTGATTTTTAATTTCAATTTTAAACTCCCTATTTTAAAAATGTTAACTTATTTAGCATTAAATAAAATAAGCGTGACTTTGTATAAGGCTGTCTTTTTCAAAAATTTGCTGTTTTTGAAATATTGTCCATTTAACATGTTTGTATTGAAAAAATATTAAACGGCTTACCTACATAGGGAATGAATGAATGAGGAAGTGGTGGTGATACTAAATCATCGATGCCGGGCCCTTTACATCCCACCGTATCTGCAGGTTAT
Organism: Diaprepes abbreviatus; assembly: GCA_034092305.1. Lineage (NCBI taxonomy): Eukaryota > Metazoa > Arthropoda > Insecta > Coleoptera > Curculionidae > Diaprepes > Diaprepes abbreviatus. Next base: position 10,925,517 of record JASJET010000129.1, read on the forward strand.
TCGAGGCTGATCGCTTTTGCGAATCCATGCAGCCTCGTTATTTAAACTTGCCTAACTGCTTCCGGTAACAAAATTGTATCTGTCTCACTCCGTTGAGTGCTAGACACTCCGAGGACATGGTCAACAGTTTCATCCTCCTCCAAACACCATCTGCAATCTTACTGTCTGAGCATATGTTTATTACCCGTCCTCTCTATACTCCTCTCACAGAGATGGACACACAGCAGAATAGCATAAATTTCTGCTGTGAAGATTGTCGCACATTGTCCGAGACAGTAGTATTCTCTGACTCCTGTGCTCTTGCCGAATACTCCGGCTCAAGCTCTTTCATCTTGGCGATATCCATCGCCAGGATCCATTTTTCGGAAGATTTTGCTCTCCCTCCCAATCCTCTTTATTTTGGCAGAAATATCTCCAGGGAGAGGGTGGGTTTCTAAAAGCGGCGTCATGTAATCTATCCGCATGGGGAGTAATGGACACCTTTCCACCGCGCTGTCCAATTCCAAGATGTCCCAGGCAAGTGAAACGATAAACAGTCTTCAGGGCCTCATTCTCTATGTATAAGTGAAGAGGAGGCAGGTTCACCAGGACTTCAAGAGCCCTGGTGGGAGTATCGCACTCAATAAGCCCACACAAGCCATTCTTTAAACTTTGTTAAGTTGAAGAATGTGTTTGCCCTTTGTTGTACTACGCCACCATACAATAGCGGCGTACGTTATCATGGAGCGGATCACCACAGTGTATATCCAAAATAGCACCATAGGTGTCCGTTTCCATGTACAACCAAAGGCTCGTTTACAAGCCCAGAAAGCACTTATAGATTTCTTGGTTCGAGCTTCCATATGATCATTCCAGCTCAGTCGTGAGTCCAAAAACCTACACAGGGAAACAAGTTATTTTAATAAATGTTCAAAATTTCCACACTGAACTTCTAGACATTTTCCGTATCTCTGAGTTGGTTTGTCATAGGTGGCGTTCCTTACCCTTCCCATAAAGTCTTCCATCGTTGTCACTGGATTACAATAAACTATGGTTTTATCGTACCCCATATAAAATAATGTAAGACAGTCAAATCAGGAGAACTAGGAGACCACAAAAAAAGGTTCATTGTTGACAATTCTCTTGTCAAAAAATGTTGCTTGTAAGGAAATTGGAACGGTTCTGTGAGGTGGGGTGTTATCTTGTTGATGAAAAGTTTGCCTGTGTTCCGCCAGAGGTAAATTGCTTAAATATTGATTGCCTAGCTCTTCTATAATATTTAAATATCCTAGAAAAGTTAATACATCATTTTAAATGGAGACCTCATTTGCTTGCTTTATAAAAATGTAGTTTTACTATTCTATCGTTTCTTACAGTACAGAATTCGTTAAACTGTCAGGTTTCTTGAAAATTCCGCAATCTTAATGTACGAAGATTTAGATCACCCCAAAAATGGGAATTGTGTCTGGCCGTTTTTCGTAAACTTTGTTTCATCAGTCCAAGTTATGTTGTCCAAAAGTCAAGAGTCGTCTTGTATTATCGTTAACATAAATTCGATAACTTGCACTCTTTTCGGCAAGTCAGTATTTTTGAGGTGTTGAACCAAAAATAATTAAATAAGGGTGGAAGTTGTGTTTCAACAGAATGCTATGTATTGAGCTCTTCGAGATTCTTTGTTTTAGAGCTACTTACTTGTCTCAACGATGTCATAGGATATGCCGCAAAAAATTCCAGAATTGCAGAATAGGTTTCCTTTTATGCATTTTTGCCATAACAGTGTCAAAATTTTGGAAATTTTCCAATATTCGTGTAACACTGTTCGATGACGGTTTCGATTTATCTGGATATCTATCAGCAAATGTCTGACATGTTATTGATAAAACTTTGTCAGATTCCCAATAGACAATAAACAAATTGAAATAATCTTTGTGCGTATAATTTAATCGCCTCGGCATGATTTTTATTAATAATTGTCAAAAAATTTGTGGAAACTATTTGAGACAGACAAGAAGAACGTTGGATTTGTGTTTTATGACCCAAAAAATCAGAAAAAAATTCTATGGTTTCTAGTATTCCCAACAATTACTCATCAATCTTAAGCCCATCCTATCGTACACTGTAAAACAACCTTTTTTTAATTAGTATGTATATTGAAGCAATGTTAACCAAATGTTAAGATAATGATTAGAAACCATTAAAATTTTCTAAACGAGCGATTCTCCAACTTTTTATTTTCGTCTACCACTCATGTGAATTATGTATCGCACTGTAGATAAATAGTTTAATTTAAAATATATGTGTACCAACAAAACAGACTAATGGATAAACCCAGGAGACCAACTATATAATGTTTCCTTAAAACAATACTAACATCAGTTGTTTAATTTATTTTTATCATTTATCATTAAAATTCTTTAAAATGTAGCACTCTATATTTTTTTCTTAAGAGCCATAAAACAATTTAATGGGGTTCAAGAACAAAGATATCTACAATATACTAAGTTAAACGTGTCTTGGGACTGATGGGAATTAAACATATCATAAACCGCCGTAAAGGCCGCCCAAGGCTCAATGTTATACTTCAAAGCTTTGCTGGAAATGACAGGTTGTGCAAACTGTAGGCAATACCGCATCCAACTGGCTGCGTTGTATTGCGGCTACCTGAATCTGCTGTCTGATACATACCTGACGTGTACGCATTGTAATGTTTAATTTGTGTTATTTTAATAAAAATAATAATATTAAATATGAAATTTTTATCAAGTGCAAGGGATGTTCTAAATATCCAAATTTTCGGTTTCATAAAGTTAAAATAAAAATACATTTTAGGTTTACTGATCCGATATATCTCTTTAATAAATATGTTTAGCTAAAATTGCTACTCTATACTAAGTTTCAAAATCTCTAATCTATTGAAAATTATTAAAGTTAAAAATACTAAAGAATACCAAAATATAAAATTTATTTAAAAAAATAATCCTAAAATTGAAGGGTTCCTTCTTCTTAACACTGCTCTCACTTTAAATTTACAATCGTTACATGTAGGACAGGAAGAACCTGAAGCTACAGTATTCGCTACGGCAGAGGTTAATATCCCACCTCCATCCATGGAAGAGACTATTAGAGCCATTAAGGAGCTCGCAGAACAGCAGGTCGAGATAATATCTTGGCAGAAAGTCTGAAACATGGAGGGAACGATCTTATCACACAAATACATAACCTCGTGAAACAAATTTGGAATCAAGAAATCTTTCCTGATGAATGGAAAAAAGGGGTAATAATTCCACTACACAAAAAAGGGGACCAAATGCAATGTAAAAATTACCGAGGTATTGCTCTACTAAGCCATGCCTATAAATTATTCTCCAGCATTCTCCTTCAACGTCTCTCTCCGTATACCGAGGACATTATCGGAGACTACCAGTGTGATTTTCGAAGCGGAAGATCAACAGTTGACCAGCTTTTCACTATCCGACAGATGCTGGAGAAATGTTGGGAGTTTAACAAAAACTTACATACCTTGTTCATAGATTTCGAGCAACTATATGACTGTTATTAGGATAAGGTTGTGGGAAGGTATGGAAGAATTTGGAATCCCGCACAAGCTGATTAGACTGTGTAGAGCGTGCCTGGAAGGGGCAAAAAGCTGTGTCAAAATTGAAGGAGGGTGTAGCCAAACATTTTCTATCAACAGAGGATGAAAACAGGGTGATGCTTAGTCGCCAGTACTGTTTAACCTTGCACTGGAGAAAGCCGTAAGAACAGTATCAGTTGACGCGGAGGTTTTTGGGCCAAGTGGCCCTAAACTTATTTTGGCCTACGCGGATGATATGGGCGCGATAGGAGAAAGCACAGTCAGTGTGAAGGAAAACTTCATAAAGATAGAAAAAAGCTCTGGCCCATACCGAGACCTTGAAACAGGCCGTCACAGAATGAGAAGCAACATAGAGCTTGCGCAAATATATCAAAGCCCTGACATCATTCAAAAAATAAAGTCCAGAAGACTACGAGTCAAAACGATCGACTAATAAAACGGGTATGGGAGGAAGCACAAGGAAAAAGACCACTGGGAAGACCTAGGCTTAGATGGAGAGATAACATCCACAACGATCTAGCTATCCTTGAAGTTGACCAGCAAGAATGGAGGGAGCTGGCACAAGACCGTTCCAGATGGAGGCAGATAGTCGAGGCAGCCAAGACCCACTCTGGGTTGTAGTGCTACGGAGTCAGTCAGTCAGTCACATGTATGGGTTGCAATTTCATTTGTACGTTAAGGGGGTATTCTGGTTTAGATGCCTAAATTTTAGTCGTTTTTCTGAGTAGAATAAAAAGGAAATGAAAAACATTTTTACCATTCATTTTTTTAAAAGATGTTTATTGACGTTTTAAGAATACATAATAAAATCACCAAATATATATATATATATATATATATATATATATATATATATATATATATATATATATTTAAGGAGTTACAAGTTGTGAATTGAGGGCTAAAAAAAACGGGCGTCCTGGTCGACATATTTTCAACCCTTGTAGTGTTCTGAAATAAAAAATTCCGAAATATTCTTAATCAGTAAAGACGTACCTATGACTTGGACCATGGACAGAAAAAACAATTTTTTTTTTCACAAAATCACGACTATATAAAAAAAAAATGTTTTTTTTCCCTGCATTTTGACCTTTCCGAATTTTTTAAATATAGTAAATAAAAAATTCAAAACCTATGCTTCCAGATATAAAAGGATATGTAAAGGAGATTTTCACCAAATTTCAAGTAAATCGTTCCAGAAGAATTCAAGATATCACGTCGACTAAGTCGAAAAAAGTAGTTTCAAGAAAAAAGCGTTTTCGACAGCGTAACTCAGATAATGGTACTTAATACTCACATTTGTTTAATCGCCGATCCCTGATCCATACATTTGGCCTTCTTCTACTTCAACATTAATATTTTCTGGAGTTCTTTTAGCTAAATTAGTTGTTCCAGCTTCTTTAGAAGCAGCAGAATGTCGCAGTTCAGAGCGGTCACTTTGAACTTCGTTGCGTTTGACAGCAAATGTATGAGCTTCAGTACCAATAGTGATGCCCCATAATGTTCCATAATTTTTAAAATAGGTAAAAAACCTTCCTTTAAAAATGGTAACAGCTAAATAACTAGCAATTTCAATTGTCCGTGTACCGTAGCCCCGAATATCTGATTTCTTCTTATTTTTCCACTTATTGCAACTTTGGCAAAAACTTGATCTTACAACTGTCTCGACCACTCTCTTACTATATTTACCAAAAAGTGAGATGAATCCTAGGTTGCAATGATCTTCGGGGAACTCGGTCCTCAGGTAGTCGGGCAACATCTGCCGTTTATTGTTTGATTCGCTCCGACCAGCCGGTTTAGTTGCCACGTCACAAAAGTCGCCGTAACTCCGAAAATAATCCGAATTTTGAAAAATCCTTTTAAGGCCATATTCCTAAGGGTCTAAAATTTAAAAATATGAAATATGAAAAAAAACCATTTTTTCAAATTTCTAGACCAGAATACCTCCTTAAAAACATAGATATGTATAAAACCTGTCATAGACACCGGCAGGTGAAAAAATACAAGTTTTTAAATAATGAGTTAGTATGGAACAAAGCAGTGTATTTTAAATAACCAAACATAAAGGAGGTAGTACATTTTAAAAAATATAGCAGTCAAAAGAAAATGCACATATAACTTAATGTGAAAATTATTTATTAAGAAAATCCGCACGCCGATTTTTGGCATTTGCAAACTTATCAATAACCCACTGATGAAATCAGGTATGCTTTCGAAAAGATTCCTTTCTTTAGAAAGCATTGCCAAAGCAGAAAGTCTTTCTTGGCTCATAGTATTCCGTAAAAACGTTTTTTTCCGTTTGAGGGTAGAAAAGCACCGTTCTACTTCAACCGATGTCATCCGAATAGTAATTAAAATTTTTAAAAGTTTCAAAACTTCACTAAATGTCTCACTTAGCTCGATGTTTTGCGATAGATAGTCATAAAGTACAAGAAGTCCCAAAATTTCCTCTTGACATATAATAAACATTGCTTATAAAATTTCATTTTGAATGGTTTTTGACATACCTTTAAATACCAACGCTTTTTTCAAAAGTTGTTTAAAAGCACCGTCTAACTCACCACTAAAATTAATTAAACCTTGAAAAACTCCGGGATTAGAAGAAGACGTAGACTCATAATATCCTCGTAACGCTACTTCGAAAGCTCCACAGAAATGAATACAATTAATTATAATGTTTAAAATGTATCGATTATGTCCCACTTTTTCATTGTGCAGTTCAGTATCTCTTCGATAAACGCTGCTTGAGTGAGCAGTTACGTTAACAGTCCCAAAAAGTAAATATTGCAAAACATTTTTCATATGTTTTGGCGATAACGTATGCTTTTTAATGCGGTCCCCCCCGAATGATTTAAGTCGGTAAAACCTACTTTTATCTAAGAAGTTTCTCCTCCAAATAATAGACAAGTAAAACAAAATAGAGCATTTTTAATTTCACAACCACAAAGCTACTTATATTTATTATAAAGGTCCGGATTAAACGTCCTAGTAGAAGTCTTTTTTTTTCCTAGACACTGATTGATCGATTTTTAAATTCAGAGTAGGCCTTTCAAGCCTTTTTGTTTCAGCCTTATCACTTAATAACCGACCAAAGATTGGAACTGCAATTAAACTCTGACGGAATTCATTTTTGTTTTTACCCTAACCAAGACGCAATACGTAAAAAAAAAACACAATAGCGTACCGCACAACAAACAAACGACAATTACAAAACAAAAGGTGTTTTCTCGCGGGGTAATCCGGTTTAATATATGTTTAGGTCTGTTTTGAAACACATTTGAAATGACGTTACTTTTTCTGATAGCCCGAATACGATAATGACGAAGTGCGTATGTTCATTTATTTGAAAGCATGTCTATAATTGTTTCAAAACACATGCAAACAATTTTAATGTAACATCACTATGTCATCGCCAGAAACTCTTTGAACCTGGTTGAAATAAATTGACAGCGAAAATACAGCTTAAAACACAGGTGTGCAAGTCAACTTGCAACATTCACTAAGCTTATGAGACGAAATTAATCTCCAAGTCTTAGATAAGTAACTCCATATGCGCTCCGATGTATTAACTTGGATTGCATTAAAATTGCACATCAGCAAAGCGATAACGTTTCCAGGTGTAGTACTGTAATACAGATAAATTATTCTTGACATTTAGGCGAAGTAAGTTAAATTGTTTCAGTAATTGACTGCTGTTCGATTATTATCTAGTTACAAATTGATTTAAATTAAATCATTATATTATGAGTAGAAATTAAAAAAATATTTATACTTACATTTGTTAGTATGTTAATTTGCAATTTTTTGGGGGGTTGCGCAAACCTGCAAACCTAAGGAAAAGCTGCCACTGTTATTGATACAGATGTACTCATTACATAAAAGATATAAAATACAAGAACGCGAGCTCCGTCAAATAACAGAAGTACAGGGATAATTAATATCCTTGCGTAACTGGAATCTGGCAAAAAGAACAGCGTTGTTACTCGAAAAATAAGCTTCGCTAGATGGCGGTGCCGATGCCGAACGCCGATATTTACACTGACTCTCCTTTGATTTGCGTGCCTCCAAATTACACCAATTATAATTCTATATGTATCTATTTGTCCGCTTTGATCACGTCACGTCATCCTTTGTACTTTTATTTGTAGATATGTTCTCGGAGGTGTAAAAGGTGTTCCCAGAGGGATTTGTTGTTTAAAATATTAAATGTATTAGAATAATGATGAAAACCTGTTTTTTAATGTTTGTTCACTCGGTTGAATGTACATGTTGTAGGGAGGTCGCGTTAAATATTTCCACAGTAGTATTGCAAAGAGGTTAAAAACTAAAAAAATTGTTGCTTGATGTTATTGCGTCTCTGTGTCTGAATTTCTTCTCCTTTTGCTTTATTTTAAACGTTTGTTACGTATTTACGCAACATGCTACTGATTTTAACGACTTATTAAAACTTGAAATCTAACAAAGAATTATTTAAAAAAAATACATTTTTAGACTGGTTTATTTTGCTTTAATAATTTTGTATTTGTTCTTGAGAAAGAGCTTTACAGTCCATTTTTTAAATAAGTTCTTCAAGCCTAATCAGAAAAAAAAAGTCGTGAGTTTACTTTGTGATCTCTCAACCCTTTCAAATACCATGGGGTTCTAGGTTTAATTCTAGACATACTATATTCAACATACCTAATAGTTTAAGTTAAATAATTTCCGAGAAATTGTTATATGCATTATTACATTTCTCACTTTTCAAGAAGCTGCAATGCGTAAGCTTAGTTTGCCTTCTCCATCTGGTGACACCGAAATGGACTAGCTTTTTTCTAAAGTAATATATATCATGAAACAACCATCAGATAAGTCAGAACTGTCTTTTTCATACAGAAAATTTTAAGTAACAACTGTATACAAAATTCTAGATACATAGCTAATAGCTCATTGTGATGTTTCTGTTCAAATCTTTTATAACGTCAACAACTCTTGTTGCTAAAGTTAAATTTAATATGGTACTACATTCTGACACGGCGGTAGAGAGCGGTTCGTAAATCTTGTGATGAGTTTTTCGGAATTTTTGACCCCCCTTTAAATAATTTAAATAATTTTTAAAAGTAACTTTTATTAATAATAAATTATAAAGTTATTTAGCTTTATAATCACTTTTCATCTTCAATCTGCTGAGAATTCGTCAACACAAGTATCTTCTATAATTTCATTTACAACATAGTCACTTTCGTCAGTAACATCGTTTGGAGTCGTACTTTGTGTTGAATTTAGTGCGATGTGAATGTATTGTCTTAACGAATTGTTGACTGTAAAATGGTTCATTTTATCCCTGATATGTTATTATCTCATTGTAACTATATTTTGAAAATGCAGATTTTAAATTAAAATTATTAACAGTTGTAAGAATAATTAATGTTCTTAATAACATTGTACGAAGTATCGTGTGATCGGTTTCAAAACCCCTCCTCCGTCACTTGAACGACAAAGATGATTATACGTACCCCCCTCCCCTCAAAATGATTATACGTACCCCCCTCCCCTCAAAATGATCAAGAAATTTATGGACGACCCTTAGTGTCATATAATAGGCAATACTACGTCAGAATATATGCAGGTCTCTCCGACAAATTTATGAATGCCAAAGATTTCTATATCTTTTTTTTCTCATCGAATGAGAGTATATCCAAAATAACAAGTAAAATATTTTCTCAAAGATGCGTTATAAAGTCGTTTGACTTTGTATGGCGGCAACTTTGTTAGGCATTAAAAATATGATATTTGTGCGACTAATTTTATTAATTTTAAAAATTATTTATATTTAGTAGTTCCGATAATTATTTAGTTAACTGTTTATTCAAACAAGAATACAGCGCAAAAAGTAAAATGAAACTTTAGCTTTTACTTTGTGATATATTCCTTTTTAAAATGAACTTTATATGTAAGATTCTTAATGCTTTATTTGGCGTTCTCGCTTATAGATATAGGATATAATAGACTGCACATCCCCAATGCCGACCTTTCCTACAGTGCGGAAAAGAGAAAAGTGAAAATAATATTTTTTCTCTTTCTAATGAGCGGGGCATTAAGCCACATGATCCGAAGTACTCCGCCCATTAGAAAGAAAATAATACGGCTTTCGCTCTTCTTTCTCCCTCGCACTGTGACAACGAGTGATATTGGAGACGCGAACACTATTATATCCTATGTCTATGTTTTCGCTACGCTTAACTTAATAATTGTATTAAAATGGATGCTAATTTTATTGTTTCCCAAGTGAATAATTGGGTTAATTTTATGATCTTAACAAAAAATTCATAAATATAACAAAAATAGGTTTACAATTTCATAATCTATTCCCCTTATATATATATATATATATATATATATATATATATATATATATATATGAAACAAATTTTAATTGATATGCAAAAATTATATCTACTTTCTCATTTAATTTAAAATAAAAGCGATCTAAAAGTATAAAATTGTCAATATTATCACTTCACCTAACATTTCACTACCATACTGAACTATTTTTTGATTAGAAAGAATTGGAGTTAGAGCTTTCAGAGGTCACCGAAAGCTGACGCGAAGCCGAGTCAACCTACTGGTTATTTTAATGCTACTGTGATCGAGTTATACAGTTGATTAAGCTTTTAATTTTGGTAACCATCTTATATTCAGGGTTTTTTAAACAACTGTTCTAAGTATATAACATAAATCTTCTTTCAGAAAAATTCACCCTTCTGTAATTTTGCGCCTGTCAGCGCGGTGATTTCGATCGAATCTGTGAATCTTCCGGGGGCAGACGAGTTTTTAATCATACGGCCCCTTTTATGCAAACGTCGTAATTTCCCATCTCTCGACGGGCCCTCACCAATTGCACAAATTGATTCCGCCGAGTGAGTCCGAAGTAGAAAGGGTGCGTTAATAGATAGGGTGGCTCTTGTAACCCCGATCGGGCACATTACAATGTAACGATTTATACCCGGCGTGTGTACTTATGAATTATTATATCATAACCGGTGTAACAGTGGAACAGCTATGATTTGACCTTCATGTGTATATAAATACCCGTTGAAAATTTGGCAGGACGGTCTTATTTGGCTGTTTTATCGGGGTAGTCGAAGTCAGATGTACAAGTGGTTGCCCATAAATACATTTAATGCTTGGGTTATCGCATGGAATTAGGCCCTTGAGGTCAGATTTGAGTGCGGGAAAATATTAACTGTGTAAACTATTGTTGAGCTAAAAGTTGCGGTAAGGAAATATTTTATGGGGATCGTGTTGCTTGTTAATGTGATATGTACGCGATTCGATGAAACTGACTATTTGTGAGGTAAAAAACTTGTCATTATTGTTGACAACAATCTTATTTTCATGGTTAACTTGTCACTTAGTAAAACTCGTTTTTTAAATGTTTTGTCCTAAAACTCATTTAATTTATGTACTTCGGCGAGTGCTGCCATCTTTGTTATTAAGGTATTTATGTATACAACTAAAAATTACTAATTTTTTTTTCTTATATCGTTAACGTATATTTATCTAAGGTTGATGTTAAAATTATAATCATATTGAGAATAATCTTTGAATGCATTGACCCTCTGTTACAATAATACTCGACGACAGGGGTATGGACGAAACGACAACCAAATGGGTAGCACGACTTCTCTCCACTAGAATAGCAGAGACAGAGATAGGACAGGACACTATCGCCCTCTATACCACCAGAAGATGCCCACAGGAGGGAGTAGCCTGTTCACTTATGTGGAGCTTAATTGTATACCAACTCTGTGATTTGACTGACCTCGGCATATCTTGTCAGGGCTATGCCGATGACGTGGTCGTGATCGCAAGAGGAAAATTCGAGAATACCCTCTGTGGCATAGTTCAAAGTAGTAGTAGTAGCCTTCACAAGGAAAAGTAACCTCAATCTAAAAACCATCAAAATGGATGGGAATGTTATTGAGTGCAAGTCAGAGGTTAAATACCTGGAACTGACCCTAGATAACAAACTCCTCTGATATAAGTATGAAAAAGAAGTAATCAACAAGGCTACATGATGGTCTGTAGAAACTTTGCGGGAAAAAGAAGGTGTTCAAACCCCAAAATCCTGCAGTTGCAATCATCTCATATGGGGCAGTGATCTGGAGCAAAAGAATCAGTCTGGCTAATACAAGAGCTAACCTCTCGAAAATTTAAAGACTGGCCTGTGCATGTTTAACCGGGGCAATGAAAACCTGCCCAACGGCCGCCATGGAAGTAATCCTAAACATCACACCTCTTCATATATTTCTAGAGAACCTGGCGAAGAGGACGATTTATAGGATTATGAGAGATGTCATAAAACGAAGGCCCACTATCTTATCCAGAAATCAACAGGCTCGCGGGGAAAGGGGCTGAGATACCATTTCTGGGGCCAGAACCTTTCTATGAAATCGGTAGCAGCGTAATGCTAGAAGAACTAAAGATAGAAGAAGAAAGCAGGATATCCAGTTATTGGACTGAGACAAGTGAAGATACTTCTGAGGAACTACGATCAGAAGAGATTCAAAGAATACATAATCTTAAGTAAAAACCAACTCAGAGTTCTAACAGGGATCCTGACACGGCATTGCCACCTGAAGGGACACCTTAAGAAACTCGGACTGGTAGAAAGAGTGCAGCATTCTAGAAAACCCTAGGATGCGGTTCTTGGGAACACACCAAATCGAAGAATGGGGAGCTACCCACCTTAAAGCCGTCTAACATCCTAAGATTCCTGAGGGAAATAGGACTGAAGAACCTGTTCTAGCCGATAAGGTAATTCTTACGATTGGGTAGCAGTAGGGGAGCACAATAGATCTACCAGGTCGCAGTGTACAGATCCCCAACTCTAGGCACATACATACAATAATATACATGTATTTATCAAATTCTTCCAATACTCCGAAATATGTATTTTAAATGCTAAATATCCAATTGGCATTATGTCACACAAAATAATTATTTGTTTCGAGACGGATTTAAAAAATTACGTTCTTTATAAACAGCTCGGTATACGCGAAGGGCATCAGTTGAGTAAACTCATATCCACATGAAAAGTCACAGCTTTCTCGTAAATTACCGCTCAAATCCATCAGAGAAACAAGCATGGAAAATATATGGTCTATCTCAGATTTCCAGCACGGGCCTGCGCAACGGAGCCCGTAGTGACACTGATTTTCTGATAATTCAAACTTCATCAAATAGATATTTTGATATAACTTTCCTATTTTGAAAAAAAAATATTTTTCATTAAAGGCCGCAATATTTTTCAAATTTTAAGAATTGGATACGTAAAAACCAAAGCACACAAGAACTACACATCTCTTTTTTTTACGTAGTAGATTTTGTGGGAAAGTTTTAATACTTACTATTTTTTATGGTTTACGAAATCCAACAAATTTTGCTATAATTTTTGGTACCAACAAGCGAATGCGTATGATGTTGTCAGATAATTCCACTTGGAAACAGACGTTCTATAAGAAAGTCCATTCTCGATTTAGAGATCAATGAAACGTATATATGCTATTCGTCCTTGATCATCACAGTATTTCAGTATTTTGCCATTTCTAGCAATAAATACGATAAATAGATTCAAATATTTACACATACAAATGATTAGTTTACTATTATTAATAAGCCTGTAAATACTAAATGGATGTTAATACAAATATTTTGGTATTAAATTTAAACATTTTTATCTCACCATTTTAACATAATAAAGTACGACTCAGTTATCAAAACAAAAGTCAGAATTGAATTTTTTTGAAAATTTCGACATTATTTAAAAAGAATTTGTAGAAAAACAAATGTTATTTTATGCTAGAGAGAAACAGCTAACTGTGCGTGTTAGCTTGTTTCTATTTAAGTGTCAAATTTTATTTTAATTTTTTCGTTACTCATTTTGTGTTGGGTGAAGTACTTTACATTACCAAATTTTTAACAAAGGGAATTAAGTATATAAAGAATAGTAAAATATTAATTACAACAGTTCTTATGGGATCGTAAAATTAATAAAAATGACCCAAGAAGTGGAAGACCTCAGATGCAACCAATCCGGTTATTTACAGGAAAATGGAAACAGTAGTTCTCAACAATCATCGTTTGAAAGTGTTTACTATTGCTAAAAAGCAGTTAATATATCTGAACCAAGAATTTTGACAATTTTACGTAATAAACTGAGCATGAGTAAAGTTGGGTTTCAAGATTGTTGATTCCCGAACAGAAACTGCTTGGCCAGCAAGTTTTTTATAATCATTCGAAATCTTTGGATAACGTACCATACAATTGGTCTATCTATTACTGTTCTTCGCTTTCAAAAAAGATGGTTACCATATTTTGGGTTCAAGCAAGAGTTATTCTTGTTAAATACCTACTGCAATACATTAACAATATTACATACGACTATTGATCAAAAACATCCTAATTTGTGTCTGTATAGCCTAGAATTGGTTCTCTTTGAGCTGCTTTTATTAAAAAAATGTGACAAATCGTCTCAGAGGACGTAGTTTTGAAGACAGTGGCCAGCTGGAAGAGGCTATTGATGCCTCTTTTGAGTGCCACAGAAGTAATTTTTACGATGAAATAAAGCCGTTGCAAAACAGGTAGTACAAGTACACTGAAGTTAATATTATGATCTTCTTCATCTTTTATATACACAGCTTTTTATTGTCTGTAATTCTGTTTTTTTTTAATTATATCTTTCAAGCATCTGGATTTTCTGTGGTAACTTTATCTTATATTGGATTTTGAAATTAATTCCCGCTGCTTTTCAATTTACGGTACATTCTATTTTATTCGAAGTATTGTCATTCAAGAGCTACCACCATTTCCCATCTTTAACGCAACAAATGAGTTCCACACCAATAGATAGCATTACTTTTTAAGGTAATACATTCATTGATTTATTTTTTGATATCCTCAAAAGACTTGAAATACTGTGATGATAAATCATTCGGAATCGCTCAAAACAAGTGATAATCAGACGGTTCTAGTCGTGAATATATAGCATATATTTTTTATAGTTTCTGCGAGCATTATCATAACAAAATTAGTTTATTATGCTATTTGGCATACTCAGGCCGCTTTTTTTTCAATTCTTGGTTTATTTACATCAATTGTTAATAACTCGTTGTATACCATACGTTCTTAATCTCACCAGACACACAGCATCACCTTTTGGCCGTGATTAACCAATCTGCGCACGTTGTCTCAGATAGAGCAAGTTGGAACAAGCTACGACTTCCACTAGCACTTCTTAAATTAAATCAAAAAGGAAGGTTTCCCTCATATCCTATTTCTTTGGTTCAAAATCTGACTTTTTCGATATTATAAAAAAGTAGTGTATACAAGTGAATTCATTCTCTTCACTTGCTTCTTCCTTTATGATTTTCCATCACTTCTGGTTCTTCTTATTCAACATTTTAAGTTCACTCATGTCAATTTTTCGATGTACTTCACTTCGATTATTTCCTTCATCTCTCCTCTTTGACCTTTGGTCATTCTCTATATTTCTTTTTGCAGTACATAGAACTCGTGCTCCATTCCCTTTGAAAATCTTTTCCAGTGTTTAGTTTTTACTCTTCTAAGCAATTTTCAATTTTTTTTTTCCAAACCTATTCTTTTATGTTGATTGTAGGCTTTTTCTGTTCTATATTGAAGAAAAGCCTTCTTTTCCTTATATTTTAATCTTTTACCTTTTCACGTAATCAACGGGTTTTCCGTGTTGCTGTTCTTCCTTTCGTTGTTTTTTACATTACTTTTTAGTTTTTCCAGCTTCCTACAGTTTTCTTCCACTGATATTTTATTTTGGGATATTTCTTCCGATAGTCGTTTCTGGTAAAGATATTTTATGGATTCGTCCTGCAGTCCTTCGATCTTATTTATCGGAAAACAAAATTATTAAAAAAATCTCTACAGGTAAGTTTCAGAAGGCATTTGAATTGAATCTATTTTTCAATAAATTGGCATCCTTAATCAATGAGTAATCGTGAAGCAAACTGTTTTCTGCAAAAGTTATAAAACAATGCAAACAAGTCTTTAAAAGTTATTGCCTATATTACACATTTACACCAAGTATTAAGAATTGAAACAAATAAGTTGATGTCTTTTAGTAACAAGAAATAAAGCTCTAAAATTTATTTCGCTAATTTCTGTGTACATTTCTATTTGACATTTATAGTGGCATAAAGTTAGTTTATTATATTGTGGTTCAGCGAAAAGCTTGAGGTTGCAAGAACGGGTTGTTTATCAGCGAAACGTTATTTATCTTTTGTTTATCGTATAATGGTACAACATAAAATTACTAACCCATAACAACTTTGAGAGATTGGGTTTTCTTTTCTGCTGATTTAAAAAACTGCTTGCGGTTTTATGACAGTTTTAATGATTATGGTAATTCAATACGATTCTTGACTGGTTGAAAAATATTCTCTTTTGTTGTTTATGTCTTTAAATTTATATATTTTATCTGCATTAATATATGTATACAAATTTGGATGCGTGAGAAATAATCATAAGAGAATTTAATGGGAAAAAATCAAAACGAAACGCGAGAAATTGAATTTTTAGAAACATATTGCGGACAAATTTATGGTGTTTATTGAGCAAATTTGGAATGGTGTTTACGACTTCTACATAATTTTCTTCTCTTAAAGTTATCCATAGATTCTCTGAATATTTTGTAAGCTTTTTTTTATGAGTTTTAAGCCCGTATATAAGAATTTTTTTGGGTAGAAGTCCACCAGAGTCGTCATGAGCTTATTATTAACAAATAATTGTTTAAACTTTTAAAACATTTTTCTCAAAACTGTTGGGTTGTATTCTTTGAGTGATTTATGCAAAAAAGATCTTGACAAACTTTTACTTACGACGCTTTGTTTCTGGGATAATTAATATTAAACAATTAAAAATACGTTTTGCAAAAATTGTATTTACAAAAGTTTAAACAATTATTTATTATTAACAATCTTATACCACTGTGGCGGACTTCTGCCCAAAGAATTATTATTCAGGGACTCAAAATACATAAACAAAACTTGGATATAAATTAAAGGAATGACTGGGACCCCCTTGGGCCTTACACTAGTCATTGTAGAGAAGCGACTTTTTGAAGTTTGAAAAACTCAAATATTTTTGTTTCAATTTTACCTTAATTTTTCTCTGTTGTAACTCGTTTGGGTATTTTTAAGTGTTAAAAGGTATTACAAATGCAAAATTTCTAAGAAACATCAACAAAAAGGGGATTTTAAATATTACTTTTATAGGTATTTGTTGAATCTTATTTAACATATCGAAAAAAACATAATAAATAAATCAAGAAGAAGTTATTATATTTCGAACACACCCACATTGGTTACTTTATTCCTAGGTGGATATACCGATTAGCATATAATACTTCTTTGTACAAATTTGCCTTATTAACTAAATAATAATAAAATATTTTACACTGTACTTAAAGAGCATTTTTAGGACACTAAAAATAATAAATTTTGCAAGGGTTGATTGGGCAACATTGTAAAAGACGTAAAAAGGTGTTTCGCATAAGTGCGACAAGGATCGCGACGAAGATTACTGTGCCAGGTTTTCGGTATCTATTATGTACATATACGTCAGATTTTAAGTGGTCTAAAACGATAAAATTTTGATATTTGTCTTATGTTTGATGAATCACAATTTTTTAGAACTAATATATCCATTTATGCCAAAAATGTTTTCAATTTTTTAATCACTGTATGATTAGGAAGAAAATTAGGTATTATAAAACATATATAACATTATTCAATCCTTAATGATTTGAGCGGTATATAAATCACTGAAAATATGCTGGTTATGTATTATATGAAAAAGTACATTAAAGGAAATGGAAGAATATTTATCCTATAATAAGCTCGACTGTTTTTTACTTCCCTTGTTTTTCTTCAATTGGATAATTAGATTCTCTTTAAAATTCCATTACTTGTCATATTCCAGTTTTTACCTCTGTTTTCTAGGTATCGCCTCATTAGCAGGCAATCACTCTTTTTGATAAGTAACGAATCTGTACGTCAACATAATAATAAATAAATTTGTCAACATATTGTTTAAAATATTTTATACTATACTAAAATTTATGCCAAAAACATTTTATATATGGAGCGTTCTAAGCCAAATCTAGTGCAGGTAATCATGTCTCGGATTTGCTTAAAATTTATAGGGTCGATAAAGGTTAAAAAAAAAAATAAATTCAAAATTTCAACATTTTTGGTAATACGGTCACATAAAACTGGTATTTATTAACCAGTATAAATAAGACGTGATCAAGTTGACCGACTCAGTATTATTTATAAAACAAAATGACTATTTAGTTGAAGAGATACGGTCACATAAAACTGGTATACATTTATCAGTATAAATAAGAAGTGTTGATCGAATTGGTATTATTTATACAAAAACAACTATTTAGTTGATGTTCCTAATAATAAAATAAATAGGAATAACGAATATGACTGAAAGCGCGTACAAAATGATTTATGAATTGTTTATTTACATAAACTAACACTTTTCGATAAGTTTATGAAGGTCATCGAAGGTTATTTAACCTCTTGGTGCAAATAACATTTGGGAATTACGTGCGACTCAGTGCGTATGCGTCATAAATTTTGAACTGTTCAGTCATGACTAAAACACAGAAATAAAATCTTTAAAGTCTAAAGTAAAATTTATTTTCACTGTATATATTTCATTTAGTCGATAGTTTAGTTAGGTAGTAAAAATTTTGTGCCATATTATTTCTACATCTCACGAATAAGTCACAAAAAGCCATTAACAATCAGATCGTACAGTTCCACGTGCATCGCTTTAAAAAGAAGCTTATGTCTATTAATATGCTTATTTTCAGACCTTTAGAAAATCAGTTTGTTTCTAAAAAGGAAATTGTGGGAATTTTCGAGTTAAAAATGGAAAAAGGAAACTTTATTTAAATCTTTTACTTTTGATATGTTCGCAAACTCATTGACTTGCATTTTTTATGCTGTCAAATTCACAAAAGTGCTCAAATTTTTTATTTCTTCGTTATTCTGACCCTCTAAATTTAAAGCACATCTGAAACATGACAGTTAATCGTCGCTGATTCGGCTTCGAACACATCATATGTAGGAAATGGATACCGACAACATGGCGGAGAAACCCTTTGCAATCGCTTATTCAAATCGAAATGCTTGCAATATTTATTGTTGTAGTGTTTTAAAAATAGTGACAGTATAAAATATTTTAATTAAAATATTTATTAAATTAATATTTATTATAAATACAACTTGCTAAAATTAAAAAGGTTAGGCCTTTATGAGCCTATGGTTTACAGCTAAAAATACTATGTCCATTTATGTTGTATAACCCTGTTGTTTTTCGAAATTTCAACAAATATACGGGTGGCGTAGTGACCTGGCGTCTTCTATCAATAGATACTTGGCACCAAAGCAGATGCTTTGTAAATATACAAAATATTCTAAATTTTTATGGGTATGAAATGTTATGAACAAACCGTTCATCAACTCCTACACTATTATGGTAATAACACTTCGTTGGATGTTTTTCAGGCACCATTTTTTTCATGTTTTTCAAACTGCTAGCATTCTTGAATAGTAAAAACGCTTACGGGCCTTTAAAATAGAGTTTCTGAAAAATATTAGTCAACGGTGTTTAAGAATTAAAAGTGTGAATGAAGCTTTAGAATATTAATAATTTTACATTGAACTATTGAAAACTTTTTAAACATTGATTTTGTAATTTGGATATTGTCAAAATTCACCGACTTTAATTATTATTCCTTTTTGACAATAAACTATTTAACATATCTTTTAATACTTATATTTCATTTGATATAAAAAGGTCAATAGGAAAGAAATATGGAATCGTTTAGAAAATAAAGAAGTTGATAGCAATTTAATAGAAATAAACTTTACTTATGACCATGAATAATGAGATAAGATTAATCAATAATATTCAAAGTAAAGTTAGTACCTCTGAGAGACAGGGTAGAGTTTTAAATCCATCTCTGCTTATATGTGTAATGGACGAAATAATAAAAGAAACTTGGAAAAGTGTAAATAAATGTGTGGATATAGAAATCTACTAAATACAGTAAAAATGGAGATATGTGCATTTGCAGATGATATAGTCTATGACGACAGTTAACTTCTTTAATAGCACAAATATTAGTTAATAAAAACTTTTACTACCAAAAGAGTAAATAATATCTGAACATATTATAAAGATGAAATTACACATCATGCTACTCTTATCATACTGAAGACTGAAGAAATATAATTTCGCACAACTACATTCTCGAAAAAATGCTCGAAATTCGACCACAAAATTGGCAGAGTGACATATCGGTTAAGGAAGTAACAAAGCTCCAAAGTGATATCTTGCTTACAAGATAGCATTAAATATTTCAGAAGGAATTAAAACCTCCGCAAAGAGCTTAAACTAGACAGCGTTGATTAAAAGTGAATTCATCAAAGATCATTTATGTTAAATATTGACTGTAAGGCAGTTTAACTTTTAATTCATTTGAACTACTACTTGTGGAAAATATCAGAGCTAAAAGCCAACTTCAGATCTCATCAAATATAAAGACATTAAAGAGTTTTTTTATCTATACATTCTGCAAAAATAATTTAAAAAGCACTAGAAAAACAACGATTTGAATAAAGGTCAGTGGAAGGTCTGTTTACAGATACGCGGACGAGACTATATTAATCACAGAAACGATATAAGATTTACAAGAACTTCTCGATCAGGTCGTAGAACACAGTAAAGAAGGTGTACCAACATTGAATATTAAGAAGATGAAATTTATGACAATTTCAAAAGCACAAACAACGACATGAAATTTTAAGAATAAGTGGAATAGCAGTGAAAAAAGTCAACAAATACAAATTTCTAGGACCGATCGTCCACGAAAATAACTACACATAGGAGATAAAGTCGAGAATTTGACGAGCCAGAGTGGTATTTAATTAAATGAGAAGAGTCTTGTGCAGTAATATCTTTAGTTATAACTTAAACTGAGAATTTATCGACGGAATAATGCATCCTGAATCATGAAAATTGGATCATTCTTGGGTGATTGTGAACTGATGAAAACCATGCTATAATCTGATTTTTACGATTATTTTTGTCAATTAATGCGTTTTTTATTGTTATTGATTAAACACATAATAATTAACTTTATAAACTTAGATACTTAATTATTAAATGTTAATAAATTAGTGGGATTATGTAAAGTTGTTGATTATATTCTTCGAAAAATCCACAATGTCTTAAGTCGGCTAGTTCTTATTATCGTAGCAATTATAAATCGGCGGGGTTTAATAATACACTTGCAGTAAAATGCAAAACAGCACTTCCTGAAGTTACTGCTACTGAAAGATCAAAAATTGAAGGCTCCATCTGGAGCTTAAAATTAATAAAAAGGGACTCCGGGAAGGCTTAGTCGCTACAGATACACTTTTGCGTTAAGTTATCAAAATAAAACTCCCGATACATGTAAATAATTATGAAGTTTAATTTAATAATAATAAACGGTACTTGTAGCAAAAGTATATTAAAACAAAATTGACATTTGCAAAATTGCAATTCTTTTACATTATAATGGTATTATAAATTAACATAGCTAAAACTGGTTCGTGACAAATTTACTTTAAATAAGTTTTTTACAAATTCAAATAATTTGGTTACTTATCTGCTTGTATTCGTTCTCGGGCTACAGGCGCAAGATGATCTCGGGCAAACGGAATAAGCTTGAAAAACGAGTACAGCACATTAGACGGGTTAATATTTCTATAAACACATTGTGGAATCATTCTATGTAATTGGTAAATGTGGCCAAAAGAAAAACAGACGCAACAAATTCGCCAGCTAACACAGTATTGGAGAAGTATATTGTACTTCTATGAAGGACGAATAGCTTGAAGAAATATGGATAAAGTCTTGCAGAAAATCCAGTAAAGCTGTCACCTGAAACAAAAGGAAACTTCTTAGTGAGCCTGCAAATTTGGAGATTATGACATGCATGAAATGGGAATAATTTAATTTATTAGATATATAGTTACCTGATTTTGGTGTAGATGAATCAAATCAAATATTACACATAATTCTACACAATTGCAAGTTAGGCCAGTTACAGAGAAAATGGCGTGAATTCGCACAATGTCAAAATTAGATTTTTCAACAAGCTTTCCTCAAGAAATTTTTGAAATCACCGTCCAAATTATTGGAAAAATTCAGTTTTATCTACTCAAGAACTGCAAAAGAAACAGATAATCAATTTGTCGATTCGAAAATACTATAAAATCGTGACTCCAGTTAAAAACGATGCCTATAGATGACGAGCCGCGTACATTCTCTTGCGAAATTTGAAATTTAAATTAAACAGGCACTTTTACGCAGGCGTAAAAGTAAAAAACGACTATTACAACCGTTGTATATTTGGACTGAGGCCTTTAGGGCTCCCAGAAGAATTTCATTGGACCCTATTTGGCATATTTCTTTAAATATCAAAAAGAAGCGAAAATGAATAAGCAATTACACAAGAATAATCCGATTAGCGTCATTCGAAATTCAAATACTCACTTCATTATACATTATTATATTTTTTCAGATTGTCGAAAAATCGCACAAACCGTATCTGCTCAATAAAAGTAATTGGTCCTTAGGCATGCATGTACGTACCTTTACACAGTGTACAATATATACCCTAAATATCTGACATTTTTGTGCCCAGCTACTTAAGAAGAGAGAAAGGGGGAGGAGAAGTTATAGTGAGAAACGATTTTGGGAGGATAATACATTACGCCGCAATAATTAGTTTACTATTTTTTGTTCTTATTCTGCTTCAATTCATGCTATTAGTTTGAAATAAATTTTATGCTATTTTTGCAAATTGCTGCTATATAATCATTGTCTTGGCATTATCTGGACTGTGCGTTGATTTATCAATCCGTCAGGACAACGCTTCTTATAAGTATATATTAAGATTATCCGCACGATAAGAAAAATAAAGATTTTTAATAACAAACATTCTCGGAAAGAAACTTTTTAATATGTTTTAAATAAATCCCGTAAACCGTTAAATTGTATTTATTTATCTTTCATACTAAAATATGCCAGAAGCAACACCATATTTAATAAATTAAATTCAATGTTAACGGTTCAATTTAAATTTTCAACCGGCAAAAAAACGTCGGCAAAAAGTAATTTTCCGTTTTATCGATATCTAATCATACCCGATCGCATAAAACAAAAAGAGCCACACACAGCATCGTTTG
The DNA here is from genome assembly GCA_034092305.1 of Diaprepes abbreviatus. Lineage (NCBI taxonomy): Eukaryota > Metazoa > Arthropoda > Insecta > Coleoptera > Curculionidae > Diaprepes > Diaprepes abbreviatus. Next base: position 10,948,419 of record JASJET010000129.1, read on the forward strand.
CAGTATTACATCGGGAATGGATTCCAGTGAAAATCCGTCCCAAATAATAAGATTCCCTTTGAAGTTATTTTAATCAGATGCTGGGATATAATTACAATACACTCGAGCGATTTCGTGCTCGGAGCGATTCGAGGGCATTTGTGCCGTCCCATCGTGCCCAACGGCCAGCGGCGTCAGGCAAACAGTGACACAGTTTTCTTTTAAATTAAATATGGGAAAATTTTGGAAAAGTTTACCACAAAACTATATTTACTGTATTATATGTCTGACTCTACAGAGCGTGCCAGAAAACGAGGACAGCATAAAGTTGTAGTATTTAAAATAGAACACCCTGTATATGAATCATTTTTCCGATGTAATGTGGTAATTGTGGATCTTTTTTAAGGGTATAATAACTTTATAGTTTTTGAAGTAATTGTGTGTAAGAAAAAACAAGACACATTTTCAAGCATCCCCATTCAGTTATAAATACTTCTTAATTTTGTAAGAAATATATTTAGATTTATTATCAAGAAACACCAAGGCTAAATAAAGACTTTTTATACTAAATGTTTACAATAAAAGCTATAGGGGGTTTAATACATTGGTTCAAATTCGAAAAATTTTAAGTTAAAATATACAGCTTTTTTAAAAATACAGGGTATACCATACCCAGTATTTTTTTTGTTTTATTTTATAGATTAATAAAACCCTTACAACTTTTCTTCAATATGTTCCTAATAGTTCCTTATTCTTTTTGTTGAATTTTTCTTTTGTACTTGTGGAAAACAAAAAAAACACACACACATATAAACACTATGCAAAATTAATATAATAAAAAAACAACTTTAAACAATGAGTTTAATGTAATTAAATATATTACTTATATGCAGGGTGTAGAGTTCAGAATATTTTTAAAATGTGCGTATTAGTTAACTAAAGGGTGTTTTTTTATAGAGGTATAGAACTTTTTTAACTGGGCCATTTTGTCAGCTGTCAAGTGATTTATGTTTAGTTTGATTTGGCATTTCAACATGAATAGACTGACGCCTGAACAACGCTTCCAAATTGTGCAAATTTATTTTGAAAATCATGGTTCTGTTCGAAATACGTATCGCGCACTACGTCCATTTTACGGTCAACATAATCGTCCATCAGAGCAATTAATTCGATTAACTATGGAACGTTTTCGCACCACGTTTACTCTAAATGATAATACGCATCCACAGAGACGTCGTACAGTGCGTACAGAAGAAGTCATTGCTGCTGTAGAGCGTAGCGTAGAGGAAGACCCGAATCAGTCTATCCGCCATCGTGCACAGGAATTGGATATGTGTCCATTCACTTTATGAAAGATTTTGCGGAAAGATCTTTGTTTGCGTGCTTACAAAATCCAACTCGTGCAAGAATTGAAGCCACACGATCACCTAGCAAGGCGTAGATTCGGTGAATGGGCCCAAAACAAGATTGCCGTTGATCCCGATTTTCATAAGCGAATTTTGTTTAGCGATGAAACTCACTTTTGTTTGAATGGATACGTCAATAAAAAAAACTGCCGTATTTGGAGTGATGATAATCCTCAAGTGTATGTTGAGACACCGTTACATCCAGAAAAACTGACTGTTTGGTGTGCTTTATGGGCTGGTGGAATCATTGGTCCGTACTTCTTTAAAAACGATGCTGGTCGGAATGGTACAGTCAATGGTGACCGCTATAGAGCCATGATTACTGACTTTTTCGTTCATCAATTGAACAACTATGATGTGCAGGAGCTGTGGTTTCAACAAGACGGCGCAACATATCACACAGCTCGTGCCACAATTGATTTATTGAAGGAAACGTTTGGTAACCGCATAGTTTCACGTTTCGGACCCGTGAATTGGCCTCCAAAATCGTGCGACTTAACGCCGCTAAACTATTTTCTGTGGGGATATGTGAAGTCGCTAGTCTACGCCGATAAGCCCGACACATTTGTTCACTTGGAGGACAACATTCGCCGCGTTATTGCCGATATACGGCCACAAATGTTGGAAAAAGTCATCGAAAATTGGACCTGTAGATTAGACTACGTCCGAGCCAGCCGTGGCGGTCATATGCCAGAAGTCATATTTAAATTATAATGCCAGAAGGTTATCTTTCGAATAAAGTAAATTTCATGTCAATTAAAAAAATTCATCTTTGTTTTATTCCATTTAAAAGTTCTATACCTCTATAAAAAACACCCTTTATATAATGCAATTAATATAGTTTCTTGGAAAACTTTACCTAAGGGGCATAAACTCATTTGATCTTTTACTTATGCATAGACTTTTTTTTAGACAACATAATTGTTGTGAAACTAATCACAAATACTGCTTTAATTTTTTACAAGGAATTTGTAAATTATTTAATTTAGTTATACATTGCAGTAGTGTATGTGATCCAGGGCGATGAATAAGTACTTCCCGACCTGGGGGTAACATGACAAAAAAGTATTTCCGAAAGCGGCGATTGCTATGATTAGTTCCTGACTAACCATATTATGCCATCACTTTCCTTTCGATCTCTTTCTCACCCGATAACTCTATTTTCGAATCGAAATTTTGCTGTCACATTCTCGCAATTTTCTCGCTAAATAAAAAATATCTGGATTTTCGTCACCCTAATTTTGAGTTTATCAAAACTTGCCTTGGTTTATTGTAAAGGAATTGTTACAATTAAGTTTTATGACATTCGGAAGAGAAGTTTATATTTAAGTTTAAAATTTAATTATTTTGTTAAAATCCTGCTGTTGTTTTTTTCCTTTACTAACAACAAATGGTCCTTCGAAATAACAATGACAAATCCTGAATTTAGTGCTGCAAAGACTAAGTTTGGGTCCAGCGGTTTATGGATATGTGTATTAGCAGAACAATACACGGTTATTTAGGAGAAGCAGGGTATTTCACTATAATTATTAAAACATAATATATGTTGGCAGAATTGAAAAAAAAAAACACAAAATCTTAACATTTTTTTTTTATTTTAGGATGATGGTCCCGAGCAATTTTATATTATAGCTCGGTAAAAAATTGCATAGTTTCTTGTATCCAGTCTAAATTTCTAACCTTAAATCCCGGAACACTCAAGTAGTTTATTTAAATAGAAATAAAACTACTGCGTAGTTTATTGGATTTATAATCATTAGTCCAGATTTAAAAGTTACAAGATTTAAACTTTTCCATATTCTGTAATCTATATGTCTAATTCGAATCAAATTTTGGTACGTCACTAAAACACAGAGCGTCTTCAGGAAAAGGATTTAACAGAGGCGTAGGAGTGGACGAGAGGTGTTTGAAACTAAGAAGCAGAAATTTGAAACTGCTTTCTTTAAAAATGCTGAGAAGTACAGAGGGTAACTTCGACTGAAAAAATGATCTATAAATCCACTATCAAGAATGACTCGATCTACTACTTAATGGCTAGTTGAAGAGCTGTCAACCTAGGCATTTTCTATTTGATATCCAGTTAATGCGAGGTGTGGTTATTAAATAACAAGATTATTGTTGTAAAAAATTTTATTTTAAATTTATACATATTTAGATTTTATCACCTTCAATATACACCCTTCTTTCTCTATAACTCTCTATGCAAACTTTCTATTGTTCAAAAGACTGCTGGAAATCTTCTTCTGTGAGCTCCTTCGTGAGTGTTTCTTTCACAGCTTCAACGGACTGAAATCTTGTTCCTTTTAGACCAGATTTGATTTTGGGGGACAAATAAAAGTCACATGGTGCAAGATCAGGCAAATAAGGCAGATGGTCTAACACTGGGATAGTGTACTTGGCTAGAAACTCTTGGCAGACAATGCCGAATGAGTACTATTTTCGCACACACTTTTTGCATCTTTGCCAGTTCATCCAGTTTCAGTAATGTCACGAAAAGTTAACCGGCGGTCAGGTCGAATCAGATTTTTTTAATATTTGCATCAATTTTTTACGTGAGCCTGCTGTAAATCAGCTTCAGCGTCTTTTCGGCCATCTTGGAAACGCTTAAACCACTCAAAAACTCGCACACTTTCATTGTCATACCACTGTCAGACTGATTTGTCTACAGACACGGGAGGCGCTGCGTTCATAAAAGAAGGCTTCATGCTATGTAGCATTCGTCTTTGGCGCATACGAACTTCTTCTGTAGAAGCATCAGTCTTGCTATTTTATAGCCACACCTCGTATTTCATCTTTCTTCTTTCTCTAAAGTTAATAAGAGATGGATGGGAAAGAACAAAAAAACATCTACAGATTATCTATTTTGATAGGCTCTCTCGTATATGTATAGAATCACTCAAGCTTTTATCACGGTCCTTTTTTGATCCGATCAAATATTTATAAACGATTTGGAGCGAATACGTCCACACTACGGGTGACATTTAAATTCCATCGGACTATATAATTACAACTCGACTTAATTGGATTTAACATTACTTTGCCAGATTTAAAAGTTAGAAGTTAAACTTTTCTAAATCTGACCGAAATCAAACTTCGGAGCGCCACTAAACTGTCAAGTATTTCGTTCTTCGAAAAAAGGGGTTTAGCAGGGACGTATGAAGAGGAGGGGGTGGGTCCGAAACGAAGCAGCAGGAACGGATGCTTTCCGGTTGACGCTGGAACTGATGAAATTCCTGCCGCCGGCGGCCGATCGCCCCGCCCGAATAGTTACGACTTCCTGGAATTCAAATACGCCCGATATTACACATAGCCAGAATTGTTGAACTGAGGCCGGAATGCCGGTATGAAAATTGTGTTGGTTTTGTTGTACAGGCTACTTAATGAAATAAACGTTGGAGATTTTCGAAAATGATGGTAAATTTATGGTTACTAAATAAAACATAAGATAGCAATTGTATTCTTTTAAAATATTACATTAGACGTGTTTACGAGTGTCCGTATTACATTACCCGTAATACATTTTTATTTTCTTTTTTTCTTCTTGGGAAAATTAAATCCTGCTTTACGTTTTAAGGACTTTTACAGGCCAAAATAAATTTAGAATTATACGTTTGTTTATTAGTTGTAAAATAAACCATAAGTAATAAAGTGTAGGTAGAAAACAAGTTTAATTTCAACGAATCAACTAAATGCCAAAATTTTGTTACTGGCAGGTAATTTCTTGAAGAAATCCTGAGAATATGATTAAACAAATTAGTAAATGAGTTTGAAAATCTATTAGAGCCAAAATAATTGCAAATCATCAATTACTTTATGTTTAATTTAAGGATTTTTCAGAGCTATAAAATCGATTAACTTTAAAACATTTTTTACCCAATTTTAATAACTCTTATCTCTGCAAATTATTTTTCTAACCTAAAATGAAATCATCAAACCATCGAGAATCCGGATCCTAAATTAATTGAAGAGTGGTTTAGCACGCCAGAACTCCAATATTTACCATGTCTTCCTCATTTTCTTAGGATGAAAAAATAGGCATTAACTTAGCCGTGTGGCTGGATTTATGATAAAAAAAAAAGGAGGTGCTGAGTGAACAACACTCTATAGAACTATAATATCTAATATTTTATAATCTTTATCATTTTTATTCCATAAGTCTGGCATATTTTGTAAATATCTAGAACATTTTCGCGCGTCACTAACCACGCACGTCACTCGCCGACATCTCGACTAATTATAAGTATCCTAAATGTTATAATACCACAGTAAATTGTTTCCTAATTAATACACTAACGGAGAATGAGAGATCGACATCCCCCGATCGTCTTAATTAGGTTCCTTACTGCCCTAAATACTTGGACTTGGAAAAGAAAGAAATTGAACTCGGTATTTTTCTAGTTAAATTTGTAGTAACAACAACCGGTCGTTTCGGCGAATCGGCAAACAAAATTCCATTTTCTTGTTTTTTCAACTTACAAAATAAACTGAACAGCGAGTGACGAACGAGGAAAGAAGGGACAGGTAAACAGGCGTCGCGGCGCTGCTAGAGGCGGCGTCGCTCAAAGGCTTTTATAAATAACATAATGTAATTCACTACAGCAGCGGCAGAGACGCATCTGTGGAAATTTTATTAGTTGCGAAGAAGCAGACTTTCGCTGCCTTTATTTTGCGCCTCTTGGCATCGCACACACCCTGTTGACGTTTTTCACGTCGATTCTCCTTTGTCGATGCCAATAAATTTTATATAAAAAAAAACTTAAAAGAAAATTGTAAAATCAATCACTCGTTGCTTGTAACATCAGGGCGCCAAAAATATTTTGATCGTGTTTTTAAAAAGAAAGTGTTTACTTATATATCTGTAGTACAGTGGCGTGAGCAAAAGGTGGTTACAACCTTTTATCCAGCTCTTTTTGTTAAATATTAGTGTACTTTCTATATTTCACAGTTTTCATATATAATTGACGTTTCGGTAATTTATTTTACCTTCTTCAGAATTTACAAAATATTAAAAATAATAAAGCATTTTTTTCTATAAGTTAAATTATTTAGAACATATTGTATATGTACCTTGAGCAAAAAGTCGCGAATACCACTGCACATCGTGTACATATTAATTAAATTTAATATTATGTTACATTAAGAAATTAGTTTTAATAAAATAACAGTATAAAAATGACCACGTGGGTCAACTTGAAGTTAGAGTAGTACTGAAAGAACCAGATGGGATTTTTTTGTATGATAATAAAGATTGTTCTGGCTATTGAGGATTTAAAGGTTTCTAGTCCGAAAGTGCATTGCGTTTTTGATTTTAAAATTACGTTTTTTAGTTATTTTATAATATTGTTATTATATTATTCTGCTAAATTGCAGATATATAGAATTAAGGGAGGACAATCGGGTATGCGGTCTGTGGATGAGATAAAGACTCCTTTTCCTTTATTACTCAATATTTCGACATATATTCATGTCTTCGTCAGGAGCAAAACTACAAAATAATACAATGAAATGGACAAATTAACAAACTGAAACAAACAATATAAATGAGGTTAACTTACCGACTAGAGATTCTCTTGAACAGTTAAACCTAGGACGCTCAACATGGCAATAAAAATAAATATAAAATATAAATAAAAGAACGTCAAAAGAGGGGCAATTTTTTTCCCTTACTTAATTTTTTTTAAGTAAGGGAAAAAATTACCTCTTTTTTGACGTTCTTTTATTCAAATTTTGTATTTATTTTTATTGCCATGTTGAGCGTCCTAGGTTTAACTATTCAAGAGAATCTCTAATGTGTAAGTGTACGTAATTTATATTGTTTGTTTCAGTTTGTTAATTTGTCAATTTCTTGGTATTATTTTGTAGTTTGAAAACATGAATATATGTCGAAATATTGAGTAGTAAAAGAAAAAGAGTCTTTATCTTATCCGCATACCGTATACCCTATATTCCTTCCCTAATTCAATAGCGTACGGTCGATAAAAAAAGCAAGAATTTATATATATATATATATATATATATATATATATATATATATATATATATATATATATACAGGGTGTCCAAGATAAGGATCCTAAGCATGGGGATCTCGGAAACAGTTGGAGATACGAGGTCGGTTAAATTAGAGAAAAGTTGCGCAATTTAGTGCTAAATTAAACGCAGTTAAAAAAATTTAAAAATTTCAAACACTTCCGGAGATTTCCGGAAAAAAACGAAATTTGGCAAAATCGTTTTTAATTTTTGCAGGCTTTATTTAAAGAGATATCAGAAAATAAAAGGTAGATTCTCATTGCCACTTTTTATTTTTTATAATATGGTCTAAACAAAATTTAAATCCGACGTTTCGTTTCTGAGATACCATCATGAACTTTCATTTTTTATATGGAACAAAAAAAAGTATCCCATGTATTTGATAGCATTTTTTATTACAAATTCAACGATGTATCACCCTTGCATATCGAATACGTAGTTCAAGTACTTTCCATAAGAGCTCCATGAGAGCGAGAGAGAAAGGTATATCAGTTTTATAAAAGCCAATGAACTACACACTTGATATGCAAGTGTGATACACCGTTGAATTTGTAATAAAAAATGCTATCAAATACATGGGATACTTTTTTTTGTTCCATATAAAAAATGAAAGTTCATGATGGTATCTCAGAAACGAAACGTCGGATTTAAATTTTGTTTAGACCAAATTATAAAAAATAAAAAGTGGCAAGAAGAATCTACCTTTTATTTTTTGATATCTCTTTAAATAAAGCCTACAAAAATTAAAAACGATTTTGCCAAAATTCGTTTTTTTCCGGAAATCTCCGGAAATATTTTGAATTTTTAAAATTTTTAAATTGCGTTTAATTTAGCACTAAATTGCGCAACTTTTCTCTAATTTAACCGACCTCGTATCTCCAACTGTTTCCGAGATCCCCATGGTTAGGATCCTTATCTTGGACACCCTGTATATATATATATATATATATATATATATATATATACCAAGCAATTTAGCAGAATATATAACAATATTATAAAATAACTAAAATATATAATTTTAAAATAAAAAACGCATTGCGCTTTCGAACTAGACCCCTTAATCCCTAAATAGCCAGAACAATCCTTATTACTTTCCAAAAAATATATATATATATATATATATATATATATATATATATATATATATATATATATATATATATATATATGGAGCATTCTTTTTCAAAGCTCCTATTCCCCGCACTCCCTCCCAAAATTCAGGGCAATTAACAACTTCCTGTCTCTCTATGATCTCTACTTTTTATGGCGGATTGAAAAACAATATGGCGCCTAAAAGTAGTAGACTTCAAAAAAAAAATCAATTTTTTAGTTTTCAGAATAAAAATATACCATGGAGAAATTTCTGTTAAATTTAAATTGTAGGCATTCAAACCTGTTCTCATTATAAATGGAGTTTTTTTGAGAGTAAATATGGTTCATTCAATATAGCGACTAAAACGTCAAAAAATTGAAAATTCTCGCTAAAATAAGTTGAAAATCATTTCATACATCTTTTGATACACCCAAAATGATACAATCTTTTGTATACGCTTACGGTGTGTGTCAAAATTCAAGACGGTGTTTACAATATCGCGGCTAAAACAGCAAAAAGCTGACATTTTTCTTACAATAAGTTGAAAATAAAGTTCTGGTATATCCAAACTCTATTCTCGTTCAAATTCACTTGTTACTTACACTGCTTGTATCCAAATTTGGGATGGCGGATACAATATGGCACATAAAACATAAAGAAAATGAAATTTTTCACGGAATCGGATTGAAAATTATACCTCTGAAGATCCGCACAAGCATACATTTAGTTTGGTCTATTAACCCTGAGGTTACCAAAAATCTTAAAAGTTTAGAACATCCCAGAGAAGTTGGAAATCCAGATTTTTAGTAAAGTAGTTTGATGGAAAGTATTAGGCGACTTAACATGAACTAAATACGTAACAAACCAATATAACTCGTCCGTGCGAGGTTCGCTCTGGTATTTCTCGTATTTAATCTCAGCGATTTAAAATCAATCCAATTCCATATCTTAAAACACATTTCACACCTAGAGCCCCTTAAGGAATTTTCTGATTGCCTGTGCTTGCTAACCCAAATACACAAAAAAATAAGGTCGACCTAAATGTGAAAAAACAGAGATAAAATGAGACCACATAAGTAAAGAGGTAAATTCAGAATATAAATAAAAGATGTGGTACTTTTGATATAAGCGAATATGATCGTCACAACACATGAGTTTTAAATCCGAGATTACAAAACGGCTTGTTATTTTCAAAATCGAAACTGAACTCCACGCAGGCCCTCGACAATGCGTTCTAATTAGCCTTTGCTTTCGCAAGACTCCTCTTTGTCCCTGGATTTTTTCGTTTTTGTTCTCCCGCATACGCTACGAGCGCACCGCCACGAAAATTAGTGAGAAAACGTTCGCGTTCTCTACGCTCCAGTTAGTTACTAGCTATGTCTCTCAGTTATCATTTAGTGCCTTTGTGCTCTTTTTAATTAGCAAGAAACATCTGTGTGTTGTTAGCGGTTTTTGCAGGAGCAGCAGCGTAGGCAACAAATAAAAGAGCCAACGGCGGCGTACCGGTCCCTCGGAGACGTATGAGCCATCGCGCTGGGTAAAACAAAGTGTCACCTCGACTAGACATTACTAATTTGTCCGAGACTTTTTGCCCGACCACCGTGACATTAGAAATTTTATCCGTAATTACACGGAAAAGGCTTTATCATGCCTCTTTAAAATACTTTTATTTATCAGGCTACGTTTTCGTCGTGTCATTTAGTTTTTTAGATCGCACCGAGGAACTTCGTCTTTTAATTACTTTCTCTTATTATCTAAGAGTTAATACTACTAAAATGCAATTATTGAAACAAGTTTATTAACTTCGACTTACCAGATTTAAAAAAAGCTTATGCGACATTTATTTATAAATCCGATTACACAAGATTTATTATTTTTTAAAATTCTGCCAATAATAAAAAAAAATCTTTTTAATTTTTATACTTTCAATTCCAATTTCATGGATTCTTAAAGCAATTTATGCTAAAATTCAAATATGCCAGTTTTCAAGAAAATCACAAAATTTAAAAACATTTCAGAACGCTTAATAGAAGATATTTTTATCGAAAGTCGACATAAAAAATACACCAGCATACCATTTCTTATGTATTGTCTGCTAAACACAATTTGCCTTCGTGGGCTGTAAATGGACTATAAATGCACGTTATTTACCATTTTTTGAAAAAAATACAATAATTAAGCTAAATATGACATAATAAAATATTTAACCTTTTTAAGAAAAAAAAAACATATATATATATATATATATATATATATATATATATATATACATATATATATATATATGTATATATATATATATATATATATATATATATATATATATATATATATATATATATATATATATTAAATCGTAAGTTATCATGGATGGTGGAATGAATGGTTTGGTTATTCCAGATTTCAATCCGTTCATTCAAAAACTCGTTTTCACGACATTTCGCCAAAATCTCATTTGGCATTTATAAGTGCGGTTCGTCTCGTTACTTGTTGAGAATTTCTCAGCGAGTAACGAGACGAACCGAGTTGTGATCTGTTTCTTTATTACCCCTGATTGATGTTTTGTAAGCAGGTTTTTCCAAGTATTAGACAATCGCTGGCTATTATCTCTGCTATTTAAGTTGTTTGGCCTCTTTGCAAACGTCATTTCAAATTTTTATGAAAAAAAGTATATTTGTGCCTATATGAAACATATTTATAAGCTAAAATTTAAAAGAATATCATCCAAAATTAAGAAAAAAAAAATATTTAAGCATATTCGAAAAAAAAGAAATTATATAAAATACAATTTATAAGAAGAAAGTGTATTTTTACATTCACACACATATTCATGAATGTATATATATATATATACATATATATATATATATATATATATATATATATATATATATATATATATATATATATATATATATTGTATTGTAGATTTTCACGGATGGTGGAATGTGCACTGGTGTTTTTCCGGTTTTCAATCCGTTCGTCAGCTGCTCGGATTGGACCAAGCTTGACGGTTGCATACATCAATTGTATATCGATATCTATCCATTAAGTGTATTTCTATATGCTCCAATAAACTTTTTCCTTAAGAATGTTAAAGATTTTATGTGATATTTTTCCGAATTATAGCTTAAATTATCGTATTTTTCGAAAAAAGGGCACTTATAGCTCATTTAGAGCTCATTTAACTACAGGATTGTGTTCAGCGGACAAACATACGTGAGAAATGCTATTTTGGTCTTTTTTTAAGATGATTTTCGATAAAAATACCATCTATTTAGTGTTGAAATTTAAAAAAATATCGTTAATTTCCTGACAATTGGCATATTTGACCTTGAACCAAAGGTACTAGAGATCATAAAAACAGACATAGCGGTATCACAATTTGTCGGTTATTATTTCAACCTCAATTTCCGCTGACTGGGAAAGCCGTACCTCATCACACAAGTGGAATAAAAAATTTTGACCGAGACCCGAAAAATGCCCCACTGTGCTACCCATCAACTAAATATCCTAAATGCTATTAGACCATACTAAATCGTTTAATTTGCATCCTAACTATGTAAGAACAAGAAGGCAATGTCCGACCGTCCTAATTAGGTTCCTAACTGCCCTAAATGCATACTGAATGCAATTTCTAACTTATTTGGGATGATTGAATATCGGATGATCCATTAACTTTTTCTTAGTTCATCCCATGAAGTGGATTATCGTTGGATAGGTCTTTAAAAATACAAATAAATGTTTTATATTACATATTTTATTTTGTTGCTATATCCTAAGCTCTTTTGAGGACAAAATATCATCGGTACTCTCGGTTTGCCTTATTGTAATTATTTATTTCTCTAAGACTGACTTTCTCGGTGTCCTAGTAATGGTAGTGACCCTGTAATTTAGATAGAAACAAGTGTTACAACTTGAAAGACTCCATTGCGAAATCCGTCTTAAGCCATTTAAAAATATCTATCGTATTATACACTTTAATTACGTAACAGGTGTACACTGTATCAACTACGCAAAATAATTAAAACAATTAAGATCTTAATTCCGCTACAATTTTCCTTCTAATAACCATTGCCTGCCGTCTAAAAATTGCATAATCTATAATCGGCCATCACACAACATCTAAGAGAGCACTAATTATAGTTTCAACAAAACTATTCAAAACTTTTCAATTACCTGTTAGATTTTAATCGCTGCCATGTTACAAACCGTTACACGCCTGAAAGTCTTAATTATGTTGCTTCCTTTTCTGTTTACACTCTACTTTGAAGCCATCGCACACACAGGAAATTTTCCAAATGTTTCACCAGATCTGATATGGACTCGGCTTTGTACGGATTCATTTATCTTTTCCGAGCTTGGGGTAATTATTGGATTGTTTACATAGATGGTCGATTGATGCAATTAAAGTTATTAGATTATTTAGTTTAGATTTCTCTACTAGTTCTTTATCCGGTCTGCTTGACGTCTTCATTTTTGCCTGGGAAATAGTTTTCAGTGCACACACATTTTATCAAATATGTTGTATTGACAGTTGTCCGTGACTTTATTCCCTTAGATATAATTTCTTTTGTTTTTATACAGGTTGCAGTCGAAACTTTTGGTCTCTTTTTCAAGAAATTAAATTTTTAAAATTCGAAAAATTTAAAATTATTTGTAGCTTAACTAAAATGTCACTAACCAAAGTTTTATTATGAATTTTAATACGCTTAGATATTATATCTCCTCTGAATCAAAGAAGAGAAAAGGTTTTTTGCACGTGTGCGCCACCTTTATTTTATCAGAAAAAAAGTATTCCTAGTGGCCTAGAAAATAGTCATCAATATATCCTATTTCAAACGGTTATCTTCCGCAAAATGTCGTTCCCTGATGTGCTTTTGTAGATAAAAGGAATCGAACGTTACCAAGTGTGGCAGGTGGTCCAACGTAAAGAAGTTACACTGGCGTAAAAGGGTTGAACCTTGACTGTTGTGGGAACTCCCGCAGTGTCCTGTAGAAGCACATTTTTGTGACATACACTAGAACTTTTTTGATAATAATAAACTGTGAATGAACAAATATACCAGTTATTAACATGCTGGAAAATGCCAGAAATAAAATTTTCCATAAATTGTTATAATGGAAAAAATTATTGTGCTATGAACGAGTTGAAAGGATACGTGATAATACTGTGTAATCTGTCACGTGAGGAAGCTAGCAGAGCTTTTCAAACATTTATAGAACAAAAAATTATTTAAAAGTCTATAATAAAATATAACTTATTTATTATAAACATTTTTATACTTTAAGCTGTTTTATTGTAACATATTAATACTGTTTTACTTACCAAATAAGTAGCCGTGTAATATAATTATATCGATATTATAATAAATACACCTGCTAATGTAAATTACATATGTAGGTGATTCTGCATAACATATATCCCATAACCTTTTATTTTTACTTTTTTTTCATAATTTTTATCAGATTTATTGTATATTCGCAAAAATACCGTAAAGAAAGCTTTGAAACGGGCCGGGCCAACCGTTCAAAAGTAGTGTCATTTGCAGTAAGAAATGAAGTTTTCAAAAACGTGATCTAAAAAAAATCTGAAAAAAGTTTTTTTGGATTGAACAAATATGCAAATTACTCTGAAAATTTTAGATATTGTGGTTTTAACCCTCTATGTTTTATAACGGTGTGATCCTATATTCTTCGAAATCAACGATACATTAGGTATCAGAAGATAACTTTTATAAGTAAAAACTGTTTTAGAATTTTAATTAGAGTTCTTAGTATGTACAGTTAAAGATTAGTCGTTCGCATTGACAGTTTAAATAATTAAACTCTAACTTCGAGATATGTGTCATGATAAATGATAAAAAGCGAAAAGTAAACCAAAACACATAACTCGGGCACAGGAGGATAATAAACTAAATATTTGCGTGTCGCGCAACGCATTCGTTAACTTTATGATTATAATTTAAATTAAGAATTTTGAACATTCAATATATCTATCTGTACGTATGATGTTCGAGCTAATTTTCTAAAATAACATAAAATTTAACCTCAAATGTAAATTATCATATAAATATTTTAAAGAGGAAAAGAGTATAATTTATTAACGCCAATATTGCTTTATTAAAACTTAAAAGGAAAATATTAGTCGGAAAGATATTTATTTTTTTCGAAATTTCAATTCTCTGTCAAAAACAACTTATGTATATTTGGCATCCAGTGGAGCAAGTGTGTAATTTTTCTGCAACCAGTGGAACAAATATAAAAAATTTCGACGTACGTAATAGTCCCCAGTATAGCGACCTGACATTTTGCTAACTCATGTAAATGCCAAACGTGAGCGCCTTCCCTATGACGAGTCCGACAAACTTTTCCTCTGGCAAAATTTACGACGACGGGGCCTTTCGGGACTGTGAATTCGCGAAATTGTCATTTGGACGGTGTCTTACAATGCGATACATGTACGTTTCTTTTTCATTGTAATAGATAGATTTTATGATAATATCGACGAAAAAATGTTTGTCCGACAAAAATCATAGGGCGTGCGTGGGGACCGACACCCTCATTATGATTCTCGCTACATGTACGTCTGATTTTTGCAACAGTGTTTAATTAATACATCTAAAACACAGTGGTCAACTTGTCCGACAAAAATCATGGGGCGTATGTGGGATCCGCCACCCTCAATATGTCAATATGACGTTATTAAGTTTCCTGATACATGTAAGTCGCATTTTTACTTTTTTCGTTTCGTAATGAAGTTTTTATAACAAAAAAAATATTTGTCCGATACGAATCGTAGGACAAATCAATAATAAATTAAAAAAACGTTCCTCAAAAATTTCAATCGAATACCTCTATTTTTGCCTGTATTAATTCAGCTTATTTCGTTGAAAAATTGATACGAATTAGATAATTTTCAGAATTTTATAACTAGTGATGTTATAAATCGCAACTGCTCCAAAATGAAATAAAAAATTATAAAAAATCAATAAAGGTAAGTGGAAGCCTGCGTGTAGGCGTTCTTTCTCACAGCAACCCATAGATAATGAATAATGAAAAGTTTTGTTTACAACGCTAAAAAACGATAAAACCGTTATATTTTCGTATTGCAATTAATCTCAGTTTGTAGTTCTTAACTTGAACAATCAATTGCTGATATGTGAATAAAAAAAACATTTATTGTTTCGAAAGTTATTCAAGATCTAAATTGACGAAAAATTTAATTTTTCAAATGTTCATCAATGTTTTACTCAAAAACAGTACGTCGAAAGAAAAATTAACAACAAATATTTTTGGCTGAAAATTGTCCCAAGAAATGAAAATATATTTTTTTTAGCGAAAAAATAATTTTTTTTATTAACAATTCATTTCTTAACAACAAGTTTCTAAATACAATGTCGTATTTTGTGTGTTAATTCAAATGCGTTTAAAAATTCATTATTGATGTTATTACTCACAATAAATCGCTACAAGATGAAATAAGTAGTTATAAATAATTTATAGAAAATAATTAAAAAATTATTAATATTCTTCCTGTAAAAATAAGTTCTGAAACATTTCATAATCTGAAACTCTATTTATTCAAATTTTCGCGGCAAAATTCTTACGCAGGTACGGTAGAATGTAGATTTTTGATCACGATAGTGATAGTGATGATGCCTGCATGGAAGACGATATTAGTGATGAATATGACTCGGATTAAAAAAATTTTTGCATCTGTAATTGCTGAAACTACAGGTATTCTATCAATATTTTAAATAACGGTTCAATATCTTTTACTGTATAAGTGCATTTTAAAACTTTATTGCAGAATTTGACGATAATTTGACTAATGGTACACATTTTTTTGTATTATATATTTTTTAAAATAGTTGTAATACTCATTTGTTAATGAATAAATATGGAAAATGCGGTAAAATATTCATGTTTTTACTTTTCTATTGTTGAATAATTATATAAATGCTCATATTTATATATCTCATACAATATTGTTTATTATTCAAAAATACTTGTTGACGGGCGGTTTTTTATTTAACAGCGTATTAGTACAAATAATTAAACCCGCATATTAAAGTAATATTTTTCAATGCAAATAATAATTTGAAAAGTTTAAAAATTTTACAGAAAACTGGAAAGTTTTTTAAGACCTACATTTCCCAATTTTGATATAGTACATTACATAATGAATGCGAAAATATTTTCCTAGACGAAAGTGACAATCACACTCGCCTAAAAAAATACTTTCATACCAGTTTCGTATAAAATTTTTCAGTACGACATGTAGGAAGAGCTATTATTCGTACGCTTGCGTGCGGAAAAACGCACTTTCCGCACGGAGTGCTGAAAAAATACGTATTGATAAAAAAATATTATTCCTCATTTTTCAGCTTTTCCGATGGAAATTACTCTATATTGACAACATATAGTGATTGTATGAACAAAAATTATCCATTAAGTATATGTGTTTCTTACAGTTTTCACAATACCTACAGCTTATTTAACTATACATATGAAATAAGAAGTATATGATTTTGTAATAATTTTTTTTATCTCTTTTCTTGTCAGACTGACGATCGAACTTGACATTTTTGTCGGATAGTGCTAAATTTCCCTCAAAAATGCACTCATATATCATGTGTATTTTTGTCCGTCATACATGTATCAGGAAACATAATGACGCCGCCCACGTACGCCCCATGATTTTTGTCGGACAAGTTGACCACTGTATTTTAGACGTATTAATTAAACACTGTTGCAAAAATCAGACTTACATGTATCGAGGTCATAATGACGTCATATCGACATATTAAGGGTATGGGAACCCACGCATGCCTTATGATTTTTATCGGACAAATATTTTTTAGTTGATTTTATCATAGAATCTGTCTATTACAATGAAGAAGAAACTTACATGTATCACATTGTAATACACCGTCAAAATGACAATTTCGCGAATTCACAGCTCCGAAAGGCTCCGTCGCCGAAAATTTTGCCAGAGGAAAAGTTTGTCGGACTCGTCATAGAGAAGGCGTTCACAAAGTTTGGCATTTACATGAGTTAGCAAAATGTCAGGTCGCTGTACTGGGGACTATAATAGTTTACCACAGGTAATCGAAATTTGGAAAAAATAAATACTCTTACATTTAATATTTCACAGTTGTTATCTGCCAGCCAATATGTAGGGACGGGGCAAAACAGTCTTTTAATAAAATATTTCAAACCGTTTTCTCGATATCGTCTTGCAACACTTCAAGATCGTCACTCACCCTGTATATAGTATTCGAGTTGTTTCTACGAATCTCCCAAAAAAAATTGTTCAACAATCATCACCTCTTATGAATGAATCTGGGCAGTATACTCGTAATATAAACGGTTAAAGGCGTGGGCCATAATTTTCGGTCTCGAAACAATCATCGGTATTTGGAAAACGGTTGGACCGGTCTTTTTGAAGTCGCTGCTGCCCGTCAACGAGATAATTACATATCTGCTCTACGTCCCGACATTAGAAATTTCATGGTTATTTTCTCAAATCGAGCTCAGGATGTATGTTATTATGGTTTTGGTGTGTATACTTTTTGACGTGTGTTATTTGGTTTAGGGATGTTGTTTGTTTTGCGAAATCCTGTTTTATTAGGTTAGATCAGTTTGGTCGTGCCATAAAGATAACATAAAATTTAATGCATGTAAATATTATGTCATTGAATTTTTTTTATGTTGTGGTGATTTATTGTTTCAATCCTATATTGTATTGAAAGTAACGGAATTTTGGATTAATAATTATATACGGCCATTGAAATATTTTACCTGTTAATCTAATAACTACCAGTAAGCTGTGGTTGGTGCATTAAAGTTGCAATTCCAATGGTATACTAAACCCTTAGATATGTATCAAACCTGCAAACCTAAGGACAAGCCGTCAATGGTACCAGCCCATTTTTTACATCAATCCTGTTTGCTGTCTAAAATATTTAAAAAATCCATGTCAGCGAGTTAAATAAGTCTATGAAAATTATTAATTTTAAAACAAACAGACCAATGAAATCCCTAATTCAACATAAAATCCTAATCCCTAAAATTAAAATCCTAATCCTCGAAATTAAAAATCCTTTATTGTTGTTTACAATCCCGGAATGTCAACGTCTCGAGCAAATATTTGTCGTTAATTATATTTTTTTTACTCGTGCGCCGAGCCCTTCATGTCCGAATAAATGGGGTCCCTTCCTTCCATTTTTCATCCGACCATCATCGTTCGAATTTAAATTAAAACTGAGCAGCAAATTGGTGAGTCACTTGCAAAATACAGAAGATGTGCTTGAAGCTTTTAATCATGCAGTACCGTATTTCGCATTTATGAAATAATGTATGAAAACATTTTTATACCAGTCATAGCTAAGAGTGTGTGGCATAACCTTACTTTTATCTTTTAAGTTGTTAATGTAAAAGTTGATTGTTTATAATAGTATTAATGTTCACATTGTTCTAACCGTTTTAATTTGGGATTGACGTTTTAACCGTATAATTGATTTGTACGCTGTAAAAACTGCGCGGGCGTTGGAGATTGTTCCCCAAATGGCAAGGTTGAGGTGTGCCTTTTGATAAAGTTTGAGCCCTGAGGATGGTCTAAGTAAGACCGAAAGGGCTTAGCCGATAATTCCAAAATATATATTGAAGTACACAATAATATCTCTCCTTTTTTATCGGAAGAGTATGTATTTGTAGAAAAGGAAGTCGAGAAGAAAAGGAAGTCGAGATAACAGTAAAACAAAGAAAACTGCAATATTTCGGACATATTATGCGAGGAGAAAAGTACAGCATCTTACGGCTCATAATCCAGGGCAAAATAAGTGGCAGAAGAGACGTGGGACGACGACGAATTTCATGGCTAAAAAACCTAAGGGAATGGTTTGGATGCAGTTCAAAACAACTATTTAGAGCAACTGCCTCAAAAATTAAAATAGCTATTATGATTGCCAACCTCCGCAATGGAGAAGGCACTTGAAGAAGTATGTATATAATAGCATCAATTTCGGCAGATGACCTTGTTTCTAACCTAGCATTCGAAGCCGATCGGATCGATCCGATGCAGTTACATTCATTTGGAATTTTCAAGATAACCGATTCTGATTAAAGTTTGGATGGGATGCAACATTACAACGTACATCGGATCGAAAACTTTTTGCACGTTAAAACCGAATTACATCAGTGGTTGTTTCTTCTTTTTTTTTTGTTAAAACCTTTTTACGAAACAGATAATTGGAAAAAGATGTATATATATTTTCTTGATTAAAGTGCTACAAACAGAAGCAGAAAGAAAATAAATATATAGAAATGGATTTAAATTAATATTTTTTTACTTTTATGAAGGAATTGACATTTTTTTTTCAAAATATTGGGCACACTACTTGCAGTAAGTAATTTACAGAGATGAGACTAGTTGGCATCTCTTTCTTTGCAATATAATTTCTTTGTTTTATTACAAAGAATGGAAATCGGATGGAGCAGTTTTCGATAAAAACGCATTTGATTTTGAAGTCTCCATCCGATAATTCTGATCCGATTGGTATTTTGCGTTATAAACAAGGTCTCTTACTTTATTCGTTACGGAATTTGTTTCTAGAAATATTGAGAACGTGCTAAGGTTGACGAGAATATGCCGAGAAATACAGAACTGACCAAAAAAAATTGACATGAGGACTAGGCATATGTAGATATTTGTCATCATAATTTACACGCATTATTGCAGATTTTTTTATTATGTTAGAAGGCCTTTTCAAATTTTCAATATTGGGAAACTTTTTTTTATATATAAGTGTCTTTGAAACACCAAAATTGGCGACACAACGATTTTCTTAAATAAAACACTATATCTGTTGGACATTTTTTGAATTTTTGGAGTTTATTTATTTTAAATAGCCCATTCTTTCTTCGAGGTCAACCGAGGTCAACCTTTTAAATTTTTAGACATGTCCACTAGGTGACGCTATTGATATGTCATTATTTTCGTAACATTTGATATTTGTTATTGTGAAAAGAGTTGCGGATTAAAAATTAACCGAGAAGTTTGTTTAGAGTGAGCGTTTAAAAATAATCATTTTGTGAAACAGAAATTTTCCGTGACGGTTTTCGTTGGATGGTTTTTTGTGATTTTAGTAAATGCCTGACTCAGCAACAATGCTTAGAATGGCATCGTTCGGCTTTTGTTAATGCAGTGCGATACTTCAAGTACCATCAGAAAATACTGCTTACAAATGATTTACAGCATTGCATTGAGGTCGTGCATCCGCCAGTGATAAATTTTGTGCAGGTGGGTTAAAATGGGCCGTTATTCCAAAAAACATCGATTCTACTTGAAATATAATTGAAGATCGGCATCTGATTTACTGTGAGATAAAGGCATGCTTAGGTGACATAGGAAAAACCGCAATAGGTTCGATTTTGCATAAACATTATATAGCTGTGATCGTATTATTTGGTATAAGGAAAAGCTAAAAAAATCGACTGAGGACCAGCAAAATCTATATGTAACATCGTATCAGGTGACGAAATTCTAGCTGATTTTTTTGGTTGCTTTTACAAGGTCTTAACACCGATTTTAACCAGAAAACATGTCATTGCCGGATTAGAAGCGGTGGCGATAGCGGGAAGCTTTCTGGAGTAAATTTTGTATTTTTAATTTCAAATTGAGGAAGAAATGTGGACAAAATTTTTGATATATTTCTTAAAATTTGGAATTTAACAGTATATTAAACGATACTACCGTAGTTGTTTAGTTATATGCCAAAATTAACAATTTTCTTCGGAATACATTCATTTTGAAGCATAGACTATGAAAATGAAAACATAAAAATTAATGATATTTCTAAAAACTTTAATATTCCCCAATTGGAAGATGGATAATTTTTATGGTTACAGCAAAAAAGAAGCCTATATTTATATTAATATTATTTAGGAAGACCTCAGGCATCCTGACGGGGCATTGCCACCTGAAAGGACACCTCAAAAACCTCGAAGTGGTACAAGGAGAACACTGCGGATTCTATGAGAAGGAGGACAAAATCTCTATTCATATATTTTCAGAGTGCAGTGCTCTTGAAACACTGGGATGCGGTTCTTGGAGACACACCAAATCGGAGAAGAGGAATAACAGACCTTGAAGCCATTCAATATCCTAAGGTTCCTGATGGAAATAGAACTGAATGACCTGCTCTAGCCGATAAGGTAACTCTTACGACTTAGCAGCAGTAGGGGGGCACAATAGATCTACCAGGTCGCAGTGTACAGACCCCAGTTCTACGTACATACACACAAGACCTCAAGGAAGACTATACTTATATTAATATTATCTAGCAAGACCTCAAAGAACACCCGCATTTAGTGTAAAGTTAATTCATCACAACCGGTTGTAGTAAAAGAAGATTTAGTATTTTTTGAAATGAATTTTTATGTTGCCAAAAATGTATATAATAAATATTTCTAATTTAATGATCCAGTAAATTTATTACTTGATTTTTTTTAAGAAACCCATAGACAGTTTTATATAGCACAGTATCTATATTAATTTAAATGGATTATTTGACTAACTATTCTCGTTAACGAGTTAATATCAAAATTGTATCCTTAAATTTATAAAAGATAAAAGTTTTATGTATATTAAACAGAAATGACGTATAAAACTCTTTTAAAATATCATGACTAAGCCGGCCCATTATCAAATCTACTGCAACGGAAAGAGTGCCACGGAACGGGGGTTGGATAACGGCAAGGGCGGCGAGATCAAAGGAAACCGCCCCCCAAATCAAATCGGCGTCGGGGGTGGGCGCCATTACAACATCTCAATGCTCATTTAGACATTCCTAGCTCCGTTATATAAACGCAGGCCCGCTTTCCCGCTTGCATTTCTGCAAATTTTCGATCTCCTACCCCAACCCCTCTATGTGTATTTATCTTACGTGGAGGACGGAAAAAATAATCGCTAATATTTATGCGATTTTCGATGAGTTAGAGCGGAAAGTGTTATGAAATATTAATGACTGAAGTCTTTTTTGACTATTATGAACGTTCAGCTGAACTTAACACTTGCTTTAAAAATTACTATATATATATATATATATATATATATATATATATATATATATATATATATATATATATATATATATATATATATATATATATATATATTAGGATGAATCAAAATTTTTGATGGGAACTTTGCAAACTAACCGAATGAAAATAAAGTCACAGCTGTGAAATTTGTTTAAGGTAGGTAAAGATTTTCCAGTTACACCTAACCTAAAAAAAATGAAAAGTTTTATTTTCTGAGGGTAAATTTAGCAATTCTGTATAGTATAGTGAAGTCGCCATATTTGACGTTCAAAGTTAAAATTGAGTAATCAAATATAACTAAGTATGTACAAACATAAAAGTCAAACTCGGCGTTTATCATTGCAATTTCTCAGGGACAAATATAGCACACTTTATCTATCCTTCGAATTTCTAGTTGCTAAGTAGCCTGCTCAAAAAATAACGTCAAAATAGGCGTAGATCCTTCACCATTTTATTGCATTTTTCGAATCTATCGAAGAACCGGAACTTTTTGAACTTTTAAAATCCTTAAAAATTAATATTATATAAAGTTCATTGCTACAAATTTTTAATTTTTGGATTTTCGATCCGCCATTTTGCATTTTGAACGTGTGTGCCGAGTCCTTCTCAGAACTGTAAGGCAACTGACGTTTTGGTGAAATCTCGCTTGCGACTCGGGTGCTGTCGGTCCCGTGTGTACGTGGGGCGCGTTCGTTGGCTGGATGATTTTGGCCAATCATGTTGCGAGTCCAGCTGCATGTCATCGGCCCTGTTGCCAGTCTTTTGGTCGTGTTGCCGTGTTGTGATCCGTTTCTTTACTACCTACTACTGGTTGGTGTTTTGTAAGCAGGTTTTAGGCAATCACTGACTATCATCTATGCAATTTACGTTGTTGGGCCTCTTTGCAATTTCGATGGCTTCCCTTATAACTCTTGTGGAAAGGTTTTCACGTTTCTTTAGCATTTTTGTTCCTGAAAAGCTCCAGCCAACGAACGCGTCCCACGTACACACCTTTCAAGCGTCAGTTCGCCCACAGACGCCGTACAGTGAGCTTTGAAAATGATGAATGAGATTTCACTGAAACGTCAGCTGCCTTACAATCCTGAGAAGGACTCGGCACACACACGGGTATCCGAAAACCTTCGATTACACATCACACCCGTGAGAACATTTGACATAACATTATATATATATATATATATATATATATATATATATATATATATATATATATATATATATATATTGTCGCAATTAGTAGTGCCCCTGGTGGTAAGGATATGTAGCTAGCGATCACCGTAGTAAATGTATGGATGTTTCGTCCCGATACCGGTGATGGACTCATCATCACCGGTATCTTTCCCAGACTTGGACCTTTAAGTCCAGTTTTGCCGGAAAGCGGTGGTAAGATGTTAAGTTCCACAACATGCCCCCCCCCTAAGGCATTTGCTTTCCGGCTTTAACTGTTGGATAGTCCAAGCCGTTAGAAAGCACAGGCCTGAAAAGGAAGTGGAACGGACATCCTCGGTGGTCTTCCAATGGCCGAGTCAGGCTTAATCAAAGCCAACGGCGGTTAAGACCCTCGTCTGCCGCCGTCCCTGCTCGGGCGCCATGTCGCAATTAGCAATGCCCCTGGTGGTAAGGACATGTTGCTAGCGATCTATTTTCGACCACCGTAGTAAATGTATGGATGTTTCGTCCCGATACCGGTGGTGGACTTGTCAGTGGGATCCACCGGTATCTTTCCCAGACATCCCTGTACTTTCCACAAACTTGGACCTCTAAGTCCAGTTTTGCCGGAAAGCGGTGGTAAGATATTAGGTTCCACAACACTATATATATATATATATATATATATATATATATATATATATATATATATATATATATATATATATATATATATATATGGCAGTGTATCTTGTTTTCATTAGAATTGGGTTCACAATTATGTTATTATAATCAATAGTAACTGTTTGATAGTTCTTGTCGTTGTTACGTTTACTTCGTAAGACTTCTCCCCTTGTACCTAAAAGATAGGAAAGTATTAATTTTGTACAAAGTGGCTCGGTATGGAATATTTGGATAGAAATTCTTAATTTAAATTGTATTTTGCGTTTATTGTTACCTTCGTCTAGAGATTTCGAGTGAGCAGATAATCATTTGGCTGCAGGATCAACAAATTTTTGAGTGGAAGCTCACTGGATCCTGTTGGGTCTTCTATAAGTTTTCTGGACACTTTTATTTTCCCACTGTGTCAGTTATCGTGTAACTATTAGAGATTCATTTAAGCTAAAAGCGAAAAATTACATAAGTGCCAAACAAAAATAAACTTTAAGGTTAGAATCTACTCGACTTTTCTTACGAAACAGTTTTACTTCAATAAAGCCTTTTTAACTGGTATAAATTTTTGAACGTACCACAATTTTCCTAGTTAATTGCTAATAGAATTTTAGAATTTCGTATTTTTATTTTTCATTGTTTTGAAGGTTTGTCACTTGTCATAACGTCGATATACAGATTCCTGTATCTCTTCCCGCCGTTTTCTTGGACTTTTTTCTGGGGAGAAGAAAAAAATCATAAATTGATAAGGGCATTTTCCTTGCAGAGTTGCAACTGGAAAGGTCGTTTGGCATTTTTGCTAGATGTGAAAGATTCGGGTCCTTGACCAAATGTATAGTACAAGGTTGCTTTGCGTACCTTAAAAGCTGTCGGCTGATATTGGTTTGGTCAGTTTGGGGAACAAACCCGATATCAAGTTTTTCTATTTTTTTTCTTTTCCACCACAAAAAGGCCACCCAACACCACTGGCCTTTCTTTCTTTCTTTCTTTTCTGTTTCTTCCTTTCTTTTCCTTCTCTTGTTTTCCTTTTTTTCTTTTCTACACCTCTTGCCCTCAGTTTGATCATCATCTGGCCTTCTTGCTGATATATCTACGACACCCTGCCTTGCATGCGGTACATACCAGACCACACCTTAGTACCGAGTGATTCAGAACCAACCAAGGTCTACTACAATATCAGGACGTCAGGAAGCCTCCGTAAATCAGGTTTTATGTGTTTGTATCGTTTCAGGGAATTATAGACTTTTAACCCGCTTAATTTTTGCCTTCGGTACAGCCTATAAATTTAAAGATATCATAGTGTTTTCTTTTTGTATATATAATTAATTAATAATCAATGTACTTACCTCTTTAAAAATTATTGTGTTTTCTCATATGCTACAATTTATTGAATCGTGCAACCATGTGTAGTTGATATCTCCACGTATGTAAAGGGCAGATTTGTTAACTCTAATAAGGCCTATTTAGACATATAGAGTGCACTCAAGATTGTCACTTGATGCATATATTTATTAGTTAAATTATATCACTTTTTCATAGTTAGTATCACGGTCAAAAATAACTCATTAGAGTATAATTATTTGTTTTGTTAGATTAATCATTGAAAGTTTAAATTGTCAAAAACCACCTGGTTAAACAGCTGACAGTCACAGGCTTATTCTTTTAAACAGAGAAGCGCTGGGCCACACATAGTTACATTTACACCGTGAAACGTAAAATATAGATACTTATTTTTGAAATTTTTCTTGGGTGTTTTCTTGATGTTAGATTTCCTGTTTTGTTTTTAGTGTTAGACTGGTCTCTACCTTAACCTTTAGGGCACCAAAACAGGTGGCGCATATTTATCCCGACCATTCTCCGTCCCTTTGGGAGCTAGCCGGATATTCTGGTATATATATATATATATATATATATATATATATATATATATATATATATATATATATATATATATATATATATATATATATATGAGGACTATTGGACCAGAATATTTACCTTGCAATTAATGACAATATTTTCCCCTTTCTCGTAGTTTTCAAAGTTCTGTTCATTTTTTATTAAAGACTTTCCGCAGTTTCGAAAAAAAGCCCTCCTAACATAATCTATTATTAAAAACTTCGGCGACAAAAAATCACTCTCAAAAACCGAATTTACGGGAAAGCGAAAGGACGTCACCGCCGTCTTCCATCCTGCCGAAGGATCCGGTAAATGGATTAGTCGAGCCGGCAATAGCAAAAGGACCAGAGCAATCGGGATAATGGCCCGTGCACTTATCCTGGATTTCAGCAGGAAGGATGTGTGGTCAGCTAGGGTGACCCTCCTGTTTACTTTCTCCAATCGTGCGGCATTATATGCTCGAAATGATGAGATTTCAGGGCATTGTGATGTGTTTTCG
This sequence comes from Diaprepes abbreviatus, assembly GCA_034092305.1. NCBI lineage: Eukaryota > Metazoa > Arthropoda > Insecta > Coleoptera > Curculionidae > Diaprepes > Diaprepes abbreviatus. Next base: position 10,975,258 of record JASJET010000129.1, read on the forward strand.
ATCTAACTTCTTGGGTCAACAATTAAGAAAAGATTTTTCGACTTCGACTACGGCTCCAACCTTAAATTTTCTTTTATTATTTAATGTTCCTATATATATATATATATATATATATATATATATATATATATATATATATATATATATATATATATATGAAAAGCTTTTAAGCGATTTTCTTGACATCCTGTATATGAAGAATAAAGGCATAATTCAGTAACAAGATTCATTCGATCTCGGAAAATCTACAGCACGCAGAAGTACTTAGTATAAAAAAGTTCAAAAACACGATAGGGATATTTATACCAGAACCACGCGAAGACATGCTATTGTATGGTAATTTGGACTACCGCGGTCGCAAAATCCCAGATTTATATTTTTGTTTTTCGACCGTGGTATGCAATGGTACTAAATCGTTGTTGTGATTTTTTTTACGATTTTTTTATATCAGACAGTGGTATAAATGTCAAGCAAGTGGGAAAAATAAAGTGATCATAACGCCAAAGTTACACACAATTTGCATATATTTAAGTTCACTTCAACCTTTCTAAAGTTAGTCCGACGCTAAACCGGTACTTCTTTTTAATTTGAAAAATGAATTCCGAACTAAAACTATAATTATTTTTAAGTTTTCCGGGTTGCCGTTTTTTCCCGATGCCTCTAAATTGCCTAGACCCAACAACACCTGGAATACAAAGACACAGCTAAAGATTTTATGTTTTCTCAGAATACAGAATTTCTGAACGATTTACGAGTAACTAGATACTCAGAACCCTTTTCCTCATTTTATCATTAAATTTTTTGGATAATAATTTAGGTTTTGTGTTAGTTGTGTCTGGCATATTATTAAAATGTTATTGGTACCAAGTTATGTATTGTTAAAACTGTAAGTTTGATAGTCCCTAGAAAAAAGCTGTTAAATTTCTGAACATTATGAATTTGTATTCACATTTTTATTCACGCGTAAAAGTAAATTTATTTTAATATAGTGTAATCTATAAATGTTTAATAATATTTTATTTCTAACATTAAGATATTATAGTGAGTTGTATTAATTCTGATTTAAAATTATTTATCAAACCATAATATTAGACATCGATGGATCCGTTTTATTATATAACACGTAAAACACACTCATAATCACAATAATTCATTTTATAATAAATCCTCGATAATTATAACGGCCGTTGATAAAATTAAATTTAGTAACAATATAAACACGTAAAACTAAGTGGCGTTTTCATTAAAATATAATTTATTAAACATTAATTTCGGTTCGTTTTGACGCCGAATTATTTATTCCTCTTTTGCGAAATAATGTTGTGACATTATTTTTGTTTACATTAATTAAGTAATATTAATTTTGAATATCAAATGATTAAATAAATGCACGTATGTTATTGTGGTTTGTGTAAAACTTTTCTCTTTGTTGCAGGTAAGAGTAAATCCGACAAGTTTTTAGACGTGAATATAACGACCAGGTAACGTATTAGTTATTAAGCATCTAGCGGCTTATTTTGTGAAGTAGAATTGCTATTTTAGCCGGTGGTGGTTTCGTAGTGTAACGATTTGCTTTGCAACATCAAGGTCTCTGTTCGAACCCCGGACTGGCATCAGTGTTTAAACACTGCTGTCCAGTTCATTTTTCCTACCTTAGCCAAACTCACCAAAACTTTAAAGTTTTATATTTCAACGTAAAGTTATCGAACAATTTTTTTTTCAATTTCCCCTCCAGAACTTTGATGCGAAGTAGTTGGACAAAAAAAACTTCACTGACTATTTGAAAGCTCTTTCCAAAAGGTACTAAATACAAATTTTTTTAGTCATTTATTTTATACTAGCGACCCGCCCCGGCTTCGCAAGGGTGCAATGCTGATACTAAATACACTACAGAAAAACTGTGACTATTTATTTTATTTTTACAACAATTATTACATCGGCCTCCGACGCGCTATTTATAGGCACGCTGCCGCCGCCCCGGTCGGCCAGTACCGCCGCAAGCGCTACTTCCCGCAATTTTAAATCTGTAATATCTTCGAAAATATTCATTTAAATCTTGTGCTGTAAAGGACCATATAGATCTATATTAAATCAACAATGTATTTAAGCTATTTAATTGGATAAGGATTAATGCTGTATTGGTTAAAATCGCTTCAAAATTTGCCATTATTTGTCGTAAAAAGTAAAAGACAAAAAAATGTTATTGTGGGATATCCATGAGAGATAGACATATACCATCGCGGAGTTTTCTGTAGACGTTTTCAATGTGTACAAATAATTAGTACATTATTTTGATAAATCTCGTAGGGTTCAGCCTGCGTTTGCAATGTAAGCGGAAAAAAATATGATAATTAACGACATCACATTAGAAACCTCAAAAATAACAGTATTTCTCCACTATTTAATGGATGTTATTACACATATAAACCTTCCTCTTGAATCACTCTATCTATTGAAAAAAACCGCATCAAAATCCGGTGCGTAGTTTTAAAGATTTAAGCATACAAAGGGACAGAGAAAGCGACTTTGTTTTATACTATGTAGTGAAGATATATGGCGTTTTACACAACAAGGATTTTTAAAAAAGTAACTATATTGCTGTGTGTTTTGGGTATACAAAAAGAAACTCTTAAAACAAATAAATGTTGCATTTTGCCAGTACTATATATGTATCATCTCTTTTAAAAATAAAAGAAGTTTTCGATTGTTTTACTGCAAGAATTTTTTTTTATAAAAAAATACCTACATACATAATAAGGAAATTTATAACAACAGCGAGAAAAATGTTTAGTTGTCATAATTATTTTCACTATTTTTTTAACTTCTCAAAATATAAATTTATTTACATTTGAGATCACATTATTTACATACTACTTACAGTGTTGCTATTGAACTATAACTAATGAAATAAACTAAATACTTTTCTCATCAAAGTGTCCACTTTTCTTTTTTATCACCGCTTTACAAATCGATGCATTCGAGTTGAAAGCTTGTTACAGTGTTAATTTTCTTCCACTATGTAAAATGATCCATAGATGGGCTTTTCAACTAATAGGTCCGACTTTTCGTACAGATCTGTCTAACTCTTCCCACAAAAATTCGATTGGGTTCAGGTCTGGAGACTGTGGCAACCACTCCATAAGAGTTAATTTTTTCGTCTGTTTCAAATTAGCAATATAATCTTTACGTGACTTTGACGTGTTGGGATCGTTGTCTTACTGAAATACGAACTTCTGTCCAATTATTCTTTTTACAGAAGGAACTGCATGAGTTTTCAATATTTTTTTGTATTCCTCTTTATTCAAAATTAGATCTCCAACCTGTGAGCCACCGAAACAGCCCCACACCACAACCAATCCTCAACCATGCTTTTCCGAAGGACATAAATTTTTCTCTAAATATTTTTCATTTCCACGTCTCCGAACGAAAATTCTCCGTTTCAAATTTACGTTCATCGTAAAGTAAAACTTATCTTTGATCATCGTTTTTTGTTTATATTTTTTAATAAGAGTTCTTTCACTGCTCTCCTGCCATAAATTCTTCGTTCATACTAACTCTACTGTTAAAATCTTTTTTTTAGGATTACAGCAATTTCTGATGCTGTGGGGTTTGAATTTTGTCGACTAACTTTACAGATTCATTTATCTTGTTAATCTGCTTTTCTACGTTTAGCTTTACCTTTCTTGTAATAAATATTTCCTTGAGACAAAAAATTGTTCACATAATAATCAACCGTTCTCTTAGGAATGTTTTAGAAATTTCTCGATTACTCTGTTTTAATTTATGTAAAGCATCATTGACTTGTCCTACATAAGATATGGCGTGTAGTCGCCAACAGACCAATTCCTGCGCTAGCCTTACTGGCCGCGCTAGCTGTGTTACTCCGCTTGCAGCGTAAAGGTGGTCTTTCTCTTAGGAAGCTCAGAATGAGGGACCATTTCAGATTGTGTAGATCTTCTTATTCTACTTCATACGCTTCCAGGTATTGTATCCTACAGTTTTGAAAGTCTATATATTCTGAAAGAATGCGAATACAGGTTTCGTACTCTTCCTTTCAGAAATTTACTACTTTCTTTACAGCCAACTTGTTTTAAACAAAATAAAAATATTAGCTTTCTTAAATTTAAATTTTTCACATGCTTTTTATAAAATTACGATATTTTATTTTCCTACCGGGAAGTTATAAAAAATATGTTACGAAAATCTCTCGTTTAAAAGAGCTACTAAAATTAGAGGAAAAAGAATTACTTTGAAAATTGAAATCCTTAAATCTCTCAGCCCTAACGCCATTGAAAATTAATTTAGAAAAGCTGAATTCAATAAAATGCTGCGCCATGAATATGCATGTCTTCCTTAATTTTGGTTTTTACCCCATCGTCGTCTTTCGCCCTTGGAGAAAATTTAAAGGGCTCAATTTTAAGTTCGTTTCCAAGTTACCTAATTTCGTAGCTCATCTGAACGCTTTTTGTGCTCTCGTCACCGAGCTTGGTCCTCGAATTTGCATTTTAAACAAGGCGATGACAAAATATATCTTTATTACTTTTTCCGAGAGTAGAAAATGGGAAATATTAAATATAAAAATTACCAAATCAACAGAGACAGTTGATTTAAACGTAAAGAAAAATGGTGTCAGAGCAGCAATAATAGTTTAAAATAAAATCCGACTTCATATACAATTTTACGGTTTTTGAAACATAGAAAATCAGTCTTTGTTAAAAAAAATGGTTTGTTAAGCAACCAAGTTGTATTAAAAAAATACTGATTGTTATGCTGTAAATAACACAACATAATTATTTTTACAGCCCTATTCAGACTTGCTGAACTAACTCAAAGATAGACATGAAGCGGAATTGATAATGAACTTTCTGAACTCATGCATTTACACTAAGCTCTATTCTCGAAAAACTGAATAGTATGATTACAGCAAATATGAAAAAAAAAAAAAACTGAATAAATCGAATCTTTTTATTTTGCAAGATGTTTAACAAAAAATAAATAAACATACTGTATTACTCCCTTGTTGACATAAGATTATAATACACCCTTAGTATAATGTACTGTCCATATAGATGGGGGACTTTCGCCCTTTTGTGTGTGTATATGCATTCCTCTTTATAATAATGCCATTTAGCTGATCTTATCTATGATTTTAATCAAGGGAACTTTTGATTATCGACAAGTGACATGTGTCCAAACCAAATCTGATATTTATATGTATGTACATGAGTATACAGGGTTGGGATAAAGAAACGAGTCAGCTTTTTATGTGGAACCTTGCTAATTTGATAGAAAATCGATTGAACCTGTTGGTTTCACTTTTTAGGAAGGGAAATATTATACAGGGTGGATGAGAGATGTTAGATTCTACAATAAATTCTGGACCTTTTTTTTTAAATATGCTCTATATCCATCTTCAACTGTTTTTGAAACATTTCTGGCTATTAAAATCTTTCTTAGGATATAAAAATTGTGTAGAAAAAAATTGAACTCATTTTTACCCCTCTGGTGTAGAATTTTAGACAACGCGTTAATTCATCCTATTTGTAATTAAATAACTCGATTTAAACCAAAAATTTTAAAAGATAGGAACCAATTTATAAATAGTCCAGCAACAAAGTCACTAAATAGTAACAAATTGCGACGCTCTCTGTCTTCATTTGTTACCTTCACTTGCAGCGCCATATATCTCTCTCTATTGCCTTCACTCGCGGCATTGTCCCCTTGCACTCATATTATAATCTTTTTGGCAGCTTTCAAAACTTGCTTATTTGTATTTTTGTATTTATATTAAGTATTGTAATTCTCATTTGATACCACACATGAGCAAAAAGGCGATTCATTTGATCTCCAAAGTCAACCGAGTTAAAAATATCGTATTTTACTTTTCCGGCTATGTCAAGTTTCAATTTACTACTGACATAGTTGCTAAGAAACATTGATAGGAATCCTGAAAATTACCGGCTTCTTTATATTCAAGCCCTTTTGGCCCACATCCTTTTCATGAAACCGGGTAGAATTAATTTAGGTTCAAACAGATTCCAATGGAAAAATTTTGAAAATCAGTTCGATAGTTCTGGAACAAATAAACTATGTTATTAAGGCTGAATTCAGTTTTTTTGAGCATAAGAACTAGACACTATTTTATACAGGATTTATTGATTAAATTTTCCGTTCAACCATATAAATGACATTGGTTTCCATTTTGGAAAATTAACTTGACCTTGAAATGGCTTCAAGAGTCATCCTCAAGGTCAAGCTTAACATCACCATGAGATGTCTCATTTAAATTTACTACAATTTTGTTTCTTAACATTTTTCTCAAGCGCTGAGAGACTTATAGGCTGACTTTACACTGATTTTACACTGATTTTAATAAAAAATAAACCCCAGATTATATTTGACCCCAAATATAAGACGGAACGTAAATTTTTCCTTACTTTCCATTTCTAAATTAAAAAATGGAGGTCAAAAATGTGTTCCTGAAAAGATATCTGTATGAATTGATTAAAATGACTGACTGTATGTTGGCAACCGCCTTTTGTTCTGCTACAGGTTTCTAAACATTTTTTTTAATGGGAATTACGTATTAAAATTTTATGTTAAATTTATAATCTGAAAAAAATACATTTTGACCTTTAAACTGAAAAAAAAAAGAATAATTATTCTCTGTGAATTCACTGTAGTTCCCTCTTCATACGAGAGTCGATCCCAGGATATTACACTTGCCAGGGTAATGTTAGAGTGTAAAATATTAACAGTCGAACGACATATATAAAAGCACCGCAGAAGTGAAAATTGAGTATTTCAAAAATAAACCAAAATCCTTTTACGACATAATTACAAACAAAATCGAATTTACATTCATAATTTTCCCAAGAAATGCTCTAACGTGATTAAAGAACTCCGTAACTCGTATAATGCGCGGAAGCATTCTCGAGAAAATTTGAGTTTCTGTCATGAATTATATTTGGTCGTAATTTAATGTTGGCAATCTCAAATTTATAGTTTTTAAATCTCCTAAGATATCACCGTAACCAATTTTTTTAATATATATTATTTAGTTGTAAAGGGTCGCGAAGCCAATTTTTACTTTAAAAATATGATATTAGAAATCGCCACCGAATATTTTTGATTGAGCAGATGTCTTCCTGATAGTCCCACAACTATAATGGGCTCTCTGTTTATTGCCATAAGTAAATACTATATATATATATATATATATATATATATATATATATATATATATATATATATATATGCATATATAATTTTATTTTCCAGATCCTACAGAAAATCTAAACAATTTGACGTTTCGCCCTCTATTTAAGGCTTTTTCAAAAATTTTTTTCTTTTTTATTCCTTTACCATCCTAAAAATTACTTTTTATATAATTAAAAAAATTCATATAAGAACATGTCTACAATTTAAAAAACAAAGAACACTTTAAAACACTATTCAAATTTTTAAAATATATTTAATTTTACCAGTACGCACCTTGATATTTGGTTTATTAATTAATAATGGAGTGCGACTTTTACGTTGTCTATTCAGATACTGAGGATACATGGAATGCGAATTTATTTTCCTTTTTATATTTTACAATGCCCAAAAAAACGACAAAACGCATATATTTAATTTTATGTTTAAGAGGATATTCAATTTGATGTTTATTAACAGGATCGAATACTTAACATTTTTATTTAAATTAAGCTAGTGTAAATGTGGCTCAAATTTCCTATATCCATTCTGTCGTTAACTGTGTTTTTATTTATTTTTATTAAAAATATTTAGTTTTACTTAATATCCTTTAAATAAATTTAACCACAACCCATTATAAGAAATATTGATAATTTCAAGTTAATATTTAATGTAAATTTTTGATCACTCTGTATTTATTTATTATCAAAATATCAACATAGTCCACTAAAGTGAATCCCCTTCTAGAAGGACACCAACCCTAGTTAAATAATAAAGGCTTTCATATAGGACAAATTGATAGTTATGTTAAGGCCTGTAATTTGACATAAAATTTAAAATACTCCAAAAACGGTTAATTTTAGTTATTAGGATATTATACAAGAAAAATGTCTATTATTTTGCGTAGAATCTAAAAAAGAAATAACATATAGAGTGTTCCATTTAAAATAAGCAAGAAGGCATCTTGAAATTATTTAATCGAATGGCCCCCATCGACTTTAGGAAACTGCCAAATTTTGAGAATTTTACGAAGTCTATTTTCCGACAAATCGATCGCGGCAGTACGTTGTGGGACACACTGTATATGAATATAGTGCAACTTTTTCTTTGTCTCTAATTATAGAACTGCAGATTGATGGAGTTTTTAGATAAAAAAGTGAGTCAATTTAAAAAGAAAAATCTCTACCTTTAAATAAACTTTTGGAAAAATCTAAATTTATTAATTTACTAATTTATAAATTAAGGTCAAAGTCCCCGACAAAAGTAATACAGGTTTCCGGGTTAAAAGGTAGCGTAACGCAGAGAGTAATAAGGAAAAAATTAAAAACTCCTTTGATCGTCCTCTGGAGTATATATTAAGCTATCTCCATCTCTTTTTAGTCAAAGGATTTGTTTCTTTGAAGGCGAAGTGGAGAGAATCCGCCACTTCGATTGTGACACCAGCCGAGTGGATTAAGACTCTTTTGCTCAGTTTAAGTTGGTCTTTTTTCGGAATTAAATGGTTTATTATGACGGGGCCGTTAGAACACTTTTGCTTTGATGCAGTGTTTAAGGGGAACATGAAATAATTTAAAATCATTAAAAATTAAGCGATTTAATAATATTCAAAAAATGTTTTTATCAAGGTGTTTATTTTCTTTTTTTTTAATCGTTAAAGGAAAAGTGGACAGTTATTTCCTATAAATGTCACTCTGGTTGTCCCCTCAAACACGCTTCGACTACCTCATAATCTCATCAATGAAGCTGTAACGAACCAATAGCACAATTTATATAAAACAATCTCTTTTTACTTTTTCGGTGTTGACAGGTTCTTTCAAAAACTTGCACCAACGTTCGCTTGGAGATTCTCTGTCCAAAATTAATAGGAAAAGTTGCTATAAACATGGGTCCGGAATGGTTTCGTTACTGAAATACAGGGTGATGAAAACACCGTGTACAGATGTAGTTTGACTGATGATTTTTTACACTTTGGCTACAAGTTCATAGAAGCAACACGTGGGAAGTCACCTAGTAATAGAATGAAAGGAGACAAAGAAAACTTTTACTGACCCTGTTCTGTCAAAATGACTTTGAGCCACTTATCCTAGAAACAGATATTCAAAACAAGCAATAAAAATATGCCTGTAGATGTTGTAGATGAAAAATCTATTATTGATATGAAACATTATTATACCAATTTGTAGAAAATTAAAAAGGTTATCCGCAAACCAGTTTGGTCGTGAAAGGTTTGTGGATCAACCAACTTTTTGTAATTTTTTGTACATGAAGCAAAAAATTTGCTGGTAACATTTCTGACACGTCAAAATCCGTGTTTCTTGATGAATATTGAAATTTTTATTATTGCCACTTTCAGCGGGCTTCAAACAAACAAAATTTCTTCCTTAATAGAACTAACCTTTTCCAAAATGTATATCAGTAATTATATGACTATAAACTAATATGTTGTACAGTATTAGAAATTTAAATACATTTATTACTTTCAGAAATAATAAATATGTAATTTAATACAAAACTTGATTTTCGGGAGATTAAAATTCACCCGGGCACTTAATGCTTTTAAAAGCAGCAATTTGTTCATGTTCAACCCCCTCATTCATACCCTTCAATAGCGGGATAAATACGTATAATAACTGCCAACCCCTTATAAATAACTTTGTGAAATAGATCTATAATTATTTTTGAATGTCTGTTAAAGAACGAAAAAAAAAATCTAGTTACTAGAAATTCTGTGTGTGAAATGTTTAATTATACAATAGTAAAATAAATTTATTATTTATATAATTTGAAAAGAAATAAAGCTCTTTCAGGTTCTGTATGTTTTTTATTTAAAATTATATTTTAAATACACATGATATGTTTTTTAGTACTGCTATTTCGTCAGATGTTAAAATGTTATTTAAAATATTATTTTGAATAAAAAAAAAGAAAGTAAAGATCTGAAACACTTTTGTTTCTTTTCATATTATATACGTAACGATCATCACAATAAATTGAATTTCTTATTTGTTAAATTGGGACAAGGACAAATTTTTACACTTTTTTATATATCTTAAAAGTAACACGATTTTAATGTTCCGTAGGAACGCTCATAGTTTCGTCATGTCCGTCCGTCTGCCCTTGTGTTCGTCTGTATGTCACAGCCTTAATATAACTTCATCAGTTTTTAATATTTTGCAATGAAATTTTGCAGGTGTATGCATTTTAGTAATCCAAAAATGAGGCGGATTAAATATATTCAGAGTGAAAAAGTCAAGGATGAAAATTTTTTTCGTTTATTCCATCGAGTAAGATATCCATTCGATATATATTTAAAAATACGAATGAATTTTGGAATATGGAATGAAAATTATTATGGATAAGTTACATACACTACTTAGTGAGAAACAAACACAAATCTATGCAAAAATTTAATTTCACCCATTTGTTATCCATTCAAGTGAGTTACCATCAATTAGACTTTCAAAAGTGCAGTTAAACATGTCATACTTATGTAATATTTTTTATTTGGTTTCCTCGTTCCTGGAATAGAAAGAAGCCTCTAAAGTCTAATTGTCGCCTAATTTAAAGGTGTGGTTTTTGGTGGATGCGCCGGGCAAAGTAATTTTATATTATGAGAGGCATTATAGTGCTTCTTGATATGGAACTACAGGGTTTCAACGGGTTTATTCTGGTACTTCTATGGGATTTGATTGCGCACTAATTATATGTTTCATTTATTTGTAATCCAGTAACCTTAATATCGGTTTAAATTTAAACTTCACATTTTTAATATTAAATTTTGTTTTAGACATATATCTGAAATTTTACTGAAAAAATTTCTCATAGTTACACTTTGTAAATATTTTCCATGAAAATTGATACGATTAAGATACGGTATATTTATGTAGCAGAAAAAAAATTGAATTTAATCGCCAATGTTATACCAACCGTCAAAAACTACTACAGAACCTTAAAATAAGGCGTGTTCGACACGCACTTGATCGTTTTTAAATTAATATTATATTCACATAAGCATATCCATGATTCAACTAATAGTATTCGATTAACCTTTTTCAGTAAACGTCCTCCTTGGTATTAAAAATTGTTTCGGAATAGGTAAGTTACATAAGTTTGGTAAAAATTTGCTAAATAAACCAATTTGGTACCAAGTTTGTATTTTTTAAATTTCTTATTGACCGTCAAAAAGCCGAATCTTTAGTATTTTCTTCTCAAATCGTCTGCTGTCCCGATATAAAATCCTTTTTGATCCCTCTTAGGACCCATTCTTTATATTTTGAATTTCCACCCCTAACGCTTAAAGCATAAAATAAAATAAGAAATCCTCTTTTCCGTTTTCCTCACCCACTCTTTTATATATTTACAAAAATGATGTTTTGTGGTAGTCGTATTCGCTGTGGAGTATTTTAAAAATATACATACATAATTATGAATGGAATAACATTCTGTTCATAAATAAAAATGAGAAATTTCCTTTTTAACCAACTTCCATATAAGGAGTTATCAAGTCGACGATGTATTTTTAATGTTTATTTACGCAGAATTTTTCATTTGGCGAGATATTTTGATACGTATGTTCTAATAAGAGCATCTCTTAAAGAAATATTTCCATATGATATTTAATGCGAGAGAATAAAAAATTTAAAAAACTGGAAAAAAATTGGAAAGAGATGAATTTTTTCACGTAGTTTGAGGGTAGAGAGATATTTTGTCGTTTTATTTACATTGAATATGAAATAAAATGCATTTCAACAGGTCACTGCGACTGTGTGTCCACTCTTTCGATGAAATTTCGAAATACATTTTGGAGTGAAGGCGGCTGAATTTCACGAATTTGTCTTTCATTTCTTCTAGTTCTTAACAAAAAAAGTTTTCCAACCGGACTCGATAGGGATCGTCATTAAAAGTTGCAGCATTTTCATATTTCCGCACATTAATGCTACGATATTTAGTAAAATTAATATTTATTTGTTTCCAAGTCGTAAATTGCCATTTAATGTCACGTAGTAGATGTAGGAAATATCACTGGTTGATCGTCTTGCCTTGTTCGTTCCGGCGTTACTCCGAACACTCAGTTGATAAGTGAAGTTACAAAGAATACAGCTAAAGTGTGGCGAGAGTCATTTTTGGTTTGGGCTTTGAAGTAACCACGAGACTCTTTTGGGATTTCTTCTTTTGAAGAATCCCAGCTCCCCTTTAGAGGTGAGTAACGAATTTTCTTATATTGTTTCTGATTTATTTATAGATGGAAGGCTATATAATTTTAGTTACGTAGCAGAAATTCTTGTGCTTTATTCGAGCTTCCAACATAACTATTCGATAAGTTTCTCTCAGTTTTAACCTTTGTAAAACTGAGTGACTCCCTCTATTAAAAACAGAAAGATGATTGGAATTGTTTTTATTGGACTCACAAGCCACGCCCTTTAACCGTTAAAAAGTTACGGAAGCACCATCATCTTTTTCAAAACAGTATGGTTCGATAGGCCCTCTTCATACCAAACTGTCTTTTTTCTTTTGAAGATGCATCGGCAGTTCTTACAAGACATTTGGATTTTCTGCTCTGCAGATCCGTGAATTCTGCTTGAAACGATTGATGAGGTGAAACTAATCTCGTCACTAAACATGATTTTGTTACGGAATGCATCCTGCTGCGTTGACTCTAGTTCTTGAGTCACATGTGTCTTGTGAACATGGAGGTGGACATCATTTGTCAAAGTTCTTTAAAGTTGATATTTAATTCCTGGGAGCGGAGCCCGATAGAGGGGTCTGTTTTGCAACACTGACACTTCTCTTTTATCTTCTAGTGAACACTTCCGCTTAAATGTATAGATTAAATTTTCAATAATGACCGCGACGATCGAATATGCACACCAAAATGACATCGTACTTGCGAATCGTCAGCGTAAAATTGTCTTCATTTTTCTAATAGATTTTTACTATTAATAAATGTTGCAACACGCTGTATTCGTCTATATTTAAATTAAAAAGCTATCAAATATGACTAACTCGACAAGTGACTGAGGAAAATGTTATTGAAACACCATTTGTATAATTGTATAATTTACAACCCTAGAGGTTCTATATGAGTGCTTTGTTGTAATAATATTTTTGTATATATATATATATATATATATATATATATATATATATATATATATATATATATATATATATATATATATGGTATATCAATGTAATATATATCATCACAACACCTTTCTCAGGAAAAGACCCAATGTGCTGAAAAACAGATCAAAATTTATTCAGTAGTTCTCGAGATTAGCCCCGTCAAGAAATAAATTGAACCAAATAAATAATATTACTTTATTTACCCGTAGCTATGAGATGAGATGAGATTTTTATCTATTTTTAATTACTTATTACTTTTATTTTATCATGTAATCTAGAGTTTCCTGATTTCGTTTCGGGAAAAGATAAATGGAATGACGTCATAATTGCTTTATATTTGTCTAACCACAATGTGCGCTGTCTGTGGTCCAAATTCAATTTAAACGTCAATGAACATTATATGGAGTAAAAATGGTAAATAGAAATCCATACGAAATGCCTAAAGAGTGAAAAAATTATTAAAAAAAAAGGGGGGCAAGTAAGGAAAAATCTAGTTCGTTCCTGTATCCGCTGCTTGCGCCTGTTCGCACCGTGCGGACCAATAACTCGGGTCGATGTGGCTGCTTCGGGTCCGCCCATGTGTAGATCGAGTTATCGCGCGCTCCGCTTTGATCTTACCGACTACTGGCGGCAAGAAAACTGCCGCCGCCGCGCCGACGATTTTCTTTAACTTTCCATAAACTTTCGACACGGGCTATTTGACATAGTTTTCACAAGTAAAACAGTTCCCTTTTATATCTATAGAAGTCTACAAAAAAGGGAGAAAATGCAAGAAAATAATACTTAAATAAAGCAATTGGTGTCAGGTGTGGGGTTTGATTTTTATAAGAAAAATTTCTATGAAGTTTATGTTATTGGCAGTTTGAAATTAAAGTAAAATAATTAATTTTAAGTCCTTCCAATGCTTGGACTAGTGACTTTTAGAGCATCTGCAATTCATCTTACTGTAAGAATATAAATAAAGAAAAAATTCAACGTTGATTGATATTCATTCATACCATTGGTAACTTCAGGAATGTATGATCGAATAATTCTAGCGTATATTCTTTATATATTTATTATTTCCGTTTACACGGTAATTGTTTGTGAAGCTTTTCTACTTCACTGCTTATTAGCCTCTTTAAATCCCTGGAGTAGGTAATTACTATCCTGTCACCTAAATACTCTTGTATTTTTGTTGCAACGACGAAGTGTAAAAACAATGCCCGCTTTTAGGGAAAAAATATACCGTTACAATACAGCAGGGTAGGGAAAACCACCCCCTTTTGAACTACAGCAAAGCTGTGGTATTGTTTTAAAAAGAAAATGAAGATAGTTTTTTTATAAAGATTCGCAAGAAGGAACTGATTAGTTCTTTTTTTATTAAATTGCGTTTCATTTGAAATTTCGAATAGTACGATTTCATTGTTTGTGTCTACGTATTACATACTTTTGATTCCGTGGGTTAGATTTTCGCAATTTTTCTGTTCATTCTGTCTTCGCGTGAGGTGTAATCCCGCTGCATAAAGCCTGTTATTCAAGCCGTAGCAGCGACTGCCAATACAGGTTATGCAATTTAAATAATACCACTATTACTCTCTCCGAAACGGTAGTATATTTGAGATATTTTAACAGATTTTTTATAATTTCGGAAATATTAGGGAAAACTCAAAAATTATTTTTTTTTTATTAATATTTCGTTAAATACTGACCTTAAAGATGAATGTTTATTATGAAAATGTATTTTTTTTTATATAAAATGGTGTTATAAACATTTTTATAAAGAAACTAATTTTGGAGTTAATTTTATTTTTGCTATAACCTGCCATGCACAATGTACCACCTAATAGTTTTTCTTGACGTTTTAATACTAAATATCCATAATTCAGTCTTATTTCCTATTATTGTCCCTATTTCGCTGGTCAAATAAGGATACTTTTTTTTTTGTGTTAATTACAAATTACAAGGAATATAAATAAAAAATTGATTTAAAAGAGCAAAAACAAATATTATTTATGCAAGCATAATCTACTAATCATTACCTGAACCTACTTAACAATAAAAATTAACTTGTTAACATAAAACGCCAAAAAAATTAACGAAAAAACGTATACACCAAATTTGATAGTGAAAAACACCTTCATTATTCCTTGGGCGTAATCGTACATTTTTCAATAACCATTTTTTAAGTGTTCTCGAGCATTCTGGAAGTAACTTTGTTAAATGTTCATGAAATGTTTTTTTTTTAATTTAATTTAAATTCCTAGGAGTTGTTTAATATCACAAATGACCTGTCACATATCACAATATAAGACTGTGGCTATAAAAGACACAAAAAAATACGAAAATTTTTTCATCAAATGTTTTATTCAAAATAGTCTCCATTAGAAGCAATACAAATGTTGACACGATCTTTCAACTTTTTCATACTTTTCAAAAACTCCTTTTTTGAAATATCGTTTAACTTTGTTGTCGCGGCTTCTTGTATCTCGTCTATCGACGCAAAATGGTTCCCTTTTAGGTCCATCTTTAATTTGGAGAACAGGAAGTAGTCAGGGGGACTCAAATCAGGTGAGTACGCTAGATGGCTGAGCGCAGAAATCATTTTTTAGGCCAAAAATTGAGTGTTGATCGACCCGGTATACGCTGGTGCATTATCGTGTAAGAGGGAAAAAAACGATCTTTCCACAACTTGGGTTTGATTCGCGCAATTCAAGTAGCACTAGACAACAGATCCACCATAAGCCAATTTTAATATTTCGGACGTTTCCGTCGCACTTTTATCAGCTTTAAGGCAAAATTTAATTGCAATACGTTGTTCGTTATTTTCATTCATCGTGAAATTATGACTGTGACCGTTGAACGGCTGTATGTGATCCGATGAACTTGAAACTTTGTATGGGGAGAGAAGAAGATTGTAGTAACTAGTTTCTAAAATTTCATGAAGATGACCTTAGTAGTACCGATTTTATAGCCACAGGCTTAAAACTTAAGGGACACACTATGTACATTTAGCCTTTAGGTCTAAAACGATTCAAAAATCACTTTTTATGATTTTGATGTATGCTATTGTAATTAATCCAAGAAATTGTATCCTTATTATACAATCGAATAAGAGCAGATGTCGATATTTATTGTTAAAACGTCATGAAAGCCATTGAGTTCGGCTAAATTTGGCGCAAAAAGTTATTTCGAAGAATTGAATGAAAAATACAAGTGTGTATTTGTTAAATTTAATTAGACATTTTTAGGAACAAATCTTTCAACAACTTCTCATGAAACTAACCAATATCACATAGCAATAAGTTGTCAATTATTATATGTCAAAGAAGGATACTCTACAATTTTTTAGATACATACATATGGATGTCGATCCTTGAATTTTGATATTGAACTATCGATACTTTTTGAAAACTGAAACCCAGTTTAAAATATTTATGTCTGGAAAAAAAAATATCAATATTCTTTTAACAATCCTAGGCTCACTCTGGGCTACTCGACGCTTGCTAGTAAAATTCCATATATCTCTACTTAGAAACCGAATCTTTAGTACAAACTTTTCTTGAAATGATTACCGACTAATTACTGTTAAAAAATTATTTTCTGAATAGATCCCCTTTAATCTATTTTATGGCATTTATATACCTAAGTTCTAAAGATATTTATTGTGCATTCTTTTAAATTATCATATATTGGAGGGACGCTGAAGCCATAACGGACAAAAAAGTTATACAGCTTAACCAACTGAGCGGGTTAAGAATTTTCAATTTTCCAAATTTTTCAGAAAGTCGTTATTAGATGGTTTTTGGGAACGTACATTACGAATCTGAATACAATATGGCATATTTAATATGATATGCTAAATTATTGCTGTTTTTTCAAAGGTAGTATTTGGGATGTTCGCGGGATCAAAAATTTGATGTACTTAATTTGGTGTAGTTTACAATAACTTTGACTAAATTGTGGATTTTTTTACAATTTTGGGAACATTACATTAGTACACTACACATAATTTTTAGTGTTTTAAAGTTATCCTTTAGTATTTTATGTGTTGTAAGAGTTCATCGTTATTTTTCTGTTGATATTGCCATATTTTATATTTTGTGAATATTGTTTTTACTTTTACCAGGTAGGTAAAATTTGATCAAAAATCTGTTCCAAAAAATTTTAGATCACGGATCATAATTATCATCTCTCTAACTTAGCATAATTCAAAAGCAGAGTTGCAATGGGGCTGTAAGAACTTTGATGCCAAACATATTTGTTTGTAAATTTGAAAACCGAAAATCGGTCCAACATGTTTAAAGTTTCGAGCCGATATTAAAACTTACGGAAAAAAAACTCAACTTACTAAATGTTTAAAATATTGCCGTTATTATAAGTTTAATTATGTCATCATTAATATTGCTAAAATTCTTCAGCACCTGTTTTTGATGGTAATTCTTGAACCGATTATTTAAACTGTAACTACCATACTGAATTGTCACTTAACTGACTGATTATACAGTATACCAACTTGAAACAGTCAATTTTAGTAACTAAGTACCGTAAAGCCGTTGAAAATTAATAAAACACCGTGCAGCTTACGTTCATAAAACTTCATATTCTTGAATAAAAGCACAAGAAGACGAGCTCTAATAACGCTTAAACATTTAATCTGATCGTAATTAATTGTTGTTATTAATAATAGACTATTTTTTCTGGGCAACGTACTCGCTATTAAAGGGAAATAATAATCTGCACCAATCGTTAAAAAGATATCTTTATTAACAAATTAATATTAAAGTAATGGAATAATTTATTGAGGATAGAAAGATTTTAAGTACCTCTAATTAGCTCTTGGTGCTACAAGAGTGAGTTTGCGCTGTTAATTGGCGGAATTCCCAAATCAGTTAGTGCCTGATTTGAGAGTTGTAATTTCTGGCTGGTCTAGAAGAAGCCCTTGTGCTGGTGGGTGTTAATAATATTGTGAAAATAATACTAAAATATCCAATAGGTTTACTCAGCTTCACCCCAACCGAAGTGCATGATGACCTTGAAAATGTATCAACCTAATTCTTTATTGGCTCCGTGCGTGACAACCGCATCAATTGATGCATGAACTAAGGGGCGATACTTGCGTATATTGACAGTAAAATATAATGGAAATTCGCGATTGAAATTATATATTTTTGTTTAAATGACAATATCTTCTGATCAAAAAGTACCAGAAATTTGCTATTCAAATAAACCACGCTTAAGATATTGTCAAAACCTTTTTTTTTCTGGGTTGGTACGTCTGTCATCTGGTGTTCAAATATCTGAGAGCCTAAATTCCATTTAGCTTACTGGAAATTAATAAAATTTACACCGTTTTTTTTGCCAATATTTTTCCAATTTATAAAACAACAACTCCGGTTTGATCATTATATTGTTTTTAATTATTAAAACAAAAATTAAATTGACTCGTGTATTTGATACATCAAAAGTACAAAATATCGCCCTTAAGTACTTGAATTTCCGTAGCACATCGCTTTTGTTTCCCCTACCATAACTTTGCACTGAACTAATACATTTCAATGAAGGAAGGAGGCAACACAATTTTTGCATATCTCTTAAAATGTTTTAACAGAATTTTATATGAAACTAGTCATATTAAACCATCCCAAAGGAATGAACAAATAAATTCAAAATTAGTAGAGAAGTAAGACAGAGAATCTCCGTTGTTTGTAACACATCTACAAAATATGCTCAATACGATAAACTGGAAACTGAAAGGAATTAATATTAATGCTGAAAATCTTGACCATGTTTGTTTCACAGATGATATTGTTCTACTAACCGACAATGTGTAGGAAGCCCACACTATGTTGCATGTATTGCAGGAGGTTTCGGCAGAAAGGTCATTTTTATGATTTTAGCAAAAATGTACACCATAGCACCAGAGTCACAGAAATCCTAGGAAAATTATGAACGTTTTTTTGTAAAGATAGCTTATTCATTGTTTTGGTTATACAGGCAAGCGCATAATTTTCTAGGTGTTTTATAAAGATAATATATTTTTTAAGAACATTGTATTTTGAAAAGCATTTTGTATATAGTTGATATTCTAACTGGGGTTTGTTTTACTTTATCGACGAAAGACATCTCACAAATGCCTTCTATTTGCCGCCTCACACATTCTGGCCCTGTTTAACATCTGTTTTAGACAAAAATTAAAGTCTAATTTTCATTCGAATGTCTTTTTTAGCTGGTAACTAGCTCTAAATTTATTGATACAAACTTTCTTCTTTAAATAACACCACAGAAAAAAACCAATGGGTGTCAAGCCAGCCAGATATGGTGGAGATAGAATTTCGGGTCTTCTTGAAATATTTGTTCATCAAAAAATTCCTATGGAAGCTAAATTGTTGGGCTGGTCACGTAAGACGTGGCCTTATATTGCTGAAATCACATTTCTGTTCTATTTTGTAAGGCTGGACGAACAAAATTTTACAGCATGACCTTTATACGGTTCGCTATTTATGATTAAAGAAGTTCCACCTTCAGTTTCAAAGACGTAGGATTCGAGAATGCTTCGAGCTGTCATTCCACAACAACGATGCCTACAGCTTTGCTTATTGCACCATTCAGGTGAAAATGAGCGTTATCGCTTATAATCAATCACTTTAAGATAATAGGTTCTTCTCTAAAGAGTTGGTGGAGTCGTTGTTGGTAATCTTGAGAATATAAATAATATACAAGTTGAATTTTGTTTGGAAACATGCCAAAATGCCTCAAAATATACTGGACAGTTATTCGGCTCAAGTTGAGTTCATTATATCGAGGTCTACTTGGTGTTTCAGCATTTTTTCTCACGCTGGCTGGTACTCACTAAATATTCTGTGTCGTGAATGCAGTGCAAGTCAATTACAGAATCCTGGTAAAAAACGCGTTATTTGATAGTATATAATCTTAGCTGGAACATTGCTCATATTAAAATGTTTCTGTTCTCTAGTCCTCAGTAATTGACCGTTGATTTTCAAAATAGCATTTTACAAGTTTGACTGTCTGCTCATCAGTGAGTCTCTGCATAATTTAACTCCCAAGTATCTAGTTTTAAAAATTAAAGTTAGTGATTTTTGAAATCAGTTCGGAACTTATGGATGGCTTTCTGTTCTCTAGTCCTCAGTAATTGACCGTTGATTTTCAAAATAGCATTTTACAAGTTTGACTATCTGCTCATCAGTGAGTCTCTTCATAATTTAACTCCCAAGTATATAGTTTTTAAAAATTAAAGTTGGTGATTTTTAAAATCAGTTCGGAACTTACGGATGGAATTTTTGTGTTTAAAAAATTGACTCTTAACTGCAATAAAAACTTTTATTTTTATGTCCTGTTTCTACACGACATAACGTCTAATAAACAATTCACCTGAGCTTATTAGACAGAATATGCCATTTTCATTAATTATGAACCTCCTTCATCAAAATATGAACACACTTCAGGAATATGCTTATTAGTTTGTATTTTTATTATACGGTTTGTGCTTGATCACTTATTTTGTAATAGTTGCCTGTTAAAATGGAATAGATCTAACGTAAATAAAATTGGGATTTACCACAATAAAATCATGCATTACTTTGTAAACGAAAAAATCCTATTATCAATCCTGTTAACGAGGAAAATTTGAAATGTGTCGATTTCGGGGAAAAAGAAATTGGCATGTGTGTACCCGCGTCAATCTAATGGAACACGACGGAATAAATGTAAACACACGATCGGAAACCGCATTACAAATCTCAATTATACGGGAAAACAACATATCGAAGGAGAGGCATATTTCAATATCAAAGGACAGCGCGCCGCGCGTTCCTGGAACCAGGGACGCAGTTAGTCCAGACCGACTCGTTTTATCCCCGGGGATGTAGTTTAGGGTGCATATGAATTTGACATTTTTCTTTTGATCCTCAAAATATCGACTTTACCTTGCAATTGGTTTATGATAAAAAATATGAAATTTTAAATGCGCTTTTAAAGTCCTGGCAATCTATTGAAAAGACGGGTTAAATTTAAATGATTTTAGCTTATGAAATATAGACTCTAAGTCAAAAAATTTGTATTGTTTCTTGTTTCGTTTCAGGTTAAATTATTTTCCACCCTGAGATTACCACCCACTCAAAATTGCAAGCGTTTTGAATTGGCTATCTGGAAAAAAAAAGCAACCATACTAATACTAATACAAGTTCAGTGTCTGTCTATCTATTTCAGCCGATTTTCTCCGAAATTATTTGCTTATATTCTATTTTTTTATAATCGTACGAAATCTTTTTTGGCAAATAAATCATACAAAAAAATTGCAAAAATGATAATTATATAATGAAGCATAGAACAGGCAATCGTCAAAAAGTTTCTTGATTTTGTTTCGAGAAATGGCCGCCATTTTGTTAATTTTAAAGATTGTTCCTCGTTCAAATTTTTTCTTGAAGTATATGATCCATGTGACCTTAATCAAAAAAGAAATTTAAATTACATCGATTGGTCATAAAAGTATAAAATTTGGATAAAACAATGGCTGTTTTTTTCTATACTGCAAAAGCACTAATTTCAACTTTAAAATCTCGATATCTTCTTTGCAAATGATTTTTTCGCAAAACGGCAAAAGTTATGTATACTTTTTTTGGTTTCTATAATAATATATTTCACAGGAAATCATTTTTTTTTAAATCTCATTGCAATGAAATCGGTCATTGAAACAAAAAACACTCAAAAGTTATTCGTGCTAAACCCAGACAGGTAAAAATCAAGTCATAAAAATATACAATTTTGAATAAAAAAGTTACTTTCATTTTTCTTCACTGCTACACTCTAAGCTCAATTTTAAAATTTCGATAACTTCCTTAAAAATCATTTTTTCGCAAAACGGTAAAATACTTGCATACTTTTTTGAATTCTAGAATTATATATTTCACAGAGAAAGCATTTTATTTTTTTGACTATTTTCAGTGTATGATTCTGAATGGAATCTATCAAGTATAAAATTTATCAACGCCAAGTTGTTCTCATACAGAGAAGCCCTGAATTAAATAAACAATCTGATAGTTCTATATCTAAATTATTTTTTAGAGTTGTTAATAAATTATCGGAATATCGATATTTTTGTCCGATATTGTTGAATCGATAGTATTGTTCAATCGATATATCAATATCTTGTAATTGAAACTCGCATTTTGGGCCTATTTGTGAATTAAGTAAGAAAAGTATAAAATTATTTTAGATTATTTAAACATTTTTCAGCTTTATTAATCAAAAACAGTCGTTTTTTTTTGTAGACATATTTATAAAATTAAAATGGAGTGGCGTACTTTCGTTTGAAACTTTTATGTTTTAAACGGAGATGAAATATTCAAGGCCTGAAATTAACGAGTGACAGTTCGATAACAAACCTCACTATTAGCACTCGAAAACGTTGATAATCGTCCGCATGAATAAACAAAAGGCGAATGCAGGAAACGTAAATGCCGACTGAAAAGGACGGCGCAAACGGAGGCGAGCAAATAAATCGCGACATGTTTATTCATAAATGCGCCAGTGCCATATTTAACCTGGTTAAACCTTGGATCTGGTCTGTAAACGTACAGTTTACCCTTGCCTGTGATATGTCACATGACGGTAACACGGATATGTTTTGTACAAATCGAGATAAAACTATGTACATCGCAGAACAAATATTACCTTTAGTAAATAGTATCTGTAGAAAAAGTTATTTAATATTGTTTTTTTTTTTAATATTAAAACCAACATGAGGAAAAAAAGCCTTTTTTACTTCAAAGTGTACCCTTTTAATACTCGTCGTCTGTTAAAGTGTAAAAATATCATTTTCCTCTCGCTACTTTTATTTAGTTTTTAGTTTCCGTCTCTAAAATAAAAATATAAATTTCAACACGTTGCAAGCCATAATTAACATAATTCTTTTTTGTTTTATTAATTTTTACAAGTAAATTTTTATTATCTGTGCATCTTCAGAGTGATTATACTTACACTCCCCTGCATATATTTTTGCCACACCTAGATGAAAATCTGAAAACACAAAAAGTTTTATAATTTCAAAAAACATGGTCGCAGCGTAAAAATTCCAAAAACATCTTAAAATTTAGGTAACAAGCTTCAAAAAATCGTTACATTTATTTTTAAAACCCATAAGCATATTTTTTAAACAGTGTCATAAATAAGTAAAAAAATTGAAAAAATTTTGATGATCTTTATACTGTTATAAATTTAAGTGCCAATATTGCAGAATAAAAATACTAAAGCAGTTTGAAAGAGTATTGCTTCACTTTTAAAATGAGCGGTGAAACGTCAAATTTGATCCATTTGGACAAAAGTTAGATCAATTTTTGTAAGAAAGTATGTTTTGTTTCGAAACGCTTCATACGTTCAAAAAATTTGAACAAAATAGAAAAAAAAGTGTGAATAGAAAAAAGACATGTTTTTGTGTAAAGAACATAAGTATATAATTTTTTTAATAAATCAGAGAAAAAAAAATTTCTATTTTTTATGACACAAAAAATTTCAGAATTGTAAAATTAATGAAAAAATGACACGATATTTTGTTGAAGTTAAAGAAAAACAAATTGCAGAAAAGTCGAATATAAGTAGACGTATTGTTGAGTACAACGTTAGAAAATATATTAAGGAAACTGGTTCTATTAATCGTAGACGTAATAGAGAATATCTGAAGAAAACAACTCTTAAAGAAGACAGATATATTGTTCACACTGCTTTACATAATAGACGTTTCAGTATATAACCATACAAATTAATAATAATTTGAAAATTATAATTAATATATCATAATTTGAAAGTATAAGTACGTGGGAGACTTCATGAACATGGAATTTTTGGACTACTTACTACTAAAAAATCGTTATTAAGACTCGTAAATGTAAAAAAAAAATTATTAAAATGGGTAAGACAACAAAAAAAATGAAGCGTTGCGCAGTAGAAAAAGGTGCTTTTAGCGACGAATCGAAGTTTGCAGTTTTTGAATCTATAAGATAAGCGTATGTGCTTAGAAAAGCAAATGAAAAGTTTGTGAAAGATTATTTGGTTCCTTGTGTCACACATGGAGGTGGTTCAGTAATGGCTTGGGGTTGCTTAGCTGGTTCCCATGTTGGTGACCCTGCAAAAGTAGAACGAATCTTGAAAAAGGAAGGCTTTCAAAACTTCTACACTAGAACGTATTGCTGCCTGGTACTCGTCTAGTAGGTACTCCTTTTACTTTCCAACATGATAACGACCCCAAACACACTGTAAATATCCGCAAAAGTTACTTGGAAAGTCTTGAAAAAAAAAAAAGAAATTTGAAGTCATGGAGTGGCCACTACAGAGCCCAGATTTAAACCCGATAGAATTGTTATAGGATGAATTAAACAGCTGTTCAAAAGCAACGTCCGACATCGGTTTCTTACTTATGGGAAATCTTACAAGACGAGTGAAAAAAAAGCAAGGCAGATACACTCAACAAATTAATCTTGCGAATGTCAAGGATCTGCCAGGTTGTAATTAAAAGCAAAGACTACCACTTTGATAAGAAAAATGTTGAGACGTAACGTTTATACTATCTAACAAATTGATATTTACTTTTTTCGTTATAATTGTTTGTTGAAATTCTTTGTTTGTATTATTTATTGGTTGTTTAAATTTTGAATTCTATATATATATATATATATATATATATATATATATATATATATATATATATATATATATATATATATAGATTTTTAAGAACTGGCCGCTAATTAGTTAGTAATGACATATTTATTTTTGTCTTCATTAAAAGTACCATTAGTACCTAATAAATGTAAATATGAATTAAAATTGCCCCTTTGTTAAGTAAAAGTGTTTTTCTTTAACTTCAACAAAATATCGTGTAATATTTTTCTTGAATTTTACAATTTTGAAATTTTTTATGTCATAATAAGTAGGAAAAAACTTTATTTCTCCAATTTTTTTAAACTGTATATCTGTGTTCTTTGCACAAAAACGCGTCTTTTTTCTATCTACACTTTTTTTCTTTTTTGTTTAGTTTTTTAAACATACACGTTTAAAAAAAAACATTTTCTTACAGAAATGTGTCTAACTTTGGTCCAAATGGACCAAATTGGACGATCTAACGCTCATTTCAAAGGTGAAGCAATACTCTTTCAAACTGTCTTGGTTTTTGTATTCTGCAATATTTGCACTTGAAATTATAACCGTACAAATATCATCAAAATTTTATAATTTTTTTTACTTTTTTATGATATTGTTTAATTGTTTTAATATCTATATTTATGGGTTTTGGATAAATGTAACGGTTTTTTGAAGGTTTATATCTAAATTTTAAGACACCGTTGGAATTTTTACGCTGCCACCATTTCTTTTGAAGTTATAAAACTTTTTGTGTTTTCAGATTTTCATCTAGGTATGGCAAAAACATATGCAGGGGAGTATATATTTTACAGAATTCGAATTTTTAAGATGTCATTGTTAAAATTATCAAGATATAAACTCAAGTGGAACAAGGCCATTACCGCATAAAAACTATGAAAGTAGATATTTCCGGGAAATTAAATCCCTTGAAGGCATTGTCATATAGCCAAAAAATATGAAAACCGCCATTCCTCACAAAAATGAGGCACAATGTTCCTCTTTTTGAGCATGCAATGAGTTGTTGACTGATTAAAAAAACAATTACTGCCGACGTGAATACACCGCCAACTCCGAATGCCGTGAATTTTTAATCGTCGCAGGGATTAGTCCTCTCGAGCTTTACATAATCTTCTCTCCATCATCGTAGTTCGCTCTCTTCCCCCCGGCTACGATCATGCGCCTTTTCCCCCCTGGACCCCTCTCATTTATTGCTCCCCTATCCGCGGTCGCTATGGAAACGGTGTGCGCCTCCGGCCCGCTATGGAAATGAATCGGGTGCATACCGACGCTACATGTGTGTACATTAGGGGAACAGGTATACATTTTCTTGTTATTTTCCATCGAGAAATTATAAATTAGGGTTGTTTGAAGAATAAGTGACTTAAGGGCATATTGGATCATTATTTTCCTTTCATTATTATTAAAACAGCTTACCTAAATAGTCGATTTTATCTGGATGATTTTAATATGTTTTTCAAATGTTACTCAGATGCTCGCTTGTTTTCATAGATAAAATAATGTGTGTACCTGTTAAAAGAGCGTTCCATGTTCTATCCTATATAAACTGGTTATCATAATACAATAAATTATGCAAATAATGTATATGATTTCTATAAAAAGCACATATAAATATTATGAAATTGTTCAGACATGTTCAAAACATTTAGCCTTTTAAAGAAATGCTGTTTGTGTTGTAAATTTCTATTATATTCATGTGTTAATACGTTTTTGAACAAGAAAGGTGTGTCATGGTACAAAATATTGTGCAAAGGATTATTTCTTGATCAAACTAAGAAATCAAAGAAATTCTTTTCGTAACCAAAATTGTAACTTAATTGTAGACTTTCAAGGGTGTATATTTTTGTAAAAATACTCTACAAATGGTGCTAAGTTCAAAAAATGTTAACAAATTTTCTGTGTTTTTTTTTTGTCGTAACTTTGTCCTTAATATCACGAAAATCTGAATCTGGTCACGACGAGAATCATATATCTGTCAAATATTTTTAGCCCCAGTTTATTCAATTCTAACAGTTTTTACATATCGAAGTACTGCACACCAACTCAAAAAACATCATCATCATTTAGCTTATCCTGTCCACTGCTGAACGAAAGCCCCTCTTAATTCCAACCATCTCTTTCTATTTTGTGCCACTTGTATCCAATTTCCAGCCACTCTTTTTATGTCGTCTATCCACCGACTAGGAGATCTTCCTCTACTTCTATAGGCCTCATGTTTTGGTCTCCATTCCACAAGTCTCTTTATCCACCGTCCATCAGTCATCCTAGCCACATGCTTTGCCCAGTTTCATTTAAGATGTAAGATATATTTCACCGCGTCTTTTACTCCTGTTCTGTTTCTTATGATGTGATTGGATATTCTATTCCTAAGAGTGACTCCCAACATTGACCGTTCCCTTTTTCGTTGCATGACTGGTATTCTGTTAATATTCTTTTTTGTCAAAGTAAGTATCTCAGCTCCATACGTGACACACTGGTTAAAGACCTTTCTTTACTAAGGGCAAATCAACGACTACAAATCTACTGGTGTATGAACAAAATGTTGCACAATCCTTGGAATCTAAGAATCAAATTGATGATATTTATACAGACTTCAGCAAAGCATTTGATAAAGTTAATCATGGGATGTTATTGGATAAGCTTTATGCTGTGGGCGTTATTGGTGATCTACTCAAGTGCTTTAGTAGCTATCTTACAAATAGGTCTCAGATCGGAAAAATAAAGGGCTTCCACTCAAAACAAATTCATGCAAAGTCTGGGGTTCCCCAAGGGACACACTTATCTCCCATACTTTTTAATGTTTTTATTAATGATATCCGTAATGTTGTTAAATACTCTTCTGTACTTCTGACTTGAAAATATTCAATTGGATTAAATCGGTCGAAGATTGTAGGGAACTTCAGGAGGGCGTATATTGCTTGGAGGACTGGTGTCAAAAAAATGGAATGGAATTCAATACAAAAAAATGTAAAATAATGCAATTTTATAGAAGAAAAAATATCATTAACTTTCAATATGTTATTAATAATGAAAATTTAGAGAAAGTGGAATACATAAAAGACCTAGGTATGTATTTTGATACAGAATTAACTTTTAATTACCATATTAATTATATTACCTCCAAAGCTCTGAAAATGTCAGGATTTGTGAAGCGTATTTTAAAGGATTTTAATGATTTAAATTGTTTTAAAGTATTGTATTGTTCTTATATAAGATGACTGCCTGTCAGGTTTGGTCACAATTTTATAAAGTTTATATTCAGCAGCTAGAACGAATTCAGAGAAAATTCATAAAATTTGTTGCATTCAAACTTAGAATACCTGTTGACGAAATTAATTATGTAGATATTATGAAACTATTAAATGTACCTCCCCTCGAACAAAGAAGAGAGTTTTTGGATCTTTGTTTTCTTTTTAAACTCATTAATTTTCAAGTTGATTGCCCCGACCTGCTGGGACTCATCAGTTTTAATGTACCACAAAGAAACTTGCGCTCCAGTAATACTTTTGGGATTGATTATCATAGAACCAATTATGGATTGTCATCTAGCTTAGTTAGATCATGTAAATTAACCAAAAAAGTTTGTAAATATATAGACATTTTCAACTTGAGTGTAAATAGTTTTAAACAAAAAGTGCAAAAAAGAATTTTATATCCAGATTTATTTGTATAATGTATCTGTCTTTCATTTGTCTTTTTGTATTTTCTTTGAACTTAATTTATATGTTAAATGGCTGGTCCGTCAGTAAAATATTTATTTATTTATTCTTTTCAAGCATATAAGAAGATTAGATCTCAATATATAGCTGAGTCTACCGAATGCCGCCCACGATAAACCTATTCTTTGCTGGATTTCGTGCGTCTGATTATCTCGCCTAATACCGATCTCAGCTCCCAAGTATTTGTATATATATATATATATATATATATATATATATATATATATATATATATATATATATATATAATATATGCACTTGTTCTAGATTTATGTTATTAATGCTTAAGGGACTACTCATTACTAGGTTTGTCATGTATTGTGTAATTTTCAAACCGACGGTTTCTGTGGCTTGTCTTTGTTGATTGCGAGAAGGCATTTGATTCAATAAATCAGCGGAAACTTCTAGAGGCATTAAGCGAATGTCGAGTCGATCATTGATACTCCGAAATTATCAAAAACATATATGATAGTATTATACTCCATACATTTCTCGACATGAACTCTGACGGTCAAAAGAAGGTGATTTGTCCCGTAGCCTGAGCGGAATCCCACCTACTCTCTCGAAAGAAAAGAGTCAATTTAATTTGTTTGCGAATATTTTGGTAAATAGTTTGTATCTGTGGCTAAGGAGGCTGATCGGTCTATAATTTTTAAGGACTGTAACATCACCTTTTTTTGTATACAATAACAATGGTCCACTGTGATGGGGTTATTCCTTCCTCGATGCATTTATTAAATAGAATTATTAAAGTTTTTTTGATTTGTGATCCTTCTTTGATTGACTCTATTACCAGTTCATCGTCTCCGGGAGCTCTATTGTTTTTCATATCTCTCGGGGCACTCATGATTTCTTCCTTGGTTATTTCTGAAATTTCTTCCGATCCTTGATTTAGCACTCTTGGAATTTCGGTTGTGATCAGTCACTGGTTTGATGTATAAAGGTATTCGTAGAAAAGTTTGATATAGTGTAAAATTTCCTCTTTGTGTGTTACTATGTTCTCGTGTATATCCTTGATCTTCTGTATTTCCTTTCTTCCTGTTGTATTATTTCTTAATACTTTCAAGCTTTTATGTGCCTCTATGACGTTCCGAATTTTTTCCATATTATGTTGTCTCTTCCATTTCCCTTCTCTGCTTCATTAAAAGTTTTGTTCTTTGGTGTAATTTTTGTTCTTTCACTTCCTTAGGGCAGAATTTTTCAATAGCTGTATTTATGTAGTCTTGGATGTTTTCAAATATTTCATCTATCGTCATACTATTTTCATAATTTAGAGTATAAGCAATACATGTCTTATAAGAATCTGGTTTGGAGAAAAACGCGTTTAAAGTTTTGAAAGTGGTTTGTAAGAAAATAGTGACACTTACATTTAGTCTACAATACCTGGTCCGTACAATATCCTCCTGTTCCTTTATAGAGAGTATTGAAAAATGGAAAAAAATCGAATATTTTAAAGTCAACACACTACAAATCTCACTTAAAAAATATATTATACTCTCATATATGATAAACTTTGTCAGTTTACATATCATGAAACAGACGTCCAGTTTACTACGAAACCCCCTGGGCGCCTAGACTACGGTCTTCCTAACAATGAAAGAAAGATTTTTTTTTTACATTTTTATTTTCAAGATAACCTCCCTCAACTTTACCGCAATTGCTACACCTACCCGTGCAACGACTTAATTTATGATAATTTGTTAATATTTTTGTTTCAGGCGGGAAAGATGGGACTCGGCCCCGGAGGACACCTGTCGCCATACTTCTGTCACAACGGAGACCCGCTGTCGCAGCCGCCACCGGCACACATGGGCATCCCCCCGTACCAGCTGGACGGAAAAGGCGGCGCTGGCGCCATGGGTGAGTACGGGGGGCCGGGCGCGGGCGTCCCCCCGCAGCCCCACCGGCCGCTCAGCCCCGCCGAGTGGAGACGCCTGGGCCCGCTGCTCGCTGCCACAGGTACCACCACGCGGATTTTACATGAGGCCCTGTTTTGCGACTTATGCACACGTACTATTTTTACTTGATATAATTCTTAGATATTGAATACCAAATAAACAAAATATATTTCCTAAGCATAAGGTACTAAGGGGATTTTTCTCAAATTATTAGTTTTTTTTTTGCATTTTTTTAAAATCTGAGAACTTATCATGCTAAGTCCAAACCAGGGCTGGATTGAAATTAAAATTAAAAATGTAGTGGTGGAGGGCAGGAGCCAAATAATGCATGCTTTGTACAGTTAATTATCTTTTCGAATATATACCCTATATTAGGCCTTTTTTCCCGTTATGTGCACATGGTAACTTTCCATAAACACAATTTTGAGGAAATGTGCAAATATATTTGAAATACGACAATCAAATGACGTGTCTAGAAAAACCACAAACATTCTGGAAACTTTTCTTTATAATTTCTTACAAATTTATTCCTTATAAGAGTTACTGCATGTTGTTAAACATATTTTGACTATGTAATATTTTATATGAATTATATGAAGTGTCTAAAAGGTACTTACACTTATTAAAAATGCGTAAAATTTATTGTTTTGGTAAGTGCAATGGTAAGTACTTTCTAGAAAAAGAAATAATTCGGTTTTAGACTTAAACATTCAAAAGTATTAAAACTGAAAAATTGGAAAAACTATGATCGTACGACGATTTTATTAAAACATAAAGGGAACCGCGAAAAAAGAGAGTAGTACGGAATATATATATATATATATATATATATATATATATATATATATATATATATATATATATATATATATATATATATATAATATAGGTTTCCAAAAACCTTCTTTTTTTTTCTGAGCTCTTTTTTTGAGAAAATGTATAAAAAATGTAAGAGTGCCAAAATATTTTTAATAACAGGCAGTAGCTCTTATAAATAATCAAAAATTTCAAGAAAGCAGTAATAAAGTAATAAATAATTTTTCCATATATTAAAAAGGTGGTCGAAATACAATAACTTAACCCGTATGTTTTAATAAAAACTACTTCTTATTTTCATTTTTTTTCAAAAATTTTTTGAAGTATTGGCATAAGACTAATAAAAAATGGCTCTCAATTTGGTGTCAGGGCCCTCTGATATTGCATGTGCTTTTTTTGCTTTTAGTACATAGAACGTGCGATTGCTATTTTTTTTTTTTTTTTTTTTTTTTTTTTTTTATATTCTCGGGTCCGTCCTAAAGCCGGATGCACTGCGACCAGAGTAGGCCTATTGTGCTCACCCTAGACATTATAGCCACTCTGTCAACCTAGCCCCCTGGCTCAATCTGTACAGTCCTGCTAAAGAGTGATTGAGTATTTCTTCCGGTTCCAGTTTTACTGACCCGAAAGTTTGTTGTCTAAATCTCACCAGTGACTCACAGTCACATATGATATGCTTCACCGTTTCCTCGGCTTGTCCACACAGTCTGCAGCCGAGGTTTCCGTTATATAGATTCATTCTATTCAGATGTACTTTGACGGCCATGTGTCCCGTCATTATACCTGTAATAGTCCTTAATTGGTTTCTACTCATTTGTAGTAGTTTCTTTGCCAGTTTCGGGTCCGGATTCCCAATAAATAGCTTGCTGTGGTTTAAACCCTGTCTGGTCATCCAGTGGTTTTTATGTTCTCTTTTGATCCATTCTTTGACTGCTTCTCGTGCCGCACACCGCGGCACCCCAAAGGCCGGTTCTGGACCAATGTATTGAGATGCTGACCCTGCTCTAGCTAGTTCGTCAGCTTTTTCATTTCCATGTATGCCTTCGTGTCCTGGTACCCACTTTAACATAACTCTGTTGTCTTTTGTCAGAGTTTCCAGCTCACTCTGACATTCCCAAACCAGCCTCGATGATACCTTTTGGCCCTTGAGGGCCCTTAGGGCTGCCTGGCTGTCAGAGTAAATGAGGATTTGCTTCCCTTTGTAAGCTCTCCTATTTATCTCATCTGCGCACCGTAAGATTGCGTATATTTCTGCCTGGAACACTGTTGGGTATTTCCCAAGGGGAAGGGTTAGTTCCTTCCTCGGTTGTAACCCGTATATCCCAGCTCCAGTACCCTCACTAGTTTTTGAACCGTCAGTGTACCAGATACTTGCACCCGAGAATGTTTCCGGTCTTTCTCTTTTACTTGCCATTCGATCCTCTATTGTGACTTCAAACGGTATATTATAACGGTAGCTCGAGTTCATATGGTCCGTGTCCATTTCCAACTCAGGGCTCCTGATTTTTTTACATATGTTTTTATGTCCTGACATCGTCATTTGCGATTTTACTGCTGAGTGATTTAGTCGGTGGAGTCCCATTCTTGCCTCTGCCTGAATCACTAAGTGTAGCGGAGGCAGATCCAGAATACACTCCATTGCCGAAGTGGGCGTTGATTTCATGGCCCCAGTAATACATAAACAGGCGACCCTTTGTATTCCACTCAGCTTTGTCATAGTTGCTCTCTGCATTACCTTGGGCCACCAGACCAAGGCTGCGTAAGTGATGGCTGGTCTCACAACACTGGTGTATAACCAATGCACCATTTTCGGTGAGAGACCCCATGTTTTCCCACATAATCTTCTAACAGTCATAAGAGATGTTTCCGATTTTCTGGTTATGTTTTCCACTTGTCTGTTCCAGGTCAGCCTGGAGTCTAAAATCACCCCCAGATATTTTACTTCTCTGGCAAGTGGTATTGTGTTTCCTTGGAGGATGATGGGACCGAGATCCTCTATCCTTCTCCGTTTTGTAAAGGGAATTAGGACAGTCTTTTGGGGACTTATATTGAGTCCCTCCTGCCTTACCCATCTTTCTACAACTTCAAGAGCCCTTTGCATTCTTTCTCTTACTGTTGTATTAAATTTGCCTTGGGTTAAGATTACCAAGTCATCTGCATATCCCAGCACAGAGTGACCCTCCCCACTCAGGGTTCGCAGAAGCCCATCCATTACTAGGTTCCAAAGCAGTGGGGAGAGAACCCCCCCCCTGCGGACACCCCCCAGTCACCCGTGCCATCAGCGACTCTCCGAGCAGTTCTGTGTAGATCACTCTGTCTTTTAACATATTTCCAATCCACCTGCAACAGGTCTCCTCCAGATTGATGTTCCTTATTGCAGTGATGATTGATTGAAAAGACGTGTTGTCGAACGCCCCCTCTATATCAAGAAATGCTCCTAGAAGCACTTCTCCATTTTCCAGAGTGTTTTCCACCTTGCTAACCAAGTCGTGGAGCGCTGTCTCTGTGGATCTCCCGATTCTATATGCATGCTGGCTCCGATGAAATGGGCTGTTCACCATTAAATCATCTCTGACATGTCTGTCCAACAGCTTCTCGAGAGTCTTAAGGATAAATGACATTAGACTGATTGGTCTAAATGCCTTTGCTGTAGAGTAGTTGGGTTTCCCAGGTTTTTGAATGAACACTACCCTGGTTAACCTCCAAACCTTTGGCACATATCCTAGAGCTAAAGTGGCTCTTAATATGCAGCAAAGTCTGTTAATCAACAGGTTTGGACCCTGTTGTAACATTGCTGGATAAATCCCGTCCGGTCCCGGCGATTTATATGGTTCAAATGAGTTTATGGCCCATTTTATCTTTTCATAGGTAATCACCTTTTTTGCCGTTTGCCAATTGTCCTTGGTGGCTCTTACAGCAGTATTTATCTCTGCTTCAGTCCTCCAAGTCTCCGGTGATTTCTCAATTATTGTTGACCCTGGGAAGTGAGCCCGAAATAACTCGGTCATTGTTTCTTTCCCAGTATAGGTGTGCTCCCCTGTATTTGTTTTTAGAGAGTTTATTGATGGTTGCGTATCCTTTGAGAGTATCTTTCGGAGTCTGGCACATTCTGGGGTCGTTTCGATCTCCTCACAGTGCTTCCTCCAAGATTCTCTCTTAGCCTTACGCAAGTTCCTGTTATATTCAGTCAGGACCAGTCTATATTCGTCCCAGTTTCCTGTTATTTTCGCCTTGTTCCATAGTTTCCTAACTTGTCCTCTTTTCGCCTCTAATTTAGCATTCCACCACGGCACATTGCGAGTAGAATGTTGAGTGATCTGAGGACAGTTAGCTTCAAAGGCTGAGACTGTGGCTTCTGTTAGTTGTTCTGCCATCAGTTCTACTTCTATTATGTTGCTTACCGAACTTTTGATTTCCGCTAGTCTCTGTTCTAGGTCTAGGCAGTAGTTTCCCCAGTTTGTCCTTCGCGGATTCCGGTAGTTTAGTTGTTCCCGTTCTATACCCGTTATTTCAAACCTGATGCACCTATGGTCAGAACAACTTGCCTCCCTAGACACATGCCAGTTTTTTATAAAGTTGCCAAGATATGTTGTGCTTAACGTTATATCAATGACCTCCTGCCTTTGTCTGGTGACGAAGGTGGGTTCATTGCCTTTATTCATTATGTCTAAGTTATTTACCATTATGAATTCAAAGACTGACTTACCTCTTTGATTGATGTTTGTGCTGCCCCAAGCATCGTGATGGGCATTTGCATCACACCCAATGATCAGCTGCGATCCATTTCCTCTGCAGTCTCTCACCAGGTCTCCCACTGCTCTTGGTGGTGGTTCTTCTAGGTCATCGTAGGGGAAGTAGGCTGAGCCGATAGTGATGTTTGTTGGTCCAGCTCCCTTTGTTGCTATTTTTGCGGCAACAAGATCCCTAGAAATATGTTTCGTTAGTGCAAGCACTTTTAGGTGTTTTTTATACAATATACAGGTCCTTGGTTTATCGGCTGTTCTGCAATATATAAGCTCACATCCGATTCCCGTAATCCCTTTTACTTTCCCCTGGTGTATCCAGGGTTCTTGAATGAGGGCGATGTCACAGTCTTTCATCTCCCTGCACAGAGCGGCCGAAGCCGCCCTACTGTGTTGGAGGTTTACCTGTATCACCCTCACTTTTCGTCCCGATTCCCAGACTACGGAAGGTCACCTTCCCGAATTTATAGAATGCCCTGAACTGGGTCTGTTCAAGGCATTTGAAGGATGCCGCATCAACCGAGAAGGCCAATGTTTGACCTTTCTCGTCCATTTTGCGGCTTAAATTCGTCCAGTCACCCACCTTCAGCCCTGGGTTCTGTGTTCCCAGGCGTGTTCTGGCTTTTTCTAGCTCGTCTGTCCCTGGTAGCCAGACGAGGACTTTAGGTCTTTTGGGAAGGTCCTTGGCCTCGACTACTGTCAGGTCTACTCCTTCCCATAAATTCCCTAGTTTTGCAACAGATTGTTGCAACCAGGTTTTTGTATTTACATTAGCACACGTGATCCATAAAATGCCTCCCGTGTACTTATTTCCCTCAAACTGTGGTGGATTCCCACTGCCAGAGGGCATCTCGTCCATGATCTCTAGAAGCCTATTTAGAATTAGGTCAGCTTGGATCTGGTCAATTGTGAAGTCAGGGTGACGACTATGCACAATCGCCATCCTGAGATCACTTACTGCCCTGCTGTAAGAGGCTCCAGCCTGTCCTACTTGACTTCTGGTTCTCTTCGCAGGTCGTTTATCTCCAGGGGAGGTACTTGAGTCCGAGTGCAGCCGTTTGCTGGTTGCACTCCCCTCTTTTTTGGCTTCGGTCCCCGACTTTGGTTTTTCCTTAGTCCAAGTCCCCGCTGCCATTTTCTGTGCCTTCCGGATCTTCTTTCTTTGGGCTCCGGAAAGCTTCTTTCCCTGTGGGTCAACTTGCGTTTTCCCTCCAGGGTCTGTTTTCCCAGTGTCTGATTTTTCGGTGGGACTTTCACCCATCCTACTGGATTCAGCCACTAGAGTGTTGTCAGAGGAGTCTTCTACAATGAGATCCACCTCTGATTGTTTGTCGGAATCACTCATTGCTGAGTCCTCCTTTAATAATGTTTCTTCGTCTTCTTTTTCCTCATACATGTTCCCACGAGTATGGAAGAAAGGGTGGTCCACGCCGGCAGAGCTCCCTTTACCGACGCAAGGCTGTATTACTTTGGGATTTCGCCCGGTTTCCCAAAGGCACCGTCTGGAACAACTGATAGGCCCAGTTGCCATACATCCTCTCGGCACGGTCGCCACACGTTAGAATTAAGCCTGTGTTAAGTGTTTGTGTAAAGGTGCGCCCGTCTACAGTCAACGGATCGATACCGCCCACCTGCAGACGGCCTGGTGTAAAGTGATGTGTTAGTGTAGGCACCACTGTGCAGTTGTATCCCTCTTAGTCTGGTTCCTAACCACAGAGACCTATCCAGCTTGGTTGTACCTGCCGGCAGTCTGAACTGCCGCTGGCTTAGCTCTCTGTGTCATTGAAACTCGCAAGCCCCACCGGAA
This sequence comes from Diaprepes abbreviatus, assembly GCA_034092305.1. Taxonomy (NCBI): domain Eukaryota; kingdom Metazoa; phylum Arthropoda; class Insecta; order Coleoptera; family Curculionidae; genus Diaprepes; species Diaprepes abbreviatus. The sequence continues at coordinate 11,012,216 of JASJET010000129.1, forward strand.
ACGTCAACCCGAGGATACTTCGGGGGGATTGCTATTTTAATTAAAGTTAAATTTATCTAGTACACTCCGTATTGCAACTAATATTTATATTCAGAAAGTTAGCTTGCAAATCCACTATAACCAAACGGGGGTTAAACAGTTTGTCACACCCTTCAAGTAATAAAAAAGATTTCGTTATGCAGAGAAATCTTACCGCATTCTCTTTTATTTTTAATCTATTTTTTTGTTGAATTTAATGTATGGGACGATCCACATCCGACGGAATCAAGCTCTCCCCTAAATTCACGTTAACGGATTTCATCGACGATTCGTTGGAAAATCCTCTTTTAAAGAGCAAATGGCTCTTTTGAAAAACTCAAAATGGCTAACCAGAATGGCGGCTACAAATAAGCGAAAAAAAATACATCAGGACAACATTGGTAAAAAATTTTGAGATCGATTCCATCGGGTATAGACTTAAAATATTTGACGTATTATTGAAGTTAGGATAGTTTGTTTGCGGAATTCAAGATGGTAGATCGGGTATGGAATCCATCACAAATCACTAAATTTCACAAGAAATCCCTACTGTTGATGGCACAAGGATTGTATTTCGCTCAACGTGACTTACTACCGAGTTTTTTAGGTCGATGATCAATATTCTAAATTCAGATTATTAAATGTCAAAATGGTGTCCGTAAGGATCAAAAATCGCTAAAATTAACCAGAAATGCGTAGTGTTGATCGCACAAGTATAGAGTTTCACTCAACAAGACTTACTACCGGGTTTTTGAAGCCGCTTGTCGATATTCTAGAACTAAAATATCAAATGTCAAAATGACGGATGAAGTACGGGGCCCGTGAGGACCAAAAATCGCTGAGATTAAGAGGACATTTAAACTCTCGCTTGCATAATAATTGGATTTTATGCAAAATTGTTCAGTTTCTGAGGATAAATTTCAATTTTGACATTACATGTTTCAACTAGAAACTTTGATACTTTTTTTTCACAAACTAAGCGATTTTGTCAAAAACCATATAACAAAATTGTTTAAGATTTTACCAAAATACTTAAAAATTATTTCGTACTCTAATTGCGCGTTGGACGTCTACCATATTGGATTCGCAAATTCGTATTCTTAAAATCAAACCTGAAATTCTTCTTCAACCACTATTAAAATCCTCCATAGTGAAATTATTTTATTCTTACGATTGATCATAATCTATAATCTGTTCTTCACATGCATTAGTGCTTTCTTCGTCGATTAACAGTTTTTTTTTAACTTGTGAACCCCCTTCCTAACGGAAATTTAATCGAAAAATTGTCCAGAAATTTGGGAAATTGTACCACCATTTTAGGTCTCATATGCAGCGGTGTTTTTGAAGTTCAGCCGCGGTATTTAAAATGACTTTAAAGTTTTGAACAAAATATTGACATATTCGTTCTAGTTTAGATATATCCCACTTGGATAACAACTGAAAATATTGGATTTTCATGTTATGTCATATTTGTAAATAGAAAAGAGATCACTAATCAGTATGGTAATTTAAAGATTGAACTTGAAATATATTTTGATAACTCGAAATTTTCCCCTTTGTAACACTTGAAATCAGTGAAGGCTCGTGACCTTAAATTTGGTAGGTTTTATACTGTAAAATGAAACCTCTATTACAATAAAGAATTACATTAACTAGCAATTGGTGTGGGAGGACTGTGGCACTGCTAAAGTAAAAATTCAAAAAAAAAATATCATAAAAATAACAAAATATACCTCGTAACCTAACTTTACGGAATACACATATATTTAAAAAATAATTATAAAAACCACCTCATTTGCACTTGAGATATTTTTTAATTTGACAGGGAAGTTAGCGTCCCAAAGCTCTCATGTACCAGACGCCATTGCGAATATTCCAAATAGAAATATATTTTTTTTTAATATCTAATTCATAATACAGAAAATTTTTCCTGAGAAACTAAACAATTTAATAATGCAGGATTTTCTGAAAATGTCAACGATTTTTAACCCTTACTGGCGCCATATTGTATCCAACATTTTAATGTCCGGTAATTTAACTATGGACTATTGATGGGTGGTGTCGAAAACCTAGTAGTAAGCCATGCTGAGCGAAATTAAATTTTTTGGCAATGAATAGTATGGTTTTTCTGTGAATTTTAGTGATTTTGACCCTTATGGGTATCTGCCATCTTGAATTTCAGAAATGAACTATGATAATTAAAATAGTAAATCAAATACAAATATTTTAAGCCTATATCGATTTTAAAATTGTTTTTTTTTACAACTGTTCTTTCCCCAATTTATGCTTTTTCCCTCATTTTTAGCCTCAGTATTGGGTCACCATTTTGAATTTTCCGAAAGAGGGGTTCCTAACGTATCTTTTGAGCCCTTAATAGTTTAAATCCGTTGACACGACCAAGGCCTTGGCATTGTCCTGCTCTTAACTACCTATCCATATAGTCGGTCCGTTCCCGTTACTACATTTTTTCGTTTTGAGATTTGTACTAGTTGATATTTGAAAGGCAAATTTTATTACTTCTAATTAGTTACCCGTATGTTTTTATCCCAAAAAAAATGTACTGGAATTTTTAATGATTGAGGTTTAAAGACCATTTAATTACACCATACCGTTATTGATATCGATAGAAAGGAACCCCGTAATAATAATAATTATTTATTTTGCCATAAGTCATACCAAATGATAAACCAGACCTTTACGTTAATTCTAGGTGTTTTGATATGAATATGAACCTCTCATTTTCAGTATTCAAAGCGATGTCATCATCCTCTGATTACCATTCACTTTACAAAACCACCTATGTCAGAATACGAATACTGAACTTGCCTATAGTTGAATATTCTCACCGTATTAAACGCTTGGCTACCGTTTTCCTGGTAATTATCGTTTAACAAGTTGAATCCGTATTCGTCCAGTTTTTTAATGAAGTTGTCTCTGTAAATGAATTGGCGTATATTTAGTTAACAAAAGCTATTAAACTTATAAATACGGAAACGTACATATTTAAAGTTATACAACTTTATTAAAATATTTAATTTTTATTATTACTTTCGAAAGTAAGCAAAAAAAAAACTACTAATATACTTTAGGCATATATAGTTATAAAAATTGAACATAATACAATACACAATAGTTTAAAAATTAAGTAAGGCGATTAATACACCAAGGAATACATATCATTTATCCACCAGATGTTTCGATAAGTTTTAGTTAATAATAAAACGACGCATAGTGGAGATCTGCCTGTACAAATCTGGGACATGTAATGAAATAATGCTCTGACCAATATGAATTTTAGGATATATATATATATATATATATATATATATATATATATATATATATATATATATATATATATTGGGATGCTAAGCACGAATCTGTAGTCGAAATAACCATATAATTTCATTTTGTGTAAAAATTTTGCGAAGGAAAATTTTTTTCCGTAATATCTGCAAAACGGAAAACTTTTGTTAAAAAATTAATTAGATGCTACAAATGTTGTTAATGGTATGCCTTGTTAATCAATCCAATTGAAAACGAAGCAGATATTGTATTTGTTTGTAAGGCAATAACGCCCCTTTTTTGAGCAATTTTTCATTAATAAATTTTGAAAAAATTCTTTTTTTTTATGCCTGATACGTTAAGCCTTTACGAAGAGAATGCGCCTAAGTAGAGCGCTGTATCTGTTGCTCAACCGATTGTACACCCAATTAAAAATTGTCATTCTAACTAATTCCGGATAAACAAATACAATTATGTAAAAACTGTTAATTTTGAAGGTTTTTCTGCAATAACTTCTTTGTTTATGGAGCGATTTCCCTCATTTTCCTCGCAGTTTTCCTAGAATGCGGAAAAATTCAGAAGATCCGATTTTTACACCTAATTGTTTAAAAAAACAATAACACACCACTTTTTTCGTTAGTGACGAGATGAGGAGCCTTTTCTGTTAGCTTTTCCAAGATGTTTCTGCAATTTCAAATACTCTGTTTCTTGGACTAATATCCCATTAGACCAAAAGTGCTCAACTAATTCTTAGCCGGTATAGGCTGCAGTTCTTCGTGCTATATACTCAAAGTATTTGAGAAAGACAGTCCTTAAAGCTCCATTTCATTTTTATCCGTGTATAGATGAAAGGGCCTCAGTAGGCGCGTCTATATTCTATCTCTCTCCCACTCATTGCACGCCTGCCATAAGCCCATCGCTTTCGAATTAAAAAAAAATCATTTTTAGTGATTTGTAATAATTTTTATGTTCTTTTTGTGCATCAGTATGATGATTGTTAATAAATGTATTTATACGGTAGTCTAAAGATAGCGTGCCACTACTCAAAACCCAAAATTGTACAGAAAATAACTAATAACATTTAAAATAGACAAAAGTGAATCGTTTACTTACTTTCACAAGGTGCCTAATAATATTACCTACAAATTGAAATGAATTTTGTAGCCATCCTACGCCTAAACTTTCCATTAATTAAAGTTTGAATTTACTGCGAAAATTTCGGTAATTTGCAAGATTTCATATCTTTATTAGCGAATCAGAAAAATTAAATGAACTTTTTAGTATATGTATATAAAAAGTACTTACTCTAAAAGATGAATCAATTTTTCAAAATTCAGATCAGTACAATAGACTTAGTAATGGTCCACGTAGGGATCCTCCGACAGGCATGCACCTACATATGCATTGCCCCCTGCCTAGATAGGCGCAGGTACACACATTTAAAATCTTGTCGCGTCACCAATCACTCGAAAGCTGCGTATAAATGTAGCGAGCCGAGCGCGTGACGCGCCCGTGACGAGCTTGCCCCGAACTTGCAGCGAATCTCCTTTGATGTTTATTGGTTCGATTGTACCCTTGTGCTTTCGACGGCTGATGTCAAAGGAGATTTCTAAAAACGTTTGAGCGGTGTAAACCAACTAAGGGAAAAATAAATAAAAATATATTATTAATATTTGTACAGTATTTATCAGGATTTGAATGATAATTTGTACGTTCTCGTACTAAATATGTTTTGTATCACGAATACTCAAATTTGTTATCCAGTGAGTGCCGTGGTAGATTTTTACAAAGAATTTTGGTAAATAATATGACCAGGTAATTTTAAACCTTTTTTTAAATCGGACTTATTGGTGACGAAGAACAAAGGGCAGCCTTGTTTCGGTTGAAGTGGAGCCCAACTATACAAATTTCTCAAGAACGTTTTAGTTAACACAAAGTAAGCGAAGAAGATAGACCTATCCTGCCATGTCTGATGACCCTAATAACGGCTACTTTATTAGTTTTATACAGTGGGATTTTACTGTTAAAAAGTTTATTAAATAAAAAACGAAAACTTCGGCGCTATTAGCGCACTACCTTGAATAAAAAAAGGTCAAGATTGGGAATACTAGCAAATTTATAGATTCAACATATTAGCGAGCTATACAGAAATTGCATCAAAATAATTCCCTTAGATTTTGAATATTTGTTAAAGAAAATAGAGTCCGTCATTTCCAAAAGAGAAGTATATTTTCAGCAGCCCATTTTCATTTGACAGACACTCGAAATTTTCTTTTCGCTGGTCTCTGCAAAATTTCCGACTCAATTTAATTTCACACATCCACTTCTTTTCTTTTGTAAAATTTTTGTCTATAACTTACAAATTTTGGAATTATTCGCAGGTTTCCTTTAAATTCAACATTTTTTCTTGGGACCACTCCATATTCACTTATGAACCACTTTTAATCAATGCCAAGTGCTAAATAAATTTCATTTCATTATCAAAATAAATAAAAAATCTCGTGTAGTCAGCGTCGCTGCAAGGTAAATTTTTTCGAAAGAGCGTGTCATAAACCCGTCCCACTAGATAAAAAAAATCCTTTCGCACCAAAAGACCGACAGAAAATGGATTACTGCGAGTCTCATTCGAAATATTCGCAAACAATAGAACTAAAGGGTTTTCCAATAAGAGGTGTTATTTTGATATTCAAAGAAAAATGCAATTTTTTAAGATAAATGATCGGATATTTATTACATTATAAAGAGGAAGGTATGCCGTTAACGATGGAAAATAACATCAGCCAAATGACCACCACGACCATGCCTACAGGACCATATCCTTTTCATGAAATTTTCCATAACCAAATCGCAAAGTGGCTGCCCTATGTCCTCGATAGCCTCACGAATTCCATCTTTGAGGTCTTGAATCGACGCTGGGCTGTTGGCGTAGACCTTGTCTTTCACGTGGCCCCAAAGGAAGAAATCGCAAGGTGTCACATCACAAGATCTCGGTGGCCAATTGTGATCACCTCTTCGAGAGATAACACGGCCCGGAAACTTTTCCCGTAAAAGATCAATGGTTTCGTTGCTTGTGTGGCACGTAGCGCCGTCTTGTTGAAAGTAAACGTGGTCCAGATAAATACCATCCAATTCCGGCCATAAAAAATCATTAATCATCTCTCGATAGCGCAATCCATTCACCGTAACTGTTGCTCCAGTCTCATTTTCGAAAAAGTAAGGTCCAATGACCCCGCCGGACCATAAACCGTACCAAACAGTCACACGTTCAGGATAGAGAGGCTTTTCAACAATAACTCTTGGGTTTTCCGAGCCCCAGATGCGACAATTTTGTTTGTTGACGAAGCCACCGAGGTGGAAATGGGCCTCATCACTGAAGATGATTTTTCGATGGAATTCCGGATCATTTTCATGCATTTCAAGAACCCAATCAGCAAAGGCACGACGTTGTTGATGATCGGCCGGCTTGAGTTCTTGCGTTAACTGAACTTTATAAGCCTTAAGACCCAAATCTTTATGCAAAATACGGTGTAATGACGTTTGTGGAATCCCTAATTCCAAAGAACGACGAGGAATGGACAAACCTGGGTTTTCTTCAACACTTTCGGCTACAGCAGCAATATTCTCGGCTGTTATTGAGCGACGTGCACGGGTTTTCTTCTTCACATAACTAACTTGTCCCAACAGCTCGAATTTTTTCACCAATTTCTTTATTGCGCTCCGACAAGGTGCTTCATGACGACCCAAAAATGTTCGAGTTTTACGAACCGTCTCTGCCAAATTTTCACCATTTTTATAGTGAATTTTAATAATTTCAATGCGTTGTTGAAGCGTGTATCGTTCCATCTTTATTTATGGCGTAGTTTCTACTTGTCAAACGTCAAAAACTTACAGCTTCAAAAGTGACATCTACCGAAATAGCGGGCTTTTCAAAATGACACCTCTTATTGGAAAACCCTTTATAAAGAAATTGATTTCTTGTAACCCAAATGCATTTATCACCTCCTTTGAAACCTGACCTGAAACCGACATCGATACAAATCTGCAAAATTCAAAGGAGTCTCGCTGCAAGTTCACAGCATACTCGTTCTTCACGCGCTCACCTCGCCATAATTATACGCACCTTAAGTAACTGCACCACTTAAAAACACTGAATAGAGACTTTATTTTTCTTACCTTGGCTCGATATTCCGTATACAAGTACCACTGTACGACGGTTAAAAATGCATATTCGCCATTTCATTAATACCATAATACCAATAAGTCAGCAAGTTTGGAATATAAAAAATATAAGAATAAAAAAATCGTTTTCTTTTATTGGCAAACCGACCACATTGGAAAATTTTGTTTATTTTCGGGAGACTATTTTTCCTACTGATTCCAAGGTTTGGCACCTTTTTAGTGTATCTAGTAGATACTGTTTACAAAATGTTTTTTTTTCCTGTTTTCAAACCTAGGGTAATTTGGATGCTTCCTTCGTCTATTCTGTTAATATTTCTAGTTAATATTTTTAATATAATTTATGACCTAACAATCGTTTAGAAGTGAGCGTATGCCAAACGGGCTGTTATTTTCAATGATTTACGTTCAATAATCTTTTTAATTGCTTATAAATTATTTTGATAGGTGCGTTGTTTTGTTTGCTCGTATATGATGGACATCAAGATTTTATTGTTCTGTTTATTAGGAGGATTCTATTGCGAGAGGTATTTGACATTGGATTTTTCTTAGACCCGACACAAGACATCTAAAAATTATTTGTAGGAGAGAGATAGAGATTACCACGTTGGTGGAAGTAACAACAATGGATTTCTAATTTATTTTCAAAGTTCAATCAACTAAAAACGTTTATTTCGTTGAGAGTGTGGAGAAATAATGTGTTTCTCATATTGTTGTTCATTATTTTATAAAGGGAGAATGATGTCAGGCGAAGGATTTTTATAGATATTTAAATAAAAGTAAAAATATGATAAAAGTAATTTAGCTTCCTGCGTCGCATATGTAAAACATGTTACTATTAATTAAATAAATGAGCCGTATTTGATATAATATCAGTAGAAAATCACATCCCATGGAGGCCAAAATTTCGCTACTGATAACCAATTTTCTTAATAAAATCACCAGTTTCCATTTAAAATTTAAAAACAGCCCTGATAATCTTCTAAACAAAAAATTATCTATTTTTATTTAATTTTTGGAATTTTTAATGTTAATAAGCTATGTTGAGATTGATTAATTTTGTACATAATTTTTACTGTTTTGGACGATTTTAAAATATTTTTTAAATAACTGAAATGGGCAGTCTTTTTTAACCTAAATATTTTTTCAAAATAACGCATGGAGGTGCCTCATCAATTTATTCCAGAAAATCTGCGTAAATCGCTTATTTTTCGTATTACACTTCCTTTGTAACCCTTCGAAGAATAAACTTCCTGGCTGAGAACTTTTGTGGCAGGTAAACTGGCAGATACATACAGAAAAGAGGCATCGCCTTTACCTAGGTGAGAAGAATTCTATATATATATATATATATATATATATATATATATATATATATATATATATATATATATATATATAAACAGAGTAGTTTTCGTCCTTGTAATAAAATAGGAAATTGCAGACATAAAGACCGTTGATAAATTTTACTCTCAAGTTAAAAAACTCCGGGTCCGAAAAATGACGTCCTAGTTTGGGACTCATCAGGCCATTGCGTTTGGTACAAACCATTATCTTGTTTTCAGGAGTTTTTTATTAACGAAATTTTCAAATTGGTGAAATTACCGATCCCTTACGGGCATGGCGAATCCAAGGGGTGTCGGTGGGGGCGATTGCCCCCCCCCCCCCCAGGTCAGTTGATCGGACTCTGCCTCTTACCTAGGAATATGAATGTTGTTGACAGCTTCTCCTCCTTCGGCAACTCGCGGTCGCCCCCTCCCCTTTGAATTCAGAAAAATAGATCCTTCCCTGCTTCTTACCTAGGAATGTGAATGTTGCTGGCATCTCCTATCTTCCATCGACAACTTTCTTTCGCTTGCGATCGAACCACCCCCCCCCCCCCCCAAGAGGTTCAAATTCAGAATTGCTGGTCCCCCCGTCGACAACTCTCTTTCACTTACCATACTGCATTTTTGTGACATCATCGCCCCCCTACCCAAAAAAAGAGAGAGAGAGAGAGGTGATGGTATTGGGTTTGGTTCGTATACCATACAATGACTGAAGTTACCGTATGTGGAAAGTAATTACTGTACGGTTTGCCAATCTGTAGTACACTGCCAATGCGAGAGGTTTCCTGTTAGTTCCTTGCAATCCGAAGTAGTGCTGTTGATTCCTAAGTAGAACAAAGCACGCCTTCCTTGTAACATAAGGCTGTTTCAGTTGGTTTCTCTTTATATACATGTATTTATATATACCAGCTGTAAATATATCGAATCATCATTCACTATAAGTAAAACAGTTTGAAAAAAACTGTCGCATTTGAAGGATAATGACATACAATCTGAGAAATGTCAGAAAAATTAATTACAACTTTTAACATATCCTCGAAATTGTAAGAGTTTACTAAATAGTTCTATGCTAGTTCTATTGTGTACAGTAATTACCGTACGGTTTGCCATTCTATAGTACATTGCCAATGCAAGCGGTTTCCTAATAGTTCCTCTCAATCCGAAGTAGTGCTGTTGATCCCTAACTAGAACAAAGCACGCCTTCCTTGTAACATAAGGCTCTTTCAGTTGGTTTCTCCTATATATATATATATATATATATATATATATATATATATATATATATATATATATATATATATCAGCTGCAAATATATCGATTCATCATTCACTATAAATAAAACAGTTTGAAAAAAACTGTTGCATTTGAAGAATCATGACATACAATCTGAGAAATTTTTGAATAATGAATTGAGTTTACTAAACAGTTTTGGGGTAGTTCTATACGGTATTTAAAAACAAATTAATTATTAATTTTGCTGATACACTTGATAAAAAATCCTTCTAATACGGTACGTCAAGTGCAATATTTAGTTAGTCATTAAAACCGCTTGGGTGCGCCGAGTGGACGTGTGCTGGACGACATCCCTCATTTGCGAGCCCATTTGGGTCGATCATGCGTTTATAATTTGATGTGAATGAGGGGTCATGACAAATGTTCAGTTTAGAGCTTCCTTTTTTATACAAATTTTTAGAATTAACGTTTATATTTGTCCTGTATTTTGTAAAGTGACTTATATTTCGCTGATAAAGTTTTCTTGTTTCGTGATCAATATTGTATAAGTGATTTACTGGGTGTTAATTGATTGTTTATCAGTTTTTGTTGACCAACAAACATAATGAATCCCATAATCTTAACCTTTCGTTATTATATTTTTTACTTGTTATTTTATGTATTTTTAATTTTGCGGCAATAGAGATCTTAAAATGTGATTTGTATTGTAATGTAAGATTTTGGAGGAATCTTTTTTCTTGTCTATTAATCCTTCCTAACCCGGATGCACTACAACCAGCATATTGTGTCTATTGTGCTCACCCTATATACTTAAACACACTTTGGGAACTTGCCTGGCTTACTAATTTGTACAGGTTGGTTAAAGGATGGTTATGAATCTCGTCCGGCTCCAAGTTTGTTAACCCTTCTTTTTCAATCTAATTACTCTCAATAACATACGAGGGAAGTTTTAGAATTAATTGGCCTGACAAGGAAAATACAAAATATTTCGCAAAAACTTTATTTACTTCTCTACATAGTCTCATTGTAACTCGACACACTTTTCCCAGCGATGTTCGATAGCTTCGATGCCTTGTTTATGGTATGAAAAGTTGAGCTCCTCAAAATAGCCATTCACTGCAGACATCAGCTCTTCATTGTTGGTAAATCTTTTATCGTTGAGTCATTTCTTCAAGTTTGGGAAAAAAATAGTCCGAAGGTGCTAAATCTGGCGAATAGGGTGCACGAGGAAGTAATTCGTACTTCAAATCATTGATTTTGGTTACTGCAAAAACGGATGTATGAACAGGTGCATTGTCGTGATGAAACAAGTTTTTCTTTTTCGCTAAATGCGGCCTTTTTTCCTAATTTGATCACTCAAACGTTGTAATAAGTTCGCATAATATTCACCGTTGATGATTTTTTTTCTTTTTCGAGATAATTAATAAAAATTATACCATGCGCATCCCAAAAAACTGAAGCCATAACCTTGGCTGCAGATGGAACCGTCTTTGGAGCCGCTTCTCCTCTTTGAGTCTATTGTTTTGACTGTTCCTTCACCTCGGGTATGTAGTGATGGGCCCATGTTTCATCCATAGTTATGAATCGACGCAAAAACTCGGCTTTGTTGAAGCGAAGCATGGACAAACACTCGATTGAAACATCCTCACGACTCTTTATGTTCGATTGTGAGTAAACGCGACACCCATCTTGCATACAGCTTCCTCATGTCAAAATGATGAATCAATATGCGATATACAGCATTTTTTTGAAATGCCTACCTTTTCTGCTAACTTGTGAACTTTTAGTCGACGGTCATTCAATACCACTTTATGGATTTTTTTCACCATTTCTGGAATAATCACCTCATTTGGTCGACCACTGCGATATTCGTCTTCACAACTTATACGACCTAGTTTAAACTGTGCCAACCAATACTTCACTATTGAAAACGAAGGTGCAGACTCCCTCAAATTAGAGTCTAGCTTGGGTTTGGTATTGGTTGCACTAAGTTCTTTCAAATAAAAATGTTGAATCTTATAACGATGACCAATTTTTTCCACTAAAACTTGATCTTTCTAAGGTTGATATTATCTATCCTAGTCATTATATTTTGACAACTACCGAGATTTATATGTCAGGCCGGTTAATTCTGGGACTGCCTTCGTATAATATGTTTTACCGTTTTCCTAACTTGACCACGTAATCTGCAAACTCAAGATTTATTTTGTGCAGGTGCACTCTGACTTCTATGTATCCCACATTATTTCTTTAATTACCATTACTTGGTTCGTTCCTACTCACTTAGAGAAGTTATCTGGCTAATTTTTGGTTTGGACTCTCTATAAAAAAAACTTATTGTAACTCAATCCTTGTTTGGTTGTCAAGTGATTTTTGTGCTTTTTGTTGATCCATTAGTTACCACCATACAAAGGCTGCATATATGATCACTGATCTTCCCATACTGGTGCTCCATGTTTCCCACACATTCATCTAATAATGTGTTTATAATTTTCTTGTAACTTTTGTGTTTCCTTTCGGGGTTATGAGATTGAGCTCCTCTAAAATTATCTTTTAGATTTCTCTGTTTAGTGAAAGGAGGAAATTTGTTACTAAAATTTATTTTCTGATACGTTAGCTACAATTTTTAACTTTGGAACAAAATTTGATTTCAAAGGGTGAAAAATTTTATGAGATATAGCATCATTATAAATTTTATCTTCCCAAAGAAACACATCTTAAAAGGAATGTGTTACAGGAATTATGTCAACTTGAAAATTCATACAGTTAACAGCAATTTGACATCTTTCCGGTTCCTATTAATTCGATGCTGTTTCGAGTTGGAAAATGATTAGATTTTTGCGTAAATAAAGGATAAATTTACTACCGTATTTTCGCAACTGCTTTCCACGGTTTTACGCGTAGCAATCGATATCGTCTACTAACCTCGGTCGACGAAGGTATAGCGTGAGATCACGAACCTGCCAATTAGCAATTTAAAAGGAGCAGGTGGAAAGTTGAGCAGTCATCACTTGCCCATCTTAAGATGTTATTTTCCTAATTCGACCATGGCACGAACAGTTTATACCGACCACGTATCTTGACGAGATGCGTGTTTACTTTTAAGCAGCTTTTTGTTTACCTTGGTTTGTCATCATCATTATTGTGTTTTAGGAGGAACTACTTTTTTTGAGTTGTTTAAATGTGAGTATTGTCTTATGTCTCGAAGCTTTTAATTTGTTAATGAGTTTTAAGTGAGTACCGATCTTTATTATTTTCTAACCATTGTTTTCTTTATTTATGTACGTTTTTATCCCTAATATAAAAATGCGTAATTGTAACAAAAAACTACATTGAAATTAAAATCGAGCTTTTGCTTTTACATACTAATATAACTGTCTCCGAACGCAACACGTCTGAGCAGATCCAACGTTTTTAATTGTTTGTATAATTTGAAAATAAAATTATAATCGAAACTCTTATTTTAATGGTCTGTAATTAGTTTGAAAAACAATGTTTAATAAGAAGAGAAGACTCCAAAAAAGGAACCTCAGTTATCTTGTTTTGCTTAATGTTTTATTTTTTTTTATAAATAGAACCCCTAAAAATATTTTCACTACTTACTCTATTTAAATAGGAGAATCAACTGTCAAAACTTATCAATTAACCTTTTAATCTGTGACAAGGACAAGGTATTTTGGCTCGAAAGGGAATACGTTTTGATCTAAATAGTATTAAAGATTATTATAGCTGTAGCATTAGCTATAATAATCTTTGATACTATTCGATGGCGATAGCTAATGCTACAGCTATAATAATCTTTGACCCTTTGTTCTATAACAAAGAGGCAAAATCCTTTACTATTTGAAAAGCACATCTAAAAACGTTGAGCCAGGGTACAAAAGAAAGAACATATATAGAAATTGGTGAAACGTTAATTTTACTGACGAATCTTCATTTTGGGCCAATTCTTTTAAAAAATCTTGATCTATAGCACTGCACATAATTATTCACAGAACAGTTAGACGCCCTGTTAAAGTGCATGTTAGTGGATGTTTCTCTCTCCATTAATTTGAGTCGTATCTTTTTCCTGAAAACCTGAACACAGGGAAAATCAATATATATATATATATATATATATATATATATATATATATATATATATATATATATATATATATATATATATATATTATAAAATAGAATCAAATATTGGCGAAGCGGACGTGAAAATTTGTCAATCTACATGATTCTCGTGTTAAAAAGTGCGGAGCACTCCAAAATATGGAAAAACTCCGGGTCCGACAGCGCTGTTTCGTCCTAATATGGGACTCGTCAGGTCACCGCATTCGGTACAAACCATCATCTCGCCTTTGCATCCTATAAAGCTGAGTTTGAAATCAAAAAACAGCAAACAAGACGACAAAGGCGACATCTCGATGGTCCACTTGATAACACAAGAACCACACAGATTAACAAAGTTTGTAAAATAACCGCCATATGGTGGCGCGACGGTGAATTAAAACAGAAATATGTAAAATCGAGATCCTTTAGGCAGCGCGTTTCGTGTACTCAATTTTACATATTTCTGTTTTAATTCACCGTCGTGCCACCATATGGCGGTTATTTTACAAACTTTGTTAATCTGTGTGGTTCTTGTGTTATCAAGTGGACCATCGAGATGTCGCCTTTGTCGTCTTGTTTGCTGTTTTTTGATTTTAAACTCAGCTTTATAGGATGCAAAGGCGAGATGATGGTTTGTACCGAATGCGGTGGCCTGACGAGTCCCATATTAGGACGAAACAGCGCTGTCGCCATCTGTCGGACCCGGAGTTTTTCCATATTTTGGAGTACTCCGCACTTTTTAACACGAGAATCATGTAGATTGACAAATTTTCGCGTCCGCTTCGCCAATATTTGATTCTATTTTATTTTAAATTACACGGACAAAAACTTATCTATTTATATATATATATATATATATATATATATATATATATATATATATATATATATATATATATGAAAAGTTTTCAATAAAGTCTTCTGAACGCGGGTTTGACTCTGACTATGACTCATTGATACCACAAGAAGACAATGACCCAAAACTATGTAGTCGTCTTGGTCAGGACTGGAAAAGAGAAAGAGGCGTTACTGCAATGGAATGGCCTGTGTTTTGGCTTGATTCAAACCCCCCATTAAATGTGTAGGGTTTAATGAAGGGTTAAATTAGTAAAAAGGTATTTACATTCTAAAACAACCAAGTGTGGTGATCGCGTCTCAAACTGAAAACTAGTATCTACAAAAATATAAGCCACCTAGTGGTCGTTTGTAAAAACTTGAAAAGTTATCCCCGTATGTAAGTTCTTCATCCCGAAATATACGATTAGGTAACAAATACGATTCAACAACACTTTTCAAAATACAATTTATTTTGCATTAAAAAATCGTTCTTTTAAATTCCCCAAATTGTTTTTGTACCAGGAAAAAATCTCTGGAAAATGGAAAAACGGGACAAAGCACGAAAGAGAAATAAGGGGGTTTTTTATTTCAATAAAGAGTTACCTTAAACGGCGACTATCGAATGACAAATGTAATAAAGGATCCCCGCTGCTATTAGAATAAAACGCTGGTAAATCCGCGTGTAATTGTCATCTGGTAACGGGAGAGGGTTGATGGGATGGGTAAGGAGTAGCATGAACCCTTATCCGGGCATAGGGGTTTTTGTTCTTTTATTCGGGATAGATTTTCCGGAATGGGATTATTATCGATTTGACAGTAATAAATATGGAGCAATTTTTATTTTACCTCCCATTGTTTAAAATAAATGAATGATCTAATCGAATGTTGTCAATTTATATTTGCTTTTTGAAACAAAAAAAAAGAAATAATTCAGTTACCGTGGCTCTTTCAATTCGCAATGATAATCAGCTTCGAGTGACTAGCAGCCAAGATGACCCCAATGAGGCCTGGGCATCATTCATTTTCATTTAAACCAGTAATTTACACTGATTTTTATTTTAGATGTTCGACATTATGAAAATATATATTTAAAATATTTGAAAAATATATTTTTTAAGTTTGCCCTTTCACTTATACCCAATAGTGTAATTCGTCTAAAAATTTTAATCTTTTCTATTACTAAAATGACTCACAGGTATGATAAACTAAGATTGAATTTTGCCAAAATCGATGCGCATTTTTACATTTCTTTTCTCTTTTTAAATGTGTAATTTCTTGTTTACATTGCCTACGTTATTATTAACAAAAATATCTTAACAGTGACTAGACTAACTTTAACTGGTCGATATTTTTAAAACCATAAATTAAAATAGGAATATAAATGCTGTTTACTATAAGATACTTCAGCTTTTCAAAGTGTAAAAAATATCTTCAACACTTTTCAGATCATCAATATCTGTAAAACTGTTTAATGTAGAATAATAGTATATTTTAGAATTAATAGTAGACTCCCAAATATTCCAAAATTTATAGAGCATCCTATTTAAAATCAGAAAGTTAGTGTAATAGCAGAAGAAAAATCAAACAAAAATATAAAATTGAAATCGATCGAAACCACCAATCAACTTCAAGTTTAACTGCAACTGTCAGTACGATTTCTTTTTATTAGATAATTAATTATAATTTTGTTATTAGCGTTAAAAAATAGATACTTCGATACAAAGTTACAAAGAAAATCAGATGTAAAAATACCTCTAAAGGCTTAGGATATTTTAAATGTGAGCAAATTTGTTGTCCTAATACTATGATTAACTGGTATTTCTAGAATTCTCACAACACTTGTCATACTATAATTATAGACACGTCTTATCCACCTCCTCAATTCATATGTTATTCCATTTAAATTTGTTTCTTTAAAAACCATGTTTTCTCGGGGTAGTAGGGCTTTGTAAGAGAAAATTGCTCTTGACCGGCCCCTTTTAATATCTAAGATAGAATTTAGGGTAGCTATTTACTTCTAGTATGATATTCGGGTAGTGAAATCTTTTATCTTAAGGACACTTTAGTAAAAGGGGCAATAATTGAATTAAATTTTGGACAGTCCTGAATTTAAGTAGTCATTTCTAGCGGTCGAGGAACCATTAATTACAGAAACTATATTTAATGGCGGAAATGACATTGTGGTTAACTTGCGATAATAATGCTTTTAAACTAAAACGTCTATTATATTTGAACCTTTTTCGATTCATTACGAATTGATTGTAGGAAGACTTTTAATATAGGTTAGAAAAGTTACTGCAATCGGACAACCATTATTATTGAGTTTAAAATAATACTATAAATTACTTTAATATAACGAATAAGTACGGGAGTAATTTTCCCTACTCTAGTGTTGTTTGGTCGAGGGGCATGTATATATTGTTGTACAATTCTATCTACAAGAACCTAAAAAATCATAAAAATAAAATAAACATATAAAAACGGTTGAAATTCCGAGAAATAAACTGCACGTTGTCGGCGGTACCGGCGCATAGACACCGACACAGACGGCGGCGCAGACATAAAGCTTTGGCGGACCGCGCTAAACACTGATCGGTTCCTTTCGGAAGACCCGACGGAATGCCGAGAAAGTATAAATAGCACCCGATGTCGCGATTCGTTAGCAGAATCTGATTGTCTATTAAAGAGCGCAGGTCTCTCAAATTTTTATACACTCGCACGAGTATCTAAGTCTTTTGAAGCATTTACCCAGGCTTCAGTTAAATAAAAACCGCGACACTCAAACTTTAGTAAAATTCCAGCGCCGTCGGGAAAAAAATATGCTTCTTTAAAAAACCTTTCCACGCCAATTATTTTTTAATTCTTGCGGAAACTATTTGAAATTAATATACAGAGTATTCACGCGCCCACTTCTACGACTATAATAATTTGCGGAAATAAAATTGCGTAAAGGAAATCTGATAGCGACATACCCGATTTAGACATTCCCGATTGCGACTTAAATAATTTTCTATTAAGAGAAAATTAGTGATAACCTGATAGTGACATCGTTAACCGATCTAAGAACACTAAACGTGCCTTAGTTTGCGCTTAACACCAAAACAAAAATTTTTGAGAAAATTGAATTTCAGAAATTTTATTAAGAGTCCCAACACTACATTTAATTTCGACGCAAATTTTATTAAGAGTCCCAGTCTAAAAAAACTTTTACTGCAAAAAATTCTATAAGAGCTCACGTCTAATAAAAAAAAAACAAATTAAAGTAAATATTGGCCAAGTTCTCATTCAACCCAAATTTCATATACTTAATTTTTCTCATATATTAAGTATATTTAAGCCCAGCCCTTCGTGATTTTTGTATTTTTATACAAAATATTCCAATTTAAGAGGAAAAATAATTTATTTAAAAAATGCCCAATCCTTTCTCTCACAGTTCCTTGCGGTCTAATGAGGCGGTGGCATTTCAGGCTGTCCGGGTGGTTTTGATGGGACCTCCGTGGCCCCTCGTGAGGTCGCGCCAGACCTAACGGGATTCCATACTCATAATGAATCTAACATGACCCAAATAAATCAAAATGCCCAATTATATCCCAACACTTCAATTTTTCCAATGGAAAAATTTAATTAAATGACATCCAAGCTTCACTTCAAGGTGGGGACCACTTAATGCAGGGACAAACGCATACCATAAATGACAAAAATCCTGATACGCAAGTCATTCACAGCTCGTATACGTCGTTCGCGTTCGATCGAAACGTACCTCGTGGCGTTCTCGCGGAAAATCCGATCTCCCTTAATAATTTTCCTGAAACGACGGACGTACATATACGACACTATATATAATGGTAATCTGCATTTTATTAAATGGTGCTCTAAATAGGGTTGTAGAGGAGCTTTTTGAGCCATAAATCCTGCTTCTTCCGGATGCTCTCCTTCCATCCACTTTTCCCTGCTGAATCAGTTGTAGAAAACAATATTTTACTTATTTATCCTTCTCAGCACTTCCTAATTCATCACGTTGTCAATTCATGGTATCTTTAGAAAATGCTATGATTTTCTTGCAAGTAGCATCTGTGAGAGTCCAAGATTCAACTCCATATAACAATACCGGAGAAACATAGCATCTTAGCAATCTAATTTTTGTGGGTATGGGCAAACCGTAGAATCTAAAAAGTTTCAACATTTTTAGAAATATTGCCCTCGCCCTCTCTGTCCTACTTGATTTTTAAAGAGTGATCCCATAGCTTGTTCCAAAATATTTGTGTATCTATTATCTTTTTATTAGTTTGGTTCGTTCTTAGAGATTATCATAGTTTTCTTTTCATTCATTAACAGTCAATATATCTCACTTTTTTCTGGTACTCTATACATTTAGTCATAGGTAATTTTAAAGATCAGCGTATCGTATATTATTTATACGTTTTCTATTTACTCCGATTCCTCTGTCGATATCATCTTGGATTATTTTCCCTCACTATATATAAAACAGAAGAGGGGACAATACACATACCTGTCTAACTCTACACTTAATTTTGCTATCATCCTAGTCTTCTCCCTGAATATGTTTATGGATGTAGTTTGCTTCCAGTACAAATTTCCAGAATTTCTCAGGTTACAATGGTTTAATCCAATCTGTTCCGATACTTTCTTGTTATGTCTCACTTTATAAAAGTCAGGATTGTTATTGAATGAGTACCTTTCTGCTGACTATAGCTTCTCTTGTACCTACGGCATTCTAGAATCCAAACTATTTACGACCAATGTGTTCTTCACGTAACTTGATTATTTTTTGATGTATTATTGTTAAGAAATCATTGCAGGATTTGGAGTTCCATTTATTGGATATAGCCTATGAACGTAGATTTAACCCATAACCTCGGATTAACTCCACAAAAATAAATATTATGGACGACTCGTTATAAGGCTAATAAATATCTTTATGAAGTAAGCATACATGTTGTTTGTTCCAGGGGCCTTGCCATCTTTGAGTTGTGATATGGCTTTCTCCACTTCATCAGTTTGTTTTGCGCATTGAAGGTTCGGAGTTTGCTCAAATCTATTAAACCATACTACAGTAGATGTTTTAGATCATCAGAGAAGTCAGAAATGGACTTGCAACCACACTCGTTAGGCCTAATTTTTAACAGGTACCATTTTACAGCGCTGAAAACTAATTTTTTTTTAAATACTTTGATCATTCCTCTTCAAAAAAGGTGCTCTTAATTTATTTCGATAAGACTGGCGGTTTTCGAGATAAATTGGTTTTTATGTGAAACACTCAAAAGTTACTAATGCTAAACCCAAATAAGTAAAAATCATGTTGTTATTGTTTTTATCTACATAATTAATTACTATTGACGCAACTTATCAAAACCGCCTTCAAGTAAAAATAATTTAAAAAGATTGAAGAATATTCTTACACAGAGTATGGTGATGTGCATTTAATTTATGGTGAAGCGCTGTCAAATTCTTCCAAGGCAAGAAGAGTTTATGCCGCAAGATTTCCAGCTCGAACATTGCCAAGTCCAAAAACCTTTTAAAGGGTTGATCGAAGCGTAAAGGAAACAGGTAAAAGATGATTAGAAAATAGTTATTAGAGTTAACGAATTAATTTTTTACCTGTTTTATTCAGGGTCATTTTTGCCGCGACGTGGCGGTGTTGCCCCCCCCCCCCCCCAGGAGAGCACGAGACTCTCACGTAGAGGAACAAATTTTGCAAGATATTGCTGTCAACCCTTCAAACAACATAAGAAAACTCGCGACACAAAACAATGTTAAAAATGGATTGTACATAAAATTGACAGGACGGTTACTTCATTCGTACACGCTATGTCTCCGGAAGATTATCCCGCAATACTTCAATAATCCATCTGGTTTATACACCAACATAACCTAAATCTAAATTTTTCTAACTTTATTTTGTTTACCGATGATGCCCGTTTTACAAGATTTGGCATAATAAACTCACACAATTTACATTTTTTGTTTGATAAATACCCGCACGCCATAATTCAAAACAAACACCAACAAAGGTTTATTGTAAATGTGTGGTCTGGCAACATCGGAAATAAACTTATAGATCCATTTGGTTTGGAAGGAAGACTCGATTTATTTACAATTTTTACAGCAAAATTTAAATAATTTATTGGAAGATGTACCTCTTGATAGAAGAATGCAAATGTGGTACATACATGATGGTGCTCCACTTCATTTTAACCGTATAATACACTTAACTAATGTTTTTGGCTCTCGATGGATGGGTCGAGGTGGGCCTGTTGTATGACCACCAAGATCTCCAGACCTAAATCCTTTTAAACTTTTACTTCTAGGGACATCTAAAAGAACTAATTTATTCAACACCAGTAAATATTAGAGAAGAACTACTAACGAGAATAGCACAGCATTCTAACGAAGTCCGTAATAATGCCGAAATATTATTTGCAGTACAGCGGGAAAATATTCGAAGAAAAAGAAAATGTATTGAAGTACGTGGAGCCCATATTGAACATTTGCCAAAATAACATTTAAACGTTTTCACTATTTTTGCATTTTAATAACATTGCAAATTAATTGAGCTGCGATAAACCCTTTGAAAGGTTTCTGGACTTGACAGTGTTTTAGCTGGATATCTTTCAGCATACCATCTTGCCTTCGAAAAATGAGACAGCGCTTAGCCATAAATTAAAGCACATCCACACACCCTGTGTATTTTATTTTTACCTGTTTGTGTTTAGTATTACTAACTTTCGAGTTTTCCGCATAAAAGCCGATTTATCTCGAAAACGCCAGTATTTAAAAAATCAGTTTTCAGCTCTGTAAAATGACACCTGCCATAATGAGGCCCAACGAACGTAGCTGTAAATCCGTTCCTGATTTTTCTGATTATCTAAAACATATACTGTAGTATGTTTTAATGAGTCTTTATGGAAAAAATTATTATTTCATTAAATTATACAAGTCGGTTCAAAATTTAGAACCGATAAAGTAAATCGTTGAATACCCCTTTAGGGCTCTGTATCTCTGAATTTTTTTTTCTATGAACAAATAGGAAAATTTTGACCTTCCCTGTATGCTCCCGAGAAATCAGGCGGTACTTACCGGACACTATGTATATGTTTCTCAGAGGTTCGTTTTTTTTCTGTCAATAATGTTAGTCCTGCAATTTACTTTTGATAGCCGTAGACTTAAACTTGGTATGCATATTAAATATTTTGTATTTCTATTTTAAGTTTTCTATCTTTTCGCGTTGCAGTTTAGGCCAAGCTTCTTTCGCCGTTAGTTTTACTTTTTGAAATATGATAAGTTTTGCATAAAAAATGAACGCTAAACAAATTTACTTTAAAGTTAACATTGTATTTTTTTTATTTACGTTAATTATAATATTCTACCGCCAAGTTCCGATAATAAGGATTTTAAACAAACAGACTCTTTACCATTATGGTTGAAATAATTCACATGTCTAGTTTAAATATTAATCCCCCAAACTGCGTATAACAATAACAAAATAACTGACCAAACTCTTCGAACAAATCCATACCAATTATAACAAAAGTTTTTTTGTTGAAAAAGCACACGCCACCGCCGGCACCGGCAGTTGGTGAAGTGGTCGACACTGGATCACTGGCAATTATATTTCGGTTTTTATGCAACAATGACAAAAAGTTCACTAATTATCGGGGAAGCCCTGCTTGGATTGGCACGTGTCTAGCGGTAAGCCAGTCCAATTTGTCGGTTTAAAGGAGCCGAAGGGTTGTGCCAATTGTAGAAATGAGTCAGTTCCTGAAGTAAAGATTGAATGAAGAGAGTTTACCTTTAATTAAAGAAAATTTGCGACAAGGTTATGGTGTTTTGCTTCTTTACTCTTTATAACTTCAAATTTTGAATAAACGTTAATTAATTTGTTCGGGAATAAAGTGAAAATTTTAAAGGAACTTCGTTACCGTAGATAACTGGAGAGATGCACGAATACTGTTTTTTAACATTCCTTAATTACCAATTCTTAAAGCTTGTCATATTATTTTACTACTTACTAAAATATACCTGTATGTGCCTTCAAAACCATCAATATTTTATTGAATTCCAGCAACATTCCATGTGATAAAATACATCTCAAATAGCATTTTGCAAGTGCACGTTATTTTCTATTTACTGCCGATCGGCATCTTCACCACAGGAAGTCGTAATTGGGTAGCCGAGTCTTGGTAATTTAATTGTTCATTATGCCGTTTTAAACAGTCTTATTCTGCAATGGTTTCTGTCTGTACTTATTAAGTATCTTACGCACGTCGATTGGTCAGAGTCATTTTTATGCGTCGCCCATTTAATTAGAATGCGAAAAAATTGCGTGCAACCTGGTATAATCGTCTGTCTAGACGCAAAAAATGTCTTTAGTAACATTCTCAAAAAGAGTCACTTTGGAGTATCTCTAGAAAACATTAAGCATCACAAGATATCTGTAATTATGTATTGTTCCAGTTTCCTTGGCATTAACCAATGGAAAATAAGATATAAATACAACAAAGGCTTCCTTCTTAAATTGATTTTGAAGATATTTCGAGACCAATTACATGTATTTTGACGATGGTAAGAATGGACATTTACTTGAATGACAATTTTGGAGGAAACTCGTCAGTATTAACTATTATTTTAATAGATTTATCTCTGTATCTATGTATGTAAAAAACCTTAAAAGAATAAATTTAAACAGGGTTCCAAAGAGATCACATGACTTGAAACTGTTTTTTTTTACATTTGATACAAAGACGGAATGTTTTTTTTACGTAAAAGTGAGCTTTTAAGTAGAAATAAGAATTTTGTATATTGCAACGATTTTGCGTAATATAAAAGAAATAAATTTTAAATTTCTTAGTTTCCGTTTCAGCTTTCAAATCTCAGGTGCTTTCCATAAAGACCTTGATAGGTACATAAATATGATTCACTTACGGTGAATGTTGTTTTATTATTAAATTTAAGCGTTCATGAATATCACAGAATAGCCCTGTTGGTGTAGAAATCATGTTATTGCAAGTTTTTATATTTAATTCCAATATAAATCCTTTATTTAGTCAGAGACTAATATAATTACACACAAATCTTAACAACTAAATTCATATTTTAAAATTAAAAACAACAATCATGTCTCAAGGATAGACCCTAGTAAAAAAATACTGCTTCAGACACCGTTTAAACTTCTTTAGAGATTTTAAACATTTAATATTTGTGGGCAACTGATTAAAACTGTCTAGACCCTTAAAGAATACAGAGGTTTGTGTTTGTCTCTTTACTACTGGAGGAATATTAAAGTCTTCCTACGATCTAGTATCATATGCATGTATATTTCTATTATAATTAATATGATTTTGTAAATATATAGGAGAACTACCCGATCTGATTTTAAAAATAAAGATTAATGTTTGATAGTGAAAGAAGTCCTCCACCGATAACCATTGCATTTCCCTCAACATGTAATTAATCAATGTTCTTCTTGTACCTGAGAGTATAACTCTCATGGCTCTATTTTGCAATTTTTGAAATCTTGCCTTTTCATTTTGATTAAGAAGGAACAAAATTGTGGAGCAATAAACAAAGTGCGGCAATACCAGAGTGTTAAACAGGATTGGTTTAGTCCACCTTGTCAAAAAATTAGAAAATCTTTGAATATAGCTAATTTTATAAGAGATTATTTTTATTAAGTTATTCGCATCTTCTTTAAATTTAAGTTGTCTATCTATGATTACTCCTAAATATTTAAACTTTTCCACCATTTCAATTGTTTCATTGCCTACTTTAATAATAGGATCTCCACGAGGAAAAGTTCTGTAATCATTCTCATTGCAGATTATCATAAATTTGTTTTTTTCCACATTTATTTTTAATTGGTTACAAGAACACCACTAATATAAATTTTGTAATGTAGAGTTAAGTGTGTCAACCAATTGAATACCATCAGAACATGCAAAATATAAAAGAACATCATGTGCAAAAAGATGTAAACAACAATCATCAAATGTATTCACTATATCGTCAATATATATAAGAAATAATAATGGACCTAGCACACTACCCTGTGGAACACCCATGCTGCTTTCAATCTCGTCAGATACAACAATCTTTGTTTTCTATTAATTAAGTAATTATTCATAAATTTCAACACTTCACCCCTTATACCGACCCTTTCTAACTTTTTAAGTAGTCTTTCCCTATCTAAAATCTCAAAGGCTCTTCTCAAATTCAAGAATACAGCACCCGTAATAAGATTTTGATCGAAACTGTGTTTCCAGTCATTAGGGGCATACTGCACTGCAGTCTCACAGCTATGCTTACTCCGAAAACCAGATTGCATACTATTTATAATTTTTTTGGCTTCTATGAATTCTAACAATTGTTTCATCACTACTTTTTCCACTATTTTTTCAACACAACTAAGCATGTTAGCAGGTCGCAAATCAACAGCCCTGTGAGAATTATTTACTTTAGGAACCGGAACAATAGTCGATATTTTTAAATGATCGGGAATTTTACATGCTAAAAATGACGAATTTATCAAATTAAGACGTGGTAGAACTATATTATCAAAACAACTCTTTGAAAACACAGCATTTATATCATCTGATCCATTTTTATTTGGTAGGTCAAAAACAATCTCCTTAAGTTCCTCAACAGTAACAAGCTTGAAGGTCTCCAAAAACGCGCCCCCATGTCTAGGTAAAATTGGAAAATCTGGTCCAGATTTATCTATGTCCCTGACTATTGCGCCAATACTGGTAACATAAAAGCAGTTCAATAAACTTGCCATATCATTTGGATCTGAAATTATTTTATCATCAGTTTTCAGTTGCAAATAACTGTTAGTTTTACCTTCATTAGGAAGCAATGAGTCCCCCAGTAGCATTCGTCAGAACTAGAACACGTTGTGTGACTGCTGAATAATGTGATAATATTTTTATTTATATTTGGAAATGAAATAGTACGAGTTCTTTTATTTCTTGGTGCCGACACCTGTCCCAATTGTTCTTGAAACAAATGCTCAAATTTTGCGAAAAAGTCGATATTATTAACTGAAACAGTTATTAATTATATGATGTCCTTGCATGAACAAGCATGCTTACAAAGATAAGATTGTTTTGACATTTTTATGAGTAATATATCCTAGTGAACTTTGGAATATCAATATTAAAAATAAGCAAATTCATTGAAAAAGAAAATTCCGGTTATAGAGCTCCACAGTTATTTTTTCTTAATAAAATTTCTAATTAAAATTTTTCCATGCATCTATCTATTAATTTCTTTAATACCAATCGAAAATCATCACTATTTTTAATACCTTAAACTAACTCTTCTCTTTTACGACCGACAACCATATTGCCTGCAACATAAAAGAAGTCATTATGTGGGTATATACATTACCATCCCGTTTAACTATGACCAAAGCTTAAACATAGAGAATAATCCGTTAGAGCAATGGTGTCTAATTTATAGCCTAATTTATGACTAAATGCTGCTACATAGTATGGACACTAAACTCTATGATATTCCATTCTATATTAAACGTAAAAATTATCTAGTGGACACGTAGCGGGTTCATGATTAATTATGTAATTGTTGGTCTTTTCTTCAGTACAGCAAACCGCCGAACGAGGTATTGTTGTAAAATACAGGTAGGTTGAAAAGTTTTGAAAGCGACACCTATTAACCAGTACAAGAGTCAGTCAGCATTTTAATATTTCATCTTCTATATGAACACACACAAAAGTTTATTTCTATCTTTCAATTCATTCTTTGTTTACAAGCCATTTGAAGTTGACGTGTCAGTGAATTTTTATACAATGGATAAAACCGAATATCGTGCAGTGATAAAATTCTTTGTTTTGGAAGGTTTATCAGCAACAGAAATTCATAAAAAAATGGTGAAAGTCTTAAAGGAATCTGGTTCTTCATTTCTAGCTGTGCATCGATGAATTTAAGAGATTAAACGTGGTCGTACAAGCGTTGAAGATGAACCACGTAGTGGACGTCCAAAAAGTGCAACATCACAAGAAATCATTGAGCAAATCTATGATATTGTTTGTAAAGATCCAAGTGCGACTAAGCGTGAAATTGCTGACACCATAGGCATCTCGGACGAACGAGTACTCTATATTTTACACGAAGAATTACGTATGAAAAAGCTATTCGGAAATATAGTGCCGCATTCGTTAACAATTCAACAAAAACTAAATCGAAAACAAATTTGTAAGCGTAATTTGAAGCGCTTTAAGCAGAATAAAACTGATTTTGTGCGTCGTTTTGTAACTGTGGATGAGACTTGGACTTACCATCATGATCCTAAACTGAAACAAGAACGTTTACAGTGGACTGAAGCTGGTTGTCCAGCTTTAAAACAGGTCGAGTCAGAACGATCGGCCAAAAAGGTTATGGCATCAGTTTTTTGGGATTCAAAAGGGAGTTTGTTGATTGATTATCTTGAAAAAGGTAAAACAATTAACTCTGCGTATTATTGTAATCTTTTAGACCAGTTGGATAAAAAAAAAGTTCGTGAAAAAAGACCCGGCTTACAGAAGAAAAAAATCATTTTTCATCAAGGCAATGCACGTCCTCACACAAGTGGTTTGACGATGGCTAAATTGACAAAATTAAAGTACGAATTGCTTGAACACCCACCGTATTCACGAGATTTGGCTCCCTCCGACTCTCTTCTTCAGGAATTTGAAACAATTTCTTCGTGGAAAGCGTTTTTCGTCGAATGAAGAAGCTATTGCAGCCGTGAAACATTATTTTGCAGAGCCTCCGGAAAATCATTACAATGATGGTATAAAATTATTGGAGGATCGTTGGAATAAGTGTGTTGAAGTTGAGGGAGATTATATTGAGAAAAAAAACTAATTTCATTAAAGAATAAACATTCTTTCATTTTCACTTTAAAAACTTTTCAACCAACCTGTAGTATACTCGTACTGTGAGCAACGATGCCGGAACGCTATCCATTTCTCACGAATATAAAAATTTGCGGTACAAGCTGCAAATGCTGCAGTGATATTACACCACACTCATGGAATTTTATAAACACCTTACTTATCGGTGCTTTTAGATTTTGGCTGGCAATTCGTTTTATTTTCTTTTAAGTCCCTTTGACATATGGGATGGTAAGAAAGGAATATTTCTCCAGCTCTAACAATTATTTTTAGAGGGCTGAATCCATGATTGAGATATTACCAAATGTGTGTTGGCTTCCTCTATACTGAAGTTTTAATATTTTTTTTATTTAACAATCCATCATTAACATTTAGGTATGTCAAGAACTCATCTAGTACTTGATCATTTTCCCTCCATATGAAGAAAGTATCGACATATCTCAACCATACTTTCTGAGTCACTATTGCTATTTCTATGGCGAGTTTCGAACCAATCCATGTATATGTTAGCTACGAGTGGAGGGAGCGAAGAACATTTAAAGCTCGTCGTCCTAAGCATAGAACTTGCCATTTACTTGAAAGTAGACAGACACTAGGGATGCAACACTCCAAGAGCTGCATTACTCCGTCCAGTGGTAATGTGATTCGATTTGATAATGTTCAATACTTTGAAAATCTAGTTTTGATTATGTTTTATGATTTAAGAGGCTTCCCATCTTAAAACTTAGTGGTCTGTTTTCTGATTAGATTAATGTTACTGATAATATTCACAAAATGTGTGAAATTTTTGACATATAAGTTGGTCTTATGTTCTAACCGCTAGTTATTTTTCAGGATAGACTTCACGAACGCACTTGTTGAAGACCCTGTAAAGCTGGTTATTGTTTTTAATATTATATTGGTGTTGTGGATTTTTGACTGACACTTCTGTCCTGGAGAAATTCGGAATAGGATTCTTTTTGTTGAATTTATTTTTCACTTTAATTCGTCGGATTGGGTTTCTTCACCATGTTCAAGATTTAGACTCAATCTAGTTGCCACAGAATTTCGATCTCCTAATTGACCAGTTTTGTTTTGTTCTGGATATTCCTATAATTTGTAGTATATATTTCAACGAATAAAAGCTTATGTGGAAAAATTAATATGATGATTATAATGAAATCGGTGCCCCGACTAGTAGTCCCCCAAAAATCAACAAAACTTTCTATGTTTGACGGTTCAGTGATACAAGTGATTTTTCTTCTTGTATTTTTAAGAGTCAAAGCTCGCTTGACTTATCAATTAAAATCCTCTACTGTCAATTGAAACCGATTTTAAAGTTAGACCATGTTAGTGAACTAGGGGATCATGTCTTAAACAGGTATGCTTTTAGCTGTTACTGCTGAGTTAAGGCCTTTACTCAATACTTACCCATCTGTTGTGAGCTCTCTTTGATATGGTGCAGCATTTCTGTCGATCATTGTATCAGGAAGAGTATATGAAGTTTGAAAACAGAATAATTTTCATGGAAAAGGAGTACCATTCATACAAAAATATTGAATCCTTAATGCTTACTGGTCTCAGCTTATATTCAACCTTTTTTCTTCTTTTTTAATTAATATAGTTATATACCTTTTATTCTTTTACTTTTAACATTAGAGATACCCCCATGCAATGTCATATATTAATTCATTACCAAATTGATGACGCAAGCTTTTCTACAAGTTGATTTTAAGTCCTATTGGATGGACATCGATTCGAAATAGAGCACAAAAGCACCGAGCGAGGGTCCATAATATATCCCCGATTGATATCAGTTTTCCGGGGTTGTATACAAATTCGGTGATAGGGCGCGACACAAAAGCATCTTTACGGTGCGTTGCCTCACAATAAAGACTTGTTGATCTGAGCAACACAGATATTGACGTGCTCACAATGACAAAATAACCGGGGGCTCAGATATTAATATACCGGCAATTTTATTAATGGTCCGCTAATATACTGTGCAGAATGGCACAATAAAAAAGAAAAATGAGGGCGACGATGTCTTTTTAATCAGTTTCGGATTATGCGACAAATTAACGCGGTAAGTACCGTGCGATGTTCATTTTTAAGCTTCGACGTTGAAAGAAGTATCATGTATAGCGATAGTTTTTATCATGGTATTATTAATTTTAGAATTATTACGGTTTTCGACCAAGAAAAATAAGCAAGAAGTATATCTAATGAGATTATTCGCCACGTTGGTTTAATGCTGGGTTTTAATAAAATTATATTTTTAACTATTCAGAAATATTCTCTACAAAAAATTGTCTTACTAACCAATAACAATTATAACGTTAAGCAAAAAGCTTGTCAAGTTCTTATTGCACATGTATTATGTTAGAGCTCTGTAGCAGTCATTGGCGTTGTTATTGTCTGCTTAGTAGATTTTACAAACTACCCCTTTATTTAAGGCACTTTCAAAATTTTTTGTTTTTTTATTTATTACTGTGTGCAATTTTTGGTAATTCATATCTTTGTTTTTAATTATGGTACTGTTATAATCAAAGGTATGTTTTTCGCCCTGTCTGTGTTTGTTTAACGCTGTTGAGGCCTTTTTCATATATTTATAGCCATTCAGTCTGTTCTTTAGTAATTGGCTCGTCTGCCTATATATATGTTTGGGGCAATTTGTGCAAGGGCTCGAATATATTACAAATGATTTATTCATGAGCCACAGCTCTTATAATAAATTTAATACACTATTCACTAATTTGAAAAGTAAAACTCCTCTTATGAATAAATCAAATGTGGTATATTCGATCCCTTACACAAATTGTCACAAAAAATATATAGGCATGACGAGCTAATTACTGACGAACAGATTGAGTGGCAATAAATATACGAAAAACGTTTTAACAACGTTAAACTAACACACACAGGAGGAAAACATACTTAACAGTACCATAATTAAAAACAAAGATATGTATTACAAAAAATTGCAGATAAAGGAAATGGTAGAAATTAAAAAAGATAAAAACACTGTTAACGGATATAGGAAATATTGAGTCACATTTACACCAGCCTAATTTAAACAAAAATATTAAGTATTCGATCCTGTTAATAAACATCAAAAATTGAATATCCTCTTAAACATAAAATTAAATGTATGCATTTTTTCGTTTTTTTTGGTGTCTTGTAAAACATAAAAAATAAAACACATTCGCATTCCATGTATCCTCAGTACCTAAAGAAACGACGTAAACGTTGCATTTCATTAATAAGTAAATAAACAAAATATCAAGGTTCGTACTGATAAAATTAAATAGTTTTTTAAAAATTTCAATAGTGTTTTAATAGTGTTTGTGTGTTTTTAAAAATTGTAGATATGTTCTTATATGAATGTTTTTAATAATATAAAAATATTTTTAGGAAGGTACGTAAATAAAAAAAACAAAAAATTTTGAAAATGCCTTAAATAAATAGAGAAACGTCAGTGATTGAATTTTTTTTATTAAATAAAGAACCTAAACCCAAAAAAAGACAAAATAAAAAAAAGATATCATGCATGGTTCAAGAATCTGAAATATATATATATATATATATATATATATATATATATATATATATATATATATATATATATATATATATATATATATATATAATATATAATATAAAAATACGTGTACAACGTTTGATGACAGTAATGATTTGGGAAAAATCAAAATTTTCTTAAAACTTTGATATATATATCATCATCATCATCATTTTCAGCTATTATCTACCATTTCTAAATTATGGTGCAGCCTCCCTTATTAAGTTGTTATTATGATGTTCCTTTATAGTTATTTATTATTATTATTTTTCTTGTTTTGTTGTTATTACTATTACGTGTTCTTATAATCATTACTCATTTGTGCCCAACTCTTTCTATCGATGGTTAATCGGGACCAAGTTGTTCCTGCCACTTTCCTGATGTCATAGTCCCATCTAATGTTAGGGCGTCTCTGTGGCCTCTTCGCGTTTCTGGGATACCACATAGTTGTTCTTGTGGTCCATCTGTTGTCAGTTCTTCTTGCTACATGACCTGCCCATTGCCATTTAAGGGATTTTATTCTTTGGACGACATCTGTCACCTGGGTCATTCGTCGTATCCAATCTATTCGTTTGCGATCCCTTTTTGTTATCCCTAGCATACATCTTTCCATAGATCTTCGAGCTACTTGGAGTTTCGTAATTATTTCGCTCTTCAATGTCCAAGTTTCACAACCATATGTCATGATCGGTAATATGCATTGATCAAACGCTCTTTTCTTAAGGTAAAGTGGCATTCTGGATTTGAAGATGATGGAGTTTCGTCCGAATGCTGACCACGCCAGTTTGATTCTTCTGTTAATTTCTGGAAGTAGTGAACCCGACTTGTGTATAAGTTGACCCAGGTATACATATTCATCTACTACTTCCAGCGTGGTTTCGTTTATCCTTATTTCAATGTCTCTTATTAGATCGTTGCACATTACTTTTGTTTTTGCTAGGTTCATCTTTAAGCCAACTCTGTTACTGGCAATGTTCAGATCATTAATTTGTTCCTGCAGTTCTTCAGGATTTTTAGCAATCAGAACGATGTCATCAGCGAATCTTAAGTGGTTTAGATATTCACCGTCTATACATAGACCTTTATTTTCCCAGTCTATTTTGCGGAAGATACTCTCTAGAGTTGCTGTAAATAGCCTGGGGGATATTGCGTCACCCTGTCGGACTCCTTTCTGAGTTGGAAATTCTGGGGTATCTTTGTATACATTTACTCTAGCTGTGGCCTCTCTATATATGTTGGCTAGCATTTCTACGTAAGGCTTATCCACTCCCTGGTCGACTAGAGCTTCTATAACTGCTCTTGGGTATATTGAGTCGAATGCCTTTTCAAAGTCTACGAAAGCTAATGTCAGTGGCAGATCATATTCTTTTGTTCGACTCATAATTTCTCGTAGTGTTTGAATATGATCCATTGTGCTGAAGCCACTTCTAAAGCCTGCTTGTTCTCGAGGTTGAGCAACATCAAGTGTGTTCTGTATTCTGTTGTTAATTATTTTTGTGAATATTTTGTATATTACTGGTAACAAGCTAATTGGTCTGTAATTTTTAAGGTCCTCTTTGCTACCTTTCTTGTGGATTAGGATTATATTAGCGCTATTCCACTGTCTCGGAATGCGTCTTGCTTTTAGGCAGTTTGTGTATATGTTGGCTAAGATTTTCCAAGTTGAGTTTCCGGCGTATTTTATGAGTTCAGATGTGACACCGTCATTCCCAGCTGCCTTGCCGTTCTTCATGCTCCTAAGAGCTGCTTCTACTTCCTCCACAAGAACTTCTGGAACATCTTCTTGTGCTGTAGTTGTCTCTTCCTCTACTTCCTGATGTGCCGGTATTTTGTATAAGTCCTCATAGAATTTGGTTATGATTTTTATTATTTCATCCCTGTTTGTTATTCTTTCATTTCCGTTCACCAGTGCTATTACTTGTTTCTTACCGATGGTTAATGCGCTTTTTGTCTTCTTATAGCTCTTATGCTTTTCGATTGCATCTTCCACAAGCCTCTCGTTATAGGATTTTATATCTTCTGCAATCTTCTTTCTTATCGTTTTGCACAGCTCCCTGTATTCTATTCGGTTTATGTTCGAGCTGATTTTCATTTGTCTTCGTTGTTTCAGAAGAGCTCTCGTTTCATCAGAGAGTTTTCTATTGTGGTTACGTGGTTGTGGTCCTCCAATTTCCTTGGCGCAGTTTAGGATCGTTTCCATCAAGTGTGAGCCATCTGTTGCGTCTTGTAGTTTTTCATTAATTAGGTCTTGATATTGTTCTGAGTTGTTTCGTAAGTTAGCGATATTTATTCCAGATGTTGGTTTTCGTATTAATTTTATTCTTTGTAATCTTGTATTGAGAACTACTCGATTGATATATATATATATATATATATATATATATATATATATATATATATATATATATATATATACATATATATACATGTTTAATGGCATGTCAAAAAATAGACAGCAAAAAACACATGTTAATACTTAAAGCGAATTTTTTGTGACATGTCCTAACTTCAAAAAACATTTTGCAGGAACATTTCTGATGAAGGTTTATGAACCGAAACGTCAAAAATCTTGTGTATCAAGTAAAGAAACAAATAGTAAAAAACACATGTGTCATTTATTAAAAAAAGAACTTAACTCCCAAAATTTCAAAAAAAAAAAATTGTAAGAATAAAAAAAAGTCCAAGAAAATACGCTAAAGAATATAATATTTCTGGCATTCGAAATTTGAGGAAAAATGCACATAACTGTCTATAACCAATAAAAGCCAAGATACAGATTTTTTTTCAAAAAATTTACATTATCCGCTAATACAAGCTGATTCTGGTCTCTTTTCCCACTCATTTAAAGAAAAGTTAAGTATTTCTGATGTAGCTTCTCCCGTATGAAAGATTCCTCGAGACTGTTTGCATGCAAACACAAAATAAGTTCTATAATTTAAATTGAAGCTATCAAAAAAAATTATAGGGATAAAAAAAGAGTTGCAATGCTCTCAGTCATGTTTTACCACCTACGTATTACCTTGATGACATTGAGCTAAATCTGATATTAAATTTATTGGATAAAAACATTATCGATAGGCCGATATATCAACTAACAAAACGATATCGGCCGATCACTACTTTTTGATACATAAACACTCTGCAAAAAACACCCTATATATATATATATATATATATATATATATATATATACATACATATACATGTTTAATGGCTGGTCAAAAAATAGACAGCAAAAACACATGTTAATACTTAAAGCGAATTTTTTGTGACATGTCCTATCTTCAAAAAACATTTTGCAGGAACATTTCTGATGAAGGTTTATGGACCGAAACGTCAAAAATCTCGTGTATCAAGTAAAGAAACAAATAGTAAAAAACACATGTGTAATTTATTAAAAAAAGGACTTAACTCCCAAAATTTCAAAAAAAAAATTTGTAAGAATAAAAAAGAGTCCAAGAAAATACGCTAAAGAATATAATATTTCTGGCATTCGAAATTTGAGGAAAAATGCACATAACTGTCTATGATCAATAAAAGCCAAGATACAGATTTTTTTTCAAAAAATTTACATTATCCGCTAATACAAGGTGATTCTGGTCTCCTTTCCCATTCATTTAAAGAAAAGTTAAGTATTTCTGATGTAGCTTCTCCCGTATGAAAGATCCTCGAGACTGTTTGCTTGCAAACACAAAATAAGGTCTATAATTGAAGCTATCAAAAAAAATTATAGGGATAAAAAAAGAATTGCGATGCTCAGTCATGTTTTACCACCTACGTATTACCTTGATGACATTGAGCTAAATCTGATATTAAATTTATTGGATAAAAACATTATCGATAGGCTGATATATCAACTAACAAAACGATATCGGCCGATCACTACTTTTTGATACATAAACACTCTGCAAAAAAATCCTCTTGGTCCATTCAGTTATTCAGTATAACTGGTTTTCAACCTAACTATTTTCAATTATTTAATCATATCAATATTTAATAAGATTTATTTCAAAAAAAAATTTTGCCCGTAATAAGTTCTATTCGTTGACACTAATTTGACGATGTTTAAATTTTTTATCCAAAACTTCATACTTTCCTAATACCATCTAAATTGAATTTTTTTTTCGTAGTGTATAAATCCCTTAAAAGCTCTTTTTACGTTCCACCCCAAAGTACGGCTTATTATTATGGAGTCAAAAGTTTTTTTTTTCAAATTTATCGAAAAAAATCTCTCCGAGAAATTTCAATATTTACGTAAAAAATATATAATCCTATCAACCGGCAGTTTTACGTAAAAGAAAAATCAACAACAAGTAAAACTAAAGAAACAGTGGCTACGAGGACGAGAGGAAAATTAGATTCGTGAGCTCAAAGGCGAACGAAAACGGGCTTCGCGAATTACGAAAACACCTCGCCGTCCTTTGAAGAGCGCGCGATATGCAAACGACCAGGATAATTAGGATAATGGCCGCCACTTCAATACCTGCTTAGAGACGCTCCTGGCCCAATTTACAGACTCTTGTATGTGTTTTTTTTGTATATTAAAGAATAAAGCAGACATGATTTATCTTTCGGAGTACTTGTTGATTGATATAATTAGGACTATTTTTATCCCACTTTATTAGCAAAGAAAAAAAAAGTTAAATAATAACTGAAATCAAATGAAGTATATCTATCTTAATCAGCATCACCTTCTAGTCATTTAAAGAAGTGCTATATGCAAATCACCGTGATAATTAGAATAATGGCAGCCATTTCAGTACCTGCTTGAAAACGTTCTTGGTCGAGTTTGCAACCACTTATGTTTTTTTTTTTGTTTTGTTGAAGACTAAAACAGTCACCATTTAGTATTTTTGCGCCTCTATAACGAAGGAAAAAAACGTCATTATGATTAATTGGGTCGACAAGAAAAGGATATCATAATTGACAAGTCCTAAGTGACAGATTTTCAATCATGTTCTGTCCAATCGGCGTAAATACTTGCGAATTCCCGTCGGGAACGTCGTCTGTTCTAAGATCAGAAAAGTTTTCTAGTATCTAATAATCTGTTTCTCACAATCCTAAACAATATTTCAAAGTGAATTATTATTGATATGTTTGTCTTGGTATTCGTTTTTGGGTCTTCTTGATTTTTCTCAACTTCACGAAACAGTTCAACAATACTCATCTTTATTTCATACACGAGGATTGTTCGATAAGTTCTCGGCCTGATAAAGAAAACAAAAGAGTTTTGAAATTGTTTCTATTTATTTTTCAACATAGTCCCCTTGTACTTCAATACATTAAGACCAACGATGTTCTAACATTTTAATACCCGTTGTATAATGCGATTTGTCCAACTCTGCAAAATAAGCGATTGTCGATGCTCTGACTTCGTTATTTGAAGGGAATTTTCGTCCAGCGAGACATTTTTTCAAGTTTGGGAAGAGAAAGTAATCGCTCGGAGCCAGATCCGGCGAATATGGCGCATGTGGAAGCACTTCGAAACGTAGGTCATGGAGTTTTGCAACAACAACCATAGATTTGTGTGCAGGTGCGTTATTCTGATGAAAATGCACTTTTTTGGCAAGATGTCGATGTTTAGCCTTAATCACATGCTGCAAATGGTCCAGTAGTGAAGCGTGATACTCCCCGGTGATGGTATTGCCTTATTCTAAATAGTCTATAAGCACCACGTCATGTGAATCCCAAAAAACTGTTGCCATGACTTTTCTTGCTGACGGAACCGTTTTTGGTTTTTTTTGGCGCACTTTCACCTGCCCCCACCCACTGTTTAGACTGCTGCTTTGTCGCTGGCATGTAATGGTGAATCCATGTTTCATCTACAGTTATAAAACGTCGAAGAAACTCAGCAGCATTGCGTCTGTATAAGTCTAAACACTCTTGCGAAGTGTTCATTCGAAGGCGTTTTTCTTCGACTGTTAACAATCGCGGAACCCATCGCGCAGAAAGCTTTTTCATGCCAAGAACATCATGTAAGATGTAGTGGACACGATCTATCGAAATGTTTGCTATACCAGCAAGCTCTCGTACTTTCAGTCGGCGGTTATGTAGTATGACATTGTGAATTTTTGTGACAATTTCGTCGGTTGTAGCGGTTTTTGGGCGTCCCTAGCGCTCATCATCTTGAATTGATGTACGACCACGATTAAATTCAGCAGCCCATTTTTTGATTATCAAAAACGAAGGAAAAGAATCCTTTAAAGTAGAATCTAATTCATTTTTAATGTCTGTAGGAGTTACGCCTTTTAAAATAAAGTACATCTTTCACAAAATGTCGAACCTTATGTGTTCACTCGATCGCCACAAACAAGCAACTGAACGCAAACATCTGAAACTTTGCAGGGCGTCATCTCAAGGTTAATGCTTACAAAATATTATAGTTATTTGATCCTACTAGCGCCCTCTCTGTTTCAGGTCGAGAACTTATCAAACCATCCTCGTATATAATGATCGACGAATCTTACTGCGGTATAATTAGCTTTGTTCGCGGGTCACTTTCCGAACCGATTCAAAACTAATACGGAATTAGTTCAGGATTGCCGTACAGCGCATGCTCAGTTATTAACCGGTTCAGGATTTGTTTTTACCGCGAACGATTTTGGAACTTTGAATGGTCTACTCTGGTATGCATACGGGGTTAAATGCTGATTAAACTAGTTGTTTTTTTTTGTTTTAAATAACTTAAAACTGTCTTTTATTAGATTTTATTATTTGTATTATTTTAAAGAAATATTGAATTATAATTGTTATTCTTATATAATATAAAGTCTGTCAGTTCCTTTTGGAATAAAACGTCTTGTTTTTTGTTGAATAGAATTTTTGATAAATAAATATATATTTTAACAGATATCTATTGTTTGCTCTTTATTTTGTGTTAAGTTCATATTTCGGAAGCCTGAAAGTAAATCTAATTCTAAACATACTCCTAATAAAAAGATGGGGGGTTTTCTAAACAAAAAATAAAACGCAATAGTTTTAGGTCCATTTCTTTTTGATTCAAAAAACATTTTTAATAAAACTAAAAACCGGTCTGATACGTCCCTATACGATGCAACTTCATTTATCGCAAACCATAATACACGCCAGTTCTTGTCCATTTCTTAGCTTACCTGAAAATGGCGGGGCAAAATTTCCTCAAAATAATTAGCACTTTAAGGAATTTTGAGTAACCCTAAAATTTCTTTTAAGTCCTCATCGCTGGATGATAAATGATTTGACATAATGGGAGTATTCACTAAAAATATATATTTTTTAGATTCAAACTAACACTTTTTTAACTTATTATTTAAGATTCTAGGTCGATTAACACTAATTAAAGTAAAACCAATATAATATAATAAAATATATACTGGAACATCAAATGCAACGAATGACATAAACAAGAGAAAAACCTAAAATAAAATAAAAACAATTGTCAAATAGTTGCACATTGCGGCCACAGCATGAAAGCTGGCGCTGCATAAAATTCCGAACTTACAGTTCTTTTTCAATCCTCAGAACCGGTAGGACTGGTTCAGAATCGATTTCGAACCGAATTATTTTCTCCGCGAACATGGGACTGTAACTAAAAATTCTGAACTTTGTATCCGCGAACGCTGCTATTTCAACTGCGCATACGTATTAGTTCAGAATCGGTTCTAAATCCTTACCGCGAACAAAGCTATTATTTACACCAGACTGAGAAGAAGGGATGTCCTAGACTTTTGCTGGCTAGTGTATATCGTGTGGTAATATTCTAACACAATTTAGTTGAATTTGTTTACAAAGTTATTCATTGTATTTTAACTTTTAAAAAGTTTCTCTACTTTTTGTCACAAGTGTATCTTTTTTTGTTTAAAAAAAACCGTCACACAGAAAATCTTATGAGGGTTACAACGTTATAATCAAAGACAATAAATAGTTAAAAATCTTTATGTTTTCTTGGTTCGATAAAACGGCTGGGCTTTTTTTATCACATCAAACATGCATGCAAAAACTGCAAACATTATGACATGTATCGAAGGAAAAGTATATGGTATTTAGAAAATTGTGGGCAGGACCATATATATGTAGACGTAAGAAAACACTGTAATTTCGAGCTAAAATACCGGGAGGGAATTTGTTTTTAAAAAATTTATTTGTAAGTTGCCGTCATTAAAAAGTGGAACGTAAATACCTATTACGGAAGTAATGTGGGTGCACGGGGAAATTTTCAACAAAATAAAGCAAATAATGAAGGCTGTTAACACGTTTTCGATATTGTCTGCTATTATGGGAAATATTGGCAGTTTTTTAATATGCAATGTAGATTGGCTTGTAATTACATGTTTTGCATTCTAGAGAAAATTAAATTGGAAAATTGGTAAAAGAAGACACAGTTCTTGTGTTCTTACATAAAATGTTTGTTTAACAAAACCGTCAGCTAAAATATCGATATTTGTAACTGATTTTAGATGAGTTTTAATTTTTAAGAAAAAAATAAAATACTCCAGTACATCTGAAGAAGTTAAACCCAAAACTTTTAAATCATCTAAATTTTCTAGCTGAGTTTGCTTATCAGCCACCAAGAAGCGTCTAAAAAGAAACAACAGCTTTTAAAAACGAAACGATAAAGTTTTATTTGGTGGTGCGAGCCAGAAAGCTAATAAATATAATTACCTAATATGTTCTGTATCCCGTATTGTTGTCTGATATCTTCATTCCGTATTCTGTCGTGTAGAGTTTGGCCTTGTATAATTCTTAATGTTTTGATTTCGACTGTTCTCATCATTTGTAGAGTTCTGCCTGTATCTGGTCTTGTTTCTGCCGCGGATGTTATGATGGGTCTTAGAGCCGTTTTATATATCTTAGTTTTACTTTCCGTATTAAGGTATTTGTTCTTCCAGACAATTTCTTTTAGGCATCCCGAAATTCTAGCCGCTTTCATTGTTTGCTCTCTTTCTTCGTTAAAAAGATTTCCATGGCTGGTTATTTCTACTCCTAGATATTTGAAGTGATTTACCTGTTCGACAAATTTGTAGTCGATTTTCAACTTGCAACGTATTGGTTCTTTGGATGTTACTAAGCATTTGATCTTCTCTGTGTTGATGATCATATTTAATTCTTTCGCTTTAGTGTTAAAAGAGTGCAGTAGTCTTTGGAGGTTATCTTCAGAGTCTGCAATAAGAGCTGCATCGTCCGCATAGCAGACGGTATGGAAGAATGTGTTTCCCACTTTGTATCCAGCTATTCTGGGGAGATTTTCTATTATTTTATCCATTATTAGATTAAATATGAAAGGGCTGCGTGAATCGCCCTGTTTTATTCATGTGTTTACATATATGTCTTCCGTTGTTATATGTCCTACTCTGATTTTTGTTTTGTACTGGATGTTAATATCGTATATTAGGTTAATTAACCTATGTCCGACTTTGACTATTATAAAGTCCAAGCTGTAGAAACACAGGCCTGATAAGAGAAATGTGGAATGGACATATAACTAACGAACTATTTCCAGCACGGTCAAAATATTAGGATGTTTCGTCCCGGCATCGGTGGTGGACTCATCAGTGGGATCCACCCAAGCCTTTCCCACACATTCTTGTCATGCTTTTCACAACTTGGAACTTCTACTTAAGCCAAATTTGTTGCAAAACAACGGTGAGATGTTCTTACCACAACATTACCTAAGGAGAGAGGGGTATAAGGAAACGGTTTTGGGAGTTTAATGCATGACGCTGCAGTAATTTACTTTTTTCGCTATTCTATTTCTATTGACGATATCAATGTAAAAAAAATTATACATACAAACGACGTTATGTGGAAGGAATTTCGAAATATGTGAATCTTTTAAAAGCAAAGTCGAGCCCATATCTCCATTTCATCACGAAATATCAAGTAATTTATCAAATGATAATTTACCACTTTTCACCCTTTTGGAATGCGAACTTTGAAAAATCCATTCTTAGTGGGTGCCTACATATGTTGCCAACCTTTTCTCAAAATTTCATAATTCTGATCTCCAATAATTTGGGCTGTGCGTCAGTCAGTCAGATGTAGGTTTTCGGTGTAAACATAGTTAAAAAAATCTCTCGGGTTTCCGTCACTGCATCCCACTTATTAGCCGACTGTGAGTGTATAAAATTGTAAATTTTTTTATGTATTTTTTATCGCTGGTACCTTTTTTTTTTGATAAATCGGTTTTGTACTTTTGGCATCGAATTCAGTGTTAATGTGCAATTCGCGTTAAAACGTTTATTGCTGAAATAAAACGATTTTAACCGCCTTTTGTAAAACTGCATTACAAAATTATACCTTTGATTATTTAACGAAACACCGATAGATGAAACTGCAGTAGTTTCAGTTTATTGAGTAATTTCGTTGTAATTGGCAGAAAAAAGGAGTGATTAAAAAAATAGACGAAAAATCAGTGGTAATATTGACCAAAAATTATGGATATGTCGACAAAAAATGTGATTTGGTCTTTACTTAAGAATGATCCTATCCTATTGGAAATGTATTGTTTGTTGACTAGAGCGAAACAGTTATGCGAAGGTTAGTAGTTTTAGTTAAATA
The DNA here is from genome assembly GCA_034092305.1 of Diaprepes abbreviatus. Taxonomy (NCBI): domain Eukaryota; kingdom Metazoa; phylum Arthropoda; class Insecta; order Coleoptera; family Curculionidae; genus Diaprepes; species Diaprepes abbreviatus. The sequence continues at coordinate 11,054,204 of JASJET010000129.1, forward strand.
ATTATCGATGACATGTCGACTTTTTCCTCTCCCCTCTCTTATTTCGTGTTCTCTACTGTTTAAATGAAAACTAATAGAAATTAATGTCTTTGGTCTTTTCTAACTTTAAAGATATTTGATAAATTTTTATTAAATACTGTATATTTAAAAATGATCTTTTACGGCTGATGTCTAGCACTTACAAATATGCTACACAATATTCAGAAAACAAGCTAAACATCAAAAAAGAAAGAAGGATATTTTATATCTACACTGTAAAAAAACTTCACATTAATTTTAGGGTAAAGTGCCGGAACCAAATTTCATAAATCGCTTATTAAATGATGTTGCATTAAATTTAATAATTTTTATATTAAATCTAATGTAATTATACATCAAATTTGTTATGTTTTCAGTTACTTCATTGAAATTTTTGGTAACATTCAATTAAAGGGTCTAGCCGATTACGAGGGTCGAAATTGCTCCCTTGGTAATAAAAAAAACACTCGGTTGTTCTACATTAAAAAGTACCCACACACAAACATTTTTAGCCACTTATATCGTCACATAACCTCAAAAAAAAATTAAAACTACTTTTTTCGTGTTTTGACGATATCTTCGTTTCTAATCATCGTAGAAACTTCCTTTTTTTTCCATTTTGTAGGTTTTTATTGCCTACAAGATATTTTTTACAAAAAATTTTGGCGTGAAATTCAAATTTTTATGGATGTTCGAAAATTTTTTAATTCAATAAAATAAAAACTAGAACAATAGCAGGGTCGAAAAAAAATATGTTGTTTTTTAGACACCAAACTATATCCATGAATTTTTTCAGATTTTTAAAAGTGGTGAAACATGGTGAAAATCGCAAAAAATGGCATTTATTAGCGTTTTTTCGCATTTTTATCGAGTTTTGAAGCATGGAATTTTCCTATAAATCCTCAGTTATCTTAAAACTATGTATATATATATATATATATATATATATATATATATATATATGAAGTAAAAAGCGAACAGTAAATGCAAACTTCTCTCCATCATATCCTTTCTGTGTTAGAGGTTGCACAGTTAGAATAAATTGTAATAAAACGCAATTTATCCCATTCCACCACCATTGAGATGATGGCCTACCTGTACCACCATACCGAGAAGAAAGTCAAAACTTACCCTCCCCGCCACAGTGATACGGCAGAGGTACATGTTTCGTCTCTACTAGACTCATCAGGGTACCGACATGCACCTGGTTGTGCAAAGGACAGATCGGAAGGAAGCATGCAAATACTGAACGCGGCTTCGCCGACTTCCCGCCGGATGGCGTATATGTGTTTATGCGGCTTTCACGGATTCCCCCGTGTGAGATGCAATAGCAGTGGATATATCCACATTTTGCCGTTGTAGTGCTGAAATCACATTCAGCAAACATACAACTATATGCAGCTCCGTATTTGAATGAAGTAAAAAGCGAACAGTAAATGCAAACTTCTCTCCATCATATCCTTTCTGTGTTAGAGGTTGCACAGTTAGAATTTCATGTGATTTCAGCACTACAACGGCAAAATGTGGATATATCCACTGCTATTGCATCTCACACGGGGGAATCCGTGAAAGCCGCATAAACACATATACGCCATCCGGCGGGAAGTCGGCGAAGCCGCGTTCAGTATTTGCATGCTTCCTTCCGATCTGTCCTTTGCACAGCCAGGTGCATGTCGGTACCCTGATGAGTCTAGTAGAGACGAAACATGTACCTCTGCCGTATCACTGTGGCGGGGAGGGTAAGTTTTGACTTTCTTCTCGGTATGGTGGTACAGGTAGGCCATCATCTCAATGGTGGTGGAATGGGATAAATTGCGTTTTATTACAATTTATTCTAACTGTGCAAACTCTAACACAGAAAAGATATGATAGAGAGAAGTTTGCATTTACTGTTCGCTTTTTACTTCATTCAAATACGGAGCTGCATATAGTTGTATGTTTGCTGAATGTGATTTCAGCACTACAACGGCAAAATGTGGATATATCCACTGCTATTGCATCTCACACGGGGGAATCCGTGAAAGCCGTATAAACACACACACACACATATATATATATATATATATATATATATATATATATATATATATTTAAATTTAAGGCTATTTTTAACAGTGTATATACTATTAAAAATAACCTTAAAATTAAGGTACATTCATTAATTTACTGCCAACATATCTCGGAATTTATATTTTATATAGACAGTTGTTTCTTATGAATGTTGCTCTTGGTTCGTTACAGCTCCACTAATGGAATCATTAGGTGGTCGAAACGCATATGAAGAGAAGACTAGTGTTGTATTTGCAGGAAATAAACTATCTGTATGTTTTTCCTTTAACTGCTTAAAATACTACCTTATTAAATTACCTTAAGGGGGCATTGTAGTCTGATGGATACTTTTTCGTAACAATTATTGAGAATGTAAAAAAGCAATATGGTTGTCAAAACGTTTTATCTATGTTATCGAGCGCCAGAATTAACAAAAAATAACGTTATTGTAAAAATTTAAAAATGACATCGCCACCGAGCGTTAAACTTGAGACCTTAAAAAAAAGTAGCCCTATAGTGAGTATGGTATATCAAATATATCAAAAATTCGTTGTCGATATGGATGTGATTATTGTTAGTAGAAGATTTAAGTAAAAATATTTAAAAAATTCAAAATGACAATAGGCATATATTTTCTAAATATACATGTAAAGCAGTCATCGAAATGTTTAATTAATTTCTTGAGATATCATGCTCACTAACTTAAAACAGCTTATAATTCTTCAGATATATCCTACGGGGCCTGTTGATTTCTTTCTCCGTGCAATCTTGACCTTTTTTACTGCATTAGACACGCGCAGCTCCAATCAACTGATCTTTTGTTCATCTCGAATGATAACATAAGATTCATAATTAGCAATAGGGGTAAGAAACCTTCATTAAAGATGCAAACAGCCAAAAAGAAACACCAAATAAGTGAACTCAATGACACGTTGTTTTTTGCGTTTCCTTTCCCAAAATTTTTTTTTATAAATTATCGATAATCCAACCCAACCAGCTAACCATAAACTGACTTGATCATGGCGACTTTATGGCTAGCTAAAATTATTTGAGGTGAAGGCCTACATAAGTCCTTTTGCAAATCTATACTAGACATCAAATATCTCATGCACAAACAAATCGAGTTTTTCACCTCTCACACTAGATTACCCCTCAGAAACAAACAAACGTAATATTGAAAATAAAATTCTCCAGCTTTAAAGATGCAGTGAGGGTTTTTGTACTTGAAACAAAATTTTTTGTTTTAGAATTTTTTATGGCCTCTTTAAAACCAGAATTATTTGATAGGTTTTCATTTCGAAGTGTTCTTAGAAAATTATATTAAGCACATTTTAGAAAAAATCCACTTTTCTAGTTTACAAATGTAAAATTATTTGCTATTACATGTGTAAATTGTGAATGCCTAATTAAACTTTCAACAAATTGATTTTAAAATCTTTTAATAAGACAATTTTACATTGATTGTTTTTTCTTCAGCTAATAACGTTAATTTTTTATCCAAATTTGAACATTCTTTTTCTTAAATATCGCCCTTTTTAAATTGAAAAATGAAGGCTTGAAACACAACATGGTGTGTTAATTGTAAATATTGATATCATACAAAAAAAATCACTTTACTTCTACTTTGCACGTGCAATATTAGTTTTTGTTTATGTATTAGTTGTTTGGCTAGCTGTTAGAAAAATTTAGATTATTAATACAAATAATAATTAAAAATCGTTTTTTAGGACTCACTCGACCGCCTATGTACCCTTTCTCAGCTGGTCAGTACCCCTATCCCATGCTCAGTCCAGAAATGTCAGCACAAGTGGCCTCATGGTAAGTTCTATCTTTTAATACACTTGAAATAAATTTAAAAAAAAAACTGATTACTTCATAATGGAAAACAACTTTTTCTTTCATGCCAGCCAGAAACTATAGTACACTTAAATGAAAGTACTTTTTTTAATTACTTTTTTAAAGAGTTTAGAATTGTCAATAAATACGAACTCTTAAACATTAAACTTATGATCTAAACATGTATTGGTTAGAACCCTTTAATTTAAAACTGTTTGCAAGCCCGTTAAAAATGCATATCGGTCTCCTAAAGGTTTGCAAATCATTTACAAACTTACAAATAAATTAGGAACTAAATTGTGTTTGTTATTTGCAGATGAAGTCATCAAAGTAACCCTTCTTTCACTTTGCCGAGTGATTTTATTGGTTATTTTAGTTCTACTGTGCTTTAATTACGGACGTGGGGGTCTCACGGACCCCACAATCTTTTTGAATTCTGATATTTAGTTACGCTGAGTTTCTCAGCAGGTCTTGTTTTTTGTTTCGAATCTGCATAGAAAAATTTCACTTGTGTAGGTTGTAATGCGCCAATGTACAGGTAATGTTCAAAACCATTACAAAATAACTGTTAAAATTTTTCCGCATTAATGCAGAAGAAAAATTATTAATTGAAGAAAGTGTCAAAGATAAACGATTTTTCTTACCATTTTTTCAATTACATCTCCTGTAAATATCAATTCCAGAGTACAATGTTATAGAAGATAATTTGTTCGTCGGGAAATTTTCTTTCCGAAATATGCAAACTTTCATTGAGCAAGAAAAAAATGCCCGAAAAAGACGGGGGAAAATACATTTTTCAAGTGAGCGGCAAATAAGTTTTAACCCTAATAAGAAAAAATTTACAGCAGCATTTAACCGCACTCAATCGTCTTTCATTCTCAAGGATAGTTTTGGTTAACTGTTGCTTACGCCTAGGGGATCTATTGTAAGCCGTGTGAATATATCCCATTAACAACTATTTACTGCACTGTTAACATCAGTTGTATCGCTGTAAGGGGGTGCGCTTCCCAATTGAAAGAATCAATTTGACACCATTATATTGATTAAGTGGATTTGATGTTCTGGCATTGTCAAAAGAAAGATGGCATCTGAAAGGGTATATGAATATTTGCATAATAATTTACAACGTGCTCATGCGACATATGGGAAACATTTTATTATAAAATTTTTTAGTTTTTTTTTTTTATCTTAGTAAGTATTTAGTATAATAAGGTCAAATTTTATGTTCGAAATAAAAGTTATTGCATGTTAATAAACTTATTTTGATCTTTCAACAAATACGAGTAAACAGACAATGTTAGTGAGTGAATTCTTCTTCTTCATCCTGTGCCGTGTTAGGTCCTCCTGACGTTGACAGTTAGAATGGTGAGGTGATCACGGCTCTCTGCTCTTCTAAATAGCTGTTCAGCACTGTGTATTCCTGTCCATTCCTGCTTCCTTCCAAGACCTGTACGAGCCTCGATCTTAGCCTTCATTATCAGTTGAAGAATTCTGTACCGATCCCCTCTGAGAACATGGCCAAGATATGCTAATTTTTTTGCATTTCACAATTGTTAACAATTAACGAGTGGCATCTACCCGATCTAAAACCGCTATATTAGTCTGCATAACTACCCAGGGTATTCGAAGCATTCGTCTATGCAACCATATCTCAAATGCCTGCAAACGATTGGCCGTGGCAGCCTTGGTCAAGCTGTCTGGATATGGTAGACGACTGAAAACCATAAATTTAGTTTTAGCAACATTTATTTTGAGTCCCATTTCTTTCCCGACCCTATTGATAGAATTTAAGAATTGTAGACTCTAAAGACTCACGCTTATGATGACTGTATCATCGGCATAATGAATCATGTTTATTTGCTCGCCATTGATTTTAACCCCAAATACTTTGTTATGTAGGGTTTCCTTAAAAATTTTGTTCAAATAAAAATTAAACAGCGGTGAAGAGAGGATACATCCCTGTCTAAAGCCTTGATGAATTTGGCATTTTTTAATAAGCTTACCATTAACTCAGACCACCACCCTTTGGCGCCAATATAGATTCTCTATAATCCGCACTTCCTTGCCATCCACACCACCATTCTTCAATATGTCTATGAACTTCACATACCCTGTCAAACACTTTCTATTAATCAATAAAGTATACGAAAATGTCTTTACGTAGATCTCGACACTTTTGGGTCTCATCTAGGCCTCTCTCGCATTTATTTCCTATTCTACTGTGAATAATACTCATGAAAACCTTCAAGGTGTAACTCATGAGATTTATTAACCTGTATTCATTACATTTTTTGGCACGTTGTGTTTTGGTAGTGTTATAAAAACAGATTTAAGCCATTCTTCCGGTATTTCTCCAGTGTTGTATACAGAAATCAAAAACCTAACCAGTATATCGATATTGTCTTCATGAATCAGTTGTAGGAATTCCACTGGAATGTCGTCTGGAACGCTCGCTATTCTGAATTAGGCATGTCTTATACCGTGAAGAACTTCTGACTTCAGAATTTCCGGTCCTTCATCTCCAGCGTCTGATATGTTTGGTCTTTGGTCTTCAGATAATTTATTTATGTAGGAACTCCAGGCATTACGGATTTCTTGTTCATCAATAAGAAGTTAGCCTGTTGTGTCTACTAGTATATTAGGGTCTTCCTGTTGAACAATCCAGAAACTTCTCTTGCTTTCTTATATATGTTGAACATATCATGTTTTCTCTCTAGTTCCTCCATTTCTCTACATCTCTCTCCCATCCACTTCTCGTTAACTGCACGTTTTTTTTTTGTATGATCTACTTTTGCTTCTTTTATGTTCCTCAATGTTGTCCTTATACTGTCTCCTTTCCTCCATGAGATTTAATAGTCATCAGTTTGGTGTTATTTATAACCTGTTCCTCTATTAACCTTGAGATTATATCATGAAATAATTTCCACATTTCGTTTACATTATTGGTGAAATTTATCTCTTTCATGTGGTTGTTGATGTTTGTTTCCAACTGATCTTTTTTTATGTCTGCTATATTAAACTTTTTCAGTTGAGTACTTTCCTTTATCTTTTTTAACTTAACATTAATATCGGCAATTAGGGATTTGTGGCCTGACCCAATATCAACACCTGGATATGTTGTGACCTTTTTTACACAGTTTCTGAATCTCTTGTTAACCAATATGTAATCAGTTTGATTTTTTATATGTGTCGGATTATCGCCCGTTCCTTTCCATGTATACAATCTCCGTTTTACAACTTATACCATGTGTTTATTATTACCATGTCGTTATCCTGGCAAATTTCGAACAATCTGTTCATTGCTTTCACCCAAGCCATGTTCTCCTACCAAGTCAGATCTAAGACCTTTACCAATTTTTGCATTAAATTCACCTAAGATGTATGTGATTTCATTAGGTTTTGGGCTATTTATTATGTCATTTAATTGTTGGTACAATACTTCAACGTCATAGTCGTTTTCTTTTCTACTGTAGGGTCGTAAATCTGCAAGAAGTTAATAATTAAATGGGTGGTGTTGTAGTAATGCCCCTGATGCTAAGGGCATATAACTAACGAACTATTTGCGACCACCTAAAATATACGGACATTTCGTCCCGATACCGGTGGTGGACTAATCAGTGGGATCCACCGGTATCTTTTCCAGACATCCTTGTACTTTCCACAAATTTGGACCTCTATTTAGGTCCAGTTTTGCCGGAAAGCAGTGGTGAGATGTTGGTTCCACAACATGCCCCCCCCCCCCCCCCTAAGGCATTTGCTTTCCGGCTTTAACTGTCGGACAGTCCAAGCCGTTGGAAAGCACAGGCCTGAAAAGGAAGTGGAACGGACATCCTAGGTGGTCTTTCCAAAGTAGGGTATTGGCTTTGGCACAAAGCCACGACTCGACGGCCTTCCATCTTGTTGTCCCTGCTCGGGCGCCATGTCGTAGTAATGCCCCTGATATTAAGGGCATATAACTAACGAACTATTTGCGACCACCTAAAACGTACGGATGTTTCGTCCCGATACCGGTGGTGGACTCATCAGTCGGATCCACCGGTATCTTTCCCATACATCCTTGTACTTTCCACAAACTTGGACCTCTATTTAGGTCCAGTTTTGCCGGAAAGCGGTGGTAAGATGTTGGTTCCACAACAGTGGACATTTAATTGTAGATACCTTACTCTGTCGTTGTGAGTGAATTAGGGTTCAAGAAACTGAAAAATTAATTTTGTGTAGTAAAATTTTTAAACAGATTTTAAAAAAACCTAACCTGGCTGTGTTTTGCTTGATTCTAAAATTAAAAAAAAATTCTTTTATAAAATTTTCGTGATCTTTTATTTTAGAAAAAAAAAATTCTAAATGTGTAAGTTTTTAAAAATTTGGCTCTATTAAAATACCTAATTTTAACAACTAACGGTAACTTACATATATCAGGAAACTATTTTTATAGTATATCAGAATTTCGTATATGCAATATTCTTTACTTTTTGTTTAGTTTGTAATATTTAGATGTATTTATTGTTTGTATTATCATCATATTTAAAAAAATTTGTAGATGTTTTTTAACTATATCTTTACGATGATGTTTATAGTGCATAAGAATTGCTGAGCTACAGAACCACCTAAAGATTTAGACAGGAGAAATATATATTTTTATTTCATTTTATAAAAACAAAACGTATTTTATTTACTCCTAAGCGAGATAGTATTGTAGTCGAACACAGTAGAGTCATGGTTTGTCGTAAATTAAGCATTAGTGAAAAGATGTATTCTAGAAAATAATTTAAGATCAAATGTTCCGGAGCCATGCATGCGAAAGAAGCTGATTATTCTAATTTGCATTTGCAACTTAGTTGATCGACCCGAAAAACAGTTCTGTATATCGATATTGCCTTCCCTTGACACCCACACTCTGCCTATAGTTCATTGTTCATTACGCACTTGTAAAAGCGAAGTTGGACAGAATTTTGCATGCATTTCCGCACGACATACATTTTGTTTTTTGTTAGTAATTAGGATTGAGAATGTATGTTATTTACAATTAAATAAAATTAAAGGAAGAACGTTGGACTTTTCCCATATCTTTATTAAAAAAAAAAAGGTCCAAATCTTGGAAAATCTTTTAACCTTGAAAAATGCTCTAGAAACTATTGGGTATGCAGTTGTAATAAAAAATACTTATTTAGTATGAATATAAGGAAACAGTTGGAATCAGTCGATTGGATTAACTTTAAAGAATTCAACGAGAAAATGGAATATTCTTCGATAGATCTACGGTGCAGAAGGTTCCGAGCGGCCGCTGTATCTTTGGCAATTTTGTTATTGAAGGTTTTAGACAATGTTAAAGATTAACTAAAATGTGGTTGTCGGACTTGCATTGTCTTTATTTTTATTTATTTTTACGTTTCGATTGGATTGTATCTCTAAGTGTTATCAAGTATAAACTGAATATTTTGTCTTAAGACTACGAGCTTATATAGGGACTGTGTCCATTAAAGTGCAAAGTTTCGCTTCACTGTACACACCTCAATGATTTGATGTTACAAAGTAGTGGTTGCCAAAGATAGGTATCTCAACACTCGGTTTACTGAAGATTCCATTATTGTTTTTTAATGTAAGCTGCTCCTATAAATTTTCTTTTTTTCATGTTGGGTTCCATATATATTGCCGCAGCCTCAAACCATTTTATATGGTGTTGTTTATCCCAGGCGTGTTCTGCAATACCTGATCTCGACGTTTCCTCTTTTTGTGTATAAGTTTTATGTTCCTTAATTCTAACTTCTAGTGGTTGTTTGGTTTCTCCAATATCTATTTCTTCACACTCACATGGAACTTTGTAAACACATTCTTTCTTATCGGTAGTTTTTGTTTTTGTTAAATGAGCTCCAAGTGTATTTCCTGATTTAAAGCCTGTTTTTTATATTATAACTACTGGCAATTCGTCTTATTTTCTCCGAAGTTCCCTTAAGGTACGGAATTGTGAAGAAGGAATGTGTTTCTTACTGTCCAGTGTTCGTCGTTCTAAAGTTATTTATGACATCGTCAATTAGTTTTAAAGAATAACCATTCTGTTGTAAATCGGATTTAATATTTGCTACCTCTTTTTCCAATGAATCCGCATTATTACATATAGATAGATATAGCGCGATTATAGAGGTTGCGTATAATTCCCCGTTTTGTTACAACAGAAAGATTAGAACTATGATTAAGATATTGTCCAGTATATGTTGGCTTTCTGTATACTGAAGTTTTAATAGTTTCGTTTAAACGGTTCCATACGATGAAGGTATCATTGACATATCTCAATCAGATTCGGTTTTACTGTTGCCGTTTCTAAGGCATGAGTTTCGAACCATTCCATATATATATATATATATATATATATATATATATATATATATATATATATATATATATATATATATATATATGTATGACCTTAAAAATTACAGACCAATTAGCTTGCTACCAGTAATATACAAAATATTCACAAAAATAATTAACAACAGAATACAGAACACACTTGATGTTGCTCAACCTCGAGAACAAGCAGGCTTTAGAAGTGGCTTCAGCACAATGGATCATATTCAAACACTACGAGAAATTATGAGTCGAACAAAAGAATATGATCTTCCACTGACATTAGCTTTCGTAGACTTTGAAAAGGCATTCGACTCAATATACCCAAGAGCAGTTATAGAAGCTCTAGTCGACCAGGGAGTGGATAAGCCTTACGTAGAAATGCTAGCCAACATATATATAGAGGCCACAGCTAGAGTAAATGTATACAAAGATACTCCAGAATTTCCAACTCAGAAAGGAGTCCGACAAGGTGACGCAATATCCCCCAAGCTATTTACAGCAACTCTAGAAAGTATCTTCCGCAAAATAGACTGGGAAAATAAAGGTCTATGTATAGACGGTGAATATCTAAACCACTTAAGATTCGCTGATGACATCGTTCTGATTGCTAAAAATCCTGAAGAACTGCAGGAACAAATTAATGATCTGAACATTGCCAGTAATAGAGTTGGCTTAAAGATGAACCTAGCAAAAACAAAAGTAATGTGCAACGATCTAATAAGAGACATTGAAATAAGGATAAACGAAACCACGCTGGAAGTAGTAGATGAATATGTATACCTGGGTCAACTTATACACAAGTCGGGTTCACTACTTCCAGAAATTAACAGAAGAATCAAACTGGCGTGGTCAGCATTCGGACGAAACTCCATCATCTTCAAATCCAGAATGCCACTTTACCTTAAGAAAAGAGCGTTTGATCAATGCATATTACCGATCATGACATATGGTTGCGAAACTTGGACATTGAAGAGCGAAATAATTACGAAACTCCAAGTAGCTCAAAGATCCATGGAGATATGTATGCTAGGGATAACAAAAAGGGATCGCAAACGATTAGATTGGATACGACGAATGACCCAGGTGACAGATGTCGTCCAAAGAATAAAATCCCTTAAATGGCAATGGGCAGGTCATGTAGCAAGAAGAACTGACAATAGATGGACCACAAGAACAACTATGTGGTATCCCAGAAACGCGAAGAGGCCACAGAGACGCACTAACATTAGATGGGACTATGACATCAGGAAAGTGGCAGGAACAACTTGGTCCCGATTAACCATCGATAGAAAGAGTTGGGCACAAATGAGTAATGATTATAAGAACACGTAATAGTACCAACAACAAAACAAGAAAAATAATAATAATAAATAACTATAAAGGAACATCATAATAACAACTTAATAAGGGAGGCTGCACCATAATTTAGAAATGGTAGATAATAGCTGAAAATGATGATGATGATGATGATATATATATATATATATATATATATATATATATATATATATATATATATATATATATATATATGATAAAGTAGTATCATTTGAAAGTTTAGTTTTATATACAGACTTTCCACATCAAAGCTTATTAGTCTGTCGTAATAAACCGAATGTTCAGATACCTAATCTTTGACAACCACTATTTTGTAACATCAAATCATTGATGTGTGTACAGTAAAGAGAAACTTTGCGCTTCAATGGACATAGTTCCCTATATAAGCTCGTAGTCTTAAGACAAAACATTCAGTTTATACTTGATAACGATTAGAGATACAACCTAATCGAAACGTCGTAAAAATAAATAAAACTAAAGAGAATGCAAGTCCGACAACCACATTTTAGTCAATTTTGTTATTGTTGCTGGTTATGACGTTTTCGACAATAAACGTCCTTTTTAGCCACTCACTCGTTGTCAGTATATTAGCTTGTACATCGAGAAATCGAAATTGGGGCATTTTTAAACAATAAAAATACACGAATTCAATAGAATATATTATAAAATCCCTTCAAACTGTGGTAATAACATCGTAGCAAAATTTTTTAAACCTTTTTTATTGTTTAGGCACACTCCAAGCATGTATCCCCTATCACCAGGAGCTGGGTTCAGAAGTCCGTATCCTGGCGGATTGCCGATCTCAAGCAGCGGGTTGTCATCGGACTTCTACAGGTTCTCGCCAACCGGGCTGATCCAACCTCATCCTGGATTGAGCCCGCACCCGCCACATTTGGGTTCACATCCAGCCATAGTTACACCCGGACCCAAACAGGAGCTGCCTGATATCAATAATAGGTATGGTGGCTTTTACAGGTAGGTTAGGACAGGTTTTTTTCAGGGTACAGTAAGTGACAAAAATAAGTTTCGGAATAGGGTACATACTAGGATGCCTTCATTTGAGATAAACTTTTTAAACTATTTTAGAATAATTCGTTAACTACGTGCAGATTTTTTTCTGGTATAGTTTTGGGTATGGAGCTAAATTGCGCGTGTTTCATTAATTCTATAAAAATTTTATTTCAGGATTAATTTTGTACTAAAATATAACAATTAAAATTTATGGGTGCAGTTACGAATTATTCTATATCAGTACTTAAAGCTGAACTTAAATAAGGTTTAGAAAATGCTAAAATTTTAGGTCTAAAGAAGACAAGAGACACTTACACACACTTACAGATTAATCCGATATGACAAGAGGCGTTGTCGCCAAGAGCAAATGTCTATGAACTTAAATTCACTGTGTACGTTTCGTCATGTTGTTTGCTATTAGTATTTTTTATACGAACTTATCATAAATACAATATTTTTGCTGGAGAAAATATGGCCTTTAAAAAAAAAACTTAAGGTAATTTGAATAGCCAGGAATAGGAACAAAAAAAAGTGATTTGCTGGTCTAAATTAAGAAAATTTAACCACCTATATTTAACTATAACTTAGTGTAAAAATAGTTGTGTAGATGACTGACAAAAAGTATACAATAGGTAGATATCTAATACTATTTTATTACGTATATGTGTAAAGAAGGCTTAAGCATGTTCAATGGTTATACATTTCGTCTAAAACGGTAATATTTGGAAGAGGTGGAAATACCCAATTTTCCGAATTTTTCAATGATTTTGTACATACTTTTATTTTCGGGTCATAGAACACGAATATGTTCGGCGATCTCGCGTAGTTTTACGAAAAAAAAATCATTTTTACTCATATGACTTGTATTTTCCGATCACTACCTTGAAATTTTGGGCTTTTCTAATAAAATTCACAAACGCTACACAATATTTAATCATTTTTTTTACAAAATTTACATAAATAACCGCGGAAAGATACGAAATTTTCATAAAACCTAAGAAAACCGTTGACTTGTTTCATACTATTTCTGGGCACGCATGGTTGCATACGATTTAGGTCGAAACATGTGATGCGATGTTGCCATGTTGATGTGGATTTCAAATTTCATTAGCATGGAAAACTTAGTAGTTCAAATGTAATTCCAGTATTGTAGCGTAAAATGTAGGGGAAACGCTCGGAATACCAAACATAAACAGATCGTTCGACGAGCTATGTTGGGTCTGAAAACGAAAATCAACTAAACTAACTTGAACTGACCTGAACTAACCTGAAGAATTTTTCGATGATTTTTTGCATACCACCTATGTCGTAGAACACGAATATGTTGTTTTTTCCGCCGATCTTGCGTGGTTTTTCCATGGAAACTAGATAACTTTAGTTCAAGTCAGTTAAGGTTAGTTTAGTTAGGATTTTCGTTTTAAGATCAACGTAGCTTGCCGAACGATCTGTTTACGTTGGCATCCCAAATCTGCACATTTATCCACATTTTACGCAACAATACTGGAATGACCACAATTAATTGCATTTGTATTACCAAGTTTTCCATCCTCCACGTCAACGTGGCAACATCACATCACATGAAAATCATAGTTTAGGTTTAGACTGTGTGAAATTGGAATTATTATCCGACGTTTCGCCTACGATTGCTCGAGGTATCTTCAGGGATCTTTACTCCACGAGATTACAACACTGTGTTCAGATGAAAAACCTGGTATCACTGATAAATATATAACACGTTGACACATGTCAGGGAAGAGGTTAAAACTTTAAAAAAGTTTGCTTACAAAAAAGTGCCAATACCAAATTTATGCGCTGTCTCAGTCAATATTTATGAATTCAATATTATTTATAATCTCATAATTTAACTTTTAAAGCGTTTTGTATGCTCATAATACCCATAATAATATAACTCGAAATGTTATTATGTTATTTTATTCATTTTAGAAACTTTAAAAATTACACAAAATTCGCAACACTATGATCTTATGCTTTCTTTCCGTGCCTCCCCTGTCCCTGCACTCCCCTCTATGACATTACTGAACATCCTTATTGTATTGTTTTATTTTAATCTAGTGAATAATTTTTCCCAGTGTAACATAGAGGGTCGCGATGCAAACAAGGTCACGATAATTGGATCCCTCAACTTCAAAGGTATCGCCAAACTTGTCGCATCTATAAAATGATAAAATCTCTGGAAACTTTTGAAGGATTATGAGGTGTGGAACATCCAACAGCGTCAAAAGTTTGCTTTTGCAATAAAGGCATATTAACACGTTATTCTATTCATACATATACAAATATTTAATAATAACTCATCCGCAGCATAAATAACCAAAATATGTATTAATAATTAATTAAACCGACTGAAAGGGATATTTTTAACGAAATGTGGCAATGTCTTATCTTTGAAACTTTCCTTTAACTTTTTGGATAATAAGAATTATACGTAGCACGTGTTATTACACGCATATATATTGAAATTATAGATATGAAAACGCTGATAATCTAATTCATATTGTTACAATTTTAATTTCACTTACATTACTTCCAGGGCTTTTGTGATAAACAATGTTTAGTTAATTTCAGATTGAAAATATTATTAAGGTTTTTTTCTCTTTTAAATCGTTCACTGGGTTCACAGAATAAAATACAACACCTTTCACTTACATTAACTCAACGAAATCACAACTACCTGATTACTACTACTTAATATCCGCTCTTTAAATACAACTATACGACTAACTATACTACTATCTCTATTATATCCCTATGGAAATTCCTATATAAATCTAAAGCATAGAAGTTGAGATTTGTCTAGAAATATGAGTCATCGATATACTATTCCTTTCGGTACATTGCAATAAAGATGACTCATCGCGTCGAAATATTTGTATATACGAGGGTATGTCATTAAATTTATATTAGTCGTTCGGAACAATATGTTCGTCTGTGCATATCTTCCCCGCATTTTGCAGAAAACTAACTCGTTCAAAAAGTTTTGAGGTTTATGAAGAACTGTCCAAAAGCTGTTAAATCGTGTAATTGAACTCTGAACTTAATAATTTATGCCTTATTTTATAATGTTTAGACTTTAGACCAATGGGACCAGATTTACGCAATACATAATAATTTATTAGGCCAAAAATTTTAGCATAATCTAATATTACAGGAAAGTATAAGACTGACTGAGTTTTTCATTTTGAAAGTTTTCTTCGTTATCTAGATGAATCTGCGGGTATTACTTGTTGTAGCATTTCTTAAAAAAACGATAGGGAACTTATTTTAGTCAAGAACTGTACAACGGTTGAATGTAAACTAACCTAATGCAAAATTTATCATATAACCATTTAATAAGTATATTATGTAAAATAGTAATTGCTTTGAACAGAAAAATGTATGTACGCAGGATACAAGTGGCTATATTTAAGTTAATACTTAAATATATTACTTCTTCGTTACTAGTTCTAGCAAATTAGTTTTCTTGATTTGTTGTTAGTTAGATTTTCAGTGTGTATGTTTCCAATTTACGTTATATTTTTGCGTTGAGACCTTTTAAGCATGTCATCATAACAAATAAACTAGGATGTTTCCTAAGCAAGAGCTCAGAATATCTACGGACAAGGCCGAGGTGGTGCTCTTAACAAAAAAGAGGAAAATCGAGAGACTTCTCATAATCACACTGACGGAAAGAATCTTTCAATACAGGGAATTAATGAAATACCTGCGCGTAATTCTGAATTCGCAACTCAGTTGAAATAGTCATATTGAGGCTCCAACCAAGAGAGCCATATGTAGGGTTGTGTGGTAGATTATCTGTCTTTGAAATGCCGTCCCTCAATGTTTTTTCTTTAAAATAATGAATGAAAAATTCTATTGTGAAATATAAACTACCTTAAAATAATTATATCAACTACAACAATCTATTACAGTTCTACCCTTTTAACTTTATAGCAATATCGTTAATTAGAAATGTGTAGTCTAACGTTACAGCCAGTGTAGATTCAAAAAAATTAATGATTAATTTCCAAGTTCTATTTGGCTTAATTGAATTTTCTAATTCTTTTAATTATTGAATGGTTCAAAATGTAGATTTCGCTGCTTGTGGCGTCCCCTTACGGTGTCGCCTGGTACGACAGTCTCTCTCTATCATAGCACGGTACAGCCCTGGCCATATTGGCTTTCTAGAGATGGAAAAAAGCCATTGGGTACACACTTTGATGTTATTGTATGGTGGTCTAGTACAACCAAGCACCAAACATCGTCTTCAGTTTGACAGGGTTCAAAGAGTGGCAAGTGTATGAAAATGAGTACGATAAGGATTCCCTCTACTAAGGCACCTTCTCTTTACTTATACTTAGAGAACGAGGCCTAGAAGCGAACAAGTAGATAGGATTGGGTTGGAGGAGAAGCAAACTCTTCCAGATTCTGGTGGTTAACTTATGGATCTCGATAGGGTGAAAGAGCTAGAGCAGGAGTGTTTGGTAGGAACACGAAAGTTTTACTCTCTCGGAGAACATGCAACGGTCTTTCAGGAAGAAATCGATGCTATTCTGCAATGTGGTCATATCTGTGAGAAGGATATAAAAAGAAATAAGGCAATAAATATATTGTCACTAAAGTCTAGTATCGTAGCTAGTAACCAATTCTACCTGTTCCAGTAACCGTTGATGAGAGGGAATCAAATTTGTTGAATCCTAAAAGGACGCCTCAGGTATGAGGTGTGTCAAAGAACATATAATTGGACTACTGACAGGACATGGTCACCTGCGAGTCAATCTTCATATATTGCTATCATGGATGATGCAATATGCAAATGGTGTCTGGAGGAGGATGAAACTCCTGATCATGTCCTTATATTCAGAGAGCGCCCACCATTCAACGGACTGAGGCAGAGACATTTAGAGATAAAATATTATCACCTGAAGCTACCATTCGAGTTCAACGATGCTACTTGGATTCGCAAAGGCGATCGGTCTCGATTGATTTGCAGCCATGGTTGGATGTAAAGGGCTCAATCAGGCCTCGGCATTGAAGATCTAGTATCACCACTTTTATTCATTCATTTATTTAAACTGAAATGTTCCTGAAGGTCAAGCTATGTCCTGAGCACGTGAAATAATATCACAACGGATTAACTATAAGTTTTCACTCTCTCCAGAACTGAGAACAATCAGGATAAACCATTAAATGTTAAAAAAATTCAAATCATTTTAAACATAAAATTTAACATTTAACAATTTTAAAAAGAAAGTAAAATAATGTACCTCAAATTAAGAATCGTTTAACAACGTATTTGTTCTATTTTTGGTTTTATTACATTTCTAGAGCAGTAGTAAAAATAAAAGGACATTAATTCGTTACAATTAAGCGCCCTATCTCCAATTTCCTAAACTCGAAAACCGCAATCCGATTTTTCTGATTGGAAGGAAATTAACTCACATCAGCCGGAGACGTTCTAATTCGCCATGGCTGGATTGGCTTGGCAATCCAAATCCGCCGGAGGCCCATCAGCGAGGAACGTCTTCCCCAGGGAACCGGAAATGGGGACCCGGGGCCCCCTTAATTGCCACCTCGCGATAATCCGCCGGCAACTTCGACGGGGGCGGTCATGCGGGGAATGAGATCCAAGATTGGTTATCGGCGTCGCGGCCATTGGCCATTCGTTACCACGGCAACCGCATCCCGAAGTATCCGAAGGGTTAAGCGACGTCATCACGGAGCATTTTCCGGTTTTGTTTGGTTTTCATTCGATCCTCGACGACGATGTATTTGTTCTACGGCGTCGACGGTTGATTTTTCTCCTTCTCTGGTGGCCGGCATTTTAAGGAAATACGTTCGAGAACTGTAATTCGTTTTATTGGAGAGAGGCTGTAATGAAGTCGTTTGATCTTTGCGAGGTTAATTTGTTGCGGCCGATTTCGATCACATTTTGGTGATAATTACATCATTTGAATATACACTACTCGAAATAGTTATTGCATATTTTTGACACCACAGACAGTAGACAGCTACTGATAAAAATTTCTTTAGTACCGTAGATGGCATAGACGAGCAGGAACTAGACTCAGACTTTCAAGGGAACATCGAGTCAACAGATTCATTAGCATTTGCACGGGAACACTTCAATTCGACAACTGAAAAAGAGTTTTTCTTACTGAATTGGTAGAAATAGAAAATTATCTTGAAAAGAATTGTAATTGAAGAAAGATTAAATCTAGAGATGTCTTCAGCAAACCCTGCTATCAATTTTATGATATTAACAATGGTGCTTTCTCGTCGGGTAAACTCAAGTTACTATAAGTAGTCAAATTACACAGTTCTGTTATTGTTCAGATCTTAATTTTTTTCATATTTCTCCAGAATTTATATTTACTGGGTTTTTAAAATGATCAATTAATTTGGGAAAATCGTTACATAATGTTTAAAAAAATAAAATGTACCGTCTGAGTTTTTAATTAACAGTCGTTTACTAATTATAGTTAAACACTAATATTAATAAAACTACAATTATCTTTAATTAAACAGGCTAATTAGGGCACATTTTTGAATATATTTCTTTATCTTTTAGATTAAAAAGCCAATGGAAGCTTAACAAACGAATAATTACTTTGCTAAAACCAACATAATGAAATACATTGCTTGTTATATATATATATATATATATATATATATATATATATATATATATATATATATATATATATATATATATATATATGCATACAGGGTGGTGCAATAGTGAGACAAAATACCTTATTTCTTTATTTCTCAAAAATTTGTTAAAATGTTTTGATAAAAGTTGTATAATATGAAAATTTCTACAATCTGAAGATATTTTCAATTATATCTGATCTTTGATAACAGCATGGCGCTAAAAAAATAGCTTTTTTTTTAATTTGATACCCTGTATATCTGGTTTTGCATTTTATTGCGTTGCCAAATTTTTCAAAAAATTCACCAAATTTTGAAAAAAACATGGTCCCCTATAATCTATTATATTTTTCAGTCTACAGTCTACAACAATTATAGTACATTGAGAAAGGTCTAATATATAGCGCCTAAGCAGTTATCTCACACAGGGTGTTTGCTAAAATTTTGTCCATTCCATAAAGTGTAAATTAATTTTTATTTGATTTTTTAAATGGAACACCCTGTGTATAACTACTTTATCATCTTGAGTTATTGTTTCTCTATCACTTTTCTTGAAATTTTCCTATACCTATCAGCGCTACTTTTTCCGGTATATTCATTTCTATTAATTGTATACACAAATACGTTAAGCTAGTGATATCTACTTAGCCATGAGTATAAGCGAAAGAAGTAAACGTCAAAGTAATATAATCGTATTTAATTAATTGTTCGCTTAAAAATACGTTAAAACTTATATTATTGCTATTATTTTTTTAGTAAATGAAAATGCAAAGGGCAAATCTAAAAATTACTTCACGGCAAGTAAAGAACCTTAAAGCACTAATTAAACTTAAAATATCCTTCACCTTCTTCAATACACAATTCAATGCGTTTCTCAAATTCACTATGCAAATTGCAACACATTTCAATATTGTCTTGAAAACAATTTCTTACTCTTATCCTCATTTCTTCCTCTGTTGTAGGTGATATTTTACAAAACCTATCCTTTAACAAACCCCCTTTTGCTAAAGTCCATTTTTCGTAAATCCAGAGATCTAACGGGCCACGAAACAGATCCACCCGTTCTAATCCAACAATCCGGGTATGTAACATTTAAAAAATTTATGATCGACCCTGTATGATGGACTGGGGTACCATCATGAAGAAACCACATCTCTTCTCGAATTTTATTTGGCACTTGAACCAACAGGTTAGGTAAATGGTTTTGCAAAAAGTCAAAGTATACTTACCCTGTTACTCTTTACCCAAAAAAGTATGGTACAATTACGTGATAGTTTGGAAATTGTATCTTACAAAATGTGGATTTTCCGCTGCATAATAATGGAAATTGTGTCTGTTGACACTTCCGTTCTTATAAAACGTAGCCTCATCTCCAATGCATGTTCATTTATTCAGTTTTGGACCCACAGACAAAACACAATTTTTTTAATAATTGAATGTGATATGTGTGCATTTTATATGCCCTAAGTATTCAGTAAACTGCCCTTCGTTCAACATCAACCTGTCGAGAAAGTGGACGTTGTACAATATGCGGATTTTCGGTGACTTAAAAGTTCATTTAATTGATTTTCCTCAGTATGACGTTTTTTTCGAGTATTTTTGTTGTATGCCACGCTGCCAGTTCTTGAAAACGCTCCGTAAATTTTTCAAATGCCCTTTTTTCAGTCTGAAGTCTCTCGGGAAATTGCTGTTTGAACAATTGTTTCGCTGATAGCACATTCTTAACATCAGCTCCCAAAACAAAAATCATATGAACCATCTCCACTCGAGATAAAGTACTTTGTTACACTATTGCGCCATCCTGTATATATACTTTGTAGTTCATTTGAATGAAATGTATATAACAACAGTAATCCGATAGAAAATGTTAGTCATTTTTTTAATCAACAACTTATGACTAGCTTAGCATATTATCAGAAATTAAAAAGCCTCTTAAATCCAAACACCTTAAAAAATGTGTTAATTGATGTCTTAATATATGTTTGATTTTCGTCTCCGGTGAATTATCAGCTATCATATCTTATTTTGATTAAACTAATAGAGCTTTTTTCAAATTTTTTTGCACTCTATTCCTACTTTATATTAAAAATAATAATCTTTTTTAATTTGTAACTAATGTAATGGCCAGTTGAACACCATATTAATTAAGCACTCTAACTTATTAACAAGTAACATTTTACTATCACCTAATTGACTTGATCTTATCAGTTCCACGTCTACAACCTACGATAATCTATAGTGGATCTCTTACCTGTCGCCCTCTATTAAACATATCAAATACTTATTTAAATTTTTATAAAGCTGAAGTCGACAACATTATAAATTATTTATATGTCCTCTTAGGGAACTCTGGGTTCATAAACTATATTTGTATACTACCGTTTTTATTCTTTTTCCTGCTCCAGAAAGTTGCGTCGTAGGATCAAATTACCCTTTTTGGCTCCAATTTTCCTAATTGCATGAGAACCGTGGAATTAGTCGATAATTAGAACGATTTGTTTATTAAAACTTATTATACTGCTCTGTCTAAATATGGTTTAAATTAATATAAACGATCTTTTGCAGCACTTAAAATGTTCTTACTCTGTTTAAACAGCACTGTTTTGTAATTACTGCTGAACATAAAATACATGAAACCTGAACAAGTTTGTTGAAATGTTAATAGATTTCTTGCTTGCTGCTTCGAGCCAGTTAGTCTTTCGGTTATTTCTCTAGAAATTGTATAAAATAACAACGAAACTAAAAACATTCTTTTGAAACTTGTTTTTTCAATTTAATCTGCTTTATTTTTGTGCTACTCTCAGGGATGTGAATGAAGATGGGTATGTTGTTTATTTCTACGAGGGTATCTGTTTATATTTGAGGAACTGGTAACACTGGCGTTGCTAGGTGTCATTGACATATCCATTGTAAAGATGAACGCTACTGGTATTGTTTATAGTAACTTCAAAATTTTGTCTCAGCCGAAACGTGGAATTAACTCTTGAAGTTTTTCTTGCGATTATTTTTCAGAAGTTTCGATTTGATTTAATTTAGGTCTACAAAAATGCATGGATGAACTTAATTCTTTATATGGCGATAAAGCGTAGCCGTCGTTCGCTTACGGACGAGACGCGTCTAATTTGTCCAAAATCGGTTATAATGCAAGAGAACATCAATCCTGAACTAATAGTGCACGATCATCATGTGACATACCGTGAGATTAAGGCATCCCTGAGCATGATAGAATCATTAATATACTTTTGTAACTTCTTGTGTGGCTTAATTAATAAGGTAGTAGGGTACACTATTGCGCCACCCTATATATAAAACAATTTTTTGCAGATGTATTTTTCTATGTTTTCTACAGTAATTTATACAAATATAATAAAACGAATTTAGTTTGAACTTGAAGTACCTCGCCTGGGCAAAGATGATTTTAGTTTGGTTGGATTCCTTAATTTTTCCAAATCATACCATGTCCAGCTATTATTTTATTGGTTTCCTTCATATATACTGTCGTAGTAATGCCCCTGATGTTAAGGACATGTAACTAACGAACTATTTGCGACCACCTAAAATGTACGGATGTTTCATCCCGATACCGGTGGTGGATTCATCAGTGGGATCCACTGGTATCTTTCCCAGAC
Source organism: Diaprepes abbreviatus (assembly GCA_034092305.1). Classification (NCBI taxonomy): domain Eukaryota; kingdom Metazoa; phylum Arthropoda; class Insecta; order Coleoptera; family Curculionidae; genus Diaprepes; species Diaprepes abbreviatus. Next base: position 11,077,081 of record JASJET010000129.1, read on the forward strand.
ATCCCTGTAGTTTCCACAAACTTGGACCTCTATTTAAGTCCAGTTTTGCCGGAAAGCGGTGTTAAGATGTTAAGTTCCACAACATGCCCCCCCTAAGGCATTTGCTTTCCGGCTTAAACTGTCGGACAGTGCAAGCCGTTAGAAAGCACAGGCCTGAAAAGGAAGTGGAACGGACATCCTAGGTGGTCTTTCCAAAGTAGGGTACCGGCTTTAGCACAAAGCCACGACTCGACGGCTTTCCATCTTGTCGTCCCTGCTCGGGCGCCATGTCGTAGTAATGCCCCTGATAATAAGGGCATATAACTAACGAACTATTTGCGACCACCTAAAATGTACGGATGTTTCATCTCGATACCGGTGGTGGACTCATCAGTGGGATCCACCGGTATCTTTCCCAGACATCCCTGCAGTTTCCACAAACTTGGACCTCTATTTAAGTCCAGTTTTGCCGGAAAGCGGTGGTAAGATGTTAAGTTCCACAACATGCCCCCCGTAAGGCATTTGCTTTCCGGCTTAAACTGTCGGACAGTCCAAGCCGTTAGAAAGCACAAGCCTGAAAAGGAAGTGGAACGGACATCCTAGGTGGTCTTTCCAAAGTAGGGTATCGGCTTTAGCACAAAGCCACGACTCGACGGCCCTCCATCTCGTCGTCCCTGCTCAGGCGCCATGTCGCAGTAACGCCCCTGATATTAAGGGCATGTAACTAACGAACTATTTGCGACCACCTAAAATGTATGGATGTTTCGTCCCGATACCGGTGGTGGACTCATCAGTGGAATCCACCGGTATCTTTCCCAGACATCCTGTTTGTCATGCTTTCTCCAAAACTTGGATTCCTATTTAGCCAAGTTTTGTCGGCAAATAATGGTGGGATGTTAGGTTTCACAATATGCCCCCCGCAAGGCATCTGCTGCCCTGAGGATGGTCTGTTAGACCGAAAGCGCTTGGCCGATTTTAATAAAAACATACACTGAAATACAAAACCCGTCTATTTCTTGATCTGCTTATCCGACTCTGACTACGATAGGAAGTCCAAGCCGTAGGAAAGAATATGTCTGAGAAAGAATGTGAAACGAACATCCTCGGTGGTATTCCAAAGGTCAGGCCGGGCTTAATCAAAGCCCTTGAGCGGTTTTTGACATTCGACCTATATCCGCATCATGAGCGGTGTTGGACGTTTGCCGTATATCCGCCGTCCTGTCACGGTCGCCATGTCGCAAATAGTCATGCCCCTGATGGAAAGGACTATTGTGAAATCTAACATCTCACCATTAGTTGCCGATAAAACTTGGCTAAACAGGAATCCAAGTTTTGGAGAAAGCATGACAAACAGGATGTCTGGGAAAGATACCGGTGGATCCCACTGATGAGTCCACCACCGGTATCGGGACGAAACATCCATACATTTGCGGTGGTCGAAAATTAGATCGCTAGTCATGTCCTTTCCTTCAGGGGCATGACTATTTGCGACAGGACATATAACTAGCGATCTAATTTTCGACCACCGAAAATTTATGGATGTTTCGTCCCGATACCGATGTTGGATTCATCAGTGGGGTCCGCCGGTATCTTTCCCAGACATGTTCGTCATGCTTTCTCCAAAGCTTGGATTCCTATTTAGCCAAGTTTTGTCGGCAAATAATGGTGAGATGTTAGGTTTTACAATACATCCAATACCATTTTGTGGATTTTTTTCACTTTTTCTGGAATAGTCACCTCATTTGGTCAACCACTGCGATGTTCGTCTTCGCAACTCATACGGCCTAGTTTAAACTCTGCCACCCAATACTTCACTGTTGACAACGAAGGTGCAGACTCCCCCAAAGTAGAGTCTAGCTTGGCTTTGATATTGGTTACACTAAGTCCTTTCCAATGAAAGTATTAAATCACATACATCCATATTTACAAATTCGCTGAATGCGTTCACTATTGATGGCTGTCAATCAAGTAATAAACAACGTAGCGTCTTCAAACTTTAGACTTGATTTTTCTAAGGCTTGTACTGTCTAACACAGTCATTATATTTTAACACGGTTAATTCTGGGACTGCCCTCATACTTTTTCTATAATATTTCTTTAGAGTAGTCTCTATTTTTTATTGTTCTAGTTTCATAAAATGGGTAATTTTTGTTTTAAGCTTTTTCATTTTTTTTTAATGGAGACTTTCTAAATAAACGATTCAGTTTTAATATTAATTCCTAAATTTTAGTTGTAAACCACGTTTGCACGACCACGACAAATTATCAGATCAGCAAGAAAGTAATTTCGATTTTGTAGTGTCAACTAAAACTCATTACAAACAACAATCTTTAATCAGTTATATATTTTTACAGTTTTGTTCAATGACCTTTTGCCATCTCTCTTGCGCTCTTAGAAATTTTGGCCCTTGGCAGCAAACAACTGAACCATGTGCGATTTAAAGTCATTATCATTTGTAAAAGTCTTACCATTCAAAGAGTTTTGCGAATTTCGAATCAAAGGGTAATCAGATTGTGTTAGATCAAGGCTGTATGGTGAATGTGACATCACTTCCCAACCAAGCTTCAATAATTTACCACGAGTTACTAAATATGAGTGAGGCTTTGTATGATGGAACACAATTTCTTTGTGATTTGCCAATTCTGATCGTTTAATCTTTGATTACTTCACTCAGTTTCATTAATTGTTTAGAGTAAATATCTGAATAGACCGTCCGGCGCTTTGTGAGCAACTCAAAATACACAACTTCTTTGTAGCCCCACCAAATACAGCATGACTTTTTTTGGATGTAATTCAGCTTTAACTGTGGTTTGTGTTGGTTCATCAGGTTGGACCATGATTGTTTTCAAGTGGTATTACTGTAAATGACCCATCTTTCATTTCACCAGTGATGATTTGTTTAAATTTGTTGTGTAAGTGAATCTCTTTCAACCCAAATGTGGAGCATTTTAGTAATTCCAAGACATTTTAAGTGATTTTCAATTGTTGTGTGCGATACATTTGACTTCTCTGCAATCTCTCGAACAGTTATATGACAATTGTCAATTATGTCTGATTTGATCGTCATCATTTTCAGTAGGTCGGCCAGAATATTGGTCAAATACGTACATTCCGTTATGTAATCTACACCATACACTTCACATATCTCTTTGTGAGCTTCAGCAGCTTTCTGTTCTTTACGGGAATAAAAAAGTAAAATATGCCAAAAATGTTCGTTTGTGTACTCCTTGTTCTAGTTGACCCTAAACAAACGACCACAAACAAAATTACATACTGATTGGTTCTAAAGGAACCTAAATATGTTCTTCAAAACAATTAAAACGCTTTCTATGTATGGCAATCAAAAGTACTGTTTTGCCGACCCAATATTACATTTTTTTAAATTAAATTACATAAGATAAAATAATACAAAAAGGCATCCTAAAAAATATTTCGTTTTTCGGGGAACTACCCTTTTGCGGCAAAATAAATATAATTTTATCATGTTGCTAAATACATTGCCTTGCACTATAGGCTACAGTTAAGTGAATAATAAATTAGCATATTTAATAACAGGCCTCGCGATCTCGAAGAACGCCAGTGGATTTGGTTTCTACCTGAAATTAACACATGCTGATTTCTTTGCGAACGGGCAGAAACGTAAAGAATTAGATATAAGTAGATGTATATGCGTGTCTATAATTATTTTTCGTTTGATTTTAGGCGCCACTCACAAGTTATGATTTAAAGCTGACCTTGAATATATATTCTGGGCACAAAATTGTTCTCTTTGCTTTGCGACGAAAAGTATAATATAACTGCTTATTTAGGTTTATTATCATCGTAAATAAGAATAAGATCTTTAGATTGTACCCAAATTAAGCACATATAGAATGCATTGCATGCAGTGGCGTAGCTAAAGCCCTGCTATCCTTTTAAATACCCACATGGGAACAAGCAACACCAATCCTAGAAAATAACTTCAGTTACAGGTTATAAGAAATAAGGATATTAAAAATGTTTAGTACTTAATGAAGCGAATGAAAACGGTATGAAAATACTTAACTTCTAAATATGCTTTTTTATATTTTAAATATCATACAAATAATTGTATTAATTAAGGTTGTTAATTTTTTTGACGGCACTACAAATGAATATTTCTCGGTTTTATTTCTGCCTTTAAATAGGGAAACTGGCCCCATCTGTCAGCAAGGGAAGCAATTTGGCCCGGGTCCCTTCTCTTTTCCGGCCCTTCGTATTTCTCTTATTGTGGTGATTCCCAAAATTGCCGCAAGGGGTGTTTGACGAAAAATTTACTGATCGATTGCTGGCTTTGTGAAACCGAATTATTTTTTTTATCTATTGAGATTTGTTGTTTAGAACATGTTCATCTAGAGGGCATAACGCATCAGTATTTTCTTTTTCTTTTAATTTATCTTGCTTTTTTTCCATTAGTATTCATAACAAAAGATTAAAAGATATCTTATAACCCCGTAGTTCATGTAATATTTTAAGGAACTTCTAACTGCCATTAGCATAAATTTTTATTATTCCTTTTTATATCATTTAAATTTGCCCCCTTTTCTCCTCGTCCTTTATCAAAAAATACGTGCGAACATAAAAAGATTCTATTTCTTTCCCCATCAATAATTCTCTTTAAAAAAGGAAACCTATTCGAATAAACATTTTCAAACAGGTGATATATTTCCAAGACAATGATTTTTTTGTTATTTTTGTATTTAAAGAAGATTAATATTTAATTTTTATTTTATCATAGTTTTTTTTAGAAACGGACATGAAAGTTATTAATGAGAATCTCACTGAGACCTTTGTAACATGTCCCGTACAATATTTTTTCGGCTGCCGCAAATCCTCTGTAGAAAAATCCTGTTGCAATTTTTATTATTTAGGTGATGGTATATATATATATATATATATATATATATATATATATATATATATATATATATATATATATATATATATATGTTATTGCGTAGTGTTTCACGGATGGGAACATGTGATTCAGTATTAATCCGGAAATACATCCGTTCGTTCGTTTGGTTTCCTGTAGAAGTTTGCAGACATTTCACCAAAATCTCATTTGGCATCTTCTATGCTTGGTGGTTGTAGATCAACTCAACAATTAATCTACAACCTCAAGACTGAATCATATATATATATATATATATATATATATATATATATATATATATATATATATATATATATATATATATATATATATATAATATTTCGATATCAATAATTAATTATATATTAAAAAATAAACATACACTACTAAACTAATAACTTTTTATTCAACAAATGAAAATACAAAATGAAATAAATTTCTTCTATGATAAATAAAAAATACAAAAATATGGAAAGAATATTGTTTCCACAAAAAATAATTAAGTCTGTACAAATTAAAGAAGCAAAGTTCAATATTTTGTTGAAAACCCCTTTGCCTTAATGACTTCCCTACTTGGTATTGAATCGACAAGATTTTGACATACATCAAATGGGGTCTTCCGCCATTCATCTTGTAAAACTTCCCGTAGATGATTTCCATTATGAATTATTATTTCCCTAATTTTTCGCTCCAAGTGTTCCGAAAAGTGCTCAATCGGATTTAGGTCCGGCTATTGAGAAGGCCACTCCAGTAAATCGGCGTTTTTCTCTAAAAATCAATTTTTTAATAAACGGGATTAATGTTTGGGGTCATTATCTTGTTGATATCTCCATAAAAACGGCATTTCTTTTTCGGCATAGGGCAACATAGTATTCTGTAATATGTCTCGGTACATAAATCGATCCATTTTCCCAGTTATTTTCACCATCAGGCCCGTCAGACCTAGAAAAGCATCCCAGACCATAATACTGCCACCTCCATGCTTCACAATAGGTTTTTGATACTTGAATTCAATTTTTTTTTCCTAATAAACTACCTTCCGTCTGAACCAAATACTTTAAATTTACTTTCGTCACTCCAAAGCACTGTGCTCCAGTTTTGAGGTGTCCAATTTAAATGCCTCTGAGCTGAATTCTAGCCTTTCGATTTTTTCTTGGAGAGTAAAGGTTTATTGACAGCAACTCTTCCAAACAACCCAACTCCACAAAGACGTCTTCTCACAGTACGAGCCATTATGTCTGTGTTGAAATGTTCGCGAATTGCTGCACTAATTTGGATGGATGACTTATGCGGATCAGTTATAGAAATTATTTTATTGCTTTTCAACTAGGGGGTAGTTTTTCTAGGACGAGCTGACTTTGGCAGATTATTAACCTTCCCCAGTAACCGAAACTTCGGTAGAATTTTCAAAGCAACACCCTCACTTAAACCTAAATCTTTTGCTATATGCATTGCTTCACACCTTGTCTTTTTAACTCTACTAACTCTACAGCTCTAAGTCGCAATTCTTTCGACAAATACTTATTTGCGCCCTTTCTTAATACGGTGTTGATGACAACAGTGACACAACAATACTAATCCAATGATTTTAAGTTTTAAAAACGCACAGAAGAAATAATGTTTCCATTCTAAGACATAAACAAAAAAGGCAGATAAGAGAGGAATGTGTATAGCCCAAAATGTATACCTGCGATTATATATATATATATATATATATATATATATATATATATATATATATATATATATATATATATATATATATATATATATATATGTCTGCCTAACTCATATAAAAAGTTTATTAAAAAAGAAATGCAGAAACTATAATTAATATAAATAAGTTCACGAAATGTATATGTATACTACAATATCTTGTTTAATTTCAAAATCATATATTCTATTTTGAAAATTCAAGTGTCCCCATCTATCAGCTAAAGTCCGCAATTCCTTATATCCTATCCATTTGCATTTACTTTATCCCATTGTTACATCATTCGGAAAATGCCCGCCAGCGCTGAAACGTCCCTGCCTCTTTTCTAATCAATAATTCTCTTTGATAGAACGGACCAGTCCGTAATAACATGCATTTTTTATTGAATTCTAAATTGGGTCGTTGTTCGGAAAAGCCTTTCAGGGAATTCCTGCATCCGAGCTGTTCGCCCTGCTAATTTCGATCTGCTACTGTAATACAGTCAGCATTTACTTAAAGTAAAATTGTTTTTTAGATTCATTAAATTAAAATATAAATGAAAACTCTACTTAATGATTATTTGATTAAAGGATATGAAGTCCCTGAATTGGTTGGATTTAATAATAAAAATATAACATTATTTTAATCATCAAATTTAAATCGCCCAAAAATATTTTAAAACAAAACACGACTGTTCAGATATTTCACCAGACATTTTGCTTTTAATTGATAGTCTAAAACAAGAGAAAATTTGCAATTATTTTTTTATTCAAAAACAAATAAAACTAATGTACCCTAAATAGTCCTTAAATAAATATATTTTTCAAGGAAGGGTCCTTTGAAAATTGGACTCGTGTGCAAAAATAGAAAAAAGTAAAGTAAAAACACAAAGACTTATTCAGATTTTTGAAAAGAAAATTCTAGAAGCTAAGAAATTTTTTGTGACACTTCAGTTATTGTATACAATGTACAATATTTGTTAATTTTAACGTATAACTAGGTTTATCTGCTTCAAATAAAAAGGTAAACAATATTAACATAAATGAAGTATACTTTTCTATTTCAAGAGAAATGTAAAATAATCCTTTTGTATTCTGAACAGGTGCTTTGTGACTTAACTTTCTGTCCTCTCTGACTGGAGCGTTGTAGTAAATCAGCAACTTGTATATTCGATGTTTTGATTCTTAGTACACACCCAGACTCATCGTTCCTCGTCAGTGTTGCGGGGCTTTATCGCGACTATTCGACCAGCCCCACAACATTGGACACTCTTCAGTCAACATTCAAACCCCTTAGGGCAGTAACGCTTTTTTACTTTCAATATTTTAATGTCTTGTTATGTGGTCCACCGAATTGACATTAACATTGATTGAAAACTTCCACATAAATTCTTGCTAGTAAGATGTTTGTTTAAGTGACTACAAGAGTAGAAACAAACGAGCTGTTGTCCTGAGCAAGTAGGTAAAAAATATAAAATTTCAGTGGCTGGAATGGAAAAAAGTTCACACTCAGAACTCAAAAAGCGGAACGCTTGCAGCCACGAGCTTTGAAACAAATTGTTCCTAGCAGTGTGGATACTGAACTTAGTATCGGGGCAACTAAAAATTGTTGCAGGATGTTATATCACAACCGTTTTGAGCAGAACTTCAACAATAGCGAGCAGCAGAGTCTCGGTGTACACTAATAAGTAGAAATTTCTGCACTTAAACTTGGGTCTTGAGCTTAGCGCACACAACGCCTATGTCACAGCTGGATTGCCTGCTTGATTTCACCGTTGTATTCCAAAGAGGCTGTATTGCTGGACTTTGTGATGGGTCTTCTGGGTTACTGGCTTTACAGGTATGCAGGATGCATACGTGTAAAGCCTAGGAGGGCTGGACTTGTAGATGGTTCCGATGTGTGCAGAGTGACAAGTCGGAAAGTAAAACTCAATTGCAATATAAACAATTATAAATAAGACGGTATTCCTTGTTAGAGGCCTTCGTAACTAATCGGTTATCGGCAGCTCATGCCCACGTGAAAAGACGTGATTTTCTTACTGGTTACTGCTGAGATCCAATAGAGAAACGAGCAGGACAAATACAACATACAACACACACTCAACGGAGTCTGCATTGACGTCATTTTCTATCAGTGGAGTAAATACGGTGGCCATCGCAGCCCCATCACGCATTCTGGCAGCGAAACGGGCGTCATGTGAACTAAGCATTAGTTCATTTTAATTAAAACAAAAAAGAATACAATTTTGCCTTCTGAAACGGACAGATCACCACCTTATATAAAACTGATTCAAATTAAATTTCATATATTTCTATTTAGGAAAATACAGTGTGAACAGTCATCATATGGATTTTTTTATTAATAGCTTTATTCGAAATTTAACTTCGGCATCAATTTCTGCTTCGATCGAGATGAAAATTAGCCAAAAAATAGTAGTCACGTGATTATCTGTCAAATTTCAATTTTTTCCAACAAAAAATAATTCAAAAGTGGAGTTATATCTCAAAATATCGAAAAAAGTTATTGGAAAAAGTTTTTCTAAATGTAAATTTTAGCCCATATGCCAAATTTCAGCTATATAAATTAATTTAGATTTTTTGCCCATTTTTGTAAAATGCACCACTGTTGCAAAATAAGACTCAACGCAACCTACATAAAACTTCTTAGTTTTGACAATGTTTTAAATGTGTTTTTCTACAAAATCCAAATAGGGCTATTAAAATTTGGTCACATGTGATGCAAAGTTTATTTGTTTTTGACCCTGTATAAGGTAACTTCATAAAATAACGTGTTTAAACGTAATACACATTATAATTAAGACAAACAAGTACACAGTGTTATCAGTAAAGTCTGCATTAGGTGGAAAATAAACTTTAAATGCGTTTAATTTTTATATTATGATTTTTTTATTAGAAAATTTGAGTCTTTTCAATTAAACCATTTTCTTAATATTAATGTGTATTACTTTTAAACACAAACTACGTTTTCAAAAACAATTATTTTATGAAGTTACAAATAAACTTTGCATCACATGTGACCAAATTTTAATAGCCCTATTTGGATTTTATAGAAAACACACATTTAATATGGCGCTACTTTAAACAAAATATGTCTGGGATGAAGCATTGTCAAAACCAAGAAGTTTTACGTAGGTTGCGTTGAGTCTTATATTGCAACAATGGTGCAATTTACAAAAAATCTAAACTATCGTATATAGCTGAAATTTTGCATATGAGCTAAAAGGTGCATTTAGAAAAAAAAATTTAATAACTTTTTTCGATATTTTGAGATATAATCACTCCTTTGATTTTTTTGTGAAAAAAATTAAAATTTGACGGATAATACTAATCACGTAACTACTATTTTTTTCGTTAATTTCCATCTGGATCGAAGCAGAAATTATTGCCAAAGTCAAATTTTAACTAAAGCTATTAATTTTAAAAAATTCCCATATGATGCAGACTTTCCTGGTCACACTATATAATATTTAAATAATTTTTATTAAAAATCTATTTAACGCACAAATTTTCTAGGGCCCTTTTTAGACAATAATTTCCTATACTTTGTTTAGATACGAAGTATTTGTTTCAGTTATATATTGCAATGACCGATTTCAAAGTTTAATATAATTATTGCTTTTAGCATGTAAAATTATACGTTTTTAAGACCCATTACGCCTTTGTATATCTACAAAATCTTTAAACTCCTTATTTTATTGCATTATCAAGTTTTTTACGGATTACACATCAATGTATAATTATTTTGATAATATGCTGGCAAAAGATAATACTAATACGTTATTAAATAATAACAATAATATTCAGTATAATTTCTATTTAGTTAAGCTAAATGGTTATGCCTTTATGTTTGTATTTTCAACATATTTCTCATATCACCTAAATACTCTGTTTACGTACGTTTAAAAACGTCCTAAAATCCGTGCAAAACGAAAACACAATTAAACGCTCGAGATTTAACGAGGGGGAGAACTTGTTGCAATTTCCCTGGATGCGCTGTACCCAGTAGTAAGCGGTAAATCGCAGAATCAATCCGTCAAATAGCGACATAACAAACGGCGGGGCATTTCGCCCTCTCTATCTAACTAGTAACAACCTACTATCGGAACTGTCCTTACTCCAGCAATTCCATCATCCGCTATTTAATCGCGCTTACCGACCGGCCCCGTCTTCCGACGCCGCGTAATTATTTCCCTGATATATATCATCGGTAATAAATTATTTTTGCGAAAAACGTGGTCAATTCTCGTGCCCGTGTCGTGTCTTTCGGAGGAATAAGCTCGCGAAATCACCACGTGTTCTCTGTCTGTTTTCATTCAATCCGAACAACAAAGGACGGGCTCAGCCATTCATATTGATTTTCCGTGATAAACTGGCACATAAAAAACTTGTTGATCTGCTTACTGGCGCGCACTTTTTCTTTGTTTTCTTTTCCTTTCTTAAACTAATTTCAGTTAAAACGATGGATTTCCCGGACGAACCGCTTAATTTGACAGTGAAAAAAATGCCCATCGCTATCGTCGCGCCGTTTTCCCGGTCCGAGCCTCCTACAAATCCAGACAAATTAGCAGACAATAATAATGAAACGACAGCAAACGACCTAAATCTAAATAATAAGTGCATTATTAATAACGACCTAAATGACATTCCTCAAGATCTTTCTGTGAAAAATAATAATAATCCAGATCAGTGCTTGGACCTAACTAAAAATACCAACCTAAACAAAAACATAAACCCTAGTGAACAATTGCGAAATTACCTATTAAAAGGAGAGGAGACTATAAATTCATACAACAGAAATACATACAGCCCGTCCAACAAGGAGGTTAACGAATCGATTAAAAAAGAGAAGGACTCTCCGGACATTTATTCCTTTATGAATTCGTTAGATAATAAATTCCTGACTGCATGGTATATGAATTCTTTAATGAATCAGCAACAACAACCGAATCCATATTTAAATCTTCCTACGCGTCCAAATTCAGTTTCACCATTCGAAACGAAGTGTAATAGTCCTTCTTCAAATCGAATTTTGAACAATTTATTAGAAAAAAAACCGTACGCCACTTATAAATTCCCCACTGGTTTCGATGCGCTTATCAAAAATGAAATGCAAGGCGAAACGGTGGAAACTCCAACTCCCGGGTAAGATTTCAATTCTATGGTAATGTAGTATTGAGAGTTGCATAATGTATAGCTTGTTTTTATTTTCTTATTATTTCTTTTTTGTATGCTTTGTATGGTTTGATATTTAATATGATTCTTTTACTGCTATTATTGTTAGTTAATCTGGAATTTTTGAATAACTTATTTACCGCTAAATATTATTAGTTTTGCTCATGTGGCAACTTAGTCTTAAACCTCGTCGCACTGTCATAATTTCATGTCACAGTTTCTGTCGTGAGAACCACTATCACGGAAACTATCAGCGTACAAACATTTCAACATCGTATTGTTTCCCCTGATGATAATTATCGTGATATCACGTGTGATTTTTCCTAATACAAAGTGATGCAATAAAACAGTCAAGTGTCTTCATTGTGATCTATGTAGTTAAACAATGAATGGGATTCCTAAAGTTGTCAACCAAATGTAAGCGTATTTAGTGTAATGGTTTCAATGCATAAAATAGAGCGTATGTTTGTGACAGAATATTAGATATTATGATACGTTTTAATAAATTGATTTCCTTAAGTGAGTTAAAGATTTTATGTTCGTTTTTTGCTAATACCCAAAATATTAACTAAATCACAGAATCTAATAACGGGCAAACGTTTTGTTTAAACTATTTTGTACCGGTAAAGCCAAGAATTTTTTACGTTACTGGTTAAATAATGAAATGTGATAACTCATCTGAAAAGTGATAATTACTCAAAAGAATATACCTTATCTATTTAAAGCCCACGCTTTCTTCAAATTCTGATAATTGACTGTGATGTATGGAAAAATTAATTCGTTTGTGATTTTTTTCAAAATTTTAGAAGAGCATTCTTGTCATATGTATAAAAAATTAAAATACCTTTGAAATGAGATGTCACCTTACCAACCCCTGGATACCTTAATTTAAAAAGTACTTTAATTCTATACCCAAAGCTGACTAAATTGTACTTTTTTGACCGCTTTCAATCTGCAGTTGTGCTCCTAGTGCAATTGTATGTTAGTGCTCGCTAGATACTTAATACGATTTCCAAGTGGGAAAAATTTCTTACAGAATTTTAGCCGATATAAAACATATTGGACAAAACGTTCACCCGCTCTTTGATTTTTTTTATTAAAATATATAATAAAATGGAGTAAGAGTAGTGTAACTTACCTTTAAGTGATTTTAAAACCTAAATAAAGTAGTTACGTTTGATATTTGATTACATAATTAATTTTAAGTAAAGCACGGGTTACTAATGTTGGTTAATTTCATTTGTCGTAATGTTTTTCCTATAGTTACGTTTTACTATTGTAGTGTGAAGTATTTATAACATCTATGGTCCTCTTTGTTCTTGTAAATTGGTGTGTAGTAACTCTTCTTCATATTGAAATTTTCTTTACTTGTGAATTATGTTCCTTGTACTAATAATGTTTATACCAACGGAAATAACGTGCAAGATTGAAAAGTATATATATATATATATATATATATATATATATATATATATATATATATATATATATATATATATATGAGAAACCAATTTAAAAACTTGGTTGACATGCTTTGTTCTAGTTAGGAATCAAAAGTACTACTTTAGATTGCAATAAACTACCAGAAAAAGCTTGTATATTTACCTACTTACTCTGTATTAACGAAAATCAATGAATTCGGAACCGGTCTGCAGATGGCGGTACACTTCCAAAGGTTTCCATCTTTTTCTGGTAGCTTATTGCAATCTAAAGTAATGCGTTTGCATTCCTCACCAGAACAAACACGCCAGTCCTTATAACATAGGGCTTTTACAGTTGATTATATATATATATATATATATATATATATATATATATATATATATATATATATATATATATATATATATATATATATATATATATTATATATAAAATCAACTGTAAAAGCCCTATAACATAGGGCATGGGGCATTATTTCCCAACGTTACACGCCTGTTGCCCATTTACTATTTGTTTAAAAATGTTTAAAAAAATATCAAAACTATCAGAAAAGTACAAGCTTTCGAATGGTTCGTGGCAAAATTACTTCATTAAGTCAGATTGTCCAGAAAATTGAAAATTTCAAAAAACCGAAAATAAATGGTGAAAAAGTTATTAGTTAAATCCATTTGAAGTTCGCATTTTTCTACTCGCTATTTGTGCGTAAAATTAAACACTTGGGGTTTTTTGACGTAGCAGAGTGCAAATATATAACGAGAATTTTGATTTTTCAATATCCAAGATGGCGGATTTAAAATGGTGGACAATAATTTTATTAAAAGCTAATAATTTGCTCTGAAAATACTTGCCCGGGGAGTTTTGTGGTCACTAAGCACAAATCTGTAATGAAAATATCAATTTTTCAATATCCAAGTTGGCGGATTCAATATGGCGGAGCTTAATTTATTTAAAAGCTAATATTTTGCTCTGAAAATACTTACTCGGAAGGTTTTGGGGTCATTGGGCACGAATCTATAATGAAAATTTCAATTTTTCAATATTCAAGATGGCGGATTCAAAATGTCGAACCTTAATCCTTTTAAAAGCTAAGTATTTACTCTGAAAATACTTATTTGGAGGTTTTTGGGGTTGCCAGGAGGTTGTTAAAAGAATTTAACATCTCATTTCTTGTTTTTTTCATTCTTTTTATCTTTGTTATTTTTTCTTTAGTGTTTTTGTGATCTTTATTTTTTTTGTATTTTATTTTCAGCAGTCATTCTCACAGTGCATTTAAACAAATTACGGTAAATGCCAATCAGTTAACAAAAACACGCCTAAAAGCTGAAGTAAAACAATTAAATCAATAATTGCTTGGTTATTAATCTTAAAAATTTTGCGATCCTGATATCACCTTGAAAAATTTAAATTCTCGTTAGATTTGTGCTCAGTGATCCCAAAAACCCCCGAGTAAGTATTTTCAATGCAAAATATTAGCTTTTCAAAAAATTAAAATACGCCATTTTGTATCCGTCATCTTGGATATTGAAAAATTGAAATTCTTATTACAGATTCATGCTCAGCGAATTCAAAACCCACCGAGTAAGTATTTCCAAAGCAAAATATTAACTTCAAAAAATTATGGCTCACCATTTTGATTCCGCTATCTTGGATACTGGAAAATTAAAATTCTCATTACATATTCGCAGAATAATAAGTTTTTCACCATTTATTTTCGAAATTTTCTGGATAATCTGATTTAATGAACTAATTTTTCCACATATCATTCGAAAGCTTGTATTTTTCTGATTATTTTGAAATATCTTTTTAAATTACCTAATCAAATAGAAAATGGGCAGCAGGGATGTAACGTTAGGAAATAATGCTATATGTATATGTATGTATATATATATATATATATATATATATATATATATATATATATATATATATATATATATATATATATATATATACATATACATATACATATACACCAGCTGCAAGTATATATTTTCTCCATTTACTACTGAGATTAAAAAATATTTATCTGTTACATGTACGTTTAAAAATGTCTATATTAAGCAATAATCTGTTCTTTCAGGTCACAAGACCACAAAAACAACGTTGACGGTAAAAACAACCAAGATAATGAAAAGAAAAAGCCCCACATCAAGAAACCCCTAAATGCCTTTATGTTGTACATGAAGGAGATGCGTGCCAAAGTTGTAGCAGAATGTACATTAAAAGAAAGTGCTGCAATAAACCAAATACTGGGGAGACGGGTAAGGATTCATTTCATTTTATGGCTATGTTGGATGAATATTGTGCGAATGTTTCTTATTTTTCGCAAATATAACTTAAATGATTTTTAGTTAAATTTTGTTTTGAATAAACTTTTCTAAACCTTGATGATCGATTTCAGTGTTTGTTATACGATGATAAAAACTGCTATCATAATAGCAATTTCCTCTATTTAATTCTTCGATCATACCCTACAGATTTAAACAACAATAGATTTGTTTGAAGGCTTTTTTGATGTTTGACAGACATAAACACGTTTACTTATCTTTTCTTTCAGTTTAATTGCTTGTCGTGACTCTTTTCAGTGTTTTTAAGTGTTAAAAATTACTATAAATGCGAAGTTTACAATTAATATTAACAAAAAGAGGATTTAAAAACTTATTTTTATTGGTAAATATTTACATATTAAAAAATAACAATAATAATAATTTAGGCAACCATATATTCATACTTTAATGTTTTCAGAATTGACATACCGATAATATATGATACTCGTTTAAATAGTGCAATTAGAAAAGGATAGCATAAAATCGGTATGTGCGTACCAAGAAATTAAATATTTACTAAATATAAATAAAAATATTATTACGTTATTCAGCGTTCAAACGACCGGGCCCTAGTACTAACGTTATGCTAATTACACAGGGGTATGTTCGAAGATTTAATTGTTTGCACATCAATAGGCTTCATGGAACCAGTTGCATACAAATTTCATACAAATGAGGATTTATTTAAAATATAATTATATACTGTTTCCTTTTGGGAGAATATTGCTGCCAAATAAACATTTATTTTTCAACGAGAAGAAACACAAAGCTGGTTTAAACTAGCGAATTCTATCAGTGAACAATCACTTTATGAATTGTAAGATTATGTACATACTTGCCCATTTTAGCTTGTAACATTTTCTTTTGGTAGTCATATGCTAAAAAATATACATTTCAATAAAAATTTGGTAGGGAAATAAAAATTTTTACCTTTACAAAAACAAAAAATAGGTTGCGAAAAGTTTTATTCAGATTAACCAAAATCAAATTGAAATATTGGTAATTTTATTGAAACATGTACATTTATTGAAATGTACTGAGGCTTTTTTAAAACTTTTTGTTGATTGTAGAAACAAATAAATCATATCATACCTAATACGAGGGTAACCGTTTATATTTCAGAAATAAACAAACGAAATTATTTTTGATAAAAATGGTTTTTGACCGCAACAACCCCCCTCTTCTGAAAATCGTTGTAGACGAAGTTTGTTCTTCAAGTTCGGAAACAAAAAAAATCATTGGGTGTCAAATCAAGGCTGTACGTCGGATGACCCATTAAGTGCACGTTTTGAGTGTCCAAAAAGTCACTTGGTTGACTCTATGTGTGAGAGCTTACATTGTCATGATGAAGAATGATCCATCGTATCCGGATAGTTTTTCTCGATTCACCAAAAACTTTCGACTAACAAATGGTTATGTATCATTCAGTGTTGACCATTCTACGATTTATTCTAAGCACGGTTACCATATGGCCAGTTTTTCTGAAACAACAGGCGACCATTTGTTTCTAAGTGCTTTGTATGCGAGCAATTTTGATGGTTTTGGCTGGTTATGGAAGACTCGTATAGTCGACTGTTGTTTACTTTCAGGGTCATACTACAAATCGAAGACTCGTCACTTATGATCGTATAAATATATTTTGAAGTAACACGAACATATTTTTTCAGTATTTTTGCACCAATCGACATGAGCCTTTTTTAGGCGACAGTCAAATTATGTCGAACATAGGTTCTTAACAGCCAAATGTCAACGCAAGGTATTATATACGCTGGCGTAACTAATGTCCAGGGTACCTATTCTCGTTCTTGAGAGAACGATCATCTTGATGGAACGTGGGCGTGGTTCTCACGAAAAAGTACGAAAATGTATTCAGAATACGGTTTTTTACTTTTTCGTGAGAACCACGACCACTTTCCATCAAGATGATCGTTCTCTAGAGAACGAGAAAAGCTACCCAGAATACGGTTTCATACTTTTTCGTGAGAACCACGCCCACTTTCCATCAAGTGATCGTTCTCTCAAGAACGAGAATAGATACCCAGGACTGCCCCAATCTCACAGTATATCACTTAACGATCTTGTAATATCAGTTCACGAACAGCATTGATGTTTTCTTGCATTAGAACCGATTTTGGACGATCTTCAAGTGACTCGTCTGTGACCGAACGACGTTCACGACAAAATTCACTAAACCAGCGATATACAGTAATTTTTGTAGGTGCTTCAACGCCTGATAAAGAATTTAAGTTTATCGATGTACTCTTGTTCAAATAAAGTACGTCGAAAATGATTGCACACGAAAATGTTTACGAGTTAATTTCATTTGAAATTTTGAAGTTACTATAAACAAGACAAATAGCGTCCATATGTCAAAACATGCTGAGTACATGTACTGCCTAAAATGTCAAACTTTACGAAAAATATGTCAGATAGCACCTAGCAACACCGATGTTGGTAGTTTTCGAAATATAAACGGCTGCCCTCGTAATAAGGATCCATCTAAGTATACAAGATATATCGTTGGCAACTGTTTTACTTCCTTGTTGTTAAATATTGTTAAATCTGAATCATAAATAATGACACTGTTTTCTTAATAGGTGCCATACCTGCATTCCGAATAATTGCTAACATACAAATAAATTAAACATTTAAGCTCTGCCAGGAGATTTGGTGGTTCTTAATTTTTTAAAATACACACATACCGTGTAAATCCTTGTTGTCGTACCTACACTTAGTCTTGCATTAATATAGTTACAAGATAGAAATATTAATATCGCTTCACACATCATCTTTTTGATCATTTTATACGTTTTCCTTTTCTTAATGGTATGAACTGTCACGGTGACAATGACAGTCCAATTTAATATCTTCAATCGTATCGTAAAATATTCCAAGATAACTTCTTAAACGTTAACATCTGTGATTTAGATTTTGAAGTAATTTAGCAAGATTCGTATTTAAACCTTATTTATCATTTCTACTATTTTTATTGATGATATGAGCGTTTATTACGTAACGTTTTGTAAGCCACGTTTCTGCGTTTCCCATGTGGAAATTCAGTGCCCTTTCTGATTTCTGACATTAGTGCCACTGATCTCCTTCAAACTTAGTACAATAGCTGATGACCATAGATACAAGATAACGTTAAAGTGGAAAAGTCTACTTATGAAACATTTTTGAACCGCACATTAAAACTGGTTCAAAATTACGTAAGTCAATAAACCTATACAGTATTTTGCTAAAAGTTAGTAACATATTTTAGAAAAAGATTATATGTCTCCAAATAACTATATTTGAGGAAATTGAATATCTGTGTGTTTAATGTTTTAAAACTCGGCCTCAAATCAGTTTTTAACTTGGTAGAGATAATTTGTTGTTTGTATATAAGAAACAGTGAGTGCGAAAGAAAAATGGATATATTTGTAGTGATCTAGGATCCAAAATTAGTTTTAATATAAATTTTCAGGAAAATCTGAAGGATGAAAATATTGTTACTTTTTTTTTGAGATGGACAATAAAAGTTGTCAGGAAATGATAATTTTTCAGTGTGCAATTGACCTACCTAAAAAAAATCTAAAAGTAGCAAGAAACTAAGGTTCTCTAATATAGATATTGAAAACTAGGCATATCATTTAAAAAGGTTATAAAATATTCGATCATGGTACCGAGTGAACAACTCCTCAATATCGTGAAACTGGTCGGCGTGGGAGGGGGGGAGGATATCATAACATATATCTTGATTTTTATCATAAAATAATGTAACGAATATTTGAGAAGTGTAGTTGGCCACTTTGACATTTTATTTTATCTTTATTCCTTGTCAATGTACCAAGTCTAAAGAAATCAATAAGCCAAACATCTCGTCGGTCCATGAAAGTCATGATCATCATCAGACATGATTATTTGTTATCAAATATCGAAAGCTAGTCTACAGGTATCAAAAATAAGAAAGTTTTAACACTGATTTTGGTTAATCTGAAATAAAATATTAAATCAAAGGTATGAATGTATGTATGTGTAAAGTATGACAAGTAAAAGCTAAAAGTATGGTTGCATAGTGGCACTCATTGAGCCGCGAGGAGCAGGCCAAGTATTACGAGAAGGCGCGACTCGAACGCCAATTGCACATGCAGCTGTACCCGGGCTGGAGCGCAAGGGACAATTACGGTTACGGCACCAAGAAGAAGAAGCGAAAGAAAGAGCGAGCACCGATCGAGTCGGGAGGTAGTTATCTTAAAGATTCGCGCACACTTACTATTAGAGTGCCCATACCGATTCTGATCTATGTGCGCTGAACATTCTACAGCTTATCGATGATTAAGACCAAGTAAAACGTTATACTACCTCAACTAATATGTTATAAAGCTTAATGCTACGAAGAAATACTATTTTTGTACAAAGTTTAAAATATTTCTTAGTTTAATGAAGAGAGAGATCTAAAAAACAAGGATTGATTCAAATTTTATAAATCTTTTCGAAGTAAACTAGCATAGATAAAATATTATCAGTTTTATAAGCACGAACTAATATAGATGGACTTTTTGAACGAAATTTTCTAAATTAAGAATGTTGGCAAAATATTTTAAGGTCGCTACAATTATCATTGTGCCGACCCAAATTGATCTAATAGACATTTCTATCTGTGTGAATTTCTTTTTAGCGTCAAGGGTTAAAAAATTTCTTTACTTATCTTGGTATTAAAAAGTAAGCTTTATAATACATTGGTTGGTTGGTGCTCTTGAAATTACTGTAAAAGGTCATAGTAGTACTGTCGGCCCGCTGCGCTTGTCAGCGCACATGGATCTGCTAGGGACTAACATTGATTGTATTCGATCTAACCCCATCTAACCGACCGACGTGCATACTTGCGTGCTGACGGCAGAATGGGTCGGCTGCAATGCGGCGGGCCAACGATAACATATGGTGGCGATCTTGCGCGCGGCTTCTTGGTGCCTGCCGATGCGATACATTGCTGACTCTGTTCTGTTTAGTGGCACGCGCTGGGCCGCGAGGAGCAGGCCAAGTACTATGAAATGGCACGCCGCGAGAGGCAGCTGCACATGCAGCTTTATCCCGACTGGTCATCACGCGCCAACGCCACTCGCGGCAAGAAGAGGAAGCGTAAGCAAGACCCCCAAGATGGAGGTAGCCACCCTCGCAATTTACTCTACTCTCACTACCTTAATTTCCGCTTCAAATGCCAACAAGATCATCGAATAAGATTCTACATTTCGAGGCATTTGGCTTGACTTTAAAACTTTGAGTTTTTATTTTATCTTGTTTAAAATAGTTTAGTAAGTCACGTGTCTTAACTTTTGTTAATGATTTAACCAAATGTGACATATCCTTTTATCGCATATTCAGCCACATAGATTACTGTTTACATCTAAAGATACTTATTATCATTTTAACTGTCCGAAAGTCACTATATTTTTTATATTAGAAACGTTATCCATACCTATATGCTTTTTTTTTTTAAGTTGACTTATTTGTTATTATTTTTATAATTTATATTAATTTAATAAAACTATATAAGATCATAATTGGCACTTGGGGAATAGTTAAGTAGTAATGGGAGTATTAGTACTTTGCGGGCCGTCCTTTATTCTATTATTATATCTATATATTGCATGTTTGGGGTAATCGGTTGGCCGGCCAAGGACCTATTCTGCAGGGGTCGTAATGCAGACCTTTTTGTTGGACTCATCGTATGCACGTTTGTCGGAGCCTGCATGTCCAAAACCCCAATTGTATTGTAGACAGAGCCTTTTTTCACCAAATTTTAAAAAATTTATTTTTCCCTAGAATTTTATTTATGTCTGGAATTTACTCAAGAGTAATAGAAATTACCAAACGGTAAATTTCAGATATTGATATAAAGTCATGAAGAAATAACTGCTTTAGTTTTCATTTATTCGTTAATTAATTGTTTAAAAAATTAAATTTAAATTAAGAAACAAAATTGTGAATTAATTGAGTATCGCTTTTAAAACTTGTCCGTAGCAAATGTTCTAATCAGAAAACACTCTCATTTTTTATTAGTTTACAAAAATTGCTCTGCTTAATAAATGTACTTATTCCAGCATGCCCTTTATCCCTAGATACCTATCCCTTAGATATTTTATTCATTTTTATTATTAGAACATTTTTTTAAACTTTTAGTTTTTAAGCACCTATATAACATTTTAGTTTTTAAAATAGTTACAGTTTTGGTGACAGATCATATTTTTATTTATTAGTTTTTAGTTCCAAAATGTAAACTTTGATTCGATAAATTTTATTTTTAAAATTTACTTTGTTGCTTTGCTTCACCACCTACAGAATTTAAGTTTACATTTATAGAAATATTGTTAGTTAGATTCAAAGATGTTATATGTCCCACTGAAGACAACTGACGGCAGAAAAATTAATGATAATAAAATTAAATATAATAAACCTATTCTTCTAAGGGTGTCGTTTTGTTCTTTATGGCTACAAGTACAGTTGTTACGAGAAATAAAAGTGACCAATTTATCTTTAAGATTTTTTTTTTTTGTTCGCATACAAACAATATAGCTGATACCTAGAAAAATTGGTGTCAAGTTGGCTTCAGAAGTTTAGATAAGTGGCAAAACGTCTTTGATTAGATGTGAAATATAAAAACATAAATTATATTTGATGTAGGTTTATTAGAGTATTTAAAATATGTTTGCATGTTAGTTTAAATTTTCTAGGGTCTAAAAGCGTTTTAATTGTTTTTTTGTTGAAATAGGTAATAGTATGAAAAAATGCCGAGCGAGATATGGTTTAGATCAACAAGGCCAGTGGTGCAAACCTTGCAGGTTAGTATTTTCGAAAATTTTATATATATTCTTCGTTGTTGTTCGCCAGTAACATAAATTGTTTTTATTTAAAATTTTTCACTAGCTTAAGTTGTGAAATGCACGTTTATGATTATAAAATACCAAAAAGGAAAGAGACAATACAAACATATTAGGCCCTAAATAGAGTATATATTATAAAGTAAATATTGTTTAGCTTGACCTTTACATATCCCTGTAAGAACTTGAAATACTATAATTAAGTTTGTTTATAACAATGTATTTTTGAACAACACAGTAGAAACCCAAACTGATGGAAAAAACTTCTATAAAATAGTGGTTTGCTACTTAGCAGTACACACCAAATACTTTTAGAAAAACAATATAGTTAATATGTTTACAGAAATCCGATATAATATTTTCTGTTATATAGGTCTGTGACAGTTTATTTTACACTTCAATACACCGTTTTCCAACCATACAATATTTACAATTAGAGTTTTCGTACCCGTTTTAATCGCCCCCCCCCCCCCCCTTTAAACGATATTTTAGAAGTCTAATTAACTTTGGTTTCTTTCTCAATACATCATCACGAATTCAATATCTCTTTACCAGCAGTAAAATTATCTCCCTTTTTTTTAACAGGGTACTTCCCTAAAGGGGGTATGCTACCAAGGTAGAGGAGGATCGCTTCGTTAATAAATCTTTAGCTGTTATCATTTCTCTTTCCTTTTTAGTATTTTATTAAAATATTGTAGTAGCAGTAAAGCAGTAGTGTCACTTTTTTTCTTTTAAAACACCAAGGCATGATATTAAAGCCCAATCTCGCATTTCGTCCGAAAAGTGTGGAATTATTATTTTTAATTTATTTTTAAACATTGCATGGATTTACAAACCTCTGACCTTCATTGTATAATATTAATGTTTTTATCAGTAATGTTAAAAGTACTTAAAGTTCTCTGGACTACCAAATATTATTCATAAAGGCATAGTATTTCCATATAAATAAATAATATTCGAAAATTATTTTTAGCCATAAATAAATGTTATTTGACAGGCAGTTCTGTCTGCTTTTTTATACCAATTTTCTAGTCCAAGAGAAAGTCAGAGAGTAAACTCATGCAATCAATTGGTGTTTCTTATCTATGTGGAAAGACTTGTTATTTTATAATTTTTGTATACAGAGTGTTTAAAAAGTTGTAAAAACGTTTTTCGTGGACTCTGCACTCTGGAACAAACCCAGATTACATTAGGAAATAAACTAATTTCTTGAGATACTTCACATATAATAAAAATGCTAACAATTTATTGCATTTATGATCATTTTGAGCTATTGGAATTTTAGGAAAAAATTTGAATCATGTTTGTACGAGCTAATTTTTTTGTATTTGATAAAATTTTACAGTTACAATAGTAATAAGTGATGTTATAAAATTCAATACATTGCTTTATTTAAAAAAAAACTAATTAGAGGAACCAATCATTTAATTTTACTTTTTTCTAATGTTAAATCATACATTAGTACAAACAATAAATAGCAGTTAACTTTTCCAACACAAAATTTTACTATACTACTGTATCTCGAGAAAGAAGCGTTTCCTATTTTCGCATGTTTTAAATTGATTTAAAAAAAAAAGTGTAGATTTTGACACCAAACAACTTTTTTAAACACAATATATTTTTGTTGGTGAAAGGCACTAGAGAGGTATCATCTGCAATCTTTCATTTTAATTTTCAAAAAAAAAATCAGAAAATGTGTCTTCCCACACAGAAATAGTACCCAAAAGCAAACTTAGATATTGTGCACCATACACTGCCGTTGAGTAGCCAAACAATTGTTAACTCAGTGCAAGGGGCCAAGAAGTTATTGACAATTAAATTTTTAATGATGTCTTAGACACATTTTCTGATGTTATTCTGCACTTTATCTATGTATCTATTTACTTTTTTGTTTGTTTTATCTTTATATGTGTCTGTTGTTATTATTATTATACCTTAGTGTCGCTTCAAGTTGCGATAGTTGATAAATATTATATATTTTTTATCTGCATCTTTTTGAGTGTATGTATGTTCTGTCTGAGCCCCCTTGTACATTTAACGATTGTTTAGTCCCGAAAATAGCTCGCACGGAGGCAACACCTCAGCCATCCACGGAAGCCTTCTTCACGCCAGTGGAGCTGCTACCACCCAGTCGCCTCAAGAACCGACATACGTCAATCTATAGCGAAACGTTGGTTAGTCAACAGCAGTGTTGGTGTTTGATGTTTAGATCGTTTTTATTTTGGTTTATTAGAAATTTTATTTTAATCGTTTTTTACTTAACCCTTCTGTTATTTTTGTTCTTAGAGTAATTTTGACATTATTCGATACAGTTGTTGTCATAAAAGACTCCAAGATATATATCATGATATAAGCTGTGTCTAAATTCAAATATGTTGTTAATCATTTGTTGTAAATCTCGTAGAGGCAAGTGGTTAAATATTTAAACTGACACGTGTCCGTCACAAATTGCTAGGGATTAAAAAATTGCCACATTAGGACCATCTTTCTTATATGATCACTTTTGCCATTTCCAAACATTGACAAATGATCTGAAATTTTTAAAACCTAGTCACATGATCTAGACTCTCACAAATGATAAAAATTAATTCACCATGTATTTTGAATATCAAAGATTAAGCTGTTATTTCCTCATGAATTTAATTTTATGAAATTATACTCAAGACTAAAACAAACATATTATAAATAGACTTATGTCGGTCTACTGGTTAAAAGGTAAATTCAGTGACATCATAAGTTTGAAGTATAATCAATTAAAAACTTTATCATATCAACTTGTGACTTTCTTTCTGCAATTTTTTCTTGTATGATAAAGTTTATAATTTCCGGTAAAATTAATGATAAACCCTATATTGTTGAACTAGTGTAACAGTGTTAATATAGTCACACTGAAAAAAAAATCGTTTGTATTAGTACCAAATCGACAAAATTTATAAAAATTGTTTATTTTCTCTAGGTATTTATCCTTAATTTTCCTATATGTACGTTTGTTTGTCGATATATCTAATAAAAATTATAACAATATCATAAGGAAAACAAAACTGGCCAACTAGAAGGTCTCGCTTCCATGGCAACTAGATCAGATCTAAGTCTTAAACCGTCTTAGTGAATCTGGGTGCAAATGTTTCAGTGATCTTGTCTTTAAATTTTATCATCTAAATTTAAAACCGACGCTTTTTTTTTACAAAAAACAGCTCGACTTGTTAATATCTTTAAACTTTAGATATAAGCTATTTAAGAGCTTTTGTAATTATTGTTTTGCCAATCCTGTTATTGTTTAGTATATATATTTTTGTGTTAAATTGTCCATCCTTTATTACCAAAATAGATGAGTAAACAAGAATCATACCAATTTTATGATAAAAACTGTACAATATATGCTTTATTGGCCCTAATGATTTTTTTTACATTAATTTGTACAGCATGGATCCAACCTACATTTTTATAAAACACTTTTACACCTGGAAACTTCAACACGCAGTTTCTGTGAACCGAACAGTGCATGCTGACATTATTTAACCACCAGCATGGATTTATTATTTATTTTTAGTGTAATTTGAAATTCTATGTCCCTATCACTAATATAATTTAATGGTTTTTACAGACGTAAAAAGAAATGTATACGATACATGGAATCAGGGGACAGCAACGACGGTAATCAATCAGATGACAATCTAGGAAGCTGCGGTAGTATGGGAGATGCAAATACACCTCCGGATGACGACACCGAAAGTCTCAATCAATCTATGTCCAGTCCAGGAGGACTCTCGGCACTCAGTAGCCTTACCAGTCCGGGAGGCATGGTGCTTCCTAGCCCCTCCACTAGCGTAGCTAGCCCTTCAGTCAGTGTATCTAGCCCCTATATGCTGCAGAGTCCTCTTACCCCCCACGACGGTTTCGATGTAAAGCTGCCTCCACCTCAGTTACATCACCCTTCGCCTCGGAATCCTGTAGGGACGAACCCGCATGATATAAACAATCCTCTTAGTGTTAATCAACTGACGGGTCAGTGTGTGCGGAACGATTCCTCCGAAACGAACGGTAATAAAGAGACGGCACGCTCTATCATCAGTGTCACGTAGCCCTCGCTAAGAGGGCTTGTGAACTACAAGCCACCTGTGATCAATAAAAGTGACAGTCGGGCTGGCCCGACGTTTGGGCGCTTCTGGGAGAACGGTATTAGTTACTTCCTAACGGTCCGTGTTCGCATTCACACAAGTCGATCTCACTGGACAGGAGTGCTGCGAGGCACTGAAAATTTTTTTACTATGTAACATAAATGTCATTTGCCAAAATCACCTCTATTATATATTATATATATATTTAAATACCTATTCTTTTATATTCAATGGTTATTTATAGTTTTGTTATTTGAATGTTGTGGCCCATAAGAAATTTGTACTTAAAACATCAGTTATTAAATAGGTTCATCAAGAATAAAGCTTTAGGATAAAATAAAAATAAGAGCTACAACTTTTATTCTTAAAATAGTATTTGCCATCTGATATTTTTGAAACTATTTTCTTAAGAAATAATCTTTAATTTTCATATATAAACTACAAACCAAACTTACATTTTAGTTGCAAGCCACTTAAAGGAATATGCTAAAACTGGTTTTATGTATTATTTGTATTTTTTTCTACATTAATTAAAAATATCAGATGTTAATAATATATGTATCTCAACTTCTTGAGCCTTTCTATGACCATAGGTATTGTACAAAAGACATTATTTATACTAAATCATAGATTCTTTTTTATCCCCATCATAATGGCTACCTCATTTCATTTTTATTCCTGATGAATTATGTGGGGCCACAACATTTGAAAGTGCATTTCCATCACATATCTAATTGTCAAAATAAATGTTCCTTGTGCCACATTAAATGCATTTGAAGAAAATTGGGTTCAATAAGCGAATTTGTTTTGATGAGAGGACTTCAGTACTTATATTAATCATGAAACTAAATTCGTAGAGATGTTGTCGTCTTCCCTCGTACATACGATGTAAAATGGCGGACTAATCTCACATGTAACAAATTTAAGTGTTAAAGTTGTCTATAATTTTATTATTAAACTACCCCATATCTGAGGATTGCATAAATTCTTATAGAAGGGTTGCCCCAGCTCTGAATAAGCGTCGGACAGGGGTAGCGAAAACCCTATTTACAGAAAAAACATGACAATAAAGGTAAATTTAATTCCGTTAAAATACATATTTTCTTTTTACAATTTTAAGGTAGGGTTTTATAATCGCTATAATCAAGAAGAGTAATTCTATAGAAACCATTGTTGATACAACTGTTTTTACTAGAATTTCTATCTGATAGATTAATAAATTAAAAAAAAAAACAACGTGCCGAATCTAGGAAGTAGGATTTTCACATTCTTTTGTCATTATTCAACTGTGCATCTTCTATGATATTCACATAAAACAAATTCGGTCATATTGACAACTTTTTTCCCAATGCATGTTAGTTTTGTTAATGCATATGAAACAACATATACCTGTTAATTAAATTTGGTTTTCTAGATTGAGTGCATTAATAAAACGATCCATTTTCCCTACCAATACTAATAAAAACGTTACTAAACTAGTTGTAAATTGTTGAACAATCTGTAAGTAATTTGTAAATATTAAAATGTTATATAAGATAATACTATAACTTTTTGTAAAATGTATTTTTTGACTTTTTAAAATTTTATTTGTTATTTTTGTATGGGCCTCATGCGCCACATTATTTTCCTTTAGGTGCAAAGAATAGTTTTATTGTTTGTGGGAACAAATTGCAATAAACAGCTTTATTGCAGAAATTTTACTTACATGTTTAAGACGAAAATGTTTTATCACAATTTATAACCACCAGGTACTTGGAGTACTTTTACTTTTAAGTATTTAATTTCAATTAGTTTTAAAAGAAAATATATCAAAATCGAAAGTAAGTAAATCATGTAAGGTGTCAAATTTATAATCGAGGGTATTCGGATTTTGACAGTTTTGCGAAATCTGTAAAGAATACAGACCAAGCGTCATAATATTTTCAGTTCATAAATCTTCCTTCCGCCTCTCAACAATATAAGGAACGAAACGCCCGCTACTGGCCCACTATTTGAAAGTAAAACATTCCTTAATGCTTGGTGGTCATTTTTATAGATTAACTAGTTTTCTTTTGAAGCCATTATCATTTAATTTTTCCTAAATGAAAAGAAACATGTGATATTTTATACTATTTACTAATACATAAATATGTTTGGCTTCCTCAGGATTTTTTGCATTTATTAGAGGGTCATATTGATTTTTTGCTCATAGTCCAAATGCCCTATAGAAATTGGTGCTATTGGACTATGTCTTCTTTCAAAAATTGATAACATGTTTTTACAGTTTCAGTGAGTTATTTTATATTTGGTTTTTCGTAAAATATGAGAATTTAAAGTATCTTTTGAAAACTATTATTGAAAATTTCAAACTCTTTAACATTTTTATGTCTTCAAGTAAACGTAGTGGAATTTAAATCTGTTGAGAGATTTAGAATATATATTTGAAAACGTCCTTTAAATAAAATTTACAAAATACTGTAAACCCCAAATTAGTTAAGTAGATGTTTTAATTAATAAAACACTTTATATTATTTTTGAATTATTTTACATATCATTAAATAAGATGTGATACCTCTATTATTAACTTATCGAATATATAGATATTTTACATCTTAAGTATCAATGTGCTTTTCATATTTCAATTAATCATAAGGTCATGTTATTAAACTATAAAATTTGTTTACAAAAAATACATTTCTTAAAACTTATGGATAGTTAATTTTGTTGCAATTTTACAACAAAATTAAATGGTGAATAATTATAATGGAGGAAACTACTCAGTTTTGGAAATAAATAAAATATTATTTTTATTACATTAACAAAGTGGCTTATTAAAGTTTCCAAGTTATTATTAAATTTTAAAATATTCATAATTTACTGAAATGAAAAATGTAAAAAATTTTTTGTGTATGAAAATAGTTTACATATTTTGCAATATATTTTCATGACTTTCTTTCAAAAATTTTTTTGGAAAAAAGTACCGATGAACGTTGTGAAATACTAAAATTTTTCATACTTTTGACTCATTTTAAACGTGATCTTTTATAACTGTATAATTAATAAGATGATTTCATTATGTATTAAATCGAATTTTGAATATCTTTTTCACTTAACCGTAACTATGTTTTTTACCAAGATTAAGTTTTTATGACCTAAAAAATTTAATGTTTTAATTAAACAAATCACATCTTCATATTTTCAAGTGTTGACAACTAATATTTCTTCTACAGATCGATGCGTTTATAGTTGTCCATCCTTTTTATTTTACATCTTAGACTTTCTTAAGACACTGTATTGAGTGTCCTCAGTATATATTTTAATTTTTTGATTATATGACTTTTTAGTTAAGTACTTTTCTATTTTGAACTTTATATTTATGGTATTTTTTGATATTTATTTTTGTTAGAAAAGCTTCCAGACAAGTTATAGTTTGCATCCTGGTTTTTTAAAGTTTTGTTGCCTTACAGTTACTTATTAATCGTTTAAGCACTATTTGTCATTTAAAGAAAAAATAATTTTTGGTATATTCAGTTCAGTTAATATCGTAATTTAAGCTATAACTGAAAAATTCAGAGTATCGTAAGAACATGTTACCAACAATACAGATTGATTCTTCACCCATTTCCGTTACAAAGCAACCTAATGTCCAAGCTACAGTAATTTAATTTGCTCGAAACGCGTTCCAAAAGAAGAGATTATTGTGCCATATTCCCCGGAACGCAAAATTAAAACTGTAGCTTCTCACGACTGCCTAGTTTTTAAATTTGTACTATTAGGATATCGATTTTTTTGTTTTCTGGATTAAGTGCAATGTAAAATGTTTTTTTTTTTTTTTTGTACGGGACAAGCTGCAATTGCTCTATTAATAAAATAAATTTTTTGTTTGAATTTCCAAAAGAAAAGGTTATATAAAAGGTGAAACCGTTGTATATTTAATTTGTGAAAATACTTTAATTAGAAAAAATCATAATATATATATATATATATATATATATATATATATATATATATATATATATATATAGCATTTTGCAATTTAAATTATCACAATTTTTCTTTGAAAAGTGGGCGGATTTAGTTTATTGGTTTACAAAAAAAAAAAATGTTTTCTGAGATGAATCTTATTTGTAATAATTTTTTGATTGATTGCTGACAAATAACCCAAAAAATCACCACCATCGATGGCATGATTTTTTTACCTGGCACTATTTGTTCATGTCAATTTATCTCTAAACTACCAAGCTAAGATTTATTAAGAGGAAGATTGTGTTAGAATGACCATAAACTGTATCACTTGCCAAATAAAATTATATATATATATTTAGGTAAATTATCAACATTGCTTAACTTAATATTGAAACGAAATTACTTCTTAGTTTTACATAATCCGTGTCTTTTCGTTAGCTTTGTCAAAAACCTGTATTCTTGAAAAAACTAACGGCTATATCTAGTTATCATTGACTACAGCCTTTTAATAAAGCTAGACTGAAAACAATTTCAATAAAATTTAGATTAAAACGCGTTAACTCTAGGGTTGTATTAAATGGAATAATGCCCGAACTAATTATTGAGCAAAATGTTCTGAACAACTCGCTTGATAATTTGTGAGTATTTTACTGTTCTGTCAAGGTAGATCTAAATATAGTAAAAAAAATCGCATTGAGTTCAAAATTATGAATATTGAAATTTAAATTTTATATAAGGTTACGCGAATTTCATAATTTGGGTTAGAAAGAATAATTATTTTGATAAAACAAAGTTTTAATGGCTTCCTCATCATTTATAAAACCGGTTATTTTGGGAAATTCTTCATCTGGCAGCTTGATCTATATACTGTACATTTCAATCGGGAGCATTTTAAATGTTTCCTATATAATGAAACTCGATATAGAGTAATTAAAATATACATATATAAATAAAATTAGAATTTAATATTTAGATGTTAATATTGTCTTTGTAAGTAGAATCTGTTCGTAACACCGTATAGGTTAGGATCATTCAATACAAAAAACCTAAAATACCAGTTGTGTTTTTGTTTTACTCCTTAACCTCCGTTACACAATTTAGTTGTCGGTTCTACTACAATTGCGTCAAAAATTATTTTGCTACTAATCGGGTTGCATCCTAGGTATTAATTTGAGAACTCCATATACTACGATAATATTCTGTATCAGTTCTCACACGGTTGTAAACTTATAGCGCAATAATCGTATAAGGTACAGAATATGTCTAATGATACATTTTGTGAAATTAAATATACTTAACGCTTAGTGTACCCAACTATAGTTGAATTTAAATTAAGAGAGCCGTCATTCCAGACACAGAGAGGTTTATAAATTAGTCCGTTCTGTTTTACAGGAGAAATAGGGCTGATAATGTGATGGATCAGTCTTTATCTAATAAATTAACACAGACATTAACAAACATTACTTTTACTGTACTAAGATACACATAACAAATATCTTTTTATACTAATAAATCCTAAAATATACATAAAATGTACAAAAGTGTTTGACTGTCCTATTTCAATTATTTATATGCTAACATAGCTACCTTAAAAATAAAATACTTTTTCTGACTATTACAGTACCTGTAAACATGAACGTCGATGTCGCTACGACAGGATTAAAAAAACAGTTTAACAAAATGAGTGCCTATTTCATAATATACTTTCTAAAAACTTCTTACACGAGAAAGACTGTTAACTTCCATTACTATTCAACTCAAACGCCCTTTGAGCTTAATCAGTAGTATTTAAATCTGGGGTGTATTTTCCCCAAGGTTTCGAATTCACAAAAATAAACTCGCTTGCCTGCTGTCAACTCGCTTGTCATACTGTACTGTTTTGTATAAGAATGGAGTGGGGGTAATTTCGATCTTTACTCCTGTAACCCCCCCCCCCCCCCCGCCTCCACCCAAAGAGAAATGCTGAATCTGAATTAAATTGAGGTGTAATTGTCACAATTTGATAAAGATTAGAGTAATTCGAGTTTGCACTGTTACTAGGACTACAAAGTATTTTAAAACATTGGAAAGCTCAAGTGTAAGTGGTATTCAGCCTGTTTGTTATTTATACAATTATTTTATCTAATAACACAATTTATATAGATACACAAACATGTAATGACGACGACCCTCATGTGTATAAAAGAGTAAATAGCTCAGAAAATATGGCACGCTTCGAAATGTCAAAAGGCAGTCTAGAAGTGTAAATGTACCTATTTGGAAATAAAGCAGTAAACAAACGTCCTTAACAGACGCCTCATAACAATAAACCTATTACAGATCCGACTGATAACATTGCATCTTTTTTATTTTTGGGTGTTAATCTTCAAAAGAAAAAAAGATTCAAAAAACCATTATCAGAACCAGAATATCAAAACTTTTGAGAAAATTTTTCGTTTCTTATAATCATACTTTATAGATCTACCACAGTTTATTGGCAGATGCATATAGATAGAAAATAAATACTGAGCATGTTGAAGAATCTTTGATCCCAACATTAAAAAAGGATAGATGTATATAAATTCCCGTAAGCCTATCTCCTCTCATTCCCAATGCCTTTAGTGCAAAACTGCAAAATAAAAAAGTGCTATTGGTATCTTCAGTATATATCTGTGGCCAATAAAGAGAGGGAACTTTATGTCATTTTAAAGTGTTTTGACATGAAGGCTTTTTTAAACAAAATATTAGGTTATAGTGTTGTTTTATCTTTAAATCATGCTTTAATTAGAAAGGTGACATTTAATAATCTTTGTGTCGTAAAATTTTATAAGAATTTGAAGGTAATCTATTTTTGCGAAACATATGTAAATATAACCATTCTAGAAGACGTTCAAAATAATCAATAAAATGACCCGTTTTGGTCGTTTGGGGACGAAGGCTCAATGTACGGTGTAAGGGGGAATGATCGCTGCAGGGTGAGTCCTACTTAGGGGAAAGTTTCTGCGTGCTCTATGGATTTTCGCCTCAAAATTCGTTCCTTTGTGCAGTGAAAGTAAATTAATACTGTGGCGGACGGTTAACGCTGTCCATCATAAATGTGACAAGTGACTTTTTTGTCACAGGCGTTCACACACGTGACCAATAATCCTGGTTAGATGATGGAAATATCTAGACCCTCTTAGATGAGGCTCCTTTTGTCGTTTTTTCATCTTAGAAGACGATCGTCCAAACCCCATTAACATGTAACATCCCGATAGGTTCCCGGGCAAAGAGGGTAAAAGTGCGGAACTGTAAAAAAGCGAAACTGGCTAAATTGCTTAAGTCACAGCGGCCGTATATAATCCTAATATAAAAAAAAAACAAATTTGAAGGCAATTAGCGTCTGCGCATTGAGGATTTTGGGAGCTAGGAGATGCGACTTTAATATTTCAATTTCATATTGTTGAAATCATATTCTCCTCATTGCTATTAAGGGTCGTTATCAGTATTTATTTTATATGTATATGGATAGATGTTACTGACGTTTCAATAAAAATAATTTTCGGTGACAGATAAAATGAATTAACCTCTTCATAGGACAATGAGAACTACAAATTAAAAAGTAAGTTCTGGAAAGCTCAATAACCAAGGAATGTTTATAGTTATTAGTAATTTTTGTATTCCTATTTACAAAGGTATTAAAAGCGGTTTTAATCGGCAATATTTTTAAGAAAAAAACATTTTTAAAACTTTTTCGTTGATCCCACGTTAAAACAACTAATTTACGTCAATGTTACTGTCCGAATTTCATGATATATAATAGGATGTTGGTTTGCCTCCCGGGATATTACTTTAAATATTCATTAAGTCATGAAATCACAAGGTAAATAATTTGTTTCCGAGGGAAATATATTTTACGACTACGGAAAAAAAATTGAAGATAGGTACTGTAAATAGCATACTCTAATATATAAATCCAATATACATCTTACTGTATAGCTACATTTTTCAATAAATTAGCTAAAATTTAAGAATGAAGACGTGGACAATTTAAAGCTAAATTTTAACATCTCCATACTTTACAAAGAAACATAAAGCTGTACACTATAAGCTAGAATCACAAAGGTTGCAAAGAGGGCATTTCAAGCCAGTCTATTTCAATGTCAGATCAATATTTTATACCATTATTTTTTATTTTCTGATTTATATGATCTGTATCCTATTAAGATCAAAGGAAAAGTTGACAAAACTATAAATTCTTTGTAAATTTTGTTCTTGTAGAAAACATGTCTGACTTTCAACAATATTCATAATCAGATAAGTCAAAAGGTACACTTACTGCATATCATTTTTGTTTGGTTGGATACTCTTTATACAATTTTAACAAGCTAAAAAGTTACTGAAGTTTAATCGTCTTTCAACATACTTAATGGATTTTTTCTTCCTGTTCTTGGAGATATTTGTGCATTTGGCAATGAAGATATTACCCCTAAAAAATATTTCGAAATAAACAATTTTTCACAAATAACTGTTATAGATAAGGTACTGACTGAATAAACTAAGGAGGATATAATAAGGATATGTAACTTGTGTGGTGGGGAGTAGAAAAGTCGTGAGTTTCGCAAGATAGGATATGCAAACTACAAAGTAGGAATCTTCAAATTCCACGTGACGCTCACATAACCTCGAGTTTGAGTAAAAAACTATCACTATGTTTATATCGACAGTGTTAAGTGCCTTGTACAAGTCGCTTAGAAATAACTAATTAATAAACGGGCTACGTTATATTTGAGACCGGCTTGGATTTGGTAAGTCAAACCAAAAACGATTTAGAGTTGATTTGACCCAAGTGCGTTTCGAGTGTGAAATAAACACCTCAAGCGCGCTTGAAATGAGCTGTTGCCTTCAGAATGATTGTGTCATGCATCAAATGTGTCGATTTATTTTAAATTTTTAGGCTCGCCCACCTCGAAGGCTAAATGCAGAATAAAACAATCGGCCTCTCACAAGAGTCAACAATTAGTTTTTAAATAAAATATATCAAAGCAAAGCATTATTTTGAGGTTAAATATAGAAAACGCACCTATACATAAGGTTTGGCGAAAATGACTTGAAGTTGGCCTAAAGCCAAAATCGTCATGCTCAAGTTTTTGATACGAGGGCAGTCTCAGAATTAACCGGCCTGACACATAGATGGCGGTAGTTGTTAAAATATAATGACTGTGTTAGATAGATGAAGTTTTAAGTTTGATGACGCTACGTTGTTTATTACTTGTTTGACAGCCATCATTGGTGAACGCTCTCAGTAAATTTGTGAAAATGGAAAAAATTGGTCATCGTTATATGATTCAATACTTTCATTTGAAAGGACTTGGTGCCACCAACATCAAAGCCGAGCTAACTCTATTTTGGGAGAGTCTGTATCTTCATTTTTAACAGTAAAATATTAGGTGGCAGAGTTTAAACGAGGCTGTACGAGCTGCGAAGACGAACATTGCAATGGTCGACTAAATGAGGTGACTAGAAATGGTGAAAAGAAATCCACAAAATTGTACTGGATGACGGTTGACTAAAAGTGCGCGGGTTAGCAAAAAAGGTAGGCATTTCAAAAAGTGCTGTACATCGCAAATTGACTAAATATATGGATATGAGAAAGCTATGTGCAAGATGGGTGCCGCGTTTGCTTACAATCGAACAAAAACAGCATCGTGAGGATGTTTCAATCAAGTGTTTGGCCATGTTTCGCCGCAACAAAGTCGGGTTTTTGCGTGAGACGAAGGAACAGTCACAACAATGGCTTGAAAGGGGAGAATCGGCTCCAAAGAAGGCAAAGACGGTTCCATCTGCAGGCAAGGTTATGGCTTCAGTTTTTTGGGATGCGCATGGTATAATTTTTATTGATTATCTTGAAAAAGGAAAAACCATCAACGGTGAGTATTATGCGAACTTATTAGTGTTGTTCCATCACGACAATGCGCCTGTTCACACATCCGTTGTTGCAGTGGCGAAAATCAATGATTTAAAATACGAATTAC
Source organism: Diaprepes abbreviatus (assembly GCA_034092305.1). Classification (NCBI taxonomy): domain Eukaryota; kingdom Metazoa; phylum Arthropoda; class Insecta; order Coleoptera; family Curculionidae; genus Diaprepes; species Diaprepes abbreviatus. The sequence continues at coordinate 11,113,525 of JASJET010000129.1, forward strand.
TTCCTCATTCGCCAGATTTAGCACCCTTGGACTATTTTCTCTTTCTGAATTTGAAGAAATGACTCGGCGTTAAAAGATTTTCCAACGATGAAGAGGTGATGTCTGCAGTAGATGGCTAGTTTGAGAAGGTCGACGTTTCTTACTATAAACAAGGTATCGAAGCTATTGAACATCTCTAAGAAAAGTGTATAGAGCTGAAAGGAGACTATGTTGAGAAATAAGTAAAGTTTTTGCCAAATATTTTATGTTTTCTTTGTCAGGCCAATTAATTCTGGGACTACCCTCGTATAAGCAGCTTCGTTTTGAAGCTGACTCGAAAAACATAGACTTAAATGAAGTCAATAGCAGTGAGTGGAAGTTAAAAACAAAAAATGGGTTATCTCTCTTTCTTATATCCTCCTTAGAATAAACCAAGAAATGACATATAAATTAGTGACCGGCCTGAGTGGTTCTGATTTTTATAACTTTATTCAGTTAGTATCAAGTAGTTATAAAATCAGAACCAGACTTAAAATTTCCTTCGCAAGTTTATTTAAAATTAAGACATTAAGTGCATAGGTAAAAAAATTAAAGTATTGGAAAAACCTACTTTTTTTTGTGGTTATTTGAATACAAAATTAATCAGTTCAAAGCACTACAATAAAATAACAATTTCAGATTTTTAGGCTAGTACGGCACACAACAATAATTTTTACTGATCTAGGGAAATTTCGAACCCTCTATCACATGATCAGTGTCATTTTTATGTAATTTGTCTGTCGAATCGACGAGTTAGTTCAGTACTTTGATTACACAAATGCAGAAAGAAATTAGGCTTGATTCTCACTATAGAGCCGTTCTCGATACGATCTCGATTCGATAACTTTTTTAAATGAAAAAGAGTTTACGATATCGAAATCTCCGCGAAACCGATAATGTGAATAAGTTCATTGTTTCTACTGTAAAAATATTTTACTGGATAGAGAGCGTATCGAGAACGGTCCTATAGTGAGAGCTTGGCCTTATCAAGATTATGTGTCAACTACATATATACACAAGACTATCGTCTAAACATTTGAGTTATGAAAATGTTGGTACTTTTCACGATTACACAAGATTTCACAAAAGGGAGAACTCGTCCCCGAAAGCATCTGAAATGGATCTACTTCAGTTTAATTTTTATTTATTATATCAAATTTGAAAAAAAAATGCACATCAACCTGTAGATGATAACAAGTTAGAAGAGCTCAATTACTTTTTCTAATATAATGTTGCTGGTATGCATATAAGTATTGATGATTACAATGAAAGAAAAGAAACAGTCTTAATTTGCTAGGATGTTCTAGCTTTCGAAGTAATCAAGGTTTAATTGATGGACAATTGAAAAAATTGAGTTATTTTGTAGACCAGCAAATGGAGATTAAAAATAAATTTAGAGAATATTACCCAATCAGTCTCAAACCGCTTTTCTTTTATCTTTATTCTTTCTAACTTTCCTAAATGTTACATACAACACAAATTACAAGAATATCAAAAACCAAGTCCAGATGGTCAACTGTTCAGGTTTAATAGTTTTTAGTGAGTTGAAATTAAGAAATAAGAAATATTTTCAACATACCTTGTTGAACTTGCACATTAAGACAATCTAGCCATTCAGTCATACTAATCTCTCTATCTTTATTACTATCACAGTATCTCGGCAACTTTTTACCGCATTTTCTTAAACTCTTTATAGGCGTTACCAAATCTTTAAAAGATTTCCATTCTGGCCTTTCTAACATTTTGTTCTTGTTCTTATCTAAAAAGTTAAAACTCCAGTGGGCAGCTTGTTCTTCTCGCGACTGTATTAGAGCTAAAATATAAATCAACTGTTAAAAAGGCTTTAATCATCTCCAGAAATTTTAAGTACAATTAGTTCCATAAAAATGTGTTGCTGCGTATACAAATACCACATTTGTTTCAGCCCGTTTACTTGTTATGTCAAATACTTGAGGCTTTAAATTATTCCGAGCTGTGCATTGATAAATTGCTTGATATTCATGAAGTCTATGACACATATTCATAATAAGTGTGAAATATAGATTCGAAGCAGTTTTTATGTGTAGACACAAAAATGACATATTGCTGCTATAAAATAAAGGAAAAGTGGGTGAAAAAAAAGTCTATTATCTTACAGGTTCTGTTTTAACAGGTGTGACTATAAAAAAAATCAATATAAGGGAATTATTCAAGTGCTCCAAAAAATCCACATCTTAATCTGCGAGAAAGACGAAGTAGTTTAGCTCGAAAAGGAATATGCAGGTCTAAATACTATTCGGCGGTGACTTGATGAAAATGGTAAAAACCTTTACTGTCTGAAAAGCACAAAACGTTTAGCCTGGGCACAAGAGAACATCCAAAGAGCTTGGTTAAACGTTACTTTACGTGAGAAATCTTTATTTTAGGCCTGAAGTGTTGTTAAGAGGGAGTCTACTGTGCAACAGAGCTAAATGGCCTGTTAAAATTGCTATGGAGTGGCCTGCTTCTTTGCCTGATGTGAATCCTATTTAAAAAAACGTACGTATATGCCCTCTAAAGCTACAAAGTGTAGAAATATATGTATATGTAACAATTTATCATTGGAATACGAGGAGAAGTTGGTTAGCAGCATGCCTCGGCGATGCGAGTCAATCATAAATAAGAGTGGCTACTGGACTCTAAATTGAGGCGATCGCGTCTTAGATCAAACACTAGTGTCTTCAAAAACGTAACACTTTTTTACTTTAACTTTATAGGTAGTTATATTTTGTCAACACATTTTTGTGGGACCAATTATAACAAGTGAAATACTTTTTTAAGAGAGACAAAAACAAATATATTCTATTGAGGTTTCTTCAAATGTTTAGTAACCGCATTATGGTAGCGTATCGGTAAAGTTCTACTAAGTTACACGTTAATTTAAATTTTTGTTCTTGTGATATGATGGGTATTAACAATCCATACTATTTACCTAAAGATCCTGCCGGATTGTTAGGGTTTACACTTTCTGTCATTTTATTATGTAGAAAATGTATAAGCTCCTGTAAAAATATGAATTTCTTCTCGTCTGGGCAGCCCTTCATTGGATTCTGGGGTGTTTTCAGCAAATTACAATTGGGAATGTCTCCTTTCACTGATGTTCCTGGTATATTTTTGCCTGAATCTTCGTTCACGCACCAACAGTACCCAGCAGATTTGTAACACTGAACCTAAAAATTAGAAATTCAATCAATTTTTTCAGGTGTATTTTTTTATGTAAAACAATATTTATTACAAAGTTTCTAGACTATAATATTCAACTTGCTTGATAAGCCAAGTCGCCCAAATTCTGGCTACTAAGCATATTGTAAATCGTCCTTTAACAAGATGTTTGCATGCTGAATGCAAGTATAATTCCGGTGACTATTTTATAATAGTGGAAATGTTTCCTTAAAAGCATCCCAGAACAATATTATTAATGCTTTACTCTTCGGGCGTAGACGCCGTACAGTGAGCTTTGAAAATAGTGAATGAGATTTCACCGAAACGTCAGCTACCTAAGAAGGACTCAGCACATACACGGGATGCCCGAAAATCTTCGATTACATATATATATATATATATATATATATATATATATATATATATATATATATATATATATATATATATTTATGCGGCTTTCACGGATTACTCCGAACGAAGTTTGCATTTACTGATCGCAATTTACTTCGTATATATATTATAAACAAAAGCATTCAAATATATATATATATATATATATATATATATATATATATATATATATATTTGAATGCTTTTGTTTAAAATCTCAACATTACCTTAGATGTCTCTATAGTGCAACGTTACTGCTTAAAAACAAATTCATCTATGTGCAGGTAACCTGTCTAATTAAAGGTCAAAGTAGTTTACTCAAATTTAAGTACAAATATTATCTCTAAAAAATTGAATAGGCAATTACATGATAATATATTTGTACCTTTTGATATCGTCCATCAGGTGTACATTCTGGAATATACTCATGCGTACTGCCTTCTTCTAATGCTAACTTCCTATCCGCTAGACAGTCGGTGGCTTCTTCTTCCCTGGTATCTAAAATGTCATCGTCATAGTTCTGGCTCAAAGATGGAGGGATGCTTGAATCAGGATTTAGTACTTTAAAAGAAAAAAATAATATACGAATAAAAATACAATTTTGGACCACATATCAACATGTGATTTGAAGTTTTTTTTCTCTTAGTAGAGTTTGCTATAACATTATGAACATTTGCTTGATTTACGGCGAAAATATTTATGGTATAAATTTCAAGTAAATAATAAGTTATTTCGTGCTTAAATTTAACTAGGATTGTTATTTTTTATCTGGTAACTTACAGTTAAGCAAAACTCATTTAAAAGATTGTAACATGCATATCATCGAAAGAATTAAAATATGTTTTTCTTTGAATTTACCGCAGTTAACAATATTTAAAACTAGAATTTCTTTGCTATAAACTAAATATTCTTACCCCCGTGTGGTGGTGGCGGTGGTGGATCGTAAACCTCATAGTCATCCCCTTCCTCCCCTTCGGACGTCTCCACTTGCTTGCCATCTGGAGCCAGGGACAAAAACACACGCAAAGAAACTATTTAAGTTCAAAACAAAGTACGCGGGCTGTACGTCCTATAATAAAGGAACTACCCACTACTGGAAAATACTAATGCTAAGCTAAGCTGCTAGGCTAAAAATGCAATAAGTCAGTTTTTGAATAGGCGAGGCTCAGAAGCTGGGGCAAGGTGTATTATAAGTGGCTATAATTTTATAGGGATCAATCTGGTATATCAGTAAAATATTTAGCAAAAAAAATACAAAATATTCTATTTTAAAAAATCATCAGAGGCAAAATTGGTCACCCTAGATTCACGGAACAAGTATCAAAAATGCATACCTACTCGGGGGCTTTTGTTTTTGCATATTTTCGTGTTAAAATTTATAGAGGGTGTTTTTTATAGAGGTATAGAACTTTTAAATGGAATAAAACAAAGATGAATTTTTTAAATTGACATGAAATTTACTTTATTCGAAAGATAAACTTCTGGCAATATAATTTAAATATGACTTCTGGCATATGACCGCCACGGCTGGCTCGGACGTAGTCTAATCTGGAGGTCCAATTTTCGATTACTTTTCCCAACATTTGTGGCCGTATATCGGCAATAACGCGGCGAATGTTGTCCTCCAAGTGATCAATTGTTTCGGGCTTATCGGCGTAGACTAGCGACTTCACATATCCCCACAGAAAATAGTCTAGCGGCGTTAAGTCGCACGATCTTGGAGGCCAATTCATGGGTCCGAAACGTGAAACTATGCGGTTACCAAACGTTTCCTTCAATAAATCAATTGTGGCACGAGCTGTGTGACATATTGCGCCGTCTTGTTGAAACCACACCTCCTGCACATCATGGTTGTTCAATTGATGAACGAAAAAGTCAGTAATCATGGCTCTATAGCGGTCACCATTGACTGTAACGTTCTGACCAGCATCGTTTTTAAAGAAATACTGACCAATGATTCCACCAGCCCATAAAGCACACTAAACAGTCAGTTTTTCTGGATGTAACGGTGTCTCAACATACACTTGAGGATTATCATCATTCCAAATACGGCCGTTTTGTTTATTGACGTATCCATTCAAACAAAAGTGAGCTTCATCGCTAAACAAAATTCGCTTATGAAAATCGGGATCAACGGCAATCTTGTTTTGGGCCCATTCACCGAATCTACGCCTTGCTAGGTAATCGTGTGGCTTCAATTCTTGCACGAGTTGGATTTTGTAAGCACGCAAACCAAGATCTTTCCGCAAAATCTTCCATAAAGTGAATGGACACATATCCAATTCCTGTGCACGATGGCGGATAGACTAATTCGGGTCTTCCTCAACGCTACGCTCTACAACAGCAATGACTTCTTCTGTACGCACTGTACGACGTCTCTGTGGATGCGTATTATCATTTAGAGTAAACGTGGTGCGAAAACGTTCCATAGTTAATCGAATTAATTGCTCTGATGGACGATTATGTTAACCGTAAAATGGACGTAGTGCCACGATACGTATTTCGAATAGAACCATGATTTTCAAAATAAATATGCACAATTTGGAAGCGTTGTTCAGGCGTCAGTCTATTCATGTTGAAATGCCAAACCAAACTAAACATAAATCACTTGACAGCTGACAAAATGACCGCCAGTTAAAAAAGTGTTGCCAACTTAAAGTTCTATACTTCTATAAAAAACACCCTTTACAAGGTATTCACGGAATCATTTTGATAGAAGGTTGGCCGTTTTAAAGTCTCTTTTTTTAATATGCGCAAGATTATATTCTCCTGCTTTGCAATATAGAGAAAAATTAAAGTTATTCGGAAGGTTGGATCCGTTTACTACAAGAACAATAAACTAAAAGGGTAAATTCCAACGTTGTCATTAAAAGTTCATATAAAGTCCACATTTAGTTTAGGCTTCTTGGATTTACCTTCATGTTATTATTGCCGTTGGAATAGAGGACAAAGTAATTAGTAACGTATAATTTATTTCGAACAACTGCTGATGGTTGTTCAATGATCCTGTACTGTGAACAAATTATTTACATTACATTTCTATTGCGGTAAGGTTAAAAAATGCCCTTGGTATTATGGTGTCATGAAATAACCAGAATATGCACTCCTTTGAACATATTAAATTTGCATATATTTCTCTAGATGCTAAATGATTAGTTCTTCGTCTCCTTACGGAACCGTCAAAAGAGTGAATAATCGGATTATTCTATGCCGGCACCTTGCACCAGTTCTGCAAAGCACGAGCATTTTCAATCTGATCATACTGACATCAGCTCGATATTCTTTTCTAAGTGATTTATTGGGTTCGGGAAAAATTTAAATGCATTAATAATTAAATCCATCACTAGTTATCTGTTACTTTCAATATATTTATGACAATGGAAGATAAAAATCTGATGCATGTATTGATGAATTAATTCTATGCTTATTGCGCTGAAAAGTGGATGACTGGTTTAGGTCATTGTCTTTTTTTCACGTAATCTCGTTGTAACAAACAGTCGATTTATTTAAATATGTTTGTGTTTAATGACTCTAAAATCTTGCAAATTACTTAAAAAAGTCTATTACTTAAATTTTCAGACTTGAGTGTACTATTCTTACTAATATAGAGTAAAAATACTTTATATAATAGTAAAAATACTTTATATAATATTTATATCAGTTAGTCGGGTAAAATACTATAAAAACACTTTTTTTATACGGATTAAAAAAATGATTTCAAGAACTTTTATCAAATAAGAACTTTTCCACAAGAAAATATGAAAATAATCAGACCCACATATTCAAAAACAGAGTATTTTGCAATTTGAGAGTTTTCTTTTCATGGCATGAAAATATTTCGCTAAAATAGTAATAATTCAGGTTTTTAATAAAAAATATGTCCCACGTTGTATCTCTTTTAGAGTATCGTATTCTGCAGAACATATACTCGTATTTTTTACTGATACATGTTTTTAAACGGCAATTAAATTAATTAAATTTTTAACAGTGGAGCATGTACAAAATTACCTCTTTGATGACCTGTATATAACTTTTCAGCAGTCGCGCACTTATCCTATTGTGATAAACAGGCAGATGCCACTTAAAGAAAACAATATAATTTGTTATGGTTGCGTCATCGAACAGGTAATTTTATGCTGGTATTTCTGGTCCTTAAATATAAATAATTAATTTAACCGCCATTTTGAAAAGATATGAGAACAAATGACATTATGTAATATATCATGATAAGTTATAAAAATATAGAGAGTTGCACTTAAAATATCAGAGTATTTGGATAAAACCTACACAGATATTTAATTATTATGCATGTATAAACTTAAATTATTTCTTTTCTCTTTGCAGCCTTCATCTATGCGTTGCCGGATATAGGTCTCTTTTAAATTTCTCCATGTATCTCTGTTCTGTGCGAGTTGATACCATCTTTTTCCCGCTACTATTTAACATCATCCAGCCACCTTTTTCTTCGGTCTACCAACGCTTCTTTTTTTAATTCTTGGCCCCCACTGCAATATTTTAAGGGTCTATTTATTAAGACCTAGCCTAGCCACGTGACTAGTCCACCTCCATTTCATTTGAGCTATCTTTGAGATTATATCCAGGACTCTCGATTCTTGTCTAATTTCCTCGTTTCACACTTTATCGCTCAGACAAATGTCTAGCCATTGTCTCATTGTCCTTTAGGCAGTTCTTAATTTGTTGGCACCTTTTGGCTCTAAAGTTATTGTTTCCATTCCATAGGTCATTACGGGTAGGTATGACGCATGCTTCGTAGACTTCTGTTTTAGGTTATTTAGGACATTGACATTACGGAGGATATGTTTTAGGTGTCCAAATGCTGCCCAACTTAAGTAGGTTCTGCATAATTTAGCAGTGTGGTTTTCCTTTCCGAGACTATGATTTTCAAAGGTTTCAAATGGTGATAGTCGTTTTTACCGTGCTCATAATTTTTTCTATTCATGTTCATTTTTAATGTACATTCTGTACTGGTACTCCTCAGAACTACATCATCCGCAAACCACAAGTGACTCAAGTGCAAACTGTCGATACATTTTCTGTTCCAGTGCTCGAAATACATCCTCTAGTGCTAGAGTAAACAGTTTTGGAGAGATTGTGTCTCCTTGTCGGATCCCTTTTTCAACATATTTGTTGTCGCATTTTTGTCAATTTTTACCTGTATGATTACGTTGTATTATGTGCAAATTTATATATCTAGAGTCAACTGGTGCACTTCCTAAACTTTCCAAAACTGACCAAGTTGCGACTGAGTCAAAGGCATTATAGTAGTCAACAAAAGTCAGATGTTCTGGAACATTATGTGCGATGGTTTTTTCAGTAAGGAAAGGCAGAGTTTGCAAGTGATCAAGAGTGCCGGAACCTCTTCGGAATCTTCCCTGTTCAACTGGTTGATCCAGGTCCAGTTTACTTGATAGTCGATTTGTTAGAATTTTCGTCAACAAATTGTATGTGTGGGACAGTAGACTAATGGGTATATAGTTTTAGGTGTTTGTTATCTCCTTTGTTAAAGAGTAAAAGCACCTCTGCATTTTGCCAGGAATTTGGGATTCTATCTTCGATAAGACACTTATTTAGCAGTACTAATAATGCAACAATTAAATCATTTTCGCCCGTTTTCAACATTTCACTGGTAATTCTACTTTTTCCGGGGGATCTCTATTTTTCATCTGGTTTAAAGTGTTAATAGTTTATCTTTACTGATTTCAGGCATAGACTTGCAGGCATCTCCTTTGAACCTACGTAATTAATGTTTTGGTTCAATTTATATATTTGAATGTGTCTCATAAAGTTTATAACAGAAATTTTCCACGCCTTTAATAATTTGTGCTTTTTCTGTCACCAATCCCTTTAGTGTCTTAAATTTTGTGAATGTTTCCTCAACCTCTTCATAATTTTTTTCGGAGTTCTTTTATGTTCCATATTTCTGTTTAGTTCCTTATCTCTCGGTGTACTTACATCATTTTTCTAGAACCATTTGTTGCTATTTAAAATATAGCAGATGGTGGAGTTCTAGTTTTTCTTTATCAAAAAATACGTTATTTCATACTTGCTAAATTTTTTCAATGCTCTTCTTCATATGATTGGGGCGATTATTATGATTTTATTGAAATTTTATTCAATCAAGTTATTACATATTACACAAACAAATTTATGTTTGAAATCATCATTCTATTAAATTACCCCACACAATGGATTTCGACACAAAAAAAATTTGAATCACTGGTTTACTTCCCCACCCAAAAAAAATACATCTAACCCAACTGAAAGAAAAACTCGATCATTTAAACAACTATTTTGTTTTCCGTGCGGTATTACTTTAAAAATACACATGTACACAAAATTAATTCATTATTTAAATGTCTAATTTTCAACTAACCGAATTTAAACAGCAAAATAAACACTGGAAACATTTTATGTGTGCAATATCAACATAATAATTTAACCTTTTGATTAGCTCTAATTGAAACAACTTAGGGGTTCTGTAAGAATTTACTTCTAGTAGGTGTGAATTGTAATTCCTTGATAATATAAACTAACAAATTCTTCCTGTAGAGTTCGTCAACGTCCGATATTATTACCCACATACACACTTAATTTATTTTATTAACACCAAAAGATATTACAGTGGCGGACTTGAAGGTGGGACAGTCGAGGATATCGATTCTGTTTTTTTTTTCGTCTAACATTTGTATTCACTGTTGGTATATATACAGATCTTTAAGAGATTATATATTCAGATTGCGTGGAATACTGGAAGATGGGCTGTTTGTATTAAATTTCATATTTTTTCTAATACAAGTTGCTTAAAGGATTTACTTCTCCGATGCTGAGGTGCGTTAGCCTATTCTGTGCTAACGAGAATCAACAAGTTCGAAACCAGTCAACAGATGGCGGTGCACCACCATGGGAAAGGCTTCCACCCTTTCCTGTTATTCTTGCAATTTAAGATAGTGCTCAGAGCTGTCAATTTGCCAGTAATTCCTTGCATTTGCCAGAAAAGATATCTTGTACTCAAATTGATAAAATATTAAGGCGAAATGTACATACAGTTGACAAGTGTATGATAAGACGCATCTCTAAAATTAAATCTCTCTACTATCTCTTTTTGCTTCTCACATCTAGTTATTTCTTTCTTTATTTTACTGTTTTGCAGTCTAAAATTTAAAGAATGGCAATCTTGTTATCATCTGTCTTTCTAAGATTCAGTTTAATTGAGCAATATCAGCTTTTTAATTATTACACGCATTTTGCCAGGAATAAATATAAAACTTGCAAGTATTTTTTGTGGAACATTTGACAGCACTGATAGTGCTTTGTCTCTAACTGTATTAGAACAGACTAAGTTTTTATAGGATACAGATTTAAAAAAAAACTAGGAACGTCCTTTTTAATTTATAGGATCGTAAATTATTTTTTTACTGTATTATTTTAGACAAATATAGCATTTCGTGTTATATACCCTTCCTTTTCGAGTCAAACAAATGATAAGTTTTAAGGGCTGGTGTCATATACCCTTAGCCCGCCCCTGAATTTTTATTAGTTCATTTGGCAAGATAGTCAGTCTGACCAGACGTCAATAATTACTAGGCGATTTTTTTTTCGCGGTGGCACAAGGTAACATTAAATTTATTTGCAAAAGAAGTTAATATCGCAAAATTTATAGTCAATAAATATTTAGTTTACTCATTAATAACATATTGCTAAATTTTCGAGATTCACAAAAATTAACGTGCGAATTACACGTACTGCAATAATGATTCAATGTATTATCGCTTCAAGTTTGCAAATAAACAATAAAATTTACCCGATAACAATGCAAGAAATTGCATGTGAATCTTATACTAGGCGCTTTTGACTCTTAGTGATATAATTATATTAACATTCAAACAATGTGTTGATAACTAGTTGACTAATTGGTATGCAAATAATCTTTATACATTCTTTTTCTTTCAATTAAATGTGTACGAAAATGAGCAGAAATCGCCAGTTAATTGTAGTAAAAATGTTTAAAGAACATTTATGCTACGTTTATAACATTACATTATAACGTTTTAGTTTATATCAATTAATAATTTGCGTAAACAAACATGTGCTCCTAATTAAAAAGAGTTTATATTTTGTTACTATATGACGAACAACAAACGCAAAATTGAACCTTTTGTTTTAGTTTATTTTGTACTAAAGCCAATCCTTGCGCTCCACCTCTGATCAGTTACTACTAATAACCAATTCTGTTGATTACATATATACAATAAACGTTCGTAAATCATGTATACAATAATTGAGAAGAGTGGTATCAAAATCAAGCGTGTCTAGTAAAGAGAAGCGAAAAAGTACCTTTAGAAATAAGGTATGACACTCATCTAAATTCACGAGGACTTGAAAAATATGGATATGTTAATTTTCATAATATTGTGAACTGGTTGTGCAGTGAGTTTTAATGTGATTCAATTTTATGCGAAGATGATATGGACGTGAACCTCCATTAATTGTTACTATTTAAGAAAATATTAAAAAAGTAGATGATCTCGTTCTGTAAAACAGACAACTGGTTGTGAGGGACTTAATTACAAAGGGCGTACTTGTATCATACTGTCTGACATTTTAATAAAACATTTAGACATAAAAAAACTTGTCCGCAAGATGGGCAACATTTTTTAATTACATTGGAAAGAACAGACAAGACTTTATCGATAGATTCGGAACGATAGATGACACAGGTTAATTACGACATTAAAACTAAAATATTCATTGAAAGAGCGTAAAATGATCTTTTTATGTACAACTTAGAAACAAATTGAGAAATTTAATCAAAGAAAAATGATGAAGAAGGTTAACAGAAGATGTAGATAACTCGCCCAGTCACACTTCTTGTATAAGTACTATTATACAGGGTGTTCCGAAAATACGTGTGCAACATTTGATGACAGACTCTTAACGTCAAAATGGGTCGATTTAAAACCACTTAGTTATATCCGATACCGCTTCGTTTAGGCGGTGGAACATGTCAAAGTTTTAAAAAAATATGGATCAAAGATAATAATTTCGTTTGTAAACTGATTTTTGACTTGCTATTTAAGAATGTTTTCTACTCTAGACATGTGAAAAAATCATTATTTTTTTTTATATTTTGATAGCTTATAATCTGGAGAATATGCGAAGCAGTTTTGTTGAGAAAATATTCTTTATACCTGAAAAAACGCTAAAAGCCCTTCGAACGTGCCCGAATGCTTAAAAAAATGTTAAAAATACTAATAAGACCATAGGATAAGACTAGAGTAGAAAACCTACTTAAAAGTAATTAATTTCAACCAGAAACATTTTATCACACATCCGTATCACTGGATATTCGTAAGTTGAAATGAATATGCTTTCATATAATCACCACGATTATATTTATGCCTTATAAAAACTCATAGTTAGAATTAAAAAATACGCAGTTATTTTGGGACTACTTGTTGTAAAATGATATATTTATTTGTTGATAATAGTTCACTGCCTAATATTTATTAAATCGAAATGGTAATTAAAAACGATCGAAACATCTTTCCAATAACATCAAATATTACTTTATTTACTTTTAGATTTAGTGCAGTGTCAGATTTCTTTAAATAACTACTTTTGTTGTTATAAATAGTGCCTAAAATAAGATTCCCATACTTTTGTTTTGAAAACTAAAATAGCTCGATGCAAATGGTATAGCGAGAAGCTGCATCCAAAAAAAAATTGATTTAATAAGAACTCAGAATTTTGGATGTTTATTTAAAGCAGATCCTAATCCATTGTATTAGAAGAATGATACAGTTTCCTGAGGAAGTATATGCACATTTCAGAAGTCTATAGAAAGGAATACACGTAGAGGCAGTTCGAAGAGAATAAAGAAACAGCTTTTCTTATTATTTTTGAGTGTTATGCTTAGAGAATAAACTTTATGGAGTATACTAACCCTCAGGTAGTTTATAAACAGAAAAATATAATAAAAGCTGCGGCACTTAACAAAAACAACAAACCTCTTCACTCAAACCAACTCACAACAAGAGATACAATAAGCTTTCGAGGTTCTAGTATCGAAGCCTTTAATCTGCTATTTGAGTAAGGATAAAATCGATCAATTTAACCCACTGCATTTGGGAAGAGCATGAAAAGCTAGGATAAAGACATTTTGCATTATTTCAATTCCTATTAATATTAAAAATAAAATATTTTTAATTAAATGTTAGTCCCTTTGGAGAGTAGTGATATAGCCTCTGCAGTGGTCCCTGGCCATGAATAGCTTACTAAGCCAACTAAATGACTCAGGGATAAAATGCAGGGCTATGCTGATGACCTACTTACCATTATCAGGGTCAAGACTGAAGGGATTATCACAAGCTTTATGCAAACTGCCATAAATCAAATTAGTAACCGATGCACAGAGAACGGACTACATGTTAGTCCAAACAAAACTGTCCATTCACCAAGAGGCGTAAACTAAACTGAACGCTTAAACTTTAAATGGAATGACACAGAGTTTTTCCAAAGATGTTAAATATCTAGGAGTAATAATAGACCAAAAACTGACCTAGAATAGCCACATTACAAAGATAACAGCAGTCAGTTGGACGTGTTGGAGAATCTGTGAAAGAACCTGGGTTTAAGACCAATAATGATCTTATGAAACCATTATCATACCCGTGGGCACATATGTCTTTTTTTTTCTATGGTGACCAAGGGCTCAGCGAGCAGCAGGTCTAGGAAAGCTGCAAAAAAATAGAGAGGTTAACTTGTGTAGAAGTTGTCATACCCTATAGCGGCATTAGGTGTAATGAGGGCGGCAGAAACACAGGATCTTAAGCTCTTCCAAACAAAAAACCACAGACTTGGAAACTTTGTTGCATATATGAAGATTCTGGATACAATTTCAACAAAATCGATGGATTACATGTCTATAAGGGATTACTTTGACGTGAACTATGAACTAACCTGATACTGCTACCAAATGGAGAGGGATTACCTCGACTAGAGAAGGATACAATGGTATGGTTTTTTATTGATGAATCCAAGATAAATGAGGGGTTAGAAGGGGAGTATCAGACCCACCATCTTCGAAGCAGAAACGCATACAAATGCAAAATAAAGGACAAAAATTTTTTCTCGACCCGGAATCTTCCTGTGAATTATCAAAAATTGAATAGGGGAGCTCCAGATCTGGAAACAAAATCAGATAAAATTAAAATGGGAAAAAAAAAGCCTGATCTCAGAGAAATGAAGATTTATAAACATATAAAAAGAGATATTCGAACGAATCTCTTCAAAGAGATTCCATCTCTAAAAGACTGACAAAACTGAAAACGGTATGTGACATTTCTGCGATCGTGCAGCAGAAACAGCGTAACACCTGCTATGAGGATGCATGGCACTGCTCTGCAAAAGGCGTTACCTTGACAACTAAAGAAATAAAGCCCTTACCTCTCAGAAAAATAATAGACTTCGTGAAAAGTCTCAATATCCCAGGCTATACTAAATTACAAAGAAGTACAAAAGATCTTATAGGTCAAAGTGCTGTAGAAAAGCAAAGACAGCCTTAACGACCCATTCACAATCTACAATCTACCATTTCTTGTCCCTTTTAATTTACAAAAGTTATATTATGCTCAGAAAAACTAAAACAGCTATAAAAATAAAAATATTCATGAATTTGACTCTTTTGCCTAACTACTTGAATTCGTAGGATAAGATAATCTTATATTTAAAATTGATTTACCAAAAAACTAACAAGATAACTGTTAAGAAGTTAAAAATCATGGTTCTTGGTTTAGACCGTGTCAAACTGGAATTATTATCCGACGTTTCTCCTACGATTGCACGAGGCATCTTCAGGAATCTTTACTCCAGGAGATTAGAACACTGAATGACTGTCGAGGAGCAACAGCCCGATATTTATGTTAGACTGGTGCTCAGCGAACTATAAGCGAGCATTATAATCGATTTTCACGTGTGATGTAGACTGTAACCTTTATCTGTATTAATATTATTTGGATATTTACAGATGTCGATTGATTCTCTAATTTTACGTTTAAAGAAACCAGTTACTGCTGCGAGCACCTTAGTTTCTTTTACATTAAAAGTGTGACCTGAGCAATGCTGGTGTTCAGCTACTGCAGATTGTACAATTTGTATAAACATATTTCATGTTCTTTAAGCCTAGTGGATATAGACCGTCCTGTTTCACCTACATACACTTTACCACGTGTCTTCAAACATTGTCCAACTTTCTAACATGTGTTGAAAATTGCTCGAACGTTTGATTTTCGGGGCAATCTGACAATCTTGTCGGTGGTTCCGTGTATGCAAGGTAACGCAACACTGTCCATAGCAGGTATATTTAGGACGCTTTGTTGAGGAGTTGGGTTTTTATATTTATTAATAGAACGTCTTATATCTTCAGCGCAATATCCGTTACCTCTCAGAGCATTAGTCAGGTTTCGTTTCTGATTTCAGTGATTGTTCGTTACATATTGAAAGAGCTCTATGTACCAAAGAGTTTATGACTGTTTTTGAGAAGAATGATGGTGTGACGTTGCATTGAGATATCGATGACTAATGTTCTGAAAGGCAACGGATATTGCGCTGAAGATGTAAGACATTCTATTAATAAATATAAAAACCCAACTCCTCAACAAAACGTCGTAAATATACATCCTGTGGACAGTGTTGTTTTACCTTACATACACGGAACCACCAACAAGATTGCCAGATTGCTATGAAAATCAAACATACGGACAATTTTCACCACATGTAAGAAAGTTGGACAATGTGTGAAGCCACGAAAGAACCCAATACCATTTCAAACAGAAGGAGTTCATAATATACCTTACTCTTAGTGTATGTAGGTGAAACAGGACGGCCTATATCCACTACACTTAAAGAACATGCAAGATGTATAAAAAAGAAACAAATTGTACAATCTGCAGTAGCTGAACCCCAGGTGCTACTAACTAAGGTACTAGACTACAGTCTACTTTCTTTAAATGTAAAATCGGAATTTGTAAATATTCAAATAATATTAATATACAGATTATAGTCTACATCACACGTGGAAATCGATTGTAACGTTGGATCACGGTTCGCTGTGCACTAGTCGGGTATAAATATAATATCGTGGAGTAAAGATCCTTGAAGATGTTTCGTGAAATCGTAGGCAAAACGTCGCATAAAAATTCCAATTTGACACGGTCTAAACCCAAGAACCATTATTTTCAACTTGACCAAAGCTTTCGTCCTTTGTTAAGAAGTTAGTTCTGGTACAACCTTCTGTACTATCGTACCTGCGAACTGGTGTGTGACAAAACGTTTTTGGCTTGGATAAAATAATATGCAAAAGCGATACCCCAGCAAGCTACATTATTCATGAAGAAATTTAATATTTACATTTATCGGTGATACCATCTCTCGAAAGGCAATCTGCCCACTCCTGCAAGGTGATTATCGAATCAGAATCCACGTCGCAAGATTTCGGGAAAGCTTTTGCACACTTTTTAGGTTTCATGGCCTTTTTGACTAGTTTTCTGAGATCTTTGTATTCGACTTTGTTCAGTGATTGATCATTGTTGGAATCCAAAGTTTTAAATTTCCAAGTGATGACTACCGAATCGCTCTCGTTTCTTCCGTGCTCTCTAAAATACTCCGAATGAAAACTGTTAACCAGATTGTTGTTGAGAAGAGACTTGTCTGGAAGCTTGCAAATTTTATTTTTGGGTTTTCTTGCTGGTGATCGGGTTTTCTTTTTCCTACCTCCACACCTAAAATTGGTATTAGTAAAATTAGTGTCATCAAATTATAACTTTCTAAAAATTAAAACTGATTTAAATTCAGCACTGCTGTTATCTGGTAGTTTGGTAAGTTATTACATAATAGTAGAGAGTACAAACTATAGTAAATTATACAAGAGGTAGCCGTTTATATTGCGGGAACTGGCAGCACTGGTGTTGCTAAGTGCCATCTGACATATCCATTATAAAGTTCAACATTTTAGAAGGTATAAATACTAATAAATGTTTTGATATAAGAACGCTATTTGTGTTGCTTACAGTAACTTCAAAATTTCAAGTGGGTTAAACATTGAAATTTACTCCTGATTATTTTTTTTTAATTTCAATAAGAGTACATTGATGAATTTAATTCTTTATATGGTGATAAAGCATATACAAAAACCATTGTCTACCGTTGGTTTAGTGATTAAAATGGTGACTCTCGTTCTCCCATGGACTAGTCGTTGTGAATGTCGTCCACAATAGGTTATAGTGCAAGAAAACATTGATGCTGTGTATGAACTGATAATACAAGGTTGATATGTGATATATCGTGAGACTGAGGACATGAATGAATGAAAAAGGGTTGGTGATCCTAGATCATCGATGCCTAGGCCTCCACTGGGCCCTTTATATCCCACCATAGCTGCAGGTTATTGGAGGCCGATCGCCTTTGCGAATCCAAGCAGCCTCGTTAGTTGAACTTGCCTAACTGCTTCAGGTCACAAAATTGAATCACTGTCTCAGTCCGTTGAGTGCTGGGCACTCTCTGAGGATATGGTCAACAGTTTCATCCTCCTCAAAACACCATCTGCACGTCGGCTCGTCTTCAACACCGATTCTATGAAGATGGCTCCTTAGGTGACAATGTCCTGTCAACAATCCCACCACAATTCGCAGCTCTTTCCTTCCCAAGGAGAGAAGCTCCTTAATACGCCGTGCACTAGACCCAGTTATATGTTCCTTAGCACACCTCATTCCAGGAGCTCTCCTCCATGATTCAATAAATTTGCTTTCCAGCAACGATTTTAATTCCCTTTTACCAATAGCAGTTGGGACAGGTAAGCAAGACTGAGGACATAAGATCGTGACAGATGACTAATCTTGGCTCTATGCGTATGAGCACGAAACTAAAGAGCAGTCGATCGTATGGCCATGATGAGGCAAAACCGCGTGAAGCACTTCGAAGCAAATAGTCGCTGTTTTATCGGAAAAATTGACCATATCGTAACCGAGACTTCCAGAAGTCTTCATTAACCTACGGAAAACAAACCGGATACGACGTATCAGTATCCATCATGACAATGAGAGCACTCACATATCGGCTCAAGCAAGTGACATTTTTAGTACTCCAAACGTGGATCTGATGGATCATTCGTCGTACAGTCCGAAATTGGCATCCATTAATTTATTTTTATCCCCGTACATGAAGAACAAATTGCGTAGTCATAGATTTTCTTCGCAAGAGGCCGTTAATGCTTTAAAAAACCATGTTTTGAGGATACCATCTTCACAGTGACAAAAATGCTTTTCGGACTGATTCAAACGTTATCGTGGAGAATATTTCGAAAAACTATAAAACCATCTTCAATGATAAATATTTGTATATATTCAGTGACAAAGAAAACTGAATACCCAACAAGTATTAATTAAATTTAATGATATTTTGTATACAGATAGACATTAACAGAAGACCCACGTAATTAGATTTTGGAAAAAATTGGATTTCGTTAATATGTTGAATCATCTCGATGCTGCCAACACTCATTGCGCGCTTGAAGCGTGGTTGTAATGAAGCGATTTATCTTTTCTTAGGGTACCTCATTCTAAGCTAGCTGTACCTCGTTTCGAAAAGCTGTTAGCATACGGGAAGAATGGAATACGGGTTCATTCAGTCTTTGCCCCATAATATCCCACACAAGTTTGATGGATGAAAGATCTGGAGATCTAGATGGGAAATGAGGTTTGGAGAAATGGAAAAAGATATTTCCTGAATATAGCGATGCACTGTCATACTGCTTCTAATGAAAACTAGAGGTGATTTAGTACCATAAGCAATAGCGTCGGAGTATGTATACGTGCCTTTAAACAGAAAATTATTGCGTTTTCTCCACATCGCTTTCTGACTGGTGACATCATGCATTCCTAAACAGAACCGTGACTCTTCCTTAAAAACAATGACATTCCCCAAATATTCTCTACATTAATCTAAGCTATGACGACAAGATTCGAAAAAAGATCTTACTCATCAGTATAGAAACAAGCCATTACCTCTATCTTGACTTTAAGGCCTCCACTGAACAATGCATGAAAACAATTCACTACTGTGCAAATGCTTCTGAGCACCCTCCCGCAATATCAGAAACATACATTATTGTTTCTCATAATCCGCGAATAGGACCTCTATCAAATTCAATACTCGTAAGTTGCCTAAAATTTGCTCGCCTGCGTATTCTCGGCTTTTTAAACAAATTAAATAAACACCATAAACTCTACTCTACAATAAATAACTCTAGGAATATTTGAGACGTAAATCTTACCAGTCGGAATTTACAAAAAAAAGCAGTGGACCGTTAACATTGAAAACGTACATATATGAACAAATTCAATCTACAAGATAATACAGTATGAAAAGAGCAAGAGAGGCGACAGAAAAAATTCAATGTCGCGGGAGGGAGGACGACGACCGAGATCCACGTTTCTAATACAACATGCAGGCAAGCCTATTAAAGCTTTGTGGGAGAGGGGGGGGGGGGGAATCGCACTCACCGCCCCTGCGTAATATTGAATTTAATGAATTTTTACTTAATGCAGCAGAGCCGACATGACTTAAAATTTTTAAGCTCCCTCGACGAGTTCTTTTATATCTTATAA
Source organism: Diaprepes abbreviatus (assembly GCA_034092305.1). Classification (NCBI taxonomy): domain Eukaryota; kingdom Metazoa; phylum Arthropoda; class Insecta; order Coleoptera; family Curculionidae; genus Diaprepes; species Diaprepes abbreviatus. The sequence continues at coordinate 11,133,798 of JASJET010000129.1, forward strand.
GCATTGAGTTTAAAAACAATTTTGAAATGATTATTTGAGTTTTGTTACTCTCTTAAGCGCCTCAAATCTTTTAAACATTCTAGAGGGATTCTCGCAATGTTGAAAAAGCTTCAAGCAGCCAAATCTCTATTGCCTGGCTGCATTTTCTAGAAATAAGAAACAGGGATTTTTAACTTTGGTGCGTTATATCCCAGACGAGATAGTGTTAAAATCTGTCAAATGTTTATATTAAATTAAGAAACTTAAAAAGGTAACCACCGTGCAGTGTTGTCAACCTTTTAATTTGAAAATACCGTACAGAGATCATAAAAATTACAGCACATTTTTCGTGTTAAGTGAGGAATAATCCAGAAGCAAGAAAAATAATTCGCATATAAATGAAACATTTTTTTAAAAAATCTTAATGAAAAAAATTGAATCTAGTGTATCGATTTGCTTTCAGTAGCTTTTTTATTTTAACGAAATTTTCAAATTGTTGAAATGATCGTACTCTTACAGCACGGTAATGGATTTAGTTCGTATAACGTACGATGACTGAAATTACCGTACATATGCGGTAATTACCGAATGGTTGGCAACACTGCCGCCAGGTGATGATCTGCCTTGTCGCAGGTAAAATACTGTGTAATTAGTAAGAATAAATGAGTAAATGTACGGAGCACATGCCTCTCCTAAAAAAAAATAAGCACATCAAACAGTATAATTTGTTCTTCACGTATTCATAGCATTTTGGCTGTAAATAATTGTATCGTTTGGAATAAGTTTAACGGGCTCTATAAGTCTATAATATCTTTGATTTGGCCATTAAAAAACCGTAATTTATACCAAGTGCCAAGTTGGGCTCCAAAACTAATGGTATCGGAAAAAGACACATCAGTGGCTTTTTAGATTATTAACATACCTTATTGGCTTACTATCGGGCTTCTCATTCTTTTCTTTTGTGGTATAAGGGATAGGGATCCCTTCAAGTGTTACGCACCAACAATATCCCGTCTCCAGATGGCATTGTCCTGGCTCGTATGCACCATTCTTTTTACACCTAAAAATATCTTATATCGTAAAATGTAAAGACACGTTTCTAACATATGAATAATATATATACAGGATTACAAAAAAACTGTTCAAGAGCGTGTCGGATGTGCGTTACGTTAGTGTTACATAGAAGTTGTGTTGTCGTTTCTTTTAGGAAGTTTTTTTTTAATATCATGTTTTAATTCCTGTATTTTTGCATAACTCTTAATTGTACCAAGTTTAAAAATGATTCATTTGATTCTTCATTCAGTTTAATTTCTGGACAGAAGGTATATACATTTTTCATATTTTACTTCCATTTCATAACTGGTGGTTCGAAAAGTCCCGTCCCTCTAACCTGAACTAACATACAAAATCACAATTATTTGGCAAAATTCGACTTTATTCATCAAGACAGCCTTCTTCTAGAGTGATACAATCATTCTAGCGCCGTTTTAACATTTATATGCTTTTATTGTAGAATAATTTGTCCAACCCTTCAAAATATGCTCAGTTTCGGCGATCACCTCTTCAATAAAACCATATCTCTTTCCAGCGAACATTTTTTTTAGAGTTGCGAACAGACAATAGTCGCTAGGAACTAAGCCAGGAAATTACGGTGGATGCGGAAGCAATTCATGCATTGATTTGAGGTCGTTTTTGCGCTATTTCTTCCTTCAAACGAACCAATAACGCCCTATAATATACTCTAGTGATAGTTTATACCATGCGCATCACAAAATACGGACGCCATAACCTTGCCAGCTGATTGTTGCGTTTTTGGTCCCTTTGGTTAGCTTCCATCCTTTGCCGTCCATTCAGCTGACTACTGATTTGACTTCGGAGTGTAGTGGAGGATCTATGTTCTTTATTTCCTTTAAACAGCTCAAACATCATTCTAAAGCATCAATATGTTGTTGGTGGTCAGCTATGAGCAAACGCAGTACCCACTTCGAACAAAGTATTCATATATTCAAAAACCCGAATATGATGTATACAGTCTATTGATATTTTTACGATGACAGCTATCTCCAGCACTTTCACTTTACAATTATTCAAGACGATTTTTTTATGCTTTCCCGTGTAACAGCCTCATTTTGGTGTCCAGAATATTAATTTGTATCTGTATGACAGCCTTTAAATTCAGCAAGCCGGCGACAAATGGTTGCTTTCAAATAATAGTGTTTTATCAATGCTCGAAACTCGTTTTTTTTCCATTGTTTAGAAATTATCAAAAAGTGCCTCATTAAAACTTTAATATCTCGATGAATAATAGTCGAAATGTCATCAAATTTTGACACGTATCATCTGAAGGTTGGTACTAACTAAAAATCGTACAAATATGTTATTAGAGTTACCATATATGGGCCAGCCACGGGACTTTTTGAACCACCTATTATTACGAGTACATGAAAAGCAACAGATATCTGTTGTTTTTTACCATTAATTTATTAATATTAACTATTCAATAAAAATATTTTATAATAGTTTTATCTATGACTGTAGAACAAGTATTAATTGATTTGTTTGCTCGTCAAAAATAATGGAAAGAATTAAATCCTTTTTTACCGTTTTCCAGTTCAAATCGGTTCTAGATATAAAAAAATTGTTATGCAAATTTTAAACGATTATTTTAATAATATACCATATAACTATATATATGCAATACTTTTTAAGTTTTCTAAAAGTAGTCCTTATCTTTAAGTGCTTACTTTGCTTTAAACTTATATTGAGGAAAATCCAAACTGAGGGTTTCCCATTCTAAGCAAGATCTCTGTCGTTTACAGGGCCCCCTCTTTACTAAGGTCACATTTTGGTTCTGACACCTCACTCTTTCTAACTGGCACCTATTTGGATAGCTTAATCCATCGGATCCACAAACTGCTTTTTCATTGTCTGTTTTGAGGCAAGCTTTCGGGCTACAGATATTGGTCTAAAACAATAGAAAACTGTGAGAAATATTTTATGTAGTATTCATAACAATAAGGATGGAATAAAAATAATAACTGAGATTGGTTTAATATATTTAAAATAACTGAAAACACGAGTGGATCATATTTAGTCTTGGGGTAAAAATACGTATATAACATCATTTACTATATTGAATGATATTATAAATGAAATAAAGTATGCAAGAACGTGTTGCAATACAAAATATACGAATTTTACTTTTGATCAGCGGTCCTAGATTTATTTTCCACATCAAAAAGTATTGAAATAGCTAATTTTTGAAACACAATAATACATTCGTTTAAAACAAAAGATTTACCATCATATCCAGCGAATTTCTTCGTGGATAAAAGAGCTATTATTGTAATAAGAACATCCTACCGGTTAATTCCGATGAAAAATGACTTCAAATAGAAGTTCCAAATTATAGTAAGCACAACAAGGGTGTCTGGGGAAAGGTGCCGGTGGAACCCACCGCTGGTTATCCAAACTTTTAACGGTGGTTGCAAATAGTTTGTCAATTATATGTCCTTTACCATCAGGGACATTATTGCAACACTATGTATGGAAACATATTATCTTCATCCATTGTTTTAAATACACGTTTCACAATTGAAAAAAAGTTTTCGTTTAGTCACAAACGTTGATTCTTAAAATTGTTATGGTTACCATACGTGGTCAAGATTGACTTTTCTTTGAAGGGAAAGTCTTTTGAAATAATTGCAAGAATTTATGCTAAACGAAGTTGAAAGCTTTGGGGCATCGATAAAACATATACTGATCGTCGAAAAGATTACAAAGTCATAAAATAAGTAATAAAATTAAGATTTATATTTGGACATTATTAAAATAGTTAATGGGGAATTTTAGCAGGCAATTAGTATAATTTCTCCAAGACAAAACATTTAAAAATTACATATATAATATTAGAAAACCCATTTTTGTATATTCAGTGCACCACGTACATTTAGAAAAGATTTCTTGATAAAGATCATTTCCAATAACCTACATCTCGCATATTTAAATTTGAATCGTGAGTACTAAATCTGTCAAAATACCGACTTCAACAAAAAGGTAAAAGGTATAAACGGCTCATATATTCTCGGGGCTTGTAATTAAAAACCGCGATCGAGTTATGGAAATAAAAACGGTCAGTCACAACAATACAATGCTAGCTTGAGGAAGATCTTTTCAGACTCGGTGTCTTGGGAACCGACTCAAGGACAGAGACGTATTTCTTTTTTTTTAATAAGTCGTGGTATTTTTCAATACAGTTAAAATGCATGTAATTTATTAGTAGAGTGGAAAAGTTATATAGTGTAGACGATATCCAGAGATTATCTTTATGATCTATATGTTCTGTGCAGCAGTGAAATCCTATATAGACTGGAATAGAAAAGAAGCAAATTGATATATCTTAATATCTAGCGTATTAATTACACAAGCACGACCTGAAATTTGTACATTGAATAAGAAATATCCATGGATTATCAGAATTGTCGCTTACAAGCTTATAGGTCACGAAACTTTAAAAATCATGCAATTTGAAATTTTCAAAATTAAATATATCGAAGAAAAGAAAAATATTTATACAAACTCAATGTCATTTGAAAGAGTAAGACATGCTCTAAGATGCTATGCTAAGTTTTTTGAAAAAAAAAAGTCGCAATGACACATAACCTCAAATATAGGCAAAAAAAAACGTTTTTTGCACTTTTAGGTTAGAATATTTAAAAACCTAAGTCCGGATTCGAATTCAGAGGCCCAAAATCTACAAGAAATGAATATTCTTATTCAAGATACAAATTTCACGTCGTGCTAGGCTATCAGTGGAAAGAAAAAATTTAATTTTTTTCATGTTGGCGAGTTATATAAATGTTAACTTTTCTGTTACAATAAACCAACCTGACTTCTGATATTTAAATATGTAAAGTTCTGGTCAAGTACTGATGAGAGGTAAAAAAAAATATTTTGGGAAGTGGTCGAAAACAGCAAAATACTTTTACTGGTAATTTTATTTGAACGTGCTCGTATGTTTAGTCATCGGCAACAATACTGAATAGAAACTTACTCATTCCTTCTCCAAAAAACTTAAAATTGTGTATAATAGCTGCATATCAACAGAATGTGTGATAGTCAGATATTGCTAAACAGTTTTATCTTGGAAGATTTGTAAGCGGTGTGATTAAGATTTTGTAAAAACATGGAATGGGTCCTTTACATAAGATCCAGGAGATATTTTGCAAAATATTATGTTACTCTATGTGGAAGACAACAGACTATTATTTCCTATTTTCAGCATAACAACAACCCCAAAAAAGTTTCACAATTAGTTAAATGGTTTATGCAAGCTGTAAGTAATCCCCATCACGATCTCTGTAAATCCAATTTAAAATCTATAGGAAATATTGTAATAAAAATAAAATCCAAAGAGTACAAAACTGTGCAAGAATTATTTGTAGCTTTTGAGGAAGCCCATAAAAATATTGATGTGTAAATAATTGAAAAGTTTTTGGATACGATGCCTCAAAGATACCGGGTAGTTATTACCAAGCAGGGTCATTAGAGTAAATATTGAGTTATTTTAAAAAATTATTAAATTTTCAGTTTCCAATTTATCATTTTGTTCTTTCAATTTTCACCAAACATAAATTATATTTTTATTTTCTTAAACCAAATAAAATGAACCAAGAATTGTTATTCATTTAGGAGTAAAAGAAGTTCCTTTAAAATATGTGAAAAGTTTATGTTCTTTAAGATTTTTCATCCAATTATGGCCAATACTGTACACGTAACAATTCAGACTGGCTTGAAAATATTAGAGTAAATATCAAATTTGACATGCAACAGAACAGATTGTCGCTTAAATAAATCGAATGTGTGAATAAACACATTAAAGACCGCGAGGCAACTAGAAATGCCTTCTCAACTAAAAATCCATCATATTAAGAGATATAAAGATGATTTGCCAGTAGTTACAACATAAAAACAGTTTTTCATCAGAAAATATACACATTTAACAATAAGAAAACGTAAGGACACCGATAAGCAAGAACGTGTGGCATGTAAGTGTGACAAGATATATGGGAGAAACAAAATGTCCACTAAAAGTCAAAATATTCAAAAAGGACAAACGTCAAGATTTGGTATTGTAGAACACCCCTAGGATAAACAACACCATATAAAGTGGTCTGAAGACAACAATTTATAAGGAACATAACAAAAAATGAAAATTTATACAAGCAGCTTATATTTAAAATAATAATGGGGTAATTTATTGGAATATCGAACAATATGGAAAATTAAAACAAATTTTAGTTATATCTATATTTTATTAATAAATAAGTTGTCTCAAAAACTACTCCTAGAACAAACCATTTTCTGAAATTTTCGTAAATAGACAAACAACTCTTAAAATAATTTATCGATGCTCTAAGATCGGTCAAAAATATTGAAATTAGCTATATCGATACTTTATCGACAACTCTAGATTTCAGTAGACCTATTATTGAGATCTTGGAAATTTTTGACACTTATTGTAACATCCAATCATTAAGGCGAGTGCAGTAAAGCGAAGACTCACGCTTCAATAAATACATCTGGTATTATTAAATTTACCTTGAGAAATATTACAGATACCTATTCGAAACGTCGTAAAACATTCCAACAAAAATGAAGCCGGTGTAAGTCCAAAAATTACAAAATATTTTAAAACATACTGGATTCAGTTTCGTTTACATTTTTACAGCCACCTTTATTAGATCACTCTAAGTTATCATTATTTGTTATTGCTATTAATAAAATACAAGCTTTATGAAAAAAGTAGAATATTTATTAGAAATGGAATTTATGGTGACTAAATACTCATCACATGACAAGCAAAGTATTTAGTAACATTTTTTAAATACAACCTAAAATATTTAGACACTAAACAAAAGTTAATGTGAATGCATACAAACAAAATCAAATTACAACACAACACAAATTCCCAATCAATTACATACATTCCTCTCAAAAGTCTCTATAACATAAAAGTACCGTCTATTATTGAATAAGGATTGAAATAAGCGCTATTCCATTTTTTATACTTATTCTACAAAGCTTAATAAACATTATCAAAAAGCCGGAAAAAGGGGTACCAATAATTTGTAAAATCTCAATGGAGTAATTATCATTTAGAACACAAGGTTCAAGTCCGATCCTGTAATAAACGTTTAGCAGGTAGATAAGCCGTGCGACACGACACAGGTGTGAACCACAATGGCCGCGAAGGCAAACGGTGCACACCTGTTAACAATAGCGGTGTAGGAATGCAACGAGCGATAGCCGAACACCTGGGCGATGGGCATAATCGTGGCCATCGCCATTTTAACAGGCCCTTAGTTCGTTTTACCGCGAGGGCGTCCAAGAAAATGTTTCTTCATATGGCAACAGAACGTTCAAGGCAAAGTTAAGTTTTAACCAGTAAATTTTCGTTTATATGGTTATAAATAACTTCCTGCAAGAAAAAAATATTAGGAAAACAGTTATCGTGCAAACAGTTCAATATAAAGATGTTTCTGGTAACGACAATAAATTAAGCATTTGGTTGTACTATATATATATATATATATATATATATATATATATATATATATATATATATATATATATATATACATATATATATATATATATATATATATATATATATATATTTGAAAAAGTTGTTTTATTCTCCTTACGACCGTTAAGAAAGGGGACAGACAGTATATTCTCTGTGAATTCCACTCTGGTTCACTCTCCATACTAGTTTCGACCACCTAATGGTCTCATCAGTGGAGCTGTAACGAACCGAGAGTAAAATGCACAGAAAACAAATGTCTACTTAAAATCCCCATATCGTAAAGTATCGGCAGGATATTACCTGCAGAACTTGATGCCGGACTGCTATCTTAAACAGTACAAACGAACATCTGAATATACCCCGGAGCGGTAGGAAATTTATTAAAAATAAACAAATTCACGGTCTATATATTTGAAAAAGTTGTTTTATTCTCCTTACGACCGTTAAGAAAGGGGACAGACAGTATATTCTCTGTGAATTCCACTCTGGTTCACTCTCCATACTAGTTTCGACCACCTAATGGTCTCATCAGTGGAGCTGTAACGAACCGAGAGTAAAATGCACAGAAAACAAATGTCTACTTAAAATCCCCATATCGTAAAGTATCGGCAGGATATTACCTGCAGAACTTGATGCCGGACTGCTATCTTAAACAGTACAAACGAACATCTGAATATACCCCGGAGCGGTAGGAAATTTATTAAAAATAAACAAATTCACGGTCTATATATTTAAAAACGGTCGTAAGGAGAATAAAACAACTTTTTCAAATATATAGACCGTGAATTTGTTTATTTTTAATAAATTTCCTACCGCTCCGGGGTATATTCAGATGTTCGTTTGTACTGTTTAAGATAGCAGTCCGGCATCAAGTTCTGCAGGTAATATCCTGCCGATACTTTACGATATGGGGATTTTAAGTAGACATTTGTTTTCTGTGCATTTTACTCTCGGTTCGTTACAGCTCCACTGATGAGACCATTAGGTGGTCGAAACTAGTATGGAGAGTGAACCAGAGTGGAATTCACAGAGAATATACTGTCTGTCCCCTTTCTTAACGGTCGTAAGGAGAATAAAACAACTTTTTCAAATATATAGACCGTGAATTTGTTTATTTTTAATATATATATATATATATATATATATATATATATATATATATATATATATATATATATATATATATATATAGGGCCCGGTAATATCCCAGCAGAGTTGATAAAATACGGAACTAGAAAGCTGTATGAACAGATGACGAATTTATTCCAGAAATGCCTAAATGGAAGCACGGTACCCAGCGAATGGAAAACTTCACTAATATCCGCCATACACAAAAAAGGAAGAAGGGATGAATGTGAAAATTACAGAGGTATAGCCGTTACGAGTACCTTAAGCCGAATATACGGGAAAGTAATAAAGGAAAAGATAGAACTGGAATACCAAGACATGGAGGCCGAGGAACAAGCCGGATTTAGAGCAGGAAGATCCACTATGGACCATCTGTTTTCTATCACCCAAGTAATCGAAAAGAAGCTGGCTTACAATCAGGAAGTTCATCTTTTGTACGTGGATCTTAAAAAAGCTTATGACAGTGTACCACAAAACCGCTTATGGCAAGCCCTCGAGAAAACAAATATAAGTGCGACCCTTATTAAAGCTGTCAAGAACCTTTATGAAAATAGTAATGCACATGTAAAATTGGAAAATCAAATGTCGAACGGATTTAAAGTTAATCGAGGACTTAAGCAGGGATGTTGCCTATCACCCACATTGTTTAAAATATATTTAGAACAAGTACTTAAACCATGGAAAAGGAAATGTAGTGCTATGGGTATTCCATTAAACGATAATACGCTGTACACCTTATGCTTCGTAGATGACCAAATAGTGGTGGCTCAGGAGTACAATGACCTCAACTACATGGCAAGGAAGTTAATCGAAGAATATAACAAGTGGGGTCTGGAGGTTAACATAAAAAAGACCGAATACATGGGTATTGGAGGGATTCAGCAAGATCTTAAATTGGAGGATGGGCAATGTATTAAAAAATGCGAGAGTTACACATACTTAGGGTTAAAAATAACAAATGATGGTACACTGGATAAAGCAATAAAGGAAAGGAGCACTCAAGGCAGGAGAGCTATAGCTATGATGAACGGAATTCTATGGGACCAGCAGGTATCAAAAACTAATAAACATCGAATATTTAATACGATAGTAAAAAGTATTATCACATATAGCAGCGAAGTGTGGCAAATCAAACAGAGGACGGAGGGTCAACTAAGAGCTACTGAAATGGACTACTGGAGACGTGCGGCAGGTAAATCAAGGATGGATAGAGTGACCAACGAAAGAATTAGGGAGATTATGGGAGTTACACATGACATAGTGGACGACATTAAAATTAAACAACTTACGTGGTATGGACATGTTCAAAGGATGCCTGAAGAACGGCTCCCAAAGCAGATATTAGAATGGAAACCACGAGGAAGACGGAAACCAGGAAGACCAAGAAGAAGTTGGAGAGGAGGAATTGACGAAGAAATCAGGATAAGGCAACTGGATAACGATCTTTGGCAAGATCGGGATCAGTGGCGACTGGAAATCGGAAGACGTAGAAGGGCGTTATAAACCGACTATATATATATATATATATATATATATATATATATATATATATATATATATATATATATATATATATATATATATTTAAAATCTGCACTATAATTTTTTATCACCTCTATGATATCTGTATGTATCTGACTTGAGCATAGCTCATGGAGCCAAAACTAGGCCTTTTAAATAATGGTTTTTAATATTAGCAAATTCAGAAAGGACCGGCCAAAACCAAATTTAATGACCTTGCATGCCTAACGACCCGTTATTACACTGGGAGAAATTGCGATTAGAAAGAATACCAATTCAGTTTATTTCATCTTAACCAATTGCGACAAATTCAAATTTCTATGTGGATTCTATTACATTGTATCCGACTATTATTTACGTGTTGCCGTGTCGTTTTCATCATGTATAAATATTTTCGGCTGAAAAATGGTATGAGGAACTTCCTGTGCAGCATTTCAATACTGTTTGGAATAATAGCAACAAAAAAAATTATATGGTTGTCATAATTAACAAAATTTTATAATGATTAACCTATGTTTAACTCCAACTAATATTTATCTGGACGAGTGATAAAAATATAGGATATAAAGTTACTATATAAAATCTTGTTACATATATTTGTAAAGAATGCTTAATGTATTTACAAACTCTTTCTAGAAATATATTCTACCAGTAGTTACCCTTCGCGAATTCGCCCGCGGGAGTAATGAGGAACGGAATTGAGAAGCTAATATATTACGACGCAAGAACTAATTTATTTTTCCGCTATATATATATATATATATATATATATATATATATATATATATATATATATATATATATATATATATATATATAAACGTGAGATAATTTTTACGATATTTTTGCAAACTGCTATTGCATACTAATGCAGTTTAAACAAAATATATGAAATAGTCCTAGAATTATTTGGCAAAATATTAAAAACACATTTTAACCCTTTTCAGCCTTAAAAAAAGAAATTTCGAAAAATGTAGAAATTTGTAGATATAAAGAATATGTAAATGAATAATATCTTTTGAAATCAATATCTCTATTTGATCAAAAGATATCCATACATTTATCAAATGACAATTTACCCCTTTTCACTCTTCTGGAGAGGGAATTTTTAAAATTCTGCTTCTTTTCCCCAAAAATTTAAAAATTCTATTTTTTTTAAATCTTTTTTTAATCTTAAGAACCATTTAGTCTTTTATTTTTTGTTAGTGGGAAATCAATTTTAATCATTATTATCAATGTTATCGAGGTATTCTTTTTAATTTCAACAATTTCTCCCAGTGTAATGGCGGCTGCGAAGCACACAAGGTATCGACAATTGGATATGCTATTTCAAAGGTACCGCAAAAGCAATTATATCTGTAAGATAAAATAATCTATAGAGCCATCCATAAATTTCGTGTCTTGAGGGGGGAGAGGGAATCACAAAAACATCTTGGTTGATCATGTGATGGGAGAGAGAGTTTTTCTAATTAATTATCTATTATTAACTGAAAGTGAAATTTGCCGAATCTAATCGAGAGTAATCTTATTAATAAAATTAATTTTTTTTAAATCTTTTAATAATTTTAATTTAAAATATGTATTTTCAAAACATAATTACAGCGAGATAATAACATCTCAAGGATAAAATAAATCATTCAACAGTCAATCAGCCGTTAAGATGCATCGACGCATCCAAATCGCACAAACCGCAATTCAAAGCAAAACTTCAAATGATATTACTGACGAAAGTGACTGTGTTGGAAATGAAATTATAGAAGATACTTGTACTGACGAACGCTCAGCACATTTTATCACTTTAGAACAAAATGTGCAATCTTCTGACTGGAAATTAAAAGTGGTTAAAAAGCTAAATAGTTTTATAATTTATTATTAATAAATAGTGACTTTTAAAAATTAATTTAAAATTATATTTCCAAAATTAATAAATATTAGATATTAGAAATTTAAACAAGTGTACTTTATTCTTCTTCTTCTTCTTCCTTTTGTTATAGGCTTACAGCCTGTTTTTTTCCAACTCAGTCATTCATCTCATTTGATGTTGAAATCCAGGACTCTCTCCATCTTTTAGGTGGTCTACCTATTGGTCTTCTGGTTTCCGGTGTTCCATCTCGGGCGATTCTCGCTATCCTATTTTGCGCCATTCTTCCTACGTGCTCATTCCAGGCTCTTCTGCGCTTCCGTCCTCATCTTACTATATCCTGCATTTCATGTTCCTCGCGTATTGTTGAATTGCGTATGTGATCTCTTAATGTGTATCCCGATATTCTTCTTAGTACTTTCATTTCGGCAGTTCTTAGAATTGATTTTGTTTTTGTGTTGTCAGCTCTTGTCTCTATTGCGTACGTCATTATCGGTCGAATACAGGTCTTGTAGATTTTTGTTTTTGCGTCCTTGCTCATGTATGTGTTGGGCCATATTATATCCGCCAGGCTTCCTGAGATTCTATTTGCCTTGTTTACTTGGTTTCTTACTTCTCTTGTTCTGTCTTGGTTTGCGGATATCTCAACTCCTAAGTAATTAAAGGTCATGAGTTGTTCTATTGGTTTGTCATCCACTACTAGTTTGCATCTTAAGGGCACTTTGCTTATTACAATTGACTTAGTTTTATCGATGGATATTTTCATGTCGAATTGCTTGCTTATGGTGTGGAATGCAAATAGAAGTCTTTGGAGATCGTCTTCATTTTCCGAGACTATGACGGCGTCATCAGCGTAACATATTATTGTTATTTCCCCGGTATTCATTCTGTACCCTGGTGCCGTTCTTTTGACGTTCTCAATTATTTGGTCCATTACTATGTTAAACAGTAATGGACTCAGAGAGTCCTCGTGTCGTATGCCCGACGCTACCGGTACATCCTTAGTTAGGTTGCCGCTTATTGAGATTTGTGTTGTGGTGTTGGAGTTTAGCTGTTCAACTATGTTAATTAAATTGTTTGGGATGCCTTTAATTCGCATTATTTGCAGAATATCATCCAGTCTCACCCTATCAAAAGCTTTAGTGAGATCTATAAAGCACATAAAAGCCAGCTTAGTAAATTCAATAGATTTCTCTGCTATCTGTCTTACGATGAATATGGCATCTACTGTAGATCTGTTTTTGCGGAAACCTTGCTGTTCTTCTGATATTCTGCAATAGTCAGTTATTATACCTTCAAGGATTTTGGTGAATAATTTCATTATTGAATTTAATAAAGTTATTCCTCTATAGTTTTCCGTGATTTTCTTATCACCCTTCTTGAAAATAGGTACTGTTATACTTTTCTTCCAATCTCGGGGTATCTCTTGGTCTTTAATTATTTTGTTACAGAGTTTTGTTAGTTCTTCGTGTATTATTCTTATTATATGTTCCATCACGTGAGGGGGGAGGGTTCAAAAATTCCAAAAAAATCCATCATGGGATTGATGGACGGCCTCTATGGTCTTGTTAACAAGAATACAGATTATTTCATCTTACAGATGCGGAAAACAGCCGTCTCTCCAAAAGCTAATTTTGTGACCTTGCTTGCCTCACGACCACACTGGGAGAAATGTTAAAACTAGCAACAAAAGGCATTTATGCCAAAACCAAATTTCCATACGGATTTCCACTGACCTGAACCTAACTTTTCATCGCGTAATTTTCTATGTGAAATTATTATAAACAAAATATTTTGTATTTTGGCTCTCTTTAAATTATCTCAAAATCCTTTAACGTAAGCATTTAATATTATCAGAATAAGAACAAAAAGAGTGATATAATTAAGAAAATTAACCAGTATTTTGGTCTAAAAATATTTGTCTAAATTACTGACAAAAAATAGAGGATATGAAGTTACACACATTTGTAAAAAATGGTTAATTTACTGTTTCTGAAAATATATTCAATATACTGTATTGTACTCAAATCATACGGAACTTATGCACAACGGGAAAAAAACTAATTTGTTATTTTAGAATGGAATCAGATATTTTTTCTCTTAATTTAAAGCACTTTTTACAAAAAAATAAAGATAATACCTATTAAACTTTTTCTCAGTTCTTTCTAATGTTAATCATGACTACCATTGAAAAACGTTAATTTTTACAATTTTTCCTAGTGTAATAGATGATCACGAAACAAGCAAGGTTAGATTCAAAGACACCGCCAAACCTATCCCATTTGGAAGATAAAATAATCTGTGATAAAAGTAGAAGAAACAAAAAAAAAACTAACATATCATCGATTTAAATGTAGAGATTTCGGAAATTTAAATTGGGATGATTGTACTTCGACACGTAAACACGCCAGGTCAATTGTATTTTGTATTAGCTTAATATAAAATTAATGTAATTCTTCAAATGAATAAACACTTTTAAATTATTTAATCTAATTTATTCATACTAGACAAGTGGACAACTGTATAATCCAACAAATAATTTTGTTTGTATGATTTATTGTTAACATAAGAATTGTTGCGAAATAATTCACTAACAGAGTTAGCATGAAAAATATTATATTGCTAATAAAACTGATTAAATTCATTGTCCTCAGAGTTAAGTAACTTAAATGTTCTATAAATGAATAATCGGACATAGGGTTTTACGAAGTAGATGATTTCATCAGGACTGATTAAGTTGTTATTGGCATTTAACAAAGAAAACAGTACAAAATCGCTTTCGTTTTAGACAGATATAATAAACGATAAGAGCTAGAAGGACGACTACCTGGGACCAACATTGCCGGATTTCATGTCTAAATATATGTTAGCCATAAAAAAGCTTTCAAAGACTAACCCTAAAAGTTTTGAAAATGACTTTTCTTTATGAGATCATAAATAATAAAAAATTACATTGCTCACCAACTAGCAATATTTTTGAAAAGTACATACTTCGAGTTCTGGCGTTAATGCTTGTTAAGGCTTATTTAGGAAGCACCGTAGACACATGTGGGTTTTGTTTCAATTATTTTTCAACCTGAATTAAATGATTTAGTGAGGGACCTAAATTTATACAAGTAAAACTTATCATCTTGAAACCTCTTAGATAAAAATCAATGTTTTTCAAATCACTTTATAAAAAAACGTATAATCTTTAAGGAAGAATGTTACATCGTGAACAAAGTATATTCTATCCATCATTAGTACAAAAGGAAGATCTTATTGTGCTGACTTTGCATATAAATTTTGAAACAATGAAAGACTTTGTGAAATCAATTAACTGTGAGAGCGACGATTACCAGTATTTTAAAGAAAAATATTCAATAATGACAGACGTAAAGTAAAAGTTTCGAGACTATAAGACCCAAAATATATGAAAAATGACAAAACTTTTGAAGTTAAATTGACTCGGAAAGAAAAAAAGCTTGAAAATCTATGATATAGATTTTTAAAAACTTTTTTAGGAAAAAAACAAAAAACTACAAAACGGTAGTAAATCATATAATTCAGATCTTGCACGCTCTTGAGTTTAAAAAGTTCTTCCAATGAGGTTCTAAAAGGATATATAGGCTATGGAACAGCGGGCGATATCAAAGCAACTAGTACGAGGATGATTCGATAAGTTCTCGGCCTGATAAAGAAAACAAAATATTTTTGAAAATGTTTTTATTTATTTTTCAACATAGTCCCCTTGTACTTCAATATATTTGGACCAACGATGTTCTAACATTTTAATATCCGTAGTATAATGCGATTTGTCCAACTCTGCAAAATAAGCGAGCCATTTTTTCAAGTTTGGGAAGAGAAAGAAATCGCTGGGAGCCAAATCCGGCGAATATAGCGCATGTGGAAGCACTTCGAAACGTAGGTCATGGAGTTTTGCAGCACCAACCATAGATTTGTGGGCAGGCGCGTTATCCATCATAAGTAGACGAGAGGTTTTAGAAAAAACAGATCCACTATTGACGCAATATTCATTGTTAAACAAATAACTGAAAAATCCCTTTTGACAGAGTGCGCTTAAAGGATGTCTTAGAAATAATGAGAACAAAAGGTCTAAACCATAGGCTAATTAACCTAATATACAATATAAACATCCAGTGCAGAACAAAAATCAGAATAGGACATATAACAACGGAAGACATATATGTCAACAGAGGAATTAGACAGGGCGATTCGCTCAGCCCCTTCATATTTAATCTCATAATGGATAAAATAGAAAATCTCCCCAGAACAGCTGGACACAAAATGGGAAACACATTCTTCCATACCGTCTGCTATGCGGACGATGCTGTTCTTATTGCAGATTCTGAAGATAATCTCCAAAGAATACTGCACTCTTTTAACACTAAAGCGAAAGAATTAAATATGCTCATCAACACAGAGAAGATCAAATGCTTAGTAACATCTAAAGAACCAATACGGTGCAAGTTGGAAATCGACTCCATATTTGTCGAAGAGGTAAATTACTTCAAATATCTGAGAGCAGAAATAACCAGCCATGGAAACCTTTTTAACGAAGTAAGAGAGCAAACAATGAAAGCAGCTAGAATTTCTGGATGCCTTAAAGAAATTGTGTGAAAGAACAAACCCCTTAATACCGAAAGCAAAACTAAGATATATAAAACGGCTCTAAGACCCATCATAACATACGCGGCAGAAACAAGACCAGATACAGGCAGAACTCTACAAATGATGAGAACAATCGAAATGAAAACATTAAGAAGTATACAAGGCAAAACTCTTCATGACAGAATACGGAATGAAGATATCAGACAACAATGCGGGATACAGGACATAGGAAGATGGGTTCGACAACGGTGAAGATTCTGGAACAAACATATAGGCAGAATGGAGAACATTAGACTCGTTAAAAGCGCAAAAATTAATAACCCAATAGGAAAAAGATCACGGGGAAGACCACCAAAACGATAGCGAGAATGCTGGACCTCATCGTCCGGGGAAGACGTGATGTCAATGAACAGGCAATAGCCTAAGAGCATGGTTAACGGTGTCAGAAAGAAGAATAAGAAGAAGAATAATAATATATAGGGTGTTCCATTTAAAACAAGCAAGTTGACATCTACTTCCGGTATAATCGAAAGTGCCGCCATCTTGAAAATATTTTAGCCGACTGTTAGTACACTTTCAAATTCTTCCTAATTATAGTTTTCCCACAATCGATTGATAAAGTTTCCGGAAAATGACCCTGTATAGGATCAAAAAAAGTTTGAAATATTTAAACAAAATTATCTTTAGAATTTTTACATTTTAAAACAAAAAATATAACTTCGTTAAACCTAACAACGGTACAAAGTAAATATAAAGAATAAATCCACTTAGTACCCAACATATTTGATTTAACGAGTCATTTTGGGTCGCCGAAACCAGTCTTTTTCGTATTCTGATCTTCAAAAGGAAGAGACACCGGTTTAACGATATATGGGGTTTTCATTTCACGGCAACTAACCAATAAGTGGTATCTCACTTTCAAAAATATAGCATACGTTCAGATATAACTGCAAGAGTAAGGCATATTAGTATGCCCGTAAAGATATCCCCATAAACAATATTCAAAATTTATTTTAAAAAAATAGTTCCTGTGGTGTAAGCAAAGTGAACAGCAATAAACTGCATTTGGGTACGGTTCAGAATTTAATAAATTAATTTTTTTTATCAATTTTCGGAATTTTAGATTTTAAATTTAACAATTAGTATTTTTATTAGAATTCTAAAATCGAACGTTCACAAACAAAATATATATCTGAAATGATAAAAGAAGGTAGTTTTACACTTATAAATGAAAAGCTTATACCAAGTTACTTTTTACATAAATCATAGCCGCCTTTGTTTCTGCGAAAGCTCAAAGCCGCTCGGCGAAAGAAAGAGGAGCTTTTTTCAGTCGACCGACCTCGGAGGCGGGCGTGAGATTTTGCAAGAGCGAAGAAATGATACCAGTTTTGAATTTCGCTCCGGGTATCTTTTTGGTGGTCAATGTTGTATGGTGGGAAACACAACGTTTTATGCCTAACTTCATACCTTTATGAGGTATTGTATTACCAACCGGTGCTAAAATAGGTTTAATCTAAAAAAGGTTTAAAATGATGTATGTACATATATATGAGCAAGTTATTACAATGCACCAGGTAAAGAACGGCATGAAAAATATAATCAGAATGTTCTCTAATACTCCATGGAAAATAGACTTTCGTCAGTAACAAAAATGTAACATTGGTTTTTTTGTTGGAATGTATTCATTTCGGCATCCTATAAAACATATCTCGATGGTAACTCTGAAAGACCTGTGCAAAAAAAATGGCGGACCAAAAATGGTCACGATGTTCAGTTTTTTGAGTTTATCTCGAAAAATAAAAGTTGTACCGAAAAATGTTTCAAACAAAAATTGTAGAGAATTAAAAAACCTATCGATTCGCGTAATATAAATTATAGGTGGCGCCACTAGTTATCGAGATATATATTTTTTTTGACAAAATTTATGGTTTTGGTTTAAAAAAAAAGAAGACATTTATTAAAAAATTACCGATTTAAAATTTAACATAAAAATAGGTATTATCATTCTAAAAAAGTACGTCAAGCCCGGAATCTATGAGTTTTTTTATTTTCCGAGAAATTCGATGTCAAAGTTGATAATTCAACCTCATTTGATACAATGCTCAGTTTTAATGGAAATTGTATTGTTTTATATTTCGAAGATCTATTAAAAAAAATTTTTTTTTCAATCGTGGTGCGAAAAATTTTGCAAAAACCAATTTTTGCACCAAAAAAATTGCGATAACTTTTCACCGGATGGAGATAAAATTTTTTTAATGCGTGTATTGAATTTAGATGTATCATTTCCGATCTCAAAAAAAAAATAATTTTGGATGAAAAAAACTTTTTTTTTCAAAAATTCATAATGGCGTGGCAAACGAATATTAAGGGCTCAAATTGGCAGAAGATGCTTTGTAATACTTGTACTTTACCTGTGAATTTTTTGGATTCAAGAAATACACTTCCATACGATCTGTGAACCTTCGAAAATTGGGCCGAATCTAATCGAAAATAGCTGCTACATGCCGCTGTCGGCGGGTTGCCATATAGTTTAGGCGCATTATTCATTGGCGCTTCAAGGAAACTTACGCATCACAATTAATATTTATAATATTGATGTTGTTTTATTAATTTATATGATAGTAACAATTTGTTTAGTCATATTAATTATTAATATGTTTATTAACAAAATTTTTACAGAAAATTATAGAGAAAATTATACAAATATTCAATTATATATTACATATGCTACTGTTTTTTCCTTTGCATTATTATTATCTAACAGTTTATTAACAAAATTTTTACAAAAAATTATAGAGATAATCATACAAATATTCAATTATATATTACATAATATACTGTTTTATTACTTTATATTATTATTATTACCTAATAGTTTTTTAACAAAATTTTTACGAAAATTTCTATAAGCAAATCATATAAAAATATAATAATAATATATAATACGTCATACAAATATTTAATAATACATTAAAATTACGGGCGAAAATCATACAAATACAATATATCAATTATACATTCATCTTTCTTTTTTTGTTAGTTTTGTTAATAAACTATTAATGTATTATTAAATATTTATATGATTTGCTTATAGAAATTTTCGTAAAAATTTTGTTAAAAAACTATTAGGTAATAATAATAATATAAAGTAATAAAACAGTATATTATGTAATATATAATTGAATATTTGTATAATTTTCTCTACAATTTTTTGTAAAAATTTTGTTAATAAACAAATTAATAATTAATATGACTAAACAAATTGTTACTATCATATAAATTAATAAAACAACATCAATATTATAAATATTACTTGTGATTACTTGAAGCGCCAATGAATAATGAGCCTGAACTACGGCAGCGGCCTGCAGCAGCTATTTTCGATTAGATTTGGCCCAATTTTCGAAGGTTCACAGATCGTATGGACGTGAATTTCTTGGATCCAAAAAATTTACAGGTAAAATACAAGTAAAGTAAAGCGTTCGTAATTAAAAAACAATACAAGTATGAGTGAAGTATTGGGTGAATTAAGTCATTCCAGCGGTCAAGTACTAGAGAATTGTGTTCATACACCAAATTTCGAAAAACACATTTTTACATAAAAAAATACTGACTTAGTATAGATTATTTTTTTCCAAGATAAACAGGATTAGTAAAATTTATAGTAAAGAATTGCTACTTTTCTATGGGCAATGTAGAAAAATTTTTACACAATGAATTAAGTAAAAAAATATGGCTGTAGGCTAGGTATAAAACATAATAATTAGAGGTTAAAAAGGCACAAGAGCTTTAAAATAAAAGTTTAACCATTAATAATCAGGGCAAAGGAGCATTTTTTGAAAAATTTCTAATAGTGGAGAAACATAGACGCATTTTGATCGAGGCTATGGTATGAAGAGGTTTATCTCCTCGATCAACCTTCGACCAACACTAAAAAATGTTATGGTGATATTATTTAAGGTTCCTAAGGGAATAATATTAATAGATTATGGATCCCACGGTTGAAACTTAATAAAAAAAGTATTATGTCGCTTTCATTGCTAAGTTGCATGACCTCCTTAAAGATAAAAGAATCGAATAGAAACTATGACGAGATGTTTTATTTCATTGGGATTACATTCTATCAACTCAAAGCTAATATTGCTGGCATCGTAATACTGAATTAATTCTGTGTAATAAAAGGAGGTTCGCATCGGAGTAGAGCAGTTTATATTTATACAAGCAAATGAATCCCAAGTAAATTCGAGACTGATCGAAACTCAAAAAACTGTTAAAAATGAGGTGCGACTGAAACTGGTACGGAAAATCGAATTGCAAATACGAAAAGTTTAAAAAACATCTCGTTATCGTTAAATTAAACGATTTAATGTTTAAGATAATTATGTTGACTTTTATTATCAGGAACCGCCCTCATAATATACGTGGTGTTTTGCATAAAAGAATGCAATTTTAATATTTCAGCATCTCTACAATTCCCAGACAATAAAAAGTATTTTTAAATGGAACTTTACACTATTAAATATTAGAGGAATGTTGAAACAATTCTGTGTAACAAAAGGAAGGGGGGGGGGTGTGCATCGGGGTAGAGTAGTTTATATTTACACAAGCAAATGCATCTCTGGTAAATTCAAGACTGATTGGAACCCAAAAAACTGTTAAAAATGAAGTGCGATTGAAACTGGTATGGAAAACGGAATTGCAAATACTGAAAGTTTAGAAACCATTTCGTTATCGTTACATTAAACGATTTAATGTTTAATATAATTAAATTAACTTTTATTACCAGGAACCGCTCTCATAATATACAGGATGTATTGCATAAAAAAATGCAATTTTGATATTTCAGCATCTCTAGAATCCCTAGACCATAAAAAGTATTTTTAAATCGAATTTACACTATTAAATATTAGAGGAATTTTGAAATAATCCTGTGTAACAAAATGAAAGGGGTGCATCGGGGTAAAGCAGTTTATATTTATACAAGCAAATGCATCTCTGGTAAATTCGAAACTGATTAGAACCCAAAAAACTGTTAAAAATGAGGTGCGATTGAAACTGGTATGGAAAATCGAATCGCAAATACTAAAAGTTTAAAAAACCACATTTCGTTATCGTTATATTAAACGATTTAATGTTTAATATAATTAAATTAACTTTTATTACCAGGAACCGCTCTCATAATATACGGGGTGTATTGCATAACATGCAGTCTTAAACACATTTAATACCGGCAGTGATCATAGACTGGTTAGGGCAAGACTCCTCATAAACCTCAAACAGGAAAGATATAAGCTGATCCGTTCGCACTCAACTCCCGCAGCTAAAGAACTATACACACGACAAAGCGAATACCAATACGAAATAGCGAAAAGTTTGAAATCGACTAATACTCTGAAACAACATAACATCAATGAAATGATAGATAAAAATCCAAACTACTATAAAACCATCAATGAAAAAAGTATGTGGAAGATTAAGGAAAACTACAGACAAGAAACTTAGTGCAAATACATTACAGATGATGGAAAGACGAAGGATGACTGAGAGAGACACAGAGGATTTTAAACAACTAAATAAAAATATCAAGAAAGAAGTAAGGAAAGACATTAGAACGTTCAAAACAAAATTAATATACGAAACAATAGAAAGAAACGCAAATATGAAAGTTTTGAGGTCAGGTCTCTTAAAAGGACGAACCAAAATAACAAAATTAAAGAACAGAGAAGCGGCGACAGTAACACATGTAGATGACATCATAAAGGCTGTGGAAGCATTCTATGCGGACTTATACTCCTCGATCAATACGGATCCAGATCCAACAAAAACAGTAAAACAAATAAAAAATGTAGGATCAGAAGATTTGCCGGAGATATCGTTAGATGAAATAAAAAGAGCACTAAAACAGATGAAGGATGGAAAATGCCCGGGCGAGGATCAAATTACAACTGAGATGTTAAAGATGGGTGGAGACAATCTTGAAAAAGTAATACAAACACTGATGAATAAATGCTTATACGGAGGTAGAGTACCAGAACAATGGTATAACGCACAAGTCGTACTTCTCTTCAAAAAGGGGGACACAACAAATATAGAAAACTACCGTCCTATCAGTTTATTAAACCACCTATATAAACTATTCACCCGCCTCTTGACAAATCGCCTGACTGAAAAGCTTGACTATTATCAGCCTGTAGACCAAGCCGGCTTTCGACGTGGATTTAGTACGATAGATCATATCCAAGCCCTACGCACAGTCCTAGAAAAAACCGAGGAATATAACATTCCTGTACACCTGGCATTTGTAGATTTTCACAAGACCTTTGACTCTATAGAAACATGAGCGATCTTGAAATCACTTAATAATGCTAGAATTGACTCCAGGTATACCACTATCATACAGAATATATATAAAAACGCAACTATACAGGTTAAAATCGACGAAGACCCAAAAACCGAAAAAATAAACGTTATGAGAGGTGTGCGTCAGGGAGACGTCATCTCTCCGAAACTATTTACGCTAGCTTTGGAAGATGTCTTTAAAAAACTAAATTGGGATGAGAAAGGTTTGAGAGTCGACGGTTCTTATCTTAGTCATCTTCGTTTCGCCGACGATGTTGTTGTCATGTCTAGCAACCCAGAAGAGCTAAAATAAATGCTTCAAGATTTCAATGAAGAGGCGACTTAAGATGAACTTGGGGAAAACTAAGTTAATGAGCCCCGACGCAAATGTACAAATAGAGATTCAAAATGAAATCAAAGAGAATGTCCAAGAGTACATCTATTTAGGCCACGTCATGAAACTGGGCAAAGAAAATCAAACGGCGGAAATAACAAGGAGAATAGGGCTGGCATGGGCTGCCTTTGGAAAGTTGCAGTACGTATTAAGAGATAGAAACACACCAATCAACCTTAAACGGAAAGTGTATAACACGTGTGTTTTACCTGTTGCTACTTACAGCATGGAAACGATAACACTAACTAAACAAAACGCAAATAGGCTCCGAGTCACTCAAGGCTCCATGGAGAGACAAAAAAGGAATCTCGTTACGGGATTAAATACGAAATCAAGTAATAAGATCAAGAACCAAAGTAGTTGACGTCATTGAACGCATATCACAACTAAAGTGGCAATGGGCGGGGCACATGGCTAGACAACAGCCCGATAGGTGGACGAGTAAATTACTGTAATGGCGACCGCGAGAAACGAGCCGAAATCGTGGCAGGCCACAACGCAGATGGGTAATGATATAAGACAGTTTGCTGGAAAAGACTGGCTCCAGAAGGCGAGAGACAGATCCCAGTGGAGGACCATCGGAGGGGCTTATGTCCAGGAGTAGACGTCAATGGGCCGAGAAAGAAGAAGAAGAAGAAGAAGAAGAAGAAGATTGTATAACAAAATGTAATTTTGATATTTCAGCATTTCTAGAATCCCCAGACAATAAAAAGTATTTTTAAATCGAACTTTCCACTATTAAATATTAGAGGAATAATTTACCACATTGTGTAGCAATCATAAACTGTAAATGATAGAATTCAGAACTTCGAGCCACTCTGTATGTAGAAAGATCAATATACAGATTGTTAAGTAGCGCATAAATTTTATGGTCAAGCACTATTAACATAAAAATGAAATTTAATATTAGTTTAATATCTATCGACATAAATGTTATACTCTCCTAGTAAAATAAATTAATGTCAAGCGTTTATGAAACTTCGAGTGAAATAAATTTTATTTTATAGATGTGTAATTGTTTTCAATGGGTGAACGGCTACGAACTGAACAGGCTTTTTTTAGAGACTATTTTACTGTTCAATGTCTATATATATTATCGACAAAAAAAAACTGAAGTTTTTGAGGACTTTGTAACTTCAACATGCATTTCCATTTCCATAAATGTGCTTCCCGTAAATTTTACTCGCTTTTTAAAGTGTCCTTGAGAAGAACAGTATCTCTTAATGCTTTACAAGCCCCATATGAAGGTTTATATTTCAAGAATAACAAACAAAACAAATATTTATCACTGAAAATGGTTTTATTGTTTTTCGAAATATTTTCCAGGATGGTCAATATAGTATATTGATACTTTTCCATGCGTTTGAAACAATTTGAAAAGCATTTTTGTCACTGTGCAGATGGTAGCCTCAAAACATATTTTTTTAACGCATCAACCGTCCCTTCTGGCGTAAAAAATTGTTTACCATGCAGATGGTTCCTCACGCACGGGAACAAAAAGTTACTGGGTGCCAAATCAGGGGTGTATGGTTGATAACCCATCATTTCCGTGTTTTGAGTACTCAAAAGTAGTAGAGTATCGATATTTTTTTGCATTACAACAGATTTTGGATGATCTTCATGTGACTCGTCCGTCAACGAACGGCCACGACTAAATTCACCAAACCAGCGATGTACAGTACCTTTTGCAGATACTTCATCGCCATTTAAAGAATTGGGTTCTTTGATACACTCTCGTTAAGATAAATCATGTCGAAAGTTGTGGAAAATAATGGCACGAAAATATTCACAAGTTAATTCCATTTTTTGCGAAGATGAAATTTTTAAGTTAGTGTAAAGAACGTAAATAGCGTCCATATGTTAAAATGTTCTGAGTACGTATACCGTCTAAAATGTAAAACTTTCCAGTTAATATTAGATAGTATCTAGCAACGCCAGTGTTCCCAGTTCTCAAAATATAAACCGTTATCCTCGTATATTTTTACTACCGGAACACTAGGTCAAAACTATATGTTGAAGTTTCATGGAAGGTGTTAAACCAAGCTCGCTTCCCTTCTCACGAAGTAGCCCTTATATCAAGTAACATGTGTTTTTCATATTGGTGTATGATACTTTCAAGAAGTATATTAATTAGAGTCATGTCTGACTATTATGATCACATGCTGGATTAAAAACACTAAACCAGTTGGAAATCCAGGCATTCTGAAACACTGAATTTTTTGATTTGTCATCTTTCATGAAATTAGTTTAGCCGAACCCGCTTCTTCCCTCCCACAACAGTTTTCCCATTGAGAAAAATTTGCATTTCATTATTGAAGCTTTTGTACATTCCAGAATTATCAAAATCAGAGTAGTCTCTTAGATCATCATAATCACTCGTTTGAATGAAGGCCCTAAGCATTTGAAGCACTGAAATTTATGGGTAATCCTGTTTTAAAAATTCTTTCAGGATATAATAGTTCCATTTTTTAAGGACATGCTGTATATTAAAATTTGCCAACAGTTTCTACGTTTTTTACTTGGAAAAATTGCGCTTTTGCATTATTTATAATTAGGTTTTGAAATGTTTATAATCAAGTATAATTTAGGGTATATTTGACCGTGTAAAAACATCTGGCTGATTTTCTCTCGTATATTTTGTTTTGGAACAATAAACTAACAATAATGTGTACTTTTTAAGTACGTTTTTATTGTATTGTATATATGAAGTGAAATGCGAACAGTAAATGCAAACTTCGTTCCATCATATCCTTTCCATGTTAGAGGTTGCAGTTTGAATGAATTGATACAGAAACCAATTTATCCTATTCCACCACCATCGAGATGATGGCCTACCTGTACCACCATACCGAGAAGAAAGTTAAAACTTACCCTCCCCGCCACAGTGATACAGCAGAGGTACATGTTTCGTCTCTACTAGACAGGGTACCGACATGCACCTGTCTGCGCAAAGGACAGATCGGAAGGAAGTATGCAACACTGAACGCGGCTTCACCGACCTCTCGCCGGATGGCGTGTATATGTTTATGAGGCTTTCACGGATTTCTCCGTGTGAGATGCAATAGCAGTTGATATATCCACATTATGCCGTTGTAGTGCTGAAAACACATTCAGCAAACGTACAACTATATGCAACGCCGTGTGTGAATGAAGTGGTGGTGGAATAGGATAAATTGGTTTCTGTACCAATTCATTCAAACTGTGCAACCTCTAACTTGAAAAGAATTCATTCACACACGGAGTTGCATATAGTTGTACGTTTGCTGAATGTGATTTCAGCACTACAACGGCATAATGTGGATATATCTACTGCTATTGCATCTCACACGGAGGAATCCGTGAATGCCGCATAAACATATATATGGCACATTAGTAAAGACTTTCCACATCAAAACTTATTAGTTCGTCGTCTGGCTCTAGATTAATACTACTAATAGTGTTCACAAAATGTGTGGAATTTTTAACATAGATGTTCATCTTACCTTCCAAAGGCTCAATGATTTTTAGAAGAAA
Source organism: Diaprepes abbreviatus (assembly GCA_034092305.1). NCBI lineage: Eukaryota > Metazoa > Arthropoda > Insecta > Coleoptera > Curculionidae > Diaprepes > Diaprepes abbreviatus. The sequence goes on from JASJET010000129.1 coordinate 11,160,732, forward strand.
CTTCGCTAGTGCATTTGTTGACGACCCTCCGGAGCTGGTTATTGGTTACAATGGTATGTTGGTTTTGTGAATTTTCGGAACTCAATGAAGATGTGGTGAACTACTGTAATGTGGTGGGAGTACCGATCGTAGGTTGTCTGGCACATGGTCTTTGTGTTTCTTTAACGTTCGGTAGATTTTTGACTCTATACATTTGGTTGGGTGACGAGCTATTTTGCTTTTTCCAAAATATCCCCGACTTTTTGGTCGTATATTATGATGTTCATGATTATCGTTGCATTTCTCTTGTCCGAATCTTTATGGATTCATTCTTACGAGGTTCTTTTAAGGCAAATGCTTCCGTCTTGGAGAAATTCTGAAGGGGATTTTCCTTGTCTTCCAAGGTTGATTTTGTTTTCCATCTGAACTCGTCAGAATGGTTTTCATCGACTTATATTGATTCTATGGAGCTTGTGATATCTAAAACAGGTGTGCTTTTAGATGTTACCTGCTCAAGAGTTGTTCTGCTGTTGTTGTTAGTATTATTGAAGATAATTTTATGATTGTTTTTCTTGGAATTGTTTCAGGTAGAGTCGGTTGTTGTTGTAACTTTGGTTTTTCCAGTTTATTCTGGTGTTTCATCGCCATGTTTTCTTTCAACTTGTTGCTTATTTTGTCTATTTTGTCGAAAATTGGCTCATGATCATTTAATAGAGTTTCGGCTTTGATTTTTTCGCAGCGCTGTGTAGCTTCGTCCAGACGAAGGGTTTTTTGCCATCGGTGATAATTTATTTGTAGCCGTGGTAGTGCTTTGCTAGCGTTGTCCAGAATTCAACGTGCTCTATTACCTGGTATTGGTGGTTTTAGTCTAAAACCAATAGAAATGACGTGACTCTTTAACAACTGATTTTCTAGTAGGCTTTGGTTTTGTCGCTGATCAATTTATAAAAGCAGTTTACATTAAAAATAATAATGGAATCTTCAGTAAATCCTGTGTTGAAATACCTAATCTTTAGCAATCGTTACTTTGCAACATCAAAACAGTGGACACAGTGTCCCTATATAAGCTAGTAGCCTTAAGAAGAAAAATTCAGTTTGTACTTGATAACTATTAGAGATACAACCTAATCGAAACGTCGTACAAACAAATAAAAATAATGCAAGTCCGACAATTTGCAACATTGTCTAAAACCTTGTTACACTGTTATATTTCAGAATATTTTGGCATTTTCCTATACTCTAAGTAAACTGGGTGAACCAATTATAGTAATAGTCATCTCAATAAAACAAACAACACAAAAAAATAGAAATTAGCGTCCGGAAAGCGATTATTCCGGTTTTCCATTGCAAAGAATTCGTCCATATTTATTTTGAGCGGTTTTTTTGTCGCTGGGGTAGTGGTCAGTTAACTAGATACAAGTTTTGCACATTGTCGTTTTTGCATGTTTAATTAAGACAGAAACGGATTAGTCAATTAACGAAAACAAAATATGTTATGGAAGTGTCGTAAAAATTGTGAATATTGTTCTAAATGTAGGGCGAATTATTTTCACCCAAAAAAATCAACATCGTCTATATATGAAATTTCTTATATTTACTTAAAAAGAATAGTTATAAAATCTAACGAGTAATTATTGACAAATATACAGTTTTGGAAAGCTTTTAAGTTAAATATTAAAACCAGAATGTTAAAAATTTATTTGAGTATGTGTTTTCCTCTAGAAAAAGTCCTCGAAAGTTTTCTTGTGCAATTATTTCTCATATGAAATCAGTTGCAAATGCGCTAGCGAAGTTTTTCTTAAAAATCATTCAGCCGTTAAAAAATAATATGAATTGATAAGTTAATATTTCAATACAGTCTTCCACTAAGTCTTAAGGGCCAAATTCATTATACCAACAAACTGTAATTTTTGTATCGAGACGGGCCAGCGAGTGTGATTCTATGGCGCAGGACCCGGGGATGGACTCCGCTCCGTTTGCAATTTCGATAAGTACTTACGGGCAAGTGTAAAGGATATTTCATTGCGTTGAAGCAGAGCTAGAGGATGTTTTGGAAAAGTTCTGCTGCGTGATCGCTTGTCTGAAAGATTCGAGTACTTTCGAGAGTTTTCGAACATGTTCTATGCACCGAGGATGCGTAATACAAATATGGGAGACAACAGAGAGTTGAAGAGATCCAAAGTTTGAATTCGAAGTGACAAGTGCAATCTGAAAAGCCAAATGTAGCGCGACTAGCGTATTTTGTGACTTTCTTAATAGAAATACAGTGTGTTTAATTTAATTAAAAGTGTGTTTTGTTTACTCCGGACCCCTGCTCTTAATAGTATTAATAGGCATTATTTTGATCTGAATTTACGTCCTTTTGTGTAGCTTGTAAATATTTGAAAGAAACGAAAAAGAGATAGTGAGTGCAGAACATTTAAAGAGCAATGGGGACATCAATATTTCGTGATTGAGTCAAGAGATAAGGCACTGTATATAATTTGCAATGAAACAATGTCAGTTATAAAACTAAATATTCTCAGAATAACTCCAAATTTATAGAAAGTCTACTATTAGAAAAATACGAATCTTTGAGACGCGGGTTAAAATCTCAGCAGTTGTTGGTTAAGAAAGTAAAACCAGCAACTCGTTCTAGTTTCCGTGTAGCTTAATCAATAGCAAATTAATTAAGGATTGCATTATTGCAGCAGCAGAAGAAATGTGCCCAGAAAAGGCTAATTTATTTAAAAACATCAGTTCGTGGCTCGAAGAATAGATTCATCATCATCATCATCAGCCCATTTCTGTGGACCCCACATTTAATGGACTCTATTGCTATTCTGTCTTCTCCCGGTGCTCTGTTGTTTTTCATTCTCTTCAAGGCGTAATTAATTTCTTCAATTGAGATTTCGGGCACATCTTCGGAGCCCTGATTTGTGATTCTTAGTGTTTCGTGTTCATCGGGTTCAAGTATTAATTGGTTTTTGTACAATGTCTCGTAGAATTCTTCAACGATGTTTAATATTTCTTCTCTGTTAGATTTTATTTGCCCATTTTTGTCCTTTCATTTTATTATGTCTTTTTTGCCTGGTGTTAGCCTTCGTCGAAGTATTTTCATACTTTTGTTCTCCTCTATAGTTTACGTTATTTTTTCCTGTTCATATCTTCTGATGTCTTTTCTAATAGCTTTGGATATTTCTTTATTCACATAGTTTATTTCTTGTTGGCTTGTATTACCATCTCTTAAAAGTGATCTTCTATTTTAAGTTTCGTCATGGGTCTAATTTTTTCTTCTCTTTCAGTTTGTGTGCAAAACTTTATTTGGGCCTCTGCGATTGTGTGGGTTATCGAATCATTTAGGAGATCTAGGTCATTTGTTGTTACTCCTTTCAGTGCGTTATTTATGTATTTCTGAAATTCTTGTTCGTTTCTAGGTTGCATCCACTTTTTTGTTTTCCTTTTCTGTACCATTTTATTTCTTTCCTTTCTGATGTTTAACTCTAATGTGGCTCTGACCAGTCTATGATCGCTTCCAGTTGTAAAGCTGCTTAGCACTGTCACATCCTTGATTATGTGTATCTTATCGCTTATTATATAATCAATCTCATTTCGGGTTTTGCTATCCGGGCTCTTCCATGTCCATATCCTTTGTGTTTTTTTTATTATTATTATATTTTGGAAAATATTATTATCTCAATTGTCTAACAAAAATCAATACTTGTGATTCTCCTTGATCCTGGATGAACAATAGGAACTGTATAAAGAGCGTCTTGATCTTTATAGAATTTACGACACAACCATTGGACAAGATTCTTTAAATGAGTTGAAAATCCTGTTCAGAAAAACAATCTTCAATGGAGAAACTTCAAGTATATCATTCTTGAATAAAAGCAATCATCTTCTGATCGAGTTACAAAAAAAATAATGAGTGATTAAGGAAGTTATCATTTCATGAAGAATTAACTAAACATATGAATGACTTCAATTTAAAATTACAATGAGAAAACGAGCTTCTGCCTCTATACCAAGCGCCACTAAGGTAAACGTGATCAAAACTAGAATTTTTCAAAGATCCAATATTATCAGATCGCACTCCGCTATCAGTGGATGAGGTGATGCCCTTTTAGAGATTTGCTGTCGTAGTGACTGCTTTCAAGTATTTTTTGGACAAAAGATGGAAGATAATGATCTAGAACTAAATTATTTCTTGGTACGTTTAAACTCTTTTCGACAATTAAATTTACCATGCATCAAGACGTATATTATCAGTTACCTTTTTTGGATGCCATAGTCGATCATTTTTTACTTACGTGAATAGTTCAAATTTCTAAGCACAGGGCACGATTTAAAATAGAAGCATGAAATTTAGTGGAAATATATGGAAATGGCTTTGGTAATATGCAGATCTACAATACTTATGTATATGATCAAATGGGAACCAAACTAGGAGGTAAACAGCTTTAAGTTGATTTGTACAATATCTACAAAGAACTTGGATGACGTACTATTGTTTAGACTATACAAATATTGACTACCTTTGTTTCGTAGTTAGGTCGAAAATACATTTTACTATTCACAGTTATGCTCTTAATCCAATCCTGAAACTCCACATTCCACGAAGTGACTTTGAAGAATGTCCTGGCGATTTTCGACCAGGCCGAGACTGAAAAACAACACCTTTTAGCGCTTCGATTAAATTTTTATCTCTTTCGCCGACGATGATTATTAATTATTTGCCTCTTTTCGCTATCTCGTAGATAAATATTTTATTCGCGTAATTAACTATAGACTTATTTGCTAAAATTAATAGGCATAGGTGTAATATTTAAATTTAGTAATTATACTTGACACTTAAGGAGTAATAAATAAATATTAAATAAGATATTGACTTTTTTTATCAAGTAACTGTCTGTTTGATATTTATATTTCTATAATGTTTTTAAAGAAACGCAATGGAAGGTGGAGTAATATCGGATAGTTAAGATTTAATGTTGAACAAACTCATTTTGTGCTTGATCAATCTTTCGCAATTAATCTTTGGATCTGATAACATAGGAATATTTATTGATTAACTTGAACAAAACTAATGACCAAAGTAAAAAATCTCGAATCGTCATACCATACCTCATAGTTGGGGTACGACGGGGTGCTGTATTGGGTAAGATGAGGTAAGGAATAATATTTATATGTATATATTGAATTCAGAGTAAACGAACTTACTTCGTGCTTATTAACATTGTCAATAAACCAATGAAATTAGAATTATAAAATAAGTTATCACCGGTCTACCAAAACTGTACGAGGGTGGTTCAATAAGTAAGATAAATTAGTCATAGATGACGCATAAATGCATACGAAGTTTCAGTATGATCCGATGCTTAATTTATATATGGCAGTCGTTTGAAGCAGGTCTTCACACCGTTGCTATAAATAACGGAAAAAGCCAGGTTTTGAGCAGTGATTAAACATTTCTACATGAAACAGTGGACAGCTGCTCATATTAAAACTGAGTTGGATGCTGTTCACAGAAATTCTGCACCGACTTTAAAACCTATTTATTTTTGGATACACGAATTTAAATTGGTCAAAAATCAAGTAAAGATAAAACACGTTCGGGATGCCGAGTTGAGGTCACTACACCAGATATGATTGAAAAAATATTTCGTATTGTTGACAACGATCGACGAATAAAGTTTCGTCATATAGCTGAATGTGTATATATATATATATATATATATATATATATATATATATATATATATATATATATATATATATATATATATCAATTGGTACTGTAGAAAATATTTTTCGCCAAAATTCGTGTATGAAAAAACTGTGTACCATATGGGTGCCCGACTATTTAAAAAAAGGTCAAGCAATCACAGGGAATTACTATGCAACACCTCTTGGTCAACTGGACGAAAAATTAAAAAAAAAAACATCCAAGACTACAACGCAAAAAAGTTCTTTTTCATTAAGACAATGCTCGAATTCGCACTTGTGCAGTTTCAACGTCAAAATTAAACGAATTCATCAGAGTTGGCAACTAGTGACTTTTTCCTCTTTTCTAATCTTAAAAAAAGTGGCTCCGAGAACATTGATTTTCATCAGATAATGCAGATATTAGGGTTGTAAAAGACTATTTTGAGGATTTGGATACTTCCTACTTTTCAGAAGGCATAAAGAAGTGTTGAAATACCGCTGGACCAAGTGTACCGAGTCCCAAGGAGATTATGTTGAAAAATAAAAAAAAAGTATACAACAACGTTGTTTTTATTTATTTTTACCTTACTTATTGAACCACCCTCGTATATTATATGTTGGCATTAAATTAAAAGTCTGACTGTCAACAAACAATGCACAGACATCGACAGGCTCATTGTTATCATCATCATCATAATCATCATCATCATTTTCTTTTCCAGCGCAGCCACATTGAGCTATACATGACATTTTACACCTTTCTATAGATTCAAGATATAAACTATTGCGATAAAGACACTGACTACCATTACAATTATCATTGTTTATTTTTCAAATGAACCTAGATAATTTCTGGATGACGATTCATGAACCCTAAAAGCCAACCTTTTCCCAGCCTTTTTAGTACCAGTATTAAATTTATTCCATTTTTGTTTCACCAAATGATATGTCACACATCTTAAGTTAGTCGTCGTGAAAGTGGAGTCAGCGGTAAGACTGAATATAATTATAAAATTAAATCGTTATAAAACATTTTAAAACATAATCTTACCTTACTCTTCGATATTCACTTTTTCAATATCATTTAAATTTTAACAGTTTTTAGATTACATAATAGTGTTGTCACGCAAGAAAAACAGCGAAAATGATAGTTAACGTTTTAAAAATTGTTGTTCTTCATATTCACTCTAAAGCGACTAAGAGGGACGGTACATCACTTATCACAATGTATTGAATATAAAATAGATTCCACGTTTTGCCCCACCTTCCCCTACAGCAGAGTTACATTTGAGTGATATACAACTATGAACTGATCAAAGGTGATAGGGTATCAGCTTCTGGCATTTTTAAAACTGACTGATACACTAAGAGACAACGCATCGATGCACTGAAGATTTGAAAACTATAGGCAAAAGAGTAATTATCTAGTCAAAATAGTAATAACAAATTACAGACAAAATCGATGAATTACTTCAAAGATTATACATTTTTCACCACACCTACAGATACTGGAAACTACCTGAGATTATCAAAATGCAATACTTTAGCAAACTGAGATCTATTCTTGTAAAACTATGAAAAAATTGGAGGGTTTATTTCGATTACTTAACAATAGAACAATACTGTATAATTTGTTGTAGCTGAACACCAGCATGCCACAGCTAACATCATCAATGTAAAAGAACTTGAAGTTCAAGGGTTACTAGCAAAGTTCTTCAAACGATTGTGTCTTAAATTTCGTTTGTTGCATGCACACACTAGACATCCATAAAGCATGCAAGTCTTAACAAGTTCTTGGTCGAACGGACCGGTCGAGTGGCCTTCGTTTTTAAAATACTCATAGGGTCATTTTTATTGATTATCTAAAGAAAGAACAACACAATGACGGGATGTTATTAAGCCCAATTCATATTGAAATCAAGCGAAATGCAGAGGAAGGTTAACAAAAGGTGTTCTTCCACTAAGATCCAGTTGCTCATTTTATAAAACCATAGTTGCTATTACAGATGCAATTACATCAATACACACTATTCACCCAACTTAGCCTATTTCCAGAACTGAAAGAAAATCTATGTAAAAAAAAGTTTTCATGCGATAAATTGCCGCCACAAATTAGTGGTTTTAGGAGGTTGGACAATATTCTTGTCTAGGTTTATTTTAAAAAGGTCAGAAGTGTAGCATAAAGATCAACCCTCGTATAAATATCTTAACAAACTCAACAGATTATAAAACCAATCCATTCCGAGCTCACTCGACTCTTACGAAATAAAAATCCCTGAAGATACGACGCATAATAGTAAGTGAAACGCCGGAAAGTAACTCACAAAGAACCATGGTTTTTTTTTATTTAAGAAAAGTCGTGAATTTCTGTGCACTGTCAGTGTTGCCCATAAAATACCATAAACAGATGGTATAATCCTGTGCAATGCCTCCTATGACACTATTTAACTTTTAAATTTATAGAATATCGCGTACTGTGTCGGAACAAATGTACACTTTCAGATATGATTTATAAAATCTTGCAATTCAAGAAGTACAAGTATACTTATATAGCTGTACAGTTACAAATTATCAATACAAATATGGCGATTTACTGAAGGTATAAAACATTCATTGTAACACGATGACCTCGAATAGCGGGAGACTAAAAGCAATCAAGTGGTGTAATGTTTTGCAACTTTTTTATACCTACAAACATAATAAAGAAATTATACCCCTATTACCTATTACTAATTGAGGATATAATAACAGTAATTATTTGCAAGTAATTAAAAATTCATTTTTACATTCATTATTGATTACGTGCTACTTGCTGACGAATAAAAATTGATAATTATAGTTTTCCACTAATAATAAATTAGTCTTAGGACGTATATGGTCGGGTAACTTTGTGAAGGAAAGGAATCTGATAATAAAGGAAGTACCAAGATTTGCCTTATTATGCAAAAATTAAATAAATATTTAACTGTTCGTATATTATTTTTGTGTCAACCATTGTAAATCCAAAATTACATTTTAAAAAACTGCTATGTATTGGATCAAAAAGTAAGTATTTAGGCTTGTCAAACATAGAGAGCGTTGTGGTTGTTTTGAAGGTCTTCTATCAGTGTTTTTTCCTTTTGACATTTGATATCAGTTATATTTAACCAGATACTACGAAAGCTTGGGTAAGTCACCAAGCATTTTCCAGGCAGAAATACATGTCATTAGGATATGTTTTCATTATAACAAGGAGACAAACTCTCACGGCCAAGAGATTATCATCTTGTCGGATAGTCAAGCAGTGTGCTTAGCTCTCAATTTATCAGTTCCAAGATGGTTTGAGAACGCCTAGAGGAACTAAATGATTTGAGTAAGAATAATAAAGTCACCCTCATATGGGTACCGGGACATACTGGGATAGAGCGGAATGAAATAGTAGACAGGCTCGCGAGGAAAGGGGCTGAGACATTTCTGGGTCCAAAGCCTTTCTGTGGAATCAGTAGCAGCGTAATGCTGAAAGAACTAAAGATAGAAGAAGAAAGCTGGAGATCCAATTATTGGACGGAACTGCAAGGATTGAGACAAGCGAATATATTTCTGGGGAACTACGACCAGAACAGATCCAAAGAATGCATAAGCTTAAGTAAAAATCAACAGAATTCTGACAGGGGTCTTGACGGGGCATTGTCACCTGAAGCGACACCTCAAGAAACTCGGGACTGGTAGAAAGAGAAGAGTGCATATTCTGTGAGGAGCAGGACGAAACCTCTATTCATATCCTTTCGGAGCGCAGCGCTCTAGAAAAGCCTAGGATGCGGTTCTTGGGAACACACCAAATCGAAGAAGAAGAGCTACCCATCTTGAAGCCGTCCAACATCCTAAGATTTCTGAGGGAAATAGGACTGGAGGACCTGCTCTAACCGATACGATTACAACTGGGCAGCAGCAGGGATGCACAATAGCTCTATTAGTTCGCAGTGTACAGATCCCAACTCTACACACATACATACATTTAATCAGTCAACATGGAGTTCAAAACAAACATTTTCAGTTTATTTTACTTTTTTATTTCCGTACAGGAAAGAAAGCTATTAAGGCTCACAAAGAGATATGTTAAGTTTATGGTATTGATTGCTTAACAGAACACACGTGTGAGAATTAGTCTAAACAAAATCCTTTTCTCATTTTTCACTCAAAGATGACCAATGTTCTGGTCGATCTACTGAAATTGATGTTAACCAAATCTGTTCGAGAGACAGGTTAAATGTACTATACACAAAAATTGAAAATCACCTAGAATGTCTTGGACTCGCTCAAAAGCTCAATATTTGGATTCCGTATGAATTGAAAGAGATCTATTGAGTCATCTACAGTAACATCATTCGAAAATGATCACGGTCCAAGCGTGATGAATTAGCAAAGACCACATCTAAAGCTGAACTGCATACAAAAAAGTCATGCTATCAAGTGTTATGTATTTTGAGCTGCTTACAAGAGGCTGGACGATCAATTGAGATGTTTATTGTCAACAAATAATGAAATTGGATGAAGCAATCAAAGAAAAACTCGCAAAGGAACTGTGTTCCATCATGATAATCCAAAACTTCATTCCTTTTTAGGAACTCGTGATAAACTATTGGAGCTTGGTTGGGAAGTGATGTCGCATCCCTCATACAGCCCTGATCTGACACCATCAGATTACTATTTATTTCAAACTTTGCAAAACTCTTTGAATGGTAAAACTTCCACAAATGATGATGACCTTCAATCGCACTTGGTTCAGTTTTTTGTTGAAAAGGACCAAAGTTTCTAAAAGCGCAGAACCATCAAGCTGCAAGGAAGATGGCAAAAGGTCATTGAACAAAATGGAACATTTATATATTTGATTAAACTTTAGTCTTTGTATAAAAAACACGAGTTTTATTGCAGACTATAAAATTGAAATTACTTACCGACATAATATTAGTTGACAACAAGTGCCTTATTCTGAAAAATACATTTTTTATTTCAATCTTTCATTTATGAGTTTGATGGCCAAAATTGTAAAGAATATTCTAGCAAGTTATTATTTGACATTTCAATCGCTGACACTGCACTTTGGGCAGGCTTATCGACGACTATTTTTTTTATATGAGATAAGATTTACTGTTTATAAAATATTCTTCGCTGTTAAGACGATATCCCAAAAAATTATTTTCAGGTCTCATCAAAAACCGACAGAAAATGGATCACTGCGAGCTTCGGTCGCGGGGCTCACGAAAAATAGAAATAAGATGCCGCCCAAATTGACAAAACGTTAAAAGTCTGTTTGTTCGCGAGCAGCCAGAGAAAGGCATACAGTAATCCATTTTCTGTCGGTTTTCGGTGCTCTTTCGAAATAATTTGCTTTGCAGCGAGACCGACGACGCGAGAAATATGATGAAATTGGCTTGTATCCCTAATGCTTTTATTATCTCCTTTGACGCCGGTCGCCGAAGGCACAAGGGTTTCGTGGGAAATTCGCATGGTGAGCTCGACATCAATCGAAGTCGGCAAAATTCAAAGGAGGATCGACTCGTCATGTTTATTCACATCTTAAAAAAATAACTAAAGATCAAACACAAAATGGCAGTTAATGCCGCTCCGTAGTTTCAAAACGGTTATAAACTTTACTTTACATGAATTAAATTGCAGGCGACCCTTCACTTTTAAGCTTCCCATGGTTCCAAACTTTTTTGCTGTGAAAAATCTAAAAGAAGGTTTGTTTAAAATGCACAATTATTTTAATTATTTTTGTTCATTTTTAAGATTTCCATGGTCCCAAACTTTTGTTGCTGTGAAAAATCTAAAAAAAGTAGGTTTGTTTAAAATGTAAAATTTATAAAAATGATTTTTTCCGAGTAATGTTTTTGATCCATTTTCCCCACACCTGTCTATCTGTTAATTTATCTTTTAAAATTGCTTACATTTATTTATTGATACAGATCAGATTAAGTTAAGTTACAATGTTTAAGAAATCTTTTCATCACCTTCTCAGATATTGAGGTTTCTAAGGATATTTATAGATATTGCAAATTATATGGCGTATATTTAAATGGAGAATACAAAATAGACAAGTTCGCCAGACATAAATATTACTTTGTTGTTTGAATATTTACAAAAAATCGTGAGTGACTGCTCAATTAGAACTAACTTAATACGTTACTCTTAAGCTTTTAGTATTTAGCCTTGGGTTATTTTATTGTATTATAGTAACTGTCTGCAATGATTGGAATACATGTGCTTCGTCCAGTATTCGCTAAACTAAATTCCCGCCAAGGTTTAGTAAAACTCTAGTCGTACTCAAATTTTTCACGGAAGATTTTCAAAATTTTTGACAAACTTCAAAATTTATGACATTAATTTTTCTACTAGTAACTAAAATTGATGACCTCTAACTTTTAGCTTCATTTTTTATTTTAGAAATGGAACGTATATTACATTTCTTGTTCAAATACCTTCGGTCCCGGACAAAATGGTACTTTTTGCACTGATTTCTTAGAACTACTTAAGTTAGAAGGTATTAACGTCAATTTATCTGTCAAAAGTACAGGGCGTGGCGTCACAATCCGGACAAAATTCAATTTAAAATTCCCGCTGTTATACACCACTGGTAGATGTCGCGATTGGCGTTCAAATAGCTTGACGTATGTACTATACCATCATAACCTCGAAAACTGTCAACACCTAGCGGATGCACTTTTGCAAAATGCAAGAATAAACACGGTTTGGCCGTTTGGGGAGGAGGAAGGTGAGAATCCGAGCTGAATGTACAGTATAAGAGGGGAACGTTCCTTGAGGAGTAAGTCTTAAAGTGCTTTAGGGAAAGTATGTGTGTGGTTGCGTGCTCTATGAAGAGCGGGGCGATTTTCGCCCCCCAAATTATTGCTTTGAGCAGTGAAACTGAGTGGATAGACCTGTTGCGGAGGGTTAACTCTGCATGCAGCAGTTCAAGCAAAATAATCGGTCTGAAATATGTAAATGTCTATCACAAATGTGACAAGTGACTTTTTTGATATAGTCGGGTAAACACGTGACCAACAATCCTTGTTGGATGATAGAAATATTCAAACTCTCTTAGATGAGGCATCCTTCTATTTTTTTTTTATTTCCCAGACCCAATTAACGTGTAAACCTACCCGATGGGTTTCCAGACAAGAGGATATAAGCGCGGGACAGAAGAAAAGGAAGCTGACTAAATTGGCGCGGTCGTAGCGGCCATATAAACTCGTAGTTAAAAAGACAATCGCAATGTTGAAACCAAGTGCGGAGTACAGCTGAAGAACCGCGATTATTGGAAGGGTTCGTGGTGGGCGTTTGACGACACAATTCATTCAGTTCTTCGGGTACCCAGGATCGACTGTTTATAATATCCCAAAGTACAATGAGTCGGAGAAGTCCAACGAAGGTGTTGCAATACCGGCGAGTAAAACCCAGTTGAAGGAGCGCATTGTCAGGACGCCCAACATCATCGCTTGGGAGCTGTATTTTTGAATATCTAGGCATCCGAAATTGTCGTCGGTTGTTGGAGTAAGCGAGAAAACTATGCGTCGAACCGTCGAGGAGGGGCTCCGCTACAAGTCTTATACAATTAAAATGAGACAGATGCTTTCCGAAGCCGCCAGGAGAAAGTGAGTTCAACACTGCAACCTGCTTTTGTGTTTCTTAAGAAACAATGCTGCCGGACGACTCATGTTTTTTCTGACGAGATAATTTCCACTGCCCACGACCCTGAAGATGTCCTCATTCTTGCAAGGAACGAAATTTTCGGCGATTATTACAAGCCAGGTGTTGTGTCCAGTGAAGATGATGTCATGGCACTGCATTTCTTTAACAAAGGGGAATATATCACAAAAGAAGTTTATTCGCATGCTCCGACAAATGTAATGAAGCCGTGGATGGAAACAGAGTCGTCTGGAAAGCCGTATATTTTCCAACAGGATGGTGTGCCAGCCCACACGTCATTTGTTGTAAAATCAGTTGTCGGATAACGTCGACATGTTTTGGTCGAAAGAATTCTGGCCTCCAAACAGCCCAGATTTCAATCCTTTGGACTATATATATATATATATATATATATATATATATATATATATATATATATATATATATATATATATGTATATATATATATAAAATGTATGTAATCGAAGGTTATCGGGCATCCCGTGTATGTGCTGAGTCACTCTCAGGACTGTAAGGCAGCTGACGTTTCAGTGAAATCTCATTCACCATTTTCAATGCTCTGCGTCTACTAGCGAACAGACGCCTGCGACTCGGGTGCTGTCGGTGCCATGTGCTCGTCGGACGCGTTCGTTTTCCGAATGGTTTCGGCCAATCAGGTTGCGAGACCTACTGCGCATCATCGGCTCTGTTGCCTGTGTTTGGGGTTGCGTTGCCGAGTTGTAATCTGTTTCGTTACTAAATGGGACTGGTTGATGTTTTGTAAACAGGTTTTTCCAAGTATTAGGCACTCGTTGGCTATCATCTCTGCTATTTAAGTTGTTGGGCCTCTTTGCAATTTCAATGGCTTCCTTTATAACTCTTGTGGACAGGTTTTCACATCTCGATAGCATTTTTGTTCCTGAGAAATTTATCCTATGTCCAATAAAAAATTTGTTTTGAAACAATTTATAATTTGTCCGGATTTTGGCGTCGCACCCTGTATATGTTGAATTCGTTTAAGGTGGCAAATTTTCAGAATTTTTGAATAGAGGCTTTCCTTTTTTTTGTATTAATGTCATTTTCATTATATTTAAACAAAATATAGAATATGTTATAAAAAGAGTTGCCAGAAAAATTAGCATTAAATGAATAGCAGAAAAAATATATAAAATAAGACGAAAATACTGAACGACTTATTTTCTAAAACTATCAAAATGTAGCATATGCCCTATAATAATAACAGCGCGGTAAAATGCCAATATATTTTGTGGCTTTTAGTTTAATGAACAAGCTTAAGTGGTATAAAGAGGGGCCACACAAAAGAATCCTCAAAACCAACTTTTATCTGTCAAAGCAACAAAGGAAACGAAGAAAGTCGCCGTATTATAACACGAAATTTAATCTGCTTGAACTTTCTACCTACTCGAATTTAAACGGCTGTATAATGCAATAATAGTACTGGCACCGCCCATCGCCATATGGCTTTGTGTAGGACCTACGGTGGTTCCCTTGATCGAGGCCGATTTCCTAGAACCAGGCCTAATGGTGCCAAGCTGTCTGCCGAGGGGCTGAGGCAGAAAGAAAGCGGCCCTAGGACATGGACTATCCGCTACAATCGTCAATCTAGAATTTCCGAAGGCGTAAATACTAGATAGGTGTAAAAAAACAAGAGAGTAGGCTCAGTAGACGATTATTTAGTCAAATAATTCACAAAATTATTGCTAATCTAACTTTAATATTGGAAATAAACTTTTACCTTTTTTATATGTAACATGAAACAATGTTACACCCTTATTCAGGTTATTTTGAAAATATTTAAAAAAAAAAACTAATAAGTTGATGTACAGATTGATTGATTAATACAGCAGGTCTAGATTGCCCTGACACTACAGCGTAGTGATTTATTGTGTTGCCTATTATATATGTTCTATGTGAACAGGTTGGTTGCCTCTTAATCAGGTTTAGCAGCCTGTTCACTAATTTGTCCTCTGGGTATAAGCCTTCCGGATTGATCGATCCTTGAAGGTTAAAGCTTCGCATTCGAAGATGATGGGTGAAGCTGTTTCGTGTTCTTCGTCACATAATCTACATGTTGGTTCTTCAGTATAAATGTCCTTTGTGTGCAGCTGTTTCATAAGTCATAGATGCCCGTTATTACTCTGTCACCAGTATAATATGTTGTCTGCTTGAAAGCAGGATTTCGCGGCTCTGTTTGCCGGATGCTTTGCTGAGCAAAATTTGCTGTGCTTGTGACCTACAATGTTGTTCCAGTGCATTTGGTGTTGAAGGTTTATCCAGCAGGATAACCATCCTCGAATAATAGCATTCGCAATGCCAAATACTGGTTTCAATCCAATAAATGTGAAGATTCTTGTATTGCAAGTTTTTCTGCCTATTCTTTGCCTGGAATGACCTTGTGTCCTGGTACCCACGCAAGAATTGTATTGTTGTGTTTCGTCAAAGCAAAAAGGTTTTGAAGACAATCCCAGACCTATTTAGAGCTTTCAGCGCTGCTTGACTGAGAAAATGAGAAGTGATATACTGGTCTGCAGGATATATTTATCGCTATTTTTTAAAAAGTAATATTTTTTATGTAATGTAAGGACTTATTATTGTACAATTTGACAACATAAACTCAAACAATTCTTGCGATGTATATTTTCCACCTAATTTTGGTGGTTCTTGCCTAGCGGATCAAAAGTGTCAATGTTCGCTAAGTCCAAAAAACTCATGCTTCAAGGGTATAGATCACTGAAGTTGCACTATTTTGTCTTTGAAAGCCTGTACATTTGTTACTACAGCCTTTCTTTATATCCGTAAGAATCACCTCTGCTCATGTTGTACAAGTTTCCAACTTCAGTGATGAAGTTGACCTCGCCCCCAAGGTCAAAGATCAATGCCCGCTTAAGGTCAAATTGGGTTTGAATGATAACAAATCTCTTTGAAGTCTGGAACAATAATGTCTGCCGAGGATAAAAAGATGCTCAAGTAAAAGATTTTTATCTTTATCTTCGATGACGGATTTTATCTCTTGCTCAAGGTCAAAGTTCAAGGTCAGCTCATCTGGTTTAAATGAGTACTTATATTTTTGAATCTGAAAATATGAAAATCAGAATATTTTGACTTTAAATATGATTTCGTCCTTGACAGTCAGATTGCGGGGTTAATAATAGTTAATTAACGATTGTAGAAATCAAGCTTGCCCAACAAATGCTATTAAGATCACAGACTCTTAATATTATCCAAGTCAGTCTGTTTTTGCTTTGGAATATCTAAGTGATTTAACAGTGGGAATTTATCAGATTAATCTTTTCCCATCTTATATACAAGATAAACTTGTGAGAGAAAATTATGAAGAGTTTCAACTCAATGAGCACATTAATGAACAGGGCTTTTTAAGAGTCAGTGTATTATCCAAGTTTATAAATGTAACGAAACACCAAATATTTATTACCTACAATAATATTCATAAAGAGGGTAAGTATGATGCCGATCATGCTAATAACCATGAACTAATTACCGGTTATTACTGCACATGTTAATCAGGAGCCCAAACTTTGTATACATGCACCCTTGTTACCTGTGTTATATGTTTTTAGGATACGCGCGTCATCAGCATAAAATAAATTATTCAGAAGACTCGCTGCTAATAAATATTAAAATTCAAATGTTGAATTAAAAACATATTTATGGATCTCGTTATATCAAGAGTAAAAGTCGGTCCTTTTCTGGGCCAAATGATGGGCTAACTCCGTTCGAGTAACCTTCACGTGGTGTACATTAGGTCCCGATAATGCAGACGGCACTTTCTATCTTTTTATGATGCTACGTTTATGTATATGATTATCTATATATAAGTAATATCTGTAAAGATGAATGTAGGCATGTAGTTCTATAAGGTCAAACGCCAGATATCAATTTGATCTTACTTTATCTGACTGTTCGTCTCTGATGGGATGTTCTACAGGTAATTAGTCATTATTAACTCCCACAATCTCCCTGCTAAGGACAAGACCATATCTAACGTCAAAACATTCTTATTTTGATATTTTCGGATTAAAAATATAAATACTCATTTAAACCAGATTTGACTTTGAGCGGAGCTCACCCTTTGACCTTGAGGAAGAAATAAAATACGTCAGTAAAAATAAAAATATTTCGTTCAATTATCTTTTTAACCTCGGCAGTCACCGAATATGAAAACCTTATCTTCAATCTTCTGTACAATATTGGCAGAAGTCATTCTTACGAACAAAAAGAAAGGCTATAGTAACATATGAAGATGCTTTCAAATACAAAATAGTGCAACTTCAGAGATCTATATCTTTGAATCATGAGTTTTTCGACTTTGACACTTTCGATCTACTAACCAAGAACTACCAAAACCAAGTAGTTTCAAAGAGTTTGATCGAAAGCTAGCTCCCATAAGATTTCTGCGGGGTCCTTGGTTTAAGGATATTTTTGGAGAGGTAAAATTTCAATTTTTAATATCTAACATTTACTAAAATATAAATATCCAAAAAGGTGTGTTTCATTTAAACCTAGGAAAAAATACGAAGGATATTTATAAATATTAATACAAAAGTAAGGATTACTCAAAAAGTAATATTTTCTTCGAATTACTCATGTTAAAAAACGGAGAAATTTAATATATAGTAAATCTGTTGTGGCAGATGTACGTCCACAAGCTTAGTTAATAGTTTTTAAAGAACTTTAAAAATTATGTTAAACTATACCTTAAAGTATTAAGATATATTTGTAAAAAAGCAGTAGAAATATTTACGTTAATGTAAACATGACGAAGGTACCAAAAATTTATCACTATAACCTTAAAAGGATTCTCATTCGAATGGTATAAGGTTTCATGGAACGAATACAAAACAAAAATCTGAGATCATAAAACTATATTTAAAATAAAAGGGTGTAATCTAAACAGTAACGTGTAAATAAATACTTTTCCCAAAACCATATTTATTATAGTTTGTATGGTCAAATTATGTGCCGTTATTAAAGTGATTAAAAAATAATCTCAGTTAGTACAAATAAGTTTGTAAGTCCCCAATTAATACTTTTTAAAGCGACAGCATAAACTGCAATAAATATATCAGGAAAATAGAAAAAAACACATTATACAGAGACTGTCTCGATGAACACTTTCTGGCAAGCTCATCGGATATTTTAATGCCGTGTATGGCTTCATGAACTGCAGCATGATTTTATTATTTTTTACCGGAGTCATAAGTTCACTCCGATATTTCCAGACCAGATGACACCTTTTATTTTATAAGTGCCTTGAAGGCTGTTTGACAGTCCGAGAATGGGTGGATCTGCATTTTAGTATAAGTTCTCCTTGTGTTTTGTAGCAACAGCTATATTTTTATCTGGAATACTGTGGAAATTTATCCAAAGGGAGAAAACTAAAAGAGCTATTTTAGTTTTTTTTTGTTTTTAATCCGTGAGATACACCGGAAGAATGTTCCATCCCGCATAATGACCTCAAGTGTTATGTTGTAGCGATAGCTTGAAGTTAAAGGGTCCAATTCCATTTCCAATTCCGCGTCCCCAATTTTATTATCTCGTAACTCGTCGTGTGTAGTTAATATTGTAGCCCATGGTACTCCACTCTTTCTCTATTCTGAATCACCGAATGTAGCGAAGGAACGCTTAAAATATATTCCATGGTTAATTGACTGAATGATATAGCAGGCTAGGATTGAGAATCTGTTACACTGCAGCCCAGTAACTTATTGTGTGGCCTTTTATATATGTTCTATGTGAACAGATTGCTTACCTTAATCAAGTTTAGCAGCCTTGTCACAACTTCGCATTTGAAGGTAATGTGTAAGGCTGGCTCCTCATCTTCGTCACATAGTGTACGTGTTGGTTCTTCACTGAAGATATCCATTGCGTGTAGATGTTTTCTTAAGCTGCAGTGATAGGTTATTAGTCTTGTCAGCAGTCAAATCTGTTGCTGCTTGAACGCAGGATTTCGCAACTTAATTTGTGGGATGGTTTTGCTCAGCAATAGTTTGGTTCGAGTGGGCCTGGTGTTGTTGGTTTATCCATAAGGATAACCATCCATGAATAGCAGTCTCAGTAATGCACTCCATGGTTGAAGTTATTAAAAGCTGAAGCATTTTAACGTCAGATTATATTTATTTCTATTTACTTTCAATATGGAAATCTTGATTTAAGTTCATAGAAATAATTATTAGTCCCTCTTTATCACATATTTCATACTATTCATTTCTCTTGTTTCTTTATTGTTACTATCCAATTTTATAGCCAACTGTTGCGTAAAAACGAAAAAAAAATCAGACGCAGAAGCTTAATATGTATTCGTGAAACTTTTTTTTAAACTCTCTAAAAGTGAAACACACCTTAAAGAGATAATTAAATTTTGATTTACAATGATGTAAAGTGTCTATGCGCTACCTATAATTTTCAGTGTTTAGCCTTTATTTACGGGTAATAATTTCGTAAATACAAAAGTTATTATTATTGCGGTAGGTCAAGAATACTTGAATAACCACAGTAACATTTTAGTTTATGTACATATTTACTATTTAATTTTTTTACTTCAATTTTTGTGGTTTTCATTTAAGTGAAATTCTTATAACGCTACCTTTTATAGGGTCAAGTTTTGTGTAGTCAACAAGAGTATAATTATCAAAATCATGCAACCTGAAATTGCATTTCGTTTAAAGGAAAAAAATCATGCAAAACTGTAATTAAAGGAGAGCAATGAAGCTGAAAACAATCAGCATTTTAATACTATATATACTATGTTTTTAGGAAAATATCTGTATAGACTCATTTTATTACAACAATAGACCCTTTCAGAACACATTTTTTTTTTAAATATTAGTCACGATAAAATTAGGGCAGTTTTCCAACCAAGAGTGTATAAAAATGATGTAAAATATCTACGTAAATATATTAAAAAGTCACGCAATATTTTTGTTTTATTTACCCAGGTTACGTGAATTATTGATTTAGGATTTTATAGGCTAATTTAGTTTGGTAAAAATAAAAAATATAGTTATCACGTGGTTTTATTCATCTATGCTACTAAAACTTGTTTTTTTTTGCTAACGAAACTATATTGTATAAGAGATAATTAATTCCTATAAATTTTAGAAATTTCAGATAGGATTTTATTCATTTTTTGAACTTTGAATATGTAAAATAGGTAATTAATGTGTTTCGATTGTTTAATAATTAAAAGTAGCGATTTTGATCTAAAAAAAACAAGCAGCGTCCAGTTGAAAAAATTTAAAGATGCAGTTTTGCATAAATTATTGGATGAAGATTCAACTCAAATGTTAAAATAATTGGCACCAGCATTGAATATTTCCTTATCCACTATTTCCAACTGTCTACCAGCATTGGGCAAGATCCAGAAAGAAGGAAAATGGGTTGCGTATGAATGAAGGAATGAGCCATTAAAATGAGTAAAATTTTGCTTGCCAGACAGAAAAAAAAAGTGTTCTTGCATCGACTTGTGACAGGTGATGAAAAGTGGATCTATTTTGACAACCCGAAGCGTAAAAAATCATGGGTAAATCCAGTCTTCAACACTACAACCAGTTCACAATATACACAGGCTTTGCTGTGTATTTTGGGAGGATGATAACGGAACCTAGTGAAACAATTACTAGCGATCTGTATCGACAACTGATAAAATTAAACCGAACATTGAAGGAAAAACGACCGATATACGCCAAAAGACATCATGTCATTTTTCAACATGATAATATTCGGCCTCACGTTGTAAAATGTGTAAAAACTATTTGAAAAAAATTAAATTGGACGGCTTACCTTACTCGCCGTATTCAACGGACTTAATCCCTTTGGACTACCGTTTATTTCAATCAATGCAGCACGGACTTTCAGAACAACAGTAACATGGTGGTCGAACTTGCATTGTCTTTATTTTTATGACTTTTCGATTAGGTTATCAAGTATAAACTAAATGTTTTGTCTTAAGACTACGAGCTTATATAGGGACTGTGTCAATTGAAGCGCAACGTTTCGCTCCACTGTACACACTTCAATGATTTGATGTTACAAAGTAGTGGTTGCCAAAGATTAGGTATTTCAACACTCTGTTTACTGAAGATTCCATTTTAATGTATGCTGCTTCTATAAATTTTCTTTTTTTCATATTGGGTTCCATACTCCGCAGCCTCAGATCATTTTATATGGTGTTGTTTATTCCAGGAGTGCTCTGCAATACCTAATCTCGACGTTTCCCCTTTTTGTGTATGAGTTTTATGTTCCTTAATTCTAACTTCTCGCGGTCGTTTGGTTTCTCCAATATACATTTCACCACACTCACATGGAACTTTGTAAACACATTCTTTCTTATCGGTAGTTTTAGGTTTTGTTTTTGTTAAATGAGCTCTAAGGGTATTTCCTGATTTAAAGGCTGTTTTTATATTATAACTACTGGCAATTCGTCTTATTTTCTCTGACGTTCCCTTAATGTACGGAATTGTGAAGAAGGAATGTGTTTCTTGCTGTCCAGTGTTCGTTGTTCTAAAATTATTTATAACATCGTCAATTAGTTTTAAAGGATAACCATTGTGTTGTAAATCGGATTTAATATTTGCTACCTCTTTTTCCAATGATTCGGCATTATTGCATATAGATATAGCGCGATTATAGAGGTTGCGTTTAATTCCTCGTTTTGTTACAACAGAATGATTAGAACTATGATTAAGATATTGTCCAGTATGTGTTGCCTTTCTGTACACTGAAGTTTTAATAGTTTTGTTTGAACGGTTCACCATGACATCTAGGAAGGGCAATTGATCTTTTACCTCTTTTCCATGGTAAACTTAATTGTAGGTCGAAAGTATTCAGATGTTTCAGGAAATCATTAAGTTCTTGATCATTGCCCTTCCATACCACCAAACGACCGCTAGAAGTTAAAATTAAGGCACAAAAAAACTCATACACAAAAAAAAGGGGAAACGTCGAGATCAGGTATTGCAAAACACTCCTGGGATAAACAACACCATATAAAAATGGTCTGAGGCAGCGGCAATATATATGGAACCCAATATGAAAAAAAAAAAGAAAATTTATAGAAACAGCATACACTAAAAAACAATATGAAATCTTCAGTAAACCGAGTGTTGAGATACCTAATCTTTGGCAACCACTACTTTGTAACATCAAATCATTGAGGTGTGTACAGTGAAGCGAAACGTTGCGCTTCAATGGACACAGTACCTATATATGCTCGTAGTCTTAAGACAAAACATTCAGTTTATACTTGATAACGATTAAAGATACAACCTAATCGAAACGTCGTAAAAATAAAAAATAAAGACAATGCAAGTCCGACCACATTTTAGTCATTCTTCAACATTGTCTACAACCTTCAAACAACAGTAATATTCTTACGAAAAAGTGAAAATTTAGCTTGCTGAATGGTTGGCCTCTTTGACAAAAATATGGGAAAAAGTCATAGCTAACGATGGCCAATACTTTGATTATTGAGGTAATTCATTTTGTTCCAGGAACAAATGCTCAAATTTTGCGAAAAAATGAACATTACTAATCGAAATATCTATGAGATAACCGTTCTGAGGTCCAAAGAGTCAACATATTAGCTGATCCATTGTATTAAAATGGTGTAATAAGAAAATCATAGTGAGTAGAACAAAAATGTTTCTCTGTTTTGAATACTCAAAAATATATTGTACGTTTTCAGACAACTAAATAACATTGAGTAATTTAAAAGAGTAGATTTCATTTGCCAAGTTAAATATAGCAGTGGGGCAAAGACAATTAAAAATGTTTTTTAGAAAGTATTTAGTATTTCTCTAATTTTACGTTTAAAGAAATCAGATACTGATGCGAGCACCTTAGTTTCTTTTACTTTAAAAATGTGACCTGAGCAAGGTTGGTGTTCAGCTAGTGCAGATTTTACAATTTGTTTATCCCGTCCTGTTTCACAAGATACCTTGCTTTTGTGGTAAAGCGTATGTAGGTGAAACAGGACGGTCTATATCGACTAGGCTTAAGGAACATGAAAGATGTATAAAAAAGAAACAAATTGTACAATTTGCAATAGCTGAACACCAGCATTGCTCAAGTCACACTTTTAATGTAAAAGAAACTAAGGTGATAGTATCAGTCTCTAGTTTCTTTAAACGTAAAATTAGAGAATCAAACGAAATTTGTAAATATCCAAATAATATTAATAGAGATACAGGTTACATCACACGTGGAAATCGATTGTAACGCTGGATCACGGTTTGCTGAGCACCAGTCGGGCATAAATACCAGGCTGTTGCTCCTCGATAGTCATTCAGTGTTCTAATATCGTGGATTAAAGACCCCTGAAGATGCCTCGTGCAATCGTAGGCGAAACGTCGGACAATAATTCCAATTTGACACGGTCTAAACCCAAGAACCATGATTTTAAACCTATTCAACGATGCTAGAAGAAGAGACAAAAATGTATTTATCCCAGTTCTCCCTATACCGAGAGATACTTTTTTTCTGTACTTTCGCTTCACGGCTCTCTTTGAATGTCTTGAAAACATACCCCTGCAAAATCTCATCGCAAAAAAGGGAAAATAACCAGATTACAAGGCTGTGCCATACAGACGGACGATCAGAGATGACGAAATTATAAAGGCTCTTCGTGAGTATAGAATCCTAAAAACGACACAACATAAAAATGCAAGAAATCTGTCACGAAAAACGGGAAATAAGTTCGGTAAAGGTCATTTGTCTTAGAGGTACAGTTTCAATGACGAAATGAAGCATACTATGACACAGTCAATTAGACTGAGTGCTTTACACGCCACAGTCCCGTTTCAATTTAACTTCAAACTTTTAGTTTTGGTATTGACACAGTTTAGTAGCGAGACGGAACTAATTGTCTAAAACCCCTTTTATTAATTACTTCACTTAACGCAAAAATGTTACATTTGTTTGTTTTAAAATTATCATAGTAGGTAACTTTGATGGCTAACCACTGTTCAACTGGAAATTTACATTAAGTAACGATGTCACATTTGATTTAACAATTAATGTGTTACTTAGCTTCGGAAATCTTTAAACATTGACAACCCTGTAAAACTAACAGTATTTTATAGGCTTATCTCAATACAAGAAGTTACTTAACCGCAAAACAATGTTTAACAGTTAGTCACTTTTTCCAATTACAAATAAAAATCGGATTAGTACTTCATCATGATAATTTATCCGTTTTATTAAGACAAAACACGCAAATCCGAAACTACGTCAGCAAAGCTTTGATTATAATTATAAGAAACACATGTTATTTATTATGTAAATGTTTAAGGACATCCCACTTTAGATGCTCAAAAAAAATCATTTTTGCGATTTTTTTACCGATATATAAAGATATCAATGTAATTCTTTTTTGGGCTACTGAAGTGTGTGAATTTCTTTTAATAATTTTATATGCTTTATATAAAAAAATATACTTTGACATGGAGTGTCAAAAAAACTAGTTTCATAATCAGTAGGCCTGTGGCTATCGCTGGTAGTAAAATTTTGAATTTTTATGCAAAAATAAAGATGGTGAATATTTAAACAAAAAGATATATATATATATATATATATATATATATATATATATATATATATATATATATATATATATATATATATATATATATATATATATATATATATCATACCGGGAAAAATAGTAAATGTGAATATTTTCCATTAATTTTACTAGTAATCGGGATATTTTTCAGTCTGAAGACGGCAGGTTTTTAATATCCTACCGACATGCTTCGAAATTTATATTTTATATAGCAGTTGTTTCTTGTGGATGTTGCTCTGGTTCGATACAGCTCCACTGATGGATGACTAGTTTAAATTTTCAATGTAATTATTGTATTTTAATTTTTATTTTAATCTGTAACTAGCTTTGACAACAGTGTACTATTTGGATTTAGATCTGTAATGTACCGTACTGTAAATAAATAAATAAATAAATAAATAAAATAATTTTTTCATCATGAGGTGGTCGAAATGCGTATGAAGAGAGGACCAGAGTTGTATTTGCAGGAAATAAACTATTTGTATATATTCTTTCCTGCTTGAAGAAGAAGGAGAATACATATAGGCAATTAAAAATATAAATATTCTACACTCACCAGAAAACATTCACTCATTCCGAATATACTCAAGAATTATACGAAAAGGGTCGAGATTGTGGGAGCCCTGACCATGTTATCGAGGTATTATATGCTGTGATGGTCTGCTGCATTCCTCACAAACTTCTGGTGTGGGCGGCTGTAAGTAGTACTACTTTTTGTACAGTCCTGTAGAGACATTTACTTAGACCTCGTCTCCCTGATATTATATAGAAGTTTTTTGGTATAATGCCAGCTGTTGATAAAAGTACAGGAATCATATGAATGCTATTTATTTCCCACTATCGACGTATTTGTACTTTCAAGTCATTGTATTTGATTGACTATCTTCTCAATATAATATATAATCGCATTTACTTGTTATTTTCCAAAATCGGTTCAGGGTTGTACTTACAGCATCTCAAACAAATTTTTACTATTTAAGTCTTACTTGGAAAAGTTAAAACGGCATAGTGGATTTATTACAAGGTAGAATCATAATAGTTTTGAAATATATCTCGTGATATAAAGGTTGTGTCTGTTTCGATGTTGACGGTGGATCCTAGTTTTCCAGGTTTATATGATATACCCTAAAAAGGATACAATATGAATATCGATTCAGTATATCCTCAGTTTTGCTGAAAGTCACTCATGAGTTACTGAGTCGAAGGCTTTCTTGTAGTCCACATTGGCAATGAAGCTGAATCTTTAGTAATATGTGGATCTCTTGGTACAATATAAGTAATTGGCATCTTTCGGGGGTTAAGTAAAATATCGATAACTAGAATATTCAGTTGACGATGTATACTCCAATACTGAACTGGTAGTTTATGGACTCAGTCAAAATCTTGAGTTTTCCCGCTGTAGAATTCTTCGATAATGTTAGAGTTTTCCGATGGTACTGGTAAAAATTGCATCCGACTGTAGTATTGGCAGATTCGACGTTCTACACTAGCAAGTATTGATGTTACAATGGACAGGTTTAACCAGTTGACTTCTCCAAAACTGTTCTATCTATTCTTTATTAAGATTTCTGTTATATTCCATAATTAATTAGGTATTTTCAGTTATTGCCGTTGTTGTATTATAATTATTATTATTATTAGGTTCGTTTAACGATATTTTAATTATGTTGGCATATGTGAGACTTGTTATTTATATATCTAGTTTACTGTATTTCTGTTGTTTTTACAATATCACTAGATATCTTTTACTATTATAATTTTTTCATCTCCATTTTATTATTCTAATAACTCAGTTTTCAATATAAAATCTAAAAATAGTTTTTGGGGTTAATGCTGTATAAATGAAAATATTCTTTCTTTGGGTATTAAATCCAGAGATCGGCAATATAATTTTTGTATACAGTAAAATTATCAATTAATGTTGTAACGGATATCAATTAATATTATTGGTTCGTAAAATAGAATAATCAATTAGTTCTTTAACTGATAATTTGAAAAATAAAATTATAAATTTATGCAGTAATTGGTAATTTGATTCCTAAAATTAACAATTAATATAGTAATTGGTAATTTTATTACTGCAATTATCAACTAACGAAGTAATCGATAAGTTTAGAAATAAAATTAACTATTATCAGAGTAGCTAAAAATTTAATTTTCCAAATTATTCCATTATTAACTGGTAATTTACCAAAATTAAATAAAAAATAAATATATTTTATTTATTTGGTTAAACCTATGGAAAATTAACATAAAAAAATCTGCCAAAAAAACTTTATCAAAAACGTATTTTACATCGCTGAAACATTTTTGTTCAGGCTAAAAGAAATAATTAATAATTAAAAATAAAATGACGCTGCTTCTGCGCATGACAATAGGCCAAATTGTCGAAAAAATTAAGATTTATCGATTTACTCAAAAATCATAGAAAATAAGCGAAAAAAGGGTGACGAAAAATTTCGACCGCAAAACTAAGTAAGTTTTTACAATAATATGAACTTTTTTTCACACCGTTTGATTAGTATCTTGAGACCAACACATAAAAGTTCAAGCCAAGCCCATTTTGTTCTCGGAACGATTCAGAATAGTCTGTTCTTTATTGAAAGTGAATGATTATCACAACTGCACAAAGCGGGGTAAATAATCATGCACTGTTAAAAATAACCTTAAATTTAATGCAAGTCAATTCTACATTAAATTTAATGATTTTGTACTTTAAATCGTAAATAATTTACATTTACTTTGAATTTAAAGCAAATTCATTGAAATAACTGCAAGAACTTCTGTACATTAAAATTAATTCACATATACCCTAATACTAAAAGAATTTACATTTTTATTCAATATAAATTGCATGAGATTCCGGGAGATGGCGCAACTTGTATTGAACTTCTTGTTTAGGATGATATAAGTTGCTCAAAGGCCTTAATTTTCTTATAATGAGGTATATATATATATATATATATATATATATATATATATATATATATATATATATATCTGCCCCATATTGACGGTAACCCATGAGTTCAAAACTGATTGTAGATGGCGGACACTACCTATGGGAAAAATGTCCACCTTTTTCTGGTAGTTTCAGAATTTCTTGAATTCATATTAATATTGGTGCATTAAATATGTGATAACATATCTCAAATTCAATGAACACTGACTTTATATTTAATGTACATAGTCACCTTAAAAAGTAGTGATCAAACTTTAAATTTAATGTATAATTACATTAAATTTAAGGAAAAAAATGAATTTAAATTAATGTAAAAATTATTAAATTTAATGCATTACATTAAATGCATTTAGGAAATGTTTGTGAAATTTACTTCCAGCACATGTACCTTAAATTTAATGCATTTTTCATTTAACAGTGTCGTCATGTTGCTATTTTAACGGTATGTCATTAAATTATTTTTTAATCTAATTCAGAACAAAATTACCAATTAATAATTTGGAAAATTCAATTTTTAATTACCCTTATAATGGATAATTCGAAAAACAAATTACTCTGGTAATGGGTAATTTTATGCCTAAAGTGATCAATTACTTTGACAATTGATAATTTCAAAAAAGAAATTACGATTTACTTCGTTTATTCATAATTGTAGGAATAAATTTACGAATTACTTTATTAATTGAAAATTTCAGGAATGAAATCAACAATTAATTAATTGATAATTTGAGGAAAAAATCTCGAATTACTTCATTAATTCATAATTTTATTTTGGAAAGTATTAATTGATAGAGTCACTAATAATTTTGATTTGCAGATTAATAATTTTCAGTAACTGATTAACGATTAATTATAATTATTTTTGCCGATCACTGATTAAAGCATATTGTGACTTGACTTTGTTTTAAAAAAAGACTTAATTTCTGTTTGATACGGAAATCAAAATAATTACCACAACGCCAAATTTCTAATCAATAAATATTTAGATGGTTTTAAAAATATATAAATTAAACCTTGTCTACGATTTAGAGCACGTGTATACAATTTACACAAAAGCGATTTATTTTGATATGTCATTTAACATAACGATTAAAAAAAACAGTCTATACTTCCAGGCATTTTAACCTCGACCTTGCCACTTAATAATAAAAAAAAATAAAGTGCCTTAACTTTTAGTTTTAAAAGTGTTACGATCTATCACGATGGTGTTAAATAAGCAATTAATTCGCGTCTGGTTATGTAACGCGACAAAATATAAACATCAACATCGTAAATGCTGTTATAAGTTTTTTAATATTCATGTTGGGAGCAACGTCTTGTCGGATTGAATTAATGTAAATTAAAATTTATTCGAAATTATTTTCATATATATAGACAGGCGTGGTCTGAATTTTTTTAACAGTAATTAAAAATCTAATTGTCAATTTAGCAATTTAATATTGTACAGGAAGGTTTAAATAAGACAGAATGGGGATTTACGTCATTATAAGAAGTTCGGGAAATATTAAGCGGTTGTTATTATAAGCAACGTTAGTTATTTTTACAAATTATTTTATTTGAGTGTCCCAATTATCATCTGTTCCTTTTTTAGGTTAACAACATATATTCCACTATTGTAATGTTTTCCTTCTTAAATTGAAAATAATAAAACATTTTTGTT
Organism: Diaprepes abbreviatus; assembly: GCA_034092305.1. NCBI lineage: Eukaryota > Metazoa > Arthropoda > Insecta > Coleoptera > Curculionidae > Diaprepes > Diaprepes abbreviatus. Next base: position 11,190,288 of record JASJET010000129.1, read on the forward strand.
AATAAAAGTTAGTAAGATAAACTGGCACCATTCTTCACATTCTGAATTACTAAAAATATATTTTTACACCCTGTATATTAATTGTGGTACTTTTAGAAAAATTCTCATATTGACAAATAAAAGTTGTTTTACGTAAAAACTAGCAAATAATAATTATCATGTCCTTGTTCACCCTGTATTCCAAAAGTTCTTATTGACGTAACCGATAACCTTCAAAATGCAAACTAATAATAAAAACTTAATCAAATTAACTCATTTGTATGTTTGATGGGACCTACATAGAATTATATCAATATTCGTATATTTTCCCTAATTATACCTTATTTTACGGTAATTATTGGTTAAACAGAAAAATTGGGATTTGTATTTTCAGCGCGGTGAATAAAAAATATATTTTTCTCTATATTTTAATTTTGAGGATCGATCAAGGGCTTGAACATGGGGCCTTTTGATCATGAGGTAGACAACGTCCATTCTTTGATACATAAAATCTATGCTGAGAGAAAAATTAAATGACTTTTCATTTGAAAAATTCGAAAAAATTCTTGTGCATTTTTCGACGGGCTCAATTAAACAATGAGATTTTATTTTTCTGTTATAGCAAACACGTTATATGTAAAGTAATGAACGATGGTCGTTGATGAACGGTATTATGTTGACGATTTTCCACTGTCCGTATTCAACAAAATTCGAAACCAAACGTCGGATAGTGTTGTCAGACGGTGCCTGTTGGCCACGATATTTTCGACGATATGCACGTTGAGTTAACACAACTGAACGACTATTTTCAATGTACAATGTCACTATTTCGGCGCGTTTTTTCGGTGTAAAGCGGTTCATGGTTAAAATTGTACTGAATTGACGTTTCAAAAACACGTATAACCAAATCAATCAGTTGGTAAATGTCAAAGTTATTCAATGTTTACATACCGACGTAAAAGATGGAGCACTCTCTATAAATATATATATATATATATATATATATATATATATATATATATATATATATATATATATATATGGAAACACCCGTCAGATTTTTGGATCTAATAGACGTATTTTTGTGCGCCGATCAAAAGACGAACGGGCTTCAGAAGCGTGTACTGTACAGACTGTTAAGCCTGGTTGTGGTAGCATGATGGTTTGGGAAGCCCGACAATATAATCAAAACTGACGAAAAACTGAATAAAGCAGGCTGGGAAGCCCGGCAATATAATCAAAACTGACGAAAAACTGAATAAAGCAGGCTATCGGAAAATACTTCAAGAAAATGCGATTTCCTCTGGAATGAATCTAACCGGCCAAAGTTTTGTTTTTCAACAAAACAATGACCCTAAACATTTATATAAATTATGTCAGGGGTTCCTACAGTTAAAACGAAACGAAAAAGTTCAAGTTATAAAATGGCCATCCCAATCACTAGATCTTTTTCCTATTGAGTAAGTATGGAATGAACTTGACCGAAAAATGAAGAATCGTTGTCCATCGAGCTTAGCACAATTGTGCGAATATTTACAAAGCGAATGGAACTCACTGGACTCCGAATACTTCGGTAAATTAATGAAAAGAATGAGTAAAATTTGTGAACAAATAATTAAGAATAAGGGTTGCCATTCTGACGAAGTCAAAATTTAAAGAAATATAAATAGGCAAAGTTTTTTACGGAAGAAATCGGTAAGAAAAATTATGTCTCCTAACAAAAAACGAAATTTTCCATTTATACCAAGATATTTTTATACTTATCGAATGAATTCTGCACCGGGTTGTATTCTATTTAATTAAATATCGTTATCACAATATAAAATTAATGTTATTATTGTGGCGCCTTTGATTTCTTAAAAAAAAAAATAAAAGAAAAAATGTTGAAATTTCGATAAATATATTGTAACATTTATATTTAGTATTGATAGCATTGCATTTTTATTTTTAAGCTAAATATTTTATGCAGTAATAATCTAACATAATATAGATTTGCCCAAGTTGCATCCTTAGGAATATTTCAATAATAGTGGGTCAGCAAGAAAGTATCACACATAGAGAACGTTGTAAATGTTTGAAGGACTTCTGTCAGTGTTATGATGACCATTTGATATTAATAACATTTAGGTTACTTTAGAAGCAACTTTTTCTTTTTCTTGGCTTTGCTGCATGGCAATTCGCCAGCTGAATTTGGTAGAGACCCCGATGTTGACTGGCTCAAAACCATATCGGGGCCGCTGACTTTACTTGTGATTTAGTGCTGTGAGCAAATGGCAGTTACACTGTAGTAATAAGGTAAAGTTAGTAGACAAAACAACAAAGGACGATATCTGGTACAACAATTAACGTCACACACAAACATAAACCAGGTCGTGGGAACTGGAATGAGAGAAATGAGACAGTTGAGTGTGGTTTTCCTTATAATTGGATTTGACTCATAATCAGGAATTTCATCATAGAAGCAACTTCTGTGTAATTTTGTTTGTAACTGTTAGGTTAAGGTCGAATAGAGTATAGAAACTAACAATTTCGGCATATTTCACTTAATTTATTTCCGTAAAGGAAAGAAAGCTGTTGAGGCTCACAAAGATATGTGAAGTTTATGATATTGATTAAATAACAGAAAATAAGTGTTAGAATTGGTTTAAAAAGTTCCTATCTGGAGATTTTTTACTCAAAGATGACCAACATTCTGGTCGACCTACTGAAAGTGATGTTGACCACATCAAAGTCATATTTGAAGGGAATCATCATAACTGCCGAGGAGTTAAATGTATCACCCGCAACGCAAAACTCTTTGAATAGTAAAAGTTTCATTAATGATGATGATCTCAAATCGCACCTTGTTCAGTTCAGGACCAAAATTTCTGTGAGCGCGGAATCATGAAGCTGCAAGAAAGATGGCAAAAAGTCATTGAATAAAATAGAAAATATATAATTAATTAAAGTTTATTCTTTGTATAAAAAATTTGTTTTATTTCACACCACAAAATTGAAATTACTTTTTTGTCGACCTGATAGAAACAAAAGTTAAATGAAGAAATTCCTGTATTTTATTATCGAATTTCCAGCACGAAAATAAAGCTTTTAAGTGATGGTGCGGAAAAGCGAACTCGTTCGTGTTTCTACATAAATAGACTTCATGATGTTTAATTACTACGACATATCGGCAAAGCAGTGTATGGAACGCTTTATTGTGTTAAGTCTCTGGAAACTCTTGAGAACACTTTAAAATTAAAACTAATACTTTTGTGAGCACGAGTTATAATAAAGAAAAAATATAACCGTAATTTAAATCAACGATAAAATTTAATAAAAAAACGATAAACTGTCCCACTTCGAGAAATTAATTTTAATTAATTTCCAGCTGTTCTCACGCTAATAGACTGACACGTGCAACGCTGCTTCTCTATTACTCCTCAACATCGTCAAACTGAAATAAATTACGGCATATTTTCTTTTTCTTACATTTCAAACTTAATTAAATTCTTTCTACCTGGTATTTTATTACCGTAAAAGACCTTAATTGCTTTCGAAACTAGTCAGCAACAAGTTCTGATTTATTTTTCACGTGTGGGATTTTCGATTTTCGTTTTGGATGGAGCCAACCTAAACTACACTTCTTTTAATCGTACAACTTATAAAATACAGATATTTATTTAAAATGAAAAGTGTGTGTTAGATTAAAGCTAATGAAATGAAATGACAATTTTAAAATATACAATTCTATTAACTTTTAATAATTATCAGGTAAATTATCTTGGTGAAATTAACTTTTAATGATTTTCAAACCTGCTTTGCTTTTTAATATGAGCTTCAATATTTTTTTACATTGAGTTAATTTCTTATAGCATTACAAGAAAAGTGTTACGGAAAATTTTTCAAGGTAAATATTCAAATAACAATAACTAGTAATTTTTTTGTGCATTATAAAATTATAATTGGGGTAGGAAAAAATGCAGTTTGAAAAAAAAGAATAAATTTATAGAAAATCTGTGAATATTTAAATAACGTATGATATAGTGGTTACACAGGGTGGCCTATTTTAAAAGACGCAAGCAAATAACTCTAGTGGGAAGGCCTAAATCAAAAAAAGTGTAAGAACAAAAGTTTTCTATTTTCGAAGGGCAAATCGATTTGATCTAGGGCTTACCTTCAAGGTCAAGTTAATTTTTTCAAACGGGATACCCTTTTTCATTGCAGAAATATAAAGTGAAAAAAATAACTAATATAGGGGGTCAAATCACATACAGAGGTCATTTGAAGGTTAAAATGTCAAACTTACCAATAGGTATACTTTTACGAAGCTTATTTGTGAGGGAAACAGTAAGGCTAAAGGTTTTCACGAAAATAAGTTATTTTAGATTCTACTTAGCGTCAAATAATCTGAAAAAATTCTTGATAGCAGAGCATGATAGCATAGCATTATTTTCTTTGTTTTCCTGTCATTACTCGAACCTTTACTTATACTTTGATTGACCAGTTTTTTTCAAGTCTTATTTTCATAGATAGATAAAAAAGGGGCGTGTCAACTCATCACAAAAGAGATAAAATATGCCAATTACTATTCATCTACTTTTCGTCTACAGGGGTCAGCATTTCAATGGAAATCATATGAACTAGATATTGGATTGTAGTTTAATTTATTGAACAATTTCTTCGTTATCCAGGTTAATCGGTTACATTGCTCATGTGATCACTACAACTAAACAACTGAAAACTGGCAAAACTTAGATAAGAACAAAAGTTTTAAATCCACTAATAAGCTTAAATCCAAATTGACAAGCCCGTGCCGAAATAAGGGGTTTATCAAAAATATGGAAACAGGGATGCATTATCGAGAAAAATATTTTAAAGGATAATTTCAGAATTCGAAGCACAATACCTGAAGGACACTTTGATCTAGACCAAAGGGTCAAATTTGGAAGGTACTTTCAAAATCGACTTCAAAATTTTAAATTGAAACCCATATTTAGACCCCGGATTCGAAAAATATCGGCAATTTCACTTTAAGGTATGTATTCGCGTCGAAAGTCAAAGTGAATCTTGGGTCTTTTAAAGGTCGATTGACTCATTGTCACTATTTTTCGGGTTTCATCTCCATGGAGAGAACCGACATGGGACCTAAAAAACCATCCTGCTAAGTCCTTTCCGTGGGTCCTGGACATCAAATTTCTTATTGATGATTCAACATAGGAAGTGGTAATGAAGCTGTATCCTGAATCATCTCTTTTTGAACAAGAATGCTCAAAAAAATTTGGTGTGCTTCCAACCTCCAAGGTCAGCAGTTAATATTCCAAGTCATAAAATGCACACTTCACACGGTACGTTTAACACAAGTATTTAAAAAAAAAAACATGAAAAATTCCAATATTTTGACATTTTAACCTTTAAACGAACTCGTGTGTGATTTGACCTTTTATGTTATTTATACGGTTGGATAGAAAATTTTCTCTACTTCCATTTCTGCAACCAAATCGGCAAAAATGGAAATTTTCTTTATATTATTGATACAAATATGTCTTTTATTGATTTCAAGCTTCATCTTTAGGTTTTCAGCTTTAATTTTTCTATATAAAGGTTTATTTGTTGACATATATAGTACAAAATATAAAAATGCCAGCAACAAAAGATAATTGACAAACTATAAGATATAATTGCTATGGCAACTAAATGAAGCTAAAAAGTTAAACTTTCCTTTTAGTATTCAAGAATACCAGTACATGTAAACAAGTTTGATGATTGCTGTTTAAGGTCGGTGAGGGAGTGATTTTTGATGTTTGACAGATACAAACATGTTTACTTAATTTTTGACACAAATGCTTTTATTTAATTTTGTTTTTTTTTCTTGCTTTCATACCTTCTCTGATTTTCAGGATTCCTAACTCAGATGTAGAAGTGGGAGATATTTAGGTCAATTACACCGTCCTGAATTAGGACACTAAATGAGTTAGCGAGTAAACGTCGAACACGCTAGAACTCCGATATTTACCATGGCACCCGCACTTTCTAAACACGTAAAAATATACCTTGTTCTAACCGTAGGGGATGGTTGTATGAAAATAAAGAAATAGGAAATGCTGGGCGAACAGCACTGTATAACTACAAGTTTTATCATTTTTATTCCATATCTTTATAAATATTGAAAACATTTAATACCTTTTTGTTTATTTGTCATCTTCGCGCGTCACCAGCCATCGACATCGATACTTGCGCTCGCGTCGCTCGCACAAAGGTATTATATTATATTTTATTTGTAAAGTAATAATTATAACAACTCGTGCACGTTTAAGTAACTTCACTTTTAAAACGCTTGATTATTCACAAATTCACAATTACATTGCTAAATATATTTGATATACATTTTCAGAATTTATCTCTAGGATGGTATGTTGCATTGAAGCACGGGTAGCCAAGCTAAAGAGGGATAAAACAACGTAATTGCCAGCGGGTGTTGGCTCAGTGGAGGAATATAGTTATATTAAAGTCTAATGATACTCAATATATGTTTAGAACTTAAATATACACTACGATCCGGAGTCCAGTAGTTTGGTTTAAGTTGGTCTTGTGGTTTTGTCTTGTACTTAGGTATATATTAATTCATAATATTAATCATTATTGTATTTTTAGTTGTTTAATCGACCACATTATCTCGTTAAGACAATCAGTATTTTGTCTGCACAGTGCGCCGATAGGAACAGAGCTTTATTTTTTCTCTCTCTTTCTCTCTCTCTCTCTCTCTCTCTCTCAGCGGAATACTTCCACTTACATGCGGCCCTATGTCTTTCCTATTCTATCTATAATACATCTATGGTCGCGCGCCGTACCATTCTAATTCGTTTCCTAATTAGCATCTTAACTGAGTAAGTGAATTTGTCATTGCCCGATCGTCCTAATTAGGATCTACCACACCACATTCAGTTCCTTACTCAATTAGGATGTCTGAATATTACCGAGTCAGAGAACTGTTAAAAAATTAATATCAACAAAAAAAAGTATTTAAAAAGTTTTTTTCATATCGAAAATAACCAAATAATTTAGGCAACCAGTAATTCATACTTTTACTTTATTGCCTGTTTATTTTTTGATCCACCAGTTAGCGTTTTAAGTTGTGGTACTTGTAAATATTTGAATAATGAATATATTAAGAACTAGTAATTAAAGTTTAATTGTGATAAAAGTGTTAAGTAGTTAATATAGTATTGGATTTTCCTTGGTGTGGCGTTTTATTCTGCGAACCCAGTGAGCGTTTGTATTAAAGAGACAAAATCGTAACAAAATTTTCACGTGATTTACCGACCACATTAGATTATCTTATTTCTAAGGAGGAATTCGTGGCTGACAGTAACGTTTTATTCTGATTATAATTAAAAGATGTACAGAACTCGGCCCTTTTTTAAATGAGAAAATTAATATAGAATTAAAAATATACAACCAGAATTACTAAAAAGGGTTAAGTTTTAAATCCGATCTAGTTGCCATGGAAAATGAATCTCCTCCTTGGTCAGTTTTGTTTGTCATGTTGTAATAATTTGTATTATATACGGTAATACATAAATATTTATATAGGAACATTATACCTAGAAATACAGCGTTAGAGTCGAGAAGAGGAATATATAATAAAAAAAAATTGTCATTTTATCCGGCTAAGTAATAAAAGAGAACGATTTTTTAAATTCATGGGTTTATTAATTACGTATTTATCGCATCATATTCTTTTAAATTACCTGCATTAGCTGCTTACTTATATTGAATAACAAAAAATAATAATTATAGGCAATTTAGTGCATACTGAGAATTATTAAAAAGAGAAGTCCATAAATTCCAGTCTAACAGTATTACGTTAGTATTTGCCAGACAGATATGGTAAAAACGCTGATAATCACGGCTTGTTATAAATAGTTCGACATCGTAATCTTAAAGACTACAATATATTTCACAAGGAGTTAAAAATTTTAAATACTTTATATGAACTAAAGATAGATATATATATATATATATATATATATATATATATATATATATATATATATATATATATATATATATATACATTAGAAGTTTTAATTTCAATTTATTAAATTAACTTAAAAAACAAATTTACTAGTATGTTCAGTACTTTTCAACATGTGATTGGCGTGCAATTTCAAGGTATGTAACTATGAAACTGTTTACTGATTGAAACCTGTTATTAGCTATTAAGCCTCCCGCATTAGCGTATTCTAATATTATGAGGAATCCACCGGTTAGCATTATTTCTTTGTTTAGATAATGCACTAAAAAACGCGACTCCGGTGAATACACGGTAACTACGGTAACTATTAGAATATAAAAAAATGCTATTAATTTTTAAAAGTCATGATTAATTAAGTAAGAATAGAAAAATCATCGAATTATGATAAGTACTCCTAACAGGACCAGGATTTGGATACTGGGAGGAACTTTTCTAGGACTATTTAAAAAATGGTTTTATACAACAGCATACTAATTCATTTTACTATTAATTCTGGGATTATTGTAAAAAATAAATTAGAGAATTCAATTTATTACTGGTCATTTGTATATTTTTATAATGACGTTTCATACGAACTTTTGAACGTACTGAAAGTGTTAAGATATTTTATTAAATTTAGAGCGGAGTGATTTCGAAAAATCAACCCACATCTATTAAAACTTCTAGCATACAACATTCTCTAATATATGATGCCGTATTCTGTTAAATAAATTCCAAATTTATATAAGTTTATATTGAATTTATCATACTCGTATTATAAATTTTACCCCAAAATTCACTAACATGGTCTAACCTTAAAATTATCCTAAACTGATAGCAGAGGGTTTAAACTGACAAAAGCAACAATAAGTCAAGTAAGTTTTAAACCCTAAAAATACAAGCTTAAAAAAAATCATTTTCTTTTATTACTTTGCCGGTAAAAATGGAGAATTTTATTTATTTTCAGGATACAACTATTTTTTTTTTTACATATCTGGACGCGCTGGATCTGGTTCTTATTCTTAATATCCCTATATTAGCGTTTTATTTGTTGACATTTGTAATATAAATTATGACATATCATAAGCAAAACAAATCTAGCCGACTAAATCTATTTTTCATGACAAACTAGATCGAGTTTAAGGCTAGATTCTCACTATAGGGCCGCTCTCGATACGCTCTCGATGCGGTAAAATATTCTTCCAGGAGAAACCATCACACAATCACACTATCGATTTCGCGGAGATTTCGATATTGTAAACTCTTTTTCATTTAAAATGTTTTATTGAACCGAGAGCGTATCGAGAGCAGCACTATAGTGAGAATCCAGCCTAAGTCTTAAACCCTCTTAATGAATCTAGTTATTAAAGTTTTGGCTCCTCAGATCAAAAACAAAAAAAAAAACAACCTGCGAAAGTATGTAAAATAATGATGATATTAAGGCACCATCTATGTGCTGTCCCAAAAAATTGTGTTAGTATATAATAGGTTATATTGGAATTATTTATGTTAATTCTGGAAAAAATACTGTGTATTTCAGTTGCTTTACGAGGGTGGTTTGATAAGTAACTTAACTGACATACTCAGGGTCGTCGACAGGGAAATCGGGCCCGGACCCAGGGGAGTTACGAGCTCTTGTAAATATACTCTAAAAATCCACATTCTTAACACGTGAATAAAAGGCTTAGTAAGATCTAAGTCATAGTTCTTGCAACAGTACCATAACCTTTTGAGGTTTCTCAAGCATAGTGACTGAAGAGTACTCTAATATAAAATGATTATTGGTGCAAAGAAGATAACAACGTTATAAATCAGTACTGATGATTTATTGCTATTAATGTACAGATTATATAAATCAACTGGTCCGAGGATAATATCACACATAGTAAATGCTTGTGAATTCATTAAGTACATGTTTTTTTTTCCTTTTTTCCGTTCATTTATTTTTTCCTGCAAATTTTAAGTTATGAAAACAGGGCCCCTTAAGAAGTCCGGTGCCGTGGGGAAGTACTCCCCCCCTTGTCATCATGCGTGAGCGCATGCTAATAATTGGCGCTAGGATCATCTGTATGTATTCATAAGGTTTCCTTCCTATGAGTAAATAATGTTGTCTGAAGTCATTCCGACAGTTGCTTAAACAGATGTGTTTCGAGTGAAAAATATATAAAATTGGAATTCGTAGTACGATTTTTTTCTGGAGGAGGATAATTTTTTCTGGAAGAAAAACAGTAAAGAGGTTGACTTCCTATGAATAGTTCGATTTTGGGTAAATGAAGTTAAGCGCGGCAGAACAACTATCGAAGATACACCATGTCCTGGAGCCCCGAAATTAGCAAAGGCTACAGGCATCGCAATTAGACAGGTTCACTTCATTTTGCAATATTACCTTTACGCAAGGTGGGTGTCACATTTACTCACTCCAGAGCAAAAGCGATCATTTGTAAGTTTTTAAGAGTACAGTGCAGTTTTTGCCATCTTTTGTAACAATGGCCGAAACCTGGATACAGCACTATATACATATGTATATGACGTACCGATCTCGAAAACGACAAAATGCATTCCATCCACTGGAAAGATTTTAGCGTCAGTTTTTTAAGACACGAAAGGAATTCTGACTATCTTAAAGAGGAGAAAACCATTACTAGATAATAGTTTGCACCACATTCGGACCGATTAAAAGAAGGTCCAGGAATGTCAAAAAAGGGTGTTGTTTGAGCAAAACAACGTACTAGTAGCAAATTCAAATATTGGCCAAGAGAGGACTCCGCACCCTGACAATTAACCAAATTTAACTCTTTTGGACTACCATCTTTTCTGAAAGCACAAAACTTTCCTTGCAGGAAGGCAAACACGTTTAACTTGGGAGGGGGGGGGGAGGAGGAGTCGAGTTAAATAATAAAGGACGTTACGAAACTCAAATTGTTTTCTTTTATGTAAAAGACACTCAAATTTTGCTAAATTGAGTTTCTTAAGTCTCTATATATATATATATATATATATATATATATATATATATATATATATATATATATATATATATATATATATATAATAAAATAGAATAAAATATTGGCGAAGCGGACGTGAAAATTTGTCAATCTACATGATTCTCGTATTAAAAAGTGCGGAGCACTCCAAAATATGGAAAAACCCCGGGTCCGACAGATGGCGACAGCGCTGTTTCGTCCTAATATGGGACTCGTCAGGCCACCGCAGTCGGTACAAACCATCATCTGCTTGCCAGTACCGAAAAATGCGACCCCTATCCGTTGGGCAGCGCGTTTCGTGTACTCGATTTTACATATTTCTGTTTTAATTCACCGTCGCGCCACCATATGACGGTTCTTTTACAAACTTTGTTAATCTGTGTGGTTCTTGTATTATCAAGTGGACCATCGAGATGTCGCCTTTGTCGTCTTATTTGCTGTGTTTTGATTATAAATTCAGCTTTATACGATGCAAAGGCGAGATGATGGTTTGTACCGACTGCGGTGGCCTGGCGAGTCCCATATTAGGACGAAACAGCGCTGTCGCCATCTGTCGGACCCGGGGTTTTTCCATATTTTGGATTGCTCCGCACTTTTTAATACGAGAATCATGTAGATTCACAAATTTTCACGTCCGCTTCGCCAATATTTTATTCTATTTTATTTTAAATTACACGGATAAAAACTTATCTACATATTTATATATATATATATATATATATATATATATATATATATATATATATATATATATATATATATATATATATATATATACAGCAACTTTTGCTATTTTTTATGGTTATTTTTGCTTAAAAAAATCCCTCTTGATGTTTATAAAAATATTAATTATATCAAGAATCTTAGCAACAGATGGACAATTGAATACGCCGTACACTGGTAAAAATTAATAAAAAAATGTGGTCAAAACTGAAAAAATAATTAATTTTAGCAATTCGAAGCCCGTAAACTACAGAAAACAAACTACCAAGATTAGTTGGAATTTGAGTTTTTAGTCGAAGAAAAACAATTATTTCCCTTTGCCAACGTTTGGATTTAGTTTAGAGAATTTTCAAGGCTTGCGAAAGCAGTTTTCATCAGTCAAATTTAAAAAATAAAAAACAAAATATATTGGTATAGGAATTTTAAAACAAAAATGTTCGAGCTTTTAGAATAATTATATTCCTGAAAATTTTCGAAAAAATAATATAACAAACATTTCATTGATTATTAGCTTTATCGGATGCTTGCATAAATAGCTTGAGAAAACAGTCATCGAAAAAAAAAGAAAAACAGGGATATCTAGAACAACAACATTTTATACTGTTATTAGGGACAAATAACTTTACCTATTCAAGACATTATATTCTTAAAACTTGTAGTATCTTATCTTAGTGAATCTGGCTGTAAATGCCCGCAATTAAACCGATTACTTTGGAACAGAGGATTCGTAAAACATGTAAACGCGCTAAATTTTTAAGTTCGTAAGTTTTTCTTATGTGGCCAGTACTAGTTAACGTCTGAAATGTCATATTAATATAATAAATTTATCAGTAGAGCTTAAAAATTGCCTTTGTTACGTTGCAACCTGTGGAGGTTTTATAGAGATAATGGTTCATGCAAATTGGTGCCCAAAATTTATTGCCAATTTATTAAAATTTTATTCTGATCGTTAATTTTAAAGAGCTTTAGGAGATTTAAGCTGTAAAATGTCTAAATATAATGAATCTCAAACAGTATTAATTAATAAATTATATATTTAAAAAGCGTATTATTATTGCTAATTTTTCAATATAGCGTTAACAGTGACAAAAAAACTATTAATTAATATGTTGAAGGTGGCACAGTTCGATGGTAACACAGTCATAGTAAACTTATGACATAAAAAGAGAGAGCATGTCAACCTGAACTCTTGAAATTCGGCTCGCAGATTTCCATGAATATTGGATAGAGGATTGTAGCCACGATTAAATACTAAAGTGACAAAGTGCATCTGTTAAGCGTTCCTAAAAAAATCCACTCTAAAACTGGTTTATAACTATGTAGATGTCAATATACCCGTATAGAATGTTGCTGAAAGATATTCAAAGAGGATACTTCCAAAAAGTTCATACAGGTAACATGGAGACTCGAATCATTTTTAACTAAGATTCTTTAGAGGTGCACTATACCACTCACCTAACAGAGCAAAAAATTTGAAGGAAATTTGTATAAAATGAATTTAATCAGCGTCTTTCCTTCTACGTAAATTTTCCAATTTCTTTTCCATGATGGCCAAAACTTTTTATTATTTTACATTCAGAATAATATTTAGAATTTTAAGGTTAAGTAAATAATGCATTTTCAAAGCGAGATTTTTCGCTTAGTAACTATACATAGGTAGTACTAAATAAAATCACATTTAAGGCATCATTTTAAATACATAAAAAAAGTATATGTAGTACATAACTTAAAATTTTATTGCAATAGTAAAGTCTCATTACTTAAATAAATATTTATTAGTAATATACACTCACCCACAAAAATATTGCATATTTCATTTTTAAGAATTTTTTATATTTATTTCTTTTCCATTACTTCGTTATGTATTTTCATTGTTAAATTTCTTATTCTACGGCTTTTTAGTTTATTTGCAATTTATTACAGATAAAACAATACTTAAACATAGCCTTTATACTCTATTCAAGAACTAGAGAGAGTGATAAACCTGTCATCGAAACCTCCGACGAGATTAGTGAGGTACCCAAAAGATATGGCTTCCACCTCTATATTTATTACAAAATCGTTAAACCAGGCATTTTTTCTTCAACGAAAAAACTTATTACGATGAATGTTTATGATGCCTTAAGACATCAATATCCAGATAATAATGTTAAAAGCTCTATTGAGATGTGTCCCAAAATGACATAAGTTGGAAAATCTACTATTTACCGAATGCTAAAGGAGAAAAAGACGACTGGAATTGTTAGTGCTCCCAAGCCGTTGGAAGAAGAGATGAAAACTGCAATAAGAAGAGTTGTACATATATTTTATTATGAGGAGCAGATACCAACCGTCGATAAAATTCTAACTAAAATTAAGGAAGATCGAGATTCACCTCAAATTCAAAGAACTGAGCTGTGGGAATTGCTCAGAGAAGTTAATTTTTGTTGAGAAAAACCAGATAGGAAATCTGTTCTTATAGATCGTCCGGAAACTGTCCGTTGGAGATGGAAATATTTCCGAACAATTAAGCAACATCCCGATAATGGCTCAAGTAAAAGGCAGAGTTGCTAGAAATAACATAAGTTACAAAATTAGTGATTTAACTGAACTTTTAAAAGATTTTTGGAAATTGGAAAAAATGTGTAAATCATATAATACAAGAATAAAACAAAATGTGGAAACTCGATCACATGATCGGTGAGATAGCGGAACCAGTTATAATTAATTTGAGCGAAGATAGAGCTCCAATGACTTTGATTACGAATTAGATATGTAATGTTTACCAGTTTAAACACAATTTATTATTTAAATTTTTGTTTTTGTTGTATTTTATTGTTTAATGTACTGTATTTATTTCTTTATATATTTTATTATTGTATTTGTGTCTTTTTCTTAAGTGTATAGAATTAACACGTTTTTTAAATATTTTTGGGCTATCGGATTTCCATATAATAAAGTAAATTAAATTAAGATGTCGGTGCAATAGAAATAAAAATAAGTAAGTCTAATTTTAACTATAACATATAAAAATTTATTACATTTTAATCCCGTTTTAGTGTTTAATTGTAATTCTGCAGATGGTTTAATAAATAAATAAACCGAAACGTCAAATGTCCTAAAAGTGTTTTTAATCAATAATAAAATGATCGATAGCACCAAAAAATTTTTTATATTATATGGAGGAATTTATTTTTTATATATGTTTAACTTCTTGTAGTTATCATAATGGGTATTTTATAAGTATTTAAATTATAACTTAAAATTTTTTGAGACAACAAGGCTACGTTTTAGTCTGAATGTGCCTAAAACGGTTTCTATGCCAAAACTAAAAATAATAAAAATACAGTTGTGATTTATATTAAATATGGAAAAAATATCTCTGTTTTTAATGTATGTGAACTATTAAGAAATCATTAGAAATAAAATAATATTATTATGATAACTTAGTTCTAGTTTGAGCATATGACCGAAATAATATTCTATGCCATAAATACGTAGTGACAAAATAAACCTCCTTCCGACGCCTATGACTATGATTAAAATCCTTTTTAACACTTCACACTTCCAAATGTCTATTGTTATCCAACCCAAATAGTCCATTATTATAGACAACATATGTGTCTAACAGATTTTGCCAAAGACACCCGACTAACGAATACAGGTAGTTTGCGAAGAAAAAAATGGTCAAAGATGATTTATTACTCTCTCTAGCTCTTGAATAGACTATAGTAATATACACTCACGGATAAAAATTCTGCATATTTTATTTTTAAGAATTTTTCTATATTTATTTATTTTCATTTAAATCGTTATGTATTTCCATCGTTAAATTTATTATTCTACGTCTTTTTACTTTTATTGCAATTTATTATAGTTAAAACAACACTTTGACATAGCCTTTAGAGCGGAAGAAGCAATAATATCACAAATTACAAATATTGCATAGGATGCCTTAGCGACTAAAAATCGCTGCGGTTTTATTTATTGCTGTCAAAATCACATTTCCATTGTTTTATCTGTCGATTCTATAGTTTTCTTGCTAAGATGCCACATTTAAGTGATTTAGTTATGTCTTAAAATTGTTACTTTAGCCAATGAGGATTGCGGATAAGAAGATATTGCGCGGAAAGTCCGTATCCATCAATCGACTGTTTCTAGGAAACTGGCGAATACAAAAGGCATCCTGGTAAAGGAAGAAAAAGATATACAATGACAAGATATAACCAATATTTAAGAATTAAATATTGACGAAATCTCACCCTTACAGTTCCGCACCTCAAAAATGAATTACCAATGTAAATGTCAAAACAATAATAAGAAGACTTAAAGATGTCGGTTTAAATCAAAACGTCCTGACGGAATTTCTAGGCTCCTCTCACGTCACAAAACTGAACGGTTACAATATGCAAGAGCTCATGCTAACTGGAATAAAGACCAATGGGAAAAAATTCTTTTCACAGATGAAACTAGGATACAATTATGGAAGCCAGAGGGACGTAATAAAGTATACAAAAGGTCTGGAGAACGTTTTTCAAAATATAATCTTGAACAAACCCTTAGCTTTGGTGGCGGTTCCATTATGCTATGGGGTGACATTAGTTGAGAGAGTCGTACGGAACTTATTGAGGTGAATTTGGGAATGAATACTAACTGGTACATACACAACATCCTGAGGATGTTTAAATTCATGCCGGCTTCATTGGGTACGATGAATTCGTGCTAATGCATGATAATGCCCAGGTAGAAGCCGCAAGAACAGTAGTATCTTGAAGCTGTTGGGATTGAGACTCTCGATTGGCCACCAATGAGTCCTGATATAAATTCCATAGAGCATTTACGGGACATCTTAAAGCGACGTATACGAGCACGAAATCCAGCTCCTAACTCAATTGCAGAATTATAAATTGCTGCACAAGAAGAATAGAATCGGATTCCGCAAGAAACAATCAAAGACCTTCTGAGGAGCATGTCTAGGAGGATGCAGACTATCGCTAGAGTTAGAAGAAGAAATACTAAGTACTAAACTGTTTGATGTATTAAAAAACTGATATATTATCGTCATTCTTATTCTTTCCAATTAAACGTTTTAAATATAATCAGGCTATTTCATTAATTCATCTTTAAATCTATTGTAAGGCTTGTAACATGTAAATTAGTTTCGATTAATATACGTATAACACAAAACATTTAACAATAAAAAATACATAACGTTGTAAAGGAAAACAAATCAAATAAAAAAAAGACTTAAAAATAAAATATGCAACATTTTTGTCTGCAAGTGTAAAAATATCACCTATACATTCAATAAGTAATTATATCAAAATTCTTAACAAGTTCCCCGAAAATAAGTTAAAAAAGAAACGAACAATTAAGACTTACCTCCAAACTTAATACTTCAAAAACTACATTCAAAATAAAAAATCCAAAATGAAAAACTTTGGAAGGCCACATCTCCAACAATTTTTAAAGCACCGAACAATTTCCTTCAACTTCCTACTCGCGCATAATTACGAAAAAAAGAACGTCCGAGAAAACAACGAAAACTTCCTAAAAAGCTTAGAAAATACGAACGGTTACGAAAATCTTACGAAAAATATACGAAGCACCACCACTCCGCTTAACACAGACACAACTTTGACCACTGAAAGCTACGATGATCGTCTGCATGGGCACTAAAAGGCTGGCGAGTAGCTTTTGAGTTTTAAACAACTGACTGATGTTGTGTGTATGGTATCTCGGTAAGTTTCTGTTGCCTGCACCAAACCGTTATTGATGCCCGCTGCCTAGTGAGTGTTATCTCTTTCGGGTTTTGGAAAATGTTAGTGTGGGGGCGTCTTATCCTAAAATCAATGCACGCCGTATTTTTTATTAATAGAGGTCTGATCTAGGATATAAGGAAATGCGTTGTGGAATATTATATTTATTACAAAAAATGACGCAGTATTTCCAAGTCCTTATGAGTTTTTTTCACTTCCAACATAATATATTAATTACTTGATCTACCACATTTATTTAAAAAAATTTCATATATTTAAAAACATGAATGTTCTATTTGATTGTGTGTTAGTTGACGTAAATATAAAATAATAAATCATCTAATTACGTAGTAATTCACAGCCATTACTGCGAGTCAAATACTATATTTTTTCTATAAATAAATTAAAATTTGCTTATCTAAGATTTTTATGCAATTCCAAATTAGATCAATTTTTGAGTTTCTTATAAAAATCACTTTGATGACACTGTATCTGATGAAGAGAAATGTTTCTTTTGGATCCTGTTGTTTTTAGATTTAAAGGTAAATAAATATAATGCGGTTACTGTATTTTACCTAAGAATAAACCGACAATTAATTCTATGAACTTCAAACCACATCTATCTATAAACATTTTTATTAGTTTAGCAACCGCGTTTATATATACAGTGTCTTCAGTTTTTATGGTTAATATATTTTTTCGTAAAATTATATGTTTACATCTATCAAATAATAAAGAGTTTTATGACGTATCATTTTCAGCTATTGTTAACGATGATGTAATAAAAAACAACAGAGAAACTGGCATATTTACTACAAAATCAAAACTATCGTTACTTATTGATGTAAGAGATTCGTTGTTACTACCAAAACCTAATAAGGGAGATCGGTGTACAAGAAACAACGCAAATAAACGTATTCTTAAAACAGTTGTAGAAAAAATATTCCAATTTTAATATAACGAATATACTGTGCCACTGACAAGTTTACGCAGCTCACACATTTCTTCCATTTTTAGTTGACAATCAGAGAATATTATTATCAGAAATAATTAAACATGTTTAAACAACTGACAACTTAAAGTTATGACTTGAATGTAGTCTTTATTTCTAAGCCTTTTACAATTCCGCAGCTCGAACAAATCTATCTTGGCACCAGGGGATCGACCGTTCATGACGAACAGATAAAAAAGAGTAACCCGAATTATTACTTCCAAAAAAATTATCAACTTAAATTCATATCTAGAAAGAGAATATATATGTATGTATGTATGTATGTATGTATGTATGTATGTATGTATGTATGTATGTATGTATATATATATATATATATATATATATATATATATATATATATATATATATATATATATATATAACAAAGTTGCGTTTCAAAGAAAATGTTATTGTTAAGCTACGTATTCTAAAACTCATTTATAGTCAAAGATATTGCGTGTCCAAAAAGGTCCGAAACCTGCCTTGCAATTCATTTGTTTTTTCCTAAGTTAACCTCTGTAATGTACTTTCCTTGCTTTAATGCTATGAACCGGTATAGCATCAAAAGGTCCAAAACCCATGTCTGAAGCTAATATATGGCATTTCTTGATGAATCAAAATGGTTTAATATGTTTAATAGATATACCTCACATTTGTTTTGTCTTGGCTTTAAAATTATTCAACATAAACACCACTTTACCTATATGAAATAAAGTTCTTTTAGGACAGATGTTCATAATATTAATATGCGTAGATAGCATCTACGTACGGTGCCACAGCCCAGAAAAACAATATTTAAAAGATCATTCTCATGTAATAGCGACGAGTCATAAATCCTTTAGATAAAGTTAATTTTCGTCTTTCTAACGTAACTTTTAAAAAATCAATAAAGAGGTATTTTCTTCTATTGCAGTAATTTCGCTTCCACTCTCGCTTTTGGGAGACTTGATCTTCGTCTCTCACAGTATCGTTCATTCTTCGCATTTCAAATTTATGATGGCTGATACTACCGTCCCACCTCCCCCCCCCCCCCCCTTTTGCCACTTACTAAAATATTGCATTTTTTGTTTATATCTTTTTCAGTAAAAATGAGTTAATAAACTTATGGCATGTAGTTGTACTTTAGTTAATTTTGTGCTTGACAGTATCCAGTTCCTTAGACAAATTTAATTTTCTATCTATATTTGTGGCAGTGTACTGCAACCAATAGTATACTTGTCGCTACTGTAATGCGTAGACAGTACAGTCAGCAACGCCAGCTATCCGTTGACCTTTAATATATAATTGGTAATGTATTATTATTATAATACCATATACTTAGCGAAACGGCTTTTGCACTTCCTTCCGTGAACATTCATTTTTCTCAGATATACTCAGATATCTTATGAATGGAGCTCTGTGGAGGTCCTCTGCATTTCCTATAAACTCACTAATTAATTAATGGTCTTAAAGCCAATCCTTGACGTATCAATGGCGCTGCAGTGGTGTGGCTGTTAAGTTGTGTGAAGTTCGGACTAAATCATTGGTGGAGCGCTAAACTCTCTCAAGATATTTTGTGATGGAAGTATAGATGAAATATGTAAAAGTTTGGCATTTCTAACGTAGTACAGGGCGTCACAGATAATGCGAAGGACTCCGTTCTAGAAGCCTGCTGAATCTAGACTTGCCTGTGGTAATCCACGTGGGAGCACCAAATGACAGGATCGAGCGGTCCCAAGTAGCACTGTCTTTTACACATCCTTATATAGGTGTTCGCCAAGACTCTTCGGTACTACGCCGCTGGTTGGTAGAATTATGGGGATCGTCTCCATTGTCCGCGTATCTGTATTTCCAAGTCTCTGTATATAGCTATCTTCTCATTATAATTGTCCTTTAGATTCTTGTTAGAAATGGCGACTTCCATTAGTGTTGCTCGCTTGGCTGTTTTATCTAATAAATTGAGGCCTGATCTGTTATGTAACAGTATGTAACCGTTCAGTTCCAGTACAGCTTGAACTCGTTCTCCAGTATATGCTCCAGGCTATATTCATAGTATGACATTTTCTCTACCTTCAACAGTTTAAATTTCTTAAACATCCATATCGGTATTGGTCATTCTGAATCTGTGAGTCTCTGATTATATATTTTAGAAAGTTTCTCGTTAGGATGACCTGATCTAGAATAGCTAGTAAAAAACCTTCGGTGTTAGGATACATTTACGCTGACGTCAATCAGTAGTTCGAGGCTCATTTGTTGACATGTTCTTGGTTGACCTTATTTGGGTGTCGTCTAAGAAGGGGATTCTGTAGCCACATTTGGGGCTACCCTTGGTCTGGTTGGTGATAAGATGTCGGTGCATGGCCCTCAACTGCAACGGTGTCGAATCCTCTGCCTCGCATATTGCCCTATGTAGCCCAGAACCAATCAATCCATCCTCTTCTTCTGTCGTATCATGGTAGCACTGTCCGTCCAGTAGCACTACGGGGATGTTTGTGTGTTTTAACTTTCCTCTGCAGATTTTCTATGTCAGGGTGACGTGCAGAGCACGCATAGTTATTGAGCACCTTAAATATGTTTTTATTGGATAGGTTATATATATATATATATATATATATATATATATATATATATATATATATATAACCAATAATAAAAAGAATAATATTCCCAAATTCATTGACTCTTAGACTAAAAAATTATAACAAAAAGTTTCTTTTTATTTTAGGCAACAAAATTCTTGGTTTGAACATTATGACAAAACCTTTATAGATTTTTACAAACAAAAAACTAAAATTAATAAAATGAAGTAAAAATACTCAAAATTCGAAAACCTAATTTAATCTGAGGAACCATATAAAAATAAAGTGGGAAAATTAAAACTGCCGAAACTGCCTATAAATTCTATTTATATAATTTGATGGGAAATAACACGAATTGGACCATACTTTCTTTTTTGAACTAAGAATAGAATTAATTTCTCAAATTTTAAGAGTCTTACTACGAATATAAAAAATAAACGATGTATATATAGGGGCAACACATGCAACTCCTGACATCTGCTAATTTTATAGAAACAATTTGGATACTGCACTGCAATATATAAAAATAAAATTCAGATTTAGAGTTTTAATAATATGCAAAGAAAATATAACCATAGCATGTTAAACTAAATTCTATTCATAGATATTTGATATACAGTGGTTTCTCAAAAATACTTAAAACACCAGATGACGTATTTCCCCTGTAAAATATTCGTGCCGAACAATAATTGTTCACACAAGAGGTCTTCGGAATTTGTGCGCAACGCTTAGCTCCGCCTCTTTAGAGAGAGAAAGAATATATCCCTAAATGTTTGCGCCTCTCTTACGCCGAGCGTAAATCGGTATACTGGGACCCGCGGTCTATTCTTTATATGTCTATGGCATGAATAGTTTCTTTTAAGTTTTAATAGTGTGCAAAAGAAATATAATCGCAATTCGTTAAACTAATTTTTATTTATAAATATGTGACAGGCAATGGTTTTCCAGAAGACGTAAATACCGGATGACGTTTTTTGCCCGTAAAATACGTTATGGTCTTCGTGACAAAACTATTACAAAAGTTTACGTTATTATTATGTGGCAAGAGAGAGATTCCAACAATATAATATATTAAATTTACAAACCACAGAAAATGTGTAAGTTTTGTAAAAATTAAGTCTGTTATGTACCTAGAACTGCAGCAAAGAAGAAATAAACAACCTGTCTGTGTTTAAATGAAAATTTTCTTTTAAGTTTTATTAATACGTAAAAAAATATAAATACACTTCGTTAAACTAATTTTTATTCAGAGATATTCCACAGATAATGGGTTTTCAAGAATATGTAAATACCGGATGACGTCTTTCGCCCGTAAAATACGTCATTGCATCTCTTCACGACAAAACTGTTACAAAATTTTGTTATTTTTAAGTTACTATCATGTGGAAAGAGAGGAGCTTCAATAATATAGTATTTTAAATTTACAAACCACAGAAAATATGTAAATTTTGTAATCATGAAATCAGCCTTGCGTGAATAAAATAAAATGCTAGAGCAACAAGAAAATTAAATAGTTTTCTTTGTTTCCATAAATAGTTTCTTTTAAGTTTTAATAATACTTAAGGGAAATTTAACCACAGCTTGTTTGACTAATTTTTAGGACTCCGTAGCCAGCTAAGGACCGTCAGAGTTTCGTCATACATCTGTCCGTCCGTCTATATATCACAGCCTAATTATTTTGTTAGTATTTCATCTCTTGCAATAAAATTTTTCAGATACATACTTTCTGTTAACCCAAAAGCAGATCCGAGTCCAAAATGGAATACAAATTTAGGGTATCTCTTTTGTGTTACAAATAGGCAGATCATTTAAAATAACTAGAAATATTATTATAAATTGTATTTTATTTAATCGTCAACTAAAGACACGTTTATGTAATCTACATAGAAATGTTGTCTAAATCCTATAAAGAACTGTTCATTATTTATAAATGGTAATAGTATATGTTCGGGTGTGTCCAGCAAAATCATAAAACCAATAATCAAACTAGTAGTTTTGATAACACAGGTTCACAAAATGAAATCGAGGTGGAACATTTTTGAGCTCAGTTCACCATTATGTTTTTGGGGTAGCTAATCACGATTTTGGTGTCAATATGACCCTAGCGCGTCTGAGTCAAGGTCAAATAAAAATCAACCACTTTAATTCGAATGTTATAAGTTTTTTGACCCCGGATTCTGATAAAACAGAAAATTTCATGTCCAGATACACTTTGACCTTTTAGTCAAAGTGAGCCCTGGAGGTCATTTAGAGGTCATCTGGAGGTCAAACCCTTCTCTTGACTCTCTCGGGTAGTTTTTCGGCTAGGAATGGGTCTCAGATCAACTGACCTTTATGTTTTTGGGATCGCTGATCACGATCCTGGTGTTCATATGACCCCAGCACGTCTGGATCAAAGTCAAACACCTTAATTAGAATGATATAATTTTTTCACCCCGGATTCTGAAACAACGAGAAATTTCACGTCCAGGTGCGTTTTGAACTTGTAGTCAAAGTGACCTTTGGAGGTCATCTAGAGGTTATCTGGAGGTCAAATTCTTCTTTTAAATCTCTCAGCTCGGTTAAATTTAATAATACGAGCAAACAATTTATATTTTATTAAAATTAATGTAAATTCGTATTTTTAGTACAGCTGAATCAAAAAAATTTCTCAATTGTAAAGATATAAAAAGTTGATCATAAAACAACAAATATTTTAAAATACATTGGAGCCTGTACTATAGAAAACCGAACACTAATATCTATTATAAAGCCACAAACAATGCAAAATGACCTGGTCAACAATAATTTAGAAACGATACAACCGTCCAGGTGAACCGACAGCTAATATGTAAATAAGACGTTTTTAATTACCGCAGCATAATGATGTGGTTTATAATTAAAGGAACTCTAAACATACACTGGATGATAAAAGTGGTGCGCTTAACCCTAAATTATCCATATTAATACTTAACACTTAATAAATTATTAAACGAAATTTTAATATATTGAATTTAAGTTGTACTAAACGATAGTTTTAGTATCAATATTATAACTATTTTAAATTATTATTATATATATATATATATATATATATATATATATATATATATATATATATATATATATATATATATATATATAAATTTTTCTCATAGTTGAAACTGGCCAAACATTAAAGTTGACATAATGTGGCCACATTTTATAGATACCTATACATACTCGCGAACAAACAATGGTTTTGGAACTCAGTGTATGTATATTGATTTGAGTCATATAGAAAGCAATTCCTAGATTTGATCATAATTTTTGAGATATACCGACCACTAATAAATTTGATTAAAACATAATTTGAAGAATTTTGGTGACCTCCTTATAGATGTGATTAATGAAGTAGAAAAAATACTAGCTCCAAAACTAAAAGAATTATTTAATATGTGCTTACAAGGTAGAGCAATCCCTGACAACTGGGACAACGCCATCATCTCCTTAATATATTTAAAAAAGGCGACCCGACCTTATTCCAAAACTATAGTCTGCTTTCTCAGATTTATAAAACGTTTAGAAAAATAATAACTAACGGAATATCTAAGAAACTTGAAAAATATCGACCCGTGGAGCAAGCAGCCTTTCACAAAGGCTTCAGCATTTGTGACCGCCTTGTGACTGTGAAGATTCTCATTGAAAAATTCACAGAATATCATCTCGTTTTAAGAATGATTTCTGCTGATTATCAAGCAAGAGAAATAATGGAATAACTAAACTGTTCACGGATAGAATCTAGATAATTTACCCTAATTACATAAATATACCAAATACACCATCATGAACTGTAAAGCTAGGTGTAGACCAAGCACTTTTAACGAGACTGCATCATCCTATGAATGCTGTTCAGAAAATTCATATATTTTCCAATCCTTTCCAGCACAGTTCTATTTGTTATAAGTTACGTCCCCGAAATTCTTAAAGTCCGATGATACAACCACATCTCATCTCATAACAGCAAACTGCCTACCCCATGACTTGAAGGGTAGTCAATACATGACTAAAACACAAAATCCAACTACAACTGAGCGACAAAACATTTCTTTAAACAATAAAAACGATAAGAAAAGGTGACTTTTTTGGTTTCTTGTCCACATTATGAAAAATATGAAATAAATTGCTTTACTTTCAATGGACAATTTCTAGATATTTAAAAAATCTACAAAAGGGGTTTTATGGATCCCTATAGGATAATTTTCAACCGAAAAAAGTCGCAAAAATTAATATCTTGAGTATTATCTGTACTTTAAACATGCTCACTTTAGTAACTTGTGCATATTTGCAATTTAGAGCAATTTTATGTCAATGCCACCGTATTAACTGATAGATCTGACTTGAATTTACCAAACAGACTCTGGAAGTAGAGATTATAAACCACAATTCGTCTATCTCAGATTTTCGTATAAATTTATTGAAACCAAACTAAAAATGCTCCCCAACATAGCGTGATATGCTTGAAATCACGTCCGAAGCCAAGCGAAATAGTGGTAGTGGAGGTAACAAGCATCGGAGGAGAAGAGAGTCGTAAACGGGCTGCTCACGCTAAACGCTACGACTATTTGTGGAAATGCATCGCATAATAGACCTATAAATATAATATAATAAATGGATCCATAATCAGGGGTGGATTCAGCCTCTCTTTTTGGGTGGAGCGGCTAGTACACAAGAGTACGACGGGCGGAGGAGGCAGCGACATTTCCGTTCTTAATGCAGCTGACAGTGCGAGTATATTTTTCTGAATTCAAAGCTCTTGGGCGACGGGGGAAAGCGCTCAGTATGGCGAGCGAAAGAGAATTGTCGAGGGGAGAGATGCCAGCGACATTCCTAATGCAGCAGGCAGTGCTGAATCTATTCTTCTGAATTCGACGCTCCTATATCAGGGAAGGAGAGGTTGGATACTTATGCTCTAGAAAGCTGCATACATTAATATAAATGTTGAAATACCTAGGATTCGCTGACGATAACGATGAGAATCTAACCAAAATGTTCTAGAAAATCGATTTAAAAACATTTCTACAATCAAGTGAGAGAAAAACGATAGGCGTAATTCTACGAGACAAAAAAAGAAACCAATATATAAGACAAAGAACTAAAGTAACTGACATGACGGAAAGAGTAGTAAAACTGCAATGGAATTATGTGAATCTAGCTTGAATTAATGATCGAAGATGGAATGGGAAAATACCGCACTGGAGACCATGGACAGCCAAAAGATCAAGAGCAAAATCAATTATGAGATGGTATAATGAACCTTAAAAGGTCTGCTGCTTTATAATGGATGAGGGCACTACACGGCAGACAAAAATGGCGAATATTGACGGTCACAGAAGGCTAAAAGGGAGAAACGGAAAGAGTTAGCTGGTATAGCTAGATTACTAAAAAATGTATTTTTTCCTTCACTCGAATCTCAATCTAACACATTTTTAAAATATGAATAAACAATCTAACAGTTCAAAGAAAACTAAAATATATGAATTTATCACAGTATGGGAACAGATTTTTACAGTACATAAGGGTAAATAAAATATATTAATCACAGAACAGAATATTATCGTAGGAATCCACTTCGTTCCGGTAAAATCATGCATAATCATTTTTGATTTAATACCAGATGCCGTGCTATTAAAAATATCCAAATCTAGATCGAAGATCCTAAGGCCGTGAAGATTGTCTTTATCGATAAGTTCACTCTATAATTCGTTGAGTGGAGATATGTAACAGTTTATCAAATACTTTACATTGAATGATCTATTCTATTAACAAGTGCGAAAAATAGTTAAGTCCTGGTTAGTATTTTTGACCTCACATCAAATTGTAATACCGTAAATCATAAACATTTATGTGTTATTGAACGATTTCTAGTAAATATTGAAATAATCACATTACAGAAAAATACTCTAAGTATAAAATGAAAATTATTTTGTTATTTTTTATGAAATTTCGAAATGCGTTACGAATTTCTTCTTTAAATTTTGAATTGTCTAAGAATGACTCACATAGATTTTACTATAAAAAAAAGGGGGGAAAATCCACATGGGTTAAATCATACTTCTCGACATCCAGTTTTGATTTCTAAACAGAGAGTGACACGACCTAGGATCTTCGTTTGTAACAACGTCATTGTTTCATGGGCAGTGTGACAGGTGCCACCCTGTCGAAACCATATCTCGGTTAAATCGGTTCAATTCTTGCTAAAAAGAAAGTTAAACGTCATGAAGCAACAGCAATAGCCTTTGACAATTATGGAAGCAATTGCCTCATTTTCAAAAAAAAATGGTACAATGATCCCTCCTGTCTATATGGGACACCAAATTCACTCTTTTTGAGGATGCATCGGAAGTCTCTGCAAGGCACATGAATTTTTCTGCTCCAAGATTCGAAAATTCTACTTGTTAACGAAGCCGTTAAGGTAAAAGTGCGCCTCCTTTTGAAAGAATATTTTGTTATGGAATTTATCGTCAACTCGCAGGAGTGTCAAGAACCAGGTGGTATAGTTTCTGCTTTGTCTATACTTAATAAGCTGCAGTTCTTCAGTCACCTAGATCTTGTAATCATGAAGGTGCAAAACTTTGGTCAAATTCGTTCGAGAGTACTGTAGTGCAAGTTTAACTCCAGGAAGCGATGCTGGATAGAGGGTTTGGCTGTTTTGCGATACTTACATTTACAGCAGCGATGTTTTCAGCGGATCTTTTAGTGCGATGACGGGTAAGGTTTCTCTTATCTTTCAATAAAAATTTCCGCTCAAATTTTTTGATTAAATCTTTAATAGCATCATATTTTGCAAAATTTTCTCCATTTTTGTAAAGGGTTTCCACTATTAATAAACGGTGTGCCTTTGAACCTTTTAATTTAAATCTAAGATATTTTTATCTTTAATCAATTTATAACTAGAAAATGCCCGACGACACCTGTCATAATAATCATAAAGTTTGCCAATGACTACAATATAAATTTATTTGTCCAAATACTATGAAAGTAACGAAACGACTCTCGCGGGCAAAGAATGTGATATACCGAAATGTCAAAAGTCACAGAAGGAGGCAATGAAATCGATTCTAAGAATAATAAATATTAAAAACCAATTGTCAGCGGTAGGTTTACAAAAGAAACGTCCAATATATTAAAATTTTAGTCGGTCCGGATTAAAATTTAACAAAGGTTAATCAGTAAACTATATCTAGCTTCAAAATGTGTGAAAATAAACGAGGAACTTGAATAGTTTTTACCACCAAAGCTAAATTAAAATAGCCAAGTTTCTTCTTACAGATCCTTAGTTAAGAGCACATACCCCATCTGGCAACCTTGGTTTGCCATAGAGAACAATTGCGGGAGCTTAGCGGCTCGCCACCTAGCGTTCGAAATGAGAACTACACAGCTGGAGCTTATTATTTGATTATTTACACATTTCAATAAATAATTGTTTATCATTATATAGTCTATAACTCTTCGGATTATATAATACTAATTTTTTGATAATTAATTTAGCAGTTCTGAGGATGAAAGAATGGGAGAGACCAAAAACACGCCAAAAATTAAAATCATGTTCACTATTTTCTTTGATTATCAAGGTAGAAGGCCAAATAATAAGAAATATATCGTTTTGGGCACGGTATATCACCGTGCAACTTCTCTTTGCTCCTAAAGCTCAAGTTATCATTGCGAAAGCATCGTTTTGAAACTACTCCACAACAAAGAAATTAAATTAACGGCAACTTAGAAGGGCTGATGCTTATTCTAAGACTATGTGTCAAATTCTGCTTAATGTGTTCACACGCTAAACTTTCGCAAAACATGTATCCAAAATGCCAAGTCTTAACAAGTTCTTTGTTAGACAGGGCTGACACCTAAATTGATAAGTATAGTGTGTTAATATCAAAGTAGTGGATGACGAGCAAAGAGTGGTGATAAAATACCTTCAGAAAAAAAGTGTTAAAAGTGGTCGTCCAGGTATGCTCGAGGAGAAAACACTTAAAAGTTTAGAAAAAAAGTAGCATCCCTATAAAGCACTATTTCTCCAAGAATTATTGGAAGATGATCCTGACAGATGGGGTGCTTTTGTGAAATAATGATAGAGCTAAAGATAATAATGCAAAATTTGTACAAAAAAATTGTTTTTCAGTGGAAGCTACTTTTTCTTTAAATAGTAAGGTGCAGAACAATCCTTATTGGAAAGAAAATCTCACCCATTATAATGAAAAGGCATTGTTGAAAATAGGGTAATAGGACCATTTTTCTTTGATGAAAGTCTCACTAGAGGGAGGCATCTATATTTTCTTCAAATTGTTCTGGTTCCAGCTTTAGCTGATAATGATCCTGATTTAACAAGTTTAACCTTATGGTTTCAACAAGACGGTGTTCCTCTGCATTATGTTGCTCATGTAAAAGAGAGCCAGATCTTAACCCGCTGGCATTTTTTTTATGGGCCACGTTCAAAATTTAGTTCATAAATCTAAACTTGACTCGGTAGATATGCTTAGAAATCCATTCTACAAGTAATACGAGAAGTTTATTCGTAAGTAGCACAAAAGTGATTTTTAGACAGATTGATCTACTGACGGATTGCTGGAAGACATTTTCAATATCTTATAAAATAGTCTTTTCTTAAAGTTTGCTGTGTGTCTATTTTATTTAAAAAATCAAAAATCTAAATACTTCGAAAACAGATGAAAGTAAATATATGATATATGTAATGAAGAATGTCTATAATTTATTGCAGAATTGGGATGTTGAATGTACTGAAATAAAAATATAATTTTGCCGCGAAACGATAGCTTCCACAATAGAAATCCTAAAAAACGCAATATTTTTCCTTATTTCTAAGGAATTTTATTTTTATTTAATAATAAAAATGTAATTAAATCTCCATCGAGTCACGTGACAACGAACACCAATCAAAGTGAATGATGTCACTCCATACTAATGTTATCACTGGTACTCCGTCCTGATACGGTTATTCTTTTGACTCATTATTACTTTCAATTCAATTCATTTCAAATAATCATGATCACTTCGACCTAATGACAACTAAAAGCATATTCAAAAGAACATGGTTATCAGTTTCACTTTTTCACTTTGATCATTTGATAATTACTCTAAAGAACCAACCAACGTCATCGCTGTCAGGAACTTGACATATACATTTTTTGGTTTTATGTCACATTCGTGATCGTTCTCAAGAGCTACGTTGCGTAGTTCATATTTTATAGTCATTTTCTTGTAATTTCTTCGAAAAAACGATTCAAAGAAATGTTCTCATGAAGGAAAGTGGATTTATTAAGGGAAATAGTTGGAATTTGCCGAGAATTGAGTTTTTTAACTTCTGCTCTGGTGAATTTAGAAATACAAAGACCTCCATATAAGTAATTTATCAAGAATTGTTATTACCGCAACCGATAATGAATACATAATAGTAATAATCGGTATTTGTAAGCTCAAAACTAAAATAAAACGAGTAGTGACGGGCTAGCTGAAGCCACATTTTCCTATTATTTTCCGAACGTGGAACGGAAATAAATAATTTTTCAGGTGTTTTGATTGTAGTACTTGTACACTGAGGCACCCCACAACACTTAAAATAACTTAGAACTCATTTTATATCACAAAAATTACCAAAAAAAATTATATATCCTTGCCAGTTTACCAGTGTGACGTCACATCTGACAAGTGACAAGTATTTTGGCGGGAAATTTTAAAAGGAATTTAAAATTTATGATTTTTAAAGAACTAGTTGTATTTAAAAAATTTTTTTAAATATTTTCGGCCACATTGTGACTTATGCATGGTTTTAAACACTTTCCCAAAAATAGTCAATTCTGATCCAACTTATATATTTTCTTTTCAAAAAAATTAAGAAAAAATAAATGATGGGTACGACCGATATTTCATCAAATAAGCGGTGTTCCATATAAAAGATTGGCCCGTCCATTTGTTTATCACATGCCTGTATATATGAATAAACAAACCTCTATATATGAAAATTAAGGGTAAAAATAGAAGGATACAACCATGGAATATGTAGGAAGACTAGAAATATACATAATTTGCCCTTTTTGCCGGTTCTATAAAAAAAGGAAATAATCTCTATATTCTCGTATTTTTAAAATTCACAACTTATTTGTGACTTATTGTTGCCCTTGTGAATTTAAATTCTTTATCAACCTATGTCGGTTTTAAAGTTAGAACATATTTATGAATTAGACTGCTAAAGACTACAAACAAAATAAAATTTTCAAATCTGTAACAAAAACAATGCTTAAATTATCTCAAAATCGCCATTTTTCAATAACTTTAGATAATTAAGTTGATAATTATTTATCAAGAGTATTAAAATGGTAACAGACTGCTTGGCTCGATTAAGAAAAGTACACTTCCTGTCAATAAAACAAATTTACAAAGCCCTAACAATTTTACAATAGTTTACTTTAGCCACCAGGTAAACAAAGCTTTATTACTATTATTGAAAATACTAGAGAAACACCTGCAAGCGGAATGACTCTCTGAGTAATAATAATGAAGATAAGTTCTTATCTTGTACTGGTTAACAAAAGCCAAAAGAATTTTTACCTACTGCGTTGTCAATTAGTTAAATAAGCCTTTGTAAGAATAGGATGTGTGTTGAAACATGTTTTTAAAATACCTGTGCATTGAAATTTATTATTTTTTTAGAAATATGGTAAAAATTATACAAGGAAGCGTTACCATAGAATAAGGACACTTACAAAGAGAATAAACAATGAAATAAAACGGTAATGAACGAACGGAAAGTAATATAGTGTATTTTAGCTATGAATTATTCCCTGAAACTATATAAACCTTTTTATTAATTAACATAACGCCAAATATCCCGGACAAATCGAGAATCGAATCCATAGCTTCGATGATAAGAGGCAAATCGCTTTATTTCTAAACTACCAAGGTAGCCATAAAAGGCAATTCACTTTTAAAATTGCTTATTTATTTATTTACTTAACTACGGGCTTTGTCCCATTATTGATTGCAATGGAAGAGGTAATAAATCAACAAAGAAGAGAATATTAAACATTAGAGATTAAAATAAGCAATGATGCATTAGATACATTATAGTTGAAAATCATGATTCTTGGGTTTCGACCGTGTCAAATTGGAATTATTACCCGACGTTTCGCCTACGATTGCACGAATTATCTTTAGGGACCTCTACTCCACGAGATTAGAACACTGAATGACCAGGAGCAACAGTTCGGTATATTAGGTTTTAGAGGAGCAGAAGACTAAGCGTTTTCTTCGAAAGCTTCTCTGAAGATGTTAGCTACCACAGGCGATAGCGAAGATCCCATGGCCGCCCCCTAAGTCTGCTCGTCTAAAACCTTCTCCTCCTCTAAAACCTAAATTTTGGTGCAGATATGTACATGATACGTTCGTAATTTGGCCGCATGGTCATAATTTCCTGGATCATCTAAACCAACAACACCCTAGCATAAAATGCACTATGGAAACCAAACCAAGCGGTGCCCTTCCCTTTCTCGATGTATTAGTACAAAGGAAAGATAATGGCAAATTAGGACATTCTGTGTACAGAAAACCAATACATACAAATCGGTATCTCGATGCAACGTCACACCATCATCCTGCTCAAAAATAATCCGTCATAAACTCTTTGGTACATAGAGCCCTTTCAATATGTGACGAACAATCACTGAAATCAGCAACATATAAGACTTTCTATTAATAAGTATAAAAACTGAACTCTTCAACAAAATGTCATAAATATACCTCTAATAGATAGGGTTGTCTTACCTAACATACACGGAACCACCGACAAGATTGCCAGATTGCTCCGGAAATCAAATATTCGTACAATTTTCAACACATGTAAGAAAGTTGGACAATATTTGAAGTCACCAACGGACGCAATTCCATTTCAAACAAAAGGCGTTTACAAGATACCTTGCTCTTGTGGTAAAGTCTATGTAGGTAAACAGGACGGTCTATATCCACTAGACTTAAGGAACATAAAAGATGTATAAAAAAAAACAAATTGTACAGACTGCAGTAGTTGAACACCAGCATACTTTTAATGTAAAAGAAACTAAGGTGCTAGCATCAGTGCCTGGTTTCTTTAAACGTAAAATTAGAGGATCAATCGAGATTTGGAAATATTCAAATAATATTAATAGAGATACAGGTTACAGTCTACAACACATGTGGAAAGAATCCCTAAGATTCCTTGTGCAATCGTAGGCGAAACGTCTGATAATAATTCCAATTTGTTTTGGTCTAAACCCAAAAATCATGATTTTCAACTTGACCAAAGCGGTGAGAGCTTTCGTTCTTTATTAGATACATTATAGCATTAACAGATACTATTAGGTAAGTCGGAATTTCGGTAATTTTATCCCTTTAAAACCCCCTAATTGAGCCATAAAGTTGATTTAACCAGTAAAGAAAACCAGAACATCGGCGTATGTATTGGCCAATTTACATGTACGGGATATAAAAGAATTTAAGCCATAGCTTACTGTGCCTGTTCGATCTTTTGCTTGTGTTATCGCATGGTAACCATAAAATGAAGACTTATTTAATATGAGGCATAACTAAGGCATAGTAAAAAAAACCTCACTGATTTAGCACCAGGAAGGTTCACTAAACATCTCTTAACGAAGTCCAACGAGACAATCGCAGATATACGGAAGGAAGAGCTCAATGAGCAAGTTATGATCACCGACAGCTGTCCAACACTAACGAAAGTCTGGAGAGATTTGTTCTTAACATAAAAGTGGTTAATTTCATGTCATTATATTTAAACCACTCAATAAGTTTGTCAAGGCCTGCCTATAGCTTTAAGC
The DNA here is from genome assembly GCA_034092305.1 of Diaprepes abbreviatus. Taxonomy (NCBI): domain Eukaryota; kingdom Metazoa; phylum Arthropoda; class Insecta; order Coleoptera; family Curculionidae; genus Diaprepes; species Diaprepes abbreviatus. Next base: position 11,224,108 of record JASJET010000129.1, read on the forward strand.
AATCCGCCACATCAGCTCAACCATCATGCACAACTTCAAGTTGTTCAAGAAGAATAAACAGTAAGAGTAAATGAATGAATTTTATAAATACATTAAAAAGCAGAGATCTCAGTTATGATCCCTGGAAGACTCCAGAGGTCATTTTAATATTACTAAATATGGAGTTAACCAGACGAATATTTTGAGTTCGGTTCATCAAATAACTCTCTCGCTAATCAGACAGGACCCCTCCTATGCCTAAAGCTCTCAATTTAAAAAGAAGGACCTTATGATCTACTCGGTCGATATATACAGAGTGCACTTAATATCCCTTTTTCAAGATATCCGATATACTCGAGAAGGTTGAGCGGAACTGCCAGACCTAAAGTTGAAGTGTTGTTCGATAAGGACATAAATAATAATATATAAAATAAAAATATCAATTGCGTTCCTCGTGTAACGTATTATTTCCAGCTAATTTAGAGTTTTTTGAACCCCGGGAACAAGCTGGTTTCCGTATAAGTGTCCCCTATAATGCTTACGAACTTTTTTAGAAAAATCACTAAAACAACTTTTGTAGCATAATTTGTCTATTTTCCGAACAAAGTTAGACCCGGCCGAACTGCATATTAAAAACATTACAAAAGTGTAGAATTGACCATAGATACTGTTACATCATCAAAAATATCTACGAAAATGCCATAACAACAGTGAACCTTCATTGGACCGAATAAAGCATACAAATTAAAAGGAGAGTTAGGTAAGTACCAAAATTATTCACTACAGTTTTTGAATTCGTATTTCAAAAGGAGAACCAAATATATGGTTCAAAAACTTCACAGAGCAATAAATGCAATCATCTCATTTGAAAACTCTCAACAAACAAAAATGATGACAAATATGCTTCCCAGTGACCTAATGCGGATTAAAAACATTTCGATAAGTTCGAAGAACATGGCGTTCAATCAATGTGTTTTACGGTGAGACCCTAACTCTCACTAAAACATTAGCAAAAAAGTTGAGAGTCGCACATTTCGATAAGTTCGAAGAACATGGCGTTCAATCAATGTGTTTTACGGTGAGACCCTAACTCTCACTAAAACATTAGCAAAAAAGTTGAGAGTCGCACATTTCGATAAGTTCGAAGAACATGGCGTTCAATCAATGTGTTTTACGGTGAGACCCTAACTCTCACTAAAACATCAGCAAAAAAGTTGAGAGTCGCACATTTCGATAAGTTCGAAGAACATGGCGTTCAATCAATGTGTTTTACGGTGAGACCCTAACTCTCACTAAAACATCAGCAAAAAAGTTGAGAGTCGCACATTTCGATAAGTTCGAAGAACATGGCGTTCAATCAATGTGTTTTACGGTGAGACCCTAACTCTCACTAAAACATCAGCAAAAAAGTTGAGAGTCGCACAAAGAAGGGTGAACCACTCTGTTTTTAGAAATGAAGATCTTCCAAACAAAACCAAGGTAGACCAACGAGAACCGGTGAATAAAGAAGTTTCTTGAGTAGAGGCCAAGAGCCGATAGAGGAAGATCCTAACCTGATAGAACGATGATTTAAAAATAGGTGCATATTAAATTATTATTACTTTAATACAGTTTAATTTTCTCCGAAAACGTATAGAATTCATCATTACAGTGGGGGCAGGTGAGAGGGGGCTCTGTTGCGCCGCCATTCCTGCAAAATTAAAAAAAAAGTCTAGTGCCAGTGAGGATTTTCTAATATATATGTATTTCGTAATGCTAGATTACGAAATATATTTTATTAGTGTTTTTATAACATTTTTTTGGTATTTTTAGATTTCGCACGGTCACAGCCCTCCCGCACCAGCCGCCACTTACAATTAGTGGAAGTTTTTATTGTAATAAAGATTGCAATTTACTTCAGAAAGTCTACAGTACAGTACCTATCTATTTGAGTGTCTCAAACCTCCACTGTATGAATAAATAAATAAATAAAAATCAAGTGCAAAGATTATACGTTTAAAATGTGGCAATGCTGTGGATGACTTTCTTACCGAACAAAACTGCAATAAGCTTGCCGCATGTTAACAATCTTATTTGAATCACACCTTTAGCAAATAATTTCATAAGGTTCTGTTTCGGGCATTCTTTTATGGGTCACTATAAGGCGAGTCCCGATAGTTTGGTAATGTTTTATTTTAATTTAGTAGATGCATCTTTAAAAATAAAATTACTATTATTATAAACATGTTGTTCAAATTTTAAACTCCTGTTAAATTTAAATTAATTTCTGTGATTTGATAACAAATTTAACAAAAATAACTTTTCGATAACCAACTGACGTTAGATAAGTAATTAAATTTCTTTTTGAGTATGATATCTTTCATTATAAAGATAATTTAACGATATATATATATATATATATATATATATATATATATATATATATATATATATATATACTCGTATATATGTAACTTTACAACTAATTTTAATTGCCCACAACAGTAAAGCCACAACTTGAAAAACAATTTGGCATTAGAAAATTCAAAATCCTTTCGAATGAAGTAAAATGATTCTTTTTTCAATCAAAATTTTTAGGTAGTTTCCAGAGCTATCAATGATAATATTTAATGTTATGCCAAAAAATACTATGAAGATACCATTTAACTTCTGTATTTTACCTAATATCGCTATCTTATCTATTACAAAAGGAGGAGACAATTTACACTCGCACTATACGTAGACATAAAGAAAATATTGAAATACTTGTTTTATATGTATTTGTCATATTACGGATTGTTATTAATAAACTAATGCCAGCAATATCAGCATAATATAATTTATTATGGTAAAAAAGTGTGAGTTTATTAGTGTTAAAGGTCATTTTAAAATTAATTAATTTCGATTTTATTCCAATAAATCATTTTCCCGCATTAACATATTTATAAGGCAGTTTTATTCAATTATAATTATTTAGCTGATTTATTTAGTACTTCCACGAATATTTCAGGAACGATTTGAGGTATTTTAATGCAATTTGAGGAGGATAAGTGATGGAAGAACGCATTATTAGCCTTTTTTCATTATCACCGCTGAATCGTCCTAAATAACACGAGATGAACATGTAAAAAATTTATCAAAACGTATCCTTTATCTCTTATTTTTCTCAAATAACATCAAAATATTTCAAATATTTTTTTATATACAGTGTGATTAGTAAAGTCCGCATCATATGGGATTTTTTTTAATTAATAGTTTTATTTGAAATATGATTTTGGCAACAATTTCTGCTTCGATCGAGATGAAAATTAACCAAATTTTTTTGGTAGTCACGTCTGTCAAATTTTAATTTTTTTTTCAAGAAAAAAATCAAAAGTGGAATTATATCTCAAAATATCGAAAAAAAGTTACTACAAGAAGTTTTTCTAAATGCAGTTTTTAGCCTATATGCAAAATTTGCTGTAAAAGATAATTTGAACCACTGCTGCACAATAAGACTCAACGCAACCTACGTAAAACTTCTTAGTTTTGGCAATGCTTCATTCCAGACCTGTCTTGTTTAAAGTAGCGCCATGTTAAATGTATGTTTTTCTACAAAATCCATATGGAACCATTAAAATTTGGTCACATGTAAAAGTTTATTTGTTTTTGACCCTGTATAAGGTAACTTCATAAAATAACCATTTTTGAAAACGTAGTTTGTGTCTAAAAGTAACACACATTAATATTAAGAGAATAGTTTAAAAAAAAGACTCAAATTTTCTAATAAAAAAATCATAATATAGAAATTAAACGCATTTAAATTTCTACCTAATGCAGACTTTACTGATGACACTATGTACTTGTTTGTCTTAATTGTAATGTGAATTACTGTTAGATACAAACAACGTTTTGAAAAATAGTTATTTTATGGAATTACCTTATACAGGGTCAAAAACACATAAACTTTGCATCATATGTGACCAAATTTTAATAGACCTATTTGGATTTTGTAGAAAAATACACATTTAAAATGGCATACTTTAAACAAAATATGTCTGAGATGAAGCATGGTCAAAGCTAAGAAGTTTTATGTACGTTGCGTTGAGTCTTATTTTGCAACAGTGGTATAAATTACAGAAAATGGGCAAAAAATCTAAATAAAACAGCTGAAGTCTTGCTTATAGGCTAAAAATTGCATTTAGAGAAAAACTTGTAGGTAATGGTCTGAAGTATCTAAATAAGTTTTAGTTCTGAAAATTAACAGCTGTAAAAAATTTGTGAACCTGGGAGTTTGGTGGCGAGTCCGTTCCTGACTTGCTCAAAAATGTCAAAGTTTTTTTATAACGTGCTCAGATTTCAATAAAATATAAAACTCTGCTTACAACACAAAAGGTAAATCGGAGTACCTCTTTTGGGCCACAAATCTGTTATAGAGTACCTTAAGAAAAAAAAATTTAAACGCAATAATTACCGTACACCCTGTATCTATTTATATATTTTTTTTGCCACATTTTATTCATATACAATTCTTCCGAAAATAACATTTTACTTTACGTTCAGCGTCTTTTCAATAAATCTACTAATATTATTTTAAAAACCAAAAATTTTAATAAATCAAATAAATAGGCCATAATGAAATTCACTGTTGTAATAACAATAATTATTTATGTTTTAATCCAGCTCAAAGAAAATATTTCCGATATCAAAAACGAAAAAATATATTTGAATATCAAATGATTGTTTTTTTATTCGAAGCTTGATTTAGCAGAATACTAATTACAGCTTACAGAAACAAATCGACGTAAATAAATACATGGCGCCTATTTTATGATTATTATGATAAACACCAATATTAGAGAATGTTTGCATTTAAAATATCAATTATATTATCACAGTTAGACGTAATCGTTTTGTAAGTTAATACAGAACTGCTGAATATTTTAGTTTTTTTTTTAAGTTTGTGGCAGGGTTGTACTCAGTAACATTACTCCTCAATAGGCTATTCGCGAACTAACTTAAGGGCGCTGGAAGCATTAATTTTTTTAGCTGCTAAATGCGCTCTACAATTTTTTTAATTGACGGATTTGCCCGTCGCTAGTGCGCATTGCGTTTCTTACCAAATTATAATAAACGAGGGATTTAAAAATATTTTCGTGCAACAGCGTTAAATTTAAACGTTGTTAATAAAAAGAATAATTTAAACGGTAAATTAATACTAATCACAATTTATAATTTATACCATCTAATTCAGTTTATTTACCCTCCGCTAGAGATTCACAGCCAGATTCACTAAAAAGATTTAACTTTTAATTCCGACTTTGTTCTGATGGAAGTTAGACCTTTTGATTGATTGTTGTTGTTGTATTTATGATCTTGTTATAATTTCTATTGTATATATACAGTGTTCGGAAAAGTCTACACTATATAGAATTTTTATAGTTTGTTTTCGCATAATTAGAAACCAAAAAACAACCTAAAATATTTGACATATAGCGTTTGCTTTTAATCCGCAATGTCATTTAAAAATTTCAAACATCCGAATATGTATTTATTTGAATTAATAATATTTTTTAACCTTTGAAATTTTTAAATGACATTTATGGATTGAAGCAAATGCGAAATGTCAAATATTTTAGGTTATTTTTGGTTTATAATACGACAAAAAAATACAAAAATCATTTTTGAATAACTTATCCCTTAATTCACTAACATTAAAAGAGGTCTAAGTTGACAGTAAAGGGTTTAAATTGATAAGTACAACAATAAATCAAGCAAGTTTTTAACCTTCAAAATACAAGAATAAAAAACATGTTTTTTGTTTTTAAAGCACCATGAAAAATTTAATTTACTTTTGTGACACAACTATTTCTCTTACCGATTTCAATCTGGGCTTTTATCCTTAATAACCCTATATAGGGGTTAACTTATCGACATATGTAATATAAATTATAACTATGTCTTAAGCAAAATAAAACTGGCTAACTAGAGGATCTACCTTTCATAACAACTAGATCGGGTCTAAATCTTAAACCTTCTTATGAATCTGGCTGTAAAGGGAAAAAGAAAAATCCATATGATGCAGCCTTTTCCGCGAATACTGTAAGTCAACCAACAAACCTGTATATATGACAATTAAGGGTCAAAACATAAAGATAAAGTTTTGGAATCAGGAGAGGAATGATCTTATCCCAAAAATGAGAGAAAACGATTTTTTTATCCTGATATTTTTAAGCTCAAATTTCGGCTAAGTTAATGTTACATTTTTCAATATAAACCCTTTATTGTCATCTTAGACCGATTTTAAAGTTTGACTATGTTAGTAAATTACCAGATCAAAATGACATTTATTTAAAAACAGAGTAAAACTTCACAATAATTAAGAATTTGACTCAACAATTTCCTAGTTCACTAATATGGTCTAATATAAAAACTGGTTTAATTTTAAAATTTACCGCCTAATTTACCAACAAGATCTAACTTAAAGTTGGTCAAAGTTAGTAATAAAGGGTTTAAATTAGTTGGTGCAAATTCAGCCAATTTTTGAATCTTAAGGATATAAGATTAAAAAATCATTTCAATAATTCCACATACCGTTTCTAGCTCTAGATTTTAATCCTCGATTTTCCTATATATACACTATGACCGCGCATAAACATAAAGTGCAGGCAAAATTCTCTCAGTTGATCTTCAACCAGCAAGCAATGAAGATGCTAAATGAGGTTTTGGTGAAACATCTACTAGTTTCCGAAGAAAAATGTAAGCCCTTTGAATTTGAGACACATTATGATTTATTTCGTAGAGAAAATTATTTTCTCTATTTTTACTTACTCATTATGTCTAACAGAAACTTCTGTTAAAATGTTAAATTTGGATTAAATCTAAGTAGGTAACTTTGGGCGTGGTTTAAAAATAAAGATCATGCATAATTATTTTTAAAGCTTACCAGTAAAATCTATTATTTACGTAGTCCAAGAAATCAGACGTTCTAAATGTTTAATTGTTCTTGGGCTACTTTTGTGACATGTCAGGTAGATTTTTGATGATCTTCTGTTTCCTCTAAAAATTAATTATATATTTTTTTATAATATATGTAACGTATATATTTATAAAGCACAAAATCCAACTTTAGTAAACGATTCAGCATCAGCAACCATGGATTTAATAACAGAAATTCAAATTAAATTTGAAAAGAAAAAGATAGTTGGTATGGTATCTCTGGACTTGCGCAAGGCGTTTAACACTGTAAACCATAAATTATTGTTGCAAAAATTAGAAATGTCAGAGTTGAGGGAAAATGGTTCAAGTGGTTTTTAAATTATTTGTCAAACAGAAAGCACTCAAAAAAAATATTCAGTACCCAAAAAATAAATCATGCATAATTATTTTTAAAGCTTACCAGTAAAATCTATTATTTACGTAGTCCAGGAAATCAGGCGTTCTAAGTGTTTAATTGTTCTTGGGCTACTTTTGTGACATGTCAGGTAGATTTTTGATGATTTTCTGTTTCCTCTAAAAATTAATTATATATTTTTTTATAATATATGTAACGTATATATTTATAAAGCACAAAATCCAACTTTAGTAAACGATTCAGCATCAGCAACCATGGATTTAATAACAGAAATTCAAATTAAATTTGAAAAGAAAAAGATAGCTGGTATGGTATCGCTGGACTTGCGCAAGGCGTTTAACACTGTAAACCATAAATTATTGTTGCAAAAATTAGAAATGTCAGAGTTGAGGGAAAATGGTTCAAGTGGTTTTTAAATTATTTGTCAAACAGAAAGCACTCAAAAAAAATATTCAGTACCCAAAAAAATAAATCATGCATAATTATTTTTAAAGCTTACCAGTAAAATCTATTATTTACGTAGTCCAGGAAATCAGGCGTTCTAAGTGTTTAATTGTTCTTGGGCTACTTTTGTGACATGTCAGGTAGATTTTTGATGATTTTCTGTTTCCTCTAAAAATTAATTATATATTTTTTTTATAATATATGTAACGTATATATTTATAAAGCACAAAATCCAACTTTAGTAAACGATTCAGCATCAGCAACCATGGATTTAATAACAGAAATTCAAATTAAATTTGAAAAGAAAAAGATAGCTGGTATGGTATCGCTGGACTTGCGCAAGGCGTTTAACACTGTAAACCATAAATTATTGTTGCAAAAATTAGAAATGTCAGAGTTGAGGGAAAATGGTTCAAGTGGTTTTTAAATTATTTGTCAAACAGAAAGCACTCAAAAAAAATATTCAGTACCCAAAAAATAAATCATGCATAATTATTTTTAAAGCTTACCAGTAAAATCTATTATTTACGTAGTCCAGGAAATCAGACGTTCTAAGTGTTTAATTGTTCTTGGGCTACTTTTGTGACATGTCAGGTAGATTTTTGATGATTTTCTGTTTCCTCTAAAAATTAATTATATATTTTTTTATAATATATGTAACGTATATATTTATAAAGCACAAAATCCAACTTTAGTAAACGATTCAGCATCAGCAACCATGGATTTAATAACAGAAATTCAAATTAAATTTGAAAAGAAAAAGATAGCTGGTATGGTATCGCTGAACTTGCGCAAGGCGTTTAACACTGTAAACCATAAATTATTGTTGCAAAAATTAGAAATGTCAAAGTTGAGGGAAAATGGTTCAAGTGGTTTTTAAATTATTTGTCAAACAGAAAGCACTCAGAAAAAATATTCAGTACCCAAAAAATAATAATATGTGGAATATCTTAACGTTCCATCCTGGGATGCATATCTTTTTTAAATGTATGTTAACTCTATTGCCAATCTAGATTTAAACTCATAGCTTATTCTGGGGGAGGGACAGATGAAGAAAGCAAGCCATCTGTCTACAGAAAACCCACTTGCACCAACGGATACCCCAACGCTGATTCACACCACCACCCCGCTCAATTATTTGCCTTAGTGAAATAACTTACTTAAGTGGTTACAAAAAAGAATATATAAACCAGGCTTTAGAAAACAAACTCTTGGTCCCGAAAAGAACCAAAGTCAAGAGAAGAGCTCCAAAGCTTTTGTTCCTTATGTCAGGGGTAACACAGACAAAATCTAAAAAATTCTCAAGAGACACAACATTGAAACCATTTTCACCGCCGACCGTAAAGGATCTCCTGCCAACAAATAAAGAAAAAATTCCTCTAGAAAACCATGGTGTATAAAAAATTCCATGCGGAAAATGAAGCTTATTTTATATAGGTCAACCGTAAAATAAGCGCCAGAAGAGATGAACATATAAACGCTGTCAAGCAAAAAATAATTCTCTGCATTGGCCCAGCACTAGTAAAACACAGGACATAAGATCAACTTCTCAGGAACAAAAATGCTATTGAGATGTGAAAACCTGTCCACATGAGTTATAAAGAAATCCATCGAAATTGCAAAGCGGCCCAACAACTTAAATACCAGAGATGACAGTTAGCGGTTGCCTAATGTCTGGAAAAATCTGCTAACGAAACATCGACCAGTAGTAGGTAGAAAAGAAATGGATCATAACTCGGCGACACGATCCCCAACACCTTCTTGTTGGTTCTTGTTATTATGATGTCTCATTCATGCTTTGAAATAAAATACTAGCGGCATACTCGAAGGAAAGTGGAAACTCAAATTTTTGCATTTTTATGTTAATATATAATAAGATATCAAAAAAAAACATTGGTAACACATAAACATAAATAATTCTTAAAGGGATAAATATTCAAAGTTTTCTGATGACATAAAGCTGTCTACGTTTATTGTACTAACAATTAATCGCCTATTTATCTGTGATAGAAATTGCCACTGCTTTGTTTCTTAAATTTTAAAATTGTTTGCAGAATGATATATTTGATGAACTGTGTAACGCCAGGTGTTATCAAAAATATTTTTAATTTTTTAAAACGTTTTAGATGTTTCATCTTAGTTTTAAGTATTAATTCTTTAAAGAATGAACTTGTATGAATTTTATAAATTCCTTGGTTTAATAAAGATACTTAGGTATTTTGAAATCAAATAAAAAAAATGCTTGTATGTTAACTGATTTTGCAAAGGCTAGGAAGCAAGATGGTCTCTTTGATGCAAGCGAAACCATGACAAAATACGGTTATACAAAAAAAAATTGTTAATTCATGCAGAGACAAAAAAAACATATACTACTAATTCAGATTTACTGCTCTTTTTTATGTAATTATATAAAAATGTATCGACGATAATCAATATTTTTCATACCTTACACCGGACTCTTCGTGGTTCATTCCAAGAAATTTATAGTTGAAAGGGGATTTCCTAACACTGATCATAAACTGCGCATTTTTTAACAATAAAAATCAAATGTCAATAAACCTTTAGCCGGAGTGCTAATAAGAAAGGTTTATTGTTATATCATATCGGAGAGGCATTTCTATTCATATGCAAGTTACACAGGAAAAAACAAATCAAAATCCTGGCCATAGACCAACAATAATATAATATGCAAAATAATGGGCTTGTATATAACGAAAATATTATTAAAGAGTTGTAACCAAAATAAACACACTATTAATGAACAAAGAGACTTTATAAATCAAATGGTATACTGCCTGGCAAGGAGCGCAGTGAAATATATCTTCGGTTCGAAAATAAACGGGACTTTTAAAACAAAACACATAAACCGTTATTTATTCATCAATATTTATTTAGTCCTTTTCAAACTATTCCCCATTCGAGTGAACAGACATATACCAGGGTTTTTCCAGCCCTTAAACTCTCCGACATACCCCCTAGACTTCGTAGTTTAGACTGAAGTTCACGCAACAAACTTCTTTTTGTTTTTAGTGGTCTCAAAACGATGCCCTAGCAGTGACAATTTGAGCTTCGGGAACAAAAAGAAGCCGTACTGTGCCTTATTGCACGATGCTTGTGATATATTGGTTAGAGCTTTTAGCCAAAAATGAGTGAAGTCTGAGCTGGTGGATTATTGTGGTTGGTGTAAGGACCAATTGCTGTTGTAGCCTCACGCAAAGACACACAACAGCTAAGTAATACTTCTTACTAACCATTTGGCTCTTCGGGAAAATCACGCCTTAATAATCGAATAAAACAATGATGTTTCCATGTCAAATTCGTATACAGACGTTTAATGGCCGGTAATCATCTCAGAAGCTTCAGATACTCGATGCTAATTTTGGTAGACATTTCAGTGTGCCTAAAACAACCAAGCGCATCCACCATCTTCAACTTGACAAAGTTCAATGAATGGCTTGTATGACATTAATCAGTGCAATAAAGAATATCTCTACTGAGGTACTAGAGGAGAAATCTACCTTCCCTCCCCTTATACTTAGACAATGAGGCCTTGAAAGCCATTTATCATCTCAGTTGCTTAGGGCATCTCAGATCTGAAATTGGTGGCTACCCGTGTAGCTGGAGAAGCATGCAAACGGACTACTGCTGCTTTTGAAACTCAGCCACTTTCTTCTGATACTTTTGCCAAGCAGATAGGATTGAGAGAATAAGCAAACTCCTTCGTGAAATGGATCTCGACAGGACGAAAGAGCTAGACTGTTCGGTAGGAGCACCAAGTCGGAATTTTACCCTTTCGGACAACATGCAACAGTCTTTCAAATAGAAAATTTAGCTATCTGGTCGTATTTGTGAAAACGGATAAACATATTAAAGTTGCAATACTGAAGTTTAATGTTGTAGCTTCACGACTGAGATCCGAGGGCCAAGCCATACAGATCCCAACCAATTCTACCAGCTCCAAGAGGTAAGGGGTATTAAAACGGTTGTTTGGAAGCAAATTTATTGGATCTGGGACATTTAACTGGACCTAAGGTGCGACCTACTGGAGAGCTTCTCTCCCTATAGAGTCACTAACTGCGAATTGTAGTGGGATTACTGATTGCACATTACCACCTGTAAGGCCATCTTAATAAGATTGGTATCGTAGATGATTCGGTGGGCTGTTCATGTCTAGAGGAGGACTAAATTGTTACCCATATCCTCAGAGAGTGCCAAGCATTCAACGGACTAGGAAGGAAATATTTCGAAGACATAATAGGATTACTTGAAGCCGTCAGGCAAATTCAGTTAACGAGGCTGCCTGAAACGAAACATAGGCGTCGAAGTATAATTTATTGTTCACTTATACAATGTTTTTAACATCATGTTAGAAGCAACACGTTTGATACCGAATTCTTAGGTCAAAATTACATACATGACATCGAGTTCTTGAGATTCTCAACTCACGTGCTAGCTCTTTAACCGATATATGACGGTTTCCGAGCGCCATAGCCCTTGCCCGAGCGGCATAATTGTCTCCAGTTGATGTTAAAGGCCGTCCAGGAAGTTGATCATCTTTGGCATCTCACAGACCTCAGTGAACACTTCTTGTTATTCAAAAACTCGTAGATGTGACATACACCCTAATAGGATTTATTTACCAATTCCAAGGTTTGCGGAAAGTTAATGTTATTCAAAACATAAAACTGAATGCAAATACTTTACTAAACTGATTTCAGCAACCGATACCACAATAAAATTTAATATACTTGTTACTTATAAGTGTATTAATTTATAAAAAAAATGACACATGCGATTCTACACACGAGCACAGTTTAAATTCAAAAGTTCCGTTTATTTCCGAATAGTATTTGAGGCAAAAAGTATTCAAATACCAACATAACAATTTTTATTTTATGTCAATGTTATAAGTCACATGCAAAACGTCAGAAATATTTAGAGCCCATAGAAGAATTAAAAAATATTCTTTGTAAACTCTTCAGACACCTAAAAAGTAGTTAGAGCAGCGTCATTTTTGGTCTGCGTTGTTAGCGGAGGCTTTGATCGCCTGCACTGCTACTAAAATTTTATTTATCTTAAATAGTAGTGCTTTTTTGGAGCACCAAGAGGCAATATCTAGGACAAACCCAACATCCGTTTCAGACTAGACAACTATAAAAATATAGAAATGATTTTGCATAGAGGATTTCCTTAATAATTAAAACTTATTCCACACACCCCGGATATCTTTATGACCTATTTAATATCTTGTTTCTAAGCCATGTATATATATATATATATATATATATATATATATATATATATTAGGTAACATATTAGCCATTGTCACTGCGTTAAATAAGAAACAGTTTAAAATCGTAATTAACAAAACGATATTTAATATTCATGTGAAAGTACGCCCAATTTCAAAATAGTCCAAATTAAAAAAATAATATTTGAGTCATATCCAGACAAGATCTTTTCTACAAAAAACTGTACATGAACAAATGGATTTCCGTATAAAAATGTCCCTTTTTACAATTTATTAAAAAATTATACGGGGGCGTCCTTAAGTCTTGAACAATATGGCTTAAAAGTGGTGAAAAATCTTAAAAGGAAACACACAAACATGTTCATTGATTTTTCACATTTTTGGTACTGGTGTCATAGGTATGTACGGAGATTTCTGAGATAGCCCATCAATGCTTTTTTGAAATAAAAAGCCAGATTTTCTGTAAATATCCAAATTTCCGTCTTCTCAAGTTTCCGATTGTTCTGAAACGAAATGATCAAAATGCAAAAAGTGTGTCACGAGGATGGGATGCAAAGTTTACCCTGACGGAAAAAACTGTTACATATATTTACTTTATTTTTCTACCTAAACTCCTTTTAAAGACGTACAATCGATTTAATGATATAGAGGGCAAAAGTTGAGAAACCCTTACACTGCAGCCAAGTGACTTATAGTGTCATAGAAGCATGTTCACTAGTTTGTCTTCTAGATATTAACCTTCAGGATTAATCGATCCTTAAAAGTGTCTCTAGTAAGTTAGAGCTTCGCATTCGAAGATGTTTCCTTAAGCTGCAGTGGTCCTGCCACCAGCCTAATCTCTTATCTTTGCCTGGAATACCGTTGTATCCTGATACCTACACAGGAGCAACCTTATTGTTTTACCAGAGCGATAAGATTTTAAAGACTCTCTTAGACCTGTTTAGATTTTGTCTGATGATATGTATGCGTTTTCAACGCTGTCCGACTATCGGAGAAGATGAAAACGATCCTGCCCCTTTAAACCCTGGTCAGATGCTCTCGAAGGTAGATAGTATGTATTGCTGCCTGGAATACAGTGATGTGCTACCCCAGTATCTCACTAATACTAATTGAGGGTGGCTTCGAGTAGCCCAACTCCTCTACCATAGTAAATTTTGGACTCGTCCGTAAAAGAAATAAACTTTACTGGCTGACTTCGTTAGTAATTGATCAGATTTTGACTTCCAGTCAGGCAAGTCAATCTGCAGAGTTTAGAGAGCCCCGAGCAATCTCTGTCCACCACAGAACCGAGTCTAGGTTATCATGGATCTTACCATTGCTGTATACAACTAGTGTACAATGTCTGGTTTTAATTCCTTTTTTCTGCCATAATGGCCATTTTACCTTTGGTTATTAACAGGTACATAACCTAGGAAACAAGGAAAATACAAAAATTATGACAAAAAGTTATTTCATTTTTCAATAATCTCCTTTTAAAGACATACACGCGCCACCGGTACTTTAGTGCTTGCATCTCTCCTTTGTATTTTCCTCCAAGTGTATAAAATAGGCGTTCGTTGCTGCGGAATCGGAATTATGCTTTTCCCAGGAAAGGGTTGAGCTTTAGGAAGAGGTTGAGGTCCGAAACGTGAATAGGGTGCTAGAGTCTAAATGTCAATTTATGAATTTTGGAAACGTTGTCCTGATAAAAAGGGTTTTCTTTTCCGCCAGATCAGACCTTTTTCCTTTGGTTTTGTGTTTCAACTGATTCAGAAGGATAGCATAATATTCAACGTTAATCAAATTTCTTTATCATCTCAAAAAAACAGTGACCTCCTGTAGTTGGAATACTCTTTGCATGTTCAGTATTTCTATTGTTTTTATTTCATAATGATTTTGTGCTCTTTAAACGACTTCTTCGACTGTGGCAGATTTTGGTCTTTAAGAATCCTCAGCATCTTGCGTGCTTGTATTATCACCGTGTTTACAGTTGCGAATGAAGTAGTAGACTCTCTCAATGTAGCGTCTAGCTCCGCCTTAACATGCAGGTGATAGTGCAATACTTTAAGGTGACATAATCAAAATGGCGTTGCGAGTACCATCTCTAAGAAAGGCTGGAGAGCCGGAAAATTGAAATATTTTACAATAAATTTGAAAATAAAAAAACACAGCAATAAGGACTAGCTTCTCGAGTCTTACAATTCAAATATTGACTAAAATGTGGATGTCGGACTAGCATCGTCTTTACTTTTGTTTGTTTGTACGACGTTTCGATTAGATAGTATCTCTAATCGTTATCAAATATAAACCAAATGAATTATTAAAGATTTCATGGCCAATTTTTTGATAATCAGTAGTTTTATTCTTTGCTATAAGCAATTAAATAAAACTTTAATTAATTAAAAAGGTAATATATTGATTTGTTTGTTTGTTTTGAATTAAAGTCGCATCGGTAACGGAGATATTTTGCGACTGGACCTACAGTTTACCGTGAGTTTCGAACCACAGTCCTGCGGTTTTCCCAAGCGGTCACCTAATCAAGTACTAACCATACCCATCGCCGGGTTATTTCAGTGATGAGACGTGAAACGGTCTGGCCACTCAAATAAAGCCACACCTATATATAATGGTTTAAGACCATCAAAAATTATACATATATAAATATAAATATATATATATATATATATATATATATATATATATATATATATATATATATATATATATATATATATATATATATATATAATTTTCAGACCGACTTCCGTAATTATCTGATAATTGACGTTATTTCCGGAACAAACACTACAAATGATGGAAATCAAAAAGTAACTAATGAATAGTTTCCTGTCATTTGTATTATTTATTAATTTGCAATTTCTTTCTAATGAAGAACTTGTTACGTTAGAAAACATTAAAAATAACTAAATTATTACCCAAAAAATAAAATGGTAGATGCAAAACCGATATTTGCTCTAAATACAAAAATATAACACGTTTATTCAAATAGTTATGTCACTGAAAAGGAGCATTTGAAGATAGGATTTAGGGTAATCATTAAAAATCTCCTTGCTTACTGTCAACAAATTTATTGTCATGATTTCAAATCGTCGTTACCTTGATGTTTACTCTCCTTGCTATCTTTAACACCATTTACTGTTCCTTTCTTTTCTGAATAAGCTTTAGCTATTTCTCTCCTAGTTTTGACTAAAATTCTATGCCCTTTGCAATCTAAATTTTCATTATAACATTTATCTTTACAGCACTTTTTACACAGTTTATAGCCACATTTGGAACCCTAAAACAACGTATTTTAAGCTCTTAATAATTTTATACACCAATAGTAACAAAAAAAAGTACATGTTTATTGTTAGAAACAGAGATATCCCTTAACCATAGGTGTACCGTACCCTCCAAGCATAAAAATTTAGTACCTAATTCACCAACGTAAAATAACTTCAATGCTGGTTGACTATAAAGATTTTAAATTGTACAACAAATCAATCAAGTTATGAATCTGAATAATGCAAAACCAAAACTATAGTTTTCTGTTATTACTAAACTAGTAAAAATTTCAAATTTTGTTTATTCTCGGAAAACAAGTATTCCTCTGACCAATCCAAAGCTTCATATCTAGATTTTTATATTTGAAATAAGGGTTTATTTGTGGGCACACAAAACTAAACCTAATAAGATTATTAGGAAAAGAAAACTCACCAGTTAGAAGGTCTAACCTTGGTAGCAACGAGATCGGGGTTAAAACAAACTTCATGTGCTTTAGACACTATCTTGATAAATATTAATTTGCAAATACCTTGAAAACGGCTGATACTCCGATAAAAATAAGAACCCTTTTTTTTTAGATAATTTTATTTTGTAAAACCAAAATTTTAGTTATTACGTAGCAAAGATTTTCCTTTCCAGTTTTTCCTGAACAACTCCCTAACGGCTAATCATACGTTATTAATCTTATTCAGTGCCATGAATATTTCTTGGACAGCGAAGTACAATAAATCTACTTTTCCCGCATTTTACTTCATGGCCTATTAGCTTTACAAAGAAAATCGTATGAAAAATGAAATGTTTTTACAGGTTAGTACTCACAGCGACCATAAGATGTGCCTGGACAGAATTTCTTCACAATTTTGCGTGCCCTTTCCCGAACATTTTTTATACAGCAACTGTATCAGTGGAGTAACAGCTTGGAATTAATCTTAGAATTTACAGAGTATGCTATGTGTTTTGGAGGATCGTTGCCAGGTTGATGCTATATACACTGATTTTTCCAAGGCGTTTGACACAGTGAATCATACTTGTCTTTTAACTAAACTGAAATCTATTGGTATTCAAGATCCGCTCCTTTCGTGGATGCGAAGCTATCTTACGGGGAGAATACAGATTGTACGATATAAGAACTACTCGTCGTGTGAAATTAGGGTACAATCTGGGGTTCCTCAGGATGCGCATTTGGCCCCTCTTCTGTTCAACTTGTTTTTGAATGATGTCGTCAAGTCTTTTTTGCATGGAATGGCATTGCTTTTCGCTGATAATTTAAAATTTTTTAAATTCATTAGATCTTTGCACGATTGCATTGATTTGCAGTCTGATTTGGATGTATTTAGTGTATAGTGTACTACTAACAGATTGTACCTTAACATTGGAAAGTGCAAGACAGTGCGGTTCTGTAGAAAGAAGACTTTAATTGAGTACGATTATAAGATTAACGGTGTGTCTGTGAGATTGACCGATTCTATATCTGATGTTGGTGTAATATTGGATAGTCAGTTAACTTTTAAAGAACATATACATAACATTACTAATAAGGAAATGAAATTCGTGGGGTTTGTTACACGAAATCCATCTGACTTCAACGATATTATTTGTCTTAAAAATGTTTATTGCAGTGTTGTGCGTTCTATGTTAGAGTATGCCTCACCAATATGGTCACCTTTCTACAATGTACATAAATTGATGCTAGAAAGGGTGCAGAAGCGCTTTTTAAGATTCGTAGCTTATAAATTAGGTGTTCCTAAAGAAAATATCAACTACCCTCATTTACTACTCCAATTAAATTTGAAGCCTCTTGAACGTCACAGGGAATACATCGACTTACTTTATCTATTTAAAATCGTTAATAGTATAATAAATTCTCCAGAACTACTAATGCATATTGGTTTCAATGTGCCTCAGAGAAGTAGTCGATGGGTTGAAGTGTTCTCTGTGGATGTTCATAGAACCAACTACTCCACCTATGCACCACTAAATAGAATGTGCATTTTAGCTAATAAGTTCTCCCGTGATCACGTTGATCTGGACATTTTTAACATGTCCTTAAATAGTTTCAAAATTTTTTTAAAGTGATATCTATAGTACAAATTTTTACTTCTCACTGTTCTACATGTAATCTTACATGTGAGCTTACTGTAGTTTAACGGATACTTTGGATCTGTTTGTCTATTGTTTAGCATTTTTTTTTATCTATTTGGAAGCTTGTTTGTAAGTTGTAAAGTGTTTTTAAAAATTTAAATGGTTTGACCGTTAATAAAACATTTATTTATTTATTTATTTAACAGCTTCAACTACAACCAAATTAAAGTTTAAACATTTTTCTACTAGAAAAAACATTTGTGCCACGGATCCAGCCTCTCTCTGGGGATGAGGGTATTACAAGAATATCCTATGGCGAAAGAAAGTTGTCGACAGGGAGGGGGGGGGGGGGGAGAGGGAACGACACTAACGTTCTTACTGCAGCAAACAAGGGCGAGTCTAATTTTTTGAATTCTAACCTTTTTTTGGGGGTGGGATAATCGCAAGTGAAATCTAGTTGTCGACAAGGGAAAGGGGGAGATGCAGCAGCATTCACATTCCTGGTGTAAGAGGCAGGATCAGGTATATTTTTCTGAATTCAAAGCTCGCGCGAGGGGGGGGGGGGCGATCGCAACCACTGCCCCCCTCTTGGATCTGCACCTGATGTCGATGATGCTACGTTTGTCGCGGAATATTTTATGAAAAACGTAAAAAGATTTGATTCTACTTAAATTCCACCATGTTGGCAATCACTGAAACAAAGATTTTACATTACGTAACTGTAGACATACATATCTATGGCTGCGTCAATTTCTTATCAAAACAATGCTGATAGGCATTTAATGGCAATATAATTCAATTACTTTGGTTCGAAGGAGATCCAACACCACTTTTAGTTAAGGACATTGTTATGGTAGAGCTTGATGAAGTCGAATGTAATGAAATTGATAATAGTGACGAATATTATAACGATCATGATGACACGATGATCATAAAGGTAATGATGACAATGATCACAACAGTAATGATGACGATAATGACGTTTGATAACAATAGAACGATATGTTTGTTTCTAGATATGTAAGTTTTTATTAATGTCATTGCAGTATATATGAGAAATATTTCCTTTAATAACAGGTAGATTATTGTGTCAAATATGTTTGTTTTATTTAAATAGGAAGAACATGAAATGAAAATCAAAAGAAAGTGTTTTTCTCCCGTTTAATGAGAAATATTTCAGTGTGAATAGTAATTAACCAAAAAAAAAGTATTGTGTCTAGCCGTTAGGACAATAATTAACGAGGCACAAAAATATATATTCTTTATTCTGTAAATACTAAATTTTAAGAGTAAATCCAAGCTGTTACTTTATGGTATGATTGCTGTACGAAAAATGTTCCGGAGATAACACATGCAAAACTTATGAACGAATTCTGCTCAAGCAAACAATGATTTTTCTTATGGTCGCTCTGAGTACTAACATTTCATTCCATTACTTGATCGGCCAGGTTTTTTTTCAGCCAACCCTCACTTTACTTTTCTTGTGTTACATATTATTTGAACATCACCAATGCTGTAGTGTGAAACGGTATTTAATTTTAATAATTTATTAGATTTTTTTTACTAATTGACTGTATAACAAATTGAAGATCACGGAATACAAATGAACTTCAACATACATTTCTGAAGCAATTTGATGTGCTAAATCCAAATCTAGTTGTACAATTGCTCCATCATGTTAGGATTTCGAGATATTCTAATTTAAAAGTGACAAAATGGCTACATTAAAACATTATCAGTGATCAGTGGTGCTGACAGGTAAATTGCCTATCAAAAATCGATCATACAATTGTAAAATACAACTCTTCTCCATCAATTTCCATTTTGAAACGTTAGAATATGACTTTTGTGTGCTAAATGAAAAATTAAAAATTCACGTTCAATTGATATTCCTTATAAAAAAAGCAACAATCTTCAATATCTCCTTAAAAAAATCATATTCTCACAAACTAAAATAGAAATTGAAAGGGAAAAGTTATATTTTACCACTGCATGAATGATTTTGAATGGCAAATTTACCTGCCAGTACCACTGATCTCTGGAAATGCCCTAAAACGAACATTTTAGCACTTTTAGTTTAGAATATCTCTGAATCTTGAGGTGATAGAGCAATTCTGCGACAATTTGGATTTGGCACACCAAATTGTTTCAGAAATGATCATCGTAGTCCATGCTATAAATTCTTATTAACCTGTAGTTATGTATTACTTACCAATGGATTCTCACAAAATGAGCATTTTTCCAATGGTCTATCCAGACAATTTTCAGGTTTTTCAGGTCGCCTTAATATCCTTCTTAATTTTTTCATCTTTTTTCTACTAATAGGATTTCCTTCAGCGTCTTCGTACTGTCGTTTATTGCCTTCATTCTGTGGTGAAAACAAACAAAAATAATAAGAAGTAAATAATTCAACCGTTGGACTCTAAAATTTCGTTACCGCATCTTTATCTTAAAATAAATTAAAAATAAATAAAATTCAAAAAAGTTTATCATATGGTAGGTATGATAGTGATCAGTGTCGCCTTAAAAATAATCTATTCTTAATTATTTACTTACCAACTTTTCCTCAGCTTCTTTTTTTTTATCTTCAACTTTCTTAACATGGTTTTCAGGAGTATCTCTAACATAAGGTTGACATAACCAAGGCGGTAATATCAAATTTTGGCTATCTAGTTCTACCGTCTGCTCCCAAACTTTTTCACCAACGTGGAACGGTTCATACATCGATCTGATTTTCTTGGAAATATCTTTGAATTGTTCAGGTGTGTTTGCTGCTCCTAATTCAATTCGCAGTGGGTTATTTTCTGGTAATGATAATCTAAAAGACTTTGAATATAAGACAATGTGGGCAAAATTAAAAATAAATAATTTATTTATTTACTTATGTATTTACAAATACAATCAATATGAAAAAGAAATATGCTAAAAGAAAAATATCACAAATGAGCAGAAAATACCACAAATCATAGATTACAGTCTACATTTAAGATGTCGTTTAAGTTGATAAGTTATTAACAGGTTGTACACCTAAGAAATCAAGAAATAGATTGTGTATTTCAGTGTATATTTTATATTATTATTATCGGCCAAGCGCTTTCGGTCTTACTTAGATCATCCTCAGGGCTTAGACCTCGTCAAAGGGCATACCTTAACCCTGTCATTTGGAGAACAGTCTCCAACGCCAGCGCAGCCTCCACACAGAACAAGTCACATATACAATTAAAAAGTCTGTCCCAAATTAAAATTAAAACATTCAAAACAATGTATACATTAACATTACTAAAATAATAAACCTTTACAATAACAACTCAAAAGACAGTCTTTGTAACATCAGCATTAAATTTTGTTTGTAGTCTTTGCAAATTCAGTTTCTTAAATTCTGTATAATTAATATTATCCTGGGAAACATCCAACTTAAATACAACATATCTGAGAAATTTTCTTTGCACTGATTGCAATTTATTTACATAAATTTGAAAATGTGTTGACAACTCCAAAACATTAACTAAAAGGGCCCTCACTAACGATATATACAAAGTATTTATACAGTTAATATATATAAATTTTCTTATATTCCTTCTTAAAAAGCCTAAAATTTGCCCTATTACAGCGCTGAAAAATATGTTCCCTAAATGTCAATTTACAGTCAAACAAAATTCCTAAATCTCTAATAAGATCAACCCTCTCAATAAGCCTATCCTCAAAGTGATATGCCCTAAACAATACATGACTTGACTTACTAAATTTAGTGTATTTACACTTGTTAGCATTAAGATGCATTATGTTACTTTCACACCATGTGTGATCTATTTAAATCATCCTGAAACCTGACGCTACACGTGCCAGTCTTAATAGACATAAATATCTTAAAGTCATCGGCATACAGTACATATTTATAATACACAAAACAGGTTGAGAGATCATTAATAAACGAGTTGAAAAATAGTGGTTCAAGATGTGAACTCTGTGGCACACCAGAGGTGACGTTGAATTTCCCAGATATATGCTTGGTAACCCTGACAACCTAAGACCTACCATCTAGATAATACTAAGTAAAAGTAACACAAGCAAAGAATAGTTAAACAAATATATAAGAATTTAGGTTTATTTCAATCTTGAATCGATCTGAACTAGCTAAAACTTCAACAAGATCATCCGGTGTGGGGTATTTTAAAGGCATATGTTGATCAGCTGAACACTGGCTTGCTGTGGTGGTCACTATCTATTGAAATAACACACTAAGTATATTGGTATCTTTTTATTTTCTCTGTAGTGAATAAGTAAAGTTCTCTATCCAATGCCTATTTTTGAAACTAGGAAAAATAACGGCATCAAGTCAAATCTGGGTTAAACGGTATCATTTATACTATCCAATAACGTAAAATTGAAGCTTGACATTTTGTAGCTGATGCTGCAGCACTGGCAATAACAAAATTCAATAGGAAAGAAAATTCACATAATGCTACAATTGAAAAGTATTTTAATCAAAAAGTTTTTGAAATTTGTATGTTTAAATGTGAAGTTATGAGCCATTAAAATTAGTTATATATCAACTTTGATTGCTCATGACAGTAGGCTTATCAGTCTAAATGCCTTTGTGGTTGAGGCATAATATTACTAAGTTAACTAAAAAATAAAAGAAATATTTTGTGTGATATAACTATTGCAAAACATAATATATTTCTTGAAACTAATAAAATGAACGAGATATTAATTTAATTATATAAATTGAAAAAGTGAAGAAAAAATGAACTTCCGCCTGCAGAACAATGGGACACTAGTGAGGGCCAATCAGATCATTCAAAAACAGGTAGTAAACTCTCACCTGACCGTTGTAAATTCTGATTGGTGCCCACTGGTTCGTGATTTCCCTTTCTAACGTTTTTGAACGTTAAAGGAAAAAATATAAATCTAAAATTACAATAATAAAAACCGAGTATTCTTCATATATTCAACCGTCGAATTAAATTAGGATCACCTTGTGCATTTTATTAGCTTTGAGAAATTTTGTGATGTATTTAAGAATATTTCATTGATTAATAAAAATAGGTTATATACATCATATATAAAAAAAATTATAACAATATCATAAGTGAAACAAAACTGGCCAACTATAAGGTCTAATCATCACAGGACACAAATCAGGTTTAAAACTTAAGATTGTATTATTGGGTTTGGCTGGAAATGGTGAAAAAAATAGGACAAAAATTGCAGGTGTGTGTTTATAAAAAACTATACCTGATGATATTTAAACAATAAAACGTCGGATTTAAAAACAAAAATGAGTACTTTACGCAATTCATAAAAAAGAGTTCCATTTTTATTATCTACAATAAATAAATTTAGAACAATTTGACAATTCAGTCTCTTTTTAAATGTTTTCTAAAATAGATAATATTCGCAATTTTGAAAGCTCCCATTAGTAAGCACTAAATTGCTTTAATTCACAAGATCTGGTGAAAAAACAAATTGTTTCACCTTGTATTTAAGAGAAACTTCTACAAATTTTAAGACATCTCTGCGTTTTAAGCCATCAAAGGTCCATATCACCGTTAGGAATTAGAGTATGATCTTTTTTACAGATAATACTAATTAATTGTTATCAAAATAAGTACTTACACATGATGAAATAATTTAAACAAATGCCCTCTTATGTAACTATTTGGGCAGGGATACTTTTCAGTCAACTCAAGGTATTCTAAGGCAGGTTCCCATGCCGGTGGATTCTGACACATAAAAATGGCAGGATTATACAAATTCCCTTCAGCAGTCATCACTCCAACCGCGCCTGTTTCTTCTAAACACCTCTCTAAATCTTGCATATTTTGGATATTACCGTTTGATATTACAGGAATGTTTACTGCTTCTCTAAAATATTACATAATAGTTTTAAGAATAAGACTAATTATCCTAATGTGTGGTATATCTTTTTTCATATTCAGGAAAATGTAACAATAAATGAGACATTAAGCGATTTATAATTAAATTGTCTATTGCTGTTTATAAATAAAATTTAAAACAATTGTAAAACAAATTTTTATTGTATTTTATTTTTTAATCTTTTCTATATTTTTAACACATTTTAATAATATTCGTACGGGCTATAACGATGACCATCTTGATTCTCAAAATGTCAGTTTTTCTTTTAAATTCCGACACGCCTAAAACTTGGTTATTACCGTAGAACTTCAATAATAACCCTCATTCTGAATACCTTTAAATACAAAATATGTCAAATAGTAAAAATTATATTATTAACAATTTAAATGTAGTTTTTTTTTCTCTCTAAATAATCATCAAAATTACTGTTTGGGTGTTCTCAATGAGAATATCACCGTTAAGTTTGGAAGCCATACAAACAATAAAAATTCGTACATTAGAACTAACGTCAATTTAACGTCCATATAATCAGAAATTGTATCTTAGCGATCGATAATCTACAAGACACTGTATTTTAAAAAACAAAACCCTTTTATACCGAATTAATAAAGCTTTTAATTAATTATAAAAATATGGATACGGGAGACAACATTCCCATATTTAATATTTTCATGTGACCCAATTGAAAAAGTAATTTCAACGACGGGAATTAAAATGCATGTCGTAAACCCCACATTTTTAATAAAATATTTGAAATTAAAAACTAAATTCAACTGAAATATTACGTATTTTTAATACACACCTCTAAATTATAAACTATATTGGAATGTTTAACATATCAAAAACTCCCAAACAGATACAAATAAAAAACTTACTTAAAAACGATAATTATTAGTACTGCGTAGTAACTTTTTAAACTAGGAACATAAAAATGGAACTCCTCACCAGGGTCTACAATTCCATATATTTTAAATCAAATATTTTCTTCTTAAAAATTAGGATAAAACTTCCCGTTTTTTGAACTAACTAAACGAAATTGATATTTTTTTAACTCTGAAAAGCTAAAAAAACTAACTCTTTTTGCAGAACAATGTGATATCCAAACGAATTAGTCACGTTGATGAAAGTCATAAAAAATCTGAAATTTGTTTCTTCTTTTGTCGACAGCGATGATATTCAGCGCCAACTTGAAAATTTTGGTATTAAGTAATTAAAATGCCGTCAAATTTGTAGCATTAGCCACGACAATTTATATACCACCGTAGTCGAAAAACTAGACTTAAAACCATGTAAAATTGTGAAAAGAATTATTTTAAACAAAAAACAAATTATAAATCAATGAAATAATGCACAACAGAAATTATAATTCAGACAGACAAAAAACTTGAATTTAGAAATGTTTGATGTGCATTTTTTGGCAAGTTACTCTTTAAATAAAGAGTGTCTCTAAGAGGTCTACAAAATGCTAGCACAATTTATCTTAGGCCAAAAGTTGAAATACAGGGTGTGAAAGTAATATTTTTTTTTAATTTTTTGTAAATTTAAAGTGGGAAATTGACAATTTCCGAGCGCTTGACACATTTTACTGTATATATATATATATATATATATATATATATATATATATATATATATATATATATATATATATATATATAATGTAAGGTTTTGAGGTATCCCGTGTGTATGCCGAGTCCTTCTCAGGTCTGCAGGTCAACTGACATTTTGGTGAAATCTCATTCACCATTTTTAAGGCTCATTGTACGGCGTATGTGGGCGAAAGTGACGCCCGGGACGTGTAGTGTCGAAAAAAGGCGATATTGAGATCAGGAGGTGCAAATCCGCAGACAGTGGGCAATGAACAGCGGCCACACGGTTCCCATATTATTAACAACTGGAGTGATACCAAAGAACCTCCTGCAGAACATCAAGGGACTGGGCCTTAATGAGCATCTATGTAAATCGATTCAGGAAGCAGTTCTCCTTGCAACTGGACCGTTCGAAAGTTTGTAGGAAGTATAGAAGACCACGACACCTAGGGCCTGATCACATGGAAAGGGTCCCACAGAGCTTCATACTTTTGGTGTCTTTGTATACCTGGTATGAGTCAATAATCCCTGAAGGGAGTGCGAAGCCGTTAGCCTTGAAAATATGAAATAATAATTTATGCAACTGGAAATTCATATTTTTACATTATTGAAAGTTATTTTATTCTTGAATTGACATACCAATTACCATGTTATATCAGTTTAAATAATATAATTAGAAAAGGATACCATGTAATAGGTGTGGGTATCAAGAAATAAAAGAATTCCCAATATTTATTAACACTTTTTCAAAAATAAATAAAAATATTATCACATTATTGAACAACCACAAAATAGGTTCTACTTCAGAAGTTATTTTAATTCGTGGGGGAATTCATTGAAAAAGTCCTATTCAGTTTATTCCATTCTTCCATTCAAAATATATACCAAGGACCTAGGTATATATTTTGATACAAAATTAACTTTTAATTACCATGTTAATTATATTACTTCCAAAGCTCTGAAAATGTTAGGATTTGTGATGCGTATTTTAAAGGATTTTAATGATTTAAATTGTTTTAAAGTATTGTATTGTTCTTATATAAGATCTATTTTGGAATATGCCTGTCAGGTTTGGTCACCATTTTAATAAAGTTTATATTCAGCAGCTAGAATGAATTCAGAGAAAATTCATAAGATTTGTTACATTCAAACTTAGAATACCTGTTGACGAAATTAATTATGTAGATATTATCAAACTGTTAAATGTGCCTCCCCTTGAACAAAGGAGAGAATTTTTGGATCTTTGTTTTCTTTTTAAACTCATTAATTTTCAAGTTGATTGCCCCAACCTGCTGGGACTCATCAGTTTTAATGTACCACAAAGAAATTTGTGCACCAGTAATACTTTTGGAGTTGATTATCATAGAACCAATTATGGATTGTCATCTAGCTTAGTTAGATCATGTAACTTAGCCAATAAAGTTTATAGAGATATAGACATTTTCAACTTGAGTGTAAATAGTTTTAAACAAAAGGTGCAAAAAAGATTTTTTTATACAGATTTATTTGTCTAATGTATCTGTCTTTCATTTGTCCTATTGTATTTTTTTTTAACTTAATTTATATGTTAAATGGCTGGTCCGTGAATAAAATATTTATTTATTTATTTATTCTCTAACTAAATATATGCTACACTTTCAATAAATTATTTTTATAATTTCACTTAATCCTGAAATTTTAAACCTGAACTAACCTAAAGTGTTATTTTTTTACCTTCAGTTTCTATTATTGCAACCATAAACATAAAAGTTAAATACATAGACTGCAGATCCTACAGATGAAAGTTGGCTCATGCTTAGAAAGAGACAAAACATTTTCGATGAGTGAAACCTTTTCTAAGGGCGGTGAGGTGAGAAGAGTATCCAATGACATTTGCAGTATCGTTCTTAGCTATACCATTAGAAAGAAAGGTACTATTCATCGAAAACATTCAATATTTTTTTAAGCATGAGCAAACTTCCATCTATATATTTAACTTTTTTGTCTATGATTGTAACCACCTTATCAACACTTGGTTATGTCAGAATTTGACATTTGTACACATGTAACCCAATATCTAATAAAAACCGCAACTATTAAAGATATTTCACCCAATTGAACAGAAATATTTATTGTTATCTAGTGAACACAGATTGAACATTTCTGAAAGCTTACAAATTATTATATAACTTTAAGGCAGTTAGTAGCATTTAAACAAATTTTCTATAACTTAGTTTTAGCTTCTACATTAGAATTTATATTTAGGTCTTCTATTTGTTAACCCTAAAGACACATTTTAGCATTTTATTTTTATTGTAGACACTTTTAAATAAATTCTCACACTTACCTTACAGCTTTAACATAACTCCAGTCAGCCAAACCTGTTAGTGGGCCTTTCTGTTCTCTTATTCGTCCATGGACGGTTAACATTTTACAACCTGCAGATTCCAGCATTTTAGCATATTGCACTGTTTTCTCTTTGGTTTCAAATCTTCGTATTTTGCATGTTACTGGTACTTTTAAATTTTCACTTAATAAACTAACTAAAAATATGATCATTTTATTGCATGATGCTAAGAAAAACAGGATAATGTATTCTCAATAATTTTATTTACATTACTTGAAAACCTTTTACATAAGGTACTTGCCCATTTTATGTAAAAGGGGCCACTCATCTTGCAAAAAGGCCCCATAGTGTCCCCTTTTGGCAATAGCTTGGGGACAACCTAAATTTATGTCAATAGCAAGGCAATGATCTTGGGCCAAAAGTGCTGCGTCTAACATTATTTGTGGATCATTTCCACAAAACTAAAATCAATTATAACATTTGTTTTCTGGTAACAGAGTATCTATCAATAACATTATTACCTGGATAATTAACGGTTTGTCTTCATCGCATGATGCCAGTGCTTCATTTCGATACTTGGGATCTCTAGAAAACAATGCGCTATGTAACATAGGTGTGTAACACAATTCGGCTCCATATTTTCTACTTAAAAGACGCCATGGAAGTTCACTGGCATCTACCATAGGCGCTACAATTTTAGAAGGGGCACCTAAAGTGTTTTTCCAAAAGTCCATCAGTATTAATACAATTCTAACTATTTATAAAAAAAGTAAGAATACAAATTTAAAATGAAAATAAAATATATAAAGTGGTTTATTTTTGATTAACTAAAATATTTGTAATTTTTTTTAACCTAGAAAAACGATGTCAAAAAAGGAACTAAATAGGCGTTTGATGATTGGATAATAATCAAAATGGATATTTTTACGATAACCAGGTAACTAAAAATAAAACACATAACTATCCGACAGCCTTTTATGTCGAATTAGTAACTTCAATTTGGTATGGCGGGAGGTGGTTTTTGTTCCAGTTTTACTTTCTGGATAAATCACTCTAAAATGATGCCGGGAATGGTAATTGACATATGCGCTGGTCTGAAAAGGTGAATTAGAAGCGTGAAAAATAATAAACTGAAAAAATGTAAAAATAGACCATGTTCTTACCTTTGTGGTGAACTATCATTTTATGTAAACACCGACAATTATTTTCTATCTTTTAAGGAAGTATTGGCATAATTACTAATATTTTTAATAGTTCTGTAGAATTTTATAAAAATTAAAAATAAATAAATAAATAAATGCAGTCTAAATATTCATAAAATATAATCAATAAGTTATAACTTTAATTTTAATTTAAATAAATAAAGTCCTAATATTTTTAAAAATAAAAATAATACCTCTAATTTTTAATTAAGTAAATAGTCTAACATATCTTCTTTTCAATAAAGAAAAAAAAATAATACCTTTAATTTAAATCAAAGTCGATAATTGTTATTTTGTAGTATTTCTATAAGTCCAGAAAAGTTAAATAAAATTATTAAAAAAAAAGAAAAAAGAAATAAATATTTAAAGAAAATTTTAAAGTTTCACCTGAAAAAATGTTTAGAAAAATATTTATGAAAAAGTAACAATATATATTAAATTTACCATCATGTATTTTTAAAGTCCCAGTATAAACAGGACAATAAAATTTTTTTTACAACAATTGGTGGAAAATAAAATAAAATATTTACCTATCACAATTTAACACTGGATATTTTAACTATAGAAGATTTTAAAGTTTGGAATAAACTAATAAAACAGCAAAATTCTAAATTCTGTGCAGGTACGATCTCCTTCCACAAGAAGGTAAAACCAATACATTGGCCAGAAACTGATATAGGAAAATCAACCTTAATTAAATCTCAAATAAGTCAGTTGCGTAATGACCTACTTTGACTAATCACACTCTATAGTAGAATTAATGAAATCCGAGTAATAATGACTCATGTTTAATGTTATAACTAATGCCAAATTTATTCTTTATTTGATAACAAAAGTATAGTTTACTACGAGACAAAATCATAAAAAATTTGATACTCCTAAACTTCAAGACACGTCATATTCTGGATGGGGGAGAAAGTACGCAATTATCAACCTTATGTAAAGCTGTGAGAGAAACCATGTATTGTATAGTTACGAGAGTTGAGTAAGAATTTTGGTTGTAGAGGAAAATATGTTAGGTGGGATTGAATATTTATGTATTCGGCAGATCAAGAACAAAATAATAATTGTTGATAGAAATTAATTACAGTGAAAAGTTAGTCAGTTAAAATGTTAATGAAAAAGAAAAGTCCTGAAAAGGCACCGCGATTTTAAAACCGTGGCTATCAGCGAGCCAGAACTTAGCACGTTTTAAGTTGAAAAAAGTATTTTACTATTTTATCTTATTTTTATTAATATATCATTTGTCTTATTCAGAAGTTCTAGAAAGTATTTGAAATTTTTACACTAGTTAAAATTTTGATATGATAAAATTTGTTAAAATGTTTTGTTACATCTTGAATTATAAATCCAAATTATCGCCAAAAATTTACATTATATTAATATTCTAAACCTAAAATAATTGTATGAAGGTTCAATATTTTAGTTTCACCTTTCATAATTTTCAATTTTAAAATATTTTTATAATTTTCATTTTTTATATGGTGGTTCCATATTTTTAGTTCCAAAACAATTGTAATAAAAACCATTGTAATATTTAACCGA
This sequence comes from Diaprepes abbreviatus, assembly GCA_034092305.1. Classification (NCBI taxonomy): domain Eukaryota; kingdom Metazoa; phylum Arthropoda; class Insecta; order Coleoptera; family Curculionidae; genus Diaprepes; species Diaprepes abbreviatus. The sequence continues at coordinate 11,254,982 of JASJET010000129.1, forward strand.
CTTCTAAAACAAGGAGGTTCTCAATTCGTCGAGTAGGAAGTTGCTGCGGTGACTCCATTTTTTTTTTGGACGAAATTGGTGCAGTAAAATCCAAGAAGGCGCTGACAATATGGTGGCCAAAAAAATTAATTTTGACGGATTTTCTCCAAAATTGGTATGGGAAAATTTTCGGGGTTGTACCAAACGAATCTAAAATTATTTTTAGAAAATTCAATACGGCGGATCCAATATGGCGGACAAGAAAATTTAATTTTGTCCGATTTTCTCCAAAATTGGTGTGGGGGAGTTTTCTGGGTCGCACATAACGAATCCTGCTCCCACCAGGGCTCTGGAAGTCCTGGTGAACCTGCCTCCTCTTCACTTATACATAGAGAACGAGGCCCTGAAGACTGTTCATCGTCTCAGTTGCCTGGGACATCTTGGAATTGAGACAGGCGGCGACTCAGGTGTCTGGGAAAGCGTGGTGGAAAGGTGTCCATCACTCCCCATGCGGACAGACTACATGACACCGTTTTTAAAACCCAACCTCTCCCTGGAGATACTTATGCCAAGTAGAGAGGATTGGGAGGGAGAACAAAATCTTCCGAAAAATGGATCCTGGTGGTATACTGATGGATCTCGACAAGATGAAAGAGCTGGAGCCGGAGTATTCGGCAAGACCACAGGAGTCAGAGAGTACTACGCTCTCGGACAATGTGCGACAATTTTCACAGCGGAAATTTATGCTATTCTGCAGTGTGCCCATCTCTGTGAGAAGGACATAGACAGGAATAGAGTAATAAATATATGCTCAGACAGTAAGGCTGCGATATTGACACTGAAGTCAAGTGTCGTGACTTCGCAACTGGTGTCAGTGCAAGGATGTACTAAATGGTATGATAAGGAAACGCTGCACAGTCAGACTCGTATGGGTCCCGGGTCACTCGGGCATACTCGGGAATGAGGAAGCAGACCGTCTGGCAAAGTTGGGTTCGGCGATTGAACCGTATGGACCCCAACCAATATTACCTGTTCCAATTGCTATTGGCCAAAGCGAATTGAAATCGTTGCTGGAAAGCAAATTTATTGAATCATGGAGGGGAGCTGCTGGAATGAGGTATGCTAAGGAACATATAACGATACCTAGCGCACGGTGTACTAAGGAGCTTCTCTCCTTGGGAAGGAAAAAGCTGCGAATTGTGGTGGGATTGTTGACAGGACATTGTCACCTCCGGGGCCATCTTCGTAGAATCGGTGTCGAGGGGAACCCGACGTGCAGATGGTGTTTGTAGGAGGATGAAACTGGTGACCATGTTCTCAGGGGGTGCCCAGCACTCAATAGACTGAGACAGAGATATTTCGGAGATATAGTTTTGTTACCGGAAGCAGTTAGGCAAGTTCAAATAACGAGGCTGCTTGGATTCGCAAAGGCGATAGGCCTCGTATAACCTACAGATATGGTGGGATGTAAAGGGCCCAATGGAGGCCTAGACATCGATGATCTAGTATCACCACCCCTTTTTCATTCATTCATTCATTCAACGAATCCAAAATATTTTTTAAAAATTCAGTGTAGCGCATCCAATATGGCGGACAAAAAAATCAATTTTATTCGATTTTCTCCAAAATTGGTATTGGGGAGCTTTCGGGGTCGTACATGGCGAATCTAAAATCATTTTTAAAAAATGCAATATGGCGGACGAAAACATCAATTTTGTTCAATTTTCTCCAAAATTGGTACGGGGGAGTTTTCGGGATCGCACATGACGAATCTAAAATTATTTTTAAAAAATTCAATATGGCGGACAAAAAGGGAGGCCCGATTATGTAAGCATATTTTTTGACATTCCTTTTCCTTATCTCTTTTTGGACAGTGACATATTTATGTGTTACAACAGACTGAACAAAGATGGAAGATCCTTATTATGACATTCTTCTTCCCTTTATTTTTATAGAATCGCAGCCCAATTCACTTTCAGATAACAGTCTCTAGGTAGGTGGGTATGCGTCCATGCATGTATAGTCTCCCTAAAATTACAAGGAGTACAAAAAAAGTTAAAATTTACAAGAATCTTTGAAATTGGGTGTGTAACAGTTCAAAAAATACAGGGAATGAATATTGATGATATAAACTACCCGTTTGCGGATTTGTTTCTCTTTTAAAAACCTTGTTAGTGAAACTACAGAACGAAGAATAGTTCTAGTATTTCCTAATTAAAATTTTACAATTAAATATTAAATACGTTTTCAAAAGGCTAGGTCACTTTTACTTTTTGATTTATAAATTTAATAAATGAAAAACCCGTTTTATAAACATAACACTTTATTATAACATTTCACACATCTCATAAATGAAATATAATAATTTAACACTTAATAATTATTCATTTTATAGTCTTTATGACAAAATATAATTTCACAAATATTAGCAGTTAATTTTGTTTTTTATTAAAGCTAGTTTTATTTTTATTATGAAAGCCAGATCGATACTTAAACTTGACTAAGCAACGGCCATTCCCTTTGTGCATTGTAGATCATTAAATGCTTGGTCAAATTCAAAGACAATATACTCAAAGTACTCAACAGATCTCATTGATTTGATAATCAAGTGCAGTAAAATTGACATCGATCGTGGCAGATAGGGAGTTCGAAATTTCCCAAGATCAGTAAATTATTGTTGGGTGCCATATTAGTTGACATTTCTTACACTTTAATCTCTTATACTTTCTATTTAATGTCTCGAAGTGGAATAATTTTATATAAAAGGACGAGATAAATTTAAAGTCCAGTTCTGAACTTTATGCCAGAGTGATACCAACTGATGAGAGTTATATAAACCAGAACCACTCAGGCCTGTCAGTATTGTCATATGCCAGTTTCCAGTTTATTAAGTACTTTGTTTATACTTGATCTGGAGTTTAAACCTAAAACAAACCTGTAGGATACAAAACTAACAGCGACATATTTTATATAAATGCAGTCATAACATCAATTAGAAAGTCTTTTTTTCTAAATGGACGTCATTAAATAATATCAATAGAAACGTATAATAATATTTATTATATTCTAAAGTTAACGTAAAAATTTTATAAATCATTTTTCAACAACCCATTGTATTTCCAAATTAATATTTTCGGACACTGTCAAATTATTCCAAATCTTGTCTGTTTTCATTTTTTAATCATAAAATCATTCTATATCAAATCATCAAAAAATGGTTTCTTACTAATTTTGAATTCGGTAAGAATCTTCTTATGTTAAAGAAGAAAATCCACTTTCGTCTAATTTTTTGAGTGCATCAGCAACCACTAAAATATTAGCTGTCAAAATCGTTCTCTTTGAGATATCTGAATCTAGTTTTTAAAAAAATCGAAGTTATCTATTTTTTAACTGAACATAATACTTATTAAATTCAAAGGACAACTAGAGTCATCTGAAGATCATAAAAGTTTCAGAAAAAAATCTCTTTTTAGACAGTTTACCATTCATTTAAAAAATGTATTACCCTAACTGTATATATTTTGATGAAACTACTACCAACAATTAAAATATCTCTAATATAATGATTTGATAGCTAATGTCAGAAGAATATACAAATCATACTTTCTCACCTTTTGGTGGTTGACCGAAATAGAGACTCTCAAAAAATTAAATGATGGTAGATTTTCTTTTTGGGCATCTAAAACAAAATGTTTTATAGTCATTAAATTTAGTTCGGCATTATTCATTTGATAATGAATGACCACTAAGAATGTAGTACAAAGAATTAAAGTCTACATAATACATGCAAAGTCATATTTTCTTCAATCCGATGAGAAATGTTCCATTTGAGGAAAATAACTACAGATACTAAAAATGTTTGGGTATCGCTACATCTTCAAATAAAAAGTGTATTAATGTCAAGTATTTTACAGATATATAATTAACAAAATCTTTAGCTAAAACAATCACAAATAAAATTTTCTAACTTCCTTTAATTTCAGAATAACCCTTTCAGGTCCTGGGAATTTTTAACTTAGGTATAACATGTCCGGCTCTAAATAGAATATGTGCGAGTTCATCTTCAGTAACTGAAAAAAGTTGTGATCAACATTTAGATCGCACAACCCTGGTTGACATACATGAATAAATAAAAGTTTTGTTAATTATTTGATTTGATGACAGGCGCGGAATGAGGGGGGGAGGGTGCAATTCCTCCCAGTCATGCAGAACCGATGTACAACTTTATTTTTTAGAAAATCATTTTCTGGATCATAGGTAAAATTGCCCCCTCCCCTCAGATAAATTCTGTATACGCGCTTGATTGCAAAAAAAATACAACTGAAAGATATGAACAAAAAAACGTATTGGCCATAAAATATAAAATTAAAAAGGAGTACTCGGAAAATTGGGTGAAAATTGTGTAACTCTCTACAGTCAGTCAAAAAGTCTCTATACACTACAATTTGTTTTGAATATCTACCTTTTTGATTTGTTATTTGAACTAGGTTATAAATATTTCTTTCATAAGTCTCAGAAATCTACTATAGAATAATTAAAAATTTAAAAAAATGCTTTCCAAATAATTTTTTGAACATCAGAAATAATACAATATATATATATATATATATATATATATATATATATATATATATATATATATATATATATATATATATATATATATATATATATATATATATATATACACACACACATTAGCAGTGGTTATATCCACATTATGAGTCTAGTGAGAGACGAAATATGTACCTCTGCCGTATCACTGTGGCAGGGAGGGTGCGCTTTGATTTTCTTCGGTATGGTGATACAGGTAGGCCACCATCTAGATGATGGTGGAATAGGATATATTATGTTTTATAACAATTTATTCTAACTGTGCAACCTCTAACAAAGAAAGGATATGATGGAGAGAAGTTTTCATTTACTGTTTCGCATTTTACTTCATATATATATATATATATATATATATATATATATATATATATATATATATATATATATATATATATATATATATATATATATATAAGTTCTTCATACATATATTATAAAATAATTCTGCCTAGTACTATCAACGGGTACAGTACTTTATCAAGCCTTTGTCAGGTAATATCGATCTCTTAAAACTACAAATTAATCACATTTGTTAACTAATCTTCAGTCTTTAAATTGTTTTGAAACTAGTGAATTAAAATAGCTTAAAATCGGTAAAAATAATTGTGACATTTCCAATTAGGTTAGAAAAATTGTGGTAGATTTGTCGATAGAGAAAATATTTCAGAAAGCTAGGGAAATTTATTGATAAATCAAATAATTGAGGATTGGGAGAATATTTTAGCAGAAGTGGCGAAAAAACTATTATTAAGTATGCCATTATTAAAGCAAATAATAGTTGCACGAAATATTAGAGTTAAAAAAATTTAAAAGTTACAGTTAGAACTGTTAGTGTATGGAACTTTTTTGATATAAAGTTTAGTTGTCAATACTGGTTTATTTATGATGTTGAAATAAAGTGTTTCAAAAGCATTTATTTTAAATTTTAGATTATTTCTCAGCCAGTTGATCATACGATAAAATATTTATGGCTGCATACAAATAAAACTGTAAAAAAAAGTTAAAAATAAATTTGATATCTATGGTGATTTTTTTTTTTGAGTGACTGTATGTATGTACAATGCATTGTCCTTTAATTTTAATATATACTATAACTCCTGATATACATAGGAATAATTATACTACTATATTTTCCAATTATTCCTGATATCTATAAGTCAACTGTTGGTAACATTGTTTGGGTTGAACACCTATTAAAATGAAGTTGGTCCAGTGAAAGAATACCCATGAGTCATCAATCTACGAACATATCGAAGATAGTTTTAAGGCATGTTCTTGTTGATTTGTGTATAAATAAAAAAATTACATAAATCAAAATATAATGCTTTTAATCTAAGCCATACGTCGCAAAAAAAATTGACAGTAGTGGGTGAGCAAGATAGAAATGTTGGGTCTTATTTCATATAAAAGCTCTGAATTATTGTTTTATAATTTATTACCGATAAGTATGTATTGCTTTTATTAAATACATATATCTAAACACAAACATTTCTACTGCTGAGGGCAGCAAGGAAAACGGGTTACATAGCAAAGAGGCAGAGGGTGAATACAGAGAAATGCTATCCCCCTTACTTCGAATCGAGTTTTATATATATATATATATATATATATATATATATATATATATATATATATATATATATGTATTTTTATTTCTATGATTTTCGACACTCCCTATTTCGTAGTCGTAAAACATGATTTTGGCCTTAGTTTTCCACTATTTTGCCTTACTTTCCCGGAAAACTCAAAACACACCACCTTTCGTTTAACAAGCCACTTTTATTTCTGAAGAAAACACCGAAATTGCGCATTTATTATGATTTTTACTAGTTAAAATTTATTGTATGTAATATATCTCAACTATTTTTGCACCAATTTCAGTAAACACATTTAGAACAACTTGTAAGAAAAAGCAAAAGTACGTCTCGTAAACGTCACTAACCCTTGAACTCATGAAAACGACAAATATTCGTTGCGAGGTTGCCAGATGTAAAACATTTTCGTGATATGAATTATAAAATTCTCCCATCTCAGTCAACAACGTAGTTTAATTGTTGTAAAGTATAAAATTAATCCTAACACCCAAAATTTTTAGTTATTTCAGCTTTAGTTTGGTTAGTTTGGAAAACTGAAACTAACCTGAACTTACCTAAACTGGCCGAGATTTATACTTTCGTGGTATAAACTATCAAATTAATCCATTTCACTTAACAACATAATTTAGTTTTTATAATGTATAAAAAAGGGTAAAATTAATCTTAACCATAGACATAAAAATTAAGTATATAGACTGCAAAAATAGAAGCAAGTTGTCTCACGCTTAGAAAGAAACGTTTTCAATGAGTAGTAAAATTCTTTCTAACGGCGGAGCTAAGCACGGTACTCCAAAAGTCATTATATATCCCTGTCACTTGGTGGCCATTAGAAAGAGACGTACTACTTATTGAAAACGCTCTGTCTCTTTTTAAGCATGAGCCAACTGGCTTGTATAGGATCCGGAATCTATATATTTAACTATTATATCTAATATTTTAGCCACCCAAAATTATTGGTTAGTTTTGATTAGTTCAAGTTTAGTTTCGTTTTAGTTAGTTTGAAAAACTGGAACTAACCTAAACTGACCCAGATTTATTAATTAAAAAATGTTATTGTCCAGCAGAGACCACGTGGAGGCGGGACAATTTTTGCCAGGAAAGGATTTAAGGAAAGGTTAGCGTTAGTAGGGAACATTGACATAAACGTTAAGTAGTTCAACAATTTTCCCTTCCCCGTCCAATTTTTCAGAATTTTTTACAATTATATCTAAGAAAACTTCTCTGGCATAATTTATTATTTCCTTAACGAAAGAAGTTTTGTCGCTGTCAGATGTCAGTGATTTGGTGGGGTGGTTTTTGTTTTTATTTATTTTTTAACCATTTTCTTAATTTTTGCGATTAAAAATGGCATATTTATGAAATTTTATATGATACAGAGACTTCCATCAGTCTAGAATTTGTGGTTGTTACAAAATTTTAACTATTTTATGGGAAAAGTTAAATCAAAAAAGAAAAATTACTTTTCCGCCAAATTGAGAAAAAATTAAGAGAAACCGAGGTCAGAATCAAGTTCTACGACCTTGAAATACAGGGCAAGTGTCGAATTTTTCTCAAAAACACGTTTTCCTAGATTCAACTTTATCGAAATAATTACCATATTATTGAAAAATTAAACAAACTGAAATAAAAGGCGATTTTGCAAAAATGATGAAATTTTCAATACTATCTAGTTCCGTTCATCAGTGTAATACGCACGTCTGTATGAAAGTAAACGTATTGACTAATTTTGATTTAGTTCAGATGAATATTATTGTTACCGCACAGGCATTCTTTCCCTGGAACAACGGTATATGGAATTTATAAAGGGTTCATGTCACTTTTTGATTACCATTGCTTGTAAGTAAAAAAATTTAAAAACGTGGGCGATGAAGTATTGTTTCGGTAAGGCATTAGATTTTAAAAATAGCATTTAATATATCTTAATGTAGAAAAAAGAGATAAAATTTTCTACTCATTTATGATAAAAACAAATGATACCATATCCAACAAGTACATGCAATTTTGTTTAATTTTTAGCAATAAACAGATTTTTATCATTTTGCTCGAAATGTCAAAAGTTTATGAAAAAATCTAAATAAACGCATAAAGCTTCTGTGTTTTTCACACCGCCGAGAAGAGTAAAACAAACATATAGTATATAAAAAAATAGCAATAATAAAATTTATTTAAAAAAAGTATGATCTAAGATTAATGAAAAAAAATCTCAGAAAGATTTAATCTTCCAGGAGTTCACAAAACTACTTTATATTCAAGATTTATCGTTTTCATCTTTTCTTCAATATGATCAGAATTTGTTTCTATATGAATTAAAAGAATTTTGGATTAAAATGGAGACCGTCGAGCCTACTCCAAAGTATACATTTGTTTAGAGCCAAGATTGCTATAAATACGTGGAGAAAAAACTATATTGTTTTATGCATCACAAGAGAGGCTAGTACTCCACCACACATTTCTTCTTCTTTTTTTTTTAAGAGAGGCGTGTACCTCACATATTTATTTATTTATTTAGATAATAAACATCTTTAAAACAGCAGTAAAAATTGACACAATGACTAATGATAAGCAACATTGCCGGGTTATGCTGTTAATCTGGAGAAGTTATAATGTTTCAATTTTCTAGCTATTTGTTTGATAAATATTATCGGTGGAAGCCATTAATTTTTGGGTAAAAGCAATTGCTTATAGATAGATAAAATTCTATACAATACAAAAATTCCGTTATTTAATATTCTGTGATGTTACAATAATTTAAACAATGTTAATAAAAAAATCTCGTGTACTAGTGAAACACTAAATTTTTACATAGATTGGAACTTTTGGATAGAGTTTTTCTTGTCTATGCCTGCCAGGCGCGGATCCTAGAGGGGGCGGTGGGGGCCTCTTACACTAGGAATGTGAATGCTGTTGGCTTCCACCTCCTCGTTGACAACTTGTTTTTTCTTGCGATCGCCCCCTTAAGAGCTTTATGTTTAGGAAAATAGACCCGATTCTGGCTTTTATACTAGGAATGTGTATGCTGTTGGCTTCCACCCTCCCGTCGACTACTTGTTTTTTCTTGCAATCGTCCCCTTCAAGACCTCTGAGTGAAGGGAAACAAACCCGAGTCTGATTCTTATACTAGTAATGTGTGTGTATGTTTCTGGCTCCCCCCCCCCCCCCCCGTCGAAAACTTGTTCATTCCTGCGATCATCCCCCTCAAGAGTTTCGATTTCAGAAAAATAGACCCGACCCTGACTTTTACACTATAAATGGGAATGTTGCTGGCATCTCTCCCCCCGTCGACAACTTGCTCTCGCTTGCCATACTGTACTTTTGTTATATCACCCCCCCCCCCCAAAGAGAGAGGCTGGATCCGCCCCCTGGTGCCTGCCTCATTTTTAATCCAAAATCTTTTTATTGAACGATAGATGGCAATATTTAATTTTGTTGTTAATAACGTACAAAAGTAGTATTGTAAATCTCTGTTGGGTCAAATGGCTTTCTGATTTTACCTCTGGTATAGGGTAATATATAGGCAGCCCTTTCAGGAGAGTCTGAATATAAACCAAATTTATCTTGAATGATCAAACTCGCCGCCCATAAATTGTTAAGACATACGTAGTTTGTTGTTATCATAGCACAAATAGGGCGCATGTGAGTCGACGCTCTGAGCAGTTAATTTTTTTTCTATTCACATTTTCTAAAAGAAGAAAAGTACAGGGTTTCTCGGAGCATCTGCTCACAATATTTCTCATGTTGATAAAGTTCATCTATTAGAACATTTTTGTGTTGGCAGTGGCAAGGTTGCAACATTTCACAATCACCAATCGTTAGACATCAGCTCAGTATCAGCTATTAACTGCTATATTTGGATTTCCAGGTTAAATTTTTATAGGCACAAAAAATGAAAAAAGTATATACCATTTTTGTAAAGAATTGCATAATCTACAAATTTTGTAATAACGATCTTGAGAGTTCATTTAAGAGGTATTTGTAAAAATCCGATTTTTTTCCTTTGACCTTAAAAACAATTTTGACTCGAGTGTAATTGATGGACACTTTCGACATTTCTTTTGTAATGATATTTTTAAGATCCAGTTCTATGGAAATATTTCCGAAATTCGGACGTTTGTTTCACTTTATTTTAACTGTACTCTAAAAAAATATTTATTTGTTTAGCAGGATTTGTATAAAAAATTACGAGAAAATTCAATCTATAAAAAGTAAAGGTTCGTTTTCGAAAACTTATTACAGTTTTAACAAATATCAAATAATTTGACAAAAAGAATAATAGATGTAATAAAATAAATCGACAAAAAAACAATGAAATGTGTGTGTTAAAAAGCATTCTGGTTAAACACAACCCTGAACCTTTGCCAATTAGCTCTGATACATAGCTTTAAATTTCCAAAGTAAAATTATGAAAATTTCGTGGCTCACACAAAAGTGTTACATTAGATGAACTATATCCATATAACACAAATACTGATAATGGCCTGTAAAAGTAATGAGAGGAATATGATCCCAACAATATGAAACAGCAATATTAAAGTCGCATAATGTCATCTCCTAATTCCCAAAGTTCTCTGTGCATAGACGCTAAATGCTTTCATTTTACTGGTTATTTTGAAGGACTTCGAGCAAAGTTATATTCATATATTTTTTCCAAAATTCAAATTCTTATACAATGTTATTTTTTTGTAATGTACCGTAACTATAATAACTTAAAAACATCATTTAAAGATAATAAACATCATTATAACCTAACATTTTGTTTATAAATCCTATGCCGCCAAAACAATTTAAAATGATATTACGGAATTACGCTCTAAAGATCTTGGAAACTAGGATATAGACTTATGGGGATTTATATAAATCTGCCCTTTAATGTTGTCAATGATTGTTTAACATGCTCAGTATTTATTTTATATGTATATGACTATTTCAGATCGGCACATTTGTTGATTTGAATAAGTGGTTAAACATACAGAGTTGTTTGTATGCTGCTTGGTTAGGTAACTTTAAACAATTTATCCGTGAACAGTACAATAGTAAATATAAGTAAAAATGCCATTAAGCGTTACCTGGATTTATTCTAGCTTAAAGTACCATAAAATATTTAACGCAAACTAAGAACAATCATAAAAAAATTAAATATATAAACACGTATTGCACATTTAGGTTTATTTACATTAAGGAGCACCATTTTTAAAGCATACATTTTGTTTGGTATGAATTTTATAATTATACTGCATCAAATAATTGGGCATTTCGTTAAACGAAGTATTTTTACTTATACCAATGCTAAGGGAAGCCGACCAACAAGGATAATTTAGAAATAGGATATATTAAATGTATTTTTTCAACCAATTTTACAAACACGCATAAAAAAGTATCTTGTCCGGTAGACTAGACCGCCCTACTATTGATACGCTGAATCCAAATGACCTCATCAGGTAAGAGTTTTCTGTAAGTCCGCAAAAATTATGCAAAAACGACAGAATTTTTTATTTCTTGGATTGAAGAATAATTCGGATAATTCAAATTATTCCTATCAAGGTACGTTCATGTCTGGTTCGAATCCGGGATCTAAATCGTCTCATTGGGATTCTTCGTAAATCGAGAAGATGATTGAAAATCCTCGAACTTGGAAATTTTGAGAGAGGCAGTTATCTTTTCATTTATTAGGTGAAAAATAATTTTTGATATATATACTTATATATATATATATATATATATATATATATATATATATATATATATATATATATATATATATATATATATATATATGTATATATATATCAAATTCGCTCCATCATATCCTTCCCGTGTTAGGGGTTGCACAGTTTGGATAAAATGCTACTTCATTTACATACGAAGACGCATATAGTTGTACGTTTGCTAAATGTGATTTCAGCACTACAACGGTTTAATGTGGATATAACCACTGCTATTGCATCTCACACGGAGGAATCCGTGAAAGCCCCATAAACGTATATACGTCATCCGGTGGGAGGTCAACGAAGCCGCGTTCATTGTTGCATACTTCTTTCTGATCTGTCCTTTGCACAAACAGGTGCATGTCGGTACCCTGATGAGTCTAGTAAGATACGTAACATGTACCTCTGCCGTATCACTGTGGCGGCGAGGGTAAGTTTTGACTTTCTTCTCGATATGGTGGTACAGGTTGGCCATCATTTCGATTGTGGTGTAATAGGATGGATTGTGTTTTGTAGCATTTCATCCAAACTATGCAACCTCTAACACGGAAAGGATATAATGGAGCGAAGTCTGCATTCACTGTTCGCATTTTACTTCATTTACACACTGAGATGCATATAGTTGTACGTTTGCTGAATGTGATTTCACCAGTACAACCGCTTAATGTTGATATAACCACTGCTATTGCATCTCACACGGAGGACTCCGTGAAAGCCGCATATTTACACGTACTAAATGAAATCAATAAGTATATAAAATAAAACTCATACATAGGTAAGATAATAAGCGTCAAGTTATTTGGCTAAGTCAAAAGTATAAGGCTTTAACGGGTTATGTCTACTTATACGTTAATATATTTAATTTATATAAATTTTCTTGGGTTTAGATTTTCTTGCGTTCGGAAACCCTTGCAATTAATAATTTATTTTTGTATCTTAAACCTTTTGTAATATTACAGAAAAATATTAACAAAAAGTTTTAGATACAAAAATAAATATATAATATATATATATATATATATATATATATATATATATATATATATATATATATATATATATATATATATATATATAAATAAAGTTCTTGTCCGTGTAATATAAAAACAGAAATAAAATAAAATCTTTGGCTTAGCGGACGTAAAATGTGTCAATCTGTACTATTCTCATGTTAAAAAGTGCGGAGCATTTCAAAGTATGGAAAGACTCTGGGTCCGACAGATGGCGACAGCGCTGTTTCGTCCTAATATGGTACCGCAGTCGGTACAAACCATCACCTCGTCTCTGTATCCTATAAAGCTGAAGTTAAGATTAAAAACAGCAAATACGACATCTCGATGGTTCACTCGATAACACGAATAATGCGACCCCTATCCTTTGGGCTGCGCGTTTTGTGTATTCGATTTTACAGATTTCTATTTTTATTCACCGTCGCGCCACCACATGGCGGTTTTTACAAATTTTGTCAATCTGTGTGGTTCTTGTGTTATTGAGTGAACCATCGAGATGTCGCCTTTGTCGTCCTATTTGCTGTTTTTAATCTTAACTTCAGCTTTATAGGATACAGAGGCGAGGTGATGGTTTGTACCGACTGCGGTGGCCTGATGAGTCCCATATTAGGACGAAACAGCGCTGTCGCCATCTGTCGGACCCGGAGTCTTTCCATACTTTGGAATGCTCCAGACATTTTAACATGAGAATACTACGGATTGACACATTTCACGTCTGCTAAGCCAAAGATTTTATTTTATTTCTGTTTATATATATATATATATATATATGTATATATATATATATATATATATATATATATATATAATTTTTACGGATCGTGGAATGAATGGTTTGGTTATTCAAAGTTTCAATCCGTTCGTTCAAAAAATCGTTTTCGGGACGTTTCACCAAAATCTCATCTGGCATTTTCAAGTCTGGTTCGTCTCGTTACTTGGTTAGAACTGACGGTTATCTCTGTTTTCTCCCAAGTTTTGTTAAGTTGGCTCGCTTTATGAATGGCCGAGCGGCTTCACAAGCTTCTCTCCTCCGTGATATATATTTCAATCATTCATTGTTCTAATCTCGTGGAGTAAAGATCCCTGAAGATGCCTCGTGCAGTCGTAGGCGAAGCGTCGGATAATAATTCCAATTTGACACGGTCTAAATCAAAGAAAAATAATTTTCATAATATCATAACATTCTTTGGTAACACCACCGTTAGAAGGCTTGTAACTTCTTTATCTTTGCCTTCAAAATCCAAACCTCAACTCTACTATAATAATAATATATATTTTTCAATAAAAAACTTTATATATATATATATATATATATATATATATATATATACATATATATATATATATATATATATATATATATATATATATATATATATATATATATATATATATATATTTATTTTTGTATCTAAAACTTTTTGTTAATATTTTTCTGTAATATTACAAAAGGTTTAAGAAACAAAAATAAATTATTAATTGTAAGGGTTTCCGGACGCAACAAAATCTAAACCCAAGAAAATTTATATAAATTAAATATATTAACGTATAAGTAGACATAACCCCTTAAAGCCTTATACTTTTGACTTAGCCAAATAACTTGACGCTTATTATCTTACCTATGTATGAGTTTTATTTTATATACTTATTGATTTCATTTAGTACGTGTAAATCTTGATCTCCAACTAAACTTAACAGCAACTAATCTGTTGAAAAAATTTTCACTGCGAATAAATGATATTCGTATATATATATATATATATATATATATATATATGAGTTTGCCTTAAACTCTTAGATTACCCTGATTAAAAAATAATTTAGAAAATATTTATTTAAAATATTGCTATAACTTTTTTATGAAAATATGTCCTTTATATCATTTCATTTTTAAATTGAAATTATTGGTCTGGTTTACTTTCAACGCATTTTTCTGCCATCTGGAAAGTGGACTCAAGAGCGACAAATGACTTTTAATCATCACTGATCGTCCATTCTGTGTTGAATCGACACATAGCTTAAGTCGAGAGATCATATTAAGCCCAAAAGCACTCAGATAATTAAACACCCAATAACCGTTACTAAGATCTCACTGAATTTATCGTTTTTGTATCTCGTGGTTACGGGCGATTAAAAATAACTAACTTAGGTCTGTTACTTAAGAGTGAGGATTTAAATTAATAAAATAATAATCGTAAAAGAATATATAAAATGATTTTTGAGTTAAAAATGTTAAATAAAGAAAATAATGAAGGAAATGAAGTAAAATGGTATTTATGTACACTGTGCACCCAGCCATAAAAGATCGCTGATTATTAAAATTTGCCACACAAACAATTTTTTAGTACAATCAAAATATAGTTTTTTCGTTTACACAGAAAATAATTATATTTAGTTATAGTCATTCATAGTCTTCTACAGTGAGTATTTTTAAATCTGCTTACGCACAGTTAAATACTACTAACTGGATCTAGTACACGATCCAGTGATAGCAGACACGGCACAATTTTGTCTAGAAGGCGATGCTGGATTACTGAGCCCGCTTTCACGAATTGGTGAAAGCGCAGGAGTTTTGGGACGGTGTACGACACTACGTCTTCGTCGCCGGTAGGATGGACGTCTTCCGCAACGCTGTTGCTGCTGAAGAAGAGTTAGGGCGTTGGCAAGTTCTGTTTCACTGATAAGACGCCTACAATTAAAAAATATATATTACTCTTCTAGTTTTCAAAAACAATAATATTTTAAGTTGTAAGAAACAATAATACAATTCGTTGTAAATCGACGAGCCTAGCTGGTAAAAAGAAAATTTAAGTAATAAGGCAAAATGGTTAGAGTATTGAAATTGAGCGAGGTTGTTGTGATACATACATATATATTATTACAAATTTTAATTAAGAAATTATGAAATTTCTCTTAAGTACCAACGACCTTATTTTTTCTTTTTGAGAATTGGGTATTTATCTAACAAAGTAATGTAGTTAAGGCCTCGATAATCGACTACTAAATATGATAATTTTAAAAAAAAGCTGTTATCCTGGTTTATAACATTATTAAAGGAACATTATTTCTATGGACCTGACAACAACTTTCCACTGATAATAATAATGTTCAACTGTCAGCTTTGAAAACGTAGTAACAAATATTATTAATTGTTTTAAAAGATCACAAAAATTTATAATATTTTAAATATTGATATCTAATTTTTTAGACTAGACCTTAACTATAGCCTCTCAAAAAACATATTTAGAAAATTAAGTATATTGCTTTTCACTGTTTTCAAGAAAATTAAATAAAATATAGCAGGGTCGCATTATGAGCCAAATTTTATGAAGAATTATTTACTTAATCCTTTGCCATAACAAGGATTTATTACCAGAAACTTTTAAACTATTGTTTTACACTTAAGTTGATCAGTACTTACTATGTCTATTAAAATCTAATACTAATACATAATGCAGAGGTTCTGTAACCAATTTAGCGGGACAATGGATCAGCCTATGGCTGTAAACTCTTTTAAGATGATGTCTAATTTACAATGCTGCCTCTTACAGTTGCTTATATAAATGGAGTTACTTCTATTGCATACTATTATTAATTCCACTATAGTTGAAATTGTTGTTATGTCTTTTTTGGTAATAATGTAATAATAAAGACAGTGTAGATACATAAACATCATAAAGAACATATACGAAAATGCGACCATTCAAATAAAAATAGACGACTAGACGAAAACGAACCCCATAAAACTACAAAGGGGAGTGAGACAAGGGGACACTATCTCGCCAAAACTGTTTACCCTAGTCGTAGAGGACATTTTTAAGGAACTTAAATGGGACATCAAAGGTATAAACATCAACGGAATATACTTGAACCATCTCAGATTTGCTGATGACATAATCTTAATAGCAAGTAATCTCCAAGAATTGAACGAAATGCTACAACAGCTAAATGACGTACCGCATCTGTCAGCCTTAAAATGAACTACAACAAAACAAAAATAATGAGCCACGAACAGGCAAACATAACAATACAGAACCAGAGGATAGAAAACGTCGAACACTATGTATACTTGGGTCATGACATCAGACTAGGGAAATCAAACCAGGATGCTGAAATAAAAAGAAGAACACAGCTGACATGGGCCGCTTTCGGTAAACTTGCATACATCCTGAAAAATAATTCAATTCCCATAAATCTAAAAAGAAAAGTATACGACACATGCCGTACCGGGGTGTACGTATGGATTAGAAACCATATCCCTCACCAAAAAGTACACTAAAAATTAAAAACAGTCCAAAGAGCGATGGAAAGAAACATGCTTGGAATATCATTAAGAGACAGGATTAGAAACACCGAGATAAGACGCAAAACGAAAGTCAAAGACATCGTGAAGGATGTTGCAAAGATGAAGTGGCGATGGGCTGGTCACATATCCCGATATGAGGACAACAGACGGACACGAAGAATCCTGGAATGGAGACAAAGGGAGACAACAAAAAGCGTGGGAAGACCTTAAAAAAGATGGGTAGACGACATAAGGACAGTGGCGGGAAAACAGTGGATGAGATTGGCGAAGAATAGAGAAAGATGGAAACAATTGAGAGAGACCTACATCCAGAAGTGGATGGACAGAGATTGACAAAGAGAGAGAGAGAAAGCCGTTTCTAATAATAAATACTTAAATAACATAGTTGGACACGGTTTAAAATGATTCATTAGTTATAAAGAAATTACAATATTATAGGATAATCATGCAAGAGTTGTTAATTCAATACAATTATTGACAAAAAGTAGGCAACAAAGAAAAAACAGTTTTAGGTTATATTTTTTTATAAATGACGTAACCTTTTGTACATTTTCAAATATATGAGTAATTTATTTTTCTTCTAATCTAAAATTGTTTTTTGCCAATGAAAAAGTAATATATGAATAAGTGGCTTTACAACCAATTTTTAATTAAATAATAATCATTACAATATAAAAAGAATAACTACCAATTAATTGATAGATGTAAAAAACAGTCATTGAGAGCAACAATTTCTGATTTTACATTTTTCCTAAGTTACTTTTATCATGACGCAATTCGATTTTCCACAAATAGAAAGAGTGGCCTTATGACGCGAGGATACAGATGTAAACTGCCACGGCGATGAAATGGGAGGCGATGAGTTCCAACATTTTATTATTATCATTTTAGATAGATTTATAACTCGTCTCAACTGTATTATAACATACCTTCTTGGAGGAGCAGATAATGATGGCAATGTATTGACCCTTCTTGATACCTCCGGATAGCAAGGCACGGGCACCAAATTACTTACAGTCTGTATGGGGACGGCGATGTTAGGACCTTCACTGGGCTGGGGCGCTACTTGATTATTTTTGGTCAACTGTCCTTGGCAGGGTTGAGCCTGGTTTTGGTTACGTCGCTTTTGTTGTCCTAAATTGCCTAAGGAAATAAGTGTGAAAAATAATATTTTTATATTTATGTAGGTATTAATATTATCATCGATATTAACTAGAATAACACGTATACATTGTAAAATAATTTTTAGATTGTCATTTTCTCTTCTGGATAAATTACACCTTTACTATTACCTACCTAAGACTCTAAATAATAATCTAAGTTTAGCACTAGACCAGTGCCCATGCGTTCTATGAGGACGCCCTTCCAATGCAGGGGGCAGCTTTTTGCTTTTCGCCTTGTGTCTACAAAGTGACATTAAACATCGAGGTTCTGTAGGACTGTGAGGGTCATCAGGACTATCCGGTACCGACACGCAACAATTCCATTTTTTTCGTACTTTCTTTGCTGGTATTTTAATTTCGGGCCCCACCTAGAAACAATATTAGTATATGTTGATATAAAACTGTTATGTACCTATTGTGAAGTTCCAGATATAGACATTTAGAATGAGTAAAGTGACTGCTTCCAGCATGTTTGAAAAAATTGCTATTTTTATTAGAAACACTTAACAGTTAATTCTGTTTTGAGATATTATAACACTAGTGTGTTAGTCTGTTACAGCATCAAGGTCATCATAAAAAAAATTATTGTTATAAGCAGTTTTATTTTAGAATTTTTGTGGAAGGTATATCGTCTGATTTGGGAAAAATGCTCCAAATATTTCATTCCAATGAAATAGGTTCTAAAAGAAAAAAAAATATTTGTAAGAAGTACACATGCACAAAGATATATTTTTTAAACATAGCAAAGTAACAAAATTTTATTTTTATATTTTTTATTTTTAATCTCTAAAACATTATTTAATTTTTTTAGAAGAAATCTAATTGTTTTCAAGAATTTATCAAAATATAAGATTACAAATTTGTCTCTATCTCTCTTTCTCTGTACAGGGTGAGTCAACGATTGGATGAAGTAGGTTTGTGCCTTTTCGGTGAAATTAACAAAGAAACTATATTTATTGTTTGATACAGTTTATTTTTACGCAGATTTTAAAAATATTTAGGACTCTATAGGGTGAACCAAAAAACTAGGACAGCATAAAGTTGTATTTTTTTAAATAGAACACCCTATATACGAATCGTATTTTCGATTTAGCTTATAATTTTAAATCTTTTTTATTAAGGGTTTACTATAACAAAACTTTATAGTTTCTGAGATAATTAGGTTTAAAGAAAAAAGTCACATTTTCAGGCATCAATTCAATCCTAAATAACGTTTTCAATTTTGTGACAAATATATTCAAATTTGGAATTTAGCAAGGCCAAGGACAAGTTAACATAATTTTTACCTAATATTTGCAATAAAAGCTACAGGGTGTTGAACACATCGGCTCAAATTTGAACAAGTTTAAATGAATAAATATCTTTTTTTTTAAATGGTACACCCTGTATATTTTCATCTTATTTAATAGAGTAATAAAAACCCTAAAAGTTTTGTTCAATATATCCTATATCTACTTATAATAGTTTTTGAGATATTTCAGTTTTTCTTATTTTCCATACTTTTTTACAGAAATAGTTTTCATTATCATAGTAGCCATGTAAAATAATAAAAAGAAACTACAGAAACAAACAGAATGTGGTTAAATATGATGAAATACATTATTCGTTATATTACAACGGCAATAGTTTAATTAAACATAATGTGAAAAAATTAACATAACAATAACGACAAGGCAAATACATATTTACTTTTATACTAAATTGAAACAAAAAAATTACCTATTAAATACTCAGATTAATTATTTCTTTTTAATAAGTGTTCGAATAAACGACCCTCTTGTGCAACGCACAAATTTAGTCTTTTTTGCAGATTTTCTCGGACCTTGGACAAAATTAGTGGCGTTATTGTTCTACAGGTATCCCTAATACTGTTTCGTATATCTTCCACTGTTGTTGGTGGATTAACATACACCTTATTTTTAATATAACCCCATAGGAAGAAATCTAATGGGGTGATGTCGCAAGACCTTGGTGGCCACTCAATGAAACCCCCACGTCCAATCCATTTTTGCGGATATCGTTGGTCCAAAAACGCACGAACTTCACGATGGTAATGCGGAGGCGCACCATCGTGCTGGAACCACATACTGTCGAGCTCATCCCTATCGAGACCTTGAAGCAGTTGGGGTAGTTCTTCTTGTAGAAAGTTCAGGTAACTATGGCCATTTAGTGGTTCATTAAAAAAGTGGGGTCCAATAAATTCGATTATGATGAATACCACACCAAACATTTAATGACCAGTGGTTTTGATGTTGCACCTCTAATCCAAAATGGGTTTTCTGTGGCATAATAATGCATGTTGCGTCTATTTACGGCACCGTTACTTCTAAAAGTAGCTTCATCACTAAACATTACCTTGCATAATAAATTTAAATCCAATTGAATCTCCGCATTTATTGTACGACAAAAGTTTACACGACTTTCAAAATCATGTCCATGCAATTCTTGGTGTAATTCCATGTGATATGGATGATACCTATATTTCTTGGTAGTACGATTAGCGGTGGATTGTGATGTTTCACATAATGCTGCTAACTGACGGCTACCAATATAAGGATTTTCCTGAACATTTAACAATACTTGTAGTTCTTTTTCTTCATTAGTTACTGGTTTTTTGACCACTTTACGTTTTGGATAATCAACAGTACCAGAAGAATCAAATCTTTGCATTAAATTTTGAAAAGTATGGGTATTCGGCTGGCGTCGATCAGGATACTTCATTTTGTAAATTCTTTGAGCAAGAAGGCAATTTTTTTGAGCCTCTCCTATTGTATAAATCATATCTATTAACTTATTCTTTGGAAAATTCATTTTACAATATAAGATAAATGCAAAAAAAACCAAACTACACTACATAAAAACCAAAAGAAGCCATTGCGGTTATAAATTTGACACACAGAAAAATGTTCTTTTACATTGTTTTTGCCATGGCTACTATGATAATGAAGACTATTTCTGTAAAAAAGTATGGAAAATTATAAAAACAGGGTGTACCATTTAAAAAAAAAAGATATTTATTCATTTAAACTTGTTCAAATTTGAGCCGATGTGTTCAACACCCTGTAGCTTTTATTACAAATATTAGGTAAAAATTATGTTAACTTGTCCTTGGCCTTGCTAAATTCCAAATTTGAATATATTTGTCACAAAATTGAAAACGTTATTTAGGATTGAATTGATGCTTGAAAATGTGACTTTTTTTCTTTAAACTTAATTATCTCAGAAACTATAAAGTTTTGTTATAGTAAACCCTTAATAAAAAAGATTTAAAATTATAAGCTAAATCGAAAATACGATTCGTATATAGGGTGTTCTATTTAAAAAAATACAACTTTATGCTGTCCTAGTTTTTTGGCTCACATGTAGAGTCCTAAATATTTTTAAAATCTGCGTAAAAATAAACTGTATTAAACAATAAATATAGTTTCTTTGTAAATTTCACCGAAAAGGCACAAACTTACTTCATCCAATCGTTGACTCACCCTGTATATGAAACATAACAATGCTAAATCTGTGTATGTTCCTTTCCCGAAAAATAATTATTTGGCTAAAGATTTCTTGTTTCACTCTGACGCTCTTTTTCATTATTTAAAAATATAGCAATGCGTCAGTGGAGAAGTGACAGATGCTCTTTTTCAGAAATATCGAAAAATAATATTAATAGAGAAGAAATAAACAGAAATAACAGAGTTATTTTCAGAAAACCTGATTATATATTATCAGGGTTCCTTATTTTATTTGTACAGTACATTAGGATACGAAAACATAAAGATCAAAGTTAATCGAATTTGCAAGGAATCGAGTTTTGGAGCAGGATTATATTTTATTCCCCATGCTCCAGTAGGTGTTCAATTTATTACCCATAGCTTGACATTTGTTATAGGAAATTTGTTATGAAATATATTTGGGTAGCCTTAAATCAAAATTTTCCCTACATATAATTTAACTTTTTTATGATTGGAAATGTCAAAAAAAGGATTTATATATCCACTATTTAATGACAAATTAACGCATTTATTAATTACGGATGTAATATCTGGGCGACTATCCTGATTGTATTTGTTTTATTTCAGTATTTTAAATAAAACACATCAAAATTTCAATGGTAGATATTATAATATCATAACTTTAATCAATGAAAAAAGGGGCAGATAGAGAAAGTTTTTAGTTGAATTAAATGCATTTTGAGTTGTCGAACCTGAATCTTCAATATGATAAGTCATCGTGTGGCCAGGCAATTTATTATTAACAAATCAATTGTTCGTAAAATTGTTAATAAAAGATTTATCGATTTCGAACCCATGCCATTTTGTTTCACATTTAACGACAATAGTTTTAAATTTAAAAACAATTAATTGGAAGTCGAGATATTGCAACATTGATGCAAAAAATGGCATGCGTGCAGTGTTCCAACAAACTCGAGTATAACTCGACTTCTAATTAAATTTTTCTTATCGTATTATGGCAAACAGAGATGATGCAAATACAAATTATGATGTTTTTTTGTCATCTCAATTGTTCATGAGAGAATAGGGATAATAGCATGAAGATACCCCTAATAAAAGTTACATCGCAAGATTAAATGTTTCTTGCAAATTCAGAATATTTTGATTTTTTCAAAAATATTGATTAGAATCAGATTATCTCAAATTTCAGTAGCGGCGAGGAACTTACATGTGTCTGGAATTTTTGAGTGCCCGGCGCTCTATTCCCGCTGTTGAAAACATTAATTCTCATCATGTCATGATGCAGCGATGATATATAGAAATTATGATTCATGAATATAAACTACATGTGTAAAATTCACAAAAAATAAATAGAAATACAAATTTATTGTGATTTTTTTTGACCTAGATGACTTATATCCATATTTCTCTTCTCGCGGACCTCCCAGACTCATGTCCCTTGAATAACAGGTCTCTTTAACTTGAATTATACAGGCTTTGCTTCATAAGACCAGAAAATTCTTGGTATCTCAAAATACAGCACGGAAAATTAAATAAAAAATCTTACACCTGTGCCTGTCCTGACCTATGTTCATATGGATTTTTTTCATAGTTTCTTATTTAGAATCTCCCTTCAAAGTATATGAACGGAACTTCCGGATACCCTGTATTTTATACGAAGGCAGGGGCGGATTCAGCATCTCTTTTTTCTATAGGGGGGGGGGGGGGGCGGTGATATCACAAAAGTACAGTATGGCAAGCTAAAGCAAATTGTCGACGAGGGGGAGAGACACCAGCAGCATACACATTCCTAGTATAAGAGCCAAAATCGGGTTTCTTTTCCGACACTTAGAGGTCTTGGAGGGGGCGATCAAAAGAAAAAACAAATTGTCGACGGGAGGGTGAAAGCCACAAGCATATACACATTCCTAGTATAAGACCCAGAATCGGGTTTTGTTTTCCTACACTCAGAGGTCTTGGAGGGGGCGATCGCAAGACAAAACAAGTTGTCCACGGGAGGGTGGAAGCCAATAGCATACACATTCCTAGTATAAGAGCCAGAATCGGGTCTATTTTACTAAACATAAAGCTCTTAAGGGGGCTATCACAAGGAAAAACAAGTTGTCGATGGAGGGGTGGAAGCCAATAGCATTCCTAGTGTAAGAGGCACAATCGGGTGTATTTTCCTGAAATCTAAGCTCTTGGGGGGGGGGGGCGATAGCCCCCACCGCACCTTCCCCTTGGATCCGCGCCTGTACGATAGTAACAATGATCTCATACAGCCTTCGTTTTCGCGAAGACAACTTGAAAAACACATATTTAAGCAATTCCTAGAACACAAAAAAACTGTTTTTTCCCACCTTAATTGTTAAGTAAAAAAATTTCCATAAAAAAGAAAATGAGACATAAGATATTACATAATTACTATTATCATTCTTAAGGTTTCTCCGTAATCAGAAGATAACAATAAATTTCAAAATCACCTCGTATGAAGCTAACTCCGATTTTATTGAAAAAATCTAGATGTAAAAATAAGAATTAAAGGTCATATATGCCTCGTATAACGCAGATTATTTTCATATATATAACAACGATGTATTGATCAGAAACCAGAACTATTATTATCATCACTTTACCGATACTTTAATAAGCGACATGACACGCTTTTATTTGTATTTCTATGGCGGAATATATTCTCCCCAGTCAGAATATTATTTCGACCTATTTTGGGCACAAGACCTAATTTTTTTAATTACATAAGGTGATATCAGAACATACAAGTGAATAAATAAAAGAGTAAGAGTAGGTATTAGCCCTATTTTATCGGATAAACTTTAATATTTTATAGAGGTTTTCTAAATCTTTGTGAATGTCTTAATCTAAAGCAGTTAATACTATACCTAATTTAAATAACCTAGTAGACCTAGTATATTCCAATTTTAATATTAATCTGCCATCATATTTGAATTTAAAGTGACACTCACTGCTCAAATTTCCTTATAAACGGAGTCGCTTCGGGACATTTCAACTTTCGTAAAATCGATTTTCCTAAGCTCTATGAGCTAATGCTACAAACTTACTGGATCCCTATTATTGAATATTTGGACACTGTGACCCCTTGCGAAACGTTTTATCATATTGTTAGGATTTTGTCTCTTTAAAATCGTTCACTGGGTTCAAAGAATAAAACACAACACCTTTCACTAATACTTCCAATACTTATTATACAACTAACTATACTCTGCTTATCCTACCCCTATTTATATACGTATGGAATTCCCTATACAAATCTGAAGCATAAAAGTTGAGATCTATCTAGAAATATTCCTTTCGGCACCTTATAATAAAGATGACTCATCACGTCGGAATATTGGTGTACGAGGGCGTATCAATAAGTTTTTTCTAGTCCTTCATAACAATATCTTCAATAATCACTTTGTATTCCTCGGAAGTAACCAAAAAGAAGAAAATGTCCTTCTTGGTTTACAAAAGAAATAATTAACAATATTTTCACAAAAGAAAAAGTTTGTTGCCAGTTATTAAACACCAAAATTCTTTTTTATCTAGAAAGATATAAGACCTTGTATAGTTTGATTAAGACGCAGACTCAATGGGCATACAAAAATTTTATTAGGGGGACTGAGTCAGATATGAATAATAATCCCTCTAATTATCGATATTTTATTCATACATTACGTTTACATCGACAGTTCCGAGCGCGCTTGAAGTCGAGCGCCTTCTACAAGCGGCTTAGAAATAACGAATTAAACGGGCGAGATTATACTTGAAGTCGGCTTGGATTTGTTAAGTCAAGCCCAAAACGATTTAGGGTTGACTTGACCCAAGTGCGCTTCGAGTGTGAAATAAACACCTCAAGCGCGCTTGAAATCAGCTGTTGACTTCTGGATGATTACGTCATGCGTCAAATGGGCGTTAGTATACTATTGTAACGAAGTTACTAATTTTTAGGCATGAGTAAGTTCGCCGGGATTTAATTTATTTATTAAACATCCGAAAAATATGATTCTTGCGGGAAAAGAATGCTTAACGTTTCAATATTACTGGTATAAAATTAGTTATGCCGCGCCGTGCCGGGAAATACGATTTTCCGATGATATTCAGAGCGTCCGACCATAGTAATCGCGCGCAGTATACAGCAGTATTGTATGCGCGATCACCGCACACCGTCACTCGTCAGCGTAGTGAGAGCTCGGGCCGACTACTTAAGCTCGAGCAGACCATTATTTCGCTGAGAACTGCACGTTCTCCACCCGGGTCAACAGTCCAAACGGACTGGACTGGGTCGCCTGCCGGACCGTGCCTTCCTGGTCTAGCAATGTAGGTGAGGCTGGGCTTGTGTGTATAAGGTGTTTCACCATACACTACCTTCCTTACGTCCTACCCCGCTAATGGCCAGCATTGTTGAGGACCCTTGTAAGAACGGGCAATGTTGTGTCATTCTACCGTCACTGCCGAGGATCCTTATAAGTACGGGCAGTGTCGGTTCCTTTCCTAACGCTATTGGTCGACATTGTCGAGAACCCCTATAAGTACGGGCAATGTCGTTCCATCCTGCTGACGCTGTCGAGGACCCTTACAAGAACAGACAGCGTCAGTTCCTTTCGTTCTTTCCGACCGTCACCGATACACACACGCACTAAATGCCGTCAGTTTTTGTTTATGTTTCCGTATTGACCAGAAATGTGTTTTACCGCCAGGTCCCTCCGATGTCCGTTGATAAGGGCGCTTAACAACTGTCGCCTAGACGTTTATCGCCGCCGCCGCGTGTAGAGACGCCGCTCGATGCCGGGTTATTGTGAGACATACCGTGTATACCGCCGTCGGTCGAATTTTAGTACGAAGCACCGTAAACAGCTCTCAAAACATACTCTTGCCCTCCAGACCGTGTAATTGTTAGTTTGTTTTACATCTTAGATTGTAAGTTAGTTTTAGGCCATGTATTTTTTATAAAAGAATGGAACAAGATGTTATAAAACCGTTTGTTTTATTACCTAGTCCCATTTTTAACATTACAGATAATAATTGGCAGCCGGCAGCCAGCACTAATACGCGCAATTGACCCCTGGCTTGCCGTTTCTTCACTGTAACAAGCTGCCCGGTGCATAAGTGGGCCCTCGACCACAAGAATCCCGTGGGTGGCGCCCGAGAACCGACCACCGAGTGGATGTTTTGACCTTCAGGCAGTCAAACTGTTGTTGATCAGTTCAGACAGCAGGGATATCACGAATATAAGTAGATACCGGCAAACCGACACCCCTACGCTGAGCATTTGATCGATGACTGTATACACGAGAAATATCCACTGACCGATGTTCTGCTGCCGTAATCAAAGTAGATCCGTAGCGCACGACCTGCTCCCCTGCTACGAAAACGCGTCACACTATTTCGAATTATTTTTAATTTTTAAGAGCGCTCAAATTAAAGGCTACACGCAGAATAAAACATTCTAGCCCTCACAATAGTCAACAGCTGGTTTTTAAATAAAAAAATATCCAAACAAGGCGTTATTTTGAGGTTAGGTACTGACAAGACATCAAGCTTTTGCGAAAATGACTTGTAGCCAAGGTCAAGTCTTGTTTAAGTTTGTGAAATAAACGCCTAGATTTTAAGTAAGATATGAGGCGGCTTCTGTTTGAAGCTAACTCGAAAAAGGTCAATTTAAACAAAGTTATAGTAAAAAAACGCATTGGGGTGTTCCAGCTAGTTGGAACTACACGAGAAATTCCGTCCATGGATACGATAATATTATTACCACATTTGAAAGCTATTTCAAAAGTGTGGTTCAGCAACCCGAAAGGGTCCTTTTTAATTCAACATACATCTCGGAGCCGATCGACGTTCCCACAATTTCTCTCGATGACGTTACCACCACCTGCAATAAGCCTAAAAACAAATTTACATCCGGCTCTTATAGACTGCAAGCCAGCGATCGGTTTTCCTGAGCAAATTTCTCTCGGGCGATAAGTGGTGAAAATTTTCAGGGAGTTGTGTCATAAAGCTTCGTGAACATTACCTGTGGTTCCGTGGGTGGGTTGAGCAGTGGCGGCCCCCCACTCACATTGAAAAAAAAATATTTTTAATAATTTCCTCCCCATTGAAAATTTGTCAAATGATAGTGGACACAATACTTTGAAGACAAAAAAAGTCAGTTGACTATAAGGTAGTAGATTATACGTCAGCTCCACCCTGTATATAAACCTAAGTAATTTTCTTTCCAAGACGAAAACAACCTTACTCTGCTACAGCCAACAAAGGAAAATCTTGAAAACCACCTCGAAATTATAATTGTTTCACATTATTTTTAAGAACGACTGGTTTATTAAACCTTAAGGCCTTTATGCGCTGGAAATACCACGAAGTTCTTTATTGCCGTGCCAAATTCCGGCAGCAACCTCGAAAATTGCCCCATCAGCTTGTTAATTTGATAAAGGGTTTATAAAGCTTGGAAAATATCGGCTTTATTATCTCTCATTAATTATCCATTGTATCTCAAAATAATGGTTTTTAATTAGATGTTTTGATTATTCAATATTGGCGAGCCATCTTTTCTTAATTTTGATAAATTGCCTAATTATAATGGACTTCAGAAAAAGAGCTTGTATAAATTATTGAATTCCGCCTTTCTGTTATTGAAAACAAGGGCCACGATTCTCGAATCGAATATATATATATATATATATATATATATATATATATATATATATATATATATATATATATATATATATATGGAATGAATATTATTCCAAGTTTCAATCCGTTCGTTCAAAAAATCGCTTTTATGACGTTTCTTCAAACTCTCATTTGGCATTTTCACGTCTGGTTCGTCTCGTTATTTGCTTAGAACTGACGGTGATCTCTGTTTTTTCCTGAGTTTTGTTAATTTGGCTCGCTTTATGAATGGTTGTGCGGCTTCGCAAGCTCCTCTCCTCTGCAATATATATTTGAATCATTCAGTGCTCTAAGCTCGTCGAGTAAAGATCCCTGAAGATGCATCGTACAATCGTAAGCGAAACCCAATTAAAATAATCAGAGTCATTTCAAGAACAAAAGTTTCGTAAAATATTTTGTACAAAAGTTGTTGAATGTCACGGGGGCTAAGTGACAATGACCTTGAAAATAACCCTGACTTTGCCCTTCAAGGTCATATGAAACTCAATTTCAAAATTTAAAAAGGTAATATGAATAGCGCAAAATATCGTGATATTTTAGAAAATCAGCTTCGACTTTTGCTTCAAGATGTACGCTTAGATATATGGCAATAAATCTGACGATCGAGATCAAAGTAATCAACTTTGCAATTTTACAACTTTAGTATGTCACATTTTATAAAATAATTACGTTGAAGATCGTCGTTTGACCTTAAAATAACTTTGATGTTAGACCTTAACCTTGAGGTCAAGGTCAGATTTGATGATGAAATTACTGTGAAATTGATCGGCCTTTCCATTTCCGGGGATCAAATTGGAGGTTTTCCTTTTCGAATTTTAAAATTGAGTTTCAAATAACCTTGGAGGTCAAGATCAACGTTATTTTCAAAGCCACTATTACTTGGCCCCCGTGCCACCTAACAACTTTTGTACGAGACATTTCACGAAATACTGCGATCTTTTTGTTTTGAAATGACCTTCACCTTGAGGTCAAAGTCACATCTGATGGTAAAATTTTTCGTCCTTTTCATTCCTGGGGTCGAAATTGGGAGGTTCCATTTAAGATTCTAAAGTTAACTTTCAAATAACCTTAAATGGCAAGGTGAAGGTCATTTTCAAGGTCGCTTCTGTATGGCCTCCCTACCACCCTATGATTTTAATATGAAACATTTTTTAAAAGTAGAAACTCTTCTAGAAGGAAATCAATCCCAAATAATAAAGACTTTCATATAGTAGAAATTGATGGTTATGTTAGGCCTCCAAACGCCATTCCGACACAAAATTAAAAATATGTCATAAAAGACTTAAGTATAGGACATTATACAAGAAATATGTCTATGATTTTAAGTAGAATCTAAAAATGAAATCTTATATAGGGTGTTTCATTTGAAATAAGCAAGAAGGCATCAACTTCCGGTACAACCGGAAGTGCCGCCATCTTGAAAATATTTTAGCCGAGTTGTCCCCATCGACTTTAGTAAACTGCCAATTTTAAAAATTTTCCAATCGTTATCTGTACAAATATAATCGTAAGAAAAAGTTATTTATGAGAAATAAGAAAAAAAACTGTTTCTGTATTTTTGAATGGGATATTGTTGAATAGGTCTTTAAAAGTTCGATTAAATATGTCATATATTTAGTGGTTTCATTCACGAAAAATAAGCTTTTCAAGGTGGTTACAACTCATGCACTATTTTAGTGGTATTAGTCGTGGTGAATGCGCCGGGCAAGAAAATGGATAATTTAAATATAAATTTATGTTCCTTCTCTAACAATGCAGATCGTTTGAAGAGAGGGTTAAAAAGATTTCATTCCGTATTTCTATGAGGTGACCTAAACCTATTCAAATAATTTTCCTTTAGTTTCGTTTTACTTCTAGTCGCTCTTTCGTCACTCATTGTTTAATTGCTTGCTAATTATATGTTTCATTATTTTTTAGCTTGGTGTTTTTAGTATTCTGTATTTGAATTAATTTGTTAGTTTAATATTTACTACAACCCTTCTATTGGTTAGGCAATTAAATTGATATTTTTATAAAACTCTGTCTTTATTTATTTAAGACTTAAATTAAAATTTTAGAGCGCGCTCTTTAAATTAAAAAAAAAATCAACTTAACAACACTTGCAAGGAAACATTTTCAGGGGTCCGCTTCCAATTTTTCTCTGGGATATATTGAAGTATATAAAAAAAATATGCAACAGGAATTTTTTTACGTCCTAATTTGCATTTCTAGCGACGGGCGAAAAATATCCCCAAAGTTGATTGCTCAAAACTTTGGTATTGCAAAAATTGACCCTATTTGACGTGGGATCATTTTTCGTAAGAATTTTGCTATTTCAAACCAACTAAATAATAGAAACAAGTATATCTCACGTGATTATTACTCATTATGCACATCTGACAGTCTTGTGGTGTACTTGGAGGAGTAGGGGTCGGTTCCGCGTTGCAATTTGAGAAAGTTTCTTCCAAAACTGTACAACTGAAAAATGTAGTTCTAGTTCTTCCTTCGCACTGAAGATTGGCAGGCCTGAAAAACAAATAGTAATTATTATTATAAGCTATAACTAACATGAAACGTCATATAAAAAACTATACAATGGCCAAAAAAAGCTATTGAATGTAATAGCAGTGATAGACTATGAAAAAGCCTTCGACTATACCTAAAGTCCATAATTTCTGTCAGTGATGGGTTTGTGCGTTTTTATCAACCCTTTTTTTTTCTGGAGGGGAAACCTTGCATAGGCACTTTCACAAAATGTGAAGGGTAGTGTCGGATTTTTACTGACTCACGGTACTACCGATTTTCCTTGATCTGCTTTTAGTCGTGGCTGCTGGCAGTCCAAGGTTATTCAGTGAGTCCTCCAGTTCCAAGGCAATTAAGCCTTAACCAACTTTTTGTCTTTGCTCAGACAAAGATAAAAATAAATCGTGGAGTGTGGCAAGACGATTCAATCTCCTCAAAACTGTTCACTTTGATTTTAGAGGATATGTGTAAAACCCTAGATTGAAAGGAAAAAGGTATGCTTATAGATGGGGAAAGATTGAACCATTTTAAATGTCTTGATTATATCGCTGATAGCAACAGATCCAAAGGAAGTATCTAAATTGGTTGAAGAACTAAACAAAATTTCTCATTAAATGGGTTTAAAATTTAACCGTAAGAAAACTAAATATCTAACTAGTGAAACGCCCCAGAACCAAGGAATATTATTAGGCAACCAAGATATAGAGCAGTTCAATCACATAACTTTAACCCAAAATTTGAGCTATCCTGGGAGAACCTAAGAGGAGATCAGGAACGAAGAGCTTCATTGGCATGGTCGACGTTTGGAGGACTACTGGGAACTTTCAAATCCGACATATCGAACATGTTAAAAGCGCAAGCCTGAATAAAAAAAAAGACACAACCGAGAAGAACAGCAAGAGCTGAGGGAGGCTTACGATCGATGATGGAAGGAATAAGCTATCATAATAGTAGATGTAGTAGAACACAAGCAAGCTTAGCTATCCAACGAAATGAAATTTGGGTCTTCCAAATTGAGTATATTCAAAAACTTTCCTAGCAAAAACCAATTAAAACATCGGATTCCTAAAGACTAGAGCTCAGCAGCATATTCTTTAAAACTTGTCTATTCACAGGACACTGGAGGATCTGTATAAAATAAATTTTAGTAATGTCATAAGAAAATATAAATAGCTAACTAAATGATCTAGTTTCTACGACAACTAAATGGAATTATGGGGTTTACATATTGAAAATGTTAAAAGATGGCTTGCAGTTATAAGAAAACTTTGTTTAAAAGCTATATACTTACCTATGCCTTAACACTGAATTTCTTTCAACCTCACTTGCCTGTTCTAGACTTTCTGTATCTCTCTGATTAGAAATTGGCCGTTGTGAATTTGTCTGTCGCTGCTGTCGGATGTATTCGTAAGTTGTTAATCCTAGGAATGATATGTAGATATGAAAAAAACACAAGTGAAGAAGTAACCCCGCGGTGATTGCTGCTAAAAGTCCTAGAGCTGCAACCACAGCTAGAAAAGCTGCGTCACTTGAAGGTAGGGAAGAAGGAAATGGTAAGGGTGTGGTAGTGTTGATTTTTGAAGGCGGTTCTTCCTGAAAAAGATAAGAAGCGATATTAGTTATACGTCTAAACCAGATAAGACAAATTTATTATTAGTATCCCCCGTCAGGAATTCGCCTGCTCTATTTTTGTGCCTGCAAGTCAACAGAAGGCAACCCAACTACAGAACTGACTTTCCACAAAGTTGCCAGATATAAAATATGAAATTCCCTCAATTGAATTATATTTATTCTCAAAATTCTTGTAAATTTTTCCTTTATCGTAAATTAAAAATTAATACTATACAAGGCAGACGCGATTCATTTTCTCATTTACTCAATAGATGGAATTCTTAAAAATATTTCTTTCCCAAAGTTGCGAAAAATTCCACAATCTGACAATTCTGGCTGGCCATAAGGAAGCCTATTTCTGGCTGCTTACTTACATTTAAAATAAATAATTTTCCATCTTTGTATGGCCTATGACACTTCGGAATACATATTAAAGCTACGGTTAAAATTTTATAATGATTGGTTTAATAATTCCTGAGATTTTTGCAAACATAAAAACACACGTTTCCTCTGTATGTAAGGGTAAGATATAACTTTATTCCCCTAAATTGTGATATTTTTTTGCGAAAAGGCGTTTCACAAAATGAATAAAAATTTGTCTTCTATCTATTCTATCTATACTGCCGCTATAGGGTTTTTAAATGTACGTGAAAGAGAGAGATCGATATAAAAAAGTTATTCCGATCTACGATCAATGGTGTAGCATACCACAGCATATCCGCCCCTTAGCAGAGAGCAAACATACTATGCTATGAAGCATTATCTGTTTCACGTTATTTTCAATGGAAGTTAATGTTTTTTCGAGATAAAATATAACATTAAACCGTCCTATTTTGGCTAGAAACCTGGATTAAAATTTGGTTCCGATTAATTAAGTAGATTTTTTAGTTAGCCATTACAAACAAAAATGTTTTTTATATAATAATATAAATGATTATTGAGTCACAGTTTTTGATTATTAACATATGGCAGACTAGAAATTACGTTAGCGTATTAAATTATATATATTTTTCCCTGTTAAAATTCTAGAATATTTAATGCAGAACAAGAAGCAAAATAAATAATATAAGCTCTTAAAATTCAAAAAATTCATCAAAAATGAACTATTCTCAGATCTGTTCTGTGTTAACCAGTATATTTTAAAGTTGCGCTCGCTGAGGTAAAATATTCTTAGTTAATTTACACTATTTATCAAGGTGCCATAACTTAATCTGTTCTTTATGCTAATATACCAGCTATAAAACTTATCAGTAAATACTGAAAGTCTAGGCTTTAGAGTTTATTTTCGGAAATAAAAACCCCAATACTAATAAAATGTAAATCGATAATATGCAAATTTGCAAAAGGTAAATTGCAATCGCCTTGAAAAGAGTAGTTAATTTTCTTGTAAACACCAGGCTGGAAGAAATAATAGTCAGCTTTTGGTATTTTATATAGTTAGAGTTGTATAGCTGTGTACTTATATTGTTTGAAAAAAAATTATAAAACTTACTTTTTGATTTTTCTATTAGACTAAATTAAGTGAAGAAATAAAGGGTCATGTAACATAAATTTTGAGCACTAGGTTTTAAATAAACAATTCCGTATAAATAAATGATTTTTAGGGGACTTAGCATACACACGAAATACCCGAAAAATAAAGAGATAAAAGAAGAAGATGAAAAATTCAAACCAAAAACGACACTGACATACATAAAAGGTGTAACAGATCTAATTGGAAGGATTCGGGGGAAGCATGACATATGCATAATTTCCAAGCCACAGACAACAATACACAAATTATAGAGAAATCCCAAAGACAAAGTACGACTGGAAAATCAGGGAGTGCACAGCATTCCATGTACAGAATGTGAAAAAAAAATCGTCCAAACAAACAGAAGAATCTCTACCACAGTCCAAGAACATAAAAATAGCATAAAGAATAAGCAAACCACATCAGTTTTATTCCAACATCAATAAGAGAAATATATATATATATATATATATATATATATATATACATATATATATATATATATATATATATATATATATATATATATATATATATATATATATATATATATATATATATATATAGTTTGATTTAATGCTAATCAACATTTTTAAATGGAAACGTCATTTTTCAAGTTGTTGATAGCTATTATCTTAATCATCACATAATTCCATTTTCTTGTACTCTCTTATATATTATCATTTCGACTGAGATTCCTTAAAAAGGTAATATCGCTGTGTGTAAAAAATTGATGACATAATATGAATTTGACTTGTTCAGAGATGGTATATACTACTTAAGATGGTATAACTTAAAAACAAGTCTAAGATGACAGTATAGGGTTTAAATTGACAAGTGTAACAGTAAGTCAAGTAAATTCTGAAAATATAAAAAATAAAAATCACCTGCACTGAACAACCAAAAATAAAAAAATTTGTTTAATTTCCTAATACAACAATTCCATTTACAAGTCTGTATCCTGGAATTTATTATATACGTGTTTATTCGTTGACGTATGTAATACAAATTACAACAATAATATAAGCAAAATCAAAACTGGTCAGTTAGAACAGGTTGTCCAAATTTTTTTTTAACCTAAAGGCCACACTGACTCCTCTACTAAATCCCAAAGGCCAAGACAAACCAACATACTGTAGTTTTGAATTACCCGTAAATTTTTCTTATTGGGGATAGCCTGCGAGTGAGATATTTATGGGGCAGGGAACGAGGGTGGACTCCGCTCCGTTCGCAATTTCGGTTGCTCCTTACGGACAGGTGTCAAAGACATGTGGGTTACGTATTGTCAACTACTTACGACCGTGCTAAATGTATATTAGTGACATCTTGCAGACAGTAGAGAAGTTAAGTGCAGAACGTGACAAAGTACTGTTGTACACCAAACTAAGACCTCATTTCTGGTAGATTTCGAAATTGAAACTTTGGGTGTTTTAAAAATAAATTTTGAGTCTCATTTTTCAGGTTTTGATGCAATTTTAAACAATATCAACATTTTGCAAATTTTTTTTATACCTGTATAGAATTCCTTGCTCTAGACCTTCACATAGAAATGATTAATTTTCAGGGTAGCGATATTTTTAAAGAAAAATATTTAAAGTGATCATTGATGTAATTTTAAAAGAGTCTTCCTCGCACACGTTTGATCAGTTTAATAAATTTTCTAGTAGACTCTTTTCCACTTTCGGCACTACTTATCTGTATCTTATCCTCCAAAATAAAATATACAAAAAATATTTACAGATCCAAATTAACTCATGAACATTTGAAATCGTTGTTAATAATTTACTTTGGTAAACCTAATTCTCAACTGTAAACATTTGTCAGTGGAAAGTACAGCTACATAGATCTCCTTAATCATAATTATAACATTTAATTTAATTATGTGAAATATCTATGTATGTTCTAGGATAAATCTCATATGATTAATTACAGTTAAAACGTTCAATTTCATTATATACGAGGTTTATCCCAAAAGTATTGAGCCTGCATTCTTATCTCCGCGTCAAAACTTCCGAGCGACCTCTGTGAGGCATGGGCGTCACCAGTAAGTCTTCGCGAACTCCTTGGTGTGCGCCGTTACCGACTGGACGTGTTAGTTCATGAACGGTGTGCGTTTGTTCACAGTGTCTTTTTTCGTTCGTCGCATTTTGTTATTGTAAAAAATAACAGAAAAATTACACGAATTTGCATCAAGTTTTGCTTTAATTATGGAAAAACTTGCTCGGAAACAATTAATATGATGAATAAGGCATTTAGAGAGGAGTGTATGAGTCAAGCAAGAATAAAAGAGTGGTACAAGCGGTTTAAAGATGGCCGCACGTCAGTTGACAGTGATTCTAGCTCTGGTCGACCTTCGAGCGCAATTAACACCAGTAAATGTCGAGCGTGTGCGACTTGCAATTGAAGGAGATCGTCGGTTGACTGTACGCGAACTAGAAAATGATCTTGGAATATCAAATACTGCTGTTTGGAGAATTGTAACCGAGAATTTGGCAATGGCTCGCGTGTGTGCGAAA
Organism: Diaprepes abbreviatus; assembly: GCA_034092305.1. Lineage (NCBI taxonomy): Eukaryota > Metazoa > Arthropoda > Insecta > Coleoptera > Curculionidae > Diaprepes > Diaprepes abbreviatus. The sequence continues at coordinate 11,291,632 of JASJET010000129.1, forward strand.
TTAAGCCCAAAATTGCTAACGGCAAAGCAGAAGAATTTTCGTTTTGAAATCGCTCAGGACCACTTGAAATCGTTTCTAATGATGAAAATGTACTCAAGAAGATTATTACTGGTGATGAATCATGGGTTTACAGTTATGATCCAGAAACAAAGCGACAGGCTTCACAGTGGGAGCATTCTGAATCACCAAGGCAAAAAAATGCACATCAAAGTCGGAGCAACGTGAAGACAATGTTGACTGTTTTCTTTGATTAGGAAGGTGTTGTGCACCACGAATATGCTCCGAGAGGTCACGCGATCACTAAAGAATACTACGTTGAAGTATTGAAAACATTGCGTGACGCAGTCAGAAGAAAACGGCCACAGCTTTGGACAAGCGGTGGTTGGCTGCTTCACCACGACAATGCGCCAGCGCATTCATCGAACCTTGTGCAGCAATATTTAACAAAGCACCAAGTCGTACAGCTTCGCCAGCCTCCGTACAGTCCCGACGTAGCTCACTGCGACTTTTGACTCTTACCCAGATTAAAAATGCCGCTCAAAAGACACCACTTCGATGACAAAGAGACGGTATAAACTAATGCGACGAATGCACTGAAGACAATTCCGAAAACTGACTTCCAGGACTGCTTCAGGAAGTGGAAACACCGCTGGGAACATGTTATTCAACTAAATGGGGACTACTTTGAAGGATGTCACTCGCCGAATGATAAAGAGTAACACCAATGCGGAGATATGAAGGTAGGCTCGATACTTTTGGGACAAACCTCGTATGTCAATTATTGTGTTCGTTATTTGGAGGTTAAATAAAAACGTCTAATTATTATTTCGTATTGTTTCCTACATTGTAAATTTTACAATTTAATCAAAATAAATTAGGATGGACCGGATTAGTAGTACTCTCGGACCAGTATTGGCTCGCGTACTGTAGTTTAGAGATCTCTGAACTAGAAGATCTAACTCCCATGGCAACTAGATCGGCTCTAAGTCTTTAACCTTCTTAGTGAATCTAGCTGTTTGTTTCTTTTTTTTTATAAATGTACTTTCATCTTCTGTTTTATTTGTTTTTTTTTACAAATAGCGAAACTAAATCTATTACAATCTTTAGAAGTATGACATTAAAGCATTTTTTTACCGGTCTTTCTACACATTTTAAATATATAAACTTAATTTATTACCACTGAAGTATTTATTTCTATAACTAAAAAAAATACATTTTTAATATATCGTATATTAAAAAAAAATTAATGTTGTTTGCAGTATTTCTTTACATAAAATTTCTATAGATCTTTTCTGCGAATTTCTATTTGTTTCTGTCAAATCTATTGCTCTCCAGTATTCAAAACTAGATTGGCAAAACGGAGTAATGAAGCTGGCGAATAGAAACAGGGATATCTTTAATTAACAAAGTTTTTGCAGCCTTGAGAGTTGTCACAACTCCCTCGGGTTAAGAGAAGAAAAGTAGAAATCTAATAAGAGACAATGGAAAGTGACAAATCCAGTGCTGGATTAATGTTAATTATATTTTATTTTGAATATTTTTTCTGTTTTGGGTTTGCAAAAAAGTCCTTTTTCTATTTATCTTTGAATTGAATAGTTCGGATGAAACATATTATAGTTTCAAAATCGAATAAAAAAGTAGTACAGACACGTGTAAAACATTTTACACCAAGTCTCAATGTGTGGTTGGTCATAACTACAGATATGACGGAGATGGTTTTATCGAAAAAATCGAGTCGAAGCTCTGTTACATCTCTATACAACAAATTATCGGAATATCAATATTTTAGACACAATCGACAATTATCGATCCATAAGTATCCTACCCCATATCTTATAAACACCGGAGCAGATTGTATTCCGAAAAAATTATAGCTCAATCGACCTCATTCACTCAATCTGCTTTTTGATAGAAAAGTGCTTTTACTGAATATAAGAAAGCGTTCGACTTTGTAGAACTGTGGGTAGTTTTCAGTGTAATTAAAAATGTGATAGAAATCTTTTGTGAATATTTATAAACAAACAACACCCGTCGTAAACATTACAGAGAATTTAAAATCAAACAAAATACCTATCCAAAGGAGAATTAGACAAAGGAACATCATTTTGCTAAAGATATTTACGCAAAATATCTTCAAATCATTGAATTGGAGTGAAAAATGAATTAGACATGATACTGGTTTCTAAACCATCTCCTATTTGCAGATAATATCACGCTTATCAATCAAAAAATCGATGAATTACAAACTATGAATTCAAATCAAAACCTGCAGAAATCGGACAAATAATAAACCAAACATAACAAACCTCACGACCTCAGAAGATGTAATTATACGCGTGACCAATAATGTCATTGAAAAAGTTTATGAATATTTATATTTAGATCATAATATAAGATTAGGTAAGGAAAACCGAAAAGCAGAAATTAGCAGATGTGTTTACTTGATACGGGCTGCTACAGCAAATTTACCTTACATATTAAAAAAACAGGCGCGGATAGAAGGGGGGGAGGCGGTGGGGGCGATCGCCCCCCCCCCCCCTCAAGACTTTGAGATCAGGAAAATAGGCCGGATTTTGCCTCTTATACCATAGTTTATTCAAGAACTAGAGAGAGTAATAAATCATTTGTTACCCTTTTTTTCTTCGCAAACTACCTGTGTTCTTTAGTCCAATGTCTTTGGCAAAATATGTTAGACACATATATTTTTCATATGAATGGGTTAAAAATTTTATAATTAAAAATACCGGTTTATAATAATGGACTATTTGGGTTGGATAACAATATATATTTGGATATGTGAAGTGTTAAAAAGCATTTTAATCCTTGTCATAGGCGTCGGAAGGAGGTTTATTTAATCACCAAGTATTTATGGCATAGAATATTATTTCGGTAATAAACTTAAAATAAAAAGTTTTTATAATATTATTTTATTTCTTATGATTTGTTAATTATTCACATACATTAGAAAATATAGATATTTTTGACATATTTAACACAAATCACAACTATATTTATTTATTATTTTTAATTTTGGCATAGAAACCATTTTAGGCACATTCAGACTAAAACGTAGCCATTTTCTCGCAAAAAATTACAAGTTATAATTTAAATACTTACAAAATACCCATTGTCAAAAATATAAGAAGTTAAATATATATAAAAAAATAAATTCGTCCATATAATATTAAAAATTTCAATCATTTTATTATTAATTAATAACATTTTTAGGATATTTGACGTTTCAGTTTATTTATTTCCTAAACCATCTGCAGAATTAAAATTAAATACTAAAAAGTGATTCAAATTTAATTAATTTTTATATGTTACAGAAAATTTAAATAATAAATTGTGTTTACGCTGGTAAACATTTTGTATCTAATTCGTAATCAAAGTCAGTGAAGCTATCTTCGCTCAAATTAATTATAATTGATTCCTATATCTCATCGATCATGAGATCGAGTTTCCATATTTTCTTTTATGCTTTTATTATATGGATTTTTCCCAATTTTCTGCACTAACTTTATTGAAAAAAAATCTTTCAAAAGTTCAGTTAAATTACTAATTTTGTAAGTTGTGTTATTTCTAGCAACTCTTTCTTTTACTTGACAGAGATATTTTCAACGGACATTTTCCGGACGATTTATAAGAACAGATTTCCCATCCGGTTTTTCCCAGTAAAAATTAAGTTCTCTGAGCAATTTCCAGAGCTCAGTTTTTTTAATTTCCGGTAAATCCTGATCTTTATTGATTTTAGTTAGATTTTATCGACGGTTGGGATCTGCTTCTCATAATAAAATGTATGTACAACTCCTTTTATTGTAGTTTACATCTTGTCTTCCAACGAGGTTTTTTGTCTGCCTGTGACCGGATGGAGCTTGGGAGTACTAACAATTCCAGTCGTTTTTTTCTCCTTCAATATTCGGTATATAGTAGATTTTCCAACTCCTGTCATGTTGGAACACATCTCAACAGAGCTTTTAACATTATTATCTAGATATTTATATCTTAAGGCATCATAAACATTCAACCTAATAAGTTTTTCGTTGAGGAAAAAATGCCCGGGTTTAACGATTTTGGAATAAATATAGATGAAGAAGCCATATCTTTTAGGTATCTCACTAATCTATCTCAAATAATATATAAAAACAATCACAAAGAAGGTAAATCACTAAGGACACATTGTAAGGTGTACTTTGCTCACTGACATAGAAATTTTATTGTTGCAGTAAATTTATAAAAGCTTATAATATTTAAATATAATTAGATTTACGGCAGTCCTCAGATATCTGCGGCACTGGAGCAGGTATGTTGGAGGTTTCGGTAACAATTTTATTACTCTCTCTAGTTCTTGAATAGAGTATATGAATGTGTATGCTTGCGATCGCCCCTCCCATTCTCAAGAGCTTTGAGTTCAGGAAAATAGAACCGATTCTGCATTTTATATTAGGAATGTGTATGCTGCTGACCCCCCCCCCCCCCCCCGTTGACAATTTATTTTTCTTGCGACAGCTCAGGAAAATAGACCTGATTCTGTCTCTTATACTAGGAATGTGTATGCTGCTCACATCGTCCCCCCCCTTCTCCAAGAAAAATAGCCCCGACCCTGCCTTTTACACTAGAAAGAGGAATGTTGTTGGTGTCCTCTCCCGTCAACAACTTGCTTTCACTTACCATAGTGTACTTTTCTGATATCACCGCCCCCTCCCCCCCTAAAGAGAGAGGCTGGATCCGTCCCTGCTAAAAAAAACAAAACTATTCCTAGCAATCTAAAAAAGAAAATTCTTGATAGCTGTAGACTCAAAGTACAGGGAGATCTCGTCCATTTAAAAGACCGACAAGATGAAAATGACATCGCTCTTGTGATATAGGGAGTTCGAAATTATTGTCGAGTGTTGTATTAGCACTATGTCGCTAAAATTATTACTTTATTGTGGTGCTTAGAACTTTTGGTTAATAATTTTATGTATCAATAACTACACAAAAAAAGTTGCTTTTTCTCTACTTTAATCTATTTAATGTCTAGAAGAGGAACAATTTTATATAAAACGACGAAGTAAATTTAAGTCCATTCCTGAACTTTATACCACCATGATCCCAACTGAATAAAGTTATATAAATCATGACGACTCAGGCCTGTCACTGAATCTATGTGTCATTTCCAAGTTTATTCAGTACTTTGCATAGCCTGTGATGGTATATGCTATGGAAACCACATCGTTTTTCAGTCAAATCAGTAAACTGCTTAAGGGCGATAGAAAAAATATTCGCAAAAAGTCTAAGAGACTGTATAGTCAAAGAAAAAATCAGAAACAGTCACAAAGTAAGACATACTTTTAGAGGCTATGTATATTCGCGATGACACATAACCTTAAATATAGGCCAAAATCGCGTTTTTTGCCTTTTTGGGTTAGGATATTTAAAAAATCTGATGTGATGGAGCATTTCTGATGCCGGATTTGAATTCAGCGACCCAAAATCTACAAGAAATGACTATTCTCATTTAATGTACAAATTTCACGTCGTGCTGCGGTATCAGAAGGATAGGCTTAGGTAATGTTTGGTAAAAAAAATAAAAATTTCAGTAAGAAATAAAATCTTTATTGTCGTAGAATTAGTTTAACAAATTGCCTATACTCTCCGTTAGGCAGTTAAAGGAAAAATATACAGACATTTTATTTCCTGCAAACACAATTCCAGTTCTCTCTCTATATGCTTTTTCAGGCAGTTAAAGGAAAAATACGACAGTACAGATTCTTTTATTTCCTACTGAAATTTTAATTTTTAAGCTTCGCACGTCTACGGTGTATGTATAGATGTTGTTTGACTGGCTATATTTTTCAGTCTGACATCGAAAAATGTCTGCAGGTTTAATATCCTTCCCACATATAGACAGTTGTTTTCTATAAAAGTTGCCATTCGTTACAGCTCTACTGATGAGACCATTAGTTGGTCGAAACGCGAAGACCAGAGTTGTATTTGCAGGAAATAAACTGTCTGTAAATTTTTCCTTTAAAGGCCTAAAGGAGAATATAGGAAACTTGTTAAACTAGCCTTTATTAAGTAACGAAATTAAAAAAAGAATTGTACTGCTTACGTCGCAAGAATGATAGATGGAGAAAGAGTAGGAGAGGTAGCCTCTAAAAGTATTTGGTCTTATAGCTTCATACGTTGAATGAAACAACAAAGGGTGGTGATACTTGATCACTGATGCCTAGATCTCTATTGCGCTTTTTACATCCCATCATAGCTGCATGTCATTCAAGGCCGTTCGAATTTGCGAATCCAAGCAACCTTGTTAGTTGAACTTGCCTAACTGCTTCCGGTAACAAAATTGTATCTCCGAAATATCTCTGTCTCAGTCCGTTGAGTGCTGCGCACTCTCTGAGGACATGGTCAACAGTTTCATCCTCCTCCAAACACCAGTTGTACGTCGGGTCGTCTTCGACACTCCCCTCCACGATTCAGTAAGTTTGCTTTACAGCAATGATTTTAATTCCCTGTTGCCAATGGCAATTGGGACAGGTAGAATTGGTTGGGATTCACATGGTTCAGTTGCGGATCCCAACTTTCCCAGACGGTTTGCTTCCTCATTCTCGCATTTGCCCGAGTGGCCAGGGACCCACACGAGTCTGATTTGCAGCCATTCCTTGTCATATTATTCAGTACGTCTTTGCACTCAGACACCAGTAGCGAAATTAAGACACTGGACTTCAGCGCATATATTTATTACCATATTCTTGTTTATATCCCTTTCACAGAGATGGGCACACTGCAAATTAGCATAAATATCTGCAGTGAAGATCATCGCATGTTGTGCGAGAAGGTAATACTCTGACTCCTGTGCTCCTGCCGAACACTCCGGCTCCAGCTTTTTCATCTTGTCGAGATCCATCAGTATACAATCAGGTTCCATTTCTGGGAAGATTTTGCTCTCCCTCCCAATCCTCTCTACTTGGTAGAAATATCTTTGCATGAGGAGTGATGGACACTTCTCCACTGCGCATTTTCAGACACCTGAGTAGCCGCCCGTTCCAATTTCCAGATGCCCTTGGCAACTAAGTCGACAAATAGTCTTCAGGGCCTCGTTCTCTATGTGTAAGTGAAGAGGAGGCAAGTTCACCAGGACTTCAAGAGCCCCAGTGGGAGCAGTCCTCATGGCACTCAATATTCCCACACAAGTCATTCTTTGAACCTTGTCAATTTGAAGGCTCTGTTAGCGCTTTTTTGTACTACGCCACGATACAGCGGCGTACATTATCATGGGACGAGTCACCATAGTATATATCCAAAATAGTACTCTACGTGTCATCCCCCGTGTGTACCCAAAGACTTGTTTACAAGCCCAGAAGGCACATATGGCCTGTTTGGTTCGTGCCTTGATATAATCATTCCAGCTCATTCGTGAGTCAAGAATTACTCCCAAGTATTGAAGGGTACTTCTTGCCAAGTAATTGTGGGAAATCTCCCCATTTTTCTCTATTTTGTAAAGAGTACCCCCTCGGCCTTGTCCGGTCCATCGTTCCGCGATCCGGAGAGCCCGCATTATTGGTCCCTCCAAGTCCCAGATATCGCGACCAGGGCAACATCATACGCTTATGATAAATTAGATAGACGTAATCCAGGGAAGGGAAAACTAGAATTTATTACGGAAAGATGCTGTTCAGCAGTGGACATCTGGCAGTTTAATAATGATAATCATGATGATAACCTCATGACATATATACACAACGTTAGTTTAGAATTTACTAGTCTTCTTGTCGCATTTTACATTCGTGTCATTATTTAATTAACATTGCTACTACCAATATTAAAAAAGTTCATCAAATTTTTTATATTCTTTTTGAAAGATTTTTGCTAAGGCTATGCTTTTACTTACTCTTAACTGAAAGCAGTTCTATGGAAGAATTAAATTAATTATCGTTAGCAGACGAACATCATCCCTTTTAAAAATGACAGTAAATTAATTTTTGTTAAAAAAGAAAAGATAAAAGAAGAAAATTTATTTCCGCAAGGATTTTATTAACTTTTATCTTCATTATGTTTTGCATCCTTTTCCAATGCAAAAACTAGGATTAAAATTTCCGTGAAATACGATTTTTATTACTTTGGAAAAAAGTTAATACAAAAATGGACGATGTTCATTTATGTCCGTAATTTGAGGTGGATTCAGCGTGTGTGTCAATCAGTCTTTCTCACTACTGACCATGTTAGTCGAAGTAATATTTCTTTATAGTAATATAGTAACATATTTAAAAAATGCTGGTTAAAATAACAGAGGTACCCATTAAACCTCATGTAATTCCAAATTTTTCTATATTCCGTAGTCGTTGAAAGGTCAGTTATTTATCGAAGCACCCCTGTATATAGGAGTAATGGCGTCGCTTCTGGTACTCACGATATTCGATGTTTCTAGAAAACACCAGATGTACAAGACGGGTATATAAGCAGCCGGCAAGTCGTAGAAGACCAGTATGGGATATACGAGCGAAGTGCAAAGATCTAGCGATTAGTAGTAATAGCGCTGTAGTAGTGCTATTATTTTTGCCGTGTGTAAGCGTTATCGTCGCGATTCTGTATGAACAAACCGAACAGTTTCTGTTATTTATTTGGTGAAATGACACTAATAGCTCAACGAAAGACTTTCGGCCAAGTTGTAAGAAAAGTCTACGAGTTATATTTTTGGTACAAAGTTGGCGATCAAGACAAAATTTGAGCCCCCAAAATTTGCTGCTACACTTGCTCAACAACCTTAACCAGATGGGTACTGGGTACTCACAAGTCTATGAAATTAGGTGTTTAACTTTTCAAAAGTGGTGAAATACCCTATTGAAATTAAATAAATTTTGCTTTAATTTAATATTTTCTGCAACTCCTATGAAATACTAATGCTGAACATCAAATTTGCTCCCCTTGGTATAAAGCACTAAAAACTCATAAAATATAAACATTATTTTATGTTTATAAACCTTCAAAAGGTCACAGAATTGTAAAATACATGTTCAATCAAAATAAACTGCTGATATCCAGCCACAAACGTTGCTGTTGTACTGACATTTCCAACTAAAATCCGCTTAGAATTATTACATTTGATATTTACCGCTGAGAAATAGACGAAGTAGTAATTGCATTTATTTAAGGTATATGAATATTTATGATACGGACTATCTTTGTTATTTAAATTTTATGAAAATTTTAACCATAATTAGTTAAAAACCTATTTGTGTTCGGCATAAGTGTTTTTTAAAATACAGAGGAGGAGAGGGGGAGGGGAGGGGGTGAGAGGGACTAGAGGGAGAGTGTGAAGGGGAGGTTAGAGAGGAAAAAAGAGAGGGGGAGGGAGAAAGAGCACGTTTTAGTTTGTCTAGAAGCAACTCATGTAGAGGTAGGTGTTTTATTAACGGAGTATGAGTATCTTATTTTTTGATTTTATTTAATTATTTGTGCGCAACGTCAATAACAATCATGTTCCTGTACGGAATACATGTTGCATTAACGAATTTTTTACTTTAGTTAATTTTTTCCAAGAATTTTTTTCAACTACTTTTCGCAGTTTCAACTAAACTTTCAATTTTAGCGAGACGTCAACGCACCTCGCCATTATTTGGCATTTTTCGAACCCATTTTCGAAAATATGGACCTATCTACGCATTTTCTGGATTTATTGAAGTAATTTTATCCTTCAGGAATGTGGAAGTACGTTTCCGTCGGAATTTATTTATTTTATGAATTTTCGTTCAATTATTTACAAGTATTTGTGAAAAACCTAAATTTAACACAAATCAGGGGTTGCTGGTGAAGTCCCGTCACACCTCCCGTCTATGCTAAAAATCATAGGCACCTCACCTTTCCTCTCGCTTACCCCGATAGAAGGATAAAGAGTGAAGCTCAGAATTAATTAAGTTATTATCCGCTTTGAAGTACTGAATTCAGCGTATTTTCCGCTTTACTTCACTCTCCACAGTGACGTTCGGGTTTATTTTGTCAAGATCGGGATTTCATAACTTTATAGCCAACACTAGGATGACTATTAGTCGCAATGTCAAATCAGGTTATCTCCACTTCGTTACCTTCTGGTGATTATTTTTAAACCAGGACGCGTTTTTTCGGGATTACTAAACTCTTTAGGACTGGTAAGAAATCTTTTGCTATCTAGCTCTGCCGAGCATTACACTCGACTCGTAGCCCTTTATTCCCGATCGTACAGTCGCATCGGTTTAATGAAAGATCCTTACTAAACAAGATTTAGTCTCCGAATCCCGAATTATTTATCTTTCTCGTGAATGTAAGAATTTGTACGCGTCACGAAATTCGTCTTTCTCGATAGTAATTTTGGTAATGTAAGACACGTGCACGATCTTCATTGCCAGAAGAATTTATGTTGTCCAAGACAACTTACTTTGAGAACCACGATCTGCCTAAAAAATAGGGCAGTCTCGTGGACCCTGAGAGCTATGCTCGATCAGAAAAAGGACGAGTTGTCTCCAAGAGAGCAATCAGTAATGTCCGTAATGTCGCTCTCTTTTATACTAATGGTGACGTCGCGCTCTAAATTCGGGAAAGCACCCAACCAAAGTGCCGCCACCGCGCCGTTTAATGTCTGGTTGTGCCGCCTCGAAACACGAAGTTTTAGAGCTCTAACACTGTATACCGTATTATTTAGTTTATTTAATCTATTTATCTAAATAAAACGTATATTTACGACAAGGGATCGAAATGAAAACTGAAGTCATCAAGAGTCGTGTGCAAACAATATTAAAAAAATATAAGTACTACTTCTATAAATTTCATTTGGTGCAAAATATATGTCCAGGTGATACAGAGCGCCGATTAATGTGTTTCAATCGGTATATGGAATAACATAGAGCCAGAGATAATTTTGGAAGACTGGTAATCTGGTCCGATAATATTATTTTTAACTGACACAATATTTGGTCGGCGGAAAATCCTCATACCATTTACAAAAGGGCGCTTTGGATTTAGTATCGCATGTTTTATCATAGGAAACCAAATTAGGTAAGGAATTTATGACAGGGGCCTCACAGCAAAAAGCTATCTAGAAATTTTAGAAGGTGTAATACCTGAATTACTAGAGAATGTTCCCTTGGCTAAGTATAATGATATATATTTCCAGCAAGACAGTGCACCGAGTCACAACTCACAGATAGTGAAACTCTTTTTGGAAACTAATTTTCCTCAAAGATGGATTGTTACCAACTGGCCTGTTAATTGACCCCCCAAGATCGCTTCATCAATCTGTTTTGGATATTTTCTTATGGGGATTTTTACAAAACATGGTTTAGAGGGCTCGATACCATTCTATACAATAACTTCGCAATGCAACAATTTTACTTGCGAAGTAGTAAGTATCTGTTGTACTTCCATTGTCTTTATTTTTGTTGAATATCACGACGTTTCAGCTAGTAGTTATCTCTAGCCGTTTTCAAGTGAAACTAAATAAATTCCTAAGCTACATGACTTTTTATACTAAAAGTAAATGCAGTGGTGTGTGACTGAGATGGGTGCAGTCATGCCTGCTACGGCAAAATCCCATTTTTTTTATGCTGCATTTAGTTTTAGTTTACAATTATTAAGAAGTGGTTTCCACACTTCTCTTATATCTAAAGATGGTTTACTAAAACAACTCGGGTTCTGATGTATAACCACGGCTTCTTTGAATTTCCGTTTTCTCCAATGTTGTTTTCGGTGTAGTATTTTAGCTTCAGACCATTTTATGTGGTGTCCATGAGTCCAGGCATGATTGGCGGCACCAGATTTTTCTGTTTCTCCTCGAGAAGGGCATTTTTGGTGTTCTTTGATCCTTACGTCAAGAGGTTTCTTTGTTTCGCCAATGTAGGAACTGCCACATTCACATGGTATATGATAAACACAGTTCTTCATGTCTCTTTGAGTTGTTGGTTTGACCCTAATGAGCCGACTTCTCAGAGAGTTATTTGAATTGAAAACAACGTTGATTTTATATCGTTTTCCTGTCCTTCTAACTTTTTCTGAAATGCCTGTAACATAGGGGATGTTCATTACTGGTTTTCGTTCTTCATTCGTTGTCGATATTGTCCTATTTCTGCGTTGTTCAAGAAATTTATCCACTAGATATACTGGGTATCCGTTGGCTGTCAGATCATTTTTAATATAATCTATCTCTTTCATCAAGTTCTCGTTGGAGTTGCAGAGAGTTAAGGCTCTATCTACGAGATTTCTTATAATTCCTTGTTTGGTGTTATTGGAGTGATTAGATGAATAATTAAGGTATTGTCCTGTATGCGTGGCTTTTCTGTAAACCGAAGTTCGAATTTGTCTGCCATTTCTCTCAACCAAGACTTCTAAGAATGGTAATTTATTTTCTACTTCTTTCTCCATGGTGAGTTTAATAGTTGGGCAGATATTGTTGAGATGAAAACGGAAGTTTCGAAGTTCTTCGTCGTTTCCACTCCAAATAATAAACGTATTTGAGCCATAACTTTGGTTTCTTAGTTGTGGATTCAATTGCAAACATCTCGAACCATTCCATGAAAATATTTGCGACCACCGGTGAGAGTGAAGATCCCATCGGTAGTCCATCATCCTGGATGTAGAGTTTTTTCTTTTCTTGAAAATAGGAATTAGTCAAACAACTTTCCAACAAGTCCATAATGGCGTGCGGTGGTAAAGATGTTCTTTCTGCTAAGGTCTGGTCTTCTTCAAGTTTCTTTCTTATGATTTTTAGTGGAATGGAAGTCCAACAGATACTTACTACTTCGCAAGAAACATCATTGTCTATGACCTTCAAACAAACACTAGACGCAACAATTTTAGTTTTTCAGTCTTTGCAAAACAAATCTCTTCTTATATTATTTATTTATTTATCGACGGACAACAATGTCCATTTTTCAATAATTAATTACAGAGCTAGAGTGAAACAACAATGTGAAATCAATCATAGTATAACAAAAGGTTATTAACAAAAGAAAAAAAAGTGTACACCTGTCAATCAGTAACAGTAAAAACACAAAACATCAATCGACAAACAATTCCAAAAGCCTTCATTTAAAATGATTCAAGGACGTATCAAAGAAATTCAAGTTACCCAACCCATTAGCATATCCAGCCACCCTTGGTATAAAAGAATGGCTTGCATAAATTGTTCTGTGAAAAGGCCGGTGAAATATATGGAAGTACGAGTACTCCTGGGAGGGACTCACAGACCAACACTCGACAGCAGGCGCGGGCAATCGGTGATACTGTTTATAATTTTAAAGAGAAGTTGTAAGTCTCTATCTAACCTTTCTTCTATTAGCAGGGAGGGTGCAAATTTAACTCGGAGCAACAAGCAGTATAATCAAGATCAGCACCCCCGTTGAATTTCAAGTTAAGATATCTGAGAAACCTTTTCTATACCAGTTCGAGCCGGTACACATGTGATTCTTAGTGAGGGTTCCAAACACAAGAAGCCTACTCAGGATGTGTTCGAACCAACAAGTAATAGAGTATCTTAAGGGACTTCACAGTGGAAAACTCCTTAACATAACGTTTAATAAGACCTAACATCCTGAATGACTTACTAACAATGTCAGCAATGTGAGGAACGAATGAAAGAGTGGAATCAAAAAGGACTCTCAGGTCCCGCACAGAATCAAGGGAGACCAGCGGCCTACCATCAGAGTGATAGCGAAAGTCCAGTGGATAACGTAATCTACAAAACTTAATAAATTTACACTTAGAAATGTTCAAACTCATCCTATTCACTCCGCACCAGGAAACAAATCTATCAAGGTCACCCTTAAGCTCCAAGCAGTCACTGGAACTGTCGATAACCTTATACACCTTCATGTCATCTGCAAAGAGCAAGAACTTGCTTGACTTAAAGCAGACGAATACATCATTAATGAATAAGTTGAACGATAATGGGCCGATGTGGGATCCTTGAAAGACCCCTGAAGACACTAATATCTCAGAAGCGACAAAATCATTCACTCACACTACCTGACGACTCAGATAGATCTCAATCCAACCAAACAGTGGACCAGAGACATCCAGCCCCCGAAGCTTATCCAGCAGAATCTCATTTTTATTACCTTGCATATTAACGAAGATATTAGGAGAACTTGTAAATGGACTTTTCAATTTCGCCCTGTATCTTAGAAACAGAGAGGGCTAAGAAAACTTCATTGTTGTATCTTTTGTTTAACAAAATGTAGCACGGCACATGTAAATCGCAAGCCTCCATGTACCCCTTCAAAAAAATAATAGGTAAATGTACAATAATTAAGTCAATTACAATATAAAATTGTTGTTAATTTATGTTTAATTTTTAGTATATTTTTTGAAATGGGTTTAATTTTCTTGAAAAAAAAAAATTTCATTCATTTGTTTCAATTAGTCTTTAAAATGCGTAGACCTAATAATAACGTTACACAAATGCGCCAAAGACGTTCAAAAAGGGGAAGAAATTCCGTCAAGATGAGATGAAAAAGGCGATGCTTCAAAAAGAGATACGGAAACGCGTAATTTTTTGAAGTGAGTTTAATTAAAAAAAATTCTAAATTATACCATTTATTAAAAGCTTCTATTCGCTGGTAAAAACACCCCTACTGCAGCGTACAAGCAGGCAAATAATAATTACAATTAACAAACCAATTTAAAGTATATGAATATTCCATAACACAACCGCCTTAGTTATTTAAATTTCATGGAAATGTAAACCAGACTTATTCGAAATTTATTGCTCCTACTATGTTGTATAAAAGTTCAGTAATAACGAGAAAGGGAACATTTGTGATAATTTTATGGTGCTATATTTTACGTTTTATTTGATCACACAAAACAGATATTGTAAGTGTAACTTTTGTTCTATTTCCCAAAATTTTTAGGATCAAATCAATGTACTTGTGAGAAAATTTCGCTCTTAAAAAAAAAACAAAAAAAATTAAGTAAAGACGTAAACTCAAACGGTCATTATAATACCAATGTGAGTCTAATAGGCTTCTCAGCCTATCTGAAGAGTTCTACAAGAACGAAACACTGAATATGTGCGAGAGGTATTTTCACAGCTCGAAGAAGAAGCAGGTAATATGGGTCTCCGAGTAAATGAAGAAAAAACTAAATACATGGTAGTAACCAAGAATCCAAGACCTCGAATCGGGCAGAATATGTCACTGAATGACCACAACTTCGAAGTTGTTAAGGAATTCAAGTACCTAGGAGCGGTAATCACAGACGACAATCGAGTTGAAAAAGACGTCTCAGCGAGAATAGCGGCAGCAAATAGGGCGTTATACTCCCTCACAACATTATTGAGATCTAAACTGTTAAAAAGACAATCCAAACTAACTCTGTACAGGTCAATTATTCGCCCGGTAGTTACTTATGGCAGTGAAACTTGGACCCTCAATCAACGGGAAATAAATAAATTACTCATATTTGAACGAAAGGTTCTTAGAATGATATTTGGTCCCCAAAGAGACGAAACAACAGGAAATTGGAGAAGACGCTACAATGCTGAATTGGCGACACTGTATGGCAGTGAAAACATAGTCCGTTATATAAAAGCCAGTAGAATAAGATGGGCAGGCCATGTGGTAAGATCGGGGACCTTAGATTATTGAAAACAATATTCTTTGAGAGACCAGATGGTAGAAGATCAATAGGCCGTCCCAGGAAAAGATGGAAGGATGCCGTCGAAGCTGATTTGTATAGGATTGGAGTCCAGCAGTGGGAAATGGAAGCACAAGACTGTAGGAGATGGAGGGCGATAGTGGATACGGCTAAGACTCACCCAGAGTTGTAAGACCAGGAAAGAAGAAAAAACACTGAATATTGCCCTGGTAAAAACTAAAACACCTTGTGGCCTCAGGCCAATACGCAATACCCAAACTTGCTTTAGCGTGCAAGTCGTTAGTGTTACCTAAAAGTATTAAAGTTCGAGTTTATCTCTTCCACGACACACAGTGACGTTTGCTGCCTTATGACACGGTTTCTACCGTGTGCCTGGCGTGACAAGCACTGTGTACAGCTGCTGAAAACTAGACTTATAGTTAGCTAGACTCAAGGCTTAAAAATCATTTACGATAATACCAATAATTTAAAGTAAAACAGGTCTATATTACTAATTTTACCCGTTACATAGACATACGATATGCAAGATATAGAGTTGATAATATCAAGAGTTATCGGCGCTGTGCCCTCTTAAGATCTATTGTGACCCTCCTTATGTTTAAAGAAACTTGCTGAACTTGGTTTTGTTAATGAACCTCCAAAGATCAAGTTTTATTGGGTGTAGTAGCTATCTGCTTTCGTTGTAGTTGTGCCTATTACTTCAAAGCCTTCGAACATATCCCCGTAGAATAAACATAACATCAGAACTAGGGCTCGGTTTTTTGAACGCGGAATAACATAATAATATTTTTATTTATATTTGAAAAATTGTTGATAAACAGTAGATATTTCATTTCTTGGAACATACGTACCGATTTTATGCTATCCTTTTCTAACTGCACTATTTAAACGAGTATCATATGATAATCGGTAAGTCAATTCTAGAATACATAAAAGTATGAATTTACGGTTATCAAAATTACCATTATTGTTGTTTTCAATTAGTAACCTCTTCGTTATTTTGAATTTTTTAACTCCTAGGTCATCTAACTCCTTTTCAAGTACCCTAACAACTTAGAAGTTGGGAGTAAATGAATGAAGTTGTAAGAGGAGATTGTGAGTTTGTTATCAATAATTGTACTATTTTTTATTTCCCCTACATAGTACTGAATACCTGTAATTTGAGCCTAAAATACTGCGGAAAGTCAACCTATAAGTGTCGACATCTTCAGTCTCCATTCGGGATCGAATATCTCTTACACCCTATGCAGTGTTGGAACCATCTGTATGCCATTCTATTTCTGATCTTATTGGTGAACCTTTCCCTCATTGGTTCGGCTCAATATAGGCGTTGTTAATTTATTTTTGAAGATGTATCTCTAAATTGTCAATACACGCGCCGTAAATATACTCCTTTACGATATTGTTAGAAAACGTATTTTTGTTTTCAATATGACAGTTTCATTGACATCACTTAGTAATCTATCTCTCTTTTTTAAAATATAAAATGAAGTAGTATATATGTCTTTACTACAGATATACAAAATTATGGAAATTAATGATTCATCCTCTAATGGAATAAGAGTTATAGCGTGTACTTTATAAGCAGTCTATCTCGATCATATAAAATGTGTACTTTGACTGTAATATATAAAAATTATTATTTTGGCCACAGAGGAATATTGCTCAAAGCTAAAAGTAGTCTTTCATACGTTATACCTCATTTTATGTTGTCTTGATAAATATTATATTGGTTGTAAATCTTAGGAATTAAAAATATCTTATATTGTTTCTAAATATAGATTAGCGTATTTATTATATGCAACCAATCCTACGTAAAGCTATGACTCTGTATTATTGTTATATGAATATATTAAGTTACACAGTAAGAAATATTATTGATATATTAGGAATATATAAAATTTAAAATTTTTGTAAAACAATTCAATTAAAATAAGCTTAAGTACAACACTGGAAACCGTATTTCCCTTTAAAGCTGTTGTGAAACAACTTTAGCACTAACCGCTTTCCAAGTCCGTTCCTCGAGTATTTCTCAACTGGAATTCAGGGCAAACTATAAGACAGCAAAACAATAAGATAGGTACTGCGAAAGATAAAACTTATTTGACGTGTTTACGACACTTTTATTTGGGGTGTCTTTTCCCTTTGTGTCTAAAGTTTTGTCGTTAAGAAGTTTTGATGCAATGTAGAGTCAATAAAATCTACCACAGGTTCGGTTAAAACTAAAAAAGGGTGAGCTTGATGATTAGTGAGTCGTCACCTCTGTTTTTAAAGGAGCAACTTTCAAATTTAAATATATATATATATATATATATATATATATATATATATATATATATATATATATATATATATATATATATAGAATGGTTGACCAGAAAAGAAAACACTTTTTGTTAGTCTAGCTTTCGAGAAATTTATATATATATATATATATATATATATATATATATATATATATATATATATATATATATATATATATATATATATATATATATATATATAGAATGGTTGACCAGAAAAGAAAACACTTTTTGTTAGTCTAGCTTTCGAGAAATTTATATATATATATATATATATATATATATATATATATATATATATATATATATATATATATATATATATATTCATTTTGGTAGATTTTTTATTTTGTAAAAATAGAATTAAGGATAGGTTATTTTCTCTATCGTAGAAGTCTTAATGAAGGGAATAAAATGTCTCGAAAGCTAGACTAACAAAAAAGAGTTTTCCACCAACTATATATATATATATATATATATATATATATTAATTTTCTTGGGTTTAGGTTCTATATTTAATAAATACATAAAACTATTGACGTTTCGCCCTTTATTCAAGGCATTCTCAAAATTCTTGCCTCCTAAAAATATATAATTATGTGATGTATTTTAATATATATATATATATATATATATATATATATATATATATATATATATATATATATATATATTCCAAACTAGGGTTACTTCAGGTTAGTTTAAATTTATAGGCCTTAGTAAGGAGAAAAACCCTTTTTTGATTTTGTCACACTTTCGAGAATATATTCATCTCTTCTTCAGGACATCTCTAGTATTATTAATTAAACAGTTAGAGTATAAACCTAACCTATAATTATTAAGGAACTCACCAATGTTGTTTTAACATGAAACAAGTAAATGTTTGAAAAACAGGGAAAAAAACAACATTAGCACTATTTAACTATGTTTAGAGGCATATTTTGGTAGGATTGTAAAAATTCGTTGAAATTCTAGAAAATTCGAATACAGCCAAACATCCTACTTGCTCATTCCACCATTTTGTATTCACACTTGTCATGTATCAACCGAGAAGTGTCGTGGGTGGTGTAAGTAGTGGAGGAAAATACGGATCCGTAAACATTGGTGCAGTCATCTACTTATTGCTTTCTGTACCTGCGGGTAGAATTGAGATAGCTCTTGAACTCTTTACCTCTTTTAATCCTCATATTCAATTCACAGTTGAGGAAGAAACTAACAATAGTATCCCATTTTTAGATATGTTAGTTATACGTACGAATGAAAACACTCTAAAACCTAAATGGTATAGAAACCTATACTGTTCTAATGGATTCATCAGTTCATACCATCCTATGAGATCGAAAATCAATCTCATCTTAGGCATGAAAAATAGAGCTGTCAAACTGACACACCCGAATTTTAGAGCAGAGGCATTGCGCCAACTTAACGATATACTATTCGAGAATTTTTACCCTGACAACATTATTAAAACAATTCTTTATAATACTAGATACAATATTCCTGAAAACATCTTTGAAATACCTTCTCAACCATTTGTGTTACATACTCAATATTTAAGCCCAGTTAACACTCTTTCAAATGTAATAGTACAAATTCAGTTTTTCCACATACTACCGCATATAGAAAATCAAATTGATGAATATTTTAAAAAATACAGATATTAAAATAGCTAGAAAACAATTACTTACTCTCTCTAAAATTTATTCTAAAACCGAAACGCCATTACAACTGGATGAGACGTCCTGCATAGTTTATAAGGTTCCTTGTTCCAACTGTCAATTAGTTTATATAGATCAGACTTTCAAAAGCCTCGAAGGAAGACTCACTTCCCACCGTAGTGATATTATTAGAGGTGTGCCCTCTTGTGCTCTGGCTGAGCATGTTTTTCATTAAGATCACAATATTAACTGGGATGGCACTGAGGTTCTGGAAAGAGTTCCTGCTTATCGCAAAAGACTCTTCCTTCAAATGATGCACATGAATCAAAATAGTAACACCATAAATAAAAAAAGTGACACAGAGGGTCTGAGTGTAATTTTTAAAGTTGGAAAAAGAAAGGTATTTCAGCCTCCTAGACAGTCCATACCCAGATAAATAGTTTTTTCCATTAAATTCTCTTATATTATGCAAAAAATTTCAAACAAGTAATTACTTCACTTTATATTCTATTTTTGCTAAATCTCATACCTGACTACGCCACTGTTTACTGATCCGTATTTTGCCTCACTATTTATACCACCCAAGACACTTATCGGTTGACACATGACAGGTGTCACTACAAAAACTACAAAATGGTGGAATGGTCAAGTAGGATGTTTGGCTGTTTTCGAATTTTTCAAACGTGTACTTGTTTCATATTCAAACTACATTGGTGAGTTACTTAATAATTATAAGTTAGGTTAATAATCTAACTGTTTAATTAATAATTGTCGAGATATCCTGAAGAAGAAATAAATAAGTTCCCGAAAATTTGACAGAATTAAAAAAGGGTTTTTCTCCTCACCAAAACTTACAAATTTAAACAGACTGCATCCGCAATAACCCTAGTTTGGAATATTGTTGCTTGGCTAGTCAGTCACGAGCCTTTATATATACATATAT
The DNA here is from genome assembly GCA_034092305.1 of Diaprepes abbreviatus. Taxonomy (NCBI): domain Eukaryota; kingdom Metazoa; phylum Arthropoda; class Insecta; order Coleoptera; family Curculionidae; genus Diaprepes; species Diaprepes abbreviatus. The sequence continues at coordinate 11,312,148 of JASJET010000129.1, forward strand.
ATATATATATATATATATATATATATATATATATATATATATATATATATATATTACCGTTCAAAAGTTTGGAAACACCCTATTTTTAGTCGCCATAAGAAATACTCCAATAAATCTATAAAAAAAACACGTTGTTATTGAAGTTTACTATTTTTACGACCGTGCTTATAAGAATAATGAACAAAATTACTAATTTCTTATCGATTGTCCCTTATTTTGAAAAAAGACCGACACACGACAGCTATACTGCCAGTTGTTGATTTCTTAGAATTGGCGGCTTTAGTTACTCTTCTTGTATGGAAGAGAGTCTACTCTTTTAAATATTAGTATATAATTAACGGCCTGAAACCTAGCGGTTCTCGCAAAAAAAAAACATTACAAAAATATTAAATAGTCGATGGAAAATAAATAAATTGAAATAAATAAATATAATATTAAATAAGATCGTTAAAAATCAGTTTTTTAAGTTAAAAAACCCCTATAATTATCAAAAAAATATGACAACGTGGCGAGAATTTTTAATACTCATAGCAACATTAGTCAAAAATGGAATTTTTTAACGAGTTTACTCATTCATGATAATTGGCTCTACATAACAAGAAAATTGGCCTAAAACTTTTTTTTACACAATTCCACTTGAACAAATAAAATTTTTTTAACATTTGATCGATAACGCGCTGACAATAGTCATTAATTTCTACATAATAAATAACTAAAAATATAGTTAAAAGTTAAATGCCCTGAAATCCAATATTTTACCGGAACACAGGAAAATTTATTTAGAACTGCCATTAGTATTTACGTCAAAATTCCAAAATATTTTCTGTATAATCTTAGTTTACAATGGACTTCTCAAAAAATATTTTATCTTAGAAATAAAAAAATTTTACACTTTTTCCAAAACACAACTGGTTTTTGACCAAAAAAAAAAAGAAGATTTTTCAAGAAAAATAACAGGGCACTCTTAAACTAATCTTCAGTTTAGAAACTTTTTAACACCTATTCGGGCCTAAAAAATTGTGTAATTACAAAGTAAAAATTTTCTCACCAGGATACCGACTTATATACATATTAATATGTATATCATACACTTAGTAATTGTGTAGAATCAAATTTAAAAGCAGCTGCTTATCATACCATTATAAATTAAGAACATAAAATTCAATTTGTATATGTATTAAAAAACATAATTTATTGAAACAATAATGGAGATACCTATTTATACAGAGATGAGCAATGTCAATTTAAATTTTATGTGTATAAAAATAGCTAAAAATAAATTAACCTACAAATTTTTATAAAACTTTCAGAAACAATAATATAATAAGACTTCCAACGGGGAAATATACGCAACCTCTATAATCGCGCTATATCTATATACAATAATGCCGATTCATTGGAAAAAGTAGTAGCAAATATTAAATCCTATTTACAACAGAATGGTTATCCTTTGAAACTAATTGACTAATCGACGATGTTATTTAGAACAACGAACACTGGAGAGCAAGAAACACATTCCTTCTTCACAATTCCGTACATTAAGAGAACTTCGGAGAAAATAAGACGAATTGCCAGTAGTTATAATATAAAAACAGCCTTTAAATCATGAAATACACTTAGAGCTCATTTAACAAAAACAAAACCAAAAACTACCGATAACAAAGAATGCGTTTACAAAGTTCCATGTGAGTGTGGTGAAATGTATATTGGAGAAACCAAACGACCACTAGAAGTTAGAATTAAGGAACATGAAAATCATACACAAAAAGGGGAAACGTCGAGATCAGGTATTGCAGAACACGCCTGGGTTAAACAACACCACGTAAAATGGTCTAAGGCTGCGGCAATATATATGGAACCTAACATGAAAAAAAGAAAATTTATAGAAGCAGCTTACATTAAAAACAATAATGGAATCTTCAGTAAACCGAGTGTCGAGATACCTCATCTTTGGCAACCACTACTTTGTAACATCAAATCATTGAGATGTGTACAGTGAAGCGAAACTTTGTGCTTCAGTGGGCACATTCCCTATATAAGCTCGTAGTCTTAAGACAAAACACTCAGTTTATACTTGATAATGATTAGAGATATAACCTAATCGAAACATCGTAAAAATAAATAAAAATAAATACAATGCAAGTCCGACAACCACATTTTAGTCAATCTTCAACATTGTCTACAACCTTCAAAGAAACATAAGACTTCCAATCGTGATTATAGTATTATATCATAAATATATATATATTATATATATATATATATATATATATATATATATATATATATATATATATATATAGTATTAGCAGTTGTACATTCATCAGTAATAGGCTGCCAATTTCATTAAAAATAATGTGTCTTTAACTTGAAAGTAGGTACGATAATGTTTTTTAGTTAAAAATTTAATCTGGCAAATTTAGAACGACTCAAAACTGGCTAATCACAAATAAGAAACTGCTAGTTAGCAATTAAATACGAAAACAACAACCGGTTGCCAGGCTCTCAAAAAATCAATTTTTAAAAGGAATATCTTTGGAGCCCAATGAACCGTTTTCACGTGTCCGGAATTCATACTCGTTTGTGCTTCTTGTACCCTTTTCAGTTTGATTTCCATTTTATAGAGGGGTGGCAACTTTCCAGAAATTAGGCAGCTAAAAGGGCAATAAGTCGGTAATTCAATTGCTATTATTTAAATGAACACGGATATTTCTGTGTGCAAAGAGTAAATGTTAAAACCATTTCGAGAAATCAGTGTTTTAATGTAAAGGCTTGTGTGACATTCTTACACTTATTGTTTTACATCCGTAATTGTTTGATTTTTTGCAAGTTCTGGTACTTACCTTAATATTTTATAATTATAATCTTTCAGCCACAAAAGTAGGCAGATTTTATTAAACGAAATTCTTTTCAACTTTTTAACTTTAGTGTAGTTCAGGTACTCTTGAGAAAACCATAAAAAGGCGAAACATATCCAAACCAATACGCTAATCAAAACTTGGAACATTAAAAAGAAAAAACTGCGGTTTTAATCATTTTTTCAAAAATGTTTCATAAAGAACCCACTGTAGATTTTGTTAAATATACTAAATTATATGGTTAAATTAACACAGTTTTGGTACTAATTTAACACTGTTCAACACTGGATATAAGAGACATTTTTATTTAGGCATTTTATCTATTAGGTATAAAATTTATGGCAAGTACACATGTCAATAAAATTTTTATAAAAAAATTGAGCCGACTTCTAAAAGTGCGCTAAAAAGTAAACAATAACTATAAATTTTTATACGAAATTGAAATTTTTGAAGTCGGCGCCAAACTAATACCTGATAAAATGTGATTCGCATAAACAGATTAAAAATACTTTATTTGTAATTGCTTTCTTACCATAATTTGTATATATTAGTAGTTATTTATTTCATTTAGAAATAATTTGGGGCCGACTTCAAAAAGTTCAACTTCATATAAAAATTTATAGTTATTTTTCACTTTTTAGCGCACTTTTAGTCGGTTCAATTTTTTCATAAAAATTTTATTCTTCTATTTTTAGTTTTAGAAATCATTATGATATCCATAAATTATTTGAACTAAGTACTAATTGAAATTAGTGTACCTCGCAATGACTCCAAGGTGGCAAAAAAGTACCCATTTTATCCAAAGTTGTAAATCACCCTAAAATGAACCACTAAAAATTTTTTGGTTCGTAGAGTTTTCCAAATACTACTAGCGCAATTGTGTCAAACAAATATTTAACCTGTCATAGTAAATCCACTATCTTAAATTTCAAATTAATTTTAGATCAGTAATATAGGCCCCAAAATCTTCCAATATCGATGTTTAAAGAACCTGACATGTAAATTTCTTAGCTCGATATATTTTATACTACATATTGAGTTTGTATACGCCTCAAGAACCCCACAATATCAATTTTCAATATTTAAAAAACCTGAGATATAAATTTCTTAGCTGGATATATTTTATTTATATTGTATATTAAGTTTGTATACGCCTCAAGTATCCCACAATATCAATTTTAGACAACATCGGAATATGTAAAATTTTCTGTCCATTATATTGTATCTTATCAACCTGATAGTTGTAGAAAATTAACTTCATATTCGTAATACACGACCCCGAACACCCTCTGATACCAAATCTGAAAAAATGCGAATAAGGTAAAATTTTCGACCCACCATATTGCATCTGCTATATTGAATTTCAAAAAAAAACTATTTCAAGTCTTAATCTAATCTAAATCTAAACTCTTCAAAGCGCCCTAGTACCAATTTTGGATGAAATCCGGAAATTTAAAATTTCTAGACTTATATTCGCTATTTACATCCTCAAAAACGATTCAGTCCCACCTTTGAACAAAATCGAAAAATGTAAAATTTTTAGTCCACTACATTGGATTCGCCATATTGAATCCTGAAAAAATACTTTTAAATTTATAATTTACACCCTCAAGAACCCCCTATATCAGTTTGGGAGAAAATCGAAGAATGTAAAATTTTTAGGACACCATATTGAATCTGCCAGATTAAGTTTTTCAAAAAATATTTTAAATTTATAATTAACACTAACAAAAATACCCCAATACTGATTTTAAACAAAATTGGGAGATGTAGAATCTTTAATCCGCCATCTTGAATTTTTTTAAAATAATTTCAGATTCGTTATGTGCGACTTCGAAAACTCCCCCGTACCAATTTTAAAGAAAATGGGACAAAATTGATTTTTTAGTCCGTCATATTGGATCTGCCATATTGGATCCGCCATATTGAATTTTTAAAAATATTTTGCATCCATTATGTGCGACCCCGAAAACTCCCTCACATCAATTTTGTAGAAAATCAGACAAAATAATTTTTTTTGGCCGCCATATTGGATCCGCCATGCTGAATTTTTTAAAAATAATTTCAGATTCGTTGTGTACGACCCCAAAAATTCCCCCATACCAATTTTGGAGAAAATCGGACAAAATTAATTTTTTGGCCACCATATTGTCAGCGCCATCTTGGATATTACTGCACCAATTTCGTCCAAAAAAATATGGGACCACCGCATCAACTTCTTGAACATAACGTAAAAAAGTCATTCGGTGCCGCCGTTCCGGAGTAATCGGTGTACACACATAACCAAAAAAACATACATACTCGACGAATTGAGAACCTCCTTCTTTTAGAAGTCGGTTAAAAAGGGATATATTTCTCTTCACACAACCTGGCTTATTCATTTTAAGATGATGATTAGAATTTCACTAATGTTTGGTCTAAACTCCTCCTAATCAGGGAATGTGAAATTTGAAAGACTCTTAACGTAGATTTACACTGCAGCAATTTTCAAGATGCCAACGAAAAAAATTGGAGCTGGTTCGGAATGTATATAAATTTTCCGTTACAAAACCAACCGCCATAAAATTTTGCACTGGAATTTAATGAAACGATATTTTATCTTGTAATTTTCTTTAAGAGCCTTTTCGAAAAGGTACAATCGTTCTAATTTCATGCTGTTTAACGAGGACTAAAAAGTTGTTGGGAGTCATTTTACACGTTAATATTTTACTATTCTTTATAAACAGTATATCACTAAATTCTGCATGGGCTGAAGTACAAAGACATCTTCTATAGCAACAGAAAAAATAGGCGTTCGATGCTTACAGAATAAATAATAAATATTTGTGTAAGAATTATTCATGAGAGCTGGGAACAGCAAAATCTAGTTGATGAAGTAAGAGTTTCTCAATGTGAAAAGTGTAAAAACTTATGACATAAAAAGTTCGTTATTATTGTAAATTATTAATTGTATAAAAAATGAAATACACAAAGTATGGAGGTATCTTTTCTCTATAAAAGTATTCTCAAATTATTATTTATCAAGATCATGACTCAAACGAAAAAAAAAATGATTCCTGTTGACTTATAATAGTTCAACTTTTACAGAATTAATGCATATGCCTTTTTTGTATATGTCCTCGCTGTCCTCTGTTGTCGCACAAAAAAAATTATAAATGTATCTACCTTATTAGAACTGAATACTTCATGTATTATAAATAAATTTTAAAGCAGAATGGTTTCTTAAAAGATGAAAAGAGGGTGGGTTGTTTACTATAAATATTAGTGTATCGGTAAATTTCGTAAGGGTAGAAATGTGAGATTTAACATGGAAATCCTTTGCTAAAAATAAATAATTGGGGAACATCGCTATAGGCTATATCTTCTTAACATAAAGCAGAACTTAAAAGGAAGACGATTTTTTCGAGGTTTATGTACACAGACAAAATCGCGGGTAATAGAGGACTCAAAAATGTTAACTTTATTTTGGTCTAATTTTAAAATTCTGTGAGCCGTGTGGGTTGTTTGGGGTAACATAACCGAAGCTACGATTAATATACGGGTGAGCCTCCGGGAAATTTATCGGTCAATTGTGAGAAAACTATAATTAATAATCACAAATTTTATAGTATACTAACGTGCATGGGAGACAGCTGACTAAAATATTTTCAAGATGCCGGTACTTCCGGTTATACCGGAAGTAGATGACAATTTTCCTTTTTTAAACAGAACACCCTATATATTATTGCATTTTTGATTTTTGCTTAAAATTCCAGACATATTTCATATAAAATGTTCTATACTTAAGTCTCACCGTTTTGGACATATTTAAATTTTTATGTCAAAAAGGACGTTTGAGGACCAAAACTTAACTATAAATTTTTGCTATAAAAAAAGTTATTATTATTCAATTTGGGTTAGTTTTCTTTTAAACGAAGATTAAGTTTAATAGTCTTTTATGATATTTTGTAAATTGTTAGTAGAGAGGGGTCAAAAGAGAAGAATAAAAATTATATTTAAAAAAAATCGTCAAAAGTCAATTTTTTCAAATAAAAAAGCACCTATTTTTATAATTTTATCATATTCAGCATTAAAAATAAGGGTAACTTTATATAAGGTTGTCTATTCCAAAAATTTGGAAATTCAACATTTTTCTATTGTAAAAATACTAATACGGCTTTTCAGTTTTGTTATTAGTTGGCCATGACGGCGAGACGTGACGAAAATAAAACAATCGAACCCTAAATGACTATTATGTGGACGCGCCCAATCATGTTGGTAAAATAGATTTCTATGATCAGCCAGCGGCAAGTTATCTAAATAGTTTACTTCCAAATTTCTCAAGATGTCGCAGTAGCGCTCACCTATAAGTTAAAAAATGTATTTTATATCTAGAGGTCTTCAAAAATGGCTAACTTGCCATTCAGATTATCTTGGTAGAATACTAGAGCGACGACGCCGTCATTTCTTATAACACAATACACGTTAAACTGCCAAGACTCTTGAAAATTTAATTCTCTAAATGGATGTACGTTTTAGTCGCTCCACTAGTGGGAATTGCGTCGATTAAACAATCCATTTTTTGTGAATTTGGCTTCGTTCGACCAAATAATAATATCCAAAAAATCAGCATTTTTTTGTGACCGAAGTAAAATAAATTGACAGAACTCTACTCTTCATGGAAAATCGGTGCATTTTTAATGTTATATAGGGTGTTTTTATAGAGGTATAGAACTTTTAAATGGAATAAAACAAAGATGAATTTTTTAAATTGACATGCAATTTACTTTATTCGAAAGATAACCTTCTGGCATTATAATTTAAATATGACTTCTGGCATATGACCGCCACGGCTGGCTCGGACGTAGTCTAATCTGGAGGTCCAATTTTCGATGACTTTTTGTGGCCGTATATCGGCAATAACGCGGCGAATGTTATCCTCCCAGTGATCAATCGTTTCGGGCTTATCGGCGTAGACTAGCGACTTCACATATCCCCACAGAAAATAGTCTAGCGGCGTTAAGTCGCACGATCTTGGAGGCCAATTCACGGGTCTGAAACGTGAAACTATGCGGTTACTAAACGTTTCCTTCAATAAATCAATTGTGGCACGAGCTGTGTGACATGTTGCGCCGTCTTGTTGAAACCACAGCTCCTGCACATCATGGTTGTTCAATTGATGAACGAAAAAGTCAGTAATCATGGCTCTATAGCGGTCACCATTGACTGTAACGTTCTGACCAGCATCGTTTTTAAAGAAGTACGGACCAATGATTCCACCAGCCCATAAAGCACACCAAACAGTCAGTTTTTCTGGATGTAACGGTGTCTCAACATCCACTTGAGGATTATCATCACTCCAAATACGGCAGTTTTGTTTATTGACGTATCCATTCAAACAAAAGTGAGCTTCATCGCTAAACAAAATTCGCTTATGAAAATCGGGATCAACGGCAATCTTGTTTTGGGCCCATTCACCGAATCTATGCCTTGCTAGGTGATCGTGTGGCTTCAATTCTTGCACGAGTTGGATTTTGTAAGCACGCAAACCAAGATCTTTTCGCAAAATCTTCCATAAAGTGAATGGACACATATCCAATTCCTGTGCACGATGGCGGATAGACTGATTCGGGTTTTCCTCTACGCTACGCTCTACAGCAGCAATGACTTCTTCTGTACGCACTGTACGACGTCTCTGTGGATGCGTATTATCATTTAGAGTAACCGTGGTGCGAAAACGTTCCATAGTTAATCGAATTAATTGCTCTGATGGACGATTATGTTGACCGTAAAATGGACGTAGTGCGCAATACGTATTTCGAACAGAACCATGATTTTCAAAATAAATTTGCACAATTTGGAAGCGTTGTTCAGACGTCAGTCTATTCATGTTGAAATGCCAAACCAAACTAAACATAAATTACTTGACACCTGACAAAATGGCCGCCAGTTAAAAAAGTGTTGCCAACTTAAAGTTCTATACCTCTATAAAAAACACCCTTTACTATGGAATATACATAGGTATGAAAGTTATGTTTCCAGAGAATCCGTAAAACTGATGTTTGAGATAGTCCAGACTCTTATGCTACTTGTCTTGTAGATATTGTCGGATATGCGGCGAAATATTCTAAAATCGTAGTTTCAATATTTTCATTATTAACAACTGGTTTATTTCTTTTTCTTTTTGCTTTTATGGATCCAAAGTTCTTGAAGTTTTCTATAATCCTTTTAACAGTTGGTGGTGTTGGTTTTTGTTTCTGCGGATATCGGATCGCGAATATATCACATGTTCTTGAAATAATTCATTCACATTCTCCATAAATAATAAATAAGTTTAAATAATCGAATGAATGTCAAGTGGCAAGAAATAGTGACAATTCTGTAGGGTTCGATTGTTTTTTTTTTCGCCACGCCTTGCCGTCATGACCAACTAATAACAAAATTTAAAAGCCGTACAGCATTTTTACAGTAGAAACATGTCGAATTGCCAATATTTTGAAAACTACAGATTTTTGGAATAGGCAACCTTATACAAAGTTACCCTTATTTTTAATGCTTAATATGATAAAATTTAAAAAATGGCCTTTGACGATGTTTTAAATATAAATAATTGTCTAAAAATATTTGCTGTTTTGCTTTAATAAACGATATTAAATTCCTAATAAAACAATAAATTTGTTATAATATTTACTTTATGGAGTTTCAAGTAGATAAACTTGGAGAATCATTCAAAATTCTAATTTAATTACTTGTTGATCCTCTTATGATAAAATTAATAAAAACAGTTAACAGATGCGACTACGAATTTAATTAGAATATAATTTTGGCAGCTTCGCAAGTTAAATTATTGACTTGGTCTTTGCCCTTATAAGCCTTTCAAACTCCGATAAAATAGTCTACAAAGCGTCACCTTGGGGCCATTAAGATTCGAGTTAAGAGGGTTAATTCTTGGATGCACTTAAAAGATAAAACTAAGGAAAGTGCTCATTATTCAACACAATGGGGATAATATTTGAAATTAGGGCGAAATTCTCCCTGCAAATAATTTCAGGAAAAACTAATTTAGTTTTTCAAGTATTTAAAAAGTAATATTAATTTGAAATCATTTTTTAAGTGTGCTTAAAATATATCTGCAAGATTTTTAAAAAACTAGAGGAGAGAAGTTGATATTCTCACTGTGTCCTCTAAAGTTCCGTGATCTTGAACTTTTAAAAGGAGAAAATCTGGCAAAAGGAGAAAAGTAACAATTCATTTAAGGCCCGTTCGGGTATTTTCTAACATTGTAATAATAAATATTTAAAATAATTATGGCTAATAAATAATGGTAATTCAAATAACTTTTAAGAGTTTTTCTATACAGAGTGATCCTCCGGGAACTTTAACGGTCGATTGTGGAAAAACTATTATTAGGAAGAATCTGAAAATTTGACGTATACTAAGGTGCAAGGGGGACAGTCGGCTAAAATATTTTCAAGATGGCAGCAGTTCTGGTTATAGTGGAAGTGGATATCAACTTGCTTATTTTAAATAGAATACCCTATATATTATTGCTATTTGATTTCTATGTAAAATTCTAGTAATATTTTATGTTTAATGTTCTATACTTCAGTCTCACCGTTATGGGCATATTTAAATTTTTATGTAAAAAATGACGTTTGCAGACCAAAACTTAACAATAAATTTTTCTTATAAAAAAGTATTTATTATTTAATTTGGATTAGTTTTTTGTAGACAAAGATCGATTTTTATTAGACAGAGTGGTCAAAAAGGAAGAATAAAAATTATATTTAAAAAATCAACAAAAGTCAATTTTTTCAAATAGAAAGCACCTATTTTTATAATTTTATCATATAAAGCATTAAAAATAAGGGTAACTTTGTATAAGGTTCACTATTTCAAAAATATGTAGTTTTCAAAATACTAGAAATTTAACATTTTTCTATTGTAAAAATACTATACGGCTTTTAAGTTTTATTAGTTGGCCATGACGGCAAGGCGTGGCGAAAATAAAACAATCAAACCCTGTAGAATTGTCACTGTTTCTTGCCATTTGACATTCATTAATAATAATTATGCGGGGCAATTAAATTACACACACGAAGATTATTTATGGAGAATGTGAATTATTTCAAAAACATGCGATACATTCGCGATCCGATATCCGAAGAAATAGAAACCAACACGACCAACTGTTAAAAAGATTATAAAAAACTTCAAGAACTTTGGATCTATAAAAGCTAAAAGAAAAAGAAATAAATCGGTTGTTAAAAAAATAAAGTTACAAAAATTATTTCAGTAAATGTTCAATCATATCGGCAATAGATAATAAGACCTGATGATAGATACTTCCGTTAAAACGTTGTGAAAAGCCACAAAATGATTCATAGCTGTATCTGAAGAAAAAAATTATTAAGTAGATATTGGTAACTTCAAAGTAAAATATTTTAGAAAAAATTTAATAATGCCATTATTATATATATATATATATATATATATATATATATATATATATATATATATATATATAGAGGGTGTTTTTTATAGAGGTATAGAACTTTTAAATGGAATAAAACAAAGATGAATTTTTTAAATTGACATGAAATTTACTTTATTCGAAAGATAAACTTCTGGCATTATAATTTAGATATGACTTCTGGCATATGACCGCCACGGCTGGCTCGGACGTAGTCTAATCTGGAGGTCCAATTTTCGATGACTTTTTCCAACATTTGTGGCCGTATATCGGCAATAACGCGGCCAATGTTGTCTTCCAAGTGATCAATCGTTTCGGGCTTATCGGCGTAGACTAGCGACTTCACATATCCCCACAGAAAATAGTCTAGCGGCGTTAATTCACGGGTCCGAAACATGAAACTATGCGGTTACCAAACGTTTCCTTCAATAAATCAATTGTGGCACGAGCTGTGTGACATGTTGCGCCGTCTTGTTGAAACCACAGCTCCTGCACATCATGGTTGTTCAATTGATGAACGAAAAAGTCAGTAATCATTGCTCTATAGCGGTCACCATTGACTGTAACGTTCTGACCAGCATCGTTTTTAAAGAAGTACGGACCAATGATTCCACCAGCCCATAAAGCACACCAAACAGTCAGTTTTTCTGGATGTAACGGTGTCTCAACATTCACTTGAGGATTATCATCACTCCAAATACGGCAGTTTTGTTTATTGACGTATCCATTCAAACAAAAGTGAGCTTCATCGCTAAACAAAATTCGCTTATGAAAATCGGGATCAACGGCAATCTTGTTTTGGGCCCATTCACCGAATCTACGCCTTGCTAGGTGATCGTGTGGCTTCAATTCTTGTACGAGTTGGATTTTGTAAGCACGCAAACCAAGATCTTTCCCCAAAATCTTCCATAAAGTGAATGGACACATATCCAATTCCTGTGCACGATGGCGGATAGACTGATTCGGGTCTTCCTCTACACTACGCACTACAGCAGCAATGACTTCTTCTGTACGCACTGTACGACGTCTCTGTGGATGCGTATTATCATTTAGAGTAAACGTGGTGCGAAAACGTTCCATAGTTAATCGAATTAATTGCTCTGATGGACGATTATGTTGACCGTAAAATGGACGTATTGCGGGATACGTATTTCGAACAGAACCATGATTTTCAAAATAAATTTGCACAATTTAGAAGCGTTGTTCAGACGTCAGTCTATTCATGTTGAAATGCCAAATCAAACTAAACATAAATCACTTGACAGCTGACAAAATGGCCGCCAGTTAAAAAAGTGTTGCCAACTTAAAGTTCTATACCTCTATAAAAAACACCCTTTATATATATATATATATATATATATATATATATATATATATATATATATATATATATATATATATATATATATATATTTATAGAAAATATAGTAATTGAGCACATATATAATAAGATTAAGAGGATGAATCAAAATTAACTTTTTCAATAATATCACATTGAGTTAATAGTGTCTTTTTGAAAATAGCAAGGTGTTAGTATGAAACTTTAAAGTTCTTTCAGTTTAATAATTAAATAACAGTACTTGTTTTCAAGAATCGGTAATTTTGTTACAGGAAACCGTCAGGAAATTTATAATGTTTAAGTAAAAGTTCGGGACATTGTTAAGTAACAAAGTTTGTCGCTTTTGCTGTAAAAAATACCGTTGATTTGAGAAATTATTTTTAACCGAATCAATAATATGATTGTCGTGGTGTTTAGCAGGATCTACATATATATTCTTCTCTTATGTAAATTAAATTTAGTTACATTAACGTTGTTTTTTAATGTTTCAAATTTGAAAACCTGAAGTTTTTACCCTTTATGTGGTATCGTTGTTAAAACAAATAGTCTAAAACAAAAATCTAATGAAATTTTCAAAAAAAAAAAAGGAAAATAATCTAAATCAATTGATTTATTTCATAAAAAAAAATTTTTTTTGCAAAACTGCTTTTTGAAAGTTTTTTTTTAGAAACCCGAAATACGGAAAAAAACGTGATGTGGGAACAAAAAGTTTTCAATATAAATACAGCCCGGAACCTATATTGAAGAGCAACCGAACTATCTTTACGAATTATGCAGTTGTACATAAATAACGTGACCATTTTTATTTTTACTCAAAACAGGAAATTGTGAAAATTATGGCGTTAATTATAATGTCATAATAAAAAACGAATTTTACATGTTAAGAACATACATTTACATAACAACACTTACAATCAAATGATAAGTCAATTTAAAAGTAGAAATGTCTAATTATTTTAATATTTTTCCGATGAACATTTATTTTAATATAGCTGAGGATGATTTTAAATAACAATGAAATTCGTGACAGATTTTTTTAATGTCTACCTTCGTTATTAACATGGCTTCAAGAACAGATACCTGAAGCTGAAATTTTTCAGATGTTCATTTTTTCGTTAATATCATAATTATCTCTTTTAATAAACTTCAAACTGTATATTATAGGAACTGAGTAGTCTGTTTTTGAGCCAAATTTTCTTTCAGTTGATTAATTTCATTTGCAGCTTCATTTGCTAAAATATTCTGCCCATCAATTTTCAACACAGCTTGATAAAAGCTTGCTGACTGAGCATGTATGAAATAAGGCCACAGTTCTAAGTTGGGATTTTCAAAAAAGTTTTTCAATATAATTTTCCAATGCTCAAGAAATATTTTTTCAATGACTCGTACATTTTGAAAAATCTCTTGATGGCAGGTATAAGTGCAGGCCATTTAGTGTTGCTATAGTCTAGCATTTTTTGATACTCTGTATTAGTTTCGGTTCAAAAATTTTTTTTGTTTCAACTCGAACCGTGTAAATATAAAAAATGAATAAATCTTTACAATTATACATCCAAAGTCTACAAATAGTGTACACGTTATTGACACATCGCCTAGCTGCACTTCCAAAATTGTAGTTGGTGTTGTCGCCACAAAACGCTACAATGTTTGCACACAAATTGTTTACTCGCAGTACTTGTACTAAAGAATTAACGATAATATCTGAACTTTCACCAGGTTCATCTTGAAGATTTGAAATTTTTACTGGAATCCCTTCATTTGGTAAAAAATCAGGATAGGAAATATCTTCTTGCTACCGTGTTTTGAACCTTCGGTTAATATTGTAATGCAATGATATTCACCAAGACCAGTTTCAATCCTTCAATCACGCGACGTGTTGAAACATGTACAATAATAGCTTCCATTTTTGTCCTTGCGCATCTAAATTTTTGCTCGATACCTGATTGAATTAATTTTGATGCACAATCATTAGAACGGAAACTGTCATTTTCTTATATGGGGAAGCCCAGATGTCTTCTGCCGCGGCGATATCCAAATTATTTGAGGTTGACGCATCTGATTTCTTGAAAAAACTTACCCGAGAAGAACATGAAGTAATTGCAAGATTAGAATTTCTATGTTTTTCCGACTTTAAATGCTGTTCTATATCCCTGGCACCGCCATGGGAAACGCTAAAATCTGTACATTCGAAGAAGTACTTCGTTGCTTTATGAAAGGATATTTTGCTTGTAAACTAACATTAAAGATGCACTTGCGTTTCGAAATTGTTAACACTTACCAAAACACTATAACTTGTAATTTTTTTTACCTAAAAAAAAATTCAGAACGTGGGTATTATTTTGAAACAATTTCAAATGAGAGAGTGAGAGTAAGTCCAGATGATAAGAAAAATCTTAACGTAAGCGTAGCGTAATAAGACATCTGTCAAATTTCAAGCATTGTGATTTGTTAAATTTAAAAAAAGACAAAGACCGAAGATTTCCCGCTAAATTCGCCTTTTGCAGGGTCATTACGCAAAATGATGTTGAACTTTTCAGCGGACTAATTTAAAAATGGTGGAAACTGTTTATTTTCAATATTTTGTATGAACTTATGTTTTTTTTCAGAAGTTTGTTGTTTTATTCATACTTTTTTTTATTTTGCGTGTTTTGAGATAATGGATATTTATGAACTATGTTAAATCGTTTTAATTTATTAAAAATGTTTGTTACCGCAGATCATTACTGCTTCGTCCTCAAAAAAAACTTTTCTTATTCATTTTTTTATTAATTATATAACAATTGCAATAATACAGTTGCTTGTTATATAAATTAAGTGGTATGGAATAAAGGCCCTTATATAATACAATATTTCTTCAACGATAGATATCTAGACACTAATCCACAGATATATCCTTGCTAGGGTTACCAGATCAAATAATGAGATTTTCCGAAAATATTCCTGACTTTTCAGTAAATATCCTGACATTTGTCTGAGTGTTTTATGTGGTATGTTAAGGGAGTGAGATTTTCAAAATATTTGTAATCGAAGCATAAAATTCGAATATTCAGCGAGTGTTGTCATTAATGGGAGCGCAGTGGTCTAAGAAGAGAAATAGGCTGTCTATATTGTTATAAGCTTTGCTTTTCCGCTCCCACCAATGTTATAACATCGCTGGTTCTGCTTTTGGTTTATTACTGGTTTCAGTGAATTCAAATAAATCTTCTAATATCACTTTTAATATTTTATTAAAATATTCATTAGATCAGGAGACAACAACTCTTCTTACTAATTTAATGTAGCTATTGTAGTTTTTTAATTTTAGTTTCCCTCGTCTCTATGTTCGTGTCTTAGTTATATCCTATTTCTACATCTTAATTATTGTTTTACCCTCATAGGCGTACTAACAAATCTAACATAACTATTTATTTACATGATTACTGAAATGACAAAGTGTGTATTTATGGAATGATAAGACAGTATGAACAAAGGTAAAGGTTTCTGTAAAAAGGAAAATTTTAGAGTTTCATAGACTAAGGCATGTTTTTGTTTGAGCTGTTTATAGTATAAATTTACTTAAGATATAACTCAGAGAGTATTAAATATTAGACTATAACTATCTATTAGTCCATAAACATAACTTAAAGATATTTATATATAGTAATTTAATAATTAATAATTTGTAGTAATAGTTGGTTTCACTCTTGACACAATTTAATTTAAAGAACACATCATGTGAAGAATGTCACGAAATGGTTGTAAAATACCAGCAACTTCTAAAAGAAATATCAAGCAATAAAAAGTATGAAACTAAATTTAATTATATATATTTATAACATATATTAAATTAAAAATTCACTCATTTTGTAAAGGTTTCATTAATTTATTTTTCTTACTAAAATGATTAATAAATATTTTTTTATTACTTATATTTTCCTATTTCAATTTCCAAAAAATTCTGACAATTGCAGTTTTTTCCTGTTTCCCTAACAGGGAACAAAAATTCCAGACCTGTCAGGAAAAGTTCTGTCGTCTGGTAACCCTTAACGAACTTTATGTACACCTATTGTAAACAATTAAAATGTAAAAATTGTCATTGATGAAAATTTAATAAGATTTAATAACAAAAATCCAGTTAGTCATATGTAACATATTATTCTAAAAACTACAAAAAATTGTAATTATTAAAACGATTATTAGGATTACACTGTAATATTGAAATTCTCCTCCTCGAACTTCTTGGCAATTTTTTACCAGGTGGAAGTGGTAAACTTTAGAAATATAACCTCTTTTAAAGAGTCCCATATTATGGCACAAGTTTCCTGAATAATTTCAAAACACCATATTTGCCGACTCGGAATCCGCAGTGCAGATTGGACATGCTGGTTTTATTAGCAAATATTGCAATGTTATTAACCTAGTAATAGGGGTATAGATCTACGCATTTCCGTATTGCGTTTCCTAATTATTGGCACAACAAGAGCGAAGAGCTGTTCTAATTCGTCGATAGTAACATGCACATATTTTTAAAGAAACAGTATCATATTCTCGCATTTCTTGAATTAAATTATTAGTATGTCCAAGTCTTTCTCTATTGTTTTCTTCAAACGTAGACCGGGCCCAGTAGCGACGACTTTTCTGTTTTTTTAATAAAGAACATATCAATAATCTCCTTAAATTTTGTAACTCTTTTTTCTAGATTACAACACTGCTGCAATTAATGTCTTATTTTGCTTCATTTTCATTTTTAGATAAAAATATAACCAAAAATTCCGATAAAGTTAGGTTAAGACAAAAAACCACACCCCTTATGACTGCGGAATGAAATGGCCCGTGTGGACGATACATTTTTAACTTAAAAGGACGTAATACGCCTACACTCAGATTTTTATTGTCGTGTGGACTCACCCTGACGGGGAACGCGGGCGGGCGTCGTCAGAGTGAGTCCACACGATAAGAAAAATCTGGGCGGCAGCGTAGCGTAATAAGACATATGTCAAATTTCAAGCATTGTGATTTGTTAGATTTAAAAAAAGACAAAGACCGAAGATTTCCCGCCTAAATCCGCCTTTTCCAAGGTCATTATGCCAAATGATGTTGAACTTTTCAGCGGACTGCTTTAAAAATGGTGCAAACTGTTTATTTTCAATATTTTGTATGAAAACATAACCTATGTTTTTTTTAAACTTTGTTGTTTTATTTATATATTTTATTTAGCGAGTTTTGAAATAATGGATATTTATGAATTATGTTAAATTGTTTTAATTTATTAAAAATGCTTGTTACCGACGATCATTACTGCTTGGTCCTCAAAAAAAAACGATTTTTGTTCATTTTTTTATTAATTTTATAACAATTGCAATAATACAGGTGTTCGTTATATAAATTAAAGCTTATGAAATAAAGGCCATTATATAATACAATTTCTATTCAACGACAATCTCTGATATCGAGACGCTAATCCACAGACATGCCCTTAGCTATGGTTACCAGATCAAATAATGAGATTCCCTGACAATATCCCTAACGTTTCTGTAATTATCCGGACATTTTATCTGAATGTTGTATGTTAAGGCATTGAGATTTTCAAAATTTTTGCAATCAAAGTATCAAATGCCAATATCGAGTGAGTCTTCTCATTAATGGGAGCGTAGTGGACTAAGGAGAGACATAGACTGCCTATATTGTTATAAGCTTTGCCTTTCGCTGCCACCAATGTTATAACTTTGCTAGTTCAAATAAATCTTCTATTACTTTTTTAATATTTTATTATAATTTTCACTAAATCATGAGGTAACAACAGTTTTTGTTCTTACTTACTAATTTAATGTTACTATTGTAGTTTTTTGATTTTAGTTCCTCTCGTCTCAATATTCATGTCCTAGTTACATTCTATTCTGTATCTAACTTATATATTTTACAGTGATAGGCGTACTAACAAATATAACTTATTACTATTTATTTACATGATTACTGAAATGAAAAAGTGTATATTTATGGGACAATGACAATATGAACAAAACTAATGGTCTCTGTAAAAAGTAAAGTTTTAGAGTTTCGGAGATTAAGGCATCCTTTTGTTTGAGCCTATTAGAACATAAATTTACTTAAGACATAACTGTTTCTTAAGGGAGTATTAAATTTTAGACTATAATTATCTATTAATCCATAAGAGTAACTTAAAAATATATATAGTAATTTAATAATTAATAATTTGTAGTAATAGTTGGTTTACAATAATGTCTTCTGTTAAGGTTCTACTCTAGACACAATTTAACTTAAAGAACATATCATGTGAAGAATGTCATGAATGGTTATAAAGTCCAGAAACATCAAGCAATAAAAAGTATGAAACTAAATTTATTAATATACTAAATTAACAATTCACTCATTTTGTTAACGTTTAATCAGGACATGTCAGGAAAATTCCTGTCGTCTGGTAACCCTATCCTTAGCAAATTTTATATAAACCTATTATAAACAATTAAAAAGTAAAAATTAACATTGATGGAAATTTAATAACAGAAATCCAGTTAGTGTCATACGTAATGTATTCTTCTAAAAACTACAAACAATTGTAATTATTAAAACGATTGTTAAAATGACACTTTATATTAAAACTCTCATCTTTGAACTCCTTGGCAATTCTTTAACAGGTAGAAGTGGCAAACTTCGGAAATAAAACTTGTTTTAAAGAGTCTCATATTATCGCACAAGTAACATGACTAATTTCAAAAACACTGTTTACCGACTCGGAATTCGCACTGTTGCTTTCACATGCTGATTTCATCAGCTAAATATCACAATGTTTTTTCAAACCTAGTAATAAGGGTATAGCTGTACACATTTCCATAGCGTGTTTCCTATTTATTGGCCCAACAACAGTTTTTCAAACTCACCAAGAGTAACAGGAAAATATTTTTTAAAATCAGGATCACTTTCTCGCATTTCTTGAATTAAATCATTAGTATGTCCAAGCCTTTCTCCAATGTTTTTCTCAAAAACAGACCGGACCTAGTAGCGACGACTTTTCCGTTTTTTTAATAAAGAATATATTAATAATGTCCTTATATTTTGTAATTTTTCCTTTTTCTACATAACAACATTGCTGCAATTATTTTTTTTATTTTCTTTCATTTTAATTTATACATAAATAAATATTATCAAAAAATCAGAAAAAAGTTAGGTTACCACAAAAAAAACATACACAACACTTTACGACTGCACGACTGCACGATAAAAGTTGCCCGTGTGGAGGAGACATTTTTAACATAAATGGGCGTAATACGCCTACGCCGAAATATTTCTTATCGTGTGGACTCACTCTCAGGGATTATCCGGGGTAGGTATCTTTAATGTAATCAGACATTCCACTACCTGATCATTATTATATAGATAGAAAAATAATTGATTTCCAAAAATGCAAACCACAATATACAATAAAAATAAAACGAAATTACAAAAATATAAAATAATAATTCAGTGTTTTAATATGAACTGAAAATGGGATAATTCTCCGTTCCAAAACTTTTCTCGGGGACATCGGGACGAAGTTCCGAAAAAAGGGATAGTCCCTTCCGAAAGGAAACTTATGGTTACGTTATACGTACCATAACAGACGTCATTTTACTAGATAAGATATTTAAGTTAACAACACTAATAGAAGAAAAGTTTACATTGTTATTATCATCGTTCCATAGGACTCATACTAAATTTTTTTCATTTTATACTTCTTACTCGAGATTTTCAAAATCCCAAAAGGAAAGGTTTCATTTTCTGACAAATCTATTCGATTACTTTGAATAATAGACCGCCAGTATAAAGTAATTTTCAGTGAATCCGAAGCACTAAACCCATTATTCGCATCACAGAACTTCAATTGTCTAAATAAATGGGTTTATATCGGTTTATGATAAACTACTACGCTGCAAGCTTCTGGATAAGCAAAAGCGGCTGAGACTCTGTGATAATAATTTTATACGTTTAGTTATAATTAAAAAGTAAGTGTACAAGTAAAAGTTTTTCATTATAAACGTAGCGGCTCATGTGCAATACGCAAACAATTTTAAATGAAAATAAGTTCAGGTTCTCAGAAAAATAATTAACTATTTGGCATTTTGATAATGCGGGTAAGTGCGCTCCATATTTCTCATTGAAACATTGCGGCACTATTAACAACTAAGATAAACTTTGTAACTACAGAATGCCGAGTATATTTTTGGTATTTTTAGATTCAGTGTGAGTTTAAATGATTTTTCTTAATAATATTATGTCTATCTTTAACAGTTTTTTAGATAAAAGATCGTAAATAACTTTTTATAAGCAAATATAACTAAAATTAAGTTTCAGAACATGATTACCAATTAGTTAAAAACATAGTCTAGGCCTTGGAAGAAAACATGATACATTTGGAAAGTTGTTCTTCAAAAACGAAACCTTTACTTTTCCCACTCTTCACTTAAAATGTGTACTTGTTTATTTCATGTGCTCTCATCGATTTGTTTCAATTTTCGAGCATACTCTACTGGAAGCAGCCTGCAATGGTCCACGCGCGTTACACGGCAAAGAGAGAGAAAGAGGGGGTAAATAAAGGGATAATATTATCTCTCTTGCTCCGAAACGCGATTGACTGGCACTGGTTTTGATGAGAGTGAAGAAAAGATCTCCTTAATCTCTCTCTCTCTCTCTCTCTCTCTCTCTTTGCTGTGTCACACATGCGGACGATTACAGTCTGCCTCTAGTAGTCTATACTCGAAGGTTTAAATAAATTCAAGAAAATAATTTTTAATAAAACGATGTGAAAAAATTATCATAACTCATTATCATAATCTTGGAGGTTGCTAAATATGATTCTAAAGTTATATTTGCAAAATCTTTAAATGAGGATCAAAATGCCGGACAAACAGTCAGATATTCAATACTTTTTGCAAAAATTGCCAATTCCGATCAATTGTATATGAACATTGGTGAAACTAATACAAAGTGTTGAAATTTACTGTATTTGCACGAATATATATTTGGAGAGGAAAATTAAAACGTGGCTACTCAACTTCCAAAGTAACGGTATACATTATATTCAAAACCCCATTGAATGGCTGCTCCAACCGCTACCATACATTAAATATTTACTAAAATTAGTGTTTTAGCGTTAATTCGACTGCTACGTCATAAAATACGAGTAAAGTAAATGAAGTGCTTGTATTATGAACTAGACACTCGCGACTTAACAACAAAGTTTTTTTCACGTAATTAATTCACTGCCAGGAAACATGTTTTAATTACCCTCTTAAACTACTCATGTACAGGGTTGTTCCTTATATTCTAATAAGCTCTGTGGAGTTTATTATAGGAGTTAGAAAAAACCTTAAATACATAAGTTGTTAGATTTTTTCTATATCGCAAGAATATGTTACTAAAAAAACAAATACTGATGGAAATAGTATTTTTTAAATAAATTCTTTTTTTTTTAACGGAACACTCTGTATATTACTAAATATTAAAATAGAGCTTAAAAATCCATTTTCAATATATATATATATATATATATATATATATATATATATATATATATATATATATATATATATGGGTTTAGGTTCTTTATTTAACAAAAAATCAAAAACAATTTGATATTTCGCCTTTTATTTAGGCATCTTCAAAAATTTTTTTTGTTTTTTTTTTAATTATTGATCTACCAAAAAATCCTTTTTATATAATTAAACACATTCATACAAAAACATATTTACAATTTTAGAAAACAAACAAACACTTTGAAAAACTATTTAAATTTCTAAAAAAGTATTTAATTTTACACAGTACATACCTTGACATTTTGTTTATTTATTAATAATGAAATTAACATCGTCTATTTAGGTATTTAGGATACATGGAATGTGAGTGTGTTTTATTTTTTATCTTTTACAATGGACCAAAAAAAAACGAAAAAATGCATACATTTAATTTTATGTTTAAGAGGATATTCAATTCTTGATGTTTATTAACAGGATCGAATACTTAATATGTTTCTTTAAATTAGGCTGGTGTAAATGTGGCTCAAATTTCCTTATCCGTTCTGTCGTTAATAGTGTTTTTATCTTTTTTAATTTCTCTCATTTCCTTTATCTGCAATTTTTGATAATTCATATCTTTGTTTTTAATTATGGTACTGTTAAAATCGAAGGTATGTTTTTCATCCTGTGTGTGTTTGTTTAACTCTGTTGAGGCGTTTGTTATATATTTATGGCCATTCAATCTGTTCTTTAGCAATTGGCCTGTCATGGTTATATATTTTTTTACAATGCACATCCGAAGCAAAAACTAATAATAAGATAAATTTTCTAGATATGATACTTATACGCAGAAAAAAACAAAATTTTAACTGAATGGTACACCAAATAAACTTGGTTAAGTAGATATCAAACCACTCAAAAACCTAAAAAAATAGTGTTATAATCGGTCTGTCTGATCGTGCCATCTCTCTAACGTCTCTAGAATTCCGACCAAGAATAGTGCAAAAACTGAAAAATACACTAATAAATAATTATTTCAATGAAAAGCCTATCACCGAAATAATTAATACACGAACATATAAATTTTATAATAATCTAATAACAAGAAACATAGAACATAGACAGCAAAAATATGTAGCATACCTTACACTAGTGAACTGTCAGAAAAAATAAAACACATTTTAAAAAAGCATGATGTTATCGTATGTCACAGATCTCATAATAAATTAAATACACTATTTACTAATTTAAAAAGTAAAACTCCTCTCATGAATAAGTCAAATGTAGTATATTCGATCCCTTGCTCAAATTGTTCCAAAAAATATATAGATATGACAAGTCAATTGCGAAAGAACAGATTGAATGGCCATAAATATACGAAAAACGCCTCAACAGCTTTAAACAAACACAAATAGGATGAAAAACATACCTTCGATTATAACAGTACCATAATTAAAAACAAAGATATGAATTATCAAAAATTGCAGATAAAGGAAATGATAGAAATTAAAAAAGATGAAAACACAGTTAACGACAGACGGATATAGGAAATTTAAGCCACATTTACACCAGCCTAATTTAAAGAAAAAATATAAGTATTCGATCCCGTTAATAATCATCAAAAATTGAATATCCTCTTAAACATAAAATTAAACGTATGCTTTCTTTCGGTTTTCTTTTGGTGCATAGTAAAATATGAAAAATAAAACATATTCGCATTCCATGTATCCTAAGTATCTAAATACACGATGTTAAAATTTCATTTCATTATTAAGAAATAAACAAAATGTCAAGGTATGTACTGTGTAAAATTAAATACTTTTTTTAGAAATTTAAATAGTTTTTTAAAGTGTTTGTTTGTTTTCTAAAATTGTAAATATGCTTGTGTATGAATGTTTTTAATTATTTAAAAAATATTTTTAGGTAGATCAATAATTAAAAAAAAAAACAAAAAAATATTTTTGAAGATGCCTTAAATAAAAGGCGAAACGTCAAATTGTTTTTGATTTTTTATTAAATAAAGAAACTAATTCCAAGAAAAGGCAAAATAAAAAGAAAATGATATAATCTATGGTTCAATAATTTGGAATATATATATAAATAAATAAATATATATATATATATATATATATATATATATATATATATATATATATATATATATATATATATATATATATATATCGGTCAGTGGATATTTCTCGTGCAGACAGTCATCGGTCAAATGCTCAGCGCAGGGGTATCGGGTCAGCGGCATCTACGTATTATATTCGGGATATCCCTGCTCTCTCAACTGATCAACGGTTTGACTGCCTGAAGGTCAAAACATCCACTCGGTGGTCGGTTCTCGGGCGCCACCCTCGGGATTTAATGTGGTCGAGGGCCCACTTTATGCACCGGGCAGCTTGTTACAGTGGAGAAAAGGCAAGCCAGGGGTCAATTGTGCGTATTAGTGCTGGCTGCCGGCTGCCAATTGTCACATGTAATGGTATAAATGGGACTAGGTAAGAAAACAAACGGTTATAAACCATCCTGTATCCTGTATTCCATTCTTTTATACAAAGACATGGCCTAAAACTAACTTAAAATCTAAGATATACAACAATATTAACAAATAAACGGTCTGGAGGGCAAGAGTATGTTTCAAGAGCTGATCACGGTGGCTCATACTGGTCGGTTGCGCTAAAGACGGCGGTATTATTTATGATGATATTCACGTACCTCGTACTATACGGTTGCGACGCTATTCACGACGGCTCGTACGCGTTTTGTATCTAAAATCCGCGTTCACGGTTCACGGCGCTTCGTATTAAAATTCGACCGACGGCGGTATACACGGTAACAATAACCCGACATCGTTCGGCGATAGACGGCGACGGTCTTTACACGCGGCGGCGGCGATAGGCGTCGGGGCGGCAGTTGTTTAGCGCCCTTGTCAACGGACCTCGGCGGGTACCTGGCGGTACAACACATTCCTGGTCATTACGGAAACAATAACAAACTTACGGCATCAGTGCGTGTGTGTATCGGTGACGGTAGGAAGGAACGAAAGGAACTGACACTGCCCGTTCCTATAAGGGTCCTCGACAGCGTCAGCAGGATGGAACGACATTGCCCGTTCTTATAAGGGTCCTCGACAATGTCGACCAATAGCGGTAGGAAATTAGGAAAGGAACCGTCACTGCCCGTTCTTATAAGGGTCATCGATAGTGACGGTAGGATGACAAAACATTGCCCGTTCTTATAAGGGTCCTCGGCAATGCTGGCCATTAGAGGGATAGGACGTAAGGAAGGAAGTGTATGGTGAATCTCCATATACACACAAGCCTAGCCTCACCTACATTACTAGACCAGGAAGGCGCGGCCCAGCAGGCGACCCAGTCCAGTCCGTTTGGACTGTTGACCCGGGTGGAGAACGTGTAGTTCTCCCCGAAATAATGGTCTGCTCGGACTTAAATAGACGGCTCGAGCTCCCACTACGCTGACGTGTGACGGTGTGCGGTGATCGCGCATACGATACTGCTGTATGCGGCGCGCGATTACCATGGTCGGACGCTCTAAAAATCTCGGAAAATGATATTCACGGCATAGCGCGGTGAATCTAATTATATTCCGGTAATATTAAAACTTTAAGCAATCTTTTCCCGCAAGAATCAGATTTTTCGGATGTTAAATAAATTAATTAAATCCCGGCGAACATACACTTGCCCAAAAATTTAGTAACTTCGTTACACCCGTGTAAGCTTGAAACAACTGAAAATTAGATCGTTTCGAAGAACATAGTCTATTATTATATTATAATATAAAACTAGTATATTGTAATATAAAATTATTATATAGTTTAGGTCATAATTATATGCTCCAACGACGAAACTGATGAGTAATGAGAAGGAAACCGTAGCAACTTTAAATTAGTACTTTATAATTACCAGTCAAAAAATGACAAAAAATTCAGGCGAATGTCCAAGGCCACGGAGTATATGTTTGATTTTATTCTGGTTTTTTGACTGAGTTGATCTCGAGATAAAAAAAAAGTCTAAAAAAGGATGTTTTTAAGGCTCTCTTATTTAATACTTCACTCGACCAACAGGCCGCTTCCGCAAAAACATTTAAACATAAAAAATAATAATATTTTTATCCCCATTTTGATCCATCAACTCAACGACGAAATGTAACACCGGAAAGCTAAAAGCTTCGCCGACAAACCAGTAGAAAATGTCAATAACAAGGTTTGACGAGGGTAAATGGCAACAGACATTCACTCAACGAGTCGAAGTGCTATTGTCT
Source organism: Diaprepes abbreviatus (assembly GCA_034092305.1). NCBI lineage: Eukaryota > Metazoa > Arthropoda > Insecta > Coleoptera > Curculionidae > Diaprepes > Diaprepes abbreviatus. The sequence continues at coordinate 11,338,572 of JASJET010000129.1, forward strand.
AAAAGCCTTCAGTCATTTCCGTATTGTGTTTTGATTCGATAATCAAACCTAATTCGGTTGGATAAAAAATTGAAAGCGAGTGAACTAGCGATATCTATGGCGCAGAATATCTTAAATGACGTTGCGAAACAATAAAACAGATACAACGCTAATAACGCGGCCAAGAGTTATGTTATTGTAAACCGGAGAGCTGGGTTATCTTCCCTAAAATCTGAACATAATTCGAACAAGGCCATTTTGTAATTGAAAAATGTTAAGGGGGAAGAGTACGTACATAATCCCGTAATTAAAAATTAATTTTTAGGTTTTCTTTAAAATTTGAAAATAATTTTTTAATTTTTTTTATTTCTAGGTTCAGCTTCGTGTAATATATATATATATATATATATATATATATATATATATATATATATATATTTATAGCAGTCATTTTTTTAAAATACGATAGGATGAAACAATGAACAGGTGATGTCCAGAGAAAAACTGTGATTAGTCACAGGGATTCTTACAGGCTACCAGCTAACAGATCACTTATATAATGTGAAAGTATTCGACATTCCCATATGTCGGCGTTGTGAAACAGCAGATCATGTTCTATGTGATTGCCCTACTCTCTCTACAAAATTAGAATTCATGTCGGGCAAGTATTGGCCGACATAAGGGCAATCCCGCTTGGGAATATCGTCCTCCACTTTAATTTTGCATCGGGTGACAGGCTAAGCCAAACCGATCCACATAGTAAAATGCACAGCAGCTCTAATAAGGCTGTGGAGCATAGCTCACCCTCTTTACTTTCCAGATCCAGATTCAGGCAGCAGGCAATACTCACACTGGTTTCATCTTAACAAATGCTTATCCTATGCAGGTGACGCCAGCAATCGTCATTAGATCCAATCATGGATTTCTTGACTGATCTGTTTGTAGGAGCTTCCTCCTAACATTCAATAAATTTGCTTTTCAGCAATAGTTTTAGCTCCCTCTTACCAACAGGAAGGGAAATTGGTATAATTGATTAAGATCTGTGCAGTTCGACCACGAATCCTATCTTCGTTGCTCGTTTTAGCGTATACCTGAGTGATTTGGGACCTACGCGAGTCTAATTTTGCTGCCCTTTTCATTCAGATTATTAAGTACATCCTTGTACTCAGATACCAATTGTGAAGTTGAAACAATGGAGTTCAGTGCCAATATCTGAGTAAGGGCGGATCCACAAAAGTACAGTATGGCCGGTGAAACCAAATTGCCGACGGGGGGGGGGGGACACTAGCAAAATTCCCATTTCTAGTGTAAAAGGCAGGGTCGGGTCAATTTTTTTGAATTTGAAGCGCTTGGAGAGGGAGGGGGGCGATGACAAGAAAAAACAAGTTGCTGACAGGGGGGAGAATGCGAACAGCATACACATTCCTAGTATGCGGCCGAATCGGGTCTATTTTCCTGAAATCTAATCTTTTTTGGGAGGGGGGGGCTATCTCAAGAAAAATGAGTTGTCAACGGGGGGACAGTGCCAGCAGCATACACATTCCTAATATAAAAGGCAGAATCCGTTCTATTTTCCTGAACTCAAAGCTATTGGGAAGGGGAGGGGCGATCGCAAGCATACACATTCCTATACTCTATTCAAAAACTAGAAAGAGTAATAAAACTGTTACCGAAACCTCCAACATACCTACTCCAGTGCCGCAGGTAACTGAGGACTGCCGTAAATCTAATTATATTTAATTATATTTAAATATTATAAGCTTTTATAAATTTACTGCAACAATAAAATTTTTGATTGTTCAATTTAATTTCTGTCAGTGAGCAAAGTACACCTTACAGTGTGTCCTTAGTGATTTATCGTGTTTGCGCTTGTTTTTGTATATTATTTGAGATTAGTGAGATACCCAAAAGATATGGCTTCCACATTCATATTTATTCCAAAATCGTTAAACCAGGCCATTTTTTCTTCAGCGAAAAACTTATTACGATGAATGTTTATGATACCTTAAGATATCAATATCTAGATAATAATGTTAAAAACTCTATTCAGATGTGTTCCAACATGATAGGACTTGGAAAATCTACTATGTACCGAATACTGAATGAGAAAAAAACGACTGGAATTGTTAGTACTCCCAAGCCACATTCGATCACAGGCAGATGAAAAACCTCGTTGGAAGAAGAGATGTAAACTGCAATAAAAGGAGTTGTACATACATTTTATTATGAGAAGCAGATCACAACCGTCGACAAAATTCTAACTAGAATCAATGAAGATCGGGATTTACCTGAAATTAAAAGAATTGAGCTCTAGAAATTGTTCAGAGAACTTAATTTTTTCTGGAAAAAACCAGATAGGAAATCTGTTCTCATAGATCGTCCGGAAAATGTTCTTTGGAGAAGGAAATATCTCTCTTAAGTAAAAGATAGAATTGCTAGAAATAACACAACTTACAAAATTAGTAATTTAACTGAACTTTTGAAAGATTTTTTTGAAAAAAGTTACTGCAGAATTATAATATTAATAAATATATTTTGAAGATAAATAATTAATTCATAAATCAGAAATATTGTTATTAATTTGACTTTATTCTCAAATAACGATGTTCTTTTTTGAATTAGTGTTTCACATAGCGCTATAAAAAAAATTAAGTTGTAAGAAAAAATTAAGTTGATGATGGTTCCAGAAAACAGAAACGTTGTAACTAAAATTTTACTAAATAGACGTATTCTGCGTCAAAAGTGGCCATATAAAAGCGTTTACAGTTTTAAAAAACATTGGGAAACAAAAAAGGTATAGTCAATCTAAGAAAGATTTTAGTTTTTTAATATCTTAAAAACGCAACAAACCAGAAACGAATCACAAGCATTAATAACCTACTGACATAATTACCTAAAACTTTCCAAATTTAACCGCCTTTCTATCACTTAAAGTTTCCGAGATTGCAATGCTGTCATCACCAATTTCGGACACACTGTATATATAATGAGTTAATTGCCATAAAATGGCAATTAAACCAAGTGTCAATTCGTATTTCCTCTTTATTTTCATACATTTTTGAATATATTTTACTTTTATGTAAAACTAATTTAAAGAATAAGAATTCAAAATCTCCTCACAAAAGTTCTCACTCCATCCCTGTATTTAAGCGGTATGTATAATGACTTATTCTTAGTGAAAAAATTGACGGCAAATGTGTTTTTGATTTATTTATACGGAAAGTCTACCAATTTTATTTAATATAACCAGTGTTTTTAATCCATCCAGGAATATATCTACTACGTTTTTATAATTTTATTAAAAAAGAACAGCCAAAAAGCAGTTTTTCATCGATTGACCAAAAGAAAGGTCAATAAATTACTGACTACAAATAAATAGACCATAATTTATTAAAACACAAACACGTAATTTTTTATCAATTTTTTTCAAAACTTCAACATTAAGGTCTATTAAATGTGGGGAATTTTCATTACTAGAAAGGAAAATATTGCACACATTTTTATCGCAAATGCGCTCAATGATCTATACCTATATTCTTATACGGCATAAAGTCTGAAAATACATAGTTGTGCCATAAATTTTGACCATACGTACGAATGTCCAGATATATGAAAAGATAAAAAATAAAAACTGAATAAATATGGTTTATTATTCACTTGCCATCGAATATAACTACTGTTGCAAAACCAGTCGCAACCACTGATTCTTTTTATAAAGCATTTATTTATTATTTAATTTAAATATTATTTCCAATGTTTAAGGATAGGCAACACATCATACACGATGGCCTAAGGACCAAGCGCGAAGAATAAGTTCTTCTCTCCGATCTAGGGGTAGTTAAGTTTTTAAAGTTTATTTTATTAAACGTTTCCAAAACAAATTTTTGCTGTTGTTTTTTCCCTTTATAAGCAACAGAGGGTTCTTCGAAATAACAAGAACAAATCCTGGATTTAGTGCTACAAAGACTAAGTTTGGGTCCAGCGGTTTATGAAAAAGTGTATTAAGAGAAAAATACACACTTACGTAGGAGAAGCATAGACATTTCGCCACAACAAATTTCCAAGTACTTGATAATAACAACAAAGAACGGATGCTCAATCAGACCCGTATAAGTTCCGGTTCCAGGTAATGTTGGTAAGAGAGAACTAAAACTGTTGCTAGAAGGCAAAATTTTTGTATTGTAGAGAGGTAAGAATACTTTAATGACACAACAATAACCTACAAACCTGATGGATCAGATCACGACTACTCCTACAAATCACGGTAAAAATTCGTAAAGCGTGAAAAGCATGGAAATTATGTTTTTTGATAAAAATTCGATATTCACCCCCTATTTCGAGGTCGTAGAACACGATTCTGGCTTTGATTTTTCACTATTTTTCCTCACTTTCTCGGAAAACTCAAAAAAAGCGTCACTTCACAAAGCACTTTTATTTTAGTTAAAAACCGAATTTACGTATTTATTTTCAATGGAACTAGTTAAAATATATTTTATGTAATATATGTCAATTATTTTTGCACAAATTTTAACAAACCAATTTAGAAGTGAAAAATCAAAAACATATCTCGGAAACGTCATCAACTATCTAAACTGGCCGCCGAATCACGTAAAAAGGCGCAACGTTGCCAGATGTAAAATTTTTTCATAATATAAACTATAAGACTTGTCCTTCTCAGTCAACAACATAGTTTAATTTTTTTAATGTTCAAAACAGTTTCTGAGTAAAAATAATCTCAATCCCGCAAAATTTTTGGTTGGTTTTGGTTAGGGTAGGTTGGTTCAGTTTTAGCTTGATTTTGGATAATATGGAAAACAGAAACTAATCTGAACTAATCTATGTTAACCTAGATTTATTCTTTCCTGGTATAACTGTAAAATTTATCCATTACAGTTAACAACATAGTTTAATGTTTGTAATGTATAAAAAAGGGTAAAATTAACTTTAACAATCCAAAATTTTTGGTTAGTTCTGGTAAGTACAAATTAACCTAAATTGACCTAGATTTATTAATTAAAAAACATTTTCTGCTAACGGACATAAGCAATATGATCAATTCATATTATCCACTTAAAACTACTGGTATTTGGCGGGAAACAGACAAAAGCAACTATAATCATTAAAACCTTTAATATTTAGAGTCAAAATCGCACTTCAAAGGCATAGACATAAGAGTAATTAATAGTACTTCAATAATCAAAGGGAAGGGAAAAAGTCTTTTTGGGACCTTTTCTTTCCAATTCAAATAGAAAGAGAAGAATATCTATGTTTCAAAGAAATCGTTTTTGCAATCTGGCAACATCGCCGACTTCAACAAGTACGCCATCTTTAGCGAACTATGCAAACTATTATTTGTTGATGGCGGCCGTTTTGTTTTGATTTGTTGTGATTTTTGTCGTGATAATTTTTCGGATTTTTTCGATAAAAAAAGTGCATATTTTTTAATTATTGTATAATACAGAAGCTTCTATCATTGTGGAATTTGTGGTTATAATACAAGTTTAATGATTTAGTGAAAAAAATTGAACCTAAAGTGAAAAATGTTTTTCCCTGTTTTCCGCAAAACTGAAGAAAAATTATGGAAAACCGAGGTCAGAATCGTGTTCTACGATCTCGAAATAGGGGGTATGTATCAAGATTTTTTCAAAAAACGTCATTTTCCTGTCATTTCACTCTTTACGAATTCTTACCTTGGTAATTTAGTCCCGAGCTCTTTTCTTGCGAAAATGATAATGGGGAAAACAAATTACGGCTATCGCCATCTCTGGTATAATTCTATAGATTTTTTTTATAAAAATTTAATGTGAATAGTACTGCTATATCTGGCCATCGGTCTGGCTGTTTAATAGAATGGGTTGCACTTGCAATATTACATCATATATAGATTCTTGTAAAACTTAACTCAGGATTTATACACACCAAATTCGTTGTCAACTACCCTAAATTCTTTAGGTAGGCGCAATTGACAGGTTCCAAAGACTGACAAACTGTCAAACTGACATGGAGATATAAAGTTTTTTCGTAATTTTTGTAATAAAAGATGAGTTCTAAATTTTGTAAAAGTTGTGTGGTGCCTCAGTGTACAAGTACTATAATTAAAACACCTGAAAAGTTATTTATTCACGTTCCACGTTTATACCTACACAATCTAAAAGGTATTTGTGTGAAGATCGTTTTGATGTAAGTTTGATAATATTTGTTTATTTTTTTTTTATATTAAAAGTTATTATTTTTCAAGTTGTAAGCAAATGTCGAAGAAATTGCACGAAAATTACTATAAAATAATATTAACGTAACAATGTAGCCTTTAACAGCGATGACACTAGAACGCAGTGACGTCATTCTCTTTGAGTGGGTTTCGTTGTCATATCACTTGAAGGAGATTTAATTATATTTTGAATATCAAATAAAAGTAAAATTCCTTAAAAATAAAGAAAAATATTGTGTGTTTTTTAGGACTACCGTATCGCGGCAAAATTATGTTTTTACTCGAATACAATCAACATCCCTATTGTTGTGTTCGTTATTGGATTCATTTAATATAATTCCACAAATTTTGTTTAACTTTAAGCATACAGAAAATATTAATACATGATTCTAACTTTCCAACTCGTATATAAGCCCCGTTAGATCTTCGTCTTTCCACTGTATCGTATTAATAAATAGCACAGCTATGTTGCCGATAATAGAAAATATGAGCGTGTTAAGCTGCTGCTCTGTTGTCAGACGTCCATATAATGAATATGGAAAAGGAAAAATTAAAGTAGAAATAATATGTTTTATAAAAAATTAAGTAGTTTCATGGCCATGTGCCACTACCCTATATACTATCATAGGCTGTATTCTTTAGAGTAATTATCAAATAATCAAAGTGAAAAAAGTGAAACTGATAACTTCGTGTTCTTTTGAGTATGTATTTACCTGTCATTAGGTCAAAGTGATCATGATTAGTTCAAGTGATCGAACTGAAAGTGATAATGACTCAAAAGAATAGCCCTATAGTAACTAGATCTATTCTTGTAAATATGTCATCAGTTAAAAAAAAATGGTTCGGTGGGTGTGGGTTAATTTGGTTATATTGGTTTTATATTCAATATCAGAATCACTAACCTTAGTATTAGCTTCCTCGCTAGAATCAACGGGTCCAAAATGATGATAAATCAAGTTGGCAATGGCAAGGGCAGCCACCAAGGCAGCGGCCGCAACCGCGCTCGAGACGCACATTAGAAAAGGGCCGTAGTTGCGACCGCCGATGCAGTGGTTCAGCCACTTGCAGTGATGATCAAAATTGGCCACGCACTTGTTGCAAGCACTGAAAATAAAAAAAATATAGTGGGAGTATTGTATTTAATTTGTAAAATATGGGGTTCTCATTCAAAAATATTCAAGGGTCTAATTTTTATTCTTACTTTATTCTGTAGTGTTAAAAAAGATTCTGTGGTAAATATTTTAGCTTAAAACTACATAAATAAAAACGTATTTAATATTAGGTGGTTTCGTTATTAAGGCCATTTGACGATTTTTTTAAATGAAGATAATCTTTGGCAAATCGTCTGTTTGGCTCGATTTTTAACTCAAATTACACAGGTCTTAAGTTAGATAAGGGCGAGGAAATGTGTAGGTCGTTACCTACCGTGAAGTTTATCCTAACTTAAATCAAAAAAACAACAGCATTACTACATAAAATTAGCTGGTAGTAAATAAAGGTTCTGGGTTAACATTTCTTAAATATTTAGTTGTTGTTTTGTTAATCATAGTATTTTTCTCGTGTAACTAAAAGAAGTAACGCCAAAAACCTTCCATATTTTAAACACACTTTATGTATTAATTCGAACACCGTTAATTTGTTTTATATCTTTATTTGATATAAAATATTGTTATTCTTAACTTATATTCCTCCGAAACTTTAGATTGATAAACCATCTTTTTTTTCTATTGTACTTGGTAAAAATTTTAAGTCGAAATTATTGGAAAACAAAAAGGGAAACTAAATGTAAAAGAAATTTGAAACATTTGAAATAATACTGACAATAGTATTTTTGCAGGAACATATTGCAGCATATTACATGGAACTCAATCGTGAAATGCTAATTAAATTAACGTGAAGTATTCACCCTTATTTTTTAATCTAAAATTAACCTTTAAAATTTTTAATTGTTTATAGCTGATTCGAAAACAGTTTAAATTTAATGTTGTTCCATAAATAATGAATGAAAAATTACAGAATGACTTTCCCTTTGCTCTACTAGTTATGGCATTGAAAACTTTAAAACATTTTATCGTATGAACTCATTTAAGGACATCTGTTGCATTTTCGAGATATCGTAAAAACATTTTTGGAAGTGTTGTTAGCTAAATATTACGATGGGCAAATTACTGAGTCAACAATTGTGGTTAAACCAGCACATTCTATGATATAATAACATTATAATACCAAGGTAGTACTATACAGGGTGTTTGGTATAGCGATAGAAAGTTTGGAAGAGTTGACAGAGAATGTGATTTTGAATAATTTATGCCATATATGTCTTAGTACAAAAATGCACGGTTGTCGAGTTACAGCATATTTTATAATTTTTCGGTTTTCTGGCAATTGGTGATTGAAAATTTAATTTTTATGATACTAGTAGAATTTTTCGGTATGAAATATATTTTTTTCTTATTCTTTGGTTCATACACTATAATAACAACAAGAGGACTAAAATTAAAATAACACACAGAAAACTGAGCACTCAAAAATTTTATTACTCTACGAAAATTCAAGTTTCATTCTTAGATTTGAGTGATGTTTTTTTTTCTAACAGTGAGAAAAATAAATGCATTCCATTTATTTTAAAAATAACTTTGTTGAATTACCTTCACAATGGTTTATCGAAACCCGTATCAATAAAATATTAAATCCATTAAATTCAGGGAAGATATTCATATTAACGAAATTAACACTTTTATCTATTTATTTTTACTTTCCTAAAATTACCCAAGTTACATTAAGTATTATTTTATATGTTATGTTCGAAATGTGAGCCATTATTTCTGATACATTTTCGGGTCCTTTACCTCACTTGGGTGGTGGTTACGCCTAATCTCATTTCTTCCCTAAGTGTGACACCTGCTTCATTAACCCTTTCAATCAGTTGATTACGGTCCATTATTTTAAGTTTATAGACAAGTTCTTTTATACGTCCCCAGATGTGAAAATCTATAGGCGTTAAGTCTGGGGAACTCGCAGGCCACAATATGGGACCGTTTCTTCCGATCCAACGATTAGGGAATGTTTCATTTAAAAAATCTCTTACGTCAAGCTGATAATGTGCTAGACATTCGTCGTTCTGGAAAATTATTCCCTCTTATGTTCAATTGTATTTCATCCACGATGTTCGGCATTTCATTTCGGTCCAATGAAAGTTCTTCCGATTACCGTTGCACATATATTTACATTGAATTTCTGTTGGAAGGATATTTATTTTTTCATATGCGGATTCTCGTCAGCCCAATGATGCAGATTGTGAAAGTTGGTGATTTCCTCTCGATTCCCTTTCGATTCATCGGACAATAAAATAATTTTTAAGAAAAGTTCATCTTCCATATCAGCATTTAACAAATAACAACAGAACAGAATTCTCAGTGCTGGATCACCTTCTTCAAGGCCTTGAACCGGGGTGTAATGGAATTAATGTTTTCCTTCAACTTTCAAAACGTTCCACAATTTTCAAGTAGACAAATTAAGTTGATTAGCTACCTTTCTAGTACTCGTGGTTGGATCTGCATCAAATGAATCCAAAATTTGTTGTTCTACTTCGACAGCATGTCTGTCTGCATCCAATCTTTCTCTGAAATAAAGATTACCTGTTTCACAAATACGGTGATAAATGTTAATAAAAACTTGTACATTGTGAACTCTTCTTCCAGGAAATCGATCTCGGTATAGTCGTTGAGCTGCAGCTGCAATGCCGTCTACTCTACCATACATGAAAATTATAGCAGCGTATTCTAAATAAGAAAAAGTAGCCATCGTATTGTCAACAAGGCAATTTTAAATTTGCAATTGAACACTGAGCTGGTATAAAACATAATGGCAAGACGTGTACGACCAGCACTAAAGCCGATATCATCTGTATTTTTGCCTAAAAAACTGGGTGTTTATCTATTGGTGTTTTTTTGTTTATGTTTATTTTAGAAATAACAATTACCGGCCTGGTGAACATAAACACAAAAATTCATCTATTAGGCGTTCAGAACATCCAATGCAATAAATTAGATATTTTGTATTTTAATTAAATAAAGAAAAAGTGAATAGAGAAAAGTATTAATTTCGTTAATACAACTATCTTCCCTGAATTTAATGTATGTAATATTTTATTGATACGAGTTTCGATAAACTACAGTAATTCAATAAAATAAATTGATTGCATTTATTTCTCTCACTGTTAGAAAAAAACCTCACTCAAATCTAAGAATAAAACTTGAATTTTCTTAGATGAATAAAATTTTTGATTGCACAGTTTTCTGTATGTTATTTTAATTTTAGTCCTCTTGTTGTTATTATAGTGTATAAACTAAAGAATAAGAAAAAAATATTTCATACCGAAAAATTACACGAGTACATACTCTAGATTTAAACAACAATAGATTTGTCTGAAGGCTATTTATGGTCGGTGGGGGAGACGCTTTTTAGATGTTTGACAGACATAAACATATTTACTTATCTTGTCTTTCAGTTTAATTGCTTGTCGTGACTTTTTTCGGTGTTTTTAAGTGTTAGAAATTACTATAAATGCGAAGTTTACAATTAATATTAACAAAAAGAGGATTTAAAAACTTATTTTTATCGGTAAATATTGTTAGATTGTTTATATATTGAAAATAACAATAATAAAAATTTAGGCAACCATATATTCATACTTTATTTTCAGAATTGACGGGGTATGTTCGAAGGACGTACCGATGAAACTCGTTTAAATAATGCAATTAGAAAAGGATAGCATAAAATCGGCATGTCTGTACCAAGAAATTAAATATCTACTGTTTATCAGCACTTTTTGAAATATAAATAAAAATATTATTACGTTATTCAGCGTTCAAACAACCGGGCCCTAGTTCTGACGTTATGCTACTTCTACAGGGGTATGTTCGAAGATAACATATAAAAATTAATTACATTTGAATCCCTTTTTAGTGTTTAATTCGTATTCTGCAAATGATTTAAGAAATAATATTATATGTACGAATTTATTTTTTTATATATATATATATATATTTCACTTCTTGTATTTTTGACAATGGGTATTTTGTAAGTATTTGAATTTTTTGAGAGAAAAATGCTACGTTTTAGTCTGAATGTGTCTAAAACGGTTTGTATGCCAAAATTAAAAATAATAAAAATACAGTTGTGGTGATTTGTGTTAAATATGTCAAAATTATCTATATTTTCTAATGTAGGTGAAATATTAAGAAATCATAAGAAATAAAATAATATTATAAAAACTTTTTATTTTAAGTTTATTACCGAAATAATATTCTATGCCATAAATACATAGTGATAAAATAAACCTGTATCCGATGCCTATGACAAGGATTAAAATCCTTTTTAACACTTCACACATCCAAATATCTATTGTTATTCAACCCAGATAGTCCATTATTACTCTCTCTAGTTCTTGAATAAACTATAGTATAAGAGGCAAAATTGGGTCTATTTTGCTGAACTCAAAGCTCTTGGGGGGGGGGGGATTGCCCCCACCGTCCCCCTTGGATCCGCACCTGTATATATACAAATATATATATATATATATATATATATATATATATATATATATATATATATATATAATTTATTTTTGTATCTTAAACCTTTCCCCTACGTTATTTAAGATATACCTCGAACAGGCGCTAAAAAGCTGGAAAAGAAAAAGCAAAAATATGGGCATACCGATTAACAACAATACTATATATATATATATATATATATATATATATATATATATATATATATATATATATATATATATATATATATATATATATATATATATATAGTCAAAAAAATTAATGAAGAACAAAATAATTTTATCTTTCTTTGAAAATATGAATTTTACATTAATAAAAAACCTTATATTCTTTCCAAATTTAACACGTTCATGCAAATTCTATTGCATGTTAGAGCCATTTAAAACGTGTGAAAAAACCGTGATGACTTTTTCCCACTAATTACTTACCGTTGAGATATTTTCACATACGAGTTGAAGACACGCTCGCTAAACAATACTCTGAAATCTGAAAGTAAACCAGAATTGTTACAGACATTTCCTCGTGCCTTGCATAAGCCCTTTGTTGATATCTGAAGCTGATTTATAATGTAACAGAGCGTTGCCGCAACATGCAGCATAGCATCGAAAGCGGTTTTGTTTTAGAACACAAATGTACTTAACGAACTATGTACACAAGTGCCAACTATTTCATATATTTAAAAATATCTTTTTTTACTTTATTATCATGACATATCCCATCTGAAAATATTGCGCAACTTAATTTTAGGCATTGGTACATGCTACTTCAATTTTTCTGTGCGTTTTAAATAATAATGTTTTAAATTCTGACTAGGTGTGCATTTTGTATATCAACATTTGCATTTCACAAATTTTTATTAGCTATAAATGAGATGGGCGTTTCAACTAATTTGTTGGGTTTGTTATTAAAATATTAATTAAAGAGAACATTGTGGTAGATTTTACTTAAGCCCTTTATATCTGTTTTATTATTAATAGAGTTTGAATTTTTCTTCATGTAAATCATTTCAACAATTTCACGTTTATGTTGGTTTGGTTAGATTTTAAGTATCTGTTTTTTTTTTTGAAAATTAAATTTATGTGAGAATGCCGATTCATGGTTGCATAGAGCTGTTTTATTTTTTTTATCATAGCAATGCCCATTTAGTCGGTTTTATAAATAATGTAAAGTTTGTCCTATGTAGACGCCAGGGTATTCATTGCATGGAATTTCGTATATAGTGTGTGTTCTTTTATTTTTGTGAATTTTGTTTTTTAGTAAACTGAAATTCTGTTTAAGGGCGTTATATTCTTTGTGACAAACGGGCATATTTTGCTTTTGAAAGAGTTCTTGTAGCTACTCCGACAAACCTTTATGGCAATGGTAAGTTTTTGTTGGCTTGTATGAGTCTGGGATTATTATTCAAGTTTTGCCTACGTGACGTAAAAATTGAGTCAATGAGATTTATTGTGTAGCTGTTTTTGGTTTAAATATCTTTGACCTTTTTTATTGCTGTCCCTCTATATATTGTGTCACTTAACTTTATTGCTCTGTCAGCCATGCCAATGATTACAGATTATATATATAATATATATATATATATATATATATATATATATATATATATATACAGGGTCGGATCCAGCCTCTGTCTTTGGGGGGGGGGGCGCTGATATCACAAAAGTACAGTTTGGCAAGAAAAAAAAGTTGTCAACGGGGGGGGGGGGGGGGGTTCTATTTTCCTGAATTCAAAGCTCTTGGGAGGGGGGGAGGTGATCGCCAGCATACACATTCCTATACTCTATTCAAGAACTAGAGAGAGTAATAAAACTGTTACCGAAACCTCCAGCGTACCTGCTCTAGTGCCGCAGGTAACTGAGAACTGCCGTAAATCTAATTATATTTCATTAGATTTAAATATATTTTATAAGTTTACTGCAACATAAAATTTGTGATAGTTTACTTTAATTTCCGTCAGTGAGCAAAGTACACCTTACAGTTTGTTCTTAGTGATTTATCTAGTTTGTCCTTGTTTTTATATATTATTTGAGATGAGTGAGATACCCAAAAGATATGGCTTTCACCTCTATATTTATTAAAAAATCGTTAAACCAGGGCATTTTTCCTCAACGAAAAACTTATTACGATGAATGTTTATGATGCCTTAAGATATCAATATCTAGATAATAATGTTGAGATGTATTCCAACATGACAGGAGATGGAAAATCTACTATGTACCGAATACTGAAGGAGAAAAAACGACTGGAATTGTTAGTATTCCCAAGCCACATTCGATCACAGACAGACGAAAAACCTCGTTGGAAGAAGAGATGAAAACTGAAATTAAAGGGATTGTATATACATTTTATTATGAGAAGCAGATCCCAACTGTCTACAAAATTCTAACTAAAATCAATGAAGATCGCGATTTACCTGAAATTAAAAGAACTGATCTCTGGAAATTGCTCAGAGAACTTAATTTTTGCTGGGAAAAACCAGATAGAAAATCTGTTCCTATAAATCGTCTGGAAACTGTCCGTTGGAGAAGTAAATATCTCTTTCAAGTAAAAGGTAGAGTTGCTAGAAATAACACAATTAGTAATTTAACTAAACTTTTGAAAGATTTTTTTGAATAAAGTTACTGCGGAAAATTGGGAAAAATCCATATAATAAAAGAATAAAACAAAATGGGAGAACTCGATCTCATGATCGGTGAGATAGAGGAACCAATTATTATTAATTTGAGCGAAGATAGTTTCACTGACTTTGATTAAGAATAAGGTACGTAATGTTTACTAGTGTAAACACAATTTATTATTTGAATTTTTGTTTTTGTTGTATTTTATTGTTTAATGTTGTTTATATGTTTTTTTAATTTTTTAATATATTTATATTTTAGTGTGTCCCACTCTTTAATTTTATATATATTTAATTCCAATTAGCCATAAGTTTTTAATTATTTTGTTATTGTATTTGTGTCTTTTTCTTAAACGTGTAGAATTAACATGTTTATCTTATTTTTTTGGGGCTATCGTATTTCCATATAATAAAGTAAATTAAATTAAGATATCAGTACAATAGAAATAAAAATAAGTAGGTCTAATTTTAATTACAACATATAAAAAGTAATTACATTTGAATCCCTTTTTAGTGTTTGCTTGTACTTCTGCAGATGGCTTAAGAAATAAATAAACTGAAACGTCAAATACCCTAAAAATGTTTTTAATTAATAATAAAATGACCGATTGCCCCAAAAATATTTTAATATTATATGGACAAATTTATTTTTTCATATATGTTTAACTTTTTGTATTTTTGATAAAGGATATTTTGTAAGTATTTAAATAATAACTTCGAATTTTTTGAGAGAATAGGGCTACGTTGTAGTCCATTATTATAGACCGGTATTTTTGGGTATAAAATTTCTAACCCATTCTTATGAAAAATATATATGTCTAACAGATTTTGCTAAAGACACCGGACTAAAGAACACAAGTAGTTTGCGAAGAGAAAAAAGGGTAAATAATGATTTATTACTCTCTCTAGTTCTTAAATAAACTGTAGTATAAGAGGAAAAATCGGGTCCATTTTCCTAAACTCAAAGCTCTTGGGGGGGGGGGCGATCGCCCCCACCGCCCCCCCTTGGATCCGCGCCTGTATATATATATATATATATATATATATATATATATATATATATATATATATATATATATATATATATATTTATATATACATCCATTTTTTCTTCCAAGTACTTTCTGATAAAGTAAATAAAAACTAAATCGGTAATCTTCAATATCTTCAATATATTCCAGGAATGGTTTACCCTGTTTGTAATATGTCACAGGAGGTCTAAATAATACAACTCTTACTCTAATTTAATCAACTTTCTATCTTTTACTGTTGAGGACTCCGTACACCAATAGAGGGTAATTTTCCATTACATGTATTTATTCAATTACAGATCACGTTAGGATGAATTTCGTAATTAAATTAATTAGTTCCATGCACGCAACAACCATAAAAGTCATCTATTATTTAAAATAGGCATTTAGAAATACATACATTACTTACAAGTTGAGGCTTTGAATAATAATTGATCAAACCCAAATAATTACCATACATTCTGCAAATAAATTAACGTATTGTTAGCATGGTGTTAAATAAAACCAGTCAAGTGTAGGTGTGACTCTTTCGCCGAATGTTTCACATATTAAGTGATTTGACTGCCAAATATACAAGCATCATAGAATTCGATCTTGATACTGGTGCCTAACTCATTAACCTTGATCTATAGAACAGGTAATACAGTTAGAGCCGGTGTTAAACTTAAAATTAACCTGTTTCTCTTAAATTCGCCCCAGTTGTGAGATTAATAATAATTTCACTCACCATGGATTATAAAATAACCTTCTAAATCGTTAAAAAATGGAAAAAGTATTTTACTAAATACTATTCGCGCATAAAGTGATAATACCAAACTAATTTTAACGTCAAAACATTATTGCTAGGAAGCTGGTGGCACAAATTTTTAAATGAATCGTATATTGTGCTGATACTGTTTATTATGGAATTTTCGTCGTCAAAGTCCACAAATTGCTCATCAGCCATTTCGCTGTTAATTTTTTTTTATAAATAATTAACCAGAAATGTTAAAAAAATAGTTATAAAAAATGATCTGTATATGTCAGCCCTTCAGTTCATTGTGTTTTTGCGGTAGTGTAATATACATAAATGAAAAGGACTGACGTATACACTTCTGAATTATAAAATAATAAGAGTTTTTTTATAACTTTAACATTGTTATTTGTAAAAAATAAAGGTCTAAGTGTCAGCCATTTTTTTTTATATTATTTACAATTTTTAAAAAGAAACAAATTAAAAAACTGTTCAAATGTTTAAAAAAGTATTTAATTTTATTAGTACACGTATTTTATTTTTTATATTTTACTATGCACCAAAAAATACTGAAAGAACGCACACATTCAATTTTATGTTTAAGAGGATATTCAATTTTTGATATTTATTAACACGATCGAATACCTAATATTTTTGGTTAAATTAGGCTGGTGTAAATGTGGCTCAAATTTCCTATATCTGTTCTGTCGTTAACAGTGTTTTTATCTTTTTTAATTTCTATCATTCCCTTTATCTATAATTTTTGATAATTCATATCTTTGTTTTTAATTATGGTACTGTTATAATCGAAGGTATGTTTTTCGTCCTGTGTGTTTGTTTAACGCTGTTGAGGCATTTTTCGTATATTTATGGCCGTTCAATCTGTTCGTTAGCAATTGGCTTGTCATGCAGCATTACTTTACACTAGTGAGCTGTCAGAAAAAATAAAATACATTTTAAAGAAGCATGATAGTATCGTATTCTGCAGACCTCACTATAAATTAAATACACTATTTACTAATTTAAAAAGTAAAACTCTTCTCACGAATGAGTCAAATGTAGTATATTCGATCCCTTGCTCAAATTGTCCCAAAAAATATATAGACATGACAAGCCAATTGCTAAAGAACAGATTGAATGGCCATAAATAAACGAAAAACGTCTCAACAGCGTTAAACAAACACAAAGAGGATGAAAAACATACCTTGGATTATAACAGTACCATAATTAAAAACAAAGATATGAATTATCAAAAATTACAGATAAATGATATGATAGAAATTAAAAAAGATGAAAACACTGTTAACGACAGAACGGATATAGGAAATTTGAGCCACATTTACACCAACCAAATTTAAACAAAAATTTTAAGTATTCGATCCTGTTAATAAACATCAAAAAACCGAATATCCTCTTAAACATAAAATTAAATGTATTCGTTCTTTTGGTTTTTTAGGTACATTGTAAAATATTAAAAATAAAACACACTCGCATTCCATGTATCCTCAGTACCTAAACAGACGATGTAAAAGGTTTATTGCATTATTAATAAATAAACAAAATTTCAGGGTATGTACTGGTAAAATTAAATCCTTTTTTAAAAATTGAATCAGTTTTTCAATGTTTTTCATTATATAAAAAATATTTTTAAGAATATCAATAAATAAAAAGGCAAAAAATTTTTGAAGATGTCTTAAATAAAGAACGAAACGTCAAATTGTTTTGGATTTTTTGTTAAATAAAGAACCTAAACGCAAGTGAAGACAAAATAAAAAAAAATGATATAATCTGTGGTTCAAAAAAATGGAAAAAATAATATATATGTTGAATCATTGTTTTGCAATTTTTAATTTGGTTGAAAAGTTTTTAAAACTGTGTGGTTAATTCGTTATAAATTTTACGTTTTCATTCCGATAAATACATATATATATATATATATATATATATATATATATATATATATATATATATATATATATATACAGGGTGTCCAAGATAAGGATCCTAACCATGGGGATCTCGGAAACAGTTGGAGATACGAGGTCGGTTAAATTAGAGAAAAGTTGCGCAATTTAGTGCTAAATCAAACGCAATTTAAAAATTTTAAAAATTCAAAATACTTCCGGAGATTTCCGGAAAAAACCGAATTTTGGCAAAATCGTTTTTAATTTTTGTAGGCTTTATTTAAAGAGATATCAAAAAATAAAAGGTAGATTCTTCTTGCCACTTTTTATTTTTTATAATTTGGTCTAAACAAAATTTAAATCCGACGTTTCGTTTCTGAGATACCATCATGAACTTTCATTTTTTATATGGAACAAAAAAAAGTATCCCATGTATTTGATAGCATTTTTTATTACAAATTCAACGGTGTATCACACTTGCATATCAAGTGTGTAGTTCATTGGCTTTTATAAAACTGATATACCTTTCTCTCTCGCTCTCATGGAGCTCTTATGGAAAGTACTTGAACTACGTATTCGATATGCAAGGGTGATACATCGTTGAATTTGTAATAAAAAATGCTATCAAATACATGAGATACTTTTTTTTGTTCCATATAAAAAATGAAAGTTCATGATGGTATCTCAGAAACGAAACGTCGGATTTAAATTTTGTTTAAACCATATTATAAAAAATAAAAAGTGCCAATGAGAATCTACCTTTTATTTTCTGATATCTCTTTAAATAAAGCCTGCAAAAATTAAAAACGATTTTGCCAAATTTCGTTTTTTTCCGGAAATCTCCGGAAGTGTTTGAAATTTTTAAATTTTTTTAACTGCGTTTAATTTAGCACTAAATTGCGCAACTTTTCTCTAATTTAACCGACCTCGTATCTCCAACTGTTTCCGAGATCCCCATGCTTAGGATCCTTATCTTGGACACCCTGTATATATATATATATATATATATATATATATATATATATATATATATATATATACAAAAGAACAATATTGGTTGCCTATAAAGCCCTTCTACTTGTGTTATCTTCGATGAAGTAACGACCCGTAGAATGATTTGACTATAGACTTTTAACGACAAAAAATTCTCGTTTTTAAACAATATTTTACTTTAAAATACAATGTACCCTCGTCCCCACTTAGTCCAACTCTCATTTGTGAATATTTTTTGGCAATCATGTTGCTTTGTTAAAAATGTGATGTTTCAATTAACAAAACTTATTTTTTTGTCGCAAAACACTTCATAAAATACAAAATAATAAACAAATAGAAATCAAACTTGACAGGTAAAAAAGGTTGTAACCATTGAGCGTTACTAGGCAATGAATAATCAGGTGTTTCAATAATGGCTAAATATATATTTTTTTTGGAATACTCGTATATTAACATATCTTTGCATTTTACTACTCGCATTTCATCACTTACATTGCCATGAATTTTTGGAAAAATATTGACCAACCAAAAAACTTTCTACTTTAAGTAAAATGTCAAAATTGATATTGTACAAGTCCCATTTCTATTTATAAAAAAAAAACTATTTCTATTCGTATACCCTTATCTCACTATTAAATAAAGAAGAAAAGTTTGTTAGTATGTTCGCAAAAATCTCAAGATCTAATAAACCAATTACCATCAAATTTCAACTGTAACAATATTATAAATTCTGAAATATTATAGGCTAAATAATTTTTCCTTATTCTAGAGGCAGAAGGCGAATTAGTAAACTTCTGTGGTCCTTTCCTATGGCAAGCCGTTCCCGCAGTTTGGTTGGCCTTAAATATCGACCAATGATGCCAGTAGAATATATTGTGAGCGCAGCGGCGGGGGGGGGGGATTCTAGCAACTCATAAATTGGTTTGACTTATTTATTTTTTTAGCAAAATATAACATGATTACTAAAAAACAACTGAATTTTTTCTCATTACCAAAAAAAAATTACCCTCTCTTGAAAAATAATCTAATTTATCTTGTTTGCAGTATCAAAATTTCAATTTATTAATTAACTAGTAAAAAGAATTAGTAATTTTTAGGGTGAGTTCAGATTACTTTTTTAAGAAAATGTATAAAAAGAACATAAATAATTCCATTATCGTTCTTTTTCAATGCTTATCCGCAAATAGTGTTACATTTTCAGATTTAAAATCTTTACGTAACAGCATCGGGCTCTGCGCTCCACTTCAAGAATAATCAAATGAATTATATATTAGCTTCGAGTCTCTTTAAGTGCCAAAAGGCACCGGGAAACGTGCATGGAACTCTTTGTTTGTTTTCAAGATTTGAGAGATTTTTGATACTTTATAAATGTTAATGAATATTTAGGTAAACAATTTAGTGCGTTTCAAATAATGTAATAAAATAGATGTTATAAAACGAAATATTATGATAAATATAAATAAATGTTAGTGATACAATAATGTATTATGAAAACTTTTAGCATAACCAATAAATCACTCTTTCAATTTTAAAAAATGTTATTTATATTTACCTAAACCTGTTTTTCTTTCTATATATTAACTACTACAATTAATTTAGTTACTTGATCTTTTTTAAGATTCTGTAGCCAGCTAGGAACTTTTATAGTTACGTCATATTCGTCCGTCCATTTATCACATACAGCCTTATAGTTTCCTCGATATTTCATATTATTCAATAAAATTTTTCAGATATATACTTTCATTTAACCTTTCATATTACTGAACCTACAGACTTGTAGCAAAATTGGAAACAAAATTTAGAGTTCTTTCCTTTGTGTGAAAAATAGTTTTCGCTATCGGGTATTTTAGAGCAGATAGACCCCTCTAATTTCCCAATGGTAAATTTTAAAGATCTGAAAAAATCTGTTATAATCGTCTCCCTAATTATAAATTCTTTTAAATTTAATTTGTTGTTTATCCAATCGAGTGGGGAACTGTTGAAAGGTCCTTCTCTAAGGGGTGCATATCGTGTGGTGCAGTCATTTAATTGCGCACAAATTATATGTTTCATTATTTTTTTAGTTTAATTTTTTCCAACATTATAGATTTCAGTTAATTTAATAATTTTTTTCGTTAAAAAGTTCTTTGTTTAGTTTCCAGGTACGTTCTACAAATTTTAAATATGGCGCCGATTTCACCACCTCGGGGTTTTCAAAATATCGATATTTATTAGATTAGATAAATTATTTATATTCAGGGAATATTTTCGGCGTTTAACCTTTTCAAATTCAAATTATTTCTGTAATTATGGCAATTAGAAGTGAACGCAGCGGGGCGTCCGCCTGAAACTCAGGTAGCGAACGGACTGATTAGTCTTGAAAAAGGGTATTGTTGAATATTCTTTTAAATTAGATATTTTGAATCAGTCCTTTATAATAAGAGTTACTTTAAGGAATTTTAGAAAGTGAAAATAATGGGGAATTTAGTTGGAACTCATATGGACAGTAGTATACAGAAAAGCAGTTGAACGTCCTTATTGGAACACGAAGAAATGACATCACCCAGTAAATCATTATTCGATGAAATGAGTGTGAACGCATATTTCGAGTATCGATTAATTAATTTTGGATCTATTTTTTCTGTTAAGTGACGTGGCACAGTCTGGCGATGATAAAAACTTCACAGAAAATTTTTCTTCGTGGTCTCGGTTTTAAACTAAAATTGAGGTAATAAATGTGAACAAGTTTTAATAAACTTATGCCCACTTATTAATGATAGAGCATATGATGTGAATAGATCTTATATTGAAGCTAGTTTCTTTGCAGCTACGATTATCCGAAAAGTTATATTCTCAGCGAGCTAACATGAGAAAGCTACAAAAGACCAAAGAAGCCATGAAATTGAAATGAGTTGCTCAAAAAGAGTTGTAAGATATCGCGGCATCAGTGGGCGACCTCATGTACGATCCAGGAATCGTATAGCGAAGGTAATTTTTAAAAATACTTGGTTTTGAGACTCTGACGCGCAAATTTTTTAATGCATTTTTCTCGACATTTCATTGTTCAAATTGGTGAATGAATGAATGAATGAAAAAGGGGCGGTGATACTAGATCATCAATGACTAGGCCTCTATTGGATCCTTTATATCCCACGATAGCTGCAGGTCATTCGAGGCCGATCGACTTTGCGAATCCAAACAGCCTCGTTAGTTGAACTTGCCTAACAGCTTCCGGTAACAAAATTGTATCTCTACAATATCTCTATCCCAGTCGGTTGAGTGCTGAGCACTCTCTGAGGACATGGTCAACAGTTTCATCCTCCTACAAACACCATCTGCACATCGGGTCGTTTTCGACACCGATTCTATGAAGATGACCCATGAGGTGACAATGTCCTGTCAACAATCCCACCACAATTCACAGCTCTTTCCTTCCCAAGGAGGGAAGTTCCTTAGTGCGCTAGACCCAGTTATACGTTCCTTAGCACACCTCATGCCAGGAGCTCCCCTCCACGATTCAATAAATTTGCTTTCCAGCAACGATTTTAATTCCCTTTTGCTCATAGCGATTGGGACAGATAGTATTGGTTGGCATCCATACGGTTCAGTTGGCGAACCCAACTTTGCCAGACGGTCAGCTCCCTCATTCCCGCATATGACCGAGTGACCCGGGACCCATACGAGTCTGACTGTGCAACCGTTCCTTGTCATACCATTCAGTACGTCATTGCACTCAGACAACAGTCGTGAAGTTACGACACTGGTCTTCAGTGGTAATATCGCAGCCTTACCGTCTTAGCATATATCTATTACATAATTGCTGTCTATATCCCTCTCACAGAGATGGGCACACTGCAGAATAGCATAAAAGTCCGCTGATTGTCGCAGGTTGTCGAAGAGGGTAGTATTCTCTGACTCCTGTGCTCCTGCCGAATACTCCGGCTCCAGCCCTTTCATCTTGTTGAAATCCATCATTATACCACCAGGATCCATTTTTCCGAAGATTTTGCTCTCCCTCCCAATCCTCTCTTCTTAGCAGAAATATCTCCAGGGAGAGGTTGGGTTTTAAAAGCGATGTCATGTAATCTGTCCGCATGGGGAGTAATCGACACCTCTCCACCGCGCTTTCTCAGACAATGTATCTTAACATCTGCTACACTGATTTCGATTAAATTTAAGCCACATATTCTTCATATTATTTAAGAAGCAGCGTAGAATTTTTAGATTAGATAAAGAACGAATTTTTTAAAAATTTTGAAAATCAAAATTCCTATAAATATTTTTCAAACACCTACGTGTTCCTTATGCTACATCTTAGCTACTACCCTTCTAAATAAGAATTTTTTCTATTTTTCAGACGAAGAATGATAGAAAAAAATTCGACCATCGGCAAGGGTTATCAAATGAGGGCGCTATTTGATAGCTCATATCTACATCCCTTTTTAATTACGGTATTCGTTTTTTTTTAATTATTCATAAAAGCACTATGTATATGTGTAAATAAAAATTTATTTATATATAATAATAGATGCGTCAAAAAAATTGTTTGTTTTATAACCATTTTTCCCAGCGCCAAGGTAGTTTAAAAGTACTTAAGTGAGCCTAGTCGGCATAGGCGTTTTTAAAGTAGAAATAATATTTTTTCCAGCGAAACTGCTTCGCTCACATATTCTCCACGCTATGAACTATTAAAATAAGGAAAAAAATAGTTTGTTTCCAATTTCTAGAATAAAAAATTCGTTAAAAGTAAAAAGTTTACTTTAAAAGTCAATTAACCCCACTGTTAAAAATAACTTTAAATTTAATGTACGTTCCTTAATCAAATTTAACGATTTTGTACCTTAAATCGTGAATAAGTTACATGTTCTTTGAAATTAAAGCTTTTTACAATAAATTTAATTGAATGTTACCTTAAATTTCAATAAAATAACTGAAATTTAATGTATAATTAAATTAGATTTAATGTAAAAACTATTAAATTTAATGCATTAACATTAAATGCGTTTAATAAACGGTTTATAAAATTTGCTTCCAGCAGATTACCTTAAAATTAATGTGAAATTTTTTTACAGTGTATAAGCAACTTAACAAGGTAATCATATCTTTAACACGGGGATCTGACAGCATGCTAAAGATGACACAAAATTGAACAATGTATATATATATATATATATATATATATATATATATATATATATATATATATGTTATGTCGGATATTTTCACGGGAGTGATGTGTAATCGAAGGTTTTCAGGCATCCCGTGTATGTGCTGAGTCCCCACTGATGAGTCCTACGACTGGCACCGGGACGAAACACTCCAAAATTTTTCAAGTGTATAGGAAAGCTGCTTTCTCAGGCACGGGCGCTAAATGAGGAGCCGGAAGCCAGGGGGCGTAAACCCGGTAACGTAGCTTCCTATAACACAACATGGCATCCCTGGTGTTGTTTGGGCCATTGCAGACAGGGGTCTGCACTGAGCATTGTGCTAATGCTGGATCCACGACGGGGTGTTAGTCCCCGCTGTTCTTCAGTTACATCTCGACTTGTCGTATATTCAAAAACAAGAATACAGATTCTAAATAATACGCTAAGTGAGATGTCTAAAGGGGGGGGGGGGGATGTCGTTCCTCACCGCCTTTCTCCGAGGACATTTCACTTCAAATATAAGATCCAACAATATATTAGTACGGCAAGCGATTGTCTGGGAAGGTGTCAGTCGGAATCCCACTGATGAGTCCTACGACTGGCACCGGGACGAAACACTCCAAAATTTTTCAAGTGTATAGGAAAGCTGCTTCCTCGGGCACGGGCGCTAAATGAGGAGCCGGAAGCCAGGAGGCGTAAAGCCGGTAACGTAGCTTCCTATAACACAACAATATATATATATATATATATATATATATATATATATATATATATATACACCCATACTTCCCTGCACTTAAAATCAATCTTACAGTATTGTAGTAAGAACAACATATTGTATAGTTTATAGTGCCCCTCTGACAAAATGGCTCTCTTTCTGTTCATTAATCGAACTACATGCTGTTTAATATATTTTCTCTTCTAGCCTGCGGCGCGTTAAATTAAACTGCCGTAAAAACAATAGACCACAAAGTAATTACCAGAAAGCGTAGCACACTGTATGAAACAGGCTGTATTGTTCAGTATATTTCTCCACTACCGTATTCCTTAATCGCCTTGTGCCCTATAAAAACATCATTATGAGCAATATTCCAAACATAATATGGGTGTACCCTTAGAAGTAATTACATGATGATGTTTTGAACTGGAAAACTTTTTCTATCGATTACTTTGGCGGAATACTTTCAATATAATTTATTTTAACGAACAACATGTTTATGGAGAGCATTAAATATTAAACAAAACTCATTTTACTTTTTTTTTTGTTTTAACAAATTTGTACCTAACTTAAACAGGGATTAAATTGAAAATTTTAATTACATACATAAATGGGACGATATATATATATATATATATATATATATATATATATATATATATATATATATATATATATATATATATATACTTCTTCAATAATTCCAGGAAGAGTTTTAAGATATGGTAAATAATATTACCCTACTTTTGTGATATAAATTTTTATTGTTATTTGCCTGTTGTATGCAGTAAGTAATAAAGCATTTGAACCCGATTATTTCATTATCCGCTACTCGAAACGACATCTACTAACATATAATGCCGCCCCAAAAATTCACCACTAAAAACATTATTTTTGAAATATCTCATGTTCTAATCTTTACAAAACAAAATGAATATTACTTGTATATTTGAAATTATGTTAAATTATGGTATTATCACCCCCAGGGATATAATCTCTTATTTCTTGGCAAATTCCTTATGTAACTAACATCGGTATTTAACTTATCGTATGTAAAAAAGAGTGCCCTTTTTTATTCTGAAATAACAAATGGAGTTTACAACTGAAAAAAATATCGATGACATCATAGCTCCTTCTTAATTTACCCTGTATATTTCGGTATCACGCAAAAAATTCTAAACTCAAAATAAAATTTAAGGGATCCGAGCGTTTTTCCAAACCAGTACCCATTTAGTTTATGTTGAATTTATAGGATAATGTAACTGCAGAAAAAGATGTTCTGTACGTGAAAGATAACTTTTAAAATTATAGAAAAATGAATAATTCCCAAAAAAAATTTGTTGATTAACAATATTTATGAGTTCCCAGTAACTTTTACCAACTTATTGTTTACTTCTGTTAGAGATGAGGAAGCACCCCTTTAAACTTCATGCTGAAACTTATTTGAAAAAAAAAATTGGTTTTCCATGTTAAATCTCAAAAATAGAAATGCTTTTACTGTCTA
Source organism: Diaprepes abbreviatus (assembly GCA_034092305.1). Taxonomy (NCBI): domain Eukaryota; kingdom Metazoa; phylum Arthropoda; class Insecta; order Coleoptera; family Curculionidae; genus Diaprepes; species Diaprepes abbreviatus. Next base: position 11,364,964 of record JASJET010000129.1, read on the forward strand.
AAAATAGTTAATATCTGGCAGTTAAGTATTTATTTTTATTTTATGGATATTGATCAATAAACTGCCGGTCAGCTTAATAGCGCGATTGTTATTGTCACAAAATTGATTTCTTTACCTTGATGTGTTATGCGGTTTTCATTTTCTAAAGTTAATTTTCGATATTTTTAAGTAAGATTTCTAGAATAATGAATTAACCTTGAAGGTAAAGATCAAAGTCAGGCTCACCAGTAAAAGATTTTTTACTAAAATAAACATCCTTTGAGTTGTTCAGCCGCCCCATTACCTTTTGAACATGTTATATATAATTTCGATAAGATCGATCCCCAGATTAAACAATTAAAAGAACTTTTACTGTGCCACTAGTAAAAAAAGAGTAAACAAAATTTTCTATATCTCCTACTTTGGAAATAACAAAGAACTATTTTCTATCCTTGGATTTTCAGGGTTCAGAACTTACTGATACTACTTTTAAAGCTAGATCATGTTAGTGAAATAGAAGTAACGAAACAAAATCATTGCGCCGTAAAAAGGACGTTATTTATTCTATAGAGTTCCGTATAACTGATCGAGTAAACAGACGTGTCCTTTCGGCGGTATAGTTTTATACAAGAACATCTCTTTAGGTTTCAGTGACTGCTTCATTTTGTTTTTTTTTTAAAGACAAACACCAAAAAAGTGCTAAAAATTTTTCTTTCCTGTTTGGTGTTATACTTTCTGATAAATTTTGATTTTTTTATCATCTCGTATCCTTTTCAGTTTTGACAATGCTTATAGAAATGATAAACAGTGTCTATTTCAAGAATGATTTTTATTAACTAGACACTTCTTTCCTCACAAAAACAAAGTGCTACTATTGACAATGGCATCAAAATGATTACTTTACATTTTTTCTTTTAGTATAAACGTTTTAAAATAATAATAATTTGAACCGAACAATTAAAATATATAAAATTTTAAAAAATTATTAATACCATCGATGTTCACATTGATATTTTTTCAATAAGTGACCTAGCACAAACTCTATGGAGAATAGTTCGAGTCATAGGTAAAAATAGTGACATAAATTCCGAAATGGATGGGATGTTGGGGGAAATGTAAGAACAAACTCTACTTAAAATATAACAGCAAAAAAGTAGGTAATTGCCAAGGGGAGGGGGGGTCAAAGTTGGCTAAAAGAGGTTTTTTCAATCTACAAGCCAAGGAACACATTTTGGAAAAAAAAAGTTTCAAATAAAATTTGTAGAGATTTTAAAAACCTACACTCGCTAGAGCATTAAATATATCAGAACTAGCCGTTATGATAATTCTCCATGACAAAATAAGTCTTAATAAAGTTTTAGCAAGGTCGGTTTAAGGCTTTTGACTCTAGAACATAAACTGCTTCGGCAACAAATTTTTCAAAAATACTCGGAATCTTTGAATGCAGATTCTGATCCAGAAACAAAATTAGAGTCTATGAAATAGTCCATACAAATTCTCTGCCTCCAAAAAAGGATCCACGCAATTTTTTGGTACTAAGCAGAAGTTATTCTTATCGAATACAAGTTACCTACTGTAACATATTAACAAAATTATGACCATTAACTGAAAACTTCTTTATCACATTAAGAGGGTTAACAAAACAGATATAGTTTACTCCATCCTTTGAACTGGATCACCCGCAACTATTTTTACTTAAAAATTTGAACTCAAGGAATGATGTAAATGATAACCAAATCAAAGAAGATATTGAATATTTTTTCCCACGGAATAAAGTTAATGTCGCAAGGCATTGAATAAGAAAGATTATTTGAAGAATAAAATTATCAAAAAAACTTTGTTTCCTTGTTAAAGAAAAAACTTTTTATATTTTATGATAAAATTTAAAAAAAAAAACACGATTTTCATGTGTCCGTATGGTGATGTGGACTCCTAGATTTTACAAAACAGGTTAGTTCAGGTCAATTCAGGTTTGATCTTGGTTTTAGGATAACGTAGCTTGCCGAACAATCGGTTTATGATTGGCATTTGAATTCTGCACGTTTACCCACATTTTAAGCTGTAGTACTGGAATGAGCACCATTAATTGCATTTGAACTACTAAGTTTTTCATCCTAATAAAATTTAACATCCATGAATACACGTCACGTGACAATATCGTATAATAAATAACACAACACATTCCCGGCCTATAAAACCATAAATATACCCTAAAAAGAAAATGACAAGCCAACGTTCTTCTTATTTTTTTATAAAAAAATTGCATTTTTCCACCGGTTTGTGTAAATTTTGTTTTTTTCCCGGGTCCATCCTAAAGCCGGACACACTGCGGCCAAAGTAGACCTATTGTGCTCACCCTAGACATTACAGCCACTCTGTCAACCTCGCCCCCTGTCTCAATCTGTACAGTCCTGCTAAGGAGTGAGTGAGTATTTCTCTCGATTCTAGACTTACTGACCCGAATATTTGTTGTCTAAATCTCTCCAGTGACTCACAGTCACATATGATGTGCTTCACCGTTTCCTTGGCTTGTCCACACAGTCTGCAGCCGAGGTTTCCGTTATATAGATTCGTTATATTCAGATGTACTTTGACGGCCATGTGTCCCGTCGTTATACCCGTAATAGTCCTTAGTTGGTTCCTACTCATTTGGAGTAGTTTCCTTGCCAGTTTCGAGTCAGGATTCCCAATAAATAGGTTGCTGTGGTTTAAACCCTGTCTGGTCATCCAGTGGTTTTTATGTTCTCTTTTGATCCATTCTTTGACTGCTTCTCGAGCCGCGCACCGCGGCACCCCAAAGGCCGGTTCTGAACCCATGTATTGAGATGCTGATCCTGCTCTAGCTAGCTCTTCAGCTTTTTCATTTCCATGTATACCTTCGTGTCCTGGTAACAACTTTAACATAACTCTGTTGTCTTTTGCCAGAATTTCCAGCTCACTCTGACATTCCCAAACCAGCCTCGATGATACCTTTTGGCCCTTGAGGGTTTTTGGGACTGCTTGGCTGTCAGAGGTAAATTTTATTAAAAAACGATTAAATATTGTGTTGTGTTTGTAAGTGGGTAAAAGTAATTTTTTTTGCCCATCTGGGTAGTGCAGTGGTATGGTTGTGGTCTAGTACCACTTAGATACCGGGTTCGAATCCCGGGTCCGGCTTGGGTGTTTGTTACTGTTATTAGATTTAAGTTAGATTTTAAGTTTATAATTTGTGGAAAGTTGATAATAAAATTGTGACTGGCTGCATGCCCATCGGCCCAAAGCCATAAAAGTAGCCTTGGCTACTTAAAAAAAAAGTGTTTTTTTTTAGAAAACCCGCGAAAAGACTCCGTGTTCGTGTTCTACGAACCGAAATAGGAGGTAGTAAAAAATCATCAAAAAATTCGGAAAATCTGGTATTTCCACTATTCCGAAAAATTACCTTTATTTTTAACAAAGATAAAACAAACACCATATTTAAAAAAAAAATTGTGGTTAAAACCTAAACCAGTTGTCTCATGCAAAGCTATCAAGCTAAATTTACAATACAGAGAAATATCTTAAACTAATATGTCAAATATGTATTTTTATTACCTGCAATGTTTGGTTCTACAACTAGTAACTTCTATATGACAAAGATGGCAAGTACCGCCTTCGATCACGTGGGCGTGTTTTACCCTATCAAGTTGCGGTAACGGCAATATTTCTCTTTGACGTAAAGCTTCTTCGGCTGGATCTATTAGTGCAGCAGCCAAGTGAGTAGTAAGATGAATCTATAAATAGAGCAAAAAAGATATTAGAAACATTTTAAAACTCTAACATTACAAGATTATATTTAGTATATTATAGTTCCGTATAGCCCTTGGCTTTTAGTTTTTGAAGTGTACATTAAAAAATATACCAATGCTGATTTTTCAACTTTATAAATACAATTCAGTCAACTCAATATTTCGGAAACATGCTGCATTCAAATAAGTCATATTTAATAAAAGGATTCAATGATTAATTACACTGTCCTGCATGAAAATACTCCCACCCCAACTAATGTATTATTTCGATAATGTCTACCTATGTAATCCATACATTGACCTGCAAATTTTCGTATCACGAATCACAATCTAGAGAACATTAACAAAATGTTTTGATTGATTGCAAAACAAGTATATATGCGATATATAAGTAGTTATAGCATACTGAGCGTGACGTTGCCAATTCTATGTTTTCTCTAAGTTTAGGAAAATTGTGCACAGTCTAGCAACACTCGTGATCGTCGAAGAGTCAGCTACTTATCGAAGGGCCTCTGTATGCAGAAATAATGTCGTGGTTTCTGGTACTCTCAATAACCGATTTTTCTAGAAAACACCAGATGTACGAAACGGGTATATAAGTAACCAACCGGTCGTCGAAGGATCAGTATTAGATATACGAGCGAAGTGCAAAGAACTTGCATTGTAGTAATGTTATTATTTTCATCGTGTGTAAACGATATCGTCGAGATCCTGTGTGAACAAACCGAACAGTTTCTGTTATATATGTGATAAAGTGACACTGAAAGCTCACTTTGAGCCCACTTGTACGAAAGGAAACAAGTTATATTTTGGATTCAAAATTGGCGATCAAGACAAAACTTGGGCTCCCAGAATTCGCTGCCACGCTTGTTTACAAACCTTAATAGGCTACTGGGTACTCACAAGTCAATGAAGTTTTGAGTGCCAATGATATGGCGGAAACCTCAGAATCTTGTTGATGAATGCTACTTTTGCTTAATAAAAATCCTGGGGTTCTCTAGTAAAAACAAACGTAAAATTGAATATCCCCTCAGCCACGAGACCTGTACTTTATGACTCTTCTAGCATATCTGTCTCAAAACCTCCAGAAAAATATGAAACCGACTCGGAATCGGATGAACTAGATGATTTTAAACCAAAAGCTGGTTGAAGTTTTCAAGAGAGAGACAATTACGAATATAATAGCAATAAACAGCCCCATTTTATATCTCAGAAAGAGTTTAATAATCCTATTCATGATTTGGATCTTTCCAAAATAAAGTCACAGCTGCTTGGATCTCGTTTATAGCAGTGGAATCTCTTAATATATATATATATATATATATATATATATATATATATATATATATATATATATATATATATCTGAAAATGGATAAATCGCAGTGGTAAAACCAAGAATGAAATTGACTGTATACTTTCGACACAAAAGATCATCGTTACAGACGTAACCGTACTTAACCGATTTTCGATTTGCAGTGACCACAGGCTTGTAAGGGCAAAGCAAAGCTCAAACATGACACAGACAAGTATAAAGAAAAAATAAGGGAATATATAATAAATATAAACAACCTGGAGAATAAAAATATTGATGAAATAGATAAGATAGTGACGAACACACTATTACAAGCCGGGAAAGAAGTAGCACAAGCATCATGGAAAAAGGACAACCATATCTCTCAACACACAAAGGAATTAATGAATAAAAGAAGGATGCTGCTCAAAGAAGGAAAAATAAACACAGCGAGACTAACAAAACAATTAGAAAAAATATCAAAGAAAATAAAAGAAGGAAAGAACAAAGAAAGTATAAATAGTATAAAAAACAACGAAGAGATAGAAACTAGGGACATAGAGCAAATTATACAGACAACGCAAGAATATTACACTAATCTTTATAATACAACGGAAAAACTACCACAAGAAATTCTTAATCGATTAAACACAAAAATAAAAAACATTAAGTCTGACATTCAACCCGAAATCAGTAAAAATGAAATTAAAATAGCCCTGAAAGAAATGAAAAATAACAAATCGCCAGGTAAAGATGGAATCACAGCAGAAATGGTGAAGAGTGGTGAAAAAACAACAAGAAACGTTTTGTGCATCCTTCTGAACAAGATACTTAGTACAAAACAGATACCAACCAGTTGGAACGAAGGAATGACCCTTTTACTATTTAAAAAAGGAGATCGAAAGAATTTGAAAAACTACATACCAATAAAGCTACTTAATATCATGTATAAACTGCTAACTAACATACTAACATATAGACTGACCCCCAAATTCAATGGCTACCAAACACGAGAAGAATCTGGATTTAGAAAAGACTTCGGCACATGCGATCACCTACTGATAATAAAAATTCTAATTGAAAAGGCCAACGAATATCAGATTCCTCTATATATAGCATTCATAGATTTTGAAAATGCCTTTGACAGCGTTGAACATTGGGCAGAACTCGTGGCAAAATAGCAGCATCGACCATAGATACATAGATTTAATAACAAACATATATAACAATGCAAAGATCACTCTCAAAATAACGGAAGAACACAGCACTAAACCAATAAAAATAGGACAAGCAGGCAAGGAGATACAGTGTTACCGAGCCCTAAAAGATGTCTCTAAAAATTACAATGGGACAATTATGGGATCAACATAAACGGGGAGCTATTGAATCACAGATTGAACAGATAAGAAAGATGAATTGCAAAAAATGATTGAAGAACTGGACAACGAAGCGTCAAAATTAGGATTAAAAATGAACTATGACAAAACGAAAGTAATGACAAATCAACCTGAAGAAATAATTATAACGGTCGCACAAAGGAAATTGGAGGAAGTGTCACAGTATATATATCTAGGTCAAATAACAAAACTAAATAAAAACAATCAAACTGAAGAAATAAAAAGACGAGTCAGATTATCCTGGATATCATTTGGTAAACTCTCATATATCTTAAAAAAACAAGAAATATCCGCAGTATCTAAGAACTAGAGTGTTCAATCAATGCATACTACCTGTCTTAACATATGAATCCCAAACCTAGACATTTACCAAAGAGAATATAGATAGAATTGCCAAAACATAAACAGCAGTGGAGAGACAAATGCTAGGTATCAGACTTATAGATAAAAAGAAGAACACATACACAAATAATATATGTAATTTCTAAACAAAAAAAAAGTAAATTCGACCTGTTACACATTTTTGGTCTATTTAATAGAGGAAATATCAAAACAACAGACCACCCTACTGGCAAGAAGCAAAATGTACAATAGATCGTACTTCGGAAAAAGGACTAAAGATCTATTTGTAATTGCTGAAACAAATACAATACAAACATAATTTCTGAGATGAACACCGTTACTTTGAAAATTTTTTGAACCCGTAAACAGTTTCTTTTTTGCCCAGTTTCTATTATTCGTTACTTTTTTTCTGAAATCGAAAAGACAAATGATTATAATTGTGAAGCCTTTTATATCTTTCTTAAGTCGATAACCAATTTTCCAAATAAATAGATGTCAGAGTCTAATAAATTATGAAAGATTGCGACAAGGCTATTCGCGTATTTTTTAAATTATTTACTTTGCTATTATATTAAATATTTAATAATTATAAGGGAAACTATAATTTTTTTTTGGATGAAATTATATTATTCCTTTTATTTCAGGTTTGTTAAAGTTAGGTTAAAATAAAAATATATTTAATTGACGTTGTTTTAATAATGTGATTCCTGATCACAATATCTAAATAAGTGACGTCAGCTTTATATATTTTTTGCTATCTTTATCTTTCATCTAAAAATAAAGAACGACATTTTTTTCTTGACTTGAATAGTTTTAAAACATAATTGACTTATTAGCCGTCTTCCGACTGATCTTTTTCCACGTGTTTTCCCTCTATGATAAGCCTCAGTAGTTGATACCTCTCTCCTCTTATTACATGCCGTATATAATGGGATTTTCCTTCTTTAACTGTGGTCATCAATTCTTTTGTTTTATTAAGACGCCGGAGAACTTCGATATTGGTCGATTTTTTTTTATGATATTTCAACCAAGTGCCCAACTCTCGCAACCGTAGAGCAGAACAGAGAATATATGCTACGTAATCAATCGGAGTTTAAGTTCTAGGCTAAGATCCGATCTTGTGAAGAATTATTTCATGCTTATAAATGTTCTTCTGGATAGTTAAATTCTTGATTTAATTTTGATTTTTTGGTCGTTTGTTCATTAATAGTAGTGACTAGATACTTGAATGAAGAGACGTGTTCGATATTTTCTCCTTTTAAATATACTGTGGCATTGTGATTTTTTTTTTTTGAACTATACTGTCCAATGAGCTACGTTGTCTGCTCAAATGATAGTATCATCAGCATATCTATTATTGTTGATCACAATGCCATTTATTTTAATTATTCCTATAGCATCATACAAAGCCTCCTTAATTATGGCCTCAGAATATTAAAAAGGAGGGTTGAAAAAGTGCATCCCTGTCTGACCTCTTTCTTGATTGCTTTAGACATATCGTTATACTTGTTGGACCTTTAAATATTAAATACTCTTATTGTGGGCGTCCAAGGGTTTTCGTGGTTCATTGAGATCCAAGGAATTTTATGGCTGATCCTTACATTCGACATAATAAACCATTACATGGTGAGTAAAATTGTTAATAAATGGTTATAGATTTCGGAACCATACAATTTTTTTCAAGTTTAATGACTAAGATAACGTATTTTATAATTTAAAACAATTAATTAGATGCCGAGATATTGCAACATGGTGCAAAAAATTACACACGTGCGTAACGCTCCAACAAAATTCATCATAACAAAAAAATTTTATTGTATTATGCCTCATTTTAAAGGTAAAAGCTTACTCTGAGGTAATATGCCATGGAAAATGTTTTTTTTAATAATAATAAACAAACTGAAATTATGCAAATTCTAAATGTTATTTATGAAAGAATAGGGGATAGTAGCATAAAGATACCTATTAGGCTAATAAAAGTTATTAAAAAAGATTCAATTTTTGTTGATAACTTTTAATTTTAGTTATCGCAAATTTAAGCAGTTCTATCTCATCATAATGCAGCGATTGAACCAGATGGGTTACATTGCTGTATATACATATATATATATATATATATATATATATATATATATATATATATATATATATATATTCTTGTGATGCTAAAAGTGTAGAAATGCTACCTTACGAACCAGATGGGTTACGTTGCTGTATATACATAAATATATATACAGTGCCTTCATTTCAAAACGAACCATCCTTAATAACTTTGTTAAATAGAAAAATTTAAAAAAAAGAAAAAACACGTCAATTTAGATATACAGGGGGAAGTTTAATTTTGCATTTGTTAAAAGTCTGTCAATCACCTCCTCACCTCCAGCTAACCTCACTTTGATATGTCAAATGGGAACCCCCACCTTGTGACACATCATTGTAAGCAGCATAAAATTGTCTATCCAACCGTATAAAAAAAATTAAATCGGTTGACGTACAAGCGAATAGTGTGCAAAAATGTCTTGTAATAATGCATAATATATCGGCCTCGAACTTTGGTATGTCAAATGATTACCCTATAGTGTGATACATCATTTTAAAGGACGTACGATCTGCTATCCAACGATGTCAAAAAAAATTAAGTTAATAGACGTTATAGGCAATTAGGATGCAAAAATGTGTGTTAAATATAAGCAGTTTATTTAGTTTTATTCAGTTGAAGAAAATTATTTTATTAAATGTTCAAAATGTGCGCCGTTATTAGCGAGACAATAAAAAAGCCTATTTTGAAATTCCCCACGAACATTGGCAAGGGTTTCTCTGCTAATTCCTCTACATTCCCGAACAATTCGATCTTTTAAATCGTCAATATTTTCAGGTGGGGTTTTATAAACCTTGCTTTTTAAATACCCCCAAAGAAAAAAGTCTAGAGGGGTTAGGTCTGGAGACCGTGCTGGCCATTCAATTGCACCACGTCTGCCAATCCACGTCCCTGGAAAATGTTCATCAAGCCACTCTCGAATTGCCAAAGCGTAGTGCGGGGGAGCTCCATCTTGCTGGAAATGCAAATTATTTTCATTTAGTACCATAACAGCATTTTCATCCACTTGATTTTCTAAAGATTGCACAATGGCTGGGTATATTGTGTTTTCTAAAAGGTTTAAATAAATTTGCCCAGTTAAATTATCTTCCAAAAAAAATGGCCCGATGATTTCATTGCCATAAATTCCTGCCCACACGTTAATTTTTTCGGGATATTGAGTATGCCCTTCTCGGAAAAGGTGCGGATTTTCATTATCCCAGTATCTGCAGTTATGTCTGTTAACCAGTCCATTTAGAAAAAAAGTTGATTCATCACTAAAGCAGATATTCTTAGGTAAATGGGGGTCCTCGTCAATTCGTTGGCACATTAATTCGCAAAATTGAATTCTCCTATCAAAATCGTCTTCTCCGAGTTCTTGAAGAATTTGAATTTTGTAGGGAAAAAACTTATTTTGTTTTAAAACTTTATGCACAGAGCCAGCAGAAATGTTGGTTAAATCTGCGACCTTTGAGATGGATAAAGTTGGATCTATTGGAAACTGTCCTAGTACCTCGATTTGGCATGCTTCATCTACAACCCTTTTCTCAATATATTTTTTATTACAAACGGATCCCGTTTCTTCAAACTTTCGTACCAATTCGAGTACATATTTATGGCCCACGTTTTTGTCTTGATGCCTCTCGTTAAATGCTCTGGCGGTTCTACGAGCGCACCGATCTTCAGCTCCATAGAGAAAAATTATTTCTATTCTTTCGGCTAGCGTATACACCATTTATATTCACGTTTCAACTAGGCGTCACAATGACAATTTTAACAATAATAAACAACTGGTGTTTAAAGATCTTAAAAATTTTATTTATTGCAGTGATTTTTTGTACCTATCAGGTACCGCAAAAAATATCATTGAAATAAATACACTAGATTGATTAGACTGCAATGAATTTTGCGATGAATTTTAAAACAGGCTTAGTTTTTTTCTCGCAAATATTTTAACTGTTTATTACTTTAAAAAAATATTTATTTTAAATTTAAAATAATATTTTACTCTATGAAGTAGCCATTTGACATAATAAAGTTTAATGTGATAAGGTGTCTATTATTACCACACATCTTTTCTTACTATTCGCTTGTACATCAACATATTTTGTTTTTTTTTTTTATTGGCTAAATAGGAGATAGTATGCCCTTTAAAATGATGTATCAGACTATAGGGTAATCATTTGACATACTTAAGTTCGAGGCCGATATATTATGCATTATTACAAGACATTTTTGCACACTGTTCGCTTGTACGTCAACCGATTTAATTTTTTTTATACGGTTGGATAGACAATTTTATGCTGCTTACAATGATGTGTCACAAGGTGGGGGTTCCCATTTGACATATCAAAGTGAGGTTAGCTGGAGGTGAGGAGGTGATTGACAGACTTTTAACAAATGCAAAATTAAACTTCCCCCTGCATATCTAAATTGACGTATTTTTTCTTTTTTTTAAATTTTTCTATTTAACAAAGTTATTAAGGATGGTTCGTTTTGAAATGAAGGCACTGTATATATATATATATATATATATATATATATATATATATATATATATATATATATATATATATATATATATATATATATATTCTTGTGATGCTAAAAGTGTAGAAATGCTATCTTTACAAGAAAATCTTGTATATGTCTTTCCTCTACAGCAAAGCATCGTTTTTTATTAAATATATTTTTACAAGTTTGTCACAGAAATAACAACGTTCTACTGCAGAAGAATGACATATGCAAAATTTTCGCCTACATGTGCCATTTGTAGAATTGTAAAGTAAGTTGTCTGCAGGAGGAAATAATATTATTTTTTTTGAACATTAATCAATTATCTTGTGATTTTAACCTAAATATTCAAGATTCAAAATATTCATTGGATTGTCTAAACAGTTTATTTGAAGATACACTATGTATATGGCATAGAAAATATGCAATACTATTGAATTTGTTGTTACGAGTAATTCTTCAATTTGAAAATTTATAGAATAAACTCCGGTTTTAATATATATATATATATATATATATATATATATATATATATATATATATATATATATATATATATATATATATAACCAAAATGATAATGAATCTGTAATAAAAATCCAGTCTTTTGATATAATTCTTATAAGGGATTTATTATTAGAGTTATTATCACCTATTTTCTCATAATCAATTGAGGGGGTAAAAATATATTCAAAACATCGAAGTACGTTTTTCTCTGTAAAGTGAGTTGTCATACGCTAAAAAATTGTGATTACAAGCCGAGTTATACTCGATTTTGTTGAGGCGCTTGAGACACACATGCAATTTTCTGCACCAATGTAGCAATATCTTAATCTCTAATTGATCTTTGTCATTAAATTTGAAAAAAATGACTTGGGTCCCAAATAGGCATCTTATTTGTAAACCATTTTACAGATTTATAAACAATTAAATTGTTAATCACAAACTCCCTAACCAAGTAACTGCTTATCATGTTAAAAATTTAGATTCGGCAACTTAATATGCATGAGAATTAATCATAAAACTCAATGAATCTTAATTGGCCACGAGAGCCTTTGAGCGCCCAGACTCTTCAGTAGATCGAAATATTTCAGTTTATTCCTTTTAAAAGAGCATCTTAAATAAAACAGAAACCTATAAAAGTTAATTTATAGTACTTGTTTCGACATTATAAATAATTAAAGAGTTCATAAAAAGGAAATAAATACCGGTTAAAATATTGATCAATGATTTGACCGACATTCGTTATTTTAAGGATTAACTATCTTATTTTTATTATTTAAGGACATAAATTTAAAGATAAATTATCTCAGTTTCGAAAGAAAAAACACTAAATTAAAAGCACTTATTTTAATTGCAATATTTACTCAAAAATATTTGTTAAACTAATCTAGTATAATACCCTCTAATTTACTATAGATATCTAAATGTATGATTCCCAATCGACGATCTATAGTGGATAAGTGAAAGATCTTAAATTTACTATTTTAGAGATTCGAATTATAGAGGAAATTGTCAATCGCGGCGCACTTTCTTTTATTTCTTAAAAGGTTTGATCGGCTGTGATTCGTAGAAAAATTGATATTTTTAAGATTTTATTAGAATTTTTAGCCAAATATCTCAAAATTGTAAAATTTTTGGTTTCTCTACGCAGCTATGTGAAGTCGCCAATAGTCATATGAAAGTAAAGTGATATAAACATATTCTGAGAGTAAAGAACGAAAGCTTTCACGGCTTTGGTCAAGATGAAAATTATGGTTCTTGGGTTTAGACCAGTCAAATTGGAATTATTATCCTACGATTGCACGAAGCATTTTCAGGGAGCTTTACACCACGAGATTAGAACATTGAATGGCCATCGAGGAGCAACAGCCCGCTATTTATACCCGACTGATGCTCAGCGAACCGTGATCCAGCGTTGCAATCGATTTCCACGTGTGATATAGACTAACACCCGCATTTCTATTAATATTATTTGGATATTTAAAAATTTCGATTGATTCTCTAATTTTACGTTTAAAGAAACCAGGCACTCATGCTAGCACCTAAGTTTCTTTAACATTAAAAGTCTGCCCTGAGCAGTGCTGGTGTTCAGCTACTGCAGATTGTACAATTTGTTATACATCTTTTATGTTCCTTAAGCCTAGTGGATATAGACCGTCATGTTTCACCTACATACATTTTACCATAAGGACACGGTATGTTGTAAATGCCTTCTGTTTGAAATGGAATTGCGTCCTTTGAACACTTCAAACATTGTCCAACTTTCTTACATGTGTTGAAAATTGTCCGAATGTTTGATTTTGGAGCAATCTGGCAATCTTGTCGGTGGTTCTGTGTATGTAAGGTAAGACAACGCTGTCCATATGAGGTTCGTTTATGACATTTAGTTGAGGAGTTGGGTTTTTATATTTATTAGTAGAACGTCTTATATCTTCAGAGCAATATCCGTTGCCTCTCAGAGCATTAGTCAGTTTTCCTGTTTCTGATTTCAGTGACTGTTCGTCAGATATTGAAAGTGCTCTATGTACCAAAGAGTTTATGACGGATTGTTTTTGAGAAGGATGATGGTGTGACCAGAGAGAAATCGATTTGTATGTGTTTGTTTTCTGTACACAGAATGTCCCAATTTGCCATTCTTTTTCTTTTGTACTAGTACATCAAGAAAGGGAAGGGCATCATTTGATTCAGTTTCCATTTTTATGCTAGGGTGTTGTTTATTTAGATAATCCAGGAAATTATGGAGGTTATCTGCGCCATGTGTCCAAACTACGAATGTATCATCTACATATCTGTACCAAAATTTAGGTTTTAGAGGAGCAGAAGAAAAGGCGTTTTCTTCTAAAGCTTCCTTGAAGATATTAGCTACCACAGGTGTGATAGCGGAGATCCCATGGCCGCTCCCGAAGTCTGCTCGTAGAAAGTTCCTTGAAAAGTAAAATAAGTGGAAATCAGACATGCTTTAATTAATTCTAGTAGGGTGGAGTCTATGTTGTTGTTTCGTAATATGTCAGATATTATGGAAACTGAATCATCTATAGGAACATTTGTGCACAGAGATTCTTCATCAAAACTGACCAATATGTCTTCGGGCTCTAATTGGATGGTTTTTAATCTTTGAGCAAAGTGTCCAGAGTTTTTAACCAAGGATTCAGTGTTTTCTGTAAAGGGATGTAAAAGTTTAGTCAGATATTTACCTATTTTGTAGGTTGGTGAGTCTATTCCGCTGACGATTGAACGTAGAGGTTCATTTTCTTTATGTATTTTAGGCAGTCCGTAGAAGCATAGAATCTTGGAGCTGCTTGGTTAAACTGCTTTTTTTTCTTCTGAAGTGAGGCTGGAAGCATTAATTAGAGATGTTTGTTGGATTCGTTCAAATGACTTTGTAAGTATATTTGTCCTTATCCATAACACCAGTTGCATTTCCTTTATCAGCTGAGAGGACTAAGATGGTGTTGTTCTCGTTCAGTTTTTTAATAGCTTTCCTTTCCGCTGTTGTAATACTTGATTTAGGTGGCTGTGAGTGCTTTATGATCTTCGCTGTTTCGTAGATTAGAAATTATTTCTTCCAATGGTATGCGCCTTGAAGTGATAGCGAGGTTCTGTCCTTTAGATAAGATAGTTTTCTCTGCTTCGGTAAGTTATATACAAATTGACGACTGTGTTCGTTGGTGCGCTTGCTGAATTATTATTGCTCAAAAGTCCTTCCTTTAAACGTAAAATTAGAGAATCAATCGAAATTTGAAAATGTCAAAATAATATTAATAAAGATGCAAGTTACAGTCTACATCTCACGTGGAAATCGATTGTAACGCTGGATCACGGTTCACTGAGCGCCCGTCGGGTATAAATACCGGGCTGTTGCTCCTCGATGGTCATTCAGTATTCTAATCTCGTAGGGTAAATATTCCTGAAGATGCCTCGTGCAATCGTAGCCGAAACGTCGGAAAATAATTCCAATTTGACACGGTCTAAACCCAAAAACCATGATTTTCATATTCTGAAAGTATTCGAAAAGTGTAACATCATTTTATACATAGAATATTTCATCTAAAACACGGATACAAAGCTGTAGCTGAACAATTTAACAAATATGTAAAAGCTTTGTAGAGGTATTTTGATAAGTTTATATTTCCTGTGACGTGTAACATGTAAGTAAAAAGCATTTTCATTTTCCGGACCCCAATAACATAAGTTTTGCATCTAACACTTCAAGTTGTCAGTAGTTTATTTTATTAATTTCTACAGTATTTGCTTGCTCTTTACCACGTGGAAAGTATGACTATGCAATGGTGATTGCACTTGCGATATTTGAGGTTAGAAATGTGGTCAGTTGGTTCTCAGCCGTGTATCATTATCGCCGTGCCCTTTAAAGGCGTCGTTCTGGATTATTTTAGGGTGAACTCTGGCTTTCTACTCTTTCTGTTATTGTTTTTGGTTCATAAAGGCAAGTTTTAAAGTGTAATGACTGATTTTGCATTTCTGTTACTTTTTTTGTGGTGTGCATATAATACCACATATCGGAATGAGATCGCATTTTCCTGTTTCAGCATTATTGAAGGCTTCCCATCGCCAGGGGAAAAATACTGCTTTCACAATGTGGGTAATTTCCAGAACTTCCATATAACCTCCAGAAATCTGTGGTTATAAATTTGCGTTTCTAAGACGCCCCGTTACGCAGTGTCATACGACTGGACTAATAAGCCATTGATTCTAACCTCACATGTCTTTCTCTATTAAATTTTCCTACCCAGAAAGGCTGACTTAAACAGCAAACATTTCGTAGCAAACACTAATTACCCTTTCAAATTTCTCAAAAAGAGAATATTTGCAATACTCGTATATATATAAGTTTCTACATCTCAATAGAGTATTTGTTACGTAAGGGTATTTTTGTGTTTAATTTAGTAATTCAACCAACTATCTTGCTAGTTTTTCTGTTATTACGCTTATAGAAAAACTGAGTAGAGCCCTCAATTAATAAAAAAGATAGTTTGAATTATTTTCATTACAATCACGATCTTTTAGCTTCCGCAAGATGATGAGCTCACAAATCATTGTTAAATCGTAACAATTTTCTGGTATTATTAATTTCTTGTTCAAATTAGCTAGTGTTTTACTACAAACAAAACTTATGGCGGGACTAAGTAAATTTATGTACTAGCTGAATTATTATCTCGTCCTGAATAATAATTCTAAACCAAATATAACAGTTTTTATTACCAACTTGAAAAACAAATTAAAAACTGTAAATTTGTCTTCTTGTAAATAATTGCATGTCTGAAAATTACAATACGCCATATCAATAAATATTCCTACGGAAATAAAATTGCAGCCGCAATTTTCCGATAACATTAAATTTGTACAAACAACAAAATTTAATTAATCCTCCAAACGAAACAATAAACCAACCGAATGTTATTAAACATTCTATTAAAATTATCTTCACACGCAAACCCCAATTACATTTGTATTATTTTAGCTTTTAGTACGATTAAGCTTTTAGGCGACAGGGAAGTAGCCCGATTATTTTCTCATGTTTGAAATTATGGCTTAACACAGAAATATAAACTTAAAAAATATATACAAAGATAATTAAGAAGATATTTATATGTATTTGAAAACAACCAGTCAATAAAATATAGACAACATCAATCTCAATCCTTGCTTTTCTCAATAAATGGCATTATCTCCACCATAATACTAAATGATAAAAAAGTTTCTTGTCACCCAAATATTACAATTTTAGTATGAATTCCTTATCTTAGTTTTTCTAATTGGCGACAGTTGTAAATTAAACTTGATAATTAATATTTTATTTTTAGAAAAACTTAATAACTTTAAGGTGAAAACACTACAATCATGTTTTTGTGGCTGGCAATTATTTTTCCTTAATTTGATTTGATACGATATGTTTGTTTTGTAAATTGTTCTCATTAAGATATCAATTAAATTTTTAATGCGATGTTTCGGCAATTTTAGCACTTCTCCAGGTCACTGAAAGACAGTTATTTTTTTAAACTAACTTAATACTCCCATCATAAAATTAAATCATCTTACAGATACGCTAGCGAGGACTTTAAGTTTGACGGGTCCAGTTTTCGTGACCTTGCTTGTCTCACGCCTCACCATTACAGTGGAGAAAAATGTTTAAATTAGAAAAAATTTTGCAATTACTCTAATAGTAATGATTAAAATTAAAAAGAAGTGCAATTGATAAAAAGTAAAAATAATAGCTTAAATAAGTGTTAATACTTCTTTGTCTTGCAGTAAAGAGGGTAAGAAATTAATTTCATTTTAGTATAAAAAATCGGTTATTTTTCTTGTTATGTATAAATTACGAGTAATTTGAGTGAACGTTATACTTATCGAACATATTTTTGAAAACTGTATTGATAACAAAATTTTATTAAATAACTTTATATCCCATATTTTTTTGTCGGTCATCTAAATAAATACTTTTATACTAAGTTAGAGTTAATCACATGCTAATCATTTGTTAAATTTTGTAAATTTGGATTATTACGTCCCTTTTTTGTGAATATTTCTAATAACATTCAAAGGGATTTGTAGGGAATTAAAAAAAAAAGTAATTTTTTTCTACATCTTTCTACGGGCAGTAACGGCAAGTACCAAAAGTTTTTGGAAGTATTTTTTTAAAACAAAAATTTCAGTAAGAAATAAAGAAATCTATCTGCCGTATTTAAATAGTTTGTTATATATATATATATATATATATATATATATATATATATATATATATATATATATATATATATATATATATATATATATATATATATAACAAACTATTTAAATACGGCAGATAGATTTCTTTATTTCTTACTCAAATTTTGTTATTAAAAAAATACAAACAGTTTATTTCCTGCAAATACTACTCTGGTCCTCTCTCCATAGACGTTTCGACCACCTTATGGTCTCATCAGTGGTGCTGTATCGGACCGAGACCAACATTCGCAAGAAATAACTGATATATGAAATATAAATTCCAAGGCATGTTGTTGTCGATGTGAGACTGAAAAATATCGCCAGTCGAACGACATCTATGAATCACCGGAGAAGTGAGAAATTTTTTAAAAAACTAAAATTTCAGTAACTGTATTCTCCTTTCATTTTGCCTTTTCTTGGGCTTAGGTTCTTTATTTAACAAAAAATACAAACAATTGACGTTTCGCCCTATATTTAAGGCATTTTCAAAATTTTTGATTTATTTTTCTTGCTAAAAATATTTTTTATATAATTAAAACATTCACTCAGGAACATATGTACAATTTTAAAAACAAAAAAACACTCTAAAACAGTATTTAAATCTTTAAAAAATATTTAATTTTACCGGTACACACCTTGACATTTTGTTTATTTAATTATTAACGGAATTCAACCTTTAACATCGTTTATTGAGGTACTGAGGATACATGGAATGCGAGTGTGTTTTATTTTTTATATGTTTTTTATAAGTTTTACAGTGCACAAAAAAACAAAATAACGCATACATTTAATTGTATGTTTAAGAGGATATTCAATTTTTGATACTTATTAACAGGATCGAATACTTAATATTTTTGTTCAGATTAGGCTGTTATAAATGTGACTCAAATTTCCTATATCCGTTCTGTCATTAACAGTGTTTTTATCTTTTTTAATTTCTTTTATCTGCAATATTTGGCAATTCATATCTTTGTTTTTTATTATGGTATTGTTATAATCAAAAGTATGTTTTTCGTGTTGTGTGTGTTTGTTTAACGCTGTTGATGTGTTTTTCGTATATTTATGGCCATTCAATCTGTTCTTTAACAATTGGCTCGTCATGCCTATATATTTTTTGGGACAATCTGCGCAAGGGATCGAATATACTATATTTGATTTATTCATGAGAGGAGTTTTTCTTTTTAAATTAGTGAATAGTGTATTTAATTTATTATGTGACCTGTGGCATGCTTTTTTAAAATGTGTGTTATTTTTTCTGACAGCTCACTAGTGTAAGGTTATGCTACATATTTTTGCTGTTTATGTTCTATGTTTCTTGTTTTTAGGTTATTATAAAATTTATATGTTCGTTTATTAATTATTTTGGTGATAGTCTTCTCAATGAAATTATTATTTATTACTATATTTTTCACTTTTTGCAGCATACTTGGTCGGAATTCTGGAGACGTGAGAGAGATAGCACGATCAACCAGACCGATTATGACACTATTTTTTTGAGTTTTTGAATGATTAAAAAAACAGTTTAGATATCAACCTGACCAAGTTGGTTTGGTGTACCGTTCAGTTTAACTGTTTTAGAGTGTTTGTTTGTTTTTAAAATTGTACATATGTTCCTGTGTGAATATTTTAATTATATAAAAAATATTTTTAGGAAGGAAAATAATGCAAAAATTTTGACAAAGTGCGAAAAAAAAATAATATAATATATGGTTCAAGAATCAAGAAAATATAATATATACACATAAATATATATATATATATATATATATATATATATATATATATATATATATATATATATATATATACGGCAAATGTAGTATATTTAAGCAAACATTCTTTATATAAAATAATTTCGGACACCAAATACGAGTAAAAAATAAGCCGACAAATAGTAAACAATAAAGTTAGGTTTAATCCAATAGAAATCCGCTGTAGCGGCATTCTTCCTAATTTTCAATTTATCCCAGTGTAATAGAGGGTCGCGATGCTACTTGCGTTAAAATCTATTATTTGTAGTTGACGGCTAATTTTTGAGAGTAAAGTTGAAAGCTAATTCCTAACAACATCGCGGAAGTTTTCTGCATTCAACCTGGCTGCGATGCAGTGGCGTCCTGAATACCCCACCCATATTCTCCGGCATAGGGGTTAGCTCGGCATTTTTGCTTACTAGTACTGCTACTAGCCTTCACCTGTACTCTAGTGTTTTCGTTATTTGTTTAGAATTAAATCAACCCTACCTTTCACCTCATTAATGTATCAAGCTTTTTTTTTCTTTTAAAAACCAGTGTAGCAACCTTTTCACATAGAACAGAAATAACAGGGGACACAATAAGTCACTAGGCTGCAATGTAAGAGCTTCTTAACCCTAGCCTACTATATAATTAAATCAATTAATCAAACACCTAGGCAACGACATTTGTTGCATGTGACATAAATATTCTTGGAGATTTTGATTGCTGATTTGTGAGACGGATTCCGGATTACAAACTATTGACAGTAAAACTACGAGATTTCTGGTGATTTTTATGAAATTATGAATGACTTCCGATACAGCATTTGTTAAAGCGTAGTATTTACGTGTTACATATGCCCAAAAGGTACATCCAGTTAGCTTCAATTTACCGCGCAGGTGTAATCCAACCCAAATATACACATAGCGAACAAATCTAAGATAGAAAAAATGCAAAACAAATTTAATTTTTACAATGACCGGATCCACCCACCGAGCGTGACTAACCCGCTTTCGCCCTTACCCCTACACACCCAAGAGTAACAAAGTCAGCACGGTATTCCAACGTGCTCGAGGGAATTATTAAAAACTGCTTTGCGTTAATGAATTTTCATGGAAGTTCAGTGGCCCCAATTATGTAATTTGTGAGCGTCGGTGTTGGAATATTACTGGTTTAAATTTGAAACAATATACTGAGGGTACTGATTTGATAAATTGCATCATAAATAACTTAAACTGCTGAAGAAATGATATCGGAGTCAGTCTGCAAGAGAATCTGAAAAGAGGATAAAAAGTCAAGGATACCATTAGCTTTTCGAACAGTTACGAAATAATAAAAACATCTCAAAAAGTAAATTATGAAGTTAATCCATGCTTAGCTTTTTCAGGTATTATGGTTTAATACAAAACATTCTGAAACAGTTGAAAGAGAGCCCTATATCACCATGTCAGATGATTTTTAAAAGAAATTAGTGGTTTTGGAGATAGAGTAATAGGCTCTTTTTCATTTCGTTTCAGATCGTACTCCTCATGCCACCCAAAAGGCTTCATTTTCAATCAAGTCATATTTCGACTAGGTTTTCCGTATAAGTACTTTTGCCTCATGGATAACTGTGAATTATTCATATTTTTTTGTTACTGTTGTGAAACCTAACATCTCACCATTATTTGCCGACAAAACTTGGCTAAATAGGAATTCAAGTTTTGTAGAAAGCATGACAAACAGGATGTCTGGGAAAGATACCGGTGGATCCCACTGATGAGTCCACCACCGGTATCGGGACGAAACATCCATACATTTTCGATGGTCGAAAATTAGATCGCTAGTCATATGTCCTTTTCATCAGGGGCATGACTATTTGCGACATTACATTTAACTTCTTATCGAAAAGTCTCGTTTGACGTTCTGTCATTCAACAATTTGCCCTTTGCTATTGGTCGTACTAGTAAATGAATGTAGCATTGTTAAACAGTAAATCAGTGATCATCTCTGTGTTTTAAAATTTGTTTTAATCAAACTATATCTATATCAGGTAACTACATTCTATATTTTTGTTATAGTCGTCAAATTCAGTTAAGTAAATTATTTCTATGTTCCACATGGCAAAGAACTCATGAATTTTCAAATTATTAAACCCTGTTTTTGTTACAGAGACCAATAATTTTCAACCACTAAACAGTATTTTCAAATACCAGCCGCTTTTCAACTATCAAACAGTTTTTCGATCGTGGAACAGTTTTTCAAACCATGTTCCGGTCTTTATAAATTGTATTCCAGCAATTTTTGAAGGTTAGTGACCGATTTTATTCCTTGTTTTATACGAGGATTATCCCATGTTCCTGAGGCTCTGGCATCTTTAACTAGAAATACTACATATTTTCTCGAAAGCCCCTTTGAGTTTGTACTTTCTTGGTCACATATATCGAATCGCTCACAAGGAGATATTAGAGCACCTTAGAGCAGTCCACTAGTGACTACAGCCCGTGATATTTTAACTACTGCTAACGAGCATTTTATTAAAGTAAATTTCTATTATTTAATACAAATACCTTGAGTTTCATTTGGATAATCTAAAGAGTCTATCTATAGAGGCTGTCTTATTGGAGTTACCATTTTCTTCAGTTTTATGCTACAGATGGCGTCTGAAATTTGAACTTTTGGTAAGAGTAACCCCAGGAAGTGCTATTTTTGCATTTTGTAGCAAGGAAGGTTAACCTCCTCACCTTTTTTGCGTCACACAAATTATAAAGAAGAAAATGGCCGTAAATCAGGAAATATATTGTGTGTTCGTAGATCTAAAGAAAGCATATAATAGTGTCCCACAAAACAAACTATGGGAAGCGTTAGAGAACACAAACCTGAACGTCAACCTAATTAAAGCGGTGAAAAAATGTATGACAACTCTATAGCTAAGATCAAAATTGGAAGCAGTACCTCAAAGAGTTTTAACATCACAAAGAATCTCAAATAGGGATGATGTCTTTCCCCTACGTTATTTAAGATATACCTCGAACAGACGCTAAAGAGCTAAAAAAGAAAAAGCAAAAATATGGGCATATCGATTAACAACAATACTATATATATATATATATATATATATATATATATATATATATATATATATATATATATACTGTCTTTTGCAGATGTACAAGTATTCATGGCGCAAGATTAGGAATTTATGGAATATACGACGAAGAAATTAATCGAAGAATACAGGAAATATAGATTGGACATAAACTTAGTAAAAACGGAATATATGTGTATTGGGTGGCAAACAGAAAGACCTGATACTGGAAGACAATCAAATAATTAGACACTGCGACAAGTACAAATATCTACGACTAACTATCACAAAAGACGAAGGTATGGACAGGGGAATAGAATAAAGGAAGAATCAAGGAAAAAGAGCCATCACACTCTTTAACATTATACTGTGGGGCCAAACAATTTCCAACACAAATAAACACCGAATATACAACACGATTATCAAAAGCATAACTACATATAGCTGCGAAGTATGGACGCTGAAAGAGCGAACCAAAAAAGAAACTAGAACCTACAGGGATGGACTTCTAGAGGAGCTCAGCTTGTAGATCCAGGTTGAAACAAATTACTAACGACAGAATCAGACAAATTATGAACGTGCAGCATTCAATCGTAGACAAAATTGGAACTCAGCAGTTGAGATGTTATGGACACGTACGGCGAATGCCAGAGAAGAAACTGCCGAAACAGATCTTAGAGTGGTCACCCCATGGAAGACGGAAACGAGGAAGACCACGTCTCAGTTATAAAGAAAGAATCGAGAGATGAGGGATAGAGAACCTGGAAGAGATTCTCAGGGCAGACAAGATAGATGGCGATTGGGTATCGGAAGATGTCGAAGATAAACCGATATATATATATATATATATATATATATATATATATATATACAGGGTGTCCAAGATAAGGATCCTAACCATGGGGATCTCGGAAACAGTTGGAGATACGAGGTCGGTTAAATTAGAGAAAAGTTGCGCAATTTAGTGCTAAATTAAACGCAATTTAAAAATTTTAAAAATTCAAAATACTTCCGGAGATTTCCGGAAAAAAACGAATTTTGGCAAAATCGTTTTTAATTTTTGTAGGCTTTATTTAAAGAGATATCAAAAAATAAAAGGTAGATTCTTCTTGCCACTTTTTATTTTTTATAATTTGGTCTAAACAAAATTTAAATCCGACGTTTCGTTTCTGAGATACCATCATGAACTTTCATTTTTTATATGGAACAAAAAAAAGTATCCCATGTATTTGATAGCATTTTTTATTACAAATTCAACGGTGTATCACACTTGCATATCAAGTGTGTAGTTCATTGGCTTTTATAAAACTGATATACCTTTCTCTCTCGCTCTCATGGAGCTCTTATGGAAAGTACTTGAACTACGTATTCGATATGCAAGGGTGATACATCGTTGAATTTGTAATAAAAAATGCTATCAAATACATGGGATACTTTTTTTTGTTCCATATAAAAAATGAAAGTTCATGATGGTATCTCAGAAACGAAACGTCGGATTTAAATTTTGTTTAGACCATATTATAAAAAATAAAAAGTGGCAATGAGAATCTACCTTTTATTTTCTGATATCTCTTTAAATAAAGCCTGCAAAAATTAAAAACGATTTTGCCAAATTTCGTTTTTTTCCGGAAATCTCCGGAAGTGTTTGAAATTTTTAAATTTTTTTAACTGCGTTTAATTTAGCACTAAATTGCGCAACTTTTCTCTAATTTAACCGACCTCGTATCTCCAACTGTTTCCGAGATCCCCATGCTTAGGATCCTTATCTTGGACACCCTGTATATATATATATATATATATATATATATATATATATATATATATATATATATATATATACATCTATTACTCTCTCTTTAGAAGCTGTCGTAATTTCGTAATTCGCAAAATTGAGGATAAATTAGTTGCCCACAATATTTATTTTATTTTATGAGTTATTTTAGTGTTATTTTTATTCTTAATATAGGGATAGGGACGATTCTAAGACTTCTCCACAAAACGAAACATTGCCCCTTGGGTGCAAGATTTAATAAATCTGTCAGTACTTAAAGGCTAATTTACTGCCTAAAAGCTCAGTTTGTCACCGCCTGCCCTGGGGGCTTTTTACCATAAAAAGTAAATTCAGGAATGAAATTTCAATTAAGAAAAATAAAATCGTTAATTGCATTACGCTATAATAGTTTTACTATCAGTATCAGTAGCAGTTGTTTAAAGACATTTAATGAAATTTATACAAGAAGATCAAAAAGAAAATAATAATAAAATATTAAAAAGAAAAA
This sequence comes from Diaprepes abbreviatus, assembly GCA_034092305.1. Taxonomy (NCBI): domain Eukaryota; kingdom Metazoa; phylum Arthropoda; class Insecta; order Coleoptera; family Curculionidae; genus Diaprepes; species Diaprepes abbreviatus. The sequence goes on from JASJET010000129.1 coordinate 11,390,139, forward strand.
GTAGATATAATTTAGCATATTAATATTCGCGTTACCGATACGCTTTACTTCTGCTTCTTATGATTTTATAAGTAGCCAATATATAACTTACCAATAACAGGACGGAAACCGCAGCAGCTGCGGCAGGTTGTGCGTGTAAAGGCAGGGCCGGAATAAGAAAGAGTAGCGCGCCGCCTGCCAGAGCAGCCAGGGTCAGCCAACCACACAGCTGCAGAGGATGCAGGGGCGGCTGAAGCCCGTGCTGCCGACGTAGTCGGACTGAGCTGAAAAATAAGAAAAATATTACAAGGTTCATTGGGAATTTGTAAATATACACTATGGTGCAATACTGAACCAATACCAAGTTGTATTATTTCTTCTAAAAAAGTAATACTTGTATTGGAAAATGAAAATAATAAAAATTAATCATGACATAGTATTTATTATCAAGTATTTAGACACAGCAAATTATGAATTACAAATACGAAAATATGAAAAATTGTTGTATCGCTTTTGCACCAGCCTGAATATTTTAATTGTCACATTTTCTAATAATTTATGCATAAGCCTTTAATTTTTTTGACGCCTTGTAATCGTTTTACCATACTTTGAACAACATTCTTACAATAATCTAGTGACATTTTTTTCCATTGTTCTTGGACTCGAGTCGATCCTATAATACGTTTAACGAAGACGATGGAGAATCATGATAGAGCATGTTATAATTGTGACAAAAATTTTCAATTGGATTTAGATCAGGACGTTGTGCTGGCTACTATAATAAGTGAAAGTCCTGAGAAGTAAGTCAGTTCTTAACTATTTTGCCTGTGTGTTTTGGAACGTTATTCTGCTGGAAGGTAACTTCATTTATTGAATTGGGCATATTATCCACACTTTCAATCAAATTATGTTTGCAGATATCTACATACATTTATTTATGCATTACTGCGAATAAGCTTATAATCCGTCATATATCCCCAAAGTTTAAAATTACCGACTCCCGTTATTTACAGTCTGAATGAAATCTGTTTAACAAGATCAAAACTTATAAAAAAATATGAAGGCTGTGCAGAAGAAGATTGGATCAAAAGTAATTTGATCAGATAAGACAAAAATCAATCAATATATAAACGATGGTCACCATTAAAAATGAAAAAGGGAAGATGAGCCAATAAGTCATTCAGACTGTAAAGCATAGTGGGGGAAATATTAAGCTTTAAGGATATATGACGGTTTATAATATAATAGTCGGGAATATGAATTAAGAAATGTATCTGGATATTTCAAAATAAAATCTGATTGAAACTTTTGAAAATACGCCTCATCTAATAAGCGAGGTTACCTTCCAGCAAGACAATGATTCAAAACACACAACCAAAATAGTAAAGAACTGGCTTATTTCTTAAGATTTTCAGGTATTAGAGTGGCCGGCACAAAGTCCTGACTTAAAACCCATGAAAATTTGTTGTCACAATTAAAACATGTTCTAATGATTCTATGATTCTCCACCATCTTCGTTAAACAAATTATAGGATCGACTCCAAAATAAATGGGAGGAAATTTCACCAGACTATCGTGAGAATTTTGTAAAAAGTATGATAAGACTAATGAAGAACGGAAGCTTTCACGGCTTTGGTCAAGTTTAAAATCATGGTTATTGGGTTTAGACCCTGTCAAATTGGAATTATTATCCGACGTTTCGCCTACGATGTACGATTGCATGAGGCATCTTCAGGGATCTTTACTAATATCTGACATATTACGAAACAACATGGACTCTACCCTACTAGAGTTAATTAAAGCATATCTGATTTCCACTTATTTTACTTTTCAAGGAACTTTCTACGAGCAGACTTCAGGAGCGGCCATGGGATCTCTGTTATCACCTATGATAGGTAACATCTTCATGGAAACTTTCGAAGAAAACGCCTTGTCTTCTGCTCCTCTAAAGCCTAAATTTTGGTGCAGATATGTAGATGACACGTTCGTAGTTTGGACGCATGGCGCAGATAACCTCCATAATTTCCTGGATCATCTAAATCAACAACACCCTAGCATAAAATTCACTATGCAATAGCAGTGGTTATATCCACATTATGCTGTTGTAGTGCTAAAATCACATTCGACAAACGTACAACTATATGCAACTCCGTGTGTGAATGAAGTAAAATGCGAACAGTGAATGCAAACTTCGCTCCATCATATCCTCTCCATGTTAGAGGTTGCACAGTTTGAATAAATTGCTAAAAAACACAATTCATTCTATTTCACCACCACCGAGATGGTGAAAAAGATATGATGGAGCGAAGTCTGCATTCATTGTTCGCATTTTACTTCATTGACACACGGAGTTGCATATAGTTATACTTTTTCCGAATGTGATTTTAGCACTACAACAGCATAATGTGGATATAATCACTGCTATTGCATCTCACACGGAGGAATCCATGAAAGCCGCATAAACATATATACGACATCCGGCGGGAGGTCGGCGAAGCCGCGTTCAGTGATGCATGCTTCCTTCCGACCTGTCCTTGGCACAGACAGGTACATGTTGGTACCCTGATGAGTCTAGTAAGAGACGAAACATGTTCCTCTGCCGTATCACTGTAGCGGAGGGGGTAAGTTTGTTAACCTTCTTCTCGGTGTGGTGGTACAGGTGGGCCACCATCTCAGTGGTGGAACAGGATGAATTGTGTTTTTTAGCAATTTATTCAAACTGTGCAACCTCTAACATAGAAAGGATATGATGGAGCGAAGTTTGCATTACTGTTCGCATTTTACTTCATTCACACACGGAGTTGCATATAGTTATACGTTTGCTGAATGTGATTTCAGCACTACAACAGCATAATGTGGATATAACCACTGCTATTGCATCTCACACGGAGAAATCCGTGAAAGCCGCATAAACATATATACGCCATCCTGCGGGAGGTTGGCGAAGCCGCGTTCAGTGATGCATGCTTCCTTCCGACCTGTCCTTTGCACCGACAGGGGCATGTCGGTACCCTGATGAGTCTAGTGAGAGACGAAACATGTACCTCTGCCTTATCACTGTAGCGGAGGGGGTAAGTTTTTTAACTTTCTTTTCGGTGTGGCCACCATCTCGGTGTTGGTGGAACAGGATGAATTGTGTTTTTTAGCAATTTATTCAAACTGTGCAACCTCTAACATGGAAAGGATATTATGGAGCGAAGTTTGCATTCACTGTTCTATAAATATATTTTAAAGGCGGCGGAATAAATTGCAAGAAAATAAAATAAATAAAAATTAATGTTTAATTGGTTGCCTAAAATAGCGCTTTTTCTAGTTAGGTTTTTGAATGCAAAAAAAAAGAAAATAATTTAAACTTTTCACCTTAGGATATTTTGCGTGCAATATTTTTCTAAAAAAGTCATTTTTATTTAGGTGACAGTTTTTTTATACTTTTCTTTTTTGTACAGAGTACAACTTTTACTTACACTTTAATATCAAGAATCCAGGAATATTTTTAAATAAATATTTTTTAATTGACTAAAGACAAATTAGTATACTTCCTTTTCACTTAGAATATTGGTAAAAAATATACAAAAATTAATAACATGAATATATTTAGTATATATAGATATCCGCCCAAACTAACAGTTAAAATTAAAAAAAAAATAATATAAACAATAGGTTATTTTAATTTACGTCATTGCAGATACGAATATATAAAAAAATGTGAGTTAAAATATATTATTAATTTTTTAAACATGACTTACCCAGATCTGCGCCGCCGGCCGCTTGGGCGGCCAAAAGGCGGCTCAGGGGCGACCTGCGAGGCCTCGGGGGGCGGCATCGCAACGACGAGCGGCGGCCATGACGTTATAATCGGGCGGCATCCGATCAACGGCGCGGTCACGTGTACACTGGCGTGCAGGCTGACGGCGCTAAAACAGGGGCGGTTGTTATCGACCGCCACCGGTGTAAGACAAAGGCGTAGGGGCTGAGGGTTTGGTCAAAAGCAGGGTCGTCCAATTTGACCAGTGCGAAAACACTTGTAGAGGGACAAACCTAATTGATATAACAGCAAAATTATAAAAAATCACTTTTCTTCGTTAAAATTATCATTTTTAGTTTAATATTCATAAGTAAACATTTTTTTCTAGTGTCAAAGTTTAAATATAGATTCTAGGTCACGTTGGTGAAATTATTTGAATATCGTTTAAAACGTCAAGCTCTTTTTCCCGTTAAACTGCTGGTATAATTCAGCCCCTATTTTGCATAGCTTTGATACCGGTATAGACTAGTGCTTCAGCAAGATGGTCTTGGTATTGTATCGTATTGTCTTACAAACCAAGATAAACAATAGTCAATACAAAATAACCCCCAAGAACTCCAACACAAAACGAAGATAAAGGTCCCAATAATATTGATTTTTTTCTTGTTGGTCAAAAAATGTTTTGGTTGCGAGTTAAAATCATCAATGTTATTAGATTTCTAAGAAAAAAATTGTATAAACATGAATCAAAAATGCTGGCCATTTAGTTCAAACCAATGACGGCTTTCAAGCTAAATCATTTTAATTTTGAAATATTTCATATTTAACGAAAGAATCCCATATCATGTTGGAATGAAATTTATATCACCTAATAGTGAAAAAAATCATGTTTTGTGTAAATGTCTTGACTCCAAGCGGACCTCAGCTAATTTTATGGCAAAAAAATCAAGTCATAGTGGGTGTCTGTACTAAATCGAGCGTATTATAACAGACTTAACAGCATTATACATTTCATAGTATTAATTTGTGTTTGTGGTTTATAGGGTTTTAGGTTTATTTTCTACGAGTTCATAATTTATTTAATTAATTTTACTCTGTTAATTTCCTCATGAGGCGTCTATGAAAGAAGGTCTGGAACTTTTTAGAAAATTCTATTTAATTATTTTGGATATGGAATTCCTATGACAGAAGATCTAGAAATTACTAGATTATTCGTTTTTCTTGTTTTTATTACACCATGTAGTATAAAAATCATCCTATGAGATTCGGAAATCTGGTATCGGCAAGAAGGGTATATAAAGGATACAGATCGGCTTTCGTGGATAGTTTATTTTGAGAAGCTGTTGATGTAAGTTGAATTGTTTGACAAGTTGTTATAATTGTGAAAACACAAGGTTATAGAAGAAAAGAGTGTATAAAGACTGGCCGTCCGGAACAAATTGGTGTCAGAAGTGGAAAAAGTCAAGAAGAAATTAAAGAAAAAAAAAGTTAATTGAAATTATATGCCAGTAGAAACTAGAAAACAGAAAGCAAAAATAGAGGAGCAGCTTCAAACTAGTTTAAACCAGATACTGATGATAATAACAGACACGAAAACAAGCAAAAAAGAGATGAAACAAGAATTGGAAGAATATGTGACGAAAAATCAAGGCGATATGAAGCAAGAATTGATGACACTAAAGCCAGGCCCAGATTATATGAAACAAAAATTAAGGACAAGCCAAGACGACATGAAACAAGAATTAAAGAGAAGCCAGAACGATATGGTTTGGGAGGAGTATATAATGAGTCCAGATCGGTTTTCGTGGATAGTTTATTTTGAGAAGCAGTTGACTTAACTTGACTTGTTTGACAAGTTGTCGCAATTGTGAAAATAATAGGTTATAGAAGAAAACAGTGTGTATAGGGACCGGCAATCCGGAACAGTATACAAATTTCCTTTCAAGAATTTCAAGAAATAAATCTTTGAATAGCTTTTAATCTCATGTTTCCATTGAAGTGATGCACCGTTACTAAATAAAGGTTGGGTTAGTTTAATTACGCGGGCAAAAAATGTTTTTATATTTTGTTTTAAATTTTTGGTATAATGTTTATTCCTTTTATATAATGTCGATTATGTTATCATACCACTGTAAGGTAAATATTATAAGTTGTTCAAAAACATAATTAGTTTTCTATGTGATGCACCTCTCACAAGGGAGGTACCTGAAGTGTCCGAGTTCGACTTTAATAAAAATTCAATACGTTGTGTGTTTTTTTTATCTACGGAGATTCATTATAACGGGATGAAAAACACTCCTAAATTTCTCCACTAAAAACAGTATTTTTGAACTATCTTAGGTTCTAAGTGAAATATTTTTACAAAACCAAATGAGAATTACTTCACCTCCAAGGACATCATCTCTTATTTTTTATTAGGGTAAACCATATGTTTAGGCATGTATTTCAATTCTAAAAATTACGAAATTTAATGGAATTGTTTGAAAACATTTTTTTTTGCGAATAACATAAATAACTTAAGTTGACGAGTTTCGGGCTTGCTAAAAATAAACTAGGAAAAGAGTCTAATTGAGATATCTTTACAAAACAAAATGTAAATTACTTTTTATTTGAAATGATGATGAATTATGGTATTGTCGCCCCCAAAGATATCATCCCTTATTTTTTATAACGGTAAACCATCTATTAGCGTACGTAATTTAATTCTAAAAATTACAAAATTTATTGGGATTGTTTCAAAGTATTTTTTTCACAAATACCATAATTAACTCAAGTTAACACGTTTTGGGGTTTCAAAAAATGAAGTAATAAAAGAGGGTGAATCACCCCCATATACATTTTTTTCAAATCTCAAATTTTGATAGAGGTATCTTTACAAAACAAAGTGGAAATTAGTTGTTGGTTGAAGTCATCATACCATGATGTTTTAACCCTGTAGATATCATCCATTTCTTTTTATGAGGCTTAATCTTGTAATTCATTTACATAATTTAATTCTGGACATTACGAAATTAAATCAAATACCAAATTTGTTGATAATTTTCTTTACGATTAACTTAAGTTGATGTTTCGGGATTTCCGAAAATAAACTAGTAAAAGAGGGTGAGCCACCCGCAAATACGTTTATACGTAATATCTCCAGTTCTGATTAAGATATCTTTACACAAAACAAAATTAAAATTACTTGCTATTCGCAATAATGTTAAACTATGGTATTTTCACTCCCAAGGATATTATTCCTAATTTTTTATAAAAGTAAACCGCCATTTCATACATATATTATTATTTTTAAAATTGTCAAATTTTAATTTAAATGAAAGTCACAAAATTAGAAATCACTAATTGTCATGAATTATAATAATTTACAGACATGAATGTTTACCAATGAAATAAGTTTATATTTTTTATTAGTTAAGAGAAAAAAATTTAGTAAGCTTTGTAACGTTCATATCAACCGAAATTTGGCAATTTTAAGAAGAATTATATATGTATGAAATGATATCCTTCAAATGATATCCTTGAAGGTGAAAATGCTATAGTTCAACTTCATTTCAAATAACAAATAATTTCCAATTTGTTTCGTAAAGTTAACTGAAGTAGAACTTAAGATGTGAAAAAAGTATTTAGGGGTGGTTCACCCTCTTTTACTAATTTATATTTAGAAAGTCCGAAACACGACAACTTAAGTGACTTATGGTTTCGTGAAAAAAATATTTTCACACAATTCCATTAAATTTCGTAATTTTTACAATTAAATTACGTGCGCAAATATATATTTTACCCTAATAAAAAATAAGGGATGATATCCTTGGGGGTGAAAAATAACATAGTTTAATATCATTTCAAATAACAAATAATTGTTAAATAATTTCAAAAATTACATTAAATTTCGTCATTTTTGGAATTAAATTACAGGATCGAATAGATGGTTTACCCTTATAAAAAATAAGGAATGATATCCTTGAGGTAAAAAAACATAGCTTAACATCATTTCGAACAACATGTAATTTTTATTTTGTTTTGGAAACATATCTCACTTAGAACCTGAGCTGTTTCAAAAATACTGTTTTTAGCGGTGAACTTAGGGGCGGTTGTCACCCTGTTAAAATATATCTTCGTAGATAAAAAAAACGTATTTCGTACTTTTGTACCCTCTACAATATACTGAAGTTTTTTAAACAATCAAAATTTCAGTAAGAAATAAAGAAATCTTTCTGCCGTATTTAAATAGTTTGTTATATATGTAATTCTCCTTTCAGGCAGAGAGTATGAAAAATATATGTACAAACAGTTTATTTCCTGCAAATATCGCTCTGGTCCTCTCTCCATACGCGTTTCGATCACCTCATGATATCGTCAGTGAGTTTGACATCGAAGTTGGTAGACCGCAGGTGTAATATCCTGCCGACATACCTTGAAATTTATGGTTCATATATCAGTTATTTCCTGCCCATGTTGCTCTTGGTTCTATACAGCTCCACTGACGAGATCATGAGGTGATCGAAACGCGTATGAGAGAGGACCAGAGCGACATTTGCAGGAAATAAATTGATTGTACATATAAAGGGTGTTTTTTTATAGAGGTATAGAACTTTAAGTTGGCAACACTTTTTTAACTGGCGGCCATTTTGTCAGCTGTCAAGTGATTTATATTTAGTTTGGTTTGGCATTTCAACATGAATAGACTGACGCCTGAACAACGCTTCCAAATTGTGCAAATTTATTTTGAAAATTATGGTTCTGTTCGAAATACGTATCGCGCACTACGTCCATTTTACGGTCAACATAATCGTCCATCAGAGCAATTAATTCGATTAACTATGGAACGTTTTCGCACCACGTTTACTCTAAAAGATAATACGCATCCACAGAGACGTCGTACAATGCGTACAGAAGAAGTCATTGCTGCTGTAGAGCGTAGCGTAGAGGAAGACCCGAATCAGTCTATCCGCCATCGTGCACAGGAATTGGATATGTGTTCATTCACTTTATGGAAGATTTTGCGGAAAGATCTTGGTTTGCGTGCTTACAAAATCCAACTCGTGCAAGAATTGAAGCCACACGATCACCTAGCAAGGCGTAGATTCGGTGAATGGGCCCAAAACAAGATTGCCGTTGATCCCGATTTTCATAAGCGAATTTTGTTTAGCGATGAAGCTCACGTTTGTTTGAATGGATACGTCAATAAACAAAACTGCCGTATTTGGAGTGATGATAATCCTCAAGTGTATGTTGAGATACCGTTACATCCAGAAAAAACTGACTGTTTGGTGTGCTTTATGGGCTGGTGGAATCATTGGTCCGTACTTCTTTAAAAACGGTGATGGTCAGAACGTTACAGTCAATGGTGACCGCTATAGAGCCATGATTACTGACTTTTTCGTTCATCAATAGAACAACCATGATGTGCAGGAGCTGTGGTTTCAACAAGACGGCGCAACATGTCACACAGCTCGTGCCACAATTGATTTATTGAAGGAAACGTTTGGTAACCGCATAGTTTCACGTTTCGGACCCGTGAATTGGCCTCCAAGATCGTACGATTTAATACCGCTAGCCTATTTTCTGTGGGAATATGTGAAGTCGCTAGTCTACGCCGATAAGCCCGAAACGATTGATCACTTGGAGGACAACATTCGCCGCGTTATTGCCGATATACGGCCACAAATGTTGGAAAAAGTCATCAAAAATTGGACCTCCAGATTAGACTACGTCCGAGCCAGCCGTGGCGGTCATATGCCAGAAGTCATATTTAAATTATAATGCCAGAAGGTTATCTTTCGAATAAAGTAAATTTCATGCCAATTTAAAAAATTCATCTTTGTTTTATTCCATTTAAAAGTTCTATACCTCTATAAAAAACACCCTTTATTTTTCATATTCTCTGCCTGAAAGGAGAATTACATATATAACAAACTATACTGAAGTTTCATTAAAATTGAAGCCAGACACTTCAGGTACCTTCCTTGTTAGTATGATTCTCCTTAAAATGTTTAAAGATATAAGATCCAAAAGAATAAAAACTGGCCAAAATTTGATAATTCATATATTTTTTTATATTTAAAACAACTTTTGGACGGGAATATAGAATATACATTCTCTTAGTTCCAGTGGTTAAAATCCATATAAAAAGTGCTTATCTACTACCTTTATTTAATAGAATATACTGTACGTCAAACAACATTTAATAAAAATAATTCGTAATTAATATATGGTCCATTACAACTATTTAACAGATTTTTTCCCCACATAAGAAAATAATTTTTATCGAAAAATATAATTATGTATTATTTTTAACATATCCAGCTAAGGAAATAGATTAAAGTCCATTATTTTGACTAGAAAAACTTTCTAATTTTTTAAAACCATTATTACTTTGGATGGAATGTTACCATAATATCATACGTATACTCATAACAATAGTAGTATCTAACTGAGGCGACTTAATTACTAAAACAACGACAAGCATATATAAAATGTCATTGCAAAATCGGTACGTTGGCACTTCTTACATCATCTTCAATGTTAACTTTTTTAATGCATGTCACAGCAAAAATATTCGCAAAATTTTCCAGAATTCCAGACATAGTTAAACGAGAGTTATTTTCCATAAAAAACATTTTACAAAGATAAACAATTTATTTGTTTTGTTTTCAATAATTAATAAAAAATTTATCAGTGGAACAAGCTAATACCAGATGTTTGCAATTTATTTGTTATTAAACGGATGTAAACGTAAATTTCCCTTTGGAATTCGATAAATTATTTTGTAATATCCAGTAATTTAATTAAATGTTTGATAAATTAATTATTTGAAACACTACTATTTATTTAAATGTAAACTGTTCATAATAAATAAAGCACATATATCTGGGAAGCGGTCGCAGTTAGTACAGAAGAACTTCAAGGTTACAAAACCACCAAAATTTTGAAGCATGAAAAATGCCAAAAATATTTTGCCCTTAACCGAAACAATCTGATATTGAAACACATTCGAATCGTTATCTTAGCAACTTAAGCGTTAGAAACAAAATTGATTCTAAAATGTACGTTGAGAGCAGATCACAAAACATGAAAAATAAGAAACGTTATGTACATGTTAATATTTATAAACCGAATGTTTTGTCTTAAGGCTACGAGCTTATATAGCGACTGCGCAAAGTTTCGCTTCACTGTACACACCTCAATGATTTGATGTTACAAAGTAGTGGTTGTCAAAGATTAGGTATCTCAACACTCGGTTTACTAAGTATTCCATTATTGTTTTTAATGTAAGCTGCTTCTATAAATTTTCTTTTTTTCATGTTGGGTTCCATATATATTGGAATCAGACCGTTTTATATGGTGTTGTTTATCCCAGGCGTGTTCTGCAATACCTAATCTCGACGTTTCCCCTTTTTGTGTATGAGTTTTATGTTCCTTAATTCTAACTTCTAGTAGTCATTTGGTTTCTCCAATATACATTTCACCACACTCACATGGAACTTTGCAAACACATTCTTTCTTATCGGTAGTTTTGGTTTTGTTTTTGTTAAATGAGCTCTAAGTGTATTTCCTGATTTAAAGGCTGTTTTTATATTATAACTAGTGGCAATTCGTCTTATTTTCTCCGAAGTTCCCTTAAGGTACAGAATTGTAAAGAAGGAATGTGTTTCTTGCTGTCCAGTGTTCGTTGTTCTAAAGTTATTTACAACATCGTAAATTAGTTTTAAAGAATAACCATTCTGTTGTAAATCGGATTTAATATTTGCCACCTCTTTTTCCAATGAATCAGCATTATTGCGTATAGATATAGCGCGATTATAGAGGTTGCGTACAATTCCCCGTTTTGTTACAACAGAATGATTAGAACTATGATTAAGATATTGTCCAGTATGTGTTGGTTTTCTGTATACTGAAGTTTTAATATTTTCTTTTGAACGGTTCACTATGACATCTAGGAAGGGCAATTGATCATTTACCTCTTTTTCCATGGTAAACTTAATTGTAGGTTGAATGGTATTTAGATGTTTCAAGAAATCATTAAGTTCTTGATCATTGCCCTTCCATACGATGAAGGTATCATCGACATATCTTAGCCAGACTTTCGGTTTTACTGTTGTCGTTTTTATGGCATGAGTTTCGAACCATTCCATATATATATATATATATATATATATATATATATATATATATATATATATATATATATATATATATACAGGATGATTCAAAAATCGATCACGAAACTTAAGGGGGTGATTCTACTTGACAAAATAAGGGTAGAGCTTCATATAATTTTTTTTCAAAATATCATTCGTTTTCGAGTTCAAGTTTTTATTTTTTGTTTTTTGAATTACTCGCTTACAGGAAAACCGATTTGACTAATATTTGAAAGATAGGCTAAGTCTTCTGCGCTTCATCATTTTAGTAACAATTCACATTGATTGTTTGCCGCTAGAGGGCACTTTACCTACATTGAAAATTGTTTTTTTGTCATAATTTTTTAGTGTTGACAGCTACAGTAGTTTTTGGCATAATTTCTGAAAGACTGATGCCAGGCCTTTAAAAAAGGTGCTCTTTATTTACATCGCTAAACCCAACGGTTTAGACGTAAATCACCCTTAAAAATTAAGTGGTAAATTTACTTTTCTCATTTCATTACCACCAGCTACCAGGTAAATAGCTATCAAAGTATACTAGAGCTGTCAGTTTAACATCAAATAAATTCGCTTTTTAAACTATTTAATTTATAATCTTAAAATAACTAATAATGGCTAATCACCAATATTCAAATATCGAATATTGTGATATCCATTTTTGTTATGGAAAAGCAAATGGTAATGCAGAGTTGGCAAGAAGATATTATATGGAGAGTTATCCGGAAAGAAATATCCCTCATGCTCAAACATTTTCCAGTGTGCACAGGAGGCTTGCGGAATGTGGTTCCTTTAAAAGTTATAATGGAAATAGGGGAAGACCTAGAACTGCTAGAAACGTGCAACAAGAAGAAAGAGTGCTTGAAATTATTGAAGATAATCCAGGTATTAGTACTAGAAAAATTGGGAATGAAGTGCGGCTCTGTCAGGCTAGTTCATGGAGGATACTAAGAGAAGAACAACTCTACCCGTTTCATTCAAAAAAGGTGCAGGCTCTTTATGACGATGATCGGCCGAGACGGTTGGAAATGTGCAATCAGATCCTAGCTAAGTATGAACACGATAATCGATTAATTGGCGTCATATTATTCACTGACGAAGCTGGTTTCACTCGTGATGGCATAACAAATCTACACAACATCCACACATATGCTTACGAGAACCCAAACAATGTGGTAGAAACGAAACATCAGCGTAGATTTTCACTAAATGTGTGGGCAGGGATAATAGGAGATTACCTTATTGGTCCTCATTTCTTTGATGGCCCATTAACTGGTGACGTATACTTAGATTTTATCCAAAATCGTCTCCCATTGTATCTGGAAGATGTGCCATTGGAAGTAAGGGCCAACATGTGGATCCTCCAAGACGGAGCTCCGCCCCACTTTACTATACGTGTCCGACAGTATTTGAATGCAACGTATCCTGAGCGATGGATAGGACGAAGTGGACCATTGGCATGGGCAGCGAGGTCACCAGACCTTAATCCTATGGATTTTTTCTTTTGGGGTCATTTGAAACAATTGGTGTACGATATTCCAGTAATCAACGTCGAGGATCTTCGCTTCAGGATAATCGAAAAGTGCCAAATTATTAAAGAAACACCAGAAATTTTTCATCGAGTTAGGCGACATTTTTTGAAGAGTGTTAGGAAATGTATGGAAGAAAATGGGGGACATTTTGAGAATCTTTTTTAGTTTGTTTAGTACTGTTTCATTAATTTTTATCAATTAAATGTATATCGCAATAATCCATAATATGAATATTTACTGATTAGCCATTATTAGTTATTTTAAGATTATAAATTAAATAGTTTAAAAAGCGAATTTATTTGATGTTAAACTGACAGCTCTAGTATACTTTGATAGCTATTTACCTGGTAGCTGGTGGTAATGAAATGAGAAAAGTAAATTTACCACTTAATTTTTAAGGGTGATTTACGTCTAAACCGTTGGGTTTAGCGATGTAAATAAAGAGCACCTTTTTTAAAGGCCTGGCATCAGTCCTTCAGAAATTATGCCAAAAACTACTGTAGCTGTCAACACTAAAAAATTATGACAAAAAAACAATTTTCAATGTAGGTAAAGTGCCCTCTAGCGGCAAACAATCAATGTGAATTGTTACTAAAATGATGAAGCACAGAAGACTTAGCCTATCTTTCAAATATTAGTCAAATCGGTTTTCCTGTAAGCGAGTAATTCAAAAAATAAAAACTTGAACTTGGACGGCTTGTAACTCGAAAACGAATGACATTTTGAAAAAAAATTATATGAAGCTCTACCCTTATTTTGTCAAGTAGAATCACCCCCTTAAGTTTCGTGATCGATTTTTGAATCACCCTGTATATATATATTGGCGATAACTGGAGAGAGTGAAGAACCCATCGGGAGCCCGTCGTCCTGACCATAGAACTTGAAAGTAAGCACTACGCTGGCAACACTCCAAAAGGTCCATCACCCCGTCCAGTGGAAACGTGGTTCGATCTGATAAAGTAGTATCATTTGAAAGTCTAGTTCTGATTATGTCTAGTGATGGTACATTAGTAAAAAGACTTTCTACATCAAAGCTTATTAGTCGGTCGTCTGGATCTAGATTGATGCTACTAATAATGTTCACGAAATGTGTAGAATTTTTAACGTATGTGTTCGTCTTACCTTCTAAAGATTGTATGATTTTTAACAGAAACTTCACCAGTGCATTTGTTGGAGATCCTCTGGAGCTGGTTATTGGCCTCAATGGTAAGTTCATTTTATGAATTTTTGCAAATCCGTAAAGATGTGGTGGCTTACTGCAGTGTGGTGTGAGCGCCGATTGTAGGTTGTCAGGTATATGGTCTTGGTATATTCTTTGTGTTCTGTAGATTTTTGACTCTATAGATTTAGTGGACGACGGGCTTCCGGTGGGTTCTTTCTCTCTTCATTCTCTCCAGTCGTCGTCAATATATATATATATATATATATATATATATATATATATATATATATATATATATATATATATATATATATAAGGTTCGAAACTCATGCCTTAGAAACAGCAACAGTAAAACCGAAAGTCTGGTTTAGATATGTCGATGATACCTTCATCGTATGGAAGGGCAATGATCAAGAACTTAATGATTTCTTGAAACATATAAACACCATTCGACCTACAATTAAGTTTACCATGGAAAAAGAGAGATCGATTGCCCTTCCTAGATGTCATGGTGAACCGTTCAAATGAAACTATTAAAACTTCAGTATACAGAAAGTCAACACATGCTGGACTGTAACAAAACGGGGAATTACACCTAACCTCTATAATTGCGCTATATCTATACGCAATAATGCTGATTCATTGGAAAAAGAGGTGGCAAATATTAAATCCGATTTACAACAGAATAATTATCCTTTAAAACTAATTTACGATGTTGTAAATAACTTTAGAACAACGAACACTGGACAGCAAGAAACACATTCCTTCTTTACAATTCCGTACCTTAAGGGAACTTCGGAGAAAATAAGACGAATTGCCGGTAGTTATAATATAAAAACAGCCTTTAAATCAGGAAATACACGTAGAGCTCATTTAACAAAAACAAAACCAAAAACTACCGATAAGAAAGAATGTGTTTACTAAGTTCCATGTGAGTGTGGTGAGATGTATATTGGAGAAACCAAACGACCACTAAAAGGAACATAAAACTCATACAAAAAAGGGGAAACGTCTAGATCAGGTATTGCAGAACACGCCTGGGATAAACAACACTATATAAAACGGCCTGGGGCTGCGGCAATATATATAGAATCCAACATGAAAAAAAGAAAATTTATATAAGCAGCTTACATTAAAAACAATAATGGGATATTCAGTAAACCCAGTATTGAGATACCTAATCTTTGGCAACCACTACTTTGTAACATCAAATCATCGAGGTGTGTACAGTGAAGCGAAACTTTACGTTTCAATGGACACAGTCTCTATATAAGCTCGTAGTCTTAAGACAAAACATTCAGTTTATACTTGACGATTAGAGATACAATCGAGTCGAAACGTCGTAAAAATAAATAACGACAACCACATTTTAGTCAATCTTCAACATTTTCTACAACCTTAAAAAAAAACAATTTAACCGTAAAATATACTCCGGAGACAACTGGGCATGCGGATATAATAAAAAAATGCCCTTTGGGTTTGCACTATTTACTTTTTGGTAGCGATAAGACATGAACCTAAATAAGCGTAACAGACTTAATGCAGATAGTTGAAAAAATTAAATAATCAGAGAGTATTAAAAAAAGAATGAATATAAAAATGTTCAATTTGTTTTAGATGTAAGTCTATAGTGCAGAACCTACTTCTGCTGCCAGTAAGGGAAAGCCTCCATTAATGACAATTGTTTGGGTAAATCAGTCTTTTACTGAAAAAATGGGCTTGTTCATAAGTTAGTCCTAAATTAGATACATTTTCCGTTCTATTTTTATTATGATAGCACTTTTCTATTAGCTTGAGATCCTCCAAATCAATAGATATAACAGTATTAAGTTGTCTACCACACTATGTAATTTCTCAAAAATTTTAAGCTGTATGGCATAATATATATGTTTAAGGTTTTAAAAAAGTTTGTTAATTATATTTTATTAATTATATTGTCATATAAAAAAAATCTGTTGAAAAATACCTCTGTATTATTTTATGTCCAATATGCAATATGCGCAGAATTTATAAATATAAACAACAAAATTTGTTTTGAAGAGTTTAATTATCTGAAGCTAATTGAAATGAACAAAATCTAAATAAAGATTAATTAGTTGTAAAAAAGAAATCATAATAATAAGACAGAGGGGAGGACATGTCAGAAAAATAAAAAAAAGATGTATTAATTAAGATGTGACAAGAAGACACTTGGATCGACAAATATAATTACCACATATTTATTGACATATACAGGGTATACCTACTTATTTCTCGGGAGCATGCAGGGGAAGGCAAAATAACCCTACTTTTTCCCTTAACGGAGATACAGAGCCCCAAGGGAGTATCCAGCGAGCTACCTTGTCGGCTCTATGTTTTGAACAGACTTGTGAAATTTAATGAAATTTTTATGTTTTATAGAGGCCATAGAGACTCGTTTCACCTAATTTTTGACATGTGTCTTTTAAAGAGCTAAAAACTGATTTTTTAAACACTTTAGTCAGTCTTCTTCATAAACGGTATTCTTAATTTATTTCGATAAAACTGGCGGTTTTCGAGATAAATCAATTTTTATGCGAAAAACCTAAAAGTTAATAATGCTAAACTCAAACAAATAAAAATAAAATACGCAGAGTGTACTGATGTGCTTTAATTTATGGAGAAGCGCTGTCTAACTCTTCGAAGGCAAGTCCTGAAACCTTTCAAAGGGTTGAGCGGGGTCCAATTAATTTACAATGTTATTGAAATGCATAAATAGTAAAAACGTTTAAATGTTATTCTGGCAAATGTTCAATATGGGCTCCACGTACTTCAATACATTTTCTTATTCCTTGAATATTTTCCTGCTGTACTGCAAATATTTCCGCATTATCACGGAATTTGTTAGAAAGCTATGCTATTCTCGCTAGTACTTCTCTAGTATTTGTTGGTGTTGAATAAACTAGTTCTTTGAGATGTCCCCAGAAGTAAAAGTCTGTGGGATTTGGGTCTGGAGACCTGGGTGGCCATAAAACAGACCTACTTCGATCTATCTATCGAGGGTCAAAAATTTTTGTGCTGATGTACTATACAGTTAAAATGAGGTGGGGCACTATCATGCATGTACCACGTTTGCATTCTTCTATCAAGAGGTACGTCTTTCAGTAAATTATTTAAATTTTACTACAGAAATGTAAATAAATCTCATCATTGAGTCTTCCTTCTAAAACAAATGGACCTATAAAGTTATTTCCGATAACTCCAGCCCACATATTTACAATAAGGAGTTTGTTTTAAATTATAGCGTGCGATTTTTCTCAGCCCAAAAATATAAATTGTATGAGTATATTATGCCATCTCTTGTAAAACCGGCCCCATCGGTAAACAAAATAAGGTTAGAAAAATTTAGATTTAGGTTATGTTGCTGTATAAACCAGTTGGAGTATTGAAGTCTTATGGGATAATTATCCGGAGACATTGTGTTGTATAGCGGGTTTTCTTATCCTGTTTGAAGGGTTGTCAGCAAAATTTTGCAAAATATATTCCTCTACGTGAGGGTGTCGAGCTCTCCTGAGAGGGCCCTCGCCGTCATGTGGTGGCAAAAATGACTCTGCATAAAACATATAAAAAATTGATTCGTTCACTCTAATAATTATTTTCTAATCATCTTTTACCTATTTCATTCTTCGATCAACCCTTTGAAAGGTTTGGCAAAGTTCGAGCTAGAAATTTTTCAGCATAAAGTCTTTTTGCCTTCGAAAAATTTGACAACACTTCACCATAAATTAAATGCATATCAGCATACTCAGCGTAAGAATATTCTTCCATTTTTTAAAAAAAGTCCGTCCCTGACTTCTCTGATGATCTAAAACATCTACTGTAGTATGGTTTATGGCTTCTATAAAATATTAAAATTTGAGGCTCTGTATCTCCGCTAATGGGCACTTTAGGAATTTTTTTTCTTTGAGAAAGTAGGGTTATTTTGATCTCCCCTGTATCCTTCCGAGAAATTAAAAGGTAACTTAGTGGACACCCTGTATAACTACCCTTTTTTACAATATAGATTGCATACGTTTCCGTGTTAGTTGTGATAGATTATTCTTTGTTAATCACTATTTATTCACATATAGTCGAGTTGCGTTATTAGTAAGGGTGTAGGGGAATAAAATTCTACGGTATCAGAATTGCAAATTATATTTGTAATCTTACTATTCAAGGTCGCTCCGCATATTTGTGTCAGATTGAGTTACATCACGACAAAACCAATTTAACAAAAATATAATGAGATGCAACATTTTTCTCGATAATTATTACGTCAATCAATTAACTGGAAGTATTTCTTTTTCAATTTGAATCACGAAATAGAAAAAAAGTCAGAATAAAATTATTCCACTGAAGGATGTTAAATAGGTTGTGTAAAAAATTATAGCATAGGTAAAACCAATTTCTTTTGTAGTTAATTACACACAAAACTATTGACGATTTCAAAACACTGCAACAAAATTAAAAGCTCAGCACTTTGGGTTAATACGGAACACAACAATAACTTACTAGCGAAGTAGTAGACACCTGTTGGACTTTAATTGTCGTTATTTTTTGTTCAATATAACGACTTTTCGGTAATAATGATATTCAATAAAAATAATGACAATAAAAGTGCTACGATATCTATTACTTTGCAAGAAATATCGTTGTCTATGACCTTCAAACAAACATTAGAAGTCAAGTATTGACCCGGTGTAAGTGAACGACAACAGGCATCTCAAAGTCAAAAACTCATTACTTGCCCAAGATTTGAACTTCGCGGTTGTAGTTGTTACCTGAAAAAGGGCATCGCTTTCAAGCTTACAAGGGAGGCATGTTAGGGATGATTCAATGGCAAATAGTCCGTTTCATCAGAACCAGTATGCGTACAGGACCGTGAGATCTACAGAGACAGCGCTCCATGAACTGATCAGCTGGAAAATGGAGAAGTGCTTCTAGAAGCATTTCTAGACATAGAAGGGGTGCTTGATAATATGTTTTTTCAATAAATTATCGCAGCAATAAGGAACGTAACTATAGAAGAGACCTGTTGCAGGTGAATCGAAAACATGTTAAAACACAGGGTTGTCTATACAGAATTGCTTGGAGAAACGCTAATGGCACGGGTGACTGGTGGGGGGTGTCCATAGGAAGAAGTTCTCTCCCCACTGCTTTAGAACCTGGTGATGGATGGGTTCTTGCGAATCCTGAGCAGGAAGGGACACTCTGTATAGGGTATGCTGATGACTTATTAATGTTAACTCAAGATATATTTAATACGACTGTAAGAGAGAGAATGTAACAGGCTCTTAGGGTTGTAGAAAGATGGACAGAATAAAAAGGACTTAATATAAGTTCCCAAAAGACTGTCCTCATCCTCTTCACAAAACAGAGAAAGTTAAAAGACCACGGTTCCATCATCCTACAAGGAAACACAATACCCCTTTTCAGGGAAGTAAAATATCTGGGGGTAATTTTGGACTCCGGGCTGACCTGGAACAAGCACGTGGAAAACAACAAGAAAATCTTATGATTGTTAAAAGATTATATGGGGTCTCTTACTAAAGATAGTGCATTGGTTATGTACCAGTGTGGTGAGCCCAGTCATTACATATGCTGGCTTGGTCTGGTGGCCCAAGGTAATGCAAAAGACAACCATGATGAAACTAAACGGCGTACAGAGAGTCCACTGCTTGAGCATTACGGAGGTTATGAATTCGACCTCTACTTCGACAATGAAGTGCATTCTGGATCTGCCTCCGCTATACTTAGTGATCCAGGGAGAGGCGAGCATGGAATTCCATCGGCCATATCACTCAACGCCAGTGAGAACAGAATGAGGAGCCCAAAGTTAGAAATGGACATGGATCATATGACCTCGGGCTACCGCTACAGTATACCGTTCGAGATCATAATAGAAGATCGAATGGCGAGTAAAAGAGAAAAACCGGAAACATCTTCTGGTATAATTATCTGGTACACTGGCGGTTCAAAAACCAATGAGGGTACCGGAGCTGGAATATATAGATTACAACCGAGGAAAGAAATAACTTTTCCCTTGGGAAAATACCCAACAGGGTTTCAGGCAGAAATATATACAATTTTATAATGTGCAGATGAGATAAAAAGGAGAGCTTACAAAGGGAAGCAAATCTGTATTTATTCTGACAGCCAAATAGCCCTGAAAGCCCTTAAAAGGTATCATTTAGATTGATCTGGGAATGTCAGAGTGAACTTACAACTCTTTCAAAGGACAGCAGAGTTATGTTAAAATGGGTACCAGGATACGAAGGCATACAAGGAAGCGAAAAAGCTGGCTCATCATCTCAATATATCGGTCCAGAACGGGCTTTTGTGGTGTCGTGGTGTGCAGTCAAACAATGAATCAGAAAATCCACTGGATAGCCAGACAGGGATTGAATCACAGCAAGCTATTTATTGAGGAACCCTGACCTAAAATTAGCAAAGAAACTACTGCAAATGAGCAAACATCAATTAAGGGCTATTACAAGTATAATAACGGGACACATGGCCGTCAAAGAAGGAAAGGCTGCACAGTCAGACTCGTATGGGTCCCGGGTGACTCGGGCATAAGCGTGAATGAGGAAGCAGACCGTCTGGCAAAGTTGGGTTCGGCGACTGAATCGTATGGACCCCAACCAATATTACCTGTTCCAATTGCTATTGGGAAAAGGGAATTAAATTCGTTGCTGGAAAGCAAATTTATTGAATCGTGGAGGGATCGGAATAAGGTATGCTAAGAAACAAATAACTGGGCCTAGTGCACGGCGAACTAAGGAGCTTCTCTCCTTGGGAAGGAAAGAGCTGCGAATTGTGGCGGGATTGTTGACAGGACATTGTCATCTCAGGGGCCTTCTTCATAGAATCGGTGTCGAAGATGACCCGACATGCAGATGGTGTTTGCAGGAGGATGAAACTGTTGACCATGTCCTCAGAGAGTGTCTAACACTCAACGGACTGAGACAGAGATATTTCGGAGATACAATTTTGTTACCGGAAGCAGTTAGGCAAGTTCAACTAACGAGGCTGCTTGGATTCGCAAAGGCAATCGGCTTCGAATAACCTGCAGATATGGTGGGATGTAAAGGGCCCAATGGAGGCCTAGGCATCGATGATCTAGTATCACCATCCCTTTTTCATTCATTCAATCATTCATTCATGGCCGTCAAAGTACATCTGAATAAAATGGATCTTTATAACGGAGATCTTGATTGCAAACAATGTGGCCAAGCCGAGGAACGGGTAAAGCATATCATATGTGATTATGAGTCACTAGAAAAAAGACGACAGCACAACAAATTTGGAACCGAGGGAAGTACACACTCACTCTTAGTAGACCTGTACAAAGTGATCCAGGAGGCTAGGTTAACAAAGTGAGCGCAATAGGCCTATTCTGGCCGCAGTGCGTCCGACTTCAAAAACTTACCAGTATGTACAGGGTGAGTCAACGATTGGATGAAGTAGGTTTGTGCCTTTTCGGTGAAATTTACAAAGAAACTATATTTATTGTTGGATACAGTTTATTTTTACGCAGATTTTAAAAATATTTAGGACTCTACAGGGTGAGCCAAAAAACTAGTACAGCATAAAGTTGTATTTTTTTAAATAGAACACCCTATATACGAATCGTATTTTCGATTTAGCTTATTATTTTAAATCTTTTTTATTAAGGGTTTACTATAACAAAACTTTATAGTTTCTGAGATAATTAAGTTTAAAGAAAAAAAGTCACATTTTCAAGCATCAATTCAATCCTAAATAACGTTTTCAATTTTGTGACAAATATATTCAAATTTGGAATTTAGCAAGGCCAAGGACAAGTTAACATAATTTTTACCTAATATTTGCAATAAAAGCTATAGGGTGTTGAACACATCGGCTCAAATTTGAACAAGTTTAAATGAATAAATATCTTTTTTTTTAAATGGTACACCCTGTATATTTTCATGTTATTTAATAGAGTAATAAAAACCCTAAAAGTTTTGTTCAATATATCCTATACCTATTTATAATAGTTTTTGATATATTTCAGTTTTTCTTATTTTCCATACTTTTTTACAGAAATAGTCTTCATTATCATAGTAGCCATGGCAAAAACAATGTAAAAGAACATTTTTCTGTGTGTCAAATTTATAACCGCTTCTTTTGGTTTTTATGTAGTGTAGTTTTTTTTTTGCATTCATCTTATATTGTAAAATGAATTTTCCAAAGAATGAGTTAATAGATATGATTTATACAATAGGAGAGGCTCAAAAAAATTGCCTTCTTGCTCAAAGAATTTACAAAATGAAGTATCCTGATCGACGCCAGCCTAATACCCATACTTTTCAAAACTTAATGCAAAGATTTGATTCTTCTGGTACTGTTGATTATCCAAAACGTAAAGTGGTCAACAAACCAGTAACTAATGAAGAAAAAGAACTACAAGTATTGTTAAATGTTCAGGAAAATCCTTATATTGGTAGCCGTCAGTTAGCAGCATTATGTGAAACATCACAATCCACCGCTAATCGTACTACCAAGAAATATAGGTATCATCCATATCACATGGAATTACACCAAGAATTGCATGGACAGGATTTTGAAAGTCGTGTAAACTTTTGTCGTACAATAAATGCGGAGATTCAATTAAATCCAAATTTATTATGCAAGGTAATGTTTAGTGATGAAGCTACTTTTAGAAGTAACGGTGCAGTAAATAGACGCAACATGCATTATTATGCCACAGAAAACCCATTTTGGATTAGAGAGGTGCAACATCAAAACCACTGGTCATTAAATGTTTGGTGTGGTATTCATCATAATCGAATTATTGGACCCCACTTTTTTAATGAACCACTAAATGGCCATAGTTACCTGAACTTTCTACAAGAAGAACTACCCCAACTGCTTCAAGGTCTCGATAGGGATGAGCTCGACAGTATGTGGTTCCAGCACGATGGTGCGCCTCCGCATTACCATCGTGAAATTCGTGCGTTTTTGGACCAACGATATCCGCAAAAATGGATTGGACGTGGGGGTTTCATTGAGTGGCCACCAAGGTCTTGCGACATCACCCCATTAGATTTCTTCCTATGGGGTTATATTAAAAATAAGGTGTATGTTAATCCACCAACAACAGTGGAAGATATGCGAAACAGGATTAGGGATACCTGTAGAACAATAACGCCACTAATTTTGTCCAGGGTTCGAGAAAATCTGCAAAAAAGACTAAATTTGTGCATTGCCCAAGAGGGTCGTTTATTCGAACACTTATTAAAAAGAAATAATTAATCTCAGTATTTAATAGGTAATTTTTTTGTTTCAATTTAGTATAAAAGTAAATATGTATTTGCCTTGTCGTTATTGTTGTGTTAATTTTTTCACATTATGTTTAATTAAACTATTGCCGTTGTAATATAACGAATAATGTATTTCATCATATTTAACCACATTCTGTTTGTTTCTGTAGTTTCTTTTTATTATTTTACATGGCTACTATGATAATGAAGACTATTTCTGTAAAAAAGTATGGAATATAAGAAAAACTGAAATTTATTTTATTTATTATTTAGGATTGAATTGATGCTTGAAAATGTGACTTTTTTTCTTTAAACTTAATTATCTCAGAAACTATAAAGTTTTGTTATAGTAAACCCTTAATAAAAAAGATTTAAAATTATAAGCTAAATCGAAAATACGATTCGTATATAGGGTGTTCTATTTAAAAAAATACAACTTTATGCTGTCCTAGTTTTTTGTCTCACCCTGTAGAGTCCTAAATATTTTTAAAATCTGCGTAAAAATAAACTGTATCAAACAATAATTATAGTTTCTTTGTTAATTTCACGAAAAGGCACAAACCTACTTCATCCAATCGTTGACTCACCCTGTACATATAGGTTTTAACTACATATTATACATTTATTGAAAAAATCTTAGCTTTGCTAAAATGACGTAGGTCTAGAGGCTCTGGGATCTTGGACTATTAGACAAAATATTATTTTCAGTTTTGTAAAGATCATTAGCTGTGATGGAAAATTACCAGAGTTTGATAGAAGGCTGGTATCTAATTGGGACAATTTAATTACTAAAACAACAATAAGTACATAGCAATATAATATTAAAAATTATTTTATTTTTGCAAGAAAATAACCCATTTTTATATGATTTAACACGCTGATAATGAAGAGAATAGTTGTTTCTTATCAAGTACAGAGATGATCAAAGTCATATTTGTAACTCACCCAAAAGAGCCGCTATTTATTAAGCCGTTCGTTTACTTGATAATTTCCTGACAGTGTCGATGTCGCAGATATATGACGGATAATGTGAAACAGTTTCTCAGTGACTGGGGAGATTTCTATTTTTATCTGTTTAACTAAAAATTCCACTAGGTTATAACCAACGTTTGAGGAATTTTTTTACTTAATGGGTGTTTATTCCTTAAGGTCCAGTATAGATATTGCAGATCACTAACATTCAGTGTTACATTTTCCGTGATTACAGGTAAGATACTGACTGAAATTTAAATTGTTAGAATTAATTAGTTTACATAAAAAACACTAGACTTATATTTTGGTGGAAAAAAGTGAATATTTATACTACTGAATATTTATACTATTGAATATAAGATAGTTCCTGTAAATTAAAATATTCAAATATCACGATGAACGGCCGCGATCAATTTCTTGAAAACCAGACTGTAAATTTTTAAAATTCGGCTGTTTACTAAAGTCGATGGCAATTCCGCTAAAATATTCTCAAGATGGTGACACTTCCGATTATATCGGAAGTTGATGCCTTCTTGCTTATTTTAAATGGAACATCCATATGATATTTCATTTTTAGATTTTACCCACTATTATAGACTTATTTCATGTATAATGTCGTATATCTAACCAGGAAAGTATCCGAAGTGTCCAACTCCAATTTTAATGAAACTTCAATATGTTGTAGAGGGTACAAAAATAAGAAATACCTATTTTTTTATCTGCGGAGATTCATTATCAGGGTGAAAACCGCTCCTAAAGTTTACCTGTAACAGTATTTTTGAAATATCTCAGGTTCTAAGTGAGATATTTTTACAAAACAAAATGGAAGTTACTTGTTACTTGTTACTTGAAATAATGTTAAATTATGGTATTTTCACCCCCAAAACACATCATCCCTTATTTCGTATTAGGGTAAACCATATTTTTAAGCATGTATTTTAAATCTAAAAATTACGAATTTTAGTGGAATTGTTTGAAAATATTTTTTTCACGAATACCATAAGTAAC
The DNA here is from genome assembly GCA_034092305.1 of Diaprepes abbreviatus. Lineage (NCBI taxonomy): Eukaryota > Metazoa > Arthropoda > Insecta > Coleoptera > Curculionidae > Diaprepes > Diaprepes abbreviatus. The sequence goes on from JASJET010000129.1 coordinate 11,415,959, forward strand.
TTCAGTTGACAGGTTTCGGGGTTTCTAAAAATAAACTAGTAAAAGAGGGTGAGCCACCCCCGAATACGTTTTTTTAAAATTCCAAGTTCTAATTGAGATATCTTTACAAAACAAAATGGAAGTTACTTGTTATTTGAAACGATGTTGAATTATGGTATTTTTACCCCAAAAACATTTCATCCCTTGTTTCTTATAACGGTAAACCATCTATTTGCGCATGTAATTTAACTCTAAAAATTACGAAATTTAATGATTTTCTTTCAAAGTATTTTTTTCACGAATACCATTTAACTCAAGTTGAGATCTTTTTGTGTTTCCAGAATAGGCCAGTCATTTGGTCAAAAAAAGGGGGTTACCTGGAAAGTTTCGGGTCCCTCTCTCGACCTTAAACGAAACATCTCTCGGTAGAACTCAAGAGAAGTATTTAGTTTAGTCTGAGTCATCAGTATACGTCTATCGTCTTACAGTGTTGTTTGTGTTTATAGAGTCATGGCTTCTGATAAAGTAAATTGTTTCATTTGTAATAATCCATTATTAGAAAGTGAAACAATTGAAATGAAGGAAAAAGGATCGGAGACTTTTCGTAAGTCAAGTTAAAAGAAAAGACAATAAAGTTGAACTTTTCCAGACTAAAATCGATAGTGGTTCATGACGTATGTCGAAAACGATATAATAATGAAAAGTTAATCCCTGCATCATCATGCGTAGAGGAAACGATGTCACGACACCTCAACCACTACTGCGATCCTCGCATCAAACATTCTCATTCAAAGACCATTGTTTTTTATGCGCTGATGAGATAACAGCAGAGTTTATAGTAAAACAAAAATAGACGCGGTTGTGCAAGAGTAATGTTGTGTATAGTGTGCAGAAATTATCAATGAAAAATAGTATTTCAGAACTTGCTAGAGCTCGTAATGATGATTGGGGTCGAGCAATTGTTGAGCGTCTTGAGCATGTGAATGATTTGGTCGCAGTACCACAATTCCTGCATGAAAATATTGTATCAAGCACCACCAGCTGAAGATATAAAAAAAAGGTCCGTATGCAAATGAGATCGATACTGCGATGTAGTTCATTTATTCTTATCTTGAGCAGAATTCCGATGAGTGTCAGTTTTCTCTGGGCGAATTGATAGCCAAAATTGAAGGTGATTACCGTCCACACACAAAAACAGTGAAAGCATAACTCCTCAAAAAATACGGCGATGATATTTTAATTGCCGTCACTGCCAATAAGGCTCCGGTGGTTTGTTTCCGAAATACAGGGTTTAAACTATTAACGGAAGCCTGGTACAATAAAAAAAGTGACGACAATGCAGAAGAACGTCGACGTATTGTAAAAACAGCAGCAGAAATTGTTAAAGAGGATATTCGCTCTACGGTCTATGAGACAAAACCTTATCCTCCATCAGATAATTTTTTTCAAGGCTCTGAGTCAGATATACCCGAAACTTTACGCGTTTTTCTAGATGGAGTGATTTTAAGAAACAGACGAGCGGCTTTTGAAAAATGGAAGAAAAAAAGAATTGCTCTCACCCATTCTATAATTGCAGCAGCAAGGCCGAAATCTTTTATATCATCATTACAGATCAGACTAGCTGCATTTTTATTTCATAAGTATGGATCTCGGCGATTAATAGATGTATTATTATCTCTTGGATTTTGCTCTTCATACATCGAAGCAATGTTGTTCGAAGTTTCATCTATTATGCGCGCACCGTTGAATATCGATGATAACGCATTTTCTCAATTTGTTTTTGACAACGCTGATTTCAATACGCAGATATTAGATGGTAATAACACTTTCCATGCCATGGGCGGTATCCATTGTGTAACACCTACAACTGCTATCGCTCCTGATCAAATTATTCCACGATTAAATCAAATGCCATCTGCAACAGTCGTTGGTAGTTTAGGTACCATTGCATTAAAAACATTTGTGAAAAAACACGATACGGGCTTAAAAATAATAAAGATTCAAAACCTCGGTAGCATTCGTGCGGCTTCGGAAGTAGTTATGCCATCCGTTTCAGATTTATTGTGGCTATATTCATCGCAGATAATGCAGATGAAATTTCGGTCTGCGACGTCTCGATCGGTGCCTAAGACGAACTCGCAACGCCTGGTCCATCAGGAACAGCAAAGCGGAGGAGATTGCGCTAAATTTCGAAAGTGTGCATCACATGTGGATTAGGCCTACAGGGGACACCACGATAAAAAAAAAACGCGCCGCTTACTCTACCTCAAGGTGGTGTGGAAATGAGTTTTTTTCCAAAACGCATATTGAAATGTACTTTGCGGCGCTCGTACGCCAAAAACTATTGATTTTACAAAAAAAAATTGTAAATACATAAATTGTACAAAACTTTCTCTAGTAATTTTGTATATAAATGTTTTTGTCGTAAAATGCGTCGGAAAGGAGATATTGTAAAAAAACTGTTATTAGGCGCTATTTTTGCAATATGGCGGCCTGAGCGGCGGAGATACGAGGTGGCAAAGTCGAAATTCGAAAAGAGCACATCAAAATCTATAAAATTACCAATTTTCAAAACTCCCGGAAAACTTTCCAGGTAAAACTACCAAATGACTGGACTAGAAATAAACCAGTAAAAGAGGGTCACCCTAAAACATTTTTTTAATATCTCCAGTTATAATTAAGTTAACTCTACAAAACAAACTGGAAATAATTTGTTATTCGAAATGATATTAAGCTATGGTATTTTCACTCCCAAGGATATCATCCTTTACTCTTGATTTATTAGGGTCAACCATATATTTGCACACGTGATTTAATTTTAAAAATTACGAAATTCAATGAAATGGTTTGAAAATATTTTTTTCACGAATACCATGTCACTTAAGTAGTCGTGTTTCGGGGTTTCTAAAAATAAACTAGAAAAAGAGGGTGAGCCACCCCTAAATACTTTTTTTTACATCTCAAGTGCAAATTGAGATAACTTTACGAAACAAATTGGAAACTACTTTTATTGGAAATGAAGTTAAACTATAGTATTCTCACCCTCATGTATAATTATTCTCAAAATTGACAAATTGCAGTTGATATGGACGTTACAAAGCTTACAGATTTTTTTTAATTAATAAGAAGATATAAACCTTATTTAACTGGTAAGTATTCATGTCTTTAAATTATTATAATTGATGAAAAAGGTGATTTCTTAATCTATAACGTTCATTTAAATTAAAATTTGACAATTTTAACAATAATACTATATGTATAACTTTTACAAAAAATAACGAATAACATCCTTGGAAGTGAAAATTCCACAGTTTAACATCATTTCGAATAAAAAGTAATTTTAATTTTGTCTTGTAGAGATATCTTAATTAGAACTGTAGATATTAAAAAAAACATATTTGGGGATAGCTCACCCTCTTTTACTTAAGTTACTTATTGAATTCGTAAAAAAGATATTATCAACAAATTTGGTTTAATTTCGTAATGTCCAGAAGTAAATTATGTTAAATAAATTACAATATTAACCCTCATAAAAAGTAAGGGATGACATCTATGGCGTTAAAACAACATGATATAACCTCACTTCAACTAACAAGTAATTTCCACTTTGCTTTGTAAAGATATCTTAATTAAAATTTGAGATATGAAAAAAAATGTATTTGGGGGTGACTCACCCTCTTTTACTACTTCATTTTTTGAAACTCCAGAACATGTCAATTTGAGTTAATTATGGTATTCGTGAATTAAATACTTTTAAACAATTTCATTAAATTTCGTATATCACCCTCTTTTACTAGTTTATTTTTAGAAACCTCGAAACTCGTCAACTGAAGTTACTTATGGTATTCGTGAAAAAAATATTTTCAAACAATTCCATTAAATTTCGTAATTTTTAGAATTAAATTAAGTGTGTAAATATATGGTTTAACCTAATAAGAAATAAGGGATGATATCCTTGGGAGTGAAAGTATCACAGTTTAACATCATTTCAAATAACAATTAACTCTCACTTTCTTTTGTAAAAATATCTCACTTAGAATCTGAGATATTTCAAAAATACTATTTTTAGAGGTAAACTTTAGGGGCAGTTTTCACCTTATTATAATGAATCTCCACAGATAAAAAAAATACGTATCTCTTATTTTTGTACCCTCTACAACATATTGAAATTTCAGATACTTTGGATTCCTTCCTTGTAAGTCTAACTTTTTTTTTGACATATTTTAAATATGATATCAAAAATTGCGGTTGCGAGCCTAAACATAACTATCAATGTATTTGTTTGAAGGTCATAGACAACGATGTTTCTTGCGAAGTAATAAATATCTGTTGGACTTCCATTGTCTTTATTTTTGTTGAATATCACGATGTTTCGGCTATTAGTTATCTCTAGCCGTTTTCAAGTGAAACTGAAAGCCTATTGTCTAAGAAAACGTTCATCCGGTCGTTAGTGCATCGTTTTCACCATTGCCCTGGCCTTCTAGAATAAATTTCTACTTCAGTCAAACATCTTAGTATACGTATATATAGTATAAAACTGATGCTCGCACTACCTCCTGTTCAGTTAAATTCCTTTTTCGATTCATTTTTCCAATTTTTCGGAGTCGCAAATAAAACAATCTACCATAAAAACATATTACTTTCAAAAAATTAAACAAATTATAAGCTTAATTTTATAAAAAATCTTGAGCAAGAATTGCACAAAATTGTTTATCTTCTAAAAATTCTTTAAAACTGTAAATCTAAACGAATTGTTATGATTGCTTTCATTAACAACGAAACAAAAATATTCATAGCCTACTATTCAGCTACTCGAAAAACTTCAAAAGTGGCATAAAAAAAAAAGATAAATTAATTTTTTGGATAATTTCATATTGTCATTTTGTCCAGGAGTTATATATATATATATATATATATATATATATATATATATATATATATATATATATATATATATATATATATATATAAACAGGCGCGGATCCAGGGGGGGGGGATGATCGCCCTAAGTTCAGGACAATAGACCCAATTTTGCCTCTTATATTATAGTTTATTCAAGAATTAGAGAGAGTAATAAATCATTTTTTACCTTTTTTTTTCTTCGCAAACTACCTGTGTTTTTTAGTCCGGTGTCTATGGCAAAATCTGTTAGACACATATATTTTTCATAGAAATGGGTGAGAAATTTTATAATCATAAATACCGGTCTATAATAATGGACTATTTGGGTTGGATAACAATAGATATTTAGATGTGTGAAGTGTTAAAAATGATTTTAATCCTTGTCATAGGCGTCGGAAAGACGTTTATTTTTTCTTAATAATTCACGTACATTAAAAAATATAGATAATTTTGACATATTTAACCCAAATCACAACTGCATTTTTATTATTTTTAATTTTGGCATTGAAACCGTTTTAGGCATATTCAGACTAAAACGTAGCCTTTTTCTCCCAGAAAATTCTAAGTTATAATTTAAATACTTACAAAATACCCATTGTCAAAAATACAAGAAATTAAAATATATAAAAAAATAAATTCGCCCATATAATATTAAAATTTTTTTGAGGCTACCGATCATTTTATTATTAATTAAAAACATTTTAGGACATTTGACGATTCAGCTTATTTATTTCTTAAACCATCTGCAGAATTACAATTAAACACTAAAAAGGGATTCAAATGTAATTAATTTTTATATGTTACAGAAAATTTAAATAATAAATTGAATTTACGCTGGTAAATATTACGTATCTAATTCGTAATCAAAGTCAGTGAAGCTATCTTTGCTCAAATTAATTATAATTGGTCCCTCACCTATCATGTGGTCGAGTTTCCACATTTTCTTTTATTCTTTTATTATATGGATTTTTCCCAATTTTCTGCAGTAACTTTATTCAAAAGTTCAGTTAAATTACTAATTTAAGTTGTGTTATTTCTAGCAACTCTGCCTTTTACTTGAGAAAGATATTTCCTTCTCCAACAGACATTTTCCGGACGAGCTATAAGAACAGATTTCCTATCTGGTTTTTCCCAGCAAAAATTAAGTTCTCTGAGCAATTTCCAGAGCTCAGTTCTTTTAATTTCGGGTAAATCCCGTTCTCCATTGATTTTAGTTAGAATTTTGTCAACGGTTGGAATCTGCTTCTCATAATAAAATGTATGTATAACTCCTTTTATTGCAGTTTACATTTCTTGTTCCAACGAGGTTTTTGGTCTGCCTGTGATCGAATGTGGCTTGGAAGTACTAACAATTCCAGTCGGTTTTTTTTCTCCTTCAGTATTCGGTACATAGTAGATTTTCCAACTCCTGTCATGTGGGAACACGTCTCAACAAAGCTTTTAACATTATTATCTAGATATTGATATCTTAAGGCATTATAAACATTCATCATAATGGAAGTGAAAGCCATATCTTTTGGGTATCTCACTAATCTCAAATATGTAATATATAAAAACAAGCACAAACAGGATAAATCACAAAGGATAATATTTAAATATAATCAGATTTACGGCAGTCCTCAGTTACCTGCGACACTGATAGGTACGTTGAAGGTTTCGGTAACAGTTTTATTAAGTAATAATAAAAGAGAAAGTTCTCTAGTTCTTGAATAGAGTATATGAATGTGTATGCTTGTGATCACCCCTCTCTTTCCCAAGAGCTTTGATTTCAGGAAAATAGAACCGATTTTCCCTTTTATATTAGGAATGTGTATGCTGTTGGCACTCCCCTCCGTTGACAACTTGTTTTTCTTGTAATAGCCCCCCCCCCCAAGAGCTTTGGGTTCAGGAAAATACACTCGATTCTGCCTTTGTTATTAGGAATGTGTATGCTGTTGGTACTCCCCTCCGTTGACAAATTGTTATTCTTGTGATAGCTCCCACCAAGAGCTTTGGGTTCAGGAAAATAGACCCGATTTTACTAGAAATGTGTATGCTGCTTGCATCCTCCCTCCCTGTCGGCAACTTTTTTTTCTTGTGATCGTCTCCCCACCTCTCCAAGAGCTTCAGATTCAGAAAAATAGATCCGATCCTGCCTTTTACACTAGAAATGGGAATGTTGCTAGTTTCTCCCCCCCCCCCCGTCGACAACTTGCTTTCGCTTACCATACTGTACTTTGTGATATCACCGCCCCCCCCCAAAGAGAGAGGCTGGATCCGCCCCTGTATATAACTATATTATATACAGATGCACCTCTGACGTACTATAATAAAATTATATCGATGTAATATCACGATTATGGAAACGTTATCTTGTCTCTGGTATTTATTTTTTTCATTTCATAATTTTACTTGTCTTATTAATGAAATGGTTTGGAAAACTACGGTTCTTTGGCATAATGTCAGAAACAAATTGCCTTATATTTATAAAATAACATTTTATAAAAACTGTCCGCAGCATGGTGTATATTACTCAGCGATTCCCAATCGGTTAGCCGCGACCCACAAGGTGCTAGTATTAACTTTTTTAGGGGTCGCCGATTATCTGTTTTAAGAATTAAAATTGAATTTAAAATTTAAAGGTAGATGATAACATTGTGGTAATTTATTTATGCTTTGCAACATGTGAGAAATGCGACATAATCAGTGGAAGGCCGGCGCACATACTTCCCATTACGCTTGGCAAAATCCGACTAGGGCAAGCTAACCGGGTAGTTCGAAGCAATCACAACATTCCGTTGCCTCTCAAAGAGATATATGAAAGAGAGAAGTTTCGAAACAGACAGCCCCAAGCAGAGCCATAGGGGGTTTATTGTTGTTATTACATACTTAGGTGTAGAGGAGATTTCTATTTTTATCTGCTAAGCCACTAGTATTACCAGCTTCTAACCAACTAGACCATTGTTGTTTGAGGAATCTTCCCTAATTGATGTTCATTCCTGAAGGTACAGTGGAGATCACTCATTTTCCGTGATAATAGGTAAGTTACCCAACGAAATTTAATTTATTAGACCTAGTTGTAATACACAGAAATATTAGATTAAATATAGCCATGCTAGTTTTCTTAAAAAATTTTATTTATATATATATATATATATATATATATATATATATACATATATATATATATATATATATATATATATATATATATATACATATATATATATATATATATATATATATATATATATATATATATATATATATATATATATATATATATATTTGGAAAAGAATCAATTGGTATTTAGCAGCGAATTTAAACTTTTGAATATAAATAAAAGGGTACAGATAAATTGTCGCACTTGGTAAGCTTGTTACCTAGTGTTAAGTCATTACTATAACATTACAATACTGTCGATAGTCCGTCACAATTCCTCTTAGACAGGCACGCTTAGAAATATAGCCTGTAATTCAAAAATTCTAAACATTTTAGAAAATTATTTTGATATATTTTATTTTTCAGATATAAATGTAATGGAAAAAATAAGAAAATATTCGGAAAACTATTTAGTATTTGGATTTTCGCCTGTTATTAATAATATATAGAAGCCAGAGTAAATTTTAAACACTATTGTTCTTAGTGCTGAATCTAGGAAACCCTCAAAGCTCAAACGTCACTTAGAAACAAAGCATTCTGCACAAATGACTTGGATTTTTTAAACGAAATCAGGCTGTACCAGGCAATAATAAATCCAAGCTGTAGTTCCGGAATCATTTGGAAATTTCAAAAAACCAAAAACGCCACATAATTACAGAAACTCTCATCAAATCTTTTTTATTAAGATTCGTTGTCCAATAATGCAACTGAGAGACGGAGTCCAGACATGATGGAACATTTTTTTTTCTGAAATAAAGGCATCTCTTGTCTTTTTCTTTCAACCTGACGCGTCCGCCGACATTAATTCATATTTTCAGTTACTCGTTTTCGTAAGATAAAATGTGTGTCCCAAAAGTATACGACCTGCGTTTATAATTTCGCCTTGACATTATTTTACATCATCCGGCAGGTGGCATCCGTCAAAGTAATCCCCATTCGATGGAACAATATATGCTCCCATCGGTGTTTCCACGTGGCACGAACCTGACATATAAAACTGGACTGCTCATGTGTAATACCTCCCTTATACTAAAAATGACTCCACCATGTTCCGTACCATTGCGTGCAAATAATTGGTTTGGCAACAGTGGATTCCCTAAGTTTTTGTTATAGTGGTGAAAGTGTATTTTTGACATTGACTGAATACTTTTCATTTTGACAAGTATTTATTTTTGATTTTGCTGTTTTATGCATTTTATCATATTTCATGTAACGTTTTACTGAAAATTTCAAACAGGAACGTGAATCTTAAAGTTTTTTTTTGTATTTTAAAAAATGCGAATCTTCATCATAAGACGTGCCATTACCTCATCTGGTAAATTGGAATTTACTACTGAAACACTAAAAAGCAAACAGTGTTTTATTTATAAGTATTTAAAAAATGTTTCATAAGGAACCAACTACAAAATCATCACAGTGTATTAAGAATTAAGCAGATACAACTTCAATCATCATATTAATCATTAATAATTAATACTTAATACAAAATATAATCTCTTTTGTTAAGCTCTAAAATATATTTGTCCAACCCATTTATTTGTAGTTTCGTTGATCGATTTTAAGAAACCGAAAGAGGATTGCGATTTAAAAAAAAAAGGTTGGGAACTACTGATAGCCTTTCTCAAAAATTACAGCCATTAAATTTTTTTAATTAAATCCATTTTTAAGATTGCAAATTATTTGAAGATTATTTGTTTAACAGATAGCTGCCGAAGACTTAATATCTAAATTATTAAAAAATCAATAAAAATAAAATTTGTATAAAAAAAATTGAACCGACTTCTAAGAGTGCACTAAAAAGTGAAAAATAACTATAAATTTTCGTTCGCCAAACTAATACCTGACAAAATGTGATTCGCATAAACATACTTTATTTGTAATTGCTTTCGTACCATAATTTATATTTATTAGTAGTAATTTATTTCATTTAGAAATAATTTGGCGCCGACTTTAAAAATTTCAATTTCATATAAAAATTTATAGTTATTTTTCACTTTTTAAAGCACTTTTAGAAGTCGGTTCCATTTTTTTTTATAAAAATTTGTTTTCCGATTTGTAATTTTGAATTCATTATGATATCCATAAATTATTTGAACCAAGCACTAATCGAGATTAGTGTACCTCGCAATGATTCCAAGGTGGCAAAAAAGTACCCATCTTATCCAAAGTTGTAAATCACCCCAAAATGAAAGACTAAAAATACTTTGATTCTTAGAGTTCTCGAAATACCAGTGCAATTTTGTCAAACAAAATTTGGTTTGTCATAGTAAATCCACTATCTTAAATTTCAAATTAATTTTAGATTGGTATAGGCCCAAAAACCTTCCAATATACAAACAAATTTCTTAGCCCGATATATTTCACACTGCATATTGAGTTTGTATACGCCCCAAGAATCCCGCAATATCAATTTTAGATAAAATCGGAAAATGTAAATTTTCATTCCCCATATTGCATCTTATCAACCTAATAGCTGTAAAAAATTAACTTCATATTCGTAATACACGACCCCGAAAACCCCCTAATACCAAATCTGAAAAAATACGAATAAGGTAAAATTTTCAACTCACCATATTGAATCCGCCATATTGAATTGCAAAAAATAATTTTAACATTTTAATTTAATCTAAATCCTTCAAAGCCCCTAGTACCAATTTTGGATGAAATCCAGAAATTTAAAATTTCTAAACCGTCATATTGCATCTGACGTATTAGATTTTCTTAAAATAATTTTATATTCGCTATTTACATCCTCAAAAATGATTCAATCCCACCTTTTAACAAAATCCAAAAATGTAAAATTTTTAGTTCATTATATTGGATTCACCATATTGAATCATGAAAAAATATTTTTAAATTCATAATTTACACCTTCAAGAACCCCTTATATCAGTTTTAGAGAAAATCGAAGAATTTAAAATTTTCAGGACGTCATATTGAATCCGCGAGATTCAGTTTTTAAAAAAATATTTAAAATTTGTAATTAACACTAACAATAATCCCCCAATACTGATTTTCGACAAAATCGAGAGATGTAGAATCTTTAAACCGCCATCTTGGATATTTTATCCGCCATATTGGATATGCCATATTTAATTTTTTTTAAATAATTTCATATTCGTAATGTGCAATCCCAAAAACTCCCCCATACCCATTTTAAAAAAAAATCGGACAAAATTCATTTTTTATCCGCCATATTGCATACGCCATATTGAATTTTTAAAAAATAATTTTAGATTCGTTATGTGCGACCCCAAAAACTCCCCTATACCCATTTTGGAGAAAATCGGAAAAAATTGATTTTTTCGTCCGCCATATTGGATCCGTCATATTGAATCTTTTTGAAAATAATTTTAGATTCGTTATGTGCGACCCCGAAAACTGTCTCTTACGAATTTTGGAGAAAATCTGACAAAATTGATTTTTTGTCCGCCATATTGCATCCGCAATATTGAATTTTTTAAAAATATTTTGGACTCGTTATGTGCGACCCCAAAAACTATCCCATACCAATTTTGAAGAAAATTGGACAATTAATTTTTTTTGTCTGCCATATTGAATTTTTTTAAAATAATTTCAAATTCGTTGTGTACGACCCCAAAAATTTCCCCATATCAATTTTGAAGAAAATCGGACAAAATTAATCTTTTGACCGCCATATTGTCAGCGCCATCTTGGATTTTACTGCACCAATTTCGTCAAAAAAATATGAGACCACTGCTGCAATTTCCTGAACATAACGTAAAAAATTGAATTTAAATCGGTGCTGCCGTTCCGGAGTAATCGGTGTACATACATAAAAAGATAGAGAGTCGATGAATTGAGAACCTCCTTCTTTTGGAAATCGATTAAAAAAGAGTCAAACCGCACTGAATCTCGACTATATGTCGGATGATCCAGCTCAAAGAAGTTACACCTATAGAGGGTGGTATGAATTTTAATGACACAAACTGTCAATAGCTATCCGTTTTCTATTAATGTATTACCGTAGATAATTGCTGTTACTGCAAAGCTTTTCGGCATACATGCCCAGCTGAAGATTATGTGCGGGCCTTTTTTGGTGGCCAGGTCATGGAGTCTAATTTTGTTGTACCTAAGTATCATCGCTTAACACTATCTCAGAGAAAAGTCGAAGATGGCTGCCAAAGATTTCAAATCATTTTAAAAAAATTGGCTGCCTAAGTACTTTTTGGTTTGGGAGTCATCAATTTTGGAATGTAAAATTTTGGAGACTTTTGGTTTAAATATATTTAATATATGGCCCATACCGAGACCTTGAAACAGGCCGTCACAGAATGAGAAGCAACATAGAGCTTGCGCAATTATATCAAAGCCCTGACATCATTCAAGAAATAAAGTCCAGAAGACTATGATGGGCAGGTCATATACAAAGGAGCCAAAACAATCGACTAATAAAACGGGTATGGGAGGAAGCACCACAAGGAAAGAGACCACTGGGAAGACCTAGGCTTAGATGGAGAGATAACATCCACAAGGATCTAATTATCCTTGAAGTTGACCAGCAAGAATGGAGGGAGTTAGCACAAGATCGTTCCAGGTGGAGGCAAATAGTCGAGGCAGCCAAGACCAACCCTGGGTTGTAGTGCTACGGAGTCAGTCAATCATATTTAATTCTTTGGCGATAGCAGAAACTTTCAAATGGCGATCTACGAGAACTATTCTTTTCACTTTTCTGTAAACATCAGGACTGATTGAATCCAAAGCCCTTTCACTCCTTTGACATCTTTAATTGATTTAGGACCTTATCAAAATTCTTTTGACATTAATTGTAACCATAAAATAATAAAATCAGTTAAAAAATTAATAAAAGTTAAAGAACGCACACTTGTGGAAAGTTTAAAAAGATTTTTATTATTTTTCATGGCACGCTTGTCCACGGACCTTTGAAAACAATTGCTTTTTCCCGTCAATGTAAAACCAATTATTCTTTTGGCTATAATTCCGAAACAGATGAAGATATCGAATTGATTTCTTCGCATTTTCTCTAGAAAATTTCTTCTACTTTCCAAATATAATATAACAACTTGTCTTTCCATTTAAAATTTCGGAGTAAAATTGAAAAAAAGAAAATGGTTTAAAATAACGCGCTCTAGCTAGGGCCGCGAAAATCATTCTATTATAGCTATTATTTCGTTTTAATTGTCAAACTTTCCTGTCTTAAAGGAGACCAAGTTTATCAAATTCTGTTCAGCCAAACCAAACTTATGGTAACTTTTATTAGTAGCATTTCCTCCTCCTCTCCTGCCCTAATTTTATATCTCACAGCAAAAAATTTTAAATCAAAAAGCTATAGATTTTTAGTAAAATTATCAGTCATATTTTTTTGATAACTTATATAGGGATATTTTTCAGAAAAATATATTTTTTACGTTTACATGGCCATAGCAATAAAGTTAGGAATTATTTTCAGCAATTTCTCTTGGCCATTTTTCTTAACGGGATTTTTTCCCAAAGTTCCTGGACTTTATTTCCTGAGATATGGTACTCGGCCATCCTTAATAAAACACCCTGTATTCCTTTAGTAAAAATTTTATGACACTGTAGCATTTCATTTTTTGTTACAAAACACTTCATTTAACACAAAATAATGAACGAATTGACTGACTAAAAATTGTTATATCCATAATTTCAGCCAAAGTTAGTCTTTGGAGTGTTCAAAGTTGAAGATCTCGAATTTATTTCTTTTTTCTTCCCCAGCCTTTACTCGCCCATTACTGGACAAATACCTTCTTCTGTCTCCTTCAGGTTTTTTTTTGTCGAATTTTCGACATCCCGTATAAAATTAAAATTTTATTCTACTAAAATCAAAAGTCGATCATAATAAAATTTTTAAAATGTAATTATAAACCTGAAGGAGTAGCAAATGATGTCCAATTTCTTATCCCTTCCCTTTACCTATCTTCATCCTGCCACGCGTGGTGTTGAACTACTAAGACTGGAATTTTGACACCTGGGGCCACAAATTACCAATTTCTAAATATCAAAAACATTCAAAATGACAGATCCAATATAAGGAGATTTAAAATAATATAATTATATATATATATATATATATATATATATATATATATATATATATATCTGTTTTTCTTGAACCATTCAGTATATGTATCAATCGGTTTTTTTTGCATTCTTGGGATTAGGTTCATAGGTGTATGTTAAAGAAGGCAACGTGTTTGGACATTTCACCTTTTGTTCAAGACAAATATTAAAACAGATTTTGAAAATACTAACAAAGATTATGTATATGTATTTTATACATATGTTAGAAAACTGCATTACATGTGAAGTATCATAATATTGTATTTCGACTGTAAGACGAATGGAAGTATGTGAAATATATGTTAACAAAATTTCATTACAAACAGGCGCACAAGAAGTGTAAGATTGTAAAAACTAACAGGATATCAAACCTTCAGCGCTTCACGTTTCAGAAACCAAACAACCAATCAGAATTAACAATATCAATTAAACACTTCTTCCGAAACGCAAAAGCACATTTTCAATCCTCAAGATCCACGAAGTGGGGGAACAGAGACTTATAAATATCATTTATCGGCAAAAATTTAATACACCTTCGAATGCGCCAATATGATTCGTTATTTCTTATCGGTGCCGCCAACACTCCACCTCTTTTACAACAACCTGAAGTAAGCGCGAAATTACGTTTATTAAGAAGATTGGTTGAGTTTTTTGAAAAGTTGTTTGAAAATAAAAGGCGCAAAATGATGTGAATTCCACTAGAAGTGAATTTTTATACGGCGAAGTTTTGAAAAGTTTGAGTGATATTTTGTTTCGATATTGCTTTTTTTTGACGGTTATAAATTACGGGAATTTCTACACAGTTTTTTTTACCTGATGATGCTAACATATTTTATAGCGGGATTTATCTCCTTCGGACACATTCGTTTAGTAGTTTCGAGGAGTTTAATGCCGACAGTTGACATTATACCAATTCCTGGATATGGGGAAGTCAGCTATCGCTATGTAAGACATCCTGTTAGTTATGTGTTGAACGTATTTTTTAGTGTAAGTACCTCTTATTTTCAGCAGTAATTTAAAGTAATTGTTTTAATATTACATTGATACCGCTCTAATTTTAATTATTTCATTTAGTAGCAAAAATTCTTCCTTCGCAGTAAAAAATTTTTTTTAAATCTTTAATTTTATATGGGATCAAATATAAATGAAACTTAAAATGCACATATGTATACTGACTCGCAAAATAAATGGGTCAATACTTTTTAAAAATTAACAAGATCTGAACCGGTTGCTACATTTTATTAAAAGTTAAAAACGTGTACTTATTTTTTCTCAATAACTTGATGATACAGATCATAACGTTAAGAGATACAGGGACAAATCAAAAATATGCTTCTTAATATTTTAGAAACCCTGTAAATGTTTTAGCAGCATAATATAAAACTTTTTTGATTTTTTGGATCCAAAAGTTTCCGAGCGGGACAGCTAAAAAGTTACAATTTTTGCATTTCTTATCAGGATGTAGCATCCAAGCAACGGATCTTACAGCAAAAAGTTTACACATCTCTTAGAATTTGACTGGAACTCTAAGATATTTTATTTTTGAATAAACAGGAATTAACACATTGGTTAGAAAGTTAATAAGTTTAGTTAGAAAATTAAAAACGAGGAATAGGCACTTTTCAATCATTATCTTGAAATCTGTTTAATTTAGGTACTCTTATATCAGATACAATTTTAAAATTTGAATATTTAAAATATACTAGATTTTTCCCTTCAAAACAAATATAATTTAAGTCATTATGTAATAAAAAAACGTTCCTGTACATCAATTTAAAACTAATTCTTACGAAAGTTAGAAGTTCTAACTGGTAAAATGTGTTTTACTTTTGATGCTTTTACAAATAATAAGTAAGGTAAGTAAGGAAAACGACGTTTGTCTTTAAGTTAATTTAAAACGTGTGCTTGCAAATAAAAAAAAATATCGGAAGGGAAACTGAAATTGAAATGGAATTTTAAACATTTTTTTATATTTCATAAATTGGTGAAAGTAATTTAATCGTACGAATTTTTGGTGAAAGTATTTACTAGGTATTGTTATGTTGAATTATTTCAGGGTTTGAAAATCTAGACTTAAAAAACTACAAGGAAGCACAGAAAATTTTCAGATTTATATGTAAAACAAATCAGTACAGAATTTCATAAAAAAGGTTCAAATATTAACCAATATAAAGGCTGCAGTAAATATTAAACTGGCAAAGTAAATACAAAATACAGAAAAAAATGAGGTAATAAAATTATGAAACATATAATTATTGCGCAATCAAATGAATGATGATGAAAAAGTATCTAGGGCAAATTACAAATGAAAAATTATTTGACTATCTTTAGGCCACCACATAAAAGTATGAATATAAATCCGTTTAAACCCGCGCTTCCGTATATTTTATACCCATTGCAAGAGGAAAAATAGTTATATTTGATGGACCCACCGTCTTGTCCGGCACATTCACCAAAATATTATGTAAATCACAAAACAATATATAAAATATATTATACATTAAATTGCATTTTTTAAGACTTATTCAACGATACCCAATTCGATAGGAGAAAAAATTGCATTTTAAACAGTTTTTTACTAGTTCCAATAAGTTAGTGCGGTGGTACCCGAATTTGTTTGTTTAATTTCTTGTTAATTGGCAGCACGTGTCTGCAAAATTTCATTTCAAAATATGAAAACTCATAATTTCATGAAGCTGTAACAAACTAAGGGATGGACGGACGGACATAATGAAATTATAGAGGTTCCTAGGTAACTACGGAACCCTGAAAAAGCCTTCAGAACTGCAGGGCGACTGATTGTCTCCCAAAATAAAAGAGATTTTTAACAGGTTAGGTAATAATAATAATTATTTATATTTTATTCCTTCGATCTAGGTCGTTTTTAGAATGCGAGAGTACGCTATACCAGTATTTACTTTAAATATGTGAACCATTCCAAACACGACATACGCTAGTATTGGCTTAAATTGTCAAGGTGCAAATACCCCTTTTACAAGTTTAGAATGAGGTTTAAATCCGACTTTAAAGTTATTTGTCGCTGTTACTTACGTTGTAAACTTCAAACAAATATCACTGAAGAAAGCGTAGAGTCCTTTGCGCGTTACATGTCAGAATTAAGGACAGGGCCAATAGTCATACGTACCATATCCGTATGCCGAAGAAATATTTAAATCTACAGAATGAATCCAGTTTTGATTGATTAAACTGTCTTCCGAGGAAGGTGTGATATATAATACAACGGTAAAAAATAGAAAATTGTCAAGCTGACGAAAGTGTCAAATTAGGTCGGAGACACAATTGAAGTCCTATCGCTTAGTTGAACAGAGAATGATGAAAATATTCTATAGTCAAAGTACTAAATAAACTCAGAAATGGCACATGCTGCTTTCTTGGTGAACAGTGAACGATAAAAACATTCTATAGTCAAAGTACTAAATAAACTCAGAAATGGCATATGCTGCTTTCTTGATGAACAGCGAACGTTGAAAACATTCTATAGTCACAGTACTAAATAAACTCAGAAATGGCATATGCTGCTTTCTTGATGAACAGCGAACGTTGAAAACATTCTATAGTCACAGTACTAAATAAACTCAGAAATGGCATATGCTGCTTTCTTGGTGAACATCGAACGATGAGAACATTCTATAGCCAAAATAAGAAATAAACTCAGAAATGACATATGCTGCTTTCTTGATGAACAGCTAACGTCACCACCCGGAATTTGGTATTTCGGATGGGACTTTGTCATTTTATATAAACTTATTCCACTTAAAGTCATAAAATAGATAGTGTAAAAAAATAAAACATAGAAAAAAACAATTTTTTTGGTATTTATTTATACACAAAATTATTATCGAGTTCACAGCACTACAATAAAAAAATAATTTCAGCGAATTTGTTCTAATATGGCACATAATAATAATTTGCTTATCACAGGAAATTTGGAACTCTCTATATTACATGGTCGATATTATTCATACATCATTTGTTTGTCAAATCAACGAGTTCGCTCAATACTTTGAGTATACAAATAAGTCAATGATCGTGTTTGTCGTTTCAAAGCTAATGAAAAACTATTTAGTTTTTTAAAAAGCCTCGAAATGTAAACCGATTTGAACCGATTTTTTCAAGAAAAATAGCCCCACCTTGCAGTATATTTTAAGAATTGCAAAGAGACATCTGAATATGTCCATAAACTAATATAAGTACCTTAAATTCAAGTTTTTTGTCAGAGATATTTTAAAAGAAAAAAAAGATCGATAATATTAGGTAAAAATCCTAGGAATAAATTTTATCGGCACTCAAAAATCTCAAATTGAAAATAAAATAGATGTAAGTCTATAATAAACTTATCTTTAAAACATTATCAACAACATTTTAAAATTATTTAATCATACACCTAGGATTTCTCCCAGAAAATTCACATTTTAATTTCTTACTGTACGATTTGTCTTTTCCGTTTATTTTATTATCCATGAGTTGTTTCACAAACTCATCATTTTTTTATAATTTGAAATTACATTGTTTCCATTATGTAATATTTTTCGCGATGTAAAAATGATCCTAATCAATACGTTTTGAAATAAATGATATGATAACGAAAGCTGGTGACACCAACACACTTTTACATTTTTTTTTTGTATTTTTAAATTAAAAATCGTTAAAACACAGTTATATCGAGTATTCTCAATCTATTTAAAAAAAGAAAATAGTCTAAATTAAGTGATAATGATTGTTGTGAAGACAGTTATGCTATTTGACTTTAACATACAATAATAAATAAGTGTGGTCCAAATAATTGTAATTATTTTCTCACATGTACAAATAATTTATAGATAACTAATGATAAATTATTACTTGTTATTGCATATATGCACTTTGCTTTAATAAAGTAATTAAGATATTAATATTCAGTTCTTTTTGATTTTTGAGAATGTTCAATAATTTACTTACTAAGAAACAAATGCAAAATTTTGACAATAATAATTATACCAAAGATTAGACACTTGGGGTGTGCCCCAGCATATATAATTTTCAAAATCGTTCTGTATCTCCAAAACGAAGAAGCTTATAAAAATTCTGTTAATGACATCATTCGTTTCTCCAAAAAGTAGCATAGTGCCACAAAAACCCTATCCTTCTATTTTTACTAATAACGAAGATAACCCGGAAAACCGTCCAAAATTGGATACCCTGTACATGCCTGTCAAATCAGGTTTTCATATTTTCTGGTGAGGTTGGTACTATAATCTTACTTTATTTTTTATAAATCCCCACAAAAAAGTTTAAGAGGATCAACTCGGATATTAATTAACCGATACTGCCATGGGCGCCCGGAGAGGGGTAAAAGGAGGTGCACTTGCACCTCGCAACTCCGAGAAAACTTTAAATTAATAAATTTTATAAAATATCTAAAAAAATCACTACGCGCTCATGGCTACTGCCCCTCGTAATTGACACCATTGTGACAAGTTGACACAGACATTACATAAATAATTATTAACTGGGCCAGGTGTTTAAACTTAATGCTGTAATACTAGATTTTAATTTGTTCTTATCTTTTAATGGTAACTAGGTAATCAATGGAGTAAATGCAAACATTTTTAGAAAGAATCGAAATTTCGAAAAAAAGAGAAATACCTTTCCATTTTATACTTCACATTTACCACATCCAATATATGGAGACGGGTAAAAGTATCTTAAAATCTCTCCTTCTGTGACATTATTACTTTATCCGTCGTATATTAAAATATTCCAAACCGTTTTCCCAATATCGTCCTGTACCACTTTAAATCTTCACCCTGTATCAGGGGTGAACATTCCCCCTTAAAAGCTACCATTCAGAAAAAATTGACTCACTTGTCTACTGCACCGGTAACGTGGAACCTTTGTTATGAGATTTTGATACACTGTAAAAATTACCTTAAATTTAATGCACATTTAATGTACATTCTACATTAAATTTAATAATTTTGTACCAAAAATCGTAAATAATTTACATTTACTTTGAATTTAAAGCCATTTATTCTAATATCAGTTCGTTGTACATTAAATTTTATTAAATGGTATCTTAAATTTCAGTAAGGTAACTGAAATGATATTTCAACTTCTATACATTAAAATTAATTCACATAATAAAGGAATTTACCTTATTATTCAATATACACTGCATGAGATTCCGGGAGATGGCGCAACATGTATTGAGCTTTTTCTTTGGTATGATATAAGTTGCTGAAAGGACTCTATTTTCTTATGGTGAGGTGTACATGTCTGCTATATACGTATCACCTTAAAAAATAATGATCAAACTTTAAATTTAAATTTAATGGAATAAATTAATTTAGATTTATATAAATTATTAAATTTAATGCATTACATTAAATGCATTTAATAAACGTTTGTGAAATTTACTTCCAGCACATTTACTTTAAATTTAATGCATTTCCTTTTTACGATTAAATTAATTCTGCCAACTCGCTTTCGCTTGTTCTACTGTACTGTTTTGTATACAAGTAGGATGGGGTAATTTTGACCTTTTTTTGTTATTGTGATATTATCCCCCCCACCAACGGAAAATGCTGGATCCGCCCCTGCCTTGTATAAATCAATCAGCCAGATATCAATTGATGGACACTAAACCAAAAACAAAAGTGTCTACATTATGATTTACACATTATAAAAAAAATAAATTTAGAAAAACAAGCAAATAACTTTGCTGGTGATCTAACAAGGAAGGTTTTTTCAAAATGAGAATCACCACTGGATAAGCTATACCGGGTGTCAACGAATCTATTAGACAACTCATAATTTCTAAAGTATTATGTGTATCAAAATGAGAATTGGTACAGGTAAATGTTAAGTGAAGAGGAGAGTTTTCGCATATTTTCCACTTTCCGGTCACTTCCGGTTTCACCGGAAATGGCCCCAGTTTTGAATTCTTAAATAGATCACCCTGTATATTTTAACATCTTTGGATTTCTGACGCAATTCTAGATCAGAATGTGACATTTTTTACGTCTACTTCATTTTTTTAGAGCCACTTTTAAAATTGCGTCTAGGTGGCCATGATCGGACGCAAACTAATCTAGCGGCCTTAGGTGATGTCAAAAAAATACAATCGCAAAGTTTTAGTGACTAGTATGAAAGACAGGAATTGGATTAAAAATTTAACAAAATTAACAAAAAACTAACAAAATAAACTAATAACTTAGACGACGCACTTAAAATATTTGAAAGTACAGTAGCTGAATTTGTTAAAAAGTTTAGTGTAGTAAATGTTCAAAGTGCATTCCTTCTTTTTCACGACACATTTCAGATCGTTCAATTGTTTCTCTCAACACGTTTTGTAGCATTTGGGGCGTTATACTTCTAAATGCCCGTAAAATTCTTTCTTCTAATATTTCAAGAGTAGCTGGGGCTGCTTCGATTTCATTTTGAAGAAAACCTAAGTATCTAACCCCTGTTAACTGACCTTGAAACAATATTGGCCCAATTATTCTGTTTCCAACGATATCAGCCCAGATATTGACGCCAAATCTTTCTTGAAAATTGCCCTCTCTCATTTCATGTTGATTTTGTTGGGCACAGTACCGAGTATTTTGCTTATTGAACATACCATTATTTGTAAATCGGGATTCGTCGGAAAATAGAATAAAATCGATAAAATTTGGGTTAACTCTATGATTTTGAAGCAGCCAATCACAAAACACTACCCGTCTATCGCCATCCTCAGTATACAAATGTTGATGTAACTGATATTTAAATGCTCGATATCCATGCTTTTTCAGTATTTTCTTGCTGATTCATAACTTATCTGCAGTTCTTGACTAATTTTTCTTAACGAAACTGTTTTATCAACCTCAACCATAACAAGTACGTTAATCTCAGTCTCTTCATTTATGATAAACCTCTGATTCCTATTTGCCTAAAACGAGTCTCGACGGAAAATACTGATGGGCTGGATGTTGCCGATTCGGATACCTATGAGCATACAACTCGGCAGCATTCCTTGATTTCTATGACACTCTCCAAATATTAATAACATATCCATTTTTTCACTTTGAGTATACATTATTTTAACGAAAATTTAAACTAAACTTAACGAAAATTAAGAAACTTTTAAGTCTGTTCTTAGAGCTTATGTCACTGTCATTATCTACTTAAGTGAGTGCTTTGTTTTCCAAAGAAGACTTGATAAAAACAGTTGCAAATTATTATGCATCATGGCTGTCCATGGCGCACTTGTCATAAGTAAATAAATTATCCAGTATTTTGCTTAATAATATTTAATTTCTGTTCTTATGTCTAATCCAATCGCAAATAAATTAGTACCGTTAGATTCGTCAAAGAATGCTTTTTTAGAAAAGTAGTTGTCAAAAAGGGGTCGCCATTTGAAAATTATTAGTTAGAAATGAAAACGTAATTTTGTCAACTTGTCTTATTCCTGTCTTTCATACTAGTAACTAAAACTTTGCGATTGTATTTTTTTGACATCACCTAAGGCCCTTAGATTAGTTTGCGTCCGATCATGGCCACCTAGATGCAATTTTAAAAGTGGCTCTAAAAAAATGAAGTAGACGTAAAAAGTTTTTAAAGTGTCACATTCTGATCTAGAATTGTCTCAAAAATCCAAAAATGTTAAAATATACAGGGTATTCCATTTAAAAAATTCAAAACCGGGGCCATTTCCGGTAAAACCGGAAATGACCGGAAAATGAAAAATATGCGAAAACTCTCCCCTTCACATACCATTGATCTGTACCAATTCTCATTTTGATACACATAATACTCTAGAAATTATGACTTGTCTAATAGATTCGTTGACACCCGGTATAAGACATATAAAACAAATGTAGATTAAACTTATATATTATACACACATTACCATTATTGCGTTCTATGCATATTTTTGAAATTCACGAAAATTGTAAATAAATAATTTGAGATCTGTGTTACGAAATTTTAAGTAATTATGAATTAAACTGTAACATGGCTTTTAAATTTACGTCTTAAACATTCAACATTAAATATAAAGAATATTTTGCTATACTCTCTTATCGCGTGTTTTTCTTACAACAAAGTAATATGTAGTTAATTGAAGTGTTCTTGTTTATACGCATTTAATCGCTTTTGACATCTTTTATAAAATTTATCAAAATGTTTTTGTTCGTATATGGAACTGACCAACTCGATTTTTTATCGTTTTATACACAAAGATAATAACAAAATTAATTAAAGCGTTTAAAGAAGTATCTTGGACCACCCAAAGAGACATTTTTAAAACAACTTAAACGATACTGAAAATTACTGTAAAAGAACTAGTCAACTGCATACCAGACACGTTTTATTTATTTACTAATACTCTTAGAAAACCTAAATATAACAATTTACCAGGTAATTGCAAGTAAAAAATGTAACAAATTTAAGTAACGAAGAAAATTTGAAGATAAGTTTTGATGTAGAAAGTCTGTATACTAATATGCCATTAGGGGAATCACTAGACAATCAAAACTAAGCTTTCAAATGACACTACAGTATCAGATCGAATCACGTTACCACTGGATGAGGTGATGGACCTTTTGAAGTATTGCCTGCTTAATGCTTACTTTCAAGTAAAGGTTAAGTTCTACGCTCAGGACGACGGGTTCTCTCCATATATATATATATATATATATATATATATATATATATATATATATATATATATATATATATATATATATATATATATATGGAATGGTTCGAAGCTCATGCCATATAAACAGCAAGAGTGAAACCGAAAGTCTGGTTGAGATATGTCGATGATACTTTCATCGTAATGATCAAGAACTTAATGATTTCTTCCCATGGAAAAAGAGATGAATGATCAATTGCCCTTCCTAAATGTCATGGTGAACTATTCAAAAGACACTATTAAAACTTCAGTATACAGGACAATATCTTAACCATACTTCTAATCATTCTGTTATAACAAAACGGGAAATATACGTAACCTCTATAATCGCGCTATATCTATATGCAATAATGCCGATTCATTGAAAAAAGAGGTACCAAAATTAAATTCGATATACAACAGAATGGTTATCCTTTAAAATTAATTGACGATGTTATAAATAACTTTATAATAACGACCACTGGACAGCAAGAAACACATTTTTTCTTTACAATTCCGTACATTAAGGGTACCGTGGAGAAAATAAGACGAATTGCCAGCAGTTATAATATAAAAACAGCCTTTAAATCAGGAAATAAACTTAAAGATCATGTAACAAACACAAAACCAAAACCGATAAGAAAGAATGTGTTTACAATGTTCCATGTAAGCAGTGGCGTAACAAAAGCTCTGCAGGGCACGCGGCGCGTCGAGGCCCTGGGCTTGGGGGGGAGGGGGGCGCTAACCCAAAAAATCTTTGGAATTCAATTTAATCAATCTCCAATAAACTTGCTACTTTACAATCCATTTAACGCAAGGTGTCAGTAATTATTTATAATAAATATACACATATGCAACGCAGGGCGTTTGGATTTATATTCAATGTACATATATTAAGAAACCCCTTTAGGACTCACTAATTAAACCCATTGAACGCAAGACCTCTGTGACAGTCTGTATTAGTGTCTATACTCACAGCGTGCAAGAAGCAACTTTAATTCAAAGTAAGTCTCAACAGAGACTTGGGTAATAATTTGTAGTGCTCAAAACATTCTTGTTTGAAATCCTAGCTGATCGTTTATCCGATATATATATATATATATATATATATATATATATATATATATATATATTTGAGGTTTTCTCCATTTAAAAAGTGGGGAAAAATTTTTCCCATTTAAAAAACATTGTGAATGAAATAAAAGCGAATACTTACAATTCAATTATTGTAGAACTACGAGCTTTGGAGCTTTCTGGATGCTTAAAACAGGAATTACGCGTCTTTTCAAGACGCTGTTTCTGCTTTTCAACGCTTCAACCGGTCCTCAACAGACAGGTAAAGTTGCTAAATACTTTTTAGATGTTCACAAAAAGAAATACTGCGTATTTTTCCTTATTTAAACGTCTAAAAAACTCTCGTCTCGAGACTTCACAATCATTTACAGTTGAAATAAACGCAATTACCATTTAGATTTTTTATAGTTTATTTGTTTATGGGATTGCCTGTAATAAAGCTTACTGGACGTTTAAACAATAGAAGGAAGCATCTTCCAGAGACGTGCAGTTTTTTATTTATTTATTTTTTAATGTTTAAAAAGCTCTAAAACTCGCGATTCTAAAGGCGATTTTAGTTAGAGTAGTTGCTCGCTCTTGCATTACAATGTTTTTACATGAAGAAAGCAGTACAATGACGTAAGTAAGAATTAGCAGCTTTAGCTACATTATCTATAGAATGCAAAAGAACTAAAAAACTTAATATAAGTCTGCTCATAGAAGAGTTTGCAAATAAAAAGGCCAAACGTCTGGAACGATTACGTAAAAACACATAAAACAGAATATTTTATGATGTATGTGCCATTAGAAGTTGACGAATTACCTTTATTAAAACATAAGTTGTCAAGAACACATCCCAGGTACAGCGCGTGGGGTATGTGGTTTTGGGAGTTTGAGTTTTGGTTTAAAATCTTGCTTTGCTGGCCTGTCTGCTCTGTAATGGATATCGATCTCGCTGCGTGTAGGGTATGTGGTTTTAAGAGCTTGGATTTTGGCTTAAAATCTTGCTTCTCTCGCCTGTCTGCTATGTAACGAATATCGATCTCGCAGCGCGTGGAGTAGGTGAGTTTGGGAACTTAGGTTTTGGCTATACATTTTTAAAAACTCGCTCCGCTTGCCTCTCTGCTGTGTAACGAACATCAATCTCACTACGTGTGGGGTATGTGGGATTGGAAGCTTGACATCTAAACGTCGATATTATGATTTATAAATGTCAAAAACAACCTGTATTACAGTTTATTTCCCATTTGAGTTAAATTATATTGCTAAATTAAAAATGGGGCCCCATTGGATTTTACGGAAGGGCCCCCGAACTTTCAACTACACCACGGCATGTAAGTGTGGTGAAATGTGTATTGGGGAAACCAAACAACCGCTAGAACTTAATAATTATTAAATTAGCTTGTAACTTTAAGACAAAACATTAAGTTTATACTGGATAACGATTAGAACAACCTAATCGAAACGTCGTAAAAATTAAAGACAATGCAAGTCGGACAACCACATTTTAGTCTTAATTAAAAACAAATTTAGAAATGCGATTAGAGGAAACAGTTTTTGGTTTTTATGTTAAGAAAAATTTAAAGAAAATGAATAAAAGTGATCGGGACACAGTCTTAAAAGATCTCAAGAACATTTATTAAAATATTAAATAAAATTTTTATAAAAAAAATTGAAACGACTTCTAAAAGTGTGCTAAAAACTATAAATTTCTATATGAAATTGAAATTTTTGAAGTCGGCGCCAAACTAACACTCGACAAAGTGGGATTCGCATAAACAGATTAACAATACTTTATTTGTAATTGCTTTCTTACCATAATTTGTGGATATTAGTAGTTAATTGTTTCATTTAGAAATAATTTGGCGCCGACATCAAAGATTTCAATTTTTTGTAAACATGTATAATTATTATTAAAAAAATAATATTATTAATTAACTTTAAAAATATCAAAAACTTGGAATCCACATTTCACTGTCTTTATTTTTTACACTTTACTGCCCTTTACTTAAGCAGTAATTAATCGGTTATACCTTGCTTATTTCGTTTTAATACGTAAGTATTGTGCAAAAGTTTTTTTCTTATTACGCTAATTTATATGTCAAATTCTTTATTTCGATGTTCTATGGCTCGATTCAGACTGTTGTAATATAAAGTCCAAACCAAGCAACTATTTTTTTATAATATAGATATTTCCATGAAATAAGAACTCTGTTAATGACTTGCGAAAATTCGCCAATGTCTTCGAACTTAAATAAAAATTTTCCCTTACGTATCATTTAGTTAATTAACGAAGTCGTGATATATTGGTCATAAATTTAAAAACCCAGATAAAAATTTATACAAATAGAGATAAGACGTTTAATTCAAAGAGATTTAGACTGCTGGACGCTACAACTATCCACGCTTATCTAATCAATTTAGTAATTTTAAACTGTGCTAAATATTATTGTTTTCATAAGAAAAAAAATAATGCAATAAATCAAAAGTTATTTGATAATGTTGGTATTATCTGATGAGAATTTAAAGGAAGTAGTCTTCCTCTTAATAATATAAAAATTCTGGAAAAATTTGTTACTTGTGTGCTTTATGTGTTAATAAAACCTGTTTTTATTATTTTTTAACCGACTTCTAAAAGAAGGAGGTTCTCAATTCCTCGACAATGTATTTGTTTTATGTATGTACACCGATTACTCCGGAACGGCAGTACCGATTTGAATGAATTTTTTTACGTTATGCTCAAGAAGTTGCTGCGGTGGTCCCATATTTTTTTGGACGAAATTGGTGCAGTAAAATCCAAGATGGCGCTGACAATATGGCGACCAAAAAAATTAATTTTGTCCGATTTTCTTCAAAATTGGTATAGGGGAATTTTCGGGGTCGTACACAACGAATCTGAAATAATTTTTAAAAAATTCAATATAGCGGACAAAAAATTTAATTTTGGCCGATTTTCTCTAAAATTGGTATGGAGGAGTTTTCGAGGTAGCATATAACGAATCCAAAATATTTTAAAAAAATTCAATATGGCGGATTCAATATGGTGGAAAAAACATCAATTATGTCCGATTTTCTCCAAAATTGATACGGGGAAGACTTTTGGATCGCGCATAATGAATCTAAAATTATTTTTAAAAAATTCAATATGGTGTATCCAATATGGAGGATAAATAATTAATTTTGTTCGATTTTTTTCCAAATTGATATTGGGGAGATTTTGGGATCGCACATCACGAATCTAAAATTATTTAAAAAATATTAAATATGGCTGATCCAAGATGGCGGATTAAAGATTCTATCTATCGATTTTATCTAAAATCAAAATGAGGAGATTTTTGTTAGCGTTAACTACGAATTTAAAATATTTTTTGAAAAACTCAATCTGGAGGATTCAAAATGACGTCCTACAAATTTTACATTTTTCGATTTTCTCTAAAACTGATATAGAAGATTCTTGAGGGTGTAAAGTTTGAATTTAAAAGTATTTTTTCAAGATTCAATATGGCGAATCCCATATAGCGGACTAAAAATTTTACATTTTTCGATTTTGTTCCAAGGTGGGACTAGATCGTTTTTGAGGATGTAAATAGTGAATATAAATTTATTTTAAAGAAATATAATATGTCAGATGCAATATGATGGTCTAGAAATTTTAAATTTCCGGATTTCATCCAAAATTGGTACGAGGGGGCTTTGAAGGGTTTAGATTTAGATTAGATTAGGAATTCATTATGGCGGATCCAATATGATGAGTTAAAAATTTTACCTTAATCGCATTTTTTAAGATTTGGTATTAGAGGGTTTTCGGGGTCATATATTACGAATATGAAACAACTGTTAGGTTGATAAGATACAATATGAGGGACCGAACATTTTACATTTTCCGATTTTGTCTAAAATTGATATTGCGGGGTTGTTGGAGCGTATACTCAATATGCAGTATAAAATATATCGAGCTAAGAAATTTACGTCTCAAGTTAATTAAATATCGATATTGGAAGGTTTTGGGGCCTATATTACCAATCTAAAATTAATTTGAAATTTAAGATAGTGAATTTACTATGACAGACTAAATATTTGTTTGAGACAATTTCATTAGTATTTGGAGAACTCTAAGAATCAAAGAATTTTTAGTGGTTCATCTTAGGGTGATTTACAACTTTGGATAAAATGGGTATTTTTATGTTACCCTGGAGTCATTGCGAGGTACACTAATCTCGGTTAGAACTTAGTCCAAATAATTTATGGATACCATAATGAATTCCAAACGAAAAATTGAACCGACTTCTAAAAGTGAACATAATTATAAATTTTTATATGAAATTAATATTTTTGAAGTCGGCGCCAAATTATTTCTAAATGAAATAAATAACTACTAATATATACAAATTTGGTAAGAAAGCAATTACAAATAAAGTATTTTTAATCTGTTTATGCGAATCACATTTTGTCAGGTATTAGTTTGGCGCTGACTTCAAAAATTTCAATTTCATATAAAAATTTATAGTTATTTTTCACTTTTTAGCTCACTTTTAGAAGTCGGTTCAATTTTTTTTTATAAAAATTTTATTTATAACTCGATTTATGTGTTTAATTTGTAGGAATTAAATAAACTTTACTTCAAGTTTAATACAGTTCTTCATCCAAATTAGTTGTTGAGGTCGTAAATTACTGATTTATAATTTTATGAAAATCCAAAATAGCTATAGTTTGTTTTTCATTTTAAACAAAATTGTTGTTCAGCAAAATTTAAGGATAATAGAGTAGATTTAACTAATACAGGCCAAGAGTTAATAATTATTTATCCTTGTCTTTTTTTTTCAATTTTTTACTTTCGGAATGTGCTCGCGGACTAAAAGTATTTATTTTAATTGTCTTTATTCCTAGAATTTTAAAAAGTTTTGTATTTTCTTAAGGTTAAATTTTATCAGTCGAAAAATAATTATTTCATATTTTGACAACAAATCTAATATGGGGTATGACTTCATTGGCAATAAATCAATTTGTGTTTCACAAAATTTTTTCTATTTAAATTATATCACTTTCTGCGTTTTATCAAAGACAACAAAATAATTATTATAACCTCCTGGACTTATTAAAAAGTAAAAGACAATCTGAAATCCAGTATTTTAGGGTTATATGGGGTTATTATAGACGATATATAATATATAAACTGATTTTATTTGTGTTTCGTTACTTCTTTACTCCAACATTTTAGAACTTATTTTTTAAACCGAAATTTAAAAGAAAGATGTTCGAAATTCGACCCCTATGTTACTTCGGAACAGCGGCATCGATTTGAATGAAACTTTTTACGTTATGTTCAAGAAGTTGCTGCGGTGGTAATTAGTCATTTTGGCAGAAATTGCTTCAGTAAAATCCAAGATAGCGTTTATAATATAAATAAAAAAATGTTGTACTATTTTCGGGATCACACATAACGAATCTAAAAAAAAACATTTTTTCATTCAATATGGTGGGTTAAAAATTTTACGTCTCTCATTTTTGTCCAAAATTGGGGTTTTTGGAGGTGCAAATTAAGGATCCAATAAGGCTTTCTAAAAATTTTTCAAATTCCATTTTTTTCATATTTCGATTTTGTATAAAATTGTTACTGAGAGGTTTCCGAAAGTGTAAATAATGAATTAAACATTATTAAAAAAAAATAATAATATTGCAGATGCAATATGACGGTTTAAAAATTTTACATATCCGGATTAACATTAAATTAAAAACTTAAAATTTTGTTTTTTTAATTCAATATACCGGATCAAATAATGTGGTTCGAAAATTTTACGTTATTCACGTTTTATCAAACTTGGTATTAGAGGGTTTTCGCGGTAGTAGGTTATGAATTTGAGGTTAGTTTTTATAATTTAATATGGCAGATAGAATATGGGGGACTAAAAATTTTCAGATTTTGTCCAAACTTGAATCGGGAGTTCCTCAGGGTTAAATATATTGGGCTGAAAAATTTGCATGTCTCAAGTTTTTCAAATGTTAATACTAGGTCGATTTTGGAGTCTAGATTACGAATCGAATATTAATTTCTTAAAATTCAGTGTAACGAATTTATTATGGCAGACTAAATATTTGTTTGAAGCAATTTCATTCAAAACTGGTATTTAGTTAATACTCAATCAAAGGATTTTTTGTAATTCAATTTAGTGTGGCTTACAGCTTGCGTGCGACCTTGGAAACATTGCTAGGCACACTACACATCTGACTTAGTACTTAGTTCAAATAATTTATGAATATCATGAAATAGTTTAAAACTAAAAATATGTGTAAATCTTTGATTTTTATAGATTTTTCTAGTTATATAGAGTCCGCGAAAAGTTTGCATCCCAAAATCCCCGGTACTAGTTTCTGTATAATAAATCACTACATAGTATAAAACAAAGTCGCTTTCTATGTCCCTATGTCCCTTTGTATGCTTAAATCTTTAAAACTACGCACCGGATTTTGATGCGGTTTTTTTCAATAGATAGAGTGATTCAAGAGGAAGGTTTATATGTATAATAACATCCATTAAATAGTGGAGAAATACTGTTATTTTTGAGGTTTCTAATGTGATGTCGTTAATTATCATATTTTTTTCCGCTTACATTGCAAACGCAGGCTGAACCCTACGAGATTTATCAAAATAATGTACTAATTATTTGTACACATTGAAAAGGTCTACAGAAAACTCCGCGATGGTATATGTCTATCTCTCATGGATATCCCACAATAACATTTTTTTGTCATTTACTTTTTACGACAAATAATGGCAAATTTTGAAGCGATTTTAACCAATACAGCATTAATCCTTATCCAATTAAATAGCTTAAATACATTGTTGATTTAATATAGATCTATATGGTCCTTTACAGCACAAGATTTAAATGAATATTTTCGAAGATATTACAGATTTAAAATTGCGGGAAGTAGCGCTTGCGGCGGTACTGGCCGACCGGGGCGGCGGCAGCGTGCCTATAAATAGCGCGTCGGAGGCCGATGTAATAATTGTTGTAAAAATAAAATAAATAGTCACAGTTTTTCTGTAGTGTATTTAGTATCAACATTGCACCCGTGCGAAGCCGGGGCGGGTCGCTAGTAACTAATAAACAACAAACAATATAAAACTATCATGCCATCAGTACCTATTCACGTTAATAAATACTCTACTTCACTTTACAATTGAGTTCTCAACGAATATTTCCTTACAAAAAGACAAAAACGTTCCACTTTTCCATAATTTTAATGACCATATGGCATTTTTATTTATATAGATTGATCATAACCATGGGTGGTCAACTTCCGGTTGAACCAAAAAACTTTTGGTTTTAGAGTCAAAATCTCAAAAGCTATAAAATTTAGACGATCCACTGTAAAACCTACTAATTAAATTTTATTACTAAGATATTCTTTAACCCATCTGACCTTAACAAAAAACAATTTTTATGACCATTTTGATTGACCTCATCCATCACGTGCTATTTGTTGCAAATTTTTTTAAACAAAATTCTTTATTGAATTTATTTACATAATATTTATTTATATTTTATCTTACGACTCATGACCCAAATTAGAATCGTAGACATTGAGGTGGTGGTGAACTAATAAAGTAAAGCACTTTATGTACAGGTATTACAAATCACGTTTTGTTTCTATCTGGTGTGATATCACATGTCTTCCTAACGTTTATGCTTTATTATAATACATTAGATTAGATTATAGAGGGCGTTCGATATATCTATGTCAAACTCTCAGTATACAGGGGAAATCAAAATAACCCTAGTGTTTCACTCTTCTTTGGGCCTGTCACATATAAATATGTGTGGGATATAATTACAAAACTGTATAGATGGGTATGGGCTTTTTGTTATGTTGATCAAATCAATAGAAAATTTGATCATCATCCCACTAAACTAATTAATATATATTTTGATGAAGGCGTTCTTCCTCATATATAAAAAGTGCAATTGTAGTGCCTATCAGTGGTGGCTTTTCCTTAGTTTTGTAGGACATACCCCTGTAGAATTAGCATAACGTCAGAACTAGGGCCCGGTTGTTTGAATGCAGAATAAGAGCCGTTTTACACACACAAGCATTATAGCCAAAATTTATCTCATAATTATGTTGAAAATTTTCATAAAGCTAATTTGCTGTTTTACACATCATATAATTATTGTTAAAATTTTGGTGAAAATTTTCGGCATAAAAATATAGAAAATGTTCTATAATTTTATAACTAAAATGCGAAAAGTTCGCGAAAATCGACGCAGAATAAAATTTGTGAATTGACAACCCGCGTTTGGTAATCAACCTAATCCCAATATTTACTCATTGTTTCTTGCACAAAATATCTCTAATTTTGTGTTTTTTTGATTATATATGTTTAGAAACTTTCATATTTATAACATTTTAAGGTTATTCCTGGATTATATCTTCCTTTTTAACTGCTGGAACATCACATGTTATGAAAATGCGCATGAGCAACGACAAAATTATCACCAAAATTATATTCAGATTTCTTGTACGTATCAAACAGAGTGATATTTTATTGTAAAAATCATCTCCAAAGAATTTTCGGCAAAAATTTGCTGAAAATTTTTGTTATAATTTTCGGAATAATTCTTGTCTGTGTAAAACGGCTCTAAAAATGATCTCCAAAGAATTTTCGGCAAAAATTTGCAGAAAATTTTTATTATAATTTTCGGAATAATTATTGTGTGTGTAAAACGACTCACAAAAATATACTGTACTATATATATGTATGTTGTCGACGGGAGAGAAGACATCAGCAGTTCTGAATTTGAAGCTCTTGGGGGGGGCGATCATAAGCGCAAGCAAGTTGTCGACAGGAGGGAGGGGAGATGCCAGTAACATTCACATTCCACAATAAGAGGCAAGGTCGGGTCTATTTTTCTGAATTCAAACCTCTGGGGAGGGGGGGGGGCGATCACAAACGAACTCGATTTGTCGACGTGGCGGGGGGCCAACTGAGAATGCCAACAGCATTCATATTTCTAGTGTAAGAGGCAGAGTCGGGTCTATTTTTCTGAGTTTGAAGCTCTTGAGAGGGGCGATCGCTCCCACCGTTCCCCCTTAAATCCGCTACTGGTTCTGTAGGATTTGAGTTAGGACTGTAAGTTGACCAACATAAACTCAATTCTAATATCTTCAAGTCCAGTAGCGCTGTTTTTGCAGCATTATAATACATTAGCACAAAGTTATTGTGCCCATAAGATAAAATACGTTTTTCAAGGATGTTACAGATGTACCAATCAGCATTCATCGTTAAATTTACCTCAACGAGCTCCGTATGACCCTCAACAACATATGACACCCCAATATTGTTGGCAAGATTACATTCTGAAAAATGTTCGTGTGACCTTCCGTATGCTCGAGTGAATATTTAATCTCAGAGCAGTGGCGTAACTAAGAGTATGTGCGCCCATCCCCCCCTTCCCGCCAGATCTCTGAATGCGCCCTACTATTTTGCATCCATCTTGATCCTTTGTATTTATTCATTTCATCAAAGGACTTGAGGACGACCCTAGAATGGTTGCGCCTCCCCCCCCCTGCATCGTGGGGTCTGCAGAGTGGCTTTTTACGCCACTGTCTCCGAGCTATATCTTCTTTTCTGAATTCATATCAGCTAAACAAACAATTTTTACAAAACTAACTCAATTAAATGTTTAAATGTGGCATCGTACCAGGAAATAATAAGGTACTTAGAAATGTCATTTTGATAATATCTAATAAGATCAGCTATACAGCTATTGTATTAGTCACCCAAACATACTAACTATATTTATAATTGTTTAATATTATCGCTTATTCAGTTATAAAGGCTATGAATAAACATTATTTTATCTGGAATACAATGCCATTCAAGTAAAACACTCCAATGTAAGAAATTTAACAAAATAAGTCACTAAAGTATTAAAAAAAAAAGAAAAATAGGGATCTAATATAAAATATACAATATTTTTGTACATCAGTGTAGTTATCAAAAAAGCATTGGACGAAAAATTAGACAATCTTTACGTATTGATTGATAACTAACATTTCAACTGGGTATTTGTTTCAGAATAACCAAGAAGAACCTCTGGATGTTCGGATTCAAGAGTATAATGTAGACAGAGTAGACATTGAACAGTCGTATCTTCTGGTTAAAACCAAAACTACACGCCACCATAGAGGAAAAAGATACATCAGAGCACGTAAGTATTTTGGATAATTACCAAAAGTGGCGAACGAAGTTTTTAAACCAATTGAAGTTCGTTCAACTTTCCTCTTTTAATTTTTATAATAATCAGGTTATTTTTTCTATTAAATTTATGTGATTTATGTGATTTAATAATATTTCTGTCCATTGTTGTATAATTTGGAAATTATAACTAAATCTGTAAAACCTACCAATTGGTCCCTCCACATAAATGAATAATTCACTGAGGAACAGCAAAAATGTTTCCGAGACCAAGATAGCAAAAGCTTACTTATTTTATTATACTAATTAACAATCTGTCTTGTAAAAGTCTCAGTTGGCTCCGGTTTCATAGATACGTGCTAAATATGATAACTTTACCTACCTGCCCTTTATGTATGGAACAATTGGACAATAAAATGAGGAGTACCTGGTTTTATTACACCAGGTGTACTTTATAAGGGGTTTAAATACACGTAACTTAAATCTTGTATTGTTAGTTAGTTGTATTTCAACCTCCAGGTCATCGAGAAATATTTGTATTTGAAAGATTAGGGAGTTTTGAGCAACATGTCGCGAGTTTGTGTAAATAAGTCTGATCAATTCTGTTATATATGTGGTGAAGTGACTTTTGACGTACTCTTAGCCCTTTAATACAAAAGGCTTGTATTTTGGCTGCACAGTTGGAGACCAAGATAAAAATTAGGCTCCCCATATCTGCTGCAAGAAATGTGCATCCAACATTCGTGGCTGGCTAAGTGGAAAAAAGCGTAAGATGCCCTTCGCTGTTCCTATGGTCTGGCGAGAACCGAAAGACCATGTTACCGAATGTTACTTTTGTTTGATACCTCCCATCAAAAAAGACTTTTTGGAGAAAAAAAATCTGCAATACAGTATCCAAATTTACAATCCGCCATACTCCCACCTCAGGAATATACCCTTGATTCTGATGATGATTAAACAGATTCAAACGGTAGGGTGCCGGAAAATGTCGCTAGCCCATCAACCTCGCAAGACTCCGATTTTCTCTGTGAACTTCCCACTAAAAAACCTCACAAAATAAATCAAAGTAAATTAAGTGACCTTATAAGGGATTTGGAACTGCCCAAGAAAAAAGGGAAAGAAGAAGCATACAGACCGATCATCGGAATTCACAGCCTCCACGAAATAAGTAATGGCAATGGAACTCGACTAATAGATTTCGCAATGGCACACAACCTCCGCATAAAGTCAACCATGTTCGAACATAAGCAAACATGGGTATCTGATGATGGTAAAACCAGAAATCAAATCGACCATGTACTTATCGATACAAGACATGCTAGCAACTGTCTAGATGTGCGAAGCCTAAGGGGTGCAGATGCGGACTCTGACCATTTTTTGGCAAGAGAAAAAATAAGACCTAGAATAGCAACACTCAACAATAAACGGAATCCTCCATCACATACATGGAATTTAGAAAGGCTTCAAGACGAAGGGACAAGGGAAGACTACGTACACAAATTAAGCACACGAATAACATCGATACCAAATGGGGAAAAAGTGGAGGAAATGTGGAAACATCTTAAAGAAAGCATAAACGCTACAGCTGAGGAAACTCTGGGAAGGAAACCCAAACGAAATAGAAAACAATGGTTTGATGATGAATGCATTAGAGCAGCCGATGAAAGAAACAAGGCTAGAAGGAAAATGTTACAAAATCCAAATGACGATAACATAGAAGACTATAAGAAACTAAGAACAAAAACCAGGAAGATTATGCAACGTAAGAAAAAAGATCTACAGACTAAACAAATAGAAGAAATAGAGCAAAATGGACAAAGCAGCAATATAAGAGCATACTATAGGGGAATCTCAAATAAAAAAAAAGGATACCAACCAAAAGCAAGAAATTTTATAAGAACAGACAATGGACAGCTTATGACGGAATGTACAGAGGTCATGAACACATGGCGAGAACATTTCCATCAACTACTGAACTCGGATAACAACGACAACACTCTCACAAGCACAGTACAAACAGCTGAAATTCCAGATCCTTTACCAACCTACGAAGAAGTCCAAAAAGCCATAACTAAACTTAAAAATAACAAGGCGCCTGGAAGTGACAATATTCCCGCCGAATGTCTAAAATATGGTGGAGAAGCCCTCTATCGAATCACTCACCATCTGATAGAAGCTATATGGTTCACAGAAGAAATACCAAAAGAATGGAAAGGGGTTGTCGTCCCCATACATAAAAAGGGTGACAAGATTAAATGCGCCAACTATCGAGGCATAACTTATATGCTTAATACGACCTATAAAGTACTCGCAATTATACTCTTAGGAAAACTTATACCATATGCAGAGGAAACTATAGGGGACTATTAGTGTGGTTTTTGGGGGCGGTCGCTCCACCGTAGATCAAATATTTACCATTAGACAGGTAATGGAAAAATGCTGGAAATTCAATCGACACCTACATCAACTATTTGTGGATTTTAGATAGGCGTACGACACCATCCATAGGGTTAAATTGTGGCAAGCAATGGAGGAACTTGGCTTCCCAAAGAAATTAATCAGACTAACCCAGGTGTGTGTTGGAGGCTCAAAAAGCAAAGTGAGAATTGGACAAGACCTTTCAGAGGTGTTCAATATAAATGACGGTCTCAAACAGGGTGACGCTATATCTTCATTGCGTTTTAATGTATCTCTAGAATACGTCAGCAGAAAGGCAAAAATCCGACCGCCAACAGCGATGTTTTATCATAACGGTCCCAATTTACTTTTGGCTTTTGCAGATGATATAGACATTGTGGGAAACAGCACGCTGGATATCAAGACGACCTTCAATAACTTCGAAAAAAGTGCAAGTAGCATTGGGCTTAAAATTAATGAAGAGAAAACTAAATATCTGTATTCCAAAAGGTGCCTACGCAGTACAAGACCTCCTAAAATCCAAGTTAACAACAAGACGTACCAAGATAAACATATACAAAACAATAATAAGATCTGTAGTGATGTATGGATGCGAAGCTTGGACACTAACGGTAACAAATGAAGAACGGCTCCGAGCCTTCGAAAGAAGAATTCTTAGAAAAATATATGGCCCAACAGTGGATGCAACAACAGGACGATACAGAATCCGTACCAATAAAGAACTGGAGGATCTATATGGAGACACTAATATTGTACGAGAAATAAAATCTAAGCGACTGCAGTGGGCGGGACACGTAAGAAGATTACCAGATAGTCGCACAGTCAAACTCGCGTGGGAGGAAGCACCGGTAGGGAAAAGACCACTGGGACGCCCTCGCCTCCGATGAAAAGACAATATTGCCAAAGATCTAAAGGCAATGAATATTGATAATCCGCTAGATGCCATGGCAGACAGGCAGCAATGGAGGAGTATTGTGAAGTCGGCAAAGACCCACCCAGGGTTGTAAGCCATGGAGTAAGTAAGTAAGCAAGAAAAAAGCAAAACTATTGTTCTCTCGATTGCAAACTTCAAGATGAAGTAAGAGTGTCTGTGCACTGAAGCCGTTTTTTAATATGGAAAACAATTTGGTATCCTGTAGGGACATTAAGGAATTAATGACAGCTTTAAATCTTGACTATGATCCAAAAGACTGGAGGCTTTTCATTGATTCCTCAAAAGTAAGTCTTAAAGTTGTGTTACTCCGTAATGGAAATAAGTTGCCTTTAATCCCACTTGCCCATGCAGTCCACATGAAAGAAACTTGAGCAATTTGACATTGTTACTGGAGACCATACAATATGAAAGATATAAATGGCAAATTTGTGCGGATTTAGAAGTTGTTGCGATTTTGCTTGGAATGCAGCTAGGTTATACCAAATACTGTTATTTCCTCTGCGAATGGGACAGTCGAACACGATCGGATCACTACAGAACGAAAATTTGGCCACCGAGAGAGTCTTTTCAGCCAGGAAAGAAAAATGTAACCAGCGCACCATTAATTCCCCCAGAAAAGATTTTACTACCGCCACTTCATATAAAATTGGGATTTATGAAAAATTTTGTGAAGGCCATGAACAAGAAAAGCCGTGCTTTTAGTTATTTAAAGGAAAAGTTCCTTAGAATTAGTGACGCTAAAATTAAAGAAGGAATATTTGTGGGTCCCCAGATTAGGAAACTTTTCGGAGATGTGCAGTTCGATTCCATACTTGAAAGCAAGGAAAAAGACGCTTGGAATGCCTTAGAAATGGTTGCAACAAATTTTTTGGCAAACATAAAAACAGAAAACTATAAAGACCTGGTTGCCCAATTTCCTTTGTTACCAAAACTTACGGATATATGAAAATTCATTTCTTAGATTCTCTTCTGGATTACTTTCCGGAAAATTGTGATGATGTAAGTGACGAGCACGGTGAGAGGTTCCCCCAAGATATTTCAAACACGGAAAGAAGGTATCAGGGAAAATGGAACTGTGTGATGTTAGCCGACTATTGCTGGCCTATTACGAGAGATATCTCCGAGGCTGCTTTTAAAGGGCAGGCTAAGAAGCGCAAAATGGGTCTAAATTTTAAATTCAATGATAAAAATGTGCTATTTAATTGCTTTTGTTGAACCAACAATATATTGTTATCTGTATTTTGTATGTTCATTATATATGCCTATAAATTAAAATTTGATCACAATTAATTCAGATTTTTTTTGCAAGCCAACTAAAATCTTTAATAAATATTTTTTAGTTACTTGGATGTAGTTGTATCCAAAAAAATTGGGTTTGTTCAGGAAACAAAAAAAAAGTTGAAATTTGTTCCCCACTGAATTAACCACTAGCTAAAAATGAAGATACCAAATACTTAGGAATACATCTAGATCGTAAACAAATATCAAGGAGTGACGAAAAATTTCAGAATGCAGAACGGTGTTATTCCTCGACAAAATCATTGTATTGGATTATCATGCTTCTAATTCATATATTAAAAATTATTCCTCGCAATAAAAGATTCAAAAAAGAATAAATAATACTATTTCAATGCATTACACGTGTTTTATGCGTTTTCAAGAAGAAGTATAAAATATAAAAGGTTACGATATGAGGTCAATGAAAATTTTGTTACCCTGACCATGAAAGTCAAATGACTTAATATTTATTTATGAACAAGGGAAAACATTACATTCTGTATTTTATTACATGATTTAACAAAGTCGTCGTTTCTTTATTCTTGTAATTAATAATAAAAAATGTCACTTACTCTTGCAAACTTTTTTAACAACACTAACAACTATATTTTTTGATATTTTCTTTCCTTATTTATTTCAAGATAAATTTATGAGCTGACATAACTCAAGAAAAGTGGAATATCTTTATAAGGATATTCTTTATTTTTTAAGGAATTCTAGATCAATTTTTTTTTTGCTAAAAATCATTACGCCTCTTAAAAACTTAAATCCAACCCACGAAGAATTTGCCTTTTGTAAACTTTTCAAACATTCTGCGTAACATATAGGGTCAGTAAGGTGGAAATAATTGTCAAAACCACAACTATTATTATACGCTCACATAACATCTCCATATGTTTAGAACACGTAAAAACAGAACATCTATTGAAAACATGTCATTTTCCATAATTATTTATTTATAAACCTTTATGAAACTAATGATTTGTCATTTGTTTCAGATCACACGCTCTGTCACTTCAAGATGTGCAACTTGGGTATGAAAAGACAACATATTTTGTAGCAACAAATTTCCCCAGTCAACGTCACAAAAGAGGGACGTTTGTATGGGCGTATTAGACACTCTACCAAAGGTTATTTTTAGTGTTTATTTGTTCAATAGATGTGTGTAACAAAAGTGTTCGAAATATATAACTTTTTTTTAAATATAATCCATTACGAAAAATTATTAAATACCGGTAAATTAAAAATTCGAAACGATCACAATGCCATTTTTTACGTCTAGGAGTTTCTTAGGACATGTAATAAATTGCTCTGAAAATTCTGGGCACAAATTATAAGGGAGGCCAATTAAGGAAATCAAAATCTTCTAAAAATCAATCAAAAGATAATTTTTGAAACACCAAATTAGTATTATTTAGAAACCAGAATAAGTAACAATGCAATTGAAAGAATGAATCAAACATTTTCTTGCTTTTTAGTCTTAGGCGCCCTTATATAAATCCGGCCCCGATGGCATTATAGTAATGGTCTCACCTTTACGAGTTTTTGGAGTTCAAAATTCACAGAATGACTAGTTTTCATTTAGTTTTTCTCTTCTTTTATTCAAGATGTCCGGAAACAACGTCAGGAAATTTAAGAAAGAGATTCTATATGATAAAATAAATTATTTATTATTTATTTAAAAAAATAATAAAATTTCAATTCGTTAAAAGTAAATAAAATTATTTATTATAGTTAATTTATTTCTGTATAGATTAAGTTAATATTTGGTATAGATAAATAAGCTAATATACAGGTAAAACTGGACGCCATTTATTTCTATGCAGTTTCTAATAACATTTGCAAAATATCTTCAAACGTGTTGAATAACACCACGTGTATTTCTTATTTGTTCAGAGCCATTTATTATTTTAAATCGTAGTCGTCAAGGTTATTGACAGTTTTATACACTGGCGATTTTAAAAAGTCTCCCACAAAGATCCAGTGAAACAAGTTCAGGAGATCGGGGTGCCTATACATCGTTCGGAAAATATAGATATGCACGTTCTTTAATACTAAATGAGGCTAGATGTGTGAACCCCAACCCTAGTCTTAATTAAAGGGAAACCTCTTTTAAAAGGCCCGAAAAAGTAAGTTTTCAGTTACTGTATTGAAATTTAAGGTAACATTTAATTAAATTTAATGTGCCAAACTTTAATTTCAAAGTGCATGTAACTTATTCAGGATTTAAGGTGCAAAATCATTTAATTTTATTAAGGAACGTACATTAAATTTAAGGTTATCTTTAACAGTGTAGTTATATGTGTATTATGTAAATTTATAATCTCAAATTAGTTTCAAATTTACGTAAAACAGTATTACACATATAGGCGCAATACCTCACCATCGTAGAGAGTTTGAATCTTTTGGACATAAAATGCTTAAAAAATTTCATGAAGAACTTTTGATGCAGTAGATTTTCCTTCTCCTTCTGTAACTGCAATACGTTTGGTACTAGTACCTGGATTTTCTTCTAAATTGTGTTAAAACCTTTCTTCTGTCTGAACTGTTCGCACAAATTTAGATTTGATGGTTAAAATATGTTCCCATATAAATCCGAGCGGGCCCTCTGGATAGCGAAGCGATAATGCCACAGAGAAGGGCTCGGAATAAACCCGGACAATGTCGAGGTGGTACTCTTTAAAAAAATGAGTAAAACAAGGAGATTTCCCACAATGACATTGACAAGAAGAACTCTTCAATACAAGGAAACAGTTAAATACCTTTGAGTAATTCTGGACTCACAACTGAGCTGGAATGATCCATATATGATGTCTGGGCTTGTAAATGAGCTTTTGGGTGCACATGAAGGCTGATACTGAGAGTGAAATTTTGAATATACACTATGGTGAGCCGCTAGATGATCGCGTACGCCGCTATTACATGGTGGCGTAGTACAACAAAGTGCAAACACAGCCTTCAATTTGACAAAGTTCAAAGAATGGCTTGTGTGGATATAATGAGTTCGATGAGGACTTTCCTCTCTAGGGTTCTGGAAGTCCTAGTGAGCCTACCTCTTCTCCACTTATACGTAGAGAATGGGGCCCTGAAGGCTGCTTATCACCTCAGTTGCCTAGGATATTTTGGAACTGGAACGGGTTGCTATTCTGGTGTCTGAGAAAGCGTGATAGAGAGATTTCCATTACTCCCCATGCAAAAAAATTACATTGCGCAGCTTTTGAACCAGTCTCTTAAGATACTTTTGTCAAGTAGAAAGGATTGAGAGGGGGAGCAAGATCTTCCGAGATATGGTGATTTACAGATGAATCTCGACAAGAAGAAAAAGCTGGAATCGGAATATTCGGCAAGAACACGGGAGCCAAACAACGTGCGACGAACTTTACAGCGGAAATGTATGTTATTCTGCAATGTGGTAATCTCTGTAAGAGAGACATAAACAGGAAGAGGATAATAAACATATGCTCATTTAGTAGGGCTAACTTCACGACTGAACAGTCTGACAAGGTACAGTTGCACAATCAGACTCGTATGACTGCGGAGTCACTCGGATATACACGGGAATGAAGAAGCGGAAAGATTAAGTATGCAATTGAACCATTCTACTTGTCCCAAT
Organism: Diaprepes abbreviatus; assembly: GCA_034092305.1. NCBI lineage: Eukaryota > Metazoa > Arthropoda > Insecta > Coleoptera > Curculionidae > Diaprepes > Diaprepes abbreviatus. The sequence continues at coordinate 11,459,200 of JASJET010000129.1, forward strand.
CGCCGTTGGTAAAATGAAAGTTAAATTTTTTGCTCGAAAGTAAATTTATTGGATCGTGAAGAGAAGCTTCTGGAATTAGGTGTGGCCAAGGAACACATAACTAGACCTAACGCACAGCTTACTAGAGAGCTTCTCTCCTTAGGAAGGAAAGAGCTGCGAATTGTGGTAAGATTGTTGACAGGACATTATCACTTGAGAAGCCATCTTCATAAGATTGGTGTCGTAGATGATCCGATATGCAGATGGGGTCTAAATGAGGATGAAACTGTTCACCATGACCTCAGCGAGTGCCCAGCACTCAACAAACTGAGACTAAGACATAATTTTGTCACCGGAAGCTGCAAGTTCAATCAATGATGCTGCTTGGATTCGCAAAGGCCTCGAGTGACCTGAAGCTATGGTGGAATGTAAAGGGCCCAACGAGGCCTAGGCATCGATGGTCCAGTATCACAACCTTTTGTTCATTCATTCATTCATTTAAATCCGACGTTTTCCCTCTGCATTTTCATTAGCTTCTCCGTACCAGTAGTGCATATTCTAAAATTCTTCATTTGAATAATGTTTTTTTAAAATTTATTTTATGAAAAATTTGATAACATTATCTGGCAAAAACCAAATTTTTGCTTGTAATAATAAAATCACCTTTACTATGACATCCAAGTCTTTAATTTAAGCCAGTAAGATTTATCGATATGAAGTAGAAGTATAATATTTAATACATTTTTCACAACCTTATTTGATCATCCGATAGATTTTTTTCTGGGGACTTTGAAATTGCCAATGTATAAAACTGCAGTTAATAAACTTGACAATTCTCAATTTAGGATACAAAATTAATTAGAAATACACTGGTGTTTTCATCGCGTTCGAAGATAATTTATAAAAGTTATAAGAAAATGCACAAAAATGCATGACGTACAGTTTCCAAATTTAATGTAAAGAATAGTAGGTATATTATATTTAAATTTTATTAAACATTGTTTTTGTGAATCTATTTTTTTGTAAATAAAATATTTCAATGTCGATTTGTGACCAATTGATAAGATTTATCGATATAAATTAAGACAACATTGTTTGACGTACTTTTCACGACCTTCAAAAAGATATCCTGATTTTGATCGTATCTGTCAAAAGGAGGAATAAGTTTCGGTTCATTTATTTTATTTTATTTTATTTTTTTTTTGATCGGCTTGGAAATGTTTGGTAGACATTTTGCGATGCTGGGTATACAGTTAGAAGTTCACAAAGTTGATAAAGTTCACAAAGAAAGTCTGTTGTGAAGTACTCTGTTGCGTATCTAAAACTTAGAATTTAGTTTTAATTTCATAGAAACTTTCAAGACAAATAGTTCATTTTGATAAAATAATATAAAAGAAAACAAAATCCAAAAATGAGTATTTGAGAAAAATACAAAGGCAGTATCATTAATTATAATGAAATAAGCTAGCAATGTGTCAAAAATCATTTATATTGGATAGTGGGTTTTTATAAAAAATAATAATACCACGAAAATAACAAGACAATTTTAAAATTGTGTGTTAATTTCGTACAAAACTTTGTTACTTAACTTACACTACTTACCTGTATAAATTGTCCCTTGCTGCTCAATACAAAACTCGTGATGTGCCTTAAGCCTCTGGACTCATCCTTGAATTTTGCAGGGGATCTATTTTCTGAATAGTCTCTCTGCAATATGTAGTGTTCTTTTCTCTCAGTCATTTCAACAAAAATCATTATTTGAATAAAAGCTACACCACTCCACTGAACTAGAAAACAACCAGTAATATAACAAAATGAGCAGGAATTATTACCCCTTAACAATTTATAGACATACAAGTAAGCGAGTCCTGATGCAAATTTTCTAGCAGCAAAAGCCGCAAAACCGCTAAAGACAAATTCTGACAAAAGAAAATATGTCTAGATTTTTTATTTGACAAATAAAAAAATAAAAAGTAATAGAAAACCTATACAGTTTATGATACAGTTATTTATGTTAAATAATAAATATGTAAACAGAGGTTTAGGGTTTTAATTATAAATTATTTTATGACCGCCCATTGGGCATCAGTTATTATCGATAATAATAAATTTTTGCTGGAGGATATCCGTAAAAAATGAAAATTTAAGTTCTTATTTTTCTTAATAAGAATGACAATATTCAGAGAAATATACGCATATATCTTTAGCAATGAAATGGTCTACCTTAGTGAGCATCTGTATAAGCCTGTTGAGAAAGCAACCGCACGAACCGCTAAACTTCGTAGGAAGTCACCTAGGACCCGATAACATGGAAAGGGTTCCCACAGAGCTTCATACTTTTAGTATCTTTGTATACCTGATATGAGTCAATATTCCCTGGAGAGAGTGCGAAGCCATTTGGCTTGAAATCATAAAAAAATATATTAAAATAATATCAAGTGAACTATTTACGTAGGTATATAATCGATAATAATATACACTAACTACCTATGAGTTTTTAAGTGGAAAGAATCATGATTTTTTAATTTTTTTTTTAAATAAAAATCAGTCCAGCCCTGTCCTAAACTATAAGCTAAAATATTTAATTATTATTTAAAAGAGATATTTTTTAAATTATTTTTTAGCTTTTAACAAAAAATCTTCGTTGGCCTTATGATCCGTATATAAAAAAAGATTTGTAGTTATTCTATGAGTATTTTCCAAAAACTTTTGTTACATATATTTTTTGCTAATTTTTGGGTACTACTTAGTTATTATATTTTGTAGATTTTATGTACAAAAATTGTTATAAAATATGTCTATCCATTTAGTTACTAAAATTTGCCTTACTAAAATTGTAAATTTTGTTAATTATTTACTTTTTTATACTGCAGAACAAAAACAGGGTAAATATTTAAATTTAAATTGACATATTCACAATTAAATTATAGTTAATATAGTTGAATATCTATCAATTTTGTCCAGCAGTGAATTCATTTTAAAATATTCCTTGTTTAACACACTTAAATAACAATCTTAGTATTATTAACAGTATGGTTGACTAATTTATTTTTTGACCACTAGAACAGTAGTAAAAGTAAAATATTTACAAATAATAATAACACAGGTTTACTAAATATAAAGTCATGATTGCTCTAGAGCAGCTGGAGGTCATTTCCGAAGTGATTCACTGCGTAGAATCTGAAACCGAGGTCAGAATTGGCCCATCAGGTCAGAATTTTGAGAACATGTGTTTTCTGGCTACTTTTGAGGTTATGTGCAGGATGCAAAAATTTTTTTTGATCTTTATTTCTGGTCGCATCACTTAATACTACCCTTACCCTTCAGAACAAGCTATTAGTATTAAATGAGCAACTAGAAAAAAAGACCAAAAAAATTTTATGCATCCTACACATGATTTCAAAAGTAGCCAACACATTTTTCGAGTATATAACCTAAAAGATCTCAAAATCAAGACGTGATTGGACAATTCTTATCTCGGATTCGGATTCAGAGCAACAAATTACTTCGGAAATTACCCCCAGTTGCCAACAACAGAACCTTGTAGACCAGTGTAATTAAAAATATGAATGGTACCTACAAGAATCATCTAAAAGAGTTCTCAATGCACAAAATTTTTTGTAAAGGTTTAAGGGTTTTCTTTAACTTATCTAAGATTGAAATTATTTGCAACCAGTGGCGTAACTAAGAATATGGGCGCCCCCCGCAGATTTTTGAATGGCCCCTACTATTTATTCATTTTCACCAAGGGACTTGAGGGGGCTTCTGGATTGGCTGCGCCCCGCCGCACGGCGTGCCGGCGGGGTCATTATTTACGCCACTGCATGCAGCCATGGTAACATAAATGACGATTGTGAAATTTCCCAATCATATTATATTACTATTTATTATTTTATTCATTTCCCAAAATTTTATGTAAAATAATGTGTGATGTTAATGGAATTTTTAAATATATTCCAACAATTAGATTTCTAGTTTATATGTGTATGTGTATATTTTATGATTAGACTAAAAATATTATGTCATATATCAAATTCATTGATGAAGCACAGTTGGCAAATCAAAAGAATGTAGGCAACTATGTAAATTTTTGTCAGATATCTACAATCAAGAAAAGTCATTGTCTTTAGGTTATATTTTTTTCCCATTTTAGCCAGGACTTTATCCATGTATTATTTATTGTATTCTCTCACAATTTAGAAAGTTTAAAAATAAAATTTCACACAATTACTTAAAGTTTGAAAATATAAAATAGTTTCTCAACAGGTAAATTGAAAGAATCTTTTTATTCTTTAACCGTTAATCTATTATTTGGGATATTATGTATATTCCTAATACTCCCTCTTTCCTTGCAGAACTATGTTAAATAAACACCAGTGTATTAAAATATATTATTGCAAAATTTCTATATGTTCAGCTACCTAGGATATCTTTCATCCATTGTTTGTGCCAAAAATTTGTGATATAAAAGTACTTTTTTCCCTTAAAAAAATTACCTCCTAGATTCACCGAAAAGTTTTACTTTCTAATTTATTAGCGAGATCTATATTTCTATAATAATGCACTTTTTCCAAAAATTAACAATTAACACTAAGAATTTATATTAATAATTTTCACTTACAAGTTAAATGATACACTTTACTTTCAACTGTTCATAGTCCTAACTAAAAACTAAAAATTAACAATTAACAACTAAGAAATTGGCCTTATTTGTCTCCGCTTTCGGACGTTTTCAGCTTTATATTAAGTTTTTCTATTTAAAAAAGCATGTTTGGTCTATAACTCAAAATCTGACGCGTTTAAAAAAAACCTAAGTACGCCAGTGGATTTTACGTAAAGAAACTCTAAAATAGTTTTTACTTTTTTATTATGTTACATTACTTAGGAAAAGTTTTAATTTCGTCCGGTACCTTAAAAAGAGAGAGAGCTAAGAAAATTTTGTTTGTTGCATCTTTTGTTCAACAAAAAAGTAACACAGGTTCGCAAAAATCGCAAGTCCTTACCTTTAATAATAATAGAGATATGCAAAAATGTGGAAAATTGAACACCATATATACACCGACTAACAAACCAAATAGAATAGTTCCCCGAGAGTAAAAAAAATTTTTGAATTTAGCCAGTTTGGCATTAAAAGAATTTTTTTTCTCTGTTTTAAGTTTCAAATCTTAATTGACTTGTTGCACATGTCAATTTAAGCTGAAAAATTAATAAACTTAGGCTTCTTTAAAAGTGAATTAGGAGGTGAAAATTTTTCAGGGATTTTGATTTTCGATTTCTTTCAAAAGCATTTTTCCTAGTCGCTCAGAACAACTAAAGTTTAGGTATTGATTAGGTAAAACACACCTATTCAAAAGTCACATTGTGTTAGAAGTTTTCCCTTATATTTTGACACCTACATAAAAGATGTACTGTACAATAAAAAAATTATTTTAAATCTAAAAATTGAATCAACATTAGCTAGATTTCAACGTTAATAAAGCGTTTTAATCTCGATAATTTTGACAACAAAAAAATCTAATCAAAAACAAGAACCTACATATTAGTGCGGTTTATTCCTATCATGTTATAGGCATCTCCAGCTTGCGAATCATAAGAGTCAGAATATAAGAGAATGCTAATTATTGTTAGATTTAAACAAATGTTCAAAGCTATTTGTTAGTAATTCTTGTGTGATTTTAATTTTTATGTGTTGTTTAATAGTGTATTTTTTACCTTTTATTTATTTTAAATATATATTTTTCTATTATTTCTGTGTCTTTATTATAATCTTTTGAATGAAGTCGGTAATTTTTCACATCAGATAGACTGAAAAATTATAAACTAAGTTTAAAAAGTCAACATATAAACATATCAACAAAACTATATAAAAAAACTTCAACCAGAAATAGGATATACATATAATCCATTATCATCCTACAACATTTTAGATACTATACAGTTTTCCTTTTATATTTTGACCTGAGTTTAAAAGATCTGAAATTTAGGGATACATTAAAAACCTTCGGAACATAAAACAAAAAATTTCATTTAAATCAGTGCCATCAATCCAAAGCAATCGACGGACATACATAGAAAAAATAATAAGTCAAAGTCTGTTATATAGGAATAATAAGTATTGTGGTAAATCCGCAATCTTTAAGAAGTTAATTTTAAATTCGTAACGTAGGCTCCCAAAACCTCCCAACACGGATATCGAAAGAACTTGAGACATGTAAATCTTTTAGTCCGACATATTTTATCATGCATATTGTTTTTCACGAAATTAATTTAAAATCCCTAATATACCCCTCAATATCAGTTTCTACGAAATCGGAAAAATGTAAAATTTTTAATCCCCCATATTGCATTTGTCATATTAAATTTTAAACAATTAATTTCAGATTCGTAATCTAATACCAATTTGGAAAAAATGTGAATAAAGCTAAATTTTCAACCCACTGTGATGAAATACAAAAAAAATAATTTTAAAGTCTTAATCTAATCTTAAACTACACCATCGAAAACCTCCCAGCACCTATTCCGATCATAATCCGGAAATATAAAATTCTTAGACTGCCATATTGAATTTTTTTAAAAACAACTTTAAATTCGTTATTTACACTCTCAGAAAATCATCAGAAACAATTTTGAACAAAATCTAAAAATGATAAATTTTTAGTCCACCATATTGGAACCGCCAGACTGAATAATTTTAAATTCGTGATTTACACCCTCCAAAACTCCCCGTACCAATTTTGGACAAAATCGAGAGATATTAAATTTTCAGTTCGCCATATTGGATTTTTTTAAAATAATTTTAAATTCGTAATTAACATCTTCAGAAATCTCCCTTTGCCAATTTTGGACAATATCGAGAGATCTAAAATTTTTAATCGGCCATATTGGATCCATTATATTGAATTTTCTTTTAAATACCTTTAAATTCATAATCTACACTCTCGAAAACCTCCCTACACCAATTTTAGACAAAACTTTTTAGTCCGTTATATTGAAGTTGTTATAAATAATTTTAAATTCGTAATCTACATCCTCAAAACCCCACCTATATCAATTTCGGACAAAATCATGAAATGTAAAATTTTTAATTCACCATAGTGGATCCTCCATATTTAATTTTTTAATGATAATTTTAGAATCGTTATGTACGACCCCGAAAACTCCCCATACCAATTTTGGAGAAAATCGGACAAAATTAATTTTTCTGTCCGCCACAATATCATGGATTTTACTCTTAATTAGTAAAAATTCTTTAAATAATTAAAAATAGCCAATTATAATTAATCTTTTTTAAATGTTTAAACTAATTTATAAAAACCCGTTTCTAAGTGAATAATAAAGTAATGCTCTAATTATGCAACAAATTTTGAACGAAAAGGCAGCTATCGCCTTACGGTTTTCAAATAACAAGCTATAAAATGAAATGAAAATAGCTCTGCATCTCTTTTATTTAAATAGGTATTTTTTTAAATAGCGCCCCCTATGGTTTAATTTGGTTATAACAAAATATAATTAAAAATGAAGCCGAAGGTATAGCTTCTAAACACTTTTAATTGTAAATCTTCGCCTCGCTGTCACTTCGAAAAAATTGTTTTAACAAAATCTGTATAGAAAGGACCGAAAAATTTAACGATTTTTGGTAGCGGCATAGCAACGAAGCTCTGGAATTGTAATTTTTTTAGCTGTACGTACCGTTAATAAATGTTTAATCTTAAAGTCGTTATATGTATAATTTTTTTAATATATTTGCTCACGCTGTATATTAAGTGTCTAACGAGCTCTAAAAATGATGTTCGGTAGACAATTAAGAACTTGTTGTTCTACAATAAGTAATACTGGAGGGGATGAAGATTATGAAATGAACCTAAGGTTTTGTAAATCACTCTAGTGAATAACAATTTCTGCTTGAAGAATACTACCCTTCCACATCTAGTATATTAATTTTTTATCTCAAATTATAAAAGTTTAAAACTACAACTAATCTAAAAATTCGTACGTACCAGTACAAAACATTCTAATACTAGTTTCATCCCCTTCTTTTATTTTTCCACATTAAAACACTGGTTACAAGGAACTTCCACTTTAGGTGTTTATTTTAAAATACATCGGTAAACACATTTATTGCTCTAAACTAAAATTATTTAATATTATTTCCACGGTCTCATCAGATTTCATTGTATATTTTTGCTAAAAAACAAACACAAATTTTTGACAAATGCTTTGTGGCGTCTTTTTATTTCAAGCCTACTTGATATTTTGAAACCGTTTTATTTGACATCGAAGCCTTCTTGATATTTTTTGAGGGGAAAGATAAGGTTCGAGAAGCCTCTTTACGGCTTTTATTAGTATTTTAAACATTTCATAGCCTACTTGATGATTTTGTTACTAAAATTGTGTTTTAATACGATGCCTGGATTAATTATTTGACGGTTATAAAAAAATGAATACTGTCGTTAATTGAAGAATGCTTGGATAATGAAGAAATTAAGTAATTTTGGAAAAAGTACCTTTGAAATGAACATTTCATTTAAAATTTGTAGTCGATATAACCTCTTAGCGCCATCTCTATGTGAAATTTTACATTAAAGTAGTGGTAATGAGAATTCTGGGAGGATTTCGCTATATGAACTATATTTAATTCCGGGATTTCTGTGCATGGAATTATATATCACTTGCACTGTATATCAAGAATAGATCCTGTTATACAGGATGCCAAAGATAAGGAGGACCAGTGGAGATCTCGGTAGCAGACATGGGATTTGGTTAAATGGAAAAAAAGTTGGGTAATTTGAAAACGAACGATATAATGGTGAGGACCTTTTCATTTGATTTTTAGTTTTTGAGATATTTTAAAACAAGATTTTCAGATGTTGAGTTCTTTTTTTTAGCGTCAATATTAAAGTTAGAACGAAACTGATAAAATTCTTTTACAGCAATTTTTCATGAACTAAAAGTAAAATTCAAAATGGCGCTGATAATATGGTGGACAAAAAAATTAATTTTGTTCATTTTTGTTCAAAATTGACATTTGGGAGTTTTGCCGTCGTAAATTACGAATTTAAAATTATTTTCAAAAAATTCAATATGGCGGATCAAAACTTTTACATCTCTCGAGTTTGTTCAAAATTGGTATAGGGGGATTTTTGAGAGTATAAATGAAGAATTTAAAATTATTTTTAAAAAATTCAATATAGCGGACTAAAAATTTAACATCCCTGGATTTTGTTTAAAACTGGTACTACAGAGTTTCTGAGAGTATAAATAACGAATTTAAAATTGTTCGGTACAAATTCTGGCAGACGCAATATATTACCGAATTATGTCTAAAATTGGTAATGGGGGTTTTCGATGGTGTAGATTAAGATTAGCTTAAGATTTTAAAGCCATTTATTTGAAAGTTTTTGGAATCGTAGGTTACGAAACTGAAGTCAATTTTTTACAGTTTAATATGGCAGATACAATATGGGGCCTTAAAATGTTACATTTTCCCAATTTTATCCAAACTGATGTTGGGAGGGTTCTTGGGGTGTATATGATAAACCGTAGATTAATTTCTTCAAACTCAATATACAGGATAAAATATCTCCGATTAAAAAATGTACGTTTAATTCATTTCTCTCAATATTGGTATTGAGGAGTTTTGGGAGGTCTAAAATCCAAGACAGCGGATTTACTTAGCTGATTAAATATTTATTTGATACAATTTCATTCAAAAACTGGTTTTTGGAGAATTCTCAGAACCAAAGAATTTTTTGTTGTTCAGTATAGTGTGGTTTATAAAAAATATTTCTCAATCTTTTTAAATGAATCACATTTTGTCAGATTTCGTGACGACTTTCAAGTTTTCAATTTCATGTAATTTATATTATTGGTATTTTCCGCGTTTCTAGAAGTCGGTCCAATTTTTTTTATAAAAATGTTATTCATCATTTGAGCTTTAAAAACCAGGCTTCAGAACAGGGGAGCTAAATTTCCAAAAATTGATAAAATAGTATGTTTACAGAAATGAAGAGTTTTATATTATTTTCTGGAAAATATAAGGAACCCGAGCTCCCTCTTGACCCCAAAGTAACGCCTCCATCTTTTATATACTACCGTGACGTTTACTATGAAAAAATCCATGGACAATTTTCAAAAAACTGATTGAGATATTCTGTTATAGTAATTTAAAAAATAGGGATTTCTCAATTTCTCATTCTTACGCTCTACATATACTTCATAATTCCTTGTATAAATATATATTAAAACAACAATGTTAAAACGTATTTTTTATTGAAAGCACCATAAAAGCACATATACAAATGTTTACAAAAAGAGAAAAGTAATAACATATAATATAAAAAAAACAAAGTCACAAAACTATATGAAAAATTTAAAAAATATATCTGCCTTGCACCCCATATACATGAAAACATAACATTAAAAGATTGAATACAAAAAATAAATGAAAAATTCCATATAAAAGTACATTAAGGCTAAGGCTACGTACAAACATTTTATTTGTAAGTTTTACATTCTGTAAGGCCACCAAAAGTAACCTAAAATTAGATATATTACCTTCATATTACGGTATTAGAATAAATATTTCTTCTCTGTTATAAATATTTTTAAATATTAACCTGACCTGAGACACTTTTAATGGACACTTAGTAGGAAGCAAGAACTGTCAAAACATATTTGATGTCGCCACCTACATCATCCTGAAAAATATATAAAAATACAATTCACATAAGTGTGTGACCTTAGTAATCGTATGTACTTAGATCAAGCGAATTGATTATAATTGACTTTCTATGAAGCAGGCATTACTACATTACAGACCAATCATTGAAGCAAATAAAAAATATAGAAACATGTTTATGGAATACTGCTCCCTTTTAAGTATCTAACATTGAATGAATCAAATAAAATTTTTGATTAAAACCAATTCAGAACCTTTAGTAATGAACTTTTTTTTTTAATAAAGGTTACAGAATTCGTTTGAACTAGAACCAGAGCAGCACTATTATAACAACATTTATTTATCAACTAGTGGCAGTTTATGGGAAAGCTATTTAAAAATTTCAAGAATACACATATACAATATATTGTTTGTTTATCAGTGAGATTTTTTTTATTGAGACTGACACTGAGTGATTACGGAGTGCGTTTAGACAAAGGATTGTGAAGTTAGTCGATAATGGCCAGGAGAACACGCTTGTAGTCGCCCGAAGTGTCACCCTGCAAAGGGAAGCAAATATTAGTACAAGGCTCTACTACTAGGTAAGCCAAAAATGTATAGTTGCATTTTACGGGCATGGTTTCTCGTAAAATTGTAAACAGTATATAATATACACATGTGTTGCCATAAATTATGTCCACAATAAAATATTATACAACAAACCGAGAAAGTACAAAATTTTTCTTTCTATTTCCACAGAATATATAAAATATCTCTAAACAGTTATTTTTTCGTCCAGGCCCACGACATGCATGATATTTAATCGTAATGCAACAAGGTCCTTAATATTTTTTTCATATTGGATGAAGTTAGAAGTAGGCTCTTATTTACCTCTAAAGTATTTCATAAATAGTGTTGAAATAAATTTAAATTTGAGATCCCTTAGACTTATTCAACATCAAATTTTAATTAACGCTACATAGCTACAGCTATTTATGAAGGTTTTATATCCTATTCTCAGTCTAAACTATTGATGACAGAGGAAATGTTAGAACTAATGAACACTCGAAGACTTGTTAAGAACCCGGACCCGGATCAAATTCACAGATTAAACAGAAAATTTCTGAAGTCTGGATGAAGGATTGTTGTCATAAGACTAAGGAGCTTAACAGACGGCATGACACTTTTAACGTGCACAAAGAGATAACTGGGCAAATTAAACCTCGATGCGTAGGAAATCTAGTGGATGAACAATTTAGAATCATTTTGAAGAATTTTGAAACTTGCTTGTTGGGATGATTATCTTACAAAACTATTTTTAGATGAATCTAGACCTTTTAGACTACTAATCTTGAAGATCAGAAAATCATTGATAGTTAAGTGAAAAAGGTCATTCAAAAATCAAAAAATGGTAAAGCTCCTGGACCAGACAATTTACCAGTTGAAGTAGTAAAAGCTCTAATTTTCTTATTCCCAAGTAATCAACAGCAGAGACCTATGGGGAATTTACGACCATTAAGACCATAAACCATGTTCTGAAAATTTTCCTTAAGATAATCCACTCCAGGCTTAATGAAAAGTGCAGAGAGAATATCAGTAATACCCAATTCGATTTCAGAAGTGGTTGTGGTATAAGAGAAGCACTATTTTTCATTCAGGTGCTTATACAAAGACGTCACGATATCAAATGCGATGTGTACGTCTGTTTTATAGATTACACTAACTACATTTGACAGGTGTCGACATGGAAAACTAGTCGACATTTTAAATAAAGTAATATTGGCTTCAAGAATATCCAATCGATAACCAATCCTTACTGGAATCAGAAATCAACGGTAAGAATCAAAAATCAACTGTCTGGAGCTGCGGTAAAGCATGGCTATATATTGTCAACACTTTTATTTAATCTAAATCCATAGGCAACATTGAAAGAGGCGCTTGATGAAAACATCAAACAATATTCTTCAATACGCGTAACAGAAAATTTACCTGATTTACATATGCTGTTTATGGTGTGATCGTAGAATATGGATTGGAGCTGAATGAGAAGAAAACTAAATACATGGTCATAAGCAAGGCTCAAGTGCAATCAGGAGATCTTGCAGTCAGTAGTCAACCGTTGGAAAGGGATAAAAGTTTTGGTACCTGTGAAGCAGAATTGAAGAAGAAAGGTCCGTATTGATTAAAATAAAGTATCTTCTGTGTTCTAGAATTAGCGTTCAACTTAAAAAAAATATAGTTTGTTGCTACAATTTTCCACCTACACACCACGAGGGTAAATGTTGGACTATAACAGCGGATACAAAGAGTTCAAACATATCATGGACAGAGAATGTTACCAACGAGGAGGTGCTAAATAAGATGAGATGTAAGTCGAAAATCATAACAACAAAAGTCGCAAATTAGGATACCTCTTACAGAATATCATTCAAGGCAAAATCGATGGTAAACGAGGTCCCAGTAGAAAACGAATTTCGAAGCTGAGTAATCTTCGAAAATGGTACAAATAATTTCGGAACGCTGTAAATAAGACCCAAAAGCTATGATGACAGCTAACATTCGGAATGGATAAGGTATAAGTGAAGAATCTAAACTGTTTTGTAAGCATTTTATAATTTTCTTTTCTTATCCAATATATCACTCTGTTAGATTTCTGACCTAGTTTCAAACGTTTTTTTGCTGAAATTCAGCTGTATACTTCATTCTTTCATATTCCTATCGCGAAAAGTGATATTTTTTTTTCATTCAAAGCATGTTCTGCCATTTTCGTGGTATAACGTTTAATCTACAATAAACAGGTGTACTTTTGGACCAGTTGTGCGTTACCATACACCTGTGACTGAACAATTAAGGATGTGCTTAAAGCTCTATATTGATATTTTGATATTTGAGATATATAACATGTAGGTGAACGAATACGTGCAGTTTTTTGGTTGTAATTTATTCCCTATTTAAATTAGATATTGTTTTAAGGAGAAAACTTATGGCTAGACATGTGTATGTATATATATATATATATATATATATATATATATATATATATATATATATATATATATATATATATATATATATATTTAATCGGAAAACGTAATATATCTTTAGAAATCCACTGATTTTATCTTAGAATTCATTGAAATTTAGAGAGGAAACCAATGCCCTTAAAACAGTTTGTTTCTAATTTTTACCATTGTTTTAAATTTATTATCTTAAACACTAATTACTAATATAAAGTGAAAATGAATTAGTTTACAAAAATGTAGTTATATTTCAATTTCTTTTTGATAATTTTTTGCTTAGATAGTTTTTCGTAACGCGATAATGAATGACAATCGGTGGAAAGAAAGTCTTCTACCTTTATGGTGTATTTACATGACCGCCATTCACAAGACATGCAACATTTTTGGCTCACCATGATTATATCATGCATAGAATACCTATACCCAGAAAATAAACTTAAGAAGGGAACGATCCTTGTTAAAATTTATTGATAATTAATAATTTAGAAAATAATTTGACAGGCTGAATTTATGATTTTTAGTGATTCAAGCCATTCTAATACATGCAAATGGTATAACAATCTAGAAGCACCAGGACCGTACTAAATGTTTCTATTTATAAATTAAAGTAGCGATCATGTTAAAAATACGTCGTGCTAATTTTTTATATTTTTTAAAGAAATCCTCTTTTAACATTGGATTTTCAGATTCCTAAGAGGCCAATAAAGAAGAAATTACCAACATCTATTGACAAATTCAATGTAGCTCTAAACACAGTGAAGTCTCGAAAGCTGTAAAGAGTTGTGTTACTATAAAGGGAAGAAGGGAATTATTAAAACTGTAAGAACAGGTGACAAAACTACAATCCTTTATTATAATTAACAAATTTCCCCATTTAATCAGTATAGAACTATGGCTCGTTATGCGGTCGTTGAATAAGATAATAACATTTTTTAATTTATATTTGGAAAAGTGTTAATAAATTGTGCGAATTAATTTATTTCTTGGTACCCACAGCGATTCTATGTTATCTCTTTCTAATGGTCAACTGGAAAATAAAGTAACCGGGCAATAAAGTACAAGTATGAATTTCTTGTAAATATTTAACAATTTGTAAACGCATTAATTTTTAACAGTTAAAAATACTCAAAAGTGTTGCGACAAGCAAAAAACTGAAAGCCCATGGCGACAAACGGAAAACGAGTTTCTAAGAATATAACTGTTAACGTTGTTTAATTCTCCTGTTTTTCGACAACATTCTAATTTAAACCAAATTTGGACATCACTGAAAAGCTGGCAGTTTTTCTTCCCCTATAGTACCTTACGTTAAATATTTACACGATTATTTTATTATTTTTTTTAGAAGAAAACATGTTGATACATCGGAGATTAAATTTTAAATAGTTTTTTTTTTCATATTTCATTAAAAGTATTTAGTAACCAATGCTATTCTACCTAGTTTTTCCAAATTCTTAAAACCTACCTTTGGAAAATTAAACACATTGTCAGCAAATTTAGAACATTATATTTCGTATATAATTTCGATCATACCCTATAGATTTAACCAACAATAGATTTGTTTGGAGGCTGTTTATGGTCGGTGGGGGAGAGGCTTTTTTGATGTTTGACAGACATAAACATGTTTACTTATCTTTTTTTTCAATTTAGTCGCTTATCGTGACTCTTTTCAGTGTTTTTAAGTGTTAGAAATTACTATAAATGCGAAGTTTACAATTAATATTAACAAAAAGAGGATTTAAAAACTTATTTTTATCGGTAAATATTGTTAAATATTATGTACGTATTGAAAATAACAATAATAATAATTTAGGCAACCATATATTCATACTTTTATGTATTTAGATAGCATAAAATCGGTAAGTGTATATCAAGAAATTAAATATATATATTAAAAATATTATTACGTTATTCAGCGTTGAAACAACCGGGTCCTAGTTCTGACGTTATGCTAATTCTACAGGAGTATGTTCGAAGGAAGATATTAAGCAAAGAATTGTATCAGACATATTTAATTGCATTTTAAAAGCCATAATCGATAACCCACCCAACAGGGTAAGAGAAAAAAAAATTACCCCACATGCCAGATACAAATTTTTTTTGCAATTTCGTTTCGCGTTATTTTTTCACAAATGAAAAGGAAATGCGGAAGTTGCAAGACTGTAACATACAGACGAACTGGATTGAAGAACATGAACTTGTAAGGGTTCCAAGGAGCTACAAAACCGTATTACCACTAAATATTTTTCCTAAAAGCATTACTTTCTAGTTTACACGCAATTACTTCACTACACAGATGTTGGTAATTCAGGCATTATAGACCTCTTAGTTTGTAGAAAAAATGCGAGGTTTATTTTATTTTATTTTACTTCTTTTTGTTAAAGATATGATCTTTTCATTTATTATGATAATATACAAGTAAAGGAGAGAATAATTTATGTACAAATAAAGAAAAACCAACCATAAAAGAAAAGAAAGAAAAAGTGCACCAAAAGCATACGTATACAGAAAAAATATTTCTACTTTATTCTGAAGACAATACAGTGTGTCACTAAACAGGAATCAAAACATATAAAAATTTAAAAAACAGTCTTATATGTACTTTTTTTTTAATTTCAGAAAAGTTTTTAAAATGCTATTATTTTAATTGATTTATTCTTATCGATTAGGGCTCACCATTTCAGAGGTTCTCATTTAGTACTGAAAACTATAGTTTAAATTTGTGTAATTTCAATATTAGTGGCTTTGATCATGATTTTCTTTGATTATTTAATTTCGACATAGGATTCTCCTTTTTTCTAAATTTAATATTATCTAAGTTATTTCGATAAAAGTAATTTAAAGCAGTAAATTTAGTACTATATGTTTTACATAACAAAAGTCTAATCATAATTAATCATATATAAATGATACTATAAAGAGGTGATTTCATAAAAAAAATTCTTATTTAAAAATATTGCTGAAGTTTAGCAAACCTTTTTAGTGATACTATATGTAACACATAACATTAAAAGAAGTATGTTTTAGTGTAAAAGAAGAGTTCCCAGCACAATAAATTAGTATAATAATCAGTAAATGCTATTTAGAGAGATGAAAGGACTTCTTGAAATACCCATGGAACTATGTTAAAAAAATTGCATAAAACTTTAAAAATAAATAAACATCCGTTCCTGTCTCTCTAGTTATACGTACCCCCATACCCACTACCTACTATTAAATTAATTCCTAAAAACATATCGAAAACTAACCTGAATCCAGCTTTCTAATGTCTTTCCATATTTATCCAAGAAAGCCTGTTTAATATCAGCTAAATCGATTTCAGATCTTGAAACAACAACTCTGATCAAAGTTTTATCATTGGTACCCAAACCAGCCATAGAGTCGTGAAGACGTTCAGCGAAGTAGCCCACTTTACTTCTAACACATTTAACTAAAAAAATATAATATATTGTAGTTTTATGAGCGTCTGAAATTTTGGTTCGCTTATGTCACCAACTGACAGCATAAAGTAATAATGAGTATCCAGCATAAAAGTTTCTGACTTATTAATTGTAATTTATAATTTTTTGTAACTTGGATCTAATTAGTTTACTTGGAAACATAAATTATTTTAACTTACTAATGCCCAAAAGTCCTTTCTCAATATTTCCAGAGAACTCTTTCTTAACAACTTGTTCAATATCTTTACCGGCCAATCGTTCATATTCAGCGAATGTTGCTCTGAGTTGTTGATAACTTCTAGTGATTAAAATTGCGTTGAAAACTGATTCTTCTGTTCCCCATTTGTCTTCACCAGCTGCAATTAAAGCTTCAGCGTCAGCTTGGGCTTGTTGTTCATTAACACCTTGGTTTTCATCCCTATTAGCCTAAGATTATGAGAAAGGTTTTTTAATATGTGAATAAAAGTCGTCAAGTGACAACAAAAGTCTAAATCGATTTCATTTACCTTCTATCTTTTTTATCAAAATTTCGTTTATTAAAAAATGTAACTGGATATTTTTTGTTTTTCACAATGCAGTATAAACATCAGTTTCATATGTGTTACAGATATAATAATATGATATCTTTGCAAAAACATAAAAACTGAAACTGAATTTCTAGAACCACCGCTTTCTAAAAAAGCGCAATAAAAACGAAAAGCAATAATATACATTTTTACATAGAACTGGAATTTTTGAAGTCAACGTCCAATTAATATTTAACAAAATGTGATCGACACCAAAAGACTGAAAGGGACTTTATTTGTAATTGCTTTCTTATGTAGCTTGTTTGTATCTCGTGTTAATTATTTTTTTGTTTCATTTAGTAATAGTAATAATTTGGCGCCGCATTCAAAAATTTCAATTCCAAATAAAAATTTATAATGTTATTTTTCGTTTCTTAGCGCTTTTTTAGGTGGCGGTCCGATTTTTTTTCGGAATTTTATTTTTCGATTTTTAGTTTCGAACTCGTCATGACATCCACAAATTATTTGAACTAACAACTATATGTGGTATACCTCGCAACGTTCCTAAAGTACGCAAAAGGTACCCATTTTGACCAAAGTTATCGTGAACCAAACTAAATTGAAAAACAAAAAATTCTTTGATCTGAGAATTCTCCTGATATCAACTTTAAATTAATTTGGATCAAATAAAAATTTAGTACACCACAGTAAATACCCCATCCTTAATTAATCTGAGATTCGCGCTAATACCGATTTTGAAAGAAATTAGGAATACTGACCTGGCAAAGCGAAACCAACAGTCTCTTGAAATGGCCGGAAGTATCATCTTTTAAGTCTTTTTCTAGTGGTTTGTTATACACTGAAAATAAATATACATCATAAACATGTTTAATATACAGAAACTTTACCAACAACAATTTTTCTTAACAGCTTAACAAAAATATTGAATTAAATAAATACAGTGGCGTCGCTACGGGATTAAATATTAAATTAAGTGTTTCTTTTTTTCATGAGTTTCCTAAATTAAAAAAAAAAGGTTTATTACGGATCACGTTAAACAAATGATACACAGTGCAGCATGAGAAGCCTTAGGAAACATCCAAAAAAACAAAAACAATATATCATAAATGACTACAAACTAAATATGAAGCTGTTTATAACACATATAAAGAAGCAAGAACGCTGTTCGAGAGAAAAATCGCACAGCAAAAACATAAACAGTAAAAAAAATAGATGTTGTGAACTAGAAAGTTATATAGAAGGCAAACTTGTAACCGAATCATGGAAGTTCGTCATCAAAACATAAAAAATCCAAGTAACAGAATAAACATGGAAATAATACCAAAATCTCAAATTAATACGTATTATGCAGAAATATTGACAGAACATCGACGAGAATTCCAAAACACAACAAATGATAGAATACAAAGGCAGGGAGATATCATAGAAATACGGGATGACATGATAATAAAACGAGAAAAGGACTAAAGAGTAGGAGAAGATCTGGACCAGGAGGAAGAGCAGCCGAACTGATAAAATATGAATCAAATAAACTTCACACAATAATTACAATCACATTCCATTACTGTATCAACAGCGAAATCATGCAGCAGAATGGACGGAGAGCTAGATTACAGCCATATGTAAAAAGGGGCGACGTAAAAACCAATATGGAAATTACAGAGGACTCTCAGTTACAGCTACACTTAGCCAATTATATTGACGAGTATTAATCAGACTGATGAACAGTCTGGTTTTCGAGATGGAAGATCCACAAGATTACACAACACACAGTAATTGAAAAAATTGTTGCCAGATCTCAAGAAACCCACATTGTGTTTATTAATTTCACAAAGGCCTATGACAATGTTCTTATAAATAAACTTTTTGAGCTGTTATATTGCTATTACCATCATAGATGAGACAAAAGAACTCTACACACAAGCTCAGAAGTAAAAAATGAAGAAAACCCTAACAAAAGGTTTTTTCGTTACCAAAGGATTGAGACAAGGTTATATATATATATATATATATATATATATATATATATATATATATATATATATATATATATATATATATATATATATTATCAAGAAAAATTACTGTAAAACTTTAAAATATAAAAAAAAATTTGGTACCATATAAATTAAATGTTTAAACTGGGCCTCGTTTTGGCTATTGTCAGATTGTTAACGAGGCCCAGTTTAAACATTTAATTTATATGGTACCAAATTTTTTTTTATATTTTAAAGTTTTACAGTAATTTTTCTTGATAATTCCTTATGTAACCATCATTGATATTTACCTTGTCGTATGTAAAAAATGTGCTCTCTCTAGTTCTGAAATAAAAAATGGGGTTTACTGGATACATACCCCCAGAAAAACGTAAGCGAGGATGACCTAGAAATGCATGAGACAATATGTCACTAGGGCTATGTCGGGAAAGAACCTATATGAAGGAGACCGCCAAGGTGGAAAATACTGGCAACTGAGAACCGGAAGGCAACTAAAAACCGGATAAATATTATATATATATATATATATATATATATATATATATATATATATATATATATATATATATATCATTTAAAATGAAATAGATAAATCTAAAATCGAGAAAAAAAAATTGACCAAGGTGTGTAAATTATAGAAACATATTAGGTTTTTGTGAAATCCTTGCCGCTTCTTCTTTCATTTTTCAGTAATTTTCCCTAGAAAAAAGCAATAGGATGACATATTAATCTCTTGCAGTACTTCGGTGCATCCTCGAAATTGAAAATTTAGCGATCTTATAATTAACGGGAAAAATATGAGAAATAACCTGAATATAAAAATATATTTTTCATCTAAAAAACCAACTCAAATTGGAACTTTTTTTTCAAATCATGTTTTGCTGTATTCTTTTGAGTAATTATCAATTGATCAAAGTGAAAAAAGTGCAACTGATAACTTCACGTTCTTTTGAATATGCATTTACTTGTTATTGGGTTGAAGTGATCATGATTACTTCAAGTGATAGAAGTGAAACTGATAATGACTCCAAAGAATAGCCCTTTTAGTAAACCCGGTGATAAAATACCCAAATTTAATGACATGCTCAAATGTCAAAGTTTCGATGATGTTCTAAATTTCTTGATCCGTCGATGAAAAATTTCTGACATTAACTTGTTTTTATTATAAACCCATCATAAACCTGTCTTTCATGTACCATATATACATATAGATAATTATTTTCGAATGCCAGTCTAAAAATAAACCATTATAAATATGCGCCATATAACCATAAAAATTATAAATAAGGTGATTATGGGAGTTTTAGTTTCGAAAACGTTATAAATTTAATAATAAAAATTATTATGGCGAATTTAACAAATCAAATATTTATCGAATCTTTTACGAATTCAGCAAACAAAACGTAATACTATAAGCATGTTTTCGACAAAATTATCAACAGCAAACATTTTAAAAATAAAAATTACTTTGACAAATATTAATAGTTTATAATGGTGCTTTTTATTATTAGAACCGAATAATACCCAGAAATTATTGTTAATTTAAACCATAGTATATGTTAACATATTAAAAGGAAAAAAAACTTACCACACCTTTTCATGAACAGGGAGGAACCAGTATATTTTTATTAATATTATCGCCGTTTTCTTGTCGGTATAATAATCTTTTGGTACCTTTTTCTTATATTGACAAGATTGATAAGTTGAACTAGTGTTCAAGTTTGGAATTTTTTATTTCTTTCCGAATCTATCTTATGCTTAAAAGCTATCAAATTCAGAAAGAATGAGCAGACTTCTGGGAAAATATAGAGTCACATAATACTATTAGAAAAGAAAAAGATACGTCAAAAAACTAGTAAGTGACTTCATTTTTATGTTTTAAACATTAAAACATTTAGCAACGCCAACTTGTTAGCATTATGCAGATTTATTAAACAATTTTAACTTTTAAATCCGTTTCGTGGAAGTTAGACCTTTTAGCTGATCAATTTGTTTTGCTTATAATATTATTATATTTCGTATTATATATGTCAAAAAATAAATATTAATATATTAAAATTAATGAAAAATAGTCATAACATTAGTTTTTCCGGTTTGGTAATAAAAAAAAATCTTCTTTTATATTTTTAAGGTTTATTTATTGATTTTATACTACGCAGCAAGAAATACTTACTCTGTTCATAGAACTGGGCAATAGTTCTAATACCATAATTGGATAAAGTACACAAGATTTCGATAATTGCTTCTTCGTCGGTTCCTAGTCCAGCAACAGCATCGTGAAGTTCTTTGGCATAGAATTGAGGCAAAGGAGTCATAAGGGCTACAATGACATCTTCAAATTTACCCCCCAATTCGCTTTTAAGTTCTGAGATTAGGTCTTTGCCATAGGAAGTCTAAACAGAAAAACTTTTAATAGTCACATTATCAGTTTTATATTATTGTAATCCAGTCATACTTGCTGGGACATCTAGCAAGAACTTTGGTTAGCCGTCTATTTACAGTTAAAATATAAACTTGAGTTGCGAGTTAATAGATGTCGCTACTCTCGCAGGTGTCAGAATATACATTAGTAAAACTATGTGCAGCGTTTAATTTAAACCAACACACATTGACAATTTTCACTCAAAATAAATGCGTAGATAGAAAGTATGAATATAAAATATTAAAAAAAAAATAGTGAAATTCCTTAGAGAAACGATTTAAACTATTTTAGAATATATTGTATTGCTCACAAAAGTATGGTAAATCAAACATACATGTAAAAAATATACGCTCTACATATTATCCTATTTTCAAATTCGACTTAATATCATTAACACGTATATTAAAAATTATGGGTCAAAAGGGAACGCCTCTATTTTTCTTAAATTTTTTCATGCTCTATCTAAATAGACCGGACTCTAAATAGAATATTAACTTTGAAAGTTATAGATAATGTGGAAGACAACTTAATCTCAGCCAAAATAGCTTCAAAAAACTAGATTTGGTGGCCTTAACTTGAGGAGTTTTTGATATTGATCAAGTGGCCAAAATGGTAATAAAATTTTGGAGATGTGGATTTAAATATATTTTTTGAGGTTTTAAACCCAATAAAAAAAAAACAGACAATTTAGGTTTTCTTACTTTTACAAACAATATTTTTCGTCAATAAAAAGATTTATCTTGTTTAGATCAATATACCGCCTCGAAACGAAATCCATTTAATAATGCGAAAATAGGAAATCCAACTTTCAGCATATCCATCGATGTTTACTTGAAAGTGATAAATGAATCCTAAAGATATAATTTTTCCAAGGTGGAATTCCGTAATAAAAATAAGGAAAGAAAAACGAAAAGGACCCTTTTTCTCCCAAAATGGGACGTATTATATTAAGTTACCAAGACAAATTGTTCCAATCGAAAAATCATCTCAATGATAATTTGTCGCTAAATAATCTTAATTAGTTGTGAAAGAAAAAAATTGTCGTTTCTTTTTTTTAAATATTGCATATTTTTAATAACTTGATAAAAAGTTAGCGAAACACCTAATAATTTTTAACAATAACACTGTTCTACATAAAAATTCTCCCCGCCAAAATAATGTGTTATCTCGGTAATTTCTATCTCTGTAACCCTTACACGGGCGTGTAAATTGTCATATCATGTAGCAAAATCTAGAGAACATCAACATGTTTTGACTGATTGCAAAGCAGATATAAGGATGTACCTAGGCGATATATAAGTTGTTATAGAATACCGGGGTGCAACATTGCCAAATCTACGCTTTCTCTAAGTTTACAGATGTACGAAACGAGTATATAAACAGCCGGCCGGTAGTCGGAGGATCAATATTGGATATACGAGCGAACTGTGAAGAACTAGCGAATAGTGATAGCGTTGTAGTAGTGCTATTATTTTCACCGTGTGTAACAGAATTGGTGATAAACAACACCACTGGCGAAGACACTTGGTCACACAAAAAATTTCCAATATATTCTTTCCCATTTTTATTTTAGAAGTGGCTTGGTGGTACACTTGTTTAATTGCCGAGATTGCAGTGTTGTTAATGGAAGAGTTTTCCAGCACTTGCCACAGTTTTTGGATTGACACTGTGTCGTATGCTTTTGTAAGGTTTACAAGAAGAAGATGAACCTCTCTATTCCTTGCAACTTTGTTTCACTGAGTTGGACTAGGCTAAATATATGATCCACGCATGATCGGCCCGCTCTAAACCCTGCTTGTTCCTCGATTTCATGGGAGCTATATTCTAATTCTATTATGTTTCTTAGCAATTTTCCGTATATCCTGCTTTTCGTTTCCCTTTTTTATGGAATGGTGATATCCAACCTTCCTTCCATATAGTTGGTATGGGATGTCCATTATTTACAATTCTGTAAAATAGTTCTTTAAGAAAGGAGGCCCGTTTTTCGGTAATATTTTTTAACAGGTCTGCCAGTATTCCTTCGGGTCCAGCCAACGTGTATCGTGTTGGTGAGTTTGACATATATTCTATCATGAAAAATATATGTACAAACAGTTTATTTCCTGCAAATATCGCTCTGGTCCTCTCTCCATACGCATTTCGATCACCTCATGATCTTGTCAGTGGAGCTGTATCGGACCGAGAACAACATTAGCAGGAAATAACTGATATATGAATCATAAATTTCAAGATATGTCGGCAGGATATTACACCTGCCGTCTACCAACTTCGATGTCAGACTGAAAAATATCGCCAGTCGAACGACATCAGTGAATCAACGGAGTAAAGTGAAATTTTTAAACAATCAAAATTTCAGTAAGAAATAAAGAAATCTTTCTGCCGTATTTAAATAGATTGTTATATATGTAATTCTCCTTTCAGGCAGAGAATATGAAAAATATATGTACATATATTTTTCATATTCTCTGCCTGAAAGGAGAATTACATATATAACAAACTATTTAAATAAGGCAGAAAGATTTCTTTATTTCTTACTGAAATTTTGATTGTTTAAGAAATCGGAGAACTGCATAGATCTAGTTAAAGAACTTATCCAATCTTACAAGACGTTAGGTTCCAATGTTTCACTTAAACTATATTTTCTTCACTCCCATTTGAAATTCTTCCCTGGCAAGTTGCAGTTTCAGACGAACAGGTGAACGATTTTACCAGCAAATTGTTCGAATGGAAAAGTGGTACAGTGGAAAATGAAAAAGGCAACAAAATAATTCATTTGATTGTATTATACTTTTTTCAGTACAAAATAAAAATTATTTCTTAATAACAATAGGATTAGATGTTTCGCTAACTTTATATCAAGTCATCAAAACATCCATAATTAAAAAAAACGACATTTTTTTTCTTTCACAACTAATTAACGACTATATGGCGGCAAATTATCATCCGGATGATTTTTCGATTCAAGCAATTTGTCTTGCTAGCTTTATTTACATCTAAATGTGGGTATTTTATAATAAATTCTCTTTCAGATAGTTATATTTCAAAAATACTCGTATCTTTATGTAAATAAGCAATATTTCATATCATTCGTTTTAAAAATGTGGGTTTTACATTTTATTTTCGTCGTAATCTCAAACCCATAACTTCAATTACCTTTAAGTAATTCTTGTCATGTTGTTGTCTGAATTTACGAATTACAATGCGGTCTTTCACGTACAATTCCATCTACTTACTTGCAAATAGTAATTCTTCAAATTTGTGTGCAGCTAACTCTCACTCTCCTAATTCATTTTTATAGCTAACGAGCCAATCATAAAGCATTATATTTAAATCAGCTTAGAGAACAGTAAATATAGCAATCATTACTAATAAAAGGGATCTTTTTCCTTATATATGTTACAGAATCCCGGCTCTGGTATAGTTACGTAACACGTACGGAATTCAGGCGCCATATTAGTCGCCATATAAGCGTGGGCGATATGGAAAGTAGAAGACATTTCAGTGGATGTAGGCTTCCAGCGTAGGTATACATATACATAATGCTAAACTTGAAGATATGTATATTTTAAAATGATAATATCTTAAGAGATTGTAGAGATTCAACTTTGGATAATATTACTTACTTAAATAAGATGAAATAATATTCAGTTATCGATATTATGCAAATTTATTTTAGTAACCAGACATGGAAGATCCGAATACTAATTCAACGATAAAATAGTAGTAAGAGCCATTTAAAAAAAAAACCTAAAAATATGAATAAGTAAGCTACTCAGCCGCTAAGATACTCCACCAAGAGTTAGCAGAAAAGTTAAACCTATTACAGGTAGGAAAAGTGCCTTATTACAAGTACAATCCGGAGCCTATTCTTGAGAACAACCAGTTCAAGTTATATTGGGACCGAACGGTTCTGACGGATCAGACAGTAGCTCATAATAGACCAGACATTATACTAATAGATAACATTTCTAGGCGAACTACACTAATCGATATTGCTGTACCTAACAACAATAACCTAAGGCCAAAATACAACGAGAAGATCGCCAAATACAGAGATCTGGAGGTCCAAATCTAAAGACAATGGGCAATGAACAGCGTCCAAACGATTCACATAATACTGTCGACAACTGGAGTGATATCAAAGAACCTCCTGCAGAACATCAAGGGACTGGGCCTTAGTGAGCATCTGTATAAACCTATGCAGAAAGCAGTTCTCCTTGCAACCGCGAGAACCGTCCGAAAGTTCGTAGAAAATACAACAGACAACGTCACCTATGACCCGATAACATGGAAAGGGTTCCCACAGAGCTTCATACTTTTGGTGTCTTTGTATGCCTGGTATGAGTGAATAATCCCTGGAGGGAGTGCGAAGCCGTTTGGCTTGTAAATCATGAATAAGTAATTTATTTTGTTTTTAATCCATATTTAATTTATTTCTTCCACAGATAAAAGTATTTCCCAAACGTGCCACTTGATAACACTGCCTACAAATCGTTTGCTTAACATTTTTATTTTGACAAATATGATCAAAATAATGTCGATTTGAGACCAAATAATAACATTTAAGAATGTAGGGTGTAAGTATATGATTTACTTAATATTTATCACCATTAAAACAGTATATCTATATCTGTCAAATAAACTTCGATTTTTACATGAAGTGTCCTTTAGTGACAAGATAAAGAAATAGTTTTACCTGCGGAGATCCATCCAGAAATAAATTAAGAATAAATTAAAAACAACAGATATCCGGTATATGAAAAACGGAAAAATTTTGGGAATTCTATAATCTTGACAAAGGTAAGCATGTTTTTATACCTTGAAAGTTTCGGCGATTTCTAAACGTTGAACAATTCCTCTGCGTGCCAAGACGTCAATGATGGCTTTTTCGTCGGCACCAAAACCTTTCATCGCTTTCTTGAGCGTAGCGGCATCAGCGACTGGGTCGAAGGGATCAGCTGGAAAGACAGTGGGGGTACACTAAACAAAAAAAAATATAAATATTATTTGATTGTTAAAAAAATTATAATAAATTAATCAAAATTATATTTTTAATTATATTTTTGATATAAAATCATTTTTACATTTACAAAAGAGCAACTAGTAAGAGTAAAACTAAAGTGCCTATTAGACCATCTGATATTCAGTTTTCCTAAATGATATCAGTATGATGTAATAGCATTTAGGGCAGTTAGGAACCTGATTAGGACGATTGGCCGATGCCAATGTTGCTTAATGTTCTAATTAGGAAACGATTTGGTGTGTAATAGCATTTACGATACTTAGTCGAAGAGGCAAGTGGCCATAGAGCTATTATAGATAGAATATAACCGCATGTTAGTGAAAGCGTTACATCGATAGAAAGAAAGAGAAAAATAGGTTTTCTCAAAGTTTCTTCAATATCGCTTGCGCAGTACAAAGCTGCAGATAAAACACTGATTGTCTTAAAGCAAATAAAGAAAAGGGAATTTCATCTTAAGTTCTCGCTATTTATAAAGATTATTCAAATAAAAATATTAGATACGGTGCTGCTTGCTCAGCACTTTCTTTTTATTTTTATTTCCATACAACCAGCACTACTGATAGGACGCGGCCTCTTTTTAACCGACTTCTAAAAGAAGGAGGTTCTCAATTCATTGAACATGTATTTTTTTTATGTATGTACACCGATTACTCCAGAACGGCGACACCGATTTGAATGAAATTTTTTAGGTTATATTGAGGAACTTGCTGCGGTGGTCCCATATTTTTTTGGACGAAATTGGTGCAGTAAAATCCAAGATGGAGCTGACAATATGGCGGCAAAAAAAAATTAGTTTTGTCCCATTTTCTCCAAAATTGGTATGAGGGATTTTCGGGGTCATACACAACGAATTTGAAAAAATTTTTAAAAAATTTAATATGGCGGATAAAAAATTGATTTTGTCCGATTTTTTTTCAAAATTGATATGGGGGGAGTTTTTGAGATCGCATATTCCGATTCTGATATTATTTAAAACAAAAATAAATATGGCGAATCCAGGATGGCGGATAAAAGATTATACATCTCTTGATTTTATCTAAAACTCAATCTAGCGGATTCAATATGGCGTCCTAAAAATTTTACATTTTTCGAAATTCTTCAAAAGTCATATATAGGGGGTTTTTGAGGGTGTAAATTATGAACTTAAAGGTATTTTTCAGGATTCAATATGGCGAATCCAATATAGTAGACTAAAATATTTACATTTTTCGATTTTATTCAAAGGTGGGATTAAATCGTTTTTGAGGACGTAAATAGCGAATATGAAATATTTTAAGAAAATTTAATATGTTAGATTCAATATGACGGTCTAGAAATTTTAAATTTTCGAATTTCATCCAAAATTAATACTCAAAGGCTTTGAAGGTTTTAGATTTAGATTAGATTAAGACGATTGAAATTTAATATGACGGATCCAATATGGTGGGTTGAAAATTTTACCTTATTGGTATTTTTTCAGATTTGGTATTAGGGGGTTTTCGGGGTCGTATATTATGAATATGAAGTTAATTTTTTACAACTATTAGGTTAATAAGATATAATATCAGAGACTGAAAATTTTACATTTTCCGATTTTGTCTAAAATTGATATTGCGAGGTTCTTGGGGCGTATACAGACTCAATATGCTGTATGAAATATATCAGGCTAAGAAATTTACGTCTCAAATTTTTTATATATTGGAAGGTTTTTGGGCCTATATTACTAATCTAAAATTAATTTGAAATTTAAGATAGTGGATTTACTATGGCAGACCAAATATTTGTTTGACACAATTTCACTGGTATTTCGAAAACTCTAAGAATCAAAGAATTTTTCAGATTTGGTATTAGGGTGTCTTCGGGTTCGTGTATTACGAATACGAAGTTACTATTAAGTTGCTAAGGTACAATATGAGGAACTGAAAATTCTACATTTTCCAATTTTGTCTAAAATTGATATTGAGGAGTTCTTGGGGCGGATACAATCTCGAGATGCAGTATAAAATATATCTGGCTAAGAAATTTACGTCTCAAGTTCTTTAAATATGGATATTGGAAGGTTTTGGGGCCAATATTACCAATCTGAAATTAATTTGAAATTTAAGAAGTGGCCAGACTAAATATTTGTTTGATACAATTTCACTGGTAATTGGAGAACTATAAGAATCAAAGAAATTTAAGTGGTCCATTTTAGGCTGATTTACAATTTTGGATAGAATGGGTACTTTTTTGTCACCTTGGAGTCATTGCGAGGTACACTAATCTCGATTAATACTTAGCTCAAATAATTTATGGATATCATAAACTAAAAATCGAAAAATAAAATTTTTATAAAAAAAAATTGAACCGACTTCTAAAAGTACGCCAAAAAGTGAAAAATAACTATAAATTTTTATATGGAGTTGAAACTTTTAAAGTTGGCGCCAAATTATTTCTAAATGATATTTATTTCACCACTAATATGTACAAATTATGGTAGAAAGGAATTACAAATAAAATATTTTAATCGGTTTATGCGAATCACATTTTGTCAGGCATTAGTTTGGCGCCGACTTCAAAAATTTCAATTTCCTATAAAAATTTATAGTTGTTTTTCACTTTTTAGTGCACTTTTAGAAGTCGGTTCAATTTTTTTTTTATAAATATTTTATTTTTAATTGTTATTGCAGGTATAACATTTTTTTCCTTTATTCATATAAAAGAATATTTGAAACCTTTTTCTTTAAGTTTATAATATTTATAAAACCATATTTGAAAACAACCAAATATATACCAAAAATTTTCTCTTAACACATTACGTTAACCGGAATATACCAAAAATATTACCAATAAAAGATTTTTATTGGTGTTAGAGTTTTCTGTTAAAAGTATGAGCATTTTCTGACGTTTGACCCAGATTATATGCAATTTTTCACATTATTTGCTTTGAACCTATTATTTTACAAATGATACTGAAGGAAAAAATAATATTTCGATATAAGCAAATCTATTTAACAAATCGCTTAAATAACTTTATTTTAATCAATACGTTTATTGATACATGTTTGATACATTCAAGTAAAAATAGAAGATACTTTTAAAAATTCACAAGGTGAAACCAATAGGAGTTCCCTCTGTAATTGCTTCATAAATATATTTTTCACTAAATTATTTCAATGCCAAATAAATTTTCCATTTTACTACTGAATGGGTGATGTTATTCGGATCGTGAGAGTTATTTTTAGAAGGTTACTTAAGAACTTTGTGTTGTGTGTAATGCTAGTTAAATGTTAATTCATAGTATATGAACGCCCACCGATTCTTTGTTGAAATCTCCTGTTTATCTCTTGCATTCTTCAGCAAAATTTTCTATTGTTTTAATTACAGCGGTCGTAGAGACTTGTATTAAAAGTTATTTTCTGCTAAACTGCTAGTAGATTATATTTAATTAAACTAAATATTCAAAAATGAGAGGGTAACCAACAAAGTTAATTTTCCTGTTTAGCATTTGATTGGGACAACCTCGGGACAATGTAGTGGTCTTTTTGGTTTAAAATTTTTTGAAAAAAAGGAAAGCATTTGATCACGTTTTTAACATTCCTGTTACATCCACATACTATTTTCAGTTTTAATAAGATAGTTTTGAGAATTTTTTTTTTTACTTTCTTAATAGAAAATAGAAACGCATATTGCTTTCTCTAAAATAATTTTGGATATTAAATGAGAAATAAAAAAGTTAGATGTAAAATCATTGATCATAATTATTAAAAATATATTTTAGAAAAATAAATCTTTATTAATTTTAAAATATGTCTACTGTGAAGAGAATAACTTTAGGCTTTAATTACTAGGAACAATCGGAGTCGTCCTAAACACGCACTACATCTAATTGTCTTCAACACATTAACATTTAAAATTTAAGATTTTTATTGACAATAATACTTTTTAAATTACTTTAAAAATTTTAAAATTTATGTTTCGGTTACATAATACTAAAAAATATGCTTCAATCTTCATAGTATTTCAAGGAGTTTTACAAATTACCTTTATGAGTGATTTGATTTTATCTCCCAAGTACATAGAAGATATTTTCATAAATTACAGTTGGGCCAGTAAGAGAATACCCATGCATGATCAATGTATGAACAGAACAAAGACCGTTTTGAGACCTGATCGTCTTAATTTGTATAGGAATAATAAAGGGACGGAAAACAAGATATTGTTCTTCTAATCCAAATCATACATCGCAGAAAATCTGACATTACGTGTAGAGTAAGATAGAAAGAGACAACACAGACAAACGAGTCATTTCGTTATATGAATACAGATTTTCTTTTGACTTACTTTTAATTATTTGACATTATTTTATTGACATTTATCGTTCAGAGTTTTATTTACATTGTGTTTTTCGGAAATTTTGATTATGAAAATAAAGATTGCAATTACGTTATTTTTTAGGTGACATGCATTACCCCAAAGAGGGTATATATATAGGTAACCTTCTGTATAATTTTGAATTAAAATAGAGAATTCACAGCTGTACTGACTCGGATTGTTAGTAAATATTACTCTAGTATTAGAAAGTGCGGAAAACTCCCGAGACAATAGAGAAGCTCCGGGCCTGGAGCATGAAGACAGCACTGTTTCGTCCTCATTTGGAACCCATCAGATCATTGCATTCGGTACTATCCATAATCTCGCAATAGAGAAGTAAAGTTTACTAACAATCCGTGTCCTCACAGTCGAGAATTTTCTATTTAATTTCTCTTTTTTATATTTGTTGGTTTAAAAAACATGCAACGATCTCAAAGGGTGATCACTGGTGCGATACCTGCTTAAACTGCCAAGTTAATCGTTCTAATAATTTTGGTTTTTATTTTGTCTTGATTAAAAAGTTCACAGAGTTAGATACGTTTACGCAAGGCTTGTTTCCCGCCTAAAAACGGTTCCGAAGCAAACTTAAAATGGCCGCCAAAAAAATTATGAACCTAAAAAAATTTTAAACCGTACTTTTGAAATCGCTTAATAATGGAAAATAGCTGAAAAAAAAATTTAAGTAATTCAAAAATGCTGAGCAACAAATTTTACTCTACCTGAATGATTTCAAACGGCTTGACCCCTATATATATATATATATATATATATATATATATATATATATATATATATATATATATATATATATATATATATATATATATATATATATATATATGTATGTATGTATACGACGTAATAAAAGATTTGTCAGTTCCTGTCATGTTCTAATGCGCAAGTGTAGTATACCCGTTTTTAAGAAAGTACAGGTTTAAATGCCCCACCGAATTTATTTTACGATATTCTAGTTCCGTTTACACCCTCTAACTTCCTTAGTCTCTGCGCACTTAATTTTTTATCAATTCAATTTAACTGCGAAAACTTTTAGAGATCTTCAAAATACTTTGGAGGGAAAAATCACTGGTTGGTACAACCACTAAATTGAAGAGAGTAATAAAAATACTTTGGAGTGCAAAAATTGTCGTTTTTACCGAGAAAAAGAAGCTGAAATGGGAAAGTACATAACTGATAAAGGACTAACGACTAACAAACCCTGTGGCATATCAGTTGTCCAAAAAAAGGCACAGATTTAGTACAGATACTGGGAAAGAGTTGTAAAAAATTAGCCTTTAGGATTTATGAATCGCGACACAGAAACTGCTATAAGAAAATCAGAGAGCACTTCAGCCGCAGGAGCTGTAAGTCTTAACAAGGTAGCGATCGACGATTTTTACAAATTTCTAGGACAAATCTGTGACAAGAAAAAAATTATTTTAAAGATTCATGTGAATAAACTAAAGTCTTTACTGCAAAGGTTGAAATCTTAATGAAATCATAGATGAGCTAAAGAAGAATAGGAAGAAGAATATGGTGTTAATGATGATGATAAAGATGCATTATATTCAATCAAATAATTAATCTAATACCGGCACATTGCTTTATCAGGCCGGATATAACTTATTTTATAATTCAAGTTTCATTTTTTACTTGTAAGATGAATATTGTATCACGAAGTGTTAATTTTAGTACTTCAAATTCAAATTGTATTTATTATTCTTTACCTCATCTTGCTGTGCAAGGCATCCGGTCTAACTCTTCTCCCGGTAATAAAGAAAATTTTCCATTTTGGTAAATTTGATAGTGAAATACATCGACTATTTCAATCTTGTGTTTTTCAAGTTCAGAAGCGTTTATTGGCAAGTTAGCCCAGATTTAAAGTTAGACCAGTTTAGCTCTTTGCCCGGAATTGAAATCATAATTTATGCTATGTTTCAATTTGTCAGTTTTTTATTACAGAAACTCAATTCGATTTTTAAATTGTTTGTTGCATCGTAAATTATCTGTCTAGCGAACATTTAGACGTGATGAACATATTATGTTGCCTGACTGGCAAAGTTTAACATCCAAACAATGCAAGTTGAGTAAAATAGATTCCACCGTCTTATTTCGAAAACTATTTCAAGTTTCTGAATCACACATATTTTTAAAATATACATCTTGGAAGTCTTCGTAAATCTACTTGTCAAGGATATATTAAATATTCTCAATGGTTTTAATTGTTAAAAATACATTATTATTAATCACTTTTACTAAATTAGAATAAGTATAAGTAGATAAATCATTAAATATGTAAATACAAATATATTTGGTGGAAACTTCCTCTTTAATTATATACAGTGTGACCAATAAAGTATGGGATTTTATTTAATTTGATTTTGGCAACAATTTCTGCGTCGATCGAGATGAAAATTAACTAAAAAAATAGTAGTCACGTGATTAGCTTTATTTGTCAAATTTTAATTTTTTCCAAAAAAAATTCAAAAGTGGAGTTATATCTCAAAATACCGAAAAAAATTATTATATGTATAAGACTGTTGACTGTTGCAAAATAAGACTCAAAGCAATCTACATAAAACTTCTTAGTTTTGACAATGCTTCATTCCAGACATATTTTGTTGAAAGTAGCGGCATAATAAATGTGTGTTTTTCTAGAAAATCCAAATAGATCTATTAAAATATGGTCAAATGTGACGGAAAGTTTATTTCTTTTTGACCCTGTATAATGTAACTTCATAAAATAACTATTTTTGAAAACGTAATTTGTGTCTAAAAGTAATACACATTAATTATTAAGAAAATAGTTAATTGAAAAGACCCAAATTTTCTAATAAAAAATCATATTGGTTGAAAAGTTTCGAAAGCGACACCTATTAACCAGTACAGGAATCAAAATTTATACGCCATTTTAATATTTCATCCTCTATATGAACACGCACAAAAGTTTATTTCTATCTGTCAATTCATTCTTTGTTTACAAGCCATTTGAAGTTGACGTGTTAGTGAATTTTTATACAATGGATAAAACCGAATATCGTGCAGTGATAAAATTCTTTGTTTTGGAAGGTTTATCAGCAAAAGGAATTCATATAAAAATGGTGAAAGTGTTAAGGAATCTACTCCTTCAATTCCAACTGTGCATCGATGGGTTTTAGAGTTTAAACGTAGTCGTACAAGCGTTGAAGATGATCCACGTAGTGGACATCCCAAAAGTGCAACAACACCAGAAATCATTGAGCAAGTCTATGATATTGTTTGTAAAGCTCCAAGTGCGACTAAGCGTGAAATTGCTGATACCATAGGCATCTTGGAGGAAGGAGTACTCTATATTTTACACGAAGAATTACGTATGAAAAAGCTATTCCGAAAGATAGTGCCGCATTCGTTAACA
This sequence comes from Diaprepes abbreviatus, assembly GCA_034092305.1. Taxonomy (NCBI): domain Eukaryota; kingdom Metazoa; phylum Arthropoda; class Insecta; order Coleoptera; family Curculionidae; genus Diaprepes; species Diaprepes abbreviatus. Next base: position 11,493,985 of record JASJET010000129.1, read on the forward strand.
ACTCAACAAAAACTGAATCGAAAACAAATTTATAAGTGTTTTAAAAAGAATAAAGCCGATTTTGTGCGTCGTTTTGTAACTGTGGATAAGACTTGGATTTACCATCATGATCCTAAACTGAAACAAGAACGTTTACAGTGGAATGAAGCTAAAGGGTTTTCCAATAAGAGGTGTTATTTTGATATTCAAAGAAAAATGCCATTTTTTAAGATAAATAATCGGATATTTATTACATTATAAAGAGGAAGGTATGCCGTTAATGATGGAAAATAACATCAGCCAAATGACCACCACGACCATGCCTACAGGACCATATCCTTTTCATGAAATTTTCCATAACCAAATCGCAAAGTGGCTGCCCTATGTCCTCGATAGCCTCACGAATTCCATCTTTGAGGTCTTGAATCGACGCTGGGCTGTTGGCGTAGACCTTGTCTTTCACGTGGCCCCAAAGGAAGAAATCGCAAGGTGTCACATCACAAGATCTCGGTGGCCAATTGTGATCACCTCTTCGAGAGATAACACGGCCCGGAAACTTTTCCCGTAAAAGATCAATGGTTTCGTTGCTTGTGTGGCACGTAGCGCCGTCTTGTTGAAAGTAAACGTGGTCCAGATAAATACCATCCAATTCCGGCCATAAAAAATCATTAATCATCTCTCGATAGCGCAATCCATTCACCGTAACTGTTGCTCCAGCCTCATTTTCGAAAAAGTAAGGTCCAATGACCCCGCCGGACCATAAACCGCACCAAACAGTCACACGTTCAGGATAGAGAGGCTTTTCAACAATAACTCTTGGGTTTTCCGAGCCCCAGATGCGACAATTTTGTTTGTTGACGAAGCCACCGAGGTGGAAATGGGCCTCATCACTGAAGATGATTTTTCGATGGAATTCCGGATCATTTTCATGCATTTCAAGAACCCAATCAGCAAAGGCACGACGTTGTTGATGATCGGCCGGCTTGAGTTCTTGCGTTAACTGAACTTTATAAGCCTTAAGACCCAAATCTTTATGCAAAATACGGTGTAATGACGTTTGTGGAATCCCTAATTCCAAAGAACGACGAGGAATGGACAAACCTGGGTTTTCTTCAACACTTTCGGCTACAGCAGCAATATTCTCGGCTGTTCTTGAGCGACGTGCACGGGTTTTCTTCTTCACATAACTAACTTGTCCCAACAGCTCGAATTTTTTCACCAATTTCTTTATTGCGCTCCGACAAGGTGCTTCATGACGACCCAAAAATGTTCAAGTTTTACGAACCGTCTCTGCCAAAATTTCACCATTTTTATAGTGAATTTTAATAATTTCAATGCGTTGTTGAAGCGTGTATCGTTCCATCTTTATTTATGGCGTAGTTTCTACTTGTCAAACGTCAAAAACTTACAGCTTCAAAAGTGACATCTACCGAAATAGCGGGCTTTTCAAAATGACACCTCTTATTGGAAAACCCTTTAGTTGTTCAGCTTCAAAACAGGTCAAGTCAGAACGATCGGCAAAAAAGGTCATGGCATCAGTTTTTTGGGATTCAAAAAGGAGTTTGTTGATTGATTATCTTGAAAAATGTAAAGCAATTAACTCTGAGTATTATTGCAATCTTTTAGACCAATTGGATAAAAAAGTTCTAGAAAAAAGACCCAGCTTGCAGAAGAAAAAAATCATTTTTCATCAAGACAATGCACGTCCTCACACAAGTGGTTTGACAATGGCTAAATTGAAAGAATTAAAGTATGAATTGCTGGAACACCCACCATATTACCCAGATCTGGCTCCCTCCGACTACTACCTCTTCAGGAATTTAAAACAATTATTGCTATGCTATTGCAGCTGTGAAACATTATTTTGCACAGCTTTCGGAAAATCATTACAAAGATGGTATAAAATTATTGGAGGATCGTTGGAATAAGTGTGTTGAAGTTGAGGGAGATTATATTGAATAAGAAAACGAATTTCATTAAAAAATACACATTCTTTCATTTTCGCCTTCAAAACTTTTAAACCAACTTGTAATATAAAAATTATATGCATTTAAAATTCCACCTTTTTAACTATACTGTGTACATGTTTGTCCTAATTATAATGTGTATTACTACTACGTTTTCAAAAATAGTTATTTTATGAAGTTACCTTTTACAGGGTCAAAAAAAATTGTGACCAAATTTTAATAGTCATATTTGGGATTTTGTAGAAAAACACACATTTACTGTGACGCTACTTTAAACAAAATATGTCTGGAATGAAGCATTGTCAAAACTAAGATGTTTAATGTAGGTTACGTTGAGTTTTTTTTTGCAACAGTGGTGCAATTTACAAAAAATGGGCAAAAAATCTAAATTATCTTATACAACTGAAATTTTGCATATGGACTAAAAATTGTATTTAGAAAAACTGTTACTAATAACTTTTTTCGATATTTTGAGATATAACCCCTATTTTTGATTTTTTTTTTGGAAAAAAATTAAAATTTGACAAATAATGCTAACCACGTGACTACTATTTTTTTGGTTAATTTTCATCTCGATCGACGCAAAAATTGATGCCATAATCAAATTTCGAATAAAGCTATTAATAAAAAAAAAATCCAATATGACGCGGACTTTACTACTCCCACTGTATTTATAAAATGTTTCCTGCAAGCAATTAATTTTTTTTAATCATCGGTCCTCAATAACAATCTTTTAATCTTTTACGTTTACACTTAGGACAAAAATAAAGGAATTTTTCACATTGTCCTTCGCAACAAACGTCACAACCATAAAACTTCTAGAATACCATGTTAATTATATTTTGTTATTTTATACTGTTTACAACTCTAAAAGTGTATGTGCTAAAACACTTTAATAATTCCATGACTTCATGACTAACATTTTAAATTTGAAGGTTGCATACCGAGGTCTCGAAACAGCGTGATGATGACTCAACAACCATCAAATCACGTTCGTTTGGTACCATTTAGAATTTTTATAGTACCTCAAGTATAAGTTTATTAAGGTATATTTTTATCATTATGTAATACACGTTACACAGAAGATGTTGCAACCCATTAAGTACACAAATCAAAAATGACGAAACATGCATCACCATAACAGAAAAATCTTGAATCAGTTCAAAATTCTTGTTATAGTAGGTTTTATTGGGTAACAAATATTATACAAAAGTAAAAATACATGAAGGATTTGATAATCGAATATAACTTTTAGTGGGGATATATCAAAGATGTCGGAGGGATAAGTAATTTTTTTCGCACGTATAAACCAGTTATACTACAGTAGGTTTAAAACTCAAAAATGACTTGAAAAACCTTAAAAAAATGCTCATCGGACAAAGATACGGCCGATCGCCGAAACTGAAGCGTATTTTGAAGACTTGGGCAAATCGTTCTACAAGGAAGGTATAGAAATGTTAGAGCTGCACCTAGAGGCGGATCCAGCCTCTCTCTTTTTTTTTGGAAGGGGAACGATATCACAAGAACAAAAAAAAAAGACAGCAATTATCCCCACCTCATTTGTATACAATAGTACAATGTAACAAAAAAAAAGCTAGTTGTTGACAGGGAGGGAGCCAGCAACATTCATGTTCCTAATGCAGCAGGCAGGTGAGTCTAAGTTTGAGGTTCTTGAGGGGATGGTCGCCCCCACCGCATCCCTTTGGATTCGCGCTTGGCAGCATTGAAATGATTGCATCACTCTAGAAGGAGACTTGATGAATAAAGTCGAATAGTGCAAAAAAATTGTGTTTTTATATGTTAGCCTCGAGACCTTCTGAAACACCTGCTACTAAAACAAATCCACAAGGAGAAATTTGGTTCAAAAACCTTCTCCGAGATCTTATCCGATTTCCAATCCTCACAGAGATCTTCTCCTAGCTCTCTGAATCTTATTTTCTTTTCTATCCCCTCTCTCCAGCTCTTTTTTGCACTTTTCCTCTTCCTTTTTTTTTCTTGAGGGTTCCATTTCAGTACCATTTTTGAGAGTCTTTCCTAATGCACCATTTGTTGTTTTACCCTATCCACTATGTCGTGTGTTACACCAATGATTCTATCATTTGTGATTCTCTTTATTTTGGACTCTCCTTTTCTTTGTTTATTTGTTTTTCATATTTGTCAGTCCCATAATATTCTATTCATCATTGCATATCTCTTCTTCCTTGTATGTACTTTTCTCTGACTGCCCTGTCTAACATACCGTCGTTTGTAGTTTTCACTCCCAAATATGACTAGCTTTCACAGTGTTTTATTGGTCATCCATTTTCTAGCAGTAGATCTTGTTCTTCGCCTCTAACACCCAGGTATTCGGGTTTTCGCATATTTACTTCTAGTCCCCACTTGATGTATACTTCAATAAGCTTTCTCGACATATACTCTAGGTCGTCATAATCCTGAACTATTTCTCTCTGATCATCAGTAAAGCATTATGTACAACAAAATGGTATGTTGTAAAGGTAAGCCAATTGTACTACATTTTTTTCTACTATTTAAGACCTGTTCTAAGTATATTTTGTTTTTTGCGAAAGATAATAATAGATTATTAGTAGAAAAAAGATCTAAACTTTAAAATAAATATTTTTTGATCGAAAAGATTAAATGGAAACTTTCCGAACTAGGCCAAACTAACATGATATTTTGTTGACATAAATAAGAGGAATATATAAAACGTTTTCGAATCAGAATTGTTCTTTATATTCAAAGTTTGAAAAACATTGTTACAGAAAAATGATCTGTGAATAAGATAAGAAATTGATAAAAAACGTGTAACATTTGCTTAACAAATCATTAATTCCTGAAATAGTGTCAGAACAATACCATACATTCATGCATTGTTATTAACAAACTTGGAAAAAGTCTGCAATAGATGTATTGTGTTATTATTAGTCATCATTAATACACACAAAAGAGTCTTAAATACGAATTTTCAAGTTTTTTAATCTATTAATAGCACAATAAAAAAAATTAAAATAGCTATGAAACTCGAAGGTACCACTCACAACAACGGGCGAATTCAAGGCAATGCCACTACATTCAAAAAGCTTACTCTGGTTTTGTTCTTCCCGTATACTTTATATTTTCATATAAACTGAATTTCTCAACACGTCGAATATAATAAAGTCTATATAATATATATATATATATATATATATATATATATATATATATATATATATATATATATATATATATATATATATATATATATTTATATATATATACATATATATATATATATATATATATATATATATATATATATATATATGTATATAAAGCAAGAAAAGAAACTTCATTTTTTGGGCCTATTATTAACTAGGAAATCCAACAACAACCTTGGTTTTAGCGTATATCGGAAACCTCCCATACTGACCGATATCTCAATGCAGAATCACATCATCATCCCTCTCAAAAACAGGCAGTAGTCAACACACTAGTATCAAAATCTCTCCAGCTAAAAGAACTCGACCCAAAACAAGACTAAATAAGACACATTTCAAAGGCTCTAGAATAAAATGAGATATAAAGAAAGCCATAAAAAGACAAGAAAAGACTACAACAAAAACCAAAGACCAAGTTCAAACAAGGAACAAAGCCATAATCCCATATATAAAAGGAATAACGGACAGAATCGGAAGAATTTTTACGAAAACACAACATACAGCCCATATTTAAACCACAAAAAATAATAACCAACATCCTAGAAAATCACAAAGATAAGACCAACCTTGAAAATCATGGCGTTTACAGTATTCCATGTGCAGATTGCCATCATACATACATAGGACAAACAAACAGGCGCATATCAGCAAGAATCCAAGAACATAAAAATAGCCTAAAAAACAAATAGACAACCTCAGCTCTATTTCAACATCACCAAACAACCAGGCATACCATCGATTTCGAAAAAGTAAAAGAAATAGCACCAGTACAGAACTATAAGGTACGCGTCATAAGAAAGGCCCTAGAAATCGAAAAAGCGGAACAGCTGAATAAACGAGACGATGCTTTACTTATTCCAACTACATGGAAAACATTAATAAAACATCAAGACAGAAAACAAAAATCAACCAATCCACGAGAGAACAGCATACTAAACAAAACTCGAAATTCAACAGAGGCCACCATCAGTTCTCAGCGAGTAACGAGACGAACCGGACTTGAAAATGCCAAATGAGATTTTGACGAAACGTTGTGAAAATGATTTTTTGAACGAACGGATTAAAACCAGGAATAACCAAACCATTCATTCCACCATACGTGAAAACCTACGATATACCATTATACATATATATATATATATATATATATATATATATATATATATATATATATATATATATATATGTTTTTTTAAAGTAACCGTTACATTGATGTAAGAGATCTGCAAGACTACTGTTCTAATAAAATTGCAGTATTAATTGCCTCCCATTACGTGTGTTGTCAAGTTACGCCACTGATTTTAATGTTGTAACTAAATTAAAGAAAAACCTCCCATCAAATTTTGCGCTCATAAAATTATCTCTATTTTAAATTACGACCTCATTACCACTGTGCTTTCTTCAATACTCCCACTGAATAAGGGGAAGCTACACTCCCATTTATTATGTATAATAAACAGAAAACGGTGCCACAGAGTCTCGTGTTTATCGAACATTTCACCTATTCCTGTACCCAACCCAAGTTGGAATGGTAGATCGATAACTTTACTATCCTTCCTTGTAACTATTTATATACGTGTATGTGGTTTACGAGCAACTGAGATACTTTTTATGTACACACTTTAAATTATTGAAAATAAATTTACAGACGATGCATTTTGAAAGAAATTAGAAATAAACTGGAACAAGAAAAAACAGGAATTGCTGTTCCGACAAGGTTTTTTAAATAAATATATTTTTTGAAAATTGGGAGAAAATTTTGGATTTTTTAATTTTTATTTTTGAACTATCTTAGCTAACCTGAACCAGATTTTTTTACAATTCTTAACATAATTTAGCACTACGTCTAAACAAAACCAGAAGCAACATAAATTGATTAAAGCAAAATTTTATTTCAGTCATAAAACTGAAATTTTGTGCACTGACGCTGATAAACTTATATTAGGTCCCTTGTTTTAATTATCAAAATATAGAATGAGAAGGTATGGCTAATAAAACCGCCAATTGGAATTCAAGGTCTATAAAAATTAAGCGATAATTTAAACTTTTACTCTAATTAATACAAATTCTAAGATATACAGGGTCTCCGGAAAGTACGTGTACAACGTTTGACGACAGACTCTTGATGTCAAAATAGGTCGATTTAAGCTGATTTTAGGTATATCCGATACTGCTTCGTTTAGGCGGTAGAAGATATCAAAGTTTAAAGAAATACCGATTTTTCCCAAAGGACCCCGCACCAATCAAATAGAAATTGAATCCCGGTCAAATTCGCTGAAAATTCAGTATGTTGTAAGTCAAGATATCCTGATCAAAAGTTCCAATGAGCACAAAGTCCAAAAGTTAATAGTTTTAGAGATACAGAGGGATGAGTTGCGCCCGCACCAACCAAATGGAAATTGGATACCGGTCATATTCGTTGAAAATTCAGTATATTGTAGGTCTAGATGTCCTGATTAAAAGTTCCTGTGGGCACAAAGTCCAAAAATTAATAGTTTTTGAGATACAGAGGGATGAGTTGCGCCCGATCCACCATTTCCATAGGTATTTATCTATCTATCTCTTTTTCTCTCTCTCTCCCTATCTTGTGAGCCTGTTTGGTTAACTCTATATAGAGAAAATTGACCCTTACGCCTTGCCTATGTTAATGGTGGATCGGGCGGAACTCATCCCTCTGTATCTCGAAAACTATTAACTTTTGGACTTTGTGCCCATAGGAACTTTTGATCATGACATCTAGACCTACAACATACTGAATTTTCAACGAATATGACTGGGATCCAATTTCCATTTGGTTGGTGCGGGCGCAACTCATCCCTCTGTATCTCAAAAACTATTAACTTTTGGACTTTATGCCAATAGGAACTTTTATACAGGGCATCTAGACCTACGACATACTGAATTTTCAACAAATTTGACCGGGATCCAATTCTCATCTGGTTGGTGCGGACGCAACTCATTGCTCTTTATCTCGATAACTATTAACTTTTGGACTTTATGCCCATAGAAATATTTGATCAGGACATTTAGACCTACAAGATACTGAATTTTCAACGAATTTGACCGGGATCCAATTTCCATTTGCTTGGTGCGGGGTCCTTTCTTCAAAAAGTGGTAACTGAATTTTTTGATTTGTGGTGTGTGGTCTAACGCTATAATATGACGTTTTCTAGTGGTATAACGATCAACTATAAAGTAGTGTAGTGTTATAAAAGTGGCGTCACTTGTAAACATCACTTCTGATTTTTTATGTCGTCAATATTATGACAACCTAGCTAGATATTTTTATTGAACAATCGCATGAATTTGGAAGCTTCTTTACCTTTTGAAAAATTTTCGTTGGCATTTCAAACGCTGGCAACCTTTTTAATAATCCTGAGATATTAGACAGAGTCCAATTTTATTTTTTAAAAAGTGTTAAAAATTGTATTCAGCAAAATGGCGGCCATTTGCGTAATTAATGTTTTATTTTGATTTAGTTTTCGATCTTTTTAAAACACATACATATACCTCCAACATTTATTTTAAAAATAATTTTATTATTAAAACAATGTGGAGTACGCATGTAATTGAAAATTTTTTTTTTCTAGCAAAACCGCTCATCTAAAGAAATTTTTTCAAGAGGTAAGAAAGCTTCCAAATACATGCAGGTATCCGACAAAAATATCTAGATTGTCATAACGTTGATGACAAAAGAAATCAGAAGCGATTTTTACAAGTGACGTCACTTTTATAACACTTATAGTTTTAGACCACATACCAAAAATCATTAAATTCAGTTAACACGTTTTCAAGAAATTTGAGAAGAATCAATATTTTTTTAAAACTTTGAAGTCTTTTACCGCCCAAACGAAGCAATATCGGATATAACAAGTTGGCTTATATCGCCGTATTTTTATGTCAAGTGTCTGTGATCAAACGTTGTATAAGTTGGGGCACCCTATATATGTTTAAAAGAAAAAAATATATCATTTACGATAAGTACAGGTATTTTATCTAAATTTGGCAAACTAAACAAAAGTTAATAGTAGGTTCAATAAAAATATAAGTTTGCTGCCAAACCGTAGTTTTCACAATGGAAATCCTAAAAAAACAGATTATTTATCTTTATTTTTAAGAAATTTTATTTTTATTTAATAACAAAAATGTCATTAAACCTCCTTAGAGTCACGTGACAAAGTTGATGATGTCACTCCATACTAACGTCATCGCTGGCACTCCGTCCTGATACGGTTATTCTTTTGAGTCATTATTACTTTCAATTCTATCACTTGACGTAATCATGATCACTTCGACCTAATGACAAGTAAATGCATATTCAAAAGAACATGGTTATTATTCTAAAGAATACAGCCAATATCATCGCCGACACGAACTTGACATATAAATTTTTTGGTTTTATGTCACATTTGTGATCGCTGTCAAGGGCTACGCTGCCTAGTTCATATTTTATAGTCATTTTCATGTAATTTCTTCGAAATTTGCTTACTCCTTTGAAAACGATTCTAAGACATTTTCTCATAAAAGAAAGTGTATTTATTAAGGCAAATAGTTCGAATTTGCTGCGAATTGATTGTTTTATGGTAGCCAATTTCTTCGCAACAAACAGTAACTTCTGCTCTACTAAATTCAGAAATATGAAGACCTCCATGTAAATAATTTATCAAGAATTATTTCCGCAACTGATAATGAATACATAATAGTAATAATCGGTATATATAAGCTCAAAACTAAAATAAAACAGGTAGTGCCGGGATAGCTGAAACCACATTTTCCTATTATTTTCCGAACGTGGACCGTGAATAAATAACTTTTCATGTGTTTTACTTGTACTACTTGTACACTGAGGCACCGCACAACACTTAAAATAACTTAGAACTCATCTTATATCACAAAAATTACCTAAAAAAATTATATATATACTTGTCAGTTTACCAATGTGACGTCCCATCGATCAAGTGACAAGTATTGGCGTTTTAGCGGGAAATTTTAAACGGAATTTAAAATTTATGATTTTTAAAGTATCAATTGTATTAAAAAAAAATTAAATTTTGGCTACATTAGGTACTTATGCATAGTTTTAAACACTTTCCCAAAAAGAGTCAACATCCCAATTCCAAAAATTAACAACTAACACTAAGAATTTATATTAACAATTTTCACTTCCAAGTTAAATCATAAACTTTACATTATTCTGTTCAAATTCCCAACTAGAAATTAAAAATTAACGATTAACAAATAAGAAGTTGACGAATATTCAATTTCTTAGTTTAATTCTTAATTTCGACCTAATTCGTGTCCGCTTTCGGATGTTTTCGGGTGAGGGAAAATTGACAAGTATATCTAAACTATTTACGACACAATAGTTAACACTTTACAAAACAACCACAAATTTATGTTTTACTTTTAGGTCGGAAAAATCAATGGACGATTTTGATTGGTCATTCTTAATTTTTACTAATTGTTAAATTTTGAAGTATGAGCAACGCATATTGATTCTGTGATGTAAGTATTAGTTTAGTGGAAATTCTTAGTACTAATTTATAGAAGTATAAATCAACCATAAATAGTCACTTAAATTGTTTGGATAGTCATGAAAATAAGCTAATAGTTCAATTTTAGCATTTTCACCAAAAATTTTTTGAAATACTTTTTGCAAAATATGAATTGGATCCTCCTTAAGGGAGTATAGGAAGGAAGGTATTTCCTTCAGGTTGTAAATTGAAGCAAAAGCTGCCTAATTCGGCAAAGTAATCAAACTTAGTTGACCCAAGTCTGCTAGGAAAATTTGTGGGTTATTTCGTTTTACGCCAGCCACCGGAATTAGATGCCCACGAGCCTGACTTTTATAAACTTCACTTTTCTGACAGATCAAAACATATGAGTCACTTATCTTGAAAAATATTGACACGAAATACGTTGAAAAATTATGACAGCAAAGACGAATTAACTCATGAAAATTTATTGCGCGTATTCATCTATTCACTAGAGTTGATGGATAGGAAAAGCTAAATGAAACATGAGCTTATCTGACCTAATATGTAATGATTTCAAAATGCGTTTATGCGGTACACTCTGGTCATTATCTGCGGGTACTTTCTCTCTAAAATGAATAAATAGTTTTTCATTCTGACTGATGTTGATAGTTTGCAGTTAATATATGTGTAAATAAATATGTTTACGCGAAAAATCAATTTGTAAATTCATTTATCAAATACACTGGCTGTTTTTATGTGATTTTTTGTCCTATCTGACTCATATAACAGGAATAATTTAAATTTATCCTGTCAACCAATTGATTTCAAACGACATTTAACCTATTCTTTATCTGTCAACCCGACCGGTACCGATTCCACACGAAAACATTTATTTATTTCGAATAATTCAATTTGTTCATTCTATAAATAAAATTGTCGCTCATAATCAATTGAAATGACTTACATATATACAAACTTTCTTTACTAATTTGGAAATACTATTTTAGTTTTGGTTTAATCGGAAATGTTGTCTGTAAGCAAACCTAAAATTTAAAGTTTGAATGCATTTTGAAAAAATTTATGTAGAATTTTAAAATGAAACAAGCAAATAAGGCTTTGAATTCAAGTTAAAAAAATACATAAATAATAATAATTTTTTGTTTAAGGTCTAAAACTACCTTTTCGATATTTATTTAAAATTTTTAGAGACTGCACAAATCACACAGTACCTAAAAACAATAACATTCTCATGAAATAGTTTTCAAAATAAAAATGACATAAGAAATTTTAATAATACCGGTTTTTAATGCCATAAATATTTCTTTAAATTATTATAGTTGTTAATCCTTTTATAGTAAGGTAATAAATTGTTTAGGGAGAATTATTATTTCTGTTATTTTGTAATAGGTATGTTTTTTTTTGTTATCTTTTATTACAGCCCTATTCATTATTGTTGTTGGGCTTTGATGTTAATAAATAAATAAATAGATAAATAAAATACTGTAAATACTATTCACATATCATTCCTCCCTGCTCCACTCTTACCTATTTAGGATCATAAAAAATATGGCAATTAAAATTAGATTAATAAATATTTTAACCCCTAAGATATTAAAAATGTACAAAATATCTGCACTTTCCCCTTCAGACTTACACTTCATAATCTAAGCAAGTAAACTAAAAACTGAAAAGAGTAATCTAACCAAAACTATCTAATACAGTACCAATAGCAATTTTATCATAATATTCTACGAGTAAAAAGTTTAATTTTTAGTTTTGAGTTTGTAGAATTCATTCAATGAGATTCTGGAGATTTTTTATTATTGGCACTTAATGCCTTTAATGCATATATCCTTTTTTAAATATTATTAACCAATATTTTAATAAAATAATTTTTTCCCACTTCATATTTTTTTTTAAATTATTTCGTACCCCACCTGATTTCAAATGAATAAATTACCATACAAATATAACAATTATTTAAATTATAATGATTTTATTATTCAAATGTTCAGCTTTATAAAAGCAAATTTTTATAATGTATTAATTAAAAAGAAATCTAAAAATTAAAAAACAAAACTGAGAAAGTGTATGCGTTATTACAAGGTCAAAAATTGTTGCTCATCTTCATCTCGACTCAAATTTTAATTTAAGTTTTAAAAACTATAAAAGTCTTACCTTGAAAGGGTAATACTGCTGGTTGCTCATGATTGTTGAGTTACTTTAAAACTATAAACAAAGAAAATATAAATTAGTTTACAGACTAATGATATAAATACAATGCAGGTACGATGCTACTTCGGCCAACGAGTTATCAGTCTCAACTAAATTAGAACCTTCAATGTTCAAGAATAAATATACTTAAAACATTAACACAGGATGACATCATCGATTTAAATAAGCGTTACTACCTTGCAACAGTGAATAATACCATTTTTATTAATAAACATTTCAAAGAAATTTAGAATAAATTCCAAACTAAATAGTCTTATTTTTATTTGATAAACCGCATTAAATTAGTATGATATATTAGTCATTAAAATTTAAAAATAATATGTTTAACTAGTCCAAAAGAAATATATTACTGATATGCCGGTTCGAAGTCGCTTTTCTAATTTTATCCATGAGTTTGTTCTGATGATCTATTAATAAAAATTATCAAGAAATAATTAAAGAATACATATATGCGTGGCACACGCCCAAATTATTTTTTAATACGTGTAAAATGCACTTAGTAACCGGTAAAAAAAAGAGGTCAATTCATTCACATTTTGTCCGGTCAAATTATAGATTTTTTCGCTCGCCGTTTGCCGGCTGCTAGCAATCTTATATGCACACATTTATTCCAAAATGATTATGAATTTACTCGCTTCAAAACTAATTAGTTTCTGTTATAGATAAAATCCACTTGAGATAAAAATTTTATCAATAAAACAAAAAGATTTACTTACATGCTGTCAGAAAGGAGTAAAATCGCCGAAAAAAAGTCACACCCAATGTGAATGCAGAGATATTCTGGTCTTACGACTATGCGCACTAGCGAGAGAGCCTCAAAACCTGCTGTAAAAATCGGATTCGTTCCTGCAATACTGTGCCGAGGTCGCTTCGGTGCTTGCTCAGCGGCAGGATGTGCACTACAGCCAGTGGCGTAACAAGTGTTCCTAAAATCTTTACAATTTTTCAGATATAAATACACAATAAAGGGATAATATCTGGAGATGATTGATTTTTAACTGAGATTTATTTTGAACAGTAAAATGATCTTTCGTCTTCAATATTATTATATTGTTAACTTAAACATCTTCAAGTTTAGCAACAGATTTATTTGAGGTTTAAAAATTATTAAATACCTTGGTTTTATCTGTAATAGCCTACTTTGTTTGAGGCTCGAAAGTTTGTGAACTATGTAGCCTTCCTCCTTCTAATGAATACATCAAATATTGAAAAAATACAAAACCAATAGGTTAAATTAACTTTTTATAGAACCATTTTTTCACTTGCTCTGTTATGTAGGGATTAAATGATACTGGATTGAATTAAAGAGTCTAATTAATCTCACGAATTGTTTTAAGGTCACCTTCTAGATAAAATAGAACATTTTCTTACCATCAAATTTCACTCATGTATTGTAAAAATTGAAATGGTCATCGATTAAATATAAATTTTTCTCGGATATTGTTGAATCATATTAAAGAAATGTTTCTAGACTAACTGTAAGATTAACATAAATAATTCTGATTTTTTTGCTTGTAGTAGTTTGAATATTTTTATGTTGCTAATTGATAATAGTTATTTAAATTTTATAATTATCGTAATTTCACACCCGCAAGTAAGTAAATAATATTATTACCTTTTTGACATTATCAATAACTATAATTTCTATTTGTGATGCAAAAACAATTCTTATTTTCAAATTAGCAATAAAAATCATTTTTACAATTTAGATTTGAATATTAAACGCTAATTTGAGGATTAACCTTGACTCTGACCGTGACCAATATCAATGGGAAGCGACCATGCATGCTTTATATTTAGGTTTAGTTATAGATAAACCCCACTTGAGATGATTCGGACTATAAAATTTTAGTGAATAGTTAAAGAGATTAAGAATTTTTCCAACTTACATTTCTTCTAAAACTATTTTAGTTAAACTCAGCCATATACAGGGTGATTCAAAAATCGATCACGAAACTTAAGGGGGTGATTCTACTTGACAAAATAAGGGTAGAGCTTCATATAATTTTTTTTCAAAATGTCATTCGTTTTCGAGTTACAAGCCGTCCAAGTTCAAGTTTTTATTTTTTGTTTTTTGAATTACTCGCTTACAGGAAAACCGATTTGACTAATATTTGAAAGATAGGCTAAGTCTTCTGCGCTTCATCATTTTAGTAACAATTCACATTGATTGTTTGCCGCTAGAGGGCACTTTACCTACATTGAAAATTGTTTTTTTGTCATAATTTTTTAGTGTTGACAGCAACAGTAGTTTTTGGCATAATTTCTGAAAGACTGATGCCAGGCCTTTAAAAAAGGTGCTCTTTATTTACATCGCTAAACCCAACGGTTTAGACGTAAATCACCCTTAAAAATTAAGTGGTAAATTTACTTTTCTCATTTCATTACCACCAGCTACCAGGTAAATAGCTATCAAAGTATACTAGAGCTGTCAGTTTAACATCAAATAAATTCGCTTTTTAAACTATTTAATTTATAATCTTAAAATAACTAATAATGGCTAATCAGTAAATATTCATATTATGGATTATTGCGATATACATTTAATTGATAAAAATTAATGAAACAGTACTAAACAAACTAAAAAAGATTCTCAAAATGTCCCCCATTTTCTTCAATACATTTCCTAACACTCTTCAAAAAATGTCGCCTAACTCGATGAAAAATTTCTGGTGTTTCTTTAATAATTTGGCACTTTTCGATTATCCTGAAGCGAAGATCCTCGACGTTGATTACTGGAATATCGTACACCAATTGTTTCAAATGACCCCAAAAGAAAAAATCCATAGGATTAAGGTCTGGTGACCTCGCTGCCCATGCCAATGGTCCACTTCGTCCTATCCATCGCTCAGGATACGTTGCATTCAAATACTGCCGGACACGTATACTAAAGTGGGGCGGAGCTCCGTCTTGGAGGATCCACATGTTGGCCCTTACTTCCAATGGCACATCTTCCAGATACAATGGGAGACGATTTTGGATAAAATCTAAGTATACGTCACCAGTTAATGGGTCATCAAAGAAATGAGGACCAATAAGGTAATCTCCTATTATCCCTGCCCACACATTTAGTGAAAATCTACGCTGATGTTTCGTTTCTACCACATTGTTTGGGTTCTCGTAAGCATATGTGTGGATGTTGTGTAGATTTTTTATGCCATCACGAGTGAAACCAGCTTCGTCAGTGAATAATATGACGCCAATTAATCGATTATCGTGTTCATACTTAGCTAGGATCTGATTGCACATTTCCAACCGTCTCGGCCGATCATCGTCATAAAGAGCCTGCACCTTTTTTGAATGAAACGGGTAGAGTTGTTCTTCTCTTAGTATCCTCCATGAACTAGCCTGACAGAGCCGCACTTCATTCCCAATTTTTCTAGTACTAATACCTGGATTATCTTCAATAATTTCAAGCACTCTTTATTCTTGTTGCACGTTTCTAGCAGTTCTAGGTCTTCCCCTATTTCCATTATAACTTTTAAAGGAACCACATTCCGCAAGCCTCCTGTGCACACTGGAAAATGTTTGAGCATGAGGGATAGTTCTTTCCGGATAACTCTCCATATAAGATCTTCTTGCCAACTCTGCATTACCATTTGCTTTTCCATAACAAAAATGGATATCACAATATTCGATATTTGAATATTGGTGATTAGCCATTATTAGTTATTTTAAGATTATAAATTAAATAGTTTAAAAAGCGAATTTATTTGATGTTAAACTGACAGCTCTAGTATACTTTGATAGCTATTTACCTGGTAGCTGGTGGTAATGAAATGAGAAAAGTAAATTTACCACTTAATTTTTAAGGGTGATTTACGTCTAAACCGTTGGGTTTAGCGATGTAAATAAAGAGCACCTTTTTTAAAGGCCTGGCATCAGTCTTTCAGAAATTATGCCAAAAACTACTGTAGCTGTCAACACTAAAAAATTATGACAAAAAAACAATTTTCAATGTAGGTAAAGTGCCCTCTAGCGGCAAACAATCAATGTGAATTGTTACTAAAATGATGAAGCGCAGAAGACTTAGCCTATCTTTCAAATATTAGTCAAATCGGTTTTCCTGTAAGCGAGTAATTCAAAAAACAAAAAATAAAAACTTGAACTTGGACGGCTTGTAACTCGAAAACGAATGACATTTTGAAAAAAAATTATATGAAGCTCTACCCTTATTTTGTCAAGTAGAATCACCCCCTTAAGTTTCGTGATCGATTTTTGAATCACCCTGTATAGATAAGATAGACTGCTCGTCCCGATTGCCATTCGTTCCCAAAGTGCGAAAGAGAAAGAAAATTGAAAGCTTTTTCTAACTGGTGAAGCATAGAACCATGAGATTTCCAATTAAAAAAAAAAGGAGAATTCGGCTTTCAATTTCGTTTTTCTCTAATAACGTGAGTTCAGGATGCACAGGCTATTAATATTATGTTTATGGGGACTGAGCTCAAAGTATTGTTTGTATTTCTCTAAAAGTACCGCTTACAGCATTTTTTCTTAAATGAGCCAATAATAATGTCAGCTAACGTCAAAAATTGTTCTGTAGGCAAGTTTAATAATAAACGTACATTTTATTTTCAGACCAAAATTTTGATTTATAATCAATAATATTATTTTCTATATTATCGTAGATCTTGAAGAGTAACACAAAATATTTTCCGTCTTAGTATTTTGAGATATTTAGTGAGGTTTATAAATTAAAGACATTTACTATATGTTATCATATTATTTAATATATCTGTTTACACCAATAATCAAGGTATTTTCCTAACGAGGAGAAATAAAATCTGTGGTAACAGAATCCCAAATTTTATGTTACAATTTCCTTTGGAAGTGCTTCTACGACAGGGGCGAGCAAGAAAAAGATCAAAATTACTCCCACCCATTTGTATACAAAACAGTACAATATATGTCCTACGCCCAATCTAGCAAAATCAACGAGGAGGGGGGGGGGTAAGCAAGATCCATGCTCCTAGCATGCAGCACACTGACAAGTCTATTTTTTCTGAATTAAAAGCTCTTGTAGGGAGGGGGGAGCGATCCGCCCCTGTTCCATGAACTGGGAAAACAATTCTCGCTAAATCTTTGATTTTTTGTCATAAATTATCACTGGCAAACAAATTTCAATCTGTTTTCTCTCTTAAGAGCTTTAGATGTTGTTTCTGGTAAACTTTTGATTGCTAATTTCAAATCTGGTAGTAAAATTATTGTGGAGAAACATAAAGAATAATAATGGGCCAAAAAAATAAGGTTTTCGTTCGCACTTTTTGATCTCTCAAAAGCCAACTGGATCATCCGCTTTAGCTAAGTTAGAAACTGAATTCAATGTGATGTAATAGCATATAGAGCAGTTGGGAACCTAATTCGGACAGCCGAACGATTTTCCTTACTTATTTAGGAAACGATTTAGTGTAGTCTAATAGCATATAGGATACATAGTCGACGTGCCGTGAGCGTCGTGAGCTGACCCAATCGGCTAGTATAGCATGAAAATAGTAAGTTGGAATGAAGTTTCTTTTTCAATTTTTGATTAATCAATATATATTCACAGAGGGTTCCTCAGGGTTCTGTTTTAGTACAACTTTTGTTTCTTCTTTTCATAAATGACCTGGTTACTTTGGATATGGAGAGCGAGTTTATACTTTTTGCAGATGACACGTCTCTGATATTGTGACATTGAAAATTATCTTTTCCCTCGATATTATTAAAATGGAAATTAGGTGTGATTGTAATCGGCTGATGCTGAACTTTGGTAAAACAAACACAATCGGGTTTCAATGTCCCATGGAGGGCTTGATAACTAGAAATACCATAATTGGATTAGTCACTGACAGGGAACTTAGATTTGAATCCCATATAGTGGTGAGAGTTGCGGTTGACTCATGCAGGCTTTTATTTGTAAGGCAGAAAGTACTTACTGTGGGGGTGATCGCCCCTCCCCCCAAGATCTTCAAATTTAGAGAAATAGACTTGCTTACCTGCTGCATTAGGAACGTGAATGTCGCGAAAGCTTTGTAAATCAGAATATTGATGGTATTTTTACAATAAAGCATATTTTGACCCTGACTTTATACAACAAGGCACTACGGCTAAGACAAGAACTACTTTAAGTGCTTAGAAAGAGCAATGCCGTGGTAAATATCAGAGTTTTAGCGTGCTCGACAATCATTCTCCCTCTGGGATCGTGAATGTAGACGATGTAATTAGCGTGCTCTACATTTCTCCCACTACTTAGGAAGTTTGAATATCGTGTAGTCTAATAACCCCTTTATAATTTTACAACTGTACGTGCTGGAAATTTATTATGATTTAAATTGAAGGGCAAAATTCCTAATTTCCGATATAGATGCAAATGTAAATTTTGTGCAAGCCGATAACACCAAGTTCCCAGTAGGAGATGCACTTACAATTGCACTTTTCTTTAAAAATAATCCTGATTTTTTTTACTGTGAGACTCAAAAACATTAAAACGGCAATATAAGTACCACTATAGAGACGCGTACCAAAAACTTGAGAATAAAATCACGATATAGGTTATGTTAACAATAAGTTCGCACCATATATAGTAGTTATAAGTCTTCAAGGATTTAGCCTTTCATTCATATCTATAAGAGAATAATAATTCCTGTGTCCTAGAACAAAATAATTTGAGGTCTATATAGGTTATGTACACATGATAAAGTTTTAGACAAGGAATATTGATCAAAATTGGTAACAGCTCAGCCGTAAGATATTGCACTAATATATATTCACACATAATCACCATAGAATTAACTCCTATGCCTCTGGGGTCTCCATGAACTAGTTGTAACAACTGTTTTCGCCTCTTAGGATCCGTTGGAACAGAAACAAACACCTTTTCTGGAGCGCTTATGGACGCCGATATACATTGTGGCACCACGCACCATTTATAAACCACTTTATAGCGAAAAACAAATATAAATCTCAAGAAATCAAACAAACTATCGTTTACCATAACATCATGCGTGTCACGCAACCTGCTCCTCTATCCATATTACGTTTCGCCGGGTTTTTTTGTGATTCAATTTTTTCAATTAATTTTTACCGAAAATATAACAGATCTCCACGAAATATTTGTGTGGTGTATAAAATAATTTTCCAACAAGTCCTTATTTCATTTCTGATATATTTCTGACTTTTGTTTGGTTTCATCTTCGCTTTTTCTCTTGTTTCCACTTTCATATAGTTTTTAGCACTTGTTCTTAATTTTTGTACAACCCCCCCCCCCCCCTCCGCGTATGTAGCTTATAAATCTGTAAGCGAACTGGTAAAAAAAGGATTCATACATTACTAAACAATCTTGTCACGCATTCTGTTGAAAACTTTCGCTTATATGTATTAAAAACTTTGGATTTTGGCCTTCAATTTAAGCCATCATAGACATCTTTAGCACATTCAAAAGTTATAGTTGAACTCGATCAAAAACGCTGCAACTAAGAAACAAGACTTGGAAAAATTTAAAAAATCTCCCTGTGAAAATCTTGTGGAACGACAGTGTTATATCTTCATTAATTTTCTCATTCGTGCAAGTCTTTAGTTTTCAGTTCTAAAACAAGTAACAAATAATACTTAAAAAATTTATATATGCCGGTAATTCGATCTTATATATTGCTTTATAAGAGTAGCAGTCGAATACTTTCAACGAAAATGGTTTCTGTTAAATTAAGTTCACTAATTTATGATAAACCAACAAAACTGTTTAAAATGTAATATCCGTTGTTGATCCAATATGCTGTCCAAGAAAAGAAACATGTGTAAAGTAATATTTTGGTGAGAACAACCAGATAATATAGGAAATACAACTGTTAAGAAGTCGTAACATAATATGTGCGACACGTACTTGACCGGTTTGTACTTCAAGTAACCTAGAAACAATGTATTGATTTATATGCTCTAACTTCTATAAATTTCGTTTAAATTTAAGTACACGAAACAGTGAGTTAAGAGTATCCCAAAGTCGGAGAGTATCCCCCTGTAAATGTGCTATCATTACCTATGAACTTTTGTCTATGATATGAATAAATGGAATCATCAAACCTCTCCGTCATCAAAATCATCTTAAAATAAATTCAAGAATACAAGATCGCCGTCACTGAATTATTCATGCCCACCATTTTTATTTCAAACCTCGTCTTAATCACTTTATTGATAATTGGTGGTAAAAACACTGATATTAGTAACTAACTTATTCATTAAAATAATTTAAAAAAAGAACATTAATGATGTAAAAAAAAGTAACCAAATTTTAAAAACTATACATAAGAGCGGCTTTTCAATTGCTTCATTATTCCCCATAATACAGTATTTAACTACAGTTGGAAAATTATTTCATATTATTTTTTTTTTACACTGAATGTACACTATATAAATATTTCCTGGAAATATGTCGTATTTTCGGTAAAAATCGATTGGAAAGTTTGAAAGGTGAAATAGCACGCCGAAAAGCAATTTGAGTAAATATATTGATCACGTGACCCGTATGACGTCACATCATAGTAAATAAAACGACGCCAAACGATAATCTGTTTGATTTCTTGTGATTTTTATTTATTTGCTCGTTATAAAATGGTTTATAAATGTTGCGTAGTGCCATAGTAGAGATCGGCATTCATAAGCACTCCAAAAAAAGTGTTTTTGTTACAATAGAACCTAAAGGGCGAAAATAGTAGTTAGAACTAGCACGAGGAGGTCCCAAACGCATAGGAACTAATTATATAGTTTTTATGTGTGAAGATCACTTTATTGCCAGCATATTTGTGTTTTTACATCATTGTAATATCTTACAGTTGAGGTGTTACAAATTTTAATCAGCGTTTCTTGTCTAAAGCTTCATCACGTGTACATAACCTGTATAGACCTCAAACTATTTATTCAATGACAAAGGTATTATTATTCTCTTATAGACGAGAACGAAAGGCTAAACCCTTGCAGACCTACGAAACCAAAGAAATTTGTTACAATTACATGAAAACTTATTGCTGACATAACCTATATCGTGAGTTTATTCCAGAGACATAGAGTAATTAATAATACTCAATATAGAGAGCGGATCCTACAGAAGAAAATTGGCTCACGCTTAGAAAGAAATAGAGCGTTTTCAATGAATAGTACTTCTCTGTTTAATTTCGGTCAGGTGATAGGGATATACAATAACGTTTCGAGCTCCGCCATTAGAATCGAAAACGCTCTGTCTCTTTCTAAGCGTGAGCCAACTTTCTTCTATAGGATCCACGGCCTAGTATCTTTAAATTATGTCTATGGTTTATTTTCAAGTTTTTGGTGCGAATTTTGAGTGATTTATTTGAATAAGTAAGTTGCAAGGAATATTTACATTGCCATTTTCACGTTCTTGTATTCTGCAGCATAAAAATCAGGATTATTTTTAAAGGAAAGTCCAATTAAGGTTTTCAGTTTGTGAAAAATAAAGTGCACGCATCCTGAAGGAGCTCACAAGACTTCCAGCACTCTTTCAAACAATGAAAAATTCGCCTGGAGCGTTGGCGGGATAGAAGAGGGGTGAATATTGATAACTAAATATGTATAAATTTAAAATAAAATGTTTTACTGCAATAGTCTTGTTATTTTATAGCCACGCCTCCTAAACATACTTTATTCGGAAAATAAATAATATACTTTTTTACGTCGAAATTTAACAGGATGACAACATTTTGTAACATATTTCTATAAAAAAAAACTATAACAATAACACATTCTCACGGTAAACATATCATTAATTAAAAGAAAAATCACTTAAATGTTATAAATAAAACGACAAATCATGTTATTAAATTTGTTTTACTCCAGCCAATGTTACAGTATAAATACGAAACAAATTAACTAAAATATTTGATTTTTAGACCGGCTACAATCTTTAAAAGATTAAATAAAAAGATCGCTATATTTTTTTTTTTGCAAAAACCTTATAGAACGCTGCAACCAATTCCAAAAAGGCAATGTTTTGGACATAAAGAAATTTCTTTATGAATAATTATTACGTCTGGCATCTTATAGTACTTCAAACACAATAATTTTAACAAATTAAAGTAAAACCTATATGAAAAACTATTTTGAATAATCTAAGCATAACAAAACATTCTTTGGACACAAGAGCAGACATTTTTTATATTTTTATAAATAAATTGTTAGACAAGTGGCGCAGTTATTTGAAAAAGTTATAAAGAACATTTAATTTTGATGGGATTTAACTATCAAACTTCCAGTATCTTTATTTTTAGTGTTATTATGTTTCTTCTAGTGGACATATCCCTAGAGAACAGTTTCACTGGATAAGAATTAGAGACGCGTACAATAGTCGAAACGTTTTGAATTCTAAAAATAAAGACACTGGAAGTCAAAACTGAACAATATTTTTGCAGCAGCTTTCTACAAGTTAACAAAACAAAATATAAAGAATAAATGCACCAGCAACTT
This sequence comes from Diaprepes abbreviatus, assembly GCA_034092305.1. NCBI lineage: Eukaryota > Metazoa > Arthropoda > Insecta > Coleoptera > Curculionidae > Diaprepes > Diaprepes abbreviatus. Next base: position 11,517,292 of record JASJET010000129.1, read on the forward strand.
TACAGTAAGAAAGTTTCACTTAACGGAAAAAAGTTAATTTGTGATATTTTATAGATGTTGTTCGAATTTAAATCCATATATTAAAACATACAATGTCAGTGACGGCTCGTTTCTTTTTGAGATGTGACCATTTATCAGTACTGCTTAGGCACAATTTATCTATGAGTTCTCATGCAGCAGTGCAGTTTAGAAGTACCAAAATACGAAAACTTTAAAAGAAGCCTACAGGTGAAACGTTACTTCACCCACAATTATTTTTGTTTTACTTATTTCCACACAACTATAAAAAGGGTAAGTGATAAGAATCGCCATAGTTTATGCTAGACTTAATTAGATGTAATATAAAACTAAAAAAAAATATTCAAAAGTAATTACAGTACCAAAGGTATTACTTCATTAACCAGTAACTATCATCAACTATCTGTATAGCAAACTAAGAGGGACTCGATTTTCAAAGAAGTAACCCACTTTAAGTAATTTAATTACTTACTCGAACATTAATCATAAACTGAGTAATTAAGGGTGCATTTACCCTAAAAAAAATTTATTTAAAAACAAGGAGTTTAAAACATTTTAATCTTCCAAAAAGAAATATTGCCCGGCACGTTTTTGTTCAACATCTTTTACTGATTCCTGCTTGTTGATTCTGGGCCTAAAGTTATTTGGATCTCTCCTGAACGTGATACCCAGCAGTTCCAAGAATCTGTTCATTCCAGCCAATAGGGTTTGAGGAGTGTTAGCTGTAGTATTGACAGACGGTTGACCTTCGAAAACTATTACACGATCCGCTAGATAGGTGGCCATGATAAAGTCGTGCTCTACTACGAAACCTGTCTTCTTAGCGTGAAGTATAAATCTAAAAAAAAATTATAAAATTTTTAATAAATAGTGTTACATTTCCAAAGCTATTGAACAGCAAATCCATTTTTTTCCTAACAAAAAAAGTTTGAAGTATTAAGAGCTATATTTAGTCATTAAACGGTATATTCACCCTAAATTTAGGACACCTTGTATATGTGTTTTATAATTGCATGCCAATATAGTTCAAGTACTGAAAGAACTTGGTAATGACATATGACATAAGCGGCAAGCTTAAGTGGTTTTGGTTTAAACTTTTTGTCTGGTCAGTGCACTCCTGGTGTTTTGCACACCTTATATAATGAGTATGTCAATTTCCACAGCCATCTTACGTTATGGAATCTTATGGTGGTAAAACTGCAGTCAAGCTTTCAGGGTTTTTTTACTGCAAAAATGTGCCGCGAGGATAATTTTTAAATTACAACGTCGTGAATCCTACAGAGAGGTCTTTATGCAGGTCAAAAAAAATTTTTTTTAACGTTATACAACATATATATATATATATATATATATATATATATATATATATATATATATATATATATATATATATATATATATAATCATGTTTAAAAATAAATCACTCCTTAGTAGCGGAGCTATACATTCCTTTTCTACCAGGGTTACTCGCTCCTGCTCATCACTCAAAGGCGTATCAAAAATCTTTTATTTTAATCACTACATAGTATAAAACAAAGTCGCTTTCTCTGTCCCTATGTCCCTTTGTATGCTTAAATCTTTAAAACTACGCACCGAATTTTGATGCGGTTTTTTTCAATAAATAGAGTGATTCAAGAGGAAGGTTTATATATATAATAACATCCATTAAATAGTGGAGAAATACTGTTATTTTTGAGGTTTCTAATGTGATGTCGTTAATTATCATATTTTTTTCCGCTTACATTGCAAACGCAGGCTGAACCCTACGAGATTTATCAAAATAATGTATTAATTATTTGTACACATTGAAAAGGTCTACAGAAAACTCCGCGATGGTATATGTCTATCTCTCATGGATATCCCACAATAACATTTTTTTGTCATTTACTTTTTACGACAAATAATGGCAAATTTTGAAGCGATTTTAACCAATACAGCATTAATCCTTATCCAATTAAATAGCTTAAATACATTGTTGATTTAATATAGATCTATATGGTCCTTTACAGCACAAGATTTAAATGAATATTTTCGAAGATATTACAGATTTAAAATTGCGGGAAGTAGCGCTTGCGGCGGTACTGGCCGACCGGGGCGGCGGCAGCGTGCCTATAAATAGCGCGTCGGAGGCCGATGTAATAATTGTTGTAAAAATAAAATAAATAGTCACAGTTTTTCTGTAGTGTATTTAGTATCAGCATTGCACCCGTGCGAAGCCGGGGCGGGTCGCTAGTTGTATAATATTAATTGATCGTCCAGCCTCCAGGAAGCAACTCACAATACACAACACTATTGTAGTCCCACCAAATTGACAGCATGATCTTTTTTTGGATGCAATTCAGCTTTAGATGTGGTTCATCACGCTTGGACCATGATTATTTTCAAATGATGGTACTGCAGATGACCCATTTTTCATCACCAGTGACGATTCTTTTCAAAAAAGGATCAATTTCATTGCACGTAAAATGTATATGGCAAATATTGAATCATTGTGTTAAAGGAATCGAATATCTTTCAATTCATGCGGATCGAGCATTTTTGGCGAGTTCAAGACAATTTAAGTGATTTTCAGTTGTTGTGTGCGATACATGTATCTCGCTATAATCTCTGCAATTATGGCCTTGATTTAATCGTTATCAATTTCAGTGGGGCGATCAGAACGTTGGTTATCTTTGAGCGAAAAGTCTCCAGAACGGAATTTTTAAAACCAATTCTGATAAGTGCGTTCTGTTATGCAATCAACATCAAAAACGTCACATATCTCTTTATAAGCCTCAGCAGCTTTCCTTCATCGAATAAAAAAGTAAAATATACTAGACTTATGATTTTTATATTTATATTTATATGAACAAAACATATTATAAATATTCCTTTTATTTATCCCCAAATTTTCTTGTGGCTCGTCACGACAATAGTATTACCTGACGTTACTGATTGGTATACTAGTCATGAACCTAATTTATTTAATTTTTTTACAACTATCGTAAACAATTAAGTATTGGATATATTTTACTATTCAAATGCATCAAGTATTTACTGTAGTGGTTGTATCTGAAATTTTCTTTGCCACTCAGCACATTCAATCATCTCAAATTTTTTCACTACTTTCAAAATAGGGCTTTTATCAAGACTGGATCGATTTTTGAAAGGAAAAACAAGTCTCTCAATTATGTATTAACCTGAACTAATGTCGTAGAAACGGACATATCGGTACATCTCACCGGTATGGTCCGGTCAAAAATAAGTACTTATACAAGTATCAAGTATATAGAAAGTAGACACAAGGGTGTCAAGGGTGTCTGGGTAAGGCGTCGACAGACCCACTGATGAGTCCTACCGTCGACGTCGCGGACGAAACATCCTATTTTAGTGGTATTATTAGAGCGTATTTCGCGGTACACGGTCTGACGAAATACGACACTAACTAGTACGGTACAATACACTTTTAGACCGAAAAAAATCGATTTAACAAATTGTGAAATAATACAAATTTCTAATGTACACCAAGAAGAAATTGAGAGGTATGAATGTTATTAAAATTGAAAACATATCAATACAGATGTGGAATTGTTTTATGACATAGTTTACCATAGCTTAGAGTTGTTTGTTTCCATCATGGTATAATCATTCTCTTAAAGAATGTATACTTAGCAAAAAAGCAGCTCACGAAAAGTTTAAAAATACCAACAATGTAGATGATTACGGAATTTTCTTATTTACGACGTGAATGTAAGCGTCTTTCTGAAATTTCTTACCTTGAACATATCACACAAATTAAAAATTCTATTAATCAAAATAGCAAGGATTTTTGGAAATATGTAAAGAAAAAAATTAACGCCTATGATATTCCCAAAACTATATCTTACAAAAATAAAACATCCGATGATGGAAATGTGACTGTAGACTGTTTTAGTGACTTTTTTCATGTCTATTATGATAAACAATGTGATTACATATATATATATATATATATATATATATATATATATATATATATATATATATATATATACATATATATATATATATATATATATATATATATATATATATATATATATATATATATATATTTTAATGTACCAAAGTCTGTGATATTAGTGTAATTGATGTTTATAATGTAATTTGTGGCTTAAAAGATTATTTATCTCTTGGTCCTGATGACATATCTGTGATATTTTTAAAAAAGTGTTCATTTATTTTGGACTTTATTTTAAATATTATTTTTACAAAATCAGTTGTAACTGGCATTTATCTGGATATCTGGGAAAAGTCATTTGTAACACCTATATTTAAGAATGGTGATAGGACTGAAGTTACTAACAATAGAGCAATAAGTAAAATGTCTTTGATAGCGAAGGTATTTGAAATGATTGTTGATTCTAAAATCAACTCAAAACTTCACAATCTATTTTAAGTGAAAGCCAACATGGTTTCCTCAGAGGTATATCTACAGTAAGTAATTTGTTTATGAGCAGTTTTTGAGAAATTCTCTTGAGGACACTAATCAGATTGACTCTATTTACACGGACTTCTCTAAGGCTTTCGACAAGGTAAAATCATTTTCTACTTTTGAGAAAGTTCGAAAAATATGGCATATTTGGTGACCTTTCGCACTGGTTTTATAGTTACCTAACAAATAGGAGACAGCAGGTAAAAATTGGTAATTTGGTTTCTAGCGAGATTTTAGTCTCATCTGGCGTACCGTAAGGTTCGCATTTAGCTCCACTTTTATTCAATATTTTTATCAATGATGTGATTGAATGTGTGAAATATTCTAAATCTCTTTTATACGCTGACGATTTAAAGATTTTTCGAATAGTTAAAGATGTGGAAGATTGTATGAGACTTCAAGAAGATTTAAATGCTGTGATTGAATGGTGCAAGTTAAATATTATGCAATTGCATATAAATAAATGTCTTGTCTTGAAATTCTATCGCATTAAGCGTGTTATTCAATATGATTATTCAATTGATAATATATTACTTGAAACTAAAAAAGAGCTCAAGGACAGCAATTTAAGTTTTAACTCTCATGTTAATCATTACTAATAAAGCCTTAAAATTACTGGGCTTTATTAAAAGAACCTTGCAAGATTTTAATAACATTGCTTGCTTTAGAACATTATTTAGTTATATATATATATATATATATATATATATATATATATATATATATATATATATATATATATATATATTAGGTCAGTCTTGAAATATGCTTGCCAAGTATGGTCTCCTTACTATGGGCAGTATATTCAACAGATTGAAAGAGTGCAAAAGAGATTCATTAGATTTGTGGGTTTCAAAATGGGGATACCAAGGGAAAACATCATATATGAAGAAATACTTAAGTCTATTAATTTGATACCTCTTAGGGAAAGGAGAACATATATTGATACGCGCACTTTTTATAAAATTTTGCATGGGTTAATAGATTATCCTGAATTACTAGCTATGGTTCCACAAAGAGTTTTGAGAGAATTCAATCTGTTTAGTGTTCTTTATCACAGAACAAACTATGGATTATCGTCACCTCTCACTCGCTTTTCAATTACGACGAATAAATTCGAAAATGATATCGATTTCTTCAATGATACATTAAGTTCATTGAGCTCAAAGATGAAGAATGCACTGTGATATGTGTATCTAATCATTTTATTTATAGACGGTAACTTGTTTTGGTATATGTATTTTATATTTGCCCACCCATTGTATACCTCTTTGTTTTAACTTTTATGTTTGTAGAATTTTATTATACATTATTTTATCTTTATTGTACATCTTTAAGTTCTTATACTTTTGTATTTGCCTAATTATCTTTTTATTTATTCAATGTTTCATTGTATGTTTCTGTTCATGCCAGAGCTACTAGGGATTTTTTATATTATAATTATGCGTTGATGTTTTTCCTTTGTAAATGGCTGGTCCGTCAATAAACATTTATTTACTTATTTATAAAAATTTGTTTTATTGGCAGGATCATTACTGATCAGTTCCTCACTTTGTACTATGATATTGCCAGCAACAGTGGTGTGAAATGCCCAACACCTCGGTTGCAAATTCCATAAAAATTTCCTTACATATACTTTATGAAAATATCTTCCATTAAACAAATCTGTAATTTATAAAAATGTTAAAAAATTCTGAACAATCTTCTTTGCATGGGGTGTTTCATTGCAACGGCGACGCCAGCCCGATATTGCAGCATTGTTTCAATTTTGTACGCGATATTAACAAGTATAAAAAGATAATAATCGAAGATAAATTCAAAAAAATTATCAATAATATTACATTAATTTTGCAGTATAAAACCTAAAATATTTTTACCTTTTGATTACTTTTGCAGCCACCAGACGCTGTTCAGAATCAAGATAGGCGCTAGGTTCGTCGATCAAGTAAACGTCAGCTGGTCTTCCTAAACAAAGAGTCATTGCAACCCTCTGCAATTCTCCTCCAGACAAGTTTTGAACCTCTTGATCGATAATATCGTCGATTTTCAGAGGCTTCATCACATCGGCAATAAACTGAAACAAGAAATGATTCACGTTTAAGAAAGTCAGTTTTACTCATACAGTTTTCTGTTATATATTAACTGTAACTTTTTAATTTCATAATTCCACTGGATCTTACCTGCGGATGGATATAAGCGTCCCTAATTTTTTCATGTAATAGTTGCCTAACTAAGCCTTGCGATTTGGGACTAATTTTTTGTGGTTTGTAACTTATGTGAAGTTGTGGCAGAGTACCTAAAATATAAAAATATTTACATGAAACATAACAAATCTTTAAAAGCGTTTTTCTCGAAACCATGATTCTAAAATCCGCCAGCAGTGAAACTCGATTAATTTTAAACCGATTTATGTAAAATTTTAAGTGTAACTTGTCAACAATCTTTTCTAGCAAAGTACACATGGTTTTTCCCTTGATAAAAAAATTTTTAGTCAAAAGAATGATTTTTTTCTTTAAATACACACTTTTTGGTGTTCACGTGTACTTCACTATGTAGTTAATAAAAAAAATGTTGTTTTGGCTTTGGTACAGATACACCTTGTCGGGCATGATTTTTACTTGGTGGCTTGGGAAGACCGCGTAACCGTGATTCGGAACCCACGTTAAACTGTAGATCCAGTCGCCAAATGATCTCTGTTATCGACGCTCCTTAAATCCAAAACAAACAAACTTCTGCTATCAACTGTAGAGGTCCTAACCAAAAAGCAGGCAGAGATGAATGCACTTTACGTCGCCATTTTATATTTAAATTCAGATTAAAATATTTTTTTGTACACCTAATCTATATAAACACCTAAAGTAATTTATGAAAACAATAAATTGTTATTGAAAAAATTTACCTGAGCCCGCATCAGGTTCCAAATTTCCTGCCAACATCCTAATGAAAGTAGTTTTTCCAGTACCGTTTTCTCCAAGAAGTACTAAAATTTCGGAGTCCGAGAATTGACCTTTCATTACGTGAAGTTTAAAGTTACCCATAGTTTTAGACATGGAAGGGTACTCGTAATGATTCATCCTCTTAATTTCTTCTTCAGTCGCAGATTCTGCTACTTTGAACACTAATGATTCATCTCGGAAACGGAGATTCTCCGTCGGTACAAAACCGTCCAAAAATATGTTAATACCTTAAAATATACTTTGGAATGAATAACGCTTTAGAATATTTATCAAAAAGACTTTATTTATATTTTAAAATTTTTTTTTGTATAAAATATATTCACACTTTAAAAAATCTTTTTTTTTAATAAAGAGTAAAAACAATATAAAACAACAAAGTTTCTCACCTTCGCGAACAGAGAAAGGCATTGTAACCACACCGTAGGCACCAGGAACACCATATAAACAGCAAATAAAATCAGATAAATAATCTAAAACGCTTAAATCATGCTCTACCACAATGATAAACCTGAAAATAAAGACTTGTTATTTGTTTTTTTCGCAATTACAGTTAAAAGTTTTAATAATTTTGTAGATAAAGATGTTTGATAAATCAAATTATTAAAAAACTTTTACTTCAATGAGATACAGGTTTAAATATATAAATACTAATGTGTAAAGTTCCATATATTTCTTACAATTAAAGAATACCGTTTACTATGATCATACTTACTTATCAGGATGCAACAAAGATCTTATAGTCTGGGCAGCATTTAGACGCTGTTTAACATCTAAGTAGGAAGATGGTTCATCGAACATAAAAATGTCCCCATTCTGAATGCATACCATAGCAATGGCAAAACGTTGCAACTCTCCTCCAGAAAGAGCACTAATTTCACGCTCCTTAATATGCAAAAGATCTGTGAAATATTAAAATAAACTGTAAAATTTGTATGATTGTTGTTGGGATTGGCTTTTCTTGATATATATATATATATATATATATATATATATATATATATATATAAACATAATTTTTAATTTTGCTTAGTTTTTTTTAATTATTGATCATTGTGACTCCTTTGGTATTTGAGTATTAAAAATTATTACGAAGTTTATAATAAATGTCAACAAAAAAAAAATTAAAAAGGAATTTTTATTATTAACTATCAAAAATAATATAATCTAGATAAGCAGAAATTCTTAAAATAAGACTAAGTTACTCTATTTTGGTGAATATACCAGTTAACATCTTTTACTCTTTTAAATAATGCAATTAGAAAGATATAGCGCAGTGTTAGGCAAGTTTTGATCGACTAAGGCTGAACGCCCATCTAACAAAGACAAGACACGGACGCGACAAATATGCGACACAGAAATGAAATATACTGATCGTAACGCGTCGCACTAGAATGCGTGACCTAATTTAAAAGGCATGCAAATAACTGAACAAACTTGTTTTAAGTCTTTGTCTCATCTGTGTCTGATAGGTGGGCGCTCACTCAAAGATCCACTTTTTTATAAAAATGAACCGATTCTTGCTGTATCGATGCAGAACCGATATAACAAATCAAAATTAATTTGAAAAGTTTCCAGTCTCAATATAAATCTGTTTAAACGGTTTCCTAACGGGACGACGATAGTCTTCTACTGTCTTTAGACCAGTTAAGGAAAGATTTACTTCAATTTTGGGAACCCCAAAGCATTTATATGTAAAACCTCTTTGTGAATCTCCTAAATATATCTTGGTGGAATTTTTCGGTAAATCCCTGACATGAACGTATAAAAAAAGAAAGAACTTTCTTTTTACGATTTAGAATATGAGAATTAATTAAAAGATGTTTTAAAAAATCGTTGCGTCATCCACGATCTCAAAAAAAAAAACTGTTGGCTACATTGGGATAATATACCATTCTGAAAATTATTGAAATATATCGAATTTTTACAAGACATCTACCAAATTTGTTAGATCCAAAGGTGGCAAGCATGATTTAGAGTATAATCAGTGGATTCAATGGTGAATAAAAAAAAACTGTGCTTATCAACTCTTATAAATAAAAATATTAAGTGATGCAGGGATCACACAAACAAGGTCTAGGAATGACAATGAGTTAAATCTTATAATTGAAAGAAAATGATTTTTGCAGTTTGCTTATACTTTGGTTGTATTATTGCACTTATCTATTTCAACTCTATTGTCAAGCTAGACCAAATTAGTGAATGAGAGAAAAAGATATTTCATTTTATATATCAAAGTTTTTAGAACACTTAACAAATCCTTAATAAAGGTAAAGAAGGGCAACTAATAAAGTATCACAAAGACAAGGTAATCAATTTCTAACCTATCAGTGCAAGACATATTTCACATCGGAAATCAAGGGAAGGCAGAAAAATCCTATTTGGTACAAAATTAAATTCTACACAAACACAAAATAACAGGCCATTCTTGTAGATTTGATGGAAATACAGTAAGATTTTATTAACCATTTTCAATTTAATTCATTAACTTTTTTAAATTTTTTATGTCAATTTAATTCTTGACCTCATATTGAATTCATTCCCTTATTCATTTTTTTAAAGTTTATTTATGTTTTAATATACAGCTTTTCTAAATTTATGCAACAATGCATTGATTTGTTTTTCCTGGGTCTTTAAAATTTTAATTTTAAATTACCCTTTGTTTCATTTCGTAATTTATAGAGGGTATTATAAATTTTCCCTTTATAAAATTCCTATTATTATCTACTGTCTCGAAATCTTAAAATGATAAACTAGAATTAGGACATTGCATCGTCAAGAGACATTTTTAATTTTTGGGAAATCAAGATCTGTTGGCATCTTTTAAGCTATTGGTAAATCACCACCAGTTTTGTGCATTTAGTGTAATATATCCATGCAGCCTACCCTATGTCACCTATACTTATAATTTTCTGTAATGCATGTAGAAAGAAACTAACCTAACATTTCACAAATATCATTTTGATTCCTCAACTCATCTTTTTTATCCAGCAATTGACCTACAGTGCCTTTAACAGCTTTTGGAATTTGGTCCACATATTGAGGCTTAATCAAAGCCTTAAGGTCATCCTCTAAAATCTTCGTAAAATAGTTTTGCAATTCACTTCCCCTAAAGTGACTTAGGATTTCTGTCCAATCAGGTGGGTCCTGACAATAAAAATAAATTTTAACAACAAATCTATTTTTTTCATTATAAGAATTCTTACCATATATTTACCTAAATTTGGTTTCTGTTTACCAGCTAATATCTTAAGAGCAGTGGACTTTCCAATACCATTGGTACCTACAAGTCCCAAAACTTCACCAGGGCGTGGTATAGGCAAACGATGCAACTTGAAAGAGTTCTTGCCATATCGATGAGTGGTTTCACGTTGCAAGTTGCTTGGTAAATTAATAATGTTAATAGCTTCAAAGGGGCATTTCTAAAATACACAATAGAAAATATTGCCAAGAGTTTTTGTTGGATAATTTTAATAAAGATATGGTGTAAATAAAACAAGCTCATATTGATCCATCAAAACATTATGAAAGGTAATTCTGTACACTCCAATTATTTAAGTTAAAAAATTCTAAATCTTTTTCAGGTTTTTAATTGAGCATTATAATATATTTTAATTATATATTCTGTAACCCCTGATTATCTACCTGTTCAAAATAAAAAAAATCTGAAAAATTATCAGTTAAATTACTAATTTTTTGAAAAAAACATGTTTGTAAGACACCTTTAAAATGTAAAATACTTTTTGTAATTTCATACTGAATCTATTTATAACTAATATTAATAATTATCTGAAATTTTTTTTGCCTGTTCAACAATATTACCCAAGAATTATGCAATATTACCCAATTTTATATATTTCTGGTTTTTAAAACGCAATAAGTCTATTTATTAGTATAGGTTGTAGATTAAATTACACTCACAGTGGAAAACATGAATTCGTAAAAAAAAACTACCCCAAAAGTTAAACAATAAATACCTTAACACAAATACCGCAACCGATACACAACTCTTCAGAAATAGCAGCAATTTTACTGTTAGGTGTAACTTCGATACATAGCTTACCCATACGAACTACAGGACAAGATTTCTTGCATTCTTGCCTGCACCTTTTGGGTTTGCATTTGTCGGCATTGACAATAGCGATACGAGTGAGCTTATCAGTCTCCTCAATTTCTCCTCTTCGTCTGGACATTTTTCCTTAAAATTAAAAACAATATGTTAACTTTCTAATATAACCTAAAAAAAAGAACACGTATGAAAATTTTAGTATTTGTAAAAATGTGACGGCTAATGAACTTCACTAGAACACAAACCGATCTTATAAAATAAATTAACTTAAACTAAAATTACTATGTACCTAAGTTTTATAAAAAATAAACAGAGGAAAATCTTTATGCACGGTCTTAACGACCGGCCATGAGGAAAAGGTTGTCAAAGCTACAACTTGAAGTTAGTAAGAGTAAATGCCAAAATTATTTGTGGTTTCAATTGGGTAATCAGCCCCTAAGAGGACGCCTACCCGGTGTTTTTAAAGCTAGCCCAACTTTTCCACGCCATACACGTTTGAAACCGAGAGATAGATACTTGTACTGTCTCTCTTTCTCTTTCTGCCGTATAACGCGCGAATAGAAATATAGGTAACTTATGGACAACACTCTGTTTCTTTCTAAAGTGACAGCCAACGCTCTTTTATGAGACACGCAGTCTAATATATTTATCTTATGTCTATGGTTCTATGACGCATACATAGACGTAGAAGAAATTAAATAAAATACATTTTATTTAATCTAGACTGCGGACCCTTATGGAGAAAGTTGGCTCACGCTTAAAAAGAGATGGGGCGTTTTCGCGCAACGGACCTTTCTTTCTATAGGCGGAGCCAAGAGGCTGCGTGGACGTGATTCCCCTCTAAGAGGGGATAGAATCATTTCCGCAAAAACGATTTGACAGTTGCCAACTGTATTTTTTGGTTGTCAGTGATCGGTAACGAGAAACGTACTAACTGTAAATTTTAGTTCTTTTGCGTTAATTTTCTGTAATAAAACTTGTTACTTAATGTAAAAATACTACAGGAAAAAGACAAATCATGCATTGGACCTCAATGCAAATCGAGGAAAGGCCAAGGAATTAAATTTTTTTCAAGTTGCCGTTACATGATACTTCAGGTAAGTTCACATGTTATTTCATATCTGCAAGAACAGGTTTTCCTAATATTATCTTGAAAAACATGTACATACGAGTATTTTATAAACTATTTTAAAACCCGCCTATCAATAATTTGTATTTGTTTTGGTCTAATTAAAGCTTGTAATTTAAAAGCCTTTTTTTCTTGTATAATAAAGTTAACTACTTATATAGTTATTTTTTATGTACGTTTTTTATAATTAGCATTTATTTTTAACAAAATGTGTGGCTAAAATTAGACTCTTTTTTTTTTAGGTGCAAAATTTGGTTTGCTCCAGGCAAGGTTTACTTGAAAAAGACCCTAGAGATGTTTTTCAAATTTAGTATGCGATTTTGAGAATAAAAACAACGTCATGAGTAATATTCCTACAATATGGTTTGCCAATGCTGTACCTATCATATTCCCAGCTTGTACAATTATCTCTTTTGTCTCAACTGATGGGTCATTTGAGGGAACACCTACCAGATTTTTAACATATACTGGTGAGTTTGTATATAAGTCTTCTATTCATTAAATTTTGATTGCCATGATATCACTATTTTTCTTTTTGCGCAGGTTCTTTTTGTATGTAAAAAAAATTCTTGAAACAAATTACAGTAATTATTTGATATAGTGGAAACACTGAATTTTTCTCTGATCTTTTGCATACCCACATTGGGGTCATAGAACATGAATCTGAAGTTTTTTTTGGCAGTTGCACATAGTTTATCTAAAAAAATATTTTCCCTTTCATATGTTTTTTGAACTATTTAAATTTTTCCCCTCTTATTAAAACACATTTACACATTCTGAACTATAACACAGTTTATATAAAACTACATAACATTCTATTAACATATAGTTGAAAATACTAAAAATACAATTCAATATGCTCCCTAAGAGTATATAAAAAAATGTTAAAAATATTTCTGCTATTATGAAAGTATATTTTTTATCCAAATATAAAATGTATTCACCATATATCTTATTACAGTTAAGGAAAGTCCATATTGGAAACGTTCTGTTGATTCTGATCCACTAACAAGTATAAGGGAACTTTTTCTTTTATTATTAGATGGTAAAGAAAATACAGGCGAGTAAATAATTGTAATAATGCTGCCAAAAAATTATTGCTGAAATATGTTAAGAAATAATTTTCGTGTCAAATTAAAATATAATTTCAGTTGAATTTGTACATACAAAAAATGCCTGTTATATTTCACTCAGCACAAATATTAGACTTGTTCGTACATAAATCATAATTAACAATAATAGTTGGTCGACAGATTGCCAACTGGTGTTAGACAATTTAATTGACAAGGACTGGTTTCTGATTGTTCTGTGATTGTAGAGAATATTTAAATTAATTTTTTTAAATAAATATGTTTATTTTAAAAAGTGATATGTTGCATATTTTAGGTGGAGCTCATACTGATGAAGTGTAAAAGCAAATAGGTTGGATTTTATTGCACAAATACCCCTTTATAATGAAGACTCACTTTCACCCAAAACCTCAAATGAAGTGTTAAAAAAAGATCCACAACAATTATAGGTGACATCATATGACTAAAAAAATGTTTCGCCCTGGCATTAACAACAATGCTGCATTTAAAGCATAACATCATAAATTGCTTTAGTGTATGAATTGGACAGATATTGTATGTTATGTATACATGAGATGGCCATCAAAGCAAACTAATATTATAATTATTATTATTTATTATTACAGCAAAAAAAAAAATTAAATTACATTATACATTTATAATATAAGCAGAGATGAAATTATTGCTCTATATGATTTTGGCAATGAGAAAAAAAAATTGGACCTAAAACGCATTTGATATAATGGTTAGGGAGACAGACCACTGTCAACTTTTTTTTTTGTAAATACACCCCTAAAAGGTAATGAAATCATTTTGATCTTAGAAGAATGTGTAAAAAAATTATATATTATAGGTCTAAATATACACGCCCTGTCAACAGACATGGAATTTTTTCCAGTTGTCTTGAAATACATCCTAAAAATTATGAATTTGAAATTGCTGGTATTAAATAGGTCTATCCATTTGATCCAGTACATTTACAAAAAGCCACAAATAATATGGTTATTCATATATGTTAACTTATAAAATAACGCACATAAGTTGTAGGTCTTATTTTTTTTTTGTTTCACACGAACTTTAAAAATAGTTTTGGTCTTAGGGTATCTTATATACATAAATTCGCAGAACTTTGTTACCTTCATCTATATATATATATATATATATATATATATATATATATATATATATATATATATAGTTTAGGTCTTAGGGTATCTTATATACATAAATTCGCAGAACTTTGTTACCTTCATCTATATATATATATATATATATATATATATATATATATATATATATATATATATATATATATATATACATAAATTTTTAAAGTTAAGAAATGGTTGCGTATTGTATTTCTTTATAAATTTTCTGTAATATACTGTTTCTTTTGAGTTCATATTGTTATTTCATTAGTATATTAGTTCCAGTACTTGGACAGT
Organism: Diaprepes abbreviatus; assembly: GCA_034092305.1. Classification (NCBI taxonomy): domain Eukaryota; kingdom Metazoa; phylum Arthropoda; class Insecta; order Coleoptera; family Curculionidae; genus Diaprepes; species Diaprepes abbreviatus. The sequence goes on from JASJET010000129.1 coordinate 11,532,430, forward strand.
ACTGCAAAAAAAGGACAGAAATAATAGAACTGAAAGTTAAAAATATTTATAATACTGTAGAAAGGGGTATTCATTTTTTAATCTACAAATTCTATATCCTTAAAGAAATTTTGTTTGAGATTTCTTATCATATAACGGTCTTGATTCACTATGGAATTTTGATCTGGAGTGGGCTGTACAGTAATGTTCTGAATAGACTGAATATGACACAAAAATTTATTTTAAAACAATATATAAGAATAATAGATTGTATTCAGTGAACTGTTATTTTCTGGTGATATTTGCAAAATAAGAACTTTATAGGTAATAATTGTAGCATTTATTCAATAAAACTCTTGCTAGAGTGAAAAATGACATACAGATCACAATAAGTCATAATAACATATTTTCTTCCCACAAAAAAGAAAAAATAATTTTTGAATTATTAATAAGAAAACTTCTTGACAACTACAACTGTTTTAACATTATATCAAAAAAACTAAAATTAAGTCTTCTAGATTCTGTCTGTTCCCCTCAGAGAAGCTACTATTTTAATTTCAACTGCACCTCCTGGCAACAAAATCCTATAATAAAAATGAAAATTAGTTTCATACATTTGATAAAAGATCTTTTTCAATATAAACTTGAATCATAAGTTTAAGAGCTAATTGTTAAAATTGAGGTCAAAATATGTTTTTTAAACCAAACATCATTTTAGATGAATATAATTTACTAGTATTTTTAAAACAGAGTGTTACATTTTATTGTTCTATTTGAAAAACCACTATTACATATTTCCTTGTATGATATTTAACCTGGATATTTATTTATATAAGATTTATACAGGTTGTTATCTTTTTAAAAAAATGTTACAGATCATGGAATTAGTAATGAAAACTTTTATTCTGAGCTTTATACTTGGTTACGTATGATAGGATCAAGGGAAACTGTTTAATCAATTAACTATATCTCAAAAGGAACTTCTTGAAGCTTTTAACAGCATGAAAAATAAGAAAACACTAGTTCCAGATGGAATATTAAGATTATTTTTAAAGGGATGCAGAGACTCTGCAATTCTGAAGAGCGACTATATATAATAGGGTCAATGATATGTCTGTATCAACCTGTGATGGTATTTGAAATAAATAATAAACATATTATTACCTTTCTTTATCAGCATCATCTTTAGGGGAACCAATATCTTGTTTTGGTATAGATATTTCCGAATATGTATAATCCATGCTGACAGGCCTTCAATAAAAAAATCTATTAATTTGTTAAAAACAGTAACATCAACATTTAGAGTGTTTTTTTTCTACGGGCAAGACAAATATGATTATTGGAAGAAAATTAATATTATTTAGTAACTATACAAAAAATACTGAAAATGCGTAGAAGTTAAATTTTATTAAATTTCTAATTTCAGGAATATTATTTATTATAACCTTATTTTTAAAAGGTAAACCAATAAATTCTTACTCTTTGGTGGCAAAATAATCTCTCGAGGTACAAGGATTATGTGTAGGTCTGAAAATATATTTATTTTACAAATTGAACCATCAGGTGATGACAAAATCATCTCTCGAAATACCAGGAATTTTTGCAGGTCTGAAAATATATACATTTTATAAATTGTACCATCAGGAAAAAAGTTTGATAAAATATCAAGTAGTGCAAGGTGTTATTTTTTTTTAAATGTTAGTACATTTTTTAGTTTTAAATAAGTTAGAAAAAACAAATAAATGGTTAAAAGCAAATATATTTAAAGTGATATACCGAAGACACATTTTTTCATGCTATTAGATCAACAAATTATTGCAACTTGACTTAAGCCTGTGAGTTTTACTTATGCTCTTCTGACATAAATGTCTATACACAGTAGCTAGGAAGTGCTCTTTAGTTATTTATTTGGATAGTATTCAGTAATCTACATGATATAATTTCTTGAACTCGAAAAGTGCTACCTTAAAGTTTCAATTTTACAAAACCACGCTCTTGAAATAGATACTAACTTGAGATAGAAAGAAACATATATAAATACTTATAAGTTGCTTTTGTATATAACAATTAAAAGAAGAAAATCAAAACTTACAGTTCAGCTTGAACTCCTCTTTGTAATAACAAAGATTTTCTTTGTTTTACGTTGAGCCCAAGGTTAAGGCTAGAAATAGCTCTACATTTTAATGACATCCTTCCTCTTAGTGTTACAGTGTATCAGTTTTAATCCAAAGGGCATGACATATGCAATTAAAATGAAAAGATTTCTTTGCCTCAGGATATGACCAGCAAGTGTTTATTCAGACACGATATCTATTCTTTGTTAACCTATAAGAGACAAGAAAATAATCAGCTCAAGAAGTTTTTAGTTAATTACATTCAAAATATCACAAAAATGAGAAAGGCCTGCAATGTTGAAATTATTTCTGACTTTTTACGATTGTTGCCCAAAATGTATAACTGGATTTTGTTTTATAATATAGAGAAACTTTATAAATTATGCAATCCTTTTTTTTTAAAAAAAAACTAAAATATTACACACTTGATTACTTGATAGTATAATGTTATTTTGTCTTTAATTTATTTAAATTAAAGGAAGAGCTACTATAAATCTAGACATGTGAAAAAAAATTAGATTACTAAAATAGTATGAGAGACAATTAAGATAATGCAATAGAGAATTATGAAAAAAAAATTTTAAAGGTAAAAATGATAATTACAACACCAGGCAACTTATATAATTTTATTGTGAAATACCTGGGCTAAATTCTTTACTGATAAGTCATTACATCTACGACAAATAAAAAATAAAGACTAATTATGAAGTACATAGGTAATAGCATGCAAAAACTAGAATATGTATCACCTAATAGTTTTTGTCAGCTCGGTTCTATTAACATGACTGTTAATAATGCTTATTGAGCATTTTAACCCTCACAACCACTATTAAAATCATCCAGTCAGAACTAGACTAACATTTAAATGTTCTATATTAAAATAACTTATTGTATGTAAAAATTTATATTTTAATTGGAAACTTAAAACTGTCAACTCTTCTTTCCAACAATAGATTAACTTTTGAATCATTTAATAAGCAACTACTTAAAATTATTACTGCAGTCTTTATAAGTTCTGTTATGATAAAAATACTGCTGAAATATTTTTACAGCAAAACTTTTTTCTAAAATATACGCCACAAAATATGAACGCCTGTTTAAAAAACTTCAAAACAAATATGTTTACCATGAATACTTCAAAAATAAAATTAAATAATAAGTACTTACCTAAACGTAAGTAAAGTATCCCATTAATATCCAACAGGTTTTTCACAATGTTAAACACAAACAAATAATAAATTACTCAATAAACTTATTTCAAACTAAAACGAACCACGGCGGCACAATTTTGACAATCCATAATACAGCTGTTTTGTCGCCGTCAATTTATTTCAACCAGATTCAAGGAATTTTAAAATGGTGCATTTTGGCGATGAAGTAATGACGTCACATTGAAATTGTTTGCACATATTTTGAAACAATTATAGACATGCTTTCAAATAAGTGAGCATGCGCACTTCGTCATTCTAGTATTCGCGCGTTCGGAAATAGTAACGTCATTTCAAAAGTTTTTCAAAAAAGATCTACCACATGTTTTAAACCAGGTTTCCCACGAGAAAATACCTCGTGATTCAACAAATAGGCAGAATGCTTCTAATTGGTCCATTTAATTTCACTTTTTGGTAGGGATTCATCATGGCGCTCAGGCGAGAGGGGAATCGTACTTAGCTCCGCCCATAGAAAGAAAATTCCGTTGCGCGAAAACGCTCCATCTCTTTTTAAGCGTGAGCCAACTTTTTTGTACAGGATCCGCAGTCTAGATTAAATAAAATGTAATTTTATTTAATTTCTTCTACGTCTATGGACGCATAAAGCCATACTGAAGAAAAAAGAACAACGGGACCTAACCCTACAATCATCTTCGTCTCTTTCCCTTCCCGTTGATAAAAGTTTGGTTAGATTTGAAGAAAAATTTAGGAAAAACATTAAAGTAAATAAGATTGCTTAATGGTTTTATTGAATAAAACACTTTGATTTTATTATTGTGTATTGTAACACCATTTAACATGCCTAAGGAACAATATAGAGAGGCCGATGTGGCCAGACAGATGTAAGTCTAAAATCATATTTATTTGTCCCTTATTTTTCTAAGCATAGATAACGTTCTAAACAGGAAATTATTTTAAATATCTTGTTTGAATAACTGTACTTTTACCATGCCAGGTCATATTATCAAATATATGGTTTTTCTAAAAACATTTAAAAATAAAATTATTAGTTTCTTTATCGCCAAAGTTCCAGCAACTTTAATCATTGATTTTTGTAGATAAATTGGGGCATACAATACATCCCAGGTTCTTAGCTTAATCATCTTTGTTTGTACCCTAATAATTGGTTTCTTTAAAAGTGGTTATAATTTTTAAAAGCTTGGCATTGTATTGTATATATTTAAACATTGATATAGCTACATGGCCAGTATAACAAGCGGACAAAATCAATAAACAGTTGTGAAAAAATCGAGCCTTAATATATTTAAGTCAAATGACAATTACCTCTACTTTGCCCTTAATTTAAATACTCTCAATAAGTAGTTATTTTCAGAATGGTAGAAGTACCAACATTTTTGATTTAACTAATATGTGGCTCAGATTTATACAATATGTATTTATGTTCATAAGCATGACTCATAAAAAGCCAGATAATAAAAAACTGGTTTTTAGAGTTTTGTTACTAGCTAGAAACTGTAATAGCTTCATCATGTACATCAATGAAAAGTTCAGTGTTTCCACTAAGAAGAAGTCTTTGATATTTCATGTATAATACAAAACACCTAAAATATTACCTACTTTAATAAATTTCAGAGAAGTTATTGTGAAACCAATGAAGTACTTTTCAATATGAATTTATTTTTAGTTCTCACATAAGTTTTGGTGTGGAGAGTGCTGAAAATATGCAGCAACAGTCTCACATTCATGTAGTTGCCAAAAATCTTTATAACCAAGATACGGGTAGAACCCCCGTACCATTTGGAGTACTAGATAAGAGATTGGTAAGTTAATTCATATATATTTACTTTTCTTCATTTAATCCTTTAAAAGTATTAATCAGTATAAAAAAATTATCAAGGAATCATGTCCCATCAAAAAAAATAGCTTAATTAAAGTTATTGTTAGATATGATACCCAATTATTTACCAAAACTAAGTTAATTTTGTTTTAAATATTTCTGACCACCATAATTGAGGTCATAGTAAACCACAGATCTAGCAACAATTTTATTTAAAACACTTGAAGCTAAAACTATATCTAAATATATGAACAAAATGGGTGAGAGAGGTGAGATAGTGGGTGAAACTAAAGAAAATAAACTTCCCTAAATGTAAATACTTCCCCCACCTGAATCTCTCTCCCTCAATCTATTATTTCTAATTGACGATATGATGTAGAAAATGAAATATTTATTAAGTTTTCACATTCTTTAATAAGATATAATATATTAGCATCCCCATAACAGTATATTTCGTCAATGCCATAACTAATGAATATAAACAGCAAGCATTGACTAAGTGTTTACATAGTCTTTGCAGCAAGTAAGGAAAGCCAAAAAAAATACATTGGTTCCCACTTCAATTTCTAATTTTTGGTGAGATATATTATTGACAGATCTTTATGGTAAACCTTTCTTAAAACCTGGCTAGATTTTAAAATGTATTTTGTATTTCTTTACATATATTGATTAATAATTGGGTCTTTCTATTGTAAGATTACTTTTAAATCTTGTGGAATAATGCTTATCCTTTAAATAATAAAATATAATAATAAAACTAGTTATACCATTACCAAATATAAAGATTATACAAAATTAAAATTCAAAAGTTTAACCAAAAATTAAAAACATGCTTATCATAGTTACCCAGTTGTTCTGAGTGTAAAAATGTTCTCTGAATTCATAGAACTTCCTCAAGATATTACTTAATTGTAATAATTGTTTGTCAGTTAAATATGTTATCTATATTGTTTTTATCTTTTTAATTTAGGGAACAAACTCCAAGGAATCCCCATGTCAGACTTGTGGTAAAAATATAAATGAATGTGTAGGGCACTTTGGTTATATTGATCTTGAATTGCCCGTATTTCATGTGGGTTACTTTAGAAGCATTATAAGCATACTTCAGACAATTTGCAAAAAGTGTGCTGCTGTGTTACTTGATGAATCTGACAAAAATCAGTATAGATTTAGGCTGTCCAATCCCAATCTGAGTTATATGACTAAAAAATCTATAAGGAAAAAAATTATTGACAAATGTAAAAAGACTACCAAGTGTCCATATTGCAAAGCATCAAATGGTTTTGTTAAGAAGATGACTGCTGCTAAAGGAAGCACCAATAACTCTGTATTAAAAATAGTTCATGAAATTTATCGTGAGAAAGACAAGGAAAAACTTATGGAAAAACTCTCAGATGAGTTTCATTCAGCCATTGAGAATAATCCAGAAATTCAGTCAGCACTAGGGAACAGCGTTTCTCACATCTTAACGCCAATAGATGTTTTAAAATTGTTTTCAAGGATTTCTGAAAGTGATATCCCATTATTGGCAATGGATGGTGATAAGTATGTTAAGTAAAATTATTTAAATGGACCTAAAAAATTACATATTTTTATTACAAATTCTATTTTTATATATTTTTCATAGATGTCAACCAAAGGACTTGATTCTCACAAGGATGCTTGTACCGCCAGTATCAATAAGACCTTCTGTAGTGTCTGATTTAAAAGCTGGGACGTAAGTACTCAAACATTTAATTTAAATAATCATAGGTTTTTTATTTGTTGGTATTTTAACTTTTTAAAAATAATTTTTTGTTTAGTTATTGGTAGTATTGCTATATAGTAATAGAACAAAAGTAAATAGAAAAATTGAACATTGGAAATCATTTTTTTATATATTAATATCAGGCTTAATGTTTAGGTCAATTATAACCTATGTTTTTTTCTCTAGGAATGAAGATGATTTGACTATGAAACAGTCAGAAATTATATTTATCAATGATGTAATTAAAAAACATAAGTTATCTGGTGCCTCTGTGAACATGTATCAAGAGGGATGGGACTTTTTGCAGCTGCAAACTGCTTTGTACATTAATAGTGAGCTTTCAGGTGTTCCTTTAAATATGATGGTATGATTTTTTTTTTAACTTATCATTAATTTTATTAGCAAGCCCTGTGTTAAAATGAGAAATAAAGTTTCATATGTTTTAAGTCTTATAAAAGTTGCATCAGGCATAAAACTTTTTTTACAATGTACTTGCAAGTATTTTACTTCTGCATACTGTACTTTTACCAGTTTTATCCCATTTTAGCCTAAGAAACCAGGCAGAGGTCTTGTTCAACGGCTAAAAGGAAAACAAGGTCGATTCAGAGGTAATCTCTCAGGTAAAAGAGTTGATTTCTCTTCAAGAACTGTCATATCTCCTGATCCTAACTTAGAAATAGATCAAGTAGGTGTCCCCATGCAAATTGCCAAAACTCTTACTTTTCCTGAAAAAGTAATTCAAGCAAACATAAACCTCATGAGACAACTTATTATTAACGGACCTGATAAATGGCCTGGCGCTAACTATGTGCAGCAAAAAGGGTCTGCTTTTAAAAAGTTTTTGAAGTACGGGAATAGAGAGAAGCTCGCACAAGAATTAAAGGTAAGAATTTGTATAATTAAATTATACGACATAGATATATCAGGGAAAAAAAAAGTAAGTTATAGATACAAAAGTTGTATGTAGTCATTTATTAATTTGTTTCACACTTACCAAAATTATTAGGAACACAATTAGATAGGATCTTATCCATTGGAAATAGTATTCTTACCATTACTTTTTTTTATTTAGCTTGGTGACATGGTGGAGAGACACTTACACAACGACGATATAGTTCTTTTTAATCGTCAACCAAGTTTGCATAAATTGTCAATTATGGCACATCGAGCTAAGATTCATAATCACAGAACTTTTCGATTCAATGAATGTGTGTGTAATCCATATAATGCTGATTTTGATGGTGATGAAATGAATTTGCATTTGCCCCAAACTGAAGAGGCTAAAGCTGAAGCTTTAATTTTGATGGGAGTAAGTAAAAACTACTGAATCCAAATAACTAGGTTAGGTTTGCAATTAGAAGTTGTGGTATTTTGATGTTTAGGTTGGGCACCAAAGTCTGGAATGGATATCCGTACACGCAAAAGTCATTTCAAGCCAGATTATTTCATTTTAACCAGATGCGTCAAAGGCATTTTCTCTAAAACCAAATTTTGTGACCTTGCTTGCCTCATGACCCGCTGTTACACTGGGAGAAGTTGAAAATTAGAAAGAATATACCCCAAAAACAAATTTCTAAGTGAATTCGTATTGGTTTGAACATGACTTTATTATTTACGTTTCGCCGAGTCGTTTTCTATTTATATTTTATGTATTGTGTGTAAAATTATATATATAATATTCTTACTTAAAAATGAAACAAAGAATTTCTTGTTTGCCGTGACTGCACTTTGAAAATTGGAAAAAAAGGTTTTTTCAAATACTTTAAAGCAGAGACTAGGTATAGTCTCTGTTTAAGGTAAACTTATGAATATTGTTAAAAATAACGAAAATAAGAATATAGTGTGAAATTAACAAAATTTAACAAATATTTAATCTATGTTTAACTCTAACCTATTTATTATCTAAGTACATAACAGGCAACTGCTCAAATAGTACAATTAACAAGAAATACATCTATAAACAATTTAACTTGTATGCCACAGGTCCGCAGTTGTATCGGTCTGGATCAAGGGTCTCCAAACTACGGATCGCGGGCCAACACGGCCCGCAAGCATCACACAAAATAATAATCAGATATTCTTATTTAATGACGAATTAAGAAACACACAAACTAACATACATAATTAAACTAACCTTTCCAATGATAATTGTGTTCGGTTGTGGATCAATTTTACCAGTGAAAATTATCAGCAGCGATTTCAAATGTTTATCAGAATCTGTAAACATTATTGTATATTTCATTTTTGGAAAATTTTCAGATAGATAAGTAGTGCCGAAAACGAGAAAAGCTACAAAGAAATTTATGCAAATAAACAAACTGTGTGAGTCGAAGACTTTTGTAAAATCCCACCAATAACGCCTTTAAATATTTTCCTTTAAAAATATCGCTACACTGTAAATCAATCATTTTCATTTGAAGTTCAGGGGCAAGAGTTTTTATTCAGCGTTAAAAAGATTAAAAAAAAAACTTGATATTATTAGTACTTGCATCAAAATCTTAAAAACGATACTCAAAATTAATTTTTTAAGTACCCAAATCTTCAGTTGCGAAATCTACCGAAAATGGAGTATGAGCTTGCTGATTGATTGTTTGATATATATGCGTGAAACATTTTTTGTTCTATTGAGATTGAAACAAAACAATTTTTTGTCGCACGAATTTAATATGAGTGTATAAATCACGCGGAAATCGGTTGTTTTGTAACTCTGCTAGAGGACGAGTCTTTTCATTCAAGAAAATTTAAATTATTGCTCAGAACTCAACTAGCGAACTGCAGTATAATACGGTACGTAAAGCTTCTGACATGTCCAAGCATTTTCCACACAAAGACTGTAATAAATTAATGATACAACCTTTGATATGAGAGCAGCAACACCTTTATTTTTCCACGTATCACCATCAGTAGTGATATACTTCAAGTTTTTTCATTAAAGATTATTTTTCTGATCATTTTCAAGTCCTTTAAAGATTTCTTCTCGAGTAGTCTTGCCGTGAATGCTATGAACGTCATTTCATAATTTTTATCTCTCCCTCGAATAGAAAGTAACAGCTAAGCAGTATCTAAAAACTCTGTTGACTCGTCCAGATCCAAAGAGAAACACTAACTGTCGATTTTTGTCAAACATTTGAGTTGTTATAATTTCTGCAAGCCACAGTGTTTGTTGACAAACTAAGTGTTTTTAAATAAATTAGTTTTTCTGTTGTTGCAATGATGAAATTTTTAATTAATTTGCCAACAGTATATGGTGTCCCATGTTTCACTGTATGAAATATGATGAGCTTGTTAGGTCTGGGTCCTTGGGACTTAGTGGAAAAGTTAGTGTGGCCCTTGAGCTAAAAAGTTTGGATAACCTGGTCTAGATAATTGACAATTGTTACACATACATATTAGTAAAGAATTCTTAATGTATTCACTGTTTCGCAAAATATATTCTGAAATCAGTAAGAAATACGTTACGTTTTACAAAAAAAAGGAAGTATCAACGCATATCTAGACTTTTATTTTTATTGTTGTTGTATATATATATATATATATATATATATATATATATATATATATATATATATATATATATATATATATGTATGTATGTATGTATATTTATAATATTATTTTTTGATTCTATAAATTTTTCACAGCGGGTTGCGAGGCGAAAAAATTGGACCTTTCAACATTAAAGGCACTGTCAAAGCTATAAGATGAAATAATCTGAGGCAAGGCAAACCTCAACCTGGATGAACTGATACCCGTGGTTCTAGTACTTTTGTATTGTCACACATGTAAAAGTTGCTCTCTGTATAATCTGAAAAAATTAGAACATCTGAATACATAATTTGATTTATTAAAGATAGTTTGAAAATATTCTGAAATATTTGCAAAATTATATGCATTGGACTCCAGTTACTTCCTTTCTAAAACAAAAGAAGTTAATATTAAAAAATATACCTTTTCTTTTTACATTTGTAAGCAGAAGGGTTTAATTATTTATTTTCAAATTTTTTTACCAAAATTAATCTGGTCATTTCGGCAGGTAGTTTTACTTGTTAATAATGGTTTGTAACACCCTTTTTAAAATATGGCAAAAATTATGTACAAAAAAGCTCTGATTGTTCTTATTTGTATTTTTGTTTTCGCTCAGCTATTCACGAAGGAGTTGTCGTATTTAAAAAATGATGTTATAGGCTTAAAAAACTAAATGGTAGGTTAAAAAAAAACTCTGCACTATTTTTAGAACAAATATAATTTGGTTACGCCAAGAAATGGAGAACTACTTATTGCTGCAACTCAAGATTTCTTAACAGGAGCATATTTATTAACCAAAAAGGATACTTTCTTAGACTTTACACATGCTTCTCAGCTGGCTGCAACCTTACTTGCAGGAGACGATACTCACATGCATATTGATTTACCACCACCCTGTATTATAAAGGTAGTATCAAACTTAGTTTTATTTCGTAAAATAAGAGATATAATTTTGTTTCTACTTAAATCAAATTTACAAATATATTTCAAATTCCTAGACATTAAGAAAAGACGCATCATTTCCGGTAATGTTTTGAGATACTTCTGGTAAAACTTCTTTTGAATTTCTTAATCGTTCGTCGCCCTATGTAGTAGTCGTTTCATTTTGATTCATTTGTTGATAAAGTGGCAATTCCGCAATTTTTCCATGATTGTAGGAAATAAAACTCTGCTAGAATGTGAAAATAATACATGTAACTGTTCTTATGGCAATATGGACCAGAGCATTTTCATGTTAACTCTCAATGTCACAAATCATTGTTTGGCCGCCACACGTTTTTTACATCATTTTATAATTAGTGGATTTTGCTTAAAGAAACTCAGTGTCTAATCACCAGATAATAGATTATTGTTTTATTTCGAGATGATAGCAAGAAAGTCATAATTATTCACGTGTTCTTATATTAAACTCAATCAACCCTTGTCGCTTCCTGGGCATCAATTAACATAATCCCACCTTTAGAATTTCTTGCTTAAACAAACGCGATCATGGTTGACAGTTTGTTCCGGCAAAGAAGCCTCAAACTTCTCTGCAAATTTCTGTTACCATCCTCTTAAGCGTTTCAATTATTTCTGATGTGATTGTGATCGCAAATCGGCCCAGACAGACCACATCTGATATTGATCTTGTCCCTTCAGTTCAGAAAATCAATTAAATACCCTTACCTATTTTTTAGATTCCATTAAATAATGTTGAGAAACTATCGGGAAAACGGAATGGTTTAATCACAAGAAAATATCAAAAGATTTCCCATGAAAATCACAATTTAAACTTTTACAAATTTTATCTAACCATAATTATTTTTAGCCAAGAAAACTTTGGTCTGGCAAGCAAATCATGTCTCTAATATTTAGACCAAATAAAAAATGTGGTGTGTTGGCCAATTTGGAAGGGAAAGGCAAAGCATACACCAAAAATCTGGAAATGTGTGTCAAAGATTCATACGTTATTATCAGAAACTCCCAACTCATAGCAGGAACTTTAGATAAAGGACATTTAGGAAGCGGTGGTAAAGGTGGAAATATATTTTATGTTATCCTGCGGGATTTTGGACAAGAATATGCTATCAAATCTATGTGGAGATTAGGTAAAGAAAATATGATTCTAGGATAGTCAGATGACCCTCTGAGTGAATGAGTAACGTTTAAAAAAGAAACCTCATCTTATTCTGGTAACACTTAAATATTAGAATAATGTAGATGTAGATTGTATGACCAGCAGACTAGGATTGAGAGACCCTTACACTACTGCCTTTAGACTTCTTGTGTTGTCTGCTATGTCGGTTCTTGGTGAACAGGTTAGTTGCCTTGATCAGGTTTAGCATCCTGCTCACTAATTTATCCTCTGGGTATAAGCCTTCCGGATGAATTGGTCCTTGAAGGTGATGTGTGAAGCCGTCTCGTCCTCTTCATCACATAGTCCACATAGTAGTTTTTCATTGAAGATACCGATTGTATATAAATGTTTTGTCTGCAATAGCTTGCTGTACCTGTGGCCTGCAATATGGTTTCAGTGGGTTTGGTGTTGTTCACCAGGACAGCCACCCCACGAATAGCAGCCTTTATAATTCCAAATACTGGCTCTGGTCCAACAAATGGAGTGGCAGATCCCTGTCTTGCAAGTTGCTCCGCTTTTACATTGCCCGAGACGCCCTTGCGTCCTGGGACCCATGGGAAAGTGATCCTGTTGTGTTTCGCCAAAGCCTTTGAACACAGTCCCAGGCCGCTAGAGCCGTCAGCGCTGCCCGACTGTCAGAAAATATGAGGACGGTCCTGCCTCTGTAACCACTTCTTAAATTCTCCCGAAGATAGACATCTATAGGGTAAATTTCTACCTGAAATACTGTGATGTACTGCCCTAGTGCTACACTTATGTTTAGTCTAGGTATATCCCCGTGTATTCCGCTTCTATACCATTGTCAGTTTTAGATCCGTCCGTGTACCAGACGAGGTTTCCTGTCTGACTCACTGTTCGGTCATACCCCGCCTTCCCGTCAAGCTGAATGGTGTAAGGTCTGTCAAAGTTGCAAGTTCTATGCATGGTGTCACTGCTCATTTCTAGTAATGAGTTCGTTACCACGCCTTTGATGCTAGTGTTTCCAAGGGCAGGTCCAGTCCACCAGACGATGTTTCTTTCCAGCCTGTAAGCCCCATGAATTTTAATACTAACAAGCAGTCCGATACTGATATTCACTCAGAATGAAGTCGTCGAAATACCGCATGTCTTTCAAGTTATTATTAGCTAGCAACTCCTGACGGTTAAGAACCGCTCTGGGTTGCCTCTTTCTAACAAACTTGTAGTGTTACACTAAAATTAGGACTTTAAATTTTAGCAAGATTAGCATCAAATTATTTAATGAATTCTGGTTTTTCAATTGGTATTGGCGATGTGACACCTGGAGAAGCTTTAGTAAGGAGGAAAAATATTTTGCTAAGAGACGGGTAATGTATATTTTTGTCCATTATTTATTTATTTATTTCGTTACAAACTCTACAGAATATGTCCAATTATAGAGTAGGGAAAGAACCTATTGCTACTATGACTAAATAATAATCTAGTATTTATATAATTTCTAATAACAGTTTCTTTAAAGATGTTAAAAATATCAAAATCATCCCTAAATTGATTATATAATTTACACATATTAATAACAGGTGAATTGCTATAATAATTAGTACTAGCTTTATCCGTATAAAATGTTAACGAGTTCCTTGTCCTATATTTAGGTACATACAGTCATATTAATGCCAATAAATTTGAATCATCAATATGATTATGTAATAGTTTAAACCAAAAATTATGCATACAACTATTTTGCGACTTTCCAAACTCCCAAGATTATATCTATTCATGATTTCATCTTTTGGTATGTGTAACTGATATACTCCAGTTTCTTTAAGATAGATATATCTTAGGAATCTGTTCTGTATTCTTTCAATCATGTTTTTGTGATTCGCATAATATGGATTCCATATTATGGAAGCATATTCCAATATACTTCGAACATAGGAAATATACAATGTTTTTATACAGTCAACATTTTCAAATAATCTGCAGTTTCTGATAATAAAACCGTACATTTTTGAAGCATTAGATGTAATATCCATCAGATGAGGTCTAAAGGATAATTGAGCATCAAAAGTAACTCCTAAGTCTCGCATCTCATCAACCCGTGCCAATGACATTCCATTCATTTTGTATTTATTCTTTAAAATATGTCTTTTTCTTTTAAAGCTAAGAATAAAACACTTGCTAATATTAAAGTTCAAACCATTTCCAATTGACCATTCATAGAGTTTATTTAGATTTTCTTGCACTATAAGACAATCACTGTTTTGCTGAACTTTTGAATACAGTTTTAAGTCATCAGCAAACAATAATATATTACAGCCATTATTTTTTTTTGCTAAATTGATCATATATAAAAAGAATAACATAGGACCAAGGTTGGAACCCTGAGGGATGCCCGAGAAAGGTGAAAAAAAATTTCACGTATAGCCTCTAACTACCACCCTTTGTTGTCTATTTTTTAGATATGACAGGAAAAATTTAACTAAGTTATCATGAAATCCGAACTCTGTGCAGTTTTTCCATGAAAACAGTATGCGATACTTTGTCAAAAGCTTTAGAAAAGTCCGTATATATTACATCAACTTGGGATTTACTATTTAAACTTTCTGATATATATTGCGTGATGTGACATGAATTAGTAATTGTTGACCTTTTATTCATAAAGCCATGTAGTTCAGTAATTTTGGTTGAGACATGTTTATAAACGTACTTATATATAATTGATTTAAAGATTTTTGCTGGACATGATATTAACGCAATTGGCCTATAATTTTGAATATCGTTTTTGTCTCCTTTTTTAAAAACGGGACAAATTTTAACTTCGTTCCACATATTCGGAAAAGTACTTGTTTTTAGTTACATATTAAATAGTATTCTCAAGAGTTCAGCAAGAAAACCAATTATGCCTTTAATAAGAAATGAAGGTATGTTATCGGGACCAGTAGCTCTATTAATTTTAAGTCTTTTGACAGCATCGCACACATCCTCATAGCTAACCTGCCGTATGGAAAATTTCGCATTCGTTATAATTCCTATTAATTTTTAAATTATCTTTTTCATAAACTGAATTAAAAAAGGCTGCGAATGCATCGGATATAGTTTTGCCATCAGTGTACTCCACATCATTCATATGTAACTTGTTTGGAATATTTTATAGTGACCTGTGAAAATTATTTTTAGGTACCAAAAATGCGATGATTACATCAAACAAATGGCTCAAGGGAAACTCCAGTGTCAACCAGGTTGTACCCCAGAAGAGACTCTTGAAGCTATAATTTTGAAAGAACTTTCGGTTATTCGAGAACATGCTGGTCAAGCTTGTGTAGCTGAACTTCCTTCGACAAATAGTCCTCTTATAATGGCGTTATCCGGTTCAAAAGGTATTTTTGATGTTTTATTTGTATCATTGTCATGATTCTGTAGGTGTCACTGATCGATTAACATCTTTCACAATGATCTGTTGCATTATATTGCATTTTTTTGTTTAAACTGATAAGTAGCAAGTTAGACTTTGTTCAAATTTGTGATGTGTACTTTAATATATTGCAGATATATTGTAGACCAAATTTTACTATTAGAATTAGATAAATGAAAAAGTAACTACCTTTAAAATTATTTTTCTTGCTTATAGGTTCCTTTATTAATATATCTCAAATGATAGCATGTGTAGGTCAACAGGCGTTAAACGGGAAAAGAGTACCAAATGGTTTTGACGATAGATCTTTACCACATTTTCAACATCATTGTAAGTTTTGGAAAAAATTAAAAAATAAATATAAAATATTTTTTAATTAAACTTGGTATAACCTTTCATGTTTTTTAGCCAAGACCCCAGAAGCTAAAGGTTTCGTAGAAAATAGTTTTTACTCAGGTCTAACTCCAACTGAGTTTTTTTTCCACACCATGGGTGGTCGAGAAGGTTTGGTAGATACTGCCGTAAAGACCGCAGAAACAGGTTATATGCAGAGACGATTGGTTAAGGTACAGTGTTTTCCTAAATTCTAATATTTATTTTTAGAATTCACCCCGTAACATAAGTAGTTCAACTAAACCGTTGCTACAAGACCATTTTAAAAGTTAATTTAATTTTTTGTATTTCGGTTTTTTAATACTATTTCTATTTTTTAGTCCTTAGAAGACTTGGTTGTACATTATGATAAGTCAGTCAGAAATTCTGAAGGTGACATAATACAAATGACATATGGTTGTGATGGTTTAGACCCAGTTTATATGGAAGGTATAGATATTGTTTTCAAGTAGTGACATTTAGTGTAAAAGAAAAGTTAATAACTTTCTAAACTTTAGGTAAGGATTGTCCAGTAGATTTTGACAGAGTTCTGTCTCACGTCAGAGCTAAATGTCCATATAGAAATGAAGTTTCTCTTAATGGAGATCAAATAAGAAGAGCTACACAGGCATTTTTAGCAACTGGTGCTTTGGATGAATGTCATGAGGATTTTAGAAATGAATTAAGGTATGTTAGGCGAATTAAATAGCATTGTAATAAAATATACTTTATTGTCCAAGAATGCAAAATTCTCATTGACAAAGGTTAAAAACAAATATTCAGAATAAAAAGAAAAACAATAATGTACACTTTAAACATGAGGTTTTCCTCCCTTATAACACACCAATCAAATATTAAAAAAAACAAGAAAAAATCAATGCAAAAAGATAAAACACCGTCTAATTCTACCCTTCAAACAAAAATGCATTAACACTGTAATATACCTTCCCAACCAGAAGTCTCATCACAATTCTATTAAACTTTATTTTGCAAGGTATCTGACGCATTTGCTATTTGCTCATATATATATATATATATATATATATATATATATATATATATATATATATATATATATATATATATATATATATATATATATATATATATATACTTACATGCAAATTGTTGTGAATGTACATTTGAATGTAGTTGTGAAATCATTTGCGATATTGTCAAAAAAAGGGTACTTTCTTCTTGCACAAATTCACATGTTGTGACATTTTCTATATATTTATATTAAGTTGGAAATTCGAGACGATGGAACTACCATGAAAAACTTTATAAATATAATTATTTTTCTCGTAAAACCACTATTTAAAAAGTGTTTATATATATATATATATATATATATATATATATATATATATATATATATATATATATATATATAAATATAATAGCATTTATAGCAATATTTAAACCCCAAAAACCTAAAGAATGCTTTACAATAAAATTCGGTTAAAAATTGTTCAGAAAGTACCTAAAAAGAGCTTTTTAAATTTAAAAAAAAAATACATTTTTACCTGTCTGATATTTAGGGTATTACACACCTCTGATGAAGATGAAAACTTTTACATCGCAGTCAGTAATAATAATCTCTCGACGATTTTTTACATGAATTGTTTTATAATGTATTCTTAAGATTTCAGATTTCATCTATTCAAAAAATCACTAAGACTGTTTCAGTAGAAAAATGTCTCATGGGAGTTCCTATATTTACAACGTAAAACTCAATGTTCTGCCTTAACAAAACACACTATATATATTTGCCATTTCTATTCCATTATCCCAGAGCTTATTTTAATCAGCTGTTTTATCAAATAAATCTATCATAACTGTATTCAGGCCACTTGACACATATGTTGACAAACTTCAAACTTGAATGACATACGATTTGCACATTTATGCTGTAAAATCCTTTACTGTTCATATAGTTTTCTGCATCTACCTATGACTAAGTAAAAGTCTTATAAACTTTGAACTTTATAGCAGTATACAATTCATAGTGTTAGTTTGTGTTTCTAGTTTATACGGTTTTAGGTTTATATTCTACGAGTTGATAATTTATTTAATTAATTTTACCTTTTGTTAGTTTCCTTAAGGTTTGGAAAATTTTAGTAAATTCTATTGCCTTATTTTTGACATGGAACGCCTGTGACAGAAGGTCTAGAAATCGCCAAATTACTCTTTTTTTATTACATCATGTAATATGGAAATCCTTCTAGAAAATTAAGAAATCTTCTGATGTCGGCCAAAAGAATATATAAAGAATGAGTAGGACTATTGATATTGATTTTTTAATGATTCCTTAACATTAGTTAAAACTAAGTTAAAAAAGGTTTTGTAAGCCTAGACTTGTTATTTTAATTTTTGAATGTTTTGTTAAGATGTCTGTTGATTTTTTATAGATATCTCATTTTATTTATTGAGACTACAAAGTTTTGGTTGTTATGTTTTAATTTATATATAATTTTAAAAATCTGTTGTATGTATGTTGTATTCTTCTTTTCATTTTAAATCGCTGGTCCGTGAATAAACATTTATTTATTTATAAATGATCGATTACTTGATCAAACTTGACGACGGTATAGGAAGCTTTACGGCAGAGTCGCCATGACTTATCTCGACAATTAGACCGCTTAATAATTTTAAAGCCGAACTTCTCGTGAATCAGACATACGGTCTCCAAAATGTATAATGACGGTAATGTTAGTATTCCCAGGGAGAGAAACAGAGGTCTACACGAACATACTCCATAACGCAAATGGGACTCTATCAACGCGTAGTAGACGTCGACGACGATTGAAAAATCTAACTCACAAGAAACAACCCGAAGCGCGTAACGATCTCGAAATAACTTTTAACCCAAAGCCAAAATGTGCATATCAAACCTTAGCCCTTCTTCAATGTGAATACCGAGGAATTTGCAGACATGAGGGTCATTTACAACCCACTTATCTATCGAAACCTCATTAACACTACATTTAAAACATAAGATATTTGTTTTCTCTACATTCAGTGTTAAGAAATTTGATTCGCACCTTGTGACAAATATGATTTACACCAGGCGAGAGAATTCCCTTTAAAACCATAAATCTTGAGCTTAATAGCAGAAATCACAAAATACTGCTTCAGCAAACTCGTCCTATTCACTCCTCACACTTCAAGAAATTTATTTATTTATTTATAAACATCAAAGCCCAACAACAATAATTAATAGGGCCGTAATAAAATATAACAAACAAAAAAAACATCTATTACAAAATAACAAAAATAATATCATAATATCACGTAGTAAAATATAACACAAAAAAAACGTACTTATTACAAAATAACAAAAATAATATCACAATAGCAGTCCCAGAACTACAATAATACTGAACAGGAACCTAAAAACTGGGTATAAATCATACTCAGATCACACGATTGCGACACCCTATTAAACACAGAACACATTCGATATATTGCCGACATATAATATACATTAGTTCTAGGTATCCTTAAATGAAAGTATACACCATGCTTGCTCGTCAATCGTGGCACATTAAAATTTATCTCGCGTAAAAGCTGAGGACAAACAATCTGGCCGTTGACTAGCTTGTATAAAAATAAAACTGAATGTAAGTTACGTCTCATTTCAAGACTTTGCAAACTAAATTTATCCAGCAACAGTCGATTGTCTATCCCGACCGGTGGGTACACTCCCTCAATTTTCAACCACAAATACTTCACAAACTTGCGCTGAACGTTCTCCATAGCCAAAACATATTTGTTATAAATTGAAGCCCAAACAAGTGAACAGTATTCAAGTTTACTTCTTACTAGTGCTATCAACAATAATTTTAGGCTTTCAATATTCTTAAATGATCTACAGTTTCTAATAATTAAACCCATCATTTGATTAGCTTCAGACACTATTCTGCTATAATGAAGGTTAAAGTTAAGTTTAGAATCCAATACAACACCCAAATCCTTAGCTGCATCAACTCTTTTAAGTAGGTCATTATTTATTTGATAACTATACAGAATTGGAGATATTTTACGAGTTATAGACATCACTGAACATTTGCTCACATTTAATAACAATTGATTACTCACACACCACCTCTGGACTGCACTAACACTATTTTGCAATCTATCGCAATCCTCCTTCGACTGAACTTGGACGTACATTTTTAAATCATCAGCAAATAGTAGGAATTCAACATCAATTGATTCAGCGATATCGTTTATAAAAATTAAAAACAAGAGAGGCCCCAAATTTGAGCCCTGAGGTACCCCCGAAGAGGCCGTAAAACACTTTGATTGTAAGCCATTATATTGGACATACTGAGACCTATTAAATAAATATGATTTAAAAAACCACACAAATGGATCAGTAAAATCAAACTTCGCAAGCTTTGCCAGAATCAAACTATGGCTCATCTTGTCAAAGGCCTTTGAGAAGTCGGTAAACACCACATCGACCTGGCCGCCCGCATCCACTGTAAATTGCAGAAAAGACGCCAGATTAGTGGATGTTGACCTACCCCTCAAAAATCCATGCTGTTTTGTAGACAAGAAATGTTCGACTTTGTTGATAATAAAGTTATACAGCAGCATCTCAAAGATCTTAGAAAAACCACATATCAGAGAGACAGGCCTGTAATTTTCCACTTCGGTTCTATTTTTGCTCTTAAATACGGGACATATTTTAGCTACTATCCATTTCTTGGGATACACCAGCTGCTTAAGAGAGGCGTTAAAAATTTTACATAGAGGAGCAGCTAAAACATTTATAGTGTCTTTAATAAGAAAACTTGGAACAAAATCTGGCCCGCTAGACATTTTAGGTTTAAGCCCTTTCGTAATTTTTATTATGTCCTGTTCCGTAAAGACCGGAACTGCAACTGTATTATTGCCCAAATCCCCCAGACTAACCTCTTCAGTAGACAATATTCCATTATAAACTCCCTTAAAATACTCGGCGAAAGCCTTAACAATATCATTAGGGTGATTGAAAGTTTTACCCTGATAAGACACTTTATCGGGAATAGCGCAGCAATTTTTTTTTCTGTTGAACATACCTCCAAAATGATTTGGAGTCCTTTCCAATATCTCTCTCTATACGCTCAATGTAACGCCGATATGAGGCCTTTATCATCCGATTGGTCCGCACTCTCAGCAATTTAAATTTGTTAAAATAAATGATACTTTTCGTTTTTCTATACTTTCTAAAAACGCTATTCTTACGTTTCAAACTACGAATAATATCCGCGTCATACCATACAGGAAAAGGGCGACCCTTATTTTTGAAGAGTGGCACGGATCTATCTAATATTTTATACATTTCATAAAACCGGTCACAACACATGTTAACATCTGAGTACCGATCCAGCTCAGCCCAATCAGAAATGAAAAAATCGCATCCCCAGTACTTCTGGAAAGCCTAAATTCAAACTGCGACGTATTCAGCAAGTCATACCTTTGAAGAAAATCCGACATACGCTTCTTTACGCGCTTCTTCAGAATTTTTGCAAGAGTTGGTAAAAGGTATGTTTGTCTGTAGTTAGAACATAATTTCGTATCGCCCCTTTAAAAAGAGGCGTGATATAAACAAGATGGAAAAACTCCCTCTGAAAAGGACCAATTTATAGCCCCAACCAACACGTAGAGAGCAAGATATGGAAGTTTCATAAAAATCTTTAAAGATAATATATCCCATCTGGCTGCATTTTTATTTTTAATAACTGTAAATGCTTGTTTTGAAATGAAATTGTTTAAGTGGATTTTCAGAATTAATCCATAATGAATCATTTTTTAATAGTGCAGTTTTTAACATTTTCACCCCTCGAGAGCATTTGAAAAAGCATTATCTATGTCGGCGATCTAATTCAAGAACTCTGGTATTATCGACATATTTTGGGGCAAAAGCTTTTACTACTACAAAACCTGATTCTATTTTCATTATAACACCTTGTAAATGTTCTCACCAGTCACATAAATTAATAAGTCATAGCAGTCTTAAATAGCTTTAAATTTTTAGTAAATTTATGGGAAAAATAGCCGACAAAGTCGATAAAACCCTACAGAGATTTGGATATATAAAAGTAGTCAAGGAAATTGAACGGTTAACTTGTAGTCAACTAGTTACATTCCTAGAAACGTGTGGTCAAAAATATACAAGATCAATAATAGAACCAGGCACAGCAGTAGGAGCGTTAGCAGCTCAAAGTATTGGAGAACCTGGAACTCAAATGACCTTAAAAACTTTCCATTTTGCTGGTGTCGCTAGTATGAATATCACACAGGGTGTACCCAGGTATGTGTTAAATATTATGTAAATACCTGATTTTATAAAAAGTATATATCTTTCTATACGTGTTTTTTTTTTTCAGAATTAAAGAAATTATTAACGCTACAAAAACTATAAGTACCCCTATAATAAACGCATGTTTAGTAAATGATGCAGATCCCTGGTTTGCTAGAGAAGTTAAAGGAAGAATTGAGAGAACCACTTTAGGAGAGGTAATATAGTGTATTTTTTAAATTTTAAATTTTGCATAAGAACTAATATTCAACACTGAATGAATGAAAGACTAAGAGTGATGATACTCAACCTTCGATGCTTAGACCTCGTTGAGCCCATTACATCCCATCATGACCCAAAGTCATTCAAAGCCGATCGCCTTTGCAAATCCAAGCAGTCTCGTTACTTGTCTTGCCTGACTACTTCGGGTAATATTGTATTCCCGAAATGTCTTCGATTCCGTCTCTAAAAACATGGTTAACAGTTTCATCCTCATCTAGACATCATTTGCATACCCGGTTACTCATGCAAACCCTATGAACGTGGCCTTGCGGGTAGCAAGTCGTTAAAAAAGGTGTCGTTAGCCTGATAGCGAGGCCTCCATACGAACTTCCCATTTCTTTAATATTCAACGCTATATCAACTGAATGGATTTATTTACGTACCAAAAACCAAATTTATGTTCTCCTATTCCCAATTTTTTATAACATTTCGAAGATTCCCGAATTCTATTGAAAATTTTTGAATTTCCTTCGCAAAATTCTTCTTGTATTGATCAGTGCTTAGAATACATCATTGAATTACCTAGACACTTTTTATTATACAGTATATTCTATTAAAAATTGTAGAAAAAATAATATTGTTTGTAGTTTATTAACGACGTAATTCTTAATATTCTTTCTCATCATTTTAATTAAAATGGATTTATACCCAAAAGTATTTTGACTCCACGAAATATAAATCTTTTATGCGCCTTCTAAATATCAAGATATTTAGTTATCAAAATCTTCTTCATTTGGCACATATACCATACTTCATATACATATGTTTAAAAAATATATAAAGAAGAGTCCTTTTACATATACATGATAAAAATTTTTGAGTAATCAGTAATAAAAAAATTCTTATTTGCAGTTAAGAAACCTAGACAATCACATGTATCTAATGTTTCTATTTTGCAGATTTCAACATTCATAGATGATGTATATACAAAGGATGAAGCTTTTCTTTTAATTCAACTTAATTATGAAAGAATCAAGTTACTGAAGCTGGAAGTCAATGCTGAATCTATTCGTTACAGGTAATAATAAATTAACTTCTATCAAGCAACAATATAAAAAAATTATTTTTTTAATTTTTAGTATTTGTACTTCAAAATTGAAGCTTAAACCTCAAGATGTTAAAGTGGAGAGTGATACAATAATTACAGTATATCCAAATAAAAGTCAACATTCTAGGAGATTAAATTTTGCACTAAGTGAGCTCAAGGATCAGATTCCAAATGTTGTTGTAAAGGTAAATTATCAAATCTTTTAACCCTGTAAAGAAAAAAAAATCATGAGAGAGTATGTTAGTAGATAGTAATGAGTATATTGTAAAACTTTCACTTTCCATCTCAACTAAATGCTCTGAAATATAACAATAGCCTATTCCCCTGTGATTTTTACTCTAAAAATAGTTTCTTATTTGAATAATTTTTAAGGGATTACCAACTGTTAACCGAGCTGTTATTGCAAGGTCTGATAAAGGAAGTAAAACAACTTATAGCCTTTGTGTTGAAGGAAATAACCTTAGAGAAGTAATGGCAACTTATGGTGTTGATGGTAGAAAAACTTTTTCTAATAATGTTATGGAAGTTTATCATACCCTGGGTATTGAAGCAGCAAGGTATGTATGTGAAGTTTCTTTTCCAGAACACAGAAGTTATGTAAAGAATAATTAAAAGTTTTACAAACTCCAGATAAATAATAACATAAATTTAAAATATAGTTTTATTGTTTCAAAGCTTCGTAATTTTAAAAACATTTTTTAGGGAAACTATAATGTCTGAAATTAAAATGGTAATGGAAAACCATGGTATGAGTGTAGATTACCGACATATAATGTTGCTAGCTGCTCAAATGACACATACTGGAGAAGTATTAGGAATTACTAGACAAGGGCTCTCTAAAATGAAACAGTCTGTTTTGAATTTGGCTTCAGTAAGTCATATTTTAAAATGCTTGAGATTTTTTGTACTCAAAAAATTATATTTTACAAATTTTCATTATATTTTTTTAGTTTGAAAAGACGGCTGATCACCTTTTTGATGCAGCTTATTATGGACAAACAGATAAGATTAGTGGCGTTTCTGAGAATATTATTATGGGTATGCCAGGGCCCATTGGAACTGGAATATTTAAACTGTTACATAAGCCACAAAATGTAGATCAAAATCCCACTACAGAAGGGTTACTTTTTGAATCTGCTGTTTCTTAGATTTAAGTAGTTTTATTTTTTACTATGTAAATTTGTAAATAAATAAGTATGAAATCCAAATTAGTGTTTTATTTTAATAATACTTCTGATGAAGTAAAGTAAAATCAAGAACATTATAAACTAAATATGTTTTTAAATTTTTTACATAAAAAAAATATAAATAGTATAAAGATTCTAAAATTTAAGATTCTTTTTTTTGCTGTACTAATTCTCGTAAACTATTTGTAGCTTCCTTTAATGAATTTTCTAAGTACACCATTTGTCCTTCTAAACTTTTAATTTTTTCTTCAGCTGTAACTTGCTTTTTTCTTATGTTTTCTTCAACTGTTGGTTTGGGTGTTAAAACAAACATTCTTCCTACTGATTCATATGTTTTGGTTCCTGGTTCTAATCCTGATATTTCCCTACATAGAAATGAATATTCATTAAGGAATTTGGTAATTATTTCGATTAAGTAAAAGCTAGGAAAACAACTTTTTTTGAAAAAATTTTTACCCCTATCCCCTATTACAACATTGTAGAACACGAGTCTGGCCTTGCTTTTTCACTATTTTTCCTTAGTTTCCCGAAAAATAGAGAACATCACTTTTCATTTTAAGTTCAATTTTTTGCACTAAATCATTAAAATTCTCTTACAGCAATAAATTTTACACACACACAGAAGCTTCTGTATTATGTAAAATTTCATATTTGCAGTTTGTTAATGGGGAAAATCAAGAAAAACAACCAAAAGACAAATCAAAACAAAATAGCCTGTAATATCCAATAGGAATGCCATTTGTTTGGAAAATCCAGCCAAATCTGAAATAACCAAATATTTGGGTTGGTTAAGATAAATTTAATACTTTATACCACCAAAGTATTTTACATCTGGCAACGTCGCAACGAATATTTCGCGTTTTCAGTATCCCGATGACATTTACGAAATGTATTTTTACTTTTTAGTTGAAAATACACGTTTTTCTAAATTGGTTTGCTAATATTTATGCAAAAATGATTGAAAAATATACAATGTATTTTAACTAGTACCATTTAAAATAAAACAAACGGTAGAAATAAAAATGCGTTGTGCAGTGAAACATGTTTTTTGGGTTTCCCGGGAAAATGAGGAAAAATAGTGGGAAACCAAGGCCAGAGTCATGTTCTACCACCTCGAAATCGGAAGTGTGTCGACATTTTTAAAAAAAAGTTTTCCTAGATTTCACTCTTTTCCGAATTATTACCCAAACAACTTACCAACTTTACCATTATTATAAAAAATATCTTTTTTACCTTTCTGTGATTGCGGCATGCTGTTTTGACCTTTTTAGAGCTTCAATTTGAATACCGGATATCCTAAGCTTTTGTTCTGTTTCAATTTTCTTCTCTTGAAGCTCGGCGAATGCCTAAAGTTGTAATTTATTAATAGCAATTTATCCATAATAATGAAAACGTTACCTTTTTTAATTCCAAGTCGACTTTTGACATAGTTTAAGTTTAATTTTCTCAACGCAAACGTGAATTTCCAAAATAGGATATCGGAAAACCAAAATACAGAATTTACGGTGACAAATGTCAATTCAGTATAGGACATTTCGTTTAATACTATTAATTTTTCTCTGACAACCAGATTTCCAACCAAGTAAAAATTGCCTAAAATCTTATAAAGGTCGATAAAACAGCCATTTTCTTTCTTTTGTCAATAAAAAATAACCTTATTGTTTTTGTGAGTTGTAATTCTCACAAGTTTTCTGGTTTCACACGATAAAAATAGTTATTATTAATCTGATTTATTGAAAATATCAATATGGTAAGTACTTTTACCTATTTTACTTGAATATAATCAATAGTTGGAAACGTAACCTAACAGATGTTATTCCCTCATTTTTTAGAAACCCCTAATTTTACACGGCCACGAGCGTTCTATAACGCAAATAAAATATAATCGTGAAGGAGACTTACTATTCTCCTCATCAAAAGATAACAAACCCAACGTTTGGTACTCATTAAATGGAGAACGATTAGGCACATTCAATGGTCATCAGGGGGCTGTGTGGTGTATTGATGTTGACTGGACAACTACAAAGTTTATGTCAGGTGCTGGTGACAATACTTGTAAAATTTGGGACTGTGAAACGGGGAAAGAAATAGCAAATATTCCAACTAATTCATCTGTCAGAACATGTATGTTTAGTTACTCTGCTAACATGGCTGTATATACAACTGACAAAGCCATGAAACAGCCTTGTGAAATATTTATTATTGATGTAAGAACTGTGGACGATAGCATTTCCAGTCAAGATCCTATTTTAAGGATACCAATTACAGGATCTAGGGTCTCATCAATATTGTGGGATAATTTGGATGAAACGATTATTACAGGTCATGAAAATGGAGAAATTTTTCAGTGGGATCTCAAGGTAAAGGGTAATCAATAGCTACATATTTGAATACAATTAAGATTGTTTTTTTGTGCATATATTAAAGTCGACTTACTAGAACAAATCTAAACTTCAATGCTGTTAATTGTTATTTATGAAGAGAAGTTTATTCATTTTTTTAGACAGGCAAAAAAATACAATCGGCAAAAGAACATGAACAGTTGATTAATGACATGCAATGGAATAGAGATGGTACCATGTTTATTACGGCTTCCAAGGATCACACTGCAAAACTCTTTGATGCTGAAAGCCTTATGCTTCTTAAAACTTACAAGACAGAACGTCCTATAAATTCTGCAGCTATAAGCCCTATTGCAGAGCATGTAGTTCTAGGTAAAACAGTTTTTTTATAACAGTATAATGATATCTCAGATATAATACTGTTTTCAGTCACAACTTGAAACATTGAAATATCCCTCAAATTAATTTTTCTATATTTATCATATAATTTTTTCCAATGCCCCAAGATCATTTATTTAATCATATAATGCCATTTATTAAATATATTTCATGAATAAATACAATGAAATTCATTAATTTCTGAAATTTATAATTTTTTCATGTTTTTGTATTTTTTAGAAGGTTTATTTATAAGAAAAACTTCAAAAGGTGGAAATGTATTTTCATAAAAATTCTGCTTAATCTCTATCGAATAACACCTATTGTAAAAATACCCATATGTCTTACTTATTTAATAGTATTAAAATAACCAGTTTTTATTTTCAAAGACAATTTTTTCAGTAAAATTTTTGAATATAAAACAATCATCAGTTACAAAACCAAAAGTTTTTGGTTCAGAAATGAAACAATTTTAAAACATTTTATTTCAATAAATTAATTTCCTGTTTGAATAAAAAAATTATATATTTATAAATTTTGATTTTTTAAGATTTTAATGAAATATTCTGATATGTTTTTATACTACCTTTTTTACATCCCCTCCAGTTTTTTGACATAGTTTGTATAATTAGCTTTTTAAATAATTCTCTGTAAGCCATCTTGAGGTATAATCATAAAACTCCTCGAGCATTGCAAAAAATTTAATTCAGATCAAAACTGGCCAAAAATTATATTTTGAAAATGCATAAATTTTTCCACTATACTTAAGTTGGATGTTTCCAAAACATGCTAGCAACAGTGGTGTAACTAATACTATGTGTGCTCCCCCACAGATCTTTGAATATGCAGTGCAATTTTGTACCCATCTTGATCCTTTTTATTTATTCATTTTCATCAAGGGACTTGAGGGCGCCTCAATCCTCGCATCGCGGGTTCATTAATTTACGCCACTGCATGCTAGGAAGCTTATGATGAAATACATGTCATAA
This sequence comes from Diaprepes abbreviatus, assembly GCA_034092305.1. Taxonomy (NCBI): domain Eukaryota; kingdom Metazoa; phylum Arthropoda; class Insecta; order Coleoptera; family Curculionidae; genus Diaprepes; species Diaprepes abbreviatus. The sequence continues at coordinate 11,561,177 of JASJET010000129.1, forward strand.
TAAAGACAATAATTTTTCAGGTGGTGGACAAGAAGCTATGGAAGTAACTACTACCAGTTCTAGAGCTGGTAAATTTGACTCTCGATTTTTCCACCTAGTGTTTGAAGAAGAGTTTGGTCGTGTCAAAGGTCACTTCGGCCCAATCAACAGTGTTGCTTTCCATCCAGATGGAAAATCTTATGCTTCCGGAGGAGAAGATGGTTATGTCAGAGTACATTATATGGATCCATCATATTTTGAATACAACTTCGATTATTAAGTTATGTTAATTGGTGTTAATAAAATTAAGATTCAAATTAAGCATTTCTTTAAATTAGTAAAGTGAATTTTCAATTATTGTACTTATTTTAAAATTTATTTCTTATTTTCCTAAATAAATAATTTTTCTCCAGCTCAAACTTTTAAACTTTATTAATTAAATGATTATAACCAAATAAAACAATTAAAATACATTTTTGGTACTACAAAAATACTTTAATACCAAAAAAATACAACTTTTAATCTTAATATTGCTATTATTAAACAAATAACCGTTTTGATAATGTTCCACCCTCTGCTGTATCAAGTAGCTTTCTCTTTAAAGAAGGTCGTTCAATTTCGGCAACTTTTCTAATACTTTGTGGTAATGGAAGTTTTGAACCTATTGTAGGTGCAGGCTTATTACTAAAGAAAGGCATCTTTAAACATTCTGCGCAAGTTTTTCTTCCTAAAGGATTAAGTATTAGCATACTCTCTATAAGATTTAAAAGATCATCTCCTGCCGCTGTAAATATGGATTTTAATGGAATTGAAGCAAATGGTTTAAACTCTATGTAATCTGAGAGAGTCTTAATACCAGGCCAGTTATCCTCGGTGGGATTGCCAAAAACATTAAATATTTTTGTAAGTTGGTCTAAATCAGATTCTCCAGGAAATAAAGGTAATCTTAACAGTAGTTCAGCTAAGATACAACCCACAGCCCAAATATCGATGCATGTACCATATTGCTTGGCGCCAAAAAGTAGTTCTGGTGCACGATACCATCTAGTAACAACCTAAAATTTTTACAACACTGAGTAAAAAGTTATTGATATTATAATTAATACCTCACAAGAAGATTTAGGGTAGGTTTAAAAGTACACAGTCAACTTTAGCTATAGGTTAATTAGCTGATTGAGGATTACAAACATCTACCTCTTAAGCATAATGCTCCGACAACAGTTACCGTAAACCCTCCTTGGAATCTGCAGGACTTAAGTTTTTACCTGATGGGTATTTATCCGATTTGGTGATCCATACATTTTGGCAAGACCAAAATCACCAATTTTTAATACTCCTTTTGCATTGACCAATAAATTATTTGGTTTCAGATCTCTATGTAATATCCAGTTTAGATGTAAATACTCCAGGCCCTGCAAAGTTTGCAGGGTGTATGATTTTATATTTGCTGTTGTAAGAATGATTGTATTATCTTTTATTATGACTTCTAAATCTGTATCCATAAAATCGAATACTAGGGAAACATTTGACATATGTCCAAAGACATCTAAAAGACCTATAAGATTTTCATGATGTAGTTCTTGAAGTAATTTGATTTCTCTTAGGGCTGTTCTGTTTATACCGTCTTGTGCCTCTTCACGACTGCCTAATTTAATTTTTTTTACAGCAACTATATTATCTGTCTCTATGTCTTTAGCTTTATATACTGTAGCAAACTGACCTTCTCCTAAAAATTCAATTTTTTCGTATCGTTTTAATTTATTTTCCATTTTTCCACTTTTAAAGGTTTTTGATTTTCTTGAACTATTAACAGATTGAGGTTAGTTTTTTTTTATAGAAATCTGTCTTTTAAATTTAACTTGTAAAACAGAGATGGCGGAACCGTACATGTTTAATTAGTTGTCTATACACATTCACTATATTAATTTCTCTATGCCAACGTTGCCTAATCTCCATTCCACATGTGCTGCAGAATGAAATAATAAGACAGAGATGGATTAAGTTTCAAGCATGCTTGATGAAATATCGAAATATGTTGCGAGGATTCCGTCATTCCAACTTTTAAGCCGTGTGTGTTCTTTCAGTGTTGTTCTTGTTTCATTACCTTTTCCATGTGAAATAAAGTAGTTTTTTATATATGTATAAAAAATCATGATTCCATTTTTTGGAAAACTAATACATACGTCGCTCCCAGTGTTAACTAAAGTAGTGAATGCATTGTTTAGTGAAAAGTTTTTGATTTACACCAATGTCGGCCTTTCTTTATGCTTATCAGGTCTAGGAGATGTCTTGGAGCAAAATTATGAAATTCATAATAAAGAACTCGCAACCTGGGACAAGAATAGAACTACACACATGGCTATATCAGGTACCACAGTAGGACTTGTAAACCATTACTGGTACCAAATCTTAGATTATACAATTCCGGGGTATTCTGTTGCCACAGTTATTAAGAAAATCGTAGCAGACCAGCTTATAGGATCAACGGTGTCTATATCTACATTTTTTGGAACAATGGCATTACTGGAAGGCTCTAATATGAGTGAATTCTGTCAAGAAGTTAAAAGTAAAGCATGGAAACTCTATGCTGCAGAATGGATGGTTTGGCCTCCAATTCAATTTTTGAACTTCTATGTTTTATCTTCAAAGTATAGAGTTTTATTTGATAATTTTATTTCATTAGGATATGATATTTATACATCACGAGTAAAAAATCTTGATCAGACTAAAGCAAAAGGTAATAAGTAAATATTTGTGAATCCAAATATTTGATTCATAATTTCAAATATTATATTATAATATTTAAAATACTTGATTTTTAAATAGGTTGAAGTATGAACCTGTGATAATGGGTAGTTAGAATGAAATTAAAAGAAAATGCCAAAATCAGTTTTACATAAAAGTACGATTACAAAAAAAAATTCCTTCATTCTACTAAAAATTTTCTATACAAATGAAGAAAAATAAAATTCTTAATTTTGCTTTACAAATTTATATTCAATTTTTAATAATTCAGATATTTGCTGATATTCTGTTCATAAATAATGTATTTTTAAGGCATGTTATACATTTATTGTCTCTTTATTTTATGGAACAATCATTTATCACGTGCCATAGGTTCATAGCGTTATCTTCAAACACATTAATTTTATCAGTGCTTTATATGTTATTATTTTTTACATCTTTAATGGAACCAATGTATATGGGAATTAAAGATCCAAAAATATTCTCAAAAGAAGTAGCGTCATGAAAAATGCAATGCTCTCAGTGTTATTAGTAATTGGGATTACAATTTTCTAAGAAATTTTGTAACTTAAGTGACTGGAGTATATTTTATGCCTAGACATAAAAGTATGCAGATCCTATAGACACACGTTGGCTTTCCCTTAGAAAGAGACAGAGCGAAATAGGTCAGTAGTACCTCTATCTAATGGACGTCAGGTGAGAAGAGAATCCGATGACCCATGGAAAAAGAGATACTACTAGTCGAAAGCGCTCTCTCCCTCTTTCTAAGCGCGACCCAATTTTCTTCAATAGGATCCTCAATCTATACTTATTTTTATATGTACGGTTTTATATATTCTTTTAACTGAGCAACTTTATTGGCTAGTACTTTATAGCAAATTGTTTATTTTTACTTAGAGTAATCATTAGCAATAATTTGCATTTTGTTGTTATCTATAATTTATTTTGTTCTCAAATATGCCGTCCTACATTGATAGATTAAAGAGCTATAAGTAATTTATCAAGAAATTTTAGCTCCTAAATTTTATTAGAGACAACATAGCATCTTTAGAAATTCAGAAAAATAATATTTTTATTTTTTGTAATCCAGATGAACTGTGTACAATCGTAGCAGAAAGAATTTAAAATATCTTTATCCTATATTTAACCCAGCTCAATTGATAATTTTACGGCATTCAAAGCTTCGTTTTATCGCTGTTTGATACATAATTTATCTCTATTCTTTTGAACCAATTATCAGTTATTAAAGTGATAGAAGTAAAAATAATAACTGTTCTTGTAAACACACATTTCACTTCAATTTTGTTGAAGCCATCATGCTGATTGGCTGAAAATAATAGAACTTAAAGTGATAATGATTAAAAATAATATAGCTTTTGTGTTTTCAGAGTTTTACCATATTTAGTTAAAATTACTGTCCGCTTTGAATTCTTAAACATTTTGTATTGCACAACGAGAATATGCCGCGATTACGATTGACATGAAACAACATCGTTGAGTATCATTAGTGCAAATCATTATTCCGTCACATCAGTTCCGTTCGTGCATTCTTCCAAGTAAGATGGATGTTGAGAGCCACATGTCAAGATATGCTCGGAACATTTCTTTAATGCTATGAGCAAATACCCACAATGAATGGGATGCAATGATATTACGATATTCGTTTCCAGAGTGGCTTCTAGACTTAACATGGGATGGTGTTGCGTTGTGGTATTCTGTTGCTTGTCGGAACGCAGCTTAAAGTTGTAATAAAATATCTTTAGGTGATAACAAATTCGAACCAAAAAAACATACTTCTTTAGACGATAGTGTATTTTTTCATAAATTTATTGGAAGCTGTGATATCTATTCTATCAGACCTGCATTTTTGAAAACCTCTATGTTAACTGGGAAAAATTAAAACAAACGCTTCCATTGAATGATCTGAAACAACCAACTCTTTGGTATCAACATGGCGAATGTTGCACAAACTGCAACAGTAAAAAAATACACAAATAGGTGGCGTTACAAGCCAAAAAAGAAACACATTACTATGACATTCAGATCTTGATATACATCCAACCCTCTGGATCTTTTATCACATCCAACTTTCACAAGCAAACATGAAACTCGAACTCGTAACCTTACATTTGTAAAATAGATGAGTCTGCTTCGTCATCGGGTCTAATGACCTAAATCTGTGGAATAAAATCTTTTACGATAATTTTTGTCAAAGAGAAATTGCCTCCCATTGCAGATTACACAGATGTGCCCCTTAATAATGCCATATAAAGAATAAGTTTATAGAAATGTATTCCTTCAAAAATGTCTGAAACGATTATTAGTGTTCATTGACGTCTTTATTTTCATCCTCAAATCGATTGACTTCAGTAGAAACTGCAGTTTGACTGTCTTGTCCCTGGACTAGGAATCCTAATCTACGGCTGCTGTATTTTTTAGTCTAAAGTCTTATCCAATCCAGTCCGATCCTGCTTACCTAATTGATGGCCGTAATCTATTGAAAAATTTGAAAAATTAAAATGTGCAACTAACTACTTTTAGGAAAATCTATTTCTGTGAAAATAATGGATATACGTAATGTAAACAGATTTTCGTTTTTTTTTTTAACGCAATTTTCTGCGCTCGACCTATTTTAAACTCAGTCCAACGTTGCCACTATATCGTCTCACAACGCACGTGTGTGGGTTAACGCACGTGGTAATGACGGTTAGATGACATAAGTAATTAAGTAATTTAAGTGCATTTTTTCATTCATAATATTAGAAAAATATGTCATCATTCCTTGTAAAAATGGCACAAAAGTCAACACCAGTATTAACCAAATTATTGAATAAAATGTTTAGTGATAAATATTTGTTATACACAAACGTCGGCCTTTCATTATGTCTTTCTGGCGTGGGAGACGTAATAGAACAAAACTATGAAATGTTGAGAGAAGACTTGCATGGCTGGGACCAGAGACGAACTAGAGATATGACTCTATCTGGTACCACAGTTGGTGTAGTGACACATTATTGGTATAAGATATTAGATCGTTCATTACCAGGCTATACCATTAGGATAGTTTGCAAGAAAATTTTAATGGATCAAGTAATAGGTTCACCATTGTGCATTTCCACGTTTTTTGGAACATTAGCAATATTAGAACGTTCCTCGATGGACGAGTTCATAGACGAAGTTAAAAGGAAAGCATGGAAACTGTATGTAGCTGAATGGATGATTTGGCCCCCGGTACAGTTTTTAAATTTTTATGTCTTGTCAACAAAGTATCGTGTTTTATTTGATAATTTAGTTTCTTTAGGGTATGATGTTTATACATCTCGGGTAAAAAACTTTGATCCATCAAAGTTAGAAAGTAAAAAGTGATTTTTCAGTTCCTTATGATATTTAGGGTAAAGGCAAATTTGGAAATTAAGCTTAACAAGACTGTAAAAAGTATATGTAAAATAATACAGATCGGGAAGTATTAATATCATTTTAAAATGATAAATATAAAAATGTAGTTACTAAGCACTAATAAAGTGAGTGTTGTATTTCTGTGATCAGAAAGGTTGTGTTCACTCAACTTATTTAATTTTCTCTGTCATATTAAAGGAAAACACTACTGTGACAGAATGAAAAATGTCCTTTTTGTCAATTTTTTTGTGGTTACTAAATTATTTATTTATGTTTTATGAAAAAAATATGATATTAAGCATACATTAAACTTATTTTATATAAAATTGTATTCAAAAAAATCAAAAGTTAATAGAGTTGTTAAATTACAATTGTGTCTTTCTATAAGAATAATGGTCCAACAGCTACACTGCTTATTCAAGAATAGTTGGTTTAGCAAAAATACATTTTTTAAAATTTATATAAAGGTAGTTTTCATTGTACGTTGTCTTTTTTCTGAAAATATAATTTTTTGAAGAAACGTCGAGTATTTAAAGTCAAAATTTCTTTTTTTGCAAATTTTTACCAATATTTATATTCAGATACTCAAAAAATACTAATTTTGAAAATAACGTAGAGCAGCTACGTAACACTTTGGGTACTGCAATTATTAAACTTTTTGGTTTTTAAAACTTAAAATTGGACAATTGTAGCTAGAGTTAAAATAATCAAATATAAGTTTTTCATATTTACGTAATTTCATTGATTCCGGGCACATAAAACACTGCTATTATTGTTTTTGTCGCAGCTGAATGTCAAATATATGATTGTATAGAATTCCTACATTTAGCAGGTTACCATTTTACTGCCCTCGATTCTTTGGCATGAACAGCTCGGAGCTGTACAGGTGCAAGAAGCGCTTGCTTTATTCAAGTAGTGCATTATGCCTCGGCGCTTGTCAGATCTGCTTTCCCCTTACCCCTCAAGCACCAATAAAAATATTTGGTGTATAAAGCCCTAGCAGCTATCAGTTATCATTTTTAGATGCTATTTTTGGGTAAAAAACATTTTATACATGAAATGAAGACACAAAAATAAGATTATTTCACAAGATATCGGACTTACGTTCATAGGTTTTTTAACGAATTGCGAAATATTTATTGACAAAAGTGCCATGACACTAGACAAAACTCAAAACTAATAAGTAATAAAATAATATTTTTACCTTTTTGACCTCAATATGTATTGCTATGCATATTAAAAACACAAATTTCAAAAAAAAAATAATTTGGAGGTTATTTAGCGTTCAAATTAACACTTTAACCGTTTTATTTAGATTTGCTCGGAGTTACTCTGGGTTTTATGCACCTGAGCTTAAAACTCTTGAATCGAGGGCAGTATTTGTCTTCTTAAGCACAGATGATCGCGCCATACGCCTTCTGTTATACCTTCGTTATCTTTTTAATTTTTGACTTTAATTTCTTTTTACATATTTTTAAACATATATACTTTCAGAAAATGCAATAAAAAAAATCAAATTTTTTTGACTACTCACAGTGGTGTTCCCCTTAAATAACATAACTCTGAATATAAAACTTGATAAGGATCTAAGTAATATGGAACAAATTTTCTGCAGACTAAAGAATATTTTCTGATAAAAAAAATTAACCATTTCTTTAAATCTCGAGGAGCATCAGCAAAAGAATTTTCCTCTCATTTTGTAAGCTAAGAGATTATCACGTGAAAGTAGTACATAGAACTATGGATATTTATAAACGTTCTAATTAATTTGCCTGTTACCACATTTTTTTATTTATCAGAGTAATAATAAATAAGAATTTTATGTCTTTCTGTGATATGATTACCCTTAAATTTCTTAAAACAAAAATAGGTTTGTTAATTCATCAATTATAAATATAAATTTATGTAGGTCTTAAGTCCAAAGTGTAAATTTATATTTTTCTGTGATAGTAAACTAAGTAATTAAACACACTTAATAAATTACAATATACAAATTACAGCATCCAGTAAAAGAAATATTGTAATTTATTATCAGGTAGGTCAAAGTTTTAAAAATTTTATTAATAATAGCAATTGTAAAACCTAAAGATATAGTGATTTATACAACAATAAACATTTTAACTTATTACCCTTCTATTGATTTGTATATTGTTAAACAATATAGGTAAAAATATTCTTCAGTTTTTGAAATAATTATGCTCATTTTGGCATATTTTTTAAGGATTTTTTAGTTTATACATATGTGAATATGTAAAGAAAGTGTTCATTTTTATAATATTAATTAGGGTGCTTTGACGATTTGGTTTGTAAAATTTTATAGAAATTCTCTCACTGTAAATGGCAATAAAATAATTTATTTCTAATAGTGTTTTAATATCATCTGTATATTTAGAATGCACTTTTTGAAATCTATTTTTTTGCCAAAGGCCAAAGTTTTAAATATAGCATATGATTTGATTTGCATAGAAGTAGAGAACAATACCTTTGTTTACTAACTATTGTTTTAAATAAAATTTGACGTGCGTTTTCTACTAAAGGAACAAAAACTGCTATATACTTTTTATTTCTAGATGAGTCCCTACCTACAATTGTGACAAAATTTGATTATAGACTCTTGCCGATGACATATTGAGGTAGCGTTAGTTATCTTATCTATAATCATTTTTGTCCCATATTAATTAGTAACTATTTTAATATCCTACAATTGAAATTTCACAGTAATAAAGACACTCTGGAAGTCTGGTCGTTCAACTTCTCTCTTGCAGCTTTAGTACCAAACACTACGGTTATTAAAGCTTACCACCACCATGACTCAGATCTTCAGGACTCGGGAAGGCTGCTAATTAGTTGGTCAGTAGACATTTCTTGCTTTGTAGATCTCGCAGCAACGCGCCCGCGAGTTAATTCGCGTAAAGGTTTTAATTAAATTCAATAAAACAAGTTTCTCAAAACACTTAGTCTATTAACAAAATAATTAGAATAAAACGGATTATTTAGAATGAGAAACTTAAAACTAATAACAATTACGAAAAACTAACATAATTGCTCTTCTCGGCCGTTATTTTAACCAAAAATATAAAACCCAATTTTGAAAAACACGTATAAATAGCTTAATAAAATATTAAACAAAAAAGAAAATAAAACGCGAAAAACAGCTGTTTATATTACTTAATCGAACCGTATGAACATCGCGAAATGCCCCACTAAAATAACACATGATACTCCCTTAACTTCCCGAATTAAATCAAAAACAAATCAAACAAAGAAAACCTTCCTTCCCGCCAAATATACGGCACTGGGCTTATAGAATGGTACCGATCACCCTTATTCGAATTTCAGATTGGAACTAAAATTTACTATTCCTTAAAAGAGTGTATTCAAATCTTACACCCCCTCTCCCTTTGTTTCCAGTTTGTACCCAAATTACAAGATGGAACCCGGTAAATTTTTTCCTTTAAAGTTCGAAGATTTGGGAGTTTTCTTACTGAGGGCGTTAGCTGTACTTTACCGGATGTTTGATTCCCGAATTGGCATCTGTGAGCATCTTAATCTTAATTTTTATATAACACAATTGATAAAACTATTCTATTTCTTTCTATAACTAAAAGAATCTATGTTAAAGACTGTAAAAAAACTATTCACTTTTCTTGGCTGTTTTGGCAATGAACATCTTAACTCATTATTTCTTGTGAATAGAAAAAACAATTATTAATCATAATTCTTTTTACAAATGGTCAAACGATATATTTCTATTATAGTGAGTGTATTTGATCATTCTTTTGTTTCCTAATAATGGGAAAATCGTTCAATAATTTAAAACATTTTAACGGTATTCCACATACCATATGTTAAAACTACCCTTATCACATCTGGTCTTATATACTTAACCAGGGCAGGATTACTTAGACGGATTTATAGGCAATTCTAAGAGAGGGTCTTTTACGTCTTCATAAATTAACTGACTTTATGTATTTTTTTAAGAAAACATTTAAACGACAAAGATCATAAAAGTTAAGTTCGATAACTGATTTATTTATCCTTTAGACTTTCGTGGATAGTGATAAAAAATATAACTACCCTGTTCCCACGGCATATCTATTCACAGAGTGATTATTTAATTATTCATTTTAACAGAATATAGTTGACAAATGAAAATAATTAACATTTGTTCCATTACACAATCAGAAACTAATAAAAATAATTGATTTCTATAGTTACATTATGAACAGTGAATAAAAGTTTAAAATATTGTGACCCTTACATTCTGTAGAAGCACAAGTTATGGAATAAACAGGTAACACTAAAATTTTTAAAGAAGGCAATGGTTTAAGTTTTTTTGTTAACTTGCATTAAATACATCATTTTAAGTTACAAGCACATATTATGTTAATATGATATTCGAATGTCAGTTTTGGATCTAAAGAGACCCCTAGGAACTTTATTTTATCCAGGAAATGATGTCCCATAGTTCTTTTCTTTGATAGTTTTCCCTGACAGCAAGTCACCTGCCTTCAGTCTGATAAGTAACTCTGAATCAGAGCAATACTCTGCTCTCGGATCATAAAATTTCAACTTCTTAACAAAAATGCTATGTGATACACAATCAAAGTCACTGGAGAGGTCACAATAGGTGACATCCACAAAATCGCCCTCCTCAAAGCCCTCTACTATGCAGTCACACAACCTAAAGATTGTCCCAGTTATTGATCTCTCGGTAATTGTAAAGGTACCGGTCTCAATTCTTAAAGACAGGAATGGTCCTGCTTAGCTTCAAAGCTAGTTTGGTAAGTGGGCCAACACGAACATCTCTCAGTTGGTACAAAAGAATTGTATTAAAGCTGTATACTGTACTTTCTTTTTTAACCTTCTTATGGCATCTCTCATCAAAGAAAAAACATCATGAAAAGAAAAACCTACCTGCTCAGGTGTGACATTTGAAATCTTCAAATATAATTCAAAAGGCAAAGTGGAGGCGGGCATAGTCCATATCAGTTTATCTGCAGTGCTCTCAAAAAATCATTTAGACCTTCCGGATCAAGATCCGCTAAAACTCCGTCAGTCAACCCAATTCATTTTATTGATTACATTCCATGCCACCCTACCAACATTATCAGAGTTTCGGATATAATCAGAGTTTGCACTCTATTAAAATGTGTATTAAAATCCCCATTTATTATTACGTTTGTACATATTAAAAACCAAAATAAACATACTATTCATTATATTTAGGAACATATTAAAATTACCACTAGGTGGACGATACATAGTAATAATCAACAAAGTGAATTTAAAAATCTCCATATTACTTAGTTCAACATGGATTTCGACTGACATTTCAGTAATTTTGTCCACTGGCTTCACCTTAAATTTTTTTCTGAGAAAGATTGCTGCACCTCCATGTTTATTCGCAGTTCAACAAAAGGAATTTGCTACTTTGAAATCATGAATAACCACTTGTATTTCTTCTGTAAGCAGGCAGTGTTCCGTAAAATATAAAATGCTGTTTCCAGCATTACTTTTAATTTACTAGATTTCTATACTTTTATTACTTTGTGTAAGCCAAAAAACAAAAAATTAAATAAGGAAAGGGATCTGTAATAAAATGGAATAATATGGTCATTTAATTTTATTTTATATACAATTTATTAAAGCCAAAACGCAGAAAAAATTCATTTCAGATGTCTTAATATCCATGGCTCTTGTAACCACCATAACCCCCATGACCTAAAGGTAAAAACAAATTAATATTTTTGGTCATCAAGAATACTTAAAATTATTAAACACTGTAGGCTTTCTATGGTCCACATAAAATACTGTAGTGAAGAGATAAATTCGATGTTAATAAAAAAATGTTTTTCATCAATTTTTTAAAATTAATCTTACTGGTAATAAGTTAACAAATTAAAAAATGTTATTATGTTGTAGTGTACACCCACTCAGCTTAGTCGACATCGCATCTATAATGCAGGGTATTACAAGGTGGTTACTTTCTGTAAAATTGTCTGAGGTAAAACTGATTATTGACATGGCGACCAGACCGATTGAAACCTTTGCGCGGCAAAAACAACGCACTCATAGGCAAGGTCCACAAAGCAAAATCAACTCTACCTCTTCTCACGAGAGGATTTATTACTTAGCTCTAGTTGCCAACTATAATTAATAAATATTAACAACAATCTAAATATACTGTGCGCAAATGGCGAATATCAAAACATAGAGAGCACAGATGACAAATGGCTGGGCTTAAAAACGGCGTTGATGACACCCGCAAGAACTATTCTGACTAAACAAAAATCAAAACAAAAGCAAGAATGGATGACTGATAAGATCCTTCAGCTAATGGATGACCGAAGAACTTTCAAAGGCAAGTGTGAACAAAGCTATAAACAAATACAAAAAGTCATCAAAACTGAAATCAGAATAGCCAAAGAAAATTTCTATAAAAAAAAATGTGAGGAAATAGAGCATCTACAGATGAAACATGACATTTTTAATATGCATAAAAAAGTGAAAGAACTTGCGGGCACACAAAAACGCAAATAACCCAACACATTATATAACACAAACGGAACAATAATAACAGAACTGGAAGAAAAATTGGAGATATGGAGGAACTATGTTAATGAACTTTTTACAGATGAAAGACATGAACCTAATCTAAACAGCATACAAGAGGATGAAGGCCCATATATAACCAAAGAGGAAGTAATGTATGCACTAAGAAGAATGAGGGATGGAAAGGCTCCGGGTCCAGACGAACTACCGATGGAAGTCCTCAAGCTCATAGAGGAAGAGTCGATTTATGCATTGGTGGAGCTTTTTAATCATATCTACAAAACAGGAATAATATTACAGGAATGGCTTTTATCAAAAAAGCAAAACAATGCACCGATTATTGCACAATAAGCCTGATAAATCACATACTGAAAACATTTCTAAAAGTTATACACACTAGAATACATAAAAAACTGGAAATAGATATTAGCGATACCCAATTTGGATTTCGAAATGGACTCGGAACGAGAGAAGCGTTATTTGCACTGAATGTCATGTCTCAAAGATGCCTTGATATAAATCAGGATGTATATATGTGCTTCATAGACTACAATAAGGCCTTTGACAAAGTGAGACATGATCACCTTATCAGTCTATTGACGGAAAAGAACCTCGATAAAAGAGACATCAGAATTATATCGAATATTTATTACAATCAGAAAGCAGTAGTGCGAGTGGAGCATGAGACGACTGAAGAAGTCGAAATAAAAAGAGGAGTGAGACAAGGGTGTATACTTTCACCGACCTTGTTCAATCTTTACTCTGAGGACATAATGAATAGAGCACTTATTGAACAATTCGTTGGTATTAAAATAAATGGAATTTTAATAAACAACCTCAGATACGCCGATGACATAGTACTTATCGCAGAAACACTCGAGGATCTCCAGACCTTAGTCAATAGAGTAGCAACAGTCGGTGAAGAATATGGACTGTCACTAAACATAAGAAAAACAAAATGCATGTTAATATCCAAATCAACCCAAAATGTCCCAGATATACGCATACAGGGTCAAAATATAGAACACGTCAGAAAATACAACTATTTAGGCACCGTCATCAATGAAAACAACGATAGCTCTGAAGAAATCAAAATCCGGATAGAGAAAGCAAGAGCCGTATTCACGAAAATGTAGAGAGTGTTCTGTGGCAGAGACCTGAGTCTTGAATTAAAGGTTCGTCTGGCAAGATGTTACGTACTGTCAGTTTTGTTTTATGGAATGGAGGCATGGACGCTTAAAAAGATCGATATTAACAAGTTGGAAGCCTTTGAATTGTGGATGTACCGCAGAATGTTAAGAATATCATGGATGGAGAAAATCACGAACGCTGAAGTACTGAGGAGAATGAATAAAGAAAAGGAGGTCATACTTACAATTAAAAAACGAAAATTGCAATACCTGGGACACGTTACGAGAGGAGAAAGGTATCAACTACTGAAAACTATTATGCAGGGAAAAATTATGGGAAAGAGATCTGTAGGAAGAAGACGAAACTCTTGGTTAAAAAATCTAAGAGAATGGTATAATTGCAGCAATAACCAGCTGTTTAGGTCAGCAGTCTCGAAAATACGTATAGCTCTGATGATCGCCAACCTTCGGAACGAAGACGGCACCTAAAGAAGAAGAAGTTGCCAGCATTATAGAAAATTAAGGAAATTAGGAGTTTCATTGATTAATCATTAATATGCAATTACATTACTCATTTCAGTGAGAATTTATATTAAAAAAATAAATTAAAACACAATTAGTGGCACTTTTAGTCGTGGGCGAGTATGACGAGTTGGTATTTAGGTAGGTATTCTGATTGCATCAAAACTTGCTTCTAATTATTCTTGTGTTAGTTTAAGCAGCGAATTTGTAATCGGGGGATAAACCTAAAAGTGCTTGGAAAACCGGAAAAGAAAGGGATATTTTATTCGGGATATAAGTGGCCACCTAATACCGATAATTTTGGGGTTTTCATTACTCAGAATTCCAAATTCTAGAAGTGGAATCAAAAAACATATGCAGGGTAACAAGGGTGGTGAAACCAAGATAAAGTGAAAAATTTCGTCTTAGTCATATTTAAGATAAATTTTAGAAAAATCCAGTATTATTTTAGCATTATTTTTCAATACACTTGTTCCATTAACGTGTGAATATAAGGAGTTATATTTTTATATAGAACACGCTGAATATTGTTGAATGTTTAAACTCTACTTAAATTTATAGACATACTGACGAAATTCATATGTCAGACTTCCGTTGTCTTTTGAAAAAATCACAGATTACTTTTGATTTCAAGAATTTTTTAAAAAGTTTTGTTCCTAGTTTGTCTTAATTTCAGAATTTCGTTAAATAACACCGTTATTTAGCAGGATTACATAATTGGTACCCTGGCGTATAGCAAATATTAATTTTTTTAAAGTTTATATAGTAAGAAAAATAATTACTATTAAATTTGCCACCGTCAAATCCTGTTCCCTGCCTGCCACCGGATCCAAAACCACCTTGACCACCACCAAATCCACCTCCAAAACCTCCTTGACTACCACCAGATCCACCTCTACGATGCTCCCCTAAACCAGCTTGGCCTAAAATTTAAACAAAATGTAGCAGAAGAAATCATGCGAATATTACTAAAGAATACACTTTTATTGAAACAAAGCGTATGAATATGCTGCATCATTAGTGTAAAAAAACTTTAATTGGACGAATTTGGCAGTTAAAAGTTCTGTAATTAATAACTATGCCGCAAAGTGTTTCCAATACATGTTGCGTCTTACCTGCATCAATATGATTTCCAAAACCACTACCACCCGAGCCGTAAGGAATAGAGAATACAGTGACTAAACAAAGAGCTAAGACTGCTACCTGTAAAAAATATTTACTTTAATTGTCGACATTTAAAAAAATATATATACATTGCAGGGAATGTATATTATCAGCTAAGACATGTAACTCGTGAGAACAAGCGAAGCGAGAATCACACAAAATTGCATTTCTTAACATGTTTGATACAATTTTTAAATAAAATTATTAATCTTGTAAACTGCCTTAAAAAAATTAATAGGCATTAATAGAGGAGTGTCGTAAGTGTGAAACGTTAAGCTTTATCTTAGTGTTTAAATTAAAAATATTGAAAAATGTCAGATTCGGGCACACCAAGTGAATTCGAAGAGGCCACTCAAAATGTATTATCGTTCATAATACCGGTAAAGTCGAAAGCCAAATGTGATATAGCTGACAAATGTTTTGAAAAGTAGCATGAGAAAAAAAATGTTAAGGATGTCAATGAAAAAGTTTTTCTGGTTTATTTGGAAGGAGATAAAACTATAGGACTATAGATTTATTTTAACATGCATCATAAACAGTATTTACGGTCAGATTTCTACGCAGTAACTTAAATGCGTTCCTACCAGAGTCACAATTTGAAAACTACTAGTTTTTTTTTTCATTTAAAGGATCTATTGTAAAATTACATCTCACCGATATATTCCGTCGCTAAGTTAGTTCAAATAGAAGTTCTGAATAATGGAAAACACGTCAAAAGATGTCTGGGAAAGGCAGCGGTAGAAATCACCAGAGAAGAAGTATATTCTGATGGCCTTCCATGAATTACTTGATATATATATATATATATATATATATATATATATATATATATATATATATATATATATATATATATGTTTATGCGGCTTTCACGGAATCCTCCGTGTGAGATGCAATAGCAGTGTATATATCCACATTATGCCGTTGTAGTGCTGAAATTCAGCAAACGTACAACTATATGCAGCTCCGCGTATGAATGAAGTAAAATGCGAACAGTAAATGCAAACTTCTCTCCATCATATCCTTTCTGTGTTAGAGGTTGCACAGTTAGAATAAATTGTTATAAAACGCAATTCATTCTATTTCACCACCATCGAGATGATGGCCTACGAAGGCTTCGAAGCCGCATTCAGTATTTGCATGCTTCCTTCCTATCTGTCCTTTGCACAGCCAGGTGCATGTCGGTACCCTGATGAGTCTAGTAGAGACGAAACATGTACCTCTGCCGTATCGCTGTGGCGGGGAGGGTAAGTTTTGACTTTCTTCTCGGTATTGTGGTACAGGTAGGCCATCATCTCGATGGTGGTGAAATAGAATGAATTGCGTCTTATAACAATTTATTCTAACTGTACAACCTCTAACACAGAAAGGATATGATGGAGAGAAGTTTGCATTTACTGTTCGCATTTTACTTCATATATATATATATATATATATATATATATATATATATATATATATATATATATATACATATACATATATATATATATATATATATATATATATATATATATATATATATATATATATATATATATATATATATAATACACCTCAGATTAGGCAATAGAGTAACGTTCAATAGACAGTGCCAGCAACCAATTTTAAAAAGAACAAAAACTAAATTAAAAGTTTTTAATAGGAAACATCAAATTATGGCTAACCATAAATTTATTTATGGCATATGGTAGCGACAGTGATTTTATGGTAACGCTGAATTCAAGGTTGGAACCTTGGCACACATTTTGTTGCTGCTACCCTGAAAAACACTTTATTCCATGTTACGAAGCACAGCTATAATTAAACAATAATATACTCGTAGACATAACATTGCTGGAATCTTTAGTGACAGTCGGCATACATACTTCTTTTTTCCAATTTAATTTTAAAATGATGTAGTCATTATAAGTATGTTGTATTATTGCTTTCTAACAATCATTAAATGATGAATATTTGTTATTTTGTAATTTATTTTTTACCCAACTCGTGATAGAAATATTTCATAACCAGTTGGAAAAAATGCTTAGGAAAAGTAAGGCGTTTCAAAACTCCCACCAGTTTTGAAAAGTGTAACTTTGTACTTCATAGTTAGGAAAAAATATTTAATCACTGAGCTTGGCAAATTATTTTATATAGTTACAGTCAGACTTCTTATAGGCATCAACATATTACATTTTTAAATTTTATATATTACATCCAAATATTACAAAAAGAATAATGTAGGTACTACTCTATTGTAAACTAAATATACTTACCATTATTAATTTTGTCATCATGCCGGTTAACACAGTACTAGCTTACAGTTAAATGTGTTTTTATAAAATGCAAAATTGATCTTTATATACAAATTTTGCTTTAATTATTATTTGCTTCATATTTTTAATTATTCATGCTTTCTTAGAATTACTACAGAGGTCACCTCATAGAGTCACTAACAATAAAAAAGATAAGCAATATAAATATTACAAATAACTAAAATCCCCTATTCTTAACATTATTGATGCAACAAAATGGGGTTTTCCTGTTTTTTTTTTTAGATTTTTAGGTACAAAGCTTTTGACCTTTCTAAATTTAAAATTTGTTTACGAATTAAGACCATGAGCGAAATTAGAGGACAAAAGACTAGGCCTCCTAAACTTAAATTATACCCCGAAAGTAAAGATATTTATTTATTATAGAAACTCTAGATTGTTCTTATTAAACATTTGTATTAAAAAGGTGACCCAAAAATTTTGGACAATTAAAAAGCATGTTGCTCAGTTTTTCCTAAATTCTAAAATTAGCTATTACTACAGAGGGATTAAGTTTGTAAAATACTTATTGAATAATAATTTACATGGTTTCAAAAAAGGGAAATCGACACATACAGCCGTTCTCAAATTTGTTGAAGCTGTTCACGAATATTTGAAAGGGGGTGAGCTCTCGTACCCATATTGTTGAACTGTCTAAGACATATGCTTAGTTACTGAGTTATTAGTCCAGAAACTGAAAAGATTTGGAACAAGGAGTAATGTTATCTAAGTACACAACCATAACAAAAATTAGAATTTCTGAAATTCTTAAAACTAATAAGGGTATGACCTCGGGGAAGGATGACTCTGTTACTAAATAGCTGTTACCAACACATTGTGAAATTTGCTGATGAGAATAACCTAATGAGAGATAAAAGAAAACCAGAATGCCTTTTGAAATCTAAATCAGAATAAAACAGTCAAATATTGAAAAACCAATATTTCTGAATCTCTGTAAGGCAAAACTTTAGCCCAGTGACAATATATTGTACACATTGATGAATATCTTGATTGATCACATCATATAAAAATCTTAAGGAGAAAACTCGTTGGTAGGTACATGAACGAGATAACCCGTAACATAATGTATTTTTAAAACTTCGAGTCCTTATTTGAGTATAGTTGAAAATTTATGAAGGTTACGTTATTCGTTATTAATTTCATTTTAAGATTTTTTTGCAAAACCGTTACTTGGTAGTCTTGATTCTTCTCAAAAAAAAACTTCAGGTTACATTTCTTTTATTTTGACACACTGTATAAACAATAATACTTTTATTTTTATAAATGTGTGTTATAAGCTTTCCTGTAACAGAAAGTCATCGGTTTTAGGAAAAAAACAAGACTGTTTGATCTTTAATACAATTTATTTAAAAAAAAAAAGAACATTACACACCCGCCACACAATATTCTTAATTTAGTTGGCTTGAATCTTCTTAATATCCATGGTCTTTGTATCCACCAACATGACTACCTTGGCCTAAAAGAAAACAGTTGTCATTTTATTGGAATAAATCATTTTTTAAAGATATTGATAGAGTTTTATATTGATATATCAACTCCATGTAAAATATACATTTGATAAGTTTATTAGTATAATTTTTGATCAAAAATTTTTTAAATCTTTTTAGAATTATATATTGCTTATCTACACCAAAAAAATATAATAGGGATCTCCATAGTGACAGTTGCCATGTTATCAAAGAAAAACCTACTTCATTTAGGTGTTATATAATCAGTGGCTATTTCAGAAACATGAAAACTATCAGCGACATTTTACAAGCATTTACACAAATTGTAAACAATCGAAAGAAATTTGTGTATTAGTGGATAAAATTAAATATTAAAAATAAGATATTCCATTTAAAAATAAATTTAAGTTGAATTGGGATATTATCAACATCAGCATCGCATTCTTGCCACCAGTAGTAAGATTGTTGAGATTACTTAAGGGCTATTTTTACTGTTTCAATTTAAATTGCAAATCGAAAATAGTCCTAACCTCCCAGTATCATTTTTGTAAAAGAGCCCTAAATGGTTTTTAGAATTGTTATGTAAAAACTTGCATTTCACGTAAAAAGGATATCT
This sequence comes from Diaprepes abbreviatus, assembly GCA_034092305.1. Taxonomy (NCBI): domain Eukaryota; kingdom Metazoa; phylum Arthropoda; class Insecta; order Coleoptera; family Curculionidae; genus Diaprepes; species Diaprepes abbreviatus. The sequence continues at coordinate 11,581,047 of JASJET010000129.1, forward strand.
TTGGCTTTGATAAATATCTCTAAATTATCACCAAATTCACCTTCTTGGCTACCGCCAAATCCGCTTACGCGACCATCCCCATACTCACCTCCTTGGCCGCCACCAAATCCACCTCCCTGTCCGCCACCAAACCCACCTCCTTGATGTCCCCCGCCGAATCCACCTCCTTGATGTCCACCACCAAATCCACCTCCTTGATGTCCACCTCCTTGTCCACCGCCAAAACCACCTCCTGGTTGTCCACCGCCAAATCCACCTCCTTGATGCCCACTACCTCCTTGGCCACCACCGAAACCACCACCTTGACCACTACCAAAACCACCTCCTTGTCCTAAAATGTACAAAAAAAAAGTAACTTTTAATTTTATAATAGTATGTATTTATTAGTAACAGTTTTCGTTCATTTCAAATGCATATATTTTTAAAACAACTGTATATCGGACCAGAGTCAATTATATAGGATAGTTGTTTGTACTGGGTCGACCAAAGAGGTTTTAAATTAATAGAAGTCGTACAGCCTATTTTAAAATATACATTGTTTACAACCAAAATCGCTATGAATACGTAAAGAAAAAACTATACGGTTTTATGCGTCCCAATAAAGTCAGGTAGTCTTTACGCACTTCTTCTTTTTTTTTTTTTAAGAGATGCGTGTACTCCGCACATTTATTTATTTATTCTTGCAAATTTCACAGTATTTTACCATAGTTCATAATTTAGTTAATTTATGTTTCACAAAAACAAACCCATATCTTTAAAATAGCATAAAAAATAGATTAACATCAAAATGAAACGAGTAAAAGAAAAAAGAAAGGAACATTGCCGGGTTTTGCAGTTAATATAGAGAAGTTATAATGTTACATATTCCAGCAATTTGTTGGACAAATACTGTACATAGAAGCGAAGGAATGTTAATAAAAAATAGAATTTCTATAAATCCTAACAACTTCATATTTTCTTAGAAACAGCGCGGACCTAGTAACAAGCCAGACAATCACTTGGTGAGTACTCATAAGACAGTAAATATTTACATATGTCGGTAATTTTGAACAGGTTTCTCAAATAACTCTGTATTTTTTGCCATGTTTTAAAGATTATAGCCCCTTTAACAGATATGAATAATTCTAAACAGATTGATATGCAGGTGTAACCAATCGAGGATAATTTTCTTAGCCTTGTAGGCCATAAATAATTTATCTGTGAAAATACAGTAGAAAATTAAAGTTGCATTTTATCTTATATTTTTATAGTTACTATCTTACCACCACTGCCTAGTTGATTTCCATGACCACTACCACCGCTACCATAAGGCGTAGAATAGGCTGTAGCTAAGCAAACAGCAAAAACTGCTACCTAAAAACAATAGTTCTTTGTTATTCGCCATACATATTTTAAAACAAAATATGAAACACTTTAATACAAAGCAAATTCGAGATTTTTTTTTTATTTTTTGAAAAAAAAAATATTGCGGAAAACGCTTTGTGTTGTACTTTAGATTAATATTACTGACTATTTTGTTGTCTATACTAATAGCAACATATTAATACCCTAATACTACTTATATAGTAAAGTTTGTTGGTTTACTCAGAGATAATTGCAGGAACTACCAAACTGATTATACTTTCGAGAAGAAAATGGTCTCAGTTTGAACATATGTTACATTTTACCTGGTTTTATAAAAAGGGGGTGGCACGAAATGGGCTGAAAATGAAGAAAGTCAAAAAAAAAGTCCTTATTTGACCTCTTATCGGTGTGGCTCAGAGCGATAAATTGGAATTTGACAAAATCAAAGGGATGAAATACAAAATTCTTAACTTATCGTTGAGGTGATTTAGGAGGTGAAAAAAATATTCTTTTTTTTGTCCCGTATCAAATCAACGCTTTAAAATGCATAGCTAAAAGTAGTTACGATACAATATAATGATCACGTTTAAGACAACATCACGAGCAACAGCAACAAAAAGAGAATGTATCTCGTCAGAACTAATAATTGGTAAGTTTGTATATAAATGTGCTTGTATCTTATAAAATTCGTGGTTCAAATATAATTGTTAAATTTCCTTGTTTGTTGCTATTAATTTACAAGCGCCAAACAACTGAACTAAATATTAACACTTGATCACTTCAAAGGAAATATTTCTAGAAATCCAATAATAGGCCTGACAGTGCGAGAATCGATTTTTTTGGAACCAGTTACTAATGAAGAAGTGGAAAACATTATAATAAGTTTAAAAAGCCAAAAGGCATGTGGACCTGATGACATATAATCTTTTGTATTAAGGAAAATCGTTCAGGAATTACGGAAGCCCCTTTGATGCTCACATTGATACTTGACTGATACTGGGATGTGTCCGACCGCGATGAAGCTAGCAATAATAACTCCAATTTTCAGGAAAGAGGATCACTTGGGTACGAGCAGAATACAATATTCTTATACCACTTCTAGAACGATACAATGTTTTAGGATATGAACAATATGGCTTTCGAAGCAAACCAGGTAGATAATTTTATTCACAAACAATTGGAGCTACACAACATAGTGGTGGGAGTCTTCTTCTACTTGTCCAAGGCTTTTGACACTCTAAATCTAAATTCGAGATACTCTAAGACTAGATGCTTCCCCCAGAATAGTTAGACGTCGTCGGCAAGAAGCTCATTTGTATACTAGGAGTCCCTATAAGGCTCCTTTACCAAATAAGAAACAAATATGTCAACATTCGCAGTTTGCCAGGCAACTTCTGGACCCCTTGATCAATGAAACAATATTGTGTAGTCAATTGAGACTAAATTTTTTCTGTTTGATAATACATGACGCAATAGTAAGATGTCCTTAAACTACAGCATATGGTCCTAGATGTACGATCAGCACCGTTAAATATAAATATGGGAATTTGAATGATATAGACTTATTTTTCGTACTAGAGAGTGAGGCATATTTTGGATTAAAAACATTATAGCAAAACATATTTACGTAGATGTTATGATATGGCTTTAAAATGAGACTTTATGTATGATAATGATTCCAAGCATAAGAGTCGAAAATGAAAAAGATTATGGAAAACACAACATTAATATACTGAAATGACCAAATGATTCGAATACATTCGTTTTTCGATTTTAAGTTCTTTGTCACATTTTACTCTTAAAACAAAGAAGAAAGTAAGGTTCAAACAATATTACAATACATTTTTATTTACACATTAGGATCGTATTGAGATAAAGTGGTTTCCCGTCATGTCTGGTAAGCAAATAAGTCTGAAAGTGGATTGGACAGTTAATCAAGAATTTTGGTTTAACCATCCCACACAGCACTAGACGTCTTATAGACGTCATTTTTATATCCAGATTATGTCTGAACGTCTTAAGACATAAATAAGGCGTCTTATAGACGTTGTTTTAAAGACGTCCATAAGACGTCTATATACAACGTCTTTACGATATCTTTTAAAAGTCTACATATTACATTTTATATGAAAATAAATACAGTTGTGTATAATTTAGTTGATAAAAACTAAAAAGCATTTCCTTCCCTATGGATTTTGTCGCAGTTGGATAATAAGTTTGCAACGCCGCACAGAGCTCAGCTGAATACAAGTTGAGGTTAAAATTTTTGCTTGAACGACAAATTTTTAGTAACCTCACTACGACCTTGGTTAATAGAACTTTTGCATGATCTTTTTTATCAACACTTTGGTGCTTTTTGTCACAGACTATTTGATGTACCGATAACAATGACACACATAAATAGGATGCCAGCGAAACTATAACTTTAAAAAACCCGCCTTTTGTTTCTGTCAACTGTCATTTTTCAGTTTTGTATTTGTGTTTCGTCAGGTCGTTATTCATTTCTAATGTTGTTGGGGTGCCGACTGTGAAAATTTAGCTTTTGAAAGAATTTTATTAAAATAGTTGATTTATCCATGTGCCTCTGAAAATCTTTTTTATTCGTGTTTATGTAATACTTAAGGTATGATCGAGAATCACATGTACTCAGGAAAAACAGTAACGTTATTTATAGGTTGTGTTACAGGAAATTCCCGATGCTGTACCGCTTATATTTTTGTAGTAACTCTATGTTATTAGAAGTATGAAATGAAATCTTCAAAAATATTATCTATGCGAAAAAGGCTTGCACAGCGCATCCAGACCCGGTCCTAAATATTACAAGAAATATTACTAATGAAGTGGAAGGCGAAATGTTTGTTTATGGAGTGCTCCACTAATGAAACCTGTAAGATTTATTTTGTTCCTGATGATTGGTTTATATTTAATGAACATAGAAAATAGAGTTTTGTTAATTACAAGAAGTAATTTTGTTTAAGGTTTTAGAAATTTCAAAACTGGGAGTAGGTAGCATTTATGACTTTGTAAAGCGAGCTTGTAAAATTACCATGTACAGTTGATTAGTACGAAAAGGAAAGAGAAAGTTCTACGATTCTAACTTGGCGAGACTTATTATGAGTAAGTTCTGTCTTTCATTATACATATTAACCTTGAAATAGCATAAGTCACAATTCTATAGTAGAGGACAATTATAAAAATTCGCAAAAATATCAAAAAATTTACTCCCACAAATGATAAACTTTATCCTATAAAATTAAAATCAGTTTGTTATTAGGATCTACAGAGACAACAGGACTGGCAAAAAGTCGGAAGAATGAGAAAATTTCAATCCAAACATGGCTGAAAAGGGCATCAGACCAGATTTGTTATTCGACTAAATAAAAATTCTTGTTTTTAAAACTATTTAAAGATTTGTGTACTTTTTATTTCAATAAACTTTTATTTTGTTGATAGTTTACCTTTTAGAGTTATTATATCGAAGAGATAAATTAGGGCTTAAATTTGATAGGTTCACTTATAGTTCGAACAGTAGTACTTCTGAAAATTTTTGCTCTTCTACCTCACTTCTTAAATTTCAAATTAGAAAAAGTTTACATTATGCTTAAGTTATGTATTTTTTTGTATAAAAATATTATGTTGAACATATTTTTTAAAGCAAATTATTCATGCGGAACTTGTAATTATTTAAAATGGTAGTGTATATTTTGTTCTTGATTTTTTTTAAATTAAAGTTATTTCTTGGACTTTTGAATAATTACGGTTTGACTTTGTAAACAAGACAAACAAAAAAATTAACGGGACCCTTTTTAATGTACATAATTTTATTGGTGGAATATGTTGTTTTAATGTTGGGAAGGGACGTCCATAAAACGTTGTAAGCAAATGTCTTAAAGACGTTACCTTTTGTAACATAAGACGTCTATACAACGTCTTATGGACGTCATTCGTCTTTAATGGACATCCATAAGACGTCCTGAATGTTGAGATCAAACGTTTTATGGACGTCTTTAAGACGTATTTGTGCTGTTTGAGATATTACAAGAAGTCTGTTTCTAGAAAATTCTATTATTTGTCGATGCGTATCCATTATTGCCAATAAAAGAGGCACAATTAAGTAGTAAAATTGTATTTTCATTACAGAAATATATATAATATTTTTCGACAAGATATGGAGTTAAAACTATAAAAAAAATTGTTAAACACTGTTCGTATTTTGACCATGTTCAATTTTTAGTTTCGTAATTTTCCTGTATTTGGGTCGAAAATTACTTAACAGAGAGATTGTGTGCTATTATTTTGACCACAACTGTATATAATTTGGAGAGTTCTTTGCTTTTATAACCTACTCGCCCACTAATTTTTTTTTTAATTTCCACTTCTAGAAAAGTAAAATGGGGGTCTTAAAATTAACATATATACTCCTAATCACAAATAAACTCTGCATTTGTCGAATTTCTGCCACACAGAAGATAAAAAGGGAGTTTATTTATTTAATGGAATTTAAACAATAATAAATTTGTTTGAACGTTGTTTATGGTCGATGGAGAGCAAGTTTTTTAATATTTGCCAGACATAAATATTTTAATTTAATTTTGCTCGTCGTGACCCCTTTAAGCCTTTTTAAGTGTTAAAAATTACTACAAATGCGAAGTTTATACTAAGATCAATAAATTTTTTTATTTTTATCGGTTAATATTGTTAGATATTATTTACATATTAAAAATACCATAATAATTTATGCAACCAGAAACTCATGCTTTTACTTTAATGCCGGCGAATTTATTATCGAACAACCTATCAATGCCATTAGAAAAGGACAGCATAGAATCTCTGTGTGTATCAAGAAATAAAATAGCTCGCATTACTAATCATCATCTCTCCAAATATAAATAAAATTATCACGTTATTCCGCAATGACACAACGGGCCTTAGTTCTGACGATATGCTAATTTTAGGAGGAAATTTGTAAGGTATTTTTATCTCTCATGAACGTCTAAAATTGGAGACACAAAAATTGTCATGTATCCTTTTAATAAAAAAAGTTTTTTACAGTTTCACTTTGTATCTCACTAAAAGTAGGGACATGAAAATTAGCAGAACGGTTAAAATTGAAAGCATACTCGTATCGAGATAAACCAGGATTAAATAAATAAATCGCCACAAAATTAATAACTCAGAGCAATACAATTTTAAATAATTTTTCTTAATAAAATTTTATTAAATGTCGAACAACACTGTTGTAGGTTTTTCATGATGCAGGACCGATTGCCCATATCAATATTTATTAACATCTAAAAAATATATATTGTATAATCAACACAAACATTGCATCAGCTTGAATAGTTTTTTCAACCGTCAAGCCTCCGATTAAATTTTAATAAAGTATGTATCACCATTATGTAATTTTTAAAATACATTTTATAGTAAGCAACGAAAGTCTTGCAGCTACTAAATTGAAAAAAATATATTAAAAATGTTTAACAAAAGGGAAATTAAAAAAATACTTACAATCATCAACTTTGCCATGGTGAATCACTCTGTAGCAGTTAAAGAGAGTATTTGTTCTTCTCAGTTGTAAAATTGATCTTATATATACAAAATCCACATGCCTTAATTATTATTTATTTTCTATGTAGTCTTCATTATCCATAAACATTTTTGAATCGCTGCAGGGGTCAATGCTTAAAGTCACCTGATGATAATAACTGTACTAATTTGAACAAAAACAATTATTTATGGAAATTTATCAATATTAATTAATATATCTAAGACGACAGTATATATATATATATATATATATATATATATATATATATATATATATATATATATATATATATATATATATATCTGGAAAAACCGAATGTAGTTTTAAGTAAGTTTTTCGTTAAACCTAAACCAATAATTTGGCAACTACTTTAATAAGGAAAATTAAGGTTAAAAACCTAGAGATAAAGCCCCCTGATGAAAAGCATAGTTGTCTCCCGAAAAGATTTTTTTTTCATGTATTTCTACGGTTTCAAACTTGGCTGATTTATAGTTGCACTTTACTGTTAAATGAGACCAGTTTTAAAGTTAGGCCATGATACTGACTATAGAGACGGATTTAAGAAGAGGCCTGTCTGCTGATTTTTTAACTTAGATAAATTTTGATTTTTAAAACATTTCTTTTCATGTTATGTGATCTTGGTGTTAAAGGCTAATGACTGTATCTGTTGAATAAAACCTGGCATTTCATATATACTCACTTTGGAAGGTCTTTTTTTATTTTTATTTTATAACAATAGAATTAAGGAAGGTTATTTTCTCTTTTGTAGAAGTCCTGATGAAGGGAATAAAATTTCTCGAAAGTTAGACTAACAAAACAGAGTTTTCTTTTCTGGCCAACTATTCTTCTGACTGCAGTCCCACTGAAGTGCCTTAAACCTCTCGGTTTAGTTGGCTTTTTTTTAATTAGTCCAATAATACAGTGCCTTCATTTCAAAACGAACCATCCTTAATAACTTTGTTAAATAGAAAAATTTAAAAAAAAGAAAAAACCCAAAAATAATTTGCATTTCCAGCAGGATGGAGCTCCCCCGCACTACGCTTTGGCAATTCGAGAGTGGCTTGATGAACATTTTCCAGGGACGTGGATTGGCAGACGTGGTGCAATTGAATGGCCAGCACGGTCTCCAGACCTAACCCCTCTAGACTTTTTTCTTTGGGGGTATTTAAAAAGCAAGGTTTATAAAACCCCACCTGAAAATATTGACGATTTAAAAGATCGAATTGTTCGGGAATGTAGAGGAATTAGCAGAGAAACCCTTGCCAATGTTCGTGGGGAATTTCAAAATAGGCTTTTTTATTGTCTCGCTAATAACGGCGCACATTTTGAACATTTAATAAAATAATTTTCTTCAACTGAATAAAACTGAATAAACTGCTTATATTTAACACACATTTTTGCATCCTAATTGCCTATAACGTCTATTAACTTAATTTTTTTTGACATCGTTGGATAGCAGATCGTACGTCCTTTAAAATGATGTATCACACTATAGGGTAATCATTTGACATACCAAAGTTCGAGGCCGATATATTATGCATTATTACAAGACATTTTTGCACACTATTCGCTTGTACGTCAACCGATTTAATTTTTTTTATACGGTTGGATAGACAATTTTATGCTGCTTACAATGATGTGTCACAAGGTGGGGTTCCCATTTGACATATCAAAGTGAGGTTAGCTGGAGGTGCGGAGGTGATTGACAGACTTTTAACAAATGCAAAATTAAACTTCCCCCTGTATATCTAAATTGACGTGTTTTTTCTTTTTTTTAAATTTTTCTATTTAACAAAGTTATTAAGGATGGTTCGTTTTGAAATGAAGGCACTGTATATATATATATATATATATATATATATATATATATATATATATATATATATATATATATATATATATATATATATATATATATCGTTTATGCGGCTTTCACGGATTCCTCCGTGTGAGATTCAATAGCAATGGTTATATCCACATTATGCCGTGGTAATGCTAAAATCACATTCAGCAAACGTACAACTATATGTAAGTCCGTGTATAAATGAAGTAAAAATGCGAACAGTAAACGCCAACTTCGCTCCATCATAAACTTTCCGTGTTAGAAGTTGCACAATTTGAATAAATTGTTACACAACAATTTATCCTTATCCACCATCATCGAGATGATGGCCACCCTGTACCACCACACCGAGAAAAAAGTCAAAACTTCTTTCCTTTGCACAAATAGGTGCATGTCGGCACCCCGATGAGTCTAGTAAGAGGTGAAACATGTATTTCTGCCGTATCACTGTAGCAGGAAGTGGTGGTACAGGTAGGCCGTCATCTCGATGGTGGTGGTATAGGATAAATTGTGTTTTGTAGCAATTTATTCAAACTGTGCAACTTCTAACACGGAAAGGATATGATGGAGCGAAGTTTGCACTTACTGTTCGCATTTTACTTCATATATATATATATATATATATATATATATATATATATATATATATATATATATATATATATATATATATATATATATATATATATAAGTATTAATGCAACTATCAGCGAGAGCTATAATGGATTATGTGCACTAGGTGAGCGCAAGTAGACTTCCACTTTCCTTTATTTCCTATTTGTTCAAAGCAATAAAAACATTACATTTTCTCAATGCGATTAATCCTAACTTGTAGATCTCCTGCTAGGGTTTCAAAGTCTAACAGCGAATTAATTGCGACCTCTGCAGGTATAGTATAGGTATGAGGCAACATCTGAGAGGATATAGAAGCTGAAGAATATACGCTCCTAAAAAAATAGCAAATGAATTGATAACATCCAGACCATTGGTGTATTTCCGGCCGATATAATCCTTGACATTTCGTATACTTGGTTTGTCACTACCCGCCCAGATTGTGCTGCTTTGAAGGAGATGCAGTTTTCACATTTGTTAATGTAATTTTTGTAAGCTAAGTATATCATGTTTTTTTTTGCTTTAATATTTGTAAACTGTATTTGGAGTCGAGACGACCTGATTTTGAAGTTTTTTTCAGAAAATGTTATTTTAATTAGCAGAGGGGTAAACTCAACTTGAAGTGAGCAAACATGGTATAGAGAATACTAGCATCGCAGCACTGCCATTCAGTTCAGTCCAGTCAGCAGTGTCAAGCAAGTTATACAGTTTTGAGAATTTGGCTTTTCTAAAATTATATTGTTTGAGATTTTGATTTGGATGGATACCTTTCGTTTTAGGATTTTAAATATTACCTAGATGTAAAGTGAGGGATGGCGACCGACCTCCGGTACCAAGGGACTAGGTCCCGCCCCACCGGCTCTGGTCGTAAATTTATAAATTGGGTAAAGTTCGAGATACTTGAGAAATCTAATAACGAATAATTACTCATATTTTTTAAGGGGTATATAAGTAAATTAAAATCCCCAATAAACAAACATTATTCTAGTGATACGGAAGAGCCTCAAGTCATGAACATTTTTTTTAAGAACGAGAAATAATTAGGAAAAAACCTACTTTTATGAAACCAATAAAAATATAATTTTGGTAAAAAATACAAGTTCTAATTGTTATAGAGAAAGTTATACGAGTTTGAAAAAGAAATGGCAAAGACACTCGCATCTGCGATTATAAAATATCATAATAGACAATATTCAATTTTGAAATACTAATAGTCTCATTTTATATAAATGCTAGTAATAAAACGATTTGATGTCCATCCTTAAATCGTTTTCAATTATTGATTTTTGGGTCAGTTTTCATAGCAAATATATAATTAAGTTGTTTAAATAATACGATATTATAAAGTATTTCAACAGGTTTTTTTTTCGCAATTTTTTATTGGTCGTGGGATTTTAAATTTTCCTTAATTAGTAAGACATACATTCTTTAGAAATGAGATAAATGGGGCAAAAAAAGTCACTGATAAAACAGTTACATGAAGATAATAATATGAATTATTGGAACTGTTTATACATAATATTTTTAATTATTTACCAACAACACTAAAGATAATGTTCTCTATATATTATTTTTCCAAAACAAAATAAATATTATGTAATTTTTCATATGCATTAAAAATAACTTGATTTTAGACAAATTTCAGTTTTTTTTTCTATTATGCATTTTACACTTTTATGTTTATAATGGGTATTCAGTTTTTCATTCTTTTAGAATGTTAGGATTCGTTGTTAGGATTTGCAGTAGTTTTAACATAAATTCATCTAAAATCTTATATTACTCGTTTATACGAACTAAGCTAGAGTAAGGATTTCTAATCTGGAATTTACACTTAAACATATTAATGCTATTGAAAGCATTCAAAGAATAGGCCTAGTTGCACACTATCTGGTTATCAAAAGGTTAGGACATATGCGTTGGTTATTTACCCAAAACTGTAATGGTGCAAAATTTTACTGGAAATTAACCAAGGCTTAAGTTTACCATTGGACGATTCTGTGATTACTTGCTTAACAATCAAAGTAATATAACCCTATTACTTTGGTTATGCTTTTTGTTTGTCCGTGGTTTATTTTATTTATTACTAGCTTTTACCCGCGACTTCGTCCGCGAGAAACTTGGGAAATAAAAATTTGTTGAGTTATGGAAGTTCTCTATTTTTTTTTTTTTTTAATCTAGCGCAGTCCAACAAACTTTCTGTGAAAACAGCATGAAAATTAGCTTTATTTCTATTAGAATTGATCTAAACTAACCCACGAAAAGACGGGGACAGATATCGGTTCAGCTGTTTCGAAGATTAGCCCGTACAGGCAGACAGACAACCAGAAGAAAAGCAGCCCTTATTATTCCTGAAAACATTCTCTTCATGTCTGCAAAGTTCATCGAAATCGGTTTAGTCGTAACTGTAAACCAAAATTTAAAAACAGATAATACAAGTCATCGGTGGGTTGCTTTGACTAAAAATTTTGAGTATGTTCAGCTTCGTTAGGAAGTGTTATGATGAAAGTTAATTTGATACCGGCTCATAAACTATTTGATTTTAGAAATTTAATAGAGGGTATATACTGTTGGTTAGGTCCTATTTTTAGAAATTATTTTTAAATATTCACAGCCAGATTCACTAAGAAGATTTCAAAGTTAAATCCGATCTAGTTGCCATGAAAAATAGGTCGGTTCATATTAAATGTTAGAAATCATTTAAATGAGAATATTCACAATCCCATCAATTGATCAGTAGAGGAAAGTCTGTGTACTGTGTCATTAAGGAAATCACTAGATATAATCAAATCTAGACTCTCAAATTATACTACATTATCACGATCGAACCGCGTTACCACTGGACGGGGTGATGGACCTTTTGGAGCGTTGACTGCGTAGTGTTTATTTTTAAGTAAAGGACAAGTTCTACGTTCAGGACGACAGGTTTCTGATGGGTTCTTCACTCTCTCCAGGTTCGAAACACATGCCACAGAAACTGTAACAGTAAAACCGAAAGTCTGGTTGAGATATGTCGATGATACCTTCATCGTATGGAAGGGCAATGATCAAGAACTTAATGATTTCTTGAAACATCTTAATACCATTCGATCTACAATTAAGTTTACCATGGAAAAAGAGGTAAATGATCAGTTACTCTTTCTAGATGTCGTGGTGAACCGTTCAAATGAAACTATTAAAACTTCAGAATACAGCAAGCCAACACACATACTAGGCAATATCTTAACTATAGTTTTAATCATCATGTTGTAACAAAACGGGGAATGACCCGTGACCTCTATAATCGCGCTATCTATATGCAATAATGCCAATTCATTGGAAAAAGAAGTGGCAAATATTAAATCCGATTTACAACAGAATGGTTAGCCTTTAAAATTAATTGACGATGTTATAAATAACTTTAGAATAACGACCACTGGACAGCAAGAAACACATTCCTTCTTCACAGTTCCGTGCATTAAGGGAAGAGAAAATAAGACGAATTTCCAGCAGTTATAATATAAAAACAGCCTTTAAATCGGGAAATACACTTAAAGCTCATTTAACAAAAACCAAACCAAAAACTACCGATAAGAAAGAATGTGTTTACAAAGTTCCATGTGAGTGTGGTGTGAGGTACATTGCAGAAGCCAAACAACCATTAGAAGTTAGAATTAAGGAACTTAAAACTCCTACACAAAATGGGGAAACGTCGAGGTGAGGTATTGCAGAATACGCCCGAGATAAACAACACCATATAAAATGGTCTGAAGCTGCGGCAATATATATGGAACCCAACATGAAAAAAAGAAAATTTATAGCAGCAACTTATATTAAAACTAATAATGGCAACTTATATGAAAACTAATAAAACCCAGTGTTGAGATACCTAATCTTTGGCAACCACTACTTTGTAACATCAAATCATTGAGGTGTGTACAGTGAAGCGAAACTTTGCGCTTCAATGGACAAGTCCGTATATAGGCTCCTAGCCTTAAGACAAACACGCAGTTTATACTTGATAACGATTAGAGATTCAACCTAATCAAAACGTCGTAAAAATAAATAAACAATAAAGACAATGCAAATTCGACAACCACATTTTAGAGGAAATTATGCTCTTGCATATTGGCCACCCCGCCCACCAGATTTAACGTCTATGGATTACTTTTTATGAGAAACTCTTAAACAGATGATATACATGCTTAGATGTTGAGATAATAGAAAAGATGCAGTTCAACTTTCTCCGCAGAATTAATCTTTTTGTACATGAAAACCGAGTTTGCTTGAATTTAATTAAAAAATTAATATATTTTTTTTTGTTTTGGTTTGTTATCGACATTGTGTGTTACTGTTCTTTGCCAGTTCACTCTTACATTATTATTGTTAGCTTGTTGCTATATAGATTTTTATTGTTGTAGGCATGCTGGCTCTTGAGACGCCTATATAAAATAAATATTACGTTAAAGTACAACTCGCAGCGATTATTTTGCGCGAAAAGCCTTGATAAAAGCGGAGATATGAATTTTTGAAAATGGTCGTTTTTGGTCATTTTTCGACATTTGCAAGCTTATAACTTGAAACGGATGCATTTTTCGAAAAAATGCCAAACAATAATAAACTTCTTCAGAGAGTTTTTCGGCTTTTTCATAATTTTGTAAATTTTTTGTTAATAATAAATTAAGGACCACTTGGATAGAAAAAAAATTATTTGGGTTTTTTGTTGGCTATGATCAAATGAATCGATTGCAAATGGTTTCATCCCAACACCCTTTTTTGGTCGGTGAAGTTGTATTTTTATGCATCTTATTAACGGTATTATGATATATTTTGTTGTAAACAAAATCATAAACAATTAATTTTGCAATTTAAAAAAACCTCAAACGATCATTAGAAAATAATTCAGAATATATATCCAGAATTCACAAAACTATATTCTTCAAATACAAAGTCTACAAAATGCATATCGTTAAAAAATAGACAAGGAAGACCGATATTGGATACCGACGAATTAAAGGAAACTTTGTTCAGTGATCAAAGAACAGATGCCCCGACGAATGACACTGAAAACATGAGTGGTCCTAAAATTCTTGAATCTGAAGTCAGGTACGCAATGAACTGTATGAAGAATGGTAAAAGTGCAGGTCACGACGATATATATGCAGAAGTTTTAAAGCAAGTCGATATTAAACAACTTACATATCTCTTTAACGTGATATATGACTCTGGGCAAATCCCACTGGATTGGTTCAAGTCTACGTTCATTGCTAATCCAAAGAAAACAAATTCCAAGAACTGCGAAGACTACAGACTCATAAGCTTGATGAGCCACGCTCTAAAAACATTCCTTCGAGTAATCCATTCAAGAATACACAGAAAGTGGCGACACACAGTTTGGCTTTATCAACGGACATGGCACTAGAGAAGCTCTCTTCTCAATGATATTACTTGTGTAAAAGTGCTATGACCAAAGACAAGATGTTTTCTTCTGCTTTATTGACTATTAGAAAGCTTTTGACAATGTAAAGCACCAGCCACTGTTGGAAAGATTACAGGAGATGATAAAGATATTAGAATAATAAGAGAACTTTATTGGCAACAGTTAGCTGAAATCTGTATTGATGGCGATCTTTCAACAGAGACCTTTAATATAGTGAAGGGAGTCCGGCAGGGATGTGTACTGTCGCCTGTTCTGTTTAATATTTACGTTGAGAAAATATTTCAGTTAGCATTAGAAAATGAAACGCGGGGTATCAAAGTCAATGGCATCCCAATAAATAATATTCGCTAGGCAGATGATACTGCAGTCTTAGCTAACAACTTTGAAGATCTCCAATGAAAATTAGAAAAACTCAACGAGTGCGGTGAACAGTTCGGGCTGCATATTAATACAGCCAAAACAAAAATGATGGCGATTAGTAGGCATCAGTACATCACTCCTCTTAACATCAACGGGGAAAATATTGAACGTGTCGCACGGTTCAGGTATCTTGGCGCTACTCTGAATGAAAAGTGGAAATGTGACGAACAAGTGAAGGGAAGAATTGGCCGAGCAAAAACCACTTCTTTTAAACTTAAGAACCTTCTCCTTCACAGAAATATGTCACTACACACCCGAATACGTGTGATTCAGTGTTATGTATGGCCTATTCTACTATCTGGTGCTAAAACTTGGTCACTTAAAGCTGGGACGTTGAATCGGATCGAAACTTTTGAATTGTGGACACTCCGCCGACTACTGCGTATCCCTTGGACTGCTCACATAACGAATGATGAAGTTCTACAAGGAGCTGATGTAAAAAGATAACTAATGGACACTGTAAAATAACGAAAAGTGTCATATGTAGGGCATATACTAAGAGGACCTCACTACTCCATACCAAGGCTAATACTACAGGGCAAAATTGAAGGCGGACGGGGGCCAGGTCGTTAATAACACTCTGGGCTCCGCAATATAAGAAATTGGTGTGGTATATCAGACGCCGCAACCATATTTAGACAGGTTGAGATGAGATGAGAGATGGACAAATGATCGCCGACGTGTGGCATACCACATGGCACCCGAAGAAGAAAGAGTTTATATTTAAATTGCAAAATTTGTTATTTAGTACTTTATTTATAACAAAATATATCGTAATAACAATAATGACTCCATTAAACGTATTTATTTTTGTAAAATCCAAAAGAAGCATTTCTATAATTTGTTTAAACAAATTTATTTTACAAAACTAATGATAAATTTGGATTGAGCGATGCTTTAATAGCCTTAAAACCTGCATGGTCTATTAGAATTGTCGCTTAAAAGTTTATTGGTCACGAAAGCTGAAGGTTTTCAAAAATTGAAAAATTCATGCAATTTGAAATTTTCAAATTGAATATCTCAAAGAAAAAAAAATATATTTGAGCAAACTCAGCGGCATTTGAAAGAGTAAGACCTATACTTTAATATGTTTTGTATTATTTTTTGAGGAAAAAAATGTCACCTCAAATACCGGGTGTCAACGAATCTATTAGACAAGTCATAATTTCTAGAGTATTATGTGTATCAAAATGAGAAGTGGTACAGGTAAATGTTATGTGAAGAGGAGAATTTTCGAATATTTTCCACTTTCCGGTCACTTTCGGTTTGACCGGAAATGGCCCCGGTTTTGAATTCTTAAATAGAACACCCTGTATATTTTAACATCTTTGGATTTCTGAGACAATTCTAGATCAGAATGTGACATTTTAAAAACTTTTTATGTCTACTTCATTTTTTAGAGCCACTCTTAAAATTGCATCTAGGTGGCCTTGATCGGACGCAAACTAATCTAACGGCCTTAGGTGATGTCAAAAAAATACAATCGCAAAGTTTTAGTGACTAGTATGAAAGACAGGAATTGGATTAAAAATTTAACAAAAAACTAACAAAATAAACTAATAACTTAGACGACGCACTTAAAATATTTGAAAGTACAGTGGCTGAATTTGTTAAAAAGTTTAGTGTAGTAAATGTTCAAAGTGCATTCCTTCTTTTTCACGACACATTTCAGCTCATTCAATTGTTTCTCTCAACACGTTTTGTAGCATTTGGGGCGTTATACTTCTAAATGCCCGTAAAATTCTTTCTTCTAATATTTCAAGAGTAGCTGGGGCTGCTCCATAGTAAACCCTTTCTTTAACATATCCCAAGACAAAGAAATCGAGCACAGTAAGATCCGGTGAGCGGGCTGGCCACCGTACCGGGCCATTGGTTACAATAATTCGATTATTAAAATGCTCTATTAAATAATTAAGAACTTCTATAGTATTGTGAGGCGGTGCTCCATCTTGTTGAAAGTAAATTTGCCGTAAAACTGCTAAAGGTATATCATTGAGATGATTTTCGATTTCATTTTGAAGAAAACCTAAGTATCTAACCCCTGTTAACTGACCTTGAAATAATATTGGCTCAATTATTCTGTTTCCAACGATACCAGCCCAGACATTGACGCCAAATCTTTCTTGAAAATTGCCCTCTCTCATTTCATGTTGATTTTGTTGGGCCCAGTACCGAGTATTTTGCTTATTGAACATACCATTATTTGTAAATCGGGATTCGTCGGAAAATAGAATAAAATCGATAAAATTTGGGTTAACTCTATGATTTTGAAGCAGCCAATCACAAAACACTACCCGTCTATCGCCATCCTCAGTATACAAATGTTGATGTAACTGATATTTAAATGCTCAATATCCATGGTTTTTCAGTATTTTTCTTGCTGATTCATAACTTATGTGCAGTTCTTGACTAATTTTTCTTAACGAAACTGTTTTATCAACCTCACCCATAGCAAGTACGTTAATCTCAGTCTCTTCATTTATGATAAACCTCTGTTCCGCCTCTTGATTTCCTATTTGCCTAAAACGAGTCTCGACATACGGAAAATACTGATGGGCTGGATGTTGCCGATTCGGACATCTATGAGCATACAACTCGGCATTCCTTGAATTTCTATGACACTCTCCAAATATTAATAACATATCCACTTTTTCACTTTTAGTATACATTATTTTAACGAAAATTTAAACTAAACTTAACGAAAATTAAGAAACTTTTACGTCTGTTCTTAGAGCGTATGTCACTGTCATTATCTACTTAAGTGAGTGCTTTATTTTCCAAAGAAGACTTGATAAAAACAGTTGCAAATTATTATGCATCATGGCTGTCCATGGCGCACTTGTCATAAGTAAATAAATTATCCAGTATTTTTGCTTAATAATATTTAATTTCTGTTCTTATGTCTAATCCAATCGCAAATAAATCAGTACCGTTAGATTCGTCAAAGAATGCTTTTTTCGAAAAGTAGTTGTCAAAAAGGGGTCGCCATTTGAAAATTAATAGTTAGAAATGAAAACGTAATTTTGTCAACTTGTCTTATTCCTGTCTTTCATACTAGTAACTAAAACTTTGCGATTGTATTTTTTTGACATCACCTAAGGCCCTTAGATTAGTTTGCGTCCGATCATGGCCACCTAGATGCAATTTTAAAAGTGGCTCTAAAAAAATGAAGTAGACGTAAAAAGTTTTTAAAATGTCACATTCTGATCTAGAATTGTCTCAGAAATCCAAAAATGTTAAAATATACAGGGTGTTCCATTTAAAAATTCAAAACCGGGGCCATTTCCGGTGAAACCGGAAGCGGCCGGAAAGTGGAAAATATGCGAAAACTCTCCCCTTCACATACCATTTACCTGTACCAATTCTCATTTTGATACGCATAATACTCTAGAAATTATGACTTGTCTAATAGATTCGTTGACACCCGGTATAGACCAAAATCGTGTTTTTTGCAGTTTTAGGTTAATATATTTAAAAAACCTGATGTAATGGATTCGAATTCAACTATATAAAATCTACAAGAAATGGGTATCCTTATTCAATATACAAATTATATGTCATGCTTTGTTATTAAGATGAATATTTGGAAAGAGTTTTAAAAAATTATAACTTTGACACCTTGTATTTTGGAAACTATCAACTTTTAGACCGAGATAAATTGGACTAGATCTTCATATTTTAGTCTCAGGAATTGTATAGACCTTTCAGATACACTCTGTATTTGGTGGTATTAGATTTTATTAATTATTTATAACACATAATCACAAAAGTAAGGTATCTTGCCAATTTACAATTAATCTAAATATGGTTTCTTGTTGATTTGCCATTCAGATTGAATATTTCCTATCATTCCCTAGACCATGAGTCTCCAGCAGACCGGTTCGATTCCAAAAGACGATGACCGGTACCCCCTATTGCTGCTCCACACACACATTTGGCAACTTGCCTGGCTCCTCCACACTCGCCAATAACATATGGGTGCCCGTTTGGACATTTATACCAATGTCCCTTTGCTAAGCCCACTGCCTTAAATATTTCCATTTTTTCTTTATCTGTTATCGTTAGAGAGCTGTTCACCGCCGTCGTTAAGGTAACGAGATATTTTTTAACAAATTCATCCATCACCTCGGTGTACCGTTTATGTGCAAAAAGGAGTTCTCGAACTCTTAATTCATATAACAAGATCTGATTGCTAGCAGCATAACCAACTGTTTTTTTGACCTGCTCAAATTGTACGATTCTGTGAAGCCTCTTGATTTCGAGCTCTAAATCTTCAATCTCCTGATCCGTAACGTGATCTACTGATCGCAACAATACATCAAGGAGTATGTTGAGATGTGAAATTGAAGCGTCCGTTTCTTTATAAGCATGATTGACATCTTTAAAACATCGTATAATGTAGGTTAATGTTTGGATTTTCGATTTTATAGCATTAAGTTCGATATTGTTAATGGGTTGTCTCCTATTTTGCAGGATTGGTTTTAAACGTATTTCTAAAGCTTCGAATGTCCCCTTCAATTTTCTGTTTACTGAAATATAACAAATTTTATAATTACAAATTAAATAGTTTATGAAAACTAACTAATGATTTTTTTTATTGACATATTCTAAATCCTTTGAGAATATAGGGATGGCCCTAGGCTGTAGCAAACAGGGACACTGCAGTCAATTAACTTTTAACCACCGACATCAATTTAACAAATGTTCTACCCACAAGCAGCAATTTTTGGTTTTGCTCACATTCGAAGACGTCTTAAAGCCGACCTTGATATTTATTTGTTTTTTATTTAAATGTGAAACACCTAGCACAAAGATAATAATTCTTAGTCTCAAATTAACTATCGTAAGCACAAAGAAGTCCGTCAATCAAATTCGGAAAAAATGGTAGACGCACGTCGCTCAGTGGGGCATTCCAGACCTAATTTTTTAAAAATCAGTCTAGAGACCTCAATTTTTGCTCTATCTGAACCATTCTTAGTTTAACAAGTAAATAATTCCATTACTACTAATCGATCCCTCTGAGTCGATTTCTCATTTTAATCTTTAATAATTTTATATTTTTAAGAAAGGAATGATTATCACATTTTTCATGTGAAATATTCTTAGGTACATTCGTTCGACTGCAAATCATTCGAATAATTTTAATACAAGTAATTAGGGGTTTTCAATACTACTGATGCTAAATTCCGAACCAGATGTTTCAAAATTCAAAACGGTGGATTCAAAATGACAGAACAAAAATTAAAAGTTTTGAAAAATCTAAAAGAAATTGAGTATAAGGGTTTTGTAACCTTTAATCTCTGTTATGAGAACTATGAAATATATGATTTCTATTAGCCCAGTTAATTAATTTTAGGATGGTAGACACAATATGGCGTACAAGGTGAAAACCTTCAAGTAGCTCGAAAATTAAAAATTGTGAAAAAAATGTTAAATACAAAAGTTGTAGGATTTTTCCCTGACTTTGCTACCCTGATGTGGGTGTCAGGGCATCAGGAACTTAAAGTAAAGAGAAAGCAGTCCTGCAAAAGAAGGGAAAAATTCCTTTTTTCGGTTTGAAGTCTTTCTGTAGACTTCAAAAAAGCCACATAAAGGAAAAACTTCAGAGCTGGGAACAAAACATAAATTTATCGCAACGCCAGAGGACACAAAACACCTTTTCGATTTCTCAAACAGGGACATTCAAGTACTAACAAATCTCTTTAGAAGATACTGTGGTGGCCTGAGGATTGTGGTTCGGAGAATTTAAGATTACCTTTTTAATTAAAACATTTCCTAATTGATTTTGAAATAATTAAGATTTAAGTTGAAAATCATAGTTGTTGGGTTTAGACCGTGTCAAATTATAATTATTATCCGACGTTTCGCCTACGATTGCACGAGGCATCTTCAGGAATCTTTACTCCATGAGATTAGAACACTGAATGACTATCGAGGAACAACAGCCCAGTATTTATATCAGACTGGTGCTCAGCGAACCGTGATCCAGCGTCACAATCGATTTCCACTTTTGATGTAGACTAACCGGCATCTCTATTAATATTATTTGGATATTTACAAATTTCGATTGATTCTCTAATTTTGCGTTTAATGAAACCAGCCCCTGATGCTAGCACCTTAGTTTCTTTTATATTAAATTGTAACCTAAGCAATGCTGGTGTTCAGCTACTGCAAACTATACGATTTGTTTCCTTTTTATACATCTTTCATGTTCCTTAAGTCTAGTGGATATAGATAGTCCTGTTTCACCTACATCCACATTACCACAAGAGCAAGGTATCTTGTAAACGTATTCCGTTTGAAAAGGAATTGTGTCCTTTGGAGACTTCAAGCATTGTCCAACTTTCTTACATGTGTTGAAAATTGTCTGAAAGTTTGATTTTCGGAACAATCTGGCAATCTTGTCGGTGGTCCTGTGTATGTAAGGTAAGACAACACTGTCCATAGGAGGTACATTTATGACATCTTTTTGCGGAGTTGGGTTTTTATATTTATTAATAGAACGTCTTATATCTTCAGCGCAATATCCGTTACCTCTCAGAGCATTAGTCAGTTTTTCTGTTTCTGATTTCAGTGATCGTTCGTCACATATTGAAAGTGCTCTATGTACCAAAGAGTTTATGGCGGATTGTTTTTGAAAAAGATGATGTTGTGACGTTGCATTGATATATCGATTTGTATGTGTTGATTTTCTGTACACAGAATGCCCTAATTTGTCATTCTCTTTCCTTTGTACTAGTAAATCAAGAAAGGGAAGGGCACCATTTGATTCAGTTTCCATAGTGAATTTTATTCTAGGGTGTTGTTGATTTAGATGATCCAGGAAATTATGGAGGTTATCTGCGCCATACGGCCAAACTACGAAAGTATCATCTACATGTCTGCACCAAAATTTAGGTTTTAGAGGAGCAGAATACAAGGCATGTTAGCTACCATAGGTGATAGCGGAAATCCCATTGCTGCTCCCGAAGTCTGCTCGTAAAAAGTTCCTTGAAAAGTAAAATAAGTGGAAATCAGACATGCTTTAATTAATTCTAGTAGGGTGGAGTCCATGTTGTTGTTTCGTAATATGTCCGATATTATGGAAGTTGAATCATCTATAGGAACATTTGTGTACAGGGATTCTACATGAAAACTGACCAATATATCTCCGGGCTTTAATTGGATGGTTTTTAATCTTTGGACAAAGTGTCCAGAGTTTTTAACAATGGATTCGGGTTTTCTTGTAAAGGGATATAAAAGTTTGGCCAGATATTTGTCTGTTTTGTAGGTTGGTGAGTCTATTGCTCTGACGATTGGACGTAGAGGTACATTTTCTTTATGTATTTTAGGCAGTCCGTAGAGGCGTGGAATCTTGGAGCTGTTTGGTTTAATGGTCGTTTTTTCTTCTAAAGTGAGGATGGAGCCGTTGATTAGAGATGTGAGGTTCCTTTCTATTTTGTTTGTTGTATCTGTCCGAATGACTTAGTAAGTATTGTCGTCCAAGAGCGGGTTTATTTTTTCAGTATATCTGTCCTTATCCATAACAACAATTGCATTTCCTTTGTCAGCTGGGAGAATTAAGAAGGTGTTGTTCTCGTTCGGTTTTTAATAGCCTTCCTTTCCGCTGAAGTAATATTTGATTAGGATTACCGAGCTGTTGCTCCTCAATAGTCATTCAGTATTCTAATCTCGGGGAGTAAAGATCCCTGAAGATGATTTGTGCAATCGTAGGCGAAACGTCGGATATTTCCAATTTGACACGGTCTAAACCCAAGAATCATGATTTTCAACTTTACCAAAGCCGTGAAAGCTTTCGTTCTTAATTAAGGTTTGATATTGTTACTTTATACTGTTGTCAATCGGTGTTAGAATGAAAATTTATTCTCAATAATATATATTAGTTTTACTTACAGAAGATACATTTTTTAACATATTTAGTTAAATGAGAATCTAGGTTATGGAGGGGGTAACAATGTCTTAATATTTTTCATGTAATTTGACGTTCAATATCCACCAGCTTACAATGAGAACTTGGTTGTGCACTGCTGCGCACTTAGATCTAGATTACGAGTTTTTTTTAAATAATATTGTAATAATTTGCTTTGCTTTCAATCAGAAATTAAGAGGAAGGTTATTAAAACGTACCTAAATAAAGCCGTTGGCCACTGAACTTTAAGAAAGATAACTCATTTGTAAGGCGGACTCTAAACTCTTCATTTTCTTTTTCCATACCAAAGGATTTCAATTTGGCTGAAATTACATCTTGTAAGGCCCTTTTCGTATAGTCACTATATCGCTTTGTTGTAGTAATATTTGTCGAACACCTAAATTATAAAAATATTTATTATAATTTTTTTAAAATCATGTTGAAAGTTTTATGGTAATATTTGTTTTATTTTGTTGACTAGAATGAATGAACACAAGGTGGTGACACTTGATCATCGATGTCTAGCCCCGTTGATTGAACTTGCCTAACGACTTCCGATGACAAAATTTTAGTTCCGAAATGTCTCTGTCTCAGTGTTGGGTACTCTCTGAGGAATTGATCAACAGATTCATCCTCCCCCAGATACCATCTGCACATCGGTTCTTTACGATAGCAACCTTATGAAGATGGTCCATCAAATGACAATGTTCTCTGAATAGTCCTGCCACAATTCGCAGCTCTTTCCTTCCCAAGGAGAGAAGCACCCTAGTAAGCCGTGCTCTAGATCCAGTTATATGTTCCTTGGCAGGTCTCATTTCAGGAGCCCCTTTACACGATTCAATAAATTTACGTTCCAGCAACATTTACTAACGGCAATTGAGATGAGTAAAATTGGAAGGGGGGGGGGGTCCAAATGGTACAATCGCGGACCCGATCTTTGCCAGACGGTCCGTTTCCTCATTCCCGTGTATATCCGAGTGACTCGAGTGACCCGGGACCCACACGAGTCTGATACACTATACTTTAGTGCCATTATCGCTGTCCTACTGTCTAAGCATATTATTCTAATCCTGTTTATGTCCGTCTCATAAAGATGGATACACTGCAGAAGAGCATAAATTTCCGCTGTAAAGATCGTTGCATGTTGTCCGAGAGAGTAGAACTCTCCGACTCCGAATACTTCGCCTTCAGCTCTTTTATCTTGTCGAGGTCTATCTGTAAACCACCAGGATCCATTTCTCAGAAGATTTTGCACCCCTTATTAATCCTTTCTATTTGATAAAAGTATTTCAAGACAGCGAGTAGGTTTCAAAAGAGTAACCTGCTTGCATGGGGAGTGATGGACATCTTTCCACCATGCTTTCACCGACATCCGAGTAGCCGCCTGTTCCAGGTCCAAGATACCCTAAGCAACTGATACGATAAGCAGCCTTCAGGACTTCGTTCTCTACGTATAGGTAGAGAAGAGGTAGGTCACCATACAATAGCAGCGTACATGATCACGGAGCGGATTACCATAGTGTATATCCAAAATAGCACTTTCGGTGTCAGGCCCTATGTGCACCTAAAGGCTCGTGTACAGGCCCAAAAAGCACATTTGGCTTTCTTGGTTCGAGCCTCAATTTGATCATTACAGCTCAGTCGTGAGTCCAGAATTACTCCCAGATATTTAACTGTTCCCTTGTATGGAAGGGTCCTTCCCATAAATGTAATTGTGGGAAGTCTCCTCGCTTTTCTTTTTTTGTTAAGAGTACCACCTCGACTTTGACCGGGGTTGTTCCTAATCCTTCCCTATGGTACCATCGCTCCACGATCAGGAGGGCCCGCATCATTGGTTCCCTCAGGTCCTGGATATCGCGACCAGAGTTCAAAATGACCAGGTCATCGGCGTAGGCTTGTGTATACAAACCAGGCTCAATTAGTTCACTCTGAAGCCTATCCTTCAGAAGGCTCCATAACAAAGGTGATAGAACGCCTCCCTGTGGACAGTGCTTTAACAGTTACATTGTTAAGCTCAGCATATATTAGTCCCTGACCGCGAAAAGACAGTTTGTGTAGCCTGTATTTTTTACCTTGGGAATAAAGACTACTTTTGTTTCTCTCCACGCCATCGGCATATACCCCAAGCTCAAACATAGGGGAATAATTTAATAATTTTTCTAGATGGCTTTATTATACTATCGGAGGAATTTTGTAGTAAGGCTAGAAATATACCATCCTTACCAGGTGTCTTGAAAGGGGCAAAGGTTTTCAACGACCATTTTACCCTTTCATATGTCACTATCGTTGTAGTTGTGATGTGCTAAGGGGAATTTTTGTTGTTCCTCAAGTTCGCCCTGATATTGATCTGAGCGTGGAACATCGGAATACATAGTAAAAGTACAAATATACAAAGGTAAGTTAAAATCTAATTAAACATTATTAATTTAACTATTTGCATGCAATGAAAATGGCAACGTTTGCATACCTCGGACAAACTTTGAATTTAATTTCATTTCTGTTCATATTAAGCCATTCTTCTAAGTCACTACTTTCAAATATGTGCTTGCAATCATTCAGCATAACGTAGATGGCGTCTGGGTCGTCTTCACTTCCTAAGAATATCTCAGTTAGTTCTTCTTTGTCGCATATCCCACATAAAACGGGACAAGGATCGTTACAAAAACCGACACAAGGGTGTCCGCATTTTAGGTTTTTCTTGCATCTAAAAGATTTCAAAATTATACATAAAAAATCGCTGGCTTAACTAAAACTTATTATTTGTATATCATCTCAAATTATGCTTTCGAGGATTTTCCGAAAATCAATAATATAATGTGATGCGAGATAAATCAACATTACTAACCCTAAATAATTCTAGGCAGTTATTTATATTTTCTTTAATTTCCTAAAATATGTACAACGCAGCTACAGCCGATTTTAGTGCTACCAGTATATATGTATGTATATATATATATATATATATATATATATATATATATATATACAGGGTGTCCAAGATAAGGATCCTAAGCATGGGGATCTCGGAAACAGTTGGAGATACGAGGTCGGTTAAATTAGAGAAAAGTTGCGCAATTTAGTGCTAAATTAAACGCAGTTAAAAAAATTTAAAAATTTCAAACACTTCCGGAGATTTCCGGAAAAAAACGAAATTTGGCAAAATCGTTTTTAATTTTTGCAGGCTTTATTTAAAGAGATATCCGAAAATAAATGGTAGATTCTCATTGCCACTTTTTATTTTTTATAATTTGGTCTAAACAAAATTTAAATCCGACGTTTCGTTTCTGAGATACCATCATGAACTTTCATTTTTTATATGGAACAAAAAAAAGTATCCCATGTATTTGATAGCATTTTTTATTACAAATTCAACGGTGTATCACACTTGCATATCAAGTGTGTAGTTCATTGGCTTTTATAAAACTGATATACCTTTCTCTCTCGCTCTCACGGAGCTCTTATGGAAAGTACTTGAACTACGTATTCGATATGCAAGGGTGATACACTTTGTAATAAAAAATGCTCTCAAATACATGGAATACTTTTTTTTGTTCCATATAAAAAATGAAAGTTCATGATGGTATCTCAGAAATGAAACGTCGGATTTAAATTTTGTTTAGACCAAATTATAAAAAATAGAAAGTGCCAATGAGAATCTACCTTTTATTTTCTGATATCTCTTTAAATAAAGCCTGCAAAAATTAAAAACGATTTTGCCAAATTTCGTTTTTTTCCGGAAATCTCCGGAACTGTTTGAAATTTTTAAATTTTTTTAACTGCGTTTAATTTAGCACTAAATTGCGCAACTTTTCTCTAATTTAACCGACCTCGTATCTCCAACTGTTTCCGAGATCCCCATGCTTAGGATCCTTATCTTGGACACCCTGTATATATATATATATATATATATTATATATATATATATATATATATACTCGTTTAAATAATGCAATTAGAAAAGGACAACATAAAATCGGTAAGTGTGTATCAAGTAATGAAATATTTACTGTTTATCAACACTTTTTCAAATATAAATAAAAATATTATTACGTTATTCCTTTTAGTTCTGACGTTGTACTAATTCTACAGGGGTATGTTCGAAGATAAAAATTATAAATGGTGCAAGCCAAATGATTTAGATGGTCATAACATCGCAAAAGATAGGAAAAGGTATATTACGTGGCCGCAACAAGAAGGATAACCGGAATTTTCGGTACCTGTTTCGTACATTATGAAAATTGCTTTCCGTTGGAAGACCTAATAAGTCAGTTATTAAATTGCGGCACATTTGCACAATTTGATATTCAATTAAAACAACAAAAAAAAAGAAAGTATTGGAATAATTTTCTTGAGTTTTTCAGTCCTTGTTTTTTAAACAATGATTAAAAAATTCTTCGTTCTTAAAAGTGTAATATGTTCTGATGTTTGGACAAAGCTAAACAGGATAGTTAAATATTCGTTACATTTAATTACTGTAATTATATAAATGTAAAAACTTACTTTTTGGTACATGGCGGAACATCACAAATTGCTCCACAAGGTCTTATGCAACGTACATGCTCGCAATATCTTGTACAAGGATTTGTGCAAGGTGTACAGGGTTCTCCGCACTTTTTCTTACATTTACTGTGTTCACATTTCATACCACATGGCTGAGTGCAAGGTTTACAAGCTTCCCGACAGGGTATAGGACACTCGTGGTTGCACACCAGTGGAAATCCGCATTTTTCCATACATCTCTTGTGTATGCGGGATTGCATGCATTCACCACAAGTACCTGAACACTTGTGTTTACATGCAAGTTCAACACCACACGGATTGGTGCAGTGCTCGATAAGCGACAGTGTATTAACTAAAAAATAAAAACACGTTACAAATTTAACCTCGGTAAAACGGTAAAAATGGAGTAAAAGCAGGAATAATAATGTTAAATTTGTTGTGAAAATTTAGTGGTTTAGAAAAAAATTAACCAAAAATAGCTAAAGAAACATAAAGCGCTTTATTTTATTAGGTTTAGTTTAGAACTTTTTAAAAAACTATTTTCCGAAATCTACTGAACGAAGACTCGCCGCCTGTTCCATTATGAACATGGATCTCGCTACCCCCTATATATATATATATATATATATATATATATATATATATATATATATATATATATATATATATATATATATATATATATATATATGTATTGTTGTGGAACCTAACATCTCACCACCGCTTTCCGGCAAAAACTGGACTTAAATAGAGGTTCGAGTGTGTACAAAGATGTCTGGGAAAGATACCGGTGGATCCCACTGATGAGTCCACCACCGGTATCGGGACGAAACATCCATACATTTACTACGGTGGTCGAAAATAGATCGCTAGCTACATGTCCTTACTACCAGGGGCATTGCTAATTGCGACATGGCGTCCGAGCAGGGACGGCGGCAGACGAGAGTCTTAACTGCCGTTGGCTTTGATTAAGCCTGACCTTAGGGAAGGCATGTTGTGGAACTTGACATCTTACCACCGTTTTCCGGCAAAACTGGACTTAAGTAGAGGTCCAAGTTTGTGGAAAGATACCGGTGGATCTCACTGATGAATCCACCACCGGTCTCGGGACGAAACATCCGTACGTCGACGGTGGTCGAAAATTAGATCGTTTAAGATTTACGACTAGTAGGTATATTGCAAGAAAACGAGACGATCAATTGAAACGAATCAAAGCGTGTTATCTTCAGTTTTGTGTCCTCTTCTATTTGAACTGAAAAAATTGATGAAAAATTATTTTCAAACAACTTTTATGGCAAGTTGAAGCAATTTTTTTCAAAGACCGCGTTTTTTTTTTCAAACCTCAAAAAAGTTTGAATTTTAGGATTTCTTTTCTTTTTTTTAGTTCACTTTGAAGAAAAATGTATGAACATTATTTTTTTTTGGTTTGTTTCAGACAAGAATAACGATCTGTATCTTTCCCACCGATTGGAGATATCAGTTACGAGGCGCTCTACGAATCTGCACATAAATCGACTGTATTTCATTATTTCACGTTGAAGAAAATATTTTGTTAAGCTGAAATATACATGAAAATATCCTAAAAAATTTGCTACTCAGTTATTTTTTCTTTCCCAAAAATATTCCCAAAAAGAAAGTTTTTTAGGCCTCCTAACCCAGGATCCCCCCTTAGTAAGTTTATCCTCGAGGTATAAACCTTCCGGATTGATGGATCCTTGAAGGTGTCTCCAGTAGGTTAAAGCTTCGTATTCGAATACGATTGGTGAGGCTGTTTCGACCTCTTCGTTACATAGTCTACATGTTGGTTCTTCATTACAAATGCCCGTTGTGTGTAGATGTTTTCTCAAGCTGCAACGGTTATTAGTCCTGTTACCAGCTTAATCTGTTGTATGTTTAAATGCGGATGGTTGGCTCAGCAATAGTTTACTGTGAATGTGGCCTGCAATGTGGTTCCAGCTGGTCTGGTGTTGATGATTTATCCACCAGGATAACCACTCACGAATACCAGCCTTAGTAATGCTAAATACTGGTTCTGATCCAATAAATGTGGCAGCAGACCCTTATCTTGCAAGTTGGTCCACTTTTTCACTACCTAGGATGCCCTTGTGTCCTGGTACCCACGCAAAAGTAACCTAGTTGTGTTTTATCAGAGCGATAAGGTTTTGTAGATAATCCCAGACCTGTTTTGAGATTTCAGCGCTGACCGACTATTAGAGCAAATGAAAAAGGCCTTTCCCCTGTAACACCTCGTCAGATTCTCTCGAAGACAATTATCAATAGCATGAATTTCTGGTTGGAATACCGTGGTATACAATAGCACAAAAGCAATTATCAATTACAGTGGGATTAACAACCTTTATTCATAAAAATCTTGAAAATTTCAGAACCGCAGGAAATTCATGTTTATCTTTAGACATAGGATTACAAATCACAGATCTCCGCCCACCGCTCCGGATAGTATCACTCCAGTAACCATGATGACAGATGCAAACAAATATCCTTTGTATAGTTTTGTATGAGGCAGTGTGCTACGCAAAGAATGTTTCCTTATATGCACGGGCCAGTGTAATGAGCGGAAACTTTTAAAGTTAAAAAATGATTGCAGAAAAATTGTGAAGTTTAGATCATTGCAGACTAACCTCAATATTAGTACAGTATGAAGTAGCATAATTTGCATAAACTTCAAGAGCCGTGGAGTAGTACTACCAGAACCTAATCGTAATACTTTTTAGCATAATATAAAAAATAAATATAGATAAATTTCACTTACCATTATTTTTTAGATAACATTTTATTTTTGTTATTCTATGTCCACACGGACTCAGAATATTACTGTTAACTATTTCTTCGCATTTCTGGGTACATATAGATCGACAAGGCTCAGTACATTTGTGTCCACATGGTAATAACCTTGGACAAACGCCTGATTTGCATTGACTTCTGGTTGGTGTTTCCTTACATTTTATTTTGATTTTATGTGAACAACCTGGTATAATTTTTTCTACCTAAAATTGCAACAGGAAGAATAATGTAATATTCAATTTTGTAACGTCAAATATGCATTTTCCGATAAAACGAAATTTTTACTGTTTAATCAACCTAGTTTTAAAAATATTAAATTTAACGTAGCCCGGTAGAATGAGTTCAATGACTGAAAAATAGGAATAACTGTCATTTTACTACCAACGGTGTGTTGAACGTACAAGCTAACAAAGAGTATCTTTTTTTTCTAAGAAAACAATAAGTAATTAAAAAATGGATGTTACATTTAAAAAATCTGACCAGCTTTAAAATTTAGTAAAAAAAAAACAAAGTGTACAGCACCCTCGATTCACCTGAGACGTAATAAGAAATTTGTTAAATCATTCATTTCCCACAACTTTGACCAAAATTTTATTTTTTTTATTGTAACAAAAGTTATTTTGAAAAAACTATATTTCACACCTCATATTTGAGGGTAAATATTTTGCCGCCGAGAAATTGTCCACCTTTTCTGAATCATCCTGTATATCGCGACCAGTATTGTAGGGTCCATATCTTTGATTAGATCATTTTTGCAAGTAATTTATGGCAAATTTGATTCTTAGCAATAGTTCTGTTTTTATCAATTTTTTTTTAGATACTGGGGCTTTTAAAATTATTTTCAACCCTTAACAAGGGGTAGTTTTCGATTTCTTTCGAAAAACAAAAAGTTATGCTCATCGCTCTTTGTTCTACCTTTTATAAACCCAGAAAAACACACTTTTGACAGTAAAGATGTTTTGAGCGATTAAAAAAATAATTTATTTAAACAAGAGGCTTACCATAACTTCACATGATCCGCACTGCTCAAAACATTTATTTCTGCATGGATGTCCGCATGGCAACAGTTTCTTACATGGTTTTGCACATTCTATATCTTCAACGTCCAACATGCAAGCGATGGAGTACACGTGACCACAGGACCTATGTTTTTTAACATTTATCAAACAATCCTCACAATCCTGATAACAATATTTTGAGCAAATATGTGGGTCTCCCTCTTTTTGACAGCCTTTTCGCGGCCTCGCGCAGGGTTGAGCACATCTATACTAAAATTAAAATTATTCTGTATTATGTAACTAAAATACAGGTTAAAGATTAAACTCCTTTAATACGCTGATGTAACTAATAATTTTTTATTATTAATTCTAACCTCTAGATGATCTGGATCCACTCTAATGTGACATTTTCTACTACAGGCATGTCCACAAGGTTCAACCCTCGTATCACAAGGATGGGGACACTTAAAAACAGCTGGATCGATACTACATGGTCTATCAGCTTGATGGTCACATGGGAGCTTGGTAAAGACCAACTCCATGCACTTATACTTGCTCGGGTCAATATGACATTCGATTCTAACTCGATGACCGCAGTCAAGGTAACGTAATACAGGATACGTGCAAGAGCCGCATTCATCGAAACATCGTTTTTTACAAATATGTCGTGGATCATCACAGAGAGATCTAAAAGAAGAATGAATATAAATATAAATATAAATAAATATATATATATATATATATATATATATATATATATATATATATATATATATATATATATATATATATATATATTTATTTACTTAACGTTGGTACCTCCAAAATACTTATATACAGAACGTACTTCCCTCATATATACCGTAGTTACCTCCGTTTTCGGAGGTAACTACGAACCCTACATAATATTTTACTATCGGTCATTACAAGGTCGTCTGTATCGATCTGCGAAAAAATGCTTGGAGGTCACTTCGAGTAATATATAGCCTTAGATTCGACTAGTAAGTTCGATGGTTCACCACCGGCGCTAGTGTCGTTTGTACCCTAGAGACGTGCCACACGTAGTTCCCTCCGGCCATGAGACACTGATAAGGTCATATATATACGACGTAATTCCCTCCGGGTTATACGGAATATATATTCAGCGTATCTACCTCTGATGCATAAGAATTGGAATAATTTGGCTTATTAGGTATTTTTCTCGCTGATATTCTGGTAAATTTAAGGTTATGAACAGGTGATTTCCGTGCTAGTTGAAAATTGGCTTAAATTTTTAAGGCAAATGGTAAAAAAGTCAATACGAGTGCTAGAAGGAAGCATTACTAAAAATGGCCCAGGAGAAAAGAACAGATAAATATTTTCTGCTATAATTACATGTTATCAATAATATATCCAAAAATTCTGTGTAATGCCTCAGATAATTATGTGAATACAAATAGTACTTTCATTTTTATTATGTTTTATTAAGTAACGTTATATTGCCTAGCCTCCAATTTAAGGACCTGTTTCTAAAAAGTGGTGTGAGCGCCTAATATGATTGGTATCACGAGACTTACAAAGAAGGTGTCCTAACTCGACGCCTCCGATTTCAATAATTTTTTTTTATAATTTTAAAAACCACATTTGAAAAGATATTCGAAAAAATATGCGAGAAAGACTACTACCCTCTTGGAACTAAAATTTTAAAATATTTAGTGAATATAACGCCTTACTTGCAGTTTACAGAAAAAATATTTGGAAAGTCTCAAGTCATAGATATTTAAAAATTAATTTTACAAATTTATATTGACATTTATTTTTGAATATTGTTTTTCATATGGGATATCATTTAAAAAAGCTTGTTATGAAGAATACACGTTTTATTTTCCATAACTTTTACATAACAAAAAGATATTCTAAAAAATATGCGGAAATAGATCAATCTCCATTTATTTCCGAATCTACTAGATCTTTTTTTTTTTTAATCGGGAATATTTGTAGTTTGCAAAAAAAAAATTTCGAACATCCTAGGTCTTATAGATTTTTAAAAGTTATTTTTACGTATTAATTTTTTTTTAAATTTTGTATATCACGTGGGAAATCATTTAAAAGGGTTTGTTGTGTAGAATAATTTTTTTTTATAATTTTAAATAGTATATTTAAAAAGAAATTCTGAAAAATATACTAAAATAGACCATCTTCCCCCTAATTTCCTAAACTACTCCATCAAAAATTATAAGAAAAAACAGGAAATATAGACTTACTTATAGTTTACAGGAACATTATAACGAAAATCCTAGGGCTAATAAATTTTTCGAATTTAATTTAGCAAACTTAAACTCTTTTTTTTTTTATATATGTCATGTCGAGTATAATTTAAGAGGGTTTGTTTTGAGGATTACAAAAATACTTTCATCGTAATCTAAACTTTAAATTCTGTGCTTTTTGAGCAATATTATAACTGTTTTAATAAATTTTATTAAAACAGCAAAATATATGAAATATCCAAATTTATTCTATTCCCAATTAGCATAAATATGATTACTGTAAGATCAATATTTCGGCACAGAATCCACAGGTAAATTTAACTACGAAAATGTTTAAATATGACACGTACTACCATCCAGTGAATCACAGTAATATTGGAGGTAACTACACCGTCATTTTATTTCAGTATATACAACTTGGAGGAAACAACGAACTGTTCTTATTCTGAAATTATATATGATTTTTTTTTTTCAGAAATATTTACCCCTCTCTTGCGAAACCTATACAATAGGTTCCCCTTCACATATATATGCAATTATTTTGGGCATAATTTAAGGCAATCACCCGGAGGTTAGTCCGCATTGGTTTTTATCCGGAGGGAACGACGTTCCGTTTATACATATACTTCTAACATTTTTCTTATAAAAAAATATTTTATTAGCAAACCAGCAAAAATGCAAAAAGTATATTTACAAGATTACCGCTATTCCTCTTACTGATCCCTAGAACTTATTGCCAGATTTTTATCCAGTATTTTTCTATATAAAATTTTGTTTATGAACACATAATACAAATTATAATATCTAAGTGGGTCACTCGGGCATACGCGGGAATAAGGAAGCGGACCGTCTGGCAAAAGTGGTGTCCTCAATTGAACCCTATGGACCCCAACCAATTCTATATGTCCCAAATGCCATTGGTTTAAAAATGGGAATTAAAATTGTTACTGGGAAGCAAATTTATTGAATTGTAGACAGGAGCTCCTGGAATGAGGTTTCCAAAGAACATATAACTGGACCTAACGCATGGCTTAGTAGGGAGCTTTTTTCCTTAAGAAGGAGAGTGCTGCGAATTGTGGTAAGATTGTCGACAGGACATTGTAACCTGTGGGGCCATGTTTATAAGATTGGTGTCGTAGACGGCCCGACATGAAGATAGTGTCTGGAATAGAATGAAACTGTTGACCATGTTCTCAGACATTTCGGAGATACAATTTAATTGTTAAAGATTCAAACAAAACCAATCAACATAAACATAATCCAAATACATGCTCCTACTTCTGATGAACCGAATGACGAGGTAGAAAAGTTTTATAGTAATATTAAAGAACTATTGAAATACATAAAACCTCAGGCTTGAATTCAATGCCAAGGTAGGCAAGGAAAACTCAGCGGATGGGATAGTCGGTTCATTTGGTTTGGGAGAGAGAAATAGCAGGGGTGACAGATGAATTCAGTTTTATCAGGAGAGCAATTTAAAATTATAAACACCTGGTTTTCGCTACCACCGAGAAGATTATATACATGGAAGTCCCCACAAGATCAGGTTGGCCATATAGTTCGAAATCAGATAGACTTTTTTAATAAATAAGAGATTTAGTATAGCTGTATCAAAGGCGCTCACATACTGGGGAGCTAATGTGCCTTCAGACTATGTCCTCCTGCTAATGAGTATTAAACGGAAACTTGCTCTAACAAGGCCTAAAGGCAAACTAAGAATATTAAACGTTGCTAAACTGAAATAGGAAAATAAATGATAAACTAAGAGGGATAACAAATAACTCAGAACTAGCACCTATAGAAATGTGTAATAATTCTGAAAATATAATGAGAAGAGCTGTGATCGAGAAATTGGGATACTGGAAAAGGAGCTTCAAGAAAAAATAGATGATGGAAAAGATCTTGGAATTAATAGAAGAATTACGTAAGAACGAAAACAGTAACATCAACGAATACAAAAAACTGAACACATTAGTACGGAGAGAAATTAGAAAGAGGAAATGACTGGAAGAGGAATGTCAGGAAATCGAAGGATTGCAACAGAAACACGGTACACTGGGAAAACATAAAAAGTTAAATAAAGCCGCTAGAGTATATAGAACACAACCATCATTACTGCTCATGAATGACAACAATAAAAATATAATAGAAGCAGAAGACAAAAATAACCTGTGGAAAAATTACGTGGAAGCCTTATTTGCGGATAACTCATGACAGGAGCCCGAGCAGAGTCCTACAGAAGTATTATTGTCGGGACTACCAATAACAACGAATGAGATAAAAAAAACGCTTAAAGAAGCTAAGAATAACAAGGCTGCAGGACCTGACAGACTGCCAATTGAAATTATAAAACTAATTGATAATGACAACATCGTGCTTCCACAGAAAATATTTAACATCCACGATACCTGACAATTTCTCAAGAGCTTGATGAAGTAGATAATCAACAAATAGAAAGAGTAAACCAGTATAAATACTTAGGTTGTTGGCTGCATGCAGACTGGAAGTCAGAGAAAGAAATCAGATGCAGAATTGAGATGGTGAGAGCAGCGTTTATAAAATATGAAAAAATAGAGATATACGGCTGTCACTACGCATGCGTTATGTAAAATGGTATGTGTGATCTGTACTGCTGTATGGTCTTGAGTCATGGAAAGTGGGTTTAATTAATAAATGTGGACCTACAGACACTTGTTAAAGGTACCGTGGACTGATAGGAGTTACTAACGAGGAAATAGAAGAATGAACAAAGACAGAGAAGTCTTCACAACAATCAAAAGACGACAAACTGCTTACCTTGGTCATACTGTGAGAGGTGGAAAATACGAACTATTGCAATTAATACTGGAGGGCAACATTGAAGGTAGATGAGGGGTAGGCAGAAAACAGATGTCTTAAGACGAGAAATATTAGACAATGGACTGGACTGAAAATAATAGGGGAATTAATAGGCGCAGAGAGAGATAGAGAAAGATTCAAAGATGTAGTCGCCAACTTCCAATAAAGTGAATAAGCAGCTGAAGAATTTAGTTACTGGAAGCAGTTAGGCAAGTTCAATTAACGAACCTGCTTGGATTCGCAAAGGCGATCGACCTCGAATGACCTGCAGCTATGGTGGCACGTAGAGGGCACAATGAGGCCTAGGTATCGATGATCAAATATCACCACGTTTTGTTCATTCATTCATTTGTTCAAATAAAACAAATCTAACCCTTAGAACTTCAACCCTCTTAGTGAACCTGGCTGTACGTGTTACTGAAATTAAGACGGGTACTTGAAATGTATACATAAGTACCAGACTTGATATTAATCATGCTATAAGCTCTCCAATATTTATGGTTAACCAGCCACGAGACTAGGTTCTATTTTTTGCAGGTATTTTGTTGATGGGATAAAACTTACCTGTTACATATTTCCATACACTTAGTGTTATTGTGATCTCTATCTTGAATATGGCAACGTCGTTTACAAACATGTCCGCAGACTAAGTCAGCATTACATGGGAGATTGCAACCACCTTCGATCACCTTTTTAAAATCATCACTTTTGGATACCTCAGTAAATTTGTGACGGTGAATTTGACATTGAAGTGTTAAATATGGCCCTATGGCCTCTTGATCTACTAGTGTATTGTAAACGTTTTTCCAAATCTTAAATAAAAAATAATATTGTATTAAGAAGTGTTGAATAATTTGAAAAGAGCTTTTTAAGGTGAAATTAATTTTATTGTAGAGGGCATTATTAAAGTAAGCAAGCCAGTAAAGCAAGACGAGGTTATGTTTTCCTTGTTATCGTTTTTTATTCCCTGGTAGAGCTTGAACGGCTTAACCGAATTTTACAAATGAGGCATCATTGTATCGCCTTAACATCGCAGTGTCATCGGCTATAAAGAATTTAGAAAAATCCAAATGACTGACTAGACACCATTTTGTATGGCCACGACAACTCAAAACTCAAAAGGCACTAAATAAAAAAAAATATATTTTCATATTTTTTATTGTGAATGTCTAATGTAATTGTGTTCCCATCTCTCTCTGCCTCTAACCCTTTGGCACGTTCATAAATCTCATTTCTTTACTTCGAGGTGCCATCCAACTCAAACCTATATAGTTTCGGACTAAGGATTTAATATGTATGATTTAAAAAACTTACCTGATTTTCACTCTTAGAATTTAATAAAAGTGACATGTTCCCCATTAAGTAAAATCCATCTCTTGCCCTGGAAAGCGCCACACAAACTCTATTTTGAATTTTTAAAAATCCCGCCACATCGTCTGAATTACTTCTTACCAATGAAAGGAGTATAATGTCAGATTCTTCACCTGAGAAAAAATACAAAAGTGCTTGAATAGACAACATTTTTGTGTTAAAAATGAATTAAAATTATAGCTTCACATATTAACGTTTTATCTTTATCCCTGGATTTATAATGATTTTCTTGTGATTGGTCCTATTTTATTAATAAAAACAAAAAATGTAAAATGAATAGCAAATTAAAAACACAGTATTACTTTTTGACCCATAGACTTGGTCAAACGGCTCCGGCCAACCCGCGCCCGAATTTATGGTGTGGGCCTGTTTCACGCCCTATTGTATTTATAGGTCTATATTATTTCGATGCCCTTTTCACATGGCTTTATCAATATTATATACCTCTAAAAAATAGTCCGGAGTTTGGTCCTCAAAATGTGCTTAAACCGCGATTACACACCACGTTGTATCTTTTCTCCTCAAATTTTAATTTTGGACATAAATGATAGTGTTGTATTAACACACAGCACAAATCATCAGCCTTTTTAATTAATGCGCATTTTCCCTTTATTTTTAACCTGGTTTCTCGCTATTATCTTTTATGAAATTTTTCTTTGTTTTTCTCGTTTTTGGCGAAACGTCAACGCTGGTTAAGAATTTTCCAGTTTTCGTTACTTTCGACCGCCACGGTTCACGCCTATCGTACTTAAGAAATATGAATCTATATTTTATTTTATTACCGAAATAATACGTCCCGTTTTCTAATAATTCAATTCGTTCGACCACCTGGCTTTATTTTATAATTTTTTCAAGTTTCAAGTATTTATGTAAATTCGAGATTTAACACAAATCACGGGGTTGTTGGCAAGGTCCCGCCAAAGCTCCCGACTATATTAGAAATCATAGCCCGCTCACCTTATTTTCCGCTCATCGGGATTAGAATGAGTGAAACTAAGATTTCTAAGAAAACTATTTAATTTTATTTTCAAGTACGCATCTAGGGATCGAGCTAATTTGGAAGAGAATATCGAAGTAACACTCCTCCATGGATCCAATTTAATTTTATTTATATTTTTATTTCGTCTTTCTTCCGCTATTAACTTTTCCTATTTCTTTTTAATCACTATTTATTTATGAACTCAGTTACTTCTCCATATTGTCAAATCCGGGATTTTTACCTCTTTACTCTCACGTTGAAGTGTCAATTCAGGTTTTCCTTTACGTGGTCACGTTTAGTTATTTTCAGATTCGTACTTCCTGGACTCCAAGAAATACAGGAAAATACGATGAATTTAAATTACTTCAGCAGTATTTAAAATTATTTTCAAGCAACAGTGATATATCAGTAATGAAATGAAACTAAATAAGCTTAGGTCGGAAAATTTTGGACTTTACTACGTAAGAAATAAAATATTTTTTTGCTATATTTGGGAACTAATTCTATTGATATAGGTAAGAAAAGTAAAGATAAAACGTTAGGGATTTATTTTACCTTGGTAGTTATCCAAGACAGAAATTTTAACGTCTTGTAGTATCATATTATTATTGGGTTTCTTTTTTTCTCGAACCATTTCATACATCTGACCGAGATAAGCAGACAAAATGGTGACTTGTTCAGGTTTATAACCATTTAAAATCAAATATCTAGCAAGAGCTATCAAAAATTTTACTTCGTGGATATTTCTCTTACTTGCGTCTTGACAGAGCTCTTCTTTCTCATTGTGGTCGATAAAATACAGACATTTAGGTACTCCTGAAACCAAGGAAAGTTAAATTTTGTTATATTTATTTATTGATCTTATACACAACTAGGTAATTACATGTATATGCATACGATTAAAGTATTTGAACCGTGTTATTATAATTCTATTATCACAGATAATTTCCATGGTACCGGGACTTCATATAGACCTATTGTCGGAGCAACAGCAGGTGATCTTGATTTTCTGTAGCATTAAAACCATAAAATTCTCTATATAAATTTTACACCACAACCCTCTTAAAGACCACTCAATTGTATTTTTCTAGGTTATGCCTTTTAGTTATTAGGTCTTTCTGGGTAATTAGTGAATTTAAAAATATATCAGCAAGTGACTGATCGAAAACACTCAGATGTCCACAATAAGCGATAAAAAACAATGAACTTCTTACAAAGTACACTCGCACTCCAGCGACATCTAATAGTGTTCACCTACGAAAAATTCTATAGAAGGGTCAAAATCGTCTTTCATTGCAATAAAATCGCCTACCAAAACAACTCTTTCTCAACAAATACAATACGAAATTAAACAATTCAAAAATTTACCTATTGTTTCAGGAAAAACTAGTCCTATTTAATGGTAGAACCATTATATAAGAGTATAAAGAATAGTAGAATGAAAGACAAGAGATCTTGCTCTTATTATGCAGTTATATATTTATCTGCACCAGCTGACGGGACTGTAAGTGGAGAAGTTCCGTGTCCGAAGAATGTCGGACACGGAGCTTCTCTTGTCTTAGAGTTCTCCGCACTTTATTAACAATCTCCGCAATAATATATATATATATATATATATATATATATATATATATATATATATATATATATATATATATATATATATATATACAGTGCCTTCATTTCAAAACGAACCATCCTTAATAACTTTCTTAAATAGAAAAATTTAAAAAAAAAGAAAAAACACGTCAATTTAGATATACAGGGGGAAGTTTAATTTTGCATTTGTTAAAAGTCTGTCAATCACCTCCTCAACTCCAGCTAACCTCACTTTGATATGTCAAATGGGAACCCCCACCTTGTGACACATCATTGTAAGCAACATAAAATTGTCTATCCAACCGTATAAAAAAAATTAAATCGGTTGACGTACAAGCGAATAGTGTGCAAAAATGTCTTGTAATAATGCATAATATATCGGCCTCGAACTTTGGTATGTCAAATGATTACCCTATAGTGTGATACATCATTTTAAAGGACGTATGATCTGCTATCCAACGATGTCAAAAAAAAATTAAGTTAATAGACGTTATAGGCAATTAGGATACAAAAATGTGTGTTAAATATAAGCAGTTTATTCAGTTTTATTCAGTTGAAGAAAATTATTTTATTAAATGTTCAAAATGTGCGCCGTTATTAGCGAGACAATAAAAAAGCCTATTTTGAAATTCCCCACGAACATTGGCAAGGGTTTCTCTGCTAATTCCTCTACATTCCCGAACAATTCGATCTTTTAAATCGTCAATATTTTCAGGTGGGGTTTTATAAACCTTGCTTTTTAAATACCCCCAAAGAAAAAAGTCTAGAGGGGTTAGGTCTGGAGACCGTGCTGGCCATTCAATTGCACCACGTCTGCCAATCCACGTCCCTGGAAAATGTTCATCAAGCCACTCTCGAATTGCCAAAGCGTAGTGCGGGGGAGCTCCATCTTGCTGGAAATGCAAATTATTTTCATTTAGTACCATAACAGCATTTTCATCCACTTGATTTTCTAAAGATTGCACAATGGCAGGGTATATTGTGTTTTCCAAAAGGTTTAAATAAATTTGCCCAGTAAAATTATCTTCCAAAAAAAATGGCCCGATGATTTCATTGCCATAAATTCCTGCCCACACGTTAATTTTTTCGGGATATTGAGTATGCCCTTCTCGGAAAAGGTGCGGATTTTCATTATCCCAGTATCTGCAGTTATGTCTGTTAACCATTCCATTTAGAAAAAAAGTTAATTCATCACTAAAGCAGATATTCTTAGGTAAATGGGGGTCCTCGTCAATTCGTTGGCACATTAATTCGCAAAATTGAATTCTCCTATCAAAATCGTCTTCTCCGAGTTCTTGAAGAATTTGAATTTTGTAGGGAAAAAACTTATTTTGTTTTAAAACTTTATGCACAGAGCCAGCAGAAATGTTGGTTAAATCTGCGACCTTTGAGATGGATAAAGTTGGATCTATTGCAAACTGTCCTAGTACCTCGATTTGGCATGCTTCATCTACAACCCTTTTCTCAATATATTTTTTATTACAAACGGATCCCGTTTCTTCAAACTTTCGTACCAATTCGAGTACATATTTATGGCCCACGTTTTTGTCTTGATGCCTCTCGTTAAATGCTCTGGCGGTTCTACGAGCGCACCGATCTTCAGCTCCATAGAGAAAAATTATTTCTATTCTTTCGGCTAGCGTATACACCATTTATATTCACGTTTCAACTAGGCGTCACAATGACAATTTTAACAATAATAAACAACTGGTGTTTAAAGATCTTAAAAATTTTATTTATTGCAGTGATTTTTTGTACCTATCAGGTACCGCAAAAAAATATCATTGAAATAAATACACTAGATTGATTAGACTGCAATGAATTTTGCGATGAATTTTAAAACAGGCTTAGTTTTTTTCTCGCAAATATTTTAACTGTTTATTATTTTAAAAAAATATTTATTTTAAATTTAAAATAATATTTTACTCTATGAAGTAGCCATTTGACATAATAAAGTTTAATGTGATAAGGTGTCTATTATTACCACACATCTTTTCTTACTATTCGCTTGTACATCAACAGATTTTGTTTTTTTTTATTGGCTAAATAGGAGATAGTATGCCCTTTAAAATGATGTATCACACTATAGGGTAATCATTTGACATACTAAAGTTCGAGGCCGATATATTATGCATTATTACAAGACATTTTTGCACACTGTTCGCTTGTACGTCAACCGATTTAATTTTTTTTATACAGTTGGATAGACAATTTTATGCTGCTTACAATGATGTGTCACAAGGTGGGGGTTCCCATTTGACATATCAAAGTGAGGTTAGCTGGAGGTGAGGAGGTGATTGACAGACTTTTAACAAATGCAAAATTAAACTTCCCCCTGTATATCTAAATTGACGTGTTTTTTCTTTTTTTTTTAATTTTTCTATTTAACAAAGTTATTAAGGATGGTTCGTTTTGAAATGAAGGCACTGTATATATATATATATATATATATATATATATATATATATATATATATATATATATATATATATATATATATATATATATATATATATATATATATGAAGTAACATGCGAACAGTAAATGCAAACTTCCCTCCATCATATCCTTTCTGTGTTAGAGGTTGCACAGTTAGAATAAATTGTAATAAAACGCAATTTATCCCATTCCGCCACCATTGAGATGATGGCCCACCTGTACCACCATACCGAGAAGAAAGTCAAAACTTACCCTCCCCGCCACAGTGATATGGCAGAGGTACATGTTTCGTCTCTACTAGACTCATCAGGGTACCGACATGCACCTGGCCATCCGGCGGGAAGTCGGCGAAGCCGCGTTCAGTATTTGCATGTTTCCTTCCGATCTGTCCTTTGCACAGCCAGGTGCATGTCGGTACCCTGATGAGTCTAGTAGAGACGAAACATGTACCTCTGCCATATCACTGTGGCGGGGAGGGTAAGTTTTGACTTTCTTCTCGGTATGGTGGTACAGGTGGACCATCATCTCAATGGTGGCGGAATGGGATAAATTGCGTTTTATTACAATTTATTCTAACTGTGCAACCTCTAACACAGAAAGGATATGATGGAGGGAAGTTTGCATTTACTGTTCGCATGTTACTTCATTCAAATACGGAGCTGCATATAGTTGTATGTTTGCTGAATGTGATTTCAGCACTACAACGGCATAATGTGGATATATCCACTGCTATTGCATCTCACACGGGGGAATCCGTGAAAGCAGCATAAACATATATATATATATATATATATATATATATATATATATATATATATATATATATATTATTGCGGAAAGAACATCCCACCGTTGTTCTCCGACAAAATTTGACTTAAATAGGAGTTCCAAGTTGTAGAAAGTATGATAAGGGTGTCTGGGAAAGGCATCGGTGGATCCTACTGATGAGTCCACCACCGATGCCTGGATGAAACATCCTAGCATTTTGAAGGTGGTCGCAAATAAGTATGTGATTATATGTCTTTAACACCAAGGACATGATTATAACATGGCGCCCGAGCAGGGACGATGCGACATAAGGACGTCAATTCGTTGGCTTTGTGCTAAAGCCGGTACCCTACCTTGGAAAGACAATCCCTAGGATTGTCCGTTCCACAATTTTTCTGTTCAGACCTGTGCTTCTATAGCTTGGTTTTCGGTCAGTCGGATAAGCAAGTGCCTTGAGGGGTGCATATTGTGGAAAGAACATCCCACCGTTGTTCTCCGACAAAATTTGACTTAAATAAAGTTCCAAGTTGTTGAAAGTACGATAAGGGTGTCTGAGAAAACGCATCGATGGATCCCATTGATGAGTCCACCACCAATGCCGGGACCGAAACATATTAACATTTTGAAGGTGGTCACAAATAAGATTGTGATTATATGTCCTTAACACCAGGGGCATGATTACAACAAAAAAAAATATGTAATATATATATATAT
Source organism: Diaprepes abbreviatus (assembly GCA_034092305.1). NCBI lineage: Eukaryota > Metazoa > Arthropoda > Insecta > Coleoptera > Curculionidae > Diaprepes > Diaprepes abbreviatus. The sequence goes on from JASJET010000129.1 coordinate 11,625,394, forward strand.
ATATATATATATATATATATATATATATATATATATATATATATATATATATATATATTGCTCTATGGCCACTGAATCATACCTTTATCTTTTCATTCATGCTATAAATAAATTTATTTCTACAACTAAAGTTAAAAATAAAAACAAGCATACCCAGTATTGGTTCTCTTAGCAGCGTAGATTCGTGATCTTCTAAGTTGGGATATATGTGAGGTTTGACAAGTCTAGAAATTTCGGGTTTCATACGGTGTTGGATATTTAAAGTGTGGCACTCAATCTTGTTATTTACCATTCTCTCAAACAGACTTATGCCTAGAATAAATATCAAAGGGAGAAGTCAATTTAATGATATTAATTTGTACATAATTTATACTGTTCTCACGTTTTGTGGTAAAGATCAAATTTAAAAGAAAAAAACTTCATAAATAGTATTTTGTTTTTTTTTTAATTATGCAGACTCTTATCTGTTACGCTACTACTTACCAAGTTTGTAAGTTTTTTCAATTCTATAATCCGCCGCCCCTGGTTTAAGCTGAAGATGATCACCTATTAATATAAGATGTTCACAATAATTCGTCAAAGATGCCACAATGTGTGCTTCTAGAACTTCTGCAGCTTCTTCCACTATTACTATTCGACATTTCAGAGCCTAGGAAATAAGGGAACATGATTATTTACATAGTCTTGCCATAGATTATTTCATTTTACAAATGTGTTAAAAGGCGGTCCCCTCAAAACTAAATTTCAACGCGGAATTCTATTGGATTTCCCCTAACTTTATCGTTAATGTTTCGTCGTGTTGTTTTCTATTCGGTTTTTATTCTTTCTGTGAACTTATTATATTTTTGTTTAAAAATTAAATGAGGAACTTTCCGCGCCTGTCACGACTGCAAGTAGAAAACTGGAGAAAATATGGCTCATTTTAAGCTCCCTAAAAATCACTTAAGGTAAGAATTTCAATATTATCTGAAATAATAAGAACGAAAATAGTAGTGTAGTTGTATAAACTAATTAAATTTAACAAATGATACGTTTAATTGTAACTTAATGTAAAATATTTATCTAGATGTCTGATAATAAGCGAAAATAACAATATAAATTTTCGTGCATTAGTTCTGGATATCAGCTCGAACAAATAAACACAACACAACACACTTTACTTCATCATTACATTAGTATAATGGCAAACCCGAGTAACAACTAAATTGAAATTTAAAAAAATTCTGGTTACCATTTGGTTTGTCCAAGATTTAATAAGGGAACTGTACATATTATAATAAAGCTCTTTGAGTACTTTAATTTCATATGTTTGGATGTTTAGGATAGACTTTTTTACCTTCAAAGACGAGTGCAAACGTGCTGCACATGTAGTGGTCATGCCAATTACAATATTTTGTCTCATTATTTGCGTATCTTCCATCTCTCGCATTTCATTGTAAACTTGGTATACTTCTTTAAATCGTTTGTCGCATTGTTCAAATTTTTGTCTTAAAACAGAAAAAAAAATTTACTTAAGCTATATTAAATTACTCAAAATATATCATCACAAAAATTCTTCTGAAGAATATAGACGCTTCAAAAAAAAAGGTAAATAATTTTATAAATAAATCCAAAAACACCTTTATTTCGATTTTTAATTATTATTTGGGAACATTTATGACTGTCGTGAATATCACAACCCTGCAAGTGGTAAAAACTACTTTTCTTGGAATATTGGAAATTAAGGGCACATTTTAATTGTGAAATATTATAAGTTGTAGGTAGGTACAACTAAAAACACATTTTTTATAGTTATTTTTGTTTATTTTGAATATGTTGTAACCGTTCAATATTTTCAATATTTCAATTTTATTTGTCATATCTCTTGTTTAATACGTTTCTTAATATAGTCAATATTAGTCGACTTTGTTACAAAAATTTTAGGCTTAGATGACCTGATTAAAAAAAAGTTCGATGGATTAAAATCTGGTGATTTTGCCGGCTATTGAATTACACCTCTTCTTCTAAAATTCGCCTAAATATTGAGGAAAATGTTATCTCTGAAAAATATCGGTCCTCTAACTGGCTCCTAAGTTATAACGACCTGGTCAAAATGTTATTTCTTTTTCTTGAGACTAAATCTACCAAACATACGATTAATTTTTTTGTTTCAGAGGCAAAAAATAAAGAAAAAAAAATTGTTTTTCGATTTTTCTGTAAAATAGTTTGTTTTTTTTTTGTTTTCGAATTTAGTCCAGTTCATACTCGAAAATCTTCTTCAAAAGACACTCTAAGTAAGAGCCCATCAAAATCTGTTTAGTGATTTTTCATTTTACAAGGGACAACGGACAAATGTTGTGTATATATTAATCTCGTCTTACATTTGCTATTCTTTATTAGGAACATTCTTCGCATGCTTTGAGAATCTTTGCAATTTAAAGACGTGGAATACCGATCATATCTGGTCATTCAGAGAATGCTGTTGGGTCAGTTTTATTTCTCTTGGCATTTATACCTTGCTATCACGAACGGCCTTATGTGTATTACAAAAACTGCTGATTCCTGCAATAACGATTATCACAGCTATAATACGGGAGGTAAAAATTGTTTAGCGATGGATCTTGTTGATACATCCAACTAATAATGGCATAATTTCTTCGACAAAAAGGAAGCATATGGTTTTCCAATATGTGGATCTGGATCTGAGAAGTAAGGAGAGTGGGCTAGGCTTCATAGGCTACAGAATAATTATTGTTATCGTGTTTTGAGACAGTAATGGTGTTCTTTGGGTTATTATTTCTACCTTTCGGGCATCACTTACACCACTAACTTTGGCCTAGCTTCACGATTTTTTCTGTTAAAAAGTTTTTTCCTGCTGCCCTGCCTAAATAACTCAGCCTCTACAAAAAATCTTATGATTCGAGATTAAATGCTAGTTTCTGCGATTTTCTTTTATTCTCATCTTGTAAAGGGATTTTTTTGGTGTATATGAACAAGAGCTTCTTCAATTCTTCTTCAAATTATTCGTGGGTACCATGGGTACCAAACGTCTGTTATGTATTGAAAACGTAATATATGTGTTCTTATCATAAAAATCGAATCACGCCGTCTCTCATTATCTTACGGGTAAAAGGATCTACATTTATTTCTACCTATTTCAGAAGTTCTGAAAATGGATCATTTCGAACCACTGAAGATATCAAAATAATACAAAAGTACCGCGTTATTATCAATAAAACGTTTGTAAGATACAGAATCTTTTTGAGCACGTGTTTTAAATTACATTGGGAGTAAAATCATAGACAGTTATTTCCTGTGAAATTTGCTCTTGGTTCTTTACAGCTCCACTGAAATTATTAAGTGAAATTAGCAAGAATTAAATTGTCTACTTTTCCTTTCACGGCCTGAAGAAGAAAATCTATATAATAAGTGGCTAATTACCTCAACTGAACCAAGTAAATATCTAACCAGTAAAAATAAAGGAGCCATCTGTCTTCCAGGCTCATAGAATATGGATTTTGCAAATCTATGTGGCGTGGTCTTGGGCGATGATCGTGATCGGCATTTTTATAACGATCGAGTTGGTTCTACAAAATACACAACAAATATATTTTTTGAATTGTCTGGAACAGATTTAAAATTATTTCATGTTATTGTTAAGTAAACGATTATAATTGAGAATTTAGACAAATTATTTTAATGGATAATAATTTTTTTTAAAGCTTTTCTAATTCAAATTTGTTCGTGATCAAATTGCATTTGAAACAGAATCCTTATTTTCCTTAAACACTTATTGAACTAAATTTAAAAAAAACGTTTTGAAAATGGTTGGTTAAGAAGTTAAAATAAAATACATTATATTACCGATATAAAATCAAGGTAACTCTCAGTTTCCCAAATTTCTAACTCGATTTTCTCCATTTGCAACATATTATTCAAGTTATCGGGTTGGTTTTTTAAATTTTCCATTTCATTGTTTAAAGTTTTTAGATGATCTTGCAATTGTTTTAAAGTTATTAGTGTTCCATCGACACTGTGTACTTTAATGTTATCGAAAACATCGTCTACTTCGACTTGGCGATCTTCATCTTGATCATAAAGATCTTCAATTTTTTCTTCTATTTTATCTTCTAGTTCAATATTTTCCATAGCTTCTTCTATCTGAAAATAGTTGGACGTAAGATTACTTAACAATTCAACAATGTTTCTTTATCTCAGATAACTTTGTAGTAAAACAGGATTTGAGAACATGAACATCAAGAGAAAAAAAATGATTATTTATGCATTAGGTTCCATAATTTAGACTTTATTTACAATTAGCATGATTTATTATGACTTTTCATGTAAGTTACAGGACAATTTTTTAGGCCAGTTCTTATCTGGAGTATATAAAAAGTGTATCAAATATTTAGGACGAATATTAATTGAACATCCTGTCGAGCGTTATTAGTATTGCCTCAAGTCTGTTTTGTCAAACTAGTGCGCAGTATGTAAATCAATTAATTTAGCTGCACAAAAGTCTAAATAATGAAGTTTCAATACCCCCAAGGTTTAAAGAGCAGACAATCCAGAACTCAAGAGTCATATTTTCAAGAAATATGAGAATGAGCTGATTGGCCTACCCTAGAGATGGCATTACAGAGCCATTTTGAAGGAAAAAACTGTTTCCTACTTCCACGTACTTTCCAAAAACAATAAGTGCCTTTTTTGATGTCTTCTAAGCATATAACTATATATTAAATCTAGTTTTATAGTTGACAAATAAAAAAATAATACAAATATAGGATGTTCAATGGTAATACATTTTTGTCTGTCTCTTTATTACAAGTTGTTCTGCTTTTTTATTGACCAAGACGTTCTTGTGCACAGGTACCCACTCAAGAGAGACCCTGTTTTATTTTCCTAGAGCAATAAGGTTTTGAAGACAGTCCCAGACCCGTTTTGATGTTATCTGAGCTCATAATTTCTAATGTACATTAAACTGTATATTTATGTATATAGTATCTTGGTAAATGGAGTTTCCGTTGATAAATAAAAAATCCACATAGTTCTAGAACTGTTTTATTTATAGACGAAGTTGGCTTTACAAGGGATGGCGTAGTAAATTATCATAATTTAGATTTTTGGTATGAAGAATATCCCCATGCAGTAATACAGACCAGGCACCAACTAAGAGTTATGGTTAAGGTTTGGACGGTGATCATATACTGCGATTACAGTAAATATCTATTGGGAAATTTCTAGACATAAATTCTTCTTATCTGTAGAGAATTGCGTGATAACATTACTCTAAATTATTAAGTCCATTGGTTTTTAATGATAACTTCTATTAATTAAGTCATTGTGTCACAGTAGATTATTATATATAATTTAGTTATAATAATTTAATTAGATGATAACAAAGAGCTTAATTAATTGCTTCTATTGTAATTACTGCAATTACTAGGGTATTCATGATTCACATTTTCAGTACATTTTGAAAAAATCAACCATTTTCCTTTTTTTTAGATAATTGTTTAAAATATCTAATAAGACGAGTTTAACTCTAAAAACAGGTACCTATCAAAATTTTAAACCTACGAATTTAATGGCGAGTCCGTTCCCAACTTCATTAGTAAAGTCAAAGGTTGTTTGTAGCCTAGATTCGTGAGTCTTTATAGGTTATACATGTCAAAATATACAAGTTTGTTCAAAAACTACGGCACAAAAGGGAAATCACTGAATATTCCTTTTGAGAATATCTCCGTTATAGGACACCTCAGAAAAAAAATTATATGAAACACTGGTGTTATTTTAAAGCCTTTTGTACATTGCCGAGAGTTTGCCATATAATTACTGGACATTCTGTATAATACCAATTATAACAATATCAAAGCAAAACTAACTTCTATGGCAATTAGATCGGGTTTAAGCCTTTAACTTTTTTTTAAAGCCCGCGCAAATAACACCGTTGTTGGACAGTTTCCCGAACGCACTGATTGATGTGAAAGTGGAAACCAGTTTTTATTGTTTTGGTACGTATTATTTATTTTAAAGTCTACCCTACCAGTATATCAAATAAATTTTGGTGCTATTGGAATCTAAATTGTATTCTTGTCCAGTAAGATTAGTTAATTTTACTGTGTAATACAGCGTTTAAAATCTGGTTTAGGATATTCCGAGTATTATAAATTATTGCTGACCTTCCCCCAGAAAAATCATACTTACTTCTGTTAAATCATTCCCTTGATTCTTTCTTTCCCGTCTGCTGACATTGACACCTTCTAACAACCATTTCAGAATATCTTGCTGTTTGACCTGTGCTAACCAACTGTTTTGGTAGTCATCAATTTCCCTAAACGTGGCGAAACTTAAAATACTTTCATTAGCGGTTATTCTATTACGAGTCTGATTCAAAGTTTTAATGATTTTCATGAATTTCCTCACTTCATCTCTTTTTTTAAAGATAGCCTTCTCAACACGCTCTTTTTTATGATATTCTTGTCTCTTGTTTACCAAGTTATAATCTCTGAGATTTTCATTTTTAGATTGTCCGCCTATTCTCAAAATCTGGTCTGTAATGGGAAGTAAACCCTCTAAAAACTGATCTAGGGCGTGGTTTGTATAACAGATTACCAGTATCGGTGTATTATCGTACCAAGCGTGATGATTTTGTATTAAAGTGTGTGCTATTTTTAAACCTACAAATAAAAATAAATATAAATTTACATATGAAATGAAAAACACACAAAAACACTATATATATATATATATATATATATATATATATATATATATATATATATATATATATATATATATATATATATATATATATATATATATATATATATACCCACACAGCACTAGACGTCTTGTGGACGTCATTTTTATATCCAGATTATGTCTAAACGTCTTAAGACGTAAATAAGGCGTCTTATAGACGTTGTTGTAAAGACGTCCATAAGACGTCTATATACAACGTCTTTAAGATATCTTTTAAAAGTCTACATACTACATTTTATATGAAAATAAATACAGTTGTGTATAATTTAGTTGATAAAAACTAAAAAGCATTTCCTTTATAGAACTTTTGAGTGATCTTTTTTATCAATACTTTGGTGCTTTTTGTCGCAGACTGTTTGATGTACCGATAACAATGACACACATAAATATGATGCCAGCGAAACTATAACTTTAAAAAACCCGCCTTTTGTTTCTATCAACCTGTCATTTTTTAGTTTTGTATTTGTGTTTCGTCATGTCGTTATTCATTTTTAATGTTGTTGGGGTGCCGACTGTGAAAATTTAGCTTTTGAAAGAATTTTATTAAAATAATTGATTTATCCATGTGCCTCTGAAAATCTTTTTTATTCGTGTTTATGTAATACTTAAGGTAAGATCGAAAATCATATGTACTTAGGAAAAACAGTAACGTTATTTATAGGTTGTGTTACAGGAAATTCCCGAATGCTTTACCACTTATATTTTTGTTAGAAGTATGAAATGAAATCTTCAAAAATAATATTTGTGCGAAAAAGGCTTGCACAGCTCATCCAGACCCGGTCCTAAATATTACAAGAAATATTACTAATGAAGTGGAAGGCGAAATGTTTGTTTATGGAGTGCTCCACTAATGAAACCTGTAAGATTTATTTTGTTCCTGATGATTCGTTATATTTAAAGAACATAGAAAATAGAGTTTTGTTAATTACAAGAAGTAATTTTGTTTAAGGTTTTAGATATGTCAAAACTGGGAGTAGGGAGCATTTATGACTTTGTAAAGCGAGCTTGTAAAATTACCATGTACAGTTGATTAGTACGAAAAGGAAAGAGAAAGTTCTACGATTCCAACTTGGCGAGACTTATTATGAGTAAGTTCTGTCTTTCATTATACATATTAACCTTGAAATAGCATAAGTCACGATTTTATAGTAGAGGACAATTGTAAAAAATCGCAAAAATATCAAAAAATTTACTCCCACAAATGATAAACTTTATCCTATAAAATTAAAATCAGTTTGTTATTAGGATCTACAGAGACAAAGATCAACGTCATCAAGAGATGATTCCTTCAAATCTTACAACTTTTGTCTGAAACATTTTTTTTGCCCAATATATCTATATAATAATCCTTAAACGGAATATTAGTAATTTTTAAACTCATAGAAGACTGTTATTATAAAAAAGTTAAATATGACATATTGAAAAAATATAGCGATATTCAAGTACCAAAATTGTAAAAATGAACCGAGAAAGGCATAAAAAGACATGGAAGGAGAAAATATTGAAAGCTGGAATAAAACAAAAGAGGCTTCTGCTTAATATCAAGGGATTTGGTCTCGAAGTGTTCAGGCACTTAGGCAGCGGACCATAACTCACAGAGCTCAGGGCTTTTTATAACTAAGTGTATCTGGGATGAACGAATATTCCCTAGTGAGAGTGAGGGTGTAGTTTATGTTTAACTTTATTAAGATTATTTTACGTACTTACCTAAATAAGTCTTTCCGGTTCCTGGTGGTCCCTGTATAATGCATAATTCTTTTGTTAAAGCGGCCCTAAATGCTTCAAGTTGTGAATCATTAAGACCGTAAAACCTCCTAACCATAGGGAAACGTAATGGATAAAATCTAGTTTCTTCAACCTTATATATATGATTATGACCTAGTAAATATCTTGGAGGTTGAGAATCGGTTTCTACCCTTACTATGTACCTCTCCATCGGAAATCTGTTGATATCCATTCTTTTCAACACTTCTAAGACATGATAATATGGTTCAAAGAAAACACTACTTTCTACCATTAAATAATCATTATTATATTTCATAGTTACTTCATCCGGAAAGCCTACAATAAGTTGTGATTTTTGTAGAAGCTCTTCGTTCCGTTCAACGATTTTTCCAAATAATATAGTTTCAAAATTATCATCGGTGAAACAAACCAATGAACCGCGCATGAGTCTCTTTGACTTCTCATAGCTAAAAGACTGTTTCTTCTTTTTGAAATCAAACTGAATTCGATAACAATGATACTCGTTTACGGTTTCAACATTTAAAAACCTTATTGGATTGTAAATCTTTATATCATGTGATTTACCCTGGTTTTCTAAATAAGATCGAATGCCTCTGCGTAAAGGAGCGATAAAATCTTCGCGAAGAAGCCTAAATTGTATATCTAAATAATGGTCAACGTTATTATACGGTCTATCAATAACATTGGTTCTCAAAAATGGCGATCGATCAACTGTGACCTCGTCAGCGCTAGGAATAATTTCAATTTCACGAAAATCATTTGGAGGGTCCATGTTGTCATCAATTACACCTTGACGTCTTGAAACATGCGGAACTTTGCGTCTAACTTCCATATCTTCAATTGTTTTTCTAACAATAGTTAATAATTCCTGTACTTCAGTCTTTATCGAATCGGATATATGCATGGAATGTTCATTTTCAATTAGCGGTATAAAAGTGTTGATTATAGATAACAGTTTTTGTATAGTTCCACAATAAGTCGGTATTGTTTCCATTACTTTTTTTGATATGGTTATTAAATTGTTCCAAAAATCATCTGGGTCTTTCCAGAAATATTTATTTAGGTTTTTGTGGCGAGAATTCTAAAAATAATACAAAAAATTATATTTACGCTAAAACAGCTTTTAAAATTTAAAATTACTTAAAAGTTCTATCAGTGATGGCCTCTCGCCTATGCTGTCTTGTTTATTTATGTTCCTTAAAATTGGATTTTAAAAAAAATTGTCACTTAATACTGAGCTTTTTTCCAGCTACAACAGAAATGAAGAAAATAAAAAAAAACTATTTTTCAGCGCCTAAGTAAGCTTGCAACTGTCTCAAAAAACAATGGGATAAATAATATAATTTTTTCATGGGTAAACTCTGTCTTTATGTGTTGATTCTACTTAAATAATATTTACTGTCTTGAAAAATTCGTTCTTTGGATACAGATTTTATTATTTATTTACACTGTCCTACAGGATCAGAGTCCCTATTATTAGGCAGGAAAAAGAACAGAGTTACATAAATCCTAAAATTTTATACATAATACAGCAGACGGGGATCCAGGGGGGTTCAGCTTTGAGTTCAGGAAAATTGACCCGATTTTGCCTCTTATACTATAGTTTGTTCAAGAACTAGAGAGAGTAATAAATCATTTTTTACCCTTTTTTTTCTTCGCAAACTACCTGTGCTCGTTAGTCCGGTGTCTTTGGCGAAATCTGTTTGACACATATATTTTTTCATAGGAATGGGTTACAAATTTTATAATCAAAATACCGGTCTATAATAATGGACTATTTGGGTTGTATAACAATAGATATTTGGATGTGTGTAGGTTTAATAAAAATTTTAATCATTGTCATAGGCGTCGGAAGAAGGTTTATTTTATCATTAAGTATTTATGGCATAGAATATTAATTCGGTAATAAACTTAAAATAAAAAGTTTTTATAATATTATCTTGTTTCTTATGATTTCTTAATAATTCACATACATTAAAAAATATAGATAATTTTGACATATTTAATACAAATCACAATTGTATTTTTATTTTGGCATAGAAACCGTTTTAGGCACATTCAGACTAAAACGTATCCTTTTTCTCTCAAAAAATTCTAAGTTATAATTTAAATACTTACAAGAGCACTAATCAGTGGGACGGTTATGGTCTAGACCCAGACCACACCAGGGCCACCAATAAATCGAGCTGGCAATTGCCCTGCAGCAAAGCCGAAACAAGAAAGCAAGCAAGCAAATACTTACAAAATACCCATTGTCAAAAATACAAGAAGTTAAACATATATAAAAAAAAAATTCGTCCATATAATATTAAAATTTTTTTGGGGCAATTGGTCATTTTATTATTTATCAAAAACATTTTCAGGATATCTGACGTTTCAGTTTATTTATTTCTTAAACCATCGCAGAATTACAATTAAACACTAAAAAGGGATTCAAATGTAATTAATATTTATATGTTACAGAAAATTTAAATAATAAATTGTGTTTACGCTGGTAAACATTACGTATCTAATTCGTAATCACAGTCTGTGAAGCTATCTTCGCTCAAATTAATTATAATTGGTTCCTCTACCTCACCGATCATGACATCGAGTTTCCACATTTTCTTTTATTCTTTTATTATATGGATTTTTCCCAATGTTCTGCAGTAAATTTATTCAAAAAAATCTCTCAAAAGTTCAGTTAAATTACTAATTTTGTAAGTTGTGTTATTTCTTGCAACTCTACCTTTTACTTAAGAGATATATTTCCTTCTCCAACGGACATTTTCCGGACGATCTATAAGAACAGATTTCCTATCTGGTTTTTCCCAGCAAAAATTAAGTTCTCTGAGCAATTTCCAGAGCTCAGTTCTTTAATTGCAGGTAAATCCCGATCTTCACTGATGTTAGTTAGAATTATGTCGACAGTTGGAATCTGCTTCTCATAATAAAATGTATATACAACTCCTTTTATTGTAATTTACATCTCTCCTTTCAACGAGGTTTTTCGTCTGCCTTTGATCGAATATAGCTTGTGAGTACTAACAATTCCAGTCGTACATAGTAGATTTTCCAACTCCTGTCATGTTGGAACACATCCCAACAGAGCTTTTAACATTATTATCTAGATATTGATATTTTAAGGCATCATAAACATTCATCGTAATAAGTTTTTCGTTGAGGAAAAAATGCCCTGGTTTAACAATTTTGGATTAAATATAGAGGTGGAAGCCATATCTTTTGGATATCTCACTAATCTCAAATAATATATAAAAACAAACACAAACAAGATGTATCACTAAGGACACACTTTAAGATGTACTTTACTCACTGACAGAAATTAAATTGAACTACCAGAAATTTTATTGTTGCAGTAAATTTATAAAAGCTTAAAATATTTAAATATAATTTGATTTAGGACAGTCCTCAATTACCTGCGGCACTGGAGCAGGTACGTTGGAGGTTTCGGTAACAGTTTTATTACTCTCTAGTTCTTGAATAGAGTATAGGAATGTGTATGCTTGCGATCACCCCTCCCAATAGCTGTGAGCTCTTATACTAAAGATGTGTATGCTGCTCGCATCCTCCCCTCCGACGGCAACTTGTTTTTTCTTGTGATCGCCCCCTCCTCTCCAAGAGCTTCAAATTCAGAAAAATAGACCCGACCCTGCCTTTTACACTAGAAATGGGAATGTTGCTGGTGTCCCCCCCTTCGAAAACTTGCTTTCGCTTACCATACTGTACTTTTGTGATATCACCGCCCCCCCCCCCAAAGAGAGAGACTGGATATATATATATATATATATATATATATATATATATATATATATATATATATATATATATATATATATATATATATATATATATATATATATGTATATATATATCATCATCCAGCCTGCCGAGTCCACTGCTGAACATAGGCCTTCCCTAAACGTATCCATTCATCTCTATCTTGGGCAGTTCTGATCCAGTGCCCTGATACTCGTTTGATGTCGTCACTCCAGCGTGTTGGTGGTCTACCTCTGCTTCGCGTGTCTGCACGAAGTCTCCAGTTTAGCAACCTGATTGTCCATCTATCGTCTCTGAATCTCGCAACGTGACCTGCCCATTTCCATTTGAGTGTTGTGATCCGCTGAATTTTATCTTCAACTTTAGTTCTTCGTCGGATTTCTGTATTTCTCACACGATCTCGCAAACCAATACCAAGCATAGCTCTTTCCATTTTTCGTTGTGCGACTCTTAGTTTGAGCGTAGTGTTCTTGGTCAATGTAAGTGTTTCTGCTCCATACGTCATGACTGGCATATATATATATATATATATATATATATATATATATATATATATATATATATATATATGATCGCGCCCTTTCTCAAGAGCTTTTAGTTCAGGAAAATAGACCCGATTCTGCCTTTTATACTAGGAATGTGTATGTTGCTGGCATCTTCCCCTCCCCCGTCGACAACTTGCTTTCGTTTGCCATACTGTACTTTTATGTTATCACCCCCCCCCCCCCCAAGAGGAAGGCTGGATCCGTCCCTGCTGTGTAATATATATTATTTTTAAAGTGAATAAAAATTTTCACATAAATATGGTGTGATAGTAATTTTAGTTGAAATTCATTGATTATAACACCATCGACGTCACAGAAAAATTAATTTTTTCGTTATTTTGGTTATATTCTGATCATACAAGGCTGTTGAATTGATGACATGAAACTTCCTGTGTATGCTGCACTAACGATCGTAGAGTACTTTTTTTTTTAATCGCCCTTTTACACCATTTAATGCTACCGTTAAAATATAATTCAAAGCACCCCTCTAATGGGCAAAGGGTAACCCTGTCAAACTCCAGTCTTAAGTTCAGTTCCTCTCTTTCTAAATCAAATACGTCCCGTCGTATTGCCTCACTACATAAATGTTATTCAATCGAGTTCATTTAGGGGCATAGATATTCGAAAATCGAAGAAAGGTATTGTGATTTAGCATCATGTTTAGTCAAACCGAAAATGTTAAATTCTGATATATTTTGACATATTCAGTTTAGGAAAGAAATATGGTGCTCGTGGACAGAACTTTAAAAATCACAGTATAATATGGTATTCATATCTTTTCACGTTTTAAACAAATCTAATTGGTTTGATCTGGTAAAACGATATGGTACATAAAGTCCAAGTAATATTTTATTAAAAAAGATAACGTAGTAAAACGCGATTGTTACTTAAAAATTCCACTTTAATTATAATATAGTAAATTAAAGTGGAATTTTTAAGTAAAAATCTAGTTTTACTACGTTATCTTTTATGATATGAAATTCCACCAAGTATCGGCAAACTCAATACAATTAATATTTTATTCTATTTTTTCGAGATAGCATCGCTCACCATTCCTACTAAAGCTCTATACTGTATCAAAAATTTTTAAGTAAACACCAAAAATTCTTACCTGTAACATAATGCCATTAATATAAGACGTTAACTTATCCATAAATCTGCTTTCCAAAACGGGAGTCAATAAACCTAGTTGGGTGTGTTGAAACTCTGAAGAACAGATTACTTTGAGAAGTTTTACAAGAATGATAATCATATCGTCTGTCATTTCTTTGTCATCGAGTAGTCTGGTAAATCCTTCCGAATCACTGGATAATTTAAACATTACAGCTTGAAGATCATTATTGTTTAACAAATCTTCAATGTATTTGAATCCCAAGATTCTATCAGGTCTGCGACTTCTGGACCCATTATTTCTTTCTTGACGAGTATTTTGGTGGTGGTTACTTTCCAAGCTATGATCGCGAGATGTACTCGTATGTCTACGGGTATTGTTTGGTCTTCGACCTAAATAAAAAATGACTTTAACAACGTAATAAGTGGTTAAAGTTGTGTTGTGAGTAATGGTAGAAATCATAACTAGACTAGTGTAAGAAATCTACGGAAATGAGTCGAAGAAAATTTTGAAATGCAGATTTTAAAACTATTTTTTTCTTAGCTTTTCGATGACGTAGTCAAATTCTTGAAAATTTTGTATTTTTATCTTGAAAAAATACAAAAATTTTTACATCTCAAAAACAGCATTTTTAAAATATTTTTTTTGAAGGTCTAGTCTAAATCGTCGATATAGAGATTTCCAGAATGAACTTTTTAAGTATCTTCGGAAAATAAAATGATGAACATTGGACTGCGCTAACGCAACACATGACACACACTCATATCAGCAGCCGCGAAGGAATGTACCGCAGATTGATAAGCAGTCCTGTGTTTATGGCTTTATTTCTCGAAAACACCAAAGAAAACCGTTCTGAAAAATAACTATATCGATGGAAATAAAACGTTAGCTTTCGATCTAGACTAAAAAAAATTAAAAATTCCGTTTTCGAAATGGAGTACGTTTTGTACTTTTTCAAGGTCAAAATATCGATTTATGAAAAGCTGATTAGGTACGTAGATAAGACTCGGTAAATTCACGATTCCCTTATATCGAACGGAACTTATTTTGGTAATTCTGATATTTGAAGTGTTGATATTAAAAAAATTGTTATGACGAAACATGCGAATATTGCAATTAGGCCATCAAAAGGGGTATTAATAATTTAGTCAAGAAATATGTTATTTGAATTAGAATAAAATATTTTTCTTACCCCGTGTAGTATCATTCCGGCTTGTAAATTGTTGGTTTGCTCCTCTTTGACTCTCATTATATCCGCCGCTACGATTCCACCTTGTCCTCTGTCGATTTGTATTATTTCTTTCACCTTGGCCTTCTTGATGGCCTCCTGTTGTTTGTCTTGCTCGATTAAGACCTCCTCCATCGTCCCGACTTCCAGGTACACTACAGTCTTGTCTCCAACCACGTCTCATGATGAGCACATAAACTTAAAAACCAACTGCCTCTATGCGTTTCTTTTCTATAAGTGGTTATGTTCAAATTAAAATGCTTATTACAATGCAACAAACCTTTACTGATTGTTATTTTTAGAATATAGTTTTCGGTCGATTACACATCAACTTCATTCCAACCAACTAGTAACGAGCTAATTATCGAAAACTTTATAACTTGACTTTTACAGATATTTGGATTTGTATATTTTTTTTTTTGCAAAATTTAAATAATTTTATGAAAAAACATTCATAAAGTAACGGTACTATAAAACAATACCAGCGACTTGTCGTATCAGAGACACATTGTGAAAAATTGAATCACCTCAAGATTTTTAGAATGAAGAAATCCTTGAAATAAAAATTAAAACGGGGAATTCACCGAGAAAAGGGGATAATTTTAATTTTAATAGCTTTTACTGGTGCTTGTCGGTGAAAAAAAGTGCGACTTTTGGGATAAAGCGAGACAATTTTTTGTTAGGATGTTGTAGTTCTACTTATAGGGGACCACGAAAATATGAAAAACTAGCCCATTTTTATAATGGGATACAAAAGACCATACTAAAATAAAATTCATTAAAGATTTTGAACAAATTTGTGTTGTGAATACACACTTATTTTACGACAAAATATTAAATTTCAGATTTGACAGGTTTGAAGCTCCCTAAATAAATAAAATAAATTAAATAATGCAATATACAGTGCTAAAACTAAAATTCTTCGATTGCCGAAGGGGGAAACCCAGAAATTAAACGGCACGGTGGCGGCGCTTTGACTAGGTGCTTCCCCAAAATCAGAATGCAACGTCACCACCCTATAAAAGCGAAAAGGCAGCGGTGTAATTAAGGACATTACGGGTTGCTCTTCTTGAGATAACCCGTCCTTTTTCCGATTAAGCTTAGCTCTTGAGGATCACGAAATTGTTCCCTTATTAAGACAAATCGTGGTTCTTAAAGTAGGTTGTTTGGACAACACAAATTCTTCTGACAGTAAAGATCATGCACATGTCTTACATTACCAAAATTGAAATTAAAATAACCGTCGATAAAAAGGCGAGGTTAGTGGCACGTACGAATTCTTACATTCACGGGCAAGGTAAATAATTAGGGATTTGGAGACTAAATCTTGTTTAGTAAGGGTCTTGCCAATTAATCGAAGCGAATGTACGTTTGGTTTAGGAAGAGCTAGGAGTCGAGGGTAAAGCTCGGCGGAGCTAAACACCAAAGATTTCTTGCCAGTTCTGAAGGCTTTAGCAATCCCGAAAATAACGCGTACTCAGTTAATGCGACATGGCGTCCGAGCTGGGACTTTGCTGAATTGGGAAGTTCAGTAATGTCCGGGAAAAATTAAATAAAATTACAGAGTCGGGACAGAATTGCCTAGATGACGCAAGTTTTTGGTTCTAAGGACTCGACCCTTAAAATCATTGTAGATATGGATTTAAAAAATATACCAACATTTATGAATTAAGCGGTAGAAGCTTTTTCATAAAAAAATTAACTCTTACGTGATACTTCCATCATGTCCTTTCTTACGTGATTCTTCCATCATGTGCTTTCTAGCAAAAGGATTAATGAAAAATCATTTCGCGTCAATCTTCCTGATTAATCATTTTTGAAAGAAGATTCAGGCAGTATCACGTCTAAAGGGAGGGGTGTTGTGAATACACGCTTATTTTGCGACAAAATATTAAATTTCAGATTTAATATGTCCCAGACTCACTAAATAAATTTAATAATACGGTATACAGTGCTAAAACTACAATTCTTCGATTGTCGAAGCGGGGAAACCCAGAAATTAAACGTCGCGGTGGAGGCGCTTTGACTCGGTGCTTCCCCGAATTCAGAGTGCGATGTCACCACTGCTATAAAAGCGAAAAGGCAGCGGAATAATTAAGGACATTACGAGTGGCTCTTCTTGAGATAACTAGTCCTTTTTTCCGATTGAGTTTACCTCTCAGGGGTCACGAGATTGTTCCTTTATTAGGACAAATCGTGGTTCATAAAGTAGGTTGTCTTGGACAATACAAATGAAACATATCCAACCGCCACTATGAAATTAATTCTAAAGCTTACGCCTCTACCTATATTAGTGGAGATACAATGGTGAAGAGTATGATAAACAAGACAACATATGGAATAAGGGATAGAGTCACTATGGAGAATGAGGCAAAAGAGTAATTGGTGGACTGTAAAGAGGTTGTTTGCGGAGATGTACAAATAATATTCACATGCAAAATACGGCGACATCGCGACACAAATACTAAAATGGCCTACCTGGTAGTCGAAATCACTTCATTTAATTTCTTCTTGGTGGTCACCAGGATAATCCCATACTTCACAATACAGGAACCAGAACTTGAAGACTCTGTCACTATATTTTGGAGTAATTTTAGAGAAGAGATCTAATACCTTCTTTAATAAGGCGGAAGAGGTGTAATACGTCGAGTACTATACTTATGCTACAATACGACTACTACTGTGCGTGCCTGTTAATATTTCTCCAAAATGCGCAATTATTATTCTTCACGCTAAACAATAATGAAACCTAAACAAAAGGCGTCATCTTTCGAAATGTTCGCCAACTAGAAACACGCCTCAGGTCTCTCATGAGTACCCAGACCCTTGTGAGGCGTTCCCGACATTTGTCAGGAGAAGGGGACACAATAGGTCTAACAAGCCGTAGTATACATCCCCATCTCCACATACAAGAAAAAACGATTTCTTTATTTCAAAATATAAAATATATAAATAAATTACAATAATTGATAAGATGTTCGGGAAGGAAATGGTTCATATTATTTTAAGGATTGTATTTTACCATTATCTTTTATATTTCTAAATAAAAGAACAATTTTTTTTTCGCATTTTCCAAATATTTATTAATAAATTTCGAAAATGAGCAGGTGCCCGTATTAGCATTTTCTTATTCGCGGGTCGGCAGGGTAGTGTTACGGAAGTTAATATTGGTTAAAAAAAAATATAATGGATTGTTCTTTACTTCGATCATTTATTTTCCGAAATAAAAAAGAAGTAACTTCTTCGTATTTTCGAAATATATGTTACTTAACCCCGAAAAATCACCTAATACACGTATTTGCATTGTTGCCTTCGTGATTTAATGATGGTGGTGTTCTGGAACAGAAAATTTGCTCAAATATTTTTGTAGATTTTATTTTACTATTGTCTTTTATATTCAAATATAAAAAAAAAACAATTTTTAATATTCTTAAAATAAGAGTTAATAACTATTTTACATCCATAAATTTTTGTACTGTTTTTGGTTTTGAGGTTAATACTACGGAAACACTATTCTTTGCAGACGATTTAAAATTGTGTTCAAAAATTCAAAAGCTCGAAGATTGTCAGAAACTTCAAGATGACTTAAGCAAAATATTGTCTTGGTCTGCAAGGAATGGATTATCGTTCAATATTGTTATGCAATGACTTTTACCTGTAAAAAGAACATATTAGTATATCCATATGAGCGGTGCTGTCTAGGGTTGGTGAAATGCGGGATCTCGGTGTTACTTTTGATGTGCAACTTAATTTTAAGTCTCACATCTATACAATTATGAATAAGGCTTCAAAAGTGTATGGCTTTATTGTAAGGAGTTGTAGAGGCTTTAATAATGTAAAATACATTATAGCACTTTTTGTCACGTATATTAGGAGCATTTTGGAGTACCTGTTCGGTTATATGGCTTCCTTATTATGATGTTCACAAAAATAATTTGGAAAAAGTTCAAAATAAAATATTAAGATACATACATTATAAGTAAACAGGTACATATGAATTGCACATACCTAAATTAGAAATCATGAATGAATATAACTTAAAGCCATTAGAAACTAGACGCAATTTAGCCTATTTGACATTTTTGTATAAACTTGTTAATAATAAGATTGACGATCCTAGTTTATTGTCTATGCTTAGTTTTAATGTACCAAATTACAGAACCAGGAACCCGTGTTTTATACTAATTATTCTTTAGGCTCTCCAATTATAACAATGTGTAGATTATACAATCAAATAAGAAACCAGTGTGACATTTTCAATATAAGTTTAATTAACTTTAGGAAATTAATAGTAGAATATTATTAGAACAAAATTTTTTCCCTAAAAGATGAGTATCCTTTCTATTCTATAAATGCATCTGTGTATCTGTAGAGTTTGTACTTAAATAAATAACAATTTGATATTATTTTAAACTTTTACCCGCGACTTTATAACTAATAATCAATTTAAAAAACAGCGTTTATTACGCCTGACAACCCCCTCTTCATGTCTGTAAAGTTTCATCGAAATCGGTTCAGCCGTTTTGAGGATTAGCCCATACAGACCGACAGACACACAACAAATTTATTTATATGTGTAGATTTCTAATTTAATTTTACCTTTTACTTTAATGTTTTATTTTAAGCATAGTGTCTATAATTGGCTTAACTGCTGTAGATTATTGAATACACAAATAAATAAATAAATGAGTATTTTCAAGATTGCCTTTTTCGATTAAGGGGGATGGTCTGGGTTTATTATTTTGATAAAAATTGATTTTCCAAAAACATCATTTTTAGGTTATATATATATATATATATATATATATATATATATATATATATATATATATGTACATTAAAAAAAAGAATAACGAAAAAAGTTCTAAATCAACTAAAAAAGCAACTGTAGTTTCAACCAAAAGAAAGACTGTGGTGAAAAAAAATTAGACCAAACATTTTGAAAAAATAAAACTCATTAAATTACCATATTAAATTTATTTTATACCTAAAAATTAACTTTGTTTCAAAGTACAAAATATTTGTTTATTCTACATGAATGTAGCGGAAGCAAACAAAAATATGTTATTGGATGGATATCTGATCATTCAAAGTTTACACTATACATGCTAAATAATTTTTTAAATAATTCTAAACATAAATCAATAATTTGCTGCAGTAAGAACCAATTTTTTCCACTAAATAAATAAAAAAAAATTCTCTTACAATCTTTGTGTTTGAGAAAAATAAAATCAACTTTTTACTCAATGTTCACTTTTTACAAATCACTTTCATCAAACCTGAGATGTTTTGCGGATTCTTTTTCAGCTTTTTTCAATAACTTTTCTCTACCTCTTTGTTTTTTAGCGCATTTTTGAAACTTCACAGTTCTATCAGTGTCAATTTTTTCCCAGTAGCTCTTTTCTTCATCTCCACCAATTATCACCTTTTCTCCATTAAAATCTTTATTGCAGAAACCTTTCGCAGCTTCACTAGTACTAAATCTTACATATACCTCTTCACTACCTGCAGGCAAAGGTATGTCAACATATCTTACTTCAGGACAGAAAGATTTTATTTCATTCTGTAAAATAAATCATAATTATACAAAATAGCTTCAAAAATACTTTAAACAACTAGTTAAAGAAATAAACTCCTGCATTTGGAATAACAATATCATTATTTTAAAAACTGTTTCCTCCCTTCAAAAAAATAAGATAAGATAAGATAAAGGGTACTTTCACAAGTCAATAAATAATAGTATACAATCAAATAGCTTAAGTACTTATAAAACTAGTGTATGTATAAAAATTAAAATGTGTACAAGTAAAAAATACAAGAAACATATAGGTTACCAAGACAGAGTAGCAACAGATATGCTTGCTTAAACAATATAAACATTTAAATGAAAAGAACATAAACAACACTACATTAATTAATATATTATTTAAAAGTTGTAATTTATAAATTCCTCAGTGGAATAAAAGGCATTTTGGACAAGAATTTGTTTTATTTTATATTTAAAATTTAAATGGGGTAGATCTTGTAATTCTAGGGGAATTTTATTAAAAAGTTTGATACCCCAATATCCCGGGCCATTCCGACACCTCTCCACACATTGGTACATAGGCACTAATCTATCCTTAAATTTAATGTTATAGTCATGCACCTCTGCATGAGTTCCATAAACATGCCTATTCTTATATGAATATAAAGCAGATTCTCAAGTATATACAAAGAAGGGATGGTTAGTATACCAAGAGCCTTGAAGGCTTCCCTACAGCAGTCCCTATAGTTAAGACCCGACAAAGCCCTGATAGCCCTTCTCTGTATTTTAAATATTTGAGATACCTGGGGTGCATACCCCCAAGTCAATATGGAATAGGACATGACTGGATGAAAAAGTCCAAAGTATGCTGTTCTTAATACAGACCTTGAGGCATTTTCCGCTAAAGAACGAAGAGCATATAAAGCAGTATTAAGCTTTTTAGCTACTTCCTGGATATGGCTGTGCCAACGAAGCCCCTCATCCATCTGCACCCCCAAAAACTTGACATTAGGTTTCTCATTTACCTCCTTTATATTTCTGAGTGAGAACACCATTCTATTGGTTTTGCTTTTATTGAGAAGTAGTCTGTTTGCACAAAACCACTCCTCAATATTTCTCTGCACCTTGTCGACCTCTGACAAAGTATTTTTTAGCAAATTTGTCGACACAGTAACCGTGGTGTCGTCCGCAAACACGGTGAACTTTGCTGTTGGTTCAACAAGAGGTAAGTCACTGATATAGATTAAAAACAGGTTGGGTCCCAGGACTGAGCCTTGTGGAACACCTATGTTAAGCCCACCCTGTCCAGGTGACACCCTGGCAACCCTAACAATCTGCATCCTATTCTTCAGATATGATTCCAAGAAAAAAACACTTGCATTAGAAAAATTGTATTTTTTGAGTTTTTGAAGAAGTATTTGATGCGTAACACAGACAAATGCCCTACTTAAATCACAGAATAAGGCATCCGTATAATCCATTTTATTAAAGGAATCTGAGATGTAGGAAACAAGGTCCAGAATCGCCATTGTGGTATTACTGTCACTCCTGAAACCAAACTGACAGGGAGTAAAGAGGTTGTTTCCCTCAAAATAATCTATTATTTTATTGGATATACATTTTTCAAATATCTTTGAGATCATGGGTAACAAAGAAATTGGACTGTAGTTACCCGGTGAGTCAGGGTCTCTCTTCTTGAAGATGGGAATGACTTGGGCAATTTTCATTATATCTGGGAAGGTATTTTATCTAAAACATTGATTTATAAGAGTTGTCAAAGGGGAGATGATAACATTCTGTATGCCTTTTATAAGTTTGACATTCAAACCAAAGATATCTGAGCTATTTTTATTTTTTTAATTGGGCAATGATGTCCCTGACCTCAATGAAGGATACAGCTCCAAAAACAAAGGGAGCGAAAACTTGTTGTACTTGTAATACCAGTATCTGTTTGAGTCTAGACAAAGTTTGAAATGACTACAAAAATGGTCTAGAACTTCATAGTAAAATTAAACTACTTTACTTACCTTTAATTTTTTTACATCGACACAAGGTTCGGGTAATTTTAATTTCACAATAACCCCAGGAATGTAGCTTAGTTTTTTGACTTCCTCCATAACTTCCTCAACCTCTTTGACAACTTCTTTTTCCTCGTGCTGATTTTTCTTCTTATCGTAGCTTTTTTGACTAAATTTTTGTCTATTTAAATATTGTTTGAACTCCTTCATTTTCTTTTTCTGCAAGTCTAAGTAACGATTTCTTAGTTTTTTCCATTCTTTTCTAAAAAAAAAATTTTTCTTAGTATGTCTATATCCAAAATAAAGGAGAGGTATTTGTATACTTATAAGATTATGGTACTATAATTGATATGTAATACATTTCATCAAGGTTTGGAATTTTTGAAACTAAAAGTTTTTACAATGAATTCAAAATTCCAAACCAACAAGATCAGATTGCATATTTTATGTTGAATCTCTTCTACTAAAATAAAAAAACATATATATCTTACTTTGATAATAATTGCATTCCTAATTCCTTAATATAATTTTTTCTCTTCTCTTTTTTATTTTTCTTCTTTTTGCCATCAATTTCTTCAAATGTATCTGTCTGATTTCCAGCAATAGATCCTTCATCATCTGTTTTTAATTTTTTGCTTTCACTATTACCATCGGAACTAAATTTTCTTTTTTTGGAGTGTTCTGAATCATCTATTTTTTCCTCATTATCATCTTGAGTTTCCTGTTTGAATTTATTTGATTCATCACGTTCAAAAGTCTGAATACTTTGAAGTTCTTCAGGATTTTTCTCCGAGGAAATTTTACAACCTATACTTTCAAAAAAAGCTAATGCTTCATTTGCCTGTTCTTCAGTTTCATATTCAATAAAAGCAAATCCTTTGTTAGCTTTATTATGTTTATATTTTGGAATAGAAACATAAACTACATTACCAAAATCTGAAAATATTTGGGACAATGTGTCATGTGTTGCATCGGCCTTAATGTTTTCAACATATATTGTGCATGAATCAACATTCTCTTTTATTTTTATTGGTTTCTTCCTATATATCTTTTGACCATCTTCTGAGAGTTCAATAATATCTGATTTTCTAATAGCTTTCTGAATATCTTCTATCGTGCAATTTAATTTTATGATCTTATTGAACTTTAAGAATACTTCTATATCGATATCTAAAAACATACCTTAACTTAATGTCTCTACTCAAATACTTGAAAGATGCGGAAAAATATTGGCAAAAAGTAATATCAAAGTGCAATCATTTTTAATTTTAGTGTTCATAAAAATGAAAATTTTTTATTACAGTTATAGCGAAGAAAATTCAAATCAGTTAGTAGATCTTGGAATATTTTATGCTTAAAGTACATGCCTAATAGATTATCAAGAGCAAAATTATTTTTCCCCAATATGTACAATCAAATATCTCTCCACTGTCCCCAGTAACTGTTTTCTTTTATCTTACTGTCTTTTTTAGGTTTACGATTTGAAAAATCTGAACTATTTTTAAATTTGTAAAAAGTAAGATCAGATTGAAGTTTATTGTTGTATTAATGAATGACTTAAGAAAGTATAGTGAATACTTACAAGAGCTTTTAGTTAATAGTTGAGATAAGAACCTATCCTTGGCCAGATTGGAATCACTAAAATAAAATTCCATTTGCTGCAAAATCATGTTGTAGAGATGTTTTTTTCGGTGCCTGGACTTCTTTGGTTGCTCTTCAGGAGGAAGTTCGCATTCTCCTTCACCCATAGTCACCAGATTTTAAATTCAATAGGTAGCTGAATAAATTACAAATTAAATTAAGAACAAAGCTCCAAAATATGTTTAAATGGTAGAATCCCAAACAAAAACAACTCTATGAGGTTATGTTTACATGTAGGTTCTTTTTATTTTTTTGGCTTTTTCTACCATCAGTTCATTTTTACTGCCCTCGATTCAAGAGTTTTAAGCTCGGGTGCATCAAACCCTGAGTAACTCCGAGCAAATCTGAATAAAGCGGTTAAAGTGTTAATTTGAACGCTAAATAACCTCCAAATTATTATTTTTTTTTGGAATTTGTGCTTTTAATATGCATAGCAAAACATATAGAGGACAAAAAGGTAAAAATATTATTTTATTACTTATTAGTTTTGAGTTTTGTCTGATGTCACGGCATTTTTGGCCATAAATATTTCGCAATTCGTTAAAAAAACTACGAACGTAAGTCCGATATCTTGTGAAATAATTTTATTTTTGTCTCCATTTCATGTATTTTTTTACCCAAAAATAGCATCTAAAAATGATAACTGATGGCTGCTAGAGCTTTATACACCAAATATTTTTATTGGTGCTTGAGGGGGTAAGGGGAAAGCAGATCTGATAAGCGCCGAGGCATAATGCACTATTTGAATAAAGCAAGCGCTTCTTGCACCTTTACAGTTCATGCCAATGAATCGAGGGCAGTATTATTTATACACCGTTCGGGGTAAATTCCTTAAGCCGCGTCCACATTAGTAAAAATTTACGGTGTGTGTGGCATACGGCAAAAATTTATGCGTTCATATACAATTTCTGCGAGTGTGGACTGATTTCCCAAAATTCGGAATAGTAAAAACGAAAATTTTACGCTGATTTTTTACATACCCTCTGGCACTTTCATACCTATAAGTCATGTTTTTCGATTTCCAACTTTAGATTTTGCCACATTCAATAAAATACACTTTTTTTTTTAAACAAGTTTATGGGGATAATTGCGAGAAAATGAGAATTTTCAACAGAAACTAAGAACAACTGAACTACTACTCTTATTTTTAAATTAGCTTTCTTATAGAAATAAATAGGTAGATTTATTACTATGTTTATTATCCAAATGGAGTTTGTTGTGCAATATAATGTCACGTCAACGTATTTTTTAAAATTTATTGCATCAGAAATTTAGTAGTTGTATGTTCATTCTATTCATTCTAATATTGTAACATAAAATGAGAGAAATACAATTGATCAACCCAGGAGAGAGTTCTGATTATCAAAGAGGTATCGACATAATATGTACCAAATTTTGCAAACTACATTTAGTTCGACACTGTTGCAAACGTGGATCCCTTGCTACGATTTACAAACTTAAATTTATCATTAAAAATTTTGGTGTTTCGTCCCCAATCACCGGCGGTGGATTCTTCAGTGGGTTCGCCGGCACCTACCCCAAACACCCATCGTCGTACTTTACCATTTTCGGAATTTGTGTTTGAACTAACTTTGCGGCGGAAATCGACGGTGAGATATTAGAACAACACTTTCTAAGGTAATTATTCCGAATAGTGGATACCAAATTTTCCACCAATTTTTAAAACGCCTCTATTTTGAGGTCGTAGAACAGGAATATGAAGCTTTTTTTGGTGGTCTCGCATAATTTTACCTAATTTTTAGTAAAACTGTAGACACCATTTTGTTCAAACTTTTGATCATAACAGTAGAATTAAACAACAACAAATTCATTTGATCGTTGTTTATGGTCCGACACAAATATTTTTATTTATTTTTGCTTTCAGCCTTTGGCTGGTCGTGACTCCTTTGAGTATTTTTAAGTGTTAAAATTTACTAGAAATGTGAAGTCTATAATTAATATCAATAAAAGAAGATTTAAAAAGTTATTTTTATCGTTAACAGATATTATTTTTATATAGAAAATAACATAATAAATAATTTAGCAAATTGTACCTCAAATCCTGTAGTTTTCCTTTTGCCACGAGGCACTTTTTCAAGGTAATCAATTAACAGGATCCCTTTGACATCCCAAAACACATTGGCCATGACCTTTCCGGCAAATGCGATGGGCTTCGCTTTCTTTGGTGTGGTGTGGTTGCAGTTTTTGGCCGTTCTTCACGTGGGTCATCTTCGAGCAACGAGGGACCACGTTTAAATTCAGCTGCCCACTTTTTAACGGTTGACATTGAAGGAGCAGAGTTTCCATAAACTTTTATCTACTTCGGATGTATTTCCTTAGGGGTTAATCCATCCAAAACGAAGAATTTTATGACCGCACGATATTTAAGTTTATCCATTTTAACGAAACACCGCGAGACGTGTACTGCAAAGACTCGTTTACACAAACTCCTTGAGCGAACAAGTTGACGCTTGTCATACGAACTAATGACATGTGCGCGCGGGCAGGACACGTAAACTTTTGCCGATTCGAATGCCATCTCTTGGTCAGGCCGAGAACTTTCCACCTTATTCTCGTATTATGGTAATTATTTGGAATAATGGAAACATTTCTCCTCTAATTTTTTTTATATATCTATATTAGACCTTCAAAAGAAACTTTTTCTTTTTGACCCCAAATCCATTGGGAACAAATTCAGATAAGTGTAATAAGTAACAATCCGCCTGGTCTCAGCCAAGCGAAAAGGTTTATAAATAAATACATTGCCAAAGAATGCTTCTCGATTTCCAAAAAAGAGATATTCGAGTAATAATGAATCTCTTCACACGACATAGCCATCTGAGGTAACATCTCAAAAAATGGGCAAAGCTGAGGACAAGATTTGCCGTTTCTGCGATTGTGCCACCGAAATAGCAGTACATCTGATATGCGAATGCATAATACTGTTTCGCAAGCGACCTAAATTTATGGATTGCGACACCTTGAAACAAAGTACTTACTTTCCATAAAAATAATAGACTCCGTAAAAAGTCTAAATATTCCAGGCTTGGATTAGGGTAACGTACAAAAAATCTTATAGGTCGACGTGCTGTAGAGGAGCAAGAAAGGCCTTAACGACCCACTCACAATCTACAATCCGAACTTACAAGAATATATATTAGTTAAGGTGTTAAATTCTTTGCTTTTTGGTAACCTATGAAGTTAACAATAAATTGTAATATAAGGGGCGTTTATACAAAGATAAACCACAGTTAACGTTGATATCTTAGCTTTTAACATCAACGTTTAGTCTCATATCGAGCTGTTCTTAATGGTAAAGGGAACGGGGTTTTCCGCTTAATATACAAATGTTACAAAAATACAAACAATTCTTATTGATTTTTTATTAGCAAAAATAACAGTATAAAAGCTTTATATTTAAGTGTTTACAAGTTTGTAGGTTTCTGCGGGCCTTTTGTCTACCCAAGCCTTAACTTTTGGAATGGCGAGAACATTCTTCCTCACAGCCAAGAGATTTGGGTAATTGCTGATAGGGTCCTTGCTTAAAAAGTAGCTCAAGCAGTCAATAATGGCGACAAAGAAAAGATCTGCCCAGGTTAACTAAAAAAACGTAATATTTTTTTAATTTTAAACAAAAAACTGGTTCCTATCGTACAATATCCTTTGATAAATATTTCTTGGGAGCTTGGGAGCTAGCGACAGTTTTTAATGTCTTATTAGCTTAGCACGAAAAGTTAAATGCTGCGTTATGTGAAAATTCGGTAGCTCTGTTTCAACCATGCCGCATAACTACCGAGATTTCCACACGTGACTTTGGCATCTGCTGCCAAGGTTTTTGCATAGCTATTCTGATGATAGTAAAAGTTTTTATTACTTATTAAATAATCATCTTTAGCCCGCAATGAATTTTATAATGCAAATGAATCAAGCTGTGAACTTATTTTTATATGTCTACGTCCTTAAAGTTTCGTCCTGTTGCAAATAAACATTTGACATGCTTTTTCGTTGGTCCGGGTGTGCTCTGGCAGCACTGAGTTTTCATGTTAAGCGTCATCCTAATAGCTTAAAAAATGCACTTTAAAATTATTGCAAATTATCCAGAAAAAAAACTGTCGCTAGTTGCCGGGCTATTCATCTAAAGAAGATAGAGACACCTGGGTTCCGATTCTGTAAGCATATTTTTTGACATTCCCTTTCCTTATCTCTTTTAGGACAGTGACATACTTATGTGTTATTACAGACTGAACAAGGATGAAAGATCCTTATTATGACATTCTCTTTCCCTTTATTTTTATAGAATCGCAGCCCTGCATAATTTAAATGCTTCATCACATCAATACATTGACTTTGGAACGATAATAGTCGTATTCTTTACACTTAATTTATTAGTACACAAAGTGATAAAAGTAAAAGTGAACTTCGTGTTGTTTTAAATACATATTTAGTTACCACAAGAAAGAAAAAAACAAGTTGTCGGCGGGAGGGGTAGATGGCAGCAGCATGCATATTCCTAGTATAATAGGCAGAATCGAGCCTGTTTTCTTAAACCCAAAGCTCTTGGGGAGGGGAACGTCCCCACGGCCCCCCCTGAATCCACGCCTGATTTTAGGTGTCTGTGAATCAGTTTTGGAAAATTCATTTGAATTGTTTTATTTAACTATTGTTGAGTTAAATTTGGGATCTCATATTTTTTTTACATTGTTAATTTTTTCAATTGTTTGCCCATCCTGTCAACCTCATTATTTAAAAAAAAATAAATAAAATAAGCGCAGTATTTCTTAAAATAATACAGAATTTCTACAGAGATTTATATTACCTTTCCAATAGCAAGATATCCATTATTTTGTTTTGCCCAAGAATCAAGTTTCGATAACAAGAATGGCATAGATTCCATTTCAAGGGATTCTTTTAGTGTCTTCTTAATTTCTTCATTCGGTTCAGAAACCCAAGCAAAGACCTCTAAAAAAAATGTAGACCATTTATTTGTTTTTGTAAGTCACCAATTTATTATTATGATATTAATTAGCATAGGTATTAGAGATTACTTGGTTTCAAGCTCTTTCAGGACTTAGAATACTACGAGGGTTTGACTAATATTGAATTTTAAAACCTTTTAAACTGAGTATTTGGAAGTTTACAAGTAATCTGCTTTACACTATTTTGGATATACATTATGGTGATCCGCCCCATGATCACGTACGCCGCTATTGTATGGTGACCTAATACAACAAGGCGTAAACTCAGTCTTCGATTTGATAAAGTTCAAAGAATGGATTGTGTGGTAATTTTGAGTGTAATGAGGACTGTCTCCACTAGAGTTCTAGGGGTCCTGGTGAATCTCACTTCTCTCCACTTATACATAAAGAATGAGGCTCAGAAGATTGTTTATCGTCTCAGTTGTCTAAGTTATTTCCGAACTGGAACGGGTGGTCTGTAAAAGCGTGGTGGGGAAATGTCCATCACTCCCCATGCAAACAGATTACATGACGCAGCTTTTGAAACCCAACCACTCTCTTGGGATACTTTTGCCAAGTAGAGATGTTGGGAAGGAGAGCAAAATCTTCCAAGAAATGGATTCTGGTGATTTAAAAATCAATCTCGATAAGATAAAAGAGCTGGAGCAGGAGTGTTCGGCAGGAGCCTGGGAGTTAGAGTGTTCTACGCTCTCGGACAATGTGCGACAATCTTTACAACGGAAATTTATGCTATTCTGCAGTGTGGTCATCTCTGTGAGAGGGACATAAACAGGAATAGGGTAATAAACATATACTCAGGCAGTAAGATTGCGATAATGGCATTGAAGTCCAGTGTTATAACTTTGCGACTGATGCCTGAGTGCAAGGATGTACTGAACAGTCCAATAAGAAACGGCTGCACAATCAGACTCGTATGGGTCCTGGATCACTCATGTATACATAGGCATGCGGAAATAGACCGCCTAGCAAAGATGAGGTCCGCAATCGAACCATATGAAGCCCAACAAATTCTACCTGTCCCAATTGTCGTAGGTAAACGGGAATTAAAATTGTCACTGGAAAGCAAATTTATTGAATTATGGGGGGGAGCTCCTGGAATGAGGTGAGCCAAGGAACATATAACTGGACTTAGCGCTTGGCTAGGGAGCGTCTCTCGAATTGTGGTGGTACTGTGAACAGGACATTATCACCTGAGGAGCCATCTTCATAAGATTGGTGTTGTAGATGACCCGACGTGCAGATAGTGTCTGAAGGAGGATGAAACTGTTGGCCATATCTTCGGAGAGTAGTACCATCCCTAGTACCAGAGAATACGTAGGTATACTTTCGTCTATGCTAGTATTCTACAGTTCTTTCAAGGCAAGGATTTTCCTGGGACCTCATGCACATTGAAATCTTTAAATAATTCTGAAAATTTTGAAATTTGAAGAAATTTTTTAGCGTTAATCGACAACTCATCTTAAACTCTTTTATGAAACAAAATAATTGAAATTCAAAATTACCATTTTTATATACTTACAGAAAGTATTAATAAATTAAAATAAAAGTACTTACTAGCTCTAAGATCATCTACAGTGTCAACCGCAGCATCGATTTCCCAATTTTCCAAGGGAGTTTTTCCAACAAGTCCCACAACATTTCCAAGGTACCGGATGATGGCAAGGCTTTGATACAAAACTTTGCCATTAACCTCTAGGACTGGCAGTTGTCCTAATGGAGTCTCTAAAAAATTAAAAAATAATAATACTGATATAAAGTGTGTGCCTATATTTCATTATTGATGGTTACTTTTTAGTAGCTAATCTTTTTTATATTTCGAGCTAAAATACATTTATTCTACTAACTTGGTTTGAAGGCAGCCCATTCTTCTTTGGGTATACGTTGGTCTACAAAATCGAGCCCTCCGTAGCTTAAGAGAAATCTAATTGGTTCCGCAAGACCTGTCAGATCGAAGTAGATGAGTTTGTACTGAGGGGCCATGTTTCTAAAAATAACAAAATAGTTAAAGTTAATATATCATTTATCAAGCTACGAGGAATAATTTTAATTAGAGTTGTGTGGGTTTCCATAATTGAACATAATCAGAATAACTGAAACTACCTGCAGTGAAAGTATATTACTAAAAAACTAGATCTAGGTAAGAAATTGAGGTGTATTAATAATAATGGCCGCTTCTAACTATTTAGGCAGATAGTGCAATATGTAGGACAAAATATAGAATCGTTATAGAACATGTAAAACAACTCTATTTTATGTTTATCATATCATACCAATCATAGAAAAGCTAAAAAGATTATTCATGAGAACCTTAGATATCTCATTTTGTGTGTTTCCTCACACCCGCACAACGATTTTTATCATAACAATATATTTTATTTTTATTTGCGACTCCAGTATTCGGAAAATTTTAAAACAGAAATATTAAATAAAAAATGTTTTTAGAAAAATAATTACATAATTACAAAAAATTGAGTTATATCATGAGCTCCAAGACTTTAAGGTCAACAATAAAACTCTTGTAGAATTTTTATCTGCCCACCCTTATTGGCGTTCACTTATTTTTTGCCATTTCTTTAAGCAATTAGGTCATGTGATGACAATTTACCTTTTATTTAGTTCAAGTTAAACTATGACATATAGACCGCTGGTTCTATAGAAGCGCGTTGACTCTCATTTATAAAGAGACAGACTGAACTAGGTTAGTAGTACCTCTCCTTCTATGCGCTGACTCAAGAGCCTCGTACGCGCG
The DNA here is from genome assembly GCA_034092305.1 of Diaprepes abbreviatus. Classification (NCBI taxonomy): domain Eukaryota; kingdom Metazoa; phylum Arthropoda; class Insecta; order Coleoptera; family Curculionidae; genus Diaprepes; species Diaprepes abbreviatus. The sequence goes on from JASJET010000129.1 coordinate 11,657,456, forward strand.
AGACCCCACACTAATCCATTAAGAAATATGTTTTGTCTGGGGCCCTATCCTCGAACTGGGGAACGTGAAGTGAACGGTGAAAAGGTGGCGAACGCGTATTCTTGACATGTTCCTCATTCATATCCTCATTCGCCCGGTGAAACATGCGCAAATGAAATGTCAGCCGCTAAATGACATATTTAACGCACGGATTTCAAAAAATAAAATAGTATTAAAAATTTTTATTTTATTTTTGGTTCTTCAAAATAACTCGTCATTAAAAAAAATAATATGTTGACGAATCGTTTCTTTAAGACGTTTTATTTTTTGAATAAACAGTTGAAACGTTAACTAGGTGGTACCCCGATATTGTTAATATTTTCAAATTTTCTTAATAAAATATCCTTAGAAAGTTGAATATGTCTCGCAAATATTAAGCAAATTTGAGATTACAGACATATAAAATTATTACAGGAGATTCTGTTCATAACTCAATTGTATGAGCGTGCTATTTAAAAATGTTTTTCTAGGGCCAGTTCTGTTTATGGATTTAACATAAATACTTGTGTCCATAACAGCCGAGTATCTTAGTTTTAAAATAATTCTTTTCACGACGCAACTTATAATAAATTTGAGAAATGACAATTTTTAAGCTATCTGAAACTTTTATTTAAATAAGTAACAAATTTTATATTTAAATTATGTTAACTAGAGCACTTAACTTAATTAGACTCTGTTAAACACTATACGACACTACAATTAAATGAATATTATGATTATAATTTATCGAGACATATAAATATGAATCCTACAGACCAACGAATGGGGTCCTTCAGCAAAAAATCCTTATTTATGGTACATTTGATCTTCAAGTCTCTACAAATCTTTATAAAATAATATATATATATATATATATATATATATATATATATATATATATATATATATATATATATATATATATATATATATATATATATATATATATATATACAGGGTGATTCAAAAATCGATCACGAAACTTAAGGGGGTGATTCTACTTGACAAAATAAGGGTAGAGCTTCATATAATTTTTTTTCAAAATGTCATTCGTTTTCGAGTTACAAGCCGTCCAAGTTCAAGTTTTTATTTTTTGTTTTTTGAATTACTCGCTTACAGGAAAACCGATTTGACTAATATTTGAAAGATAGGCTAAGTCTTCTGCGCTTCATCATTTTAGTAACAATTCACATTGATTGTTTGCCGCTAGAGGGCACTTTACCTACATTGAAAATTGTTTTTTTGTCATAATTTTTTAGTGTTGACAGCTACAGTAGTTTTTGGCATAATTTCTGAAAGACTGATGCCAGGCCTTTAAAAAAGGTGCTCTTTATTTACATCGCTAAACCCAACGGTTTAGACGTAAATTACCCTTAAAAATTAAGTGGTAAATTTACTTTTCTCATTTCATTACCACCAGCTACCAGGTAAATAGCTATCAAAGTATACTAGAGCTGTCAGTTTAACATCAAATAAATTCGCTTTTTAAACTATTTAATTTATAATCTTAAAATAACTAATAATGGCTAATCAGTAAATATTCATATTATGGATTATTGCGATATACATTTAATTGATAAAAATTAATGAAACAGTACTAAACAAACTAAAAAAGATTCTCAAAATGTCCCCCATTTTCTTCAATACATTTCCTAACACTCTTCAAAAAATGTCGCCTAACTCGATGAAAAATTTCTGGTGTTTCTTTAATAATTTGGCACTTTTCGATTATCCTGAAGCGAAGATCCTCGACGTTGATTACTGGAATATCGTACACCAATTGTTTCAAATGACCCCAAAAGAAAAAATCCATAGGATTAAGGTCTGGTGACCTCGCTGCCCATGCCAATGGTCCACTTCGTCCTATCCATCGCTCAGGATACGTTGCATTCAAATACTGTCGGACACGTATACTAAAGTGGGGCGGAGCTCCGTCTTGGAGGATCCACATGTTGGCCCTTACTTCCAATGGCACATCTTCCAGATACAATGGGAGACGATTTTGGATAAAATCTAAGTATACGTCACCAGTTAATGGGCCATCAAAGAAATGAGGACCAATAAGGTAATCTCCTATTATCCCTGCCCACACATTTAGTGAAAATCTACGCTGATGTTTCGTTTCTACCACATTGTTTGGGTTCTCGTAAGCATATGTGTGGATGTTGTGTAGATTTGTTATGCCATCACGAGTGAAACCAGCTTCGTCAGTGAATAATATGACGCCAATTAATCGATTATCGTGTTCATACTTAGCTAGGATCTGATTGCACATTTCCAACCGTCTCGGCTGATCATCGTCATAAAGAGCCTGCACCTTTTTTGAATGAAACGGGTAGAGTTGTTCTTCTCTTAGTATCCTCCATGAACTAGCCTGACAGAGCCGCACTTCATTCCCAATTTTTCTAGTACTAATACCTGGATTATCTTCAATAATTTCAAGCACACTTTCTTCTTGTTGCACGTTTCTAGCAGTTCTAGGTCTTCCCCTATTTCCATTATAACTTTTAAAGGAACCACATTCCGCAAGCCTCCTGTGCACACTGGAAAATGTTTGAGCATGAGGGATATTTCTTTCCGGATAACTCTCCATATAATATCTTCTTGCCAACTCTGCATTACCATTTGCTTTTCCATAACAAAAATGGATATCACAATATTCGATATTTGAATATTGGTGATTAGCCATTATTAGTTATTTTAAGATTATAAATTAAATAGTTTAAAAAGCGAATTTATTTGATGTTAAACTGACAGCTCTAGTATACTTTGATAGCTATTTACCTGGTAGCTGGTGGTAATGAAATGAGAAAAGTAAATTTACCACTTAATTTTTAAGGGTGATTTACGTCTAAACCGTTGGGTTTAGCGATGTAAATAAAGAGCACCTTTTTTAAAGGCCTGGCATCAGTCTTTCAGAAATTATGCCAAAAAGTACTGTAGCTGTCAACACTAAAAAATTATGACAAAAAACAATTTTCAATGTAGGTAAAGTGCCCTCTAGCGGCAAACAATCAATGTGAATTGTTACTAAAATGATGAAGCGCAGAAGACTTAGCCTATCTTTCAAATATTAGTCAAATCGGTTTTCCTGTAAGCGAGTAATTCAAAAAACAAAAAATAAAAACTTGAACTTGGACGGCTTGTAACTCGAAAACGAATGACATTTTGAAAAAAAATTATATGAAGCTCTACCCTTATTTTGTCAAGTAGAATCACCCCCTTAAGTTTCGTGATCGATTTTTGAATCACCCTGTATATATATATATATATATATATATATATATATATATATATATATATATATATATATATATATATATATATATATATATATATATATTAAAAGTTGAATGTGAGATCAGCCAGTTTCTTTAACGGACGTCTTCTGTCTGGCTTTTGGTTTCGGTCCCTGGTCATAAATAGTTTCTCTATCATTGTTCAAGTTTCAGGTTTTCTTCCAAATTTAGTTGTCAGGACAGAACATCTTGCAGTAAGAGGCTGGATATTTTGTGAATTCATATAATAAATAACTGATTGGATAGTTTCCGTAGTGGATTGGGATGATGGCTTTTAGTCATACTACGTAGAGTTGAAATTTCCACCGTTTCAAGGTTTATCAGTGCTGCAATTACTGTCAGTATATTACTTTGTATATATGATTGCTGTTTTTCTTGATATCCCTTTTTCATTATATATTAGAATTTTAAAGTACTTGGCTCTTTGTATGCCTTTTTGTTTAACAGTTCTTGAGTATTAATTTAAGATAAATTTAATCCAGGCAAAGTAGAAATATTGTAATGGCAATTAATAACTTCACAAAAATAACAACAACAGCACTATATTTTTTTTTTACTTTTGACGATTAATTTAAAGTACCAAAACTACTTTTTGCCTAAGATGGCAACAAAATATACTACGAACATTTTCGGTCTGACAGCTTAATTCAATCTGTCATCCATTTTATTTTTTGAAATTCTAGGGTTTTAGCACGTTCATATCTGGCAACATTGGCTGTTCAAGAATACGGCTTTTACTGTCAAAAAGTTCACATCGCCATTCCCATCACCTTTCACATCACACTTTCGAGGATAGGGGCTCCTTACTTATTTCATCTATGATAGGGGCCCTGGTTGGTCGTCATCGTTAGGCGAGAGAGGTATCGCGCGTACAGCGCTCTTAGCTCCGTCCATAAAAAACATGGCACTATTTGCTTATTTGGCTGTGTCTCTTTCTAAGTGAGAGCAAACGCGCTTCCATAAGACTCGCTGTCTGTATATTGAAATGTCTGTGGATAGAAGATTTTCTGTTACAATTAATATAAGTTGGTAATATTGGCAAAGATGTTGGAAACTATTGTGGTAAGAATATTCCACCGTTGTTCTCCGACAAATTTGGCTGAAGTAGGAGTTCAAAGTTGTGGAAAGTATGACAAGGTTGTCTAGGAAAGGCATCGGTGGATTTCACTGATAAGTCGACCACCAATGCCGCGACGAAACATCCTAACATTTTGACGCTGGTCGAAATAGTTCATTAGTTATATGCCCTTAACATCAGGGGCATTACTACGACATGGCGCCAGAGCAGGAACGGCGGAAAACAAGAGTGTAAACCGTCGTTAGCTTTGATTAAGCCTGAACCGATAATTGGAAGACCGCCTAGAATATCCGTTCCACATTTCTCTTACCAGGCCTATGCTTCTACAATTTGGACTTTCTACAATAGTCAAAGTCGGACAAGCAAATGTCTTAGGGGGAACCTGTTGTGGTAAGAATATCCCACCGTTGTTTTCCAACAAATTTGGCTGAAGCAGGAGTTCAAAGTTGTAGAAAGTATGACAGGAATGTCTGGGAAAGGCATCGGTGGATCCCACTGATGAGTTCACCACCGATGCCGGGACGAAACATCTTAACATTTTTGACGGTGGTCGAACTAGTTCAGGTTAGTTATATGCCCTTATTATCAGGGGCATTACTACGACAAAACACTATAAATTTAGTTCTGGTAAAAAAATATGGACTTAAGTTTTTATAGGGCTAATTTATTAAAATAAATAAAGATAATGATGCAAATCGAAACTATGTAACAACAAATTACTTCATAGGAGTCTATTTTGTTTTTAACAATTCATTTTGATTAGATAAAATCCATGATCCTCCTTTGATAATTTAGGTATGTAGATATTTTTAATTTTCTAAATATAAGGGGACTTTCATATACATAAAAAAATTTAAGTCCATTTTTTATTCTTTATAAAATATATTTTATTTTATTTAACGTAAATCGACCTCAAAAGATTCCACTTCAAATTAAAAAATAAAGCTTTTGTACAATAATTCAAACTCCTTCAAAAAAGCGCTAAAAAGCAGACTCTTAAGAATTAATTGAAACATACAGATATGGTAAAAATTTATTTACCAAATTCTCTAGCTCCTACAAAAAAAACGAGGTTTTTGGATCTAAAAAAATATTATTTGACAAATAAAATCGAAATACTAATACCAAGCAATATAATCTTTAGCATCATTATCTGCTTTTATTTTTTAAAGTGGTAGAAATGAATTTAAAGTAAGTTAACCAAAATGACCTGAACTAACCTAACCTAAGGTAAAATTATTCTTTTATTTTCACTTTGGTCTATTTATCGCTGTTTAACGGACTTTAAAAAAAGGAGGTTCTCAATTCGTCGACTATGTATTTTTTCTTTATGTAATGTACACCGATAACTCCGGAACGGCGGCACCAATTTGAAAGAAATTGTTCAGGAAGTTGCTGCGGTAGTCCCATATTTTTTTGGACAAAATTGGTGCAGTAAAATTCAAGATGGCGCTGACAATATGGCGACCAAAAAAATTAATTTTGTCCGATTTTCTCGAAAATTGGTATGGGGGAATTTTCGGGGTCATACACAACGAATCTGAAATTATTTAAAAAAAATTCAATATAGCGGATCCGATATGGCGGACAAAAAAACTTAATTTTGTCCGATTTTCCTCAAAATTGGTGTGGGAGTGTTTTCAGGGTCGCATATAGCGAATCCAAAATATTTTTAAAAAATTCAATATGGCGGGCAAAAAAATCAATTTTGTCCGAGTATCTCCAAAATTGGTACGAGGGAGTTTTCGGGGTCTCACATAACGAATCTAAAATCAATTTTGTCAGACTTTCTCCAAAATTGGTGTAGGAGTTTTTGGGGTCGCAGATAACGAATCTAAAATTTATTTAAAAAATTCAATATGGCGTACCAATATGGCGGATAAAAAATTATTTTGGCCGATTTTTTTCAAAATTGGTATGGAGGAGTTTTTGAGATCACACATCACGAATCTGAAATTATTTAAAAAAAATTAAATATGGCGGATCTAAGATGGTGGATTAAATATTCTACATTTTTCGATTTGTCTAAAATCAGTATTGGGGGATTTTTGTTAGTGTTAAATACGAATTTAAAATATTTTTTGAAAAACTCAATCTGGCGGATATACGGGGTTCTTGAGAGTGTAAACTATGAATTTAAAAGTATCTTTTCAGGATTCAATATGGCGAATCCATTATAGCAGACTAAAAATTTTACATTTTTCGATTTTGTTCAAAGGTGGGACTGAATCGTTTTTTAGGATGTAAATAGCGAATATAAAATTATTTTAAAAAAATCTAATATGTCAGATTAAGACGTTAATATTATTTTATTGAAATTCAATATGGTGGGTTGAAAATTTTGCCTTATTCGCATTTTTTCAGATTTGGTGTTAGGTATATATATATATATATATATATATATATATATATGGAGGGGGGTTAAGCAATTTAAGACTAAATATTGGCTTGACATAATTTCACTGGTATCTCTAAGAATCAAAGAATTTTTAGTGGTTCATTTTAGGGTGATTTACAACTTTGGATAAAACGGGTACTTTTTTGCCACCTTGGAGTCATTGCGAGGTACACTAATCTCGATTAGTACTTAGTTCAAATAATTAATGGATATCATAATGAATTCTAAAACTAAAAATCGAAAAATACAATTTTTATAAAAAAATTGAACCGACTTCTAAAAGTGCCCTAAAAAGTGAAAAATAACTACAAATTTTTACATGAAATTGAATTTTTTGAAGTCGGCGCCAAATTATTTCTAAATGAAATTACAAATAAAGTATTTTTAATCGGTTTATGCGAATCACATTTTGTCAGGTATTAGTATGGCGCCAACTTCAAAAATTTCAATTTCATGGAAAATATTATAGTTATTTTTCACTGTTTAGCGCACTTTTAGAAGATGGTTCAATTTTTTTATAAAAATTTTATAAATTAATTATATTAACAGTTTAATTCATAAAAGTAGGCTTCTATATGCACTCGATGTTCGACGATTCGAAAGAATTTCTCTACTGGTTAGTTCGGATCACTAGTATACTGAATGTCCTGTCTGAGAAACTTTTTTTTATCACCGATGTTAGAGATAAAAGTATCTCTTGTTAAGAAGGTCTGCTTTATGATGAAATAACTAAACTAGGAAAAATTGATGTAAAAAGTAAAAGTTGTAGTTCAGTAAAGTTAAAAGTACAGAAAAACTTTATATAAAAGTGAGTTTTAATCGTAGATGTAACTTGATTTTTGAAAAAATAACTCTCCCATTAAAAAAATAATTTATAACATACTGGTTCAAAAATAAGGGCGAGAATCAATTATATATAAGGTTATTCTAAATTTCATGTAAACTATGCTCCGGTTATGAAAAACAATCTAAAAGTTTAACAAAGATATTTCTATAGCATTTTTACACTTAATTAGTTGCCTTAGTAAAAGATTAATCTCGTTTTTATTCGAGTAAATATCGTTTTTTACATTTTAGATATCTCTAATAAGCTCCAAGCTAAATTTAGGTATTAAAAGGTTTAAATCAAAATTCATGTTGCAACTACTGTAAAAATTCACTTTTTAAGTTTTTCTGTATTTTTAACTTTACTGAACTTTACTTTTTTGAGCAGCTTACAAAGCATTTTATTTGGTGTTAAATGGTTTTAAATAAGGTTATTTTTTATCACCCTCTAAATATCATTCTACGTTTTATACATAACAATAAAATAATTTAAAGGAAATTTAGATTAGCCATGTGTTATTTTTGAATCCCTCTGTATGTTCTAAATTAGTTTTTTAGACGCAGGATAATTTTTTCAATAATTACGTTATATGTACTATCAAAATTCAATTTTAGACACAGTTTTTCGGTATTTTTAACTTTATTGAACTATGAATTATACTTTTTTAAGCCACCTTGTATGTTTTACATGAATTTTTCCTAACTCAAAACTATTTTCTCATGAAGCATAATTTTTACGAAGAGATACTTTTTTCTTTAAAAACAATATTAAAAAGTTTTCCTTTTGGTAAAAACTTTTCAAGACATGATGTAAATTTTCGCTCAGTCACTTTTGTATTTTTTCATACGTCATTATAAAATCTTTTTTTTTTGTCAATAATGATATTAATTTTTAGAAACGAGTTTAAAAAAATGTGATAAAAATATTTGTTTTCTTGTTCAAATTAAATTATTTTGGGAGTGAAAGTTATATCATGTGAGCAAACTAAACGGAAAATTCAACAATAAAATGCACAATCTTCAAAAAAAATCTTAAATTCTAAGGTTTACTTTTTAGCACAAGTACATAAAAATTATTTTCAAGGCAACCAACGACAATATCGCACTGCTTAAAAATTGATCTCAGACATCATTTTCTTGTTCTTTATGCTCTAAAGTATATTTATATATGACCTATCCCATTCAAAATCATGAAGCAAAATAGAGTATGGGGATGTGGAAGTGATACGTATTTTTGCTTTTAAGAAACATGACGTAACTGTCAGCCACAAGGGTCACAACTCCCTAAAAAAATGCAATAGCAAACTAAAATTTGAAATACCAAAAGATAAAAAAAAAACACATGTTATTTACAGTATTCCATGCAAAGATTGCAACGATGAATACATAGGATAAACAAGTCTACACTTAAAGAACAGAATAACCGGACATATAACTACGACAAAATAAATATAATGGTGTTAAAACACAGCATGGAAAACTATCATTCCTTTGATTTTGAGAGAGTAAAAATTTTAAAAACTGAAAACCACACAAAAAATGAGGAATTCTGAAAATGACCCACACAGCACTAGACGTCTTATAGACGTCATTTTTATATCCAGATTATGTCCGAACGTCTTAAGACATAAATAAGGCGTCATATAGACGTTGTTTTAAAGACGTCCATAAGACGTCTATATACAACGTCTTTAAGATATCTTTTAAAAGTCTACATACTACATTTTATACGAAAATAAATACAGTTGTGTATGATTTAGTTGATAAAAACTAAAAAGCATTTCCTTCCCTATGGATTTGGTCGCAGTTGGGTAATAAGTTTGCAATGCCACACAGAGCTCAGTTGAATACAAGTTGAGGTTAAAATTTTTGATTGAACGACAAATTTTTAGTAGCCTCACTACGATCTGGGTTAATAGAACTTTTGCATGATGATTTTTATCAATACTTTGGTGCTTTTTGTTACAGACTATTTGATGTACCGATAACAATGACACACATAAATATGATATCAGCGAAACCATAACTTTAAAAACCCGCTTTTTGTTTCTGTCAACTCTCATTTTTCAGTTTTGTATTTGTGTTTCGTCATGTCGTTATTCATTTTTAATGTTGTTGGGGTGCCGGCTATGAAGATTCAGCTTTTCAAAGAATTTTATTAAAATAGTTGGTTTATCTATGTGCCTCTGAAAATCTTTTTTATTCGTGTTTATGTAATACTTAAGGTAAGATCGAGAATCATATGTATTTAGGAAAAACAGTAAAGTTATTTATAGGTTGTGTTACAGGAAATTCCCGAATGCTTTACCGCTTATATTTTTGTAGTAACTCCATGTTATTAGAAGTATGAAATGAAATCTTCAAAAATATTATCTGTGCGAAAAAGGCTTGTATAGCTCATCCAGACCCGGTCCTAAATATTACAAGAAATATTACTAATGAAGTGGAAGGCGAAATGTTTGTTTATGGAGTGCTCCACTGATGAAACCTGTAAGATTTATTTTATTCCTGATGATTGGTTTATATTTAAAGAACACAGAAAATAGAGTTTTGTTAATTACAAGAAGTAAGGTTGTTAAGGTTTTAGAAATTTCAAAACTGGGAGTAGGGAGCATTTATGACTTTGTAAAGCGAGCTTGTAAAATTACCATGTACAGTTGATTAGTACGAAAAGGAAAGAGAAAGTTCTACGATTCTAACTTGGCGAGACTTATTATATGTAAGTTCTTTCTTTCATTATACATATTAACCTTGAAATAGAATAAGTCACGATTTTATAGTAGAGGACAATTATAAAAATTCGCTAAAATATCAAAAAATTTACTCCCACAAATGATAAACTTTATCCTATAAAATTAAAATCAGTTTGTTATTAGGATCTACAGAGACAACAAGACTGGCAAAAAGTCGGAAGAATGAGGAAATTTCAATCCAAACATGGCTGAAAAGGGCATCAGACCAGATTTGTTATTCGACTAAATAAAAATTCTTGTTTTTAAAACTATTTAAAGATTTGTGTACTTTTTATTTCAATAAACTTTTATTTTGTTGATAGTCTACCTTTTAGAGTTATTATATCGAAGGGATAAACTAGGGCTTAACTTTGATAGGTTCCTTAAAGTTCGAACAGTGGTAGTTCTGAAAATATTTGCTCTTCTACCTCACCTCTTAAATTTCAAATTAGAAAAAGTTTACATTATGCTTAAGTTATGTATTTTTTTGTATAAAGAGATTATGTTGAACATATTTTTTTAAAGCAAATTATTCATGCGGAACTTGTAGTTATTTAACATGGTAGTGTATATTTTGTTCTTGATTTTTTCTTAATTAAAGGTATTTCTTGGACTTTTGAATAATTACGGTTTGACTTTGTAAACAAGACAAACAAAAAAATTAAAGGGACCTTTTTTATTGTACATAATTTTAATGGTGGAATATGTTGTTTTAATGTTGGGAAGGGAGGTCCATAAGACGTTGTAAGAAAATGTCTTAAAGACGTTACCTTTTGTAACATAAGACGTCTATACAACGTCTTATGGACGTCATTCATCTTTAATGGACATCCATAAGACGTCCTGAATGTTGAGATCAAACGTTTTATGGACGTCTTTAAGACGTATTTGTGCTGTTTGGGAATAGTGATAAAAAAAATAAACATTTTGTAAATGCTACGGTAACTTAGCAGAATATATAACAATATTGTAAAATATTTACTAAAAAACGTAATGAAAAAATCAAAAACCCATTACACTTTCGGACTAGACCCCTTCAACTCTCAATAGCCAAACTAATCTTTCTTACCTTACAAAAAATCCCGTTTGATTCTTTCAGTATTACTCTAACTTGAAGATGACCCACGTGATCATCTTTATATTATTATTTTATGAAAATTAATTTCTTAGTATAACATAATATTAAATTTAATTAATGTGTACACAGTGTACAGTGTTGTTTGTGAATTTTGGTTCAAGGTAAATATACATTATGTTTTATATAATTTAAGTTATATCAAAAAATGTTCTATTATTTTTAGCATTCTGTAAATTGTGAAGAAGGTAAAATACATTACCGACAGGTCAAAATTTAAAACATAGAGAGTACACCAATACTATTACATTTTGATTTAATTTTTTAATGGACCATAAATCCAAGAAAAACACAAATATCTAACTATATATATATATATATATATATATATATATATATATATATACAGGGTGTCCAAGATAAGGATCCTAAGCATGGGGATCTCGGAAACAGTTGGAGATACGAGGTCGGTTAAATTAGAGAAAAGTTGCGCAATTTAGTGCTAAATTAAACGCAGTTAAAAAAATTTAAAAATTTCAAACACTTCCGGAGATTTCCGGAAAAAAACGAAATTTGGCAAAATCGTTTTTAATTTTTGCAGGCTTTATTTAAAGAGATATCAGAAAATAAAAGGTAGATTCTCATTGCCACTTTTTATTTTTTATAATATGGTCTAAACAAAATTTAAATCCGACGTTTCGTTTCTGAGATACCATCATGAACTTTCATTTTTTATATGGAACAAAAAAAAGTATTCCATATATTTGATAGCATTTTTTATTACAAATTCAACGATGTATCACCCTTGCATATCGAATACGTAGTTCAAGTATTTTCCATAAGAGCTCCATGAGAGCGAGAGAGAAAGGTATATCAGTTTTATAAAAGCCAATGAACTACACACTTGATATGCAAGTGTGATACACCGTTGAATTTGTAATAAAAAATGCTATCAAATACATGGGATACTTTTTTTTGTTCCATATAAAAAATGAAAGTTCATGATGGTATCTCAGAAACGAAACGTCGGATTTAAATTTTGTTTAGACCAAATTATAAAAAATAAAAAGTGGCAAGAAGAATCTACCTTTTATTTTTTGATATCTCTTTAAATAAAGCCTACAAAAATTAAAAACGATTTTGCCAAAATTCGGTTTTTTCCGGAAATCTCCGGAAGTATTTTGAATTTTAAAAATTTTTAAATTGCATTTAATTTAGCACTAAATTGCGCAACTTTTCTCTAATTTAACCGACCTCGTATCTCCAACTGTTTCCGAGATCCCCATGCTTAGGATCCTTATCTTGGACACCCTGTATATATATATATATATATATATATATATATATATATATATATATATATATATATATATATATATATATAATTCAGGCATACCAGTTTCCCTATAGGTATGTATGTAACCAGTGACTAATTTTACTATAAAATATTTAGTAATATGGCGAATCAATCGTAAACCTTATTTGTACTGGATAAAATTTTACTCACCTTACAAATTAGTCTTCAAACTTACCTCAAAAACCACAAAAGTATACTAAATTATTTCTCTCACACGCTTGACTATAACCAAGGTCAAAAATGTTAACCAATTATATCTCATCTAAAATTGATAACCCTTTTTAGTGACATTGGATAATAGTCAAGCGAGAAAACAAAATAAATTACTAGCGAATATTTGTTCTTTCAGTATCGCGTGTTGGTAACCAGATATAAAAAAGGTAAATGACTCCAGTCCCGGCTTAGGCAAGGTCCGCTCTACATATAGTCCGGCTGAATTAGGATCTGTGAAAAATTTATTGTTAGTATACTTTTGACTAGGTAGAAACCATTAGAATGATAATAGTAATTATGTAGTATCTTATATCTCATTTTCTTTTTTGGTAAAATTTTTTAATTTAACAATTAGGATGTGAAAAACAATATTTTCGAGTTCTAGGAAAAGTTATTGTATTTCAGTAAAAAAGTTCCGAACAAAAGTTGTGCACTTTGAAAATATCTACAAAATGAACTAAGGCTCATCCGAATCCGATAATTTGTTTGTTAGTTATTACAAAAAAACCTGCTAAAATGGCTGTTTTTACAGTACATCAACAATAGAAAAATGTATTGCTCTAACTTTATACTATACCGAAAGGAGCCTCTAGTTGTATACAATAAGTATGCAAAATTTCAAGTAAAAATATTCAATAGTTTTTTTTGCACAGTGAATTTGTTTATAACATTTTATGTTTTTTTTTTATCGTTTATTCTCAGCGATCTAGAGATTGTACAGTGATCTGCGGGTGCGCAAAAGAAAGCTCGAGACTTATACTAACGATAACATAAAAAACCAAATTAATTGTTGATTTCAAATTGTGAAAACAGATAAAGAAAGTTGTGGTTGATTTTTTCGTTATAAACATATAGAATAACTCTTCAACAATGAGCTGACTCTACTTATAGATAGCCCCTGTATACGAGAAGTACGCCGTCGCTTTCCAAGCTTCCGATACCCGATGTTTCTAGAAAATACCAAACAATAACAATATGATGCCAGCGAAACGATAACTTTGAAAAACCCGCCTTTTGTTTCTGTCAACTGTCATTTTTCAGTTTTGTATTTGTGTTTCGTCATGTCGTTATTCATTTTTAATGTTGTTGGGGTACCGACTGTGAAAATTAAGCTTTTGGACAAATTTTATTAAAATAGTTGATTTGTCTATGTGCCTCTGAAAATCTTTTTTATTCATGTTTATGTAGTACTTAAAGTAAGATCGAGAATCATATGTACTTAAGAAAAACAGTAACGTTATTTATAGGTTGTGTTACAGGAAAATCCCGAGTGCTTTACCGCGTATATTTTGGTGTAACTGTATGTTATTAGAAGTATGAAATGAAGTTTTCAACAATATTATCTGTGCAAAAAAGGCTTGCACAGCTTATTCAGACCCGGTCCTAAATATTACAAGAAATATTACTAATGAAGTGGAAGGCGAAATGTTTGTTTATGGAGTGCTCCACTAATGAAACATGTAAGATTTATTTTGTTCCTGATGATTGGTTTATATTTAAAGAACATAGAAAATAGAGTTTTGTTAATTACAAGAGGTAATTTTGTTTAGGGTTTTAGAAATTTCAAAACTGGGAGTAGGGAGCATTTATGACTTTGTAAAGCGAGCTTGTAAAATTACCATGTTCAGTTGATTAGTACGAAAAGGAAAGAGAAAGTTCTACGATTCCAAGTTGGCGAGACTTATTATGAGTAAGTTCTCTTTCATTATACATATTAACCTTAAAATACGATAAGTCACGATTCTATACTAGAGGATAATTATAAAAATTCGCAAAAATATCAAAAAATTTACTCCCACAAATGATAAACTTTATCCTATAAAATTAAAATCAGTTTGTTATTAGGATCTACAGAGACAACAGGACTGGCAAAAAGTCGGAAGAATGAGGAAATTTCAATCCAAACAAGGCTGAAAAGGGCATCAGACCAGATTTGTTATTCGACTAAATAAAAATTCTTGTTTTTAAAACTATTTAAAGATTTGTGTACTTTTTATTTCAATAAACTTTTATTTTGTTGATAGTCTACCTTTTAGAGTTATTATATCGAAGGGATAAACTAAGGCTTAAATTTGATAGGTTCACTTATAGTTCGAACAGTAGTAGTTCTGAAAATATTTGCTCTTCTACCTCACTTCTTAAATTTCAAATCAGAAAAAGTTTACATTATGCTTAAGTTATGTATTTTTTTGTATAAAGAGATTATGTTGAACATATTTTTTAAAGCAAATTATTCATGAGGAACTTGTAGTTATTTAAAATGGTAGTGTATATTTTGCTCTTGATTTTTTCTTAATTAAAGTTATTTCTTGGACTTTTGAATAATCACGGTTTGACTTTGTAAATAAGACAAACAAAAAAATTAAAGGGACCCTTTTTAATGTACATTATTTTAATGGTGGAATATGTTAGGATGGGACGTCCATAAGACGTTGTAAGCAAATGTCTTAAAGACGTTACCTTTTGTAACATAAAACGTCTATACAACGTCTTATGGACGTCATTCGACTTTAATGGACATCCATAAGACGTCCTGAATGTTGAGATCAAACGTTTTATGGACATTTTTAAGAAGTATTTGTGTTGTTTGGGTCGCGTTATTTTGTAAACTTAAATGAATATAATAAACCAAGGGTTAAAAAAACTTGTACCCGTAATTTAGATCAACTATCCAACACGGCAACACTGCATATTCATCATTCCTTACCGTTTTACTACTAATAGTAACAACTACCTTTTATCAAAGGTTATTATAGCTAATAGCGTTAGCTATAATAATCTTTGGTTTTATCAATGACCAGATTTAATACTTCGAATTTTCTCATCCTCCGCATTCACCAAAAATAAAAAAGGCGCTTCCAATCCTCCCATAAGAATGAGAAGTCAGTATATTTCGTCAATGGACTTACTTTAGGGAATGCAAGGTTGAGGATTTCCGTGCCACTAACATGCAATTTCCATGTCACATTAGGACATTTTATTTTGTTTTCTAAATAGTTTAAAAATAAAAAAATATTCAGACTTTATGCTCTTACGTTGGCATTTCTGGCAATTATCAATAAGCTTCTTTGATATTCACCGGTGCCAAGATTACTTTTGGATTGCAGCCGCTAGGAGACGAGACAATTTAAAACATTTAGGATCCCTGATACAGGACTGGAGTAACTGTAACAATTGTAATAAACATTGCGTAATCTTATTTACTCTTTACGGTTGATAAATGTTTTAATTGACTTTAGAGATTCCCAGTTTTTGTTTATTTAAACAAATATTGCGACAATGGTGATATATTATATTGGTCAGTAACATGACAACTAGATATTTTTTGGGATAAAATTCTCAACATTAACAAAACTTGACAATTTATTTTTAATAGCAGGAGAAGCTTTAGGTCGTACTGATTTAGGGGGGGGGGGGGCAAAATACTAGAAATAGGAAACCTTCAGACATTCATAAAAATACTATGAGACTTCAGATAGGAATGGAAGAGATCGGGAGAGACATATGTTTAGGAATAGACGAAAAAAGGCTAAAAATAAAAAGACAAAGAAGACAAGTATGCGAGTATAGTTTTCATCATTATATTTATATTAGTGGGTATGTTCAGAATGGCGGTGTCACTGTAACGTGGTTATAGAATAATTTGATACTACCGGTGATTAAACAATATCGTATGACAATCAGCTGGTCTGCCAAAAACGCCAGGGGAGTTAACACTTTTGTATTTCGGAATCCAGCGTGTACCGATAGTGACTTAATTTGTTTTGTTGAATAGAAAGTAAAAAAATGATTTTGGGCTTAAGAATCTTATCTCTAACTCCATAAAAATAGAGATAAAAATACAAATAATAAATTTTTGTATGCATAACGCGTTTGCTTGTTTGATAGGGATATTACTTTAAAAATCATCATCACTTTTGAAGTATGTTTATGAACAATACAATTTATGGGATTAGTTTATTTTTATCTTATCATCATATTGTTTTCCAACAATATAGTTGTTGTAAAACTCAAGGTCTATAAATACTTAACACCCCCCAGGAACTAAAAAAGCGGTTAATACAAAAGTCATTTGATTCAAAATAATTTAATATTTCTTGTAATATGCATTATAACATATATATCGGGCTAAGAAATCTACATCTAAAGTTCTTTAAATATCGACATTGGAAAGTTTTGGGGCTTATATTACCAATCTAAAATTAATTTGAAATTTAAGATAATGGACTAAATATTTGTTTGACACAATTTCACTAGTATTTCGAGGACTCTAAGAATTACAGAATATTTAGTGGTTCATTTTAGAGTGATTTACAGCTTTGTATAAAATGGGTATTTTTTTGTCACCTTGGAATCATTGCAAGGTACACTACTCTCGATTAGTTCTTAGTTCAAAAAATTTATGGATATCACAATGAATTCAAAACTAAAAATAGAAAAATAAAATCTTTATAAAAAAAATTGAACCGACTTCTAAAAGTACGCTAAAAAGTGAAAAATAACTGTAAATTTTTATATGAAATTGAAATTTTTTGAAGTCGGCGTCAAATTATTTCTAAATGAAGTAAATAATGTGCAAATTATGGTAAGAAAACAATTACAAATGAAGTATTTTTAATCTGTTTATGCGAATCACATTTTGTCAGGTATTAGTTTGGCGCCGACTTCAAAAATTTCAATTTCATATAAAAATGTATAGTTATTTTTCACTTGTTAGCGCACCTTTAGAAGTCGGTTTTTTTTTCCAGAAACAATAATTAGTATGAGCCAGATTAATTCAGGTTTATAAGCATATATATATATATATATATATATATATATATATATATATATATATATATATATATATATATATATATATATATATATACTTAGAAATGGATTGAACAAAGTAAAAAATATGTATAAAAGTAAAAAACTAATCGTTACAAATCCTTAGAATATATCGTAGAACCTTTCTCAACTCCCATGTCAAGAGAGGGGGAACTGTACCTCATGGTCATCTCTGCCGGAAAGCAACATTTTTGAATTACGTTAAAAAAATTATAGCCTAAATGCCGTTCACGATTTTCCTCGTCTAAACTAAATTTCCACTGGAAATATACTAAGGTAATGATTTGGAATAATGGAAATATCTCTCCCCTAAATTTTTGCATGTCTATATTAGATCTTTATTTGTTATGTTTGACCCCAAATTCTTCTTCTTCTTCCTTCTTATATATAAGCAATTTGTTTGTTATTCTTCGTCTCTTTGCCTGGTTTCAGTCTAATGCGAGGTTATCACTGCATTGTTTAGGGGGTCTTCCGGTGCTCCAACGTCCTATTGGTGATTTGTCCCTCGTTATCTTTACTATTCTGTCGTCGGTCATGCGGTTGATGTGTTCGTTCCATTCCCTTTTTCTTTGTAATACCACTCTCATCTCTGTTGTTTCCAGTATTTGTTTTGTTTTCGAGGTTTCTGGTCTGGTTTCTGCAGTGTATGTTAGTATGGGTCTTATTGCTGTTTTATACATTCTGGATTTAACTTCGATTCCTATATGTTTATTGCTCCATATGGTACTGTTAAGACGTGCGGCTGTTCTTGCTGCTTTCATGGCTTGTCCCCTCACCTCCGTTTCAACATCCCCGTATCCGGATATTTCTATTCCGAGATACTTGAACTTCATTTCCTGCTGTATAGTTTTGTTGTCTATTTCTAGTTTGCATCTGAGTGGTGTTCTAGATGTAGTCATGGCTTTAGTTTTTGACGCTGATATATTCATGTTAAACTTTTTCGCTGTTATGTTAAATTGGTGCAGTAGTCTTTGCAAATCGTCTTCGCTTTCAGCTATTAACACTGCACCGTCGGCGTAGCACAGTATTCATTGGGAACAAATTCAGATAAGTTTAAGATGGAACAATACGCCTAGTCTCAGCTAAGCGGAAAAGTTTATAAATCAATACTTGGCCCAAGAATGTTTCTCGATCTCCAAAAAAGAGTTATTCGGGTAATAATGAATCTCTTCACAGGACATTAGCCCCTGAGGTACCATCTCAAAAAATGGGCAAAGCTGAGAACAAAATTTGCCGTTTCTGCGATCGTGCAATCGAAACAGCAACACATCTGCTCTGCGAGTGCATGATACTGTTCTGCAAGCGACTTAAATTTCTGGAAGGCGACACCTTGAAACAAAGTACTTACTTTCCATAACAATAATAGATTCCGTGAAAAGTCCGTGCTTATATTCGATTAAGGTAATGTACAGAAGATCTCTTATAGGCTGACGTGCTGTAGAG
Source organism: Diaprepes abbreviatus (assembly GCA_034092305.1). Taxonomy (NCBI): domain Eukaryota; kingdom Metazoa; phylum Arthropoda; class Insecta; order Coleoptera; family Curculionidae; genus Diaprepes; species Diaprepes abbreviatus. Next base: position 11,676,727 of record JASJET010000129.1, read on the forward strand.
GAGCAAGAAAGGCCTTAACGACCCACTCACAATCTGTCTGGTGTTAAATTCTTTGCTTTTTCGTAACCTATGAAGTTAACAATAAATTTTAGCGTTTGTTTGAAGGTTGTAGACAATGTTAAAGATTGACTAAAATGTGGTTGTCGGACTTGCATTGTCTTTATTTTAATGACGTTTAGATTAGATTGTATCTCTAATCGTTATCAAGTATAAACTGAATGCTTTGTCTTAAGACTACGAGCTTATATAAAGACTGTGTCCACTGAAGCGCAGTTTCGCTTCACTGTACACACCTCAATGATTTGATGTTACAAAGTAGTGGTTGCCAAAGATTAGGTATCTCAACACTCAGTTTACTGAAGATTCCATTATTGTTTTTGATGTAAGCTGCTTCTATAAATTTTCTTTTTTTCATGTTGGGTTCCATATCTATTGCCGCAGCCTCAGACCATTTTATCTGGTGTTGTTTATCCCAGGCGTGTTCAGCAATACCTGATCTCGACGTTTCTCCTTTTTGTGTATGAGTTTTATGTTCCTTAATTCTAACTTCTAGTGGTCGTTTGGTTTCTCCAATATACATTTCACAGCACTCACATGGAACTTTGTAAACACATTCTTTCTTATCGGTACTTTTTGGTTTTGTTTTTATTAAATGAGCTCTAAGTGTATTTCCTGATTTAAAGGCTGTTTTTATATTATAACTACTGGCAATTCGTCTTATTTTCTCCGAAGTTCCCTTAATGTACGGAATTGTGAAGAAGGAATGTGTTTCTTGCTGTCCAATGTTCGTTGTTCTAAAATTATTTATAACATCGTCAATTAGTTTCCAATGAATCGGCATTATTGCATATAGATATAGCGCGATTATAGAGGTTGTGTATAATTCCCCGTTTTGTTACAACAAAATGATTAGAACTATGATTATTATTGTCCAGTATGTGTTGGCTTTCTGTATACTGAAGGTTTAATAATTTCGTTTCAGCGATTCACCATGACATCTAGGAAAGGCAATTGATCATTTACCTCTTTTCCATGGTAAACTTAATTGTAGGTCGAATGTTATTTAGATGTTTCAAGAAAACATTAAGTTCTTGATCATTGCCCTTCCATATGATGAAGGTATTATCGACGTATCTCAATCAGACTTTTGGTTTTACTGTTGCCGTTTCTATGGCATGAGTTTCGAACCATTCCATATATATATATTGGCGACGACTGGGGAGAGTGAAGAACCCATCGGAAGCCCGTCGTCCTGAGCGTAGAACCTGTCCTTTACTTGAAAGTAAGCACTACGCAGGCAACACTCCAAAAGATCCATCACCCCTTCCAGTGGTAACGTGGTTCGATCTGATAAAGTAGTATCATTTGACAGTCTAGTTTTGATTATGTCCAGTGATTCTCCTAATGGTACATTAGTATGTAGACTTTCCACATCAAAGCTTATTAGTCTGTCGTCTGGCTCTAGATTGATGCTACTAATAATGTTCACGAAATGTGTGGAATTTTTAACATATGTGTTCGTCTTACTTTCTAAAGGTTGTATGATTTTTTAAAGAAACTTCGCCAGTGCATTTGTTGGGGATCCTCTGGAGCTGGTTATTGGCCTCAATAGTATGTTCGTTTTATGAATTTTTGGTAGTCCGTAAAGATGTGGTGGCTTACTGTAGTATGGTGTGAGTGCCGATCGGAAGTAAAGTACATTAAGGGAGCTTCGGAGAATATAAGACGAATTGCCAAAAACAATAATGAAATCTTCAATAAACTGAGTGTTGAGATACCTAATCTTTGGCAACCACTACTTTGTAACATTAAATCATTGAGGTGTGTACAGTGAAGCGAAACTTTGCGCTTCAGTAGACACAGTCCCTATATAAGCTCGTAGTCTTAAAATTAAGCATTCAGTTTATGCTTGATAACGATTAGAGATACAAACTAATCGAAACGTCGTAAAAATAAATTTAAAAAAAAGGCAATGCAAGTCCGACAACCATATTTTAGTCAATAAATTTTAATATAAGCGGCGATTATGCAAAGATAAACTACCGTTAACGTCGATATCTTAGCTATTAACATCAACGTTTAGTCTCATGTCCAGATGTTCTTAACGGTAAAGGGAACGGAGTTTTTCACGTAATATACAAATGTTACAAAAATACAAATAATTCTTATTGATTTTTTATTAGCAAAAACAACAGTATAAAAGCTTTAATATTTAATTTAATTGTTTAAATAGGTTTCTGCGGGCCTTTTGTCCACCCAAGCTTTAACTTTTGGAATGGCGAGAACATTCTTTCTCACAGCCAAGAGATTTGGGTAATTGCTGATAGGGTCCTTGCTCAAAAGGTAGCTCAGGAAGTCGATAATGGCGACAAAGAAAAGATCTGCCCAGGTTAACTAAAAAAATGTAATATTTTGTTAATTTTAAGCAAAAAAGCTAGTTCCTATCGTACAATATCCTATGATTAATATTTCTTTTAGCTTGGAAGCTGGCGACAATTTTTATTGTCTTACTAGCTTAGCACGAAAGTTAGATACTGCGTTATCTGAAAATTCTGTTGCTCCGTTTCAGCCAAGCCGCACAACCACCGAGATTTCCACACGTGACGTGGCATCTGCTGCCAAGATTTTTGCGCAGCTATTCTGATGATAGTAAAAGTTTTTATGACTTATTAAATAATCATTTTTAGCCCGCTATAAATTTTATAATGTAACTGAGTCAAGGTGTGAACTTATTTTTATTTGTCTACGTCCTTAAAGTTCCATCCTGATGCAGATAAATATTTGGCATGCTTTTTCGTTGGCCCCGGTGTACTCTGGCAATACTGACTTTTCATATTAAGTGTCATCCCAATAGCTTAAAAAATACACTCTAAAATTACTTCAAATTATTCAGAAAAAAAAAATATCGCTAGTTGCCTGGTTATTGATTCAAAGATCATAGAGAAATCTGCATAATTTAAATTTAAATACTTCATCACATAAATACATTGACCTTGGAACGATAATAGTCGTATTCTTTGTACTTAATTTATTAGTGAACAAAGTGATACAAGTGAACTTTGTGTTCTTTTGAATACACATTTAGCTATCCCATTGTTGAAGTCATCATCATGATTACTACAAAGTTACAAAAACGTAGAACTGAATAGAAATTCATTACGACTTAAAAGAATATGGCTAATAAAAGATACATATACATACTCTAAAAAGAAGAATTTTTAAAACATTTTTGTTTCCAGGTAAAACAGTTTCTCTATAATATCATTTTTACTTCTTTAGATGCCATCATTTTTGATCTAACATCTCATTTCTGTATAATAAGAACCTAAGTATTTCAGGTGTCTGTCAAAAAGGTTTGGAAAATACATTTGAATTGTTTTATTTAACTATTGTTGAGTTAAACTTGGGACCTCATATTTTTTTTACATCTTTAGTTTTTTCAATTGTTTGACCGATTTGTCAATCTCATTACTTTAAATAAAATTTAAAATAAGTGCAGTATTTCTTAAAAGAATACAAAATTTTTACAGAGATTTATATTACCTTTCCAATAGCAAGATATCCATTATTTTGTTTTGCCCAAGAATCAAGTTTCGATAACAAAAATGGCAAAGATTCTTTTTCAAGGGATTCTTTTAGTGTCTTCTTAACTTCTTCATTCTGTTCAAAACACCACGAACCGACCTCTAAAAAATAAATTAATTTTGTTATTATGATATCAATCAACAAAGGTGTTAGAGATTACTTGGTATCAAGTTTTTTCCGGACTCAGAATGCTATTAGGGTTTGACTAATATTGAATTTTAAAACCTTTTAAACTGAGTATTTGGATGTTTACAAGTAATCTACTTTACACTATTTTGGATATTACATTATAGTGATTCGCCCCATGATCATGTACGCCGGTATTGTATGGTGTCCTAGTACAGCAAAGCATAAACTCCGTCTTCAACTTCAAAGAATGACTTGTGTGATGATATTGAGTGCAATGAAGACTACCCTACTAGGGTGAGGTTTTAGTGAACCTGACTCCTCTCCATTTATACATAGAGGATGAGGCCCTAAAGGCTGCTTATCATTTCAATTACCTAGGGCATCTCAGAACTGGAACGGGTGGGGAGATGTCCTTACACACTCCCCATGTCAACAGATTACATGACGCAACTTTTAAAACCCAACCATTCTCTTGAGATACTTTTGCCAAGTAGAGAGGATTGGGAGAGAGGGCAAAATCTTCCGAGAAATGGATCCTGGTGATTTGAAAATGGACCTCGAAAAGATGAAAGAGCTGGAGCCGGAGCGTTTGGCAGGAGCACGGGAGTCAGAAAGTTCCACGCTCACGGACAACGTGCGACAAACTTTACAACGGAAATTTATGCTATTCTGCAGTGTGACCATCTTTGTGAAAGGAACATAAACAGGAATAGGGTAATAAAAAATAGGACTGCGATAATGGCACTGAAATCCAGTGTTGTAACTTTGCGACTGGTGTCCGAGTGCAAGGATGTACTGAACAGTCTGACAAGGAACGGCTGCACAATCAAATTCGTCTGGGTCCCGGGTCACTCGGGTATACATAGGAATGAAGAAATGGACCGCCTGACAAAGATCAGATCCGCAATTGAACTATATGGACCCCAACCAATCCTACTTGTTCCAGTTGCCTTCGGTAACAGAGAATTAAAATTATCACTGGAAAGCAAATTTATTGAATTGTGGAGAGGAGCTCCTGGAATGAGGTGAGCCAAGGAACATATAATTGGACCTAGCATACGGCTTACTAGGGAGCTTCTCTCCTTGGGAAGGAAAGAACTGCGAATTGTGGTGATACTGTTGGCATTGTCACCTGAGGGACCATCTTCATCAGAGTGGTGTCGTAGATGACCCGATGTGCACATAGTGTTTGAATGAGGATGAAACTGTTGATCATGTTCTCAGAGAGTGGTATCATTCCTAGTACCACAGAATAAGTAGGTATATGTTCGCCTAAGCTAGTATTCCACAGTTCTTTCAAAGCAAGGACTTTTCTGGGACTTCATGCGCTTTTAATTTAAATCTTTAAGTAATTCTGAAAGTTTTGAAATTTGATGACATTTTTTAGCGTTTATCGACAACCCATCTTAAATTCTTTTATAAAACAAAATAATTGAAATTCAAAATTACCATTTTTATATGCCTACAGACAGTGGGGGATCCAGTCTCTCTCTTGGGGGGGGGGGCACAACATTCATATTCGCAGGTAAGAGGCAGGGTCGAGTCTATTTTTCTGAATTCAAAGTTTTTGTGGTGGGGGTGATCGCAAGCGGACCCGAGTTGTCGAAGGGAGGGGAGATGCCTACAACATCCACATTCTTGAATAAGAGGTGGGGTCGGGTCTATTTTTCTAAATTCAAAGCTTTGGGAGAGGGAGGGCGGTCGCAGGGAGAGGGGAGATGCCAACATTCATATTCCTAGTGTAAGAAGCAGAGTCGGGTTTTTTCCTGTATTTGAAACTTTTTTTTTTTTGGGGGGGGGGAGGCGATCGCCCTTCCTTGGATCCGCCACTACCTACAGAAAATAAAAAGTATTAATAAATTAAAATAAGTACTTACTAGCTCTAAGATCATTTACAGTGTCAGCCGCAGCATCGATTTCCCAATTTTCCAAGGGAGTTTTTCCAGAAAGTCCCACAACATTTCCAAGGTACCGCACAATGGCAAGGCTTTGATACAGAACTTTGCCATTGACCTCTAGGAGTGGCATTTGTCCTAATGGAGTCTCTAAAAAATTTTAAAAATAATAATATTGATATAAAGCGTGCAACTATATTTCACTATCGATGATTACTTTTTAATAGTTAATCTCTTTTATATTTCGGGTTAAACTACATTTATTCTACTAACTTGGTTTGAATGCAGCCCATTCTTCTTTGGGTACACGTTGGTCTACAAATTCGAGTCCTCCATAACTTAAGAGAAATCTAATTGGTTCTCCCAGACCTGTCAGATCAAAATAGATGAGTTTGTATTGAGGGGCCATGTTTCTAAAAATAACAAAATAGTTAAAGTTAATATATCATTTATCAAGCTATGAGGAATAATTTTAATTAGAGTTGTGTGGGTTTCCATAATTGAACATAATCAGAATAACTGAAACTACCTGCAGTGAAATATTTTACTGAAAAACTAGATCTAGGTAAGAAATTGAGTTGTATTAATAACAATGGCCGCTCATAACTATTTAGGCAGATAGTGCAATATGTAGGACAAAATATAGAATTATTATAGAACATGTAAAACAACTGTGTTTTATGTTTGTCGTACCAATCATAGAAAAGCTAAAAACATTATTCCTGTGAACCTTGGATATCCATTTTTATCATAACGATATATTTTTATTAAATTTGCGACTGCAGAACTTTTCACCACTTCCACTTTGTGTTTCAACTTTTAAATCGAGTAACAATCATACTGAGTCTTTTACTCTAAGTTTTCCCTCTAAAGAAAGTACACCAAAAGTATTTTTTAAAAAATTAACTTTGTTTGTAGTCATAGCTGCAAATATAAACGACTTTTAAATAACCCGACATTTAAAAGTAAATATTATGTAAACATCTCGGTAAATACACAATAAATAAATTAAACTAAATTTAAAATATTTTGTTTTAGAGTCGCCAAGTGCACACACAACAAACACGAACGTCGAAATAACAAAATCTAATGTCTTTTGTCACCTAGTAACATGTGTGTTTTTTCTTCGATTTATATAATAGCATTCCAGTCATTTCTCGCCTGACACAAATTTCATTTATCTTTAAACATTGCTGCCTATGGAAAATATTAATACATAGTTCCATCTTTCTTGCTCACATGTAAGATCCATTAGATTCTTGTCTTTTCATCGTGCCGACTCTTAGCTTCGCCCATAGAAAACAAGGTACTACCATTGAAGGTATCTTATATCTTATACAATGGTACTACTTACTGATTTCGCTGTGTCTCGTTCTAAGCGAGAGCAAACGCGCTTCTATAAGACTCGCAGTCTATATATTTATATGTCTATAGGTAGAGGATTTTCTGTTACAATTAATAAAAAGTGGTAATATTAGCAAAGATGTTGGAAACTTACTATAAATCTGATTTTGATGAAAAAATATTGACTTACGTTTTGTTTTCTGCCTGTAGTAACAAACGGTAATTTAGAAATTCCATTACTGTGTTTCTGATAATAAAATTAATAGTTAAAATATATAAAATGTTTGAGTATTTTAATCATTTTAAAGTGCTTATTTATTAAAACAAATAAAGATAATGATGCAAATCGAAATTATGTAAAAACAAATTACTTCATAGGAATTTTTTTTGTTTTTAACAATTAATTTTGATTAGATAAAATTCAAGATCCTCCTTTTATAATTTAGGTATGTGGATATTTTAAATTTTCTAAATTTAAGGAGATCTTATACGCAAAAAAATTAACTACATTTTTTATCGATATAAAAAATATTTTATTTCTTTAACATAAATCGACCTCAAAAGGTTCCACTTAAAATGAAAATAATAAACCTTTTGTATAAGAATTGAAACTCTTTCAAAAAAGTACAAAAAGGCAGATGGTTAAGAATTAATTAAAATATACAGGTATGGTAATTTATTTACCAAATTCCATAGCTTCTACAAAAAAAAACGAGATTTTGGATCTAAAAAAATATTATTTGACCAATAAAATCGAAATACTAATACCAAGCAATATAATCTTTGGCACCATAATCTGCTTTTATTTTTAAAGTTGTAGAAATGAATTTTATCTAAGTTAACTAAAATAATCTGAACTAACCTGAACTAACCTAACCTAAGGTAAAATTTTTTTTAATTTTTATTTTAGTCTAATTATCGCTTTACTTTTAAATAAATTATATTAATAGTCGTTAATTCATAAAAGTAGATTTATATACATTCGATGTTCGACTATTCGAAAGGATTTCTCCACTGGTTAGATCGGATCACGAGTATACAGCGTGTCTTATCTGGGAAACTTTTTTATATCAATTTTAGAGATAAAGTATCTCTTGTTAAGAAGTTCTGCTTCATGATGAAATAACCGAACTAGAAAAAAATGACCCACATAGTCATCTTTATACTATTATTTTATGAACTAATGAAACTAATTTCTTAATATAACATAATATTAAATTTAATGTGCACACGGTGTGCAGTGTTGTTCATAAATTTTTGTTCAAGGTAAAAAAAAAAATTTTAAATAATTTAAATTATATCAAAAAAACATTTAATTATTTTTAACACACTGTAAATTCTGAAGAAGGTAAAATAAATTACCGAAACGTCAACTATATAAAAAATGCAAATTATAGAAAATACACCGACCAGTGGCGTAACTAAGAGTATATATAATATGTATATAATATCTTTGGGATTACTAGATCACAATCGTCACTAATTCAAGAGCAAATATTTTTTTATCAATTTTTTGAATTAAATTTGGGCTAAGCCTGAGCATTCTGTACATGGCTGATGTTTGGCGTCATATTAGAGAAATCCATTACTGAGCTCAGTCATGCAAAAAATTTAAGTAAAAATATGGTAATAAACGTAAATTCAATATTATAACGCTTCTACTGTAAAAACTTTTTTGTTCGTTCTTCCTAAGAACTTTTGGTGAGGCATCTTAAAACTAAAGAGAGGGTGACTCAAATTGTATTTGTTTTAAAATATAACTCTAAACAATTTCCAATTAGCATTCAATTTATTATTTGTTAAAAAATGGATCTTTCTAAAAATATTTCAAACTACTAACGACCAAAACTTTTAATTGTTTATTTAATAAGTAAATAATGTCTATAAAATAAGGAATATAACAGGAAAAATTTTCCCAAATATTTAGATAATACATTTTGAATAGAAAAAAATTTTTGAAAAATTTGTCTAACAAGGAAGATATCTGCAGTGTCCTGCTCCGATTTTAATGAAACTTCAATATGTTGTAGAGGGTACAAAAATAAGAGACAGGTATTTTTTTTATCTGTGGAGATTCATTTTAACGTGGTAAAAACCGCCCCTAAAGTTTACCCCTAAAAACAGCATTTTTAAAATATCTCATGTTGTAAGTGAGATATCTTTACAAAATAAAATGAAAATTATTTGTAGTTCGAAAAGATGACAAACTATGGTTTTTTACCCCTAAAGATATCATCCCTTATTTTTTATAAGGGTAAATAATCTGTTTACGTCGGTTATTTAATACTAAAAATTACGAAATTTAATATAATCGTACTACTAGAAGTAACTTAAGTTAACGGGTCTCGGGGTTTCTAAAAACAACTAATAAAAGAGGGTGAGCCACCCCAAAATACTTTTTTTTTTAAATCTCAAGTTTTAATGGAGATATCTCTACAAAACAAAATGAAAATTACTTGTTATTTGAAATGATGTTACTAGTTTATTTTCGGAAACCCCGAAACACGTCAACTTAAGTTACTTATTGTAAATAAATTACAAGATTAACCGTCATAAAAAGTAAGGAATGTATCTACAGGATTAAAACAACATGGTATAAAATGACTTCAACTAACAAGTAATTTCCACTTTGTTTTGTAAAGATATATTAATTAGAATTTGAGATTTAAAAAAAAAGTATTTGGGGTGACTCACCCTCTTTTACTACTTCATTTTTTAAAATCCCAAAACCTGTCAACTTGAGTTAATAATAGTATTCGTGAAAAAAATACATTGAAACAATTTCATTAAATTTCGTAATTTTTAGAATTAAATTACGTGCGCTAATAGATGGTTTATCATTATAAGAAACTAGCGACCCGCCCCGGCTTCGCACGGGTGCAATGCTGATACTAAATACACTACAGAAAAACTGTGACTATTTATTTTATTTTTACAACAATTATTACATCGGCCTCCGACGCGCTATTTATAGGCACGCTGCCGCCGCCCCGGTCGGCCAGTACCGCCGCAAGCGCTACTTCCCGCAATTTTAAATCTGTAATATCTTCGAAAATATTCATTTAAATCTTGTGCTGTAAAGGACCATATAGATCTATATTAAATCAACAATGTATTTAAGCTATTTAATTGGATAAGGATTAATGCTGTATTGGTTAAAATCGCTTCAAAATTTGCCATTATTTGTCATAAAAAGTAAATGACAAAAAAATGTTATTGTGGGATATCCATGAGAGATAGACATATACCATCGCGGAGTTTTCTGTAGACCTTTCCAATGTGTACAAATAATTAGTACATTATTTTGATAAATCTCGTAGGGTTCAGCCTGCGTTTGTAATGTAAGCGGAAAAAAATATGATAATTAACGACATCACATTAGAAACCTCAAAAATAACGGTATTTCTCCACTATTTAATGGATGTTATTATACATATAAACCTTCCTCTTGAATCACTCTATCTATTGAAAAAAACCGCATCAAAATCCGGTGCGTAGTTTTAAAGATTTAAGCATACAAAGGGACATAGGGACAGAGAAAGCGACTTTGTTTTATACTATGTAGTGATAAGGGATGATATCTTTGGGAGTGAAAATGGCAAAATTTATTATTATTTCAAATAATAAGTAATTTTCCATTTTGTTTAGTAAAGATACCTCAATTAGAAATTGACATTTAAAAAAACGTATTTGGGGGTGGCTCACCCTCTCTTTCTAGTTTATTTTTAGAAATCCTGAAACCCGCCAACTTACGTAACTTATCGATTCGTGAAAAAATATTTTCAAACAATTCCATTAAATTTCATAATTTTTAGAATTAAATTACGTGCATGAATATATGGTTTATCTTAATACAAAATAAGGGATGAAATCCTTGGGAGTTAAAATACCATAGTTTAACATCATTTCGGATAACAGTAATCTTGTTTTGTAAAAATATCTCACTTAGAACTTGAGATATTTCAAAAATACTGTTTTTAGGTGTGAACTTTAGGGGCGATTTTCACCCCGTTAAAATGAATTTCCGCAGATAAAAAAATACGTGTCTCTTATTTTTGTACCCTCTACAACATATTGAAGTTTCATTAAAATCGGAGCCGGACACTTCAGGTATCTTCCTGTAAGTGTATTGTATACCTGTAGCCGCACGAGCGATCTTTTGTAACAGGAACACTCCCGAACTTCGTGCGATAGACGGTGTGACTGGCGCCGTATGGCAAATCAATTGACGGGAAAACGGGATCACACCGTCCGGGAGGCCAATATTGATCCTGCGCACCCTTAGCGCGGGAGAAAAACTGCTGTCCAAGTATTTTTTTTGGTACGCTGTTTCTTAAGAGAAATTGTGAAATTTTTTGATACATATCTTATCTTCGAACTAAAATATAATTGTACATGAAACTGATAGAAGAATACAAAAACAATCAATTAGCGAAAAAAAATAATAGAAAAAATTCCTTCTTCAATAATAATAAATATAATAAACACATAAAAAGGTTTTAAACATTTTCTATCTACAAATTCTAAATATACATATATCTAATTCCTTTTCAAAACTAAATAAACTTAATAAATCTCTTCAAAATACAAAAACTGAGCTTAGTAACTTTGTTAGTTATTTCTGATAAAATTAAAAAAAAAAGAATTAAAAAATAAGCTAAATTCTAATAATGGTTAGGCCTCGCATATATATATATATATATATATATATATATATATATATATATATATATATATATATATATATATATATATATATATATATATATATATATATATATATATAACTCCATAACCCAGACTCTCCACTCAGCCCAATATACAATCACCCACTTACAATCTATAAAAATATTCCTATTGATTTGGTCATTGAAAATAAATGGCAACAAATTAAAAATATAACACCGTCCACAAAAAAAAAAAGATTTTATAGAAGCCACTAAACTCTGTCAAACACAAACATATATTCAGTTTGAAGAAAAATTATATGGCCTTACTATGGGATCACACACATGCCACTATTACAAATTTAGTAATGACATATTTAAAAGAAAATATAGTTTAACAACTAAATTACAAACCTTTCCTTTTTAAAAGATACATGGATAATTATATACTTTATATACCTAAAAACAAAACTAAATACACTCTAAACAAATGCAATACTCTTCAAGAAAATGTTAAATATACCTGCAAAATAGAAAATAATAAATCCATAAATTTTCTAGATTTAACTATCAGCTATGATCAAAATGACAATATAAAAACAAATTGGTTCACAAAACAAGTTTGGTCTGGAAGATATTTGGCATAATTAAGAGTATGAGCGCCCCCCTCCGGCAGATTTTTGAAGGCGCCCTATTATTTTGCACCCGTCTTGTTCTTTCGTATTTATTCATTTTTATCAAGGGACTTAAGGGCGCCCCTGGATTGGCTGTGCCCCCCTCCGCACCGCGGGGACTGTGGGGTCGTTATTTACGCCACTGACACCAACACTCTTACGTTTTGATTTAATTTTCTAACTGACCATAAACCCAAGAAAAGCAATTTTACTATAAAATATTTAGAAATATGGTGAATCAATCTAAACCTTATTTGTATGGGATAAATTTTTACTCACCCTATAAATCAGTCTTCAAACTCACCTCAAGAACCGCAAAAGTAGACTAAATTGTTTCTCCCACACGCTTGACTATATACTAGAGTCAAAAATGTCAACCAATCATATCTCTTCTAAAATTGATAACCTTTTTTAGTGACTTTGGATAATAGTCAAGCGAGAAAACAAAATAAATTACTATCGAATATTAATGCTTCCAGTATCGCGTGTCGGTAACAAGATATAGAAAAGGTAATGACTCCAGTCCCGGCTTAGGCAAGGGAAGAAGTCCAAATTCACAATAGGTAAAAAAAGATTCATAATGAGTCGAACTTTCGTTTTAGTTTGAGTTACGAGACTCTTTTAAAGAGAAAGTTTAAAGTCTAAAAATTACATTCTTATGAAATACACAAGGCTTGTAATTACTTTTCTGTTACAGGACTAGCTTGTTACCATAATCCATGTTAAATTTAGTTTGAACACTAAAGTTACCTTATCATAACTAATGAATAGTTTTATCAAATATAAGTAGATTTATAGCAATGTCTTTGATATGTAATGAAACAAAATTGACGACACTCGGTGAATTTACAAATATTATTTTTATTATGGTATTAGATTTATAAGCCAAACGGCTTCACACTCCATCCAGTTATTACTGACTCATACCAGGTATATAAAGACACCAAAAGTATGAAGCTCTATGGAGACCCTTTCCATGTTATTGAGTCTTAGGAGGCGTTGTCTTCTGTACTTCCTACAAACTTTCGGACGGCCCGCGCGGTTGCAAGGAGAACTGCTTTCTGAATCGGTTTATATAGATGCTCATTAAGGCCCAGTCCCTTGATGTTCTGCAGGAGGTTCTTTGGTATCACTCCAGTTGTTGATAGTATTATGAGAATCGTGAGGGCGTTGTTCATTGCCCACTGTCTACGGATTTGCACCTCCAGATCTCTGTATTTGCCGATCTTTTCATTATATTTTGATCTTAGGTTGTTATTAAGTATAGCAATGTCAATCAGTGTACTTAAACTCGTTGTTTTCGAGAATAAGCTCCGGATTTTATTTGTAGTAAGGCACTTTTCCTACCTGCAATAGTTTTAACTTATCTGCTAACTCTTGGTGGAGTATCTTAGCGGCTGAGTCGTGTCTTTACTTATATTCGGTTGCTGCAAACACTTGGCATCCTCCAGTTATGTGCTGAATTGTCTCTGATGTTTGACAGCCATATCTACATTGGTCATTTTCTATTGAAGGATCTCTGATGGTGAATTTCCGATAGTTCTTCGTCGGAATAACCTGGTCTTGGATAGCTAACAAGAAGCCTCCGTTTCCGGAAATATCTGTCCTGAAATCAACCAGTAGTTAGACGCTAGGCTGCCGACATTGTCCTGGATGACCTCATTTGGATGTCGTCCATGAAATGGTATCTGTTGCCAGGCTTGTAACTTCTCTTGGTCTGTTCGGTGGTGAGAGGCAATATCCGGTTCTTTCAGCTGTAGCGCCGTGGAGTCGTTTGCTTCGCATATTTGTCAAGTTCAAGCTGCATTCCGCTCTCCCCGGAGAACTCCTCTACAATTTTGAGCATTTGCTCTAGCTGGTTTTTGGTAACAGCCATCAGTTTAAGATCATCCATGTATAGAAGATGATTTAATCTTACTTCGTCTTCATTGTTATTTCTAATACTAAAGCCCCATCTGGTGGAGTTCAAATGACGTGACAGCGGATTCATTACAAGGCAGAACCACAATGGTCTTAGTAAATCGCCTTGAACTATTCCCCTTCGTATTGGGATTATTAGTTTCGATGGTATCGCTGGATAGCACTTGCAATTGGATCCTAGTTCTCCAGGTTGACATGATGCGTTCTAAAAAGGAAACAAAATGGTTATCAACCCTATACATTCTCAATATAGTTTTGAGCCACTCATGTGGCACTGAGTCGAGAATCTTCTTATAATTCACATAGGCAGCAAAGAGGTTTCTTCGGTTGGTACAGACTTGGTTACATATGACAGAGTCAACAATCAATTGTTCCTTGCATCCCATTGCTCCTCTGGTGCATCTCCTCTGTTGAGTTGTGATGATGTTATTTTATTCATAATGTGCATAGATGCGTTGGGTCAAGCAGGAGGTGATTACCTTATTATTCTAGTTTATAATAAATTGAGATTTGAATTGCCTTCACACTCCAGCTTAAAGAGACTTATTGTGGGCTTTATTCTAATCTATCTAGTTAAAAAGATTTGTATTCTTCATCCAGCTTATCAGTTCTTTTACTAGCTATCTCATGAAAGTTACCTGTAAAGGATTGATGTTCTCCAGAGAGATGTTTAGTTACCACTGAGCTAGTGTTGCGCAATTAATAATTATATGAAAAGTGATTTCCTCCTCTTCATTGCATAGTCTACATAAGGGTTCGTTGTGATATAGGCCCATCAAAAGCAAATGATTCCTTAAGGAATAATGATTGATTATCAGTCCCATCGCTGTATGTGTTTTCTGGTCAGATTTGAAATTTTGAGTTTGAAAAACAGCATTAATTTGCGTTTGCTATGCCGTTTTTCTGGAATGCGATTCTGATGTGGCTGTTTACTTTATCTAGTTATACGGACTCGTACCAAGAGTTTCGCTATTTCGAAGAAGGTTTGGGACCTACCAACATGTCTAACGAGAGCACCGGTATTTTCATTGCCTTTTATGCCTCTGTGTTCGGACACTCACGTAAACGTGATTCTATTGTGGTTAGCCAGTTTTTATGCCACGTTAGGAAATTTATTTTATTTTCTAAATAGTTTTAAAAATAGAAAAATGCATTTCTGTTAATTATCACTAAGCTTCTTTGGTATTCAGCAGCGCCAAGATGACGCCTGATACGGGACTGGAGTCACTACTTATATCAACAATTGTAATAAACATTATGCAATTTTATTTATTCTATACGGTTGATAAATGTTTTAATTGAGATATTTCCAGTTTTTGTTTATTTAAACAAATATTGCGACAATGGTGATATATTATATTGGTCAGTAACATGACAACTAGATATTTTTTGGGATAAGACATTCAACATTAAGAAAATTTGAGTTTGTTTTCAATACCAGGAGAAGCTTTAAGGGATATAAGATTTCTGTGATAAACACGATAAAAAATAAATACTGAAATAGAGAAGATTTTAGTAGAAAGAACATTATTTATACTAAAAAAAAGAATGGTTAAAGTTGAAAGCACAAACGTGTCGAAATAAAACAGGAATAAATAAATGGTCACAAATTCGTGCAAGTAGGGCAAGAGCTAGCTTGAAACACCTTTAAAATTTTGGTCCGCGGTGTATTTTTATTCCGCAGTTATATGCAATTACTAGATAGCAGTTTCAATAACACCTAAAACCTAAATACTTTTACGGTTTTTTTAATAAACCCTTATAATTTTTCTGTATGAAGTAAACAGATATACCATTTTATCTATCGACGTCAAAAATGACTAAAAATTTCCTCATACCCTTTAATGACTTTTAAAATGTTCGCCAGCGGCAGCTTTTTTTTGCAAATTAATTATGACAAGCAATATTTTTCACAAAATAGAATTAAAAATTTTGTAGTTCCAAACATTTGAGTTGGTTTCAAGACCTTAGTAAAGCCAATAACTTCCTCTTAAATAAAATTTATTTATGTCAGAATGCGGACAACACATAGTACTCATACCACCCGATCCTGCTACAGGGACATTTGCGATCCTGTCCATGCGAATTCATGTTTTTTTTTCCATCTCAACCCCAGCAGGAAATTATGTATAATCCTGTATCTTTCCACTTTACCCCTCTAATATATCAGTAAGTAAAAAAAGTCAGACAGTTCGGGATAAGAAGGTAACCAACTATTGGAAGTTGTAAAAGCGGCAAATACAAGACTAACCATGATAGTTGTAGACAACTGGTAATGATCAATAAAAAATGGCTAACTTTTGAAAATCTCAAAAAAGGTATTTATGATTTTAGAAACTCAGGTGTTGATAAGGAAACTTACAGTTTGGACGATGACGCCAAGCATTTTGTTAATTAGTTAATGCAAATCATTAAAATTAGCGTTTTACTGTTTATGCAATAGTTATTGAAAAAATAACTTCTAAGTTAGTTTTATTCTTTTAAAAGATAGCCCTCATTACAACAAAAAATATGTGTATTTATATAGGGGTAAAGGTTATTTTGTTGCTGAGATGCGTAAATTTGTCTATAGAGATTTCTTTTTTATTAACTTATTGTGCGAAAACGACGTACTTTTTTGACCTAAACCAAACTGTGTAATTTAAATCGAAGAAACAAGTGCCGAGGGTGATCTTAACATAACAAAAATGATGTATTAAAATATTGAACAATTTTCTCATTATTAGAAAACAAAAGAATAATCAAATACACTCACTATAATGTGATATATTGTTTGACAACATGTAAAAAGAATTCGTATAATTACTGTTTTTTATTTACTTCCAAAACAGCTACGAAGAGTGACTGGTTTTTTTAACAGGAGTTATCTTTTAGTTTTAGTTATAAGAAGACGTAGATATTAGTTTGATAAACTGTTTTTTTATATAAAAAATAAGATTAAGACGCTCAGAGGCCAATTCGGGAATTAAGTATCTGACATGAAATGGCTAACGCCCTCTGCGAGCGAAAAGACAAACTATTAGAACTATTAGGGAATGAAATTTACAGTTACAGGATTGCCTGGGGTGAGATGCGTACCAGCATGGTACTGGGGAATGTACGTTTAGCTTTTTAAGATATAATAAACTTTAGTTACGATCTGAGATTCGATAAAGCCGGTATGGTTTTGGGAACTATTTCTTGGGAAATTACGTGTCGTGTATAATCGCTGCTACTGAAGGTTTTGTTTTGTTTTTTCGTTTAATTTGTGAAGTTAAGGGAATATCTTGTGTTATTTTACTTGGGAAATAAGCGACTTTATTATTGGTTATTAAGCAATGCAAATAGCCATTTTCTCTCTTTTATTCTTTTTTTTTGTTTAATAATTTAGAAAGCTATTTATACATTTTATTTTCAAAACTGAGTTTGTTACATTCTTCTTCTTATTAAAACGGCCAACAGAAGCAATTATTCTCATTGTAAATAATTTCGTTTCCTAATTATTTTGGGTTAATAGATCTAATTGTGTGGAGAAACTTGTTTTGTTTAATTTATTAAAAACCTTCACGCAAATAAGTTCAGAGGCGCGCTGTTGTGAGAGCTTCAATTCAAGAGAAGTCATATGACCTCACGAACATGACATATAAAACTGGACTGATCATGCATAATACCTCCCCTTATAATAAAAATGACGCCACCATGCTCCGTGCCATTAGGTGCAAGTAATTGCTTTGGCAACAATGAATTCCCTAAGTTTTCATGATATTGGTGAAAGTGTATTTTTGACATTGACTGAATACTTTTTATTTTGACAAAAATTTTGCTGTTTTATGGATTTTATCACATTTTATGTAACGTTTTACTGAAAATTTCAAACCGGAACGTGAACTTTAAGTTTTTTTTTTATATTTAAAAAAATGTGATTCTTCATCGTGAGGCGTGCAAATACCT
Source organism: Diaprepes abbreviatus (assembly GCA_034092305.1). NCBI lineage: Eukaryota > Metazoa > Arthropoda > Insecta > Coleoptera > Curculionidae > Diaprepes > Diaprepes abbreviatus. Next base: position 11,694,871 of record JASJET010000129.1, read on the forward strand.
CATCTGGTAAATTGAAATTTATTTAATTGATAAGTTATAAAGCATTCAATAATAATTATATAAAATTTTACCTTAGAATCAAATTGCAAATCTAAGGGTAACAAGTTTAATCTTATGGATATGATGTATGATAATTTTTAAATGCTATCAATATTTTAGTTTTCTAAGAGAAAAAAATCTTCAAATTCAAGAGCTGAAGCAAATTGGTCATGATCATAATTCTTTTATACACCAGATGAGTAACTCTGTTCAAAGCATTTTTCTGGAAATAGTTTTATACAAGAAGATGAGCAAAAAGTTTGTGATGTGCTTCTTACAAATAAACTGCCTGAAAGAAACTACGAAGCACTGTTTGATGTACACATCTTGAAGCAACTAAACTTGGACTTAATAACATACACTGGTTCTACAAAAAAAAAAGTCCTGAATTAGATGTGCATTAACCAACAACAAAATCGTGTTACCATAAAGTTAATGTTCCACTGACATATAAAGCTGAACATCGAAACTGGTATGGTGTTAAAATTTAAAATGATTATATGTTTAAAAACCAGTATGCCATATTAAAATAGAAATAAATGATTGCATATAATATAAAATCTTTCAATATTATTAAGCATATTTGGAAATTACATAAATCTTACTTTTATGTATTTGTTTTGTCTAAAAATAAAATAATAACCTTTTGTTTGAATATGTTATTAATTAATAAAACAAAAATTCTTAATTTTAGCTCAGAGAAAATTTGTGTCATGAAAATCCTTTGCCAAAGTAGTGAGAAGTTGCGATTGATTACCCTTTCAAAAATTCAACTCTAGGAAAGGTCAATTCCAGATCTTTAAACAGTTAAGTAAATGGAAAGTTTGACTTAGTTTAAAAATTTAAAGTTGTTAGTAAATCTTTATGTATATATTTAGATTAAAAATGATTGTATTCAGGTAAGAATTCTCTTGTATTTACAAGCTTTTTTATATTTAAAGTGTCTTAATAAATATTGTTTTGTTTACAATTAAATATAAACTGCCTTAAGGCAGCCTAAAGGGGATAGTCTTAAGACTATCCCCTTTAGAATTTATTTTTTTTTATAAAAATGGTTTAGTACATAATGTTACTTTACTTCCTTTAAATTAAAGCTCCGTTATTATGAAGGAAATGTCAACACTATTATGAATGTTGTTAACCTTATATAAATACCTAACATATCAGTTCCCTAAAAGCATCGAGGAAAAATAATTTTAACAAAGACCTAATCGAAACTATTTTTAAATGATGAAACTCTCTTACTTTGCAATTGATTATGTGGACATTTCGATACTTTCCATTAAATAATATACTATATTAATTCATGATATAAAATTTTTAAAAATAAATGCCTTAAAACTTTTTTCGTTAACTTCTTATACTCTACGTCCGAATAAGGATGTTTCTAAAACAGATATTTAAAAAAAAATTAGTCTCGATTTGTTTTTGGCGCATATTTCACATTTTAGCTATTTTGCTAAATAACAGTTTTATTGTAAAAAATAAAATATGTAAACAATCATAGAAAAAGCATTTTCATTTATTTATAAGAACTGACATTTCATGCTTGTTATCTAAAAATAATAAAATTGTTACATATTTACGCTGTTCCAAGGAAGTTAAAAAAATTTGCTTTATTGGAGTTGCTTTAAACAGAAAAATTATAATTTTGAGGAAACTAAAAGTAGAAATTCAAGTTAAATATTATATTACAGAAACAATTATCCTGGTCTTTTTTATTGAATATAGTCAGTTAACCTGTCAAGTAAAACAGAGCTAGTTATTGTCTAAACCTGTTAGAATAATAGAATTGACATTCATACACGACACATTCACGCCAATGTAAGAAACTAGCAGGGAATTCAATGTGGCCATACAAATCATTGCACCTAATGGCGACCATTAAGGGGGGGGTCAAAAATTATTTTCATGAGCAGTCCAGTTTTATATGTCATGTTCGTGACTAGACAGTAGCAAGTTCAGAACTCAACTTGTGTTTGATGGTATTGGTAAGCCCTGAATAACCTGTAGTTATTTGGTGCTAAAACTGCAAGAACCATAAGGAACGACCAGACTTCCAGATTGCCTTTGTCACTGGGACATTTATTTACAGGTTTTTAAAATAGCTGTTAATACGGGACAACAGTTTGATTGTAGACGAAAAAAAGGCTAAAAATAAAAAAAAAGGATGGCGAGTATAGTTTTCATTATTACATTTATATTTGTGGGTAAATTTACAATGATGGTGTTACTGTGACGTGGTTATAGAATAATATTATAGGACCGGTGATTAAACAATATCGTATGACAATCAGCTGGTCTGCTAAAAGTGCCAAAGGTGTTAACACTTTTTGTATTTCGGAATCCGGCATGTATCAATGTGGATTTAACTTGTTTTGCTGAATAGAATGCGAAAAATCATTGAGCTTAAAGATCTTATCTCTAACTCCATAAAAATAGAGATAAAAATATAAATAGTAAATTTTTGTATGCATAACGCTATTGCTTGCTTGATAAGGATATTCCTTTAAAAATCGTCATCGCTTTTGAAGTATGTTTACGAACAAATACGATTTAATGGATTAGTTTATTTTTATCTTATCGTCATTATTTTCCAAAAATATAGTTGTTGTAAAACTCAAGGTCTATAAATACTTCACACCCCCCAGGGACTAAAGAAGCGGTTAATACAAAAGTCAGTTGGTTTGAAATAATTTAATATTTTATGTAATGAATAAGAAATATTTTTTTAAACAAGAAGGAATATTTTATATATGGTTCAACAATTTTTGAGATATTTGGTTGATAAAGGCAATTTTCACAATTCAGTGGACTGCTAAGACGTATTTTAAAGAAAAATACCTTTTGTACCTCTTGTGGATTTTTTAATTTAACAACAATACTTAATTGTCAGGGAAGAATTCCAAATTGTAGTGAAGAAAATGCAGTTTAAGTGACATGTTGCAACCTAATGTCTTGTAAGATTGGATAATTTCTTCAACTAGATCTTTATAGTTCTCCGATTTTTTGTTACCTAGAAAGCTGTTACATACATTTTTCAAGGCAGTCCACACCCCATTTTCTTTTTCGAAAGAATTATGTCAAAATCTTCGTCTTTAAAAAGTCCTACGGATTTTATGCTTTGAAGTAATATACGCATGTTCTCTTACGTTCCTTTTATATTTACAGCATAGCCCACGAGAACAGATGGTTGATTATTTTTGTTAATCAATAAAACTGCCTTTAGACTTGTCTTTGAAGAGTCAATAAACAGTCGTAATGAGTATCTCCGTTATTTTAATCCCTAAGGGGGTGAGACCTTGTAGATGGGGGGGGGACATTTCTAGACGCCCCCATGCGGTGTTACTAGATTGTGCATAATTTCCCTAAACTTAGAGAAAAGTAGATCAGGCAACGTCGCACCCCACTCTGCTATTACAACTTATACATCGCATAGGTACATCCTTAGACCTGCTTTGTAATCAATTAAAACATGTTGTTGATGTTCTCTGGATTTTGCTACGTGATACGACAATTTACAGGTCAGTTGTAACGAAGTTGCTGAATTTTTGGGTATGAGTATGTTTGCCGGGGTTTCTTTTTATTTCTTATACATCCGAAAAATCTGATTCTTGTGGAAAATAATAGTTAAAGTTTCCATATTGCCGATATGTAATTAAATTTGTCGCGCCATGCCGGAAAATACAATTTTCCGAGGGGTTGCGAAGGGTTCGTTAATTGCAGAGAATACGATAAGCTCGCTATTAATTTGCTGAGAACTGCACATTCACAATGTAGGTGAGGCAAGGCTGTGTGTATATGATGTTATCGTCATCCACTCTTTTCCTCCTTATATCCTACCGCTGAACATTCCACCTTTCCCTTTCGCTATTGATCGACATTGTCGAGGACCCTTATAAGTACGGGCAATGTCGTTCCATCCTACCGACGTTGTCAAGGGCCCTTACAAGTACGGGCAGCGTCGGTTCCTTCCGACCCATCCTACTGCCTCTTATGCACACACACACACACACACATTGCATGCCGTCGGTACTGTGTTGTTTCCGTAATAACCAAGAACGTGTTTTACCCTCATGTGCCCACCGCTGTGCGCCATGAAAGACGCATAACAACTGTCGCCGTCCGTCACAGCCAGGGTTACGACCCCGATGTTACCGCCGATGCATAGAAAACCACCACGTACAAAAGACGTCACCTACCGCCTATCGATGCTGGGATATACAACGTACTGTTGCCGGTCGCATTTTTAGTACGAGGGGCTGCGAACAGCGTCACGGATTTTAATCGCGAAGCTTACGAGGTATCATAAATTCTAGCACGAGACAACGTGAATAGCATTGTGATAATACCGCTGGGTTACTGTCTATCGCACCGCTGCCGCTCGAAATGTACGAGGTATGTGAACAGCGCACGCACATACGCTTGCCCTCCTTTCTGTATATTTGGTTTTGTTTTAGATTGTTAGTTAGATTTAGTCCATATTTTTGTAGAAAGTATGAAATACAGAATGTTTTAAAAATCATTTGTTTCATTACCTGGTTCCCATTCTTAACATGTCAGGTAACAATTGGCAGCCGGCAGCCAGTACTAATACGCGTAATTGACCCCTGGCTTGCCGTTTCTCCACTGCCCGGTGAATAAGTGGGCCCTCAACCATGCTAATCCCGAGGATGGCGCCCGAAAACCGACCCCGGGTGAATGTTTTGACTATCGGAGAATTAATTCATAGAACAGTTCGGGTGATAGGGATATCCTGGTTGTAAGTGGGTACCACCGTGAGTATTTAGGTTAGTTATTGTCTGTAAGATTGATATCCACCTACCGATGTTCCGTTGCCGTAACTAGAAGACGTCCGTAGATTAGATTAGCACGATAGATTAAAAAAGCGTCACACAGTATAAATAACACATTAGTTTGGCGGGGAAATTTTTCATGCAGAATAGTGTTATTTATACTAAAAAAAAATTTCATAAAATTTCTGTATGCCAAAAGAAAATGGCCAAAGTTAGAAGCATAGGCATGTCGAAATGAAATAGGAGTAAATAAATGGTCATAAAAACAAATTCGTGCAAGCCGGGCAACAACTAGTTATAGGCAACTAGTAGACCGCAGTTTCGTTAACTCTTACAACATTTTTACAATATTTTTTAGGAAAATAACTAATTATAATTTTTCTTCACTAAGTAAACAGATAAAACATTTTATTTTTCGACGTCAAAAATGATTCTAAAAAATTTCCTCATGCCTTGTAATGACTGTTAAAATTTTGGCCAGCGGCAAATTTATTTATTTATTTTTTTTTAAATTAATCATGACAGACATTATTTGTCACAAAAGATTTATTAAATTATGCGACGTTATAAATGTTTTAGTTGATTTCATAACCTTAGTAAAACCAATAGCTTTCTTTTGAATAAAATCCATTTATATTACAATGCCGATCCACCCATGCGAACTCATGATTTTTTTCCTCTATCTTCCCCAGCAGGAAATCATGTATAAACCTGTATTCTTTCACTTTGCTCCTCTATTACATCAGACAATAAAAATAATTCCAGTCAGTTCGGGGAAGCGGTAACCAACTATGGGAAGTTGAAACTGGGGTAAATACAAGACTACTATGAGAGTTGGAAGTAATTAGTAATATTCCACATTTAACTACGAAAATTTCAAAACATCAAAAATGATTTTTATAATAACAGAAGCTCAGGTATTGATTATAAACAAAAACATTTAAATAGCAAGTTGTAGGTAATTTGGAAACCTACAATTTGGTAATTAGTTCCTGCAAACGATTAAAATTAGCATTTTATTGTTTATTCCATAGTTATTGTTAAAATAACTTCTTCGTAGATTTTATTCTTTTAAAAGAGAGCCCTTATAACAACAAAAAATATGAGTATTTATATGGTAATAAAGGTTGTTGTGTTGCTGAGATACGTTAATTTGTGTGGCAACTACATAGCCTCTCTAGTACCCATTGACTTTAGCAAAGTGTCAAATTTAAAAAATTTTCCAGTCTGTTTTTCGAGATATCAATCGCGGCAGTTCGTCATAGGACACACATTTGGTTGTGATGAACCTAGGTTCACACTGGATCCTGCATATTTTACTATCATTCAAGAAAATGGCTCGTGTCGCGGAGCTTCAAAGAACATTTATAAGATCGTGACATGTGATGAGTCTTGGATCTATGAGTATGAGCCCGAAAGTAAACAACAGTCGACCGTATGGATTATTTCCGCCATGACAAAGCGAGCTCCTAAACATCCGCTCAAACAAGGGACTTTTTGAGTATTCAAAACCTGGAATTGATGGTTGATGCGTTCAAAAACTGTTTTGGGGATACCATCTTCACAGTGACAAAAATGTTTTTCGGATTGTTCAAACACATACAAAAGTGTATTGATCATCGTGAAGCAGTAGCGACATTTCCTTAATTTTGCAGGTTTGCGCAACCCGCAAAAAAATTGTAAATTAAAATAAAACATACTTATAAATATAAGTAAAAATATTTTTTTTTAAAATTTCTACTGATAATTTAATGATTAAATTTAAATAATTTTTTTTACCTAGATTATACGTGAATAATAGTCAAATATTGAAATAATTTAACTTACTTCGCCTAAATGTCAAGAATAATTTGTCTGTATTACAGTATACGGAAACATTATCGCCTTGCTAGTATGCAATTTTAATACAATCAGAGCTAATCCATCGGAGCGTATATGGAGTTGCCTATCTAAGACGTAAAGATTAATTTCGTCTCACAAGCTTCATGTAGATTGTAAATCTGTGTGTTAACAGCAGTTAAACCATTCCTTTAGTTCAGGTTAGAATATAATCGTGGTGTCTACTGTACCGGTATTTTTATTTTTTATTAAAATGTTTTAATTTTGATAAGATATTTTGTTACGTTTTATCTATCTATGTCCCTATATGTGTAAGTAAAACTAAGTAAGCGCTTTTATTTTCTAGAAAAGATGAGCGACTCGTTGATTGGGGTGCAAGCAATTATAAAAAAAACCTATGGACATGTCACGGTTCAATTTTGCTCTTAAGTTCCCTACGGTTAATTTATTTAATTTAACCTTGTTCTGCAAATACTGTCATTATGGGCAACACAGTGTCATTTTCCTTAAATATTTCCCAGAGATTACTTGAAGGAAACCATTTCATTAAGTACAGTTTCAATTAATTTTATTTATCATTATTTTGTCCTACTTTGGTATTTCACTACACTGTGCTTAGGTATTTTCTTATCGATGTCGAACTTACTGCTACCTTTTTTTGTATTCAGATAGATTTTATTTTTTTGATGGGATTGTATGTATATTTGGTTGCAGAAATCAGGAAATTTCTTTTCATGTATTAATTTATATTTCTTGAATTTAAAAATAACTACTGGGATACTTATTAGATTTATTATTCTTGTTTTGAGTGGAAAATGCTAATGATTAACAAAATACATTTCAGCCGACTGTTCTTGCCCAGTGTCTTTCTTTTTGAGCTGTCATTTCTTTCACACGTGACAATTGAACGCACTTAACGGATGTCGATTAGTGCGCAAGCTGGGCCATAGTTATAAATGGAGGCCATTTTGCCTTCCATCTCCATTTTTAGTCGCCAAGTTTTTGGGATTCTGAGATGGAAAGTCGTAAATTATCCTGAAAATTTTGTTGAGTTTTAGTGTACCGTATCTTTTGCCAGGTTGGCAGTTATGGTTTTTTTATCGAGATAAACCTGGAGACAGGGATTTTTGACAGTTTGCACGTGTCAGCGAAGGAATCAATCGAAGACCCAAAAACATCGGGGTCCACCCTCTAGGTAGAGAAATATCCGATCCATCCTCTGGGTAGAGAAATATCCGATTCACCCTCTGGGTACGAGAAACTCAGTTTCACCCTCGGGGTAGAGAAAACCCAGTTTCACCCTTTGGATAGAGGAAAATCCAATTGCATTCTCTGGGTATAGAGAATCCAGTTCCACGCTCCAGGAACGAGAACAGTCCACTCTAGGTAGATTCTTCAGAAAAGAATTCTTCAGTGTTGTCCCGCAACTTATTGGGGGAGAGGCGTTTTTGATGTTTGACAGATATAAATGTTTATTTATCTTTTCTTTCAGTTTAATTGCTTGTCGTGACTCTTTTCAGTATTTTTAAGTGTTAGAAATTACTATAAATGCGAAGTTTGCAATTACCGTTAACCAAACGAAGATTTGAAAGCTTATTTTTATTGGTAAATATTGTTTACATACTGAAAATAACAATAATAATGATTTAGGCAACCATAAATTCATACTTAGAATTAACGTACCGATTATTATATGATGCTCGTTTAAATAATGCAATTAGAAAAGGATAGCATAAAATTGGTATGTGTGTACCAAGAAATGAAATATCTACTGTTTATCAACACTTTTTCAAATATAAATGAAAATATTATTACGTTATTCAGTGTTCAAACAACCGGGTCCTAGTTCTGACGTTATGCTAATTCTGCAGGAGTATGTTCGAAGTTTTGACCGCTATATTTTCAAAATTTACTACCTTCTTTCTGCTTTGTTGTTTAAAATACACTGCTTTGTCTTAGAACTAATTTTTTAAAGACTTTTATTTTTTTCATCCACCGATGCCTATGACATGTTTTATACATATCTATGTTTTGAATGTACCATTTGAATTGCAACCCCTAGTTTGTTAATGCACCAATCACCACTGTTGTGAAAAATATTTTCAAAAACAATAAATCCATTTTTAATGATAAATATATGTTTTTCTTTGTTATTCCCGAATTATAAATCGATACTCTCGTATTAGTAGCGGTAGGGCGTTTAAACCTGTCTGATAAGAAAATAATTTTAAAACACTTAAGACTCTATAAGTTGCTATATTTGTACTTCAAATAAAACACCCATATTTTAAAATTACCATATGAATATTAACATATTTATTGACGGGTCGGGCGTTTATCCATATATTTCTTGACATTGGGTACTGCAATAACATTTTCTTTTACTTTGCTCAAATTTGGAGCGCTACAAAGCAAATCCGTCTTTGCCATAAAGTTCATGTAGTCAAGAAGTCCTACGAATACCAGATCAGCCCATGTCAACTAAAAAGAGGTTTAAAAATCATTACTATGTATTACGAAAATATTGGAGTAGTTTGGATCAACACTTACATGACCTCCAACTAAATAACCACCGTTTTGTTTTGCCTGAGCATCTAATCTTTCCAAATAGAAGGGAATGGTTTCATCAAATAGACCCTTGGCCCATTTTGCTTTAGCCGCTTCATCACTTTCATAGTAATATCTAGCAAAACCTAAAATATATCGGGAAATTATGATCAAAATTCATTAAAAACCAAACAATATTATTGATAGTAATTAGATAGTTTTAACTTTGATAAATATTCTGTATCTAGATAAGCTTTAAACATTTTGTCGTTAAAGATTAAATTAACGATATTAACAAAAATTAAATTAAAAAAATTCAAATTTTCTTCTTTTCTTATCAGTCCGGTTGTGACGAGTATTGGTCCCGCCGCGCGTTTTATTTCATCATAACATCTTAAAGTTCGTCTTCCTCTTCGTCTCCTTCTATCCCATGGTATCCAACTTGTGATCTTGCAATTCCATCGGTTTTCTTTTATCCTTACAACGTGATCGGGATAATCCCATTTCAGTTGTGTGACGAATTTTATTATGTCCGTCCAGGCGCGAATCCAAGGGGGGGGGCGATCCTCCCCCCAAGAGCTTTGAGTTCAGGAAAATAGACCTGATTTTGCCTTTTATACTATAGTTTATTCAAGAATTAGAGAGAGCAATAAATCATTTTTTACCCTTTTTTCTTCGCAAACTATCTGTGTTCTTTAGTCCGGTGTCTTTGGAAAAATTTGTTAGACACGTATATTTTTTATAGGAATGGGTTAGAAATTTTATAATCAAAAATACCGGTCTATAATAATGGACTATTTGGGTTGGATAACAATAGATATTTGGAAGTGTGAAGTGTTAAAAAGGATTTTAATCCTTGTCATAGGCGTCGGAAGAAGGTTTGTTTTATTACTAAATATTTATGGTTTTTTCGATAATAAACTTAAAATAAAAAGTTTTTTTAATATTATTTTATTTCTAACGATTTCTTAATAATTCACATACATTACAACATATAGATAATTTTGACATATTTAACACAAATCACAACTATATTTTTATTACTTTTAATTTTGGCATAAAAACCATTTTAGGTACTAAAACGTAGCCTTATTCTCTCAAAAAATTCTAAGTTATAATTTAAATACTTACAAAATATCCATTGTCAAAAATACAAGAAATTAAATATATATAAAAAAATAAATTCGTCCAAATAATATTAAAACTTTTTTGGGACTATCGGTCATTTTATTATTAATTAAAAACTATTTTAGGACATTTGACGTTTCAGTTTATTTATTTCTTAAACCATCTGCAGAATTACAATTAAACACTATTCAAATGTAATTAATTTTTATATGTTACAGTTAAAATTAGACCTACTTATTTTTATTTTTATTGCACTGACATCTTAATTTAATTTACTTTATTATATGGAAATCCGATAGCCCCAAAAAAAAATAAAATAAACGTGTTAATTCTACACGCTTAAGAAAAAGGCACAAATTCAATAATAAAATAATAAAAAATTACGGTTAACTGGAATTAAATGGGACACACTAAAATAAAAATATATAAAAAGATATATAAACAACATTAAACAATAAAATACAACAAAAACAAAAATTTAAATAATGAATTGTGTTTACACTGGTAAACATTATGTATCTAATTCGTAATCAAAGCCAATGAAGCTATCTTTGCTCAAATTAATTATAATTGGGTCCTCTATCTCACTGATCATGAGATCGAGTTTTCACATTTTGTTTTATTCTTTCATTATATCGATTTTTCCCAATTTTCCGCAGTAACTTTATTCAAAAAAATCTTTCAAAAGTTCCGTTAAATTACTAATGTTGTAAGTTGTGTTATTTCTAGCAACTCTACCTTTTACTTGAGAGAGATATTTCCTTCTCCAACGGACAGTTTCCCGACGATCTATAAGAACATATTTCCTATCTGGTTTTTCCCAGCAAAAACTAAGTTTTCTGAGCAATTTCCAAAGCTCAGTTCTTTTAATTTCAGGTAAATCCCAATCTTCATTGATTTTAATTAGAATTTTGTCGACGGTTGGGATCTGCTTCTCCTAATAAAATGTATGTACAACTCCTTTTATTGCAATTTTTATCTCTTCTTCCAACGAGCTTTTTCGTCTGCCTGTGATCGAATGTAGCTTGGGAGTACTAACAATTCCAGTTATTTTTTTCTCTTTCAGTATTCGGTATATAGTAGATTTTCCAACTTCTGTCATGTTGGAACACATCTCAACAGAGCTTTTAACATTATTATCTAGATATTGATATTTTAAAGCATCATAAACATTCATCGTAATAAGTTTTTCGTTGAGGAAAAAATGCCTTGGTTTAACGATTTTGGAATAAATATAGAGGTGGACGCCATATCTTTTGGGTATGTTATTAATCTCAAATAATCTCTTTTGTTCTTTGTCTCATCGAGCTGTTCCGTTCTCTATCTTTTAGTGAGATTCTGTTAATTCTGCGTCTATGCTTTATTTACCCATTTCTATTTGTTTTCCTAAATGTATATATTCTTTGTCGACTTCTATTCCTATTTCATTTAACGTGTATATTGGGAACTCATTATTTTCGTTTTTTCAATTATTTTCGGTAGGCCTTCTTCAGTTTTGGCAAGTAGGAAAATATTGTCTGTAAATCTTAAATGAGTAAGCTTTTATAAGGTAATATTAACTCTCAAATCTTCCCACTTCAATTTTTTGAAGATTCCTTCCAAGGGTAATGTGAAGAATTTTGGCGATATTGAGTCGCCTTGTATTCCTCTTATAATATTGATCTGGCCTGAATCTTCGTGCTGCCTTATTGTCGATTTTGCACGTTTGTAAATATCTATATATATATAAATTAAACTGAAATGTATGTCTGTATTTGTAATAAGGCATTGTTCTTACTTGCAATAGATTTAGCTTATCTGATAACTCTTGGTGAAGTATCTTAGCGGCTGAGTCATGTCTCTTCTTGTACTCCGTTGCGGCGAACGTTTGTAATCGTCCAATTATGTGCTGGATTGTCTCTAATGTTTGACTGCCGTATATACGTGGGTCGTTTTCTATTGAGAGATCTTTGATGATGAACTTCCGGTAGATTGTCGTCGGAATAACCTGGTCTTGGATAGCTAACTAAAAGCCCTCCGTTTCCGGAGACATCTGCCCTAAACTCAACTAGTAGTTTGATGCTGAGTTGTCGACTTTGTCCTGATTGACCTCATTTGGATGCCGTCCATGAAATGTCTTCCGTAGCCAGACTTGTAACTTCTCTTGGTCTGTTCGGTGGTGTGAAGCAATCTCCCGTTCCCTCAGCTATAGCGGCGTTGAATCGTCTGCCTCGCATACTGCTCGATGTAGAGTGGAAGAGCCCACTAACATGTAGAAATAGGAACGTAAGTTTATTATTTGTTGGTCGAGCTGCTTACCAATATCGACCAATCCTCTTCCTCCTTGGTGTCTTAGAAGCATTGTACGTTCAATAGCACTCCGAGGGTGGTGTTTGTGTGCTTTTTTAAAGAGTGTTCTTATTTTCCTATGTAGGTTTTCGATGTCCGTCCTGCACCTATTTACAATTTCAAAAGAGTAGCTTAGTGTAGAGCATGCGCACGTGTTGAGCGCCTTAAACAAATTTCTACTATTTAAACTAGTTCGTAATAACCGCCTAGTGTTTATAACAATTATATTTATTATTTATTCCGCAAGTTTCATGTGGACGAAGTTGTGAGAACTTCTTTAATACATTTTTATAGCAGCGTGTCTTGTATTTACCATAATCGACGAAAGCCATGTGTATTTGAAGGTTTTCTAATGATTTTTCTATTAAGAGCTTCATGATCAGCAAATGATCACATATATTATAGTTTTTTCTTCTATATGCTGCCTGCTCTACTAGCCAATAACAATCTAACTTGTTTTGTATTTATTATTGAAAAGTACGATTGTTATAGCGTTGTTTCTGCTGTCAGGTATTCATGTTCCAAACAAGCGTTAAATAGATTTTTCGCATATTGTAGTATCGCGTTTTGTGCTTCTTTAATCATTTCTACCAGAATGTTATCATCTCCTGATCGTTTATTATTTTTTAGAGCCTTTAAAACTGAGTATTTTTCCACAGTTATATCCGAGGTGTCTTCCGATTCTACATTTACTATTTTCTATCTGCTTGTGGCGAAATTGGAACTAATTGTGTGTTATTTTTTAGCCATTTTAATTATTATTTCACTCCTATTTTTGATTTCTCTGCCATATTAGTTTTTGATGGCGATTATCTGCTGTTTTTCCTCCTTCTTTTTAAGGTATTTTAAATTCTCATTTTTCTCTATGACATTTTCTGCTATTTTTCTGTAGTTTCCTTCAAGTTTGTCTAAATGATTCTGCATTATATTGTCCTGATCTTTGAGGCATTTTCTGTTCTTCTATGTCCGTTTTTTCTTCCCATATTTTCTCTTTCTTTGTTCTTTTGTTTTTTTTTCCTACTTCTGTGGAAGCTTTTATGAGTGCATTTGTTATTTTATGATAGAATATTTAAGTTTTGAAATTACCTGCTTTTGTCAATGTAATATTGAATTTTCTCTATGAAATATTATTTCTTTTCCCGGATCAAATTTGTATCAATTTAGATCTTTTTCTGCTTGATAAATTCCATCCTATTATTTATCCTATTTGTTACCATACCTGCTTTGACCATTCGATGGTCACTGCCCGTGATAAATGTATTTAAAGCTGTTATATCTGTGATTAGGTTTTTTGGAGAAGTCTTACGTATATCTAATTTTTTTTTGTTTTACTATCAGACCCTATCCATGTTCGGATCCTTTGGACTCTTTTGTTAATAAAGGTGTTTATTGCGTACAATTTTTATTGTTCTAGAAAATGTATAAGCATCTGTCCTTTATCATTTGTACTCCCGATACCGTATTTTCCTCTGTATTCTTCATTTTCTTCTTGTTTTCAGTTTATCGCGACGACATTTCTTAATATACAAATAGTATAATCCTAAATTCTATATATGCACGTGGAATAGTTAAAATTAATATCCATGTGTAATAATATCAAAAACAATTATTTTTTGTTTGAAGTAGAATTAACTTACACATTCTAAAATCATTAATAGTATCAACAGTAGCATCAATTTCGAGATCTTCCCAATCATCTTTTCCTGTCAGTTTAACCTTTTTAGCTACATATCTCGCAATAGCTAAACTCTGGTGGGCAACTTTGCCGTTGTGCTCCAGCAATGGCATCCGACCAAATGGTGTACCTAAATAAATAGTGAATATTATACATACATTTTCAAAATGCGAAATCGCGTGGCCCCAAGAACTTTTTGACTTAATACTTAATTACAACTGATATTTAGGGTCTCCCATAAGTAATAATACATAAAACAGCAGATCGTTCTCATAAAAACATTACGAAGTTAAATGTAATCAATATACAGAAATAGTAGCCTATTAAATTTACATTTATATTAGAGGAATTCTTGGTTCTCAACCAACTGAAAAAACTTTATATTATATGGATTCTAACACGGTTACAAAGTATTATTTTGAGGGTGCGTTCCACTAAGCACCCGCAACGATCACGCTCATGATAGCAGTTTTTCCCGTTCCACTAGCTTGTGAGCATTCTAATCATAAACCCAAGTGGAATGGGATTGTGGAAGTCTTAAGCGTTGAGTTAAATATTACAAATGGCGGATTTGAAAATAAATCAGTAGCTTGAAAAGGTTATGTTATAATTTTTAAGCTTTAATATTAATAATTTGTTATAATTATTGGTTAACTTGCTTTATATTAAAGAAAAATACTATTTAGTTTCTTATATTTTATTTTAGTGGAATCTTTAAGTAATTTACGTTGAAAAATATTCAAAATATCTTTTGTGGTGACAGTTGGATATTTAATGGTGGATCGTAATCATGCTTCAGAAAATACTTCATCTAGTCCAGATGAAGAATGGAATGCAGTTTTACAAAGTCGGGAAAAGCGAAAACTTAGGCCACGTATTATTGATTATGAGAATGTTATTAATCGTTATTCAGATAAAGAATTCAAGTCATTTTAGGGCAAATTTTATATAATTACTACATTCTATAAATGTGCTTGTATATAATTACTACATTTTTTAAATGTATTTTTTAGTAACACCTCTTGTGGATTGGACTACACCATCTAATTCGGTGTATTTTGAATCTAAACTAAATTATACTTATTTTTTTCTCATATGTTACACTGTAATTTTGAAACTCTTACATTCAATTGTCTTTAAATTTAAAAAACCGCGCCAAAATTCTGAACGTCCACTTTGACCCACCTTTTCAGATTGGTCGTTGTGAGCTTATCGTGGGCGAGAGGAATGACGTCATTAATGACGTTTTCGCCGCGACCGCGACGACCGTAGTCGTTCTGTGGAACGACTGAAGGAATATTCTGAGCGTTGTGAGCGCCTAGTGGAATGCACCCTGAATTACAACGCAACGCTGGGAGAAGGTGAAAGCTGGAAGTCTCTCTATGGCAGTGCACCGCTATCTGCAGATTGATTTCGAACTCATCTGTCTGTACAGTGTGCGCAAGCATATCTAAACATAAAAAAGCGAAACCTTTAAGCAAAATATATCAGATAAAATATGAAGTCTAATACAAGCAGCGCCATCTCCCAGCATTTCACGCAATCTGAATATGTAACATCGTAAAGATCCATATACTATATGCTTATATATTTGCATATGGGTGTATTTATATTGGAGAAGCTGGTTCTCAACAAACTGAAAAAACTAGATACTAAACGTATTTGTTCTAACATGGTTAGAGATTACCTAAGATTGCAACGAAATATCTCTCCCACGGCAATGCATCGCCACCTGCAGACCGGTTTCGAACTACCGCTAAATAATGGAATTAGTTGGTTAGATATCAATCAAAATTATTTAGAAAATTAAATATTTGTATTTAATAAGTGATTTTCTTTTAAAACACTCCAAATTCTGGCATCTTCTCTATACTTACTTGGTTTTAAAGCTAGCCAGTTCTCTGGAGTCACCCGGTTGTCTTCGAATTCCAGATTTCCGTAACTTAAAAGTATCCTGATGGGCTCACCAAGGCCCATGATATCAAAATAGGAAAGCTTGTAAGGGGGGAGACATTTTTGATAATAACAATTAACAAAATTCACGTGTATAATATAACAGATTATATTATTTAATGATTTTAACAAGTTTATTTACATCATTTTTATATAGTGAACACGTAACCGATAAGAAAGATTTATCAGTACCTTGATATCTATAAACTATAATGAAGAAAGCCAAATCAACTAACGTACTGCTGTATAGCAACCTGTATAGGTTGTCTCTAAAAAGTCAGTACAAATTGGGCGGTAAGATCTTTTTGACTTAATATTTAATTACAACCTCTATATAGAGTCTCCCAATTTTGTTTCTTTTAGTTAACTTTCTTCCATTTCTATTCACAGTTTTGCAATTGGTTATGCATGCCTTTCAAACACCATGCCTACTTTTTAAATAAAAAACCGTTTTTCTCTTTGTTCTAAACAAAAATGGGATTATTTGTAATTGTCGCTTTCGAGAATTGTGGAAAAAAAATTATAAATAATTTCGAAATATTTAAAACTTATTATTTTACAGGCAGTTGAAGCTCAAAAATAAAAAAAAAGTGACCTTGTCACTTGTAATGTTTGTAAATAAAAATTACGTTCTTTGTAACTTACAAATGCTTATAGAATCTTGAGCTTTGAAACTTTTTAGATGCGCCAAAAGGGAAATTAAAACACTCGAAATTCTTGTATCTTCTCTATACTTACTTGGTTTTAAAGCTAGCCAGCTCTCTGGAGTCACCCGGTTGTCTTCAAATTCCAAATCTCCGTAACTTAAAAGTATCCTGATGGGCTCACCAAGGCCCATGATATCAAAATAGGAAAGCTTGTAAGGGGGAGACATTTTTGATATTAACAATTAACAAAATACACGTGTATAGTATAACAGATTATATTATTTAATGATTTTAACAAGTTTATTTACATCATTTTTATATAGTGAACACGTAACCGATAAGAAAGATTGTTTATCAGTACCTTGATACAGGGGCGAATCCAGTCTCTCTCTTTGGGGGGGCGGTAATATCACAAAAGTACAGTATGCAAGAAAAGCAAGTTGTCGACGGGGGGAGGGGGGGGGAGTACAAGCAGCATATCCATTCCTAATATAAAAGGCAGAATGGGTTCTATTTTCCTGAATTCAAAGCTCTTGAGAGGGGGAGGGCGATCGCAAGTATACACATTCCTATACTCTATTCAAGAACTAGAGAGAGTAATAAAACTGTTACCGAAACCTCCAACGTACCTGCTCCAGTGCCGCTGGTAACTGAGAACTGCCGTAAATCTAATTATATTTCATTATATTTAAATATATTTTATAAATTTACTGCAACATAAAAATTCTGATAGTTTAATTTAATTTCTGTCAGTGAGCAAAGTACACCTTACAGTTTGTTCTTAGTGATTTATCTTGTTTGCGCTTGTTTTTATATATTATTTGAGATTAGTGAGATACCCAAAAGATATGGCTTTCACCTCTATATTTATTCCAAAATCGTTAAACCAGGGCATTTTTCCTCAACGAAAAACTTATTACGATGAATGTTTATGATGTTTAATGCCCACATTACAGGAGTTGGAAAATCTACTATGTACCGAATACTGAAGGAGAAAAAACGACTGGAATTGTTAGTACTCCCAAGCCACATTCGATCACAGGCAGATGAAAAACCTCGTTAGAAGAAGAAATGAAAACTGCAATTAAAGGGGTTGTATATACATTTTATTATGAGAAGCAGATCCCAACCGTCGACAAAATTCTAACTAAAATCAATGAATATCGCGATTTACCTGAAATTAAAAGAACTGATCTCTGGAAATTGCTCAGAGAACTTAATTTTTGCTGGGAAAAACCAGATAGAAAATCTGTTCCTATAGATCATTCGGAAACTGTCCGTTGGAGAAGTAAATATCTCTCTCAAGTAAAAGGTAGAGTTTCTAGAGTTAGTTAGTTAGTTTATAGGTTAAAGGCGCATCAGTAACTCAGACCATTTAGCGCCTACTGTAGACTGTTGGGATCAGTTAAACCTTATTATAAAGATCAGTGTGCCTCAAGAAACACAATAAGCGTTTGGCTTTAGCAAGATCAAAAGACATAACTGTCACAAAGTCATTTGGAGTTAGATACCTCTCTCTAGCGTTTCTGTATGAGGGACAGTCAGAAATTATGTATTTTATAGACAAAGGGGAAAGACAAGATGGACACTGAGGGGGGTCCTCGTTTTTAAGGAGAAAGGAATGAGATTCCCAGCGAGCCTGCACAATGTTGCGAATAGTGTTATCAATGTATCTGTTGAATTCTTTGGGGTTGAGTAAAGAGAAGAAAGGGGTGCCTTCAAGGATTGCAGATTTTGCTTGAGTGTCGGCCAATTCATTCACCTCTATGCCGATGTGGCTTGGGGCCCACATGAAAGCTATGTACAGATTACGTTGGGATCCCATTTTAAGGAGGTCAAGAATTTGATTCATGAGAGGGTGGGATGTGTTAAAGGCTTGGATCGATCTCAGGCAGCTGAGGGAATCAGAGATGATTAAATGATTAGGGGTGGAGGAGTGCTTAATTATCTCTCTGATGCACTGCTTGATAGCAAACAACTCAGCTGAAAAAATGGATGAAAGGGGATTTAACTTTGTTTTGTTACCCCTTGATCCGATTTGGAACCGTCGGTAAATGATAGTTTGAAAGATTTGAACCTAGAGTTAATTAGGCTAAGGAAGTGTTGATTGATGATGGAGGGTATAGTATTGCTCTTATCATACTGCAAAAGATCAAGATTGATTTTAAAATGGGGATAATCCCAAGGGGGGAAGATCTGAGGGAGGATGGGGGTAGTATCGGGAATGGAGATGTTATGAGAGTTTCTAGAAATAACACAATTAACAAAATTAGTAATTTAACTAAACTTTTAAAAGATTTTTTTGAATAAAGTAACTGCGGAAAATTGGGAAAAATCCATATAATAAAAGAATAAAACAAAATGTGAGAACTCGATCTCATGATCGGCGAGATAGAGGAACCAATTATAATTAATTTGAGCGAAGATAGTTTCACTGACTTTGATTAGGAATTAGGTACGTAATGTTTACTAGTATAAACACAATTTATTATTTAAATTTTTGTTTTTGTTGTATTTTATTTTTTAATGTTGTTTATATGTTTTTTAATATATTTTTATTTTAGTGTGTCCCACTCTTTAATTTTATATATATTTAATTCTAATTAGCTGTAAGTTTTTTATTATTTTATATTGTATTTGTTTCTTTTTCTTAAGCGTGTAGAATTAACATATTTATCTTATTTTTTTGGGGCTATCGTATTTCCATATAATAAAGTAAATTAAATTAAGATATCAGTATAATAGAAATAAAAATAAGTAGGTCTAATATTAATTACAACATAAAAAAAATAATTACATTTGAATCCCTTTTTAGTGTTTAATTGTA
Source organism: Diaprepes abbreviatus (assembly GCA_034092305.1). Lineage (NCBI taxonomy): Eukaryota > Metazoa > Arthropoda > Insecta > Coleoptera > Curculionidae > Diaprepes > Diaprepes abbreviatus. The sequence continues at coordinate 11,714,650 of JASJET010000129.1, forward strand.
ATTCTGTAGATAGTTTAAGAAATAAATAAACCGAAACGTCAAATACCCTACAAATGTTTTTAATTAATAATAAAATGACCGATAGCCCCAAAAATATTTTAATAATATATGGACGAATTTATTTTTTTATATATGTTTACCTTTTTGTATTTTTGGATATTTTGTAAGTATTTAAATTATAACCTCGAATTTTTTGTGAGAATAAGGCTACGTTTTCGTCCAATATTATAGACCGGTAATTTTGATTATAAAATTTCTAACCCATTCCTATGAAAAATATATGTGTCTAACAGATTTTGCTAAAGACACCGGACTAAAGAACACAAGTAGTTTGCGAAGAGAAAAAGGATAAAAAATGATTTATTACTCTCTCTAGTTTTTAAATAAACTGTAGTATAAGAGGAAAAATCGGGTCCATTTTCCTAAACTCAAAGCTCTTGGGGGGAGGGAGCAATCGCCCCCACCGCCCCCCCCTGGATCCGCGCCTGCCTTGATATCTTTAAACTATAATGAAGAAAACAAAATGAACTAACGTAGTGCTATACAGGTTGTCTCTAAAAAGTCAGTACAAATCGGGTGGTAAGATCTTTTTGACTTAATACTTAATTACAACCTATATATAGGGTCTCCCAATTTTGTTTCTTTTAGTTAATTTCTTCCATTGCTATTCACAGTTTTGCTGTTGGTTAAACGTGCCTTTAAAACACTATGCCTACTTTATAAATAAAAAAAACCGTTCCTCTCATTTATTTTAAATAAATATGGTATTATATGTAAATGTCGCTTTTGCGAATTGTGGCAATAAAACTATAAATAATTTCGAAATACTTTAAAATTTTTCAGGTAGCTAAAGCTAAAAAATAAAAAAAATTGTGACCTTGTCATTCGTAATGTTTGTAAATAAAAATTTTACGTAATTTTTTTTTTCTTTCGAGTCTATCCTGAAGCCGGATGCACTGCGGCCAGAGTAGGCCTATTGTGCTCACCCTAGATTTACAACCACTCTGTTAACCTGGCCTCCTGGATTAATTTGTACAGGTCTACAAGGGAGTGAGTATGTACTTCCCTCGGTTCCAGGTTTGTTGATCCGAGCCAGCTTTTTCGTTTCCATGTATGCCTTCGTGTCCTGGTACCCATTTTAGCATAACTCTGTTGTCCTTTGCCAGAGTTGTAAGTTCATTCGGACATTCCCAAACCAATCTAGATGATACCTTTAGGCTCTTAAGGGCCTGCTTGGTTGTCGGAATAAATGTAGATTTACTTCCTTTTGTAAGCTCTCCTTTTTATCTCATCTGCACATTGTAAAATTGCATATATTTCTGCTTAGAATACTGTTGGGTATTTTCCCAAGGGAAGAATTATTTCTTTCCTCGGTTGTACCTCACTGGTTTTTGAGCAGTCATTGTACCAATCTTCTGTTATGACCTCGAACGGTATATTGTAGCAGTAGTCCGAGGTCATAGAGTCCATGTCCATTTCCAACTCTGGGCTTCTGATTTTGTTCCATATAGTTTTGTGTCCAGTCAACGACATTTGTGTTATTGGCATTGAGTGGTATAGCCGATGGAGCCCCATTCTCGCCACTTCCTGAATCACTAAGTATAACGGAGGTAGATCCAGAATGCACTCCATTGCCGAAGGGGCAAAAAAACCTCCAAATTATTTTTTTCAGACGTGGTGTTTTTAATATGCACAGCAAAACATATTGGAGAAAAAAAGGGTAAAAATATTATTTTATTACTTATCCGTTTTGATTTTTGTGTGATTAGGCCATAAATATTTCGTAATTCGTTAAAAAAATATGAACTAAGTCCGGTAGCTTGTGAACCAATCTTATTATTCGTCTCTCCATTTCATGTATAAAATGTTTTTGACCCAAAAATAGCATCTAAAAATGACAACTGACAGCTGCTAGGGCTTTATACACCAAATATTTTTATTGATGCTTGAGGGGAAAGCGGATCTTACAAGCACTACGTGAATAAAGCGAGCATTTCATACACCTGAACAGCTCTGAGCTACTCTGGCCAATGAATCTAGGGCAGTAAATATCTTCTAATAATCATAAGGGTTGTTTCCTATTTTTTTGTTATATTTTCAACGTGCTTGTTTCAGGTCAACCTGAAGTCCAAAATTACCCACAAATATTTTACTTCGCTAGAAAGTGGTATTGTGCTTCCTTGTAGGATGATGGAACCGAGTTTCTCAAGCTTTCTCCGTTTTGTGAAGGGGATAAGTGCAGTCTTTTGGGAACTTATATTAAGTCCTTCTTGTTCTGCCCATTTTTCTACGACCCTGAGAGCCCGCTGTATTCTCTCTCTTACGGTCGTATTAAAAATACCAAGTCATCTGCATATCCTAGTACAGAGTAACCCTCCCTACTCAGAATTCGCAAGAGCCCATCCATCACTAGGTTCCAAAGCAGTGGGAAAGAACTCCCCTCAGTAAGCACCTCCCCAGTCACCCGTGCCATCAGCATTTCTCCAAGCAGTTCTGTGTAGACAATCCTGTCTTTTAACATGTTTTCAATCCACCTGCAACAGGTCTCTTCTAAATTTACGTTTCTTATTGCAGTGATGATTAATTGGAAGGACGTATTATCAAATGCCCTTTCTATTTCTAGAAATGCTCCTAGCACTTCTCCATTTTCCAGCCGATTTTCCACTTTGCAGACCAGTTCGTAGAGCACTGTCTCTGTTGATCTCCCGGTCCTATACGTTGGCTGGTTCTGATAAAACGGACTGAGAGCAAGAGCATAAGTTCGAAAAAAATAAACTATTTTAGGATTTTTTTATTGAATATAGTTCTTTTTTTTTATTTCATAAAAATTTTATTTTTAAAATATATTTTCTTTAACAATGTTCCATAGATTTTCAATTTTCCCTGAATTTTCTCCCATTAGTAAAACACTTCGATCATATCAGTAGATTTGTTTGGTCGTTGTGCATAGTCGGAGTGGGAGGGGGGATTTTTTGATCTTTGACAGGCCCAAATATTTTTATTTAGTTTTGCCCTCAGTCTGTTTGCTTTTTGTGCCCCCTTTGAATATTTTAAGTGTTAAAAATTACTACTACTGGAAAGTTTATAATTAATTTCAACAAAAAGAGGATTTAAAAAGTTATTTTTAACGGTAATCATTGTTAAATATTATTTATATATTGAAAATAACATAGTAACTTAGGCAACCAGAAACTCATACTTTTACTTTATTGCTAGGTTATTTTATTCTCTAGTTGATATACCGATTAGCATGTTATACTTATTTTAATAATGTATTTAGAAAAGGATAACTTATGATCATTCTGTGCACCAAGAACTTGAATTTATCTATATATATGTATATATATATATATATATATATATATATATATATATACCGGCGCGGATACAAGGAAGGGGGGCGGTGTGGGCGATCGCTCCCCCCCAAGAAGAGCTTTGAGTTCTTGAAAATTTTCCCGATTTTGCCTCTTATACTATAGTTTATTCAAGAACTAGAGAGAGTAATAAATCATTTTGAAAATACTGTCGTCATTAAATTTGAAATAAAATGGCATAGATTCGAAATCGATACCTCATTTATTAGCAATGTTACGGCGTTATAAATTACTAAATTTTTAATAAAGTCCGAGAGTATATGACGCCTATACTGCTTACTACACATGTGTATAAAGTTTAATTTTTGTTATTTTGATTTTTAATCACCACGTCCGATTGGTGTATAGTCTATTCAAGCACTAGAGAGAGTAATAAACCATGTTTTACCCTTTTTTCTTCGCAAATTACCTGTGTTCTTTAGTCCGGGGTCTTTGGCAAAATCAACATATGTTTTTCATAGGAATGGGTTAGAAATTTTATAATCAGGAATACCGGTCAATAATAATGGACTATTTGGGTTGGATAATAATAGATATTTGGATGTGTGAAGTGTTAAAAAGAATTTTAATCCTTATCATAGGCGTCGGAAGGAGGCTTATTTTATCACTAAGTATTTATGACATAGAATATTATTTTGGTAATAAACTTAAAATAAAAAGTTATTGTAATATTATTTTATTTTTTCTGATTTCTTAATAATTCACATACATTAGAAAATATAGATAATTCTGACATATTTAACACAAATCACAACTGTATTTTTATTATTTTTAATTTTGGCACAGAAACCGTTTTAGGCTCATTCAGACTAAAACGTAGCCTTTTTCTCCCAAAAAATTTATATTACAGTTATCATTTAAATACTTACAAAATATCCAATGTCAAAAATACAAGAAGTTAAACATATATAAAAAATAAATTCGTCCACATAATATTAAAATTTTTTGGGGTTATCCGTCATATTATTATTAATTAAAAACATTTTTTGTATATTTGTTGTTTCAGTTTATTTATTTCTTAAACCATCTGCAGAATTACAATTAAACACTAAAAAGGTATTCAAATATAATTAATTTTTATATGTTAGAGAAAATTTAAATAATAAATTGTGTTTACGCTGGTAAACATTACGGATCTAATTCGTAATCAAACTCACTGAAGCTATCTTCGCTCAAATTAATTATAATTGGTTCCTCTATTTAACCAATCGTGAGATAGAGTTTTCACATTTTCTTTTATTCTTTTATTATATGGATTTTTCCCAATTTTCAACAGTAACGTTTTTTAAAAAAATCTTTCAAAACTTCAGTTAGATTACTAATTTTGTAAGTTGTGTTGTTTCTAGCAACTCTACCTGTTACTTGAGGTTTTTCGTCTGTCTGTGATCGAAAGTAGCTTGGGAGTACTAACAATTCTAGTCGTTTTCTTCTCGTTCAGTATTCGGTATATAGTAGATTTTCCAACCCCTGTCATGTTGGAACACATCTCAACAGAGCTTTTAACATTACTATCTAGATATTGATATCTTAAGGCATCATAAACATTCATCGTAATAAGTTTTTCGTTGAGAAAAAAATGCCCTGGTTTAACGATTTTGGATTAAATATAGATGTGGAATCCATATCTTTTGGTTGTCTCACTAATCTCAAATAATATATAAAAACAAGCACAAACAAGATTAATCACTAAGGAGACACTGTAAGGTGAACTTTGCTCACTGACAGAAATTAAATTGAACTATCAGAAATTTTATTGTTGCAGTAAATTTATAAAAGCTTATAACATTTAAATAAAATTAAATATAATTAGATTTACGGCAGTCCTCAGTTACCTGCGGCACTGGAACAGGTACGTTGGAGGTTTCGGTAACAGTTTTATTACTCTCTCTAGTTCTTGAATAGAGTATAGGAATGTATGTATGCTTGCGATCGCCCCTTCCCTTCCTAAGAGTTTTGAGTTCAGGAAAATAAAACCGATTCTGCCTTTTATATTAGGAATGTGTATGCTGCTGGCACTACCCCCCCCCCCCCCCCGGCCAGTTGTCAACTTGTTTTTCTTGCGATAGCCACCTCCCAAAAGCTTTGAATCCAGGAAAATAAACCCGATTCTGCCTCTTATACTAAGATTGTGTAGGCTGCTCGCATCCTATCACTCTGTCGACAACTTGTTTTTTCTTGTAATCGCCCCCCCCCCTCTCCAAGAGCTTCAAATTCAGAAAAATAGATCCGACCCTGCCTTTTACACTAGAAATGAGAATGGTGCTGTTGTCCCCCCCCCCATACTGTACTTTTGTGATATCACCGCCCCCCCCCCCAAAGAGAGAAGCTGGATCCGCCCCTGTATATATATAAATATATGCTTAAATTACTTTTTTGTTTTTATTTTCTTGGACCGCTTTTTAGATATATTCTTTTTTCGTTTTTCTTGGGTTTTCGGTTCGGTCAGTGGAATAAAAATCAATTTATTTCGTCATAGATGTTTTATTTTTTTATTACAAATGCTTCGATCTTATTATTGGTCTTCATCAGTGTCCTATCTACAAACAGTTTTCGATGTATTCCTTAATAGCGGGTACTGCTATAACATTTGCTTTTAATTTTCTTAAATTTGGGGCATGAAGCAATAACTCGGCCATAAAGTTCATGTAGTCAATAAGTCCAACGAACATCACATCAGCCCATGTCAACTGAAAAAATATGTTTAAAATTATACCTATGTAATGCTGAACAAGTTGAGTTGTTTTACTGTATCCAATAGTATTTTAATTAAAACTTACACGGCCTCCAACTAAATATCCACCATTTCGTTTTGCCTGGGCACCGAGTCTTTCGACAAAGAAGGGAATAGTGTCATTAAACAAAATTTGCCTACGTTTTTCTTTAACATATTCGTCATTTTCATAATGATAAAGGGTATGATCTAGAAATTGATAAAACCTATGTCAGAGAGATTTTTAATTGCGGAAAAATTTCAGTACGCTGCCTCTTGTATTAATGAAAAATTACGTTGGATGGACTATATTTAGAATAGTAAAATTTTACTTATAACTGAAAATGGAAATCAGAAACTTTAGTCTTATTTATAAAGTTTTATAGTATGTCCATACGTCCGTCTGGTATCTAAAATTGGAAAGCGTTACTCTTCCAAAAACATTGTTAACTTACTTGCTCTTAAATCAGTGATAGCGTCAACAGTAGCATCAATTTCGAGATCTTCCCAATCGTCTTTTCCTGTCAATTTAACTTGTTTAGCCAAATATCTAGCAATAGCCAAACTCTGGTGGGCAATTTTGCCGTTGAACTCTAGTATAGGCAATCGACCATATGGAAAACCTAATCAAATATTAAATTTCAAATTTTATTGAATTTAATTTGACACCAAGAGAAAATATTACCTATTTGTTGCATATACAAGGTGACTCAAATTTAATTGTATATGTACTAGTGGTGCATTCTATTTAATTGGGTAAATATTTATCTCGTATGGAAAAGTTTTGTTAGCCACCCATAATAAAGATACAGTGTGTTTTGCAAAATTTGGCCAAATAATCCTTTACAAATATTTCATAAAGTATTTGTGATATTAAGTTGTTACTTGGTAATAATATTTTAGTGCCTTTATATGAATATTTCACGTTATAACAATTCTTGATTTCCAGGGCCTGGCTAAAAAATGGGCATGTTTTTTATTTACAAAAAGAAAGAAACATCCTGTATAAATTTTTAAAGAATTTAATGGCATGTTTTAAGACTTAAGTAAATGCCTAGAAGAGTGGTGAAATTTATTTAGTTGTCGCACTTATTCCGTCTGAGAAGTAAATAATATTTTTTTAAAATAATTATTTTTTATGATAAAAATATTTTTCCAATATTTTTAATTGTATTTATTTAGCCACTAAATAAAAAGTGGTTAAGCGTTCGGTAACATTTATGTTTTTGTATTATTTTCAACAAAAAAAATAAAAAGAAACATTTTAAACGTGCAGTAAATGTCTACAAATGATCTTTTAATAACTCCTTAAATCGGGACTCAACTATCTGACAATGGCATTTTTTTGATTTTGCTCCATCCAAGGGTGATGTAATTGAACAAATGTTAATTATTTTATACTGTTTATTAAAATAGATAAATTTTAACCATGGGAACGAGACAGTATGTAACTTATTTTACCACTCTAAGATCTTAATCTATTAACCAACTTTTTATTACTTTTAGGTCGTTTATCTGTCTTTCTGAAACTATAAATATTTAAAAATGGGTCGAGTTAACTTTACCCTCTTTAGAATTATAAAAATCATTAAAGATTAATTCCAGAATGGATTTACCCACCATATGGCCTAAATTGCCTAGTAAGTTTTAAATATTGAACAATTTTCCCATTATTAGGAAACAAAAGAATAATCAAATAAACTCACTATAATATAATATATTGTTTGACAACATGAATGGGGTGAGTCAACGATTGGATGAAGTAAGTTTGTGCCTTTTCGGTGAAATTTACAAAGAAACTATATTTATTGTTTGATACAGTTTATTTTTACGCAGATTTTAAAAATATTTAGGACTCTACAGGGTTAGCCAAAAAACTAGGACAGCATAAAGTTGTATTTTTTTAAATAGAACACCCTATATACGAATCGTATTTTCGATTTAGCTTATAATTTTAAATCTTTTTTATTAAGGGTTTACTATAACAAAACTTTATAGTTTCTGAGATAATTAAGTTTAAAGAAAAAAAGTCACATTTTCAAGCATCAATTCAATCCTAAATAACGTTTTCAATTTTGTGACAAATATATTCAAATTTGGAATTTAGCAAGAGCAAGGACAAGTTAACATAATTTTTACCTAATATTTGCAATAAAAGCTACAGGGTGTTGAACACATCGGCTCAAATTTTAACAAGTTTAAATGAATAAATATCTTTTTTTTTAAATGGTACACCCTGTATATTTTCATGTTATTTAATAGAGTAATAAAAACCCTAAAAGTTTTGTTCAATACATCCTATACCTATTTATAATAGTTTTTGAGATATTTCAGTTTATCTTATTTTCCATACTTTTTTACAGAAATAGTCTTCATTATCATAGTAGCCATGTAAAATAATAAAAAGAAACTACAGAAACAAACAGAATGTGGTTAAATATGATGAAATACATTATTCGTTATATTACAACGGCAATAGTTTAATTAAACATAATATGAAAAAATTAACACAACAATAACGACAAGGCAAATACATATTTACTTTTATACTAAATTGAAACAAAAAAATTACCTATTAAATACTGAGATTAAGTATTTCTTTTTAATAAGTGTTCGAATAAACGACCCTCTTGTGCAATGCACAAATTTAGTCTTTTTTGCAGATTTTCTCGGACCCTGGACAAAATTAGTGGCGTTATTGTTCTACAGGTATCCCTAATCCTGTTTCGCATATCTTCCACTGTTGTTGGTGGATTAACATACACCTTATTTTTAATATAACCCCATAGGAAGAAATCTAATGGGGTGATGTCGCAAGACCTTGGTGGCCACTCAATGAAACCCCCACGTCCAATCCATTTTTGCGGATATCGTTGGTCCAAAAACGCACGAACTTCACGATGGTAATGCGGAGGCGCACCATCGTGCTGGAACCACATACTGTCGAGCTCATCCCTATCGAGACCTTGAAGCAGTTGGGGTAGTTCTTCTTGTAGAAAGTTCAGTTAACTATGGCCATTTAGTGGTTCATTAAAAAAGTGGGGTCCAATAATTCGATTATGATGAATACCACACCAAACATTTAATGACCAGTGGTTTTGATGTTGCGCCTCTCTAATCCAAAATGGGTTTTCTGTGGTATAATAATGCATGTTGCGTCTATTTACGGCATCGTTACTTCTAAAAGTAGCTTCATCACTAAACATTACCTTGCATAATAAATTTGGATTTAATTGAATCTCCGCATTTATTGTACGACAAAAGTTTACACGACTTTCAAAATCCTGTCTATGCAATTCTTGGTGTAATTCCATGTGATATGGATGATACCTATATTTCTTGGTAGTACGATTAGCGGTGGATTGTGATGTTTCACATAATGCTGCTAACTGACGGCTACCAATATAAGGATTTTCCTGAACATTTAACAATACTTGTAGTTCTTTTTCTTCATTAGTTACTGGTTTGTTGACCACTTTACGTTTTGGATAATCAACAGTACCAGAAGAATCAAATCTTTGCATTAAGTTTTGAAAAGTATGGGTATTAGGCTGGCGTCGATCAGGATACTTCATTTTGTAAATTCTTTGAGCAAGAAGGCAATTTTTTTGAGCCTCTCCTATTGTATAAATCATATCTATTAACTCATTCTTTGGAAAATTCATTTTACAATATAAGATGAATGCAAAAAAAACCAAACTACACTACATAAAAACCAAAAGAAGCGATTGCGGTTATAAATTTGACACACAGAAAAATGTTCTTTTACATTGTTTTTGCCATGGCTACTATGATAATGAAGACTATTTCTGTAAAAAAGTATGGAAAATAAGAAAAACTGAAATATCTCAAAAACTATTATAAATAGGTATAGGATATATTGAACAAAACTTTTAGGGTTTTTATTACTCTATTAAATAACATGAAAATATACAGAGTGTACCATTTAAAAAAAAAAGATATTTATTCATTTAAACTTGTTCAAATTTGAGCCGATGTGTTCAACACCCTGTAGCTTTTATTGCAAATATTAGGTAAAAATTATGTTAACTTGTCCTTGGCCTTGCTAAATTCCAAATTTGAATATATTTGTCACAAAATTGAAAACGTTATTTAGGATTGAATTGATGCTTGAAAATGTGACTTTTTTTCTTTAAACTTAATTATCTCAGAAACTATAAAGTTTTGTTATAGTAAACCCTTAAATAAAAATATTTAAAATTATAAGCTAAATCGAAAATACGATTCGTATATAGGGTGTTCTATTTAAAAAAAAAACAACTTTATGCTGTCCTAGTTTTTTGGCTCACCCTGTAGAGTCCTAAATATTTTTAAAATCTGCGTAAAAATAAACTGTATCAAACAATAAATATAGTTTCTTTGTAAATTTCACCGAAAAGGCACAAACTTACTTCATCCAATCGTTGACTCACCCTGTTACAAAGAATTCGTATAGCTACTGTTTTTCCTGATTGCAAGAAGAAATGATTTAAATACCAGTAAAATGAATAAAATTGTTTTCAGGTTTTTTCTCCGGTGGTTATAGATTTTTCTTTTAGTTATAGAAAGACGTAGATTAGGTTGATTAACTGTTCTTATATAAAAAATAAGAAGTGTATATCATTTTTACTCGAGATATTTCAGTAGATATTACTGAATATACAAAAAGGGCAACAAGTGCTAAAATTTAAATCCTATAAAAGTAAAAAGTACAACTTTGCCTGCGGCCTGGTTGATTTTTAACTGCTTTAATGATTTTACCACATTTATCGATAATTTGGCATGAATTATCCATCTTATTAAATCTTGAGAATTAATCAATATGGTAACCATAAAACGCAGCCTCCTTGTTCTTTCTTCCTTTATTATAACACTGGTTTGATATATTAATGCTATTTTTTACGAAGGCTTTCTTTAAACAGATCCTAAAATATGAAATTTTCATTGTACTTACTTGCTTTTAAGTCCTTGTTCCAAGTCTCTGGAGGGATGCGAATGTCTTCAAATTCCAGACCTCCATAACTTAAAAGGATTCTGATGGGCTCGCCAAGGCCCAAGATGTCAAAATAGGTAAGTTTGTATTGAGGAGACATTTTTAACAATAAAAGTAAGCAAAATCGAACTGAGTCGAGACTAAAACTACCTGTAACGTAGAATACATAATGCTTAATATTTAAAGAGAGATTATTTGCATTAATTTATAGTAAAAATCTGACAGATATAAAGTTTTTTATCTACAATATTATCTTTAATTAGTATTAGAAAATCTATAGTGTTAAGCAATGACTTGGCATATTAATATTTATATGGTAATTATGAGAACAAAATAAAGTACTGAGAAAAAGACAAAAAATATTTGAATTAGAGAAAATTATTGGAAAGTGCTGTCAGATAAAAAGTGTTTTTATTAATCACGTCCTTTTTAATAAGGATCAAAATGTCAATAAAGTGTTACAGGGATCAAGCAATGAATTAGCACATTCTTATTTATACACTAATTATGAAAACAAAAATTGGCCAACTTTGCTAACCATAATTAATCAATGGGGTAAATTAGATATTGGTAAATAAAATTTATACGCGTGGAAAGAGAATTAAAATTAAATTCACAATCTGACCTTTTTTAAACATTCTTAAGGAACAAGATAACTTTTTAGATGCGCTCAGAGTTTGTATAAATGAATTATTTAAAAACATTTATAACACTCCGATTATAAAATACTCATTGTTTATTATTTGAAGATTTTTGAAAAATCCTATAATGCAAGTTAAGCATCATATAAAATTTTTATTGAATTCTGGTCATTACCCTTGAAATAATTTGAAATATTGTGTTTTTTTACTCTCATACTATTTTGATCAAAAATCTAGCCATATAATTGAGTTTCGGTTATGCTAACTTTACTATTGGGTTATACTATTGACTAAAAGAATTTAAATTGTTGGATTTCCGTTCAAATCGTGGCAATGTTGCATATCCCCGCTTACGGATTAAAGAGGATAAACTCCTCCTTATTACCGCACGGTTGCCGCTTCCTAGCGAAGGATTTGTCTTCAGGGTCTCTGAATAAAAAACATGTGGTATGTTCCTATCATTTAAATAATGAAGATTTTATATATCCAGAAATTAAAAAGTTGTTTGATTCTGAGAGTTCTTCAAATACAACTCTTAAATAAAATTGGACAAAATAAAAATTTAGTTCGTCTTAAATCCTGTCTTGAATTTTAACAAATTAATTTTTGATTCTTAATTTGAGACATGTACATTTTTAGTCTGACATGTTTCGTTCAGCCTACTGAGTTTGGAGAACTTACTTTTACATCCGTAATGTTCGTCCCGCCCCCCAATTTTTGGAAGAATCCGAAAAATATAATTTTAAAGCTATAATTTACGCTCCTAAAAATACCCATTAGGGTGACGGCACCAATTATGGACATGTTAAGGATACCTTTTTCCGTTTTATAAAATAAAATTCGTGTTTTTATGTGTACAGATACCGTATAGTGGTAAATGAATTTAGAGATAATATGAGAAGACGAATCTTTAAGTTGAACTTTAAATAGTTGGATATAAATATGTTATTTGACTTAAAAATGTAGAAAGTTCAAAATCACCATTAATGGACACCTAAACCCCAGTAATGATCAACCAGTTATCGACAAGTTCAATGAAAGAAACCCAGTCATTGGCAGTAACCTGGCTTTTTCTAAAAAGCATTCAATTACAAATTTAGGTAGGTACGTAAATGATAGGTATATTTAAAAAGAATAGGCACTTATTAATCATAAATTAGCTTTTATTTGAACTCACATTATTTGCGATAATCATCCCCAATTAAAATATTTCTGAAAAAAAAAACACTTATTCTCATATAAACTATGGCATCGAAGTAATAGTCTCATAAATTTATCATTTACAGTCTCAGTATCATTAAAATATTTATCCATTTAATATAAAAAAACATTATAAAACTAAAAACAAAATGAGCAAAGTAACAAAAACTAAGTAAATTCTTATAAAATTAAATTGTTTTTTCTTACAAACGAAATATTATGTATTAATGAGATCTTCAGAGATCTGTGAATTAAAAATACTAAAAATCACAAAAGAAAGTGTGCCTACGTAATTAAATACTGTATAAATCAGGTAAGTATTTCTCCATTTCCTTAACTTTATAGAAACCTCTTTTATTCAGAAGCAAAGGTTCACTTATAACTTCTATTAGATCGTGTTTTTATACCATATTTTATCAGGTTTGTCAGGCCATCTAAAAGAATTGCCTGTTGATAGTACCATAGTGCTAATTTCATACTGGTCTTTATCAACGGCTTCTGTTCTGCCCGGGAAAAACTCGTCTTCATATTTTACTATGACAAACTGTTCGGGTCGAACAATGGCTTTATATTTTGAAGGTAACGTTTTGATTTTTAGCATGTTTAGCGATTCATTTTCAGAATTTTCTTCACTCTTGTTTTCGCGACGTTTTTTGATCTCCCTTTTTTCATGCGCGAGTCCAGCTCTTTTCCGCTGTTTACACTTATCTACTTTTGCCCTTTCTCCGTTATCTTCGGTAATACCATCCTCTTTTTCATTATAACTATTGTTTTCACTCTCAGCATATGTTATTTCTAAATCTGTATTTTCGGAAGTTGTGTCATCCTGGTCTATTGCTTTTTTTTTAGATTTAGAACATCATTTGTCCATCATTGGTAATTTGGTCTGTACTCGATCCAATAATAAACATTGCAAAAAACAGAGATTTTAGGTTATGTTTCTATTTAATATTATGACAAAATATATTCTTAGTTCCTAATATTCAATATAAAATAATATCAAACTTAATTATCAAATAACATAATGAAGTAATTCACGAAAATATATACTTACTCTCTTAACGATTTTCATAATAAAACCGGATTTTTCGGACGTAGCTCATACTTCACTTATATTTAGGCTGCCATCTTGAAGAAAGTGGCCGATCTTGACATTTTAATTTGTTAGTGAGACAACTGACCCCCTACTACTTATAATCCAGTGTTACCATCCCCAAAATTCTTTTGCGTTTGGTTATTATTTCGGTTTATTTAGAAAACATGTCCATCATTGGTTCCTGTTCATAATTGGTGCTATCACCCTATCAATTTTAAAGAAAATTAGAAAAATATAAAATTTTCAGTCTTTCATATTGAATTAAAAGAAAATCTTAATCTGCACACTGAAAAACCACCCAGTTCCAATTTTGTACAAAATCGAGGGATGTTATATTTTTTGTCCGCCATATCAAATTTTTCAAAAATAATTTTATATTTGTACCAGTTTTGGACAAAATTAAGAAATATAAAATATTTAGCCTGCCATTTTGAATTAAAAAAAATTAATTCGATATGTGCGAGCCCGAAAATTCGCCTATATCAGTCCTGAAGAAAATTAAATTTTTTGTGCGCCATCTTGGATTTAACTGAACCAATTTTGACCATGATGATATTTTACATTTCCAGAAACTCAAGTATATCACCTGTTAAATCTAAATGGATAATATATAATACTGTTTCATATTCATAAAAACAATATAAATATAAAATTCGTGGCAATATTTGCTTTGTAAATTTAAATGAATTATAAATGGAGGGATTAAAGACTTATACCCGTATTTTAGATTTAGTATCCAACACGGCAACACTGCATCGTCTCAGGTCTTGCTTTTTTACTACTATTTACTATAACAAAATTTATTGAATGAATTGGATTTAATACTTGGAAATTTCTCATCTTGCGCTCTCGCCAAAAATAGCAAAAATAGTTGCTAAGGCGTCCGTAAGCGGTGAAAGTCTTGTGTTTATTAAGTCAATGATTATACCAACAACATCGTAGAAAAAAATCCATAAGAATTTTGCGAGTTTCCTTCGTATTCAATATTCTTTAACGGCATAATGTTGCTGTCTCATTTGCATAAAAATTCTTTATTTCCGTAAATTGTATATTTGAACACACTACTCATACTATACATATTATTTTATTCCAAGTTATCATTAAACTTTTAAAAGGATATTTGCATTGTGAAATCCATTTAGTTACACAGCTATTATTTCCAATTTTGCCTAGGGCATGTTATTAATACAAAAACAGCCGACTCACGTTACTTACGTACTATTTGTGTAATATATCATATACTTGCATTATTTATTGGGTTTTTTAGTAGTAAAGATGTTCAATAATATTTTTAAAATAGCTCGTTCATTGTTGAAATAGCGGCGAACAATTTTAAGCACTCTCAGCTTCAAGTGATATTTAAATTTCCAATACAGTAAATATGTTTGTTACACTCGAAAAATACCACTTAAGTATTATGAGTAATATAAAGTGGAATATTAACAAAAAATACGCCTGGAGTTATTAAAATGAATTAAAATATTTTTTAAATATTCAGCGGTCCAAAATAAGAATCAATTTGAAGTTCTGAGTGGAATAATCCAAGGTTCAGTTCTTTGTCTGAACTATATGCTTTCAATATGTCAAATATATATATATATATATATATATATATATATATATATATATATATATATATATATATATATATATATATATATATATATATATATATATTAGGGGTGTGCGATGGTTGGAAAATTCGAGTTCGAGTCGAATTTATTTCTATATGACTGTTTCTTCTTTTAACTTTACTGTATCTATCTGTGTGTTTTTTATTCGTGTGAACTTTGAATTTGAATTTGTTACTTACGGATACCTTCACTCTTACTTTACATATTTTATTTTCTTTTTCTTTGTGCTGATCACGTAATCAATTTCATTTTTCGCATTACCATCCGGGCTGATCCAGGTCCATTTTCTTTAAGATTTTTTATAATAGGGGATAATAAAACTATTATACGACTTTCTATAACTAAAAAATTCGATAGTAACTGTAAAAAAACCTATTATCTCTTTTAGTCATTTTGGAGGATTTAACTCGTTCTTTCTTGTTGAACTGGTAAAACAAATATTATACGAATTCTTTGTACACATAGTCAAACAAATATAGTGCATCAAAGCGATTTTATTTGAATATTTTTTGTTTTCTTATAATGAGAAAATTGTTCAATTAAAAACGTTCTATCGGTGATCACCGATACCACATGTAAATATATCCTTGATTGTTTGGGTTTAGATTTTTTTAGGAATCATATAAACGACCTAAAAGTACCAAAACAGTGTAAGTATGATAAATGATTTATTTTTTCCTTTGAGTGAAAAGGTTTTTGAGTGGCGATATAAGATATACACTTTCCTAGTCCCATGGTTGATATCCATATACAGAGTGATTATTTATTCCTCCATTTAGTGGATTATACTTTACGTCAAGCAATATTTAATAAAATTAATAATAATTAATTTTTTTCCCGTTGCAAAATAAGTACATATTTATATGGACAACAGTAAGTATACAAGTTAATAAATAAAACGCCCTTGTGTGAAATTGTTCGGATGAATTACGGAGTTTATTTGAGATTGTTCAATGTATTTTCAATAAAGAAGAAGAAATTTAATTAACACAACAAACTTAAAATTTTTGAAAAACAAAAATGTTTCTTCTTGTTTGTGCTTGTACTCGAGGTCGAATAACTCGAAAATTGTTGATTTTTCCGTTTCATTCAACCAGTAAGGTAGAATTTAAATGGAGTTAGGCAAACTTGTTGCACTGTAGAACGCTACACGATAAAAAATCAGAAACGTAAAGAACGAAAATATTCACGGCTTTGATCAAGTTGAAAATCATGATTCTTGGGTTTGGACCATGTTAAATTGGAATTATTATCCGACGTTTCGCCTGCGATTGCACGAGGCATCTTCAGAGATCTTTACTTTACTAGAATAGAACACTGAATGTCTACCGAGGAGCAATAGCCCGGTATTTATACCCGATTGGTGCTCAGCGAACCATGATCTAACGTTACAATCGATTTCCACGTGTGATGTAGACTGTAACCTGTATTATTTGGGTATTTATGAATCTCGATTGATTATCTAATTTTACCTTTAAAGAAACCAGGTACTGATGCTAGCACAGAAGGGGTTTATAATACCTTGCTCTTGTGGTAAAGTGTATGATGGTGAAACAGGACAATCTCTATCCACTGGGCTTAAGTAAATTGTATCTCTTCAGTCACACTTTTAATGTAAAAGAAACTAATACGATATCTTGGAAAACCAAAACTCATTTTACTTGATTGCCGGTTACTTTATTCTGCAATTAACGTACGGATTGGTATGTTATACTCGTTTAAAATACGCAATTAGAAAAGGATAGCTTATGATCAACGTATGTATCAAGAAATAAAAGAACTCGCAGCGCTTATTAACACTTTTCCAAATATGAATAAAAGTATTATCATGTTATGCACCAACCACACAACGGACCCTAGTTCTGATGATATGCTAATTCTACGGGGGAATTTGTTATTAAAAGATCAGCGTAATCCCATTCTTATAATAAATAAATAATATATAAAAAACATTCGTTGACGGTTTTTCTAAGGCTTACCAAACTTATACTTTTCACTTAAGTATAATAAAAGATAAACAAACTTTGTTGATAGTTTTTCTCAGACTTATAATACTTATTCCTTTATAAGTGTAAAATGCTTCTTAGTCTATCTGAAGAGTTCTACAAGAACGAAACACTGAACACTGCCCTAGTTAACACTAAAACGCATTGGGTGCGAACACTCGTGGCCTCCGGCCAATACGCAGAACTAAGTGCTGATGACACGGTTGTGTCGCGCACGGCATGGAACACATTTTAACCCGAACCTGCTTAAGAGTGAAAGTTGCTATTTTAACCTAAAAGTGTTAGGGTCTGGGTTTATCCCTTCCGCGACATACAGGTCGTGCTTCTTAGACTATCTAAAGAGTTTTACTTGTAGAAGCCTATTACACTTACATTACATAAAGAAGATGTCAAGTAGAGTCGAGTCATCAGCAAGGAACCACTGTGTGCAGCTGCAGAAATCTAGACTTGTAATCAGCTAGACTCAAGACTTAAAAATCGTTTACGATTTTCAAAATGACTGCTGGTCATGTGGTAATCTCCACATCTGATGAGTCCAATCGAGGACGAAACCAGCCCAGGGGATAGTGAGCTCAGCTCAATCCTCGCATGTCCACACCAACCGGTACCAGGCGTGCCATAAGACGACTAGCATGACGGTGTGTCGCAGAAATGATAAATCTAGACCCTAACACTTTTAGATTTCACAACTTGCAGGCTTAACCAAGTTTGAATTCAAACATGTTTCCGGCCGTGCGCGACGCAACGCGTCCTAGGGCCGGGCGACATCTCTAATTGTATTGATATTACGTATCGATACGTATCGAATAAGAAAAAATTGATACGTCGATATATTGATAAAAAAGTATCGATATTTTAAATATCGATACATTCAGATTAAACATCGATACATTTGTACCTCCAGAATTTACCGGTGAACAACATAGGTTCATGTGTCTTCGGTCTATAACTTAATAACTTATGTTCTAACAATATTTTCATGATTAAAATATTAAACAACCACAAACCAAAGTAACTAAAAGCCCACAAATGTAGATAAGTAATGCTCTGCAAATCCAGACTTTTTCAAATCACTGAATTTTGAAAAAGTTAACTGGCTGATACTGCAAATTTGTGCGGCCGGCCCTTCCTGTTTAAAAATTTCCGAGTATATATATATCTGTCTTCTTGGTTGTTACACAATTAAAACGTGATAAACTATCTGTATTTTTGCGCCGCCGTAGTGAAATTCACTACAATAAATATTTGGATGCATTCGATGTTCGAAAACGCAGTTGCGGACCGTTTGATCAACATAATTAACAGTCGTAGTGAAGTTGAACCTGATTACAAGGGAACGATACAATATTTGTTTAAGTGTATCGATATCTATGTATTTGCAATGTGAGTCAATATTGATACAAAATATCGAATATCGATGCCGTTTGTATCGATACATTGAAGTATCGATATCTATTGCCCGGGTCTACCGCGTCGTCAGCACGTAGTCCTGCCAAAGAAAAAGTATATTTCGTCAATGGTCCCTGTGTATTGGGAACACGCACTTATAAAGTATATGTACTGATCGTCAAATAAACAGAAAATGTCCGGACCATGCTATGCGCCATTTTGGGTAAGGTGAAGTTATAATTACAGTGAATACGCTGTCACCACTGAAAAATTATAACGACTAAACGTAATCGTTTACCTCCCACTGACACGATTTGCAGCAATTTGCATACCTTTCCGAAATTTCATCGACATAAGTAGTTGAACGAAACGAATGGTAAAAAGAAATAAAATGACAGAATTATGTTATAACCCCAACGAACTTATCCAATTCGTATCAATTGATTGTTATGTTGGATGTCTGCCATACTATTGGTCGGTCGTAAAAATAAATTAAAAATTTTTATTATATTTTTGGTTGTTAAAAATAACTAATCTTTAAAAAAAGTAATATGTTGACGAACCGTTTCTTCAAAACGTTTTATTTTTTGAAAAAACAGGTGAAATATTAATTAGGTAGTACACCGTTATTTTCAGTATTTTCTAATTAAAATTTCCTTAGAAAGTTGAATGTTTCGAAAATTTCAATTAAATTTGAGATTATAGACATACAAAATTATTACACTAAATTCTGTTCATATCTCAATAGTATGAGCGTGCTGTTTAAAAATTGTTTTCCTACGGCAAGTTCTAATTATGGATTTAACATAAACCCTTGTGTCCCTATATCCCCAAACGGTCGAGTATCTTACTTTGAAACAGTTAAGTGTAACATAATTGTTTTCATCAACACAACTTAAAAAAAATTTGAGAAGTAACAATTTGTAAGATATTTAAAACTTTTATTTAAATAAGTAACATTCAATTTTATATTCAAATAATGTTAAATGCAACATTTTACTTCCTTAGACTGTGTTAAACACTATACTACACCACAATTAAATAAATATTATTGATTATAATTTATTAGGACATATAAATTTGAACCCTACAAGCCAACAAACGAGGTCCTTCAGAATAAAAAGCTTATTTATAGTACGTTTGGTCTTCAAGCCCCTACAAATCTTCACAAAATAATAAAAAAAGTATATTAAAGGTTCAATAGTATCATTAATGGGGGTCTTCGGGCTGGCCTATGGTTCCGGCCCCTGGTCGTACACAGTTCCTCTATCACCGGTCAAGTTTCGGGTTTTCTTTCGAACTTACTTGTCAGGACAGGAAGTCTTGCAATAATCGGCTGGATGTTTAGTGAATTCATACAATAATTGATTAGTGGATAGCTAGGACGATGGATTTTAGTAATACTACATAGAGCAGTGGTTTCTACCGTTTCAAGTTTTATGAGTGCTGGCTTCCTGCAATTACTGTATATAGGAGGTATGTATTCCTATTAAAGTCAGTATATTGCTTTGTATATTAGACTCCTAAGGTATTTGGCCCTTTGTATACATTTTTTGTTTAACAGTTCCAAAGTGCCAATTTAAGATAATTTTGTGGTCTATATTTACACCTAAATATTTGACTGATGGCTTGGTGCATATTACTTGGTTATTAAGTTATTTAAAATAAATTTAATCCAAGGAAAAACAAAGATTATTTCACAATAATAACAACAATGACACTATTTTTTGACTTTTGACGGTTAATTTGACGTGCCAAAACGTCACTTTTACCCAAAATGGCGCAGAGCATACTCCGGACATTTTTCGTTTGACAGCTCCATTACCACCTGTCATCCATTTATTTTCACAAATCCGTGATTGGGAAAGACGAATGCGTTTTGGTATTAACCAGGGCAATGTTCAGTGTTTCGTTCTTGTAGAACTCTCCAGATAGGCCAAGAAGCCTAATACACTATACACAAACACACATAAAGGTGTGAAGTAGAGTTGAGTCATCAGCAAGCAAGCACTGTGTGCAGCTGTTCAAGACACAAAAATATTTACAACTAATTCTTTTGATTTAAATCGTTTTTATAGTGGCAATTAAATTCTAATTAAATGCAATACACTTTGTTAAATTTCTTTATTAAAATCGGAAACAGTGGACAGTACCGCTATAAAAAGTTTTATACTTTGCTGATATACTGATATTTCAAACTACACAATAATACATCTATTTTAAAATTACCACACGAATATTCACATAAAAATAATTTAAAAACAGATTAATATAAATATTTTACTGATGGGTGTGGCGTTTCGCCATGTATTCCTTAATAGCGGGTACTGCTACAACATTTTCTTTTAATTTTCTTAAATTTGGGGCACGAAGCAATAAATCGTCCTTAGACATAAAGTTCATGTAGTCAATAAGTCCAACGAACATCACATCAGCCCATGTCAACTGAAAAAATATGTTTAAAGTTATACCTATGTTATGCTGAACAAGTTGAGTTGTTTTATTATATCAGAGAGTATTTTAATTAAAACTTACACGGCCTCCAACTAAATATCCACCATTTCGTTTGGCCTGGGCATCGAGTCTTTCCACAAAGAAGGGAATAGTGTCATTAAACAAAATTTGCCTACGTTTTTCTTTTACATATTCGTCATTTTCATAGTGATAAAGGGTATGATCTACAAATTGATAAAAACTAGGTTAGGGAGATTTTTAATTGAGGAAAAATTCTGCCTCATAGTAACTCTCTCGTATTCATGAAAAATTACGTTGGATGGACTATACTTAGAACAATAAAATTTTACTTATAGCTGAAAATGGAAATCAGAAAACTTTAACCTTATTTATAAAGTTTTATATTGTGTCTATACGTCCATCAGGCATCTAAAATTAGAAACCGTTATTCTTCCAAAAACAATATTAACTTACTTGCTCTTAAATCAGTGATAGCGTCAACAGTAGCATCAATTTCGAGATCTTCCCAATCGTCTTTTCCTGTCAATTTAACTTGTTTAGCCAAATATCTAGCAATAGCCAAACTCTGGTGGGCAATTTTGCCATTAAACTCTAGTATAGGCAACCGACCATATGGAAAATCTAATCAAACATTAAATTTTATTAAATTTAATTCGACACCAAAAGAAATTGTATATATACTAGTGATGCATTTTACTTAATTGGGTAAATATTTATCTTGTATGGAAAAATTCTGTTAGCCACCCATAATAAAGATACGGTGTGTTTTGAAAAATTTGGTCAAATAATCATTTATACAGATATTTCATAAAGTATTTGTGATTTTAGGTTGTTACTTGGCAATGATACTTTAGTGCCCATATATAACAATTTCTTATTTGCAGGGCCTGATTAAAAAATGGGCATATTTATTATTTAAAAAGAAAGAAACATCCTGCCTAAATGTTTAAAAAAATTAATGGCAAGTTTTAAGACTTAAGTAAATGCCTAAAAAATTGGTGAAATTTATTTAGTTGTCGCACTTATTCCTTCTGAGAAGTAAATAATATTTTTTTTTGAATAATTATTTCTTTTGATACAAAAATGTTTCCAATAATTTTAATTATATTTAGTCCCTAAATAAAAAGAAGTAAAGCGTTCGGTAACATTTATTTTAATGTATTATTTTCAGCAAAAAAGGTACAAAGAAAGTAAAATTGATGGGGCATTTTAAACCTGCAGTAAATGTCTACAAATGATCTGTTAATAACGCCATAAATCCTAACTTAACTATCTAACAACAACATATATTTGATTTTGTGCCATCCAAGGGTAAGTTACTATTTTGTTTTAAATTCCAGGCCCCCATAACTGAAATTCTGTTATTAAAAAAGCATTATTTTATTGATTTAATTTTATTTACAAATTTATTTTTTATGAAGAATAAATTGATTTTTTTTATAATTAATAGCTTTGTAAATAAAATTTTTATCAGAAGAAATAATTTTTCACAAAAAAAAATATTACCCACTTTTCAGAAAGAATAGGTGCAATAAAAGTTTATTTAAGTCTAATGTGTCACTAAATTCTTTAAAAAGTTATACGGCGTATTTGGTTTTTTTAAAAAATAATAGAGGTGTCCATTTTCTAGTTTGATCTAGCAAGTAAGGAATTATTATATGAAATATTCATATATGGGCAATAAAATATCACGACCATCTGTTGACCCAATATCACAAATACCTTAGAAAACATTTGTAATATTTGACCAAATTTTGTAAAACACACTATATCTTCAATATGAGTGGCTAACAGAACTTCCCCATAGCAGATACATATTTATCCAATGTACAATTAAATTTTAGTCATCATATATTTGCCACAATCACCCAATTTATATCATACGTTTTGTACTATTTCACTGCAATATAATAACCTCTAAAGTTATACAGATTTATCCAAATATTTACTATAGAAAAGTAACCTTAAGTCTTACAGCAAATAAGCCCTATAAAAACTTTTTGTAGGACTTGACAAGGGACTTCCTGATCAAATGGTCTGAGAAAATTTTATTTCCTTATAAAAATTATATGAAATCTTGTGTTCTCAATAAGTGTTATTTTAGAGATTACTGAATATACAGAAATATTAGAAAGTGCTAAAATTTAGAGCCTAAAGCAGTAAAAAGTGCAGCTTCTTGCTGTCCGGTTGATTTTAATATATTTTAATGGTTTTACCACATCGATCGATTGTTTTTCTTAAATCTTGGAAATTAATCAATGTGGTAAAGGGAAATTTCTTGTTCTTTCTTTCTATATTAACACTTGGGTATTATCTGCTTATACTGTTTGTTACGAAGACTCATTATTTTCTTTGTTAAAAAATATCTTAAAATATCAAATTTCTATAAACGCTATACTTACTTGCTTTTAAGTCCTTGTTCCAAGTCTCTGGAGGAATGCGGATGTCTTCAAATTCCAGGCCTCCATAACTTAAAAGTATCCTGATGGACTCGCCAAGGCCCATGATGTCAAAATAGGTAAGCTTGTATTGAGGAGACATTTTTAACAATAATAGTAAAAAACGAACTGATTAGGAGAAGACTAAAACTACCTAAATCGTAGAGAAGAAAATACTTAATACCTAAAAAGAGATTATTTGCAGTAATTTATAGAGGAAATCTGACAGATAAAAATTGTTATCAACCGTATTCTCTTTAAGCAGTATCAGAAAATCAATTCAAGTATTACGGGGATAAAGCAATGAATTGGCATATTAATATTTATACGGTAATTGTGAAAATAAAGTAAAGTATGAAGAAACATAATCAAAGTTGAATTTATAGAGAATAGCAGGCCTATTCTTTGATATTGTAAGAAAGATATACAGGGTGATTCAAAAATCGATCACGAAACTTAAGGGGGTGATTCTACTTGACAAAATAAGGGTAGAGCTTCATATAATTTTTTTTCAAAATGTCATTCGTTTTCGAGTTACAAGCCGTCCAAGTTCAAGTTTTTATTTTTTGTTTTTTGAATTACTCGCTTATAGGAAAACCGATTTGACTAATATTTGAAAGATAGGCTAAGTCTTCTGCGCTTCATCATTTTAGTAACAATTCACATTGATTGTTTGCCGCTAGAGGGCACTTTACCTACATTGAAAATTGTTTTTTTGTCATAATTTTTTAGTGTTGACAGCTACAGTAGTTTTTGGCATAATTTCTGAAAGACTGATGCCAGGCCTTTAAAAAAGGTGCTCTTTATTTACATCGCTAAACCCAACGGTTTAGACGTAAATCACCCTTAAAGATTAAGTGGTAAATTTACTTTTCTCATTTCATTACCACCAGCTACCAGGTAAATAGCTATCAAAGTATACTAGAGCTGTCAGTTTAACATCAAATAAATTCGCTTTTTAAACTATTTAATTTATAATCTTAAAATAACTAATAATGGCTAATCACCAATATTCAAATATCGAATATTGTGATATCCATTTTTGTTATGGAAAAGCAAATGGTAATGCAGAGTTGGCAAGAAGATATTATATGGAGAGTTATCCGAAAAGAAACATCTCTCATGCTCAAACATTTTCCAGTGTGCACAGGAGGCTTGCGGAATGTGGTTCCTTTAAAAGTTATAATGGAAATAGGGGAAGACCTAGAACTGCTAGAAACGTGCAACAAGAAGAAAGAGTGCTTGAAATTATTGAAGATAATCCAGGTATTAGTACTAGAAAAATTGGGAATGAAGTGCGGCTCTGTCAGGCTAGTTCATGGAGGATACTAAGAGAAGAACAACTCTACCCGTTTCATTCAAAAAAGGTGCAGGCTCTTTATGACGATGATCGGCCGAGACGGTTGGAAATGTGCAATCAGATCCTAGCTAAGTATGAACACGATAATCAATTAATTGGCGTCATATTATTCACTGACGAAGCTGGTTTCACTCGTGATGGCATAACAAATCTACACAACATCCACACATATGCTTACGAGAACCCAAACAATGTGGTAGAAACGAAACATCAGCGTAGATTTTCACTAAATGTGTGGGCAGGGATAATAGGAGATTACCTTATTGGTCCTCATTTCTTTGATGGCCCATTAACTGGTGACGTATACTTAGATTTTATCCAAAATCGTCTCCCATTGTATCTGGAAGATGTGCCATTGGAAGTAAGGGCCAACATGTGGATCCTCCAAGACGGAGCTCCGCCCCACTTTAGTATATGTGTCCGACAGTATTTGAATGCAACGTATCCTGAGCGATGGATAGGACGAAGTGGACCATTGGCATGGGCAGCGAGGTCACCAGACCTTAATCCTATGGATTTTTTCTTTTGGGGTCATTTGAAACAATTGGTGTACGATATTCCAGTAATCAACGTCGAGGATCTTCGCTTCAGGATAATCGAAAAGTGCCAAATTATTAAAGAAACACCAGAAATTTTTCATCGAGTTAGGCGACATTTTTTGAAGAGTGTTAGGAAATGTATTGAAGAAAATGGGGGACATTTTGAGAATCTTTTTTAGTTTGTTTAGTACTGTTTCATTAATTTTTATCAATTAAATGTATATCGCAATAATCCATAATATGAATATTTACTGATTAGCCATTATTAGTTATTTTAAGATTATAAATTAAATAGTTTAAAAAGCGAATTTATTTGATGTTAAACTGACAGCTCTAGTATACTTTGATAGCTATTTACCTGGTAGCTGGTGGTAATGAAATGAGAAAAGTAAATTTACCACTTAATTTTTAAGGGTGATTTACGTCTAAACCGTTGGGTTTAGCGATGTAAATAAAAAGCACCTTTTTTAAAGGCCTGGCATCAGTCTTTCAGAAATTATGCCAAAAACTACTGTAGCTGTCAACACTAAAAAATTATGACAAAAAACAATTTTCAATGTAGGTAAAGTGCCCTCTAGCGGCAAACAATCAATGTGAATTGTTACTAAAATGATGAAGCGCAGAAGACTTAGCCTATCTTTCAAATATTAGTCAAATCGGTTTTCCTGTAAGCGAGTAATTCAAAAAACAAAAAATAAAAACTTGAACTTGGACGGCTTGTAACTCGAAAACGAATGACATTTTGAAAAAAAATTATATGAAGCTCTACCCTTATTTTGTCAAGTAGAATCACCCCCTTAAGTTTCGTGATCGATTTTTGAATCACCCTGTATAAATTTTTAGATGTGCTCTGAGATTTTTTAACAATTCTTTTTTTGAAATAATATACATGTAATATTTTGATTATTGGAAACATAATATATCATCTTAAACATTTTTAAGCCGTAGGGTAGTTTTGTATCATATCAGTATCAGAATTTTTAATTCTGACCATTGGGTTTTAACTTATTTAAAAAAATGTGTTCTTCAGTTTTATTTTCTAGCAAATATAATTCTAAAAACCTGTCGTAGCACCCCGTAGCACCCCATATGAATTTTAGGAGGTTCTTTTATATCTAGACGATCTGTGAGTGGTCAGAAATATCCTTTTACAACAAATAAATTTTGTATAATAAAGTTACTATCTGGATCTCATTTTTGTTTTGTGGGACTTTTATGGCCTAAAACACTATAGCTGTATTCTTTAGAGTAATTATCAATTGATCAAAGTGAAAAAACTGCAACTGATAACTTCATGTTCTTTTGAATATGCTTTTACTGGTAATTGGGTCGAAGTGATCATGATTACTTCAAGTGAAAGTGATAATAGGTATATTCTTTTGAGTAATTATCACTTTCAGTTCTGTCTCTTGAAGTAATCATGATCACTTCGACCCAATGACAAGAAAATGAATATTCAAAAGAACATGAAGTTATCAGATTCACCTTGTTCACTTTGATCAGTGATAATTTACTCAAAATAATACAGATGACTGAAAGGAATAGTCCTTATTTTAAGGCTATTCTTTTGAGTCATTATCAGTTTCACTTCTATCACTTCAACCCAATGACAAGTAAATGCATATTCAAAATAACATGAAGTTATCATTTTCACTTTGATCAGCGATAATTTACTCAAAAGAATACAGCCATTGTATTGTATTCGATAGGGTCGCTCCGCCCTAAAGTTTATAATATATATATATATATATATATATATATATATATATATATATATATATATATATATATATATATATATATATATATATAAGGAAGCAAATTGCATAAGATTTGTAGCCTAAATAAATATTTCTTCAAGACATTATAGTCAGTTTTGGGTTAATTATTTGAGTTTGCAAAGAATATGACACTAGTGATGTTGTGAGAAACGGGAACTTTCGACACGAGATGAGAAACTAAGTCCAAAAATGAGACGAAACATAAAACTGACGTCACCAGTATTTATTTCAGGTTCTCGCAAGGAATCACGGTTAAAAGTAAATAATTTAATTTGTCTTTTAAGGATTCTACAAAATTAAACCAAAACAATACAAGGTTACACGTAAGAACTTACAGATTAGTTTGTAACATATCATGAAAATGTATTTTTCATTTCGAATGTACTATAGGTTTTTTTTAGGGTTTCGTGGTAGTTTTATTATGTCTGACAGTTCATCCATCCGTCTCTCTTTACGTGCCGCTCCTAACGGAGATGAGATATCATCATTGCTAGCGTAAGTTTATTATTTGTTCATGTTAAGAGATCAATTGAATTACATCCAAACCATTCACCTAGATTACACAGCCATATTTTTCTTCTACCTATTACACACTTCTTTTGCCTCTGATTTTGCTTTATATGCTGTTTCTAAATAATATGGCCTAGAATACTCTAGTTTCTTCCTTTTTTGATGTTTATAAGTTTACATTCTTTGTCTGATGGATGGAGTACGGTTCCGTTGGTTACCCGTTGATTCCATGCTATTTTGAGGATCCGTAAGTAACATTTTTTGAGGTTTATTTTGAAACCGTAATTGTTACACTGGATATTGAGATTTTGTACCAGATGTTGTAGTTTGTCTATATTTCCTCCTAATAGGGCGGTGTCGTCGGCATATTTTATATTATTGACGTACACTATTTATTATTATACCTTCCTATGCTTTTGACAATATATTGTATAAATTAAATAAGAGAGGTAACAGAATGTATCCCTGACGTAGCCTTCGTCGTATTTCTATTATATCTGTACGCTAACACAGCACGACGTAAAATTTTTTAGTCAGTTTTTACAATGAAAATCTCAAAAAATTTCTTTTAATACAAGAACATCAAATACTAAAGAGAATTATGAGAGATGGATTTAAAATTTTTGTTTCATTTACGAAAATTAAGATTTCTATGCCTAAGGGCACACAAATGGGAGGTATCTCTTGAACTGACAAAATTGTGGTTGCTATAAATATGTTCCTGGAAATTCTTTGCTTCAAAAATATCAAGTATTCAAGCTGAATAAAAAGAAAACTTTTTTAATAATAATATTTGATACTTTATTATGTTTATTGGTACGCTTTCAAAACTTTAAAAATAATTTTATTCGAAGATGAATCGTTGAAAATTTTATCTAGAAATCTACTTAAAATAAAGAGGATTGTTCAAATTTTGCATAGGGCATCTTATTAATATAAAAAAATAATACTCGAAACATAATAACCGATTCATATTATTACTTTAGATACGATTTTTCAATTTATCACTTACATTTAATCTTTTGTATTTATTAGTAAAGATGTTAAAGTTCAATATAACCTTTTATTTTGTTCAGCTCCTTAATTTATTTCATTTAGAATACCACTTATGTTATACTTTAAGAGTTTTAAGAAGAGAAAAATAGGCGAAACAAATATTTTTCAACGGAAAAAGCTTTATTTTAGAAATACAAGAATCAATTGATAATATTCGAAATATGTATAAAAAGATTGATTTTAAGCCTAAGACCGACTCGAAACCTTTTTGGAATTATTTTTAGAGTAAATTTTTCCTTCTCCATATTAATAAGTTGGAATCTTGCAACGGGAAACAGCTTAAAACGTGCAGATTTTCTATAATCGACAATATATCATTGTGCTATTGATTGATACGGCATTGTGGAAAAACGAAGATCCAAAGGGGCTTATATAAGCGAGAAAAATAAAATTATGTATTTCTATTTTCCATATGCAGCTATGGCAAAATTTGTGTCAGGCGCTAAATGGCTGGCATTCCACTAAATAAATCGGATAAAGAACACATTTGATACCGTGTAACGGTGTTCGATTTTGTTTTATTTGCCCTTAACTGTTCTAAAAAATACATATTTTATTTTAAATTTAATTTTAGTTATTTGTTGTGTATTTACCGAGGTATCTACGTAATATTTATTTTTCTACGTCGATGTGTGTGTTTGTATTGTTACTAAAAGTCGTTTTATTTGCCGCTATGACTATAAAAAAAGTTTGTTTTAAAAAAACTCTTCTAGTGCGCTGTCCTTAAGGAAAAAACTTAGATTAAAAGAATCAATTACTTGATTTAAAAATTAGAAATGGAGTAAAGTCTTTTCTGTATCAAATTTAATAAAAATGTGTTATGGAGGTGACGAAACTTGGTTCAAAAGTGGATCATATTATCTTGTTCGCGATTCTTTATCTAAGGTTCGCATGAATATGGTCTTTAGCTTTTCTAAAACAGCGACTATTCGACAACCAAGGATCGTAAATAGCTCTATAAAAGCTTAAAATCTTGGTTTTGAAACGTAGAATCATGTTGGCTCATCTTTGTCATTTCGTATACCTATCACTAAAAAAAAGAATTTTAGGTGTACTGTAACTGTGTTAATAATGACTAGAAAAATATTTAGCAAAGTTCATTCAAAAGTCACAACAATTTCCTTTAATTTAAACGTTTGCAGGACTCTATTGGACTTCTAGAAGCTGCATTATGGCAAAATTCTATTTTGCAATGTTTTTACACTAGTTTGTGCATAATTTCTTTTCTAATTAATATTTTTTACAAATTAAAAATTCAGAACGTTTCTAATAAAGAATCAATCGATTTGAATGAGCAGAGCATCCATAATTAGCCAAGGTAATTGTTTATAGACAGACATTTAAACAATTAAATTGTTATAACAAAAAAGCCGACAAGTTTTGGAACTCGTAACCTCGAAAAATCGCTTCTCCGGACCAAAAAAACATAAAAATACATGAAATTATTGAGGAGGCCTAAAAGTGAATATAAAACCGCTCCCCCTCCCCTCCCCCTAGCGTTCAAACAAATATGATCTTTTATATGGCATGCCTTATAAATAGAGTATAACCTAATAGACATATATGCTAAATAAATAAATGTAAGGCCACGTATTATTAGAATTAATCATGGCAATGGGCATACTACTAAAATATTACAAATAATTTTATGCGAAATTGGATCATTTAAATTTTTTAGTCGATATCTTAAAATCCACTTAAGATAATGAGGTATTATTTTAAATTTTGCATAGGGCATCCTATTGATATAAAGAAATCATCCGAGCAACAAAACAACCGACGCACATTACTTCTAATACTATTCTTCTAATACATCAGTTACTTGCAAGATTTAATGGTTATTACGTTATGAGTAAAAATATATATGTTAAAGTTTAATGTTATTTTTAAATTTGCTTATTCATTCTTGATATAATCCGATAAAGTGGCAGCAAAAATATCATGTTTTTCGATAGTCGATTATAGTTCATATTATACTAATTCTTATAATGGGTGTTTTTTATAGAGGTATAGAACTTTTAAATGGAATAAAACAAAGATGAATTTTTTAAATTGACATGAAATTTACTTTATTCGAAAGATAACCTTCTGGCATTATAATTTAAATATGACTTCTGGCATATGACCGCCACGGCTGGCTCGGACGTAGTCTAATCTGGAGATCCAATTTTCGATGACTTTTTCCAACATTTGTGACCGTATATCGGCAATAACGCGGCGAATGTTGTCATCCAAGTGATCAATCGTTTCGGGCTTATCGGCGTAGACTAGCGACATCACATATCCCCACAGAAAATGGTCTAGCGGCGTTAAGTCGCACGATCTTGGAGGCCAATTCACGGGTCCGAAACGTGAAACTATGCGGTTACCAAACGTTTCCTTCAATAAATCAATTGTGACACGAGCTGTGTGACATGTTGCGCCGTCTTGTTGAAACCACAGCTCCTGCACATCATGGTTGTTCAATTGATGAACGAAAAAGTCAGTAATCATGGCTCTATAGCGGCCACCATTGACTGTAACGTTCTGACCAGCATCGTTTTTAAAGAAGTACGGACCAATGATTCCACCAGCCCATAAAGCACACCAAACAGTCAGTTTTTCTGGATGTAACGGTGTCTCAACATACACTTGAGGATTATCATCACTCCAAATACGGCAGTTTTGTTTATTGACGTATCCATTCAAACAAAAGTGAGCTTCATCGCTAAACAAAATTCGCTTATGAAAATCGGGATCAACGGCAATCTTGTTTTGGGCCCATTCACCGAATCTACGCCTTGTTAGGTGATCGTGTGGCTTCAATTCTTGCGCGAGTTGGATTTTGTAAGCATGCAAACTAAGATCTTTCCGCAAAATCTTCCATAAAGTGAATCGACACATATCCAATTCCTGTGCACGATGGCGGATAGAATGATTCGGGTCTTCTTCTACGCTACGCTCTACAGCAGCAATGACTTCTTCTGTATGCACTGTACGACGTCTCTGTGGATGCGTGTTATCATTTAGAGTAAACGTGGTGCGAAAACGTTCAATAGTTAATCGAATTAATTGCTCTGATGGACGATTATGTTGACCGTAAAATGGACGTAGTGCACGATACGTATTTCGAACAGAACCATGATTTTCAAAATAAATTTGCACAATTTGGAAGCGTTGTTCAGGCGTCAGTCTATTCATGTTGAAATGCCAAACCAAACTAAACATAAATCACTTGACAGCTGACAAAATGGCTTCCAGTTAAAAAAGTGTTGCCAACTTAAAGTTCTATACCTCTATAAATAAAACACCCTTTACAATCCTAAGACGAGCATAACTTTTAGTTTTTCGAAAAAATTCCAAAACCACACCTTGTTAAGGATTGAAAATAATTAAAAAAGCCAATATCTAAAAAAAAATTGAGGAACACAGTACTATTGTCAAGAATTGAATTTGACACAAATTAGTTGCAAAAATATCAACCCTACAATACTCTTCGCATCAAATTAATACCCCCTGTCTCAGCAAGAGGGTTGAAAATCAACAATTTCATGAAACCGGTAAAAAAAATAGCCCGACAAAAAAATGTCTAGAATCATAGGTTCGGCTATGAAGTTCACATGCATTTTAGGACATTGTGTCCAAGTCTAAGGTCAAAACAACTCGCACACTCTCAAAATAATTACATATAATATAAAATCACCGGTAAAATGGGATAAAAGTGGAATTAATTCTGAATTATAATAAAACCAACTTCCAAAGTAGAGTGGTACAGATTTTTAGGTAAGATATATATAAATTGTAGGATTCAGTTAGTTACCACCCAATAATATTGGCATACATCCCTAAACTTAGGGTTAAAATTACCCCTATATGATACCCTACCATGCTACAGCTTCCAAGACTGAAAAGGAGCTATGAAGTTTTTTTCACCACCGCAGTGGTGCGATGCATGAAAGAGAGAAACGAATCGAAGACAACCCCGAAACATTTGACTGGTATCATGATTTTATTATCTGTGAATTTTTTGATGATTGTCGTCGATTCGCATTTTGTTGGAATTATTTTTATTTTCCAAATGTTTAAATACGGTCAGATTTTATCTATCTGGTGTTGTATTTTTCTTTTGGCTTTTTTTACATGAAATGAGCTTGCTATCAGCAATACGTCATCAGCGTACATATATAGATTTGTGGAAGGAAAATCTGAAATGTCGGCTGTATACAGATTATAAATAAAGGTTGACGGACTGTACCTTGTGGCACTCCATCAGTAGTGTATCGGGGACCGAATGAGGATGATTCCACTGTAACTCTGAAGTAGGATGCAATCAACGCAGTCACATGTTAGGGATAGGTGTGTGTGGTGAGAAGCTTATAGATAAGCCCCTCATGCCACACTGTTTCAAAGGCGCGCTCCATGTCGAGAAATAACATAACCATATTCTGCTTCTTATTTATGCTGTTTAATGCTTCCTCTGACTCTCTGGCCACAAGTAAAGTAGTACCGTTGCCAGGTTTGAAGCCAAATTGGTTCATAGGAACACATTGGTTTAGTTTTAGTATGTTAAATCTCGACATTAGAAGTCGCTCCATGATTTTGGATAGGGTAACGATTAGGCAAATGGGGCGATAGGAACTAGGATTTTAAGGATCTTTGTTGGGTTTTAATATTGGTATTACTGTTGCCTGTTTCCAAGCGGTATGGAAGTGTTGAAGGATAATGACCGCGTCGATCACATATAGAAACTGGACTAATGTTTTTCTTGGGATGTTTTTGAGAAGGATGTTTGGAATTTCATCCGTTCCTGGAGCTTTGTTGTTTACACTATGTGCTATTAATCTTCTAATTTCATATGGTGTAGCAATTAATTTTTTCAGTTGTGATGGAGGAATTGGAAAATTGTCATTTTTAAATTTAATAGTGTTAGTTATCTCCCTTTGTTGCAGAAGGTTATCCGACGTCGTTTTACAGACGTCGGCAATGCTATCCGCGAGCAGTTCAGTTTTTTTAAGGGATGTCTAGACTATGTAGTTTTTATAGGGATCTTAAAAGGGCAAATAATCGTTTCATTTACCATCCATTATGAAAATATACTAGTTTATTTTTAATATTTATATTTTCATATATATTACGATAATTTCCCAGCTTAAAACCGTTCACTATGTATACTCATCAATACCTGAACTAAGTTTAAGCTAAACTGGGGTAATTGAAATTTAAATGCTTATTATCTTTAGCAAACTCTGAAAAAAACTTATTGCCTCTATTTCTTTTAAAAATACTTTCACATGCTCAAATATAACATTATTTTGTAACCAACTTCATCAGAAAAAACAATTTTCAACAGTTTTGGAGTTTATTTGGCATGCGATTATTGATTAATTTTTTTATAGTTTAAAAAATCAATCAATCTTAAATAATTTACAGGTTTTGTTTAGTAATAAGTAAAAGAACGTATGATAAGTAATATTTCTAAACAAATTTGTTGAACAAAGTATTTTTGAAGTAACTGGGTGATCACGAGAAATCCATAAGTAGAAAATAACGCAAAAACCGAACACTATTAAAAATAATCTTAAATTTAATGTACATTCTACATTAAATTTAATGATTTGTACTTTAAATCGCAAATAATTTACATTTACTTATTTAAGAAACGGTTTATGAAATTTTGCTTCCAGCCCATTTACCTTAAATTTAATGCATTTCCTTTTACAGTACATGAAATGCTTGCTAATTTTTTTGACCATAGAAACGATAAAATTATTTAGTAGTAGGTCTCCTATTTATAATCCAGTAAACATAAATGTTGTGGGTCACAGATGACCTAACTTGAACTTATTGCGAGATTAAATAATTCCACATCCGTTTATCATTTACAAATTTTTTGTTTATACTAATTTTTTATATGATAGTCATTACATAATTGCTGTTGCATTATGTTACACAATTATACACGATTTCTGGTGATAAAGAAAAATTCATCAATTTCATTGTAAAAAAATAAAATACCCTCTTTTAATCGAAGGAAAAAAATTATATACATTACCCCCCGCCTCGAAGTTAATGGTCAGATCAAGTAACCCTGAGATTCGCTGTATTCTTTAGAGTAATTATCAAATGATCAAAGTGAAATCCATAACTTCATGTTATTTTGAATATGCATTTACCTGTAATTAGGTCGAAGTGATCATGATTACTTTAAATGATAGAACTGAAAGTGATAATGACTCAAAAGAATAGCCCTGTTATCACAGGCTGGATAAAGGAAAAAGGTTGGTAGGTTAATCAAGCTGCTTGCCTATCGGAAAACCCATATAGGCTCATAGAATCATAGTCATGTAAAGATATAGACTGAGGGTTTTATAAAACCACGTTCACTCTCGCTTAAAAAGGGACAGAGAGAAATAAGTCAGTATATCTCCCTTTTTATGGGCTGAGCTACGAGCCACGAACGCGCGATGCCCCTCACTTGATCCATTTATATATTTTTCTAGTTGGTTGCGGCCATCGGGGGGGGAGGGATATCGCGTATACGCGGCTCTTAGCTCCGCTCACAGAAAGTGAGATACTACTGACATATTTCGCTATATTTCTTTCTAAGAGAAAGCCAACGCCCTTCCATAGAGCCCGCGATTTATATTTTACCTAATAATGGGTCACAGCAGATGGGATTTGAGGTTGTGTTTAAGGGTTCTGAATATAGACAAAGGATATATTGACTTCGCTTCTCGACTGCCGACTGTTCCAACAGCGTGAGAGAGAAAGATGATTGAGTGATGTATTCTTCTGACTTTCTCACTTAAAACCAGATATATAGTATTTATCAGCATTAACGTTTCCGTGATCCATGCTGCGTACGAGTACATTAGTAGAAGGCCTCTCCAACACCTTGATACTTGACGAGTACGATTATACTTCTGTAAATTAAAATATTAAAATGCTTAACTGTACCAGCGGAATGCCAAAGAAGTATTGAAAGTCAAATTAGAGGAAAACAATCGAGAATATGGATGAGAAGAAAGGCCTTCGAACATACCCCTGTAGAATTATCATAACGTTAGAACTAGGGCCCGTTGTTTGAACGCGGAATAACATAATAATATTTTCGATTTATACTTGAAAAAGTGTTGATAAACAGTAGATAGTTCATTTCTTGATACACACATACCGATTTTATGCTATTCTTTTCTAATTGCATTATTTAAACGAGTATCATATGATAATCGGTACGTCAATTCTGAATATATAAAAGTTTGAATATGTGGTGGCCTAAATTATTTTTATTGTTATTTTCAATATTTACCAATAAATATAAGTTTTTAAATCCCCTTTTTGTTAATATTAATGGTAAATTTCGCATTTATAGTAATTTCTAACACTTAAAAACACTGAAAGAGTCACAATAAGCAATTAAACCGAAAGAAAAGATAAGTAAACATGTTTATGTCTGTCAAACATCAGAAAAACCTCTCCCTCACCGACCATAAACAGCCTTCAAACAAATCTATTGTTGTTTAAATGCTTATTCAACCGAATGAAGACTTTTGATAGAATTAAACTAAAAAGCATTATAGACAGTCTTTTAGAGCAATATCTTCTGAGATAATTAAAACTAAACGTAACCTCAATCATAGTAAATAAACAAAAATACGAGTTGATCATCAGGTGACACCAAAAGTAGAAACACCCGGTAGAATCGGTCAGACATACTTTAGAATTTATATTTTATATAGCAGTTGTTTCCTGCGAACGTTGCTCTCGGTTCGATCCACCTCCATTGAAGAGACCATAAGGTGGTCGAAATACGTATGAAGAGAGTACCAGAGTTGTATTTGCAGGAAACAAACTGTTTGTATATATTCTTTTCTTTTCGCTGCTTGAAAGGATAATACATATAAACAACTATTTAAATACGGCTAATAGATTTTTTTATTTCTTACTGAAACTATAGATTTTTAAAAATTTCGCACTATTCCGGCGATTGTATAGATGTCGTTTGACTAGAGATATTTTTCAGTCTGGCATCGAAGTCGGCAGGTTTTTAATATCCTACCGACATACTTTGGAATTTATATTTTATATAGCAGTCATTTCCTGCGAATGTGGCTCTCCGTTGGACACAGCTCCACTGACGAAACCATAAGATGGTCGAGACGCGTATAGAGGGAGGACCAAGGAAGTTGGAGCCTCTAACTTCCTTGGGGAGGACCAGAGTTGTATTTGCAGGAAACAAACTATATATATTTCTACCTTTTCTCTGCTTGAAAGGATAATACACATAAACAACTAAGAATATCCGTATCGTCAAGGTATCGATACTCTAGATTTCGACTATTTTGAAAACGATATTTTCCTATATCGATACAATTTCTCATAATACAAATAAACACCAAATATCGAATCTTTTAAGTATCGCACATCCCTAATATAGAAGTCGAATTGATAAACTCCTCATTTTTTAGGTAGACTTAAAACTGTCATTTACTATAAATTTCTCATTATTTAGATAAAATTAAATAAGAACTTTTACGAAAAAAAATTAATTCATAAACGGTAGTAAACAGTGTTTATTTTTACTGGACAACTGTAATCACACCTTTGTAAATATATTTTTTTAATTTCTTTATTAAACTCGAAAAATATGGTAACATACTTTTTAAATACTCTTGAAAGCTAAAATATTCTACAAATTGTTAACTGGAATTTCAAATAACATAATATTATTTCGGTAACATATTTTTAAAATATTAAAATGGCATTCAAGATGCACAAGTAATTAACTAAAATTTATTTAATGATTGTTTAGACGTTTCTCCATGTATTCCTTGATAGTAGGTACTGCAGTAACATTTTGTTTTACTTTTAACAAATTTGGGGCACAACAAAGCAAATCTTTCTTTGCCATAAAGTTCATGTAGTCAATAAGTCCCACAAATACTAAATCAGCCCATGTCAACTAAAAAGAATAAGAAATTATTACACATTTATGTTACGAAATAAGTCAATATGAGCAAAATTTTCTTTTTAGGGTTTTAACCTCTGCTGATACAAATAATGACTAGTACTAGGGATATACAACAAGGGTTACACCAAGTTATGCGACTAGATGCGGATGAAGATTAATAACTTTTAAAATACTGGAAGGAATATAAGTTCCCAGGTGATTTTAAAAACCAATAACTTGTGTTAAAGCTGATTTTTATTTCCTTTCAGATTTAGACACTAGAAACTTAGGAGTTTAGTCATGGAGAGGCTCACTATTCAGCAGAGAACCAAAGTTCTTGAACTGTATTTTGAAAATCAACGGCCAATTATTGTCGCTCAGAGAGCATATCGAAAACATTTTCAGGTGAGAAATGCTTCAGCTAATTACGCGTTTCCGGCAACACGGTTCGGTGACTGACTTGCCCCGTACCGGTAGACCACGCTCACCAAGTTATGCGACTAGATGCGGATGAAGATTAACAACTTTTAAAATACTAGAAGGAATATAAGTTCCCAGGTGATTTTAAAAACCAATAACTTGTGTTAAAGCTGATTTTTATTTCCTTTCAGATTTAGACACTAGAAACTTCGGAGTTTAGTCATGGAGAGGCCCACTATTCAGCAGAGAACCAAAGTTCTTGAACTGTATTTTGAAAAGCAACGGCCAATTATTGTCGCTCAGAGTCGCATATCGAAGACATTTTCAGGTGAGAAATGCTCCAGCTAATTATGCGTTTCCGGCAACACGGTTCGGTGACTGACTTGCCCCGTACCGGTAGACCACGCTCTGCATTTACAGAACAGAATATTCAGCGCATACAAGCAAGCGTGGAAGAAGCAGGAACATGAACTAGACGTCGTTCTAGTGAACTGAGATTGACCCGAACAACTGTTCGGGGTATTTTGAGGCATCTTGAGTTATTTCCATATAAAATTCAATTTGTACAGCAGTTACATCCACAAGATTACCAACAACGACCTCAGTATGTTGTTCGTTTTTAACAACTTTATAGAGATGAACCTAATTTTCTGAACCGGTTGATTATGAGTGACCAAGCCCATTTCCACCTGAACGGTTTCGTAAATACGCAAAACTATAGGATTCGGACAATGGAAAATCCAAGAGTTATTCACAAAAGACAATTGCATCCTATAAAATGTACCGTTTGGTGTGGAGTGACAGCTCAGGGCATCATGGGACCCTATTTTTTTTTTTAAACAGAATAAGGACCGCAAATAGTGAACGGTATAGGGCCTTGTTGGAAAATGTTGTTCGTCCAGCCTCAGCAAGATGGAGCCACGTCTCATACCACCAGGTCAACAATACAGCTTCTAACAAAATTATTTGGTGAACGAATAATTTCAAGACGGTCGGATATTCCATATCCACCACGTTCGCCTGATGTGACACCCCCCGACTTTATTCTGTGGGGTTATTTCAAGGAGAGAGTTTACGTTAATAACCCTAGAACCCGCGACCACCTAAAGAACAACATTCGAGCGAAAATAAGGCTTTTACAACAAGACATTTTAATTTATGTCATGGAACATATGAGAGAAAGAGCCAGAATGTGTGAGGTTGAAAACGGAGATATGTTGTCTTTCATTATTAATGAAGAACAAACTCCATTTAGTGTACTAAGTTTGTGCGAAACCCGTTTCAAAATAAAATCTTTTTAAAAAAAGTTATTGGCTTTTAAAATCACCTATGAACTTATGGCCCACCCTGTATATTAGACAATATTTATGATTAAAACTTACACGGCCCCCAGCCAGATATCCACCGTTTTCTTTTGCTTGGGTATCAAGCTTTTCCAAGTAGAATGGGACAATTTCATTAAACAGTGTTTTACCATATTCTGCCTTAGCTGCTTCATCATTTTCATAATGAAATTTACCAATTTCTGAAAAGAAAACAGTAGGTGATATTATTTTGTCACACAGGTGAAAATTATTATACAGAGTGTCCGCAAAAGAACATCAGGAAACTTAAGGAGGTGACTCTATAACCATACTAATATTATAAAGTTTATTTGCTAAGATATATTTGGAAATATCTAACAATGGTTTAAAAATTTTTACTCTGGGATATATCAACATTCTTAGTTTCAACACAGGCTGCATTATACGGTTTTAAACAAACGGGAGGCGCAAAAATAACGGAACATGTCAAAGAGATTTTATATTTAAATAGAGACCCTCATACCTATTCCAAAACGATATAGCCAAAATTGTTATAAATACGTGAAGAAAAAACTATATCGTTTTATGAGTTACAACAAAATCTGGTTATATCATCACGCACCTCTTCATTTTTTAAGAGATGCGTGTTCACATATTTATTTATTCTTGCAAATTACACACAGTATTTTACCATTTTTTACAATTTAATTCGCAATAACAACAGAAAAATGACGGGTAAAGTTGAAAACATAGGGCGTGACGACATAACACAGGAAAAAATAAATAAATGGTTACGAAGATTAAATTCAATGCTTGCAAAGTTGCCAGCAACTGCTCGTGATCAAATAGCAGTGGAAGAAAATGTGCAAATCTCAATAGTTTCCGAGGTGCAGTTAATTTATCTTGTTTTTAATTTATATTAAGTTATTTTTGGATGGATCAAGTTGATATTTGATATAGTGGCTAAATCTAATAAACAGATTCATCTACAGGTAATACTATTCCCTGAACTTGACACACCTAATAGTCAAAGTTTATTCTTTTCATTACTTTTATTTTGATAAACATGATCAGGAAAGGTTGTTATTTTAAAAATAATGTACAATGCATTAAATAACTTAGTCCTGTTTCACACTAGTAAATAGTTTGTTTGTACATGAAATATTTTTTTAATGTTGATATGCAGTAGGATTTATTAATGCGAAGTAAGAGTGCATTATTTGCTTAATTTTTTGTCGCTTTGAAAATAATGTTTTCTCGTTGATCATATTTGTCAAAATTAAAATATCATGAAATTATTGATATTTTGACATCTTTTTAAATAAAATTGCCTTTATTTTATCATATATTATGACCTCTCTAAGTTTCTTGATGTATTGTCCAGAAATACTGTATATATAGCTTTAAAAATCTATTAAGTTATACTTTATGTAAAATATGAAATATATAATTCTAAATTATAAAACATAACTTTTTTTACATATTAAATTAACTTACTACTTCTAAAATCATTGACAGTATCAACAGCGGCATCAATTTCAAGATCCTCCCAATCATCTTTTCCTGTCAGTTTAACTTTTTTGGCCAAATATCTAGCAATAGCCATGCTTTGGTGGGCAGTTTTGCCATTGCACTCCAATATAGGCACTTGACCAAATGGCATACCTGAAATAATAATAAACTATACTATTTTTGCTAGAGTTTACTTCCATGAATATTTATTTTGGAATTTCGATTAACTCTACCATGTAAATTTTTGAGAAATCAGTTTTCAAAAATGTAACAATTTGTACAGTCTTATGGGAAATCAGGATCTAGGCACTTTTCTTTGAATTATATTATCATTTGTCGATTAGATGAGGTTGAAAAAAATTAAAAATTAGCTCTCTGAAACATACATATTTATTTTTTTGCAATAAAATACTTAGCTTACGGTGGGGTTTATTGGGTTATCAATTAAAAGAAATGACATAAAATCTAAGATTAACCTGCATTAAAATAAAATCGAAATGTTTGGCAACGTTGCATGAGCGCGCACTTCAGATCTTTGAATACACTTAATATGAAAACTTTGACCCATTGATATTTTGAAATAATATTTGTATGAATTAAATTTATATCATTACATTTTATGCATTTGAAAAATACCTACTAACCCAAAAATTTTCTCTTTAACGACATATTTTAAAGATATTGGTAAATCATAAATTTTACACCACCAAACATCAAAAATATATATTTTTTTCTATCACTTGGTTATTAATATGAACAAACACATCTTGTGAAGTGAAACTTTTTTCTATTTTAGTTTTTTTTTACATTTACTATATTCGGACGCCATTGTTTACGTATGAGATTTACAAATTTACCAGCATCTTTACCATGAGACATTTGAATATTGTGAGTAAACATTTTACTATTTTGTAATCTTAGTTATTATTTATTTATAAACATCAAAGCCCAACAACAATAATTAATAGGGCCGTAACAAAATAAAACATCTATTGCAAAATAACAAAAATAATATCATAATATCACGTAATAAAATATAACATATGAATGAGTAAGGTCAGAGTATTGTCTGGGATATAAATATAAACAGTAAAAACACAACGTTGCCAAAGCTCATACTAGTTATGAATAGCTGATTTAAATGAGTCGAATGAAGTCCCGTATTTAATTAAATGAAATATTAATTAAAATATGATATTTTTATTAGTATTTTAATTTAATTTGTTAAATATTGGATACTACACATCATTCGACTCTGTGCCTGTGGTAGCGACTACCTTATATTGAAAAAGTCTTGTTTGTTTCATAGCCTTTATTGTTTTGGTCCCATAAAAATTTTTTAAGTCATCCAAATCCAGCGGGTTAAGTTGCAAATATGTATTTTGTATTTATTCGGTTTAGTCGTTTTAGTAAAAAAAAAACTAGTAAATCTTACACCCGACCATATTTAATGGTTTTAACTGAAAATAGGGAAAAATGATAAAATAATAATTTATTAAACTTTCAGTTTACCGGAAGACAACACACACTAGACAATATTTCAACCACTCTTTTGAAACAATACGCAGAATCATACGTACTCGTTATAATCGCACATGATCTATATGCATTAACGCTGATTCACTTCAGAAAAA
Source organism: Diaprepes abbreviatus (assembly GCA_034092305.1). Lineage (NCBI taxonomy): Eukaryota > Metazoa > Arthropoda > Insecta > Coleoptera > Curculionidae > Diaprepes > Diaprepes abbreviatus. Next base: position 11,757,651 of record JASJET010000129.1, read on the forward strand.
GGTAACAATTATTAAATCCCATTTACAACAGAATGGTTATATTCTAGAAGTAATAGGCGATATTATAACTAACCTTACAAAAAAGATCACTGGACTGCAAGGAACACATTCCTTCTTCACAATTCCTTATATTAAGGGAATCCCAGAGGAAATAAGACGTATTCCCAGCAGTTACAACATAAAAAACAGCCTTCAAAACGGGAAGTACACTTAGAGCTCATTTAACAAAAAAACTACCAATAAGGAAGAATGTTTTTACTAAGTTCCATGTGAGTGTAGTGAAATATATAATGGAGAAACCAAGTGACTACTAGAAGTTAGAATTATGGAACATACAACTTATACACAAAAAGGGGATCAGGCATTACAGAATACGCCTGGAGTAAACAACATCATATAAAATGGTCTGAAGCTGTGGCAATAAATGTGGGAACCCAACATGAAAAGAAGATAATTTATAGAAGCAGCTTACATTAAAAATAATAATGGAATCTTCCGTAAACCCAGAATTGAAATACCTAATCTTTGGCAACCACTACTTTGTAACATCAAATCATTGAAGTGTGTACAGTGAAGAGAAACGTTGCGCTTCAATGAACACAGTTCCTATATAAGCTCCTAGCCTTAAGACAAAACATTCAACTTATACTTGATAACGATTATAGATACAACCTAATTGAAATATCCTACAAACAAACAAAAGTGAAGACAATATATTATTTTTGGTTAGGTTTATTTCGACACTTTTTTTTATGTTTTTTAAAAATTGTTAAATATCCCAAATTTACTCATTTACAGACTTACTTGGTTTCAGAGTTGGCCAGTTCTCCCTAGGAACACGACAATCTTCAAACTCCAGACCTCCATAACTTAACAGGATCCTGATAGGCTCAGCAAGGCCCATAATATCGAAATAAGTAAGCTTGTATGGGGGAGACATTTCTGATAATGTAGTTTTTCTTTTGTTGAGATTCTGAACTAAAAGAGAATATGTATTTTCAACTAATTCTGTTCAATATTAAATAAAATCTATCTTTATCAAAAGCGAGATAAAACTTAGTGCATTTCATAATGCATTTACTAAGTCTATTTATATTCATTCAAAGAATGCTATTGATAGCAAACTTCATGGAAAATAACTTTATTAATTCGGTGTCGTAAAATTAATAAATTATGATGGAGAAAATCAACTGTTATAAATCGAGGTCATTTAAATTTACTCGGAAAATGCTCTGGTCACGGACATCTTTTTTCTTTTTACACTGAAATAAAACCGTTGTCCGATGTCGACTGACCTCATTAAGTCTTTGTTTAGGAAAGATAGGTTCAAAATTTCTATAAGACGATCTATGTATGCGAGGTAATAAAATTATTTTCGCCGGCAAGTACGACCTGAAATTATTTCAATTTGGGGCCTACTTGCATTTTAGACTTTTTTTTGTATCGAGCTATAAGAGTAACTTTACTAGGGCCCCTTGTATCAGTTGTTTGACGTACATGTCTCACAGTAGGGATAAGATGGAAACATAATTATTACAAATGATAAGTCGTTGGTTAACTAAATTCATAAATGTTAAGCTAGTTGAGAAGAGAGAAAGTACGGTATTGCTCAAAAAATTGCGTCCCATATTATGACGGATCTTGACAAAGTATCATTCTTAGGTACCGAAACAATAGGTCTGTTAAAAATGTCCATGTATGTAAATATTTGTCGCTAACAATAGAAAATGTGGTTTTCTCGCAACAGTTTTCTTAAAAGTTTCTACGGAGATACTAATTGAAACTTTATTTTTCTTGGATGTTTTTTGTTTTTAAAATTTAACCATTTTTAAAACTGACGATTAAAAACAGAATCCATAATTATTTTTATCATTAAACCTCCCATTTATAATACCTTCTACCACTTTAATAGGCTGTTTAAATCGTTCTATTCTCTAGATTTTTTCTCTCTCTTTATCCTAAATAGAACACTAATTGTTCAACTTCTTTAGTTTTGGGAAGAAAAATGAGACTTGTAATATTTATTAATAAATGATTGGAACTTTGCTTAAGAGACTAAATGAAGTTTAAATAACATTTACCTCACTTTTCCCAATATCTTGCCAGAAAATTACAATCACACAATTTCTGGATATTATATAATTATACTTTGATTTTCTTAGATCCTGTGTATTAGCATTATAAAGTTATTTTTGCAACAATGAAGACATTTTATTACACTATTTTGCGGGAAAAAATAAAAAGTATTCCCAGCCTGTGGGCGTACTGACAGCAAAATACCCTGTTAGCATGAACCTAAAATCGCTCTATAGAAAAAACACATCAATTTCGAATTGAGAAAAATAGACTCGCTCCTGTCTGGTGTATTAGAAACGTGAACAGCGCTGGAACTCCCCCCTCCCCCCACTGTCGACAATTCGCTTTCGCTTGTCATACTGTGCGATCGTCCTCCCCTCCACAAGAGCTTCGAATTCAAAAAAAATATACTCATCCCTGCTTGCTGCATTAGGAATGTGAATAAGGCTGACACTCCCCCCCCCCCTTGTCGACAACTCGCGTTCGCTTGCCATACTGTAATCTTGGGATATCGTCCCCTCCCTCCCCAAAGAGAGGCGCTGGATCAGCCTCTGCCAAAATTACTGTATCTTAAAAATACTAATTCAAATTAAACAATGAGATGTTGTTACTAGGGAAATTACAATTTGTAACCATATTTTTTTTCTAATACTGTATAAAAGATGTTATATATGATATGAAAAATACAGTAATTATACGGTTCAAACAGTAAGTAAAACAATATAAATAAGTAAAGCTAGACAAATATATCATTCTACCTGAATGTGTCGTTTTCAAATACCTTTAAAACAACCACATCTGTCGAAAAACATTCAAGTTGTTTCTTTATAATTAATAACATTTAAAAAATATCACTTCTTTATATTCAGTTCTGCATAAAATAATTCGGGCCACTAGAAAATGCAGCCAATACAATTTTAAGTATATAAAATGGATCCTGATATGCCGATTTACAGTAAAATAATAATTATTTAAAAGAAAGATACTAAATATATTTTTTAAACGCGTTTTGTATAACATTAAGTAAAATACAGTTTTTCTCATTAAGGGTTTATTAGGCACTGATTCAGTGTGGTGTAATAGCTTTTAGGGCAATAAGGACTCTAATAAGAACGATCGAACGATGCCGATCTCCGTTACTCATTTACGACACTAATTAAAAAATAATTTACTGTGATCTAATGGTATTTAGGATATTTAACGTGCGACAAGCGATGCGAGCCGACTTATCGTCCTTTCGATAGCTGGTGATGCTCGAAAATGGCAAGCAAAGAAAAGGAATTGATAAATGGTTTCAATATTAAGAAAGATATGCCATACTTATAGAATAATAATCACAAAGATTATTTCAACAAAATAATTAGATACAATGGTTATACTGTGATGTTCGCTCCGTACATCATTTCTTTATTTTCATACCACTAGTCGCTACCATAGATTTAAGAATTACTAGATTGGATATACACTATGGTGATCCGCCTCATGATAACGTACGCCGCTATTGTATGGTGGCGTAGTACAACAAAGTGCAAACACAATAGCTTATGTGGGAATATTGAGTGCAATGAGGACTGCTCCCACTAGGGCTCTTGGAGTCCTGGTGAATCTGCCTCCTCTTCACTTATACATAGAGAACGAGGCCTTGAAGACTGTTTATCGTCTCAGTTGCCTAGGATCTTGGAATTGGAACGGGCGGTTACTCAGGTGTCTAGGAAAGCGCGGTGGAGATGTGTCCATCACTCCCCATGCAGACAGATTACATAACGCCGCTTTTAAAACCCAACCTCTCCCTGGAGATATTTCTGCCAGGTAAAAAGGACTGGGAGGGAGAGCAAAATCTTCTGAAAAATGGATCCTGGTAGTAAACTGATGGATTTCGATAAGATGAAAGCTGGAGCCGGAGTGTTCGGCAGGAGCACAGGAGTCGGAGAGTACTACCCTCTCCGACAACGTGCGGCAATCCTCACAGCCGAAATTTACGCCATTCTGCAGTGTGCCCATCTCGGTGAGAGGGATATAGGCAGGAATACGGCAATAAATATATGTTCAAACAGTAAGGCTGCGATATTGGCACTGAAGTCCAGTGTCGCAACTTCGCGACTGGTGTCTTGGTGTAAGGATGTATTGAATGGTATAACAAGGAACAGCTGCAGAGCCAGACTCGTGTGGGTCCCGGGTCATTCAGGCATACGCGGGAATGAGGAAGCGGACCGTCTAGCAAAGTTGGGTTCGGCAACTGAACCATATGGACCCCAACCAATTCTACCTGTCATCATTACTATTGGCAAAAGGGAATTAAATTCGTTGCTGGAAAGCAAATTTATTAAATTGTGGAGGGGAGCTCCTGGAATGAGGTGTGCTAAGGAACATATAAGGGGCTTCTCCCTTAGGAAGGAAAGAGGACATTGCCACCTGAGGAGCCATCTTCATAGAATCGGTGTTGAAGATGACCCGACGCGCAGATGGTATTTGGAGGAGAATGAAATTGTTGACCATGTCCTCAGGGAGTGCCCAGCACTCAACGGACTGAGACAGAGATATTTCGGAGATACAATTTTGTTACCAGAAGCAGTTAGGAAAGTTCAACTAACGAGGCGGCTTGGATTCGAAATGGCGATCGGCCTCAAATGACCTGCAGCTATGGTGAGATGTAAAGGGCTCAGGCATCGATGATCTAATATCACCACCTCTTTTTCATTCATTCATTCATACTAGACTGAGCGTCCTCGAGCCGGCAGTGTGAAAGCAGTATTTTCCTCAAATTTTAATGGGTGGAGCATAGAAACAGACATCGAGTATTATTCACGCTTTGGGGTCACGTGGTTCTATGCTTCGCCTAATAAAAATAAAAGAGATTACTGTTTTCACTCTTTTTCCTCAATTGCACTATGGGACGGCCGAGATTGGGGACGCGTAGTCTAATATTTTTTAAATCTGTGGTCATTACGGTTAAGACAAGACTCTTAAATTGGACAAATATTGCCGTAAATGCGTGAAGCCATCCATATTGGAGCACCATTTCGCGGTTCGCACATAACCTAGTACCGCACAGAATATTCGAGCTTAGTATTATTTTGAATTTTCCCATTTTTATTTCTTTTGCATTTAATTTTTTTCAAGATATAATCAGTGGTGCTTATATCCATTCTTACATTTAAAAATGTTTTCACCGATCTTTGTAGAGGTGATGAAATTCGCCAAACCAACTTATTTCTTTTATTAGAGATGTGTGTGACTAGTTTTGAATTATTTTTACTATTGCTATTTAAAATAATATTTTCGTCAGACGAATCGGAAGAGAGATATGATGGGGGTCGATTATAGAGGCCCATTTACCAAGGCTGTGCGGTGCGCTAACATGGTTAAAGCAGTGACAAAGCTAGATGTGGTATTACGTGCGGTGCGTCATTGCGTCCGTGTGTTTCCGTCCGTCCCTTTTACAACTACCATTGCCGGTGTTTTAGTTCATTTTTCTGTGTATTAAAAATGCGAGAACGTGACAATATCGTAAACACAAACGGTTCGGGTCAATTCCCGACATAATTTTTTATCTTTCGTGATATATGTACTTTAATTTTGTTGGACAATGTATTTTATTTAATGAAATTGGTAAAATTTCTAAAAGTAAATTGTTAAAATATTTTATTTTTATCAAACTTACGAGAGACCGTAACAACACTTAGTTGTTGGAGAGCGTCAACATTGATAATTTCATATTCACGTTTAAGTCCTCAAAATGCAGGCATTCAAAAGATTAATATTTAATTTCCGATATAGTAAATCACCCGAGAAATCGGTTAAATAAAATCTCTAGATGGAAAGAAACAAGATCTATTTTATTTTTAGCATTAGCAACAAGATTATTAATATATCATTATTTCCAAAATACAGCGCGAAAAACTATATTTGTTAGCTGTTGCCAGGCAGCGACGATAGGTTAAATATGGCGACAAACGTAGACATAATATAAAGAGAATAGAGCGCGGATCTTGTAGAAGAGCTCGGGCTCTCGGTTAAAAATATACAGAGCAAGATAGATGAGTAGTATCTCTCTTTTTACCCCACGAAATAGATACTACTCATCTCACTCTGTCTGGCCAACACGTTCTAAAGGATTTACGATTTATACACTATGTATGTATGTCAATGGTGACAACTATTAAATTTAAATGCAAACCTCGCAAAAATAAATCCAAAGTCTTTTCCTACCTTCTAAAAATTCAAAAATAATAGTTTAACCCACCTGTCAGTACACCAGGGAAGTTTAAATATTAAGTTTTTTTTGTAAACTGTATAAAAGCTTAATTTTGGCTTGCTAGCTGAACGAAAATTGACTCTTTTTCTAGACCAGAGGGATATTAAAAATTTAACATATATTTTCAAATAAAATTAAAAGATTTCCTTACCCAAAACCCTTGAATAATGGACAAACAAGCGTCACATCGACAGCTAGAAAGATCTAGAACTTGTTAATATTTATTTCCGGTTCCGATTTTTTAACAATAGAAAAGTTAGGTTGATTCGGACATCGCTTCTTTCTTTGAAGTGGCCATTGCACTACTGACCCTACTGACATCACTTGACCAGCTAGCGCTAAAAATTGCCTAAGTGGAAAGCCCAGTGGAGTGTAAAATGGCTTTATTTAAAGGAAGATGCCCCATCGTAAAATAACTAACAAATACAATTTTGATTATTTGATATAAAAAACTACAAACGATGAATTTGGTATAAGAAAAATATATTTTTGATTTTGAGTGGTTAAATTATATTGACTTCCCTCTTTTAACTTCATCACTGAAACTTACCGTAAGACATGTGTGTGTTAAAAAATAAAATTTACCATTTTAAAGTGCAAAGTGCGTATTACTTGTGGCATGTTCGCTAATAATTATGTCTTTATTGTTTTCCAAATCTACGGTTCATTGTAGAATTGTTGAGAAATGATCTATTACTAGCTACTACTACAAGTGAAATAATCTGTAAAGAATGAAGCGCCAATATACAATTTATCTCTACGAAAATTTACTGCAGGAGTATTGTCAAATAAGGAGCAACGAAAACGTTTTATTTATCCAAAAGAATGCACTCGAATGCACATGCACTTAGTTAATGCAAGCGGTTCTAAATCGACACGACCCAGAGTTCACCCAAGAGACTGTTTAACCAACAGTGAGTACGTTTATAACGCAACAACCGGATCCACTCGAAAACCAACTGACCGCGGTTTCGTTTCTTTCCATTTTATTATTTCATTTTCTATTCAGTTTTACAAGGTCAGCGATATTTCTTTAAAGTACCTGGTACCATCAAGTTTAATAATATATTTTACCTACGGTAAATAAATTCGATGTCTTTTAGAAAATAATATAAGCTGTTATATACAGAGAAAGACTTTTATTAGAGTTTCTTCCAAAGGAACCAATAAACTGATTATCTTATTGAACTTTGTATTAAAAGGAAATTTATTTAGTTAAGACATTAGGAAACATTAATTTTAACTTTAATTAACAATTTAAAACTTAGGTGTGTAGTCTGGATGTCCATTCGATATTCTCTATGAATTTGTTAATTATTTTCTTTATGATTTCATTTTAAAGCCGTGGTATTTGCATGTTATAAATAATAAATAACGTGGTCAATAAAGTGAAAAATGCATAAGAAAAAATCGACAATATTGACAAAAAAATCTGAAATCCCTTTAAGCAATTTTGAGAAACGAAACTCGACTTTTGTATGGTTTCGACTTTTATAGCAAATATTCAGTCTTACTGAATTTAGTCCAGCTTCGACACCTTCTTTGGTTTTGCGCCATTATTTTACTAACAGACATTTCTTCAGTAGTGTAGTTTTATGCTATCCTTTCATTTAGTATAGGGTAGGTAGAAGTTGATTATTTTGAGTCAGAAATAGTCCTGCAATTTATCAAATATTTATGTATAGGATCAAAATTTCAGGTTTGAATTGTTCTTCATTTAGACATAACCATTCATTCTGTATTTGAAAATGGAATCATATTCAAAATTTTTCTTATGAAAACTCTCCATAGTGGATTCACCATTCTGAATTATTTTAAGATATTCCTACACTATGTGTTTGTGTATTGAGTTTTAGGCCAGTAATTATTCATAGACTATAAACCGTAAGATACCAAGAAAGTTTGGAATTGGACTCATTGCAATTTCCATTCCATCATATTGCATATGTTTTTATAAAGAACATATTTAAAAGATATCATATGTGTACAAAACACAATTTCTGTTTTTTAAAAATATCTCGTAACTATATTTGATGAGTGTGTGTAATCATGTACAATTATCAGTGCTCAAAGTGATAGAAGTGAAAATGATAACGATCATGTTTAAAATTTTTCTTATGAAAATTGTCCATATTCGATTGACCATTTCACCATTTTGAATTCTTGAAAGATATTCCTAGTCTATGTGCTTGTGTGTTGAATTTTAGGCCAGCAATTTTTCGTAGACTATAAACCAAGCGAATTCGGAATTGGGCTCATTGCAATTTTCATTTCATCATATTGCATATGTAATTATAAAAAACTTTTTTAAAGGATATCATATCCGTACGATACATACCTATCTCGTAACTCTATTTGATGAGGGTATAATCATGCAAAATTATCAGTGATCAAAGTGATTGAACTTTTAGTTGTCATTTTGTTCCTGTGATCATGATGAAAGTGATAGATCTGAAAGAGATAATGATACAAAAGAATATAGTTATTAGGCTTGTTCGTTAATAATTCACCATATGCATAAATGTATATGGAATTCGGCCCCAAGCGGAATTTGCCAACACCGTCAGGTGACAGTTAGCAAACCGTTTTTAGAGGATCTCACTGACACCAAGGAAGTTAGATTTAACCCCTCCAACTTCCTTGCTTGAAATTGACTAGTTCCTGATACTTCTGCGAACATAGCTATTTTTTAGGTTTATGATAACTAAAATATCGACAGCATCATATATCGCACCTTTTATATTTTTCTTGTTCAATATCTGCTGAAGTACCTGCACAAATATGAACTGGAAACTTAGTTTTTTCTGGCCTTTTAATTTTATTTCAGAATCTGAGTAACTTTAGATCTTCTAATGCTATTTAAGGTTGTCTAAAGAATGGAGTCAATTGCTTCCCGTTCTAATTTTTGCCCATATTGCATCATTTATTTTACACAAAATTTACTTAATGTCATCGTGAAGTTAGAAGTATTATCTAGGAACAGTATTATCGATATTGAATTTTTTGCTCAAGTAACCGTGGATATTGAAAAAAGTTTGGCCGGTCATCCAATCTTACCAGACCGACCAACTCCCTTATCTGAACTATGCCGACCAACTCCACAATTGTGTGGAACATTATCGGAAACCGATTTTGGTATTCGTTTGTAATTGTACATTCTTATAGGAAGTGGAAGTTGTCCAAAGGTATTGCAGGTTACTAAAATGGTAAGGTAGTCCTTATCATTGCTACCAAAAAAGAAATAACCTACTTTCTCACTCTTCCTTAGTAACACACAATGGTGACACGTTCTCTCTTTTAAGGCTAAGAAAAATACCGTTTCATCACAGTTGAATACCCTACAAAGATCTTTTGTAATTTCCAAATTATTGGAACTTGTTAGATAAGTTTTAAATCACCTTCTTATTCTTTTTTTCTGTCAAATTGGCTCTTGCACTGGATAATTTATGTGATATTAGTTACAATATCTCCCGATTCCGTTTAAGAAAACTATCTTCGACCCACTATTCCGTCAGTAAAGTTGCTAGGTCTATTAAGTGTTTGTAGCAAAAGCTCCACGCTATCAATTAGTTCAGGTTAGTTCAGACTTAACTGCTTAATTGCTTTTTGTAAGTTTTTCGATTAATACTAAGTCTTTTTCTATCCATTTTCGATGCTGAAAAGGATTATCTAATTATCAGCACACAATTACATGTATTATCGGCACTATTATATCCAGGGGTTGTGTTGTTTTTTGCTAAAATAAGTTATCGATAATAGGTGCGAAATTTTTTTATATGTTTTAGCCTTTAACAACACAAAACTTCAACAAATTAGATTGGAATTACTTTCATAACATACAAAATAGTCACATCCTGTTTTGGTTCTATTATCATTACTGCTGATAATGCAATCAAACTCTAATTTGTCTAGTAAGTATCAGCAACTTTTTTTTCCTAGAAATTTAGTTTAATGGAATAATTTTTGGTCAAAAATTTCTAGATCCATTTATAATTTCATAACGTAATATTTCTGTAAACTATGATAGTGTTACCACTTACCTGTTCCTTAACTACAATAGCAAGCAATACATGCACCTTTGATTTCTGTTGTGCACTGAATTGTTTTTACATGAACCAAATATTTGGTTTTCAATATTAGCGCATGGATTCTTGCGGTCTGGTGGAAAAAGGATAGACTATCCTTATACATAGAATGTTTATACTAAATCAATAAACATGTCAGATGCTTATTTGTTCAGCCCGAACCAACCTGTGAAAATAATAGGAGTGTTTACCCATCGAGCTTAAACGTATTGGAACTAACATGCAGACGCGCGTAAGTAAGCGTGAGTAATTCAAGCAACGAATTCCCTGGTTGAAGTAACGTATCCTTAAAACTATTTCCCATTCTGTGGTGTGTGAATAACGCGATAATATTCTTATTTATATTTGAAAAATTGATGATAAATTATAAAATTTGCATTCATAGTAATTTTTAACACTTAAAAATATATAAAGGAGCCACGGCAAAAAAAAAAACGGAAAGCAAAATATAAAAAAATATATGTGTCTGTCAAACGTCAAAGAAGCCGCTTCCCCACCGATCATAAACAATAGCTAAACAAATTTAACTAACATACCTTACCAAAGGTACCAACTATAGTTCTCAATCTGATGCTTTTTGAACAGAAGTAATGGTTGTTCTTCGACTCATTTGGACAGTGACTACTTACTTAAGTTAAATTACATTTAACTTTTTTTATATATATAAAAACACACTGGTATATAAAAAAAAAAGTTAAATGAAATTTAATTAAGTGAACCACTAACCAACATTAGGTAAAAAATTAATTTTTTAGTTTATATATTATTATACATTTTAATTCTCTGAAGATGGTTTAAACAATAAAATAAACCTAAACGTAAGAGAGAGAAAACATATTAATTTCTTATCAAGTATGTGATGTGAATGATGACTGTATCGGCTTTTGACCGTTCATTTCAAGTTCCCCAGTTTGAGAATAGCCCCCCGAAGTAGGACAAATTATTAGTTACCTTTCACCACGAACTTGACGTACAATACATGTCAAGTTCGCTCCATTCACTTAGATTCTGTTGCCAAAGTTGGAGTGGTCATAAAGGCTGTATTCTTTTGAGTAAATTATCACTGATCAAAGTGAACAAAGTGAAACTGATAATTTCATGTTCTTTTGAATATGCATTACTCGTCATTGGGCCGAAGTGATCATGATTACTTCAAGTGATAGAAGTGAAACTGATAATGACTTAAAAGAATAGCCTTAAAGTGAAAACAAGCACATATTTCGTCTCTCTTCCTCTTGAACAATAGGTGATATAAGGGAGGTCTTAAATTACTCACGGTCCTGAGCACCAGCATGCCTGCTCAGAACAAGTAAGTTAATGCCAGTCAGAAAACACAAAAGTTCTAGTAATAATAAGCCCGTTTGTAGAGAAATCCAAAACTAGTCAGTGCCAGTCAGAATTTTAAAAACAGTCAGGTGGCAAAAAACTGTTTTTGAACGACCTAATTGTAGATGACTTGTTCCTGATTGTTATGTGGACGGAGCTATAAACTCGACACGTTTATGTTGAGCCGCATCCACATTAGTAAAAGGCTATATTCTTTTGAGTAATTATCAGTTGATCAAAGTGAACCAAGTGAAACTGATAACTTCATGTTCTTTTGAATAAGCATTTACTTGTCATTGGGCTGAAGTGATCATGATTACTACAAGTGATCGAAGTGAAAGTGATAATGACTCAAAAGAATAGCCCTAAAATTTACATTAGGGCTATTCTTTTGAGTCATTATCACTTTCACTTCTATCACTTGAAGTAATCATGATCACTTCAGCCCAATGACAAGTAAATGCGTATTCAAAAGAACATGAAGTTATCAGTTTCACTTTGTTCACTTTGATCAATTGATAATTACTCAAAAGAATATAGCCATTGTGTGTGGCATGCGGCAAAAATGTGTGCGTTCAGATACAATTTATACGCATAAATTGTATATGAACGCACAAATTTTTGCCGCATGCCAGACACAACTTATTCATGTTGTGCATATCGCGGCTTGTGGGCGTCCGCCAAAGTCGGGAAAATTCGTGTGTGGGGAGGGAATTCCAGTGAGCGGCTGGGGAAGTTTTGTGGAGTCCAAGGGGTGTGGGCAATGATTCTTACAATCTCAGTTCACGTCGCGTTTCTCTTCGGACTGGGGAAGCATGGGCAGCCCTGCTAGTTGCGTAAGGGGCGTGGCGTGAAAGAGCGGCAGGCAGAAACAGTTACGCGCGATACACTCTACCAGATAAAGGAAATATCATAACCTCTTTTGTTAAAAAAAATATGTGTTACATCTGCCCCACATGTGGCAAAAAGAACTTGTATAAACGTCAGTCACACAGGTCACCAAACATTCTGATAAGGAACTTTTGGGGTTACATACCTGATTATCGGCGGGTTTCAGCCACGATAATTCCTCAAATTCTGAGAACGGTCAAACCTTCCCGAGGGTCACTGTAAAGGATGGTGTAAGCGCGAGACAAGAAGTTGGCCGAATCACTTTGAGTTGTAATAGCCAAACAAAGCGTTATAGTACTCTGGCCCCGTTCCAAATGCGGCCATAGATACGATTAATTACTCTTATGTCTATGGATGGGCCCAAATAAAAAAAAAAATATGATTTTGACGTTTCAGGTTATGATTGCAGATGTAAATAAACAGTTAACAAAATAAACAAGTTTAAAGTTTTAAAATAATGGTAATAAAGTCTATGATGGTATTTAAAATAATGCGAACGCTATATTTTATTTTAATTTTTTAGACATCCCACACTGGCACGTTTTGTATAAAGAGCGTGAAACCCAACAAACAGGAAGTTAACATTCCTCCCACAGAAAATTTTGATCTTGGTGAAGCCTTAAACTCTGTATACCCTTTATTAGATCTAGTATTTAAATATCTGCCTTATAATGATCTAAAATCATGTCTAAAAGTATGTAATTCGTGGCGAGATAAAGCAGAACAAATCCTCTCCAAAAGGACAGCTCCTAGTTGGTTTACTTGTTATAAAGCAGGAAATAAGGGACGAAAAGGAAACGTTTTATCTCACAGTGATAATTTAAATTACAATAACGTTTCATTAGGTATTATTTTGTATGACAGTTACAGAATCAAGTTAAATAAGTATATTTGTTTGCATAATAACATTGTGGAACTTAGTCGAAAATCAGGTATGACATCAAGTACTACATTATTGATTTAAGTTTTAAATAAGCGAAATAATGCATTCAGTTTATGTGATACTCATTTAAAGGCTTAAACCTTAAAATATGTTATGAGATATAGCAACTCTCATTTTGTACTTCGGCTTATTGATTATAATTTTGTGTAATATTTTATTAGAATACTAATCATGACAGTTTATAGTTCCTGAATATTTGGAGGAAGAACTGGTCCCCAAAGCTGTAGATTATTGTATGCTCTCAGTACATAGAGTTGTTTCTTATTTCAATACTGATAGGACAACAAAAGATGTTCAGGTATGACAGTGATTGATAAAATTTTCATTATTTGTCGGGAACGTTACTATTATAATTTTGAAAAATTTTCTAGTATCATGGATCCATATTTGATGGCGTTTTTATTCCCAAAATACCTTCGGTAAGGACTATAATGTTCCATTGTAATCCAAGCAAGAAAAAGGAAGTAGAAGACACTGTAAGACATTACATCAAACCCAACGAAGAAGTGAAATGCTTACTCTTATTTTGCAAAACCCAACTGCATGAAAGTTTATATAATCTGTTGGAATTTCTAGTGCCAAAGTGAGGACTACAGTCATTATTTTAAAACAAATGATAATTTTGTATTTAAATTTTAGGAAGAAACCAATTTCAGTTGCCTTAGGTGGAGGGGTCATAAGAGGAACAAAAACTTTTCAGCAAATAAATCCTGAAAAGAAAATTTATACTGTCAAGGATACAGTTTGTATACTTTTTTTAAAAGATATGGGTACTAATCTTGATAATTTTTATGCATACTCCTGTGTTATTAAAGGAAGTGACTTATCTAAGGAAGAATTTAACTCTGAACTTAGGAATGTAAGTTAATGAAGTAAATTAAAACATAACCAAAGAACTCGTATATATAGTAATAATGTAGTGTTTCTTTTTCTCCTAGCACTATTTGTTTAAGGAGTCATGTCTAGTTCTAAGTGAAGAGGAGGGTATTTATGGAATTTTTTTGTAATTTTAAATAGTTGTTAATTTATTTTATGGTATATAACTTTAACACACTGTTTTTTATTGAAAGGAATCCATAGCACGTTTATGTCTATACAATGGACGCTTTAACAGCAAAGACTTTACCGCTTGCTTGAACAGGCGCTCATTATGTATCTACCTGATGCATAAAGGAAGGTGATTAAAGATTGCCCTGCAATTGTAAATCACAGAAGTTCTCGTCAGACTAGTGCATGGATTGGGCAGAGGAATATTGTAGGTTAAGCAAGTATTTCATACAAATGGGCAATGAATAATAGCTTTAAATTTTTTATACATTAAACATACAGATTCCAGAATAAAAAGACAAGACAGTGTCAAAATTCTATACCTCACGAACAAGAGCCGACATACACTGCCCGTCAGTCACTTTTGCCATGTCTACGCGAAAACAAGTAGAACTTCAAAGTTCTGTTTTTCAGTAAGGAATCATCGCATGACAATTCTGAAAAAAGAATTTAAAAGCTCTTTGCGAGTACTTGCAGATGACATAAAGTGTAAGTCGATTTTTAAATTTTTTAATGGTTTTAATCGAGATACTTGTTTTCGCGTAGACATGGCAAAAGTGATTGACGGGCAGTGTAAGTCGCTACGTTTTGCTCCGTACATATCTCTCTTCTGTAGAAGAAACACACCATGGAACAAATGCCTAGAACTAACACACCAAAAGCAAAGATCATACCTCAAATGAGATTCGATGAGGGCAAGATATGAATTTCTTGCTACTGCTACTCCAAGTTGATCACTTATAACCCTTGAAGCATAACACACGTTTTGTTAACATTTAGACTCAATTCATTTGGGTCACACCAAATTTTAATTCTTTATAAATCCTCCATTATAGTCAGACTCAAGTCTTCGGTATCCATACCATGCCACAAGATAGTGGTATTGTCAGCAAATAAAGTAATAATAATGTACTCCTATTCTGATATGAGTATTACCTGTATGTTTTTAAATTTTTTCAGTTAAGCCCTGCCGCTTGATAGTCTAGACATCAAAACATGCATGTTTTCGTTCTGTGCGATTGTTTAATAGGTTATTTTAGTTTGTGTTTCCATATCTTATAATGTTTTCTATGACTTTAACGGAAAATAATTTTTTTTTGTTCTTGGCCATCCAGTTTTTCAAAATTAATTTAGATTAGAAATCAAAAGTTTGTTTTTCGTTTTTATTTACGAAAAAAATTTTAGGGGACATTAAAAAAATTTTTAGGAAATCGCGATCACCAGTTTGAAATAAACGCGATGAAAGTTGAAAGAGAAACGTTGCAGATAAATAATTAAGCATGCATTTAAAAATTTGTTATTAAAAATTAGAATGAATATATTCTGAACATTTTATATTTATAATTTAATTTAATATATTTAAAATTCAAAAACGCATAATAAGATGCATCTTCCACCTACATCCGAGAGCTTCATGTCGACCATTTTTTACTGTTCCCTCATTATACTTTAGATCTTTAGTCATGCTTGTCAGAAGGAATACGGAATTATTTCCGCTAGACAGCTTTATAGGGGAACATGGTTATGACTACCAGAGGGGCGAATGACCGAAGGGTACCTTTACATAACTCCATCTTCTATAGAGAGGACCATACTATATGGCGATTAAAGCCGTAAGGATGTTACCAAGAGATTAATTGCTTTAAGAGACGCGTAAATGAATGGCTGTCTGATAGGTGCTTTTACTCTTTCAATTTTAATGAATAGTTTTTGTAATGTCAATATTTTTAACTTAATATTTTTTGTTTAGTGGGTTTTTTCTCATGCATTTGTTTTGTGTGTAAAAATTTTATTCTTTTTAAATTGGAATATCTTATTTTGCAAACTGTAAAACTTTGTTCAGTTTAAACTGACTCTCTTATTACTACTTTTTTAAATTATCTTGTATTTGTCTTTTTCTCATTTTGTTTTCCTTTGTGTAAAGTTCCTATCGAAATGTTGATTGGTTTTTATCTTAACTGTATTTAGATCGATATATTTACAATTCTTAATGTTAAACATTTCTCTCTCTGACGTTGCTTTGTTATGTGATCATAATTTTGTTGGCAAATAAAGGATATTATTATTATTATTATCAGATTTACAAGCCAAACGGCTTCAGACTCCCTCCAGGGAATATTGACTCATACCAGGTACACAAAGATACCAACAGTATGAAGCTCTGTGGGAACCCTTTCCATGTTATCGGGTCCTAGGAGACGTGGTCTGCTGTATTTCCCACGAACTTTTGGATGGCTCGCGCGGTTGCAAGGAGAATTGCTTTCTGCATCGACTTATACAGACGTTCACTAAGGCCCAGTCCCTTGAGGTTCTGCAGGAGGTTCTTTGGTATCACTTCAGTTGTTGACAGTATAATGGGAATCGTTTGGACGCTCTTCATTACCCATTGTTTTCGGATTTGTACCTCCAGATCTCTGTATTTGGCGATCTTCTCGTTGTATTTTGGCCTTAGGTTGTTGTTGTTAGGTACAGCAATGTCGATTAGTGTAGTTCGCCTAGAAATTTTATCTATTAGTATAATATCTGGTCTATTATGAGCAACTGTCTGATCCGCCAGAACCGTTCGGTCCCAATATAACTTGAACTGGTTGTTCTCAAGAATAGGCTCCGGACTGTATTCGTAATAAGGCACTTTTCCTACCTGTAATAGGTTAAACTTTTCTGCTAGCTCTTGGTCGAGTATCTTAGCGGCTGAGTCGTGTTTATTATTATTATTATTATTGTGATTTACAAGCCAAACGGCTTCGCACTCCCTCCAGGGAATATTGACTCATACCAGGTACACAAAGGTACCAAAAGTATGAAGCTCTGTGGGAACCCTTTCCATGTTATCGGGTCCTAGGTGACGTTGTCTGCTGTATTTCCCATGAACTTTCGGACGGTTCGCGGGGTTGCTAGGAGAATTGCTTTCTGCATCGGCTTATACAGATGCTCATTAAGGCCCAGTCCCTTGATGTTCCCCAGGAGGTTCTTTGGTATCACTCCAGTTGTTGACAGTACCATGGGAATCGTTTGGACGCCGTTCATTGCCCATTGTCTTCGGATTTGCACCTCCAGATCTCTGTATTTGTTGATCTTCTCGTTGTATTTTGGTCTTAGGTTCTTGTTGTTAGGTACAGCAATGTCGTAGTTTGCCTAGAAATTTTATCTATTAGTATAATATCTGGTCTATTATGAGCAACTGTCTGATCCATCAGAACCGTTCGGTCCCAGTATAACTTGAACTGGTTGTTCTCAAGAATAGGCTCCGGATTGTATTTGTAATAAAGCACTTTTCCTACCTGTAATAGGTTTAACTTCTCTTGGTCTGTTTGGTGATGAGAAGTAAGATCTTGTTCCCTCAACTGTAGCGACGTTGAATCGTCTGCCTCGCATATTGTTCGATGTAGTGTGGAAGAGTCCGCTAACCTGTGGAAATATGAACGTAAGTTTATTATTTGTTGGTCGAGCAGCTTACCAATATCCACCAATCCTCTTCCTCCTTGGTGTCTTGGAAGCATTGTACGTTCAATAGCACTCCGAGGGTGATGTTTTTGTGCTTTTGTTAGGAGTGTCCTTATTTTTCTTTGCAGGTTTTGGATGTCCGTCCTGCTCCACTTTACAATTCCAAAAGAGTAGCTCAGCGCAGAGCAAGCATACGTGTTGAGCGCCTTAAACAAATTTCTACTATTTAAATTAGTTCGTAATACCCTCCTTACCCTCCTGACAAATTCGGCTGTCAATTCGACCTTCATAGTGCGATGGCCAATTCTTTTACTCTGTTTCATACCAAGATATTTGTATGTTTGGTCTGCTTCCATTGCAGCTATGGTCTTACCGTTCTGCATTTCAAAAGCTCCCGGCTGTATCTTCCCTTTAACAATGTTCAAAATACGGAACTTGTCAAGTCCAAATTGCATTCCGATATCCCCGGAGAACTTCTCTACAATTTTAAGCATTTGCTCCAGCTGGTTTCTGGTAGCAGCCATCAGTTTAAGATCATCCATGTATTATTATTATTATTATTTTTATTAATTATTGCCGATCTGTGTCAGTATAATTTTGATTTTTTTAGTAAAACCTTTTAAAAAACTAGAAATGACAAGTAGATAATGGACAATATATAAAAGTTTTTAAGTACAACCGGATGTTTCAAAAACGAAGATGTATATTTTATTTCAGTAATTAAGAAAATAATGAAAGATAGAAATATTAAGTCTAAGATTTTACATTTATGCTTATAGGAACCATTATAAACAAAGCTATTCTGTAACTTTAATGACTATTTATTTACTATCCTAATTGTAGATCATTATTTATCCAGTAAAACTAAGCAATTGGTCCTAGATTCATTTTCAGTGAGCTATGACCAATTATGCTAAAATTAAACGAATTATATGTTCATATTTATATTTTTTTTTAGTTTAAAGAGAACGTTACAGTTAAAACTCATAGTCTAGGTTTCCGGTTATGTTGTTCAGCAAAATATCAAGAGACTGAACTGCAATCATTCCAAGAAGTATTACCTGGAATTCCTTTACTTGGTTTAGATGCCTATGGCGAAATTGGATGGAATTGTTATCCTAATGCTGCTGAACAAGATTCAAGTACGATTTTTTTTCTTGTTACAACTTACAATTTATTTATTGTATTATTTTTTTTAGGTGAGGCACAGAAAGTAAAACGACTAAAAAGGTCCAAAGAGTTTCCCAATGCTGAGAACTATTTTTCTACAATATTTGTTCTTGTTACTTGGGACTAAGCTAACATGGATTTAAACAATTTATTCTAGTCATTTTTTTAGGTTTATTTTCTTACTAGTATTAATTTTTGAACGAAAAAAACAGATGACACGATAGAAAGATTGGTATAGTTTTACTAAGTCAGTTGGGGCAGCATAAAAACTAAAACTTTGCTTATCGTTATGAAGTATGGTCAGCGGAAGGCGCGAATTCACGTGAGGGCGGTGGGTGCGATTGTGTGAGTAAAATTGTTCTCGAAAATTACAACTTTGCCCATTTATAATTTCTCTATATTTATGAAAGTTTGGGTCTCTATAGAAGTACTTTGCCCAGTTTGGAAGTTTTAAAAATATGGCGAATCCAAGGAAAGAAAATTGAAACTAAATTTCAAAACAAAATCATTTAGAAAAATTTTACAAAATAGAAGTTTTCAGGTAAATCCTTATTACCTTAATGAGATCACAATAAAAAAAAAATGGTATCTATACAGTAAATCAAATTTGTTTATAAAAATATCTCTTATTTTTGGATCCTATGTAATTAGGAATACTTTGGTGAACATAACAAGCCATATTTCACCATACCAAGTTCAATTTAAAAATCTTTGGAGCAGTTATGGAAGATACATCATAAATAATTAGAACACAGTGGTAACTAAATCATCTTATGGTTAAAGAAACTAAACAGTTTTCTATAAATATTTTAAACAGATATAGGAACATAGAATAATCAAACTTAATTTAAAACAAATTATAAACCCATGCGAAATAATCAGTCTAATATGAGGTTTGCTAATTATTTTGTAAAAATATATAGACCTCTTCTATTTTTATTTTGATATAATTTCTTTATCAGGACAACGAAACCCAAAACCCGAATTTCTTATAAATTTAATAGTAATTTATCATCCAAATGATATTTCCTAGATTCTTCTGCATTAAGGACAACTCCAGTAAAATGCTTTTAGTTTTTTTGGTAGAAAATTCTACTATAAATGTTTCCTGGTGTAAAATTATCAGACATAAAACCGTAGACTGATGGTTTTCATCTATATAACAAGAGATATTTTCTTTGTTATCATCTACTTCTATTGATTTCTTTTCTTCTTCTATTTCAGTTTCATAACCATATTTACAACATGATTCTAGATCAAAATTCTCAATTTTCAATGTATTAATTTCCACTTGTTTTTTCTTTGTTTGTTTTTCCATTGGTTTATCTTTCTCGGTGCCTTTTTCTTTCATTCCAAATACTTTTTCTTCAAGATCTCTTGGCTTGGCGCCTGGTTTAATATTTAACATATTTTTCTTCCCTCTTTTGAATAACGATTCTTTAGAAGGGGTTCTGTATTTTTGAAGGAAGTTAAGGAGTGCATTGTTCACTCTGTGATTTACACGATTCTTGGAGCTTTCACGTAGTATTATTTTATATATCTGCAGGATATATTCCAATGGACTTGAAGCTATTTTGATGATTTTCGGTTTTAATTTTTTAATAAATTTTGTTAATAGAGAAAAAAAAGTTGTTTCCACACACTTTAAATTTACCTCCTTTAATTTTGCGGGCGAAATAAATACATAAAAAAGTTCGTTTTTCCTATACTTTAATCTTTTATACTCTTTGTTGTCTTAAAATGCAATAGTTTTATGTAAAATGGCGAAGTAAATTTAAAGTCCGGTCCTGAAGTTTGTACAAACATGATACCTGTCACTAACGTCATAAGTCCTTTCTAAATTTAATCAGTACTTTGACTGTTCCTGGATTTGTCATTTGCCTTTATTAGAATAGTGTTTTTAGTTTTGTTTTGAATAAAACAAATCTAAATAGGTCTAAGAATACAACTGGTCAAAGGATATCATATTTATTTTTAAATTAATCACATTTGTGGTTATGGTTGAGGTAAAGTATAAAAAATATAAAGAAATTACCACGAAAATATTAAAATAACGTTGTAAAATTCATTTTCTTAAACAGCGGGACGTGAAATCTTTTCATTGAATAAGAAGAGTAATTTCTTGTAGATTTTGTGTCGCTGAATTCGGGATCAGAATTGCTCCATCACATCAGGTTATGTTTCTTCGCGACATTTTTTTTCTCAAAAAATATTTTTCTTTTTCTACGAGATATTCAATTTTCAAAATTTTAAATTGCATGAATTTTTCAAGTTTTCGTGGTCGATAAGCTTTTAAGCAGCAATTCTGTGAAACTGTGGATATTTTCAGGCTATCAAAGCATCGCTAAATCCAAATTTATCATTAGTTTTGTAAAATTAATTTCTTTAAAAAAATATTTTGCAAAATTCATTATTTTTTTAAATAAATGCTTCCATTGCATTTTGCAAAAATAAATACGTTTAAAGGATTCATCTTTGAACATACCCCTGTAGAATTAGCATAACGTCAGAACTAGGGCCCGGTACGAAACAGGTACCAAAAACCCCGATTATCCTTGTTGCAGCCACATGGAACATCTTCTCCTGTTTTTTGCAATGTTACGACCATCTAAATCATTTGGCTTGCAACATTTATGATTTTTGTCTTCGAACATACCCCTGTAGAATTAGCAAAACGTCAGAACTAGGGCGCTGAATAACGGAATAAGATTTGTATTTATATTTGAAAAAGTGTTAATAAACAATAGATATTTCATTTTTTTAACTGCATTATTTAAAAGAGTGTCATATGATAATAATATAATTGTTATTATTATTATTTTCAATATATAAACAATATCTAACAATATTTATCAATAAAAATAAGTTTTTTAATCCTCCTGTTGTTAATATTAATTGCAAACTTCGCATTTATAACACTTAAAAACACTGAAAAGAGTCACGACAAGCAATTAAACTGAGAGAAAAGATAAGTAAACATGTTTATGTCTGTTAAACATCAAAAAAGCGTCTTCCCCACCGACCATAAACAGCTTTCAAACAAATCTGTTGTTTAAATCTATACGATATGATCGAAGGGATTCATTATCGGTAATGAATTTTGCAATAATTTGTTTAAACAAATTTGTTTTGCAAAACTAATGATAAATTTGGATTGAGCGATGCTGTTATAGCCCTAAAACATACCAGGAAGGTCACTTAAAAGCTTATCAGTCACAAAAGGTGAATGTTTTCAAAACTTGAAAAATTCATGCAATCTGAAATTTTCAATATTGAATATCTCGAAGAAAAAAAAAGATATTTGAGCAAACTCAGCGGCATTTGAAAGAGTAAGACTTATGCTTTTGTACAGTTTTTTTGAAAAAAAAAATGTCGCATTGATACATAACCTCAAATATAGGCTTTGTGGTTAGAATATTTAAAAAACCTAATACGATTAGAGATGCAACACAGTTCTTATAAACATAGATGTTCTCAAGATAGAACATCGGTCATCAGAGCTATACAATCGATGTTTTCAAATATTTTAGAAAAGTGACCTTATTTTATCTCTTATGAATCTATTATCATCACACGAATTAAAGTAAGATCACAGACCTTTAAACAACACGAATAAGAACTAGAAATGTTCATATCTCACATAAAATGTACCTACAATCCATTAGGGATAACAGTGCAACAATTTCCAATTTAGTTGAAACATTTTCAACCCAAAATATTACGTGCAATGTTTACTGACTGATCCACGATTAACAGACGTCACTTAAACTAGACCACCAAAGTAAATAAAACGAATCTTAAATAGTAAAAATATTTCTTAATTTTAATTTATTCAATAATTTTGAAAGTAAGTGTTACAATCTCTCTCTCTCTCTTTGTCAACCTCTGTCCATCCACTCCTGGATGTAGGTCTCTCTCAATTGTTTCAATCTTTCTCTATTCTTCGCCAATCTCATCCACTGTTTGCCCGCCACTGTCCTTATGTCGTCTACCCATCTTTTTTGAGGTCTTCCCATGCTTCTTGTTGTCTCCCTCGGTCTCCATTCCAAGATTCTTCGTGTCCATCTGTTGTCCTCATATCGGGCTATGTGACCAGCCCATCGCCACTTCATCTTTGCAACCTCCTTCACGATGTCTTTGACTTTCGTTCTGCGTCTTATCTCGGTGTTTCTAATCCTGTCTCTCAATGATATTCCAAACATGTTTCTTTCCATCGCTCTTTGGACTGTTTCTAATTTTTTAGCGGACTTTTTGGTGAGGAACATGGTCTCTAATCCATACGTACACACCGGTAATATCCATGTGTCGTATATTTTTCTTTTTGGATTTATGGGAATTGAATTATTTTTCAGGATGTATGCAAGTATACTGAAAGCGGCCCATGTCAGCTGTGTTCTTCTTTTTATTTCAGCATCCTGATTTGATTTCCCTAGTCTGATGTCATGACCAAAGTATACATAGTGTTCGACGTTTTCTATCCTCTGGTTCTGTATTGTTATGTTTGCCTGTTCGTGGCTCATTATTTTTGTTTTGTTGTAGTTCATTTTAAGGCCTACAGATGCGGGTACGTCATTTAGCTGTTGTAGCATTTCGTTCAATTCTTGGAGATTACTTGCTATTAAGATTATGTCATCAGCAAATCTGAGATGGTTCAAGTATATTCCGTCGATGTTTATACCTTTGATGTTCCATTTAAGTTCCTTAAAAATGTCCTCTAGAACTAGGGTGAACAGTTTTGGCGAAATAGTGTCCCCTTGTCTCACTCCCCTTTGTAGTTTTATGGGGTTCGTTTTCGTCTTGTTGTCTATTTTTATTTGAATGGTTGCATTTTCGTATATGTTCTTTATGATGTTTATGTATTACAATATTGAGGTATATCGTTGCAATTTTTTGGAAAGAGATTTCATATTCTCCCAGATTTCAATGGGTCTCTTTTTATTAATGTGATAGGAGATGACAGATACATTTGAACCCCTGTTTCGCTCTAGGTTTCGATTTTGAAGAACCAATTATTTTTGTCAGATCGTACATCCCTAGAATAAATGCATAAATGGTTAGTAAATTTGTCGACGATATATCGGTGATGTATCGCTCATCTAAACATCGATGTTAATGAACGCAACATCGATGTTTTGCCCATATCGATGTATCGTTTGCATCCCTAGATACGATGGAATAATTCTGATGCCGAATTCGAATTCCACGACTCAAAGTCTACAAGTAATGACGATTCTTAATCAATATACAAATTTCACGCCGTTCTGTGTAATCGTAGGACGTAGGCTTTCATTATGAACATAATTTTTAAAGCTAATAAACCCAGTTCCGTTGATTCTTTATAATCGAATTGCGTAAAGAAAAACTAAAAATGCAGCCTGTCATCTGTAGAATTTTAAATGCTTAACTTTGTGTGACATATGAATCTAATACGTGGCATATATTTAAATGGTGAAGGAGCCCTTATAAGATAAAAGATAAGACGTACTTAATTTTATTAACAATCATTTTTGGTATTACTTTTTAAACTTTAGTATTGGATATTTTTTATCGGCAATGGGCGCAGTATTGTAATATAGTATTTTAGTTGTATTTTTATTTTAGAACTTTATAGTAAATATTTTAAATTAAAAGATGGTGTTTTTCTTTTTGTTTCCATTGAGTATATTCAATATTTTGGATCATTTTTTTCCACTGTACACTAGAACCAATTTTTCTATAGAATGTTAATTAAGTATGTAGGCAAACTTTATGGAATACATCTTTTAAGTGATTCTAAGATTAAAAAATTAAATATGGATCTGCAACGGCCCTGTTTTCGAAATATTAAAATTTCTAAGTAATCTAACACGTATTTTCAATTAACCTCTCAATTTTTTTTTAAATGGTACGCCACTGATTTCTTTGTAAATCACAAAAATTTGGAAATTAATTTTCTTAGTCCTCTAATCCTTCGAACATACCCCTGTAGAAGTAGCATAACGTCAGAACTAGGGCCCGGTTGTTTGAACGCTGAATAACGTAATAATATTTTTATTTATATTTGAAAAAGTGTTGATAAACAGTAGATATTTAATTTCTTGATACAGACATACCGATTTTATGCTATCCTTTTCTAATTGCATTATTTAAACGAGTATCATCGGTACGTCCTTCGAACATACCCCTGGGTATGTCAATTCTGAAAATAAAGTATGAATATATGGTTGCCTAAATTTTTATTATTGTTATTTTCAATATGTAAACAATCTAACAATATTTACCGATAAAAATAAGTTTTTAAGCCCCTTTTTGTTAATATTAATTGTAAACTTCGCATTTATAGTAATTTCTAACACTGAAAAAAGTCACGACAAGCAATTAAACTGAAAGACAAGATAAGTAAATATGTTTATGTCTGTCAAACATCAAAAAAGCGTCTCCCCCACCGACCATAAACAGCCTTCAGACAAATCTATTGTTGTTTAAATCTAGAGTATGATCGAAGCTCTATCAAAACCGTTCAATGATACTCTGACCCAAAAGTAAAACGTAAATCATTTGCTTTTCAATTGGAGTTGTTTTATACCTAATTTTATTCTAAAGTATTTCGATTATTTTATGACATTTTTACTTAACTTGTAATGAAACCAAAAATAATAAAATTAATTGTTTACAAGACAAACTAACTTCAAAAAATTGCACGAAAAAGATAAATTAACTTAACATCTATTTTATATTACATTTAATAATTGTAAATTAACTTAACACTTTTTTTAAGTTGGCTAAAAATTTAAAATTAGAAAGTACTTGCAAGCTACAAGTTAACTAAGGCAAAAAGCGATGGAACCAAATCAATATCAATGTAATAATGATATAGAATCAAATATAAATTTACTTAGCATTAATTGAAAGTTAACATCTTTAATTACGGCAGTGCCGACTTCAAAAAAGTAAATCAATAATTACACAGGCAAACAAAAAAATAAAAGTTGTGTATACTTTTCATGCGATATATGTTGGCGGTAGTATTTTTGCCTTCTGTTCACGAATGCAGTGTTAGAATTTGGCTAAAGTTATTGTAAATAATCTTTGATTTGTCTATCATGTCACCAGTTTTTCCTAACCTCAAAAAACAAGTAAAATAAAGGAATCAGAAAATTTTTTGGCTGATATTCAATTGTACATCTATAAGTAGATGGACCTGTTAAATTCAAGGTCTTCAAGAACCCATAATCCACGACTGAAAACTCAAAAACCATTATATTATCGCAGGATAATTGTCTGGTGCGCTTTGTCCATGAATGGAATTAATGGGCATTTTTTTTTTGAAAATGCCCGGAGCCAGACGATGATTATGAATATTAACAATTATGGAAAGATGATTCCGGGTTTTTTTGCCGAATCTGTGAGCTCATCCATCGTTCTCATCATACACCTGATTTCAACAGGATGGGGTCACCCCACATACGGCCAGAGCAAGTCGATTTGGGGACATCCCGTAGCCTCATTTGACCCCGATGGACTTTTTTTTATGGGGCTACCTGAAGTTTACGATAACAATCCGCGAACTGTTGTAGCCTTAAAAGAAAACATTCGTCAGGAAATCCATACTATTAAACCGAGCTTATTGCAGAGTGTGGCGCGCAACACGAGGCTCCGTTTCGAACAATGTATGCAACTCTATAGAAGAGATTTGGATGACATTACCTTTAACAAATGAAATCTGCATCTGTACTCTGTGTAAAAGTATTTGTATTAAATAGATATGTTTAGTAATTATTTTTTTATTTCATTTTGAAAACATAAATCTGCCGCCAGATACCCTGTATATTTTTATATGTCTGCATTTGCAGTAAAATTTAAAAATATTCGAGTTTCGCTCCATTATTTTTATATTGTAACTGAGAATATTTCCCAGCTTCCTCTAAGTTTTTTTCCATCATTTTTTTTTTTGACAAAATGGCAACATTTTTATTGCAACTATATAAAAATAAATAATTTTAATAAGAATGTTAAGGGTCGTTTTGAACAACCCAGATAAGATGAAATGTTTCAGAAACGTTTCATGCAGGGATCTAAATATTTCAGAAAGGTTGTATTGAAACTTTTCAGAAATGACTATATGATACAGAAATAAATGTTTCTGAAAGAATTCCGATTGTAATAATTTTAATAATATACACTGAAATACAAAATCCGTCAATTTCTTGATTTCTTCGGTGTACAACCTGTTAATAACTTACTTAAAATGATGTTACCAAAACTAAGTATTAATATGCTTAATTTTTTAGCCCATAATTTTATAATGCGGAAGGACAAACTCCCAAATAAAATATTTAAAAAATATTTGTTTATGGGTTTTTAAGGTTAGGTTTTTAGAAAAATGTCATATGCCAGTTAGAAATGAGCATTCTTAAATTCAACAAAATTGCATTGAAAACCCATTTATGACATCACAAGAACCCATCGGCTTAATTCAGCGCTTTTTTATTGGTGGAATAAAAGAACTCGCCTTTTCTCTAAACATTTCAAGTTTTTTTTAGCGATTTCATGTAATCTTCAATGAAATATTGTCTCAATGTTTCCGAGAAATTTCACGAAACACTATATTTTACCGTTTTGGGTTTATTTTATGAAATTTTCATAAAAATTTCACTTGACACTTCATGGAAATGTTTTGTCCACATTATTGAAATGTTTCTCAAAATGTTCATAGAAACGTTTCAGTGAAATCTTTCTAGAAACATTTTGTCTTATGTGACAATGGACTATAATTCTAAAGTATGGAAAAAAGTAAATAACACACGTATTAGATACGAAAACTATTTTATTTATAAAGGTGGAAACAAACTGAGCTTACATGCTGTTATGGTCATCAGGTACATGTAACATGAAAAGCCGCCGTTTAGACAAAAACTTGGTAACATAATGTAATACAGGTTAAGCTTGTTTCTAAACGGCCTCTTTCCAGACAAAATGTATTAGAACTAATTTTATCTATTGATCGCCGTTATACGTAAATGTTTGTATATATTTTTAATTAAAGCCTTACGAGTTTTACTTAACTGTACTGGAAAATTCCATTTGTTATACAAGTTAGGGATAGTTTCCAATTAAACATAGATATTTATTTTTGTTTTTATATTAAAAACGTACATAATTTTAATAAAAATACTTAATCATCTTTTTTATTAATAATTAGTACTAGGATAAGTGCTAGGATATATATATTTTTTATGCAGGATATTAAAATCGTATATAATTTGAAGAAAATTACTTAATCATCTTATTTGTTAAAGCTATGATATATATTTTTTTGAAACACTAATATTTAAAAAATTTTCAAAACAACTTTAAATTATTTAGGATAATTATATTATTTTTTAAGCTTTTGAAAAACCTTTTTAAATCGATGAATAGTAAGCAGATTTAAAAGATACCATATATTTCACATATGTATGAAGGAATGCCTAAAACATATTTTGATGGTGATAATTTTTAACATTAAAAAATAAAGTTATATTTTTCCTAGTAATATTTATGCAAACACATACGCGGACTTATTTCTATTTTAAAAGCATCTTAGCATATATATGGGTAAATATTTTAATCTACTTCTTCTACAGTTGGACCTGCACCAGAATGTTGTGCCCCTGGACCAGAATGTTGTGGCCCCCCTGGCATGCCTCCAGGAAAACCTTGTGCGCCTCCACCATAAAGTTTACTCATTATAGGACTGCAAATTCTCTGCAGATCCTTCTGTTTGTCCTCGAATTCTTCTTTTTCTGCTAAGGTGTTACTGTCGAGCCATTTCAGAGCCTCAGAACATTCTCTTTCAATAGTCGCTTTGTCTTCCGAATTGAGTTTGTCCCCACAATCTTGGGCCGCTTGCTTTATCTGGAAAATATATGATTCTAAAGAGTTACGAGCTGCTACTTTTACTCGTTGTTTTTCATCTTCATCTTTGTATCTTTCCGCATCGGAAAGCATCCTGTCAATATCAGCTTGAGATAAACGGCCTTTGTCGTTGCGAATAGTGATATTTCTCGATTTTCCAGAGCTTGTATCCACTGCAGAAACATTAAGAATACCGTTGGCGTCTAAATCAAAGGTGACATCAATTTTAGGGACACCACGAGGTGCTGGTGGTATGCCTGTCAAATCAAAAGTTCCCAAGAGGTTGTTGTCTTTGGTCATGGCACGTTCACCTTCGAAAACTTGGACCGTTACAGCTGGTTGATTATCTGCGTAAGTGGTAAATGTCTGTGATTGCTTGCAAGGAATTCTTGAATTTCGTTCAACGATCTTCGTCATGACTCCACCAGCAGTCTCTATGCCAAGAGATAATGGTGCAACATCTACCAGAAGAACATCTTGAATCTTCGAATCGGTTTCGCCACTTAAAACAGCTGCTTGAACGGCGGCACCATATGCTACAGCTTCATCTGGGTTGATGCTAAGGTTTAATTTCTTTCCACTGAAGAAATTCTGCAACAGTTGTTGAATCTTTGGAATTCTTGTGGAACCACCTACCAAAACAATATCGTGGATCGAACCTTTATCCATCTTAGCGTCAGTTAGAGCCTTTTCTACAGGTTGCAAGGTACCTCTAAACAGATCAGAGTTTAGTTCCTCAAATCGAGCCCTCGATATCTTGGTGTAGAAATCAATACCTTCGAAAAGAGCGTCAATTTCAAGGGTAGCTTCAGTGCTTGAGGATAAGGTCCTTTTAGCTCTTTCAGCTGCCGTCCTGAGTCTTCTTATAGCTCTTGGACTGGAGCTTAGATCTTTCTTAAATTTGCGTTTAAATTCGTCAACAAAGTGGTTGACCAACCTGTTGTCGAAGTCCTCGCCACCAAGATGAGTATCGCCAGCAGTAGCTTTCACTTCAAACAATGACCCTTCGTCAATGGTCAAAATGGAAACATCAAAAGTACCCCCTCCCAAATCAAAAATAAGGACGTGCTTTTCACCTTGCAAGTTCTTATCAAGGCCATAGGCTAAAGCGGCAGCCGTAGGTTCATTGATAATCCTCATAACATTTAGACCAGCAATTACACCAGCATCTTTTGTAGCTTGTCTCTGAGAATCATTAAAATAAGCTGGCACAGTAATAACAGCATCTCTAATTGGCATACCAAGATATGCTTCGGCGGTTTCTTTCATTTTAGTCAAAACCATAGAACTTATTTCTTCAGGTGCGAATGTTTTCATCTCCCCCTTATACTCTACTTGAATTTTCGGCTTTCCGTTATCACTGATGACTTTAAAAGGCCAGTGCTTAAAGTCCTGTTGAATTTTTGGGTCGTCATACTTGCGTCCGATCAATCTTTTTGCATCGAAGACGGTATTGGCTGGGTTCATAGCCACCTGGTTCTTTGCAGCGTCTCCAAGAAGGCGTTCAGTGTCTGTGAAGGCAACATAACTAGGCGTTGTTCGATTACCTTGATCGTTAGCGATGATTTCCACTTTTCCATGCTGCCACACACCAACACAAGAATATGTTGTTCCCAAATCGATACCAACTGCGGGAGATTTTTTCATTTTTATTTTTTTTTTAAATTTTCCCCGTTAACAAAATAATTTTTTCGCCGCGAAAATTATGTTTTTTTGCTATCGCTTCCGTATTTGAATTAACTAGACGTGTTGTCCGGACGCGACGCTTATATACGAAGGCGCATCTCGTCCGGAACAGCGTCGATGCGATCTAGAAAACGCCCGATCACGTAGACATCTCCAGAAAACCATTACTGACGGCATATACATTGCCTGGTATAGCTATCTTCTTTTATAACATTCGAATCTGATACAACGTATTTCTTTTATAGCGTCACAGATTAGATTTATGTTTACTGATTATAAAAACTTAACAAACTTTCTAGCGACGTCTAGAAAAGGTATCATTAAAGCTGTGTTGCCAAATTACTATAAAACATTTTCCTATGTTAATTTATAAAATACCAATATTCCCCAAACTATAGGAAGAATTCATAATAATATTTAATCAAGAATATATATAGCAGCAGAAAAGTAGCATAGAAAATATTAAATGGTGTCATGCCATAGCTTTTTTTTTAATATATGTATATGACTAATATATTAAATTATATATTTAAAAATTAATTATTTCAAACGAATATAAATTTTTGCATTTACAAACCTGAAATATATCGAGGCTTAATATATCTAGAACTAACCTTAAAATATTAAGCGTTTTAATTTTCCTTATATTTTACTAAATGATAATATGATGATATGATAATATAAAATCTGGTTTGGATGAGATGTCGATCAAGGTTTTTGAAAATTTGCCTGACATTGCATTGCACTTCCTGTCTAGAGCTGTAAATCATTCTTTGTTAAATGTATATTTCCATCATGTCTTAAAACAGCTACAGTAATACCAATATATAAGGGTGGAGATTGAAGTCAACCGACAAACTTTCGCCCAATATCTCTCCTGTCCACTCTTTCTAAAATAATTGAAAAACTGGTTAAAGGAAGAATAACAAATTTTCTTAGCCAACATAACATTCTTTCTGAATGTCAGTTTGGTTTTCAGACTTCCAAAAACACTACGGGCGCGGCTGCGGTCTTTTGTGACTTCTCAAAGGCGTTCGATTGTGTTAATCACGAAGTACTTTTGAGTAAGCTCGAATTGTATGGTATTAGAGGAGTGGCATTAAATTGGTTTGCTTCCTATCTTTCGAATAGGCAGCAAATGGTTAAGTACGATGGTGAATTTTCCAGTGTCTCTTATCTGAGCTGTGGCGTCCCACAAGGTTCTGTTCTTGGGCCCCCGTTCTTTCTTTCATATATAAATGACCTGACCAAAATTGATATCCGAGAAACATTTACATTATTTGCAGATGACGCAACAATTTTATGGCGTGGAAAGAATGGCTGTGATTTGAAACATATTATCGAGTGTGACTTGATTAGAGTGAATGAATGGTGTGCTGCAAATTGTTTAAGTTTTAATTTTACTAAAACCAACGTGTTAAGTTTCAAATTTACCTGTGATAGTTTAACTTTGAATAATCATTTTATAGGGAATAAGCTAGTGACTAGATTTTTAGGTATACTTATTGACGATAAGTTGAAATTTACTGACCACATAATGGCATTAAATAAGAAATTGGCTGCCGGGTGTTATGCGGTACGAACAGTGTCAAGGGAATTAGATTCAAATGTGGCTAGAACAGTGTATTTTTCGTTGATCGAATCTCATTTGAGATACGGAATTGCATTTTGGGGATTCTGTAGTCGGCAGTTATTAAATTCGATTCTTGTTTTACAAAAGCGAGCAGTGCGTTATTTACTTAATGTAAAAATGAAGGAGCATTGTAGGCCTTTATTTATTCAAGGCAAAATATTAACAGTGATAGGCATTTTCATTTTAGAAATAGTGGGACTGATTCATAAAAAATATAAAAATTATTCAACTCCAAACTCATATAATACACGTAATAATGGCCTGCCATTGCCCATTCCCAGGACTACTCTCACTAGACAGTCTCTTATTTTTGAGGGAATTAAAATATATAACAAAATTCCTCTAAAGTATAGAAATATTATGGACGATAAATTGCTTAGGAAAAAACTTAAGGGCTGTCTTGTGACACGACCGTATTATTCACTGGAAGAATATTTTGCTGATCATTTTTAACAAGGTGTGTTTGTGCTTTCAAAATGGGTGTAATGGTGTAATTTTATGGCTATTTTTGTCTTGTTTTGCTTTATTTCATTTGACTGTAAACTTTTAAATTAATTTAGTAGACATTTATTTTATTTTATTTTAGGTGCCTGTTTTGTTAATTATGGACTTTTCTTTATTTACACTGTTTATTTTGATTACTGACTTTAATCACGTGTTTATTGTTATCATTGATCTAATTTTTTTTTTAGTTTTTTTGTTGTCACAATTTCTTGTGTTGCGTATGTTTTTGTTTATATTTATTTTTAACTTTTTGTTCTGCATAGTGCTTTGTTAAAAAGATTGATTTCTTTACAACAATAAAGCTTATTATTATTATTATCAAATTGAAGAGAATGAAAATGACAATGGCAGGAACCTTATTAAAATCAAAATATCTTTGCGAGCACTTGCATAATGGTTTGACAAGATAACATATTTTGGCTTAATTCTACAGCTCACGATTAACTATTATGGGCGGAACATTGGAAGATATTTTTTATATACCAAAATTTTAAGACTCGGTAGAATATTCGGATTGGTAGGTTTGAATTATGAATTTCTGTAAGTTAATGAGTATTAATGTCATTTCTAAGGGAATTAATTTCTAGTAATTTATTGACTGTGGCAATGAAAAAACGTTGGCAATACCGCTTACAGATGTAAACAATTCTATATTTTATATTATCACAAACTTGGTTTTATATGTCAAGTTCGTGTATATTATATAGCATTGTTGTCATTGTACGCTTACAAACATAATATTTTATATGTATATGCATAATCCAAATAAAGGCTTAAGAAAAAAAGAAAGGACTAAACATAAAAAAAAAATTTTATAAATTCTATAAAGTATTACAAATGGACCAATCTTTGTCAAAATATAAAATTCCCGCCACGAAATTCTAAATTGGCAACAAGGCAATAATTTTACGTCGCACATTAAATAAATGTAATGCAATTTCGATAATAATAGATGAAAGAAAATCTTGATTTCTTAACCAAATTAAAGATCTAAAAAGTAATCGCCTAAAATATCACTTCTACCATTCTCAAAAAATAAATTGAAACCATTTTACGAGTCCTAATTGATTTAATTTGTTTATGTACAAACAACCAATTCTATTCAAGGTTAGGTACAAGGTTGATAGATCATTAACGTAATTTTACTTTATTCGGCGCAATTTTCCTATTATAATGGTTTGTAATGGTCTAATGAGACATGCAAGGCTATTTTTGAATAATATATTCCTAAGGAATAAATTACTAGACAAGCAGAGATTCTCTTATTTCAATTTTGATAATATGTACATTTGGGTAGTGATACCGATGTATATCGTCGTCGGGTGAGTAATGACTCAATACAAATGTGTTATGATTTCACCGAAAATTATATATACAGCCTAAATAACCTCTAAAATATCTAGAGGATACATTTTGTATCGATTTACGCCCTTGAGTTATAGTTCAAGTACAAATTCTCTATCCAATAAAATAACAAAAAATCTAGGTTAAATTTACAGGCAATAAACTAGAAAACACTTATACGGTAGCAGACTGAAACATTTATGTTAATTGAAATTATTAATAAACTTTTTTAAAATCTTATGGCTAAAATTTCCTGTACGTCACAATAATACTGAACGCAATTTATTCAGATGATAAGTAACGCACAATTTGTTCAAATTGTGACAATTTTGTTTTTACATATCTAGCAGACCCGTTAGAATGTACGAAATGTCATTTAATTGATGTATTATTATACAGGATGTCCGGAAAAATGTGGGAAATTTCCCAGATATGAAAAAAAAATACCTGAAAGAAATATTACAAGTCATATAAATTTTTTTCGTATAGGTCTCCTCTTCGGAGATATGAGCTTTAACTATTGACTAAAAATTAAGTACCCTTTATTCATGTCACTAATCCTAACCGTTTTCGAAAGAATGTCATTTTATTTACACTGTTAGTCCTCTAACTTCTGTCCGATTGAATATGAAAAAGAGAAATTTTCCCTTGTCACCATAGTCTCAATAAAAAATTAAACTAACTGCTGAGTTAAAATCTTCGTAAGAGGGTTTAACATGGGCTCCGTGACGTCTGATATACTCGCGGGCACGACGAATTGTGGACTGTTGTACCCGCCCCATTAACTCAGCATTGTTCCTTATTTGATCACAATGAAACGCGATTCTCTATAGATGTTTCTCTTTACTATCGGCCGGAGTGGAATACACCAAGGTTTTGAGGTATCCCTACGGGTAAAAATCCAACGGCGTTAGGTCGGGAGATCGAGGAGGCCAGGCAATAGGTCCTTCTCTCCCTATCCAACGTTTTGGATAGACGTTCTTCAGGTGCTGCCGCAGAGCAACGCTGGAATGAGGTGGTATCCTATCGTGCATGTAGTATATGTTTCGGCGGGTTTCAAATGGTAAGTGCTCTACTAAATCGTGAAGAGCGTTCTGGTAGAACTCCAAATAAGGTTCTCCATTCAGTTGTGCCGGCAATATGAATGGTCCAATCAAAAAATTGCCAATGATTTCTGTCCAAACATTAACTGATTTGAACTGATGTTGATGATGCGAAACAATAGTTGCATGAGGACTTTCA
Organism: Diaprepes abbreviatus; assembly: GCA_034092305.1. Classification (NCBI taxonomy): domain Eukaryota; kingdom Metazoa; phylum Arthropoda; class Insecta; order Coleoptera; family Curculionidae; genus Diaprepes; species Diaprepes abbreviatus. The sequence continues at coordinate 11,793,173 of JASJET010000129.1, forward strand.
TCAGCCCCTACATGTGAGTTGTATAAATTTATGATACCATTTTTGGTAAACACTGGTTCATTCGTGAAGAGAACAGTGCTAATGAAGTTTACATTATTTCGTTGCTGATCCAATAGCGGGAAAAATCTTCAGGAATCAGTCCATGTACTTTTTCAAATGATATGGATTGTCGCAATAAGCAGTGGCCCTTGTGGTAAGGACATGTAGCTAGTGATCTATTTACGACCACCGTAGTAAATGTAGGGATGTTTCGTCCCGATACCGGTGGTGGACTCATCAGTGGGATCCACCGGTATCTTTCCCAGACATCCTCGTACTTTCCACAAACTTGGACCTCTATTTAAGTCCAGTTTTGCCGGAAAGCGGTGGTAGGTTGTTAACTTCCACAACAGGATATAACAGCTGTTCTTGAAGAAATTCATGTATTATTGTTTTCCACGTATTAAACTATGCTGATAATTTTCGAGTGCTCGTTGAAGGAGTGTCATCTACAGCATTTCAAATATTTTCCTCTAATTGCGGCGTACGTACTGTTCTTTCCCGACCAGTATCAATACTTATTTTCCAAAATTTCCTAAAATTATGAAGAAATTTAATAATATTACCTTATTAAATGGAATCGCCTACCATTCTGCCTTAGACGTTAGTCAACCCGTTGAAATGTTTTCTGATCTGGAAGAGTACGATTAGCATATTTAGATATTACTCACCTTCCCCCGCCCCCCCCCCCCCTCCCGGCGGCAACTGGGTTTTGGTTGCGATCGCTCCCTCTCCAAAGTTTCGCCCCTACCTGCTGTATTAGGAACGCTTGCCATACTGTACTCTAGTGAGATCGTCGTCCCCCCCCCCTCTGAAAAGAGGGAAGCTGGGTCCGCCCCTGCACTAGGCTCCCATTATACATTTTTGGAATATAAATAATGCCCGTTTACTTGTTCCCCTTTAATTTAGTATCAGTAATACAAATTATTTTTTTATGAAATAATCTGTGTCTATGCTTAGAACGAAATTCAGTTATTTTCAAACGTATATTATTTACCCAATATGCCATTTTCTTTGGAGAATTAATTAATTAATATGATACATAATTATATAATAGTATAAATGTTACACGAACTATCTATCTATAAAAATTATTATAAATTCTTGTTTTCTTTTAAATATTCTACCACCTTTTTGTCCAGAAAGCTAATCAATAAGAATTTATTCAAAAACAATGTTTATTTCACTTCTATTCCTCATTTTTGAACAGATTTGCATTTTGTATTCGGTAACATGATGTAAATGAAAGAAATTTATTTATAGTTTTAAGAGGATAGATACCTTTTTGATGTTATTAAGGGGATATACATCGTTTAAATTATATTCTGGTCGATTTGACTAAGGTTGTTTATGTCAGTTCTGTCATTTACGGTATGTGTTTCTTATTTAATAGTTTCCTTTATTATTAATTTCTGATAATTTCTGTCCCTATCAAATATTTTGGTGCCTCCAAAGTTAAACAAGTGCTTTTCAATCCTTTCATGTTTTGTCGGTGCTGTAGTAGCATTGTTGGTATATTTATGTCTATTTAGCCGATTTTTTAATAATTGGCTTGTTATTCCTAATATATATATGTTCCTAATATATATATATATATATATATATATATATATATATATATATATATATATATATATATATATTTTTTTTTTTTTTCTTGTTTCTTGAACCATAGATTATATCATTTTTCTTTTTTATCTTTTCTTGGGTTTAGGTTCTATATTTAATAAATACACAAAAACTGTTTGACGTTTCGCCCTTTATTCAAGGCATTTTCAAAATATTTGCTACCTAAAAATATATAATTAAATTACATCACATTTATGTGATGTGATTTATATAATATTATAAACCCAAGAAAAGATAAAAAAGAAAAATGATATATATATATATATATATATATATATATATATATATATATATATATATATATATATATATTGAATAGTTTGAACAAGGAACGAATATACAATATTAGAGATTTTCATAGTTGGTATTTGGCTTTTTAATTTGGTAAAGATGGAGTTTAGTTGATTGTAACTCTTATGGCATGAAATAATATTGTGCTTTTTAAAAATGTATTTTAATTTTTCTGAAAGTTCTGTTGTGTAAGCAAATGGTATATATCGTTTTTCTGTTTCCTGTTGTGAATTATCTTTATTTTTGATTCTTAGGTTGTTATAGTGTTTATACATTCTTTTTTTATAGTTTCTTCGATGTCGTTATTATTAAAATTAGATTTCTTTAACTTTCTTTCGAGCAGGAGTGGATGGAGGGGGGGGGGGAGCTTCGAATTCAGAAAAATAGATTCACCTCTGCCTATTACATTAGAAACGTGAATGTGGCTGGCATCCCCCCTCGCAATGGTTGACAACTCTCTTTTGCTTCCTAAACTGTACTCTTAGAGCCAAGGGTCTGAAGGTAGGAGACGTTAATGAAATGACACTGTCAACCAAGCTAATGATTACACTTATTCTTTGGTTTTTTTGAATGGTTTGAAAAGTTGTTAAAGTATCTTCCCGACCAGGTTGCTTTGATATACCACTGCCTTAGAATTTTAACATTTTTGCGTACTAGAATTATATCTAGAAAGTTTATATTTCCTTTTACCTTAAATTCTGATGTAAATTTTAGTTGGGGGATTGTGCACGATATAGGTGAGTCATAATGAAAGTAGTTTGTGGGCAATGTCAAACGGCTTCTATAAAACTTTCCTTGAACAAAGTTGTGTACTTTTTTAGCTCTTCTCATTTTTCAGATAATATAATTTTATCAAGATCGTTGAGAATTTTTGTGTATAATATTACTCCATCCAGGGAGGCAAGTTTGTAAATTTGCGGGACACTTACCCTATTTATCCATTTTTCAAAACAAGAATCTTTAATATAAAAGCTATTTTTCCCTGCAATGAATGAGATACTGCCTGATAGATATGCTAACAATTTATAAAAAGGTCTGCAGGAAATAGTAGGTCTTAATGGAAACGTTTGATTTGTGTAGCTTACGTAGTCCGTATATTTTTTGGAGAAATAGCATTATAAATTGACAGATTTCTCGCTACAGCGTCACTGATTTTCTTTTTATTAATAATTTCTTCACAAACTCATTTGGTTTATGTTTCTTGGAGCACCATTTATTTTTTTGTATGTTGTTTGGTCATCCAACAGTTCATTCATATTGCTGTCATCAGTTTTATTCATGACTATTGTTTATAACTCTTGTCTGGATTTAAAACAGTTACTCGGGGGTGTTCTTTTAAAAACTTACGTGTGTGAGATATTTTTATTTTAATATTATTTTGTAAATTGTTGGCCTTAATTTTTTTTGGTGTCTGATTTTTATTTTATGGTTGGTAATAACATTTGTTACTTCTGCTCTAATTGTACTTTTATTGTCTTGCGGTTTGTCCTTTATTGTCAACTTAATGGCAACCCATAAATCTTTGTAGCTGCAATTTCTTGATGGTTTATCGATGTTAATTGTGATTTTAACGGGATCTTAAGGTGCGTCAATTATTTGCTTTATATTACAATTTAATTAATTATTTTTTTAGTGTATGGGTTATTGTTTTATATATGTATATAAATAATTATAAGATTTCAGTTCTAGACAGTTATTTCTGAAAATAATATTTTACTATGTGCATCATCGTTTATATTTATATTCCACATTCGTTTTAAATCTTAAAAAATTTTTTTGGAAATGTTTTAAATAAAGGACAAAACGTCAAAATAATGAAAAGCATATTTTAAAGTGAACCTAATTTCAAGAAAATAAAGAAAAAATGCCATTTTGCAACATTGCAACATTTTTTTTTGTTAACTATGTCAAATTTCAACTTACTACTCGGTTAGTCTATATCGATAGTAGCTCAGAAGTACAAACCTCTTCTGCCTTTCTTCAATTTTAGTCTTTTTAGGTCATCTCCTTTTAATAAAAACGAGAATGCAATTTTTCTAGTAAAATCATTTTTTAAATCGACCTTTTGATTACATTAGTTTAGATTCGTTTTAAATTAAGCTGTTATTCACGTGGACTTACACCACCCAAAGGAATGCCAGATTTTAAGAAATGACCCACGTTTTTTTTTCTAATTTCCTAAATACCGTTATAAACACGTAAAATATATCAACAACACTTCCTCCTCCACCCTCCATTTGTAATCTTATTAGTCAGATTTATTAAGTTCCATATTATATACTGTGATGTAAATATACAGAGAAAGGAAGCGCCAGGAAAATATGACACCAAATTTCTGAACTGTACCATTTTGTCAAGAATAACGAGAGGAAACAAAAATGGTGAATTTTTCTTGTAATTAAAATAAAAATGTAATTTTTGTATAGTGATTGGAATTGTTGAAATTAGACTTCTGATTTTAAAAATATTATTCAAGCAGTTGCTCTACACTGGTCTACCTAGCAAACTATTTGCTCTCGAATTTTTTCAAGTACATTTTATTTCTACTAAGTGTGTAAATTTTGGCATTTATAAAGAAGTTTTCATAGAATTTGTAGATTATAACATAACTAAAAAAATATACGTCGAATTGATGAAACACTTTAAGTTGGGAAACCTTACAAAAATCAAAAAAAAATACATAAATCAATAAAAAATAAAGGGAAGCCCGTCTTTAGGGCCCAAAATTGTTAATATCATCATTTTAAACTAGAAAAGGTTATAAATTCGACCTATATTTGTGTTTTCTTTTTTAAATAATAAGTAAAACGCAAAATTTTTATTTAATTTAATATTTATTAAAAAAAAATAAATATATACAAAGTTTTCAGTTTTATTTTGTAGGTGCAGTTCACAAGAAATAAAAAAAATTCTTAAAATTAAATACCAATTGTTTAATTTAGAAATACTGCCCTCAAAATAAAAATTGTACTTTTTGATAATAACAATAAATAAATCAGTCTTTTATTATATACATAGAAATGAAAAAAATTCCAATTCCTACTATTTACAACAAAATTTACAGGACTAAACACTTTAACAGCACCTGAAAAAAAATTGCTTCAAGTAGTCATGTAACTTGAACGCAATACAGTATTTTTCAGGTACTTTCAAAATTTTAGGAGTATAAATTACTAATTATTATTATAAAACAATCAAAGAAAAATATAACTTTACAAAAATTTGTCATTTTAATATTTACACCAACTAGATTTTAGAATGTTACCTTTTTCTTTGATTTTTAATTAACACCTAATATTATGCACTTTTAATCGACTTCTTCTATCGTAGGTCCTTGTTTTGAACCACCAAAGCCACCTGCTTGTTGACCACAGCTACTGCCTGGCATGCCAGCACCGAAATTGTTCTGAGCTCCTCCTCCATACAACTTAGCCATAATGGGGCTGCACACAGATGTTAATTGTTTCTGTTTGTCTTCAAATTCTTCTTTTTCTGCAAGATTATTGTTGTCAAGCCATTTCAGAGCATCCTCACATTCTTTTTCAACTTTGGCTTTGTCTTCGGAGTTAAGCTTGTCTCCACAATCTTGAACAGCTTGTTTTAATTGGAAAATATATCCTTCAAGTTGATTACGAGCTGTTACCTTCTGTCGCTGTTTCTCGTCATCTTCTTTGTACCTTTCGGCTTCTGAAAGCATTCTGTCAATGTCAGCTTGAGACAAGCGACCTTTGTCGTTCTTGATAGTGATGTTACGCTCCATTCCAGAACCTGTATCTTTTACAGAAACATTGAGGATACCATTTGCATCTAGGTCAAAAGTGACTTCAATCTTTGGAACTCCACGAGGTGCTGGAGGAATGCCTGTTAAGTCAAAGGTCCCCAGAAGGTTGTTGTCTTTGGTCATGGCTCGTTCACCTTCAAAAACTTGGACAGTAACAGCTGGTTGATTATCTGAGTAGGTGGTGAAGGTCTGAGTTTGCTTGCATGGGATTCTCGAGTTTCGTTCAATGATCTTCGTCATAACTCCACCAGCAGTTTCTATACCAAGAGACAATGGTGCCACATCTACCAATAGTACATCTTGGATCTTGCTGTCAGTTTCGCCACTAAGAACAGCAGCTTGAACGGCTGCACCATATGCTACAGCTTCATCGGGATTAATACTTAAATTGAGCTGTTTTCCATTAAAGAAGTTTTGTAATAGTTGTTGGATTTTTGGAATTCTGGTGGAACCACCTACTAATACTATGTCATGAATAGAGCCTTTGTCCATTTTGGCGTCTTGAAGGGCCTTTTCAACTGGCTGAAGGGTTCCTCGGAACAGGTCGGCATTTAATTCTTCAAATCTTGCTCTTGTGACTTTGGTGTAGAAGTCAATACCCTCGAACAAAGCATCAATTTCAATGGATGCCTCGGTACTTGAAGATAGAGTTCTCTTAGCTCGTTCAGCTGCAGTTCGTAATCTTCTTAAAGCCCTGGGGTTACTACGAAGGTCTTTTTTAAATTTCCTTTTGAATTCTTCAGCCAAATGGTTCACTAATCTGTTGTCAAAGTCTTCACCACCAAGATGAGTGTCACCAGCTGTGGCTCTAACCTCAAAAAGAGAACCTTCATCGATAGTTAAGATGGAAACATCGAAGGTACCACCGCCCAAGTCAAAAATCAGTACATTTTTCTCTCCCTTAAGGTTCTTGTCCAAACCATAGGCAAGAGCAGCTGCGGTAGGTTCGTTGATAATCCTCATAACATTTAAACCAGCAATAGCACCAGCATCTTTTGTAGCTTGTCTTTGGGAATCATTAAAGTAAGCTGGTACAGTGATTACGGCATCCTTGATGGACTGTCCTAAATATGCTTCAGCTGTTTCTTTCATTTTTATCAAAACCATTGAACTGATTTCTTCAGGGGCAAACCTCTTAATTTCGCCTTTATATTCTACTTGAATTTTGGGCTTGGTACAATCATTGATTACTTTAAATGGCCAGTGTTTGAGGTCATCCTGGATTTTGGGATCATCATACTTTCGTCCAATCAGTCGTTTGGCATCAAAAACGGTATTGGCTGGATTCATAGCAACTTGGTTTTTAGCCGCATCTCCAAGAAGACGTTCGGTGTCTGTAAAGGCAACATAACTTGGTGTTGTTCGGTTGCCTTGGTCATTGGCGATGATTTCCACTTTTCCATGCTGCCACACACCCACACAAGAGTACGTGGTGCCCAAATCAATACCAACTGCTGGAACTTTCACCATTTTTACTTGTTTTCACTGATAAATATGTCACAAAACACTAACAATACTTTTTTTACTTTAAAAAACTGCTTTGAAACTTTGCGCGCTTTGCTCTTCACTTTATTTAACTCGTATCGCTTATTCAAATAATCTGACAATCCCGCCGAGCCGAAAGGTTTATATAGTCGGCCCGAATACATCCCGAACACTATCGAATATTCTAGACCTCTACTATCGAGACAACAAACGAACGCTCCAGCAACTACTAAAACGGTTAGTAGTATAGGGTGAGCCAAATAAAATATAAAAATATTATGAAAGATTTACGAAATTATATTTTAAACATAATATTTTATATTAAAACCCAGAGGCTTTCCAGATCCAAATATATATATATATATATATATATATATATATATATATATATATATATATACCAACACTAAAAAAGGCCTATTTTGCATATGCATTTATTTTGTCTTGTAGCCAACTCCCAACATAATTTATTTTATTATTGTTTATAACGATAAAGTACGACTCGTGGCCAGCGTTTCAACTACTTTTTGGAGTTCTAACTAGACTTATTTCATTAGTTTTTTCTGTGTTCGTGGTACATCATCAGAAGTGCAATATCTCCCTATCAGTAATAAATTTATGCCTTCTCTTTTGTTTATACTTCCTCCTAAGGGGGGAGCGCCCCACAGGTTGCAAATCTTTGCTCTACACATAGTTGTTCTTACATTTGTCTAAAAGACAATATTTACGGACAATTAAATTTAAAATAAAACACAATGATTAAACAAAATTACATTTAATTGTTAATTTTCAAGGAAAGTAGTAGCCTTTTATATTTCGGAAACTAGCAGTATCCACTGTGAAGTTTAACATTTTAGACGGTATACATGCGCAGAACATTTTGACACATAGACGCCATTTGTGTTGTGTTCAAAATTTCATCTTGTCCAAAAAATTGAATTAACTCGGGAATATTTTCATGTGATTATTTTTCACAAGCACCTATATACAGCAAATTTAATCGTGATTCCTGTTTGTTCAGGAACGAGTCGTGTGAATGTCGTCCAAAATTGGTGGTAGTACAAGGAAACATCGATGCTGTGCGTGAACTGATAATACAAGATGGTCATGTGACATATAGCGAGATTGAGACACTCTTGACATTAATAACACAAGTATACAAAATATATTGCATGAATGTAAAGAAGCTATGTCCATGTTGAATCCCTCACAACTTGACAGTCGCTCAAAAAAAGGCTAGTGTGGATCGGTGCAAGGAAATACTCAAAAAATCCGATCCCGGTGTTTCAAAAAACAGATTATGACAGATGGTGAGTCTTGAATTTATGCGATGAGCCCCCAAATAAACAACAGTCGACCGTATATGTCTTCCGTGATGAATCAAAACCAATAGAAGTTGCTCGCGTACGAAATACTCCAAAGGTGCCTATTTTTTCGGAAAACCGGCCATATCGCAACCGTGCCTTTAGAGAATTATAGAACGGTCAATACTGAACGATACACAACTATTTGTTTGCCGGAAATCTTCGGCGGATTGAGGAAAACAAACCGGATACTCATTCTCGTCCACGATAATGCAAGCTTTCACATAGCAGTTCAAACAAGGTACTTTTTGAGCCCTCAAAATGTGGAATTGAGGAGTCGACCATCGTACAGCCCTGATTCGGCACCAAATGACTTTTTTTCCCGTACGCATGCATGTCAACGATTTTTTACATCAGAAAAGGCGGTTGATGTGTTCGAAAACCATCTCTTGGGGATAGCATCTTCACAGTGGTAAGAATGCCTTTTGGAGTGGTACAAACGCATGCAAAAGTGTTTTGATCATCGTGGTGATATTCTGATAAACAACCAAGCCATTTCCAATGATAAATATTTGTTTCTGTTTGTTCACAGCTTGAACAGCTTACACTCGTAGTCTCAGTTTTGTCTAGAATATTTCGATATGTGAAGGTGACCTAGTTGTTTATCATTCTTGAATTACACCAAGTGGAAATATATGGAGTGTAAAAATCGTGGATTCACAAAATAATATGTATTTATTGGTATTTGTCTTTTTGGAATTTAATAACAAATGTATAACGTGTATACAATAAAAAACCAAAATAATAGAGTTTATGTTGTTTATTTTTAAGATTTATCTCAGTTTTGACGATTTATTAGTTAGGATTACTCACAGAACAAATATAATACAGTAAAAACTTATTTACATCACATCCCATGGTTGCTCAAATCCAAATCCAAAAGGGCAGAATTACATTTTTCAAGAATATTCTTAAAATTCCATTATTTCGATCTTCTTAGGGAAAACAATTATTTTACGTCGATATGCCTAAAGAAGAAAGATTAATTTTTTAACAGATTGGTAAAGGGGAACATTACACTTAATTAGAAGAAAAAAAAATGGAAAAATTGTGCCCTAAAGTGAAGGATATATGTAAAATTATAACACATTATCCTGTGCTTAGTTTGGCGGAGGTTTCGTAATTTATTTCCATTATTATTAAAAACAAAATAATGAAATATAAAATATTTTTAAAAAATTTTTGTGATCCGCTTGTCGTGAATTTTTAATGTAATAAAAAGTTCAGAAAAAATATTCCAACTTATCATTGCTAGTTTCTGATACCTGTTCAAGTAATATCGATAAAGTATGAGTTAATAAATACTGAAATAAGAACAAAAATACATTGACAAAGAAGTTTCTACGTCATTCGAGAATATTTTGGATGTAAGTTTTCCATATAAGAAGAGTTTGGCATATTAAAAGCGAAAGTTTGAGACGCCATGTATTTTACAAAGAAGGTTTCTAGACAATACCAGAGAGAGAAGTAAGTTTATCGATCGCGTAATTTCTAGAACCTACAGCGCTTAGGCAACCAAATGCACGACCGCAGTGGCATTTTTAAATAGAAAATATAATAAATCATAAAAAAATATATATCTTTAGATTAAATAATTGTTATATGAAACTTGTTATATTATTCTATAAGTAATTCCCTAATAAAGGAAGCCCGGCACATTCTTGGTTTTCGATACTGATGGCTAGGACACTAAAAAGAAATGTAATTTTCTTAGCCTTAACTCAATTTTAGAAAATGGTTGGTCAGAAATTTTGTTGACTTCAAGATTTGAGAAATCTGTTCTCCCAATTGCCTCATTAGTATTTTGTACAGAATTGTCAACAATGCATTTAGGAATTGTTCAAACCCATGCAAAAGTGTATTGCACATTGTAGAGAATATTTTGAAAAGCAATAAAACATTTTCAAAGATAAAGATTTGTTTTTGTTTGTCATTCCTGATATATAACCGGCTATTCTCGTATTCCCAAATCATCTAGAATATTTCAATCTTCTTAGGGTAAACAATTATTTTACGTTGATATCTCTACAGAAAAAATAATAATTTTTTTTAACAAACTGATAAAGATTGACATTACATTTAATTAGAAATAAAAAAAAAACGAGGAAAATTGTACCCCTATAGTGAACGAGTAGTAGAAAGAATAGTTTACCTTGAGTATAGTTTAGCAGAGGTTTCGTAAAATATTTCCATTATCATTAAAAACAAAATAAAGAAATATATACTCAAAACGGTGTATATCTTTATAAATTTAGTAATTATAACCGTTTTTAGTTGTCATATATCCAAAAAAAATGTTACCTTTTTTTATATCTATTATATATAAATAAATAATCATCTTAATTGTAATTAGCTCATTTACGATTTCTATTTTTTTATGGCAGTATTATTTTTTATGTATGTGTTACTCTAGTTCAGTGAACTTGATGCAACATAGGGGCCCTAGATATTGCCTCAGATCTAGATGCCTCCAACCGAGCCCCTTTCATTATTTTACATGTTTATATGCTTATACATTTATGTGTGAGGATGTGGCATGTGGAATCTTGAAATGAGGTCAATAAAAAACTCAGAGCCATGAGGCGTGCGATGTATTAAATCTTACCTTTTGGGGCGCCCATTTTTTTTATTTCTGTGTTTATTTTTAAGAAAACTAGTTATTTAATGAAGAAGAAACTAATTAATTATTTTTTTTTATTGAATATTTTTGTAGCTTGAATACCCTAGTTTTTGCAATCAAAGATCATAAAGTTACGATAATTTAATATAAAATACTTATCATTTCTAGGATATTGTATATATACCTATAATTTTTAAAAATAGTGTTAAGTATATAACAATAATAAATAATTAATATAAATTGTAATTAGTTCACTTACGATTTCTATTGTTCCGTGTCTGTATTTTTTTTTATACATGTATTACTCTATTTCAGTGAACCTGATGCAATATTGGGGCCTTAGTTCTGGATGAACTGGACCGAACCCCTTTCATTATTTTACACGTTTTTATGTTTATAAATTTATCTGTGAGGATGTGGCATAAGGAATCTTGAAATGTGGTCAATATGTGTTAACTCCTATCTGTTGAAGCACACATTTTTTTAAATTTCTGTATTTATTTTTAAGAAAACTAGGCTATTTGATGAAGATGATGTAGATTATTTATCTCTTTATTCAATATTTTTGCAGCTTAACTACTTCGCTTATTGCAGTCAGAAGTCGTAAAGTTACAGTCATTAAGTATAAAACACTGAATAATTTCTAGAATATTGTATACTTACCGACGGTTTCTAAAAATACTGTTTTTTGGTTCTGATTCTTTAGAATAGTCAATTTATTTTTAATTTTCAATTAGACTACCCTAATATTGTTATACCTAACTGGAGTATTATAATAAAAATAGTACTTTATAACCAAACTGCGTATAATTTTTTCTGTTACCAAAATAGTTACCAATAATTTAGAATATAAACGATTTACTTTATAAAATAAATAAATAAAGCTTTTATTGTCATAAATTTCATAGGTGAAACATTACAACATCATAGGTTCAGTTATAAAAGTGAACATACACACAAGCACCCACACTTGTACCTTCAGGCATCACCCTACTAATCCCAATATTAAAAAGAGTGTGTGTAAAATTGTTAGTACAATAGTTTCTACAATTTCAAAATTATTAGTTAAAAACAACATATTAAAAAGGCAGTGCTTATTAAAGAATGTAGTAATACGCAAACTAAATTATTTTTAGCAGTAGTACATCTCTCAGTGTAGTAATATAAAAGAGGAAATTTTAATCCGCTTTTAAAATATTTCAAATTTCACGTAAAATTCCGTGATATATAATAAGCACTTAAATTCCTCATTAAATAGCCCTATACAAACGGGATATAAAATTTATCTATACAGAAGGAAAAACTTCGATTTTAAAATTTTTCTGTATAACATTTTTCTTTCTTAAGGATATTTAGTTTGTGAAACTTGCTTATAAACCATTCGACAAATTTCTTGTTATATAACCGAAAAAAAGCAGAATGAGCCACTCCGATCCTGTAATAGTTGTTAAAAAAAATGTCACTAGTTTGAAGCATATGTCAAATTTTGACGTAAAGATATACAGCGTTTTAACTATATACTTAAAATCAGTAAAAATGTATCTAAGAAAAGGCTAAAAAAAATAACCGAGCGAAATATATTTTTTTAAATTTCGTGGTCTAAACGTCATTAATTTTCAATGTAATAAAAAGTTTAGAAAAAATATTCCAACTTTATCATTGCAAGTTCCTGATACCTGTTTAAATAATGTCAGTAATGTATGAATTAATATATACAGATATAAGAACCAAAATTCATTTAGCGGCCCTGACATTTACTAAAAAATTGGCACAGAGATAAAATATAAAAAATTAAAATACCCGACAACCAGAAAAGTTTTTACAGAATTAAAATTTTGAGATACAGTGTAGATGGCAAAGAAGTTTCACGTCATTCGCGAATATTTTGGAAGTTCGTTTTTCATACAAGAGGCTGACATATTAAAAGCGAAAGCTTGGGACGCTGTGTATTTTGCAAAGGTTTCTAGACAATACCAGAGAGAGAAGTCAGTTTATTGATTGTGCAATTTCTAGAACGTATAGCGGTTAGGCAACCAAATACACGATCGCCGTGGTATTTTTAAATAGAAAAGATAACAAATCGTAAAAAATATATTAGATTAAATAATTAATATATGAAATTTTTATTCTATTATTTTATTAGTAATTTACCTAATAGAGGAGACACATCAGATTCTTATTTTTTTAATGTTGATGGATGGGGCACTAAAAAAGATTGTATATATTGTTGTAATTTGTAATTGTAATTTTCTTAGCTTTAATCCAATTTTCAAAAACTCTTTGTTTGCTCAGAAATCAAGGTTTTTAAAATCTGTTCTTGCGCACACGTCATTAGTACTTGATTCAGTACTATTGACAAGGCTTTCCCAAATGGTTCAAACGCACGCAAAAGTGTATTGATCAAACGAATGTAATTATGCCTAAAATTATAACACATTACCCTGTGCTTGTTTGGTAGAGGTTTCGTAATTTAGTTCCATTATTATTAAAAACAAACTAATGACATATATATTTAACCTCTGTTAAAATATATATAATAAATAAACGAGCGATATATTTTTCAAAATTTTCGTGATCTACTTGTCATTAATTCTTAATGTAACCAAAAGTTCAGAAAAAACATTTCAACTTTATTTTTTGCTAGTTCGTTTCATAAGGTATGAGTTAATATATAAGGAAATACGTCCCAACATACATTTAGTGGCAGCAAAGATTACATTTGGACAACAGCCAAAAAGTATCTAAAATAAAATCGACTAAATCTTACCATTTTTGATGTGCTTAAACGGAAACTAAACTTATTTTCTTAATATTAGTTCGAGTTTTACAGATACGTGATGTCTCCCTATATATTAACAATGTGACCGCAAGAATGCAAGTAGGTTTTTAATTTCATTGTCATTTTTGTGTCCAGCGCTCCAAAATTAACAAAAAAATGCATACAAGATATAACAAACCACAACAAATAAATGAAAATCTGTTGCGTAGTATTATTATAGCTAACGCTAAGCTATTATAATCTTAGGCGATAATGACATATACTAAAAACTAGCCATAGAAATAAAATATAAAAAATTAAAAGACCCAACCGCCACAAAAAATTTTTACTGAAATAAGATTTTGAGCCACAGTGTAGCTGGCCAAGAAGTTTCTACGTAATTAGAAAATATTTCGGATGTTCGTTTGTCATACAAGAAGGGCTGGCACAAATTTGAGATGCCGTGCATTTTAGAAATGAGGTTTCTAGATAATACCAGAGAGGGAGACAGAAGTCAGTTTATTGATAGCGCAATTTCTAGAACGTAAAAGAGCTTAGACAACCAAACGCACGACCGCAGTGATATTTTCAAATAGAACTAATAGATTAAATAATTGTTTAATGAAACTTTCTATTTTTCTATTAGTAATTACCTAATAAAGGAGACCTGACAGATTCTCATTTTTTTAATGTTGATGAACGGGGCACTAAAAACAAATGTAATTTTCTTACCTTTAATCCAGTTAAAAAAAATCACTTTAATCAGAAATTTCATTCACTTCAAGATTTTGGAAATCTGTTCTATCAAATACCTCATTAGTGCTTTATATAGGGCTGTTAAATATGCTTTTCGGATTGGTTCAAACGCATGCAAAAGTATACTGATGATAGAAAAAACAATAAAACCATTTTCAGCGATAAATATTTGTGATTGTTTGTTATTCCCAAAATATAAACCGCTACCCCCCTACTCTCAAATCGTCTGGAATACTTCGAACGTGAACGTAGGACGGCCTAGTACAGAGATCCGTTGTTAATCGTCCCATTATAATACCAAATGGAAATATACCGAGACTGCAAATGTCGTAAATTCACAAAATAAAATGTATTTATTGGTTGTCGTATATGCACGTCCGTCATTTTGGGAAAATTAATAGTGGAGATCGGATTTTCCGCGAGAACGCCACGAGGTACGTTTCGATCGAACGCGAACGACGTATACGAGCTGTGAATGACTTGCGTATCAGGATTTTTGTCGTTTATGGTATGCGTTTGTCCCTGCATTAAGTGGTCCCCACCTTGAAGTGAAGCTTGGATATCATTTAAAAATTGTTCCATTGGAGAAATTAAAGTGTTGGGATATAATTCAGCATTTTGATTTATTTGGGTCATGTCAGATTCATTACGAGTATGGAATCTTGTTAGGTCTGGCGCGACCCCACGAGGGGCCGCGGAGGTCCCACCAAAACCACTCGGACAGCCTGAAATGCCACCCGCCTCATCAGACCGGAAGGAACTGTGAGAGAAGGGATTGGACATTTTTTTTTAATAAATTATTTTTCCTCTTAAATTAGAATGTTTTGTATAAAAAATACAAAAATCACGGAGGGCTGGGCTTTAATATACTTAATATTTGGAAAAATTAAGTATATGGAATTTGGGTTGGACGAGAACTTGGCCAATAATTACTTTGTTTTTTATTAGACGTGAGCTCTTATAGGACTTTTTGCAGTAGAAATTTTTTTTTTTTGACTGGGACTCTTAAGTTTTGTGTCGAAATTAAATGTAGTGTTGGGACTCTTAATAAATTTTCTAAAATTCAATTTTCGCAAAAATTTTTGTTTTAGTGTTAAACGCAAACTAAGGTACGTTTAGTGTTCTTAGATCCGTTAACGATGTCACTATCAGGTTATCACTAATTTTTTCTTAATAGAAAATTATTTAAGTCGCAATCGGGAATGTCTAAATCGGGTATGTCGCTATCAGGTTTCCTTTACGCAAATTATTATAGTCGTAAAAGTAGCCGCGTGAATACTCTATACATATATGAATTTCAAATAGTTTCCGCAATAATTAAAAAAAAAATCGACGTAAAAAAGGTTTTTTTTTTAGAAAAGCTTATTTTTTCCGACGGCGCTAGAATTTTACTAAAATTTGAGTTTAAAAGACTTTGATACTCGTGTGCGCGTGTGTAAAAAAAATTTGAGAGATCTGTGCTCTTTTAGAGACAACCAGATTCTGCCATAGATAAAAATACTATGGGTAGAGATTCTGCTAACGAATCGCGGCATCGGGTGCTATTTATAATTTCTCGGCACTCCGTCGGGTCTTCCGAAAGGAACCGATTAGCGTTTAGCGCGGTCCGCCAAAGCTTTATGTTCTTGTAGATAGAATTCTACAACATGGTATCTGCCATTTTAGAATTTATCAATAAAAAATATAACGTATGTTCTGCAGGTTTAATATCCTGCCCACACATCTAGGAATTTATATTTTATATAGACGGTTGTTTCCCGCGAATGCTACTTTTGGCTCAATACTGCTGCACTAACGGGGAGAGCGCGTATGGAGAGAGAACCGGATTTATATTTGCAGATAATAAATTGTTTGTATATATTCTTTCCTTTCGCTGCCTGAACGGAGAATAAGTATAGGCAACTGGTCACGCACGGCAGTAAAATGTTTATTCCTTGCTGAAATTTTACAGCCGGATTCACTAACATGGTTTAAATTTAAAACCGCCCTAAATTAACAGCTGAGGTCTTAAACTGACAAATGCAACAGTAAGTCAAGCAAATTTTAAACCCTAAAAATTAATGCATAAAAAATCATTTTGTTTTATTACTGAACCGGCAAAAATGGAGAATTTTATTTGTTTTCGGGATACAACTATTTCTCCTAAATCTTTCAAGGCTATATAGCCAGGTTCTTATCCTTAATATGCCGATATAAGGGTTTATTTGTTGACATATCTAATATAAATTATGACAATATCATAAGTAAAACAAAACTGGCCCACTATAAGATTTAAATTTCATGGCAACTAGATCGGGTTTAAACCTTAAATCTTCTTAGGGAATCTAGCTGTCAATTATTAAGTTATAGTACTTTAAACCTTGCCCCTCGCTATCTAGGTTAAGATAATTTTATTCGCTTTAAATGTGTTACAGTTGATTTGGTTTTAGCCAACAATAAAAACTTCTGTGATTTTCAAGAAAGTTGCGTAAAGGAAAGCCTTATTTTTCAATTGAAGTTGTGTTTATTTTATAATGTCGTACTACCATTTTGTTAGGCTAGAGTGAACTCTAGACTTATTAATGTTAGCATGTTTTGTTCCATTTATATCACCTAAATAATCTGTTAATTAACCAGTGATGTTATAACAATATTCAGAAATTGTATATTAAAAGTACTGAACGAACTCGTCGGTTTGACAGACAAATGCCTTCGATCATCTTTTAAGCTATCTGTTTATTGTCGTTAAGTGGAATTTTATATAAAATGACCAAGGAAATTTGGTCCGGTTCTAAAGTTTATACCACATTTTATAAATCAGAACCATTCAAGCCTATCATTAATGTCATATGTCATTTCTAAGTTAGTTCACTAGTTTAAATATATTATTGATATTTAAAACAGAACAGAATAAAATGCTTTTTTATCAATAGATGGACTTATAAAAAATTATATATTACTTGCATTGTGGAATTATCGCAGGTTAGAGAGGCATATGGTAATAAAAAATCTCTATTTTATTTTTTTTTAAAGATTTATTAAAAAAGTAACAAAATTTTGTTTATAAGTATTGCTCACAAAACTAGTTCATAGGAACTTAATAATACAATTTGTGGGTTTTCTTTATAAATTTTGTCCACAAATTAACTCAAATATAAATTACTACCTAAAAAATTAAAAATCATTATATACATATAAATATTTGTACAACTATAAAATAAAATCTTTAAAAAATTAGTCTACTTCTTCAATCGTAGGACCTGAGTGAGAACTACTGAAGCCACCGGCTTGCTGCCCACAGCTACTACCAGGCATGCTTCCTGCTCTGTTATTCTGACCATTTCCTCCGTACAACTTGGCCATAATGGGGCTACAAACAGATGTTAACTGTTTCTGTTTGTCTTCGAATTCTTCTTTCTCTGCAAGGCTGTTGCTGTCGACCCATTTTAGAGTATCTTCACATTCTTTTTCAACTTTGGCTTTGTCCTCGGGGCTAAGCTTATCTCCACAATCTTGGACAGCTTGTTTTAATTGGAAGACATATGCTTCAAGCTGGTTACGAGCTGATACTTTCTGTCGCTGTTTCTCGTCTTCTTCTTTGTACTTTTCAGCTTCGGACAGCATTCTGTCAATGTCAGCTTGAGACAAGCGACCTTTGTCGTTCTTGATAGTGATGTTACGCTCCATTCCAGAACCTGTATCTTTTGCAGAAACATTGAGGATACCATTAGCATCTAGGTTAAAGGTGACTTCAATTTTTGGAACTCCACGAGGTGCTGGAGGAATGCCTGTCAAGTCGAAGGTACCCAAAAGGTTATTGTTTTTGGTCATGGCTCGTTCACCTTCAAAAACTTGGACGGTAACAGCTGGTTGGTTATCCGAGTAGGTTGTGAATGTCTGAGTTTGCTTGCAAGGGATTCTAGAGTTTCGTTCAATAATTTTGGTCATAACTCCACCAGCGGTTTCTATGCCAAGAGACAATGGTGCAACATCTACCAAAAGTACGTCTTGGATCTTGCTGTCAGTTTCTCCACTAAGAACAGCAGCTTGAACGGCTGCACCATAAGCTACAGCTTCATCAGGGTTAATGCTTAGATTCAGCTGTTTTCCATTAAAAAAGTTCTGCAATAATTGTTGGATTTTTGGAATTCTGGTGGAACCGCCTACTAAAACTATATCATGAATAGAGCCCTTATCCATTTTAGCATCTTGAAGGGCTTTTTCAACTGGCTGAAGGGTTCCTCGGAACAGGTCTGCATTCAATTCTTCAAATCTTGCTCTTGTGACTTTAGTGTAGAAGTCAGTACCCTCAAATAAAGCATCAATTTCAACGGTTGCTTCAGTACTTGATGATAGCGTTCTCTTAGCTCGTTCAGCTGCAGTTCGTAACCTTCTTAAAGCCCTTGGGTTACTACGAAGGTCTTTTTTAAATTTCCGTTTGAATTCTTCAGTCAAATGGTTCACTAATCTGTTGTCAAAGTCTTCACCACCAAGATGAGTGTCACCAGCTGTGGCTCTAACCTCAAACAGGGAACCTTCATCGATGGTTAAGATGGACACATCAAAAGTACCACCACCTAAGTCAAAAATCAGTACATTTTTCTCTCCCTTAAGGTTCTTGTCCAAACCATAGGCAAGAGCAGCTGCGGTAGGTTCATTGATAATCCTCATAACATTTAATCCAGCAATAGCACCAGCATCTTTTGTAGCTTGTCTTTGAGAATCGTTAAAGTAAGCTGGTACGGTGATTACGGCATCCTTGACGGACTGTCCTAAATATGCTTCAGCTGTTTCCTTCATTTTTATCAAAACCATTGAACTGATTTCTTCAGGGGCAAACTTCTTAATTTCGCCTTTATATTCTACTTGAATTTTGGGCTTAGTACGATCATTGATTACTTTAAATGGCCAGTGTTTGAGGTCATCCTGGATTTTGGGATCGTCATACTTTCGTCCAATCAGTCGTTTAGCATCAAAAACGGTATTGGCTGGATTCATAGCAACTTGGTTTTTAGCCGCATCTCCAAGAAGACGTTCGGTATCTGTAAAGGCAACATAACTTGGTGTTGTTCGGTTGCCTTGGTCGTTGGCGATGATTTCCACTTTTCCATGCTGCCATACACCCACACAAGAGTATGTGGTGCCCAAATCAATACCAACTGCTGGAACTTTTACCATTTTTACTTGTTTTCACTGATAAATACTTCACAAAACACTAACAATACTTTTTACTTGATAATCTTTTTAAAATTAGCTGTGCTTTACTATTCACTTTGTTTTCGCTTGTATCGCTTATTCAAATATTCTGACAAGCCCGCCGAGCCGAGAGGTTTATATAGTCGGCCCGAATGCGACCCGAACGCTCTCGAACAATCTAGACCTCTAGTAGAATGGGAAGGAACTTACTGGCAAAAGCAGTTGTATGAAAACAGTTGGTTGTATAGGGTGACCCAAATAAAATAATAATTGTTTATTAAATCATGTATCTTGTCAATACGATTATCTCGAATGATCAAACATAGAATATACTTCTCGAGTTACAAGACTGTCAAAGTTCATTTTTTTTCCTTATTTTTAACACATTGCGGTTACTTTTAACTTATCAAGTTGATATTTGGCACAGGATTTACGTTTAATTGTTTCTATCAATCTGTTATAAAAATGTTTTTCTATTGTGCCACTTTACCTGAAATTCAAATTTTATTTTTCACATATCTTTTTTATTTTGATAGTAATTGGAAACAAGGACATGTGGTTTTAAAGATAAAAGAATATCTAATCAATAAATACTCCCTATTATAAGAGGATTCATATCACCTGTAAACAATCTTTGGTTTAGGCATAAAATGGAATTAAAGTTTTTATTACGAGTAAAATCAGTTTTTCAAATGAAATAAAAAAAAGGTATCATGCTTCAAATTTAGTAAAATGTGATAAATATTTAAGAAAAAATAGTTAATATAAGTAAAAACCTTCTTTGTATTTTAGTAGACGTGAAATTAGTTAAAACTTTAAAATTAACAGGATAGTAGTATTAAAATTTGTCCTAAACGGTGTGGTTTTTTCAATCTACTAAGAACTATTTTTTTTTTAATTAGGTATTCTTTTATTTTTATAAGGCATGGTTTTTTTCCAATAACTGTCAAAACAAAAGAGATATTTGAAAATAATATTTGAATTTCAGGTAAAGTGATCTCTGGTGATTCAGTAAAGAAATATTTTATAATAGAATAATAAAAAGCATTAAGCGTAATCCCTGTATCAAATATCAAGTTAATAAGGTAAAAACTAACTGCAAGATGTTAAAAATAAGAAAAAAAAATAATTTTGACAGGCTGTAACTCGAGAAGTATTGAGTTTTCAACTTTTTGTTACATGCCTTATTACTTTTATTTTACCATGTAGAAACACCTCTCCAATCCTGGCGCATTATTCGAACACTCTGTAGAGTAAAAATTCATCTCCAATTTAAAGAGAGACATTATGTTAAGTTTGTAAAATTCTTAAAACGTAGTTATTCCCATTACACATATATTTGAGACACTGTGTATCACACGTTCGCGCGTTTGGTATCTAAGACAGTTCTACAAGATTATGGAAGCGAGTTTATTTGATAGCGCATGTTCTAGAACAGAAATTTCTGGTTGCCTATGGAAAAAATGGTAAATGATTTATTATTAACGAATTGTTTACATAATATAAAATTATTTAAACTAGGTTATGTAAAATTTTTTATATTTATGGTGGCGGGCATAAGTTACACAGTACACATTTTTTGAATTAGATCAGTGTATCTCTGAAATAAATAAACCAAACTAATGCAAGTAATTCATACGTTCATATAGCATACAAAATTAAGTAAAAACCTTTATATGAAGAATAAATTATACATTAATAAAAATAATTTTACAATTAAAGTGGACAATAGTATTTCTTGTTACCTATTGAGATAAAGAACTGTTAACTTCTATCAGTCTGTGGCCCTTTGCATGATTGTAAATATGAAATTAATGAGTGAATCATTGTTTAAAAAAAAATACCATGTTTTTAAAATGGATTAGAAAGTATGAAATAATTTCTCTTAATCCTATTCACACGTATAACCCCATACACATAGTCTTGATAATTTCTGATGGTCAATTTTTAAACACTATGAAAATACTTGTAAGATTTAAAACAAAATACGTGGAGTTCATGCAATAGATAACAGTAAGGAATGTAGAGTATTGCTTTCGTTGAGAAAACTCACACAAGTATTTTAGATCTCCAGGCGGATATTTTAATATTTTTTTTGTTAATGTTAATTACTGTCTTTCATTTATTGTTCAAAAAAGCTATATTTAGTATGAGGTGATTTGAATGCAGATTTTAATGTGAATGATAATGATTCCATTTCTTTGTCACAACTTATGCTGATTTTTAAGCTGTTGTCGTATGTCCATGGGATAACTAGGCCCAGCTCGGGCAGGCAACTTGACAGTATTTTTAGCAACATTGATCTAAAGCAAGAATATGATATTTATGTTGCTCACTTCTCTGAGCATAATGGTCAGTAATAAATTTATTAATAAAAAGTTTTTTTTACACCGGGTAATATAGATAAATGGGTAGGTTCTTTAAATGAGGAGAACTGGAATGATGTTGTGACTTCAGGAGACCTAAATGAGAAATACAATAATTTTATAATGTACTATACTACTATTTCCATAAATCATTTTCTTTGTGTAGCTCAAGGCCGAAAATACTAAAAAATCTGTAGAACTATGTAGATAAAGGATCTTTATGTGTGGTCACAAATTACTAAAGATGAAAGGGAGTACCAGCAGTACAAGATTGACAGAAAAGAGACCGTAAATATCTTAACGAATTTAGGATGGTCGCGAATGAAAACAAAATTTTCAACTCTAGCAATAAAACTAAATCTACCTGGAGCATTTTTTCCCAAGAAACTAGTAGAGTAAGAACTTGTCAGGATATTAGATTGCTTCACAGTCAAAGTGTTGTTGATGACCCACAGGGATTGCCGATTTATTTGTGAATAGATTCAATATCTCTACTGTCACCCCTCTGGGTCGAGAGTTCTTCGCTGATTCAGTTGTTTCAACTATTTTCTTGAATCCTGTGGATAGTCCAGAGATTCTTAGGATAATTATGAATTTGCTTAATAATAAAATTATTTAAACTGAGTTATTATTTTAAATTTTTCATATTTACAGTGGCAAGCATAAGTTACACAATACACATTTTGAGAATTAGATCAGTGTTTCTCAGGAATAAACCAAGCAAAATAATGCGAGTAATTCATATTAATCCTTTAATCAAAAACGTTCATATTGCATACAAAATAAAGTAAAAACATTTATGTGAGAATAAATTGTATATTAATTAAAATAATTTTACAATCAAAATGAACAATAGTATTTCTCGTTCCCTATTGAGAAAAAGAACTGTTAACTTCTGTCAGTCAGCGGCCCTTTGCATGGCTGTACAGATGAAATTAATGGGTGAATAATTGTTTAATTAAAAAATATATAATACCATGTTTTTAAAACGGACTAAAAAGTATGAAATAATTTCTCTTAGCCCTATTCAGACTTATAACCCCATACACAAGTATTTTAGATCTCGAGGCGGAGATTTTGATATATTTTTTTAATGTTAAATGATTTATTGTCTTCCATTTATTGTTCAAAAAGTTATTATATATAGTATGTGGTTATTTGAATGTAGATTTTAATGTGAAGGATTCCTTTTCTTTGTCAGAAGTTACGCTGAGTTTTGGGCTGGTGCCGCATGTCCATGGGATAACTAGACCCAGCTCGGGCAGTCAACTCAACAATATTTTTTTCAACACTGACCTGGAGCAAGAGTGTGATATTTATATCGCTCACTTCTCTGATCATAATTGTCAGATTCTATCATTTTTGTACGAAAAGCGTATTATCTACAATAAATTTATTAAAAAAAGTTTTTTTTACACTGAGTAATATAGATAATTTGGTAGGTTCTTTAAATAAGGAGAACTGGAATGATGTTATAACTTTAGGAGACCCAAATGAGAAATATCAAATATTTTATAATGTACTATACTACTATTTCGATAAATTAGTTCTTGTGTGCAGCTCAAGGCAAAAAATACTGAAAAATCTAACATCAATACTGACATCAAAAACTATGCTAATTATATGAAGGATCTTTATGTGAGGTCACAAATTATCAAAGGCGAAAGGGGTACCAACAGCACAAGGTAGACGGAAAAGAGTACCGTAAATATCTTGAAGAATTTTGGATGGCCGTGAATGACAACAGAATTTTACACTCGTGCAATAAAACTAAATCTAAACCTACCTGGAGCATTTTTGCCCAAGAAACTACTAGAGTAAAGACTTGTCAAGATATTAGAGTACTTGTCAGTCAGTGTGTTGTTGATGATCCCCAGATGATTTATTTGTGAATAGATTCAATATCCCTGCTGTCACCCCTCTGGGCCGAGAGTTCCTCGCTGATCCAGTTGCTTCAACTACTTTCTTGAATCCCATGGATAGCCCGGATAACATTAGGGTAATTACAAATTTCCCTAATAAGGTTTCGGTGGGGCTGGATGAGATATCAACAAAAATTCTCAAACACTCAGCTGAGCTTATTGCTGAACCCATAGTGAACACTGTAAATGTTTGTTTTCAAACTAGTATCTTTCCTAACCCTCTTAAGGCGGCAAAAATAGTGCCCATTCGCAAAAAGGGGACAAGCTAAACATGGCAAAATACAGACCTGTCAGTCTTCTGTCCTCCTTATTAAAGGTCTTTGAGAGAGTAATATATACTCGTGTAATGATAATTTTAACATTCTTGCAAAGCACCAGTCTGACTTTAGACTTAATAGATCTATACAACTTGCTATATTTAAAACAATTTCCTATATTATAGATAATGTCGATAAGGTTGCTGGGCTCTTTTTTGATCTGTCAGGGGCCTTTGATATAATAAATCATGACTTTAGATTCGTAAACTCTCACAGTATGATATAAGAGGATTGTGTATTGCCTTGCTAGAGTCTACTTGGAGAGGAGAAAACACGTAGTGTGCGTCACAAAGAACCATGATAAATATTCTCCAGACCAGTTTATACGACATAGGGTGTTCCGCAGGGTTCGATTCTCGGTCTTGTGTTGTTTCTGCTGTCTATGAATATTCTATCGGATAGAATGCCTGCTGGCCTGCTCTGCCAGTATGCCGATGATGCCTCGTTTGTGCTGGGTGGTTTTGCGGATCTGTCTTGGGGGTGCTCGCATGCGGCGGGGGCAATGCGGGATTGCTGTGCTGGGGTGGGATTGATGCTGACTTGTGAGAAAACTGGTCTGGTGTCGTTCCAAAAGAATCGTCAGTGCTCCGAATTTGTCTATGTAAATTTAAAGGGAAGTTGAGTTTCTGGGTGTTGCCTTGGATGCGTTAATTCTAAATATGATATGAAATAATACTTTTATTATCCAATTTTTCAAGCCGTTAAAAGAAAAAGATAGAAGGTTTATTTCCTGTGAACTTAATTCTTGTTCTCTCCATATGCGTTTCGAGCATCTAATGGGCTCATTCGTGGAGCTGTAACGAACTAAGAGCAAAATTCACAGAAAACAACGGTCTATATAAAATCTAAATTTCGAGACAAGATGGCAGGATGTTTAACTCGCAGATATTTTAGATGCTAGACTGTAAAGTATTAATAGTCGACATTTTTACATACACCGAAGCAGTGAGAAGCTTTTTCCATAGTACTAAAATTTGAATTTTTAGGAACAGTTATTAAAGCATCATTGATTTAGTCAAATACCAAATGTGTTACCAGGTTTATCTTTAGTTTCTTTTCCAAAAATGTTTATTTAATTTCGACTCGTTAAATTAAAATTACTAAATCAGAAACTTATTGGTTTTTAAGTTAAAAAAAAGACATATTTTAGGAAACATCTAACGAAACTCACCATTGGTCGATTAGGTAATAGCATAGAAATAGTTTGTTTATGGTAATAGAAAAGAATATTTTACAAATATATGTATAAACTTAATTTTTTTCACCATTCAGTCAAGAATATTTACTCTCAGGCAACACTACCTTGCATGGACATGATTATTTTTATTGTTTATATGGATGTTTAATTTCTTGTTTGCTCCCTTTGCTCTTTTACTGTCTTTTTCACTGTCTCTTTTAGAATTTATCTGCTTGCTTAGTTTTTTTTTTATTTTTTTGAAATTTCCATATTTGTAATTTCAAAATCGGACATAGGTAAACGATTTTTATTTTTTATCTAAGGCGGAGTTCAGGGACCCCCTGAGGCGAAGTTTTGGAGCTAGGACCATTATTATGTAAATTTTCTCTGTTCATTTTATAGTATTTTATTTTAGTATATTGTTTTTTTTTTTTAACAATTTTTCACTTTCAGTTCTTTTAACCGATATATTAATAACTATAACTCTTATTTTACTATTTTGCAAAAATATCTAGAATCTAACGACGTAGAGGTAATTTGGATGCATCACAACCCATCATGGCTGCAGGTCATTTGAGGCTCATTGTCTTTGCGAATCCAAGCAATCTCGTTATATGGCCTTGTCTAACTGCTTCGAGTGATATAACTTGTCATTTTATTCTATTAGTAATTACCTAATAAAGGAGACACGTCAGATTCTTATTTTTTAAATGTTGATGGATGGAACACTAAAAACGAATGCAAACCTTTAATCCAATTTAAAAAAAAAACTCTTTAATCAGAAATTTCATTAATGTCAAGATTTTGGAAATCTGTTCTATCAAACACTTTTTAGTACTTTATACAGGGCTGTTAATTATGCTTTTCGGATTGGTTAAAACGCGTGCAAATGTATACTGATCATATCGGAGAATATTTTGAAAAATAATAAAGCCATTTTCAATGACAAATATTTGTTATTGTTTGTTTTTCCCGAAATATAAACCGTTACACCCGTACTCTCAAATCGTCTGGAATATTTCGAATGTGAACGTAGCGCAGAGATCCGTTGTTAGTCGTCCTAGAATAATACCAACTGGAAATATACAGAGACTATAAATGTCGTAAATCCACAAAATAATATGTATTTATTGGTATCTGTTATTTTAGAATTTATCAATAAAAAGCATAACGTATGTTCTGCAGGTCTAATATCCTGCCGACACGTCTGTTCACGCACAGCAGTAAATAGTTTATTTCTTGCTGAAATTTTGCAGCCGGATTCGTTAGCATGGTTTAAATTTAAAACCGCTCTAAATTAACAGCTGAGGTCTTAAATTGACAAAAGCAACAGTAAGTCAAGCATATTTTAAACCCTAAAAATTAAAGCATAAAAAATCATTTTGTTTTATTACTGAACCGGCAAAAATGGAGAACTTTATTTGTTTTTTGACATATCTAATATAAATTATGACAATATCATAAGGAAAACAAAACTGGCCCACTACAAGATTTAAATTTTCTGGCAACTAAATCGGGTTTAAACTTTAAATCTTCTTAGCGAATCTAGCTGTTAATTATTAAGTTATAGTACTTTAAATCTTACCCCTCGCTATCTAGGTTAAGATAATTTTATTCGCTTTAAATGTGTTACAGTTGATTTGGTTTTAGCCAACAATAAAAACTTCTGCGATTTTCAAGAAAGTTGCGCAAAGGAAAGCCTTATTTTTCAATTGAAGTTGTGTCTATTTAATAATGTCGTACTACCATTTTGTTAGGCTAGAGTGAACTCTAGACTTATTAATGCTAGCATGTTTTGTTCCATTTTTATCACCTAAATAATCTGTTAATTAACCAGTGATGTTATAACAATATTCAGAAATTGTATATTAAAAGTACTGAACGAACTCGTCGGTTTGACAGACAAATGCCTTCGATCATCTTTTAAGCTATCTATTTATTGTCGTTAAGTGGAATTTTATATAAAATGACGAAGGAAATTTGGTCCGGTTCTAAAGTTTATACCACATTTTATAAATCAGAAGCATTCAAGCCTATCATTAATGTCATATGTCATTTCTAAGTTTGTTCACTAGTTTGAATATATTATTGATATTTAAAACAGAACAGAATAAAATGCTTTTTTATCAATAGATGGACTTATAAAAAATTATATATTGCTTGCATTGTGGAATTATCGCAGGTTAGAGAGGCATATGGTAATAAAAAAATCTCTATTTTATTTTTTTTTAAAGATTTATTAAAAAAGTAACAAAATTTTGTTTATAAGTATTGCTCACAAAACTAGTTCATAGGAACTTAATAATACAATTTGTGGGTTTTCTTTATAAATTTTGTCCACAAATTAACTCAAATATAAATTACTACCTAAAAAATTAAAAATCATTATATACATATAAATATTTGTACAACTATAAAATAAAATCTTTAAAAAATTAGTCTACTTCTTCAATCGTAGGACCTGAGTGAGAACTACTGAAGCCACCGGCTTGTTGCCCACAGCTACTACCAGGCATGCTTTCTGCTCTGTTATTCTGGCCATTTCCTCCGTACAACTTGGCCATAATGGGGCTACAAACAGATGTTAACTGTTTCTGTTTGTCTTCGAATTCTTCTTTCTCTGCAAGGCTGTTGCTGTCGACCCATTTTAGAGTATCTTCACATTCTTTTTCAACTTTGGCTTTGTCCTCGGGGCTAAGCTTATCTCCACAATCTTGGGCAGCTTGTTTTAATTGGAAGACATATGCTTCAAGCTGGTTACGAGCTGATACTTTCTGTCGCTGTTTCTCGTCTTCTTCTTTGTACTTTTCAGCTTCGGACAGCATTCTGTCAATGTCAGCTTGAGACAAGCGACCTTTGTCGTTCTTGATAGTGATGTTACGCTCCATTCCAGAACCTGTATCTTTTGCAGAAACATTGAGGATACCATTAGCATCTAGGTTAAAGGTGACTTCAATCTTTGGAACTCCACGAGGTGCTGGAGGAATGCCTGTTAAGTCGAAGGTACCCAAAAGGTTATTGTTTTTGGTCATGGCTCGTTCACCTTCAAAAACTTGGACGGTAACAGCTGGTTGGTTATCCGAGTAGGTTGTGAATGTCTGAGTTTGCTTGCAAGGGATTCTAGAGTTTCGTTCAATAATTTTGGTCATAACTCCACCAGCGGTTTCTATGCCAAGAGACAATGGTGCAACATCTACCAAAAGTACGTCTTGGATCTTGCTGTCAGTTTCTCCACTAAGAACAGCAGCTTGAACGGCTGCACCATAAGCTACAGCTTCATCAGGGTTAATGCTTAGATTCAGCTGTTTTCCATTAAAAAAGTTCTGCAATAATTGTTGGATCTTTGGAATTCTGGTGGAACCGCCTACTAAAACTATATCATGAATAGAGCCCTTATCCATTTTAGCATCTTGAAGGGCTTTTTCAACTGGCTGAAGGGTTCCTCGGAACAGGTCTGCATTCAATTCTTCAAATCTTGCTCTTGTGACTTTAGTGTAGAAGTCAGTACCCTCAAATAAAGCATCAATTTCAATGGTTGCTTCAGTACTTGATGATAGCGTTCTCTTAGCTCGTTCAGCTGCAGTTCGTAACCTTCTTAAAGCCCTTGGGTTACTACGAAGGTCTTTTTTAAATTTCCGTTTGAATTCTTCAGTCAAATGGTTCACTAATCTGTTGTCAAAGTCTTCACCACCAAGATGAGTGTCACCAGCTGTGGCTCTAACCTCAAACAGGGAACCTTCATCGATGGTTAAGATGGAAACATCAAAAGTACCACCACCTAAGTCAAAAATCAGTACATTTTTCTCTCCCTTAAGGTTCTTGTCCAAACCATAGGCAAGAGCAGCTGCGGTAGGTTCATTGATAATCCTCATAACATTTAATCCAGCAATAGCACCAGCATCTTTTGTAGCTTGTCTTTGAGAATCGTTAAAGTAAGCTGGTACGGTGATTACGGCATCCTTGACGGACTGTCCTAAATATGCTTCAGCTGTTTCCTTCATTTTTATCAAAACCATTGAACTGATTTCTTCAGGGGCAAACTTCTTAATTTCGCCTTTATATTCTACTTGAATTTTGGGCTTAGTACGATCATTGATTACTTTAAATGGCCAGTGTTTGAGGTCATCCTGGATTTTGGGATCGTCATACTTTCGTCCAATCAGTCGTTTAGCATCAAAAACGGTATTGGCTGGATTCATAGCAACCTGGTTTTTAGCCGCATCTCCAAGAAGACGTTCGGTATCTGTAAAGGCAACATAACTTGGTGTTGTTCGGTTGCCTTGGTCGTTGGCGATGATTTCCACTTTTCCATGCTGCCACACACCCACACAAGAGTATGTGGTGCCCAAATCAATACCAACTGCTGGAACTTTTACCATTTTTACTTGTTTTCACTGATAAATACTTCACAAAACACTAACAATACTTTTTACTTGATAATCTTTTTAAAATTAGCGGTGCTTTACTATTCACTTTGTTTTCGCTTGTATCGCTTATTCAAATATTCTGACAAGCCCGCCAAGCCGAGAGGTTTATATAGTCGGCCCGAATGCGACCCGAACGCTCTCGAACAATCTAGACCTCTAGTAGAATGGGAAGGAACTTACTTGCAAAAGCAGTTGTATGAAAACAGTGGTTGTATAGGGTGACCCAAATAACATAATAATTGTTTATTATATCATGTATCTTGTCAATACGATTATCTTGAATGATCAAACATAGAATATACTTCTCGAGTTACAAGACTGTCAAAGTTCATTTTTTTTCCCTTATTTTTAACACATTGCGGTTACTTTTAACTTATCAAGTTGATATTTGGCACAGGATTTACGCTTAATTGTTTCTATCAATCTGTTATAAAAATGTTTTTCTATTGTGCCACTTTATCTGAAATTCAAATTTTATTTTTCACATATCTTTTTTATTTTGATAGTAATTGGAAACAAGGATATGTCGTGGTTTTAAAGATAAAAGAATATCTAATCAATAAATACTCCCTATTATAAGAGGATTCATATCACCTGTAAACAATCTTTGGTGTAGGCATAAAATGGAATTAAAGTTTTTATTACGAGTAAAATCAGTTTTTCAAATGAAATAAAAAAAAGGTATCATGCTTCAAATTTAGTAAAATGTGATAAATATTTAAGAAAAAATAGTTAATATAAATAAATTAACAGGATAGTAGTATTAAAATTTGTCCTAAACGGTGTGGTTTTTTCAATCTAATAAGAACTACTTTTTTTTTTTAATTAGGTATTCTTTTATTTTTATAAGGCATGGTTTTTTTTTCCAATAACTGTCAAAACAAAAAAGATATTTGAAAAATAATATTTGAATTTCAGGTAAAGTGATCTCTGGTGATTCGGTAAAGAAATATTTTATAACAGAATGATAGAAACCATTAAGCGTAATCCCTGTATCAAATATCAAGTTAATAAGGTAAAAACTAACTGCAAGATGTTAAAAAT
This sequence comes from Diaprepes abbreviatus, assembly GCA_034092305.1. Lineage (NCBI taxonomy): Eukaryota > Metazoa > Arthropoda > Insecta > Coleoptera > Curculionidae > Diaprepes > Diaprepes abbreviatus. Next base: position 11,824,324 of record JASJET010000129.1, read on the forward strand.
AAGAAAAAAAAATTTTGACAGGCTGTAACTCGAGAAGTATTGAGTTTTCAACTTTTTGTTACATGCCTTATTACTTTTATTTTACCATGTAGAAACACCTCTCCAATCCTGGCGCATTATTCGAACACTCTGTAGAGTAAAAATTCATCTCCAATTTAAAGAGAGACATTATGTTAAGTTTATAAAATTCTTAAAACGTAGTTATTCCCATTACACATATATTTGAGACACTGTGTATCACACGTTCGCGCGTTTGGTATCTAGGCAGTTCTACAAGATTATGGAAGCGAGTTTATTTGATAGCGCATGTTCTAGAACAGAAATTTCTGGTTGCCTATGGAAAAAATGGCAAATGATTTATTATTAACGAATTGTTTAGATAATATAAAATTATTTAAACTAGGTTATGTCAAATTTTTCATATTTATGGTGGCGGGCATGAGTTACACAGTACACATTTTTTGAATTAGATCAGTGTATCTCAGAAATAAATAAACCAAAATAATGCAAGTAATTCATACGTTCATATAGCATACAAAATAAAGTAAAAACCTTTATGTGAAGAATAAATTGTACATTTATAAAAATAATTTTACAATTAAAGTGGACAATAGTATTTCTTGTTACCTACTGAGATAAAGAACTGTTAACTTCTATCAGTCTGTGGCCCTTTGTATGATTGTACAGATGAAATTAATGAGTGAATCATTGTTTAAAAAAAATATCATGAATATGAAATAATTTCTCCTAGCCCTATTCAGACTTATAACCCCATACACATAGTCTTGATAATTTCTGATGGTCAATTTTTAAACACTATGAAAATACTTGTAAGATTTCAAGCAAGAAACGTGGAGTTCATGCAATAGATAACAGTAAGGAATCTAGAGTAAAGCTTTCGTTGAGAAAACTCGCATTAGTATTTTAGATCTCCAGGCGAAGATTTTAATATTTTTTTTGTTAATGTTAATTACTGTCTTTCATTTATTGTTCAAAAAAGCTATATTTAGTATGAGGTGATTTGAATGCAGATTTTAACATGAATGATTTTAATTCCATTTCTTTGTCACAACTTGTGCTGATTTTTAGGCTGGTGCCTTATGTCCATGGGATAACTAGGCCCAGCTCGGGCAGGCAACTTGACAGTATTTTTAGCAACACTGATCTAAAGCAAGATTATGATATTTATGTTGCTCATTTCTCTGATCATAATGGTCAGTAACAAATTTATTTAAAAAAAGTTTTTTTACACCGGGTAATATAGATAAATGGGTAGGTTCTTTAAATGAGGAGAACTGGAATGATGTTGTGACTTCAGGAGACCTAAATGAGAAATATCAATAATTTTATAATGTACTATACTACTATTTCGATAAATCATTTTCTTTGTGTAGCTCAAGACCGAAAATACTAAAAAATCTGACGTAAAGAACTATGTAGATAAAGGATCTTTGTGTCGTCACAAATTACTAAAGATGAAAGGGAGTACCAGCAGTACAAGATTGACAGAAAAGAGACCGTAAATATCTTAACGAATTTAGGATGGTCGCGAATGAAAACAAAATTTTCAACTCTAGCAATAAAACTAAATCTACCTGGAGCATTTTTTCCCAAGAAACTAGTAGAGTAAGAACTTGTCAGCATATTAGATTGCTTCACAGTCAAAGTGTTGTTGATGACCCACAGGGATTGCCGATTTATTTGTGAATAGATTCAATATCTCTACTGTCACCCCTCTGGGTCGAGAGTTCTTCGCTGATTCAGTTGCTTCAACTATTTTCTTGAATCCTGTGGATAGTCCAGAGATTCTTAGGATAATTATGAATTTGCTTAATAATAAAATTATTTAAACTGAGTTATTATTTTAAATTTTTCATATTTACAGTGGCAAGCATAAGTTACACAATACACATTTTGAGAATTAGATCAGTGTTTCTCAGGAATAAACCAAGCAAAATAATGCGAGTAATTCATATTAATCCTTTAATCAAAAACGTTCATATTGCATACAAAATAAAGTAAAAACATTTATGTGAGAATAAATTGTATATTAATTAAAATAATTTTACAATCAAAATGAACAATAGTATTTCTCGTTCCCTATTGAGAAAAAGAACTGTTAACTTCTGTCAGTCAGCGGCCCTTTGCATGGCTGTACAGATGAAATTAATGGGTGAATAATTGTTTAATTAAAAAATATATAATACCATATTTTTAAAACGGACTAAAAAGTATGAAATAATTTCTCTTAGCCCTATTCAAACTTATAACCCCATACACAAGTATTTTAGATCTCGAGGCGGAGATTTTGATATATTTTTTTAATGTTAAATGATTTATTGTCTTCCATTTATTGTTCAAAAAGTTATTATATATAGTATGTGGTTATTTGAATGTAGATTTTAATGTGAAGGATTCCTTTTCTTTGTCAGAAGTTACGCTGAGTTTTGGGCTGGTGCCGCATGTCCATGGGATAATTAGACCCAGCTCGGGCAGTCAACTCAACAATATTTTTTTCAACACTGACCTGGAGCAAGAGTGTGATATTTATATCGCTCACTTCTCTGATCATAATTGTCAGATTCTATCATTTTTGTACGAAAAGCGTATTATCTACAGTAAATTTATTAAAAAAAGTTTTTTTTTACACTGGGTAATATAGATAATTTGGTAGGTTCTTTAAATAAGGATAACTGGAATGATGTTCTAACTTTAGGAGACCCAAATGAGAAATATCAAATATTTTATAATGTACTATACTACTATTTCGATAAATTAGTTCTTGTGTGCAGCTCAAGGCAAAAAATACTGAAAAATCTAACATCAATACTGACATAAAAAACTATGCTAATTATATGAAGGATCTTTATGTGAGGCCACAAATTATCAAAGGCGAAAGAGGTACCAGGTAGACGGGAAAGAGTACCGTAAATATCTTGAAGAATTTTGGATGGCCGCGAATGAAAACAAAATTTTAATCTGTAGCAATAAAATTAAATCTACCTCAAGCATTTTTTCTCAAGAAACTAATAGAGTAAGGACTTGTTAAGATATTAGAGTGCTTCTCAGTCAAAGTGTTGTTGATGACCCCCAGATGATTTATTTGAGAATAGATTCAATATCCCTGCTGTCACCCCTCTGGGTTGAGAGTTCTTCACTGATCCAGTTGCTCCAACTATTTTCTTGAATCCCATGGATAGCCTGGATAGCATTAGGGTAATTACGAATTTGCCTAATAAGGTTTTGATGGGGCTGGATGAGATACCAACAAAAATTGTCAAATACTGAGCTGAGCTTATTGCTGAACCCATAGTGAATTGTTTGTTCGCAAACAAGTATCTTTCCTAACCCTCTTTAGGCGGCAAAAATAGTATCCATTCGCAAAAATGAGACAAGCTACCGATTACCGACCTGTGAGTCTTCTATCCTCCTTATTAAAGGTCTTTGAGAGAGTAATATATACTCGTGTAATGACTTTTTTGCATAATTTTAACATTCTTGCAGAGCACCAGTGTGACTTAAGACCTAATAGATCTACACAACTTGCTGTATTTAAAACAATTTCCTATATTATAGATAATGTTGATAAGCTTGCTGGGCTCTTTTTTGATCTGTCAAGGGCCTTTGATATAATAAAATCACGACTTTTCTTTAGTAAACTCTCACAATATGATATAACGACTGTGTACTACCTTGCTAGAGTCCTACTTGGAGGGAAGCCAAACAGCTAGTGTGCATCACAAAGAACCATGATAAATATTTTCCAGTCTGGTGTCGTTCCAAAAGAATCGTCAGTGCTTCGTAAATTTAAAGGGAAGGACTATTGTGACTATATGTTGCATTGAACGCGTTAATTCTAAATATAATACGAAATAATACTCTTATTATCCAATTTTTTTTATCGGTTTCCGCATGCGATAGTCGGTTTACCAGTTCAGGCCGTTAAAAGAAAAAGACAGAAGGTTTATTTCCTGCGAACTTAATTCTTGTTCTCTCCATAAGCGTTTCGAACATCTAATGGACTCATTCGTGGAGCTGTAACGAACTAAGAGCAAAATTCACAGAAAACAAAGGTCCATATAAAATCTAAATTTTGAGACAAGACGGCAGGATGTTAAACCTGTAGATATTTTCGATGCCAAACTGTAAAGTATCAATAGTCGACATTTATACATACACTGAAGCAGTGAGAAGCTTCAAAATTAAACTAAATTTACGACCGTAAAGATTTTTTTCCATCTTACTGAAATTTTAATTTTTAGAAACAATTATTTAAGTCTCATTCATTTAGTTAAGTACCTAGCAGGATAAATTTGAAATTTATTGTTCTCAGCACTGTTAGTAATCTAATCTGTTTCTAGTTCACAGAAAAATTTACTTATATGAGCTTCCCCAAATGTGTTACCAGGTTTATCTTTAGTTTCTTTTCCTAAAATGTGAATTTAATTTCGACTCGTTAAATTAAAAACACTAAATCAGAAACTTATTGGTTTTTAAGTTTAAAAAAAGACATATTTTTGGTAAAATTTAACGAAACTCACCATTAGTTGACTAGGTAATAGCATAGAAAGAGTTTGTCTATGGTAATAGCATTGTATAATGTATATCTTATACAATGGTAATAGACAAAAATACGTTACAAATGAACTTAAATTTTTCTTCACCATTTAGTCAAGAATATTTATTTCCAGACAACACTATCTTGCATAGACGTGATTATTTTTATTGTTTATAAGGATGTTTAATTTCTTGTGTGCTCTCTTTGTTCTTTTACAGTCTTTTTCACTGTCTCTTTTAGAATTTGTTTACTTGCTTAGTTTTTTTTTTATTTTTTTGAAATTTCGATATTTGTAACTTCAAAGTCAGACATATGTAAACGATTTTTATTTTTTATCTAAGGCGGAGTTCTGGGACCCCCTCAGGCGAAGTTTTGGAGCTAGGACCATTATTAGGTAATTTTTCTCTGTTCGTTTTATAATATTTTTAGGGTAATTTATTTTAGTATATTGTTTTTTAGCAATTTTTCACTTTCAGTTCTTTTAACCGGTACATTAATAACTATAACCCTTATTTCACTATTTTGCAAAAATATCTAGAATCTGACGACATAGAGGTAATTTGGATGCATCACAACTCATCATGGCTGCAGGTCATTTGAGGCTCATTGTCTTTGCGAATCCAAACAATCTCGTTATCTGGCCTTGCTTAACTGCTTCGAGTGATATAACTTGTCATTTTATTCTGTTAGTAATTACCTAATAAAGGAGACATGTCAGATTCTTATTTTTTTAATGTTGATGGATGGGGCACTAAAAACGAATGCAGTTTTCTTACCTTTAATCCAATTTAAAAAAAAACAAACTTTAATCAGAAATTTCATTAATTTCAAGATTTTGGAAATCTGTTCTATCAAACACTTCATTAGTACTTTATACAGGGCTGTTAATTATGCTTTTCGGATTGGTTAAAACGCGTGCAAATGTATATTGATCATAGCGGAGAATATTTTGAAAAATAATAAAACCATTTTCAATGATAAAATATTTGTTGTTTTTGTTTTTCCCGAAATATAAACCGCTACCCCCGTACTCTCAAATCGTCTGGAATATTTCTAACGTGAACGTAGGATGACCTAGCGCAGAGATCCGTTGTTAGTCGTCCTAGAATAATACCAACTGAAAATATACAGACTATAAATGTCGTAAATTCACAAAATAATATGTATTTATTGGTTCTGCAGGTTTAATATGCTGCCGACAAGTCTAGGAATTTATATTTTATATGGACGGTTGTTTCCTGCGAATGCTGCTTTTGGTTCAATACTGCTGTACTAACGGGGTCTTTGGGTGGATGAAGCGCGTATGGAGAGAGAAAACCGAATTTATATTTACAGATAATAAATTGTTTGTTCTTTCCTTTGGCTGCCTGAACAGAGAATAAATATAGGCAACGGTTCATGCACGGAAGTAAACAGTTTATTTTTTGCTGAAAATTTTCAGCAGGATTCACTAGCATGGTTTAAATTTAAAACCGCCCTAAATTAACAGCTGAGGTCTTAAATTGACAAATGCAACAGTAAGTCAAGCAAATTTTAAACCCTAAAAATTAAAGCATAAAAAATCGTTTTGTTTTATTACTGAACCGGCAAAATTGGAGAACTTTTGTTTTTGTTTTGTTTTCGGGATACAACTATTTCTCCTAAATCTTCCAAGGCTATATCGCCAGATTCTTATTTTTAATATACCTTATACCTTAAGGGTTTATTTGTTGACATATCTAATATAAACTATGACAATATCATAAGCAAAACAAAACTGGCCCATTATAAGATTTAAATTTCATGGCAACTAGATCGGGTTTAAACCTTAAATCTTCTTAGCGAATCTAGCTGTTAATTATTAAGTTATAGTGCTTTAAACCTTACCTCTCGCTATCTAGGTTAAGATAATTTTATTCACTTTAAATGTGTTACAGTCGATTTGGTTTTAGCCAACAATAAAAACTTCTGTGATTTTCAAGAAGCTGGAGTGAACTCTAGAGTTATTAATGTTAGCATGTTTTGTTCCATTTTTATCACCTAAATAATCTTTTAATTAACCAGTGATGTTATAACAACAATATTCAGAAATTGTATATTAAAAGTCCTGAAGAACTCGTCGGTTTGACGGACAAATGCATTCGATCATCTTTTAAGCTATCTATTATCTTTAAGTGGAATTTTATATAAAATGACGAAGGAAATTTGGTCCGGTTCTAAAGTTTATACCACATTTTATAAATCAGAACCATTCAAGCCTATCATTAATGACATATGTCATTTCTAAGTTTGTTCACTAGTTTGAATATATTATCGATATTTAAAACAGAACAGAACAAAATGCTTTTTTTATCAATAGATGGACTTATAAAAATTTATATTTTACTTGCATTGTGGTATTATCGCAGGTTAGAGAGGTATATGACAATAAAAAAATCTCTATTTTATTTTTTTTAAAGATTTATTAAAAAAGTAATAAAATTTTGTCTATAAGTATTGCTCACAAAACTAGTTCATACGAACTTAATAATACAATTTGTGGGTTTTCTTTATAAATTTTGTCCACAAATTAACTCAAATATAAATTACTACCTAAAAAATTAATCATTATATACATATAAATATTTGTACAACTATAAAATAAAATATTTAAAAAATTAGTCTACTTCTTCAATCGTAGGACCCGAGTGAGAACTACTGAAGCCACCGGCTTGCTGCCCACAGCTACCACCAGGCATGCTTCCTGCTCTGTTATTCTGACCATTTCCTCCGTACAACTTGGCCATAATGGGGCTACAAACAGATGTTAACTGTTTCTGTTTGTCTTCGAATTCTTCTTTCTCTGCAAGGCTGTTGTTGTCGACCCATTTTAGAGTATCTTCACATTCTTTTTCAACTTTGGCTTTGTCCTCGATGCTAAGCTTATCTCCACAGTCTTGGACAGCTTGTTTTAATTGGAAGACATATGCTTCAAGCTGGTTACGAGCTGATACTTTCTGTCGCTGTTTCTCGTCTTCTTCTTTGTACTTTTCAGCTTCGGACAGCATTCTGTCAATGTCAGCTTGAGACAAGCGACCTTTGTCGTTCTTGATAGTGATGTTACGCTCCATTCCAGAACCTGTATCTTTTGCAGAAACATTGAGGATACCATTAGCATCTAGGTTAAAGGTGACTTCAATCTTTGGAACTCCACGAGGTGCTGGAGGAATGCCTGTTAAGTCGAAGGTACCCAAAAGGTTATTGTTTTTGGTCATGGCTCGTTCACCTTCAAAAACTTGAACGGTAACAGCTGGTTGGTTATCCGAGTAGGTTGTGAATGTCTGAGATTGCTTGCAAGGGATTCTAGAGTTTCGTTCAATAATTTTGGTCATAACTCCACCAGCGGTTTCTATGCCAAGAGACAATGGTGCTACATCTACCAAAAGTACGTCTTGGATCTTGCTGTCAGTTTCTCCACTAAGAACAGCAGCTTGAACGGCTGCACCATAAGCTACAGCTTCATCAGGGTTAATGCTTAGATTCAGCTGTTTTCCATTAAAGAAGTTCTGCAATAATTGTTGGATTTTTGGAATTATGGTGGAACCGCCTACTAAAACTATGTCATGAATAGAACCCTTGTCCATTTTAGCATCTTGAAGGGCTTTTTCAACTGGCTGAAGGGTTCCTCGGAACAGGTCTGCATTCAATTCTTCAAATCTTGCTCTTGAGACTTTAGTGTAGAAGTCAGTACCCTCAAATAAAGCATCAATTTCAATGGTTGCTTCAGTACTTGATGATAGCGTTCTCTTAGCTCGTTCAGCTGCAGTTCGTAACCTTCTTAAAGCCCTTGGGTTACTACGAAGGTCTTTTTTAAATTTCCGTTTGAATTCTTCAGTCAAATGGTTCACTAATCTGTTGTCAAAGTCTTCACCACCAAGATGAGTGTCACCAGCTGTGGCTCTAACCTCAAACAGGGAACCTTCATCGATGGTTAAGATGGAAACATCAAAAGTACCACCACCCAAGTCAAAAATCAGTACATTTTTCTCTCCCTTAAGGTTCTTGTCCAAACCATAGGCAAGAGCAGCTGCGGTAGGTTCATTGATAATCCTCATAACATTTAATCCAGCAATAACACCAGCATCTTTTGTAGCTTGTCTTTGAGAATCGTTAAAGTAGGCTGGTACGGTGATTACCGCATCCTTGACGGACTGTCCTAAATATGCTTCAGCTGTTTCCTTCATTTTTATCAAAACCATTGAACTGATTTCTTCAGGGGCAAACTTCTTAATTTCACCTTTATATTCTACTTGAATTTTGGGCTTAGTACGATCATTGATTACTTTAAATGGCCAGTGTTTGAGGTCATCCTGGATTTTGGGATCGTCATACTTTCGTCCAATCAGTCGTTTAGCATCAAAAACGGTATTGGCTGGATTCATAGCAACTTGGTTTTTAGCCGCATCTCCAAGAAGACGTTCGGTATCTGTAAAGGCAACATAACTTGGTGTTGTTCGGTTGCCTTGGTCGTTGGCGATGATTTCCACTTTTCCATGCTGCCACACACCCACACAAGAGTATGTGGTGCCCAAATCAATACCAACTGCTGGAACTTTTACCATTTTTACTTGTTTTCACTGATAAATACTTCACAAAACACTAACAATACTTTTTACTTGATAATCTTTTTAAAATTAGCTGTGCTTTACTATTCACTTTGTTTTCGCTTGTATCGCTTATTCAAATATTCTGACAAGCCCGCCGAGCCGAGAGGTTTATATAGTCGGCCCGAATGCGACCCGAACGTTCTCGAACAATCTAGACCTCTAGTAGAATGGGAAGGAACTTACTGGCAAAAGCGGTTGTATGAAAACAGTTGGTTGTATAGGGTGACCCAAATAAAATAATAATTGTTTATTATATCATGTATCTTGTCAATACGATTATCTCGAATGATCAAACATAGAATATACTTCTCGAGTTACAAGACTGTCAAAGTTCATGTTTTTTTCCTTATTTTTAACACATTGCGGTTACTTTTAACTTATCAAGTTGATATTTGGCACAGGATTTACGCTTAATTGTTTCTATCAATCTGTTATAAAAATATTTTTCTATTGTGCCACTTTATCTGAAATTCAAATTTTATTTTTCACATATCTTTTTTATTTTGATAGTAATTGGAAACAAGGACATGTCGTGGTTTTAAAGATAAAAGAATATCTAATCAATAAATACTCCCTATTATAAGAGGATTCATATCACCTGTAAACAATCTTTGGTTTAGGCATAAAATGGAATTAAAGTTTTTATTACGAGTAAAATCAGTTTTTCAAATGTAATAAAAAAAAGGTATCATGCTTCAAATTTAGTAAAATGTGATAAATATTTAAGAAAAAATAGTTAATATAAGTAAAACCTTCTTTGTATTTTAGTAGACGTGAAATTAGTTAAAACTTTAAAATTAACAGGATAGTAGTATTAAAATTTGTCCTAAACGGTGTGGTTTTTTCAATCTAATAAGAACTACTTTTTTTTTAATTAGGTATTCTTTTATTTTTATAAGGCATGGTTTTTTTTTCCAATAAAACAAAAAAGATATTTGAAAAATAATATTTGAATTTCAGGTAAAGTGATCTCTGGTGATTCAGTAAAGAAATATTTTATAACAGAATGATAGAAAGCATTAAGCGTAATCCCTGTATCAAATATCAAGTTAATAAGGTAAAAACTAACTGCAAGATGTTAAAAATAAGAAAAAAAAAATTTTGACAGGCTGTAACTCGAGAAGTATTGAGTTTTCAACTTTTTGTTACATGCCTTATTACTTTTATTTTACCATGTAGAAACACCTCTCCAATTCTGGCGCATTATTCGAACACTCTGTAGAGTAAAAATTCATCTCTAATTTAAAGAGACACATTATGTTAAGTTTGTAAAATTCTTAAAACGTAGTTATTCCCATTACACATATATTTGAGACACTGTGTATCACACGTTCGCGCGTTTGGTATCTAGGCAGTTCTACAAGATTATGGAAGCGAGTTTATTTGATAGCGCATGTTCTAAAACAGAAATTTCTGGTTGCCTATGGAAAAAATGGCAAATGCGAATTGTTTAGATAAATATAAAATTATTTAAACTAGGTTATATCAAATTTTTCATATTTATGGTGGCGGGCATGAGTTACACAGTACACATTTTTTGAATTAGATCAGTGTATCTCAGAAATAAATAAACCAAACTAATGCAAGTAATTCATACGTTCATATAGCATACAAAATTAAGTAAAAACCTTTATATGAAGAATAAATTGTACATTAATAAAAATAATTTTACAATTAAAGTGGACAATAGTATTTCTTGTTACCTATTGAGATAAAGAACTGTTAACTTCTATCAGTCTGTGGCTCTTTGCATGATTGTAAATATGAAATTAATGAGTGAATCATTGTTTAAAAAAAAATACCATGTTTTTAAAATGGATTAGAAAGTATGAAATAATTTCTCTTAACCCTATTCACACGTATAACCCCATACACATAGTCTTGATAATTTCTGATGGTCAATTTTTAAACACTATGAAAATACTTGTAAGATTTAAAACAAAAAACGTGGAGTTCATGCAATAGATAATAGTAAGGAATGTAGAGTATTGCTTTCGTTGAGAAAACTCACACAAGCATTTTAGATCTGCAGGCGGATATTTTAATATTTTTTTGTTAATGTTAATTGAATTACTGTCTTTCATTTATTGTCCAAAAAAGCTATATTTAGTATGAGGTGATTTGAATGCAGATTTTAATGTGAATGATAATAATTCTATTTCTTTGTCACAACTTATGCTGATTTTTAGGCTGTTGCCGTATGTCCATGGGATAACTAGGCCCAGCTCGGGCAGGCAACTTGACAGTATTTTTAGCAACATTGATCTAAAGCAAGAATATGATATTTATGTTGCTCACTTCTCTGAGCATAATGGTCAGTAATAAATTTATTAATAAAAAGTTTTTTTACACCGGGTAATATAGATAAATGGGTAGGTTCTTTAAATGAGGAGAACTGGAATGATGTTGTGACTTCAGGAGACCTAAATGAGAAATACAATAATTTTATAATGTACTATACTACTATTTCCATAAATCATTTTCTTTGTGTAGCTCAAGGCCGAAAATACTAAAAAATCTGACGTAAAGAACTATGTAGATAAAGGATCTTTATGGGTGGTCACAAATTACTAAAGATGAAAGGGAGTACCAGCAGTACAAGATTGACAGAAAAGAGACCGTAAATATCTTAACGAATTTAGGATGGTCGCGAATGAAAACAAAATTTTCAACTCTAGCAATAAAACTAAATCTATCTGGAGCATTTTTTCCCAAGAAACTAGTAGAGTAAGAACTTGTCAGGATATTAGATTGCTTCACAGTCAAAGTGTTGTTGATGACCCACAAGGATTGCCGATTTATTTGTGAATAGATTCAATATCTCTACTGTCACCCCTCTGGGTCGAGAGTTCTTCGCTGATTCAGTTGCTTCAACTATTTTCTTGAATCCTGTGGATAGTCCAGAGATTCTTAGGATAATTATGAATTTGCTTAATAATAAAATTATTTAAACTGAGTTATTATTTTAAATTTTTCATATTTACAGTGGCAAGCATAAGTTACACAATACACATTTTGAGAATTAGATCAGTGTTTCTCAGGAATAAACCAAGCAAAATAATGCGAGTAATTCATATTAATCCTTTAATCAAAAACGTTCATATTGCATACAAAATAAAGTAAAAACATTTATGTGAGAATAAATTGTATATTAATTAAAATAATTTTACAATCAAAATGAACAATAGTATTTCTCGTTCCCTATTGAGAAAAAGAACTGTTAACTTCTGTCAGTCAGCGGCCCTTTGCATGGTTGTACAGATGAAATTAATGGGTGAATAATTGTTTAATTAAAAAATATATAATACCATATTTTTAAAACGGACTAAAAAGTATGAAATAATTTCTCTTAGCCCTATTCAGACTTATAACCCCATACACAAGTATTTTAGATCTCGAGGCGAAGATTTTGATATATTTTTTTAATGTTAAATGATTTATTGTCTTCCATTTATTGTTCAAAAAGTTATTATATATAGTATGTGGTTATTTGAATGTAGATTTTAATGTGAAGGATTCCTTTTCTTTGTCAGAAGTTACGCTGAGTTTTGGGCTGGTGCCGCATGTCCATGGGAAAATTAGACCCAGCTCGGGCAGTCAACTCAACAATATTTTTTTCAACACTGACCTGGAGCAAGAGTGTGATATTTATATCGCTCACTTCTCTGATCATAATTGTCAGATTCTATCATTTTTGTACGAAAAGCCTATTATCTACAATAAATTTATTAAAAAAAGTTTTTTTTTACACTGGGTAATATAGATAATTTGGTAGGTTCTTTAAATAAGGAGAACTGGAATGATGTTCTAACTTTAGGAGACCCAAATGAGAAATATCAAATATTTTATAATGTACTATACTACTATTTCGATAAATTAGTTCTTGTGTGCAGCTCAAGGCAAAAAATACTGAAAAATCTAACATCAATACTGACATCAAAAACTATGCTAATTATATGAAGGATCTTTATGTGAGGTCACAAATTATCAAAGGCGAAAGGGGTACCAACAGCACAAGGTAGACGGAAAAGAGTACCGTAAATATCTTGAAGAATTTTGGATGGCCGTGAATGACAACAAAATTTTACACTCTTGCAATAAAACTAAATCTAAATCTACCTGGAGCATTTTTGCCCAAGAAACTACTAGAATAAGGACTTGTCAAGATATTAGAGTACTTGTCAGTCAATGTGTTGTTGATGATCCCCAGATGATTTATTTGTGAATAGCTTCAATATCCCTGCTGTCACCCCTCTGGGTCGAGAGTTCCTCGCTGATCCAGTTGCTCCAACTATTTTCTTGAATCCCATGGATAGCCCGGATAGCATTAGGGTAATTACGAATTTGCCTAATAAGGTTTTGATGGGGCTGGATGAGATACCAACAAAAATTGTCAAATACTCATCTGAGCTTATTGCTGAACCCATAGTGAACTGTTTGTTTGTAAACAATTATCTTTCCTAACCTTCTTAAGGCGACAAAAATAGTGCCTATTCGCAAAAATGAAACAAGCTAAACATGGGAAATTACCGACCTGGGAGTCTTCTGTCCTCCTTATTAAAGGTCTTTGAGAGAGTAATATATACTCGTGTAATGACTTTTTTTTGCATAATTTTAACATTCTTGCAGAGCACCAGTGTGACTTCAGACCTAATAGATCTACACAACTTGCTGTATTTAAAACAATTTCCTATATTATAGATAATGTGGATAAGCTTGCTGGGCTCTTTTTTGATCTGTCAAGGGCCTTTGATATAATAAATCATGACTTTTCATTTGTAGACTCTCACAATATGATATAAGGACTGTGTATTACCTTGCTAGAGTCCTACTTGGAGGGAAGCCAAACAGCTAGTTATGCATCACAAAGAACCATGATAAATATTTTCCAGGCCAGTTTATATGACCCAGGGTATTCCGCAGGGCTCGATTCTCAGTCATATGTAGTTTTTGCTGTATGTGAATATTTTCTCGGATGGAATGCCTGCTTTGCCAGTATGCTGATGATGCCTAGTTTGTGCTGGGTGGGACGGGTTTTGCGGATGTCTTAGGGGCGTTCGCATACGGCGGGGGTAATGTGGGATTGGTGTGCTGGGGTGGGATTGATGCTGACTTGTGAGAAAACTGGTCTGGTGTCGTTCCAAAAGAATCGTCAGTGCTCCGTAAATTTAAAGGGAAGGACTATTGTGACTATATGTTGCATTGAACGCGTTAATTCTAAATATAATACGAAATAATACTCTTATTATCCAATTTTTTTTATCGGTTTCCGCATGCGATAGTCGGTTTACCAGTTCAGGCCGTTAAAAGAAAAAGACAGAAGGTTTATTTCCTGCGAACTTAATTCTTGTTCTCTCCATAAGCGTTTCGAACATCTTTCGTGGAGCTGTAACGAACCAAGAGCAAAATTCACAGAAAACAAAGGTCCATATAAAATCTAAATTTTGAGACAAGACGGCAGGATGTTAAACCTGTAGATATTTTCGATGCCAAACTGTAAAGTATCAATAGTCGACATTTATACATACACTGAAGCAGTGAGAAGCTTCAAAATTAAACTAATTTTACGACCGTAAAGATTTTTTTCCATCTTACTGAAATTTTAATTTTTAGAAACAATTATTAAAGTCTCATTCATTTAGTTAAGTACCTAGCAGGATAAATTTGAAATGTATTGTTCTCAGCACTGTTAGTTATCTAATCTGTTTCTAGTTCACAGAAAAATTTACTTATATGAGCTTCCCCAAATGTGTTACCAGGTTTATCTTTAGTTTCTTTTCCAAAAATATGAATTTAATTTCGACTCGTTAAATTAAAAACACTAAATCAGAAACTTATTGGTTTCTAAGTTTAAAAAGGACATATTTTTGGTAAAATTTAACGAAACTCACCATTAGTTGACTAGCTAATAGCATAGAGTTTGTCTTTGGTAATAGCATTGTATAATATATAGACAAAAATACGTTACAAATAAACTTAAATTTTTCTTCACCATTCAGTCAAGAATATTTATTTCCAGGCAATACCATCTTGCATAGACGTGATTATTTTTATTGTTTATATGGATGTTTAATTTCTTGTGTGCTCTCTTTGTTCTTTTACAGTCTTTTTCACTGTCTCTTTTAGAACTTGTTTACTTGCTTAGTTTTTTTTTGAAATTTCGATATTTGTAATTTCAAAGTCAGACATATGTAAACGATTTTTATTTTTTATCTAAGGCGGAGTTCTGGGACCCCCTCAGGCGAAGTTTTGGAGCTAGGACCATTATTAGGTAATTTTTCTCTGTTCATTTTATAATATTTTTAGGGTAATTTATTTTAGTATATTGTTTTTTAGCAATTTTTCACTTTCAGTTCTTTTAACCGGTATATTAATAACTATAACCCTTATTTCACTATTTTGCAAAAATATCTAGAATCTGACGACATAGAGGTAATTTGGATGCATCACAACTCATCATGGCTGCAGGTCATTTGAGGCTCATTGTCTTTGCGAATCCAAGCAATCTCGTTATATGGCCTTGTCTAACTGCTTCGAGTGATATAACTTGTCATTTTATTCTATTAGTAATTACCTAATAAAGGAAACACGTCAGATTCTTATTTTTTAAATGTTGATGGATGGAACACTAAAAACGAATGCAAACCTTTAATCCAATTTAAAAAAAAAACTCTAATCAGAAATTTCATTAATTTCAAGATTTTGGAAATCTGTTCTATCAAACACTTTTTAGTACTTTATACAGGGCTGTTAATTATGCTTTTCGGATTGGTTAAAACGCGTGCAAATGTATACTGATCATATCGGAGAATATTTTGAAAAATAATAAAGCCATTTTCAATGACAAATATTTGTTATTGTTTGTTTTTCCCGAAATATAAACCGTTACACCCGTACTCTCAAATCGTCTGGAATATTTCGAACGTGAACGTAGCGCAGAGATCCGTTGTTAGTCGTCCTAGAATAATACCAACTGGAAATATACAGAGACTATAAATGTCGTAAATCCACAAAATAATATGTATTTATTGGTATCTGTTATTTTAGAATTTATCAATAAAAAGCATAACGTATGTTCTGCAGGTCTAATATCCTGCCGACACGTCTGTTCACGCACAGCAGTAAATAGTTTATTTCTTGCTGAAATTTTGCAGCCGGATTCGCTAGCATGGTTTAAATTTAAAACCGCCCTAAATTAACAGCTGAGGTCTTAAATTGACAAAAGCAACAGTAAGTCAAGCATATTTTAAACCCTAAAAATTAAAGCATAAAAAATCATTTTGTTTTATTACTGAACCGGCAAAAATGGAGAACTTTATTTGTTTTTTGACATATCTAATATAAATTATGACAATATCATAAGGAAAACAAAACTGGCCCACTACAAGATTTAAATTTTCTGGCAACTAAATCGGGTTTAAACCTTAAATCTTCTTAGCGAATCTAGCTGTTAATTATTAAGTTATAGTACTTTAAATCTTACCCCTCGCTATCTAGGTTAAGATAATTTTATTCGTTTTAAATGTGTTATAGTTGATTTGTTTTTAACCAACAATAAAAACTTCTGTGATTTTCAAGAAATTTGCGCAAAGGAAAGCCTTATTTTTCAATTGAAGTTGTGTCTATTTTATAATGTCGTACTATCATTTTGTTAGGCTGGAGTGAACTCTAGACTTATTAATGTTAGCATGTTTTGTTCCATTTTTATCACCTAAATAATCTTTTAATTAACCAGTGATGTTATAACAACAATATTCAGAAATTGTATATTAAAAGTACTGAACGAACTCGTCGGTTTGACAGATAAATGCCTTCGATCATCTTGTAAGCTATCTATTTAGTGTCTTTAAGTGGAATTTTATATAAAATGACGAAGGAAATTTGGTCCGGTTCTAAAGTTTATACCACATTTTATAATACAGAACCATTCAAGCCTATCATTAATGACATATGTCATTTCTAAGTTTGTTCACTAGTTTGAATATATTATCGATATTTAAAACAGAACAGAACAAAATGCTTTTTTTACCAATAGATGGACTTATAAAAAATTATATATTATTAGAGAGGTATATGACAATAAAAAATCTCTATTTTATTTTTTTTTTTAAAGATTTATTAAAAAAGTAACAAAATTTTGTCTATAAGTATTGCTCGCAAAACTAGTTCATACGAACTTAATAATACAATTTGTGGGTTTTCTTTATAAATTTTGTCCACAAATTAACTCAAATATAAATTACTACTTAAAAAATTAAAAATCATTATATACATATAAATATTTGTACAACTATAAAATAAAATATTTAAAAAATTAGTCTACTTCTTCAATCGTAGGACCTGAGTGAGAACTACTGAAGCCACCGGCTTGCTGCCCACAGCTACCACCAGGCATGCTTCCTGCTCTGTTGTTCTGACTATCTCCTCCATACAACTTGGTCATAATGGGGCTACAAACAGATGTTAACTGTTTCTGTTTGTCTTCGAATTCTTCTTTCTCTGCAAGGCTGTTGCTGTCGACCCATTTTAGAGTATCTTCACATTCTTTTTCAACTTTGGCTTTGTCTTCAGGGCTAAGCTTGTCTCCACAATCTTGGACAGCTTGTTTTAGTTGGAAGACGTAGGCTTCAAGCTGGTTACGAGCTGATACTTTCTGTCGCTGTTTCTCGTCTTCTTCTTTGTACTTTTCAGCCTCGGAAAGCATTCTGTCAATGTCAGCTTGAGACAAGCGACCTTTGTCGTTATTGATAGTGATGTTACGCTCCATTCCAGAACCTGTATCTTTTGCAGAAACATTGAGGATACCATTAGCATCTAGGTTAAAGGTGACTTCAATCTTTGGAACTCCACGAGGTGCTGGAGGAATGCCCGTTAAGTCGAAGGTACCCAAAAGGTTGTTGTTTTTGGTCATGGCTCGTTCACCTTCAAAAACTTGGACGGTAACAGCTGGTTGGTTATCCGAGTAGGTTGTGAATGTCTGAGTTTGCTTGCAAGGAATTCTAGAGTTTCGTTCAATAATTTTGGTCATGACTCCACCAGCAGTTTCTATACCAAGAGACAGTGGTGCTACATCTACCAAAAGTACATCTTGGATCTTGCTGTCAGTTTCTCCACTAAGAACAGCAGCTTGAACGGCTGCACCATAAGCTACAGCTTCATCAGGGTTAATGCTTAGATTCAGCTGTTTTCCATTAAAGAAGTTCTGCAATAATTGTTGGATTTTAGGAATTCTGGTGGAACCGCCTACTAAAACTATATCATGAATAGAACCCTTGTCCATTTTAGCATCTTGAAGGGCTTTTTCAACTGGCTGAAGGGTTCCTCGGAACAGGTCTGCATTCAATTCTTCAAATCTTGCTCTTGAGACTTTAGTGTAGAAGTCAGTACCCTCAAATAAAGCATCAATTTCAATGGTTGCTTCAGTACTTGATGATAGCGTTCTCTTAGCTCGTTCAGCTGCAGTTCGTAACCTTCTTAAAGCCCTTGGGTTACTACGAAGGTCTTTTTTAAATTTCCTTTTGAATTCTTCAGTCAAATGGTTCACTAATCTGTTGTCAAAGTCTTCACCACCAAGATGAGTGTCACCAGCTGTGGCTCTAACCTCAAATAGGGAACCTTCATCGATGGTTAAGATGGAAACATCAAAAGTACCACCACCTAAGTCAAAAATCAGCACATTTTTCTCTCCCTTAAGGTTCTTGTCCAAACCATAGGCAAGAGCAGCTGCGGTAGGTTCATTGATAATCCTCATAACATTTAACCCAGCAATAGCACCAGCATCTTTTGTAGCTTGTCTTTGAGAATCGTTAAAGTAAGCTGGTACGGTAATTACGGCATCCCTGACGGACTGTCCTAAATATGCTTCAGCTGTTTCCTTCATTTTTATCAAAACCATTGAACTGATTTCTTCAGGGGCAAACTTCTTAATTTCACCTTTATATTCTACTTGAATTTTGGGCTTAGTACAATCATTAATTACTTTAAATGGCCAGTGTTTGAGGTCATCTTGGATTTTGGGATCATCATACTTTCGTCCAATCAGTCGTTTAGCATCAAAAACGGTATTGGCTGGATTCATAGCAACCTGGTTTTTAGCCGCATCTCCAAGAAGACGCTCGGTGTCTGTAAAGGCAACATAACTTGGTGTTGTTCGGTTGCCTTGGTCGTTGGCGATTATTTCCACTTTTCCATTCTGCCACACTCCCACACAAGAGTATGTGGTGCCCAAATCAATACCAACTGCTGGAACTTTCACCATTTTTACTTGTTTTCACTGATAAATACTTCAAAAAACACTAACAATACTTTTTTTACTTGATAATCGCTTTAAAATTAGCTGTGCTTTACTATTCACTTTGTTTTCGCTTGTATCGCTTATTCAAATATTCTGACAAGCCCGCCGAGCCGAGAGGTTTATATAGTCGGCCCGAATGCGACCCGAACGCTCTCGAACAATCTAGACCTCTAGTAGAATGGGAAGGAACTTACTGGCAAAAGCAGTTGTATGAAAACAGTTGGTTGTATAGGGTGACCCAAATAAAATAATAATTGTTTATTATATCATGTAACTTGTCAGTACGATTATCTCTGAAAATGCCGTCCTCGAATGATCGAACATAGAATATAGAAGTACTTCTCGAGTTACAAGACTATCAAAGTTCATTTTTTTTTCTTCTTTTTAACACGTAAAGGTTACTTTTTTTTTAACTTATCAAGTTGATATTTGGCACAGGAATTACGCTTAATTGTTTCTACCATTCTGTTATAAAAATGTGTGTCTATTGTGCCACCAGAGGTTACTTTATCTGAAATTCAAATTTTATTTTTCACATATCTTTTTTATTTTTATAGTTATTGGAAACAAGGACAGGTCCTGGTTTTAAAGATAAAAGAATATCTAATCAAAAAATATTCCCTATTTGGTTTAGGCATAAAATGGAATTAAATTTTTTATTACAAATAAAATCAGTTTTCCAAATGGAAACCAAAAAGTTATCATGCTTCAAATTTAGTAAAATGTGATAAATATTTAAGAAAAGTTTTATTGGATAAAAAAATAGTTAATAAGTAAAACCTTCTTTGTATTTTAGTAGACGTGAAATTAGTTAAAACTTTAAAATTAACAGAATAGTAGTAATAAACACTTTAATTAAAATTTGTCCTAAACGGTGTGGTTTTTCCAAACTAATAAAAACTATTTTTTTTTTAATTAGGTATTCTTTTATTTTTACATGGCATGGCTTTTTTTTCCAATAACTGTCAAAACAAAAAAGATATTTGAAAAATAATATTTGAATTTCAGGTAAAGTGATCTCTGGTGATTCAGTAAAGACATATTTTATAGCAGAGTGATAGAAAGCATTAAGCGTAATCTCTGTATCAAATATCAACTTAATATGGTAAAAACTAATTGTAAGATGTTAAAAAAAAGAAAAAAAAAGAATTTTGACAGGCTGTAACTCGAGAAGTATTGAGTTTTCGACTTTTTGTCATATGCTTTATTACTTTTATTTTACCATGTAGAAACACCTCTCCAATCCTGGTGCATTATTCGAACACCCTGTAGAGTAAAAATTCATCTCCAATTTAAAGAGAGACATTATATTAAGTTTGTAAAATTCTTAAAACGTAGTTATTCCCGTTATACATATATTTGAGACACTGTGTATCTCATGCTGGCGCGTTTGGTATCTAGACAGTTCGACAAGATTATGGAAGCGAGTTTATTTGATAGCGCATGTTCTAGAACAGAAATTTCTGGTTGCCTATGGAAAAAATGGTAAATGATTTATTATTAACGAATTGTTTACATGATACAAAATTATTTAAACTAGGTTATGTCAAATTTATCATATTTTTGGTGGCGGGCATAAGTTACACAGTACATATTTTTTAAATTAGATCAGTATATCTCAGAAATAAATAAACCAAAATAATGCAAGTAATTCATACGTTCATATAGCATATAAAATAAAGTAAAAACCTTTATGTGAAGAATAAATTGTACATTAATAAAAATAATTTTACAATTAAAGTGGACAATAGTATTTCTTGTTACCTTATTAGATAAAGAACCGTTAACTTCTATCTATGGCCCTTTGCATGATTGTACAGATGAAATTAGTGAGTGAATAACTGTTAAAATAAAAAAAATACCATGATTTTAAACGGACTAAAAAGTATGAAATAATTTCTCTTAGCCCTATTCAGACTTGTAACCGCATACACATAGTCTTGATAATTTCTGATGGTCAATTTTTAAAAACTATGAAGGCCTGCCCAGCTCGGGCAGGCAACTTGACAGTATTTTTAGCAACAATGATCTGAAGCAAGAACATAATATTTATGTTGCTCACTTCTCTGATCATAATGGTCAATAATAAATTTATTAAAAAAAAGTTTTTCACACCGGGTAATATAGATAAATAAGCAGAACTGGAATGATGTTGTGACTTCAGGAGACCTAAATGAGAAATATCAATATTTTTATAATGTTCCATACTACTATTTCGATAAATCATTTTCTCTGTGCAGTTCAAGGCTAAAATACTGAAAAATCTGACATAAAAAACTATCACAAATTACCAAAGATGAAAGGGTGTATCAGCAGTACAAGACATACAGAAAAGTGTACCATAAATATCTTAAAGAATTTAGGATGGCCGCGAATGAAAACAAAATTTTAATCTGTAGCAATAAAACTAAATATACCTCGAGAATTTTTACTCAGGAAACTAATAGAGTATGGACTTGTCAAGATATTAGGGGGCTTAACAGTCAAAGTGTTGTTAATGACCCACAGACGATTGCTGATTTATTTGTGAATAGATTCAATATTCCTGCTGTCACCCCTCTGGGTCAAGAATTCCTCGCTGATCAAGTTGCTTCAACTATTTTCTTGAATCCGCGCGCTTAAAGCTGAACCCATAACGAACATTGTAAATGTTTGTTATGTGTTTCCTAACACTCTTAAGGGCGAAATCTATATGGGGTTATAAATATGTATGGGGGCAAGGATTAATTATTTTATACTTTTTACTTCGTTTTAAAAACGTGGTATATTAAAAAAAATTATGTAAATAATTTCTTTCTGCTTTTTTTTTATTTAGTCTTTAGTTTTTAAATCGAATGCAAAATTGGTAAAGAACAGACAAACAAACATGATTTGATACTCCAGTCTATTTCTATTTATTTTCTTTTACTCATTATTAAACAAACAGTCCGACAAGACTACGACTAAATTTTTCTGGCGATTTTAACAATAATCTGCGTATGGATTCCGATACATTTAATATCTTATTGGATTTGATTTCACCTGTTAATTCCAAATATATTACGAATCAATATTTTTATTTTCGAATTTTTCTTATCGGTTTCCGCAGTTTACCAGTTCAGGCTGTTAAAAGAAAAAGACAGACGGTTTATTTCCTGCGAATTTAATTCGTATTCTCTCCATAAGCGTTTCGAGCACCTAATGGGCTCATTAGTGGAGCTGTAACGAACCAAGAGCAAAATTCACAGAAAACAACGGTCTATATAAAATCTAAATTTCGAGACAAGACGGCAGGATGTTAAACCTGTAGATATTTTCGATGCCAAACTGAAAAGTATCAATAGTCGACATTTATACATACAATGAAGCAGTGAGAAGCTTCAAAATTAAACTAATTTTTTTCCATCTTACTGAAATTTTAATTTTTAGAAACAATTATTACAGTCTCATTCATTTAGTTAAGTACCTAGCAGGATAAATTTGAAATGTATTGTTCTCAGCACTGTTAGTAATGTAATCTGTTTCTAGTTCACAGAAAAATTTACATATATGAGCTTCCCCAAATGTGTTACCAGGTTTATCTTTAGTTTCTTTTCTAAAAATGTGTATTTAATTTCTACTTGTTAAATTAAAATCACTAAATCAGAAACTTATTGGTTTTTAAGTTAAAAAAAGATATATTTTCGGAAAAATTTAACGAAACTCACCATTAGTTGACTAGGTAATAGCATAGAAAGAGTTTGTCTATGGTAATAGCATTGTATATCTTATACAATGGTAATAGACAAAAATACGTTACAAATACAAGTATAAACTTAATTTTTCTTTCACCATACAGTCAAGAATATTTATTTCCAGGCAACACCATCTTACATGGACGTATTATTTTATTTTTTTATATGGATGTTTAATTTCTTGTTTGCTCTCTTTGTTCTTTTACTGTATTTTTCAATGTCTCTTTTAGAATTTGTTTACTTGCTTAGTTTTTTTTTTATTTTGTGGAAATTTCGATATTTGTAATTTCAAGTTGGACATAGGTAAACAATTTTTATTTTTTTATCTAGGGGTAGTTTTGGGGTCCCTCACGCGAAATTTTGGAGCTGGAACCATTATTTGGTAAATTTTCTCTGTTCATTTTAAAGTATTTTTAGGGTGATTTATTTTAATATATTATTTATTAACAATTCTACAGTTTCAATTCTTTTAACCGGCATATTAATAACTATAACCCTTATTTCACTATTTTGCAAAAATATCTAGAATCTGACGACACAGAGGTATTTTGGGTGCATCACAACCCATCATGGCTGCAGGTCATGTGTGGTCTCATTGTCTTTGCGACTCTAAAGGTGCGTATAAATATGGCGAGTCGAGCTCGAGTCGAGTATGCCTCGAGCTTCGAACGAGACTCTTTTGAAAATTTGCCGATTTCTATTGTTATCGAGGGCCATCGTCGGCAAATTTGAAATGAGGTAATAAATGCAGTTGGGTCACAAGAAGTCAATTTTTTTATGGTTCTATTGTTTTCGAGTAGCTCGACCGAGACTCGCAGCGATCCATTTTCTGTCGGTTTTTTGGTGCGAACTCAAAGGGTTTTTTTAATCTAGTGAGACGGGTTTATGACACGCTTTTTCGAAAAAATTTACTTTGCAGTGAGACTGAAGACACGAGATTTTCTTATTTTTTTGTTAATGAAATGAAATTTATTTATCACTTGGCATTAATTGATTAAAAGTTGTTCATAAGTGAATATGGAGTGATCGGAAGAAAATAGAGGACCTGAAAATAATTCCAAAATTTGTGAGTTATGGACAAAAATTTTAGAGAAGAAAAGAAGTAAATGTGTGAAATGAAATTGCGTCAGAAAATTCGCAGAGACCAGCGAGAAGAAAATTTCGAGTGCGTCAGCCATATGGAAATGGGCCGCTGATAATATATTTTTCTTTTGGAAATGACTGGATAACGCAAGGGGTAGATATTGTATCTGTCTGAAGTATGTATTTGAGGAAAGAGTTGTATACTTAAAAGATAATTAGATTTAGAAGTATACATCTCAATTGGGCAATTAACAGTAATGACATTTTTAAGTATACTTCAGATGTGTATAAATGTAAGGCCTTGCTATGTTATTATCTTACAACTTTCAATGCTAGCTATTGAAAATTTCTACTTTTACTCCAAAACTTAGCGAATCTACAACTTATAGGTGAAGTAAGGAAAGGAAAAGTGGAACTGTGTGCTAGCCTGAACCGTACCCTATAAGAAAAAATTATAAGAATGCTTCAAAAACATACTAAGAAGACACGTTAACGAATCAGAAAGTTTTTAGTTAGAAAATAAAAAGCAAGTCTCGATAAAGTTTTGAAAGTTATGAAACAAGAGTAGAATGTGAAAAACCAATCTGTAAAAAGTGCTAACAAAATGAATTTCTCGTAGGGAAAGTGAAAATAGAGGTGATACAGAGGAAATACTTTTAGAGAAAACGGTATTTGCGGGAAATTAGAAAATACCACAGGGAAGGCATGTGGATGTAATTTGTCTTAGTACAGGACACATAGTACAAGAAATGTATGAAGATAAGAATACAGCAATTTTTCGTGAAGCATTCTTAAAAGACAGATTTAAAATTCTTATCCGCTCAGGGTCACAAACTCATTACAACTCATATTGGAGGGAATTTATAGGAGCTTTGCAGCAGTTTGAATCGAAATCTACCAAAGATTAACGTGAATAAATGACGGCGGATATCTTCCCAAGATATTTTTATCAAATGATACGATTGATTCAGGAGAGGTCAGTTGTAGATTTGGATAACGCCAGTTATCATTCTAGACTGGTGGAAAAGTTGCCAATAACATAGTTGAAAACGCGATATTACAAATTGGTTATTAAAAAAATATATTTCCTCTATGAACGGTTTACTAAAGAAGGAACTTGTAAAAATTGCAAATTAGAAAGAAAGACAATTTAAGAAACATGTGATAGACGAATGGGCTGAAGAACTTGGAAATGTTGTGCTTCGAACACATTAATTAAAATCCATTAAACTTATATGGGCACAACTAATTCGTAACTCGGGATAACCCAAAATGTAAACTATAAGGAATACGTTAATTTCTTACATACATTAAAAAAAATTATCAGCGAGGACTGGTGAAACGGCATTAACTATGTTATTAAAGAAAAACTTAATTGAAGTTCGCATCGGTGCAGCCACACTCGCCGCGACAATCATCGCCAAACAAACTAGTAAATAAACCGGTTAAATTTCGTTTTTTAATTTGAAATATTAAAGATAATTAGAAAATAACACTCCTGAAAAAAGTAGGTTCTTTTTTAGCAACCTGAAACCGCCATATTGAACCGTGAACAGATTACTGACGACCTACGTATAAGCTAATTTCGAGATTACTTAAGTAATATTTCGATAATAGGAAAAACTACCTCTTATTTATTTCGGAATATAATGATATAAGGAAAATATGATAATAAAAAAATTTCAGCCAATTTGACAGCATGAGGTATTGTAATAATGGCCAGTGAACGGGAAAACACAAACTCATGTAAAGGCTGATTTCCAAGATTTATTAATAGATCTTGTAAAAGTACAACAAAAAGATATCGTTTTTATTTATAAATATAGGAGATAATATGTAAATAAAATCAGTTAAAAAATTAGATTTATTTCTAATGTCCCGGCACCACAGTTATGTTGAACCCTACATAAGATGATTTCGGGATTCATTATTAAATATTTGGAAAATAAGAAAAAATTAACTACATTTCATTTCGGAATATAAAGAAAATAATCAAAACTTAAATATTTTTTTTCTTTACCCTTTATTGGTTTACAACGTCCAGATGCAATAAATCTCTTTTGCCGCCGGGCGGCGAAAAAGGGTTCGAACCGACAAAGATCAGTTCGTTGGAAGCTCGACTCGAGCTCGACTCGCCATATTTATACGCACCTTAAGCATACTCGTTATCTAACCTTGCCTAACTGCTTCGGGTGATATAATTGTATCTCCAAAATGTTTCAGCCTCAGTGTTGAGCGTCGAATACCCTAAGAAGACATGGTCAACAGTTTCATCACCTGTACAACGGATCATCCGTGACGCTAATTCTAGGAAGATGGCCTCGTAGATGACGATGTCCAGTCAGTAATCCCACTTTGAACCGCAATTCTTTCCTCTTCAGGAGAAGAAACCCCGTAGTAAGCTGCGTATAAGATCCTCGTATATATTCCTTGACACATCTCATTCCAGGGGCTTCCCTCCAGCAATCAATAAACTTGCTTCCCAGCAATAGTTCCATATAGAATTTTTCGCTTGCCCAAAAAAGCAGCAAAAAATTCTGCGTTCCACTAATCCGAATAATTAATAAATACAGTTGTAGAATAACGCTTATTTTATGTTTAACTTTGGTGGTTAGTGTTAGTAAAACATTGAAAACTTATTGATCAATTTTTTCTGGGTTCCTTTTAAAGTATATTTTTTTAAGACAAAATACAGCCTAGTGAAAGTTTTTAGACATATCTAAATATCTATTTATCTAGACACATATTTACAATTCTGAAAAATAAAAGATCTGACCTTATTTTTTCCAGATAATCAGTCAAAAAGGTTGGAAATTTTGAAAGTCTAATAACTTGATACGGTAACTGTATTTTAAAATTTAACAATGATTCAACCAATGAATTAATTTCAGTTTGTTCTTGTTTTTGTCTAAGTTTTAATTTTAAGGAGAGGGAACATCTGAGTCACCATCTGCAGTAGCGGCACAACTTATAAAATATATTATTGACACATTTAAAATCAAACATAGTAAAATGGTTAGTAAAAATTCTATTTATCAAAAATAAATCCAATCATATAAATCCTAAGTCCGTTACTGCAAATGATGAACGATTATAAGACTTAAAATTTAAATGGCAAAAAATAGAACAAAATTTTTGTTTTAATAAATATTTATTTAAAAAAAATATTACCTCTTATACAAAATAATTTCCCAGAAACTAAATAATAGAATTTGTGAGTTTTATTTACAAATACTATTCACAAATTAACTTAAATATAAAGTACTATTCGAAATTTAAAATCAGTCTTTAGATTACATATAAACATTTGGATAATTATAATACAATAATTAAAAAATTAGTCCACTTCTTCAATTGTAGGGCCTGGTTTTGTGCTACTGAAGCCATCGGTTTGCCCTTGCTGTCCACAGCTACTGCCTGGCATGCTTGTTTCGAAGTTGTTCGGAGCACCTCCTCCATACAACTTGGCCATGATAGGACTACAGATTGATGTAAGTTGTTTTTCTTTGTCTTCGAATTCTTCTTTCTCTGCAAGAGTGTTGCTGTCGAGCCACTTAAGAGCATCTTCACATTCTTTTCCAACTTTGGCTTTGTCTTCATAGCTAAGCTTGTCTCCGCAATCTTGGACAGCTTGTTTTAGTTGAAAAATATAGGCTTCAAGATGATTACGAGCTGATACTTTCTGTCTCTGTTTCTCGTCTTCTTCTTTGTACCTTTCAGCTTCAGAAAGCATTCTGTCAATGTCAACTTGAGACAAGCGGCCTTTATCATTCTTGATTGTGATATTACGCTCTTTTCCAGAACCTGTATCTTTTGCAGAAACATTGAGGATACCGTTAGCATCTAAGTTAAAAGTGACTTCAATCTTTGGTACGCCACGAGGTGCAAGGGGAATGCATGTTAAGTCAAAGGTACCCAGAAGGTTGTTGTCTTTGGTCATGGCTCGTTCACCTTCAAAAACTTGAATGGTAACTGCTGGTTGGTTATCTGAGTAGGTGGAGAAAGTTTGAGTTTGTTTGCATGGAATTCTCGAGTTTCGTTCAATGATTTTGGTCATGACTCCACCGGCAGTTTCTATACCAAGAGACAATGGTGCTACATCTACCAAAAGTACGTCTTGGATCTTGCTGTCAGTTTCTCCACTAAGGACAGCAGCTTGAACGGCTGCGCCATAAGCTACAGCTTCATCAGGATTAATGCTCAGATTCAGCTGTTTTCCATTAAAGAAGTTTTGTAATAGTTGCTGGATCTTTGGAATTCTCGTGGAACCACCTACTAACACTATGTCATGAATAGAGCCTTTGTCCATTTTAGCGTCTTGAAGGGCCTTTTCGACTGGCTGAAGGGTCCCCCTGAACAAATCTGCATTCAACTCTTCAAATCTCGCTCTAGTAACTTTGGTATAAAAGTCGATACCGTCAAGTAAAGCATCAATTTCAATGGTCGCCTCAGTACTTGATGACAAAGTTCTTTTAGCTCGTTCAGCTGCAGTTCTTAATCTTCTTATGGCCCTTGGATTTATGCGAATATCTTTTTTAAATTTCCTTTTAAATTCTTCAGCCAAGTGGTTTACCATTCTGTTGTCAAAGTCTTCACCACCAAGATGAGTATCACCAGCTGTGGCTCTAACCTCAAAGAGAGAACCTTCATCGATAGTTAAGATGGAAACATCAAAGGTGCCACCACCCAAGTCAAAAATCAACACATTTTTCTCTCCTTTAAGATTCTTGTCCAAACCATAGGCAAGAGCAGCTGCAGTAGGTTCATTGATAATCCTCATAACACTTAATCCAGCAATGGCACCTGCATCTTTCGTAGCTTGTCTTTGAGAATCGTTAAAGTAAGCTGGTACAGTTATTACGGCATCCTTGATGGACTGTCCTAAATATGCTTCAGCTGTTTCCTTCATTTTTGTTAAAACCATTGAACTGATTTCTTCAGGGGCAAACTTCTTAATTTCGCCTTTATATTCTACTTGAATTTTGGGCTTAGTACAATCATTGATTACTTTAAATGGCCAGTGCTTGAGGTCATCCTGGATTTTGGGATCATCATACTTTCGTCCAATAAGACGTTTAGCATCAAAAACGGTATTGGCTGGATTCATAGCAACTTGGTTTTTAGCCGCGTCTCCAAGAAGGCGTTCAGTGTCTGTAAAGGCAACATAACTTGGTGTTGTTCGATTGCCTTGGTCGTTAGCGATGATTTCCACTTTTCCATGCTGCCACACACCCACACAAGAGTATGTGGTGCCCAAATCTATACCAACTGCTGGAGCTTTCACCATTTTTACTTGTTTTCACTGAAATATACGTCACAAAACACTAACAACACTTTTTTACTTGATAACTGCTTTGAAACTTGAAGCGCTTTGCTCTTCGCTTTATTTTACTTGTATCGCTTATTCAAATAATCTGACAAGCCCGCGAAGCCGAATGGTTTATATAGTCGGCCCGAACGTTACCCGAATACTTCCGAAAATTCTAGACCTCTAGTAACTAGAATTGGAACGAATATACACGCAAAACCGTTAGTTGTATAGAGTGAGCTAAACATAAGATGCTATAGCATAAAGAATTACATATAACGAGTTTTGAAAAAAAAAACAAACATTAAAACCTCATTCTCATTTACAAATAGACGCTGAATTGGAGTTGTGCAATATTATCATTGTTACTGTTTATTGCACATATATCTACCATCTCTGTTTTTAAATATTTATAATGTTTAAGGTATTTATTTATTTATTTTTTAAATATCAGGAAATGACTAGTTAACAATAATATTGGCCTAGACATTACAAGAGTTCAAGAAAAATACATATTTTTTAAATCCTCACTGAAAATTATAGTTACTTACTTTGAAAGAAATATCCGAATGATCTGATTGTAAATTTTTTAGCGTTTGTCAATTTTAACCTTGAGATCTATGATTATTTGAGATTCAGCCGACATAGATTTAAGATTTAATGAATGGCAGTAATACTCCCAGTCATCTGATAAACATCATTTTATCAACATTCAACCTAAAATTAAAAATAAATAGATAAAATAAATTTAGAATATAGATAAATTTCTTCTAATTACCTGATAATTCCCGAAATTTTCGCAACATTAAAATTTATAAAACTATAAAATGTCCTTTAATTAACTGTACAATAATTTATACAATATTTAAAGGCTTAAAATACATTATAGTTATTTTTAAAAAAATTTTTTGAAATTTAATTAATTAAAGTAAACATATTTCAAAATTAGCAAGAGAACAGGCAAAAAAGTCAGTTTGAATATAAATAAAAAAAAATGACAAATTGAGAATTTCCTCGTTAAAGCACATTTAAATCTTATGTCTATTTGACTGTCTTATTGAAAAAGCCTAGCATTTTGCTAAGATGCTGATATACTAAAAATTACTCTTGTCATTGTAAAATTTTTGATTAGAATTTTTTTTCGGCCACCGTGTATTTAGCGCTCACGTTCTATATGTCTAGACAATTCTACAACATAATGGAACGAGATTCATTGACCGCCCGCTTTTCTAGAACAGAAATTTTAGGTTGCCTATAGCAGAGATGGTAAACGTTTTATTTTTAAACTTCTACACTTACAAATACATGTTTACAATTTATTGCCGTTATAATTATTCTTTTTCAAAGAAATCATTTCTTACTAAATTTCTTAATTTTTAGCTAGCCAAAATTAGATTTATATTAGAAAGTATCTTGTTAACATCTTTTGATTATAATAAAAATAAAACTAGTATGTACATTTTGACATAGTCTGTTCAATTTCTACTTCCCAAACGTATAACTTTTTATTGTCATATATATAACACAATTTTGTCTACTTTAGAGAATGTATAATTATGAATTAGTAATATTTAGGAATTTCTACTAGGTAAAGCTGGTCTAGTGACTAGAGTGGTATTTTCATTAATTATAACATAGACTGTCATTATAATTTGAACATTATGAACATTACATTTTAAAAAAGTAATCAAATTAAGTTATAAACATTTTAGACCATACTTATACATTTTTTTGGTTTAATTCTAGAAAAATTGTTATTTTTATTGTTTCAGTTGAGTCATTCACATGACATTTTGCACGCAATAGATGAGAGGAATATTTTATTTATAAATGCTGTGGAATATATGCTTCAATTGAATTTTTCGCATTTGGTCCTCCGAAAAGTCTGTTCACGCTTTATTCCGCAATTGACTGATGACCAAACATTGCTCAGATTTCAACATTCGAAGGACATTACCAAGGGACCCAAATTTCTTGTAAACTATTGTCACTGGTGACGAAAAGTGATGTTTTCAATCACATCTCTACTTTTATGAATATCTGAAAAAATTCATGTATTTGAGCTTATACATACGTTACAAGTTTCTACTCATTTATTTGCCAAAAATATGTATTCTAATCTACATATAGTGTACAGTGTTATTTAATATTGAATACTTAAATGAAAACTTATTTGATAATAAATTTGTTTGGTTATATACAGTATTATTTTTTTTGAAACATAAATTTTCAACATTTTGAACATTCGTTGCAATAGTCAGGTTTCTTGTAATATTATAAAAAATAGATAGCATAAATTGATAACACTTACTAATCTTTTGTTCCAACACTTTAGGAAAATATAACTCTTCCTTCATTGGGTGGTTGAAGAAGGAATTATTTTGCTATCCAGGGTGGAGTTTTTCTCCTGGTTTTTGCACATTACTTCTATGAATTACTGAAATCTCCAAGCATTTGTGACCTTAAAAATTTCATTTGTTGTTTATTTTTGATTTTTCTCAATGAAACAAACCTATACTGATTAGTCCAAATTAGATTCTACATACTGAGATCTTAAAAACCATAAAATATATCAAATTGTAGCAAAGAGGTGTAATTCAGTGCAGGCAAAGAAAATAACAGATTTTCTTTGGTTCTGGATAATATACAAGTGAAAATTGTTTCCCCTTTATAAGATGATTTCCTGAAATTCTGAACCTAATGTATAATCTTCCAATTATCATAGTCAGGTTAGTTTCATTGAAATAGAATATATTTTTTATTTTTTAAAGGTGTTTAAAGTCCTGGATACTATCACGAATCACACTTGAAATTTTAACACAATTAAAAAAGTATATTGTGTGAGAAAAATACATTTAAAAATCCTTTTTTATGGATTATAATAAATACTTTAAGGGGGAACAGCACCTTGAAGAAAAAAGGTCCTTTTTATCTACATTTTTGATAACTAAATTATTTATTTAGGGTGAAAAAATATGATATTAAGTGTACATTAAACATATATAAATTTTTATTAAAAAAAAATCAAAAGTTAACAAATTGAATTACAATTGAGCCTAATAATAGTGGTCTAAAATCTGTTTAATGCAAGACAGCTAACCTTTGAAAATATGAACGTAAGTTCTTTAGTTGTTGATCAAATTGCCAACCAATATTGCACTAATACTTTTTCTCAGTAGTATCTTGGTAGGATTGTCCATTCCGTAGCTCTACGAGGATGATGTTTTGTGCCTTTGTCAAGAGTGTTCCAACTTTATTCTGCACACTTTCTATGTCAGTTCTGCTATATTTCACATTTCCAAACGGGTAACTTCTGCACTCAGTTACTCTTCTGGAATTGTGAAATGTAGCAGGACAGACAAAGGAAGTCAGCAGATGTACGAATCTCATAGGTAGTGACTATCCCTCGTAGAATACCAGAAAAAAACAAGACCTTATTATCAAATATCTATTTCTGTATTGCAAGGGCTAGAGATGGTCGGAGTCATTTTAGTATAAAATTTTTTTATATATTCAGTTTCTTCGAGTACTTAACACGAATGATTTTTTACAGCTTCAATGAATATTTATGTAGCAAATTTGAGGACACTAAAATACACCCATTACCGACTATGTTAAATTTATATTTTTGTAATTATTAAGTTTATTTTATATTTTGACATGTGATAATGCTCTCTCATGTATAGTCATGAATAAATATTGATTGATTGATTTAAAAAGCCACATTTAGTTAGTTTGGTTTAAAAACAACCCATAAACATGCTTTACACATAGACATAAGATTAATTAATAGAATTGAGCTCATTGCTGTTTAGATTCGGAACCGAGTTTATTTAACATAAAGAGAAAAGGGGGGACGTTATAGAGCAAAAATTTACTAATAAAAATATAACATTCGAGATTCTTTAAATTATACAAAAATTTATGCACCTCCATCTCTTTCCAGACTGCTTTAACGCGCCTCGTACTTCACCCACTTGTATCTTGCTGCAAATTTCGTTAATTTATAGAAAACGAAATCTTTTAAAACTCATAATAAATAAGAAAAACTAATTAAATATGAAAATTACTCTTTTCATAAAGAAAACTATTTTTCTCTCCGATCACATTCTTCGAAAAATTAAATATAAACAAATGGAAGGAGTGGGGGTAATTCCCAGAAAATCAAAAGACTGTTTTGCTATAGGCAAACCAAAATGACAACGTGTTTTATAAATTGCCTATTAGTGGGCTATTAAGATTCTGTAAACGCGGGAATCACCGCCACATAAAATGGGAAAATTATAACCAAAGTAATTTTTTCCATGACAAACAGATTATAAAAAGATTCAAATCATTTTCATGAAGAGGTTTTAAAAGCAAAGTGTTTTTGTGACTTGGATATGCAGGTATATTTATTATTTGTTATTAGAGGGTGTAATATTCAAAATTCGCAAATATAAAATCTGTAGATACATTTTTATTGATTTTTAGGTTTGATTTATTATCAAAAACTTTAAACAGGTGAATTCAGTTAACTAGGGCGGCTAATTTTATTTATTTTAAAAGCCGTGACTGGTAACATGTGACAAAACACATGTTTTAATAACTGTTTTATTTTTCAGGTGTTTCGTCACAAATACACGCATTCTTACAATACCAAAAAAATATTGTGACTTTTTTTTAACACTAAATGTGTTATACGATTCTCATAAGACAAAAGGTATCAGAAGAATATATAGAATATAGAAAATAATTACTTTTAACAGTGTAAATTTATCTAAAAAAATAATTTTAAAAATGTTGATCTTTTTTAATCGTATTCGTATACTTTAGTATCTTTGCAGTGCGACTTAACCTTTTGAAAATAATATTATTTTATTTAAATGCAAAATTAAACGTGAAGTTCAATGAATTACGGGCACTGGGAACAGCCTCGGGCAGTTTGTTGTCTTTAGAAAGTCGGGAGAATAGCCCCTAGAGATAACAAGATATTGGATATATTCTAAATTTGCATTAAAATATTTTGCAAACGATAACAATTCAGTGGTCCGAGGTTTTTTGAATTTTTATCAATTATATAATGGGAACTCTGTGTATTGAATATACTGTAAATATCCCCTATAAAGGAAAGGTTTGATTTATCATTATTAAGGTATATAAATAAATCAACGATAACGAAAATCAATATATTTTTGGGTCTAATTAGCTATCTTTTACGCGGAATATTATAGGTAGTATATTCATTCAGCGTTTAAACCATCGTTCACAAGTTTTTTGGGTTAAAAAATTCTCACCATAAGCGTCAATTAATAAATTGATAACTTTCAGCAGCTGCTTTCTTCAAATGGAAGAAATTTCCCTGCAAAACGTCTTTTCCTGGTCCAAAGTTCGACATTTTTGAATCTATAAAAAACTATGTTCCTTGCACAATGACAATTGTTAACAAAGTGGTTGTTAATGACGTATGTTTACCTCTCAAAACGCCATAAATGTCATTAGTATATACAAACAGATGTATTAAAGACAACCTGTAAGGTAAGTTGCAACTTAAAACAAAGCCCGCTTAATGCCAATTGTAATTAATAAAACCATGAAAAATATCAGAACTGAATTCAGATGAGGAACATTTTCACCTGGTTTTGAGTAGGTGATGTGTTTGTTCTATTAGTTATCAGTGGGCAAAACTAAAACAGCTACTGCTGCTGCTGCTGGTTTTGGTGATAGGCTTTTACTCAGTATCTGGTTTATCTTTTTCTACAGTACCTTACATTTATCATGGTAATAAGCTTTTACTCAGTATCTGGTTTATCTTTTTCTACAGTACCTTACATTTATCATGGTCCAAAATAATAAAAAAACATTCTTACTGCAGCGTTTCTCAACCTTTCAGTATTTGTGATCTGAGTTCCCATACTTCTTTTAGTCGCTCCCCTTATTAATGTTTTTTTTTTTTGAGTTCTAACTAAATAATTTTATTTATTTTTTTTGGCCCCTGTACACCAGTATAAGTTCAATATCTTCCTACAAGTAGTCAAATTACACTAAGGAGGGCGTACCCCAAAGGTGGAGCATTAGTAGCCTAATATATTCTTAAATTGACATAGAACAATAAAAACTACCACCAGGGATTCAAAATTTTCTCGTTTCCAAGTAATGGAGGAGCATGAGACTCCCAGATAGGTTGCTTTGGACTAAGTCCCAAAGGATCAGGAACGAAAACTAAAAGAGCGTTATTAGAGGAATGGTGTGTTTACGATTAAGGCAATTCACAATACTAAGTAGGGTAGAATAAACTGAGGTAGGATCGAACATGAAATAAAATTGTTTAAGAGAAACTTTGTTCTCAACCAACTGAAAAAACCTTATACTACAAGGACAAACGTACTCTGTTCTAACACAGTTGGAGGCAAAACACTATCTCAGAGATTGCAAGAATACCAAGAAAAGGTGGAAGCATTTCCTATGGTAGTGCACCGCCACCTATAGACCGATTTCGAACGTGTTAGTACAGAATAGGCCAGCGCACTTAAGCATCGGAAAAGTAAATCCTTTAACAACTTATATTAGATTAAATATGAAATATAATACAAGTGGCGCCATCTCCCAGCACTCCACGCAATCTGAATATATAATCTCGTAGAGATCTGTATATATACCAAAAGTGGATAATATACTTGTAGTTCGGTGTATAAAATACAATTATATAAGGAAAACTTAGTTCTCCACCAACTGAAGAAACCTTATACTATAAGGACATCAGGTAGTGATGAGTAAAAGAGCTAAAAGAGGTTGTGAATACTTTTTGAGATAAACAGTCTGCTTTTGTACTACTTTTCACTTAAGAAATTCTGACAGTGTTCCCCTAATCCTTTCGTTCATTTTGAACTAAATATATGACCATTTTAGAAATGTATTTTCGCAATATATCCATAATTAATTATTTACTATAATTGCAGAAGACTTAACTGGAATTCGCATTCAATTTTGTATGAACATTAGAAACAAGATGAAATTAATTAAAATATCATATGAAAAATTACATTCTGAAAATCAAGTGACATTCTAAAATGAATGAACAAATCAAAATAGTTTTTAATTTGTAATGCCATCTATCAGCAAACCACAGAACCGTAATATATTAAACATCGTGTTAAAAAAAAATCGTATACAATGATTTCATAAATGTTTATTCAAATAAATAATAATAAATACAGCCAAAAACAACAATGATAATAGAGCAGCGCCATTTACCAGGCGTAGTGTGCAAATCCAGAGTCGTAGGCAACGTGAGCTACAGCTGGAGCCGCAGAATAAGCCACACCTAAAAGTGGAGCATGAGCGGCGTAGGCGGCTGGAGCAGCGTAGGCAGCTGGAGCGGCGTATGCAGCTGGAGCGGCGTATGCAGCTGGAGCGGCGTATGCAGCTGGAGCGGCGTAGGCAGCGGGGGCGGCGTAAGCTAAGGCAGGTGCTGCAGCAATTTTTAATCCAGGGTTGGAAATTCTTACATCAGCTTTCCTGACGCTAGAGAAAGGCGTGTCAATGGACTTCGAGTAGGTGGAAATTTGTCCAAGGTTTCCTGCTGATCGGTAGATGTTGGAAGATTGCGAGGTAATTGCAGGAGCTGAGTATGAGAGTGGATAAGCTGCAGGAGCGCTGTAGGCCAAAGCAGGAGCGGCATAACTGACTGCTGCTGGAGCCAAAAGGTTGCCAGCGTTAGCGAGGGCAAGAAGAGAGCAAAGTACTACAACCTAAAATAAATACACAAATAATATAAAAACATAATAATAACAAATTTAAGGGTTATTTTTGTTTGTATTCCCAGGCAAAGTGGTAAAAAATATTTTTAAATAAGTGTTTATGGGACATAAACTCCAGTATAGGAAATTATTTATCTTAAATAGTAATAGTAAAACTCACTAAAAGGATGGGTCTCACTAGCCATGGGTGCCCTGGTACATTAGGTAAAAAGATGAATATTTTGAACCTTAGACTATTGGTTTCTTATTAAAAATTAGAAATAGTTTCTTCAAATACAAATAAAAGTTATCGTAAGTCATTTGATTTCTCTCGCTTAATTGTCAAACCTGCTTTTCAAAATGCAATATTTTCAGTTTAGGTTAAAATAAGAAAAAAAATCACCACACTATTAAAAATAACCTTAAATTTAATGCAAATTTAATGTCAATTCTACATTAAATTTAATTATTTTGTTCTAAAAACTGGGAATAATTTATATTTACTTTGAATTTAAAGCAATTCACTCACATATCAGTTCGTAGTACATGAAATTTGATTAAATGGTATCTTAAACTTTAATAATGTAACTGAAAAGATTCAGATTCACAAATACTCTAATACTAAAGGAATTTACATTATTATTCAATATACATTGCATGACATTCCGGGAGATGGTGCAACTTGTATTAAACGTCTTGTTTAATATGATATAAATTGCTTGAAGGACTCAATTTTTATTATAGTGAGGTGTACTTATCTGCCTTATACTGACGGGAACCAGTGAGTTCGAAACCGGTCCAGATGGCAAAAATATCCACCTTTTCCAGATAGTCTCAGAATTTTTTGAGCTTTTATTGTTGATGCATTAAATATAACATATCTCAAATTCAATGAACACTGGCTGTACGTTTAATGTACATAATAA
The DNA here is from genome assembly GCA_034092305.1 of Diaprepes abbreviatus. Taxonomy (NCBI): domain Eukaryota; kingdom Metazoa; phylum Arthropoda; class Insecta; order Coleoptera; family Curculionidae; genus Diaprepes; species Diaprepes abbreviatus. The sequence goes on from JASJET010000129.1 coordinate 11,862,549, forward strand.
CCTTAAAAAGTAATGATCAAACTTGAAATTTAATGTATGACTACATTAAATTTGACATAAATTAATATAGATTAATGTAAATTATTAGTTTTAATGCAAAACATTAAATGCATTTAATAAACGTTTGTGCCAATTTCGTCCAGTACATTTACATTAAATTTAATAATGCATTTTCTTTTTTCATGCAAGATTATTTTAGATTTAATTTTAGGAATATTACGATTGACAATAACAATTTGACGTTGACAAATCTTTTAACTTATTTTGAATATTATTTTTAACTTTAGAATACGCTTAATAAAAAAAGAGGCATTGATTTATTATGATGTCCAGACATATCTTTCAAAAAAATAAATTAAGGTGTGGGTGTATTTTTCTTGTATAGATAGATAGACTTTTAAATACTATAGATTACAGTAAAGATTTTATGCCTGATAATAGAAAAATGAGTTTTTTTATTACTAAATAGCATTTAAGAGAGTATTTGGTTAATATAATTAAAAATAAAATGAAAAATGTCAAAGAAATCGAAACAAACATTTCAAACTTACCTTGAAAGCCATTTTAAACAATTTTGGGGAGATATAATAAAAGCAAAAGACTTATTACAAGTTGATGACTGTAAATCAACTGATATTTCTACATCCACCCGGCTTGCTTTTTATACTTTAAAACACCGGGGGAGTAAAAACATATACCGGTGGTATGACTAAAAATAAACCAGTTTGGTACTTATATTACGCAATTATTCATTTAAAACATAGTAGTTCATTATCTCCCTTCAAAATAAAAAATAATACCACAATACCAGCAAGTTCTTGATTTGTGAACACGAAATTTTCAAGTGCAAAAGCAAGGTAATTGGAATAAGGACGTCCGTTAATGTTAAGGTTAGTAATTGTTGTTTTGGGTCCTTTTGGTGATTTTCGTTTGTGGTTGGGTTCACTTAAAGGTCGGATTAATTAGGAATATGTAACAATTTATTTGGTTATTGCTGAAAGACATTAAATCATAAAATTATGCAATTTTTCGAAAATTGGTGAAAACATTCTCTGAGAAATATCTCATTAAAAATTTAAACCTAGTAACAAAAAAAAAAGACAAACCTACTGATATTTTATTTAATATTCGTACTTTTTAGTTAAATTCAACTTTAAAAATTGACAAAAATCAAAGTGGTGCAACTCAAAATACATATGTAGCCATAATTAATTTACGAATTACAATGGTTTGTTTTAAGACTAGTATAGCTAAGGTATGTTTATGCAAAGAGGTTAAAAACTGATACAGATAAAAGTTTACAGAACTAGAATAAACTGTGCAGAGATAGAAGCTAGGCAGATTTCTTTATATAGGTAAGGTACTGATTAAACCTAGAAATGACGTATGACCCTGGTGATAGATCCGAGTGTTTTTCTGGTTATATAACTCTTATCAGTTGGTATCACTTTGGTATAAAGTTCAGGAATGGACTTTAAATTTACGTCGTCATTTTATATAAAATTATTCCATTTTAAGACATTAAATAAACAGCCTAAAAGATTAAAGTGTAGGAAAAACAGCTTTTTTTGTATATTTATTTATACGCAGAATTATTACGGAGTTCAAAGCACTACAATAAAATAATAATTTCAGCGACTTTGGGCTAATATGGCACTCAACAATAATTTACTAATCTAGGAATATTCAAAGACCCTAGATCACATGATCGATGTAATTTTTACGTCATTTGTATATCAAATTGACGAGTCCTCTCAGTACCGTCAACCGAGGCAGTCTGAAATTCGGAACAAATCAGAATATTTTTTTTTAATTTGCGGTGCCATCTACCAGTAAATGACAGAACCATAAATATATTAAATTTCGATCACATCGTGTTTAAAAAAGAAACATGAAATAATTTCATTTATTTAAATAAATAAAAATATATACAGCCAAAAACAACAATGAGAATACAACAGCGCCATTTACCAGTCGTAGTGTAGAAACCCAGAGTCATAGGTAACATGAGTTGCAGAATAAGCACACCTAAAAGTGGTACTGCTAAGGCGGCGTACGCAGCTGGGGCGGCGTAGGCAGCAGAGGTGGCGTAAGCTAAGGCAGGTGCCGCAGCAATTTTTAATCCAGGGTTGGAAATTATTACATCAGCTTTCTTGACGCTGGCGAATGACGTGTCAATGGATTTGGAGTAGGTGGAAGTTTGTGTAAGGTTTCCTACTGATCGGTAGATGCTGAAAGATTGCAAGGTAATTGCAGAAGCAGAGTATGGGAGAGGCAGCTGCAGGAGCGCTGTAGGTCAAAGCAGGAGCGCCACAATTGATTGCTGCTGGAGTGAGAAGGTTGCCAGCGTTAGCGAGGGCGAGAAGACAGCAAGGTACTACTACCTAAAATAAACATATAATTAGGAAAAAAACAGAGCAATATTTCTTAATCTGTAGTGCCATCTAGTGGTAGATTTTTAAAACTTTCTAAATCATTTGTTTGAAAGACGTTGCTTAGTTTGTCTGCAACAGTTGACAGTTTCAGTCGTTACTGATAAAAAATAATTGAATAGAATAAGAAATTTTAGTGATTTTAATATTCTTAGTAAAGTCCTTTAGTTTTTCTATTGTTAAAACGTGTGAAACCCGAATAAATATTATGTGAAATGTTGGTAATATTTACTAAATTGATTTAAGGTTAGATGTGAAATTTTCCAATGTACTAAATTTTAAGTTGTACTCATACGTACTCTTCTTTTTTTTCAGGGTGACTCGAAACACACTTATATGCGTAAAGTGGGTGGTCGTCCCTATGCGCGTTACAATGAAAATAACTTAAAGAAAGCTGTGGTCGTAATTGAAAGTAAAAAAATATCATACAGAAAAACCTCCGAGAAGTATTCAATCGTTTTAGCAACCCTGTATCGTCACGTAACCAATCCGAACCTGAAGAAATGTGGAGGACAAGCGGCATTAACAGTAAAAGAAAAAAAGGTGTTCGTTGAATTCTCTTTACAAAAAAGAGATTTCTGTCAGATAATAAAAGACTGTTTAGACAAACAAGATAAGAAAACTAAGTTTAAAAATAACTGCCTCTCGGCTGAACGGGTCGACAAATTTTTACAAAGACATTCCGAACTAATAAAAGGGTTATATATCAATATTAAAAGAGCCCAAACTAATATTTCGGTTGAAGTAATAAACGAATATTTTGGGATCCTGAAATTATCTTTGGAGAATATCCCTCCTGAAAACCTTGTAAACTACGATGAAACAAACTTTGCAGGCGAGCAGGGCAGAGAGAAAGTTTTAGTAAGAAGGTCAAATATCCAGAGAGAGTTATGCATTTTTCCAGGATAGTTACATCCGTAACATTTGCTGTGTTTGTCAGTGGACACATGTTACCACCCTACGTGGTCGATCAGGCTGAAAATATTTGGAAAGAATGGACTAGGAATGGGTCTTATCAGACCAGATATAACTGTGCAAAATCTAGATGGTTTGAAGAAAAGATTTTTGAGGGGGCTTCCTAAAAATTTGTCTTTTGTATTTTGAGAATTTAGATGGTTCAAAAACAATCATCGGCGATAACTTTACGAATCATTTATCGTTGAAGATTGTTCAAGAGTGCAGAAAAATAGCATGAAAGGGTCTAGCCGATTAAGAGGGTCGAAACTGTCCCCTTGGTAATAAAAACACCCGGTTGTTCTACATCAAAAAGTACCTACACAAAAAAATTTTTAGCCACTTTTATGGTCACATAACCTCAGAAAAAATAAAACGTCTTTTTTTTTTGTTTTTGGACGATATCTTCGGTTTTATTTATCGTAGAAACCTCTTTTTTTTTTCATTTTGTAGACTTTTTTATTGCCCACAGCAAGAAATTTTTTACAAAAGTTTTTGGCGCGAAATTCAAATTTTTATGGGTGTTCGAAAATTTCACAAAAGTACAGTATCTCAAGCGAAAGCAAGTTGTGCACGGGGGCAGAGATGCCAGTAACATTCCCATTTCTAAAAAAAAAATCAAAATTTCAGTAAGAAATAAAGAAATCTTTCTGCCGTATTTAAATAGTTTGTTATATATGTAATTCTCCTTTCAAGCAGAGAATATGAAAAATATATATACAAACAGTTTATTTCCTGCAAATATCGCTCTGGTCCTTTTTCCATACGCGTTTCGATCACCTCATGATCTCGTCAGTGGAGCTGTATCGGACGGAGAGCAACATTAGCAGGAAATAACTGATATATGAACCATAAATTTCATGGTATGTCGGCAGGATATTGCATCTGCCATCTACCAACTTGTTTTATAAAATGCTTATATATATATATATATATATATATATATATATATATATATATATATATATATATATATATATATATATATTGTTTATACGGCTTTCACGGATTCCTCCGTGTGAGATGCAATAGCAGTGGATATACCCACATTATGCCGCTATAGTGCTGAAATCACATTCAGCAAACGTACAACTACATGCAACTCCGTGAATAGAAGAAATAAAATGCGAACAGTAAATGCAAACTTCGTTCCATCATATCCTTTCCGTCCTGTACTTTGCATAAACAGGTGCATGTCGGTACCCTGATGAGTCTAGTAGAGACGAAAGATGTATCTATGCCGTATCACTGTAGCGAGGAGGGTAAGTTTTTGACTTTCTTCTCGATATGGTGGTACAAGTAGGCAATCATCTCGATGGTGATGGAATAGGATAAATTGTGTTCTGTAGCAATTTATTCAAACTGTGCAACTTCTAACACGGAAAGGATATGATAGAACGAAGTTTGCATTTAGTGTTCGCACTTTACTTCATATTATATACTCTTTGTGTTTACTATTTGATAATTTTCACCTGCGTATCCGCCATTTTGGAGTTTCGATCTAGAATTTTTCAAAACAGACACCGTATTTGAATTCAACTACCCCACAAACTGACCTCGTTTTATATATATATATATATATATATATATATATATATATATATATATATATATATACATAGGTTTAAGACAACTGAGGATTTATAAGAAAATTTCATGCTTCAAAACTTGATAAAAACGCGAAAATATGCTAATAAATGCAGTTTCTTTGCGATTTTGGCTATGTTTCACCACTTTTAAAAATCTGAAAAAAATTATGGACATAGTTTTGCGTCTGAAAAACAACATATTTTTTTCGGCCCTGCTAGTGTCCTAGTTTTTACTTTATTGAATTTAAAAATTTTGAACGCCCATAAAAATCTGAATTTCGCTCCAGAAATGTTTGTAAAAAACGAAAAATTTTTTTTTTCAAGTTATGTAATGATAAAAGTGGCTAAAAATTTTCTTGCGTGGGTACTTTTTGATGTAGAACCGAGTGTTTTTTTTATTTTTTTATTACCGAGGGGGCAGTTTCACTCTCTTAATCGGCTAGACTCTTCATTATACTTCCAACAAATGGCACCCATCTCACTCAGCCCTTTGACGTCAGCTGTTTTCGTCCTGTGAAAATAGAATGGTAAAGAACTTTAGTCAAAACTGGGGTTGTTTACCAAAACAATTATTTCCAAGTCTTTTAAATCAGTGTGTTAATGCTGTAGATTCAAGGAGGGTGGAGAATATTAAATCGGGATTTAAACCTAGAGGCTTGTATCCAGTGGATAAATAACAAGTTCTTAAAAACTCCCAGAATATAAGGAGAGAATTGAAACAGATGCTTCAAAAATATTATCTGAGTCACTTATTAATTTGTTAAAACATTCCAGGGGCATAAAATTACTAATAACTCAAAAACGAAAAAAATTTCACTGTAAGCCTGGAGAAAGCATGGAAGAAATACACTTGAAACTGATAAATGCTCACTGTTCAAAACCAAAAAATATTGAAACTAAAAATATTAAAATTTTGTGTTTAATAAAAAGAGTCCCGTTTGAAGAAATATAGGGTTTTCCAAAGTTCTTATCATACAGGGCGTAAAAAAAATGGGGTTATGAATGTCCCAGCTAGTCCGTCCCTGTAGCTGTGAGTAATTCACAACACTTTCTTGGATATTGATTTGAAGGTTCTTACCTGGTATACATCATATTAAAAAAAAAAAGAATTATACCTGGTGGTTCAATAATTATGTGTAAAAAACTTGATTCCCTTGCAGCTCTTTGGGAGCCTGTATCTCAGAGGAGGAGGCCTATACGAAAAAAGTTTATATGAACTTGTAGTAATCCTTTCACGTGTTTGTTTTATATCCGAGGGATTTCCCACATTTTTCCGGACAACCTGTATAATTTTGAAGAAAATGGTGAAGAAATTTATTATTATTTAAATATTATTAAAATATTAATCAGATAAAAAATTCTGCTCAACCTGTCTCTGTGCAAAATTTAAAAACTGGTATATTCGTTTTAGTAACATTTCCAGTAGAACATAAAAATAACGAAAAGCTTTATATTGCTTAAATTAAATCAGCTTCTCAGGGACAGATAAAAGTATCTTGTTTCAGGCAAAATAAAAAATTTAAAATGCTTTTATAGAGCCACAAGTTCCAGACCAACGATACAGAACAAATAAAAATTTTACAAGAAGCAATTCTTCTCAGAAAAGGAGGATTTTCGTTTAATGAAAACTCTTTTTCTTATGATATTTATTTGTTGTTGAAATGTTTGTTTTATTTTGAATATTTTAATTTATGTTCAGTATATGATATTTTATTTATTTTTTAGTATTATCAAAAAATAAATAAAACAAAATTTCGTAAAATTAAAGTTTTACTTTCTGTAATAATATAATTTGTAAAATTGTTGATTTTTTAAGGAATGTATTTATAAAAAATAATATCAATTTTCAAAGGAATAACAGTTTGTTTTATTATCTACTTTTTTTATATTTTATGAAAGTACTTTTTTTACTTAAAATATGTATCAAGTGACCCCGAGATGCTTCAAACATGAAATACACCAAAATTAACACATGTCTCATCTCACCCCTCAACAACGGGGCGAGTCGGAACATTTTATTTCTCTATAAATTAAAACGGGATATATAATTTACAATATTTTTATATAGCAAGTTGTTTACAGTTATATTTTAAAGTTGGAAAAAGAAAAGTATATGAGCCTCATGGACGGTCGATCTCCAGATGTGTAGTTCTTTAAATTAAATTCTCTTATATTATGTAAAAAATATCAAACAAGTAATTTCTTAACTTTATATTCTATTTTTGCTAAATACTTGATTACGGATCCGTATTTTCCCCCACTACTTACACCACCCATGACACTTCCCGGTTGACAGGTGTCACTATAAAATGGTGGAATAGTCAAGTAGGATGTTTGGCTGAATGAATTTTCTAGAATTTCAACGAATTTTTACAATTCTTTCTAAATATAATTAAAAAGTTCTAATGTTGGGGATTTCCCCTGTTTTTCAAACGTGTACTTGTTTCTTATTCAAACCACATTGGTGAGTTACTTAATAATTATAAGTTAGGTTAATACTCTAACTATTTAATTAATAATTGCAGACATGTCCTGACGAAGAAATAAATAAATTCTCGAAAGTCTGAAAGAATCAAAAAAGGGTTTTTCTCCTTACGAAGGCCTACAAATTAAAAAAAGACTGCAACCCCAATAACCCTAGTCAGTCGCGACTACTATATATATATATATATATATATATATATATATATATATATATATATATATATATATTTAGTTGGTTATTTTCTTGGGAATATGGTTCATTTTTATATTGAAACTACATATATAAAGTAGTCATACTTATTGTAAATATATTTTTATTTTTCAGGACGTTTCGATTCTTTCGAATCTTTTTCAACTGAGGGTTTCGGCGGATGCTACAAAAACGTACATTTTTAATATTATTATATATGGAATAAGAGGTTAAAAACTTACCATTAAGAACAGAGATTTTTGTTTTAAACAAAAATTAATTACATCACAAACCAATTATAATCACTCACTCTTTTGTATATTAACTTTTCAAAAGTATTTTTAAAAGTCCACTTAGAAGAATGGACACTACATTTTTAACCCTATAACTGCCTTGACTTGACTGAATGTGGAACCCAGGTGGTGTATGTTTTAGGTACTTTAAGTGGCGTAAAAAGTTTAGGTCTTTTAATTGAAGTGATATCTTTCTGAAAAAATATCGTGATTCAATTTAGAAGAATTAGAAGCGGAGAATTATTCTTATTTATTGTTTCATTTATTTTAGAAATTCCCTTATATTGGTTTATTTGAATATGTTGAAATAAATTTGATTTAGATTATTGATGTCTGTTTTATCGTTTACGGCATTCGGATTTTTTTTTGATTGCAATCATTTCGTAAAATTCTCGTTTTCCTTTGTTGGTTTCAGTTTCAAGATTTTTGTATTTTCATAATAAAAGTTGTGCTTGTGTTTCATTTCGTGTTTTTTTAGGGCTGTAATATTTTTTTTGTCATATTTATGTCCATTTAGACGATTTTGCAGATACTGAATAGTTTGGCCGATATAATTCGATGGACAATCCTTGCAGGGTATTTGGTAGACAATTGATTTTTTGTTTTTTGGAATGTCACTTTTTAATTTGCTGAAATTACTTTTAAGTAAATTATGGCCCTTATGACTAGTGGTTATATTATGTTTTTTAAAAAAAGTTTGAACGTTTTCGGAAAGTTTTGGTATGTATGGCAAGGAAAGATATTGTTTTTTAGTTTTATTGTGTTCTAAATTTTCTGTTTTAGTGTTTCCATGTTTGTATTTTTCTAGCCTTTCTTTAACAATTTACCATAGAATTTGAAAATAATAACCACATAAATTTCCTAGATATGACGTTGCATCACAAAAATTATACAATACTAACTGAGTGGTACACAAAATCTACATGGTCTGGTCGCTACCTCAACTACAATTCCAAACACCACATGGCCCAAAAAAACCAGTAAAAATTGGAATAGCCGATTGAGCCATCATCCTTAGTAGTCCCGAATTTAGAAACATCTGCATCAAAAAAGCAAAAGAGGTCCTTATGACAAACTCTTATCCAAATAAACTAATTAATAAAATTTTTAAAGAAAGGCTAGAAAAATACAAACATGGAAACACTAAAACAGAAAATTTAGAACACAATAAAACCAAAAAACAATATCTTTCCTTGCCATACATATCAAAACTTTCCGAAAACTTTCAAACCTTTTTTTAAAAAACATAATATAACCACTAGTCATAAGGGCCATAATTTTCTTAAAAGCAATTTCAACAAATTAAAAAGTGACATTCCAAAAAACAAAAAATCAAATGTTGTCCACCAAATACCCTGCAAGTATTGTCCATCGAATTATATCGGCCAAACTAGTCAGTATCTGCAAAATCGTCTAAATGGACATAAATATGACAAAAAAAATATTACAGCCCTAAAAAAACACGAAATGAAACAAGCACACCTTTGATTATGAAAATACAAAAATCTTGAAAACTGAAACCAACAAAGGAAAACGAAAATTTTACGAAATGATTGCAATAAAAAAAATCCGAATGCCGTAAACGATAAAACAGACATCAATAATCTAAATCAAATTTATTTCAACATGTTAAAATAAACCAATATAAGGGAATTTCTAAAATAAATAAAACAATAAATAAGAATAATTCTCCGCTTTCAATTCTTCTAAATTGAATCACGATATTTTTTCAGAAAGATATCACTTCAATTAAAACTTTTTACGCCATTTAAAGTACCTAAAACATACACCACCCGGGTTCCACATTCAGTCAAGTCAAGGCAGTTATAGGGTTAAAAATGTAGTGTCCATTCTTCTAATTGGACTTTTAAAAATACTTTTGAAAAGTTAATATACAAAAGAGTGAGTGATTATAATTGGTTTGTGATGTAATTAATTTTTGTTTAAAACAAAAATCTCTGTTCTTAATGGTAAGTTTTTAATCTCTTATTCCATATATAATAATATTAAAAATGTACATTTTTGTAGCATCCGCCGAAACCCTCAGTTGAAAAAGATTCGAAAGAATCGAGAAACGTCCTGAAAAATAAAAATATATTTACAATAAGTATGACTACTTTATATATGTAGTTTCAATATAAAAATGAACCATATTCCCAAGAAAATAACCAACTAAATATATATATATATATATATATATATATATATATATATATATATATATATATATATATATATATATATATATGTATATATATATATATATATATATATATATATATATATATACCAGATTTACATTTTATAATCGTAAATTACAAATATTTTTAAAACCTAAGGCACTTTGTTGATTTAATTTATTCGGATTACGGTATTTCAAACTTTTAGCCGGGGATCAGATTCCCCCGTTTCAGATATAACATAATCCTATTTAGTACGGAACAGTGAAAACACAGATTGTTCCAAATTATTTATAGGTTAAACATTTCGTTACAATTCGGATTAGGCCCTTCAGAGTCAGTTCCTGTCTGTTGAGAAGATATTTCTATACGTGAGAAGCTTTTCTAAACAGGTAGGAATGGATATTGCAAAAGGAGCGAATTTGAGTGGTCTGTTGATATATGTTTATTTAGTTCAACTACTAAGTGTAAGTAACATGATTAAATTAATTAGACACCTTAAATATTGCTTATGAAAATTAGCATATAAAAGCCAGACCTACGTTAATGAATAATATTGTGTTTCGTACGCAGGTTTTTTAATGTCAAAATAATAATGGAATCTATATCAAAATCGGATAATTGAATAACTCGTTTTTACGGATAATGTTAAGAGTGTCCAAACGTTCAAGCTGAATGGTTATGCGCTTACAAATAATTTTCTTAGTGCCTTTAAGGCTTTATGTCTAGAAGTGATATTTAATTTTTTTTACCAACTTCTAAATTCGTCGAGTATGTATGTTTTCTTTTTATGTATGTACACCGATTACTCCGGAACGGCGGCACCGATTTGAATGAAAATTTTTACGTTACGTTCAGGAAGTTGCTGCGGTGGTTTCATTTTTTTTTTGGACGAAATTGGTGCAGTAAAATCCAAGATGACGCTGACAATATGGCGGCTAAAAAAATTAATTTTGTCCGATTTTCTCCAAAATTGGTATATGGGGAATTTTCGGGATCGTACACAACGAATCTGAAATTATTTTAAAAAAATTCAATATGGCGGATCCAAGATGGCGGACAAAGACATTTTATTTTGTCCAATTTTCTCCAAAATTGGTTTAAGGGAGTTTTCGGGGTCGCATATAATTGATTTAAAATTGTTTTTAAAAAATTCAATATGGAGGACAAAAAAATCAATTTTGTCCGATTTTCTCCGAAATCAGTATAGGGGAGTTTAAATTATTTTCAAAAAATTCAATATGGCGTGTCCAATATGGCGGATAAAAATTAATTTTGTCCGATTTTTTTCCGAATCAGTATGGGGGAGTTTTAGGGATCGTACATTACGAATCTGAAATTATATAAAAAAAATAAACATGGCGGATCCAAGATGGCGGATTAAAGATTCTATATCTCTCGATTTTGTCCAAAATCAGTATTGGGGTATTTTTGTTAGTGTTAATTACGAATTTAAAATATTTTTTGAAAAACTGATATTGCGTTTTTGAGAGTGTAAACTATGAATATTTAAGTATTTTTTCAGGATTCAATATGGCGAATCCAATATAGTGGACTAAAAATTTTACATTTTTCGATTCCCTTCAAAGGTGGGATTGAATCGTTTTTGAGGATATAAATAGCGAATATAAAATTATTTTAAGAAAATCTAATATGTCAGATGTCATATGACGGTCTGGAAATTTTAAATTTTCGGATTCCATCCAAAATTGGTATTAGGGGCTTTGAAGGGTTTAGATTTAGATTAGATTAAGACGCCAAAATTATTTATTTGAAATTCAATATGGTGGATCCAATATGGTGGGTTAAAAATTTCACCTTATTTGCATTTTTTCAGATTTGGTATTAGGGAGTTTTCGGGGTCGTGCATTACGAATATGATGTTAATTTTTTACTATTAGGTTGATAAGACACAGTATAAGGAACTGAAAATTTTACATTTTCTAATTTTGTCTAAAATTGATATTGCGGAGTTCTTAGGGCGTATACAAACTCAATATGCAGTATAAAATATATCGGACCAAGAAATTTATGTCTTAAGTTCTTTAAATATCGATATTGGAAGTTTTTGAGGCCAACATGACCAGTCTAAAATTAATTTGAATTTTAAGATTATGATATAATAAATATTTGGTTAACACATTTTCACTGGTATTTGGAGAACTCTAAGAATCAAAGAATTTTTAGTGGTTCATTTTAGGGTAATTTACAACTTTTGATAAAAGGGGTACTTTTTGCCACCTTGGAGTCATTGCGAGTTACGCGAATCTCGATTAGTACTTAGTTCAAATAATTTATGGATATCATAATGAATTGAAAACTAAAAATCGATAAATAAAAATTTAATCGACTTCTAAAAGTGCACTAAAAAGGAAAAAATAATCATAAATTTTTATATGAAATTGAAGTTTTTGAAGTTAGCGCCAAATTATTTCTAAATTAAATTACAAATAAATTATTTTTAATTTGTTTATGAGAATCACATTTTGTCAGGTATTACTTTGGCGCCGACTTCATCAAAAATTTCAATTTCATATAAAATATTATATGTTTGCTTGATATCCCTGTCTATTTCTCTGTATCTAGGGTCTTTTTCACACATGATAAGTAGAACATCCAGTTGACGTTTGCATTCAAAAGTATTTTGGTCTTCTGCTTATTTCTTTTTACTTTATTATTAACTGTTTTAAATGGAAAGCAGTGGTTAAAAGACTGTGTTATAGACTGCATAAAAGAAATTCATTGGCCGTTAATGTCCTGCTCTAGTTTAATAAATAATTATGATCATAATTAAACATTAAATCGAAGTCTGGTTGAGGGTTTTATTAAATTGCAATATTTTTTTTTACTTCTCTGCGTTTAAACGGTCTTAAGAAAACTAAATGCATATGTTGTATTGCATAATACAATGAACCAACGGATACAAGTCATTAATGATATTATCAATGTGTTGATAATTTCACAGCCTGTGACCATTCCTTACCCTTGTTTGGTATTTCACTGTTCTGAATTGGAACGACGTTTTTTTTTTTGTTGTTTTTCAATGTAATTTTGGTCCACATTTTACACATACTGACTTGACATTATGCTTAAAAGATTAATGAAGTAATTTAAAAAAGAACAAGAACTGCCAGGTTGAATTTAAAGTAGAATGGTAATTGGATTAATTTGACGAATTATGTCAATCATAACAAATGGGGCTACTTCAATTCAAATTAAAATTGTTATTCTTGAGATATTTCTTTAATTGTTTTTGGAGAAAATGTTAAAATCAGTGGCGGAACTATGGAGATGATTAAGAGGACAAAGCTTTCATTGTCTTAAACCAAGAGTTCCCAACCCTTTTCTTCTTGTGAACCCCTTCTAAAACTAGGAATAAATTGGCGAACCCCCTGAATAGTCATTACGAACTGTAAATGAAACAGTAAAATTGGGTTATTCAAATTTATTTTCCATATTGAACAGTGGCAGCTCTTCCTTAGTTTGGCAGGTTTGCATAACTCCCAAAAAAATTGTGAATTAAAATAAAACGTACGTATAAATATAAGTACAATATATATATATATATATATATATATATATATATATATATATATATATATATATATATATATGTATATAATTTCTACTGATAATTTAATGATTAAATTTAAATCTTTTATCTAGATTATACGCGAACAGCAGTCAATTATTGAAATTATTTAACTTACTTCGCCTATATATCAATAATTTGTCTGTATTACAGTATTATACCTGGAAACATTATCGCTTTGATGGTTTGTAATTTTAATGCAATCCAAGCTAAAACATTGGACCGTATATGGAGTTGCCTATTTAAAACGTGGTGATTAATTTCGTTTCATAAGTTTTATGTGGGTTGTAAGTCGACTTGCAAGCGTGTGTTTAGTTTTTCCCACAAAATATCTCTGTACTAGAAAAATTTCTTTTATGCAACCCACTTGACCAGTACTTGAACTTTTGCTTCCAGTCGTGCATGGCGCTGCCAGTATCAAGTAAAGGTTTCTTCTTCAAGCAAAAGTTAAACTATTCCTTTAGTTCAGGTTAGAATACAGTTGTGGTGTCTACCGTGCAGGTATTTCTAAGCGTGATGTATACCGTACCGCTTTATAATTTTTGTGAAAATGGCTAGAAAAAAAAACATCCAAAATTAAGTGTTTTGTCCCAAATTCTGCAGACAAATACCATCCTGTATATGTTAGACAGTTTTAAGAATCTCTTGTAAGAGATTCTAGAAAAGCAGTTAAATATACTGCAGTTCCTGCTCTCTATCTTCCTGAATGTCTAAGTAAAACCAAGTGAATGCTTTTTTATTTTCTAAAAAATATGAGCGGCTCGTCGAATGGGGTACAAGCAGTTATAAAAAAACCTATAAACATGCTGTTTACATGCATTGTTATGCACATCAATTAAATTTGGTAATGTTAAACGCTGTATCCGCCAATAAAAATGTCTGCATATTTTTTCCAATTTACAAGGGGCTGGTTCTTTTTTCCAAATAGTCCTCAAAGAACTGCAATACTAGATCAATTTGTTAACAAACGCTTACCTCGTTCGGTACCAACAAGATGCAATTTTAATTCTAGAGTTGTTTGGATCATATTCGAATACAACACAGCATTCTAGAGGCAATAGAAAAATCTTAGATGACAGCAGAAACGCTAGTACCACGAACCAATCATCAAGGTGTGTCAAAATTCTCAAAAGCAAGAGTTTCCTTTCATGGTTAAATATATTTTACTAAATAATGCTTCAAGTTGATTTGTTTTTTGGTAAGTTTGAAACAAGACAAATTGACGCTGTTATCGCAAATAAAAATATATTATCATTTGAAACAAAATTAACAGAAATTAGAAATATTATTACCCCACAAGACGTTGCGCCATCTCCATCTATTTAAAAACGACGTAAGCGCGATGATTTCACGGAGTTTTCTCAAAAGCAAAAGAAGTTTGTGATATAATTATTTATCAAGGAAAAGAACGATTTAGCTTTACAGGCTTTACACTTGGTAGCAGCCAGTCTTTTTTTTTGGAACAATATGTCAAATGCAGTACATATTTTTCTGAACAAAAATTTAAAGATATGATTAAAAATTACTCCTTTTTTTTAATCGAATAAGAACTCCGTATAGAACTGACCTTCATATATGAAACTGAAGAATTTAGATCAATTTCGGGACTTTTTTTTACTTTATGACTATCTTTCGCAAAACATCGAGGTAATTGACACATTTAGTGAAGTTCTAAAACTTCTAAAAATTTTAATTACTATTCCGATAGCATCGGCTGAAGTAAAACGGTGCTTTTCTACCCTTAAATGGATTAAAAAAGGTTTTTACGGAATACTATGAGCCAAAAAAGACTTTCTGTTTTGGAAATACTTCTGGTGAACCAAGATAATGCAAAGGACATCCATGACAAAGCTAGGCGGCATACAGAAAGTCGCTTGCTTGGACATCACGGGGGCCATGATATCGACTCCCTCTTCGGCAATGGAGTGCACTCTGGTTCTACCTTCGCTATGCTTAGTGATTCAGAGAGGCGAGAATCGGGCTCCATCAGTTATACCACTCAACAAATAGACGGGGCTCCATCAGTTATACCACTCAACGCCAATAACACAAATACCGTTGACTGGACACAAAACTATATGGAACCCAGAGCTGGAAAGGAACACGGACCATATGACCTCGGTTTACAGTTACAGTATACCGTTCGAGGTCATAATAGAATATCGAATGGCGAGTTAAAGAGGAAAACGGGAAACATCTTCTAGTACAACTATTTGGTACACTGACGGTTCAAAAACCAGTAAGGGTACCGGAACTGGAATACATGGCTTACAACCGAGAAAAGAAATAATTTTTTCCTTGAGGAAATACCCAACAGTGTTCCAGGCAGAAATTTATGTAATTTTACAATGTTCCGATAAGATAAAAAGGAGAGCTTACAAAGAGAAACAAATCTACATTTATTGTGACAGTCAAGTAGCCTTGAAGGTACTTAGGGTCAAAAAATATCATCTAGATTGGTCTGGGAATGTCAGAGTGAACTCTGAGTGAACAGAGTTATTCTAAAATGGGTACCAGGACGCGAAGACATACATGGAATAAATATATTGGTCCAGAACCGGTTTTTGGGATGCCACGGTGTGCAACCCGGGAAGCAGTCAAGCAATACATCAGAAAAGAGCACAAAAACCACTGGATAGTCAGACAGGGATTGAATCAAGACAAGCTATTTAATGGGAACCTGATCTGAAATTAGCAAAAAACTACTTCAAATGAGTAGAAATCAATTATGAGCTATTACAGGTATAATGATGGGACACATGGCCGTCATAGTACATCTGAATAAAATGAACCTGTACAACGGAGACCTCGACTGTAAACTATGTGGTCAAGCCGAGGAAATGGTAAAGCATATCATATGTAAGTCACCAGAAAGAAGGTGACAGCAAACCTTCGAGTCAACAAACCTAGAACCGAGGGAAGTACACACTCACTCCTTAGGAGATCTGTATAAATTAATCCAGGAGGTTAGGCTAACAGACTGGTTGTAAATCTAAGGTGAGCATAATTGGCCTATTTTGACCGCAGAAAAAAACACTGTTCCGTGACGGTTTGTGTTTATCTGGATATCTATAAGCAAATGTCTGGCTTTGTTACTTTCCTTGTAGACAATATACAAATTTAAATAATTTTCGTGTGTATAATTTAATCGGCTCGGTATTATTTTTATTAATAATTGTCAAATCGCAAGAAATAATGACATTTCTGCAGTGCTCTATTGTTTTCTTTCGTCGCATTTCACCCTCATGGCCAACTAATTATAAAACTTAAAAGCGTTTTTCCAATACAAAAATGTTAAATTATCAATAGTTTGTTATATATGTAATTCTCTTTTCAGACAGAATATGATATCGCTCCGGTCCTCTCTCCATATGCATTTCGATCACCTCATGATTTCGTCAGTGGAGCTGTATTGGACCGAGAGCAACATTAGCAGGAAATAACTGATATATGAAATATAAATTTCAAGGTATGTTGGCAGGATTTTGCACCTGCCATCTACCGACTTCGATGTCAGACTGAAAAATATCGCCAGTCGAACGACATCTATGAATCATTGGAGTAATGTGAAATTTTGC
This sequence comes from Diaprepes abbreviatus, assembly GCA_034092305.1. Classification (NCBI taxonomy): domain Eukaryota; kingdom Metazoa; phylum Arthropoda; class Insecta; order Coleoptera; family Curculionidae; genus Diaprepes; species Diaprepes abbreviatus. Next base: position 11,879,841 of record JASJET010000129.1, read on the forward strand.
GACATTTTTCAGTCTGACATCGAAGTCGGTAGATGGCAGGTGCAATATCCTGTCGACATACCTTCAAATTTATATTTCACATATCAGTTATTTCCTGCTAATGTTGCTCTGGGTCCGATACAGCTCCACTGACGAAATCATGAGGCGATCGAAACGCGTATGGAGAGAGGACCAGAGCGATATTTGCAGGCAATAAACTGTTTGTATATATATTTTTCATATTCTCTGCCTGAAAGGAGAATTTACATATATAACGAACAATTTAAATATGGCAGAAAGATTTCCTTATTTCTTACAGAAATTTTGATTTTTTAAATTATCAATATTTCAAAAACTACAAATTTTTAATGTTAAATAAGATAACATTATAAAAATTTCAAGATGATATTTAGTGTTAGTTTTTAGTCACCCTGTATTTATTTATTATCACAATACCAGCACAATTCATTAAAGTAGATCCCCTTTTAGAAGGAAATCAACCCCAGTTGGGGTGTTGACTGTATTCAAACAGAAATATAATTTTGCCGCGAAAAGGTAGCTTCCACGATAGAAATCCTAAAAAGCACAATATTTTTCTTTATTTTTAAGGAATTTTATTTTTATTTAATAATAAAAACGCAATTAATCTCCTTCGAGTCACGTGACAACGAACACCAATCAAAGTGAATGATGTCACTCCATACTAACGTGCTGATACGGTTATTCTTTTGAGACATTATTACCTTCAGTCCTATCACTTGAAATAATCATGATCACGTCGACCTAATGACAAGTAAATGCATATTCAAGAGAATACGGTTATCAGTTTCACTTTTTTCACTTTGATAATTAATTACTTTAAAGAATACAGCCAACGTCATCGCTGTCACGAACTTGACATATAATCTTTTGGTTTTATGTCACATTTGTGATCGCTGTCAAGGACTATGTTGCCTAGTTCATATTTTATAGTCATTTTCATGTAATTTTTTCGAAATTTGCTTACTTTTTCCTTTGAAAACGTTTCAAAGAAATTTCCTCACGAAGGAAAGTGGATTTATTAAAGCAAATAATTCGAATTTTCCGAAAATTGATTATTTTATGGTGGCCAATTTCTTTGCAACAAAGAGTAACTTTTGCTCTGCTGAATTTAGAAATATGAAGACCTCCATGTAAGTAATTTATCAAGAATGTTACTTCCGCAATCGATAATGAATACATAACAATAATAATCGGTATTTATAAGCTCAAAACTAAAATAAAACGAGTAGTGCCGGGCTAGCTGAAGCAACATTTTCCTATTATTTTCAGAATGTGATTCGTGAATAAATAACTTTTCAGGTATTTTAATTGTAGCACTTGTACACTGAGGTACCGTACAACACTTAAAATAACTTAGAACTCATTTTGTATCACAAAAATTATGAAAAAAGTTTATATATTCTTGTCAGTTTACCAATGTGACGTCACATCGGTCAAGTGACAAGTATTGGCGGGAAATTTGAAACGGAATTTAAAATTTATGATTTTTAAAGTTCTAATGGTATTAAAAAATTTTTTAAAATTGTCGGCTACATTAGGTACTTATGCATGGTTTTAAACACTTTCCCAAAAATAGTCAACATCTCAATTAAATAATAAAGGAGAAATTGATAATTATGTTTAGGCCTGCAATTGCCACATTTGACATAAAATTTAAAATATGTCAAAAACAGTTAGACTTAAGTCATCATCATCATTTAGCTTATCCTGTCCACTGCAGAAAGAAAGTCTCTCTTAATTCCAGCCATCTCTTTCTATTTTGTGCCACTTGTATCCAATTTCCAGTCACTCTTTTTATGTCGTCTGTCCACCGACTAGGAGGTCATCCTCTATTCTCTAGACCTCATGTCTTGGTCTCCATTCCACAAGTCTCTTTATCCACCGTTCATCAGTCATCCTAGCCACATGTCCTATCCAGTTCCATTTAAGATGTAAGATTCACCGTGTCTCTTACTCCTGTTCGGTTTCTTATGATGTGATTGGGTATTCTATCCCTAAGAGTGACCCCCAACATTGACCGTTCCATTTTTCGTTGCATGACATGTATTCTGTTAATGTTTTTTTTTGTCAAAGTAAGTGTCTCAGCTCCATACGTGAGAATGGGCAAGACACACTGGTTAAAGATCTTTCTTTTCAACCATATAGGAATATTAGATCTCAATATATATCTGAGTCTACCGAATACCGCCCAAGATAAACCTATTCTTCGCTGGATTTCGTGCGTCTGATTATCTCGCTTAATACCGATCTCATGTCCCAAGTAATTGTATATAGGCACTTGTTCTAGATTTATGGTATTGATGTTTAAGGAGCTATTCATTACTAGGTTTGTCAGGTATTGTGTCTTTGATAAATAGTAGAGATGAAGACCCGACTGTGAAACTCCCAATGAGCACTAGCGACCACCTGGACAGCACACGTGTGCATTCTTGGAACACCTGCATAGTCGAGATCAAATTAATATGCATTGAAAGCGTATATGTTTGCTCGTACTCTTTCTCTCTTGTTCTCTCGACTCTCCTTGTCTTAAATGCAGTGACCATGATGCACACGTGTGCCTTCTTGTAACACTTGCACGGTTAAGGTCAAATTAATATGCATTGGAAGCGTATATGTTGGCTGGTACTCCTTCTCTCTCATTCCCGCTGCCCCCTTGCCTTAAATGCGGCGACCATGATGCATACGTGAGCGTTCTTGTAACACCTGCATGGCCAATGCCGAATTAATATACATTGGAACCGTATATGTTTGCTTGTGCTCCTGCCCTTCTTCTACCGATACCCCCTCGCCTTGAATGTGACGGCATTGATGCCCACACGTGCATCCCGGTAACACCTGCATAGGCAAGGACAAGTTAAAATACATTGGAAGCATATAAGTTTATAGACTCCCATTCCCCATTACCCGCCGCTTCACCGTTGTATACCTCGTCGCTACTTGATGGCACACGTGTTCATCAACTAAGCCGGCCGACCCTTTCAATGTCGAGTAAACATGCATACGAACAGTATACAAATTCATCGTGCTTCCGTCACAGACACCGCTTGTGCTGTTACAACTTGTCTGCATTCTTAAGGTCGAGTTCCTTGGAAAAGGACGTGAGGGTGAATAAATTAAAAAGCGCGGCCACACCCTTTTTCCCGCAAGCCTAATATCGAGAATAAAAATATAACTCACATTGTTCTTTTTCTGACCCTTTTGTATGTATTCACTTTTCAGAGAATAGCATTAAAACATCTTTCGTTCTTAAACTAACACATCCTTTCATCAACGTCGCACGTATCTACATATTAAGTTTATTTAATTCTTTCTCATTCTCTCTTATGCTTGTATTCGCCTCGTACAAAACAGTTTAAAAACATTTTAAATTCCTAAACTAATGCATTTTTCTCGGCTTCCAATTCACGGGTTTTTATTACCTGAACCTTTTTAAGGGATAGTCAGGTACTAAAAAGCCAACGCCTTCGAGTCTATATTTGTTTTATCATACAGTAGTCTTTTTTATTTGATATTTTCTTAAATGTTAATACAATTGTGTATTATATAGGAATAAAATAATTTCACGGCAGCACTGAAAAATTAACAAAATTTCTTGTTTAAACATATAAAATTGCATAGGCAACAGACCTTTCTTATAAATAAATTCGAAAAACTTTGCAGTCAGTGGCACCGGCTTTTTTTTTCGACCTCGTAGTATAAATAATTTTTGCTAAACGAAAGAGAATATTTTCTTGGAAATTAGATGTTAAATACATTTGCGGTATTTTTCGTTAATTATTGTAGATATCCTTCAAAATTAATCTGCCGCTATTTCGGATTAAAAGCACCTAATTTATGTGACACAGGTAAAATATAATGGTTTTTAACTCGGTATTCTTAAATGTTATTTCAATTGCATATTGTATAGGAATAAAATAATTCCACGACAACTCTGAAAAATTAACACAATTTCTTGTTTAAGCATATAAAATTGCATAGGTAACAGACCAATCATTGTAGATATCATTCAAAAAGTAACCTGTCGCTGTTATCTCGGATTACAAGCGCCTAATTTATATGACACTGGTAAAATATAACGGTTTTTAACTCGGTATTCTTAAATGTCATTTAAATGGTATATTGTACATGAATTGGATCTTGGGTGTTCTGAAGAATTTACTCATAGTATCATATAAACTCGGGGGCAATATCTATTTTATTAAATTTTTGGAAAATTAGGTGTTTCAAAATAATTTAGTGGTATTTTTCTTAATTATTCTATAATTTTTTAGTTATTAGAGAATATTCTGACGTAATGAGGCTTATATACTGAACACCTAAAAACTACTATTTCAAATTATTTCCAAAATAAAACATATTTTATAGCATTTTATACCCTCCTGTCGTATATAAAGGGACTTTTTTTCAAATTTATCTATTTCATTCATAATATGAAAATTCTGAAATATATATATTAAATTTACTTATGCATAAGTTACATTATTGAAAAGAAGGTACTCCGTTTTTAAAAATCTTAAGAAAAATGAGAAAGATAGTGACGTTGTACTTATTATTGTGATATATAATAACATTAAAGTATATTTTCGTATGTTCTTTCTTATTTTCTGAAAAGTAATAATTGCCTGTCTGAGTAAAATTCAGAGGTCAAACTTGAAAAAAGAACAGCTACATTCATAAGGCTGAATAAATTAAAAACACCTGCGTTCCTATCCTTTTTCTTCGCTAGCGCCAATTAGAGTCTAATCGGGCATAGACAAAATTGAATATAACATACTCTATTCTTTTTTCTCTCTTGGTTTCTGTCCTTGTCAGAAAATAATCTGTTTGTGGTTAAATGTGGCGCGTGTATCTGAAAGTTGTTTGTTATTCATGATGCGGTAAAATATAATGGTTTTTAACCCAGCATTCTTAAATGTTATTCAAATGGCATATTGTATACGAATTTGATCTTGGATGCTCTGAACAATTTACCTATAATATCATATAAATTCGGGAGCAATATCTATTTTATTGAAAAGCGTAAAACCTCATTTTTCATAGAAAATTAGGTGTTACCAAATAATTGATTGATATTTTTCTTAATTATTTTAGAATTTTATTAGTTATTAGAGAATATTTCAAAGATAATGAGGCTTATATACTGAAAAATTACTATTTCAAATTATATCCAAAATAAAACATATTTTAAAACCTTTATACCCTCTTGTTGCATACAAAGGGACTTTTTTTCAAATTTATCTATTTTGTTCATAATTATGAAAATTCTGAAATATATATTAAAGGTAAATTATGGAAAGGAAAGTACTCTATTTTTAAAAGTCTTAAGAAAAATGAGGAAGATAGTGACGTTGTACTTATTGTTTTGATACATAAAACAATAAAGTATATTTTCGTATGTTCTTTCTTATTTTCTGAAAAGTAATAATTGCCTGTCTGGGTAAAACTGAATAAATTAGAAGAATTCTATGTCGCAAAATTGGGCCTTTTTCCCAACACTCAGTCATAAAATGTTGGGAAAAATAACCTAAAAATCGGAGAAAATCCAATCCAAAAATTATTTGAAAAGCATAAAGTACTATAGAGACTTTTTTCAAATTTACCTATTTTGTTTATAATTATGAAAATTCAGAAATGTAGATTAAATTTACATTAGTTAAATTATATATACTGTACATACAGGGCTGTTCTTAAGAAACATGGGAAAAACTGAACACAAACTATTTTCATAAATATCCAAAATAAAACATATTTTATAGCATTTTATACACTCTTATGGTATATAAAGGGACTTTTTTTTTCAAATTTATCTATTTTGTCCATAATTATGAAAATTCTGAAATATATGTTAATGGTAAATTATGGAAAGGAAAGTACTCTATTTTTAAAAGTCTTAAGAAAAATTTGATAAACCAGTAATATTCACCTTATTGTTTTGATAAATAATTTTTGGATTGGATTTTCTCCGATTTTTAGGTTATTTTTCCCAACATTTTATGACTGAGTGTTGGGGAAAAGGCCCAATTTTGCGACATAGAATTCTTCTAATTTATTCAGTTTTACCCAGACAGGCAATTATTACTTTTCAGAAAATAAGAAAGAACATACGAAAATATACTTTATTGTTTTATGTATCAAAACAATAAGTACAACGTCACTATCTTCCTCATTTTTCTTAAGACTTTTAAAAATAGAGTACTTTCCTTTCCATAATTTACCTTTAATATATATTTCAGAATTTTCATAATTATGAACAAAATAGATAAATTTGAAAAAAAGTCCCTTTGTATGCAACAAGAGGGTATAAAGGTTTTAAAATATGTTTTATTTTGGATATAATTTGAAATAGTAATTTTTCAGTATATAAGCCTCATTATCTTTGAAATATTCTCTAATAACTAATAAAATTCTAAAATAATTAAGAAAAATATCAATCAATTATTTGGTAACACCTAATTTTCTATGAAAAATGAGGTTTTACGCTTTTCAATAAAATAGATATTGCTCCCGAATTTATATGATATTATAGGTAAATTGTTCAGAGCATCCAAGATCAAATTCGTATACAATATGCCATTTGAATAACATTTAAGAATGCTGGGTTAAAAACCATTATATTTTACCTGTGTCACATAAATTAGGTGCTTTTAATCCGAAATAGCGGCAGATTAATTTTGAAGGATATCTACAATAATTAACGAAAAATACCGCAAATGTATTTAACATCTAATTTCCAAGAAAATATTCTCTTTCGTTTAGCAAAAATTATTTATACTACGAGGTCGAAAAAAAAAGCCGGTGCCACTGACTGCAAAGTTTTTCGAATTTATTTATAAGAAAGGTCTGTTGCCTATGCAATTTTATATGTTTAAACAAGAAATTTTGTTAATTTTTCAGTGCTGCCGTGAAATTATTTTATTCCTATATAATACACAATTGTATTAACATTTAAGAAAATATCAAATAAAAAAGACTACTGTATGATAAAACAAATATAGACTCGAAGGCGTTGGCTTTTTAGTACCTGACTATCCCTTAAAAAGGTTCAGGTAATAAAAACCCGTGAATTGGAAGCCGAGAAAAATGCATTAGTTTAGGAATTTAAAATGTTTTTAAACTGTTTTGTACGAGGCGAATACAAGCATAAGAGAGAATGAGAAAGAATTAAATAAACTTAATATGTAGATACGTGCGACGTTGATGAAAGGATGTGTTAGTTTAAGAACGAAAGATGTTTTAATGCTATTCTCTGAAAAGTGAATACATACAAAAGGGTCAGAAAAAGAACAATGTGAGTTATATTTTTATTCTCGATATTAGGCTTGCGGGAAAAAGGGTGTGGCCGCGCTTTTTAATTTATTCACCCTCACGTCCTTTTCCAAGGAACTCGACCTTAAGAATGCAGACAAGTTGTAACAGCACAAGCGGTGTCTGTGGCGGAAGCACGATGAATTTGTATACTGTTCGTATGCATGTTTACTCGACATTGAAAGGGTCGGCCGGCTTAGTTGATGAACACGTGTGCCATCAAGTAGCGACGAGGTATACAACGGTGAAGCGGCGGGTAATGGGGAATGGGAGTCTATAAACTTATATGCTTCCAATGTATTTTAACTTGTCCTTGCCTATGCAGGTGTTACCGGGATGCACGTGTGGGCATCAATGCCGTCACATTCAAGGCGAGGGGGTATCGGTAGAAGAAGGGCAGGAGCACAAGCAAACATATACGGTTCCAATGTATATTAATTCGGCATTGGCCATGCAGGTGTTACAAGAACGCTCACGTATGCATCATGGTCGCCGCATTTAAGGCAAGGGGGCAGCGGGAATGAGAGAGAAGGAGTACCAGCCAACATATACGCTTCCAATGCATATTAATTTGACCTTAACCGTGCAAGTGTTACAAGAAGGCACACGTGTGCATCATGGTCACTGCATTTAAGACAAGGAGAGTCGAGAGAACAAGAGAGAAAGAGTACGAGCAAACATATACGCTTTCAATGCATATTAATTTGATCTCGACTATGCAGGTGTTCCAAGAATGCACACGTGTGCTGTCCAGGTGGTCGCTAGTGCTCATTGGGAGTTTCACAGTCGGGTCTTCATCTCTACTATAAATTAATTTTCAAACTGACTTTTTCTTAGGCATCGTTCAGCGTATCCAGAATATTTTGTGCTTCCTGTATATTGTCTATTATTAACACAATATCGTCTGCAAAACAAAGATAATTTATCAATTCGTCATTGATGTTGATTCCTGTTGAATCCTCATTTATATTTTTCAACACACTCTCTAGAAACGCAATAAACAATTTTGGGGAGAGTGTGTCACCTTGCCTTAGCCTTTGAGCGATATTAAATCTATCTGTGCATTGATTTGCTGATGTTCTGACATTTGCCGTGGCGTTCTCATATGTGTTCTTGATAATTGCGGAGTAACGATGATCGATGCGACATTCGCTTAATGCCTCTAGAAGTTTCCGCTGATTTATTAAATCAAAGACCTTCTCGAATTCAACGAAGACAAGCATCAGTGGTCTATTATAGTAAATACATTTCTCGGTAAGAACTCTGACGGTCAGAAGATGGTCATTTGTCCCATAGCTTCATCGGAATCCCGCCTGCTTTCTCTAGAGAAAAGAGTCTATTTTATTTGTCAAACGGTTTGCAAGTATTTTGGTCAGTAGTTTGTATATGGGGCCGAGGAGGCTGATCGGCCTATAATTTTTAAGGTCTGTAACGTCACCTTTTTTGTGCACAATAACAATGGTTGCATTTGCCTACTGTGATGGGGTTATTCCTTCCTCGAAGCATTTATTAAATATAACTTTTAAAGCGTTGATGATTTGTGGTCCTACTTCTTTGACTGACTCTATTACCAGTTCATCGTCTCCAGGAGTTCTATTGTTTTTCATATCTCTTAGGGCACTCATGATTTCTTCCTCGGTTATTTCTGGAATTTCTTCCGATCCCTGATTTAGCACTTTTGGAATGTCGGTTGTGATCAGTCGCTGGTTTGACGTATAAAGTTCTTGGAAGAAAAGTTTGATAGAGTGTAAAATTTCCTCTTTGCGTGTTGCTATGTTGCTGTGTATATTCTTGATTTTCTGTATTCCCTTTCTTCCTGTTGTACTTTCTTAATACTTTCAAACTTCTATTTTCCTCTATGACATTCCGAATTTTTTCCGTATTATGTTGTCTCTTATGCTTTCTGATTTCTATTGATATCTCTTTGTTTAGGTTCTATATTTTTGTGTGTTCTTGTCTTCCATTTCTCTTCTCTGCTTCATTAAAAGTTTTGTTCTTTGGTTTAATTTTTGTTCTTTCACTTCCTCAGGCCAGAATTTTTCGATAGTTTTATTTATGGAGTCTTGGATATTTCCAAATATTTCATCGATCATCGTACTATTTTCATAATTTAGAGTAGTGGCAATACATTCCCTTTAAGAACGTATGTTTTCAGGAGTTACCCATTTCTTGCCATTTTTCTTGAGCGTCATATTGATTTTTTCTTTCTTTATATTTATTTTTATTTCGGCTCTTACAATGCAGTGATCGCTACCTGTCGAAAATCTGTTCAATTCACTTACGTCTTTGATTATGTCTTTTCTAGACTTAGGTATAGGACATTATATATGAAATATGTTTATAACATATAGGATGTTCCATTTAAAATAAGTAATAAGGCATCAACTTCCGGTATTACTGGAAATGGCACCATCTTGAAAATATTTTAACCGACTTTAGTAAATGGCGGAATTTTAAAAATTTTACAAAGTTTATTTTCCCAGAAATCGATTGCGGCAGCTTCTTCGTGGTACACACTGTATTTTCCTTATTTCTGTTAATAGTTGTAATTATTGCGTAAATTGTAAATATGTGGGATCTTTTGTTTAACTTATGTAAAGGTTTATCGCTTAGATATTGGAACATTTTTAGTACGAAGTAACAGAATTTTTAAATGGAAAATTCTTAGAAATACCCGGTTATATTCTGATCATAAAACAAAAACAGAGTGTTTATTCTTGCATAAGTCTATTGTTAGTTTGTGAAACTGAAATTTAGGGGTATCCAAAAATAAATCCTTGCAGGGAAAATTTGGTTACGGTACTGAATGTCACTATCACCTCCCTGCAATATGTTTTATTACGAAATATGGTATCAAATAAGTTATATGCATAATCTCGTAAAAATAATTCATTAGATCTTTTGTTTTATCAAAACTAGGACAAAAGTGTTGATTAAGATAGGCTTTTTAGGTCAAAATGGTGCATACGCAAATCTGTAGTTGAGTATAAATATGTATGTCAAGGAACTACATTTAAAGATAAAATTTGATATGTTTACAAATAATACGTATATTTTATAATAAATATCCCGAAGGATTAAGCTGATTTGCAATAAATGTATGTACAGGTCAGTGGCGGCCGGTGCATTTAAAAAGTAGGGGTTGCAATTCCAATGGTACATTATAAACATAAATCTGTATAAAACCTCTCACAAGGTGCCTATGGGTAGATGAAAAAATAAAAGTCGTTAAAAATTGAGTTAGTATGAAACAAAGCAGTTTATTTTAAACAACTAAACATAAAGAATGTAGTAAATTTTAAAAATTTAGCAGTCAAAACAAAATGCACCTATAACTTACTGTTTGTGTGTGACTTATTTATAAAAAATCCATACGCCGATCTTTGGCATTAGCCACGAACTTGAGATATAAAACTGGACTGCTCATGAAAATAATTTTTGACCCCCCCTTATTGGTCGCCATTCGGTGCAATGATTTGTATGGCAACACTGAATTCCCTGCTGTTTCTTACATTGGCGTGAATGTGTCATATATGAATGTCAATACTATTATTCTAACTAACAGGTTTAGACAATAACTATCTCTTTCTATACGATATCTAAAACAATAAATCGCTCTTCCTTGTTTTACTTGACAAATTAATCGAGTATATTCAATAAAAAAGACCAGAGCTCCGACTCCTGTAAGCATATTTTTTGACATTCTCTTTCCTTATCTCTTTTAGGACAGTGATATACTTATGTGTTAATACAGACTGAACAAAGATAGAAGATCCTTATTATGACATTCTCTTTCCCTTTACTCTCATAGAATCGCAGCCCAGGATAATTGTTTCTGTAAAACAATATTTAACTTGAATTTCTACTTTTAGTTTCCTCAAAATTATAATTTTTCTGTTTAAAGCAACTCCAATAAAGCAAATTTTTTTAACTTCTTTGGAACAGCGTAAATATGTAACAATTTTATTATTTTTAGATAACAAGCATGAAATATCAGTTCTTATAAATAAATGAAAATACTTTTTCTATGACTGTTTACATATTTTATTTTTTACAATAAAACTGTTATTTAGCAAAATAGCTAAAATGTGAAATATGCGCCAAAAACAAATCCAGACTAATTTTTTTTTTAAATATCTGTTTTAGAAACATCCTTATTCGGACGTAGAGTATAAGAAGTTAACGAAAAAAAGTATTAAGGCATTTATTTTTAAAAATTTTATATCATGAATTAATATAGTATATTGTTTAATGTAAGGTATCAAAATGTCCCCATAATCTATTGTAAAGTAAGATAGTTTCATCATTTAAAAATAGCTTCGATTAGGTTTTTGTTAAAATTATTTTCTCCTCGATGCTTTTAGGGAACTGATATGTTAGGTATTTATATAGGGTTAACAACATTCATAATAATGTTGACATTTCCTTCATAAAAACGGAGCTTTAATTTAAATGAAGTAAAGTAACATTATGTACTAAACCATTTTTATAAAAAAAAATTAACTCTAAAGGGGATAGTGTTAAAGCAGTTTATATTTAATTGTAAACAAAACATTTATTAAGACACTTTAAATGTAAAGAAGTTTGTAAATACAGGAGAATTCTTACATTAATACAATCATTTTAAATCTAGATATATACATAAAGATTTACTAGCAACTTTCAATTTTTACACTAGGTCAAACTTTCAATTTACTTAACTGTTTAAGGATCTGGAATTGACCTTTCCTAGAGTTGAATTTTTGAAGTGGTAATCAATCGCAGCTTCTCACTACTTTGACAAAGGATTTTCATGACACAAATTTCCTATCAGCTAAAATCAAGAATTTTTGTTTTATTAATTAATAACATATTCAAACAAAAGGTTATTATTTTATTTTTAGACAAAAGAAATACATAAAAGTAAAATTTATGTAATTTCCAAACATCCTTAATACTATTGAAAAATTTCATATTATTTGCAATCATTTGTTTCTATTTTAAAATGGCATATTGGTTTTTAAACGTATAATCATTTTATATTTCAAAACCATATCAGTTTCGATATTCAGCTTTATATGTCAGTGGAACATTAACTTTATGGTAAAACGATATTGTTGTTGGTTAATGCACACTTAATTCAGGGCTTTTTTTTGTAGAGCCAGTGTATGTTATTAAGTCCAAGTTTAGTTGCTTCAAGATGTTTACATCAAACAGTGCTTCGTAGTTTTTTTCAGGCAGTTTATTTGTAAGAAGCACAATACAAACTTTTTGCTCATCTTGTATAAAACAATTTCCAGAAAAATGCTCTGAACAGAGTTACTTATCTGATATATAAAAGAATTATGATCATGACCAATTTGCTTCAGCTCTTGAATTTGAAGATTCTTTTCTCTTAGAAAACTAAAATATTGATAGCATTTAATAATTATCATATATAATATCCATAAGATTAAACTTGTTACCCTTAGATTTACAATTTGATTCTAAGGTAAAATTTTATAAAATTATTATTGAATGCTTTATAACTTGCCAATTAAATAAATTCCAATTTACCAGATGAGGTATTTGCACGTCTTACGATGAATAATCACATTTTTTAAAATACAAAAAAAAAACCTTAAAGTTCACATTCCTGTTTGAAATTTTCAGTAAAACGATACATAAAATGTGATAAAATCCATAAAACAGCAAAATCAAAAATAAATTTTTGTCAAAATGAAAAGTATTCAGTCAATGTCAAAAATACACTTTCACCAATATCATAAAAACTTAGGGAATTAATTGTTGCCAAAGCACCAAATGGCACGGAGCACGGTGGGGTCATTTTTTTTTATAAGGGAGATATGGAACACGAGCAGTCCAGTTTTATATCTCAAGTTATTGGCATTAGCAAACTTATTAATAACCCGCTGATTGAAATCAGATATGATTTCGATAAGATCCCTTTTTTTAGAAAGCATTGCCAAAGCAGAAATTCTTTCTTCGCTTATACTATTTCGTAAAAAAGTTTTTATCCGTTTGAGTGTAGAAAGACATAGTTGTGCTTCAGCCGATGCCATCTTAATAGTAGTTAAAATTTTTGAAAGTTTTAGAACTTCACTAAATGTCTCACTCAGCACGATATTTTGCGAAAGATGGTCACAAAGAACAACAAGTCCTGAAACTGATCTAAATTTCAGTTTTGTATATGACGGTTAGTTCTATATGGAGTTTTTGATCGATAAAATTTTTATATAAAAAGTGAACCGACTTCTAAAAGTGCGCTAAAAAGTGAAAAATAACTATAAATTTTTATATGAAATTGAACTTTTTGAAGTCGGTGCCAAACTAATACCTGACAAAATGTGATTTTCATAAACAGATTAAAAATATTTTATTTGTAATTGCTTTCTTACCATAATTTGTATATACAGGGTGTCCAAGATAAGGATCCTAAGCATGGGGATCTCGGAAACAGTTGGAGATACGAGGTCGGTTAAATTAGAGAAAAGTTGCGCAATTTAGTGCTAAATTAAACGCAGTTAAAAAAATTTAAAAATTTCAAACACTTCCGGAGATTTCCGGAAAAAAACGAAATTTGGCAAAATCGTTTTTAATTTTTGCAGGCTTTATTTAAAGAGATATCAGAAAATAAAAGGTAGATTCTCATTGCCACTTTCTATTTTTTATAATTTGGTCTAAACAAAATTTAAATCCGACGTTTCATTTCTGAGATACCATCATGAACTTTCATTTTTTATATGGAACAAAAAAAAAGTATTTCATGTATTTGATAGCATTTTTTATTACAAATTCAACGGTGTATCACCCTTGCATATCGAATACGTAGTTCAAGTACTTTCCATAAGAGCTCCGTGAGAGCGAGAGAGAAAGGTATATCAGTTTTATAAAAGCCAATGAACTACACACTTGATATGCAAGTGTGATACACCGTTGAATTTGTAATAAAAAATGCTATCAAATACATGGGATACTTTTTTTTGTTCCATATAAAAAATGAAAGTTCATGATGGTATCTCAGAAACGAAACGTTGGATTTAAATTTTGTTTAGACCAAATTATAAAAAATAAAAAGTGGCAATGAGAATCTACCTTTTATTTTCGGATATCTCTTTAAATAAAGCCTGCAAAAATTAAAAACGATTTTGCCAAATTTCGTTTTTTTCCGGAAATCTCCGGAAGTGTTTGAAATTTTTAAATTTTTTTAACTGGGTTTAATTTAGCACTAAATTGCGCAACTTTTCTCTAATTTAACCGACCTCGTATCTCCAACTGTTTCCGAGATCCCCATGCTTAGGATCCTTATCTTGGACACCCTGTATATTAGTAGTTATTTATTTCATTTACAAATAGTTTGGCGCCGACTGCAAAAAGTTCAATTTCATATAAAAATTTATAGTTATTTTTCCCTTTTTAGCGCACTTTTAGAAGTCGGTTCAATTTTTTTATAAAAATTTTATTGTTCTATTTTTAGTTTCAGAATTCATTATAATATCCACATATTATTTGAACTAAGTACTAATCGAGATTAGTATACCTCGCAATGACTCCAAGGTGGCAAAAAGGTACCCATTTTAACCAAAGCTGTAAATCACCCTAAAATGAATCACTAAAAATTCTTTGGTTCTAAAGTTTTTCAAATACCAGTAAAATTTTGTCAAACAAATATTTAGTCTGTCATAGTAAATCCACTAGGATTAATTTTAGATTGGTAATGTAGGTCCCAAAACCTTCCAATATCGATGTTTAAAGAACCTAAGGTGTCAAGTTCTTAGCTCGATATATTTTATACTGCATATTGAGTTTGTATACGCCTCAAGAACCCCACAATATTAATTTTAGACATCTTATCAACCTAATAGTTGTAAAAAATTACTTCATATTTGTAATACACCATCCCGAAAACCCTTTAATACCATATCTGAAAAAATGCGAATACGGTAAAATTTTCAACCCACCATATTGCATCCGCTATTTTGAATTTCAAAAAAGTATTTTAAGTTTTAATCTAATATAAATCTAAACCCGTCGAAGCCCCCTAGTACCAATTTTGGATGAAATCCGGATATTTAAAATTTCTAGACTTATATTCGCTATTTACATCCTCAAAAACGATTCAGTCCCACCTTTGAACAAAATCGAAAAATGTAAAATTTTTAGTCCGCTATCTTGGATTTGCCATATTGAATCCTAAAAAAATACTTTTAAATTCATAATTTACACCCTCAAGAACCCCCTATATCAGTTTGAGAGAAAATTCAAAAATATAAAATTTTTAGGACACAATATTGAATCTGCCAGATTGAGTTTTTCAAAAAATATTTTATATTCATAACCAACACTAACAAAAATACCCCAATACTGATTTTAGATAAAATCGGGGGATGTAGAATCTTTAATCTGCCATTTTGGATCTGCCACATTAAATTTTTAAAAAATAATTTCAAATCCGTTATGTGCGACGCCGAAAATTCCCCCGTGCCAATTTTGAAGAAAATCGGACAAAATTGATTTTTTTGTCCGCCATATTGGATCCGCCATATTGAATTTTTTTAAGATATTTTGGATCCATTATGTGAGACCCCGAAAACTCCCCAACACCAATTTTGGAGAAAATCAGAAAAATGAAATCTTTTGTCCGCCATATTTGATCCGCCATATTGAATTTTTTAAAAATAATTTCAGATTCGTTGTGTACGACCCCAAAAATTCCCCCATACCAATTTTGGAGAAAATGAAATAAAATTAATTTTTTTGGCCGCCATATTGTCAGCGCCATCTTGGATATTACTACACCAATTTCGTCCAAAAAAAATATGGGTGTACCGCAGTTACTTCCTGAACATAACGTAAAAGATTTCATTCAAATTGGTGCCGCCGTTCTGGAGTAATCGGTGTACATACATAAGAAAAAATACATAGTCGACGAATTGAGAACCTCCTTCTTCGGTTAATAAAAAAAAGTTTAATTCTATCATTAAATTTTTGTTCGAAAAAACATGTACTACATTCGATATACTGTTCCGAAAAAAAAGCGGGCTGCTACCAAGTAACCTGTAAAGCTAAATCGTTCTTTTACTTGACAAATAATTGTTTCACAAACTCAGCGGAATCATTGAGCTTATGTCGTTTTGAAGTAGATGAAGGTGGCTCAACGGCAACTGAAGTAATATTATTTCTAATTTTGATTCAAATGATAATATATTTGTATTTGCAATAACAGCGTCAATCTGTCTTGTTTGAAATTTATCAACTTACCGAATAACAAATCAAATTGAAGCTTTATTTTGTAAAATAAGTTTAACCATGAAAAAAACTCTTGATTTTGAGAATTTTGACATACTTTGATGATTGGTTCGTGATACTAACCTGTCTATTGTCGTCTAAGATTTTTTCCATTGTTTCTAGAATGCTGTTTTTGTATTCGAATACGGTACAAACAACTCTAGAATTAAAATTGCATCTTGTTGGGGCCGAATTTTAGTTAATAATCTAGAATATTGAAGCTTTTATTCAAATCTAAATTATACTATTTTATGATGTATTACTTTAGATATTAAATAAACTGTTTTTAATGTTCTTATTTTAAATTACAAAAGTAATACAATCAATCTTTATTAAAATCGTTTCTAAAGTAATTTTTTTTAGCCTGACAAATTTAATTTATTATTCAATTGTTCAATTTTACATTACAGGATTACCCAAATGGTACAGCAATCAATTGAGATGTAGATAATTTAACAAAATAATACTCTTATAATGATAACAGTAAACTAGAATCGGCTAAACAAAATACTTAAGAGTAAAAAAGCATTCACAGTCAACAACCAGGTATGCTATTCAAGGCCAATCTTACTGTCCTCTTGAAGGACTCAGAAGAATAGCAAAAATCAAAGTCACAAGGCAGGAATGTATTGTAGTGGTCCATAAGTCTATTGGCGAAGCTATTCCTGCTAATATCAGTCCGGCCAGGATACCGCGAGAATCCATTTTGCTGCCTGGTTAGTCGAGCAGGGACACGAAAATTAAGCAATGCCAGCAGACCAGGGCAATCAACCACACTTGCCAACAATCTATGACCAAACATCATAGTGAGCTGAATTCTACGAGTCTCCAAGGAATCCAAGCTGAGCAAACTTGGCCGTTGGTGGTCCTGTAGGTCTGCTCGATCGATTCTTAACTTGTAGAGCAAGAAATTAACCAATTTGCTTTGCACCTGCTCAATCCATGCAACGTGGATCCTGTATAGAGATGACCAAATCATGCAGTAGTACTCCAAGTTACTTCTAGCTAGGCCAAAATAAACAGCTTTAAGAGTTTTAATGTCATTAAAATCGTGGGACAGGATAGTGCCCAGATGGGACCCCTACGTAACCCTAGAATGCACCTTTATTTGTCGCGATAATCTACCGCAAAACTTGACTACTTGCGTTCGACCAGTTAGATATTTGGTAATCCAGAAAATTAACGGTGGTCCGACTCCATATCGCTGTAATTTGTTCAATAAAATGCGATGATTTACCGGTCAAATGCCTTTCTGAAGTCGAAGTTAGTCGAGTCGATCTGCATGAAAGATCGAGGGCGACACTCAGAAAGTTAGAATAAACTGCCAAATTAGTCTGACATTACATTTCAGACTGAAATCCGTGCTGATGTTTCGAGATGACTCCACGGAACGCGAAAGAAATATCACCTGTAACCAGCGACTTCAAGACTTTACCAAAACACGACAAGCCAGATATAGGGCGGTAGTTAAGTATGTCGGAACGATTTACATCTTTGAACATAGGTGTTATAAAAGCGGACTTCCACACCAAAGGAAAAACTCCTGAATCGAGAGAACATTTGTATATTGCAGTTAGTGGTACAGCCAGTGTTAAACTACAGTTTCTCACGAATACTGGAGGAATCCCATCAGGGCCAGCACCCACACCAACATCAAGGTTTTTGATACGTTATATGCGCGATTCTATTGATTGTATGTACTAATTTGTGGTTTAAAAAAATTGACAATGAACAAAGAGGGCAAATTTGATATCGATTGAAAACATTACGTAGGAAATAACTATACGACCTTGTTAAGTTCTATTATTTGTGTTACCATGTACAAATAATTTATATTTAAAAATCGTTGTCTATTATATTATATCAGTAACTAAGTTCAAAGGTTTTCCTAGAAAAAAGAACATGATTTTATCATAAAAAACACGAAACTGTAACACTTTATGCAATGACCTGCCACTATTTTTCATGTGTTACTTCCGTGTTATCAATACCTTTGGTAATAATTAAATGTTTATTATTCATTTCAAATATAAAAATAAATATTACACTAGAAATATGTCGACCTCATTGTATCATTGTTATTTTGCGCGGTAGACAAATTTTGATATAGCAGACAAACAACAACAAAATTCCGAAAGATATATTTTGTAGACAGTTAACAAAATTTTGAGAAATTTGATGATAACATGTTTATATTTATGATAAACGTTTTTCGCCCGTTTCACTAATGGAACTCCCCGCACGAAAAATAAATTCTAATTATTTATTTGCTACTATATTTAAAAACTTTTTCCAGGAACAAAAGTAATGCATTTTTTTCGTGGGAAATACCAAATAAGACTTGAATTTTGATGTTCTGTAGTGATTCTATGACACAGCAGGTTAGGGTTGAAAAGCCCTTACACTGCAGTCTTCAAACTTATTGTATTGCCTGCCATATTCGTTCTAGGGGAACAGGTTGATTGCCTTGATCAGGTTTAACAGCCTGCTCACCTGTTTGTACTCTATGTATGGATGTGCTTAGAGTTGGGGGTCTGTACAATGCGATCTGGTAGATCTATTGTGCCCCCTATTGCTAGCCAGTCTTAAGAGTTACCTTATCGGCTAGAGCAGGTCCTCCAATCCTATTTCCCTTAGGAATTTCAGGAAGTTGAACGGCTTCAAGGTGGGTAGCTTTCCTTCTTCGATTGGGTGTGCTCCCAAGAACCGCATCCTAGGGTTTTTTAGAGCGCTGCACTGTGCAAGAATATGAATAGAAGTTTCGTCCTCCTCCTCACAGAATCTGTACTCTTCTCTTTCAACCAGTTCGAGTTTCTTGGGGTATCCTTTCAGGTGGCAATGCCCCGTCAAGACCCCTGTCAGAACCCTGAGTTGATTTTTATTCAAGCTTATGCATTCTTTGAATCTCTTTTAGCCGTATTTCCCCAGAAGTATTTTCGCTTGCCTCAATCCTTGCAGCAAAGTTCAATAATTGAATCTCCTGCTTACTTCTTCGTTCTTTAGTTCTTCCAGCATTACGCTGCTACTGATTCTACAAAAAGGCTCAGGCCCCAAAAATGGTATCTCAGCCCTTTTCCTCTTTTCCTTGTGAATGCTACTAGGATGATTTTGGTGGAGTTAATATTTAGTCCCATCATCTTGCACCATTCTCTAATGTATTCAAGTCCTCTTTGAACTATGTCACAGAGGGTATTTTCGAATTTATCTCTTGCGATCACGACCACGTCATCGGCATAGTCCTGACAAGATATGCCGAGGTCAGTCAGATCACAGAGGAGTTGGTCTACAATTAAGCTCCACATAAGTGGAGAATCTACTCCCATCTGATGGCATTCTCTGGTGGTATAGAGGGCAATAGTGCCCTGTCCTATCTCTGTCTCTGCTATTCTAGTGGAGAGAAGTCGCGTTATCCATTTGGATCTCGTTCCGTTCACTCCCTTGTCGTCTGCTTCATGTGGAATGTTGTCAAAAGTCCCTTCTATATCAAAGAAGGCACATATTACAGTTTCCTTCTCATTCAGTCCTTCTTGAATCTCATCTGTTAATTGTATCAATAAGGTTTCTATAGACCTACCCGCTTGATACGCATGTTGATCAGGATGCAGTGGCGCCTGTTCAAGAATTTCTGTTCTGATGTAGTTATCTACTGCTTTCTCCATGTTTTTTAAATAAATGATGTAAGACTGATGGGTCGCAGGGATTTAGGGTGTGGTAGTGTCTTTTTTCCTGGTTTTAGGAATGAAGGTGACTCTGTCCCTTCTCCATTTTATTTGTAGTCTAGGTATAAGCCTTCCGGATAGATTGATCTTTGAAGGTGTCTCCAGTAGGCCAAAGCTTCGCACTCGAAGATGATGTGTGAGGCCGTCTCGTCCTCTTCATCACACAGTCTACATAGTGGTTATTCGCTGAACTATTCGTTGAATATGTCCATGGTATGTAGATGTTTTCTCAAGCTGGAGTGGCCAGTTATAATTCCTGTCACCAGCCTGATTTGTTGTTTGCTTAGTTGCAGAATTTCACGACTTAGATTGCCGGATGGTCTGCTCAGCAATAACTTGCTGTGTCTGCCCGCAAGGTGGTTCCAGTGGGTCTGGTGTTTGGATTTTCATTGCTCGAGACACCCTGGTGCTCTGGCACTCACGTAAGGGTGACCCTGTTGTGTTTTTCCAGAGCGATAAGGTTTTGAAGACAGTCCCAGACCTGTTTTGATGTTATTTGAAGGCATGCCAGAGCCTTCAGCGCTGTCTAACTGTCAGAGAAGATGAGAACGGTCCTGCCCCCTGTAACCGTTCCTCAAATTCTTCCGAAGGCAGATATCAATAGTGTGAATTTCTGCCTGAAATACTCTGGTATGCTACCCCAGTGCTACATTCATATTAAGTCTGAGTGTATCACTGTGTATTCTGGCGCCTATATCATGGTCAGTTTGGGATCCATTCGATGTTTCCTGGCTGACTCACTGTTCGGTCAGACCGCGCCTTCTAGTCAAGCTGAATCGTGAAGGGTATATCAAAGTTGTATGTTCTTGGGATGGTAGAAATGAGTTCGTTACCACGCCATTGATGCTGGTGTGAGCATGTCCACTCCACTAGACGTTGTTTCTTCAGACTTGATTATTATATCAAGGGGAGGGAGGTTTAATAGGGTTTTCATGGCTGCTGTTGGGGTGCTTTTCATGGCACCGGTAATACATAGGCAGGCCAGTCTTTGGAGTTTTGAGAGCTTAAGAGTAGCTCGTTTTGTGTGGTTCTTGTTCACCACACAACCGAGCCGTAGATTATTATGGGTCTTATCCATTCCCTCTTTGATGCCATGATGGTTATTTTTCCTTTAGATATAATTTTCTGCAGGTGTAAGTTTCAGGTAAGCTTGGCATCCAGGATTATACCTAGATATTTAACCTCCTTGCAGATTTGCAGTTGTGTATTGAAGAGAGTTGTTAATTTTAATTCACCCAACTGTCTTCTTTTAGTGAAGGGTATTGGTGTAGCTTTTCCATGGTTCACTCTTAAGCTGCTCTTTTGTACATCATTCCTCCACTATAGTCAGAGCCCCTTGCATGAGCTCTGATAATATATTGTCATGTTTCCCCAATGTTCTGTAGTAATACTATTCAACTTTTCTGCATGACATGGCACTCCGATCGCTATTAAAGAAACTCTTTTATTTCATTTTAAAGTGGTGCTTTTAATACTAAAATAATAAATCAAAAAATATCTATGTGTTTATTTTCATTTCAATTCGCGACTCCAAAAACTTTTTGCAATTTTATTAGAGTACCTTTTTGAATTTTTCGTGTAAAAAACACGATTCATCATCACTTTCCATGTTTGAAATAAATGCATTGATAGAAAATTCATAGCTCAAAATACGATGAGGTGAAACCAGGATGTCTGAACTCTCCAAGCAGGTATTAAACTACCCAGAGGTGAAAACAAATAGAGAATATCTGGCAATATCGAAAGGAAAACTGCGATAAGGCACAGATATTTTTACAGGGCACTGCCAGCTAAGAAACACTTACATAATATGGAAGTATGCGACACTCCCATATATCGGGGATATGAAACAGAAGATGAGAGTATAGAACATGCACTATGCAACTACCCCGCTTTTTCACTAAAAATAGAATTCATGTTAGACGATTACTGGGTAACTTGGGCGAAATAAAGAAATGCTTCTTGGCGACGTCATCCCCTATTTTAAGTCTGTAGGCTAGGCTACAGGTTGAGTCAGGTAGAGTTAGGACTCTACCTGACTCAACCTTTTATAGGTAGAAGGACGTACAAAGAGTCTAAGTGCTGTCACCGTGCCACATAAACAAATATCTAGAACAGTGAGTAATGCGTACAAAATAACCCTATAACCTTGTAATATGTATGATATCTTTCAAAATTCACAAGTATATCCACAGTTTTTAATTTTCTTTACTAACATTGTGTAAGCGATGAAGACATGCTTACTCATTCCAATAGATCGAGGGATCGATAAATTTTGAAAAACACCAAAAGCAGTCTCGACTGTAGTTTACTGATATACCGTACGGAACTTTAGACTTAAAAATCGAGAAGTCCAAGGCTTTATATATAATTTTAATTTTTATCTGTTAATATTTATTTTATACAAAATCATAAATAAATGAACTTTTCAGAACTGTTACATTAAAAGTTGTTTTTAATCCAAGAATATTGAACTGGCCATTTATTGTGTTATATTGTCTGGAAGTGTTTTTGTTCTGCCCTATTTATTTTTTATTCATTTTAGGAGGAAAAGTATTAAATATTAATTGTAAATCAACAAAATATTGTAATTTAGGCGACACCGGGGTGTTTATCGTTGCGTTAATTTATATGGATGTATCCAAGTATTTTTAATGTATTTTAAGCCCCTGAACAAGTATGGTAGAAGTTCGCCGAGTGGAGATAACATTGTTATAAACAAATAATTGTTTACATTTAAAAAATTGCAATTTGTAAAATTAATGAATGGGTTATATTCGTTGGGCGATTTTAAGTAAAACAGATTTCTACATACATTTACGTAGGACGCTTAGTTTCGAGATAATTAATGTTAAATAATTTTAAAAAATGCGATTTTTGATCACCTATAACTTTAAACTAAATCAAATTTTTCCTAACCTATGGAAGGAGTCAAAAATCTGCCCGGTTTTTAAGAAGGATTATAGAACCAGGATCGAAAATTATCGCCCTATAGCGATAATGGGCAATTTTGCGAAGATATTTGAGTGGGTTCTTCAGGAATAAATATTCTTTTACATAGCGCCTCTTATGGTCGATCAGCTGCATGGTTTTGCTTTTGGAATGTCATCTATGACCAGTTTTTGAACTAGTGCGCAGTATGTCTCAGAGCATATTGATTCTAGCACTCAGGTCGATGTCGTTTTTTTCAAAGCGTTTGATTGACTTAATCCCAGCGTTTTACTTTCCAAATTGTCGGAATCTGGTCTTAATCACAATGTTATTAGATTTTTTGAAAGCTATCTATTAAACCGCTCTCACTATATTGAATACCGTGGTCATAGATCTAGTAATTTTCTTGTTATGTCGGGTGTTCCTCAAGAGTCCGATTTGGGCCGTTACTTTTTAAAATTTTTATTAACGATATCACATCACATGTGCTGCTTATTTTATGTAGACGATTTAAAGATCGGATATTACAGAAGAACAAAAAATACCGAATGAATGGAAGAATAGTGTAACAATACCATTTTTAAAAAAGGACAGAAAAGGCATCCAGAAAACTATCGAGGAATAACACTGCTTGATAGCAACTATTCTGGAAGAAATCACCAAAATCATAAGTATACGAGAAGAACAACAAGGTTTCAGAAAGAACAGATCCACTATTGACCCAGTATTCATTGTCGAATAAATAACTGAAAAATCCCTAGAATTCAATAAACCTGCGTACATGTGTTTCGTCGATATGACCAAGGCTTTTGACAAAGTACGCTTAAAGGGCGTCTTAGAAATAATGAGAACAAAAGGTCTAAACCATAGGCTAATTAACCTAATATACGATATTAACATCCAGCGCAAAACAAAAATCAGAGTAGGACATATAACAACGGAAGACATATATGTAAACACAGGAATTAGACAGGGCGATTCGCTCAGCCCCTTCATATTTAATCTAATAATGGATAAAATAATAGAAAATCTCCCCAGAACAACTGGATACAAAATGAGAAATACATTCTTCCATACCGTCTGCTATGCGGACGATGCTGTTCTTATTGAAGACTCTGAAGATAACCTCCAAAGACTACTGCACTCTTTTAACACTAAAGCGAAAGAATTAAATATGCTCATTAACACCGAGAAGACCAAATGCTTAGTAACATCCAAAGAACCAATACGGTGCAAGTTGGAAATCGACTCCAAAATTGTCGAACAGGTAAATCACTTCAAATATCTCGGAGCAGAAATAACGAACCATGGAAACCTTTTTAACGAAGTAAGAGAGCAAACAACAAAAGCGGCTAGAATTTCTGGATGCCTAAAGCAAAACTAAGATAAAACGGCTCTAAGACCCATCATAACATACGCGGCAGAAACAAGACCAGATACAAGCAGAACTCTACAAATGGTGAAAACAGTCGAAATGAAAACATTAAGAAGTATACAAGGCAAAACTCTACACGACAGAATATGGAATGAAGATATCAGACAACAATGCGGGATACAGGACATAGGAAGATGGGTTAGACAAAGGCGAAAATTCTGGAACAAACATATAGGAAGAATGGAGAACAGTAGATCACAGGGAAGACCATCAAAATGATGGCGAGAATGCTGGACCTCATATTCTGGGGAAGACGTGATGGCAATGAACAGGCAATAGCCTACTAGCATGGTTAACTGTGTTAGAAAGAAGAAGAAGAAGAAGAAAGAAGATTTAAAGATATTCCGGGACATACGGAATCTTGGTGATTGTTTGAGTCTTGAATTGGATCTCATGAAATTAAATCCTTGTTGTCTAAGAAACAAACTGCCTCTGAACGTAGACAAGTGCAATGTTATGTCATTCTCAAGAAGTAAAATGCCTCTGATGCATGATTATGGGATCAACGATGCTTTTCTAAGGCGAGTTAACTACGTTAAGGACCTAGGAGTTACATTTGACTGCAGATTCACATTTGTCAATCATATTAATGATATAGTATCGAGATCGTTGAGCTTTCTGGTGAGATTTAGTCATGAATTTCAGTCGCTCCAGGTCATAAGCACGTTATATTATTCTCTTGTACGAAGTAAGTTGGAATATGCCTCAGTTATCTGGCATCCGTGTTACCATGTACACTCTGATAAATTAATAAAATTCAGTATCGTTTCTTAAGATTTTTAAGCGGATGGGTTTTATCCACTGGCTACGACGCCTCGCCAAAGCCTATTGACAAGATTTAATTTCACAACTCTGGTGAAGAGCAGTAACGGGGCTCGTGTACGTTTTTTGTATAAACTGGTTAATAACGTGATTATGACAACAGATTTGCTCGCGAGAGTTCATTTTCATGTTCCAGGAATAACTAGTAATGTAACTAATGTATTACAATTCTCCCCGTTATACTTGATGTGTTCCCTTTATGATCGTTTGAAAAACAAATCTGGTATATTTTACTGCAATTATTTTGTTGTCAAATCGTTTATTTACAATTATCAGTGATTGATTCATAGACTATGTTATAAAGGGTGTTTTTTAAAGAGGTATAAAACTTTAAGTTGGCAACACTTTTTTAACTGGCGGCCATTTTGTCAGCTGTCAAGTGATTTATGTTTAGTTTGGCTTGGCATTTCAACATGAATAACGCTTCCAAATTGTGCAAATTTATTTTGAAAATCATGGTTCTGTTCGAAATACGTATCGCGCACTACGTCCATTTTGCGGTCAACATAATCGTCCATCAGAGCAATTAATTCGATTAACTATGGAACGTTTTCGCACCACGTTTACTCTAAATGATAATACGCATCCACAGAGACGTCGTACAGTGCGTACAGAAGAAGTCATTGCTGCTGTAGAGCGTAGCGTAGAGGAAGACCCGAATCAGTCTATCCGCCATCGTGCATAGGAATTGGATATGTGTCCATTCACTTTATGGAAGATTTTGCGGAAAGATCTTGGTTTGCGTGCTTACAAAATCCAACTCGTGCAAGAATTGAAGCCATACGATCACCTAGCAAGGCGTAGATTTTGTTTAGCGATGAAGCTCACTTTTGTTTGAATGGATACGTCAATAAATAAAACTGCCGTATTTGGAGTGATGATAATCCTCAAGTGTATGTTGAGACACCGTTATATCCAGAAAAACTGACTGCTTGGTGTGATTTATGGGCTGGTGGAATCATTGGTCCGTACTTCTTTAAAAACGATGCTGGTCAGAACGTTACAGTCAATGGTGACCGCTATAGAGCCATGATTACTGACTTTTTCGTTCATCAATTGAACAACCATGATGTGCAGGAGCTGTGAATTCAACAAGACGGCGCAACATGTCACATAGCTCTTGCCACAATTGATTTATTGAAGGAAACGTTTGGTAACCGCATAGTTTCACGTTTCGGACCCGTGAATTGGCCTCCAAGATCGTGCGGCTTAACGCCGCTAGACTATTTTCTGTGGGGATATGTGAAGTCGCTAGTCTACGCCGATAAGCCCGAAACGATTGATCACTTGGAGGACAACATTCGCCGCGTTATTGCCGATATACGGCCACAAATGTTGGAAAAAGTCATCGAAAATTGGACCTCCAGATTAGACTACGTCCGAGCCGTGGCGGTCATATGCCAGAAGTCATATTTAAATTATAATGCCAGAAGGTTATCTTTCGAATAAAGTAAATTTCATGTCAATTTAAAAAATTCATCTTTGTTTTATTCCATTTAAAAGTTCTATACCTCTATAAAAAACACCCTTTACTTATTGTTCTATCTGTATTATGTATACAATTTTAGGATTTATGTAACTTTGTTCTTTTTCCTGCCTAATAATAGGGACTCTGGTCCTGTAGGGTAGTGTACATAAATAAATAAAAAAAAAATTTTGATTTTTATGACAGCGATAGAAAAGTTGTTGAAAAGTGGATCATCGTTTAGCTTTTGGTCGCTTATGTGCATGCGTCGTCTGTATGGCAAGCAGAGAGAAGCCTACTCGCTGGCGTCCACGCGGCCGAATGCATATAATCGAATTATAACTAATATAAGCTCGGCATACAAGTTGTTCTACTAACGATAAGAGTTCAACCGTTGTATTTTATGCAATGACCGAATGTGCACTGTTTCAAGGTTATATGCACGTCGATGCTAATTGGTTTTCATGATAAAAAATGAAATCTTTCGAATTTTCGAAACGATGGTGTAAGTGGCATTGCAACAACATTGAATTATCCTTGTCGCTTAGTAAGTGCACGTCGCATTTTATTACTTTTGTAAAAAAATAGAAAAAAAAACTGCTAAAATAAATATAATTCCGAATAAAAGTGGATTTTACTTTATGTAAT
This sequence comes from Diaprepes abbreviatus, assembly GCA_034092305.1. Taxonomy (NCBI): domain Eukaryota; kingdom Metazoa; phylum Arthropoda; class Insecta; order Coleoptera; family Curculionidae; genus Diaprepes; species Diaprepes abbreviatus. The sequence continues at coordinate 11,907,454 of JASJET010000129.1, forward strand.
GCTTCTTATGTCATTGTTTCAGAAAACTTCATAGATTTCCTTATTTATCAGGAAAACCAGGTCCCCTATTTTGAATCCGCCATCTTGTACATAGAAATTTGAAAAATATAACTCGATATTGGTAATCAGGGACAACAAAAATCCTTTATTGTATACCCAACTCGTACTTTCATGACACAAAATGATTTTTTCACTTTTCAGCGGCCATCTTGGATTCAGCATCTTGAAATTAAAAAAAAAAACTAATAGGAAATTTCTAACCAGCGACCCCAATAACCCTTTTTAGCATATTTAACTCATACTTTTAGAACAAAAATAATCTTTACACTTTTCAGCGAAATCTTGATTGATTTCTGCACAAGCAACAACATGAGAATAAATAATACATTCTTCCCCCATAAGCCTCGGCACAAAATAACCTGGCAAAATACCAGAGGACAAAATCCAATAATAGATTATGTGATATCAAATAAAGTTTTACATCCAACACAAGTATTAGACGTCCGAAGCTTAACATCTGCAGAAATAGGATCCGATCATAGATTGGTACTATGCAAATTAAGACTTAAAATACAACACAAAAAGAAAAAGCCACCGAATATTAAAAATAAATTAAACATTGAATCGGTAAGTGATGAATCAACCAAAGACGTGTATAAAAAGAGACTTGCAGAAAAGATCAAAGACAACTCTATTAAAGATTCAGATGATGTTGAAGAAAGCTGGGGAAAAATCAGAGGAAATGTAGATAAATCGGCCGAGGAAACATTGGGATACAGAGAAGTTAACACAAATTCTAAGCCGTCAGCTAAGCACTGGTATACTCCTGAGGTGAAATCATTGGCAGCAGAGAAACGACAGGCTTACCTCCGATACAGAAATCACAAGTCAGAAACAGAACACAATCGATACAAATAAATAAGAAACAGAGTAAACGCCGACATAAGACAAATCAAAAACGAATATTAGCGAAGGTTCACAGTAGATATGGAACATGACTTGTACGGGGCACAAAAGAAGGTATGGAACATGATCAGAAGAAGGAAACAGGATATAAACGAATATACACAATCCCAAAAAAGTTCTGAGCACGAATGGGAAGAACACTTTAAAACACTATATAGAAATACAGATCAATCACAACAGAACAACTACCCACCCGAAAATGCATCTGAATATGACGAATACACCAAGGAAGTAAGCCTCCAAACGACGAAAGACACGATAGCCAAATTAAAAACGAGAAAAGCCCCAGGACCCGACAATATTCCCAACGAACTAATTAAATATGGTGGAAATGCATTACACGAAGAATTAACAAAACTCTTTAACAAAATAATTAAAGACCAAGAGATACCCCGAGATTGGAAGAAAAGTATAACAGTATCTATTTTCAAGAAGGGTGATAAGAAAATCACGGAAAACTATAGAGGAATAACTTTATTAAATTCAATAATGAAATTATTCACCAAAATCCTTGAAGGTATAATAACTGAATATTGCAGAATATCAGAAGAACAGCAAGGCTTCCGCAAAAACAGATCTACAGTAGATGCCATATTCATCGTAAGACAGATAGCAGAGAAATCTATTGAATTTACTAAGCCGGCTTTCATGTGCTTTATAGATCTCACTAAAGCCTTTGATAGGGTGAGACTGGATGATATTCTGCAAATAATGCGAATTAAAGGCATCCCAAACAATTTAATTAACATAGTTGAACACAAATCTCAGTAAGCGGAAACCTAACTAAAGATGTACCGATAGCGTCGGGCATACGATAGGGATACTCTCTGAGTCCATTACTGTTTAACATAGTAATGGACCAAATAATTGAGAACGTCAAAAGAGCGGCACCAGGGTACAGAATGAATACCGGGGAAATAACAATAATATGTTACGCTGATGACGCCGTCATAGTCTCGGAAAATGAAGACGATCTCCAAAGACTTCTGTTTGCATTCCACACCATAAGCAAGCAATTCAACATGAAAATATCCATCGATAAAACTAAGTCAATTGTAATAAGCAAAGTGCCCTTAAGATGTAAACTAGTAATGGATGACAAACCAATAGAACGACTCATGACCTTTAATTACTTAGGAGTTGAGATATTGGCAAACCAAGATAGAACAAGAGAAGTAAGAAACCAAGTAAACAAGGCAAATGGAATCTCAAGAAGCCTGGCAGATATAATATGGCACAACACATACGCAGGACGCAAAAACAAAAATCTACAAGACCTGTATTCGACCGATAATGACGTACGCAATAGAGACGAGAGCTGACAACACAAAAACAAAATTCTAAGAACTGCCGAAATGAAAGTACTAAGAAGAATATCGGGATACCCATTAAGTGATCACATACGCAATTCAACAATAAGCGAGGAACACGGAATGCAGGATATAGTAAGATGGGGACGGAAGCGCAGAAGAGCCTGGAATGAGCACGTAGGAAGAATGGCGCAAAATAGGATAGCGAGAATCGCCCGAGATGCAACACCGGAAACCAGAAGACCAATAGGTAGACCACCTAAAAGATGGAGAGAGTCCTGGATTTCAACATCAAATGAAATGAATGATTGAGTTGGAAAAAACAGGCTGTAAGCCTATAACAAGAGGAAGAAGAAGAAGAAGACTTTTCAGCGGCCATCTTTAAGTGTACAGAGGGATATCTGATTTGACACAATATACAGGGTGATTCCCCGGGAATTTTATCGATCGATTGTGCGAAAACTATAATTAGGAAGAATCTGAAAATTTGACAGTATATTAACGTGCATGGGAGACATCCGGCTAAAATATTTTCAAGATGGCGACACTTCCGTTTATACCGGACATATTTCATGTATAATATTCTATACTTAAGTCTCACCATTTTGGACATATTTAAATTTTTATGTCAAAAATGACGTTTGCGGATCAAAACTTAACTATAAATTTTTCCTATAAGAAAGTCTTTGTTACTTAATTTGGGTTAGTTTTCTTGTAGACGACGATCGACTTTAGTAGACTTTTTATGATATTTTGAAAATTATTAGTACAAACTGATCAAAAAACAAAATTTAAAAATCATCAAAAGTCAATTTTTTCAAATAGAAAACACCTGTTTTTATAATTTTATCATATTAAACATAAAAAATAAGGGTAATTTGATATCAGATTGTCTATTTCAAAAAATTGTTAGTTTTCAAAATATTGGCAATTCAACATTTTTCTATTGTAAAAATGCTATACGGCTTTTAAGTTTTGTTATTAGTTGGTCATGACGGTGAGGCATGGTGAAAATAAAACAATCGAACCCTACAGAATTGTCACTGTTGCCTGCCATTCGACATTTATTAATAATAATCATACCGGGGCGATTGAATTACACGCACGAAGATTATTTAAACTTATTTATTATTTATGGAGAATATGATTTATTCAAGTTATTTCAAGAACATGCGATACATTCGCGATCCGATATCCGCAGAAACTGAAACCAACACCTTCTTCTTCTTTAGGTGCCGTCCTCGTTCCGAAGTTTGGCTATCATCAAAACTATCCATATCTTTGACACTGCAGATCTAAACAGTTGGCAGTTGTTGCAATTGTACCATTCTCTTAAGTTCTTTAACCATGAATGCCTTCTTCTTCATATGGATCTTTTGCCTATTATTTTTCCCTGGATAATTAATTGCAGCAACCGGTATTTATCTCCCCTCATAACATGTCCCAAGTATTGCAGTTTGCGTTCTTTAATAGTAAGTACCAATTCTTTCTTTTTCCGCATTCTTCGCAAAACCTCCACATTTGTTACTCTCTCTGTCCACGATATTCTTAATATTCTACGGTACATCCACATCTCAAATGCTTCCATCCTCTTGGTATCAATGTTTATCAATGTCCACGCTTCCATTCCGTAGTAAAGAACTGACAGCACGTAACATCTCACAAGGGGAATTTTAAGTTTAAGGCTTAAATCTCGTCCGCAGAACACCTTCTTCATTTTAATAAACGTAGCTCTAGCTTTTTCCACTCTGATTCTGATTTCTTCAGAGCTATCGTCATTTTCGTTGATAACAGTTCCCAGGTAATTATATTTTCTCACACGTTCAATTCTTTGATCATGCACGGTTATGTCAGGGAAGTTTTGTGGTGATTTAGATACCACCATTATTTTTGTTTTACTGATGTTAAGTGATAATCCATATTCTTCACTGCATTCTACTATTCTGTTAATTAGTATCTGAAGATCCTCCGAAGTTTCTGCAATTGCAACCGTGTCATCGGCATATCTCAAGTTATTTATTGGGATGTCATTTATTTTAATACCTATATTTTGCTCTGAAAGTGCTCTATTTACAATGTCTTCTGAGTATAACTTGAATAAGATTGGTGAAAGTATACATCCCTGTCTTACTCCTTTCTTAATCTCGAGTTCCTCCGTTGTTTCTTGCTCTATTCGAATATTTGCTTTCTGGTTATAGTAAACCTTGGAAATAATCCTGATATTTCTTTTATCGAAGTTTTTCTACCAGCAGTCTCATTAGATGATCGTGACGTACTTTATCGAACACCAACACACCAACAACTGTTAAAAGGATTATTGAAAACTTCAAGAACTTTGGCTCCATAAAAGCAAAAAGAAATAGAAATAAACCAGTTGTTAATAATGAAAATATTGAAACTACAATTTTAGGATATTTCGCCGCATATCCGATAATATCTACAAGGTAAGTAGCATTAGAGCTTGTATTATCTTAAACATCAGTTTTAAGGATTTTAAGGAAACACAATTTTCATCCCTATGTATATTCCATAATATAACATTTAAAAGGCACTGATGTTCCACAAGGAATAGAGTTCTGTTAATTTATTTTACTTCGGTCACAAGAAAATGCTGATTTTTTGGATAATATTATTTGGTCGGACGAAGCCAAAATCACAAAAAATTGTCTAATGGACGCAATTCCGACTATTGGAGCACCTCAAACGTACATCCATTTAGAGAATTAAATTTTGAAGTCTTAACGTGTATTGTGCTATAAAAAATGACGGCGTTGTCGCCCTAGAATTCTACCAAGATAATCTGAATGGTAAGTTGACCATTTTTAAATAGTTCTAAATATAAATACGTTTTTTAACTTATAGGTGAGCGCTACTTCAACATTTTGAGTAATTTGGAAGTGAACTATTTAGATAACTAGCCACTGGCTGATCATAGAAATCTATTTTATCAACATGATGGGGCGCCTCCACATAATAGTCATTTAGTTAACAATCATCTGCAAAACTTGTTTTATGATCAATGGAAAGCCAAAAATGGGTCACATCTTTAGCCACCTCGCTCCCCCGACTTAATAGTACTTGATTTTTTTATTTGGGGGACAATCAAAATAAAGTATACAAAACTGCATTAACCACTAAGGAAGATTGCATGCAGTGCGTCAGAATAGCATTTGAAGAACTTAATCCTCAGTCGATAACAAGAGCCACACATGAAGAGTTCCTGCTTAAGTGTGAAAAATGTTTGGATGTTTAAGGCAGTCAATTTGAACATTTACTAAAATAATTTTTGTAACTTTATTTTACTAACAACTGGTTTATTTCTATTTCTTTTAGCTTTTATAGATCTAAAGTTCTTGAAGTTTTTATAATCTTTTTAACAGTTGGTAGTGTCGGATTCAGGGGCGGATCCAGCCTCTCTCTTTGGGGGGGGGGCGGCGGTGATATCACAAAAGTACAGTATGGCAAGAAAACAAGGTGTCAACGGGGGGGGGGGGGGGGAGTGCAAGTAGCATACTCATTCCTAATATAAAAGGCAAAATGGGTTCTATTTTCCTGAACTCAAAGCTTTTGGGAGGGGGGGGGGGCGATCACAAGCATACAGACTCCTATACTCTATTCAAGAACTAGAGAGAGTAATAAAACTGTTACCGAAACCTCTAACGTACCTGCTCCAGTGCCGCAGGTAACTGAGAACTGCCGTAAATCTAATTATATTTCATTATATTTAAATATATTTTATAAATTTACTGCAACATAGAATTTCTGATAGTTTAATTTAATTTCTGTCAGTGAGCAAAGTACAACTTACAGTTTTTTCTTAGTGATTTATCTTGTTTGCGCTTGTTTTTATATATTATTTGAGATTAGTGAGATACCCAAAAGATATGGCTCTCACCTCTATATTTATTCCAAAATCGTTAAACCAGAGATATCAATATCTAGATAATAATGTTAAAAGCTCTGTTGAGATATGTTCCAACATGACAGGAGTTGGAAAATCTACTATATACCGATTACTGAAGGAGAAAAAACGACTGGAATTGTTAGTACTCCCAAGCCACATTCGATCACAGGCAAACGAAAAACCTCGTTGGAAGAAGAGATGAAAACTGCAATTAAAGGGGATGTATATACATTTTATTATGAGAAGCAGATCCCAATCATCTACAAAATTCTAACTAAAATCATTGAAGATCGCGATTTACCTGAAATTAAAAGAACTGATCTCTGGAAATTGCTCAGAGAACTTAATTTTTGCTGAAAAAACCAGATAGAAAATCTGTTCTTATAAATCGTCCGGAAACTGTCCGTTGGAGACGTTAATAGCTCTCTCAAGTAAAAGGTAGAGTTGCTAGAAATAACACAATTAATAAAATTAGTAATTTAACTAAACTTTTGAAAGATTTTTTTGAATAAAGTTACTGCGGAAAATTGGGAAAAATCCATATAATAAAAGAATAAAACAAAATGTGAGAACTCGATCTCATAATCGGTGAGATAGAGGAACCAATTATAATTAATTTTAGCAAAGATAGTTTCACTGACTTTGATTAGGAATTAGATACGTAATGTTTACTAGTGTAAACACAATTTATTATTTAAATTTTTGTTTTTGTTGTATTTTAATGTTTAATGTTGTTTATTTTTTTTATATATATTTTTATTTTAGTGTGTCCCACTCTTTAATTTTATATATATTTAATTCTAAGTAGCCGTAAGTTTTTTATTATTGTGTTTGTGTCTTTTTCTTAAGCGTGTAGAATTAACATGTTTATCTTATTTTTTTGGGGCTATCGTATTTCCATATATAAAAGTAAATTAAATTAAGATATCAGTACAATAGAAATAAAAACAAGTTGGTCTAATTTTAATTACAACATAAAAAAAGTAATTACATTAGAATCCCTTTTTAGTGTTTAATTGTAATTCTGCAGATGGTTTAAGAAATAAATAAACTGAAACGTCAAATACCCCAAAAATGTTTTTAATTAATAATAAAATGACTGATAGCCCCAAAAATATTTTATTATTATATGGACGAATTTATTTTTTTATATGTTTAACTTTTTGTATTTTTGACAATGGATATTTTGTAAGTATTTAACTTATAACTTTTTTTGAGAGAATAATCCTACGTTTTAGTCTATTATTATAGACCGCTATTTTTGATTATAAAATTTCTAACCCATTCCTATGAAAAATATGGGTCTAACAAATTTTGCTAAAAATACCGGACTAAAGAACACAGGTAGTTTGCGAAGAGAAAAAGGGTAAAAAATGATTTATTACTCTCTCTAGTTCTTGAATGAACTATAGTATAAGAGGAAAAATCGGGTCCATTTTTCTAAACTCAAAGCTCTTGGGGGGGGGGGGGGGCGATCGCCCCCACCGACCCCCCCCCCCCCCCTTGGATCCGCACCTGGTCGGATTCTGTTTCTTTGGATATCGGATCCCGAATGTATCGCATGTTCTTGAAATAATTTTACCACATTCTCCATAAATAATAAATAAGTTTAAATAATCTTTGCGCGTGTAATTCAATCGCCCCGGTATGATTATTATTAATGAATATCAAATGGCAAGCAATAGTGACAATTCTGTAGGGTTCGATTGTTTTATTTTCGTCACACCTCACCGTCATGGCCAATTAATAACAAACTTAAAAGCTATATAGCATTTTCACAATGGAAAAATGTTGAATTGCCAATATTTTGAAAACTACAAATTTTTGAGATAGACAACAAAGTTATCCTTATTTTTAATGCTTAATATGATAAAATTATAAAAATAGGTGTTTTCTACTTGAAAACATTGACTTTTGACGATTTTATTAAACATAATTTTTATTCTTTTTTTTTTGACCATTCTGTACTAATAATTTTCAACATATCATAAAAATACTACAAAAGTTGATCTTCATCTACAAGAAATCTAACCCAAATTAAATAATGAAGACTTTCTTATAGGAAAAATTTATAGTTAAGATTTAGTCCGCAAACGTCATTTTTGACATAAAAACTTAAACCAAAACGGTGAGACCTAAGTATAGAACATTGTACATACATACATTCAAAATTATTATTTCCCTGACCTAAACTGATGTTGCAATTTTTCCCTTTGCCTATCCGAATCTATAACGGAATTTTTACTCCACGACCTAGTTCCGTTCGTGAGTGCAACACGCACGTCTTTATGAATATAAACCTTGTATTGACTAGTTCATTTTGGTTTAGTCCAGACGAATATTATTGATGACAAATGATTATTCCTCGTTGGTCAACTGTACATAAGGGTCGAACTTAATATCCTTTTTTGACATTGGCTAAAAATATAGTTGATCCAACAATCAGTATGCAAGATTTATCTCTCAATATAAATAAATCAGGGGACTATCATACACGTGTCTATGTGCAAAAAACTCATGCTCGTGCCTGGCCATTCATTACAATTATCTGATATCTTATCTAACCAGTTTCTTAGTTACCTAAATCATCACACCATCCATTTTCTAAATGCTACAGCTATAATAGTTGACTTTTGATATAAAGTATTAAATAACTTTTATATTTGAAAAAAAAATTTATCATACAGAGTTGCTCAAAAAATAATGACGATCACCAAACAATATGGCAGTCAATTGCGAAATCTACTTTTTCAATTGGCAACAACCATTAGGTTTTTACAAATATTAAAATATTTCTTAAAAATATTAATTAATCTCTGAGCATTATCTACAGCCTCAATTTGTTTCAGGATTACTTTTGTCTTTAATATAATGTTCTTTAACTCTTAATTTTTTCATTATTTCTTTTCTCCTTTCTCAACCCACCATGGTCAACAACTGGGCAAAGGCTTCTCCGTTTCTTCCCATATTTTTCTTTTTATGCCAACTGAAACCTGTGGTTTCTCACTTGTGTCTCGATGTCTTCAAATCCCTCCATTTGTGTTAATTCTATTGTACAGGGTGAGTCAACGATTGGATGAAGTAGGTTTGTGCCTTTTCGGTGAAATTAACAAAGAAACAATATTTATTGTTTGATACAGTTTATTTTTACGCAGATTTTAAAAATATTTAGGACTCTACAGGGTGAGCCAAAAAACTAGGACAGCATAAAGTTGTATTTTTTTTAAATAGAACACCCTATATACGAATCGTATTTTCGATTTAGCTTATAATTTTAAATCTTTTTTATTAAGGGTTTACTATAATAAAACTTTATAGTTTCTGAGATAATTAAGTTTAAAGAAAAAAAGTCACATTTTCAAGCATCAATTCAATCCTAAATAACGTTTTCAATTTTGTGACAAATATATTCAAATTTGGAATTTAGCAAGGCCAAGGACAAGTTAACATAATTTTTACCTAATATTTGCAATAAAAGCTACAGGGTGTTGAACACATCGGCTCAAATTTTAACAAGTTTAAATGAATAAATATCTTTTTTTTTTAAATGGTACACCCTGTAATTTTCATGTTATTTAATAGAGTAATAAAAACCCTAAAAGTTTTGTTCAATATATCCTATACCTATTTATAATAGTTTTTGAGATATTTCAGTTTTTCTTATTTTCCATACTTTTTTACAGAAATAGTCTTCATTATCATAGTAGCCATGGCAAAAACAATGTAAAAGAACATTTTTCTGTGTGTCAAATTTATAACCGCAATCGCTTCTTTTGGTTTTTATGTAGTGTAGTTTGGTTTTTTTTGCAATCATCTTATATTGTAAAATGAATTTTCCAAAGAATGAGTTAATACATATGATTTATACAATAGGAGAGGCTCAAAAAAATTGCCTTCTTGCTCAAAGAATTTACAAAATGAAGTATCCTGATCGACGCCAGCCTAATACCCATACTTTTCAAAACTTAATGCAAAGATTTGATTCTTCTGGTACTGTTGATTATCCAAAACGTAAAGTGGTCAACAAACCAGTAACTAATGAAGGAAAAGAACTACAAGTATTGTTAAATGTTCAGGAAAATCCTTATATTGGTAGCCGTCAGTTAGCAGCATTATGTGAAACATCACAATCCACCGCTAATCGTACTACCAAGAAACATAGGTATCATCCATATCACATGGAATTACACCAAGAATTGCATGGACAGGATTTTGAAAGTCGTGTAAACTTTTGTCGTACAATAAATGCGGAGATTCAATTAAATCCAAATTTATTATGCAAGGTAATGTTTAGTGATGAAGCTACTTTTAGAAGTAACGGTGCCGTAAATAGACGCAACATGCATTATTATGCCACAGAAAACCCATTTTGGATTAGAGAGGTGCAACATCAAAACCACTGGTCATTAAATGTTTGGTGTGGTATTCATCATAATCGAATTATTGGACCCCACTTTTTTAATGAACCACTAAATGGCCATAGTTACCTGAACTTTCTACAAGAAGAACTACCCCAACTGCTTCAAGGTCTCGATAGGGATGAGCTCGACAGTATGTGGTTCCAGCACGATGGTGCGCCTCCGCATTACCATCGTGAAGTTCGTGCGTTTTTGGACCAACGATATCCGCAAAAATGGATTGGACGTGGGGGTTTCATTGAGTGGCCACCAAGGTCTTGCGACATCACCCCATTAGATTTCTTCCTATGGGGTTATACTAAAAATAAGATGTATGTTAATCCACCAACAACAGTGGAAGATATGCGAAACAGGATTAGGGATACCTGTAGAACAATAACGCCACTAATTTTGTCCAGGGTCCGAGAAAATCTGCAAAAAAGACTAAATTTGTGCATTGCACAAGAGGGTTGTTTATTCGAACGCTTATTAAAAAGAAATAATTAATTTCAGTATTTAATAGGTAATTTTTTTGTTTCAATTTAGTATAAAAGTAAATATGTATTTGCCTTGTCGCTATTGTTGTGTTAATTTTTTCACATTATGTTTAATTAAACTATTGCCGTTGTAATATAACGAATAATGTATTTCATCATATTTAACCACATATTGTTTGTTTCTGTAGTTTCTTTTTATTATTTTACATGGCTACTATGATAATGAAGACTATTTCTGTAAAAAAGTATGGAAAATAATAAAAACTGAAGTATCTCAAAAACTATTATAAATAGGTATAGGATATATTGAACAAAACTTTTAGGATTTTTATTACTCTATTAAATAACATGAAAATATACAGGGTGTACCATTTAAAAAAAAGATATTTATTCATTTAAACTTGTTCAAATTTGAGCCGATGTGTTCAACACCCTGAAGCTTTTATTGCAAATATTAAGTAAAAATTATGTTAACTTGCCCTTGGCCTTGCTAAATTCCAAATTTGAATATATTTGTCACAAAATTGAAAACGTTATTTAGGATTGAATTGGTGCTTGAAAATGTGACTTTTTTTCTTTAAACTTAATTATCTCAGAAACTATAAAGTTTTGTTATAGTAAACCCTTAATAAAAAAGATTTAAAATTATAAGCTAAATCGAAAATACGATTCGTATATAGGGTGTTCTATTTAAAAAAATACAACTTTATGCTGTCCTAGTTTTTTGGCTCACCCTGTAGAGTCCTAAATATTTTTAAAATCTGCGTAAAAATAAACTGTATCAAACAATAAATATAGTTTCTTTGTTAATTTCACCGAAAAGGCACAAACCTACTTCATCCAATCGTTGACTCACCCTGTACATGTTACAATTCCCTCTTGCCATATGTCCTACCAACTGGCATTTTAAAGTAGCCACACATCTGTGATTTTGGTTTGTCTCCTTATGCGTTCATTTTGGATCATCTGTGTTAGGATTATTCCCAACATTCTTTTTTTATGCCTCTTTGGCTCCTTCTTAAATTATCAGCACTTCGTCCTGTCAAAGTAGCAGTATCTGTCACTAGCAAAATGCGGTTCTCGTACAGTTTCGTTTTCAAACATAAGGGTTTTGTGAGAAGCTCAGATGACTAAAAGCAGCACAGGACAATTCAATTTTTCTTGTCATTTTTTGCTGTTGGATTCTCTCTTCCCAAATTTAATATCTAACTAAGTAGTTCTAATAATCTACATCTTTTATTACATGTTCATTTATAGCCAGATTCACTAAGAAAGCCTTTCCGCAAAGTTCCTGGACAAATTGAACCCAATTTTGCGGATAGAGTGCACTTCTTCTTCTTCAGATGCCATCTCTTGTCGGAGGTTGGATAGCATCATTGCCACTCTCACTCTATTTGCCGCTACTCGAAAAAGTCTCAACCATGAAATTCTTCTTCTTCCGATATTTCTTCTTCCTTCTATTTTACCCTGCATGATCAATCTAAGCAACTCGTATCGCTGGCACGATTTACTTCAAATCGTGGATAGGTTTTCCGGCAAGATGGGTTTTTAGAATTCCTCACATATTTTCGATGGGGTTGGCATCTGGGGACTGGGAAGTCCAGTATATTCTCTTGGCGCCATTTTCTTCTTTTTAGAATTTGCAGAGTCGGGGTCTTTTTGGTTTAGTTACGTTAACTACTAGGTTTCGAATGATAATGGTTCCTTTTCTTTTACACAGTCTGTACTACTCTGCTCCTCTCTCCATCTAATGATTTCATCAGTGGAGCTCTATCGAACCAAGAGCGGAATTCATAGTAAACAATTGACTATATAAAATCTAAATTCCGAAACATGTCGGCAGGATATTAAACTCGCAAACATTTTCGAGGTCAGACTGTGAAATATTAACAGTAACACGACATCTATATATACACCAGAGTAATTAGAAGCTTAAAAATTAAAATTTCAGTTTGAAATAAAGAAATCTTTAGTGTCGTAGAATTAGTTTAACCAGTTCTCGTTTTTCTCCTTCGGGCAATTGAAGCATAATATATAGTACGATTAAGTTTGGGGACGTTATTCTTGTTCTTTCGTGCGCATTCGGGAAGTCTTGGCTCGCCGAAGTAGAAGTTGCCAGCTTGTTCGAGAATGTACTGACAACGCCAGCGGCGTCGTTACACGTTACAGATTGTTGATTATTGCGATGTTTAATTTAAAATTCGCGAATCCCCTTTATAACCTTGTGAACCCTGCGGGTTCGCGAACCACAACTTGGGGAACGCTGCTCTAAGGTTGCAATATGGAATCTTGAAATGCAATCTCACCTAGTAGCGCAGCGTATTATATAATGGAGAGGCTATACTGAGTTTAGTTGCACTCAGCAAGATAATGTTTCATCGTTCTGCTACTTAAGGTAGTTGATTGGCGACAGTCGTAGACAAAAGTGTAGCCTTTAAGTAAGTACCAAAAGTTAAAGATTCTTAGGCCTAAAGAATGTTTTTGTACGAGACTGTACCTAACACACGTTAACTTTCAATATACTGACACATTCCTATACAGTAATAACTTTAAATATAATAAATCTGGCCGCAAATGTCTATATTGAATGGTCTATAGAGTAAAAGTGTGTATAGCAACGTTCATATAGTGTGAGTCTCATACCTATACAGTTTGTTATGTTGACATTCCAACACATTGAAAAAATAAATAAAAAAATCGAGAAATATATTTAAAGAAATGTCACATTCTGAAGAACTAACCTAACTAACTTAGGTTTGAATTATCGCGCGTTGCCAAGTTGTGAGCCCTGTACCCCACAACGCGTCAGAAATTATTTTTATTTTAAAAAATCTGTATTTCCTAAACAAAACGGTCAAGATATTCCTTTTTTTTCTAAAACATTTATAATTTTTGTATCTACGTTGCATTAGTTTTTAAAAAATATGGTAAAAACCGTTTTTGAGATATTCCAAAATGTATTGGTATTTTGTTATATGTAGTGACCTCCAGCATGTTAATTATGCATATTTTAATTGTTAATATTTCGTCTCACAGACGACCAAAAAATTTCGTTTTTTTTTTAATTAAATAAAAGACACTTTTGTAACTATATATTCAAATTCGATCACCTTCCTAAGAAAAGCCGTTTTACGAGTGAACTACCTTAAAAGAGAAGCTGCAGAAGAGAGGCACAGTGAGACTTTGAACTTGTGACCCTGTACATGACTTTAAAAATGGCAATAGAATTGAATCGAAATGCTGAGGTTTTTCGGTTATTTTAACCGACTTCTAAAATTCGACCGCTGGGTTTTTTTTTTATTAATGTACGTCGATTTTTCCGGAACGGTGACTCCTATTTGAAAGAGGTTTTTCGAAGGTGTGGATTCAGACTTTAAAATTATTTTCTTGAAATCCAATATGGCGGATCTAATATCACAGGTTAAACATTTTACGTCATTCATATTTTTTCAAAATTGGTATTAGACAGTTTTCGGGATCGTAGTTTACAAATCTGAACTTAATTTTTGAAAATTTAATATGGCAGATACAATATGGGGAGCTAAACATTTTATATTTTTCCGATTTTTCGCAAAATTGATATTAAGGGATTCTTCGAATTTTATGAATCTTAAATTAATTTCTTCAAATTTAAAATGCAAAATAAAATATGTCGAACTAGAAAATTTACGCGTCTTACGTTCCTTAAATATCGATATTGGGGGTTTTTGGAAGATTAGATAACGAATCTAAAATTAGTTTCTTAAAATTCAAGATAGCGGATTAACTAGAACAGACTAAACATTTGTTTGGTACAACTCTAAACTGATATTTGGAGAGTTTTTTGTTGTTCAGTTTGGTGTTGTTCACAACTTTGGATAAAATGGGTACTTGTTTGCGACCTCGGAAACATTGGGAAGTACATTACACACCTCGCTTAGTTCTTAGTTCAAATAACACTGTACAACAGCTAAAATGTATCTAAAAAATAGACTAAATCTTACCATTTTTGGTGTGCTAAAACCGACACTGAACTTATCTTTTTAATATTAGTTCAAGTTTTATAGATACATGCTGTCATGTTTCCCTATATATTAACAATGAAACCGCAGGAATGCATGTGGTATATTTATATTGTTATAACAATTGAGGGGTGTGACGTTGCTAATTATACGTTTCCCCAATTTAAGGAAATTTTGCACAACTTGGCAACATCGTATGGGGATCTCCAGGGATAACCCCCATATATGAAGTCCCAAGCCTCCAGGGCTTAAACTAAGCGAGATTTACACCTAAAGTGTTTAAACAATCCTGATCACTCCTGTTATATTTGTGGTGAGGTGACTTTTGCGTCTCAGAAGCGGTCTATTATCCTAATGATATATCAGCTTTATTTCGGTTGCAATATTAGGAATCAAGACAAACAGTGGGCGCCACATATCTGGGTCCGTATCCTCGAGAGTGTGATGTGAAAGGTGATGTGAATGGCGATGGGAATGGCGATGTGAACTTTTTGACAGTAAAAGCTGTATTCTTGAAAAGCCAATGTTGCCGGATATGAACGTGCTAAAACCCGAGAATTTCAACAAATAAAATGGATGACAAATTGAACTGAGCTGTCAGACCGAAAATGTCCATAGTATGTTTGGTTGCCATTTTAGGCAAAAAGTAGTTTTGATACGTTAAATTAATCGTCAAAAGTAAAAAAAAAATAGTGCTGTTGTTATTTTTGTGAAGTTATTGATTGCCATTACAATATTTGTACTTTGCCTGGATTAAATTTATCTTAAATTGACACTCTAGAACTGTTAAACAAAAATGCATACAAAGAGCCAAATACTTTAATATTCTAATATATAAAGAAAAAGGGATATCAAGAAAAACAGCAATCATATATACAAGGTAATATATTGACAGTAATTGCAGAAAGCCAGCACTGATAAACCTTTAAACGGTGGAAATTACAACTCTACGTAGTATGACTAAAAGCCATTATCCCAGTCCACTAAGGAAACTATCCAATTAGTTATTTGTTGTATGAATTCACAAAATATCCAGTCTCTTACTGCCAGATGTTCTGTCCTGACAACTAAACTTGAAAAAAAACCTGAAACTTGAACAATGATAGAGAAACTGTTTATGACCAGGGACCAATATCAAAGGCCAGACAGAAGACGTCTATTAAAGATACTGGCGGATCTCACATTCAACTTTTAATATATATTTTTTTTATTTTATAAGATTTGTAGAGTCGTGAAGATAAAATGTCCCATAAATAAAGTTTTTAGGTTGAAGGACCTCATTTGTTGGTCTGTAGGGTTCATATTTATATGTCCCGATAAATTAAAATCATAAGATTTGATGATATAGTGTCGTATAGTATTTAACACAGTCTAATTAAGAAGTACTGTAGTTAACATAAATTAAATATAAAATTTGTTACCTATTTAAATAAAAGTTTCAAATAGCTTACAAATTGTGATCTCTCAAATTTATTATAAGTTTCATCGTGAAAAGAATTATGTTAGATTTAACTGTTTAAAACTAAGAACTCGGCTGTTATGGACATAAGTATTTATATTAAATCCATAAGCAGAACTGGCCCTAGAAAAACATTTTTAAATAGCACGCTCATACAATTGAGTTATGAACAGAATCTCCTGTAATAATTTTTTATGTCTGTAATCTCAAATTTACTTAATATTTGCGAGACATATTCAGCTTTCTAAGGATATTTCATTAAAAAATTTGAAAATATTAAAAATATCGGGGTACCACCTAATTAACGTCTCAACTGTTTATTATATTATTTTTTTTTAACGACGAGTTATTTTGAAGAACCAAAAATAAAATAAAAATTTTTAATATTTTATTTTTTGAAATCCGTGAGTTAAATATGTCATTTAGCGGCTGACATTTCATTTGCGTATGTTTCACCGTTCGCTTGCCTTCCACCGAGCGAACGAGGATATGAGTGATGAACATTTCAAGAATATGCGTTCGCCACCTTTTCACCGTTCACTTCACGTTCCCCAGTTCGAAGATACGGCCCCTGTTGCAATGCATGCGCTTTAAGCCTGAGAATACTGGTTAAATAGTAAAAAACGATCTATGTGGTTTGCGGTCCCAATGATCAGGAGATAGCTTTCAAATCATGTTAATATTTGCTATTTCTGCATCATACCTCGTGATGGGCAAGGCACAGGTATATCCAAGAAGAAAAAGTCGGTTATCAACTATCCAAATATACCATCTGCCGTGAGACCTGTGCCTCATAGTGACGAACTTTCTATTCCAGAACACCCACAGAAACATTCACTTACGAATCAGATAATAACGATATAACGATTTCTCAAGAAAAATATATGTCATTAACATCAAGAAATCCTGATTTCACACCAAGCACGTTATACCGCCAGCCGCACAAAATAACCCAATTAGAATTAAATTATGTTGTGAAAGATTTAGAACTTTCAAAAAGTAAATCAGAGTTACTAGGTTCAAGATTGCAGCAGCGGAACTTATTAGAAGATGATGTTTCAGTATGTGTTTTTCGTAAACGCCATAAAGGCCTAGCATCATTTTTTAATATGGAAAAGAACTTGGTTTTCTGCAATAACATTAGTGGTTTATTGGCAGCTTTAAATATCAACTACAA
This sequence comes from Diaprepes abbreviatus, assembly GCA_034092305.1. Classification (NCBI taxonomy): domain Eukaryota; kingdom Metazoa; phylum Arthropoda; class Insecta; order Coleoptera; family Curculionidae; genus Diaprepes; species Diaprepes abbreviatus. The sequence goes on from JASJET010000129.1 coordinate 11,925,165, forward strand.
GCCGGAGGAATGGAGATTGTTTTTAGACAGTTCAACATTGAGTTTAAAAGCAGTACTATTGCATATGGGAAATATTTTACCGTCTATTCCTGTTGGATATGCAGTTCACATAAAAGAATCATACGACAATATAAAGTACCTATTGACAAGTTTAAGTTACGATGAGCACCAATGGAGATCTGTGACGACTTAAAGGTGATTGCACTTTTACTTGGGTTGCAGCTAGGCTAAACCAAGTGTTGCTGTTTCTTGTGTGAATGGAACAGTCGAGCAAAGGCATTTAATTACAAGAGAAAAGACTGGTCCGTTCGACAATCATTAGAGCCAGGTGAACAGAATGTACAACATATGCCGTTCTTGTCTAGGTGCCATCTCTGCTCCGGAGGTTGGAAATCATCAGGGCGATTCTCACTTTTGAGACTGCAGCTCTAAATACTTCATTGTTACTGCAACCAAACCACTCCCTAAGGTTCTTCAGCCATGAACTTCTTCTCCTTCCTTGAATTTTTCCACTGGTAGACCCCAAAAAGATTTTGTTGCCACTACCTCATATCAAATTGGGCCTAAGTAAAAACTTTGTAAGGCACTGAATACAGATGGGTCAGCTTTTCAGTACCTGCGTCAGAAATTCCCAAGGTTAAGTGAAGCAAAAATTAAAGAAGGTATTTTTGTTGGGCCACAGATTCGAAATATTTTGAAAGATGAACATTTAGACAGCACTCTATCAAATACTAGAAAAAATGCTTGGATTGACGTTCTGCTCGTGGTCACTAATTTCTTCGGAAATACAAAAGCTGACAATTACGGTACTTTTGTTGAAAATATACTGTCATCATATCAAAAAATGGGTTGCATTATTTCTCCAAAGATCCATTTCCCACACTCATATCTCGATTTTTTTCCTGACAACTGTGGAATTGTAAGTGATAAGCACGGCGAAGGCTTCCATCAGGATATATCAACAATGGAGACAAGGTACCAGGGAAAGTGGAATGCTTCCATGCTTGCCGACTACTGTTGGACTCTTGTTAGAGATACTCCAGAAACAATTCTCAAAAGAAAAGCAAAAAGACCGGATAATTAGCGTCTCTACCAATGTAAAAGTATGTATTTTCCATTATTTTGTAAACAATAAAATAAAAAAAACTTGTTCTTAAAAATTGCAAAGAAGTTTTTAATTTTATTGTAATTTTTATGTTCAGCGCCCCAAAATTAACAAAAAAAAAATGCACTTTTCATACAAGATTCAACAAATAAACTAAAATTTGTTTTGTTGTGTTATTCTATAAAAATTTTATAAGAGTTTTTTTAGTTCATTTTTAAAATTACCACTGACATATTCTTACAATAAGAAGTAAATATCACAAAAAAGGGAAAAACGTAATATGTATGTACACATATAATTCCAAGATAGTTACTAATGATTCTCATTATTTTTTGGTTATCTATGTAATTAATTATTGTTTTCAGTGCTTAATTGGACACATTAAAATTTTAATTGGCAAAAAGAAGAAAATTTTCTATTTCGCAATTTAATTTAATTAACGAAATTTTAAGAACGAGATATAATATCGTAATTTATATATTTTTTTCTAACACGAAATTTATTTTTATAAAGTTCATAAAAAATTGTCAAATAATGTTTGTGTTTATACACTAAGAAACAAAATAGTTTTAAAAATATGATTCAGTTTTCTGGGTAGTCCATATTAAAAAATATTGTTGAGCCATTAAAGATAGGAATAATGAAAATTTTGTCATTGATAGCAAATTTTTTTGAAAAGAACTATTCATAAACAGCTTTGACTAATAAGATGAAAAATATTTTTCGGATAATATAAAAGTAACGACGATTATTCAAAAAACTAACATTTGGGTCTAGTTAGCAAACAAAATGGACAATGATAATAATAATGATGACAAAATAGGTTAAACCTTTGAGAGTCGTCGGAGGCCCTATCCCCCAACTGGGGAATGTGAAGTGAACGGTCACATGCCATGAAAAATGGCGAATTTTGTGTTCAGGGCGTAGTTATCATTCATATCCTTCTTCGCTTGATGAAAAGCAAATAAATTGTGAAAAAAGTTGGTGAAATCTGAGAAAATATGTTAGTCGTTTATGGTTAAATGATGCACTTGGCGATTAGCATTTTTTAGTACTCGGTAAGTACTTATGTATATAGGGTGTCCGGAAAAATGTGGGAAATCTCCCGGATATGGAAAAATACATGTTAGGGATACTTTTTTCATATAAACTTTTTTCGTACAGGCCTCCTCTTCGGAATTATGGGCCCCAAAAGAGCGGCAATGGAATTAAGTTTTTTACACATAATTATTGAACCACCAGGTATATTTCAATATTTTTTTAATATGATGTATACCAGGTAACACCCTTCAAATTACTCTCCAAGAAAGTGTTGTGAATTGCTCACAACGGCGGGGACGGACTAGCTGTGATACTCATGACCCCATTTTTTTACGCCCTGTATGATAAGAACTTTGGACAACGTTTTTTAAATACCTTTCACTATTGACTAAAAATGAAGTCTTCTTCTTCTTTAGGTGCCATGTCCGTATTCAGACGTTGGTGGTCATCATGTTTACAATTTCCTGAAATCTTTCTCTATCGGCTGCAGCGCGAAATAGTTCCTCCACCGTGCAATCACACCACTGCCTGATGTTACGTAGCCATGAAACCTTCTTTCGGCCTATCCATCTCTTTCCTTCCACTTTTCCTTGTATTATAAGGCGAAGTAGATGGTATTTAGGTCCTCTAATTATGTGGCCGAAGTATTCCGTTTTCCGCCTCTTTATAATGTTCAAGAGCAGTCGATCTGTATCCATCATTTTGAGAACATCCTCATTGGAAGTGTGCGAAACCCATGATATCTTTAGGATTCGACGATGGCACCACAATTCGAAGGCTTCCAGTTTGTTTAGCGTTGTGGTTTTTAGTGTCTATGTCTCGCAACCGTATAACAGAATAGACCATACATAGCATCTCAGGACCCTCTTACGAATATGCATTGACAGGTTCCTGTTGCATAGAACTGGTTTCCATGTCATAAAGGCCTTACGCGATATTTCGATCCTAGCTATTATCTCTTCGTCTGAGTCCCCATTCACATTCAACCAACTGCCAAGGTATCTGAAATGGTTTACACGCTCTATCCTCTCTTCATCGAGCCAAAGTTGACATTTATCTACATTAATCTTTTCAACAGGCATCCACTTTGTTTTTGAGATGTTGATTTTAAGGCCTTTTCGGCAGCTCGCCTCATTGACTAGATTTACTAATATTTCGAGATCCTCGATGCTTTCTGCAAGAAGGGCCTTATCATCAGCAAATCTAATATTGTTGATTACTTCTCCACCCAGTCTTAATCCCTCTTTTCTGTCATCCAAAGCCTCCCTAAAAATTTCTTCAGAGTATACATTAAAAAGACAGGGTGACAAAAGGCAACCCTGTCTTACTCCACGTTTGATGGGTAGGCTTTGAGTACGACTGTTTTCAATTTGGATAGAGGCTACTTGATTGTAATACAGATGTTTTAGCAGTCTTATATCGTAGTGGTCTAGACCTGCTGCTTGTAGATATTCGAAAAGTGTATCGTGTTGTACTCGGTCGAATGCCTTTTCAAAGTCGATGAAACAGACGTAGATGTTCTTTCGGAATTCATAACTTTTTTGTAAGAGAACGAGCATACAAAATAGTGCCTCTCTGGTTCCTAGACCATTTCTAAATCCAAATTGCTCATCACTCACTCTACTTTCGCATAGAAAAATTAAGTACTCTTCATTTATGTCGCTTATCCTAACCGTTTTCGAAAAAAAGTCATGTATTTAGCGTATTTCGATAAAAGATATACCTTTGTTCCTATCAAATGTTCAACCTTCATCCTTATGATAAAAAATTCGATCCAAAATTAGAGTTTACCTCTTTAGTTAAAAACGTCTAATTCTGTGAATTGCAGTTCGACCTAGATTCGCAAAAAATGTGCGTTTTATTTTATCGGCACCAAAAACAAAGTATTGTTGCTGCAAACGTTGCTAGATAAGGAAGAAACAAATATCCTGCATTGTAGAACTTGTCAACTTTCACATAGCTGACACATTGATGCTTTACTTGGATAATAATTTAGTGATTTTTGGATTTCGTGGTGAAATCCATTGTGAAATCATTCGGAATATGAAATACACGTTTATTGATATGTATCTGAAGTATGGTCTTGCATCTTGCAATGCTTTGGAAGCCAGGAGGTTATATCGCGACAGATATCTTAATCGTACTCTTCCAGAGCAGAAAATATTTCAATGAGTTGACCAACGTCTAAGGGAGAATGGTAGGCGATTCCATTTAATAAAGTACTATTAAATTTCTTTCTAATTATAGGAAATTTTGGGAGAAGAAGTATTGGTGCTGGTCGGGGAAGAACAGTACATACGCCGCAATCAGAGGAAAATATTTTATAGGCTGTAGATGACACTCCTTCAATGAACACTCGAAAATTATAAGCGCAGTTTAATATGTTGAAAACAATAATACATGAAGTTCTTCAAGAATAGCTGTTATATCCATATCATTTGAAAAAAAAAGTGCATGAACTGATTCCTGAAGATTTTCCCCGTAGAATGCAGTTTGCAAACTGGCTATTGGATCAGCAACGAAGTAATGCAGACTTCATCAGCACTATTCTCTTCACGGATGAAGATGGGTTTACCAAAAATGGTATCATCAATTTACACAACTCACATGAATGGACTGATAAAAATCCCCATGAACTATTGTTTCGCATCATCAACATCACTTCCAATCAATTAATGTCTGGGCAGGAACCATTGGCAGTTTTTTGATTGGACCATTCGTATTGCCGATACGACTGTATGGACAACTTGGAGTTCCTCCAGAATATTTACTATATGGCCCATACCGAGACCTTGAAACAGGCCGTCAAAGAAAGAGAAGCAACATAGAGCTTGGGCAAATATATCAAAGCCCTGACATCATTCAAGAAATAAAGTCCAGAAGACTACGATGGGCAGGTCATATACAAAGGAGTCAAAACGATAGACTAATAAAACGGGTATGGGAGGAAGCACTACAAGGAAAAAGACCACTGGGAAGACCTAGGTTTAGATGGAGAGATACCATCCACAAGGATCTAGGTATCCTTGAAGTTGACCAGCGAGAATGAAGGGAGCTGGCACAAGACCGTTCTAGGTGGAGACAGATAGTCGAGGCAGCCAAGACCCACCCTGGGTTGTAGTGCTACGGAGTCAGTCAGTCAGTCAGTCAGAAACATTTACTATATGCACGATGGGGCACCACTTCATTTCAGCGTTGTTGTGTGAGAGTACCTGAATAACGTCTATCCAAACCGTTGGTTGGGGTGTAAGGTGTATGACGCGCGATATATATATATATATATATATATATATATATATATATATATATATATATATATATATATATATAGCCTCTCGTACACAAATGCCAACCTCACCTTCACGAAGTACAGCGAAAGTTGTATGGTACACCCTGTTATTTAACTAACGAGGCAATGGCGACCGAGTGACTACCGGAATAAGTAGTCCCCCACTTACCGATCAACAGCTTCGGGTGGACGAATTGGTAAGTGATAGGGCAACTCATTGTCCTGAGATTGAGAAATCGATCTCAAAGGCGGAGGAACTAATGTATTAGTCAACGGCAGTGGGATGTAGCAGGCAACGAGAAACCACTACATTAAAGATCCATAGGATATCTCTAGTACAGTCATCATGACATGAAATACTACGATCATAACCTTACTGATCATGGTTGTCGGGGGCCAAGATCCGGCAAGAAAAGTGGCAAGGCTTTTCGGGTCGTCAGCCAGCGAAATCCTTGTCAAAATATTAACAACGAAATATTGAGAATCGGAACATGGAATGTTACAAGCATGTACGAACCAGGAAAAGCACACAACATTGTTCAAGAGATGCAAAGAATGAATATCGGCGTTCTGGGTATAAGCGAAACCCGATGGCCAGGAAATGGAAACTGCCACATTAAAGATCATATAATATACTATTCTGGTAGCCAGGACTCTCAGGACACTCAGCACCGAAACGGAGTGGCTATAATGGTAAACAAGTCTGTCTCTCGACATGTCCTGAACTTTCTCCCCTTGTCTGATCGTGTTATGATGTTACAGCTTAGCACTAACATCCGAAAAATTAATATAATACAGGTGTATGCACCAACATCGGACAAAGAAGAACAAGAAGTGGAATCATTCTATGAACAAATAGACGAGGCATTAAAACTAACCATAACAAGGGACATCACAATAATAATGGGTGATTTCAATGCTAAAATTGGGAAAGGAAAGATAGATAATCTGGTTGGTAACTTCGGATTGGGAGATATGAATGAAAGAGGTGAGAGACTGGTACAATTCTGCCAAGAAAATAAAACCGTGGTGACAAACACCTTTTTCGAACTACCTAATAGGCGTTTATTTATACACATGGAAGTCTCCACAGGATACAGAACATCACACAGTCAGAAACCAGATAGACTATCTATTGATCAATGAGAGATACAGAAATAGCATAACATCAATTAAGACATACCCTGGAGCAGACGTATCGTCTAATCATAATCCACTAATTGCAAACATGAGAATAAAACTAAAAAGAATTAGCAACATAACATCCAAAAAAGCAGTTGATCTCAATAAACTAAGAGATTCAGAAGTAAAAGAACAGATCGTAAAGGAAATTGACGAAACACTGAGAACGATACAGACCACAATACAATATACACCAGATAATATCAACGACAACTGGGTCAAACTTAAAACAGCGTTAAAGAAGCCAGCTGAAGAACATCTACTTAAGAGTGAGGTATATAAGAGGGAATGGATGACAAACGAAATACTGAACTTGATGAACGAAAGAAGGAAACATAAAAACAAAGACAAACAGAAGTATAAAGAACTGCAGAAGGAAATTCGCTCGATGATACGTTCAGCTAAGGAAAAATGGTTCGGGGAAAAATGTGAAGAAATTGAACAACTACAAAATAAGCACGACAGCTTTAATACACACAAGAAAATTAAAGAATTAACAAAAAGGCAAGACAGTAGACACAACGTATTGATGGACGAAAGAGGAAACATAATTATGGACACAGAAGAAAAATTGAGAGTCTGGAAAGAATACATAGAACATCTGTATAACGATCAACGCAATGAGGTAGAAAACGAATATATCAGCAGTGACACAGGACCAGAAATAACAAGTGAAGAAGTGGAACACACGATAAAAAGAATGAAGACTGGGAAAGCTACAGGTCCAGATGAGTTACCAACAGAAATAATCAAACTCATTGAGGGACGTAATTTAGAAATGATTGTGGAACTATTTAATAGCATTTATAAATCTGGTATAATACCGAAAGAATGGCTACTAACAACAATAATAACTTTACCTAAAAAGCCAAACGCGAAGCAATGCTCCGAACATCGGACCATCAGTCTTATGTGTCATATGATGAAAATATTCTTAAAGATCATACAAGAAATTAGAAACAGAAATCGGACAGACACAATTCGGATTTAGAAACGGACTAGGAACTAGAGAAGCACTATTTGCTTTTAATGTCGTAATACAGCGATGTCTGGATGTAAACCAGGACGTGTTTGTCTGTTTCTTGGACTACAACAAGGCGTTTGATACAGTTCAACATAAGACATTGTTACAATTACTCAGAAATAAAGGAATTGACTCAAGTGACATTAGAATAATAACCAACCTATACTACAATCAAGAAGCTACAGTGCGCATTAATGGCTCCGAATCAGAAAAAATAAAGATAAAAAGAGGTGTAAGACAGGGCTGTGTGTTGTCGCCAACGTTGTTCAATCTCTACTCGGAAGAAATAATTAAGAAAGCCCTGGAGAACGAATCAGCCGGTGTAAAGATCAACGGTCATCCTATTTGTAATATACGATACGCTGATGACACGGTACTCATGGCAGAGAGTATCGAAGATCTCCAGAGACTATTAGATAAAGTAATAGAAACAAGCGAGGAATTGGGTTTGTCACTGAATACAAAGAAAACTAAATTCATGATAATTACGAAGAAACATATCGACAATATCAACCTATATGGAAACAACGAGCGAATAGAACGAGCACGAAACTACAACTATCTAGGAGTAAATATTAACGAGTCAAATGAATATACACGGGAAATAAGAATAAGAATAGAGAAAGCCCGAAGTGCGTTTAACAATATGAAGCAAATATTTTGTAGCCGAAATCTAAGCTTAAAATTGAAAGTGCGATTGCTTAAGTGTTATGTTTTTTCGGTCTTGTTGTATGGTGTGGAGGCGTGGACGCTGAACAAACAGTGTATAAATAAATTGGAAGCATTTGAGATGTGGGCGTATCGTAGAATCTTGAAAATCTCCTGGAAGGATAGAACAACTAATCAAGAAGTACTTGACAGGATGAACAAACAAAAAGAGGTAACACTGACTGTTAAAATAAGAAAGCTTCAGTACTTGGGCCATATTACAAGAGGCAATAAATACCAATTGCTCCAATTGATTATGCAGGGGAAGATTCAGGGCAAGCGCAGCATCGGGAGGAGAAGGATGTCTTGGCTGAGGAACCTCAGAGAATGGTTTTCTTGCAGTTCTGTTCAACTGTTCCGGGCGGCAGTTTCTAAGGTTAGAATTGCCATGATGATAGCCAACCTTCGCAGCGGAGATGGCACTTGAAGAAGAAGAAGAAACCGTTGGATAGGTGGAGGAGGACCTATTGCCTGGCCTCCTCGACCTCCTCGACCTCCTGACTTAACGCCGTTGAATTTTTACCTGTGGGAACACCTTAAATCTTGGTGTATTCCACCCTGGTCGATAGTAGGAAAGAACTTCTACGGAGAATCACGTTTCATTGTGATCAAATAAGGAACTATGCTGAGTTAATGTGGCGGGTACAGCAGTTCTCAATTCGTCGTGCCTGCGAGTGTATCAGACTTCACTGAGTCCATGTTGAACTCTCTTATGAAGTTTTTAACTAAACAGTTAGTATAACTTTTCATTGAAACTATGGTGACAGGGGAAAATTACTCGTTCTTATCATACAGGGCGTGAAAAAAAATGGGGTCATGAGTGTCATAGCTAGTGCGTCCTTGCAGCTGTTAGTAATTCATAGCATTCTCTTGGAGAATAATTTGAAGGGTCTCATCTGGTATATATCATATTAAAAAAAATTGAAAAATACCTGGTGGTTCAATAATTATGTGACAAAAACTTGATTTCATTGCAGCTCTTTGGGAGCCCATATCTCTGAAGAGGAGGCCTATACGAAAAAAGTTTATATGAAATTGTAGTATTCCTTTCACATATATTTGTTTAAGTAAAATTTACCGGTAATACTGACTGATTGATAAAACTTTGCATAGCCGGCAAAAACCAAGTGCTCAAATTACCCTTAAATCCCAATATATTCACAAATATGGAATTCTTAGTAAAGTATTTTGTAGAGTATAGGTTTGCGCACCGCACACTGTTGCTTATATTCTTTTTTTAACAACCTTGTATAATTGCGTAAAAATAATTTTAGCGCATGTTTTTTATCTGTACTCAGGATCGTTAGGAAGTTACATTAAAGCGTAGTAATTGGGTTATCTCTATTATTTTTATTGCCCAATTTTAAAATTATGAAATACATTAATAAAAAAAGTATTTTTGTTAGATTGTCATCGGGGCAATTTATTATTAGAAAACTATGACCAGTTGCCTAAGCAAATCATTGCATTGGCTAAAGGCGTGTTAGTCCTGACTTAATAAGGTTTTTTTAAGGATCAGTTGATGAGCTGATGTCTAAATTATAAAAATCTGAGTTTTGAAACGAATCAGAGCTGAGGTATGCAAGGTACTTCAATATTCTGTAGTATATTATACTATGGTGGCATAGGGCCTGAAATTACTAAAGCAGAGGTCATTTATGTATTAAGGTCGATAAAAGCTAATAAAGCTGTTGGTCCAGATGAAATGCCAGGTGAGTTGTTGAAGCTGATCAATGACAAAAATTTAGATTTATTGGTGAGATTATTTAATACAATTTACACGACAGGAACTATCCCCCGAGAAATGTTAACATCAACATTCATATCTTTACCAAAGAAAGCAAATTCAAATAATGCAGTGACTATCGAACAATCAGTCTTATGTCACATACTTTGAAAACCCTCTTAAAAATTGTACACGCTAGAATACATTCCAAATTAGAGCTGGATATTAGTGACACACAGTTTGGCTTCCGGAACGGGGTGGGTACAAGAGAAGCCTTATTTGCTTTTCTCAAAGATGCTTAGATATCAATCAGGACCTCTATGTCTGTTTCATAGATTACAATAAAGCTTTTGATAGGGTCAAACATGACAAACTGATAGAGATTCTCAGAAGCAAAAATTTGGATGAAAGGGATTTAAGGTTGATATCAAATCTGTATTACAATCAGGGAGCGGCAGTAAGATTTGGACAGGAAATATCCGGAGATGTGGAAATACAAAGGGGAGTCAGACAAGGGTGTATATTGTCACCTTTACTATTTAACGCTTATTCTGAAGAGGTAATATTGGAAAGGCTTGAATCTGAAACAGCAGGGATAAAAGTAAACGGAGTTTTAATCAACAATATTAGGTATGCAGATGACACCGTAATAATAGCTGATAGTTTGAAAGACCTAGAAAAGATAATGAATAAAATATTAAATGTTAGTGGAGAATATGGACTCTCTTTTAACACGAAAAAGACCAAGTTCATGATAATTAGTAAAAACAACACCAATAATAATGAAGCCCTAATGGTAGGAGGCCAGCACATAGAAAGAGTTAAGAAGTACACTTACTTGGGAACCCTAATAACAGAAAATAATGACTATACCGTCGAAATAAAAACCAGAATCGAGAAAGCACGTGCCAACTTTATTAGAATGAAAAAGGTTATCTGCAGCAAAGATCTAACGTTAGCCCTGAAAATATGACTGACTAAATGTTACGTATATAGTGTTCTATATTATGGAATGGAAGCATGGACACTGAATCGAGAGGCAATGAGAAGACTTAACTCTTTTGAAATGTGGACCTATAGAAGAATTCAGAGGATTTCGTGGGTGGATCGAGTTACGAACGCCGAAGTGTTGAGAAGAATGGGGAAAGAAAAGGAAGTCGAGATAACAGTAAAACAGAGAAAACTGCAATATTTCGGACACATTATGCGAGGAGAAAAGTACGGCATCTTACGGCTCATAATCCAGGGCAAAATAAGTGGCAGAAGAGGCGTGGGACGACGACGAATCTCATCGCTAAAAAACCTAAGGGAATGGTTTGGATGCAGTTCAAAACAACTATTTAGAGCAACTGCCTCAACAATTAAAATAGCTATTATGATTGCCAACCTCCGCAATGGAGAAGGCACTTGATGAAGAATATTATACTAGGTAGTCGTTGAGTCAACCGTATTTCTCGCAGAATTGATATATCTATGATACTGATATTTCAAGATAACCTATCTGTATCTTATATAATAAAACAGTATTAGCAAAATATATCAATGTACCCATATACGACGAAATGTTTCTAAAATTATTTCACTGAAACGTTTCTACAAAGTTTTCAGAAATATTCCGAAAACATGTCAATAATGTAGATAAAACATTTCCATGAAACTTTTCAGTCAAATCTTTACAATAACTTTCTACAACATTTCATGAAATAAACCCAAAATGGTAAAAAATAATGTTTCTCAAATATTACGCAAAAATTGAGACAATATTTCATTGTAGATTTCATGAAATCGCTCAAAAATAAAACATGAAATGTTTAGAGAAACCTTTTTGAAACCTTTGCAAATTATTTACTGAAAGCTTTCATGATGAATTTAAAAACAAGTCAAGATATGTTTCGGAAATCTTTAAGAAATATTACATGAATCGTTTTCTGAAACACCATATAAACCATCTTTTGAAAGCTTTCAAGAAATTTTTTCGCAGTGTTTCTCAGCTGCCTTTGAGTGCGACAAATAGGCAGCAAAAACATTTCCAAATAATTCCCTAAACATTTCAAGAAAAGTTTCATAAAATGTATCATAAACCTTTTCAGAAATGTTTAGAAAAATATTTTTGAAACATTTGCGAAATACTTACTAAAAGATTTCATGATAAATTTAAAAACCAGTCAAGATATGTTTCGAAAATATTTAAGAAACATTCCATGAATCGCTATTCAAACCATCTTCCAAAGGCTCTCAAGAAACCATTTCGAAATATTTTCCCAGTGTTTCTCAACAGCCTTTATAGGCAGCGAAAAAGATTTCGAAATGATTCCCTAAACATTTCGAGAAAAGTTCCATGAAACGTATCATAAACCTTTTCAGAAATATTTCTGTTTTTCATTTGCTATTTAAATAGATCTCGCAAGAGATTTTTCTGTTCAGATTACATGCAATTCCGGGAGATGGTGCAGCTTGTATTAAGCTTTCTGTTTAGTTTCATAATATTTGTTTAAAATATTCACTTTTCTTATGGTGAGGTGTACTTGGCTGCTTTGTACTGACAAGAATCAGTAAAAAAGGAAAATATAGACAATTACTTCGTGACCCCACTAAATCCATAGAGTCAAAAATCTACAGAACACTAAGGAAATACCAAAACCATATACCTGACAACCTACGATCGGCGCTCACACCATACTACAGTAAGCCACCACATCTTTTTTTGCGGACTACCAAAAATTCATAAAACGAATATACCATTGATGCCAATAACCAGCTCCAAAGGATCCCCAACAAATGCAATGCCGAAGTTTCTTTTAAAAATCATACAACCTTTAGAAGGTAAGACGAACACATATGTTAAAAATTCCACACATTTCGTGAACATTATTAGTAGCATCGATCTAGAGCCAGATGACAGACTAATAAGCTTTGATGTGAAAAGTCTGTACATTAATGTACCATTAGGGGAATCACTAGACATAATCAAAACTAGACTTTCAAATGATACTACTTTATCAGAACGAACGATATTACCATTGGACGGGTTCTTTTGGAGTGTTGCCTGCGTAGTGCTTACTTTCAAGTAAAGAACAGGTTCTACGCTCAGGCTTCCGATGGGTTCTTCACTCTCTCCAGTCGTCGCCAATATATATATATATATATATATATATATATATATATATATATATATATATATGGAATGGTTCGAAACTCATGTCAGTCTGGTTGAGATATGTCGATGATACCTTCATCGTATGGATGGGCAAGAACTTAATGTTTTCTTGAAACATCTAAATAACATTCGACCTACAATTAAGTTTACCATGGAAAAAGAGGTAAATGATCAATTGACTTTCCTAGATGTCATGGTGAATCGCTCAAACGAAACTATTAAAACTTCAGTATACAGAAAGCCAACACATACTGGATAATATCTTAATCATAGTTCTAATCATTCTGTTGTAACAAAACGGGGAATTATACGCAACCTCTATAATCGCACTATATCTATATGCAATAATGCCAATTCATTGGAAAAAGAGGTAGCAAATATTAAATCTGATTTACAACAGAATGGTTATCCTTTGAAACTAATTGACGAAGTTATAAATAACTTTAGAACAACGAACACTGGACGGCAAGAAACACATTCCTTCTTCACAATTCCGTACATTAAGGGAACTTCGGAGAAAATAAGACGAATTGCTAGTAGTTATAATATAAAAACAGCCTTTAAATCAGGAAATACACTTAGAGCTCATTTAACAAAAACAAAACCAAAAAGTACCGATAAGAAAGAATGTGTTTACAAAGTTCCATGTGAGTGTGGTGAGATGTATATTGGAGAAAGCAAACCACCACTAGAAGTTAGAATTAAGGAACATAAAACTCATACACAAAAAGGGGAAACGTCGAGATCAGGTATTGCAGAACACGCCTGGAATAAACAACACCACATAAAATGGCCTGAGGCTGCGGCAATATATATGGAACCCAACATGAAAAAAAGAAAATTTATAAAAGCAGCTTACAATAAAAACAATAATGGAATCTTCAGTAAACCGAGTGTTGAGATACCTAATCTTAGACAACCACTACTTTGTAACACCAAATCATAGAGGTGTGTACAGTGAAGTGAAACTTTGCGTTTTAGTGGACACAGTCCCTATATAAGCTCGTAGTATTAAGACAAAACATTCAGTTTATGCTTGATACCGATCGAAACACCGTAAAAATAAATAAAAATAAAGACAATGCAAATCCGACAACTACATTTTAGTCAAGAATCAGTAAGTTCGAAACCGGTCTACAGATGGCGGTACACTATCAGTGGGAAAAGTTTCCACCTTTTTCTGGGAGTGTCTTACAATCTGAACTAGTGCTTTTGATTCCTAACTAGCACAAAACATGCCTGTTTTTCTGAGGCTTTTTCAGTCGGTTTCTTCTAAATATAAAATTCAAATATATAGAATGTTTCAAAAAGTATTTCGCGAAATCTTTCTTTTTAAATAGACGAAACATTCATGAAATATTTCACGAAGTGTTCATGGAAACATTTCTAAAAACTTGTGTCAACTTTTCCTGAAGTATTGAGTAGCTCGCATTAAAGTTGGTTAAAATATTTCTTAAATCTTCCGTAAATATTTAAGGAAACTTTTTTTATAATATTTCATTAAGCTTTCACGCAATATTGTCGAAATTTTTTTGGAACATTTCATATCGTCATTTTTAAAACGTTCCAATGCAACCTTTCTGAAATGTTTGGATCGTTGCATGAAACATTTCTGAAACATTTCGTCTCATGTGGGTGTTTCATGAAAAATTACTTTTTTAATTTTTTTAGTAAATTCACCTCCTCTGAATGAATTATTATGATGATGCAATGTCATGACAAATTTGAAAAGGCGGAAGTATCATAGTTTAATTACTTTCCTCTAAACTAATCAAAAACAACTTATTTTCTTAAATATGCGTTTTGTTATTCCATTCTTCTCATTCCATTTGACACGTACGCTAACTGGTGTGCGAAGTTATTCTAAAAAATATTTACCATGTATTTCTAATGTTTTTAAAATGCTGTGACCAATGACCTCTTGCTTAATCAGCAAATTATTCTTATTATGTAATATGAACAGCAATATTTTTCCTCATATGAATAATATCGTTTATTTGAAGATCCTTTTTAAAACTCTCGTTAATTTATTTTCAGGATCATTAGCTGTACTGGAAAATTCTTCCTTATAACGTCATAAACAATTTTAACAATTTTTTGGCAGATGCTTGGCGTAACTATACCGATTTTTCATGGTGATTGTCTTGTCCTGCTCAGTGGTCTGAATTAAAAATTATTATACTTAATCTTACTAGGTCTTCCAAGCCTATCTTTCGGGGTAAAGACGAATTTATAGTAGTCTGTTAAATGAGTAAACGAATACAAGACGTTGCGTACTAAAAAGAAATTGGAGATATGGTACAAACAAAAGTTATCATGATATGATGGAAAAAACTTGTTTTGTTTGAGGCCGAAAATGACTTTATGTTCATAAGGAACTATCATCAAACCCATGATCACATATGCTCCGTTAATATGGTGGAAAAAGATGTAGCAAGCAGCAACGCAAAAAATTACAGAGATTATTCTGAGTAGGAATCACAGGGGCTATTATTCCATTTCCTATAATGCCCTGCAGTGACAATAGAGGCAATGGTGAACGTCCCTCAATGTGATGAGGGGGGCGACAACAAATGTCTTTAAGTTGTTCCAAACAGAAAACTTCAAACCCGGAAACTTTGTTGGGCATATCAAAAATTTTGGATATAGTTTCATTACAATCACGACTGAAATCGACAGAACACATGTTGTGGAGAAACAGAAAAATCTGGTGCTACCAAACGCGTCTGGACTCATGGACATCACCTTAAAATGGTTTAAAGCTAGTAGAAGATAATGGAAATCCAACAGATATCTACTACTTCGTAAGAAACGGCGTTGTTTATGACCTTCAAGCAACCACTAAAATTGTTACACGTCCGAGGAGTTTTTATGCTCTACATTTAATGTTGTTGTGTTTTCTATTTTTTCTTCAATTATTATTTGTGATTTTTTACCGAAGCAACTATAATTGGTTCAATTTGGAGTAACTTTCACAGATATTTTAATGAGGTAATATTGTTGGTTAGGAACCAGGTGTGTGTTAGTTTCCTTGCTTGAAGAAACATCTTGTCTTGTTTAATATGAAGATATAAGTAAAAATGACGGCTCTGACCTAGTGAAAGAAAAATCTTGTTACATTTGAAAAATATCAATTGTAATTAAACCTTTTTGGAAATTGGCTGATATTACACACTAATCTTCTTTTACAGAATAAAATAATTATTTATATCAGCAAAAAATCTTTAAAAAACACAATGAAGTATTTTTTAAACCCAGGCAAAAATATATTTTAAATTGAAAGATTGAGGGGATGAAATAAAAAAATTCTATAATTCTTTATCAAACTAACGATTTTAGGAGGAAATATTTCCTGTTTTTTTAAGTTAATTTATTGGGTAAATCTTCATTTTCTGCTTCATAGTTTTAGATTTTTAGTTAAACTTTGCCAGGTTCAAAAAAAAATGCCCTATTACTAATAGATAAATCAAATATTAAGTGTAACAGCGTTAACTTAAAAATATCACCTTTAACCTGTTAAAAATGTAACATTGTTATCTATAGAATGTTTTTACAACCTCTAGGATCCGTGTCTTGCGAAATTGTAGTCGGATTATAAAAGAAGCAGAAATTCATTCGAATAAACAAAAAACTTGTTATCAAAACTTCGTCTAGATGCCCCCCATATGTAAATTTTCGAATTTAAAACAAAAAGCGTTTAAAGATAATATTATAACTCTAACGAATGAGTAATAATAACATCTTTTTACGAAATAGCAGACAAAAAATTATATTTGATATTATCCGGACACAGCACTAACATTCGGAAAAATTATGATTTCATAGAATATTGATTAATTAACATTACCCATGTGATATTGATAACAATTTTAAACAAATGGGGTAATTCCATAAACTAAATATTAATTCAAAAATCTGCGGTTTTTGAATTATATAAGGATTTACTTGTAGGTATCCAAGCCAAGATAAACTTCTTTTATATTATCAATTGAATGATTTCGGTAAGACAATCAAAGATTTTATATTTAAAGTATCTAAATGGATATAATTTGTGTAATACAGCATCTGTTTGTACCTCAGGGATCATCTCGAGAACTAATAAATGATTCTAGGAATACCCCGCGCGTAATAAACCGATATAGATGGATAACGGCTCATTTTATTTGTGATTCAAGTCTTTATCACTTTGATTGACATAGTTTTCAAGATTTTGTAGGGAGTCTTTATAGTTTCTGTATGTCCGGGATCATCTCGAGAACTAATAAATGATTCCAGGAATACCTCGCGAGCAATAAACCGATGTGGATTGATAAGGGTTCATTTTATTTGTGATTCAGGTCTTTCTTACTTTGGTTGACATTGTTTTCAATATTTCGTAGGGGCTCTTATAGTTTCTGTACGTCCGGGATCATCTCGAGAACTAATAAAACATTCCAGGAATACCCCGCGCGTAATAGACCGATTTAGATGGATAAGAGCTCATTTTATTTGTGATTCAAGTCTTTATCACTTCTATTGACATCGTTTTTAAGATTTCGTAGGGACTCTTATAGTTTCTGTATGTCCAGGATCATCTCGAGAACTAATAAAACATTCCAGGAATACCCCGCGCGTAATAAACCGATTTAGATGAATAAGAGCTCATTTTATTTGTGATTCAAGTCTTTATCACTTCTATTGACATTGTTTTCAATATTTCGTAGGGGCTCTTATAGTTTCTGTACGTCCGGGATAATCTCGAGAACTAATAAATGATTCCAGGAATACCCCGCGCGTAATAAACCGATTTAGATGGATAAGAGCTCATTTTATTTGTGATTTAAGTCTTTATCACTTCTATTGACATCGTTTTTAAGATTTCGTAGGGACTCATAGTTTCGGTATGTCCGGGATCATCTCGAGAACTAATAAATGATTCCAGGAATACCCCGCGCGTAATAAACCGATTTAGATGGATAAGAGCTCATTTTATTTGTGATTCAAGTCTTTATCACTTCGATTGAAATCGTTTTCAAGATTTCGTAGGGGCTCTTGTAGTTTCTGTACGTCCGGTATCATCTCGAAAAGTAATAAATGATTCCAGGAATACCCCGTTCATAATAAACCGATTTAGATGGATAAGAGCTCATTTTATTTGTGATTCAAGTCTTTATCACTTCGATTGAAATCGTTTTCAAGATTTCGTAGGGGCTCTTGTAGTTTCTGTACGTCCGGTATCATCTCGAAAAGTAATAAATGATTCCAGGAATACCCCGTTCATAATAAACCGATTTAGATGGATAAGGGCTCATTTTATTTGTGATCCAAGTCTTTATGACTTCGACTGAAATCGTTTTCAAGATTTCGAAGGGGCTCTTATAGTTTCTGTACGTCCGGGATCATCTCGAGAACTAATAAATGATTCCAAGAATACCACGCGCCTAATAAACCGATAGGGATCGATAAGGGCTCATTTTATTTGTGATTCAAGTCTTTATCACTTCGATTGACATCATTTTCAAGATTTCGTAGGGACTCTTATAGTTTCTGTATGTCCGGGATCATCTCGAGAACTAATAAATGATTCCAAGAATACCCCGCGCTTAATAAACCGATTTAGATGAATAAGAGCTCATTTTATTTGTGATTCAAGTCTTTATCACTTCGATTGACATTGTTTTCAATATTTCGTAGGGGCTCTTATAGTTTCTGTACGTCCGGTATCATCTCGAAAAGTAATAAATGATTCCAGGAATACCCCGTTCGTAATAAACCGATTTAGATGGATAAGGGCTCATTTTATTTGTGATCCAAGTCTTTATCACTTCGACTGAAATCGTTTTCAAGATTTCGAAGGGGCTCTTATAGTTTCTGTACGTCCGGGATCATCTCGAGAACTAATAAATGATTCCAAGAATACCCCGCGCTTAATAAACCGATTTAGATGAATAAGAGCTCATTTTATTTGTGATTCAAGTCTTTATCACTTCGATTGAAATCGTTTTCAAGATTTCGTAGGGGCTCTTATAGTTTCTGTACGTCCGGTATCATCTCGAAAAGTAATAAATGATTCCAGGAATACCCCGTTCGTAATAAACCGATTTAGATGGATAAGGGCTCATTTTATTTGTGATCCAAGTCTTTATCACTTCGACTGAAATTGTTTTCAAGATTTCGAAGGGGCTCTTATAGTTTCTGTACGTCCGGGATCATCTCGAGAACTAATAAATGATTCCAGGAATACCACGCGCGTAATAAACCGATAGGGATCGATAAGGGCTCATTTTATTTGTGATTCAAGTCTTTATCACTTCGACTGACATCATTTTCAAGATTTCGTAGGGACTCTTATAGTTTCTGTATGTCCGGGATCATCTCGAGAACTAATAAATGATTCCAGGAATACCCCGAGCGTAATTAACCGATATGGATTGATAAGGACTCATTTTATTTGTGATTCAAATCTTATCACTTATAGTTTCGTTATTTCCGTCCGTCCGTATGTCAGAGGTTTATAACTTCGTCAGTTTTTAATTTTTGGCAATGAAATTTTGCAAGCACATGTTTTCTAATCACCTAAACACAGATATGAGAAAATTATCAAGTTTCATGCATGTTTACAGTAATGCTTGAACTTCAGATTTCAATTCAAAAAGGCGGGTCAGAAGCTTGCCACAAGCAAGCTATCTAACTTTTATATGAAGCAGTAAAGAAACGTGAATACTTCCGAAGTCCTCACAAAGCCCACGGAATAGACAAGAGTTTGTTGCACGCGATTTTATAAAATTTACAATTTTTATAGGGCCGCTTAAAGTACTGATAACTCTGCTATTGTATGGTGGCGTAGTACAACAAAGCGCAAACATCATCTTCTACTTGACAATGTTCAAAGAATGGCTCATGTGGAAATATTGAGTGCGATGAGGACTGTTCCCTCTAGGGCTGTTGAAGTCCTGATGAACCTGCCTCCTCTTCACTTATACATAGAGAACGAGGCGCTGACGACTGTTTATCGTCTCAGTTGTCTAGGACATCTTGGAATTGGAAGGGTGGCTATTCAGATGTCTGGGAAATTGCGCCTCTTTCAAAAACCCAACCTCTCCCTGGAGATATTGCTGCCAAGTAGAGAGTATTAGGAGGGAGAGCAAAAACTTCCGAAAAATGGATCCTGGTGGTATACTGATGGATCTTGACAAGATGAAAGAGCCGGAGAGTATTACCCTCTTGAAGTGCGAGAATCTTTACAGAGGAAACTTATGCTATTCTGCTCATCCCTGTGAGAAGGATATAGATAGGAATAGGGTAATAAATATTTGCTCAGATAGTAAGGCTGCGATATTGGCACTGAAGTCCAGTGTCGTAGCTTCGCGACTGGTGTCTTAGTGCAATGACGTACTAAATCAGTCAGACTCGTATGGGTCCCGGGTCACTCGGGCCTACGCGGGAATGAAGAAGCAGACCGTCTGGCAAAGTTGGGTTCGGCAACTGAACCGCATCGACTCCAACCAATACTACCTGTCCCAATTGCTATTGGCAAAGAGGAACTGAAATCGTTGCTGGAAAGCAAATTTATTGAATCGTTGAGGGAAGCTCTTCGAATGAGGTGTGCTAAGAAACATATAACTGGGCCTAGAACACGGCGTACTAAGGAGTTTCTCTCCTTGGGAAGGAAAGAGCTGCGAATTGTGGTGGGATTGTTGACAGGACATTGTTACCTCAGAGGCCATCTTCATAGAATTGGTGTCGATGACCCAACGTCCAGAGAGTGTTTGGAATAGGATGAAACTGTTGGCCATGTACTCAGAGAGTCCCCAACACTCAACGGACTGAGACAGATATATTTTGGATATACAATATTGTTACCGGAAGCAGTTAGGCAAGTTCAGCTAATGAGGCTGCTTGGATTCGCAAAGGCAATCGGCCTCGAATGACCTGCAGCTATGGTGGGATGTAAAGGATCCAAGGGAGGCCTAGGCATCGATGATCTAGTATCACCACCCCTTTTTCATTCATTCATTCAACTCTGCAGAAATGTGCTTACATGCCAATGCTTGCCTATGAATACAGCAATGAACCCATTCATTATTTTCGTTGATCTTCTTCCCCAGTATAACAAGGCCAGAAAATATCCTGGTCATTGATTTTGCGCCAACAGTGCACACAGCCAAACAAAAAGATCAATTTATTTAATTTTTTTTTAAAACAGTCATTGATCACATCGAATATTGCTGCACCTGTCGTATAGGTTTCCAGAGATTTTGTAAATAATATATCTTCTCGAATGGAATTCTTCACCGATTTGAATGAAATTTTTTACGTTTTGTTCAGGAAGTTGCTGCGGTGGTCCCATATTTTTTTGGACGAAATTGGTGCAGTAATTTCCAAGATGGCGCTGATAATATGGCGTTCAAAAAAAATTAATTTTATTTGATTTTATCCAAAATTGATATGGAGGAATTTTTGGGGTCGTACACAACGAATCTGAAATTATTTTTGAAAAAATTCAATATGACGGACAAAAAAATTTAATTTTGTCTGATTTTCTCCAAAATTGGTGCGGGGGAGTTTTCGGGGTCATACATAATGGATTCAAACTATTTTTAAAAAATTCAATATGGCGGATCCAATATGGCGGACGAAAAAATCAGTTTTGTCCAATTTTCTTCAAAATTGGTATGAGGGAGTTTTCGGGGTCGCACACAACGAATCTGAAATTATTTTTTAAAAATTCAATATGGCGGATTAAAGATTATACATCTCCCGATTTTGTCTAAAATCAGTATTGGGATATTCTTGTTAGTGTTAATTATGAATTTAAAATATTTTTTGAAAAACTCAATCTGGCAGATTCAATATGGTGTCCTAAAAATTTTACATTTTTCGATTCTCTCTCCTACTGATTTAGGAGGTTCTTGAGGGTGTAAATTTTGAATTTAAAAGTATTTTTTCAGGATTCAATATGGCAAATTCAAGATAGCGGACTAAAAACTTGTCTTTTTTCGATTTTGTTCAAAGGTGGGACTGAATCGTTTTTGAGGATGTAAATAGCGAATATAAGTCAAGCAATTTTAAATTTCCGGATTTCACCCAGAATTGGTACTAGGGGGCTTTGAAGGGTTTAGATTTAGATTAGATTAAGATTTAAAATATTTTTTTTTTGAAATTCAATATGGCGGATGCAATATGGTGGGTTGAAAATTTTACCTTATTCGCATTTTTTCAGATTTGGTATTAGAGGGTTTTTGGAGCGTGCATTACGAATATGAAGTTAATTTTTTACAACTATTAGGTTGATAAGATGCAATATGAGGGACAGAAAATTTTACATATTCCGATTTTGTCTAAAATTGATATTGTGGGGTTCTTGAGGCGTATAATAACTCAATATGTAGTATAAAATATATCGAGCAAAGAAATTTACATCTCAGGTTCTTTAAACATCGATATTGGAAGGTTTTGGGGCCTATATTACCAATCTAAAATTAATTTGAAATTTAAGATAGTGGATTTACTATGACAGACTAAATATTTGTTTGGCACAATTTTACTGGAATTTGGAAAACTCTAAGAACCAAAGAATTTTTAGTGGTTTCTTTTTTAGGGTGATTTACAACTTTGGATAAAATGGGTACTTTTTTGCCACCTTGGAGTCATTAGGAAGTACACTAATCTCGATTAGTACTTAGTTCAAATAATTTATGGATATTATAATGAATTCTAAAACTAAAAATAGAAAAATAAAATTTTTATAAAAAAAATTGAACCGACTTCTAAAAGTGCGCTAAAAAGTGAAAAATAACTATAAATTTTTATATGAAATTGAACTTTTTGAAGTCGGCGCCAAATTATTTGTAAGTGAAATAAATAAATAACTACTAATTTATACAAATTATGGTAAGAAAGCAATTACAAATAAAATATTTTTAATTTGTTTATGCAAATCACATTTTGTCAGGTATTAGTTTGGACTTCAAAAAGTTCAATTTCATATAAAAATTTATAGTTATTTTTCATTTTTTAGCGCACTTTTAGAAGTTGGTTCAATTTTTTTATAAAAATTTTATTAAAAGTTCATTTTCCACATCATTAATTCCTCGCGACACTGTGGTGTTTGATAAGGGAACAAGGTCCATTTTCTTTGCCGCTTTTTCTTCAAGCGTACACTTCGTGATGTCTTTGGCACACGGTCCAATCAAATTTTCTGCCACTGTACAGGGTGAGTCAACGATTGGATGAAGTAGGTTTGTGCCTTTTCGGTGAAATTAACAAAGAAATTATATTTATTGTTTGATACAGTTTATTTTTACGCAGATTTTAAAAATATTTAGGACTCTACAGGGTGAGCCAAAAAACTAGGACAGCATAAAGTTGTATTTTTTTATATAGAACACCTTATACACGAATCGTATTTTCGATTTAGCTTATAATTTTAAATCTTTTTTATTAAGGGTTTACTATAACAAAATTTTATAGTTTCTGAGATAATTAAGTTTAAAGAAAAAAAGTCACATTTTCAAGCATCAATTCAATCCTAAATAACGGTTTCAATTTTGTGACAAATATATTCAAATTTGGAATTTAGCAAGGCCAAGGACAAGTTAACATAATTTTTACCTAATATTTGCAATAAAAGCTACACATCGGCTCAAATTTGAACAAGTTTAAATGAATAAATATCTTTTTTTTTAAATGGTACACCCTGTATATTTTCATGTTATTTAATAGAGTAATAAAAATCCTAAAAGTTTTGTTTAATATATCCTATACCTATTTATAATAGTTTTTGAGATATTTCGGTTTTTCTTATTTTCCATACTTTTTTACAGAAATAGTCTTCATTATCATAGTAGCCATGGCAAAAACAATGTAAAAGAACATTTTTCTGTGTGTCAGATTTATAACCGCAATCGCTTCTTTTGGTTTTTATGTAGTGTAGTTTGTTTTTTTTTGCATTCATCTTATATTGTAAAATGAATTTTCCAAAGAATGAGTTAATAGATATGATTTATACAATAGGAGAGGCTCAAAAAAATTGCCTTCTTGCTCAAAGAATTTACAAAATGAAGTATCCTGATCGACGCCAGCCTAATACCTATACTTTTCAAAACTTAATGCAAAGATTTGATTCTTCTGGTACTGTTGATTATCCAAAACGTAAAGTGGTCAACAAACCAGTAACTAATGAAGAAAAAGAATTACAAGTATTGTTAAATGTTCAGGAAAATCCTTATATTGGTAGCCGTCAGTTAGCAGCATTATGTGAAACATCACAATCCACCGCTAATCGTACTACCAAGAAATATAGGTATCATCCATATCACATGGAATTACACCAAGAATTGCATGGACAGGATTTTAAAAGTCGTGTAAACTTTTGTCGTACAATAAATGCAGAGATTCAATTAAATCCAAATTTATTATGCATGGTAATGTTTAGTGATGAAGCTACTTTTAGAAGTAACGGTGCCGTAAATAGACGCAACATGCATTATTATGCCACAGAAAACCCATTTTGGATTAGAGAGGTGCAACATCAAAACCACTGGTCATTAAATGTTTGGTGTGGTATTCATCATAATCGAATTATTGGACCCCACTTTTTTAATGAACCACTAAATGGCCATAGTTACCTGAACTTTCTACAAGAAGAACTACCCCAACTGCTTCAAGGTCTCGATAGGGACGAGCTCGACAGTATGTGGTTCCAGCACGATGGTGCGCCTCCGCATTACCATCGTGAAGTTCGTGCCTTTTTGGACCAACGATATCCGCAAAAATGGATTGGACGTGGGGGTTTCATTGAGTGGCCACCAAGGTCTTGCGACATCGCCCCATTAGATTTCTTCCTATGGGGTTATATTAAAAATAAGGTGTATGTTAATCCACCAACAACAGTGGAAGATATGCGAAACATGATTAGGGATACCTGTAGAACAATAACGCCACTAATTTTGTCCAGGGTCCGAGAAAATCTGCAAAAAAGACTAAATTTGTGCATTGCACAAGAGGGTCGTTTATTCGAACACTTATTAAAAAGAAATAATTAATCTCAATATTTAATAGGTAATTTTTTTGTTTCAATTTAGTATAAAAGTAAATATGTATTTGCCTTGTCGTTATTGTTGTGTTAATTTTTTCACATTATGTTTAATTAAACCATTGCCGTTGTAATATAACGAATAATGTATTTCATCATATTTAACCACATTCTGTTTGTTTCTGTAGTTTCTTTTTATTATTTTACATGGCTACTATGATAATGAAGACTATTTCTGTAAAAAAGTATGGAAAATAAGAAAAACTGAAATATCTCAAAAACTATTATAAATAGGTATAGGATATATTGACAAAACGTTTTTATTACTCTATTAAATAACATGAAAATATACAGGGTGTACAGTTTAAAAAAAAAGATATTTATTCATTTAAACTTGTTCAAATTTGAGCCGATGTGTTCAACACCCTGTAGCTTTTATTGCAAATATTAGGTAAAAATTATGTTAACTTGTCCTTGGCCTTGCTAAATTCCAAATTTGAATATATTTGTCACAAAATTGAAAACGTTATTTAGGATTGACTTGATGCTTGAAAATGTGACTTTTTTTCTTTAAACTTAATTATCTCAGAAACTATAAAGTTTTGTTATAGTAAACCCTTAATAAAAAAGATTTAAAATTATAAGCTAAATCGAAAATAAGATTCGTATATAGGGTGTTCTATTTAAAAAAATACAACTTTATGCTGTCCTAGTTTTTTGGCTCACCCTGTAGAGTCCTAAATATTTTTAAAATCTGCGTAAAAATAAACTGTATCAAACAATAAATATAGTTTCTTTGTTAATTTCACCGAAAAGGCACAAACCTACTTCATCCAATCGTTGACTCACCCTGTATATGCTTGATGTTGCCTCGAGAGCCCTTTTACTATCTTCGTTTAAATCTGTTAGAAAAGAAGAAACACTAGACTTTTTATTACCTGCCAATTTTCTTTTAAAATACTCAACAGGATCCGGATATTTTGTTTCAAGGTTTCAAGAAGAGATGGTTTTAAACTGCTTATGCCAAGATTTCATTACAGATTACACAAAGTGGTTAAGGTCTGACTCCTCATCGGTAAAATAAAAAGCCATTTGTAAATAGTCACTGTCATATTTTCGTTTCTTTCCTTTTTTCTCACTCTGTTCACAATTTTTTCTTTGTTTTCAGTCTGGTGAGACGGTAGCTTACTACAAATGTCATCCTGTGTTGATTCCAAATCAAGGACTGAAGCAGAAGAACGAACTTTCACGTGCTTTATCAAAAAAAAAATTAATTATCTCTTTCAGTAAAGTAGATGATTGAAATCTAACGTATACGTAAAAAACATATGCTTTAAAAAATAAATGTGATTTGATGTAACTGTCCTGGTCACTGAAGCAGACGAGTACAGTGTACAAAAAACTTTATTTGTGGAAGTCACACTATAAAAGGTGCGATTTTTTTGCATTTTTCTGAGTAACCAAATGAAAATCAACTTTAAATACTTTATTTTAAAAGGCAGTATAACACCATAATAAACAAAATTGCATCATGTTATTAAGACATCTTTCTTGATAACTGTCCAGTCTCAACAAGGTGTGGGTGACCCTGATATTGTAAATCTATGGTGTCTGTCCTACTAAGGATATAACTAGTATTTTCGGAAAGTAGAAGTAGAACAGAATTCTAATCGGAACTGTTTTGAAATCTTAGGACCTTGACACCCGTGTGGGACGTGGCTCCCGGGTGCATGTCATGCACCCCTTGTACCACTGGGTAGAGACGACCCTGTTTACAGTAATTACTGTGGCACGTGTATATAAAAATATGTGTATAAAATCTTTTGACAAACAAAATATTATTGTTCGTCGTATAAAGACAAAACATATCCTTGATACTATAAAAGTGAGAATGTTATTTTGGTTACAGAATACTTTCAACATGTTGGTATAACAAGATGCAAAAAATAGTATTTTTCAATCAATTCTATAAACTCCTCCCACGCTTATGTGGGAGGAGCTATAATGTGTCGAAATTAAGTTAATTAAGCAGCTAATTATTTTTAATAATTTCGATAAAAATTTCTCCGTTTTAAGCCAAAAATACGAACACAACTAAAGTTATCTATTAGAACATGCATTCAGAATGTGATCTCTCGTTATTACCCATGACGACTAGCAATTATGTGCTCTTTTATCGAATCTTATAAATAAAAAAGAGTCAATAATAATTTCATATTTAAAGCAAGACCCTTCCTCAATAATCGTGTAGTACGGCTCTGATTTATTATAAGAGAATTTATATAAATTGTTAATTACAAGTTTCTTGGCTAGTACGGAAGCGTACGCGAGTGTGGTTCTTGACATATATTTTCAGTTTGTTTTGTTATCGTTCATTGGACACTTTGTTTACTTCCTCTAAGAAGTTCATTTTACTCCAAGTTTAATCTTACAAGAAATCTTTTACCATGGTATTTTCACAGGTACGTTTAAAATTAGTTTCTTTAGATAGATAGTTTTATAAATACCTAAACCACCATTTACTTGAAGAAATCAAATTAAATTTATATTAAGAATCGATTTTCTTGAGAAGAAGTTTGAGTATTAAATGTAGCTTATTTGAGCTAGAGAAACAATATATTTAAATTTTTGAAAAAAAAAACTTTATATATTTATATACTTTAATATTTCTCTTTCGAACCATAAGATCATGAGGAATTTCCAGTTCATCTTTTAAAACATCACTGATGGCACATGATGATTCGTGGGTTAATTCAGTAGCTAACCAATTCCATTAACTCTAAATTTCAGATTTCAAAATAGTTCAGGTTAGCAGAGTGGTTATCTAATGAAATTAAAAGCAATTTTCCATTTTCATTGGCCTGGCAGCGGAATAGCATAAATTTTGTAACATCAGCGCACACATTCTGAAATATTCATCCAGACATTTTTCAGAATAATATAGATCATGAATTCAGTTCGTGCTATGAGACTATTGACAACAGTGCGAGATCAGTAAGTTGATGAGTGACAGTTCTTTTACTTCCATGTCCGCTCACCAAACAATTCAATTTATTCAAATCTATAGTTTTCTATTCTTAATTCAGATTTTATAATGAGATCCAGATGTTTGTGTCCAGTCCAATACTTACCCGATACAAAACCGATTGCTAATTTAGAAGACGTTGCCAAAGTATTTTTTTCTATTACCCTTTCAACTATTGAAATAAATTATAAAAATGATTTTTTGAAAAATTTTTTACAAGTTGCGTTGTAAAGTTTAAGAATTTTTTGAATTTATTTATACTTAAATGTTTATTCTTATTTTCATGGAAACTTATATAAAAAAGCTTAGATCTGTGAAATTTGAATGAATGCATCTAGTGAATATTTCTGATAATCTTTTAATTAAAGATGGACATAATGCATGTTTAGAAGGTGACTCCAAGTCATTTAATGCTAATCGCCTTTGCCAATCTTAGCAGCCTCGTTTCCTGGACTCGACTGACTTCTTCGGGTGATAATATTATCCCCAAAATTTCTCCATTTCAGCATGTTAAGTGCTGACAACACGATCACTAGTTTCATTCTCCTCTTGACACCATCTGCATATTGAATCGTTTGCTCTGTTAATTTTCCGAAGAAAATTTTTACCTTATAAAATTTAAACAGGTTTAGGACTGTTTTTAAAACCTTATCGCCCTGATAAAACACAATGTTACTTTTACCTAGGTACAGGGCATCCTGGGCAATGAAAAAGCGGACCAACTTGGACAACAAGGGTCTGTTAGTAAATTTATTGGACCGGAACCAATATTTGGCTGCTATTCGTGGGTGGATAAACCATCACAACATCATACTCATTGAAACTGCATTGACAGTCGATCGTCCGGCAAATTAAGCTGCACCATTTTGCGTTTAGAAGACTATAGATCAGGTTAAAACATCCACACACAATGGATATCTATAATGAAGAACCAACACGTAGACTATGTAACGAAGAGGACGAGTCTCACCATCATCGGATAAACCAATCATGAAGGTTTATACCCAGAGGTCAAACTAAGCTTCTAAATCTAATTAAGACAACTAACCTACACACATAGAATACATATACCAGACCACAGAAATCACTAGGCTGCAGTGAAAGGGCTTCATAACCCTAGCCAGCTTATATAATAATAAGAAAGGATGCCAAGCATCTGCCGCATTGGGGTACAAGGAGAGACACAATTCAGAGGCCTAGAGCATCCATCAAGAGTTGGCAGAGAAATTCAAGCTGCTACAGGTATAGAACCATACTATAAATACAGCCAGAAACCTATACTGAAGAACGAATTCAAGCTGTACTTGGAGTAGATGAAACATCCAGGCGAGCAACAGTAATAGAAGTAGCCATCACTAACAACAACAATCTAAGAGATATAATGAGAAGATTGCCAAACACAGAGACCTGGAGGTAAATATATGCAGACAGTGGAGAATAAGTAGGGTCCGGGCGATCCCCATAATTCTATCAACAACTCGTATAGTACCGAGGAGTCTTCTGCTTAATATTAAGGTATTGGGCCTTAGGGAACACCTGCATAAGGCTGTACAAAAGGCAGTACTACTTGCGACCGCTTAGGATCCGACAGTATGGATGAAAGCCTGCATAGATCTCCATCTTATTGGTATCTAACTATAAATGGGATGATTGAATGTTCCCTTAGAGGGAGTGCGGGAGCCGTTTGGCTGTCTATGGGAAAGACGTATATTAGTCAATACCCCCTTGCAAACAAATACAATTCATTTAACCATACAACATCTAATACTAAAGGTCTTCTTATTAACTTTCCTAACGATGTTAAGAGTTGTTAAGGTCTATCATCCAATTAATCATTCTTTTCCACTTTAATTTTATCAGGTTTTGTTCAAAGCCCCAGCTCCTTCCTTATGTGGCTTTTTGGTAGACTATAGAAAGGTTCCGGGCCAAGAAAAGGAGTTTTTGCCTCTTCTCTTCCTTGTTTCCATTGATTATCTTGTGCTCCGGCCCCCTCATCTATGTTACCCTGTTGATCCTTGCCAATTGCTTTAGGACTGGTCTGCGGTTCCAAGTCAACTTATACTCGTAGATGTGTGACCTGAGAGCTTTTAGCTTGGTTACCTGATAATATGTATATTTTGGCCTTCTTAGTGTTTGTATTGAGACAGTTGTCAGCCCAGATTTGGATTGTACGCATTTCTGCTCGGAAGATGGTGGGGGTGTCTCCTAGGGTCCAAAATTGGACCTGATACTACCACTCTGACCACTTCTTTCATCTTTGATCCATCAGTAAACCATACCATCTTTCTAGTTGAGGTAACCTCTTTTCGTTCGCTTGGTAGCAGTCAGTTAATACCTCACAGTTCATATCAAAATCGTACCTAACAGACTTGATATCTGTTTCGATATAAATTCTGTTGGAATTGTATGCCGAATCTTCATATGTCCAATAAAATTTCCAAGTATGAGGCTTTCAATTTGAAATAGCTTGAGGACGTTTGTCGCTGTCGCCCTCATAACAGCTATATGCAACCGAGGGAGGTTCAGCATTGCCTCCATTGCTGCGGTGGGACAAGATGGCTTAGCCCGTGTGTCTCCTTCGCTTACTAACCTCTTAATTTTTTGCAGCTTTTTTGACCTGCTACTTGTTCTATCTTGGGCCACCATAGTAAGGAGGCATATGTGATCATGAGTTTGATGATCGTTTCATGGGACCATAAGATCATTTTCAGCCTCAAATCTCAGGTTTTTTCAAAGATTCTACGGTATATCCAGCTTGCTGCTATTAATATTTGTCAGATTTGTTTAATATGGTTGTTCCACGTCAGTTTCTGGTCTATTATGATGATTCTGCTTTTTAGCGTTAATTGAATCCATCTTGCTAAATGAGGTTCCGTGTTCCTTGCCTCTAGGGCTCCGGCTATAGGATCATGTGGGACGTTGTTAAAAGCTTCCTCTATATTAATGAAAGCACTCAAAGAGACAACATTTTATTTAAATAAAAATAATCAGTCAATAATTTTGGTCCACCAAACCCACATATTAGGACAAGCTATGTGCTACAAAAGATATAATTT
Source organism: Diaprepes abbreviatus (assembly GCA_034092305.1). Classification (NCBI taxonomy): domain Eukaryota; kingdom Metazoa; phylum Arthropoda; class Insecta; order Coleoptera; family Curculionidae; genus Diaprepes; species Diaprepes abbreviatus. The sequence goes on from JASJET010000129.1 coordinate 11,956,494, forward strand.
GTTTTTATATCTGACCTTGCCAAGTCATCAAGCTTTTAATAGCAAATAATTATAAATTAGCGCTTGGCTATCTGGGACTTTAAAATAGCAAGTTGTGTGGGCATTACAGTAAGAATTGACTAAATTCTTTTTTAAGAAATTAGTAATGTTACCCCGTAATGCAAAGTAACACCAGTTTATCGAATACAAAGATTTATTATCGTTGTTATTTGTTACTATTTAATAATATTACATATTTGAATTACGGATTCTTAAAAATAGGTTAACAAATGATAAATACACGCGACAGCAATTCCTCTGTGTTTACTTTTAGCTTGACATTTCTAATATTTACTTGACGTGCCCTGATGTTATCTTGTTGGAAAATATATATTGATTACAGAATAAAACCTATGGTCACAATAGTCCACAATTGGAACTGAATTTTCTACATATGGGGATGTACTAAACATTTTGCCATCTTTCTTAATGTCGATCTTTGGGCTAAACGGTTATGATACACAAATAGACAGATATGACGAAATCATGAGGATTTCTCGTGGCTGCGGAACTCTAAAAATAGATAAATTTGGTTGATAATATGGATTAATCCATAAATATTAGTTTCCAGCAGTTACAACATAAAAACAACCTTCAAATAAGGAAATCCACTCAGAGATCATTAAACAAAACCAAAAGAATTTAGAAAGGAACATAAAACTTACACACAAAACGGGGAAACAACACAATAGATGGTCTGAAGCTACGGCAATATATATGGAACCCAATATGAAAAAGAGAAAATATATACAAGCATATTACATTAAAAATAATGGAATCTTGAGTAATCTCAGTGCTGAGAGACATAATCTTAGGCAACCACATCTTTGTAATATCAAATCACTGAGGTGTGTAGAAGGAAGCGAAAATTCGCACTTCAGTAGACATAATCTTTATATAAATAGCTTTAAGACAAAACATTCAATTTAGACTTGATAATAATTAGAGATACAATCTAATCGAAACGTCGTACAGACAAACAAAAATAAAAACAATGCACGTCCGGCAACTACATTTCAATAAATACTAGTGTCTGCTAGGACTTGCATACAACGTAATTTTGAAGTTTGCTAGGTTTAGAAGTTTCGTCATAATCGCAAAGGTTGTGGACTCTGAACACCAATCACTTTTTACTACGGTATCGCTTACACGCGTCTCGACGAAATTAAGGAATTGTTAAATTATGTATGACTTCTCTTATCTAATTTGACATTTGCAGTGAACCAAACATATCTAAATATTTGACTAATGTTGAAGAAAAAAAGAAATTTTGGAAACACAGGAATCTCAATTATTTCGTTGGTGTAATCAGTGACTGTACGCTCGGAACGTGATCAACACAGAACGGTATTATTGAAATTTATTTCAACATAATAATGTTTATATAATTCTAAAACAGTAATCTCAGTGTTTTTACAAGATATATTAAAAATACTCTTTTAATAGTACCATATTTTAGTGATCGATTTTGTTTTACAGTGACGTAGGGTTTTTACTTTAATTAGCCTCCAGTATCATTTATCAGCTGATGATCGACTGACAGAAAATATATTCTATTATTACCTGAACACCTAGTTAATATAGTCAAGTTAAGGGTATTGGGTGCAAAATTAGCTCTAATACATACCTAATAAATCAAGGAACACTTCCACAACAGAAATGAGTTAACTAAAACTACTGCAGACAGGATAATTATTTAATTGATTTTGGGTCACCCGATGGCTAAATTTATAGTACCAATTTGTTTCTATGTGCTTTCCAGTGTTAATTTAAATATTTGAGCTTGTTTGTGCTAAATATTTCCTAAAATAAAAAAAACGAGAGGTTATTTTATTAAATTTACAATATCAAAACTTGGAATTGATATGCAGGAGTAAACAATTTTTTTGTCATAATACGCATAGATTCATGATAATGGGGATTCCAGGAACTGGCAACACTGACGTTGCTAGGTGTTGTCTGACATATTCATTATAAAGTTTGACATTTTAGAAGATAGACGTACTTAGATCGTTTTGACATACCGACGTTATTTGTGTTGTGTACAGTAACTTCAAAATTTAATTTCGCTCAAAAATTGAATTAACTTGTGGATGTTTCCACGTGACTATTTTTCACAACGTTTGATGTGGTTTATTTTAACAAGAATGCATCTATTAATTTGAATGAATGAATCAAACAAAGGTGGCGATATTTGATCATCGATGCCTAGGTTTGTTCGTTACATTTCATCATAACTGCAAATCATTCAAGGCTGATCGCTTTTGAGAATCCAAGCAGCCTCGTTACTAGAACTTGCCTAACCGCTTCCGGTAGCAAAATTGTATCCCCGAAATATCTCTGTCTCAGTCCGTTGAGTGTTGGGCATTCTTTCAGAACATGGTCGATAGTTTCATCTTCCTCTCGCCACCATCTGCACGTCGGGTCGTTTGTGACACCGATCTTGTAAAGAACGTCCCTCAGGTCACAATGTCCTGTCAAATGTCCCACTACAATTTGCAGCTCTTTCCTTCCTAAGGAGAGAAGCTCTCAAATAAGCCTTGCGCTAGGTCCACTTATATGTTCCTTGGCACACCTCATTCCAGGAGTTCCCCTCCACGATTAAATAAATTTACTTTCCAGTAACAGACAGGTAGAATTGGTTGGGGTTCATATGGTTCAATTGCTTACCCCATCTTTGCCAGATGGTTCCCCTCCTCATTCCCGTATATATCCGAGTGACCCGGAACCCACACGAATGTGATCATGCAGCCGTTCCTTGCTAGACTGTTCAGGACATCCTGGCACTTAAACTCCAGTCGCGAAGTTACGATATTGGACTTCAGTGCCATTATCGCAACCTTACTGTCTGAGCATATAATATTTATTACCCTATTCCTACTTATGTTCCTTCACAGAGATGACCGCACTGCAAAATAGCATAAATTTTGGTTGTAAAGATCGTCGCACGATATGGGTGCTCTTGCCGAACACTCTGGCTTCAGCTCTTTCATCTTTTCGGAAGATTTTGCTTCTCCTCTCAATCCTCTCTACTTGGAAAAAGTATCTCAAGAGAGTAATTGGGTTTCAAGAACGGCGTCATATAATCTGTTTGCATGGGGAGTGATGGAAATCTTTCCACCACTCTCTCCCAGACATCTGAGTAGCCGCCCGTTCCAGTTCGGAGATGCTCTAGCCAATTGAGACGATAAGTAACCTTCAGGGCGTAATTCTCTGGGTATAAGTGAAGAGAAAGTTGGTTCACCAGGACCTCCAGAGCCCTGGTGGGGGCAGTCCTCATCGCACTCATTATTTCCCCATAAACCACTCTTTGAACTTTGTCGAAGACGATGTTTACGCTTTGTTGTACTAGGCCACCATACAAGAGCGGCGTATGTGATCATGGGGCGGATCCCCATAGTGTATATCCAAAATAACACTCTTAGTGTCGGCCCCCATGAACATCTAAAGGCTCGTTTAAAAGCCTTCATGGTTAGAGCCTCAATGTGATCATTCTAGCTCAGTCGTGAGTCCAGAATTATTCCCGAATATTTGTTGATGAACTTAATTCTTTATATAAATGAATGAAGCACCGACAAAAACAAGTGTACATAGATGGTTTAGAGAATTTAATCGTCGCCGTAGTTCGCTCACGGGCTAGTAGCGTGAAGGTTATAGTACAAGAAAACATCAATGCTGTGCATCAAGCATGTGCATGCTATATAGTCATGTGACGTACCGTGCGATTTAGGCATTCCTGGGTATTAGCAACATAGCGTACATAATCTGTTGTTTTTTTTTGGCTTTGAAGAAGCTATGTTCGTGTTAGATCCCGCATAATTGAGCAATGGCTCAAAAGAAAGGCCCCTGTCGATTGGTGCGAGGAAATGCTCAAAAAATACGATCGCGGTGCTGAAAAAAACATTTATAAGGTGATGAGTCTTTTTGAAAAACAGTAAACAGTATTTGTTTTTGCTTCTCACTCCCGAGAACACTAAAAAATATCTTCAATGTCAATTGTGAGCTTTAGCGAACTACAAAAGATCGTTCTTCGTTATGAAAAATATAAATTGAAGAAAAAAGTAGACCTATTGGTATTCGATCTTTCTCTTCGGGAAATCGTATAAATTTTCCATAAATATCACAGCAGAGAGTTTTTAAAAATATCTAAATGAAGTTATCTAAATGTTATTTTAACATTTGGGATATACGTCCTAATGATCAAGGCTAATTGGTTAACCTTAAAACATAACAGGTTGTTATTTAAGCAAATAAAAATTGAAATTGGTCATTGAAACAATTTTCGACAGAGATTCGAAGCGGACGATTAAGAAACGTGCGAGTGTTGCTTTGAGGAGTTCCCGTTATTCGGTGACCATGCTAACTAAAATATCTGCAAGTTATTTCTACTCTCTTTAATCTAAATCACTGACCTTTGCTTCTCGGATAAAACCACTAAATCGATAAATATAGTGACATTCTTGGAATTTCATATTCATGGATCCGTGTGGCTGAGATAATTTAGTAAAAAAGCATTTCTCCTCAATTCTGTCGCATGTTGATTTTGTTAATTATACAAATATGTTTATTAAGCTGTAACGCTGTCAATAAATTATGTTACAAAATTTAAGTGTTTACCACAGTCAATCTAATTATTTTAATTAATAATAAACTGATATTGTAGGCGTATTGTTAATAAAACTAAAGTTCATGTTTTCTTTAGAAAATAGCGATAAGAAGACAAACAGTGATCGAGTTCATTTTAATTATTGATTTATGGTTTATTTTAAGACTTCTTAATTAATGTTAAGGTGTCAAATATATATATATATATATATATATATATATATATATATATATATATATATATATATATATTTACCTATATAGCACATTCCAAGAAATGCATTGTGGTCTGCCCTTCTTCACAGTCGCACCAGATCGATTCACAGGGAAAGCTCCATTTCATCTAATTGGCTCTAGATCTTGTCACTCCCTCACGGAGTCTATTGAGTGATTTACATATTGACAATTTTTCTGTGTTCTGGTGGGAGATCTTCGGATGGCATCATCCATTCATTGTTGTTGTTCTGACGTCTCCCTAGGTCTAGCCTGGGCTGGCTAGTAAGTACGAAGCTTTTCCTAAATTTGAGGCACTGATGAGTGGGTTGGTATCCATACAGAGGGTGTGAATGAGTAAGAACAAGTTATAAAGTAATGATGAAATTTTCAGGCTGTTTTTTTAGCTTGCTGTCTCAGAAGGAATTTTCAAACGGTTAAATGAATGAAAGCGATGAAACTGACAGTTATAGTAATTTCCTGTTTAGAAATCGTATCTAATCTTATAGAATAACCATAATATTACCTAGGGCTCAACAACATGAAAAGCTCAGTTCCTGGAACTCCAAAAAAATAATATTTAATTAAAAATAAGCTATATACGATAAGTTACTGGTCATTATTCATTATTGTGGACTTATTTTAACAATGGAATTCACTATTAACATAGTGTTTCTATTCTGCCTGAAGTCCGCAAAAGTGATTGCTCTCGACAAGTGAGGAAAGCTGGATGAACCATCTAATAAAGACTCATTTCCCTTTTATCAAAGCTTACAAAAATTATTGAAAAGTGCGTGTAAGACCTTTTATAAGGCGTAATAGCATCTTAAACAGAAGTTAGTTTAGGTGCAAGCAAAACCAGGGTACTGATGGTGCAATTTTTATATTGTTTGGGACTCCGTGTTCACATATTAATAATAGGGAGTATTTGCGGCGGTTTTTTCTGACTTATATAAAGCATTTGTTTATGTTAGTCACGAAATTCTACTGCGGAAACTTTATCATTATGGTTTTAGGGGAACAGCTCCTCTTTGGTTCAAAACATATTTGATAGGGCGCTATCAAAAAGTTTTTATTTCTTTTTTTCATAAATGACCTGGCTATTTTGGATACTGAGGGACTCATGCAGACCTTTATTTGTAAGGTAGAAAGTACCTACCCCTTTTGGTTAAACATAAACATAATTTTATTTCCTGAAATTCATATTATAGAACAAGACAATCCCATGATTTACATTTGCCCATTTGTACTCTGATGTTAACTAAGAAATAAAAGTATATAAGGCAGCTGCCTTACAGTCCTGAGAGGAACTCAGCATATACACGGTATTTTCGAAAACCTATACATATATATATATATATATATATATATATATATATATATATATATATATATATATATATATATATATATATATATATTTATATTTTAACTGTGCAACCTCTAACACAGAAAGGATATGATGGAGAGAAGTTTACATTTACTGTTTCACATTTTACTTCATTTACATACGTAGTTGAATATAGTTGTACGTTTGCTGAATGTGATTTCAGCACTACAACAGCATAATGTGGATATAACCACTGCTAATGCATTTCACACGGAGGTATCCGTGAAAGCCGTATAAACATATACACGCCACCCGGCGAGAGGTCGGCGAAGCCGCGTTCAGTGTTGCATACTTCCTTCCTATCTGTCCTTTGCACAGCCAGGTGCATGTCGGTACCCTGATGAGTCTAGTGAGAGACGAAACATGTATCTCTGCCGTATCACTGTGGCGGGGAGGGTAAGCTTTGACTTTCTTCTCGGTATGGTGGTACAGGTAGGCCACCATCTCGATGGTGGTGAAATAGGATAAATTGTATTTTATAACAATTTATTCTAACTGTGCAACCTCTAACACAGAAAGGATATGATGGAGAGGTTTGCATTTACTGTATCACATTTTACTTCATTTACATACGGAGTTGCATATAGTTGTACGTTTGCTGAATGTGATTGCAGCACTACAACAGCATAATGTGGATATAACCACTGCTAATGCATCTCACACGGAGGTATTCGTGAAAGCCGTATAAACATATATATATATATATATATATATATATATATATATATAATTCTGGCAATAGAACCCAAATTTTGTACAGCACAATGGAAATGTTTTATCCCTTTTCAAATTCTAACAATTCTCTGTACCTCTATAAATTTTGTATAACTGCAGCATCTGTTAAGCGCGCTAATATATAAATACCCATTCATATCCCCCTCCGAAAAAGAGTATAAAGGATATGTGTTTTCTAATACTACAGAGATTTGTCTACTAATTTGCTCATAATACGGGATAAATGATATTTCCTGTAGAGAAAAATCTAACGATTTACGATATGTGAATAAATGCATAGTTTTTCGAAAACTATTTGTTGTATATATGCTTTACAAATAAGAATATTGTGGTGTCCTTTTTACGATAGAGCTTATTTTGACTTTGAGTTTGTTTTTAATTGTTGTTGTTTTTTAAGAAAATGGGTAATTTTTGCACAATTGTTAAGGCTAATTGTAAAAACTGACCGAGTGGTTGGATTTTCTCAAGACTAGCTGATAAATATTATTTGTAGCAGACTTTTCCGGTACAGTTTTCGGCAAGAAATTTCACATCTCATTTCGCTATGTGGCCACAAATTTGTCTCTTTTATGAAATATTGCAAATACCAAAAATAAATTTTATTTTTTTGGGCCAAGTCAATATTTTCTTTCTTTCTTGTAATAATTGATCTAAATAATTCAACATGTAGATATCGATAAATTAGTTGGTAATTAAAACATATTTTCTATGGCATAATTAGATTGCTTATTATATTGGATGTCATCCCGTTATTTAATTATCTTACAAAAACTTTCTTGAGCACATCAAATTATCTTATATTTGTGTAAAAAAAAATAGGATCTATTTGAGAAGTCTACGATGCAGCTTTAATGTAAAAGAGTTTCATCATTTTAAGTTTCATTTCTCTAAAACATTTGCAGACTTTATACTTTGCAACATTTCCATAGGAAAAAAAATTGTATAAACATCTAGTCCAAAGTGCAAGCTCATGTTTTTTTATTCCATTATTAACTTTTAAGATACAAGACATACTTTTCTGATTTCAAAATGAAAAACTTTTAAGAAAAACATATTCTTTAAATGATTATTGTATGAAAAATAAAAATATTTCTTGTTGTTTCAGAAACAAGCTTCGGCCATCCTCATGGTGGTACTAATGGTAACGATAACTATAATCAGCATAAACGCAGCACCTAAGCCAGGAACAGAGTGGGATCGACACAATAACCCCTGTGTTTATGACGTAAGTTTCTTTTTACATATCCAGAAATAAGGAATGACTAAAAACTTTTTGGATCGTTCGATTAGGTTGTATCTTTAATCGTTATCAAGTATAAACTGAATATTTTGTCTTAAGGCTATCAGCTTATATAGGGACTCTGTCCATTGAAGCGAAAAGTTTCGCTTCACTGTACACATCGCCATCATTTGATGTTGCTGCTTCAATATATATATTTTTTAAATCGGGTTACATATATATATATATATATATATATATATATATATATATATATATATATATATATATATATATATATATATATATATATATATTGGTGACAATTCGAGAGAGCGAAGAGCATATCGTGCTAAGCGTAGAACTATACCTTTTCTTGAGAGTAAGCACTACGCATGCAACACTCCAAAAGGTCCATCACCCTGTCCAGTGACGAATTGCCAGCAGTTATAATATAAAAATAGCCTTTAAATCGAGAAATACACTCAGAGCTCCTTTAACAAAAACAAAACCAAAAACTACTGATAAGAACGAATGTGTTTACAAAGTTCCATGTGAATATGGTGAAATGTATGTGAAGAAGTAAAAGTTGGAATTACGGAACATAAAATTCATACACAAAAAAGGGGAAACGTCGAGATCAGGTATTGCAAAACACGCCTGGGATAAACAACACCATATAAAATGATCTGAAGCTGCGGCAATATATATGGAACCCAACATGAAAAAAAGAAAGTTTATAGAAGCAGCCTACATTAAAAATAATAATGAAATATTCAGTAAACCCAGTGTTGAGATACCTATTCTTCGACAACCACTACTTTGTAACATCAAATCATTGAGATATGTACAGTGAAGCGAAACTTTGCGCTTCAACGGACACAGTCACTATATAAGCTCGTAGCCTTAAGACAAAACATTTAGTTTATACTTGATAATGATTAGAGATACAACCTAATCGAGACGTCGTAAAAATAAACAAAAATAAAAGCAATGCAAGTCCGACAACCACATTTTAGTCAATCTTCAACATTGTCTTCCTTTTCTTCAAGTGCCATATCAGGTCCCCCTGACGTTGGCAATTACATTGGCAAGTTTTTCACGGTCCTGCGTTAGCTGGAACAGTTCCCCCGCGCTACGTATACCTGTCCTTTCACGAATATTCCTCAACCAGGAAGCCTGTCTCTTTCCTACCCCTCTACGTCCCTCTACTTTACCCATCATGATTAGCTGAAGAATTCTATATCGCTCCCCTCTGAATATATGTCCAAGATATGAGATTTTTCTACACTTCACAGTGTTTAATAGTAGACGAGTTGTGTCGGCCCTATTGAGTACCATTTCGTTGATCTGCCTAGCTGTCCAAGGTATTCTCAGCATTCGCCGGTGTAATCACATTTTGAGAGCCTCCAACCGATTAATCGTGGCAGCCTTTATTGTCCAAATCTCTGCCCCATATAGTAACACTGGCCAGGCGTATGATCTTATCATTCTCTCTCGTAGTTTTAGGTTGAGGTTATCATTGCAGAAAAGTGGTTTCATTTTTTGAAAAGTTGCTCTAGCAGTATCTATTCTACACCTTATCTCTTTATCTGGGTTTAGATTTTCGGTGATATAACATCCAAGATATTTAAAATGAGTCACCCTGTCTATACTTTTTCCTTCTATTTGTATTGAAGCGTTAAGATGAGGTCGTCTACTAAAGACCATAAATTTTGTCTTTTTGATATTTATGTTGAGCCCCATTTCTTGACCCACAATTTAATAGATGTTGCAGGTCTTGTAGTTTGTCGCTTAGGATAACAGTGTCGTCAGCATATCGTATTGTATTTATATATTCTCCATTGATTTGTACTCCCATTCGTTGTCCTTGAGTAGCCCGTTTAAAGATTTTATCTGAATATATATTAAAAAGCAGTGGAGATAGTATGCAGCCCTGTCTGACGCCTCGCAGAATTTTACTTTCTTCTGTGAGTTTTCCATTTAGCCTTACTGTTGCTTTCTGCCGCCAATATAGATTTTTAATAATTCTTACGTCTCTGCTGTCTACCCCTACGTTACTTAAAGTGTCTATGAGTTTTCTGTGCTGTACTCTGTCGAAGGCCTTCTCGTAATCGACAAAACATACGAATACATCCTTGTGTTGGTCCCGGCATTTTTGCAGAAGTATATTTAGAGCCAATAAAGCCTCTCTACTACCTAGGGCGTTTCTAAATCCGAATTGGGTTTCATCTAAATCTGCTTCGCATTTAGATCTTATCCTGCTGTGGATGATTCTGAAAAAGATCTTCAAAGTGTGGCTCATTAGACTTATTAGTCTGTACTCACTGCATCGCTTTGGTCGCTGTTTTTTGGGATTGGGACGAATACAGACTTCAGCCAATCTTCCGGTATATCTCCAACATTGTCTACAACCCTCAAATACTATTTTTGTTGAAGATTTAATACTAAAACCCTAATATATATAAAATCGTCAGACTATTTCAAATTAAAAAAATAAACTAAAAATAAATATAATTGATTACAGGATTTAAAAGTTGAAGTTTGCCAGCGCTGTGCGAAACAAACAAAATCACCCATTGTATACCCGATGTGCTGCAACAGTGAAGACAATGTCTACGAATGGTGTGATAAATTTATTCATTTTGGGAGGCAACCCTGAAAACTCAACAAAAAATAAATTATGTCATAGTCAAAAAGGTTAATAATTTAATTACAGACTTTTGTTCCTTTTTTAACAAGGATTCAAAAAGTTGTTCAATTAGAAAAAAGAAAAGTTTGAAATTATTTTCATGATTTTTTTTGGCTTGTTATTAATACTACGAAATGGACAATTGATACCGTTTCCGAAATAATTACAAAAAACTTTATCTGCGATTCTATGTAAAAGCGGAATTAAATGTTTTACATTATATTATGTTGTAATAAGAGTGTAAATGTCAAAAATTGTGATGTAGTATTTAGTAATGTGATGTGTTTGTTTTATACTATCAAGTTAGTTTTAGTAACTTATTAACTGTATACTAAATTAGTATATTTATATGTATATTCCCAAAGAAATTTTATTGAAGTGGATAATAATGTGTTACAAATCTTAAATTTGCTCAACCCAATCAAACTAGTGTCAATTTTTAGTTTAAAAATATAAAAGAAAATAATTTTTTAGAGTAATTAAAATAAGGAGATGTTTATATATTGTTTATATACTGCTAAAAATGATTAAATTAAAAATAATTATTTTCCATGAATAATTTTGTTAAATTAATTATTCACTGATTATGCATATTTGTATTTAAAAAAAGCAGATTGTGTGTTTAGTGGCATATTGATAATATTTAATATATTTAATGCATCTTTTTATTTTAACAATTTTAGACAGTGAAAACCCATTTCTATAAAAATCTGTTTGGAAATTTAAATATATTTGTAGATAAACCTCTAGTAAGAATGTACTTCTAAGTATAAGCTCGTGCAATTTAAAACTAAAATAATATGAATTTGAAAATAAGTTTTGCTGAATTTTGGTGGTTTGTGCATAGAGATACATTCTCGCTGCATATATAATTTTGTACTATAATGATTATTGTGATAAAATGGGTTTCGAATGTTCATTTATGGCTGTGAATATGATTTTATAATTTTGAATGAATGCCCTTACAATGCAATACTGTTAGATTGTTGTAGTTTTATTTTTAAGTTAACATCTTATTTATTTTTTTAACTTTTTTATAAATAAAACTACTTTTAAAACATATTTAATTTCCTTATTTGTCTCTAGTACTTATACACCCCAGCTGCTGTTGCTTTTTAGTATTAAAATAAATAAAAAAAAACGCGTTCACGATTTAAAAATTTCATCAATAAAATGAAAGAACCAGAAGTTATTTTAGATATCTTAGATATACCAAAAAGGTGCAAATTTATTTTTGTCAAGATTCTTGGGAAAATATGCCTAATATTGTCGGAATAGCAACAAGTTGCCTTTTAAGTTAAACACAGCCAAAAAGTCAATATTACAAAAAAAAAATAAACCACTTGAAATTTATTTATAATAGTAAGTAACAACACATGAACCACATAACTCCAGCTCAATTAAAATCAAAACCGTTTAATCAAAAATGTAAATGAATTTAAAATCCTTGTTTTTCATTGAATATATATATATATATATATATATATATATATATATATATATATATATATATATATATATATATGTAATCGAAGGTTTTCGGGCATCCCGTGTATGTGCTGAGTCCCTCTCAGGACTGTAAGGCAGCTGACGTTTCGGTGAAATCTCATAAGCTGCCTTACAGTCCTGAGAGGGACTCAGCACATACACGGGATGCCCGAAAACCTTCGATTACACATCACACCCGTGAGAATATCCGACATAACATATATATATATATATATATATATATATATATATATATATATATATATATATATATATATATATATGTTTATAAGGCTTTCACAGATTCCTCCGTGTGAGATGCATTAGCAGTGGTTATATCCACATTGTTGCTGTTGTAGTGCTGAAATCACATTCAGCAAACGTACAACTATATGCAACTCCGTATGTAAGTGAAGTAAAAGGCGAAATAGATAGACTTCACTGCCAATATTGCCGCCTTCTGTCTGAGCGTGTTTAATGTTATTCCTGTTTTGTTCTTCTCAGAGAGATAGAAGCATAAATGTCTGCTTGAGAGATTTGTCTGTTAACTACTAGGACTTGCTTGGCAAAAGTATCCCAAGAAAGTGGTTGGTATCGGGAGTGATGGACATCTCTCCACCACGCTGAGATGCCTAGGCAACTGAGACGATAAACATACTTCACGACCTCGTTCTCTATAAATAAATGGAGAGAAGGTAGGTTCATTAGGACTTCCATTGCGTTAGTGAGTCCTAGAGGGAAGTCTTCATGGCACTCATTATTCCTATACAAGTCATTCTTTGAACTTTGTCAAGTTAAAAACAATATTTGCGAGTTGTACTAGGTTATCTTACAATAGCGGCGTATATAAACATAGGACTGATCACCATAGTATATATATAATATTGCACTTTCGGTGTTAGTCCGCATGTGCACCTAAAGACTCGTTTAGAAGTCCAGTAAGTACACATAGTGTTCTTTAAGTCCTGAATTACTCCCAGGTATTTCACTGTTTCTATGTATTGAAGGGAGTATCCTTGTATTGTATCCCAACAGCGTAATTGTGGATAATCTCGCCATTTTCCTCTCTTTCGTAAAGAGTACTTACCACATCAGCCTTTTCCGGGTTTCTTCCGAGCCGATCCCGAGAGCCCGTATCCATTGGTTCAGGACATCGCGACCAGAGCATAGGATGATCATGTCGTCAGTAGAGCCTCGTTTATTTCATTTAGGAGGCTCTATGCTACAAGGCTCCACAGCAAGGGATATAAGACTCCTCTCGCTTAACATTGCTCCAATCCATCCAACTTCTGTCAGTTAAGAGCCTTGTCACTGTAGAGCATTGCATATCGAATCGTGAGATGTAGCGTTAAACACCCCCTAGATGTCGATGACAGTACCTAGGGCATTCTTAAAGATTTATGTGTCAAATTAGGAACAACATACTAATTGTGATTGGAATTAGTTTTTTTTTGTTCCTGTTCAAATAGAAATGAAAAAGGAGCAGTTAAGCTATATAGATACATGTTATTAATAGCTTTAAAAGGAATTATTATTGCCGAAGTGTGGTGTAGTCTGGTTGATTTTAAATACTCAAACAAAACAAAAACTTTTTAGAATAAATCTGGTTAATGATGCATAATAAAGAGGTTTTCTACGGGTTTTGGGAACTGTGTTTCAAAAATTTAATTCCCTATAGCTATTTGCATTTTATGCAAAGTCGAAAATTTGAATTTCTTTTGTATATATTATTTAAAGATATGCCGTATAATATACATACAACTTTGTGCTCTCAACTATGGATTTTTCAGTTACTTTATAAAATTTGAATAAAAATAATATTAGCAGTTATAGAATATTCAACAAATACAAGCATAATACTTATATTATCTTAATTATCACATATACTTTACAAGAAACAACAATATTGTACCAAATTTTCACCGACTTTCAAGAACCAGAGAGGACATCGACTATTACCGTGTAAAATTCTTTAATATCTTACTTACTAATATAAGGAAGCTAAAAGAAGCACGATTTTTAGAGGAAATGAAGTAAAATCTCATTTTAAGATCGTTTTATTCTTTTGAAATTTACCTCAACAATTATTTTAATGACTTATGACTTATCTTAATGTGTCTTATACTTTGTTTTCATTATAATATTTTGTTATGATAAAATTTATTTTTAATTTTAGACTTAAATTATTATATTTTGTGACTAAGCAGTAATGTATTTGTATTATTGGATAGTCATTATTCTCATTTATATTAGATAATAGGTGTTTATATATTTCTTTGTTAAATATCATATTTATTATTGCCAATCTGACTTGTAAAAATACTTTTGTGTAAATATTACCAATAAATTATCTACCCATCTATCTATAAAACACTTTGTTGTATACTAAAACGAATGAAAAACTCTGCCACGAATTAAATTGGTTCTAATCTTTATTTAAAAAAAAAATTTCAAACGCATGTTTGAGATGCTTGATAAATAAATTAATAAGAGGGGTGATACTAGATTTTTGATGTCTAGGCCCTATTTACACCCTACCATCACTGCAAGTCATTTGAGGCTGAGGACATAGTTATCAGTTTCATCTTCCTTCAGACATAGTCTGCACATTGGGTCATTTATAGTGCCAATCTTATCAATGTGGTCTCGCAGGTGACAATGTCCTGTTGATAGTCCCACCACAATTAGCAATTCTTTTCTCTCCAGGGAAGCTTTTTGGACAGTCGCAAGTTAAGTCCAGTTATACGTTCTTTGCACACCTCCTACCAGGAATCTCTCTCCGAGATTCAATAAATTTACTTTCTAGTTTTAGCTTCCTCTTACCAACGGTAATTGGAACAGCTAGAGTTGGTTTGGGTCCGAATAGTTTAATCGCGGACCCCATCCTCGTATATACTTGTGTAGCCATTCCTTGTTAGACTATTAAGTACATCCTTACATTTAGATACCAGTCTTGAAGCTACGATACTGGATTTCAGTACCAATATTGCAGCCCTACTGTATGAGTATATGTTCATTGTTTTATTTCTGTTTATATTCCTTTCACAGAGATAGTAACACTGCATAATAGCATTTCTGCCTGGCAAATTGTTACATGTTGTCCGAAAGAGTAAAAGTTTCGGATTCCTCTGCTCCTACAGAACACTCCACCTTCAGTTCTTTCATCTTGTCGAAATCCATGTGTCGACCACCAGGATCGATTTCTCGGAAGATTTTGCTTCTCCTTCCACTCCTCTCAGCTTGGTAAAAGTAGCGCAGGAGAGTACTTTTTTTTTTAAAACGGACACCATCTAGTCTATTTGCACGGGTAATGATGGATATCTCTCCACTACACTTCCCCTGCTACACAGGTAGCAACCAGTTCCAGTTCTAAACTGCCCTAGGCAACAGGTAAACAGTCTTCAAGGCCTCTTTCTCTATAAATAAATAGAGGAGAGGTATGTTTATTAAGACCTCGTTCGAGATGCTTTTCAAACTAACAGAGGTATTGGTGTAATCAGTACCTAGCTACTCTAAGAAACTGGATACTATAAAGTATTTTATTTCTAAAGTTACTCACAGCTCTAAGGTACCTAAATAGAAAATAAGAATATTACACTACAATTGAAAATTTTTACTGTCTTTTTAAAAATGCAGAAATATTATTATTTGGGTTTGGATTTTCAGTTTGAGTATTTTTTCTTTGTTTTGTAAATCAAAACAATATCAGCTAGAGGTGTGACTATGAAATAACGAGACTATTATTGCAAAAGAGAAACAACAATAATATTCTACCAAACTTTTAAATTTATATATATTTTGTTCAAAATAGTGCTGGAAGTCTTCTTGTGTGAGCTCTTTCATGAGGAGTGCGAGGTTAGGTTAATAAGGAGGATGGTTTACACTGGAATATTGTACCTGGCTAGAAACGTCTTGACGGACGATGCAAAAAGCTGGTGCGTTGTCTTGACGGAAAACCCATGACATGTTCTTCCACAATTCGCGTCGTTTTTTATTCTCTCACCCATCATTATCGCTTTGAATCCTAATTTGCTCATTCGAGCTTTTCTAGTTCTCAATGAAGTTGGTTTCTCCCAATGTATAGATTGGCGCTTCGTTTCAAGATCCCAAGTGAAAAATTAAGATATATCACCCTTTCCAACAGGTCTGAGTCATCTTCAATGCCATTCAAAGTATCAGTAAAAATATTTCTGCATGGTTTTTTCTGTTCGATTGTGAGAATTTTCAACACCATTTTTGCACACAATTTTTGTATGTTGAAACGTTTAAACCAATCAAAAACTGGCGCACGTGACAAACATTAATTGTCATAAACTTCTTTTAAAATTTTCAGTAGCGGTTATTCCAAATTTCATATGAAATTTCACAATTCGTTGCTCTATTATTGCACTTATTATTTTCTTGGCAAAACAAAAAAAACTCTTATACAATTGAAAGCCACGGCCAGATGGATTTGTTTACAGACACGGGAGGCACCGCATTCAAAAGAGAAGGCTTCGCGCTACAGAGCTGTCGGTCATTTGCCCTTGTTGCATACGTACTTTTCCGTAGAAACATCAGTCTCGTTATTTTAGAGCCACACCTCGTATAATAAAATAAAACCCGGGTTTTCGGTTAAAGAGAGCTCTACTGTCTATCTTTCTTTAGTAAATTTTAAAAAGCTACTAGAATTTTACCAAACTAAGGTTAATAAAAATACCTTTTACTAAAAAAATTTTTATTTCTCTCTATCTTTTAACAGAAATATTCGAACTTAACTCCTTTTTCAGGTTGTCAAAATACCTTAAGTCTGTTTCACTAACGGATGGCTTCACATTTTTTATTGCTAGAGTAAAATCCTCACAACTAACGATCACATTTTCGTGAGTAATCTTTTCAGAATTTAATTCATCTAAAAATTAGCCGGGGATATCATTGTCTCCTTTAATTGTCATTAAAAATATATCTTACCTTTTTCAATTTTTTCTATTAGTCTTTTAGCTGCTGAAGACCATGCATTAGAACAAATTCCATAAAAATCCGCTCCAGTTATATTTTGAGGGCATGTTTTTACAATTTCTTTCAAATTGACATCGTCCGACAACTTGAATCTAAAATTTAAGATCTTTTAAATCTTATCCTACTTCTTAATCACAAAGGTATTCTTAACAACTACTAGTAATCAAATCAATAGGTTTTACTATTTTGTAAATTTATTTATTATGAAAGAGTAAGATTAGGCTGTCTCAGAGATAAACATAAACAGTAAAAATACAACATTGCCAGATCACAGACAAGTTATGATCAGCTGATTTACGTGAGTTAAATCAAGTTTTTTGTATTTAATTATATTTTTTTTTAAAAATAATATTCTCTATTTCAATGATAAATACCTTGTAACCTATTTATTTATAAATTATACTGTTTTCTATTAGTATTTTAATTGAATTTGTCAAGGTTCTATACCTAATTTGACTCAAGTGCAACAAATTGGCCTCCTTAAATAATTAATTTTTTTGAGTTTGAAAAAAAAAACTATGCAGTCTTAATACTTGTACTGCTACCAATAAGATCAGTAAACTTAAACGTAATTTTTCCTACTTACTTTCTTGTTACCGCTTCTAAAACTAAAGTTTTTGAATCCAGATCAGTGCAAGGGCCAACATACAAGAGTTTGTCGAATCTTCCAGGTCTTAACAAAGCTGGATCTATTAAATCTGGTCTATTGGTAGCACCTAAAAGTACATTTATAACTACAATAATCTAACTCTGCGATAAAAATTATATAAGAGCTTTAATAGAAAAGTAACATATTATCAAAGCTGTTATTTTTTTGGAGAAGAAAATACGGAAAATTCCATTAATCATATGTTTGCGAAATATAAATGAAAAAATTCAGTAGGAGAGGTTTATATGGGGTTTTCTAACTCGTCATTCGTGAAGAATTTAATTTTTTAATTATGAAGTTTTCTTTAAGAAAGTAATATTTGGAAGGAAATCGTTTTTACACGGTACGGTGCAAAACAAGTTGGCCATTTTGTATCACCTTCTAATCTTATTTCCTTTTGTAACTATAGGTGCTTTTCTTCTCGAGAAAATTAGGGGAAGTCATAATGGTGAGGTATATAATTGCTTAGTGAACAAAGATTATTACAATTTTTCAAAACAATTGATCTATTCATTTAATTCAGCTTGCAATAAAATGATTTTAGAACCGTGATATACAGATATAAACCCTGGGTCCTATAAAAGTGTGTTGGCTCTCAGTAAGAGAGATGGAGAGAAATAGGTCAATATTACCTCCCTTTCTGCGGAGCCTTAGCTCTGCCCTTAGAATGAGGTACTACTCACCTATTTCCTCTTGGTTACTTGAAGATTACGATGTATGTCAACAATTGACCTATAGAGATTCTAGAAAATACAAGGAAGAGGTAACTATTTATGTGATGTGATTTTTTATAGCATTGCCCATTTTATTCCACTCTTTTCAAAAGCAGAAATTTAAAGACAGTTCTAAATTTAATTCTGAAATATTGCCCAAATTATTTTATACCTAATTGTAAGCAGAAACTAAAATTAATAATAAAACGTTTAAAATGACAAGTGCAACAATAAGTTAACAAAGTATTAAGGTAGTTTAGGTTTGTTTCAGTTCAGTTAGTAATATATTTTCTTGAAACTTCAGACATTCAGATTGTATAATGAGGAACTACCGTATCTTTTAAAAATTCAGAATATACAAAATAAAACTATTCCTCTTACCGATATAGGCTTTAATACTTAATTTTTCTATATAAAGTTTTGTTTGTTGACATATATGATACGATATAATAATAAATAGACCTTGGCAATTAGATCTAGTTTAAAAATAAACAGCTATATTCACAAGAAAGGTTTAAATTTTAAAGCATATTCAGTTGTTATGGAAGTTAGATGTTCTAGTCGACCTGTTTTGTAATTTGTATTGTTAATAAATCTTTATACAGGAAAATTAAGGATAAAAACCTACAGATAAAAGACTTTGAATTGGTAAGAGGAATAGTTGTCTTCCGAAAACAAACAAAATTTTCCTTTTTTGGTGTTGTAGTAATAATATAAAAAGAAAATTGTATTTTCAAGATTCAAAACTTTGTTGCACTAGTCAACTGAAACCCTTTATTGTTAACTTAGACCGGTTTAAAAGTTAAACCGGGTTGGTGAAATAGGGAATGAAACTTTTAAGTTTATCATTAAAAAAATAACGATTCTAGAAAAAACGGACACTTAAAATGGTCACATCCATAGATAATCCACGTTGTTACTAAAACTACATCTGCTCCCCCCTCAGATAATATTAAGAAGACCACTTGTCAATCGTAAATATCTTTTACACTATACTTTCAGCCGAAGTTTATTGTTCTGCTTTAACAATTTAGGTATATATATATATATATATATATATATATATATATATATATATATATATATATATATATATATTCTTTAAAAAATTCTTTCCTACCAATAATAAACACTTTTCCGCTGCTGTCCAACCCATCCATTTCAGCTAAAAGTTGTGAAACCACCCGATCCATAACGCCTCCAGAATCACCAGACAGGCCTCTATTGGGAGCAAGAGAATCCAGTTCATCAAAAAATATTATACAGGGTGATGCTTGCCGAGCTCTTTCAAAAACTAAAAATAAAAAGTATATAAAATGTAAAGAAATAGATTAATAAGATATTTTACAAGTTGTAAAATAACATTTGCCCTGTATATAAGTTATTCCAAGGTTTAACAGACCGTCACGCCATTAAAATGAAATTTATATTGGGAGTGGACTCTTTCTAAAGGCTCCAATTTTTCATAGATTGTTATATTACCAAATTTCCCATAATAAAGATTTTTGGATGTTTTAAGTTTAGCTAATCAACAAGCCTCTTAGATCACGTTTCTAAGACCTATTATATAAGAGTCAGAACATAGACACATGTATTCTCAATGCTAAACATAAACACAACAAAAAAAAAGTCCCTGGTGAAATGATTTGCCACAATGAACTGACTAGCTTTTCTACACACAAAATTATTGTTAATTCAAAGACTGAAAAGGTCCATCATAGAAAGAAAATGAGCTACAATGGGTTTTACAATATATGACTGATATCTTACTTGTCTTAATTTACTTACCCTCTCTCACATTTTGTTCAGACTGGCCAACATACATATTTAACAATTCAGGTCCTTTAACTGTTAAAAAACACAGACTACATTCAGTAGCTACAGCTTTTGCAATTAGAGTTTTTCCTGTCCCAGGAGGACCAAATAGTAATATACCTAAAGAATTTTAACAATGTCACAAAAAATTTTAAAGAGTAGAAATTATTTTGTTGAAAAATTTACCTGATCTACTCAAACCAGAATTTCTGAACATTTCAGGGTGTTTCAGTGGAAGGTTTATTGTTTTTATGATTTCTTCCTTTACATCTATTAGACCGCCAACATCAGACCATTGTACTTTGGGTACTTTCGGAGCTCCTAGACTTTCATTGTAATTTGATTGCATAAAATCTAAAAAAAAAAGGATAATGCAAAAAACTGCTTTATCAGAACTCACTACATCATAAGAATTAAATTTCATACAGAACCATAAACTGGTATATATGTTGCATTTAATTTAAAAAATATGTATTGTTTCCTCAGAAAATTGGACTCATATACTCGTTAAAAATGTCTTTAAACTAGATACTAGCAATACAACAAAAAACTGTCAAAAAGAATTACTAGAAATATAATCTTTAAACACCTTATATAAAGGTAATAAAGCCGGTTTAGTGCCATATTTAATTTTTAAGTTAATTTTTATAAATTGTTTGAGGAACCTTTTCCGAAGCTACATATATAAAAATTTTCTTAAAAAATTTGGTAATTACTATCACTAACCTACTGCATACTGAAAGTTTTCTTCTTTTAAAATGACTCCATTTGTGTCTGTATCATCACTCCCAGTTCTATAAAAATGATTTTCAGCATAATAAACCAAAGCTTTCAAATCTTCATAATAAAAGCCGTGAGTTTTATTTGCCACATTCTTCAAATCCACACCTTCTAATTCAATATCATTTTTCTCTAAAATCCATTTCAAAATTTGTTCTCTTTCTGTATCGGTAGGAGCGTCAATCTCAAATATTTCCAGGAAAACCCTTTTGAATTCAGGAGGAATGTCTTTTGAGTTACTGCAGCAAAAAATAATCACTGGGAAGGGATTATTGTCAAATAAATTTGATAAGTAATGGTTGAATGAGTTAATTAATCTTTGGTCATACTGGCCTTCATTATTTTTACCAAAATTCTACAAAGAAAATTTTTCACAATGGATATTAAACTCCCCAAAATAGAAAACTTTCTAAGTAAAAGCCCAAATATGTTTTCCAAGTATTAAAACAGATTTTGGATTATTTGTTCATACTAGTGTTTGGTTTTATTGTAATTTATACAGATTATTTTAGCAAACCTACCTGAAACTTATGTAGAGATACAATACATGGTGCTGACATCTTAGCAGTAAAAAATACATTATTAAGTTTGGATTCATTTTGAGCATAAACGTTTGCTGCAAGATCAGAATTATTTATTTTGTAATGATGCATCCCCGCCTCCGAAGCTAATGAACTTATCAGTATTTCTTCTCCACATCCTTCTTCACCTTGTATTAAAAAAACTGGCCTTAAATTTAACTTTTCTGTAAGAAAACATGAAAATAATTAATAAAATTGATAGTGCAAACTACAATTTTATTAACAACATTATCCTAGACAATGTTAGTGCAATTTATTGTCATTCAGTTTAATGTTGGTGTAAATTTTGGTATTCAACACATACTAACTCTGAATTATATCTCTCATAAAGGTGCCAATCCTACTCTTTTATTGTAAAACTCTTCTTATCTTTATAATAGGTTAAAATATATATTCCTTAATTTAAAAAAGAAACCATGACCAAAACAACGATAAATATTATAAATACACTTACTTATACTTAAAAATGGACATACTGCTGTATCCAACTTGTCTAAATAATCTTGTAAACCATAAGGACAAACGTCAACTTCTGAAAAGCTTCTAAGCCCACGGTAAATGGATCTTGTACCTCTTTTCAATACTCTTGGTAGAAAATTTTGTATATTAACTGTTTGTTTGATAGACGTTTCTCCGATAACACAAAAAAAACCATCTATAACTTCACTATCTTTAAATATTACTTTATTGCATTTAAAATATACTTTTTCCATACAGTTTATTTTAACGTCAGCATAAAAACATGTTGGACCAAAATTTTTTACATTTATTGTAATAATATCACCTTTGTAAACAATTTTTGGCAACTTAAAATACCCTTCGATTATTTTATCAACTAAAGCATTGCTTACATCAAAAGGGCAAGCTATTAAAGACAACTCTATTTCTTGGGCGAACTGTACTAAATGATTAGGCTTAATTAATTTAACATCAAAGTCTATTTTAGTAAGAAAATCATTATAAAATAAAGTATTTGAAATATATAACTTGTTTTTCTGACATAACGAATCAGGAATTACAAAAACTTTTCGAGAAGTACTGCTGTCTTCATGAAATAATAAAAGGATTTTATCACTGGGATATATATTATCTGGATGCACTAGAATAGAATTATTAATATCACAACAGTTTTTAGAGTAGCTTCTTATAATATTCCATATAACACCATCCGATAATGTTTGTATGCAATATTTCGTTTTTCTTTTAAGAACAGAATAATATTTAAAATACATGTAAAAGACAAACCATATAGGATTGTATTTAGGGTAAATTATCCTTGAAATAAAAATAATACTTCTGCTATTCTCCATGTTTTAATTCAAAAATTGGTTTTAAAATGTGTTCAAGAACCTAAAAATTATCCTTTTTTAATCTTGAAAATATATAATAAAACGGCAACTTACCCAAAACTGAAATCAATAAAATCATTTTTATTAATGTAAAAGTGTAAAAAAAAAAATATTTTCCTGGAGTCCAAAGATTATAAAAAGTGAGGTTATATTTCCGAGCCATTTGTCAAAACAATTCGTAAGTGCCGGCGTTAACATTCTATAGTCCAAGAGTCGATATACTAAAAAAATACGCGTCGTAATAAACTTGTATGTAAAAACTTGCAATTTGCGAGGGTCCATTACCCTTCCATTATGCAGTCTGAGAGGTCTTCGGTAATCATTTCAACTAAGTGAAATCTAGAAAGGCAACATTTTTTTTTTGAAAATTTCTTTGATTTACATCTGTTTCGAAGTCGTAGAACATGATTGTGCCCTTGTTTTTCCACAGTTTTTCAAGAAAATGTAAAAAGAAACACTATTCTCTTCAAGATTATTTTTTATTTTCTGAAAACTCACTGAACTTTTGTAATTATTGTTGATAGTACTAGTTACAATACAGTCTATGTAATATATTTCAAATATTTTTGCACAAATGTTGGTAAAAATATGAAGAAAAACTAGTAGTTTCACCGAGGAAGCAAAAACAACTTTCGTAAGTTTTTTCGATGCTTTTACTACTTAAAAAGTTAAATTTTTATTGCGATATTGGCAGATGTAAAATACACTCATGAAATAAACTGATTTAAAAAAAAATTATAAAATTTATCCATCTAAGTCAACGAAAAATTTATTCTTTCTAAATCTAAAAAAATTGTAAAAATTAATCTTAATCAACTAAAATCTTTGGTTCGTTCAGGTTAGTTCTGGTTAGTTCAGGTTAGTTTTTTTTTGAGTCTAGGCACAACTATCAGGATCTATGAAAATTTGTCGTAAGCCTTTCAACACTTGGACACAATCGTGGTTCCCGGAAGTACCATTTGTACACTTGTGTTCACTACAAATTTTGCCATCGATTTTAAACTAGAATCCCGATAAGCAGGAGATTTAAAACTTTAAATATAGCTCAGAAGTGGATAGCAATGCAATATTAACTTGCATTCTTCCGTGTCTGTTTGTTTGTCTGTTCAGTATAAATTTGCAATCGACTTAAAACTTTAAATATAGTTCAGAACTAGATGATAACGCAGTACTAACTCGCTTTCTTGTCTGCCTTATTTGTCTATTTGGTACAAAGTTTGCAATCAACTTTAAACTAAAGACGAAAAAGCAGAAAATAAATATTTAAATAAAAAAATTAATATGCCATGTTTTTAATAGACTAAAAAGTACAAAATAGTTTTTTCTGGCCCCATACAGATTTGTAGTTCTCTATAGATTTGTAGTACCATACACAGTGTCTTGAAAATTTGTGATTGTGAATTCATCGCCGTAGCTCTCTTTAGCTGTAACAGGACTATTATGTTACTTTAATTACCAATTGATTATTGTTTTAACTACGTTCCCTTTATTTAAAAAAATTATATTGTCAATTTTTTGTTTGCGAATCTTTGTCACTGTTTAACCTTTCAACGTGATATATGTCAACGCGTTGTTTATCAGTGATACTCGCTTCTTCGCTAACCAATCTGACTAAATCTCAGAGTAATATGTCGACAGTTCCTTGGAAAGGCAAATTTGTAAAAAAATGTTCCAGATATGTCGTTAAGGAAATCCGAAACGGCAAAATATACATTATAACAAAAGCGAGTATTGCCCAATTCTTCCTGCCGTTGTGGCACAGTCTAAATATAATATATAGGGTAGGACATTTTAATTTATGCACCCAAATTTATCAGTAAGTAAGCCATACACAGAAAAATGGTTTAGAGAAAAGTTGTTTAGTACAATGGTTGACAACTATCTGTGTTAGTAACTTTGACCTTGAGGTCAATTTACAAGGTCAAGTTAACTTTTCTAAATAGAAACCCTCATTTTTCATCGCAGAAAGCAGGGAAATTTCCAGTATAAATAACATGGGGGGGGGGGAATCGCATCTGGAGATCACTTGAAAGTCAATTGTTCTTATTCTATGGATTGGTGTAAATTATCCAATAATACGACAACTAAGAGTGATGAAAAAAAATGTCCTACAACACTTTTAGGAAGTCAAATGATGCATCTCAAGATGACCTCAAATTTGACTTTGACCTTCAAGGCTATTTGAAGATCAAGTGCATTTTTTCAATGGAACTCCACAATTTCAACGTCGGGAATGGAAAGAACGCAAAAAGTTACATTCAGATATGATGATGAGTGACCCTTCCTTTGATTTTGTGGTAGTCTTTTTCGAATGCTTAATAAATAATTGAGTGAATAATTCATTTGTATCATTGCTTTTCTATGATATCAGGTATAGAGTAATTTTGTGCTAGTGACCTTGACCTCAAGGTCAAAGTCATCGTTCCAAAAATTCCACCACAAAATCAAAGACTCGTAATCTTATTCGAATGTAAAATTTTGTGTCTTTCTTATTTCCGACGTTGAAACTATGGAGTTCCACTGAAAAAAAAACCTACTTGACCGCCAAATGATCTTAAAAGTCACGGTCAAATTTAAGGTCACTTTGAGATACATCGTTTGATTTCCTTAAATTTTTGTAGGACAAGTTTTTCTCCATCATTCTTAGTTGTCTAGCTATTAGATTTTTTACACAAATCCGTGGTATAAGAACATTTGACTTTCGAATTATCTCCAGATGCGATTTTATCCTCTTATGTTATTTGTACTGTTAGAAAATTTTCTCCACTTTCCACTTCTGAAATGAAAAAAATTAAATTAAAAAACTTAATTTGACCTTCGAATGACCTTGTATATTGACCTCAAAATCAAAGTCACTAGCACAGATAGGAAACCCCATTGTCCTAAACAATTTTTGTTTGAACCATTTTTCTGTGTCTGGCTTACTTACGGGAAATTTTGGAGCAAAAATTAAAAGGGCCCACCCTGTATATAAAAGTTTTAGCAAATATTTCCAAAATGTGCGATAAGGTAAGAAAAAACATATTAAATCATTTTTGAAAACCTAGTCTATCATACCATTTCGTCTCTTTCTCTTTCTGAACAAGGGGAATATTGAAAAATTAAGTTTTAAGCGCGGTTTTTTTCTCGAAAAATTCCCGATAAAAAATATTGACAAATTTCAAAGTGGTTTTTCACATACTAAATAATCATATTTAGAAGTTTTCAGACAAAATGTATAATCATGAGACATTCTTTAATTTATACACATGCTCTTGGGCTATTTCATATCTAGTTGGTTGCCTGCTATACATTTATAACCAAAAAAAAACTCCCAGTTTTGAAAATTTTTGTTTTGGCGGGAAATATTAGCAAAACTCCTCTAAATTTTTCATATTGTGGTTAAACAAGACAAAATTTGCATATTGATTAAGTTCATTATATCTATAAGCAGAAAATAAATTTACCTATAACTGGTGTGTTCAACTGGTCAAATGGAAATATTACCGCCGACGTCGCCGTCGCGACACCCGCCGGAAGTATCAACAGGACAAAGGATTTCAAGGATAAATTAGATCTGTTTAAACCAACAGAGCCGAAATTTTCCCTTTTCCAGTGAATCATTGCTAAATGTTCAATTTTATCACTGCATCTAGTGAATAAAAGTAATTTTCAATGAATCATTCCTTGGAATTAGGATTTATTTTGAGCGCGCAAGTCACAATACTGTGGAAGGAACAATTTTGAATGGAATAAACGGGAGAAACACCCTTGTTTGGTCGTGATCCGGGGGGTGCGTAGTCTGGAATTAAATTTGTTAGGGTGAATATCGCGATAAAGGATAAAGGCCGCCGGATAAATCGAAATTTACCTTTGTTTAATTATTTTCGCAAATTTTTTCAAAATAATTTTGGGGTAAATATTCAATTTCGCGACGGTTAATATACAGGGTGAATTATCAAAAATAGAAAAGGAACTAATTGCAACTAGATAAACAAAGAAAATTTAAGAACTTAAAGACATTCATAAAATTTTGTAAATAAAGTGATTAACTAAAAAAAACTATGGGTTGTAATACAAGTAAAGAAACTTCCGTTTCTCCAAATGAAAATGAAAATAAACAAAACCCTAATGAACAAGAAAACAATCAAAGAGGAGAAGAAAACCATGTTTCATCAGGTAAGTACTAAATAAACAAAAATAGGTAATATTTATGTCATATTTAAAAATTAAAAAGTTATATACAAATGTTCTAAAAATTCATCGTTTTGTCTCAAAACGGATTTTTGGGCTAAAAAGGGTAAAGAAAAAAAATAGTTTTCAAGAACAAATAATTTGTTTATATTTTCATAAAAGAATTTCTGTATTTGGTACGTAACACAGTATATATAATGAAAAACAATATTTGTGATTCAATTTCTGTGCAGTAATTATTTATTCTTTACGGTAATTATTTAAAGGGTAAGCAATCTATTTAGAGATGAAAATCTTACATTTTGGTTTGAGTTTTCAGAAATCGTTGTGATAAAAAATTATAGCTCATCCAGTTTTAACGTGACTGCAATTTTTAAATATAAAACATTTGTGTGTTTTTATTATTTCAATTCGATGATTTTATTACACATCTACAGGGTGTTCAGGAAAATGTGGGAAATCTTCTTGATATAAAAAAAACACGTGAAAGCAATACTACAAGTTCATATAAACTTTTTTCTTATTGGCTTCCTCTGCGGAGATATGAGCTCCCAAAGATCTACAATGGAATCAAGTCTTTTACACATAATTATTGAACCACCAGGTATATTTCAATTTTATTAATACGATGTATACTAGGTAAGACCCTTTAAATTACTATGCAAGAAAGTATTGTGAATTACTCATAGTTGCAGGGACGGACTAGCTGTGACACTCATGGCCCCATTTCTTTACGCCCTGTATGATAAGAACTTTGGACAACATTTTTTATACTCCTCTAACTATTAACTAACAATTAAGTACCTTTATTCATGTTGCTAATCCTAACCGTTCTCGAAAAATTGTCATTTTATTTACACTGTTAGTCCTCTAACTTTTGTCGGGTCGAATATGAAAAAGAGGAATTGTCCAATGTTACAATACTTTTAAAAAAAGTTAAACTAACTGCTTAGTTAAAAACTTCATAAGAGGGTTCAAAATGGACTCTGTGAAGTCTGATACACTCGCGGGCACGACGAATTGAGGACTGTTGTACCCGCCACATTAACTCAGTATTTTTCCTTATTTGATCACAATGAAATGTGATTCTCTTTAGAAGTTTCTACTTACTATCGACCGGAGTGGAATACGTCAAGGTTTTGGTGTCCTCATAGGTAAAATTCCAACGGAGTTATGAGATTGAGGATGACAGGCAATAGGCCATCCTCTACCTGTACAACGGTGGATAGACGTTATTCAGGTGTTTCCTCACAGCAACGCTGGAATGGGGTGATGCCCCATTATGCATATAGTACATGTTTTGGCGAGTTTCAAGTGGTAAGTGCTGTACTAAAGCGTGAACAGCGTTCTGGAGGAAATCCAAACAAAGTTTTCCATTCAATCGCGTCGGCAATTTGAATGAAATCCAATCAAAAATTTGTCAATGATTTCTGCCCAGACATTGATTGATAGGAACTGATGATGATGTGAAACAATAGTTGCATGAGGATTTTCATTAGCCCATACATGTAAGTTGTGTAAATCTATGATACTATTTTTGGTAAACCCTGCTTAATCCGTGAAGAGAATAGTGCTAGTGAAGTTTACATTATTTCGTTGCTGATCCGAAAGCCAGTTTGCTATCTGCATTTTACGGGGAAAATTTTCAGGAATCAGTTTATGCACTTTTTTCAAGTGATATACGCTGCCCGTCAATCACTTTTGCCATGTCTACGCGAAAACAAGTAGAACTTAAAAGTTCTGTATTTCAGTAAGGAATCATCGCATGACAATTCTGAAAAAAAAAAAAAAACATTTAAAAGCTCTTTGCGAGTACTTGCAGATGACCTAAAGTGTAAGTCGATTTTTAATTTTTTAATGGTTTTAATCGAGAATAAAAAAAATTTCGACTTTATTAAATTCAGCGCCATTTTTGTAGAAAAGTTTGTGAGGAAATTCTGATCAGACTGTTTTTTAGAGTTTTTCAAGAGGTTTAAATTGCTTCTTTAAAGTTTGATCTAAGTGCATTTTTGACTAAAATACGGCTCTTCTTACGAAAAAAACAAACTTTTTTTCAATGTTTTGTATATTCTTAACTGAACTAGATAGAGAAAAACTTCAAAGAGAAAAAATGCCTGTTTTTACATGCAGAATGACCTTCATTAGTTTTGAAATTTTTTCCGCGAATTTCATTTTTTAATTTTTTTTTTGATTTTTCAATATTTTGAAAATAAAAACGATAATATGCTGTTTACGACAGATCACTCAGTATGATACCAACGCATAATTTTCGGACAATTTTTCAAATGTTTTTACATTGGTTTCTTTACGTGATTTCCAATTTTAATTATTTATCATAGAATTAACTGTTTATAACTAAACTACACAAAAAAAAGGAATAAATTGAATATTTTTTCATGTAAAAACATTTGAAAAATTGTCCGAAAATAACGCGTTAGTATCATACTGAGTGAGCAGTCGTAAACAGCATATTATCGTTTTTATTTTCAAAAAAATTGAAAAATCAAAAAATTAAAAAATTAAAAAAAAAAAATGAAATTTGCTGAAAACATTTAGGAACTAATAAAGGTCATTCTGCATGTAAAAACAGGCATTTTTTCTCTTTGGAATTTTTCTCTATCTAGTTCACTTAAGAATATACAAAGCATTGAAAAAAAGTCTTTTTTTTCGTAAGAAGGACCGTATTTTGGTTAAAAATGCACTTAGGTCAAACTTTAAAAGAGTAATTTAAACCTATTGGAAAACTCTAAAAAACTGTCTGATCAGAATTTACTCACAAACTTTTCTACAATAATGGCGCAGAATTTAATAAAGTCGATTTTTTTTTTAATTTTTTTATTCTCGATTAAAACCTTTAAAAAATTTTAAAATCTACTTACACTTTATGTCATTTGCAAGTACTCGCAAAGAGCTTTTAAATGCTTTTTTCAGAATTGTCTTGCGATGATTCCTTACTGAAATACAGAACTTTGAAGTTCTAGTTGTTTTCGCGTAGACATGGCAAAAGTGATTGACGAGCAGTGTAGATATAACAGCTGCTTTTGAAGAACTTCATGTACTATTGTTTTCGGCGTATTAAACTGCGTTGATAAATTTTCAAGTGCTCGTTGAAGAAGTGTCATCTACAGTGTTTAAAATATTTTTCCATAATTACGGCGTACGTAGTGTTCTTCCCCGACCAGCACCAGTACTTTTTTTCCCAAAATTATGAAGTTTAATAATATTACCTTATTAAATAGAATCGTCTATCATTCTTCCTTAGACGTTGGACGAATACATCAGATACATATCTGCATACTCAATAAACGTGTATTCCATATTTCGAAATATTTTACAATTAATTTCACCAGGAAATCCAAAAATCAGAAAACTAATATCCAAATAAATAATCAATGTGTCAGCATTGTAAAAGCTGAGAAGTTCTAAAATGCAGGATATTAATTTCTTTCGTACCTTGCAATGCTTGCAACAACAATGCTTTATTTTTGGTACCGATAAAAAAAAACGCACATTTTTTGCGAACCTAGGTCGAACGCAATTCACAGAATTTGACGTTTTAACTAAAGAGGTAAAGTCTTATTTTGGATCGAATTTTTTTGTCATAAGGTTGAAGGTTAAACATTTGATAGGAACAAAAATGTATCTTTTATCGAAATACGCCAAATATATGATGTAAATAAAACAACGTTTTTTTCGGAAACGGTTAGGATTAGCGACATGAATGAAGAGTACTTAATGTTTAGTCAATAGTTAAAGGTACGTAAAAAACATTGTCCAAAGTTCTTATCATACAGGGCGTAAATAAAATGGAGTCATGAGTGTGACTGCTAGTCCGTCCCAGCATCTGTGAGTAATTCACAACGCTTTCTTGAATAGTAATTTGAAGGGTCTTACCTGGTATACATAATCTTAACAAACAATTAAAATATACCTGGTGGTTCAATTTTTTTTTTATATACGGGAGATTTCCCTCAGTTTTCCGGATACCCTGTATAGAATGATCAAGAAATAAAGCTAGGAACCCCGATTTCCTTATCGAAGTTTTAAATGAATATAACTTTTTTAATTTAAATCCGATCACAGAAAATTTTTTGTATTGCATTGTGTTGACTTCACAATTTCGTAAGCTTGTTTTTCCATACAGTACCTCATTCGTGTTTGCTATTCAATTATTATATTTGATATACTATAACTTTTCATATAAACAAGTCTTTGATACATCCATAACCTGAGAGAAAAAAAATGATAAAATTAAATTAGCATTAACCCTGTATATTTCTTTATTCATTAAAAATGCCTTGCTCTTTTCAATATTTTGTATAAGCAAACATTGATTCAGACTATGAAGCGTTTCTGGAAGTTGATTGCGTATAAGAACTACGGAAACAGACTCTCAGACGCCGTAATGGTCCATACTTTTATTTTTCTTACATGTATCCATGGTTCAATGTGCTAGTTTCGTAGTCTGCCGAGGAGTTCTTATCTAATACCGAAGAGGCTACTAACCGAGCCAGTGGCGGATCTAAAATAAAGTCAGAGGGGGGCTTTAGAGCAATTACATTTAAAGAAAAATATTTTATTTTCAAATAAAACAAAATAATTTTTTTCGAGTAGTAGTAGTTTTATTTTTTAGATTAAAAATTTTGTAATTTGTGGACGATTTCTATAATTTATGAGGGATTTTAGCTCCACCTCCCCCCCCCCCCTCAGGATAGAATATGCCTCTAAACCGAGCAAAAATATGAAACTATAAAACATCAAAATGCAGAACTTTTTTTTAATATTGGTAGTTTGTTTTCGAGAAATAAAATTTTTAATGTGAGTTTTTTCATGAATAATAATGTTTACGAATAAACACATTAAATATATAGGCAAGCGGTTTATTTTCTAATTCTAGGACAAGTTAGTAAAAATATTAATGGTTCCCTTCGGGGTATTTTGACCGACTTACGCCCAGTTTCACAATGTGTGGTCACCGAAAGGTTAAGAAAAATCCGAGGGTTATTTAAAAAAATTGTTTCACCGGAATTAACCATGAGTTAAGTTTACCAGTAGACAATCCTGTGGTTACTTACTTAATCAAAAGAACATAACCTCATTACTTTGCTTACGCTTTTTATTTGTTGACGGTTCGGACAGAATAAAAATCATTAGCGTTTTTGTTGAATAATCTAAAATAAGAAATGGGGTAACCAAAATTAATTTAGAAAAAAGTAACTAAATCTTAATGAACTAGATAAGATTTACTAAATATATTTCGGGCTTGTTTAGATTATTTTTTTCTAAATTAATTTTGGACATTAACCAGGGAAACTTGACAACTGCAAATTCTGGACTTTCACAGTAACATCTTCATTTATTATTATAAATTTAGAAAAAAAACATAGCAATTCTGAAAAAATACTAGACACTATTAACTTTCAGTCAAAAAAGAACAAAAATTTTTATAACTAAACTTTTTAGTAACAATATAGAACAGCAAAATTCGAGAAATTTATTCTTTTTCCAGTGTTTTTCTTAAAATCAGCATTTCTAATTCGTGTTCTTCTAAGAACTTTTCTTTTTGAAGTCTTAAGAACTCTAATTTTTCTTCTATTAGAATTGCATTCAGACTTTTGTACTTCTTTATATATTTATTTCTTCCAATTCTTGAAGACTCAACAAAACCTACAACATTATATGTTATGTCCTTTACAAAATATATTCAACTATAACACTAAACAATTTTTATAAGGAAATTTATAATTTATTACATTTTATAGGAAACCAGAAAAAAAAAATTTCAAGTAAAAATAAAAAAATAAATTTTTAATGGAATATAACTCATAAACATTATCTTACAGTTACAAATATTTATAAGTTACTTATCTCAACCTTTACTTGTCCTCAACTTTTTGGAAACCGGTGTTCTAAGATTGTTTGCTGCATAACTAGTCCAATTATTTGACTGTTCTTGGTCGGTTTGTTCGAAAACAGTGTGATGGTTTTCAAGCAGTGATTCTAAATAAATAAAATGCTAAATACTAAATACAAAAACGAATTGTTAAAATTCCATACCTGCTACAATAAAATTGTCTTTTGATGAGATATTTAATTGTTTTCCATGATCATTTTCATTGCTCTCGTCAACATTTTCTTCAACAATGATCATTGGCAAATCTTTCGGAGCATCGCAGTCATAGTTATTGTGGAAGCCTGAAATTTGTTCTTCCCCAAGTATATTTTTGAGGGCTTCATCCATTTCGGTTATTATAGGGGCTGTATAGGTTCCTCCTCCCGTTTTGTTAATTTCGATTTTAATTCTTGAACACTTTTCTTTGGTTTTTCTTTCTAAATTTCTATATTTTTCTTTCAAAACTTTGACATTTCTTGTGCCATTTACAGTACAACTGGCGTTGAACTCTTTTTTAAAATTTTCCAACAATTTTCTATATCACTCCAAGTGTGAGAATCACTATATAGATATAAGAAGGATTTCTTCTTCTTTACAGAAATTTACAGCTCTTTTTTCTCTCTTCTCTATGATTATAAAATTTTCACAAATATTAGCTTTATAATAATAAACTTATTTTCGAGGAATTTTTTTTGAAATATCGTCGTAAAAATAAAGGTTAGTTGTCAAACCAACATTGACAAATAAAATTTGACCAATGGTTTCGTAACCAGCCCTCAATTCTTGTTTGTGAAACACCTACCTTTGAAAACTCATGGTTAACTTGCAAGTGTTGGTTATTTAACCACTTCATGTTACCATCGATTGTGAAACTGGGTGTTAATCTGTTTAGTGGAATTAAATAACCGTTTCAATGTTGTGAATGTGCCAATACAATATTTTAACTGTTGGTAACTTCCGGGCAATAAATTTTGTTTATTATCCTCCTTTAAAATATATATTTTTTTAAAGCATCCTGTAAAAACATATTGTATTCTTTTAAAGTGATTCCCCACATAACGGAAGTAACAGAATTATAATATTTTTGTAAAATAAAATACATATTTACATGCAAAGAAATTTGCATAAACAAATTCAAATGAAAAGACCCTTTTCAAATTTTAAGCATATAATAATATAAAATGTTAAATAAAAGATATTCAATTTGCCAAAACAAAAGAGCTTAGGGATCTGTGGATAAAAAGAAATCTTTATTAGAGAATTTTATTCAAAACGGTCATATTTGGCTGGCTCCTGCCACTTTTACGTACGGGTCTAAATGGATATCATACTTTATCATATTATGGGTAATTTAGTGGACTGAAAACATCTGGAAGAATATGTTATCCTTGATTTTTTAGTATATGTTACAAAATTTCCTGGAGAGAAATATGTGTGCGTTACACAAGAGCATTGTCAACTTATCAATGAGAAACAAATATCTGGTGTTAAGTGATAATTTTTATACTAGCTATTATTTTAATCATGACGAATGACACTTATTTTTTGGTTATATTCTTTATATATTTCCTGTTTTCCCAATACTAATTATGGATTTGTTTCTCAAAATGTTACAAAAGTGATCATACCTTCACATGCTTCCATATAAAAGAAGATGTCAAAATGGTTAGAAAACATAAAAACTGCTTTCTCCATATGGAGACTTAAGTTATGAAAACCAGAAGTAACTTGACCAGATAAATGTCCATACATTAATACTTTAGCTGGTTTAGACCACAGTAGAACTAAAATAATCAGTAGGTTCACTCAGCTTCTTATCAGCCCTAGAATTTCGGTGACCTTGGAAAGGTGTCAATTTAATTGTAACCCGAAAACAGTTCAGTGTTAAAGTACTTGCAAAAAGTTTGAACTTTGTGTGGTGATAATATTAAATTTTTGATCAGTTTGCATTTCAAATTAAGAATGAAAGTAAGTATAATTCTTTTTGTTGTATCAATGCTTTATTTGCAATTTGCCTTCCTTTACTAATTTTTTGAGGATTAGTTAATAAATGCCAATTAGTTGTTCTTGTATTTTTAAGGTCCAAAATTTGTTTGACTCGGTGTTTCACTTGTTAATTAAAACCCTCTACTGTCAACTTATACCGGTTTTTAAAGTTATACTATATTAGTGAATTAGATGGTAAATTTTATATAGATGACAGTTATATAACATTTTGAATATCTGATCTTAGCTTCAAAAGTAACAGTTGCATAAAAATCAAAGGAATATTCCAAAATTTGTAATGTTTTTAAAGTACAACATATCAAGCTGGGTACAAACAGACTTTTTTACTGGATGATTCCTATATTTTATTAAATACATCAAACCCAGTGCTTCTGATTCAGTTCATGTTAGATGACCACTACTATCACACGAGAAACAATGGCGGAACCAAGAACGATACTACAAACGTCATTGGATATCCCTATCACCTGACCGATATTAGAAAGAGAGATTCTGTTCCTTGAAAACGCTCTATCTCTTTTTAAGCGTGAGCCAACTTTCTTCTACAGAATACATATAGCAAAGCAAAGGTTACACAAGTGGACTTATACTGTAAGAACTTGTTTATTCTTTTCGTTTATATGGAACTACTACTATGTTATATAAATGGCATCAAGTGATTAATTTGTTGAATTATAGCGACATTTGTAAATCTGGGTAAATAGATCTATTTGCACTGGTAAAATTAACACATTTTTGTGTGATTAGCTACAAATGTTCTTTCGCTTCACAAGAAGTAACAACTGTTTTTTTTACACATATTACTTTAAAGAAAATTACTAATTGCCTCTTTATCATTGTGTCAGGAACTTAAAAGGATTGGTCAACCATAGGTTAAACAGGTCATCAACGACCTGATTGTTATGCAGAAATGTAATTCGAGTTTCAAATCCTCTATTTATTAGATTATTTTACAGTAGCACTAAATATATCAGAATTTCCCTTTAAGTTTAGTTGCTTCTTTTACTATGGAGTTAGCTTTTCATTTGGTATAGAAAAACGATCTCTATTTTAGCTCTTAAGACCTAAAATGGTGTCGCTTTTATCCCGACCACACTCCGACCCCTTCTTGAGCTAACCAAACTAATCTCTAAAGAATAGAGACTTTAGTGGTCACCTGGATAAAATAAAATAATTATCAACCACTCTTTCTTCCCTCTTTTCATAATTTTTTTTATTTTATGACCATTTTTTGACGTTAATGTTTAGTGAGAAAGTTAAAATAAAGTTTGATAAAAATATGCCATTTGTTTTTTTAAATATATTTTATTTTTAATTATGAAAAAAAATAATATCAAATTGAGTACCTTTCCTTTATGCCATAAACTAAATTAAATTAAAATCTCGCTTGCAGCAGAAAATTTTCCATTTAATAAAACTATTTAGAATGATTATTACTTTTTTTAAAATTTATTTGTTTACTAAAAATATTTTAAATTTGTCCGTATAGATTTTTCTTTATGTAAATTAAATATTTTTTTGATAGCCGTTCATAGTAATTTCCATTAACAATGCGCCGACTGAAATACTCAAACTCAAGCGCTGGTTCTTTTCAAATTATTTATTGAACGAAAATTTTCTTTCATTGTTATGCATAAGCAGACAATTTAATATGAACTTGTTGAGCATCGCTGGAAGTTGATTGCGTGTTGAAATTACCCAAGCAAAGCAGACTTTGCGACGCCGATGTTATAATAGTTAATTCCTTTTACTTTCTTCCCTATACACCATTTTTCATTGTTCGACTTTTATAGTTTTCGAATAAATATCTGTCTGCAGAATATATTTTGAATAATCTTTTTTTATTGGCAAATGAATAGAGGAAAATTTTATTAGTTATTTGCGTAATTAAATGCAGTATAAGGAAGACATGAGTTCATTGACCTGTAAATTTAATAATGTGGTCTAACATCTTTTAACTTCAGAATTTATAATTCAAAGTAAGTTTAGAACTTTGATTAATAACACTTAGCAGTTGTAGCATTTTAAGGTTTAAAGTGGCAATATCATTCATCTACCTTAAGTAATCAGAGACCACGGTGATTAGAACACTGAATTCAGTATTCTAATCTCGTGGAGTAAAGATCTCTGAAGATGCCTCGTGCAACCGTAGGCAGAACGTCGGATAATAACTGCAATTTGACATAGTCTAAACTCAAGAACCACGATTTTCAACTACAGCAACAATATATCTTAAGGTGGGCGTCCATCATCAATCCTTCTGTCACCAAGCGAGAAACGTACGACCAGTATACTGAATATATGTACAGGGTGAGTCAACGATTGGATGAAGTAGGTTTGTGCCTTTTCGGTGAAATTAACAAAGAAACTATATTTATTGTTTGATACAGTTTATTTTTACGCAGATTTTAAAAATATTTAGGACTCTACAGGGGAGCCAAAAAACTAGGACAGCATAAAGTTGTATTTTTTTAAATAGAACACCCTATATACGAATCGTATTTTCGATTTAGCTTATAATTTTAAATCTTTTTTATTAAGGGTTTACTATAACAAAACTTTATAGTTTCTGAGATAATTAAGTTTAAAGAAAAAAAGTCACATTTTCAAGCATCAATTCAATCCTAAATAACGTTTTCAATTTTGTGACAAATATATTCAAATTTGGAATTTAGCAAAGCCAAGGACAAGTTAACATAATTTTTACCTAATATTTGCAATAAAAGCTACAGGGTGTTGAACACATCGGCTCAAATTTGAACAAGTTTAAATGAATAAATATCTTTTTTTTTTAAATGGTACACCCTGTATATTTTCATGCTATTTAATAGAGTAATAAAAACCCTAAAAGTTTTGTTCAATATATCCTATACCTATTTATAATAGTTTTTGAGATATTTCAGTTTTTCTTATTTTCCATACTTTTTTACAGAAATAGTCTTCATTATCATAGTAGCCATGGCAAAAACAATGTAAAAGAACATTTTTCTGTGTGTCAAATTTATAACCGCAATCGCTTCTTTTGGTTTTTATGTTAGTGTAGTTTGGTTTTTTTTGCATTCATCTTATATTGTAAAATGAATTTTCCAAAGAATGAGTTAATACATATGATTTATACAATAGGAGAGGCTCAAAAAAATTGCCTTCTTGCTCAAAGAATTTACAAAATGAAGTATCCTGATCGACGCCAGCCTAATACCCATACTTTTCAAAACTTAATGCAAAGATTTGATTCTTCTGGTACTGTTGAATATCCAAAACGTAAAGTGGTCAACAAACCAGTAACTAATGAAGAAAAAGAACTACAAGTATTGTTAAATGTTCAGGAAAATCCTTATATTGGTAGCCGTCAGTTAGCAGCATTATGTGAAACATCACAATCCACCGCCAATCGTACTATCAAGAAATATAGGTATCATCCATATCACATGGAATTACACCAAGAATTGCATGGACAGGATTTTGAAAGTCGTGTAAATTTTTGTCGTACAATAAATGCGGAGATTCAATTAAATCCAAATTTATTATGCAAGGTAATGTTGAGTGATGAAGCTACTTTTAGAAGTAACGGTGCCGTAAATAGACGCAACATACATTATTATGCCACAGAAAACCCATTTTGGATTAGACAGGTGCAACATCAAAACCACTGGTCATTAAATGTTTGGTGTGGTATTCATCATAATCGAATTATTGGACCCCACTTTTTTAATGAACCACTAAATGGCCATAGTTACCTGAACTTTCTACAAGAAGAACTACCCCAACTGCTTCAAGGTCTCGATAGGGATGAGCTCGACAGTATGTGGTTCCAGCACGATGGTGCGCCTCCGCATTACCATCGTGAAGTTCGTGCGTTTTTGGACCAACGATATCCGCAAAAATGGATTGGACGTGGGGGTTTCATTGAGTGGCCACCAAGGTCTTGCGACATCACCCCATTAGATTTCTTCCTATGGGGTTATATTAAAAATAAGGTGTATGTTAATCCACCAACAACAGTGTAAGATATGCGAAACAGGATTAGGGATACCTGTAGAACAATAACGCCACTAATTTTGTCCAGGGTCCGAGAAAATCTGCAAAAAAGACTAAATTTGTGCATTGCACAAGAGGGTCGTTTATTCGAACACTTATTAAAAAGAAATAATTAATCTCAGTATTTAAAAGGTAATTTTTTTGTTTCAATTTAGTATAAAAGTAAATATGTATTTGCCTTGTCGTTATTGTTGTGTTAATTTTTTCACATTATGTGTAATTAAACTATTGCCTTTGTAATATAACGAATAATGTATTTCATCATATTTAACCACATTCTGTTTGTTTCTGTAGTTTCTTTTTATTATTTTACATGGCTACTATGATAATGAAGACTATTTCTGTAAAAAAGTATGGAAAATAAGAAAAACTGAAATATCTCAAAAACTATTATAAATAGGTATAGGATATATTGAACAAAACTTTTAGGGTTTTTATTACTCTATTAAATAACATAAAAATATACAGGGTGTACCATTTAAAAAAGAAAGAAATTTATTCATTTAAACTTGTTCAAATTTGAGCCGATGTGTTCAACACCCTGTAGCTTTTATTGCAAATATTAGGTAAAAATTATGTTAACTTGTCCTTAGCCTTGCCAAATTCCAAATTTGAATATATTTGTCACAAAATTGAAAACGTTATTTAGGATTGAATTGATGCTTGAAAATGTGACTTTTTTTCTTTAAACTTAATTATCTCAGAAACTATAAAGTTTTGTTATAGTAAACCCTTAATAAAAAAGATTTAAAATTATAAGCTAAATCGAAAATACGATTCGTATATAGGGTGTTCTATTTAAAAAAATTCAACTTTATGCTGTCCTAGTTTTTTGGCTCACCCTGTAGAGTCCTAAATATTTTTAAAATCTGTGTAAAAATAAACTGTATCAAACAATAAATATAGTTTCTTTGTTAATTTCACCGAAAAGGCACAAACCTACTTCATCCAATCGTTGACTCACCCTGTATATAAGTATAAAAAATTTAAAACCTTTTTTCTCGGGTTGGAGAGCTGTTTTCTTGCGACCAATTTCCCTTTTGAGTGATTTTTTAAGAACGACAGGGAGGACAGGCGAAAGAAAACAGTAAGAGATGGAATTGTTTTAATATATATAGGATTTTACATAGGGAGGCGTTTTTACCCCCCAGGGAGGTAAAATTTAATAAAAACAATTTGACGTGAGATTCTAAGCCTCACTCTGAATACTCAGCAAATTTAACCAATCATTGCGTCCGGAAAAATAGAAATACTCTTAGATCGATGTTCTTTTCTTATTTTTTTCTGTCATCGAAGATACAGGGTGGTTTTTGGCAGCACTGTAAGGGTGGTTTTCAGAAATTAAGCCAAAACTACTGCCAACTTTCTCCACCTTTACAAACCTTTCGAGTTTCGAGCTTTTTCAAAAATCACTGCATCTTTTTTCTTGTTAAATCTTAAATGGAGGTAGTTTTTCTCCCTTCTGAAGGTAAATTGCAGGACATTGAAGGGATCTCAAATTCTAGATCTGTTTGAAACTACTACGCTTTCAGCCAATCATGATATCCATGAAAATTAAAATCCTGCTAAATTTAAGGTTTTTCCTGTTTCTCCGAGGCTTTTGAGCTTAGGGGTGGTTTATCTCAACTGTATAGGGGTAGTTTATAAGTATTACGTCCGGCCCAGTGCAGTTTCTTATGATTAACAAAACTCAGGCGTTTCAAGCTTTTTCAGCAGTAATTTCTGTTTTGGTTCGAATTTTTTATATATGAGGGGTAGTTAGTACCCCTTCTTGGAGGTGTATTGCAAATCCAGTATATAGATGCTGTTGTTTAACCTTAATTTACATATAATACACTTTAAAATTTGGTATAGTTTAATGTATTGAGATGGCACAACTATTCTCCTAGTCTAATCTAATTTTCACCCGATTCCAAGGATGTTTTTGACTCTAGCTAATGATTTTGTGGGTGTACGATTTTTTTTAACCTAGGATTGGGATTCAGCGATCAAAAATAAATACATACATGGGTCTGATTCGCTGGTATGTCATTTTTTTTGTGGGTTGTGTAATCAATTGACAATATTGTTTTTGCATCCCAATTTTCAACCTTTTGCCTGCTTCGAAGCAGAACCTAGGGTTAAATTCACTCTACGGCTTGTAACTGCAGGTCAAGATCACAGTGAACCCAAGCCTCGTACACAGTTATAAACCGACACACAGAATCAGATTTGTTCTTTGTAAATTGATCCAAATGGTCAGTCGAGTGCGTTTTTGATCCAAAGTTAACGGATGCAGCATCTAGTCAATAGCTTTCTGAACCCTAATTCACTCATTAAAATATGATTCATCCATTCGATTGAGATCCCTACAGCCTCAGCAATTTCACACGTACTCATTCTTTAATTTTTCAAAACAATATGTTGTATAGAATCAATAATTTCTTCATTGGTAGCCGTTCCCGGACGTCCTTTGCGTGCATTATCACTGCCTATACGACCATGTTTAAATTCAACAAGCCAGTTACTGTTTCTCGTGAAGGAGCATTGTTCCTATTTACCATATCGGTATGAATTTCAACTCCCTTCAAATCTATATTCTTTCTTCTTGTTCTTCTTCTTCTTCTTCATATGCCGTGTCAGGCCCCCCTGACGTTGACAATTACAATGGCGAGTTGATTACGATTCTCTATT
Organism: Diaprepes abbreviatus; assembly: GCA_034092305.1. Classification (NCBI taxonomy): domain Eukaryota; kingdom Metazoa; phylum Arthropoda; class Insecta; order Coleoptera; family Curculionidae; genus Diaprepes; species Diaprepes abbreviatus. The sequence continues at coordinate 11,998,544 of JASJET010000129.1, forward strand.
ATTCAAAATAGCTCTTCAGAACTATGTATTCCTGTCCAATCTCAGATGTCCCTCAGCCAAGAAATCTGCTTCCTTCCAAATACCTTTACTCTCTCGATCTTACCCTTCGTAATTAGTTGAAAAATTCTGTACCGATCCCCTTTCAGAATATGGTCAAGATATGCTAGTTTCCTGCATTTTACAGTTGTCAGCAATTCACGAATGGCATCTGTCCTATCTAAAATTGCTATATTAGTCTGCATAGCTACCCAGGGTATTCGAAACATTCGCCTATGCAACCACATCTCAAATACCTCGAAACGTTTGATCATGGCAGCCTTCAGTGTCCACACCTCCGCTCCATACAACACTGACCAGATGTAACATCCTTTGGTGAAGTTTTAAATTCAGATTGTCCTTGGAGACAAGCGATCTCATTTTTACAAAAGCTGTGAGGGTTGATTCGATTCTGCATTTAAATTTATTATTTGGGTCAAGCTGTTCAGTAATTTATTTATTTATAAACTCTACAGACATATGTCCAATTAGAGTAAGAAGGTTTTACAAAATCACTTAATAGAAGTACATAACAACAACAAATTACAGGAAAAAGAAAGAAAAATTACAATATTTCTTTGAGCAGATTTTTAAAACTATTGAGACCTATAGTGAATATATCACATAGTTGCCTTATGTACTTTCAACGATTTGTCAATTTATTAACAGCAAAGCGTCTGGATATGGTAGACGACTGAAAACCATAAATTTAGTTTTAGCAACATTTATGTTGAGTCACATTTCTTTCTTCACCCTATTGACAGAATCTAAGAGCTGCTGAAGATCCTGAAGGCTATCACTTATGATCGCCGTATCATCGGCATACCAAATCGTGTTTATTAGCTCACCGTAGAGATTTTAACCTCAAATACTTTGTTATATAGGGCTTCCTTAAAAACCTTGTTCGAATATAAATTAAACAGCAGTGAAGAAAAAATACATCCCTGTCTAACTTCTCGTTGAATGTGGCATTCTTTGCTTACCATTAACTCGGACCCCTGCCCTCTGACGCCAATATAGATTCTCTATAATCCGCACATCCTTGCCATCCACACCAGCATTCTTCAGTATATCTATGAGCTTCACATGCTGTACCCTGTCAAACGCTTTCGCATTTATTTCTTATTCTACAGTGAATAATACTCAGAAAACCCTTCAAAGTGTGACTCATAAGACTCATGAGACTCAATATCCTGTATTGTTACATCTTGTGACACATTGTTTTTTTTTGGTAGCATTATAAAAACAGATTTCAGCAATTCTTCCGGTATTTCTCCAGTTATGCACAGAATTAAAAAACTTAATTAGTATATCGATATTGTCTTCATAAATCAATGGCAGGAGTCCCAGTGAAATGTCGTGGACCGGTTGCTTTTCTGGATCTTGGATGTCTTATGCCATGAAGAACCTCTGATTTCGGAATTTCCGGTCCTTCAGCTCCATGCACAACGTCTGACATGTTTGGTCTTTGGTTTTCAAATAATTCAGTAATGTAGGAACTCCCGGCATTAAGGATTTCTTGTTCATCAATGAGAGGTTTGCCTGTTGTGTCTACTAGTATATGAGAGGTCTTTCTGTTGAACAATCCAGAAAGTTCTCTAACCTTCTTATACATGTTGAAAGTATCATGTTTTCTCTCTAGTTGCTCCATTTCTCTACATCTGTCTATGTTTTATCACTGTACTTGCATTTTAAAGAAAACAGCTGTAGAAAAAAAAATTATTTGAAGGATCGGCATAAAATTTCACATGTGTTTATAAGAAGGATGGGACATTGCAGCAACAGCATATGTTTTCTGATATCAGCGCCATCTATATGGCAGTCTAGAAACTTTTCAAATCACTTAGTAATTCCAGAAACTCACTAACGGTTAACAAAATTGTTAGGTTCGAGAGTAAGAATAAATGGTATAGAATTAAATTCGATAAGTAGGACGGATAAAAAATCAAATCTAATGTCCAATTCGTGTAATGTTTCCGTTGCGATGGTTAATTTGTGGGTCAGTGCTTTGTCCTGGAAAATGCGAAAATATACGATTTAGATGGCTATCGAAACGTTAACTACGCGTCGCATCTGGCTTTGTCATTGGTCGTTTAATGAACTGTAGCTATACCATATGAAAATTTATTAGGTTTTCCGAACATTCCTTACATTTTTAGTATTTTTATTTATTAATTTATTTCACTGGTAAAACTGTTTTACAATTAAAATAAATTACGTAAAAATTTATTACAATAGAATTAATAGTGAATATACCAGTATTAAGTATTGGAGGTATAACCAACCTGGATTTAATCTGCTTTACAAGCCAAACGGCTTCGCACTCCCTCCAGGGATTATTCACTCATACCAGGTATACAAAGACACCAAAAGTATGAAGCTCTGTGGGGACCCTTTCCATGTTATCGGGTCCTAGGTGGCGTGGTCTTCTGCACTTCCTACCAACTTTTGGACGGTTCACGCGGTTGCAACGAGGACCGCTTTCTGAATCGGTTTATACAGATGCTCACTAAGGCCCAGTCCCTTGATGTTCTGCTGGAGGTTCTTTGGTATCACTCCAGTTGTTAACAGTATTATGGGAATCCTGTGGACGCTGTTCATTGCCCACTGTCTGCGGATTTGCACCTCCAGATCTCTTTATTTGGCGATCTTCTCGTTGTACTTTGACCTTAGGTTGTTGTTGTTCGGTACAGCGATGTCGATTAGTGTAGTTCGCCTGGAAATTTTATCTGTTAGTATAATGCCTGGTCTGTTGTGAGCAACTGTTTGATCTGTTAGGACCGTTCGATCCCAGTATAACTTGAACTCGTTGTTTTCAAGAATAGGCTCTGGATTATATTTGTAGTAAGGCACTTTTCCTACCTGCAATAGTTTTAACTTATCTGCTGACTCTTGGTGAAGTATCTTAGAGGCTGAATTGTGTCTTTCCTTATACTCGGTTGCGGCAAACGCATCCTCTAGTTATGTGCTGGATCGTTTCTAATGTTCGACAGCTATATCTATATTGGTCATTTTCTATTGAGGGATCTCTGATAATGAATTTCCGATAGTTCTTCGTTGGAATAACCTAGTCTTGGATAGCTAACAAGAAGCCCTCCGTTTCCGAAAATATCTGTCCTGAAATCAACCAGTAGTTCGACGCTAAGTTGTCGACACTGTCCTGGTTGACCTCATTTGGATGCCGTCCATGAAGTGGCTTCTGTAGCCAGGCTTGTAACTTCTCTTGGTCTGTTCGGTGGTGAGAAGCAATATCCCGTTCCCTCAGCTGTAGCGGCGTTGAATCGTCTGCCTCGCATATTGCTCGATGTAGTGTGGAAGAGTCCGCTAAACTATGGAAATAAGAACGTAAGTTTATTATTTGTGATCGAGCTATAAAATGTTTATAAAAAAATTGGACCGACTTCTAAAAGTGCGCTAAAATGTGAAAAATAACTATAAATTTTTATATGAAATTGAAATTTTTGAAGTAGGTGCCAAATTATTTGTAAATGAAATAAATAACTACTAATATATACAAATTATGGTAAGAAAGCCATTACAAATAAAGTATTTTTAATCTTTTAATGCAAATCACATTTTGTCAGGTATTAGTTTGGCGCCGAATTCAAAAAGTTCAATTTCATATAAAAATTTATAGTTACTTTTTCACTTTTTAGTGCACATTTAGAAGTCGGTTCAATTTTTTTATAAAAATTTTATTTAATAATTTGAGTATAATAAGATATTGAATAATGCAATTTTTAGAATGTATAGAATTTTTCGACCTATAAACAATTGCTTTTACCTAAAAGTTTTTGACTTCTACCTATAATATTGTGTGTGTTACTTATCTTTAGTCATTGTGCTGTAATTTGTCACAATTGGTACTTCTTTTTTATCTTTCACTCGAGATATCACCTTAGTTTTAATAGATTTTTAGTGCTATTTAAAATATATTGGTTTATCTTTGTGAATCAAAGTGAATTAAATTGTGAACAATGGTACAATAGTGTATTATTTGTAAGAATGCATCTCTTAGAAAAAGAAGAGATGAATGGTGAAGTACTAGACTTTGTTGTGACGCATAAACTATATAGTTTTTTTTTCACGTATTCATAGCAATTTATGCTGTAAACAATTATATGGTTTGGAATAAACTTTACTGTCTCTATTTTAATCTAAAATTTCTTTTCAAGAAACAAACTTGTGATATGAATTATAATGAAATAAAGCAACTTAATCTCTCCAAAAACAACTAAGATCAGTTTTAAAGTTAGACCATGTTAGTGAGATAGGGGATAAGGGTTTAAGAACTATGCAAAACTTCATTTCCATATCAATTTTTTTTTATATAAAAAAATCTTTTAAATTTTATAATTATTCACATTAAAGTAATAACAAAATTAATATAACTAAGCTATTTAACTGATCAAACACTTATTTTAATGGCTGTTATATATTAAATGCAAATTTTAGATCTCTTTAGTGAACCGCATATTAAAGTTAACTAAATATTTAACGATGTTGAAATTGAAGAGGCGAGACAAATTAGTTACATGATGTTCGTCTCTAATTAAAGTGTCGAGGTAAATGTAACAGTATCTATGCTTATCTATCCACACTCTGGCGTGTAATTCACTATCTTCCTTAAGATGTTTATTCAACCCTTTATTAGAGAGTAACGTGTGTGGAAATGTTTGAACAGTGTAGTGTGGTTAGTAATGGAAAATTAGAAACCATGATGAACTTAGGACAAAATATATGATATTGTATCATTACTTTCTCTTATAAATAAATTGATCAACGATCGTTTGGTTGACGTGGTTATTCTAAAAATAAAAATGTACGTTGTAATACACACAATTTGTAACCTGCTATTATTCATTCGAAGTTTTTTAATTTTTTTTTTTAATAATTCAGGATCCACTTTCTAGTAGACATTGCATTTGAAGTGGCTCAGACGAGTTAGTTTTTTCAATTTATGTCCCTCGGCTATGTGGGTGTTAATTTGGTCATTTAGTTTCTAAATTTAAATAGTCATTTCGGAAGTGTGTATTCCGTTTTAGGTTTGTTGAATATATTTATGTTAAAAATATCAGAATTGCAGAATCGCATAACATACACCACATAAAGGCTGTGGCATTTCGGAGTAAGAGCGGTTTACTTCTAAAAAGATGCTTAGAAAAACAATGTACCGACCAATTTTTTTGCATTTCTAGTTCACGAAACCTTTTTTATTAAATATGTTATATTTTTCTGAGTAATTTTTCTTAATAAATTTTTTTGTCCGAGTGGGCCGTCAATTGTTATTAACAAATAAAAAAATAAATAAAATGCACGGAATCGATTCGAATAAAACACGTTAAAATAAATACTTTTTGTCTTTTGACAAATTTCCGAAAAATGCATTCTTTCTGAGATATTTGCGATTTTATGCAAAAAATGTTGAAATTCGTCATTTTAAACCGACATCTAAAAGAAGGAGGTTCTCAATTCGTCGACTATGTATTTTTAACCGATTTCTAAAAGAAGGAGGTACTCAATTCGTCAACTATGTATTTTTTTTATGTATGTACACCGATTACTCCGGAACGGCGGCAATTCAATATGACGGATCCAATATGGCGGACAAAAAAATTTAATTTTTTCCGATTTTCTCCACAATTGGTATGGGAGAGTTTTCGAGGTTGCACATAACGAATTCAAAATATTTTTAAAAAATTCAATATGGCGGATCCAATATGGCGGACTAAAAAATCGATTTTGTCCTATTTTCACCAAAATTGGTACGGAAAAGTTTTCGGGGTTACACATGACGAATCTAAAATAATTTTTAAAAAATTCAATATGACGTATCCAATATGGTGGATAAAAAATTAATTTTGTCCGATTTTTTTCAAAATTCATATGATAGCACATTACGAATTTGATATTATTTAAAAAAAAAATTAAACATGGCGGATCTAAGATGGAGCATTAAAGATTCTACATTTCTCGATTTTGTCTAAAGTCAATATTGGGAGATTTTTGTTAGTGTCAATTACGACTTTAAAATATTTTTTGAAAAACTCAATCTGGCGTATTCAATATGGTGTCCTAAAAATTTTACATTTTTTGACTTTCTCCAAAACTGATATAGAGGGTTCTTGAGGGTGTAAATTATGAATTTAATAGTATTTTTTCTGGATTCAATATGGCGAACGCAATATAGCTGACAAAAAATTTTACATTTTTCGATTTTGTTCAAATGTGGAACTGAATCGTTTTTGAGGATGTAAATAGCGAATATAAAATTATTTTAAGAAAATCTGATATGTCAGATGCAATATGACCGTTTAGAAATTTTAAATTTCTGGATTTCATCTAAAATTGGTACTAGGGGGCTTTGAAGGGTTTAGATTTAGATTAGATTAAGACGTTAAAATTATTTTTTTGAAATTCAATATGGTATGTTGAAAATTTTACCTTATTCGCATTTTTTCAAATTTGGTATTAGGAGGTTGGGGATGGTGTATTATGAATATAAAGTTAATTTTTTACAACTATTATGGTGATAAGATACAATAGGAGGGACTAAAAATTTTACATTTTCCGGTTTCATCTAAAATTGATATTGCGGGGTTCTTAAGGCGTATACAAACTCAATATGCAATATAAAATATATCGGGCTAAGAAATTTATGTCTCAAATTCTTTAAATATCGATATTGGAAAGTTTTGGGGCCTATATTACCAATCTAAAATTAATTTGAAATTTAAGTTAGTGGATTTACTATGACAAACTAAATATTTGTTTGACACAATTTTACTGTTATTTGGAAAACTCTAAGAACCAAAGAATTTTTAGTGGTTCATTTTAGGGTGATATACAACTTTGGATAAAATGGGTACTTTCTTGCCACCTTGGAGTCATTGTACACTAATCTCGATTAGTACGTAGTTTGAATTATTTATGGATATCATATTGAATTCTAAAACTAAAAATCGAAAAATAAAATTTTTATAAAAAAATTGAACCGACTTCTAAAAGTGCGCTAAAAGGTGAAAAATAACTATAAATTCTTATATGAAATTGAACTTTTTGAAGTCGGCGCCAAATTATTTGTAAATGAAATAAATAACTTCTAATACATACAAATTATGGTAAGAAAGAAATTACAAATAAAGTATTCTTCAAAAAGTTCAATTTATTATAAAAATGTATAGTTATTTTTCACTTTTTAGCGCACTTTTAGAAGTCGGTTCAATTTAAAAAAAAAATTCATACAAATTTTAATTGGCACTCTTCTGACAATAAAACATGTTTTAAATTTGAAAAAAACGTTGAATATTTTTATTTGATAAAAATGATCTAAGAAATATAATATAGTACCATTTGAACTAGCCAATCGAATATTTGTCATATATCATAATAACTGTTCACAATTATCACTCAAATAAACTTTCAGTTTGGTGACCCTCAACACAAAATACGAAAATAATTGCGTTAGTGTTTCTTCCGTGCACCTACATATACTCTCACTGCACGCAAGCTTTTGTTTTTCCTGTAATTTCAAGTGAAAGACTCCGAGACATGTGTACTGCGTGAGATTGACGGTTCAATTAAATATATTTTGTCGATAAAAATTTATAACCATGAAATGCAAACGCGAGTGTTAAGTAATTAATACTTTTTCAGTGAATTTTCACTTGATCACCCTGTTATTTTTTAATATGTTGATCTGCGAACCTTCAGGATTGGCTCTTTTCATTCGGTGAATTTTTCTATTTGTTATTGGATGCAAATTCATGCTATTTTGCGCATGATCTGAATAGCAAACCTTAATTAACATTTTTTAATTTGAACTTAAGGTATGATATGTCATCAAATAGCTATACGACCAAGCATTCTCCAGAATTAAGATCGGCAATAACTTATCAGAAAGCTTTCATGTGACCAAAGGCGTTTGCCAGGGATGTTGTCTATCACCAACTCTCTTTAAAATCTACCTCAATGAAGCTTTAAAGAATTGGAGAAGATCATGCAGTAGAATGGGAATAGAATTAAATAATGATGATAATGAACATTTATATACGCTTCATTTTGCAGATGACCAAGTGGTAGTGACCCAACATAAAGAAGACCTCGAATTTATGACGAGGAAACTATTTAAAGAACACGCAGAGTAGGGATTAACTGTCAACTGCAGTAAAACTAAATATATATGTATCGGTGGAGAAGAAACAGATTTGGAAGTTGATGACAATATCATAGTAAAATCTTGTTCTGATTATACCTACCTTGGAACAAAGATCAGTCAAAGCGGACGAACTGAAGAAGAAATATTGGAGCGAATAACTAAAGGGAAAAAAGCTATCGGATGCCTAAACTCACTATTATAGTCAACAATCATCTCCAAGGAAAGAAAACAATACAATGCAATATTTAAAAGCGTTGTATTGTATGGATGTGAAACATGGCAGATAAATTAAACTTTAGAACGTAAACTACTGGCTCTTGAAATAGACTTTTGGCGAAGATATGCCGGAAAGTCAAGGATCTAACGGATAACCAACGAGAGAATTAGAGAGATTATGGTCGTAAAGAAAACTATTCTCGATGAAATCGAACAACGTCAGCTGGTATGATATGGACATGTGGAGAGAATGACAGACGAACGTCTACCAAAGCAAATCCTAAAATGGACACCAAATGAAAAAATAAAAAGAGGAAGACCAAAAGTTACCTGGATTAAGGGCATTAACCGAGCCACGTCCGTAAGAAACTTACTTCCATGGGATTGGGAAGACCGAAAACAATGGAGACTGGGAACCGGAAGGCGTAGAACGCTATGAAACCGGATATATACATATATATATATATATATATATATATATATATATATATATATATATATATAGGTATGATATGTAACCAGTATTATGAAATATTTGGGATTAATAATAATAAAAACAACATAATTCAGCTATGTTTTATTGAGGTTGATGAGATTGATAATTTTATTAACCAATTTTTATGAATTGCAGAAATGATCACCCTCATATCAAAACAAGTTTGTCCTGCAAGGTGCGTAGAATTAGGGTCTGTACACTGCGACCTGGTAGATCTATTGTGCGCCTATACTGCTGCCAAGTCGTAAGAGTTATCTTATCGGCTAGGGCAGGTTCTCCAGTCCTATTTCCTTCAGGAATCTCAAGATGTTGGATGGCTTCAAGGTGGATAGCTCCCCTTCTTCGATTTGGTGTGCTCCCAATAATCGCATCCTAGGGTTTTCTAGAGCGTTGTACTCTGCAAGGATATGAATAGAGGTTTCTTCCTCCTCTCCACAGAACCTGCACTTTTCTCCTTCTACCAGTTCGAGTTTCTTGAGGTATCCCTTCAGGTGGCAATGCCCCGCCAGGAGCCCTGTCAGAACTCTGAGTTGGTTTTTACTCAAGCTTATGCATTCTTTGAAGCTCTTCTCGTCGTAGTTTCCACGAAGTATCATCTTTTGTCTCAATCCTTGCAGCTCCGTCCAATAAATGGATTTCCTGCTTTCCTCTTCTATTTCTAGTTCTTCCAGCATTATGCTGCCACTGATTCAACAGAAATGCTCTGGCCCTAGAAATGATGTCTCAGCCCCTTTCCTCGCGAGCCTGCTTACTATTTTATTCCCCTTTATCCCGTATGAGGGTGACTTTACTATTCTTATTCAAATCATTTAATTCCTCTAGGCATTCCCAGACAATCTTGGAGCTGATAATTTGAAAGCTCAGCTCACTGATGGCTCCTTAACTATCCGACATGATGATAATCTTTACTGAATTGGTTGCATTCCCTGGTAACGTGTATTTCCGCTTGGAAGATGCTTGGTGACTTACTCAAGCTTTCATGATGCCTGGTTCTTGGTCCATACACTCCTATGAATTATCTTTCTACCAGTATCATTTTTAACAATTTCTGAGTGATTTTGAAAATTCTATATCAAAAAAATGTTAAAAAAAAGACATTTACCTCTAAAATAATAAGGGCACAAAACTTCTTGGGGTAAAAATTACACTGATGACTACGCGTTTTTATGAGAGTAATTTGGGGTTTGATATAAAAATATATAAAAAAATGCATGAGACGGAATTCGAATCTATGACAAAACGTTTAGCTAAAACGGTTGACTACTCAGCTATTAGGTAGTAACATTTCTCTCTCAGTAGGAATTAGGTAGTAACATTTCTCTCACTTGACTATCTATAAGGGAAATTTGTGGTGGGGAGGAACTGTGGAAGAGAGATACTTGTGGAAGGAAAAGCATGCGGAGAGATTTCATCAAAACAGTGAGCTCGGGTTGGGACCTAAGCAATCCCAGGCGCTTCTACATGGATCTATATTCATTGGTTTACGTCACAGATACACTCACACACTTAATTTAATCATTAGTTAATGACGATATTTAAAAATAATCGATAGCAGCCAATTTAAAAAGTCGTACTTGCACGTCAAATAGATATAGTTTTTCTAGAAAACATATGCTTTATTGATCCCAGTTATGACATCCTAAAGACTTTTTTAAAGGAGCTTAGAGACGTCTGAAAACAGATATATTTAAGATGTCTTCAAGACGTCTTTATTTGAACCATCAAGTCCCAGAGGAATATGTTCCAAATAAACACCTCATCTGCTACTTGGAAACCTACAGTAAAAATGGTGCTTAAGTCACAGACACACTCACACATTTAATTTAATCATTAGTTAATGACGATATTTAAAAATAATCGATAGCAGCCAATTTAAAAAGTCGTACTTGCACGTTAAATAGATATAGTTTTTCTAGAAAACATATGCTTTATTGGTCCCAGTAATGACATCCTAAAGACTTTTTTAAAAGATCGTAGAGACGTCTGAAAACAGACATGTTTAAGATGTCTTCAAGACCTCTTTATTTGGACCACCATGTCTCAGAGGAATATGTTCCAAATAAAAACCTCATCTGCTACCTGGAAATCTACAGTAAAAAATAGTGCTTAAGTCACAGACACACTCACACACTTAATTTAATCATTAGTTAATGACGATATTTAAAAATAATCGATGGCAGCCAATTTAAAAAGTTTTAGTTGGACGTCAAATAGATATAGTTTTTCTAGAAAACATATGCTTTATTGGTCCCAGTTATGACATCCTAAAGACCTTTTTAAAGGGTCTTAGGGACGTCTGAAAACAGACATGTTTAAGATGTCTTCAAGACCTCTTTATTTGGAACATCATGTCTCAGAGGAATATGTTCCAAATAAACACCTCATCTGCTACCTGAAAATCTACAGTAAAAAATAGTGCTTAAGTCACAGACACACTCACACACTTAATTTAATCATTAGTTAATGACGATATTTAAAAATGATCGATAGCAGCCAATTTAAAAAGTTTTAGTTGGACGTCAAATAGATATAGTTTATCTAGAAAACAGAATCTTAGGAAATCCCTAAAGATGTTTTTAAATGGTCTTAAAGGCATCTGGAAATAGACATCTTTAAGATGTCTTTAAGACGTCTTCATTTGGATCATGATGTCTCAGAGGAATATGTGCCAAGACTTCATCTGCTACTTGGAAATCTACAGTAAAAAATGGTGCTAATAAACAAGTTGAGGGTCTCCAAGACGTGTCTGAATACTTTTGAAAAATAAGCACGGTTTCTACAAGCCGTATATAACTCAAAATATGTAAGCTTTTATCACATAATTTATTATTTAAAATTCGATGTGAATCACTCAGTTATCTTGATTCGATAAAAATTAAATTGCAATATTTCTTCGTGCATCCAAGAAACATGACAAAACGAATATAAATATTATCGATTTGAACTTCCAGGTTCCAGACGTGTAAACTTTCACTATTTGAACTGAGAGACTGAATATAAAAGCAGATATAATTTTTCGTTTTGTTTACTTCCAAAGTTTTCAGGTTGAATTTTTCTGTTACGATTTTGGTTTACTTTTTAACACGTTTATAAGAATTTAGAAGTGTTCTTGTTAAAGTTCTTTAAAAAAAAAGAAAATATTTAAAAGTACATGTCTAGGTGTAGTTTACTTTTTTGTTACATTTTCTTGAAGCAAAAGAGCTCAAAAACATATTGTTAAAATTTTAAGTTGATTCAATGTATATTGTTGAAAAATTGCACCATCTGTCCGTCATTGTTTAAAGGAAGGTGGGGCCAACTGGTAGTTATGCGAAGAATGACACTTGTTCGAATGGAATTTTTATACATTTTATTCATAGAATATCAATAATTTGTTACCATCCTTTCTGAGTATAACGCATCATATGTAAAAACTAACTTATTTTATCTAATCTCTGTTGTATTTTTAAATAAAGAGTGTTTTTTTTCATCGAAAGAAAAGTTTTTGATTTCTGATTGCTACCTTTTTTGCGAAATCAAAAGTTCGGAAAATTAACCGATCAACAAGAAGAAAACCTAATTTATCGAAGAAATTTTCTTTATTGTTTAATTTCAAGTGAACTTACTGCCCACTTTTGTGGTCCATATATATATATATATATATATATATATATATATATATATATATATATATATATATATATATCTACTCTAAAAACGTGCTATGGGAGAAAGACTGTTGTACTAGTACTAAATGAAAACTTTGTTACATTTTTAAATATATGGAGTATTTCGTAAGTACGAGGTTTGTCCCAAAAGTATCGAGCCTGCATTCATATCTCCGCGTTAAAACTTCCAAGCGACCTCTGTGGGGCGTCACCAGTAAGTCTTCACGAGCTCATTGGTGTGTGCAGTTACCGACTGCACGTGTTAGTTCGTGAACGGTGTGCGTTTGTTTACAGTGTCAATTTTTCGTTCATCGCATTTTGTTATTGTAAAAAATGACGGAAAAATTGCATCAAGTTTTGCTTTAATCTTGGAAAAACTTGCTCGGAAACAATTAATATGATGAATAAGACGTTTAGAGAAACAAAGCGACAGTCTTCACAGTGAAAGCAATGTGAATCGCCAAGACCAAAAAAAGCACGTCAAAGTCGGAGCAAAGTGAAGACACTATTGACTGTTTTCTTTGATTATGAAGGTGTTGTGCACCACGAATGTACTCCGAGAGGTCACACGATCACTAAAGAATACTACGTTGAAGTATTGAAAAGATTGCGTGACGCAGTCAGAAGAAAACGGCCACAGCTTTAGACAAGCGATGATTGGCTGCTTCACCATGACAATGCGCCAGCGCATTCATCGAACTTTGTGCAGCAATATTTAACAAAGCACCAAGTCGTACAACTTCGCCAGCCTCCGTACAGTCTCGACGTAGCTTTCTGCGACATTTGACTCTCCCAGATTAAAAATGCTGCTCGAAGAACACCTGTTCGATGACAAAGAGACGGTTGAAACTAATGCGATGAATGCACTGAAGGCAATTCTGAAAACGGACTTCCAAGACTGCTTCAGGAAGTGGAAACACCGCTGGGAACACGTTATTCAATTAAATGGGGACACTTTGAAGGATGTTACTCACTGGATGATAAAGAATAACATCAATGCGAAGATATGAAGACAGGCTCGATATTTTTGGGAAAAACCTCGTATAGGTCAAACACTTGATAGTATATGGATGTAATGGAACAAATGTTAATTATTTTTCATTGTTCAATGTCAACTATATTTTGATAAAAAAAAATAATTAAATAAACACTCTGTGAACAGATATTCCGTGGGAATAGGGTAGTTATATTTTTTATCACTATCCTCTAAAGTCTAAAGGAAAAATAAATCAGTTATCGAGCTTAACTTTTATGATCTTTGTCGTTTAAATGTTTTCTTAAAAAAATACATAAAGTCAGTTAATTTATGGAGACCTAAAAGACCCTCTCTTAGAATTGCCTATAAATCTGTCTAAGTAATCCTGCCCTGGTTAAGTAAATAAAACCAGATATGATAAGGGTAGTTTTTAACATATGGTATATGAAATACCGTTAAAATGTATTAAAATATTGAATGATTTTCCCATTATTAGGAAACAAAAGAATAACCAAATAAACTCATTATACTGTAATATAACGTTTGATCTGTGAAAGGAGGTTTGTAGAGTCTGTTTTTCCTGATTGCAAGAAAGAACGAATTAAATACCAGCAATATGAATAAAAGGGCACTCAGGTTTTTTCACAGAGGTTATGTTGTCTTATTCCTTTAGTTATAGAGATAAATAGAATAGTTTTATCAATTGTGTTTATATAAAAATTAAGCTTAAGATGCTCACAGGTCAATTCGTGAATCAAGCATCCGGTATAGAATAGCTAACGCCCTCAGCATGTAACGATCGAAACCTTCGAACTTTAAGGGAAAGAAATTGACGTTTACCGGGTTCCATCTTGTAATTTGGGTACAAACGGGAAACAAAGGGAGAGGGGGTGTAATATTCGAAGACACTCTTTTATGGAATAGCAAAAGTTAGTCACAATTTGAATGTCGTTTAGAACGGTACCGTAGTACCAATGCCGTAGAATAATTACGTCACGGGTATAATCGTCGGGAAAGAAGGTTATCTTTGTTTCGAAAGGGAAATTAAGGGATTATCGTGTGTTATTTTAGTGGGGCATTTCGCGATTTTCATACGGTTTGATTAAGTTATATAGATAGCTGTTTTTTCGCGTTTTATTTCTTTCTTGTTTAATATTTTATTAAGCTATTTATACGTGTTTCTTCAAAATTGGGTTTTAAGTTTTTGGTTAAATAACGGCCGAGAAGAGCAATTATGTTAGTTTTTCGTAATTGTTATTAGTTTTAAGTTTCTCACTGTAAATAGTTCGTTTTTATTCTATATATTTTGTTAATAGACTAAGTTGTTTTGAGAAATTTGTTTTATTCAATTTAATTAAAACCTTCACGCGAATTAACTCGCGGGCGCGCTGTTGCGAGACCTACAAAACAAGAGATGTCTACTGACCAACTAATTAGCAGCCTTTCCTGAGTCCTGAAGATCTGAGTCATTGTTGTGGTAAGCTTTAATAACGGTAGTGTTTGGTACTAAAGCTGCAAGAGAGAAGTTGAACGACCAGACTTCCAGAGTGTCTTTATTACTGTGAAATTTATTTGTAGGTTATTAAAATAGTTACTAATTAATATGGGACAAAAATGATTATAGATAAAGTGATTAACGCTACCTCAATTTATCATTGGCCAGAGTCTATAATCAAATTCTGTCACATGGAAGGCGTCAAAATATCCAGGCCATAAACAATTTTTGAAATTGTCAAGGACTCAGGACCGGACTCGTTATAAAACTCGTATACTGGTATATTTTGGCAGGTGTTGCAGAACTAAAACTCAATTTTTTAAAAATGCGCTTTTCTTTAAAAAAGTCAAACATTTTTGAGAAAAATTTCTTATTATTAATTAGTCTTTTTTTAAACTAGATGTGACCCCTTAATAAACAGTACCATACCAGAATCAGGTAAAAAAAACTCCTTACTTTATGAATCTTCATAAATGGTTAGGCATTTGAGTTAATTAGAAAATAGTTTTGATTTAATCGAAAATACTAGAATTATTTTTCAAGACACTATTATTATTCTAATAAGATATCGGTTATGTAAGGCGTCTGATAAAAAAAATATCAACCTAAAAAAAACTCAATTTACATTATTGACAACTCATATTTGTTTTCGTGAATACAACACAAAAATAGAATCTTTATTTTCGCCTTGATTATGCCCTCTCATCGTATTAATATTTAATTTGAGGCGCGGCTATTTGGTAATGGCCCAAATTCCTTGTGCGTGTGAAAAAGCTACAAACATGTGTCATAATATTTCATCTGGAAAGTGATAAATAATAATAAACAATTTGCAGCTATTTCCAGTGGAAAGCACTATATTAGTTAATTAAAAATGATGGTATCTCGCAATCATTTTAAATGTGGATAAATTTGTAAACATTGTAAAGGTTTCTAATTAACGTTCTGTAAATTTTCCAATTTTCCAAAATGATGTTTGCAATTGGAAAACTATTTGACAATAGTTCAAATAAAATCTTGCCTAGGTGACCTTTTAACTATTGATATTATAAGTTTAAAGTACCTAAAATGTATAAAATAAGTTGTTAAAGACGTTACTACCAATTCAACATCATAAAAAGTTGATAAATTTACTCTTAAAGTGGCATTCTAGTCCAAAGGAGTATATTTTCAAGACTATATAAAAAGCAAGGAATATTTTTACAATCCATTTCTTTTATTCATATAAACTTACAAAAATTTATAACAAATTGAAAATTTAATTATTTTTGAGTATGTATATATGACCATGAAAAAAAGATATGTTATGTTATGGTTGACATGAGTCCAAAGCTTAGGTTCAACCATAGACATAATATAATGGTACTAGACGGTGGATCCTAGAGAAAAAGTTGACTCACGCTTATATAAAATATTTGGTTAGATGTCATTATGTCAAAGACCGAAAGAATAAAAGTAAAAAAATTATGAAATGACAGATTCTTGAAAAAATATTTTTTTTTTGTATTGTTATAAAATAGTAAAATAATAATAATTTTGTAATTTCCCAGGTTCGGGTGTTAAAACAACATATACTCGAGGTAAATACCAAATTTGAAATCTATTGGTTGAACATAACGTCAACCTGTTTGATAAAACTAGTTTCGAGAAAAATGATTTTAAAGTGTAGACTAAAATTTCACGCCGCCGCAACAATCTAAGTCATATAATAGCATTTAAAACTTATATGGCATATAAAAGTAAATTCTGGCCAAAGATTCTTTTACTCTCAGTTTTTCTTCTAAAGAGAGCCTACTAAAAGAGTTTTTTTAAACTTTATTGGTAGTCATAGCGGAAAATAAAACGACTTTTAGTAACAAAATGAAAATACCCACCGACGCAGAAAAATTAGGAAAATACATCGTTGAATACCTCATAAATAATTAAACGTAACTTTAAAATATATTTTTTTAGATTCGTCATTGCAAACAAAACAAACACGAGTGCCGAAATAAAAAACTAAAATCAGCTGTCGTCTGGTAACAAGTGTGATCTTTGCTCAATTTATTTAATAGTATTCCAGTCATTTAGCGCCCGGCACATATTTCTACAGAGTAGCATACGTAAAATATTGAAACATAGTTCCATCTTTTATAAGCCCTATTAGAGCCTTGTTTTTCCACTATGTTGTATCAACAAATGGCACTATCCTATATCAGCGACTATAGAAAATTCGCGCTTGTTCAACTCTTAACGTTCAAATAATTACTATGGAGAACGAAAAAGTTTAAATTAAAAATATATAAAAAATGTTATTAGAGAAAATTAAGTACTGCCATGGCATTGTGTCATTATGATACGAGCCGCTACTGCTCGAAATCCTTTAGAAGAGTTATTACGTTATATTGTTAAGCTGTAAGTTTGGGCTCTAAAAAAATATCATCTGTTTTAAATAGAATATATATGTATATATATATATATATATATATATATATATATATATATATATATATATATATATATATATATAAATAGATAAGTTTTTGTCCGTGTAATTTAAAATAAAATAATAAAATAGAATCAAATATTGGCGAAGCGGACGTCAAAATTTGTCAATCTACATGATTCTCGTGTTAAAAAGTGCGGAGCACTCCAAAAATATGGAAAAACTCCGGGTCCGACAGATGGCGACAGCGCTGTTTCGTCCTAATATGGGACTCGTCAGGCCACCGCAAACAACAGCCTTTGTCATCTTGTTTGCTGTTTTTTGATTTTAAACTCAGGTTTATAGGATGCAAAGGCGAGATGATGGTTTGTACTGAATGCGGTGGCCTGACGAGTCCCATATTAGGACAAAACAGCGCTGTCGCCATCTGTCGGACCCGGAGTTTTTCCATATTTTTGGAGTGCTACGCACTTTTTAACACGAGAATCATGTAGATTGACAAATTTTTACGTCCGCTTCGCCAATATTTTATTCTATTTTATTATATATATATATATATATATATATATATATATATATATATATATATATATATATATATATATGTATATATGTATATATATATATATATATATATATATATATATATATATATATATATATATATATATATATATATATAAACAGTTTATTTTCTGCAAATATCGTTCTGGTCCTCTCTCCATACGCGTTTCGATCACCTCATGATCTCGTCAGTGGAGCTGGTCAGTAACTTTAATTACACAAATCAATAGGTTTTTTAATTTTCTACAACTTTTATATTGAATATTCTAAATTTGCAAAAAATAAGTCAGTTTCTATGAACTATAAATATAAAATAAACTTCCTAATACTTAAAAATCCCAAATAATATCTTAGATAAATGCTTCAGGAGAGCTAATGGATATTTCCTGAGGAAACCACTCTGTTGGATAATAAAAATTAATGGAAGGTAAAAAGAAAAAAGCTTCTTTTACAAACGAGAAGTTCTTATTTATTTGAAAAGAAATTCTTAGTTGTACAAACGAAGTCTAACAACGTTTTATAGAGAAAAATTCCAAACAATAAAATAAACATTTTAGATTTGAATACCGATTAAGTTTCCCACAATTTGAAAAGTCATAGAAACAAACTTCGATGTAATGTACTTTTATTTGGGAAAAGTGTTAGTCATGAAAAGAGTTTAAAATATAAACATATTAGGAAATCGGTAAGTAGACCAATAAAATTTTTTCCTGAGTTTTCACAATTTGTAAGCTTACGATAAACATTTCTGTATTGCAAATATTAATTTTAATAAATATTTGCAATAATAATATAATTAAAATTTATAAAATAATAAACGAACGCATCAACAAATTTTATAATTCTAACAATTCTCCCAACAATAATGATACATCGAAATTTATTGCCTTGCCGTATACAAACGGACTTTCAGAAAATATTAAATATATTCTGAACCAACATATTATCGTAGTCTGCCACAAAGCTCAAAATAAGTTAAACTTTTTTTTTACCAAATTGAAAAGTAAAACTCCTAAAATGAATAACTCTAATGTTGTATACTTAATTCCTTGCACTAATTGTCCAAAAAAATATGTAGGAATGACCACGCAGTTACTTAAAAACAGATTAAATGGGTAGAAATTTACTAAGAATGCTACGACTGCATTAAATAAACATGTACGAGAAACAGGCCATTCCTTCAACTGCAACAATACAACAATACTTGAACATGACCATAATTATAATAAATTGAGTGTAAAGGAGATGATGGAACGGATATAAATAACCTAAGCCACATTTATACAAATCCGATTAAAAATTAATATACCCTCTTAAAAGTCAATAGATGGGAATATCCTCTTAGAACATTTATATGTTATCAATTTTAATATAAAAAACACCAAATACTCCATAACTAATGATTTAAAAAATAATGTAATAAAAAAGGAATTGTTTTTCCAATACCACAATCAATATATTTTATCAGTCAGTATCGGAATAGAAATGGCAAGCTCTAAGTACGTACTTACATATTTTTGTCAATATTTAAATAATTTTAAAATCATATAAGTTTTTGATTGTAAAATAAGTTTTTAAAATTTTTTTTGAATTGTCATTTAATTTTTAACTTTTTCTGTTAATGTGTGAAATTTTAACCATAATTGGTCTATTTTAAATTTTAGGTTATTAAATTAAGGAAATAATATAAAAAAAAAACTTTTTGAAAATGCGTTAAACAAAAGGCGAAACGTCAAAACACATTGTTTTTTCTTCATCATCCACGTATATATATATATATATATATATATATATATATATATATATATATATATATATATATATATATATATAAAGTAAAATGCGAACAGTCAATGCAAACTTCTCTCCATCATATCCTTTTTGTGTTAGGGGTTGCACAATTAGAATAAATTGTTATAAAACGCAATTTATCCTATTCCACCTTCGAGATGATGGCCTACCTGTACCACCATACCGAGAAGAAAGTCAAAACTTGCCCAGTGATACGGCAGGGGTACATGTTTCGTCTCTACTAGACTCATCAGGGTACCGACATGCACCTGGCTGTGCAGAGGATAGACCGAAGGAAGCATGCAAATACTGAAACGCGGCTTCGCTGACCTCCCGCAGGATGGCGTATATATGTTTATGCGGCTTTCACGGATTCCTCCGTGTGAGATGCAATAGCAGTGGATATATCCACATTATGCCGTTGTAGTGCTGATTCAGCACTACAACGGCATAATGTGATATATCAACTGCTATTGCATCTCACACGGAAGAGAAATCACAGATGAAAGCCGCATAAACATATATACGCTATCTGCGGGAGGTCAGCGAAGCCGCGTTTCAGTATTTGCATGCTTCCTTCGGTCTATCCTCTGCACAGCCAGGTGCATGTCGGTACCCTGATGAGTCTAGTAGAGACGAAACATGTACCCCTGCCGTATCACTGTGGCGGGGAGGGTAAGTTTTGACTTTCTTCTTGGTATGGTGGTACAGGTAGGCCATCATCTCGATGGTGGTGGAATAGGATAAATTGCGTTTTATAACAATTTATTCTAACTGTGCAACCTCTAACACAGAAAGGATATGATGGAGAGAAGTTTGCATTTACTGTTCGCATTTTACTTCATTCATACGTGGAGCTGCATATAGTTGTACGTTTGCTGAATGTGCTTTCAGCACTACAACGGCATAATGTGGATATATCCACTGCTATTGCATCTCACACGGAGGAATCCGTGAAAGCCGCATAAACATATATATATATATATATATATATATATATATATACATATTTAGTTTTTAATATACGGGTAGACCAAATAAGAGAGAATACTGGATATATCTCAGAAATCGATAATCATTACGGAAAAAAAGATTTATAGTAACGGCTGGCCTGAAAAATCGCTGAATATAATTTTCAATTTCCTACGACTGTCGCTAGGGGGCATAACAACTATGGTTAATTGGGAAAAATGATTTTTTCTTGTAATTTATCCTATAAAGTTATGTTGAAAATATTTGCGGTCCAATCTTGAGAAAATGTGGAATTTCTTTGCTTCACACTTGATACTCTATTTCTATTGTACTCTATTTCATATCTAAATTTGTTTTGTTAATATCTTCGGTTAAAATAATCATATGAAGTAGCGGTTTTCGCTGGATCTTGAGGATTCTTGTACTTTTATTAATTATATGGAACGGATCGTAGAATGTTTTTAAAATTTTTCTAAAAAAAAAATGTTGAGCTGTCAAGAGCACTTTCTACTGATCACTGGTAAACACGCAGAAACAGAAATTATAATAAGGAAAATCAAGTAAGAAAAGCCTTTTATACCAAACCTAAGTTTGTTCAATGCTTTACACTAAACTGGAGTTATCAGCATTTAATGAAAAAAGTTTTATGTCCCCGCAATACTTCATTATAAAGGATAGACTATAACAAGTTTGAAATGGAAAAAATTTCAAATTTCCTCAAGTTAAAGATGCAAAAATATTAATACAAATTTATTAGACCAATTACTGGCAAAAAATAAGAATTCCTAATTGACAGTAGTTACGCTCCTTCGCGACCGTCGTCGTAAGAACCTGAAAATAATTTTCGCATTTACTATTTTTTTTCCAGCAAGCCGTGCGATTAAAAAAGGCTATAAACAATAAATCTGTAGATTTATATGAAAATTTAATAATATTGATCCTGCAAATATATCACTACATTATATAAAAAAATAGCACGGTTACTCTTGCAAACTATAGAATGAAGAGTCTATAAATTTTGGTGGTTCCGTAAAAACATCTTACATTGAATGTGTTTCAGTCAAAACTAACCCTTCCAATAACGTAAATTGCATTTGTGATGCGAAATCTGCGAAGAATTTGCGTTTAAATCGTTATTCTCAGATTCTATTAAAATTTTATTCATAGGTTTTCTGTATTAAAATCCGAGTTCAAACAACATATTTTTTCACGAATTTTAAACTGAAAATAAAGGTGTTTTTTTTGCATTTTAAAAAGTTCGAACTTATTTTAAATAAATGAGCCCATTTATTATGAGAAAGAAACAGCTTTTTTACTCTATTTTTGACCTTACTAACTAGGGTATTATTCACGAAAATTCTAGAATTTTATATATAAGGTAAACTCTTAGGACAAACAATTTTTATTAAGTTAAAATGCACGATGAGCGCGGGTATCGAACCCGCTCCGCATCGGTGAGTGATCAACCACTTAACTCACTATACCAATGAGCCACCCAAATAGCTCATTTTAAAATCGAAAAAATTTTGCTCTAAACCGCAAGTACCGTTTATTTTGCTGGCTGTTTAATCAAAGTTCCTTGCCTTTAATTTCTCTAAACGCGTACTATTTTAGTGAGCAACGCTTTAATCTTCTAGAACAGCGGTTCTCAACCTTTTTCTTCTCGAATAAATAAATGAAACCGTAAAATTTGATTATTAAAATTTATTTTCCATAATGAATAACAGTTCATAACGAAAAACTAATACATAATCGTAAAACATTTACAAATATTATTAACACCAAAGGGATAGCTTAATCTGCAAAAAATACATTCATACAAGTAAAACTTGAAAAATGCCTTCAGTGGGATATTTGTGCTTGTTTAGTGAAACAAAGAAATTAAAAATTTGTTTCGATGTCTGAAAGTTAGAGTTATAGATCAAGTTCTGCATTTAACCTGTTTCTGTTCTTATCATTCAAGTAAGTGTATGTTGAAAATCTTTGTTCACATAGATATATTGTATAAAAGGACAATAAAACCTTAATGGCTTTTTTCGCCAAAACAGGATAGCCATTTCTTATACTGGGCAAAAAATCAATTAGTGATCTTTAAAACAGTTTTTAGGAATTGGCAGAGGATAAATCAGCGAGCTTTTCTTTTTCCAGTAAAATTAAAGAAGTATCCGAAGTTATATCTCCTTGAAAAGTATTACGTATCCACTTGTTCGATCCAGATATAATAGATTTATTAGGAAAATAGTTCTTAAACGTTAACTGAAGTTGTTTTAGATGTTCAGTAATATATTTTTTAATATTTTTGATAAGTTTCATTTCATTTTCTAATAAAATGGTGCTGAGAAAACCAAAACATTCGTACTCATTCACCTGCAGATATTGAACCAAAAAGCTAAACTTTTTTAGCATGGCTGCTATTCTATCAAGCACATTGAAAATGGTGACACCTAGGTCTTGTAAGGACAGATTTAAATAATTTAATTCAGAAAAAATGTCGGCTAAGTTTTTGAAGCCAAGGAATATTAGATACACAAAAGAACAAATGAAATGGATAGTCAAGAAAAAATGCTTGAACTTTAAACTTCAATTGAAACAAGCGAGTAAAAACCTTGCCATGAGAATGTCATCTAATTTTTATATGAAGTAGTAAAGAAACGTAGAGTCTCCCAAAATCCTCACAAAACGCACAAATAGAGTTTGTAGCAAGCGATTTTATAACATTTACAATTCTTACAGCGTCGCTTAAAGTACTACACTATTAAAAATAACCTTAAATTTAATGCAAATTCTATTCTATATTAAATTTAATGATTTTGTACCTTAAATATTAAATTGTTGTACATTAAATTTGATTAAATGGTATCTTAAATTTCAATAAAGTAACTGGAAAGATATTTCAACTTCTGTACATTAAAATTAATTCACATGTACCTTAATAATAAAAGAATTTACATTATTATATAACGTATATTGTATGAAACTCCGGGAGATGGCGCAACTTGTATTGAACTTTTTGTTTAGTATGATATAAGTTGCTTAAAGGACTTAAAATCTGATGTCGAGGTGTACATGTCTACCCCGTGCTGACCGGAACCAATAAGTTCAAAATCGGTCTACAGAGCGCGGTAGGCCCGGGCGTTATCTCCAAGTGTATCGATATTATGTATCAATACGTATCGAATAAAAAATTATTACTAAGCCGATACATAGGTATAAAATTATCGATATTCTAAATATCGATACATTCAGTATCGTTCATATTTTTATCCTTGTTTTGTTTTGGAACTTCAACTTTGAAAATGTAACAATAAATTGACTGTTGTACCAGTGGAATTTACCAGTAAAAATCTCAGTTTGCATGTATCTTCGGCTTACAATTTAAAAAAATATTTTCAAATATTTTTCGTGGGAGGTATGGTTAAAATAATTATGAACAATAAACCAAAGTGATTAAAATCTCAAAAACATAGATAAGTGATGCACCGCAAATACAGATTATGGCCTGCAAATCACAGAATAATAAAGGTTAACTAGTTGATACTGTAAATTGGCGCGATCTTTTCGGCATAAAGACACCTAAAAGTATCCCTGTCCTCCTCTTTGCTATATAATTAAAAAGTGATAAAATACATCTGTGTCACACTACTGAAATTCACTACAATAAATATTTGAGTGCGTTAAGTGTTCGAAAAACGCAGTTGCAGATCGTTTGACAAACATAATTGACAGTCGTAATGGCGTCGGTTCTGATTATAAGGAAACGATACAATATTTATATAAATGTATCGGTACCTACATATTGTATTATGAGTCAATATCGATACAAAATATCAAATATCGATGCTACCTGTATCAATATATTGAAGTATCGGTAATATATATATATATATATATATATATATATATATATATATATATATATATATATATATATATATCGCTCGGGTCTAGATGGCGGTACACTCTCTATTGGAAAAATTTCCACCTTCTCTCGGTAGTTTCAGAATTTTTGAACTTATTAATGTTGGTGCATTAAATATGTGATAACATATCTCAAATTCAATGACTACTGGCCGTATATTTAATGTACATAGTCACTTTAAAAAGTAATGATCAAACTTTAAATTTAATGTAAGATTACATTAGACTTAATGCAATCAATTAATTTAGATTAATGTACATTATTAAATTAAATGCATTTATTACAAGTTTGTGAAATTTGCTTGCAGCGCTTATATGTCATTGCATGTCTATGAATACAGAATGAGTCCATTCAATATTCTCCGTGATTTTCTTTACCCGCAACACAAGACCCAAAAATGGTTGGGTCATTGATTTTGCACTATCAGTGTACACAGACAAACAAAAATACTAATTTATTTCGTTTTTTTCAAAATAGTCATTGATCATATCGAAAATTGTTTCACTTGTCGTACAGGTTTTCAGTGGTTTTGCAAATTGAATGGAGTTTTTAAAAATATATCTAACAGAGACAAGCAAAACTGAGCCTTTGCTACATCGGTCGACTCGTCACGCTGAATAGCGTAATAATTAAATTTTATTCTTTTTAAAAGTTCACTTCCATTTGGCAAATTATTAATTCTCCGCAACATTGTGTTGTTTGATAATGGAACAAAGTCAATTTTCTTTGCTACTTTTTCTCCAAGTACACATTTCGTGATGTTTTTGGAACACTGTCCAATCAAATTTTCTGTCACGGTATGTGCTTCTTCAGATCTTAATGAACCTCTAGGGATTCGCGAACTACCGCTTGGAAAACGCTGTTCTAGAATAAAACAATTACCAGAAAGTAATTTAACATAATCCAAGACCCAGTTTCTCATAATACTATGGGGTAGGCGAAAAGAACCAAAAATTCTTTTTTAGTATGGACTGATTTACATTAAATTTGATTTAAAAAATTATCATATATTTTTAAAAGTAAAGTTAAGAGTAGTTTAGGGTTATTAACAATGAAAAATGTTAAATTCCTAAAAACTTAATAGAAATTGACATCTTGATACGTTCTATTTATTTACTAAAATGTTCACATTCAAATAATGGAGAAAATTTATATTTACCTTTTAATGCGTGCAAGTTAACAGTGTAATAAATCTTCCAACGTAATAATTTATATTTTTCATTGGATAAAAATTACTACTTCTATATACATAAAGTTCCATATTAGTTTTTAGGGCAAACACCTGCCATAAAGGTTATGCTTGTGTTATATAAATATGAATAAAAATTGCTATGTCGGATACGCACTACGTCAGGATTTTAAAAGCAGTATTGGAGTTGTTAGTTTTTTTTTCAATTTCGATGCATGTCTTTGAGTGAATTGAAAGTATGTGTCTGAAAAATTTATCACAAAATATGTTTTTTTTTTCTTTAATTTGAATACCTCTCGATTCAAACTTATATAAAGGGAGAAATATTCAAATTTCACTGTCTAGTTTTGAGATCTAGTGCATACAGCTACTACCCCAACTAAAAAGACGCATGAACAAACGAATTTTTTTAAAAGTTTCACTGCCATAACCCTCTCAAAGTAATTTATACTTAATACATTATTTTCTAATTTACAGCCTTATGAAGTAGGATCACCACTCATTCACTTTCTATTTAACTCGAATAATATGTTGCAATAACGCAGGTTCTGATGGAGGTAGTTCTATAGTTGTATTTTTTATTTGGATGTTCCTGCTTAGAATCCAACTACAAAGTTTTTTTGAAGAAGATACTTTTCCTTTATCCATGATGAATAATAGTACTACAATAAAGTCCTCTCTGTAAAATAAATAAACTCAATACTCCAATGATTCATAGATGTCGTTTAACTGGCGATATTTTCCAGTCTGACATCGAGTTCGGTAGATGGCTGGTGCAATATCCTGCCGACATACCTTGAAACTTATATTTTCTACATCAGTTGTTTCCTGCTAATGTTGTTCTCGGTCCGATACAGCTACACTGACGAGATCATGAGGTGATCGAAACGCATATGGAGAGAGGACCAGAGCGATATTTTCAAGAAATAAACTGTTTGTATATATATTTTTCATATTCTCTGCCTGAGAGGAGAATTTATATATATAAAAAACCGTTTCAATTAACTTTCACAGAAATATATTTCTCTACAATACATTTTTTTATTGAATACAGTAAATATTGAATATAGTATTATTGAAAATTGGAAATAATCTAATTATCAATATCACTTTCGTCAGATATATTTAAACTGTCTCTTGAAATTTCTTCGTTTCTACATTTTTCTGAACAAGCAAAAAGTTCGCAACATTTAAAACTTTGGGCTAAACACGAACGGATATCGTCATCATTGCTAGGTCAATTCCCACTGCATAAACAAATGAATTTTTGCAAAAGTTTCATTGCGATAACCCTCTCAAAGTAATTTATACATATACATTATTTTCTAATTTCCAGCCATATGAAGTAGGGTCAAAAAATATTACTTTTACGATTCTTACTGGCGACCACTCATTCACTTGCTATTTAACTGGAATAATATGTTGCAATAACGCAGGTTCTGATGGAGGTAGTTCTATTGTTGTATTTTTTATTTGGATGTGTATGTGCGTATAGTTAGGGGTCTGCGTACTCCGACCTGGTAGATCTATTGTGCCCCTCTACTGCTGTCCAGTCGTAAGAGTTGCCTTATCGGCTAGAGCAGGTCCTCCAATCCTATTTCCTTCAGGAATCTCAGGATGTTGGACACCTTCAAGGTGAGTAGCTCCCCTTCTTCGATTTGGTATGCTCCCAAGAACCGCATCCTAAGATTTTCTAGAGTGCTGCACTCTGCAAGGATATGAATAGAGGTTTCGTTCTCCTCCTTACAAAATCTGCACTATTATCTTTCTACCAGTCCGCGTTTCTTAAGGTATCCTTTCAGGTGGCAATGCCCTGTCAGGATCCCTCTCAGGACTCTGAGCTGAGCTTATGCATTCTTTGAATCTCTTCTGGTCGAAGTTCCCCAGAAGTATCTTCACTTGTCTCAATCCTTGCAGCCCCGTCTAATAATTAGATCTCCTGCTTTCTTCTTCTATCTTTAGTTCTTCCAGCATTACGCTGCTACTGATTCCACAGAAGAGCTCTGGCCCTAGAACTGGTATCTCAGTTTCTTTCCTCGAGAGCTTGTCTACCATTTCATTCCCCTCTAGTCCGGTATGTCCCGGTACCCACATAAGGGTGACTTTTTTATTTGGATGCTCCTGCTTAAAATCCAACTCTAACATTTTTTTTGAAGAATATAATTTTTCTTTATCTATGACGAATAGTAGTACTATAATAAGACCCTCTCAGTAAAATAAATAAACTCAATCGAAATGAAACTTTATGTCTTGAACGAAATATTGAAAAAATACAATATAAAAAAATGTATCGTGAATAATATCTTACCTTAAAATTACGTGATCCAATAATGATTAGATACTATAAATTTTACTGAAACTTTATAACTATTAATCGTGTTAATGAACTAAGAACATTTTCACTTTCACTGTTAATTATGTGTAAAATTATAAGTGATCAATTTTTTATACGGTGTTTATAAATGTAAAACGACTACAACTTTATGGAAACTAATTAATTGACGCTCAATGCTGGTATTCAAATCTTGCTATATCATGTTATTTCACTTGTTTCAACAAGTTAAAACAATTGAAAGGTATAACTAAAAAGAGCGCGTCAATTTAAATTTAATTAGTATTGAATAATGCGCATGAAACACATAATACTATAATATATAATATATATAATACCACATATACAAACACGTAGATAATAAATAATTTAATATTATGTATATTTAATTAATATATTATTAACCTTATTGATATATAATAAAAGTGAAGCCAAAAATAAGATATACAGCTATTCATTAGTTAGTTAATTATATATATCATAATAATTTATTTAGTTTATTGATAAAATGGAATGTTAATTTAATATTTAATGTATCAATAAAAAAATATATTTCGTTGAAAGTTAACTGAAACAGTTTTCTGATTAATTATGTGACACCTTTACATTATCACTCCTTATGAAAAATTGCAATATTATTAGAAAATTCGATTGCAAAACTCACAAGGAAAATGAAAAGGACCCTATATGAAATAAATATTACATTAAAGGACAACTCAATGATTATTTTACGAAAAAAATCAAAATTTCAGTAAGAAATAAAGAAATCTTTCTGCGTAGGTTGTATATATATATATATATATATGTAATTCTCCTTTCAGGCAGAGAATATGAAAAATATATATACAAACAGTTTATTTCCTGCAAATATCCCTCTGGTCCTCTCTCCATTCGCATTTCGATTACCTCATGATCTCGTCAGTGGAGCTGTATCTGACCGAGAGCAATATTAGCAGGAAATAACTGATATATGAACCATAAATTTCAAGGTATGTCGGTAGGATATTGTACCTGCCATCTACCAACTTCGATGTCAGACTGAAAAATATCGCCAGTCGAACGACATCTATGAATCATCGGAGTAACGTGAAATCTTTCTTTATTTCTTACTGAAATTTTGATTTTTAAAAATTTCACATTACTCCGATGATTCATAGATGTCGTTTGACTGTCGATATTTTTCAGTCTGACATCGAAATTGATAGATGGCAGATGTAATATCCTGCCGACATACCTTAAAATTTATGGTTCATAAATCAGTTATTTCCTGCTAATGTTGCTCTCGGTCCGATACAGCTCCACTGACAAGATCATGAGGTGATCGAAACGCGTATGGAGAGAGGACCAGAGTGATATTTGCAGGAAATAAACTGTTTGTATATATATTTTTCATATTTTCTGCCTGAAAGGAGAATTACATATATAACAAACAATTATTTTGCGCTTAAGAATGGTCTAAAAGACTTGGTAGAAGCGGAGATGAATTTTTAAAAAGGTCCGTTTTTGGTCATTTGTCTACTTTTAATAGCTTTTAAGTCGAAAGGAATGTATTTTTCGAAAAAATGTCAAAAAATAAAAAGTGTTTATTTTTGCTCAGTTTTCATAATTTTTTACAGATAAATGAACAACTCTATTGAAAATATGTTTTGAGGGGTTAATAACACATGTTTTGAAATAAATAAAAAACATTTTTGGCGTGAAACATTTTTTTTTCGGACGAAAAGTTGTGTGCAGTATTTAAACAAAACAGCTACACCTAGAGTAAAATATGAAAAAGAATATTAAACTAGAGCACTATAACTTTGGAAGATTGTAGGATTTTAGTGAAATATCGATCTGGAAAAAAAATGGCGCTTGTTTAAACAAAATTAACCACTTTGTAAGTAAAAATTATACACTAAATTATTTGTAACTAATTATTTTTTTTTGAATTTGCAACAAGGCTATATACTTTCAAGGATAATATTATTATCAAGATCTCATCCTAATTTCAGGTCAGTCGGTTGAAAATTGATTGAGAAAACTTGCATACAAGAAAAATGCTTTTAAAATTTTACGTATCTGTTTTTCGTGTATAAAATGAAAAATTTTAAGTTTAGATTCAATTCTATTTGAAGAATCATATAACAAAGAACTCTCGAAAAAAAATTCATTAAAAAAAATGTAGTTTTTGAGAAAATAGTGTTTGTTTGTTTTTCGAAAATCGGCCAATATTTTGTTAATTTGGAAAATTTTTCGGTTTTCAAGCTGTCTGATCTTTTTTATTTTTAAATACCACCATACTTATATCACATAATTTTACATCTTACCTTAAATATCGCTGATGAAAAATTGGGCTAGTCTTACCTGTTAAAATCATTATTACTACCTCTGTTTTTCACAGAACCATCGGAAACCTC
The DNA here is from genome assembly GCA_034092305.1 of Diaprepes abbreviatus. NCBI lineage: Eukaryota > Metazoa > Arthropoda > Insecta > Coleoptera > Curculionidae > Diaprepes > Diaprepes abbreviatus. The sequence continues at coordinate 12,029,159 of JASJET010000129.1, forward strand.
TCAATTTGTCTCATACCTGGCACTTTTTAATTCCGTTAAAACCCGTAATGGAGTTTTTCAAATTAAGGCGTTCTCATTTATCCATTTTATTGCGACTTTAATTTCTTTTGCGTGCAGCAGCAAACGATAAATCATTATTAGATCTCTTCGGTGTTACTTAATATATCCGATTGTTTTTCTGTTTATATTTCTTTTCTTTTTTCCTGCGAGTTCCGTTCATGTTTATTCCCGAAGGTAATTTTTGAAATGGGAATTTTTCTTGTTATGTTTATGGGTAATCTTTTAAGATTATGCCTGTAAACTCATAAAAATAAAATATGATGTGACATTTTTTACACGGTTATTTAATTTCAAATAAAAATATGAAAAAGTTAAGATAATATTAATAAATAAAAATAAACAAGTAACCAATTTGCTACAGGGGAGAGTATTGTTGGCAGGATAGAAATTATTGAAATGAAATTAGTTCAAAATTTATCCAATAAAAACAAAAATAACTAATTTGTAATGCTAGATTGAAGTAAATTTTTTCTTTCTTAGTTTAAAGCAGTCTTTTTCAAACTTTTTGAATACACGGCCCCTTTCCAGGTTAAAAAAGTCTGGCGACCCCCTTGGACCATAGAAAGACAAAAAATTAGTTATATAATTATTAAAAGATTATATTTATGACTTTCTTTATTTAGGTACCTATATTCATTATTAAAACCTACACTCTGCAAGATGCCGCGAGAGCTTGGATTTGATTTGGAAGCCACCTTGCGCGAGCCTAACTTTTGCGGCGTTGCCACACCGCATTGTTGTTGCCGGCGAGAGGCGGCGGGGCGTCACCCACCGCCCGCCGCAACTCGCGCTAGTAGGTTCTTTTGTCTCGACTCACTCAACTCTCAATTAATTGACTGAGCGTCACTGATCAGTATGGACGTGATTGTTTTCCTTTTTCACTTGCTCCGCCCGATTGAAAAATGGATAAGTTTCTCAAAAGATCGCAGCCTTCAACATCTGGCACGGATGCCAGTAGCGGAGGTGAATCACACCCGAAAAAAATAGGCACTATGACGACAATTACTTGAAATATGCGTTTACAGTCCTAAAAAATAACCCTCAATGTGTAATTTGCGGCGATGTTTCGTCACGTGAGAGTATGAAACCGTCAAAGCTTATGCGACATCTGACAACCAAGCATCAAAAAGAAGCTGATAAGCCGTTGGATTTCTTTGAACGAAAATTGAAAGTTCTTAACCAGCAGCAAAATACTATGATTCAGGTACTAGTGTTATCCTAGTCTTCACATAGTGTTGTAAAAATCGTCAGGTCAGTGTTTAAGTGCTCGAACTCAAGCCGAGTCTATTTAAATTGTTGTTGTTTTTAATGTTTATGTTTGCATACAACTTAATTAAAATTAATTTTGGTGTACATTTTATTTTTTTTTATTTGTCAATCATTTATTTATTTTTATATTGTTTTGTTTGTTTTTAGATATCTAGTGTCAACGAGTCATCATTATTGGTTAGCTACAAAGTCGCATATCGAGTCGCTAAAGCAGGGAAGCCGCACACAATTGCCGAAAACCTTATTTTGCCAGCAGCTCTAGATATGGTTGAAATTATGGTCAGCAAGCAGGAGGCAAACAAGTTAAAAAGCATACCGCTTTCTGATAACACTATTTCACGCAGAATAGACGATATGTCCGATGATATTCGAGATCAAGTATTCGAAAAATTAAAGAAGAGTCTACATTTTTCTTTGCAGTTTGATGAATCTACAGATGTTTCAGATTGTGCTCAGTTTGTAGTATTTGTGCGATTTGAAGCAGATACGCAGTATCGCGAAAGAAATGTTATTTTGCAAAGCGCTTCCAGCAAACACTTCTGGCCAGTGTTTGTACGATATATTTTTAAAAAGCACTTGCGACTATGACATTGATTGGACAAAATATATCGCTATTTGTAGCGATGAAGCCAAAAGTATGCCTGGCAAAAATAGCGGACTTGTTGCGAAGTTAAAATCAATAATGACAACGTATCATGGACACACTGTTTTCTTCATTGAGAAGCTCTAGCCGCTAAGGTTTTAACGTCTGATTTAAATGACTTGCTTAAAGAGGCAATAAAAATTGTGAATTCTATCAAAGGTAAAGCCTTGAAAACCCGACTATTCCGAATCGTTTGTGAAGATATGGGTGCGTTTCATCACAATCTCCTTTATCACACAGAGGTCAGGTGGCTATCCAAAGGAAAGGTATTGATAAGAGTTCTAGAACTTAAATCTGAATTGCTAATGTTCTTACAAGATGCTAAATCTGAATATGCTAATCACTTTTCTGACCCTGTTTGGCTCTTGAAATTATCATTTCTGGCAGATTTTTTTAGTCATCTCAATAATTTGAACAAGAATCTCCAAGGTAGAGATGCAAATATTTTAACAGCGAAAGATAAAGTGAGAGCATTCTATACAAAACTTCATTTATGGTCAACCTCTCTGCAAAATAATATATTTGAATCATTTCCATGTCTTCAGCAGACTGTTGAAGATAATGCAACAGATCAATCGCTTGTGATGGGAGCTCACATTCCCTGCATGATACAGAGCTTGCATAATCTGCAATGGGCGCAGATGGATTCTTAAACCTTTCTTGGATAAGTCAATAGAACTAGCTGATCTCACTACAAATATGAAAGAAAATCTTATAGATTTAGCTGCTGACGGCATGCTTAAAATGGAATTTTATTCACAAACTGTTGACGTGTTTTGGATGAAAAGGAAACAAGAATATCCTGAGCTGGCAAGGGAAGCTCTTAAATTATTAGTGCCATTCGCCACTTCATACTTATGTGAATTGGCATTCTCTTCAATGGTGGACATTAAAACTAAAAAAAGAAATAGGCTTCAGTTAGAAAATGGTTTTACTATTAACATTTCAAAAATAGCACCACGATTTGACATTTTTTTGAAAAATAAACAAGCCCATCCTTCTCACTAAAATTGTGTTTTACTGTAGTGAACCATGTAGAACCTTGACTTTTTTTTTACCAGCGACCCCCCGAGTAAGGCTCCGCGACCCCCCTAGGGGTCGCGACCCACAGATTGAAAAACACTGGTTTATAGAAACAAGACAATTTTTACAAAAAAAAGGAAGTATTAATAGCTATTTGGGCTTTTATTTTTGCTTTTTGTTAGTGGGGAACTATATCTAGTATTTCTTTTAAATTCTAGTTATTACTGTCAGTGTTACTGCGGATTTTTTCTCATTTTATCAATTTTGTGTAACAGAGCGGGTCGCGTGGTAAGCTAAATCGCGAAAATTGGACCCTTCAACTTCAAAGGCACCGCACATCTATAAAAGGATAAAATCTGCGCCATAGATGTTCACAAAATATAAAAAATCACATGATATTTACCCTCAATTAAGGACAAATTAATAATATACTTACTTAATACATTTATTTTTTAACAGTTGTGGTTTGCAATAATTTAAAAGTTATAAAAAGTTCTTTAAAGATTTATCGAAAATTTCGAACTTGCCGAATTTACAATCGATACGTCTTAAAAAATAATGTGTTCATAAAAACTTTTAAAGTAACTGACAGATATAACTCAAGTTCGGCAACTTTGAGCTTTTGCGGAAAAATATTTCAAAAAGTTTACCCATTAGGCAACCCGAAAGTTTAACCCGGGGCAAGACTCGATGCGGCACGTATGGGATACTTATAATGAAAATGGTTTTGGGAACATAATATAAAACTCTGACGGTTAAGGAGTGGCAAAGCGTTGAAGTCTATTAAGAAGAAAAATTGGGATTTAGTTGTTAAATAAATAACTTCTACTTGTAAGAAGGCCATAGATCTACTAATACCAAATACTACAGAACTTCATTATTAAAGGAGTAAGAAAAAATATTTTATATGAAAGTTGTAGAAGATTATATGTCTATATTCCAAACCTATTTTTAGTTATACAGGGTGATACGGAAAAATAAGAAAGCAAAAATATATCTTTTTAAATGGGACGCTCTATATATCTTTACATATTTAGCTTTCTCACAAAATTCTCTATATAATCCTGAAACTGGTCTTAATTTTTTTGCAGCGTTGACAAATTATTGAGAAAAATTTACAAATTTTGGAAAAAATCTGGCGTTATAAAGTTTTTTGACAAAAATGTGGTTGCCGGACTTGCACTAATACTAAAGTACCATTAGGGGAATCACTAGACATAATCAAAACTAGACTTTCAAATGATACTACTTTATCAGATCGAACCATGTTATCACTGGACGGGGTGATGGATCTTTTGGAGTGTTGCCTGCGTAGTGCTTACTTTCAAGTAAAGGACAGGTTCTACGCTCAGGACGACGGGCTTCCGATTGGTTCTTCACTCTCTTCAGTCGTCGCCAGTATATATGGAACGGTTCAAAACTCATGCCATAGAAACGGCAACAGTAAAACCAAAAGTCTGGTTGAGATATGTCGATGATACCTTCATCGTACGGAAAGGCAGTGATCAGAAACTTAATGATTTCTTAAAACATCTAAATAACATTCGACCTACAATTACGTTTACCATGGAAAAAGAGGTAAATGATCAATTGACTTTTCTAGATGTCATGGTGAATCGCTCAAACGAAACTATTAAAAATTTCAGTATACAGAAAGCCAACACATACTGGACATTATCTTAATCATAGTTCTAATCATTCTGTTGTAGCAAAACGGGGAATTATACGCAACCTCTATAATCGCGCTATATCTATATGCAATAATGCCGATTCATTGGAAAAAGAGGTAGCAAATATTAAATCCGACTTACAACAGAATGGTTATCCCTTGAAACTAATTGACGATGTTATAAATAACTTTAGAACAACGAACACTGGACGGCAAGAAAAACATTCTTTCTTCACAATTCCGTACATTAAGGGAACTTCGGAGAAAATAAGACGAATTGCTAGAAGTTATAATATAAAAACAGCCTTTTAATCAGGAAATACACTTAGAGCTCATTTAACAAAAACAAAACCAAAAAGTACCCATAAGAAAGAATGTGTTTACAAAGTTCCATGTGAATGCGGTGAAATGTATATTGGAGAAACCAAACGGCCACTAGAAGGAACATAAAACTCATATACAAAAAGGGGAAACGTCGAGATCAGCTGTTGCAGAACACGCCTGGGATAAACAACACCATATAAAATGGTCCGAAGCTGCGGCAATATATATGGAACCCAACATGAAAAATAAAGAAAATTTATAGAAGCAGCTTACATTAAAAATAATAATGGAATCTTCAGTAAACCGAGTGTTGAGATACCTAATCTTTGGCACCCACTACTTTGTAACATCAAATCATTGAGATGTGTACAGTGAAGCAAAACTTTGCGCTTCAATGAACACAGTCCCTATATAAGCTCGTAGTCTTAAGACACTTAATAACGATTAGAGGTACAACCTAATCGAAACATCGAAAAAATAAATAAAAATAAAGACAATGCAAGTCCGACAACCACATTTTAGTCAATCTTCAACATTGTCTACAACCTTCAAACAAACATAAAGTTTTTTAATATCTTTCGGCTAACATCAGTGTGAACAAATACAGCTGTAATTGTTAAAGGGAGCGAAGCTCTAGAATATGTACCAAAAAAATGGAGGCTAACCAAGGTAGAACATATAGCGAAACCTGGGAAGTAGAACTGTTCATTAGCAAATGCATCCAGACCAATAAGTCTAATGTCATTCAATCTCAAAACTCTCGATAAGCTGTTCAATAAGCATGGTAGGGACGACTTAATGGTAAACACCCCATTTTATCAGAACTAGCATGCTTACAGGACTGAGGAATTTACAGAGACATCAGTCGATGGACTGGTCAGCAAAGTGGAAAACACGCTGGCAAACCGATAAGTGCTTCTAGCAGCATTTCTATACGTAGAGGGGGCGTTCGATATCATGCCATTTCAGCCAATCACCACGACAATAGGGAACATCAATTTAAAAGAGATCTGTTGCTAGTGGATGGAAAACATGCTAAAAGATAGAACTACTTAGAGAAATGCTGATGTCACATGGGGGATGTCAGAAGGGTAAAGATCTCTCGTCACTGCTTTGGAATTTGGTAATCGATGGACTTTTACGAATTTTGAGCACCCAGTACTAGGATATGCTGGTGACTTGGTAATCCTAACCCAAGGTAAATTCAATACAATTGTGAGAGAGAATGGAGTCGGCTCTCAGAGCTGTACAAAGATGGGTAGGACTAAATATAAGTTCCCAAAAAAGCTGTTCTAATCCCCTTCACAAAACGGAGGAAACTAGAGAGCCTAGATTCCACTATCCCACAAGGAAACACAATACCACTCAACAAGGAAGTAAAATAACTAGGGGACTCTAGACAGACCTGGAACAAACATGGGGAAAAAATAACGAAGAAATCGGAAGCGGCCCTTATTATTATTAGAAGGTTGTGTAAGAAAACATGGGGTATCTCATTCAGGATCGTGAATTGGTTATATACTAGTGTGGTGAGATCAGTGATCACATATACAGCCTTAGTTTAGTGGCTCAAGGTAATGCAAAGGACAGCTATGACCAAGCTAGGTGGCATACAGAGGTTTTCTGTATGAACCCCACGGGGGCTATGAAATCGACCCCGATCTTGGCATTGGAGTGCATTTCAGGCATCCTTCCACTATACTTAGTGACTCAAGAAGAGGCAAAAATGGGGCTTAATGCCAACAGCACAAATATTGGTGACAGGATATAAAACTATATGTAACAAAATAAAAATATTAAACCCAATAAAAATAAGAAAGTTACAATACCTAGATCATGTTATGAGAGGAGAAAAATACACTCTTTTACAATAGATCATTCAGGGCAAGATTCGTAGAAAAAGGAACATAGGAAGACGATACAATTGATGGTTGAATAACTTGAGAAAGTGGTACAACTGCAGTTCCATTGAGTTGTTTAAAGCTACAATATCAAAGAGAAGAATAGCTGTGATGATAGCTAACCTTCTCAAAGGAGATGGCACTTGAAGAAGAAAAAGAACAAAATCAGGGATCCTGAGTTGGAAATGAATACAGATCATATCATTTCGAGCTACAGTTACGACATACCGTTCGAATCGAAGGTTGGCAAACTACTTAAGCCGGAACTATCTTCTGGGACACTTTTTTGATACATTGGTGGTTCAAAAATCAATGAGGGTACCGGAGCCGGAATAAATGTAATACAACCAAGAAGAGAAATAATTTTTCCCTTGGGAAAATACCCACCAGTATTTCAGGCAGAAATATATGCAATCCTACAATGTGCGGATGAGATAAAAACGAAAGCTTATAAAGAGAAGCAGATCTACATTCAGTCCGATAGCCAAGCAGCCCTGAGGGCCCTTAAGGGTCAAAAAGTATCATCTACATTGGTTGGGAAATATCAGAGTGAACTTGCAATTCTGGAAAAGGGCAAAATAGTTATGTTAAAGTGGATATCAGGACACGGAAGCATACATGTAAATGAAAAAGCTGATGAGCTGAAGAGAGCTTGCTCATCATCTCAATATATTAATCCAGAACCGGCTCTTGAAGTGCCATGATGTACGGCACGAGAAGCAATCGGATAAAAAAATCATAGCAGGATTTATTGGAAATCCTGACAGGAAATTAGCAAGGAAACAATTCCAAATGAACAGGAACCAATAAAAGGTAATCACAGGCATAATGACGGGGCACGTGGCTCTGATTAGATGTTCAAAGTGGGCTCCATCAACAATCTCAACAGGTTCTTTAAATGATCTACTTAAGCTTTTAAACATTTTTACGGTTATATTCTGAAAACAATTTCTTAGTCCCATTTTAATATCATCTTTTGTAGTTAGAGTTATAGTATATATCTGATCTTTCATTAATCCACTAATACTAGGTAGCCATGAAACTGATCCTCCTCTTCCAATTCATTGTTGATTGTAGGTTCCATTTAAAAAATTAACATCTGACCTCGTGAAATGGATGGGGCGCCATCATGAATAACATAGAAATATATTTATCAGACTAATCTTTTGACTTTACCTTTCATACTGATGGTAGGAATTTATATATTTCGATATATTGTATATTAAATTTTTTGAAATATTTTCGTATGTGGTTAATTCCTCTTATCGAGGAAAGATAGGGATCCATACTCATAAGGAAAACCATATGAATTTTGTTTGTACAGATAAAATCTTCAGTAGTCACACTGTTGAAGATTTTATGCAGATTGCTCTTTCTGGATTATGACAGGTATCCTTTTTCTTTCTATACGCACTCGCTTACTTACGCAAATTGGTGTGCTGGTAAGCGCACAGTGAAGCTCGTACGTTTGTGGTTCAATATAATATCATCTCTGCTCTGATTCAGTATAACGTCATGTTCAACCAATCAGAACTGTTTCGTACTTTAGCTTGGAGCCGAGAATTTACCAGATATCAACTTTATATTATCACTATAGAACCTGGATATTTTAAAGCCATATATTTCATAGTGATGTGCACCTAATAGGTGTTCGAACAAAATATAGCAATTTATTTATTTATTTTCTTTGTTTCTTTGACTTTGTCGCTCACGCATACAGCTATTTCATATCTCATAAGTTTTAGAGTCGAACATACAAACACTTATTCAATAAGTGTACATTAACATTCGATTAACTCCAATTTCTAATCGAGGAAAGCAGAAAAATCATGGCGAAAGAAAAACCTTTCCATCATACTTGCAGGGACAGGCTCACATTTCACGCCTCAGGGGTCCTTCTGGGCGACTTGAGTGGACAAAGGCTAGCAAATCCTTACAACTATCGCACACATATTCTTACAAATGAATAAATGATTCTCATAATATTATTGCCCCATTTTATTTTCATAGTAAGGCCATCAGCATTCAATATAACAATTTATTTCCTGAACAATTTAAAAACACATTTGTTTCAGCAATAAAAGTATGACTGGCGTTTAAAAGTTTTATGATTGTAAAAAGCTTAAATATTAGTAAAGGGTGTTTTTATAGAGGTATAGAACTTTTAAATGGAATAAAACAAAGATGAATTTTTTAAATTGACATGAAATTTACTTTATTCGAAAGATAACCTTCTGGCATTATAATTTAAATATGACTTCTGGCATATGACCGCCACGGCTGGCTCGGACGTAGTCTAATCTGGAGGTTCAATTTTCGATGACTTTTTCCAACATTTGTGTCCGTATATCGGCAATAATGCGGCGAATGTTGTCCTCCAAGTGATCAATCGTTTCGGGCTTATCGGCGTAGACTAGCGACTTCACATATCCCCACAGAAAATAGTCCAGCGGCGTTAAGTCGCACGATTTTGGAGGCCAATTCACGGGTCCGAAACGTGAAACTATGCGGTTACCAAACGTTTCCTTCAATAAATCAATTGTGGCACGAGCTGTGTGACATGTTGCGCCGTCTTGTTGAAACCACAGCTCCTGCACATCATGGTTGTTCAATTGATGAACGGAAAAGTCAGTAATCATGGCTCTATAGCGGTCACCATTGACTGTAACGTTCTGACCAGCATCGTTTTTAAAGAAGTACGGACCAATGATTCCACCAGCCCATAAAGCACACCAAACAGTCAGTTTTTCTGGATGTAACGGTGTCTCAATATACACTTGAGGATTATCATCACTCCAAATACGGCAGTTTTGTTTATTGACGTATCCATTCAAACACAAGTGAGCTTCATCGCTAAACAAAATTCGCTTATGAAAATCGAGATTAACGGCAATCTTGTTTTGGGCCCATTCGCCGAATCTACGCTTTGCTAGGTGATCGTGTGGCTTCAATTCTTGCACGAGTTGGATTTTGTAAGCACGCAAACCAAGATCTGTCCGCAAAATCTTCCATAAAGTGAATGGACACATATCCAATTCTTGTGCACGATGGCGGATAGACTGATTCGGGTCTTCTTCTACGCTACGCTCTACAGCAGCAATGACTTCTTCTGTACGCACTGTACGACATCTCTGTGGATGCGTATTATCATTTAGAGTAAACGTGGTGCGAAAACATTCCATAGTTAATCGACTTAATTGCTCTGATGGACGATTATGTTGACCGTAAAACGGACGTAGTGCGCGATACGTATTTCGAACAGAACTATGATTTTCAAAATAAATTTGCACAATTTGGAAGCGTTGTTCATGCGTCAGTCTAATCATGTTAAAATGCCAATCGAAACTAAACATAAATCACTTGACAGCTGACAAAATGGCCGCCAGTTAAAAAAGTGTTGCCAACTTAAAGTTCTATACCTCTATAAAAAACACCCTTTACAAGAGCTAGAGAATAATTTGTGTCAAATACAAAGTACCGGATGAAATTTGTAATAAATATTAAACCAACAATACAAAATACACAATAATGCGAAAAATTTTAGTAAAAAATGTTAAAACGTATGAAAAGTGCACAATCAAACTATATACAACTATGGGAACCATATGATCATAAGGTATGCAGATCAAAAAGAAAATTTTTATTTAATTTATCCAATACTAGCGACCCGCCCCGGCTTCGCACGGGTGCAATGCTGATACTAAATACACTACAGAAAAACTGTGACTATTTGTTTTATTTTTACAACAATTATTACATCGGCCTCCGACGCGCTATTTATAGGCACGCTGCCGCCGCCCCGGTCGGCCAGTACCGCCGCAAGCGCTACTTCCCGCAATTTTAAATCTGTAATATCTTCGAAAATATTCATTTAAATCTTGTGCTGTAAAGGACCATATAGATCTATATTAAATCAACAATGTATTTAAGCTATTTAATTGGATAAGGATTAATGCTGTATTGGTTAAAATCGCTTCAAAATTTGCCATTATTTGTCGTAAAAAGTAAATGACAAAAAAATGTTATTGTGGGATATCCATGAGAGATAGACATATACCATCGCGGAGTTTTCTGTAGACCTTTTCAATGTGTACAAATAATTAGTACATTATTTTGATAAATCTCGTAGGGTTCAGCCTGCGTTTGCAATGTAAGAGGAAAAAAATATGATAATTAACGACATCACATTAGAAACCTCAAAAATAACAGTATTTCTCCACTATTTAATGGATGTTATTATACATATAAACCTTCCTCTTGAATCACTCTATCTATTGAAAAAAACCACATCAAAATCCGGTGCGTAGTTTTAAAGATTTAACCATACAAAGGGACATAGGGACAGAGAAAGCGACTTTGTTTTATACTATGTAGTGAAGATATTGGATGCACCAAATATTACGATTCCAAAATAGGGTTGTAATATTTGGTTGTTGTTGTAATTGTAATCACTCTAGAAACTAAATAAAAATATTATATAACATAATTAATTGCATTTTTGGAAACCTAATCAACGGTGTCCCCCTTGATAAGATAAATAAGACAGACGAAATTAAATTTTTTATGGATTTTTCATATCTCGTATATTGCATATATTTAGTAAGAGCTAGTTTTAAAATTTACCGTTGAAAAATTAAAGGGGAGAAACATTTAAAAAGCCACTGGGGAGGCTCATATTGCACGAATGGAAGGACTGAATAAAAATGTGACATAAAACATTTATTTGCATTTTTGAAGACCTATCGAATGATATTCCATTCAATGGGATGAACGAATAAAAATTTCTCTTCTAATTCTTTTATTACAATTTCACCTCAGATATTTCTTTTGAAATTTAATGAAGAAAAATCCAGAATTTGTACCAATGTATTTAACTTGGGGGTATAATTATTGTTTCTTTTCTCTTCTCTCTTTAATTATTATTTAGGTCATATTTACTTTCAGCCTAGGTTGAGTTGATCAGGGTAGATAGCACTTAAGTGTTATCCACATCTGGACTTCGCCCTTTCTGTCTCTACATTATCCTGTATATTAATTAATTATAATATGTTGTTAATTCTATGGAGCCAGAAATAAAGACATAATTATTATTATTATTATGATTTACAAGCCAAAAGGCTTCGCACTCCCTCCAGGGAATATTGACTCATACCAGGTACACAAAGATACCAAAAGTATGAAGCTCTGTGGGAACCCTTTCCATGTTATCGGGTTCTAGGTGACATGGTCTGCTGTATTTCCCATGAACTTTCGGACGGTTCGCGCGGTTGCTAGGAGAGTTGCTTTCTGCATCAGTTTATACAAATGCTCACTTGATGTTCTGCAGGAGGTTCTGTGGTATCACTCCAATTGTTGAAAGTATTATGGGAATCGTTTGGACGCTGTTCATTGCCCATTGTCTTCGGATTTGCACCTCCAGATCTTTGTATTTGGCGATCTACCCGTTGTATTTTGGCCTTAGGTTGTTGTTGTTAGGTACAGCGATGTCGATTAGTGTAGATCGCCTAGAAATTTTATCTATTAGTATAATATCTGGTCTATTATGAGCAACTGTTTGATCCGTCAGAATCGTTCGGTCCCAATATAACTTGAACTGGTTGTTCTCAAGAATAGGCTCTCGATTTTATTTGTAATAAGGCACTTTTCCTACCTGTAATAGGTTTAACTTTTCTGCTAACTCTTGGTGGAGTATTTTAGCGGCTGAGTCGTGTCTTTTCTTATACTCGGTTGCGGCAAACGCTTGGCATCCTCCAGTTATGTGCTGGATTATTTCTGATGTTCGACACCCATATCTGCATTGGTCATTTTCTATTGATGAATCTCTAATGATGAACTTCCGATAGTTCTTCGTCGGAATAACCTGATCTTGGATAGCTAACAAGAAGCCCTCCGTTTCCGGAAACATCCGTCCTGAAATCAACCAGTAGTTCGACGCCGAGTTGTCGACATTGTCCTGATTGACCTCATTTGGATGCCGTCCATGAAGTGGCTTCCCTAGCCAGGTTTGTAACTTCTCTGGGTCTGTTTGGTGGTGAGAATTAATATCTTGTTCCCTCAATGTTCCCGCGGCGTTGAATCGTCTGCTTCGCATATTGCTCGATGTAGTGTGGAAGAGTCCGTTAACATGTGGAAATATGAACATAAGTTTATTATTTGTTGGTCGAACTGCTTACCAATATCCACCAATCCTCTTCCTCCTTGGTGTCTTGGAAGCATTGTACGTTCAATGGCACTCCGAAGGTGATGTTTCTGTGCTTTTGTTAGGAGTGTCCTTATTTTTCTTTGCAGGTTTTGTATGTCCGTCCTGCTCCATTTTACAATTCCAAAAGAGTAGCTTAGCGCAGAGCAAGCATACGTGTTGAGCGCCTTAAACAAATTTCTACTATTTAAATTAGTTCGTAATACCCGCCTTACCCTCCTGACAAATTCGGTTGTCAATTCGGTCTTCATAGTGCCATGATCAATTCTTTTAGCCTGTTTCATACGTAGATATTTGTATGTTTGGTCTGCTTCCATTGCAGTTATAGTTTCACCGTTCGGCATTTCAAAAGCCCCCGGTTGTATCTTCCCTTTAACGATATTCAAAATACGGCACTTGTCAAGTCCAAATTGCATTCCGATATTCCCGGAGAACTCCTCTACAATTTTAAGCGTTTGTTCCAGCTGGTTTCTGGTAGCAGCCATCAATTTAAGATCATCCATGTATAGAAGATGATTCACTCTGACTTCCTCTTCGTTGTTATTTCTAACACTAAAGCCGTGTCTGGAGGAGTTCAAACGGCGTGATAGTGGGTTCATTGCAAGGCAGAACCATAATGGGCTAAGTGAATCGCCTTTAAATATTCCTCTTCGTATTGGAATGGTGTTAGTTTCGATGGTGCCGCTGGATGCCACTTGCAATTGGATCCTAGTTCTCTAGGTTGACATGATGCGTTTTAAAAAGGAAACAAAATTATTGTAGACCCTGTACATTCTCACTATAGTTTTGAGCCACTCATGTGGTACTGAGTCGAAGGCCTTCTTATAATCCACGTAGGCAGCAAAGAGATTTCTTCAGTTGGTACAGGCTTGGTTACATATGACAGAGTCAACAATCAATTGTTCCTTGCATCCCATTGCTCCCCTTGTGCATCGTTTCTGTTGAGTTGCAATGATGTTATTTTCCTCACAATGAGCATAGATGCGTTTAGTCAAGCAGGAGGTGATCACCTTATACACTGTGGTAAGGCAGGTAATTGGCCTATACTTATTATTATTATGATTTACAAGCCAAACGGCTTCGCACTCCCTCCAGGGATTATTCACTCATACCAGGCATACAAAGACACCAAAAGTATGAAGCTCTGGGGGAACCCTTTCCATGTTATCGGGTTCTAGGTGACGTCTGCTGTATTTCCTACGAACTTTTGGACGGTTCGCGCGGTTGCCAGAAGAATTGCTTTCTGCATCGGCTTATACAGATGCTCACTAAGGCCCAGTCCCTTGATGTTCTGCAGGAGGTTCTTTGGTATCACTCCAGTTGTTGACAGTATTATGGGAATCGTTTGGACGCTGTTCATTGCCCATTGTCTTCGGATTTGGACCTCCAGATCTCTGTATTTGGCGATCTTCTCGTTGTATTTTGGCCTTAGGTTGTTGTTGTTAGATACAGCAATGTCGATTAGTGTAGTTCGCCTAGAAATTTTATTATTATTATTATTATTATTATATGTCTTTGAGTTACCGGAACGCGTGCTCTTATGAAATTTCATTGCAAAATATTAAAAACTGAAGAAGGCATAAGGTTGTAAGGTACAAAGGGATATAAAGGCTTTATAAAACTGTACGGGAATCCTTAAAAGGCTGTTGTCAAAAATTTGAACCATTATAAAATATTTTGAGCAAATGTAATTGACTAATTTTGTATTTATGGTTTGAATTAAACTAGGTTGAGTTAGTTGAGTTTAGTTAGTACCTTTACATCTTATGCAGAAATACTTTGAATAATATTTTATTTTATCTAAATTGTTCTTTCGGTAACATAAATAATACAGAATAATTATTTTACTTTGAAAAAAATAGATTATGATTTTAATTTATGAAATTAATTATGGCGATACGGCTTTCATAAAGTCGAAACGTATTTAATGAAATTCATATGTAGTAAAAAAGCAATTTTGTATTTCTGCATTTAAATACAAAATCATTAAATCAAATATTCTTACAATAATATGAGTACGTATTTTATTTTATGAACAATACATGTTAAAAATCAAACTTAAACAACGCTCAATTGGAGAAGTTAAATTTCACCTCAAATTTTCCGCATTCAACTATACTAGATAACTGAGTCACGAAAGGTGAAATATTTAAAGTAATTGTGCAATTTCCTAGCTTATATTTTGGTGTATCCAACTTAAGTAGCGTATTGTTATTAGAATATAGCAGTAGTATAAGAAAATGTAAATCGTGCTCTTGCTACAGTCTTATATACACATAAGTGGTTGTGCGAAATAAACCTTTGAATTAGTCACTTTTTAAAAAAGAAATAATACTTGAAAAGAAATCATTAAGATATGTTGTGATCATGGTTTATTTAAATTGTAATATTAATCTGGAATTATTTTTATTAAATGTTGTATATGGATTTTAACCATGGCAACCGAGTCAGTGTATATTTTATATTTCCTTTCAAAAGCCATTTTAAATACGGGAAAATAAATCAATTGCCAAATTTAAGAATATAGAGTCAGTTTTACTGCTTTTGAGTTATTTATTTGTTTTTCTAGAAATGTTAAACCTAGACAATTTATGGAGACATAATATTAATAAGTAACCGTACCTCCATAAATATTTTAAAGAAATCTGTCAAAGAAACACCACTCTATTCCGTTATCGACATTATCTATAGCTCTATGGATAAGTACCAAGGATATGCTGGACATACGTTATTGGAAACCACCGGGAATATATTAAAATTGACCAAATTTTCCCCTCAAAGGGAAACGAAAAAATATTTAAATAAAATCATTATAATGCAATATATTCGTTTGATTTGATGTGCAAAGAATTCGTCATGATTATTTTTTCCTCCTCAAAAAGAAAGAACGAATAAAATACCTGCATAATAACTCAAGGCGTGAATAAATTTTTTTCATAATCTTTGACGGAAAGTTCTAGATATAAAATGACGTAGAATACTTTTTAACCTTACGTATAAAAATTATTAAAATTAAGATATTCAGGTTCAATCTCATTGTAAGTCTTTCTTTTTTATGTTCATTAACTATTTTGAGGCAGCATATTTTGAGGAACTTTAATTTTTTTTAATAAAAAATTACACGCACGTGCATTAACGTATAACAAAAAAATGTTCAGTAGAAGATTCCTGACCTAATTATTTAGAAAGTAGCTTTTCCTGAGACTTGAGGTTGTGATGTGTGGTAGTGGTAAGTTCTTATAACTTGTAGTCATCTAGTACTTAAACTACAGGAGCCTTAGAGCATCGACCAAACTACCTACTTCAAGTGTCTTTGTCACAGTCACAGGGTTTTATTATAAGTCATTCATTACCAAAATAAACCGTTTGCAGGAGTCTACGGTCTAATCTCAATGCAAAAAAAATTATTGTATTCGTTATCGAACAATATATCGTGATCCAATACATAAATTCTTTTTTTTTCTGTAATTAATAGACATTCATTAATCATTACTACTAAATGATAGAGGGTTTCGGTTTTTATATTGACTAATTCAATTGCTCCAAATTCGTTCATTAATAAAATCTAGAGGTTGCGGAGGAACCTGAACTCATTCATTTTTTTTATTACTGAACAGTTAAAGATTCATATTTTTCGTTGGAGAATTCTGACGAATTATCTCAAAAAAGGCGGAAAAACTTAACGCCTATTTTTTAGAGCAACAAACAATTCAGTATTTTCTATTTATAATTAATTACAGGGTGTTGAGAAACTATATCAGGAAACTTATGGTGTTGATTTATATCATGAAATAACAGTAATAAATAATTTAAAAAAAAAAACATTTATCGCCTGAATTCATTAACATGGTTTAATTTTAAATCCGTTCTAAATTGACAGCAGAATGTTTACACTGATAACCGCAACAATAAGCCAAGCAAGTTTTAAACCTTAAAATACAAGCTTAAAAAATAATTTTCTTTTGTTACTGAATCGGCAAAAATAGGGAATTTTATTTATATTCGGGTTACAACTATTTCTCTTATATATTTCAATGCTTTATCGCTAGGGTCTATATAATGTTTTTATCTGTAATTTAGTTATTATACATTATGGTTCCATACACAGGGTATCCATTACAACTACATAATAGTAAAATTTTTATTTGCTTTTTATGATTTACAAGCCAAACGGCTTCGCACTCCCTCCAGGGATTATTCACTCATACCAGGCATACAAAGACACCAAAAGTATGAAGCTCTGCGGGAACCCTTTCCATGTTATCGGGTCCTAGGTGATGTTGTCTGCTGTATTTCCTATGAACTTTCGGACGGTTCGCGCGGTTGCCAGGAGAGTTGCTTTCTGCATCGGTTTATACAGATGCTCACTAAGACCCAGTCCCTTGATGTTCTGCAGGAGGTTCTTTGGTATCACTCCAGTTGTTGAGAGTATTATGGGAATCGTTTGGACGCTGTACATTGCCCATTGTCTTCGGATTTGCACCTCCAGATCTCTGTATTTGGCGATCTTCTCGTTGTATTTTGGCCTTAGGTTGTTGTTGTTAGGTACAGCGATGTCGATTAGTGTAGTTCGCCTAGAAATTTTATCTATTAGTATAATATCTGGTCTATTATGAGCAACTGTTTGATCCGTCAGAACCGTTCTGTCCCAATATAACTTGAACTGGTTGTTCTCAAGAATAAGCTCTGGATTGTATTTGTAATAAGGCACTTTTACTACCTGTAATAGGTTTAACTTTTCCGATAACTCTTGGTGGAGTATCTTAGCGGCTGAGTTGTGTCTTTCCTTAATTGGTTTTTACTATTAAATTTATTTCCTAATGGATTAATCTGTTCCAGTTGTAAATCTGTTGCCTTAACTCAGTTCAAATGATCAATAGGTATAGGTATCCACATCTAGGATTGTAATTTTTTCCTTTTTCCCATTTAACAACATGAAATGTAATTGTTTTTAAAAATTTATTTAGAAATATTAAGAAACTTTTAGACATGATAAACTTTGACACTCTTTTATTTAATTAACATTAGGTTAATAAATCTTGTTGTAAAACATGAATTAAGAGGCGTTACTTCTGGTATCTAATTTGGTATCATCCTTTTTATTATGTTACACCTGGTTTGAATATGTCAAGATATGTCGTATAAAGAATAACAATTTTTCATTAAACTAATATTTGAAAAATTGTTGAACTTGGTAGTTTTTTAACGACAGCCAGATCAGTTAATGGTCGTTAAAATACAGAAAGACCCTTGGTCTTCTTTGTTGAATACTTTTTTTGATACCTGTATAATCAATCATTCCAATGATTATATGATGTAATTGATTTATTTATGCTCAAATGAGGACTTCTATTACCGATAAAAGCTCGAGTTCCTCTGCCCTCTTTCGTGACTATTCTCAACCGTACCTATTCTCTTAAAATTACTTATTTTTGTGATTGAATACTCTTTGTAAAGCATCAAATATGGCTACCTAGGAAACTATTACTAGTCCATTTCTTCTAATCTACCAATTGGGATAATTTTGTTTTGAAAACGCCCGTGTTGTTTGATGTGCAACGCATCCATCATTATGAAAAAAAAAATTCTTCCTATATTTAGAACCTTTCAATAATCTTATCATCCACTCGATTTACAATTCATTTTTTACCAATTTTTATCCATGTTTGTAGCTGCCGCAGAAAAAAACAGGTGGACGAGGGGTTTTTGTGAAGTACCGCAGATAACGAGGGATATTATATTTCAAATCCAAAGCTTTCATAACTTTTATTTCTCTACATTTGCGAATTTATACACAATTTAACATGTGTTCCCCATTTCTATTAGATCTCCATCTTAATAAAAATCCTTTCTATTTTCATTCTGTTTCCGGTTTTCTCTAGAAAAATGTCGATATTATTCATTTATACTAAAAAAGGAAAATATTTTTTTACGAACGTGAAAACTCTGAATAAAAGTTTTATGAAAACATACTTAGTTTGTGCAAACAAATAAAAAAAAACAATTAACTTTCACAATCGAAAGTTCCAGTTACACATTTTTTGTTATACATACAGGATGTCAGTTATAAAACTTAAAAAAGTAATTCTATATGATAAAACAAAGGCCGTAAGTAATTTTTAAAAAGTCAAAATCTCAATGGTTTGCTAATTAAATAAATGTAAATTTTTTATTTAGTTCTTAGAAATAAATGACATACAGTTTAAGAATTTAATAAAAAATAATTTTTAAAAAGGTAACTAACACACTTTTAAGAAATAGTAATATTCGCAGGGGCAGATCCAGCCTCTCTTTTTTGGAGGGAGGGGGGAGGGGTGATATTACGGAAGTACTGTATGGCAAGCGAAAGCAAATTGTCGACGAGAGAGGGACGCCGGCGCCATTCACGTTCCTAGTTTAAGAGTATAAGAAGTAGGATAGTGTCAATTTTTTTGAATTGAAGCTCTTGGGAGGAGGACGATCTCAAGCGAAAGCAAGTTCTGCATAGGGTAGGGGAGAGATGCCATCACCATTCACATTTCTAATGTAGGAGGCAGGGACGAGATTTTTCTGAATTCGAAGCTTTTAAGGGGAGGGGGGGGGGGCGATCGCAAGCGAAAGTAAGTTGTCGACGGGAGGGGAGAGATGCCAACAGCATACACATTTCTAGGATAAGAGACAGGGTCGGGTCTATTTTTCTGAATTCGAAGTTCTTGGAGGTAGGCGATCGACCCCTTATTTTATTTCCTAGTGTTCGTAGTTCATTAATTAAGCTTCTATCTGATGATATTGACGTGACGTGATATTGTGGTAAATCTGTGTAAGAGTCATTGGTAATCATTCTCAGTCTCCGCTAATAGTATGGCGTCATCAGAACACCATAGGCGTAAATCGACTAACGTTAAATATAAAACAAAACGAAAAATTGTTCATCATATTCTATTGTATCGTAATAAAAGGATAAAAATTAATATAACGCGATATGAATGGCCGTAAATTACCTTTATGAGAAACAGCATTTAATTTCATTGAAAACGATTCATAAAAACGTATTTTTATGCTAGCTGAAAGTACGTGTTATCCATATATTTTACCCTAAAAGCTTTAAATTAAAAACAGTGAGGTTTTTTATTGGAAAATAAATATCCGTAAATGGGAATATTATAAAGAGAAAATTTCATATTTGTATTTGAGTGCATGTCTGGATATGTATGTGGGTGTTTAGCATGTGTGTGCAGCGCCGTAGGTAGAGCCTGGGAAGAGGGGCACGCGCTAGGGGCGCAAACCCCGGAGGCGGAACCAGCCAAATAATTTTTATTCTTTAGAATATATATTTTTATAGATTGCAAATTTAAATTTAACGCTCATGTTAGAGAGGCGTCTAGGTTAGTACTTTCTATCCGCTTAGTGACGCGAGAAAGTGAGATGGAACGATAAAGAAGTAGTATATTAAGTATATTAAGTAGATAAGTCTGTTTTGTTCTT
Source organism: Diaprepes abbreviatus (assembly GCA_034092305.1). Lineage (NCBI taxonomy): Eukaryota > Metazoa > Arthropoda > Insecta > Coleoptera > Curculionidae > Diaprepes > Diaprepes abbreviatus. The sequence continues at coordinate 12,049,711 of JASJET010000129.1, forward strand.
TCGTAACGAAGGAAGAAATTGCACGACAGAACTTTCGCACGTCACAGCACTTTGGTTATTTTTGCAGTTTAATTTACTCAGAGAATATATATATATATATATATATATATATATATATATATATATATATATATATGCAGGCGAAATACAATTTTGGAAAGTTCAGTAAGTATCACAATAAATGTCATCACTAAAAAAGCCATCTGGTGCACAATTATGAAAAATCAGAGAGGAACGCAGAGACAAACAGAAGACTTTAACCGATAGTACATTGCAAAAAGAAATGCATTAAATTTAATGTAAATGCGTTGAAAGCAAAGTTCATAAAAGTTTGTTAAATGCATTAAATTTAATAATTTAAATTCATCTAAATTAATTTATTCCATGAAATCTAATGTAATCATACTGTTCCGGACGGCCGATTTTTGAACACACACTGTATCATTGAACACACTCTATTATTCCAAAAGCTTTTTATTGTCAACCTCAATTGTGACACTTGTCAAGTTGCATCGACAAGCTCTCCAACTATATTGTCTCCGAAAGCCGATTTGAACCCTTTTGTACACCCTTTTGGTCGATACCGGAAGATTCTCTAATTTTCTAGAAGGATTTCCATACTACATGGTGTAATAAAAATAAGAATAAAATTTTTATAAAAAAATTGAACCGACTTCTAAAAGTGCGCTAAAAAGTAAAAAATAACTAGAAATTTTTATATGAAATTGAAATTTTTGAAGTCGGCGCCAAACTTGCATACCTGACAAAATGTGATTCGCACAAACAGATTAAAACTACTTTATTAGTAATTGTTTTCTTACCATAATTTGTATATATTAGTAGTTATTTATTTTATTTAGAAATAATCAAAAATTTCAATTTCATAAAAAAATTTCTAATTATTTTTCACTTTTTAGCGCACTTTTAGAAGTCGGTTCAATTTTTTTATAAAAATTTTATTTTTCGATTTTTAGTTTTGAATTCATTATGATATTTATAAATTATCTGAACTAAGTGCTAATCGAGATTAGTTTACTTCGCAATGACTCCAAGGTGGCAAAAAAGTACTTATTTTATCCATAATTGTAAATCACCCTAAAATGAACCACTAAAAATTCTTTGATTCTTAGAGTTCTCCAAATACCAATGAAATTGTGTCAAACAAATATTTAGTCTGTCATAGTAAATCCACTATCTTAAATTTCAAATTAATTTTAGATTGGTAATTTAGGCCCCAAAACCTTACAATATCGATATTTAAAGAATTTGAGAGTAAATTTCTTAGCCTAATATATTTTATATTGCATATTGAGTTTGTATACGCCCCAAGAACCCCGCAGTATCAATTTTAGATAAAACCGGAAAATGTAAAATTTTTAGTCCCTCATATTGTATTTTATCAACCTAACAGTTGTAAAAAATTAACTTCATATTCGTAATACACCACCCCCCAACCTCCTAATACCAAATCTGAAAAAATGCGAATAAGGTAAAATTTTCAACCCACCATATTGGATCCGCCATATTGAATTTCAAAAAAATAATTTTAACGTCTTAATCTAATCTAAATCCAAACCCTTCAAAGCCTCCTAGTACCAATTTTAGGTGAAATCCAGAAATTTCTAAACGGTCATATTGCATTTGACATATTAAATTTTCTTAAAATAATTTTATATTCCCTATTTACATCCTCAAAAACGATTTAGTTCCACATTTGAACAAAACCGAAAAACGTAAAATTTTTAGGCAGCTATACTGCCATATTGAATCCAGAAAAAATACTATTACATTCATAATTTACACCCTCAAGAACCCTTTATATCAGTTCTGGAGAAAGTCAAAAAATGTAAAATTTTTAGGGCACCATATTGAATCCGCCGGATTCAGTTTTTCAAAAAATATTTTAATTTCGTAATTGACACTAACAAAAATCCCCCAATATTGACTTTAGACAAAATCGAGAAATGTAGAATCTTTAATCCTCCATCTTAGATCCGCCATATTTAATTTTTTTAAATAATATCAAATTCGTAATGTGCTATCATATCAATTTTGAAAAAAATCGGACACAATTAATTTTTTATCCACCATATTGGAAGTCGAAAAATGTAAAATTTTTAGGACACCATATTTTATCCGCCAGATTGACTTTTTCAAAAAATATTTTAATTTCGTATTTAACACTAACAAAAATCCCTCAATTCTGACTTTAGACAAAATCGAGAGATGTAGAATCTTTAATCCTCCATCTTAGATCGGCCATAATTAATTTTTTTTAGATAATATCAAATTCGTAATATGCTATTACAACAATTTTAAAAAAAATTGGCCAAAAATAAATTTTTATCCACCATATTGAATATGCCATATTGAATTTTTAAAAAATAATTTCAGATTCGTCATGTGCGACCCCGAAAACTACCCCGTACCAATTTTGGAGAAAATCGAACAAAATCAATTTTTTTGTCCGCCATATTGGATCCGCCATATTGAATTTTTTAAAAATGTTTTGAATTCGTTATGTGCAACCTCGAAAACTCCTCTATACCAATTTTGGAGAAAATCGGACAAAATTAATTTTTTTGGCCTCTATATCTTGGATTTTACTGCACCAATTTCATCTAAAAAAATATGGGATGACCGCAGCAACTTCCTGAATATAACGTAAAAAAATTCATTCAAATCGATGCAGCCGTTCCGGAGTAATCGGTTTACATATATAAAAAAAATATACATAGTCGACGAATTGAGAACCTCCTTCTTTTAGAAGTCGGTTAAAAAGGACTATTCCGGCGATTTTTAGACCTTCTATTATAGACATTCCATGTTAAGAATCAGAAAATAGAATTTTTCAAGAAGTTCCAGACCTTCTTTCATAGACGTTTCCTGAGGAAATTAACAAAGGTAAAATTAATTATATAAATATATGAACTAGTAGAAAATAAACCTAAAACCCTACAAACTACAAACACAAATTAATACTATGAAATGTAAAACGCTATAAAGTTCGTTAAAATACATTAAATTTAAGTTTTGAACATTATTTTTTAAAGTGATTATGTACATCAAAGTTACAGCCAGTATTCATTAAATTTGAGATATGTTTATTACATATTTAATGCACAAACATTATTATGAGTTCAAGAAATTCTGATTCTGTACATACGAATTAATTTTCAACAGGAAATGCTTGGTAAAGACAAGCGCGCTTTGTTCTCGTTAAGAATCAAAAGCTATACTTCAGTTGGCAAGAAACCACCAGAAAAATGCGGAAAATTTTGTCGTAGGTCGCGTACCGCCATCTCTGGACCAGTCTCCAACACACTGGTCCCCATCAGTACGGGGCAGACATATACATCTCACCATAAGATAATTGAGTCCTTTAAGCAACTTATACTAAACAAAAAGTTTAATACAATTTGTGCCATCTCCCGGAATCCCATGCAATGTACGTCATCGAATATTGAATAATAATGTAAATTCGTTTAATGTTAGGGTATATGTGAGTTAATTTTAATGAGGACAAACACCCTAGTATAATGATAACAATTTTATACATATTACACATTGGAGAATATTTAAATATCACGTTATATATCTCCAAACATTTTTTTAATAATATATTATATTTCATTATGTATTTCATATAATAGACCCTAAAAGGCTGTAAACTAATTCAATTTTAAACCGAGTAACATTTTTCTCTTTAATGTAATCCTCACAACTCCACCCTCAACACAAAAAGCTCTATATTATGTTCTCCTAGCTATTCTCATTATAGCTTCAATACGTGCCACATTCAATTTTGCCACAGGTTAAACTAGGGACTTCCTGATGGAAAAACTTTGTTAAAACATTTTCTTGAAAATTTTTACCCTCGCAAACGAGAAATTTTTGTCCCTGTCAACCCACTTTGTCATAGTTTATAAGTTTTTGGAAACATTATAATTTCAAATAGATTACTTAAAGCTTCTAGTTACAGCTAAAAGTTGGAATAGAAATTGAAAATACAGAATATATATATATATATATATATATATATATATATATATATATATATATATATATATATATATATATCTACTAGCACAAGGTGAGACACAACTTACATAATCAGTTGTTAGTCTTGGTTTTTATTTCTGTCCAATAAACTGAAATATCCCAGCTCTTCAAAGTCATTTGCTCCTTTAATAAGCTTATTGTGTTTTTAAATAGCTTAACTTTGTTGTTCCGGTAGTTGATCCAAAGTATATTATAATAAATAATGTAGCATTACCGTAAAAAAATCCCCTTTTGAGGCCACACAAATTTTTACCAAACGTCATGGGTTTTAATTTTTTTTAATCGGCTTGAGACTGTTTTGACATCTAGTGCTAATACGCGGGACAAAATATAGGATTGTTATAAAATATGTAAAACAACAACTCTCTTACCTATAATTATGGTATGAAGGATTTAACTATAATTTATGTCTATCTTACCAATCATAGAAAAGCTAAAAACCATTATTCATGATATTTCAAGAGCTTTTATTTTATCCCAGGGGTCTCTAAACAACAGCCCGTGGGTATCATGAATCCGGTTCGTCATAGTTTATTTTGATTACATTGTAAATTTAATGTAAGTCGTACAAAATAATAATCAGATATTTTTATAATAGTTAGTGACCAATTAAGAAAAACAATAATTGACATATATAATGAAACTGAGCCTTTTAACTGTAATTATTGATATGAGATTTATCCCAAAGCCTTTTAATAAGTGACATACAGTTGGTCCAGTGAGAGAATACCAATGCCTCATCAATCTACGAACATATCAAAGAACGTTTTAAGAAGAAAAATTCATACTTCTTCCATAGAGGGATCACCGATTCAAATACGACATGATTTTAAATTGTTTTTCATGGCTAGAAGTCCACCTTCACGGCTGATCTTGAGGCTGTTTATTGAGGCTTCTGTCGGTTCTGTATATGACGTAACTCAAATCGAGAAATTCAGCATCGTTTATACCAGGATCAAGTCTAGTCTACGTAAGTGTAATAATGGAATAGTCCTCTGTCTGAACAGAACAAAGGTCGGTAAGTTTGGTCTTAAAGCCAGTCATATTTTTGTAAAATACTCTAGTGTGCCTGATCTTCCGTTTGCCTTTCACGAAGATGTGCAGAGTTACTTTTATTTTTGAAGTGCTGTGGATGAAATTCTTTAAGAGCAGTACCTATGGGTGACAACTTTTTCAGTAGACGCCTGCACTCTGGATTGAACGGTGATGGGCACCCATATTTGTTTGATAGTATTATTTGTACCGTTGAAATTTTCGTGATTGCAATATTCGATTAGCAAGTTTTAAGTTTTTGTTATTGCGCAGATATGTTTGTTATATTTATTAAAACTGAATAGGGTATAATGAGTTCCGATGAATTTAAATACCTACTTATGAGTTGAAATTGTGAAAGTGGAAGGTATTTTTTTCTTTTCGAATAGTATTTAGTATCAATTCTTTGTCACAAAATTTGTGTACACTAAACGTGGAATTACTCTTAGGAATATGATGCCAGTGTGAATTAGATATGTTTAAAACTTCCTTTTTTTACAACTTCTAAGAACTTTAACTCAACTAAAAATTATTTCAACTTCACATAGTTACAAGTTCCCGCGAGCACTTAAGAAATCCAGTCATGTTTCTTAATTTTCTATTCTGAAATCACGTTCTCGTCTCGAGGCATATTGACAACTCCATTCCGTATTTACAGTACACAGGAAACCTATTAAGTACCGAGGGGTGACGATGTCGGCTCTTTAAATTAATTTCCCTTTTGTCAGCTGCATAAATACATTTTAATTGAGGGGAAACTGTATTCTAAAGCATACAGACAGTGGACGAATTTTGATTCGGGTAATTATATATCTCGCGCTTCTATATAAAATGCAAAAATTTCTTTAAAGCTGGTTTTTTTTGGTTTTGTTAAGTTAAATAATAAGTGGCCTTATTTATTTCATTCATATTGCAAGAAAAATTCAACAAACTCATAGAATCCTGGTATTTTAGTTATGTTTCGGATGGTTATGGATCGGATTTCGGTTTAGAAACTTTCTGCAGATATTGAAAAATTGTGTGGGAAAAGAGTCAAATCTGGGAATAAACTCGGATAGAGGTGAGGTGGATCAACACTCTTGGACTTTGACAAGTGAAACGATCCATAAATTTACTATAAAGGAATGCAAAAGAGCTTCTCGAAATCCCTTCGTCTAACAAATTTCTACCTAAACTGTCCTTCCTGATACCATCTGGAAAAAATTAACAAAACCGATAGCGAGATTTGTCGTATCTGCAATAACGCAGCAACAACGTACCTTTTGCTCTGTGAGTACATCGCTTTAAGGTTTGCTATGAAGGTTAAAAAGTCAATCGCCCAAACAACTGATTTATAATATACCATTCATAGACAATTGTTTTTTTTATATTATGTACAAATTTGTCTCATTTTAGTAAGTTAATATTTTATAATTAAATTATTTAACGTTTAGATACTTTGATATTTATTAATCTAATTTTAGGTAAAAATATTTCAGAACAAAGTTTAGGTAGAAATGCAGGAAACTCAGCCAAAAATGACTTTACCTTGATCGCTGATAATGAGCTGTTTGCCGTACCTAGCACAAAATATTACGATACCTATACTCGAATAAGTTCTTAAAATCGTAAATATTTGTTTATAAGATATTATTTCATGTAAGTTATAACAATAATGTATCTTATTTTACACGAGATAAAGTAGATATAAAGAGTATGTAAAGTTTATTGAAAATTTATATTTCAATTTTTATTATTTCACATTTATATAAAGGGTGTCTCAGAATGTTTTTCGTTTTTGTTTTGACTGTTACGCTACAAGTATCGATAGCGGGGTGAGTTTAGTAAAGTCAAACGTTTGAATGGCTTTTCAAGTTTGGTAGCGATGGAACGTCCCAAATGACCACTGCGCGCATTTTGCATGCTAGTGTTTTATAAAAACAACGATTCCTGCAGGACACATTTCAATTTAACGACTATGAGAAGTGGGCCAAGTGCGAATTTAATCAAGCAATGGGCGCTCAAGTTTGAAGATCGACGAAGTACGCGCTACCAAAACCGATATATTCTTTGCGGTTTTCCGGCGACTAAATTACGGTGATTGATATATCGGTCAACTCTAAATTGAATTTATCGTTATTGTTTATACTACACTCTAAGGAGGATGAAAGAAGGAGAGAACAGTGTGTGTGGTGGGGATGAGAAAACTTGAGTTTCCCTAGATAGGACATGTGCACTGCGTCAAAGCAGGAATCTGCGAATTCCACATGACTTGCTGAACACGTGATACTGATATAAGCTTGAGTAACATTAGGTGGAAGTAAAAACAATTAAAAAATGGGTAACATATGGTGTATCGACAAGTACGTGACCAGAGAAGGCGACGCTTTATTTGCATTTGCATGGTAAATTTTAAATCGGGCCCCAAGTCCTATCCCCTTGGGTTTTCTCGGCTAGCAGCGCTATTATTCGATGCATAGCATTCTGAAAGATAAAGACAGAGGATTTACAGGGACCTCTTCTTCCATTCCTCTTACTATACTCTATGGTGTCGTTTTATATTCTTATTTTATGTTAATTTTTTGTTTTGTGTATGAAATTATCATATTATAGTGAATATTTTTGCTTAAAAATGGTACAAGGAACTTCTTGCTCTGACCGTTACTGCACGTAGAAAATTGGAGAAAATATGGTTCTTTTTAAATTCCTTAAAGTAAACATTTGAATATCTATCGTTAGAAATAATAAGGGCAATAAAAAAACTGATGTGATGACCCAAATTAAAAAAAAAAAATTCATTTTTTATCAGTGTAACAATGATAATTTTTCCTATTTTAACACTTTTTCTCAATGTAATATAAAGAATCGTGGTTCAAGCAAGAGCACGAAAATGGACCCTTTTGATTAATCTGTGGTAATATTATTAAGACCGTATTTAACTGAGAGAATATCAAAACCAAGCATTAATAGGAAAAAGTGTGTTTTTTAACCAAAATATTTCGAATCATTTTGAAGTTAGGCCAGATTTGAAAGTTAAGAAAGTTGTAATGTCGTTCTTGTAGATATCACTAAATTACTATTTACAGAGGAAGATTAAGGGTAAGATATAAAAAGTAAGATCTGGAATCGAAAACTATTTGTCTCCTAAAAATTAAATAAAATCCACCCTTGTAAACGATCTTATGATATAACGATTTTCTTGTTTGGTATTGTATTAAAAATCGATTCTAATATTTGAATGAAAGGTAGCGGAAAATGCGAATCAGCTAAAATTTATTATTTTTTTTTAGCTTTTGTAGACCCCTTTAATTATTTCATAATCTGGAAGTTTAACCCTTTCTTACTTCTAGCAGTGAGTTAAAAATGACATAATATTGAACGAAATAAAAATGAAACTAAACAAAGTGAAATGATATTATAGAAATTATATCATAACTTTTACAATAACCATTTTGCCTTATTTTTAAAGTATCATAATATTTCTATCTGGAATGAAAACAACTAGGTAGTGCAACAGACTTTTACAGTTATGTTCTTTTAAAACTACAGAAAGCTTCGCTATTCCAATATAAGACCATAATGATTTTCCTGAGGGCTTTTATAAATTCCAGAGATGTTCCTTAATGCCCTTTTCTGGAGTTAGCATTCTCGTCTCAGGCTATATTGACAACTCGGTTATGAATTTTTTTCTTTCAAGAAAAATATTAAATACACCGAAGTGACGAGGACGAATTTCATAATTTATTTTTCTTAATCTTATTTTACCACTTGAGTCGCTCAGAAACAGAGTGGCCCAAATGATTTTTGGCATTTTTTAGTTAGTCCATGCAAGTCATAATTGCGAAAAAAGTGAATTAATTATTGCGGCTTAGAATATTAGCCTCCCAAACCCGCCCCTCACTACCTCCGCGGCAAAACCACGCGTTGTATCTGTTAGCAAATTATAAAAACAAAAAGTACTATTATATTATCATATATTTTTAAATAATTTTGCTATTCAAATATTCTACACGACAATAAAACGATTCACGACCTTGTATTTATTTGACTAAATAAAACTTTTGAATAATAAAATAATAATTAATTTATAATATTATCATTACAAACGAAGATACAGGAATGTAGTAATGAAAATTCCAAAACACACGATTCCTGATCATACGAGTAAGCTTATTGGACTTATTATTATTTGCTAATAAAAATGCTTCATATAATTAATATCCCTTTAATAAAATGTATAAACAAAAAGTTCTATTATATGTGTAACGATTTTTTACTAATTCTCTCTGTTTAAATATTCTACGAGATAATTAAAAACGATACACTACCTTGTATTTATTAGACTAAATATGATCTTGAAACCACGAATAATAAATTACCATTCAATGTACACAAAATAATATCAGAATTGTACGGGAACAGGCGTACCTCCATTTAAATTTTTTAAGAAATTAATGACACTGATGACGAAAACCACTGAATTATTTTAGACATAAATGTACATTTAGAAGTTGACAACTTCTTCAAAGTTACAATTAGAAAATCATTTTAAGCAGAAAAATATATTTTAGGCAGAATTAGTGCCTAACAAAATTCGATAAAATATCTGAAGCACTCTCAAGGAAAATAAACACCATGTATTTCGAAGATACGAGGGTCGTTGAATAAGTCCTCAGAAAATTCAGTAGATGAAGCTCGTTAAATCGAAAAAGGTTTGCTTGTAGTAAGCGTCATCTCTCACTGGACTGGTGTTAAAGTTTCAGCTATATCCATAACGTGGTTTCATTTTCATAGTCGATTGAAGCAACAAACTTTTGTTTATTTAGAAAAATGGAAAAAGTGAGTTGTTTGCAGTGATCAAACATTTCTTTTTAAACAGCATAACACCGAAAAAGATAAAAGCCGAATTGAATGAAGTTCATGGTACATCTGCTCTTGTGTTTGCGAATGTTTCCATTTGGTAAATGACTTTAAACGTGGACGTACATCCATAAATGATGAAGATCCTTTGGAACGTCTAAGAAAACTAACTTTCTCTGAAATGATTGACAAAATTCACAATATACTTTCGAGTGATAAATGAATCAAAACGGGACACAGACATATCATAGTACTTTCAATTTTGAACAAAAAATTGTGTGTGAAAATTTTCAGCAAAATGGGTACCTTGTTTGTCCTCAATAGAGAATAAACTCATTTTTGAATAATGTCGTCAAGAGTTTTTTTGAAAAACTTATTGTTGAAAAATTAAACATTTACAGAACAATAAACGAACACAATATTTTATGTTTATGCGACTGCTGTTTGCGTTGTTATGATCTCGATTATTTCCAAGGATAAATGACAAAGCCTCTAGCAAGGACAAGGATATATCTATACACATGTGGGATTTCAAAGTCGAAGTCAAAGTTAAAATTAAGATCAATATTAAGATCAAAATACTTAAAGGTAAAGTCAAGGCGAATATCACTGCCCATGTCAAAATCAAGGTTATGTGGACGTAGTCACGGTCATAGTTAAAGAGTATAGGGTGACAGTGTTTTTGCATTTCCACACTACTTCCCTTAGAATGTGCCGAAAATCGATTCAAAACATCTCACTTTTATCTTAAGTCATTCTTAAAAAAGTTTCCTCATCAACCAATTTTATGCAGTTTTTTCTCCGTTTTGAACACCCTTACGTAAACTTCCAGTGGAAATATTTTTACAAAATTCGCTTAAGAAGGGTATTTACTACAATATACTGAAAGTCTCGGCAAGATAGGTATCCTGTTTGTCCTCAATAGAGAATAAACTCATTTGTAGGTTAGTTTGGCGCTTTCCAGTCACGATCCTGAGGAGTTTCTGCTTTAATACATAAACGTACACGAAACACGGAGACACTACTACACTTCACAGATAAAGGAACAATCGAAACAGTGAGTTTTAAAGGTGACCGGGTACCGTAGAAGAGAGTATTATGCGTTCTTATTGCACAGGTTGAGTGAAGGAAAAAGTCCTCATTTGGCAAAAAAATTCTCTTCAAGAGAATGCAAGGGACATGCTTGCACAGATTTGGTGGCGAAAATTATGGAATTACAGTTCGAATTATTCACCACCGTATTCACCAGCTTTGGTCACAAGTGATTTTTTTTATTTCCAAACTTAAAAAATGAAACAGTAGAAAACGATTTATATCTATTGCGGAAGTCATCACCTAAACAGATGTCTATTTCGACGAATTTCCGAAATCCTACTTTTTGGATTAAAAAAGTTGGAGAAATGCCAGAGAAAAGGTATCGAGCTAAAAGAAGATTATAGTGAAAAATTTAAGAAAATCTGCCCAAAATAATTTGCTTTTCTATATTTTTCTAAGGATTTATTGGACGACCCTCGTAAAGCGGTTGCGGGAATACTTGAACTTTTTTTAAAACCACTCAAGTATTGCAGCCCTTAAGTCTTAGTATGTAAATATGGAATACTCTGTATGTTTTGGTCGATCTATTGATTTCTTGCTATTTAATATTTTATTAATTTTTTTCATTAAAATACTCCTTAACCCACATTGCGTCATTACTTATGTATTCATACTATGTTTAGAGTGGTTATTTTTTTTCTACAGTTTATGGTTAATTCTTTTCCTTTTAAATAATACTTATCTTTTTTTTGGTAGATTTTTTCATTAACTTTTGATGATTGCTATTTTATTCGCTCTAAATTGGATTTCAACTAAAAAAAAGGGTTAAAATTTTATGATTTTTTTATCATCATGATCTGCAATCTAAAATATTAGCATTCAAGTAATCTGACCTACATATCGTCAACCTTGTGAATTTCGTTTGTCAGAACAATACCCAAATCCAGGTCCACATATTAGATTTTTTTTCTACGTCAAATATTTATAAACATATAAAATATTATAAAACTGATTTTTGTAATTAGACCATATATGATAAGACTTGTTCACTATCTTGGAGCCGCTCTTTTGATTTTTGAAGGAAAGTATTAAACACCATGATCGCGCAAATAATCTATAATTATTAATTACAGTATGGAACATATGTTAATATATCTTTTAATCAGTTTTAAACTACTTGCAATAAAACTAGGGTGGTTAATATTTTTGCGAGACGCCCTTCCGAGTACCCCTTAGTAAGATGTTCGATGGCTTTCTCAATGTGAAACAATCTTGAATCAACACCATCGCGTATTTTTTCCAATTTAGTAATTTTCACATCGCTAATTCATGAAGTCTTTATTAAGCATGTCAGCCATTTGTATGCAGATGAAGTGAATTTATTTAAGAACATAACGTTGAATAATAGCGTCATAAGATTTTTTTGGGAGTTCAACGTTAGTTAATATCTTATTTTCTTTATCATATTATCCATCTTTTGTTAGCTTAGAACCTACTCCTGGGAGCTCAGGTAATATACGAATTTTCATATCAAATTTCTGATGCCCAAATTTACCAGTTGTGCTGTAACCACGTCTTATTTCGATTCTCAACTAATTTATTTTATATATACTATTCATCTATATAACATAGTGAATTCTGTTATTTAAAAACCAATCATTTTAAGTTGATTTCTCTTTTACTGACAATATCTACAATATCATCTGACAGTGTTTCAGCTACACCTTTTGGCAAAAAAATCTCGAATGTGCTCTTATCACTGCCATTGTGTAAAGTTACTAAAAGTTTTTCCCAAATCGTATAGTCGTTAAAACCATTTTCTGATTTATATAAATGTTTCCCACAATCATTTTAGTTTTTTTCTCTCTAAAACCTCGAAATATTTACTGAATATTTCATTAAATTCATCTACAGATTTTTTGAAATGTTCATTGTTAAAAATTGATATTAAAAAAAAATACCTTGAATACAAAAACATTTACAAGACACTACACCAACACATCATTTAATATTTATGGGACTGTTGTTTGCGTTGCTTCAATCTCTATAATGACAAAGACTCTATCCAGGACAAAGGCACATCTATACACATGCAGGCTGTCAATGTCAGGGTTAGGGCCAATGTAGTTAAAGTCAAAGTCAAGGCCAAGACCATCGCCCAGGTCAAACTCAAGGTCATATGAACTTGGTCACGGCCAAAGATAAGGAGTGGGGAGTGACACTATTTTTGCATTTGCACACTACTCTCATTAGACTATGAATATCGAGTCAAAACATTTCAGTCATTCTCAAAAGAGTTTGCTCATCATATATTATGCAGTTCTTAACGCCCTCGTGTAAACTTACCGTGGAAATATTTTGACAAAATCCGCTTAAGAGTACTTTCTACAATATATTGAAAATCGCATCAAAATATTTCACACCTACGAAAAGTTTATGTGAATGAATTATATTAAAAAGTTCGCCAACTAATATATTTTTTTTTGCTCTTTTAACCTCCTTTCATAAATCTATCATGGAAATATTTTTACTCAAACCCTTTTTGAGTACCCTCTATAATATACTGGAAATTGTATCAAAATATTTAACTTCTAACAAAAGTTAACTAACACTGAATATATCTTTTTATCGTCAGCTAATAATCTTACTACTTTACCTTCGTTAGTTAAACTATATATTCAATATTCATTAACCAGTTTCCTAGATTGCGGACCTCCAACAGTCATTAATAAACCTGACCCAAAACTTGCACCAGGAAACAATTTCACTAATTGTAAGTATTGACAAATTGTCAGGAATGTTGCAACCTACTTTTCTGCGCTGTGATTCTGCTAACGATTAGGAAGCAGAGTTACTATCGTCGTAATAATGAAAATTGTGTCTATTGACTAATTTATTATTATGGAAAGTGGATTTACCCGAATAAGAACAAATTCAAAGAAATTTTCATTATCTTTTAACATTTCTAGAACATATAAAGAAAATTCGAGCTGTCGGTCGCAAACTACTTCCAAAACTTCAGATGTAGTTTAACACGATATGGATGAAATTTATCTTTTTTTATTATTCTTTTACTGTTACTGCTACTTATCCTGCATTTCATAAATTTTTTGGTGACGAATGAGGATTTTTGGGTAAAGACCACATAATTAAAAATTCATTTTTGGCATTTCCGGTAACTGATTTCTGACGGACTGTTTTTTTTATAAGCCACACTTCCTGTTCTTCGAAAAACATACAGAAAAAATTTTAATGAACGTTTGTCGAGATATCAGTTAGTATATTTTTGATGATAAGGTGCAATTTGCTTCATACTTCCCAATTACTAAGATTATATCAATCTTTTCTTCTTGGGGGTTAGCTCTCATTTCAAATTTTTAGAGTTTTCAAATAACATAGAAGAACGATGATGGCTTAACGAACAAGAAGTGACACTAAATTATTTACAAAAAAATTTTTGGTATATGAAGAATTATGAAGTCAGCTCAGTGCCTATTTTTCAAAAATAAACTGCAAAAAATTTATATCTCAAAATGAAAATGCTAAAGTTCAAGATAGGATAAAAAACCTTAATACAATTCTGAAGACCCTTAAAATTACAATATATATATATATTAAATACAGAATGTTCCGTTTAAAATAAGAATTTATTTAGCTTTAATGATAATAAAAATGAAATGTAAGTTCGTGGGATTAGCCTAACCGTTTAAAGTGCTAGGGTTGATAGGGCTGACCACGACCAGCGCGAGTTCGAACCAGGTCCGCGGCAACTTATTTAAACAAGTTGTCAGACCATTACAGGTTATTCCCAATAGTCAGTAGACACGAAATGGACAAAGAGTGAAAACTCGGGGTTAGTTGAGTGTCGAGGGCCGTGGTTCGAAACCCACGTTAAGCTGCAGGTCTCGTCACTAAAAATCCAATGGGTTCATGTGCCGTTAATTAATATTACTCCCACGCTCAAATAAAATTTTTTATCAACCCTATAAAATTTTTTATATAATTTTTATTTTATATTAAATCGTAAGGATTTTTGCTAAAAAGCCAATAGAATTTATAATATTTAGCTTGAATAAATGCAAGCCTTTTAAATTTTGGTCTACAATTTAAATAAAATTTTCATAAAAAAATTGAACCGACTTCTAAAAGTGCGCTAAAAAGTGAAAAATAACTATCAATTTTTATGTGAAATTGAACTTTTTGAAGTCGGCGCCAAACTAATACCTGATAAAATGTGATTCGCATAAACAGAATAAAAATACTTTATTTGTAATTACTTTCTTACCATAATTTGTATATATTAGTAGTTATTTATTTGATTTTGACATACTTTAGCGCCGACTTCATCTAATGTAATCATACTGTTCCAGACGGCCGATTTTTGAACACACACTGTATTATTGAACACACTCTATTATTCCCAAAGCTTTTTATTGTCAACCTCAATTGTGACACTTGTCAAGTTACATCGACAAGCTCTCAAACTATATTGTCTCCGAAAGCCGATCTGAACCCTTTTGTACACCCTTTTGGTCGATACCGAGAGATTCTCTAATTTTCTAGAAGGATTTCCATACTACATGGTGTAATAAAAATAAGAATAAAATTTTTATAAAAAAATTGAACTGACTTCTAAAAGTGCGCTAAAAAGTGAAAAATAACTAGAAATTATTATATGAAATTGAAATTTTTGAAGTCGGCGCCAAACTTATACCTGACAAAATGTAATTCGCATAAATAGATTAAAAATACTTTATTTGTAATTACTTTCTTACCATAATTTGTATATATTAGTAGTTACTTATTTCATTTGGAAATAATTTCGCGCCAACATCAAAAATTTCAATTTCATAAAAAAATTTCTAGTTATTTTTCACTTTTTAGCACACTTTTAGAAGTCGGTTCAATTTTTTTATCAAATTTTTTTTTTTCTATTTTTAGTTTTAGAATTCATTATAATATCCATAAATTATTTGAACTAAATACTAATCGAGATTACCTCGCAATGACTCCAAGGTATCCATTTTATCCAAAATTGTAAATCATCCTAAAATGAACCACTAAAAATTCTTTGATTCTTAGAGTTCTCCAAATACCAGTAAAATTGTGTCAAACAAATATTTAGTCTGTCATAGTAATCCACTATCTCAAATTTCAAATTACTTTAGATTGATAATATAGGCCCCAAAACCTTCCAATATCGATATTTAAAGAACCCAAGATGTAAATTTCTTAGCTCGATATATTTTATTCTGCATATTGAGTTTGTATACGCCTCAAGAACCCCACAATATCAATTTTAGACAAAATCTGAATATGTAAAATTTTCTGTCCCCCATATTTTATCTTATCAACCTAATAGTTGTAAAAAATTAACTTCATATTCGTAATACATGACTCTGAAAACCCTCTAATACGAAATCTGAGAAAATGCGAATAATATAAAATTTTCAACCCACCATATTGCATCCGCTTTATTGAATTTCAAAAAATTATTTTAAGTCTTAATCTAATCTAAATCTAAACCCTTCAAATCCCCCTAGTTCAATTTTGGATGAAATCCGGAAATTTTAAATTTCTACACTTATATTCGCTATTTACATCCTCAAAAACTATTCAGTCCCACCTGAATGTAAATATTTTAGTCCGCTACATTGGATTCGCAATATTGAATCCTGAAAAAATACTTTTAAATTCATAATTTATACCCTCAAGAACCCCTTATATCAGTTTGGGAGAAAATCGAAAAATGTAAAATCGGACAAAATTAATTTTTTCATCCGCCATATTGGATCCGCAATATTGAATTTTTTAGAAATAATTTTAGATTAGTTATGTGCGACCCTGAAAACTCTATCGAATCAATTTTGGAGAAAATCGGACAAAATTGATTTTTGTCCGCCATATTAGATCCGCCATATTGAATTTTTAAAAAATAATTTCAAATTCGTTGTGTGCGACCCCGAAAATTCCCCCATACCCATTTTGGAGAAAATCGGACAAAAATAATTTTTTTGGCCGCCATATTGTCAGCGCCATCTTCGATATTACTGCACCAATTTCTTCCAAAAAAATATAGGACCACCGCAGCAAATTCTGAAATATAACGTAAAAAATTTCATTCAAATCACTGCCGCCGTTCCGGAGTAATCGGTGTATATACATAAAAAAAAAACGTTCATACTCGACGAATAGAGTGGCTTGTCTTCCCTTATTTGGCCTTCGCTATTAAAACATGAAATGACATATAGGGAATTCCATTTCAATTTTGACAACTTTGATGTGAAACTTTTTTTGACCACTGTATGTATTTCAAAATAAAATTAAAACGTCCCAACAGAACCACAAATATCTTATTAAAAATATTTCTGAAATGTTTTAACGTTCCTTATATATAAACCGACGGAAATGTGTTGCACCAACCTGTACATATGTAAGTAAAAAAGCAAACAGTAAATGCAAACTTCACTCCATCATATCCTTTCCGTGTTAGAGGTTGCACAGTTTGATTAAATTGTACCACCATACCGAGAAGAAAGTCAAAAAGTTACCCTCCCCGCTGTAGCGATACGGCAGAGGCACATGTTTCGTCTCTTACTAGGCTTATCAGGGTACCAACATCCACCTGTTTGTGCAAAGGAAAGATCAGAAGGAAGCATGCAACACTGAATGCGGCTTGGTCGACTTCCCGCCGGGTGGCGTATATATGTTTATGTGGCTTTCACGGATGCCTTCGGGTACGATGCAATAGCAGTGGTTATTTCCACATTTTGCTGTTGTAAGTCTGAAATCACATTCAGCAAACGTACAACTATATGCCAATATATATATATATATATATATATATATATATATATATATATATATATATATATATATATATATATATATATCTATGTATCCAGAATATTTCAGTGCGCAGAAAAACATTTAAGTCCGATGATACATTCTATTTTCAAAACCATTTTCAACGCCCTGTTTCTTATCTGTCATTTGAAGAGTCACTCACCATATTTGTCTATTCACTTGTCACGCACTTACGTATTGATAATCTATTTTTTACGGTTTTTAGACATGCGAAAACCATTTATTTAAGTTAGTATCAGGAAGTGGATATAATTTTTCTGACGAAAAGAGCACAAATATAGAAATGTGTAAAAAATTACCCTAGCAATTTTTATAGAATTTATTTTTATATTAGGTGATTTTAGTTTTACCGAGTAAAATGTGGTTAAGATTTATTAACTTGAAGGAAAGTGTTACCTCACGATAATTAAATGTACGATATCCACATTTTTCATAAAGTCAACGGATCGCAATGATATAATATACCTTTCTTTAATCTAAAAAATTAGTGATGATAAAATAGATAAGTAAAAGCGTGTATTTTGTGCATCATATATATATATATATATATATATATATATATATATATATATATATATATATATATATATATATATATATATATAAATAGATAAGTTTTTGTCCGTGCAATTTAAAATAAAATACAATCAAATATTGTCGAAGCGGACGTGAAAAATTTGTCAGTCTACATGATTCTCGTGTTAAAAAGTGCGGAGCACTCCAAAATATGGAAAAACCCCGGGTCCGACAGATGGCGACAGCGCTGTTTCGTCCTAATATGGGACTCGTCAGGCCACCGCATTCGGTACAAACCATCATCTCGCCTTTGCATCCTATAAAGCTTAGTTTAAAATCAAAAAACAGCAAACAAGACGACAAAGGCGACATCTCAATTGTCCACTTGATAACACAAGAACCACACAGATTAACAAAGTTTGTAAAAAACCGCCATATAGTGGGACGACGGTGAATTAAAACAGAAATATATAAAATCAAGTACACGAAACGCGCTGCCCAAAGGATAGGGGTCGCATTTTCCGGTACTGGCAACCAAGCCTACTGCTAATGTCAGCAGCCAAAGCCACGTGTCGCACCAAACGATCCCACCATGAGAGCATCGTTTAGCGTGTTTTAAAGCCAAACAAGTAAATAAATAAATAGATACGTTTTTGTCTGTGTAATTTAAAATAAAATAGAATCAAATATTGGCGAAGCGGACGTGAAAAATTTGTCAATCACCGCATTCGGTACAAACCATCATCTCGCCTTTGCATCTTATAAATCAAAAAACAGTAAACAATACGACAAAATTTTGTTAATCTGTGTGGTTCTTGTGTTATCAAGTGGATTATCGAGATGTCGCCTTTGTCGTCTTGTTTGCTGTTTTTTAATTTTAAACTCAGCTTTATAGGATGCAAAGGCGAGATCATGGTTTGTACCGAATGCGGTGGCCTGACGAGTCCCATATTAGGACGAAACAGCGCTGTCGCCATCTGTCGGACCCGGAGTTTTTCCATATTTTGGAGTGCTCCGAACTTTTTAACACGAGAATCATGTAGATTGACAAATTTTTCACGTCCGCTTCGCCAATATTTGATTCTATTTTATTATATATATATAGAATTTAACATATCCTGTGAAAACAGTTTGATAACCCTTACATGATAATTTTTGTGATACTTGATAAGGCTAAATTGCTTGTGATTTCTCTGCGAACAGTCCTGTGTACTGGTTTAAACTAACGCCATCTTTGCACATTTTAAGTATTGACACGAGAATATTTAATCAATAGATCACATGGCTTTCCTTTTTGATAAATCGATGAACAGTCCAGAGCGCGCACGCTGAAATTACACCGTCTACATTAAAAGATGTCAGCACCAATGTTAAATTCTTTTATTTAAATGATTAATAAAAATATTATTAAATTCTTTTCAATATATTTTTTATGTTGCTTTTTTTATTATAGGTTATTAGCCTGAACTAGATCTACTTTGTGACTTTTGACGAGTTATTTTTAAAATACATCACAAGGTCAAGAAGAAATTTAAAACAAATTTCGCGCTATTATTATCGTTACTAGAACATTAAACAAATCGTACAGTGTGTCCACTGATGGGGTACCGCAAGAGCAACAATAAGTCAAGTTTTAAACCCTAAAAATACAGACTTAAAAAATAATTTTTTGTATTACTGAATCGGCAAAAATAGAGAATGTTATTTAATTTCTAGATACAACTATTTCTCTTACAAATTTCAAGGCTTTATCGCTAGATTCTTTTCCTTAATATTCCTGTATAAGCGTTAAATTGTTGACATATGTAAAATGATTATGATAATATTATCGCATGGTAACTAGGTCGGTTTAAGTCTTAAACCTTGTTCGTGAATCTGGCTATTGAAGTTTGGTATAGTGTAGTATCGTATTCGTAGACACACTGTATATTTGAAAAGAAATTACAATCATTATCCAAAGTTGATGCCATCTGTGTTCAGTGTCGCTTACTAAATGCTTTAATCAATAAATTCATGATAGATTAAAATCAATTCTGAATCTTCTCAAGTAGACTTTTGAATCAATTCTAGATGGCAGTCTAATATGTATTTGGAGTATAATAGTTAAAAATTAAAATATACTTTTTATATTAAAATAAAATGAAATACAAATTATTAAAATTCGTTCTAAGCGTAAAAACGTTTTACATTAGTAATAGTGATTAATGTGAAAATAGAAAAATTTTTTATACATATACATATATATTTATTTTCAATGTTTTGTTGAAAACCTCTTTGCCTTATGACTTCCCTACATCTTCTGGAATCTTCAGACATTCATCTTGTAAAACTTCCCATAGATGATTTTCATTATGAATTATTCTTTCGCTCCAAGTATTCCCAAAGGTGCTCAATCGGATTTAGGTTCGGCAATTCAGAAGGTCATTCCAGTAAATCAACACTTTTCTCCAAAAATCAATAGTAGTTCTTCTAGGATGACCTGACTTTGGCAGATTATTAACATTCCCTTAAACCTAAATTTTTTGCTATAGTTCGCATTGCTTTACACATTGGCTTTTTATCTCAATGCCTCTACGTCTTCTTAATACGGTGTTGGTGACAACAGTCGCACAATAATGCTAATCCAATGATTTTAAATTTTAAAAATGCACAGAAGAAATGATGTTTCCATACATATGTCCTAGACATAAATAAAAAAGGCAGATAAGAGAGGAATGTATATAGCACAAAATGTAGAAATGTGATAATACTCAATACCTTAACAAATGTATAAAATAAACGGAACAAATTATTGTGTTGAGTACTGGGCGTGCTGAAAAAATGTGCAAAATAAGAATATTTCCACATTTTTGTTTTTTTGTTTATTAGTGTTCATTTAATCTGTTATCCAGGTAATGGGTTGTCGTTATCTATATTATATATATATATATATATATATATATATATATATATATATATATATATAGTTAGGCAATTCATATTAGAATAAATCTTATTTGAGAAGAGTAATTTTTAAAGGTCTAAAAAGGGAGGATAGACAGTTTTGGGCTTTATGGCATACAATATTATTCTGTGTTTTTAAAATATAGTTTATTTTTTCAGAAAAATCATGAGCGTAAGCCATTGCGGCATATTTGGTAATATTCTCAGTCTTTGGAGAAATGGGGAAACATTTTTTGTTGTAAAACCTAAAAGTACTCAGTTTAATTAATAAATTTAATTGTTGTGAACATTAACGATTATAATGACAAAATGAATTATCTACTATCGGATAATTAAACATACAAAAAGTTATGTGTAAATGCAACTAGAAATTATGAAACTAAAAATAATTACATAAGAAAAAAGTAGATCTAAGAATCGTATAATGAGCTAGAAGCAAAAAAACTGATGATTTACAATTTTATAGATCCCAAAACATATGGGCTTCTCAAGTTACACAAACGCAACACCTCATAAGACCCATTCTATCTTGCATCCCGTTATGATTCTTTAAGTTATCAAAATATCTAGTAATTTCCTGTCTAAAATTGCATGTAAAAATAATTATTATATAAAAAATTCCTTTAGTTTTAGGGAGTTTATGAAGATAATAAAAATAACTAGTAACTTTAAACTTATTTCTCTAGAAGTTATATCTCTATATGACATACATACGTCTCAAATGGATGATTAACAAATAAAATATACGAAAAATGGAAAATTTAAAAAACGTACCACTTTGACCCAAGATATGTTTTTAGAATGTATTTATTTATCCTTAACGAAATATATATATATATATATATATATATATATATATATATATATATATATATATATACATATATATATTCCATCATATCCTTTCCGTGTTAGAGGTTGCACAGTTTGACTGAATTGCTGCAGAACACAATTCATCCTATTCCACCACCATCGAGATGATGGCCTACCTGTACCACCATACGGAGAAGAAAGTGAAAACTTATCCTCCCCGCTACAGTGATACATGTTTCGTCTCTACTAGACTCATCAGAGTATCGACATGCACCTGTCTGTGCAAAGGACAGATCGGAAAGAAGTATGCAACACTAAATGCGGCTTCGCGGACCTCCCGCCGAATGGCGTATATATGTTTATGCGGCTTTCACGGATTCCTCCGTGTGAGATGTAATAGCAGAGGATATATCCACATTATGCTGTTGTAGTGCTGAAATCACATTGAGCAAACGTACAACTATATGCAACTTCGTGTATAGATGAAGTAAAATGCGAACAGTAAATGCAAACTTCGTTCCGTCATTTGCTTTCCGTGTTAGAGGTTGCATAGTTTGAATGTATTCGATACATACAATACAACATACAATACAACGATGTATAACAGTTTATTATTTTTTAAAAACATCCACACTCTTTTTGTTCATTCAAATATATATCTTTCTTTGTATTAACACTTCCTCTAACTAGTTCAATACTTTTAACATAGTTTTTTAATTAACTGTAGTTTTTATAGAGAAAAAAATGTCATATTTTTGAAGAATATACCAATTCTCAATTAATTTACTTAGTCAAGAATTTTGGAATTTATTGTCTGTTTCTTAAGACCATATCTGTTTATATACACTATAAATTAAACAAAACATCTTATCCTATCCTTAAATCTAATTTTGTCCTATTATAAACCAAGTTTACTGGCATATTAACCATTAAATACTCATTTAACGTTTCTTTGTCTGATTTCTTCTCTATTTATCTCAAATAAAACTGAATTTGAGCACTTATTCATACAATATATATATATATATATATATATATATATATATATATATATATATATATATATATATATATATACATTGTAAATTAAATGAGCCCCGATCAATCCTTCAAAGACTTCTGGAAACCTTGCCTTCGAAGAGTGAGATAGCTCTTCCTCATAAATTAAAATACATCACCGTATTTTATTTTTACCTAATTGTGGTTAGCATTAGTAACTTTTGAGTTTTTCGCATAAAAACCGAATTATCTCGAACACAGCCAGTTTTATCCAAATAAATTAAGAGTAATGACACCTGTCAAAAATTAGGCCCAACAAGTTCGGCTGCAAGTCCGTTTCTGACTTCTCCGATGATCTATAAAACATTTACTGTAGTATGGTTTAATGAGTCTTTATAGCATTTATAAAATATTAAGATTTCATTAAATTACACAAGTCGGTTTTAAACTTAGAGCCGGTAAAGTAAATCGCTGAGTACTCCTTTAGGGCTCTGTATCTCCGTATATGACAAAGTAGGGTTATTTTGACCTCCCTTGTAGGCCCCTGAGAAAGTAAGAGGTACTTACCTGACACCGTGTATATAAATAAGTAAATATTTTTGAGTATTTTTTTTTTGTTAAATATCTCTTACAGTATTTAAGATATTAATACATGTGCTACCTTAATAAATCACAAAGTATATATTTATCAAGGCAAACTTTATAGATATAAAACATTTTCAATAAACTTTTACTACGTAAAGATTCTATAAAATTACTTTTTGTTTACAAATTCTTCTTCTTTCAAGATCTCAGGTCCCAACAACCCCCCGTAAACATTGAGTCTTCCAACTAATCTGCGACATAGTTTACACGCTGTCGTGTGCTTTTAAGATTGGTAAAAGTCGGGGACGTATCGCCTAAATTAGTGCGCAGGGATGCTTTTGATGCATATAACCAGGAAGTAACAAAATTTTAGCTCATATTCAAGCGACGTTCCGTTACGGCAGGTGGTGATTATTACTTTTGGGTAGTGTATGGTATAGTGGTGTAAAAGGTAAGTTTTTATGAATGAAAATTATTTTAATATGTTTCTTTAAATATGAATTTATACTTTGAATGAAATTTTAAGTTAAAGATTTTGAAAATTACGTTATATCTTTAGTTTACTAAAAAATATACGTATAAAGAAATGTACAATGTCTCCCTATAGATTTTCGCACCAAAATTTTTGTTATTTAGTTTTTTTTTATGAAAAAACTTTTGTATAATGGAAAAATTGTAAGAAAAAATATGATTGATGAGATATAAAAATATTACTTGGAAAAATAAAAATTTATATTATTTAGACTTCAAAAATGGCAAGCACAAAACCACAAATTAAAAAATTCTAGTAAATATTTTAAACTTAATAACTTTAAAGTAAAAATAGGCTTTTTTTTTTGTTAAAAAAAAATATTTATTTTATTTAACATTGCAGCTTTTTCTTGCAAAAATTCTGCAGGATAAGTTTCAAGCAAAATAGTAGCCATTTAGACTAATATTATTTTATTGTCATATGCTTATTTTTTTTTTATACTTATTGTACTTAGAAATTTTAACTTTTGGTTGAAATGTTAATATATGTCATACAAGTAGGTCCTGTTATTAAATGACATAAGCATGTGCGACATCTAATAATAGATATATAAACTGTGGATTAATCTGAATTTTATGTAAACTAGTAGTATAGTTTCAATCGATTATGATGATTTATTTAATATATATGAATTAATATTAAGGCAATTGTTATTAAAAAATAATTTATATTATTACATTGCTAGAAATTTCCGTTTAATTTGTCGTGACAGAATAACAATGTGCGAAATTCAGTCCACACTGATTTCGCTATGTAATTGATATTATTTTTGCTGAAAATCACATTTCATTGTGACCAAATAAGGAACAATTCTGAGTTAATGTGGCGGGTACAACAATCCTCAATTTGTCGTGCCCGCGAGTGTATCAGACTTCATGGAGCCCTTGTTGAACCTTTCGGGAATAATTAGCTAAAACTAATCGCGACATATTTGGATGTGCAACAACTAATTTTTCTGGACGAATGGTCAATTTTTATGGCGATTATGGGTATATATATATATATATATATATATATATATATATATATATATATATATATACATGCCGAACGTTCCTGGCAACAATAAGGGAAACCTATGGATTACAATGTGCGGAAACTGTGAATGCATTCTCTAAAACTTGCAGTAAACTGACAAAGCAGAAGAACAGAAGAATCTTCTTTTCAAGATGCAAACATTTGAATGTTTTTCTTGTGTTTCTAAATTTTAAAGTGTCAAATGTACATATTGCAGATTTTATATAAAGCCCAAAAGAATGGGCAAAACGTTAAATTTTAATTAGATTGTTTTAAAAACAAAAAACCCCATACCCAAGAAATTTCAGAAAAATAAATAAATATATATATATATATATATATATATATATATATATATATATATATATATATATATATATGGTGATTATGTATTTTTTCACAATGAAAGCGTTACGTCAAATATTTCAAGATTCACTTGATGTAATTTATTATTAAAGAAAATTAGAAGTGACATAGAATCGTCACGTATCAAATGATCCTTTTTGTTTTCAATAGATTGATTTTTGAGACATATTTCTTCGATTGAAATGTTTTGTTCAAATGTTATTTTGTACTTAAAAATACATTAAAACTTTTCATACAAAATTTACCTGCACACGTTATCTACCTGTATACAGGGTGTATCAAACTCGATGGTGTATTAGATGTATTTAAAAAACCAATTTAGCAAGACGGTTCCGTTATAAAAAGTTATATCCTTCTTGACACTACTACTAGAATTTTTAAATTTCTGCAAAAGTTTTCCAGCATATAAATGCCTTATTAATTTCTTTTAATACTGAAATAAAAATATACAGGGTGGGTAAGAAAGTAGGTCAAACCTTATTTAAAAAAAATCAGAAAATCTTTTCTTTTAAAGAAACATCGTGCATTTTTTAACTGGAGCGAATAAAAAATTGAATTATCTATGTAACATGTTTCTATACACAACTCTAATGTTTCTGGAATTATGATAAATTTTAAGTGAAAAATAACAGGTTTTTTTTTTATTAGGAACATTTGAAAATAAAATATAAAAAAAAATATACAAACGAACAACCAGTAGATAAACTGTTTAAAACTCCATTAACTTTCAAATATTGGAGTATTGATGTGCTAACATAATTCGTTATTGTTGCCTGTATCTCCTTGGCATCTAAAAACAGAAGTCTTACCAGATTTCGTAAATCTTCTTCAGTATCAATTAGAGTTTGGTAAACAAGTTCCTTTACTCTGCCCCAAAGATAAAAATCTAGAAGAGTAAAAGCCAATGATTTAGGATGCCAACTTCATGGTTATAATCGACAAATCCACCTGACCTCAAACATTTCAGCTCATTTCTTTGTTACTACGAAGTGGTGTACCATCTAATTAAAAACAGCAATCGAGCTTTTTCATCAAGGAAATCGGTTACTGTTATCCATAATATATCCAAATATCTTTTAGATTATCATCATACTGTAAATTTAATTTTCCAAACATATATGTTAAAGTCAAATTTTGTGCTCAAAACATCTATCTCTCTCTCTCTGACAAAATGCGGATTTTCTATATCAAATTATTCATTGGTAAATTTACTTTCATCTGTAGTATCATTTCACAGAATTCTACATTTTTTGGCAAATAATGAGGATCAATTTTTTGAAGGGTCAAAAATTTATATTAGTGCATTTCATGTTAAAAATAAAATTATTTTAATAGACTTACGATATTCTCAAATCTTCTTTATCAGAAAACGTTAAAGCATTTGGAAATCCAGAAAAATATGCCAATCCATTTATTTCATTTTGTTCTCTACCTGTTACGGGATTAATCTAGACCCTTGGCATCCTAACGCTACTGTAATTGGTAAAATTATTTTCTGCTCTTTTCTTGTTCTTTGGAACAGAATCCGGATAGAATTCCTTAAATTTCTTGCATGTCCTGGATATAATTTTGTCATATTAACCATGAATGTAAAACAAATTTTAAATTTGCTAATTTGTAGAGGAATGAATATATATATATATATATATATATATATATATATATATATATATATATAATCGAAAAATAGCAAATCTATGTCAAGCGCTAAACAACAACCTCAAAAATATCCTTTAACCTATTAAATATGCTAACTGCCTACGTAACGATCAGTCTATGGCTCGATTTATATTCGGCATTTTTATGGTACAATCTTATACACGAATATGTATATTTTTATATTTATTTTCCTTAGGAGCTATACAACTTTAATCATGTTTATAATATGAAGTTTTGTTAATAAAATCCATATGATAATATTCATTCAAAAAATTAAAATTCCGGCAACATAGACCTTGTTCCGAGGAACTATATTTAAATTATACGATATGTGGAATGGTAGTCCTGCTTTGTTCTGTAAATTATTCTATTTACTTTGAAAAATCTATAACAAAATTTAAAAGTTTTATGCCAAATTTATCCCAAACATAGAAATTAAATAACATTTTTATAAAAAAATGAACCGAGTTCTAAGAATATGCTAAAAAGAGAAAAATAACAATATAAATTTTTATGTAAACACCAAACTAATACCTGACAAAATGTGGTCCGCTTCCTTACTATAGTTTGTATATATCTCGTGTTAGTTTGTTTCATTTAAAAATAATTTTGTGCCGACTTCAAAAATTTTAATTTCATATAAAAATATTTATTGTTACTCTCGCTTTTTAACACCTTTTTAAAAGTAGGTTCATTTTTTCCATAAAAATCCGGAAATTCTTTGAATTAAGTACTAAGGGAGATTAATGTATCTTTGTATTAAGTACCCATTTTATCCAAAGTTGTACACAACACTAAAATAAACAACTAAAAATTCTTAGATTTTGAAAAATCTCCAAATATCACTTTTTAATAAAATTGTATCAAACGAGCATTTAGTCTGCCATAGTAAATCCACTGTCTTGAATTTTAAGTTAATTTTAGATTAGTAATATAGGTCCCCAAAATCTTCCAATAACGATATTTAAAGAACTTCAAACGTAAATTTTTTAGTTCGACATAACTGAATTTGTATACACCCCAGAAAACCACCAAAATCAATTTTGGACAAAATCAGAAAAATCCAAAATTTGTAGTCCTCCATATTGTATCTGTCATATTAAGCAAAAAAAATTAACTTCAGATACATAACTTACGACCCCGAAACCCCCCTAATACCAAATCTGAAAAAATATGAATAACGTAAAATATTCGAATCACCATCCTCCATATTAAATTAAAACAAAATTTTAACCTCTTAATCTAATCTGAATCTACACCCATGAAAACCCCCTAGTACCAATTTTGGACAAAATCTGGAAATGTAACGTTTTTAGACCGTCATATTGAATTTGATACATTAAATTTTCTTAAAATACATTTAAATCCGTTATTTACACCCTTACAAACGACCCAGTACCAGTTTTGAATAAAATTGAAAAATATAAAATCTATAGCCCATATTGAATCTTTTGAAAATAATTTTAGATTCATAATTTACACCCTCAGGAACGCCCGATACTAATTTTGGAGAAAATCGAAAGATGTAAAATTTTTAGGACACCATGTTGAATCCGCCGAATAGAATTTTTCAAAAATAATTTTAAATGCGCAATTAGCACATCCAAAAATCCTTCTATACCAATGTTTATCACGTCATATTGGATCCGCCATATATATATATATATATATATATATATATATATACATATATATATTAACTAATTTCAGATTGGGTTTGTGAGACCCCGAAAACTCCCACCCATAAATAAATAAATTTTTTTGTTCGCCATATTGGATCCGTCATACTGAATTTTTTAAAAATAATTTCAGATTCGTAATGTGCGACCCCGAAAACACCCCTACACCAGTTTTAGAGAAAATCGGAATGTCCACCGTTTTGGATCCGACATATAGAGTTTTTTCAAAATAATTTTAGATCGTTATGTGCGATTCCAAAAATTTCCCCATACCAATTTTGGAGAAAATCGGAAAAAATAAATTTTGCTGTTCGCCATATTGAATCCGCTATATCGAATTTTTTAAAAATAATTTCAGATTCGTTATGTACGTCTCCGAAAACTCCTTCATACCAATTTTGGAGAAAATCGGAAAAAAAATTTTTCCGCCAGATTATCAGTGCCATCTTGGATTTTACTGAACCATTTTCGTTTAAAATGATACGGGACCACCGTAGTAACTTCCTCCACATAACGTAAAAAAATTAAATAAAATATGGAATATATCAAAAATGGAAAGTTTTATTTTATATCCAAGAACTTGTCAATTTCAAATACTTAACTTTCGTTTCTCATCTTGAAGTATTCTATATAAACTTCTTAGATTAGATCAAAGAGTTAAAACTTTTTAATCAATCCAGAAATTAAAGTTTATTTCTATTAAATAATTATAATGTATACTAAAACATGAATGGAGAAAGGCGTGATGAAAACTAATCTGCTCTGCCCGGAAGTATTTTGAGTTTACATTAAATATTGTAGTAGTTCCGAAATTTTCTCTAATTTTAAATAACAAGGCTTTTTGGAGTGAAATTTTCTTTAATCAGAGTAAGTAAAATATTTACTCGTATTTAGAAAAGCAGGAAAAATTAAGGTAAACCAAATATTTATTAACTTGTGCAAACCAAATAGAAAAAGGAGAAATGCTGAAAGGATGAGAAGAAAGGAATATTCATAATAAGTTAAATAACAGGAAGTGAAATATGCAAAACATTTATCAGAAATAAAATTTTCTAATAAGGTAATAACAAAAATCTCCGTTTCTATTTGGGAAAACCATTGTCTCTATAAAACAAAAATATAAACATTTAAAAAGAGGTTTTGTTCCTAATAAAATTATGTACAGAGTAAAATACTTTGCCATAAAATGTATAAATATATATATATATATATATATATATATATATATATATATATATATATATATATATATATATATATATATATATATATATATATATATATACAGGGTGATTCAAAAATCGATCACGAAACTTAAGGGGGTGATTCTACTTGACAAAATAAGGGTAGAGCTTCATATAATTTTTTTTCAAAATGTCATTCGTTTTCGAGTTACAAGCCGTCCAAGTTCAAGTTTTTATTTTTTGTTTTTTGAATTACTCGCTTACAGGAAAACCGATTTGACTAATATTTGAAAGATAGGCTAAGTCTTCTGCGCTTCATCATTTTAGTAACAATTCACATTGATTGTTTGCCGCTAGAGGGCACTTTACCTACATTGAAAATTGTTTTTTTGTCATAATTTTTTAGTGTTGACAGCTACAGTAGTTTTTGGCATAATTTCTGAAAGACTGATGCCAGGCCTTTAAAAAAGGTGCTCTTTATTTACATCGCTAAACCCAACGGTTTAGACGTAAATCACCCTTAAAAATTAAGTGGTAAATTTACTTTTCTCATTTCATTACCACCAGCTACCAGGTAAATAGCTATCAAAGTTTACTAGAGCTGTCAGTTTAACATCAAATAAATTCGCTTTTTAAACTATTTAATTTATAATCTTAAAATAACTAATAATGGCTAATCAGTAAATATTCATATTATGGATTATTGCGATATACATTTAATTGATAAAAATTAATGAAACAGTACTAAACAAACTAAAAAAGATTCTCAAAATGTCCCCCATTTTTTTCCATACATTTCCTAACACTCTTCAAAAAATGTCGCCTAACTCGATGAAAAATTTCTGGTGTTTCTTTAATAATTTGGCACTTTTCGATTATCCTGAAGCGAAGATCCTCGACGTTGATTACTGGAATATCGTACACCAATTGTTTCAAATGACCCCAAAAGAAAAAATCCATAGGATTAAGGTCTGGTGACCTCGCTGCCCATGCCAATGGTCCACTTCGTCCTATCCATCGCTCAGGATACGTTGCATTCAAATACTGTCGGACACGTATACTAAAGTGGGGCGGAGCTCCGTCTTGGAGGATCCACATGTTGGCCCTTACTTCCAATGGCACATCTTCCAGATACAATGGGAGACGATTTTGGATAAAATCTAAGTATACGTCACCAGTTAATGGGCCGTCAAAGAAATGAGGACCAATAAGGTAATCTCCTATTATCCCTGCCCACACATTTAGTGAAAATCTACGCTGATGTTTCGTTTCTACCACATTGTTTGGGTTCTCGTAAGCATATGTGTGGATGTTGTGTAGATCTGTTATGCCATCACGAGTGAAACCAGCTTCGTCAGTGAATAATATGACGCCAATTAATCGATTATCGTGTTCATACTTAGCTAGGATCTGATTGCACATTTCCAACCGTCTCGGCCGATCATCGTCATAAAGAGCCTGCACCTTTTTTGAATGAAACGGGTAGAGTTGTTCTTCTCTTAGTATCCTCCATGAACTAGCCTGACAGAGCCGCACTTCATTCCCAATTTTTCTAGTACTAATACCTGGATTATCTTCAATAATTTCAAGCACTCTTTCTTCTTGTTGCACGTTTCTAGCAGTTCTAGGTCTTCCCCTATTTCCATTATAACTTTTAAAGGAACCACATTCCGCAAGCCTCCTGTGCACACTGGAAAATGTTTGAGCATGAGGGATATTTCTTTCCGGATAACTCTCCATATATCTTCTTGCCAACTCTGCATTACCATTTGCTTTTCCATAACAAAAATGGATATCACAATATTCGATATTTGAATATTGGTGATTAGCCATTATTAGTTATTTTAAGATTATAAATTAAATAGTTTAAAAAGCGAATTGATTTGATGTTAAACTGACAGCTCTAGTATACTTTGATAGCTATTTACCTGGTAGCTGGTGGTAATGAAATGAGAAAAGTAAATTTACCACTTAATTTTTAAGGGTGATTTACGTCTAAACCGTTGAGTTTAGCGATGTAAATAAAGAGCACCTTTTTTAAAGGCCTGGCATCAGTCTTTCAGAAATTATGCCAAAAACTACTGTAGCTGTCAACACTAAAAAATTATGACAAAAAAACAATTTTCAATGTAGGTAAAGTGCCCTCTAGCGGCAAACAATCAATGTGAATTGTTACTAAAATGATGAAGCGCAGAAGACTTAGCCTATCTTTCAAATATTAGTCAAATCGGTTTTCCTGTAAGCGAGTAATTCAAAAAACAAAAAATAAAAACTTGAACTTGGACGGCTTGTAACTCGAAAACGAATGACATTTTGAAAAAAAATTATATGAAGCTCTACCCTTATTTTGTCAAGTAGAATCACCCCCTTAAGTTTCGTAATCGATTTTTGAATCACCCTGTATATATATATATATATATATATATATATATATATATATATATATATATATATATATAATTTTGTCTTAGGAAACTGATTACATTAATTTTGTTAGTTAAAATGTAGTTTTTAATTTCATATATCTTTGTCGATTATTAAAAATATATAATAAAAACAAGGTATAATTGTGTTAAAAAAACCTCTTAGGATTAAGTACTAGATGTGATCCTTTGAAAGTATCATATTGTTTGAAGTGGGACCCACTTTAAAGGTATAAGCGATATATACTTGAAGTATTTATTTCGAAATTTATCTGAAGGCACGCAAGAAAAATTTAGGGCAACCAAACATTTGTTATCTCTAAAAATGTCGGTCCCCAGTACAAAAATAAAACGGAAAACGGAGAAATGCTGAAAGGATGATAAGTAGGGAGTTTTTCCTTTTCTCAGTTTACTGTTCTTGTTTGTTTTCGTGGAAACGTAATTGCTTGTTAGTAATGGAGGCTTAGCACTACAGATAGTATCCTTAATCTCAGTCTATAGACTTAAAGTTTAATCATTTGCCCAATTTTGTTTTGACGATCAGAATTAGGAGAATGGGAAAAAATACCTTGAGACATTTTATGGCCTTCGGTAAGCGAACTTGAAAATCTTTTCTTAATGCCGGGTATTTAACGAATGATTGTGTTCAGTTTACGATAATTGAAGTGCAAGTGGAATGAGATGAGTATAATATACTTAAGAATTATCTTATAGCCTACTCTACTACCATTATGCTTCATAAAAAAGTGGCAGTTACTATTCTCAAATATTTCTATAAGTTATGAACTATAATTATAACTAAAGGGTGTTTTTTATAGAGGTATAGAACTTTAAGTTGGCAACACTTTTTAAACTGGCGGCCATTTTGTCAGCTGTCAAGTGATTTATGTTTAGTTTGGTTTGGCATTTCAACATGAATAGACTGACGCCTGAACAACGCTTCCAAATTCTGCAAATTTATTTTGAAAATCATGGTTCTGTTCGAAATACGTATCGCGCACTACGTCCATTTTACGGTCAACATAATCGTCCATCAGAGCAATTAATTCGATTAACTATGGAATGTTTTCGAACCACGTTTACTCTAAATGATAATACGCATCCACAGAGACGTCGTACAGTGCGTACATAAGAAGTCATTGCCGCTGTAGAGCGTAGCGTAGAGGAAGATTCACTTTATGGAAGATTTTGCGGAAAGATCTTGGTTTGCGTGGTTACAAAATTCAACTCGTGCAAGAATTGAAGCCACACAATCACCTAGCAAGGCGTAGATTCGGTGAATGGGCCCAAAACAAGATTGCCGTTGATCCCGATTTTCATAAGCGAATTTTGTTTAGCGATGAAGCTCATTTTTGTTTGAATGGATACGTCAATAAACAACACTGCCATATTTGGAGTGATGATAATCCTCAAGTGTATGTTGAGACACCGTTACATCCAGAAAAACTGACTGTTTGGTGTGCTTTATGGGCTGGTGGAATCATTGGTCCGTACTTCTTTAAAAACGATGCTGGTCAGAACGTTACAGTCAATGGTGACCACTATAGAGCCATGATTACTGACTTTTTCGTTCATCAATTGAACAACCATGATGTGCAGGAGCTGTGGTTTCAACAAGACGGCGCAACATGTCACACAGCTCGTGCCACAATTGATTTATTTAAGGAAACGTTTGGTAACCGCATAGTTTCACGTTTCGGACCCGTGAATTGGCCTCCAAGATCGTGCGACTTGACGCCGCTAGACTATTTTCTGTGGGGATATGTGAAGTCGCTAGTCTACGCCGATAAGCCCGAAACGATTGATCACTTGGAGGACAAGATTCGCCGCGTTATTGCCGATATACGGCCACAAATGTTGGAAAAAGTCATCGAAAATTGGACCTCCAGATTAGACTACGTCCGAGCCAGCAGTGGCGGTCATATGCCAGAAGTCATATTTAAATTATAATGCCAGAGGGTTATCTTTCGAATAAAGTAAATTTCATGTCAATTTAAAAAATTCATCTTTGCTTTATTCCATTTAAAAGTTCTATACCTCTATAAAAACACCCTTTACTTGGTAAGAAAGAAAATTTTGTCTTTACTACGAAAGAAAACAAGTTAATTTCCTCGCAAACTGTAAATCAGTTGATAATCTATACTAACTGCAAAGTTAATATAATATAATATAATAGACTTTTAGTGTTGGTTTGTGTTGATTATCATAAGGGATTTGATACCTTCGATTTCAAATCACTGGAGAAATGATGAATTAACCATAGCTACATCAGTATTAAGAGAAATGTCAATAAACACCACAATAAAAAAATGTATACTATTCTACCTAGAAAATAAAAATCGAGAAGTGTAACAAAAGGATTGACACCAGGCAGATTGTAAATTATATAACAAAAGTGGATATATATATATATATATATATATATATATATATAGAATTTGCATGCATTTCTACGTAAAAGATGGTGGGGGTGTTTCCTAGGGATTTTGCCAGCCTGAAGCCTGTGCCTGTTTCTCCAACTCCAACCCAATTTTTTCAGCTTAGATCCACCAATAAACTATACCACCGAGTACTTCTCTAGTCGAGGTAATTGCTCCGTTCGCTTGGTAACAATTAGTTAATCTCACAGTTTATGTCAAAGTCATAACTTGTAAATATAAAACCTGTCTTACAAAATACTCTCCATATTTATATTCAAGATTAAATGATTTTTTGGAATAATTTACTCAAAATTTCGAGTGCTATCGGTCACTTTCACTGAAAATGGGGTCATGTCGTAAGTTATTTTTAGAAATTTTGGAAATTTAGAAATTTATTATATGGAAATATATTTTAAAAGAAACAATCTATTTAATTATTGTAAAAAGAACTAAAATTACAATCGAAATAGATGTTATCCTACAATAGATGTTGATTATTTTTGGAAAGTGTTTAAAACCATGCATATAGCACAAAATATTTAATATTAGTTTTTTAATACAGCTAATACTTAAAAAATTATCTATTTCAAATTCCGTTTCAAATTTCCCTCCAAAATGCCAATGCTTGTCACTTGACCGCTGTGATGTCACATGTTCCCAAACGTTGATAAGATGATATAAGTTTTTTCCTAATTTGTGTAATAAATGTTGCGATGTACCAATGTACAAGTATTTCAATTAAAACACTTGAAAAGTTATTCAATCACGTTCCACATTCGGAAAATAATAAGAAAATATGGCTTCAGCTCGCCCGCAGGAATCTGTGTCTACACAATCTAAAAATTATTTTTTTGTAAATATCATTTGGATATAATTTTTGATAATATTTGTTTATTTTTCTTATTTTAAAAGTTTTCAAAGATGAAAATGGGAATTTTGAGGTTAGAAATAAAGTAATCAAAGTTGGGTAACAATGAATTGATTAACTCGGTACCACAGGTTCGAATGAGGGTTGGTTGTCTGTCAATGAAATTTGGATGTCAACCCGACAGAAAAAGACGAACAGTAACAACTCGATCATTAGCAGCCAAAAGGCAAAGATTGGAAACAGTAGAGAAATGTGGAAGAGAAATAGAACAAACCCACTCTGCATAAAGAATTTCCATGGTTGAGGTTTTGCCAGGTCCAAGTTCATGGAAATAATATAGTGCTACCAGTTGATTATAAATACATTATTTTATTAATTTGCTGCAAAAAAAAAACAGTGTACAAATAGTAATAGAAATATTGTATAAAATTTGTGATTTTAGTTAGTTTTTACAATAAACTGTGAAAAACTTTTTTTACACCACTGTAGAGCAGAAGTTACTATTTGTTGCGAAGAAATTGGCCACCGTAAAACAATCTATTCTCGTCAAACCCGAACTAATAAATCCACTTCCATCATTGAAAAACTTCTTAGAATCATTTTCAAAGGGAGTAGTAAGCAAATTTCGAAGAAATTGCACGAAAATCACCATAAAATAATGTTAACCAAACAACGTAGCTTTGCACAACGATGATGTTTGCGAACAACTGACGTCACTTGATTTAATTATATTTTGCTTATAAAATAAAAATTAAATTCCTTAAAAAAATTTTATTTTTATTTGAATACAGTCAATATTCTTATTATGTTCGCCACAAAAAATTTATAAAACCGTTTTAAATTCTTTAATCGTAAACTCGGGACTTCCAGAAAATTGGTTATTAGAATACAAATTAAATAATAACAATATTTTAGCATTTGAAACCGAGAAAGTTAATTTACATTTCTTAGTATTCGAAATTTCTTGGCAAATAAACATTTTTAAAAGAGAAATAATTTAAAGTCTGCTTATCAGCAGTCTTGGCTTGAGTAGACCGTGAACCCAGAATATTAAATTTCTACAATGAACTATTCAAGAGGCTCCAATCTTTCACAGATTTTAACGCTACACTCCCAAAATAGTCGTGGAATAATGTTTTTAACTGACTTTAGGTAACGCGTTTTATATTTATAAAAATTTTTAGTCTCAGTACTAAACATATCAGGGGCGGATCCAGCCTCCCTCTTTGGGGGGAGGGCGGTGATATCACAAAAGTACAGTATGGCAAGCGAAAGCAAGTTGTCGACGGGGGGGGGGGGTTAATAATGGAAACATTCCCATTTCTAGTGTAAAACGTAGGATAGGGTCTATTTTTCTGAATTTGAAGCTCTTGAAGAGGGGGGAGGGATGCCAGCAACATACACATTCCTAGTATAAGAGGCAGCATCGGGTCTATTTTCCTGACCTGAAAGCTCTTGGGGGGCGGCTATTGCAAGAAAAACAAGTTGTCAACGGGGCGGAGGGGGAGTGTCAGCAGCATACACATTCTTATAGTCTATTCAAGAACTAAAGAGAGTAATAAAACTGTTATTGAAACCTCCAACGTACCTGTACCAGTGCTGCAGGTAACTGAAGACTGCCGTAAATCTAATTATATTTAAATATTATAAGTTTTCATAAATTTACTCCAATAATAAAATTTCTGACAGTTCAATTTAATTTTTGTCAGTGAGCAAAGTACACCTTACTGTGTGTCAGTGATTTATCTTGTTTGCGCTGGTTTTTATATATTATTTGAGATTAGTAAGATACCCAAAAGATATGGTTTCCACCTCTATATTTACTCCAAAATCGTTAAACCAAGGCATTTTTTCCTCAACGAAAAATTTATTACGATGAATGTTTATGATGCCTTAAGATATCAATATCTAGATAATAATGTTGAGATGTGTTCCAACATGACAGGAGTTGAAACATCTACTATGTACCGAATACTGAAGGAGGAAAAAAATGACTGGAATTGTTAGTACTCCCAAGCGACATTTGATCACAGTCAGACGAAAAACATCGTTGCAAGAAGAGATGTAAACTGCAATAAAAGAAGTTGTACATACATTTTATTACGAGAAGCAGATTTTAACCGTCGACAAAATTCTAACTAAAATCAATGAAGATCGGGATTTACCTGAAATTAAAAGAACTGAGCTTCGGAAATTGCTCAGAGAACTTAATTTTTGCTGGGAAAAACCAGATAAGAAATCTGTTCTTATAGATCGTCTGGAATCTCTATCAAGTAAAATGTAGAGTTGCTAGAAATAACACAACTTACAAAATTAGTAATTTAACTGAACTTTTGAAAGATTTTTTTGAATAAAGTTACTGCGGAAAATTGGGAAAAATCCATATAATAAAAGAATAAATCAAAATGTGGAAACTCGATCTCATGATCAGTGAAATAGAGGAACCAATTTTAAGCAATTTGAGCGAAGATAGCTCACTGACTTTGATTACGAATTCTTAATACTTAATGTTTACTAGTGTAAACACAATTTATTATATATATATATATATATATATATATATATATATATATATATATATATATATATATATATATATATATATATATATATATACATATACATATATATTTATTTTAGTGTGTCCAACTTTTTAATTTTATTTATATTTAATTCCAGTTAACCGTAATTTTTTTATTATTTTATTATTGTATTTGTGTCTTTTTCTTAAACGTGTAGAATTAACACGTTTATTTTATTTTTTTGGGGCTATCGGATTTCCATATAATAAAGTAAATTAAATTAAGATGTCAGTGCAATAGAAATAAAAATATGTAGGTCTAATTTTAACTCTAACATATAAAAATTAATTACATTTGAATCCCTTTTTAGTGTTTAATTGTAATTGTGCAGATGGTTTAAAAAATAAATAAACTGAAACGTCAAATGTCCTAAAAATGGTTATTATTAATAATAAAATGACCGATGGCCCCATAAAAATTTTAATATTATATGGACGAATTTATTTTTTCTATATGTTTAACTTTTTGTATTTTTGACAATGGGTATTTTGTAAGTATTAGAATTTTTTGAGGGAATAAATGTATGTTTTAGTCTGAATGTGCCTAAAACGGTTTTTATCCCAAAATAAAAAATAATAAAAATAGAGTTGTGATTTGTGTTAAATATGTCAAAATTATCTATATTTTGTAATGTATGTGAATTATTAAGAAATCATAAGAAATAAAAAATAATATTTTTTTTTTTATTTTAAGTTTATTACCGAAATAATATTCTATTCCATAAAAACTTAGTGATAAAACAAACCTCTTTCTGACGCCTATGACAAGGATTAAAATCCTTTTTAACGCTTTACACTTCCAAATATCTACTGTTATCCAACCCAAATAGTTTATTATTATAGATCGGTATTTTTGATTATAAAATTTCTAATCCATTCCTATGAAAAATATATGTCTAACAGATTTTGCCAAAGACACCGGACTAAAGAACACAGGTAATTTGCGAAGAAAAAAAGGGTCACAAATGATTTATTACTCTCTCTAGTTCTTGAATAAACTATAGTATAAGATGCAAAATCGGGTATATTTTCCTGAACTCAAAGCTCTTGGGGGGGGGGGCGAACGCCCCCACCGCCCCCCCCTTGGATCCACGCCTGAAACATATCAACTAGTATAAAAATTTTATAGCAGTCCAAATTGTTTTCTATAATTAAAAAAGAAAAAAATCATTAAATTTTCTTTTTACAAATTTGATTTCAGTAGTCTAAATTTTAGTTTTCACCCGCAAGTTTCTTTCAACGTGATTCTCTTTTATATTTATATTCAAACGTCGATAAATATTGTTCTATTATTGTATTGTATACTATATATCTATATCATATATGTCTCTTTTTTAAACATATACATATATTTCAAATAATGGTAATAAAAAACGTCTAAGTCAAAGACCTCAAAATTTACCTGGTACGAAATGTGAATAATTTACCAGGGAAATATTCGATTTATAATATTTATTTTATTTTTCGTTTTGACAATCAATACATTATATATATATATATATATATATATATATATATATATATATATATATATATATATATATATATATATATATATAAAGGGTGTTTTTTATAGAGGTATAGAACTTTTAAATGGAATAAAACAAAGATGAATTTTTTAAATTGACATGAAAGATAACCTTCTGGCATTATAATTTAAATACGACTTCTGGCATATGACCGCCACGGCTGGCTCGGACGTAGTCTAATCTGGAGGTCCAATTTTCGATGACTTTTTCCAACATTTGTGGCCGTATATCGGCAATAACGCGGCGAATGTTGTCCTCCAAGTGATCAATCGTTTCGGGCTCATCGGCGTTGACTAGCGACTTCACATATCCCCACAGAAAATAGTTTAGCGGCGTTAAGTCGCACGACCTTGGAGGCTAATTCACGGGTCCGAAACGTGAAACTATGCGGTTACCAAACGTTTCCATCAATAAATCAATTGTGGCACGAGCTGTGTGACATGTTGCGCCGTCTTGTTGAAACCACAGCTCCTGCACATCATGGTTGTTCAACTGATGAACGAAAAAGTCAGTAATCATGGCTCTATAGTGGTCACCATTGACTGTAACGTTCTGACCAGCATCGTTTTTAAAGAAGTACGGACCAATGATTCCACCAGCCCATAAAGCACACCGAACAGTCAGTTTTTCTGGATGTACCGGTGTCTCAACATACACTTGAGGATTATCATCACTCCAAATACGGCAGTTGTTTATTGACGTATCCATTCAAACAAAAGTGAGCTTCATCGCTAAACAAAATTCGCTTATGAAAATCGGGATCAACGGCAATCTTGTTTTGGGTCCATTCACCGAATCTATGCCTTGCTAGGTGATCGTGTGGCTTCAATTCTTGCACGAGTTGGATTTTGTAAGCACGCAAGCCAAGATCTTTCCGCAAAATCTTCCATAAAGTGAATGGACACATATCCAATTCCTGTACACGATGGCGGATAGACTGATTCGGGTCTTCCTCTACGCTACGCTCAACAGCAGCAATGACTTCTTCTGTACGCATTGTACGACGTCTCTGTGGATGCGTATTATCATTTAGTGTAAACGTGGTGCGAAAATATTCCATAGTTAATCGAATTAATTGCTCTGATGGACGATTATGTTGACCGTAAAATGGACGTAGTGCGCGATACGTATTTCGAACAGAACCATGATTTTCAAAATAAATTTGCACAATTTGGAAGCGTTGTTCAGGCGTCAGTCTATTCATGTTGAAATGCCAAACCAAACTAAACATAAATCACTTGACAGCTGACAAAATGGCCGCCAGTTAATAAAGTGTTGCCAACGTAAAGTTCTATACCTCTTTAAAAAACACCCTTTATATATATATATATATATATATATATATATATATATATATAATATAAAATATTTTATTGGCTTAATATGTCAAGAATCAAGAAAGAACAAGCTCTCAGAACATAAAATGTCGATCAAATTGACAAGCGATTTATTTTAACTTACGATAACAAAAAGAATCAACATAAAGTTTTATATAGCAATATTCTTGAAAGGAAAAAGATTTATTCTTAGGAACAAAGGGCAAAGGAATGTTTGTTATATCTTAGTGGGGAAAAAAGTATTAAATTGGACTATTAAATTATAAAAATTAAGGTGAATAAATTAATAAATAAATATTATTTAAAAAAAATTTTAAATTGAATATGAAAATCTGCAGAAAAAATGGTACGGATTAATTTAATTGACACTTTTTTAAATTCTAATTTAATTGTTACTAAACCTTATCACTTGAGTTTGCGATTTAAAATAACTGAAATCAAGTTTAAATAATCTTCTTCTTCTTCTTCTTCTACGTTGACTAGGGATATCCTTGTTTGTCATTCTATCTACACCCGCCTTATTCTGCCGATGAAGAGAACCAGCTCTAGGCCCATCTCTTTGGTGGTCGTCCTGGTAATCTTCTTCCTCTTGGTCGTCCATACATACAAACTTTGGCTAGTCTCTCTTCACTCATTCTCTCAACGTGTTCTTTCCAACCTCTTTTTCTTTCTTTTGTCCATTTGACCACGTCCTACACATTATATTTTTCTAGGGATATCCTTGTTTGTCATTCTATCTACACCTGCCTTATTCTGCCGATGAAGAGAACCAGCTCTAGGCCCATCTCTTTGGTGGTCGTCCCGGTAATCTTCTTCCTCTTGGTCGTCCATACATACAAACTTTGGCTAGTCTCTCTTCACTCATTCTCTCAACGTGTTCTTTCCAACCTCTTTTTCTTTCTTTTGTCCATTTGACCACGTCCTGCACATTACATTTTTCTCTGATTAAGGTATTTGTCAGCCTATCTCTGATTGATACGTTCAGCATTGATCTCAGTACTTTCATTTCGGTGGTTCTCATTTTCTGCTTTGTCTTCTTAGTGCCTGCTCTTGTTTCCATGGCAAAAGTTAGAATTGGTCGTATCATGGTCTTATATATTTTTGTTTTTCCCTCTATTCTCATGTATCTGTTTCGAAATATAACATCTCTTAATCATCCTGCCACTTGTAGGGCTCTTGTATTTTGTGACAGTACTTCTCCAGTAAGGTTACGACAGCTTGTTGTGTCAATGTCTAGGTATTTAAAGTTCATGACTTGTTCAATTATGGCATTTTCTATCTGTAGCTTACATCTTCTTGGTTCCTTGGAAATTACCATACACTTTGTTTTATTCGTTGATATCTGCATATTGTACTTCTTAGTTGATACGTTAAATAGGTGTGTCAATCTCTGGAGGTCGTCTTCGTTATCTGCGAGTAGGACCGCATCATCCGCGTAACATATTATATTGATATTGTGTCCGCCCATCTGGTATC
Organism: Diaprepes abbreviatus; assembly: GCA_034092305.1. Taxonomy (NCBI): domain Eukaryota; kingdom Metazoa; phylum Arthropoda; class Insecta; order Coleoptera; family Curculionidae; genus Diaprepes; species Diaprepes abbreviatus. Next base: position 12,092,473 of record JASJET010000129.1, read on the forward strand.
CGCGTTTCGGTCTGATGTCCTCTATTATGCGGTCCATTATCAAATTAAATAAGAAGGGGCTTAGCCTTCGATGTTATTATTTTTGTGCTGGAATTTGTGTACAAGTCATCAATTATGTTTATGATCTCCGCTGAAACATTTTTCTGTTTTAGGATGTCCGTTATGTGCTGCTTCTTGATGCGGTCAAATGCTTTTGTTAGGTCAACAAAGCATAAGTATGCAGGGTGGTTAAATTCTATTGATTTTTCGATTATTTGTCTCACTATAAATAAGGCATCTGTGGTTCCCCTGTTTTTTCGAAAACCCTGTTGTTCCTCCGAGATCTCTATTTTCTCTTCAAGTTTGTCACGAATAATTGCTGTAAATAGTTTGGTGACAGAGTTAAGAAGTGTAATTCCTCTGTAGTTGTCGGGGTTTTTGTGGTCACTTTTTTGTGTACGGGAATTGTATAGATGGTTTTCCATTTTTCCGGTACTTGCTCTTCTTTAATAATTTTATTAAAAAGCTTTTGTAACTCCTCGGTAAGCATTTGGCCTCCGTATTTCAATAATTCGTTGGTAATTAGATCTGGTCCAGGAGATTTTCTATTCTTTAAATTACCTATTTTATATTCTATTTCTTCCGATGTTACCTGCATTTTTGTAGTGCTCAGATTTATGTTTTATTAAGTTTAAATAATAGAACGCTAAAAAAATTATGCAGAAACAAAAAAAAAATTGTGCGATGGTGATTGTTTAACAACTCTAATTTCTGGCCTTAGATTTAAAACCAGTAATTGCATGTCTATCTAGACGCAACGATGACAGTACAACTTGATGACGAGCTAAAAACGAACCGCATCCCAACCAAAAGAGGAGTAAGACCGGGAGATACAATCTCGCCCAAATTATTTACAATTGCCCTGGAAGACTTGTTCAAATCATTAAATTGGAAAAATAAAGAGATAAACATTAATGGTAGATTTCTAAATTATCTGAGATATGCAGATGATATACTCTTGATCGCATCCGACTGGGAAGAGCTGCAGTCAATGATAAACGACCTCCATGAAACATCGCTCCAACGAGGATTAAAGATGAATCTCAGAAAAACAAAAGTAATGTCAAACTCAGACGAACAATAAGTTATAACAGTAAGTGCAACTGAAATAGAACAGGTGAATATATATATATATATATATATATATATATATATATATATATATATATATATATATATATATATATATATATATACTTAGGCCAGGCCATAAGAGCGAGTAAGGACAACCAGACAGCCGAAATAACACGAAAAACTCGATTGGGATGGACGGCGTTCGGAAAACTCTCCTATGTTTTGAAAAATCAGAAAATTCCCTTATACTTAAGAACCAAAGTATTTGATTGTTGTATATTGCCGGTTCTGACATACGAAGCGCAGACGTGGACCTTTACAAAATCAAATTTAGACAGAATCCGCAAAACTCAAAGGGCTATGGAACGACACATGTTAGGAATATCACTCAGAGATAAAAAACGAAATGAGTGGATAAGAAGAAAAACCAACGCAGTTGACGCTATAGAAAGAGTAGCATCACTAAAATGGAAATGGGTAGGCCATAACGAGCGAATAAAAGATAATCGTTGGAATTCAGAAATTGAAAAATGGCGCCCATATGAAGGGAAGAGATCCAGAGGCAGGCCACAGATGAGATGGAAAGATGACATTGTCAGACATGCCGGCTTAATGTGGCACAAGAGCACAGAATTGAGAGATTAGGAAACAAATAGGGGAGGCCTATATCCAGTTTTAGAAGGATGAAAACTAGGCTAAAATGAAATGAAAATGAAATTGCATGTTAATCAGAGTTATTTACTATCTTTTTTAAGTTTTTTTGAAGAAACGTATTCTTTGTGATTTTAGGAAAAAATATATATACGTAACAGTAATGCAGGAAATATGGCAAATAAAACATTGACAAGCTAACTCATAAAGTAGGTATACAGTTGTCCGAAATTGGTAGGGAATGTATTGGGATCTATAAAACTGTATGAGATAGAAAGACGGCTAAATAGGGAATGTTTTAGACTATTATAATGGTATCTTAATAGTGCCCCCAGGTTGATTTTAATTGTTATAGTTTTTAAGATGTCTTAAAACAAGTTGAAAGTTAAGTTTTAAAAAATCCGTTTTTAAAACTTATCAGAAATATATTTAGAGCAATCTTTCACAAAGAATACAAAAACTAAACAATGCATCGGATCAGCACTCTATTGCTCAAATTTTTACATTCTTATAAATTAAATCTATTCAAGAGCATACAAAGAGCTGAGCTCCAGTCCATCAATTTCGCTATTGGAATCATTCTTGATTACCTCTCGACAAATGGTTGATCGCATCATACTCCATGAGGTCTCTTACCTCTATGACTATATTCCAACCTCACCATCCAATTGTAACAGACACATATAATCTCGTTATAGGTTGTAAAATCAAGAACATACATGTGTCGTTCATTTGGATACTGAGTCGTGTTGGACTTCCTGGCCAGATCATCCATACAAAATCACTATGAAGCAAATTGCATTCTATACAGTAAAGATATAGTTCCCTTAATAAACATTATAATGAATAATATCTCCCAAATAGACTGTAGATCAGATCTTTACTATAAGACAGCTACTTGAAAAAGAATGTGAATTCAATAGAAATATCCACAATCTTTTCATACGACAGCATTAAAAGGGGCCAACTGTGGAATGCAAGGGCAGAATTTTCGATTCCAAAAAAAACTGATCCACCTCGCCAAAGTATGCGTAAATGGCTGTAGATCCAGGGTACGAATAGGTAACCAACTCTCAGAATCGTTTGAAATAAACAGTGGCCTAAAACAAGGAGACGCACTGTCACCCCTCCTCTTTAATATAATCCTGGAGAAAGTAGTGCTAACAACACAAATTAGAACAGAACTAATAACAATAAATGGACCAAAATTACTACTAGCATATGCGGACGACATTGATATTGTTGGAAACACCGTCACTAATGTAAAGGAAACTTTCAACAAAATAGAGATAGAGGCAAGGAGAACCGATCTAATGGTCAGTGAGGAGAAAACCAAAACATGTGCATAAACAGACAAAAGAATCGAGATAGAATAGGACAAAATGTAACAATAGACACATATAACTTTGAAAGAATGGACCGTTTTAAATATCTCGGGCGACAATCACCGCAGATAACGATATCACAGAGGAGATAAAAGGGAGAATTCAGGCAGCAAACGGATGTATGTATAGTCCCGACAACACCATCAAATCCAAGAACCTAACACGAACCTCAAAAATCAGGATATATAGAACAGTGATTAGACCAGTGCTTATGTACGGCTGTGAGACGTGGACGCTGACAAAAGCAATGGAAATGAAACTTAGATGTTTTGAGAGGAAACTTCTTAGAAGGATTTTCGGACCCTATCACGACCCCAATACTAATCAGTACCGAATAAGAACAAATGCCGAAGTCAAACAGATATATAACGCTAGCGACATCGTACAAGAAATTAAATCCCAACGCCTAAGATGGGCTGGCCATGTCCATAGGCTCCCTAATAACCGCCTTACCAAGTTAATTTGGGAGGAGGCCTCGACAGGAAAAAGACCCTTAGGACGCCCAAGAATGCGATGGAGAGATAATATATGGTCAGATTTGTGTAGTCAGCCAAGACCCACCCCGGGTTGTAGGGCTACTAAAGTAAAGTAAAGTAAATATACTGGGACATGTTGGAAAGCAACAATAAGCTCCATAGTCTTCTTCCAATATTACCCAATATCTCTATATTTTCAAATATCCCACGTAAAGAACAAGTAATAATGTGTTATCTCATGATAGGACACACAAAATTGACACATTTATTATACTTATTAAAAAATAAGGACCATGCTAATGTCCAAAATGCAACGACGTTCTTACTGTAAAGCACATCCTAAGGGAATACAAAGAACTTTCTGTTGTCCGATTCAAATGTAACATCAATTTGGATATTTTCGGTAATTCACTTTTCCTGAACCCAGCAATTATAATAAATTAGTAGCATTTCCAAAGGAGGTTAATCTATACAAGGACATAGAAATATTCAACATCAAAATTACACAATTAAAAAGTTTAGCAACACACATAAAGTCATATAGTGTCTCTGTCACAAAGCAAAATAGATGACAAAATACATTAAAGGCGCCAAATGATCATAAATACCGCTGTGCCTAAAACAAAATTCTTCTTCTCTTTTTCTCTCACACACAAAGAATACATTCAATTTTTATGTTTTAAATATAGCATTGCGGATTTCTGAAACCAACTATTATTTTTTAGTAAAATATTTCCTAATTGGTGAAAAATATTTTCTGGTAAAATATTATAGGTTGTCAATTTCACCGCCTCTGCCACTTTAGATGGTGTTGAACTCGTTTTGTCTGAATGAATAATTTTTAATCCTAAAAATTTTAAAACTACCAAATTTCTATTTGATTTAATTGACTGGCAAGTCACAGTATGTTTAAAAAATATCAATATTATTTTATTTCATATCATCGCTAATCTGTGAACGAAAGCGCATAAAATTTGAAGTGTAATAAAATATAGAGAGAAAGGTTTGAGAGTCGACGGTTCTTATCTTAGTCATCTTTGTTTCGCCGACGATGTTTTTGTCATGTCTAGCAACTCAGAACAGCTAAAACAAATGTTTCAAGATTTCAATGAAGAGGCGAGAAAAGTTGGACTTAAGATGTACTTGGGGAAAACTAAGTTAATGAGCCCTGACGCCAATGTACAAATAGAGATTCAAAATGAAATCATAGAGAATGTCCAAGAGTACATCTATTTAGGCCACGTCATGAAACTGGGCAAAGAAAATCAAACGGCGGAAATAACAAGGAGAAGAGGGCTGACACGGGCTGCCTTTGGAAAGTTGCAGTACGTATTAAGAGATAGAAACACACCAATCAACCTTAAACGGAAAGTGTATAACACGTGTGTCTTGCCTGTTGTTACTTACAGCATGGAAACGATAACACTAACCAAACAAAATGCAAATAGGCTCCGAGTTACTCAACGCTCCATGGAGAGGTAAATGTTAGGAATCTCGTTACGGGATAAGTAATAAGGTCAAGAACTAAAGTAGTTGACGTCATTGAACGCGTATCACCACTAAAGTGGCAATGGGCGGGGCACATAGCTAGACAAAAGCCCGATAGGTGGACGAGTAAATTACTGCAATGGCAACCGCGAGAAACGAACCGACATCGTGGCAGGCCACAACGCAGATGGGTAGATGATATAAGACAGTTTGCTGGAAAAGACTGGCTCTAGAAGGCGAGAGACATCCCAGTGGAGGACCATCGGAAAGGCTTATGTCCAGGAGTGGACGTCAATGGGCTGAGAAAGAAGAAGAAGAATAAAATATAGTATATAAAAAACAGCGAACCTAGGGAGTGGCCGTTTTAAATTCGCAATTTACACCCTCAAAACCCTCCTGCATCAATTTTGAACAAAAGCGAGAGATATAAAATTTTTAGTCCGGTATATGGGCTCTCATGTGATCATTTTCCAAAATTTAATTTGTTTTTTTAAATTCAAAGGTAACACAGCTTACGTTTTATATGTTCCAGATAATTTTTGTAGCGTAAAAGTCACTATTCAAGAGCTTCCAACCAATACAGCCATACTATGCTTTATTGTCAAAAATAACAAAAAAATATGGTGTGGGTTAAAAACCATTTATTGTAAACTCTAGATGTTTCGGCTCTCATGTGCTCATTTTCCAGAATTCAATGTGTTTTTCATATTCCAAGGTAACACAACTTACGTTTTTGATGTTCCAGATAATTTCTGTAGCGTGAAAGTCACAGTTCAAGCGTTCCGAGCCAATACAGCTATACTATGCTTTATTGTCAAAAATAACAAAAAAATATGGTGCGGTTTAAAAACCGTTTATTGTAAACTCTGGATGTTTCGGCTCTTATGTGATCATTTTCCAGAATTCAGTGTGTTTTTTTATACTCAAAGGTAACACAACTTACGTTTCTGATGTTCCAGATAATTTTTGTAGCGTAAAAGTCACCGTTCAAGAGCTCCCAACCAATACAGCCATACTATGCTTTATTGTCAAAAATAAGAAAAAAATATGGTGTGGGTTAAAAACCGTTTATTGTAAACTCTGAATGTTTCGGATCCCCTATATTGGATTTTTTAAAAATAATTTTAAATTCGTAATCTACTCCCTTAAAAACCACCCCATGTCAATTTTGGACAAAATCGAGGATGAAAAATTTTTAATCCGCCATATTGAATTTAAAAAAATTAGATTTGTTATGTACGACCCCCAATATTTACCCATACCAATTTTGAAGAAAGTCGGACAAAATTAATTTTTTTCTCCGCCATCTCAATTTCATCCAAAATAATATGGGATCATCGCAGCAATTTCCTGAACATAATGCAAAAAATTTCATTCAAATCGGTATTGCCGTCCCGCAGTAAACGACGAACATACATTAAAAAAGCGATCCAATTTGGAACCTTCTTCTTTTAGAAGTCGGTTGAAGAAGTTATAAACTTCTTGCAAATTTGCAAGAAAATCGACCTCTTCAGATCTCTGTAAAAATGTGTTTATAAATTACGTCTACCTTGGTACCAAGCAACAGAAATAAGATTTCCGATAATTTTATTTTGGAAACGAATAAAATGACCGGCGCGATAGAGTAACGACTGGCTCTGTTGCAGCTATTTCAATTTTTTACCAAAGATTATAATTTATTTTGAGAATTACAAAAATGAATCGTCACCAGTCTATCAGCCAAGCAGACCCACATTCAAATTGCTAAAACAAATGAGGATTCTCTCAGGACCAACTGCGCCAGTTTGTTTGTTTACCCTTCCATTAAGATGACAGGTCGCCTCGTTAAACATTAGAATCCTTATCTTTAATTAATTTGAAAATGTAGCTCACATAAAAAGTCTTTTGATGTAATCCACGAATAAAACCCTTTTTGATGTGTAGGATTTTTCGCGTAAATGTTCAACGTAGATAATTTAGTACAGGAAACTTCTGTAAGATAACACTTTAATTTATCTTGGAAATTGTTCAGAGGAGGACAATAAAAACTGTTTGGTGTGAAACAGATTAACTTTCTTTTATTGAATGTCACAGGGCGCCTTTTTTAAAATATATAGTCACCTATTCGTTTCATTTCGTGTTTTACTTTTTAGGTCAAACAGACCATGACAATACAATTCAATAAATTATTAAGAGTTTTAATACACATTTTAATCTAGATATCCCCAAAATTGTACTGGTTGTGTGGCAAAAAATATTTTACAAAAACTTGTAATACTTGTGTACAGGCGCGGATCCAAGGGGGGGGGGCGGTGGGGGCGATCGCCCCCCCCCCCCAAGAACTTTGAGTTTAGGAAAATGGACCTGATTTTTCCTCTTATATTATAGTTTATTCAAGAACCAGAGAGAGTAATAAATCATTTTTTACCCTTTTTCTCTTCGCAAACTACCTGTGTTCTTTAGTCCGGTGTTTTTAGCAAAATTTGTTAGATACATATATTTTTCGTAGGAATGGGTTAGAAATTTTATAATCAAAAATACCTGTCTATAATAATAGACTAAAACGTAGGATTATTCTCTCAAAAAATTCTAACTTATAATTTAAATACTTACAAAATATCGATTGTCAAAAATACAAAAAGTTAAACAGATATAAAAAAATAAATTCGTCCATATAATAATAAAATAAAAAATATATCAGTCATTTTATTATTAATTAAAAACATTAAAAAAAAAACAATAAAAATATATAAAAAATAAAAAAACATAAACAACATTAAACAATAAAATACAACAAAAACAAAAATTTAAATAATAAATTGTGTTTACACTAGTAAACATTACGTATCTAATTCCTAATCAAAGTCAGTGAAACTATCTTAGCTAAAATTAATTATAATTGGTTCCTCTATCTCACCGATTATGAGATCGAGTTCTCACATTTTGTTTTATTCTTTTATTATATGGATTTTTCCCAATTTTCCGCAGTAACTTTATTCAAAAAAATCTTTCAAAAGTTTAGTTAAATTACTAATTTTATTAATTGTGTTATTTTTAGCAACTCTACCTTTTACTTGAGAGAGATATTTACGTCTCCAACGGACAGTTTCCGGACGATTTATAAGAACAGATTTTCTATCTGGTTTTTCCCAGCAAAAATTAAGTTCTCTTAGCAATTTCCAGAGATCAGTTCTTTTAATTTCAGGTAAATCGCGATCTTCAATGATTTTAGTTAGAATTTTGTAGATGGTTGGGATCTGCTTCTCATAATAAAATGTATATACAACCCCTTTAATTGCAGTTTTCATCTCTTCTTCCAACGAGGTTTTTCGTTTGCCTGTGATCGAATGTGGCTTGGGAGTACTAACAATTCCAGTCGTTTTTTCTCCTTCAGTATTCGGTACATAGTAGATTTTCCAACTCCTGTCATGTTGGAACATATCTCAACAGAGGTTCTAACATTATTATCTAGATATTGATATCTTAAGGCATCATAAACATTCATCGTAATAAGTTTTTCGTTGAGGGAAAAATGCCCTGGTTTAACGATTTTGGAATAAATATAGAGGTGAAAGCCACATCTTTTGGGTATCTCACTAATCTCAAATAATATATAAAAACAAGCGCAAACAAGATAAATCACTAAGAAAAAACTGTAAGTTGTACTTTGCTCACTGACAGAAATTAAATTAAACTATTAGAAATTCTATGTTGCAGTAAATTTATAAAATATATTTAAATATAATGAAATATAATTAGATTTACGGCAGTTCTCAGTTACCTGCGGCACTGGAGCAGGTACGTTAGAGGTTTCGGTAACAGTTTTATTACTCTCTCTAGTTCTTGAATAGAGTATAGGAGTCTGTATGCTTGCGATCGCCCCCCCCCCTCCCAAAAGCTTTGAGTTCAGGAAAATAGAACCCATTCTGCCTTTTATATTAGGAATGAGTATGCTAATTGCACTCCCCCCCCCCCCCTTGACAACTTGTTTTTCTTGCCATACTGTACTTTTGTGATATCACCGCCCCCCCAAAGGGAGAGGCTGGATCCGCACCTGCTTGTGTAACAGTAGAACTAAAATTTCCAATAGGTTCACTTTGAATAAGCTTCTCATTAACATCGGAAAACAGTTTAATGTTTTTGCTAAAATAAAACGCTAAAAAGATAATACTTTAATGCGTAATACGCACAGTTGTGCATATGAAATATTCTGGCCTGAATTTAGTATATTTAGAAAATAAGTTGGCTGCATTATTCTCTCGAGCGAATCCGAGACCGAGGATGCTGGTGAATTATATATCCCTTCAATTGAAAACTGTGAAACTGTACGAGATTGAAAGGCCGTTAAAGAAGAAAAATTTTAGATAGCAAAGGCATTGATAAAATATTTATTATGAACGGGATTGCTACAGCGCATCAATATCATAATATAATCGCCATGGCTGAAAAGAATTAATCAATGAGCCTTAGTCCCCACCTGAACTTCAATGGTCCAAAACTGCCAAGTATATCTGGGTCAGCCATTAAGATTGCTACTTGGATGCAATAAGATGGCCAGGAACAGGAAATGCCACATTATTCAACACATTATTATTTCGGAAACCTTGGCGGAAAATAACACGGAATATCACAATCAATCACAAATTTTACACCCCTTTCTGAAAGAGTATCGCTGGTGTAAGTCGACTCTAGTCTATTAGGGCTTAACATATTACAAGTGTATGCTTCTACAACATATAAAAATCAAGAGGATGCAGAAGAATTTGATCAAATAATAACAAACACTCGAAACACATCCAAACCATGATATAAATATAGTAATAGGGGGTTTCAGCATTAAATTAGGACGAGGAAGAAGCGAAGAATACATCGGACTCTATTGACTGGGAGAAACAAATGAATGCGGTGACCGCTTGCGTACATTTTGTACAGAAAAAATTCATCGTTACGAATACATTCTTCAAAATACCACCAAGGAGACTATACAAATAGAAATGTCCAGTGGACCCTCCAGGACGTATAGTCAGAAATAAAATCGATTACATATTAGTAAAAAAGCGATTCCGAGACCGTTTCACTTCAGTTAATCACAAAAAAGTGATACCAAACAAAGGACTGACATAAGAAAATTTAAAGGACTATATACAAGAAATAAAGCAGAATAAGAACTAAATGAAAATTTAAAGATAGAAATGGTAGCAACGAAATAGAGATAAAGATATATAAGTTAAAGAACCTAGTAGAAAAAATTAGTGAAGATAACTTAAAACCATATAGAAACATTAAAAAAGAAACCTGGATAAGTAAGAACATTTTGCGTAAGATCGAAAAAAAGAAGACGATAGAAATATATAGAAGAATTACAACAGAAACATGATTTGTTTAATTTGCATAGGAAAATAAGATAAACGACAGGAATACTTAGAAACACTATTCGAAGATGAGAGAACAAACGAAACTTTTCAGGACGAAGCATAACAACGGAAGAAGTGAGAATAATCATTGAGCTAGTAAAGGAAGCATTTCAAAAAAACTCAGCGCTAGTAGATGTGAAGATATCGTACCACCAGTATTCCTTAAAATCATGCATAGAAGAATATAAAGGGTGTTTTTTTTATAGAGGTATAGAACTTTTAAATGGAATTAAACAAAGATGAATTTTTTAAATTGACATGAAATTTACTTTATTCGAAAGATAACCTTCTGGCATTATAATTTAAATATAACTTTTGGCATATGCCGCCACGGCTGGCTCGGACGTAGTCTAATCTGGAGGTCCAATTTTCGATGACTTTTTCCAACATTTGTGGCCGTATATCGGTAATAACGCGGCGAATGTTGTCCTCCAAGTGATCAATCGTTTCGGGCTTATCGGCGTAGACTAGCGACTTCACATATCCCCACAGAAAATAGTCTAGCGGCGTTAAGTCGCACGATCTTGGAGGCCAATTCACGGGTCCGAAACGTGAAACTATGCGGTTACCAAACGTTTCCTTCAATAAATCAATTGTGGCACGATCTGTGTGACATGTTGCGCCGTCTTATTGAAACCACAGCTCCTGCACATCATGGTTGTTCAATTGATGAATGAAAAAGTCAGTAATCATGGCTCTATAGCAGTCACCATTGACTGTAACGTTCTGACCAGCATCGTTTTTAAAGAAGTACGGACCAATGATTCCACCAGCCCATAAAGCACACCAAACAGTCAGTTTTTCTGGATGTAACGGTGTCTTAACATACACTTGAGGATTATCATCATTCCAAATACGGCAGTTTTGTTTATTGACGTATCCATTCAAACAAAAGTGAGCTTCATCGCTAAACAAAATTCGCTTATGAAAATCGGGATCAACGGCAATCTTGTTTTGGTCCCATTCACCGAATCTACGCCTTGCTAGGTGATCGTGTGGCTTCAATTCTTGCACGAGTTGGATTTTGTAAGCACGCAAACCAAGATCTTTCTGCAAAATCTTCCATAAAGTGAATGGATACATATCCAATTCCTGTGCATGATGGCGGATAGACTGATTCGGGTCTTCCTCTACGCTACGCTCTACAGCAGCAATGACTTCTTCTGTACGCACTGTACGACTTCTCTGTGGATGCGTATTATCATTTAGAGTAAACGTGGTGCGAAAACGTTCCATAGTTAATCAAATGAATTGCTCTGATGGACGATTATGTTGACCGTAAAATGGACGTAGTGCGCGATACGTATTTCAAACATAACCATGATTTTCAAAATAAATTTGCACAATTTGGAAGCGTTGTTCAGGCGTCAGTCTATTCATGTTGAAATGCCAAACCAAACTAAACATAAATTACTTGACAGCTGACAAAATGGCCGCCAGTTAAAAAAGTGTTACCAATTTAAAGTTCTATACCTCTATAAAAAAACACCCTTTACAAACTATGCGAAGAGTAGATATCACGACGAATTTCAGGTGTCAGAGATTCCGTTGGAACAAGAGACCTTGTTTTATACACAAGCTCGGTTTCAGAGATGTAACGAACGACGTCAGCTTCATCGATTATAACAAAGCTTTTCACAGAGTCCAACCTAATAAGATGATGGAAGTCTTAATGAAAACGCGAGCAATCTGCCCTCAATTCTTCGAGTCCATTATATTTTTTAAACTAGTAAGAATCCCTAAATATGTATCCTAACAGTAATAAACGAAAGATTGGAATGTAATTCTAATAGTACACTGTGTAAACCTAATAACAATGAATTATTAGATCTCTTACGGGCCGTCCATCTAGTCCAGTATTTTACCCTGTATGGCATGCTTAAATTTTATTTCTTAAAACCATTTTACCCTCATAAGCGGAAATCAATAGGTCTTACTTTAAGCCTTGATGAAATCAGGCTTTTCTTTGGTTTCCCCACATAAATTCTTGGAAAAAACCAATGGTAATCACGTTAAAATACAATGTTTTTTGCCCGATTTAACTAAGTCTCAATTCTTTAAAGAGAGTAGGGTATATATTCTCCCCAAATTATAATAAAGTACTTGAAAAGATTGGTCTAATTTCTGCAAGCCAAGCAGAAAATAACCAATATTTCTTTTTCTTTTCAATATAACTTGTTATTCCTTCGTTACTTTTAACTTCCGAACTTTTTCATCTGACTAAAAGATGAATTCTTTTTTATTTCCGGCTCGTTTTTTTCTGTTTCAAATATAAACAAAGGGTCAAAGAAAAATTGGAAAGAAACATATGCCTGAAGAAATTAGTTAGAAGAAGATTGATGCTTGTGATTCTGATGTGTTATAAAAACTAATAGGAAAAATTCTATTTGTAGTAAGAAAAATGGGGAAGTATTTTATTAATAGAGGAACAATATTTTGAGAACATTTTTTTATTTGCTTAACAAAAATTATAGTCCTTAAGGAAACAACTTTTCTTATACAGGTGTAGAAAATTCAAAACAGAACCTCTATATAATGGAAATGTATCAGAAAGTTTCTTATCAACTTGTCCGTTGATTTTTGTGCATCTTTCGATAGTTGACCTATCGGTAATATTGCAAATGCTATGATGTTTGGTCAGTGGAGTAAGTAATTTGTGGATTTCTGTTGGCATGTTTTACCAAGAATATCTTTTGATAAACAATCTTGTTGTTTGAAGTGTGTATCCCAAATCTTCTCTATTGCAGTTTAATGTCCGCTTCTAATTGTTTGTAAAATGATGGGAAACCAGTGGATCAGTTTTCGCTTTACTCTTGCTATATTAGCTGGCTCATCATTGTTCTCGAAGAAACGTCGAGATGTGTTGCCATCGTTACCCTGGTAACACAATCTGCTCGTGAGATAATGCTGCAGAAATGACATACTATCTTGACAGCATATTTACAGCAGAAATTCGTAAGACACTGCAATCTGTGAATAATTCCAAACGATCTACAGTAGAATTACATACGTTTCTTCCGATTTGTTTTCTAAAAAAGTAGAGCAGATTCATAAGTAAAACATTTGCAAAATATCAGTAAGATGCTGTACATCAAAGACAGTGTATTTCAAGCCGTATGATGAGTGCATCAGTTTTGCGTAATTAGTTCGGAAGATTCTGCTCGTATAATTTAGCATTTTTATGTGCATGAAATCAATTAAGATTTGTGACAGGCATTTTAAAGTCTCTGCAGGTCAGATGCGAAGTATTAATTCATGTTAGATATATATGGCCGAAATAAGTCAGATTTGGGTAAGTTTCTGCTTTACGTAAATCTCATTTCAAGAGCAGATTAGATGATCAGATTTACAGTAGAAGCAAGACACGTTCTGCTGTACAGCAACGATCCGTTACTGTCTTTTATATTCGTTCTGCAGAAATAAATCCGGCCTGATTAGCTTCCGACTATTCTGCGAACGGAGCTGTTAGAGTATAGAACGAAGCGCATGCTCGCGGCCGCGCACTTTCCTCGTTGATCTTATTCTTTCTTTCATTGTTAACATCTAACCTTTTTTGTTCTGGGGTTCACATAGGTAGCGTCTGAAACTATTTCACAAAATAGTAGATGGATCTTTTGTGGACTATTTTTCATGTTTTGTGGCGAGAACTTCGTGCTCTGCATCGATAACAAAATTTACAATAGTGAATTATTTACAGTATATAGTATTTCTGGGTTTACACGGACTACTTGTAACAGGTAATATTATTTTTATTATTTAACAATATAAATATATAAGTTGTTTTTTCCTGTCATATATTAGGGGTCATTAATACAGCGAACTGAAGTCTCTTCTGCATGTAGAGGTGTACCAGTACCAAGCATGATGACAATTATGTTAATATTGATTCAATAGTTATCGTTAATTTTTTTCTGAAACAACATAACCTTCTTTAACCTTAGTGGTTAGTACCTCTCTCGGGAAGGAACTTTAATTTGCTGAAGACTTTCTCGATGAGATTTTTTTGAAAGTCTGTTGACACTTCTCAGGAGGTGCTAAATTAAAATTTCTCTTCACCCCCACCAATATCGGGTATTGGTGCATAGTTGCAAGAATCAGTAAAGTGAAGTTTTCCTATATATTGGGTATTAGTGCTACAGATCATAAAAATGAAAAGCTTTCTAATAAGAGGTTGAAGGATATCGAGGAAGCATTACAGTAAATTTTCATGCTCTGTATAGTAGTCTTGGTGGTTGGTGTATTTCTACAGGACAGACTGGATTTTGAAAGCAATGTTTGACTTGAGGAAAAAGTATGAATTTTTTAAAAATTTCAAGTAGTTCTGTAGAATCTTTAATATTTTATCTTCATTCTTCTCCGAAAAATAGGACCGTAAAGAAAGTATTTTTACACATTACATTTTCATCCTTTTCACCCACTCAGCATATACTCATGATGGATATCGAAGCCTGTATTTTAAAACACAGAGACATATATCACATGTTACTAATTTTTTTTCTCTTGCATATATTGTGAATAAAAATACAAGAGAATAAGCATTGTAAATGTTTTTATTAAAAATTTATGTGAGATGGACAAAAAAAGAATTAACCAGTGATGTCTCTATTTTAAAATGTAGGCTTCAATACCTACTGTGAGTATATGCTGGATGGGTGGGAAAACTGAAAACGTAATGCATAGAAATACTTTGATTATTTTTTAAAGTAAAATGTAGATAAAATCTTAAGGATTCCATGGAACTCCTTGAAAATTTCCAAAAATTTATTTATTTTTAGTTACACATGTATTATATAATGTGACATAGGATTTATTAGAACGACATCATTTTTATGTTGGTGTAGTCAGGTATAACTTCACCTTAAAAAGTAAGTTTTGAAAGAATTATGTACAGTAATGTGCTAATTTTTCATTATACTTCCTAAAGGTTTAAAAAATTTTGGAATGGACAGAGTCAGAAATGAAAGAATCCAAGAAATTATGGGCGTTAAGCACAAGATAACAGAAGATATTAAAATCAACCCTTCGATGGTACGGACATGTTCAACGAATGGACGATAATAGACTTCCAAAAAAAGTTTTAAATTGGGCACCACAGGGAAGAAGAAAGAGAGGTAGACCCAGACTAAGTTGGAGAGGAGTGGATAAAGATATAAGAACAAGAGGAATGGATGAAAACCTATGGACAAACCGAGATCAATGGAGACTGGAAATCAGAAAACGGCGTAGAACGTTATAAATTGATGTTATATATATATATATATATATATATATATATATATATATAAATTTGTTGTATAGCTCTCTCAAATTTTAATGTTTTTCAAAGTCTTCACCACATTGCAAGTTGGGTGAAAAGAAAAATTGTTGAAATACTTGAGTCAATGATTTCTATGGATATGAATAATTTTTTTAAAGGCTGTATGCTAATAATCTGAATTTTAATTCATTCCATCCCCTAAATTAGCACCTTTTGTATACTATAAGGACATATTTGGAGATTGTACAGCAAATTACCTACAAAATAATTGATTCTCTAAAAAGTTGACAATTCACTGTTTTTAAATGTTAATCACTTTGAGGTGGCCTACCTGCAGTGATTATACAAAATTATTACATTTATATGAATTAGATTCAGAAAAGATACTCTTTATTAGAAAAAAAAATCTTTTTTTTTAAATGAAATGTGGACTCTTCTCCACAATATCTGGCCAAATAAGACTGGTTAAAAAAAAGTTCTAAACAATTGACATTTAATTGATAAAGAAATATAAAAATACATTTCTTTAGATTTTGAATAAGAGTAAATGCCGACTTTCGAACAAAATGAAATAGTTTAAAACTTCTTATTTGGTTAAATTTCCTTGAAGAAGTTTGCATATCTTATTATTTTTAAATTATGATTTCCTTTGGACGAATAGTAATATTTCTGCTTCTGATCTAATGAAAAATTATGTGAAACTTTTAGAAAAACTTCATTTTTGAAATATAATTAAAAGAAAATTGTTGTGAGGTATACAGTGACTTGAAAAAATTATTTCTACAATCATGGGTGGACCGCCTTTCATCTTTTGGTATTATGTGTGGAATGTAAACAAGTGGTTGAAATTACATGTTGATATAATCCAATTGTTATTAATTATTACAGATTCAAAATGAGTGGTTCGTCTCGTAAAAAGTTTGATGAACTGTCATCAAGACAGAAAAAAATCGAGACCGTAAGCGCAGATATTTACTTCAGTTTAATGAATATCAGAGACATTCGGATTCAGAAAATTTATTTCATCCAGTCAATCATGACAACGCGGAAAAAGCACTAGGCAATGGATATGCAGAAAGATGTACAGAACATACTGATTCACATTGTAGAATGGAAACAGATGAATTAAATAACGCTCAGCTTAACCACAACGATCTTGTCATTCATGAATATTAATTGAGTCGTTCATGGATATTGATTTAGATGTGCATTCTTTGAAAATTCCCGCAACCTACTCGCTCAGTGTTGTGTGGATTTGATTATAAATCATGTGCAAATAAACGGCATTTTGCAAGTTCTACTTACGCATCCATGTTTTCGATAGTCGAACTCTTCTTAAAACTGGTCGAAAGAGTCCTGGTCTTTTACCAATAGGCAATGGAGTCTATTGGCATATTGGGTTCAAAAATTGCTTACAAAAACATCTACCATTATACGATGAAACAATTATTCCAGAAGTTCTGAAAATCGAACGATCATTATCACGCACTAATCCAAATCAATTCTGGCTATTACAGTTTAGGATCAAAAATATAGCTGGTTTTAAACCTTTGATAATCGGAATATATAAAGGACTTCAACATCCATCAGATATTCATTTATTTATGGAAAATCTAATTCATGAAGTTAAGGAAATAGAAAGACTTGGTGGGGTCGAAATCAAAAATAAATTTCGACTCATAAGATTTGAAACATTTGTCGGTGATGCTCCAGTCAGGTCTTTAATATTGAACCGTACCAACCATTGCTCTACAGAGCCATGCTCTAAGTGTAATATTACTGGGTTTAAATTCGAAAACCGAACCCTGGTATATTTAAGGACAGGGCACAATAAACGTAAAGATGATGAATATGCAAAAGGTATTTATGAGGACCACATAAAAGGATCTACCCCGTTGGTTAAACTTCATATTCCCCTTGTGACGGGTGTTCCATTCGAAATAATGCACCTGGTCTACCTTGGAGTGAGTGTAAGGATATTGGATGGTTTGTTCAAAGGCAAATTCAAGCAAAGCGCCAAGCTGAACCCTGCTTCAATAAATGAAATCTTCGAGGTATGAACAGTTGAGAGAATGTTGTCCAAGTGAATTCGTTCGTCGTTCACGTCCTTTTATTGATTATGCTAAATTTAAAGCCAGCGAAATGCTTCATTTAACCTTATATATATATATATATATATATATATATATATATATATATATATATATATATATATATATGATATGGAACATATGCTCAGTTTGCTACTTAATTCTGACGGCAGTCGGCACGAATTTTATGTATATGTAAAACAGCAAGTATTTCGTTAAATCTAATTTAATTCTAACTGAAATCGCTTTTTAACAATTTATTACTTAAATCTGCCGGCAGTCTGCGCTCATACCGCGTACTGTTACCCTTGTAAAGAAGAATCAGCATTTCGGCAGATCTAACTCGAATCTGACGTACGATCAAATGATATCAATTTCTTACTCGAATCTGATGGCAATCTGCGCTTATAACGTGTTATTGTCTTTTTAAAGAAGAGCAAGCATTTCGGTAAATTTGACTCGATTCTGAAGTCCAACGACTTTTATCGATTTCTTACTCAAATCTGACGCCAGTCGACGCTCATATCCTTATGAAGAAAATCTACTATTGCGGTAAAACTGACTTGATTCTGCCGTATAACTGCTATATATAAATTTCTTACTTCGTTCTGATGACAGTCTGGATTCCTCCTGTTCAAAATATTTTCTTTTCAACGGGTATATACTTTCTCAAAACTCACTCAAAACTGCTGTCACGTCATATCCATCAGTGTTTTATGTAAGCAAATATATAAAAGTCGGAAACAGAAGAGATATGGTTCGGATTAAGCGTTTATACTCTATATGAGATGCAGATTTGCGTCAGAATTGCGAACTGTTTGCTACCAGGGTAGTGCTTCCTAACTCTTTCTTTGGCATTTCAACAAGAAGTCCTAATCTGTCTCCTTAAAGGCCTGTTGGATGGTAGCCTTTGTCTGTGCTTTCACCTCTTTGTCTTTCTGCTTACGGACTTACTACTTCTGTGTGTCACGTTAATACGACAAATACAAACAGCATTCGGAGAATCGAATACATGCCTGTAGAATTATCAGTCGCTGTATTTACTGAGACATAGTATCAATGTTGTTGAACTGAGATGTTGTTTGGTAGAGGTAACAAATTGGATTGATTTTGTTCCAGCTAAAACTTTCACCTAGCCGTCTATTATCGTCATAGATACGTTGTACTATACTGAAGCTGGGGTGGCAAAGAGAACTCTTTTGTATGGTGCAAGTTGTTTAGTTCGAGTTCATAATTTTCTGCTTTCTTTAAAGAATTTTGTTCGGTTTCCTTAATAAATTTAAATTTCAGAGGCCCGAAATTCATAGTAGAGGAGGGTGTGGAATTGTACAACACAATCTGTTTTTGTTGAGTTGGCGTGTTAATACCTGCTAATTAAAGTGGAATAAAAGAGGTGAGGAATAAGTTTGTATCAAAAATATTCGGATCAGTGAATTTCATTTTGAACTGGCTCTGACCTGACGTTTCATCGAAGCCTCATTTGCAAATGAAATTCATATCTACAAATCTAATTTATCGATTTCTTGAAGGGCCTTTAATTGAAGCAATATAATTCGATCCACTGTGTGATTCAGTAAGCCAGAATTTAACCTCGGCTTTTGATTTTAGTAAAAGTTAGATACTCGTCATGTGGATAACATGCTTTTTTTGTATTTTACACACCAGAGTACGGCGAAAATATACTACTGCCTTTCTGTTTAGCCCAATTTTGTAATCGTTGATATTTGTTTCTCGACAATGCAATGTCAAATAGAAGAGTGGCGCACAAATGTAACTGGGAGCGACGCAACCACAACACTGTTGCCTGGCCTGAGACGAAACTTTAGAAAAAAAGACTGGCCGTTCATATTACCGAGGTTTAATAGAAACGTTACTATAGCCAACTTTCTATTTTAAATTTCTTAAATTGAAATTATTTTGGACTGGTCTTTAGGAAAAATTTCTTGAGTTATTCGCAATTTGTAACAGCGATATTTGTTCCGCTTTAAAATATTCCGAACTGTTCGAGTGTTCATATCAAGTTCTTCGGCAATTACGGTACTATTGCAAGGAATATTAATTTTTGCTAAACTATAAACGTCATTCTCCCGATTTGCTCGTTCTTCAGTAATTTGAGGAACCGGTTGCTTCTCATTATTATCAGTGCATTTTTTACAAATTTTTAGACAACCGGTTGTCTCAAATTTTTTAATAATTTCCGAAATTCTAAATTTTCAAGGAACAAGATGATTTTCGCAGGTAAATGCAAATCTGCCGATTATCTTATCCATATCTTTACCAGAATAGTACCACTTAATAATCTGCTGTTTCAGTGGAATAAACTACCATTTCAAATACAAAAAAAATTTGGCGCGAAACACGGAAATACCAATACTCGGTACTTACGCTTCGACAGCCTGAATGAAAGCAAATAACTTGGAATCCTCTTGTTGTGCTAGGGCGTGGCGTATACTACTGCCCGCTCTCACCGCGCCAGCATTGTATTACCCCTCACCCTAGGGCCATACTGGTAATTTATTAAATTTAAGTACGTATGTCGATGCTTACGACTGTCTCATACTGATCTGATGAATAATATAGTATTTTCTTTATCTTACTTAAGAAACGTCAAGAATAAGCACAATGTTGTAATTGTAGTGTAAGGGCTAGAAGGGCCTCAATTACTACTTTTAATTATATGGACTCTCCCAAGTTTTTTTATGTATTTTGATCTGCTTAATACGATTTTTTTAGGGTGAAAATCTCCAGGATTGTGATATTTAAATAATTGTTAAAGCATTTTAAACTTCAACTTAACTGGATCGTATTCTTTGAGCGATTTTAAACAAATCAGTTAATTAATATTTTTTTTTGCTACGACGCTTGGTTTCTGAGATTAACACAGTTAAATATCCAAAAAGGCCGATTTTTGGCGTTAATATTAGAATTTCTGAACGAATAAATATTGCATTTAAGAAAATGCGTACTTTTAAAAGCCACTCTAAACTCTATCAAGAAGGTTTCTATTGATATTAAATATTTGTTGCCACGAACAAGAAAAATTTTACGTAATAATTGCTCCTAGTATTCATAATAAATTATTTCTTGTGCCTGATAAAATATGGACCTTGTCACCCTTTCAAGGGCCAATCTTTCCTTCTCAAGAAGAAATTGCTGACTTTTTTCTTAAAGTCCCAAAGTCGCAAGCGGACCTAAAAAAAACTATCCCGGTTGATCTTTTCATTTTTTTTTATTAGGGTTGACTTTTTATAGGAAAATATTTTTCATTGAAGTTTTATTGGCTTTTAGGATGTCTTTAGGCACCGTAAGTAGGACAGATAAGCGTGGTTTTCGAATTAATTATAAAACTATAATAATAGAATTCAAGGATGCCTTGTGGAAAATTTACCTCATCATAATTAGATAAATCATATTTTGTATATGTTACAGTTAAAATCCGTTTTTAGATAGAACGCGTTTTCCCTAGTTAGAACTAGTGTTTACTAAATGACTTTGTTAAAACTAGAAATACCTAGTGAAAACTAGAATTAACCACTGATATATTTGATTTTCAGATAAAACAAGTTATCACTCCGAGCTTTAGTTAAAACTAGCACTAGAGAAACTAATTGATGAAAACAAGATATACTTTTAAAAATATTTATTAAAAAGATCTAGGACACAGAGTCATGTCCCTAGTAAAAATAATAATCTTACACTAAAGGAACATTTTAGGGATCATCGACATAAAGTAGTTGCCAAGGTGATAATATTAATTAAAAATAAATAAAATAATCAAACAAGTCAACAGAACACAACCATAAAATTTAAAAAAGGAACATTGTTAAGGAACATTTGTTAACATACAATAAAAAATAATCAAACAATCTTAAAATTAAAAAAGGATGAGGATCTACTTGTTATTGCAAGAGAAACTATCGTGGCATTTTGAGTTACAAAGATAACCATTTTTCTTGCAGAGACACCTTTTTGACATACATCCTTTCTTGCATACGCGGCGCATAAATTCTTGGCCTGTTCCTATGGCTGCTTCCGTAGCAACAGTTCTTAAAGATAAATTTGTATTTGGAACATTTTCTTCATGCAAAAATTTTTCTTTGCACTTGTCGAATTCTGACCTGAAAAGCACATTTAAATAGTTTGCTTTTACCTAGCGATATAGTTATAGGACAAAACAATTAAGCAATACATACCTGCAATATAATTTGTCGAGTATTCCATATTTCGTTCCAATCTTGTGAAAACCTTGATCATCCTTTTGAAGAATCACTCCGACTATATTACGTAGATCTGCTTTTGCTCTGTCGACGTCAGGGATTTGTATAATTACATTATCACCGATTTCTACTGGAATGTGTATTGCATCTGAAGCCAATGTCATTCTTTTAGCCTGTTTTTTAAGTTTTGATGTGCTGTTTCTCTGGATGCCATTATTTATCGATTTACATTTGTTACGACCTCGAGATCTTTGTCATCTGGTGGTATTATAAGAGGCTCTACAGTCGTAGATGCTTCAGCTTCAATGTCATATTCACTGGCTTCTGCTGCGATTGGCGATTTTCCACTTATTTTGGATGAACTTTCTGCGTCTTTTTGTTTGGCTCCAGTTATAATCTGATACTGTCCACTGCAACTAGCTACAGGCTGGGTTTCTGCATTATCTGTACTATCCGTCATATTTATTTTATTTAACGCATTTTCGAGATCATCTTCATCTCGTATATCCTCAATAACATCTCGAGGCAAAGTCGAAGTCATAAGCCCTACTCACGGTTCTATATCAAACATTGCTTTGTATGGTGACTGTTTAATACCGGAATGAAGTGCCCGATTTTTCATAAACTGTACAAACCGAATACCATTTGAACAATTTGTAGTATCATTATCTTGCATCCATGAAGCCAACATTTTCTCTATGTCTTGGTTAGCCCTTTTAACAGATCCTTGGCTTTGACTGTATCTTGGCTTTCCATGGATCAATTTACAATCGGGCCAAAATGAAACGAGCTCATTTATGACAGAATTTACAAATTCTCTGCCGTTATCGGAGTGTAAGATGCAAGGAGCACCAAATGTCAAAAATATATCAGTCAACTGATACGCCACCTCCATGGTTCTCTTAGTTTTCAGTGCACGCAACAAAACAAATTTTGTCAAATGGTCCTGATACACCATTATAAACCTAAATCCCGATCTTCTTGAGTTTGCATGTCGATAAGATCAACTTGGCAACGATTGTTCATTTCAGAATGTAGTATGAGTTTTGAAACAAGTCCTTTTTTCTTCATACTCTTTTTACGCTGACAAGTTTCGCACATAGAGAGAAAAATATTTATCATTTCTAAAGTTATGTTCGCATATTTTCGTGAAGTTTCATTTTTAAGTCTATCCCGACCACCATGACCAACGGCCACATAAGCTGCTTCAATTATATCAAAAATTTCATCTACTTACAAGTAATATTTCATGGGCTCCTGGCTAGTCACTAATTTTCGTATTCCATAAATATTAATTACCTTAAATCGCTTCAGTTTCCTGTACTGTTTCTGAGATTTCTGAATAGCTAATTGTGCTTCTTCAATTTCGTCCACTAAATTGTCATAGGTTTCTTTTGTCATAATATAAAAGTGGTCCTCTTTTTTTCGTGATCGCGAATCGCTAATAACCGGTTTAAAAACTCCTCTTTCCATTGCGTTCCATCATTTAAGTTTGTCATGACAATTGCGCTCAAATCAATCTATACGTGCTTATCAGAATAAAAACGAAGCGAGAATGAACGGGGCGAACGCACAGCGCGCGGACGGCGCTCGTAAAGGAATTCCCCCGCACTTGTCGAATCAGATGACGTCTCGCGACCAATCAGAATATGGTATGATGAACTTTAACTGACTCGCTTCGGAAAAACGCATTTTGTCTAGTAAGAACTAGTTTTACCTGATATTCAATTTTGAGCATTAGTTAATTCTAGTTTTTACAAAGGCATTTAGTAAAAACTAGTTCTAACTAGGGAAAACGCGTTCTATCTAAAAACTGGTTTTAACTGTAACATATACATTCTCAATGAGTGAATAATTAGAGGAATCAATTAATTGGGATATCGTTTTTAATATTAATATTTAATATTTAAAGTTTAATGATTTGTTTTTGGATTTATAAAGTGACAGACAGACAGAAAAAATTACAATAAAAAATAGAAAAATTATTTTTTATAGTGGAGTTTTAATTAATGTGTTTTCCCCCAGAGAACATTAAAAACAAACAATTAAAAATTTGCCAACTACATAAACTCAATTAATCCTGTTTCTAAATTGCTTTAAATGTCAGACTTCTCTTCAAGGTGGTAGAATCCATAAGGAAAGAAACATTGGCTTCAGTCGCTGAAACTACACAAATTCGATTAATAGTTTCCAAATTGCTTAAAATAATATTAGACTTCTTGTTTATTAGTTCAGAAAGGGTCGATATTAACATTTTCTCTTAGGATAAAATACGTTTGGAAACTATTTATAGTATGTGGATACAACTTACTATCATTTGAAGTAAGTTTCCTATATCTTTTTAAAAAAATGAAACGATCAAGAATTTTTTTTAAAGATTATTTTTTTGAATTGTGTAAATCTAGATATAAATTTGGTATAGTAACTCGAAAAATGCAATTTTTGATACTAGCAAAATCTAACCAATACTTCTCGGTAGCCAGATTCAATTTTGTATCAATTATTTGGATTTTGAAAGCTATAAGAGATACAATAATCACTAAATTAAAAAAAAAAGAAATACAATAAGAATATAACATAATTAATCCATTTAAAATAATTAAATTTCGGACAACTTCCAGCATATATATATATATATATATATATATATATATATATATATATATATATATATATATATATATATATATATATATATATATATATATATATATATATGCTGGAATGTGCGCCAATTTTTTTTTGAAATGGTAGTTTATTCCACGGAACAAAAAGAGCAGATTATTAAGTGGTACTATTCTGGTGAAGGTATGGATGAGATAATCGGCAGATTTGCATTTACATGCGAAAATCATCCTGTTTTTTGAAAATTTAGAATTTCGGAAATTATTAAAAAATTTGAGACAACCGGTTCTCTAAGAATTTGTAAAAAATGAAGTGGTAATAATGAGGAGCAACCGGTTCCTCAAATTACTGACGAACAAGCAAATCGGGAGACTGACGGTTGTAGTTTAGCAGAAATTAATTTTCCTTGCAATAGTACCGTAATTGCCGAAGAACTTGATATGAACACTCGAACAGTTTAGAATATTTTAAAGCGGAAAAAATATCGCTGTTACAAATTGCGAATAACTCAAGATATTTTTCCGAAAGACCAGGAAACACGTATGGTGTTTTGTGAGGACATGATGGAAAGGGCAATAGGGATATAACCCCTGAAGTTTTGGCAAATACGCGAGCCGTATTTTATAATACACTTGATTATTGTCTCGCTCAAAGTGGAGGCCTGTTTGAATACCTCTTGTAGACTTTTAGGTGTTTTTGTGGATTTAAATTGAATTCAATTATTTGTTTATTTATTTACAATTACTTTTATTTTTTATCAGAATAAAAGTTTATTTTTGAGAATGATTTTTAATTTTAAACTGGTCTATTAGCTTATTTACTTAGAAATTACCGTTGCGTTTCACTAGTATTTTTATTAGAATAAATGTTTATTTTGTAACAGAAATATCAATTTTCTTTACGCTCAACAGCCAACAAAAACTAATTTTTTTGTATTTCGGCTATTTGATGTATTTAAAATAATCAATATATCAAATAGTCATTACATATTCCAAATTCCGTTGATTACGTTATAAGTTTAGACGAAAAGTAAAAACACCCTCTCATTTGTTTCAAGGTACTGCTCGTCTTCGTGTCGCACGGAAGTTAGCGGGGGTAATATTGCGCGTAGGCGTTCTCTACGATCTACTGTCCCGAACTAACCTGAAAGAAGTTAGACGGGCTCAGTGGGTCAGAATTTGGGAAAACGGCCAAAATAATTTCAATTTAAGAAATTTAATATAGAAGGTCGGCTATAGTAACGTTTCTATTAAACCTCGGTAATATAAACGGCCAGTCTTTCTTTCTAAAGTTTCATTTCAGGTCAGGTAACAGTGTTGTGGTTGCGTCGCGCCCAGTTACATTTGTGCGCCGCTCTTCTATTTGACATTGGATTGTCGAGAAACAAATATCAACGATTACAAAATGGGGATAAACAGAAAGGCAATAATATATTTTCGCCGTACTCTGGTGGGTAAAATACAAAAAAAGCATGTTATCCACATGACGAGTATCTAACTTTTACTAAAATCAAAAGCAGAGGTTAAATTCCAACGCTTACTGGATCACACAGTGGATCGAATTATATTACTTCAATTAGATGCCCTTGAACAAATCGATAAATTAGATTTGTAGATATGAGTTTATATATATATATATATATATATATATATATATATATATATATATATATATATATATATATATATATATATATATATGAAGTAAAATACGAACAGGAAATGCAAACTTCTCTCCATCTTATCCTTTCTGTGTTAGACGTTGCACAGTTAGAACAAATTGTTATAAAACGCAATTTATCCTATTCCACCACCATACCGAGAAGAAAGTCAAAACTTACCCTCCCCGCCACAGTGATACGGCAGTGATACATGTTTCGTCTCTACTAGACTCATCAGGGTACCGACATGCACCTGGCTGTGCGAAGAACAGATCGGAAGGAAGCATGCAAATACTGAACGCGGCTTCGCCGACCTCCCACCGGATGGCGTATATATGTTTATGCGGCTTTCACGGATTCCTCCGTGTGAGATGCAATAGCAGTGGATATATCCACATTATGCCGTTGTAGTCCTGAAATCACATTCAGCAAACGTACAACTATATGCAGCTCCGTGTATAGAATGAAGTAAAATACCAAACAAAACGCTCAGAAATCAAAGCCCTAAATGATTTTAAAAACAACAAAAACATCATCATTCTACCAGCAGACTTAGGGAACGCCACTGTAGTCATAAACATGGAAGAGTACAAAATCAAGATGACAAAAATCCTCCAAGACCACACCTAAAATCAAAATCGCTAAACTAGGAAATGAAATCGAATCGTTCCTTGGTAATAGGCAGCAGATGTCCCAAACTACATGGACCACCAAAAATCCATAAAGAAGGAACACCGATAAGGCCCATAGTAAGTGGAGTAGATTCATTTACTCAACAACTGCAAAAATACCTGGCACAAAACATGCAACCGGCGACCGCAATTGCAGACTCATACGTGAAAAATTTGAATCACCTGGTCAGCATATTTCAAGCGTTAAAACTGCAAAAAGATGACATTCTTGCTAGCCTGGACCTCATATCCTTGTATTCCGGAACGGCGGCAACGATTTTAATGGAATTTTTTACGTTATGTTCAGAAAGTTGCTGCGGTGATCCCATATTTTTTTTGGTCTAAATTGGTGCAATAATAAACAAGATGGCACTGACAATATGGCGGCAAAAAAAATTAATTTTGTTTGATTTTCTCCAAAATTGGTATGGGGAAATTTTTGGGGTCGTACACAACAAATCTGAAATTATTTAAAAAAAATTCTGTATAGCGGATCCAATATGGAAGAAAAAAAAATTTAATTTTGTCTGATTTTCTCCAAAATTGGTTTTTGGGATTGCACATAACGGATCTGCAATTATTTTTAAAAAATTCAATATGGCGGATCTAATATGGCGGACAAAAAAATATCAATTTTGTCCAATTTTCTCCAAAATTGGTACGAGAGAGCTTTTAGGGTCGTACAGAACTAATCTAAAATTATTTTTAAAAAATTCAATATGGCGGACGAAAAAATCAATTTTGTCCGATTTTCTTAAAAATTGGTACGGGGAACTTTTCGGGGTCGCACATAACGAATCTGAAATTATTTTAAAAAAATTCAATATGGCGGATCCAAGATGGCGGTATAAAGATTCTACATCTCCCGATTTTGTCTAAATTCAGTATTGGGATATTTTGTTTTTGTAGTTTTGTTAATTATGAATTTCAAATATTTTTTGAAAAACTCAATCTGGCTGATTCAATATGGTGTCCTAAAAATTTTACATTTTCCGATTTTCTCCCAAACTGATATAGGGGGGTTCTTGAGGGGGTAAATTGTGAATTTAAAAGTATCTTTTCATAACTCAATATGGCGAATCCAATGTAGCGGACTAAAAATTTTACAATTTTTGATTTTGTTCAAAGGTGGGATTGAACGGTTTTAGAGGATGTAAATAGCGAATATAAGTCTAGAAACTTGAAATTTCCGGATTTCATCCAAAATTGGTACTAGGGCGCTTTGAAGAGTTTCGATTTAGATTAGATTAAGACTGGAAATAATTTTTTAGAAATTCAATATAGCGGATGCAATATGGTGGGTTGAAAATTTTACTTTATTCGCATTTTTTCAGATTTGGTATTAGAGAGTTTTCGGAGTCGTGTATTACGAATATGAAGGTAATTTTTTACAACTATTAGGTTGATAAGATACAATATGAGGGACAGAAAATTTTACGTATTCCGATTTTGTCTAAAATTGATATTGGGAGGTTCTTGAGGCGTATACAAACTCAATATGCAATATAAAATATATCGAGCTAAGAAATTTACATCTCAAGTTCTTTAAATATTGAAAATTGATATTTTGGGGTTCTTGAGGCGTATACAAACTCGATATGCAGTATAAAATATATCGAACTAAGAAATTTACATCTCAGGTTCTTTAAAAATCGATATTGGAAGGTTTTGGGTCCTATATTACAAATCTAAAGCAATTACAGATAAAGTATTTTTAATCTGTTTATGCAAATCACATTTTGTCAGGTATTAGGTAGGCGCCGACTTCAAAAAGTTCAATTTCATATAAAAATGTATAGTTATTTTTCACTTTTTAGTGCACTTTTAGAAGTCGGTTCAATTTTTTTGTAAAAATTTTATTGATAATGGGTTCTTACAAGAAATATGTTTCGCCAAAACTGCAAATTCCGAACTTGCCTACTCCCGTAAAGTAAATTTTTTTATTCAAAAGCTTAAAATAAATATTAAAAAGTTTAGCGGTGTTGATAAGTTAAATTAAATTAATTTAATTTAAAGTAATTAAAAAGTTGGTAGAAATACTAAGCAAGGTAGCGTTATTTCGTATCAAATATTTGAAACATTTTATGTTTGAAATACATTCAGCAAGATAATGCTCAGAATGATTGTTCCGTGTAGCGGAAAATTCTTGAAATAGTTTAAATTACTGAATGAAAATTAGTGTACATATGTGCGGGTGGAAATCGTTTTCATTTTAGAGTTATAAATAAGTTATGTAAGTTAAAATTCTTTAACGTTAACGTTAATTTGTCGTTTTATACTTGGTACGGAAGTCCGTAGCCATGAAGTACATTAAATCATTATTATTTATAGACGTTCCTACCAACATAACAGTTTAAATTGCATTGTCATCCGACAGTAACCTTTTATTGCGATTTTCACATCAAGCGACCCAGTGACCTTTGTCATCATTTAGATAATAAAACTGCCTATCAGCGATCGATGCGCTGATTTTTCAACAAAACACTCCTTTTCTATTTCCACAAAATAATAGAGTCGGCTGATTTCCGCTGTCTAACTTTATATGATGGGTAGATAAAAGATTATTTGATTTGTTTTTGTTTGGCCAATTTATAGAAATAAGCTTAAATTTAATTAAGTCAGACAGTCGACCCTACAACTGACATTTGTAGATGTATTACGATACAAAATTCAAATCATTTAAATTTAAAATGATACAATAAATCTTTTGTTCCTTGTTACTTTAAGGAAGAATCATTTTACTAATTTTACTCAAATAATTTTTTAAACATGTCGTTGAAGATAATATATATACATATATATATATATATATATATATATATATATATATATATATATATATATATTGCGATGATTTCAGTCGTAATATTTTATTCACGACTGCGCAACGTGCCCATAAAAAAAATTAAATTACTTTATCTAAACCTAATTAAATTATAAATATTATTCAATATGCACTGTATTCTTTTATGGGATTTGGAATTATGAAATCTAGCAATATTGCATAAATATCTAAACGGTTACAAATGATTAGCGTCACAAAATATGAGATTTTATTTTAAACAACCTAAAAATAATTTAGTGTGTGCTATTATTATTAAAAGTGATCTTGATGCAGTGCAAATTAAACAATTTATTTTATTAATAACCATAACTATTCATAATAAGGTTAATATAGATCTATTTTATCAAATTATCTTCAGGCAAGTCAAAAATTTATATATCTTACACAATAAATAAATACCTTTTAAATATCCAGAAACATTTTTAATTATCCACGTTTTATGTTTCCTCCTTCATTTTTTAATAAAGAAAAATTTACAAATCTTTTCTCCTTTGCCAATTATTTAAATATTTTTCACAGCTGCTTGATTATTGACAAAATTTATTTCCTAATTTATTAAACTTCTTTTCCTTTCTTTAAAATTAACTTTCAATCTCCAGATATTTTTATATCCAAGCTCTATGTTTGTTGTTTTTACTTTGTTTTTTTAATTTTAATGAATGAGACCAACAATGTTTTCTTTACCACAGATTAATCTGCACTGTCTTCCTTTAAATTTTATTTATAAAATAACAAATGAATGATTTTTACGCTGTAACCGATTAATATCCACTCCTTCTATTACTTTTCAAAATAAAAACTGAAAATATTGAGGTTATGTTACTTTTTAAGAACCAGACTAACGATGTTTTTTGTGCAAATGATGGACCTGTACTCCTTTAAAAAAATGAATTTTAGCTTTTATAGTAAGTGATCACGTGATATAAATTTTTGTTGTAATTTTTTTCTGATTGGTCGGCCATCTGACGTGAACTGGCAACTAGATGAAATTTTAAGCTTTGAAACACAAAATCAAAATGGATTCCTAGTTCTCAATTTATGATAAAATTTTTATATTTTATTGATATTATGAAATAAATATTCTATGACATGATGACAATAAATTATGATTTATGTATATTTTGGACCTTTCCTGACATTTTGATATATCTACACTTTTGGTTATTATTTACCACATAAAATTGATAAATAAAATTTAATTACATCTAAGAAAATTTTACCTGTACATTTAAATTTTAATTATAACTTGATAAAATTGATAATTATTGTTTTATTCATATTATAATCATGTTTAACAAGGTTTTTACCTACAATTAGGTACTATTTTATCCTAGTTTCTTATTAAAATAAACTTATAATTTAGATTTTCTTATGCTATTATTATACATTTACAATATTTTTAACAAAGTGTTAACAAATACTGTTGTTGTAATACGTAGAAACTAATATGTTATAAATAACTATTGATGAATAGTGTCTATATTTCACAAAATAGTTATTATTTGATGCTTATTTTCACTAATATTATCTTTACCCGAACTTTTTATAAAATGGGTGATTAAGATTCTCATTCTTGTGGATTTCACTATATTGTTTTAAAATTTCTTTTTCAGTCACTATTTCTGAACAATAACACTTCACTCTTTATTCAAAATATCACTTATTTATTAGTTTATAAGACTCATGTCTTTCTGAGTCCAATATGTTTATAATTCTTACTTTATACGCAT
Source organism: Diaprepes abbreviatus (assembly GCA_034092305.1). Classification (NCBI taxonomy): domain Eukaryota; kingdom Metazoa; phylum Arthropoda; class Insecta; order Coleoptera; family Curculionidae; genus Diaprepes; species Diaprepes abbreviatus. Next base: position 12,124,074 of record JASJET010000129.1, read on the forward strand.
TAATGTCCAACCTTTCACACTAATTTTTATACATTTTATCATGTTATTACACAATTATTGGCATTTTATGTACTTTAAAAACATGATTCAAATATAAATTCGTATATACTATTAACTAATGTCTATTGTACCATCTGCAATTATCACATAAATGCATTAATTAAATTAATTATTTATGTCCATTTTTGTTTGACATTTTCATAATCAAAAACTTATCACACCTGAGAAAAGGTGTCTACCTATACAATATATATATATATATATATATATATATATATATATATATATATATATATATATATATATATATATATATATATTTATTTCTTCTTAAACCATTCAATAATATTTTTTTTTTAATTTCTTGGGTATAGGTTTTTATTTCAATTGTGACATCAAAGGCTGTTTAACATTTCGCCTGTCATGTCAGGCTTTTTCAAAAGCATTCTTCTTATTATTTACTTTTAAATTAAGTATTGTTTGCAACCTACAAAAAGAGACAGACTTCAATTAAATTTTATTTTAAAATATTAAAATTAATTAACATCACTAACGATAAAATATACTTTCTCTAAATAATTAAAATCACAATATAACATCTTTGTAAAACTTAAATGTACTCACCTTGAGATTTCATGTTCGATCACTACTTGAGAAGTCTGTAATAATGTGTAGCGGATATGGAATAATTCGTGATGGTTTTAAAGAAGTAAGTTATAAGTTTTGACAATTGTTTAAAAATATTTTCAATGGATTAATTGTGATAAATTTGACTTAAATTGATTATGTCTTGTTTGTCATTTCCGACATGTTGTTCTCTTTTTATATGAATCATTTCCTTCACCAGAAGTTTAAGATAGTTTTTATCTTGCGTTAAAATTTTAGTACTTACAAAATCAAACTCATGCTTAAGATTAGATTCATGTTTGTGTAGAGCCGTAAATGCTTTCTTTGTATATTTGTACCCATTTATATTGTCTAGGTACTGGGTCGTCATTTCTATGTATTTTTTTGGGCAATTCGTACATGGTATGGAGTAGGTTACATTTGATATTTTTTTAGAACGGACTGTACTTTTTAAAGGTGTAAAGAGTGGGGATAGGTAGTTTTGGGCTTTGTGATATACAACAATATCATGTTTCCTCAAATATGTTTGAACATATATGTATATGTATATATATATATATATATATATATATATATATATATATATATGAAAAAGATTAACTTTTATATGGGACACCGCTTATTTAATGAAAATTCGCTCGAATCCGGCAATTTTATTTTTTGAAATGCATTTTTTTCGAAAAGAAGAAATTATACAGGATGAATCAGAAAAATGATAAGTGTATATATTCAAATTCATTTAACGAAACACATTTTTTTTTATTTTTAGATTCTAAAATAAATTCTAAATATTTTTCATGGTTTAGAAGAATAAACTAAATTGTTGACGTAGCTCCATAAAAAAAAACAATGAGTTTAAATCAGTTGATTTGGGTGGTCACTTTATTGCACCTCGTCTACCTATCCATCCAAATTGTTTTTGACTTTTTGAACCTAATCCCAAGAAAAGATAAAATAAGAAGAAAATGTTGTAATCTATGAAGTAGTAGATATCTGTTGGACTTCCATTGTCTTTATTTTTGTTGAATATTACGAGGTTTCGGCTAATAGTTATCTCTAGCCGTTTTCAAGTGAAACTAAATAGATCCCTTAGCTACATGACTATTTATACTAAAAGAAAATGCAGTAGAGTATGACTGAGATGGGTGCAGTCATGCCTGTTATGACAAAATCATATGTTTTTTTTCTACTACTTCACAAGAAACATCATTGTTGTAATCTATGGTTCAAAAATCTGGAATATATATATATATATATATATATATATATATATATATATATATATATATATATATATATATATATATATATATATATATATATAATTATTTAAAATTTATTAACGAACCTTAAAATATAATAATGTGCTATCCATCCAGTATTGTGACAGCATTTGATCGTAGACCCTGCGAGAGGAATATTTTGAGGTAGCATATGACCACTACAGTCAAACTGCTGACCCATATTAATAGCTATTTTAAAAACAAATAAATAAGTATCACAATGTAAAGCAATTTTGGAAGTCTGGTTGTTCCTCTTGGCACGTGCGGTTTCAGTTCCAAACTACAGGTTATTTAGGCCACTACCATAACTCAGGACTTCAGGACTCGGGAAGACTGCTGTCTAGCTAGTCGGATCTCGCCTTTTGTTTTGAAGCCCTCACAACAGCGCGTCCGCGAATTTAATCGCATAAAGGTTTTTATTAAATTAAACAAAACAAGTTTCTCAAAACACTTAAGTCTATTAACAAAAATAAATAGGAAACTAAATTATTTACAATGAGAAACTTAAAATTAGAAATTTGTAACAATATCAAGATACTAAAATAATTGCTCCCGTTGGCTGTTCTATTAAAAAAAGTAGCAATCCCAATTCCGAAAATAAAACGTATAATAGCCTTTTAAAATATTAATCCAAAAAAAAAACAAATAAGAACGTGAAAAACAGCTATTTAAATTGTTTAAAAAAATATTACTAAAGTCAGCATTTTACCAAGTGAAATAAAAACAGGATATTCCCTTAAATTCCCGAAAAGGAATAGATGAAAAAATAAAAACAAAGAAAACCTTCAGTCCCGCCTAATATACATGACACGTAATTTTCTAAGGAAAAAAACCTTTCAAAACCGATTACCGACGATTGTAACTGACGTTTATTATTTCTAAAAAACCAAACTTGCATACCCTCGGTACCCTGCGTTCCTTCAGTCGTGCACCCTATAGATAGCGTTAGCCATTCTTTGCCGAATACTTAATTCCCGAATTGGCCCCTGAGATCCCGTCTTGATCTTATTTTTTTTTTATATAAAAACAGTTAATCAAACTAATCTACGTCTTCCTATTACTAAAAGAAAAATCGATAACCACTGGAGAAAAAAACCTGAACGCCGTTTTATTCATTTTGTTAGTATTTAAATCATTCCTTATTGCAATCAGAAAAACAGTGGCTGTACGAATTTCTTTGTACATGTTGTCAAACAATATATAATATTATATTGAGTTTATTTGATTATTCTTTTGTTTCTTCTTTAACGGTATTTGCATATACCACATGTTAAGACCTCCCTCGGCACTTATCTCTTCGGTTTTGATTACATAACCAGGGAAGAATTTCTTCGATACATTTATTTACAAATATAAAAAGAGAGTGAATTTTTATATTTTTAAGAAAACATTTAAACGACTCAAAAGTAATATAGTTGAGATTAGGCTTAAGTACGATAATTGATTTATTTTTCCTTTAGACTTTCTTGGGTGGTAATAAAAAATACATACTATCTCGTTTCCACGGATAATATCTGTCCACAGAGTAATTATTTAATTACTCATTTTAGCAGAATACACTTTACGCTAAACAGTATAAAATAACTAGTGTTTGTTCAATTACAGTATAATACATTTCCAAAAAATATAATTGACAGGTCCGAGCCATTTTGTATCTAATAAAGGGTGTTTCATATAAAAGGTTAATCGGTTTCTTTATCAAAAATCTGTTTTTTAAAAATATCTTATGAAAAGTTTTTTTCACAATATATATATATATATATATATATATATATATATATATATATATATATATATATATATATATATTTCCAGCTAAAATCTTTTGTGTAATTTGTTTGTAAATTTCACAGTTTTAATTCAATCAGTTTCTAAGCAAAACGAGAATTATACAAACAAGTTTATATTGACAATTAATTTAAAAAATTCCAAAGGTAAGAAACTCTATTTCATACATTTAAAAATTCATTTCCTTTATTCATAGTACAATATATTGCGTATTTAAGTAATAACTCTCTTGTTAGGCACTATTTAGCTTTCTGGTTTGACATGTCTTTAACAGTAATTTCAATTGTTAGCCAGCTTGATATATCTGTTAACCACTCGAGCTCTTTATGCATATACCCTAAAGGCAAGGTAATGGAACATGTCAGAGATTGGTTAAAATGTTAAGTTGTTAAATTTGGGAAACGTCTTGAATAAAACAACTGAAATAAATTCCTATGAAAATAATTTTTTTGAAGTGAATAAAAATTATAAGAACTCTATTAGAAGGCAATATCTTATTGTCTTTGAGAGATAATTTTCGACTATTGCAGATAAAAGATGCAATTTTTAGACTATATTTTTCTGACAAGTCACAAGATATAAAAAAGATAGGTTACAATATAAATTCAGTTTCAGGCGCAAACCTCCGTTCGGTATTATTTGTCAAAAAACTCGAGAGCAAATTTGAGATGGAGAAGTATTAGCTGCGAAAAGTTGGAAGGAAGTTGGTGTTTTATTACTAACAATATAAACTCGAATAAAAGTCTTACTTCGTCAAGAACATTTCCTGCACGTTTTATATAGACAAACAAAAATCCAATTTAGACGTCGTATTATTTCTTTATAGATGTTTTAAAAGAATAATTTCAACTTAAATGAGTTTACATATAAGATCGGTATAAGTAAAGTAAAGTAAAGTTTCTTATAGAATTAAATCTCTTAAAACTATATATTATACCTACAAAACAGTGGAGTTGATTATAATACAAATATAAACTTTTAAGTCATTTACAAAACCCTACATTTTAATTGCGGAAAAAGAAGTAAATAAGTAAAAAATTTGACCTTTTAAAAATTGAAACGGATCATTTTGCTTCTGGTACTCATTTCTGGAATGGTCTAGGATCCTTGGGGATCAGCAACATGGTTCTAAACCGGTCTACGTGGTCAGTTAATTTTTAGAGTTTTTCAATTTTGTTTGAGTTATGGACAAGTATCACTTTAAGGGTAATTTAAAACTAATGAGGTTTACGATTGAAGATGTGTTAAGTAAAACACATTATTACTTAAATTTTCACTTGTTTTTTTTTATGGTAGGATATGTTTCACTGAACGGCAGCTTCTTCAGGTACTGTATACAATATTGTGGTGCTATGCTTTTCAAACTATCAATTCTGGTTAAAAATATTTGACTCTATTAAATGGTTGGCATAATTAAAAACATTTTTGTATTTTATGAAGCTATTAAAATGTTCTTTAATTCTTTTTTTAAAAAAACTTTTATCTGCTTGACCTACGTAGGTTGTTGGACAGTTCTCACAAATTAGCTTATTAACGCCTGATTTCACATTTGGTCTAAATTTGGTTTTGTTATTTTTTATTAAGTTGCCTATAGAATTTTGTGTTTTAAAAGCTGTATTAGTATTAATATTTCTTAAGAATTTACTTATTTTTGTACTAATATTTCCTATATACATTGGCCGTCAATCACTTTTTCTATGTCTACGCGAAAACAAGTAGAACTTCAAAGTTCTGTATTTCAGTAAGGAATCATCGCATGACAATTCTGAAAAAAGCATTTAAAAGCTTTTTGCGAATACTTGCAGATGACATAAAGTGTAAGTCCATTTTTAATTTTTACTAGGTTTTAATCGAGAATAACAAAATTAAAAAAAAAAATTCGACTTTATTAAATTCAGCGTAATTTTTGCAGAAAAATTTGTGAAAAAATTCTGATTAGACAGTTTTTTAGAGTTTTTCAAGAGGTTTAAGTTACTTTTTTAAAGTTTGATCTAAGTGTATTTATGACCATTACGGCCATACTAAATGACTTTTTTTCAATGTTTTGTATATTATTAACTGAACTAGATAGAGAAAAACTTCAACGAGAAAAAATGCATGTTTTTACACCCAAAATGACCTTCATTCCGAAATGTTTTCCGCGAATTTAATTTTTCCATTTTTTCTGAAATTTGTGTTTACGACTGTTCACTCAGTATAATTCCAACACCTAATTTTTAATTTATTCCTTTTTCATATTTAAATATATATATATATATATATATATATATATATATATATATATATATATATATATATATATATATTTAAACTTACTAACATATAAGTACAATAGATTATTCTCATAATTAGACTAATATAAACATGCATATGAAAGGGTATTTACTTGTCCTCTGTTTGTAAACAAAGGTTGGTGATCTCATAAAAATTGAAGATACTATGAAGAAAGAAGATTATAAAAAAATTAAAAAAGAAAATGTAGTTGCATCTGGCAGACGTTTACTTTAGTCTAAATTTATATTTCAACAGGACAATGACCTGATACACTCGTCAAAACTGTGTAGAGATTATTTAAAATGGTTAGAAAAACGAAGAAAATTAAAAGTAGTGGAATGGCCATCGCAATCACCTGACCTTAATCCTATTGAGTTGCTGTGGGAAGAACTTGATAGAACAGTGAGAAAAGTTCGTCCTAAATCTAAAACTGAACTCTGGCATATTTTGTAACAAGAATGGGAAAATATGAATCCTACAACTTTAGATTTGCTCATACATAGAATTCCACGATTATGTCAAGCTGTGATAAACAATAAAGGTGGTCACTTCGATGAAAAAAAAGTGTAAAAATTGTATATGTATTGTATATATGTTTTTTTACCAAAATTTTTGATATTACTGTCTACCTCATAATGTTTATAAATTTCATAATATATATTCATAATATTTATATTTCTACCTAATTTGTAAAGTCTCAATAAATTGGTTTCTTTACGTAATTTCCAAGTTTTAATTATTTATCATGGAATTAATTATTTACAACTAAACTACACATAAAAAAGGAATAAATTGCAGTCGTAAACAGCATATTATCGTTTTTATTTTCAAAAAAAATGAAAAATCCAAAAAAATTAAAAAATTTTAAAAATGATATTTGCGAAAAATATTTCGGAAATGATGAAGGTCATTCTGCATGTAAAAACAGACATTTTTTCTTTTCAAAGTTTTTCTCTATCTAGTTCAGTTAAGAATATACAAAACATTGAAAAAAAGTCATTTTTTGTATTTTGTATTGTGATCAAAAATGCATTTAGATCAAACCTTAAAAAACTAATTTAAATCTCTTGAAAAACTCTAAAAAACTGTCTGATCAGAATTTTCTCACAAGGTTTTCTACAAAAATGGCGCTGAATTTAATAAAGTCGAAATTTTTAAAAAAAATTTTTTATTCGCGATTCAAACCTTTAAAAATTAAAAAGTACTCGCAAAGAGCTTTTAAATGCTTTTTCAAAATTGTGATGCAATGATTCCTTACTGAAATACAGAACTTTGAAGTTCTACTTGTTTTCGCGTAGACATGGCAAAAATGATTGACGGACAGTAAATATATATATATATATATATATATATATATATATATATATATATATATATATATATATATATATATATATAGCATTTGATCGTAGACTCCCGCTTACAGAATATTTTGGGTAGCGTATGGCCGTTATGTCTACAATCGTACTGCTGTCCTATATTTATAGCTATTCTAAAAACCTGTCTAGCTGGTCAGATGACGTCTCTTGATTTGAAGCTTTCACAACCGCGCCCGCGTGTTTGTTCGAGTGAAGGTTTTTAATCGATAAAAAAAACAAGTTTCTCAAAACACCTAAATCTATTAACAAAGATAAAGAAAAAACGAAATGGGAAACTTATAATTATTATTGAATATCAATTCCAAAGTAACTAACATAATTGTTCTTATTTTGAAGATAAAACGTATAAATAGATTTTTAAAATATAAAAAGGATCCAAATTAAATTTTCTTGAATTGCTCGATATAAACAAACTAAGTGATAAAAATGTATTATTAAACTGCAAATTGATTTAAATATCTTACCTTTATTAATCCTATTTTAAGTAAAAGTGCCTTTGTCAAAATATAATATATTCCATAGGAAATTGTAATTGATAGTTTAAATAACATAGCACCACAATATGTCGTACCGTCAAATAATACAAGTGAAAATTTAAGTAAGAATCTGTTTCACTTATCACAATCGTAAACGAGTATGAATTTCCACCAAGTCACTACCAACAACATCAAACTCTTAAAGTTGCCAAAATATACATAAAATGTTTTAATTTCAGCTATTCATAGCAAAATAATAAAGCTAAAATTCACAACCTTCACAAAACTTATTGAACGGGAGACAAAAACCAACAGCCAGTAAAACGTGTTTTCTTGAAATTGTCTTGGGGGAAATAGCTGTTATGCTGAATATTTCTCTTGGTTTCTTAATTAAATACCTTTAATTAAGGATATAATTGAATTATTCCTTCAATGAATATTTATTAAATCTATTATCAAACCTATTAAAGCAATTAAAATTAAAATCGTCAACATCAGAAAAAACTTAATCTAAATTATTTTTAAAAGAAAATTTAAAAAAGCAAATTGAACCCTAAATTCTCAGAAATAAATTAATCTTTTACCCGTTAGTTTGTGTTACTAGAAAAGTTTTTTTGGTCATTTTATTTTTTGACGTAATCTCCTTTAACTTTAATGCAGTTACGACACCTGTTCGGCCTTCAAAATAGGTGTCAATATGTGTTTCATCTATTTTCCTTTTGGCCTCATTTTCCAGTTATACAGCTTCCGATGAGTTCATAGAAATACTTAAACGTCTAACGCGCTGTACTGTTTTTTAAGCATTTCTTGGGCATCTTAAATGAATTTACTACTCCCGCGAAACTACAACATTCCAATGTCACGAAGCTCATTGTTTTATTTCAAAATTATTTATAAAACATAAAATAATGTTGACATTTGACAGACAAGTAGAAACAGGTTATCACAATTCAAGAACTAGTAGTAGCTAGATATATTTTTTTTACTATTCCTCGTATTATTTATAACAATTAATCTTCCTATTTCACCAACAATTGGTTAATTTATTATTTTCCCAAAATAAAATAGGTCCTTTTATCATTATCGCACACGCATAAATATATCGTTATAAGTTATAGAATAGACCCATTTAAATTTGTTCTTTATTGTTGCTTTGTTCTTTTATACTACCCAAAAATAGAAACAAATTATCTTTTATAAATATTCTGAAAGATTTTTTTACCCTGCTTCTGTTAAATTCCACATGGAATAGTAACTGAAGGATTTTAAAGGAGGAAATATTGGATCTGCCATTCCTGAATCAATATAACTTTTATACGAGGAAAATGAGGAAAATTTTACTGCATTAAAGTTATCTTATGGATCTGCCATTCCTGAATCAATATAACTTTTATACGAGGAAAATGAGAAAAATTTTGCTGCATTAAAGTTATCACGAATTGTTTTTCAAATTATTTGATATGCAACCTTTTATTGGAATATTGTCAAATTGTGTTGGAACTATTTATTTTTTGTGTGAATTAGAAAATTTCAAACACCAATCTATTTTTGTAAAAAATTGAAAGGCAGAGTACTAGTTTTTTTACTGACAATATGAAGACAATGACCAATAAATATAATAACTATATCATTATTAATTAAATTAATTATTAATGTAAAAAATGAACAAGAATGGAGTTTTATTGGTTTATGCCATCCCATTATTTTCTCAATATAATATTTGATATCTTACGAGACCTTCCATTAGAAACGGCGATACCAGTTTAAAAAATTGACCAATTTTCCTGATTTGGCTGACTTCGCTAAAAAGGAAAAACTCGTATATATTTACTTACCATAATAATAGGTGCTGACGTATATATACATAAAACTAATTAAAGCGGTAATTTTTCTGTTTGAGCTTCAACTGATATGGAAGGCTCAAAAATGTGTTCAGTAATTAAGGAGAGATTTACGGCTGCCTTATACTGAAGTATTCTTTATCAAATACTGCTGTACTCAATCAGGTCAATTAGTTACAACAAATAGTGTTACTATTATTGAATACTCTATTTGATGCCGCGGTAAGATACCGCTACTTAGAGATATTTAAGAACCGAATATATATATATATATATATATATATATATATATATATATATATATATATATATATAAAATAGAATAAAATATGTGGCGAAGCGGACGTGAAAATTTGTCAATCTACATGATTCTCGTATTAAAAAGTGCGGAGCACTCCAAAGTATGGAATAACTCCGGGTCCGACAGATGGCGACAGCGCTGTTTCGTCCTAATATGGGACTCGTCAGGCCACCGCAGTCGGTACAAACCATCATCTCGCCTTTGCATCGTATAAGCCATACTTATAATCAAAATACGGCAAATAAGACGACAAAGGCGACATCTCGATGGTCCACTTGATAATACAAGAACCATACAGATTAAGAAAGTTTGTAATTTGCCGTATTTTGATTATAAGTATGGCTTATACGATGCAAAGGCGAGATGATGGTTTGTACCGACTGCGGTGGCCTGACGAGTCCCATATTAGGACGAAACAGCGCTGTCGCCATCTGTCGGACCCGGAGTTATTCCATACTTTGGAGTGCTCCGCAGTTTTTAATACGAGAATCATGTAGATTGACAAATTTTCACGTCCGCTTCGCCAAATATTTTATTCTATTTTATTTTAAATTAGACGGACAAAAACTTATCTACATATATATATATATATATATATATATATATATATATATATATATATATACAATTGGCGTCAATCGGATCAGGGCTACGACCAAAATTAGAAACAACCACAAAAATCGACCAAGGGCTCATTTTAAAGTTTAGAGCATCTACTTTCAAATGCCGAGTGCGCCTTTGAAAAATCCAATATGGCGGCCGGAGACCGGAGAAAAATCGAGTGTTTAGCAAAAAAGCTTGTAAAAATAAAAATTTGCAACCGATCGAGTCGTTTTTGGCTCAAATTGTAGTTGATGGACGCTCCTAAAAAGCTGATATGGTAGGTTGACAAAATCCAATATGGTGGAAATTTTAGCAGCAGACAACCAAAACATCGAACGTAGCAAGACAGAAGAAGTACGAAGGAAACCTGAGCCGATTACGAAAGACTGATGGATTATTGCAACTCGTTGTATCACTGATAAAGTTTTGGTCTCTAAACGCTGTTTTCACGGCTGATTTCGATAATCCAATAGTTTTCATTGACCAAAACTTTTATGTTTTTGGAAAGGATCGATTTTCAAACAGGATTTTCAAGCCTTTACTTCAAAAAACTCCAATTCTGGACAGAAAAAATTCTCTTTCCTCTTTCAGATCAACGACGATTTTTCTGACGGCAGCATAGACCTCCTAGATCTTGTATTGTAGCTGATGGATGCCTCTAAAAAGCTAGTATGGTAACTTGACAAAATCTAACATGGCGGATACAATATGGCGGTCAAAAATCCAATATGGTGACCGAATTTTGAATATCAACCAATTTACACCAAATTTGGTATATAGCGGTTTTTGAGATTTTCAAAATTCAAGATTGAAGATATAATATAGGGAAGTGAGATATTGAGCTTTTGCCATATTGGCTCCATCATCTTGAATTTTGAATTTTAAAAATCTGACCTCGGATTCGTGATCAGCGATCCCAAAAAATTTGGTCTAACAAATATTGTATAAATCGTTTGATTTTTAAAAATATCGTCCGCCATATTGGATCCGCCATCTTGAATTTGGCAAACCTGGCCTCGGATTCGTGATCACCAACCCCTAAAACCTTTTTATATCAAATTTGATATAAATCAGTTAATTTTCAAAAAATACGCCGGCCGTTTTAGATCCGCCATATTGACCTTGAGAATTTTTAAAAATTTATGTTCAGATCCGTAATTGGCGACCCCAAAAACCCCCGTATACCAAATTTGACGCAAATCGGTTGATTTTCAAAAAATATGTTCGCCATATTGGATTCGCCATCTTGAATTTTGTAAGTCTAACCTCAGATTCGTGATTAGCGACTCCAAAAATCCCCGTAAACCAAATTTGGTGTAAATCGGTTGATTTTCAAAAATTCGGTGACCATATTTGATTTTTGACCGCCATATTGGATCCGCCATGCTGCATTTTGACAACCTACCACACCAGCTTTTTAGGGACGTCCTTCAGCTACAGTCTGAGCCAAAAACGACACGATCGGTTGCGAATTTTTATTCTTACAAGCTTTTTTTTGCTAGATATTCGATTTTTCTCCGGCTTCCAACCGCCATATTGGAGCTGCCATATTTGATTTTTCAAAGGCGCACTCGATATTTGAAAGTAGACGCTCTAAGCTTCAAAGTAAGCCCTTGGTAGATTTTTTTGGTTGCTTCTAATTTTGGTCATAGCTCTGATCCGGTTGACGCGGATTGTCCCATATATTGTTGTAAATATGCCAGCGATGTTACGACATAAGTACAAGCTAATTTTCGACTACTAAAAATTTTAAGGCGTGTTTCGTCCTGACACCGGTAGCGGACTCGTCAGTGGGTTTCACCAAGGCCTTTCCCAGACACCACCCTTGTTTACGTACTTAATTAATTTTGGATGTTATATTTGATCGTAGAGAAGTTAGGGGCGTGCGAAGAATAGCAGGGCTTCCGGAATAACCGCTCTACTATCGACGGTATATTTATTATCAGACAGCTGGTTGAAAAATCTATCGAATAAGATAAACCGCTGTTCATTTGTTTTGTGGACTTTACACAAGCGTTCGACCGAGTCAAACTGGAATATATAACAGAATTACTGCGAAGAAAACAAGTAGACGCAGCAATCATACGCACAATATACGAATTGAATTCCAAAAACACCATGGTAATTAAAACAAATAACACTCTAACAGAGGAAATCCCACTATCCATAGGAATAAGACAGGGTGATAGCCTAAGTCCATCACTTTTCAATGTAATCATGAACGAAATCAATGATGAGGTAAAAAGCACAAATACTGGGTACCCAATGGGACACAACACCGTTCAGATTATATGCTTTGCAGACGATGTTGCCTTGACAGCAGATAGCGAGGACAACTTACAAAGAATGCTTTTCCATCTCAATCGAACAGCCAAACAGTATAATATGAAGATATCTGTGGAGAAAACCAAAGCAATGGTAATAGCAAAAGAACCGGTAAGATGCAAACTAATGGTTGATGACAAACATATCGAACAGGTTGGGAAGTTTAAATACCTAGGAGCACATATAACAAGTAACAGGGCAGTAACGGAAAAAGTACGCACACAGGCCAACAAAGCGGCCATGATATCAGGCTAACTAAGAGACATAATCTGGAACAATAAACATATGACGGTTGAGTGCAAAGCAAGAATATACAAGGTTTGTGTAAGACCGATACTGACCTACGCGCAGAAACAAGAAATGAAACCACAAAGACAAAACAAATTATGAGAACCACAGAAATGAAAACGCTGAGAATGATCACTGGAACAAGTTTAAGAGATAGCATAAGAAACGCAAAAATACTCGAGGACAGCGGAGTGGGGGATGTTGTGAAGTGGGTTCGAAACCGTCGTAGGCAGTGGAGAGATCACATGGAACGAATGGACGATGGCAGACTAGCAAAAACCGCGATGAGAGAGAAACCAAACACCAAACGGCCACCTGGACGGCCCCCCAAAGATGGAGAGACAGCTGGATTTCGACCTCAAACGAGGATCAATGAGGCATTGTATAGATAACAGAACTTGGTTCTGCCTAGAAGAAGAAGAAGATATTTGAAGTCATTTCTTGACGATATCTATAGGTAAGATGTTGCACCTATAGGCAGTCGTTCATATAACAATATATATATATATATATATATATATATATATATATATATATATATATATATATATATATATATATATATATATATATATATATATATATATATATATATATATATATAGTGACGATTTAAATTTTATGTAGATGTCACCGCTATATGAATAAGAAATCCGGCTTTGGACGATTACCAGTGAACTGAACCGCGCTAAATTTTGATGGTGGTTACCGTGATAACATGCGGCCGCCGCCGCTGCCTACACTGTTCTTGATTCTTATTCCGGAACTCGTTATTTTTCTATAGTGAAGCGCAGCCTCATGATATTGAAAAGACTAAAATTAAGTACGAATCGGCAAATACCGATCCATCAATAATATTAGTATGTGGACAAAATTTTACTTTTCAATATAATAATCTTTCTTATTCTGGAATGGTTCAAGATTACAAAGAAAAAGTCCAATAAATATTTTAGTGTTGCCCTCGACAAGCTTCGATTTTTATACAATAGGAAAGGTTTCAGGTAAAATGACGAACATTTACAAACATTCATGAGTATTTATGAGCAAACCTTTCAAACACAGAATGGATAAGATTGTCAACAGAGGATAATAGAAACTTGGAGTAAAATGTAGTCGCAGTATACCAAAAACTTAATTTTAAGTATATCCTGTCAATATAGAATTTTATAAAAAATAATAGCTTATTAATCAAATATTACATTTTTATAGTAAGTGTGATTTTTTCGCTAAATGTGAGTAATTGTTTCCAGAATAAAATGAATTACCTCAATATTTAAAGTATTGGCTATCGTTAGCTATAACCTTTTCCCACCACAACCATTCATTAATCCAGATTTTCATTTCTTCGCAAGAATGTAAGTGTTGTTCTGAAAGTGTTTGCTGCAATTATTGAAATAAATGGTAGTCTAAAGGGGGCTAAGTCCGGTGAATACGACGGGTGATAAAGAACGTCCCAGTTTCACCAGGTTTTAGCAATTAGTAATACACAGCTCCCCGCATCTTCAAACTTTTCAGCTGAACTGGACGCTCCTTATCTTTTACATCAAAATTATCACTTCTGAAGCATTTAAACCATCGTTCACAAGTTTTTTGGGTTAAAACATTCTCACCAGAAGCTTCAACCAACAATCGATAACTTTCAGCTGCTGCTTTCTTTAAATAAAAGAAGGTTATTAAACTTCTTCGCAAAACGATTTCTTGCTGAGTTTTTCAATTGTGTTTCTGTCCCATTCGCTCTTGCGACTGAACATGTCCCAGATTTGTTGATTTCTGGATGAGAGATTGAGCCTTCGTTTTATGACCTCATCTCTCATCATCCTATAAATCGTCCTTTTCGCCATGTTCTCTAGAAACATATGTTGAGGTGTGAGGTTTAGGATTACTTTTACAAAATTAAAAAACATAAAAATTTATATACAGGGTAAGTCAACGATTGGATGAAGTAGGTTTGTGCCTTTTCGGTGAAATTAACAAAGAAACTATATTTATTGTTTGATACAGTTTATTTTTACGCAGATTTTAAAAATATTTAGGGCTCTACAGGGTGAGCCAAAAAACTAGGACAGCATAAAGTTGTATTTTTTTAAATAGAACACCCTATATACGAATGGTATTTTCGATTTAGCTTATAATTTTAAATCTTTTTTATTAAGGGTTTACTATAACAAAACTTTATAGTTTCTGAGATAATTAAGTTTAAAAAAAAAGTCACATTTTCAAGCATCAATTCAATCCTAAATAACGTTTTCAATTTTGTGACAAATATATTCAAATTTGGAATTTAGCAAGGCCAAGGACAAGTTAACATAATTTTTACCTAATATTTGCAATAAAAGCTACAGGGTGTTGAACACATCGGCTCAAATTTGAACAAGTTTAAATGAATAAATATCTTTTTTTTTAAATGGTACACCCTGTATATTTTCATGTTATTTAATAGAGTAATAAAAACCCTAAAAGTTTTGTTTAATATATCCTATACCTATTTATAATAGTTTTTGAAATATTTCAGTTTTTCTTATTTTCCATATTTTTTTACAGAAATAGTCTTCATTATCATAGTAGCCATGTAAAATTATAAAAAGAAACTACAGAAACAAACAGAATGTGGTTAAATATGATGAAATGTGACTTTTTTTCTTTAAACTTAATTATTTCAGAAACTATAAAGTTTTGTTATAGTAAAGCCTTAATAAAAAAGATTTAAAATTATAAGCTAAATCGAAAATACTATTCGTATATAGGGTGTTCTATTTAAAAAAATACAACTTTATGCTGTCCTAGTTTTTTGGCTCACCCTGTAGAGTCCTAAATATTTTTAAACTCTGCGTAAAAATAAACTGTATCAAACAATAAATATAGTTTCTTTGTTAATTTCACCGAAAAGACACAAACCTACTTCATCCAATCGTTGACTCACCCTGTACAAAAGCAGAGGCAATACAATGGATCCCTGTGGGATACCAGTAGCATACTCTAGAAAGGATGACTTTTTCCTTATAAACAAATTACATTGCAGAAGCTGTTTGCATCTGCCACAACCATGTAAGTAAAGAAGAGGAGATTGGCCACAGGAGGAAAATGAGATGGTAGGAGTACCTACCAATATACCAAAGCAACTTATAGAACGGCCTCCCACTCACTACTTGTACCAGTGATATTTGAAAATCGTCGGAGAGATTCTGGGTGTCTTTCGGTGGTTCTCAGATCTTAGGGGAATATCCCTCATGCAACGAAAAAATTCCCAAGTGAAGTACAAATATTCAACAATATATTCCCTTAATATTCGTTAGCCTAGACGTTTCGAACTTTTGAAAGAAACATTGTTTTTCATCGTACGATGAAATTTCTTTTTCAGAGATCGGAAATGATGCATCTAAATCTAATGAAAACGTTAAAATAATTCTAAGTTCACTAAAGAAAAAGTTATTGCAATTTCTGTGGTCCAAAAATTATTTTTTTTTCAAAATATCTCGGCCCAAAATTATTTTTTTTTTAAATAGATCTTAATAATATATGTCACTGTTAACAATTGGCTGTAAGAATGGTTGTTGTCTCTTAATTAGGAAAGCGAAAAATCAAGATCGAACGTAGAAATCGATTTTCTCAGAAAATACTAATCACACATATTCCGGGTTCTGCATTCTATTTAAATAAATATTATATATACCGTGAATTTTGAGATAATAATTTGTATATTTAATAAATATGGTTTCATTTTAAACAAAGAAACATATTATTTTTTTTTGAAAAAAATATATATACAAATAATAGTGCCACCTATACGCGTCGATAGATAATTCAATTATCTACAACTTTTGTTTGAAACTTTTTTTTTCATACAGCCTTTGGTTTTTGAGATAAACTCAAAAACCCGAAAAAGTGACAATTTTTTATCCGCCATTTTGTTAACAATATTAATATCGAGATATGTTTTTTAGGATACCAAAATAAACACTTAATATAAATATATATATATATATATATATATATATATATATATATATATATATATATATATATATATATGTAAATGGATAAGTTTTTGTCCGTGTAATTTAAAATAAAATAGAATCAAATATTGGCGAAGCGGGCGTGAAAATTTGTCAATCTACATGATTCTCGTGTTAAAAAGTGCGGAGCACTCCAAAATATGGAACAACTCCGGGTCCGATAGATGGCGACAGCGCTGTTTCGTCTTAATATGGGACTCGTCAGGCCACCGCATTCGGTACAAACCATCATTTCGCCTTTGCATCCTATAAAGCTGAGTTTAAAATCAAAAAACAGCAAACAAGACGACAAAGGCGACATCTCGATGGTCCATTTGATAACACAAGAACCACAAAGATTAACAAAGTATGTAAAAATCCGTCATCTGGTGGCGCGACGGTGAATTAAAACAGAAATATGTAAAATCGAGTACACGAGTCCTTTGGGCAGCGCGTTTCGTGTACTCGATTTTACATATTTCTGTTTTAATTCACCGTCGCGCCACCATATGACGGATTTTTACATACTTTGTTAATCTGTGTGGTTCTTGTGTTATCAAGTGGACCATCGAGATGTCGCCTTTGTCATCTTGTTTGCTGTTTTTTGATTTTAAACTCAGTTTTATAAGATGCAAAGGCGAAATGATGGTTTGTACCGAATGCGGTGGCCTGACGAGTCCCATATTAGGACGAAACAGCGCTGTCGCCATCTGTCGGACCCGGAGTTTTTCCATATTTTGGAGTGCTCCGCACTTTTATTAATAATATTTGATTCTATTTTTATATATATATATATATATATATATATATATATATATATATATATATATATATATATATATATATACATATACTAATTTCCATAGAATATATTACCTTTTTTTAATTTTCAAGATTCTGTTAACTTTGTCAATAAATTTAAAACCAAATGACATATGTTCGAAATCTATGCCTCATTTATTAAAATTTAGTGGCGTTATAAACAGTTAAATTCGTAAAAACAAATGCCCTAACCATATGACGAATTATCATGTGGAAGATTGGGATTCAGTAACTCACAACTCCTGCAGGCATAAAAGTGAAACGATTACCCGATTTAAGCAACCTTTCTTTCTCTCTTTTATAATAGCTTCGCGAGCCGAAATAACTTGAAATTAAAATACCATATACGGCCTATAAAAATTATCAACAAATTAGTTAATTTGTACCGTGAACATTTAAAAACAACATAAATCTTACTCAGCAGAATTTAAAGGAATTATTTTTACTTAATTTCTAGTTCATAAATTATCTTTAACACGTTTTATAAAACGTGGCATTTTGTCATCAAGCCAGTCATTTATCAGGTTAAACAACATTAGTGGAATAAATTAATTTTCGGGGCAAAAAAATAAAAGTCGACAGGTAATAAATAACTGAGGCGAAAGCGTATCGCGATTTTACAATTAATATTTTACTAATTCTCCGTAACATTCATGGGCAAATCGATATTGGAAAACATAGGTGGAGGAGACATGGTAAAAACATTGGAAAATAGAAAAAGTGTTGGTGGTGGAGGTGTTGTCATTATTATTGTGCCCTGATCCTGATAAATTAATAGAGAGTGATGAATTTAAAATAACTATTTCAGGCTTTCTTTATTAGACTTTTTATTACCTGAACCCTCGTACGAAGGTAATGTGAGACTAGCACAAAAAAGCTCAAACATTAATCAAAAGAATATTTTATTATAACAAACGGAGCAATAGATGACAAAGACAAAATTTCAAATATAAACAGAACAAGCGAAGAATAGTAAAACTAGTGAAGGAATATTTTGGATTGGAATCTATCGACTTAAAAGCTTGTATTTAGTCTT
Source organism: Diaprepes abbreviatus (assembly GCA_034092305.1). Lineage (NCBI taxonomy): Eukaryota > Metazoa > Arthropoda > Insecta > Coleoptera > Curculionidae > Diaprepes > Diaprepes abbreviatus. The sequence continues at coordinate 12,143,109 of JASJET010000129.1, forward strand.
AAGATGTTACATTTGACTGGAAAACTACAGAAAAATCGCATTTGAATTGAAATGACTATTATTATAATGAATAAATTCCAAATTCCTCAAATAAATACATACTAAACACAAACAGGAATATTGAGAAATACAATAACTGTTTAAAATATAGTAATATTTTAGCTATACTAATATTATTATAAAAATATATTGCTTTGGTTATTATAAAGGAACAAATAGATACAAAAAATAAATATTGTGTATTTAAAAGTTTTATTAAATTTTTGGTATTTCCTGCCTCTCCGATTGATAACCTTACCACACGAACTTCTTATGAGCAAAACCGATTCAAATCTGTTACAAAACAGGGATCTAATCTAACAGCTACAATATAGCACTCTACAAACTTTTGTAGGCATAGCTTGCCCTAGACATAATTAGATAACGGTATCACTTTTTCGATCTCGGATAGTATGTTTCGATACTAACAATATATCGCATTGAAAAAATCGATACAAAATATCGGGTATCGAATTTACATGGAACTGCTGTAGGAAAAAGGATTATGTTTGTTTATTTTTTGCCCCCTTATATATATATATATATATATATATATATATATATATATATATGTGTTATATCGTAGATTTTCACGGATGGTAGAATGAATAGTTTGGTTATTCCGGGTTTCAATCCGTTCGTTCAAAAAATCGTTTTCACGACGTTTCGCCAAAATCTCATTTGGCATTTTCAAGTGCGGTTCGTCTTGTTACTCGCTGAGAACTGATGGTGGCCTCTGAAGAATTTCGAGTTTTGTTTAGTTGGCTTGCTGCCTGATTGGATAGGCGGCTTCGCAGGCTCCTCCCCTCTCCTGAGTACGATATATTTTGTTCTTGTATGCAGGTCTCTCGTGTACTAGTTGATTTTTGTTGTTATCTTTCTTGATTTTTTATTAATGTTTTCCATGTAGATGAAAAATTTATAGCATCGTTTCGTTTATTTAGCTGTCCCGCTTTTTTGATTTCTAGGGCCTCTCTCATGACGCGTACCTTGTAGTTCTGTACTGGTGCTATTTCTTTTGTTTTTTCGAAGTCGATGGTATGTCCGATTGTTTGGTGATGTTGAAATAGCTGGAAACGCTATGTTGATGATATTTTTATAATATGGCCTCATGGAAAGAACACCTGGACGATTTCCTCATATATCTGAACAATATCCACCACAGAATCCAATTCACGCTAGAAATCGAACAAGAAAAGAAACTTCCTTTTTTGGACCTGCTATTAACTAGGAAACTCAACAACACCTTGGGCTTCAGCGTATATCGGAAACCCACACATACTGACCGATATCTCAATGCAGCGTCACATCATCATCCCTCTCAAAAGCAGGCAGTAGTCAACACATTAGTATCAAGGTCTCTCCGCCTAACAGAACTTGACACAAAACAAGACGAAATAAGACACATTTCAACAGCTCTAGAACGGAATGGTTTCTCACAAGCAGATATAAAGAAAGCCATAAAAAGACAAGAGAAGACTACAACAAAGACCAAAGAACAAGATCAAACAAGGAACAAAGCCATAATACCATACATAAAAGGAATAACAGACAGAATCGGAAGAATCTTAAGAAAACACAACATACAGCCCATATTTAAACCACAAAAAACAATAGCCAACATCCTGGGAAATCCCAAAGACAAGACCAACCTTGAAAATCATGGAGTTTACAGCATTCCATGTGCAGATTGCCATCAAACTTATATAGGACAAACAAACAGGCGCATATCAGCAAGAATCCAAGAACATAAAAATAGCCTCAAAAACAAAGAGACAACCTCAGCCCTATTTCAACATCATCAAACAACCGGACATACCATCGATTTCGAAAAAACAAAAGAAATAACACCAGTACAGAACTACAAGGTACGCGTCATAAGAGAGGTCCTAGAAATCGAAAAAGCGGGATAGCTAAATAAACGAGACGATGCTATAAATTTTTTATCTACATGGAAAACATTAATAAAAAATCAAGAAAGAAAACAACAAAAATCAACTAGTACACGAGAGACCTGCATACAAGAACAAAATATATCGCACTCGGGAGAGGGGAGGAGCCTGCGAAGCCGCCCATCCAATCAGGCAGCGAGCCAGCTAAACAAAACTAGAAATTCTTCAGAGGCCACCATCAGTTCTCAGCGAGTAACGAGACGAACCGCACTTGAAAATGCCAAATGAGATTTTGGCGAAACGTCGTGAAAACGATTTTTTGAACGAACGGATTGAAACCCGGAACAACCAAACTATTCAGATATATATATATATATATATATATATATATATATATATATATATATATATATATATATATATATTGAGGGTGAATCCGCATTTTTATTAAAATCTTGCCCTAGTGCAGTGGCGAAAAATGGACAGAGCTCTGCATCGGACACAAAATTTAAAGAATCTGGATAATTACTCAGGATAACGTATTCAAACTGTGCAATTATTGTTTTGAAAACTTACGTCAGATAATCTAACCAGAAGTAACCTGAACTAATCAATATTTATATATAATTTAAGTTTTTTTGTTCAACGGCATTCCATATACATCTTTTGAAGTTTAACTGACTGAAATTTTGATTTAAAGCAATTGAATTCAAATTTAAATAAAACAGCACTAAAGTCAGTTAAGCAAATAAAGAACACAAACATAAAGTTTTGTATGATGGAGGTTGTTAAACATCTTATATTTCTTGCCATAAACCTTAAAAAATAATATTTGCATAATAATCAACGTTATTCAGTAAAATTTGTAAAGTTTGGAAAGTAAAAAGGAATGATTCTTATGATTTTGGTAAGGAAATAGATAAACATAACGGCAGAGAAGAGAAATAACATAGACATAAAAGTATATGGACTGTGGACCCTATAGAAGTGCGTTAGCTCTCGTTTAGAAAGAGACTGGGCAATATAGAACAGTAATACCTCGTGCTTTGTTCCGCTCCTAGGAAGAGAGGTACTGCTATTCTGTTTCGCGCAGTCTGTTTCTCAGAGCGAGAAAACAAGCTTTTGTAGGATCCTCAGTCTATATACTTCTATACCTATAGAAAATAGTAAATTAGGCATTGACAACCTAGCCCCTAGGCACCGTTTATTAAGGAATATCCTGAAATCTAAACGTTTCCTAAAACTTCTATTCAAAAAAAGTACGGTTAACAAAGAGGCGGTTAAAAAGGAAACATAAAAGAAAACTGTCTTTGTTAAATATGTAATTTTTCTATCGTTTTCATACTAATAAACCTTTATAGTAATAGTGTAAGTTTATTTCTTATAGTTATTGTTGTATGTAGTTTGTTGATTGCAAGATTAAAACACTTTTTGTGTGTCAGCCTCTTGCACCCGTCAGAAAAGAATTCTGGATCCACACTTGTCGGAGTTAACTAAAAACTTGGACTACTCTTTAGCAGACCATTACCATTTTATATTAAGCGGGAAGTACTTCCAAAACCTCCAATTTTTATAGATTTCAACTCTATACCTCCTAAACTGCTGAAGGATAATGTTTTTGATCGACTTTAGGTAATCTCTTTCAGTTCATCTCGTTTAGACTCAATACATAAAATTTTCAACATATACATATTGGATTCTCAATGCCAAATATATCAAATGATATTGTTTTATTTAATCAAAAATTCGTACAGAAGTAAAAAAAGAAAATCTCAAAACTGTCTCTTTACTAACAAACTTGATAAGATCCTTAGCAGAAAAAAATGCATCGTAGTTTTTGGATAAATTGCAAATTCTTATTCTTTCTAACATCAGTAGATATTGTATAAGCCCAACCATTTAGGGCGCTGGGCTAATGGGAAACGACCATTACCAGGGCGAGTTTATTTCTCGTGCAGGTGGATTTATTAAAAAAAATTGTCAGACTAGTAGAGTGGATGGAGTTCCAATAGTTGGTAGACACAAAACAGATAAAAAGGCATGCTCGCGATAGTGTGTTTCAACCCGATTTTAACTTATATTTTGTTGTAAAGTATAAGGGCCTTGCCTCAGAACCCACGTTAAAGTGGAAGTCCAGTTGCCAAATGGTCTCTGTTATCCATACGATTTTAACTAAATCATCGAACCTTACCCTAGTTTTGGACTGCTTAGTTTGTTTCAATTATATTTTCATTTACATTTTGTTACGTATGTCTTGCATAGTCAAGGGTGGGCCATCTGTTGGTTTTTTTTATGTTAAAATTAAACATATATTTTACTAACGAAATTCGTGAATCTTTATTGAAAATGAAGGGTGTATCTGTGGCAATTATGTATGAAAAACAATATCGTTCATATGAGTACCATGGCTCATTTGGCAGGCCTGTATCCGGACATCAAAATTTTCGATAACTTTTTCCAGCAATAGGAGTTTAACGTCCTCTATTTCATGTTTCATTGAATCATTCACAGTCAATTCATCCAATTTTGACCAAAATCCACCAGCATGCCCCGATAATTCTCAGAATTCACTCTAATGGCCTTTTCACGTTCATCTTCGAAGAAAAAGGGCCCAATGACTCCGCCAGGCTATAATCTGCACCATACAATAACCTTTTCGCATGGAGTGGTTCTTCATGAATCATGTGGGGATTTTCCGAGCCCCATATGCGACAGTTTTGTTTATAAACATGCCCAATCAGATTAAAACGTGCTTCATCGGGGATAATGATTTTGAAAAAAAATCCTCTTCTCTCTCAAACATCTAATTGACGAAAGTACGGCGTTGATGATGGTCTTGTGGCTTCAATTCTTGAGTGAAATAGGACATAATGTGGTTCGACGAGTATTTAATTCTTGTGAACGTTATTTCTTGATGTTGATGGCATATCACGAACACTTTCACTTACAGTAGCTATGTTTTGACGAGTACGAACTGGCCAAGTATGTTGGTATGCTCTACGATCTTCTACCGAGACAGTTTCCTTGAAACGTTGAACAATTTTGCGAATTTCGGATTTTTTAGGATGTCTATGTTGACCTAGATGTTCATGAAGTTTACGAACTGTAACTTTTACAGATCGTCCTTTTTCGTAACAAGTTTCGATTATTAAAAAGCGCCCTTGTGTTGTTAAGAAATACATGACTAAATTTGCCGTACATTTCACTTGACATATGTTAAAACATAAGATCATGAAGTTTGTTATTTGACATCGAAATTAATAGTTAAAAAAGAAACCAACAGAGGCCCATATAATTTTTAATATTCGAAATTTTCGTGGAGTATAAACATCCGTAAATACTTCCCTGCTGCTGTCTACTCTAATTCTATATCCAATATATCTCTTTTTTAAAAGATATATATTTGATATAAGGGTTATAAAAAAAGGCCTCGATCTCAGACCTCAAAATTACCTTAGCACGAAAAGTGAAAAATTTATTACCGAAATATCCTTTGCTTTATAATTTTTACATTCCTTTCTTTTTACAGTCAATACATATGTATATATATATATATATATATATATATATATATATATATATATATATATATATATATATATATAATATAAAAGATTGTAATGGTTCAAAATGTCAAGAATCTAGAAGAAACAGGATCTCGAAACATAAAATAACAAGCGATTTGTTTTAACTTATGATAAAAAGAAAGAATCAACATAAACTTTTACGATTGTAAAGAAATATTTTTTGAAAGAAAAAATATTAATTTTATTAAACAACGAAATGTTTGTTACATCTTAAGTGTGGAGAAAATAATCAAATCGTAGTTTAAAAATTAAAGTAAATAAATAACGAATATTTATTGCAAAGCAGACGATACAGCATGGATTAGCAACCAACAAAAAGGGTTCTTGTTTTCAGATTTTTAATGAATATGTAAATAATGTATGAAAGTAATTTAAATTTTCCATACAGAGAAATTTAAATTTATGAATACTTGTAGTCATATTCGCGGAAAAAATAGCTAGAGCGGTTGAGATAAAAATTTTTGAAATCAAAAATACAAATCACCGCAAGAAAACTTTACTTGAATGAGAAAATTTGAACGAAATGAAACATTTATTATTGCTATGAGATTTCGCTGTGTTTCATTTTTAGCAACGTTGGAATTTTGTGTCTGTGTCATATGGCAGGATAACAATTTAAATAAAAAGTAGCTAGAAAAGATCAGGATGAAAATTACATGCTAAGCCAGGAAACGAAAGAGAACATCAATAAAAAGAAGAAAATATTTGGAGAGAGAAAATACACAGATTTTGGAAAGGTGGTTAAAGAGGACGTAGACGAAAACCAACAAGAAATCACAGAACTAACAGATGTTAACATCAGTGAAGCAGAGATGCACCTGACAATTAAGAAATTAAAAAACAGAAAATCACCTGGTACCGACCAAATTACGAATGAGATGCTAAAGTATGGAGGCCCCAGCCTTGTCACAGAGCTCACTATTCTATTTCAAAAAATACTCCGCACAACGTCAGTACCCAACGAATGGCTGAAAAGCATCACAATTCCGATCCACAAAAGAGGATCAAAGAAACAACCCGAAAACTACAGGGGAATCAGCCTACTGAATAGTTCAGCCAAATTGTTAACCAAAATACTGTCACAACGGATCGTAGACAAGTTAGGGGCGTGCGAAGAACAGCAGGGCTTCCGGAATAACCGCTCTACTATCGACGGTATATTTATTATCAGACAGCTGGTTGAAAAATCTATCGAATACGATAAACCGCTGTTCATTTGTTTTGTGGACTTTACACAAACGTTCGACGGAGTCAAAATGGAACACATAACAGAATTACTGCGAAGAAAACAAGTAGACGAAGCAATCATACGCACAATATAAGAACTGAATTCCAAAAACACCATGGTAATTAAAACAAATAACACTCTAACAGAGGAAATCCCTCTATCCATAGGAATAAGACAAGGTGATAGCCTAAGTCCAACACTTTTCAATGTAATCATGGACGAAATAATTGATGAGGTAAAAAGCACAAATATTGGGTACCAATTGGGACACAACACCGTTCAGATTATATGCTTTGCAGACGATGTTGCCTTGACAGCAGATAGCGAGGACAACTTACAAAGAATGCTTTTCCATCTGAATCGAACAGCCAAACAGTATAATATGAAGAAAACCAAAGCAATGGTAATAGCAAAAGAACCGGTAAGATGCAAACTAATGGTTGATGACAAACATATCGAACAGGTTGGGAAGTTTAAATACCTGGGAGCACATATAACAAGTAACAGGGCAGTAACGGAAGAAGTACGCACACAAGCCAACAAAGCGGCCATGATATCAGGCCAACTAAGAGACATAATCTGGAACAATAAACATACGACGATTGAGAGCAAAGCAACAATTTACAAGGTCTGTGTAAGGCCGATACTGATCTACGGCGCAGAAACAAGAAATGAAACCACAAAGACAAAACAAATTATGAAAACCACAGAAATGAAAACGCTGAGAATGATCACGGGAACAAGTTTAAGAGATAGAATAAGAAACGCAAAAATACGCGAGGACAGCGGAGTGGGGGATGTTGTGAAGTGGGTTAGAAACCGTCGTAGGCAGTGGAGAGATCACGTGGAACGAATGAACGATGACAGACTAACAAGAACCGTGATGAGAGAGAAACCAAACACCAAACGGCCGCCTGGACGGCCCCCCAAAAGATGGAGAGACAGCTGGATTTCGACTTCAAACGAGGATCGATGAGGCATTGTATAGATAACAGAACTTGGTTCTACCTAGAAGAAGAAGAAGAAGAAGAAGAAGAAGGTTAAAGAGGAGAAATCATTGATAAGAAGAGATAAAAAGTACACGATGAGGCTCAGTTTGAAAAATTAATCCAAATGAATGAAGGAATAAAAGCTTAATGATAACAGAAGTCAAGTTTTTGTACTAAAAGATAAAAATGGAAACCAAACCCGAGACAGAAAGAAAATCGTTACGATGTCTGAACAGTTCTATGTAGACTTCTATGACACCAAGATAGAAAACACTGAACGCACACCAGAAAAACACGCAAAGAATATAACTATAGGGTCCGAAAAATTACCCGATGCCACAAGGAAAGAACTAGGACACGCACTCAAACAGATGTAACATAACCAACCTGCGGGGGAGGACTTGATAGTAATAGAAATGATTAAATCCGCGGAAGGAAGAATACTCAAAAGAATTTGTGAAATGTTTACCAAATGTCTTCTAGAAGGAAAAATACCACATAAATGGGAAAATTATATAATTGTGCTATTACATAAAAAATAAGACAAAACCAACTTGAACAACTGTAAGTCTATTGGCATATGTCACATTATTAATAGACAATCAGAGCACCGAAATATATCGAAGAAGACTTGCTTGGACAGCGTTTGGTAAATTGACCCTGACACAAAAGCAAATCTATTCCAATATATCTTCAAGCTAGAGTGTTTCACCAATGTATCCTACCGGTGCTGACATATCGACCATGACAAAACAATTTATAAATAAACTTAGAATAATTCATGTCGCAAAACATGGCAAAGAAAGATGACTAAATGCAATTCTCAATATGTCCCCAAAAGACTGTCCTAATCCCCTTCACAAAACGGAGAAGGATAGAGAATCTCGGTCTCATCATCCTCCAAGGAAACACAATACCACTTTCCAGAGAAGTAAAATATCTGGTGATTTTAGACTCCAGGCTGACCTGGAACAAGCAAGTGGAAAACATAACCAGAAAATCGGTAACAACTCTTATGACTGTTAGAAGATTATGTGGGAAAACATGGGGTCTCTCACCGAAAATGGTACATTGGTTATACACCAGTGTTGTGAGACCAGCCATCACTTACGCAGCCTTGGTCTGGTGGCCCAAGGTAATGCAGAGAACAACCATGACAAAGCTGAGTGGAATACAAAGGGTCGCTTGTTTGTGTATTATTGGGGCCATGAAATCAACTCACTTCGGCAATGGAGTGCATTCTGGATCTGCCTCCACTACACATAGTGATTCAGGCAGAGGCAAGAATGAGACTCTACCGACTAAATCACTCAACAGTAAAACCGCAAAGGACGTTGTCAGGACACAAAAACATATGTAAAAAACTCAGGAGCCCTGAGTAGAAAATGGACACAGACCATATGAACTCGAGCTACCGTTATAATATACCGTTTGAAGTCACAATAGAGGATCGAATGGCAAGTAAAAGAGAAAAACCGGAAACATTCTCGGGTGCAAGTATCTGGTACACTGACGGTTCAAAAACTAGTGAGGGTACTGGAGCTGGGATATATGGGCTACAACCGAGGAAGGAATTAACCCTTCCCTTTGGGAAATACCCAACAGTATTCCAGGCAGAAATATACACAATCTTACGGTGCGCAGACGAGATAAACAGGAGACCTTACAAAGGGAAGCAAATCCTCATTTACTCTGACAGCCAGGCAGCCCTAAAAGCCCTAAAGGGTTTGGGAATGTCAGAGTGAGCTGGAAATTCTGGCAAAAGACAAAAGAGTTATGTTAAAGTGGGTACCAGGACACGAAGGCATACATGGAAATGAAAAAGCTGACGAGCTGGCTAGAGCAGGGTCAGCATCTCAATACATAGGTCTAGAACCGGCCTTTGGGGTGCCGCGGTGCGCGGCCCGGGAAGCAGTCAAAAAATGGATCAAAAGAGAACATAAAAACCACTGGATGACCAGACAGGGTTTAAACCACAGCAAGCTATTTATTGCGAATCCTGACCCGAAACTGGCAAGGAAATTACTCCAAATGAGTAGGAACCAATTAAGGACTATTACGGGTATAATGACGGGACACATGGTCGTCAAAGTATATCTAAATAGAATGAATCTATATAACGGAAACCTCGGCTGTAGACTATGTGGACAAGTCGAGGAAACGATGAAGCATATCATATGTGACTGTGAGTCACTGGTGAGATTTAGCCAACAAACATTCGGGTCAGTAAGTCTGGAACCGGGAGAAATACTCACTCACTCCTTAGCAGGACTGTACAGATTGAGCCAGGGGGCTAGGTTGACAGAGTGGCTGTAATGTCTAGGGTGAGCACAATAGGCCTACTCTGGCCGCAGTGCATCCGGCTTTAGGACGGACCCGGGAATACAATGAAAAAAAAAATGCAATTCTTTAATGGAGACCATTATGACGCATTTTCCAGTCGTTCGTGTTAATCTGGGGATCTGCGGATGCCTTTTGTTAACGACAGACAGTCATCGGCGCAGGGGTACCTTATTACGCACGGTGGTATCTACCTATAATCAGGATATCCCTACTCGCTGAACTGCTCAACGGTTTGACTGTCCGGTGGTCAAAACATCCACTCAGTGGTCTGTTCTCGGGCACCACCCTAGGGATTAATGTGGTCGAGGGTCCATTTATGCACCAGGCAGCTTGTTACAGTGAGGAAACGGCAAGCCATGGATCAATTGCACGTATTATTGCTGACTGCCGGCTGCCTATTATTACCTGAAATGTTAAAAATGAGAACTAGGTAATGAACACTTCGACCTGAAAGGATACTGTCCTAGTAACAAGAAGACAAGTGATCCCTAAGACCAGAAAAGTCAACTGATTTAAAGTCATTGTAAAACTCATTGGCCTGTTTACTGACATCAAATAGCTCTCTAGATGTTGTAACATCAAAACATAAAGGCAGATGGTGATCATCCTTACGCACTAACGGATCTTGAACATACCTCTTACTAATCATTTTTCGATACATTTTAAAACAAAATCTACATTAATATTACAATATACGCGAAACCTTGTACTTTCAAAAACACAACAAATTTTAAAGTATATGTACATATTATGTAATTTTCAGATCATAAATTATTATTCTGTAATGTATAAAACCTGGCAATTTGCGCTCGAGTTAGTCATTTATCAATTTAAAGCACATTAATAAAAAGTAAGTATAGTGTAAAAAATTCACGTCGGCAGGTAATAAATAACCTCAGGAAAAGCGATTCGCGATTTGCCAATTTAAATTTACCAATCAGTTTGAATATTTTTGAATAAATCGATGATGAAAAACAGTGTCCCAGGAAAAGTATTTTGAATACCATTCTTGAAATTATTTTATTAAATTAGTGACAATTATTATACTAAATAGGCCTAAGTATTGTTTCGTAAATTGAAAATCCACCAAAAAAATCACTATACTGGGTAAATGTTCCGGAAAGTGACAGTGGATCCTGATTTTCTACAAGTTTTTAGTATTTCAAGTATATGTGATAATATATTCCATATATGAGTGATATCAACAACTGTCAAATGACTATGTTACTGTTTCGGAAATATTGACTACTAATGTATAAGAATATAAATTCTTTTAATAGAAAAATGATAAAAAAGACTATAATTTAAATTAAGAACTAATTACAGAATTGTTTACTGCAGCCCCTTTACTGTGTCCAGACCAGGCACGGATCCAAGGGGGGGGGGCGGTGGGGGCGATCGCCCCTCCCCCCCCCACCAAGAGTTTTGAGTTTAGGAAAATGGACCCGATTTTTCCTCTTATACTATAGTTTATTCAAGAACTAGAGAGAGTAATAAATCATTTTTTACCCTTTTTCTCTTCGCAAACTACCTGTGTTCTTTAGTCCGGTGTTTTTAGCGAAATTTGTCAGGTACATATATTTTTCATAGGAATGGCTTAGAAATTTTATAATCAAAAATACCGGTCAATAATAATAGACTAAAACGTAGGATTATTCTCTCAAAAAATTCTAAGTTATAATTTAATACTACTACAAAATATCCATTGTCAAAAATACAAAAAGTTAAACATATATAAAAAAATAAATTCGTCCATATAATAATAAAATATTTTTGGGGCTATCGGTCATTTTCTTATTAATTAAAAATATTTTTAGAACATTTGACGTTTCAGTTTATTTATTTCTTAAACCATCTGCAGAATTACAATTAAACACTAAAAAGGGATTCAAATGTGATTATTTTTTTTTATGTTTTAATTAAAATTAGACCTACTTATTTTTATTTCTATTGTACTGATATCTTACTTTAATTTACTTTTATATATGGAAATACGATAGCCCAAAAAAAATAAGATAAACATGTTAATTCTAAACGCTTAAGAAAAAGACAAACACAATAATAAAATAATAAAAAACTTACGGCTAATTAGAATTAAATATATATAAAATTAAAGAGTGGGACACACTAAAATAAAAATATATAAAAAAATAAAAAAACATATAAACAACATTAAACAATAAAATACAACAAAAACAAAAATTTAAATAATAAATTGTGTTTACACTAGTAATCATTACGTATCTAATTCCTAATCAAAGTCAGTGAAACTATCTTCGCTAAAATTAATTATAATTGGTTCCTCTATCTCACCGATTATGAGATCGAGTTCTCACATTCTGTTTTATTCTTTTATTATATGGATTTTTCCCAATTTTCCGCAGTAGCTTTATTCAAAAAAATCTTTTAAAAGTTTAGTTAAATTACTAATTTTATTAATTGTGTTATTTCTAGCAACTCTACCTTTTACTTGAGAGAGATCTTTACGTCTCCAACGGACAGTTTCCGGACGATTTATAAGAACAAATTTTCTATCTGGTTTTTCCCAGCAAAAATTAGGTTCTCTGAGCAATTTCCAGAGATCAGTTCTTTTAATTTCAGGTAAATCGCGATCTTCAATGATTTTAGATTTTGTAGATGGTTGGGATCTGCTTCTCATAATAAAATGTATAAACAACCCCCTTTAATTGCAGTTTTCATCTCTTCTTCCAACGAGGTTTTTCGTTTACCTGTGATCGAATGTGGCTTGGGAGTACTAACAAATCCAGTCGTTTTTTCTCCTTCAGTATTCGGTACATAGTAGATTTTCCAACTCCTGTCATGTTGGAACATATTTCAACAGAGCTTTTAACATTATTATCTAGATATTGATATCTTAAGGCATCATAAACATTCATCGTAATAAGTTTTTCGTTGAGGAAAAAATGCCCTGGTTTAACGATTTGTGAATAAATATAGAGGTGAAAGCCATATCTTTTGAGTATCTCACTAATCTCAAATAATATATAAAAACAAGCGCAAACAAGATAAATCACTAAGAAAAAACTGCAAGTTGTACTTTGCTCACTGACAGACATTAAATTAAACTATCAGAAATTCTATATTTCATTAAATTTATAAAATATATTTAAATATAATGAAATATAATTAGATTTACGGCAGTTCTCAGTTAGAGGTTTCGGTAACAGTTTTATTACTCTCTCTAGTTCTTGAATAGAGTATAGGAGTCTGTATGCTTGCGATCGCCCCGCCCTCCCCTTCCAAAAGCTTTGAGTTCAGAAAAATAGAATTCATTCTGCCTTTTATATTAGGAATGAGTATGCTGCTTGCTGAAAACTAGTTAAGTTCGTTCCGCAGATATTGATGAGGGATATAACGTACTGTATTTGAAGTTGTGCTTTCAAGATTCTCCAAAGACTTCCGCTGTGTATTATAGACTACAGTCTTTAAATGACTTTATAAAAATAAATCTAAAGGGGTTAAATCTGGTGATCTAGGAGGCCATTCAATTGGCCCGCATTAACCTATTCATCTCCTAGGAAGCGTTTCATCTAGACACGTGTTTACAAAGTACGCTGGCGCTTCATCTTGTTGAAACCAAATGTCGCTTCGTAATATCAGGTCTATATGTTGATCATGAAATAAATTAATTAAATCAGGTATAATTCTACTTCATAACAAATTCAAGTAGAAATAAGCTGTAAAAATTTTTGTGAAAAAGGAATGGTCCTATAATGTCTCCCGTGATGCCTGCCCAAACATTTAATTTTTGAGAATATTGCATAAGATGTTACTGATGATGAGAACTATGGTTAGACCAATATCAGCATTTGTGTCTATTGAGAAAGAATGTGGCCTCATTAAAGAAGAAGATGTGGTTTACAAAACCAGGTTGAAAGTCTATAATGTTCATTATTTTTTGATAAAATTGCATACTGTCAGAATCATCTTGTGCTGGGTTTGAAGCAATATTACTTTACAAAGATGCAATTTACTTTCTTTAAGTACTCTTCTAATAGGTGTTTCTTTATTATCGTATACACTGGCAAGTTTTAGATGGAATAAGTATAATATCCAAAGATTCCGCGATTGAACCATATGGACTCCAACCAGTTCTACCTGTCCCAAATTTATTGAATTGCGGGTAGAAGCTCCCGAACTGAGATGTGCCAAAAAATGTATAAATGGACTTAGGGCACAGCTTACTACGGAGTTTCTCTTGGAAGGGCCTAACGAGATCTAGACATCGACGATCCAATATCATCATCCTTTGTTTTTTCATTCATTCACATCCAAGGATTTAGGTATTGGTAGTTGCTTTTGGTAGGTTTTTTTACATTACTCATATGTTCAGAATTACGGAATATTCTATTGGCAGTTGATTTGGAAATCAACTTCCTTTCAGGAAAGGTTTGATTGAAAATGTCCGTTGTTTGTTGGAAGGATCTGCGTCTAGCCTTGTACTCTAAGATGATCAGAAACTAATATCAGGAAAAAGTCAGAGGAACTAATAAAACTTATTTAGGTAAATACTTACTAACCACTGCAATGTAAATTTTTTAATTAGGAAGGATGATAAAAGGACCTTACCCTTCCCTAAAATATACCATGAGAATTATTAAATTAAATTGTCAATATTTCCAAAAGAGTTCAATTTACCCATAGAATATGCCACACAAAAAATATTCTAAATTTGTTAGAGATTTAAAATAACTGATAACGAATAGAATATTCCATTGAAAAAATTTATGTGTCATAGTTATTTGATAGCTGACGTTACTGGCATATGAAATGCACAATCAAATAGAAAAATTGTACCTCTGAAGGTTGAACAAAATCCAGATCCGCTACGCTTTCCTTTCGCCTTTAATAAAGCCGTTCCTGGACATTTGCAGAACTCTGTATGGTATAAAATAGAATTTCCGGCTACATCTGTCGGTGTGAGGACTAAAACTATGAGATGGAATAAATCTTGATCTAGTTTCCATTTTGGGTTAGGCCCTATCATGAATAAGGTTTTGCTATATGTATAATATATCCATATATAATGTAAAGTATTCGAACAATGATAATGGTCTGAATTTAAGTCGGAGACAAAACAGAGGTCCGGGCTTATGCTGATTAAACCGTTTGATGTACATCGAAATAATTTTAGATTTTAAACAGTTTTACAGATGGATCCGCTATATATATATATATATATATATATATATATATATATATATATATATATATATATATATATATAGGACATAAATAATTAATTAATGCATTTATGTGGTAAGTGTAGATGATAGAATAGATATTAGTTAATAGTATGTGTGAATTAATATTTTAATCATAAACATGATAAAATGTATAAAAATTAGTGTGAAAGGTTGGACATTAGTACATATAAAGTATGAATAATAAACATATTTCACTCTGAAACACACGAATCTTATAAACTAATAAATAAGTGATATTTTTAATAATGTGTGAAGTGTTATTGACCAGAGATAGTGACTAAAAAAGGAATTTTAAAACAATATAGTGAAATCCACAAAGATGAGAATCTTAATCACACATTTTATAAATAGTGCGGGTAAAGATAATATTAGTGAGGTTAAGCGTCAAATAATAACCATTTAGTAAAATATAGACACTATTTATCGATAGTTATTTATAATATATTAGTGTCTACTATTATAACAACAGTATTAATAATTAAAAGTAAAGTATAGATATATCAAAATGTCAGGAAAAATTCAAACTTTACATATATGATAATTTATTTTCATCAACTAGACTATTTAGTTCATAATATCAATAAAATATCAAAATTTTATCATAAATTGACAATTAAGAATCCATTTTAGTTTTGTGTTTCAAAAGCTTAAAATTCCATCTAGTAACCAGTTCAAGTCAGATGGCCGACCAATTAGAAAAAAATTAAAACAATAATTTATACTGCATCACCACTTACTATAAAAGCTAAAATTCAGTACAGGTCCATCAGTTGTATAGAAAACATCGTTAGTCTGGTTCATAAAAAGTAACATAACCTCAAAATTTTCAGTTGTTATTTTGAAAAGTAAAAGAAGGAGTGAATATTAATCAGTCGTAGTGTAAAAATCGCTAGTCTTTTTTATTAACAGGACCATAACCTCAAATTTTTTCATTTATTATTTTATAAAAAAAAATAAAAGAAGACAGTGCAGATTAATCTGTGGCAGAGTTAACATTGCTGATCTCATTCATGAAAATTTTTAAAATGGGAAGAAACATAAAGCTTTTATATAAAAATATCTGGAGATTGAACGTCAATTTTAAAGGAAGGAAAAGAAGTTTAATAAGTTAGTAAATAAGTTATATCAATAAGCAAGCAGCTGTGAAAAATATCTAAAAGTTACAATAGTTGGCAAAGGAGAAAGGATTTTTAAGTTTTTCTTTATTAAAAAAAAGGAAGGAATAAATCTAAAACGTGGCTATAACAAATTTTTGGAGATTAAAAGGTATTTATTTAATGTGTAAGATATAGAAATTTTTGACTTGCCTGAAAATAGTTTGATAAAATAGATATACACTAACCTTATTATGAATAGTTATAGTTAGTAATGAAATAAATTGTTTAATTTGCACTGTAACAAGATCACTTTCAAGAATAACGGCACACACTAAATTATTTTTAGATTGTTTAAAATAAAATCACATATATTAAGACACTAGTCATTTTTATCCGTTCAGATATTTATACAATATTGCCAGATTTAATAATTCTAAATCCCATAAAAGAATATAGTGCATATTGAATAATATTCATAATTTAATGAGGTATAGATAAGGTGATTTATTACGGGTACGTTACGCAGTCGTGAACAAAAATGACAGAATCATCGCAATATATATATATATATATATATATATATATATATATATATATATAGATATAGATATATATATATATATATATATATATATATATATATATATATATATATATATATATATGTTTTAAGAACAGCTCACAATAAAACTTACTAAAAAACCATAGTTAAACTTTTAGACAGTTATTTTACATACTCGTACTTCCATATCACATCATGTTTTCAAGCGTATTAAAATATTGTATTATTAATACTTAGGTCTCATTTAAGATTCTAACAGTAACTATAGGAAGTTGAGAAGGGTTAGCAATACAATAATTTATGACGTGTCAACACCGTGTTTGGGAAGTAACCAAGGTACCAAATACTAGTGCTCATTTATTAACGAAAATACATTCTCATACAGCATACTAAGAAGCAAGTGAGATAAATAACTAAAAATAGTACAATTGTACATAAAAGAGTGTTCTTTATACAGGCAGGTAAATAAAGACTTACAACACTGTATGTAAATAATGCCAAGCCACCTAAATAATTAGCGATAAAAATTTAGCACTTACAAAAATCTATAACTTGTTAGTTTGTGAGTTATTTTCTATACACAGAGTTATTCAAAAAGTAGTAGTGCAGTAGTGTTATATTTTTGCAAATTATATGCTTGAAATTTTAATTTTATATACAAATTTTAGATCAAGATTGGTAACACATTCTATACCAGAACCTGATAGTTCCAAAAATATTTGGATGTTTTTCTAACCATTAAACGTAATAAGTTTACAGTCCACAGTATTCTTACTCTCAGTACATTTAGGTCTGCAGGTTTCAGTACGTATACTTTATTTTTAAATGAACTCATGGGAAATAATCCAGTGATGTCAAGTTTGGAGACCGAACTGGCCATCCTGTGGTACTTCTTTCGATCCATGGATCGGGGAAAGTATCATTAATATATGTCCTTACTGCTAAACCAATTTGTTGAAACCAAATATTTGGAAAACTTTGCCCCATTACATTTTCAATTACTGATATCATTTGATTTTTCAACAGGTTAATATACAAGTCGCAACGCTCAGTGATAAATAGCTCTGCTAAACCAGTACCAACAATTCCAGCTACACACTGATTTTTTGTGGATATTGCTTATATCAGTTTATGGCATTGAATATGGGTTCTGGATAATTATGCCTATTAACTGCCCCATTAGGCACAAAAGAAGTCTTATTAGAAAAACAAGTAAATTTAAAAAATATTATTTTCTTGCCATTGTGTCACCATAGTTTCGCAAAATACCATTCGGTGATGATAATCATCTTCCGACAATGCTTTATAAGAATGAAAGTGAGAATTTTTTAGAATAAATTTAACGGACTTGAAAGAAATATACACTTGTTTGGCAGCTCTTTTTAGGGACAAATTTAGACTTTCAACAAAATTTTGTTATATCTCTAAAGTTTGCTCCTCACTAGTGGCCATTTTTAGTTTTCCTCTTCTACCTCCTATTTCTGCATTTTCCGATGTCGTCAGATCTTTGAATTGTTACTGTAAAATTGGAAATCGCTTGACAGTCTGGAATAACTATTACGAATAGAAAGCATTACACAAACTTAAAGCAATAAATGGAATATTCATATTGAAAAAGTATAACATTGAGATATTACTTCTTGAAGAACCTTGTATAAATAAACTAACTTCCAAATTACAGGTTTTTGTAAGTGCTGAAACTTTTAACTAAAACATTTACCACTAGTTTTTGAAATATTGAGGAAGTCAAGAACTTTTATATATAGTGTATATAAAGGATGTTTTTTATAGAGGTATAGAACTTTAAGTTGGCAACACTTTTTTAACTGGCGGCCATTTTGTCAGCTGTCAAGTGATTTATGTTTAGTTTGGTTTGGCATTTCAACATGAATAGACTGACGCCTGAACAACGTTTCCAAATTGTGCAAATTTATTTTGAAAATCATGGTTCTATTTGAAATACGTATCGCGCACTACGTCCATTTTACGGTCAACATAATCGTCCATCAGAGCAATTAATTCGATTAACTATGGAACGTTTTCGCACCACGTTTACCCTAAATGATAATACGCATCCACAGAGACGTCGTACAGTGCGTACAGAAGAAATCATTGCTGCTGTAGAGCGTAGCGTAGAAGAAGACCCAAATCAGTCTATCCGCCATCGTGCACAGGAATTGGATATGTGTCCGTTCACTTTATGGAAGATTTTGCGGAAAGATCTTAGTTTGCGTGCTTACAAAATCCAACTCGTGCAAGAATTGAAACCACACGATCACCTAGCAAGGCGTAGATTCGGTGAATGGGCCCAAAACGAGATTGCCGTTGATCCCGATTTTCATAACCGATTTTTGCTTTGCGATGAAGCTCACTTTTGTTTGAATGGATACGGCAATAAACAAAACTGCCGTGTTTGGAGTGATGATAATCCTCAAGTGTATGTTGAGACACCGTTACATCCAGAACGACTGACTGTTTGGTGTGCTTTATGGGCTGGTGGAATCATTGGTCCGTACTTCTTTAAAAACGATGCTGGTCAGAACGTTACAGTCAATGGTGACCACTATAGAGCCATGATTACTGACTTTTTCGTTCATCAGTTGAACAACCATGATGTGCAGGAGCTGTGATTTCAACAAGACGGCGCAACATGTCACACAGCTCGTGCCACAATTGATTTATTGAAGGAAACATTTGGTAGCCGCATAGTTTCACGTTTCGGACCCGTGAATTGGCCTCCAAGACCGTGCGACTTAACGCCGCTAGACTATTTTCTGTGGGGATATGTGAAGTCGCTAGTCTACGCCGGTAAGCCCGAAACGATTGATCACTTGGAGGACAACATCCGCCGCGTTATTGCCGATATACGGCCACAAATGTTGGAAAAAGTCATCGATAATTGGACCTCCAGATTAGACTACGTCCGAGCCAGCCGTGGCGGTCATATGCAAGAAGTCATATTTAAATTATAATGCCAGAAGGTTATCTTTCGAATAAAGTAAATTTCATGTCAATTTAAAAAATTCATCTTTGTTTTATTCCATTTAAAAGTTTTATACCTCTATAAAAAAACACCCTTTATTTTAAATTCTTACACTTTTTTATTGGCTACCTCTCATAATGTAAAACAGTTCGATTCTGCGCAGCTTGTATAAATGCTAAAAATAGGTACGTTCTATTGTTATCTGAATACTGTGGATAAAATTCTCTTCTATTTAATAACAAAAGTACTTAAATATATTGAAATATCAAACATGCTAAAAATTAAAATTATAAATCAAAATGTAACCAATTTCAAGCATCAAAAATTTTTGAACTTGATCAGTCAACATCATCATCAAATATTAGAAGGCATCATGCATGATATGTATAATTACAGATCACTTTTTATTTGGCAAACCAAAATATATGTGTACTATTTTAACCAACGACTATTTTAAAACGATACTAAATTTTATTAACGATATTCTTGACTACGACACTGTCGAAATAGCAGTTGAGCCCAACGAATGACGTCCAAGGAAACTTGCAAAACAGTGTTATAGACTTTGAAAATGGCCTCAGGGGCTGCTTTCCCTTCATTTTAAAAGAGAAACACTAGCAGAGAAACTTCTAGGTTTTCCATATTTACAACGTTACATTTCGCAGCTTTTCTTTGCCCTATTCGTATACATTAAGAGAAATATAGAAAGCGGAATTAAATAAAATTTATATAAACATAGCTAGAAAGATTAACTCTTCTCTATATTGTTTTTAAAAGTTATGCTGGTGACTTCGCTTGAGTAAATTTTTGTTTTACGCCATAACAAAGTGTTAATATAAGAAATGGTGAACGATATAGAAACTCTTATAATTGCATCATGTCTATCCGTTCGTCTGTATGTTTAAATTGTTTCCAAATTGTTCTGGCATACGTTTCTAACATCAACTTGATGATTTAAAATTAAGATTTTAGTAAGAAATAAATAAATCTATTTCTACCGTATTAAACAGTTGCCTATATGTATTCTCCTTCCAAGCAAAAAAAAAAGGAAAAAATATATACATTATTATTTCTTGCAAATATAACTCTGGTTCCCTGTCTATACGCGTTTCGACCATCCTTTGATCTTGTCAGTAGAGCTGTATCAAATCCAGAGCAACATTCATAGGAAACAATTCCCTATATAAAATATAAATTCCGAGATATATCAGCAGGATATTAAATCTGCTGACTTTTCGATGGCAGACTGAAAAATATCGCCACTCGAACGCCATCTATACATTCACCGAAGTAGTGCGAAATTTTAAAATTAAGATTTCAGTAAGAGAAGATTAAATCTATGACGTATTTAAATAGTAGCCTATTTGTGTTCTTCTCTCAAGCAGAAAAAAGGAACCAATATATAAAACAGCAAGGATAATACTCATCCGCAAAAGGATATTTATTTATATCTTAGTAAAATGTAAATTTTAAGTTTCGCGCTACTCCGGTGAATGTATAGATGTCGTTCAACTGACGATATTTTTTAATCTGAAGTTGAAAAGTAGGCAGGTTTTAATATCTTACCGATATGTCTCGAAATTTATAGTTTATATAGACATATATATATATATATATATATATATATATATATATATATATATTGCATCTCACACGGGGGAATCCGTGAAAGTCGCATAAACATTTATATATATATATATATATATATATATATATATATATATATATATATATATATATATATATATATATATATATATATATAAATGTTTATGCGACTTTCACGGATTCCCCCGTGTGAGATGCAATAGTAGTGGCTATATGCACATTATGCTGTTGTAGTGCTGAAATCACGCTCAGCCGATGTACAACTATATGCAACTCGGTATGTAAGTGAAGTAAAATGCGAAACAGTAAATGCAAACTTCGCTCCATCATATCCTTCCCGTGTTAGAGGTTACACAGTTTGAATAAATTGCGATAAAACACAATTCATCTCATTCCAGCACCATCGAGACGATGGCCTACCTGTACCACCATATCGAGAAGAAAGTCAAAACTTACCCTCCCCGTACAGTGATCAGCGACTCTTATTAGACTCATCAGGGTACCGACATGCACCTGTTTGTGCCCAGAACAGATCGGAAGGAAGTATGCAACACATTGGCTGAATGTGATTTCAGCACTACAACAGCATAATGTGGACATAGCCACTGATATTGCATCTCACACGGAGAAAGCCGTGAAAGCCGCGTTAGTTGTTGCATCCTTTCTTCCGATCTGTTTTGTGCACAAACAGGTGCATGTGGATACCCCGATGAGTCTAGTAAGAGACGAAACATATACTTCTGCCGATCACTGTACGGAGAGGGTAAGTTTTGACTTTCTTCTTGCTATGGTGGTACATGTAGGCCATCGTCTCGATGGTGGTAGAATGGGATGAATTGTGTTTTATCACAATTTATTCAAACTATGCAACCTCTAACAAGGGAAGGATATGATGGAGTGAAGTTTGCATTTACTGTCTCGCATTTTACTTCATATATATATATATATATATATATATATATATATATATATATATATATATCCCTTTTTCCTGCTTGAAAGGAAGAATACAAACAGGCATCAACTCACTGCAATATGTTAAATATAAGAAAAAAACTGAATTTTGACAGCCTGTAACTTGAGATGTATTGAGTTTCCTACTTTTCGTTGATTAAGAGTATAGTGTGCAAAAATGGTTATTTCCGTTAATCCTAAATCATTGCGAATTGAATTAACCGATTTGGGAAAGGCCATTCCGGAATGACAAGTAGGGATAGGCCAATAGTTTGAACGAAATCCAATATTGAATTGGTATTCGAGTGACGAAGTAACTTAGTGTTATAGAATATTAAACACTTACATGATATAAACCACTCAGTTGTTTAAAATAGCTAACCATGTTCTCAAAAAATTACTTTCAGTGTGCATACCGTAATATGCTGTTCTTGTCCAGACAATTTTTTGTGGAAAAGAAGGTTATATTGTTATCTTAAAATTTGTCAGTTTTTTAATAGGTAGTCATCTCTTCTCAGGTGTGTAAGGTTTTGATTATGAAAATGTCAAACAAAAGAGGAAATAAATAATTAACTAATGCATTTATGTGATAAGTGCAGAGGTAGATAGATATTAGTTAATAGTATGTAAGAATTTTTGTTTGAATCATGTTTTTAAAGGACATAAAATGCCAATAATTGTGTAATAACATGATAAAATGTATAAAAATTAGTGTGAAAGGTTGGACACTAGTGAATATAAATAGTGCGGGATATTTATTTCATAATATCAATAAAATATCAAATTTTTATCATAAATTGACAATTAGGAATCCATTTTGATTTTATGTTTCAAAGCTTAAAATTCCATCTAGGTGCCAGTTGACGTCAGATGGCCGACCAATGAGCAAAAAATTAAAACAAAAATTTATACTGCGTCACTACTTACTATAAAAGCCAAAATTCATTTTTTTAAGGGAGAACAGGTTTATCAGTTGTACAGTAAACATCGTTAGTCTGGTTCGTAAAAAAGTAACATAACCTCAAAATTGTCAGTTGTTATTTTGAAAAGTAAAAGAAGGAGTGGATATTAATTGGTTATAGTGTAAAAATCGCTAGCTTTTTTTATTAACGGGACCATAACCTCAAATTTTTTATTTGTTATTTTATAAAAAAAAATTAAAGGAAAACAATGTAGATTAATCTGTGATAGAAATAACATTGCTAGTCTCATTCATTAAAAATTAAAAAAAAAAAGAAGAAACATAGAGCTTGGATATAAAAAATATCTGGAGATTGAAACTCAATTTTAAAGGAAGGAAAAAAAGTTTAATAAATTAGTAAATAAGTTATATCAATAAGCAAGCAGCTGGGAAAAATATTTAAATGTTAAGGTAGTTGGCAAAATAGAAAGGATTTTTAAGTTTTTCTTTATATAAAAAAAAGAAAGGAAGGAATCTAAAACGTGGATATAAAATATTTCTAGAGAAATATTTTATATCCAATAGAAATTTTTGACTTGCCTGAAAATAATTTGATAAAATAGATATATACTAATCTTATTATGAATAGTTATAGTTAATAATAAAATAAATTGTTTAATTTGCACTGTAACAAGATCACTTTTAATAATAACGGCACACAATAAATTATTTTTAGATTGTCTAAAATAAAATCACATATATTAAGACACTAGTCATTTTTAACCGTTCAGACATTCATACAATATTGCCACATTTAATAATCCTAAATCCCATAGAAGAATAGAATGCATATTGAATAATATTGATAATTTAATTAGGTATAGATAAGGTGACTTATAAATTTTACATGAAAACTGCACCCACTGACATGATTGTATTATTTTAAATAAAGTTTGTATTTGTGTTTTTGAATCATTGCTTTGACTTTTTATAATAATAATTATATTTTCATCTGAACTCACCTGAGAAAGAGAAAATTGATATCAATGTTTTAAATTCCAAATCACTAAAAACGGGGTACATTCGGCAATACAGCACATATGTAATTGAGTAATTTTTATTGAAAATAAAAAATTTTAAGATAACGATATATATGTACTGCTAATAATAATTTTTATTCCTATAATAAACATAAAAAACAAACAATTTAATTAATTTTTTTACGGGCACGTTGCGCAGGCGTGAATAAAAAATATAAACGACTAAGAAACCGTCGCAATATATATATATATATATATATATATATATATATATATATATATATATATATATATATATATATATCCATTATTTTCATCATATTCCAAATATTTATAATAAACTTTAGGCCCTAAGCTATAAACACACAAAATTGTTATTTTTCATCTGCAATAAAATCTAAAATATCCATTATGATTTGCAGTTGATTTGAAAATTATAAAAATTGTAGTCTGATATACATCTTTATTAAGTTTATAGAGGTTTTATTTATTTACATTTGAACTTTTCTTTATTCAATATGGATATCAGTCAAAAAAAATATCAGCAACCTATCCTAATATTATTTTATCATCAATCTTTAATCTGTCAAAATATATATTTAGTATAGTGAGAAGAAAACATATGAAGTCTATGTATTTATCTTGTCATCCTATTACAACTTGTTTAAATCTGCTACAAAATTTGTTCAAATAAAAACCGAATTCGACATCTTTCCGGCGGAAATAGGTTTTCCAACGTTAAAGTAAAATTTCCTTCTTGGTTTGGTAAAAATAAAAATATTACTAAATGGACGACCACGCGACTGTAAATAAAACACGAAAATCTGTTCTAAAATAACAAGATAGAACTAGGTCAGCTCCATAGGGTTGGTAGTGGTCAATAAAGATATACTGTGGTGTGTCGGTCAATAAAAAAATAGTAAAGTCGACGCTTTTATTTTCTTTTATGTTTTTTTACTTTATTTAAGTGCCAGAAACGAAGTTATAGGCCTTTTTTTAAGATTATACACATTTTGGATCGGTTCATATTAAGATTTGTATCTTCTGAACGGCAAAAAAGGTTGGTGATAAGAACAAAAATAACGATCTTAAAAATTTATTATCATATCCAAATAAATTGTGAGCTTATCATAAGTTGGGTGTTTCATTCTTTCTTAAATTGTGATAGTAAAAAATTTAACGAGTTGTTAGATATATTCGAGTTGCTTAAACATCCTGAAAATACCCATTTATTTGAAATTTTTATGTCAAACTGTCAAATAATTCACTCAAAACATACAAAACTGATAACATAACGTTTTAAAATGCTTCATTTTCAAGAAAAAACTTCCAACGACCGAATAAATTTGACAACATCTGTAGCAGAAAGCTGTTAGCTCAGCGTACTTTACTTTAAGATTTATTTATTAGTCCAGTCATTTGGTAGTTTTACCTGGAAAGTTTTCCGGTAGTTTTGAAAATTGGTAATTTTATAGATTTTGGTGTGCTCTTTTCGACTTTGCCACCTCGTATCTCCGCCGCTCGCGCCGCGATATTGGAAAAATGGCGCCTAATAACAGTGTTTTTACAATATCTCCTTTCCGACGCATTTTACGACAAAAAAAATTTATATACAAAATTAAACTAGAGAAAATTTCGTACAATTTATGTATTTACAATTTTTTTTTTTGTAAAATCAATAGTTTTTGGCGTACGAGCGCCGCAAAGTATATTTCAATATGCGTTTTGAAAAAAAACTCATTTCCACACCACCTTGAGGTAGAGTAAGCGGCGCGTTTTATAATCGTGGTATCCCCTGTAGGCCTAATCCACATATGATGCACACTTTCGAAATTTAGCGCAATCTCCATCGCTTTGCTGTTCCTGATGGACCAGGCGTTGCGATTTCGTCTTGGGCACCGATCGAGACGTCGCAGATCGAAATTTCATCCGTATCATCTGCGATGGATATAGCCACAATACATCTGAAACGTATGGCATAACTACCTCTGAAGCCTCACGAATGCTACCGAGGTTTTGAATTTTTATTGTTTTTAAGCCCGTATCGTTTTTTTTTTCACAAATGTTTTTAATGCAATGGTACCTAAACTACCAACAACTGTTGCAGACGGCATTTGCTTTAATCGTGGAATAATTTGATCAGGAGCGATAGCAGTTATAGGTGTTACACAATGGATACCGCCCATGGCATGGAAAGTGTTATTACCATCTAATGTCTGCGTATTGGAATCAGCGTTGTCAAAAACAAATTGAGAAAATGCGTTATCATCGATATTCAACGATGCGCGCATAATATCTGAAACTTCGAACAACATTGCTTCGGTGTATGAAGAGCGAAATCCAAGAGATGTTAATACATCTATTAATCGCCGAGATCCATACTTATGAAATAAAAATGCAGCTAGTCCGATATGTAATGATGATATAAAAGATTTCGGGCTTGCTGCTGAAATTATAGAATGGGCAAGAGCAATGCTTTTTTTCTTCCATTTTTCAAGAGACGCTCGTTTGTTTCTTAAAATCACTCCATCTAGGAAAACGCGTAAAGTTTCAGGTATATCTGACTCAGCGTCTTGAAAAAAATTATCTGATGGAGGATAATGTTTTGTCTCATAGACCGTAGAGCGAATATCCTCTATAACAATTTCTGCTGCTGTTGTTACAATACGCCGACGTTCTTCTACATTGTCATCACTTTTTTGACTGTACCAGGCTTCCGTTAATAGTTTAAACCCTGTATTTCGGAAACAAACCACCGGAGCCTTATTGGCAGTGACGGCAATTAAAATATCATTACCGTATTTTTTGAGAAGTTGTGCTTTCACTATTTTTATGTGCGGATGGTAATCACCTTCAATTTTGGCTATCAATTCAGAGAAAACTGACACTCATCGGAATCCTGCTCAAGAAAAAATAAATGAACTGCATCGCAGTATCGATCTTTTATATCTTCAGCTGGTGGTGCTTTATACAGTTTTTTCATGCAGGAATTGTGGTATTGTGAATCGGCTGCGATCAAATCATTCACATGCTCAAGAAGCTCAACAATTGCTCGACCCCAATCATCATTAGCTTTAGCAAGTTCTGAAATATTATTTTTCATTGATAATTTCAGCACACTATACACAACATTACTCTTGCACAACCGCGTTTGTTTTTGTTTTGCTATAAACTCTGCTGTTATCTCATCACGCGCATAAAAATAATGTTCTTTGAATGAGAATGTTGGGTGCGAGGATCGCAGTAGTGGTTGAGGTGTCGTGACATCGCTTCCTCTACGCAATGATGCAGCGATTAACTTTTCATTATTATATCGTTTTCGACATACATCATGAACCACTACCGATTTTAATCCCGCCAAAAGTTCAACTTTATTGTCTTTTCTTTTAACACTTGACTTACGAAAAGTCTTCAATCCTTTTTCCTTCACTTCAATTCCTTGACTTTCTAATAATTGATTATTACAAATAAAACAATTTACTTTATCAGAAGCCATGGCTCTATAAACACAAACAACACTGTAAGATGATAGACGTACACTGATGACTCAGACTAAACTAAATATTTCTCTTGAGTTCTACCGACAGATGTTTCGTTTAAGGTCGAGAGAGGGGCCCGACACAAAGGCGACGCATTACCCTTATACCTGTTTTTTTAATACCTGCGACAATAGTAAAATATTTTGGAGAAATATACGAAAAAAAAGTGGTGGTGTAGATGAATAATATTTTGCGGCGCTCGTACGCCAAAATTATTGATTTTACAAAAAAATTGTTGATACGTAAATTGTAGGAAATTTTCTCCAGTTTAATTTTGTATATAAATGTTTTTGTTGTAAAATGCGTCGGAAAGGAGATATTGTAAAAAAACTGTTATTAGGCGCCATTTTTCCAATATGGCGGAGCGAGCGGCGGAGATACGAGGTGGTAAAGTCGAAATTCGAAAAGAGCACATCAAAATCTATAAAATTACCAATTTTCAAAACTCCCGGAAAACTTTCCAGGTAACCCCCTTTTTTTGACCAAATGATTCGACTATATTCTGAATAGCGAATAGAGATTTATATTACATATTGGTCCCAAAATTTGAGTATTATAATACACCTTTAAACAATATATAACTTTCCAGTATACCGATTATTCGATCGCACATCTAAATAATAAACATTTTAAGAAATAAAGTCATAAAAAATGTTCGGTAGCGATATAAACTAAAATATTACTGGACCATGAACTTTTACTCCGACCTTCATGAGCATAAAACAAAAATTTAATTTCGAATATAAACATTAGTATACAGAGAAGCCGGCCTTTGGGGACCAACACGTGGATTTAGCAACACGAACACGGCACTTTTAATCAAATGCGTCCAGCTGGGTTGTATTTTTAGCTGAAGTCGTTCGTAAATAAATTTTGCTATTAACAGCTTTACTTTGTCTAGTAACATGGGAGGTACTAGGAAAAATATTTTACTATTATTAACAAGAATATACATATTTGTGAAATACTTTTCTGCCCTAGGTTTATTTGTATGTTTTTGATGTAAGTAAATAATGCTTTATATAAAGTCATGGACAAAAGTATGGAAATATTTTTATTTGCACATTTTTTCAGCACGCCTCGTATTGAACAATAATTTGTGCAATTAATTTTGTAAGTTTGTCAAGGTATTGAACATTATCACATGTTTGCATTTTGGGCTATACACATTCCTCTCTTATCTGCTTTTTTTGTTTGTCTTGGACATATGTATGGAAGCATTATTTTTTCTGTGCATTTTTAAAATTTAAAATCATTGGATTAGTATTGTTGTGCCACTGTTGTTACCAGCACCGTATTAAAAATAGGTAAAAATAAGCATTTGTCGAAAAAGTTGTGACAGAGTTGTTAAGTTAAAAAGACAAGGTGTAAAGGAATACGCGCTTTAACAAAAAATTTAGGTTTAAGTGAGGGTGTCGTTTGGAAAATTCTAAAGAAGTTTCGGTTACTGGGGAATGTTAATAACTTGTCAAAGTCAGGTCCAGACGCGGATCCAAGGGGGTAGGGGCGCTGGGGGCGATCGCCCCCCCCCCTTCAGGAGCTTTGAGTTCAGAAAAATAGACCAACCCGAAGAACTAGAGAGAGTAAAAAATCATCTTTTACCCTTGTTTTTCTTAGCATACTACCTGTGTTCTTTAGTTCGGTGTCTTTGGCAAAATCTGGTAGACACTTAGATTTTTCATAGGAATGGGTTAGAAATTTTATAATCAAAAATACCGGTCTATAATAATGGACTATTTGGGTTGTATAACATCAGATATTTGGATGTGTGAAGTGCAAAAAAGGATTTTAATCCTTGTCATAGGCATCGGAAGGAGGTTTATTATCACTAAGTATTTATGGCATAAAATATTATTTCGGTAATAAACATAAAATAAAAAGTTATTATAATATTATGTTATTTCA
This sequence comes from Diaprepes abbreviatus, assembly GCA_034092305.1. Classification (NCBI taxonomy): domain Eukaryota; kingdom Metazoa; phylum Arthropoda; class Insecta; order Coleoptera; family Curculionidae; genus Diaprepes; species Diaprepes abbreviatus. The sequence goes on from JASJET010000129.1 coordinate 12,173,004, forward strand.
TATGATTTCTTAAAAATTCACATATATTAGAAAATATAGATAATTTTGACATATTTAACACAAATCACAACTATATTTTTATTATTTTTAATTTAAAAACATTTTTAACATTTAACGTTTCAGTTTATTTATTTCTTAAAGCACCTGCAGAATTACAATTAAACAATAAAAAGGGATTCAAATGTAATTAATTTTTATATGTTACAGAAAATTTAAATAATAAATTGTGTTTACGCTGGTAAACATTACTTATCTAATTCGTAATCAAAGTCAGTGAAGCTATGTTCGCTCAAATTAATTATAATTGGTTCTTCTATCTCATCGATCATGAGATCGAGTTTCCACATTTTCTTTTATTCTTTTATTATATAGATATTTCCCAATTTTCTGCAATAATTTTATTCAAAAAAATCTTTCAAAAGTTCAGTTAAATTACTAATTTTGTAAGTTGTGTTATTTCTAGCAACTCTACCTTTTACATGAGAGAGATATTTCCTTCTCCAACGGACATTTTCTGGACGATCTACAAGAACAGATTTCCTATTTGGTTTTTTCCAGCAAAAATTAAGTTCTCTGAGTAATTTCCAGAGCTCAGTCCTTTTAATTTCAGGTAAATCCCGATCTTCATTGATTTTAGTTAGAATTTTGTCGACGGTTGGGATCTGCTTATCATAATAAAATGTATGTACAATTCCTTTTATTATAGTTTACATCTCTTCTTCCAACAAGGTTTTTCGTCTGCCTGTGATCGAATGTAGCTTGGGAGTACTAACAATTCCAGTCGTTTTTTTCTCCTTCAGTATTCGGTACATAATAGATTTTCCAACTCCTGTCATATTGGAATACATCTGAACAGAGCTGTTAACATCATTATCTAGATATTGATATCTTAAGGCATCATCAACATTCATTATAAGTTTTTCGTTGAGGAAAAAATAGCCTAGTTTAACGATTTTGGAATAAATATAGATGTGGAAGCCATATCTTTTGGGTATCTCACTAATCTCAAATAATATATAAAAACAAGCACAAACAAGATAAATCACTAAGAACACACTGTAAGGTGTTCACTAAATTTATAAAAGCTTATAATATTTAAATATAATTTGATTTACGGCAGTCCTCAGTTACGTGCGGCACTGGAGCAAGTACGTTGGAGGTTTCGGTAACAATTTTATTACTCTCTCTAGTTCTTGAATAGAGTATAGGAATGTGTATGGATGCGATCGCCCTTCCCCTTCCCAAAAGCTTTGAATTCAGGAAAATAGAATCAATTCTGCTTTTTATATTAATGTGTATGCTGCTGGCACTCCCCTCCGTTGACAATTTATTTTTCTTGCGATAGCCCCCCCCCTCACAAGAACTTTGAGTTCAGGAAAATAGACTGGATTCTGCCTCTTATACTAGGAATGTGTTGGCTGCTTGCTTCCTCCCTCCCTATCGGCAATTTGTTTTATCTTGTGATCGCCCCCCACCTCTCCAAGAGATTCAAATTCAGAAAAATAGACCCGACCCCGCCTTTTGCAATAGAAATAGGAAGGTCAATTGTGTCTCCCCCCCCCCAAGAGAAAGGCTGGATCCGCCCCTGGTCAGGTCATCCTCGAAGAACTACTGTCATTCGTCCAACTTAGTGCAGAAATTCGCAAACATTTCAACATAGACATAACGGCTCGAACTATAAATAGACGTCTGTGTGAAGTTGGATTATTTGAAAGAATTGCTGTCAAAAAACGAAAGGCTAGACTTCAGTTTACCCAGAGGCATTTAAATTGGACACCACAAAACTGGGGTACGGTTCTTTGGAGTGACGAAAGTAAATTTAAAATGTTTGGTTCGGAAGTTCGTTCGTTCGAAGGCCTGTAGGAAAAAATCTTATATTACGTATCAAAAACCTACTGTCAAGCATGAGCGTTGCAGTATTATGGATTAGAGATACTTTTCCAGGTCTGGGACTAGCCCGATAGTGAAAATAACTGGGATAATGGATCGATTTATGTACCGCGACATATTACAGATTATTACGTTGCCTTATGTCGAAGAAGAAATGCCGCTTTTATTGTAGGTTTAAACAAGATAATGACCCCAAATACTCATCCAGTTTAGTAGAAAATTGGTTTTTAGAGAAAAATGTTAATTTACTGGAGTGGCCTTTTGAATCGCTGAACCTAAATCCGATTGAGCACCATTGGGAATACTTGCGAAACATTGGGGAAAGAATAATTCATAATAAAAATCATCTGTGAGAAGTTTTACAAGATTCCAGTTGATGTATGTCAAAATCTTGTCAATTCAATGTCAAAAAGATGTAGGGAAGTCATTAAGGCAAAGAGGTTTTCAACAAAATATTGAACTTTGCTTTTTTAATTTGTACAGACTTAATTATTCCTTGTGGAAACAATATTCTTTCCATACTTTTGTCTCAAGTGTTTTTTTTTAATTTATAATAGGAGAATTTTATTTTATTTTGTATTTTCATTTGTTGAATAAAAAGTAGTGTGTGTTTATTTTTTGATATTTAATTAATTATTGATAACGAAATATTAGGGATATAAGCAGAAAACAAATCTTCCCATACTTTTGTCATTGACTGTATATACCGGGAAATTAAACACTTTATATAGCTACGACCAAAGTCTCAGTTGTTTGAGTTTCAACTTAGTTTAAGTTAGTTTGGTGTACTATATATTAATTCATATTATTTATCATTATTACTCATTCGATTGTTCAATGATTCGTATTATCTCGTTTGTACTGCGCATGCGATATTGAAGAGGGACGGAGAAAGATTTTCTCTCTTATCTCTCTATCTATCGACAAAACATTTTCACTTGTGTATCTCCCATATTTTAGCTATAATATATCTACCGTTGCTCGCCGCACATCGACTAAGTATCGAAAATGCTATTAGACCATACTAAATCGTTGCTAAAGTGAATAAGGAAAATCTCCGACCGTCCTAATTAGGTTCTTAACTGCCCTAACTGCTATAAAACTACACTGAATTCAGTTTTATAACTCTATTAGGATGACTAAATATCAGATGGTCTAATAGACTCTTAATTTGACTCTAAATTTCACTTATCTAGCTCTAAACAAAATGAATAATATAATAAAAAAAACAGGAAGCACCAAATTTATTTTCCAAAAAATAAAATACGTGCTTATTTTACAATATGATTGACTATAGAAATAAATAAAGCATAATTTTTTTCCTAAACTACTCGCCATTTATCATCGAACACAAACGGAACCGCTATTTTGGAAATATTTATTATTGTCTGTGACATATACACCATAAATTCCAAGGAAGCGACATTTTTATCATATCACGGGTTTGCCAAGTATTAAAATTACCTCAAATGAGATCCTATAAAAGAGAATGATTCTTCCGAGTATTCCGAGTTTTTTTACTTTTATGGATTTTAGTGGCGGTTAAGGGAAATTTTAATAAAACATTTGTATTCTTAAATAACATCGGAATTAACTACCCGAACTTCCTTTTCCTCTGAAAGAAATGTTTCGCGATAATGGACTTTGATATTTTTAAAGAAAGTACTCACTCAAAAAGCATTCAAGAATAAAATCCACACTAGGAGAAAGAATTTCTTTATTTATAAAATTTTATTTTCTGGTACAGAGTCTTACGTAGTTACGCTTCGAAAAATTTATACAATGTGTGTAAAAAGTCCCGGTATACTTAAATATTTTGAAAATTCCTCGAATTACCAGAAAATCTTTGAGAAAAGATTTAGCACTCAAAAATTATAATTTGAAAATTAGTTTATATATACAGGGTGTCTCAAAAGAAAGTACACATTTGTTTTGCTTATTGCGTGAACGCAACTATTTCGAGCGGCGCGGGGGGTATGTCAATCGGTAACCTGGCTCTTGGGAATCTAGTCGCTATGGAGCGTTTCTCGGGAGCGGACCGTGCTTTGTGCGTACGTGAGTTTTACAAAAACGGTAGTTCGGCGACTGTAGCGCGTATAAAATTCTGCAATTTTCGACATATTCGTCACTTAAATGATGCGCCAAGCGCTCGGCTTATTGGAAAATGGGTTCAGAAGTTTGAAGAGACCGGTTCAATACTAGATAAACCAAAATCCGGGCGTCCGAGGTCTTCGAGAACGGTCGAAAACGTAGAGAGTGTTACTCAGTCTGTTCGTGACGACCCAAACGTTTCGATTCGTAAGCATGCTGTTGCTTTAAATGTGCATAGGTCATCATTATTCCGCATTTTACACAAAGATTTAAAGCTGAACCCCTATAAAATTCAGTTGGTGCAAGAATTGAAGCCTCAGGATGCTGGTCAGAGGCTTGACTTCGTAAACCAGATGACTGAACGCTTTTCAACGTTTACCAACATCTTCTTTTCGGATGAAGCCCATTTTCATCTTAATGGTCATGTAAACAAGCAAAATTGCCGCTATTGGAGTGCAAACAATCCAAAACACAAACATCAGAAACCTCTACATTCGCCGAAAGTGACTGTATGGGTTGCGATGTCGGCGCGAGGAATTATCGGCCCTTACTTTTTTGAAGATGAAAGGGAACGCACAGTAACAGTGACTTCAGAGCGGTATGTGGAGATGTTAGACGACTTCTTCGTGCCTGAACTGCAAAATTTTCCTGGCTATAACCAAAGAACATGGTTCCAGCAAGACGGAGCAACTTCACACACGTCCAACATGTCTCTGCCACGAGTGCGTGAAATTTTTCCTGGCAAATTGATCTCAAAGAAAGGTGACATAAGTTGGCCTCCACGCAGTCCTGATTTATCACCTATGGACTTTTTCCTATGGGGTTATGTCAAATCAAAAGTTTACGCGAACAAACCGACTTCCCTGGCATAATTAAAAGAAAATATCCGCAACGAAATGGCAGATATCACAGAGAATACCTGCCGAGCCGTCATGGGCAATTTTAGTGCTCGATTAAATTCCCAAACAATGTATTTTAATATGTAATAAACATTTTTTCAGTAAAGTCCTGACTTTTTTTTAAATCGATTTTTTAAATGTGAACTTTGTTTTGAGACACCCTGTTCAAGGTAGCCTAAAAAATAATGAAGCATCAATGTTATATATGTTTTCTCAAATAGATTGCCCAATTTTTTATTTTAATTTTTGATTCTACATAAAAGGACCCCGCAGAAATTTTATGGGAAATGGCTTTTGGTCAAAATCTTTGACATCACCTGGTTTTGGTAGTTCCTGATTAGTGGATCAAAAGTCCAAGAAACTCATGGTTTGTATATATATATATATATATATATATATATATATATATATATATATATATATATATATATATCACTGAAGTTACTCTATTTTGTGTTTAAAAGCTTGCACATATGTTACGGTGGCCTTTCTTTACGTCCGTAAGAAAGACCTCTGCCGATGTTGTACAGAAGATCGAAGACAAGGTTTTCATCTTCTTTGATAAGCTTGACCTTGCCTCCAAGGTCAAAACTCAAGGTCCCCTTAAGGTCGAATTGAGATTGAATGATAATTAATCCGGAACAACGATGTCTCTAGAGGTTAGAAAGATGATCGAGCGAAACATTTTTATCTTTATCTTCACTGACAGATTTTACCTCTTGTTCAAGGTCAAATTTCAAGGTTCACTCAATGGCAAGTCTGGTTTAAATGAATACTTATATTTTTTAATCCGAAAATATAAGAATTAGAATGTTTTGATTTTAGATATCATCGTTTCCTGGCCAGTCAATTGTTGAGGGTTAATAATGACTAATTAACGATTGTGAAACATCGAGCTTGCCCAAAAAGTGCAAGATCGCAGACTCCTAATGATAATCTTCTGAGAAGAAATGATCAGAGGAGACGATTACATCACGATAAATTTCCAGAATTACCTGTTTTTGACTTAGAATATCTAAGAGAGTTAACAGCGGGGACTTATCAGATTAATCTTTCCTCATCTTATATACAAGGTAAACTCGTCAGAGAGAATAATGATAAGTTTCAAGTCAATGAGTACGTTAATGAATAGAGTTTTCTGAAAAGGAATTTTCTAGGTTCTGCAATGCAATTAAAGACCATGAATTAATTACCGGTTATTTTTGCACTTGTTAATCTGGAGCCAGAACTTTGGACACTTGGGTCCACCTGCACTATATTGTTTTAGGCTATGTGGATCAGCAACATAATATAAAGTATGTTCGAAGACTTCCTGCTAAATATAACTCTAAATACTTGTGATAGAATACAACAAGAAGCTGAACCAAATAGTGATAATAAAATGTTGGATTAAAAACATCTTTACGTCCCCTCGTAATATCAAAAGTAAGTCGGTATTTTTCTGGGCCACATGATGTGTTAAATCCTCTCTAGCAACCTCCACATAGCGCACATTAGGTCACGTTAATACACACGACAATCTCTATCTTTTAATGTCGTTTATGTATATGATTATGTAGAGATGAGTATTCTCTATAGATAAATGTAGGTATATATTTCTATATGGTGCAGATATATATTTAATCTTATTTTATCTGACTGATCATCTCTAAAATTATTAATCCCCACAATCTAACTGCCAAGGACAAGATCATATCTAAAGTCAAAACATTCTCAGTTTCATATTGTCGGATTAAAAAATATAAGTACTCATTTAAGCTAGATTTGACCTTGAGACTGTACAACATCAGCAGAGGTCATTCTTATGGATATAAATAAAGCTGCAGTAACATACGCGCAGGTTTTCAAACACAAAATTGTGTAACTTCGTGATCTGTATCATTAAAATATGAGTTTTTTAGACTTAACGCCCGTTAGCACTTTTAATCACGGCCCTATTAATCAATAAGTACTAAAACCAAGTGGTTTCAAAGAGTTTGACCGAAAGTCATTTTCCATAAGTTTGGTGTAACATGTTCTATACTCAAACCTAATAGTTCTAAAGATCTTTTGATTTTCATTTGACCATTAAAAAAATAAAAACTGTTTAGTTTAAAAACGTATATCTGAACATTTATTTAATTAAATGTTGAAAATATCTCCGTATAACATTTTGACAGGAACACAAATTGTAACAAAATTTCTAGATCAGGTTGTACAACACGTTTAGAGTAACAAGTTCACATTCCTCAAGTGTTCAAATTCCCAATACATCATCAACTGGTTTTGATATGTAAGACTTTATTTTTAAAATAACCCCATAGGAAAAGTCAAGTGACATCTAATCTGGCCATTTAGTTGGCCATTCTATGGTGTTTCTTTTTCCTTTCCATCAATTGGGGTAAGTATCATTAAGATATATCCTTATTAATCCAAAATGAGGTGAAGTTCCATCTTCCCTAAGGTCGATATTTGGAAAATTTGATCCCATTACATTTTTAAATACTGGTACGATTCGATTTTCCAACATGTTAAGATACATGTCGCAAATTAAGTTTCACTCAATGAGAAATTACAGATGTTCTTTATGAGTTTCTCGCATCTACTGTGGGTTTTGATCAGCACAATAACAGCATTTATGCGTATTAACTGCCTCTTTAAACATAAAAATAACGAAGTCAGAAAAACAATTGAATTTAAAACATTATTAGACTGTGCTAACAAAATAGAAAGAACATCTACTTTGTCAGCATAGTTTAGATACAATTCGATTTTGCGATAATAGTAATCTTCTGATAATTATTTATAAGGATAAAAGTGAGAATTCATTAAAATAATTTGAAATAATTTAAAAGAAATATCTACTTGTTTGGCAGCTTTTAACGTCTCTAAAATTTTCTCTTCACTAGTGTCCGTGGCTGATCTTCCTATCTTATTTCTATCTTTGCATTTTCCCGTTTCTTTAAATCTTTCAAGTGTTTTATGACTGTATATTTGGAAATCGGCTGATATTGTGGAAAGATGGTAATAATAGATCATCTTAAGCAGCTAAATTTCTGCATGTTTAAAAAGTCGTGAGTCTAGTAAAAGTTGTTCGGACCATCTTTTTGTTTTTATTAGAGGAAGGAACTCAGTTTTGCAAGTTTAAAAACTAAAAAAAAGCTTCAATAATTAAATCAGAATCGGACAAAAGCTTCTCAACACTATCAAAATTAGGAGAATATTTAGATAACTTTTCCTTTTAATATCTTATCCAAAAAACCTAATAAAATTTAGAAACACATTTAAATTTCAATGAGGAAATATAAAATCAACAACCACTGTTAAACTTCTCTACAAATAAATTTCTTTATAACAAAATAGAACAGTAATACATTAACTTTACAGCATTACTCCTTTAAGTCTATTCTCTGAGTTAGACTTTATCTCAAACACTAAAACCTTTAGAAAATTCTGGAGCTGAAATTAAATTAGTTTTGCCTAGTTTAACTTCTCAGCTAAAGCGAAATATAAACAAAGAGTAACTATATGATAAGGAGATTTGAACATAAAGAAGAATCAGAAGTGTGGTACTGAACTAACTTAAATTATTTATTTTTCTAGTCTATTCAATTCGAGTTGGATTTATTTGTTATTGCATTTCTTCCATATAAAATTTTACTATCGAGTGAATTGAAATGTTATACCAACTAATATATATGTGAATACGATACGATACGTAAGGGTACCTTTTAGATATAAATTATTATGTAAAAATATATTGTTATTTTTAATTCATACTTATCGCTTAATACAAAAATAAATTAATACTTCCTAATAACAGAATAAATACATTGTTATGAAAAGTAAGCATAAAAACATCACTTGATTGATGGGATATAAGTAGCAAACAAAAAATAATTAGATATATAGTACACTTCTTTATTTATATTAGAATAATATATTTATCTTCATTAAATATTTTCAATATAAAATAACACTAAAAATATTTTTGACGTTTGGGATGTTACCGCGTTTTCTTAATAAGCTTATTTGAATTTGGGTCAAAAAATTCTAAATCTTATTATTTTAAGTCCCAGATTATCCCAGTGTTATTTCTACCGATCTAACTAGCGAACCGCCCCAACTTTGTAAGGGTCGATTAGGATTTAAAATGAGAACTAATTAATGATATTTTGAAAGAAAGCAGTGTGTATTGATTCATTGATTGACAGACTAGCGTTAAGTAGCCTGTACCCTGCAGCCTAATAACTTCTTCTGTCGCCTGTTACATCTATTATATGTGAACAGATTGGTTGCTTTAATCAGGTTAAGAAGACTTTCACTAGTGTGTCATCTGAATGTGAGCCTGTTTCGTCTTCTTTGTCCCATAACCTACAGGTTGTTTCTTCCTTATAAACGCTCAATGTGTGTAGATGTTTCCTAAACCTACAGGTACCAGTAATCAGCCCTATCATCAGCCTAATATGTTGTCTGCCTAAACTCGGGACATTGTCAATTAGTTTTCCGAGTGATTTGCTCGACAATAGTTTACTATGCCCGTAGTCTGCAATATAGTTCCAGAGGATCTTGTGTTGATGGTTCATCCACCAGCCTATCCACCCAGGTAACATTTTTAGTGAGGTCAAGTACTATTTCTGGTTTAATAAATGAGGTAGCAGAGCCTTGTTTTTCAACGTGGTTTTCATTTTCATTGCTTAGGATACTCTGGTGTCCTGCTACTCACGCAAGAGTAACCTTGTGGTGTTTTCCAAGGCTATTAATTTTTGAAAGCAGTCCCAGACCTACATAGATTTAATCTGATAACATGCAAGTGATTTTAGCTTTATCTGACTGCTGGAGAAAATGTGAACGATCCTGCTCATGTAACCCCTCGAGAGATTCTCTCGAAAATAGGTATCTTTTGCATGTTTTTATTCTTGTAGTATAATGGTGGGCTACCTCAATACCTCACTTAAACCGCATATTATAAGTTGATCCTTTATTTTCCATTAAACGATGAATACATTATTAACGACCTTCATCTCCACATGCTACTATTATGGACTTACTTGTAGAGCTTTTTTATAGACTCCTTTGAGGTTCCAAAAATTATCATGAATCTTCCGAACAAATACTCCGCAGGTCTGGATAAATTCCAGTCTAAATGTTCTGAAATGCGTTGCTCCTGTGATTTTTTAGCACGTAAAAGTTGTGGAAATATGAAATATGCGGTACATGTCATGATATAATCAAATCTTACCTAACAGAGCATTGTGTGTGTGAGACTGAAAACAGAAGCAAATACTTCTCAAATACTGTCCTTGATTCAAGCTTTTAAAATCGGCTGCATCAAACCCTGTGTAGCTCCAAGCAAATCTGAATACATCGGTTAAAGGGTTAATTTTCAGGGTAACTAACCTCAAAATTATTTTTTCTGGACTTGGTGTTTTCAATATGCACAGCGAAACATATTGGGGAAAAAAGGTAAAAATATTATTTTATTGCTTATTAGTTTTAAATTTCTGGTCTGGTGTCAGAATACTTACCATTTTCAGCCATAAATGTTTCGTAATTCGTTAAAAAAAAAGTATAATATCCGGTAGCTTGTGAACTAATCTTATTTTTTTCTCTTTATTTCATGTATAAAATATTTTTTACCCAAAAATAGCATCTAAAAATGATGACTGACAGCTGCTAAAGCTTTATACATAAAATATTTTAGTGGTGCTTGAGGGATAAGGGTAAAGCAGATGTGACAAACTAAGAGGCATAATGCACTACATGAATAAAGCGAACATTTCTTGCACCTGAATAGCTCAGAGCTGCTCTGGCCAATGAATCGAGGGCAGTAAAAGAGAGTCGCGCTAGAACAGGATGTGCCCCAACGGTTAATGATCTGTCCGAACGCTTTGGTGCGGGGTTTGTTACATAGGTTACGGATAGCACTTCTACTTTATTGGTAACTGACTTCCTGTCGGAGCAGTAGGGTAGATCCTAGCAGGCAGCATCACAGAAAGTAAAGTGGAGTGCCTCGAATGCAATAAGGCTGAAATCTGATAAGAATGGCCTCCTGGTCTTCTGTAAAAGAGACGAAGATAAGCAATCATTCTTGGCTGAATCGATGAAGTTTTTGGGTATTACCTTGGATCCTTCTTTAAAACAGTTTACTCAAATTGATTTCCTAGATTCAAAATAAACAGCACATGCGTATTAATATGCCAATTAAAATATGTAACGCCATTCAATTCCATTCGAATTTATTTTTTTCTTCATATTCAATCCATTATAAACTAAAGGTTCTATTTCTGGGCTATTTTAAGAGAATCTTCTAAAATATTTATTGCATGGAAAAGAATTATTCGATGCAATGTGACCTGAGGACACTTCCAGGATTGTTTCGTCAAAATGGATGTAATGACGGTTCCGTTTTTATTTTTTTCAAATCTAAGCTGTTTACCCATAACTATGAGCTATTAAATGCGCATTGAAATAAGAGGAAAAACTAACTTGAGGGTTCCGGTCCATACAACAACATTTTTTTTGAATCAAGTACACATTATAAAACTTATCACGCATTGTCAAATGAGATAAAAAGCACTGTCAGCGTGCGACGCTTTGGAAAAGCCATTACTACAAGAAATTTTAGAGGATTATTTTTCGTGCCTTAAATGACTATATAAAAAATAGCATATAAAGTGTGTTTTTTATAGAGGTGTAGAACTTTAAGTTGGCAACACTTTTTTAACTGGCGGCCATTTTGTCAGCTGTCGAGTGATTTATGTTTAGTTTGGTTTAGCATTTCAACATGAATAGACTGACGCCTGAACAACGCTTCCAAATTGTACAAATTTATTTTGAAAATCATGGTTCTGTTCGAAATACGTGTCGCGCACTGCGTCCATTTTACGGTCAACATAATCGTCCATCAGAGCAATTAATTCGATTAACTATGGAACGTTTTCGCATCACGTTTACTCTAAATGATAATACGCATCCACAGAGACGTCGTACAGTGCGTACAGAAGAAGTCATTGCTGCTGTAGAGCGTAGCGTAGAGGAAGACCCGAATCAGTCTATCCGCCATCGTGCACAGGAATTGGATATGTGTCCATTCACTTTATGGAAGATTTTGTCGAAAGATCTTGGTTTGCGTGCTTACAAAATTCAACTCGTGCAAGAATTGAAGCCACACGATCACCTAGCAAGGTGTAGATTCGGTGAATGGGCCCAAAATAAGATTGCCGTTGATCCCGATTTTCATAAGCGAATTTTGTTTAGCGATGAAGCTCACTTTTGTCTGAATGGATACGTCAATAAACAAAACTGCCGTATTTGGAGTGATGATAATCCTCAATGTTGACACATCGTTACATCCAGAAAAACTGACTGTTTGGTGTGCTTTATGGGCTGGTGGAATCATTGGTCCGTATTTCTTTAAAAATGATGCTGGTCAGAACGTTACAGTCAATGGTGACCGCTATAGAGCCATGATTACTGACTTTTTCGTTCATCAATTGAACAACCATGATGTGCAGGAGCTGTGGTTTCAACAAGACGGCGCAACATGTCACACAGCTCGTGCCACAATTGATTTATTGAAGGAAACGTTTGGTAACCGCATAGTTTCACGTTTCGGACCCGTGAATTGGCCTCCAAGATCGTGCGACTTAACGCCGCTAGACTATTTTCTGTGGGGATATGTGAAGTCGCTAGTCTACGCCGATAAGCCCGAAATGATTGATCACTTGGAGGACAACATTCGCCGTATTATTGCCGATATACGGCCACAAATGTTGGAAAAAGTCATCGAAAATTGGACCTCCAGATTAGACTACGTCCGAGCCAGCCGTAGCGGTCATATGCCAGAAGTCATATTTAAATTATAATGCCAGAAGGTTATCTTTCGAATAAAGTAAATTTCATGTCAATTTAAAAAATTCATCTTTGTTTTATTCCATTTAAAAGTTCTATATCTCTATAAAAAAAACACCCTTTAGCTCCTAACTGCATTTTTAAAGACATATTAAACGGTACCCCCACTCGATTGGATACATAGAAAAGACAAAGTCATATTTTTAATAGTTTTTTATACCTGATAAATTAGTTGACGTATTTTATCCGTGCAAATTTATTGAATATATTGGGTAAGAGATGGTATTTTATTAAATTTTTTCAGATTTTCAAAATGTACTACTTTTACACAAGGAAAAGTGCCCTAATTAGTTATTTCCAAATTTCTTGCATGTACCTGCAAAATTTCGTTGAAAAATATCAATAACTGGCGAAGTTATAAAGCTGTGACATACAGAACTCTAAAAACAATTTTTTTACACGAGTATAATCAGCAATTCAAATTTTCCAAAATTTTCTTCTACCAAGCTTGTGCAAAATCAAAAGCTATAGTCATTTTTATTAAAAAACGTATTCTTCGAAGATCAAGAGGAATTCATATATAATCATTGTACAATATATACTCATCATGTAAATCCGTTGAAGGAAAATTAAAAATTTTAAAAATGTAACAAGGTACAAAATCCTTCTATTCCCTCATTATAAAAATCCCCTGTTACAAGCGTTTCGAGCTTATTGCGCTAAGAAATCTTATAATATCATAAATAAAAAAAAACACATAAATTTATCCAATTTTTTTTCCGTAATAAATTTTATGAAACATACTACCAAGCAAAAGGTATATGGATTTAGGAGCTATATTTAGGTACGAGATTTTAAAAATGTATGCATTATAATGCTTTTAATACCCCCAAATTTACAGCAGGTTTTCATTATTTTTGTTTCAGGATGGAAAACATTTTTAATACCTGCTAAATAAGGGCAGACACAACATACATATTTTAAATAATGTGTTTACATACCAGTTTCTCTCACCTCTGAAATTAATAGGTTAAACACGATTTATGTTGTTATGTAGCGTGCTTTTAGTTTGGAAAAGGCTTGTATACTTCTCGTTTTTTCATGATAATAAATCTTGTTGCTAGGCAGCATTTTTGGAGAGTTGACTGCAGGTCAACTTATCCGAACAAAAATATATTTTTTACGTCGACACAAGGGCGTTAGTGATTCTAGCAATACAACAAACAATTTAGCCTGCATTCTTTACAGTCAAATAAAATGTAGAATGAGACAGCTTTAATATAGCACTATAATAAACTTTATGGTGATATTCAAGATGTCCCCGGATGGGGTTTACAAGAAAATACAGAGACAAAAAATTTGAAGTTTCAAAAAAAAATATTCTTGAAAAAATTTTTGCCTCATTTAAAAGTAAGAACGGTCGAGAAAAACCCCTTAGTGTCAAAAATTAGTAAAAACTAAAAATAGCTAAAGTACTATTTTTTATTTTTGAAAGGAGGGGTGATTAAGCAAGATGTGATAATATTTTTTACATTACTTATTTTATATCACATTATTACATAACAAAGTAAACCGAATATTTATTAACATACTAATTTAGATTTACAAGCCAAACGGCTTCTCACACCCTCCAGGGATTATTGAATCATACCAGTTATACAGAGACATCAAAAGTATGAAGCTCGTGGGAACTCTTTCCATGTTATCGGGTTGAAGGTGGCGTGGTCTTCTGTACTTCCTACAAACTTTCGGACTGTCCGCGCGGTTACAAGGAGAACTGCTTTCTGAATCGGTTTATACAGATGCTCACTAAGGTCCAATCCCTTGTTGTTCTGCAGGAGGTTCTTTGGTATTACTCCAGTTGTTGATAGTGTTACTGGAATCATGTGGACGCAGTTCATTGCTCACTATCAGCTGATTTACACCTCCAGATCTCTGTATTTGGCGATCTTCTCATTGTATTTTGGTCTTAGATATTAGTTATTAGATGCCAATCAATGTAGTTCGATAACTCTTGTTCTCAAGAATAGGCTCCGGATTGTATTCGTAGTAAGGCACTTTTCCTACCTGCAATAGTTTTAACTTCTTTGCTAACTCTTTGTGGATTATCATAGCGGCTGAGTCATGTCTTTCCTTATACTCGGTTGCGGCAAACGCTTGGAATCCTCCAGTAATGTGCTGAATTGTATCTGATGTTCGACGGCCATATCTACATTGATCATTTTCTATTAAGGGATCTCTGATGATAAACTTCCGATAGTTTTTCGTCGGAATAACCTGGTCTTGGATAGCTAACAAGAAACCCTCTGTTTCCGGAAACATCTGTCCTGAAATCAACCAGTAGTACGACGCTGAGTTGTCGACATTATCTTGGATGACCTCATTTGGATGCTGTCCATGAAATGGTTTCTGTAGCCAGGCTTGTAACTTCTCTTCGTCTGTTCGGTGGTGAGAAGCCATATCTCGTTCCCACAGCTGTAGCGGCATTGAATCGTCTGTCTCGCATATTGCTCGATGTAGTGTGGAAGAGTCCGCTAACCTGTGGAAATAAGAACGTAAGTTTATTATTTGTTGATCGAGCTGCTTACCAAAATCAACCAATTCTCTTCCTCCTTGGTGTCTTGAAAGCATTGTACGTTCAATAGCACTCCGAGGGTGATATTTGTTTGCTTTTATTAAGAGTGTTCTTATTTTCCTTTGCAGGTTTTCGATGTCTGTTCTCCTCTATTTTACAATTCGAAAAGAGTAGCTAAGCGCAGAGCATGCGTATGTGTTGAGCGCCTTAAACAAATTTTTACTATTTAGACTAGTTCGTAACACCCGTCTTACCCTCCTGACAAGTTCGGTTGTCAATTATGAGTTCATACTACGGTGGTCTAATAATTATTATATTATTATTAATGGGTTCCGATCAATTTCTTTCTAGGAATTTAAGTGAAATTAGAACATTTTTGTTTTTTCATCTAACGTTTCGGTTTATTTTATTTAAACTATCTTTAGAGATAATTTCTTCAACTGAAAAAAATAAAATATGGTAACACCCATCATATTGAAAGTACTTAGCTCTTCTAGACTCCACAACAAGAGGTTCCACGTGGGCATAGGAATATTTTTGCAGTAATTCTAAATACTTACTTTGGTCAAAGGTACTATCGAAGATGTACGGCCCAATAATTTCATAATATACTACAGCACATTAAACATTTACTTTATGAAAATATTACCGCCTAGATGGAATTCAGAATTGCGTATTTCTATTGATCCAGTATCGTTAAGCACTGGCCAAAAACCTTAAAATGTTTTGGAAATGTGGATTTATCTGAAAATAGAATTAACTTGTAAAAACTTTGATAATATCCTATTTTTTTTTCTAATCAAAACCAAAAATCCAAACGTTTAGCATTATTTCCTTCCTCTAAACGATTAAAAATGGGTTTGATACTTTCTTTGCTTTGAGAATTCTTTCATTATAACTTTTAGAAATGATCTCTTCTAAATTTAACAATAGGTCTCGTATAGCTGTGGATTTGCATTAACTGAATCTAATATCCTAAATAGGTGGGTATCATTTTCATCATATTTTTTTGTGAGTTTCTTTACGTTAATTGCGGACCTGGTAGTTTTAAATTTATTCTCTAGTTTACATTGTTCTGTTCTTGATAAGTATTACATTAGGAAAGTTTACAATAAATTTTTCAACTACGCTTCTGTTTGAAATCTCTTCTTTGCTGTAGCACTGAATTAAATAAATTCTTTGTTCGTTAGTTAACATTTTTGGAATAATAAATTTTGTCACTGGGGAAATAAAAAATGTTAAAACTTCCTCAATATTTTTTAAATATAGTTGAAATTATTGATTTCGGCAACTTATCATATAATAATCAACTTTTTAATTAGCATTCTTCTCAAAACTTAAAATGGTGGTTTTGCTCTTAGATAATTCTACTTTTTATTAATTCTCAACCGCGCAGTATGATATAGATGATTTTATTTCCACACATCTAATTTTCATATGAGGCAAACACTTTCATTAAGAATGGCTTTTTCTTGAAACATAAAATTTTTAGTATTTGTCCTTCTCCTAACCCCATCCGGGGGTATATGGTGGATGTAAACTAACAAACTCTCGCTGGGGAATTCATCCCTCATCAGGTCTTGTAATATGTTTGCTTCGGCACAATATACTTGCTCGGTCAAAGAAATATCTGCTCACAACAATAAACTCGACTTTGCTTAAGACCTAACAACCTTAATCAAGTCTACATGGTGTCAGTAATTACCTATGACTGAACGAATTAGACAGTTCCTAAACAACACACTTTCGCAGCACGGTCACCAGTTTTTTGTTACCAAAACCTAATTTTATCGATTCTACAATTAGCTGGACTACGTCATAACCTGTGATAAAATAATGTTAATAGAAATTTCCAAATTAGACTAGATTTCGATCTAACATAGGATGGTTTTTGAGAGAACCACATACTTTTTTATTTGTATTTCCGTCACCCTTCGTTACCATTTAGGACTTCTGGAAGGCCAAGAAAACTACACTGCCGTATTCACGAAAAGAGATGAATAAATAACTAACAACTAGTTGGGTGGTTTAAAAAGTGTGTTTCTTCATAGTAGCCAAATCAAATTGATTCATTCCAGTAAAAATGTTTGTATATATATATATATATATATATATATATATATATATATATATATATATATATATATACTATCGAAATTTTGGTACTTATTTCTTCGTTAAATATAAAAACATTATTTATAGTTTAAACTCAAATGTTTGGTTCCGTACAACGTACTTTGACGCGTAACTGATTCCACTAACACATACTTTTCTGGCTACATAAACTGCTAGTAACTGAGTTTTTTCTAAACTGTAATAATAATTTATAATTTCCCTTTTTATTAAAAAAATGAAAACTTGAAAGTAATTCATAATTAAAAGTTTTGTTAGACATAAAACGGTGGTAAATAAAATATTAAAAATATTGCCAAGGCAATAAAATTTTATTGCTTTTGTTTCTGCCACATATTATTTGAAATCGAGTCTTTAAATATATATGAAATTGCAGTTTTAATCAACTTTCATAGAATTTCTCTAAAGAATAGTTTACCAAAATTGTATTGAATAAATATAAAAGAGAATTATTCATGTTAAATTAAAAATAAAAATTCTAAACTATACTTTAATTTATCAAAAAGCCCAGAGTTATTTTATTTTTAAAATCCAATAGCACAAAATTTGTTGCGACACGACGAGCTCCAACACAGAACGAAACATATGTTTCTTATTTTAGTCTCCTCATCCTTTTAACAAATAATGTACTAACATTTTTTCAAATATTATATTATCACTAAAAATGTAATCGTTAATAGATAGAGATATCAGTCTTTTGCATGTATTTTATCTCAAAAAATGGTGGTTAACGCTATCAAAATGTCAAAAACTTTTCTTCCTACTACTATTTATTTGTTCCCAGTGGCAACAAACAAACTCGTTTCTGACCGAAATTGTCATTTTACAGGCCTATCCGGTCCGAAACCGAATAGAAGGACGCAAATTTTATTGAAGAATAATTTTATTATCTGCATATAAAACTTCTTAGGGATATGTTCATTTGCAGAAGTTATCGGATTGTTTTTTTATAGCAAAAATCTTGAGATAATTATTATGACAATGCTTATACAGACCTACAAATTTTGTCACAATCTCAAATAATTTTTTGATGACAATGGTTATTCGCTAGGTAATTTGGTTCTTGGAATCTAAATTTGGTTGCCAGAATTGACTATCACGTCAGGATTTTGAGGTATTCTAACTTATGAGTAGCACCATGCCAACTTTTAGGTACATTTGGGCTTAAATATTGCAAAAATCAGAGGTAAAAGAGCATGTTGGTGAGAAGGTTTGATTTCTATACGAAACTAATCTATAAAAATCAATCATTAAATCTAGAAAAGGACCTGAACATATAACCTGGATATATAGTCACAGAAAGAGTGCAATTTTAGCCCTTTTTAAGACTGATCGATTGATTGATTGATTGATTGTGTAATATAGCAGGCCAGGGTTAACAAGCTCTTACACTGCAGCCTTAAGACTTATTGTATTGTCTGTTGTATCTGTTCTAGGTGAACAGGTTGGTTGCCTTGATCAGGTTTAGCAGCTTGCTCATTGGCTTGTTTTAGGCTTTCCGGATAAATTGATCCCTGAAGGTATGTCCAATAGGTTAAAGCTTCGCATTCGAAGACGATGTATGAGGCAGTTTCGTCCTCTTCGTCACATAGTCTACATAAAGGTTCTTCATTGAAGGTGCGTATTGCGCTGCAGTGACCAATTATAAGTCAAGTTACCAGCCTGATCTCTTGATTGCTTAGACGCAGAATTTCCCGGCTCAGTTTGTTGGATGGTCCGCTCAGCAATAGCTTACTGTGCTTGTGGCCCGCTATGTGGTTCCAGTGGGTCTGGTATTGTTGATTTATCCACCAGAATAGCCACCCACGCATAGCAGCCTTTGTTAATCCAAATACTGGCTCTGGTATAATAAATGGAGTGGCAGGTTCTTGTCTTGCAAATTGCTCCTCTTTTTGGTTGCCCGGGAGACCCTGGTGCCCTGGTATCCTCGCAAGAGCGACCCTGTTATGTTTCGACAGAGTGATAATATTTTAAAGACAGTCCCAGATGATGTTATTTAATAGCACGCTTGAGCCTTCAGCGCTGCCTGATTGTCAGAGAAGATGAGAATGGTCCTGCCTCTGTAACTCCTCCCCAATGCTACACTTGTATTAAGTCTGGGTCTGGGTCCATGTATTCTGGCGCCTGTTAGTTTTGTTTCCTTCTATGTACGAAACGAGATTTCCTCGCTGGCTGATTTCGGTCAGACCCCGCCTTTCAGTCAAGTTAAATAGTGTAGGGTCTGTCAAAATTGCAAGTGGTGTAACGGCTCATTTCTAGCACTGAGTGAGTAAGCATGCCTTTAATACTGGTGTGTTCAAGGGCAGGTCCTATCCACCAGACGTTGTTTCGTTTCAGCTCGTAGGCCGCCATTCTTGTCTCAGCCTTGATTATTACATCAAAGGAAGGGAGGTTTAGTAAGGCTTCCATGGCTGTTGTTGGGATGCTCCTCATAGTATCCATAATGCATAGGCAGGTCAGTTTTTAAAGTTTAAATAGCTCCAGAGTGGCCCGTCTCTGTGTGACTTCTGTCCACAATATAGCAAAGCTATAGGTTATCATGGGTCCTACCAGCGCAGTGTACAGCCAATGCACAATGTGTGGCTCTAATCCCCACGTCTTGCCCAGTGCCCTTTTTGCTGTCATGGTGAACATCTTTAAAGATGACTTTTGGCAGGTGTAAGTTAGGATAATACTCCTTTCTTGGGGCAGCCCATTGGCTATCGACACCTCCACGGTTTCCCCCAACAATTTAGATTGTGCTCGTCTGTCTTGGAGCATGTTTTATACCTACCTGCAATGTCGTATCTTCTGACACACCTTATTATGGAGGCGAGAGATATGATTAAACGCTCTTTCAATATTAAGGAAGGCTGTCAGTGTTTTTCCTTGCTTTCCGTGGCAGACACTGTTCTCCTTATCAGGTGATCTAGAGCTGAAATTTTCCGGGTTGATAGGCATATTGCTTGGGGTGAAGTGGCTTCTCTATAAGAAAAGCAGTTTCTCTGTCAGCTTTAGTAGAAAATATGACAGATTAATTGACTTAAAATACTTCACCTGAGAGTAGTTTCCAGATTTTGACATGAAGATAATTCTAGACCTTTTCCAAGACGAGAGAAGTAGTCTGTAGCTAAAATTTCTCTTAGAATTTTGCAGAACACCGGAGTGATTAGCCCTGCTTTATGACTGAAACCAGTTCTCAACCTCTATATGCATTCTAGAAATAGTGACAAGGGTCCTCGAGAAAAACATTTTCAAATTCCA
Source organism: Diaprepes abbreviatus (assembly GCA_034092305.1). Taxonomy (NCBI): domain Eukaryota; kingdom Metazoa; phylum Arthropoda; class Insecta; order Coleoptera; family Curculionidae; genus Diaprepes; species Diaprepes abbreviatus. The sequence goes on from JASJET010000129.1 coordinate 12,193,668, forward strand.
CGATTGATTGGGACGTTTTGATGTAGAATTCAAATCCTTTCACTCTATTTTTATATCATCTCCGATTTCTGTGTTTTTTGTTCGGTTTATATTTGACTACCGCCATATTGTATCCACCATTTTAAACTTTTACATGTAGTCAAGCTATTGATTCAGGTTTTTATCTATATGTTATTGATTTTCATCTATTTTTCGTGTAGAATTCAAATTTGCTTCCAACATGCTCTATTACCTCTCTTTTTTAAGATCTTCTAGCCCAAAAATGGTAATTTAGGCACTTTTAGGCTAGAATATCTCAAAATCCTGACATAAAAACCAATTTTGGTTAACGGAATTGTAGTCAGCCTGCCAAATTATATACGGAGAGAGCTTTGTCATAAAAAAAAGGATACTCTTGTAGATCTATCACAGTAGAAATTATTTTAAAAATTGCCTTATCCCTTATGAAAATATTAGGCTTTAACTGCAAAATAATAAGAACACATTACTTTTGAATACCATGAGTACGTATAAAAAATCTTACATTTCTCCTAATAATAAATCCCAATTGTCCGAGTGTCTACTTTCTACCAAATAGTTGGAAACGATGCCACGTTTGAGTTTATACCTGCAGGATTGGCTCTAGGACTTTTTCCATCGGAGACAAGGTTAAATGGCTTCCCTTGGGTAGTACACGAATTAAATATATGTCAGTACTTAAAGATTAATTTGCCGCCCTGAGCAAGAGTTTTGTTTATCATCGCCTAGGACTAGTCCTAACATCTCCCTGAAACTGATCACATGCCAATAAATTTACACATATCAAAGAATAACAATAAATAATTTTTTAACCTTTAAAAATGGTATTAAAATTAAAAATAAATTAACATTTCTTACCATAGATCGATCAAAAAACGCCAGGCATCTTATCTAAATTTAAACAAAAGGTACATACTCAACAAGTCAGAAACTCCCAAATATTGATTTTGAGTCGAATCTGGCTATAGATGATAATACGACATGTCATTTTAAATTTTAAAATTTAGTCAACAACCGCAAAAATACCCAGATATCAATTTTGATTCAAATCTGTCTATTAATACTAAAACGAGTGTACCATCCTGATGATGAATATTATGATTATTTTGTTTTATTTTCCCCGTATCTTTTTAATTCAAGGTAAAGTTGAAAATATTTTATACAGGGTGTCTCGAAAGAAAGTTCACATTTAAAAAATCGATTTAAAAAAAAGTCAGGACTTTATTGAAAAAATGTTTATTACATATTAAAATACATTGTTTGGGAATTTATTTTTTAAAAATGATATCGTCCAAATGTAATCCGTTGCGCTCACGGCATTCATTTAATCGAGCACTAAAATTGCCCATGACGGCTCGGCAGGTATTCTCCGTGATGTCTGCCATTTCGTTACGGATATTTTCTTTTAATTGTGCCAGGGAAGTCGGTTTGTTAGCGTAAACTTTTGATTTGACATAACCCCATAGGAAAAAGTCCATAGGTGATAAATCAGGACTGCGTGGAGGCCAACTTATGTCACCTTTCTTTGAGATCAATTTGCCAGGAAAAATTTCACGCACTCGTGGCAGAGACATGTTGGACGTGTGTGAAGTTGCTCCGTCTTGCTGGAACCATGTTCTTTGGTTATAGTCAGGAAAATTTTGCAGTTCAAGCACGAAGAAGTCGTCTAACATCTCCACATACCGCTCTGAAGTCACTGTTACTGTGCGTTCCCTTTCATCTTCAAAAAAGTACGGGCCGATAAGTTAGTCACTTTCGGCGAATGTAGAGGTTTCTGATGTTTGTATTTTGGATTGTTTGCACTCCAGTAGCGGCAATTTTGCTTGTTTACATGACCATTAAGATGAAAATTGGCTTCATCCGAAAAGAAGATGTTGGTAAACGTTGAAAAGCGTTCAGTCATCTGGTTTACGAAGTCAAGCCTCTGACCAGCATCCTGAGGCTTCAATTCTTGCACCAACTGAATTTTATAGGGGTTCAGCTTTAAATCTTTGTGTAAAATGCGGAATAATGATGACCTATGCACATTTAAAGCAACAGCACGCTTACGAATCGAAACGTTTGGGTCGTCACGAACAGACTGAGTAACACTCTCTACGTTTTCGACCGTTCTCGAAGACCTCGGACGCCCGGATTTTGGTTTATCTAGTGTTGAACCGGTCTCTTCAAACTTCTGGACCCATTTTCCAATAAGCCGAGCGCTTGGCGCATCATTTAAGTGACGAATATGTCGAAAATTGCAGAATTTTCTACGCGCTACAGTCGCCGAATTACCGTTTTTGTAAAACTCACGTACGCACAAAGTACAGTCCGCTCCCGAGAAACGCTCCATAGCGACTAAATTCCCAAGAGCCAGGCTACCGATTGACATACCCCCCGCGCCGCTCGGAATAGTTGCGTTCACGCAATAAGCAAAACAAATGTGTACTTTCTTTTGAGACACCCAAGAACTAGGAATTTTTTCAAAACATTTTTATTATAGCAAGTTAAATAACTAAGCAAACTAGTTCCAAGATTCAGCTTAACAGTCATCCACTACTAGAGTCGGCTATGCTCCGACTTCCCCTAAATGTATTCTATATTATCCGGATTTTAGATATACAGCTAAACCGCCAGCCACAACTGCAGTGCTCCAGAAAGCTTTTACATTATTTATTTATAGGATTAGAGCTCTAAATCGTTAATAATTAATTCGACGACGGGTTATGGAGCCAAAACAGATAAATTTCACTATTTATTGCAGCTAATCGGATTATTTTATATATATTATGTATTTAGTTTGTGAGTGGTTGAGATAACTATGCACTAGATTTACGAACAATAAATTACGCATAAATAACTTCATAGCTTAGCTTTTTGTACAAATAATGGATTAAAATCTTCCATGTAACTGTAACTTCATAAAGTATTGAAAAATAATTCACTAATATAATTAAGCGGTCATGTAATGTAGTATACGCCAGAGAACACGAAAATAAAAGAAACCATAAACACATCGGTTAAAAAAGTCTGCTCAAAATCAAAAATAACAAAGACCTCCAAACTACAACCAAATACCTTGAGAGGTCTCAAAGAAAGACGAGAAAGGACAGATCGAACAACAGACAGTTTCAAAACTCTAAACAAGAAAGTGAACAAGGAAATTAGAAAAGACAATAGAAATTACACCAATAAACTAATAAAAGGCACAATAAGTGAAAACTGCAACACGAAAGTACTAAAAACAAAAAAACTCAAGAGGCAAAACAAGAATAATAAAAACAAAAAACGCGAAAAACGTGACCGTCTAGGACGAAAAGGAAATAAGCAGAGCCAAAGAAGAATTCTACACCAAGCTATACTCGCCACAAGAGCAACAACGAACAAAAAGAACCATACTCAACATAGGCTCAGAGGAAATTGCAGAAGTAACAAGCTCAGAGATAAGAATGGCACTAAATAAATTAAAGAACAATAAATGTGCAGGAGAAGACAAAATTACAGTAGATATGCTGAAAATTGGAGGCAGAAAAATAGAACAAATATTGAAGATTCTATTTAATAAAATAATTGAAGAGGGAAAAATTCCACAGGATTGGTATAACTCCGTAGTAATCTTAATATTCAAAAAGGCGGACAATACAAATATTGAAAACTACCGACCAATATCCCTACTATCACACACCTACAACTTGTTAACCAAAATCATAACCAACCGCATAACAAACAAACTCGATTTTTACCAACCTGTCGAACAGGCTGGATTGAGAAAACACTTTAGCACCACAGATCACCTATACACCATAAGAATACTAATTGAGAAGTGCACCGAATATAACGTACCACTCCATATGGCTTTTGTAGATTTCCAGAAGGCATTCGACTCCGTCGAAATATGGGCAGTATTACAATCCTTAGAAAACGCAAGAATCGACTCAAGATACATTAACATCATAAAGAACATATACGAAAATGCAACCATTCAAATAAAAATAGACGACAAGACGAAAACGAACCCCATAAAACTACAAAGGGGAGTGAGATAAGGGGACACTATCTCGCCAAAACTGTTCACCCTAGTCCTAGAGGACATCTTTAAGGAACTTAAATGGGACATCAAAGGTATAAACATCGACGGAATATACTTGAACCATCTCAGATTTGCTGATGACATAATCTTAATAACAAGTAATCTCCAAGAACTGAACGAAATGCTACAACAGCTAAATGACGTACCCGCATCTGTAGGCCTTAAAATGAACTACAACAAAACAAAAATAATGAGCCATGAACAGGCAAACATAACAATACAGAACCAGAGGATAAAAAACGTCGAACACTATGTATACTTGGGTCATGACATTAGACTAGGGAAATCAAACCAGGATGCTGAAATAAAAAGAAGAACACAGCTGACATGGGCCGCTTTCGGTAAACTTGCATACATTCTGAAAAATAATTCAATTGCCATAAATCTAAAAAGAAAAGTATACGACACATGCATATTACTGGTGTGTACGTATGAATTAGAGACCATGTCCCTCACCAAAAAGTCCGCTAAAAAATTAGAAACAGTCCAAAGTGCGATGGAAAGAAACATGCTTGGAATATCATTAAGAAACAGGATTAGAAACGCCAAGATAAGACGCAGAACGAAAGTCAAAGACATCGTGAAGGAGGTTGCAAAGATGAAGTGGCGATAGGCTGGTCACATAGCCCGATATGAGGACAACAGATGGACACGAAGAATCCTGGAATGGAGACCGAGGGAGACAACAAGAAGCACGGGAAGACCTCAAAGAAGATGGGTAGACGACATAAGGACAGTGGCGGGCAAACAGTGGATGAGATTGACGAAGAATAGAGAAAGATGGAAACAATTGAGAGAGGCCTACATCCAGGAGTGGATCGACAGAGGTTGACAAAGAGAGAGAACACAATATTTTATTACAAAATAAAAAACTATATGAAAAACTATTAAAATATCAACTTTTCTTATGACGCCAACACTTTTCTTTTTCATTAATACCTACTAAGATTGCGAACTAGTTTCTGCACCTGTGACTTACCCCAGCCAGCTAATTAAAAACTTAGTAATAAATATACCATAAAGCACTATTTACTGATTTTAAAAATTGATATTCTCAATCCTTATTTTCGCTTCCTGAATTTTCCATACTTATTGCTTTTTCAAACTCATCGACCAAGTCATTCTCAAAATTTATGATTTTTAAAAAATTTTCACTGTTATGGTGTAACTTAGCAACACTTAAATATTCATTTTCATACTTAATCTCTACTTTTTAATCCAATTTTGGTATAAATTTTTGATTTCTGAATTGATTCTAGAAGATTTTCATTAAATCTTGGCTCTGGATAAATATACAAAAATATGGAGGTAACCAAAAACTGTGTGACAATACTGTTCCTCAATACGTTCAATAACATATTGTTTTTCAAATCTTTATGTGTGCAGAACATCTAAAATTTGTTTCTGCGAGAAACTTTCTTCGTAATTGTAGCCAGTTCAAAACGTCTGCAGGTCAAGAGGTATTTGAAATCCTAAAATCTTCGAAAAGCTGGTTAATGCCTTCCTCACCTCTATTTTTAAGTCCGCCATCATTGAGGAGCAGTTTGGTTTTTGTGCTGGCAGGAATATTGAGGTGAATCTGGTCTCTTATGTGGGCGGTTTGTCTGAAGCCTTGGAGAGCGGATCCGAGGTCTACTGGGTGTACACTGATTTCTCGAAGACCTTTGAAAGGGTGTCTCATGGGATCTTGTTGGATAAGCTTCGGGGACTGGGTGTCTCTGGTCTACTGTCCAGGCAGTGCGGGTGAATGATGTTGTATCTTCTGAGATCTCAGTGTCTTCAGGGGTTCCCACATCGGTCTATTATTATTCAAGTTATTCATTAAAGATATATTCATCTGCTTTAAGTCAGGCAAGTTCATACTCTTTGCGGATGACAGGAAGGTGTATAAGGTCATCCGCGGCTACTTGGAGCTTCAGGGGTACCTGATAGATTTCTTTCCTAGTGCGGAGTGAATAGGATGTGTTTGGATATTCCTAAATGTAAATTCATTTAGTTTTGTAGATTGCGTTATCCACTGGACTTTCGCTATCACTTGGATGGTAGGCCGTTGACCTTGATTGATTCACCCTATCAGTCGTTTCTCACATCGCAGACATTGTTAGTAAGTCTTTCAGGATGTTAGGATTTATTAAAGGTAATTCTAAGGAGCTTTCCACTGTGAAGTATCTTAAAATACGCTATTTTTCGTTAGTTCGAACAAACCTTGAGTACGCTTCTTGTGTTTGAAATCTCCACTATGAGTCATGTGTGTACCAGCTCGAGCAGGTACAGAGCAGATTTCGTAGATATATTAACTTGAAATTCAACGTGGGTGCTGATCTTGATTATGCTGCTTTGTGCTCCGAGTTGAATTTACTCCCCCTTGCTAATGGGAGAAAGGGTAGAGACTTACAACTTCTCTTTAAAATTATAAACAGTGTCACCGATTGGCCCCGCCTGCTGTCGAGTGTTAATCTGAGGGTCTCTCCCAGGAGTACTGCTACTTCCTATATATTTCACTGGCCTTTTTGCAGAACAAATTATGCAAGCGAATCTTTTATACCAAGGGTGGCTGGATATGCTAATGGGCTGGGTGACTTGAATTTCTTTGATACGCCCTTGAATCACTTTAAACAAAGGCTGTTGGAATTGATTGTCGATTGATGTTTTGTGTTTTTGCTGTTACTAACTGACAGGTGTAAACTTTTTTTTTTCTTTTCTAAACACCCTTTTGTTATACTATTATTGATTTCACATTGTTTTGTTTCACTCTAAGTCTGTAATTAATTATTTTAAAATGGACAGTGTTTTCCGTCGATAAATAAATAAATAAATGTTAACTGATATTTTTTATCAAGAGTATATAAATTATAATTTTTTAAATTTCAGCTAAATTTACCCAATTCCGTTCTATATTGCACAATTTGCTACTATATGACTTACCGATTATTTTATGGGAATGAAAAAAATATTAAATTTGAAAATTATGGTTCTTGGGTTTAGACCGTGTCAAATTGGAATTATTATCCGACGTTTCGCCTACGATTGCACAAGGCATCTTCAGGGATCTTTACTCCACGAGATTAGAACACTTTACAATCGTTTTCCACGTGTGATGTAGACCGTTACCCACATCTCTATTAATATTATTTGGATATTTACATATTTCGATTGATTCTGTAATTTTACGTTTAAAGAAACCAGGTAATGATGCTAGCACCTTGGTTTCTTTTACATTAAAAGTGTGACCTGAGCAATGCTGGTGTTCAACGACTGCAGATTGTACAATTTGTTTCTTTTTTTATACATCTTTCATGCTCCTTAAGCCTAGTGGATGTAGACCGTCCTGTTTCACCTACATACACTTTACCACAAGAGCACGGTATCTTGAAAATACCTTCTATTTGAAATGGTCCAATTTTCTTATATGTGTTGAAAATTGTCCGCATGTTTGATTTTCGGAGCAATCTGGCAATCTTGTCGGTGGTTCCGTGTATGTAAGGTAAGACAACACTGTCCATAGGAGGTTCATTTATGACATTTTGTTGAAGAGTTGGGTTTTTCTATTTACTAATAGAACGTCTTGTATCTTCATCACAATATCCGTTGCCTCTCAGAGCATTAGTCAGTTATTCTGTTTCTGATTTGAGTGACTGTTCGTCACATATTGCTCTATGTACCCAAGAGTTTATGACGGATTGTTTTTGAGAAGAATGATGGTGTGATGTTGCATTGAGATATCGATTTGTATGTGTTGGTTTTCTGTACACAGAATGTCGTAATTTGCCATTTTCTTTCCTTTGTACTAGTATATGAAGAAAGGGAAGGGCACTATTTGATTCCTGGTTTCATTAAACGTAAAATTAGAGAATCAATCGAAATATGTAAATATCCAAATAATTTTAATAGAGATGAGGGTTACACTCAACATCACACGTGGAAATCGATTGTAAAGTGTTCTAATCTCGAGGAGTAAAGATCCCTGAAGATGCCTTGTGCAATCTTAGGCGAAACGTCGGATAATAATTCCAATTTAACACGATCTAAACCCAATAACCGTTATTTTCAACTCGACCAAAGCCGTGAAAGCTTCCGTTCTTTAATATTAAATTTATTAAAACACTATAAACTGAAATTTATACACTTCTGATAAAAAGTAACAACAGACACTAATTTTCAAAATGAATCGATTAAGTTTTTTGCATTAATATCAACTACCATGCAAAACGGTTTCTACTGATTTTACTAATAATTTATAAAATAAACTAATTTACAATCAACAGAATTAACAAATATAATTTGGTAAGACCATGAAATACTATGGTAATCTGAAATAGTGTATCGAAATATGTAAATATCCAAATAATTTTAATAGAGATGAGGGTTACACTCTACATCACACGTGGAAATCGATTGTAAAGTGTTCTAATCTCGAGGAGTAAAGATCCCTGAAGATGCCTTGTGCAATCGTAGGCGAAACGTCGGATAATAATTCTAATTTGACACGGTCTAAACCCAAGAACCATGATTTTCAACTCGACCAAAGCCGTGAAAGCTTCCGTTCTTTAATATTAAATTTATTAAAACACTATAAACTGCAATTTATACACCTCTGATAAAAAGTAACAACAGACACTAATTTTCAAAATGAATCGATTAAGTTCTTTGCATTAATATCAACTACCATGCAAAACGGTTTCTACTGATTTTACTAATAATTTATAAAATAAACTAATTTACAATCAACAGAATTAACAAATACAATTTGGTAAGACCATGAAACACTATGGTAATCTGAAATAGTGTATACAGGAGGTTTATAAGGTTTATACAAACATTACTCTTTACATGTAATAAATAAAATGTTCTGTGTTTAATAACTTTTTACCTTTATTGATTTTGTGCGCTGGTATGACGTGGCTGGTTTAAGACACTTTACCAACAAATTAAGGATTTTTTAATTATGAAAATTTAAAACCTATTAAACAATTTAAATCTAAAAAGGTTAAAAATTAAAAGATACACAGGTAGACAGAATGATAATATTTTTTTCCATAAGAGTGTTTATCAATTATTTACTCATTTATATAAAATTCTTTCGGCAACTTTTATCCTTTGAAGTGTAATTTTCATTCCTAAGATAGCTACAGAATGAAAAATAGGAAAATATCATATAATAAAAAATCTTGTGAATGTATAAAAATGTAATAATTTTAAGTTGGAAGACATCCAGGCCGATAAATATCAGAATATTTGACTATAAAAATTACAATAAAACAGAAAATTAGGTCGTTCCTATTACTGTTTTGTTAAAATATTACTATAGTTTTTTCTCAACTTTTTTTTGAGCTTTTAACAGCAACACATTTGACTTTAAGTCGATATTTTCTCATCCTGCCCTGTTTGTTATATATAATTATCTTTTTAAATTGATATCATTCCCGTTTTTATAACAATGTAAAATTTAAAACAATTTTTATGAAAGTTACAGACAGACAATAATTTAATGTTAAAAATGTATATTTTTGAATGATTTCGGTGATGTCACCAGACAAAAAAAACACATTAAGCAGTTAATTTTTGTAGATGTAACGGTATCGTATGGATTATAATCACTTTAAATGCAACAATGTTGCTTGTTTACGCTTCTGTTTAACTGGAAATGAGCTTCATGGCTGAATATAATTTTTTCACGAAATAATGGATCAACTTTAAGTTGCTGTAAAGGCCAATCTGCAAAAGGTCTATGTAATAATTAGTCCTATGGTTTATATTCCCGGATTAGTTAAATTGTATACGTGTTCAAATGCAAATCTTTATGAAAAATTTCCATGCAGTGTCATAAATATACGCAAGTTCTTAACGACGGCATGCAATTGACTGATCGGGATTTTCATTCACACCTTGATTCAAGGCATTGATATTATCAGGAGTACGTTTACGTTTTTGACATGTTGACTATTTAACGTCAAATACAACCAGCTGATTTATATTTATGGATAAAACTACTATATACAGGATTATTCACCCTATAAGGCAAAAATACATATCTTTCAAAAAGTTTTACTTTTGGGATATATAAGGGGTCTAATATAGTTACTTTTAAAAATTATTTTCATATTATACAGGGTGTCCCAAAAGCTCTGAGTGTACCAAAGTCGTGTATTTTTAAATTAAACCCCCTGTATATTCTTGCATTTTTAGATTCTCCGATCAAAATAAGTGCCTACTTTAATAAGGTTTATACTACCTAAACCTCAAGGGTTTTTAAATAATTTGAATTTTGACAAAATCTAACTTAATTTTCATGTTTCTAGTAAAATGTAACAACAAATAATATTTTATATCCTAATTATAATAAACTTGCTATATTGTACAGGGTGTCCAAAAATTAAATTAATTAAATGAGAACTTTAAGTGTCTATAACTTGATTAATTTAAATAGAACGCTATACTTTTTACCATAAAATGTACGTTTTAAATACCTATCGAATGATATATGGGTGTTCTATAGCTAAGTCTTCGCGTTTCGCAGAATAATCGTTATCTAGTTTCCTATGGCATTTAGAAACGTCAGATAATTCATCTAATCTATCAGTTAGTCTGCAAAGCCTGTTGCTATAATAGTGGTATTATTTTTTGTAACCGTGAAACTTCATTTATGGAATTGAGTGATTTGGATATTGTTGTGCGGGAGACTGACGTTTGTAGTTTAGCAGAAATTAATTTTCCTTGCAATAGTACCGTAATGGCCGAAGAACTTGATATGAACGCTCGAACAGTTCGGAATATTTTAAAGTGGAACAAATATCGCTGTTACAAATTGCGAATAACTCAAGAAAATTTTCCGAAAGACCAGGAAACACGTATGGTGTTTTGTGAGTACATGATGGAAAGGGCTAATAGAGATATAACCCCTGAAGTTTTGGCAAATATGCAAACCGTATTTTACAATAGACTGGGTTATTGTCTCGCTCAAAGTGGAGGCCTCTTTGAACACCTCTTGTAGACTTTTAGGTGCTTTTGTTGATTTAAATTGAATTTAATTATTTGTTTATGTATTTTTATTAGAATAAATGTTTATTTTGTAACAGAAATATCAATTTTCTGTACGCTCAACGGCCAACAAATCTATTTTTTTTGTATTTCTACTATTTGATGTATTTAAAACAATGTATCAAATAGTCATTAAATATTCCAAGTTTAGATGAAAAGTAAATACACCCTCTCAGTAGTTTCTAGGTACTGCTCGTCTTCGTGTCGCATGGAAGTTAGCGGGGGTAATATTGCGCGTAGGCGTTCCCTACGATCTTCTGTTCCGCACTAACCTGAAAGAAGTTAGACGGGCTTAGTGGGTCAGCATTTAGAAAACGGCCAAAATAATTTCTAGTTAAGAAATTTAAAGTAGAAGTTTGGCTATAGTACCGTTTCTATTAAACCTCGATAATATGAACGGCCAGTCTTTCCTCTCTAAAGTTTCGTCTCAGGTCAAAGGCAACAGTGTTGTGGTTGCGTCGCGCCCAGTTACATTTGTGCGCCGCTCTTCTATTTGACATGGGATTATCGAGAAACAAATATCAACGATTACAAAATTGAGCTAAACAGAAAGGCAATAATATATTTTCGCCGTACTCTGGTGTGTAAAATACAAAAGAAGCATGTTAACCACATGACGAGTATCTAACTTCTACTAAATCAAAAGCCGACGTTAAATTCCAAGGCTTACTGGATCATACAGTGCTTAGACGTTTTTCGAATTTATTTTCATGATTTTAAAGTTTCAGTCTGCTATGTTGGATCCGATTTTTATTTTTAATATCAAATCCGTGCTTTCGACCTGCTGTGTTTTGACGACACCATTTTGGCTGGAAACCAGGAAGCAAACTATGATACAACCGTATGCTTTATTTCGCTTCTTCAACAGAGCTAAACGGGTTGTCCATCTCATTCTATTACCTTTCCATTATTTAGAGGTTCCGTTTTGGATTTTCCACACCTGTATATCATATACACCAAAGATAGATATTGGCAAGCGAAACGTAGTTGGCTATGTAACAACTGAAATAAAAAAGTTCTTGACTTTCAAATTTTAAAAAAGCTTTCGAAAATAAACTATTCGATCATTTAAATATTTATTCAACCTCTAATCTTCTAAATAAACCTAAAATTATGAATTACAGCCCACCAATAACCCAAATTACCTTTTAAGGCATAATAACATTAAAACGAGGAACAATTAAAGGGAAACAAAGAAAAACATTTTAAACGAGGGCTGATCACGAAAGAATTTGGTCCTAATCAAAAGACTGGAAGCGCCTTTGTATCGATGTTATCCAACCTTTATTTTTACACCCTAAATTAACTCGAGGTTGTTTTTAATTCGCAAAAGGGATAAAAAGGAAATTAGTCAGCTTTAACTAGATTATAAATGGGCCTTTATGACTATGAAGCGTGTCGTATCAAGTCAAGCCCATCAGATATGTAAGGCTTTGATAAACCACTAAAAAAATTACGATTTCAGTCCGTGGAAAAGGCGAGGACGTAAAAATAGGAATAAAACTTTTGTGTTCTGGCGAGGAAGCTGAATTTTCCACTAACCAGATAGCATATGTATTATGCCAAAAGATATTTTTTACGGATTGCATAGTTATTTCTACAATCGGCAAATTGCGATAGGGTTTTTTTTATGAATAGTAGTAAAGGAATTTATGGCCCTTTTTTATAGGATATCATATTACAGGGTGGTTCAGTTCTTATCAATAATCGTGAAAGGTATCTTAAATTTTGTTTAATGGAAAAAGGAAACACGAGCATACAGGTTGTCCAGTAAGTACCTCCTAATTTCTCAAAAGCATACAAGGGAGATCAAAATAACCCTATTTTGTCAAAGAAAAAAAATTCCTGTTCCTTAACGAAGATGCAGAGTCCTACAGGGGTACCCAAAGATCGGCTTTAAATTTTAAACCGATTTGTATAATTTAATGAAATTGTAATATTTTATAGAGGCCATAACGAATCATTAAACCATACTACAACAGATGTTTTAGATCATCAGAGGAATCAGGAACGGACGTGCAACCACACTCGTCGCGCCTAATTTTTAACAGGTATCTCTTTACAGAGCTGAAAACGGACTTTTATATATTTACCAAAATAATATTTGAACTTATTCACTATTTTTACATTTTAATAACAGTGTAAATTAATTGAGCACCGATCAACCCTTGGAAAGGTTTCTGGACTTGACAATGTCTGAACTGGAAATTTTTCAGCATAACATCTTCTTGCCGTCGAAGAAGACTGCGTTTCCCCATAAATTAAAGCACATCAGCACACCCTGTGTATTTTATTTTTACCTGTTTGTGTTTAGCATTAGTAACTTGTAAGTGTTTCGCATATAAACCGATTTATCTCAAAAACCGCCAGTTTTATCCAAATAAATTAAGAGTACCTTCTTGAAGAGAAATGACCAAAGTATTTAAAAAATGAGTCTTCGGCTTTGTAAAATAATATCTGTTAAAAATTAGGCCCATAGAGTGTGGATGCCAGTCCGTTCCTGACTTCTCTAATGATCTAAAACATCTACTGTAGTTTAATGAGTCTTCATGGCCACTTTAAAATATTAAAATTTCATTAAATTATACAAGTCGGTTCAAAACTTAGAGCCGATAAAGTAAATCGGTGGATACCCCTTTAGGGTTTAAGATATTTTTCTATGACAAAGTAGGGTTATTTTGACCTCCCCTGTATGCTTCCGTGAAATGATGATACACCCTGTATATTGAAAACACATTTATCAAAATAAAACTCGGGTCCACTTATATTAAATCATTATTTTAAACAAATCGGAAATTAATTAATATTAAATTAATAATTAAAATTCCATAACAGTGGGTTATTTTTCCAAGAATGAAGTGCAGTTTATTTCATTTTTCGCCATATATTACAATTACTACACCAAACACTAAATTAATTATAATGACTCAAGCAAATAGTTCATAGAAGAACCGCGATTTTAAATTAATCATAGCACGGTTGTAGCTTAAGCCGTCTCTTCCTTCTTCATGCATATCGATGATCATCCTTTATCACGTAATAGTTCCGCTAATCTTCTGTTATAAAAAATGCAAATCTCAAAAAAAAACGTGCAGGTAGCAGAAGCAGAGATTCACTACATCACCACTACTACATAAATCATTAGTGTGTTCAATTATATATATATATATATATATATATATATATATATATATATATATATATATATATATATACATATATATATATATAATTTTTCTTAATTTTGTATTTTCTTGGGTTTAGGTTCTATAATTAATAAAACACAAAACGATTGACGTTTCGCCCTTTATTCAAGGCATTTTCAAAATTTATTCCTTGACATTTTGCTGTTCTGTTTTTTTTTTTTTTTTTTTTAGAAACAGAACAGCAAAATGTCAAGGAATAAATTTTGAAAATGCCTTGAATAAAGGGCGAAACGTCAATCGTTTTGTGTTTTATTAATTATAGAACCTAAACCCAAGAAAATACAAAATTAAGAAAAATGATATAATCTATGGTTCAAGAATCAAGAAAATAAATATATATATATATATATATATATATATATATATATATATATATATATATATATATAATATATATATATATATATATATATATATATATATATATATATATATATATATATATGTATATATATTGTGACGATTTTGGTGGTATTTCGCACCCATACAAAATATTTGTCCGATTAATAAAATTTAGGAAACTTTGTTATTATTTATTTCTGAATTTATTTTTTTATATTTTCAAAATATTGCCAAAATTAATTATAATAAATTATAATTATCCTTTACCAATTTTAAATGTTTTCAATTCTCAAATTATTTATATAGATATAGATGTGTTCCTACCTGAAAATTGACTCCTTCTCAGGTGCGTTCAGTTGTTTAGCAGATATCAGTCAGACAATTAATACACAGAATGATTAAAACACAAAATATAAATTTTATTTAACAATATAAACAACTGGCATAATATTATTAATAAATATTAGATAAAATCAAATGGTCAATACTTCTATCTCTCAACCAACACTATTTCTAATCAATATTACTTATTATGAATTTAAAATATTTTTTGAAAAACTCAATCTGTCAGATTCAATATGGTGTCCTAAAAATTTTACATTTTTCGATTTTCTCCCAAACTGATATAGGGGGTTCTTGAGGGTGTAAATTGTGAATTTAAAAGTATCTTTTCAGGACTCAATATGGTGAATCCAATGTAGCGGACTAAAAATTTTAAAATTTTTGATTTTGTTCAGAGGTGGAACTGAACGGTTTTAGAGGATATAAATAGCGAATATAAGAAATTTTAAATTTCCGGGTTTCATCCAAAATTGGTACTAGGGCGCTTTGAAGGGTTTAGATTTAGATTAGATTAAGACTGGAAATAATTTTTTAGAAATTCAATATAGCGGATGCAATATGGTGGGTTGATAATTTTACCTTATTCCCATTTTTTCAGATTTGGTATTAGGGGGTTTTCGGGGTCGTATATAACGAATATGAAGGTAATTTTTTACAACTATTAGGTTGATAATATACAATATGAGGAACAGAAAATTTTACGTATTCCGATTTTGTCTAAAATTGATATTGTGGGGTTCTTGAGGCATATACAAACTCAATATGCAGTATAAAATATATCGAGCTAAGAAATTTACATCTCATGTTCTTTAAATATCGATATATGAAGGTTTTGGGGCCTATATTACCAATCTAAAATTAATTTGAAATTTAAGGTAGTGGATGTACTATTATATACTAAATATTTGTTTGACACAATTTTACTGTTATTTGGAGAACTCTAAGAACCAAAGAATTTTTAGTGGGTACTGTTTTGCCACCTTGGAGTCATTGCGAGGTACACTAATCTCGATTAGTACTTAGTTCAAATAATTTATGGATATCATAATAAATTCTTAAACTAAAAATAGAAAAATAAAATTTTTATAAAAAAATTGAACCGGCTTCTAAAAGTGCTTTAAAAAGTGAAAAATAACTCTAAGTTTTTATATGAAATTGAACTTTTTGAAGTCGGCGCCAAATTATTTGGAAATGAAATAGATAACTACTAATATATACAAATTATGGTAAGAAAGCAATTACAAATAAAGTATGTCCGTTTATGCGAATCTCATTTTGTCAGGTATTAGTTTGGCGCCGACTTCAAAAAGTTCAATTTCATATAAAAATTTATAGTTTTTTTTCACTTTTTAGCGCACTTATAGAAGTCGGTTCAATTTTTTTATAAAAATTTTATATTCTATTCTAAACCAAATTTACTGGCATATTAACCATTAAAATACTTTCTTTAACCCTTCTGTGTCTGATTTCTTCTCTTTATATCTTAAATAAAACTGAGTCAGCACTACATATATATATATATATATATATATATATATATATATATATATATATATATATATATATATATATATATATATTATACAACTCACAAATATATTTTTGTGAATCGGGAGATTGCTTATAATGTGTAACGCCTAATAATACAAACATACTTTAATAACGAAATTTTACTCTAATGAGAAGACAATATACAATCATTTGACATAGACTATACCTTCGAGATCAGGAACAAACATAATAATATGCTAATTACTCTGTTTCTTCCTGCATTAAAATAAAATGGATATATTACGCTTTTTGAAAAATTTTAAAAAACTTGAATGAAAATTAGTTTGAAAAAATAGATAATCAAATTTATTTTAATTGGCGAAAGTCACGATATTTAAATGTAATTTTAGTGAACACATTGCATTAACATAATGAAAATAAAGGTAGATAACATCAATACAAATAAGCTTTTAACGGGTTCGAAAGGGAAAAACGCTCGTGCCAAATAATCGTTTTTTGTTTAATCTGGGGGTTTAAAAATACGTACGAGATTCACCTAAAAGCTTTTAAAGAATATTTATAATGCCCATTTTCGTGTTGAAAAATTAAATGGGACTTTTGTTTTATAGACGAGCCTTTTTTGGACTAAAATGTTAGATGTTTCAAAATTTAAGTATAAAAAATGTATTAGATAAAATAATGATAAAGTTAAAATTTCTCATTGCTCAAAACTAGAAAATGTAATCAACATTTTTGTTTCTATTCTTTGCCAATATTATAAACGAGATATGGTTTTTGAGCGAGAACATATCTAAAAATGTAGATTATTTATAAACAACCCTACACTTATTCAGATGGATATTTTAACAATCATGTTCATAACTAAAACGAATTTTATTAAATTTATCTTTACGGGGTTTTAAACTTGATTTTTATTTATGTAATAAATTGCCATGGCACACACAAAATTGTACATCGGTTCGTCGGGTTAATAGAAAATTAAAAAAAAATAGTAAAATCTGATAACAAAGCAGAAAATTAAATTCATATATTTAACAATTAAAACGCTAAAATATTTATATACAAACACAAAAGTGTAGATACATAAAAGAAAAACTATATACATTGAAAACAAATATGTAAATATAATACATATATAATGAATCAAAAATATACTCGAAACCGATATCCGAAATAAACATAAACCGATATTAAATATAAAATTAAATTAATAAAGTTATAAAACAATAAAAAAACAACCAACTGAACAGAGCTGTATCATATAAAATTGATATAAAATAACGCTTTACCCATTGTCTAATTAGTACAACTCATAAATTCTTTAATAAAGGAAAACCCTCTTCTTCTTCTTCTTCTTCTTCTTCTTCTAGGTAGAACCAAGTTCTGTTATCTATACAATGCCTCATCGATCCTCGTTTGAGGTCGAAATCCAGTTGTCTCTCCATCTTTTGGGGGGCCGTCCAGGCGGCCGTTTGGTGTTTGGTTTCTCTCTCATCACGGTTTTTGCTAGTCTGTCATCGTCCATTCGTTCCACGTGATCTCTCCACTGCCTACGACGGTTTCGAACCCACTTCACAACATCCCCCACTCCGCTGTCCTCGCGTATTTTTGTGTTTCTTATTTTATCTCTTAAACTTGTTCCCGTGATCATTTTCAGCGTTTTCATTTCTGTGGTTCTCATAATTTGTTTTGTCTTTGTGGTTTCATTTCTTGTTTCTGCGCCGTAGGTCAGTATCGGTCTTACACAGACTTTGTAAATTCTTGCTTTGCTCTCAACCGTCATATGTTTATTGTTCCAGATTATGTCTCTTAGTTGGCCTGATATCATGGCTGCTTTGTTGGCCTGTGTGCGTACTTCTTCCGTTACTGCCCTGTTACTTGTTATATGTGCTCCTAGGTATTTAAACTTCCCAACCTGTTCGATATGTTTATCATCAACCATTAGTTTGCATCTTACCGGTTCTTTTGCTATTACCATTGCTTTGGTTTTCTCCACAGATATCTTCATATTATACTGTTTGGCTGTTCGATTGAGATGGAAAAGCATTCTTTGCAAGTTGTCCTCGCTATCTGCTGTCAAGGCAACATCGTCTGCAAAGCATATAATCTGAACGGTGTTGTGTCCCATTGGGTACCCAATATTTGTGCTTTTTACCTCATCCATGATTTCGTCCATAATTACATTGAAAAGTGTTGGACTTAGGCTATCACCCTATCTTATTCTTATGGATAGAGGGATTTCCTCTGTTAGAGTGTTATTTGTTTACATTACCATGGTGTTTTTGGAATTCAGTTCGTGTATTGTGCGTATGATTACTTCGTCTACTTGTTTTCTTCGCAGTAATTCTGTTATGTGTTCCAGTTTGACTCGGTCGAACACTTGTGTAAAGTCCACAAAACAAATGAACAGCGGTTTATCGTATTCGATAGATTTTTCAACCAGATGTCTGATAATAAATATACCTTCGATAGTAGAGCGGTTATTCCGGGAGCCCTGTAAGTAATAAAAAAATTTAACTATCCAAACAAATCTCGGACCTCACAGAGCTTGTAGCTCAGAAAGCAATTTATTATAAAAATTAATACAATTATATATAGCCGAGTTTTTGAATTTTGTTGTTTTGTGTTGGGGTATCATTAGAAGATCATTTTCGCGAGTATTGTAGATCCTAGCCTGTCAAACAATAGTCTGTTACTATACACGAACACTAAACATCTCAGTATGAATATACTGAGAAATGTTAATATTATTTGAAGGTAAAGATAATTTTGCAACTCTTGCAAAAATTCAGATTAAAAATCAATCGTAATATTCTTTTTGTGTTATGAAAATACAGTTCCACTTTATATCAGCACTACTCCAACTAACAACATTATTTAACGTGTAACAAGAGGCCAATGAATAATAGACTGATAGAAGTACATCAGAACTCAATTAGAGCAGACATGATTTACATGCTAGTCAAAGAACAGTTGACGATTTATAAATGTACCCAAAAACTTAACTTTACTAGAAAACTTAATGTTGAGCCTTTCTCCAAAATCATCATTAACTGGCTTAAACATATTCATATACACAGTTTGACAATATTTAGTAGTAAGCCATTTCTTTCACACCACACTTTCATATCGTAAGCCACAATTGTTGTGTCATCCGCGTACATCATAACATATTTCTATCTGATATGTTACAGTAAATCATTAACATATAATAAAAACAAAAACGGACCCAGTACTGATATCTGGGGTAAAGCAAGCTCTACAGGTCTTACCCCAGAAATTATATATATATATATATATATATATATATATATATATATATAGTTTATCAACAAAAATACCTTATTTACAGCATCAAGGGTTATAGAGACCAAAGAAGATTCTCACTGCCATGTTGAGCAGGAGTTAAAACATCGTTTTTATAAATAAAATTGATTATTTTTGATTATTTATCTTTTCAATAATCTTAGAAAAGGTACCAATGATCGATATCTGTCTGTAATTCTCTATGGTATCGGGATCATTCTTTTTATGAACAGGAATAACCCTGGCCCTTTTCAATATATTTGGAAAAACTCCTTCTCTAAGACAACAATTTCTCAATCAAAGAGGGCAAAGAATATGTTTTTTATAGTTTTAGGATTTTTACATTTATGTATGTTATCAAGATCAACAAAGTTTTTATTTTTTAAATCACCAATAATCTTAAGAACCTCATCTTCATCATTGTAATCAAGTATCACAGTATTGCAAACAAATGATGAAGTCGTCTAAGTATTATTACGAAAATATAGACCATATTTATTGCGTAGTTGCGTGATAGATACGGTCTTAAAATACATTGCAAGCTCATTGAGAATATCCTTTGGGTCCGAAATTAATTTATTATTAAAACGGAGTTTTATTTAACGTAGTGTACTCCTTCGACATTTGTTTTACTAAACATGTATTGGAAATTGCTCTCAGCGAGCTAGTGCTGCACTTTTATTACATAGACTACATAAGAGTTCCTACTAGTAAAGGCCCATCATGCTCAAGTGTTCTGTTACTAGCCATATTTATTTTCTGCTAACTTCTAAAACTTTCAAAGTCAACGTTTTTAAGATTAAAGGGGACATTAATTTACTTTTACTGTGTGGTGGTCTTAGAATGCAATTCCAGATCTTGCTGTTCGATCTATCAAATTATACGGTCCGCAAAAATCTAAAAACGTATCTGCATTTTTCCTTCTTAAATTAGATAAACAAATTTTCAATGTTTCAGGATATTCTACCAGTATAAATTTTTAAATCTCAAAAAGCACATTATATTGCTCTTTTTCCATTCTAATTTTGTATGATACCCTGTATATAATTCTCCTGAAAAATTTACGGACGCTAAACTTCTTGGTATAATTCTGTATGTTTAGCCCTACTTTATATACTACCGTTTTAAAATATTTACCATCGTAATAATTGGAAAATTTAAAATTCCATACCGGAAATGAAAACATAGGTTTCCATAAAGCTGAAACTTCCGCTGTTGCTACCTACACTACGACGATAAAAGATAATAATGTCTACAAAATCGACGACAAAGTTTTTAGGATTATTTTTTTCTATAAGAATCCTGATAAAACTCGAGAATTGTTACCAAGCTGGAATAATTGGAAATAGGCAAAAAATCAGGACATAAAAGTTATTTTCGACAATAACACGGAACGCCATCTGCTATTTTTTCTGTAACATTTCAAAAGTTTTATAGAAGTATCTACGGTTCACATACAATTTAATTGTTAATGTTTTATTATTTACAATAAAAGTTCCCAAAATTACTTACATTATTAAGTACGTTATATAATGTAGACGTGCATTATCCCTCTGCCATCCTCTAAATCAAATTAAGGCTAAGCTAAAAAGTACTTTGAATTCTATTTTTAGTAAGAGTGATGATGGATCGTATCAAGAATGCATTAATTAAAAAAAATGTTCACCCACAAGTCTCTGATGACACGAAATTTATTTAATAGTACTCATTTTTACTGCATCCCAGTTAATATTTTTACATGTTACAGGCGCACGATTCTCAAAGATTGTGAGAAAGTGTTTTAAAAAAGAGAAAAACGACCGAGGTTCAATAGTGACGGTCCATTACTACTTGGATATTAAATTCGATTTCAGTTAATTCATTATTTTATGAAATGTTTTAGAACGAGAAATGAGTTTTGTGAATTTGCAATATCACAGTATTCAAATTTTTAACAAAGAAACATAATTGTTCTGAAAGCATTTACAAACCAATAATTCTTGTATATGAGGACAAGTCTATCATATTATATCAATTTTGATTGGGTCATGAATCATTTAAGGCTGACCTCAAGGCGTGAAAGTCTTCTGACTCAACCAACTCTGATGTTTGCAGGAAAGTGAAAAAAAAATTCTCGAAGAATTTGTGTACTATTGTCAAAGCATTAAATATATTTAGATCGAGCATTTTGAATATTCTACATGATAAATTAGGCATTAGTAAAGTTTCCACAAAGCGGTTTTCTGGATTATGGACTCCGGAACATAAACTGCTTAGACAGCAGAAAGCTAGTTCCGAACAACATCGTGGAAGTTTTCTGCATTTGGCCTAGCTTCCGATGCAGTGGAGCCCTTAATAATCTACCCGTATTCTCCGGCAAAGGAGTTAGCTCATCATTTTTGATCGCTGATGGTGCTACTAACTTTCGACTGAACTCTAGACTTTTTTTACTATTTTTGAATTTAATTAACTTTGCCTCTCACTTCATGCTGAGATATTGCGCGTTTCTTTACAAACTAATGTACCTTCAATTAGCATTAACCTTGCATTGATTTGTTGACTGGCCTTGTGCAATTTCTAGCTTATTATTTAATTAAACTTCTCAAATATTAATTTTTAACAAAAAAAAAACATTTTTGCCAGAATTCAAATTAAAATCGTTCTTTATATTATTGAAGAGGTCCATTCGCTTCATATGAGACAAATGAAGTGTAGTACTCAATATTTGACATTAAATTAAAATACTAAAAAAAATAATATAATTTGAAAATAACTAGTTTGTAAAACATTTATCGTTGAAACAGAAAATATTACAAAAAAATAATTAAATCTAGAATGTCTCATTTAAATCAGCTGGGCGTAACTAATGCGTGATTTGGCAACGTTGTATTTTTACTGTTAATGTTTATCTTCGAGACAGTAGTCTAACCTTACTCTTTCATAATAAATAAGTTTACGAAATAGTGAAATGTCTCATGGCCAAGATGCTGGTAAATTTGTAAGTCTCAAATGTACATAATGGCATCAGAATATAACGGATATAAAAAAAACCTAAATTAGAAGAAAATGTCACTCCACAAGATTTGTATGTTCACATCAATAAATGCAATCTATTACTGATGATTTGTAAAAATTAAAATTTAACAATATCTTTAAGATATGTCTTTAAAGAGGAAATTTTTGGGTTAAGAAGTATTTTTCATGTAAAATACATAATATATAATAGTATAAATTTAGTTCATAAAGCTAGTTATAAAGAAGATAACACACATCATAAACGTCACGACATTAACTTCAGACTAGTATCAATCTATGAAAGTTTTCATATTGAATGTATTCAAAGACTTGAAGTGCGCGCTCATGCAACGTTGCCAAACGTTTCGACTTCATTTTAATGCAGGTCAATCTTAAATTTTATGTAATTTTTTCATCAATATCTCAGTAAATACTCCTTTGTATATGACCTGCCCATCGTAATCTTCTGGACTTTATTTCTTGAATGATGTCAGGGCTTTGATATATTTGCGCAAGCTCTATGTTGCTTCTCATTCTGTGACGGCCTGTTTTAAGGTCTCGGTATGGGCCATGTATTATGCGCAAGATTTTTTTCTCAAACCTTCTTAGCAGCTCCGTATCGTGGACTGTCAGGGGGCACTGTACAAATTTTTACATTTTTGAAAATACAATTTTCAAAAATTTACATGATAAAATTAACGCAAATTCCGCGATAGTGTAGATTTTGACTTAAATTATAATAAAAAAATTGATTTTCATTATTATCTAGTATTTTTTATTTAACATGGGCAGCAATTGAACCCGCTTAATGTTAAAAATTAGAGATAACTTAAATAATATTGTTTAATTACTTTTGCTCAACAAATGTTGTTGTTCATGTCATAACTATATATTGTGATGGATATCGACTCCCTCGGTATACCCTGTAGATCATTTTGTTATAGGCAGAACTTATAAAACAGCGATTTTAAAGGGGATGATGTAAATCTCCATTTAAAATTATCTCTCAGCGATTTAATTTTGCATCAATTTCCATATCCTGAATATGAAAAGAGAAATTTTATTCCATTGCATATCCATGTTTTAATAATTCCTTCTAGATTTGATAAATTTACTTTTTCTGTACGAATATCAAGCACTTGTCAATGATGGATGGAATATAATATACTCAGCGTGATCCTTCATTTCCTTCAAAATTTCAATATTATTTCATAATATACAATATTTACAGGAAAAAATTAACCTTTCTTAATTAAAAATACCTAACGCGTAAACACAGGTTATAATTAATTTTATGTTTATGAAAATTTGTTTTTTCAAAACATATTTTATGCCAACATCAATAAAAAGAACTTTCAATAAGATATTTTATTTATCAAACTCCTAATGGATATGTGGGCGACGAAAATGTAAAATAAATATTTACAACGATCCAAGAATCTCCTAAAAACATATTAAATATGTCTCTACTTACGTTTGTGAGGTGTTTTCTTTATAAAGCCATTACCGTGTAAATAGAAAAGTGGGCTCCAATTGAAAATAAAAGTTCACAATTATATATCAGACTGATATAATTACTTAAATAAGATGTAGTGGTTCCAAAATATTTGTGCAAATCAATTTAAAGTGTAAATCAATTTAATATTTAATAATAATAATATCCTTTATTTGCCAAGAAAATTATGATCACATAACAAATCAACGTCAGAGAGAGAAATGCTTAACATTAAGAATAGTAAATATATCGATCTAACTATAATTAAGATAAAAACTAATCGACATTTCGATAGGAACTTTACATAAAGAAAAACAAAAGGAGAAAAAGACAGATATAAAATAATTTAAAAAAGTACTAATAAGAGTGTCAGTTTAAACTGAAGAAAGTTTTACAGTTTGTAAAATAAGATATTCCAATTTAAAAGGGATAAAATTTTTACACATAAAACAAAAGCATGAGATAAACCCACTAAACAAGAAATATTAAGTTAAAAATATTTACATTACAAAAACTATTCATTAAAATTGAAAGAGTAAAAACACCTATCAGACAGCCATTCATTTACGCGTCTCTTAAAGCAATTAATCGACTCGGTAAGTCAGATTTCTCTTGGTAACATCCTTACGGCTTTAATCGCCATATAGTATGGTCCTTTCTCATAGAAGGTGGAGTTATGTAAAGATACCTTTAGGTCATTCGCCCCTTTGGTAGTCATAACCATGTTTCCCCCATAAAACTGTCTATTCAGCGGAAACAATTCCGCATTCCTTCTGACAAGCATGACTAAAGATCTAAAGTATAATGAGAGAACAGTAAACAACTTAAACTGAGTAAAAAATGGTCGACATGAAGCTCTTGGATGTAGGTGGAAGATACATCTTATTATGCGTTTTTGAATTTTAAATATATTAATAGCCTTTCTTGATGTTCCTCAAAAGGAAATACCATAAGAGACAAGAGATTGTATTTGCCCAAAGTAGAAAAGCCTAACAGTCTCTGCAGTGATGACGTTACGAAGCCTTCGGACCACACCACATAAACTGCTAAGCCTAGCCCCAAGAGCTGAAATATGATGTTTCCAGTTTAAAGAGGGGTCCATATGAACACCCAAGAACTTAACCTATTCCAAAATAGGTATAGATCTTCCCCCAAGCCATACAAGCAGTGACTCAGACCTTATTGCATGCTTTGAAAAAAGAATGAGGCCGCTCTTATCCACGTTTAGAGTGAGGCCGTTATCAGAACACCACTGCTGCATTTTCAATGCAGAGTTTGTGCACTTTCGAGACAGTCCCACCAAAGAAGTGTCCGCCAAAATCACTGATGTGTCGTCAGCAAACTGACAAACGCTATCCGCGGCCAATCCATCCCCTAGATTGTTTACATATATTAAGAATAACATGGGTCCCAGAATGGAGCCCTGAGGTACCCCCTGCAACAATTTAGTTCTATCTGAAAAGTAATGATGATTATTTTTAGCAAAGCAGACTGTTTGCTGCCTATCCGATAAGTAGGATTGCAGTAAACTGGCAGCAACACCTCTGACCCCATACGCACCAAGCTTTGTCAAAAGCAAGTTATGATCCACAGTGTCAAAGGTCTTAGACAAATCAAAATATAGGCCTGCCACTTTATCATTCGTGTCAATTATTTCATTTATATATGAAATTGTGTTGAATATTGCCATTTCAGGAGATGTTAGGTCTAAAGCCGAATTGATTTTTACTCAGGATATCGATTCTGTTTAGATGTTCAAATATTCTAGTATATATAACTTTTTCAAGACCTTTGACACTGCTGGAAGCAGCGAGATTGGTCTGTAATTTTCGGTATTAAGGATATTCCAAGCAGTTTTAATTTTATTTTGGAATTAATAATCTTGATAGATAAGTAAGCCTTTGTTTATTCCAATAAGTAAATATTACATATCAAAAAAGTCATAAGGGCATGGAACTTGTCAGAAACAATAAAAATTAAAGTTCATTTTCAGCTATAGACAAAAAATTAAATAAATATCAACCTCAATAATATTTTTCAGTATATATATATATATATATATATATATATATATATATATATATATATATATATATATATAAAAGAGAGGAAATGGTCACAATTGACTAGTTAAGAAAAATATTCAGAACTAGGGGTATTGGGGATGCAGTTTGTTAATAAAGTTTTAGGCCCTGGTAATAAAAAACCCTTGTTTGATTCTGTCAAGCTTTCGAAAATTTATTTTTCTCTTCTTCAGGATATCTCTACAAAGTTAATTACACAGTTAGAATTTAACCTAACCTATAATTATTAAAAACTCAGTGATCTGGGTTGAATATAAAATAAGCAAATATATGAATAAACAGGGAAAGAACCCTCCACTAAAACTTTTCAATTATGTTTATAGCCATAATACAATAGGATTATTCAAATTAAACTGGAAGAATTTCATTATTTTCTTAACATCAAACCCGAATATTTCGCCATTTTGTCTTGACGGATGTCAAGTGTCAACTGAACAGTGTTTTTTATTAGTGCGTCTTTGGCCTTTGTTATTAATTTAATTTCTCCCTATGCTCAAGTTTTAATCAACTCTGTTTTTAAAACGCAAATACGCAAATTTTATAAAAAAAATTCAACATAAGGGGAAAAAAATAATGTAGTCTAAAAAGAAACCTACTTAACACTGCCATATGTAAACGGGTTATTCGAACAACTAAAGGGTGTGCTCTCAAGACACAACATTCGAGTCGCACACAGGGGGTTTGTTTGTTTGAGTTCTCTTTTTACAAAATTAAAGACAAAAACTAAAAACGTTAAAAAAAACTCATGTTGTATACAAAATACCATACACCAACTGCAATGGAGTATACATAGGACAAACATGTCAGCATCACCAAAACATACTGCAGTTGCCTAAGTATGATGAAAAAAACCAAATAGCTCTTACTAAACTTGAAGAACAACACAATTATAAATTCAATTACGAAAAAACAAAAATCCTAGAAATCGAGCCTCACAAAAAAAGTAAAATTTACGAGGCCATCGAAATTTAAAAGAATCACACAATCTATAATATATATATATATATATATATATATATATATATATATATATATATATATATATATATATATATATATATATATATATATATATATATATATAAACATATTATTAATGATACTGTATTTTTTTCGGCATTTTAGTCTGGTTTTGGAATGTCTAAAATGATGGAATAGCGTGTTTAATAAAAACTATAATGACAGATATGGGAAAATACCCTAATATAGCAGCAAAATATAAAAATGGACCTTTCGAAAATTGTGATGGTATTAACTGGATCCAAAGAGGTTTCATGCTAAGGCAGAGAAAAGCAGAGATAGGCACAGATAAGAAAAAGTCAGTTCAAAATTCCAAATTTATGTAAACATTTGGTATAGTTATGGTAACCGCCAGGTGATGATCCGCCTTATTGCTAAATTAGCACTATGTTCAAAAAAAAATATGAAATTCTCAGAAATTAAAAATTTTTATTTTTTATATAATGTAAGATATTAAATTATATAATTTCTGGAATGTATGGAATTTTTCCACGTATAACCAATTCCTTTGATCTAAAACTCCTTAACTTTTTTCTATAATGTCTGTTCAAACAAATAGCTGGAATTAGTAATATTATAGCTTCTCCGGATTATGTAACTACACAACCCGGCAATGTTGCTGCTCTTTAGTCATTGTGCTGTAATTGATGACAATTGGCACTTCTTTTTCTTTCACTCCTAATTTCATTTTGATTTTATTCGCTTTTTAGTGTTATTTTAAATATATTGTTTTATCTTTATGAATTAAATTTTAAACAATGATAAAATACCGTATAGTTTGCAAGAATAAATAAATAAATTTATAGAGTCTCTTAAAAAAAGATCTCTCAAAAAAAACATGTGCGTGATGGAGTCCCAGACTTTGTTATGACGCATAGAACGCCATACTTTTTCTTCACGTATTCATATCAATTTTGGTTGTAAATAATTGTATGTTTTGGAATAGGCTTAACGGCCTCTATTAATCTAAAATCTCTTTAACCGGTTAGTTATTAGTTCGTTAACTAATATCAAGTGTTTATCAGGAAATGTTTAAAAATGACGTATAAAATACATCAAGTTTATAATAAGGCAAACATGAAAACTTATGCAGAGTTATTTTGTCCTGCTCTAATTAAAAGAATAAAAAGGTTTCCTGTCAAAAAAGTATCCGTCAAAAATTGATTCATTAATTTAACATTACTCAGGCAAAGGATTAGAGAGCTTCGATGCTGCAGCCTTATAGGCTTATTGTATCTCCTGTTGTATGTAAGTCCATGTAAATAAATTTGTTGCTTCAGGAAAGATTTTTCTGGCTGATAGCTTTTCAGGTTTAGCAACCTCTATGAAATTTATTCTCAATTATAGAGTGTAAGGTCTCAAAAATAATGTGAGATGCTATTTGTACGCCCTCCTCATATAATCTGCAAGCGAGTTTCATTCTATAGATATGTGCATTTCATATAGTCATCTCCTATATTTCATTTTATGAACTCAAAACTCAGAAATTGGCCTAGAGAGTAATTATTTATTTATAGCAAGTGTATGAAGAATCTAAGTTATTAGCGTATCTGAGGGTGGTATTTTCGAGACGATTTTTATGTACGATTTCAAAAAGATCCAGCTTAAACTGTATCAAAATATATTTTGGGTTGAAGATTTATATAATACAGTTTTTTTCTACAGCGATTCTTTAATTTTAATTCCAAAAAATATATAATAATATGGTATATTTCTAAAATCATAGGAAATTTATTTTTCATCTATCGATTCAGTTTATGAGTAAGTAATATGGGTGCAAAGCTGTAGTAAAACAATAATAAATGTTCGAAAAACGAATTTTATCTATAAAGTTTTCTCATTTGTCGTTCCCTATCTTGTAACGAGCTACTTAAAGTTCTACAAAAACTTTTGCATAGGAGATAAGAGTATTAAAACTCATACAGAATACAAAATTAAGTAGAGCCATTTTTTTAATATCAAAACAAGAATTATGTATATTGTAACGAACTTTATAGCGTTTTACATTTCATAGTATTAGTTTGTGCTTGTAGTTTGTAGGGTTTTAGGTTTATTTTCCACTGGTTCATAATTTATTTAATTAATTTTACCTTTGTTAATTTCTTCAGGCGACGTCTATGAAAGAAAGTCTGGAACTTTTTAGAGAATTTTTCCTTATTTTTAACATAGAACGCCAATGATAGAAGGTCTAGAAATCGCCGGATTATTCCTTATTTTTATTTTTATTACCCTATGTAGTATCGAAATCCTTCTAGAAAATTAGGGTATCAACCAAAAGGGAATATAAAAGGTTCAGATCCGCTTTCATGGACAGTACAGTTTGAGAGCTCCTCGACGCAACTAGAATTATATTGACATGTTATCAAAGTTGTGACACTAAAGAAATTTTGAAATAATTTTCATCTAATACAGTAATACAGTGTGTGTTGAAAAATCGGCCGTCCGGAACAATATGTATATAATTTTTAAATTATTTTCATCTAAAAAATAATTGCTTGTCTTTATATTTGTATCATCTGTTGCTAGCGGGTTCGCATGCACATAATTTAATTTTAAAATCATTTATTTATTTCTATTCCTATTTAACGCCAATAAGCCTTTAACTTTAACTTAAGCCGTTCATTCTTAGGGTATACAAACTTTATATAAATAATGCAACTCCCTTTTTACCCCTCTAGGACAGGACTTTCTTAACTTTATTTTTCTATTTGCTAAATCTTTTGCTTGACTACGCCACTGTTTACTGTGTCCGTATTTTCTCCAACTACTTACACCACCCACTACACTTCCTCGTTGACACATGACAGGTGTCACTATAAAATGGTGGAATAGTCAAGTAGGACGTTTGGCTGCTTTCGAACTTTCTAGAATTTTTACATCGAAATATGCCTTTAAATACGGTTCAAAAGTGCTAATGTTGGGTTTCCCCCCTATTTTTCAAACGTGTACTTGTTTAATATTCAAACCACATTGGTGAGTTACTTAATAATTATAACTTAGGTTAATACTCTAACTGTATAATTAATAATTGTAGAGATGTCCTGAAGAAAAGATTAATACATTTTCGAAAGCTTGACAGAATCAAAAAAAGGTTTTTCTCCTTACCAAGACATACAAATTTAAACAGACTGCATCCCCAACCCTAGTTTGGTTTATTGTTTCTTGACTTGTCAATCGCGATTACTTTCCCCTTTATATATATATATATATATATATATATATATATATATATATATATATATATATATATATATTACGACCGTTAAGAAAGAGGGCAGACAGAATCTTTTCTATGAATTCCACTCTGGTTCTCTCTCCATACTAGTTTCGACCACCTAACGGTCTCATCAATGGAGCTGTAACGAAACGAGAGCAAAATGCACAGAAAACAATACAGTACAAACGGACATCTGTTTTTAATATATATATATATATATATATATATATATATATATATATATATATATATATATATATATATATATATATATATATATATATATATATATATATGCTTTATTGTTTATCCGGGAGTTCATCCGTTCGTCATTGTTTCCTGTTGAAGGATCTTGCAGACGTTTCGCCAAGGTGGCACTTGGCATTTTCAATGCTTACTGATCGAGGTAGAAAGTGAACTGAGGTTCCTTAGATTGCGGAGGCTTTTTATACTTTTCGTGATCGTTCGTGATCAAAACAGTTTTGACGTAAAATCTTTATACCCAGTATTTCTGTGGACGAAGCACTGCTGCTTATAAAAGACAATGAAGATCTCCCACAACACATCATAGATCTATTGCAACACTGCCTTAAAAATGCATACTTCACATACAAAGAGCAAATATATAGATAAATTGAAGGTGCCGCTATGGGCTCATCTCTATCTCCTGCAGTTGCTAATCTTTTCATGATCTACTTCGAAAAACAAGCCATCGAGAGTGCGACTCTAAAGCCTAAACTCTGGATACGATATGTGGACGACATACTTGTGGTATGGTCCTTCGGACAAGATCGCCTCTCCAATTTCCTTGAACACCTAAACTCCATTCATCATAAAATTGAATTTACACTAGAAGTAGAAAAAAACAATCAACTGCCCTTTCTGGACATACTCATCACAAAAACAGCACAGGGACGTCTCGAACACACAGTCTACAGAAAGCCAACCCACACAGATAGATATCTAAATGCCGAGTCCCACCATCACCCATCCTAGATACAAGCTGTGGCGAACACATTGATATCCAGGTCAATCAACCTAACCGACGCCGCAAATAAACAACAGGAAATGGAGAAAATCACAAATGCCTTGCGACAAAACGGGTACAAACCACACACAATTAAAAAGACTATGAAACAACACAAAAAACCACGCGAAACACAGGAGCCCACCGACAACACCGCAAAAACCACACTGCCATACTTAAAAGGGGTCACAGATAGAATAGGACGGATTCTAAGAAGAAACAATATCCAAACAGCTTACAAACCTCATCAAACCATAAGATCGACACTTAAAAACCCCAAGGACAAAATTAAGTTAGAGAATCCAGGGGTCTACAGTATATCCTGCGGGTCCTGCCACAAATCATATATAGGACAGACAAACAGAAGAATATCAGCTAGACTCGAGGAACACAAGCTATCTACTAAGAACAAACAAACCACGTCGGCACTATTTCAACACCACATCCAAACAGGACATAAAGTTGATTTTGAGTCATGCAAAGAAATAGCCAATGTTAGTAACCTCAGAACAAGACTTGTTCGCGAAGCAATAGAAATCGAAAAAAGTGGCGAACTAAACAAAAAAGACGACGCACCAAATTTGCCAGTCACATGGAAATCCATCATCAAACGAACAGAAAATACCACATCAACATCGGTAAAACAAGTACAACCGGCAACGTCGGCAAGCACACGCGGCACGAAGAAGGAGTCACCACCGAACAATCTTCGGTACAACCTACGATCACGAACGATCACGAAAAGTATAAAAAGCCTGCGCAATCTAAGGAACCTCAGTTCACTTTCCAAACTTCGATCAGTAAGCATTGAAAATGCCAAGTGCGACCTTGGCGAAACATCTGCAAGATCCTTCAACAGGAAACAATGACGAACGGATGAACTCCCGGATAAACAATAAAGCCCACCCGTGACACACTTCAAATAAACATATATATATATATATATATATATATATATATATATATATATATATATATATATATATATATATATATGTAAAATTTCTTATATATGCACAAATTATTCAACATTAAACTTTTCTATTTATTATAATGAAAATTATATAACAAAAAATTATGCTTATTTTAAACACCACAGAGTATTTCCTCATTTCTCAAAATATAATTTATTTTGTAATTTCTAAGGGAAGTATGCGAATTTCGGGGTCTTTGTATTCTGGTTTTCCAGTTGAAAATTGCTGAGGGAAAAGATTAATAAGTAACTGTCAGATGCTAAAAGGGCTTTCGTTATTAAATTATAAAACTAATTTCGCATTTTAAAAGCATAACAAAATGGTTGTACATAATTAAGTTATTCTGTAAGTAAATAAAATATGAGTTCAGGTATTTTTCGAATAACAAATACATTATTTAAATTTGTTAGCTTTACAGAACACCACTGAATAAAACATGACCCACATTTTATTAAAGTTCCCAATATTTTTTAGGTATGATAGTAGCTTTATTAATTTTGACCAGAACTGTTAAAAGCAAAGCAAACTTTAAACGACTCGAGATAATAACCGACGAAGTAATTAAAAAGTTTTATAAAATTATGAAAAGTCTTAAACAACGTTTAATTGTTATTAAAAAACAACAAAAAATAATGAAGCGTAAGTAAACTTTAATAATTAGAGAAGATAGTAGAAAAACACAATTATGTTTTGATTTTTAAGGTTCAATATCTCAAAGGAAAACTTTTATAAGATCACAAGTCACAGTACCTTCTTTTTCGGAGACCATTTGATCTAGAAACTTAAAAAATGGCTTAATAATAATTCTTACTCGCCCACAAATATCCCTATAGTTAAAATTCGAAAAAACTTTCTGTGGATTATCGATGATCCAATTTTTTTTGATCGAACAGATGGGATATCATTTGACAGGAATCCAAAAAAAATCATGTTAGGTATTTTAAGAAATACATTCAAAATTTACAAGAAAACTCAGGACGATTGTAGCTCTCATAATGTTTGAGATATTTAAAATACTTTTATATTTATAATATTCTCCAATTGACCCATATACTTATTATTAGTCTAGATAGTCTTATAATATCAATTACAGAAATTGCTACACTTTTATAAGAACTTATTAATCACAAAAAAACTATAGCGTTGGGCACTTCAAATAAGTTGAGATAGTTTAACTACGAGTACATTCTTTTACTCACCATAATAACAAAATCTAGTTTTTCAAAAAAATGAATGTGACTCTATAATCGCCTTTAATATTGGATAGCACGGAACTTCTGGCGCGCAAGTCATACTCACATTTGAGCAATTTGTTTAAAGATTCTTTGTGATAATTTCGAACTGCTGATACTGTGGTCCAGCTTAAAGAAATAATATCAGGGGATGGGTTATACTTTGACTGCTTTGAGAACTCATGCATTGTATAAGAAAGTAGTGACATTCTTGGAACACCAGGACGGTTTTGATTAGTGCATGCAATTTTGTTAATGTATTACAATAAATTATTGGTGGTATAGTAGAGCCCTTTGGCATGTATTCAACGAAAATAACTCATTGATCTTAAAAAACGGTGGTCACGAGCTTTCTGCCTACGGAAAACCCTTCTTCTTCTTCAAGTGCCATATCAGGTCCCCCTGACTTTGGCAATTACATTGGCAAGTCTTTCACGGTCCTGCGCTAGCTGGAACAGTTCCCCCGCGCTACGTATACCTGTCCATTCACGAATATTCCTCAACCAGGAAGCCTTTCTCCTTCCTACCCCTCTACGTCCCTCTACTTTACCCATCATGATTGGTTGAACAATTCTATATCGC
Source organism: Diaprepes abbreviatus (assembly GCA_034092305.1). NCBI lineage: Eukaryota > Metazoa > Arthropoda > Insecta > Coleoptera > Curculionidae > Diaprepes > Diaprepes abbreviatus. Next base: position 12,228,126 of record JASJET010000129.1, read on the forward strand.
TCCCTTCTTAATATATGTCCAAGATATGAAATTTTTCTACACTTCACAGTGTTTAATAGTAGACGAGTTGTGTCGGCCCTATTGAGTACCATTTCGTTGTTCTGCCTAGCTGTCCAAGGTATTCTCAGTATTCGCTAGTGTAACCACATTTCGAGAGCCTCCAACCGATTAATCGTGGCAGCCTTAATTGTCCAGATCTCTGCCCCATATAGTAACACTGGCCAGACGTATAATCTTATCATTCTCTATCGTAGTTTTAGGTTGAGGTTATCATTGCAGAAAAGTGGTTTCATTTTTTGAAAAGTTGCTCTAGCAGTCTCTATTCTACACCTTATCTCTTTATCTGGGTTTAGATTTTCGGTGATATAATATCCAAGATATTTAAAATGAGTCACCCTGTCTATACTTTATCCTTCTATCTGTATTGAAGCGTTAAGATGAGATTGTCTACTAAAGATCATAAATTTTGTCTTTTTGATATTTATGTTGAGTCCCATTTCTTGACCCTCAGTGTTAACACAGTCTAATAGATGTTGCAGGTCTTGTAGTTTGTCGCTTAGGATAACAGTGTCGTCAGCATATCGTATTGTATTTATATATTCTCCATTGATTTGTACTCCCATTCGTTATCCTTGAGTAGCCCGTTTAAAGATTTTATCTGAATATATATTAAAAAGCAGTGGAGATAGTATGCAGCCTTGTCTGACGCCTCGTAGATTTTTACTTTCTTCTGTGAGTCTTCCATTTAGCCTTACTGTTGCTTTCTGCCGCCAATATAGATTTTTAATAATTCTTACGTCTTTGCTGTCCCCCACGTGACTTAAAATGTCTATGAGTTTTCTGTGCTGTACTCTATCGAAGGCCTTCTCGTAATCGACAAAACATACGAATACATCCTTGTGTTGGTCCCGGCATTTTTGCAGAAGTATATTTAGAGCGAATAAAGCCTCTCTAGTACCTAGGGCGTTTCTAAATCCGAATTGGGTTTCATCTAAATCTGCCTCGCATTTAGATCTTATCCTGCTGTGGATGATTCTGAGAAAGACCTTCAAAGTGTGGCTCATTAGACTTATTAGTCTGTACTCACTGCATCGCTTTGCTCGCTGTTTTTTTGGGATTGGGACGAATACAGACCTCAGCCAATCTTCCGGTATATCTCCAGTCGCTTACGGATCCATTATACTTTAAAATATGCTTCGTTTCCATGTGCAGCAATAACTTCCGAATATATTTAAACCAATTATGTTCCTTTACTAGAAATTGCCAAAGCTGCAATATTCCAATATCACAAAACTCATTTTTTGTTGCGAAATATTTCATAAAAGACAAAATAATGAATTGAACGTTACTAGGCAACGCACACTTAGGTGTTTCTATCATAGCTAAGTAAATCTTGTTAGTATCGCTCCTTTATTAAGAAGTTGATGTGTCTATGATGTTTCAGTTTCACCAAAATTTTTTTTTTTGCAAAATACTTCATAAAACACAAAAAAATAAACAAATTGCGTTATATTTTGAGAGAATTCGATGTTTTTTATTATTTTGAGAAGAAATGACCTAGACAGTCTTCTTAAGACAACCAAAAATTGTTCTTTATAAAAGAGTAGCTTTTACCCGTCGCAAGTTAGCCGGCAGTCAACACTCAATTCATCTATAGAGCTTTAAGTTGGCACATTAGTAAACATATCTGACAATTTTAACATATTATATCTTGTAGTAGATTAAACACTGTTAACAGTTGTTTTAGTTTGTAAAGCCATTAATTTTAAGTCGTCCGAAAGCACATTAATCATTTTTAATGATGTAAATGTCCCAAATTATCATGAACCGCTCTTTTTTTAAATATGGGTTTCAATAAAAGTATTATACAGTCATATTTATTTTAATTAACAACCTAATTTCTATCGCCAACTGAAGATTTATCAGTAAAAATTTAATTTTTATCATAAACATCACGAAATTAAGTTATTTTCTGCAAAATAAGTAATATTAGAAATTATTTAAGGTAAAGTTTTTATATTTTTGTAACTAGACTCTTCTTCTTCTTCCTCTTGTTATAGGCTTACAGCCTGTTTTTTTCCAATTCAATCATTCATCTCATTTGATGTTGAAATCCAGGACTCTCTCCATCTTTTAGGTGTTCTACCTATTGGTCTTCTGGTTTCCGGTGTTCCATCTCGGGCAATTCTCGCTATCCTATTTTGCACCATTCTTCCTACGTGCTCATTCCAGGCTCTTCTGCGCTTTCATCCCCATCTTACTATATCCTGCATTCCATGTTCCTCGCGTATTGAATTGCGTATGTGATCTCTTAATGTGTATCCCGATATTCTTCTTAGTACTTTCATTTCGGCAGTTCTTAGAATTGATTTTGTTTTTGTGTTGTCAGCTCTCGTCTCTATTGCGTACGTCATTATCGGTCGAATACAGGTCTTGTAGATTTTTGTTTTTGCGTCCTTGCTCATGTATGTGTGCCATATTATATCCGCCGGGCTTCCTGAGATTCTATTTGCCTTGTTTACTTGGTTTCTTACTTCTCTTGTTCTGTCTTAGTTTGCGGATATCTCAACTCCTAAGTAATTAAAGGTCATGAGTTGTTCTATTGGTTTGTCATCCACTTCTAGTTTGCATCTTAAGGGCACTTTGCTTATTACAATTGACTTAGTAACTTAGTAACTAGACTAGTATAAACCAAACCCAATGTGAGCCCGGATTTCATAAATAAATATACCGGGTAGCCCAATAAAAGAGAACGCCAGCCATATCTCAGAAACCGTTAGCTACACAATTTCTGGAAAAAAATATTTATGGTAAAAACGTCCCTCAAAGTCATTTACAAGCTCTCATGACGGTATCTAGGGAGCTCTCAGTTCGATACAACTCCACTGACGAGACCATAGGGTGGTCGAAACGCGTATGGAGAGAGGACCAGCAAGAGACAAACTGTATATATTCTTTGCTTTTCTCTGCTTAAAAGGATAATACATATAAACAATGTTGCTATAAATTTTTACAAATGATGATATGCAATATTCTTCCTTCCCTCCTATTGTAGTAATTTCTGAACCAGACAAGCCTACAATGGAGAAGAAGTTTATACGATGCATTCGTTTAAAAATATTTAATTCTTTTATTCATTGCCGACTAGTTTCTGAATTTCTGAAAAATTACCATTCCTGACAAACCAATTTACGGTGACGGCACCAATTATGGACATGTTAAGGATACCTTTTTCCATTTTATAAAATAAAATTCGTGTTTTTATGTGTACAGATACCGTATAGTGGTAAATGAATTTAGAGATAATATGAGAAGACGAATCTTTAAGTTGAACTTTAAATAGTTGGATATAAATATGTTATTTTACTTAAAAATATAGAAAGTTCAAAATCACCATTAATGGACACCTAAATCCTAGTAATGATCAACCAGTTATCGACAAGTTCAATGAAAGAAACCCATTCATTGGCAGTAACCTGGCTTTTCCTAAAGAGCATTCAATTACAAATTTAGGTAGGTACGTAAATGATAGGTATATTTAAAAAGAATAGGCACTTATTAATCATAAATTAGCTTTTATTTGAACTCACATTATTTGCAATAATCATCCCCAATTAAAATATTTCTTAAAAAAAAAACACATATTCTCATATAAACTATGGCATCGAAGTAATAGTCTCATAAATTTATCATTTACAGTCTCAGTATCATTAAAGTATTTATCCATTTAATATAAAAAAAACATTATAAAACTAAAAACAAAATGAGCAAAGTAACAAAAACTAAGTAAATTCTTATAAAATTAAATTGCTATATCTTACAAACAAAATATTAGGTATTAATGAGGTCTTCAGAGATCTGTGAATTAAAAATACTAAAAATCACAAAAGGAAGTGTGCCTACATAATTAAATACTGTATAAATCAGGTAAGTATTTCTCCATTTCCTTAACTTTATAGAAACCTCTTTTATTCAGAAGCAAAGGTTCACTTATAACTTCTATTAGATCGTGTTTTTTATACCATATTTTATCAGGTTTGTCAGGCCATCTAAAATAATTGCCTGTTGATAGTACCATAGTGCTAATTTCATACTGGTCTTTATCAACGGCTTCTGTTCTGCCCGGGAAAAACTCGTCTTCATATTTTACTATGACAAACTGTCCGGATCGAACAATGGCTTTATATTTTGAAGGTAACGTTTTGATTTTTAGCATGTTTAGCGATTCATCTTCAGAATTTTCTTCACTCTTGTTTTCGCGACCTCTTTTGATCTCCCTTTTTTCATGCGCGAGTCCAGCTCTTTTCCGCTGTTTACACTCATCTACTTTTGCCCTTTCTCCGTTATCTTTGATAATGCCATCCTCTTTATCATTATAACTACTGTTTTCACTCTCAGCATATGTTATTTCTAAATCTGTATCTTCAGAAGTTGTGTCATCCTGGTCTATTGCTTTTTTTCTAGATTTAGAACATCGTTTGTCCATCATTGGTAATTTGGTCTGTACTCGATCCAGTAATAAACATTGTAAAAAACAGAGATTTTAGGTTATGTTTCTATTTAATATTATGACAAAATATATTCTTAGTTCCTAATATTCAATATAAAATAATATCAAACTTAATTATCAAATAACATAATGCAGTAATTCACGAAAATATATACTTACTCTCTTAAGGATTTTCATAATAAAACCGGATTTTTCAGACGTAGCTCATACTTCACTTATATTTAGGCTGCCATCTTGAAGAAAGTGGCCGATCTTGACATTTTGATTTGTTAGTGAGACAACTGACCCCCTACTACTTATAATCCAGTGTTACCATCCCCAAAATTCTTTTGCGTTTGGTTATTATTTCGGTTTATTTAGAAAAAATGTCCATCATTGGTTCTTGTTCATAATATCACCCTAATAGTTTTAAAAATAACTTTTTAAAATTACAGTAATTTTTGTCTAATTGAAAAGTTAAGAACAATTTGTGTCTCCCCTGTATGACATTATTTGGAAATGGGTTTACATCTCTATAAATTATTGTTAATTAATGATATATTTTCAGCAATTAAATGTAAGCTTGAATTTAATTAACTATAAACTTGTTGAACATTAATTTCGCCTCAATTAATAATAATTAAATTTTGGTTTATGTTACAAACTGGCGGTTTGATTTATGGAAAATTATTCCAAATTTTTAATGAGAATAAAATAGAGGTGATTCATTATCGATATAAAATTTCAAAATGTTTATAAGGCAATTTTTTTCATATAAGCCTTGGATCCAAAGTAATTTTTTTTGGAGACAGTTTAAAGAGTTCAATTTGCATATATAGTATCCCGTCAGGCTTGCCAATATTGAGTCGAAAATAACAGCAGTAATAAATAAAAAATTATGAATATTAACAACAACAGAAAAAAGTTTTTATTTAAAAGGAACCGTAAGGTAAGTAATACTTTACGAATATCTAATTTATTTAATTAAAATATTTAATTTTGTGTCATATATGTTTTCGTGCATGCACCTGTTGCACCTCTATCATCACGCCAATTATTTGAATGTTACATTTCATCTAAATTTTAAAATTTAACAAACCAACGAAAAATAAATTTAAATAGATAATACCTATTCCGAAATATAAAATTTACAAGCTCTCATGATGGTATCTAGGGAGCTCTCGGTTCGATACAACTCCACTGACGAGATCATAGGGTGGTCGAAACGCGTATGGAGAGAGGACCAGCAAGAGACAAACTGTATATATTCTTTGCTTTTCTCTGCTTAAAAGGATAATACATATAAACAATGTTGCAGTAAATTTTTGAAAATGATTGTTACGAAATATTCTTCCTTTCCTCCTATTGTAGTAATTTCTGAACCAGACTAGCCTATAATGGAGAACAAGTTTATATAATTTCTAAAAAATTACCATTCCTGACAAACCAATTTAATAGTTTTAAAATTACAGTAACTTTCGTCTATTTGAAAAATTACGAACAATTTGTGTCTCCCCTGTATGACATTATTTGGAAATGGGTTTACAGCTCTATAAATTATTGTTAATTAATGATATATTTTCAGCAATTAAATGTAAGCTTGAATTTAATTAACTATAAACTTGTTGAACATTAATTTCGCCTCAATTAATAATAATTAAATTTTGGTTTATGTTACAAACTGGCGGTTTGATTTATGGAAAATTATTCCAAATTTTTAATGAGAATAAAATAGAGGTGATTCATTATCGATATAAAATTTCAAAATGTTTACAAGGCAATTTTTTTCATATAAGCCTTGGATCCAAAGTAATTTTTTTTGGAGACAGTTTAAAGAGTTCAATTTGCATATATAGTATCCCGTCAGACTTGCGAATATTGAGTCGCAAATAACAGACAGTAATAAATAAAAAATTATGAATATTAACAACAACAGCAAATAATTTTTATTTAAAAGGAACCGTAAGGTAAGTAATACTTTACGAATATCTAATTTATTTAATTAAAATATTTAATTTTGTGTCATATACCGGGTGTCAACGAATCTATTAGACAAGTCATAATTTCTAGAGTATTATGTGTATCAAAATGAGAATTGGTACAGGTAAATGGTATGTGAAGGGGAGAGTTTTCGCATATTTTCCACTTTTCGGCCACTTCCGGTTTCACCGGAAATGGTCCCGGTTTTGAATTTTTAAATGGAACACCCTGTATATTTTAACATTTTTGGATTTCTGAGACAATTCTAGATCAGAATGTAACATTTTAAAAACTTTTTACGTCTACTTCATTTTTTTAGAGCCACTTTTAAAATTGCATCTAGGTGGCCATGATCGGACGCAAACTAATCTAAGGGCCTTAGGTGATGTCAAAAAAATACAATCGCAAAGTTTTAGGTTACTAGTATGAAAGACAGGAATAAGACAAGTTGACAAAATTACGTTTTCATTTCTAACTATTAATTTTCAAATGGCGACCCCTTTTTGACAACTACTTTTCGAAAAAAACATTCTTTGACGAATCTAACGGTACTAATTTATTTGCGATTGGATTAGACATAAGAACAGAAATTAAATATTATTATTATAAATTAACGAAAATTAAGAAACTTTTACGTCTGTTCTTATAGCGTATGTCACTGTCATTATCTACTTAAGTGAGTGCTTTGTTTTCCAAAGAAGACTTGATAAAAACAGTTGCAAATTATTATGCATCATGACTGTCCATGGCGCACTTGTCTTAAGTAAAAAAATTATCCAGTATTTTCCTTAATAATATTTAATTTCTGTTCTTATGTCTAATCCAATCGCAAATAAATTAGTACCGTTAGATTCGTCAAAGAATGCTTTTTTCGAAAAGGAGTTGTCAAAAAGGGGTCACCATTTGAAAATTAATAGTTAGAAATGAAAACGTAATTTTGTCAACTTGTCTTATTCCTGTCTTTCATACTAGTAACTAAAACTTTGCGATTGTATTTTTTTGACATCACCTAAGGCCCTTAGATTAGTTTGCGTACGATCATGGCCACCTAGATGCAATTTTAAAAGTGGCTCTAAAAAAATGAAGTAGACGTAAAAAGATTTTAAAATGTCACATTCTGATCTAGAATTGTCTCAGAAATCCAAAAATGTTAAAATATACAGGGTGTTCTATTTAAAAATTCAAAACCGGGACCATTTCCGGTGAAACCGGAAGTGGCCGAAAAGTGGAAAATATGCGAAAACTCTCCCCTTCACATACCATTTACCTGTAGTAATTCTCATTTTGATAAACATTATACTCTAGAAATTATGACTTGTATAATAGATTCGTTGACACCCGGTATGTTTTCGTGCATGCACCTGTTGCACCTCTATCATTACGCCAATTATTTGAATGTTACATTTCATCTAAAGTTTAAATTTTAACAAACCAACGAAAAGTAAATTTAAATAGATAATACCTATTCCGAAATATAAAATTTTTTTAACAGAAATGGGGAAATTTTTGTGGCAACCGTGTATACAAATCTTAATTTACTGTTAATTTTCCTATAAACTGTATAAAGTCATTTTCCCGAAAATAATTTTAAGGGATTATATTGTGGCTTCCTTTCCACTAGATCTTATTGACCGAAATGTTTTAATATCAAGTAAAACAGCTGTAAAGTAGGATTAGTTTCTAAACTAGAAGTTCTTGAAAATGAAGTCAGAAACTACGATAGTTATGAGCGAATCATATAACTTTCTTTGGCATCCTTGTGATATGGAAGCCTATTAAAGTGAATATAATATAAGTTTTCAGTTGTTGGTATCTGAAAATTTAAGCCGATAATATTTTATCTAAAAGGTGTTCGACAGGTTAAATAGAACTCAAGAATATAGTATATATTAATGTGAATTTTTCTCGTCTCTTTTTTTTGAGCAGTTTATTATATTACAAAGTATTTATGGTGGAACAAAAAATGCTTTCATCTAGCCTTAATTTTCTTTATAATCCAGAAAAACATAATTAAACGAACCGAACATATACTCAATATTGATCTAACCCTATCGTCGAATTTACCCCTATCATTCAATAAAACATCTGCCAACGAGTTTGAATTTCCATTATTATCACTTCTCCTTCATCCCCCTTTGGGATAAACCTCCATCTCATCAGCCCCCCTATCTCCTCTTTGATATTTACTCTATTTTTATTCAAATATTCATACAATACATTGTCTCTGTCTTCGACTACCCGGCTACAACGACCTGTTGAGATTTCCCCTCTGTCCAGCCCAAACTTTCTAATGTACGACACTTTGTTGCCATGATCTGTTACTAATTGTGCCGATAATCTGTCAGTCCCAACTACCGGACACCAAGCATAGACTCTTCTGCCCTTGATGTCATTATCCCAGTCTCTCTTAACATCCCTAGCACTCCATGTCCTTCCATCACTTGTCTCTCTCACTTTGTCATCCTCCCGCGCCTTGCGCACTCTTCTATCAGCCTTTCTAACTGCTACGTCTGACCTGCCTTTCTAACCAACCCTGATTATTTCTCCCTCCCCTTCAAAACCAGTAGCTTTTGAATATCTAAAACTTGTGCCCATCTAACCCTAGTCTTGTAAATTTGTTCCCCATTGTAGATACTGTGGCAACATCTTTTACCCAGAGAATCCCCTACCAATTTGACTCCCACCCTTACTGCTTGCAGTTTGACGACACTAGTCTTCAACCCATCAGCATACCACGCATCTTTACGGTTAACACATTCGCCCTCCCCCTTACTTTCTTAGCATATTCGATGAAGTTTAGCTTAGGGTCAAGCAGTATCCCAAGATAACAAACCGTCAAGAACAGAACCACCACCTAATCGTCCGGGCGAATTCTGAGTAGTCTGATACGGCTTGAAGCTGCAACGAACATAGCCTCCGTTTTCTCACCGTTGTACTCCAACTCATTTTCTTTTACCAATTTCCTACACATGTCCCAGATTAAATTCCACTTGCTCTCAATTTTCTTTACTAATGCCCCATCTACTAGAATTACCCGATCGTCCGCGTAGACTTGATAATTCACTTCCCCTGCCCCTTTACATCTCCTGTGTAATGTATCTGCCACTCGTTCAACCTTGGAAAACCATCCCTCTATTTCAATCAACCACAGTGTTGGCCCATGCATTACCCCTGTAGATATCCCCTACTCACGTCCAGGATGACTTCCTCTGACGCCATCTGCCTATTCCCTAGAAAATTCCATATTGACATGACTGGGTGTCCTTCTGTCTTCTAGTCTTTTATCAATACTTGGACTCCATGATCATCTGAATGCGTTCTTCAGATCCAGAGTTACCACCAAAGAGTGCAGGCTATTATTTCTATTATGTATTAATGCTTTAGCTACCATTATTGTATGCCTTCCTTTTACTGAAAACTCCCGCTCATTCTCCCCTGTTTTTGTCTATTGTTTGTCAGTCTGTCCAGTATTTTACCCAGAGCCTGCAGAAGGCTTATCGGTCTACATTGATGGAAAATATTCACGCACGAGATAGGCATCCCATGACACCAGTGCAATTACTCAGTATCTCATTAGGGATTTTGTCCTCACCCATTATCTTGTTCCCTACATTTACTTAACTGTCTGTCAGTTCTTGTGAGTCTAAGTCTATATCCCGATCACTGTACCGTGTCGATACAGTGATGAAGAATGTAAGAGAGTTTTCCAGGTGGTAAGCAGACTCACTGCATCGTCTCTTTTTCAGACTGTCTGTTCATTTATTATATTGAGTTTATGTTTTTCTATCCTTGTCGATATTCTTCTATTAGTTCTGCTGGAGGTACGGCATGCAATCTTGTACACTTCTTTGTTTTGTGTAGTTTGCAGGCTGTAGATATGTTAAGTTTTCGAAGTAATCTCCCTTTGATGTACCGAAGTATGGTAATCTCTTTGTATCGTAGCCTCGACAAATTTTATTCAAAATTACAAAAAATTATTCAAGTGTTTTATATCATTTTAGATTCTATATGAAAAAAGAAGTGGAAAAGACAAGCATTTTTTTGATGCTTTAGTTAATAATACTCCTTCATAATAATAGTAAGCAAAACAAAACCGATTTAAAGTTGACATTTTTATACTACTCATTAGAGAAAACTTAACTTGACATTTTTGAAAATTTGACAAAAAGGGATGTAAGAGATTTTCTGGACAACCTATATAACTATTTTAACAATCAAATTTAAACAACCATTATTTTATGAAAAATATTTTTTACATTTTTTATTCTAATAAGATTGAAATGGACTCTAAAAAGTTTCTTTCGTCATGAAAAAATTCACTTAAAATGGGTTAATGTATGCTGCTTACTGAAAGTGGAACCCCCTTTACGTCAAAAAATTTTATAGAAGCCCTCATTCTTGAATAATAGGCTCAATTTTAATCCAAATTTAATTTAAAAATCGCCTTTTTGAGGAAACTCTGATTATAATGTTAATAAAGAAGATTTCATCTAGCGGTCGAATATTTAAAATGAGATTTCACAAAAGAAATCGCTGTTCTTAAAGGCTCTATTGTTACGCATAATATAAACCAGGAAACTACAACGTTCCAAAACACAATTTTTGTAATTTCGTTTCCAAGGTATATCGTTATGATTTATTCTTATCAATTTCTCATATTTTTCTTTAAGAGATATATTTCTTTCCTTTTCTATTCTATTCCTTTCTATATCCGTCAGTTGTCTTTTCTTCTTACGCTTATCCTTTTTCTCTCTTCGCCGCCTTTCCGCTGTCTGTAATTGTACAGGGTGAGTCAACGATTGGATGAAGTAGGTTTGTGCCTTTTCGGTGAAATTAACAAAGAAACTATATTTATTGTTTGATACAGTTTATTTTTACGCAGATTTTAAAAATATTTAGGACTCTACAGGGTGAGCCAAAAAACTAGGACAACATAAAGTTGTATTTTTTTAAATAGAACACCCTATATACGAATCGTATTTTCGATTTAGCTTATAATTTTAAATCTTTTTTATTAAGGGTTTACTATAACAAAACTTTATAGTTTCTGAGATAATTAAGTTTAAAAAAAAAGTCACATTTTCAAGCATCAATTCAATCCTAAATAACGTTTTCAATTTTGTTACAAATAAACTCAAATTTGGAATTTAGCAAGGCCAAGGACAAGTTAACATAATTTTTACCTAATATTTGCAATAAAAGCTACAGGGTGTTGAACACATCGGCTCAAATTTGAACAAGTTTAAATGAATAAATATCTTTTTTTTTAAACGGTACACCCTGTATATTTTTATGTTATTTAATAGAGTAATAAAAACCCTAAAAGTTTTCTTCAATATATCCTATACCTATTTATAATAGTTTTTGAGATATTTCAGTTTTTCTTATTTTCCATACTTTTTTACAAAAATAGTCTTCATTATCATAGTAGCCATGTAAAATAATAAAAAGAAACTACAGAAACAAACAGAATGTGGTTAAATATGACGAAATACATTATTCGTTATATTACAACGGCAATAGTTTAATTAAACATAATGTGAAAAAATTAACACAACAATAACGACAAGGCAAATACATATTTACTTTTATACTAAATTGAAACAAAAAAATTACCTATTAAATACTGAGATTAATTATTTCTTTTTAATAAGTGTTCGAATAAACGGCCTTCTTGTGCAATGCACAAATTTAGTATTTTTTGCAGATTTTCTCGGACCCTGGACAAAATTAGTGGCGTTATTGTCCTACAGGTATCCCTAATCCTGTTTCGCATATCTTCCACTGTTGTTGGTGGATTAACATACACCTTATTTTTAATATAACCCCATAGGAAGAAATCTAATGGGGTGATGTCGCAAGACCTTGGTGGCCACTCAATGAAACCTCCACGTCCAATCCATTTTTGCGGATATCGTTGGCCCAAAAACGCACGAGCTTCACGATGGTAATACGGAGGCGCACCATCGTGCTGGAACCACATACTGTCGAGCTCATCCCTATCGAGACCTTGAAGCAGTTGGGGTAGTTCTTCTTGTAGAAAGTTCAGGTAACTATGGCCATTTAGTGGTTCATTAAAAAAGTGGGGTCCAATAATTCGATTATGATGAATACCACACCAAACATTTAATGACCAGTGGTTTTGATGTTGCACCTCTCTAATCCAAAATGGGTTTTCTGTGGCACAATAATGCATGTTGCGTCTATTTACGGCACCGTTACTTCTAAAAGTAGCTTCATGACTAAACATTACCTTGCATAATAAATTTGGATTTAATTGAATCTCCGCATTTATTGTACGACAAAAGTTTACACGACTTTCAAAATCCTGTCCATGCAATTCTTGGTGTAATTCCATGTGATATGGATGATACCTATATTTCTTGGTAGTACGATTAGCGGTGGATTGTGATGTTTCACATAATGTTGCTAACTGACAGCTACCAATATAAGGATTTTCCTGAACATTTAACAATACTTGTAGTTCTTTTTCTTCATTAGTTACTGGTTTGTTGACCACTTTACGTTTTGGATAATCAACAGTACCAGAAGAATCAAATCTTTGCATTAAGTTTTGAAAAGTATGGGTATTAGGCTGGCGTCGATCAGGATACTTCATTTTGTAAATTCTTTGAGCAAGAAGGCAATTTTTTTGAGCCTCTCCTATTGTATAAATCATATCTATTAACTCATTCTTTGGAAAATTCATTTTACAATATAAGATGAATGCAAAAAAAAACAAACTACACTACATAAAAACCAAAAGAAGCGATTGCGGTTATAAATTTGACACACAGAAAAATGTTCTTTTACATTGTTTTTGCCATGGCTACTATGATAATGAAGACTATTTCTGTAAAAAAGTATGGAAAATAAGAAAAACTGAAATATCTCAAAAACTATTATAAATAGGTATAGCATATATTGAACAAAACTTTTAAGGTTTTTATTACTCTATTAAATAACATGAAAATATACAGGGTGTACCATTAAAAAAAAAAGATATTTATTCATTTAAACTTGTTCAAATTTGAGCCGATGTGTTCAACACCCTGTAGCTTTTATTGCAAATATTAGATAAAAATTATGTTAACTTGTCCTTGGCCTTGCTAAATTCCAAATTTGAATATTTGTCACTAAATTGAAAACGTTATTTAGGATTGATTTGATGCTTGAAAATGTGACTTTTTTTCTTTAAACTTAATTATCTCAGAAACTATAAAGTTTTGTTATAGTAAACCCTTAATAAAAAAGATTTAAAATTATAAGCTAAATTAAAAAAATACAACTTTATGCTGTCCTAGTTTTTTGGCTCACCCTGTAGAGTCCTAAATATTTTTAAAATCTGGGTAAAAATAAACTGTATCAAACAATAAATATAGTTTCTTTGTTAATTTCACCGAAAAGGCACAAACCTACTTCATCCAATCGTTGACTCACCCTGTATTTCATTTGCTCATTTTTTCATTGAAATCTATAATCTATACCGAACTAATTTAATATCAGTACGTGGTATTTTCACTTACCACCGTATTTAAAAATAAATCCCTTCAACCTTTTAAATTAACAAATAAGTCAGGGTCAGAGCTGACACAATGAAAGTGCATTTATGCAGGTTTAGCATTTTGTGAACGATCGATGTGACAGCAAATGCAATTAAAACAGGAAAAGCCAATTTGCTTAAAAAGTGGCAAAAATGATTTTTTACCACGAGCATTGAGAAAATATGTTTAGAATAAGCAGATACGTCTATAAATAGTCTCTTGTGCAACACATTAATCGATCGATGTGACAGTAAATTCAGCTAAAAATGGCAAAACTAATTTGCTTCAAAAGCGGTAAAGGTAATGATCAGAAAAAGCTGATATTTCTATTAATATCCCTTTTATTCTAGAGTATAAAGTCCGATTAACTGTTTAGATCCATTGAAAAAAGGCCCTTGGTAAACCGACGTAAATTATTTTTTATTATTCGATTATTTATATCCACACCAATAAACAAATTTAGAAAATAACTCTGTCGTCATCTCTAATGCTACCTAGCTCAGACATGGTTTTGTGTAACACTGCAAATGATCTTGTAGCTTTCCAAACATCCCCGCAAGAGTAACAAATCATTTTCTTTCAATATCAAAACAGGAATATATATATATATATATATATATATATATATATATATATATATATATATATATATATATATATAAGTTAACTTTATCGGTTTCAAAGCTTTATCTCTAGGTGTTTATCTTTAATTTTTTGTACTTGTTGCCATACTTGATGGGACAGAAGTAAACTAATAAAGTGTCTTTGTTCCTTAAAATTAAATATATATATATATATATATATATATATATATATATATATATATATATATATATGAGCTTGTGATCAGAAGCTAATTTTAACGAAATATTATCCTCAAAATCTTAGTAATATTTTACATATTAGAGCAGAAATATTGTGGCACTTTCATATTCTCACACATTAATGCTGTGATGTTTTGTTTAATCAGATGTATTTATTTTCATTTTACAAGTAATGAGCTGTCATTTACTACATCATGTAGTAAATACCGCTGGTTGGTCGTATTTCATCAAATCTATTCCGTCGCAAAAGTGTGAACGCTACTTTATTGTAATCAGTACTCCAAACAGATAGGCTGTATTCTTTAGAGTAATTATCAGTCGATCAAAGTGAAAAAAGTGTAACTGATAACTTAATGTTCTTTTGAATATGCATTTACTTGTCATTGGGTTGAAGTGATCATGATTACTTTAAGTGATAGAAGTGAAAGTGATACTGAGTCAAAAGAATAGCCCTATAGTCACTCGATTAATAAGTGAAGTTAAAAAGAATACAACTAAAGTGTAAAAGGTTGTATTCTTTTGAGTAAATTATCACTGATCAAAGTGAAAAAAGTGAAGCTGATAACTTCATGTTCTTTTGAATATGCATTTACTTGGCATTGGACTGAAGTGATCATGATTACTTCAAGTGATAGAATTGAAGATAATAATGGCTAAAAAGAATAGCCCTATAATTTGCTGGGAAGAATTGTAAAGATGTAATGTTCTGGATCACCAAAGATCTCACTAGTAGAAAACTATCTGAAATAATAAACTGTGGTTCCAATCACGAGTGGAGCTGAAAATTTCCAACCACAGTCTACTATTTCGGATAGTTGTCTATTAGAGAAATCTTTTGTGTTTGTGCCTTCAAAGCAGTAAGAACATCCCACTGAAATCTCCCTTTTTGGGCGGCAGCAAAAGATGGTCCTTTATCCTGATTGATTTATTTTAGACATGTTTTGTCGTGACCTGCTGTGTTGTATTGTACCACTGTCTTATCTTCATACCTTGACTTGTTGTGTTATCATGCCGCCCCATGGTTAATTTTTTGTTTTATTGTTTTCCATATTGAGTTTGGTTTAACTGGTAGATTCAGAAGAAATGTTGATGATGATCTATTGGTGTAACCTTAAACTTTCAGTTCCTGTTTTATCAATGAGCATAATTTTTGTGGTGTACCTGAAAGGACCTTGAAATGGACAGCGGTCCATAATCAAGACCTAAGGAACAGGTCTGTATAACTTTTAATGACATCAAAAGAAATAAAAAGCTTTTACGTTTTTACCTATTCATTATAGTCATGACATTACTTTAACTTATTCATAAATGTGAGGCATCACATGATATTGGATCATTTGGTCTAGAGAAACTTTGGTACTATTCTAATCTAAATTTTTCATCCTTTAATATAACGCCAAATTTATTTAACATAAACACACAATTTTCAGAATAATATAGTTTTAGTTACCTAACTATAATTCCTGTGTTTTATTGAAGTTCTGATTTATTGTCACTGTACATTGTAAAAAAAATGCATTAAATTTAATGTAAATGTGCTGGAAGCAAATTTTACAAAAGTTTATTCAATTCATTTAATGTAATGCATTAAATTTAATAATTTACAATAATCTAAATTAATTTATTTCATTAAATTTAATGTAATCATACATTAAATTTAAAGTTTGGTAATTAATTTTTAAGGTGATTATGTACATAAAACATACAGCCAGTGTTAACTGAATTTAAGATATGTTATCACATATTTAATGCACTAACCTTAATGTGAGTTCAAAAAATTTTGAAACTACCAGGAAAAGGTGGACGTATTTCCCATAGATAGTGTCTGCCATCTAGACCGGTTTCGAACTCATTGTTTCCCGTCAGTACAGGGCAGGAATTTACACATCACTATAAGAAAATTGAGTCCTTTAAGCAACTAATATCATACTAAACAAAAAGTTTAGTATATGTTACGCCATCTCCCGGGATCTCATGTATATTGAATAATAATATAAATTCCTTTAGTGTTAGAGTGTATGTGAATTAATTGTAATGTACAGAAGTTGAAATATCTTTTCAGTTACTTTATTGACATTTAAGATACCATTTAATCAAGTTTAATGTAGAACGAACTGATATTTGAATGAATTGCTTTAAATTGAAAGTAAATGTAAATTATTCACGGTTTTTGGTAAAAAAATCATTAAATTTAATACAAAATGGACATTAAATTTGCATTAAATTTAAGGTTATTTTTAACAATATACGCATCGTGGTGTTTTATGGTCAACAATTATCGTTTAAACTAGTACGCCTCAAGTGACACTAACAACGAGCTGTTAAGCCAGTTATAATATTTGGAAACAACTTGAATGCAAATGGAATTTTTCTTTTTGGAAACTTCCTCCAGGGAATACCAAAAGCATCTCGAATTTGATTTGACAAATATTTTTTAGTAATAATTAATGATGAAAAAATGGTTTCCTACATTTAATTCAATCAAAAACAAACCAAATCTCTACTCTTAATGTTAATTTACAATGATGTAGCGATTTTTTGAAAAAAAAAAACTATATCGAAGATTTTTCTCAAATTAGTAAGTGTAAGAATTTATTGTGCTCTGCTGTAATGTCAAATTTTTAAAAAATTTTATAATTTACCGTCAGAAAATTAAAGAAAAGCGCAGCAAAATTTCATATTTACGAGTATGTCAAAACTAAGCACGGGAGTAAAAGTTTTGTAAAATAATATAAATTTTAAATTTGAATCGATATATAATAGACTGTAATAAATATTAAACTGACATATCGATAACAAAATACTGTACAGAAACTGGGTTAAAACAATAATAAAACATATACTTATTGTTTGATTCCCACCTAGAACAAAGCATGCATGTAATTTTAATATAAGCCTTTTTATATTGGTTTCTCCTAAGTATGCATTTTTTTATTTAGACATACCAGCTGCAAATGTATCACTTCATCATCTACTACGTAAAAGAATAGTTTTAAATTATTAGTTTTGGAATCACGGCCTTCCAGGCTTCCCAACATGATGAGCTGCCATAAAGTATACCAATCTTTACTGTGAAAAACACTTTAAACAAAAAAAGCTTGTAACACAACTTTGTTTTTCCATCTTTAGCTGAGGCTGTTATTCTGCACTTTCGATAGCTCACTGACAGTGTGTTTCTAGAATTCCGTTTTATCCATTTTACTGTCGAAAGAAATAAGAGACTTTAATAAAAGATATATAAAAATATTTACCACCTCCCAATCTATAAGATTCTAGATCAGCGTTGCCGATTTTTAAATATTTAGATAAAGTTTTATTCAAATTATCAACCTATGAAAATCAGAAACGCATTAACATTCAAAACATGTATTGCTTCCAACGTTGGTTGTGATATTCTCTACTCCTTTAACAAGAATCGATTTAATGTGAGCTGTTCTAGAAACAAAGAAAATAGTAACCTACAGTTTGTCACAAAAGTGTTCATGCACCCAGAAAGTATTGTGAATTGTTAAAACTTGGAGTTAATGTTTTGAAGTAAAAAGTACCAAAGAATGAATCGTGAATGAGAGTGAATGAAAAAGTTTTGACGTTAACACAACAAAAAAAATTATAATCTTTCTCTTCTGGTGTAGTTTTCATACTTCGTTGAAGCAATTTTATTATAAATGTGGAAAACTGGTCCTGTATCTATGAGCGAGCTCAAACGCCGCAATTAAAGTTTAAGGATAACAATTGTTCGTAAAAGCCGCTCGTAATTTGCTGCCTGCGGGTCGGTTTTGCTCTATATGACCTAGTACGCTAGCTAAACTTTATTTTTATACAGAATGGAGTTTTTAGTAATAATAGTTTTATGAAAAATACTCGATTTAATATTATTTATATTTCCATATGTCCATTTTTTTGTGCTAATCATTAACTATACGATAATGACGAAAAGTGGCACAAAGATCAAGACAACATACGAGGATGGTTCGATAAGTTCTCGACCTGAAACAGAGAGGACGCTAGTAGGATCAAATAACTATAATATTTTGTAAGCATTAACCTTGAGATGATGCCCTGCAAAGTTTCAGATGTTTGCGTTCAGTTGCTTGTTTGTGGCGATCAAGTGAACATATAAGGTTCGATATTTTGTGAAAGATGGATAAAACTGAAGCTCGAGCGGTTATAAAGTACTTTATTTTAAAGGGTTTAACTCCTACGGTTATTAAAAAAGAGTTAGATTGTACTTTAAAGGACTCTTCTCCTTCATTTTCGACAGTAAATAAAATGGGCTGCTGTATTTAATCGTGGTCGTACATCAATTCAAAATAATGAGCGGTCGGGACGCCCAAAAACCGCTACAACTAACGAAATTGTCACAAAAATTCACAATGTCATACTTCATGACCGCCGACTGGAAGTACGAGAGCTTGCTGGTATAGCAAACATCTCGATAGATCGTGTCCACTACATTTTAGATGTTCTTGGCCTGAAAAAGCTTTCTGCGCGATGGGTGCCGCGTTTGTTAACAGTCGACCAAAAACGCCTTCGAATGAACACTTCGCAAGAGTGTTTAGGCTTATTCAGATGCAATCCTGCTGAGTTTCTTCAACATTTTATAACTGTAGATGAAACATGGGTTCACAATTACACGCCAGAGACAAAGCAGCAGTCTAAACAGTGGGTGGGGGCTAGTGAAAGTGCGCCAAAAAAAGCAAAAACGGTTCTGTCTGCAAGAAAAGTTGTAAAAACAGTTTTTTAGGATTCACATGGCGTGGTGCTTGTAGACTATGTAGAACAGGGCAAGACCATCACCAGGGAGTATTACGCTTCACTAATGGACCGTTTGCAGCATGTGATTAAGGCTAAACGTCCACATCTTGCCAAAAAAAAGTTCTCTTTCATCAAGATTACGCGCCTTCACACAAATCTATAGTTCTTGCTGCAAAACTCCATGACCTACGTTTCATAGTGCTTCCATATGTGCCATATTTGCCGGATCTGGCTCCCAGCGATTACTTTCTCTTCTCAAACTTGAAAAAATGTCTCACTGGACGAAAATTCCCTTCAAATAACGAGATCAGAGCAACAACAACAGCTTATTTTGCAGAGTTGGACAAATCGCATTATACTACGGGTATTAAAATGTTAGAACATCGTTGAAAAATAAATAAAAACATTTTCAAAAATCTTTTGCTTTCTTTATCAGGCCGAGAACTTATCGTACCATCCTTGTATAGTTAAAAACGACAATATGAGGAAAATAATGAGTATAAACGACAGTTGATGAAATTAAAACAAAACAACTTATAAAGTTTAGACAAGTACAGAGAACGATAAAAGACAGAAATTAACAGTTTTGAATTGGATGGCACAAGGAAGAAGACGTGGAGAGAGACTAATAAGAAACAGGAAGAAAAGATTCGACAAAAAATTAAAAGGAAGGCTACTGTTGGCGGTTAGGAATCACAAGGCGGTATAAAATGCTAAAAATTGATGATGATGGTAATGATGATAATCATAATATTAAACTAAAGAGATTGTATATCACTGAATTTTAACTAAAAAACTTTGTATACTGGAAACTTATTATAAGGGATATAACCCACATATATAATTCTTGTTATTATAAGCTACAGTATCCTCTAATGTGAAAAAATTTAGGTTTTCGGAGTACTTTTTCTTTTAACCTAGTAATAACACAGATTTTGTCATCTTATGGTGCATATAAATATAGCATCCTATAAATTTTTATGGCTTGGATTGAAATTTCTCATGTACATTTTTTTAATACAAAGTGAGCGAAAGGGGTAGACTTGCCCTGCCATATCGAACGACGAAGAACAAACAACAGTTTCAGTAGTTTTATACAGTAGGGTTTTACTGTTATCTAGTCAAAAGAGGTACTTTTCATTATTGAATTCGCGGGTCCATATAGCGGTGTTCCTAACGTTAAAAATGAACCAAACTTGTTTAATGACTTCATTTCTCTATTATGTTCTAAATTCAAGAATAAAAAAGATATCTTTTTGTCGTATTTTCACAATATTTATTGATAAATCTTGAAATCAGCCATTATGAGAGTTTGCGCTTTCCAATTCGCATGCGAATATGACGATATGCCATGCTTTCAAATTGGCTTAAATTTTTTTTAGGATAAAGCTTTCGTTATATCTTTTATATTCCGAAATAAAAAAGACGTAGTTTTTCTTATTTTCGAAATATTTCTTAATCTTAAAATCAGTTTATACATAGGTCGTCAAAAACGCGTTCACGGGTTGATATGGCGGTGTTCGGGATGGTAGAAATAAACCCGCTTTTTTAGCAGTGTTATTTTTTGTCATATTTAACATTCTAAAATAAAAAAAGAATTTTAATCAGTTACCATAACACTCTATACAATTGATGTGAACTGGTTTATATGTCGATGAATGTCGCTGCGAATGTGGCTGTATCCACGCAAACATTAATTATATTTTTCTTAAAAGCACGGTATATGCCGTTTCTCCAGTTCTCGCTGCTAATTTTTCTTAACGATGTATTGAGAAAATAACGTACTTCTTTTATTTACAGGTTGGTTTAATCCAAGCTATCAATCCTTTTAGTTGTGTCCATATCAGTTCGATGGGTTTTAACTCACCATGGTATGGTGGTAGCCAAAACAACTATTCCACATTCTTTAGTCATTTCGTTTATCACATGTTTCTTAAATTGAATTTTTTTCTCGTTAGCAATTTTTAGAAGTTCGTTCTTTAGTAAATTTTTTGCAAAAGGAGTATGTTTTTATGACAACCAACCTATAATACGGCTTTTTTTCACGCTTTTGTTGCCAACTTTTCCACCAGTTTGGCGTAACCCAAAAC
This sequence comes from Diaprepes abbreviatus, assembly GCA_034092305.1. Taxonomy (NCBI): domain Eukaryota; kingdom Metazoa; phylum Arthropoda; class Insecta; order Coleoptera; family Curculionidae; genus Diaprepes; species Diaprepes abbreviatus. Next base: position 12,249,808 of record JASJET010000129.1, read on the forward strand.
TATAACAGAGTTATCTGGAATTAACTCTATCACTTAAGAAAAAATATATTTCAAAGAGATCCGCCGTCATTTATGCATGGTGATCTTTGATAGATCTCGATTTAAACTTTAGCAAAACTCCTTTTACAAATCCATTAACATCTCCAAAATGGATACTAATAAGTCTGCGGCTCTTAACGGGTGAGGCTTTTAAACCTGTCAGTAGGCCTTCTAAGACTGCTTCTCGAGAACTTGTTGTATTCTTAACTCGATACATTTCTTCTAGTATGTGTGTTCATTGAGTCAAATAACATCCAGATAAGAAATGTTTTTTTTTCCTTCTAGGCGATATTTTCTAATGTCCCGCAAATACAGTCTTCACCAAAATATTATTTCTTCTCTGTCAATAAGTATTCACTTCCGGTTTGGCTTTTGCCAAGAGAAATTTATATCTGTCTGTATTTTAAACGTAATTGTTCGTAATAGCTCACTCAACTAACAAGCGTAAATCGAATGCAGTATTTATATTTTTATTGAGACGCAATTTGTTTGTTCCCATGGTGTATCAGCTTTCTATTGATGCAATTTATTTATTTTCTATAAATGCAATTTGTCAGTGCTCATGCTATATGGTCCTTTTATAGCGAATAACAGGATATTATTCAGTATTATCTGTGCTGCAGCTCGGCATTTGGCAACTGTCAGAAAGATGCGGCAAAGAAGGGAATATAGTAACAATGCGTCGACAAACTAACAGCATTTATATATATATATATATATATATATATATATATATATATATATATATATATATATATATATATATATATAAATGTGAAAATTAAAACGAACTTTCGCAGCAACATTTAATATTTGAAATATTTATTTTCAAAATGTATCCATTTTGGCTGTTAGCTTGTCGACGCATATATATATATATATATATATATATATATATATATATATATATATATATATATATATATTGAAAAGATAGTACATCATTTCAAATTATTAAAAAAGTATAAATATTTCAAACAAATGGCGTGAAAAATGGTTGTAATAATTTATGAAAACAAAAAAGCGATATCCCAAATATATAATAATAAACAATATTGTTTGTTACTTTAATATTATGCGATAAACCCTTTGAAGAATATTATTTAATTGTGTACAGGATTTATAAAACATAAATTGTTTGTATTTGTTGGAACTTTATTTTGTTTGTACACAAAAATAATTTTAATTCAGCTGAATAATTAATAAAACTGAATAATTCATGTTTTCATGTGTATAAATTAATTTTAAAGCAGTGTTCAAAATTTAGTAGATACAACTGGGGCAAAAATAAAAACATCATTAGATATCACCAAAATTAAGTAGATTTGGATAAAATTGTATAAATTGTAAAGATAATTTTGGCTTAATTATTCGATGTCAGTTAAAATGAAACTCGTCCATTCATTAATATTAATTATAAATTAAAAAATACAATACCAAAAAAAAAAACCATCTGAAATATTAACTCTAATCCATCAAAATTTATAAAACTTTGTTTTCAAAGACAAGTTGAAATAATAATAATAGAGCCAGATCAATAAGTTGGTAGCAATCCTTTGTTTATAATAACAGCTCTTAGTTTGTTTAGATCGAACTAATTTTTTTGCAATATTTTACAAATATTTTTTCTATTTTTTTTTAATTCAGTAAGTTACCTTTTACTGAAAATATCGGATTGCTTTATGGCTCCCTTCAGTTGAGACCAAAAGTTTTCAGTTACGTCAGGACTCTGCAGCGGTGTTTTCATAACATTTGACATATCATAAAATACCGGGTGTTCTTAGCTTTATGGTTGGAATCGTTATTTTGATAAAATGTAAGGGTTCCCTCAACTCAAAAGTTTTCTGGGCTATATATTAAATTTTCTCAAAAAATATTCAAATATATTTTCTGGTCCATAGTAACGTCTAAAAAATATAAATTTTCTCACCCTTTGGCCGACATACATCCCCAAATTGTCACGGAGTCTCTCTCACAGATGGCAAATTTTTTTCCTTTAAGGATTCGTTGGTGTCTATGAATTTGTTTTCATCACTTGCTTCTTGCCGAAAGGCAAAATAGTATTACTAAGTACTCCCTATATTTAATAAATTTAAATAGATATATTATCAAATTTATTTAAAGTACACTGTAAAAAAACTTTACATTAATTCTAGTATAATGTGCTGAAAGCAAATTTCATAAACCGTTTATCAATTGCATTTAATATTAATGCATTAAATTTAATAATTTTTGCATTAAATCTAAGGTAATTATACATTAAATTTCAGCTACTTTATTGAAATTTAAGATAACATTCAAATAAATTTAATATACAAAGCTTTAATTTCAAAGTATCTGTAACTTATTCACGATTTACAGTACAAAATCTTTAAATTTAATTAATGAATGCACATTAATTTTAAGGTTATTTTTACCAGTGCATTAATACAACGATTTGCGAAAGCTATATGGATTATGTGCTCTAGGTGAGCCTCTGTAAGTAGACTTCCACTTCTCTTCATACACGGCGTGGCGTACCTTTATAGGGTTAAAAAGAAATGCATTTTCACATTGCAATGCATTAATCCCAGCTTGTACACTGTAAAACAACTTCACATTAATTTTAAGGTAATGCACTGGAAGCAAATTTCATAAACCATTTATAAAATGCATTTAATGTTAATGCATTAAATTTAATAAATTTTATATTAAATTTAATTTAAATATACATTAAATTTAGCATGTTTTCAGTTACTTTATTGAAATTTAAGGTAACATTCAATTACATTTAATGTACAAAGCTTTAATTTCAAAGTACATGTAACTTATTCACGATTTAAGGTACAAAATCATTTAATTTAATGAACGTACATTAAATTTAAGCGTATTTTTAACAACGTAGTTCAATTGCTGTTGAAAAGTGGCAAAAAATTACATTTTTAAAATATTTAACGATTTTTAACTGAAAAACTATGCGGCATTGGAAGGGAAAATCACCAGAGACCCTTTTGCTTACTTTCAATCGTGGAACATGAAAATATTATTTATTTTTTAAATAAAAAACAATTTTTTTTTATTATTAAGGATTTTTTGTTTATAACAAATTACCTGACTACTTTTCGGGAATCCATCCTCCATATTCATAATCAGGGGATCAAAATACCCATAGAAAAGTTTGGGGGAACCATGTCCCTTCATCGACTATGAAAACCCATTGAACTTCCGGACTAATTACCAAAACATAAGATTAAGCGCCCCAGAAATATCCTTCTTAACAAGGTCATCATTACCAGGGCTGTGTGATACCTGTAGCCCCATTTTATTGAAACTATATGTTTTAGTGGATCAGCATTTCTATTTGAGCAATTCCAAAGTCAAAATTATATCAGTTTACCCTAAAAATTTCATTTAAAATACAAATCATATATTTTTAAGAAGTATCATTTTATTTTTTTAATACCTCGTTGATTTAATTTTAAAAATTCTTTATTTAATCTGTTATTTACATTAATAATTAATAATTTTTGTATGAAGAGTTTTTTCGTTCTCCTGCTTCCGTCATAAATTTCCAAAGAGTTCATTTTTAGGCACTTTATCAAGACAGCAATGGATGAGCGATCAAAAACGGAGCCAAGAAAAACAAAAAGCTTTTCATACTGGAGGTCGAGACAAGTGCGATCGAATTCTAATCAAGTATTCCTATTAACTGGTCTCTGTGGAGCGTGATTGGGCTCTAAACAAAACATTTATTAAACTTGGCAACTTTACGATATTAAAACGTAAATATAGGACGGTACTTTTTTGCGTGCGCACTATTAAAGTGTTCAACTTACCATTCACAGGACCGAACTTCGAATATACACTACTCCTCAAAATCATAAGCTCAACTATAAAAAAAAAATATAAATTTTAAAAGTTTCATATTTCGGAAACTATACATCATAAAAGACTTTTGCCCTCTCATTTGGAAGCTCTTGTGATACCTTTTCAAAGTCGTCTGAACCTATTTTTTATTGGAATAAGTATTATCTTTTCTACGCATGCTTGAAATTGTAAAATTTTAAGTGCAACTTTGACCGCTCGCATAACAGCCGTAAATAAACGTATCGTTATAAACTCAACGCCATTTGAAAGGTAATTGCATAAGCTTTAAAATGAGATTCGGAACGTTATTTTTGATCAATTTTTTATCTAGTTATTGCTGTTTTTGTAAAAAATCGGCATTTCTCGAAAATATATTCTATTTATAAATCTACGCACTCTACAAAAAAATTATAAAAAAAAAATGTGCCATTTTGAAAAGAGAATCAAGTTATAATATTTTTAATACAAAAATTTTTTTTTTCAATTTTTTTATTATATACAGGGTGAGTCAACGATTGGATGAAGTAGGTTTGTGCCTTTTCGGTGAAATTAACAAAGAAACTATATTTATTGTTTGATACAGTTTATTTTTACGCAGATTTTAAAAATATTTAGGACTCTACAGGGTGAGCCAAAAAACTAGGACTGCATAAAGTTGTATTTTTTTAAATAGAACACCCTATATACGAATCGTATTTTCGATTTAGCTTATAATTTTAAATCTTTTTTATTAAGGGTTTACTATAACAAAACTTTATAGTTTCTGAGATAATTAAGTTTAAAGAAAAAAAGTCACATTTTCAAGCATCAATTCAATCCTAAATAACGTTTTCAATTTTGTGACAAATATATTCAAATTTGGAATTTAGCAAGGCCAAGGACAAGTTAACATAATTTTTACCTAATATTTGCAATAAAAGCTACAGGGTCTTGAACACATCGGCTCAAATTTGAACAAGTTTAAATGAATAAATATCTTTTTTTTTGAATGATACACCCTGTATATTTTCATGTTATTTAATAGAGTAATAAAAACCCTAAAAGTTTTGTTTAATATATCCTATACCTATTTATAATAGTTTTTGAGATATTTCAGTTTTTCTTATTTTCCATACTTTTTTACAGAAATAGTCTTCATTATCATAGTAGCCATGGCAAAAACAATATAAAAGAACATTTTTCTGTGTGTCAAATTTATAACCGCAATCGCTTCTTTTGGTTTTTATGTAGTGTAGTTTGGTTTTTTTTGCATTCATCTTATATTGTAAAATGAATTTTCCAAGAGTTAATAGATATGATTTATACAATAGGAGAGGCTCAAAAAAATTGCCTTCTTGCTCAAAGAATTTACAAAATGAAGTATCCTGATCGACGCCAGCCTAATACCCATACTTTTCAAAACTTAATGCAAAGATTTGATTTTTCTGGTACTGTTGATTATCCAAACATAAAGTGGTTAACAAACCAGTAACTAATGAAGAAAAAGAACTACAAGTATAGTATACAGTTAGCAGCATTATGTGAAACATCACAATCCACCGCTAATCGTACTACTAAGAAATATAGGTATCATCCATATCACATGGAAATACACCAAGAATTGCATGGACAGGATTTTGAAAGTCGTGTAAACGTCGTACAATAAATACGGAGATTCAATTAAATCCAAATTTATTATGCAAGGTAATGTTTAGTGATGAAGCTACTTTTAGAAGTAACGGTGCCGTAAATAGACGCAACATGCATTATTATGCCACAGAAAACCCATTTTGGATTAGAGAGGTGCAACATCAAAACCACTGGTCATTACATGTTTGGTGTGGTATTCATCATAATCGAATTATTGGACCCCACTTTTTTAATGAACCACTAAATGGCCATAGTTACCTGAACTTTCTACAAGAAGAACTACCCCAACTGCTTCAAGGTCTCGATAGGGATGAGCTCGACAGTATGTGGTTCCAGCACGATGGTGCGCCTCTGCATTACCATCGTGAAGTTCGTGTATTTCATCATATTTAACCACATTCTGTTTGTTTCTGTAGTTTCTTTTTATTATTTTACATGGCTACGATGATAATGAAGACTATTTCTGTAAAAAAGTATGGAAAATAAGAAAAACTGAAATATCTCAAAAACTATTATAAATAGGTATAGGATATATTAAACAAAACTTTTAGGGTTTTTATTACTCTATTAAATAACATGAAAATATACAGGGTGTATCATTCAAAAAAAAAGATATTTATTCATTTAAACTTGTTCAAATTTGAGCCGATGTGTTCAACACCCTGTAGCTTTTATTGCAAATATTAGGTAAAAATTATGTTAACTTGTCCTTGGCCTTGCTAAATTTCAAATTTGAATATATTTGTCACAAAATTGAAAACGTTATTTAGGATTGAATTGATGCTTGAAAATGGGACTTTTTTTCTTTAAACTTAATTATCTCAGAAACTATAAAGTTTTGTTATAGTAAACCCTTAATAAAAAAGATTTAAAATTATAAGCTTAATTGAAAATACGATTCGTATATAGGGTGTTCTATTTAAAAAAATACAACTTTATGCTGTCCTAGTTTTTTGGCTCACCCTGTAGAGTCCTAAATATTTTTAAAATCTGCATAAAAATAAACTGTATCAAACAATAAATATAGTTTCTTTGTAAATTTCACCGAAAAGGCATAAACTTACTTCATTCAATCGTTGACTCACCCTGTACATAATGTATGAATAAAAAAAGTGTACAGGTGTAAATAAATATAAATTATTCATACTTATTTCAAAATTACATATGTTTTTATTTAATAACGACTATGTTTATTCATAAACATAATAATATGCTCACCAAGCTTTGCTAAACATTTTTCGATTGTTATTAATTTTGAAAATCGATATAGATTTTCATTAGTATGCGGTGAGTATTCGTTGTGATAACATGGGTGGAAAAGCTGAATTGTCTGAAGCGACGAGATCTGCTATCTTTGCATTACAACAGAATGGATTTGATTTTGTAAATAGGTAAATAATGTTTAAGTATGTTATCAAATAAAAACATGTGTAATTTTGAAATAAGTATAAATGACTTACATTTATTTACACCTGCACACTTTTTTTAGTTATATACAGGGTGCACCATCTTTTATGTCGGTATGTAAACATTGAATAACTTTGACATTTATCAACCGATTGATTTGGTTATCAGTGTTTTTGAAACGTCAATTCAGTACAATTTTAACCATGAATCGCTTTACACCGAAACATCATGCCGAAATAGTGACAATGTACATTGAAAATAGTCGTTCAGTTGCGTTAACTCAATGTGCATATCGTCGAAAATATCGTGGCCAACAGGCACCGTCTGACAATACTATCCGTCGTTTGGTTTCGAATTTTGTTGACAGTGGGAGATCGTCAACATACCGTCCATCAACGACCAAGTCGTTCCAATGAATTGGTTGAAGCGGTCAGAGAGAGGGTTGCCCAGAACCCAAAAGTGTCGTATCGTCACCGCGCTCAGCACTTTGGCGTCAGTGGAACCACTTTGCGGCGCATTTTGACCGATGATTTGCATTTGTTTCCGTATAAAGTGCAGTTAACACAAAGAATATTGCCGACAGACCATCCACGTCGCTTGAAATACGGCCCAACAGTCTCTCGAAGGTTGACACTGAACCTGATTTTTGGAAGCAAATTTTGATGGCCGACTTCACACTCTCTGGCGGCGGTCATAAGGGAAATTGCCGCATTTGGGGACGGAGAATCCACACGAGATCAACGAAACGCCGTTGCATGACCGAAAAGTGACTGTTTGGGCCGGCGTTTGCGCCAAAACCATCATTGAGCCATTTTTTTCAAAGAAAATGCAACAGTCGATGGAAATCGATATCGGTGGGTGTTGGCTCATTACGTCTGCCCACAAATACGTGAAAAACATCTTGATGGTTACCGGTTTCAACAAGACGGTGCGCCATGCCACACTGCAAATCAAACAATCCAATTTCTGCAACGGAAATTCCCTAGACGTCTGATGTCAAAAAGAGGCGACATTGACTGGCCACCAGATCTCCAGATTTGACCGCTCCGGACTTCTTTTTGTGGAGTTATTTAAAAAGCAAAGTTTACGCCAGCAAGCCTCAGACCATTGAAAAGCTCAAGGCAAACATTCGTTCCGAATTCACCGCTATACCACCCGAGATGCTCGAAAAGGTAATGGAAACGCAGCAAAAAGGTCACATTTTGCTTTGGCTTGTCCCAATAAATTGTAAAGGACCAAATTTAATAAAAATACCTCACATATAGAAATCAGTTGTTTTTTTTTCAAAGTTATTCAATGTTTACATACCAACATAAAAAGATGGCGCACCCTGTATTATGTACATCATTAATTTTTAAAAAATCATAAAAAAATAAAAATTTTCTTTGTGTTAAAAATATTATAATTTGATTCTTCATCTAAAATGGCATGTTTTTTTCTTTTATCATTTTTTGTAGAGTACACAGATTTTTAAATAGAATATATTTTTCAAAAATGGTGACTTTTCACGAAAACAGCCAAAACTTGATAAAAAATTGTTCATGGCCAGATCGATTTATAACGTTCTACGCCGTCTTTCGATACCCAAACGCCAGCAATCTCGGTCCTTCCACTGATCATCCTCTAGTCCTCTATTTCTCATTTCTTCGTCGATACCTTCTCGGCAGCTTTTCCTTGGTCTCCCTCGTTTTATTCTCCCTTGCGGTATCCAGCTTAGTACTTGTTTAGGTAGACATTCCTCTGCCATTCTCTGCACGTACCTATACCATATCAATTGTTTTTTTCTTATATCATCTACAATTGTGTGAATGACTCCGATTATTTCTTTGATATCGTCCTTGGTTGGCCTCTCACTTCTGAATTTTCTAGCCGATCGGCTCCAGTCCATTTCAGTGGCTAACAGTGTCTTCTCGGAGGTTGCTTTTAGCTGCCAGACTTTAGAGGTGTATGTGACTTTGCTTTTAATAATAGTGAGCGTTTTGTTTTGCTTAGATATATTTGGGTCCCATAGAATTGGTTTTAGAAATGTAATTGCTTTTCTGCCCTGTGTATTTCGTTCTTTTATTGCTTGATCAGCTGTTCTATTTTGTGTGAACTTCATCCCCAAGTATTTATAACTCATGCAGTGTTCGATTCACCGTCTTCCAAAATAAGGTCTCTGGTCTCTCCGCCTCTGCACATGTACTCAGCTTTGGTTATGTTTAAGTTATTAACAGGTTGTACACCGAAGAAATCAAGAAATTGACGGATTTTGTATTTCAGTGTATATTAGAAATTATTACAATCGGCCAAGCGCTTTCGGTCTCTCTATCGGATCATCCTCAGGGCTCAGACCTTGTCAAAGGGCACACCTCAACCCTGCCAGTTTGAGGAAAGTCGCGAGCATAGCCTCCACACAGAACAAGATTTATTATATGATGGAGGTTTTTTTAATTGTATAAATCTTGTTCTGTGTGGAGGCTACGTTCGCGACTTTCCTCAAACTGGCAGGGTTGAGGTGTGCCCTTTGACAAGGTCTGAGCCCTGAGGATGGTCCGATAGAGAGACCGAAAGCGCTTGGCCGATTGTAATAATTTCTAATATACATTGAAATACAAAATCCGTCAATTTCTTGGTTATGTTTACCTCGAACCACCATTTCTGGTATTCTTGTATTAATTTCCATGTCATGTATTCGAAGTCATCGTAATCTTATGCCAGTACAATCTGATCATCCGCGAAATATAGCCTATACATTGCAGTATTTCTAAGTGGGAAACCCATTCCATGGTATTTTTTCCATGTGTGTAATGTTTGATCTAAATATATTTTAAAAAGGGTTGGGGAGAAGCAGTATCCCTGTTTGAGATCTTTATTGACCTGGAATCCACCTGTAAGTTTATTTCCTATTCTGATTTTTGACGTCGAATTTTCATATGATGAGAGCCTCCCATAACTTTTTAAGCGGTATGCTGTCATATTCTTTCTTCAAGTCTACAAATGGCAGATGGATCTCTTGATTAAATGCCAACTTTTTTTCTATTATTATGCTCACACAGAAAAGATGGTCTATAGTTGATCGACCAACTCTAAATCCCACTTGTACTTCCGTTCAATTTTATTCTTCACTATTTTACCAGATATTCTGCTAAGGCTGCCTGTCACTGATATTCCTTTATAGTTATCGCAGTTGTCTTTACTTCCCTTTTTGTGAATAGTTGAAGTATATGATAATTTCCATTCCTTTGGGACTGGTGTTCCGTTCATGTATTTTTGGAACAGTTCTTTTTGATAATGAAATAGGGTGTCACTTTCATATTCTATTAACTCTGCCGGAATGTTTTTTCAGGTCCTGATGATTTACCATTTATGTTTTACAGACCTCTTTCACTTCTTGCAATGTGACTCTAACATGTTGTCCGGTTGTTATAACGTTTGGATACTCTTCATTTTCCTGGAATATGTCTCGGTCTTCTGTGAGAAGTTTCTTGAAATAGTTATCCCATGTCTGTGGTTTGATAGAGCTTATGTGATCTCTGCTTTTCTCTTGTGTAAGGGATATAAGGGTTCGCCAACTTTCGATACTCTTCCGACCGCCCAAGAAATTATTTATTCTAGCGCACTTTTTTTCCCACGATTTTTTTTTTACTTTCGTACTTTTTTTTGTTATTCTTTATATTGTTCCTTGGCGGTATTTGTTTTTTCTTTGTTCAGGTATATATTGTGTTTATGTCTTTTATGTTTTATTTCCGTTTCAATTTTTGCGTCCCACCAGTATGGTATTCCCCGTTCTTTTTCCTTTTCTTTTGTACCTAAAGATTCCCTTGCAGCATCACGGATACTCTCTTTTATTAGATTATAAGTCGTATCCGGGTGGCCATGGCCAATTCATTTAATTATTATAAAATGCCGTATGGTAAAATTAGTTGTAGATTATAAAAGCAAATAAAGATCTACCCAATTAAAGTAGAATTTGCTTTCCCTTTTTGCAAATGTAACCGGAAATTCCACAAATCTAATTTTTTTCCCAAATTATAACTATAACACTAAAATTACGCAACTTTGTTTCCTTTTAACCATCTTCGTATTTCTTACTATCTACGAGATTTCGGCAGTGATAAACGAATTTATAACCCCCTGAATGGTTTAGTAAGAAAATGAGGAAAAAGACAGACTAAGAAAGCGTTTCTTTTATAATATGGTTTTAAAAGGGAGCCGAGACAATTTACATTTATTATAACGATAGATTAAGTGGATACTTACTTAGAAATAACAATTCTGGAAACCAATCTGTCACTTCACAACCGCGGCAGGGTCAAATTTTAATATTTTTTTATTACACTAAGAACAAACTTACTTTTAACTACGATATCTAAAGAAATTGACATAAAAGATTTTAGTTGTAAATAATTTGCGATTACGTTTTACTTTTTAGTTATGTATTGTTATTCAATATTAAAAAAATATTTTAATAACCCAATTTTACTATTTCATTTACCTTTCCTAATGAGTACAAAGGATGGGCGTCAATTTATTCTGGTTTTTAGAAGAGGTTCTCAGGAAGAAAAAAGGTGGGAACCACTGATTTAAATTAAACTTCTTCATCCAGCGCTTTGCGTCCACTGCTGGACATAGGCTTCCCTTATTCTTGTCCATTGTTCTCTATCTTGAGCGATTTGCATCCAATTTGTTGCAATTCTCTTGAGATCGTCAGTCCAACGAGTAGGGGGTCTTCCTCTACTTCTTTTGTCTAATCTCGGCCATCTTTCTCTGAGCTATTTGCAGCGTTTTAGAACTTGCAGTTGTTAATGTCAAAGTTTCGGCACCGTAGGTCATAACCGGTAACACATATTGGTTAAATGTTTTACGTTTTAAAAAAATTGCTACATCGCTTTTAAAGATGTCTTTAAGTTTTCCATAGGCTGCCCATGCAAGATTTACTCTTCTCCGTAGCTCGCATGTTTGATTATCTCTTGTGATCTTTATTTCGTGTCCACAAGCTCCACTTCATTGTCTCCAATATTGATATTTCCACTAGGTACCAGATTGGTCATAAATTTTGTTTTTGATATATTTATTTTAAGACCCACATTGGCGCACACTAGCTGAAGTTCATGTAACATTGTACATATCTCCTTGAGATTATCGGAAAACAAAACTATGTCGTCCGCGAACCTCAAATTTGTTAATCTTTGGCCGTCTACATTCAGGCCTGAAAAAAAATTAAACTAGTCACGTTCAAATTGTTTATATCACTGAAATACAGTGTTCGGCTGGTGTGGGCATACACAGAACATTTCTTACATACGCCTTTTGCACTTAAATCATGTTTAAAATTATAGATGATAGTTACACGGTAAATACTACGTGTCAATTCTGTCATCTGTACTTCTCTCCGCTAACGTTCGGTTACGGGTGCAATGATAATAACCGAATTCCGCATACACTTCTTGTAAACATTACCCATCCATCCTATGATACGTTGCTTCTGTACATTTAAAAACTTTTATAGTGACATGATTTTCGTCAATATAAGTTCGAGGTTACCAAAGCGATTAAATTTCTATACATATATTAGTTAAGATTGGTTCCGGGTAATTCCAAAATGAGGATCTGCCAGAAACATATCGGATATATTCTCTTTAATATTATTATTTTTTTAAAAGTCACTTTTCTGTTTTATTAAATAGTAATAAAGAAACAAATAAAGTAGAAAAAATGTATATAATAGGGACATAGCAATAAATGGGTGGGATTAATCGATAATTAACTACTAACTACCAATTTGTTATTTCGATAAAATTAAAAATGAATCAATAACGATCCCATTGGAAATTCACTCAAACTTTTTGTTGGTAATTTTCCTTTCAACAAGTACTGTCCCGACCCTATAATATTTAATAAAATAACAGCTTAGGATATTTTCGTTAATAAGAAAATATTATTTCTGTTACTCTAGTTTCTTTTTTATGTAGGCCAATTTTGGCAAGGTAAGTATTAATTTTAGGAGTGGAAAATTTTTTAATAAATTCCCAATATATATTTTTAATGCCTGTAAAAGTTTTATTGAAGATATTGGTTATTTCATTATTTACTTGTTATTTATGTAGAGGTAATTTTAAAAGGGAAATTTATTTTTACACGTCATTACTAACTGGAAACTAAATTTATTTTACGTTAGTAAAAAATGTGAAATAAAAACGAATTATTTATTGCCTTTTTTGTCACTCTAAGAAGAGGGAAAATAATATATGTGGGTGCAGGAGATGTGCCAAAAACTATTTTTTGAATAAGTTCTGTAGTCAAATTTTAATAGTTAAACATAATCAGTGGCGACAATGATTGTTCGATAGATTTTCATTTGATGTTTCAGGTTTCCATTCTGGAGGTTAAAAAGGCGAGTATTCTACGTTAATATAGTTTTATATAAGCTCAATATGAAGTAAATTTTGAATTAAATGCACGGCATAGTGTAATAAATTAGGGACCGAATTATTATCCCTGATAAATTAGTCAATGAGTTGTTTATAATATTTTTATCAATGGTTGAATATCTTTCAGTTAACTGATTTTCGCATTTTTCATCAAAAATTAAGAGATAGTGGCATGGTTTTCAATCAACTTAAAATACTCAGACCTACACAGATATAATTTTTAATGAAAAGGCCTCTAATCCATTTACCAAAATTAATTATCACATCAGGATTTTGAGATATTCTAACCAAGCCATTTTTGAGCACATTTAGGCTTCAATAATTCAAAAACTAGAGGTGGAACCTGTTGGTAATGAAATTAAAATTCTACACGAAAAAATCGACGGAAATTAATCGTAAAATCTACAATAGGACATTATTTCATAACCTAAATATTCAGTGTTTCCACGGATGGAGTACCGCACCCTAGTAAATTACTATATTTTTGATTTTTCGAGAAAAAGTCATTCTTGGTAAAAGGTTTGGCTTGCCTTACTTACCTACTTACTTACTCCGTAGCGTTACAACCCTGGGTGGGTTTTAGCGGACTTTACGACATGCCTCCATTCATTTCGATCTCTCGCAACCTCCATCCAGTGTTCGATGCCCATAGTTTTGAGATATTTTTTTATATTATCTCTCCACCGGAGTCGGGGTCGTCCCAGTGGCCTTATCCCAGTCGGTGCTTCCTCCCAAGTTGTTATTCTGTCGTCAGGAAGCCTTCTGATATGTCCTGCCCATTGGAGTCTTCTGACCTTTATTTCTTTTACTACATCTGTATCTGGGAATAGTTCTTCTAGTTCTTTGTTAGTTCTTGTTCTGTATTGTCCTGTCGTTTCATCTATCGTTGGTTCCGAGATTTTCCTCAAGATTTTTCTTTCAAAGACTAGGAGACTCTCTTCGTTCGCTACCGTTAGCGTCCACGTTTCGCAACCATATATAACTATTGATCTTATAACCATTTTGTATAGGTCCATCTTTGTTCATCTTGTGAGGTGTTTCGATTTCATCAGATCTTGCAGTGCGTACAGGCATCTATTTCCTGCTTGTATTCTATTGTTTATTTCCTGTCATCCGTTGTTATCTTCGCATATTGTTGTACCTAGGTATTTAAATTCTTTAACTCGTTCAAAGTTATATTCATCGATGGTGATGTTTTGACCTATTCTGTCTCTATTTCAACCATTCCGACTCAGGAACGTGTATTTAGTTTTGTCTTTGTTGATTTGAAGTCCCATCTTCTTTGCTTCCCTTTCGAACCGTATTAGAGTTTCTTTCATTTTTATTCTACTACTACCAATCATATCGACATCATCTGCAAATGCTAACAGTAGATTTGATCCATCTTGATGGAATATAGATGTCGGTGCTTCAATTTTCGAATTTCTGATTATATATTCCAGCGCTATGTTAAAAAGTTGTGGTATGAGCGCATCTCCTTGCTTAAGACCGTTGTTTATTTCAAACATTTCAAAATAGTACTGTCCCACTTTCACTTTGCACTTCAGCCCCTCCATACACATCCTTATTAGGCTAACCAGTTTTTTGGGAAAGCCAAGCTCCTGCATTGTTGTCCATAGTCTCGTTCTGCAAACTCTATCAAATGCCTGTTTAAAATCGATAAATATCTGATGTAGTTCACGATCGAATTCCCAGCTTTTCTCCATTATCTCTTTTATGGCAAATATCTGGTCAACAGTTGAGCGATTAGGTCTAAATCCGCATTGGTAATCCCCTACGATTTCTTCTGTATATGTTTTGGTTCTTTCCAGCAGAATGTTCGAAAGGACTTTATAGGTTGTGTTTAGTAGGGCTATTCTCCGGTAATTGCTGCATTGTTTCTTGTCGACTTTCTTGTGGATTGGCACAATGACTCCCTCCTTCCATTCATCTGGAAGAATTTCTTCCTGCCAGACTCTTTGTATTAGTTTATGGATGGATCTGTGGAGTGCATCCCCTCCGTGCTTTAGACCTTCCGCTGGTATATTATCACTGCCTGCGGCTTTATTGTTTCTCAGTTTCTTGATAGCACGCATCACCTCTTCAAATGAAGGGCATCTATCTTTTATTTCGGCTGTATGGCTCTTTGTGTTTGGCAAAGTGTTGTCAGATTTTTCCTTCAACAGTTGGCTAAAGTATTTTTTCCAGGTTTCTAGTATTTCCTTCTCATTGGCGATAAGGTCTCCGTTCTCTCGTTCTAAGAAGTTTCCTGTCCTGAGCTGGTACCCTGCCTTGATACGTGATACTCCCCTGGCTTGCTTTCGGATTTCCAGTGATCAAAATTATGATAACGTACACAGGATATTCAAAATATTCAAGAATACATAATTAATCTTAAATAAAATAATATTATTTGTAATTTATTTACAAATTTGATTTAACTAATTTGTTCCGAAATAGAAACGCAGTTGGTTTTGCAACCTTAACGAGAAGTTTAAAATAAAAAGATATTTATTCCACATGTTGACCTCTTTCTAGTACACATTTTTCTAATTGTTTTCTAAATTTTTCGTACACAGATGTAATCGTATCTGCATTTATAGTTACAACAGTTTCGCATTTTTTTCTTTTAGTAGATCAATATTGTCATTAACATGGTTGTAAACATTTTGCTTTAAATAACCTCATAGAAAACAATCTAATGGACTTAGATCAGGCCCCAAAGCAAGCCAGGTCATTGGTCGAAAACACCCAATCCACTTACTGGAATAGATGCTTAATCAGTTTGTCACTCGAAATGAGAGTATTAAAAAATAATGTGTCTTCTAAACAGTCAGATTCGTTAAAGCGTTCAATATATCAGAATCAAATGTTTTGACGATCCTAAATGATGAACTAGGTATGAGTAAAGTTTTAGCAACGTGGATTACAAAATTATTGATTTCCGAACAAGAATTTCTTAGGCAGCAAATTTTTGAACATCATATGGAATCTTTTCTTCAAGACATCATCTTCTTCTTCAAGTGTCTTCTCCATTGCGGAGGTTGGCAATCATAATAGCTATTTTAATTTTTGAGGCAGTTGCTCTAAATAGTTGTTTTTAACTGCATCCAAACCATTCCCTTAGGTTTTTTAGCTATGAAATTCGTCGTCGTCCTACGCCTCTTCTGCCACTTATTTTGCCTTGGATTATGAGCCGTAAGATGATGTACTTCTCTCCCCGCATAATGTGTCCGAAATATTGCAGTTTTCTCTGTTTTACTGTTATCTCGACTTCATTTTCTTTCCCTATTCTTCTCAACACCTCGGCGTTCATAACTCGATCCACCAACGAAATCCTCTGAATTCTTCTATAGGTTCATATTTTAAAAGAGGTAAGTCGTCTCATTGCCTCTCGATTCAGTGTCCATGCTTCCATTCCATAATATAGAACATTGTATACATAACATTTAGTCAGTCGTATTTTCAGGGCTAACGTTAGATCTTTGTTGCAGATAATCTTTTTCATTCTAATAAAGTTGGCACGTGCTTTCTCGATTCTGGTTTTTATTTCGACGGTATAGTCATTATTTTCTGTTATTAGGGTTCCCAAGTAAGTGTACTTCTTAACTCTTTTCCATGTGCTGGCCTCCTACCATTAGGGTTTCATTATTATTTGTATTGTTCTTACTAATTATCATGAACTTGGTCTTTTTCGTGTTAAGAAAGAGTCCATATTCTCCACTAACTCTTAATATTTTACTCATTATTTTTTCTAGGTCTTTCAAACTATCAGCTATTATTATCGTGTCATCTGCATACCTAATATTGTTGATTAAAACTCCGTTTACTTTTATCCCTGCTGTTTCAGATTCAAGACTTTCCAATATGACCTCTTCAGAATAAGCGTTAAATAGTAAAGGTGACAATATACACCTTTGTCTGACTCCCCTTTATATTTCCACATCTCCGGATATTTCCTGTCCAATTTTTACTGCCGCTCGCTGATTGTAATACAGATTTGATATCAACCTTAAATCTCTTTCATCCAAATTTTTGCTTCTGAGAATCTCTATCAGTTTGTCATGTTTGACTATATCAAAAGCTTTGTTGTAATCTATGAAGCAGACAGAGGTCCTGATTGATATCTAAGCATCGTTGAGTAAACACATTAAAAGCAAATAATGCTTCTCTTGTACCCACCCCGTTCCGGAAGCCAAACTGTGTGTCATTAATATCCAGCTCCAATTTGGAATGTATTCTAGCGTGTACAATTTTTAAAAGGGTTTTCAAAGTATGTGACATGAAAGTGATTGTTCGATAGTCACTGCATTCTTTTGAACTTGCTTTCTTTGCTAAACATATGAATGTTGATGTTAACATTTCTCGGGGAATAGTTCCTGTCGTGTAAATTGTATTAAATAATCTCACCAATAAATCCAAATTTTTGTCATTGATCAGCTTAAACAACTCACCTGGCATATCATCTGGACCAACAGCTTTATTAGTTTTTATCGACCTTAATGCATAAATGACCTCTGCTTTGGTAATTTCAGGCCCTATGTCACCGCTCAGACTGTTTATAGAAGAATTTTCGTGTCTTTGATCATCGTGACATCATAGTCGATGGAATAGGATACATCGCTAGGATCCAAAAACAAAATTAAAATCCATGCAATTGATCTATAAGGATTCTCCACCTCCCAAAAAGGCCTTCACATAATCTTCAGCTCACTGACACCGTCTGTTGGAGCTAAGTAGGAGTTACTATTGTTGAATACTTGCGGAAGAGCACTACAATAACAGCCATTGATTAAAAACATCCTGATTTGTGTCAAAACAATATCATTTTTCACGACGAAAATATACGAATTCTCAAAGCAGCCTAAACTTTGCCTATTCTCTGCGAATATAACTTCTTAGAACTTGATCATTCACTGCATATTCCAGGTTTGGCTCTATCTTTTTTTATTTAAACACCTAAAAAGTACCTCACCTATATCATATATTAAAGCCCATATGAATCGTTGTTTTCTGATTAAATATAATCGTTGCAGGAAGAGTGGTGCAAATGCGTTGAAAATGAGAGCGATTATGCTGCACTCTAAAATTAAAAAAAAAAGTCTTCTGATCCATTGCTAGAGAGAACAATTTCATAATGCTCCTTAAATGAAGAATAGTTAAGCAAATGAAAATTCCATTAGTGAAATCAATCACTATATATACAAATTACTCACAACATTTGATATCAAAAATACCCTCATCTCAAAGCATATTCGAAACTTCTTACTTAAATGACACGTGTTGAGGGAATTTCAAAATTTGCATTTTAGGCAAGTTGGCACAACTGTCCCTGCTATTTATGCAGGGTAATCTGTAACATTTTGTTTGTGCCAGCTGTTTATATCAAAACTGTCGAGCAAAAACTGTTTTAATTCCTTATACACTAAAAATGTTACAAAGAGAGTACACGTTTGAATAAGACAGTCAAAAATCTTTGAAATGCAACTTGATGAAATATGAGTCAAATCCTAAAAATTTCATGCCAGAGTTGCTCTAAAGTTAAAGTAATATTGATTATGTTCGTCGATTATGGCGGTGTTTTTTGCTGTAAATTCTTTTAAGAGAGTCAATAAAGAGTATTATCTTGAGGTTATAAAGCGTTTACATGATGTTATAGGTCGCAAGTTGACAGATTTGTGGAAAAACTAGTCGTAGATTTTGCTATATAATTTTTTCACCACATGTTCAATATATCCTACAGATATGATACCGTGTGATTTTTTTTCTTGTGGCTCGTATGGTACTTAATTAATTGGAAAAGAGTAAAATTAATTTGTAATAAAATTTAACTTTTTATTTCATTTCGGATAAAAAGTTTGTGACGCTACTGAAATGAATTAATTTTTCTATAAAAGCGCTTTGTTTATGGTGTTAATTTTGTTTAGTTTTATTTAATCCAGAATTACAAACTCATTGCCTAACCTCAGTATTCCACTACTCATACCGTAAATAACCTAGGCGGAAGTTCGTTACGTCACAGGAATACTAATCAATAGTTTATAAATGAATTTTAACGTGAATAAAATCCAGGGCTCTGGGCAAATATACCTGACATTGCACTTATTTTAAAGATTAATTAATTTCTCTAGAAGGAGTTTTTATTTTCATATATTTGTATGAAAAATCTTTTATATAGTTTAGTTATTATATATATATATATATATATATATATATATATACTGATGAAATAGTGTTTTACCACTATTTTTACACATACATTTGCTACAATTTTTCCCATTATCTCTTTTCATTTCCCATTATATTGTTTGATATTTCATAAGTAAATTAAATATTGGATTTGAACTGCATCATATTCTTAATTAAGAAAAACTTTTGGGAGTTTCTATTACAATTTTAAGAGGCGAAGACAGAGATGTTTACTTTAACGTAATTCAAACAGAAGCATATATTATATTTTGGCGGTATTCAGGTGAATTTAGGAATCATTGAGCCTTTTTCTCAATCTGATCAGCTTCTTTTCCGTGAAATAATATTGATCAAAAATAAACTAATTAACATTTTAAAATGCTCATTTGTCCGTTTTTGTTATTATGGGCTCATTTTTGGTTTATATTAATTGGTTTCAAATAAAAGCATAGAATATAGATTTGTGATTTCGCGTTTGAGTAACAAATTTAATTTAACTGGAACTATTAGGAAGAGGCCGAAAGAGGGTAAAGGCAACAAAGGTTAGGAAAAACAAAATAATATTGACAAGAGCTGGAATGAGACTATAGGTTGCTGAAGTAAAATCTTTTTACTGCTAGTAGAATTCGTAATACACCAAGATATGTTTTAAATAGTTTAAACAAAGCTGGTTTACATTATTTTAGACCTATAAGGCATCTTCTATTAACGGAAGATTATAGAGTTCAACTTTTGTTTTGGTGTAATGAAAACTAGCGTGATAAGTGGCGGGATGTTTAACAATGAGATCAACTTTTACCTTCGTGCTAACGTTGAATGAAACTAATCATTTGCGGTACTACCATTCCCTCCAGATCTAAACTATATTAAACATGCTTGGGATATACTTGCAAGAGCAGTTCTCAACTGCCTCTTAATGATGCAAGGTCACTGGAATAATTTCTTTCTGATTTATTTGATGTCTAGGATCAAGAGAGGGTGAATCATTTAATTTTAGGATGTCTCGACGAGCCCAAACAGTTCTAGCCAACAAAGGCGGAATTATTGGCTATTAATTAATTTTTAGTTTTCAAAAAGTATCTGTTTTGGTACATTAATAGGGAAATATAACATTAAATTCTGTAGATTTTTTTAAAAGTTGAATAAATGTGTTTTATTTCACGACGAGATGAACGTATGAAAATTTTGTTACAGGACAATTTTTTTACAGTATCATCACAATATCCTCAACTTATTTCGATCAGTTTATCTTTATTAAATGGGATAAAAGGAAAATCTTACATTTTTATTTTTTTAAAATATTTATTGATTTCATCAGCAAGAAAAATTGACTAAGACCTTATTTACGTATGCGTAAGTCAATACTTGTAATACAAGATACAATTTTAGGTTTTGAGATAAATGACAGAGGAAAATACTTTTATTTTTTGCTGTTTTCTACTCTTTTCTTGTTTGTTGTTATTCAACATATTCTAAGAAAAAAATACCGAAGGATTTGCTTTTGAAACACCATAAATTAACACTCATACCTAATTAGACCGTCAAAAGTCATACTTACTTTTGTATCTCTACTGTCCTGCAGTCGGATAACTAAAAAAAGATCAGTACTTACTTTAAAAAAATATAACCAAAAAAGGACTAAATTACAACTTCACCTAAGTATAAAATCTATTACCGACATTTATTTTTTCTTTCTATTCATATCCAGTCATTATTAATTCTTATTATCATAATCAGACCAAGTATGACACGCCACATTTTGCTAAATTACTACTGCTACACTTAAAATTATAATCACTGTCAAATTCTACACGCAAGCGGTCTTTTGAGAGACGGTAATATTTCCTGATTTAAAATATTGAGATGCATTTATTATATTATATTTATTGCATACGTTATTTTTAAAAATTAATATAACATATCGTCAATAACTTTCCTAATAATTTGAAAAGGACCAAAGGATTTTTCATAATCTAGTAAATCAAAATAAACTGTTCTCGGTAGATACCTTGTTTTTAATTTAAGGAAGGACTATTACAATGTTAGCCTTGATATAAGTGGATACATAATTAAGCTATCATCTAACAGGCAAATTACTCAATTTTGCAATGTTCGCCTTGACCTGAACGAAAATATAACTTTTCATTTGTATTGTTAATAAATCATACAAATTTTGCTAGTAGTGAAGGTGTTTTTGATCGACAATAATTAAAACCATAACATAAAAATAAAATATTTCGTGTCATATAGTCATTTTTTTAAATTGTCATTTAAATTTCAGTCCCTTTTAACAACATAACAAATTATAACAATTATTACAATATCTTACAGAAATTCCATGACCTTGCTTACTTCACAACTCTCTATTACACTGAGAGAAATTGTAAAATTAGAAAGAATACTGTCACTTCTTAACCAGATGCAACAAAAGGCATTTCCGCAAAAAAAAAACACATTTCTATGGATTGAGCCTAACTTTACTGTTTACGTTTCATCGTATAGTTTTCTATCCATACTTAATTATTTATATGTGAAATGATGTTTATTTTATTTTATAAAGAGGAAAATTGGTTTGTGTTTATCAAAGGTAAACAATAAAACTACTCTATCAATTGGGACAAAATTGTTACCCATATTTCATGGCATCAGTGAGAAAGTTTATAAATATATTTAATCTCAAGAAAACATTAATTACAATAAAAAGAAAACGCAATATTAAAAAGATAATACTTTAATGCGTAGAATACACAATTAGAAAATGAGTTGGCTACATTAATAACTCTTGCAAAGTCGAAACGGAGAATGTTAGTATAAAATATTTTGGTTTAAAATGGTACAAGAAACTTTCCGTGATTGTAGTGGTTGCAACAAAATTTAACTAATAACTTAATATCAAAATATTTGTCTAGATGAATACTTAATATATTAATTAACTATTTCTAAAAATATATTCTATGTACAGTTAATTATCTCAAGTCATTCGGAATCTATACAAAACAAGAAAAATAAATTCTTCCCGATGAACTAGCGGATCACGAGAGAACCAAGGTCACGAAAATGGAATCCTTAAACTTTAAAGGCACTGCCAAAGTTGGACCATCTATAAGATAAAATGATCTTTGATTTAATTAACTTAAAAATAAAGATTTGAGCTAATACAAATTTTGGTGCAACAATAAAAAATTCCGATATAATCAATTTATATTCATGTTTCGAATATTTTTAGTCACTTTCAAATATCTTCTATAACAAGGTTAATAAGTTCTGAATGAAACAACAAATTGTATTAATGTCATAATTTTCATCGTCAGGATGAGGAAAAATTTAGTTAAATATAACGATCACGCAGAATTAATTATCTTAAGGGTCCTCCTCATAAAATGATTTACTAAACTATTAGTATTAATATTTTCAGTTGGTAAGAATACTTGAGATAGAATTTGAGATAACGAAAGTTGATTAAATTTAGAATTTTTTACATTATTACACTAATTAATTATAACTTCTCGTTAAATCTAAAAAAAATATGTTTAAAAATGTACAACTGAATATTTTAAATAAATCTACAGGGTTGGTAGAAAGTGCCGGTAGATTAAGTTTTCTTTGCAACCGTTACTGCGCTCTTAAAATTCAATATATAAATACGGTAAACCTTTACTTCCAGAAATAAGTATTGTGTTGTTATTTTCATTAAAAAATTTGTTATCTGTCATATCAGAACATAGTATAAGAGAAAATTCCCCGGTCGCGTTGGTCTGTATATTAGGGCTAACCTCAAAAACTGTAAAAGAAATTTTGGTTCTCTCCATTAGTAATCCTAAGAAAAGGGTCAAAATGTAATACATCGATACATAATGTAAAGTTGAGCAATTTCAGCAGGTTTCAATTAAGTCGGAAACAAAGCATAGCCCCTAGCAATTATTTGTTTGCACTGACTAAAACCATTTAACACACATCAAAACAATATATGACGAGATTGTAGATCCCAACAAGTTCACGAGAGTACAGTATGTTTATTTTTCAAAGATGGTCTGCAATAACGATGTTTGTTGTTTAAAAAATAATCATAAAAAGCAGATATCACCAGGCGCGGATCCAAGGGGGGGGGGGGGGCGGTGGGGGCGATCGCCCCCCCCCCCCAAGAGCTTTGAGTTTAGGAAAATGGACCCGATTTTTCCTGTTATACTACAGTTTATTTAAGAACTAGAGAGAGGAATAAATCATTTTTTACCCTATTTCTCTTCGTAAACTACTTGTGTTCTTTAGTCCGGTGTCTTTAGCAAAATCTGTTCAACACATATATTTTTCATAGGAATAGGTTAGAAATTTTATAATCAAAATTACCGGTCTATAATAATGGACTAAAACGTAGCCTTATTTTTACAAAAAATTCGAAGTTATAATTTAAATACTTACAAAATATCCATTGTCAAAAATACAAAAAGGTAAACATATATAAAAAAATAAATTCTTCCATATATTATTAAAATATTTTTGGGGCTTTCGGTCATTTTATTATTAATTAAAAACATTTTTAGGGTATTTGACGTTTCAGTTTATTTATTTCTTAAACCATCTGCAGAATTACAATTAAACACTAAAAAGGGATTCAAATGTAATTAATATTAGACATACTTATTTTTATTTCTATTGTACTGATATCTTAATTTAATTTACTTTATTATATGGAAATACGAGAGCCCCAAAAAAATAAGATAAACATGTTAATTCTACACGCTTAAGAAAAAGATACAAATACAATAATAAAATAATAAAAAACTTACAGCTAATTAGGATTAAATATATATAAAATTAAAGAGTGGGACACACTAAAATAAAAATATATATAAAAAACATATAAACAACATCAAACAATAAAATACAACAAAAACAAAAATTTAAATAATAAATTGTGTTTACACTAGTAAACATTACGTTTCTAATTCCTAATCAAAGTCAGTGAAACTATCTTCGTTCAAATTAATTATAATTAGTTCCTCTATCTCACCAATCATGAGATCGAGTATCCACATTTTCTGTTATTCTTTTATTATCTGGATTTTTCCAAATTTTCTGCAATAACTTTAATCAAAAAAAATTTCCAAAAGTTCAGTTAAATTACTTATTTTGTAAGTTGTGTTGTTTCTAGCAACTCTATCTTGTACTTGAGAGAGATATTTCCTTTTCCAACGGACATTTTCCGGACGATCTATAAGAACAGATCTCCTATCTGGTTTTTCCCAGCAAAAATTACGTTCTCTGAGCAATTTCCAGGTAAATCCCGATCTTCATTGATTTTAGTTAGAATTTTGTCGACGGTTGGGATTTGCTTCTCGTAATTAAATGTATGTACAACTTCTTTTATTGCAGTTTACATCTCTTCTTCCAACGAGGTTTTTCATCTGCCTGTGATCGAATGTGGCTTGGAAGTACTAACAATTCCAGTCGTTTTTTCTCCTTCAGTATTCGGTACACAGTAGATTTTCCAACTCCTGTCATGTTGGAACACATCTCAACAGAGCTTTTAACATTATTATCTAGATATTTATATCTTAAGGCATCATAAACATTCTTCTTAATAAGTTTTTGGTTGAGGAAAAATGCCCTGGTTCAACGACTTTGGAATAAATATAGAGGTGAAAGCCATATCTTTTGGCTATCTCACTAATCTCAGATAACATATAAAAACAAACGCAAACAAGATAAATCACTAAGAACAAACTGTAAGGTGTACTTTGCTCACTGACAGAAATTAAATTAAACTATCAGAATTTTTATGTTGCAGTAAATTTATAAAATATATTTAAATATAATGAAATATAATTAGATTTACGGCAGTTGTCAGTTACTAGCGGCACTGGAGCAGGTACATTGGAGGTTTCGGTAACAGTTTTATTGCTCTCTCTAGTTCTTGAATAGAGTATAGGAATGTGTATATTTGCGATCGCCCCCCCCCCCTCTCAAGAGCTTTGAGTTCAGGAAAATAGAACCCATTCTGCCTTTTATATTAGGAATGTGTATGCTGCTTGCACACCCCCCCCCCCCTCCGTTGTCAACTTGTTTTTCTTGCATACTGTACTTTTGCGATATCACCGCCCCCTCCCCCCAAAGAGAGTGGCTGGATATCACACTTGAGGGACTTCAGATATAGTTATTTTTTTACCACCTCATACTTTCATACACATCAAAATAGACCGATAGTCTTATAAATTTTTTCGAAATATCACTCGTTAAACAGAAATAGAGTGTTCAATGTAAAAATTTATTATTTTGGAAAATATGCCATATTTTCCAGATAGTTCAATGTATGCTCTTTAAAAGAGGCATTATCATGTTATTAGGAGTAAGAAATAAATGATCTTTTTTAAATTCCCCACTGGAATGCACTAGTTACATTCAATGATTTAGCAAATCTAGGCAAAAAATGTTGAAAACAAACACAATCCACTTTAATATACTTTTAAACTTTTAACTGAGATCGTCTTACTATTAAGAAAGTTTCTTTTTTATTTTTAATAATATTTGCGACGGCAAGTAAAATAAAAATCGAGGAGGTTCATGTTTGGGTTACGAGGAGGACAACGTTGATTCAGATGATTCCGAACCGCAAGTGGAAAGAGAGGTGATGCTCCATCTTGCAGAAACCATATTGTAAAGAATGTTTAATCACATTGGTACAAATTTCAGGACAGACTAAAGAAGAGGAAAAACAACTTTTTTGTGTTTATTTATATACAGAATTGTTAACGAGTTGAAAACACTAAACTAAATTAATAATTTCAGCGACTTTAGGCTAATGCAGCAAACCAAAATAATTTACTGTCCTAGGGAAATTTTAAAACTCCTGTCGATGTCACTATTTTGAGTATATATACTAATTGTTTCTAAAAATGTATTTTTTCAAGCCATTCGATTTCTAAAAAACAAGAAGAAAAGCAAAAATAACTAACATACTAGAATGGAAGCAGTTTTTTTCCTTCTTTTCTTAATTTAAAGTACTTTTTACAAAATAAAGGGAACATTAACACCATTTCTTCTTAATTTTGATCATTACTGTCAGTGTCATCGCAATATTTTTTCTAATTTTGCAATTTTTTCCACGAAGCAAAAAGGGTCACAAAAAGTAGACCTTTCAACTTCAAAAGCACAACCAAAGTTATTATATCTGTAAGATAATAAATTTTGTGACATTTTAACTGAAAAATTACCGCTAAGGACCTAAAAATGAAGCCTTAGGATGGGTAATAGGAATGATAGTCTCCCGAACTTAAACATAATATCTCATTTTTGACCGAGTTTTTAAGTTTCAGAACTTGCTTGACTTATTCTTATACTTGTAATTTTAAACTATTTACTCCCAACTTAAATCGATTTTAAAGTTAAATCATGTTAATGATTCATTGGGTTGAATTTCAAACATAAATGATATATTTAAAGTGCATATTTAAAATCATATTTGAAAGCAAATTTTTGCAAAATTTGTCAAGATAAAAAAGTATAACAAATAGCTTAAAACTTTTGAAATACCCCTGTATATCAGAAACTAGTTTATTCTAGGCTTTCAATCAATAATCACCACATTAAGTATTACACGCAAATCTTTGTTAATTAGAGTCTAGTACTATTTTTTTACATTGATTCGTTTTTAACTTGTACACGCAAGCAGCTGCTTACTTTTCGGAACTTAAGCATTTGTTTAACTTAAGTGAATATTAATGTTTTGTTGTAAAACAGACCAATATTCCGTTTTTAAAATGATTTGGTAAAAATAAAAGTAACTAAAAATAAAATGATAAATTGTTTTAAAAGAAAAGCAATTTATATTATTTAAAGAAACAATAATTAAGAATGTATTTTTACAATTTTTTTATCATAATCAGGCAAAGTATGACACTCCAAGTTTTTAAACTACTAATATTGTACCTAACAATTATTACTAAATATTTATTGAAATTCTCATTTTATAAACTAATATAACATATTTTCCTTTTATTTTCTTCTCGAACTTTTTCCATAGAAATTTTGGATAGATATGCAAAATGTAACAAACACTTTAATAAAATATTTACCATCCTACATTACAAGAACGTTTTAAAAACTAGAAACATGCTTGAAGAGGTTCAGAAAAAAATAAGAATAATAAATTTTGTCAAAATAACTTTAAGGAAATTTAAAAACCAATATTTTGTCTGGAGATAAAACGAACATAAATTTCTTGTTAACGAGGTGGTTTATTATGTTTTTTTTTTAATATTGCCAGTAGCCTTGCTGGGCAACCGATATTAGTTCCTCGCACAAGGAAGCTAGTGTGGATTTATTACTTGTGGCTGTACCAAAGACATAAAATGTTGTCATTAAAAGTATTACATTGTAGATTCTGTATTAAACTATAGATTTTGGCTTGCTATTCGTAGCACATTGAGGCTACATCAATCATGTTATCTACTCAATAAGAAAACGACCAGACTAATTAAAAATGTTCAAAAACCTAAAGAAATAATAAAAATTTAAAAGTATATTCACTAGCCCCATAACGGCTCATTGCGTTGGGCAAAAGTGCAATGCCACAAATGTTTTTTAAATTATTCTTATTATAAATTTTTCTTGATATTTTCTTGTTCCCCATATTAATAGTTTAGACTTTCGGCAACGGATCAACAGTTTAAAATTCGCGGATTTTTTATATTCGGCAACATAGGATTGTGCCATTTATTGATACATCACAATGTAATGACAAAGATCTAACAGGGCTTATATGTGAGCGAGGAAGATGGAACTATGTATTATTATTTTCCATATACAGCTATGACAAAAATTTTTCCATGACTGGAATGCTATTAAATAAATCGAAAACAGAACACACTTATTAATGGATGATAAAGAGCGTTCGTTTTTTATTTTGGAGTTCGTGTTTATTTTGTTTGAACCTGGCCGTTCTAAAAAATTATTTAATTTTAGATTTAGTTTCAGTTATGTATTGTGTATTTACCGAGGTACTTCTATAATATTTATTGTTCTACGTCACTGTATGTTTTAATTTTGTTACCAAAAATCATTTTATTTTCTGCTATGACTATGGAAGTTAGTTTTTCAAATAACTCTTTTAGTGCGCTCTCTATAACCCTAGAAAGATAATCATATCTTAGAAGATTTTAAAAATAATGCACATTTGAGGTCCGCTAACCCCTATCACGTCAGGTTCAAAGTCATTTCAAGGTCAGACAGGGGAAAATTCACTAAATAAATCTGAAGAAGTAGCTATGTGCGTTTTTGAGATCGCTGATTTTGAAATCGTGGTTTGTTTATTCCCTTAAGCTCGACCAGAGGTAATTTTAGGGTGATTACAAGGTCAAATTTAGAAGAAAAACACCAAATAATTCTGAAAAAAAATATGTGGGTTTTTGGGGTGGCGAATTCGTGATTTGTTTAATCCTCCAATGTCAGCCAGAAGTCATTTCAGGATCATTTC
The DNA here is from genome assembly GCA_034092305.1 of Diaprepes abbreviatus. Classification (NCBI taxonomy): domain Eukaryota; kingdom Metazoa; phylum Arthropoda; class Insecta; order Coleoptera; family Curculionidae; genus Diaprepes; species Diaprepes abbreviatus. Next base: position 12,278,779 of record JASJET010000129.1, read on the forward strand.
ACCGTCAAATTGTGAAAAAAACAGTAAATAAATCTGAAAAAGAAGATAGTAGGTTTATGGGGTGGCTAAATCCAAATTTGTGATTTGTTTAATCCCCCAAGGTCAGCCAGAGGTCATTTTAGCTTCATTTCAAGGTCAAATTGAGAAAAATCTACTAAATAATGTACTGAATTCGTGGTTAGTTGATTGCCTTAAGATTAACAAGAGGTCATTTCAGGCTTATTTTAAGGTCATTTCAAGATCAAATTGGAGAAACCCACTAAATAAATCTGTAAAAGATGAGAAACCCACGCGCAGCTAGATCGATATATGTTAAATAGCAGACAGGCAATGCGGATCAAGTTTTTGAGCCGAGACTGAAGTTTCCAAAACCTGCTGCGCGTAGATTCTCTTTTTTACAGATTTATTTAGTGAATGTTTGTCAATTCGACCTTCAAATGACTTTGAAATGACCTCTGGTTAACCTTGAGGTATTAAACAAGCCACGAATTGGAAATAAAGCGCCCCCAAAAGTATGCATACCTTCTTTTTCACATTTATTTAGTAGATTTTTTTCAATTTGATCTTGAAATGAAACTGAAATGACCTCTGGCTGACCTTGGGAGATTAAACAAACCACGAATTCGGATTCAGCAACCCCAAAAACCTACATATCTTTTTTTTCAGATTTATTTAATGTTTTTTTTTTTTCAATTTGACCTTGAAATGACCCTGAAATAATCTCTGGTTGGCCTTGGAGATTAAACAAACCATGAATCCGGACTCAGTGGCCTCAAGAACCTACATATCCACTTCTTCAGATTTATTTAGTGAATTATACTACATTTGACCTTGAAATGACCTTGAACCTGACGTGGTAGAGATTAGAGGGCCACAGATTTAAATTCAGGACGTCAAATTCTATACGAATAAGATTGTTTGGTCAAATAGACATCAACTTGAGTAATCATAGGTCTCGGAGACGTATGCTACATTATCATGTAAATAGAAAATTCTATGAACTTGTTACAAGCCTACAAGTTTTTGCTAAAAAGTGTAGGTATTATTAAACCAAATAAAATAGTATTTTATTTAATATATTTATATATTTGAAAGATAAAGCTTAATCATAAAAGCCTCTTAAAAATCAAGAAAAAATTTAATGTATTCTATAAGATAAATTTATATGATTAACAGTTTAATTATATTTTTGGCACTTTTTTATATTTATAAATACTAATCAGTCCTTTTTCATAAAATCAGAATACGAAACATTCAAAACATATATATTTTTTATGGTTACTGCACATATATTCTGTACTATGCGTAATTTCAAAAATAAATTTAGATTATTAGAAGATAATTTTGGAGATAGGCAGTTTGATGTATCTACTTTTATGTCCAAAGTTAGAGTAAAAGAGTCAAGACGGCAATCGCCTGATTTAAAAATTGAAATACAAAGTGGAAATTCAGAAAATTCTTGCTGTCACAAATTTAATAAAAGTACATAGATGTGACAAAAATAGTTGCGGGTATGAGGAAACATATAAACTGCTTTCTTTAAAAATATATGTTTTATTTGAAGGTAACACAACCAAAATTCGCAAGAATATTATTTTTAGAAAACATAAAACACAGCTAAATTCATCTTACAGTGACTATAGTTAAGAGAATTGTTTTACATATTTTATATTGATCGTGTACTTCGCGCCCATATTGGTACTACCTGTATATATATATATATATATATATATATATATATATATATATATATATAGCTGTTATAGTGCTGAAATTACATTCAGCAAACGTACAACTATATGCAACTCCGTACGTAAATGAAGTAAAATGCGAAACAGTAAATGCAAACTTCTCTCCATTATATCATTTCTGTGTTAGAGGCTGCACAGTTAGAATAAATTGTTATAAAACACAATTTATCCTATTCCACCACCATCGAGATGATGGTCCACCTGCACCACCATACCGAGAAGAAAGTCAAAACTCACCCTCCCCGCCACAGTGACACGGCAGAAGTACATGTTTCGTCTCTCACTAGACTCATCAGGGTACCAACATGCACCTGGATGTGCTAAGGACAGATCGGAAGGAAGTATGCAACACTGAACGCGGCTTCGCCGACCTCTCGCCGGATGGCGTTTATATGTTTATACGGCTTTCACAAATTTCTCCGTGTGAGATGCAATAGCAGTGATTATATCCACATTATTCTGTTGTAGTGCTGAAATCACACTCAGCAAACGTACAACTATATGCAACTCCGTATGTAGATGAAGTAAAATGCGAAACAGCAAATGCAAACTCTCTACATACGGAGTTGCATATAGTTGTACGTTTGTTGAATATGATTCCAGCACTACAACAGCACAATTTAGATATAATCACTGCTATTGCATCTCACACGGAGGAATCCGTGAAAGTCGTATAGACATATATACGCCATCCGGCAAGAGGTCGGCGAAGCCGCGTTCAGTGTTGCATACTTCCTTCCGATGTGTCCTTAGCACATCCAGGTGCATGTTGGTAACCTGATGAGTCTAGTGAGAGATGAAACATGTATTTCTGCCGTGTCACTGTGACGGGGAGGGTGAGCTTTGACTTTCTTCTCGGTATGGTGGTGCAGGTTGGCCATCATCTCAATGGTGGTGGAATAGGATAAATTGTGTTTTATGAGAATTTATTCTAACTGAGCAACCTCTAACACAGAAAGGATATGATGGAGAGAAGTTTGCTTTTACTGTTTCGCATTTTACTGCATATATATATATATATATATATATATATATATATATATATATATATATATATATCATATGTCTAAATTTAATTATGTTTAAGGTATTAAAATCCGCAGAATGTAATTTTTGTCGTATCCACGTCCATATCATATATTTTACCTTTCAATTTAATCCCTTGAAAATTTACAAAATTTATTTCATCGGTAAGAAAATTTTAACCCCTTCTTGACTTGTTTTCAAATACCTGTGGATGGCAAAGCTCTTATTTTCGTTCACAAATATGCCAATAAACGATTAAACTATTTTACTGCACACCTGTTTTTCACGATCCGTTTTCCTATTATTTTCAGAAACGTCAGAAAGAGACACAAAATCGAGTTCGGCGAAGACGATAACGATCCGATCGAACGGTACAGCGAATCCAAATAGCGAAACAAAAGCGAGTCGAGAAGAGGCGAGCGAAGAGGAGGCAGCGACCAAGATACAAGCAGCTTTTAGGTAAAGTATATTGGGTTTTAATTTGGGTTGCTGCTGGCACTTGCAAATAAATTGACAGTCCGTAAAAAGTTTCTTTAAATTGGATTTAATGTCGCCGCTGTCGCTCATTATGATCGACTGTTTATTGTATTTCGGAGTATTTATTCTTTAACTTACTTGACGTTTAATATTTTACACTCTTATCACGTTTTTCTTTAGACATGCCCTTTATCCTGTGTAAATACAGAATCGGGAAAATTGCTTACCAAAAGTACACATATTTCTTACGAAATTCCATATTTGGAATTTTTTCTCGTAAGTTTTTGGTCCAAACAAGGTATTTTGTTATTAGCAATTTCAATCTTATATCTATAGTAAATGACGAAATATATACTTGCAGCTGGTGTATACAAATACACACACACATATATATATATATATATATATATATATATATATATATATATATATATATATATATATATATATATGTGTTGTATCGTATGTTTTCACGGATGATGGAATGTGTACTGGTGTTTTTCGGGTTTTCAATCCGTTCATTAGTAGAGTCTAAGTCGAGCAGCCGTCGAGGAAGCATCAATTGAAAATGCCAGCTGAGATGTTGGCGAAACGTCGTGAAGATATTTCTACTGACGAACGGATTGAAAACCGAAAAACACCAGTACATATATATATATATATATATATATATATATATATATCATCATCCAGCCTGCTGAGTCCACTGCTGAACATAGGCCTTCCCTAAACGTATCCATTCATCTCTATCTTGGGCAGTTCTGATCCAGTGCCCTGATACTCGTTTGATGTCGTCACTCCAGCGTGTTGGTGGTCTACCTTTGATTCGCATGTCTGCACGAGGTCTATATATATATATATATATATATATATATATATATATATATATATATATATATATATATATGTTTATACGGCTTTCACGGAATCCTCCGTGCTAAATTTGATTTCAGCACTACAACAGCATAATGTGGATATAATCACTGCTAATGCATCTCACACGAAGGAATCAATTAAAGTCGTATAAACATATATACACCATCCGAGAAGTTGGCGAAGTCGCGTTCAGTGTTGCATGCTTCCTTACGATCTGTCCTTTGCACAACCAGGTGCATGTCGGTACCCTGATGATTCTAGTGAGAGTCGAAATATGTACTTCTGCCGTATCACTGTGGCGGGGAGGGTAAGTTTTGACTTTTTTCTCGGTATGGTGTTACAGGTAGGCCACCATCTCGATGGTGATGGAATAGGATAAATTATGTTTTATAACAATTTATTCTAACTGTGCAACCTCTAACACAGAAAGGATATGATGGAGAGAAGTTTGCATTTACTGTTTCGAATTTTACTTTCATATATATATATATATATATATATATATATATATATATATATATATATATATATATATATGAATAGTTTGGTTATTCCGGGTTTCAATCCGTTCGTTCAAAAAATCGTTTTCACGACGTTTCGCCAAAATCTCATTTGGCATTTTCAAGTGCGGTTCGTCTCGTTACTCGCTGAGAACTGAGATCAGTTCTCAGCGAGTAACGAGACGAACCGCACTTGAAAATGCCAAATGAGATTTTGGCGAAACGTCGTGAAAACGATTTTTTGAACGAACGGATTGAAACCCGGAATAACCAAACTATTCATTCTACCATCCGTGAAAATCTACGATATAACATATATATATATATATATATATATATATATATATATATATATATATGTATATATATATATATATATATATATATATATATATATATATATAAAGGAGAAATCAATTGAGAAACCCTTATATTTTAAAGACCACAGTGCTTTGTTATTAATTAAAGGAATTAAAAGCACCACTTTTTCGTGTAAGAAATTAGTGGATTCGATATATTGGTCTACCCTATACTGAAGAGAACCAGTAAGCTCGAAACCTGTCTATATATATATATATATATATATATATATATATATATATATATACATACATATATATATATATACTTATATCGTTTAATCATTCACAACAAATATTTCTGCTTGATTGCATGAGACTCCGGTAGATAGCGCTGCTTGTATCGAACTTTTCATTCAGTTTAATATAATGTACATAAAGGATTCATTCGGTTTCCTTATGGTTAGGTATATTTTCCCACCCTATAGAGGTAGAAACCAATGAGTGTTTTTGATTCCTACGTAGAATTAAGCACACCTGTCCTTATAAAAAGAGTTTTCAGCAGGTTCATTCTTTATATACATGTACAATTCCATATTTTTGTAATTTGTGAAGTAAAGCTGGAGTTTTTATAAAAAATTACTATTTCTATAAACTAAAAAATAAAAAAATATTTATCTTTATATATATAATCTTTAGGTGCCGGTACACTGCCAATAAGAGAGGTTTTCACCTTTTTCTGGGAGTTTCTTGCAATCTAAAGCAGTGCTTTTGATTCCTAACTAGAATAAAGCATTCATATCCTTATAAGAAGCGTTTTTCAGTAGGTTTCTTCTTTATATACATGTACAATTCTACATGTTTGGAATTTGTTAGGTATAGCGGGATTTTTTGTCAAAAATTGCTGTTTTTATAAACTAACAAGTAAAAGAATGTTTGCTCTTTCAAATTCAGTTAATAGACACATTGTATGAGTTCGAAACTGCCCTTCAGGTATAGGTACACTGCCAATGAGAGAGCTTTTCACCTTTTTCTGGTAGTTTCTTGCAATCTAAAGCAGTGATCTTGATTCCTAACTAGAATAAAGCATTCATATCCTTATAAGAAGCGTTTTTCAGTAGGTTTCTTCTTTATATACATGTAGAATTCTATATTTTTGGAATTTAATAAGTAAAGCGGGATTTTTTGTCAAAAATTGCTGTTTTTATAAACTAACAAGTAAAAGAATGTTTGCTCTTTCAAATTCAGTTAGTAGACATATTGTATGAATTCGAAACTGCTTTTCAGGTTCCTAACTAGAATAAAGCACACCTGTCCTTATAAGGAGGCTTTTCAGTAGGTTTCGTCTTTATATAAATGTACAATTCCATATTTTTGGAATTTGTTATGTACAGCGGGAAGGGTTTCTTGCAGTCTAAAGCAGTGCTTTTGATTCCTTACTAGAATACAGCACACCTGTCCTTATAAGATTTTTTTAGTAGGTTTCTTCTATATATATATATATATATATATATATATATATATATATATATATATATATATATACATGTTTATGCGGATTTCACGGATTCCTCCGTGTGAGATGCATTATGCCGTTGTAGTACTGAAATCACATTCAGCAAACTTACAACTATATGCAGCTCGGCTTATGAATGAAGTAAAATGCGAACAGTAAATGCAAACTTCTCTCCATCATATCCTTTTTGTGCTAGAGGTTGCACAGTTAGAATAAATTGTTATAAAACGCAATTTATCCCATTCCACCACACACTTCATTCGTACGCGGAGCTGCATATAGTTGTACGTTTGCTGAATGTGATTTCAGTACTACAACGGCATAATGTGGATATATCCACTGCTATTGCATCTCATACGGAGGAATCCGTGAAATCCGCATAAACATATATACGCCATCCGGCGGAAGGTCGGAGAAGCCGCGTTCAGTATTTGCATGCTTCCTTCCGATCTGTCATTTGCACAGCCAGGTGCATGTCGGTACCCTGATGAGTCTAGTCGAGACAAAACATGTATCTCTGCCGTATCACTGTGGCGGGGAGGGTAAGTTTTGACTTTCTTCTCGGTATGGTGGTACAGGTAGGCCATCATCTCGATGGTGGTGGAATAGGATAAATTGCGTTTTATAACAATTTATTCTAACTGTGCAACCTCTAACACAAAAAGGATATGATGGAGAGAAGTTTGCATTTACTGTTCGCATTTTACTTCATATATATATATATATATATATATATATATATATATATATATATATATATATATATATATATAAATTTGCTAAGTAAAGCGGGTTTTTATTAAAAAATACTGTTTTATACTAACAAGTAAAAGAATGTTTGCACTTTTGAATTTTGTCAGTAGAATTTGAATTCAATCAGTAGACACATTGTATAAGTACTTTTAGAAAATTAATCCATTCGCCCTTAGGGCTAGCAGGGCTAAACTTTAACTTGTTTTAAAGTTTTCGATACCCCAGTCACCATTTTCTGGTTTGCATTCATTATTATCCCGGAGATTCTGTAAAAGCCAAATTTGCCTTTATGTTTTATTCAAGATAACAATTATTTTGAATGAACTCGAGACGTAGGTCAATTGCTACATTGAATGTTCAATTTAAATTTATCTTTAAGCTAAATGTAGTTGAAATTTATAGAACTAATGATCTTAAGATTGATTTATGAACCTTCTCGAATTCAAAACAAACTTTAATGAAAAACGTTTTGAAATTCCTTATGTTACTAATATTTGGAACTAGTTACCTCGATATTAGAATCGAAAAATCACAGTTTGTACTTTTTTAAAGACTGCAATGAGTTAACACTTTAAGATTAAAATGAATTATATGCATATTTCAGCTTAAATCTTAGATTGTCTCGGTTACTCTATATAGTGATATTGGCCAAAAATATTAAAAACTATTTTAAGAAAATAGAATTTCTACGTGCAATATTATTTAGCAATTTCAAAGACAACCTTTGAATAAACATTAACTGATAACAATCCGCGAAAAGTATAACATATAAATATGTCAGCGATTCTCAATCTATGAGACACGCCCCCTCCCCCCTTAGAGAGGTGGGCTGTGTAAAGAAAGGATGGAAGGACGCCAAGATGTTACTTATAGGGTTATATACAACTTTTGATAGTGAATCTTGACCAAAGAAAAAATAAATAAAATAAATTTATTTAGAGCTCAAAATATCATTAACAGGAGGAAGCGATTAAAACTGATAGGGAAACTCACATTGCAAATACTGAGATGTTGACAAGGGTTGTAATAAGTAAAATTTGTTTTTTACTATGTCCTAAATAAATATTGTCTAAAAAATGTGTAAAATGTAAAGTAATCTTTACTGTTTTGCTAGATCCTTAAAAGCTCTGTTAACCATATTATATTTTTTTTATTTTCAGGGGTCATAAAACAAGACAAAGTATGAAACAACCACAGGCACAACAAGATCAAAAACATGAACCAACTCAAGAAGAGCTGGAAAATGAATTTCAACTAGATGATCCAGGTAAAAAAAACACCATTACTTAATACATTTCCCAACGTATGTATGAAGGTGAGATATGTGCGCTGCATCCTGAAACATCTATTGTACACCTTTCTATTGCTACGTCGTTAGGAACGCCTAGCAGGTCCGCCAGTTCAATTTCTCTACCTTTTTTAATCGATACGCTCCCAGATATCGCATCCTAAGGTTTTGCAAGGCGACATATTCTAAATGAATATGGGTACAAGTTTTGTCTCCTTTCGCAAGATGCTCCTTCAGGTGGCAGTACCCTGTTAAAATCACTGTCAAAATTCTGAGAAAGTTTTTACTTAGACCAGTATGTTTTTTGAATTTCTTCTGGTCATAATTCCCCAAAAGTATCTTGGCTTGTCTTATTCCTTGTAGATTTGTCCAATAAATAGATCTCCTATTCTCTTCTTTTCTTTTTAGTTCTTCCAGTATTGCACTGTTACCAATTCCATAAAAAGGTTCAGACTCCAGAAATGGTGTATAAAAAAATAATAACTGAAATCATGCATTCGAACTGTTATCGACTATAGAAACTGAATTAAATTTGAACAAGGAATTTTTAGAGAGCAACCCTACACAATTTTTACTAATGCATGCTATCTTGATTAAATCAGCATATCTTGGGATATTTCTAGAGTACTTTTCACCAATTTTCCTTGATTCCAATACGTAAAAAGACTAGTTGAGCCTTTATAACGGGCCTAGAGGAACAATACATTATTTTACGGAATACTGAAACTCAACACCTTACAACTCCTAGTTAGTTACTTATGTTCATTAAACTTATGCTATTATAATGTCCATTGTCTTCTTCTTCTACGTTGACTAGGGATATCCCTGTTTGTCATTCTATCTACACTCGCCTTATTCTGCTGATGAAGAGCACCAGCTCTGGGCCCATCTCTTTGGTGATCGTCCTGGTAATCTTCCTCTTGGTCGTCCATACATACAAACTTTGGCTAGTTTCTCTTCACTTATTCTCTCAACGTGTTCTTTCCATCCTCTTTTTCTTTCTTTTATCCATTTGACCACGTCCTGCACATTACATTTTTCTCTGATTAAGGTATTTGTCAGCCTATCTCTGATTGACACGTTCAGCATTGATCTCAGTACTTTCATTTCGGTGGTTCTCATTTTCTGCTTTGTCTTCTTAGTGTCTGCTCTTGTTTCCGTGGCATAAGTTAGAATTGGTCGTATCATGGTCTTATATATTTTTGTTTTTCCCTCTATTCTCATGAATCTGTTTCGAAATATAACATCTCTTAAGCATCCTGCCACTTGTAGGGCTCTTGTATTTTGTGACAGTACTTCTCCAGTAAGGTTACGACAGCTTGTTGTGTCAATGCCTAGGTATTTAAAGTTCATGACTTGTTCAATTATGGCATTTTCTATCTGTAGCTTACATCTTCTTGGTTCCTGGGAAATTACCATACACTTTGTTTTATTCGTTGATATCTGCATATTGTACTTCTTAATTGATACGTTAAATAGGTGTGTCAATCTCTGGAGGTCGTCTTCGTTATCTGCGAATAGGATCGCATCATCCGCATAGCATATTATACTGATATTGTGTCTGCCCATCTGGTATCCGCGTTTCGGTCTGATGTCCTCTATTATACGGTCCATTATCAAATTGAATAAGAAGGGGCTTAGCGAATCTCCCTGCCTTATCCCTTCGTTTATCTTGATGTCTTCGGTTAGACCTTCGGATGTTATCATTTTTGTGCTGGAATTTGTGTACAAGTCATCAATTATGTTTATGATCTCCGCTGAAACATTTTTCTGTTTTAGGATGTCCGTTATGTCCATTGTATACCGTCTATATGGAAACAAATGGAATTTTTGAATTTAAACTGCGTGCGTAGAATCGCCCGAAGTTGGTACAATTGTAAATGAGAATTATGTGAATGCAGACTCACATTTGTCAATCATATTAATGATGTAGTATCGAAATTTTTACCGAATGTTGGGCTTTCTAGTGAGATCTAATCATGAATTTCAGTCGCTCCAAGTCATAAGTATGTTATATTATTCTCTTGTATGAAACAAATTGGAATATACTTATTTGGCATCCGTATTACCATGTACATTCTGGAAAATTTTTCAAAAATCAGTATCGTTCCTTAAGCTTTTTAAGCTTTAAAGCGGATGGGTTTTATACACTATCTACTACACCTCGCGAAAGTCTTTTGACACGATTTAATTTTACAACTCTGGAGAGGCGCAGTAACGGGGCTCGTGTACTTTTTTGTATAAACTGGTTAATAAAAAGATTTTGGCAACTAATTTGCTCTCAAGAGTTCATTTCCATGTTTCAGAGATAACTAGGTCTCCAGTATTTTTCTATTTGCCGAAACCAAGAACTAATGTATTACAGTTCTCCCCATTATACCCGATGTGTTCCCTTTATGATCATCTGGAAGACAATTTTAATATTTTATTGCAATTATTCTGTTTATTTACAATTATCTGTGATTGATTTATAGACTATATTATACTTATACAGTCTGTATTATGTATATAATTTTAGGATTTATGTAACTCTGTTCTTTTTCCTGCCTAATAATAGGGACTTTGGTAACAACCGTGTAAATAAATAAATAAAAGGTTTTTACTTAAGGTTTATGTTGTTTACGAGAGTTTATGAGTAGCATCAAAGGTTCACTGAGCACGGTGAAGATGATGAATTTTACGTCACTCAGACCAAGAAAATGTTTTCAAGTACGTGGAACCCACATTGAACATTCGCTAAAATAGCATTTAAACTTTTTCACTATTTTTGCATTTTAATAACGTTATAAATTAATTGAACCCCGATCAACCCTTTGAAAGGTTTCTGGATTTGACACTGTCTGAGCTGGACATCTTTCAGCATAACATCTTTTTACTTTCAAAGAGTTAAACAGCACTTTCCCATAAATTCAAGCACATAAGTACACCCTGCGTACTTTATTTTTACCTGTTTGTGTTCAGCAACTTTTGGGTTTTTCTCATAAGAACCGATTTATCTCGAAAACCGCCAGTTTTATCGAAATAAATAAGACATTTATTGTAGTATGGTCTAATGAGTCTTTATGGCCTTTATAAAATATTAAAATTTCATTAAAATATACAAATCGGTTCAAAACTTAAAGTCGAAAAGGTAAATCGCTGGGTATGTTTGGATTTATATGACAAAGTAGGTTATTTGTACCTCCCTCGTGTGCTCCCGAGAAATTAGGAGGTACTTACCGGACACCTGTATATGACTGGAGCAACCGACAGTTGTTAAACCACTTTTGCTGTACAGAAATATTCAATTATGGCGTCCCGTGAACTATCTCCGATTCGATGTCAGTGTCGTCTAGGTCAACGGATAATTTTTTTTTTTGTGAAGACAGGTCATTGTTAATTTTTCGAAATTTATTTGTCCACTTTTGAGGTTAGGGAAAACTGAGACCTGACGAAGTAATCTAAACCTCAAATTCAGCATCAGCGCATTGGTTTTCATATAGATGTGAATCAAAAATACTTTTTTTGAGACTGGGTTATGCATCAAAATGCCACATAGTTGAACGGTTAATATTCAGCAATAAAATCTTTTAAATCTCATGAACCAAACTATTTTTCCAATGAATTTCTATTTATATACCATTATTAAACAAAAGTAAGTTCGAATTTCACCTGCCCGGTAGTTTTTGCGGACCTTCTTTAATGTACAAGTAGAAAAGTTTGTCACTTTTGAATTTTACTGCTCAATATACAGTCAGTTATTTTTTTTATACGAGGGCGGCCCGATAAGCACTTAGCCTCACCGCCCGATGGCGCCACTATCGCAAGAGAAATTTATTATTGTGTAGTACATTCTCGTAGACGGCTACTCTCAAAATTTCAGCCGAATCGGACTTGCAGTTTTGTCTTGATCGCGTGTGGAAGCGGGCGTGTCCGCGGATTTTAGAAAAATGGAAAAAGAGCAATATCGGTCGGTGATGCGATTCTTGTTTTTGGAAGAGAAATCGCGCAGCGAAATCAAAGAGCGCTTGGATGGGAGCTCTCCTCCTTCGATGGCGACCATAAAAAATTGGTTTAACGAGTTTCAACGTGGTCGCACGTCGGTTTTTGATGAGCCACTCTCAGGTACCCCGAAAACGGCTACTACGGAGGATAACGTAACAAAAATCCACAATCTCGTATTGGCAGACCGCCGATTGAAGGTGCGCGTGATAGCTGAGACAGTAGGTATCTCAAAAGACAACGTGGGTCATATCCTGCATGAAATTTTGTGCATCAGAATGCTGTCGGCGCGATGTGTGCCGCGTTTGCTCACTCCGGAAAAAAAGCGTAACCGTGAGACCACTTCCGAGCAGTGTTTGACGTTGTTTAAGCGCAATCCGAAGGAGTTTCTGCGTCGTTTCGTGACCGTCGACGAAACATGGATCCACTGGTACACACCAGAGACGAAGGAACAGTCGAAACTGTGGACTTCACCCGGTGAACGTGGTCCGAAGAAGGCGAAGACTGTCCTATCGGCCGGAAAGGTGATGGCCACCGTTTTCTGGGATTCACACGGTGTGATCTACACAGACTACCTGGAGAAGGGCAAAACAATTACAGGGCTCTACTATGCCGAATTATTGGGCCAATTCGATGCCGAATTGCAGAAAAGACAGCCCCATTTGGCGAAGAAAAAAGTGTTATTCCACCATGACAACGCACTGGCTCACACCTCCGCCGTCGCTACGGCCAAATTGATCGCATTGAGCTACGAACTGCTGCACCATCCACCGTATTCTCCAGATTTGGCCCCGTGCGACTTCTTTTTGCTTCCAAACTTGAAAAAGCCACTCGCCGGGCAGAAATTTGAGTCGAATGAGGAGGTTATCGCCGCCAAAGGCCTACTTTGCAGACCACCAGAAAACGTATTTTTCAGACGGGTTAAAGAAGTTGGAGCATCGCCGGGTCAAGTATATCGAGCTAAAAGGAGACTATATTAAGAAATAAATCGCCACTTTTCCAAAATTTTCGTTTTTCTTATGTAGGCTAATTATATATATTAGGAAAATATTTTTTGGTATATTGGATCTTTCATAGAATAGAACCAGTATAGCAGTAACAATTTTTTACTTTCTAATTTTTAGAAAGAAATCTACGAAATATATCGGATTGTCCTTCTTTTCTACATATTTTGAACCATTGCTATGCATATTTTGAATATCGCTCAAACGAAAATTGTTCCGCACATATTTTATTTAATATTCTATATAGTGCTTTCCAATTTTAGACATTGCATCGACGGAGCATATTCAGTGAATATATTGAGGATGTACGATGAAATGGATAGATAAAAAGATAATATTCAGAGCGACAGCAGAAGCGCACTTTAAACATTATTTCAAAATGGATTACTCAATTAGCTTATTGCTCAAAAACTTAATTACGAGTAATTATTTAGGTCACTACATAAGTTGTCTTAAAATCATTAGGCCCAGGATAATGTTAATATGTAGGTAGATTAAAAAATTCATTCATGTCTAATGATAATGCTATTTAATTTAACAATTATTGGTGACATTTGAGACAACTTCTTATAATAAATAAATTATATATATATATATATATATATATATATATATATATATATATATATATATATATATATATATAATGGTGAAAGCTCATTCACCATTTTCAACGCTCACTCTATGGCGTCGACGAGCGAACTGACGTCTGCGACTCGGGTGCTGTCGTTAGATGACACATTCGTTATCTAGCAACATGGAGAAGAAAATCTCAAAAGTTTCCTAAATCACATGAACAGTATACATCCAAAAACCAAATTCACCATGGACACAGAACAGAACAGAAAACTACTGTTTGTAGATATCCTACTGAAAAGAAAAGAGGATGGCTTGCTTTCGCACACTGTCTACAGAAAGTCCACTCACACCAACAGATACCTCAACGCCGATTCACATCACCACCCTGCCCAATTATTTGCAGGAGTGAAATCACTCGCATTTCGATCGCAGTCCCTTACAGATCAAGAAAATTACCACAAAGAGATGAACTTACTGCAAGACGCCCTAACAAAAAAAGGGTTATAAAAATGAACATGTAGACAAGGCTCTAAGATCTCTTGCCAACACCTAAAGAAAGAATCCCTCTAGCAAACCAGGGAGTGTACGAAATTCCATGCGAAGAATGCAGCTCATCTTACGTAGGCCAAACCAACCGTAAAATAAGCACCAGAAGATATTAACATATAAACGCTGTTAAGCAAAAAAGAACTCCTTCTGCACTGGCCCAACACTGGTTAAACACAAGACATAAGATAAATTTCTCAGGAACAAAAATGCTATCAAGATGTGAAAACCTGTCCACAAGAGTTATAAGAGCCATTGAAATTGCACAGAGGCCCAACAACATAAATAGCAGAGATGATAGCCAGCGAGTGCTTAATACTTGGAAAAATCTGCTTATAAAACATCAAACAGTACCACTTAGTAACAAAACAGATTACAACCTGGCAACGCAACCCCAAACACTGGCAACAGGGCCGATGACGCGCAACTTGATTCGCCAGAACCATTCGGAAAACGAGCGCGTTCGACGTACTCACGGGACCGACAGCACCCGAGTCGCAAACGTCAGTTCGCTAGTAGACGCCATATAGTGAGCTTTGAAAATGGTGAATGAGATTTCACCGAAACGTCAGCTGCCTTACAGTCCTGAGACGGGCTCAGCACATACACGGGATGCCCGAAAATCTTCGATTACACATCTCACCCGTGATATAAAGGAGAGAAATTATCGTCCATTTTATTTTTAAATAAAATAGGAAATTTCTCGGCTATGCGGACAAAGTCCGCTGATCAATATTACTCTCATGTGAAAAAGTGCGGAGAACTCCAGGTCCGAAAAATGACGACAGCGCCCTTTCGTCCTAGTACGGGACTCATCAGGCCATTGCATTTGGTACAAACCATCATCTCGCATGTGTATCCCATAAACAGTTTCCACGGTGGAAAACTAGTAAATAAGACACAGTGGCTCACTCAATAATACAAAAACAACACATACCAACAATGTTGTGTAAAACTGCCATATGGTGGCGCGACGGTAAATTAAAAAAGGAATATATCAAAACTCGATGCCGTATAATGCTACTTCTATCCTTCGAGTAGCACGTTTCATGTGTATTTTATTATTCTTGATAAGCAACACAGTTTTACGGTTTGCTGATATACAGAAAACTGTACTCCCAAAGTTATAAAAATCTGAAAACTGAAGGAGATGGTTTTACGAAAACAAAATTACTACGTCATCCTCCCTAAAGTTCAAACTTGATTCCACTTGACTTTGCGCTTTTCTTTTATATCAAGATCTCTGCAACATATTTTTAATACTTGGTTTCGATGCATAGAAAACGGCTTAGCCGCTAAGGGGGATTATTTTAAGACAAAATAACTTTTATACCGATCTGAGTTGATATCTATAGAAGTATAAGTATAATCAAAACATAAATAATCAAATTTTCTTTTTACAAAAAAATTTTAATTTATGAATAATTAGTAATTTAACTTCATAATAGATGAGACTTCTAACTTTAACCATTATTTCCAAAAAGGAATTATATCTAATCTTGACGGATCAATAAGAAACAAACTAGCAGATTTGTAAACTTCATCACGAAAACGTTTAAGATATCCGCAATTTTTATGATAGGCAAAAACCTGAAGATCGTTAAAACATAGCCTCCATGGATAAATATGATTTAAATCCCAAGTAAACCTACAGATTTACCGAGACGTAAGATGGGTCGGCACAAAGGATCTTACTAACACCTACTTACTTTGTTCGTGACAAACCTATAGTAAATAAAGTCCCAAAATGAAGCTATCCTACGTTTTAAAAGTTGTTATTTTGAAGGGGTTGGTCGAATTTCGGTTTTATAAATAACACGAAAAGGAGATTACTTAGAGTTTATTTTTGAAATAAGAAACTTTTATGGCATTATCTCCGTGTAGGCAAGAATACCCACAACTGTTTATTTCTCGAGATGACATTATGATCGTTTTGATAATTTTTTCAAAAACAGATTGTATCCTAACTAAAACTACAGCACAATAAAAAAAAATAAGAAAACAAGCTATAATTTCTAAATAAATGAACACTACAGATAGTGGGATGTTATTGTTGGGTGACAAATATTTAATGAGTAATTGCTTTCTGTTCAAATAATTTATACTTGCTTTATAATATAGGTCAAATAAGGTTCCATCTGATTGGATATAAGATAAATTACGATAAAAGTAGGAGAAAAATTCAAAAGTGACATATATTTAAATCTACAACAATGTGTTGAAAAATATCACTATCCAAAAAGTTAAAGTAAAAAAGTCTTAGGTTTTTGAGACACTAGTATTCGATCGAGGACTCAATCACCTCACTAAAGAATCTTGTGGTTACTGTTATTTATAATTGACTCACATTATCAAGACATGCTACTAATCAACTTCTCCTCATAATCCAATGATAAATGTTTCCATATTCTATATATTTCTAAGCTTAGTTGCTTTATAATCTAGAGTCCACGGGGGTGTTTATAGCCGCTTAAAGTTATATTTCTGGTAGAAGTTCGCCAGAGTAGGAATAACAAACAAATAATTGTAAACATTTAGAAAAATGCAATTTTCGCAAAACTAACTAGTGGATCATACTCTTTGAGTAATTTTAAACAAAAAAGGTATCTTTATACTTTTACGTAGGACGCTTACTTTTCGAAATAACTAATGTTAAACAATTAAGAAACGGAATAAACGGATCAAATAAAATTTAATAAGTTACAAACTGTAGTACTTACTGGTGCCAAAACATCACACAAACCCTGTATATTTCATAATTTTGGAATAGAATACCGGAAAATTGCGCTACGCCTTACATAAAAATGAATAAACTTTAATTTTCAAATTTAATTAGATTGTTATCATTTAAAATAGATAGTGGATGAAATAATACGTTTGCCTGTTCTTCCGAGGGTGAGATGGTAGTCTCGTACAAATCTGGCTGCAACACTGCTCAACTGTGTGGTGGTGAATAGGTACTAGTTAACATCAGTACTCATATATTTAAAACTAAAAGTTTTTACCAAAAGAGCAACAAAAAAATAAAACAAAACGAAGAATAAAAACACAAGAAAGAACGTCTCAGTTCTTATGTGAGGTTAAAATAATTCATTTCTTTATTGAAACGTGCAATAATGCTAAAATTCCTGTTTCCAGACTTATCTCAGCAAAAATAACGCAATAGCCAGTCAAAACAGGTAAAAGGTAAATTAACTAAACAACTAAGCTCAATTACTGGAATAATTTTAACTATTTTACACCCCAACTTCCCAAAAGATGGACCAAATAAATTAAGAGGTAAAA
The DNA here is from genome assembly GCA_034092305.1 of Diaprepes abbreviatus. Lineage (NCBI taxonomy): Eukaryota > Metazoa > Arthropoda > Insecta > Coleoptera > Curculionidae > Diaprepes > Diaprepes abbreviatus. The sequence continues at coordinate 12,296,660 of JASJET010000129.1, forward strand.
ATTACAGCTTCTTTAGTTGTTTCAAAAAGGAAAGTAAAAGTCAAGGCAAAATGGCATCAGCTTAATGTCAAGATCTCAGGGTGCTCAGAACGTTGCTTCCTTCAAGCATTTAAAAGCGATGACAGCTTAAAACGAACCCTATTCGAGTTCCTGAGTAACAACAGTCTGCTGAAATAAATTTGTTAAGAAAGCCAATTCATTAATCATTAATATTTACTGCTTAAAATTAAATAAGCAATCCATCAGTTATTTTAAAATTAAAGAAACACATTTCCCATCGGTCATTACCGGCGCAGAGCAAGCAAAAGAGCAGTCACGTGCCAAATTTCTCTCTCTCAGAAATTATCGATTTCTCGAAAGTTTGAGGAACCTGCAGACCGACAACGGCAAGGCAAGTTACAAAACGAAAGGTCGTTTTGTAACTTCAGTAAACATAGAAAAAGTATTAACAGAAGTGAAAATTAAACTAGAACATGGGCAAAATTAATTAAGATATGACGGTTACTATACAATTAATTAAAATAATAAAATCAAAACAACTCAAAATGGGATAATGCTAAAAGTAACTTCTGTCAATGCAAATTCGACAGCGACTGAAAACCTAACCTAAACCATAAAGAAACCAAAATCTACGGAATTGATCAAAGAAATTTCAAAAAACTGTCATACTAACGGACGAGAGGAAAAAATTACAACGGGATAGCAGGAAAAAAAACCAAGATTTACCTGGAAAAAGGTGACAGTAAATTAAACATCAATAGAAATAAAAATAACCACCCACAGTCTAATGAATGCCAAGCAAAACAGCATAAATAGGGGTCAAAAAGTGATAATCAGATGTAAAATAAAACTGTACTTTGTAAAGTTAGAATATAGCCAGATTCAGGAAGGTAAAATAACCGAGCTAGGAAAAAAAATGACAAGGGATTAAAATTACAGGTCTCTGAAGTAAAATCAAAAATGCAACTAACCGACAAATGAAGCATACTATTTGTTATTCAAAGAATTCATCTGAGATACTTAAAAAAAAGAAAGTGGGTCTGACTGTAACGTGAGTATATGCATAAAAAAGGTAAAATCGATTAAATTAGTCATAGTAAACCTAAATCAAAATTTAAACCATGACAAATAAATAAATAAGAATGTTAATACTCGATTTTCGATGTATAGGCTTCGTTGGATCCAATATTTCCCACTATGACCTAAAGTTATTCAATGTCCTTGACTGACCTTGTCTGACTGGTTCGGGTGACATTATGGGATATGTTTGTTAGATAAAAAAAAAAGGTTGTTGCCTCTTGCTTCTATGTCATTTTCATCAAGTCGCTATCGAATAATATTTAGGCCAAATGTATTCCCTTTCGAGCTAAGGTACTTTTTCCTTGTCGCAGATTTAACTGTGGATATTTTATAATATATATATATATATATATATATATATATATATAATATATATATATATATATATATATATATATATATATATATATATATATATATATATATATATTATCATCATCATCATCATCATATATCATACCTTTTTCCCCACTTCTGTATGAAAGATACAGACATAAACAGCTCTACAGTGCTGCAGGTTTACCTGAAGTATCCACAACTTTATTGGACTTTACCCACTTCAGTCTTCTTTCCACCCTAGAAGTAAGTTGTGTATTATTCCCAGACGAACTTGGGAATCTAGACAGATTTTAGTGGCTCTTGGGGCGAATTAACAATACTCTCTCCAGATGTGCTTTCTTCAATTGTTCTGTTGTTAGATCTTGTGGGTTCTCCACAATCACATCTGAGGAAACTGTCTTTTAAGCAGCATGTATGGTAATATTAGTCAACTACCAATAAAAAAACCTGACCAAAATGTCTCCATATGAGTAATCTGTTAAATCAACAAGACACACGTCACTAAGGCCGATTTAGGCAACACACTTCCCGACACCTATCACCTAAGCCGGTAAAGAAAGCACTTGGATAGCAACATTGTTACCTCGATATTTAGGTTAGCGGTAAGTATTTTAAATTAAAAATAATTTTGATATAGATTATGCGATAAAAAAAATACCTTCATAATAAGAAATTTAAACAGCGCAGCGCTAAAATGCAATTTTAAATTCTTATCTCGTACAAATTAAGTGAAACGGGCTTTTAAAAACGACAAAAAAGAACTTTTTCTTGCCAGGGCAGATGCAGCGCTCTATCGGAAATTAAATCTATTGGAAATGTACATTGAACGTGAGCTTTTTTACAAATTTTCTTATGAATCCATCATGATACAACGTTATTGGAAATATAAATTTTATATTAAATATTTTATACTCGTGACGTAAAGTCGATATTAATTTTCCTAGAAAAATACCAATTTATCAGGATTGAAAAGCATTTGTGAGCCATGAAAAATATCTAATATTAGAAAATATAAAATGGCTTTCTGGACCGTAGAGGCAAAAAAACTTATTATAGACCTGAATACAACTTTTTAAGGGTTTGAAAATATAATTTTAGATATTTTAGTAGCTAACAAATCAAGCTTGTATAGATAAATTTTTTACTCAATTTTAACTTCGGTTTTTTCCTTTAAAATATGTTTGTTAAAATTAACAATGTGACCTTTTAACAGTTTTTAAACGATCCTGCTTATAAGCCAATAAACAGAGAGCATACTACTTATCTAGAAATGACCACCAAAACATTGATCAGAACATCTCCACTTAACGAAGAAATAAAGAAGAAGATCACACCAAGGAAAAAATCATCCATATGTCCTAAACTTTATCGCTTACCCAAAATACACAGACCCGGAGCCCCTTAAGATCAATAGTAAGCTCTGTTGGTTCTCCAACTCAGGCCCTAGCAAAACATCTATCCACCATTCTCCAACCCTCCGTTGAAAAAAAAAAGTCCTAAGAGGGACTCAGCACATACATCGGATACCCGAAAGCCTTCGATTACACATCACACCATTGAGACTATCCGACATAACATATATATATATATATATATATATATATATATATATATATATATATATATATATATATATATATTAAAGGTTGAAAAGTGGCCAAAAATGTCATTTTTCAAATGTTTAACAATTTTTAACTCAAAAATTGTGTATCGGACAGAAAAATCACAACAGATACATTTTGTTGACAATCGATCGAGAAATACGAAAATATTTTTTTCTATTTTACATAAAACAATTTTTTAAACTAAAAAAAATAGTTTATAACAAATTACCTTACCATTTTTCGAGAATCGATGTCCATAATCAGGGATTAAAAATTCATAACATTTTATTTTTCGTAAATTTTTGTGTAGGAAAAGAAAATTTATTTGGAAGCGACGTAAAATAAAAATAATCTTAAATAAATCTCAGTTAAGACAGCCGTAATAAATTTCAAAGTTACCCCAATAAACATTTTTCTTTATAATCTATCAAATATATACGTATAACTGGAAATCGAATGAATAGAGATATGGAATACAAAAGCCCAAGTCCAAGTTTATTAAAATTATCAACATGTTATTTTTTTTAAGTTGACGAATTTTTCGTAAAAAAGTCTTAATTAAAAAACTATCAAAAAGACCTCGAAATATTTCTCCAGTTATCAAAAATCTGTTATTAAAAAAAAGTAATAATTAATAAGTCTCATGAGTCACACCTTGGAGGTTTTTCTGAGTATTATTCACTGTAAAATAAGGAATAAATGCGAAAGTAGCCTAGATAAGACCCAGTTTGGGTTTAAAAATACCCTTGGTACTAGAGAAGCGCCATTTGCTCTAAATATACTTCTCCAAAAGTGTCGAAACCAGGGTAAAGACATTTTCGTATGGTTTATCGATTACGAGAAAGCGTTGGACAGGGTACAGCATGTGAAGCTCGTAGATATACTGAAGAATGCTGGTGTGAATGGTAAGGATGTGAGGATTATAGAGAATCTATATTGGCGCAAGAAGGCAGTGGTCCGAGTTAATGGTGAGCTTACCAAAGAATGCCAAATTTAACGAGGCCTCAGACAGGGATGTGTTCTCTCTCCACTGCTGTGTAATTTATATTCGGGCAAAGTTTTTAAGGAAGCCCTACATAACAAAATATTGACTGATTCTGTAGCACTACAACCCAGGGTGGGTCTTGGCTGCCTCGACTATCTGCCTCCACCTGGAACGGTCTTGTGCCAGCTTCTTCCATTCTTGCTGGTCAACTTCAAGGATAGCTAGATCCTCTCCATCTAAGCCTAGGTCTTCCCAGTTGTCTTTTTCCTTGTGGTGCTTCCTCCCATACCAGTTTTATAAGTCGATCGTTTTGACTCCTTTGTATATGACCTGCCCATCGTAGTCTACTGGACTTTATTTCTTGAGTTATGTCAGGGCTTTGATATATTTGCGCAAGCTCTATGTTGCTTCTCATTCTGTGACGACCTGTTTCAAGGTCTCGGTATGGGCCATATATTATGCGCAGGATTTTTCTCTCAAACCTTCTTAGCAGCTCCGTATCGTGGACTGTCAGGGTCCATGTTTCACTGGCGTAGATTGCTACTAGTCGTATTATTGTTCGATATATTTCGGTTTTTGCCTTTCTAATGATAAATTTTGACTTCAGCAAGGTTTGTATCGCAAATGAACATTTATTTGCTTGTGTGATGCGCTGTTTAACCTCTTCCTGCATATTATTGTTTGCCGTTATCACTGCGCCCAGGTATTTGAAAACTCGCACATGATCAAAATTATAGTCATCCATGGTGACGTTCTGCCTGATTCTGTGTCGGGCGGGGTTGCGAGAGACATGCATGTATTTGGTCTTTCCTTTATTTATTCGGAGCCCTATTCTCTGAGCTTCTTTTTCTATCTTTATGAAGTTTTCTTTCACACTGACTGTGCTTTCTCCTATCGCGCCCATATCATCCGCGTAGGCCAAAAACCTCCGCGTCGACTGATACTGTTCTTACGGCTTTCTCCAGTGCAAGATTAAACAAATTATTAGAGATTCAAATTAAAGGCGAGCTAATATGCACGATTCATTATGCCGATGATATGGCCATCATAAGTGATACCCTTCAGGGTCTACAACAACTCTTAGATTCTGTCAATAGAGTGGGGAAAGAAATGAGACTCGACATAAATGATATTAAATCTAAATTTACGGTTTTCAGTCATCAACCGTATCCAGACGCTTCGCTGCTAATAAATGGACAAACCGTTGAAAGAGTCTCCCACTTCAAGTACCTTAGATGTTATATTACTGAACAGCTTGACCCAGGTAAAGAAGTTAAATGCAAAATAGGATCATACCGCACAACTTTTCAAAAAATGAGATCGCTTGTCTGCAAAGACAATCTAAATTTAAAATTTCGCTAAAGGATCGTTAAATGTTATATCTGGTTAGTGTTTTTGTATGGAGCGGAAATGTGGACATTGAAAGCTTCCACGATCAATTGTTTGGAGGCATTTGATAGGTGATTGCGTAGACGAATCCTTCAAATACCGTGGGTAGCTATGCAGACTATTATAACGGTTTTAGATCGGACAGATGTCACTCGTGAATTGCTGAGAACTGTAAAATGCAGAAAACTAGCATATCTTGGCCATGTTCTCAGAGGGGATTGATACAGAATTCTTCAACTGAATATAAAGGGTAAGATCAAGGGTCGTAAAGGTGTTGAAAGGAAGCGGATCTCTTGGCTGAGGAATATCCGAGAGTGGACAGTAATACACAGTGCTGAACAGCTATTTAGAATAGCAGAGAACCATGATCAATTCGCCGTTGTAATTTCCAACATCAGGGGGCCTGACACGGCACATGAAGAAAAAGAAAGCAAGAAAAAAAAATTAACGAATGGACAATAATTAAAAATTTTCTATTTTTACATTAACTTTTTTAATATACTGTATAGTAAAAACTCTGGCCAAGTTGATCATTCATAAAATCTAAATAAAACTGTTTTTAGAACTCTGAAACCTCATCAAAATCAGTTAATTAATTTTCGAACTAAATATATTTAAAAATAATGCTTTTGACATTGGTTTGGACAAGCTGCTTAGATACTAAAGGCTCTAATTCTGTTTCTGCATTCTAGTAATGTACCGTCTCATCGCCTATTCCTATCTTAGAGAAATATTTATGGTCTACATTCAAATATTCTAAATGATTATGAGAAATTTGCTACCTTTTTGACTATTTTTCGGAAAATCAAAAATTTGATGACACTGTGAGTTTCAAACTTCACAAAACTCATTTTTTATTGCCAAACATTCCATAAAATACAAGATAAAAAATGAAATGAAATACAATTGAACTCATAAGTAAAGAAAAATTACTATACAAAGCATGGTTAATTCTTTCTAACATGACTATGTAGATATTTCTTTAGTATCCCTCGTAAATGACCCTTAATAACAAAACAGGAAGCCTTTCTGTATTTTTCATTGGGGGCGGGTCTTCTCGAAAGTTGAGTTACTTTATGGTAGTTTACGGAGGCCATGTTCAGTATAATCTGTGAAATATTAGCGCTCGGAAACTTGACCTAGTAACTTCTATATTACTCAGGTTTACAGAAATCATTATTCTGATCTGTTCATTATAAAGTCCACTGAAATGGAAATTCTGACCTACTTACCAATCAGACTAATTAATAACAGGACCTACATTTGTCGTCAGTGTCAAAATTATTAGTAACTAGTATTTATGAATTTGCCAGTATCTTAATTAGCTGAAATGTACAGTGAGATTAAATATCTATTTTACATCATTTTATTCTAATTTACGTCATATTATTACCTAGTTTTAATAGAAATTCTACAATATTTAATGCCATGTTCCATAAAATGAATACGGGCAAATCCATATTATATTTAGATTTAGACAATTTTTTTTTTAATTTAAGAGCACTCCTTTACAAAATGATTTTTCAACTTGTAATTGATTCTAAATAGACGGAAAAAGTTGGGTTAATTAGCTGGTGCAAGTGGTGAATTAATAAAGAAAAAGATAGTATGTGAATATATAATTTGTCGTTTATTAAATGTAATTTTATAATTACATAAACATGGAAAACAATTAAAAATTCAGTTACACATAGTACTGAAACCACCATAGGAAAAAGAAAGAGCTCTAAAAAGAAGAAATGGTTTGACAACGATTGTGAAGGAGTCTTAAAGTCAAGGAACCAGGCCCGACAACGAATGCTGTAAGATCCAAATGAGCAAAATGCACAGAAATACAGCGAGGCCAGAAAAAAGGCAAAGAAATCAATAAAGACGAAAAAAAGAGCATACGAAGAAGGTATTCTTGAAGAACTAGAGTCAAATAGAAGGAACAACAGAACTAGACGTTTCTTCCAAAAGGTAAAGGATATAAAAAACGGATTTAGACCCAGAGTTGGAACAATAATAAAGAATGACGAAGGTAACTTTATTACAAATGAGGCTGAAATGATAGAGACCTGGAGAAGATACTTTGACGAGCTACTGAATGTCCAGGCAAATGAAGCCCGGCCTGAATATACATACCTTATGGCCGAACCCATAGTAGAAGAACCTACAGTGGAAGAAGTGTCACGAGCTATTCAAAAACTTAAAAACAACAAAGCCCCAGGAAACGACACTATACCGGGAGAATGTTTGAAAAAGGGAGGAGAAACCTTGAAACGTGCTTTCTATCCACTCATCTGTCAAATATGGAAAGAAGAAAAAATACCAACCTCCTAGAAAGAAAGTGTGATAATACCAATACTTAAGAAGGGCGATAAATCGTGCTGCTCAAATTATAGGGGTATATCCCTTATTTAACACAGGAAAGTCTTCTCTCTAATGATCTTAGAACGATTGACTGCGTGTGTGGAGTATCAAATAGGAGATTACCAGTGTGGATTTGGAAAAAACCGCTCAACTGTAGATCAGATATTCACGATTAGGCAATTAATGGAGAAATGTTGGGAATACAACAAAACATTGCACCAGCTATTTATAGATTTTAAACAGTACGATAGCATCATAAGAGTGGATTTGTGGAATACCATGGCAGAACTGAGTATACCGAAAAAGTTAATTAACCTCACCAAAACATGTGTAGAGGGATCTACAAGTGCAGTAAGACTTGAAGGAAGATTGTCAACCTTCTTTACAATCAACAGTGGTCTTAAACAAGGCGATGCGCTGTCTCCACTCCTCTTTAACGTCGCCTTGGAGAGCATCGTGCGAAAAACCAACACAAAAACGCTCCTCTTTAGAAATCAAGGTCCGCGCATCATATTAGCGTTCGCTGATGATATCGATATTGTAGGTAATACAACTACCAGTGTCAAGGAAGAGTTCTTCAAACTGGAAAATGCCGCAAAGAAAGTTGGCCTACGAATCAACGAAGAAAAAACAAAATATATGGCTACAACAAGAACGGAACGGCGAGACAGAATAGGACAGAACGTGACTATGGATCACTACAATTTTGAAAGGGTGCATCAGTTTAAATATTTGGGAGCTACGATGACCTCTGACACAAGAGATTAACAACATAATACAAGGAGGCAACCGCTGCTGGTATGGGCTGCAAAAGATAATGAAATCGAAAAATATATACCGCCGCACGAAAATAAAAATATATCAAGTAGTTATAAGACCGGTAATGACATATGCATGTGAAACATGGACGTTGACAAAACAAAATGAGAATAGACTGAAAATCGCAGAAAGAAGAATGCTTAGAGGGATATACGGACCGGTCAGGGACAACACCACACAGCAATATAGAACGAGAACAAACAAGGAATTGAAGGAACTATACAACCAGCCAGATATAGTGAAAATAATAAAAGCAGAAAGATTAAGATGGGCCGGCCATGTTATGAGACAAGATCAACGTATCGTCAAGTTGGTATGGGAAGAGAACCCAGAAGGAAAGCGGCCGCTAAGAAGACCAAGAATGAGGTGGAGAGATAACGTTGCAGCAGACTTACAAACCCTAAACGTTGAACGCGCGGAGGAACTGATGATGGATCGCAGCAAGTGGAGGCAGATTGTGAAGTCAGCAAAGACCCACCCCGGGTTGTAATGCTAGAGAGAGAGAGACAGAGAGAATTTTATAATTAAATTTTATGACAACTTCAATAATATTAAATACAAATAATATATATACTTATAATCGGTATTGTCCTAACTAAGACTGACATATCAGAGCATAGCCCAAACTATTAATGATAGAATAACGAAATTTTGGAGGATGGATTTTTCAAAATTCAAACTCCAAACAGTTTAAAATGGGAAAATTGTCATTTGGTAAATTTATCGATATCTCTTGATCCAGTACAGATATGGACTTGATTTTGGTTTCAAAAGATATTACTATATATTCTTGATTTTTCAATACTTCTGTATGATAAATATAGTGGGCATCAACAGAAACTATTGCCATAAAGCAAATATCCTAATATTCCTTCAGAAAGAAGACCAATTCCCCATTCAGCAATATTGAATATTGTTGTGAAACTTCGCATCCTCTGCCATTTTAACAAAATGAGCTTAATGATCTCATCAAAGATTTATGCCGATTGCAGACGAAGCCAGTCCAGTGGGACAGGCCAGCAGTGTTGCCAATACTACCGTTTTTAATAGTAGATCTACCGTGTTTTAATGATAACTACCCATTTTCATAAGTAATCTATCCTTTTTTACTCACTGTTTAGGTTATAATTTATTACATATTTATTTAAAGTAATAACAAAAAATATTTTCATTTTATTAACTATAAAACAGGTACGCCACGGAATCTAAACGATTTCATACTTAAAGGCTCACGAATTTTTTACAATTCACTAAGTGGCGCTACGCTGCATACGTAGGCCCATTGTTATTCTATCCTCGTTTACCAGTGCAATAGAAAAACGTTACTGTCTTGAAAAGTTAGACTGGTATTCTATTTACTGCCCTGTCTCGATTACTGGCTTGCAGTGTTACCAACCCTACCGTTTTAACGGTAGATGTACCGTTTTTCAATGAGAACTACTACCGTTTTTTCACTAACCGTTTGAATTATAATTTATTATATATTTATTAACCTTATTGCTTAAAGGCTGAAAAACTTTTTTCAAATCACTAGGCCACACATGTAAATCCGTTGTTTTTCTATCCTTGTATACCAGTGCACAATAAAGTAGAACAGATATAAATCTGACTTTCCACATATAGAACAGATTTTGTATTCAGAGAGATTGGTAGAAATTACGTAATTAACATTTTCAATTCTTCTTTTTCGCTTAAAAACAAAAAAAAAAGCGAGAGTAGTGATAGTAATGTAAGTCGGCAAGTTAATTTATTCATACTGATTTTCCTAAGTTTAACGAGACATATTGGCAACGCTGCTGGCTTGAGGCAGTTGCGCTGTCCTAACTTTACCGTGCACACGGAGACAATGCTGACCTGGCTTACTGGCCTAGCTACGAGCTTCAGGTGCAAGCGGCTTTAGATATTTCAAAATTATGTACCGAGTTTTTAGCATCAAGATTAAGAGAAAAGCAATGCCTATCCTATGATGTAAAAATTACTTTAAATTAAGAGAACGAGACTGTGCAATATACTCTCCTGATGCAAATATAGAATATAGTAGTGATGTGAGCTGCTTACTGACATATTAGACAAGTGATGCATCTTTTTACTGATCGTAATAAACAAAATCCAAAAGCTATTCTTCTACACAATGGCACAAAGGGGGGCGGTGGAGGCTATTTCCCCCCTCCTCCCAAAGAACTGAATAGATTCGCCCCTGCTTGCTTTAGGAACGTGAAGATCGCTGGCACACCTTCCCCCCCCCCCCCCGTTTCAACTCGCTTTGGTTTGTCATACTGTACTCTTGTGATATCGCCGCTCCCTCCCTCCAAAGAGAGAGGCTGGTTCGCCCCTGACTACTACAGAAGAAGAATATCCAAAGAAAATAAAAAAAGTTGAACATAAATGAGTGACATGGGTCGACTTAAAGATAATTAATTTTTTGTTAGATCCATAGTGTCTATACAAAATAACCATGTTGTCTTTGGGACAGTCGAGACAAATCAAGACACTGGATCCAAAAAAATTGATCAACGAGAGATGCTGTGGTAGTTGTAGAAAGAAATGTGATTAAAGAGCTTCTGGTTCTCCAAGCAAAAAAAAACTTCCTCCTAAGGAAGCAGTACATTAAAGCTTTGGATAAAAATGGTCAGTGTTATAATCTTATTTCTCAGAAATTTCTTGGAATAAGTAATAAAAAATTAAATTTTGGATGGATCTCAGATACGTCAATTAATCGAAGACTCCACTAATTTTGAGGCATATATGATTGAGGCTGAACAACTTGCATGAAAATATTTTGTAGCGGTTACAAAAAATTTCTTTGGAAACAACAGGGCTAAAAACTATGAAGAGTTAGTTGTTGAAATACTTTATCACTTTAAAAATTTAGCTTGTAATATGAGCATAAAACTATACTACCTCCACAGTCATATGGCTTAGGAGATCTTAACGAAGAAGAAGGAGAACACTTCCATCAAAACATAAAAACAATGAAAAACAGGTATCAAGAGAGATGGAATGATAATACGATGACTATAACTGGAGGATTATGCATGATTGTCTAATTCAAATTCACTCTAGGAAACCTGTCAAAAGACAATTTCTTCACGTAGTAGGGTAAAAGAAAACTATATTGTATAAAGCTTTATATATATATTTATATATATATATATATATATATATATATATATATATATATATATATATATATATATATATATGTTATGTCGGAATTAGCTAGACACTGTCTTGATAACACCTATTTTACTTATGAATGCCGACGATATAAACAAGTTGAAGGAGCCCCGATGGGATCGCCGCTATCTCCTGCACTCGCTAACTTATTTATGGAAGACTTTGAATCAAAAGCTTTGGAGACCTCTTCCCATAAACCAAGACTGTGGCTACGTTACGTGGATGACACATTCGTTATCTGGCAACATGGGGAAGAAAATCTCAAAAGTTTCTTGGAACACATAAACAGTATACATCCCAAAATTAAATTCACCATGGAGACAGAACAGGAAAGAGAACTACCGTTTCCCGATATCCTACTGAAAAGAAAAGAGGATGGCTTGCTTTCGCACACGGTCTACAGAAAGCCCACTCACACCAACAGGTACTTCAACGCCGATTCACATCACCACCCCGCCCAATTATTTGCAGTAGTGAAATCACTTGCGTTTCGCTCGCAATCCCTTACAGATCCAGAAAATTATCACAAAGAGATGAACATACTGCAGGAAGCCCTAACAAAAAACGGTTATAAAAAAGAACATATAGACAAGGTTCTAAAAAACAAACACTTGGCCCCAAAAAATCGCGAAAACCAAGAGAATAGCTCCAATGCTTTTGTTCCTTATGTAAGAGGCACCACAGACAAGATCGCAAGAATTCTCAGGAGACACAACATTGAAACCATTTTCACCACAGACCGTAAAGTAAAAGATCTCTTGCCAACACCTAAAGAAAGAATACCTCTAGAAAACCAGGAAGTGTATGAAATTCCATGCGGAGAGTGCAGCTCATCTTACGTAGGCCAAACTAACCGTAAAATAAGCGCCAGAAGAGACGAACATATAAACGCTGTCAAGCAAAAAACAACTTCTTCTGCTCTGGCTCAACACTGGTTAAACACAGGACATAAGATAAATTTCTCGGGAACAAAAATGCTATCGAGATGTGAAAACCTGTCCACAAGGGTTATAAGGGAGGCTATTGAAATTGCAAAGAGGCCCAACAACTTAAATAGCAGAGATGATAGCCAACGTGTGCCTAATACTTGGAAAAATCTGCTTACAAAACATCAACCAGTACCACTTAGTAACGAAAGAGATTACAACTCGGCAACGCAACCACAAACACTGGCAACAGGGCCTATGACGCGCAGCAGGTCACGCCACCTGGTTCGGAACCATTCGGAAAACGAACACGTCCGACGCGCACACGGTACCGACAACACCGGAGTCGCAGGCGTTAGTTCGCTCGTAGACGCCATACAGTGAGCTTTGAAAATGGTGAATGAGATTTCACCGAAACGTCAGCTGCCTTACAGTCCTGAGAGGGACTCAGCACATACACGGGATGCCCGAAAACCTTCGATTACATATATATATATATATATATATATATATATATATATATATATATATATATATATATATATATATATATATAAATGCATATAATGTCTATCTCCTCATAAACTAGAGCTGATTAGAAAAAAGCAATATCTTGTTAGACATATCTAAAATCAGGTCTCAAGTCTTAGGCGCCAAAATGTGTATAAGCCTGTGTTATCTCAAAAGTAATTTCTGCGTTTCTCGAAAATAATAGCTGGGAGAAATTAGACAAAGGTTGCGGAAGCCAGAAATGCATGGACAACTTAAAAGAGGCCTACACCTAGCAGTGGATTAATACGAGCTTGAAGAAGATACCGGAACACACCGGAGTTGAAAACAATAAATTAGTAGATACACTCGGAGGGATCTACTGGGACCAAAACCTTTTTGCGGGGGGGGGGGAGGAGGAGCAATAGCGCAATACTATAAAAACTAAAAAGGGCGATCCGATTTTTAAAGAAATCTAAAAAGAATTAGGCAAGCGAAGAAACTACTTGGAAACTACAACCAAAAAAAATTGAAGGTATGTATTAGCTTTGAATTCTAACAGAAATTATCAGGCACTAGAAAGGAGAGAAGAATGCAGATTTTGCAAGTAAAAGGACGAAACCTGAGAGGCTACCGAATAGAAGAGGAACATTACACAATTTAAAGCCATCGCACGATCTGAATTTCTGTGTTCAATAATTTTAAAGCACTTCTGTACTTTGTCAATGGTTCTATTACAGATGTAAAAAGGATATTGTTTCTTTTACCAAAGAATCTTATATTTAATGCTTAGAATACACAAAAATTGTATAGATAAGACCTTGCTATTCTTCATGAAATTTAAAGGGTATTCCAAATTACGGGATTGCCTTATTCTGGTAATTTCAAGTTAAAATTGTTGAAAATGAGTTAAAATATCTAGGGATACCTGGTAATATGAAAAAAGTTAGCACAATGATATATAAGATACCATTATTTCTGAACTATTTGTTGCGAATACACAAAAAAAAGTGTTAAAATATTATTTAAAAAATAATAACGAATTTTATATATATTTCACAATATTTATTAATTCTGCTTTGTTTCATCCTAGTACGCCAGTTAATCGTTCAAAAAGGCTCTGTTTTATTTCTTTACGCTTGGAAAATCTTCAAAAGATAACAAATTGCATACTATTATCTCAAAATATGCCGGTTTTTCGTAGAAATATGATTAATGAAGTTTTTGTCAAGTCCATTTTCTGCCTAAAACTCTCTCATCAGCTTAACAATGTTGATTGTGCCGTAATCTTTTACTTGTGACGTTTATATGGATTTTGTAATTAATTTCACTTGCTAAATTGTCGTGTAACAACCATTAAAAACTATTTTTAAGTTTGGATAATAGCAGGTCTTTTGTTTCAATGGATTTATAATTACGCTGGACAAAAAAATTCTACGGTTTTTGCTTTAACTACGTTTAAAGTACCTACTAATTACTAAATGATTTTATAATTTGTATCATGGACAAATATATACGAGACATGACAATAAAGAAAAAACTTATTGCTACCAAGCATTATATACTCAAATCTTTAATATTTTGGATGAATTTTTATTGATAAAAATTAGCTTAATTTAGCTAGGAACGGAACTCAACATGATTGACTAAAATGTGGTTGTCCGCCTTGCATTGTCTTTATTTTATTTATTACGACGTTTCGATTAGGTTGTATCTCTAATCGTTATCAAGTATAAACTGAGTGTTTTGTCTTAAGACTACGAGCTTATATAGGGACTGTGTCCACTGAAGCGCAAAGTTTCGCTTCACTGTATACACCTCCTGCTGCAGGAGATTTTAACGCAAAAATCGGAAAGAAAGAGCAGGGAGACACACACTATATTGGCCACTTCGGGCTGGGTGATAGGAACGAGAGAGGGGAGATGGTATACAACTACCTGAACAACGAAAACCTATTTTGCCTCAATACCTTTTATAAAAAACCCAAACAACATAAGTGGACTTGGACCAGCCCAGACAAAACAACTAAAAACGAAATAGATTATATTCTCTCTAATAGAAAAAACATATGTACCGACGTGACAACACCGAATAAGTTTTATACCGGAAGCGACCACAGATTAGTACGAGCGAAGATCAAGATACACATAAACGAACTAGCCACGAAAATAAAAGAAATCATAAACATATCGGTTAAAAAAGTCTGCTCAAAATCAAAAATAACAAAGACCTCCAAACTACAACCAAATACCTTGAGACTTCTCAAAGAAAGACGAGAAAGGACAGATCGAACAACAGACAGTTTCAACACTCTAAACAAGGAAGTGAAAAAAGAAATTAGAAAAGATAATAGAAATTACACCAATAAACTAATAAAAGACACAATAAGTGAAAACTGCAACATGAAAGTACTAAAAACAAAAAACTCAAGAGGCAAAACAAGAATAATAAAAATAAAAAACGCGAAAAATGTGACCGTCCAGGACGAAAAAGAAATAAGCAGAGCCATAGAAGAATTCTACACCATGCTATACTCGCCACATGCACAACAAGAGCAACAACGAACAAATAGAACTATATTCAATATAGGCTCAGAGGAAATTCCAGAAGTAACAAACTCAGAGATAAGAATGACACTAAATAAATTAAAGAACAATAAATGTGAAGGAGAAGACAAAATTACAGTAGAGATGCTGAAAATTGGCGGCAGAAAAATAGAACAAATATTGAAGATTCTATTTAATAAAATAATTGAAGAGGGGAAAATTCCACAGGATTGGTATAACTTCGTAGTAATCTTAATATTCAAAAAAGGGGACAATACAAATATTGAAAACTACCGATCAATATCCCTACTATCACACATCTACAAGTTGTTAACCAAAATCATAACCAACCGCATAACAAACAAACTCGATTTTTACCAACCTGTCGAACAAGCTGGATCAGAAAACACTTTAACACCACAGATCACCTACACACCATAAGAATACTAATTGAGAAGTGCACCGAATATAACGTACCGCTCCATATGGCTTTTGTAGATTTCCAGAAGGCATTCGACTCCGTCGAAATATGGGCAGTATTACAATCCTTAGAAAACGCAAGAATCGATTCAAGATACATAAACATCATAAAGAACTTATACGAAAATGCAACCATTCAAATAAAAATAGACGACAAGACGAAAACGAACCCCATAAAACTACAAAGGGAAGTGAGACAAGGGGACACTATCTCGCCAAAACTGTTCACCCTAGTCCTAGAGGACATTTTTAAGGAACTTAAATGGGACATTAAAAGTATAAACATCGACAGAATATACTTGAACCATCTCAGATTTGCTGATGAAATAATCTTAATAGCAAGTAATCTCCAAGAATTGAACGAAATGCTACAACAGCTAAATGACGTATCCGCATCTATAGGCCTTAAAATGAACTACAACAAAACAAAAATAATGAGCCACGAACAGGCAAACATAACAATACAGAACCAGAAGATAGAAAACGTCGAACACTATGTATATTTGGGTCATGACATCAAACTAAGGAAATCAAACCAGGATGCTGAAATAAAAAGAACACAGCTGACATGGGCCGCTTTCGGTAAACTTGCATACATCCTGAAAAATAATTCAATTCCCATAAATCTAATTAGAAAAGTATACGACACATGCATATTACCGGTGTGTATGTAACGATTGGAGACCATGTCCCTCACCAAAAAGTCCGCTAAAAAATTAGAAACAGTCCAAAGAGCGATGGAAAGAAACATGCTTGGAATATCATTAAGAGACAGGATTAGAAACACCGAGATAAGACGCAGAACGAAAGTCAAAGACATCGTGAGGGAGGTTGCAAAGATGAAGTGGCGATGGGCTGGTCACATAGCCCGATGTGAGGACAACAGATGGACACGAAGAATCCTGGAATGGAGACCGAGGGAGACAACAAGAAGCACAGGAAGACCTCAAAAAAGATGGGTAGACGACATAAGGACAGTGGCGGGCAAACAGTGGATGAGATTGGCGAAGAATAGAGAAAGATGGAAACAATTGAGAGAGACCTACATCCAGGAGTGGATGGACAGAGGTTGACAAAGAGAAAGAGAGAGAGAGAGAGTACATACCTCAATGATTTGATGTTAGAAAGTAGTGGTTGCCAAAGATTAGGTATCTCAACACTCGGTTTACTGAAGATTCCATTATTGTTTTTAATATAAGCTGCCTTTATAAATTTTCTTTTTTTCATGTTGGGTTCCATATATATTGCCGCAGCCTCAGATCATTTTATGTGGTGTTGTTTATCCCAGGCGTGTTCACGTTTCCCCTTTTTGTGTATGAGTTTTATGTTCTTTAATTCTAACTTCTAGTGGTCGTTTGGTTTCTTCGATATATATTTCACCACGCTCACATGGAACTTTGTAAACACATTCTTTCTTATCGGTACTTTTTGGTTTTGTTTTTATTAAATGTGCTCTAAGTGTATTTCCTGATTTAAAGGCTGTTTTTATATTATAACTACTGGCAATTCATCTTATTTCCTCCAAAGTTCCCTTAATGTACGGAATTGTGAAGACGGAATGTGTTTCTTGCTGTACAGTGTTCGTTGTTCTAAAGTTATTTATAACATCGTCAATTAGTTTCAAAGGATAACCATTTATTGTAAATCGGATTTAATATTTGCTACCTCTTTTTCCAATGAATCGGCATTATTACATATAGATATAGCACGATTATAGAGGTTGCATATAATTCCCTTATATAAGCTCGTATCAGCGAGCGGCAGTAAAAATTGGACAGGAAATGTCCGGAGATGTGGAAATACAAAAGGGAGTCAGACAAGGGTGTATATTGTCACCTTTACTATTTAACGCTTATTCTGAAGAGGCCATATTGGAAAGTCTTGAATCTGAAACAGCAGGGATAAAAGTAAACGGAGTTTTAATCAGCAATATTAGGTATGCAGATGACACTGTAATAATAGCTGATAGTTTGAAAGACCTAGAAAAAATAATGAATAAAATATTAAGAGTTAGTGGAGAATATGGACTCTCTCTTAACACGAAAAAACCAAGTTCATGATAATTAGTAAAAACAACACCATTAATAATGAAACCCTAATGGTAGGAGGCCAGCACATAGAAAGAATTAAGAAGTACACTTACTTGGGAACCCTAATAGCAGAAAATAATGACTATACCGTCGAAATAAAAACTAGAATCGAGAAAGCACGTGCCAACTTTATTAGAATGAAAAAGATTATCTGCAGCAAAGATCTAACGTTAGCCCTGAAAATACGCCTGACTAAATGTTACATGGACACTGAATCAAGAGGCAATGAGAAGACTTAACTCTTTTGAAATGTGGACCTATAGAAGAATTCAGAGGATTTCATGGGTGGATCGAGTTACGAACGCCGAAGTGTTGAGAAGAATGGGGAAAGAAAAGGAAGTCGAGATAACAGTAAAACAGAGAAAACTGCAATATTTCGGACACATTGTGCGGGGAGAAAAGTACAGCATCTTACGGCTCATAATCCAAGGCAAAATAAGTGGCAGAAGAGGCGTAGGACGACGACGAATTTCATGGCTAAAAAACCTAAGGGAATGGTTTGGATGCAGTTCAAAACAACTATTTAGAGCAACTGCCTCAAAAATTAAAATAGCTATTATGATTGCCAACCTCCGCAATGAAGAAGATAAGCTCTCTTAAGACAAAACATTCAGTTTATACTTGATAATGATTACAGATACAACCGAATCGAAACGTCGTAAAAATAAATAAAAATAAAGACAATGCAAGTCCGACAACCACGTTTTAGTCAATCTTCAACATTGTCTACAACCTTGAAACAAACTCAATATGATGTTTTCAACAGTAGATATCTCGACGAGAAAAAAATATATCGGGGCCATTGAAAAACGATTCAGAAGGGGAAGAGAAGTACTTTGAGATGTTGTATTAAGTTTTGTGAAGGAACGTCACCTAAAGTTAAAAAATAACCTCAGATATGGACTAAAAGCCTTTTTTGCAGTTTTATTGTTCCCTGACAGAAACCTCGTATTTGTGCCAGAGTAAGACGCTGATGAAGGCCATTTTTACCATTTCCTGCGATTAGAATTAATACAGACCAAGCGTTACTTTTTGATATTAAATAATTAAATAAGCTATATTTATATTTTGTGGTCTGTTGTCATTATGTTTTTTAAGATACCTTAGAATAATTTTTTTGTATTCACCCATTTTAGATGTTTTTAACAAGAGAAAAATAAATAAAAAGCCATTTTATATATCAAAAATTTTATTAATTTATCTTCGTATGTTTCTCTATAAAATGATTCATCAGTCACTCTGTTCATTCTTGAAAGCGATAAAAAAGAATTACTTCTGATTCTCTTTTATCAAGATATCCTGGCCTCTATAGTATTAATTTATCTAAATTTCTACAAAGAATGAATGACCAAGGTCGCGTTATCATTTATCCTTAGTTTTGCCCTTGAAAAGCCTTAAAGACGTAAGTGAAAGCCTTTATAAGAGGTCTAGATTAATGACTTCCTTTAGAAGTTCGGAATCTTTTAAAAGAAAAAAATTATTTGTAACGCATAGAAAATCGGAACAAAACACTGTCCTTGCCTTGAAAGCATCATAGTTTCCCGAAAAATAATCTCTTCCCACACATTTAAGTTATGAACGAAAACCAAAACATCAAAAACCCATTTTTTAAAGTCCTTTCTCGTTCTTTTCCCAATCAATAATGATAAAACTTTTCAAACTCACACTAATCCGACCGCGATATTCTGCGAGAAGTTTCGTAATGGATCTTCTTTATTTTCTTTTTTAGAACTTTGTAACGCCGCTACGAAAATCCAGGCATCATTCAGGGGGCACCTGACAAGAAAACATCAAGATGAAGAAAAAAAGGCAAATGAAGGTTCTTCCAAAGAGGTAAATGCATTCCTAGATTTTTTCTATTAATACAAACTGTTTTTAAAGAAATAATGTTTTTATTCTTTTTAATGTACACACTGCGCCAAACTAGATAGATTAGAAATTTTTAGAAAATCACTCGAGATGTATTTCTAAAATTTTGGTTGTAGACATAAAAAATACTAATGTGATTTCTTAAAATATTTTTGAAAATGTGACGTTGCCAGATCAATCACTAGCTGATACTGAAGTCTATGCATATTATTGTACTTTTAACCGACTTCTAAAAGAAGGAGATTCTCAATTTGTCGAGTATGTATTTTTTTTATGTATGTACACTGATTACTCCGAAACGGCGGCATCGATTTGAATGAAATTTTTTACGTTATGTTCAGGAGGTTGCTGTGGTGGTCCCATATTTTTTTGAACGAAATTGGTGCAGTAATATCCAAGATGGCGCTGACAATATGGCGGCCAAAAAAAATAATTTTGTCTGAAAAAATTCAATATGGCGGATCCAATATGGCGGATCCAATATGGCGGACAAAAAGATCAATTTTGTCCAATTTTCTCCAAAATTGGTACGAGGGAGTTTTCAGGGTAGTACATAACTAATATAAAATTATTTTTAAAAAATTCAATATGGCGGACGAAAAAATCAGTTTTGTCCGATTTTTTTCAAAATTGGTACGGGGGAGTTTTTGGGGGTCGCATATAATCAGAACTTATTTTTAAAAAATTCAATATGACGGATTAAAGATTCTACATCTCCCGATTTTGTCTAAAATCAGTATTTTTTGAAAAACTCAATCTGGCAGATTCAATATGGTGTCCTAAAAATTTTACATTTTTCGATTTTCTCCCAAACTGATATAGAGGGTTCTTGAGGGTATAAATTATGAATTTAAAATATGTTTTCAGGATTCAATATGACAAATCCAAAATAGCGGACCAAAAATTTTACATTTTTCGATGTTGTTCAAAGATGGGACTGAATTGTTTTTGAGGATGTAAATATCGAATATAAGTCTAGAAATTTTAAATCTCCGGATTTCATCCAAAATTGGTACTAGGGAGCTGTGAAGGGTTTAGATTTAGATTAGATTAAGACTGGAAATAATTTTTTAGAAATTCAATATAGCGGATGCAATATGGTGGATTGAAAATCTTACCTTATTCGCAGTTTTTCAGATTTGGTATTAGAGGGTTTTCAGGGTCGTGTATTACGAATATGAAGTTAATTTTTTACAACTATTAGGTTGATAAGATACAATATGAGGAACAGAAAATTTTACATATTCCAATTTTGTCTAAAATTGATATTGTGGGGTTTTTGAGGCATATACAAACTCAATATGCAGTATAAAATATATCGAGCTAAGAAATTTACATCTCAGGTTCTTTAAATATTGAAAATTGATATTGTGGGGTTCTTGAGGCGTATACAAACTCCATATGCAGTATAAAATATTTCAAGCTAAGAAATTTACATCTCAAGTTCTTCTTTAAACATCGATATTGGAAGATTTTGGGGCCTATATTACCAATCTAAAATTAATTTGAAATTTAAGATAGTAGATTTACTATGACAGACTAAATATTTGTTTGACACAATTTTACTAGTATTTGGAAAACTCTAAGAACCAAAGAATTTTTAGTAGTCCATTTTAGGGTGATTTACAACTTTGGATAAAATGGGTACTTTTTGGCCACCTTGGTGTCATTGCGAGGTACACTAATCTCGATTAGTACTTAGTTCAAATAATTTATGAATATCATAATGAATTCAAAATAAACTTTTTATAAAAAAAATTGAACCGACTTCTAAAAGTGCGCTAAAAAGTGAAAAATAACTATAAATTTTTATATGAAATTGAAATTTTTGAACTCGACGTCAAATTATTTCTAAATGAAATAAATAACTATTAATATATACAAATTATTGTAAGGAAGCAATTACAAATAAAGTATTTTCAATCTGTTTATGCAAATCACATTTTTTCAGGTATTAGTTTGGCGCCGACTTCAAAAAGTTCAATTTCATATAAAAATTTATATTTTTCACTTTTTAGCGCACTTTTAGAAGTCGGTTCAATTTTTTTATAAAAATTTTATTATATTCTGTGAAAGATCCTGACAAATGCTATATCTATCTTTTTCGGGAATAAAAGAGGTTTCTTTACAAAAAGTTATTTCTTCTTTGACGCTACTACGAGAAATTTGAAATGTTTGTAGCAGTTCGTAACATATTGAAATTAAACTATACAGGGTGGGTAAAAAAGTAAATCAATCATAGTTTAAAAAAAAAATCGGAATATCGAACCTGTATTTTTTAACTGTGGTAAATAGAAAATTGAATTACCTGTCAAACTATGTAGCATATTTCTATACATCTATCCCATGCTTTTGGAATTAAAGTACAGGTGACAGGAATCTTTTCCCTATGGTTTCCTGACAAACCCACCTACCTCACTGATTTTTTGAGTATACGTTAGTTCTATCGTAACAGGTAGAGAAGAAGATGAAATTAATTCCTAGCATATTTTTCTGAATTTCCGCAAGCTTCATTATATTCTATCAAAAAAAAATTGGGAACATTGTATAAATCTGAAGAAAGAAAGCATGGAATGCATAATTATAAATTTGTGACTCTTCCAGCTAAACAAAAGAAATATGCATACATTCAATATATACGAAATAAAATGCCGGAAAACTGGAATAACTACCGGAGGGAACGGATCGAGGTAAACGCAAGAATAAAAGAACTAAAAGAAAACTATTGGGAAAGGTTCACAAAAGGGATGGAGAGCGGCATGTACGGGAAAAATATGGGGAATGTTAAGAAGAAACAAGCTTGAAGTCAAAGATACCGTGAGAACTAATAAAATCACATTAGAGAAGTGGGAAACATACTTTAAAAATCTATATAAGGAAGAGGAGAATATGGAACAGATACAAAATTAATATGAGGAGGACGATAGCATAGAACTAACAAATGACAAAATAGAAAACACCTTAAAGTCCTTTAAGAATAGAAAAAGCCCTGGACCAGACAAGATCACTAATGAGATGCTTAAATACGGGAATAACACTGCTTGAGAGCATTCTCAAAGCATTCACAAAAACTATACCGGAAGAAATCACCAAAATCATAAGTATACGAGAAGAACAACAAGGTTTCACTATTGACACAATATTCATTGTCAAACAAATAACTGAAAAATCCCTAGAATTCAATAAACCTGCGTACATGTGCTTCGTCGATATGATCAAGGCTTTTGACAGAGTACGCTTAAAGGACGTCTTAGAAATAATGAGAACAAAAGGTCTAAACCATAGGCTAATTAACCTAATATACGATATTAACATCCAGTGCAAAACAAAAATCAGAGTAGGACATAAAACAACGGAAGACATATATGTAAACACAGGAATTAGACAGGGCGATTCGCTCAGCCTCTTCATATTTAATCTAGTAATGGATAAAATAATAGAAAATCTCCCCAGAGCAGCTGGATACAAAATGGGAAACACATTCTTCCATACCGTCTGCTATGCGGACGATGCTGTTCTTATTGCAGACTCTGAAGATAATCTCCAAAGACTACTGCACTCTTTTAACACTAAAGCGAAAGAATTAAATATGCTCATCAACACCGAGAAGACCAAATGCTTAGTAACATCCAAAGAACCAATACGGTGTAAGTTGGAAATCGACTCCAAAATTGTCGAACAGGTCAATCGCTTCAAATATCTGGGAGCAGAATAACGAGCCATGGAAACCTTTTTAACGAAGTAAGAGAGCAAACAATGAAAGTGGCTAGAATTTCGGGATGCCTAAAAGAAATTGTGTGGAAGAACAAATACCTTAATACCGAAAGCAAAACTAAGATATATACAACGGCTCTAAGACCCATCGTAACATACGCTGCAGAAACAAGACCAGATGCAGGCAGAACGCTACAAATGCTGAGAACAGTCGAAATGAAAACAATGCGGGATACAGGACATAGGAAGATGGGTTAGACAAAGGCGAAGATTCTGGAACAAATATATAGGGAGAATGGAGTACAGTAGACTCGTTAAAAGTGCAAAAATTAATAACCCAGTGGAAAAAAAAGATCACAGGGAAGACCACCAAAATGGTGGCGAGAATGCTGGACCTCATCTTCCGGGGAAGACGTGATGGCAATGAACAGGCAATAGCCTACTAGCATGGTTGACTGTGTTAGAAAGAAGAAGACCCTTCCAGCAATGAAGCTTAATAACTTACCAAAACGCGTAGAATTTTATGATATGATCCTCAGAAGGATCCAAATTTTTTTAAAATTTATTTTGACAGATGAAAGTAAATTTACTATTAGGGATTCGCATTCGCATAGACTACAGAAAATTCGCATTTTATCAGAGAAATAGATTTTTAGCAAAAATTTAGCTTTAACCAGAGATAATCATAGCTAACATTTAGTTATAATTGTCTTTAGTTTCACCTATTCTGTCTGATAATGTTTGGCAAAATAAAATTTCAATATTATGATAGGAATCTAAACTCTAAAAAATATTTAGAAATATTACAGACAACTGTAACAAATTTCCTTGATAAATTAGCTCGTCATTGTTGGTATCAATAAAATTGTACACCAGCTCAATGAAGCAATGAAATCATTAAAGAGCTTACAGAGATATTTGGGGGTAGGTGGATTCGTTAATTAGAATCGTGGAATTGGCCTCCTATTTATATCTTCGGGGCAGAGTAAAGAAACTTGTTTACCATACTCCAATGGATATTAAAAAAGAACGACGAAATCGGGTAAGAGACATACTTTTGCCTTTAGATGCCCGGGAGATACAAACAGCAACCATGCGTCATCAATACTCGACTGTTTAAGTTTTAACCAGTTCATTTATTAATTGGTCTTTTTTATATATTTTTTCTTATTTTCTTTCTAAATGTTCGTTACAACTGATAAACTAGTTATTTTATATACGTAATGGATATTTGCATTTTCCAGTTAAAATAAATTATAATTCCACAAGCATATTTCAATTTTCCATTCGCTATAGTTATAAAATATAATTAAACAAAAACCGATATTTTTTAACAAGGTTTAACTTACTTTTTTACTCACATTTAATAAAAAAGTAAATATTTTCAATTCATGCTCTCAAGTATTTCAATTAATTAGTAATTTGGTTTTTAAAGTTGATTTTCAGTAGCTAGGAGTAATATTTTTTTGCTTACTTTCAATTTCACCATTTAATTATCTTCAGCAAGCCAAACGGCTTCGCACTCCCTCCAGGGTATATTGACTCATACCAGGTACACAAAGATACTAAAAGTATGAAGCTCTGTGGGAACCCTTTCCATGTTATCGGGTCCTAGGTGACGTGGTCGGCTGTATTTCCCATGAACTTTCGGACGGTTCGCGCGGTTGCTAGGAGAATTGCTTTCTGCATCGGCTTATACAGATACTCAGTAAGATCCAGTCCCTTGATGTTCTGCAGGACGTTCTTTGGTATCACTCCAGTTATTGACAGTATTATGGGAATCGTTTGGACGCTGTTCATTGCCCATAGTCTTCGGATTTGCACCTCCAGATCTCTGTATTTGGCGATCTTCTCGTTGTATTTTGGCCTTAGGTTGTTGTTGTTAGGAACAGCAATGCCCATTAGTGTAGTTCGCCTGAAAATTGTATCTATTAGTATAATATCTGGTCTATTATGAGCAACTGTCTGGTCCGTCAGAACCGTTCGGTCCCAGTATAACTTAAACTGGTTGTTCTCAAGAACAGGCTCTGGATTGTATTTGTAATAAATCTTATTAATTATTGTTTGACGTAATGTATATTCCACTAAATGGAAGAATTAAATAATCACTGTGTAGATGGATTTTAACCATACGAACTGAGAAAGAATATATTTTATATAACCACCTAAAAACCCATAAATCAAATATAAATCAATTGCCAAACTTAGCCATTTTTATTACTTTTGGAACGTTTATCTGTTTTACTGGAACTTAAATATTTTATGGGAGTTCATAAACCGTATAGATCATATAAATATTTAAAAATATGTCCAAGTAATTGTACCGTTGCCAAATTATGAAAACCGTTAAAGATTAATTTAAGAATTGATTTAGTACCATATGGTCTCAAATACTTAGAATGTTTTTTTCCCATCATAAGAAAACTAAAGAATATTCAAATAAAATTGTTATAATGCAATCAATATGTTCGTTTGATTGCATGTACAAAGAATTCGTATAATGATTATTCCTATTCACAAAAAAGAACGAATTAGATACCTCCAAAACAACTAAAAAGGGGAATAGGTTTTTACATACGCTGTCAAAAAATTCCATTTGCGGGAAGCCACGATCAAATGCTGTCATACTATATTTCTAGATAAATATATTACATAATATATACGAAACTTTTTTGAACTTTATATATTCTATTTAGAGCAAACAAAACTTTTTATATAGTATCTTTCTTAAAATTCAGTATCAAAAATGTTTTTGATTTATTCCACTCATCAGGACACCCACTATTTGCTAAGGCAATATTTTACTACTTTTTATGTTTCTCAATTTTTCATACTGATTATTTACTGTATCATGGAGCCAATATCAAAATAAAATGCAAACACGATACTCAAGAAATAACCCCTGCAGTGACGTACAAAAAATGAATAAAATATGATAATCATTTTACTATGTTTTCAGCCGGTTTTATATCTACTCTTAAAACTTACAAAATCTGGTATTATGCCAATGTTAATTTGTCTTTAAACAAAATTCAGGTTCATAAATATTTATAATTATAAAAATCGATGAAATAGAAACAGAAATTTTATTCAACAGTATGGCGGTTGCCGTTTATATTTCAGGAATAACAAACAAAAACACATTAATCATTGAAAATGGTTCTATTGTGTTTCAAAATAGTCTAGACAATGATCAACACACTTTGACATTGTGTTACTATGTAGTTGGTATCTCCTGAAGCAAAAAAAAAATGTGAGCAAAATTTTCGGCATGATTTGTCCAAACTTCATTCATTTTATATACAAACGAGTGTTTATTTGGAAATATTTGTATTCGAATATGGTTGTCTCCTTATTCTCACAAATTTTTTACGGGATTCAAGTCTCGGGACTACAAAAATCTAAAGTTATTTTTCTGAAACTATTCTGAAGCATAGTGTTGCGCAGAAAGCTTACCAGTGGAAGAATGTAGATAACTAAAGCAAAAAGTTTGCATAGACTTACAATAACAATCAAAGAAAAAAGATTTAAAAAATGGTGAACTATTACCAACTATCGTACAGATGCCAAAACGAAGCAAAATTAGTTTTTTACGGAACCAGAGACACTGACATAGAAAAAGGGCATCGTCAATCAAAGATGAGAAACTTTACCAGGAATCATCTTAAATGAGATAAACTTAGCTGTAAAGAAAACCAAAAACAATAAATCTCCTGGAGATGATTGTGTGGTTATTGATGCAATTAATTGCCGTTGATGGTTCCTGTTTTGTCCATAAAGTTTAACATCTTTTTAATCTTTGTTTTTCCAATAGCGCTAAATCCCATCACTGGTGCAATAACATTGTAATAGTTTTTTATAAAATGGGAACCATATTTGAACTAAAAAACTATAGATTGACAATCTTGCTTAGCCACCACTATAAACTGTTCACAAGGATAATAACCATACAAATTAGATTTCTACCAACCCAAAGAACAAGCTAGTTTTCGAGCTAAATTTGGAACTATCTTGAAAGTATAAAAATTATAATTAGGAAATCTATTGAATACAACAGTCCCCTTGTTCTTGTCCTCGTGAACTTTCAGAAGGCCTTTGACACAGTTGAGCTAGATGCAGTTTTAGAATCGCCTCAATAATCCTGTGTTGACTATCGTTACACGAACCTGATTTATATTATCTATAAAAGTGTCAGTATGATGATGCAACTGTATGAAAACAGCAACTCCATTCAAATCGATAAAAGCGTGCGGCAAGAAAACACTATATCGTCTCAACTATTTACAGCCGTTTTGGAATGTGCTTTCAAAAAACCCTACTGGGAAGAAAAAGGTCTAAATATAGAGGGTAAGAGTTTGATAAATTTGCATTTTGCAGATGAGGCAGTGTTAGTAACTTCACGAACTATATGCTGAGATCGGTTTAAACATCGACATTTCCAAACCAAATCCAGGAAAAACTCAGTTGCTAATGAAAATATTATTGAAGTGCAATATATATATATATATATATATATATATATATATATATATATATATATATATATATATATATATATATATATATATATATATGATATTCTAACACTGCTAAAAAATAACCCAGCGAAGAAGGACGAGATGAATGCTGGAGTGCCATTGCGGGATAATGTCCGAAATGAAGAATTACGGGGAAGAACAATCATCATCACTGATGTAACTAGGCTGAGCATGTAGCTAGACTGTCAGACGAAAGATGAGCGAAGAGGCTGCTCGAGTGGAGACCAAGAGCCGACAAAAGGAGCAGACTAACACCACTCACACTCTGAACGGATGATATCAAAGAACACCCAAAACAGAAAGCTGTGGGCAACACTACAAGAGGCTTGTGTCTAGCAGTGAGCGCAAAAGGGTGAACCACTATGATAATGATGACTCAAACAATTCGTGAAGAGTACTTTGGATCATTGTCCTATCGGAAAATAAAACGCAATGGCGTTTGCCACTCTGCATAAGGTAGAATTACATATAACATTATATCTCTATAGACAAATTGATCCATAGTGCCATTAACAAAGTATAAAGGATCTACCCCATTCCATAATAAATCATTCCAAAGACAAACGATAGCTTTATCATATTTAACTGTGGGTGTAACATGTTTAGAATTAAACGTTGCTTTGGTTGACCGTCCTACACATTTCATTTTATTAGAACGCATTACATAGCTAAATAGACCTTTTTACACTCGTCTACTTACCGGTTAAAATGTCGACGACATACTTAACCCTTGTGACTCTATTTCTTTCCAAAATAAGGGGATTTTTAGCTGAGCGTTTACTAAACGACTTCTTGGGCAATCGTGGGCTAATCTTAACTTCTGGAATTTTCTCAATAATTTTTTGAAAATAAAATGTTACTCTATTTTTAACGCATTACTAGTTATTTAAAAGTTTAGATTAATATTACTATTAAATCATTTGTTTTGATTGCGCCGATAACTGTAGCGTACCTTGATATTTTAACACACATTGTCCCATAGGGTATATATCAAAAATATTTCTAAAAGTAGAATGTAATTAGAACTCATCTAAAGCATTATATAGCCAAAGTACCGAGTCGATTTGATAAATGACGTAAAAATGACATCGAGCATAGAGAAGTCGAAATTTCCTTAGATCAATAAATTATTGTTGTGTGACGTACTAGCCCAAAAGTGGCTGAAATGATTATTTTACTGTAAAGCTTTGTAAAAAAGAAAAAAAAAGTTAGTTCTCCCCATACTTTAATCATTTACGCTATCTATTTAATAAATTTAAGTAGAAAAACTTTATACAAAATGGCGGAGGAATTTTAAAGTCCGATCCTGAAGATTATACCAACGTGGTACCAACTGAGAAAAATAATACGAACCAGAATCATTCAGGCATATTAATAATGTCCTATATCTAAGTTTAATAAGAACTTTAACTATAGATTAATTTGAAAGTAATTGTGTTAAAAGTATTTTAGCAGCAAGCTCATGCTTTCAATTAAACCAAAACCTGGCGTGATCCAAGGGCCCAACCCTCTATTTGAGGAGTACGTATGAACATTTTTTTCCTTTACCCCATCGAGATGGGTATCACTTGATCATAAATGCAATTGAATATGTAATATAACATCTTTTATTTAGTTACATCATTGGAGAAATATGAGCTTCCAAATTTTAAAATATCCGCCCTCTCCTCTAAATTTAAAAACCTGAAAATATATAATAGCACTCACTAAAAATATGTTTAATAAAAAGTATGACAGTGTTACGTACATTAATTTATGAAATATTAAAAAATTTAGGAGTGCGATTATCTGGTGAATGCGCAGGGCTTACATTCATGTTCCAATTACTAGGTGTTATTGTATGGTTCGGATTTAAAACATCTGCCCTAAATTCAAAAATTTCAAACAGAAGTTTATATTATTTGTACAATTATTTACAAAAAAGTTTACAAAGTAACGAGTCGGATAATTAATAAAGTGATATATATTTTTTTCAGAAGCAATTATAACTTAAGGCAAAGAAAATATATACAGTCAATGCTTAAGGATAACATATATCATTGATTGAACGCATTGATTTCTTATTATAAATAAATAAAAAAATACCATAGTTGAATTGTCATGGATATTTTACGTTCTTGAGAAATTTTAAATTATAATTACATTGATATTTATTCTGAAACGACTAGTGAACTCTATCGTGTGCGTGCCCAATATGTTCTTGGCTGTTTTTTTTCATTTTTAGTTTAATGTTAATTTAATTAGAAATTGGAGAAGGTTTATTCTTTATTAAATAACATCAGTTTCTTATATCAGCAAAATCTGTCGACCCAGAAAAAAATGAGACCGTCTTTTACTGAGATCAACAAAACAGCTATCTTAAAATTCGTTGCCTGGTATATGATAAAAATCCGAATTCCGTTTTTATAACTGTTTAAATACAAACAGTTCTTAAAAAAAAAATAATTCAAAAGTTTATTACCAGAACGAAAAAATTATAACTCTATTGTTAGGAACAATGTATCACACAATTCAAGAGTAGGAAAATAAAAACATCGTTATAATAATGACAATCATTAACATTACATAATATCAGTGTAAAAGTAATACAAATATAAGAAATAATTGAATTTATAAGTTTTAATAAATCTAGGGATTTTGTCGTAAATCGAGATTATTTTTCTAGTCTTTTTGAAACCTTTTTCAGGTACTATTACCCTTCTTTTATCAGTAGCACAGAATATTTCATCTTAGAGATGCGATAATTCTGACGGTGCCTTTGAAGTTAAAGGGATCCAATTTTTGTGACCTTGTTTTCTCGCGACCCACTACGGTGGTGAAAAAACGTTATTAAAATTGAAAAAAATACACTGATAGGAATGATTAAAAGATTAAAATTAGAGAGAGATACAACAAGATATAGTTCTCCGCTGACAAATCGAGTAAAAATAAAAGCCTAAATAGATGTTAATATATATATATATATATATATATATATATATATATATATATATATATATATATATATATATATATATATATATATATATATATATTGTAAAAATTGTCTTATAACAAATTAGTAATTTTTCTTTTTCTCGTTATAGGTTGTATTTAGAAATATTTTATTTGATAACTTCATATCGTGCATTTTTTGTCGGTCATCTAGATAAATATTTATCATTAAGTTACAGTTAGATATAGGTTAATCTTATTTAAGCTTTTTTGGTTTAGACAAGCACGTTACTTTTTTATTCTTATTATGTCTAACAATATTCAAATTCTTACCTTACTTTAAAAAAAAGTCATATTTTCTCGTGCAGTCGTGGCAAGCACCGAAAGTTTCTCGTCCAATTTTAACCAAATACTTTTATAGATGATAATTTCACATACAAAATATAAAATACCACTTTTTGTGGAATT
Source organism: Diaprepes abbreviatus (assembly GCA_034092305.1). NCBI lineage: Eukaryota > Metazoa > Arthropoda > Insecta > Coleoptera > Curculionidae > Diaprepes > Diaprepes abbreviatus. The sequence goes on from JASJET010000129.1 coordinate 12,328,459, forward strand.
TGGTTAATATGACGTAATCTGTGGCGGGACAATTTTCACTTTCTCCCATTGTAATAACGGGTCTACAGGCGAGCAAGGTCACGAAATTTGGTTTTAGCAGAAACGTATATTGTCGCATCTGTAAAATGAAGTGTCAATAGTGCCAGTTCTTGTCACATTCTCAGAACACCTTTATACGTATTAATACTTAATAATTATTTTACTTTTTTAGGAAGAATTGGATATAGACTTAACAGATCCAGAATTGAACAAAGCAGCTTGCAAAATTCAAGCTTCGTTCCGGGGCCATCTGAATCGCAAGGAGCATGACGATGCCGACAAATCGTCTAAATAAAAAAAAAACATTTGAGCGAAAAAAAATTAAAATGTAAAGCCATCCTTTATATCGTTTGATATTAAAAATATCCTGTAAAATGCTGTTATCGAGTGTTCTAAACACAAATTGTACCTTGTGATCCTTTTTACCCCCATGTTAACTATAAACTTATTACAACGTATTTAATTTAAACGGGACCCAGTATATTGTATTTCTTATGCCAATAAAATGAAGAAACTAGTTTTAGTGTACTTAAGTATGAACAAAACTTCATTTGGTTATTAAATTAACAAGATATTTATATAGATTGTCACTTTATGATTTCTGTTAGAAAAAGTACACAAAAACAATTTTATTAGAGTTGCTTATTTGTATTAATATTTAGGCTATAGTACGATCAGGTTTACAAAAGTTTTTAAACAGTGTAGTGTTAGATTATACTCCTCTTTAATAAGAGTAATAAAAAATATTTCAGTTGTAAAAAAATATTTTATTGGCATATATTTAAAGGTAGAGGTGCTACAGTTTTGTTCTAATATGATGAGTTGTTTCTTACAATAATTTCTACAGTTTTTGCGATCTTGCACAAAGCATTGTGCCAAATATATATTTGTAGATTATAGATGGTGATCCAAACCATTTCGAAACTCAAAAATTACATATTTTTTTCTGTATATTATTTTGTTATTTCAGAATATAAAAGTGGAAGTTTCACAACTAAAACTTGCCGATAAAATACCTTTTTAAATAGTAATTTAAACATAAAATTTAAAAAAAAAAATTCCCAGGAATTCTGATGGAAGTGCTAATGCATTCCTAATGTGTCAGGGCTATTATATGAACGGTCAAAAATGGAGAATTTTCGGGATACAACTATTTCTCTTACATATTTCAAGGCTTTATCGTTAGGTTATTATTCTTAATATCCCTATATAAGCGTCTATTTGTTGACATATGTAATATAAATTATGAAATATCATAAGCGAAACAACACTGGTCGTCTAGAAATTCCACGGCACCTAGGTCGGATTTAAGTTTTGAATCTGGCTGAAAATGTATAAAGTAAATGTTATTTTTAAAGTATTAAGAAATAAATAAATGTATATTTCAAATGCGTTTAAAGAGATGAATGGTAGAAAGACCTAAACTTTACAAATTACTCAAATATCATTAGAAAGCCTACAAACGACAAAAAAAAAACGAAGGCTTTTTTGAATACCTATTTTTTCATACATAAGTCGAAAAATTTCTGTATCATGGAAAAAAATAATCAAAATATTTAAAAAGTATTTTAATTCTGAAAATAAAAGTCACTTCAAATCGATATTATATCTTGATTTCTATTGGGCTACAAAAAGGTTTTTTATTCGCAACCAACTAGTCTCTCTATAAAAATGCTCAGAGTTGAGCATAGAATAGATAACAAAACTAACCATTTTGTTTGCAAAATTCTAGCACATCTACCCTTCTTCTATACATACTTATATATTAATATTTACCGAATAAATCGCTAAAAGTGATACGAAATATGTCAATTTTATCTTGCACACCAAAACAATCATAAAAATTCAAATTTAATCATACAGTCAGGCTGCATGCTCTTAAAATATTATACAAAAATATTCTCAGCATCTTATCATTTCTGGGCCTGTTTAATAAATTCAACAGTATTTATTATTTAGACAAAATGTCTAAAAATTATTGAATAATATCTATGTACTTATACATCCTCGTTTGCAAAGTATAAATTAATTTAATTTAATTTTTTTTTTTGATAATAAATGTCAAGTTCACTCCGATTCTTCAAAAATAAGTTAACAGTAATGAATATATAGAGATTTATTTTTGTTTAGACATTTTGTGTAAAAAACAAAAAAAAAACTTATTATAAAAACAAACCCAACATAATATACCATAATAAATTAAAATAAACTTATACCCTATATACACTAACCTGCATTTGTATCATTTTTACTTTCTAACTTAAAAAGAAATGCCGACTATGGTACTATCAATAAGTTCCCAAAGCAAATAAAAATTATTTATTAGTAGTTGATATGCGTTTATCCCTTCCTATGTTAAAAATAAAGTTTAAAAAGTAACATAATGGCACTTTGTTGAAAATCGCACCCTTGTACGCTTTAAAACGTAAAATTGTTGGCAAAAATAATTTTAGGGCTTTTTATGAGAAGACGTTACAGACCTACCCAATCAAATCAATTTATTGGAAAATTATTATATAAAAAAATAATTTGTCATTTATAGTTGGTTACTTTTTACTTTGTTAGTGTGTAATGTTAAAAATAAAACTTATGGGCTATTCCAACATGTATAACTTAATTTTTTTTTTTTAAGTTAGGACGTATTTTACTTTCAGGTCTACTAATTGCGAGAGTATGAAATTACTGTAAAACTATACCATAGAAAATCCATTATTAAAAGCTTTTTTGGATGTTTAGCACTTATTAATTCACAACGCTCCATTTCTACAAATTTAAAGAAACTAAGGGAGCAAGAAATTCCATACTGTGCGTATTTCTGATTCAGTTTTTAAAGAATTTAACCCTATATTAAACATAGTCACTGCAAATAAAAAATCTTTGAAAAGATTTAGTCTAAACCACTCTGAATTTCGAAGCATACAAGAATATACAGGAAAATACTTTGCACTTTGTGTAAATTTATAACAACATTTACAAAGTTATATATTAATATTGAAAAAATAGAATATTTAAAAGTATTTTAGGAATATTTGAATAAATATGTTATCCTTTTAATATTTGTACTAAAATGTTATATATAATTGCACATAAAATAAATTCTTAGGCCTGAAACTCAAGTCTGTCCAGATTATTTTAATGATTTTATTTTTTTATTATATTGTGTTGAAACTTTCTTTAATCAGGGGCGGATCCAAAGGGAGGAGAAGCTCCCCTCAAGAGCTTCGAATTCAGAAAAAATATTTTGCTGTTTCTATATTCAAGAGATTATAGACCCAAGGTTTCAAATCCACATATAACAGAAGGCTCAAGAATAACCATAAATGCAAGCCTTTAAATTCATTAACTGTAGAGAACAGAATATCTAATTTGTACATATTTGGCATAATATGAATATTATTTGAACAAGAAGAAACTTGAAAGAGAATAAAATTTCTCAAATGTGAATTGCCCTACTGTATCGATTGCTTACATAATGTAAATACACCCCCAAAGAGAAAAGTTGGATTCGTCCCTTCTTTAACAGGCACATTCCTCTGATAAAAGTCTGCAAATGATCATTACCAAGATACAGTATTGTGAGAAATTTCATGTGTACAATTATCTAAGGTATTGGAAAAAACAAAAAACTATTCGTTCATTTGGTCAAGGAGACTTGTTCATTCATATACATATACTTTTTTAAAATTGTCTCTTGGTAACGATGCATTTGTGCACTCTTGTTTACAAGAACATCTTTTCATCTTGTTCTAACGAGAGGAACATATTCTTTAAAGAAAGCTATTTATCTGTACAATATTATACGTTATATATATCATATATGTTTACTCTGTCACACCAGTCCATTTTTCACTGGGTATTGATTTATGATTGGTAGACAAAATAGTATTCCTATTTGAGAAATACTAAAGCTTATACTCATAGAGAACAATATTTCAAAATATAGTACCATAATAAAGAACGAACTGTGTTTTATTTGTCAGAATTATTAATATGGACATACATATCACAGATATGTTTAAATTTTTAATTTCGATAGCAGTTATTTATTTTAGTTCTTTTCTTAAATCTACAGTACCATAATAAAAGACCAACTGTGTTTTATTTGTCAGAATTATTAATATGTACATACATATTGAAGATATGTTTATATTTTTATTTTCGATAGTAATCGTTTATTTTAATTTTTTTTTTTAAATCTATAGTGCTTCTTTACAGATGGGTTTTTGAAAAAGAATAGCAATTTTATTATTCTATAGATTGGATGTTTAAATTTCCTCTGTTCCTAAGATGCTTAAACATGTCTCGAGGTAATTTATGTACAAAAACATCATCCTAACTACAAACAAAAAATATTTTTTTACAATATTAATTATAAATCTAAGCTTAAAAACTATTGTAAATACAAGCAGGACTTAAAAAGTTTCGACGTAGAAGAATTATTACATAAATTTTTAAATAAAATATTATATTCCCCACTCCTCAAAACTATCATCATGAAAATGGTCAGCTCTAAACTTAACCAAAGATGGAGGCAAATCAGTTCTATATTCCAAACTTTCTGAATATGTCCAAGGTGTATGTGCAGTAGTGCCATCATCTTTGTTAACCATTCTTTTATATTTTTCTAACCAAGATTCTACTGATGGAACTTTAGTACGTTCTTCATCCATTTTTTGTTTATGCATTTCTATTTGTTCCACTAAAAAAACACAACTTTTATTTAACCAAATTACAATTATGTACAATATATTATATTTACCTTGTTGTCTAAGTTCACAAAGTTGTTCAGGTGAATAATGAGTATATTTGCAACAGCCTTCAAACTGACAAGTACCATGTTGGAAAAATCGTCGGCATGGTGTCTTTAATAATTCTTCACGTAAGATAGTGACAGGATCTAAAAAAATACAAAAGGATTATAAAAAACATAAGGAACATATTTAACAAGAAAAACTTATGAAACAATAATTGTAAGAGTACTCATATTTTACCTCTGCACTGTTCGTAATGCATATTTTTCATTTTAATATGATTTGCGCTTTGCAAATGCTTTTTTCTAGCTTCTAGGTCGTCAATAAAAGTCTTGTCGCAATATTCACAATAATACCTTCGCCCCATTTTATAAATGAAAACCTTATTGTTAAAATTGTTGATTGTTTACAAAAACAACAAACAGTTAAATAATTAAGGTTAGGTTGGTGTTCAATTAAAATTGACAACCGGAGGAAATAGAAGTAGAAATACTGAAAAGTAAAAATCCCAACTAAATTACTGAGAACTTTATGGAAAATATTGTTTATTTGTTGTGAAAATTATTGATAAGGATAATATTGCGATACGTTTTTTAAAAATGCCCTAGTTTTTAAGTTTTGTTTTAATTTTTCACTAATCATAACAAAGAAATAAAGAAAGAGAGATACATTAAACTCAATATAAAAGACAGAGATAATAGATATACGGAATGTCTATTAATATTCAAAAAAACTCTTCATTTTGGTTTGTTTACATTTCAGTTAGTTCGGTTTTACGTGTTGTGGTGTGTGTGTTTTTGTCAGTTTTTGTTTAAATTTTTGATTATTTTAGACGTTTATTTTTATTATTTTCGTATAATTTTTAGAATGACTTTAATATTATTTAAGGATTTTTGTGTTTTTCTCTAGTTTTTGGTACGTTTTCTGCTTGATATGATATAATTAAGAAAGGTAAGTAAATGGTAAAACTATTTAATATTATTTTATGCAATTTTTATGATGTTCATTTCATTAAAATTCTTAGTATTGGTCGTTTTGCTATGGAAATATAAAATTTTATAGTTTTTGCAAGCATATTTAATTAATAAATTCCATGCGTTCTTTCTGTTAAAATAAAAATTATTGAATAGCAACGCAAAGGTAAAATACCTTGAACCCTACTCTGGAGGTTCAAATATTAATCGAGAATAATAATATGCTTTCAAGGAACTTTGCTGACCAACAAAAAAATATGTTTGGATATACTACACACAAAAACATTTTTATTATTTATGTATAGAAATTATCAATAATTATTAAATGGTTAGTTTTTGCCCAATTCTTAATAAGCAACCAAGTATATATGTTATATTTAACTATTAGGATTATGAACCGATGCATATTATAAGGGTCGAAGGTAATTGTTTGGAACATTGGAAACACTGAATTTTGTTCGACGATTTTTTACATACCTCCTATTTTCGGGTCATAGGACACAAATACGATGTTTTTTTCCCGATCTTGCGTGGTTTTTCCAAAAAAAAAAGTTTCCACTTTCCCCTGTCATTTTTGTGTATTTTTCTACCTGTCCCGTTATTATTTAGACTTTCACTAAAACACGTATGAATATTCTGAATTATAGCACAATTTTCTTAAAGTTGTACACACTATTTTGCTAAAATATAGTGGAAAACATGAAAAATCGAGCCGGGAAACAAGACGGTAACAAAACTTAGGTTATAAGACAAATACCGCAAAATGCCGCGCATTGTTTTCGAATGTTCTCCTACGAAATTGCACAGATTTTATTTAGACTCTTCATTCTTTTTCTACTCTTTTTGTTCAAAGGGCTTTTCTTAAAAAAAAAAGGATAGAATGATATTCGTATCGATAGAGACCAGTTATCTCTGCCGTCACAACCGGTTGAACTTATAAATTACTGAATAGGCATGATATAATTTCCCTCCATAAATTAACCTCTTTTGAAAATCCTGCAGTTTGCAGGAGAGTGTTGCTTTAGTGTTTCAGCTTTTAAGTTGTATTTTTTCAGAAAAAATGGCTATGTCTAGACAAGAATTTTGCGGCGGTTGTCCATGGAAGTGCATGCAATTTAATCAGATCCAAGTAGGAGTCTTATGTGAAATCTAGATAATTTTAGTTCAGATTAGTTTAGGTCAGTTCAAGTTAGTTTAGTTATGATTTTGGTTTTTAGGTAGCTTCTCGAACAAACTCTTTATGTTTGGCATCCCGATGTTGCACATTTACCCACATTTTATGCTACGATCCTAGAATGGCCACAATTAATTGCATTTGAATCGCCAAGCTTTGCATTCTAATAAAATTTAAAATTCACTTTAACGTGGCAACATCGCATAGTAAATCACATGTTTCGATCTAAATCATAGGTATGCCCAAAAAAAATCAAATAACAAGCCAACGATTTCCTTATTTTTATGGAAAATTCGCAATTTTCCACTGTTATTTATGTAAATTTTATTTAAAAAATGATTAAATATTGTGTAGTATTTGTAAATGCCCAATATTTAAAGGTAATGATCGGAAAATATAAGTTATATGAGTGAAAATTAATTTTTTTTCCGGAAAAACCACGCGAGATCGTCGAAAAAAAAAACATCATATTCATGTTCTATGACCCTAAAATAGGAGCTATGAAAAAAGGCTTTGAAAAATTCGGCGTTTCCACCGTTCCTAATAATTACCTCTTTTTTGAATGGCGATCTTAAAGAATCACAAAAAAAAACTTGTGTTTTATCCAATAAAATCAAAATTAGGGAATAAAAATACCATTATACAACGCAAAATTTTAAAATATTTAAGAAATAAGACTAATATTGTCATAAGCATTAGTATTGTTTCCTTTTTAGCATTAAATATTATTTATATGACCCAACATCTTAATAACTAGGCAAAGCCATTATTAGCCTGGGACTTGGAAACCAAAAAAGTGATTAAGTAAAAAAGAATTACCGACAATTACCCAATAAAAACTATTTACAACTTAAATGAATATGACCTCTATTATATGGTATATTATGATTTAAAATATTAGGGTTAGTTTCTTAGGTTAAAGTTCAATCTTTGATACAGATTTATATCTCAAGTTGTAATCGATAAAATAACAAATTGCTGTCACTAGGTTTAATATAAATTTATTGTTATTTTATTGTGGTGACTAATTAGATTCTAAATAAGAGTTATTGCATTCCGTGCTTAAAGATCAAATGTCAGTTAACTATATGGGAAATAACCAAAAATAATATAGCATATATATTGAAAGTACTGGGAGAACTCGTGGATTTGACAGACAAATGACATAAAAATGACATCGATTATGTGATATAGGGAGTTCGAAATTTCCCTGGATCAGTAAATTATTGTTTATTGTTGCGTGCCGTGCTGGCCCAAAGTGACAGAAATTATTATTGTATTGTAGTGCTGTAAGCTCGTTAATAAATTTATGCGCAAGTAAATACAAAGAAAAGTTGGTTGAAATAATTTTATATAAAATTGCGAAGAAAATTTAAAGACAAGTGACCCAACATCTTAATAACTAGGCACAGCCATTATTAGCCTGGAACTTAGAATCCAAAAAAGTGATCAAGTAAAAAAGAATTACCGACAATTACGCAATAAAAACTATTTAAAACTTAAATGAATATGACCTCTATTATATTGTATATTATGATTTAAAATATTAGGGTTAGTTTCTTAGGTTAGTTAAATCTTTCAATACTTTGACTATAGAAGGAATCCATATCAAAAATTGCAAAATGGAATAGTATAAATGGCATTTATCAGTCAATATTATATATTTGAAAGGGAGGCTTACTCCCAGAAAAGGAACTAACTACATTCCCCCTATAAAATGTGTCATTTTTTGGCCTGCTTTATTAGCAAATTTCTAATAATCTATATTTCATAAATTCCTTTTATTTAACAAAATCGCGAAATTTAAAATTTTTCTTGATTATTTTAATCTTTATTTATTCTTAAGCCAAGAAAAAATAACTATCAGAAGGATTATAATTTTTTAAACATATTTCACAACATCTTAAACAGATCAAATTTACAGTGATTATTTAGAAATAGATTAATCAGAAGCTGATAAAAATAAAAGAAATGTTAAGTTTTTTTTAATTTGGACTATCACATCACATTTCTGAAAATAGATAGCCAAATACTTGCATTAAGAGATTTTTAGGGAATTTTAAAACAGCCATATTTTCTCCAGTTTTCAACGTGCAGTTAGACATGCACTGGAGGTTCCTCGTACCATTTTGAAGCAAAAATATTCAATATAATATGACAATTTCACATACAAATCTTAAAATTGGTATGGAATACGGAAATAAAATGACACGACATAGTGTGGTATAAATAACAAGGAATAAAGTTAGGTTCACTCCAGAATTGATCGATATATCGATCACCGTGATTCCTTCACCGGAAAACTACAAAGAATATATCAGTATGGGAAGGGCGTACACCTCACAGTGCGGAAAAATGGACAAAAATCTGCATCAGACACAAATTTTAATGGATCTGTTTTTTTTTTAATTGCTCAGGACAACGTATTCTAACGGTACACCTGCGACAGTACCCTCAACCTATGGACCCCATACCCATAAATCCCCATCCGACAAACCTCATTCCCGTCAACACTGAACCTGTGAACCCAAAACCACACCCCCAAACTCCAAACCTGTGAGCCCATACCTCTTCTTCTTCTTCTTCTTCTAGGTAGAACCAAGTTCTGTTATCTATACAATGCCTCATCGATCCTCGTTTGAGGTCGAAATCCAGCTGTCTCTCCATCTTTTGAGGGCCGTCCAGGCGGCCGTTTGGTGTTTGGTTTCTCTCTTATCACGGTTTTTGCTAGTCTGTCATCGTCAATTCGTTCCACGTGATCTCTCCACTGCCTACGACGGTTTCGAACCCACTTCACAACATCCCCCACTCCGCTGTCCTCGCGTATTTTTGCGTTTCTTATTCTATCTCTTAAACTTGTTCCCGTGATCATTCTCAGCGTTTTCATTTCTGTGGTGCTCATAATTTGTTTTGTCTTTGTGGTTTCATTTCTTGTTTCTGCGTCGTAGGTCAGTATCGGTCTTAAACAGACCTTGTAAATTCTTGCTTTGCTCTCAACCGTCATAAGTTTATTGTTCCAGATTATGTCTCTTAGTTGGCCTGATATCATGGCCGCTTTGTTGGCCTGTGTGCGTACTTCTTCCGTTACTGCCCTGTTACTTGTTATATGTGCTCCTAGGTATTTAAACTTCCCAACCTGTTCGATATGTTTGTCATCAACCATTAGTTTGCATCTTACCGGTTCTTTTGCTATTACCATTACTTTGGTTTTCTCCACAGATATCTTGATATTATACTGTCCTCGCTATCTGCTGGAACACATAACAGAATTACTGCGAAGAAAACAAGTAGACGAAGCAATCATATGCACAATATACGAACTGAATTCCAAAAACACCATGGTAATTAAAACAAATAACACCCTAACAGAGGAAATCTCTCTATCCATAGGAATAAGACAGGGTGATAACCTAAGTCTAACACTTTTCAATGTAATCATGGACGAAATCATTGATGAGGTAAAAAGCACAAATATTGGGTACCCAATGGGACACAACACCGTTCAGATTATATGCTTTGCAGACGATGTTGAACTTCCCATACCTACTTCTGTTTACTTATTGCTACGGCCTCGTATCAGTTCTTTATATGCCATTAATTAACATTTTAATGACTCCTATTATTTCCAAGTTTTAAATGATTTTGACGTACACTAAGTGCTATAGAGTTTTCACATTGAAACAAATACTCTCGCTATTTGACATAATATTTCTTAACTAATAGATACCGGCGATCTCATTCTAGACTATAGAAACTATTTACAGTTATAATGATGAAGACATAAACTTTAGCAAATACAAGTATGCGTATAAAAACAATGTTAAAGTATTCTAAATAAATTAATTACTCAAACTTATTAAATAAACTTTTTTTTAAAAAACTAAACCGGCTTGAAGAAACTGCAAAAATTAATTAGACTCTGTTTAATATTGCAATTAATTCAATAATCGTAGAAGTGCTTATAACTTTTGTGAAGTCGACGGCCTGGTAGTTGAAAAGATTATTTTTAAATTAATTCCTGGTGGATGAGTATTTTTAAAACGACTTCATTTCTATATTATTTTATTTACATAGCTTTCGATCTTGTGTTCCACATAACTTTGCATTCGGCAAAAGTGTCTTTGTGTAGTTTGGAGGTATTTTTCTATAAATTTTACTCCGACTTCAAAAAAGTATAAATATGAACAATTATTAATTTCAATTTAAAACAATTTCTAGATTATTTTTTACTTTTTAGTGCAATTTTTTGAAGTCGGTTTGGTTTTTTTTTACTATTTTATTCCATTCTTTCTAGTTTCAATTAGTCTTTAAAATGGACAGCCCTTCCAACCCCGTTAACCCCTTAGCTCATGCCAAAAATTTCATCGAAATATCTCGCTTCGTACAAATGTTATTTGCGATTAAAAAGTTCGTGGACCAACAATTTTTTTCAGTTTTCGACTTGCTTGCCATACTTTGGAAATATTTTGCATTAAAAGAAGCGGAGCAACTCTTAAAAATGTAATCAAAATATCCCTCCTATAAAAGGATCAGATTTTCTTTAGTCTCTGTCGTTGTATAATAATTCCACGACTTTTCCATTGTAATTTCTTAAATATGTCTTACAACACTAGTGTAAACTGTTTCGACGATAAGGAGTCTCCTTCTCTTCCCTTTCCAATTAGTCTATATCTGTATCTCGAATCGATTCCACAATTTTTCATTGCCTTTACTGTTACCCATATTTCAATAGGATCGAAGGCTTAGTCAATAAAATCCAGATATAGATCTTTGTTTTATTCCAGTATGTTCTCTATATTTAGCATAAATTATGTTTATCAGATTCGTTACTTGCATGAAATATAACAACATATTGACAGTATTTTAGCTTTTATCTTTAAAACGAAACGTCACGCGATCAAAAATTTCAATTAGAAATTGAATTATACTTGTTTTTGTCAGAGCACTGCCCGCACAGTCTACATTTTGTCAATATTTTACAATAAATTAGCAACATCTCTAATTCTAAACATCCTATCAAGAGGAACTAAAAAAGGTAATGTTCGTTTTTTCGTAATGGTTTATTTATTCTTCTTCTTCAGTTGCCATCTCCTATCGGAGGTTGGATAACATCATTGCCACTCTGACTCTATCTGCCGCTACTCGAAAAAGTTCTACTGAGCTACAATTGAACCACTCTCTCAAATTTCTCAACCATGAAATTCTTCTTCTGCCGATATTCCTTCTTCCTTCTATTTTACCCCGCATGATCAATCTAAGCAACTCGTATCACTGGCCTCTCATTATATGTCCAAGCTATTGCCGTTTCCTTATGTTTATGTTGTTAATTATTTCATAGTTTTTGTCCATCGCTAGCAATACTTCTACGTTTGTTTTTCTCTCCGTCCAAGATATTCTTAACATCCTTCTGTAACATCACATTTCAAACGCTTGCAGTTTATTTATGTGTTCTTGTTTTAGTGTCCAGTCTTCCAACCCATACTACAGCACTGAAAATACATAACATTTTAAAATTCTCATTCTTAGTTCTAGAGTGGTGTCTCTGCTGCACAGAATGGTTTTCAGTTTTACAAACGCACTTCTATTCTCGTTCTTATTTTTCTTGTTCGTTCATTATTTGCTGACTATCATCTATCCCCTTTTCAAGTTCTTTATAAATGCGTCCGTGTATTACTTTTAAAAACACCTTGAGTACATGGCTTATCAAAGATATTGTTCTATATTCGCTGCAGTCTTTTGCATTTTTGTTTTTTTGGAATAGCGCAAAAGGTCGAGAGTAACCATTCTCTGGGTATATTCCCTGTTTTATATACTGTGTTGAACAGATCTAATATATCCATGGTATCATCATTCATGCATTTTAAGATTTCTACTGAGATTTGATCTGGACCTAGTGCTTTTCCATTTTTGTTGTTTCTTATAGCTGCTTTTATTTCATCTTTCAGTATAGTTAATGCCTCGTTATCTTCTACTTCAATCTCCATCTGCTCTACTCTATTGTCTTTAAACAGGTCTTTGATGTATTCTGTCCATTTTTTAAGTTTCACTTGGGTGTCTAAGATTAGCTTGCCTTTTGCTTTCTTAAGCAGTGTCGGTTCTCTCTTTCTGTTACTATGAGTTATCTTTTTTATCTTTTTGTGCATATTAAAACTATATGTTTTCTCTGATACTTTTCTATTTCTTCACATTCTTCTTGCAGCCATTTATTTTTCGCTAGTCTAATCTTGTATTTGATTTGCTTGTTTATTTCTTTATACTTTTGCGTATCTCTGTTTTTGAACTGTCGTCTCTCATCCATTAGGTCCAGTATCTCCTCTGCCATCCATTGCTGCTTTCTATATCTTGTTGGAGTTAGTATTTCTCTTTGACTTTCCTCTGTTTCTGTTTTCATTAAAAGCCATTTGTTTTCTGGTTCTGCGTTTAGGAGAATCACCTCTTTGACGTTCATTAATCTTTTATTGATATCTTCCGTAAAGAGTTGTTTTATCTTTGTATCCTTGAATCTGGAAATGTTACTTTTTGCAGTGTCTTTTCTTCTTTTAATGAATTTTATTTTAAATCTGATTCTGGCGACTAGGGGATTATGGTCTGAACCTATGTCAGCACTTGGATATGTTTTTACCGACATAATTGCATTTTTATATCTTTGTCCAATCAGAATGTAGTCGATTTGGTTTCTTGTGATCCGCCCTTCTGTATCCGCCGGTGACTTCCATGTATACAGTCTGCGCTTGGGTAATTCCTCCTCTTTCGTTTCTAGTTTCAAGTCCGTAACTACCTGTACATTCTTGTGTTTTTGGTTTCCCTTTTTTGCATTTAAGCCTCCCATTATAGTTGTTATATCCTGTTTTTTAGTGGACTTTATCACGTTTTCCAAATCTTCGTAGAAGTTTTCTATGTCGTTATCGGGCTTATCAGCGGTTGGAGCATAAATTTGTATAATGTTTAATTTTTGTTTAGTTGTGCCCAATTGTATCATCACAATCCTATTTTATTATAACTGTCTAAACAATTAAATTATTAGTGAGAAATGCATATTCGAATTTAGTAGCTCAAAATACATAGAAAACACCTTCTTGCGTGATCGGACATCCAATTTCACTCAAAGAAAAACGAAAAAGCTACAAAATTGTGACATGAAAATTATCAAAACTCTGTTAACAACTGACTTCGCTGTATTGTTGTATTATTCACAATGTCAATAATAAGAACAAGCTCTTTTAAAATCGGAAATAAATTTGTATATCGATTTAGTTAATTTTAAGTACAAAAACAGTCCATCTTAAAATTTAAAAATGCCCAGTAATGATCAACATATATGACATCATTTAAACCATCAAACATGAACCACTTCTTCATAACCTAACGACTGACTAATGTGGCCCACTTTCGAAAAATCGATAATCGGTTCGAAGAAAGACCGAGATTTTTAAAACTGATTAACAAAATTCCGCATGTCCTCAAATTAAATACTCGTTTATTCATTGCGGGAATTCATATTTTATTAATGTTATGGAAATAAGTATAGAATACTAAAGATTTGTTTTTTTGTGTAACCGCAATTCTTGACGGTAATATTCTGTAGGTCATATCGTAATCCATTAATATTGTTTTGACCTGTATAACATGAATCATCAAACATGTTGAAATCGTTAAAAAATTTTATCAGAAATCTTAATTATATGAGAAAAGAAATCAATAATACGTCGGTGATTCATAGAACTAGTCAATTGAAAATTTTAATGGTTTTAAAGGTTTTTACAAGCTTGTAATTTCTAAGGTTTGGGTCTCGTAGTTCAGTTTTCCATAAAGATGCATCATTTTTTTGGGTATTTAGAAATACAACTGATGCATTGAAAAAAAGGCCTTTAACGCCATCATATTTAATAAGATTTGAAGTAAGCAAATAATCGAAAAAGTTAATTAAAATTTACTGACTACAAAACTTAAAATCAATGATAACTTTGATAAATTCACCCTTAATATATACGATTCTTTCAGTCCGGAAATTAACGGGACTTTTCAATTTAGACCGCGCGCGAATATAGACCCTTGTGTTATTTTTTTTTAAATTAGTACAACTGTAAGTACAACTGTAAGTGTAAAGTCTCCCGGACAAGACGGAATTCATAACGAATTGTTGAAATACGCAGGCCAGCGACTAACACAGGAACTCACAAGCTTCATTCGAAAAATCCTGACACAATGCAAAGTACCAGATGGGTGGAGAACCAGCACAATAATGCTTATGTTTAAGAAAGATGACAAACAAGAACCAGGGAACTACAGAGGTATTAATCTACTGGACACAACTCTGAAACTCGTTACGAAAGTAATCAAAAATAAAATTAATTCGGTTACAACACTGGAAGACGAAGAGCAGGGATTTAGATCAGAAAGGTCTTGCGTGGATACAGTATTTATTCTACGACAGATAGTCGAAAAATCTCTAGAATACAATAAACCAACATTTTTATGCTTTATAGATCTAACAAAAGCATTCGATCGCATAAAGCTAGATGACGTAATCCACCTGTTATATAAGAGAAATATTCCTATCAATATAATTCAGACCATCGAAAACATATACGCAAACAATAAAGTTCAGATTCGCACTAACTGTAAATTATCAACACCCATACCACTCAACAGCGGTATTAGACAGGGAGACTCGCTTAGTCCTTTGTTGTTTAACATGATAATGGACGAAATAATAAAGGAGGTGCGACTTGGTAGAGGATATAAAATGGGTGATACAGAAATAAAAATTCTCTGTTACGCTGATGACGCTGTGATATGTGCCGAAAATGAAGACGACCTCCAGAGATTGTTAAATGCCTTTAATCTTACGGGAAGAAAATATAATATAATTATCTCAGCCGAAAAAACTAAATGTATGACAACCTCAAAAGAACCCCTCCGATGCAAACTAGAACTAGACGATCGAATAATACAACAAGAAATGAGTTTCAAATATCTAGGAATCGACATAACTAGTTATGGCAACATCGAAGATGAAGTAAGAGGGCAGGTGGCCAAAACAAACAAAGTGGCGGGTTGCCTCAACGACGTGATCTGGCGAAACAAACACTTACAACAAGAAACAAAGGTTCGGATCTACAAAACCACAATTAGACCTATTATGACATACACCTCAGAAACACGGCCAGAGACGACAAAAACGAAACAACTATTGGAAACTACAGAAATGAAAATACTTCGACGAATAACAGGAAAAATGCTACTAGACAGAGAAAGAAGCGATAACATCAGGCAATCATGCAACACAGACTGCATTAATGAGTGGGTCCTACAACGTAAGACACAATGGAACAAACACATAAGCCGAATGACAGAGGATAGACTGGTAAGGATCGCACGAGATAAATCGCCTAGTGGTACACGCAGTAGAGGTCGACCACGGAAAAGGTGGAGCGATAATTTAAGTCCAGAATGAGGAAAATCGAAGAAGGAACAGGTCAGGGACCTATTATAGAAGGTAGAAGAAGAAGAAGAAGAACTGTAAGTAGCAGTCATGTGAAATCTCGTGGCGCGTATTAGTAAACAAGTTATAGTAGTTTTAGTTGGACGTTGTTTGTGCTTTGAGGCAATTTTTGCATGCTGAATCAATTGAAGTTCCATTCAGTTGCATTTTTGTTTTGAACCAAATAAATTTTATTCAAACTTTCTTAGACCTATCCGAACGATTGTATGTCATGTACGAGTAGGAAATGGATCTTTGGAGACATATTACCATCCATTTTTTGATACGATGACAGCATATTTTCAATTGTCAGTTTTTTATTTCCGAAGAAATTAGTGACCACAAAGCCAAAGACATTCCAAGCATTTTTGTCAAAATTTTAAGATTTAGTCGATTTTATTTTAGATATATTTTGGCTGTTATCCAGTGTTATTAATGATACAATCACTACTAATTAATAATAATGTTAGCTTGATATATTTTGACATATTTTGGTTAGTTTTGATGGAATTTTCACATAACTTTTCCCTATCATTTTTATGCATATTCTACGGCCCAAGACGTTTAATACTTTGCCCAAGAATTTTTTTAATTGCAAAGAAAATAAGGAATATTCATCGGAAAGATCAAAGTGAACGGACCTCACAAGAAGTTGGGAGATAACTACCTATTATGAAAAATATGCATGACTCGCATAAGACGTGTAATTAAAATGCATTTTTATTATTTTTTTTTTAATTATAACTTATATATTTGGTCGTTAATTATGGACCGAAGCAGAATCTTTTTTAAAAGAGAATAATTAAAATCGTTCAACCTATTTTATAATAAAAATACATTCACTGGGCCTATTTGACATATTACGATCATAGCATAAAAAATTATGATTGTTAACAGCAAGGAATTATTAATTACTGTCGCAATTAGCAATGTCCCTGGTAGTAGGGACATGTAGCTAGCGATCTATTTTCGACCACCGTAGTAAATGTATAGATGTTTCGTCCCAATACCGGTGGTGGACTCATCAGTGGGATCTACCGGTATCTTTCCCAGACATCCTTGTACTTTCCACAAATTTGGACCTCTATTTAAGTCCAGTTTTGCCGGAAAGCGGTGGTAAGATGTTAAGTTTCACAACATGCCCCCTCCTAAGGCATTTGCTTTCCGGCTTTAACTGTCGGACAGTCCAAGCCGTTAGAAAGCACAGGCCTGAAAAGGAAGTGGAACGGACATCCTCGGTGGTCTTCCAATGGCCGGGCCAGGCTTAATCAAAGCCAACGGCGGTTAAGACCCTCGTCTCCCGCCGTCCCTGCTCGGGCGCCATGTCGCAATTAGCAATGCCCCTGGTGGTAGGGACATGTAGCTAGCGATCTATTTTCGACCACCATAGTAAATGTATGGATGTTTCGTCCCGATACCGGTGGTGGACTCATCAGTGGGATTCACCGGTATCTTTCTCAGATATCCTTGTACTTTCCACAAACTTGGACCTCTATTTAAGTCCAGTTTTGCCGGAAAGCGATGGTAAGATGTTAAGTTCCACAACATTACTTATATTGATATGGGAGAAAAATATAGAAAACTAAACTTGTACTTATTCGAGGTTTTTCGGAAATTGTAGATACTCAATGAAATGAAATATTTATATAATCCTGGGATAGTATTTGAATACAGATATCTATCAAGTCAAATATGAGGCCCATTGCTTCCAATCAATAGGCCTTACATGAGCAAATTCATAATGAATTCGAACTATGGGAGGGAAACCCCTCTCAAATACGTCAGCGGAAATAATAGACATGGGCAATTTCTTTAAATACTGTTTATCTACGATTTTCCTTTAATTTCTTGTTCTTGGGCGCTCGAACTAACAATTAGACTAATTTATTTTAATAATGGTAAAGTTAAACACTCCCACCCAATTGTAACTTTTTATTTATTTACTTCTTAAAAATAATTATTCAAAATAATAGTTTAAACACTTTTATTATTCGATACGCCATTCTCTAAAATCACCTGTTCTATTTTTTCAGAATGCGGGTGGCGCCATCTTTTAACATCTTATCAAACATGTATTTATAGGGTGATTCTTCAAGTTTCGACATGTTGTCGGTATATGATCCAATAGGTCCTAGCATCATTGTATTCGCGAGTAATCTATTCTGTTGAACGTTAGCACTATTCGACAATTTTTTAAGTTAGTTTCCCCGGTAAATCAACAAAATATTGGCTAAAATGTTTCGCAATTTTCATTTTATATTGTTTACTTTTTATACTAGAAATTTGACTTTTTTTATGGCAAAATATTAGATTTCAGATTTAATATGTTCCAAGCTCTCTAAAAAATAAAATAACAAATAATACCGCATACAGTGCTAAAACTCCAATTCTTCGATTGACGAAACGGGGAAACCCAGACGTTAAATGGTGGTGGCACTTTGACGCGGTGCTTCCCCGAATTCAGAACGCGATGTCACCACTGCTATAAAAGATAAAAGGCAGTAGCATAATTAAGAACATTACGGGCTACTCTTTTGGAGTCAACTCTTCCTTTTTCCGATTGAGCTTAGCTCTTGGGGGCCACGTTGACTGTTCTATTTTTTAGGCAATTCATGGTTCTTAAAGTAGGTTGTCTTTGACAACATAACATTTTACAGACAATAATGATCGTGCACGTGTCTTAATTCCTGAAATTGATACCGTCAATGAAAAGACGAGGTCAGCGGCTCGTACAAGTTACTTAATCTATGCGTCCTGACTTAAAAATAATTACCAGAACATGACAAAGTGGAGATAACTGAACTGAACAGTACTGAATTAAAAAGAAATACTCGTACTCCGTTAATACGACAAAGCCTAAAATAAAACTTATTTTCATTGTATACTGCATTTAGCCGATAGTTATGTGGCTACTAATTTTTATGATACATTATTTCCACGACAAAAGAAGCTGTCCAATCAGATCGTGCGGTCCTATGGCATCGTTTTACATATTTGAGTGCACCCAAGACTTGAATTATCAAAATTATCTTAAAGTTTAGAACTATTAGTTTGATTTTTTCACATTTTTAAAAATTAATGTATTTTAAAAAATCAATTTATTTATAATTTTTTTTTTGGTAATTTTCGTGAAAAATATTAAAAAAAAACGTTAATCGAAAGACAACTTCATAATTTTACTTTTGATATACTTGAAAACGAAGAAATTCGTAAATTTGTAGTGTTTATACTATAAGATGCACCAAAATTGCTCAGTTTGAATTTCCTCATTATTTTGGTACCTTTACCGACTATATAAATTTGAAGTAAATCTTTGACATGACGGTTAATCTTAGTTGACAAACTTATCCTTGTCTATGGCTATTCTTCTTCTTCTGCTAATGCCTATCCGTTACCGGATGTTGGTGAGCATAATGGCTATACGGACTTTATCCACTGCTGCACGAAATAAGCCCACAGTTGATGTATTAAACCATACTAGGAGATTCTTCAGCCATGAGATTCTTCGTCTTCCTACACTCCTTTTGCCTTGTAGTATAAGCTGCAAAAGCCGGTACCTTTCAGGATTTCTCATGATGTGGCCCAGGTACTCAAGTTTACGCTTCTTTACTTGATACAAGATTTCTTTTTCTTTCTTCATTCTATGAAGCACCCCTTCGTTGGTAATATATAAATAACCCATGAAATCCTCAGAATGCGACGGTATAGCCAAAATTCAAAAGCTTCTAATTTTTTGCATGATGCTTCAGATAGCGTCCATGATTCAACGCCGTATAGGAGGGTCGAAAATACGTAGCATCTCAATGTTCGCATTTTGGTGTTTAAGGATAGGTCTCTACTTTTGAATATTTTTGCCATTTTAAGGAATGTAGTGGGGGCCTTTTCAATATGGCATCTTATCTCAACCGACTGGTCCCATTCTTCATTGATATTTGTTCCCAAGTAGATATATTTGTTAACTCTTTGAATGGGTCTGTTATGTATCAGTAGTTGGCCGTGTATGCGTTTATTTTTAGAAATAATGATGAATTTGGTCTTTTTTGTATTCATCTGCAGTCCGTATCTTTCACTTACTTCTACCACTCTGTCCATCAATCTTTGGAGTCCTCTTAAATCATTTGAGATAATTACCGTATCGTCTGCGTATCTTATGTTATTAATACATTCGCCATTGATAATCACCCCGTCGGAGGTATTTTCCAGGGCTTCTGGAAATATGTATTCTGAATATATGTTGAATATCAATGGCGAAAGTACACATCCCTGTCGAACTCCTCTCTTTATCATAACTTCCTCGGATTCCTCACTTTCTATTTTGACTGAACAGGTCTGGTTCCAATAAAGATTTGCTATAATTCTTAGGTCTTGTTTTTCTAATCCAGCTGATTCAAGAACTTCCATCATCTTATTATGCTGAACCTTATCAAATGCTTTTTGATTATCAATAAGGCACGCGAAAATATCGTGATTAAAATCCCGCGCTCTTTGGAACAAGACTTGGATACTAAAAAGTGCCTCCCTAGTACCTAGGGCATTTCTAAACCAAAGCTGGGTACAACTAATCTGTTCTTCGCAAATCCTATATATTCTTTGATAAATTAATTTCAAGAAAAGTTTAAGAGAGTGACTCATAAGGTAATCGTACGAAAGTCTTCACAGTTTTTTGCACTTGATTTTTTAGGTAGCGTTATAAATGTACTTTTGAGCCATATTTCAGGTATAATTCCAGTGGAGTATATTTCATTAAATATATCGGTAAGCCATCTGATATCTTCTTCATTTAATGGTTTTAAGAATTCATTCCGGATATTATCTGGCCCTGGTGCTTTCCCATTCTTCAACCCCACTATGGTTCGAGTAACCTCATCAACGGTAATCGGCAAGAAATTTGGTACCCGGTAAGTGGGAGGATTTTCCGATCTGCTTGGGTCTTCGAACAACTGGTTTATGTATTCTTTCCAAATTTTTATTTTCCCTAAGCGATCTACAATGATGTTACCTTTGTTATCCTGAATTTTTCCGCTTACATTGAATTTATACAGATCCGATGTCTCTTTTATTTTCTTGTGCATGTTGAAAGTATCGTGTTTCTTCTCAAGTTCTTCTATTTCTGCACACTGTCTTTCTATCCATTCTTGTTTTGCACACCTTATCTTACGTTGGATTAGTCTTTGCATATTTCGGTACTCCATTTTATTTCAATATATAATCTTTAAAATCACCTTTAGTTGTAATAATCGGAACAAATGCGTTCAAACAAACTGCAATGAAAAAAGCTTCCCCTATGACATTTTTGTAACACTGAGATTTATCCGACTCCCTTCCTATAATATAATAATAGATGTTTGAAGTAAGGGGAAGTAGTCCGGCCACGTGCCCTGCATTTTCATTTTTCTATGTCCATCAAGGTCGCCATACCCATCGACCAGTTTCCTAATTTTAGTCGACTTCCTGCTGAGCATATCTGTTATTAACGTTTCCTAATATAACATACACTAGGCATTTTGCGAACTCAGTTCTTATTATTCGTAAAAACTCCAACAATCTTTAAGTTCTTAAGCCGCTAGACCGTTGCAACACACCCACATTAGAAACGCAAGCTGCGTGCAGTGCATCAATACATAATGCAACTATTTTTAATGCATTCTTTTATTTACGAGTTAAACCTCTTGTTAGCATGCTATCGTTGTTTAGTTAAAGTGGTTAGAAAAGGATGGTTTATGACGTGTGGCTGTCCCGATAAATAAATGAACACGTCCTTTCGATATAATAGGACGGCGAGCCAAAACGGCCTTAGGCCCATTTCGTTACGAGGAAGAGAGATCGAGATAATGATAACATTTCTAACGGTTACTAAGTGCCTGAAAATTGTTTTATATTTTACGTTCATTTAGTTAGACGATTGATTTTCTTTTTCAACAAATATCCGGTCATGTTGTACTCAAGTCGCATGCCTAACTGAACATATACATCCTTATAATAATTACAAATCACTATGTTGTTTACGTTAACAATCGTTTGTTAGAAATTAGAATAAAACCAATCAGTATTAAGGGTCTATTAGATCACACGGTATTCAGTGCCCGTAACTGACTTTGTATTTAGGGTGGTGTAAAGGTATTTGGGGGTAATAAGAACCCTAATTAGGGGGATGGGGTGTTCTCAATCCCCTTTGTTCAGTCAGTGCACTAATCAAGAATAAATCAGGGTCCTTCATCGATATACAGTGTTTGTGACGTACAATTTTAAATAAAGAATATACAATAAAAAAAAGTTACATATATGAAAAGTTAGAGAAGATCACATGAATAAAATACGTGACTTCAAAAACCCCTGAAATCAGCTGATGGGTTACGGATGACAAGACCCAGGGTGGGCATCCATAAATGAGAAAAGGCCTTTAGACTCTCTTTTGGATTCAACATACTCCGTGACCTTCTGTTACCTGAGCTATTCAAATAAACAATAAATAAGAAATAAATACATATTTATATAGACAGCCAGTAAGCAACCGATTTTTTTTTACTGCTAAACTCTTAAATAATGCTTAACTTAGAGCACACGTTATTAGAATTTGACTGCTCTTTAAATTTAAAAGCTGTGATTGAAGGCTTACAAAATTTTGACAAACATATCCCGTATCACCGAGCAGTATCGAAGACTGTTTAAATAAAATTGACGAAATACTCAAGAATACTTGTTAAGTTAACTTAAAACCTTCATTCACTTGTGTGGGAGGATATTCCATCCATATTAATTTTAAAAAACTTAAATGCAATTTAAAAATTAACATTCAGTAAGAAATAAATCTATTTACTGACGTGTTTAAACCAGTTGCCTATACGTATTCTCCTTCCAAGCCGTTAAGGGAAAGTATAATAGTTTCTTTCCTGTAAACACAGCTCTGGTTCTCTTTCCAAACGCGTTTCGACTACATAATGCTCTCATCAGTGGAGCTGTATCGAACCAAGAGCAACCGCGTATGAAGTGAAAACCAGACTTGTGTTTACAGGAAATAAATTTGTATATATTCTCTCCTTTAACTGTCTGAAAGGGGAATAAATATAGGCAAGTAAAATGCAATTATGGCAAAAATATATTGATATGCAATGAATGAAAGAATCAACTAACAGAAAGTTGTGATACTTGATCATCAGTGCCTCGTTGGGTCCCTTACATCCTCGCTATGGTTGCAATTCATTCGGGTCGATCGCCATTGCGAATTCAATCAGCCTCATTAATTGAACTTGCCTAACTGCTTCTAATAACAGAATTTTATCTCCGAAATGTATCTGTCTCAGTCTATTGAGTGCTGCTCTCTGAGGACATTTCTGTTGCGGATCCAGGGGGGGGGGGGATTGCTCCCCCCTAAGAGCTTAGAATTCAGGAAAATATACCCGACTACGCCTTACACTAGGAATGTGAATGCTGCGGGGGCATCCCACTCCCCGTCGACAACTCCCTTTTGCTTGCGATCGTCACCCATCCCAAGAGCTTTGAATTCAGAAAAATAAACTCGATCCTGCTTCTTACACTAGAAATGTGAATAATGCGATCGCCCCCTTAAGAGCTTGGAATTCAGAGAAATAGATCCGACCTGCATTCTACATTAGGAATGTAAATGCTGTTAGCATCTCCTCCTCCGTCGATAAGTCGCTTTCACTTGTCATACTGACTCTTGTGACATCACCCTCCCCCCAAAGAGAGAGACCGCATTCGCACCTGGGACATGGTCAACAGTTTCATCCTCCTCCAGACACTATCTGCACTTCTGGTTATCTACGACATCAATCTTATGAAGATGGCCTTTCAGGTGACAATGTTCTGTCAACAGTTCCACTAAAATTCACAGCTCTTTCCTTCTTAAAGAGAGAAGCTCCCTAGTATGTCGTGCACTAGGTTTAATACAATTGAATAAATTTGCTTTCCAGCAACACTTTTAATTTCCTTTTACCAACGGCAATTGTTACAGGTAGAATTGGTTGGGGTCTATATGGTTCAATTGTGGACCCCATTTTTGCCAAACGGTCCACTTCCTCATTCCCATGTATACCTGAGTGACCCGGAACACACATGATTCTGATTATTGCGCAGCCATTCCTTATCCAACTGTTTAGAGTCATGAAATTACCCTATTCCTGTTTATGTCCCTTGTTGTTGTTGAAGGTAATTTTAAACTCTTTACTAACTTAAACAGAGGTCCACCGCAGTATCCCAGAAATCTTGAAGTTTAAATAATTATTGTTTGAAAAAATAACCGATTAGGTAAAAGTTAAAAAAGAAGATTAAATACATATACAAAATAACTATACATCGGTCATGTACTCTTGGAGAATTTCATCTATTTTATTTTGTGGTACAGCTGCTATGCAATCATCGACAAAACGTTTGAAAAATATTATATTAAAATTTTTAGTTTTAGAAAAATTAAATTTTAATATAATATTTTTCAAACGTTTTGTCGATGATTGCATAGCAGCCGTAACACAAAATAAAATAAATGAAATTCTCCAAGAGTTTAACAGTTTCAAAGAAAAATTACAGTTCACGTCCGAAACAGAAAATAATAATAAAATAAATTTTCTAGATATGACACTTATACGCAGAAAAAACAAAATTTTAACTGAATGGTACACCAAACCAACTTGGTCAGGTAGATATCTAAACTATTTCTCTAATCATTCAAAAACTCAAAAAAAATAGCGTTATAATCGGTCTGTCTGATCGTGCTATCTCCCTAACGTCTCCAGAATTCCGACCAAAAATACTGCAAAAAGTAAAAAAGACACTAATAAATAATAATTTCAACGAAAAGACCACCAAAATGATTGATAAACGAACATATAAGTTTTATAATAACGTAAAAACAAAAAACATAGAACATAAACAGCAAAAATATGTGGCATTACATTACACTAGTGAGCTGTCAGAAAAAATAAAACACATTTTAAAAAAGCATATTATCGTATGCCACAGGTCACATAATAAATTAAATACCTTGTTCACAAATTTAAAAAGTGAAACTCCTCTCATGAATAAATCAAATGTAATATATTCGATCCCTTGCACAAATTGTCCCAAAAAATATATAGGCATGACGAGCCAATTGCTGAAGAACAGATTAAATGGCCATAAATATACGAAAAACGCCTCAACAGCGTTAAACAAAGACACAGACGACGAAAAACATACTTTTGATTATAACAGTACCATAATAAAAAAACAAAGATATGAATTACCAAAAATTACAGATAAAGGAAATGATTGAAATTAAAAAAGATAAAAACACTGTTAACGACAGAACAGATATGGGAAATTTGAGCCACATTTACACAAGCCTAATTTAAACAAAAATATTAAGTATTCGATCCTGTCAAATAAGAATCAAAAATTGAATATCCTATTAAACATAAAACTAAACATATACCTTATTTGTTTTTTTTATGCATTGTAAAATATAAAAAATATTAAAAAAATAAAACACATTCGCATTCCATGTATCCTCAGTAGACGATGTAAAATTTGAATTTTATTTAGTAACAGAGCAGCAAAATGTCAAGGTGTCTACCGGTAAAATTAAATATTTTTAAAAAATTTTAATACTGTTTTTAAATGTCTTGTTTGTTTTTTGAAATTGTAGATATGTTTTTTATGTGGTGTATTTTAATTATATAAAAATATTTTTAGGAGGAAAAAATTTTGAAAATGCCTTGAATAAAGGGCGAAACGTCAATTGTTTTATGTTTTTATTAAATATAGAACCTAAACCCAAGAAAAGACAAAATAAAGGAAAAATGATTATATATATATATATATATATATATATATATATATATATATATATATATATATATATGTATATATATATATATATATATATATATATATATATATATATATATATATATATTTAGAGCACTACTTTAAAATAATTTTGAAGCAGTAATGCTGACAATAATATTTTATAATTTTGTGCATCAATGTAGATATTTCGGGTAAATAATGGCATAAATACATGAAAGATGGAACTGAAACTAAGCAATAAAAATAAAAAACAAATCAACATTTATTCAATACTAAAAAATAATGTGTGCTTTCATCCCATCGACTAATTATCGTTTTTTTTCTGCCATTGTTTGTCAAACTTATTGTGAAAATGACAGTGATGAATGTGATATAATTTACGATGCTTTGATTTGTTTTATTCTTTAGAGCATTGAAAAATAAACTAATGATGTCTTTTGATTAAGCTATTTTCAATGTTTAATCGTAAGGCCTGTTTTATGTATATATTTCATTGATGACGGGTTACATAACACCGAAAAAAAAAAATAATATTGAAAAGTGTTGCTTGTTATCATTATTCTGTTACGCCCCGTATATTTATTCCATGCATCAGTAAATTAACTAAGTCAGAAATAAGGTTAATGGACGTAAATGTCCCCCAGATAAATCACCGACTCCATATATTGGTCTCTTGGCAATGTTCGAGGAGCGTGCTTAATTGAAGTGTAGGATGGAAGAGCACATACGAGTTCATCTGGCTGTGTTTACTTATGAATGCACGTATTATTCAGTGTGTCCCGAATTTTAAATTGTACAGGGTAGCGCATGAATGCATGAATGATAAATCTATAGAAGAGAAAAGTTGACATTTATGAAGACGAACATGAATAATTAGGATAAGCATATTTAGGTCAAAGGAATTCAATACAACAATGGCAGTTTTTTTTTAATTTGATTATAAGTGGTATTCGTCTGAGTTGCTTGTTTTTGGTTCCTCTAAGATTGAGATGTGTGTTATTTTAGTTAAGATTCCCTGTCTAAGAGTGTGTTTCCTTCTAGTATGCTGGTGAAGATTCTAGATTTATCAGGCAATAAATGAATAAAAAATGGTGTAATTATAATCTAATATTTATTTGCATATTCGAATATCAATTAAAACGAACATTAGGTGAAAAAAAGGCATTAGTTATATACAACAAAGATTCAAATAAGAAAGAAAGTAATTCGTTTAGATGTAACAGTTCAGGCAATTAATGGTTTGTAAAAAATTCTTATTCCTAGATTTATATAACTATCAGTGACATCTATACCAGGTTTCATAATATCACTCTCATTAAGGTAATTCACTCGCGACAGTCGTAGACAAAAGTATGACCTTTAAGTAAATACCATAAATTAAAGATTCTCAGGCCTAAAGAATTTTGTTTTTGTACGAGACTGTACCCAACACACGTTAACTTTCGATATACAGACACATTCTTATACAGTAATAACTTTAAATATAATAAATCTGGCAGTGCCGCAAATGTCTACGTGTGTATAGTAACGTTCATATAGTGTGAGTCTCATACCTTTACAGTTTGTTCTGTTGACATCCCAATGCATTGAGAAAATAAATAAAAATATCGAGAAATATATTTTAAAAAATGCCACATTCTGAAAAATTAACCTAACTAACTTAGGTTTGAATTATCGCGCGTTAAGTATGACGATAACAAGGTTGCCAAGATGTGATCACTGTACCCCACTACGCTTTAAAAGATCTGTATTTTCTAAACAAAACGGTCAAGACATTCCGGCTTTTTTCTAAAAAATTCATAATTTTTGAATCTACGTTGCATTAGTTTTTAAAAAATATGGTAAAAACCGTTTTTGAGATATTCCAAAATGCATTGGCATTTTGTTATATGTAGTGACCTCCAGCATGTTAATTATACATATTTTAAATATGAACAATATTTCATCTCACAGATGATTAAAAAATTTCGTTTTTTTTTAATTAACTAAAAGACACTTTTGTAAACTATATATTCAAATTCTATCACATTCCTAAGAAAAGCCGTTTCACGAATGAACTACCTTAATAAACAATTTACTTGCACTTTTTACTACGTCAGAATTTTTTCATCAAAGAATTTGCATTAAATCTTGTATTGGAAATGAAATTAACGTTACGAAGAGGTTTTAAATGTTGCAGAAGGCCTTCCTGAAGAATTCTCTATCGTATACTATTTTAAGTAGCACAAAGGGTTTCAACAAAGTCTTTAATAAATGATATATGAACCTCGGTTTTACTCACACTTGACATCAACACGTGAAAAAAGTAAACGAATTGGTGTTCCGGATTTGGATCTGGAAAGTGAAACGAATGGGCTAAGCTCTACAGCATTTACGCGTTAGTAAACATGTTGTGCATCCTCCTGACTCAACCCGTCGCCTAGCCTATAGATTTCAGGAATCGTCTATAAATCTCGTGAAGGGCTTTTCAGAATTTTTTAACGTGATGGAACAGGATTTTTTACCACCCCCTCCCTCCCCCTCGAATATCACGTAAGACCTAAATTTTATTTGCAACAGTTTATTTCCTGCAAATACAACTCTGGTCCTTTCTCCATACGCGTTTCGTTCCCCTTACGGTCTCGTCATGAATCGAGAGCAAAATTCTCAGGAAATAACTTCTATAAAAAATATAAATTCCGATACTTGTCGGCAGGATATTAAATAGAGTCTGACATCGAAGTCGGCAGATTTTTAATGTCCTGCCGAAATATATCGGAATTTATATTTTATATAGCAGTTGTTTCCTGCGAATGTTGCTCTCAGTTCGATACAGCTCCACTGATTAGACCATGAGGTGGTCGAAACGCTTATGGAGAGAGGACCAGAGTTGTATTTGCAGGAAATAAACTGTTTTTATATATTATTTCCTTTTTCTCTGTCTGAAAGGAGAATAACTTACAGGAAAATGTGTAAAAACGGCAGATTTATTTATCTCTTATTGAAATTTTGATTTTTAAAACTTAAATTTTAATTAGTAAGAGCAAATTACACTTGTTTAACTTGCTAATTATATTTATTAATTTTATAAAAATATTTATGAATATGTAATTATGTTTTGTAAATAAAAATTTTAAACTAAAATTATTAAAAGTTGTAAAAATATGTAATTTTATTATTAAGATTGCTTTCGACCAATTGGACTTTCAGTTTATTATAGATAATTAATTAGAAATATATAAAAAATCTTACAGTACGAGGTATGATGGGATTGACCTCAAAACCCCCTCCTCCCATTATGTGATCGACCAAAATGTTTTCGTGAATCTCCTCCCTCCCTAAGATGATATCGAGTTTTATAAACGGCCTCTAATGTAGCGGCATTTCCCTTATGTCCCCCGACATACAAGAATTTCGTATATTTTCATATTATATATGTTTTCGTATCTGGCAATTTCCTATGACATCACAGTTTTCCTCTGGACATCGCCAGATGTACCCTGTTTGTTTCCATCTCCTGGTAATTTAGTAATTGCTTGGAAAGTTCAGTTTCTGATTTCATTTCATTATATTTTAAAGACATGATGAGAGTAATCTTAAATTAGTTTTGTCATTGCTGATTTAGTCACAGTTGCTGGTGGATCCGGCACCAGCATTTTAAGTTCAATTTCCTGTTTCGCCATCGAAAAAGCAATGCGATTTTTATCGGACGAATCTTGTCTTTTGATATAGTTCAAGGTGCCTACATTTTAAGCTATAGTAGAGGAAAGGGTCTCATAGCATTCCAGTATTATGCGTGGGCTGTTTAGGATTTATAGTACCTGTCTGCTGTCCGGATAGATTTTTGCCTTCTTACTAGAAAGATTTCTATTGATAATTTCGTTTCCTGCTATGGTAATGCCGGTGATTTCTGTATATTTACTGATTAGCCAGCTAATTATTTATGGTTGGAAACATCCCGTTTTCTTCTTTTTTATCCGCATGTGCAGATGTTAATACAAATGCCACATCTGTGGTTGAGAGTTGTATAGCGCAGGGTTTCTCGAAGACAAATCTTGGAGCAATAGATTTTGGCTTTATCTCGAAAAGTAAAATCGTGTCCAGTATTTCACTCTACAAACGACATCGTACCGCATCAGATCCCACACTTGGTTCAATTCTTACAAGCACAGAAGCACATCATAGTTGTCAAGCCATTTCTTTGACAAAAATAATAATAGATGAATTGGTGCTCAATATGGCTGTGAAGAACTGAGAGTGTCACAAAATTTTGTCGGTGAGCAGAAAAGACGTTGCCGCATAGCTCGTTCCAAAGGCACTGAATATCTAAAACCTCTGTGTTCATGAAAAGTATTATAACTTGGTTGTTGTTGGTAATAAAACAGCAATGGCGCTTCAAAACTAGTCGAATAAAGTAAAACTACTCCAGAGTTTTGCTCATAGTGGTTTTTAGTTTTCAAGGTGTAGTAAATGAGTATTATTTAGTAATGATGAGACGGTTGCGAAGATCAATTCGAAAATATCGGCCAAAATTGAAGAACACTTGAATTTTCTATATTCCAACTCTGTTGGTTGGTCGTCCTTTTAAATCGATTAGGAATGCTGTAAAGAAACAAACTGTTATTTTAAAAATTCCTAGAGTTTTTGATCAAAATGGTATAAACTTGCGCTACAACACCCATTAATAAATAGGTCCATAATAATACCACTAAACATGCAACGGGCTTTTTGCTGGTGGAAAGCAGCTGCAGTGTTAAAGTTCACGTATGTTTTAATAGGTTTTTAAGTATAGCGATGGTCTAAAAATTAGTTTAATTATCGTCTTATGACTGTACAAATTACCCAAAACTGGAGCACGCTCGCAACTATAGGAATCGTTTAAAAAGTTCATTTCGTTTAAACACTTATCCTACGTTCTAAATATCGTTTAAAAGTGACAGTGTCGCTTATATTTTATTTCACATGAAACATCCTGTAAGTTATCAGTTATTTTATATGTCCAACAAATTTAGAATATTTTTTACATAGCATAGGTTGTGGGTATGTATATTAAACTGTTTCGAAAATATTGTTACGACTTTTGTCTCCTTAAAATCGCTCACTGGTTTCGCAGAACAAACACAGCATTTTTCGCTATACAACTATCGCAAAACGCATATCCTATCCCTGTTTATATACCAATAGATACTTCTAGAAATGACGACGTGAAATTTATTGAATCCAGCCTTAAAATTACTCCATCATATCAGGTTTTTTAAATTTCCTAACCTAAAAGTGCAAAAGACGCGATTTCGGCCTATATTTGAGGTTATGTATCATCGCCACATTTTTTTTCTCCAAAAAACTATACATAGCATCTTAAAGTAGTCTTATTCTTTCAAATGTCGCCAAAATCTACAAGAAAGGACTATTCTTAGTCAGTGTTCAAATGTCACGTGGTGCTGTGTAATAATGTAATTACATGTTCGAATTGTTTTCCTTTAGCCATTGTATCCGACACCATGTATAGCAAAGAATAGCGAACCAAATACCGCTCAAATTGATTAAAGACTAATTTTTAATTCTTTATGCTAATCAAGAAACCGATGGGATATATAAAAGGAGAAGACCGTATTGGTCAACCAAGACAACCAGATAGTTCTTGATAGCACAGAAAAAAATAATGTGTGGGAAAAGTATGTAGAAGCACTCTTCTATGACGACAGACCTCTGGAAACGGGTAATAGGAGCGACTGTTTAACGGGCCCATCAATCACCAAAGAAGAGATAGAAAAAGCTCTACAAAATTCAAAAAATAACAAGACGACTGGCCCAGACGAGATACCGTCTGAGATATTGAAACTTCTGGATGAAAGAAGCATCGCGGCGCTTCATAAAATATTGAACATTATTTACAAAACGGGTTGCTACCCCAAACAATGGCTATGCTCTACCTTCATTCCCTTGCCTAAGAAGACCAACGCAAGAAAATGTGAAGATCATAGACTCATTATTTTGATGAGTCATACACTAAAAATATTTCTAAAAATAATACATCAAAGAATAAATGCGAAAGAGACATAACCGACTCAGTTTGGATTTAGGCGGGGCCTAGGTACGAGAGAAGGGATAGTCGCTACACAGGTGCTTGTTCAGAACTGTTACGATCAGAGAAAAGATGTGTGCCTATGCTTCATAGATTACGAAAAAGCATTCGATCGTGTACAACATCATAAACTAATCCTGCTTCTTAGAAAAATCTACATAGGTCAGAAAGACATCTGATGCATTGAAAGCTTATACTGGGGTCAAGCCGCGCAGATAAAATCAGACAATAATGCATCCAACCCGATAGAAATCCGAAGAGGAGTGCGACAAGGGTGTGTGCTGTCCCCTCTCCTGTTTAACCTTTATTCGGAAACAATTTTCCAGGAGGCTTTGGAAGATATTGAAATGGGAATTAAAGTTAACGGAATATGGATTAATAACATCCGTTATGCGGATGACGCAGTTCTAATCGCCGACAATATAAACGACCTCTAAAAACTCATCAACATAATAGGAGAGCGCAGTAAATCAGTGGGCTTGAACATCAATACAAGGAAAACGAAATTCATGATTATCTCAAGGAATCCCAATTTATTCCAAAACGCAGTACCCATAGAAAGAGTAACCAAATTTAAATATCTGGACACATAGATATTCGAAGAATGGACTTCTGACAATGAAGTAAAATGTCGCATTGAACAGGCGCGACAGGCTTTTGTAAAACTCAGGCGAGTGCGTACGTCTTCGGATTTTAACTTGAAATTAAAACTGAGGTTTATAAAAGGTTACGTATGGTCAATATTTCTTTATGGTATGGAGGGTTGAACATTAAAGACAAGCGCTATCAATAAATTAGAGGCTTTCTAGATATACAGAAGAATCCTTAAGATATCATGGACAGCGAGAATGACCAATGAAGAACTTCTCTCACGTATTGGGAAAGAACGTGAACTACTCAACATAATCAAGAAAAGAAAGACCGCCTATCTTGGGCACATCATGCGAAATGAGAGATACCAATTCCTACAGTTGATGATTGAAGGCAAGATCGAGGGCAAAAGATGAATTGGAAGAAAGAAGATGTCCTGGCTCCGTAATATCAGACAGTGGACGGGGTTGCACGATATTCAGACACTGATACACACCGCGAGAAGTAGGGAAGAAATGACAACTAATCGCAAACATCCATTAGTGGATATGCATTTGAAGAAGAATAAGAATCAAGAAATTTTTCAAAGAAATTCCCTGAAGGCAAGCAAAAGGTAGACCCTTAAGCAGCAATGTTTGTAATCGTAATAATATTAGTTTAAATAAGATATATTTTTTAGTTTTGTCACTAGGTTTATTAGTTACAAATAAATAAGTATATTAGAGTTAACAAGCTTTTTGATGTACCATTTTCTGTCCACTTTCTCTACAAAGTATTTTTCAATGTTTATGCATGTGCAGTTTTTACTGCTTTGCTTAACGTAAACTCTTGTTATATTACTTCCCACGAACCGTACAACATCTGCTAAAAATACACACACTTCCTTTTATAATTCATAAATAATTTTTCCAATTAGTTTAGTTTAAAATGGTTTAAAGCAACAACAAGCAGTCGTTAGTATGCATTATTCCATTACCCAAGTCTGACGACATTGCGTTTTGTTTGTTATTTTAATAATTTTGCTATCTGGTTTTATTTTTATATTATTAGTGATGAGTTAACATTTAATAAACATTAAACGTTCCCGTACTATTATTCTTGGAATATGACGATTGATATTTTTCTTGGTAATATCTTCACTGTGAATACTGAAGTTCCCAGGGGTTCCAGCGATTCTTATCCCCTTTTCTCCTTTATAATAACTATCGCTAAAAAATATCAAAAATCAATTTTTGCAACAATCATACTAAAAACTTTTAGACGCAAAAAACAATATACCATTTTAATATATTTATAATTCATTCTGATCAACCAAATGTATTTTTGGAAATTATTTTTTATAAAATACGCAATTTTAACAAAAAATTTTAAAAAATGAAGGTGGAATCATTCGTAAGAAAGTATGATTCCAACCCCTGTATCATAGATTAATGGCACATGTTTATACGTGCTTATATACACCACTTCTACTCTTTAGCCGCACCTTTTTTTATTATTAATTATTTATTATTTGTTATTTATTAAATAAAACACAGGTGACATGGCCGATGTTTTAAAAATGTATCATTGATATTTGTTTCGACAGAGAATTTTGAAGAAGCATCAGCTAATTAGTTTTGGAATTATAATAAGTACGCCACCATTCGTCACTTATGATACTACAGACATTTTCATCAAGCCTATTATCCAAAGTTAAGTTTTTATTTAACCCAGTTAACTATACTTCTGGTGTATCAATTGACAAATCATCGCCCCCCCCCCCCCCCCCAATAGCTTTGAGTTCAGGAAAATAGTTCCGATTTTGCCTCTTATACTATAGTTTATTCAAGAACTAGAGAGAGCAATAAATCATTTTTTACCCTTTTTTTTCTTCGCAAACTACCGGTGTTCTTTAGTCCGGTGTCTTTGGCAAAATCTGTTGGACACATATATTTTTCATAGGAATGGGTTAGAAATTTTATAATCAAAAATACCGGTCTATAATAATGGACTATTTGGGTTGGATAACAATAGATATTTGGATGTTTGAAGTGTTAAAAAGGATTTTAATCCTTGTCATAGGCGTCGGAAGAAGGTTTATTATCACTAAGTATTTATGGCATAGAATATTATTTCGGTAATAAACTTAAAATAAAAAGTTTTTATAATATTATTTTGTTTCTTATAATTTCTTAATAATTCACATACATTAGAAAATATAGATAATTTTGACATATCACAACTGTATTTTTATTATTTTTAATTTTGGCATAGAAACCGTTTTTGGTACATTCAGACTAAAACGTAGTCTTTTTCTCTCAAAAAATTCTAAGTTATAATTTAAATACTTGCAAAATACCCATTGTCAAAAATACAAGAAGTTAAACATATATAAAAAAAGAAAATTCGTCCATTAATACTAAAATTTTTTGGGGCTATCGGTCATTTTATTATTAATTAAAAACATTTTTAGGATATTTGATGTTTCAATTTGTTTATTTCTTAAACCATCTGCAGAATTACAACTAAACACTAAAAAGGGCGTCAAATGTAATTAATTTTATGTGCTACAGAAATTTAAATAATCAATTGTGTTTACTCTGGTAGACATTACGTATCTAATTCATAATCAAAGTCAGTGAAGCTATCTTCGTTCAAATTAATTATAATTGGTTCCTCGATCTCACCGATCATGAGGTCGAGTTTCCACATTTTCTTTTATACTTTAATTATATGAACTTTTCCCAATGTTCTGTAGTAACTTTATTCAAAAAAATCTTTCAAAAGTTCAGTTAAATTACTAATTTTGTAAGTTGTGTTATTTCTAGCAACTCTACTTTTTACTTGAAAGAGATATTTCCTTCTCCAACGGACATTTTCCGAACGATCTATAAGAACAGATTTCCTATCTGGTTTTTTCCAGCAAAAAGTAAGTTCTCTGAGCAATTTCCAGAGCTCAGTTCTTTTAATTTCAGGTAAATCCCGATCTTCATTAATTTTAGTTAGAATTTTGTCGACGGTTGGGATCTGCTTCTCATAATAAAATGTATGTACATCTCTTTTTATTGCAGTTTACATCTCTTCTTCCAACGAAGTTTTTCGTCTGCCTGTGATCGAATGTGGCTTGGGAGTACTAACATTTCCAGTCGTTTTTTTCTCCTTCAGTATTCGGTAGATAGTAGATTTTCCAACTCATGTTGGAACACATCTCAACAGAGCTTTAACATTATTATCTAGATATTCATATCTCAACGCATCATAAATATTCATCGTAATAACTTTTTGGTTGAGGAAAATGTACCCTGGTTTAACGATTTTCGAATAAATATAGCTGTGGAAGCCATATCTTTTGGGTATCTCACTAATCTCAAATAATATATTAAAACAAGCACACACAAGATAAATCACTAAGGACACACTGTAAGGTGTACTATGCTCACTGATAGAAATTAAATTGAACTATCAGAAACTTTATTGTTGGAGTAAATTTATAAAAGCCTATAAAACTTAACTATAATCAGATTTACGGCAGTCCTCAGTTACCTGCGGCACTGGAGCAAGTACGTTGGAGGTTTCGGTAACATTTTTATTACTCACTCTAGTTCTTGAATAGAGTATAGAAATGTGTATGCTTGCGATCGCCTCTCTCCTTCCCAAGAATTTTGGGTTCCGGAAAATAGAACCGATTCTGCCTTTTATATTAGGAATGTGTATGCTGCTGGCATTCCCCCCGTTGACAATTTATTTGTCTTGCAATACCCCCCCCCCCAAAGAGCTTTGAGTTCAGGAAAATAGACCCGATTCTGCCTCCTATACTAGGAATGTGTATGCTGCTCGCATCCTTCTTCCCATCGGCAACTTGTTTTTTCTTGTGATCGCCCCCACCCCTCCAAGAGCTTCAAATTCAGTAAAATAGACCGACCTTGCCTTTTATACTAGAAATGGGAATGTTGATGATGTCTACCTCCCCCCCCCTTCCCCCGCCGACAACTTGCTTTCACTTGTCATACTGTACTTTTATGATATCACCCCCCCCCCCTAAAGAGAGAGGCTGGATCCGCCCCTGCATCCAGCCCGCCAGAATCCCGATATTTACCATGGTATCTCCGCACGTAAAAATAGGTCTTGTCCTAGAGGTAGTGGGTGGTTGTAAGAAAATATAAAAAAAGGAAAATTCTGGGCGAACAGCACAGTATAACCATTGAAGCTAATATTTTTGTATACTTTACTTGCCAATTTTGAGCATCACCAATCATATTATCAGCTTGCATTGCTCACTGCACATTGTCTCGAGATCCTAAATGCCACGAATCACTTTCAGTCATTTCTTAACTAGTACTCTAAACGAGTAAGAGAGAACGACATCTGTCTCCCTATTGTCCTAATTAGGTTCCTTGCTTTAAATGCCCATAGACCTGACATTCCTCCTAATTAAGTTAGGCACTAAATTCAGTGTGATTTAATAGCAATTAGGACAGTTAGGAACCTAATGTCGAACTTTTGGAGCGTTCGACAGTCATTTTCCCACTGAGTTAGAATCCTGATTCAGAACGGTGTAGCTGGCACGCTTTAAATTTCTGGTATAGTCTAATAGTCCTTTCAGTCTTTTTTTTTTGACATCGTTAAAAATTACGGCTTAATTTAAGTTTAAAAATAAACTATGATATTTGTTATTCTAACTTTTTTTATTAATTATGATGATTGATGAGTTTAATATTTTGACATTCGAAATTCCTTAAGAGTACTAACACCATATAAACTTGTAAAAAATACATACTGTCGCAGATTATGTCGGACACCCAAATGAACATCTAAAGACCCATTTTTCCGATTACCACTCTAAAAAAGAAAGTGTTTCGGGAGTGTTTACATCAACTTTAATATTCTACTACCTTGAATACATTAGTTAGCATAGTGCTGTATAACTGAAATATATCTATCTCTAGGGAAAAAATTCCCTTTTTCCACCCTAGGATAAAGTTTTAACCGACCGACATGACAGCAGGCTTTATCATTGTCAAAAAAGCACTTGCATAAATAAATTTTCATGTTTAGCTGAATACATTTTTAATAGCGGCGGTGTACTTAAAAGATTGCTAGTTTTATGTAAATAAATTTTATTGTTTTAATTGTTAGGTTAAAGTAAAGATAAAAATTGGTATTCACGCTAGCCGAAGTTTTTGAGGATCCCGAAAATATGTCACTCCAATTCTCACTCGAAAACAGATCAGTGTTGTATCGAAAACTTCATTTAGTTTATGAGATATTATATATATATATATATATATATAACATATATATCCGGTTTCGTAGCGTTCTACGCCTTCCGGTTCCCAGTCTCCATTGTTTTCAATCTTCCCAATCCCTTGGAAGTAAGTTTCTTTCGGACATGGCTCGGTTAATACCCTTAATCCAGGTAACTTTTGGTCTTCCTCTTTTTATTTTTTCATTTGGTGTCCATTTTAGGATTTGCTTTGGTAGACGTTCGTCCATCATTCTCTCCACATGTCCATACCATGCCAGCTGACGTTGTTCGATTTCATCGAGAATAGTTTGCTTTACGCCCATAATCTCTTTAATTTTCTCGTTGGTTATCCATTCGATCCTTGACTTTCCGGCAGATCTTCGCCAAAAGTCCATTTCAAGAGCCAGCAGTTTACGTTCTAGAGTTTTATTTATCTCCACATGTCCATACCATACCAGCTGACGTTGTTCGATTTCATCGAGAATAGTTTTCTTTACGCCCATAATCTCTCTAATTCTCTCGTTGGTTATCCGTTCGATCCTTGACTTTCCGGCAGATCTTCGCCAAAAGTCCATTTCAAGAGCCAGCAGTTTACGTTCTAGAGTTTTATTTATCTGCCATGTTTCACATCCATACAATACAACGCTTTTAAATATTGCATTGTATAAAAGATGTTTTCTTTCCTTGGAGATGTTTGTTGACCATAATAGTGAGTTTAGGTATCCGATAGTTTTTTTCCCTTTAGTTATTCGCTTCAATATTTCTTCTTCAGTTCGTCCACTTTGACTGATCTTTGTTCCAAGGTAGGTATAATCAGTAAAGATTTTACAATGATATTGTCATCCACTTCCAAATCTGTTTCTTCTCCACCGATACACATATATTTAGTTTTACTGTAGTTGACAGTTAATCCCCACTCTGCGTATTCTTTAAATAGTTTCCTCGTCATAAATTCGAGGTCTTCTTTATCTTGGGTCACTACTAATTGGTCATCTGCAAAATGAAGCGTATATAAATGGATGTCATTATTTAATTCCATTCCCATTCTACTGCATGATCTTCTCCAATTCTTTACAGCTTCATTGAGGTAGATTTTAAAGAGAGTTGGTGATAGACAACATTTCTGGCGAAGGCCTTTGGTCTGGTTGGTTTATGAGATATTTCTTATTAAAATATGCACCTACGTTAGCGGTTAGGTTGTCAATGCATTATTGGTACATTCTCATTCTTGTATTCAAAGAAATAGCCGAAAAAAAATCTATTGAAGATATAAAACACCACATTGTCACCTTCGGACCGTGTAACCATTTTTTGTGGAGTTCCTGTGGATTTTCAGGACTCCAATAATGGAAATTTTGTTCATTGGTTTAGCTGAATAAATAGAACTGCGTCTCGTCGGATGTCCACAAATTGTGTTTATCGAACTTATTATCGAGCAGAGTTTCAGCAAGATGTAAGCGATGTGGAAGGTCTGTTCATGTTGATGCCAAAATTATCTGAATTTTGTATGGATGAAGATTGAAATCCTTGTGCAAAATTGCCAATCCTGAACTCTTTATCGACTGAACGTTTTTAATGTTTTCTACAGGCGTGCTCATGCGAATAATGTTCTCAGGTATTCCGACACTTTTCTTTGGTTCCTTATGTTGGATATTATTAACTCAACTCGTGTATGTAAAAATTTTGTATTTACTGCTTTATGGCTTGAGCCAAGGGAACTCTTTCTTGCCGAGGGATTTGGAAATGAATTCGAAAATGTCACTACACTGCGCCTGCACAGTCATTATTTTTTTAGTACGATTTAATCACAAAAACACTTTACTCATCATACCTCTGACACATAATTACCAAATGACATTCAGTGACAAATAATTTGACAAAATACTCCATAGTCAGATGTACATAGTTACGAAATAATTGCATACGTTTATCAGGATCGTCTACTGAAGCAACGTTACTTTATAAGGATGCATTTTATTTTCTTTGAGGATTCGTCTAATCTAGCTTTGTTTTGGTACAGAAGTCCATGATTCCTCTTGGAGGACAAGCATACTATCCAAGGATTTGTAGTGTAGGAATTGTAGATTTGAAGATTGAAAAAACTCGCTATCACTTTCCATTCGCATTTAATTAAGCCGTTCCGGAACATTTGTCCAACCCTGTATATTGATTTTAAAATAAATAAAAATAGTCACATTATTATGTGTAAATTATTCAGCAAGGCCTAATAAAGAACCTGCGCTTATGGTGTAGTAGTAATCAATCATTATAGCGTCAATCAAGGTCACAAAAATCCCAGCGAATTTATGAATGAATTTTTATAGAGATAGTCTACTCGTTATTTTGGTTACTGTGTGGTTTTATTATGCAAACTTTCAAGATTAAAAACCAAAAAAGACGTCCTATAACAATGTCAAATTACTAATGTTGGCAAAAATATAAAGTTACATTACCCGAAACATAAAATAGTCATAAATATATAAATTTAGGATACTTACAATATGAGTCAAGAACAATAAAAATGCCTAAATTTTTGAAAATTACCCATGAATGCAGCACTTGCCAAGTTTTCATAATCGTAAGAAATGAAAGCTATTCCGTGTCCGTTGTGCAATATATTCATTATATTTATATTAGTTAGGTCTCTTTGTGAAAAAAACAAACATTTAATCAGTGATCGGCAAAAAAAAATATTAATCAATTACTAGAAAATAATTCATTGAGAGATCGAAATTATAAATTACTATAACAATTAATAATTTCGAAACTTAAATTATCAATTAATGAAGTAACTTGATATTTTTTACCTCAAATCATGAACTAATTAAGTAATTAGAAATTTCATTCCTAAAATAATAAATTAATAAAGTAATTGGTAATTTTATTCCTACAATTATCAATTAACGAAGTAATTCATAGTTTCATTTTTGAAATTAACAATTGACGAAGTAACGAATAATTTTAGGAATAAAATTACTTTTATTTTTAAATTACCCATTACAAGAGTAATTAAATATTAAATTTTGCAAATTATTGAATTTTTTTAAATATTAATTAGAAGATAAATTAATGACGTGTAAATAATGCAGCATCATATAAAATGCAACTGAACTATGATTATTGATCCTGCTTGTGTAATTATAATTATCATTCATTTTCAATAAAGAACAGAATATGTATGAAAACCATATTTATTATTATGAATCGTTCCGAGAACAAAATGAGCTTAGCTTGAATGCCAATGCATTGGTCTCAAGACATTCTAATCAAAAAGTGTGAAAAAAAAAGTGATTTATGTTTAGTTTGGTTTGGCATTTCAACATGAATAGACTGACGCCTGAACAACGCTTCCAAATTTTGCAAATTTATTTTGAAAATCATGGTTCTGTTCGAAATACGTATCGCGCACTACGTCCATTTTACGGTCAACATAATCGTCCATCAGAGCAATTAATTCGATTAACTATGGAACGTTTTCGCACCACGTTTACTCTAGATGATAATACGCATCCACAGAGACGTCGTACAGTGCGTACAGAAGAAGTCATTGCTGCTGTAGAGCCTAGCGTAGAGGAAGACCCGAATCAGTCTATCCGCCATCGTGCACAGGAATTGGATATGTGTCCATTCACTTTATGGAAGATTTTGCGGAAAGATCTTGGTTTGCGTGCTTACAAAATCCAACTCGTGCAAGAACTGAAGCCACACGATCATCTAGCAAGACGTAGATTCGGTGAATGGGCCCAAAACAAGATTGCGGTTGATCCCGATTTTCATAAACGAATTTTGTTTAGCGATGAAGCTCACTTTTGTTTGAATGGATACGTCAATAAACAAAACTGCCGTATTTGGAGTGATGATAATCCTCAAGTGTATGTTGAGACACCGTTACATCCAGAAAAACTGACTGTTTGGTGTGCTTTATGGGCTGGTGGAATCATTGATCCGTACTTCTTTAAAAACGATGCTGGTCTGAACGTTACAGTCAATGGTGACCGCTATAGAGCCATGATTACTGACTTTTTCGTTCATCAATTGAACAACCATGATGTGCAGGAGCTGTGGTTTCAACAAGACGGCGCAACATGTCGCACAGCTGATGCCACAATTGATTTATTGAAGGAAACGTTTGGTAACCGCATAGTTTTACGTTTCGGACCCATGAATTGGCCTCCAAGATCGTGCAACTTAACGCCGCTAGACTATTTTCTGTGGGGATATGTGAAGTCGCTAGTCTACGCCGATAAGCCCGAAACGATTGATCACTTGGAGAACAGGGTTAATTTTTCATATTTTAAACAATTTTTTAAGATTTTTTTTTTGAAAATATGGTAAATATAAATTTATTTCTAAACGAATTACATAATAATACAACTTTTTAAGAGTATCCTGTTAAATTTTTGTAAGAAAATCTTGAGAAATAAAATAATGACAGTAAATTTTTCGCAGACATTTAAAAAAAAGTTGATTTGCGGTGAACATCGCTACTCACCACTGGATCAGCTGATGACAAAAAACCAAAAAGATTTCGTTAGCTTATAAGTTTCCTGAGGTAACGCCGTCGAGATATTTATTTTAAAATGATTTTTCGGTTTTTAGTATCAAAATGAAGTCAGAAAAACGAATTTATAAAATTTTTCAATTGAAAAGTCGACTAATTTGTTATTGTAAAACAAGTTCTAATGATTAGTAATAAATTATCTCGACGGCGTTACCTCGTAATTTGTGTAAAGAAAAAGTGTGCAAAATTTGAAAACTATCGGATCAATAGAATTTGAGTTAGAGCGTGATCAAAATTTTCGTCACCCTTTTTCCGCTTCTTTTCTGTGATTTTTGAGTTATATCAATTGGGCCCTTTTTAATCTTATTAACGAGACTAAAGCGTGTCGTTTTGGGCAGAAGCAGTGTCTGTCTTTTATTTTTGATTATTTATTATTTTTTTTAGCCTGAATAAAAAAATGTTTCCACGATGTAAAATACGTTTCCTTTACAATTTTTTCCCTAGAATTAAATGATGCATTTAATACATTTTTCCTACTGTTAATTTTCTCTTACTTTATCTAAAAATATGAAATAATAATGCAATAATTTGTAATGAGTAATTTGAGAAATGAAATTTTCAATTACTCTGGCAATGGATAATTTTATTTATAAAATTATCGATTACTTCGTTAAATAATAGTTTCAAAAACGACATTATCGATTACTTCATTAATTATTAATTGTAGGAATAAAATTACAAATTACTTAATTAATTGATATTTTTTGAAAACAAATTACCAATTACTTCATTAAATAATAAAATTATTTTCAAAATTTTCAACTGATGATGTAGTTGATAATTCTATTAATTGATGATTATTCAACAATTGTTTTCCGTTTTTTTTTTCAATTTTTCCATTACAAAATTTATGCATAATTTTACACGATAAGATTTAAAAATATATATTTTATTGCCGATCTCTGCATTTAATTATCTATCCCAAGTCAAAATTTACCTGCTTGTCAAATTCCAGGTTATTAATTTATAAAAATGAGGTAAAGAGCAGTCCCAAAGAAAGATGGATGAAACCGTTTTATTGTTCAGTTTGAAAGCCTAAAAATTATATTTTCCATTTATCGTTTTCTTGATTGTATATTTAATAAATACCACTAAAAACGATCGTTTTTCTCCTTTGACTTCGTACTACAATAATAAACAAAATGTTGGTACAATGCTTTTTACACAGCTTTTAGTTTCTTTTGACCTGATGTACGACCGGCTAAACACACGCAGCGTCCAGGTGTTGTTGCCCGCAGGCCACATTCCATGCAAAGCTCGCGATGCATAGCGCCCGCCCAAGCATGCAGAAAATGTGCATCTTCGGCACTGCAAAGGCTGAACGGTGATCTGCTATGACCTTTGTAAGGTTTTGACTTACACATATTGGAGCACACACGAATATACAGGGTGAGAGAAAAAATGCTACATCTTAAATATCTTATGAATATAATCGCTATAATGCTGATCAGTATTATCTTTGAATTTATTATTATTACATTTGATGTAGTCAATGAAAAAATTGAAAATCTGACTAATAATAATATAAATAATAATATAGTTACTTTTTAAAATTATTTTCATATTATACAGGGTGTCCCAAAAGCTCTGAAAGTATCAAAGTTGTGTTTTTTTAAATGGAACCCCCTGTATATTATTGCATTTTTGGATTCTCCGATCAAAATAAGTGCCTATTTTAATAAGGTTTATAGTACCTAAACCTTAAAGGTTTTTAAATAATTCGAATTTTGACAAAATCTAGCCTAATTTTCATGTTTCAAATACTTAAGAAGTATTTCAGTTAAATACTCGAAATTTACAGTGAAGTCTAACAATAAATCATATTTTATATCCTAGTTATAATAAACTTGCTATATTATACAGGGTGTCCAAAAATTGAAACTAATCAAATAAGTACTTTAAGTGGCTATAACTTGATTAATTTAAATAGAACGCTATAATTTTTGCCTTACCAAAAAATGTACCTTTTCAATACCTATCGAATGGTATAAGGGTGTTCTATAGCTAAGTCTTCGCGTTTTCACAGAATACGCCAAATAATGGTTTTCTGCACCATTTTGTGTTTTTTGAATAGATGTTCTAATGTTTCTAGTTGCCTATGACATTTGGAAATGACAGGTAATTAACAACTATAAGAATCAGAATCAGGAATATCTTTACAAATGCTCAGAAACTCAGAAGGTGATTTATAGTCGTCCAACAGGCTATAAGAGCAATAATGGTAATAACGTATTGACGATAGCACAAAACAGAAGCAAA
This sequence comes from Diaprepes abbreviatus, assembly GCA_034092305.1. Classification (NCBI taxonomy): domain Eukaryota; kingdom Metazoa; phylum Arthropoda; class Insecta; order Coleoptera; family Curculionidae; genus Diaprepes; species Diaprepes abbreviatus. Next base: position 12,373,384 of record JASJET010000129.1, read on the forward strand.
ATATTTATAGTAGATGTTCGAAATGTCTACCATCCATTTCCAAACACTTACATATTCTTTTTTTGAAACTACTGCTAACTCTGTACGACATTTGCGGGGTTACAGTTTGAAAAGTGGAGTTAAGTCCGGAGATCTCGGGGGCCAATTTTGAATCCGTCTCTCCCAATCCACCTGTTACGAAAGTTGGCATTTAAAAATTTCCGAACCTGGCGATGATAATGAGGCGGAGCTCCATCCAGTTGAAGCCACATAGTTGTTCTAATATTTAAAAGGACATCTTCTAATAACATTGGAATTTGGTGTAAAAGAAAATCACGAAACATCAAACCATATAAAGGTCCTTCAAAATAGTAGAGTCCAATTAAGTATGGACCCTGTATTCCTCCCTTAACCGACCATCTATACTGGTTTCTCATAACTCTATAATTATGCCGATTTAAATCAGAATAGTAATGGAAGTTGTGTCTATTCACGAAACCATTGTTATGAAAAGTACATTCATCACTAAATAACATATTATCAAACAAATTTTCCTTAAATGTTTTTTAATTATTTAATTTATGGAATCTTTCACTTCAGCTGAATCACCCGTCAACCCAAAATTTAACCCAACATACAGGGACGTGTAACTCAAAAAGTTTATTTTCTCAAGTACTTTCACTTTGAAAAAAAATGAAGATAGCAGCTCTGATATGGCGTCTGAAAGTGCAAAAAATCGCAAGAATCCACGGCTAATCTTTTGTGTTTAGATTTTTAATAATTCCATCAGCTTTGAAATGACCTCATTAGGGGTTTTCGGAGTCATTGATTTTTTGTTCTTTTAGACGCCTGACAGTACTCGAAAAGGTGTTATATTTTTGACAGACGTGTGTATGATTCCGAAAAATACATGTACAACATTTGATGTCTGTCATCAAAATATGTTGATTTAAGCCAACCTAGTTATAAGGATGTATTCGTATGTTTTGTCGATTACGAGAAGGCCTTCGACAGAGTACAGCACAGAAAACTCATAGACATTTTAAATAACGGAGGGGTAGACAGCAGAGACGTAAGAATTATTAAAAATCTATATTGGCGGCAGAAAGCAACAGTAAGGCTAAATGGAAAACTCACAGAAGAAAGTAAAATTCTGCGAGGCGTCAGACAGGACTGCATACTATCTCCACTGCTTTTTAATATATATTCAGATAAAATCTTTAAACGGGCTACCCAAGGAAAACGAATGGTAGTACAAATCAATGGAGAATATATAAATACAATACGATATACTGACGACACTGTTACCCTAAGCGATAAACTACAAGACCTGCAACATCTATTAAACTGTGTTAACACTGAAGGTCAAGAAATGGTGTTCAACATAAATATCAAAAAGACAAAATTTATGGTCGTTAGTAGACAACCTCATCTTAACGCTTCAATACAAATAGAAGGAAAAAGTATAGACTCATTTTAAATATCTTGGATGTTATATCACCGAAAATCTAAACCCAGATAAAGAGATAAGGTGTAGAATAGAGACTGCTAGAGCAACTTTTCAAAAAATGAAACCACTTTTCTGTAATGATAACCTCAACCTAAAACTACGACAGAGAATGATAAGATCATACGTCTGGCCACTGTTACTATATGGGGCAGAGATCTGGACTTAATTGCCTGCCACGATTAATCGGTTGGAGGCTCTCGAAATGTGGTTACACCGGCGAATGCTGAGAATACCTTGGACAGCTAGGCAAACCAATGAAATGGTACTCAATAGGGCCGACACAACTCGTCTACTATTAAACACTGTGAAGTGTAGAAAAATCTCATATCTTGGACATATATTCAGAGGGGAGCGATATAGAATTCATTAGCTAATCATGATGAGTAAAGTAGAGGGACGTAGAGGGGTAGGAAGGAGACAGGCTTCTTGGTTGAGGAATATTCGTGAATGGACAGGTATACATAGCGCGGGGGAACTGTTCCAGCTGGCGCAGGACCGTGAAAGACTTGCCAATGTAATTGCCAACGTCAGGGGGACCTGATATGGCACTTGAAGAAGAGTTATATTCGATACTGCTTCGTTTAGGCAATAGAAGACGTCAAAGCTTTAGTAAATAGTAATTTTTTCCGAATTTCTTGAAAACATGGTAACTGAGTTTAATGATTTTGGTGTGTGATCTAACACTATAATGTGGCGTTTTTTGTGGTATAGCCAACATCTATAAAATAACGTGTTATAAAAGTGACGTCACTTGTGAGCATTGCTTGTGACTTTTTATGTCATCAGCGTTATGACAACCTAGATATTTTTGTCACATAACCCCATGTATTTGGAAGTTTTCTTACTTCTTGAAAAATTTTCATATCCAACACGTTGTACCGCCAACCGCACAAAATAAATACCTCAATCAGAATTCAAACGATCCTGTGAGAGACTTAGAACTTCCAAGAAGTAAAGTAGAGTTACTAGTGTCAAGATTGCAGCAGTGGATCTTATTACAAGACGATGTTTCAGTATGTGTTTTTCGTAAACGCCTAGCACCATTTTTACATGTTTACCAGTGACGTCACTTTTATAGCACACTACTTTATAGCCCGTCACTATACCACTAGTAAACGGCATATTATAGTGTTAGACAACACACCAAAAATTATTTAATTCAGTTCCCACCTTTTCAAGAAATTTGGGAAAAATCAATATATACTCAAAACATTGAAATCTGATATAACTAAGTAGGCTTAAATCGACCTATCCAGAGCCTGTCTTCAAACGTTGTACACGTCCCTTCCAGACACCCTGTATATATCGACTTGAGAGCTTCCCCCCCTCCTTTTTTAAAATTGGGTAAAGGTTACTTGTATCTTTGCTAAAAACCTTATTATTTTAAATTGGGAAGAGACATAAATCCAGCAAAAATATTTTGGCCTGGGGCCCTATCCTCGAACTGGGGAACGTGAAGTGAACGGTGAAAAGGTGGCGAACGCGTATTCTTGAAATGTTCATCACTCATATCCTCGTTCGCCCGGTGGAAGGTAAGCGAACGGTGAAACATGCGCAAATGAAATGTCAGCCGCTAAATGACATATTTAACGCACGGATTTCAAAAAATAAAATAGAATTAAAAATTTTTATTTTATTTTTGGTTCTTCAAAATAACTCGCATTAAAAAAAATAATATGTTGACGAACCGTTTCTTTAAGACGTTTTATTTTCTGAATAAACAGTTGAAACGTTAATTAGGTGGTACCCGATATTTTCAAATTTTTTAATAAAATATCCTTAGAAAGTTGAATATGTCTCGTAAATTTTACAGACATAAAATTATTACAGGAGATTCTGTTCTTAACTCAATTGTATGAGCGTGCTATTTAAAAATATTTTTCTGGAGCCAGTTCTGCTTATCGATTTAACATAAATACTTGTGTCCATAACAGCCGAATATCTTAGTTTTAAACAGTTAAATCTAACATAATTCTTTTCACGACACAACTTATAATAAATTTGAGAAATAACAATTTGTAAGCTATCTGAAACTTTTATTTAAATAAGTAACTACTTTTATATTTAAATTATGTTAACTACAGCACTTAACTTAATTAGACTGTGTTAAACACTATACGACACTACAATTAAATAAATATTATGATTATAATTTATCGAGACATATAAATATGAACCCTACAGGCCAACGAATGAGGTCCTTCAGCATAAAAACCCTTATTTATCACTACATAGTATAAAACAAAGTCGCTTTCTCTGTCCCTATGTCCCTTTGTATGCTTAAATCTTTAAAACTACGCACCGGATTTTGATGCGGTTTTTTTCAATAGATAGAGTGATTCAAGAGGAAGGTTTATATGTATAATAACATCCATTAAATAGTGGATAATACTGTTATTTTTGAGGTTTCTAAAGTGATGTCGTTAATTATCATATTTTTTTCCGCTTACATTGCAAACGCAGGCTGAACCCTACGAGATTTATCAAATAATGTACTAATATTTGTACACATTGAAAAGGTCTACAGAAAACTCCGCGATGGTATATGTCTATCTCTCATGGATATCCCACAATAACATTTTTTTTGTCATTTACTTTTAACGACAAATAATGGCAAATTTTGAAGCGATTTTAACCAATACAGCTTAATCCTTATCCAATTAAATAGCTTAAATACATTGTTGATTTAATATAGATCTATATGGTCCTTACAGCACAAGATTTAAATGAATATTTTCGAAGATATTACAGATTTAAATTGCGGGAAGTAGCGCTTGCGGCGGTACTGGCCGACCGGGGCGGCGGCAGCGTGCCTATAAATAGCGCGTCGGAGGCCGATGTAATAATTGTTGTAAAAATAAAATAAATAGTCACAGTTTTTCTGTAGTGTATTTAGTATCAGCATTGCACCCGTGCGAAGCCGGGCGGGTCGCTAGTGGTACATAAAATAAAAAATATATATATTTAAAGTTGAATGTGAGATCCGCCAGTATCTTTAATGGACGTCTTCTGTCTGGCCTTTGGTTTGAGTCCCTGATCATAAACAGTTTCACTATCATTGTTCAAGTTTCAGGTTTTCTTTCAAATTTACTTGTCAGGACAGAACATCTTGCAGTAAGAGGCTGGACACTTTTGTGAATTCATACAATAAATAACTGATTGGATAATTTCGTAGTGAATTGGGATTATGGCTTTTAGTCATACTACGTAGAGTTGTAATTTCCACCGTTTCAAGGTTTATCAGTGCTGACCTTCTTCAATTACTGTCAGTATATTACTTTGTATATATGATTGCTGCTTTTCTTGATAGTTATTATTTATTAGAATCTTCAAGTACTTGGCTCTTTGTATGCATTTTTGTTTAACAGTTATAGCGTGTCAATTTAAGATAAATTTAATCCAGGTAAAGTACAAATATTGTAATGGCAATCAATAACTTCACAAAAATAACAACAGCACTATTTTTTTTACTTTTCACTATTAATTTAAAGTACCAAAACTACGTTTTGTCTAAAATGGCAGCAAAATATACTACGGACATTTTCGGTCTGACAGTCAATTCAATCTGTCATCTATTTTATTTTTTGAAATTCTCGGGTTCTAGCACGTTCATATCTGGCACCATTGCCTTTTCAAGAATACGGCTTTTACTATCAAAAGTTCACATCACCTTTCACATCACACTTTTGAGGATAGGGGCCCTGTCCGTTTTTAAATTGCAACATTTCAAAACTAATATATTCTAACCCATTAAAAGAAAATTCGAAAAATTCGGTAATAAAAAATGGAAGCTTGTAAATACGGAATCCCATCCGTTCACACTATTTCAACAACCTTATTTATATATGTCATAATTTTATTAGTCTATTTTATATTCTTCCAAAATACAAGTCATATCGGTGAATCATTAATTTTCAGAAAACCATTGTGCTGTGAAGGCCCCAAATAATCTTCGATGGACACTTATATTAAAAAAGATAAGAGTTGTTCATCATGTCAGTTTTGAAATGCCTATTCTTGAACAACAATGGGATGCAGTAATTTAATTTTGTCTCTTTCTTAAGAGGCAATTAGAAAAAAAAGGAGTTAGCGAAGAATAGGATACTAGTTAATTAATTTTTGAAAAATGTAGGTAATGTGTACGAGGTATTTTGTGAACCTTTATTATATTATAGCTCATGCAGCAATAGCCTACAAGAACTGAAATTGAAATCGGACCAAAATATAACTTGTAAAAATCTATTTTTCTTTATGACCAAGAATGTTAGAATATTCTAAATAAAGAAAATAATAAACGAGTAATCCTCAGAGAATTTTAGATCAATCATATAACTCGCAGAGATGAGTTAGAAAAACTAACAATGCAAAGAAAAGGGTAAGAGGACGATGAAGATCTCCAACAAGATAAGTAGATCACATAATAAGGGGTGTAAAAGTTCTACTAAACCAATGTTTTAAAGCTGCTGGTGGCAGGAAAATGGAAGACCTCACTACACAAACTTTTCAAAACGCCATAATGGCACAATGTCCGCAATGGACTAACGAAAAATATATAGTACAGGTCTTAAAATCATCAATTTTTAATTTAAAATCATTGCAATGCAATAATAATTATCAATAATCTAAACATGACATTTAATAAACTTCATATTCTGAAGGCTCGTTTTTCAACACATGAAAATTGATCAGCAGTTTCAAGCTACGTTCCGTTTCGATTAACATATGTTATTTGTTTTATGTATTATGTGATAAATGAATGAAATACCGAATAAAAGTGGTGATACTAAATCTTCAATGCCTAGCCCTCGTTGAATCTCTTGCATCCTATCATGACTACAAGTTATTCGAAGCGTCGATCGCCTTTACGAATCCAAGCAGACTCGTTAACTTAACTTGCCTGATAGGTTCAGGTGCTATAATCTACCTCCGAAATGTCTCTGCCTAAGGTCGTTCAGTGCTGGGCATTATCTTGAGAACATGATAGTCAATAGTGCCATCTTGATCAAGACACCATCTGCACAATCTTATGAAGATGGTCTCGCAGGTGACAATGTCTTGTCAGTAGTCCTACCACAATTCGCAATTATTTCCTCTCCAAGGAGAGAAACTCTTTGATAATAATCAATAAATTTGCTTTTCAGCAACTATTTTAGTTTCCTCTTACCAGCGGTAATTGGAACAGGTCGGGATCCGAATGATTCAACCACGAACCTCATCTTTCCTAGATAATCTGCTTCCTCGTTCCCGTGGACTAATCTGATGCAGTGCAGCCGCTCTTTATCAGAATATCCAGTACATCCTTGCGCTCAGATACCAGAAGCTATGATACTAAACTCCAATGCCTATATTGCAGCTCTACTGTGCCTATTTATGTTTCTCTCACAGAGAGGAATGCATTGCAGAATAACAAATTTCTGTCTAAAACGTGTTGTTCGAGAAAGTGAAACTCTCTGACTCCCGTGCTTCTATCGAACATCCAAGCTCTTTCATCATGTCAAGATCCATACGTAAACCACCACAATCCATTTCTCAGAAGAGTTTGTTCCTCTTCCTCCTCTCTGCTTGGTATATATGGCGTATATCAAGAGATTGGTTTCGATCCAAAACCGGCGCCATGTTGTATTATAACGTGAACCCGTATAAAATAGTCGTCAGAGTGAATAATAGAACATGGTCGTTAGCTACTGGTTTGTATGGCCGCTGCGACTGAAGCAATTTAGCCAGTTTATTTTTCCTTCGTCCGTCACTTACACTCTCTTTGTCTGGGAACCCCGTCGGGAAGGTTTTCACGTTAACCCGATTTAGGAGACCATTATCTAAAGTAAAAAAATCAGGATCTAAGATAGTCTAGATATTTTCATTATCGAATTAGAATATTTGGTCACATGTGTGACCAATTATACATCATAAAACTGTTTAGCAACTTTTGTGGCAGACATTCGCAGAATTTAGACCAATTACTGAGTTGCAGTTTCCTTGATCTGACAGTCCATTGCACATAACTGTTTCTCTTAACTACACTTCGTCGCCTCGCTCCTTCCGCAACTAACATAGTCGCCCAGAGCCCCGATTCTGTAAGTATATTTTTTGACATTCCCTTTCCTTATCTCTTTTAGGATAGTGACATACTCATGTATAAATACAGACTGAACAAAGATAGAAGATCCTTATTACGACATTCTCTTTCCCTTTACTCTTATAGAATCGCAGCCCAGGTTTCCCCAGCTTGAAAGGAAGGAAAGCGACGAGAATAGGAATTATATAAATCATCGCTTACTCCCGTTGCACTCCTTAAAACCTCCCCCAGACGGTCACTGACATTAATACTGGAAACGAACTCATCTCTTGATATTCTCTTTGTCTAGATCAGACAAAATTTTGACTGTTGCTCCCAATTGTTAAGAAGCGGCTAAGTAACAAACACCAAAGGGACCAGGAAGAAGAAGAGAGCAAAAAGAGGGTAGAGTGAGGAGTTACGAACGCTTAGTATAGAAGACAGTAGCAAAGAAAGTTGTATTTCGGAGCGAATAAGAATTTGTTTTTATTAAAGTGTGTTTTAATTTGAGTAAAAGTAACGAAAACAATGTTGAGTGTTTTCTATCTAATGCTGGTTTTACATTTTTCTAAAGTTTCCGTAAAAATTCATAATTTTAGAATATTTTCTGAAAATGTTTATTATTTTAAAGGTTGTCTATCAATTTTAAAACTTTAAGGTTAGATTTCTGAACTTTTATATAAAACCATGTATGGCCTTCGATAAGTTAATAATTCTGTTAACACCGTTCCCATATGTTAAAATATAATATTGATATATACGCAATAATACATAAACCTTACTCAATTATCAGGTTTAGGTTGATTTTTTATTGAATTTGGATGAAATTGCAAAATATGGACATCCTACTTATAACCTACATTTTTTATTACCAAGCAGTACTATTAACTGTTATTATTTAAAAATAAAATTTCTTCTTAAGTGAGGGTTAACCTGTTAACGTTACTATTTGTTTCTTCTTATACATATTTAAACTGATCTTTTATTTTGGAAATGACCAATATAAATGTTAATGCAGATAGTACGAACGTAAAATAAAGGTTTTTGGAATTTAACTGTTATGTATTATTGATTTAATAGTTCAGTCTTGACGTGACCCTATCCTTAAATCAAATTTGTATCAGCTGTCCCTAATAACAGTTGTAAATTGTAAGAACAGTAAAGAGTTAATTAGAGGGTGATCAAAATATGAGAAAAATCTGGAGACAGATTCTGAAGCAGGGACGGATCCAGCCTCTCTCTTGGGGGGGGGGGGGGGGGTGATATCACAAAAGTACAGTATGGCAAGCAAAACCAAGTTGTCGACGGGGGGGGTACAAGCAACATTTTAATTTATAGTGTAAAAGGCAGGATTGGATCTATTTTTCTGAATTTGAAACTCTTGGAGAAGTGGGGGGGGGGGGGGGCGATCACAAGAAAAATAAGTTGCCGATAGGGGGATGCGAGCTGCATACACATTCCTAGTATAAGAGGCAAAATGAGTCTATTTTTCTGAACTCAAAGCTCTTGAGAAGAGGAGGAGCAATCGCAAGCATACACATTCCTATACTCTATTCAAGAACTAACCTCTTACTGAAACCTCCAACGTACCTGCTCCAGTGCCGCAGGTACCTGAAGACTGCCGTAAATCTAATTATATTTAAATATTATAAGCTTTTATAGATTTACTGCAATAATAAAATTTCTGATAGTTCGATTTAATTTCTGTCAGTGAGCAATGAGTCCTTGGTGATTTATCTTGTTTGTGCTTGTTTTTATATATTATTTGAGATTAGTGAGATACCCATAAAATATGGTTTCCACATCTATATTTATTCCAAAATCGTTAAACCAGGGCATTTTTCCCTCAACGAAAAACTTATTACGATGAATGTTTATGATGCGTTAAGATATCAATATCTAGATAATAATATTAAAAGCTCTATTGTGATGTGTTCCAACATGACAGAAGTTGGAAAATCTACTATGTACCGAATACTGAAGGAGAAAAAAACGGACTGGGATTGTTAGTACTCCCAAACTACATTCGATCACAGGCAGACGAAAAACCTTTTTGAGAGAAAAGATGTAAACTGCAATAAAAGGAGTTGTACATACATTTTATTATGACAAGCAGATCCCAACCGTCGGCAAAATTCTAACTAAAATCAATGAAAATCGGGATTTACCTGAAATTAAAAAACTGAGCTCGGGAACTTGCTCAGAGAACTTAATTTTTACTGGGAAAACCAGATAGGAAATCTGTTCTTATAGATCGTCTAGAAAATGTCCGTTGGAGAAGGAAATATCTCTCTCAAGTAAAAGGTAGAGTTGCTAGAAATAACACAACTTACAAAATTAGCAATTTAACTGAACTTTTGAAAGATTTTTTTGAATAAAGTTACTGCAGAAAATTGGGAAAAATCCATATAATAAAAGAATAAACGAAAATGTGGGAAACTCGATCTCATGATCGGTGAGATCGAGGAACCAATTATAATTAATTTGAACGAAGATAGCTTCACTGACTTTGATTACGAATTAGATAGTAGTGTTTACCAGCGTAAATACAATTTATTATTTAAATTTTCTGTAACATATAAAAATTAATTACATTTGAAACTCTTTTTAGTGTTTAATTGTAATTCTGCAGATGGTTTAAGAAATAAATAAACTGAAACGTCAAATGTCCTAAAAATGTTTTTAATTAATAATAAAATGACCGAGAGCCCCAAAAAGATTTTAATATTATATGGACGAATTTATTTTTTTATATATGTTTAACTTCTTATTTTTTTTGACAATGGGTATTTTGTAAGTATTCAAATTATAATTTGGAATTTTTTGAGAGAAAAAGGCTACGTTTTAGTCTGAATGTGCCTAAAACGGTTTCTATGCCAAAATTAAAAATAATAAAAAACAGTTGTGATTTGTGTTAAATGTGTCAAAATTATCTATATTTCCGAATGTACGAATGTATGTGAATTATTAAGAAATCATAAGAAATAAAATAATATTATATTAAAAACTTTTTAAGTTTATTACCGAAATATATATATATATATATATATATATATATATATATATATATATATATATATATATATATATATATTCTATGCCATAACGACTTAGTTATAATAAACCTCCTTCCGACGCCTATGACAAGGATTAAAATCTCTATTTAACACTTCACAGATCCAAATATCTATTGTTATCCAACCCAAATTAACCATTATTATAGAACGGTATTTTGATTATAAAATTTCTAACCCATTCGTATGAAAAATATATGTGTCTAACAGATTTTGCCAAAAACACCGAACTAAAGAACACAGGTAGTTTGCGAAGAAAAAAAAGGTTAAAAAATGATTTATTACTATCTCTAGTTTCTAAATAAACTATAATATGAGGCAAAATCGGGGCTATTTTCCTCAACTCAAAGTTCTTGGAGGGGGGGGGGGGAGGCGTTCGCCTCCCCCCCTCTAGGATCCGCGCCTGTTCTAAAGAGAACAAACCAACTTAATTATTTTCTAAACAAACAAAATTGCAATCATTTTTCGGAAAAATTAAAGTGTGTGTATATTTATCGCATTTTTAATGTACAATGTAACAATCGCCTTAGTTATTTCGCTTTTATTCTAAGCAAAACATACAATATTTTTAAAAACAAGTGCCGACAATTTTTTTTTCGATTCTCGCAATTTGTGTTGATAATTAGGGACTTCTTGAATATTGACTGTAAGAGAGCAAATTCATTTTCGCTACTATCTTATCCAATGTGAAGACATAAAAGACCTTTTAGTATGAAGAAATAAGCGTGAAGAAAAAAGTTGTTATCTGTTTTTATATTCTAAGGAAAGTAGAAAATCAAATATATTTACTTTCATGGTTTTTATTTTCATGTTATTAATTGATATATAATTTTATTCTGTGCAGAAACATTAAAAATTTCTAAAATACTGTTACTTGTTCCTATAAATAACCTATTGCCAACTTTTAAGTGAGTGAATAAAAACATGAAAGAAATACAATCAACAACAAAAGAAATTTAATGTCAGTTAGTATAAAAAGATTCTATTTTAGTGGGTGTCCCTGAGAAATCAGAATAATATTGTCCTACAAATTCGTTAATCTGGGTGGGAGGACAAACAAACACCGGACAACAAAGAAGGTGATAAAATATTTCGAAAAAGCTGTGATTTAACCCGAATTTGACCTAAATCATTTTGCGTATTGTAGAATATCTAGGTATATCACATCAGTTAAAGCCTAGAGTACGCAAGGCTCTAAAACTGGTCGATATTTCAAGAAAAAAGGGCTTTGGTTTTTTTACGGCTTTATTTATTGTCTTCGGGTTTTATTTAAGGAGATAATGTCAGGTAAAGGGTCTAGCCGATTAAGAGGGTCAAAATTGCCCCCTAGGTAATAAAAAAAATAAAAATACCCAGTTGTGCTATATCAAAAACTACCCACACAAAAATATTTTTAGCCACTTTTATCGTCACATAACCTCAAAAAAAAAACTACAACGTCTTTTTTCGTTTTTTTGACGATATCTTCGGTTATAAACATCGTAGAAACTTTTTTTTTCCATTTTGTAGGTTTTTTATTGCCTAAAACAAAATATTTTTTACAAAAATTTTTGGCACGAAATTCAAATTTTAATGGGTGTTCGAAAATTTTTAAATTCAATAAAATGAAAACTAGAACAATAGCAGGGCCGAAAAAAATATGTTGTTTTTTAAACGCCTAACTATGTCCATGAATTTTTTCAGATTTTTAATAGCACAGCAGAAGTTACTGTTTATTGTAAATAAGTTAGCCACCGTAAAACAATCAATTTTCAGCAAATTTGAATTATTTTCTTTAATATATCCACTTTCTATTATAGGAAAACTTCTTAAAATCGTTTTCAAAAGGAGTAGTAAGCAAATTTCGAAGAAATTGCACGGATATCACTATAAAATAATGTCAACCAAACAACGTAGCCTTTGACAGCGATGATGTTTCTCAGCAAACATCATACACTTTGATTGGTATTCGTTGTCACATGACTTTAGAGTGATTTAATTACTTTTTGATTATTAAATAAAAAATTATATTTTTATTTGAATACAATCAATATCCTTCCTATCAATTTTTTTTCAACAAGGACCTTAAAGGATTTTAATTGTTATTTTACGGCCCACAGCCAGGAGTTTCTCATGATTATATTTATATAAGTTGCTAAAAAGTGCAAGAGGTACCTTAAAAATTACTCTCTTTAGGATGCAGCTAACGTCAAGACTGGGTCATTAAACGCAGCAATAAAAAAACTTGTTTTTACGTTCTTTTTATTTGCTATAAAATATTTATATTGGTCACTTCCAAAATAAAGGATCATTTAAATATTTATAAGAAGCAGGTCTTAACATTATTGAGTCGGCCTTGCTCCAGTGGTGATCATTTTTAACTAATAACAATTAATAGTATTGTTAGTAACTAAAAAAAATGTAGGTTGCGAGTAGGATGTCCTGATTTTGTAATTTCATCAAACCCACCAAAAAAATCGACCACAAATGTTGTAAATATTTATGTTCTTTTGCACACATGTGACTATTATGTTGTACATACATATTAACTAACATCTGGGAAAGATATTAAATGGATTATTAACTCATTTAGTGTCATAGTTTAAAGTAAATATAAACATACGAGGTACATCTTGAGGTTGAGTATTGAGACCAGCGTGGCTTTGCGGTGTGGTAATAAAATTAGTATATTAATTATGTAATATATCCTATATTACAAAAAAATCATAAATTTTATATAAAACCCATTTTTTAAAGTTCAATTTGTGATATCAGAGTTTGTAATATTAACAGTATTGCTTGTTCAAATGAAGTACTACTTAATGTCCATTCTTGAATTATTACATTTACATATAATTTAAAGGATTTGGCAGTTTACTAAAATTTTTTTAGATTATTATATCATATATATATATATATATATATATATATATATATATATATATATATATATATATATATTAGGAAACTTTGTTATTATTTATCTCTGAAATTATTTTTTTAAATTTTCAAAATATTGCCAAAATTTAATTAAAAATTAGTATTTATTTGTTGAGCGCCAGGTAAAAAATAATTATAACTCGTTCTTACCAATTTGAAATATTTTCAACTTTCAAATTATCTATGTAGATATAGATGTGTTCTTACCTGTTAAGTGACTCCTTCTCAGGTGAGTTCAATTGTTTATAAGATCTCAATCAGATAATCAATACACAGAATGATTAAAACACAAAATATAAAATTTTATTTAACAATATAAACAAATCGCACAATATTATTAATAAATATTTTGTGTGCGGATGCGCAATACACCGATTATCATCACAATTGGCGCCCAACGTGGGGCGCGAACCCCTCACGGTCCTGAGATTAAGAGTCTCGTGTTCTACCGACCGAACTAACCGGGCAAATATTTTGTGTGCGGATGCGCAATACATCCATAGTCGTCACAATTAGGTGAAATTAAATGGTCAATACTTTTATCTTTCAACCAACACTATTTCTAATCAATATTACTTATTAATTACTTTTATCTACCATGCATTGTCTTTTAACAACCTGTATCACAAAATTGGCAACGTTTTAGTTTCGTAATCGTCTACTAGATGGCTATAGTGCAGTTTATAGATGGAAAGTGTCGTTATTTCTTGAAAATAATATTATTGTAAATAAATTATCGTGTGCTGTGTTGTGATTCAAATAGTTAATATAGTTTCACACCTAAGATTGATGATGATAAATATTATTATTGTTCTTACTACTATAGCAAGCTATAATTTATTAATTTAATGATTTTTTATTTTAAGAAAAGTTAGATTATTATTGGATACTAGTTTTCAATGTCTACGAAAAATTTAAAGCTTTTTGCCTTACCTAATATAAATGCCTTGTTATGTTTTCTTTTACTTGGTCCCAATATATTATAAAACACAATTCTAATAATTTTATTTTTTTGTCTTCTTTAAAAAAAAACTTTCAAATCTTCAAAAATATTTTTGATGTCATTTTGATGTAAGGGATTGACAAAATATTATCCAAAGTCGCGTCCAGCTATGTTCTTCTTAATTCAATTCAATTTGATTTTTGCTATATTCTTCCTATCACAATATTATCGTATTTGTTGTTGTCTGAGAATTGAACAATTATTTTACAGGACAAACTTGTAAACTTTTACTATTTACTTTAAATAAATTATTCTGTTTTACTTAACAACAACAAAATCAACAATCAACATTTCCATCATTTTGAAACCTACCTAAAAAAAATCCGTTGGGCGCGTGCCCTCCCACAAATTATTACAATCGAGCTGAAATCACTGAAATTTATTCCGTTCTTTTCGAGATTACTCCAAATATATAAACACATGGCTTTTTTCTATATAGTAATGATTTGTTTGATTAGTTACATATAATAATTCTTACATTTGCAAATCAGAGAACCAAATAAAATTATGTAATATTCAAAATTTTTCGAAATGGATGAGCATCCTTAATTAAAGAATGATCAGTATTTAAATATTGTATATTATATCATACTGTGCGGAACCTACTGGCCTAAAGCCGGAACAATTGAAATAGTCAAAGAGAACATGTGACTTCCGTTGTTAATTTGTCCCCAACCAGACTGTCTACGTTTACCGATAATATAATAGAGTAATTTCCTCTTTAAATAACTTAAGAGTATTTAAAACGGGTGAAGGAGTGGGTACTTAGGAGTAGAAATGATAACCGAAGTATTTCCTTCCTTAAACTCTTTTTTCGGAAGTCTGTAATCAGTTATGTAACCCTGAAGGTAACTAAATTAAGGTAGTGCATCTTCATAAAAAGCCCTAGAAGTTTATTGTACGGTTTGGGGCCTCCAATAAATAATTTTAAAAGGTTCACCAAATTAGGAATATATAAAGTTCTCGTCTATTCTATTTTGGGCGGAGCCTTTAAAATAAGGGTTGAATTTTAATCTTTTTTACTGTTTTTGAGTGTATGAAAAGTTTCATATTTGCAAAAATTTAATCTATGGCTTCACTTTATTTATCTGGCATATACTATTCAATAAATAAAAAAATAATTGCAGTGAGCTCTATATTTGTAGTGCGTACCTAATATAATAGTGATTATTTATATTTCTTTATCTTATTTTCCCCTTTGTGAAAAAATATCCATATTATATGTCATAATGGTTTCGGTGTAAACCATGTCCTAGGAGACTTCTTATATTTAACAGATACTCTATTCACTTTTCATTTATGAAGATATATATTTGTTTCAAAGATAGAAACTATTTGGTGCATGAAAGGGTTAATTTTATAGACAATATATGTTATGCTGTATTTATTATATTAAACATTTTAAAAACGGTATTATATTTGCAATCTACGAACAATTTTGTTGTTTAATCCTCTCGAATTTTATTTACTACACGTGTTTTAGCCATGATTACCTATCTGGCATTACATGAGCATTTTCTTGAACACAACACAAAAAATTCCATTTCAAAATGTGTAGTCGTCGCCCTGTAATCGACTCTGTTTTATGAAATCGGTCCCGCAATAGCTGCTTACGGTTTTGTATTTTTTACTCCAATTTTTCTCATGCGAAATCACATTTTCAAATTTAGTAATTTAATATAAATATGAAGACTCATTTTGTAATCTACTAACAACTTTATTATATAGACCGCTTGAACTTTATTTACTACACTTGTTTTAACCATAATTACCTCTTTGATATCACATCAGCATTTTCTTTAACACATCACGAGAAATTCCATTTGAATTTGAATAAACATATCTTGCTCCTTGCAGTTTTACGTTTTTTATATCAATTTTTCCTCACGTATAATCTTCATATTTTCTAACTTAGAAATTTATTATAAATATGAAGGTTGATAGATATTTCTCTTTATCCATACCGGAAGCACAATCTGGGATTAAAATTTCTAACTCCCGAATAAGCGAGAATTACTCGTAATGTTTTATAACACCTATTTTCCCCATACAAAATATCTACCTCTTAGTTTAGGCATTTACATTTACTCTAAAACTTCATGTGTCGATTTTCTACATATGGAAAATGGTCTATGAACTTTGATGATTGAGTACTACTCAAAACAATGCTAAATCTCCCTCCAGTGTGCATGAGGGCGGCAGCAACAAATACCTTTAAGCTGGTCTAACCCTGGAATCATTGGAAGATTTTAGATACACTTCCAATCGAATCCATATTGAAACCGACAGACGTCTATAAAATATTACTCTGAACTCTGAAGTAGTAATTGTCTGTTACCAAGTAGACGAAGGGAGATTACCTCGACTAGAGAAGGATTCAATGGTACAGGGTTTACTGATGGATTCAAGACGAGACAGTGGGTTGGAGTGCCATCTTCCAACGATTCTAGGTTGACTCGTAAAATTAAATTAAGAAGCAGACAGCTTCGCAAAAGAACTTGCAAAAACTCCATTTCTCGGCTCGGAACCTTTCTGTAGATTATCAAAAAGCCACATAAAAGACGAGTTATAGACCTGAAGGAACGTCAACCAGTGTTAAAAAGTAACCTTAAGTATGGTTTAAAATGCCCTTTTTGCAGTTTTAAGTTAATTATCCCAAAAACCTGGCATGCTGAAGCAATTCGGGTTCCGAATTTGGATGTAGCGCGTGAAAAGCCTTGTTTCAAAACCTTGCGGAAAAGTATAGTCTGGTTTCTGGTTTAGAAAATTGGTCTAATTGTGCCGACCTGTGTAATTATCGTCCTTATCAGGAAAGCTGTAACACCGGCATAAGTTTTTATTTGATCTTAAAAATATCTTTTAGCAACGTTACATAATCATTGAATGCAAATTTCTGGAAGTTTTTTTTTATATTTCAGGTATTATTAAATTCCAGATAGAGTCATATTTTTGTATAAAGTTCCACTCTTTTCATTTACAACATCCTCTTTAATAATGAAAAAAAAAAATAATCTACGTCAATGAAATCAACATTTCATTTGTTGCCATCAATTAATATTGAATAAAACGTTCTTCCTTACATACTAATGAAGTAGTTCATGTTTATAATTTGTCGATAATAGACACTTTTAGCTTTAAGAATTATTAAGTATACGTTTATATTTCGGAAAATGGCAATACTGACAATGCTAGGTGCGATCTGACATGAACATTTTCCTGGGATTATTTTTCACAACTTTTGACTTAATTTATCTCAACAAGAGTGCACCGATAAACTTAATTTTTTATATGGTTATGCAGTACCTACAAAAACCACTGTATATCACTGGTTTACGGAATTTCATTGTGACTGTTGTTCACTCACGGACGAGTCGCGTAAAGGTCGTCCAAAATCGGTTGTAGTGCAAAAAAATATCAGTGCAGTGCGTGAACTGATAATGCAAGATCATCATGTGACATGTCATGAGGTTGAAGCATCCCCAGTCATTAGTAACACCAGCGTATATAACATATTGCTTAAATAGTTGACTGGAAAGAACTATATTCGCGTTGAATCCCGCATAATACAACAGTCGCTCATATCTTCCAACTGATTTTGAAGAGAGGGGTTTTCCAGAGGTCTGGAAGATTGCCAAAGTTTGTCCTATTCTGAAAAGGGGTGATCCATCTCTAGTTAAGAACTATCGAGGCATTACAATCTTATGTAATTCTTCCAAGGTCTTCGAGATTATCTTCTGGAAATATTTATTTTCTAAAATTCAAAACCGATTATCAACTGACCAACACGGCTTATTTTCTAAAAGATCATGTATTACTAATCTTTACTCTTTTTCCTCTTTCGTCTACGTCGCGTTAACAACAGAAGTCAAGTCGATGTTATTTATACTGACTTCCGTAAAGCTTTTGACCAAATCGACCATCACATACTCTTACAGAAAGCGTCTGTCCTATTCGGCTTCTCTCTCTATTCCCCACATTGAACAGATGGTGGCTAGCGCATCTCGAACATTAGGTTTTATTCTGTGAAACTGGAAACCTTTTTCTAGCAGAGCCTTTTTCAAACTGCTGTATTATAGTTACGTAAGATCAAGGCTAGATTATGGATCAATTGTCTGGTCCCCCTTATACAACTGTCATGGCATTGCCATACTTAATGTTTCGAGAGGACAATATTTATCCTCAGTGGGGTTTCAATCATGACCACATTTTCGCAAGATTTAAGGAACTGCCATTGGCTGTACGTCGTAACTCCCAATTCGTATCGTTTCTTTTAGAAAAACTGGCCAAACTGCAATTGTGCCGTTAAAGATTCATAGAAAGGTCAATTTTGAATCATTCATTTGCCGGAAATTTTCGGTGAATTGAGAAAAACAAAACCTACACGACGGCTCATTCTCCTCCACGACACATCGGTTCGAATAAGTGACTTTTTGAGCACTCAAAACGTAGAACTGATAGGTCATCCGCCGTACAATAACGATTTGGCTTCCAATGATGTCCTTTTGTTCCCGTGCATGAAGAACAAACGTGATCAATGATTTTTTACACCAGAAGAGGCGGTTGATGCATCCAAAAACAATATTTTGGGGATAACATCTTCACAGTGACCAAAAAGCTTGTCGTATTGGTTCAAACGCATGCAAAAGTATATTGATCATCGTGGAGAATAATTTGAAAAAAAAAATCATTTTCGATAATATTACTAGAAATACTTAGGTACTCCAAAACATCAAAATTAAATAAAATTCTGCGTTAATTTATCTCATACTGTGAGTATTTTTTAAAGGATATTAAACCGAATAATTTATTTTCTAATCCATTTATCATCCTCTGGCTGGCAGTCTCATTTCCATATTTTATACAAATAAGGTAAAAAAATAAATGTTAAATATACAAAAATTTGCCATTTATACTTTTTATCTTTCATTAATTCAAAACACACATCAAATTTCACTGGTTTGTTTCATTTTATTCAAAAACATTCCAGGAAAAGTTGACGTACGAGGCCCGATTCGGTAAGCAATCTTTTTCCTTGTCTCTTTCAAAACAGTGTTTCAAGAAAGATGCAAGGTCCTTATTATGACACTCTCTTTCCCTTTACTTTTATAGAATTCCAACCACGGTATCTTATAAATAAAAATCTATATAATATTTCATTTGGTCTAAACATACAAATATCTAGGTATGAAACAGGCTAAAAGAATTGACCATGGCACTATGAAGGCCGAATTGACAGCCGGATTTGTCAGGAGGGTAAGGCGGGTATTACGAACTAATTTAAATAGTAGAAATTTATTTAAGGCGCTCAACACGTATGCTTGCTCAGTGCTGAGCTACTCTTTTGGAATTGTAAAATGAAGCAGGACGGACATCCAAAACCTGCAAAGAAAAATAAGGACACTCCTAACACAAGCACAAAAACATCACCCTCGGAGTGCTATTGAACGTACAATCCTTCCAAGATACCAAGGAGGAAGAGGATTGGTGGATATTGGTAAGCAGCTCGACCAACAAATAGTAAACTTACGTTCATGTTTCCACAGGTTAGCGGTCTCTTCCACACTACATCGAGCAATATGCGAGGCAGACGATTCAACGCCGCTACAGTTGAGGGAACATGATATTACTTCTCACCACCAAACCGACCAAGAGAAGTTACAAACCTGGCCACGGAAGCCATTTCATAGACGGCATCCAAATGAGGTCAATCAGGACAATGTCGGCAACTCAGCGTCGAACTACTGGTTGATTTCAGGACAGATGTTTCCGGAAACGGAGGGCTTCTTGTTAGCTATCCAAGACCAGGTTATTCCGACGAAGACCTATCGGAAGTTCATCATTAGAGATCCCTCAATAGAAAATGACCAATGCAGATATGGCTATCGAACATCGGAGACAATTCAGCGCATAACTGGAGGATGCCAAGCGTTTGCCCCAACTGAGTATAAGGAAAGATACGACTCAGCCGCTAAGATACTCCAACAAGAGTTAGCAGAAAAGTTAAACCTATAACAGGTAGGAAAAGTGCCTTATTACAAGTACAATCCGGAGCCTATTCTTAAGAACAACCAGTTCAAGTTATATTGGGACCGAACGGTTCTGACGGATCAGACAGTAGCTCATAATAGACCAGACATTATACTAATAGATAAAATTTCTATACGAACTACACTAGTTGACGTTGCTGTACCTTACAACAACAACAACCTAAGGCCAAAATACAATGAGAAGATCGCCAAATACAGAGATTTGGAGGTCCAAATCCGAAGACAATGGGCAATGAACAGCGTCCAAACGATTCCCATAATACTGTCAACAACTGGAGTGATAACAAAGAACCTCCTGCAGAACATCAAGGGACTGGACCTTAGTGAGCATCTGTATAAGCCGATGCCGAAAGCAATTCTCCTAGCAACCGTGCGAACCGTCCGAAAGTTCGTAGGAAATACAGCAGACAACGTCACCTAGGACCCGATAACATGGAAAGGGTTCCCACAGAGCTTCATACTTTTGGTGTCTTTGTGTGCCTGGTGTGAGTGCGAAGCCGTTTGGCTTGTAAATCATACTTTCACTTGGTCTCAATATTTCTGGAACGTTCCTTTTTTATCTCCGCACTGAAATCCTTCAAAAGTATTTTTTCTTGCGAATAACTCCAGTATCTCTTTGAACTACCCAACAAGATATGTAAATATTATCGTGTGATTTTATTATAACGTAATGCCTTTTTTTTTAATTCATACGCACAAGTTACCTAATATTCAGTGTTTTTATGTGCGTTAGCTTATATGGTACCATAAAAAAATTCAACGAAACTGTCAAGATAATTAACCTTGTTAATCTCTAACTAATGTTTATATTTACTTTAATATTTAAAGTTAAATTGACTGTTTAACAAACATGTGTTCTGCTTTGGGTCACCGAAAATGTTTTTATAGTGTAGAATTTAAAAATTGTTCTTAAGTAAATGAGGATACAGCGTACATAGAGGTGGCTTGGATTTTTTAAATGGGCATCACATTCTAACTATTGGAATTTTAAAATGCTTAAGAGCAATTTTAAATTTCTTTTTTTGTTTTGATGTCGTAACAATAGTATCATGTGTTTGTATATATTTAAGAGCACCAAAGGCCACTTTTTTCGAAAACTTGATGTGTTCTGCTTCCTTATCGTTACTCCAGTCCTGCTGTGTCAAGTGAAAAAGTGTTGAAAATACCACTTTATTACCAGCTGATCGTCAGCAGGGTACTTAACCTTCTTGAATACTTTTTTAAATTACGTAACGAAAGTAGTTACCCTCTAAATATTTTTGCGCTCTGCAGGCAGCTAATTCATTGAAAATGGTGAATGAGATTTCACCGAAACGTCAGCTGCCTTACAGTCCTGAGAGGGACTTAGCACATACACGGGATAACCGAAAACCTTCGATTATATATATATATATATATATATATATATATATATATATATATATATATATATATATATATATATATGAAGTAAAATGCGAAACAGTGAATGCAAACTTAGCTCCATCATATCCTTTCTGTGTTAGAGGTTGCACAGTTAGAATAAATTGTAATAAAACACAATTCATCCTATTCCACCACCATCGAGATGGTGGCCTACCTGTACCACCATATCGAGAAGAAAGTCAAAGCTTACCCTCCCCGCCACAGTGCTATGGCAGAGATACATGTTTCGTCTCTCACTAGACTCATCAGGGTACCGACATGCACCTGGCTGTGCAAAGGACAGATCGGAAGGAAGTATGCAACACTGAACGCGGCTTCGCCGACCTCTCGTCGGATGGCTTATGTATGTTTATACGGCTTTCACGGATTCCTCCGTGTGAGATGCATTAGCAGTGGTTATATCCACATTATGCTGTTGTAGTGCTGAAATCACATTCAGCAAACGTACAACTATATGCAACTCCGTATGTAAGTGAAGTAAAATGCGAAACAGTGAATGCAAACTTCGCTCCATCATATCCTTTCTGTGTTAGAGGTTGCACAGTTAGAATAAATTGTAATAAACCACTATATAATCACTGTTAATGCATCTCACACGGAGGAATCCGTGAAAGCCGTATAAACATACATAAGCCATCCGACGAGAGGTCGGCGAAGCCGCGTTCAGTGTTGCATGCTTCCTTCCGATCTGTCCTTTGCACAGCCAGGTGCATGTCGGTACCCTGATGAGTCTAGTGAGAGACGAAACATATATCTCTGCCGTAGCACTGTGGCGGGGAGGGTAAGCTTTGACTTTCCTCTCGGTATGGTGGTACAGGTAGGCCACCATCTCGATGGTGGTGGAATAGGATGAATTGTGTTTTATTACAATTTATTCTAACTGTGCAACCTCTAACACAGAAAGGATATGATGGAGCGAAGTTTGCATTCACTGTTTCGCATTTTACTTCACTTACATACGGAGTTGCATATAGTTGTACGTTTGCTGAATGTGATTTCAGCACTACAACAGCATAATGTGGATATAACCACTGCTAATGCATCTCACACGGAGGAATCCGTGAAAGCCGTATAAACATATATATATATATATATATATATATATATATATATATATATATATATATATATATATATATATATATATATATATGTATATAAACTAGTTACTATTGGGGTGTGCAGTAAGTGAAAGAGTACTCTTTAAAGTTAATCCAAACTTTCGAAAATCTTTATTATCGTTTTCATCTTCAGGAGAATCTTTATTTGAGATTGTTGACTAAGATGTTAAAAGCTTGTATGACATTATACATTCACAAAAGAAATTAAAACTACGGTCCCAAACCAAAATTATGATAAACTTAATAATTAAAATTAAATTTAAAATAAAAAACAGGAGGAACTATTTTGTTAGTTCCTTCCCGAGTCACATATAATTTAAAATGAATTTTATTACGGTTAATTATGGTTAATAATAAAAGATTCATTTCATTATTAATAAATAAACATAATGTCAAGGTATGTACTGGTAAAATTAAATACTTTTTTAAAAATCTGTGTGTTTGTTTTTTAAAAATTGTAAATATGTATTTGTAAAAATATTTTTAGGAAGATCAGTGAGTGAAAAGATGAAAAATTTTTTAAAGATGCCTTAAATAAAGGGCGAAACGTCAAACTGCTTTGTATTTTTTGTTGAATAAAGAACCTAAACCCAAGAAAAAAACAAAATAAAAAAAAATTATATATATATATATATATATATATATATATATATATATATATATATATATATATGTTCAGAATTGTTGTTTCGTGAGAACTAATTAACCTAAAACATAAACCCCCTAATTCACTAACATGATTTAACGTTAAAACTGGTCTAGATTGACAGTAGAGAATTTAAATTGACAAGGGTAACACTACATCAAGCAAGTTATGAACCTTTAAAATACAATTAAAACAAGATCATGAGAAAAACAAAACTGGTCATCTAGAAAATCTAATTTCCAAGGCAATTAGATCGGGTCTAAGTCTTAAACCTTCTTAGTTAATCTGGCTAAAATAGTCTATGAACCTTAAAAGGGAGTTTATTAAATGAATGTACCTATTCTCTATCAACGTTTTGTTCTCGTTGGTTTCGCGTCAGGTCACGAAATTGTTTTTATGGTGTAAAGTTTAAAAAGTTTAAAATTGCTAAAGTTGTTAATTTTAAATTATAGTTTGTGCTTGTTGTACAGTGTTGTAACGTCGATCATAGTTGTTTTTCGCAGTAATAATCGTTATTTATAAAGGACATTTTCAGTTTTACAGTTCTGGGAACACAATTGTTTGCGTGCTGCAGTAATTGAATTTGCAGGAGGTCTTGTTTATGTATTTGCATAATGGTTTCTGTGTGTTGCCATGGTTAAAATTAGGTTAGATTATTGTACATTATATAAGCACAGAATGGGACAATCGACTACTCTTGTACTCTAAAGCTAGCTTTCTTGTTAGAGGATAACATCTGTGGCAGATAAATAAAACGTCTTCTTACCAAAAGACCTGAAGCTAAGAACGGATGTCTTAATAATTTTACTCTAGGATTTTAATAAGTGTTTAATGTTAGGTTAGGTTATATTGAGGGTGAGGCACTTCCATTGTAACCATGCGGTCTATTGTTCCCGACCAGTATTACCATTTTGGTTCAATTGTACTTAATTCAGTACAGATTTAAAGAATTCAGTACATTAGTACTATCTTTCACTAATCAGTACAAAATATAGCCATATTCTTTTAAGTCATTAGCACATTCACTTCCGTCACTTTGATCACTGATATTTGACTAAAGAATACAGCTCATATTGTGCCTTCATTATATTTTCATATTAGAATCAAGTTGATTCAACTATTTAAATAGTGAACTGAAAAAAATCACTGTACTTTTTAGCTCTACTCTTTGTTAGTAAGTAAATATATCATATACAGCAGTTTTCATTGCAAGAACGGGGATTTTTGTAACTTTAAATAAAAATAAATTCAACTTGAGTATTTTTTTAAACGACTTTGATAATAACGACTCAATTTTCTAAAATATTTTACTATAAAAAGCTAAAAGTAGCTCCAGGCCAAGTTTTGCAAATCATTTTATTTGAATTTCCAGCTTTTAGTACATTTCCTGCTGTTTCAGTCAGGGGCGGATCCAGCCTCTCTCTTTAGAGGGGGGGGGGCGGTGATATCAGAAAAGTACAGTATGGCAAGCGAAAGCAAGTTGTCGACGGAGGGGGGGGGGGGAGATACCAGCTGCATTCCCATTTCTGGTGTAAAAGGCAGGGTCGGGTCTATTTTTCTGAATTTGAAGGTCTTGGAGAGGGGGAAGCGATCACAAGAAAAAACAAGTTGTCAACAGGGTTGGAGGATGCGAGCAGCATACACAATCTTAGTATAAGAGGCAGAATCGGGTCTATTTTCCTGAATTCAATGTTCTTGGGAGGTGGCTAACGCAATAAAAACAAGTTGAGAACGGGGAGGAGAAAAAGTGCCAGCAGCATACACATTCCTAATATAAAGGGCAGAATCGGTTTTATTTTCCTGAACTCAAAGCTCATGGGAAGGTGAGGAGCGATCGCAAGCATACCCACTCCTATTCTCTATTCAAGAACTACAGAGAGTAATAAAACTGTTACCGAAACCTCCAACGTACTTGCTCCAGTGCCGCAGGTAACTGAGGACGGCCGTAAATCTAATTATATTTAATTATAGTTAAATATTATAAGCTTTTATAAATTTACTGCAACAATAAAATTCCTGATAGTTTAATTTAATTACTGTCAGTGAGCAAAGTACATCTTACAGTGTGTCCTTAGTGATTTTTCTTGTTTGTGCTTGTTTTTATACATTATTTGAGATTAGTGAGATACCCAAAAGATATGGATTCCACATCTATATTTATTCCAAAATCGTTAAACCAGGGTATTTTTTCCTCAACGAAAAACTTATTACGATGAATGTTTATAATGTCTTAAGATATCAATATCTAGATAATAATGTTCAAAGCTCTGTTGAGATGTGTTCCATGACAGGAGTTGGAAAATCTACTATGTACCTAATACTGAAGGAGAAAAAAACGACTGGAATTGTTAGTACTCCCAAGCTACATTCGATCACAGGCAGACGAAAAACCTCGTTGGAAGAAGAAATGTAAACTGCAATAAACGAAGTACATACATTTTATTATGAGAAGCAGATCCCAACCGTCGACAAATTTTTAACTAAATTCAATAAAGATCGGGATTTACCTGAATTTAAAAGAACTAAGCTCTGGAAATTGCTCAGAGAACTTAATTTTTGCTGGGAAAAAACAGATAGGAAATCTGTTCTTATAGATCGTCTGGAAAATGTCCGTTGGTGAAGGAAATATCTCTCTCAAGTAAAAGGCAGAGTTGCTAGAAATAACACAACTTACAAAATTAGTAATTTAACTGAACTTTTAAACGATTTTTTGAATAAAGTTATTGTTGGAAATTGGGAAAAATGCATATAATAAAAGAATAAAAGAAAATATGGAAACTCGATCTCATGATCGGTGAGATAGAGGAACCAATTATAATTAATTTGAGCGAAGATAGATTTCCTGACTTTGACTACGAATTAGATACGTAATGTTTACCAGCTTAAACACAATTTATTATTTAAATTTTCTGTAACATATAAAAATTAATTATATTTGAATCCCTTTTTAGTGTTTAATTGTAATTCTGCAGATGGTTTAAGAAATAAATAAACTGAAACATCCAATATCCTAAAAATGTTTTTGATTAATAATATATATATATATATATATATATATATATATATATATATATATATATATATATATATATATGTTTAACTTCTTGTATTTTTGACAATGGGTATTTTGTAAGTATTTAAATAATAACCATAATATAAATTTTTTGAGAGAAAAAGGCTACCTTTTAGTCTGAATGTGCCTAAAACGGTTGCTATGCCAAAATTAAAAACAATTGGTGATTTGTGTTTAATATGTCAAAATTATCTATATTTTCTAATGTATGTGAATTATTAAGAAATGATAAGAAATAAAATAATATTATAATAACTTTTTATTTTAAGTTTATTACCGAAATAATATTCTATGCCATAAATAGTTAGTGATAAAATAAACCTCCTTCCGACGCCTATAATAAGGATTAAAATCCTTTTTAACACTTCGCACACTTCACACACCGAAATAGTCTATTATTATGGACTGGTATTTCTGATTATAAAATTTCTAACCCATTCCTATGAAAAATATATGTGTGTCTAATAGATTTTGCCAAAGACACCGGACTAAAAAACACAGGTAGTTTGCGAAGAAAAAAAAAGGTAAATAATGATTTATTAATCTCTCTAGTTCTGGAATAAACTATAGTATAAGAGGCAAAATCGAGAAAATTTTCCTGAACCTAAGGCTCTTGGAGGGGAGGAACTACAAATTTTTCGAATAGACCACCTTATTCAAAGTTACCCTAAATAAGATAACATTATAAAAATAGGGTTTTACATTTTAAAAAATTAACATTCAACGATATTTTCAAGTTAATATTTAATGTTCTTGATCACTCTATATTTATTGATTATGAAAATAGCAACACAGCATAATAAAATAGTTCTCTTTCTAGAAGGAAACCAATTCCAATTAAATAATAAAGGCTTTCATTTAAAATAAGCAAGAAGGCATCAACTTCCGGTATAACCCGAAGTGCCATCAACTTGAAAATATTTTAGCCGAATTGACTTCAGTAAACCGCCAAATTTCGAAAATTTTCCGAAATCTATTTTCCGAGAAATCAATCGCTACAGTTCGTCATGGGACACGCTGTATTTGTTTTTAATATTAATTATTTTTATTGCAGTATGTTAAAAAACAATCAATGATAACATTTTATATCTTATCTTTTTAAAAAAGTTTACATAATACTGTACCTAAACACATACAGATATGTCGAAATAATTAAAGCAATAACAATACGATTACGTCACCCGAATGCACTTTAACGGACTATTTATGACTGTTTTATACATATATGAATTCACCTGTGCGTCCGGCATTAAATTAATTGCCATACCATTAACATTTTTTTTGGTGCGCATTTTTTTACAGTTACTGTGAGGTAACAGTAAAAGCTGCGGTTTCAGAAAGTTAATTAGAGTATTCTGATTCGTTAAACTTATATATTTGATTAGTAATGATAGAAGAGCCTGATCGATTAGTCGGTTTTTTTCCGGGTTTCACCAAGTAAAAAAAGTGCGACAACGTGATTGTGTTAGTTTTTAAAAGACAGGTCCAGCTGGATTAAGATTTTCGAAATCTCCGCTTTCGTAAAAAAAATTCGTGATAGTCTTGTTAAGTCGCAAGCATTTAAAAAGGCAAATTAGTTTGTACTAAAGTGGCCTCCGAGACCTTCTACATTTTTTTCACCAATAGAATGTGTTCACTTGGAAATAATATATCAATCCTGGGAAAATTTAATCATTATTTTAACAACAATACAACTAAAAATTTTAATTTCAATATGACTTTTCCAATAGATCACTTATCTTCTTTTATTGTTGCGTATGATAGGCTGGTACAATAGCCGATTCATAATTGTGAAAAAAAAATTATATACAGGCCGGGATCAAGCGGAAAATTTAGTTAAGTTTATAACAAAGAGAGCAAACAAAAACTAAACTACAGATTATGTAAAATGGTAACTTGGAGTGCTGTTTAGGGGTTAAAAGTGTTTTTTACGATTTCCGGCGAAACGTGACCTTCTGTTCTATACAAAAGTTGTAGATAATAAAGTAACCTAAAACTTTTATATGTCATTTTTCAACATATCCTCATACGGGGTGCGCCATCTTTTATGTCGGTATGTAAACATTGAATAACTTTGAAAAAAAAAACTGATTTTTATGTATGAGGTATTTTTATTAAATTTGGTCCTTTACAATTTATTGGAACTAGTTTTTGAATACTACATCGATCAAATGGCCACCTTTATTGGCCAAAGTAAAATGTGACCTTTTTTCTGCGTTTTCCATTACCTTTTCGAGCATCTCGGGTGGTATAGCGGTAATTTCGGCACGAATCTTTGCCTTGAGCTCTTCAATGGTCTGAGGCTTGCTGGCGTACACTTTGCTTTTTAAATAACCCCACAAAAAGAAGTCGGGAGCGGTCAAATCTGGAGATCTGAGTGGCCAGTCAATGTCGCCTCTTGTTGACATCAGACATCCAGGGAATTTTCGTTGCAGAAACTGGATTGTTTGATTTGCAGTGTGGCATGGCGCACCGTCTTGTTGAAACCAATAACCATCAAGACCTTTTTCACGCATTTGTGAACAGACATAAGGAGCCAACATCCACCGATATCGATTTCCATCTACTGTTTCGTTTTCTTTGAAAAAAATTGGCTCAATGATGGTTTTGGCGCAAACGCCGGCCCAAACAGTCACTTTTTGGTCATGCAATGACGTTTCGTTGATCTCGTGTGGATTCTTCGTCCCTTAAATGCGACAATTTTGCTTATTAACGCCGTTAGAGAGTGTGAAATAACCCTCGTCGGTCATCAAAATTTGCTTACAAAAATCAGGTTCAGTGTCAATCATTCGAGCGACTGTTTGGCCGTATTTCAAGCGACGTGGACGGTCTGTCGGCAATATTCTTTGTGTTAACTGCACTTGATACGGAAACAAATGGAAATCATCCATCCTTCAAAATGCCCCGCAAAGTGATTCCACTGACGCCAAAATGCTGAGCGCGGTGACGATACGACACTTTTGGGTTCATTGGAACATCTTGGTCGTTGATGAACGGTATGTTAACGATCTCTCACTGTCTCATACTCAACAAAATTCGAAACCAAACGACGGATAGTGTTCTCAGACGGTGCCTGTTGGCCACGATATTTTCGACGATGTGCACGTTGAGTTAACGCAACTGAACGACTATTTTCAATGTACATTGTCACTACTTTGGTGCGTTGTTTCGGTGTAAAGCGATTCATGGTTAAAATTGTACTGAATTGACGTTTCAAAAACGCGTATAACCAAATCAGTCGGTTGGTAAATGTCAAAGTTATTCAATGTTTACATACCGACATAAAAGATGACGCACCCTGTATTTTCCCAAAAATGGCGGAAAATTTCTTTTTATCTCGCGTAAAAATTACTCAGTTGACATGAAATTTTCTGAAAGTGTACCTTTTTCCACTGAATAAGCCTGATTTTACGGGGATCTGAGAAGCAAGTAGTTTCCAAGATATTTACATTTTTCGAAAAAAAAACTATTATTTTCCACGGAAAACTCTATCGATGTTTTTTCGATTTCGATATATATATATATATATATATATATATATATATATATATATATATATATATATATATATATATATGAAATTACGAAAACCCAAAAAAAAAATATTTTTCATATTATGAATTTGTCGATTTTTTTTATTATTTATGTAAATAATGATTTAATTTCAATGACATAATTTATCTTGATGTTATATTATTAAAGTTGCATAAATTTAGTTGAAGAAACTCAGAGAGAATATCCTGCATGTTTTAAATAAATAACAAATTGATAAAAAAAAAATTATAAAATTGTGAATTCGAAAAGCCAAATTAGAAAGGTACTCGAACTCTGTATTTATAGAAAGTTTAAGGCCCCCCAACAGTGGGCGGTGAGAGCGGAGACCAAGAAGGACCGGACCTAAACTCTCGTCGAGCTGACTTTGTAGTAGTAGCCTACAGGAGCTATTTAGCAATTCCGTTCTGTGGAAACTGTAGAAGACTACGTCGGACAGCGAGCCCGATAACAAAAGAGTATTGCAATCGGGCTGGAAGGAACATCTAGGTAGATTTATCCCAAATTTATCTCAGAAAATTCAGAATTAATTCAAGAAACATTATTAGGAAGTATAAGCTGCAGCTGTAAAAGTGGCTGTAATAAAAGAAGATGTGGCTGCTGAAAACACGGCTTGAAATGTTCTAATTTATGTAATAATTGCCAGAAAAATTGCTTAAATAGAGATAAACAAATATTTGAAGACATAATTAGTGATTCGGAAGAGGTTGTTGTTGAAGAACCAACAAAGAATCTTGGTACTGAAAGTGAAGAGCTCGAGGACGACGATAATCTCAAAGATCCTTCGGAATCTGAAAGTTTGATTTATGAAAAAGAATAAATGGAAGAACAAGAATAACCACAATGCAAAAAAGCTAAATAAAATTCATTGATATTTTATAATGTTTCATAAATTTATAATTTTTATTGAAAAATCACTAAATAAAATTTGTCAATCAAAAATCAAAAAACATGAATAAGTCAATTGTTTTACTTAGTAATTATGTATTCAAATTGTTTTATTGAAATATATCCTGAACAATTTATTTCTTGTACTATTTATTTAGTGAAAAAAGTTGAAAGTCGCATTTATAGAATGCGCGCTGGGCCAGCGAGGCTTAACTTTAGCTTTCGACTTCAAGTAGGGTACGGTGCATTGCCATAAAATAGGTATCAGGATGTTTTCGCCAACTTCTTTAAACCAAATTCATTCAACTTTAGTAATATAATATCAAGATAGATTAAGTCATTGAAATTTAATTTATTATTTACATAAATAATAAAAAAATTAACAATATCGAAAAATTCATTGTTCAAAAAGTTTTGGTTTGCCGCAGTTTTTAGCGGTTTAAAGAAATAGCAATTATTAATCTATATATCATTTGAAAGTAGACGTTTCAACGTTTAAAATGTGCCTATGCAAAATATCGAAGTCGGAAAAAACATCAATAAAGTTTTCCGTGGAAGATAAGGATGTTTTTTTCGAAAAATATGAATATCTTGGAAACTATTTGCTTCTCAGATGTCAGTAAAATCAGGCTTATTCAGTGTGAAAATGGTATACTTTCAGAATTTTTCGGAAAATTTGAGGTAATGTTGAAAAATTAAATACAAAACTTTTAGATTTTTCTACACTTTTGTATAGAATTTTTTCCGTTAGGAGGTTACATTTCGCCGGAAATCGCAATAAAACACATTCAACCCCTAAACAGCACCGCCATTTCATCGTTTTACATGATCGGTAGTTTAATTTTTGTTTTATCTCTTTGGTATAACTTTAACTAAATTTTCCTTCTAACTCCGGCCTATATATATATTTTCTTTCTAAACAGGTAATTAATTCTACCAGCCTATGAAGGAAGAAAACCATTACTACTGTCAAATCGTTTTTTATTTTCGAGCGACCCATAAGTAACAATTTTTTTGGCCCTAATAAAATAGTATCTAATTTAAATAGGAAATAAGTTAAAACCACAAAAACGTATCTGTTCCAGTACCTATATGTCATACATCACAAAGAATATAAAACATTTCAGAAACTCCGTACCGAAACTTTGTATACACAATTATTCAACTGTTGAGCCGCAATCCTATGTTGTCGTAGAAAGAGAAAGATAACCGACAGTTTTTCAAATATTGTGTTTTTGGTATCGTTAGATTCTCTTAGTTTAGGCACAGATTATTTCACTTTAAAGATACGACAGCAACTTTAGGGACTTTTCTAAAATTGCGTCCTGTAATTTTTAAAATTAGAACGAAGATCACAATTACACTGATAGTAATGATAAAATTAGAAATAAGTTCTACAAAATATAGTTCCCTACTGACAAAAAGTAAAAATAAAAGTCTAAATAGGTAATAATACTTCTTTATAAAACAGCCGTATTTCTTTAAATTAAGAGAGAAAGATACTAATTCCATTCTAGTTCAAGAAATTAGTTATTTTTCTTTTTCTTGTTTTGTATATGTTCCGGATCACTTAAGATAACTGTATATCTACTTATAGAATATATTTTTGGAAACAGTATATACATTAAGCAATCTTTACTAATATGTTTAAAAAATTTTCATGAGATAACTTTATATCCTATATTTTTTATCAGTCATCTAAACAAATATTTTTACACTAAGTTCCAGTTAAAGATAGGGTAATCATTTTTTAACACATCACTTTTTTTGTTTTTATTTTTCTGATAATATCCAAATGCTTACCTTAAATAAGTTTTAGAGAGTTTAAATAGGAACCAACTATTTCTTCATTTTTCGATGTGTAGCCATGGTAGTAAGCACAGGAACTTCCTGTGTTCCGTTTTTGAACAAAAATATTTCATATATGAAAATGTCACACAGAAAACGTAAAATACGAAGAGATAACGATCCAATGAAACTAAAATAATAAAGTTAGATTTCTTCCACTAGAAATCCGCATAGAAATTGTTTTGGAAGGAATGTGGTATTTTTTTAAATTTTAATAATTTCTCGTAGTGTAATAGCGGGGTGTGAGTGAGACAAGGCCACGAAATTAGGTTTTGGTTGAAACACCTTTTGTCACATGTGTAAGATAAAATAATCTATGATTTAGGAAAAAAACTGCCAAAAAAGGTGTTGCCTTTAAAAAATATTCATTTAATTCAGAAAAAAAAAATTTTCTCGGTTATCAACGTTTACTGCTCTTTTTTTGGATGATAACATAAAACTTTTACAGTAAATTTAAAATCCTACTACTAAAATGATAAGCTATAGACGCTTTCTAAAGAAGAAAAAACACTTTACTTTTGTGGTAAGATTATTATAAAGTCAAGTATATGCTCTGTATTTCTGTGAAAAAAAAATCGGATAAATACCAAAACTCTAAAGTGATCTCTTGCTTACAAAATAGAATAAGCCATTTTGATAAGATTTAAAGCTTTTACAAAGGACTAGAACCATACAAAGTTTTAGTGAATTTATCAAACTATATTGACGTTGAATGTACAATATTTAACCTTTAGTGTATACTATACACACTAAATTTGTATACTCTTGAATTAAAAACATACATTCAAATCAAAAATATAATTAAATAAACGAACAAATTGAAATAATTAGTGAATAATGCAAGCTACTAGTTTAAAATGTAACCGATGATTTTTAAAATAATTAAAATGTTTAAAAAATTAAAATTTATAAGTATACGATCTCGTGATTTGAAATTAACGTAATAGGGTTTTACGCTACGACTCCAAGTATAATTAAATCAATAAAAAAATAAATAATAATTTAAATATTTCATATTTTATTCCTCGAATATATAATTATTTTATTTCGCGTTTGTTTACTTACATTCTGATCGTTTGCGTGTAGAGATTATGATCTTATAAATACTATTAACTATCCAGTTACTTGAAATAATACCCTATAATTACTGTAGTTACTAAAAAAAAGTATTTTACGTACATTCTTGGTGCAAATTGAATTAATAATAATTTTCATATCGGAGCACTCTGATGCATCGCAACCAAATATTCATACCGGCGAGCAGACCAATGGTGGGGTCACATTTATATTTTTGGGTACCAATGAATAAATTTCGTAGTTTTTAATGTAAATAATATTTTCAATCATTATTTGATGTTATGACACAACGGTAAATGTATTTATTCAACATTATGGATGGTATAAGTTATCCGATACAGAAAAATTACTTATATCCGTCATTATCGCCCTAACAAGAGAGTCAATTTTCTTAGCCAAATGCTTAAGACTCACATGCATATCGCCGTCAACACAAGCTCACTATTTTCAATGTCGCATAATTTAATAATTTTTCAAATAACATACGGCTTTTTCTCCGTATGGTTAATATATATATATATATATATATATATATATATATATATATATATATATATATATATATATATATATATATAGCTCTAGTTTATCGGTGCGGAATCATAATAGAGATTTTTTAAAGCTTATAAAAAAGATTAACCAAAGTACACACTGGATAGGTGCCGCTCACTGGGACAATTACCTTATGTAAATTGTTTAAAACACTTTGTTAAGCGAGATTGTTTAAAAAAGCATGAAAATAACATTTTAAAAATTAATTTAAAAGAATATGGAAATCTTTTGACAGCAAACAATACTAAACTCAGGGTTGCCAGATGATTTTATTTTATTTCCCTAGATTTTTGACGAAAATTCCCTAGGCAAGTTCATTGGAAACTCCAATATATGACATTCTAATTTACGGCACACTCTATTCCTATCTATTTTACATATTCTCTTCTTTAACCCTACCATATGTCACGTATAAGGCGCGGTATTTGAAATTAACGAATTGACGCCCTACATGTGACATCGCCGCAATGTAATTAGTCGCTTTTATTCCCGTAAGTAAATTATAGTTTTAATAATTTTTGGTTTATTTTTTAAGTATATTTATCTGTAAATAATAAATCTAAAGTATATACTTAGTATACCCAATCGCTAACCTATTCTAAAAAAATAAACATAACACTTTTTTTAAATGTATTATGGATTTTTGTTCTCTTAAATTTCTGATTTAAATATCTTAACCATTTCCGGGGTAATACAGAGATTAAAACAATTGCTTGACTTTAATAAACTTTTAGTATGCAAAATCCCACAGCAATGTGTCCGGCAACGTTGCGTATTTTTTTACCAAAATTGCATAATACATAAAGCGGTCGGGATTTCCCCGGTAATTTACCTAAAAGCCATGGAGCATGGGAAATCACCGGAATTTCTTAATACATTCAAGATTTGTAAGCTGTTTTGTACGTCAACGCGTAAAAAGAAACATTATTTATTAGTTTTTATATAATAATTAGAAAAATTGTATCTTATTCAAAAATTCCTTAAAATATACATATAGTTCCACTTTTCCCTATATGTCACAAAATTCCCTAGATCTACGGAAATTTACCTAGGTCTGGCAACTCTGATTAAACTAGATTATAATACTAAATTTGCTTTAAAAAAGATCGGCTGTACCAACAATACCCGAAAAATAACAAAATTCAAAAACCAATGTCGGACAGTTTGTAAAACATTAATTACCAAACTCACACTAAAATCACCTTTGCCGTCTCGCAAAAGAAATTTCTTGTCCTGATCTGGCGATCGTCTTGCAAGCTCAAATGGTCAAATCAGATCTTTCCATAGTGGAAATGTTTGGGTTAGAAAAATATGCAGGATGCTGAACACCTCGCTAGCATATTTTCTATTGCGGAAATCCCAAACGAGGATAACAATGAAGTAGAGACATTCTTGAATGCACTGTGCCCGTTGTCTCTACCAGCAAGAGCTATTACACCAGCGGAAGTAAAAAAAAAACAAATAGCCTTACTAGACCCACACAAAGCACTTGAGTACGATCTTATTACCGGCGAAAATTTCAAAAACCTTCCTAAAAAAACTATTGTGCTCCTGACAACCATATACAACAGTGTGTTGCGACTATGCTACTACCCGGTACTATGGAAATACGCTCAAATTATCATAATACCGAAGATTGGTAAACCGTTCACAAATGCTAGTTCGTACAGACCAGTAAGCCTTCTTCCCACTAGGTCAAAAATTCTCGAAAGACTTATTCTTAACAGACTTGAAGAAACATTGAACATTAAAGATTTAATTCCTGTATCAACTATACAGCAGTGTCATAGAATCATCAATAAAATCAAAGAGAGTCTAGAAACAAAGCAGATGTGCACATCGGCATTTCTAGCCTTTGACAAAGGCTTACTATACAAGTTAAAACACCAACTACCAAGCCAATTATACCTTATCCTTAAATCATACATAAGCGACCGATACTTCCAGGTCATGAAAACACCTGATCTCAATACCACTCCATTAAGTCAGGTGTACCGCAAGGAAGTGTCCTCGGACCCTTCTTATACTTACTGTTTATTGCTGACATACCACTTAGAGAAAATACGCTAATGGCAACATTCGCTGACGATACAGCAATTCTTGCTATAGATGCTGATCCTCTAAGGGCCTCTGAGAAATTCCAAGACCACCTCGACCAAATTCAACACTTGTTGAAGCATTGGTTGGCCAAGTTACTTTCACCACTAGAAGAGCAGAATGTCCTCAACTTACTCTAAACGACACCCTCATCCTTGTTAAAAATGAAGTAAAATACCTTGGACGTCACCTAGATAAAAAATTAACCTGGAAATCGCACATCAAAGCCAAAAGATGTCAACTTGACCTGAAAATAAGAAATATGTCATGGTTAATGCACAGAAAATCCAAACTCACACTCCAAAATAAACTCACCATATACAAATCAATATTAAAACCCATCTGGACGTATGGTATCGAACTAGGGGGCTGCAGCAAACCATCCAATACAAAAATCCTCCAGACCTTCCGGTCAAAGACGCTCAGGATGATGATAAACGCACCTTGGTATGTTTCCAATAGAACCACTACTCCGACAAACATAAAAACCGAAGCATGAAGCTTAGCAACCTGCTAGTAAGTGAACTTTTCAATCCACCACTCGCAAACAGAAGACTCCGAAGAAAATGGCCAGAATACCTAGTTAGGTGAATCCAGAGAACTGTGAATGACTGTACCTAACTCAAGCCAACTAATTATAAATCATTTACTTATTAGTTATTCCTTCTATGCGAAAGTAGAGCGAGTGATGAGCAATTTGGATTTAGAAATGGTCTAGGAACCAGAGAGGCACTATTTTGTATGCGCCTTCTCCTACAAAAAAGTTGTGAATTCCGAAAGAACATCTACGTCTGTTTCATCGACTTTGAAAAGGCATTCGACCGAGTACAACACGATACACTTTTCGAATGTCTACAAGCAGCAGGTCTAGACCACTACGATATAAGACTGCTAAAACATCTGTATTACAATCAAGTAGCCTCTATCCAAATTGAAAACAGTCGTACTCAAAGCCTACCCATCAAACGTGGGGTAAGATAGGGTTGCGTTTTGTCACCCTGTCTTTTTAATGTATACTTTGAAGAAATTTTTAGGGAGGCTTTGGATGACAGAAAAGAGACTGAGTGGAGAAGTAATCAACAATATTAGATTTGCTGATGATACGGCCATTCTTGCAGAAAGCATCTAGGATCTCCAAACATTAGTAAATCTAGTAAATGAGGCGAGCTGCCGAAGAGGCCTTAAAATCAACATCTCAAAAACAAAGTGGATGCCTGTTGGAAAGATTAATATAGATAAATGTCAACTTTGGCTCGATGAAGAGAGGATAGAGCGTATAAACCATTTCAGATACTTTGGCAGTTGGTTAAATGTGCATGGGGACTCAGATGAAGAGATAATGGCTAGGATCGAAATATCGCGTAAGGCTTTTATGACATGGAAACCAGTTCTATGCAACAGGAACCTGTCAATGCATATTCGTAAGAGGATCCTGAGATGCTATGTATGGTCTATTCTGTTATACGGTTGCGAGACATGGACACGAAAGACCACAACGCTAAACAAACTGGAAGCTTTCGAATTGTGGTGCTATCATCGAATCCTAAAGATATGATGGGTTTCGCACACTTCCCGTGAGGATGTTCTCAGAATGATGGATACAGATCGACTGCTCTTGAATATTATAAAGAGGCGGAAAACAGAATACTTCGGCCACATAATTAGAGGACCTAAATACCATCTACTTCGCCTTATAATACAAGGAAAAGTGGAAGGAAGAAGATGGATAGGCCGAAAGAAGCTTTCATGGTTACGTAACATCAGGCAGTGGTGTGATTGCACGGTGGAGGAACTGTTTCGCGCTGCAGCCGATAGAGAAAGATTTCAGGAAATTGTAAACATGATGACCACCAACGTCTGAATACGGACATGGCACCTAAAAAAGAAGAAGGCTTATTAGTTAACCAAATAGATTATAAATTTGTAGTAGTCAATAAAAAAAATAAAGGATTATTTAGTTTGATAAAATTTATTATGATGTCGCCTTGCAATGCAGATCTTGAACATGGGTTGTCTATCAGTGGAGAACGTTTTGTAGAAAATCAACACGAGAAATATTTAATAGCTCAAGGCATAATATATGATGAGTTAAATGCAATGAACTATAGTGTGGATGAGTTTCATGCTGATAAAAACTTAGTTATGGATGTAAAAATGGCTGATAATCGGTATTAAACTGATGTTGAAAATCAAAAATGAGAAAAACGAAAGGAGGAAAGTATCCACAATGAGAAAAAAGAAGAGCAGCTAAAATTAAGGAGTTACAGTTGAAGAGAAAGAAGCTTATGGATAAATTTAACGTAAAAAAAGCAAGATTTGAACAAAAGTTAGTAGAATTGAAAAATGTTTCTTCTTCTTCTTCTACCTTCTATAATGATTGCCTAATGTTATCGCTTCTTTCTCTGTCTAGTAGCGTTTTTCCTGTTATTCGTCGAAGTATTCTCATTTCTGTAGTCTCCAATAGTTGTTTCGTTTTTGTCGTCTCTGGCCGTGTTTCTGAGGTGTATGTCATAATAGGTCTAATTGTGGTTTTGTAGATCCGAACCTTTGTTTCTTGTTGTAAGTGTTTGTTTCGCCAGATCACGTCGTTGAGACAACCCGCCACTTTATTTGCTTTGGCCACCTGCCCTCTTACTTCATCTTCGATGTTGCCATAACTAGTTATGTCGATTCCTAGATATTTGAAACTCATTTCTTGTTGTATTATTTGACCGTCTAGTTCTAGTTTGCATCGGAGGGATTCTTTTGAGGTTATCATACATTTAGTTTTTTCGGCTGAGATA
Source organism: Diaprepes abbreviatus (assembly GCA_034092305.1). Taxonomy (NCBI): domain Eukaryota; kingdom Metazoa; phylum Arthropoda; class Insecta; order Coleoptera; family Curculionidae; genus Diaprepes; species Diaprepes abbreviatus. Next base: position 12,413,033 of record JASJET010000129.1, read on the forward strand.
ATCATATTATATTTTCTTCCCGTAAGATTAAAGGTATTTAACAATCTCTGGAGGTCGTCTTCATTTTCGGCACATATCACAGCGTCATCAGCGTAACAGAGAATTTTTATTTCTGTATCACCCATTTTATATCCTCTACCAAGTCGCACCTCCTTTATTATTTTGTCCATTATCATGTTAAACAACAAAGGACTAAGCGAGTCTCCCTGTCTAATACCGCTGTTGACTGGTATGGGTGTTGATAATTTACCGTTAGTGCGAATCTGAACTTTATTGTTTGCGTATATGTTTTCGATGGTCTGAATTATATTGATAGGAATATTTCTCTTATATAACAGGTGGATTACGTCATCTAGCTTTATGCGATCGAATGCTTTTGTTAGATCTATAAAGCATAAAAATGTTGGTTTATTGTATTCTATAGATTTTTCGACTATCTGTCGTAGAATAAATACTGCATCCACGCAAGACCTTCCTGATCTAAATCCCTGCTGTTCGTCTTCCAGTGTTGTAACCGAATTAATTTTATTTTTGATTACTTTCGTAACGAGTTTCAGAGTTGTGTCCAGTAGATTAATACCCCTGTAGTTCCCTGGTTTTTGTTTGTCACCTTTCTTAAACATAAGCATCATTGTGCTAGTTCTCCACCTATCTGGTACTTTGCATTGTATCAGGATTTTTCGAATGAAGCTTGTGAGTTCCTGTGTTAGTCGCTGTCCTCCGTATTTCAACAATTCGTTATGAATTCCGTGTTGTCCGGGAGACTTTCTATTTTTTAAGAATTTTATAGCTTTCTCTACTTCTTGAATGGTGACTTCCACATTATTCCTTATTGCCGGTATGAAAAATGTTTGATTATTTATATTTAGTATTGAAAAACGATATATTTTAAAGTCCGAAGTTTATAAACGAATTAATAATTGTTTGCATTGAAAAAATATAATTGTTGGAAGTTCAGATAAAAAATTTATAACATTATTCAAGTTCTTGTTTTACCATATTCATATCGTCACGCTGAACAATTGAAGAAGTGGATAAAAGTTCTGAACCTAATGACATTATGATAAGTTTTAGTATTTTTAGAGATTCTTGGCATGTACGTAAAAATTACGTATTTTTTGGTTTTAGTTTATTTCCCGCTTAAATTAGATATAATTTTAATTATTATAAACAGCGTCCTAAAACCGTTGTTACATTTTCGCAATTTTCTTTTATTCCGTGGAGATCTTCAAAGAAGGGGACGTTAATTTCATTTCGTTTGTGAATAGAACATGTTTAAATGTGGATAACAACATGATAATAATGATTCGATAAAGTGAAAATGGTAGTGCGAAATAATAACCAGTTACCGAAAGAAATTGATAATTTCCAACGCCTAAAAAACAAAATGTTGTGATTCTGATAATAGATAACGGTAAAATATTATTAATAAATCTTTTGTTCTGGATTTATCGTTAATTACGTCTAAATATCGTTTTCTCCGATTGTCGTCAACAGTAATATTATTGGGCCGTAACAATTTTCTAACGCGCTCATCCATTTTGCATGGTCTTTGTTCTTTTGATGACGGATTTATCTCGGTTATAGTTATTGTCGTCGTGTCTAAATATAATTGTAAACATTTCCAGAATCGTTTCTTCGTACTACGACACTGATAAAAGAAACCTCAAATGTACCTTATTAAGACATCATTCAAGTAAGTAGTTTTATTGCTGATGAATACTTAAATATAATTAAAGTAACAAAAATAAACATTATAACGTTTCCATTTCAGTTCGAACAAAAACGATATTATGCGATGCCATGGTTTGTGGTGGGTGTTGAATAAATATTGTTGTTCATGTATATATCGCTTGAATGGCTGAGTTTGTTGCAAAAAGTGTCATGTCTTTAAAAATAAAACGAATATATTCATTAGCGTAGAGAAAAGGAAAATGTAAAAGGGTGATCATTTTTTGAAATTATACTTCAAATGTCTATTAATCACCTTGAAACTAGCAGTTATGTGAATAATATTTTTAATTATTTATTTTTGTATCATTTATTATTTCAAAATAAGAGCTTATTTGAATTTTTTTTATTTTGTTGATAGCCATTTCCACTTAAGTTTAAACGCTACTTACTTTACAAATTTTAAATGGCACACTCTATATAAAGGGTGTTTTTTCTAGAGGTATAGAACTTTAAGTTGGCAACACTTTTTTAACTGGCGGCCATTTTGTCAGCTGTCAAGTGATTTATGTTTGGTTTGGTTTGGCATTTCAACATGAATAGACTGACGCCTGAACAACGCTTCCAAATTGTGCAAATTTATTTTGAAAATCATGGTTCTGTTCGAAATACGTATCGCGCACTACGTCCATTTTACGGTCAACATAATCGTCCATCAGAGCAATTAATTCGATTAACCATGGAACGTTTTCGCACCACGTTTACTCTAAATGATAATACGCATCCACTGAGACGTCGTACAGTGCGTACAGAAGAAGTCATTGCTGCTGTAGAGCGTAGCGTAGAGGAAGACCCGAATCAGTCTATCCGCCATCGTGCACAGGAATTGGATATGTGTCCATTCACTTTATGGAAGATTTTGCGGAAAGATCTTGGTTTGCGTGCTTACAAAATCCAACTCGTGCAAGAATTGAAGCCACACGATCACCTAGCAAGGCGTAGATTCGGTAAATGGGCCCAAAACAAGATTGCCGTTGATCCCGATTTTCATAAGCGAATTTTGTTTAGCGATGAAGCTCACTTTTGTTTGAATGGATACGTTAATAAACAAAACTGCCATATTTGGAGTGATGATAATCCTCAAGTGTATGTTGAGACACCGTTACATCCAGAAAAACTGACTGTTTGGTATGCTTTATGGGCTGGTGGAATCATTGGTCCGTACTTCTTTAAAAACGATGCTGGTCAAAACGTTACAGTCAATGGTGATCGCTATAGAGCCATGATTACTGACTTTTTCGTTCATCAATTGAACAACCATGATGTGCAGGAGCTGTGGTTTCAACAACACGGCGCAACATGTCACACAGCTCGTGCCACAATTGATTTATTGAGGGAAACGTTTGGTAACCGCATAGTTTCACGTTTCGGACCCGTGAATTGGCCTCCAAGATCGTGCGACTTAACGCCGCTAGACAATTTTCTGTGGGGATATGTGAAGTCGCTAGTCTACGCCGATAAGCCCGAAACAATTGATCACTTGGAGGACAACATTCGCCGCGTTATTGCCGATATACGGCCACAAATGTTGGAAAAAGTCATCGAAAATTGGACCTCCAGATTAGACTACGTCCGAGCCAGCCGTAGCGGTCATATGCCAGAAGTCATATTTAAATTATAATGCCAGAAGATTATCTTTCGAATAAAGTAAATTTCATGTCAATTTAAAAAATTCATCTTTGTTTTATTCCATTTAAAAGTTCTATACCTCTATAAAAAAAACACCCTTTATTATTTCTTTTATAGATTCTACGTAAAGTTATAGACATATTTCATGTATAATGTCCTATACCTACGAAGCTGGTTTGAAAAGTCCTTGCAAAATCAACGAGATGGCACTACTGGTACGTATCGAGATTATTTTCAGTTAGTAGCATCTCCTGGAAGAACACATTGGAAGTTTCAGCCAGCTCGGTCTATTTCTTTGTGTTTGACATTCGTTTGAATCGAGGAAGTCGAGTAATTCTCCAAAAATGGACGAAAAAGCATTTCGTATGTTGATTAAACATTACTTTATGAAAGGCAACACGCCTCATGAGACTAAACAGAAGCTTGATAAACATTATGGTGAATGTGCACCTTCGATTAGAACAGTTTATAAGTGGTTTCAAAATTTTCGAAGTGGCCGAAGCACAACAGACGCTGAACGTTCTGGACGCCCTGTTGAGGTTACTACTCCAGAAATCGTTGACAAAATCCATGTGGTGATTGATGACAGAAGAGTGAAGGTGCGTGAAATTGCTAGTGCTGTGGTCATCTCGGATGAATGGGTACATAATATTTTACACCAACACTGGGACATGAAAAAGCTATCAGCAAGATGGGTGCCGCGATTGCTCACGATTGACCAAAAACGAAATCGTGTGAAGTGTTGCAAGAACGGTTTGCAGCTGTTCTAACGAAATCCTCAGGACTTTAAGCGTCGTTTCGTCACTGTGGATGAAATATGGATACATCACTATACTCCTGAGACCAAAGAACAATCTAAACAATGGATTGCCAATGCGGAATCTGCACCGAAAAGACGAAGACCATTCGTTCGGCCGGGAAGATTATGACGACTGTCTTTTGGGATTCGCAAGGAATAATCTCCATCGACTATCTGGAAAAGGGTAAAACTATTACAGGTGAATATTATTCGTCGTTATTGGACCGTTTAGAAACCGAGCTGCAAGAAAAACGTCCACGATTAGCCCACAAAAAAGTCCTTTTCTGTCACGACAACGCACCAGCTCACGCCTCATCAATTGTGGCCGCAAAATTAATCAAAATAGGGTTCCCACTCGTTTCACCTCCCCCCTATTCTCTAGACTTAGACCCTCGGACTATTATTTGTTCTCCAATATGAAGAAATGGAGGCGGTGATTGCAGAAACGAATGGCTATTTTACAGACTTGGACAAATCGTATTATCAACAACGGAATCAACAAACTAGAGCAGCGTTGGCGAAGTTTATAAGCATTAAAAGAGACTATGTTGAAAAATAAAAAAGATTTATCCAAAAAAATTAAGTAGTTTTAATTTTTGCACGAACTTTTCAAACGACCCTCGTAAGTTTAACTTGTTTTGACATATTTTAAATTTTATGTCAAAAATGGCATTTGCTATCAATTTCTCTTGTATGAAATCTTGTATTATTTAATTGGGGTTGATTTCCTTTTAGAAAGGGATCTACTTTAGTGTATTGTGTTGATATTTTGATATTAAATAAATATATCATGATCAAAAACCAACATTAAATATTAACTTAAAAAAATCGTCAACTTTTGCAAATATAACCCTTCTACTTTTTTAATGTTATCTTATTTAGCATTAAAAATAAAGGTGACTTTAAATAAGGTTGTCTATTCGAAAAATTTGTAGTTTTTGAATATTGACAATTTAACATTTTTTTTTTGTAAAAACGCTATATGGCTTTTAAGTTTTATTATTAGTTGGCCATGACGGCGAAACGCGACGAAAGAAAACAATAGAGCACTGCAGAAATGTCACTATTTCTTGCCGTTTGACAATTATCAATAAAAATCATGCCGAGGCGATTATGTAAATTTGTTTATCTATGGGGGATGTAACAAAGTTTTATCAAGAACATGCCAGACATTTGCTGATAGATATCTCGATAAATAGAAACCGCAACGGAACATCGTCAAACAAATATTAATAAATTTCGAAAATTTTGGCACCATTAAGGCAACAATGCATAAAGTGAAACCTATACTCAATGATGAAAAAGTCAAAATTGCAATTCTGTGATATTTTGGGGCATATCCTATGACATCGTTAAGATAAATGGCTTTTTAAACAGGAATGACTTTTTAAACAGGAAAAGCTCAATACATAGAATTATGTTGAAATAACTTTCACCCTTATTTAATATCCTTGGTTCATCACCTAGGCGATACTGATTTGCCGAAAAGGGTGCAATTTTGTGAATTTATATTAATGATGATACAAGACGACTCTCGATTTTTGGACAACATAATTTGAACTGATGAAGCAAAATTTACGAAAAATTGCCTTTTTAACAAACACAATTCCCATTTAAAATATTTTATAACTTTTGTAGGAGAAAGACTTTTAAATATTCTAGAAGAGTTGGCCTCATTTACCTCTGGCGAAACACAGACAAATTTCTTACCAACGCGATGGCGCCTCACCACACGAAACCGCTCCAGTTACCGACTTCTTACAAGCAATATTTTATGACAGGTGACTTGCCACCAATGTGTGTGGGCCTCCTTATTTGAGTGTTTTAGATTATTTTATATGGGGAATGATAAAAAACATCGTTTATTGTAATCTAGTGCCAACGAAGGATAACTGTATGGCAAGGGTAAGGGACGCATTTGATAGTTTACTTCAAATTTTTCGAATATTTAAAAAAAAATACATTTAACGATTTTTTCAGGTTAATATTTAATGTTAGTTTTTGATCACCCTGTATTTATTTATTATCAAAATATCAACACACTTCTAGAAGGAAACCAACTCCAATCAAACAATAAAGGCTTTCATATAGAAGAAATTGATAGTTATGTTTAGTCTGCAAACGCCCTTTTTGACATAAAATTTAAAATATGTCAAAAAACGTTTGACTTAGGTAGAAGGCATTGTACATATGTCTATAATTTTGCGTAGAATCTAAAAATGAAATAACATATTGGGTGTTACACAACCCTTTTTTAGTAAGACGACACGTATCGTCGATTAAAATCTGCTTAAAATGGCAAAAAACAGATTATTCATTTAAAATTTAAATTTGATGACCAAGAAAAATGCTTGCGAATCCATTATAACTTAAAACAGCAATATATGTAAATCAGATTGAAGATCATTTTACGTATTGGCATTAAAATTGGCAATAAAATCCAGGAAAAACTTAGTCCTGATCTCCGGATGCAACCTTATAAATTTTTCTCTCTCTCAATTTTTTTTTGTCACACCAATTTATTTTAAAATACAGGACGTCCGATTTTCGACACTTTTGCGGGGAATCTGATATTTTTAGGGATAGAGGCTTGAGACTTTTGCGAACCTGTGCTACTTTTTTGTGAAACAAAAAATGCAAGAAACAACACTTTCCTAGCCCTCTCTTACTTGGCCTTTAACTCAAAACCTGATGCCTTTATAAAAAAAAATTACGTAAAAACCCCTCCAATAGTCCATTTTTACTTTTTCATTAACTTACAGATTAAGTAATATAAGAGGCGGCCTGTAAATGTAAAATTTTCAATTTCTCCCTGTATCATAAAAACAGGGAGGACTAGGAAAATTTTGTCTTTATTTTAACTATTTTAAAAAATTAATTAATTTGTTATAGTTGAGAATATTTCTGATAATTACATGTTTCTGAACATCATTTACCAAATCTTACAATCAAGCTCAGTTGCCATCACCTAGCAAACCTAACCAATTGTTACCTAATATTCCTTTCTTTTGCTTTCAGTATGTCTGGAATAACCCTGGCCGGAGGTCCTCCAGGGGGAACGACAGATGTCGGTGATGGCGGAGGGAGGGCCCTTAAACTGCAAACTGATGCCCCTCATTTGGTCAGTATGGGCGGTGATAGACTGAGTACTTCGGTTACTTTGCATCCTCTTCCTCCAGGTAAGCAAAATAGACGTTTTAAACAAATAAAGACTTTCCAGAACGTAATTCAAAAAACTAACAAACGTTTAAAGAACTTTAGCTTCTTTTAAATGTTTTTTCTTTGTAATTGAAAATATTTGGGAAAAAGACTAAAAGTTTCAAGACGCTTAAAATCCTTTAATTTTACTCCAAAATGGCAAATTTTTAGAAATTTACCTTCGAGCTTACGCTACTGGAGTCAGCATGCAATGCTCCGCGTGCGTTATAGTGCAAATTGAGAGAGGGAAGGATATGAGTCGTACTATCTCTCTCGCTCCGAACCGCGATTGGCTAGAACGCGCTTTGAAATTATTGGCACGTTCGGGGCGAAAGAAATAGCACGACCCCTTTTTCGCTCTCTTTCTTTCTTTACCGTATAATGCGCGCGGTGCATTGCAACCTACCTCCAGTAGGAATTATAAAATAATTATGTTATTGAATCCTCTGACACCCGTTTTAATAATAGATAAATTAAACAAGTCCTTGCAAGTCTGTGCCACCTTTCTTGTAACTCTGGTTCAAGTCTAGACATATTTTCTATCTCGCTTATAAGCACAATGCGTTAATGTCAAATGAACAGTTTTTATAGGTTACAAGTAGGGATGCGCGATACTCTTAAAAGTATCGATATTTGGTATCGATCCGTATCGTAAGAAGTAATATCGATACAGGAAAATATCGCTGTCAAAAAAATCGATACCTAGAATATCGATACCTTTACGATACGGGTATTTACACAAAAATCTTAGAAATCGCGTTTGAATTTAGAAAACTACTATCACAATAAATAAATTTCGAGTTTCTAAATCAAATACCTATAAAATACAACCAGAAAGCGAGAAATACAATAATTGTTTAAGATAAAGTAGCACAATAGCATTAATATCTATCGGCATGGATTTTAGGACAGGATTTTTTTATAAAAAACATCCTTAGCCGTCTAAGCTCAAAATTCGATATAATTCAATGATATTTCGGTAGATCAGGTAGTTGGAAGGGAAAATCGTTAAATCTACAGAAAAATCCGTAGATGTGGTAACACATGTTCAAATGTTCTGACAATTTCAAGATTCCTAGTGAATCGGGATTCCCCGCCGCCCCCTTACGACACGAACACTTTAAAATGCAGGGACTTAACCTGCCAGCTAAGTTATAGCAACCTGTAAATTTATGTAGACAGTTTGCCTTAATAATAATTAGATGCCCCCACTTTTTCAAACCCGGATCGTATGTTTCGATACCCAACCCAATGTATCGATACCAACAATGTATCGCAAAAGATATATCGATACAAAATATCGGGTATCGGAAGCAAAAGTATCGATACTCCAAAATATCGTATCGTATCGCCCATCCCTAGTTACAAGTAGTGTGACCACAAAGTGAACTGTTACTTACACAATAATTTAATGAAATATACTTAAGTAATTTCCCTGTCTAGGTTGGGAAAGTCCCGAGACTAAGATATAAAAACACAATTTTTTGGCAAAATTCGATTTTATTCATCAACATAGTCTCTTTCTACAATCATTCCAGAACCAAGATACTATTTTTAATCCTTTCTTGTAGAACGATTTGTCAACCCGTCAAGCTACGCTTCAGTTTCGGCAATCACTTCTTCATTGGAGCCATATTTCTACTAACTAAAACTAACTAAAATCACATGGATATGTTATTAAAGTTGCCTTCTATTTATCAATCACAGGACTTTTCGAACCACCTGTTATTATGTGAATATATACAGTGGTGGAAAAAAGTTTGGAAACTTTTAGGATCACGAATTCTTTCTGCAAATTATTGCAGCGTAGGCATAATGTAATGTAAAGCAATATATATATATATATATATATATATATATATATATATATATATATATATATATATATATATATAAATAAATATATATATATATATATATATATATATTATATAATTTTTAAAGAAAATTATTTTTCGTGAGATTCACATTTTTAAATTATAAGGAATTTTCAAATGACAGTTGGTAATAAGTATGGAAACTTTTAAAATTTCATCAAAAAACATTGTTGTAAACATAAGACTGACAGTTTTTTAGTATTTTGTAGAATGCTCTTTAGCATCTAAGACTGCCTGGCATCTTCTAGGCATCGAGTCAACTCATTTTTGGGAAGTTCTTGGAGGAATTTGCGCCCACTCTAATTTAATGATATTAAACAGCTGTTGTGGATTTTTGATTTCGGAATGCATTCGAATACGGCGATCTAAAACGTCCCAAAGATGTTCAGTTGGGTTTAAGTCTGGGGATTGGGATGGCCACTCAAGTACAGTTATATTTTTCGCACCAAACCATTGTTTTACTACTTTAGACGAATGCTTCGGATCATTATCCTATTGAAATATCCACCGTAATGGCATTTCTTCTTCTGCAAATGGAAGGATTGTATTTTCTAATATTTTTTTATATTGAAATCGGTCAATTTTACCCTGCACTTGAATGATGGGCCCTATCTCAGATCGAGAAAAACATCCCCAGACCATTATGTTCCTTCCTCCATGTTTCCCAGTAGGAATTTGGTACTTTGCCTTAAATCTTGCTCCAACCGGTCTTCTTACATACTTCCTGCCATTACATCCAAATAGTCAAAATTTGCTTTAATCACTCCAAAGCACCATATTCCATTTTTCTGTAGACCAAGAAAGATGAGCTCTAGCAAACTCCATTCGGGCCTTCCTATTTTTCTTTGATAGAAGCAGCTTTTTAACAGCAACCATTTCATAAAGACCTCCATCAAGTAAACGATTGCGTACCTTTCTACTTGTCACTTTAACACCAAACTGCTCCGAGATTTCGTTTTTTAATTGTCTGGACGTTTTTCGGGGGTCAAGTTTGGAGATCCTTAAAATAGTTTTATCGATTCGAGAAGTAGTTTTACGAGGTCTTCCCGACTTAGGCGCATTTCTTACATCACCACGACTATCATATTTTTGTATTATTTTCGTTACGGCACTTTTCGAAATATTTAAATATGTTGCAATCAAGGACTTTTTTCTCCCCATTTTAAATAAATCCACAATTTTTTATTTAAACTCATGTGAAAAATAACGGTGTTTTGGCATAATAAATTAATATTTTTACACGATATTTGCACTGTAGAACTGAAACTGAATACTTTACAACCAAAATATAAATATTTTCCATACTTATTTCCAACCACAAATTCCTTGCCGCAAAAAATATGAACAACATTTCTTTTTAGATTGTTAAACTCCATAATTATATCAGTGGCATTTCTGAATTTTAGCGAAATGTAAAGAGCTCTTGATAAATTTAGTATATTAATTAATACGAACATAATTAAAAGTTTCCATACATTTTTCCACTACTGGAGGTACATTATAACATTTACGCAACGCATAAATTTTGATGATGATCTGCCCAAATGAGATCTACTTTCGTAAATCTCCATTTACAATTCATGCGCAATTTTCTTTTATCGTTGGCATGACCTCTTGGATGTCACAATCGATCCTTGAAGGCCACTTTGAGAATCCACGGTTTAGCCTATAATAAAAATTAATACGCTGTTGTGATTCAAGAAACGTGTATTGCGCCAATATTTTTGTCTGACACTGTATATTTAAATTGTTTCTTTACACTAAAAGGGTTCCGCTTTTCATTTTTGAGGTACATAACCCTAAAAATAAACCAGACAATAGTGTTACAGTTCACGCCTATTATATTATATTATACACACAATCTTTGTTAACACAGAGACTTCACTGTTTAATCCAGCCTTATCTATGTTGATAAAATCTCGTTGTTTAAACTGGCATTACGTATATTATGTAGGTATACTTTTATATTATCCAAATTTTCTAGAAATTCATTAATTCCTTCTCTTCAGATAATAAAGTAACTTTAGTTCTGTTGGTGCTTTATCGTAGTGAATTCGAAATCCCGATAGTTGTAAATATAAAAAAATTGGCACATATTTTAAGTATTACATAATCTGTTTGGCGCGTTATTGTTCGACGTAAGAAGGTAATAAATTTTAAGTGCATATTATACGTGATTTGATTCGTTCCAGTGTAAGGTCTTTTGTTATGCTAGCTTATTAATATTTAATGTCGATTGGTTAAGAAATTTGTGACGTAACGAACTTTTTAACAACACCGACAAGTATGTAATAAAAAACAGTATTTCTTTTAAAAGTTAGCACGAAATAAGCTTTTATTTACTCTTTAAAGAATTTTCATTATGAGTATATGCAATACATACTTCCATTTTTTTTAAATCGTAACACAAGCAAGTTAAAAAGACTATTTTGAGGATTTTTTGAGAACATAGTTAACGCAATAGAATTTCAACAAATAAGCATTTCAGATTCTTCCGTTACTTTGTAACAATATTACATTTTTAAAAATGTAATAATATAAGTATATATTATTTGTACATGTTGAAAAATAGATGGCATTTATTTTACATGTTTTTATGTATATTAAAATCGTAATTATTTTAATTTTTTTAAAGAAAATGGCGATTTATTTTTTAATTTTTGACGTGACCTTAACTGAAGATATACGAGAGTAGGGTGCGTATAAATATGGCGAGTCGAGCTCGAGTCGAGTATGCCTCGAGCTTCCAACGAGACTCTTTTGAAATTTTGCCGATTTCTATTGTTATCGAGGGCCATCGTCGGCAAATTTGAAAAGAGGTAATAAATGCAGTTGGGTCACAAGAAGTCAATTTTTTTATAGTTCTATTGTTTTGGAGTAGCTCGACTGATACTCGCAGCGATCCATTTTCTCTCGGTTTTTTGGTGCGAACTCAAAGGGTTTTTTTAATCTAGCGAGACGGGTTTATGACACGCTTTTTCGAAAAAATTTACTTTGCAGTGAGATTGAAGACACGAGATTTTCTTATTTTTTTGTTAATGAAATGAAATTTATTTATCACTTGCCATTAATTGATTAAAAGTTGTTCATTAGTGAACATGGAGTGATCGGAAGAAAATAGAGGAACTTGAAAATAATTCCAAAATTTGTGAGTTATGAACAAAAATTTTAGAGAAGAAAAGAAGTAAATGTGTGAAATGAAATTGCGTCAGAAAATTCGCAGAGACCAGCGAGAAGAAAATTTCGAGTGCGTCGGCCATATGGAAATGGGCCGCTGATAATATATTTTTCTTTTGGAAATGACTGGATAACGCAAGGGGTAGATATTGTGTGTGTCTTAAGTATGTATTTGAGGAAAGAGTTGTATACTTAAAAGATAATTAGATTTAGAAGTATACATCTCAATTGGGCAATTAACAATAATGACATTTTTAAGTAACTTCAGATGTGTATAAATGTAAGGCCTTGCTATGTTATTGTCTTACAACTTTCAGTGCTAGCTATCGAAAATTTCTACTTTTACTCCAAAACCTAGCGAATCTACAACTTATAGGTGAATTAAGGAAAGGAAAAGTGGAACTGTGGGCTAGCCTGAACCGTACCCTAGAAGAAAAAATTATACGAATGCTTCAAAAACATACTAAGAAGGCACGTTCACGAATTAGAAAGTTTTTAGTTAGAAAATAAAAAGGAAGTCTCGATAAAGTTTTGAAAGTTATGAAACAAGAGTAGAATGTGAAAACCAAATCTGTAAAAAGTGCTGACAAAATAAATTTCTCGTAGGGAAAGTGAAAATAAAGGTGATACAGAGGAAATACTTTTAGAGAAAACGGTATTTGTGGAAAATTAGAAAATACCACAGGGAAGGCATCTGGATGTAATCTGTCTCAGTACAGGACGCATAGTACAAGAAATGTATGAAGATAAGAATATAGCAATTTTTTGAGAAGAATTTTTAGAAAGGTTATCGACAGATTTAAAACCCTTATCCGCTCAGGGCCACAAACTTATTACAACTCATATTGGAGGGAATTTATAGGAGTTTTGCAGCAGTTTGAACCGAAATCTACCAAAGATTAACGTGAATAAATGACGCCGGATATCTTTCAAAGATATTTTTATCAAATGATACAATTGATTCCAGAGAGGTCAGTTGTAGATTTGGATAACACCAGTTATCATTCTAGACTGGTGGAAAAATTGCCAATAACATAGTTGAAAAAGCGATATTACAAATAGGTTATTAAAAAAACATATTTACTTTATGAAGGGTTTACTAAAGAAGGGACTTGTAAAAATTGCAAAGGCGAAAGAAAGACAATTTAAGAAACATGTGATAGACGAATGGGCTGAAGAACATGAAAATGTTGTGCTTCGAACACATTAATAAAAATCCATTAAACTTATATGGGCACAACTAATTCGTAACTTGGGATAACCTAAAATGTAAACTATAAGGAATACGTTAATTTCTTAATACATTAAAAAAAATTATCAGCGAGGACTGGTGAAACGGCATTAACTATGTTATTAAAGAAAAACTTAATTGAAGTTCGCATCGATGCAGCCACACTCGCCGCGACAATCATCGCCAAACAAACTAGTAAACAAACTGGTTAAATTTCGCTTTTTACTTTGAAATATTAAAGATAATTAGAAAATAACACTCCTGAAAAAAGTAAGTTCTTTTTAGCAACCTGAAATCGCCATATTGAACCGTGAACAGATTACTGACGACCTACGTATAAGCTAATTTCGAGATTACTTAAGTAATTTCGAAAATAGGAAAAACTACCTCTTATTTATTTCGGAATATAATGATATAAGGAAAATATGATAATAAAAAAAATTTCAGCCAATTTGACAGCATGAGGTATTGTAATATTGGCCAGTGAACGAGAAAATACAAACTCATCTAAAGGCTGATTTCCAAGATTTATTAATAGATCTTGTAAAAGTACAACAAAAAGGTATCTTTTTTATTTTTAAATATTGGAGATAATATGTAAATAAAATCACTTAAAAAATTAGATTTATCTCTAATGTCTCGCCACCACAGTTATGTTGAACCCTACATAAGCTGATTTCGGGATTCATTATTAAATATTTGGAAAATAAGAAAAAATTAACTATATTTCATTTCGGAATATAAAGAAAATAATCAAAACTTAAATATTTTTTTTACCCTTTATTGGTTTACACCGTCCAGACGCCAGAAATCCCTTTTGGCGCCGGGCGTCGAAGAAGGGTTCGAACCGACAAAGATCAGTTCGTTGGAAGCTCGTCACGCGCTCGACTCGCCATATTTATACGCACCTTAAATGCGTATAAATATGGCGAGACGAGCTTGCAACGAACTGATCTTTGCCGGTTCGAACCCTTCTTAGACGCCCGGCGCCGAAGAGATTTCTAGCTTCTGGGCGGTGTAAACAAATAAAGGATAAAGAAAAAAAATATTCAAGTTTTGATTATATTATTTATATTCCAAAATGAAATTTAGTTAATTTTTTCTTATTTTCCAAATATTTAATAATGAATCCCGAAATCAGCTTATATGGGGTTCAATATAACTGTGGTGCCGGGACATTAGAAATAAATCTAATGTTTTAAATAATTTTATTTACATATTATCTCCTATATTTATAAATAAAAAAACATACCTTTTTGTTGTACTTTTACAAGATTTATTAATAAATCGTGGAAATCAGCCTTTACACGAGTTTGTGTTTTCCCGTTTACTGGCCTATATTACGATACCTCATGCTGTCAAATTGGCTGAATTTTTTTTATCATCATATTTTTCTTATATCTTTATATTCCGAAATAAATAAGAGGTAGTTTTTCTTATTTTCGAAATATTACTTAATTAATCTCGAAATTAGCTGATACATAGGCCGTCAATAATATGTTCACGGTTGAATATGGCGGTTTTCAGGTTGCTAAAAATGTACCTACTTTTTTTAGGAGTGTTATTTTCTAATTATCTTTAATATTTCAAAGTAAAAAGCGAAATTTAGCCAGTTTCTTTACTAGTTTGTTTGGCGATGATTGTCGCGGCGAGTGTGGCTGCATCGATGCGAACTTCAATTAAGTTTTTCTTTAATAACATAGTTAATGCCGTTTCACCAGTCCTCGCTGATAATTTTTTTAATGTATTAAGAAATTAACGTATTCCTTATAGTTTACATTTTGGGTTAGCCCGAGTTACGAATTAGTTATGCCCATGTAAGTTTAATGGATTTTAATTAATGTGTTCGAAGCACAACATTTCTATGTTCTTCAGCCCATTCGTCTATCACATGTTTCTTAAATTGTCTTCTTTCCCGTTCGCAATTTTTACAAGTAGTTCCTTCTTTAGTAAACCGTTCATAAAGGAAATATGTTTTTTTTGATAACCAATCTGTAATATCGCCTTTTCAACTATGTTATTGGCAACTTTTCCACCAGTCTAGAATATCTGGCGTTACATTTCTTGTACTATGTGTCCTGTACTGAGACAGATTACATCCAGATAGCAAATGTTTTTGCCTTCCCTGTGGTATTTTCTAATTTTCCGTAAATACCGTTTTCTCTAAAAGTATATCCTCTGTATCACTTCTATTTTCACTTTCCCTACGAAAAATTCATTTTTGTTAGCACTTTCTACAGATTGGTTTTTCGCATTTTAGTCTTGTTCCATAACTTTTAAAACTTTATCGAGACTTGCTTTTTATTCTCTAACTAAAAACTTTCTAATTCGTGAACGTGTCTTCTTAGCATGTTTTTGAAGCATTCGTATAATTTTTTTCTTCTAGGGTACGGTTTAGGCTAGCACACAGTTCCACTTTTCCTTTCCTTAATTCGCCTATAAGTTGTAGATTCGCTAGGTTTTGGAGTAAAAGTAGAAATTTTCAATGGAAGTTGTAAGACAATAACATAGCAAGGCCTTACATTTATACACATCTGAAATATACTTAAAAATGTCATTACTGTTAATTGCCCAACTGAGATGTATACTTTTAAATCTAATTATCTTTTTAGTATACAATATCTACCCCTTGCTTTATCCGAATTCGGAAAGCCGGATTATTTATAAAATCTGTTTCGAGAATTTCTATGGCTTTGGTTTATGCCTCTTCACATATTTTGTCTGACAATGAAGAACAAACGACAGCTTTGTTACTTTTATGCAGGGGGATTTTACCGTAAAAAGTATATTAAATAAAAAACGAAAACTTAGACTACAATAGCACACTACCTTGCATACAAAAATGGTTAGGAACTTCTAGAAAATTTATAGTTCCAACGTATTAGCGGATAATACACAAATTTCACCAAAATCCCTTCGTTACATTTTGAATATATGTTAAACAAAATAGACGCAGTCATTTCCAAAAGAAAAATATATTATCAGCAGCCCATTTCCATATGGCAGACGCACTCGAAATTTTCTTCTCGCTGATCTCTGAAAATTTTCTGACCCAATTTCATTTTACACATTTACTTCTTTTCTTCTCTAAAATTTTTCACCATAACTCACAAATTTTGGAATTATTTTCAGGTTCCTCTCTTTTCTTCGAAAAAGCGTCCCACTAGAAAAAAAAATCCTTTGAGTTCGCACCAAAAAACCGACATAAAATGGATCGCATGCAAGTATCGGTCGAGCTACTCGAAAACAATAGAACTATAAAAAAAATTACTTCTTGTGACCCAACTGCATTTATTACTTCTTTTCAAATTTGCCGACGATGGCCTTCGATAACAATAGAAATCGGGAAAATTTCAAAGGAATCTCGTTGGAAGTTCGAGGCATACTCGACTCGCGCTCGACTCGCCATATTTATACGCACTTTTATATTTCGGAAAGTGGCATTGTTAGGTGTCATCTGACATGTCGCTGGTTTAATGAATTTAATCATGATTGTCGTCCGCTCAAGGACGAGTCACAGGAATGTTATCCAAAATCAATTGGAGTGCAAGAAAACATCGATGCTGTGTGTGAACTGACATTTCAAGATCGTTATGTATGTTGATAACACTGAAGAAACTGTGTTCGCGTGCAATACCGCATAATGTGACAATTAAGTCGATTGGTGCAAGGAAGTGCTTTAAAAAAACTATCGAGGTGCTTCAAAAATTTTTTATACGATCTTGACAGGACGAGTCTTTGATGATGAGTCAAGACCGACAACAGTTACTCGCGCACGAAGTACTTTATAGGAAATGGCCACCTGTCGCTTTTAGAGAATTTTTGAACGGTCAGTTTTGAATTATACATAATTATTTATTTGCCGAAAGTCTTCGGTAATTGAGGGAAACAAACCTAATACGACGAATCATTCTCCACCTTGACAATACGAGCTCTCGCACATCGACTTAAACAAGTAATTTTTTGACATTTTAGTCCATTTACATACTCAAAACCTTGTGACATGTGGATGCTATTCGTATTGTTTACAGTAACGTCAAAATTTCATCTCGCCACCACTTTCGACATGGTTCATCACAACAAGAGTGCATCAATAAACTTAATTCTTTATCTGGCAATGAAGCTCCTACAAAAATCACTGTATATTACTGCTTTAATGAATTGATTCTTGACTGTCGTTCGCAAACTGACGAGTCGCGTGAACGTCGCCCAAAATCAGTTGTAGTGGAAGAAAACATCGTTGCTATGCGTAAACTGATAATAATAGATCTTCATGTGACATGAGTGAGATTGAGGCATCCCAGGGTATTACTAGCATCAGCGTATATAATATATTGCAAGAACATTTGACTATGAAGAAGCTGTATTTCCATAATGTGAAATTGTGTTGGTGTTAAAAAGGGAGGCGCGATTAAAACTGGTATGGAAATTCAAACTATAAAAACTGAAAAATACTGCCATAAATATTTATTTAGATAATTGAATTTAAAAAATTCGCAGAAGATTTCAAATCAATCGGATAAAAATTGTAGAAGTTATACCGCACACCACTTCTTAAAGTCATTTTTGACCACTTTGCGTTTGTGTGCCTCAAATTGCAATGCCCTAGCAGAGCTATCAAACCAAATTATATTTGAAGTTTTACTTGCATTTTGCCAAGTAAAATATGTAATTTATAGTTAAGAGTAAATAACACAAAAATGGAGGATTAATAAATCAATTATCTCTGAAGTATATTTACGGACAAATCCCTATTATAATTTGTTTTTTCTCCGTAGAATTCTAATATTTATTTAGTTCTCATTGATTATGTAGTAAGAAAGCCTGTGTTGTACATTTTTAGGTTTTCTAACTTTTATTTGAAGTATTTTAAATATTTAAATTATTAATATGATAGTTTAAATAATTTTACATTTTTGAATGAATTAAGTAAGGCAAGTACAGTAAAAACGATTTATTTGAAATATATTTAATAAACCTTGAAAGAAAACTTCTGCTTGATATTTTCTGTGTTTTTAACCGACCTCAAAACAAGGGAAGGCTCTCAATTCAACCGCTACATATATATATATATATATATATATATATATATATATATATATATATATATATATATATATATATATATATATATGAATAGTTTGGTTATTCCGGGTTTCAATCCGTTCGTTCAAACACACACACAATTGAACTTGCAGAACACTGCCTAAAAAACACATACTTCATGTTCAATAACGAAATATACAAACAAACAGATGGCGCACCTATGGGGTCTTTCCTTTCACCAGTCATAGCCAACCTTTTCATGATATATTTCGAACAAGAGGCACTGCAAAAGGCACCTTTAAAACCGAAATTTTGGAAACGCTATGTTGATGATATTTTTATAATACGGCCACATGGAAAAGAACACCTGGACGATTTCCTCATATATCTGAACAATATCCACCACAGAATCCAATTCACGCTAGAAATCGAACAAGAAAAGAAACTTCCTTTTTTGGACCTGCTATTAACTAGGAAACTCAACAACACCTTGGGCTTCAGCGTATATCGGAAACCCACACATACTGACCGATATCCCAATGCAGTGTCACATCATCATCCCTCTCAAAAGCAGGCAGTAGTCAACACATTAGTATCAAGGTCTCTCCGCCTGACAGAACTTGACACAAAACAAGACGAAATAAGACACATTTCAACAGCTCTAGAACAGAATGGTTTCTCACAAGCAGATATAAAGAAAGCCATAAAAAGACAAGAGAAGACTACAACAAAGACCAAAGGCCAAGATCAAACAAAGAACAAAGCCATAATACCATACATAAAAGGAATAACAGACAGAATCGGAAGAATCTTAAGAAAACACAACATACAGCCCATATTTAAATCACAAAAAACAATAGCCAACATCCTGGGAAATCCCAAAGACAAGACCAACCTTGAAAATCATGGCATACAGCATTCCATGTGCAGATTGTCATCAAACTTATATATGACAAACAAACAGGCGCATATCAGCAAGAATCCAAGAACATATAAATAGCCTCAAAAACAAACAGACAACCTCAGCCCTATTTCAACACCACCAAACAACCGAACATACCATCGACTTCGAAAAAACAAAAGAAATAGCACCAGTACAGAACTACAAGGTACGCGTCATAAGAGAGGCCCTAAAAATCGAAAAAGCGGGACAACTAAATAAACGAGACGATGCTATAAATTTTTCATCTACATGGAAAACATTAATAAAAAATCAAGAAAGAAAACAACAAAAATCAACTAGTACACGAGAGACCTACATACAAGAACAAAATATATCGCACTCGGGAGAGGGGAGGAGCCTGCGAAGCCGCCCATCCAATCAAGCAGCGAGCCAGCTAAACAAAACTCGAAAGTCTTCAGAGGCCACCATCAGTTCTCAGCGAGTAACGAGACGAACCGCACTTGAAAATGCCAAATGAGATTTTGGCGAAACGTCGTGAAAACGATTTTTTGAACGAACAGATTGAAACCCGGAATAACCAAACTATTCATTCTACCATCCGTGAAAATCTACGATATAACATATATATATATATATATATATATATATATATATATATATATATATATATATATTTAGTTGGTTATTTTCTTGGGAATATGGTTCATTTTTATATTGAAACTACATATATACAGTAGTCATACTTATTGTATATATATATTGATACACCATCTGGGTTCCACATTCAGTCAAGTCAAGACAGTTATAGGGTTAAAAATGTAGTGCCCATTCTTCTAACTGGCCTTTTAAAAAGTGAATATACAAAAGAGTGAGTGACTACAATTGGTTTGTGATGTAATTAACTATTGTTTAAAACAAAAATCTCTGTTCTGCATCCGCATCAGTTGAAAAAGATTCGAAAGAATCGAAACGTCCTGAGAAATAAAAATATATATATACAATAAGTATGACTACTGTATATATGTAGTTTCAATATAAAAATGAACCATATTCCCAAGAAAATAACCAACTAAAATATATTTAATGGTTCAAGAAAAAATTAATTCCTATATTATATATATATATATATATATATATATATATATATATATATATATATATATATAATCATTTCTTTTTATTTTGTCTCTTCTTGAGTTTAGGTTCTTTATTTAATAAAAAATTCAAACAATTGACGTTTCGCCCTTTATTTAAGGAATTTTCAAAATTTTTTGTTTTTTTATTTATTTACCTTCCTTAAAATATTTTTTGTATAATTAAAAACATTCATACCAGAATATATTTACAATTTTAAAAAATGAACAAACACTTTAAAACACTATTTAAATTTTTTAAAAAGTATTTAATTTTACCAGTACACACCTTGACATTTTGTTTATTAATTAATAATGATATTCAACTTTTACGTCATCTATTTAGGCACTGAGGATACATTGAATGCGAATGTGTTTTATTTTTTATATTTTACTATGCACCGAAAAAACACATACATTTAATTTTATGTTTAAGAGGATATTCAATTTTTGATGTTTATTAACAGTGTCGAATACTTAATATTTGTTTAAATTAGGCAGGTGTAAATGTGACTTAAATTTCCTATATTCATTCTGTCGTTAACAGGGTATTTATCTTTTTTAATTTCCTTTATCTGCAATTTTTGATAATTCATATCTTTGTTTTTAATTATAGTACTGATTTTCGTTCTGTCTGTGTTTGTTTAACGCTGTTGTGGCGTTTTTCGTTTATTTATAGCCATTCAATCTGTTCTTTAGTAATTGGCTCGTCATGCCTATATATTTTTGGGTTAATTTGTGCAAAGGATCGAATATACTACATTTGTTTTATTCATGAGAGAGGTTTTACTTTTTAAATTAATGAATAGGGTATTTAATTTATTATGAGACCTGTGGCATACGATAATATCATGCCTTTTTAAAATGTGTTTTATTTTTTCTGACAATTCACTAGTGTAAGATAATGCTACATATTTTTGCTATTTATGTTCTTTATTTCTTGTTATTAGATTATTATAAAATTTATATGTTCATTTCAATATTAATTAATACACAAAATGTCAAGGTGTGTACGGGTAAAATTAAATACTTTTTTAAAAATTTGAATAGTGTTTTAAAGTGTTCGTTTGTTTTTTTAAAATGGTGGATATGTTCTTGTATTAATGTTTTTAACTGTACAAAAAATATTTTTATTAAGGTAAATAAATAAAAAAACAAAAAATTTTAATAATGCCTTAAATAAAGGGCGAAACGGCAGTTGTTTGGATTTTTTATTAAATAAAAAACCTAAACCCAAGAAAAGACAAAATAAAAAGAAAAGATATAATCTATGGTTCAAGAATCTGGAAAATTTAATATATATATATATATATATATATATATATATATATATATATATATATATATAAAGGAATTAATTTTTCTTGAACCATTAAATATATTTTTTAGTTGGTTATTTTCTTGGGAATATGGTTCATTTTTATATTGAAACTACATATACACAGTAGTCATACTTATTGTATATATATATTTTTATTTCTCAGGACGTTTCGATTCTTTCGAATTTTTTTCAACTGATGCGGATGCTACAAAAATGTACATTTTTAATATTATTATATATGGACAAAGAGGTTAAAAACTTACCATTAAGAACAGAGATTTTTGTCTTAAACAATAGTTAATTACATCACAAATCAATTGTAGTCACTCACTCTTTTGTATATTCACTTTTTAAAAGTATTTTTAAAAGGTCAGTTAGAAGAATGGACACTACATGTTTAACCCTATAACTGTCTTGACTTGACTGAATGTGGAACTCAGATGGTGTATGTTTTAGGCACTTTAAGTGGCGTAAAAAGTTTGGGTCTTTTAATTGAAGTGATATTTTTCTGAAAAAATAGCGTGATTTAATTTAGAAGAATTGGAAGCGGAGAATTATTCTTATTTATTGTTTTATTTATTTTAGAAATTCCCTTATATTGGTTTATTTTAATATGTTGAAATAAATTTGATTTAAATTGTTGATGTCTGTTTTATCGTTTATGGCATTGGGATTTTTTATATACATATACATTTTGTATTATATACAAAAATCTTGAAAACTGAAACTAACACAGGAAAACGAGAATTTTACGAAATGATTGCAATAAAAAAAAATCCGAATGCCATAAACGATAAAACAGACATCAACAATTACAATCAAATTTATTTCAACATATTAAAATAAACCAATATAAGGGAATTTCTAAAATAAATAAAACAATAAATAAGAATAATTCTCCGCTTCCAATTCTTCTAAATTAAATCACGATATTTTTTCAGAAAAATATCACTTCAATTAAAATACCCAAACTTTTTACGCCACTTAAAGTGCCTAAAACATACACCATCGGGGTTCCACATTCAGTCAAGTCAAGACAGTTATAGGGTTAAAAATGTGTGTCCATTTGTCTAACTGACCTTTTGAAAATACTTTTAAAAAAAGAATATACAAAAGAGTGAGTGATTACAATTGGTTTGTGATGTAATTAATTTTTGTTTAAAAAAAAATCTCTGTTCTTAATGGTAAGTTTTTAACCTCTTTGTCCATATATAATAATATTAAAAATGTACATTTTTGTAGCATCCGCATCAGTTGAAAAAGATTCGAAAGAATCGAAACGTCCTGAGAAATAAAAATATATATATACAATAAGTATGACTACTGTATATATGTAGTTTCAATATAAAAATGAACCATATTCCCAAGAAAATAACCAACTAAAAAATATATAAATAAATAGATAAGTTTTTGTCCGTGTAATTTAAAATAAAATAGAATAAAATATTGGCGAAGCGGACGTGAAAATTTGTCAATCTACATGATTCTCGTGTTAAAAAGTGCGAAGTACTCCAAAATATGGAGAAACTCCGGGTCCGACAGGTGGCGACAGCGCTGACTTATCTACTTATTTATTTACTTGTTTGGCTTTGAAACACACTAAACGATGCACTCATGGTGGGATCGTTTGGTACGACACGTGGCTTTGGCTGCTAAAATGAGCAGAAGGCTTACTTGCCAGTACCGAAAAATGCGACCCCTATCCTTTGGGCAGCGCGTTTCGTGTACTCGATTTTACATATTTCTGTTTTAATTCACCGTCGCGCCACCATATGGCGGTTCCTTTACAAACTTTGTTAATCTGTGTGGTTCTTGTATTATCGAGTGGACCATCGAGATGTCGCCTTTGTCGTCTTGTTTGCTGTTTTTTGATTTTAAATTCAGCTTTATACGATGCAAAGGCGAGATGATGGTTTGTACCGACTGCGGTGGCCTGACAAGTCCCAGACCCGGAGTTTCTCCATATTTTGGAGTTCTCCGCACTTTTTAACACGAGAATCATGTAGATTGACAAATTTTCACGTCCGCTTCGCCAATATTTTATTCTATTTTATATATATATATATATATATATATATATATATATATATATATATATATATATATATATATACATATACATACTAAATATTGCTTTATCACAGTTTAAAATTGTACATAATTCAAAAATTGCCAGCTATACTGTCATTGGCAAAGGGCCGCTCGGGTCGAGTGCCACCCAGTTCCTCTCATGCTACACCACTGCCTACCAGCAATATTTATTACTTTTCTCCATCTATTGTTAAAACCAGGAAATTAAAAAAAAAGATCCTCATTAATGGTCTAAATATGAAAGATGATTCGATAATTCAATATGATTAATAATACCTCGAATTAAATAGGAAACGGGTACAAAATTATTAAACCCCATAAATTTGCTTAATAAAAATAGAAACTTTTTTAAATTAGAACAGTACGCCCACGTAGCTAACATCCGTCAATTTAATTCTGTCCTATGGTTTCTATTTCAGATTCTAATTTTAATGATTCAAATGAATCTAAAAATACTTTTATTGAAGTTGGAAGCCAATAAATTATATTTATCCGATAAAAGCTGTCAATACAGCGTTCCCGGAAAATCTGGCATAAGTGTGAAGAGTATTAAAATTAGAGTAGCGTAAAAGTACTTTTATGTCGTTAAGATAGTGAAAAATTATACATAGTGGTGCCACAGTAGAAAAATTAATTAACCAGTAGTGTCACTCGATTTCGCACCAGCCGAATTTTTCTACCGAAAACAGTTTAGTATTGTAGTGAAAGTGACGACAATGAGTTCGAGTTCTACATGGTAATATTGTGAATTTTATACTTTGAATGCTTCCATAAAAGCTGCGCTATCGCATATCTCTTAAAATTTGTTTTAACAATAACTTTAAAGTCAGGGTAGTGTAAAAGTCAGTACGGACCATTATTGGGACGTTCGTGATCATCCTTAGTCAGTATTCCACAAGTGGTAGTCACAATTGAATTGCGGCTTCTTCTTCTTCTTCTTCTACGTTGACTAGGGATATCCCTGTTTGTCATTCTATCTACACCTGCCCTATTCTGCTGATGAAGAGAACCAGCTCTGGGCCCATCTCTTTGGTGGTCGTCCTGGTAATCTTCTTCCTCTTGGTCGTCCATACATACAAACTTTGGCTAGTCTCTCTTCACTCATTCTCTCAACGTGTTCTTTCCAACCTCTTTTTCTTTCTTTTGTCCATTTGACCACGTCCTGCACATTACATTTTTCTCTGATTAAGGTATTTGTCAGCCTATCTCTGATTGACACGTTCAGCATTGATCTCAGTACTTTCATTTCGGTGGTTCTCATTTTCTACCTTGTCTTCTTAGTGTCTGCTCTTGTTTCCGTGGCATAAGTTAGAATTGGTCGTATCATGGTCTTATATATTTTTGTTTTTCCCTCTATTCTCATGTATCTGTTTCGAAATATAACATCTCTTAAGCATCCTGCCACTTGTAGGGCTCTTGTATTTTGTGACAGTACTTCTCCAGTAAGGTTACGACAGCATGTTGTGTCAATGCCTAGGTATTTAAAGTTCATGACTTGTTCAATTATGGCATTTTCTATCTGTAGCTTACATCTTCTTGGTTCCTGGGAAATTACCATACACTTTGTTTTATTCGTTATTATCTGCATATTGTACTTCTTAGTTGATACGTTAAATAGGTGTGTCAATCTCTGGAGGTCGTCTTCGTTATCTTCGAGTAGGACCGTATCGTCCACGTAGCATATTATATTGATATTGTGTCCGCCCATCTGGTATCCGCGTTTCGGTTCCTCTATTATGCGGTCCATTATCAAATTGAATAAGAAGGGGCTTAGCGAGTCTCCCTGCCTTATCCCTTCGTTTATCTTGATGTCTTCAGTTAGACCTTCGGATGTTATTATTTTTGTGCTGGAATTTGTGTACAAGTCATCAATTATGTTTATAATCTCCGCTGAAACATTTTTCTGTTATAGGATGTCCGTTATGTGCTGCTTCTTGATGCGGTTAAATGCTTTTGTTAGGTCAACAAAGCATAAGTATGCAGGGTGGTTAAATTCTATTGATTTTTCGATTATTTGTCTCACTATAAATAAGGCATCTGTGGTTCCCCTGTTTTTTCGAAAACCCTGTTGTTCCTCCGAGATCTCTATTTTATCTTCAAGTTTGTCACGAATAATTGCTGTAAATAGTTTGGTGACAGAGTTAAGAAGTGTAATTCCTCTGTAGTTGTCCGGGTTTTTGTGGTCACTTTTTTTGTGTACGGGAATTGTATACCTGGTTTTCCATTTTTGCGGTACGTGCTCTTCTTTAATAATTTTATTAAAAAGCTTTTGTAACTCCTCGGTAAGCATTTGGCCTCCATATTTCAATAATTCGTTGGTAATTAGATCTGGTTCAGGATATTTTCTATTCTTTAAATTACGTATTTTATATTCTATTTCTTCCAATGTTACCTGCATTTTTGTAGTGCTCAGATTTATGGATTTTGCTGTTATGCTAGTGTGAATCGTATTTGTATTACCAAATTGTCTTTCAAAGTATGATGTCCATTCTTCCTTTTTGATGTGAGCTGTACTGATGTATTCATTAACATTTTTTTCTGTTTCTGAATCATTCTCCATATTCTCTTCTGCGCACCGTATAAGTAATGCTCCATGTCCTTTGTTTATCGCTCCCAGTATTCTTCCTTGCATCTTCTAATCCTCTCGTTTATGTTGTTTCTCGTTTGCTTGTATTTTTGATATTCTTCAGCCGAAGGATTACTTTTGTACTTCAAGAAAGCGTCTTTCTTTATCTTTGCTAGTTCTTTTATTTCTTCTGTGAACGACGGTATTTTACTTAGTTTCTTCCTCCCTCTACTCATTCTTGTTCCCAACGCTTCTTTTGCAGCGTCTAGTATATTTATCGTTATTGTAGTCCACATTTATTCTATTGTTTGGTCCTCGGAACAAGGTTTAGTAGTTATTTTTTGTTCCAATCTTGAGCGATATAGCATCTGTGTAGATGGGTCTTCAAGTTTCTCATAGTTTATTTTTTCTATGGTTGGAGCTTTTGGCGCAGGATTGCGGTTGATGTCTATTTTAAGTTTACACAGTACAAGCCCATGAGATGTTCCTATATTAGCTGATGTGAGCGTTCTTACATCTTGTATTTGCGTGTGGTGTATTTCTCCATTTGTCAGTATAAAGTCGATCGCTGATCTATATCCTCTAGTGTTTGTCCATGTGCATTTGTGTTGGGGCTTATGGTCAAAGAACGTGTTTATAATTCTCAGTTCATTTAAGATACAAAACTCGATCAAGTCCTCGCCGCCCTCGTTTAGGTCGCCATCGTTATAGATCTGCATGATTCCTGGTATTACCGTATTACCGATATGTCCATTAAAGTCCCCCAATATGACTGCTGCGTGTGTCTTTGGTATGAATTGCGACTGTTTACTAAAAATACTAATTCTATTTCAGTTTACTTCGGTAACTAAGACCTAAATGGGTGCCAGTTTTTTTTCTTTTCTTAGGTTGTCCGTTAGGTGATGAGATCTTAAAATTAGCGTATTGATACGTCTTAAATTTGTGAGAGATGATGGTGAGAATCAGCATTGAAGTATATGTCCGTATGAGTTGGTTTTCGATATACCGTTTGATGAAAGTGGACAACCGTTTTTTTTGATGAGATTCTTGAAGAAATCTGGCTTCGAAATAGATCAAGAATAGATTTGCAACAGCAGTGATGAATGAGCACATGGCAGCGTCATCTATCTGTCTCTATATCAGACCGTTAAACAAGAAGTATGCGTTCTTTAGGCAATATTTGATGAGATCCGTAACGTTGGTTGGGAAGTCTTCTCTTTAGACGATCTGGTCCAGCGCCGCATCTGCTCGGATACAGGGATTTTACGTCAAAGCTTTTGGCAAGTCAACGGAGTGTAGTATTGTTCAGAACTATTCCGAGTTTTCACATAAGATCCAGCCTTTTCCACGTGTGGTTTATAGGTTTTAAGTGGGATAGTTGTAAACGCTGATGGTGAGTTTTAGAGGAGCACTTGCTGAATTTTTCCGATGGTGTCAGATTTCAACACGATTTTCGGCTGAGTTGCTTTTCAAGATACGTGGTGGTATTCCGTGGCACAGGGTTTTAAGCAGGATATATTAACATTTCTCTCATTTTGGTAGCTGCATTGCCTTTATCTCCTGGTAATATAACGATGCTATTATTTTTGTTCATGTCTTTAAGGTTGTAAGTTCTGCTCTGTTGAGGTTATGATTCATGGATGTTTTGAAGATATATTGATATATCTTGCCGTATTTGTTCAACCTCGTGATTGTCTTTAGAAAAAAAATTTCACTCGATTTGTGCAATTATTTCTTCCGTAAGAATATATTTTGGAGCTATTGTAAAGGGTGTTTTTTATAGAGGTATAGAACTTTAAGTTGGCAACACTTTTTTAACTGACGGCCATTTTGTCAGCTGTCAAGTGATTTATGTTTAGTTTGGTTTGGCATTTCAACATGAATAGGCTGACGCCTGAACAACGCTTCCAAATTGTGCAAATTTATTTTGAAAATCATGGTTCTGTTCGAAATACGTATCGCGCACTACGTCCATTTTACGGTCAACATAATCGTCCATCAGAGCAATTAATTCGATTAACTATGGAACGTTTTCGCACCACGTTTACTCTAAATGATAATACGCATCCACAGAGACGTCGTACAGTGCGTACAGAAGAAGTCATTGCTGCTGTAGAGCGTAGCGTAGAGGAAGACCCGAATCAGTCTATCCGCCATCGTGCATAGGAATTGGATATGTGTCCATTCACTTTATGGAAGATTTTGCGGAAAGATCTTGGTTTGCGTGCTTACAAAATCTAACTCGTGCAAGAATTGAAGCCACACGATCACCTAGCAAGGCGTAGATTCGGTGAATTGGCCCAAAACAAGATTGCCGTTGATCCCGATTTTCATAAGCGAATTTTGTTTAGCGATGAAGCTCACTTTTGTTTGAATGGATACGTCAATAAGCAAAACTGCCGTATTTAGAGTGATGATAATCCTCAAGTGTATGTTGAGACACCGTTACATCCAGAAAAACTGACTGTTTGATGTGCTTTATGGACTGGTGGAATCATTGGTCCGTACTTCTTTAAAAATGATGCTGGTCAGAACGTTACAGTCAATGGTGACCGCTATAGAGCCATGATTACTGACTTTTTCGTTCATCAATTAAACAACCATGATGTGCAGGAGCTGTGGTTTCAACAAAACGGCGCAACATGTCACAGCTCGTGCCACAATTGATTTATTTAAGGAAACGTTTGGTAACCGCATAGTTTCACGTTTCGGACCCGTGAATTAGCCTCCAAGATCGTGCGACTTAACGCCGCTAGACTATTTTCTGTGGGGATATGTGAAGTCGCTAGTCCTCGCCGATAAGCCCGAAACGATAGATCACTTGGAGGACAACATTCGCCGATATACGGCCACAAATGTTGGAAAAAGTCATCGAAAATTGGACCTCCAGATTAGACTACGTCCGAGCCAGCCGTGGCGATGATATGCCAGAAGTCATATTTAAATTATAATGCCAGAAGGTTATCTTTCGAATAAAGTAAATTTCATGTCAATTTAAAAAATTCATCTTTGTTTTATTCCATTTAAAAGTTCTATACCTCTATAAAAAAACACCCTTAACAGTTGAAACCTTTACTAAAATTGCTTTTCGGTTTCAGATAGTGCTAATTGGATAAGTTAGAAGCTGTTTTGTTATTGGATGTTGCGTGTTTGTTCTCTTGTTTATAGCGAATTTTCATGGTGTTTTCAAATTTAATTATTTTGTGTCCTATATTGAAAGGGTTCTTTTGTTATGGTGTGGTACGTTACCTTTATATATATATATATATATATATATATATATATATATATATATATATATATATATATATATATATATATATATATAATGTCCTTTTTTAAGGTCAGTAAAGAGCCAATTCAGATACGTTTTACTGAATAAGAAGACAATCATGAAAATTCTTCATTCAGTGTCTACTTTTTTATCAAGGCTACAAAATCCCATATCATTTTTACTTAATGCAAAGTAATCAATACCAATTTTTACGTATTGATTTGTTCTGACGATAAAACGTCCTTCTTTCGCTAATGGCTTACAACCGAGCCATCTCGACTTGAATATAATTAACCATAAAATGAAACTGTATAAATTTAAATAAATTAATTACACACAAAAGTAATGCAGTTAAAAGTTAACGTGTAAAAAAAACTTCCAAAAATGATTGTTATCCTACCTGGTCTTCGCCATTACCCCTTTTCTAAATAATTTTCTTATAGTTCTGCATGCCGGCTACTGAAAAAAAATATATATACATGCAAAATATTCCGTTAAAAAATGGTTCATTTGAACACATAATTTAAAAAATACTATATATGTAAATAGTATGGGTCAACTTACAGATACTCTTAAATGTCGTAATTCGTTGGGGTACAAATTTCAGAGACACCATGTATAAATTTATTAATGGCTCTTGTTAAGATTTTCATCGAGAAAAGGCGTCCAAGGGAAAATAAATAATAACGAGGAAGACTTCATTATTCACTTTTAGTGACGTGTCTGACACCATGTGACTGACTCATACCACGTGCGGCATATCCCGATGCGTCTGGTTTGTTGTTTGTTTTTAAGCGCCGAAAATACCCGCCTTTGGGGCGGATGTGCCACCGTTTATTTTTTCCCGACAAGCAGACTGTTGCATCAGTTTAGTCTCTTTTATTACCTGTATAATGAGCCATGTAAACAGAATGTCAGAGATCTATAAAAATAACTGTTTTATAATCAAAAGTATATGCATATATTATACATATGTATATTACTTTTCGTGAGAAGTAAAGATAACGTTATAATCCGTTGAATAAATTTTACGACCATATGATATTGGGTACTGAAAAATATTAATATAACCGCAAAAAAATGAATTAAGCTCAAGATGGAAGCATTGCATTGAAGTTCATAAGACACAAATTTTACTTATTTCATAAATTTTTTTCAGGGTCAAGGTTAATTTACAGAGTTGTAATAAAGGAACGGGTCGACCTTTTATATGAAACACCGCTTATTTGATGAAAAATCACTTGAACCCGTCAATTTAATTTTTTTGAAATGCTTTTTTATACACAATTAGACAGGTATCAGAAAAATTCTACGTGTATCAACTCAAATTTGTTAAATGACAGACATCGCACATTATCAGATTTTTAGCTTCTACATAAATTCTAGACTTTTTCTCAAAATATGCCCGATACCTATCGTAAACTGTTTTCGAAATATTTACACATTTGACCTTTAATATCATTTACTGATTTATTATAGTCTAAGGTGTTTGTTATTCTAAAACTATCAACCAGTTAATATCAAATCCATGACATTAAATTGTTATTCAAATTTGAATTCTGTGCTGTTACAGTTTGGTCGGTAAGAAAGTATTTTTGGTTGTCACCCATAGAGAGCGCTGTAATTGTTTTGAAGGACAGCTAAGCACTGGTATACTCCTGAGGTGAAATTATTGGCAGCAGAGAAACGACAAGCTTACCTCCGATACAGAAATAACAAGTCAGAAACAGAACACAATCGATACAAAGAAATAAGTAACAGAGTAAACGCCGACATAAGACAAATCAAAAACAAATATTGGCGAAGGTTCACAGTAGATATGGAACATGACTTGTACGGGGCACAAAAGAAGGTATGAAACATGATCAGAAGAAAGAAACAGGATATAAACGAATATACACAATCCCAAAAAATTTCTGAGCACGAATGGGAAGAACACTTTAAAACACTATATAGAAATACAGATCAATCACAACAGAACAACTACCCACCCGAAAATGCATCGGAATATGACGAATACACCAAGGAAGTAAGCCTCCAAACGACGAAAGACACGATAGCCAAATTAAAAACGAGAAAAGCCCCAGGACCCGACAATATTCCCAACGAACTAATTAAATATGGCGGAAATGCATTAGACGAAGAACTAACAAAACTTTGTAACAAAATAATTAAAGACCAAGAGATACCCCGAGATTAGAAGAAAAGTATAACAGTACCTATTTTCAAGAAGGGTGATAAGAAAATCACGGAAAACTATTGAGGAATAACTTTATTAAATTCAATAATGAAATTATTCACCAAAATCCTTGAAGGTATAATAACTGACTATTGCAGGATATCAGAAGAACAGCAAGGTTTCCGCAAAAACAGATCTACAGTAGATGCCATATTCATCGTAAGACAGATAGCAGAGAAATCTACTGAATTTACTTAGCCGGCTTTTATGTGCTTTATAGACCTCACTAAAGCCTTTGATAGGGTGAGACTGGATGATATTCTTCAAATAATGCGAATTAAAGGCATCCCAAACAATTTAATTAACATAGTTGAACAGCTAAACTCCAACACCACAACACAAATCTCAGTAAGCGGCAACCTAACTAAGGATGTACCGATAGCGTCGGGCATACGACAGGGGGACTCTCTGAGTCCATTACTATTTAACATAGTAATGGACCAAATAATTGAGAACGTCAAAAGAGCGGCACCAGGGTACAGAAAGAATACCGGGGAAATAACAATAATATGTTACGCTGATGACGCCGTCATAGTCTCGGAAAATGAAGACGATCTCCAAAGACTTCTATTTGCATTCCACACCATAAGCAAGCAATTCAACATGAAAATATCCATCGATAAAACTAAGTAAATTGTAATAAGCAAAGTGCCCTTAAGATGCAAACTAGTAGTGGATGACAAACCAATAGAACAACTTATGACCTTTAATTACTTGAGAGTTGAGATATCCGCAAACCAAGACAGAACAAGAGAAGTAAGAAACCAAGTAAACAAGGCAAACAGAATCTCAGGAAGCCTGGCGGATATAATATGGCACAACACATACATGAGCAAGGACGCAAAAACAAAAATCTACAAGATCTGTATTCGACCAATAATGACCTACGTAATAGAGACGAGAGCTGACAACAAAACCAAAATCAATTCTAAGAACTGCCGAAATGAAAGTACTAAGAAGAATATCGGGATACACATTAAGAAATCACATACGCAATTCAACAATACGCGAGGAACATGGAATGCAGGATATAGTAAGATGGGGACGGAAGCGCAGAAGAGCCTGGAATGAGCACGTAGGAAGAATGGCGCAAAATAGGATAGCGAGAATCGCCCGAGATGGAACACCGGAAACCAGAAGACCAATAGGTAGACCACCTAAAAGATGGAGAGAGTCGTGGATTTCAACATCAAATGAGATAAATGATTGAGTTGGAAAAAACAGGCTGTAAGCCTATAACAAGAGGAAGAAGAAGAAGGCTTCTGTCAGTGTTATAGTTTTTTCCTTTGACATTTAGGTCACTTTAGAAGCAACTTGTGCGAATTTTGTTTGTAGCTGTTAATTTAGGATCAATTTTAACATGGAGTGCAGAAACGAACATTTTCAAAATGTTCCACTTTTTTTTATCTATCTAAAGGAACGAAGGTTGCCGCAGTTCACAAAGAGATATGTGAAGTTTATGATGTTGTATGCATAACAGAATGCACTTGTTAGAATTGCTTTAAAAAATTTCGTTGTGGAGATTTTTCACTCAAAGATGGTCAATATTCTGTTTTGGTCGACACACTGAA
The DNA here is from genome assembly GCA_034092305.1 of Diaprepes abbreviatus. Lineage (NCBI taxonomy): Eukaryota > Metazoa > Arthropoda > Insecta > Coleoptera > Curculionidae > Diaprepes > Diaprepes abbreviatus. The sequence continues at coordinate 12,446,820 of JASJET010000129.1, forward strand.
ATTGATGATGACCAAATCAAAACTATAATTGAAAAGAATCGTCATGTATTTCTTCCAGAGATTACAGAGAGGTTAATTGTAACGCACACAACAATTGAAAATCCTTCAAGTGTCTTGGACTCATTAAGAGCTTAAAGAAAAATTGCAAATTTTTTTGCATCCATGCTTTATACCGCATAACAGTGGCTACATATTTCCTCTATGGAGCATGTCCCCCTTTGTACAAGACCTTTCTCTCATTATATATGATAAACACAACAGCTCTCCTCATCAGGAAAACATTCGGTCAATTAATTCAGACCGCATATAAGGACTTTGAAATTATCTACACAGATGGATCTAAAACTGCCACTCAAACCAGTGCAGCATTCTACTCTTCAAGTACACAAAAATCATTTATTTATCATGTAACAATCAGTATTCTAACTGCAGAACTTTACGCAATATACAGTGCCCTTAAGTACATCACATCATCTCCCCATATAAAATGGATAATAGATACCGATTCACTCAGTTCTATTCAAAACATTTCTCCTTACAACCCTACACATCCCCTAACCAAAGAAATCAAATATCTCCACGAGAGGGGACGCATATACAATAAACACATAATTCTCCTATGGGTCCCTAGCCACGTAGGTATACAAGGTAACGAGAGGGCGGATTCCCTCGCCAAACACCTCCTCAATCCCATCGTCATTGACTATATTTTCTATATCAAAGATCTTAATACCTACACCAACAACCTTGTCAGAAATCTCATTCAACTCGAATGGGATTTAACCTTAGAGGAAAATAAACTACACAACATCAAACATGCCTACTTTAATAATACAACACACCACTGACTCACTGGAAGAGAATCTGTAATACATACTAGACTGCATATTGGTCATACACGCCTTACAAACAATTACCTGATAAATAATCGGAATCAGACTCTTTGTCTTACACGCGCTCTCCCCTTGACCATAAAACACATTCTTTTTATTTGCCCCAATTATCAAAACCAACTGAATAGGTACAAAATTTTGGATAGCCCTACTAACATTCTCTCTCCGCAACATATCAACAACGTAACCTTTCTTGAAAGACATCCAACTGCTGAGCAAATCATAAGGACCTGAAAATAATATCCAAAACAACCTGGATTAGATGCTAAAAGACTAAAGTTGTCGACGAATCAAAATCCATATATCTTTCTCTCACTAAGAAGCTCGATATTTAGGTTCCGTATGAATTGAAAATGATTCACTTAAAACAACGAATCAGTATTTACCATTTGTATCTCACGGGTAATGAAGCTGACCCTTTTTTGAAAAGAATCATTACTGGTGTTGAGAAATGGATTATCTACTGTAACATCATTTGATTTGATCATGATTCAAACGTAATGAACCTGCACAAACCACATCTAAAGCCGAATTGCAAGATGCATCTTGCTGAAAATAAACGCAGAAATTTTGATTATGTTAGGCCGAAAAGATAAAATTAGAAGTCAAGAATAGTCCAAAATATGTTCAATGATAAATACCTACATCGCTCGCCTATTAATCGATAATATCTAGGGTGTAATGTGGAGAACTTCCCGTTGTGTAAAAGATAGCCCTAATAGTGATCGTCCTGGTATGCCCCAGGTGAAAAAAATTATACATATTATTATCTCTACAGGAAGATCCTTGCAGCTCTAGCACCGAAGTTGGACGTGACAGTAATATTCACTATTCCAGCATTACTAAATTTAAAAAAAGTGTAATTCCCATAAAGAACTGTTTCTCCAAGAGTTATCGCTAGAGGACAAGGAACAAGTAATAATGCAAGATTTGTCCTAAGAATTTATTTTTCAGATAAGAAGATGTATGGAAATACATAAATACAATTTTTCCGGTGAGATGGATACGTGGACCAAAAGCCCAAGGGGCCCAATCTTAACCCGCTGGACTTTTCTTATGTAGCCATATCAAAAATTTAGTTTAGAAATCTAAACCCGACTCAATAGGTATGCTTAAGAAGTCCATTCGACGAGAAATTTCTCCACAACAGTACAAAATGTACGAACTGGGTTTTTATATCAATTGATCTACTGCAGGACAGTTGCTTGAAGACATTTCCAACATTTTATATTTTTTTGTGTAGTTTATTGTGTGCCTATTTTATTTAAAAACCAAAAGTGTTTATATTTCGAAAACAGTTGTACAGGGTGAGTCAACGATTGGATGAAGTAGGTTTGTGCCTTTTCGGTGAAATTAACAAAGAAACTATATTTATTATTTGATACAGTTTATTTTTACGCAGATTTTAAAAATATTTAGGACTCTACAGGGTGAGCCAAAAAACTAGGACAGCATAAAGTTGTATTTTTTTAAATAGAACACCCTATATACGAATCGTATTTTCGATTTAGCTTATAATTTTAAATCTTTTTTATTAAGGGTTTACTATAACAAAACTTTATAGTTTCTGAGATAATTAAGTTTAAAGAAAAAAAATCACATTTTCAAGCATCAATTCAATCCTAAATAAAGTTTTCAATTTTGTGACAAATATATTCAAATTTGGAATTTAGCAAGGCCAAGGACAAGTTAACATAATTTTTACCTAATATTTGCAATAAAAGCTACAGGGTGTTGAACACATCGGCTCAAATTTGAACAAGTTTAAATGAATAAATATCTTCTTTTTTTTTTAAATGGTACACCCTGTATATTTTCATGTTATTTAATAGAGTAATAAAAACCCTAAAAGTTTTGTTCAATATATCTTATACCTATTTATAATAGTTTTTGAGATATTTCAGTTTTTCTTATTTTCCATACTTTTTTACAGAAATAGTCTTCATTATCATAGTAGCCATGGCAAAAACAATGTAAAAAAACATTTTTCTGTGTGTCAAATTTATAACCGCAATCGCTTCTTTTGGTTTTTATGTAGTGTAGTTTGGTTTTTTTTTGCATTCATCTTATATTGTAAAATGAATTTTCCAAAGAATGAGTTAATAGATATGATTTATACAATAGGAGAGGCTCAAAAAAATTGCCTTCTTGCTCAAAGAATTTACAAAATGAAGTATTCTGATCGACGCCAGCCTAATACTCATACTTTTCAAAACTTAATGCAAAGATTTGATTCTTCTGGTACTGTTGATTATTCAAAACGTAACGTGGTCAACAAACCGGTAACTAATGAAGAAAAAGAACTACAAGTATTGTTAAATGTTCAGGAAAATCCTTATATTGATAGCCTGTAGTTTATTTTTATTATTTTACATGGCTACTATGATAATGAAGACTATTTCTGTAAAAAAGTATGGAAAATAAGAAAAACTGAAATATCTCAAAAACTATTATAAATAGGTATAGGATATATTGAAAAAAACTTTTAGGGTTTTTATTACTCTATTAAATAACATGAAAATATACAGGGTGTACCATTAAAAAAAAAGATATTTATTCATTTAAACTTGTTCAAATTTGAGCCGATGTGTTCAACACCCTGTAGCTTTTATTGCAAATATTAGGTAAAAATTATGTTAACTTGTCCTTGGCCTTGCTAAATTCCAAATTTGAATATATTTGTCACAAAATTGAAAACGTTATTTAGGATTAAATTGATGCTTAAAAATGTAACTTTTTTTCTTTAAACTTAATTATCTCAGAAACTATAAAGTTTTGTTATAGTAAACCCTTAATAAAAAAGATTTAAAATTATAAGCTAAATCGAAAATACGATTCGTATATAGGGTGTTCTATTTAAAAAATTACAACTTTATGCTGTCCTAGTTTTTTGGCTCACCCTGTAGAGTCCTAAATATTTTTAAAATCTGCGTAAAAATAAACTGTATCAAACAATAAATATAGTTTCTTTGTTAATTTCACCGAAAAGGCACAAACCTACTTCATCCAATCGTTGACTCACCCTGTACATATTTTATGAAAAATGTTTAGAATTTATCGTAGAATCTAGAAATATAATGATATACAATATGTTTAATTAAACATGTTTGTGTGGATATTTTCATTTATAGAAGAAGCATTTCAAAAATTTTAAACTATTTTTCATCAAATAAGAGGTGTTCCTTATAAAAGGCTGATCCGTTTCTTTATCACAAAGCTGTACGAGGTGTGGCTATAAAATAATGAGACTATTGCTATAAAACATTTTATTTTAAGTTTATACATATTTAGTTATTACCACATTCAATATACATGCCTCCTCTATCCCTACCACACTCCACGCGAATTTTCAATTGTTCGAAATAGAGCTGGAAGTCTTCTTTTGTGAGCTCCTTCTTGACGCGTGCTGCTGGTTCTTTCACAGCTTCAACGGACTAAAATGCTGTTCGTTTAATGCAGATTTGACCTTGGGGAACAGATAAAAGTCACATGGTGCAAGATCAGTCGAATAAAGCGGAAGGTTTAACAATGGGATATGGTACTTGGCTAGAAACGTCTTGACGGACAATGGAGAACCCATGATTTGTTCTTCCACAATTCGGATCGTTTATTTCTGATTCTTTTTCTGAAATTGAGCAATAACATAATCATAATTAGAGACCCAGTGAAGGTACACAATCGCATGCACATCGAAGAAAACAATCATCGCCCCCTTATACCTTGATTTGCACATTCGAGCTTTTTTAGTTCTTGGTGAAGTTGGGTCCTTCTACTGCCTGAATTGACGCTTAGTTTTAGAATTATAAGTGAAAAAACAAGATTCGTCAATTGTTATCACCCTTTCCAACAAATTCGGGTCATTTTCAATGGCATTCAAAGTGTCAGTACAAACATTTGTCCGAGCTTCTTTTTATTCGATTGTGAGAAGACCACACACCAAAAATTGTTAAATTCACATTTTCAAGAAATTTGGGAAAAAATCAATATTTTGTTAAAACTTTAACGTCTTCTACCACCTAAACAAAGCAGTATCGGATTTTCGGGACAACCTGTATATTAACATCCTGTATACCAAAACCTCTCCGAGAAACGGCCTAACCAGTGGTTAATTTCTTAAATATCTAAAAACAAAAAATCTTATACCCAATACTAAAATGAATATTTCCATTAATACCTTTAACCTTCGTAACACAGAATATTTGACGTGAAACCAAAACTAGAAAGGCTTTGTAATAATCACAAACGACAGGTAGACAGATATTCCACAAAGAGCGCCGATAACTGACGCCGGAGATGCGTCTGACTGGAGTTGTATTTCTATTTTCACGGAATAGAGAACTAAAAAGCTTTGTCGTTTCGGAAATACGCGTAAACAGTACACCGAGTTTATTGTTTTATTTGTTGTTTTTTTTATGTGACAAATCAGCGCATTGATATTTTAGTTTTCAATTAAAGTATTTTTGGCACACAGGTAAATTAAGTAGCTTTCTTGTCTTAGATGTTTTCTTTTTTAAGTTTTACTGACAGCGGAACATTTAAAAAAATCTATGGTTTTAACTCTTGAAAGTAAGTTTTACACTGTATTAGACTTAGACTCAGTGACACTAATTTGGATACTTGTAATTTAGTTCAAGCGTAAGATTTGGAGTAAGAGAGAAAACAATTAAGTTCTGTCCATAATAAAATATTGTATAAATGAAGCTATAAAATATTGAAATCAGAGAAAATATAAATATGATAACTTATTAAAATATCCACATTTGATTACAAAACACTTCTTTTCTTCAGGCAGATCCATTGATAAAATGTTTAATAAAATTGAAAGTGGGCTTTGACCATAGGCGTAAATAACGACCCCGCGGTGCGGGGGGGCGCAGCCAATCTAGAGGCGCCCTCAAATCCCTTGATGAAAATAAACAAATACGAAGGATCAAAATGGATGCAAAATAGTAGAGCGCCTTCAAAAATCTGCGGGGGGCGCACCTACTCTTAGTTACGCCACTGGCTTTGACTATTAAAATATTCCACAAATACTAATCAAAATTAGTTCGAATTTGATCTGCCTTTGCGGTCAATAGTCAGCATCAATAAACTTTGACATATTTACTTTTAATTAACAGAATTTCCACTAAACTAACACATAAACTTTGACATATTTACTTTTAATTAACAGAATTTCCACTAAACTAACACACTACAAAAAATTTAATAATAAAGATTAAGGATGACCAACCAAAATTGTCTATTGATATTCTAACCTAAAAGTAAAACATAAATTTTTTGCTTTTGAATTGTGGTTGCTTAACAAAGTGTTTTAACTACTTTGTAACACATTTTTTTTTAAGTTTTATTTGTTTATAATGTTATTTTTCTATTTTGATGTATTTGTCAATTTTTCCTCCAACCGCAAAAATTCGACAGCGGACACAAATTAGGCCGAAACTAAGAAGTTAAATGTTCGTCAACTTCTTAGTTGTTACTTGTTCATTTTTAGTTGAGACTATGAACAAATGAAAGTAAAATGTGTCATTATCTTGCAAGTGAAAAATTGTTGATCTGCATTCTTAGTGTTAGTTGTTAATTTTTGGAAATATGAACCAACCACTTATAGTTTTAGCTCTTTAAATTCGGTAAATTCCAAATGCTAAATTTTTTTTGCAAAAGCTGACCATCTTTGTAGTGTGTCGGTCAAGCAATTGGTTTCACATCATCGAGGTCCCTAGTTCGATTCCTTAGTTTTAGCTACAAGGCTATTCAATTTGAAAAGTTCACACCTTTGACAAAGATTTTATCATTTTACAGACGTGACAGCTTTGGAGCACTTTTGATGTTGAAGGATCAAATTTTTTTAACCTTGATGTTAGAATGGAAAAAATTGTAAAATTTGAAATAATTCCGCGATTACGTTCATAATATTGATTAAAACTAGAAAGAAGTACTATAAGATATAGTTTTTCATTGATAAAAAGTAAAAATAGAAGCCCTATCTTTAAATTAAGAGAAAAAATAACTGATTTCATTTTAGTATAACCAATTAGTTAGATATTTTTTTTGTTGTTGTTAGGTATACGTTCCAAGTGATTTGCGAGAACTGTATATAAAATATATTTTTAAAAATAATTAATAAATACATTTAACATTTTTTACAATCAAGTTCCATTTTAAGTGATTTTCAAGTATTGTGTGCCATACATTTAACCTTTCTGCAATCTCTCAAACAATTATATGACGATTCTCTTCAGTTCTGACTTTGATTTGATCCAAAACGGAATTTTTAAACTCAGTTTAACACATCCGCTCTGTAATACAATCTACACCATAAACTTCACATATCTCTTTGTGAGCCTCAGTAGTTTTCTTTTTTTTACAAAAATTAAAAAGTAAAATGTGCTGAAAATGTTCGTGTCTGCACTCCATGTGAAAACTGAACCTAAACTAACAGCTACAACAAAATTACGCACCAATTGCATCTAAAGTAACCTAAATGTTACTGATATAAAATATCAAAAACACTTGCCGAAGTCCTTCAAAAAAGTGTCAACCAAAAATTCTTTCTTGCCAACACAATACATTAAAAATATTACAGAAATTATGGTCTTTTACATTTGGCATTTAAATTCCATTAAAAATATAAATTCTTTTGATGGCTGCACAAACTGGTTGAAGAGAACTCGGCTCATTTTTTCACATTCATATTTTTCCTGCGATATTATATTTTTAACGCCAGCTGCATCAACGCCTTAAGAAAATATTTATTCAGTGCTGGTAATTTTTCAAGAAATTATTATATTCCTTCTTTGGAAAAGCGGCGGGTAATTTGTCTTCTTCATTTGCATGACCTCATTAATAATTTGATTAATAATACCGTATCAACCACTACAGAGTGTGATAAACGTAAGATGTTATGAAATATGCTGTAAAGTTACCAGATTCATTTCATAGGTCGCAGCATGTTTTTAAATGCAAAATACTGCGAGCCTTGAAAAGGCATTAAATAATTTGAATCTTTTATTTACCCCAGAAACCGCAAAATAGGTCTTAATATAATTTTTAATTAATTAGGTGGATATATATATATATATATATATATATATATATATATATATATATATATATATATATATATATATATATATATATATATATATTACAGTAAACATCTTCTCTGTTTGATGGTTGTAGATCAACTGAAGAAATTCAGTGTACAGTGTGTTTTATACGCGATCGTATATCGTACTAGCTGATTGACGTTGACTTCGCTCCCTTTTCGAGCGCCGTTGGTGGGATTAATGTAGGCTCAGGTGCCTTGCCAGTACAATGGTCTCTCTTGAGCAGAGTTTTCCAGGTGAAATGAAGATTAAGTGCATTGTCGCTCAATCATGCCTTGTCATGTTCTGTGTTAGCACGAGACAGGACACAAAATTGTTTTTGACAACTGCATAAAAATTGTTGACGTAGAACACTACAAAGCGAGATTGATCCACTAATCCATCGAAATTGAGTAAGAGAAACGATGCACTTTATCTTCCTTCCACTTGGAAAACTCTTCTCAAGCGGGACCATTTGTTGCAGGTTTTTACTACTTTTCCCAGTCATTATATATAATCTCCGCTACCAATTGGTAAAAGTAATAAAAGCCCTTTAAATACTATTCGTTTTATCATTAACCGGTGATTATATAAATTCTGCCATTGAATGCGGTAAATGTAATAAATTGTGTTAAGATGAGAAACCGAAACTAACCCAAACCTTCACTAAACTATCAACAATTAATTATCAATAACACTTTTTCATTTTACATAAGCAAAAAGCAGAATTGTGAATCAATACCAATGAGTAAGTTTAATTAGTTTATAAATGTTTATTAAATTAACCATTATGTTTTGGTAGTTATATAAAATTACAAGTCAAAGTGATTAATTAATTTATATAGTTTACTGGCAATTTTACAGAGTAACGAGCGGTTATACATAGTAACCATTTCGTTACATTTACCCTAACGTATATAACTAACAATAAAAACCTTTTAAAACAAATGCACTTAAGCAAAAAATACCATTTTTGTTAGATGTGTTACTGGTTGTTTCTAAAAGATATATCGACAGAAACGTGTTTGTTTCTAAAAAAGACGGGTAATTTAATTCGAATTAAATTATACCTGCATTGTTTGTGTGTAATTGATTTATTTAAAAGCTTGTTATGCGTTTTCGAAATTCAAGTTTGAGTGGAATTTAACCATAAATGATAAAACTAGTCCCCCATCTTCAATTTACTATATTAAATATCTAAGTTCAGACCAAAAATGCGTACTCATCAACTGATATATTGATTTTGAGTCAAATTGGATTACGAATCCAATCCCAAGAGCGTCGATGATACTAGTAAATTTAAACAGCAACAAGTTTGTTCCGTCGTTGGGTACGGCTTCTTTGTTGTTTAACATACACAAATAATTTTATTTAATTTTACTTTTTTGCTTTTCGGCCATGTCCTTATAGAAATATTGTAACGAGGAACTTATTACGGCCGTGTCCTTATAGAAATATTATCTCGATTAGTCATCATTGTTAGTCATGTTTCTAGTAAGATTCTAGACTTTTTTCTAATATGTTTTTTAAGTGTATTTAAGTAGGTATAATTTGAGTTTTGAGTTCGTTATATTTTTACAGTGAAAAAGTGTAAGCGAGTAGTTATTAAAGAGTGGAAAGTAATTAACAAAAAAGGGTGTTGTTATACGAGCCCAGTGAGTAATATAAAGAGAGAAAACCGTAACAATATTGTTTACATATTGAAAATAACATAATAAATTAGGCAACCAGAAATTCATACTTTTACTTTATTGTTCGGTTACTTTATTTACAAGCGGAAGTTCCGATTAGCATTTTATACTAGTTTAAATAATGCAATTAGAAAAGGATAGCATATTATCGGTGGATGTGTCAAGAAATAAAAGAACTCGCACTATTTATGCACACTTTTCCAAAGATAAATATCACCTGAATCACCGACTACACAACGGGACGATATATTAATTCTACGTTGCCCAAAAGCCACAGATGTAGATTGTAGGCCAAATCGAGCCAAAAATTATAAGACTTGCCTGCCATTTGTATTTTTTAAATAAAACTGTCAAAGCATAGTATTCTTTAATATTGTCAAAACTAGGTCATAGAAACACACACATTTTTACTTCGATTTTATAAAAATGACTGTTACTTTAATCTATTGCTATCTAACAAAAACTTTATTTTTTTAGGTAGAGTAACTCTAGGTAGCGGCCCAGGAGTAAACATTCCAGTTCAAGGTACTGGCGTTTTACCGCTGCATTGTCATATAGAGAACAGCGAGGGTGTAGTGACTATCTACCCGTTGTCCGAAAACTTATCTATAGATGGAGTTAAGGTCAGTGGACCCACCAGATTGTCGCAAGGTAAGGTATCCAATTTTTAACTACCTCTACAATTTTTCACGTTGCAATTTTTGAACAGTTTTTTAGCAGAGTTGCCTGATTCTGAAAAGTTAAATATTTAATACACTAACTTTTATTTCAAGTTATAAAACATCGTTATTTTAGTCGAGGTTAACCTTCTTTATATTACGTTACCTTCTGTTTGACTGCCACAGCTCAAAAACAACTGACATCACCTATGCACAACTGTTCATCATAATTATCTGTATTATTACTATTGAAATAGATTTGAAGTTTCTGTTGTATGATGTAAAATATAGTTTCGATTTTACGAGAGACACACTCGCCCGAAATAGAATATTAATATGTAAAATGACTTGTTACCAGTGGCAGCTTGTACATTAAAAAAGTAGGGGTTGCAATTCCAATGGTACGTTAAAAACATAAATACGCATAAAACCTGCCTTAAGAGGAGCGTCTACTCGCAGTGTTATCCAACGTTGCCAGATAGTCTGTATTCCGAACATTCATTAAATTCTGCATCCTTAACTTGGTTTAGTGCGTGATTGTGCTTGTTGGAATGATTCAATTCCTACAGCACGTATTTTAGCAGCCAGATATTCTTTAAAAATCGATCAATATGTGGTAATAAATACTTTAATAAAGAAAATTAATTATTCTTTGTTATAATTGAGACAGGTAAAGTGCTTATATATATATATATATATATATATATATATATATATATATATATATATATATATATATATATATATATATATATATATATATATATATATATATATATATATATACAGGGTGATTCAAAAATCGATCACGAAACTTAAGGGGGTGATTCTACTTGACAAAATAAGGGTAGAGCTTCATATATTTTTTTTTCAAAATGTCATTCGTTTTCGAGTTACAAGCCGTCCAAGTTCAAGTTTTTATTTTTTGTTTTTTGAATTACTCGCTTACAGGAAAACCGATTTGACTAATATTTGAAAGATAGGCTAAGTCTTCTGCGCTTCATCATTTTAGTAACAATTCACATTGATTGTTTGCCGCACTTTACCTACATTGAAAATTGTTTTTTTGTCATAATTTTTTAGTGTTGACAGCTACAGTAGTTTTTGGCATAATTTCTGAAAGACTGATGCCAGGCCTTTAAAAAAGGTGCTCTTTATTTACATCGCTAAACCCAACGGTTTAGACGTAAATCACCCTTAAAAATTAAGTGGTAAATTTACTTTTCTCATTTCATTACCACTAGCTACCAGGTAAATAGCTATCAAAGTATACTAGAGCTGTCAGTTTAACATCAAATAAATTCGCTTTTTAAACTATTTAATTTATAATCTTAAAATAACTAATAATGGCTAATCACCAATATTCAAATATCGAATATTGTGATATCCATTTTTGTTATGGAAAAGCAAATGGTAATGCAGAGTTGGCAAGAAGATATTATATGGAGAGTTATCCGGAAAGAAATATCCCTCATGCTCAAACATTTTCCAGTGTGCACAGGAGGCTTGCGGAATGTGGTTCCTTTAAAAGTTATAATGGAAATAGGGGAAGACCTAGAACTGCTAGAAACGTGCAACAAGAAGAAAGAGTGCTTGAAATTATTGAAGATAATCCAGGTATTAGTACTAGAAAAATTGGGAATGAAGTGCGGCTCTGTCAGGCTAGTTCATGGAGGATACTAAGAGAAGAACAACTCTACCCGTTTCATTCAAAAAAGGTGCAGGCTCTTTATGACGATGATCGGCCGAGACGGTTGGAAATGTGCAATCAGATCCTAGCTAAGTATGAACACGATAATCGATTAATTGGCGTCATATTATTCACTGACGAAGCTGGTTTCACTCGTGATGGCATAACAAATCTACACAACATCCACACATATGCTTACGAGAACCCAAACAATGTGGTAGAAACGAAACATCAGCGTAGATTTTCACTAAATGTGTGGGCAGGGATAATAGGAGATTACCTTATTGGTCCTCATTTCTTTGATGGCCCATTAACTGGTGACGTATACTTAGATTTTATCCAAAATCGTCTCCCATTGTATCTGGAAGATGTGCCATTGGAAGTAAGGGCCAACATGTGGATCCTCCAAGACGGAGCTCCGCCCCACTTTAGTATACGTGTCCGACAGTATTTGAATGCAACGTATCCTGAGCGATGGATAGGACGAAGTGGACCATTGGCATGGGCAGCGAGGTCACCAGACCTTAATCCTATGGATTTTTTCTTTTGGGGTCATTTGAAACAATTGGTGTACGATATTCCAGTAATCAACGTCGAGGATCTTCGCTTCAGGATAATCGAAAAGTGCCAAATTATTAAAGAAACACCAGGAATTTTTCATCGAGTTAGGCGACATTTTTTGAAGAGTGTTAGGAAATGTATGGAAGAAAATGGGGGACATTTTGAGAATCTTTTTTAGTTTGTTTAGTACTGTTTCATTAATTTTTATCAATTAAATGTATATCGCAATAATCCATAATATGAATATTTACTGATTAGCCATTATTAGTTATTTTAAGATTATAAATTAAATAGTTTAAAAAGCAAATTTATTTGATGTTAAACTGACAGCTCTAGTATACTTTGATAGCTATTTACCTGGTAGCTGGTGGTAATGAAATGAGAAAAGTAAATTTACCACTTAATTTTTAAGGGTGATTTACGTCTAAACCGTTGGGTTTAGCGATGTAAATAAAGAGCACCTTTTTTAAAGGCCTGGCATCAGTCTTTCAGAAATTATGCCAAAAACTACTGTAGCTGTCAACACTAAAAAATTATGACAAAAAAACAATTTTCAATGTAGGTAAAGTGCCCTCTAGCGGCAAACAATCAATGTGAATTGTTACTAAAATGATGAAGCGCAGAAGACTTAGCCTATCTTTCAAATATTAGTCAAATCGGTTTTCCTGTAAGCGAGTAATTCAAAAAACAAAAAATAAAAACTTGAACTTGGACGGCTTGTAACTCGAAAACGAAAGACATTTTGAAAAAAAAATATATGAAGCTCTACCCTTATTTTGTCAAGTAGAATCACCCCCTTAAGTTTCGTGATCGATTTTTGAATCACCCTGTATATATATATATATATATATATATATATATATATATATATATATATATATATATATATATATATATATATATATATATATATATACGATAATCTATTCTTTTTAACTTATTATTTGTTTTTATTATTTATGTTGTTTACTTAAAATCTGAATAAAAACATAAAAATTATTAAAAAAATATATTTATGGCAACATTCATTTTCACAAAGGCAACAACTGCTTTTTTATTACGTTTTGTAATCATTTCCATTCATTTGGAAATTTATATTTTAATTTGAATACATAAATCAGTGGTGGATTTACGGGTAGAGGATGTTCAGGTTCAACACTTCATGAAGATTTGAGCTTGATACAAAACCCCCATACAATCATTTTGATGTCCACACTTCCTCATGTAAAATCAATGAACGTTTCTAGATTTTATTCCAAAATTACTAAAAAGTTCTTTATTTAGAAAATATTTAAGGGAATAAAAATTCTCACTGATTCTTTTTTAAAATTTTTATTTAATTACACAGCAAACACTCTAGTGTTAGATAAAGGTTAACACAGAAACAAACTTTATAAAGTGTACTTAGACAAAATTTAATACAACATATAAACTTACAGTGAGTGTAATAAGCTTTTTATTAATTAAAAAACACAAATTAAAAACAACTCTAATTAATATTAATACCAACACCTGAATTTCTAAATCTATTAAAAACAAATATCATATCATTTATTAACCTTCATATATGCTAACATAAATACATAAACTGTACTTGGACAAAACTTAATACAATATATATAATGCTACAGTGACTCTAATAACCTCTGTATTTATTAAAAAACAAAAATTATAAACACCTATTTACTTCAATTTCCAAATCTATTAAAAACAGATCTTCATATAAGCTAAAATAAATAAATAAACCCAAAACATTCAATATACTTTTGAGTCTTTTCTATTGGTAATTAAACAAGCTCCAGGAAAACCTTTACCAAAATTATCAATGACCATCAAAGTAGTTAACTCGAAATCATAGTTGTCAATTCCATGGGTACTATCAATACAAACTACCTTATTTGAAAATGTTTTGAGCATGTATTTCTGGGATTTATTCATAATAATAAGACAAAAATCTTGTTTATGTAACTGTGAATGTTCAGTATTCTGTGGCTTATAAAATAATACAGGAGGAAATTATCAATGACCATCAAAGTAGTTAACTCGAAATCATAGTTGTTAATTCCATGGGTACTATCAATACAAACTACCTTATTTGAAAATGTTTTGAGCATATATTCCTGGGATTTATTCATAATAAGACAGAAATCTTGTTTATTTAACTGTGAATGTTCAGTATTCTGTGGCTTATAAAATTATACAGGATTTTGTTCCATGTGTTCACATGCTTTTACCCATAAATCAACACTAATTGCATCTTCTTTATGACGTATTCCATCCTGAATGTTAAGATTATAGGAAAGTTTAACATTGTGAAGGTCTTTTCTTGTCACTAAATTAATTCTTTCTGGTTTGTCTACATATATGTCTTCTCTATATTTATCCAGTATTCTAAAATGTACAAAAAAATACTAATAAAATAAAATATAAAATTTAAAACAGAAAATAATATTCAAGTTCTTTGTAAACATACTTAGACATTGTAACACCCTGCGAAAGATGGTTAGCTAATGTAGATCGTTCTTGTTGCGTTAGAGGCAAATGCTGAATATCTAATAAATGCCCATAATGATCCTTGAAGAAAGTTACTTTTATATTTTTAGGACTCTGAATCATTTAATTTGACTGGTACATGCTGAACCTATTTTCCTAGACCCTTGTACCTTCAACATACGTTTCCGACTTGTTTCTTCTAAAATTCTTGATTTACCTACAAAAAATGTAAAGTGTTTTAAAAAAAGTTTCTATGTATAAATAGGCTTCAATACTTACCACTTCGATTACAGTTAAAATAAGTAATTACAGAATTCTCATTTTTTATTGCACCCATTGGCTTAATGTAAGGTGTATTTGAAAACTTCTGAATGTTGTTCAGCCATATATAGAAATCTAAAAAAGAACAATTCTTTGTAAATCTTCTTAGACTCTCAACATTAACCTTTTCCAGGTAATACTTGATTGTCTTAAATCTCATTACTTACCATCCAAAGTGCTAAATTCTCAAAATTCTTTCATAATTGCATGGCCTTGAATATGATGCAAGTGATCTCTTAAATCTGTGTTTAGTCTAAAAGCTATAGCACATCCTTCGAGATACTGAAAATTGTTTATAACACTCTATTCACTTACTGTATTATGAACTTCTCCTAAATGTATCTTTAAATTACCTTGGGAGGAATAGGATTTGTTACACAGAGAACAAATAAAAGCCATAATAGTATTATTTCACAAAATAATGACAATAATAAACTATTACATCCACAAAATCAGAAAATTGAAATTATTAGAACAGCATGAAAAGCAAGGTTTCATGAATATGAGGCTTTAAAATAACAAGTTAGGTTAGGAAACAACTATTAGCGGGAAATGATATGACGCGCATTAGAATAAATGCTCGAAATACAGACTATCTGGCAACATTGGATAACACTGCGAGTAGACGCTACTGCCATAAGTACCGGTGGATAAAAAAATGGTAATAATTCGGATTAGAGTAAATCTAGATGTGGTGTGATTTTGATTTTATTTGTTTTAATTTGTATTGATAATTTTCTTAATTTTTCCGATAAAAAAAAGTACACAAAAGCATCTCTGTTATATAAAAATTCGTAAATTTGCACTTTTTTTATCGGAAAAATCAAGAAAACCGGGAAAACCCGGTACATACTATTTTTACGATGGCGTCATCTTTATTATAGTTTTATAACAAATGTAATCTCAATAACAATTTTAAATTACTTTTCATTTATATCAGAACGGGAAGAGCTGTTGAGTTTTGTGTGTTCCCCTTTATATGAACGTGACCATATGCAGGTTCTTATCTTGGAGTTAACTACCTAATTGAATACTATTAGACGCTTTAGTCTAGACCACTAATTTAAAGCTTTGTCTTTTAGTATAAAAATTATTGTTTTTTAGGTGTTATGCTAACAATAGGTCGTTCAAATTACATGCGATTTAACCATCCAGCTGAAGCAAAACTTATGAAATCAGTGCTACCTAACCCAAGAATCTCAATGGCTCCAATCACTTTCGAACCTGCCGATGTCAACTATCAATCAAAATTCAACAAAAAGCCCCCCGTCGCTCCTAGGAAGAGCCCCAGAGAGTCTTTATCGGACAGCGGAAGTAAGTTATTCTAAGAAACTCTCGAGGAAATCGATTCAAATAGCTTAAAATATTATTTTTATATCCAGCAAGACCCAATTTTCCTGTTTGGTTAGAGCTCAGAGATACAAAATAGAACCTGTGAATTCATGCACAGGTCTACAAAACAGAGCCGTTACTTTGCATCGCAGGCCGGCAGCGAAAGAAGCGTCACGTGAGCTAAGCTTTGGTGTAAAAATATTTGTCTAGATGGCTGAAAAAAAAACATAAATTTAAAGTTACCTAACACAATTTTGTTATACATATGTGTAAAAAATGCATGTGTTCGGAACCTATAAAAAAAAGAAAAACAAAAATAACTAATATGCTATACTAGAATGAAATCAGTTTTTTTTTCAGTTTAAAAAAAAAATGCGACGCTTTTTACAGAAAGAAAGAAAGTATTAAATCCAATTTGGCTTTTTATTTTTTTACTTTTTGTCCATGGAAAACTATATCTAGTAGTATTTAGTTTTAATTTTAATGATTTCTATCAGTGTTACCTTGGTATTCTTTCTTTTTAACACTTTTTTTCAGTGTACGAGGACGGTCCGATAACTACTTAGCCTCACCGCCCGATGGCGCCACTATCGCAAGAGAAATTTACTATCGTGTAGTACATTCTCGTAGACGACTACTGTCAAAATTTCAACCAAATCGAACTCGCAGCATGTCTGCGGATTTTAGAAAAATGGAAAAAGAGCAATATCGGTCGGTGATTCGAATCTTGTTTTTGAAAGGGAATTCGCGCAGCGAAATCAAAGAGCGCTTAGATGCGGTGTACGGTGACTCTTCTCCTTCGATGGCGAACATCAAAAATTGGTTTAACGAGTTTCAACGTGATCGTACGTCGGTTTTTGATGAGCCGCGCCCAGGTGCTGAAAACGCTACCACGGAGGATAACGTGACAAAAATCCACGATCTCGTATTGGCAAACCGCCGATTACAGGTGCGCGAGATAGCTGGGACAGTAGGCATCTCAAAAGACTGCGTGGGGCAAATCCTGCATGAAAATTTGGGCATGAGAAAGCTGTCGGCGCGATGGGTGCCGCGTATGCTAACTCCGAACAACAAGCGCAACCGTGAAACCACTTCAGAGCAGTGTTTGACGCTGTTTGAGCGCAATCCGAAGGAGTTTCTGCATCGTTTCGTGACCGTCGACGAAACATGGATCCACTGGTACGCACTAGAGACCAAGGAACAGTCGAAACAGTGGACTTCACCCGGCGAACGTGCTCCAAAGAAGGCAAAGACTGTCCTATCGGCCGGAAAGGCGATGGCCACCGTTTTCTGGGATTCACACGGTGTGATCTACATCGACTACCTAGACAAGGGCAAAACGACCACAGGGCTCTACTATGCCGAGTTATTGGGCTGATTCGACGCCGAATTGCAGAAAAAACAGCCCCATTTGACGAAGAAAAAAGTGCTCTTTCACCATGACAACGCACCGGCTCACATCTCCGCCGTCGCCACGGCCAAATTGATCAAATTGGGCTACAAACTGCTGCCCCATCCACCGTATTCTCCAGATTTGGCCCCATGCAGCTTCTTTTTGTTTCCAAACTTAAAAAAGTCACTCGCCGGGCAGAAATTTGAGTCGAATGAGGAAGTTATCGCCGCCACGGAGGTCTACTTTGCAGACCTCCAGAAAACGTAGTTTTCAGACGGATTAAAGAAGTTGGAGCATCGCTGGGTCAAGTGTATCGAGCTAAAAGGAGACTATGTTGAGAAATAAATCGCCACTTTTCCAAAATTTTTATTTTTCTTATGTAGGCTAATTATTTATCGGACCGCCCTCCTAATATAATAGATGGCGAGACAAACAAGGTCAGAAAAATTAGACCCGTAAATTTCAAAGGTACCACCAAAGTTGTCCCATGTGTAAGATAATACGATTTGTGATACCACCATTTCCGTTCATGATTAAATTATGAATCGATTCTATTCGTCAAGATCTACAAAATGTTTTGAAATTTACATAATTTTATCAGTTTCATTTAAATTTTGTAATTTGTAAATTCGATCGGGACACTTGTGTTATTAAGCATGCGAAACCATCCGACGCATTTCCTATTATAAATATTTCATGAAAAACAGAATCCTTTTGTAAATACGATCTCTGAAAAATGTATGATAGAAGGAAAATGAAAACAGGGTGAAAGCTTGTTCAGAAAAGGTAGTTCTCCCTTTAAAATGGGGCAACATTTCTGCAAATTTCCATAAATAAATTTTGCAGCAGTGAGGATATTCCGTGCCTTTGATTTCGCCATTCATTTACTAAAATTAGAAACATTTTTTGTACCAAAGCTTAATCAATATGGACGAATATTAGCGATATTAATAAGTAATAAATCCAAATCGAAGTAACGTTTCAAAAAAAGATGGTAATGAACTAACACTAGTCTGGATTCCAGAACAAACCAGCTTAGAAAATAATAGAATCTGCAGACTCTTGCAGGAGGAGAAACTAAATTTTCTGGTCAAAACTATTTCCTAGTATTTCTTATAATATGCTGTTAGTCTTACCTTGAAAAGAGAGAAAAGCGTCTGTACTGGACGTAACTACGAATGTTAACACATTTAAATGCTTTGACATCAAACCCTATGAAACAACATCTAACTGACGGTGTGGTCAATCGAATATAGTTCAAAATGCTGAACACTGCAATTTAAGACATTACATATATAGAATCGGAGAAACTCAGTTCGTTAAATGTATAATACATGAGAAATGGCAAAACGGCAGACATCATCCTGTTCTCGTAGAATGTTACAAATATTACGTTCTTATTCCTCGGTAAAGATTCATTAAAACCGAAACATGTGAAAAAATCTCTGACGACGCCATAAGTGACATTATTTAATAAATAATAGCTCTAAGCCACGATAGACCCCATACTCGCAATAGAAAGCTATAAATATCCACTTACTTTTAACCTAACAATACAATAGACGATATAGACAATCATTATTTAAAAATGCATCTAATTTCATTGAACTCAGACTACCACTACTAGTTTTTCCGAACCTTTTCAAATAAACCGCAAAAATTGCACGTATAATTTCAATTGAACCTTTTTAAACTTATATAATAGTTGATATTTAACTTTGTGGGCTGTAAATTTGGAAATAATCGATTGAGTTATAAATTTAAATACATCTTCTATTTTTTAGCCCAAGGACAACCAAAATCAGTTCCTTCTTAGTAAAGAATGGTATATTAATTAATTTATAAGCATCGAAGGAACTTAGCTTCTTTTTTTTTGTAGGTGAGGAGCCTCCCTCTAGTATAATGACCAAAGTGTCCAAATTCGAATATTTAGCAGCACAGAACTTGAAAAAATCGTATTCCCCTAAAGTGTTTACCTCTAATGTTCCGACAGTGAATGTGCCAGTAAAAGATGTCTTGGGAAAGGACATCGATAGTCTTAGCCTTAGAAAAAGTTTGCCCCAAAGTGCTGTCAATTATGTTGAACTGAATACTAGTGATAAACAACAAACCAAAGTACCAGGTAATTAAGTATAATTTTCAGTTTTCTTTAAGGTTATATGACTTTTTAACCGTTGATAGGTTATCTCAATCATATAGGGCAACGTTTAGTAATAAAACATGCAAGTTCTCGTCTAAATTTGTCTTTCTTTACTTGAAAATCAACTAATTCTAAATTTTGAATCAGCAGATACTAGCAAAACTAGTCTTAATAAACTCCTGGCAATATTTTGATGTTTTTTTTTGTAATAAATTGGGCCTGGAATGACGATGTTTATAATGAAATATTGTTCCATGATCTAATCTCACCTTTTTTGTTCGTAGGTCAGACAATTTTCACCAGAACTAAGCAACCACAATACGTAAACGTAACAGTGAATGAAACGAAAAATATAAATAATCGAGTTATAATATACGAAAACGGTTGTATTCCGAAAAATCCAAACGTTAATTACGACCACAATGATCTGAATAATAAAACTGTAACTAAGAATGTTAATGTCAGTAGGGTCAATACACCCAGTCCGAGTTTCAATAGAAACCCTAACCAGTATTACAGGTAAATTTTCCGTATGTTTTAGTTTCATTTGTGTCATTTTGCAATTGAAAATCTTTTACTTGAAATTTGAGATGTGTTTTGTAAGCATGCAGTATGGGTCTTAATTCAACAAAATAAATATATTAAGTGTAAGTCAGTCAATTCAGTTAAACTGGGTCGTGGCATTTTTGTACAAATTGATTAAAAAACCTTTTACTTCAAGTTATACTATTTAGGTTTTTTAATTTATTAGAATTAAAAAACGTAATATTTTCGATGTCATTATCCGGACAATGTATATTAATTGTGAGAAATATGGCTAGAATTGGGGAGACTGTTCACAATTACACTGACTGAAAGAGCCTTTCAATACAAGGGAATGGTAAAATACCTAGGATACTTTGCGTGCACATGGAGGCTGACACCAAAAGTGCTAGATTGGATTACACTATGGTGATCCAATTTCCAATTTCTTTATTAGCTTCTAAGTCAGTACAAAAGACTATAAACTTCTATTTAATGTACAGATCATATATGAGGCTTAACTAATTATGAACTTAATCTAAATATAATATAGTAGAGTTCCCTCTGGTGAATGTCCTTCATCTGGTGGACGTTTGTTCCTATTCGACTGTAAGTTGTTGCCTGGGTCCTGATTCTGTTTAGTTCCTGTGACCTCCTTAAGACTGGGTCTCTCTCCACATGTCTTTTAGGGCGGTCTGGAACTGAGTCATCATGTGTTGCGTGATCCTGTGTACTTTGTCGTCGAACTCTGTGTTTGTCGAAGGTGTCCCGATGCGGTGCACCCCGTGTCCTGGGTTTGAGGGGCTGAGGTCCTAATTAGTGGGTTGTGGTCTGCTAGGGCATTTCCTGTAGGATGCAGGATGTGCTCCTCCACAGTTGGCGCATTTGGGTGGTTCCTCTTTTGGTTTTTGGCATTTTGGCCAGTGATGATCGTTGCCGGAACTGACGCAGCGTGGACTGGCTCTGCAGTTTTGCGCTGCATGCCCGAACAGCTGGCAGTTGTAGCACTGAAACATCTTGGACCTCATTTGTTGTATTTCTGGTCTGATTCGGTTTCCCATTATTTCCCTGATGTGAAGGATGTGACTTTCACTCCTTGGCATGACGGCAAGCACAATGGGCATAGGTTCCTTGTCTTTGTAATGCCATCGGATAATTTTTAGGAGGTCAAAACCTTTTGTGTTATGATGATCCGTCCTATGATTGCGTACGCCACTATTGTATGGTGGTTTAATACGACCAAGCGCAAACACTGTCTCCTATTTGAAAAGTTCAAAGAATTACTTGTATGAGAATAATAAGTGAGATAAGGACTATCCCCACTAGAGCACTGGAGATTCTAATGAACCTACCTTCTCTCCACTACATTGAGTCCAAATCCTTGAAAGCTATTTATCATTTTGGTAGCTTAGGGCATCTCGGATATCGAACCGACTGCTACCCGTGTGGCTGAAGAAACGTGGCGAAAAACAGATTACATGGTGCTGGTTTCGAAACCCAATACTCTATTGAGATACAATTCTTCCAAGAAATGGATCGTGATGGATCTCGATAGGATAATGAAAGAGCGTGAGCTGGAGTGTTGAGTTCCATTGGCGTTGCCATTTTTAAAAGGAACAATTTATAGAATAGCTTTTTCTACATAGTTTTCATTGACTTTGTTAATATCGCAAAAGCTTGCGTGTTTTTGACACAATCATGGTAATCCTGCACGTTTATATGAACAGGAAACATCGGCCTTTCTCTAATATCAGCATAAGACAGAACACAAAATTGATTTTAACAACTTCCAGCAAATCGCTAACAACGAACACTAAAGGGCAAGATTGATTCGAAAATTCATCGAAATTGAAAAGGACGATACTCTGAATAGGAGAGATGATGTACTTAATCTTCCTTCCACCAGGAAAACTTTCTTCAAGGGGGAGCAGTACCGGCACGGCGTCTGAGCCCAGACTGACACTCCCAATGGCGCTAGAATAGGAGGCGGAGCCACCGACAATCGACCGGTACAATCTACGACCGCGTATGTCGTCTATTCCCGCCTTGCAATTCGTTAAAATAATTACTGTAAGGTTGCGTTTACATTTGGCGACGTTCAACGCATTACGAGCATAAAGATAATGCGAAATTTTAATTTAATTCATTATTAGAGGTGCCATTTCGTCTTTCTCTATCCCAAAGACCATTAATAAGTTTATTTTACATTTGCGAACATGGATCCTAAGGCAAATTTGGGTTTAATTCGCCATTAAGAATATCTTGTCGTTGTGAGGTGTTTATTAATTCATATCGCAATTGATTCTCATAATAAGAACATAGACCCTGCGAAGAATCCGCGCTTAATTCCGCATTAAGAGAGTTAGGTCGCTGTTGAGAATTAAAAAGAATGTCATCGTGTGATTCAAAAGAGGTAGACAACCGAGAATGCGTATAAAGAGTGTCCATTATCGGGTTATTTTGTCTTGATTGATGTCCCTGTAATTTGTGACCCCCACCATGAAGTGATAATTCAATCTATCTAAGAATTGTTGCTTTGGAGGAAGTGAAATATGGTAATTTAATTGAGTATTTTGTTTTTTTTAGTCATTTAATAGCCATCTTGAGTATAATATTCTGTTAGATTAAATTGGTCTGGCGCGACCCCAGGAAGGGCCACCGCCTGGAATGCCACCTGCCTCATCAGACCGGAACGAACTGTGAGAGAAGGGATTTCTTCCTTAATTGGAGTATTTTTGTATAAAAATATCAAAATCACGGAGGGCTGGGGTTTATTATACTTAGTAACGAGAAAAATTAAGTATATGGAGTTTGGGGTTGGATAAGTCGCGGAGAACTTGGCCAATATTTGCTTTTAATAATATTTATTAACTTGTCGTGAGCTCTTAAAAAGTTTTACACAATGAAAATCTCCTAAATTTTAAATGAAAATTAAAATTTGGAGTTGGGCTCTTAAGGAATTTCCGAAATTAAAATATTGTGAATTTTTTTTTCTTAACCGCAAACTATGGCACGATTAGTGTTCTTAGGACTGTTAACTGTATCACTATTTAGGTTTAATTAATTTTCTCTTAGTAGAAAATTATTTATGTCAAGATCAGATAAGTCGTAATCGGGTTTTTTCAATATCAGGTTTTTGTCGCAATCAGATTTTTCCTGTAACTTGTAGACGCGTAAATACCGTTTACTATTAATATATATTTTTTTAAGTCGTATTGCGAGAATTTAGAAAAATCGGCGTGGAAAGGTTTTTAAACAACCGTATTTTTATCAACGGCAACTAAGATTCCCTTAAATTCGCGTTTTTCCGGCTTTTATTAAATTGGAGAATTTATTTTGAGGATCCTTCTCTAGTCCTGAACAATTGCTTTCACCTCCAACGATTTTCTGCTTAACAGACGAGGTTTCCTGACCTTTCTAATACCGCAATTTTTTTTATCTTCTTTCTTGAGACGAGTTTCTTTCTTTAGATCCTTATAAGTCTAATTAAGGCAAATCAGGTCCTTTAGCTCTTCTTTAGCCGTCGTGAACAGAGCGGTCTCCCCCGTTGCACCGTCGTAAACAGATCAGTGATCCTCTTGATGTCGAAAAGGCCGTTCTTGGAAAACCTCTTAATTTTTTTTAAACTCCCTACTCGCGAGTTGATGTTCTAATTTTTATCTGGAAGGGAAACTACAGGGGGACAGTGGCCCACCTATTGAAGATTCCCCGTGCCTTTCTTTGACTCAGTGCAAGAGCCAGGCTACTAAGCAACGGCAGAGAATCTCACATTGCGTTTTATAATTGCTTAAAAAGTCTTAAATACTTGTGTCGCGTGTGTATAATAACTCACTTTGTAACATCAAGCCAGTTCCTCGCCCAGTTAATATACATAATTTCTAAAAGTATATTTAGTATTTAATTTAATGTAATTTTTAGAAGTGTTACTCCTAGTCCAATCTCGAATAACATAAAAGTCGAACACAGAAGAAGCGGTTCTATGGGAGAACTACCAGCGAATTTCGTAGAAGATCTGGAAAGTCTAGCATCTAGAAAACACGAAGCGGAAATAAGAAGAAATCAGGTAAATAAGTAAAAACCTTTTTGGACGCAGACGGTTTTACTTTATACTAAAGACTTTTGTTATTGTTTGAGAATTTTAGTTATACCTTTAGTCAACCCATAAATAACAGTATTTTGAAATTTCGAAGGTTATGTAATTTATTTTAATAAAGGTATGCCAGAACAACTTGGGGAGGTGATTCTATATGATCAAATCATCAAATCAAATAATTGAATTTCGGATTTTATTTTTAATACATATTTAATTTATTTCTGGATGGTTCTAATTGGTATTTGACATGAAGAATGAGTCTGATGAACAGTCTTATTCACAGATAAAGCTGTTTCTCTAACTTGCCACCAACAAACCCTTCTAGAAATTCAAGTTTATTTCTTGCATAACTTTTTTATTTTGACAAGCAGGATCAAAGTGCAGACACTGTTTTAAAGGTGATAAACAACTTGCACTTGCTTCGCATCGATAAATCTTACTGCTTGGTCGCAAATTGACATTTAAATATTAAAATATTTCATATGCAAAAAAATGTGAGGCGAATATACTATTTAATGTATTTTTCATTCTTTTAAAAATGACATTTTCAAAAAAAACTTAAAGCCCAAATTCTACCAAAATTTCAAAATTATAAATTTCAAAATATAAAGTTATACCTTTTATTACAATTGTCTGCACTAACTTAACTTTTAATACAGGAACGTTCCTTTCGTCAATCCACTGCTAACAACTCCTAATTCAAAGATCACTAAATAGACAAATAACTCTTAACTTCGCTTATTTCTCTAATCTCAGACAAATATATCTCTCTTTTTTTTTATCTCGGAAGTCACGCCTATTTCGATACACAAATCTGTATTTTAATCGTGATCAAGCCTGAAGTTGTAATTAAAAGTTTTGTTGGTATACTGCAGGATGACTACTTCCAAAAAGACCATAGTTGCAGGAAGAATACGACCAAAACTAACTTTTTTCATCTCATTTCTAAAAGATGTACATTCAGATATGCGCAAGAAAGGCTAAAATTGATTTTGGTATCCTCTAATGCTTAAAAACACAACAACAAAGCGATGCACCTTTGCGCCGTAAAAACAAGACGTTTACACATAACGTCATGACATTTGTGACAGGCCTGAGTGGTTGTGGTTTATATGCCTTTTATCATTTGGTATCGTACGGGTATAAACTTCAGGACTGTCAAATTGACAAGTTTTCCAAATAAATCAAAATAAACTCTATCTCTATAATAAATATATTCAGGTTACTATAAAAAAATACTTCATCATCAGCTTTTTTTCAAATCTCAAATTTACTACAACCTCCTGGATTGTTTAAAAAGGTTTTATTACAAATAAGAAATTTTTCTCATAGTGTATTTGGTGCTATATGCTTATAAAATTTGGTTATAAAGCAAAGTGAGAAAAGTTTATTTTTCCTATACATACCCATATGTCAGTCAAGCTGTAATAAAGAATTATCTGCCTCTACATACACTTATGCTAACCGACCAATTTACTTATCAATCTAAGTTCAATAAAAAGTTCTATAATTTATTTACTTGGTTTGATGAACGTTTAGCGACAAGTCGTTCTACTATTCTTGTGCCTTAAGTGCAACTTTATATTGCCGTTTGCAGAGCAAGCGTTCGTATCAAGTTCGCTTGACAAGTCAAGTAAATCTACTTAATAAATCTTCGAAAATAATTTTTCATTTTAACTTTTCTTAATAACTCTGGTAATTCCGAACTCAATCTAGTACAAATTATCAGCACTTAATTTAAATAACAACAACATAAATTCAGTTTGTAAATATAGAATACAATTGCTACTTACGGCTGTCATTTTATAAAAACAATTAATAATATTATCAATAAACTGAATTTTTCTGAACACTTGTATTTTCAAATTAAGCATAAAAATGTAAACCAAACCTCTCGGTAACCGTAAAAGGATGTGTAATTTATTTATTTTTAAACAAACCTAAATACGTTCATATCTCGTAATAACCCACTTGTTCACAAATCACAAGCGATACTCTTATCTTATCACTTACTTTATTGACAGATATTTCGTATTGTGTAAACGAAATAGTTGGCGACTTGTTTTCACACTTTACATTGTTTTGTAGTTAGTAGTTTAAAATGTCTACATTTTTTTAGTGTTAGTGTTTAACTTGTGCAGTTAATACTCTTATTTTAACTTGGTGATGTTGTTAAATTGAACATTCTGATTTTTATAGTATGTGACTTTTTGTTTCGTGATTTAGGCACAAAGAGACAGAATAAAGGAACAGGAACTTGAAAAAGCCGAAAAGCAAAGGCTCGAAGAAATTCTAAATATGTGTGCCGAATATGAGAGACAGTCTCAGAATCAGAGTGAAAAAAGTAAACCTCCCACACCTAACAGGTATTTATTTTATTTAAATTAGGTGCCAAAAACCAGTGAATCATTATTATTTTGCCCCCTATACAAATAATCTTTTACACCTAGATATTTAGAATCTTTACTAAGCATATAGGTTTTTAGGACTGAACAGCTTTAGATTGATTTAGTAGCAATCTATATTTCTCAATAAAAAATTCAAAGCACCTCATTCTGTTTTTATCTTTTTTTTTTTCAATTTTCTCACATTAACTTTTAAGTCGGACTACAGATAGTAACCTATGTGTTTTGGTATTTTAAACAATTTTTGTAAAAATCCTAATAAAAAAATTTGGCATCTCAGCAGTATAACGAAAAGATCTTTGGTTTTAAATATTTAAAATACATATTTAACTAGATAAAGAATGTAAGTCTGAAAGTCGCAACGTACCACGATGATTCGCCGCGGTTAACCACACCAGTCTAAAATACCAGATTGTTTTCGAAATGGTAAACAACAGTACATGTAAACATGCTTATCTTTAATTTTTCTCTTTTTTTGAATTTCGGTTTCAGTCCCTGTAAATCTAGGTAAATAAGCAACAATCTGATGTGATCAGTAAACCTCACCTTGATTAGATCACTCACATTTCTGTATACTAAAACTTTGTGAAATTAGTCAAAAAAAAAAGTTTAAGGGTGGTAGCAAATTTAGAAAAAATGGAATATTCTTTGTCTGCAAAATCTTTTCACTATTGTAATCAGTGGCAGCTCGTACGGTAGTGTTACAGTGTCATGGCGTTATTTCATTATGTCAAAACACATTTTTTAAAATGATTTTTATGTTAAATTTTTCCAAATATTTTTTCATTCTCTATATTGATAATTTGAACGTCTGAAAGAAGCAAATCTGACGGAGCTTATATGTGAGCGAGAAAGATGGAACTTACATGACAAAATTTGTTCCAAACGCTAAACACTCTTGTTACCGGGTAAGGTGATATTAGTTTTCAATTTCGGCATTCATGTTTATTTTGTTTGCACTTGGCCGTTCCAAAAAAAATTATTTTAAATTTAGTTTTAGTTATTTATTGTGTATTTACCGAGATATTTACATAATATTTATTTATCTGGTTCCGTGTATGTTTTTATTTTGATACTAAAATTCGTTTTATTTGTCGCTATGACTACAAACCCTTTAAAGGAAAAATTTTGATCATTGTCTGATTTAAAAATTGAAAACGAAGTAGAAATGGAGAAGTCTCGCTGCCGCAAATTTAATCAAAATATTGAAGTATGATAGAATAGTTTGCCCTGAGGAAACATGTCAACTGTTTTCTTTTGTGTGTGTTTTGTTTGGAGCCGATGAAATTCAGTCAAAAAAAGAAACAGATCGTCTTGTTCGTATATGGGATAAAATAAAAATTCTCGAAATATCTAATGTTCACATGAATAATATTTTTATCGTTTCCATGCCTTGGAACCTCGATCATAGCCTAGATTTAAACAACAATAGATTTGTTGAAGGCTGTTTATGGTCGGTGGGGGACAGACATAAACATATTTACTTATCTTGTCTTTAAGTTTAATTGCTTGTCGTGACTTTTTTCGGCGTTTTTAAGTGTTAGAAATTACTATAAATGTGAAGTTTACAATTAATATTAACAAAAAGAGGATTTAAAAACTTATTTTTATCGGTAAATATTGTTAGATATTATTTACATATTGAAAATAACAATAATAATAATTCAGGCAACCATATATTCATACTTTGTTTTCAGAATTGATGCACCGATGATACTCGTTTAAATAATGCAATTAGAAAAGGATAGCATAAAATCGGTATGTCTGTACCAAGAAATGAAATATCTACTGTTTATCAACACTTTTTCAAATATAAATAAAAATATTATTACGTTATTCAGCGTTCAAACAACCGGGCCCTAGTTCTGACAGGGGTATGTTCGAAGCCTTGGAAGGTAGACATAAAATACATTCAAATTCTTGTTACTGTGACTATATGTAAGAGCATTGTTGTTTTACATATCTTCTAATGATCCTATATTCAGCCCTAAAATTTAATTTTTTAGTTGCTATTTAAAATGGCTGTTTTTCTGGAATATTTTGCTCTGATTTCGAATATGCTTAACATGTTTTTGTAACGGTTTTTTTTTTTCTAACACGCCGTTAAAAAGTAGTTTTTAACGATTTTCTACTGTATTTTGCTTGAGGAACATTCCTTTTTGGCGTCCAGCAATAGTCTGTAAACATATTTGGATTTCATTTTGCCTAATAACGTTTTCCCATTGACAAAATATCTTGGTGGAATTGCTCACAACACTTTTTCAAGACAGAAGTTCGAAGATGAAACCAGAAAATGTATTTTTAGGGACATGTTACATCTCAAAGAGTTATAATATAATTATCGCTTTTCTATTACCAAGAAATTGAGTTACGATTTTTTAAAGCATTTCCCTCTAGCATTTTCAGTCTTCAAACTTCCCTTAAAGTTGTGGTCCTTCATAAGCTCCATTATTTATGGGCCTACAAATATACCCTCTTTTTTTTTAGCTTCACCGATCCTAAAGAATTTGTTCTTAAAGTACAGGAAACCTGGACCACTTTTATTCATCGCCTTAACAAAATTTTTCATTAATCCTAGTTTGATGTGCAAGATAGGAACTATACATGTTTGGGATTTATAAGTAGTTGAACAGTTACGTTTTTTATTCAGATATAAGATTTCTCTTAGGTCACTGCTTCATGACAAAATGATTTTTGCGATCTCTGTTTCCCATTCGCAGAGAAGACAACAAAATTTAGTATAACCTTGTTGGAGACCTAACAAAAGTGCTATAACTTTCAAACCGTCTCGCATATTCCAAGAATACTGTTGGTATTGCATCTTCGATAACAAAATCTTCGTATTATCATACGTCTCTTTTATATGGGCCTCTTATGCAATAGGAATCGAAGATTTTTTATTTTCAAAATGAAGAAACACAGCTTTTAAATTGAATTTAGAAGAATCTGTGAACAACCTACATTCCTTAGGATCAACATCAGTATCACACACTTCACTGAGTTCAAAATGATTGGTTCTATGAGGTTCTGTAGAGGTTCCACCAAAATTTGGGTCTTCAATGTCGTCAATTTTCAGGTGGCGCTCGGATTGGAAACTCGTTCCTGTGAAAAACAGGCCTAACAGCTGAAGAGAGATTGGAATATTTAATGGTCTTGCTTTCTTGCTTGTTATCCCAGCAATTTTTAAAATGCATAAATAACAATCCGTGAAGTTGTCCTTTGGTTTCCTCCGTACCATTGGAATTGCAAATGGGATATGTCGCCACTTTCCATTAAGACAACCACTAAGTAATGTTACACAAAACCGCCAGCAAATATGAGGAACCCAAGATTTGTGCTGATCACAGATTCGACATCCAAAATAGAGTTCATATGCCTGTTTTTTATCAAGGGAGTAATATTCAGTCTTTGGGACTTTAAAGTTAGTTCAACACTCACATAACAGAAATTGTTTGTATGGTTTTTCACAATGTTTGGTCGTACATAAATAAACACCTGAACGCAAGGTAAAGACCAATAGTTCACTATAAATTAATATAAATAACTTTCTAACTCGACACACAGATCTAAACTAAACTCACGTAAACGACTCGCCGGAATTATCAAGTTCACTTGACAGGTGTCCATGTGTCTGGCGTGTATTTGACATCTTTATTGGAAACTATATTATCATACGTTGTTGGCGACCATCTTCTTTTAATAAAACGGCAAGCAAATAAAGTTACATCAAATAAGACGCATTGCTGTCTGTGAAATATATATTTTTTAAATATATGTAAAATTACAAAAAAAATTGAGCTCGGTAGGAAATTTTTATGATTATATTCGACTTTAGTATAGCAAAGTACATAAGAAATAAGAACAATTATCTATTTAACAAAATTACTGTCGATCACTGTTATCATCGACATTAACTTATGTTGTTTAAAGCAGCAATATACTATTTCTTTTTCTTTTCAGAATCATTACTAACGGTTCTCTACCTAGAGATAAACGCCTACTAGGTACTTCATCTCCCTTCGGCTCCCCTCCCCCTTCGCCTCTGGAAGTGTTACATAACGAACTTTTAAAACAAAGCCATAATTACGAAAATGTTACTATAACCTACAATAAAACAGAACCGAGAAACATCCAGTATGAAAATTTCGAGATCAGACAACCAGAATTGCGTAATGGGGAAGTAAAAGGTTCTGACAGTCCCTATGAGAATGTTTATCTTCAACCAAGCAGTGGGGGGTCGTATCCTTCAAGCCCTAGGACGAGAATAAAGACTTTTGTTAGTACTAATAAAGAAAGGTTAGTATATTAAATGGCATAGGATTTTTGTCAGAATATCAGAATCATTGACATTGACATTCACAAATTAACGAAAAACGACATATGATAGACTGTTTGTTTGAAGGTTGTAGACAATGTTGAAGATTGACTAAAAAAAGTGGGGTTGTCGGACTTCCCTTGTCTTTGTTTTTACTTACTTTTACGGCGTTTCGATTAGGTAATGTAAATAAAAATAAAGACAATGCAAGTCCGACAACCACATTTTGGTCAATATTATAGACTGTTAAGACAATAGACACGAATATATAATTGGACATTTTGTATGACCTTAGTTTTTCTAGCAAAAAAATTAGACGCCTTACGGTCAATAATCTTTTGTTAATATACACTTTATTTTTCTTTTAGTAACATAAAAGAAGTAACAGATTCCATAGAGAGTAAATTCGCAGTAATAGAAACTGAACGAAAACTCCTAAAAGAAGCCGAAAGAGTTTTGAGACAGAATCTCCACAATTCCAAAGAAATCACGGAGGACAACTTTGACTTACGTGAATTGGAGCCAAGGAAAAATACACCAACTAAGTTTATATATCCTCTGGACGGTGAAAAGTCTTCGGAAGGAGATAGAAAATCTACCGAGAGTAAGAAGTCACTGGATAGCAGTAAAAAAGACGATGAAACTACTAGTTTGAATAATACAAATAACAGTAATAGTTTTGATTCGTTGAGGGAATACAACAAAGGTAAGTAATTTCCAATTTCCTTCGTAAAACTCGTCATAGAATTCGATATAAGTATTGCCCAGTGTATTTTTATTTTGCTAGGTTTTTTAAAGTGCTGTAGTGACGAGGAATTCTTATAATTTCGCTATGTCCGTCCATTGGTTTCAGGAGTGACAGTAATACCACAATGGCGTTTCTGGACCTTGTTTCCTACATCTCAAATTTCTTTAATCTTTGGAGTATACGGCTGCCTTATTTTGTGATTTAAGTAGAGCATTTGACTGTGTTACGCATCAAATACTTCTTCAAAAACTCAAAAAATACAATTTTTCTAAAGCAAGTGTTTGTTTCTTGGAATCATATCTGAAGAATAGGATGCAGATTGTTAGGGTTGCCGGGGTGTCGTCTGGCCAGGGTGAGCTTAACATTGGTGTGCCACAGGGCTCAGTCCTGGGACCCATCCTGTTTTTAATATATATCAATGACTTACCTCTTATTGATCCAACAGCAAAGTTCACCTTGTTTGCGGACGACACCACGGTTGCTGTGTCAACAAATTTGCTAAAAAATACTTTATCAGAGGTCGACAGGGTGCAGAGAAATATTGAGGAGTG
Organism: Diaprepes abbreviatus; assembly: GCA_034092305.1. Classification (NCBI taxonomy): domain Eukaryota; kingdom Metazoa; phylum Arthropoda; class Insecta; order Coleoptera; family Curculionidae; genus Diaprepes; species Diaprepes abbreviatus. Next base: position 12,479,715 of record JASJET010000129.1, read on the forward strand.
GTTTTGTGCAAACAAACTACTTCTCAATAAAAGCAAAACCAATAAAATGGTGTTCTCACTCAGAAATATAGAGGAGGTAAATGAGAAACCAAATGTCAAGTTTTTGGAGGTGCAGATGGATGAGGGGCTTCGTTGGCGCAGCCATATCCAGGAAGTAGCTAAAAAGCTTAATACTGCTTTATATGCTCTTCGTTCTTTAGCAGAAAGTGCCTCAAGGTCTGTATTAAAAACAGCATACTTTGGACTTTTTCATCCAGTTGTGTCCTATACCATATTGACTTGGGGGCATGCACCCCAGGTATCTCGAGTATTTAAAATACAGAGAAGGGCTCTCAGGGCTTTGTCGGGTCTTAACTATAGGGACTGCTCTAGGGAGGCCTCCAAGGCTCCTGGTATACTAACCATCCCTTCTTTGTATATACTTGAAAATCTGCTTTATATTCATAAGAATAGGCATGTTTATGGAACTCATGCAGAGGTGCATGACTATAACACTAGATTTAAGGATAGATTAGTGCCTATGTACCAACGCGTGGAGAGTGGCCCGGGATATTGGAGTATCAAACTTTTTAATAAAATTCCTCTAGAATTACAAGATCTGCCCTATTTAAATTTTAAATATAAAATAAAACAAATTCTTGTCCAAAATGCCTTTTATTCCGCTGAGGAATTTATAAATTACAACTTTTAAATAATATGTTAATTAATGTAGTGTTCTTTCTGTTCTTTTCATTTAAATGTTTTTATTGTTTAAGCAAGCATATCTATTGCTACTCTGTCTTGGTAACCTATATGTTTCTTGTATTTTTTACTTGTACACATTTTAATTTTTATACACACACTAGTTTTATTAGTACTTTAGCTATTTGATTGTATACTACTATTATTAGTTGACTTGTGTAAGTACCTTTTGTGCATTGACATTAATAAATGATTGTATCTTATCTTATCCTTCGACATGTCATAGCCTCACAGACCTGAAGCAAAATTGCAAAGGAAAAACAATGTGAACAACTGCTATGGAACCCTAAATTAATGCGTGTCCAACAGGCAGTTGCTTTGTTTTATTTTAAATATTCGATATGTTCACCCAAAACTTTTATCTAAGAAAGCGGAAGATGAGAAACACCCTCTACTTTGAATGTTTCAAATTGTATTTTTTATTTATTGCATATGTCCTAAATAATAATTAATCGGAACCTTTATTTTTTTTAGGATATTCCAGTGGACAAAGCACAGAACAGAAACAAAGATTGGAGCAACTGAGAAAAGAAAAGAAAGATATATTAGCCGTTATATCTAGAATTAAAAGACAAATGGCCGAAATTGAGATACAAGAGGAAGAATTACATGGTGAAGTATGTATTAATTTTCAATAAATATTTAAAAATTAGAGTATACTCAAAATTTGATATCTTTGTATACAGTGAAGGACTTAGGTTGAGCAACTTTTTTTTAGATGGTGGAAATATATTTTTTCAAAAATTATTACTTGTGGGTACTTTCATTAAAAGTATTAACTAAAATATAGATTTTTTTGGTTAGAAACATGAATTTTAATTTTAGTGTGGATAAAAGTAGAACTACATTTATTTTTTACCATTCATTTGCTGTAGTAAGTAAAAATATTGGGGATTAACATAAATATTTAATAAAACATCGATTACTCCTTATTACTCCAAAAAACGGTTTTTTGTGGCCTTCGATAACCAAGTTTTTTCAAAGCTACGCGAAAGTTCTAACGAATTTGAGTATGTTCACTGCCTAAGCTTCTTGTCTAAGATTTCTTAAAAAATTTCAATAGAATTTAAATCAGGAGAATCGGAGGGCCATTGCACCAAAAATACTTTTTAATTTGCTTGTCTTAGTATTCGTTTTTACTTTGGTCTACCTGATTTTTTTATGGTAATACACTTCCAAAATTTACAAATTGTCGCACAATTGCTTATTTAAATTAAATTGTAGTAGAATATTTCTCTTTGTCTGAGAATCACAATACATTTCAACAATAGCAGGATCATTTGATAAGTAACTTAGTTTTATCTTAAAGAAAACATTTTGAGTTTCATAAGATATTTATTTTTAGACACAGTCCCGTCGAAGTTCATCGTACGTGCCCCAACGATTCTTCCGCGGAAATGAGTTTCTTCGAGGCTTTCAAAATACTTGTTTACTTCCTGTGTGACTAGTTCATCTGTTGAAAATGAAAAATTTTGAATTTTGGGAATAGATGGTAGTCCGAGATGAATAGACAAGGTGCGGAAGCAGTTTAAATCGCACCTCGGACAATTTTTGCTCAGCAACACGGCTTGAATGCACCAATGCATTGTAATGCTGAAACAATACCTTTTTTTGGGTGTTTTCTAGCTCTATCCACTATTGTCGACATTAATTGGTCAAAAAGTGATGCACTGTATTCTCCGATTATGACGCCATGACTTTTCTAGCCAATAGAACCCATTTCGTTTCCATTTCAAAGCCGGTTTGCCATGTGCGGTCGACTGTCTTGACTACTGTTTTGTTTCAAGATATTATAGGTTATCTAGGTTTCGTCTATTATCACCAAAACGTCATAAAAACTCGACTGGATTCTTCTCAAACACTGGCATGCGAACTCGCTTTTACTCTGGAGTGAGTAAACGCGACATTCATCTTACACTAAGTAAATTCGCTCATTTTAGATGCCTATGACCTCTGCTAACTCGCGCACTTTCGCTCGTCTGTCGTACTTCATCGTGGTGTATCTTTGATGCTTGTTCTGCCATGCTTAAAATTCATTCACCCAAAATCATTTAACAGTTTCATAGAAACCACACCAATCAGGGGATCCTATGCGACTAGAAAACTGGAAAAGTCGGATAATTTTACAATTGCTGGACATTTAACTTCGTAAAATCTTAATTAAAATTTGTTTATATGTACGAATACATTGAATCAATATTAGACAAAAAAAAATTTCTTGCAATTATGTTTACATGTACGAATTATCCTGTACATTCAAACACATCATATGAAAAGTCTGCTTCATTTGAAAAAAATGTCGGAAAAAGTTAGGGAATTTTATATTTACAAATGCGTAGGAACCCTGCCAATGTAGGTAAAATTTTCTCAAGAATTTCCTTCACTATTTTTCCTTTAAAGAAAAAAGAATTGTATCACACCACATATTTCAGTTTTACGCAATTTTCACTGTTACTCGAAATAGTACTATTTAAGCAAGTGTCAAACAGATTATTTATACATAGGAAGGAAATTCTAGACTACATTGACAGATGATGCTATCCTAGACGCGAATCCAGCAGCTTTCTTTGATGGAGGAGAGGAGGGCGATATCACAAAACAAAAGGCATTATAATGTGACAAACTAAAGTGAGTTGTTGACGGGGAGAGGGGTGTCAGCGACATTCACGTTCCTATGCAGCAGGCAGGCGAGTCTATTTTTCTGAATTCGAGGCTCTTGAGGCGGGCGGTTGCTCCCTATTGCCCTTTGGATCCACGCCTGCGCTAGCGCCATCTAATAGTATGCGAACTATGGCTGGGATTCTATAAAAATAAAAGGAAAGAGAATGTCATAATAATGATCTTGCATCTTTTTTTTGAGTTTATTTTAATGAAAGAAAAGGGAATGTCAAAAAATATGCTTGCAGAATCGGGCTGCATGTTATTTATCAAACCACCCTTGTACATCTCTCTAGGCAGTCCGAATGAACGATTCTATTGACTTATCGCGCAAAACTAAATTCCTAAAAGGATCATAAATAAATTTAAACTTAAAACTTAACCTTTTAATGGAAATTCGGTGCAATACTACCCTGTCATCATGATATTCTAAACAGTTTTATTAGATTTATCTACAAAGTTATTTATTTTATTGTTATTTTTTAAATACTGCTCTACTGCCACGATATTAATGAAGTGTATCAGGAAAATACCGCTATTATCACAAAATTATGATAAAGTAGTTTATAGACTTTATCGTTTAATATTCTCATGATTTAAGAGTCGCAGGAAACGTCATAAGTTACAGATGAAATGTGAAATGTCAGTATTAAAGAATAAAACTGAACGTAAATAATTCGTATGAATATATATAAGATAGAAATAAGTATTTAAAAAATAGATTTTGTTCTTTTTTTTAGATTGAGCTTGAAAAAGCTCTTATAAACGGTGAATTCAAATCGAAACAACTAGAACTAGAAAAAGTCGAGGCAAAAAAGCAAAAATTATTGAAGAGGGCTCAGAGAATTGAAGACAGTATGAGGGATTGCCAGATGAAGCAGGACGAGGATCAAAAAGAATGTAAGAAGAAGTTGAAGTTAGCTCAAGAAAATATGATTAGAGTCGAGGAAAAAATGAAATCAACCGGTTAGTATGACAATCTTCAATGTATTATAATTTAATAACCATTTTTCGTTTCCGCCTGTTTCTCGTCCACCCAATAATGTTTCATGTTTCAATTCATTCAATATGAACAAAATTTAAAAAGAGATCTAATAGTTCACACGTAAATGCTACATTTGAAAAAGTCACTTTATATTAACAATCTTTTGTAAATATGGTAATATTTTTTTTCTTCAGATAAAGCTAGTCCTGAATATGAAGAAGTCTTTGAAGAATACCTCCAAGCTCAGGAACAATTGGACAACGAAAGAAAAAATTTTGAAGATCTGGAATTTCACCATCTTGAAGAGGAGGCAGACTGGCTAGCTAGTCGTGAAGAACTCCAAAGAGAAATCCTCGATATGTCGAATAAAATCGAAAATTTAAGGATCAGTCTTCAAGAATTAGATAATCAGAAGCAGAAAACTTCTAAAACCAATTCGAACGAGTATAAGACTATCGAAAGGCAGAAAGTAGAATGTATGGTTAGATTAGAGGAAATAAGAATCAGGTAAAAAATTGCTTTTAATAATATTTTATTTTTTACTTAGTATTACATAACTTCGGAGTTAGAAGTCAAGATATATATTTGGCTATTTAATTTTATTTTGAAGCATATATCCTTTTAAAAATTAGGCGTTTTTGCATGGTAGTTAACTATATTTTATTTCAGATTGAAGTCGATCGACAACGAACTCGTCTCTTACTCGAACCATGAATCTGATCAAGAATTATCGAGCGAAAGTGAAGAAAGCGACCAATCAAAAGATTTAGAAAAACGCCTGTCGAATCAATCGTTCAGTAAAATAACGGATATGAGTTGCTCAATTATTATCAGTAATCACAGTGTCACCAAAGAACACGAATATAATATGTCTCAAAGTTTCAATGAAAAATTGTTGCAGGAAAAGTGTGTTTTAGAAGATGGAGTAGGTAAGAAGTATTTTTTTATATGGGCATAAGTTAACATTATTTTTTTTCCTCGATTCGATCAACTTCAGCAGCAATTTTTATATTGACGTTTTCAAATTTTCTTACTTTAAAAGTGTTGTGTTGCTGTTATTATTATTCTTATGAGCCCCGTAGGCTCGTTAAAATTTCTTCATTGCTTACTCGATCTATCCAACAAGTGAGACCAATTATCACATATGGGGCAGTCATCTAGAGCATAAGAACCAGTCTAGCTAATACGAGAGCTAACCTTTCAAAAGTTTAAAGACTAACCTGTTCAAATAAAAAATTTTGCCAAAATTTATACACTAAAAAATATTATCTAAATAATGAAAAAACCATTTGAGAAGAACTTTAGACATTATCTTTGTTTGTTAAAGAAATAATCTGATTTTCTTTGCTACAAAAGATACTAGAAAAAATATCTACTTGACCATGATGGGCACAACTGATTGTACAGGGTGAGTCAACGATTGGATGAAGTAGGTTTGTGCCTTTTCGGTGAAATTAACAAAGAAACTATATTTATTGTTTGATACAGTTTATTTTTACGCAGATTTTAAAAATATTTAGGACTCTACAGGGTGAGCCAAAAAACTAGGACAGCATAAAGTTGTATTTTTTTAAATAGAACACCCTATATACGAATCGTATTTTCGATTTAGCTTATAATTTTAAATCTTTTTTATTAAGGGTTTACTATAACAAAACTTTATAGTTTCTGAGATAATTAAGTTTAAAGAAAAAAAGTCACATTTTCAAGCATCAATTCAATCCTAAATAACGTTTTCAATTTTGTGACAAATATATTCAAATTTGGAATTTAGCAAGGCCCAGGACAAGTTAACATAACTTTTACCTAATATTTGCAATAAAAGCTACAGGGTGTTGAACACATCGGCTCAAATTTGAACAAGTTTAAATAAATAAATATCTTTTTTTTTTAAATGGTACACCCTTTATACTTTCATGTTATTTAATAGAGTAATAAAAACCCTAAAAGTTTTGTTGAATATATCCTATACCTATTTCTAATAGTTTTTAAGTTATTTCAGTTTTTCTTATTTTCCATACTATTTTACAGAAATAGTCTTCATTATCATAGTAGCCATGGCAAAAACAATGTAAAAGAACATTTTTCTGTGTGTCAAATTTATAACCGCAATCGCTTCTTTTGGTTTTTATGTAGTGTAGTTTGGTTTTTTTTGCATTCATCTTATATTGTAAAATGAATTTTCCAAAGAATGAGTTAATAGATATGATTTATACAATAGGAGAGGCTCAAAAAAATTGCCTCCTTGCTCAAAGAATTTACAAAATGAAGTATCCTGATCGACGCCAGCCTAATACCCATACTTTTCAAAACTTAATGCAAAGATTTGATTCTTCTGTTACTGTTGATTATCCAAAACGTAAAGTGGTCAACAAACCAGTAACTAATGAAGAAAAAGAACTACAAGTATTGTTAAATGTTCAGGAAAATCTTTATATTGGTAGCCGTCAGTTAGCAGCATTATGTGAAACATTACAATCTACCGCTAATCATACTACCAAGGAATATAGGTATCATCCATATCACATGGAATTACACCAAGAATTGCATGGACAGGATTTTGAAAGTCGTGTAAACTTTTGTCGTACAATAAATGCGGAGATTCAATTAAATCCAAATTTATTATGCAAGGTAATGTTTAGTGATGAAGCTACTTTTAGAAGTAACGGTGCCGTAAATAGACGCAACATGCATTATTATGCCACAGAAAACCCATTTTGGATTAGAGAGGTGCAACATCAAAACCACTGGTCATTAAATGTTTGGTGTGGTATTCATCATAATCGAATTATTGGACCCCACTTTTTTAATGAACCACTAAATGGCCATAGTTACCTGAACTTTCTACAAGAAGAACTACCCCAACTGCTTCAAGGTCTCGATAGGGATGAGCTCGACAGTATGTGGTTCCAGCACGATGGTGCGCCTCCGCATTACCATCGTGAAGTTCGTGCGTTTTTGGACCAACGATATCCGCAAAAATGGATTGGACGTGGGGGTTTCATTGAGTGGCCACCAAGGTCTTGCGACATCACCCCATTAGATTTCTTCCTATGGGGTTATATTAAAAATAAGGTGTATGTTAATCCACCAACAACAGTGGAAGATATGCGAAACAGGATTAGGGATACCTGTAGAACAATAAGGCCACTAATTTTGTCCAGGGTCCGAGAAAATCTGCAAAAAAGACTAAATTTGTGCATTGCACAAGAGGGTCGTTTATTCGAACACTTATTAAAAAGAAATAATTAATCTCAGTATTTAATAGGTAATTTTTTTGTTTCAATTTAGTATAAAAGTAAATATGTATTTGCCTTGTCGTTATTGTTGTGTTAATTTTTTCACATTATGTTTAATTAAACTATTGCCGTTGTAATATAACGAATAATGTATTTCATCATATTTAACTACATTCTGTTTGTTTCTGTAGTTTCTTTTTATTATTTTACATGGCTACTATGATAATGAAGACTATTTCTGTAAAAAAGTATGGAAAATAAGAAAAACTGAAATATCTCAAAAACTATTATAAATAGGTATAGGATATATTGAACAAAACTTTTAGGGTTTTTATTACTCTATTAAATAACATGAAAATATAAAGGGTGTACCATTTAAAAAAAAAGATATTTATTCATTTAAACTTGTTCAAATTTGAGCCGATGTGTTCAACACCCTGTAGCTTTTATTGCAAATATTAGGTAAAAATTATGTTAACTTGTCCTTGGCCTTGCTAAATTCCAAATTTGAATATATTTGTCACAAAATTGAAAACGTTATTTAGGATTGAATTGATGCTTGAAAATGTGACTTTTTTTCTTTAAACTTAATTATCTCAGAAACTATAAAGTTTTGTTATAGTAAACCCTTAATAAAAAAGATTTAAAATTATAAGCTAAATCGAAAATACGATTCGTATATAGGGTGTTCTATTTAAAAAAATACAACTTTATGCTGTCCTAGTTTTTTGGCTCACCCTGTAGAGTCCTAAATATTTTTAAAATTTGCGTAAAAATAAACTGTATCAAACAATAAATATAGTTTCTTTGTTAATTTCACCCAAAAGGCACAAACCTACTTCATCCAATCGTTGACTCACCCTGTACGTTACGTACTAACTTTAATAGCGATAATCGTTTTTTACTTCTGTCTCTAGTTTGATTTCAGGTAATTCATTATTTTGTGTTTTATGAAGTTTTTTTTGCAACAAAAAATAAGTTTCGTGATATTGGAACATACCAAAATTAAAAAAAAAAAAAGAAATTGACCTAAAGATATTCACGAACAAATGATGGGGACGAGGCTCCGTGATATTTTAAAATAAACCATTGGTCAAGATAATTTTAATGGGATCGTGAATTCAGTGAAAATGAATCAAGAAGTGAAACACTTTCAGACGCAACCAGTTCTGACATTTACAAGGAAGGAGACAATGGTTCTCGAAAACCGTCGTGTAATACTGTCTGCTAATGCATTTAATATATCTGAACAAAGCGTTTTAACTATTTCACTTGATAAATTACGTGTAAAGGTTCAGCAAGGTATGTTCTAAGATTGTTAACTCCCGAAAAAAAAAATTGGATGCAGATCTTGACTCTTTCTTCAAAATAGTGACAGACGATAAGACTTGGATATATCACTGAGATACGGAAATAAAATTATAGTCCACGCGATAGGTATAAGGGTTTTCCGCTCCAAAAAAGGTCTGTACGCAGTCTTCTTGGAAACTCATAACTATTGTCTTTTGGGACCAAGCAGGGGGTATTCGAATAATGCAGAAGGGCACTAGAAGAAGAGTAGACCTACTACCTACTGTTATACCTTAACATAATTATGTTCGACTATTGATCAGAAACGTCCTAGTTGCTATGATAAGATTGTCCTCCTTCTTTACTACAATGCGCGAGTTCGCAAAACAAAGTAAAACTCTCGACGAGTGAGCTGAACTGTACACAGTATAGTCCAGGTTTGGATCTGTCCTACTTCTTAAAGACCAACAAAAATCATTTTTTTTTTCAAAAAAATCTCATACATAACCATATTAGCTTAGCCTGACAATGCTGATAATCTCTCAAGCAAGTCAAAAAAATAACAATTGCTCTAATACAGGTACGGGATCACAGAGAAGGGCAGAGAAATTGCCAACCAACATACCAGCAACAGGACACAAATGTCATTTTATGACACAGTTAGAGGTCACTTCTAAAATAAAGTCAAAAAGAATCTTACTGGGAAACAGGCTAGGACAAAATCAAGCGAAAAGGTTCATTTCGTTCGGCTAAATACGTTAAGTAACTTCTAGAACTTCATACGGACGAACTCAAACTAATCAGAAATTATAATACTTATTTAATAATTTTCAGAAAGTGACGATTTTCGTAAAGGTAACATTTGTTATAATTAAGATTTATAAAAATATCTCAAGACCATTCTTTAACATTTTCTATATAATATTATGGTTTTTATTTAAAGATTTGTTTTAAAAAATCGTGAAATTTGAGATTACAATATATATTCAAATTAGAACCCCATCGAATGAGGGAGCGAAGCCACAACGGTTAACTGCTAATTAAATATATACGATTTATTATAATTCTTTGTTACAGCTTTTCTAGTACTTTTTGCAAAAGGGTTTTATTTGTTCATGGTAAAACTAAGCACCAAAAATACCATACTAAACCTTCTGAACTGATGAGTTAATTTTTTTTGGCTCATATAGATTTTAACTATACATCTCAATAAGTATCTTTAAATATGATATCTCAATTTATTGCTTAGCATAAATCCAAATATTTTCTAATCTAGACTTAATATCAACGTTTTTAGTCCATAATTTTGCACTCTCAGTTCTAAAAATACACTAAATAGGTTTTAAAAAAAATCATTTCGATGTTAGAGATTCATTAAATAATAATTATTATCTTGTTTGTTAGCAACTTGCTGACAATTTTATTTCGGGAGGTACCCCACCCTGAGAGAGCGAATAATAAAATTTGTAATTTACGTTTTTCCGACTGTTATTCATGGATATTTTTTTTGAGTATCTAAAAATTCTCATTATAAAATGATGATTTTTTTGTATTGCAGCAAAAAAATTCCCAAGTCAAGATGACATTGATAGGATCAGTAAAGTCACATCTGATTCTCCTATTATAGAAGATGGACGAGGATCTCTAGGTAGAAAAACGATTGAATCTCTTAAAGAAATTGAGAGAATAAGACACTTGCATTTATGTCAACAAGGTAAGCAGACTTATCACTGAAAAAAATAATAGTAAATTTATCAGAGTATTAATGTCAGATATCTTACGACATTCTCATAACTTTTGACAGAAAAACAAACTGTATCTGTCTTTTAAGTCCTAGACTGTAATTTTGAAATGTTCTAAAGTATGAAGCATCCTCAAATACATAACAGTATATCAAAAGTATATACACAGGAAGTACTTAATTGTGTTAACTACCACATATAATAATAATTATAGATCATACACGTAAATGTAATTATTAGCTCAAATGATCATTTGTTTCTTCATGAAACCCGTGGTATAATATATAATAATATAATAACACCTTTTTAAGGTTCCCAAGTTATTGAACAAGAGAGACAAAGAGTTTTGGCCCTCAAACAAAGAGTACAGGAAGAAGTTAAGTCTCAATGGGCCCAACAGAGACAAGACTCGATGATCTCCTCCGGTTCAGATGGTGCTAGAAACAGGTAAACTAAGACTAATTACTATTTTATATTATTATTGAACGAAGGCAGATTTACATATTTGTATTGTTTAAATTGATATTGTTAGCAGCTAAAATAACGTCCCGATCAATTTATTATACGCATGCTATAGCTAAGAAATATAGGTGTACATTTGTTAAAATTTTTGATAATTGGCCTATTTTTTAGTGTTTTTAATTAGAACCATACATGCACCTTCAGTATTCGTTTTTTTATTCTCTTCCTTCCAACGTTTAAAATACAATTTTTAACTAATTGACAGACATTTCATCGGAAAAATAGCAAAATTGTCGGGCAGACCACATAAGAGAGGATAAATCCTCAAATTAATTAGAAAGTATTTGATATATCAAGTCTGGTTGATGAAAAATATTGACCAATACACCGAGTGATTATTATTCACTATTATAGATTCCTGGGTCAAGACAAATGATTTTAACTCTACATACTTTTATACCAAATATGGCAGTTCTAGAGATATTCTGAATTTTTATAATTTTGCTAAATTGAAGGAATGCTATGAAAGCCATAAGAATACGTAGTATTTGATTTCATTTCTAGATGTACAGCTGTCTAACAACATCTTTATCTTTGAACAAAATTAGGTTAAACGTATAATTAAACAATGAAATTTAGCAAAACTATTGCCACTTGCAAAAAACTGTTATTAGTAGAGAAACTTCACAAAAAGAATTCAAGAGGGTTTAAGTCTGGAGTCCTCGATTGCCACTCAGTAGGTCCTCTAGTGAAATAACTGACACACTTGTTGGGTTTTTACCCTGTCGCCATATCCTATCAACATAAGAATTTCTATCCTCTGTGCCTCAAAACGTTTCATTTTCAGTTAAAATTAACTAAGAATGACAATTTGACAAAATGTGACAAAGGTGCAGATGATTGAATCAGTTATACTGGTATATATTGTATTTCATTTCGAATTTTGACTGTCGAATGTTCAGAATTTTGCAGGGAATTTAAAAGTGGACACAAAATTGGGAGTCACTATTTAAGAAATTAAAGTTGAATATAGCACAGCTTCTTTCGAATTACCGTGTATGATTTAATATATTGGAAAAAATTCTTACCAAAAAAAATTGTCGACGTGTTCGAGGATTTTCCAAAAAGCTCAGAAGTATCGACAATTTTGACTGTCAAATTTCGATGTCTTAGGAGATGACCACATTGTACTTGACTGTTCACTTGAAATAGACTGGTTACTTAACTCACTTGCATCGTATGCGCTAGGGGTTCCTGACAATTGCTAGAATTTTTTTGCTGAAATTATTTTCTTGAAAAGCTAATGGGACTAACTGAATAGACTGTCACATCAAAAATTGAAATTAGCAATTAAACTTTGTACACGAAGTTCAATGATTGCTCCTGCAGGTTCAGTAATTACTACCATTCAACTACTGAACTTCATTTATTTTGTATATAAACTTATTGTTAATATTCTTGAATAAATTTATACGGAAGAGCCTGAAAAGAAAAAAGAAGAATGTAACAGAATGTAAAAAAAAATTAATTCATTTCACATGACCTTATTTAGTCTCCTAAATTTCTCGGTTTTACCAATTTTTATATGTCTGCATATCTGCATAAACGTCTGTGAGTTGTTCGAACCAAGTGTGTTGACTGGGCAAACTATTTCATAATGTAACGATGATGATTTGCTTAGGTAATCGAAACAATAACATTGTTATTAACAAGTTTATACAAAAAAAGTACACCAGCCCCGTTACTGCGCTTCTCCAGAGTTGTGAAATTAAATCTTATCAATAGGCTTTCCCGAGGTGTAGTAGACAGTGGATAAAATACATCCGATTTAAACCTTAGAAATCTTAAGAAACGATACTGAATTTTTTCTAATTTATCATTGTACAAGAGAAAAATAAACCGTGTTGATTTGGAATCAGGACCCGCTGTGAATTTGGTCTTTAATTTTTTACGGGCTTTCTCAACGTCTTTAGGCATTATTTTAGATAATAAGATAGGGTAAGAATTGCAAGCATGACTAGAAGTAGGTACATAAAGAGTAGAAACAATAGAGGACTCTTTGAATAATTTTGCAAATGAATTTACGATGTCAGTGGGATTAGTTACTTCCTGACCTTGATAAGACATAGCAGATGGCAGAATACCATTAGACTTCCTAAGATTGATGTAAGACCAGAAGGATTGGGGGTTCTTTTTAAATTTCGCTTCAACATTTGCAAGATAAATATTGTAGGACGTACAGATAAGATTTTTTACAACTGTCCTAGCATTCCCGAAAGATACATAATCACAAGTCTCATTAGATCTTTTATATTCCGCCATAGTAACTCTTTATTTTTTAATTAGCGAATTACCTCCTTAGTGAACCAAGGTGGGTACTTACTATGCCTGAACAAGGTCTTTGGTACCATGTCATTAAGAATTACATCTATATGCTGATGAAACATGGGTTAAATATGTGAAAGAATTATTTGATGATGACAGACCGAATGAACACAACTCCGATGATCTCGCTAATATAGACATGGGACCGGAAATTCTAAACAGTGAAGTTCTATCTGCCATAAGATCTGCAAAAACCAGGAAAGCCATCGGGCCTGATAATGTCTCAACCGAGCTGTTACAAATGATCCATGAGGAAAATATAGGAATCTTGGTCAAACTGTTTAATACCGTTTACGCGACTGGAGATATACTGGAAGATTGACTGAGGTCTGTATTCGTCCCAATCCTAAAAAAACAGCGAGCAAAGCGATGCAGTGAGTACAGACTAATAAGTCTAATGAGCCACACTTTGAAGGTCTTTTTCAGAATCATCCACAGCAGGATAAGATCTAAATGCGATGCAGATTTGGATGAAACCCAAATCGGATTTAGAAACGCCCTAGGTACTAGAGAGGCTTTATTCGCTCTAAATATACTTCTGTAAAAATGCCGGGATCAACACAAGGATGTATTCGTATGTTTTGTCGATTACGAGAAGGCCTTCGACAGAGTACAGCACAGAAAACTCGTAGACATTTTAAATAACGTAGGGGTAGACAGCAGAGACGTAAGAATTATTAAAAATCTATATTGGCGGCAGAAAGCAACAGTAAGGCTAAATGGAGAACTCACAGAAGAAAGTAAAATTCTGCGAGGCGTCAAACAGGGCTGCATACTATCTCCACTGCTTTTTAATATATATTCAAATAAAATCTTTAAACGGGCTACTCAAGGACAACGAATAGGAGTACAAATCAATGGAGAATATATAAATACAACACGATATGCTGACGACACTGTTATCCTAAACGACAAACTACAAGACCTGCAACATCTATTAAACTGTGTTAACACTGAGGGTCAAGAAATGGGGCACAACATAAATATCAAAAAGACAAAATTTATGGTCTTTGGTAGACAACCTCATTTTAACGCTTCGATACAAATAGAAGGATAAAGTATAGAGAGGATGACTCATTTTAAATATCTTGGATGTTATATCACCGAAAATCTAAACCCAGATAAAGAGATAAGGTGTAGAATAGAGACTGCTAGAGCAACTTTTCAAAAAATGAAACCACTTTTCTGCAATGATAACCTCAACCTAAAACTACGACAGACAATGATAAGATCATACGTCTGGCCAGTGTTACTATATGGGGCAGAGATCTGGACAATTATGGCTGCCACGATTAATCGGTTGGAGGCTCTCGAAATGTGGTTACACCGGTGAATGCTGAGAATACCTTGGACAGCTAGGCAGGCCAACGAAATGGTACTCAATAGGGCCGACACAACTCGTCTACTATTAAACACTGTGAAGTGTAGAAAAATCTCATATCTTGGACATATATTCAGAGGGGAGCGATATAGAATTCTTCAGCTAATCATGATGGGTAAAGTAGAGGGACGTAGAAGGGTAGGAAGGAGACAGGCTTCCTGGTTGAGGAATATTCGTGAATGGACAGGTATATGTAGCGCGAGGTAACTGTTCCAGCTAGCGCAGGACCGTGAAAGACTTGCCAATGTAATTGCCAACGTCAGGGGGACCTGATATGGCACTTGAAGAAGAAGCTGATAAAATGCTGCCACAACCTCTTCAACAGCAAGACCTTCACTCAAAAAAGACCAGTCACTGTCGAGCAGAAGCTGGTACATCCTAGGAAAATCAGCCTTTAGAAAATTATATGTGTACCGTTCTTTTAATTTAAATTTGTTTTGTTTGCATGTTCGATAAGGGCATGTTATCAACAGTGGAGGATGATGCACATCAACAGGTAACATTGTCGAATCAGATTTAACAATTCTGCAAGAGTTCAGTGGGCCAAACACCAAGTCAAAAAGCCATTGTTGTGATTTTTTACATTATTGAACTGATATAAATTATAGAAGTTAACAGTTATGAGGCATTCAAGGAAAAATCATCGGTAAACTTAGTTCCGGGAGAAAAGTAACTTTAAGACTTAAAGATTTGGCAGCATGTTAACTAAAAAAAGAAGAAAAGCTTCAGCTGATGCGAAGCCGAGGGAACCTACTGGTTAGTTTAGTTCTGCTATGATTTCCTTCAAAAACTCTGGCTCACCAACATAGTGCCACTTTGAGAAGTTGACAATAAAGGGTTTGAATTGATAAGTACAATAACAAGTCAACCAAGGTTTTGACCTTTAAATACAAAAATAATAAAATTAATTTATATTATTTCCAAATTTTTTGTCTGCGTTCTCTCTGTACAAAAGTTTAATTAATTTAGCAAATTTAGGGTCTTTATCGCTTATTATCGCTAAATATTATCACAAAGTATTAAGGCTAATACTGCATTAACTGATAGCAGTGTTTAATTAAGTAAATATCACTTTATCATCAGCTGATTTTTGCATTAAAAATACACTTTGTCAATACTAAATTAGCCATCTATCTAATTGTACCGTACATTTTATCTTCCGTTTCGTAACGGGGAATGTTCGTATATCGTAAAAATTTTTATGTGAGTTTTTATCTGAAATTAGATATACAATTATTTGAGGCGTCTTGTTTTTAAGTGCACCATTTATTATTAGTAGTTATCAAACGAGTGTCATGAATGCTTTAAATTCGTGTTTCAGTACTCAGAAATCGAAAATTAACAATAAGACGCTTAAATTAAAGTAAGTTGTTTCAAGTAATAAGTAATATTTAAGTATCAATCCAAAATAAGTTTTTAAATAAGAACGATATTAACTAATACGTAGAATATTACATAAAAATATAGCAGTGTCGAAGGCAGAATTAAATAAAAGTTTTTGAACAATTTCCGTAAATCAGGAAGCACAGTGTGTTTAGAATTTTAACTAGAGTTATATTATCCAATATTCCATTGACAAGAACGTTATTCAAATTCATATTTGTTGGTTAGGAGCCGTTTTTGATTCATTAAATAGGCGTACTGTTTTCGAAATATTACGAATTAGGATATCCATAAATCACCCTAAAATGTCGATTCCATATTTTTGTTTTAGACGTAAGCATCAGCCTGGTCAGTCACCTTGTTACCCGATGTTTTATGTCAGAAAATAATAAATTTGTCTTGCCATTTACTTAGTTTCTTTTTTTTTTTGAACAGCTGACTTTTGTGTCATCAATTTAATGAATAATGTCGGATCCGACAAATAGACTTTTGCTAACTTTATTAAGTGATGATTCAGTATTTTTATTTTATATTCTGTACCATCTAAACGAATTTAATATTTTGACAGTCTCTTTTGACGTCACAAAGAAGACGTCTGTTTTTAATTCATGTGCGAAATTTAATACAATAAGAAGATAATTTTGTCCTAGAAAATATTTTTACTCGAAACACAATAACATGATTATACAAGTATTTACAAAATCAAACTCGTGTAAATACTACAATTTTAACGCAAGATGAAAACTATCGTAAATTTCTAGTGAAGGAAATGATTCAGATAAAAAGAGAACAACATGTCGTAAATGACAAACACGACATAAGCAATTTAAACCAAATTTACCACAATTTAGTCCGCTAAAAATATTTTTAAACAATTGTTCAAAACTTATGGCTTACCTCTGTATAACTACCAAAAATTATTCCACAACCGCTACACATTATTACAAACTTCTTAGATATTTTTTATATACAAAAAAATCCATGCAATGGCAGTAAGTGATCAAACATGAAGTCTGGAGGTGCGTACATTTAAGTTTTGTAAAGATGTTGTTTTATGATGTTAATTATTTAGAGAAATGTATTTTATCGTTAATGATGTTAATTAATTTTAATGTTTTAAAATAATTGCCAATTGAAGTATGTCTCTTTTTGTAGGTTGTAAATAATACTTAATCTAAAAGCAAATAATAAAAAAAATGTTTTTGAAAAAGCCTGCCACAACAGGCGAAACGTTAAACAGCCTTTGATGTCACAATAGAAGTAAAAACCTTCTTCTTCTTCTTCAAGGTAGAACCAAGTTCTGTTATCTACACAATGCCTCATCGATCCTCGTTTGACATCGAAATCCAGCTGTCTCTCCATCTTTTGGGGGGCCGTCCAGGCGGCCGTTTGGTGTTTGGTTTCTCTCTCATCACGGTTTTTGCTAGTCTGTCATCGTCCATTCGTTCTACGTGATCTCTCCACTGCCTATGACGGTTTCGAACCCACTTCACAACATCTCCCACTCCGCTGTCCTCGCGTATTTTTGCGTTTCTTATTCTATCTCTTAAACTTGTTCCCGTGATCATTCTCAGCGTTTTCATTTCTGTGGTTCTCATAATTTGTTTTGTCTTTGTTGTTTCATTTCTTGTTTCTGCGCCGTAGGTCAGTATCGGTCTTACACAGACCTTGTAAATTCTTGTTTTGCTCTCAACCGTCATATGTTTATTGTTCCAGATTATGTCTCTTAGTTGGCCTCATATCATGACCGCTTTGTTGGCTTGTGTGCCTACTTCTTCCGTTACTGCCCTGTTACTTGTTATATGTGCTCCTAGGTATTTAAACTTCCCAACCTGTTCGATATGTTTGTCATCAACCATTAGTTTGCATCTTACCGGTTCTTTTGCTATTACCATTGCTTTGGTTTTCTCCACCTATACCTAAGAAAGTAAAAAATTGTATTATTGAATGGTTTAAGAAGAATATATATATATATATATATATATATATATATATATATATATATATATATATATATATATATATATGTATATGTATACATATAATTTTAGAGAAAAAAACAATATCGAGCAAGACAGAGTTCACAGTTATCTGGGAAAGTGATAAACAACGCTCTTACAATTGTCCTTAATTGGTATGTATCCTGCCGGACTCCCACCACGATTCGTAATTATTTCCCCTACAGGGGGGGGGGGGGAAGCTCCTTAGTGAGTCGCATGTTAGTCCAAGTTATAAGTTCCTTGGCAGACTTCATTCCAGAAGCTTCCCTCCAAGATTCAATAAATTTATTTCCCAGCAATAATTTTAATTCCGTCGTACCAACGGTAATTGGAACAGGTAAAATTGGTAGTCACCCGTCTGGTTTAGTCGCAGACCCCACCTTTATCAGATGATCGTTCCCGTGTATATCCAAGTGACGTGGGGCCCACAGAAATTTGATTCTGCAGCCGTTTTTTATCGACTATCTAGTACCGCTCTACACTCAAATATTAGTCTTGAAGCTACGACACTAGATTCTAGCGCCTGTATTGCCGCCCTACTTCCTGTACATATGTTTATTGCCTTGTTCCTATAGTATCCTCAAAGAGATGGCCACATTACAGAATAGTGTAAACTTCTGATTAAAAGACACTTGCATGTTATCTAAGAGAGTAAAACTTTCTGACTCCAGTGCTGCTCCAGCTCATACATCCGACTGAGATCCATTTGTAAATCGCCAGGATCCATTTCTCATAAGAATTTGTTCTTCCTCCCAATCTGCTCTTCTTGGCAAGTATATTTCAATGGAGTGGTTGGGTTTCAAAGCCGGCGCCATGTAGTCTGTTTGCATGGGGAGTGATAGACTCTCCACCATGCTTCTTCAGCCATGTTTACGCTTAGTTCTACTAGACCACCATACAATAGCAATAATTAGTGTATTATTTGTTGATTTCTTGATATCTAAATGAATTATTTCTTTAATAATTATTATTCTCCAAAATGTTCTGAATAATAAATATCCTGTGGCAAATAATATGTGGTTTCGTTATTAAAATTCAATAAAATATTAAAGAATTTCGGTTTCCTAATGTTAACATTAACAATTTATTTCTCCTAAAATTCGCCTGGATATTTTGAGAAATCATCGTATGTGTAATGACATCTGGAGGTCCCATGTTGAGTAGAATAAATTGTAATTTTTTCTCTTTTTTTACCTCAATTGTAATTTTTCATTCTGATGTTAGAAGAATTTTTTTAAGAATTAAACCTACTACAAAAACTATACTAAAAAAGAAAAAATAAATTAACAATTGTGTTATGTTGCAATTACTTTGTTTAATAATAAATCGACATTCACAATATTTCTTCTGCTCATTGAAGTTCTTAAGATGAATCACTTGGAAACACTGAAGCTATATATACAAATGAAAAGGAACAATAGAACCAGTATGGCTAATAAGAGAGCCAACATCTCGAAAGTTCGAAGACTGGCCTGTGCGTGTATAACCGGGTCAATGAAAACTTGCCCAACGGCCGCTATGGAAGTAATCCTAAACCTCACACCTCTACATATACTTGTAGAGAGTATGGCGAGGCGAACAATTTATAGGATGGTGAGAGATGAGGTCATAAAATGAAGGCTCAATCTCTTATCCAGAAATCAACAAATCTGGAACATGCCCCAAGATGAAATGAAAAAGAAATCCAACTTTGTGAAAAATGTCAGCACAAAATTGTGTCGCAAAAGCGAATGGGACAGAAACACCATTGAAAAACTCAACAAGAAATCCATTATATGGTATACAGGTGGCTTCAAAACAACGGAGGGAATTGGAATAGGAGTGTATGGACCCGGCACCAGACACTACGAAAGCTTGGGTATGTCACCAAGCATTTTCCAGGCAGAAAAACATGCTATTAGAAAATGAATGCATTTCAACAAAAAAAACTATCACGGCCAAGAGATTATCATCATGTCGGATAGTCAAGTAGCCATCAGTGCGTTGAGCTCTCAAGTTATCAGCTCCAAGATGATCTGGGAATACCTAGAGAAATTTTGAGATTTGATTTGAGAAGATTTGAGTATGAATAATAAAGTCACCTTCATGTGGGTACCTGGACACATCGGGATAGAGGGGAATGAAATAGTAGAGAGGCTCGCGAGGAAAGAGGCTGAGACACCATTTCTGGGACCAAAGCCTTTCTGTAGAATCAGTAGCAGTGTAATGCCAGAAGAACTAAAGATAGAGGAAGGAAACAGGAAATCCAATTATTGAACGGAGCTGCAAGAATTGAGACAAGCGAAGATACTTCTTGGGAATTACGACCAGAAGAGATTCAAAGAGTGCATAAGCCTAAGTAAAAATTAACTCAAGAGTTCTGGCAGGGGTCCTAACGGGACATTGTCACCTGAAGGAACACCTCAAGAAACTCGGACTGGTAGAAGAAGAATAGTGTAGATTCTGTGAGGAGGAGGACAAAACCTCTATTCATATCCTTTCAGAGTACAGCGCTCTAGAAAACCCTAGGATGCAGTTCTTGGGAACACACCAAAATGAAGAAGGGGAGCTACCCACCTTGGCGGTAACTCTTACGACTTGGCAGCAGTAGGGGGGCACAATAGATCTACCAGGTTGCAGTGTACAGACCCCAGTTCTACGCACATACTTACATACAAATGAAAATAATACCATTTTATTACCAGCTAAACGTTTGTAAGGTACAGAACCTTTGTAATTACTTGTTTTAAATAATGAGACGAAAGCAGTTATTCCTAAGTCATTTTTTCATTTGCCGATATATAATAACTGATAAAAAAAACATACACAGTATATATGAAATTTTTGAGATAAATTTAATATAATTTTGCGGAACTTTGCCTTGTTAAAAGTCAATATTCTTAACGTTTGTGTACAGTCTTTTTTGATAGAAGAAAAATTATCTTCAATTATAATGGTTAGCTGGAATGTGAGGTTTTGAATGTGAGCGGGCCTTATATTTATAATGAAATTAAAAATATTTTTAAACCTGGTAGAAAATCACTTGTAAATTATCGTCGTAATTAATGGTTAATATAATCAGGAACTAATGAATCATTTGTAATTGATTAAAACTGTATATAGATATACTCAAAGATGATTAAGTGCAAGTCCTGGTAAATAAAAAATACATTGTTTGAAATTAATTTTATATACCTCTGAATAGAAGCCAAAAATATTTAACAAATTTAAAAAATGTTAAGGAAATATTTTGAAAATATTTTTAAAATACTTGAAACCAAAATTGCATGTTGTGGGAGCACAATTTTTAAATATTTAAGAAACATTTTTGTCTCAAGCCAGAAAATAAACCGCCTTCAAATGAAACAATGCAAAATTCTGATGATAGAAATATCGAAATCAATTAGTCCAAAAGACAAATAACTGTTTATTTTAGAAAAGGCGAATAAAAATAGGCTGCTAACAGGTGACTGGAATCTAGCAAACTAAAAATATATATCTCATCAATTTTTAAGTGCTATTACCAGGCTTGACATTAACGAAATTCAACAAATGTTTCGGAGATGTATGATTATAAAAATAAAATATAATTCAGACGTATTTTTAATAGCAGAACTATATGTCATTTGGAAATCTTCGATGGCAGGTTACAAGATTATCATGTTTTAAAATTTTTGCTTACCTTTGAAGTTATTATAAAAATACTTTTATATATATCTACAAAACTATATCCTAAAAAAATTCTAAATAGAATGTTGATGTATCTTTATTTAGGTTCATAAATCATAAAGGGGACAGCAGCCTTTTAAATTATCATCAATTTTATTGCCTACTGACAGTTAAAAATAAACATAACCGCTTTATAGCAATTTACCTGCAATAAAAATGAAAAATATTGTATCAAGTCATGGTACAAAGGTACTACAACAAAAAAAATATTTTTTAACTCGCTTATATCACCCCTTTTTGAGTAATAACAAACCACATCAGATTAAACAAGAAAATGTATTAAGGGACTTCTGATTTAAGCTCCTTTAGCTATTCAGACCAAGTACTGTTATCTTCGAATCCCTCTCTCTAGTACTTTGTGTTGATTCTTCAATAGGTTCCTTGTAAAACATTTTTTAAATACTTGTAAATAAATCACTTTTTGCTTTTTAATGTTTCAATAGTTTAATAAAGATAAAATCTACATATGTTTCACCTTGTGATGGCTTTTTCAAGAGTACGTTTAATACTAAAGTTAAGGATGTTTTTAACACAAAATTGATTTTGCTCAATTGTTGAATTACATTAATATTCCAAATAATAATAAAGGTGAAATTAAAACTATAAAAATTTGAAACAAAAACACGGAACAATTTAGTTATTTGCAACGCAGGTAAAGGGAAATTACAATTCTAACAAAGGCAGAATATACCAATAAAGTCAATATATTACTAAAAAATTATAACATTATTAAGATGAAGCATGATCCTATAAACAAGTATCAATCAGAGATTATTAAAACGTTACACAAACCAAATGTATAAATATAAAGTTATGAACCTTTCCGCACCATTGCTAGAAGGTTTAACAAAAATTCACAAGGGAAACAATCTCTTTAGCCTAGTCGTTTCTTACTTCTTGCTGTTAACCAGCCAAGCAACTGACTAATTTATTACCAGACATAATAATTTTTCAATCAATTTATTCCATCAAGAACTCACTGCAATTTATAGATCAAAAAAAAAATTTCATACTACTGGTCAACGCAAAACTTTCCTTTGACATTAAGAGTCCCTTTACATCGATTTCGATAAAAGAACTCACAATAATTGTGAATAATTTAATCAATGAATCACCAAACAACTAAACTCCATAACGCATTACGAGTTTGAATGGATCAACACCATTTTCAATTTAACAATAAAATTTATTAGCAGAAAGATGAACTCCCGATGGGCTCCCCCAAAATTTTCATGACCAATTTCGGGAAATCAATCTTTAATTCAAACAACCCAATCATAAAAAAGGTTTTTGTTGAAAAAGTTATATAGACGATGTTTAGTTATTTGGGGTGGTACAGAGAGGAATATGGATCAGTTAGTAAAAAGTTCAATTTATGATGGAAAAGGCGAAAAGAATTAAGTCAATTTTTAGATATTGTTAGAAAAATAAATCACTTATAATAGGCATGATGACTGTAACGAAGAATCACTGAAATTATGACTGGAAGTAATTATATAGGATAGACAGATTCTAAAAAACACACTTATTTTTAGATTACAACCGAGATTATATTTATTTTAGTAAAAATAAAAACACAAAACATAGAAATCGGCTATATTAGATCGAACACCAATCAGAAGCGCGTGACGTCACGCTTTCGTAAACATCACATCAGTCATTATTGTTTATCGCCTTTATCGTTCGAATTTGTTCTTATTTGCATCGTTAATCAGATATTTTGTGGATAAAACTGTCAGTGTGTCCGTTTCGTGCTACCAAAAGTACAACAACGTCATGGTCAAATTTCTCAAGAATCGACTCGATGCTGAGAGCGAGGTTAACTGATGCACTGTTTTAACTTCAGTCTGGACAGCTTTACTTCTGAATTTGTATAATATATATATATATATATATATATATATATATATATATATATATATATATATATATATATATATATATATATATGTTGTTGCGTAGTGTTTCACGGATGGGAACATGTGATTCAGTATTAATCCGGGAATACATCCGTTCGTTGGTTTGGTTTCCTGTAGAAATTTGCAGACGTTTCGCCAAAATCCCATTTGGCATCTTCTGTGCTTGGTGGTTGTAGATCAACCACCAAGCACAGAAGATGCCAAATGGGATTTTGGCGAAACGTCTGCAAATTTCTACAGGAAACCAAACCAACGAACGGATGTATTCCCGGATTAATACTGAATCATATATATATATATATATATATATATATATATATATATATATATATATATATATATATATATATATATATATATATATATATATATATATATATATATATATATATATATATACTTCTACTGATTTATTAGCTGATTTTGGAAAGGTGGTAGGTGCTTCTAGATTTTCAATTGTGTGCAAAGCTAAAAAATAAAAATAAGTACATGTGAACAAACTGTAACTATTTACACATTATTATTATTATTGCAACAGACTATAATAATAATATTATAATAATAATAGGTACCACAAAGATTATTTGGAATCATAACTACCTATAATATTATGATTAAACCGGCAAACAGAAAAGATATACTCTTGAATTCAATAAAACAGGTTACCAGTATAAAAATGCGATGGGTACGTACCTGAACCTTCTGATGAAGTACCTGCGAGTTCTAAATGTTCTGTAGATGTTTTTTTTGCTACAGAGATCTCACTTTCTTCAATTAGACACTTTCTTTGTTTTTTGACAGCATAGGTTAGTTTGTTTGCTTCTGCCTGCTTAGCATTCAAGTCTTGTGAGTATATACCCTGACTTTATGCACACTTGTAAAACTGAACCCATTACATGGAACTGTATATAATTTTCCATATCATTTGGTAACTGGAAAAAGAAAAAGGTGTTAGTTAGGAACTTTAAATATAAAACAGTAATAAAGAAATGAGACCTAACCTCAAACGGAATCGACAGTGTTATTGACAAATATTTACCTTACATATATTTTATTTGCGAGTTTCGCCACTTATTTATATAAAATAAATACTTAGATCAAAATGATCTTCGCAACAAATAAATTACTGAATTAACAGATACAGAAGCTGGATTTCGCCTTGCAAGATTTAGCCACGTATTTGATATTTTTCTTCATTGGTACGTTAATAAATAACTTATTCGGAGGATTATCGCACAAAGTAATGGTAAATATGAATCGAAACAAATAATAAGATGCAACTTGTCAAGTGTTTATGAAAGGGTGACGTCACAGATGGACGCCATTACTATTCTAGCGTTTTGGTGTGAAATTTAAATTGTATTTTAAAAAGATCGATTTTTCCTTCAAAACATTAATTTTTTGCGGAAATAAGATTTATTTTATATAAAGTAGGTGCATAAAAACATGGAGGAGTATTTTTCCAAAATCAGTCATCATGCTTATTGGACCACTTTTCCATTAAATAAAGAAAACTCTGTACTATTAAACAAATGGCAAGAAACAATGGTTACAAAGAAAACCTAATCAATAGTCTGCTAAGGAAAAAACAAAAAAAAAAACACTTAAAAAAGAGGTCATAAAATTTTTAATAGATAAAATAATTTAGACTGTAAAATTAGACGTATAAATAGTTATTTGTTAAAAATAAGGATAAAATAGTGATTCTATATACGTAGGTCAAGTGATAGAAGTATAAAAACTAGACGTAAAGAATGCAAAACCGCGGTTTTAAATAATATTAAATAATTCAGGAATGTCTCACACTGTATAGATCAGAACCATTCCATAGTTTTAAATAACATTGCATTACTTCATTCTGAAAAGAAAAGTAAAATATTAAATTTACTAATGCAACTTGAAATAAAAAAGATCTTTAAAAAATAATCCACATCTGGATACCAATGACCAACAGAACTTTCTTTCAACCCTAATTATAGACAAATATTTGACATCATACTAATGTTCACCCTCCTAGATTTATAGACATATTATAAAATATTGGGTATATCTGTATGTTAAAAAAATACTTTAACTGTAGTATTCACAAGGCGAAACAGATGTAGAGTTTAGCTCTATTAAACTACTGAAACATTAAAAAGCAATGTTTTATTTTCAAATACCCCTTTCTAGTGTTTATTTAGAACCGAGACGACCCTCCCGGATTAATTACACGTTCCTTAGTGTGAGGTAATACGAAGAGATTAATATTTTCTCACAAAACTTTCACACATTGCCACTTGGGTCCGTATCACTTTACTTGCACACGTGCGTGGTATTACACCGTTTTACAATTAACCTTTTTTGCAGGATAAATATGGTTTGGGGTTTTGAATTATTTCTTTTTAAAATATCCTTCCTTAAAGGTCGGTTATCAATGCTTTATTTGCCATTTTCCCTGCTTTACTGTTATATTTGATCATTTTTTTTTTTTGCTAAAATTATAAAAATCATCCTCTCAATCTCGGAATCGGCCCTATGTAGCTAACTTCGTGCCGTATTTTGGTGATAAAAATGATCCCAAAAATTCCTTGTTCGCTTGGAAGGGATTTTGGCGTCTATGTTTTTATTTTTGTTAACCTGAATTCTGTGAAAATTTTTCCGTTATTTTTTCGCTCTGGAAAACAAGGAAAAATATTACAATCGCAAGTTTGCAAATCACCCAAAAAATGCTTAATGCCAAACCTGAACTGTTTGGTAACTGTCTGTAAAGTAATCACTTCGTATTATTTTGAACACAAGATTGTTCTAACAGAACAGAGCTATTTTTTACAAGCCAATTTAAACCCTTTACAGCCAATTAACTAAAAAGGTTCGACTTTTAAACTCGTTTATGTTACTAAATGGCCAATTTTAGTTAATTTGTAATAGAAGTATATAGTCGGATCAGCCATTTTATATGGAAGACCATAGATTTGATGAAAAATCGTTGGGACTTATCAATTTTGTTTCTTCAAAATGCATTTTTTAAAAAAGAAAATATATAGAGTTTATCACAAAAATGCTATGTAGATCAAGTTAATTTTTTTTTAATGAAACATATTGTAATCATTACGTTTTGATATTCTACAATAAATTGTCGACATTTTTACCTATACTGTTTTAGAATTATTTGCACTTTCGGTTTTTAGAACAATATAGGCAAACAACAAACTATGAAAAAAACTATTTTATAAGATGTTGAAAATATCTTCCAGCTGTTCTGCAATAAGTCTAAAAAATCCTTTTTGTAGTATTTTGTACTACTTCTAAAGAAATTTCTCATATTAGTATCTACTAAAAGTATCTACCGAGTAGAGTTTAGATTTATAAAATAAATTTTTGACGTAATCCCATAAAAAAAAGTCCAGTGGATTAAGATCGGGCTATCTAAGTGGCCACTCTATTGCCCCTGAGCAACACAATGCGGAGGAACACCATCCTGTTGAAACCATAAGGTTAAAATTAGTAAATTAGGATCATGTTCATGTCTCCAGTGATGATTGTATCAATAAAAATGGCCCTAGTACCCCATTTTGAACAATGCCTACCCTGACATTAACCTATTCATTATACTGTGGATGTGTTTTTCATGGATCCAGTAAAGATTTTCGTACGCAGTTTTATCTGTTAACCTGATCTTTTAAAGAAAAAGTACCCTCAACTGAAAAACATATTATTTGGATGTATTGCGTTATTATTTGTTAACACCATCAATAGTACAGTAGCCCCATCTGTGATGATCATTTAGTAACTGTGGTGCGGTGAATATCACTATCACGTTTAACTTGGGTGCTAGAACTACGAATATCTTCCTGTAGTGACAATAATATGTTTAATTTTTTTTCTCCTCAGACATACCAGGACGATCACTTTTAATCCCATCTTTAACAGAACATGAAGCTTCCCACTTCACACCCTTGACACTGGTGATTAACGGATAGGTATTTATCATTGAATATTTAACGGGTCCATTCGATTTATCTTCAAATAAGTGATGTTCCATATAAAAGGCCCATCTGTTTCTTTATCACAGCTCTGTATATGTCAACAAACAACCATCGTATAGCAAAATTAAGAATCCAAACCTTGAAGTCGGTAACTGGAATAATTATCTCCCGAAAATTAACAAAATTTTCCATTTTTGCCAGTTTGAAACAGAAGAAAATAGAAACCCTTTATTGACAACTTTGTCTTGTGCATGAGTTGATTTACGAGTTAGCTGGGGATCCAACCGGAGAATCTTAATCTGGGAGGTGATACATTAACTGTTTTGGTTTGTTTATATTTCGCTAATAGTAGTGAATAATTTAAGTACAAATAATGGAAAAAGCTGGAAATGATGAAGAAAATGTACCAACCGAATATAAAAATGATCTAACCGTCTTTTGTTATCACTACTACCCTAGGAAACGGAGTGTTAAAAAAATCTCAAATACTGCCTGCGATCTGATTGCAGAAATGGGTAGGGAAAGGTAGTAGAAATGACGTCTCATCTCGTGTCTCAACAAATTTTGGTTGGAACATTGTTTTTTTTTTTAGCAAATATGTCGAAAAATGATTTTCCCCCGGTTTTTTGGATTTTACGGAAAATCTAAGGAATTTAGAGAAAAATGTTCCATACACGAATTGTACGACTTGAAAATATCTTCAAAATGAGTTTTTGTTTGTCCAAATCGGTCTGTAAACAAAAAAGTTATTGCAAATTAAACATTAAAAATGGCTTATTTTTCAATTGTTAATAACTTTCTTAATATTTACTGAATTGTTTTCAACTTTTACCAGAATGTGAGTTTTAAAGTGCTTAAAAAGTGTGCGGAGGTTGAGCGCTGTCGGTCCAATAGTTTTCGTAAAATTGCAATTGTTTATTAGAAAAACGAAAAAAGTGACTATTTTTGATTGGCTGTACCGTCGTCTAGGAACCTGCTACAGAGTTCTGTCAGTGCTCATTCTTTTCGTAAAGACTAAAGCTATCATGTAGTAAAAAAAAAAGTGGATATTTTTCATATTTTGTTTGTGCAAAATCGTCATGAAAATATGGGTAGTTTTTCGCTTATAAATAAATTAATTAACAACCGCATTTTTTGTCCGATTTGTTAATAAAGCACATCATTGGAAAGCTGGTAAAAAAACACGAATTTCGAAAAAAAAAATCTCTACGACCAAGAGGAGCCGAGTTAGCATTTTTTTTTTTCAAAAAATCACAGAGCTATTGTTTATTTATATTAAGAGCTGAATTTTTTACAGTTCATTAATAGGAGCCTAAAGTATATGAAATAATTCAATTGAAGTTAATTTATACACAATCAACCCTTCAGGAGATCGCTAAACTGCGGGTACGTGCTGGACGCCAAATAAGGTAAGTTGGAGGGGGTAACCGAATCACACCGAGTACGTCTTCAAATCGGCGCGCGCTTGAAAAATTAGCAGTATCTCCGCTTCTAAATAACGTAGAGCTTTCATTCTTTGATTTTTTTGGAGTAGCTCATCGAAAAAATAATATTAGGCACATATTTAACCTTCTTGGACCATCCCCTCCCCCTCCCCGAAAATTGCATTTTTACATTTAATTTTTTTTACTTGTTTTACATGTTTTTTCATTGAACACGATTAAATACCTTATTATATATATATATATATATATATATATATATATATATATATATATATATATATATATATATATATATATATATATATATATATATATATATATATATATATATATTAATTTAATGAACAATTATATTCGGCCCCCTCCTACCGCCCCAAAAATTATATTTTTCAAGATTTCGCATTTTTTGCTTTTATTACATATGTATGAACTAGAAATAATAATATCGTGCTAAAATTTGAATTTACTTATTATTGTATGTTATTGTTATAAAATAAGGTTGTATTAAAAGTGATACAATAATCCATTAAATCATAATTATCCACATTTTTTTACTACATGATAGCTTAAGTCTTTACGAAGAGAATGAGCACTGACAGAACTCTGTAGCAGTTTCCTAGACGACGGTACAGCCAATCAAAAATAGTAACTTTTTTTCGTTTTTCTAATAAACAATTGCAATTTTACAAAAACTATTGGACCTACAGCGCCCAACTTCCGCACACTTTTTAAGCGCTTTAAAATCCACATTGTGGTAAAAGTTGAAAACAATTCAATAAATATTAAGAAAGTTATTAAAACTTGAAAAATAAGCCATTTTTAATGTTTGATTTGCAATAACTTTTTTGTTTACAGACCGATTTGGACAAAAAAAAACTCATTTTGAAGATATTTTCAAAACGTACAATTCGTCTGTGGAACATTTTTCTCTAAATTCCTTAGATTTTCCGTAAAATCCAAAAAATCGAGGAAAATCATTTTTCGATCTATTTGTTAAAAAAAAAACAATGTTCCAACCAAAATTTGTTGAGACGCGAGATGAGACGTCATTTCTACTACCTTCCCCTATCCATTTCTGCACTCGGATCGCAGGCAGTATTTAGGTCATTTTTACTTCCCAAAAATCGCTTTCTTTTCCTAGCCTATACAGTCAAACAGGTCAGCTAACTTAAGACTCATAGATACATAGGTACTTCTAGTTTGTCTTAACAAAGATGTTTAAATATTTCTAGAATTTTAGACCGATTGCATTAGATTATTCATCGGTTATAGAAAAAAATTGGCTGCGTTAGAAAATAATAATTAATAAATTATTTTAAAAAAATTATTGCATTACGACTATAAGATAATAAGAATAAAGTTTAACACAACTAGATAGGTAGAATTACACGGTTCATAAATTTTATGCAAAATCGATAAATATACAACCAATTTGCAAATTTTTCCGACAAACACTTAAAATAACTATTTGTTTAAACAATTTTTATTACTAATGTCTGACCTATAAGTTAACTTTAAATAAAACTACACTTAAATTAAATTTAAGGAGGCCATTAGGCAATGGCAACAATAATTTCAGTTTAAAACAACAGAAAAAGTACTAATATACACAAACTTCAAAGAATTTCGAGACCCCGGGATGTTTTAAGTCGTAGTTGTAATATTTATTTATTTTGAAAACTTGAAAAAACATAATTTGTTTAATAAAGGCGGGTATATTGAACCGCATATTTGTTTCAAAAACAAAACGAAGGCCCATACGTTTTGTCAAAACCAAGGACATAATTGTTTATTTTATTTAAGGCCGATGGAACTATACTGATTCTTTTTTGTGTTTTGGAAAAGCCAAAGCTTATTTTGAAAACACCGAAATAGAGATGATTTCGTGATTTAGGTTTCAGTTATTCACCATTAAGCACATTCCTTCTTCACAAACCCGTATATTAAAATAACTTCTGAGAAAAATAAAACGAACAGCTACAATACAAAAACAACTTTCAAATCGGGAAATACCCTGTGAGTTTGGTGAAATATGCATTGGAGAAACCACGCATCCACGAAAGAATTAAGAAACATATAACTCATACACAAAAAGAGGAAACGTCGAAATCTGGTATTGCAGAACACGCTTGGGATACAAAAACATCATATAAAATGCTCTTGAAGCTGCAGAAGTATGTATGGAACTCGACATGAATAGAAGCAGCTTGCAATAAAATAATAATGAAGTTTTCAGTAAACCCAGTATTCAGATACCTTATCCTTGGCAACCACTACTTTGTAACATAAAATTATTGAGGTGTATACACTGAAGCCAAACTTCTCACTTTAATGGACGGAGTTCAGATCGTATCAGCTCGTAGCCCTAAGACAAAGCATTCAGTTTTTATTTGATGACGAAATAAAACCTAATCGAAACATCGTATAAACCAACAAAAATAATGGCAATGCAAGCCCGACAACAACATTGTTTACAACTTTCATACAACGTGACTACTATTGTAATTTGATAACTACTACTGTTATCGCAACGGTACGTTGATGATTTTGTTATATTTATTTAATTACTAATTAAATTGTAATCGTCGGTATTGTCGTTTTGTAACTTTGTGAATATACTCTTGCTAGACAAATGGAAATTTTTTCTCCATTATTGCCACAAACAAAGTGTGAACTCTTCATATCTTCTTCATATTTGGATGGTCTAAGAAATCTCGACTTATTCCTTTCGAGATTCATAAAATGTAGGCAGAACGCATCGGACTATCATGTTTGTTTAACCAAAACAAAAAACATTACAATTAAGATTTAAAATAAAGCGAAATATCCCGATTTACGATCTGCTGAAAGCCCGATTCCTCACAATGGAAACGTCCTTGTACCAAAACCACCTCATATTCTGATCTCAGTACTGAATGGATAAAAGTAGTCACGGTCGATCCTTACCTTCAAGCAAGTACTGCATCTAATGAACTACATTTACTAGCGCAAGGAAATCTTAATTATTTAATATAAAATATATAGTACGTATTATTTAGAGGAAAATGTTTTAAATGCTCTAGATGACATTCCTTCAACGAGCACTTGAAAATTATCAGCGCAGTTTATTACGTCGAAAACAACAGTACATGAAATTCTTCAAGAACAGCTGTTATATCCATATCATATGAAAAAAGTGCATGAACTGATTCCTGAAAATTTTTCCCTTAGAATGCAGTTTGCAAATTGGCTATAGGATCAGCAACGAAATAATGTGAGCTTCATTTGCACTATTCTCTTCACGGATGAAGCAGGGTTTGTCAAAAATGTTATCTATAGGCTGATAAATATCTTCATGCAACATTAGTTCCAATCAATTAATGTCTGGGCAAGAATCATTAGCAGTTTTTTGATTGGACCATTTGTGTTGATGGCACGACTGAATGGAGAACTTTATTTGGAGTTCCTCCAGAACGCTTTTCACGATTTAGTAGAGCACTTAACACTTGAAACCTGCCGAAACATGTACTACATGCACGATGGGGCACCACCTCATTTCAGCGTTGCTGTGCAGTAGCACCTGAATAACGTCTATCCAAACCGTTTGATAGGCAGAAGAGGACCTATTGTCTGGCCTCCTCTATCTCCCAACCTAACGCCATTGGCTTTTTGCCTGTGGGGACACCTCAAAACCGTGATGTATTCCACTCCTATCGATAGTAGGGAGGAACTGCTACGGAGAATCACGTTTCATTGTGATCAAATAAGGAACAGTACTAGTATAGCGGGTCCTCAATTCGTCGTGCTCGCGAGTGTATCAGACTTCACGGAGCCCATGTTGAACTCTCTTACGAAGTTTTTAACTAAGCAGTTAGTTTAACTTTTATTGAAACTATGGTGACAGGGGAAAATTCCTCTTTTTCATATTCAACAACAGAAGTTAGGGGACTCACAGTGTGACATTTTTCCGAAAACAGTTAGGATTAGGGACATGAATGAAGTGTACTTAATTTTTAGTCAATAATTAAAGGTATGTAAAAAACGTTGTCTAAAATTCTTATCATACAGGACATAAAAAAACGGGGTCATGAGTGTCACAGCTAGTCCGTCCCTGCAGCTGCGAGTAATTCACAACAATTTCTTGGATAGTAATTTGAAGGGTCTTACCTATTGGTATACATTCTATTAAAAAGAATTAAAATATATCTGGTGGTTCAATAATTATGTGTAAAAAACTTGATTTCATTGCAGCTCTTTGGGAACGAATATCTCTGAAGAGAAGGCCTATACGAAAAAAGTTTATATGAACTTGTAGAATTCTTTTCACATGTTTTTTTTTTTCATATCCGGGAGATTTGCCACATTTTTCCGGATACCCTGTATGTGATAATCTCCCATAAAAAAATATGAAATACGAATACGAAACAACATTACGAAATGTAACAGTGTAGTTAAGTTCAATCCAACAAAAATCCGCCTAAGATTACAGAAGGTTTGACGTCTATTTTTTTATCAATTTTTAAACGACAAATGTAATTATTGTGAACCATCCATCCTGAAGAAATAGACATATGCTGTCGGAGCTTATTTGTAGAATTTTTTAAAATGTACAATCTCGTCAATAATTATTTTGATGTCACTCAAACTGTTTAGTCATCGTAAGCTCCCGCACCTCTGTCTCGTTTCCGACCTTATTTAAAACCTTCTTTATTGCTCTACTACTTGACATTATATATATGTTCAATATATACCAAGACTTTCCTCAAGAAGCCGGATTAAAATTCATTCATTAGTTTTTGGATTAGCCCAAAAAAATTTATAGATGCTTACTAATGCGCAGTAATGTTGATATAAGTCATGTACATCTTAAAAACTAAGTGGTTTAAAAAGATAAATGCAGTAACAAAACAATTTAGTTTTGAAGTAACACGTATGAAATAGTAGCATTAATAGAATACAACTGACAAAACAGAAATTTTATCTTATAACAGAATTAGCCAACTTTTTTTTTTCATATATTTTTTCCTATTAAATCCAATCCTAAATGTGCTTTTTCTTTTTTAGTGGCCCGGAGATAGAACAGAAATCTGAAACCAAGCCAGTTAATGGAGATGAAAATCGTAAGGTAAGTTTGATTACCTTTTAATTATTTATACAAATACCTATAGTATTAAATAATATTATTGCTCCAAAGACATTTGTGTGTCATATGTTTGTAAAAAATCAAATGATAAATGTTAATTATATAATCTTACAATCGAAATAAACCACAAACTGTGGGAAAAGACTTGACGAAATTATACATTCAGGTCCTAATATTTAGGATAATAATGTTTAGTTTTTAATACATCACTACATCCTTTTGGCATTCACTCGATCAAGTATATAACTGCTTCTTGTGGAATATTTTGTCAAATATCTTTCATAGCTTCACATATTCTTTGTTTTCGAAATTTTGTCCCAATTTTTTGATCGAAAATTGGTCAATTGGGTTGAGGTTAGGGGCGGATCCAGCCTCTCTCTTTGAGAGGGGGATACTAGCAACATTCCCATTCTAGTGTAAAAGGCTGGGTCGGATCTATTTTTCTGAATTTGAAGCTCTTGGAGAGGGGGAGGCGATCACAAGAAAAAACAAGTTACCGACAGGGGGGAGGATACGAGCAGCATACACATTCCTCGTATAAGAGGCAGAATTGGCTCTATTTTCCTTAATTCAAAGCTCTTGGGGGGAGCTATCGCAAAAACAAGTTGTCAACGGGGGGGGGGGGGGGGGGGGGGGGGTGGGGGGGGGGTGCTAGCAGCATACACATTCCTAATATAAAATGCAGATTCGCTTCTATTTTCCTGAACTCAAAGCTCTTGGGAAGGGGAGGAGCGATCGCAAGCATACACATTCCTATACTCTATTCAGGAACTAGAGAGAGTAATAAAACTGTTACCAAAACCTCCAACCTACCTGCTCCAGTGTCGCCGGTAACTGAGGAATGCCGTAAATCTAATTATATTTAAATATTATAAGCTTTTATAAATTTACTGCAATAATAAAATTTCTGATAGTTCAATTTAATTTCTGTCAGTGAGCAAAGTACACCTTACAGTGTGTACTTAGTGATTTACCTTCTTTGTGCTTGTTTTTATATACTATTTGAGATTAGTGAGATATCCAAAAGATATGGCTTCCACATCTATATTTATTCCAAAGTCGTTAAACCAGAGCATTTTTTCCTCAACGAAAAACTTATTACGATGAATGTTTATGATACCTTAAGATATTAATATCTAGATAATAATGTTAAAAGCTCTATTGAGATGTGTTCCGACATGACAGGAGTTGGAAAATCTACTATGTAAAAAATACTGAAGGAGAAAAATCGACTGGAATTGTTAGTACTCCCAAGCCACATTCGATCACAGGCAGACGAAAAACCTCGTTGGAAGAAGAGATGTAAACTGCAATAAAAGGATTTGTACATACATTTTATTATGAGAAGCAGATTCCAACCGTCGACAAAACCCTAACTAAAATCAATAAAGATCGGGATTAACCTGAAATTAAAAGAACTGAGCTCTGGAAATTGCTCAGAGAACTTAATTTTTACTGGGAAAAACCAGATAGGAAATCTGTTCTTATGGATCGTCCGGAAAATGTCCGTTGGAGAAGGAAATATCTCTCTCAAGTAAAAGGTAGAGTTGCTAGAAATAACACAACTTACAAAATTAGTAATTTATCTGAAATTTTGAATGATTTTTTTGAATAAAGTTACTGCAGAAAATTGAGAAAAATCCATATAATAAAAGAAAATGTGGAAACTCGATCTCATGATCGGTGAGATAGAGGAACCAATTATAATTAATTTCAGAGAAGATAACTTTACTGACTTTGATTACGAATTAGATACGTAATGTTTACCAGCGTAAACACAATTTATTATTTAAATTTTCTGTAACATATAAAAATTAGTTACATTGAATCCCTTTTTGGTGTGTAATTTTAATTCTGCAGATGGTTTAATAAATAAATAAACTGAAACGTCAAACATACTAAAAATGTTTTTAATTAATAATAAAATGACCCATAGCCCCAAAAAAATTTTAATGTTATATGGACGAATTTATTTTTTTATATATGTTTAACTTCTTGTATTTTTGACAATGGGTATTTTGTAAGTATTTAAATTATAACTTCGAATTTTTGAGAGAAAAAGGCTAGTCTGAATGTGCCTAAAACGGTTTTTATGCCAAAATTAAAAATAATAAAAATACAGTTGTGATTTGTGTTAAATATGTCAAAATTATCTATATTTTTCTAGTGTATGTAAATTATTAAGAAATCAAAAGAAATTTTAAGATTATTACCGAAATAATATTCTGGGTCATAAATACTTAGTTATTAAATAAACCTTCTTCCGACGCCTATGACAAGGATTAAAATGCCTTTTAACACTTCACACATCTAAATATCTATTGTTATCCAACCCAAATAGTCCATTAGTATAGACCGATATTTTTGATTATAAAATTTCTAACCCATTCCTATGAAAAAATATATGTGTCTAACAGATTTTGCCAAGGACATTGGACTAAAAAACACAGGTAGTTTGCGAAGAAAAAAAAAGGGTAAAAAATTATTTATTACCCTCTCTAGTTCTTGAATAAACTATAGCATAAGAGGCAAAATCGGGTATATTTTCCTGAACTCAAAGCTCTTGGGAGGGAGGGGCGATCGTCCCCCACCGCCCCTCCCCTGGATCCGCGCCTGGTTGAGGTCGGATAAGTGCGTTAGCCAATGAAGACCAGTTTGGAGAAGTGTTTCGAGTTATAATCGTTCATAAAGATGTATACTAGGACTCCGTCATATTTTGCAATATATCCTTAGACATAAATTTATTTATTATGCTTGTAAGGGACCCATGCCATTATCCGAAAAACAATCCCACACATCATGGTGTGGGATTTAATCTTTTACGTTTAGCGTGTCTAGCATAAAAGACGCCCTCACACCGAAAGAGACTGAATTTTCACCACTAAAAAGATAATTTTTCCATTGTTGAACAGTTCAATCGACATGAGTGGCAGCAGACTCTAGACGAATCGTACATTTTTTTAAGAAGCGCTTTTTTGGCCGGACCGGGACATAACAAACCCTTTCGACTAAACCTTTTCTTACAATCCTAGAAGTTACATTGCACCATTGAACCAAGTTTTTCCTCCTAAGTCTCCTAAAATTCTTTTAGTTCACCGACCTAGTGTTTTAGCAGTGTTTCGTGGTCACCTTTTTGATACATTGACATTTTCCTGCATCTAATTTCATTTGCAACAATTTTGCCACGGATTATTTTATCCAATACTGTATTGTAGACGCCTGTACGTACGTAATTGTATTTATTTTTCAATTTCAAATAAACAAAATTCCAATCTAATAGGTGCTAAAAAGATACAGAGTTCTATTGGCAGAGACGCCTCTTACTCACTTGAGTGATTTAATAGAATATACTAATATCAATGCTGTGAAACGTTTTGTCTAGATCGAAAATGACGCACATGTAAAAGTTTTATATTTATACAAAGAACCACATAAATCTCATCTAAATCTCATCACATGGCTGGACTATTGTTTTAAAATTTTCAAACATATTCACAATTGTTAAAACAAACTTATCCGGCATATGGAAAAACCAATCCTTGCATACCGTTTAAAATTACATTAAATTTATCAACTTCACTTTTACAAATGTTTAGAACAACATACCATTAGAATGAGTGTTTAGAATTTATAGGTTTAAGTCGTAAAAAATAAAGATTAGAGAATTAATTGTTAATAATGAATGAAAAGATAAAAACAATACGGGAAAATAGGCGTCAAACTCTCAAAAGTGGGCGGGGATTTTTTCGGGAAAGACGTGTTTTCGTATTTTTGTGAATGGAGTCACGTAGTTGAACAGATCGGTACAACATTCTAAGAATAAAATGACGTTTTGCAAATCTTGGTAAATTTTGAGAGCAACAATATTTGTTTCAATAAATAGTTCCGGGTGCAAAAAAATTACAAGCCGTCTCAGAAGAATTACTTGTCGCCCTGAAGTCGCCTTAAAGCGCCTTCAAGAAATTCTTTACCATGTTAATCACTGTTGCAGTCTGGAATTCAAAATGTAAAAAGTATGCCGAAAGAAAGATAATATATATATATATATATATATATATATATATATATATATATATATATATATATATATATATATATATATATATATATACATATCCTTTTTGATGTTGTGTTCTTTGTAGTTGTTTTATTTTGGTTAGTCGCATGAATCTGGAGATCCGTGTGTTGGCGACTGATTGTAACTGTGATGGATGGTGGTAAGATTCGGCATTTAGGTATCTGTTTGTGTATGCATAATCGATGCTTAAGTCAACTTTTTTAATGATTAGAAGGTCAAGGACACAATCCGTGAAAACTTACGTTACAATATATATATTGTTCTGGACGGCCGGTTTTCAAAGAAACTATACACACCGTATTATTTTAATAACTTTTTATTGTCAACCTCACTTTTGACACTTGTCAAACTATTTCAAGTTGCGTCGACAAGCTCTCAAACTATACTGTCCCCGAAAGTCGATCTAGACCCTTTCTATACCCTTTTGGTCGATATCGAAAGATTCCCTAATTTTCTAGAAGGATTTCGATACTACATGGTGTAATAAAAATAAGAAAAAAGAATAATCCGGCGATTTCTAGATCTTCTATCATAGACGCTCCTCCATGTTAAAAATAAAGAATAGAATTCTCTAAAAAGTTCCAGACCTTCTTTCATAGACATCTCCTGAGGATATATGTTGTTGCGTAATGTTTCACGGATGGGAACACGGATTTAGTATTAATCCGGGAATACATCCGTTCGTTCGTTTGGTTTCCTGTGGAAGTTTGCAGATATTTCGCCAAAATCTCATTTGGCATCTTCTGTGCTTGGTGGTTGTAGAACAACTGTTGTTAATACTGAATCATATATATATATATATATATATATATATATATATATATATATATATATATATATATATATATATATATATATATACAGGGTGATTCAAAAATCGATCAGGAAACTTAAGGGGGTGATTCTACTTGACAAAATAAGGGTAGAGCTTCATATAATTTTTTTTCAAAATGTCATTCGTTTTCGAGTTACAAGCCGTCCAAGTTCAAGTTTTTATTTTTTGTTTTTTGAATTACTCGCTTACAGGAAAACCGATTTGACTAATATTTGAAAGATAGGCTAAGTCTTCTGCGCTTCATCATTTTAGTAACAATTCACATTGATTGTTTGCCGCTAGAGGGCACTTTACCTACATTGAAAATTGTTTTTTTGTCATAATTTTTTAGTGTTGACAGCTACAGTAGTTTTTGGCATAATTTCTGAAAGACTGATGCCAGGCCTTTAAAAAAGGTGCTCTTTATTTACATCGCTAAACCCAACGGTTTAGACGTAAATCACCCTTAAAAATTAAGTGGTAAATTTACTTTTCTCATTTCATTACCACCAGCTACCAGGTAAATAGCTATCAAAGTATACTAGAGCTGTCAGTTTAACATCAAATAAATTCGCTTTTTAAACTATTTAATTTATAATCTTAAAATAACTAATAATGGCTAATCACCAATATTCAAATATCGAATATTGTGATATCCATTTTTGTTATGGAAAAGCAAATGGTAATGCAGAGTTGGCAAGAAGATATTATATGGAGAGTTATCCGGAAAGAAATATCCCTCATGCTCAAACATTTTCCAGTGTGCACAGGAGGCTTGCGGAATGTGGTTCCTTAAAAGTTATAATGGAAATAGGGGAAGACCTAGAACTGCTAGAAACGTGCAACAAGAAGAAAGAGTGCTTGAAATTATGGAAGATAATCCAGGTATTAGGACTAGAAAAATTGGGAATGAAGTGCGGCTCTGTCAGGCTAGTTCATGGAGGATACTAAGAGAAGAACAACTCTACCCGTTTCATTCAAAAAAGGTGCAGGCTCTTTATGACGATGATCGGCCGAGACGGTTGGAAATGTGCAATCAGATCCTAGCTAAGTATGAACACGATAATCGATTAATTGGCGTCATATTATTCACTGACGAAGCTGGTTTCACTCGTGATGGCATAACAAATCTACACAACATCCACACATATGCTTACGAGAACCCAAACAATGTGGTAGAAACGAAACATCAGCGTAGATTTTCACTAAATGTGTGGGCAGGGATAATAGGAGATTACCTTATTGGTCGTCATTTCTTTGATGGCCCATTAACTGGTGACGTATACTTAGATTTTATCCAAAATCGTCTCCCATTGTATCTGGAAGATGTGCCATTGGAAGTAAGGGCCAACATGTGGATCCTCCAAGACGGAGCTCCGCCCCACTTTAGTATACGTGTCCGACAGTATTTGAATGCAACGTATCCTGAGCGATGGATAGGACGAAGTGGACCATTGGCATGGGCAGCGAGGTCACCAGACCTTAATCCTATGGATTTTTTCTTTTGGGGTCATTTGAAACAATGGGTGTACGATATTCCAGTAATCAACGTCAAGGATCTTCGCTTCAGGATAATCGAAAAGTGCCAAATTATTAAAGAAACACCAGGAATTTTTCATCGAGTTAGGCGACATTTTTTGAAGAGTGTTAGGAAATGTATGGAAGAAAATGGGGGACATTTTGAGAATCTTTTTTAGTTTGTTTAGTACTGTTTCATTAATTTTTATCAATTAAATGTATATCGCAATAATCCATAATATGAATATTTACTGATTAGCCATTATTAGTTATCTTAAGATTATAAATTAAATAGTTTAAAAAGCGAATTTATTTGATGTTAAACTGACAGCTCTAGTATACTTTGATAGCTATTTACCTGGTAGCTGGTGGTAATGAAATGAGAAAAGTAAATTACCACTTAATTTTTAAGGGTGATTTACGTCTAAACCGTTGGGTTTAGCGATGTAAATAAAGAGCACCTTTTTAAAGGCCTGGCATCAGTCTTTCAGAATTATGCCAAAAACTACTGTAGCTGTCAACACTAAAAAATTATGACAAAAAAACAATTTTCAATGTAGGTAAAGTGCCCTCTAGCGGCAAACAATCAATGTGAATTGTTACTAAAATGATGAAGCGCAGAAGACTTAGCCTATCTTTC
Source organism: Diaprepes abbreviatus (assembly GCA_034092305.1). Lineage (NCBI taxonomy): Eukaryota > Metazoa > Arthropoda > Insecta > Coleoptera > Curculionidae > Diaprepes > Diaprepes abbreviatus. Next base: position 12,521,193 of record JASJET010000129.1, read on the forward strand.
AAATATTAGTCAAATCGGTTTTCCTGTAAGCGAGTAATTCAAAAACAAAAAATAAAAACTTGAACTTGGACGGCTTGTAACTCGAAAACGAATGACATTTTGAAAAAAAATTATATGAAGCTCTACCCTTATTTTGTCAAGTAGAATCACCCCCTTAAGTTTCGTGATCGATTTTTGAATCACCCTGTATATATAAAACAAAAACAAAAATTATATTTTGACAAGCTGTACGAGTTGAGTTGAAATTATTTACACATTCCTACCGTAAGTTTTCATTCTCTACTTAGAAATGTCGACTTGAGGTTCAAGTAGCTAAAGTGATTACTAGGAAAGTAACGGTCAGTCTGAATTTGATTACTCACAGTTAAACCAAATGTTAACGTTTAAGTAGAGAATGAAAAATCGGAGTGGTATGTATTCAGTTTAGCCGCTATCATCATCAATAACTTTATATTATCCACCGCTAAACAAAAACCTTCTTTAAGCCTTGCTATCTGTTCCCATTTTCTGCCACTTTTTTTTTATATAGAGAAGAGTGACCAAATATGGAATACCATTTTGTTTTTTACGCATAATTTGCACAAACGTTTTAAATAAAAACTTGTTTTAGTTACATTGATTACTTTTAAGTAAGAATTAAAAAAAAACTAAATAAAGATTAAGGTACCTTAATGTGGAATAGGTACCCCAAATATGGAATACTATAAAAACCATCAAAAATTATCCTTAACTTACATGAGACTCTTTGAAACTTTAGTATAACATAGAAAGGAACACAAATTATTTGCAGAAATCACAAATATAGGCGTCAGACTCTGGTCCTGCGCAATCATTATGTGCCCAGAGGCCACACATGAGGCACTTGACCCATGTTTCCCCATGAGTATCATTCGTAAACAGCATGCCATAGAAAATACACTCCGAATCTTCAGAGTCTGGAGCTGTATTTCTTATCAAGGCATCGGGCTCACTGTCGGTATCAAACAAGATCATCTCCTTACATCTGAATCTGACATAGGCTTAATCTTTTCTTTTGGTTTTTTTTCCTTTTGATTTCTTCTCGTTCTGTATTTGATTCTTGTTCTTTGCCAATTTGTTTTCTTTTTCTTGTTTCTTCTTGCTTTTTTCTATGAGCTCATTCTTGTAAGGTGAAGATGTGATGACTGCTGCAACAGATGCTTTTCTTCCTCTATTAGAATGGGGATAGAAAGAAAGAGACAAACACTGTTTGTTGCGTGTGTGAGTTTCCGTTTGAGAGAATTGCCGGTATTCCATATAGGGATACTATCCCATATTTGGTCACTTTCTTCTGACCCTTCCATCCGTTAGGTGGTCTGCCTCTATTCCTTTAAGCTCCGTATCTAGATTTTGTTTGCACAATACTCCGAATCCCTATTCCATTTTAGTTGTATGATGGTTCCACAGCATTTCTCACTCCTGTTTTTTACGTGCTTGTCGTATTCGAAACTCTGTTTTCTGGGTTATTCCTAACATCGACGTCTCCATTTTTTTGTATTACAGAATATCTGTTGTTTGTGTCTTCTTCTTTTAATGTCGTCATCTCGAACACGATTTAAATTATATATCCTTTAATTTTCTTAGAATTATAATAGGTTAAACCATCACGTTTAAATATGAATTTATATGCAAAGTTTTACTACTTCATGAAAAATTCATCAATATTCGAAATCATAAAACTTTTCTGTAACTCTAAAAAATGTTTCCGATGACTCATTAAAAAAACTACATTTGTATTTACATATTTATACATAACTTTTGATGATAAATTTATATATGTGTATAAAGATGCCAACTTTCTAAAATATCGCTCATTTTTGTGACAGATCGAAATATATTTAAAAAGGAGGTGCGTCATCTGTTTGGAAATAATTATTGTTTTGTTTTTTAACACTTCCCTTCTTTGTATAGTGACATGTCAATTTAGAACGTAATAAATCTGTAAATATTTAATCTTAGAGTGTCAGTTTTTTATTTTTTAATGTGTCGTCAGCTCAAAGTTCTCTATGCTTAAAAATTATATATATATATATATATATATATATATATATATATATATATATATATATATATATTATATAACTTTCCAACTTTTTCACAACTTTACTATCACAAATTTGATAGTTATGTGTCAAAGAACCATTTTATTTTGGTAAAAATGGATTTTAAGATCAATGGGACAACATAGTTCAGATAATTTTACAAGATAATGTACAAAACTCTACGTTTACATAAATTATTCTAAGAATATTTTTTTTGTTGTTCAACTAAAATTTTATGTGTAACAGTTTTCAGCCGAATTGATTGAAATTTTGATTAAAAAATATGTGTGATTGGATGGGAATATTTGAAAATATCAATTTTGTCCCTACTGGTTCATAAGCCGGTCTCCCCTAGAAAAATCTTTTTGGTAATAGTAAAAACGGCATCAGCAGTTCATAAGTTATCAACAAACAAATACAAAAAGTCATATGTGGTCACTCGTTTTTATTAGTTTTATTACTCAACTGTGCAATTCCAATGGAAAATGGCAAGCAACAAAAGTATCAACGCTCACAACCTTGGATTGGGGCTCCAAAATAGAAGAAGGTTCAAAAATAAAGAATTCTTAATTTTCATGAGTGATCTAAAAAGTTACCTTTTTTCTTGAATACTGTTAAAGGAAGGGATAATTATTCTCTATAAACTCTGCTCTGGTTTACCTCCTATACGGTTTTTGTCTACCTCATTCTTTATGTTAAAAGTATATATGATGTTTCTACTCAATCTTTTAACCGATATTTGTTGTACCAACCAAAATATTTTCATTATACGCATTTTTAAAAATTTGTATCGTGTAAGCAGATTTTTGTGACTGAAGGTGTAACACCTTCTTTTGAATAACTCACTAATGGGAAGTATAATATCATTAGATTACATATTCGCGCAGAGATTAATGCTTATTACGTTTTTAATGTCCTAGTTAGAGCTGCCAAGTCTTTATATAAAAAAATTGCGCATCTCTGTCGCACATTAAAATGTTTTTGAAAAGAGAGCGTAAATTTGGTACAATAATAAATGTTTTGTTTTCTACACTATCTATAAATATAAATTTTGTTTTTCGTCTTTTTATCCCAAATCTTTGTTTTGGATAGTGATTCTTTTGTTTAAAAAAAGCCTCTTTCACTGAAAGCCCTAAAAAACGATAATTTTTTATCTGTAATTAAAATTCTTATAGGTCCTACCTAATTAATACTAAATAAAACAAATTATTTTCAACACTAGATAAAAAATAGCGACAAAAAAGAAGCAATCACAAATAAAGTCAGTTAAAAAGAATATGATCAAAAAAGCTCAGAAACTGAAACGTTTTTCAATGAAAAAATTAATTTTATTCAAAATCAGTACGAAATAAAAAAATTACACTGATAAAAATAATTGTATAATTAGCTAAGCAAACATTTTTCTTATGGCTCGATAGTTTGTATTTCTTCCTGTTAGACCGTTCGACATTAGGAATTCTGTTCCACTCATACAGTTACGATTCTTTATTCTTCTTAACTCTCTGGGGGAATTATTTCTGTTTTTATCTGTGTTTTTAGGATATTCAAGGCATGTTTTATTACGTTCATGTCTGGTGAGTTCGGCGGCCATTTTAAGCATGTTATATTCTTAATCACTAAAATTGTGTATTGGCAGTATGCGATGCGAGCACTTTGAAATGGACAGGGGATTTACCTACAGTTAAACTGGCGATAGTCTGCCATCAAGCCTAATTCTTGAGAACATGTCGTTCTCTAATTTAGACCAAGAGCCATTATTTCCTCTGTCTCCTGAAGCTCTATACATTTTTGTACAGTCAATAACTTGTGAACATGAATTTTAGACAACGTATGATTGTTAGTTTCGATACACGAACTCCCTCAAGACGCGCAAGTTGTATACTTAAAGAATATCCAGATATTTTTGTACTTCTTCGGGCAATTATTGATTTCTTCATTGTCTTGGATTTTTTTATATACTTGTTTCCTGAATCTTTTAACAATCCCTGGAATATTGCTTTTGTTTACGCCTATGATTTCCTGTCTATATGTCGTAAACCCTGTTGCCACATAATTATTTTTCCAGTTCTATTACAACTGGTTATAACTTTTATGGTAATCCAAATCATAGTAACTATACTGACGTAAATTCCGAGATGAATGAAACCGACCCAGGGGCGTTGGGGGCAATGTAAGAAGAAAATAGGTTGAGGCCTAGAGGGGGAATTTACAAGCCAAGAAACACATTTTAGAAAAAAAAAAGTTTCAAACAAAAGTTGTTGAGATTTTAAAAACCTACAATTTGAGCGATCATTTTTGTTAATTTGTTATTGCAGAAAGGCCAAAAAACTCAAAATCGGCCATTTTTTTTCATATCAATTATTTATAACAAAATTAACTTTTTTGCACTTCTTTGCTTTTAAGGGGAAGCCCTCGTCTTTCTGCACAAATTGATGTTTTATAATAATAAATCGGATAATTTGTTGCTGAGATATTGCTAATTGTTTATCCCAAAACCCAAAATGTTGATTCCTATAACTTTTTGAGTGAACATTTTGACGTCCACAAAGGTTCAATATCTTTGTCAAGGCCTAAACTTTTATATCTTGTTAGAGGGAAATGAAAAAAAATAATTTTCAACCCCTTAAATATCGCCTTAAAAAAGGAGGTGTTTTTTAATAAAGAAATAGAGCTCTCGCGCGCAAGTAAAAAATCTACTGAACTCTTTACAACTTTTATTTGAAACTTTTTTTTCCAAAATGCGTTCCCCGGTTGTAGATTCAAAAAACCTGTTTTAGCCAACTTTGACTCCTCCCTCCTCTTGGCCCCAACCTATTTTTTACGGTTCTATTTTATGTAGGGTTTGTTCTTACATTGCCCCCAACATCCCTGGATAGGTGTCACCCATCTCGGATTTTACGTGGAAACAGCACTAATTTTACCTATGGCTTAGACTATTTGTTTTTTGACACGATTTCGAACTGGATATAACTTAAATGGTCCAAAATCCAACTAATCGCACGACAAAAATTTATAAACAGCGATAAAATTAATAAAAAAAAACTTGTTTTATTTCCAACAATTTTTTATCAGTTTTCATACCGTTTTCAAATTTTAAATTAAAAATAACGTTCATACCTTATTTACCAATATGCAATAATTTTGAACATATCTGTATATGCAAATATTATAAAGTACTAAAATACGATTTCATAGTTTTTATAAACTAAAACATGTAAAAGGGTCTGCGTTTAATAAATTTATATACTTCATTACAGTGAACTTGGAGTTTAAGCTCGAGATTCATCACAAATACTGCTTGAAAGTATTTACCTAAATACGGTTACCGCAGCCATTTCGATTTTTTAAAATAGATCGTTAAAATTACCGTTTTCCCATAAGATATTATAACCTAACACTTGTAAAAATATTAGCTTTGTTTTACTTACCAGATGTGGTGGATGATTGATGACCTGTAATAACTTAAATATAGAAATATTAAGCAACTTATGAAATCGAATTTGTCGACATCTAAGAATGTTTAAAATATTTTTTGCTACGCATTCTAAAAGTTAACAACTTGAAAATTAAAAGGAAAAATTATTTGTAACTTAAATTAATTGTAATTTTTCAAATTACAAAAACACCTAAATCTTCCGAAATTAAAACTTATTCATGACATCCATACGCGCTAAAATTCCACATTTGCTTACACAAAAGGAGCTGTAAATTCATGTACTACTGACCATGCAACTCTTAGAGATTTGAGTTTTTATAATTGGGAACTATCTGAGAGTTAAGTACATCACAAAAAATAACGAAGATAACCAGTTCTTTAGAATGTTACATCTCAGAGGTTATTTCTAGGTGCCTACCTTAACATAGAAAGTTCTAATTGTGCTGGAGTAGGAACCATGAAAGATGAACTAAAAAAGTTTGGTATATCGATGATGTTAAACCCATATTGCCAAATATTATTAATCCCCTAGAAACTCTAAAAGAGACTTCCGAACCCCCAGAACACTTAAAAAACTACAAATAAATCGAAATTCTGGAAGTACAAGAAGATAGTAGCGAGAACGACGATGAAATTCTGTAAAGTACAGTCGCACTTTTGCAACATCTAAAACTGTTAACCACTTCATAATCTCTTTTAGAGAACCTACGGAGAATTCATTGAAGAAGGTATTAATTCTGTAGAAGTATCAAAATCTTTCATTGAAATATAATCTCCCACCTAACTAACAACAAATACAAAGTGTTCACCACTTTACCCACAATCTCTTTTGGAGAAGCTACGTTGGAGGAGTCAAAATCTTCTTTCATTGAACTAACATCGCCTTACAAACCAACAACAAATGCAATGTGAAATTAAACAATTTAAAAATTTACCTTGTGTTTCAAGAAAACTAATCTCATTCTAAGGTGGAACAAAGAACTGGAAATCATGTCCATAAGTATTGATCTGCACGAGCTGGTAGTATATCTAATGAATCAATGTTTCCAGAGACAGAAGCTGTAATTTCAGCAAAAAAAGGAATAAGGGAAGCGCAGATACAGTCAAAATTTTAACAGCCAGATTCACTAAGAAAGTTTAAGACTTAACCCCATCTAGTTGCCAGATGTACTAGTTGGCCAATTTTGGTTTGCTTATAAAATTGTTATAATTTGTATTAAATATGCCAAGACATATGTATGTGTGTGCTTAGAGTTGGGGTCTGTACACTGTGACCTGGTACATCTATTGTGCGCCCCTACTGCTGCCAAGTCGTAAGAGTTACCTTATTAGCTAGAGCTGGTCCTCCAGTCCTATTTCCCTCAGGAACCTTAAGGAGGTTGGACAGCTTCAAGGTGGATAGTTCCCCTTCTTCGATTTGTTATGTTCCCAGAAACTGCACCTAGGGTTTTCTAGAGCGCTGCACTCTGAAAGGATATGAATAGAGATTTCCTCCTTCTCCTCCTCACTGAATCTACCAGTCCGAGAGGTGTCCCTTCAGGTGGCAATACTCCGTCAGAACCCCTGTCAAAACTCTGGGTTGATTTTTATTTAAGGTTATGCATTCTTTGGGTCTTGTCGTAATAATGCCCCTAATGTTAAGGACATATAACTAACGAACTAATTTCGATCACCGTCAAAATGTTAGGATGTTTCGTCCCGGCATCGGTGGTGGACTCATCAGTGGGATCCACCGATGCCTTTCCCAGATATCCTTGTCATGCTTTCCACAACTTGGAACTCCTACTTAAGCCAAATTTATCGGAGAACAACGGTGGGATGTTCTTACCACAACAATCTCTTCTGGTCGTAGTCCCCAAGGAGAATCTTCGCTTGTCTGTCAGGACATAAATTCTTATATAGGAAAATTAGGGATATAAACCTAGAGATAAAGTCTTCAAATATATAGGGGGAATAATTTTCTACTGAAAATAAGGAAAAGTTAAAATTTTTGACGATCGGTAATATATACAAAAGATTTTTTATTCTTGTATTTTTAAGATTCAAAACTTGTTTGACTTATTGTTGTACTTGTCAATTTAAACCCTCTACTGTCAACCAGTTTTAAAGTTAGACCATGTTAATTATTTTTTACTGCGGTTTTATTTCACTTAAAAATTTTTTTGTGTTTTTTCTGAACGTATAGTTTTATTAATGTTTATTAGTTATGATCTTTATTAATTTTTTTTGGTAGGTTTAATTTCTTTTCTATTAAAAGCAAAATTTACCGGCCTGCAACCGATATACTTTTGCACATATCGGTCGATACCGATGATTAATCGTTCTTTCAACCAATATATCATTATAGATATCAGTCGATCACTACTAAGAACCTTTGTAACTCTCAATGGTCAGGGAAAATAAATTTATTTTATTTCTAGTTTTATATTCCTACTGAGCAGATTTATGGGTGGTACTGCTTAGTATATAATCGACACTTCATCGCAAATTCTAAACATGAAAATTTTTGCTTTCCTATCAGACGTAATTTTTAATCTTCATTTGCTTCTTTTAATTATATTGGAGGAACAATTGCATACATATATGGAAGCAGAAAACATCTTGGACCATACGTTTATAATAGAACATAAAATTTTCTCTGAAAACTTTCTGACTCATCTTTATATTAATATTGTATTCATATGACTAATAGAACGAAAATTACATCCAAAATACCACAAAATGTTTACAAAATCAAAGAATTTCATTCAGAAAAAAATGAAACATTTTACGAGGGAGTAGAAGCTCTAAAACTAGGTAGTTAATTAGAACTATTTCATTTTGATTACTCTGTTTGTAAACAGTTGTTGCATATCTACGTAGAATTTTATATAACTATTTTGTAGTACTATTACTAGAAATGTAAATTATTTCATGTAAACTTGGATCTTCAATCATGTTTTTAAATAAATAATTTGGTATGTAAGTCCTTTAAAAGGACGATACTGCATCAGGGAAGTTCGGTAGGCATGGTGCATTTTTGTATGGGAAAAACTTTACGATATTTTTACTAACCCATAATTTCGGTTCGCGCGAGAAAAAATTTATTACGGGTGATCCGGAACGAATTTCATTTTTACTACCCGAATTTTCAAATGTCTTTATTGTAAAGAAATTTTTTGTATTAATATCTAGCATCGTCAATTCTTTGAAATATAGAGTTTTCGCTGAGATAGAAAAATTAAATGGTACTGCATGAGTAAACTAGAGTATAACGAAAACGTGAAGTATCTCTAAAATTCATATAAGGTCGCTGGGATTTCTAAGCCTTGAGAGGCGCTATAATGAATGGATTTCAGCGAGTAATACTATGGGCACCGAATGTGGTTTACCAAAAATGATAAAATACCTTTATTATGTGAATTAAATTTTTTAATAGAGGTTTGAGAATTAAAGTTTATAAAATATTACGGGTAATTATGTCGTAATAAAATTTTAACTTATACTGGTGTAATATTTAGAGACCATTAAAAAGGGTCATAAATATGTTTGTGTTACTTTAAATTTTTGAAATTTTGTGGATAAAAAGCTTCGTGACATCTCGTTAGGCATTGAAAAAGGGCCTCTATTATTACTCACCACGAGGAAGATTATTTTGGACGTAATATTACAATAAAATTTGAAAAAAAAAATAGCAAAATCGACAGTACATGATACGATTAGTAAATTTCAATCCACGGGGACTCTTCAAGATCATACGCCACAGATCGGAAGATTGCATTAATTAGCAAATGAAATTGCTGCTTAACAGCATCAAAAATAGCTTCAGAGTTTATTACGAACTGAACAGAGAAAATGTCTATCAACCTACGTTTACGGAAAACAAATTTTATCGGACGAGTTACCACTGGAAGGTCCCGCTTACAAAAACGATGTAATTATTCGGAAAAGTGGAAATACGGAATTTTACTAATTTTTCGACGGTTTTTTACATACCTACCGTTTTCAGGCCATAGAACACGAATATGAAGTTTTTTTTTTTCGATCTAGCGTGGTTTTCCCAAAAAAAAAATCTCACTACCTTTAAATTTTGGGCATTTCAAGTAAAATTCACAAACACGATACAAAATTTAATCATTTTTTTGAATAAAAATTATGTAAATAACCGCTGAAAAAGGTGAATTTTCCATAAAACCTTTTGTCGTTCAGTCATATTTTCAAGAGGGTGAAGGATTTTGACAGAAACACATTATTTGCATGCGATGGTGCCACGTTGACATGGATTTTAAATTTCATTAGGATGGAAAACTTCGAATGCAATTAATTGTGTCATTCCAGTATTGTAGCATAAAATGTGGCTAAACGTGCAGAATTAGAATGCCAAACATAGACAGATCATTCGGCAAGCTACGTTGGTCTAAAAACCAAGATAACTCTTTACACTCAGACTCGAGTCGCAATGTTACGACACTAAATTTCAGTACCATTAACGCAACTCTACTCTCTCAGCTTATTTCTGTCTATGCCCCTCTAACACAGGTGGCCACACTGCAGAATAGTTTAAATTTCCACTGTAACGATCATTGACATGGATTTTAAATTTCATTAGGATGGAAAACTTGGCAGTTTAAATGCAATTAATTGTGTCATTCCAGTATTGTAGCATAAAATGTGGCTAAACGTATAGAATCAGAATGCTAAACATAAACAGACCATTCGGCAAGCTACGTTGGTCTAGAAACCAAAATACATCCTTACACTCAGACTCCAGTCGCAAAGTTCTTCTTCTTCTTTCTCAGCCCATTGACGTCGACTCCTGGACATAAGCCTCTCCGATGGTCCTCCACTGGGATCTGTCTCTCGCCTTTTGGAGCCAGTCTTTTCCAGCAAACTATCTTATATCATCCACCCATCTGCGTTGTGGCCTGCCACAATTTCGGTTCGTTTCTCGCGGTCGCCATTGCAGTAATTAACCCTATAATCACATTTTTTTGATCGATGGATTACTGAAAAAAAAGGTAATATATAAATCATTATGCTTAATAGGCTCTAGATACATTATAAGTGAATGTGGTTGATGAGTACTGAGAAAGATTATTTACTGATCATATTCTCTTGTTTCTAGGGTCTGAGCCCTGGGGATGGTCTAAGTAAGAACGAAAGTACTTGGCCGATAATTCAAAAATATACACTTAAATTCACAAAAATATCTCTCCTTTTTTTTTGTCTCTCCCTTTCTAGATACAGTGTTCGCCACGTTCTTTTGCCCCCCCCCCCCCCCCCCGCGCGCGAAAGCCAGTAGAGTTTCGAAGTTTGATATTTCAGTAAGGAATAATCGTAAGACAATTTTCAAAAGATCATTTTAAAGCTCTTTGTAAGTACTTTCAGAGAATGTAAAGTGTATGTTAAATTTTTCATGTTTTAAAGGTTTTATTTAAGAATAAAAAGATGAAAAGAAAACGTTATGGAGTTTTTTCTATCTCTCATAGTTACGGATATATCGCGCATTGGAATAAAGTCTTTTTTTCTCGTTAAAAGGAGCGTATTTTGGTTAAAAATGCACTTTGAACAAAGTTTTAAAAAAAACATTTTTAAGCTCTCGAAAAAGCCCAAAAAAGTGTTTGATCAGAATTTTCCTACGAGTATTTCCCGCGAAACTACTTTGATATTAGCAAAACCAGGAAAAAAACGGTTTTTTTCATCTTTCTATTTTCAAATAAAATCATTAAAAAATTAAAAATTCGACTTACTTTATATTACCTGAAAGTACTTAGAAAGAGCTTTAAAATGCTTTTTTGAAAATTGTCGTACGATTATTCTTTACTGAAATATTGATTACAAATCCGTTATAAAAATCCATTTTCCACATTTAAAAGGATATTAATTTCAGTTTTCAGAAAATCAATATTATTGTACGTTGAATGCATATGATTTATTAGCGGTATTTTTGAACATTTGACTGCTTTTTTATTGGGAAATTCAAGAAAATTAAATTGAGTCCAAACGGATTTCTAAATTATATTTATTGGTTGCGCAAGTAACTGCGGTGTCGCTTATTTTCTTAAGATATATGTATAATAATAAGTGGAAAGTAAGAGAACAATAATATTTTAATGTATATCTTATGTTTCACTTAATATGTTATTTTGGAAAGAGGTATGTGATGTGAAAACAAAGCATTTATTATCGTCAAAATGTTGACGCATCTCCTTGCCAATAACATTCTATCCTGTCACTAAGCTACAAGTTTTTATATGTATATGTAACCTTTATCACTTAATATACAGTAATAGCGTAAAATCACACACCAAATCTTTTCATCAAAATTGGGGCATGGAACACCAACACACAATCTTTGTTTTGGTTTAGTTTGGACCGTGTGCTCTGAGAAATACTCCCTGTCATTTCACCTATGACTCAAAATGTCTTCAGGGAATATCTGTCGATGAGATTGGAAATTATTATTTGTTTTCAAAACCGTAGCCATTCTCTCTGTCCCTGTATAGTTGGGGTTTATAAAATTAAATTAATTTTCTAATTTCTCTTTTAAAGAACCTCATACCGACTGTACTACTAGTAACAGGCGGCCCTGTTTCTCCCACAAACATTTTGTCTGGAACTAAATGGAGCTTTTTACCTTAAACCGCGCATGTCATTTTTTTAAAGTTAGCACAACTGTAAGTGACAACCATATAAAACTTAATAACTACACACATCAGTAAATACGTTACAGTGATTTAGTTAGACGTTGTTTGTTACATCAGTTCAGGAAATAATGTATTGCAGATGTAGAAACTAAGCCTGCCTACCAAAACTTAAGTCAAAGGGTAGAAGGTAGCGTTATAAATTTTTTAAAGAAACAAACATTCAGTGAAGGTATGAACAAAAATCAGTTGAGGAAACAATTACGAAAAAGCATCAATCTGGCTTTTTGGAAACTGGAGTAGAACGTAGTATGAATCAAGTTGTTAATCCTCAAATTAACACTGTATTTCTTCCAAACGTGGAAGAGGTAGTATATATAAATTCTTAGCCATACAAAAACCTAATCGAGAAACGAAAGAGGAAGAAAAGCCAAATGTTGAGACTTTATTACCAAATGATTTGGAAACTATTTCACCAGAATCGGAACATGATAATTCGTTTACTTTAAATGCAGAAAAGAAAGACGAAAGTAACTGACTAACCTGAACTCTTGGAAGAAAATATTAAATTTTCTATGCATGAAGAAAGTTCTATATATTCTCATTTATCAGGAATATCAGGTCTAGCAAGTCATGAGTCAAGTCACGGTACAGAAATTAAGGAGACAATACCAATGGACATATCTCAGGATAATTCACATATTTCTCTAAATAGTGAGGGCAATTTGTCGATTGTTTCCTTCAGAGGAAGATACAAAAATGGAAATATGTGACGATTCTAATCTATCAGAACACAAAAAAAGAAAACAATATCTGGACGACATAGTAGAAAATAAACCTAAAACCGTACAAACTAGAAACACAAACTAATATTATGAAATGTACAATGCTATAAAGTCCGTTACAATATCGACAGACGTTATTCTCGTTCTTTCGTACCCATTCGGGAAAAGTCTTGGTTCGCCGAAGTAGAAGTTGCCGGCTCGTTCGAGAGTGTACTCGCATCGCCAGCAACGTAGTTACTGGTCGCGTTACAGATTGTTGCTTGTTGCGATATTTAATTTTAAATTCCGCCATTCCAATTATTTTTTTCGCGAACCCCTCGAGGTTCGCGAACTACCGCTTGGGAAACGTTGGTCTTGAAATAGTACAAATGTTGGATCCTTGAAGCAATTAAATAACTCCCTGTATGTAAGATAAACCTACACTATCTTTAGTGCATCCTTATTACTGACTAGAGAGAAAGGGAGAGAGTTATTAATTAAAGCCACAACAGCCTCTTGGGCTTTTTAGTGCCTATACTGAGATTTGTTTACTATGGATTTAAATCTGATTTATAAATCCAGTCGTTTCCAGGAATTTGGCAATGTTTAAGGCATTCGAGTACGCTAACTTATTTTGTAATGATCTTATCAGATTTAATGCTGTAAGGATAGGTTCGTATTGCGGACAGGAACAGAGAATATGTTTAATAGTCAATGCAGTAGGACATCTCTGGTATGTAGGTGGATCAGTATTCTCTATGAGGTAACCATGTATCAGTTTCAAATGTCCAATTCTCATCCTTGTTATGAGGTTTAGAGGTTTTCCGTCAATCTTGGAGACATCATCTTTGTCGTAAAATACACCCTTGACCTCATGCAGCTTATTGTCTTCCTCTAGTAAGTCCCACTCAAGCTGTATTGTGTTTTTAATTATTTTATCCGTAAAATTATTTATCTTAGATAGTGAAAAGATGTAGTTCAGAGTTGGATTATTTGAGTTGCATGCTTATTTGACCATAAATCTGCGTTCTCGTTGCTCGCTATTCCAACATGGCTAGGTGTCCACATAAAAGATACTTTTTTGTTCTATATTGTATAGTATTAAGCTGAATAGAGGTGATTTTGGTTGTTTGGAACTAATGAGTTTGAGGGAGCTGAGAGAGTCAGATGCTATCAGCCAGTTTGATAGGTTGTTGGTAAGAATCAAGTCGGTGGCTCTAAGTATAGCAAACAGTTCTGCAGCCATTATGCTTGTGGAATTATGGAGTGAGAATGATTTTGACTTTATTTGGCAATAAAATACCGCTCCAGTGTTTTGTAAGGTTTTTGATCCATCCATATAAATGATAGTGTGGTTTATGTATGGTAAGTTGATTTGACATTGAAATTACTTAATCATAAACAGGTTACTGTATTGCTCCTTTTGGAATTTAGTCAGAGTTCCAAGGAGGAAAGTTATATATATATATATATATATATATATATATATATATATATATATATATATATATATATATTGATAGGTATAACCTGAGGCGTGGATATAGGGAGCCTGGATGATAATTATTACTGACTATCTTATCCAGAACTGAACTTTTAATTATTTTCACAGATTTATTTTCCTTCAGTGTGGAAGATGTAAGGCGTTTGAGATTGACCAATTTTAATTGCTTAGAGGCATCATCTTCAAAACCTATTCTATGTCCAACCTAAGCTTTTTTATGATTTATACCTTATCATAAGGTATCAGTTAGACAGCAACACAATTCAAAACCTATTCTCGAAAATAAATAGCTTACATATCACTTTGAAGAGTATATTACTTAATTTTCCTTATTTACACTAATTTCTGATCGTCCATTTCAATCTCACGTGAAAGTAGACATTCCAGAACTGCAGATTAATATTTTAAATATCCTGTTTAAAACTCACATCTTAAATTAGAACTACATCTAAGGACCCCAGATGTTTTGTACGAAATTAAACTGGTAGGCCTAATTACAAATCTTATATGTCTTTTTGTATTTGGGACGGAAATGTCCTCAAAAGAAACGTTTTTGTTTATTTTAAAACAGTTAGAATGAACATGTTTAAAAAGACATTTATCCAATTAGGCTTTATTTTTAGACTTAACTATGAATTTTATGACTTTTTCTTGTGCGAGGCCGCTACGATAAGAAAATAAGCACAGGTGCGTCCTATCAAAGGAGACTTATTTTTCCGAAAGGACAATAAACAAGACCTGATTGTTTTAAAATAATGTTTATTTGGCTCGTTGGTAGTACAGGGTGACTATTTTTAAAAAGCTAAAAAGTATGCTTTCGATAAGATCCCTTTCTTTAAAAAGCATTGCCAAAGCAGAATGTCTTTCTTGACTCATACTATTCCGTAAAAACGTTTTTATCCGTTTGAGGGTAGAAAAGCACTGTTCTGCAACAGCGGATGCCATCAGAATAGTAATTAAAATTTTTAAAAGTTTTAACACTTCACTAAATGCCTCACTTAGCTCGATGTTTTACGAAAGATAGTCGTAAAGTTCAAGAAATCACGAAATTGGTCTAAATTCTTCAGTTTCATGTATAACGATCAGTTCTGTACGGAGTTTTTGTTCGATAAAAAAGGGGTAAATTGTAATCTACTACATTCGACATACCGTTCCAAAAAAAAAAGACTGACTGCTACCAAGTGACTTGTAAAGGTAAATCATTCTTTTGCTTCACAAATAATTATATCACAATGTTCTTTTACTTCCCGAGAAATCTCCGCGGAATCATCGAGCTTGTGTCGTTTTGAAGAAGTTGGAGATGACTCAATTTCGTTTGCGGTCATATTATTTCAAACTTCTGTTAATTTTGCTTCAAATATAATATATTTTTATTTGCGATAACAGCATCAATTTGTCGTATTTCAAACTTATCAAATAACCAATCAAACTTAAGGCATTATTTTATAAAATATGTTTAACCATGAAGGAAAACTCTTGCTTTTGAGAATTTTGACATATCTTGATGATTGGTTCGTGATACTAAAGTTTCTACAAGATTTTTTCCATCGTCTTTAGAACGCTGTCTTTGTATCGAATACGGTACAAACAACTCTGGAATTCAAATGGCATCTTGTTTTGAGGCGAACGAAGTAAGCTTTTGTTAACAATTTGATCTAGTATTGCGGTTCTTTGAGGATTTTTGGAAAAAAATGACAAATCCCTTGTAAATTGGAAAAAAATATGTGGACATCTTTATTGCCTGATGCAGCGTTTACCATTACCAAATTTATTGATGTGCGTAATAATGTACGTAGGCAGCATGTTCATAGGTTTTTTATAATTGCTTGCACCCCATTCGACGAGCCGCTCATGTTTTCTAGAAAATAAAGACGCGCTTACTTGATTTTGCTTACACATACAGAAAGATAAGAGAGCAGGAACTGCATTATATTTAACTGTTTTTCTAGAATCTCTTATAAGAGATTGAATGGTTTTTTCCCGCCACACATTTTTAACTTCTTTAAAACGTAACCAAATCACTTTCACAAAAATTAAAATACCGGTGCAGTAAACATCACGCATGGAAATACCGACACAGTAGACACCACGTTTGTATTCTAACCTGAGCTAAAAGAATGGTTTAACGGCTGCTTGAAGAAGAAACCTTTACTTCATACTGGCAGCGCCACCCGCGACTAGAAGTAAAAGTTCAAATACTCGACCAGTCAGTTACATAAAAGAAATTTTTGTAGTTGAAAGATATTTTGTGGGACAAACTAAACACAGGGTTGCAAGTCGACTTGTAACCTACATGGAGCTTATGAAACGAAGTTAATCTCCATCTCTTAGATAGGCAACTCCATATACGTTCCAAATGATTAGGTTGGATTGCATTAAAATTGCAAACCAACAAAGCGATAACGTTTCCAAGCATAATACTGTAATACAGACAAATTATTAATGATATTTAGTCGACGTAAGTTAAATTATTTCAATAATTGACTGCTGTTCGCTTATAATCTAGGTAAAAAATTGATTTAAATTTATAATCATTAAACTATCAGTAAAAATTAAAAAAATATTTGTACTTATATTTATTAATATGTTTTATTTTAATTTAAAAAAATTTTTTTTGGGGGGGGGGGTTGCGCAAGCCTGCAAACTTAAAGAAAAGCCGCCACTAGCAGAGGTGAATATAGCCACTTTCCAACATTATCGGTAGTGTCTGCAAATCAGGAAGATTTACTTACTGCCGACACTTGGCCGCTCTTTATGCTGATTTCACGAGGATATTCTAACCCTGAACATAACGAGTTGGGTTTTAGATCCTTTCTCATGGGGATCCAGCAGAAATCATCAGATATAGAAAAAAAACTGATATAACTCATAACTAGCGAAGAACATAAAATACAATTCAGATATGGATACCAAAAGTACTGGCTTCAAAAATGTTCCCCTCATCATATTTGGCTGAACATGGGTTTAGTGCGGTCACAAATTTATTTTCCAAAAAAAGGAACACACTAAAGATCATTGAGTATAGCAATTTCAAAGCAAATATTCGTTTCTGCGTTAAAATTGACCCTAAACTTACAGCTTCAAACAAAATTACACACAAATTCTTTCTAAAGTAACCTAAATGTTATTGAGATTAAATATGATAAGGAAAAACCATAATATTAACAGAAGTCCTTTAGAAAATTACAACGCTCTCTGTGTGTGACAATCAAAAATGTTTTTTTGCGGACCCAAAATGCTGGCTATTCCTAAATTGTTAAAAAGATACCTTTAATAAAAATACGTTTAATTAATTATGACAACGCAATGGCAAACATATTTCGGAATACTTTTTAAAAGATATATATAGAGAGAAGAATCTTCTCCTTCATAGAAATATGGCACTACACACCCGAATACGTGTGGTTCAATGTTATGTATAGCCTATTCCACGATATGGTGCTGAAACTTGGTCACATAAGACTGGAACGCTGAATTGGATCGAAGCTTTTGAATTGTGGACACTCCGCCGACTACTGCGTATTCCCTGGACTGCCCACATAACGAATGATGAACGTCGACGAGCAGCTGGCGTAGAAAGACAATTGTGTACACTAGAAAACAACGAAGTCATATCTAGGGCATATACTAAGAGGACCTCGCTACTTCATACCAAGGCTAATACTGCAGGGAAAATTGAAGGCAGACGGGGGCCAGGTCATAAACAACACTCTTGGCTCCGCAATATAAGAAACTGGTGTGGTATTTCATACGCCGCAACCACATTTAGACAGGCTGAGGAGGGCACTCTAGTTATAATGTGACCATGAGACAAATGATCACCGACGTGCAGCATAGCACATAACACCTGAAGAAGAAGAAAAAGAAGATAGAGTTATTATATCAAAGATTTTAAGTTTTATATCGTGGTAGTCACCCTGTACACAACTCTCGAGTATAATTTATGATAATATTGTTTTGCAAAACACAACAGGATGTATTGAAAAAATTTCCAAACGGTCTTAGGTTTTGGAAGGTTAACATCTTGTTTTTATTTTTAATTGCTCAATGACGTTCGAGAGCGTTTTTTTCCCAGGGGAGCACCGCCGCATCACATATTTTTTTGTAACAAATGCTTACATATTAAATATTTGGCAAATGTGATTGTCTATTTTTAAAATTTTCCGATTTTAATATCTTTGAGATGTTTTTAATATGCTCTCGTGCCTACGAAAATTACTTTGGAACACCATTTTGCTTGTTTGCCAGGGACAATTTGGATAATGGCAGTTTACATTTTTCGATGGATGCATTTTGACGTTAAAGTTATTAATATCATATTTTGTGATTTCATTATGGCTGTCAGTAACATTTTAAAAGTAATAAAAGTATTTAAGTGACAATATATTCTCGCGAAAAACAATGCAATTGTTGATGTTGAATTTTTATTGTGGTTTTCTCAATTTTCAACGCTTTTAAAAAAATATTACATGTTTTAAATTGAATTCAACGAATCACATTTAAAGAATATGCTGAAAAACTGGAGAATTTCCCTTTTTTGAAGTCGCGCTTTAAAGTATAAGTTTTTGTTGGCAGTTTATGTGATTTTTTAAATGCAGATATTTCAAATGTGGAGCAAATATTGGTCATTCGACTTTTGAAATATATACGGTTCTTCCAGTCGAGTTAAATTTAAATTTTCTACGTCCAACAGTATTCATATTTTTGCGTTTTAAAAAATTCGACACCTGGCATAAACGTTATAATGTTGTGATGTCTATACAGTTGTCAGCAGTATTTTAGAAGTAATAATGTTGAGGTGGTGACAGGACATGACCGACGAAAACAGTATATTGGTGATTATTGAATTTTCATTTTTGTTTTTCTATTTTCCGTCCATGTTAAGAGCTAGATTTTGACTGGGTGAAAAAGAAATATTTTTACTTAATGTCAACTGTTCATTTTCGGTACTATATTTTCTTAATTATTTAACTGGAGGTTGTTACTAAAGAACGAAAGCTTGCAAGGTTTTGATCAAGTTGAAAATTATGATTCTTGGATTTAGATCGTGTCAAATTCGGATTATTATCCGACGTTTCGCCTACGATTGCACGAAGCATCTTCAGGGATCTACTCCACAAGATTAGACACTTAGTTCAGTGTAATCTGGTGGAGTAAAGATCCCTGAAGATGCCCGTGCAATCTCGGGCGAAACGTTGGATAATAATTCCAATTTGACACGGTCTAAACCATGATTTTTCTGGAGATTGTTACATTTATATAGTAAGTAAAAAACCATCAAACATCAGATACTATCAGAAAGCGGAAACGAGGTAACAGACCATTTTATAAAGATGGAGTCCACGGTCAACCATACGGACACCAGCCGTCTATACCTGTTCCGATTATTATTGGCAAGTGAGAATTATAACTATTGGTGAAAAACAAATGTAATGAATGCTGAAGGGAAATCCCTGGAATCGGGTGTATCAAAGAATATATAATTGGAAGAACTGCGAACGTAGTGGGATTGCTGACAGGACATTGTCACCTGCAAGGTCATCTTTATAGGATTTGCGTCACTGATGATCGGGTATACAGATGATGTCTAAATGAGGATAAAACTATTCACTATATTTTCAGACAGTGCCTAGCACTCAACGGACTAAAGCAGAGATATTTCCGAGATACAATATTATCACCCCAAACTTTCAGGCAAGGTCATGGTGGACTATAAAAGATCCAACAAGGCCTAATCGTCACTCTTCATTTATTCATACTATAACCCAAAAAAAAAAGAATTAAAATGTTAAAAATGCATCAAAATACTCTTTAGTTCTTCAATATCCCTAAAAATAAAATCTAGACCAGCAAAATTTTTAAAACAGTGACATTTCTTTTGTTAAGCTAGTACAGGCGTCTTTCTCTAACACTAATGCGTCCATATCTCGATTTGTTTTATTTCAAACCTCGTACTGTCCCTACAGCAGTCTTTCCACCAACAAATTCATGGCGCGGGTTCACTTCAGTTACTAGGCCGTTTCAAGTCTGATCACTGAAGTGAACCGGCGCCAGCCGCGGTTAGTACTTGGAGGAGTGACCGCTTGACCGTGGTTCAGAATTCACGTTAAACTGTAGGTCCAGTCACCTTATAGTCCCCGATATCGACACGACTTCAAAACAAACAAAAAAATCATTTCATTTTTTAATTGTGAACAAGTCTAAGTTTATAAAAATTAAAGAAACTAGAAAATGGCAAGTGTGATCGTGATAATTAATCTAGCCCACACTACAAAAATATCAACTCGTGGGTATATATAAATTTGTAAACGTCATATTTTTCTCTCAAAACGGGAAATGCATACAGCTAATTTTGTTTATTTAAAAGCAACATATATTATCTTTTAGTTCTAGACACATTTTGTATGAAACATCATCTGTCATATATTAATGATTTTAACAATATTGACATCTAAATAATTTACATATAATTAATCATCAACTGCAATATTGCAAATAATTTAGTTAGCACTTTTTTAAAATGGGTATGACAGTGGTTGAAGGGGTTATTTTTAAAATAATTTTATGTCCAGCAAGCAGAGGTTTTCCCGGAGGAAGATCCAGTAAAAATATTACAAAACTGAAAATACTGGTTAGCAAATCTTTTTGTTTCAAAAATTTTGATGCAATTTTCAATATATTATTAAGGCTACTATATTTCCACCAAAGGACAAACTGGTCTCCTCTAGACTCCTTAACCTGATTAGGGCAATCGGCATCTTCACATGGAACGAATACAGCAGGCAACACAATTTAGGCTACAGTATCGGGACTTCCCAACCCTAGCCTGCTTTATAATTCAATCAATGAAGCCCTGCTCTCCACTTATTCATAGAGAATGAGGAATTATCATCTCAGTTGTCTGGAACATGAACAGGCGGTTTTCCGTATTGCTAGGAAAGAGGAGTAGAGAGATGCCCATCGCACCTCATGGCAGTAAACTGCTTGGTCCAGGTTCCCAAAACGTAACTACTCTCTTGAAGTACTTCTACCAAATACAGAGTATTGAAAAAAACTAGCAAACTCTTCCAAGAAATAGATCCTGATGGTTCACAGACGAGCTAATGTGGAAGTGTTAGATAAAAGCACAGGGTCGGAGTCTTACTCTCTAGAATAATATTTGAAGGTCTTTCAAACAGAAATATATGCTATTTTGTAATGTTGCTATCTCTTTAGGTAGAATATGAACAGAAATAAAACCATAAATATATGCTCAAACAGCAGGGCTGCAGCTGCGGTCTTAACTTCACGAGTGCAAATTTTTTTTTGCTGGTCAAACGAAATAAGCTCTACAATCAGACTCGTGTAGGTTACCACCCACGGTACCCACGGAGGAAGTAGATCGTCAAGCATTGAACCAAATTGACCCTAGCCAATTATACCTGTCAATAAGAACTATGACAGTTGCTTAAAGGCAAATTTATTGAATGCTGAAGAGGAAACTACGAAATGAAGCATACCAAGAAACTACGAAATGAAGCATACCAAGAAATATATAATTAGAACTAATGCACTCTTTCCCAGGGAATTTCTTGTCTTGAAGAGAAAAGAAATGTCAATTCAAGGTAGAACCATTGACAGGACATTGTCTCTTGCGAGATCGCCTTCATAAGTTTTAAGGTCGATTTAAGCCAACTTAGTTATATCTGATACCGCCTGCTGAATACACTTATTAACACTTAAAAAAAATGAAATCGATTTACAATGTTCTCCAATCTCCACCTATCGCGGTGGAATCGTCCTTAAGGTCCCTTTTCCTTATTTCTTTGTTTATCTTCTGTCTCCAATACATTCGATACTCGCTGTACGTGTCTGAACTTAACCAACTATTCTTTATGTTGTCTGTGATAGTGTGTATAACCTCCATCATTTCTGTGATTCACTTGTTGGTTACTTTTCGTTACACTACAGTTCAGTAGTGCAATATACCTTCTTTCTAGATGATTTCTCTATTTAATTTCTTCGTCAACTGTTAGATTTCGGGTCATATGATTCACATTGCCGTTGTCTTGAGCTAATTAGTACTTGATCATCAGCGAAGCTTAAGGTGTTTAAGGTCTCATTATGGAGAGGTATTCTCGTTGTAACAGTTTAAAGGCCAGGGTAAACATCAAAACGCACATTGCGTACAACAGCTCATTTCACGGAGTACAGAGGGTCGTGAGCTAAGTAAAAATAATTCATACTATCTTTCGGTCTTTAATAGAGAGCATCTTCAGTTTTATAAGGTTAAAAATAGTCATATATTGTAAGCTTCAATCTGTTGTCATTCTGTAAATTCTGCTGTGATGTTTTATGAATTAATGTGAGAGGGTATTAAACAAGTTTAGAATATTTTCAAAGCTTCTCTAGACCGAATGATCAATTACCTCATATCGAAATAGCTGTCCATATATTAAAGTGTAGGAATTATAATAAAAATAGAAGTAAGACAAAAAGGTGCAGCTTTTTGGTCACTTTAGATGCTATAATGAAGGATAGACCTGTTCATCGATAGACTTGATTCTGGGCCGTTGTCCTTTTGAAGCTTGTTGCCACCATAAAAAATTGATGTATTCAGCCATTGATCGCCCCATAAACAGAAACTGCAACTGGGAGGTTATACCAATGTAAAATAAACATTTTGCTTCAAAATTTTCTAGATAACCCAACTGAATACTGGAGAAAAACAATCCAACATTAGGGCAAGAAAAGGCAACGCAGGTTATGAAAAACTCTGCTACACCATATTCTTGCTTTCTTTCTTCCAGCTCCTTAGGACTTCTTCAAGGTATATTTAAAGAGAGTAGCTGATAGACAGTAACCTTGTTTCAGTTCTTCTACGCTAATGAACTCCTATTTTTTCCTACTTTGATCTTCGTTATAGATTGAATAGTTTGATGTTTATATTTGTTTTTTCAAGGGCCTGTCAAAGCTTTGTCTCTGAGACACTGTCGTAGCCCTTTTTACAATCTACGAATAGCGGATATATGTTTTAGTTTCGGGTTATCTTCGTTTCTATTATTTGGGTCTAAGTGAATGTATGATCTACCAATGATCTACCAGTTCAAAAGCCAGACTCTTCTTCTACTTCTATATATCTGTATTATTGTTCTCTTCAGTTATTTAGAACTTTCTCTGCTCATAATGCTAATTGCTGCTATCCCCGATATTTTTCTCATTTTGACTTATCACCTTTCTTAAAGATTGTTGTCATATACGATGTCCTTCATTCCTCAGATGTTTCGGGCAGGTTCGTCCATGTTTGGAATAATATCTTCAGCTGTTCCATTGCTTTTTCATTTTTTAATGCTTTGCATACTTTTTGTTGGTTTGCCTTATACTCTAATTTGTCCGAGATAACCCAATGACCAGAGGAGGATAATCATTTTCTTAGAGAATACTCTGCTTTCGACAGATTGAGACGAAGACATTGAGTACAATATTGTTACGAAAACCAATCAGGAACATTCAGGTAATGAAGCTGCTAGAATTCGCGAGGCTTAAGCAACAAAAATCGAGATTCTCCACTTATATTCATTCATTCCTTGATTTATTTATTCAAGCTAGTAAAAGAATTGTTTTTTTTTTTTAAATTTTTGGACTTATAAAGGCTCTTGTATGAATTTTCTCTCTACTTTAGTATTCGATGAAAAGTATTTAATGTCTAAAAAAATCATATCTTTTGTTGTAAATATCAAATAACACCTCGAAAAACAAACTTTTTTATGACTACTCCCATTACATATTAGAATTCCCGATTTTTATATTTTATATAGAATTATATCTATTTAAAATTTGATCACAATAAAAACAGCTGATGTTTATTCTTATCAGTTGGAACCTGCTTTTATTTTATGAAGGACGAAAGTTTTTAAAATAGGCCAAAAAATCTGAAAACCTATATAAAATTTAAACCAGGTCGGCTAATAGCCTGACCACAAAATTGCAACAGAGAACGAAAATAAGATGTAGGGTTTTTCGTTATATAAAAACTTGAAATTGTTTTTATAAAGCTGAGTTAAAAATGAAAAATTTTACTTAGCCACTAAAAGCCTTTTAATTTCGTCAGGTCCATCCGTCCGTTCGTCTGCATGTCACATCTTGGTAGCTTTGTAATTTTTCGTTTTTTTTTGCGAACAAATTTTACATGCATATGCTTTCAGTTAACCCAAAGTTAGATGTGAAGCGTGGATGGTTGTGGTGACTTTTTTTGCTTAGCTTATCGACTACAAGGAAAACATCGTTGAATACGTTGTCAAAAATGCAGCTTACTCTGTCTCTAACTTTTTTTATTTAGTCACTTCATTTGCGAAAAATAAGCCTCCAAAGTTGTTTACAATGTCTTCCCATCGTTAATTTTCCAACGGTGGATTTTTAAAATCTGAAAAATTCGACAAAACAGCACTAATAAATACTTTCAACGAAAATCAATACGATAAAGTTACATACGCCGCAATCGTAATGTTTTTTTGTATTCACCATCGAATAAGGTTTTTTTAAATCTCTAGGTTTCAAATAACTTG
The DNA here is from genome assembly GCA_034092305.1 of Diaprepes abbreviatus. Lineage (NCBI taxonomy): Eukaryota > Metazoa > Arthropoda > Insecta > Coleoptera > Curculionidae > Diaprepes > Diaprepes abbreviatus. Next base: position 12,546,124 of record JASJET010000129.1, read on the forward strand.
AAAATTTTCAGACCAGCGAACCATAGCCATTAGTAAAGACTAACATCCATTCAATAGATTTGGAACACACTTCCCTGGGGGTGAAAACTACCCTCATATTTTACCAAACTAACCAGAAACCGCAATGATTACTAAAAAAGCCTGTCTCAGTTTTGAGAAGTGCCAAGAAACTACAGTAGGTTTGTGGTAGTACTCGAATACCACCCCATAGGATTACTAGAAACCACCTCTAAATTCAAATAATACCGTAGAAACAAAAAAAACATTAAATCTAACAAGATTAGCATTTTTGTGGATGCTAAGATTGGCCAAAATAGTGCACTACTATGATCCGGAGGTATAAATACTCTTCTCACACCGATTTTACTCAATTACTTCCCTAGAGGGGGTAATAGCTACCCCCCTGCAATGCGCAATTCAAAAATAGTTGCAATGACTGTTGAAAAAACTCGAGACGACCGAATAGCGAAGATAAGTAGAAACTACAATAGGTTTGAAGTTGTACTTGAAAACTACCCCCAGAGGATTGCGAAAAACCACCCCTAAATTTGTATGATGCAGAAGAAACAGGAAAAAGTTATTGAGCCTAACAGTATTTCCATTTTTATGGATGCTAAGATTACCAAAATACCTGACGCAGAGGTAAACTCTCACGTGCAATCAATTGTTTTTTTTCAGTAGTAAGTCGCAATTTTTATGTTCCTGTTAGATTTAATGTTTTTTCTCTGCTCTGCATTATTCGAATTTAGGGGTGGTGAATGAATGAATGAATGAAAAAGGGGTGGTGATACTAGATCATCGATGTTAAGCCCTCTATTGGGCCCTTTACATACCAACATATCTGCAGGTCATTCGAGGCCGATTGCCTTTGCGGATCCAAGCAGCCTCGTTAGTTCAACTTGCCTAACTACTTCCGGTAACAAAAGTGTATCTCCGAAATATCTCTGTCTCAGTCCGTTGAGTGATTTTCTGAGGACATGGTCAACAGTTTCATCCTTCTCCAAACACCATCTGCACGTCGGGTCGTCTTCGACACCGATTCTATGAAGATAGCCCCTGAGGTGACAATATCCTGTTAACAATCCCATCACAATTCGCAGCTCTTTCCTTCCCAAGGAGAGAAGCTCCTTATTGCGCCGCTAGGCCCAGTTATAGGTTCCTTAGCACACCTCATTCCAGGAGCTCCCATCTACGATTCAATAAACTTGCTTTCCAGAAACGATTTTAATTCCCTTTTGCCAATAGCAATTGACACAAGTAGTATTGGTTGGGATCCATACGGTTCAGTTGTCGAAACTTTGCCGAACGGTCGGCTTCCTCATTCTCGCGTATGCCCGAGTGATCCGGAACCCATACGAGTCTGACTGTGCAGCCGTTCCTTGTCATACCATTCAGTACGTCCTTGCACTCAGACACCAGTCGCGAAGTTACGACACTGGACTTCAGTGCTAACATCGCAGCCTTACTGTCTGAGCATATGTTAGGGGTGGTTTCTCGCAACATTATGGAGTGATTTTCGAGTACTACTACAAACCTACTACATTTTTTTGCCACTTCTCAAAGCGGAGGCGTTTCCAGCTTTTATAACTGTCATTGTTGTTTTTGATAATTTTGGCAAAAATGAGGATAGTTTTCAGCCCTTAAGGGGGTGTGTTTCAAATCTATTGAATGGACGTTAATTTTTATTTTTAATTTACGCGTGATGCACCTTAAAATTCATATAATTCGATTCGTTAAGATCAAAACTACTATTCTATGAGCTTAGTCTCATTTTCACCCTATTCAGAGAGTGTTTTTAGCACTAGAAAATTATTCTGATGATGCACGATTTTTTTGCCCTCGGATTCGCATTCAGCGTCCAAAAAAAACATAGATGTATGTGTATATATGTGCGTCGAATTGGGGTCTGTTCACTGCGACTTGGTAGATGTATTGTGCCCTCTACTACTGCCCAGTCGTAAGAGTTACCTTATCGGCTAGAGCAGGTCCTCCAGTCCTATTTCCCTCAGGAACCTTAGGATGTTGAACGGCTTCAAGGTGGGTAGCTTCCCTACTTCGATTTAGTGTGTTCTCAAGAACCGTATCCTAGGGTTTTCTAGAGGTTTCGTCCTCCTCACAGAATCTGCACTCTTCTCTTTCTACCAATCCGAGTTTCTTGAGGTATCCCTTCAGGTGGCAATACCCCGTCAAGACCCCTGTTCCCCAGAAGTATCTTCGCTTGTCTCAATACTTGCAGCTCAGTCCAATAATTGGATCTCTTGCTTTCTTCTTCTATCTTTAGTACTTTCAGCATGACGCTGATACAGAAATGGTGTATCAGCCCTTTTCCTCGCGAGCCTGTCTACTATTCCATTCGACTCTATCCCGGTGTGTCACGGTAACCACATGAGGGTGACTTTGTTATTCTTAAATCATTTAATTCTTCTAGGCATTCCCAGACCATCTTGGAGCTGATAACTTGAAAGCTCAGCGCACTGATGGCATTTCTGCCTGGAAAATGATTGGTGACACTCAAGCTTTCGTAGTGTCTGGTTCTGGATTCATACACTTCTATTCCAGTTCCCTCCGTTGTTTTGGAGCCATCTGTATACCATATAATGGATTTCTTGCTAAGTTTTTCACAAAGTTGAATTTCTTTTTCACTTCATCTTGGGGCATGTGTCGCAATTAGCAATGCCCCTGGTGGTAGGGACATGTAGCTAGCGATCTATTTTCGACCACCGTAGTAAATGTATGGATGTTTCGTCCCGATACCGGTAGTGGACTCATCAGTGGGATCCACCGGTATCTTTACCAGACATCATTGTACTTTCCACAAACTTGAACCTCTATTTAAGTCCAGTTTTGCCGGAAAGCGGTGGTGAGATGTTAAGTTCCACAACATGCCCCCCCCCCCTAAGGCATTTGCTTTCTGGCTTAAACTGTCGGACAGTCCAAGCCGTTAGAAAGCACAGACCTGAAAAGGAAATGGAACGGACATCCTCGGTGGTCTTCCAATGGCCGGGTCAGGCTTAATCAAAGCCAACGACGTTTAAGACCCTCGTCTACCGCCGTCCCTGCTCGGGCGCCATGTCGCAATTAGCAATGCCCCTGGTGGTAGGGACATGTAGCTAGCGATCTATTTTCGACCACCGTAGTAAATATATGGATGTTTCGTCCCGATACCGGTAGTGGACTCATCAGTGGGATCCACCGGTATCTTTCCCAGACATCCTTGTACTTTCCACAAACTTGGACCTCTATTTAAGTCCAGTTTTGCCGGAAAGCGGTGGTGAGATGTTAAGTTCCACAACACATGTCTCAGATTTGTTGATTTATGGACAAGAGATCGGACCTTCGTTTTATGACCTATCTCTCATCGTCCTATAAATCATCCTCTTCGCCATATTCTCTAAAAGTATATGAAGAGGTATAAGATGATGGATATAGTTTGCTGGTCTGAAAATTTTCAAGTTATTTGAAACTTTGACAATTTTTTAAAAAGCCTATTTGAAACACGATTTTTTCCATTTATACTCGTACGTAAATTTTTTTCCCCAGGATTTCCTGGCGAAAAAATCTGTATTTTTCTACTCTATGGTGATCTAGAAATACACTGAGCCAGGTTTTATCCATTCTTCGGATAAAAAGCGACGATTTTTGACATTGTTGAACAACCCCAACTTCTTGGTAGGTTTGAAAGAGTAGTATCAAACTGTAGAGCCATAATAAATTTCATTAAATGCTTCGTAACACACGTAAATTGTGCCGTTTATTATACTATATTTGGGGTGTTAACTTTTATGAGCCGTGATACCACGTCATTTAAAAGTTACTATTCTAATTCTGTATTCAATCAGTAAATAAGCCTGAAAAAATAATGTATTTTTTGATACGCAATTAAAAAGTTAAAAATCAGTCAAAGCGCTATAAAAGGTGATGCAATGAAAGAAAATACGTGACAACAACGTCGTATACCAAACTATATATTAAGTATATTTTTTACACTTTCATCATCTTGACTAAACATTTCTTGTTATATTAAAAGAAAATCTGTTTTTACTCATACTAAAAACACCCCAAATTTTTAAACCAAATTTTACTATACTTTTATATAAGAACTTTTTATTCTTCCTATCTGTGGATGACAACTTAACATCCACAACATTTCAAGTGATTTTTCTTCGCAAATTTGTATATATCACAGTAAAAAAATGACCCACCGTTACGTGAACCAAAAATTTCTCATTTTTTTATTGTAAAGAATCAGTATTACCACGATTGATTCACTACATAGAACGTACTTTTTAGGAAGAATATATCAAAGAACTAGTGAAAAAAGTAATTTTTTTGTTCATAAAAATTATTTTGTTATTGATCACACATGCCTCCACCAGTTTACTTTCCCAGATCATGTTATGGACATGAATAATGACACATATGTTCTCCACAGGAAGTGCTACTTTATTTTACATTTTTAACTCGACATTATTTTAGGTGCAATAAAAGTAGGTAGTTCTGCATCATATAGACAAGTGGGAGAAAATACCGGCATATTTTGCAAAATAGGGATACTCTATTAAAAATAGTACGCGGAGAATTCGAATTTCCCAAAATATAATCAACTTGGAGAAGCACAAGCTTTTAATTAGTCAGGCCGAGAGGTGAAAGCTTTCTCAAACGAGATAAAGCTTTCGACGGGAATAGTAGATTGCTTGGCGCGCAAGAGTCCGGTAACGTTGCGTGGATTCCGCTCGTTGTATTTCTCAGTATTATCGTGATTTCTTTTTGAATTAAAATAGTAATATTTTGTCAGTATGTCACTGTGGATTACATATGTCAGGTCTGGTTACAAGAAAAGCACCAACCATCACATTAAGAAGAAACATCGGCTGTCACTCCAAGTAAGTTTTATTGAAAAACTTTAAAAAAAACGCTTTATCAGACTCATTTATTCGTGGGAATTTATGAAAGGAGCGCTATAGAGTTACGTAATTAGTAACAGAACTATAGGTATATAACTTTAAAATACTTTTTCCATGCAAGTAATAATTTGCATAACGCTCTAAAATCTTTCTGACTCGCGATTTTCAAGTTTTAGAAAATACCCGATCATAGAACGTTGCTATATGTCCAGTTATGCATTCCATGTGTTAACATGGGGTTAAAAAGTACCAGAAGCCGGGTAAATTTACTTGGAGGGACATTGTCGTTATCATTTTTATCTCTTTTTATTTTAATTAACACCAACTTATCTTCGTGGCGTTCCTGAGTCTCTGAAATCGATTTTGTTTTTTTGATACGAATTTTTTTCTAATATATTAAATTTTATAGTGAGTCGAAAGAAGCTGTGCCATAATCAGCTTTAATTTTTTAAATAATGGCCCACAATGTTGTGTGCAATTTTAGACTCCCTGCAAGATTTCGGACATTTTTTCTATTACATGTCCTATACATAAATGTAACTCTTTTCAATTTATTTACCAGCATAACTGATTCAAAGACCTTTTACTTAGTCACATTTTGTCAAATTGTCACTTTGAGTAAATTTTAACTGAAAATGAACCTTACTTAAGCAAATAGAATAGAAATTCTTATAATGATAGAAGATAGCGATAGAGGAAGAACTCAAGAAGTGTGTCAATTATTTTTTCAAGAAAAATATCCTAATCTTCCGCCAATTTCACAATCGAAAATAAACAAGATTGAGCAGAAATTTCCGCCTAGATCTCCAGACTTAAATCCTCTTGACTTCTTTTTGTGGAGTTACCTTAAAGGTAAAGTAAGCCAATTGACATAGAAGATTTAAATAATTAGATGATTCAAGAAATAAGGTTAATTACTACAAAAGTAGGCATAAATGTTTAGAATAAATTTATTAATCGCCTAGGTTATGGTCAGTTGAGATGGCATTTTCAGCGTTAAATAAAATGATAAGTTAATTGTTGTTACTTTTTAAAAAACCTAGCATTTTTTCGTAATGAATTTATTCCAGACTTTATGTCCTCATTGTGTATCTGGTAATAAATAAACTGTAACTATCATTTTAAGAACTTGTTACTCCTTAGAGATACGTTATAGGAATTTTAGTCAAATATAGTCATGTTTAACCTGTATTTCAATTTTTGGTATGAATTCTTGTTATGTAAATTGAACAGTCGTATTTTTTCACAATTCATGCTTCGATTAGTGATGTATAAGAATGTTTGATCTTTTTTAATTGGTCAACTAAAAAACGCATCTTAAGTTTGGTTAAAGGACTTCTAACTCTTTCATTTAACTTCATTCATGAAGTACTGTATAATTTGAGTACGAATAATAAAGTCACCCTCATGTGGGTACCGAGACGCAGCGGGATAGAGAGGAATGCAATAGAAGACAGGATCGCGAGGAAAGGGACCGAGATACCATTTCTAGGGCCAGAGCCTTTTTGTGGAATCAGTAGCGGCCTAACGCTAGAAGGACTAAAGATAGAAGAAGAAAGCAGGAAACTCAATTATTCGACTGAGCTGCAAGGATTGAGATAAGCAAATATACTTCTAGGGAGTTACGATCAGAAGAGATCCAAAGAATGCATAAGCTTAAGTAAAAACCAACTTAGAGTTCTGACAGGGGTCCTGACGAGACATTGCCACCTGAAGGGACACCTCAAGAAACTCGGACTGGTAGAAAGAGAAGAATGCAGATTCTGTGAGAAGGAGGACTAAACCTCTGTTCAAATTCTTTCAGAGTGTAGCGCTCTAGAAAACCCTAGGATGCGGTTCTTGGGAACATACTAAATCGAAGATGGGGAGCTACCCACCTTGAAACCATACAACATTCTAAAGTTCCTGAAGGAAATAGGACTGGAGGACTTGCTCTAACCGATAAGGTAACTCTTACGACTGGGCAGCAGTAGGGGGCACAATAGATCTACCAGATCGCAGTGTACACACCCTAACCCTACACACATACATACATACTGTGTGTATTTCCAGTTTAAAAAGATTTATTAACCTGAGATCTAGGTTGTAAATGCATTTTCATTTTTAATCGAATATAGTGTTCGTCTTAGGTATGATTTAATATTAACTGAATGTTCTACCTTAAAGAAAATGATGGTGCAGCCCCCGGTTTCATTTTGGTTCAACGCTTATTCTTATATTTACATCTCAGTATAAATGATAATTTAAAATGGTTTGAAATAAAAATGACAACTGGATAATTGAAAACTTAATTGGAATGGAATTGAAGGTAATAAATACCGTTAAATACTGAAATATATGATCCTGCTTTTTAATGGGGATATTTAATGAATTTTTGGCATTTCTAAGCTTTTAGAGCATTATCATTCCTCAATTATTTTGCTGCACACTGCATATATGTTACATTTTTCACTAATTCTTTGCTATATTCTTTCTAAAAAGTACGGCAAAGTACGTTCTATCAAGTTGTAATATTGATTTTCTGAAGTCGAATGGTACATGTAAAGCTTGTACTTTTTTGTACTGAAATATAAACCACAGGGTTGTAATAAAGAGACGAATCATCCTTTTATGTGCAACACCGCTTATTTGATGGAAGCTCTCTCGGACTCGTCAATTTTATTTTTTGAAAAGAAAATATTATACAAGGTGGATTAGAAAAGCACCATGTGTATCAACTTAAATTTGTTTAATGTAACGCATTACATATCGTTACAGTTTTAAAATCTAAAATAAATTATAAACGAAATATTCATACTTTTGTCTTTGAATGTCACTTACTGATTTACCTGTATTTATTATAGCCTAATGTGTATATAATTGAGATGTTGACTATTTTTGGAAAAGTGTATAAAACCATGCATAAGTGCCTAATGTAGCTGAAAATATTTATTTTTTTTTAATACAACTAATACTTTAAAAATATTAAATTATAAATTCCGTTTAAAATTTCCTGCCAAAACGCCAATACTTGTCACTTGACCGATGTGACGTCACACTGGTAAACTGACAAGGATATATAAATTTTTTTCGTAATTTTTGTGATATAAGATGAATTCTAAGTTATTTTAAGTATTGTGCGGTGTCTCAGTAACAAGTACTGCAATTAAAACACCTGAAAAGTTATTTATTCGCGTTCCACGTTCGGAAAATAATAGGAAAATGTGGCTTCAGCTAACCCAGCACTACTCGTTTTATTTTAGTTTTGAGCTTATAAATACCGATTATTACTATTATGTATTAATTATCGGTTGCGGAAATATCAATTCTTGATAGATTACTTACATGGAATTCTTCATATTTCTAAATTCAGCAGAGCAGAAGTTACTGTTTGTTGCGAAAAAATTGGCCACCATAAAACAATCAATTCTCGGCAATCCGAACTATTTGCCTTAATAAATCCACTCTCCTTCATGTGAAAATTTCTTAGAATCATTTTCAAAGGGAAAAGTAAGCAGATTTCGAAGAAATTACCTGATAATGGCTACAAAATAGGAATTAGGCAACGTAGCCCTTGACAGCGATCACGAACGTGACATAAAACCAAAAAATTTATATGTCAAGTTTGTGACAGCGATGACATTGACTGTATTCTTTAGAGTAATTATCACGTGATCAAAGTGAAACTGATAACCATGTTCTTTTTAATATGCATTTATTTGTCAGTAGGTCCAAGTGATCATGATTACTTCAAGTGATGGAACTGAAAGTAATAATGGCTCAAAAAAATAACCCTATCAGGATGGAGTGCCAGCGATGACATTAGTATGGAGTGACATCATTCATTTTGATTGGTGCTTGTTGTCAGATGACTCCAAGGAGATTTAATTACATTTTATTATTAAATAAAAATAAAATTCCTTAAAAATAAAGAAAAGTATTGTGTTTTTTAGGATTTCTATGTGGAAACTACCATTTCGCGCCAAAATTATATTTTTATTTGAATACAGTCAACATTCAAATTTTGAAAATATCAACCAGTTAATATCAAATCAATATCATTAAATTGTTACTCAAATTTGAATTTTTCTGTACTGTGACTACATCCACAATGCACCTCGATGAATAGGAACGCATAGAAATTTTAATTATGTTTGATTGTGAAGATATATTAAAATTAGAAGTCACAGAGAAGTCTGTAATATGGAAAGTAAAATGATAAATATCCGAATCGACTAGGGTAACAATGAAGTGGAAAACTTTTCATTCGGTTCAAGGGGCCATATTGATGTGCTTGAGGAGAAAAAATTTAAAATATTAATGTCACTTCGGGAAGATCCTCGTAGCTCCAGTACCCAAGTTGGTTGTGACAACGATTTTCACCGCATGACCGTTGATAAATTTTTAAAAAACGAAAAGACAACTATTTCTCCAAGAATTATTTGAAGACGATCCTGACAAGCGAAAATACTTTGAAATAAAAATGAAGTCATCAGATAATAATGTATTTGTTTAAATAATTTGTTTTTCAAATGAAGCTACTTTTTCTTTTAAAATAAAAAAGATCAAGAGACCAAGCCACAGATCCCGGGGCGCAAGAAAATCCTGAGTGGATCGAAGAAAATCACAACCCAATGTCTGGGTCGATATTGTTGAAAATAGGGCAACCGAACCATTGTTCTTTAATGAAAGCCTCACTCTCTTCAAAATAATGTGCTTCTAGCACTAGCAACTATATTTCCAGATGATAATAATCTTGATTTACCAAGTTTAACTTTATAGTTCCAACAGAACGATGTTCCTCCGCATCATGCTGCTGATATAAAGGACAACTTAAATACAATTTTTCCGAAGCGATGTATGGGACCTGGGAGCAATAAAGTGGACACTCAGATCGCGCGATCCTAACCTAATGGACTTTTTTGTACGGGCCAAGTTGATTTATAAATCTACACCCGACTTAGTAGATAGTCTCGCAATTAGCAATGCCTCTGGTGGTAAGGGCATGTAGCTAGCGATCTATTTTTGATCACCGTAGTAAATGTATGGATGTTTCGTCCCGATACCGGTGGTGGACTCATCAGTGGGATCCACCGGTATCTTTCCCAGACATCCTTGTACTTTCCACAAACTTAGACCTCTATTTAAGTCCAGTTTTGCCGGAAAGCGGTGGTGAGGTGTTATGTTCCACAACATCCCCCCCCCTAAGGCATTTGCTTTCCGGCTCAAACTGTCGGACAGTCCAAGCCGTTAGAAAGCACAGGCCTGAAAAGGAAGTGGAACGGACATCCTCGGTGGTATTTCAATGGTCGGGCCGGGCTTGATGAAAGCCCTCAGCGGTTTCTGACATTCTGTCTATATCCACATCTATGGTGTTACCACATCATTTGCGGTTTTTTGGACTTGTCATCTAACCGCTGTCCCTGCTCGGGCGCCATGTCGCAATTAGCAATGCCCCTGGTGGTAAGGGCATGTAGCTAGCGATCTATTTTTGACCACCGTAGTAAATGTATGGATGTTTCGTCCCGATACCGGTGGTGGACTCATCAGTGGGATCTACCGGTATCTTTCCCAGACATCCTTGCACTTTCCATAAACTTGGACCTCTATTTAAGTCCAATTTTGCCGGAAAGCGGTGGTGAGATGTTATGTTCCACAACAATAGATACATGTAAGGAATCCATTCGACAAGTAATACGAGAAATTTCTCCACCAGCAATACAAAATATACAGAAGTAATTTTTAGGCCGATTGTTCTACTGCAGAAGAGTTGATGACGAACTTATTTAACATCTTATAAAATAGTTTTTTTTATAGTTTGTGGTTTCCTTGTTTTGTTTTAAAAACCAAAAGTGTGAATATTTCGGAAACAGTTGAAGACACGTAATAAATATTGTAGGATCTAAAAAAGTATCGATAAACAATGTTTTATTCAACAAATTTGAGTTGATACTCATAGTACTTTTCTAATCCACCTTGTATAATATTTTCTTTTCTAACAAAATGGGTTTCAAAGAAAGGAATGACGGGTCCACATAGAAGATTTATCTACAAAACTTATCATTGAAAAATTATATTTGAAATGTTTCTAACGCTTTAAGAGATAATGGGTTATCATCCTAAACTGTAAACAATATAAAAAGTTCTTATATACACGTTTGGATATGTTTTGTTTCGAAAATTTGGGGTCTGATTAAAAAGTTGAAAGTGCAAAAAATGTATTTAATACATAATTTTAATAGCCGATATTTAATTTCTGGATCCATTTGCATCGTTATAGGTATTTTATTTCATAGTATTTCCAACACTATTCTAATTTTCTTAATTCAGAGATGCAAGTTTATTTAACCGTAAATACGGAATTAAAACAGCAACTTAAATGGGGTGGTCTTACAACTTATAAAAGATCCCTTCCCCTAGTATAGCATAATAAACTATAATATTGTTACGAACGATTAGGATAAACTTATTGATACACCCTCGTATACAAATATTCTGATGCGATCAATCATTTTTACTAAGATGTACTGAAAGGAATATTATATCGATGAGTCATATTTCTAGATATATCTCAGCTATTATGTTAGTAAGTTCTAGATTTGTATAGGAAATTCTATAGGTATATAAATAGGGATAGGATAAGAATTTTAATGGAATTGTATAGTTGTATTTGAATAGTGAAGATATTAAGTAATAGAAATAGGATAGTTGTGTTTTAGCCGTGTTAAGACGTAGTTAATATAAGTGTTGGAAGTATTAGTGAAAAGTGTTGTGTTTATTCTGCGAACCGAGTCAGCAATTTTTAATGACACAAAATCATAACAATTTCGACGAGAACTTAGGCGATAAGCCTAATGGAATTTAGTAAAACAAATCGGAACAAACTTGAGATTCTCATTACGTTTGCAAATTATTACTTTTCCAAATTGCGTACGTGCCATAGCTCGGAAGGTGCTGATTACCCCTCACATACCTATAAACTTGTGGACGTTACGATTGTTTCCTCGTATAAGAGAATGAGATACAGGGTTTGTGATATTTTTGTTTCAGTTGTCTCAAAACAACTGGATAAAATATTTGATGCCAATCGAAATGTTTCTTCTGTGTGAAACCACAAAATTAATTTTTGTTTTAATTCAAACGATATTTAATTTATCCATTTGAAAAATGTTCTACAATATATTATTTTCCAAAGTAAAAAATTTAAAGAATCGGCACGTTTTTACCACAATAAAAATGTTTACCGTCATCTCACCATGTTAACATAATTAATCTTAACGTGATCTATCACTGTTTAATTTAAAACTCCATAAACTAAACTTCAAATTCTCTCATAAATTACTTTTTACAAATTACTACCGATTACATATCGTACTGATTTAATTACTATCAGTAATAAATTATCCACTTAATTGTTTTGTTTTATTCCAGTCTTAAATCTTACGACCGTACACATTTGGCTTCACAGTACGACTCTTAAATTAGAATGAACTTTTCTAGCTGGCATTTCATCTGGAATTTAATCTGGAGTTATATTTAAGAGTCGACGCAATTATTTAAGAGTAATTTTTAATTATTGTGCGAATATTTTCCATAAAATTATGTAGCTTTCAAAATTTTATGTTATGGAATTTACATCAATCGAATGAAGTTTTAATTCTGGATAATTTCAAAGAATTTTATAAATTGGTACAGTAATGTTACGATTTATGAGAAGTGAAAATTTTTTCGTTTGTGTATTTAATAGTTCTTCACTTAAAGATGGAGAGAGCGAACTACCAAATTTTAATTTTAATGAAGAGTATTTTTAAGTAAATGAATTGAATTTAAGAATACATATTGATCCTCTGGCGAGATGTAAATTTAAACTTTCTTCAGGGCTTTATACATTTTTAAATATACTTTAACCACTGGGATTTCCACGATAAGTAATATAAGATATATCCCATTAAAACTGTAGAATGTATTAAAAGAAATAAAATATCAATTTCCCCCAATCTCCTTCTTTCTATGTAATCTACGGAAGGTTAGGGACCAGCATCTATTAAACTTGTTTATTGCGCCACATGAACCATGACTGAAACCTCTAATATTTGGAACTCTTCATATAGTTTTTTACCTAGGATTGCGCTTTTTTACCTAACTCTGTTCTACCTTTTGCCGTGTCTTTCACATGGACACTTTTCTTTTCTTAACAATTGTTAATAACTTCAATTTTTCGCCATTCTTCTCGGGACCTCTACATTGGCCAAGCAACTCAGTATTTAATTCGGAACTTTGCTTTTATTGATCGCTTCTTCTAATGTAATATCCTGGATTTTTATCGAACAAAAAATCAACCGGAAAAAAAACATAAGAAAAAAAATAACTGTTTTACTTCATAAAATTCTTATTCAGTGTAAGTTGTTCTACTCTACACGGAGAATTCTAAGAAATTGAAAAGAAAATATGTTTGGTTTGGATATAAGCTAATTCTTTTTTGTTTGCATATATTATATATATATATATATATATATATATATATATATATATATATATATATATATATATATATATATATATATATATATAGCCAGTATTTGTCTAATAGAAAAATTAGCAGAAAAATAACGATGACAAACTACATTATCGATGGCCAATAACTATTGTTACTTTAACTGACATGACATTACATACATAATCTAAGCCTCTTATATCCGAAGGTGTCAGGGTCTAGTCACTTCTACAAATTTTGGCCATTCGCTTCAAATTCCTGCCAAGCTTCTTATCAGTATTTCTGCAACGCTATTATTCCAGGATTTTCTTAGCCTTTCTCTACATTTTTTCTTTTCTTTAATCGTTACCCACATTATTTTCGCTTGTTCGCTAATGCACAGTTTCTTGTTGTTGTTTAAATTCTGTCTTCTATTTCATCTTCTTATGTTCCTCTGTTGTTTAGTATAGTCTACAGATATTTATATTCTTCTTTTGCCTTTAATCTTTATATCTATGTTACTATTTGTATTTGTTACTATTATTACTTTGTTTTTCATCGAGAAGCTATATTTCTTAAGAGTTTCAGTCCATATATTTAAATGGGTCTCTAATTATTTTTCTGATTTAGCAACTAGTACTAGATCATCTGCTAATACCTTAACAGTTATAAGCTAAAATATATTTAAAGTTTTTTAATTTATTTTTCTAGATTACTAAATATTTTATCTTTTGTTACAGTCCAAAGACGATGATGCCGAAAATTCTTCACGACCACTATCGGAAGTCAGTGAGATGAGCTTAGATGTTGGTACGCTCAATAAGAAAAGAAACAAGCACAGTGATAAACAACGGCCTCTAACGAGATATCTACCAATCAGGGGTTCCGATCTTGATTTAAGGCAGCATATAGAATCTGCAGGTGAGTTAGATTCATAAAAAATGGTTAAATTGACTATGAAACCTTTATAATCGTTTCTTCGTTGTCTTGAACTTTTGTGCATTTCGTTTAAAATTAAAGCTCATTTATTATCTTTCTCAGGTCATCAAGTTGTTCTATGTCCTCACGTCATTATAAACTCGACTAGTTGTCGAGGGTTCCTTCACAAAAAAGGATCTAAACTAAACGGTTGGTCAAGAAGGTGGTTCGTCTTTGACAGAAATAAGCACACTTTGACGTATTATACAGATAAAAGCGAGAAAAAAGCTAGAGGAGGAGCATATTTTCAGGTAAAATAGATTGTTTAGAGCACCCTAATTATTTTTTTACCAAAGTATAAAGAAGGATTACAGCTTTGACACGGTAGATGCTCCCTGCACATGAATTCTTTTATTTTACTTTTTTGGAAGTATATACACAGTGAATAAATAAATCGTTACCATGCTCTAATTTGAGGTGGCACTTGAGTGTGCATCGAGCATTTCTCGTCGAACCTAAAATACGGTGATTAAATTAAGGAGTATTTTTCTTTTAGGCTATCGAAGAAGTATATCTAGATCATCTCAACAACATAAAGTCACCCAACCCCCAACTAACCTTTATCGTTAAAACTCACGAAAGGCTGTATTACCTTATGGCCCCGTCTCCGGAAGCAATGAGAATATGGGTGGATGTCATTTTTACAGGGGCAGAGGGTTATCGAGAATTTGAACATGGAACTTGAGTAAAATTTTACTCAAGTAAAATATAAGTTTTTCAATTTCAACCTGAAAGAGGTTTTGGATACCAGAGACATATTTTTCTTAATTGATTCGCTTGTTTAAAAGCGAAAAAGATCTATTTTTATATTAAGAGAATAATTTAATTTTTTTAGAACTGTAAATAGTAATACTAAAGTTAGGAATTATAAACTTATGTGATAATATGTACGTAAGTTGTTTGTGTAATTGTGAAGAATATAAAAGTTTTTCTAGTAATCGTTGCCAGTTGTGAAAATCTTGATATTTTCTTTAAAAGCGGCATCGATTTAGTTTATATATTATAGACTATATAATAAAGTAATGGATTAAAATTTAAAAGGTGTTACTGCTATTAATAGTGAATTTTTACTCTCCACTAGCGACATTTTTCAAATACATATTATTTAATACTTAGCATACAAAATTTTGTTGTTTCATTAGTTTTAAAGCAGGCAAAATATATTTGTAGAGACTGGTTACGAATCGGCGTCTACATAATAAAACTTACGTTTTCATATTGTGATTGAAATAATTACGAGCAAGATGATCTAGGTGTAAAATTTAGAAAAATGGGTTTCTCTTCGACAAAAAAATTGTGTGATGTGTGTAATACTGCCAATATGCACATAGTTAATTTTAAAAAAGGTCTTTTGAACTTGTTTTTATCCATATTCTTCTCTTTATTTTTTATGTTATTGTGGATCTTCATTTAGAGTGAGCGAATCAATAAGAGCTAAAATAGTAACCATAACAAAAATCTATCAAGCAAAAGCAAAAATTCACTAATATGAATATCATACATATCTTCTTTTAACGTTATGTAAACTATCACCTTTTCGGGTCAACCAAGTAATAATAATCTATACTTTTAATGATTCCACTTGTAAATATTTAATCCGTTTTCATCCATTACGCCTAATTTTATCAAACCTAATTCTAAAATCGTGCCTTTCTACTGTCACAGACTGGAGATAAAAAGAATAAGGTGCAGCTTTTCAGCCAGTAACCTGTTATTAATGTAGAAATTTTATATTTTGTAAGACTGTATCCGAGGTATGCTAAGTTGTTCATTATACACTGTGTGTAGAGGAATAATAAAATACAGTATTTATATGGAAATGTTTTTTTTATTATTCTTTTTTATATAATTATGTAAGTATAGGGATATAAGTACTACAACTGAATTAAAGCTTAGATAAATGCGCATATTCTAATAAATTTAAAGATGGTTCAGTATAGAATTACAATCATTTTTACAGTGTAAAAAGTTTTGAAATCACAGCTAATGACCATAAAACATATCAGGTGTAAATAAAAAATACAATGCATACACGAAACTTCTCAACTTTTAACCATGAAATCATAGACCTTGTTTCTAACGCAGTATTTCTATCCGGTCGAACCTATCCGATACAATTATATCCACTTGAAATTTTAACTCAATCCTTTAATTATAATGATTTGAATTGGATATATTGGATGGAGTCGGTATTTTGTACGTTGGAAACGAAATCGAATTGAATTGACAATTTCAATTACGCAAACAGTTCGTTTCTTCAAATTATAAAAACAAAAATCTGCTATTCTTACTGTGAAATTAATCGTAACTACTCGTTTCCTTACAAAAAAGTAAAGTAATCCTACTGTATCAAGAAGAAGGGCCATGTTAATTTAATTTTTCTGTTTTATTATAAGAAATTAAAATAGGGATTGGTGAAACAGTTTTCTGTAAAAACGCATTTGTTTTTAAAAGTCTCTATCCGATCTAATGCACATTTTCCATTAGGAACAAAATCATAGATTAGAAATAAACAGACGAACAAACATATAAAAACTTTCGCTAGAGAGAAGCTTAATTCCATTGCTCATATACCTGGTTTTTTACACTTTATATGCTAAAATGCTCGGAAATGTATACTGACTTTAAAATATATACATACACAGTTCTAGCAAAAAAATGTTAACTTATAATTAATGAATTACAACGTTTTTTCTTTCGACTACAGATATTAATTTTTTTCTTAATATGCCACACTAGCTCTATTAAAATTTTTATTCAACAGAAAATCAATATTTTATACAATACTTAGGAATTCTATGATCCGAACCTAGATTTGTTTAATTTTTTTTAATATTATTAACTTTCCAGATATAATATTATTTTATATTTAGCATTTAATTTTAATAAAATCAAAAAAAAAATGTTACTTTAAACACCAAAATTTATATTATTTAGAATTTATTTTCTCTAGAATTAAACTGGAAAAAAATAATTTTATTTTAAATCTGAAAAATTGATAATGAAACGATTTTTATTGATTAACCAAATCTAAGAACAGATTATCTGTTAAATTGTCATTAGAACAATTAATTAAAAATATTGCACTTCAGTCCTTAGGCTTAGTTTGCAATCCTCAATAAGCACCTAAAAAACAGTGTCCAAAAATATAGTAAAAATTCAAGTTTACTATCTAAGTTCAGTGACCACACATAAGTCTTATGTCAATCCTAAACCAGCCGATTAATACCTTTTTTTCACCAATAACTTGAAGCAACCCATACGACTGCTTAATTAGTCATTAACGATCTATCTATTTAAATTGTTGCATTTTGCCCTCAATTCCAGTGAAATACAACTTTAGCTAGACCCGATTCCGAGTTGGAATCTAAATTTTTTTGATATACGATAAATATGAAATGTAATGTTAAGAGCTCCCGGATACAATCACCAGATGAACTTATTTTTAAAAAATCCATATGATTAAACCTTGAAATCTGAAAAATCTGACTCAGATTCTATCCCATACCCCATATATAGTGTCTTAATCGGTTATGAAAACCCACGGGACACCCCGACTATAAAAACTGGACAGTAATGTCCATGACTTTCTTATCCACCGACGTCTAAATTAAGATTTTGTATGACTCAAAATACAGTAGGCTTGGTTCGTTACTATCATTCATTTTATAGATATCCCCGATCAGTCCAAGTGTGTGCAATGACATCTCGAGATCCCAGGCGACAACATAGTATTGGGTAACTAACAAGTTCTGATTTCAACGAAAATCATCCTCTTACATAGTATGTGCGTCAGAATGCAATTAATTTACTCTAACATTAATTTAACAAATAATTTTCTAACTTATAACAATCAATTAAACTAAGATTTGCTTGATGGTTCTAATGGAACTTTTTGACTATTGGATCCGTTTGGATGATTTGTTGGCGGATTTTCAGTAAAACTTTGATTTTGATCACCACGATAATATTGATTTTGATCATCTGTATACTGACCGTCATCCCCAGTATACCCCTGGGTAGGATCATATTGCTGGTTAGGGTCATATTGTTGATTGGGGTCATACATTTGATTTGGATTACCTTCATATTGTTCATACTGCATGTTTGGATCGTACTGATACTGACCATCGCTTTCACCGTACTGCTGATTTGGGTCCGCAGCGTATTGCTGAGTTGGATCAGTCGTATACTGTGGGTTCGAGTCAGAAGTATACTGCTGGTTAGGGTCGTATTGCTGGCCGGTATAATGGTCACTAGGATCAGCATACTGTTGCTGGCCGAGGTTAGATTCCTTATATGGCTCAACATATTGTTGACCAGCCATATCACTACTAAGGTATTGTGGTTCACTTTTAAGTGCTTGTTGGTGAGAGGGAGACGACCCCTTATATGGTTCAACATACTGTTGACCAGCAATATCACTACTAAGGTATTGTGGTTCACTTTTAAGTGCTTGTTGGTGAGAGGGAGACGACCCCTTATATGGTTCAACATACTGTTGACCAGCAATATCACTACTACGGTATTGTGGTTCACTCTTAAGTGCTTGCTGGTGAGTAGGAGATGACCCCTTATATGGCTCAACATACTGTTGACCAGCAATATCACTACTAAGATATTGTGGTTCATTCTTAGGTGCTTGTTGAGGAGTGGGAGACACTTGACTAGTACTTAACGGTAATTTTTCCTGACTGGGCTGTCTCGAAGAGACTCTACTTCGAACTTTTAAAGAAGATCGACTTTCGGAACGTTTGAGGTTTTTCGCTTCGGAGTATGGTGAGGTAGAGGGGGCTTGCGGTAAAGGTGAGTTTCTTTGATTGCTGATTGGAGAATAGTCCTCATCTAAATGAAAGCCATAAATTAGTTTAAATACGTTAATTCTTGTGTAGCGACACATATTTATTATAAAAGTATTAAGTCGTACAGTGTTGGCCAAAAGTCACTGCTCTACTTGAAAAAAGAATGTAGGTTCGTCATGACGAAAAGAAGCCTATCACATTTTACTGTAAACATCAAACCTCAAAATATTATTTTCAAAAATAATCCCCATAATATACAGCAGTAACTTCTAGTCAAACCAGTACTTTCAAAATAAAAATGTGAAATAGTTTTAAAATAATATTCTCTTAGAATAAAATGTTTTGGTGAACGATAAAGATGTATACTTATGTTGGGCGAAACAAAATCTAATAGTTTCTATAAAATTTAAAACAGAACGTGAAATGATATCGAAATACGAGTGGCCACATACTAAACACATCAAAATATATTTGAGAATCTACTAAACAAAACTAAGATCTAAAATAACGATGAACCTAACACTAAATTTTACAACGTTATTGTACCTTTGAGATTGGACGTGGGGTATTGTGCCTGACTAAACATATTGTTTAAACGATCTAGGTTAGTTTGTAGTTCCCGTATTTCCTCCCTATAAATAATAAAACACACCACATTAAACACAACATTTATAACCGTTTACACCAAAAAATTTAACTCAAGGTTTGCTTGATATATCATTATTCAAATGCAAGAAACTGGTGTAGCAATTTCCATAAATATTTAAGGAAAAAAAATAATTTAATGTGATAAGGTAAATAAATAAAAAAATTTAGCAACCGATTTTTATTGAATTCCATTTAATTTGTAAAATAATGTAGTTTCACCCCATTTTTCTTATTCTCAGGGGTGGGATATACCATTACTGGATACTGTGTTCAAAAATTATCTAGAGCACACATATAGACAATAAACTATAAAATTGGCTCAAATATTGATTAGTCAATGCTAGATTGGATTTAACCTTGTTTACCTCCTTGTTATAGTTTCATTATTATATTTGCTGAACTAAATACCAAATATATCGTGTCAGACTTTTTCAACGGGCGAGTTAAATTTTTTATAGTAAACGGATCTCAAATATACCTCTTGACGAGTATCCTTAGATATGGTATCCTCATTTAGTTGCTTGAGGTAGCTCCAAACATTTTCTAATCTAGACATAAGCTCGATATTTTTAGTCCGTAATTTTGCCCTCTCAGTTCTAAAGATATTAAAAAATAGGTTTTTGAGATGCATTTAAATTGTAGAGATACATTATAAAATAAATATAATCCGCTCTGCTAATGATTTGCTGGGAACATTTTTTTAAATACAATACTATATTATAAAGTGGTGGAACTTTTATACTATCAAAGTAGTATTACTAAGAAATCCGTTAGTAATTATTATAAAAATTCTGTTCTAAACATTATCGGTGATGTAAATAAAAAGATTTACACTACCAAAAAATAATTTTATAATGTTGTTACTTGTAAAGTTTATTTTTGTCCAAGTTTAAGACTAGTAGCGAGATTAAATGGAATAATAAAAAAATATGGTACCACATAAAGTATTATCAGACCAGAGCACGTAATTAGTTGGTGACTTGAACTTTACCTAACCTATGAACATACAATCATGCAGGTATTAAGACTTTTCGAGTTTGTGAGGTTAGAATTGAATGTAATCTATCCAGGTTAATAGCTACACATTTTTAGTTCATTTAATAGTCATGTCTTTAGTAAGAAAGAACGAAATTTTTTAGAAATTTATTCAAAATGGGTATAACCTTGGTCATCCTGCAAAATTTTGTGTAGTGGGCTTCAGTTTCGAAAGACAATCTACACTTTCTCGTTATTAGACAAAAAGCTGAAAACTGGAGCCAATGTGGGTATAGTCTTGAAGAGCTAAACTTGTAATCATATGCCATTTGCTGGTTACTTTACTTGATCCAGATAATCAACAATGCTGATCAGGAGGAGGAATATTGATCATGAAAAGTCTATATAGAAGTATAATACTGTTAACAATCGGGAAGGAGCATAAACGTACAAAATTTTTACATTATTTTAATTAATTTTTTCATATTAGTTTTTTTTCCCTCAAGTGAATTACTTAATTTGAAAAAAAAAGTGCAGGAACATTGAAAATCTTTCCTTTGTCTTCCCATTGTATTCAAAGGCTTATTAAACACTTTTCAGAAACTTTGACCTGTTAACATGTCTTAATACTTGCATGATCCTCTATAGGTCTTTAAAAATTAACAAAGTTTTCTAGTAATGCTTAGCTCACACGATCCTTGTTTCCCTGCGGGATTGCATGCTGAGAAGTATGATGGCCATCGCGTTTGCTGCATAAGTGACTTACAACCACTCTGTTAACTAAGGAGCCAGTATGTGTCTCATTCGGTTCCAAGTTTCTTGACCTTTTACTATATTTTTCGATCTAATAACTCACATATAATGTGCTTTACCGTTTCCTCGACCTGATCACATAACCTGCAGCTGAGGTCTCCATTGAAAAGATTAATTTTATGCAGGTGAACTTTAACGGCCATGTGTCCCGTCATTATACCTATGATTACTCTTAGTTAATTCCTGCTCGTTTGGGGTAGTTTCCTGTCTAATTTCGAATCAGGATTCTCTATAAAAAGCCTGCTGTCTGGTGTGCAGTGATTTTAGTGTTCTTTTTTGATCCATTGCACCTTGGCACACCAAAAGGCGATTCTGGACCTCTATATTGAGATAATGAGCCCATTCTCGCTGGCTCATCACCTTTTTCATTTCCACGTATATCTTCATGTCCTGGTTCCCACTGTCGCATAACTCTGTTATTTTGTACCAGAGTTGTTAGTTCGCTTTGACATTCCTAAATCAGAATCTTCAGGGGAATAATTAATTGTCGTAATAAATGTAATACGCCTGAAATACTGTTGGGTGTCTTCCCAAGGGAATAGTCACTTGTCTTCTTGGTTGTAACCCATGTACTCCAGATCCAATACCTTTTTTGGCATTTGAACCATCAGGGTTCCAGATAACCATACCAGAAGAAATTTCCGGTTTAAGTTGTTTACTTCCCTCCTCTATCATGACTTCGAACTGTATATTATAATGGTAGCCCGAGGTCATATGGTTGGTCTCCATTTCTAACTCAAAGCCCCTGATTACATAAAGTTTCATGTCCTGTAATCAACATTTATGTTGTGGGATATGAGTGGTGTAGCCGGTGAAGACAAATAACGCCTTGGTCGACTTTTTCAAAACAATAAATTGGTAAAATTGATAATCAGTTGCTACAAAACTCTGAAACTGATAAAAAATCCCCTACAATTGTTTCTTATTTTTCAAACTGTCACTGCAAAGTCAACATCCAGCATAACAGCCCGCTTGAACTCCAGAGGTAAAATCAAATAGGAAATTCTGAAGCGAAACCAGCATCGTATGCGCTAAGCTTAATACCCAACTATATATAATTTTAAACAAATAAAGTACAAACCTACTAAATATATACTTATACTATTATATTATGTGAAAAATATTGCTTTTTTAGAACTCGGTGTGTAAGTAAGGTGCGAATATTTATAAAACTGTTTAACTGACCTTTCGAGATTTGGGCACCACTTTAACGTTAATGTCAATCTTAATTGGTTCCTTGCGTTTGGTCGGTTGAACAATCAGCGAATCGGACGCGTTTATTTCTGATTTTTCGACAGCTGACAGCTGTAGGCCCGCCCCTACCAAACACAAGGACATATATATTAAAAAAAAATTAAAGCGTTAACGAGCTATACCGGGTAAAAATTAAATCAGAACTTTAATATATAATTTTATTTCAAAGATGAATTTAACAATATTTACAAACTCAAAAACTTCGTTAAAGTTAATTCAACCACAGACGCACATATGCTTACTTTAGCTAGCCGGTGCGAAGGTATTTTGTGCAAACCGATCGGAAAGTGTGTGAATAATTCATGCTACTCAACTATCAAAATGAATTAGAAAAAAGACTAACACCAATAGAGACAATAGAGCAGATGCAAATAAACGAACTAGCAACGAAAATAAAAGAAACTATAAACACATCGGTTAAAAAAGTCTGCTCAAAATCAAAAATAACAAAGACCTCCAAACTACAACCAAATACCTTGAGACTTCTCAAAGAAAGACGAGAAAGGACAGATCGAACAACAGACAGTTTCAAAACTCTAAACAAGAAAGTGAAAAAGGAAATTAGAAAAGACAATAGAAATTACACCAATAAACTAATAAAAGACACAATTAGTAAAAACTGCAACATGAAAGTACTAAAAACAAAAAACTCAAGAGGCAAAATAAGAAAAATAAAAAACGCGAAAAACGTGACCGTCCAGGACGAAAAGGGAATAAGCAGAGCCATAGAAGAATTCTACACCAAGCTATACTCGCCACACGCCCAACAAGAGCAACAACGAACAAAAAGAACCATACTCAACATAGGCTCAGAGGAAATTCCAAAAGTAACAAACTCAGAGATAAGAATGGCACTAAATAAATTAAAGAACAATAAATGTGCAGAAGATGACAAAATTACAGTAGAGATGCTGAAAATTGGCGGCAGAAAAATAGAACAAATATTGAAGATTCAATTTAATAAAATAATTGAAGAGGGACAAATTTCACAGGATTGGTATAAATCCGAAGTAATCTTAATATTCAAAAAAGGGGACAATACAAATATTGAAAACTACCGACCAATATCCCTACTATCACACACCTACAAGTTGTTAACCAAAATCATAACCAACCGCATAACAAACAAACTCGATTTTTACCAACCTGTCGAACAAGCTGGATTCAGAAAACACTTTAGCACCACAGATCACCTACACACCATAAGAATACTAATTGAGAAGTGCACCGAATATAACGTACCGCTCCATATGGCTTTTGTAGATTTCCAGAAGGCATTCGACTCCGTCGAAATATGAGCAGTATTACAATCCTTAGAAAACGTAAGAATCGATTCAAGATACATAAACATCATAAAGAACATATTCGAAAATGCAACCATTCAAATAGAAATAGACGACAAGACGAAAACGAACCCCATAAAACTACCAAGGGGAATGAGACAAGGGGACACTATCTCGCCAAAACTGTTCACCCTAGTCCTAGAGGACATTTTTGAGGAACTTAAATGGGACATGAAAGGTATAAACATCGACGGAATATACTTGAACCATCTCAGATTTGCTGATGACATAATCTTAATAGCAAGTAATCTCCAAGAATTGAACGAAATGCTACAAGAGCTAAATGTATCCGCATCTGTAGGCCTTAAAATGAACTACAACAAAACAAAAATAATGAGCCACGAATAGGCAAACATAACAATACAGAACCAGAGGATAGAAAACGTCGAACACTATGTATACTTGGGTCATGACATCAGACTAGGGAAATCAAACCAGGATGCTGAAATAAAAAGAAGAACACAGCTGACATGGGCCGCTTTCGGTAAACTTGCATACATCCTGAAAAATAACTCAATTCCCATAAATTTAAAAAGAAAAGTATACGACACATGCATATTACCGGTGTGTACGTATGGATTAGAGACCATGTCCCTTACCAAAAAGTCCGCTAAAAAATTAGAAATAGTCCAATGAGCGATGGAAATAAACATGCTTGGAATATCATTAAGAGACAGGATTAGAAACACCAAGATTAGACGCAGAACGAAAGTCAAAGACATCGTGAAGGAGGTTGCAAAAATGAAGTGGTGATGGGCTGGTCACATAGCCCGATATAAGGACAACAGATGGACATGAAGAATCCTGGAATGGAGACCGAGGGAGACAACAAGCACGGGAAGACCTCAAAAAAGATGGGTAGACGACATAAGGACAGTGGCGGGCAAACAGTGGATGAAATTGGCGAAGAATATAGAAAGATGGAAACAATTGAGAGAGATCTACATCCAGGAGTGGATGAACAGAGGTTGACAAAGAGAGAGAGAGATTCACGGGTTTATACAAATTAAAACATTATTTATGGTTTGTGAGAGTTGTACGGAGTAAAGGTTTAAGTATTTTAAGGAAATTAAGCCGAAGTTATGAATTAAAATAGGAATATAATAATTTTAACATACTCTTGGTGAAAACAGCACGCGCTAAAGTGATGTGTAAACAAACGGCTAAAAACGAGTTTAGGAATGCAACTACTATAATTCATTATTGGTTAAGTATTGATTTATCCTAAACAATAAAATGTTTATAGTTAATAGACATATCATGAAATCAGTGTTGTGAGATAATAATAGTGTCGTACATTGGGGGAAATGGGAATTGATATTTTTGCTATATATTCATCTCACTTAAAGTATACTGTTTCCCAATTTTTGCGCTATTATATGTGTTTATTCAAAAAAAAAAAGACATGCAATTGATGGTCTATTAAAGTACTTACATTTAAAAAAATGTGATTAATTATAATTATAAAATGTATACACAGTGACACACAGAACATACGCAATATACAAAAAACAAGATATGTACTGAAGCGTTCAAAAATGGCTAACTAAAGTCAATTTTTAAAGAGATATAAAATATAAAGAAAAAATGTGAAAATATCTTACTTATGTTTGAAGCTAGCGTCTTCTAGTTTCCGTGTGAGCCCGTGGCATTCAGATGACAGTTTGTCCATGAGTTGATTTTGGGAGTGGATCATGCTCTCTAGCTCGGCTACTGTAGCCGCTGCAACAACCAATAGCATTTTAGTGTTTTTTTAGGGTAACAAGTATAATAGTTTGTCAGCTCCCAAATCAACTCATGTCAAGGCAAGTGACAGGGTCGCTATTATTGAATGTGACCGAACGGAAACGTCGTCGAACATTTCTTTCGCAATATCTGCTAAGACTAAACTACAACCAGATAATGTTTAGAAGTGTCCTAAATTTAATTAATATGATTTGAACATAATATTGAAAAAAAAATATAAAACTGCGTTAGATGATTTTTTATATCAATCCGAATTTTATAGGTTACTAAAGAAAGAAATCTCATTCGACGACATATCAATTTGATTACATTAAATAACAGACCCCTGGATGAAACATTGAACATAATGATGATACTATACGGAGTGTGTCAGTAAAAGTGGAGAGCAGCGATATCTCAAAAATTGTTTTATTTCCTTAAATATTCACAATTGTCTAAAAAATGTTTGTAAGACTGAATAAAAAAGTAATTATATATATATATATATATATATATATATATATATATATATATATATATATATATATATATATATATATATATATATATATATATATATATATATATATATATTTATATCGATGCTAGAAATAAAAGTACATAAAAAGTATGCTTTGTGAGAAAATAACTTTGAATCTAGAACATAGAATGAGATTGTGAAGTAGTAGATATTTGTTGGACTTCCATTGTCTTTATTTTTGTTGAATATCACGACGTATTGGCTAGTAGTTATCTCTAGCCGCTTTCAAGTGAAACTAAATAAATCCCTTAGCTACATGACTATTTATACTAAAAGTAAATGCAGTAGAGTTTGACTGAGATGGGTGCAATCATGCCTACTATGGCAAAATCCCATTTTTTATGCTGCATTTCGTTTTAGTTTACAATTACTAAGAAGTGGTTTCCACACTTCTCTTATATCTAAAGATGGTTTACTAAAACAACTCGGGTTCTGATCTATAACCGCGGCTTCTTTGAATTTCCGTTTTCTCCAATATTGTTCTCGCTGCAGTATTTTAGCTTCAGACCATTTTATGTGATGTCCATGAGTCCAGGCATGATTGGCAGCACCAGATTTTTCTGTTTCCCCTCGAGATGTGCATTTTTGGTGTTCTTTGATCCTTACGTCAAGAGGTCTCTTTGTTTCGCCAATGTAGGAATTGCCACATTCAGATGGTATCTGATATACACAGTTCTTCATGTCTCTTTGAGTTGTTGGTTTGACCCTAGTGAGCCGACGAAAACAACGTTAATTTTATATTGTTTTCCTATCCTTTTAACTTTTTCTGAAATGCCTTTAACATAGGGGATGTTCAATACTGGTTTTCGTTCTTCATTCGTTGTCGATATTGTGCTATTTCTACGTTGTTCAAGAAATTTATCCACTAGATATACTGGGTATCCGTTGGCTTTCAGATCATTTTTAATGTAATCTATCTCTTTCATCAAGTTCTTGTTGGAGTTGCAGAGAATTAAGGCTCTATCTACGAGATTTCTTATAATTCCTTGTTTGGTGTTGTTGGAGTGATTAGATGAATAATTAAGGTATTGTCCTGTGTGCGTGACTTTTCTGTAAACCGAAGTTCGAATTTGTCTGCCATTTCTTTCCACCAAGACATCTAAGAATGGTAATTTATTTTGTACTTCTTTCTCCATGGTGAGTTTAATAATTGGGCTGATATTGTTGAGATGAAAAAGAAAGTTTCGAAGTTCTTCGTCATTTCCACTCCAAATAATAAAAGTATCGTCTACGTATCTGAGCCATAACTTTGGTTTGTTAGTTGTAGATTCAATTGCAAACGTCTCGAACCATTCCACGAAAATATTTGCGGCCACCGGTGATAGTGAAGATCCCATCGGTGGTCCATCATCCTGGATGTAGAATTTTTCCTTTTCTTGAAAATAGGAATTAGTCAAACAACTTTCCAACAAGTCCATAATGGCGTGCGGTGGTAAAGATGTTCTTTCTGCTAAGGTCTGGTCTTCTTCAAGTTTCTTTCTTATGATTTTTAGTGAGTCCTTAACTGGAACGTTGGTGTATAGGCTTTCCACGTCAAAGCTAAGTTCAGGTGGAAAATAAGAGAAACTCTACAAAAATCTAGAAATACCGAACCAAACATCAGCAAAGACGAGAAAACTGCCCTAGCTAATAAAGACAATGGAAGTCCAACAGATATCTACTACTTCGCAAGAAACATCATTGTCTATGACCTTCAAACAAACAATAGAATAAGATTACAGAGTGGATAAAAAATGACTTTATTTGAAATCATTTAACAACCAAATAATTAAAAATCATTTAGCGTTCCTAATAATATGGACAGACATTTATCGGAGAGATTGCCTTATAATTTCTTCTAGGTAATCAATAGGACAGAAAAGTATAGACTAATTCCTTTTATCGCACCACAGAAGAAAAAAACTAAAAGTTTGTCAAATACATTTCCATAACATGATATTTCCTCTTTTAAACTTTATTAGTTTATCTTTGTAAAAGGTTAGTGACATTTTTATTTTTAAATTTCCACTCTTACTATTACCTTGAATAACTCCCGTACAAAACGTCAAATTTTCAATGGTTTTACGGGTTATCTTCGTTATGTTTTCGTGACACTGTGTTCCTTTTTTAAGAAACGAACGAAAATTATACATTTTGGGGCACCCTCGTATCTCGTTTATCTTGCAACTTATCGCAAAGTTAAAAATAGAACTATTAAGGTTTGTCATGTACGGTTCAGTGTAATCAGTTTTTTTCTGCGTTCAATTATTTCGAAGAAATAAATCAAACTTGCCTTTTTTTTAAATGGGACATCCTATATATTTTTGAATAATGTGATTTAGTTTGTTACGAGCTTTTCAAAAATGTATATGGTAAGGTATAAAATATAAGGTAGACTTTATCCTTATATTTTTACTAATAATGGAGATAATCCGTAAAACCATCGAAAACTGGTCACCCTGTACATCTACTGTCAAGATTCACTTGATATTTTTAACTTAACTGAATATTTACTTTTTTGAGCCTTTGGTGTAAATAAGGTTGTTCTTTAACCACCCTGTAAATCTCATTCTATGTTCTAGACTAGCATAACTTAATTAGTGTTCTCTCTGTATGTCTAAATTAATTTATTAAATCGCGGGTATATTTTCTTGAAAATTGTGTTACATCTACTTTCAAAATTAACTTTTAAATAAAGTTTTTCTATATTCTTCAGTTGAATTATAGTTTTTACTTTGTTAAGTATGTATGTCCTACATTAATTTTTCGAGGCAGAACTTTTTAGGAAAAGCCACTTTTTTCTTTAAAGTCAATATTAAAAAAGATCCCCCTTCTTGGGAAGGACTCAGTTTAGTTGTGCATCTACTATTATTTGAGCTAAATGCATATTTGCTGGCCTCAGAATTATTATTATTATTTTTTTTTATCAATTCATATTTCAGATTGTTTTCAAGATATCGCAGCTTGCCACCCATGCAAAAGGCACCCTGTATGTAATATATTAACAAAAAATTACTACTACTATTATGATCGATATTTAATAAAATAAGAAAAAACTTAATATTATCTGTGTATATATCACTGATGATAAAATGATTTACCATGTTTGTTCTCCATATCATGAATCATAGAGGTCAGTTCCTTCTCACGATCTTCCTTTTTGGGGGTAGGTGGGGGTAGGGCCATGATTTCCCCTGATCTGGGTGTTGTTGATTTGGCGCGTTCTTCGTTTAAAGCAGTATTTAAATTTATCTAAAATCATAATATTAATAATTATAGACCAAATATAGTTGCCATAAAAGTTAGATCTTTTAGTTGCATAGTTCTGTTTTGCTTATGATATTATAATTTGTATTATATATATATATATATATATATATATATATATATATATATATATATATATATATATATATATTGTAACGAAGTTACTATATTTTTGGGCATGAGTATGTTCGCCGAGATTTAATTTATTTATTAAAATTCCGAAAAATCTAATTCTTGCGGGAAAACAATGCTTAAAGTTTCAATATTACCGGTATATAATTAGATTTACCGCGCTAGGCCGGGAAATATAATTTTCCGAGATTTTCAGAGCGTCCGACCATAGTAATCGTGCGCCGCATATAGCAGTATTGTATGCGCGATCACCGCACGCCGTCACACGTCAGCATAGTGGGAGCTCGGGCCGAGTACTTAAGCTCGAGCAGACCATTATTTTGGGGGAGAACTGCACGTTCTCCACCCGGGTCAACAGTCCAAACGGACTGGACTGGGTCGCCTGCCGGACCGCGCCTTCCCGGTCTAGCAATGTAGGTGAGGCAAGGCTTGTGTGTATATGGTGTTTCACCATACACTACCTTCCTTACGTCCTACCCCGCTAATGACCAACATTGCCGAGGACCCTTGTAAAATAGGGCAATGTTGTGTCATCCTACCGTCACTGCCGAGGACCCTTATAAGTACGGGCGGTGTCGGTTCCTTTCCTAATTTCCTACCGCTATTGGTCGACATTGTCAAGAACCCCTATAAGTACGGGCAATGTCGTTCCATCCTGCTGACGCTGTCGAGGACCCTTACAAGAACGAGCAGCGTCAGTTCCTTTCGTTCCTTCCTATCGTCACCAATACACACGCACTAAATGCAGTTTTATTTATGTTTCCGTATTGACCAGGAATGTGTTTTACCGCCAGGTACCCTCCGA
The DNA here is from genome assembly GCA_034092305.1 of Diaprepes abbreviatus. Classification (NCBI taxonomy): domain Eukaryota; kingdom Metazoa; phylum Arthropoda; class Insecta; order Coleoptera; family Curculionidae; genus Diaprepes; species Diaprepes abbreviatus. Next base: position 12,576,742 of record JASJET010000129.1, read on the forward strand.
TGTCCGTTGATAAGGGCGCTTAACTGTCGCCCCGACGCCTATCGCCGTCGCCGCGTGTAGAGATCGCCGCGTGTAGAGATCGCCGCGTATAGAGATCGCCGCGTGTAGAGATCGCCGCCGTATAGAGACGCCGCCTATCGCCGATCCATGCCGGGTTATTGATATATACCGCCGTCGGTCGAATTTTAATACGAAGCGCCGTGAACCGTAAACGCGGATTTTAGATACGAAACGCGATAATTTGTGTACGAGCCGTCGTGAATAGCGTCGCAACCGTGTAGAACGTAGATAGCGTCGTGAATGATACCGCCAGGTTACCGGCTTCAACGCAACCGACCAGTACGCGCTAGCGTGAACAGCCCTCATAACATACTCTTGCCCTCCAGACCGTTTATTTGTTGATATCATGTCCATCTTAGATTGTAAGTTAGTTTTAGGCCATATATTTATAAAAAAGTATGGAATACAGGATACAGGATGTTTTAAAACCGTTTGTTTCATTCCCTAGTCCCATTTTTACCATTACATGTAACAATTGGCAGTCGGCAGCCAGCAATAATACGCGCAATTGATCCCTGGCTTGCCGTTTCTCCACTGTAACAAGATGCTCGGTGCATAAGTGGGCCCTCGACCACATGAATCCCGAGGGTGGCGCCCGAGAACCGACCACCGAGTGGATGTTTTGACCTTCAGGCAGTCAAACCATTGATCAGTTCAGAGAGCAGAGATATCCCGAATATAAGTAGATACCGTCAAACCGATACCCCAGCGCTGAGCATTTGACCAATGACTGTCTGCACGAGAAATATCCACTAACCGATGTTCCGCTGCCGTGATCAAATGATCAAAGTAGATCCGTAGAGCACGACCTGCTCTCCTCCCCTATACAAAAACGCGTCACAATATATATATACATATATATATATATATATATATATATATATATATATATATATATATATATATATATATATATATATATATATAATCAACAATGAAATCTTTGTATACAAAATTAGGGATAAAACTCGAGAGTGAAATTCTTGGAAACAGTAAAAGGAAATAAAATTTTCTTTTTCGGATTTGTAATAAAAGAAAACGATTTTTTATATCTTATTTTTAACTTGGTTGATTTGCTCTTGTCAATTTAAACCCTTATTGTCGATTTATGCTCTTATATTTATTTATTTATTTTAGGGAATTATTTTAGTTTTTACCTCTTTCTCCAATGAGGCAACCTGTTCGCTCAATCTTATATTTTCTCGTCGACTGTGTATTGAATCGGCATCAGCTCTATCAAGACGTTGCCTCAAAGATTGTATTTCTGCTTGCAATCGTATAATTTCTTGTTTATATTGTCTCTCTGTTCGCTCATTAGCCATGTTTAGAGTAGCTATTTGTTGCTCTAGCGCGCTCTTTTCAGCTCCTGTCACTCCAATGTCAGACTGAAGAGTAACTGAAATGGAAAAAAAATACACAAAATTAAGTTTTTTTAATGATACGAGTGAAATAAACTTACGAATCTTGTTCTGCATGTCTTTTTTCAGCTCATCAATAAGCGCCTGTTTTTGGGTACATTCCCTACGTAAATCTGCATTTTCTCGTCTTTGTTTATCTAACTCTAACTGTAGCTTGTTTGTTGTTTCCCATTGCACTCCCACCTCGGCTGTAAGTTGCTCGATTTGCTGAGTGTAACGCCTCTCTACAGCTGATCTTTCATCTGAAATTCTACGACTCTGGAACAAATAATATTTTTGTCAAGGTTCTGTTTTTATTGCTTATATTCATAATAAAAATGGGTATCTAGATTCATTGATTGAATGATACAACAGGTTAGGGTTGAGAAGCCCTTACATTGCAGCCTAGTGACTTATTGTGTCGCCTACGTAAACAGGTTGGTTGCCCAAATCAGATCTAGCAGCCTGTTTACTGGTTTGTCCTCTAAGTGTAGATATGCCTTCAGGATTGGTCGATCCTTGACGGTATCTCCAGCCGGTTAAAGCTTCGTATTTGAAGATGATGGGTAAGGCTGTTGAGTCCTCTTCGTCACATATTCTACGTGTCAGTTCTTCATTACAGATGCTCATTATTTCTAGATGTTTCTTTACGCGACTGTGGCCAATTATTAATCCTGTCCTGGAAGGTTTGCTCAGCAATTGTATGTTTTACCTGTCGCCTGCAATATGGTTTTAATGGTTGTGGTATTGATGATTTATCCACCAGGACATCGACCCACGAATATCAGTCTTAGTAATGTCAAATACTGGTTTTAGTCCAATAAAAGTGGTAGCACACCTTTGTCTTACAAGTTGGTATGCTTTTTCATCGCCTAGGATGCCCTTGTGTTCTGACATTAACGCAAAGTAAATTTATTATGTTTTGTCAGAACGATAAAGTTTTAAAGACAGTCCCAAACGCGCTTTTTACACGGGAGAATAATAAAGAGAATGAATACTTTCAATCTCTCTCGTTCCGAACGATTAGTTTTGTTCTCCCCCTCCTTATCCTTATGCTTTCAAAGCGGCCAATCGCTTTTTTTTTTTAATAAGTAGCCTACTTTATGGCTTTGGGCCGAACGGCCATGCAGCCAGTCACAATTCATTTAATTAATGATTTCTCACAAATTGTAAACTTAAAATCTAACTTAAATCTAATGACAGTAACAAACGCCCAAGCCTGATCTGGGAATCGAACCCGGCATCTAAGTGGTGCTAGACCACCACCATATCACTACACCACCCAGATGGGCCCAATCACATTTGGAAAGAGAAAGATAACATGTAGTGCTGTTCGCCTTTCACTCTTTTTCTGCCGTGTAAGACGCGAGGAGCCTGGATGTTGTAATATATGCTGAAAAAGCAAAATAATAAAACAAAATGGTGATTAATTCCAGTAAGTCGACTCTCTATTTTTTAGAGGTAAGTGTTAAATCTTTGCAGAGAAATTAACATAAATTAAACTAAATATTTTGAAAATAAACGTAAATAAATGAAAGGATACGAATATCAACGAATATAAATTCCATTACAAAACGTCATCAGTCCTGGGTATCAATTTTTATAAAGGTTAGATCAGGTATCCACAAAGCAGATGTCGCAGACATCTTTCTCCAAGGTCTCCTCTCCTAGATGAGCTTATGTGAGAAATGAACTATGTGTATTAAATGTTCTCGTAGCCGAGAGGTCAGGAGTGTTAGGAAATTATATTTTGCATTTTATGTGAGTGTAGGTTTGAATCTCGATACATACAGAATTTTTTTTTAAATATTTTGACAAAAATATGTTATTGAAATTGCAATAGATATCTTATCATCACAATAATTTTAAATATTATTCGAAGTTTTTTTTTGGCGGAAAGGGTTTTTCTATATAAAAAAAATGCATGTCAAAGCGGCTGACCACTCAGACAAGAACACATTGGAATAAGGTAGTAACATTTCTTTCACTTGATCATCTAAAAGAGGAACTTGTGGTGGCGAGGAACTATGAAAGAGAGATACTTGTGGTGGAGGCAGCGTACGAGAGAGATAGCATCAAAACAGTGAACGCCGTTCAGGACCCAAACAATCCTATAAGAACGGCGCTTCTATATGGATCTATATTCCATACTAACTTCGATCATACCCTGTACATTTAAACAACAATAGATTTGTTTGAATGCTGTCTATGGTCGGTGGGGAGAGGCGTTTTTGATGTTTGAAAGACATAAACATGTTTACTTATCTTTTCTTTCAGTTTAATTGCTTGTCGTGACTCTTTTCAGTGTTTTTAAGTGTTAGAAATTACTATAACTGCGAAGTTGGAATTAATATTAACAAAAAGAGGATTTATTTTTATTGTTAAATATTATTAGATATTGTTTTCATATTGAAAATAATAACAATAATAATTTAGGCAACCATAAAATCATACTTTGATGTATTCTAGAATTGACGAACCGATTATCATATTATACTCGTTTAAATAATGCAATTAGAAAAGGATAGCATAAAATCGGTATGTGTGTACCACGAAATGAAATATCTACTGTTGATCAACACATTTTTCAAACATAAATAAAAATATTATTACCTTATTCAGCGTTCAAAGAACCGGGCCTTAGTTCTGACGTTATGCTAATTCTACAGGGTTATGTTCGAAGGTTACTAATATTCAAATAAATTAAGAACAGAAAAAAAAGGTTAGAATTATGTTGCTTTTTATGAATTTTTGAATGGACTGCGCAGACGTATGTCACGCTTCCGTGTATGTCATATCGGCATGGAACTTTTATTTGTTTATTTCAATAAGTTCAATTTAATCTGGTGTTTCTGAAGACAATCTAAATTACAAAGTGTATGGGTGAATGAAATCTTGAATTTAACTATACCTGGTCAGCTATAGCGTCACGTAATTTTAAATGTTGCCTTTCCAATTCGTCTTTCAACCTACGAATCTCCAATTCAGCAGCGTTCTTTTCGTACTGAGCCTGTTCAGCTACATCCAAGCTTCTCTTAACTTGATCGCAAGTATCATTTTCTTTGTCTCGGAATTTTGATAGAGCAGCTTGCAAACTTTTGATTTTAGTCAGTAATTCTTCTTTTTCCCTGAAAAAAAAGGACAAGAATAAAAATTTTGAATATAATATTTAAGGAGCACTACAGTGTGTTAGTCAAGTTCTCGTCAAAGACCGGTACCCATCAAGCGTCTATTTGGATGAATAACGCACTGCTAGTGTACATTTCTCAAGTACTTAGAAACTTAAACACATAATAGTACATTCATACTATTGTAGAACTTAAAATTATCTGAACAAAGCTTTGATGTTCCGTACCTGTTACAAGCATCAAGCTGTCTCCTAAAATTATCATAACTGCTGCCTTCAATGAACGAGCCATCTGATAATTTCTTTCTTAAAGAATCGTTATCTTCGTGTGCTTTTTTCAGGTCGATTTTTGCTTGAGTTAGATGTGCCTCTAATTCTGATATTCTGGATTCGAAAACTATCGATGGACCTTCGATTAGTCGAGACTTTCGAGATTTTTTAGGAGATTTTAACACCTAAAAATTACGTATTTAATAAAATTGTAATTAAATATGACACGAAATGAAAAACACGAAAAGTTTTTTCCAACTTACGTTTTTATCCCCTCGATCTAAATCAGTTTCCTCGGTTTCTGTTTCGGTTTCTAAATGATCGAAAACTGATTTAATTAACTTCGATTTCTGCTTCTCGTGCAAATGTTCATTTTCGCTAATAACTTCTTTTACTTTCGATAGCAAAGACGACAGTTCCCCCTGAAAAGTTAATCAATAATCTCATAAAACTATTACAGTGAAACAAAGGTCTCTTTATTTAGTTTAGGTATTTTTAAATGTTAATATCATGTACCTCGTTGCTAACGCGGCGTTTCGATCCGATCGAATCAGTCCATTGCAGTTTTTTATCTACTTGAAATTCACGCAATAAAGAGTTTTAACTGAAATTTCTATCAGATGCAACATTTCAACTGGTAGAAGAAATGTTGCATAAGATAGAAACTCGATCGGATCGGACTGCTGCGTTAGAAATCAAGTCATGATCTAACTTTAAAACAATGAATTAACCAAGTTTTATTTTATGATTAAATCGGATAAAATGGTCAATTTTTGGGAATCCTTACTTTCTTCTCTGGTTCTCACCTTCATTTTTCTATGTAAAAGTGGCTAATAGAGACGTAACTAAGATCATGTGCGCCCTTCCCCCCAGATTTTTGAATGCGCGCTACTATTTTGCACCGGTCTTGATGCTTCGTATTTATTCATTTTCATCCAGGGACTTCTAGGGGCCCCTGGATTGACTGCGGCCCCCTCCGCACCGCGGGGTGTGGGGTCGTTGTTTCTGCCATTGGTGGCTAAGAATATTATAAACGAAACAAAACTGGTCAGGCGGTTTTTGGTAATTTATAATCTGTATCAGAAAGTTGATATTGAATACCAAGTCCCAAAACTTTATCTTACTTACACTAAATACTCTCCTTATCACCCTATCACTTGTCATCCCATTTGGTCAGAGTTCTCGTTTGTATGAATATCCAAAATGTATTATAGTAAATTCAGTCAGTCTAAAGGAATATGGGAGGGACAGACGTTCAGGAATCAGTGAAAGATGTAAAAACTTAGAATACTCAAGAAAAACAGAGCAGAATATATATATATATATATATATATATATATATATATATATATATATATATATATATATATATATATATATATATATACATATATAGGGTACGGCATTTATCTTGAGACAACGGAATATCTCAGTAGAATCACATTTTTTCGAAAAATATTTTATACAAAAATTATAGGGTAGCAGGAGGGCTAAGTAGTAATGACCTTGAAATTTCCTTCACCTTGCCCTTCAAGATGGTTTGAAGGTCAACTTGCGAATTTTAAATAGGACCCCCAAATTCGACCCCCAGAATTGAAAGGGCGTAAAATTTTATCATACATGACCTTGAGCTCAAGGTTAAGGTTAAATATTAAAATAATCTCAAGGTCAAAAGAATAGGATCGCAGTATGTCGTGAAATGTTTCGTATAAAAGTTGTTGGGTGGCATGGAGGCCAAGTGAAGGTGACCTTGGAAAAAAACACTGGGCTAGACCATCAAGGGTTTCAAGATTTGAAAAGGAAACCCCCAATTTGACCTCTGGAAATGAAAAGATCAATCAATTTCACATTAATTTCATCATCAGATATGACCTTGACCTCAAGGTTAAGGTCTAATATCAATGTCATTTTTAGGTCAAAAAGTCATAAAATGTTTCATACTAAAGTTGTAAGATTGCAAAATTGATCTGGTCTCGATCTTCAAGGCTATTTGAAAAAATCCTTCAGAATTTTTAGCAAAAACTGCACTGAGTACGACTATGTGCATGATTAACTACTTTTAACCCTACCCAGTGACGTGGACATAGTAGCTTTTGTTCTCTTCGGGGTGCCTGTTGAAGGTAAGTCCCTTCGCCTCTTACCATTGAGGTTCTTGTTTCCGGTGAGTCCTCTCACCTCTAACAATCGGAGTTTTGGTTTTCTATGAGTCCCTCGTCCCTTATCATTTTGTATGATCATACGTCTTCAAGCAAAAGTGAAAGTTAATTTTCTAAAATGTCACGCCGTTCAAATTACCTTTTCAAATTCTAAAATTTAGCTTCAAATGATCTTCAAGGTTAAGGTCAAGGTTATTTACAAATAATCGTGACTACTTAGTCTTCGTGCCACCCAATAATTTTCGTACGAAACATCTCACGAAATATTGCGATTTTTTTTTGTTTTGGCCTTGAAATGATCTTGACATTTGGCTTTCACCTTGAGATCAAGGTCATATCCGACGGTAAAATTTTCCGTCCTTTTCAATTCCGGGGTCGAAATTGGGGAGTCCTATTTAAAATTCTGAGGTTGACCTTTAAATGGCCTTGAAGAATATGGTGCAGGTCATTTTCAATGTCACTATTAGTTACCCCCCCCTATCACACTCTATATACATATATATATATATATATATATATATATATATATATATATATATATATATATACAGGTTTTTACGTCGTTGTCGGACCAATTTCACTTTACAGACCACCATAGACCACCCAGAAACAATTATATTAGAAGCAAACAATTATGCGTTGTATGATTATTTTTATTCATGAAACCAATTACCATTGAGAGGGGTAAGCAAATTAAAAAAAAAAAATTTTTCGTGTTATATTAGCCACCTTCACGAACCAATTGCAAATTATCTCGAACTAAAGCCCAGTATATCAAATTTGTATCATTTTAGCAGTGATTCAGACCCGCCAGTGTTGCCGTTTTTGCACCATATAAAATATTAAACAGCAAAAGATAACGATATAAAATCATTTCTGTAGAAATATTCCTTTCTCTTTAAAGCTGGTCATTTTGATTAGTATTTTTACATTTTTAATCGACTTCTAAAAGAAAGAGGTTCTCAATTCGTCAACTATATATGTTTTTTTTTGTGTATGTACACCGATTACTCTGGAACGGCAGCACCGATTTGAATGAATTTTTTTTACGTTATGTTCAGGAAGTTGCTGCGGTGGTCCCATATTTTTTTGGACGAAATTGGTACAGTAAAATCCAAGATGGCGCTGACAATATGGCGGCCAAAAAAATTAATTTTGTCAGATTTTCTCCAAAATTGGAATAGGGGAATTTTCGGGGTTGTACCCAACGAATCCGAAATTATTTAAGAAAAATTCAATATGGCGGATCCAATATAGAGGACAAAAAAATTAATTTTTTCTGATGTTCTCCAAAATTGGTACGGGAGAGTTTTCGGGGTCGCACATAACGAATCTAAAAGTATTTTAAAAAAATTCAATATGGCGGACGAAAAAATCAATTTTGTCCGATTTTTTTCAAAATTGATATGGAGGAGTTTTTGGGATCGTACATTACGAATCTGAAATTATTTAAAAAAACTAAATATGGCGGATCCAAGATGGCAGATTAAAGATTCTACATCTCTCGATTTTGTCTAAAATCAATATTGGGGGATTTTTGTTAGTGGTAATTGCGAATTTAAAATATTTTTTGAAAAACTCAATCTGACGAATTCAATATGGTGTCCTAAAAATTTTACATTTTTCGATTTTCTTCAAAACTGATATAGAGGGTTCTTGAGGGTGTAAATTATGAATTTAAAAGTATTTTTTAAGATTCAATATGGCGAATCCAATATAAGGGAATAAAAATTTCACATTTTTCGATTTTGTTCAAAGGTGGGACTAAATCGTTTTTAAGGATGTAAATAGCAAATATAAAATTATTTTAAGGAAATCTAATATGTCAGATGGAATATGATGATCTAGATATTTTAAATTTCCGAATTTCATCCAAAATTGGTACTAGTGGACTTGAAGGGTTTAGATTTAGATTAGATTAAGATGTTAAAATTACTTTTTTGAAATTCAGTATAGCGGATCCAATATGGTGGGTTGAAAATTTTACCTTATTCGCATTTATTCAGATCTGATATTATGTGGTTTACGTCTCAAGTTCTGCAAATATCGATATTGGGAGGTTTTGGGGTCTATATTACCAATCTAAAATTAACTTGAAATTTAAGGTAACGAATTTACTATGACAGACTAATTATTTGTTTGACGCCATTTCACTGGTATTTGGAGAACTCTAAGAATTAAAGAATTTTTAGTGGTTTATTTTAGGGTGATTTACAACTTTGGATAAAATGGGTACTTTTTTGCCACCTTATTAGGAGGTACATTAATTTCGATTAGTACTTAGTTCAAATAATTTATGGATATCATAATGAATTCAAAACTAAAAATCGTAAAATAAAATTTTTATAAAAAATTGAACCGACTTCTAAAAGTGCGCTAAAAAGTGAAAAAAACTATAAATTTTTATATGAAATTGAAATTTTTGAAGTCGGCGCCAAATTGTTTCTAAATGAAATAAATAACTACTAATATATACAAATTATAGTAAGAAAGCAATTACAAATAAAGCGTTTTTAATCTGTTTATGCGAATCACATTTTATCAGGCATTAGTTTAGCGCCGACATTTCATATAAAAATTTATAGTTATTTTTCACTTTTTAGCGTCGGTTTGTGAAGTCGGTTCAATTTTTTATAAAAATTTTATAGCATTTTATCTAAATTTTTAAATTAAAACTAACAGTTTCATAACTTCGCCTTTGTAGAGAGTACAATTCTGTATTAGTTAAGATGACGATATTTTGGCATCTAGCTTAATTTATAATAATTAAATAAAAAAAAACACCATCAAGTAAGGAGTTTAATTTTAAAGGTAAATGCTACAAATAAAACAAACGTACCAATGTTGGGAATACAGCCTAAGAAAATGAAATGAATTTTTAAATATAAACAGAAAACCTTAATTTTTTAAATTACATATTTTTAAAAGTTTCCGTCCTGGTTTTTAATTTATGTCCAAGAATAACAATTTGCGGATTGATAGGAAGTGACGGTAGGTCGAAAATTTATTTTTTAAATATTAACTTAGTTCTGGTAAAAATCCAGATAGTTTCTGGACATATTCACATAGTTTGTGGACGTTTTCAAATAGTTTGTGGAAATTTCTAAATTGTTTTCTCTATTTTCTAATTGAAACTGATTTTATTCTTCAGCGACCATAAAATTGAACTTTCTGTAGAAGTGTAATTTCATAGTTTAAAATTTTTTTATTTTAAAATTGTGCAAAAATGAAAACTGAAAATTTTTATATCTAAGGGTAGCATAGTATGACATTTCGAATTAACTTTCCTATAATAATATACATATAGACTTAGGGTATTCAGTTACCAAAATCATAAAGTTAATCACATGCACAACAAATTAAACCTATGTACCTGTATTCTAGATTTTGTTGATGCAAAATCTTGTGCAAAATCGATTCTGCTCAATTGTAATGATGTTTATGTATGTGTGCTATTGAGATCATTTGCGCGAGAAACCTATTTAAGAATGAAAAAAAAACAATAATACCGAATTGGATAGCCTCTAACACTCACTTTGAAGAAATAAAAAATACAGACACTATTGCTCAGTATTTACAATCTTTCAATAAAAAAAACAAGTGATTTTAATACAATATATAGTATAATTGAACGAAAGGTTGCGGTCAAAAATACTGTATTCAAACGTTTAAGCAACAATTGTATACATTAATTCAGCTGGTTAAATTTGATATGAGTGTTGGATTTAAAAATGTTGTTACTCATTTAGGCGCTTTTCATACTGTTTGCTGTGCAATTTAATGCCTCAGCAAAATTTGGGGAAGTTGTGGCATAAGAGATATGCTAGCCAAATCTAAAGTTCTTGCTGGAATTACCGCCGAGAGAATGTTGGAGGGGCATTTCATGGGGCCATTCGAGAATTAATTTTAATATATGAAAGGCTAATGCAGTTATTGATAGAATATTTTTTGATCAACTGAAAAAATAATAAAATAGAAGCTCTAGCGGTTTTGCTAAAAAATATCGAAATGTTTTCAGATAGTTATTGAACATATAAGAAATATGGTTTAGAAAAACTTTCTTTAGATAGAAGTAATACATTTATGACATTATTTGACAAATATAGAAAAGAAGGAAGTGAAGAATCTGAAAATTTTCAATTTTGGTTTGATTCTTAAATTCAAATTTAGAGTTATTCGAGTCGATAGAGCCGATACGTTTCCACTCACTTATCTATGCTTTCTTTTTTCTTTATTTGCGAGAAACCGAATTACGATGTGAGACTTTTTGCGCTTTGAAATTCTCCTTATGCTACTAATCGAAGCCAAAGAACAGTTTTTAAAGGGATACTTTAATGTTAATTTGACTAATGAAGCATTTCGGGATTATTCCCAGATGTAACAACTGAAATTACAGTAATCAATTGTACAAAATCAGAGACTGGAATCACAGAAATGTCTCAAATAGAACTTGCTACTTCAAGATGAACTATGACTACGAATGTCTTAGGTAGTTATTCTGATACTGAATGTACCATAATTAATTATGAATGGATTATTACACAGATTTGATCGAGTAGATGAAATTCACTTGCTTTATGATCGATACGACAGCACAACGGTTAATCCAGAACAGTTGGAACGAATTCGGAGGTATGGAAATGATAGCGAAAACAAATATATAATTATTGGCGGTCAATCTACAGGAAACTTTAAAAAATTCTGCAGTAATGATACAAGTAAATCAAGTTTAGTGGAATTTATTGAAAATTCTATAAAAAACTATTCGGTTACCAATAGAGAATAAGTTGATCATTTCTGGAGCATTTGAGCATATGGGATTATGGAAAATGATCAATATTTCGATGCATATTTCTTGTGTGATCATACAGAAGCAGATACCAAGATTGTATTTTATGACTGTCAGTTACAAGAGCTGGATTCCGATAAAAAGTTTAAAATTATTGTTAAATCCCCAGACACAGATGTGTTTATCTTATCATGGATTCTTAAAGGAACTTCTTTTATGGTTTAATACTGGAAATGTTTTCTCGATTTATTCCCGTACATACTATTGCAAACGATATTGGAAAAATTCAGTGTGACAGTATTTTAATAATCAATGCTGTGATAGATTAAGTTTCATATATGACGTTGGAAAAAAGAAGGCGTACAAAGCTTTAAATAAACCTGCAGGTGATGGACTTAATACTTTGACAGTGTATTTATCAAAAATATGACTCTCAGAATAACTTTAAAGACTGTTGTGAATGTATAAAAAAATTAAGATACAATATCGCGTTGAAAAAAAATATATCTGATGAAAATTTGCCACCTTCTAAACCGGCCTTAGTTCAACATTATTTAAGAGCGATATGGCAAATAAATGAATGGGATCAAGCAAAAAAAGTAATATTGCATCTATTGATCCATTAACTCATAGTTGGAAACTTGGAAATAACTGTGTAGACTTTAATTATTCTGAAGCTTTGGACATGCTACAAAGATATATCTGTTCATACACTGGAAAATGTACACAAAATTGTATCTGTGTATCCTCGAATTTAGAATAATGCGCAGTATACGCACGTTTATCACAGAATTGTATGAATGTTAAACAACATTTTATGGAAGACGATGATTTTTACCCGACAAATCGGGTTATTGATGAAAATAATCATATTATTGGAGGTGAAAACAATAAATAATATAAAATAGAGCGCTATCTTTAGACAATAAATAAAATAACAGATTATATATTAGTTTCAATAAAGTAATATCATAGTAAATACAAATCGTCGACTTGAAATAAAATAATTCAAAAGGGAAGAAAGTGAAATATGCCCTCATAGCGCGCGTCTGTGCGGCCGCAAACACCATCTTGTGTGTACGCTCACGCAACACGTCTGAAACGGATTACTTTTGACTCACACTTTCAGCGTCATAAACTCCACTTGCTCACATCAAAAAAATCTCTGTTGATGTTGAAGGTTCAAATTTCTCAAAATAACTAATTTCGTAATTTTTTTTGCATAAAATTGCAAATCTCTTGGCAAGGAAGCATTTTCCGAAAAACTGTTAAAAGATAAAAAAATATTTTGACGTGTTTTATTTAATAATTAATTTTAAATCTTTTTTAATTAAAAAAATAAATTCAATATTTCAATCTCATATAAAAAGAATAATAATAACAGCCAAAAAACCAGCAGGAAATTGAATTCGAATCGTCGACGTGACATTTCAATGCTAAATAAAATTTTTATAAAAAAATTGAACCGACTTCTAAAAGTGCGCTAAAAAGGGAAAAATACCTAGAAATTTTTATATGAAATTGAAATTTTTGAAGTCGGCGCCAAACTAATACCTGACCAAAAGTGATTCGCATAAACAGATTAAAAATACTTTATTTGCAATTGCTTTCTTCCATAATTTGTATATATTAGTTATTTATTTCATTTAGAAATAATTTGGCGTCATGTAAAAATGTATAGTTATTTTTCCCTTTTTAGCGCACTTTTAGAAGTCGGTTCAATTTTTTTATAAAAATTTTATTTTTAAATTTTTAGTTTTGAATTCATTATGATATTCATAAATTATTTGAACTAAGTGCTAATCGAGATTAGTGTACCTCGCAATGACTCCAAGGTGGCAAAAAAGTATCCATTTTATCCAGAATTGTAAATCACCCTAAAATGAACCACTATAAATTCTTTGATTCTTAGAGTTCTCCAAATACCAATGAAATTGTATCAAACAAATATTTAGTCTGTCATAGTAAATCCACTATCTTAAATTTCAAATTAATTATAGATATAGGCCCTAAAACCTCCCAATACCGATATTTAAAGAATTTGAGACGTAAATTTCTTAGCCCGATATATTTTATATTGCATATTGAGTTTGTACACGCCCCAAGAACAAAGCAATATCAGTTCTTGATAAAACCGGAAATTGTACAATTTTTAGTCCTTCATATTGTATCTTATCAACCTAATAGTTGTAAAAAATTAACTTCATATTAGTAATACACCACCCCCAACGCCCTAATATCAAATCTGAAAAAATGTGAAAAAGGTAAAATTTTCAACCCACCATATTGGATCCGCCATATTGAATTTCAAAAAAATAATTTTAACGTTTTAATCTAATCTAAATCTAAACCCTTCAAAACCCTTTAGTACCAATTTTAGATGAAATCCAGAAAGTAAAAATTTCTAAACGGTCATATTGCATCTAACATATTAGATTTTTTTAAATAATTTTATATTCGCTATTTATATCCTCAAAAACGATTTAGTTCCACATTTGAACAAAATCGAAAAATGTAAAATTTTTAGTTCGCCTTATTGAATTCTGAAAAAATACTATTAAATTCTTAATTTACACCCTCAAGAACCTTCTATATTAGTTTTGGAGAAAGTCGAAAAATGTAAAATTTTTAGGACACTATATTGAATCCGTCAGATTGAGTTGTTCAAAAAATATTTTAAATTCGTAATTAACACTAACAAAAATCCACCAATACTGACTTTAGACCAAATCGAGAGATGTAGAATCTTTAATCCGCCATCTTAGATCAGCCATATTTATTTTTTAAAAATTATATCAGATTCGTAATGTGCTATCCCTAAAACTCCCTCATATCAATTTTAAGAAAAATCGGACAAAATTAATTTTTTATCCACAATATTGGATACGCCATATCGCATTTTTTAAAAATAATTTTGGAATCGTCATGTACGACTCCGAAAACTCCCACGTACCAACTTTGGAGGATTTCGAACAAAATTGATTTTTTGTCCGCCATATTGGATCCGCCATATAGAATTAAAAAAAAATATTTTAAATTCGTTATGTGCGACTTCGAAAACTCCCCCGTACCAATTTTGGAAAAAATCGGACAAAATAAAATTTTTTGGTCCGCCATATTGAATCCGCTATATTGAATTTTTTTAAAATAATCTCAGATTCGTTATGTGAGACCCCGAAAACTCCCGCAACCAATTTTGGAGAAAATCGGACAAAATTGATTTTTTCGTCGGCCATATTGGATCCGCCATTTTGAATTTTATAAAAATAATTTTAGATTCGTCATGTGCGACCCCGAAAACTCCCCCGTATCAATTTCGGAGAAAATTGGACAAAATTGATTTTTTTGTCCGCCATATTGAATTTTCTAAAAATATTTTGAATTCGTTATACACGATCTCGAAAACTCCCCCATTCTAATTTTGGAGAAAATCGCACAAAATTAAATTTTTTTTTGTCCGCCATATTGGATCCGCCATTCTGAATTTTTAAAAAATAATTTCAGATTGGTTGGGTATAACGCCGTAAATTTCTCCATACCAATTTTGGAGAATATCGGACAAAATTAATTTTTTTGGCCGCCATATTGTAAGCGCCATCTTGGATTTTACTGCACCAATTTCATCTAAAAAAATATGGGACGACCGCAGCAACTTCCTGAACATAACGCAAAAAATTTCATTCAAATGGGTGCAGCCGTTCCGGAGAAATCGGTGTCCATACATAAAAAAAAAACGTACATACGCGATGAATTGAGAACCTCCTTCTCTTAGAAGTCGGTTAAAAAAGCATTTTCTTTTAATGCTCCCCTTTAGCCTTCATAGGACCACGATTTAGAGTCTTATTATAGGCTTTTAAACTACGAAAGTCTCATCTAAGTGGGTTTAATGTCATGTGGCAGTAGTAGAAACAAATAGACAAAAATTTTAAAGAAATTATTTTGCATTAACAAATCTCCATATGGTCACTTGAAACCTGTTTTTTAAAAATTCAATTAGACCGGAGGCCAGATTCTATAAGCATGTTTTGACATTCCCTTTCCTTTAAGGACAGTGACATACTTATGTGTTACTACAGACTGAACAAAGATGGAAGATCCATATTATGACATTCTCTTTCCCTATACTTTTATAGAATCGCAGCCCGGGAGTTATCGACAGTTTTTTTCAATTTGCATTAGTGTGAAAGTATATTTAGTTATCTATTTTATTACGAAAAGTCTGTACTGCACACCTAGTTTAACAGTGAAAAGTGGGGTCGAGAGTATATAAAAAAAATACCAAAATATTTATCTGCATCATGCTGAAACTTCGCACGGTATAAATTTTAAATTTAAGGAAATGAGCTCGGTGTTCAACTCTTTTTACATGTATCTGGCAGCAGTAACTTGAACTGTCAAAGGATTGGCAGCGGTTTTTTGTCATTAATTAGACTGAATGTGCATTAATAGAACTAACTTTTCAGGTTAAGAGTGATCATAATAACCAAAACAATACACTTTTACACTGATGCAAATGGGACACAAAAAACTCGCTAGCTCCAGTAGTAAATATATAGACACATCGTCTATAAATTTTATAAAAGACTAATTATGGTATACCAATTTTCAAAATTAGATAACAGTAATCTTTAAACATAATAACTTTTTTCTTTAATATCAATAATATTATACAGAAAAAATGGCCACCTCTTCCTCTATTGTTTGTAAATTGACAAAAATCGTATTTTTTAAAAACGTTTCATGGAAGTTTTAGACTAATCATGTAATAATATTCTTTGTACTTTGCAAATAAAAATAATTTTGAGAATTATTTTCGAAAGTAAAAATGTTACTTTCCATTCTTTCGCAGAACATTAAAATGGAGCTATAATTTGTATGATTGATATTATAGTATCATTCTAGTAGTCTATGGCCGTCGGTAAAGTACAATTGGTCTAACAAAGTCAGTACAACCAACAGATATATTGATTGTTATACAAACTGCGTGGTTGCCAATTTTAGGGGCTTGTGAACGTTGATCTAACGAATCGAATTATATACTATATACGGATCAGACGCTAGCGTCCTCTACACGATAGATTTCGGAATTAAATTAATATATAATTCGATATTCTACCACAATCTTAGGCCCAGCTAATATTTTGTCCCTAGCATCTTATGACTCTCCTGATTACGCTGGCAAAAGGAACGTTTTCAAGCCCCAAGCCCGGGCTTGAGAACGTTCATTTGGCTTGTGTTCGTAATAAGTATGTAACGAGTTGGGATTGTATAGGCGGTAAAACCAATATATATATATATATATATATATATATATATATATATATATATATATATATATATATATATATATATATTGATGCAGGATGCTTAGAAGAATCAGATGTAGGCCCAAACTAGATGAACCGATAAGACATGAATGGCGAGACAGAACTAGATATAGCAATGAATGGACAAACTAAAAGTAAGGTTATATTCGACGATGGATAGAAAGAGCTGATGATGATAATGTGATGATCAGGAAGTTAGTAAATAATTTTTGTATTTAGTCATAGTTTTTGCTGTGAATACATATATCTTAAAAGAACCTTGCATCAGAAAACGCATAAAATATTAAACTGTTGAAAACAAAGAAACTACACTAGCCGGTTACATTCTTCATGGCTTTAGAGCTCTCTAGTATTCATTGGTGCCCGATGTTCTCTTTTTTTCTTTGTTTCACAAGAGTCGGTGAAAAAAAATTATTCATTTTAATCAGTTTTTACCAATGATTTATGGCATCATGACATGTAATATAACTTACCTTACAGAATCTCGATTCTTTTTCTAATTGTTCAATATAATCTTCCTGTCTTTCTATAAATGACATTAATTCTGGAGGAGCTGCGACACTGCTCTCAAATTTTGTTGGCTCCCTAATAAAGTAAAACAGCTGGTAGAAAAAATGCTAATAAGTATGTAACTTTTAAATATTACAGACTTGTATCAGATTTCATTTTGATAAAATGGGAAATTTTCAGTAGTAAAATTTTGACAGTGTTACCGAATTTTGTGTCCAAGCCTATACTGTTTAGTAAACGAGAAAATTCTGACTTTTCCAATTTTGTTTATATTTTATTTTCATGCTATGTCTCAACATATTTACATATTTTACGTAAATATTACTAAATATTTTATTTATCGTAAGATGAGATTTTTAAGACAATCGATATTTGTTCAATTTTTTTAGATCTACGTAAAACGTTCCTTTTCTTTGATATCTTCCTTATGTAAAATGGTAAATAAAAATTATATAAAATGACTTACTGAGGTAGTGGTTTTTCAACAACAGTTTCATTGTGTAATGCTCCAATGTTGCTTTTTAAAGGAGAGTAATAGTACTTCCTGGGGGTAATAGGATTATAGTTGTAGTTGTAATATGATCTCCCCAATCTCGAATTTCTGCTACCCCCACTCATCATCGATTGGTTGTCTGTTTCTTCACCGGCACTGTCTAGTTCTCTGAGTGGTCTATTTCCATATATTCTACAAGAAAATGTTTTTAAGTAAATAAAAACTACATAGCGTTTTACATTTTTTCACCTTCTAGCAGGAGTAGTATAGCTTTCGGCCAACAAGATTCTTAGACGACCCACCGCTTCACGATAGGCAGTATCAGCATAATCAGGTTTTCTCCTAAAATCCATTTTTGGTGGAGCTGATTTTCTGAAAAAATAAATGATTTGATGTTTCATTTCAAGAAACTATCTTATAATTAAAATGGATGAAAATATATGCGGGTTCTAAAATTTTGATTGGGTCTGTGATATCTTAAGACCATCACATGTTAGGTGTATTAAAGAAAACTAAAATACAATCGAAAATATGAAATGTTAACTATTAGACAACATTTGTGATTTATAATTTTTAAAATGATATTGATTTATTTTCCGTCTTGAACAGATTAATTTTCAAATATCAATATTTCGAAAACGAATCAATTTGGCTACAGGACATTGAAAGTGCTATTTTCTGAAAACCGAAAAATGGAGAAGTCAGAATTTTCAAAACCCTCTAGTTTTTTGAAATTCATACAGAAAATAGAATTGCGGGGACACTTCACAGATATTTCAGATACCACTTTAAAAAGTCAGTACGTTTGTTTCTACACAATTTATTTAGAATTTACTAATGTCTGATTGGTATTTTTACAGATGATACCCAATATGTTTACTTGTAAATATTTTTATTTGGCAATGGAACAAAAATCAGAATTAAGGTCCTTCTCTATTCTAATGCACCTATATTTATCCTGTCTAGTTATTTCACTAAAAGAGAAAATTATAAAAAACTATTAAATTATCAATTCTTTGAGAAAAAATTACTACAAAACGGTCTCTTAACTTACTTTTGTTTGACTTTCGTTCGCTCGTAGGCGCCATAGAGTGAGCTTTGAAAATGGTGAATGAGATTTCACCGAAACGTCAGCTGCCTTACAGCCGGGCCTTACAGTCCTGAGAGGGACTCAGCACATACACGGGATGCCCGAAAACCTTCGATTACATACTTATATATATACTTATATATATATATATATATATATATATATATATATATATATATATATATATATATATATATATATATATATACAAACAGTTTTTTCGAATGAGCCTTCCTATCAAATATGAGCTAGATTTTAATTAAAGGAGAGAAATTTTTTTGGTTGAAACTTCGGTCTATACCACTGGAAACTATATTCAGAAGTTTTGCTCGAGTTACATGGTAAAAAAAGAGAATGCAAATAGTAGTACATACTATCTCTCTCGCTCCGAACGTATGGTGATAAGAAGAGAATCAAAGCTAAATTTTTGGAGTGAGAGAGATAGCATGTACTGCCATTTGCTTTCTCTTTCTTTCTACTATTATCGCGCGAATCATTCAACATTGCTTCCAGTAGTACATGCTTAAAAGCTTGAAAAAAATTAATCGATCATTCGACATTATTTCATATTAATTCGAAGACATTTGATAAAAGCATAAGGAAAAATTATCCTCAACTCCCTTTGCGTCTATATGAGATGACAGGACATTGTCACCTCAGGGGCCATCTTCATAGAATCGGTGTCGAAGGCGAGCCGCCATGCAGATGGTGTTTGGAGGAGGATGAAACTGTTGACCATGTTCTCAGAGAGTGCCCAGCACTCAACGGACTGAGACAGAGATATTTCGGAGATACAGTTTTATTACCGGAAGCAGTTAGGCAAGTTCAACTAACGAGGCTGCTTGAATTCACAAGGCTGATCGGCCTCGAATAACCTGCAGATATGGTGGGATGTAAAGGGCCCAATGGAGGCCTAGGCATCGATGATCTGGTATCACCACCCTTTTTTCATTCATTCATTCATTATATAGGATATAGACAACCAAATAAATATTAGAAATGATGCCACGTATACCAAAATAGCCAAGATCGTGACTAAATTACCGGTACTACTTTTACAAAATTTATTAAGGTTGACTGTGTACCTATTGCTTTACTAACTAAATACATGGCATAATTTTGAAATATTTTCTTGTTTATGGGAAAAACATTTGAAAAATCTCATCCGTTGCATTAACTATTATTTTTTGTGTGGCAGTGACGAAAGTATTAAAACGAGCCAGATTTAACAAAGAGGAGCTAGAGAGTGAATCAGTAAATAACTGATATAAGAAATATAAATTCCAAGGTGTGTCGGTAGGATATTGCAAACCTTCCACCTACCGACCTCAACGTCAGGCTGAAAAATATCGCCAGTCGAACGACATCTATGAATCATCGAGTAGTAAGAAATTTTTAAAAAAATCAAAATTTCAGTAGGAACTAAAGAAATCTATCTGCCGTATTTAAATAGTTATTATATATGTATTCTCCTTTCAGGCAGAGAAACTGTTTGTATATATTCTTTCCTTTTCTCTACCTGAAAGGAGAATACATATTAACAACTATTTAAATACGACACATAGATTTTTTTATTTGTTACTGAAATTTTGATATTTTTTAAATATCTTTCATATTCATTCATTCATAGATGTCGTTCGACTGGCGATATTTTTCAGTCTGACATCGAAGTCGGTAGGTGGCAGGGTTGCAATTTCCTACCGACATACCTTGGAATTTATATTTCATATATCACTTATGGAGTGAGAGGACCAGAGTGACATTTGCAGGAAATTAACTGTTTGAATGTACACTTTGCTTTTTCTCCGTCTGAAAGGGGAATATATATATATATATATATATATATATATATATATATATATATATATATATATATATATATATATATATATTCCTTGCCAGTGCTGTCAAATGTTCCACAGAAAAATACTTGCAAGTTTTGTATTTATTCCTGGCAAAATGCGAGTCATAAGAAAAAGGTGCTATTGGTCAATTAAACTGAATATTAAAAAAAGACAGATGATAACGACGAGTGTTCATCCTTGAAATTTTAGACTGCGAAACCCTAAAATAAAGAAATAACTATATGTGAGAAGCAAAAAGATATAGCAGAGAGATTTAATTTTAGAGATGAGCAATCTTATCGATTTTCATACACTTGCGATCAATTGTGTGTACATTTTATCAATTTTTGAGCACAAGATATCTATTCCTGGCAAATCCCTGGCATGATAGTATTCCTGGCATAGCTAATTAGTCCTGGCAAATGCAAGGAATTACTGGCAAATTGACAGCCCTGTTCCTTGCAGTTGCCAGGAATAATTCGCTATGCTAGGGATTTGCCAGGAGTAAATGTCTTGTACGCGATAATTGATAAAATATTAGGACGAAATGTATATACAATTGGTGGTAAGTGTACGAAAGTTGATACGATGCCCCATGTCTAAAATTAAATATCTCTACCATCTCTTTTGGTTTTCACATGTAGTTATTTCTTTCTTCTGTCTTTATTTTATGATTTTGCAGTCTCGCTGAGTGCACGTGCAGTTCTCAGCGAGTAACGAGACGAACCGCATTTGAAAATGCCAAATGAGATTTTGACGAAACGTCGTGAAAACGATTTTTTGAACAAACGGATTGAAACCCGGAATAACCAAACTATTCATTCTACCATCCGTGAAAACCTACGATATAACATATATACTCAAAATTTGTTACTTTTCCACTTCCCTGTATCTAGAATATCATTTTTCAACACTTCATTATCGACCCCTATAATATCTAAAGCCACAACCGGAATTCCGAGTTTCATTAATGTGGAAATATGGAAAAAAATATTTTTTTTCTCAAAAACAGCTAGAGTAGGGCAAAAAATTTTCAGTAAGTTATCGAAAATGAAGAAAAGAATACAAAAAAAAAATATATATATATATATATATATATATATATATATATATATATATATATATATATAACATACAGGATGATTCATTTAAGTGATTCTTGAATAAGATCAGGTATAATCGGAAGACGCACAACATCGCTGTTATTTCATCTGAAGCGAGCATCTTCGAAAACCCCATTATGCAAAGTTCGAGGATTCCAATTGCATTACTTTCTGAGATATTCTAATGGACGGTCACCACGAGATACTCTGTATATCATTCATATCTTGCAAACTACCCTTACTATAGCAATTTTAAAGACTATAACGAGTCCGACGAAGTATGATGGTATTGAACAATATTATTTTTTTTTATCCTAACTAGGTCATCTAAAAGGTGATATAAATTTTTAAAAAATGATTCTTACCACTTGTCGACTTCAAAAACCATTCCTGCTACCAGCAGGTACACACAATAACTGCAGGTACATACATTTATGCAAAATGACCAATATGTTAATTTCTTACATAATGTTACCTACCCCTATGTCCACTTTTTGTTTGTATTTACATCGCCAAGAAGGACAATCATTGTTCTTAAAATCAATAATATATCTCGCGTGATGCGTCATACTTTAAATAACTAAATTGCAATATATTTTATGACTTTATGACAAATGATATTAAATACTCTCTTTGATTTCTGAATTATCTTTCTAATGATCTTCAGCATGCGATGAGAATGAGTTTCGAAGTTTTTTCGATATTTAAGGTGGTTGTCATGGGAATAAAAATGCTAAGTGTAATAATATTTGTAAATTCATTGGAAAGAAATAAAATGTCTGGAATAATGTGTTTGTTACAAATGGATTTTAGAAATTAAGGGCCTATTACACCATCTAATGTTGTCATCCTAACTGAGTAAGGAACCAAAATAGCATTTGGGGCAGGAATTAGGATGGTCGAGCAATGCCGATCTTCCTTGCTGTTATGATGCTAATAAGATAATGATTTTTTGTAGTCTAATAGCATTTAGGACACTTAATCGATATGCGGCGATCAACGCAGACTGACCGAGATAGTTGATATCATGCGAAAATGGCAAATAAAGAAAAGGAAGTTATTTAAATGTTCTCGATATATTTATTTATTTATTTAGCAATACATTTCTTACAATTACAAGAAATCCGAATTCATAAATTGTACATTTCATTTTAAATTATAAACCTTAACTAACCCTAACACATCCACAACAATATAACACTATATTAATAAGATACAAATAACTAAATCAACCTTTTGACGAGGTGAGGATTTCGGCTCCCTGGGAGAAATTATTCGGATGAAATTTTTTGGCATACTTTTCTTTCAGAAACTCTCCTATACCGGGAGTAAATGTCAACTTGCTTATTGCATTTTTGATTTCTACGTAAAATTTTAGACATATTTCATGGATAATGTTCTATACTTAAGTCTCACCGTTTTGGACATATTTAAATTTTTATGTCAAAAATGACGTTTGCGGACCAAAACTTAATTATAAATTTTTCCTATAAGGAAGTCTTTATTATTTAATTTGGGTTAGTTTTCTTGTAGACGAAGATCGACTTTAGTAGTCTCTTTATGATATTTTGAAAATTATTGGTACAGAGTGGTCAAAAAAGAAGAATAAAAATTATATTTAAAAGATCTTCAAAAGTCAATTTTTTCAAATAGAAAGCACCTATTTTTATAATTTTATCATATTAAGCATTGAAAATAAGAGTAACTTTGTATGGCTAACTTACCATTCAGATTATGTAGAATCATAGGGCGACGACGCCGTCATTTCTTATAGCACAATACAAGACTCTTGAAAATTTAATTATCTAAAGAGATGTACGTTTGAGTCGCTCCAACAGTAGAAATTGCGTCGACTAAACAATTCATTTTTTGTGAATTTGGCTTCGTCCGACCAAATAATATTAGCCAAAAAACCAGCATTATTTTCTTGTGACCCAAGTAAAATAAATTGACCGAACTCTACTCTTCATGGACAATCAGTGCCTTTTACTATGGAATATACATAGGGATGAAAATTGTATTTCCAAAAAATCATTAAAACTGATATTTGAGATAATCGAGACTCTAATGCTACTTGCCTTGTAAATATGGTCAGATATGCTGTGAAATATCCTAAAATTATAGTTTCAATATTTTCATTATTAACAACTAGCTTATTTCTCTTTCTTTTTGCTTTTATGGATCCAAAGTTCTTGAAGTTTTCTATAATCCTTTTAACAGTTGGTGGTGTTGGTTTCTGTTTCTGCGGATATCGGATCGTGAATGTATCGCATGTTCTCGAAATAACTTAATTACATTCTCCATAAATAATAAATAAGTTTACATAATCTTCATGCGTGTAATTTAATCGCCCCGGAATGATTATTATTAATGAATGTCAAATGGCAAGAAATAGTGACAATTCTGTATGGTTCGATTGTTTTATTTTCGCCATGCCTCGCCGTCATGGCCAACTAATAACAAAACTTAAAAGCCGTATAGCATTTTTACAATAGAAAAATACTGAAATGCCAATATTTGAAAATTTCAAATTTTTATGGATCCAAAGTTCTTGAAGTTTTCTACAATCCTTTTAACAGTTGGTGGTGTTAGTTTCTGTTTCTGCGGATATCGGATCGCCAATGTATCACATGTTATTGAATTAACTCTACCCCATTCTCCATAAACAATAAATAAGTTTAAATAAACTTCGTGCGTGTAATTTAATCGCCCCGGAATGATTATCATTTATGAATGGCAAATGGCAAGAAATAGTGACAATTCTGTAGGGTTCGATTGTTTTATTTTCGCCACGCCTCGCCGTCATGGCCAACTAATAACAAAACTTAAGTTGATCTTCGTCTACAAGAAAACTAACCCAAATTAAATAATAAAGACTTTCTTATAGGAAAAATGTATACTTAAGTTTTGGTCTGCAAACGTCATTTTGGATATAAAAATTTGTGTCCAAAACGGTGAGACTTAAGTATAGAACATTATACATGAAATATGTCTAGAATTTTACGTAGAAATCAAAAATGCAATAAGCAAGTTGTCATTTACTTCCGGTATAACCGAAAATATTTTAACCCGCTGTCCCCCATTCACGTTAGTACACCGTCAAATTTTCAGATTCTTCCTAATTATAGTTTTTCCACAATCGATCGATAAAGTTCCCGGAGAATCCCCCTGTATATAAGTAAAAGGTTCCAGAACGGTAAGCTGGTCCCAATTTGTTTAAACAATTTTTTTTAAACAAATTAGTAAAAGTAATTTTCTCGAGAACATTGCTTCACAACACTGGTTTCATTCTTCCAACATATTCCGTAATTAGCTGCATCAGCATATTAAAGCTTTACCATTATAGACTGCGTCAATGTCCCTTGTGGCTGTCAGAAATTGTACAATTACCAAACGTTGATATCTTTAAGCAAATTTACGTATGTTTTATCAGAATTAGTATCAATCTGTAAATTGAGAATCCTTATTAAGCCTTAGTTATCTTTTGTATTAGCCCTTTTTTACCCGGTCTACCTAGTACCTTATTTCGATGTGGTGTCCTTGTGTGTGTATTATTTTCTTACCCCAAGTCTCAATATCTTAATATTGGTATTTCTCTTTTGTTTTTTTTTAACCATAATTAACAAACTTCCTGGCCAAAACACTAATATACAAGGCCAGAAGCTAGAGAAAAAAATACAATGGTATTGTTCGGCCAGTTCTTCTTTTTTATTTATTTTTTTATTTTCGTATACTAAGTCTTGGACAAGACCTATTTTTACACGCTTAGAAAGAAGAGTGCCATAGAAAATATTAGAGTTTTAGCATGCTAATATAGGATCCTGCATAAAGACAGTATAATTAGAAATATTAGAAAAGAATGCATAATTTTTAAATATTTTTTATTAAAATCTTTACAAATACAGAGCAGTCAAAAGTTTAATTGTCATTATAGTTTTAAATAATTTGTACAACAATCTGAAAAACAATTTTTTATGCTGAATATTTCGCTTT
The DNA here is from genome assembly GCA_034092305.1 of Diaprepes abbreviatus. Lineage (NCBI taxonomy): Eukaryota > Metazoa > Arthropoda > Insecta > Coleoptera > Curculionidae > Diaprepes > Diaprepes abbreviatus. Next base: position 12,602,901 of record JASJET010000129.1, read on the forward strand.
CATTGTGATAGTCTAGTAAATTGTCAGTATGCCTGTTTGGCTTGGAGAAATGCAAAGTTGTAGACGTGATACAGAGACTGAAAAAATGAAATTTTATACGAGATCAAAAGTATGTAGTACCCTTAAAAATATAGCAAGTGTAGCAATTGAGTTCCGAGAACTTTGCTCTGGATTCCTTGCAAATTGAGTGATGGTGAAATTTCTTCTAGATTAATTCACCAGTATTCTCCTTTCAACTGTACACACCACCCGTAATGTCTCTCTAAAAGTACCATTTCTAAACCCCCAAAACGAGTTTCTTTCAGATGCGACATCATTTGACGAAACAAAATGGAGCCTTACTAGGTTGAACCTGTACTATAGGTTAGATGAGATAACCTTGCAATGTTCTTTTCTTAGTGCACTACTTTATAGATACAAAAAAAAATTATGAGGAGAGCTTTCATCTTCAATTTTAATATTTACACCTTCTTCTGCCGCTCTTCATCTTCCTCCACCTATTTTGCCTTTTTATCTTGGGGTCATATTTAAACATCCACCGGGGTTTTAAGTTTATTTTGTACGAGTTCACAATTTGCTAAATTAATTTTACCTTTGTTAATTTTCTCATGAAAAGAAAGAGGAACTTTTAAGAAAATTCTATTCCCTTATTTTTAACATGAAACGTCTCTGACAGAAGGTCCAGAAATTACCAGATTATTCCTTTTTCTTATTTTTATTTACGTAGTATGAAAATCCTTCTAGAAGATCCGGAATATTCTGGTATCTGCAAAAAGCGTATATAAAGGATCCAGTGTCGTATTATCAACATCTTACCGCCATCCTCCGGCCGGAAATGACTTCAAATCGCAGTATCGAATAATAATAAGTATGTCGACAACGGTGTCTGCGGAAGGTACCAACTTGATCCCTACCAATGAGTCCTATTGGCACCGGGACGAGACACCCACATTTTTAGAAAGAAATTCTACACATGTCAAAGAAGAAGCGGCATATTTAACCCGATAAAAGCGTAAAAAAAGTTCCCAATGATGACAATTCCACTGAAGTTGACACGGAAATTTCGCGAATTTTAAAGAGGTCTGAATAACAACTAGGCAAGTCAATAAGTAGTAAATACCAGACTTTTGCTTATATTGCAACACCAGATCGGTTTTCATGGACAGTTTATTTTCAGAAGTCGTTGATATAAGTTGAAATGTTTGACAAATTGTCAGAATTGTGGAAATAAAAGGTTATTAAACAATACAGTGTGTGTATAGACAGACATCCGTAACAATATATATATATATATATATATATATATATATATATATATATATATATATATATATATATAACAATGTTTATTAATTCCCCTAAACACATAATTTAGCAATCGTTTCAGTATTTTCTAATTAGCAGTGAACTCTCGATTACATTTCTTGTTTTAATCTATTTTTTACTTACTTAGACCTCTTTCGTTTCTCATTCGATAAAGCTGATAAAGGTCTGTTGGAATACAAAGACCTTAGTGCCCCCAATTTTGGTCTAACCAAGTAGCTTGTGGTAGGCCTTTGCTTTTTGGTGGTGCTTCCTCCTGAACTATACATAGTTATGCCCTAAAACAAATAATTTTTAAATAAAGCTAATTATAAAAAAAAACAAACAATTAATATTGATAAATAACAAAAAAATTAAAATTCTGATAACTGGTTGACAAACTACATTTTACTCTTAAATTTAGTTTTCGGTTTTGTAAGAAACTTGAAATATTCAATTCTCATTTTTATTTGAGCTACTTAGTATAAAATAAAATAATGTAAGTGAATTTATATGTTTTTAAGGATACTCTTGGAATTTATAAAGTATAAATGTACTCTGTTTGTTCTAAATAAAAAGAAATTATTTTTAAAAAAATCCAATACCACGATTGTAATATTAAACTTTGGTTTTAAAAACCATAGTATCCATATATATTTTTTCAATTACTATAGCATTACCCAAAAATAAATAAAATCTTGATTTACTTTTTACTAGAGGAAAAAACTGTAAATGTATACTTACGTATATTTGTTACAGAACAAACTTAAAAAGATTCACCTTCACAATCCCACTGAAGTTTTGTATGAATCCCTATTGCTTTTATAATCTCGCCCGATCAATTTCAAACTTTGTAATAATGTTTAGGCCCTACAATAAATCTTTTGAAGACACGCGATGCACCGCCAAGCACGGCTTATTGAAATAATCTTGTTATCATAATATTTTGCCGAGTAGTTTTGATTTTGTTAGAAAATAAAGGGGTTTTCTTTGTAAAATAAATAGCACGAAGGCACTGATTTTTCATTGAAAACTTGGTTTAGTCAAAGTTGAGTTAATATAAATATTCAAAATATGTTACATAAAGGTGTAAAAACCAACCAAAAAAAAATTTAGTTCAGAAAAAAACGAAGCATTTAGAAAAGTACCAATATTTCGTTATAAGTAGAATTAATATTTACCCATTACTTCATATTTATTTATAAAACTATCGACATTCTCCTGGTCCATGTTAATAAATACGCCATAATGTGTATTTATAAAAAAAAAATATTAAAAAGACTATACCAAAAATGGAGGGAAATTTCTTAAAAATGTCGAGGTAAAATGATTTCTAAAACTGCCACGTAAAACATGATCCTGGTGCTTGTGAAAGCGTTAGTAGAGGGTGCCCCAAAAGGTACTTCGAGATTTAAATTTAAGGTCATTTTTGAACACCATAACCCAGAATATTTACATTTTTCGCGTTACATCTAGGGACTCGATAAATAAGGATATTGACTGTATTCAAATAAAAATATAATTTTGCCGCGAAAAGATAGTTTCCATAGTAGAAATCCTAAAAAGCACAACATTTTTTTATGTTTAAGGAATTTAATTTTTATTTAATAATCAAAATGTAATTAAATCTTTCTCAAGTCACGTGACAATAAACACCAATTAAAGTATATGGCGTCACTTTTTGGTAAACATCATCGCTGTCAAGGGTTACGTTGCTTGGTTAACATTATTTTATAGTGATTTCCGTGCAATTTCTTAGAAATTTACTTACTATTTCCTTTAAAAACAATTCTAAGAAATTTTCTCATGATGGAAAGTGGATTTATTAAAGCAAATAGGTCGAATTTGCCGAGAATTGATTATTTTACGGTGACCAATTCCTTTCCAACAAACAGTAACTTCTGCTCTGCTGAGTTTAGAAATGTGAAGACCTTTATGTAAGTAATGTACCAAGAATTGTTATTTGTGCAACCGATAATGAATATATAATAGTATTCTGTATAGGTATGCATATTATTCGGCAACTTAAATAAAACAAGTACAAAGCATTATTACCCAACTATGATTACTTTATTACTAACCTCAAATTTCCAATTTTTATCTTTAAAAACTTGAAAAATAATAACTTTTAATAGAAGAAAAATAAACAAATATTATCAAAACTTACATCAAAATGACCTTCATAAAAATACATTTTTGAATGTGTACACACGAATCTCTGCGGGCTAGCCGAAGCCACATTTTCCTATTATTATCCGAACGTGGATCGAGAATAAATAACTTTTCAGGTGTTTTAATTGTAGTACTTGTACACTGAGGCACCAGACAACACTTAAACTTAGAACTCATCTTTTATTACAAAAAATACGAAAAAACGTTATATCTCCTTGTCAGTTTACCAGTCTTTAACACCATAAGACGTCACAGCGGTCAAGTGATAAGATTGGCTTTTTGGAGCGAAATTTGAAAAAGAATTTAAAATATATGATTAAAAATATTAAATATTTTGGGCTACATTAAGTACTTATACATGGTTTTAAACATTTTCCAAAAAATAGTCAACATCCCTACTAAGGAACAAGAATGTGTTAAAATTACATTACATCAATTTTGGAGTTTTGTCAATTCGAGAAGCAAAGGTTCTGGCATACCAAGAGAAATAAAGTATTGTGGTGTTACGAGTACTTCCGGTGTTAAAATTGTAGAATTATATGCCCAGTATTTTTCAGATTCATTTTGTGGCAACGACTGTGATACAAAAAGTTTAATCTCTGTAAATATCATTAATTTGAATAATTTTTGAAAAACTTTACAGTTTTGATATAGTTAAAGGTCCTGGACCGAACGGCACACCTCTCTCTATCCTAAAACACTGCAGCTCTGTATTGGCTAAACCGTTATTTTTGATTTTTAATTTATCTCTGTCGGAAGGAAAATTTTCTGTTTTCTGGAAATCTAGTTTTATAGCCACTGACGTAAATAACGACCCCCAAAACATGCCACACACAATGTAAATTTTAATTAATGTGGACGCGGTTTTAGACTTAACATATGAAAGTTGTTATTATCTATTCCATAATATTTAAATTTTAGGTTTGTCATTTATTATTATTATTGTTTGTTTTACTTTTTCTATTATATCTTAAATTATAAAGGGCTTAGGTCCATGTATAAATAAATAAAGCAAAAGATGAAAAAAAAAACATTTTGGTTGTATTTATTTGCACACAAAATTAACAATTCAAAGCAATACAATAATTTACTGATCTAGAGAAATTTTGAACTCCTTATATCGAATGATCGATGTCATTCGTACGTCATTAGTTAAATTGACAAGTGTTCTCAGTACTCTGAGTATAGTACCCTTTGGCCATTATTCTACAAGAATAACCCCTGCATGGTCCCAAAAGGCGGTCACTTTGAGCTACAAAGCTGAATATTGTCTGCGGGCCATTTTTGGTGACAGAGAAGCCCCTGTCACTATCTTAGAGAAAAAGTCCCTGGTATGTAAATAAATACACCATCATAATATGGGCATGTTATTTTTAAGATTTAGATATTTTAATGAGAAGATAGAGCTTACTTAGTTTATAAAATTTAAATAGTATGATATAAAAAAATATATAAATGTTTTTAATACTAAAACTTCCTTTTGCTATAAAATATTTTTGACTTTTTTTATACCAAAAAATTGCGTCTTTAAAGCACTTCAATTTTTGATAAGCTTGTCATAACTTGAATTCTATGCTGATACAGTGCAAATATTTGAGTAGTTAATTACGACGAAACCGTAAGTATATCCTTTAAAAAGTACAAAAACCCTTCATCAGGGCACCGTTCTTTATCACGTAAGAAAAACATAATCGACTTAAAAATAAACATCAGAACACCATCATTTATATGTCCTGCCATCTAATAGCAAAATATTTAAGTAATCTTCAACACATAGTCTGGTGACCTCTATGTGCAAATAGTTCAACTATAGAATCATAGATCTCTGTAATTTAGTAAGAATAAAGCTTATCTTCAAAACATAGTCTGGTGACCTCTATGTGCAAATAGTTTAACTATAAAACTATAGATCTCTGTAATTTAGTAAGAATAAAGTGTATCTTCAAAACATAGTCTGGTGACCTCTATGTACAAATAGTTCAACTATAAAGCTATAGATCGCTGTAATTTAGTAAAAATAAAGTCTATTTCACACATATATCAGAATTTTTCAAATTTTAGGTTTTTAGACTATCACCATGTTTTAATCCAAAATCAAGATATGTGAAAATCCAACTTATAAGATACATTGATCGCGGGTCGTATACCATTATGTATCCATACTCGCATAAATTATATGTGAACGCACAAATTTTTGCCGCATGCCACACGCAACGTAAATTTTTACAAATGTGGACGCGACTTTATGTCTATGTTTAAACCATAGACATAAAAGTTAAATGTATAGACTACCAATCACATAGAAGCAAGTCGACTCACACTTAGAAAGAGACAGAGCATCTCCAAAGAGTGGTACCTCTTTAGGTAACAGAAGCATCTAATGACGTTTGAAATAGCTGTGTTTAGAGCCGCCATTGGAAAGAGATACTACTCATCGAAAGTATTCTGTCTCTTTCTAAGCTTGAGCCGACTCGCTTCTTTGCATAGACGTAAGAGTAATTAATATACATATTACCTAATATAGAGAGGTCCTGCTCCTACGAAACGGTCTATTCCTTTTTAAGCGAAAGCCAACTTTTTTTCTGTAGGATCCGCAGTCTATCTACTCAGCTTTTATGTCTATGAAATAAACTTAAGAACAAAAAGGTTATAAAAACATAACCACAAAAAAATTTCTCAAAAAACTAAATTTGATCATTTGTTTTTACATGTATAAAACGCATTAAATTTAAAAACGTACTCAAAAATTATTAGCCGTTTAAAAAAATGCCACCGCCAAAGGCTAAACTACACAAAAACGCAAACAAATCCCGACCTGGACCTCCGCAAATCTTGCAAAACAATCACTATACAGAAACTCAGCCTAGTACCAGTTCAGGTAACCCCACGACGACAGGCTTAACACCTGAACAAGAGCAGCAGTTTGAAGCGGAACTTTACTGGTGTATACAGCAATTACAGATGGCCCTTTCTTCAAATAAATTAAGTAAAAAGCAAAGTAAGACATTTATAAACTTCAAAGCAAAAACAAATGTTTATATTATTTATTTTTTAGTCCAAGAACATACTAAAGCACTAAATACTCTGATGAGTAATACTGCTCCCATGATAAAAAAGAGACAAATTATGAGACTCGCATTTGGCGACTATCGGGAAGCAATGGCAGCTGAAGAAAAGAAAGTAAAAAGTAATTAATCTATTTTTAATGAATACAAATAACAAACTTCAACATAGTTTACATTTTCATTAAGGGGAACATCACAGTTCTTTCACAACCTTGGTACATCTGTTAATAATGAGAAGTATTGCCATATAGATGAATATGTCCATATATGTATGGATTTTAAATGTCTAATTTGGATAATGAACAAATAAGGATTTTAAAAAGCCTTGCCAGAATTACACTGCACACGCCAATTTTAAAAGATTTTCATTTTTGGTCTACATTTATCAATTTTTATAAAATGTGGGAAAATTTTGATAGTATTCCGTAATACTTATCTGGAAATAAAATCGATAGATTATTAAGAATGTTTTTAAATAAATAAAGCACTTTTGTTTCCTTCTTAGTCATAGTTATTCTCATTGTCGCAGCACAATGTCTAATATACATTTATGTAGAATTCTTATGTTTAGCAGGTATAAGCACCTTTTGTCGCCTGAGGCACCTATGACCTGTGCATTCAGGTATAACTTCATTATCGTTTCCATTTTTTGACTTTATTTTTTATTACATATTTTTCAACATATATACTTTCAGAAAATGCAATAAAATAAAAAAATGTTTTTAGACTTGTCACAATGGTGTTCCCCCTTAAGCCAAAATTGATTTAAAATAATTAAATTTAAGTTTTTACAGAGAATTTTTTTTCAGAAATAACAATGACAGTTTCTTCAGCTAAGCCAAACCAAAAATCAATGTTTATCAAAAAAGCAATTATCACACCATCTCAAAATAATTTTAAATTTAACTTCCCATGCTCCGAAAATGAAGACGAGTTTTCAAATTCAACAACAAATGGAAACAAAGAAGAAATGGAAGTTGTATTAGATAGTGCAGATGCGACCAAAAATCCAATTTTCTACAAATCAGATAATAGTTTTAAGTTTAATTTTCCAAGTGATGGATGTACTGGTGATACAAACAGTAGTTAATGAAACATCACTTATCTATATTTTTGTATGTTACCAATAAAACTATTCTTTAACACACATTGATCTTTTATTTTTTAAATAGTCATGTAACCGAACTCTAAAATCTAGACACAAATATAAAATAAAAAAAAAATATCTAATACTAAATAATTCTAGATTAGATTAACTTTTAGTTTTTTAAATGTTGTACAAATATTTTCATTGATTTCCTTTGAAAAATTTGTTTCTTATTGGTATTCACATATAAAACTCACAATTAAAATATTAACTTCAACTTTTCAAACGAGAACTTTAAAATGCTAGTTTAGAAAATTTTACAAGTTTCCAAAACAATATTCACCTTGTAAACAAAATATTTTATGGTGGTAAATTGTATCTAACACTCTCATTATGTATAGCTCTAATCAGATCATGATTTATAGAGAAAATAAATCTCAAGCATGCTATCTCGACGACAGCATTATCATATAACCGCACTTTACTTCCAGCAGATATTGGTTTTCCATCAATAAAAATTGGTCTTTTTCCCTCAGAAGCAAGGTAAAACTCACCTGTATTACGTAATCTAAAAAAAAATCAAAATATTATATGAGCTGTTAAAACAATACCAATGTATTTTACTATTACCTTAAAGTAGCCTGCCTCCTAGAAATTTTATGCGCTGGACCCTCAAGAGAAAGATCTATATCAACACTATGGCCCTTTCCAGACCTACCAATAGTTATTTCCCTTGATCTCATCAGATACCTAACCATACGACCCCGTAGAACAGCTAGCGTCTGACTATCCAACTCTCCTGGACACATACCTGTGACACTATCAACCAAAACGTTCCAGCGTCCTACCTCATTCTCTAACTGACGAATTTCTTTAATATTCCTTCGATGCTGTAACCTGAAAAATTACCAACAAATGTTTTCCACCAAGAATAAGATTTCCAAAAAATGCATACTTTAATTCCTTATCTAAGCTTTCATCAGGCGGATCAGTCAATTCAGAATCTTGTATAAGCTCCTCAGCATCATTAAAAGTCATTATAGGCCGTCCTGAAGTTGGTATTGGACACACAACTTGATCGGGCAATAAATGATACATGCGCAGTGTTTGCCAATGACGGGACAGTGAATTAGCTGTCCTACCATTACAAAAAATATCTGAATGCTTTGATAAAAGATCTGCAAAAGTTTCTAGAGTTGGATTTGCACTCTAAAATAATAATAACAAATTAAGTATGAAACTAACCCCAGGTCTGCAGATATAATTTCTAAAAAAACTTACTGATTTAATGGTACTCAGAATCTTTTCTTCCTCTTGACTCCACAGTGCTTTATCTTGTACTGAAGCAACCATATCAGGATGTAGATTCCTCATTGCTGAAACAGCAACTCGAGAAACTGCTTGATCATAAAGTAAAGCATACCAACGAGACTGAAGCTCTTGAAGAGTAAATTTGCAAGAAAATTTTGTTCCTAGATGTACTGTTTTAAGATCATTAGTTTGTTGCACGCCTAAAAAGAAATGTGCCCTCAAAAACTGTTTGTTTAGCATATTTCAGAAACTAGACATATCAGTCTTTCAAGGAATAAAAAATTACTTACAGTTAGAATAATACTCAACTTGAAAAAAGCTCTCTTCCATACAATACATGGGCAGAAATAGTAGTTTGAAGAAAAGTGCAAAGTTAAAACTTGGATATTAATAACTGTTAGGTATTCTTAACAGTTTTACAAACTCTCAAGGTCATAAGACGAAATTTGACATAGGAATACTCACTCCCAAGAGTTAGGAGTGAATAAAGCAGTATTTTTAAAAATGCATAGTGGTCCAAAGGCTATATTGTCAAATTTAAAAATAATCATTCTAAATGATTTCCATAAGATCGACTGTAATAAATAAGTAAATTTCATAAAAACTTTTTCAAGAACTCACCTATAATCAGCGCTAAATCATCTATAGGCTTCCAGCGCCCTAAATCCTTAGTAGATACGTGGTTCTTTGGGGTACTTTTCTTCTTACTTTTGGAAGAGCTTGGAATAGACTTTGAAATGCTTTTTCGCTTTGTTTCAACAACATGCTGTGGCACTGGTGTCACTACAGGAGCTGGGGTAGATGGAGATCCTACCGAGCCAAAGTCTGATTGATATGACTGGGTTCTAGCTCTTCCAGCCTAAAATAATTCATTTTAATGATGAAATTAATTGCTTTGAAACAATACGATGATACCTTTATGTTTGATAGTCCCGGCATTCCCAAACTATATTCTACCAATTCGTCGTCAAACTTTTTTCGTTTTATGGATCTATTTGAGCTAAAATTCAAAAACAAAAAGTTTATGAAAAAAAAATTTTTGACCTAACCTCAAACATACCTGCGACGCCTTGCAGTTGCTTCAGCACTTTCGCCTAGCGACATATTACTTAAACTATTGTAATCATGTCCACCCTGCATCATTTCACCATCATTTAAATTTTCCATTATTAAGAGTGCTAAAAAAACAAGAAAATCTCACAACACCAACAAACAGAAAAAGTCTACCTATCTCTTCTTTATGATTTTATTTATATTGGCCATAACAGCCATGCCAGAAAAATCACACGTCATATGGGATTTCGAACGAATAGGAAATATGATGTCATACTGCTTAAAGTTTTATATGTAAGTATGCAGTAAATAGGGCCATTCTTTTGAGTCATTATCACTTTCACTTCTATCACTTGAAGTAATCATGATCACTTCAGCCCAATGACAAGTAAATGCGTATTCAAAAGAACATGAAGTTATCAGTTTCACTTTTTTCACTTTGATCAATTGATAATTACTCAAAAGAATAGGTATAATAATATTTATTACTTTAGTATTATTGTCGTCGATTCTAATACTTTAAACATAATGAACTCCTATTTAACTAATGCAAATATTAATAACCAATTTATTTGATTTTGTATAAATGATATCAATAATCACATTACATGGTTTCTCAAAAAATCCACTTTGAAGACTAAAAACTAAAAAAATTCTCGTATCGTTGTTTAATTATTTGCGTCTAACCCCCTCAACAAGAAGGTTAGGAACAACCTAACGAATCTTCGTCACGTCTCGAATCGCCATATGTAACTCAAATAGGAACTTAGTAGCTTGTAGGTAACAATGTTTAAATATTCATCCATAACACTATCCTCATTTGAGGAAAGTGCTATAACAAATAATCTCGTTCGTTTCATATCCGTATATATATGCATTTCTTGGATTCCTTGAGCCCGATACTTCATTACCAACGAAACGGTTGCTTTTTAGGACTTAGATAATGACAGAAAGTCCTTTATAGCGTGCCTAGAGCTTTGATCATCATTACCCTTTTGCCTTGCAGACCAGGACAAGCTGTCAGTCTTTAAACATTTTTGTTTTTAATCATATCGTTCCATTTGATACTCTTGTCTTAACCAGACTTAAAACATGATTTTATCGTATCGTCGAATCCTTGTATTGCTGACCACCATCGGGCTTCAGTAAAGTACGACATAAAGAGTTGTAGTGTTTGAACTTTATCGTTATAATATGTATACGAAACTTTTGCAAAGAACGCACTTGATCAAGTGTTTCTAGTTCATAAAAAAATCTTTTGTTTATCTTTAGTCATAGATCTGCTAAAGTATTGTACAGGTGTGAGCCATCAGATTGTCGCTGTAACAATATACTGCCACATCTAACTTAGCTAATATCGCAGTGCACTTTCATAACAGCGGCTCTGCTGTATATTGCTAACACTAGCCTTTGTTACAAGTTTTTCTATTAGATTTTGGAACGCAACTACCCCAAATAAAACTTGCGTTTCTACGAGTTGAGCAATGTTTGCAAATCCCTGAATCTCGAAAATATTTCCTAATTCCTAAAAATCTCCCAACATCGTGAAAACCTGTGGGTTTCCGAAACTCTGAGACGGCTTTTATTTTATCGTAACTAGGTCGAATTTCTTTACTCGTAATTTCATGATCTAAACATTTAATTTTGGTTCGAAGAAACCACATTTAGTAAGCGTTAACGTCAGTTCAGCATACCTAGAGCTTTAGCCCATCTTTGAGTCTTTTTAAGTGTATCGTCAAGTTAGGTCATGACAGTTTCGTAACGTATATATAGTTCTTAGGAATCTATCAATAGGGCAGGGGCAACTAACTCTCAAGTACTCTTAATTTTCGTCCATTGTTGCAAAGCTCTCAAAATCGAATCTTCATCAACTGCAATTTAATGATATCCAAGGTCTAACGTATAGTAAAATGTATTGACCTCGACGGTATCCAGAGATCTTTTATGTAAGGCAAGGGATACTTATCTTTAATGGTTTTAAGATTTACTGCCCTATAATCCACTAAACTACCGTTACAATATAATGTTTTATGCCTCATGTGATTTCGTGTAATTGTCGTATTTTCTTTAGCAAATAATTTCGCCTTTTTAGATAATCAGTTATCAGTAGCTATCGTGGGTAACAAATTATTATAATTTAATTTTTCCTAGCTATAACCGTTACGTTTTCAACGTTAACAAAAAGTTGCGGTTAACTTATGATCATATGCATTTAGTTAAGTCAGATTATTACTTCTTTTTGGTATTAGAACAGAGAACTTACAAACTAATAACTGTTCTCTTTTTAGCTTTAGATATAGGTTTATTAATGCATTTTATCTGTATCACTTAGCCTGTCTTATAGCAGTTCGTTTGGTCTGTTAGATTTACCGTGAATGTGTGAAATAGTGATGAAATGGTTGCTGGCCAAGTTTGCTTTATTGTAGCATTTTCTTACAATTTTGTCAAAAAATTCGTAGATACTTTTAAACTGAAGTCTTTGTGAATTACCATGGTAGCAACCCAAGTGCAATTCTGCCGCAATCGAGTTCAAGCTGAGAATTTATCGGCTATTTCCGAATCTGATACAATTCTACTTCAAGACAATATGGAGTACGCTTACGTGTGCAAGACTGTTGTAATTTTGCCGCAACAGAAGAACATTATAGTGTGCAATGCCAAGCCGTGCATGCGATTGCGCAATTTTAATGCTTTTCTGCTGCACTAGGCCGAGAACGCAAAAAGTTTCGACAATTTCTGCAGCACTTCCTATTAAAATTTAGATTGCCGATGATTAGAAATCGTTATAATTCTGACGTAATTTTCTATCGCAGACTTTGGTATCAAAATAGCCTTATATGGGTGAACTAGGAACATTGCAAATCATTCATTAATCTTTCATTTTGGAAAATTTATATGTAGTAATATTGACTCTGTTTATGGTACACCATATCGGTGCCTTATAGGCCAGGATCAAGGTGACCAGAACTTTGTATGATGTGACTTTGGTTACTAGCTCCTAGTTGCGTATTACATTTTAGGATGATACAATTTGTGTTCTCTATCCAATTAAAACATAGCCCCAAATCCTTTACAAAATTACTTAAAATTTGGGTAGTATTTAAATTAAATTTGCACAATAGATACATACAGACGTATGAACATAAATAAAATACTACTATGTCTAGAATATTTGACAAAAGGGTAGAATGCCAATGTAAAAATAAAACAACAAAATTACTTAAAATTAGGGTCATATTTACATAAAATTTACAAAATAAATACATAAAGACATATATACAAATTCTGAGCAATTTCTTTTTAAATCATTTTATAAAACCTGCCTGGACAAGGGCTTGCCGTGCTGCATTATTGATGTGCTTAAATCGATCTGGTCCCAAGTGGATGCCACCATACCTAAAGACACCAAAAAAACAATAATTTAGGTGTGTAAGTTACTTTTTTATTAAGTGTGTATTATTGCTTATAGAATATTAAAATTATTAATGTATTTTCTACTCTTCAGTTACTAAAGATAGATTTGGCTGTAAAAGTTTATCTTTAAAACTTTAACCTCCTAATTCACTAACATGGTTTAACTTTAAAACCGGTCTAGACTGACAGTAGAGAATTTAAATTGACAAGGGTAACGATATATCAAGCAAGTTTTGAACCTTTAAAATACAATTAAAACAATATCGTAAGAAAAACAAAACTGGTGATCTCGAAAATCTAATTTGCAACGCATCTAGACCGGGTCTAAGTCTTAAACCTTCTTAGTGAATCTAGCTATTAACGTTTTGAATACCGCATAATCGATTTTAACAAGCGCTAGTAAATGTACAACTAACTCCCGGCTTAAGTTTAGATCGCCTTTAAATTAATACTTTAATTTTTTTTTAATTAATATAAGTAAAAACCACCCTAGAAAAGAAGAACAATGAACTAAAGTTGCTAAACTTATTTGTAAATAAACCAGAAAACCAAAATATGTCAAAAACATCGTATCACATTTCAATTCTACTTTCCCAAATTATTCTTGGAAACACATCAAAATTAAAGTAGTCCACTCGCGACAGTCGTTGACAAAAGTATAGCCTTTAAGTAAGTACCAAAAGTTAAAGATTCTCAGGTCTAAAGAATTTTGTTTTTGTACGAGACTGTACCCAATACTCGTTAACTTTCAATACACAGACACATTCTTATACAGTAATAACTTTAAATATAATAAATTTGGCAGCGCCGCAAATGTCTATATTGAATGGTCTATAGAGTAAACGTGTATACAGTAACATTTATATAGTGTGAGTCTCATACCTATACAGTTTGTTATGTTGACAGCCCAACACATTGATGGATAAAAATGTCGAGAAATGTATTTAAAAAAATGTCACATTCTGAAGAACTAACCTAACGAACTTAGGTTTGAATTATCGCGCGTTACCAAGTTGTGATCACTGTACCCCACTACGCGTCAGATGTTTTCAAATTATTTTTATTTAAAAAAAAATCTATATTTTCTAAACAAAACGATCAAGAAATTCCGGATTTTCTCTAAAAAATTCAATTTTTTTTTAATTAAATAAAAGACACTTTTGTAAACTATATATTCAAATTCCATCACATTCCTAAGAAAAACCGTTTCACGAGCGAACTACCTTAAATTTTACACACATGACCTTATACTCTTTATTATCAACCTTATTAAAAGAAAGAGACAAAGGCAATATATTTACTTAGTTACAATCGCCCTTAGGGTGAAAACAAAAATTTATGTATTTAGTAAAAATATACATTACTTGCTAAGCCAACTTAGAATACATAAATGGATCATTATCTGCAAAAATATTAACAAAAATGACAAAGATTATTGCAACGAGACTGAAAAACTGATCAAGTATAAAAATATCAATAACACCAAACATACATTATAAGAAGACGAAAATAGTTATTCAAGCTGTCAAACTTAAAAGAAAACCAAGCATCGATCCCAACTTTGACTAGAAACTCTTGGTTTCAGCTAAAAATTGGTTACAAGAATATTTCTTTATAGCTCCATCATCTGGTAACATCGCTATTGAAGAGTATGAATATTAATTAACATAAACAGAAAACGATACCGACCCAGGGGCGGATCCAGCCTCTCTCCTTGGGGGGGGGCGGTGATATCACAAAAGTACAGTATGGCAAGCGAAAGCAAGTTGTCCCGGGGGGGGGGGGGGGGGACACACCAGCAACATTCCCATTTCTAGTGTAAAAGGCAGGGACGGGGCTATTTTTTTAAATTTAAAGCTCTTAGAGAGGGGGGGCGATCACAAGAAAAAACAAGTTTCCGACAGGGGAGTGGGAAGATGCGATCAACATATACATTTCTCGTATAAGAGGCAGAATCGGGTCTATTTTCCTGAATTCAAAGCTCCTGGGGGAGGCTATCGCAAAGAGAAACAAGTTGTCAACGAGGGGGGGGGGGTTGCCGGCAGCATACACATTCTTAATATAAAAGGCAGAATCGGTTCTATGTTCCTGAACTCAAAACCCTTGGGAAGGGGAGGGGCGATCGTAAACATACACATTCCTATACTCTATTCAAGAACTAGAGAGAGTAATAAAACTGTTACCGAAACCTCCAACGTACCTGCTTCAGTGCCACCGGTAACTGAGAACTGCCGTAAATCTAATTATATTTAAATATTATAAGCTTTTATAAATTTACTGCAACAATAAAATTTCTGATAATTCAATTTAATTTCTGTCAGTGAGCAAAGTACACCTTACAGTGTGTCCTTAGTGATTTATTTTGTTTGTGCTTGTTTTTATATATTATTTAAGATTAGTGAGATACCTAAAAGATGGAGGGCATTTTTTCATCAATGAAAAACTTATTACGATGAATGTTTATGATGCCTTAAGATATTAATATCTAGATAATAATGATAAAAGCTGTGTTGAGATGTGTTCCAATATAACATGAGTTCAAAAATCTATCATGTACTGAACACTGACGGAGAAAAAAACGACTGGAATTGTTAGTAATCCCAAGCTACATTCGATCACAGGCAGACGAAAAACCTCGTTGGAAGAAGAGATGTAAACTGTAATAAAAGGTGTTGTACATACATTTTATTATGAGAAGCAGATCCCAACCGTCGACAAAATTCTAACTAAAATCAATGAAGATCGGGATTTGCCTGAAATTAAAAGAACTGAGCTCTGGAAATTGCTCAGAGAACTTAATTTTTGTTGGGAAAAGCCAGATAGCAAATCTGTTCTTATAGATCGTCCGGAAAATGTCCGTTTGTGAAGGAAATATCTCTCTTAAATAAAAGGTAGAGTTGCTGGAAATAACGCAACTTAAAAAATTAATAATTTAACTGGACTTTTGAAAGATTTTTTTCAATAAAGTTACTGCAGATAATTGAAAAAAATCCATATAATAAAATAATAAAAGAAAATGTGGAAACTCAATCTCATGATCGGTGAGACAGGAATCAATTATAGATAATTTGAGCGAAGATAGCTTCACTGACTTTGATAACGAATAAGATACGTAATGTTTACCAGCGTTAACACAATTTTTTATTTAAATTTTCTGTAACATAAAAATTAATGACATTTGAATCCCTTTTTAGTGTTTAATTGTAATTCTGCAGATGGTTTAAGAAATACATAAACTGGAACGTCAAATATCCCAAAAATGTTTTTAATTAATAATAAAAAGACCGATAGCCCCAAAAAAAATTTAATATTATATTGACGAATTTATTTTTTTTATATATGTGTAACTTCTTGTATTTTTGATAATGGGTATTTTGTAAGTATTTAAATTATAACTTAGAATTTTTTGAGAGAAAAAGGCTACATTTTAGTCTGAATATGCCTAAAACGGTTTCTATGCCAAAATTAAAAATAATAAAACTACAGTTGTGATTTGTGTTAGACATGTCAAAATTATTTATATTTTCTAATATATGTGAATTATTAAAAAATCATAAGAAATAAAATAATATTATAAAAACTTTTTAAGTTTATTACTGAAAGAATAATCTCTGCCATAAATATTTAGTAATAAAATAGACCTCC
Organism: Diaprepes abbreviatus; assembly: GCA_034092305.1. NCBI lineage: Eukaryota > Metazoa > Arthropoda > Insecta > Coleoptera > Curculionidae > Diaprepes > Diaprepes abbreviatus. Next base: position 12,619,950 of record JASJET010000129.1, read on the forward strand.
TTTTGACGCCTTCCGATGCCTATGACAAGGATTAAAATCCTTTTTAACACTTGATACATCCAAATATCTATTGCTATCCAACCCAAATAGTCCATTATTATAGACCAGTATTTTTGATTATAAAATTTCTAACCCATTCCTATGAAAAATATACGTGTCTAACAGATTTTGCCAAAGACGCCGGACTACAGAACACAGGTAGTTTGCGAAGAAAAAAAAGGTAAAAATTGAAAAACTCTCCCTAGTTCTTGAATAAACTATAGTATAAGAGGCAAAATAGGGTCTATTTTCCTGAACTCCAAGCTCTTGGGGGGGGGGGATCGCCCCCCCACCGCTCCCCCCCCCCTTGGATCCGCGCCTGTACCGACCCGAGGTATTACAACAATTACAAGCAAACAATCATCAACCCATTTTTTGTTTAAATACTGCTATATTCCTTTTAGGGAAAAATTTTAATATAATTCCGGCAAATTAAAACATAAATACCAAGATACCAGTTCGGTTCTAAAAATATGACTTCTATCATCCATCATTTCATTATTTTAGTAAGGAATGAGGAACCATACCCTTAACCTCTGTTCCACCTGGAAAACTGATCAAACGAGACAACTGCATCAACACGGAGCCTGAGACCAAACTGACACCAACGATCCTTCTCGAAAAGAAGACAGAGCCATAAACAAACCAATAGTAAGTACAAAAGATGTCTAATGAGAGTACATGATAAAGAGATTACAAAAAATGTTGTTCATTCCGAATCTCCTTAAAGATATTACTGTTGAGAAACATAGTACAGGCACAAAGATAGTGCATGAAAAGCCGCGACGTGGGCTGCTACTTATATACACTATGCTAAAATCCTCCATTGTTCATTTTACATGAACAGCTCACAAGTAAAATAGAGTAAAATACCTAGAAATATGCATAAACGATAAATTTAATTTTTATAGTCACACTCCTACCCTAAAGAATCCTATTTAAAGCAGGACAAAACATTTTTCGAGACTTACACATAAATCTTGTAAGACGTAAACATGCAAAAGGCTACTAAAACAAACAAACTAAATGTCGTCCAATTAGGGAATATCGTCATCCTTATTAATTACAAATCACCAGCGATAAAAATTTTTAAGCTGGACGAAACAACAGTGTTAACTAACACTCGAATAACTAGTACTACAATCCACCAAATTACTGAATTAGTTATGCTTTATAGCTGAAAAACTAGATGAAAGACTTCATGAACTGCCATACTTTCGTTGTTAAGAACATTGCAGAAATCTTCTGTCTTCGTACTGTTTCCAAGTTACACACAGTGGTACTTCAAATGCAAAACATTCCCAATGGGGTGTTTGCTCGCAGAACCACCTTCACATCGCTATTTACATTAGAAAAAAGATCAACGCAACACTTTGTCGAGCTGATTACAACAATTTTTATACACCACTTCATATTCAGCAAAAGATATTAACATCGGTTTTATGTAAAAAATCAGAAATGAAATTAGTTTGAATGAGTGAATAAAATTTGTTTTTCAATACTCAAAACAAATATTACATTAATTTACCAATACCAAAAAGGTTTTATAAACTAAAACCTATTTGAAATACAATTGAAGATTTCCATATTGAGAGTAAAAAAGTTTTACTAAACTGCCCCTGGTTTCAGATAAAAATGAAAAACCTATTAGTTATGAAGGCTCTCTAATATATTGCGGAAGTATTTTTATGTAATAATTCTCTGTAGCTCGTTTATAATACAGTTTGAGACTTATAACATTGTTTAATTTATTATAAGTTTTTAGATTTAATTATGGTTTAATGTGCTGTCTTATTTTTAAAGTTTATGCTTTCAGATACTGATTTGTATATTTTTGGCCATTTTAATTTAAGATTTTAGGATATTTTATTTTTTCACTCTATACAGACTATTAGAACTTTTTATATTTATTTATATTTAAATTTTCATTATTTGAACAAATTAATGTCTTATATTACAGGAGACCAGACAAATCCCAACTTCATGGAACAATGCCATAATGATAATCATGCATAAGAGAGGCGATCCCACCGACCTAAAAAAACTACCGTCCAATCAGTCTCCTCTCCCACGTGTACAAACTATTTAGAAAAATAATACCAAGACGATTGACTCCCAAATTAGATTTCTACCAATCTAGAGAACAAGCAGGTTTCAGATCCGGTTATGGTACAAACGACCACTTGTCAGTGGTGCAGCGTTAGATGTGGTAGGTCTAAAAATTAACCGTACAAAAACTCAATGTATGACAAACTTAGTTCCAAGTAGCAAGATATCCCTAAACGAATCTGGACAGCTTATAAATATTTGGGCCATGAACTGAGAATAAACCGAGATAACCGGACCTGCGAAATTCAAAGACGCATAACACTAGCATGGGCGGCGTTCGGCAAGCTGAGAAAGGACGTATTTAAAAGCAATATACCGATTTGCTTAAAAAGAAAAGTTTATGAACAGAGAAGAAGAGATGGAAACTGCAATAAAAGAGTTGTACATACATTTTCAGATCCCAACCGTCGACAAAATTCTAACTAAAATCAATGAAGATCGGGATTTACCTAAAATTAAAAGAACAGAGTTCTGGAAATTGCTCAGAGAACTTAATTTTTGCTGGGAAAAACCAGATAGGAAATCTGTTCTTATAGATCGTCTGGAAATTGTCCGTTGAAGAAGGAAAGATCTCTCTCAATTAAAAGGTAGAGTTGCTAGAACACAACTTACAAAATTAGTAATTTAACTGAACTTTTGAAAGATTTTTTTCAATAAAGTTGCTGTTGAAAATTGGGAAAAATCCATATAATAAAAGAATGAAACAAAATATGGAAACTCGATCTCATGATCGGTGAGATAGAAGAACCAATTATAATTAATTGAGCAAAGATAGCTTCACTGACTTTGATTAGGAATTAGATACGTTTACCAGTGTAAACACAATTTATTACTTAAATTTTTGTTTTTGTTGTATTTTATTGTTTAATGTTGTGTATATATTTTTTATATATATTTTTATTTTAGTGTGTCCCACTCTTTAATTTTATATATATTTAATGTAAATTTTTTTATTATTTTATTATTGTATTTGTGTCTTTTTCTTAAGCGTATAGAATTAACATGTTTTTTTTTTTAATTTTTTTGGGGCTATCGGATTTCCATATGATAAAATAAATTAAATTAAGATGTCAGTGCAATAGAAATAAAAATAAGTAGATCTAATGTTAACTGACACATATAAAAATTAGTTACATTTGAATCCCTCTTTAGTGTTCAAATGTAATTCTGCAAATGGTTTGGGAAATAAATAAACTGAAACGTCAATGCCCTAAAAATGTTTTTAATTCATTCATAAATGACCGATAACCCCAAAAAAATTTAATATTATATGGACGAATTTATTTTTTTATATATGTTTAACTTCTTGTATTTTTGACAATGGGCATTTTGTAAGTGTTTAAATTATAACTTAGAATTTTTTGAGAGAATAAGGCTACGTTTTATTCTGAATGTGCTTAAAACGGTTTCTATGCCAAAATTAAAAATAATAAAAAGAGAGTTGTGGTTTGTGTTAAATATCGCAAAATTATATATATTTTGTAAAGTATGCGAATTATCAAGAAACCATAAGAAATAAAATAATATTATAAACACGTTTATCACCATGTAGATAATTCTTAAAAAACGTTCAAAATCAATGTTTAAGTTTAGAAATAAGAACTTTATGATCTACCATGTCAAAAGCTTTTAAAAAATCGAAAAGCACTAAAGATGCTATCATCGACTGCTCTAATAATATCATATCTCAATATAATAATTTTAAAAAACTATTAAGTCTTTAAAAAATTCATTATTTTTAAGAAAAAGCACTTACCATCTTGTAACTACTACAGCCACATTTTTGAGCTTCAAAATTTCCAATAAATGCATTAGGCGCCCTCCAGCATGAGCTTCACCATCTTCATTATACTCTTGCAAAATCACATTCTTTTTGGTTTCAATCCGGTAAGCCAATATATTATGAGTGGCTTGAGCAATTTTTTTGTTTTCATAAAGTTTATCCAAAAGACATCTAAAATAATATTTAATAATTTTACTTGTTAAAAAAAAACTCTATTTGCCTATTCTTGTTTTCTTACTTTTGAGTCTTTTGGTTCACAAAAAATATTAAAATTTTGGATATGTCGATACGTACAATACATGTAATGGAAATAACTTACCATTACATATTCCAAAAAGTACGCTGACCAAGAATTCCCTGATGTATGAAAGCATCAAATTAATAATCATTTACCTACTAAATACAAAAATATAAATGATGTGAAGACTTTTAGCAAGTATATTTATAAATTTTATTAAGTTAAAGCATGGTGTATTAGAGCTTAGAGGAATTTTACAAGGATATGTTTTTATAAAAGTCCTATCTATGAAACTAGTGTGTATTTGTAATTTTTTGTATGTTATAACAGCCAATTTAATGGGTTTTATTTTAATATTTTATTAACTACTGCTTTCGGCTTTTCATATGCTGAATTTGATTTTATGATCATTTATTAATGTTAATTCCCGCTTTATCCTAATACGCCTATGCCTTTAACTTTGACCATTCCTTTTTAGGATGAATAATATTTTCAAAAACAGCTAAAACATCTGTTTATTTCCCACTAAACAATCCTATTTAAACCAAAAAATTTACAAGTTACAGGCAAATTAACACCAAGTCAATATTATTATTGACATGTGATGTTCTCAATCTGGCCTGCTGCACCTGTTAAAAAATTCTGCTTTACTCTATTTGGATTATGCCGATTGTAAGCTTTAATACCCCACAAGAACATAAAAAATGTAATAGTGACAAATCACCCATAAGACTTGGAATTAAGAATTATGTATTTTACTTTTTTGGATATGTTAAATTTTAACTTACTACTTGCATAGTCTCTGAAAAAGATCAATGGCAGCTCAGAAATACAGAAGTTTTTCTGACTTTCTTTATTTTCAACCTCTTTTGTACCAATTCCTTTCTATAAAACAAGATAAAATGTAGCCTATGTTTAAATAAAGAATGTTAACTTTCTAACAGTGAAAAATTTGTGAAAGTTGGTTTGGTACTTCTGACATTGCCTCGATCAAACAAACTTTATCTCCGTTATATTAGTTTAGAGTAGTTTATACTATTGTATTATTAATTTTGAACAGCTGGTCTATATTCAAGCATCTCTTACTTTAAAAAAAAATAAAATATATAATGTAATAATTAGCTTAGGCAGAAAACTTTGTCTATTGAGACCTTATATAATGCTGGATTTTTAATAGAAATTTTGGATAACTTTTTTATGGGTAATCTATTCTAGGGTCGGATATGCTTTTTATTATTCGATTTACCCTAAATACTGATAGCCATTCCGAAATGGTAAAGATACTAATAAACATTTTACTTTCTCTGCAAGAAGTGTTCAAGATGACATTTTTAATAATTTATTTTTTCTTTTCTTAAGATCTAACACTTCACAATTATACCATAATGCAAAAGCCGCTGAAACTTTTTTAAGTAAACACCCATACATTGAGTTTCATACTATAGTATTATATAAAAATGGCATGAAAAGCTTCAGATAAAAAAAAACTTTATATTTTGATTAGACCCAAAAAATACCCTCTTAAAAGTTTTGGTAACATCTATAAAGTGTTATTTTTGAAATAAGAGTCTATTTATATCGACGGGTTCGAAATTAAAATAGAAAAATACTTACTGGATCTGCTGAACATCTGTAATTTTACATGCATGTCCTTGAAAAGTACTCTTTCTGTCTGTTATTGTTGTGCCATGAATTATCTCTAAGTCGGTGCTAATCTTTTGACTATTCTCTTCAAGTTTACCAAATTTTCTTAGTTTGATCTTCTTACTTCCCTTAGAAGTCTTAATGCTATTATCAAAAGCCACTTCTTTTAGCTTATCAATCCACTGATAAATAACTGGATAACCTTGGTGCATTCTTAAATTTGTAAATCATTTTCAATATTTATAGTATTTTAAAAATCCTAGAACTTATTAGTTCTAGGAGTTTGTCTCTAAATTCAAAATAAATAAACTTAACTAATACTTGAATAAAAAAAATTACAAGCCAGATACTTACTTATAAATTTCGTTAAAACTTTTATCAATCAAATCTTTTTGAGCCCTGGTTAAATTAGGAGCCCACATCTCATATTTGGGAGGTTTATCTGATGGATAATCTTTATTCAGCGTTATCCACAACTCGATATCTTTGGATATCTTCATACTATAACTGTCCGTATATTTATTAAACGTCCATTGGTCTTGAAAAATGGAACTAAGGACTTCCATTTCTTCTGCTTGTTGAGATATGTTATCCATATTTCTAATAACTTGCAACACTTATTTATTAAATACGCGTAAACACTAGATAAACCGAAAGCAAACCCAACCAACCAACTCGATGGTACTTTAACAACTAAAAGTTCTGACGAATGTCACATTTTAAGGGTCCTAAACATTGGACAAAGGAGGGGAGGGGGAAGGTAAACAAAACCCTTTCGAATTCTCAGTAATAGAAAGGTAAACCGAGCCTTGATTCTGTAAGTATAGTTTTTGGAATTTTCTTTCCATATCTCTTTTAGGACAGTGACATACTTATGTGTAACCACAGACTAAACAAAGATATAATCTTTATTATGACATCCTCTTTCGCTTTACTTTTATCAAAGACTATATTTTGTCTATGCTTTTATAGAATCGCAGCCCCTATAGAGAATCTGTAATTGTACAATGTGTTGCCTACATAATAATCAGTGTTGTCCTTCAAATTCAATTGTACTAATTTTAATACTATTTCAATATTATACAGGGTGTCGCTATTTGAAGTACATAGAGAGTTAGCCAGCTATAGCAGATACTAAAAATATAATTAAACAATTTCGAACTAGAAGACAATTTCAGGTAATTACCTATTCCGATTACGTGAGATCTAGGAAAACGCCATTCCTTTAAAAAAATATTTACATAGCCCCTATCAGAGATCGTAGATACGATTTTAGCCTTATTTTCGTTTTTTTGTTGAAAATACAAGTTTTTCTCAATTTGTTTTTTAAAATTTATATAAAAATAGTTGAAATATATTAAGTAATGTATTTTAATTAGTATTATTCAAAATAAATACACAGTGATTTTTGTTTTTCGGAAAATCAAAGAAAATTTGTGGAAAATCAAGGCCAGAATCGTATTCTACGACCTCGAAACAGGAGTATGTAACCAATATTTTTCAAAAAAAAAGTCATTGTTCTAGCTTCATTAGCTTTTGATATACAGGGTGTTTTTAAAATTTTACCATTTTGGATTTGCCCTATGTCTAGGTTGTTAAATGTAAATTACATATTTTTATGGATATAATTCATTGGCGTTACCTCACCTTTCCTACATTTTACTTGTTTTTTATTTAAATGGGAGAAACTGAATATTTTTTTCATTGGTACCGTACCATAGATTATGACATCTTACAGATGCAAAGCTTTGGCGGTAACTTTGAAGTTGAAAGGTCCCGTTTGCGTGATTTTGTTTGTTTCGCGATCCGGTTATTACTCTGGGAATAATTTTGAAAACCATAAAAGAGTATCACGATTTTACTGATAGTAATGACGCATGACGAGGATAAAACACATCACTTTTTGTTATTATCATTTCTGATAATATTCAAATGCTTGTCTTAAGAGACGATTAAAAATTTTAAAAAGAACCATATTTTCACTAGTTTTCAACAGGGCAGTCATATGACAAGCACAGGAGGTTCATACCATTTTTAAGCAAACATATTTTCCACAGCAACTACATTTTGAATTTAGTACAATTATATTATTTTGAAAATAGTACATAACGCAATTTTCTAACGCTGATTCTCAAAAAAAAAAACAGCTGATCATGTAGAGTTGTGTGATTTTGATTACGTATAGTTGACATAACCTTTAAGATAGAAAAAATGACCTTTTAATTTGAACTGTCCTTAAGAGATAACTAAAAAATTAGTCAGTCTAGTCTCATACATCACAGGTAAAGTAGCTACTATAAAATTCTGATTTGCATGTACGTTAAATTAAAAGTCCTAACATTATTCCTTATTTTTGCATTGCTTACCATAATGTGTGAATGTAAAGATATGAGCATGGACGTTAAAACACCAAGAAATGTTTATTTATCGGCGTTTTATAAAAGGTAAGCTAATTTCATCACAACATTATTAAAAGAAAATTATATGGTTTTTCTATTTTAGGAGTTTTGCATATTATACTGTGAAACATCGGATGCCAATTATCTTGACTCAAATTCTTGATACCTTAGTTCGTAATAAAGAAGAAATATACAAAGAATATGGTGAGGTAGGTATTTGGGTTGTTCAGTCAATTTTTAAGTGTCATATGTTTCTTATAAATATATTATAGGCAGCCACTGAAGATCTAAAAAAAGTAATAGGGGAAATTTCTAAACTCAAATATGAAATCCAGACAAATAAATCTTTACCTAAACTCGTTACCAATGAGTCAGATATACCTTTGTACAATGATTATATTGACAAACAAGCCACCGAAGAAGGACACACAACTTATTTTAATACTATATGGCTTTTAACAGAGTGTTATATGTATAGAAGAATAAAAGAGATATTTACTTTAACGTAAGTATTATAAAAACATTTAAATATAAGCATTTGGATCACAAAGGTGATCGGCCTTGAATGATATGCAATTATGATGGGATGTACAAAACTCAATGAGGCTTATGCTTCCATAATTATCGTCACCTTTTGTTCATTCATCATAATTTTGCATCTTTTTTTTATGCTTAGCTCAACTTCATAAAGGAAAATAAATAAACTTAGTGCAAGCATTTTTGTAACATTGATATAAAAAAATGCAAAATTATTTTTAGAAATATTTCTTAAATTATGATTTTTCTTTTCATCTTCAATTATTTCTTTTCTCAAAATTTAAAAGTACTTTTAACATATTTTGACTATTAAATGGTACTTTTAATAGCAGTATTATCTTTTAATCAAATATGTTAGGGTTAATTTTATTAATTACAATACATTTTAAACAGTTTACTCCTAAAAAAAATAGTTATAATGAGTATAATAATCTATTTTACTGATATTAAAATTCATTAATTATAGTATAAGTCAAAAAATCACAGATAAGAAAATTTTTTATAATGTTTATAACATTTAGAAGGAATAAATTCTGTACACTTATCTATTTGAAACAAAAAAATGTTTTTCTGATTAAATAGGTTTATTTTTAAAGCTCTGATAGTGTTAAATATTTATTCACATGTACTGTGTGTTAATTTTCGAAGTTAGGCAGAAAAAATGGTTATTCATGAAAAGATTTATATCTAAATTCCACCCAGTCAAGCACCTCACCAAAATATTTTTTTTTCCTAAATTCTAGGAAGACACTACAAGATTTTGATTATTTTCAATCTACAAAAAAGGAAGCTTATGAGAAATCTTTACCTCTTATTACTTCTCTTGCTCAGTACCTGCTAGAACATAAGGATAATAACAAAACTGATGTTAAGGAAAAATTTATATCAATGTTGAAGGTAAAAATTACTAAGATTTATTGACCTACTAACAGTACACAAATAAAAATACACATGAAAAAGTAAATTACAATGATGTCAAACAAGAATATAATAACAATACAAATTACAAATAATATACATCTAAAAATAAATAACAATAATTACAAGTATCATAATATCAAACACAGGTAAAAGAAAGAATACCATCAACTAGAGCATAAAAACCGAACATGTTAAAACAATTATTTTTAAAACATACAAATAAAGCAGAGTTAAGAAAAAAAGTAAATAGGGTTTCATGCTTAAATAATTCAAGTCAAATATAACCAAAATCTCAATTTTTGATCTTTAATATCTGAAATTTTTTTAACAGTCAATAATAAAGTTTTATGTATGTTGCATACATTTTTGGACACATGGTACACTGATTTTACTAGGTTTTATACAGGGTGTCATTCATCAATAAGGATTTTGGAAGCAAAGTAGATACAAGAAAGGTCATTAGGGTAAAGTTGGTGCTTAATAATATGCCATAACACCTTTACAGACTTTCTTTTACTTCTGGAGACATCCAGAAAAAAATCTATGAATTAAATGTTTTTAAAAACTAAAAATTTTGTTTGTTTTGATATTGTCTTTCTATTTTGTCATCAAGTCTGATTTTTGAATACAGATTTTCATTTTTCAAAAACCTTTACAATTTGCATACTGCCACTTATTACCCTAGTAGTGTGCCAAGTTTTCATAACATCTAACAAGTAAGATAGGGGGATAAGGTATATTAATTTGCGTGAGTCCATACAAAAAAAAATGAAATCTAAAAAGCTAATTTTTTTTGTCTAATGATTCATAAAAACGAAAAATTTCAAATTTTGATTTGTCAGTCCAGGACCTTTTCCCAATATGCAGTTGTCCAATTCTTGTGTTCTCTAGCCCAATTAAGTCTCTTCTTTTTAATAATTGTTTTAAAAAGAGGTTTTGAGACTGCTATGCATCCCTTAAGGCCTAAGTCAAGAAGTCTCCTTATGACTGTGGATATAGTGACAGGTTTATCACTGCCACATTGAACTGTGTTGCTATTTCTAGTGCAGTTAAACGTATATCACGTTTGCTTTTAACTATTATGCTTAAATCTTCCCTAGAAGTTGTTACTCTTGGACTATCTGGACGACGATTGTTGCAAATTGTTCCTTGAATCGCAAATATCGTAACAATATAGGCAGCAGTTTGTCTTGGTATCTTTTGTAGTCTTGAAATCTCACGATTGTTTTTACCGGATTTCTGAAGGCCGACAATTGAAAATATTCTTTGGTTTTACCCATTTTCTTCAAAAAACAAAACGCAGAAGTAAAAAAACAAGAAAATAATTGAGCTATGGAGTGTGTGTTTTCTGGTGGGATGACATAAGAAACTAATGCAAAATATTTTTTAGTAGTTATTCTAAATTTTATTTATGTTTATTACCCAATAAGTTCATCAAAACAAAAGTGTCACATTAAAGTTTAACTTTAAAGAAATTCCGACGATAACATTATTTTGGTTTTATGACTAAGAGTCGGCAAATAATAAGCTGTATACTTTTTTATTGTTGATGCGCATTTTGCGGTGAGACACAAACAGTGAAATCTAATAAAATGGTTTTAATAGATATATTGTTTGTAATATTAAGAAAAATGCAGGTGACCAAATACTTTTGAGCGGTAGTGTAACTAAAATACAGTGTTTTTGCTTTAAATTCCACTATATTTGAAACTCAAACTTCCCAAGCATTCGACGTTTCGCTTCACTGTAGCTCTATAAAGAATGAATGAAAAACATTACAAGTTACTGTTTTTAATAATAGCAGATTCAATAGAGAAGAAATGTGTAGATCTAGTTGACAATTTAACAAATAGTCGGTATTTTTATATTTAGTTATTTCAAGGAATTCCAACAGATTTGTTTTCTATGTAAAAAAACTTGAAGATTTTGGTCATAATTATGATTATATTCTAATAAATGATTAAAATAATGAGAATCAATTTTATTTTTAGTGAAACTGTTAAAATGTTCATTTATAAAAACTTCTTCCAAATTGGCCGATATAGACTTTGAGGCAGTGTTTACATGTCAGTTTATATACCCCTGGTTGGTTTTTCTGTCTTAATTCTATTATTTTCGATGTATTTTCCAGTCGTTTTGTTGATTTTAAAAGCGAATTTGATACTATATTTATTTGCTTACTTGACCTGTATAGGTCATTGGGGTAAATTTTTGTTTAGTATCTTTTATTGTAGAGAAAACAAGGTCTAATGCATTTTTAAAAAAATTTATGTATTATTAGTAATAAGCAGCTATTATTGACAACGATTTGTTTAATAATTTGTCACTATATTTGTTTGCTTACATGACCTATATAGGTCATTTTAGTAAATTGTTATTTAGTATTTGTTTATTGTAGAGGAAACAAGGTCCAATGCATTTTTATAAAATTTTATCTGTTATTAGTCATAGGCAGTTATTACTGACAGTAATTCGTTTAACAATATTAAATACATTTTTATAGTTTGGTTTATTTAATGGAACTGTGATTAATCTATGTAACATGCTGTGGAATGTCGCTAGTATACGTTGAAGGCGGTTACATGATGGATTATGTATTGTAGTATATATATGCGTTGGTTTGTGAAATATGGAGAATACATGCATGTTATTTTCCCGTGATATTATTAAATCTAAGAAATTTATTGAATTTTCTATTTCCTTTCCTATTGTGAATTTCCTGTTTGTATATATGTTATTTATAATATATATAATTGTCTATCGATACCAGTGACGCAAGCGAAAACATCGTGAACGTATCTGAACCGGTACAGAAATGTTTAAAATTGGTATGTTTCTTATTATATTTTCCAAGAAGTACATAAATATATAAGCTAGCAGAGAATTAAAGTTACCCATTAATAGTCTTTCATTACTTGGATAAATAGTGCCATTAAATTCAAAATAGTTTTGTTGAAGAAATGTCAGAGCAAAATTTCTTATTTTTTAATTATGTTAATGTTTTTTAAGGAAAGAAGTTCTTCAATTAACTTGATTGTATCTTGAATCGGTACACTGGGGAACAAATTACTGTGGAGAAAAATGAAACCACTGGTCTAATGGGGTAACCATTTTTGTGAAATTTAATTAAAAAGTTAAACTTGGGAGATTATGAAGATATTGCAATTGTTAATACATTTTCAATCCTAAATTCAGAGCGTATATGAATTGCGGACCAAAAACCATAAACAATTTTCAGATTTTGTAATGTGATTTATTAACCGATGAATTGCCGACCAAAGATGAAAGGGCCATCTGAAATCTACCTGATAATAATTATTTTATTACCTGATCTACTTAAAGGAATATTTAAATGTAATGTAATACAATTATGGGAAAAATATATATAACCCATGAATTGCGGACCAAAGACGAACGAAACCAGAACTACCCCATATTTTAGTTGTTTAATAAATCGATTTAAAATTAATTTCTGTCAAAACTTATAATTTTCTTATTTAAAATAAAAAATATCCTTATCTTAATTGCATAAAATGAAGCTTAGTCCACAATTCATGCTATTTACACTGACTTCTCCAAGGCTTTCGACAAGGTTAACCATCAACTTCCTATTTACAAGCTGGAAGGCTTGGATATCCATGGATCATTTCTACAATGGATAAATAGTTATCTGTCTGATAGAGTACAGCGAGTAAAAATTAACAACTGTGAATCATCTGATATACATGTTACCTCTGGCGTTCCTCAGGATGCTCACCTCGCCCCTCTCCTTTTTAACTGCTTTATTAACGATATTGAGGACATCATAACTTTCAGTAGATGTCTTCTTTATGCAGATGATTTAAAGATATTTAGGGTTGTCGGGAGTAGCAATGACTGCGAAGGCATTCAGCGGGATCTAGCTCGATTCTCTGAATGGTGTAAACTAAATTTTATGCACCTTAATATTCATAAATGCTCCATTATAAGTTTTTACCGTAAAAGGGATTGGATAACTTTTGATTATTTTCTTGATCATAACACGATTAATCGTGTTGACTGTGTGAAGTATCTGGGTGTTACATTTGATAGGGCCCTTCGCTTCGACACACATATTGATAATATTGTGAACAAAAGTTTGAAGTTGCCCGGGTTTGTGAAGAGAATGCTTACAGATTTTAATAGTGTAGACTGTTTTAAAGTAATATACTGTTCTGTAGTTCGATCAGTCTTGGAATATGCGTCCCAAGTTTGGTCACCTCATTATTTTACATACAAATAAAAAGAGGAGAAAGAGTACAAAGAAAGTTTTTAAGTTTCATTGCCTTTAAACAGGGAATGCAGCAGGAGCGGTCTGTATATGATGATACCTCCGGTGCTTTGAGGTTGCTACCATTGTGTGTGAGGCGCATATATCTTGACCTCGTTTTACGTTATAAGAGTGTTAGCTCTTGTATTGATTCTCCCGAACTACTCAATAATATTGAATTATCGGTTCCTCCAAGAGCTTTTAGAGCGCACGATTTGTTTGAGGTGATATATTACCGAACGAATTATGGCATTAACAGTCTTATTTCTCGAATGTGTAGGGAAATGAATTCAGTTCTTACCGACATTGATATTTTTCATTTGCCAGTTAATGTCTTTAAATTAAAAATATTGCAATTCTTGAAAAATTAGTTAATATTGTCAATACTTGTCTTTTGAAGCATTTTTATGCATTCTTAGATTTGTAAGTTTCTTAATTCTGATTCTGCTTTAAATAGTGTTTTGTATTTTTAATTTTTGCAATGGATTGTATTTATTTGAACCGTTAATATACTATTATTATTATTAAAAAAGGGGTCTTTTTGGTTTGGTCCGCAATTCGAGTACCCAATTATAAAAATCAGGTAGTTAGTCCGAAATTCGAGGCCGCCGTAAATCCATGTTGAAGGTTCGGGTTCAGCAACTAAAACTTCATAAGAATCAACCATAAAAATCCACGAATCTCAATCGACATGAATCCTTACGCGTCCAGTCTAAAGTAATTGTTACTTTACCGCTATACCTTTGTTATTATCAGATTTCTATCAAATTTTGATATAAGTTAAAAGATCCAAAAAAATGGACAAATGACCACTTAAATATAATGGAGAGGTTATTTTTTGTTATTTAACTCGAAATGTATCATGATAGCTAAAATCCTTTTATCCCATACATGTTTTTGTTCTTGTAACCGAAGCCAATTGAAAATATATTTTTTTTTATTGTTAAGCTAAAGTTTCCTTATAACTGTCTTAGCAATCATATATATTAATTAATTGAGTACCAGCGTTATTCAAAAGTATTAGGTTAAATATATTTGAGAGCAAAGAAAAGCTCAATTCTTAAAGATCTAATTATTTTAATAATTGTTTATATGTCTAGTAACAAAATTTTTAGTATAAAGCCGTAATATTCAAATTTACCTGCATTTAAAAGGAAATTATTAAAAGTTATTTTTAAATATCAGGTTTCTTGGTAATATTTATTAATATATTGGTCTTATCCTATTTCAGGTAATATTTAACGGTAGGATCGTTTTAATAGTTTGTAATGTAGATTTAATAATGAACTTTAATAGGAGTCTTTAACCCTTGTATTTTCTTTCCTCCTAATATGGGACTCGTCAGGCCACCGCAGTCGGTACAAACCATCATTTCGCCTCTGCATCGTATAAAGCTGAATTTATAATCAAAACACGGCAAATAAGACGACAAAGGCGACATCTCGATGGTCCACTTGATAATACAAGAACCACACAGATTAACAAAGTTTGTAAAAGAACCGTCATATGGTGGCGCGACGGTGAATTAAAACAGAAATATGTAAAATCTAGTTCACGAAACGCGCTGCCCAACGGATAGGGGTCGCATTTTTCGGTACTGGCAAGCACCCCTATCCGTTGGGCAGCGCGTTTCGTGTACTAGATTTTACATATTTCTGTTTTAATTCACCGTCGCGCCACCATATGACGGTTCTTTTACAAACTTTGTTAATCTGTGCGATTCTTGTATTATCAAGTGGACCATCGAGATGTCGCCTTTGTCGTCTTATTTGCTGTGTTTTGATTATAAATTCAGCTTTATATGATGCAGAGGCGAGATGATGGTTTGTACCGACTGCGGTGGCCTGACGAGTCCCATATTAGGACGAAACAGCGCTGTCGCCATCTGTCGGACCCGCAGTTTTTCCATATTTTGGGAGTGCTCCGTACTTTTTAATACGAGAATCATGTAGATTGACAAATTTTCACGTCCGCTTCGCCAATATTTTATTCTGTTTTATTTTAAATTACACGGACAAAAACTTATCTACATATTTATTTACTTGTTTGGCTTTTAAACACGCTAAACGATGCTCTCATGGTGGGATCGTTTGGTGCGGCACGTGGCTTTGGCTGCTTAAATAGCGGTAGGCTTGCTTGCCAGTACCGAAAAATGCGACCCCTATCCGTTGGGCAGCGCGTTTCGTGTACTAGATTTTACATATTTCTGTTTTAATTCACCGTCACGCCACCATATGACGGTTCTTTTACAAACTTTGTTAATCTGTGTGGTTCTTGTAATATCAAGTGGACCATCGAGATGTCGCCTTTGTCGTCTTATTTGCTGTGTTTTGATTATAAATTCAGCTTTATACGATGCAGAGGCGAGATGATGGTTTGTACCAACTGCGGTGGCTTGACGAGTCCCATATTAGGACGAAACAGCGCTGTCGCCATCTGTCGGACCCGGAGTTTTTCCATATTTTGGAGTGCTCCGTACTTTTTAATACGAGAATCATGTAGATTGACAAATTTTCACGTCCGCTTCGCCAATATTTTATTCTATCTTATTTTAAATTACACGGACAAAAACTTATCTACATATTTATATATATATATATATATATATATATATATATATATATATATATATATATATATATATATATATATATATATATATATATATTTCTCCAATAATTGTATTACATTACATTTAAATATTCCTTCATTAAAATAATTATTTGTCTCAGGTAGGTAGGTTACCGGGGAGGTAGATTTCAGATAGCCCTTTCTTCTTTGGTAGACAGTTCATGGGTTATTGGGGTATTAAAAACCCATTGTAAAATCTGAAAATTGTTTTATGGTTTTTGGTCCGCAATTCATGTACTCTCGATACCAAATATTGATATTTAGTGAATGTTTTTAAATTGATCGTATAAAATTAACATAAACACACCATATAACTTAATATTTTCATTTATTTAAATTTCATATTAAATCCTTTATGAATAAAGGACCTTTAATCAATTTCAGGTAATATTTGAAGGTATAATAATTTTAATACTTTATATGGTATATTTAAAATGGTCATATGTCCTTTATTTTCTTTTAATTATATATACCCGTCATGGTTACCATTAGAAATGGGTTACATTTCTTATTTATCGATAAACGCAGGGCCGGGGTTACGAAAGGGCGCTCGCATAAACCCCTAAGAAAAGGTTAAGTCTATTCATTCATTTGTTTTCGTTTCCTGGACCCCTATCCTCGAAAGTGTGATGTGAATGGCGATGTGAACTTTTGGACAGTAAAAGTCGTATTCGTGAAAAGGAAATGTTGCCAGATATGAACATGCTAAAACCCGAGAATTTCAAAAAATAAAATGGATGACAGATTGAATTGAGCTGTCAGACCGAAAATGTCCGTAGTATGTTTGGTTGCCATTTTAGGCAAAAAGTAGATTTGATACGTTAAATTAATCGTCAGAAGTAAAAAAAATAGTGCTGTTGTTGTTATTTTTGTGAAGTTATTGATTGCCATTACAATATTTGTACTTTGCCTGGATTAAATTTATCTTAAATTGACACTCTAGAACTGTTAACAAAAATGCATACAAAGAGCCAAGTACTTTAAGATTCTAATATATAAAGAAAAAGGGATATCAAGAAAAACAGCAATCATATATACAAAGTAATATACTGACAGTAATTGCAGAAAACCAGCACTGATAAAACTTGAAACGGTGGAAATTACAACTCCACGTAGTATGACTAAAAGCCGTCATCCCAATCTACTACGGAAACTCTCCAATCAGTTATTTATTGTACGAATTCACAAAATATCCAGCCTCTTACTGCAAGATGTTCTGTCCTGACAACTAAATTTGAAAGAAAACCTGAAACTTGAACAATGATAGAGAAACTGTTTATGACCAGGGACCAAAACCAAAGGCCAGACAGAAGACGTCCATTAGATACTGGCGGATCTCACATTCAACTTTTAATATATATATATTTTTTTTATTTTATAAAGATTTGTAGAGGCTTGAAGATGAAATGTACCATAAATAAGGTTTTTAAGCTGAAGGACATTCGTTGGTCTGTAGGGTTCATATTTATATGTCCCGATAAATTATAATCATAATATTTATTTAATTGTAGTATGGTATAGTGTTTAACACAGTCTAATTAAGTTAAGTGCTGTAGTTAACATAATTTAAATATAAAATTTGTTACTTATTTAAATAAAAGTTTCAGAAAGCTTACAAACTATGATTTCTCAAATTTATTATAAGTTACGTCGTGAAAAGAATTATGTTAGATTTAACTGTTTAAAACTAGGATACTCGGCTGTTATGGACACAGGTATTTATGTTAAATCTATAAGCAGAACTGGTCCTAGAAAAACATTTTTAAATAGCACGCTCATACAATTGAGTTATGAACAGAATCTCCTGTAATAATTTTATATGTCTGTAGTCTCAAATTTACTTGATATTTGCGAGACATATTCAACTTTCTGAGGATATTTTATTTAAAAATTTGAAAATGTTAAAAATATCGGGTACCACCTAATTAACGTTTCATCTGTTTATTCAAAAAATAAAACGTCTTAAAGAAACGGTTCGTCAACATATTATTTTTTTTAAGGACGTTATTTTGAAGAACCAAAAATAAAATAAAAATTTTTAATACTATTTTATTTTTTGAAATCCGTGCGTTAAATATGTCATTTAGCGCCTGACATTTCATTTGCGCATGTTTCACCGTTCGCTTGCCTTCCACCGGGCGAACGAGGATATGAGTGATGAACATTTCAAGAATACGCGTTCGCCATCTTTTCACCGTTCACTTCACGTTCCCCAGTTCGAGGATAGGGCCCCTGAATAGTTTGGAGTGAAGTTTATTTGAAGAATTTTAATTCCTTAAGAGGGATCCCACATACTTTTTGCAGGGTTCTTGATGCTCTTCCGAGTGAAATAGCTATAACCAATAATGATTGATCGTGAGGTTTATTCTTTAAACCAATATTTTAACTTTGAAAGTGTATTGTTTAAAATTTTTGATTGTTTTTAATTTGTAATGGGTCTCGTTTTTTACTATTATTCCGTTTATTTTTTGCTAATTAACTGTAGCATAGTTATATGTCTTTATTGTATCAAAGTTATGATGATGTCACTTTCAATTTGAATGTTCATGACAAGATGAATAAATAAGTAAATAAATAAAAAAATTTAAATACGGCTCTGGATAAGCGATGTTAAGTTTATATGGTTATTTACTGATATTTATTTATTTATTTATTTATTCAACACAAACTCTACAGATACATTAGATACCTAATTATAGGTATCTAATGTACGTTCACACATACATACACACAAACAGACACATACACACACACGCACAAAAAATGTAATAAAGAAAAATGAATTACATTATTTCCATTAGCTTACGTTTTAGTTGTTTATAACTTATTCTAAAGATATCTACTTCACTTTGAAGCTAATTTACTAATCATATTGACTGGAGCGTTAGTACAATAATTGATACGATGGTTTGTTAAATAAAAAGTCAATGTATTTCTTGTCCTATATGTAGGGATATTAAAATTGACCTGAGCGAGAAGATTCATATCGTCAATTCTAGTGTGAATTATTTTATACAAAAAAATAACAGAGGCTATATTCCTACGCTTTTCCAAACTTAATCTAAGTTCATCTTTGCTTACAGTTAAGTCATATATACCTGTTTTCCTGTAATAAAGATACCTTAAACATTTATTTTGGATTCTTTCAATGGCGTATTTATGAGTATTATAGTACGGACTCCATATTAAATTAGCATACTCTAAAATGCTCCTAACATAAGATATATACAGTTGTCTTATACAGTTTACATCACTGAAATCTCTACAGTTTCTGACTATAAATCCATACATACTAGATGCTTTTTTTGTTATGTTACAAAAATGTGACTTAAAAGAAAGTTGAGAATCAAATATGACTCCAAGATCCCGCATTTCTCCAACCCGTTCTAAAATTGAATTCTCCATTACATAATTAAAGTGTAAGATATTCTTTTTTCTACTAAAGCTAAGTACAAAACTTTTAGAAACATTAAATATGAGTTTGTTTACATAAGACCATTCAACAATTCTTTTTAAATCTTCCTGAAGTTGTATACAATCGTTTACGTTCCTTACCACGGAATATAGTTTTAGGTCATCAGCAAAGAGAAGAACATTATTGTTATTAATTATTTTTGATAAACTATCAATAAAAATAATAAATAGGAGCGGACCGAGGTTGGAGCCCTGCGGTATCCCAGAGGTAGCCATAAAGGATTCTGAAGTATAACCTCTTATTACTACTGTCTGTTTTCTACAATGCAAGTATAATTGAAAGAACTTAATTAATTTAAGGTGAAGACCAAATTCACTATATAATTTTTCCAACAGTAATGCGTGCGAGACCTTATCAAAAGCCTTTGCAAAATCTGTATATATTACATCGACTTGTGCTTTATTTTCCAAATGTTCTGCTATATATTGAGTTATGTTACATAAATTACTGACAGTTGACCTATTTTTCATAAAACCATGCTGAAATACTGAAAACTTTTGTGAAACAGAATTATAAAGGTATTTATAAATGATTGATTCGAAAATTTTTGCAAAATTCGATAATATAGCTATAGGTCTGTAATTTTGTATGTCTGTTTTGGGACATATTTTAACTTCCTTCCATATTCGTGGAAACGAACTTGTACGTAATGAAAGATTATATAACAGTGTGAGAGGATATACTAAAAAATCAATCATACCTTTTACAATATATGAAGGAATATTATCTGGCCCTACAGACCTGTTAATTTTAAGGCTCCTGACAGCCTCATACACATCACTACTACCTACAGAAGTAAGGGATATTATCTCGGACATACGATGATTTTCAGAAAAACAAGCATTTAATATATTTACATTATCATATACAGAACTAAAATATTTTGCAAATGCATTTGAGATAGACTGGCCACTGGTATATTCTACTTGATCTAAATACATTTTATTTGGTATGGCAACATTACCTTTTTTGTTTTTCATGTACTGCCAGAATGCTTTTGAGTCCCTACTAATATCTTGTTGAACTTTTCTAAGGTACGAAATGTAAGATATTTTAATATCGCGTTTTAATTTTGCTCTAAGTTTGATAAACTCTCTTTTCACTTCAATTATTCCAATTTTTTTGCTGCTAATTCTTAATTTATCTTTTTTCTTAATGTTATTTATGATATCTTTTGTGAACCAAAAATATTAAAACAAAAAAGACCCATTTAATTGTAAATATATCACCATCGATCAGTACTTAGGCCAAGGCACTGAGCTTGGTAAGATGACATTTTAATAATATACTCTTGTAAAATTTGGAGACTACAAAAAGTGATTGTGCTAAATTGGATTCCAACTATCTTCATCGTGCAACCCATTTTCTAAAACTCCCAATAACAAGTATTGATGTTGATTAATTCTATAAAATTAACATTGATACACCAAAGAACTATATCTAAAAATGTTATATTTTCATTGAATTCATCATGGGTGTGTACTAGAGTTCAAATGCTATGTGAATGGGTTTAATATATACATAAGGACGTAGTGTTAACGCACTGTATATTATTATTAAATAAATAAATATCGTTAAAATGTCACACATTTGAAATGAACATTTTATAGTTGTGAAAAAAGTCTTATTTAAGATATCTAGGTGTGATCTGTTCTAATACTATAGTTTAAAGTTAAATAAATCTATATCAAAGTTATTGTATAAAAACTAATAAAAGTTTAATGTAAGTAATACGGATAACTTTTTTATATTATGTTGTCCAAAAATATGGTAATATTCTTGACGTTTCATAAGTTAATAGTTTTTAAAAGTAATAGTGTTATTGGTATAAGATTTTTTCCAACTGTTTGTTATCCTTAGGCAAATTTGTGGGGAAACAAGTTTGATCTATCCATATCTCTTGGAAAAGTAGATGCTCAAGGAAAACTCTCAAATACCGATTTATTAGAAGCTAATATTTTAAGTGATCATTCAGAAAAGATCTGGGAAGCTATTTCTTCGAAAAGTGATGATGAAGGGATTATTGGTAAGTGAAAAATACAAAAATAAAATTATATTTACGTAAAATACATTTGTCAATACTGATTTTTCAGTAGAAGTTGCTAAAACTTATGTTTATGCTATGTTAGTAATGTAAGGTTTTATATAAAAAGCTCATACACCGTCATTTGTCCATAAGGTGAAATGGATTCAAATTTTTTTGTCTGCCCTTCAGAGGGCTGAAAGATCTAAGTGAGTTCGTGAAGAGTCCATGGGGTCAACCCTGGCAGCCCCTTCGAAAATTTGAAAAAACAATTTTCATTTGCAAAAAACAAATTGTTTTTTCCTGATCTCAAATTGTCTGCCATTAAAGTGAAAGGGTGGTCACAAATTGATTTCACGGGGAAAAAAATGGCAAACAAGTTGCAATGGTTGAAGGGGAGGAAACGTAGGGATGAACTTACAAAAAACAAATCAAAAAATCCTGATTAATTTTCGTCTGCCAATGAAGAATATGAAAGATAGAGTAACAAATTGTGAGTAAAAAAATAACAGATGGTTTGCCCATAACGAAATCTTTTTTTTCCAGTGGAAAATTATGAGAAAATTTTGACCAAGTTTTTCATGATCAGAATCTGTCTGCCGATGTGGCTACTTGAAGATAATGCTAATTTATGAGGGGTATGAATTTGGCAGTCAAATTGGCAGTTGGGAAAATTGTGGTAGAAAAAGGAAAAGTCGACAAAAAACTTCTTATATTTTCCCTGATTTATTTTTGTTTGCCAGTTTGTATTTCGAGTAGAGGTATCATAAAATGTTCTTACATTGACAGACAAGTACAATGCTTCGCAAATTTATAAATAAATAAAAAAGTTAATAGTTGAAAACGTATGTTTAGACATGCAGGTTTCATTTTTATGAATAAATTTCCCTGATTTTTTTTGGTCTGTCATTTTGTATTTTGGTTAAAAATAAACATTTTTGACGATAAATGTGGCTAAAAAGTTGCACAGGGAGACATAGATATATAATTTCGTACAAATCTTAATTTTTGTGAAGGGAAAGTGTCACTTTTCGTCTTATACACAAATAAAATATCTTCTTTGTTTTTGTTTAGTTTAACTTTAATGGGATTATAACAGCTGAAGTTAAATGTTTCTTATATCATGAATAAAATAGCGTTTAATTCAATAAATCTTTATGAAATTAGTTTGTGTATTTCAACGTCTGAAACTTTAATTCCAACAAAGCGCGCTGTTCGTTGTTCAAAACATGTCAGTGATGTTGGCTTTTTTTTTATACAAGTGCCAATTTTTCCTACCAAAAATTTTATATTTTACAAGATAATGTAACTTTGAAAATATTAAAAATGGCGCATAAAAGTAAGCCAGTTTAATCAGAAATGTAATTCTCTGAGGCATAAATTATGACGAAATGCTATCTGTAGAAAGCCATGTGGACGCAAAGTTGCCGTTTTTTTGTAGAAAAAGATTGCATAGGAATTTTGAACATCTTCTTCTTCTACCTTCTATAATAGGTCCCTGACCTGTTCCTTCCTCGATTTTCCTCATTCTGGACTTAAATTATCGCTCCACCTTTTCCGTGGTCGACCTCTACTGCGTGTACCACTAGGCGATTTATCTCGTGCGATCCTTACCAGTCTATCCTCTGTCATTCGGCTTATGTATTTGTTCCGTTGTGTCTTACGCTGTAGGACCCACTCATTAATGCAGTCTGTGTTGCATGATTGCCTAATGTTATCGCTTCTTTCTCTGTCTAGTAGCGTTTTGCCTGTTATTCGTCGAAGTATTCTCATTTCTGTAGTCTCCAATAGTTGTTTCGTTTTTGTCGTCTCTGGCCGTGTTTCTGAGGTGTATGTCATAATAGGTCTAATTGTGGTTTTGTAGATCCGAACCTTTGTTTCTTGTTGTAAGTGTTTGTTTCGCCAGATCACGTCGTTGAGACAACCCGCCACTTTATTTGCTTTGGCCACCTGCCCTCTTACTTCATCTTCGATGTTGCCATAACTAGTTATGTCGATTCCTAGATATTTGAAACTCATTTCTTGTATTATTTGACCGTCTAGTTCTAGTTTGCATCGGAGGGGTTCTTTTGAGGTTGCCATACATTTAGTTTTTTCGGCTGAGATAATCATATTATATTTTCTTCCCGTAAGATTAAAGGTATTTAACAATCTCTGGAGGTCGTCTTCATTTTCGGCACATATCACAGCGTCATCAGCGTAACAGAGAATTTTTATTTCTGTATCACCCATTTTATATCCTCAGCAAAGTCGCACCTCCTTTATTATTTCGTCCATTATCATGTTAAACAACAAAGGACTAAGCGAGTCTCCCTGTCTAATACCGCTGTTGACTGGTATGGATGTTGATAATTTACCGTTAGTGCAAATCTGAACTTTATTGTTTGCGTATATGTTTTCGATGGTCTGAATTATATTGATAGGAATATTTCTCTTATATAACAGGTGGATTACGTCATCTAGCTTTATGCGATCGAATGCTTTTGTGAGATCTATAAAGCATAAAAATGTTGGTTTATTGTATTCTATAGATTTTTCGACTATCTGTCGTAGAATAAATACTGCATCCACGCAATTTTGAATATTTAAAATGAAAATCATACACTTAAACATAAGAAATGAAAACGTAAAAAAACAATAAATTTCTGTACTTATACGTATATATTCAATACTAATTATATAACCTATAATTTTTGATGTTATATTATATACGTGTTCTGGTATATGAGAGATCATTTGCAACTGTTGATTCATTTGTGAAGTGCTTTACTTGTCTGCCAATGTAGGTATGAACATTGTATGATACCTTTAATCGAAACACAAAATGGCAGATAAGAATAAATCAGGGGAATTTTCACTTTTTTCAACAACTAAAATGTGGTCGGACTTGCATTGTCTTTATTTTTATTTTTAAAACGTTTCGATTAGGTTGTATCTCTAATCATTATCAAGTATAAACTGAATGTTTTGTTATAAGACTACGAGCTTATATTGGGGCTGTGTCCATTGAAGCGCAACGTTTCGCTTCACTGTACACACCTCAATGATTTGATGTTACAAAGTAATGGTTGCCAAAGATTAGGTATCTCAACACTCGGTTTACTGAAGATCCCATTATTATTTTTAATGTATGCTGCTTCTATAAATTTTCTTCTTTTCATATTGGATTCCATATATATTGCCGCAGCCTCAGACCATTTTATGTGGTGTTGTTTATCCCAGGAGTGTTCTGCAATACCTGATCTCGACGTTTCCTCTTTTTGTATATGAGTTTTATGTTCCTTAATTCTAATTTCTAGCGGTCGTTTGGTTTCTCCAATATACATTTCACCACACTCACATGGAACTTTGTAAACACATTCTTTCTTATCGGTAGTTTTAGGTTTTGTTTTTGTTAAATGAGCTCTAATGGTAAATTTTGATTTAAAGGCTGTTTTTATATTATAACTACTGGCAATTCGTCTTATTTTCTCCGACGTTCCCTTAATGTAAAATAGATAATATATGCAACAAATTGATAGAAAATATGGCGAGGAAACACCGAAATAAACTAGAGAAACTAAAATCACATCAACAACCGACTCCACCTGAAACAACGTCAAGAAAAACCATCATAAACTTATCTTCAAGAATACTTTCAACAGCAGAAGAACAACTATTAAGCAAGGGGCTTAATTTCGCAGTAACACCAAAAAACATGCCCGTTTTAGATATAATAAGCTCTGTAGAATCTATAGAAGTAGACGAAAACCATTCCGATGAGTTTAGGTGGAAAATAAAATCAACTTTGGAAGACAATAAAATTCCAGTTCAAAATCTCCCCAAACTAGAAGTATCAGCCTTAAAAGAACTTCGTAAGGATGAATCCATAAAGATTTTACCAGCGGACAAGGGAAATCCAACAATGATAATGGACATCGTAACGTACGACCAAAAAATCGGAGATATCCTGGAAAAAGGAAAATATAGACGATTAGTCCGTGACCCCACAAAATTCATAGTCAAAAATCTACAGAACACTCAGGAAATACCAAAACAATATACCTGACCACCTACGATCGGCGCTCACACCACACTACAGTAAGCCACCACATCTTTACGGACCCCAAAAATTCATAAAACGAACATACCATTGAGGCCAATAACCAGCTCCACAGGATCCCAACAAATGCACTGGCGAAGTTTCTCTTAAAAATCATACAACCTTTAGAATGTAAGACAAACACATATGTTAAAAATTCTACACATTTCGTGAACATTATTAGTACCATTAGGGGAATCGCTAGACATAATCAAAACTAGACTTTCAAATGATACGTAGATCTTAGTTTTAAGTAGATTCTGATCGTGGAAGCTTGATCGAAATTTTCTCATAATTTTCCTTTGAAAAAAAGACTTCGTTATGGGCAAACCGTCTTCCATTTTTTTTACACACAATTTATTACTCTATTTTTCATATTGTTCATTGGCAGACGAAAATAAATCACGATTTTTTTTGTAAATTCACCCCTACGTTTCCATCCCTTCGACCATTGTAACTGGTCTGCCATTTTTTTCTGTGAATTCAATTCGAGTGACTACCCTTTCACTTTAATGGCAGACAATTTGAGATCAGGAAAAAACATATTTTCTTTACAAATGAAAGATATTTTTCCAAATTTTCGAAGGGGCTACCAGGGTTGACCCCATGGATTCTTTTCACGAACTCACTTAGATATTTTAGCCCTCCAAAGGGCAAACAAAAAAAAGCCCATTTCACCTTATGAACACCTGACGGTCAATAAGTATAGCACACGCAACTATAATAAATATAAAAATATAAATATAATTTTCTAAACAGTATATTAATAGTGCGCTCTAAGGTAGATAAAACATTGACTAATAGAAATTTATTTTTTAGATATTGTTCTAGACAACTCAGGTTATGAAGTATTTACAGATTTTTGTTTGGCAGATTTCATTTTAGAACATAACTTGGCGAAAAAAATTAGGTTTTATGTAAAAGCTGTTCCCTGGTTTATATCTGACGTTATGGAACATGATTTTCACTGGGTGATAAATGAATTAAAAAACAGTACAAACGTCAATCTTAATACACTGGGAGACAAATGGGGAGGTAATTTTTTTATTAACTCAAATGGTTTCATGATAACAAGCGTTAAACAATTTTTTTGAATAAGAAAAGGCTCTGTATATCCAGTTACTCAAAGTGGATTAAAAACATATTTTTCAGATTACGTATGTGTCGGATTATGGGAAATCGTAGTCGACAGATTTTGGACACTGCCATTTGAATATAAGTTGATGAAAACCATAGATCCAAGCTTATACAAGAAATTGTCAGAAGCCAAACTTATTTTCTTTAAAGGAGATTTAAACTACAGGTAAATTTTTGTCGATATTCACAAAGTCAGATATCACGTCAAAGTTGTTAATCATTAGAGTAGACAATTAAAACCGTGTATTCACATGCACTAGAACATACTAAAGTAACACCATCACGTATCAAGTCTAGCTGTCGCTCCGCAGCAGTATAATATCGCAGCATCCGATCAGTTGTCGATATTTGGTTAAACGAATCAAAAAAAATGTTACGCGCCCACGTTGCACCACCTGGACAAACATTTTGTCATTCTTGATTGCATATCGGTTCGGCATCACGATGGAAGAGGTTTCTATTTTTGGGTATCGTAGCTACCAAGAACTTTTAGACTAGTCGTTGATTGCATCCGAATTAAGCCTGCGAATTTTGACGAATTTTTTCATCAGAAACCGCTCGTTTTCCTGCGTCCACTTGCGCAGTTTAATCGTATTAGTTCTGATCAGACTGGTATATTATGGATGTTACGTTTTTTTTTAAATAATTGATATTTGATCAGAAGGCTGCAAAGAAAAGAAAAAATGGAGTCTTTTCTCAATACACTAGTTTCCCGATAGAAATAATAAAATAATATTCCCGAATATTTGTCTGCGAATATCAGTCGTGCAACAGATAGTCTGAAACTACATGTTGTTAATAATTTTGTTAACTTCTATAACTTATATCAGTTCAATAATGTAAGAAATCACAACAATCGACTTCTTGGCTTGGTGTTTGGCCCACTGGACGCTTCCAAAGTTGTATCTGATTCGGCAATGTGGCCTGTTGATGTGCATTATCCTTCACTGTTGATAACATGCCCTTATCGAACGTGCAAACAAAATTTAAATTGAAAGAACATTACACATATAATTTTAGAAAGATTGATTTTCTTAGGATGTACCAATTTTTGCTCGACAGTAACCGGTCTTTTCAACGTGAGGGTTTTGCTGTTTGAAGAGGCTGTAGCGGCATTTTATCAACATATAGATATAATTCTTAATGAGACGGTACCAAAGACTGTTCAGGCATAGCAAGTACCCACCTTGGTTCACTAAGTAGATAATTCGCTTGTTAAAAAATAAATAGTTGCTATGGCGGAAATACAAAAGACCCAAGGAGAGGTGATTATCTTTCGGGAATGCTAGGACAGTCGTAAAAAATCTTACCCGTAAGTCCTATAGTACTTATCCTGCAAATGTTGAAGCGAAATTTAAAAAGAACCCCCCGTTTTGGTCCTACATCAATCTTAGGAAGTCTAATAGTACTCTGCCAGCTGCTATGTCTTATTAAAATCAGAAAGTAACTAATCTCACTGGCATCGTAAGTTCATTTGCGAAATTGTTCAAAGTGTCCTCTATTATTTCTACTCCTTATGTACCTACTGCTAGTCATGGTTGCAATTTTTACCCTGTCTCATTATCTAAAATAATGCCTAAAGACCTTGAGACAGCCTGTAAAAAGTCGAAGGCCGAATTCACGGTGGGTCCTAATTCCATTCTTTCGTTTGTCGTAAGGTATTGTGTTTAGGGCGTTTGCTGAGCCTTTCTCTACAATTATTAATTTATCCCTTCAGAAATGTATTTTTCCTGACCTATGGAAGGAATCAAAAATCTTTCCAGTTTTTAAAAAGGAGAATAGAACCAGGATCGAAAATTATCGGCCTATAGCGATAAAGTGCGATTTTGGAAAATTATTTGAGCGGTTCCTTGAGGAACAAATATTCTTTTACATAGCACCTCTTATGATCTATCCGCAGCATGGTTTTGCTTCAGAAAAATCAACCGTGATCAAACTTTGTACTATTGCGCAGCGTCTCACAGCGTCTTGATTCTAGCAATCGGGTCGATGTCGTTTACAAAGATTTTTCCAAAGCGTTTGATCGACTTAATCACGTTGTTTTACTTTCCAAATTGTCATAGTGGTTTTAATGACAATCTTATTGTTGTTGAAAGCTACCTATTAAACCGCTCTCACCATGTTGAATACCGTGGTCATAGATCTAGTAATGTTGGGTGTTCCTCAAGGGTCTGTTTTGGGTCCCTTACTTTTTAACGTTTTCATTAACGATATCACATGTGAATTGAATATCAGCTGTCTACTTTGTGCAGATGATTTAAAGATTGTCCGGGTCATACGGAATTCTAGCGATTGCTCGAGTCTCGAACTAGATCTCATGAAATTAAATGCTTGGTGTCTAAAAACAAACTGCCTCTAAACATAGACAAGTGTAATGTTATGTCATTCTCAAGAAGTATGTTGCATGATTATGACAGCAGCGGTGCTTTTCTAAGGCGGGTTAACTACATTAAAGACCTAGCAATCACGTTTGACTGTAGACTTACATTTGTCAATTATATTTTGCCGAACGCTAGGCTTTCTAGTGAGATCTAAGCAAGAATTTCGGTCGCTCCAAATCATAAGCACGTTATATTATTCTCTTATATGATGCAAATTGGAATATGCCTCAGTTATCTGGTATTACCACGTACACTCTGAAAAATTAGAGGAAATTCAATATCGTTTCTTAAGATTCTTAAGCTTTAAATCGGATGAGTTTTATCCACTGGCTACTACATCTCGCGAAATTCTATCGACAAGATTTAAATTCACCTCTCTGGAAAAGCGCAGTAACGGGGCTCCTGTACTCTTTTTATATAAACTGGTTAATAACAAGATTTTGGCAACTGATTTGCACGCGAGAATTCGTTTTCATGTTCCAGGGATAACTAGATCTCCAGTATTTCTCTATTTGCCGAAACCAAGAACTAATTATTACAATTCTCCCCATTATACTCGATGTGATCCCTTTATGGTCCCCTGAAAGACAAATTTGATATATTTCACTGTTGTCAAATCATTTATTTACAATTGTCTGTGACTGATTGATAGACTATGTTATACTTATTATACTGTCTGTATTATGTGTGTAAGATTAGGTTTTATGTAACACTGTTCTTTTTCCTGCCTCATAATAGGGACTCTAGTCCTGAAGAGCAGTGTAAATAAATAAGTATTATATAAAAAAAATAAAATTAATAATCTTAAAGTAATACGTGTCTGACACGGCCTCGAGCGATTTTTTTAGTAAATAGTACCTAATATACAGCCGCAATATTCATCTTACTTTGAATAATGCATCATTCATCTGATGAAAGAGAACGTTTCTCGTAGATAATATGGAGCGATATCTTGTTTCACCTTGAACTTCATCACACCATATCTGTCATGCAACACGAAATATTGCGCTGCCAAGTTTCGTTGTTAAGTTCTGTTGCATGACTATATGCAAAGACAAAATTTTTGATTCCAGAGCAAAAAAACGTCGCAATTAATTTATTTTTTAATTGTTAAATAATCTTGTTCTCTAAATACCAGCAAACAAAAGCAAAATAAATTTTTTTATCTTTTTTTTTCAATTATTTTTGAATATGCATGTTACGTTTTTATTTTACTTCCACCCTCGACAAAGAAGTAATAAATATTAAAATTTTTAAATATTGTCAACAAAGAAAAAAAATGGGACATTTTTCATTATAATATAAAATACTAATTACCGTGTTTGAATACCGTAGCTTCTTTTTTAAAAGCAATATTTTGTACAATGGGTTTCATTTTTAGAAAACTTTTTGGTGAAATAAATTGGGATCCTGTAACCCCAGTTGAAGATGCGTTGCAAGGCTTCCAACCCGGCAAACTAGCAATATTACGCACGATAAAGGCCGATATTGTAGTAGGAATACCAGAAGGCACCGCAGAAGAATGCGAGAAAAAAGATCGTAAATGGATGGAAAAGGGCGATTATGGCTTAATTCAGTTTTGTGACAAAATCGTTAAAATATAAGGACTAAGTGGTTCCGATTTTAGTGTTCTTTTTCCAAATTTGTGTCTCGAAATGTTATTCAAATTTAGGTCAAATAATTTTAAGAGAATGTATGGGGAATTATATTAAGGGGCCTATTCAATTTTAAAACGTGTAGGTGAAGAAAACAGAAAAGGTAAATGTATCGAATATTTTTAGGTGAATTTTGATGTAAAGACGCGTCAAGAACAAGTAAATATCATAGCTCATTTTAGGTTAACCGAATTAACCTACTTGGATGACCGCCAATGCAGTTTTATATTGGCTCGTGTTAATGGTTGTATTCTTTTGAGTAAATTATCACTGATCAAAGTGAAACTGATAACTTCATGTTCTTTTGAATATGCATTTACTTGTCATTGGGTCGAAGTGATTATGATTACTTCAAGTGATAGAAGTGAACCTGATAATGACTCAAAAGAATAGCCTTAATGTAATACCTACAGTAAAGGACAAGCGCTGAAATGAAATGTGTGGATTACGTCACGGCCCGTGGGATCAGTATTCTTTGATCGCGGTTTGATTTTTTTTATATTTAGAGAAAAAAAAATTCGGTACATTACAAGTTTAAATTGTGTACCCAATTGTAAGGGAAATTACACAAACGACCCGACGGTACCGGTATTCCTTATCCAAAAAATTACGAACGCCGTATAAAATGGTCTAGTGTCATTTTACAAAAGAGGATTTTAACTGGCGGATTTGCTAATAGGACTCCCAAACAGGCGAATTCATAGCTTAAAAATGAAATGTACCAAGATTAAATGAACACAACGTACCATTCAATATTAGCACTAAAATTTCATAAGTTTGGAGATTTAAGTATTGAAAAATTCTCCGAAGCACCTAAATGTGACACGACAGGGCTATACTGAAGACTGTTCTATTGAAATTGCTGAACTACTAACAATACTTTTAATAAAAAACATAATATGGACAATCTGAAACCACAAGTGTCGCTTATTTGGGAAGATATTACAGCCACATTGCTTTACAGAAACTAAAATGCAATTTTTGCAAAAATTCATTGATAATTTTAATCTCATAACTAACTTAAGCAGAGGTGCACTACAATATCCTCGAGATCCTGTTATTTAATTAGATATTGTTTTATAAATTTTATTCCAGAAAATTCGGTAATCATGTGAATAAATATTTGATAATTTTTGACTAATCATCATATTCAAAAATATGCTTTAACAAAAATTTTCAATACCTGCAATCCACATTCACTAAAAGCGGGTACTGCCATTGTACTTGCCAGTATTAATAATACTTTGATTAAAAATTACTGTAGTAGAAAAAATACAGATTTTGCTGCTTAATAAGTATTACTTAATATAATTTATATTAATACTTAACATTTATTTAAAAAAAACTACAATAAAATATTTTAGACAAAGTAGACACATAATTTACTTAAGTATAAGTTTAAAAAATATAAATAACTATCAGCTAAAATTCATAAATAAATTTAAGTTATTAAACATAAATCGAACAAAAAGCTGATAATTCGTTGGACTGGAGGATAACGTTACAAATCGGCGCTTTGTCCTTGTATTGTAGGCGTTTTTGGTTAAGTTCTCTAGACGTGTTGGACGAATTCAAGTCAGAGCAAAGTTGGACGCATGGAGACCAGCTCCAACGTACTATCTACACGTCGACTATATTCGTAGTTCGGTACCGTAAACCACGTATGAATGGACGTCGACGTTAGAGTATATTTAATAAATACTTATAGTTGTTTTAATGTTTATAAAAGAAAAAAAGGTTATAACGAAAAAAATACGAAACAGAAGATGACATTATTTTAAAGAGAAAACACCACCGTGAACGGTTGAAAAAAGATATTTTTTTGTAAATAAATTATTTATTTAGAATTATTAAATTACTATTGAAAGTGGTCCAACAGCCGGATCGCTAATTCGAGAATAGTCGGTTCAAGTATCCTGGCAATGTCTAAGAAATATTCTACAAAATTCGGAATTTAAGCCAAATGTATTACTATTTAGACTGCCTACCAATAGCGGTCAGACAATTATTAATAAGAGCCCAGACCTTACTTCCTTAAAAATGCATAAAACACATAAAATTTAAGAACTAATTAATGTTTTAAGAGCTTGGAGCTCTCTACTTTTTAAGGCATGAAACATTTCAACTATTTGCTGAAGCTCTTTTTCGCGTTTTAGGAATTTTGGATTAGGCCTCTTAACTTCAGGTAAAAAAAAATAAGGTCCGACCAATACAAGTTAGGGTACATTTGGGGAAAATATTGGCCAGCTATTTAAAAAAATACAAGATGTGACAAATTTGTTTCTAACTATATCAGATTCTACAAACTAGTATATATAATCATAATCACCATTCATGACGTAGTCGAATGTAGTGATTGATAGCGATCCCTCGGGCCAGGCTACGTCACTGCGGACGTTGCCGCAGTGGTGGTAAACCAAAGGTTTCATCTAATTCCCTCTTTCTTTTTCGAAATATTAAATCTTTTCAATTTTAACTTACCTCATCAGTTTTAAAAAGTATTTACCACAGCAATTTATAAAATATAAATAATGTCTCACAACGACCGTCAATTAATTGGTGAAGTTTCATCTGCTATAGATGAATATAGTAAGTACATTATTTGAAAATATTACTGAAGAAAAAATGTGTGGAAACAAAAAAATATTAGCTGAAATTCCCTTTTACTAGTAGTGCATCATCAACAATAAGTTCAGAACCAGAAGTGAGTATTTTCGATCAACAAAGAGATGAAGCAATATGGCTTAAAAATAGTTTTACTATGGATCATCAAAAGATTAAAAGATTCTGAAAATAATAAGTTGATTTAAGGGTCTGTATGTGGAACCTCTGATATCACATCTTTACAACAACAAAATATATATTTCATTCTTCCTGATCATTATGTGCCTGCGATTATAGCAGTTGTAATAAATAAATAAATATATATATATATATATATATATATATATATATATATATATATATATATATATATGTGAATAATTCCCACGGTATAAGAAATTTAAATATGCTTGTAACTACTTGTCTAAGAATCTAAAAGAATGTCAGCCAAAAGGATGCTAGTAATGTTGGTATTTTGTATCTAATCTCTTTTTGTATCTACTTTTTTTCTTTATTTTCCATTTTCGTAATCTGTTCATTTAGAAACCAATTTGATACATCAGCATGTTTAAAACTTACCTCATTGTCCTCAATGTATATATGTATGTTTCTTTTGTAAAAATCCTTACTCTTCGTCATTTTTTGTGTATATCTATCTTAACATTTTTAATCTTTTGTCAATAAATTTTCTCTATGAACATCTGCCTAGTTTTTGTTCTCAACCTAAACAATACCTCTAGCAAATTCTTGTAAATATTTTTATTAAAAAAAGTAAATGCACAAACAAGTACAGTAAATATAACAAACAGAAAAATTTTAACTGATAAACACCAACATATTTATTTAACTAGATATTCTATATAAGCTAGTGAAGTATCTGCAACAAAGTTCTGTTCTTTTATCTCTGGAGATTAAAAAGAAGAAAGTGAAATCCATACACATACATTTTGAAATAAACTAAGATTGAGATTCTGCAGATACTAGGTCAGATCTTTATATTTTAGATAAGACTTTTACACTCGATTCAGAACTCTATTATATAAACTAGCATATATAAAATATAATATCGTGTCTGAAAACTAAAAAACTTTAAAAGAAGAAAGTGAACTATATACACTGACACTTTAGAACAGAGTAATATTAGACAGAGTCTGCGAGAACACTACGTCGGCTGAGTGCAAGAAAAAATATACCGAAGATTTTTGCATTTTTTGATTTTTTTGTGCTTTCAGACGCGACTAAAAACTACTAAATAGTTTGTACGAACATTATACAGAGTGTCCAAAATGTTATAGGTTCCTGTACCTCAAAAACCTTAAAAGAATAATGTGAAATACAAAAGTCGACTGGCATCTAATAAATATTTTGTTACATTTTTATCAATACACGGTAGCCTATAAAGATTGAGCTATTTATTATCAACTTTTGTTTTATTTTAATCAAAATATATTATTCTACATATCCCTTGAACTCGCGTAACGTTGTAGATTTGCATTGGAGTACCGTTAATATTTGTTTTAAAGTTATCAAACGTGAAATTTTCTACCTGTTGCGTCACGAAATTGCAACAAAATTACTTATACATCTCTAATTCAATTTTTATTTCTTCATCCAAAAATGACAAATAGGACTCAACTAAAAATTAAAAGATTTTCAGTTCCAATTTCACCGAAGTTGAAAATCTTGGGTCGAGAATGAAACATCAGGATACTACATCTCATTTTCCAGTCACCGTTGTACACATGTAAATATTTCGAAAACAATTACTTTTGACACCATACTAAAAATGTATGTAGATATTAGTCAACTTTTATATTTAACCGTATTTTTTGATGACTAGCAAATAACCTTATTTACGCATATGTTCTCTACAATATTGACCGTAGAATTATAATACACTTATTTGCTATACATTTATAATGTTATTTTTAGATAATTTTGGAATCAAAAAACGCTAAAATCTCCATAACAAATATTTTCTTGGTTTAGCCTTAAGCCGACGACCAGTTTATTTGCTTATCGTACAAAAACTAGCTTTGAAAAATACAGTAAGTGCCTCCAAAAATTGAGGTTTCTCATTTTTATCAGTTTCTTAAAAAATATATTATTGTCTTAATTCTTAAAATAAAATTTGTCTTAATTCAAAACGTCATTATATTAGGCGAGAAGAGTTTATGGTAGAAGTGAAGATTTTCTGCTTAGCTGATTAAGTTTCCTTAGGAAATATCAATAATAATGAAATTAAAACGAGTATTTTCATTTGGGTTTAACATAATCATTTTTCCAAAGTTTTATTCGAAGTATCCGTTGAAAAAAGCAACCTTTCGTATGGAAAATTCTAGGAACTGCTATTGGATAGAGATAGTACAATAGCTCCTTCCACTATGCTCTAAACGTGTTTTATGTGGCAGGTAGGTAATAAATGTTATGATAAAAATGATATCCCAAAACTTTAATTACATTTTCTCTAACTTACGTTAGCTATGTCTCCAGAACCAACGCACCGTTTTAAATAAATGAGCTATCGCCAGGTTTATAATAAAAATTTTTATAACCCTTACTAGAAACGATACAATCCTATTTTTTTTTACCTTAAAAAGTTTAAAAATTTCTTAAAAATCGTGCCTTTTTTTCATATCACCACTCTTCCTTTAATGATTATAATACGATTGAGAGCATCAACCTTCCTATCCACAAAAATGTCCTGGTTTTTCATTTCATGCAAGTTAGAACTGTGCTTACACCATTAATATTAACACCAAAAAATTCATCCAGCTTAAGAGATTTAAAAAATATTATTTTATTTTAAATAAAAAATCAGGAAAATCATTCTTATGAATACCCATTTACATAAAAGATAATGTAATTCTTTTATCTGACACCATATCCTGCATATACTCTTTTTTTCTGCCAGTTATAATTGTTTCTTTCAAAAAAGTAAAATAACTACACTCTATAACCTGTATGTTTTACATTGCAACAATAAAAATTTTCAATCTATACATCAAAATGTAGAAACCAATGTTGAAAATGTATTACATATGGTCTTTGTGTCTTAATTAACAATTACCCCAAAATATAGCTTTTTACAATAAACGAATGAAACCAAATTCCCCAATATGGTATTGTTCATCGCAAACCCGTCATATTCAAACAAAGTATATGAAAAAACTTAACATTAAACGTTTATCCCTAAATTATTATTTAATTTTATATAAAAAAGATAACATAAAAAACGCAAGGAATAATTTTAATACTTATACTTGAAACTTGTTTTAAGAAGGTATTTGATACGTACCTGTGCAACGTCGTATACAATAAATCTGAAAAAACGTGTTAAGGAAATATCCTTTCAAGATTTTATAGTTATTAGAATTCATGAATATTCCTACCCACTAAATTGCCCGTCGTTTATGGCCGACCTTTGATGGAAGTTGTTACATAGAGGAATCAAAAATTTATTAAAGTAATTCTTAAAAGTCAACTGTTTAATTACTTTATATTTAACAGAATCGGGAACATTTTTGAAATAATAATTAATATTAGCTGTTTGATGTTCCAAGTTTTGATTAGACTATTGTTCTATACATGTTTTGCCTCTTTAAGGCTTTCTCAAGCGTATTTGAACTAAAAGTTAAAAAGAGTTTCATTTCACAAAATATACCTAGTTTTATGATTTGTAACCAACTGTTTATTATTAGGGTATATTCGAACTTCGTTTGTTAGAACTTCCTGAAGTCTTTTTACCTCAATTTTCATAAAGGAGTTTAATATTATTTTAAATTTAATCAAAAAAACATTAAAAATCAAATAAAGAATGCTGTAACAGTATGCATTACACAGAATTATTTTCTCTATAACAATAAATTCTACCTACACGAAAGCTGTAAATAAAATGACGTTTTTTTGAAAACGGTTAGGATTAGCGACATGAATGAAGAGTACTTAATTTTTAGTCAATAGTTAAAGGTATGTAAAAAAGGTTGTCCAAAGTTCTTATCATACAGGATGTAAAAAAATGGGGTCATAGGCCATTGACAGGGCCCACTTTCAGTATTTTACACCTTATATACATTTCACTAAGAGAACCAACAAATAATCTGCCTCAGCTTCTGTGATCTGTGGTGTAAAAATATCATTTTCCTACTACAAATTAGCCGTTTTTTCAAGTGCTACAAAAATTTGTTTATTTTTTCTGTTTGACCAAAACGTATATATTTTGCTATATTTGAATACCTATTATATAAATAAAAAAGAAGTGTGATTACACTCTTCCGGGTACAATGTCATAACGATACAACTAGTGACGATCCAAATTCGATAGTGAACTTATTTGTCGACCATTATATATATATATATATATATATATATATATATATATATATATATATATATATATATATATATATATATATATATATATATATATATATATGATCACGATCCAGGGGCAGCTTTTAACTTTCATTGTGACTAATATAAATTTTTCAACTTGTACATTTTTACCCACTGATCTCTTTAATAAGATAAACACATTAAAAGACAACTTGGGCTCTGGTCCTGATAATATAACAGTGTTCATTTTAAAACTATGTCAATATATTTTTTCGCTTATTTTGAGTAAATTATATAATTTGTCCCTTCAAAGTGGGATTTTTCCTGATGAATGGAAGACAGGTTATGTATACCCTATTTATAAGAATGCAAATAGAGCACATATAAAAAATTTTAGGACAATTTCTAAATGTTCCATACTTTCAAAAATATTCGATTGTCTTTTAACTGATGAATTAACAACTGTTTTTGGAAGTTATATAGTTCCGGAATAACATGGTTTCTGTAAGGGGAAGTCCACAGTTACAAATCTTTTGATTTATGTTGACTTTTTGCTATGTACTGGAGGATCGTTGCCAGGTTGATGCTATATATACTGATTTCTCCAAGGCGCTTGACACAGTGAATCACACTTGTCTTTTAACTAAACTGAAATCTATTGGTATTCAAGATCCGCTCCTTTCGTGGATGCGAAGCTATCTCATAGGCAGAATACAGATTGTAGGATATAAGAACTACTCGTCGCGTGAAATTAGGGTATACTCTGGGGTTCCTCAGGGAGCGCATTTGGCCCCTCTAATGATCAATTTGTTTTTGAATGATGTCGTCAAGTCTTTTTCGCATGGAACGACACTGCTTTTCGCTGATGATTTAAAATTTTTTAAGTGCAGGATTGCATTGATATGCAGTCTGATTTGGATACATTTAGTGTATGGTGTACTACTAACAGGTTGTACCTAAACATTGGAAAGTGCAAGACAGTGCGGTTCTGTAGAAAGAAGTCTTTAATTGAGTACTATTAAACGATTAACGGTGTGTCTGTGGAATTGACCGATTCTATATCTGATGTTGGTAATATTGGATAGTCAGTTGACTTTAAAGAGCATATACATAATATCACGAATAAGGGAATGAAATTAGTGGGGTTTGTTACACGAAATCTATCTGACTTCAACGATATTATTCGTCTTAAAAATGTTTATTGAAGTGTTGTGCGTTCTGTATTGGAGTATGCCTCACCAATATGGTCACCTCTCTACAATGTAAACAAATTGGAGCTATAAATGGTGCAGAAGCGCTTTTTAAGATTCGTAGCTTATAAATTAGGTGTTCCTAAAGAAAATATGAACTACCCTCATTTACTACTCCAATTAAATTTAAAGCCTCTTGAACATCGCAGAGAATACTTTGACTTACTTTATCTATTTAAAATCGTTAATAGTATAATAAATTCACCAGAATTACTAATGCATATTGGTTTTAATGTGCCTCAGAGAAGTAGTCGATAGATTGAAGTGTTCTCTGTGGATGTTCATAGAACCAACTATTCCATCTATGCACTACTAAATAGAATGTGCATTTTAGCTAATAAGTTATCCCGTAATCACGTTGGTCTCGACATTTTTAACATGTCCTTAAATAGTTTCAAAAATTTTTTAAAGCGATATCTATAGTGCAAATTTTTTACTTCTCACTGTTCTACATGTGGTCTTGAATGTGAGCTTACCGTAGTTTAACGGATACTTTGGATTTGTTTGTTAATTGTTTAGTATTTTTTTATCTATTTGGAAGCTTGTTTGCAAGTTGTAAAGTGTTGTAAATTTTTAAGTGGTTTGACCGTTAATAAAACATTTATTTATTTACATATACGGTAATAAAGAATTTTCCGTATATTTCAACTCTGCGAAGTATAACGTAGCCACTTTTTTTCTATTGTCCGTTAAAAAAACTCATTCTAAGTCTCTGATAATCCCAGGTTCTCCATAATAAAAAAAATAATCCATGAAAATTCCAGGTTTTTTCATGTTTTTCATGATTCTGACCACCCTATTTACTCCCTTGCGATAAATCTATCTTGGAAATAGTTTTAAGGAACCACCCCGGAAAACACCTTAGAATATGTTAAGAGTTTTATGAAAATATCACGCTCCTATCAAAAGTTGTGTGAACAAAAAAGTCAACTAGATAACCCTCTTTCTTTGTTAATCTGGCGGAAATCCTTAAATTTAAAAATATTTTAGCATTTTGATTATACGAAGTGTATTACTAAATAAAAAAGGATACTCGTTATATAATAGTGAATTACTCTCAGTCCCAGGTACTTCAACCCCTTTTCCGAGAGGTACTTCTACATCGTCGATCTTCTTGACATGTTGAGGATCTGGTTGGGTTCTGCCTACACCCTTAACACTATGTGTTCCCTTTGGTGGCTTGGATATGTATTCTGCATGCTGCCTTTCATGCATCTAAAAAATATAGAATTGTAGAGTAAGAATCTTTTTGTAATAACATTTCAATCCTCAATCAGGACTTTAATCAACCCTAAAAATTTAAATAGTAGGGTCAAGTCGCACCATATTGAAAAGCTTATTCAAAATGACAGCTCATATTATGAATTAACTGAAGAGTTAAAATATCTCTATTTCCTACAATTTCAACTTTTTGAATAATTAAAAACAGTTACCAGATTAAATATTTTATCTAAAATTTCTTATAAATTACTGTAAATATACAAATAAATCTACTCACGTTTCCTAACGCTACTTCACAAAGCAATAATATACCAGTAGAGTTGCTGGGACTAGTGCAACAGTAATTTGCTGATTTGGATACCATATCAGCGAAGTAGATACCTTTGCCGAACATGTAACCCGTTACGGGGGCTTCTGGCGGGGCAATTCTCAAACCCTAATAAGTAAATTTTAAACATTATAATATATCAACTAATCTCAAATTGTACAACAGTTCATCGTTTAGGCCAAACGGTTTCTTATTAATTCAGTGATTCTCAAACGGCGGGGTGCGCCCCCCGATAGGAAAGTACCATATACCAAAATGGGGGAAGTAATTTTAATACTTGTAGGGAGTTAAAAATTTTGAAGAAAAAAGGTTGGCGACACCATGTAAGCACTCACCAAAAAAGGATTTTTCAAAATTCACACTCCAAAAGGGTGAAAAAGGGAAAATTGCTATTTGATAAATTTATAGATATCTCTTGATCAAATGGAGATATGAACTCGATTTTGATTTCAAAAGATAGCTCATAACAATATCTAAAAACTAATTTCTTGATTTTTCAATATTAGCATTTTAAAAAATGGAAAAAAGGGTAAAATGTCGATTTTAAAATTGCTCATTAAAAAGTCATTTTCTCCGCGAAAAATCACGATACAAACATGATTTCTGGCTTCACATATTCTGCATACAATTATCTAAAATGTAATTTCTACATCATGGTTCTTGGATTTAGACCCTGTCAAATTGGAATTATTATCCGACGTTTTGCTTACGATTGCACGAGGCATCTTCAGGGATCTTTACTTGGAACACTGAATAACCATCGAAGAGCGACAGCCCGATTTATATCCGACTGGTGCTCAGCGAACCGTGATCCAGCGTTATAATCGATTTCCACGTGTGATGTAGACTAACCTGTATCTCTATAAATAGTATTTGGATATTTACAAATTTCGATTGATACTCTAATTTTACGTTTAAAGAAACCAGACTTAATTTCTTTTATACATTAAAGGTGTGACCTGCGCAATGCTTCGGTAGATTGTACAATTTGTTTATTTTTAATACATCTTTCATGTACCTTATGCCTAGTAGATATAGACCGTCCACTTTCACTCACATACACTTTACCACAAGAGCAATGTATCTTATAAACGCCTTCTGTTTGCAATGATATTGCGTCCTTTGGTGACTTCAAACATTGTCCAAATTTCTTACACCTATTGAAAATTGTTCGAATTTTCAGAGCAATTTGGCAATCTTGTTCCGTGTATGTAAGACAAGACAACAGTGTCCACTTATGACATTTTGGTGACTAGTTGGGTTTTATGTTTATTAACAGAACGTCTAATATCTTCAGCGTAATATCCGTTGCCTCTCAGAGCATTTTTCTGTTTATGATTTCAGCGAATATTCGTCACATATTGAAAGTTCTCTATGTACTAGAGAGT
This sequence comes from Diaprepes abbreviatus, assembly GCA_034092305.1. NCBI lineage: Eukaryota > Metazoa > Arthropoda > Insecta > Coleoptera > Curculionidae > Diaprepes > Diaprepes abbreviatus. Next base: position 12,662,417 of record JASJET010000129.1, read on the forward strand.
TTATGACGGATTCTTTTTGAGAAGAATGATGGTGTGACGTTGCATTGAGATATCGATTTGTATGTGTCGGTTTTCTGTACACAGAATGTCCTAATTTGCCATTATCTTTCCATTGTACTAATACATTGAGAAAGAAAAGGGCACCCCTTGATTCAGTTATAGTGAATTTTATGCTAGGGTGTTGTTGATTTAGATGATCCAGGGAATTATAGAGGTTATTTGCGCCATGTGGCCAAACTATGAACGTATTATCTACATATCTGCACTAAAATTTAGGGTTTAGAGGAGCAGAAGACGAGGCGTTTTCTTCGAAAGCTCCCATGAAGATGTTCGCTACCACAGGTGACAGCAGAGATCCTATGGCCGCTCCCAAAGACTGCTCGAAAAAAGTTCCTTGAAAAATAAAATAAGTGGAAATGAGACATGCTCTAATTAATTATAGTAGGCTGGAGTCCATGTTGTTATTGACTATTTATAGGAACATTTGTATACAGAAATTCTACATCAACACTGACCCATATGTCTCCGGGCTCTAATTAGATGGCTTTTAATCTCTGGACACATTGATATCATAAGTAAAAGCAGAATAATAGAGAAAAAAGTAAATTAATTATTACGGCATAACGTATTAGCCTTCCAAAACAGTTCCACACTACCTCCATGGGCGAAACCACGACTAGTATTATATATTCGTGCTATTAGAGATGAGTCAGATGCGAGGGCTCTGCAAGAGGATTTTAATGCCGTTGTGAGATGGGGCAAGGAACATGATTTAAATGTAAATATAAATAAATATGTAGTAATGTCTTTTACATGTAAAAAGCAAATAATTCATATTAATTATTGTATAAATAACACGCCGTTAACAAGAACTGATTTACACAGGGATCTTGGTGTTTATTTAAATAAGAAGTTGAATTTTAGTAGGCACATTGATAATGTAACTGCAAGTGCAGTAAAAATTCTAGGTTTTATTATTAGGAGCTGTAAATATTTCAATATCAATACAATGATTGTCTTGTGTAAGTCATTGGTGCTTGCTAAGCTTCAATATGCTTGTGTAATTTGGGATCCACAATATGAAAATAAAATTTACAGCATAGAGGTGGTTCAGTGGAGATTTTTAAAGTTTTTGCATTACAAGGCATTCTTGGTATATCCTCAAAGATGAACCGATCAGAAGCTTTTGTGTTCTTTATTCAACTTTCCCAGTTTGAAGCACATGCGTATTGAAGCGGGTGTTGTTTTTTTGTTTAAATTGATTGGGAACACTATTGATGATAAAGAGTTTTTAGAACAGCTTCCATTTAAAATAGGCCGAGTTAACACCAGATCCAGAAATTTATTTTATATTAATGCCCCTAGGACCAACCTGTATAAAAATTCCCCATAATAAGATTATGTTCATATTTTAATAAGTATTGTGGTGCCATTGACATTTTTAACCTAAGTTGTAACAGGTTTAGAAGGGAAGTGAGAAATGAGTTATGTAGGCAATTGTAGTGCCTTTTTATTTAGGTTCTAATTTAGATTGTAGTCTTAGTATATTAAGTTTAGTTGTATCTGTAATTGGCTTTGTAAAAGTTGGTGATACATTGAATAAATAAATAAAATAAATAATAAATGTGTACAAGTAAAGCGGATCTCGTCATATCGTTTGATCGTAATGAATGTATTAAACTTATATCGTTTTGGGATTTGAAATATGCAAAACTAACCTGAGACAAAATACCAACATAGTTAGGTGTTCTGGAACCATGCCACAATAATTTGCGATTATGTAGTTTTCTGAACGGTTTGAATCGCTTATCTTCACCTTCTCTCTTTACAACAAATACCTGAAAAGTTAAAAAATAAAAAAAAAAATAACATAACTACATATGTTATGTTTAAGCTAGGTTCAATTAGTAATATATAGATAATTCAGGTGTCTTTCCCAAATATGAATAAATAAATACTAGTGTAATAATAATTAAACTTACATCTTCAATATTGAGCTCGTAACTGGCATGGGTGGTAGCGTGAGTATTCTTAACATACTCTTGTATAATGGTAAACTCTTCAGACGTTTTACTGAGTACGTCGATGTCAGCATTGAGTTGTTTATAATAAGAATCGACAGTGTGCTCGCTACCTGATGATTTCATTAGATTGTATGCTATCTCCATTTCCATTAAACTGTCCAACATATCAAGTTTTGTCTAAAAAATAGAAAAAAAATTATAAGGAACAAAATTAAATAAAGAATCCAACGTCAGTCCGATTAGTAGAACAAATCTGATAGTACATTACACATCAAATGCAGAAAAAAAAAAACAAAAATTGTTTTGATCCATATATGGAGAGACCAACTCAATTTAGTTTCAGTTAATACAGCAAAACATTCTTTAAAGTTTGATCTATGCTATATCTGTCATGTAGGTGATTATTGTATTGATGAGAAATGTTACTAAAGATAATGTATATTATCTGGAAATACACCTTGGGTGAATGAAGTTATCCACAAAGAAAATAAAAATCGTCAAGTAACATATTACTAGTCCTACAGTTTCAGAATCAGCATTTTTATTTTCGAGAGCAGAAGGTATATTTAGACAGAACCAAGTAAAGTCACAAAATATTGCAAATTCAATTTCGAACAAGTTTGCTGTTTAGAAACGTAAAAATCTCAATGACAAAGCAATGTCTTAAGTCTAGGTTAATATTTCGAATTTTATGACGACATAAGAGAAATCTTATTACAAAAAAAAACGGAATAACTTTTATCAATCTTTATGCTCCACACCGATTGGTCTCCAGTTACCGAGTCTACTGCCGTGGTGGATGCCTCTCAGTCGTTTAATGATATCTTAAATTAGATCTTTGCTGCTTATGTACTTCGTAAATTATCCAGACGAAGGCGTTTTCCCTCTTGATTTACGGGTGAATTGATTACCAACATTTTCAAAGAGGAGAAGGTGCGTCGACATCTTTAAACTCATAAAACTACTTATTACCTGGAAAAGTACAGGACTTTGTGTAGGTTAATAAAGTCACAGTCACAACAGGCCTACGAAGTCTTTATAAGAGATGCTGAGCAAAATATACACAGTGGTCCTTCCAATTTTTGAACTTTCGTTCAAAGTAAAAAAGTCAGTCACGCATTCCAGCTATAATGAACTATGAGAACGAACCATTTAATGGACCTCATAATATTGTCTCAGCGTTTGCAGAGTACTTCAAGAGTGTCTACAAAGACTCGGAGCCCTCCGAGATTTCTACTCCTGGGGAACCTTCTGAAACCATTAATATTCCCATAATCACTCCCACGGATGTTTTTTGGGCATGCAAGTCACTTAAAAATAATGCCACATCTGGCCCAAATGGTGTTCCTAGTTTTCTGGTGAGGGACTGTTCCATTTTTCTGAGCGCTCCCCTTTTTGTCATTATCTTCCAACTGATTTTGAAGAGCAGGGTTTTTCCAGAGCTCTGGAAATTTGCCAAGGTCTCTCCTATTCTGCAAAAAGGTGATCCATCTCTAGTTGAAAATTATCGCGGCATTACAATCTTATGTAATTTTTCCAAGGTCTTCGAGATTATCTTGCAGAAATATTTATTTCTAAAACTCAAAGTTGATTATCGACTGACCAACACGGCTTCTTTTCTAAAAGATCATGTATGACTAATCTTTGCTCTCTTTTTTCTTACGTTTGCGACGCCCTTAACAGCAGAAGTCAAGTCAATATTATTTACACTGATTTCCGTAAAGCTTTTGACCAAATCGACCATGACATACTCTTTCAAAAAGCTTCTGTCCTATTTGGCTCCTCTTATGACCTTGTTTCCATCTTGACATCCTACTTTATTGCTTGGAGGACTGGTGTCAAAAAAATGGAATGGAATTCAATACAAAAAAAAATGTAAAATAATGCAATTTTATAGAAGAAAAAATATTAACTTTCAATATGTTGTTGATAATGAAAATTTAGAGAAAGTGAAATACATAAAGGACCTAGGTATATATTTTGATACAGAATTAACTTTTAATTACCATGTTAATTATATTACCTCTAAAGCTTTGAAAATGTTAGGATTTGTGAAGCGTATTTTAAAGGATTTTAATGATTTAAATTGTTTTAAAGTATTTATTGTTCTTATATAAGATCTATTTTGGAATATGCCTGTCAGGTTTGGTCACCATTTTATAAAGTTTATATTCAGCAGCTAGAACGAATTCAGAGAAAATTCATAAGATTTGTTGCATTCAAACTTAGAATACCTGTTGACGAAATTAATTATGTAGATATTATGAAACTGTTAAATATGCCTCCCCTCAAACAAAGGAGAGAGTTTTTTGATCTTTGTTTTCTTTTTAAACTCATTAATTTTCAAGTTGATTGCCCCGACCTGCTGGGACTCATCAGTTTTAATGTACCACAAAGAAACTTGCGCACCATACTTTTGGAATTGATTATCATAGAACCAATTATGGATAGTCATCTAGCTTAGTTAGATCATGTAATTTAGCCAATAAAGTTTGTAATGATATAGACATTTTCAACTTGGGTGTAAATAGTTTTAAACAAAAGGTGCAGAAAAGAATTTTTTATACAGATTTATTTGTCTAATGTATCTGCCTTTCATTTGTCCTTTTGTATTTTCTTTTAACTTAGTTTATATATTAAATGGCTGATCCGTCAATAAAATATTTATTTATGTACTTATTTAATCATAGTCAGTGTGTGCAAATAGAAGAATATAGATCTGCTAGGTTTACTCCAACGTCAGGTGTCCCCAGGGTTCGAACTTGGGCCATTTCTCTTTAACATAATAATAAACGATCTTATTTCCCAGTTGGACTGCCACAGACTGGCCTATGCTGGTGATTTAAAAATATTTCAACACATTGTTTCTGTTCCAAACTGTTTGTCCCTTCAGGCCAGTATTGATATGATCAGTCAATGGTGTGGTGGCTAATAAGCTGAATCTTAACATCTCTAAATGTAATGTTGTTTCTTACTCTCGTACAAAAAATCCTGTTCAGTTTAATTACCATATAAATAGTTCTATCGTTAATAGATGCTATACTGTGGCGGACCTGGGTGTCGTCTTCGATGCGAATTTCTCCTTTATTCTCCACATTGATCAAATGGTGGCTGGCGCATCTCGAACATTGGGTTTTATTCTGTGAAACGGCAAACCTTTTTCTAGCACAGTCACTTTCTAAAACTGCTGTATTATAGTTACGTAAGATCGAGGCTAGATTATGGATCAATTGTGTGGTCCCCATATACAATTGTCATTGCCTTGCCATAGAGGCCGTCCAAAGAAAAATTTTAAAATATTTGATGTTTAGAGAGGACAATATTTATCCTCAGTGGGGTTTTAATCATGACCACATTCTCACAAGATTTAAGAAACTGCCAACGCGGGTATTAATTGCTCATTATTGTTAAAGCAACTATCATTTCATATTCCCCGTGTTGGTGCGAGGCATCCATCAACTTTCTTCCCGTCCTTGCTAGGTCAAACATTTTATTCCAATGTCCCGTCTACAAAATGTGCAACAATTTTAATCGTATTTCTACACTATGCGACATGCATTTTGACGGTCTACCAACTATTCTGAAACATCTGCGCTAGGTGTCTGGTTATCCTTTGTAGCTTGCTACCTCGCAACACAAAATTAATCAGAGAACAGTTAAACACCTCCTTGAATCTGGGTCATTGTAACATTTTACTGAAAACCTAAACGAAACAAGAATGAAAAACGTTTAATATAATCTGCTAAATGCTGGTTTGGACGTGATTATGACTCATGGATGCTACAACAAGACAATAACCCGAGACACCATAATCGCCTTTGTCAGGGCTGGAAAAGAGAAGAATGTATTACTACCATGAAGTGGCCTGCTTTTTCGCCTGATGCAGATCCTACTGAAAATGTATAAGGTTTAATAAAGGTTTAACTTTGCAAGGAAGTGTAGAAATAGGTTGAATATATAAAAATTTATCACTGGAATATGCAGAGAAGCTTGTTAGTGTCTCATAAGACTTTTTTACTGTAACTTCTTAAGCAGTTATATTTTGTCAGCAGGATTTTGTGAGACTAATTGTATAGATAGGAGAGTAGGCTACCTCTTTCTTTATTAAAAACTTTTAGCATCTATGAAATATATTTTTAGAAATAAACATTTTATGATTTGCAATTCATTTTAATAATTTTTTTTTAGGAATTTAAATATGTATATTAAAACTGATGGTACTTTATAATACGATGTACAGATATTTTAATATCTAATTTATGTTAACTTATCGTAGAACTTTCGCTTTAACAGTGTCTGGCACTAACTCTCATCTGCAATTGTCTGCATAGGACCAGATCTTTCAGTAACCTTTCTGTGAAACATTTTTTATGTTATTGCATTAATAAGATTTTTAATAGAATAATTACTACTAACTAATCTATGTTAATTTATTGTACAACTTTCGCTTTAACAGTGTCTGTCACTATCTCTCATCTGCAGTTGTCTTCACAGTAACAGACCTTTCAGTAACCTTTCTGTGAAACATTTTTTATGGTATTGGATTAATAAGATTTTTAATAGAATAATTACTACTAACCTTAATGAGTTCTTTATCTCTTAATATAGTAACTGCATCTACCCCGAAGTTGTGAGGGATCAAAGTATAAAATCTATTAGTGGCCTCAATTAACTTATGTTCAGTGGTCCCTTGTTCTACCATACTTTGCAGCTCAGAGAGAACCTTATAAGCTTCTTGGATTTGTTTCTTGCTTAATTTCCCCAATGGCATTTTTTCAGTGTCCAGTTCAAATTCTAACATAAGCTTTTTCATTTGCTTTACGTCGAAAATAAGTTTCATCAAATCCTAGAAAGATTACTACCTTTGTGATATATGTAAAATTAATAACATCAATTTAGTATTTGTTAGCGTCCATTTAGACACATGAATTATGTGCTTATTCATTAATAATAAATACTCTGAAGGTGTAAACATGATTACTGAAAGCTTCAAGATTGTTTAAATGACCTAAAGAGATTTTGAAGTAAATTATACAAATGGGTATCAAAATATAAAAAATTAATCATACTTGTACAGGTTTGGGTAACCGAGATTCTGCTTCAACAATATCTAGGTTTTGAGTATTATCTGCCCCATAATCAAGATCCATCGGATACATTTTTCCCGGTACTTTAACAAAGTGATGGCGATCTTCCCAAGCATTTCCACTCTTTTCTTCATAATGATCCTTAAAAAACTTTTTAGCTTCGTGTAGGGAAGACATTTCGTCAGTTTTGTTTCCTAAAAGATTTAAAAAAAACGAAGATATGATTGAAATAATTCATTTTACTAATCGCCTGTTACGTACGTATTTCTCAAGTTTCAAAAAAAAAATGTGAAAGGATTATCAATTATTTTTGTGAAAATTTGTTATAACGCTAAAAATTAATTACCTCCAATAGTAGTTCCAATTCTTCCCCATCCTCTGTACACCCAATATCTGCTACCTTTATCAGATTGTAGTAACTGCAACTTGTAGAAACTGTTCTTGTTACTTTGAACATCCGTCAAACCCAATACGGCTGTGTATTTGTCCTTATCTTTGGAGCCATACACGTGTGCAATATCTGCAAGGCCACTGTCTGGATCTACGGCGGAACCGCCTACAAAAATGCAACTTTTTATTAAAACTTTTAAATTATTAACACCACACAAAATTTTTTACCCACCCTAACTTTATCCAAACTTAATTTATATAAATATTAAACTTAAAATACTCAGAATGATTGACTAATTTAAAAAAGAGATCACTTAAGCAATTTTACATATCAAGTGTTTTTTTTCATTCATTTGCATATAATTCAAAATTAGTTATTTCTATTTATTAATAAGCCTTGTCCAAGCCACTGTTCAAAGGATTACATTTCCATTAAGAAAAGCGATTCTGCTAAAGTATGTTTTAAAAAGAGAAAAAAAAAGTACTAGAGCTCAACTTGTCTACTCGCATCAGTCCTCACATGACAGTGGCCCAAATAAATTTAAAGAACTTCATTCAAAACTGTCACGTCGCAGAGAGCAGGGAAAGCTGACCTGTATATTCGTTATTTTGACGGCTCACCCCGTACTGTTAAATCGAAATCTGTTCCAAAAAACAACAATCATTGAACTGTAATTTCTAGAATGTAGCGGATATGAGGACTTCGCTTCGGGAGTTTGGATTGGCTGTTTCGCTCTGCGATTACGATATTGTAGTGATTGTAGAATCCTGGCTTTCGAACGGCATTTTATCTAGTGAAATGAATTTTGTCATATATCGTAGTGATCCATCAGCGGGTAAAAATTAACAACTATGTTTCTAAGATCATTGTTCACTCAACAGTTCCACAAAATTCACATTGTGGACCCCTATTTTTCATTTTGTTTGTTAATTTTATAGCGAATTTTATTGATTATTCCGAATTTATCATGTTTGCTGACGATTTAAAAATCTTTAGACTGACTGAATCCTGGGAGTATGTTGTTCTTCAGGGGGATGTCGATGGACTGTTGCGTCGGTTACAACTGAATGGACTTAGTTTGGATACAAATAAATGTTTCAGTATATCATTTTATAGATCCTAGATTGGAGCCTTGAGCCAGATGTACTTTTAAAAAGCGTGAATTTAACGCCCTTAATCTCAACCTACTGTTCCCTAATACACAAATAAGATGACACCAAGCAGATAGGCTCTCCATCAAGTTCATTAATTTTAAAGACTGAACCAAACACTATGATGTGCCTCCATATCAGTATAAATAACATCTAGTTGAGATTTATTTTTTTAACGCTTCATGCAAAAACTGCACAGACATAAAATTGATAAAAGTTAATTTACTTGGTAGAAAACCATGCTGTTGGAACGTTATATTATATTTAGTTTAAATATCATTCAAAATCATCTCAAAAATATTTGATATACCACTGAATATTGAGATATTTTAAAAACTAGAATTATCATTTGTTTGAAAGTTGTAGACAATGTTGAAGAATGACTAAAATGTGGTCGGACTTGCATTGTCTTTATTTTTATTTTTACGAAGTTTCGATTAGGTTGTGTCTAATCGTTATCAAGTATAAACTGAATGTTTTGTCTTAAGACTACGAGTGTGTAGGGACTGTGTCCATTGAAGCGCAACGTTTCGCTTCACTGTACACACCTCAATGATTTGTGTTACAAAGTAGTGGTTGCCAAAGACTAGGTATCTCAACACTCGGTTTATTGAAGATTCCATTATTGTTTTTAATGTCTGCAGCTTCTATAAATTTTCTTTTTTTCATATTGGGTTCCATATATATTGCCACAGCCTCAGACCATTTTATATGGTGTTGTTTATCTCAGGAGTGTTCAGCAATACCTGATCTCGACGTTTCCCCTTTTTGTGTATGAGTTTTATGTTCCTTAATTCTAACTTCTAGATATAGATATAGAAATAGAAGTAATTAAGGCTAAAAATAAAAATATACGACAGTGGACTCGATAAAAAAAAAATCATCACACCCCTTCATTTTATATTCAGGAAGTTCATCTGTACCTGGAAATTTTTTAATTTTCTAATGCTACTTTCAGCTTCATATCAGTTATTCGAATATTGCAAAAGTAATGTTTTAAGGGATACATAGTACAAAGCAAATATTCCTTAGGTGAAAAAAAAAACTAAATAATCTGTCTACTAATACATACATCAAATAATTATTATGCCAATTAACCAATACAATTTGAAAAACAATTACCTTTTAACTTAAGTTTAATTTTACTGGGAATATTACTAGTAAATCTGCTACCAGACTTTAATCCTGACTTTCTTGAGGATGGTTCAGGTGGTAATCGTGTTGTAGGCTAAAATAAGCAAGAAAATTAGCGACGTTCTTTATGATTACTATAAAAAATTACAGCTATATTTTAAAAAATTATAATATAACCCTTTTACTTACATCAGAGCCCCAGTTACAAATACTCTTTTTGATAATCAGATCTGGAATTTTCCCTGTATTATCTTTGGCTTCATCAACAAAGTCTTCAGATACTACTTGAATCTAAAAACACAAATAGCTTATATTTATTTGAATAAATTCTTTTTTTTATTTACTGAAAGATGACTTATACATTATCACGGTTCAATTTGGCGCTTAAGCTCACTATGGCTAATTTACTTAATTTAACCTTATTTTACAAATACTGTCGTTATGGGCAACACAGTATCATTTTCCTTAAGTATTTCCCAGGGATTCTTTGAAAGAAAGCATTTCATCAAATACAGTTTCGATTAATTTTATTTGCCATTATTTTGTCCTTTACTTTGGTATTTCACTACACTGTGCTTAGGTACTTTCTTATCAATATCAAACTTATTGCTACCTTTTTTTTTGTATTGAGATAGATCTTGTTTTTTTTTTCCCGGCCATTTATATTTGTATTTGTTGGGATTTTAGGTATATTGGGTTGCAGAAATCAGGAAATTTCTATTGATGTATCACTACATAGTATAAAACAAAGTCGCTTTCTCTGTCCCTATGTCCCTTTGTATGCTTAAATCTTTAAAACTACGCACCGGATTTTGATGCGGTTTTTTTCAATAGATAGAGTGATTCAAGAGGAAGGTTTATATGTATAATAACATCCATTAAATAGTGGAGAAATACTGTTATTTTTGAGGTTTCTAATGTGATGTCGTTAATTATCATATTTTTTTCCGCTTACATTGCAAACGCAGGCTGAACCCTACGAGATTTATCAAAATAATGTACTAATTATTTGTACACATTGAAAAGGTCTACAGAAAACTCCGCGATGGTATGTCTATCTCTCATGGATATCCCACAATAACATTTTTTTGTCATTTACTTTTTACGACAAATAATGGCAAATTTTGAAGCGATTTTAACCAATACAGCATTAATCCTTATCCAATTAAATAGCTTAAATACATTGTTGATTTAATATAGATCTATATGGTCCTTTACAGCACAAGATTTAAATGAATATTTTCGAAGATATTACAGATTTAAAATTGCGGGAAGTAGCGCTTGCGGCGGTACTGGCCGACCGGGGCGGCGGCAGCGTGCCTATAAATAGCGCGTCGGAGGCCGATGTAATAATTGTTGTAAAAATAAAATAAATAGTCACAGTTTTTCTGTAGTGTATTTAGTATCAGCATTGCACCCGTGCGAAGCGGGGGCGGGTCGCTAGTTAACTTATATTTCTTGAATTTAAAAATAACTACTGGGATACTTATTAGATTTATTATTCTTGTTTTGACTGGAAAATGCTAATGATTAACGAATTGGCTTAACTAATTAATGCATTTCAGCCGAATGTTGTTGCCCAGTGTCTTTTCTTTTCGATTATTGTTTTTTTTATATTTATCACAAAAAAAGAAATGATCGGCCCCAAAACCTCAAAATACATCTTAACAATGTTTAAGCTCAACAAACACAAATATAAATGGCCGGGAAAAAAAAAAAGATCTATCTGAATACAAAAAAAAAGGTAGCAATAAGTTTGATATTAATAAGAAAATACCTAAGCACAGTGTAGTGAAATACCAAAGTAAAGGACAAAATAATGGCAAATAAAATTAATCGAAACTGTACTTGATGAAATGCTTTCTTTCAAAGAATCCCTGGGAAATACTTAAGGAAAATAATACTGTGTTGCCCATAACGAATTTGCAAAATAAGGTTAAATTAAATAAATTAGCCATAGTGAGCTTAAGCACAAAACTGAATCGTGACAACACTGTTAGAGTCAAAATCTATTAAGGTAGTTAAAGGCTTTTGCGTACGACACGCCCTCTGCTTCTCTTCAGAGCTTTTGACGTAGACTATACTTGCTCATAACAGCATATTGTGTAGGAATAACGAGGCATAGTTTCGACAACACTGTTTACCCCACGTCGGCCAACATATTCACCTACTAAGAATAGCTTTATCTGGACCTAATAACATATGTCGTTATTAGTCCGCTCGAAATATTATTCAATAATAAAGTTTACCATACAACCAGCTGAATTAATGATTCCATCTTGTAGTATATCATGCCTTATAGTGTTATTCATCACATATATGATATTTGATGAGGGTCTTTCTTTTGACCTGCACGTTGATAGTATTTCGAGCAGTGGTTTGAGGCTTGTTGGTTTTATTAAACGCACACTAGCTGATTTCAGCAGTGTGCAGTGTTTTAAATCTGTATACTGCTCAATTGTTCGATCAGTCTTGGAGTATGCATCTCCAGTCTGGGCACCAAACTATGAAATATACAAAAATAAAATCGAGAAGGTACAGGTCCGTTTCTTGAAATTTGTTGCTTTTAAGCAAGATGTGCCATTCAATGTAATACGGGATTATATGAGCTTGTTATCATTATACAGGGTGATTCAAAAATCGATCACGAAACTTAAAGGGGTGATTCTACTTGACAAAATAAGGGTAGAGCTTCATATAATTTTTTTTTCAAAATGTCATTCGTTTTCGAGTTACAAGCTGTCCAAGTTCAAGTTTTTATTTTTTGTTTTTTGAATTACTCGCTTACAGGAAAACCGATTTGACTAATATTTGAAAGATAGGCTAAGTCTTCTGCGCTTCATCATTTTAGTAACAATTCACATTGATTGTTTGCCGCTAGAGGGCACTTTACCTACATTGAAAATGGTTTTTTTGTCATAATTTTTTCGTGTTGACAGCTACAGTAGTTTTTGGCATAATTTCTGAAAGACTGATGCCAGGCCTTTAAAAAAGGTGCTCTTTATTTACATCGCTAAACCCAACGGTTTAGACGTAAATCACCCTTAAAAATTAAGTGGTAAATTTACTTTTCTCATTTCATTACCACCAGCTACCAGGTAAATAGCTATCAAAGTATACTAGAGCTGTCAGTTTAACATCAAATAAATTCGCTTTTTAAACTATTTAATTTATAATCTTAAAATAACTAATAATGGCTAATCAGTAAATATTCATATTATGGATTATTGCGATATACATTTAATTGATAAAAATTAATGAAACAGTACTAAACAAACTAAAAAAGATTCTCAAAATGTCCCCCATTTTCTTCAATACATTTCCTAACACTCTTCAAAAAATGTCGCCTAACTCGATGAAAAATTTCTGGTGTTTCTTTAATAATTTGGCACTTTTCGATTATCCTGAAGCGAAGATCCTCGACGTTGATTACTGGAATATCGTACACCAATTGTTTCAAATGACCCCAAAAGAAAAAATCCATAGGATTAAGGTCTGGTGACCTCGCTGCCCATGCCAATGGTCCACTTCGTCCTATCCATCGCTCAGGATACGTTGCATTCAAATACTGTCGGACACGTATACTAAAGTGGGGCGGAGCTCCGTCTTGGAGGATCCACATGTTGGCCCTTACTTCCAATGGCACATCTTCCAGATACAATGGGAGACGATTTTGGATAAAATCTAAGTATACGTCACCAGTTAATGGGCCATCAAAGAAATGAGGACCAATAAGGTAATCTCCTATTATCCCTGCCCACACATTTAGTGAAAATCTACGCTGATGTTTCGTTTCTACCACATTGTTTGGGTTCTCGTAAGCATATGTGTGGATGTTGTGTAGATTTGTTATGCCGTCACGAGTGAAACCAGCTTCGTCAGTGAATAATATGACGCCAATTAATCGATTATCGTGTTCATACTTAGCTAGGATCTGATTGCACATTTCCAACCGTCTCGGCCGATCATCGTCATAAAGAGCCAGCACCTTTTTTGAATGAAACGGGTAGAGTTGTTCTTCTCTTAGTATCCTCCATGAACTAGCCTGACAGAGCCGCACTTCATTCCCAATTTTTCTAGTACTAATACCTGGATTATCTTCAATAATTTCAAGCACTCTTTCTTCTTGTTGCACGTTTCTAGCAGTTCTAGGTCTTCCCCTATTTCCATTATAACTTTTAAAGGAACCACATTCCGCAAGCCTCCTGTGCACACTGGAAAATGTTTGAGCATATTTCTTTCCGGATAACTCTCCATATAATATCTTCTTGCCAACTCTGCATTACCATTTGCTTTTCCATAACAAAAATGGATATCACAATATTCGATATTTGAATATTGGTGATTAGCCATTATTAGTTATTTTAAGATTATAAATTAAATAGTTTAAAAAGCGAATTTATTTGATGTTAAACTGACAGCTCTAGTATACTTTGATAGCTATTTACCTGGTAGCTGGTGGTAATGAAATGAGAAAAGTAAATTTACCACTTAATTTTTAAGGGTGATTTACGTCTAAACCGTTGGATTTAGCGATGTAAATAAAGAGCACCTTTTTTAAAGGCCTGGCATCAGTCTTTCAGAAATTATGCCAAAAACTACTGTAGCTGTCAACACTAAAAAATTATGACAAAAAAACAATTTTCAATGTAGGTAAAGTGCCCTCTAGCGGCAAACAATCAATGTGAATTGTTACTAAAATGATGAAGCGCAGAAGACTTAGCCTATCTTTCAAATATTAGTCAAATCGGTTTTCCTGTAAGCGAGTAATTCAAAAAACAAAAAATAAAAACTTGAACTTGGACGGCTTGTAACTCGAAAACGAATAACATTTTGAAAAAAAAATATATGAAGCTCTACCCTTATTTTGTCAAGTAGAATCACCCCCTTAAGTTTCGTGATCGATTTTTGAATCACCCTGTATAATAGACGCATCTATCTTGACCTAATATTATTTTATAAGATCATGAACTCTATGGTTGATGCTCCTGAATTGTTGGGGGTTGTTGGATTCTCTGTACCTCAGAGGGTGCTTCAGGTCAATAGTCTTTTTAATGAACTATACCATAGGACAAACTATGCGTTTAACACTCCAATGTCCAGAATGAGTAGGGAAATGAATTCACTGCCTAGGAATGTTGACCCATTTATACTCTCTCTGAACTCATTTAAGGGTTGTATTAAAGATTTTTTAAGTAATTGAATTTTATACATAACAGACTGTAGTGACAGTATTATTGTTTTAGTTAATTGTTATTCTTTTAGTACTGATGTGACTTGTGATATTTTGTGATTGTTTCATTTCAGATTTTTTTATTCTTATTTGACGTATTATATAAAATGGAATTTGTAAAATTTATTGCCGTTAATAAACCATTATTATTATTATTATATTGGTTTTTTAGAGAAATTTATAGGGAAGTTTTTAAGCCCTATGGCTCTTCCCATAGTAATGTTACATTTTTTTATACTGTTTATCTCGACTATGAAATAGACAAGGTATCTGAAATGTTGCAGTCTTACACAGAATTATCTCACCGATGAGTACTCAAAGTTTCAAGTTCTGCCAATGAGACGTAGTGAGACAAAGAGAATAGAAATTCTTATGATGATAGGATATGGCGATAGGGTAAGAACCCAAGAAGTGTGTCAGTTATGGATGGCCGCCAAAGTCTCCAAACTTAAACCCTAATAATTTCCTTTTGAAAGGTTATCTTTCCGAACTAAGCCAATTGACATACAAGACAAAGAATCAGATTAATCAAAAAATATGATTTATTACTACAGAGAGGTAGTCAGAAATATTCAGAATAAATTTATAAATTGCTCAGGTTACTTACTATCAATTAACTCATAGGGGGCATTTTCAGCATTTAATACAATGATTAATTGTTGTTACTTCATTTCAATTAACTGTAAAATATATAAATTCCGATACACAAATATATGAAAACATTTCTTTTTACTTTACATACTTGTTCACTCTCAGCCTCTTGGATTCTAGCACCATTCTTTTCAACCATTTCTGCATTGGCGATAACAGCCATGACAGTATTTTTAATTGTAGTAACAACTTTTCCACCCATTGATTGTATTTGTTTTTTCAACACATCTTTTCCTCTTGCTGGTGTTCCCAAAATTACAAATTCCATATCATATAATGCTGGAAGGGCTCTAACAATCCTTGGTCTAAAAAATTGTTGTTTGAAATTGTAAATGTACATCAAATATAAGTAGAATAATACAAAAAGTGAAAACAGAACTCAGAATACATAAAAGTCACTACATATTATATTAAGGAAATGTGTCTTGTTATTAAGATACAGTTCAAAGTTACTCTAAATACTTTGAGAAACAAAACATATCTTGACTTCTAAATATTTAATTATTCTAACTTACTGTCCATCAGTTTCATCTTTCACCTCCTTTTTAACTGGTACAGTAGGGTTGGCTTCTTTAATGACCCTTTTTCTAGGTACGTATTTGTATTTCCTGAGAAAAGTATAATCTTCCTTTAAATCTTCGGGTACCACAAACGCGGTACGTTCAGGATCTTTTGTTAAGTAGCCACATTTAGCCCATTCACTTAGATGACCTTGACAAACATAACCTAGCTTACTGAATACCAGTTGACCATCTTTACATTCCTTGCATGGTAAAAGGGCTCCAAATGTCATTATATCACTTAAACGGTCACATATTTCTTGCACTCCCTGTGGAACAGCTTGTTCATTTTCTTCCAGCAGTTGAATCAACTCAGCTTTTGGTAGAGATGTTAGTTTATCTCTGTAGCCAAACATTATTTTGTTTTGCTCTCTGTATTTCTTTTCAAGTGGGTCATCCTCTAACTTAACTTTTTTAATTTCAGGGATCGCTTCTTGCTTGATTGGTCTGAAAAAAAGCAGGACAAACTATAGACATCATTCATGCAAGTTTATACTTGATAACGATTAGAGATATAACCTAATCGAAACGTCGTACAAACAAACAAAAATAAAGACAATACAAGTCTCTTACTCTCATATCATTAAAATGGAATAAATAAAAATTAAGTAAAATTTTTTCTTAAAAAAAAATCCTGTGATAAAAAAAGAAAATTTCCAATTATTATCCCAATGTAGATATATTTTTTTTAATGTGTGTAAGCTGATTACTTCGGGACGGTTCCATAGATTTTAATGACTTTTTTGCGTTATATTCAAGAAATTGCTACAGAAGCCTCATATCATTGGTATATTAAAATTCTAGATAACCCTTATAATATGGCAGATAAAAAAATTAACACATTATAGATCAAAAAACGTTTCTAAAATTAAATATGGCAAATCTAATATCGACGCCTAAAAATACAACTTTTCTCAAAATTTCAATCAAAATCAATATTAAGGAGTTTTCAAGGATGATGATTTGTTAAAGTTCAATATAGAAAATTCACCATGGTGATTAAAGGATTTACATTTCCAATTAAGGAGATTTCAGGTGCATAAAATTAATTTCGTGAAATTCAATATGATGAAAAAAAAACATAGCAAGTTGAAAAATTTACATTTCTGAAATTCTTCCAAAAATTAAATTTTTTAAAATTCAAGATAGTGAATTTACTATGGTTGTCTAAATTTAGTATGGTTTACAATAATTTTGGCCGAGATGGATACTTTTTGATAACCCTGGAAACATTGAGATACACTACACATTTCTATTAGTACTCAGGTCAAATAATTTATGTATTCCGTGATGGGCTCAAAACTAAAAATCCCAAACAACCCTATAAATTTTTTAAGTCAGCGCCAAATTATTACTAAATAAAGCAAATTATTACCAACACTAGACATAAACTAGCTAAAGTAAAAAAAAAGTTATAAAATCACTGAGCAAACTTATGTATGTATATTTGTACATTTCAGTAAATTGTAGGTATATTTTCCTAAGCATCAATTTTTTTCATTTGTTAATTTGGCTCAGATTTCAAAAATTTCCATTTCACATAAAAGTGTATAATTTTTCACTTTTTACCCACACAGCACTAGACGTCTTAAAGACGTCATTTTTATATCCAGATTATGTCTGAACGTCTTAAGACATAAATAAGGCATCTTATAGACGTTGTTTTAAAGACGTCCATAAGACGTCTATATTCAACGTCTTCAAGATATCTTTTAAAAGTCTACATACTACATTTTATATGAAAATAAATACAGTTGTGTATAATTTAGTTGATAAAAACTAAAAAGCATTTCCTTCCCTATGGATTTTGTCGCAGTTGGGTAATAAGTTTGCAACGCCGCACAAAGCTCAGCTGAATACAAGTTGAGGTTAAAATTTTTGATTGAACGACAAATTTTTAGTAGCCTCATTACAACCTTGGTTAATAGAACTTTTGCGTGATCTTTTTTATCAATACTTTGGTGCTTTTTGTCACAGACTGTTTGATGTACCGATAACAATGACACGCATAAATAGTTATATATGATGCCAGCGAAACATAACTTTAAAAAACCCGCCTTTTGTTTCTGTCAACTGTCATCATTTTTCAGTTTTGTATTTGTGTTTCGTCATGTCGTTATTCATTTTTAATGTTGTTGGGGTGCCGACTGTGAAAATTTAGCTTTTGAAAGAATTTTATTAAAATAGTTGATTTATCTATGTGCCTCTGAAAATCTTTTTTATTCGTGTTTATGTAATACTTAAGGTAAGATCGAGAATCATATGTACTTAGGAAAAACAGTAACGTTATTTATAGGTTGTGTTAAAGGAAATTCCCGAATGCTTTACCGCTTATATTTTTGTAGTAACTCTATGTTAGAAGTATAAAATGAAATCTTCAAAAATATTATCTGTGCGAAAAAGGCTTGCACAGCTCATCCAGACCCGGTCCTAAATATTTCAAGAAATATTACTAATGAGGTGGAAGGCGAAATGTTTGTTTATGGAGTGCTCCACTAATGAAACCTGTAAGATTTATTTTGTTCCTGATGATTGGTTTATATTTAAAGAACATGGAAAATAGAGTTTTGTTAATTACTTGTAATTTTGTTTAAGGTTTTAGAAATTTCAAAACTGGGAGTAGGGAGCATTTATGACTTTGTAAAGCGAGCTTGTAAAATTACCATGTACAGTTGATTAGTACGAAAAGGAAAGAGAAAGTTCGACGATTTCAACTTGGCGAAACTTATCATGAGTAAGTTCTGTCTTTCATTATACATATTAACCTTGAAATAGCATAAGTCACGATTCTATAGTAGAGGACAATTATAAAAAATCGCAAAAATATCAAAAAATTTACTCCCACAAATGATAAACTTGATCCTATAAAATTAAAATCAGTTTGTTATTAGGATCTACAGAGACAACAGGACTGGCAAAAAGTCGGAAGAATGAGGAAATTTCAATCCAAACATGGCTGAAAAGGGCATCAGACCAGATTTGTTATTCAACTAAATAAAAATTCTTGTTTTTAAAACTATTTAAAGATTTGTGTTCTTTTTATTTCAATAAACTTTTATTTTGTTGATAGTCTACTTTTTAGAGTTATTATATCGAAGGGATAAACTAAGGCTTAAATTTGATAGGTTCACTTATAGTTCGAACAGTAGTAGTTCTGAAAATATTTGCTCTTCTACCTCACTTCCTCAATTTCAAATTAGAAAAATGTTAACATTATGCTTAAGTTATGTATTTTTTTGTATAAAAAGATTATGTTGAACATATTTTTTAAAGCAAATTATTCATGCGGAACTTGCAGTTATTTAAAATGGTAGTGTATATTTTGCTCTTGATTTTTTCTTAATTAAAGTTATTTCTTGGACTTTTGAATAATTACGGTTTGACTTTGTAAACAATACAAACAAAAAAATTAAAGGGACCCTTTTTAATGTACATAATTTTATTGGTGGAATATGTTGTCTTAATGTTGGGAAGGGACGTCCATAAGACGTTGTAAGCAAATGTCTTAAACACGTTACCTTTTGTAACATAAGACGTCTATACAACGTCTTATGGACGTCTTTCGTCTTTTATGGATATCCATAAGACGTCCTGAATGTTGAGATCAA
The DNA here is from genome assembly GCA_034092305.1 of Diaprepes abbreviatus. Classification (NCBI taxonomy): domain Eukaryota; kingdom Metazoa; phylum Arthropoda; class Insecta; order Coleoptera; family Curculionidae; genus Diaprepes; species Diaprepes abbreviatus. Next base: position 12,682,256 of record JASJET010000129.1, read on the forward strand.
ACATTTTATGGACGTCTTTGTGCTGTTTGGGTAACGTACTTTAGGAGGTTCAATTTAAAAAAAAAAATCCCTATAGTTTGCTTGAAACTAATACTATTGACAAATTATCAATTTGGATAGGAAGAATTAAAAAAGAAGTCATTATTAAAACCAGATAGAATCTGCTTACCTTAGTGTCTGTTTAACCAGAGCTTGATCTGGTTTATTCAAACCTTTGAAGCCAGGAATGTTTTCACCACCATCAAAATAGCCCAACTCAGATCGAAGTTGTGCAAAACAAGTCAGATGGTGCCACTGATCAACTCCTCCTATGGTTTTCCCAACATCAGATTCAAAGTCTTTTTTTGAAATGCGAACCTAATAGACAAAAACAAAATTAAATTTTAAAAATATCCAAATCTTGGAAAATATTAATTCCTTTTTCAAACACAAAATAAAATGCAGATAAAGTCTCTCATACAAGGTCTCAAGTGATTTATATTCACTTTTTACCGATTTAAAAAGGAAAGTTCCCAAATTAAATACTAAATACATATATACAGGATATTCAAAAAAAAAGAGAACAATCCATTAACTATATATTTTGCGAGATAAAAAAATACAACTTTAATAAAATAGAGCAGATCCAATATGGAGGACGGATAATTTTACATTTCCCCATTTTGTCCAAAATCAGTAATGGGGGCTTTATGGAGGTGTAAATTATGATTTTAAAATTGGTGTCAATTTCTTCCAAAAATGGTTCTCTGAACCAAAAAACTTTTCCTTACTCAATTTAATGTGGTGTACAATAATTTTGACTAAAACGGCAGAGTGAATTTTTTTTGGTTTATTTCATTAAAAATTGGCCCTTAGATTCTTAGGATTAAAAAATGTTTTGTTGCTCAATTTAGTGTAGTTCACCATAATAATGGGTAGTTTTTGCAATCATGGATACATTGCAAAGTACATTACACATCTTGATCAGTACTTTGTTCAAATAATGTACTGATATATATATATATATGTGAAATAAATGCGAAACAGTAAATGCAAACTTCTCTCCATCATATCCCTTCTGTGTTAGAGGTTGCACAGTTAGAATAAACTGTAATAAAACACAATTCATCCTATTCCACCACCATTGAGATGGTGGCCTACCTGTACCACCATACCGAGAAGAAAGTCAAAGCTTACACTCCCCGCCACAGTGATACGGCAGAGATACATGTTTCGTCTCTCACTAGACTCATCAGGGTACCGACATGCACCTGGCTGTGCAAAGGACAGATCGGAAGGAAGTATGCAACACGGAACGCGGCTTCGCCGACCTCTCGTCGGATGGCTTATATATGTTTATACGGATTTCACGGATTCCTCCGTGTGAGATGCATTAGCAGTGGTTATATCCACATTATGCTGTTGTAGTGCTGAAATCACATTCAGCAAACGTACAACTATATGCAACTCCGTATGTAAGTGAAATAAATGCGAAACAGTAAATGCAAACTTCTCTCCATCATATCCCTTCTGTGTTAGAGGTTGCACAGTTAGAATAAACTGTAATAAAACACAATTCATCCTATTCCACCACCATTGCTTAATTTTGTATTTTCTTGGATTTAGGTTCTATGATTAATAAAACACAAAACGATTGACGTTTCGCCCTTTATTCACGGCATTTTCAAAATTTTTTCCTAAAAAAATATATAATTAAAATACATCAAATAAAAAACATATTTTACCATTTTGGAAAACAAACAAGACACTTAAAAACAGTAGTCAAAACTTTAAAACATTTTAAAAATATTTAATTTTACCGGCACATACCCTGACATTTTGCTGTTTTGTTTCTAAATAAACTTTAAATTTTCATCGTTACTGAGGATACGTGGAATGCGAATGTGTTTTATTTTTTTAATATTTTTTATATTTTACAATGTATAAAAAAAAAAACAAATAAGGTATATGTTTGGTTTTATGTTTAAGAGGATATTCTATTTTTGATTCTTATTTGACCGGATCGAATACTTAATAGTTTTGTTTAAATTAGGTTTGCGTAAATGTGGCTCAAATTTCCCATATCTGTTCTGTCGTTAACAATGTTTTTATCTTTTTTAATTTCAATCATTTCCTTTATCTATAATTTTTGGTAATTCATATCTTTGTTTTTTATAATGGTACTGTTATAATCAAAAGTGTGTTTTTCGTCCTGTGTGTGTTTGTTTATCGCTGTTGAGGCGTTTTTTGTATAGTTATGGCCATTTAATCTGTTTTTCAGTAATTGGCTCGTCATGCCTATATATTTTTTGGGACAATTTGTGCAAGGGATCGAATATATTATATTTGATTTATTCATTAGAGGAGTTTTACTTTTTAAATTTGTGAATAATGTATTTAATTTATTATGTGACCTGTGGCATACGATAATATCATGCTTTTTTAAAATGTATTTTATTTTTTCTGACAGCTCACTAGTGTAAGGTAATGCCACATATTTTTGCTGTTTATGTTCTATGTTTTTTGTTTTTACGTAGTTATAAAACTTATATGTTCGTTTATCAATTATTTTGGTGATAGTCTTTTCGTTGAAATTATTATTTATTAGTGTCTCTTTTACTTTTTGAAGTATTTTTGGTCGGAATTCTGGAGATGTTAGGGAGATAGCACGATCAGATAGACCGATTATAACGCTATTTTTTTGAGTTTTTGAATGATTAGAGAAATAGTTTAGATATTTACCTGACCAAGTTGGTTTGGTGTACCATCCAGTTAAAATTTTGTTTTTTCTGCGTATAAGTGTCATATCTAGAAAATTTATTTTATTATTATTCTCTGTTTCGGACGTGAACTGTAATTTTTCGTTGAAACTGTTAAACTCTTGGAGAATTTCATTTATTTTATTTTGTGGTACGGCTGCTAAGCAATCATCGACAAAACGTTTGAAAAATATTATATCAAAATTTAATTTTTCAAAGACTTTTTCCTCTAAATATTCCATTACTAGCTGAGCAATGGTAGATGAAATTGGTGATCCCATAGTACATCCATCAAGTTGTTTGTAAAAGGTATTTTCGTACTGAAAATAATTTGTATTGAGAACGAGGTCAACAGCATCCATAAAATTATTTTTTGATAGCGTTGTATGTTTTTTTAAAATTTCCCATTTTTCTGCTAAAATAGTGTGGACAAGTTGATTTGGTATGTTTGTATACAAAGATATAACATCTAGCGAAATGAGTCTGTAATTTTCAGGTAGGTTTACTTTATCAATAAATTTTTTAAAGGCGAATGAATCTTTAATAAAAAAATCGTTTTGCCTGTAATATTTGAAATGCAATCTGCTGTGTATATATGTATACTACAAAGAAACAGGCGTAAATCAAATGCATATACAAAAAATAGATATTATAAACAACCATAAAGTTAAAACACTTAAAAGTAGGAGGAAAGATTGTCCATCTATTTTTTATACAAATTGTTGAACAGTGTGATAAAAATTCCTGACTTATTAGAACTAATTAATTTGTATGCTTCCCCATATAGAACAAGGAATAATCTTACTTTTAATGTTTCACTGTCATTGTAATGGATAAGTTATATAATCAAATACAATAAAGATTTTATATATGCAATATCAGCTTCTAAATGGGCTCAAAGCATTGCTGCATGATATAATGTAACAATACTATGAGAATGTTGGTGTTTAGTAGTGTTTTTTCTTTATTATTTCATTTTTATTAACCTCAGTCTCATATCCTGTAATTGGATGTTAATCGGTCGAGATTATAAAAAAATAAATATCAAGAAAAGTTCAAATATAAATGAAACAAAAATCAAAAACATTTTTGAAAAAAATTGAAAAAAGCTCGCAAGAAGTAAATCTATAAAATTTTATACATAATTGAAAATTTTGAGTCAACACCAAGTTAATATGAAATTAAATGCATAACTTTGAACACTAGATATAAGTTCCATTATAAGAACACTACGCAAGTTTATGTATGTATGTTTGTATTTTGTAGGATTAATAAGCTTTTTTTTTCTATATTAATTTGGAACAAAATTTAAAAATTTGAATTACACATACAAATTGTTTACTTTTTAGCAATTTCCATCCTACCACCATAAGATACTTACTTCTTCTTGCATTATTTTTTGAAGACATCCCTTACAAGTGGACCTACTACTTTTGGCATGCTCGATAGCAAAGTCCTTTAAAGCTAACTTCTTTGTTTGTTCTGATGCTGCATTAGCCGATCTCTTTTTGCCTTTTGGGGTAGGCAACACCACTGAGTCTCCCCCAACATGCTTTTTAATACGATCTTGATCTTCTATTCGTAGAGATTCAAAGTTCTCTATATCATCTGTAGTTTTCACACGTTGTTTTTTGAAAAAACAGTTAAAGTGGTGCCAATTGGCTTGTTTTCCATCATGAAAGGCAGACTAGAGAAAATAAATTGGAAAGTGTTACACTTAGAAATTAACCCTATGAGTAAATCTAATTTCGAAGTTAAAAACAATTTACCTGAGTAAGAGTAGCTAAACGTACAACCCCTTGATCAATAGTGTCTTTACATCCCTTACATTTCGCACGGTTGCTTTTTGAATATTCAGCACGATAAGGTAAATCCATAATGTTTAAATCCTCTTAAACTTTCACAAAACAATTTCAATAAAAATCCACTACGGAAAATACAAAGAATCCTTGCCAAAACCAAAAACCACAAAAGAAGTTTCGGCTTTGACAAAATAAAAACGCGGGAAAACTTCGCGATAACCAACTATTGAAAAAGAAGACTTATGTGTTGCCAACCTGAAGTAACCATTATTGTTCTGGGTCGCCAACTAACCTAGAGCAGGCTCGAAGCCAACCAACCAGCGGCTGGATTTGTGTCGTATAGAATTCTAAATTGTACATGTCTGGTATTCTGTGTTGCAAAAGAATCGACTGATATCGATTATTTCTATCGCTAGGAAGCGATCTGTCGACACCTGTCGTTTTTTATTAAAATCGCATAACCTCATTTCTTGTTCAGAGATGATCCTCAGATGGTAACATATTAAACTTCAAAAAGTTCAAACAACTTTGTATTATATGACTTTATTTTGGAAAAATACTAAAAATAAGCTTATCCACAACTTCTCGTGCACAACATGCGTTGATAAAAAAAACTCCCAAACATCGACATTCACGGCGAGAATAAATAGTTATTCTTCGAACATACCCCTATAGAATTAGCATAACGTCAGAACTAGGGTCCGGTTGTTTGAACGCTGAAAAACGTAATAATATTTTTATTTATATTTGAAAAAGTGTTAATAAACAATAGTTACTTCATTTCTTGGTACACACATACCAATTTTATGCTATCCTTTTCTAATTGCATTATTTAAACGAGTATCATGATAATCGGTACGTCAATTCTGAATACATAAAAGTATGAATATATGGTTGCCTAAATTATTATGACTATTATTTTTCAATGTGTAAACCATATTTACCAATAAAAATAAGTTTTTAAATCCTCTTTTTGTTAATATTAATTGCAAACTTCGCATTTATAGTAATTTCTAACACTTAAAAAACCGAAAAGAGCCACGAGAAACAATTAAACTGAAAGAAAAGATAAGTAAACATATTTATGTATGTCAAACATCAAAAAAGTCCCTCTCCCATCAACCATGAACAGCCTTCAAACAGATCTATTGTTGTTTAAATCTATAGGGTATGATCGAAATAGTTACTAGATGGCCTCCCTCGCATGTTCCCACGCTCATGAAAAAACAACGGTACGAATAGGTTTTATAGACCTCATCACACGCTCCTTTTGAACTTAGTGGGATTCTCTCCTAAAAGTGACTGTTAGTGGCTGACAATTTAGTAATGCATACCAGCCACGCTGTGAACGTTATGAACCCAAAAGTAATTTAGGTTATAAATACCGGTCAGTATCAGCAACGAACGTCCTAAAAACTGTTTAGAAAAATCATAGATTGACTATGTTGCGTGTCCCCAATACCGACCGATACCACAATGCGAGAGAGGAAGAAGATAAAAGCCCTATTCTTCGCTTTTTCTAATGAGCAGAGCATAGAACCACGTGTTCTCTAAGTTAACATAGCTGCGCAAACCCCCTCCGTGGAGAAGACTTTACATAACAGAAATATACGTTTGACTGATTTCTTGGATTTACTCGGCGTCAGAGAAATTAGAAAAAAAGAATTCGGCTTTCATCTTCTTTCTCTCTCGTACTGTTGAACAGCCAGCATTGTGGATGAGCAACCTGATATTTTTTAAATCTAAGGCAAACTTTAGATATGATATAGGTAGATTGTGTATCCCGACTGCCGGCCGTTCCCACAGTGCGAGAGAAAGAAAATTGAAAGTAGTATTTCCCTCTCTTTCTTATTTAGGTATTTATCCACCCTTGAGGTTACGTGGTTCTATGTTCCACCCATTAGAATATAAAGTTTTTGGTTTTCTTGGATGTAAAATCCGTTTTATTAATAAAACTGCATATGTTTTATTTGTTATGCATATCTATTGACGTTTCGGACACACTTGACCTTCTTCAGAATGATTTTTTTTATAACTTATATAAATTTTTACTGAGGAACACAACATAAACTACATATTGTTAACATATGGTTCACTTTTTGACACGATACAACAAAAACCTTGCTTTTTGTGTAGCATCTTTATTTAAACTCCAGTTTAAAATACTTCCAGACATGGACCAACTTGGCTGAAAAGTGTTCGGCTATTACCGGGCAGTATTCGGCACACTAGAGGCATCAAAAGATGTCATTGGTTGTCCACCTATGGTAGTTGTAAAATTTTAGAAGTTTGCTACGGTAACGCCGAATTTAACATATCGTATTGTTTGGCAATATTAGAACAATTTTTCGAATACTCGTGTAAACAGGGGAACTCTCATGGAATGCCTATGACGGAAGGTTTAGAAATCACCGGATTATTCCTTTTTCTTATTTTGATTACTCCATGTAGTATGGAAATCCTTCTAGAGAATTAGGAAATCTTCCGGTATCGACTAAAAGAGTATATAAAGGGTCCATATCGACTTTCGTGATCAGTTTAGCTTGAGAGTTCGTCAATGCAACTTGAAATTGTTTGACAAGTAAGGTTAACAATAAAAAGTTATTAAAATAATACAGTGTGTATAGTTTGTTTGAAGACCGGCCGCCCGGAACAATATTTCAGCATTTAACCTATAATCATTTGCCTGATTCTATCAAGGCTAATATTAATTTGAAGTAGTATAAATGCAGTGTCAAAATCCTTCTGAAACAACATGTCTTTATTTCTCCGACAGAGTTTTTATGTTTGATAATATATACGTATTGTACGTGTCTCTATTTTCTATGTTATATTTATATTCACCTTTTTTTTTTGAGCCCCTTTTTATTTTAAAATTATTTCCTGTTATGTATTTTAATTATGTTTGGGCGCAAAAATTAACTATAAGATTTAGGATTAGTATTTACTACAATTTCGATACTTGTTATGCCAAATTCTATGAAAATATACCATTTGAATTTGATCTAAAATTTTTTCAGTTGATGAATGGAACCATTTTAACCATACAAAGATGCAGTATAATTAAACATTCATTTAAGAAAAAATTAGTCTAAAATTGACAGGTCACTGTAACGCATTGTCGGGTGTCTATTGATAAAATGTCGGTGGTAATATTCTAATATAGTTTAAAACTTACCTCATTGTCCGGTAGTACAATCAGCTTGTTCTTAGCATCATATAATGAGTTGCGCGCAATTTTGAAACTTTCCTATGTAAAAGGAAAAACAAATCCAAACTTACTCGTATACCGTGCAAAATTTTAACTCGTGTTAATTTGTTTTAATTCGTCATTGCTAGAACATGTGAAAGTTTAAGAGTTTACTTAATAATATCGCAAATTGAACACCGGGCTATGATATAAAGTTTTTAAACCAATGAAGGTTTAATACCGATGGAAATAAGACATGAGTTGAGGCTGTTCACGGGAGCTCTTGTCCTTTATTTGTAACAATAAAAAATTTATTAAAATTGTTTCATTGGAAGCAGTGGCATAACTAAGAGTATGTGTACCCCCCTCGCAGATTTTTGCGTCCGTCTTGAACCTTCGTATTCATTTTCATCAAGCGCCTTAAGGGCGCCCCTGGATTGGCTGCGCCGCGGGGTCGTTATTTACTCCACTGATTGGAATCGAAAGTGGATGAAGATGAAGCACATGTGCCTACGCCTGAAAACATTAAATTGGAAGGCTAAAAGTAAAGAAATAGCGACAGAAATTAGCAATTCAAAAACAAGCGTTATTCGAATCAGGTTGCTTTACAATACTTCAGTTCAGACAACTACGGTTACAAGGGCACTGTCCTGTATATGGCCTCACCGAAATCGACCATCCCCTCTATAGCTCCGATGTAGCCCCCTCATATTTTTTTTTTCAAACTTAAGCGGAAAAAAATTAAGTGATGAAGAAGGTAAATAAGCTGTCTATAACAATTTTGACACTGAAGATATAGAATACTTTTAGAGTGGTATATAAGCTATCAATTAAATGTTGTGAAAAGTGTATAGAGGGAAAAGGAAGTAGTACAAATTTCTTTCTATGGTAGGCTAAGAATTATTTGATCGTTTTTATATTCCTTGTTTTTCATCATTCTCTATTTCTTAGCTTTTTTAATTATTTGTTGATAAATTTTCTATAAAAAGATTTGCAGTATTTTTATTCAAAATTAAACACTTCTAGAGAACCGTGTAAATATATTTATTAAGAAAATACATGGAACAAAACACAAACACGTGCCACTTAATTCTACAAATAGCAAAAGCAAAACAGTATATAAAATAAGTAGAAAAAATTTAACTGATAAACACTAACATACTTATAAACTACATTTTAGAACAAAATAACATTAGGAGTCCGCGAGAACGCAATGTCAGTTTGGTGCAAAAAGAAAATGTATATATATATATATATATATATATATATATATATATATATATATATATATATATATATATATATATATATATATATATAAACTTTGAACCCATTAAATATTGCGGATTGTAGCGTAGCGTATTTTTTCTTATTACAATTCAAAATGTTCAGTACCGGTTTTATTGTTGTAATACTAGACAACCCGTCAATGTGAAAAATGTCACTTTCCAGACGTAAATATCTTGACATAATGAATATTTATATAAAATTTAAGATGGAATTATACTTGACATAAAAATATTTGACATTTCACAAAAGTAAACTCAAACCTTTCAGAGCCAATCAAATCTACGGAAATTAGTTTGCAACTACCTACTATAATATGGAAGTTTTTACTAAAAAATGCAACATAAGATTTATGTTAATACCCGCTTAAACAATTAAAAAATACTAGAAAGAAAAGATGGCAGAGGAAAAACTAGCGAACATGCTCCTAAACTTGATTAACACAACCAACCTGTTCACGTAGAACGTTAACAGGAGTCACAATAAGTCACTAGACTGCAATGGAAGGAGTTGTCAACCCTAGTCTGCTATATCATTCAACCAATCAATCAACTCTTTCATACAATACTGCATATATCCTTTTCTTTTTCTGTTAAAGCTAATATAATTACTTCTTAAAAAAAATTAAAATATAACTATACTTCAGAGTATGTAGGTAGGTAAAAATTTTGCATTTTTTTTGATCATGACTTTTTTAAATATTTTCAGTCTACTTTTTTTTGTCGGGTAACATTTCTCGCAAACTCCTCATATTTAAACATACTGTGATAATAGTTTTCATAAAACGCTTATTTCTAAGTTATTATTAATTTTAACCAAAAACGACAACATGGTCGTTATAACATAAGGAATAATATTAATACTTATACTTGAAACTTGTTTTAAGGAGGTACCTAATGCGTACCTGTGCAACGTCGTACACAATAAATCTGAAAATAGGTTAAGGAAATATGCTTTAAAGATTTTAGTGCAGGATATTAAAAAAATGCGATTTGCAAGTGTAACTATGAAAGAAAATAACGGAAAAACTATAAAATTTAAAATAAAATACCATGGATCAAACATTTTTATTCACATTTCCTACTGGCAGAATTTTAAAGATTATTAAAGCTTTTAAATAAGGTCCTTTTACGAAAAATAAGTACCTTTTTTTAAATAGCATATCATGTTCTACAGGACTGTTATATTCCAAGTCGACCCATAGTTTAATCATCTAAAATTTTCAGTTGAATATGACTTGGTCATTGTGCACTACAAGTCTGTTCTACTGTCCACCGACATATAGCTCTCGATACAGCATTTTTTAGAATTTTAACCAAGTATTTTTTTTGAAAACGTGTTAAAATTTAATAAATAATAATGTTGTAAGTTTTCTGTTTTAAATATATTAATCTAAACAATTCTAGAAAGTTTTCTCTTAGAACGAAACTAGTATTTGTTAGTAAATCGGCTTTCTAGTTTCCGTGTATACCTAAATGACTCGGAACCCATACAAGTCTGTGCAGCCCTACTTTACCAGACTATTCAGTACATCCTTGTACTCAGTCATGAAGCTACGACACTAAATTTCAGTGCCAATAATGCAGCCCCTGAGTAAAGAATTATTATAAGTTTTAGAACAAATTTAATACGAAAAATTAAAGTAAGTTTATCAATTTAATTATATTTTATTTATAATAGCAAAATGAAGATTTATACTACATGTATGCTTGTAATGGATTTATGATTTTAAAATTGTTTTTTAGGTCTTTTCAACATTATTAAACATTTTAATCACTTTTCTACTTTTGACTTGTTGAAATGGAAATGAAATTTTTCTACTTCAAAATTTATATCGCGTTTAAATCCATCATTTAACCTGGGTTTTACCTGATATTGAGTTCTTTTTTGGTTGAAAAGTTAATATGAGAGAATAACTTATGACCATGTTGTATTAAAAACAACAAAATTAAGTTCTGTAGTAGATTTTCCCTATGTTGAATTAATTAATTACCGCTCAGATCAAACATCTTTGACACCATGCATAATTTTCTTGTATGACTTTTAAAATTTTTTATTTTCGGTAGCCTAGTTTATTCCTAATCATTTCAAATATTGACGAGATTCCAATCAAATTTATCATTTTGGTAAAAGCAATTTTCTTCCAAAAAATGTATACTCTTTATGCAATCGAATTCGCGTATAAACTAACAGAAATCCCAAGATTAAAAATATTTTCGCATTTTGATTAGGCGAAGTTTATTATTAAACAAAAAAGGATACTCATTATATAATAGTGAATTGTAATCAGTTCCAGGAACGGGAACCCCTTTCCCAAGAGGTACTTCTACATCGTCGATCTTTTTGACATGTTGAGGATCTGGATGGGTTCTACCCATACCCTTAACACTGTGTTTTCCGTTTGGTGGTTTAACTATGAATTGTGCATGTTGCTGTTCGTGCATCTAAAAAAATCAACGTCAAATCATAAAAAAAAATAATTATGGAGAAAAGATTGTATGCTCTCAAGAGATAAACGATTATTTGATTCTAATTAGTATGTATAGAGTATAATACTGTTTTGTATAAAAAAAATTAATAGTGATAGAAACACGGAGGCTTATATGTTGTATACAGGGTGTCTAGAAATTCCTTTCGTATACTTTGAAGCGAAATTCTACATATGAAAACATGAAAAAAATTTCATATGAACATAGGTTCGCAAAATGCGCCATAAGTGAGTATGGCCATATATGGCTGTATAATTAACAAATAACACAAAAGTAAGGTATTATACACATCCCTTAATCTTTTTTCTAAGAAGATAAATTCAGATTATAATTTATCTGAAAAAATCACACTTCTTTTTGGCATTTTATTATATTGATACTGCAGCGAAGACATTCGTAAATATTAAAACGTGTTTTACATGCGTAAAACAGCCTTTATTTTGTTTCTATAACTGGAAAAACTCATTATTTTTGAAACTTCACCGTTTAAAATTTGGTACACCCGGATAAAATTTCAAAACCCCGATGGTCCAGGTGAAATCCCAATGTATAACAGGCCTAGTTTTATGTACTGCAGGACGCCAAGGACAAATTGATAGGTCTATTTCGGAAAACACCGACGACACAAAAGTATTAAATTCCTTTTACAATGCTGTATAATTTCTGAGATTTCTTCCAATACTTATCGACGATTTTCTAAATTTAATTATACGGGATTTTTTACAATAACAGTATAACCCTCAATAAGAAGCTTTTTCAACCCCAAAAATATAAATACGACGGTCGAGTAATATAACATCTAAAAACCAAATTGAAATGATACTTCGTTTTAGGAATTAACTGAAGAGCTAAAATATCCCATTTTCTTACCATTTTAACTTTTAGACATCAAAAATGGACATATCTTATCTAAATTTCATGTAAATATATAAAAAAATATCTACTCACGTTTCCTAGAGCTACTTCACAAAGTAATAATATACCAGTAGAGTTGGCGGGTGTAGTGCAACAGTAATTTGCTGATTTAGATACCATATCAGCAAAGTAGATACCTTTACCAAACATGTAACCAGTTGCGGGGGCTTCTGGCGGAGCAATTCTTAAACCCTAATAAATAAATTTTAAACCTTGTTTACTTAGACAAGGGAAAAATAGCAACTAATCAAGCGAGACTGTAATACATTGATTGCCACACGAAAAATTAACATTTTAGGGTGAAACTGTTTCTTACAAATTTATTTCATTAAAAGAAAGTTTATGTTAAGTTTATTTTTTACCATACGATAGACTACATTCTATATAAACACGTGGTAAAATAAGAGGACCTCCCCATTTCGTGTGATCGGCAATGAACGTAATAAACTTACTTGTATAATTTTTGGATTCAAAATATGCAAAACTTACTTGAGATAAGATACCAACAAAGTTAGGTGTTCTGGAACCATGCCACAACAGTTTCCGATTATGTAATTTTTTGAAAGGTTGGAATCTCTTTTCTTCACCATGTCTCTTTATAACATATGCCTGACAAAAGAAAAAAAATATTGATGTATCACTGAACTTTTTAAAATATTTTATTAATTGTGGGATGTGCACAATGAGTACAATCTTATTTGGATATTTATTTATTTATTCAACACAAACTCAGATACATTAGATACCTAATTATAGAGTTATACGTTCACACAATCATACACACAAACAGACACACACACGCCCACACAAAAAAAAAAAGATAGTGTAATAAAGAAAAATGAATTACATTATTTCCATCAGCTTACGTTTTAGTTCTTTATAAATTATTCTAAAAATATCTACTTCACTTTGAACATCATTAGCTCATTTACAAATCATATTGACTGGAGCGTTAGTACCATAATTGGTATGATGGTTTTTTTAAATAAAAAGTCAATGTATTTCTTGTCCTATATGTAGGGATATTAAAATTCACCTGAGTGAGAAGATTCATATCGTCAATTCTATTGTGAATTATTTTATACAAAAAAATAACAGATGCTATATTCCTACGCTTTTCCGAACTTAACAAATCCTATTTACATCTAAGCTCATCTTTGCTTACAGTTAAGTCATATACAACTGTTTCCCTGTAATAAAGATACCTTAAACATCTATTTTGGATTCTTTCAATAGCGTATTTATGAGTATTATAGTACGGACTCCATCTTAAATTAGCATACTCTAAAATGCTCCTATCATAAGATATATACAGTTGTCTTATACAGTTTATATCACTGAAATCTACAGTTTCTGACTATAAATCCATACATACTAGATGCTTTTTTGTTATATTACAAAAATGTGATTTAAAAGAAAGTTGAGAATCAAATATGACTCCAAGATCCCGCATTTATCCAACCCGTTCTAAAATTGAATTCTCCTTTACATAATTAAAGTGTAAGATGTTCTTTTTCTTACTAAAGCTAAGTACAAAACATTTAGAAACATTAAATCTGAGTTTGTTTACATAAGACCATTCAACAATTCTCTTTAATTCTTGACGAAGTTGTATACAATCGTTTACGTTCCTTACCACGGAATATAGTTTTAGGTCATCAGCAAACAGAAGAACATTATTGTTATTAATTATTTTTAATAAACTATCGATAAAAATAATAAATAGGAGCGGACCGAGGTTGAAGCCCTGCGGTATCCCAGAGGTAGCTATAAAGGATTCTGAAGTATAACCTCTTATTACTATTGTCTGCTTTCTACAATGCAAGTATGATTGAAAGAATTTATTTAAGATGAAGACCAAATTCATTATATAATTTTTCTAACAGTAATGCGTGAGACCTTATCAAAAGCTTTTGCAAAATATGTATATATTACATCGACTTGTGCTTTATTTTCCAAATGTTCTGCTATATATTGAGTTATGTTACATAAATTACTGACAGTTGACCTATTTTTCATAAAACCATGCTGAAATACTGAAATCTTTTATGAAACAGAATTATAAAGGTATTTATAAAATGATTGATTTCGAAAATTTTTGCAAAAGTCGATAATACAGCTACAGGTCTGTAATTTTGAATGTCTGTTTTGTCACCTTTTTTAAAAATGGGACATATTTTAACTTCCTTCCATATTCCTGGAAACGAACTTGTACGTAGTGAAAGATTATATAACAATGTGAAAGATTATATAACAATGTGAGAGGATATACTAAAAAAACAATCATACCTTTTACAATGTATGAAGGAATATTGTCTGGCCCTACAGACCTGTTAATTTTAAGGCTCCTGACAGCCTCATACACATCACTACTGCCTACAGAAGTAAGGGATATTACCTCGGATATACGATGATTTTCAGAAAAACAAGTATTTAATACATTTACATTATCATATACAGAACTAAAATATTTTGCAAATGCATTCGAGATAGACTGACCATTGGTATATTCTACTTGATCTAAATACATTTTATTTGGTATGGCAACATTACCTTTTTTGTTTTTCATGTACTGCCAGAATGCTTTTGAGTCCCTACTAATATCTTGTTGAACTTTTCTAAGGTAAGAAATGTAAGATATTTTAATATCGCGTTTTAATTTTGCTCTAAGTTTTACAAACTCTTCACTTCAATTATTCCAGTTTTTTTGCTTCTAATTCTTAATTTTTCTTTTTTCTTAATGTTATTTATGATATCTTTTGTGAACCAAATAGGATATTCCTTTTTCTTTTACTCTTTGGAACACAAATATTGAATATTTGAGATTTTTGTTGTAAAAATATTCTAGTACAATATTAATGTCATTAAAAGATTTTAACTCATTCCAGCATGTATTTTGAAACAGCCTATACATTAAATTAAAGTTTGCCTTTCTAAAATTGTAATTATTAATTTTGTTAACTGATATAGTTTTCTGTTTGTATGCTTTCAATTGTTCCTCAACGACAAGAGATGGATGATGTGGATCCTCGTCAACAAAGCTTATTGTGTTTTTAGTTACTTTACACTGCAGACGTGAAACCACAAGATTTAAAATATGTCGATTGATATTCATAATTTGATTGTATTGCTTACTATCAAAAAAACTCAAAAAATTCAAAAAAAGGTCCACCTGGGCATCCCTATAATTGTTGTCGAGGTAATATTCACCTAGGTGTGTTATACTGAAATCTCCTATTATAATATAATTACTCTCATACAGAAAATCGAGACATTCCAAGTATGCAAAAAAATTTTCTCTAGTCAGTATTGTGCAACTAGGACTAATATAAACTACTAATATGTACATGAAACTAATTTTGTTAGTATATATTTTAACTATTATAAAGTCTATATCTAGATCGTTAAAGTTGACATCAATTACAGTACTTTTATATACATTTTTTACTGCTAATAAGATACCGCCACCAAGAGCATGATCCGGTCTGCTTCGTTTTCGATACACTAAAAAATTGCTTGGAAATATCTCAGCATCAAATACTCCAGCTGATAGCCATGTTTCCGTTAATGCGACCGCATCATACTCGTGCTGTGTGAGACATACTGTATTGTAAAAACTGTTTGTTTTAGTATTTAACCCTCGTACGTTTTGATAGTTTATACAAAGTGCATTACTAGTAGCTGACTGACTTGAACAGGCACTTATATTGTCCATATTTGAAAAGATTTCATCATCCACAATAGCATTAAGTTTGTAAAACTTAGAGTTTTACAAACTCTTCACTTCAATTATTCCAGTTTTTTTGCTTCTAATTCTTAATTTTTCTTTTTTCTTAATGTTATTTATGATATCTTTTGTGAACCAAATAGGATATTCCTTTTTCTTTTACTCTTTGGAACACAAATATTGAATATTTGAGATTTTTGTTGTAAAAATATTCTAGTACAATATTAATGTCATTAAAAGATTTTAACTCATTCCAGCATGTATTTTGAAACAGCCTATACATTAAATTAAAGTTTGCCTTTCTAAAATTGTAATTATTAATTTTGTTAACTGATATAGTTTTCTGTTTGTATGCTTTCAATTGTTCCTCAACGACAAGAGATGGATGATGTGGATCCTCGTCAACAAAGCTTATTGTGTTTTTAGTTACTTTACACTGCAGACGTGAAACCACAAGATTTAAAATATGTCGATTGATATTCATAATTTGATTGTATTGCTTACTATCAAAAAAACTCAAAAAATTCAAAAAAAGGTCCACCTGGGCATCCCTATAATTGTTGTCGAGGTAATATTCACCTAGGTGTGTTATACTGAAATCTCCTATTATAATATAATTACTCTCATACAGAAAATCGAGACATTCCAAGTATGCAAAAAAATTTTCTCTAGTCAGTATTGTGCAACTAGGACTAATATAAACTACTAATATGTACATGAAACTAATTTTGTTAGTATATATTTTAACTATTATAAAGTCTATATCTAGATCGTTAAAGTTGACATCAATTACAGTACTTTTATATACATTTTTTACTGCTAATAAGATACCGCCACCAAGAGCATGATCCGGTCTGCTTCGTTTTCGATACACTAAAAAATTGCTTGGAAATATCTCAGCATCAAATACTCCAGCTGATAGCCATGTTTCCGTTAATGCGACCGCATCATACTCGTGCTGTGTGAGACATACTGTATTGTAAAAACTGTTTGTTTTAGTATTTAACCCTCGTACGTTTTGATAGTTTATACAAAGTGCATTACTAGTAGCTGACTGACTTGAACAGGCACTTATATTGTCCATATTTGAAAAGATTTCATCATCCACAATAGCATTAAGTTCTGTTTCGTGATCTTCCTGCTCACCATTTAACGTGTTTGAAGTAAACTGCGCTGAGTTTTTACTTACATCATTTAAAAATTTTGGTTGAAGTATAATTGATCTGCTATTATACTCTCTTTAGTCTTTGTATATAAACTTGACAGTTTCGATTCCGGGCAGAATGATTTCTATCTAGCAATTTTGCACGCTTACAACTGGGGCAATCATAATCGGTTACTTGACATTCTGCTGCTGTATGTGCACCTCCACATTTATGACAACACTGCGTAGCTGTGCAGTATTTAGATACATGTCCAAACATAACACTTTTGAAGCATAAAGACACATTTGTATATTCTTGTATGAAAGCTGGACATAAGTCAAAGGTGAGATTATCATTTCCTATAGTCCACCTAAATATTTCGGGAGGTACCTGAAAAATCCAGTTTTCCTTTGCTGTATTTCGGCATTCGTTCTTTGTGATAAATTTAAACTGTTTTTCAACGTCTTGAGCAAAAGCATCGTTCATATCCTTGTTTTCGGCAACAAATTCCTTAACAAATTCGTCAGGCGTATATCCTTTAAGAATACCCGTTATAATTATCATTGGGTTCATATTTAGGATATTTTTAATTTCGATGTCCTTGTTTACATTAACCAAATGGTCTGTTAGCTTTTCTGTTGATCTGCACTCTGACATTCGATGATGACACTTCCACTTTGTAAAGGCTTTACGCTTTTTTTAATTTTAAGGTTATTTTAAATTTCTTTTAAAACAGTTCTAGGGTTGTTTTGTCCTCTAATTTTGATAATTGTTTCATGTCTTGGATTTTTAGGGGGAGGGGTTTTCCATTCCGAGACATTTGCTATAGCGACCGGTTTGTTCCCAGCTGGGATATATTTCACTACACTACTGAATGATTTACCAAGAGGTGGAGTGTTTTAAGGCATTTCGAGGTTTTGTAACTTTTGGGGCGATTTATAATTTGTTAGTTTTTGTATAGTGTTGTTTAGTTCCATATTGTTTTTTTCTATTTGGCCGATTCTAAAAGCTAACGTTGTAATATGTTGTTGTATTGTAAATAGTATAGAGTGGATAATGTTTACTTCTTTTTGAGATGTACCTTCAGCGGTTCGGTATATGTTTTGAAGAGCATCAAGAACGTCTTCTGTTGATTGAAAATTAAGTCTCGTGTTTTTTTCTGTATTATCACTAACTGGATGATGTCCTTGATTATATTTTTTTTTTATTTTGTTACGTTCTAAACTCGCTGGACTAGAACCAGATCTAGACCTTTTTTGCGAATTTACATTTTCCTCATCAGATACTCCAGTGTTTGCATCCTTACCAAGATTCTCTCCTAGCATCCTTGGTTGTACAGTAGTTCCGGGTGGAGTACGCATAATTCTTTGTTGCGGTTTAAAAATTGAATTGGGTGATATTTTAGCGTCATCGGCGGTAAAACTCTCCACATTTTTATCAACACTCTGAATGCCCAGGTATTCCATTATTTACCTTGTTATCAATAACAATTTTTTTCTTGTCTTTATCCGAGTATGTTTTTATTTGTTTTGATTTAGTTTTGTTATCAAGATCGACATTTTTATTATCACCACTAATATTTTTAGATAAATCTAAAGAAAAACTTCGAACTCGGGAAATTTGTCTTTTTTCCTGTTTTTCACTTTCACCACTCTTGTCACCACCACTATTTAATCCCATTGTTCAAATTTCAATATTAAATTCCACGTTTATACCATAAAAAAATATATATAAATACAGAGCGAATATAAACACGTTCTATCGATATGATCGGATATACAGATATATAGAGTCTTCTGTTTTAACATTATTATATGGCATACTACTTGGAAGAGAAAATTATGTTAATTAATATAGCTCCATATTTACTATTAGACTTTACACCATCTGTAATGTTAGTAGACATGTAGTTATGATAAGTGTATTTATATGCGTATTTACATAACTAACGTAACCGTAAGAATAATGTGTTAAAAGTATTTTACTTACGTCTTCAATCTTGAGCTCATAGCTGGCATGAGTCGCAGCGTGAGTATTCTTAATATACTCCTGTATAATGGTAAACTCTTCAGATTTCCTGCTAAGTACTTCGATATCAGTTTTGAGTTGTTTATAATAAGTATCGACAGTATGTTCACCGCTTGATGATTTCATTAGATTGTATGCTATCTCAATTTCCATTAAACTGTCTAACATATCAAGTTTTGTCTATAAAATAAAAACTTTCGTAAGGCTCTAATTTATCAGATAAATAATTTAAAGAGTGGTAGAAATTCAACGGTAAATGTAAAAATGGAATACTCTGTATATATTTAATTTGGACACCTCTACTACTGTTTCTTTAGTTCATCAAGCGTTCCACTTAAATTACGAATCAATATGCAAAAATTAACCGCACGAATAACCAGTTAAAACCAGCTAAACACAATTATATATTTTTAGAATTATGCCAATGTATTATTTCATTGAGTGGCATTCTGTACATATATACCTAGTAACATATGAATGGAAACTCAAGTCAGTATTTGTTGAATTCAGTTTTCACTTTACAAAAGTCAGCTTTAAAGTACATGGGTAGGGCGCAAGCCAGAGATTTCTGTGGACTCATCTGAACAGATCTTCCAACAATATTTATTTTTACGATGTTTCATACTTCATAATAGAATATTGACTACTTACCTTAATGATTTCTTTATCCCTTAATATTGTAACCTGATCTACGCCGAAGCTGTGGGGGATCAAAGTATAAAACCTATTAGTAGCTTCCACTAACTTCTGCTCAGTGGCCCCTTTTTCTACCATGCTTTGCAGTTCAGATAGAACCTTGTAGGCCTCCTGAATTTGTTTCTTACTTAATTTTCCCAACGGCATCTTTTCAGTGTCCAACTCGAATTCCAACATAAGCTTTTTCATTTGGTTTACGTCGAAGATTAGTTTCATCAAATCCTAGAAAGATTACAACTCTTATAACGTATGTTAAATTAATGATAATAATTTTTTGGCATCCCTTTAGATAAATGAATTGTTTATGTGTCTATTCGTTAATGATAAATTCTAGGAGGGTTTGAATGCAATTTTTGGATGCTTCAAGCACATTTAGATGATGAAAGGATTTTGAAGACATTGTAAATACTTTACAACTTACTTCATTTCCTTTAGTTTTTTTTTTAATTAGTGGAAATAAATCCTACAAATGGTTTTCAAAATATAGAAAATGATCTATACCTGTACAGGCTTTGGTAACTCAGAATCAGCTTCAACAATATCTAGGTTATCAGTATTATCCTCCCCATAATCAAGATCCACTGGATACATTTTCCCTGGTATTTTAACAAAGTTATGACGATCTTGCCAAGCATTCCCACTTTTTTCCTTATAAAAATTCTCAAAATACTCCTTAGCTTGGCTTAATGAGCCCAATTCATCAGTTTTATTTCCTAAAAGATAAAGGTTGAGGTTAAAAATATCCCCCTTGAGTAATTTAGGATATACTTAAAATAATTCATTCTACTCATTTTATTTTATTTCATTACAAAGTCTACAGAATAGGGCAGTAGGGAAAGGTCCTATTGCTACTATGACTAAATAATAATCTATGTATCCATATAATTTGGTATAACAATTTCTTTGGAGTTTATGTTTATGTTAAAAATATTAAGATCATCCCTAAACTGATCATATAACTTACACATATTGATAACAGGTGAATTGTTATAATTAGTGTGATCTATATCTGCATAAAATGTTAACAAGTTCCTTGTCCTATATGTAGGTACATACAAAAGCATTAATGCCAATAAGTTTTTTTTTGTCTACATATAAAAGGAATAACTCTGGACCAAGGTTAGAACCCTGACAGATGCCTAAGGAAGGTGAAAAAGAATTTGATGTATAGCCTCTAACTACCACCCTTTGTTGTCTACTTTTTAAACATGAAAGGACAAATTTAACTAAGTTATCATGAAACTAAAACTTAGTGTGCAGCTTTTTCATGAGAATAGTATGAGATATTTTGTCAAAAGCTTTAGAAAAGTCCATATATATTACATCAAATTGGGATTAATTATCTAAAATTTTTGATATTTGATTTGATTGATGTTACATTAATTGTCGACCTCTTATTTATAAAGCCATGTTGTAGTTCAGTGATTTTAGTTGAGACATGTTTATAAACATATTTATGTATAGTTGATTCAAAGATTTTAACTGTACATGATATTAACGGAATAATTTTGAATATCGCTTTAATCTTTTTTAAAAACCAGACAAATTTTAACTTCCTTTCACATATTCGGAAAAGTTCTTGTTTTTAGTGACATAATAAATAGTATTTTCAGGGGTTCAGCAAAACAGCCAATCATGTATTTAATAAGAAATGTAGGTATGTTATCAGGACCAGTAACTCTATTAATTTTAAGTCTTTTGACAGCATCACACATATCCTGCCGTATGGAAAGAACTTCACAAATTAAGATTCATCTTAATTCCTATTAATTTTTAAATTATCTTTTCCATACAGTGAATTGAAAAAGGCTGCAAATGCATCAGATATAGCTTTACCATCAGTGTACTCCACACCATTCATATGCAACTTGTTTGGAATGTCAATTGATTCCTTATTATTAGTATATTGCCTTGAATCTTCGTTGATATCCATTTGAATTTTATTAATATATTTTTCATGTACTACTTTTATATCATGTTTAAGTTCCGCTCGCAGTTTTACATACAGATTTCTAATTTCCACGTTACCAGTTATTTTACAATTTATTCTTAATTTATCTTTATTTTTAATGCCCTTAATGATAGTTTTATCAAACCACACATATTTTTTACTAGGTTTGTATTTTGGCACACAAATTTGAAAAATTGTATTTATTTTGTTATAAAAATGTTTCAACTGCAAGATCAGATGGATCTCCAACCATCCAACCACAGATTTTTGCAAGAAAAACAATAAATTTTTACAGGATCACTTCGCCACAAACCACTATTCGCCACCATTGTCATTCATTCATTTGGAACCAAACAACAAACGTGAAGCACTATTGCCTAAACCGAAGTTCGAAACTGTTCAATATATCAAAGAAAAAGGTAAAAAAGATTACCACTTGTCTTTTGTGAATGATCTGATGATGGAAATGTGACTGTAGGCTGTTTTAGTGATTTTTTTCATCTGTCTATTGTGATAAAGAATGTGATACATATAATTTTAATGTACCTAAGTCTGTGTCTATAAGTACTTGTGATATTAGTATAATCGATGTTTATAATGCAATTTGCGACTTAAAAGATCATTTATCTATAGAGCAATAAGTAAAATGTCTTTGATAGTGAAGTTATTTGATTCAATCTATTTTAAGCGAAAGCCAACATGGTTTCGTCAGAGGTAGATCCACAGTAAGTAATTTGCTTGTTTATGAGCAATTTTTGAGGAATTCTCTTGAGGATACTAATCAGATTGACTCTATTTACATGAACTTCTCGAAGGCTTTCGACAAGGTAAATCATTTTCTACTTTTGAGAAAGTTGGAAAAATATGGCATATTTCGTGACCTTTTGCACTGGTTTTATAGCTACCTAACAAATAGGAGCAGCAGGTAAAAATTGGTAATTTGATTTCTAGCGAGATTTTAGTCTCATCTGGTGTACCACAAGGTTCGTATTTAGCTCCACTTTTATTCGATATTTTTATTAACGATGTGACTGAATGTGTGAAATATTCTAAATGCCTTTTATACGCCGACGATTTAAAGATTTTTCGAATAGTCAAGGATGTGAAAGATTGTACGAGACTTCAAGAAGATTTGAATGCTGTGAGTGAATGGTGCAATTTAAATGGTATACAATTGAATGCAAGGAAATGTTTTGTCTTGAAATTCTATCGCATTAAGCATGTTATTCAATGTGATTATTCGATTGATAATATATTACTTGAAACTAAAAAAGAGCTCGAAGACCTAGGAGTATATTTTGACAGCAATTTAAGTTTTAACTTTCATGTTAATCATATTACTAATAAAGCATTAAAATTACTGGGCTTTATTAAAAGAACCTTGCAAGATTTTAATAACATTTTGTTCCTATGTTAGGTCGGTCTTGGAATATGCTTGTCAGGTATGGTCTCCTTACTATGGGCAGTATATTCAACAAATCGAAGAAGTGTAAAAGAGATTCATTAGATTTGTGGTATTCAAAATGGGGATACCAAGTGAAAACATCATATATGAACAAATACTTAAGTCTACTAATTTGATACCTCTTAGGGAAATGAGATCATATATCGATACGCGCAAAGTTTTGCATGGGTTAATAGATCGTCCTGAATTACTAGCTATGATAGACATAAATGTTCCACAGAGAGTTTTGAGAGAATTCAATCTGTTTAGTGTTACTTATCACAGAACAAACTATGGATTATCGTCATCTCTCACTAGCTTTTCAATTACGGCGAATAAATTCGGAAATTATATCGATTTCTTTAATGATACATTAAGTTCATTGAGCTCAAAGGTAAAGAATGCACTGTAATGTGTGTAACTAGTCATTTTATCTATAGATGGTAACTTGTTTTGATATATGTACATTTGCCTACCCATTGTATACCTCTTTGTTTTAACTTTTGTGTTTGTAGGATTTTATTATCCATTATTTTATCTATATTGTACATTTTTAAGTTCATATACTTTTGTATTTGTCTAATTATCATATTATTTGTTCAATGTTTCATTGTATGTTTCTGTTCATGCGTGTGCTACTAGGGATTTTTTATATTATACTTATGTACTGTATTTTTTCATTTGTAAATGGCTGGTCCGTCAATAAACATTTATTTATTTATTTTATTTAAATTAATTACCTCCAACAGTGGTTCCAATCCTGCCCCAACCCCTGAACACCCAATATCTGTTACCATTATCAGATTTTAATAATTGCAACTTGTAGAAACTATTCTTGTTACTTTGAACGTCCGTCAAACCCAACACTGCAGTGTATTTTTCCTTAGGATTGTCGCCATATACGTGTGCCATATATGCGAGCCCACTGTCTGGATCAACTGCGGAACCACCTAAAAACATGGAACATTTTATTAAAATTTTTGAAATTATTGATACCACACAAAAATCTTTACTCACAGCTAATTTTAATAAACGATATGAAGATTAAACAAAAAATACTGATAGTAACGAAAATAATAGATCAATTTAAATACTCTTTCACACAGTAATCAGTCTATTTCACGAATCAAATGGATGTTCACTCAATTCCCACTCAATTAATGAGAATCAAAGTAAATCGCTAGCCCCACTGGGCATGTAATTTAGAAATATTAACTAATAAACTTTGTCGCAATACCAAAGAAATCAACTCCCAAACTTTGTGAAGACTACAGACTTATCAGTTTGATGAGTCACGCGCTTAAAGCATTTCTAAGGGTCATTCATTCAAGGATATACAAAAAATGCGAGGATATGAGTGGCAATACACAGTTCGGATTCATCAAGGGACTTGGCACTAGAGAAGCACTATTTTCTTTAAAATTACTTGTACAAAAGTGCTATGACCAAAGACAGGATGTTTTCATCTGTTTTATTGATTACCAAAAAGCCTTTGACAATGTTAGACATGGGCCACTTTTGGAGAGATTGCAGGAAATTGGTATTGACGATAAAGATATAAGAATAATAAAAGAACTGTATTGGAACCAATCAGCAGAAGTCCGCATTAATACCGATCTGTTAACGGACACTTTTGGCATATTAAAGGGAGTCCGACAGGGGTGTATTTTGTCCCCTATTTTATTCAATATTTATGTTGAGAAAATCTTTCAACTAGCTTTGGAAGAAGAGACACGAGGTATCAAAATTAACGGCATACCAATGAATAATATTCGTTACGCAGACGATACCACAATACTAGCCAATAACATCGAAGACCTTCAGGCAATATTGAATAAAATTAACGAATCCGGTGAACAGTTTGGGCTACGAATTAATATTGCCAAAACAAAAATGATGGTGATTAGTAGGCATCAACGCAATACTCCCCTCAGTATCAACGGGAACATAATTGAACGCGTCGCGAAGTTTACATATCTCGGAGCTACCTTGAATGAAAAGTGGGACTGTGATGAAGAAGTGAAAGGACGAATAGGCCGAGCAAAAACAGCATTTTTTAAAATCAAGAATTTTCTTCTTTGCAGGCATTTACCACTAAATACCAGAATACGTGTTTTGAAATGTTATGTATGGCCTATGGTATTGTATGGCGTTGAAACATGGTCACTTAAAGTTAGAACACTGAATAGGATCGAAGCCTTCGAACGATGGACACTTCGTCGACTGCTACGTATTCCCTGGACTGCTCATCTCACAAATGAAGAAGTTTTAAGAAGGAGTGGCGTAGAAAGACAACTGCTGGACACGGTAAAGCAGCGTAAAGTGTCTTACTTGGGACATATGTTGAGAGGATCCAGATACTCCATACCAAAGTTGATTTTGCAAGGAAAAATTGAGGGAAAGCGCGGACCGGGCAGAAAACAACATTCTTGGCTACGAAATATAAGAGACTGGTGTGGAATATCGGACGCCGCAACTATATTTAGACAGGCCGAAGAGGGTGTCCTGGCCGTCTTATAACTTTAGAAGAGGAATGGACATTTGATCGCCGACGTGCGGCTTTGCACATGGCACCAGAAGAAGAAGAACTAATAAACTTAGCCAAATGGCTTTTTTACTCGCTCTGGGGAACATTCACTAATCCTAGATATACTTAGGTTATCACAAGAATGAAGCTCTACAGGAGCCTTTTCCATGTTGTCAGCCCTTAGGTGATGTTATAGTTCTCGGCATTTCCCAAAACCCCCCCCTTTTTTATTACAGAAATGGATGGTGGAGAAATTTTCCTATTCAATGATGTAAATAACATATGGGAGTCAAAGACCAATACAAATGCGATTTCTCTTCAATTATCCGGAAATAGCCACTGCACCTACTGTGAGTTTTGGCCAACTAATTGGGGAATAACTTGAGTGGTCAAGATTTTAGTAGTCACAAGTAATAAAGGTTGACCATTATGGCTTAGTAGTGATTGATCCGACATTGGTCATAGTCGCTTATTAGTGGTCAACTAAAGTAAACGTTGATCATTGTCGATTACTGGTTATTAGTTGTTAATCAAAGTAATTTTTTGTACTTCGAACCCAAAGGGAAGGTAAAAAGGTCACAATTTTTAATAATGGAATAATGAAAATCTTCATTGGTTATTTGGAGCACATACACAGACACCTCAAAATACAAATGCGTGGGCAGAACTTTATCGGAATCGAGTGTTTGAGGCTTTTTTGATTGACAGAAATTTGGAAGGTCAACAATACTTACAAGTTCTCTCTCACACATGGTATCAGATTCCAGATAATAATTTTTGTTTTGTATAACTTTTGTTCTGGTAAGTTCCCAAGAAGACAAGTTTTATTTCGGTTCTAATGTTTGACCTTGATATGTTCTTCAGAGGTCAAAAATCTCATGATCATATCTGAGAGTAAAATTTGCCGCCCTTTTCATTTTCTAGGTTAAAAATGTGTCCCCACTTAAAAAAATCAACTTGACCTCGGAATGATCGTGAAGGTCACGGACGAGGTCAAATCCAAGGTCACCACTATATAGCAACCTTTTTCCTGAATATCTACTCCTGGCAGGGTGTTCTGTTGTTTTGATATTTGACTTTAATATGACTTTTACAGGTCAAAGGTTCTCATATCTGATGGTAAAATCAAATTAAAAAAAAAAACTGTTTTCAGCTGATTTTACACCAATTCATGAAAAAAAGACTTTTATCTTTCAAACGACCTCTGAATATTATTGGACCCCATGATATTTATACTATTGGAAATGCAACAAAAAGGATAGTTTGCATTTAAAAAAATTAACTTGACCTTCAAATAACCCCGAAGGGTACAGTGAAGGTCACCTTTCACCTTAAACCACTAAAATTTTTGTAGTAATCCCTTGTTTCTGAATTATTCGACTGTTCCTGCCCTTTTATGTTTTTATGTTAGTTTCAGTTTTTTTTTTCTGATTTCTGGTTTCATAGTCTCGTGTTTTTAACACTTACCTCGAAATTTTAAAATAATTATTACGCCAATTACTTATCCTTGAAGCAATGCAATTTAAAAAAGAATTACCTTTTAACTGTAGTTTGATTTTACTTGGAACTTTACTAGTAAATCTGCTACGAGATTTTGATTCTGACTTATTACTTGAAGATGGTTCTGGTGGTAAACGTGTTGTAGGCTAAAAAAAGAAAATTATTGATACTGTTTTCGACTAATATAAAAATTATAATTACAATAAAACTATCATAACATAACATTTTTTACTTACATCAGTGCCCCAGTTAGAAAGATTCATTTTGATAATCAAATCGGGAATTTTTCCTGCATTATTTTTGGCTTCATCAATAAACTCTTCAGGTACTACTTGAATCTAGGAACACCAATTGTTTATATTAATAATTCGTATGCTGGAAGGGCGCAGATTTTACAGAAGGGATGTCCAAGAGGTATGTTTGTCATAAGACCCAGAGAAAGCTGTCAACCACTTTTTTAAGAAAAAAAAACTTTTAAGTTACAAATGTGTATCTATTGGAATCTTTAAAGTTTGTATATAAAAACAAAAGTTTATTTGATAATGTTAGGACATATAATTCCAGCACTAGGACAGGATGCGATCTGATTTATTTATTTTATTTATTTATCCAATTACATACACTACAGAATGATACATTCTAAATGGTATGGCAAATGCTACAGAACAATAACAAAAAACAAAAAGAAAATATCAACAGTCAAACAAAATTCACAAGAAAAAAAAAAGATAAATGTACAACAAAGTATATCATTTAAACATTATAATCGTTTTAATCCTTCGCTGTGAGTCCTTGAAAATGTCACAGTCCATATAAAATCGGTTATAATTAACTATTAATCTATTTATGAAGGTGGACTGGCCGTAGTTGGTGCGATGATAGCTTTCCTGGAACAGCCGTTGCAGCCTAGTACGTCTTGATGGGGCCCTAAGATTAATCTCGCTCAGCAATATGTCGCAATCAATTATGTTATTAAAAATTTTGAACAGGAACAAAAATATAGCTTCTTTTCTTCTGCTCTCCAGACTCTTGAGTCCACACAACATCAGTCTTGTTTCATAAGCTAAGCCGTGTGATGGATAACGGTGTTTATATAGTAGATATTTTATGAATATATTTTGTACTCTCTCGAGTCTGTTTTTGTGGGTGACATAGTTGGGAGTCCATATAATTGAACAGT
This sequence comes from Diaprepes abbreviatus, assembly GCA_034092305.1. Lineage (NCBI taxonomy): Eukaryota > Metazoa > Arthropoda > Insecta > Coleoptera > Curculionidae > Diaprepes > Diaprepes abbreviatus. The sequence goes on from JASJET010000129.1 coordinate 12,710,875, forward strand.
ATTCCAAAATGCTGCGAACAAGCGAGTTGTATAAGCAAGTCAGAGCTCTAGTGTCATTAATATGTCTCGAGTTTCGCTTAATAAAACCCAGCATTCTTAGAGCCTTGATCGTGACGCTGTCAATATGAGCGTTGAATTGCAAATCTTTCGTGAAAATTACTCCCAAGTCATTGATAGATTCGACGGGTTGATCCAGTATTTCATATGAATTAACAATTGGGTGGTCGCACTTGAAGAAGCCGATACATTTGCATTTGGAGACGTTGATTTTTAGATGATTTGAAGCACACCAGTCGACGAAACAATCTAGATCAGTTTGTAAGTGATTATGATTTAAGTTAACAATGCTGTAAAATTTCAGATCATCGGCGTATAATAGGACCTGAGAGGAAACAAAGCAGGAGGTAACGTCGTTGATGAACAGAAGAAACAGAATCGGTCCAATGTATGACCCCTGAGGGACACCAGAAGTAGCCATTACTTCACTGGATAGGGACCCGCACACCTCCACGCGCTGTCGTCTATCGCTGAGATAAGATTTGATCCAGTTTAAATAATTTCTCGAGATACCGATCTCAGACAGCTTCCTGAGTAGCAGTAGATGATGAATGATGTCAAACGCTTTAGACAAATCGGTGTAAATTGCGTCAATCTGATGCCCTTGTTCAACAATTTATAAACAGACTCAATCTACTTATGTACACAAAAATGTACAAATTGGGATAATAAATACAGTAGAATCCCGATTATCGAACATCGATTATCCGGACTCATTCGTCACGGCTCTGTTTTGACCGAGCAACAAGACATGTTATGACGAGTTTATATCCGCCTCTCATTTGTTTGCGCGATAGTGTTTGTTATTGTTTCATTTTCTTTGATAGCGTTCAACTGATAGGTGGTCTTTTATTTTTGTTTACGCGAAAAAGAGTAGTGTTGTGTCTTAAAGACAAAGTGAAGATAATGAGAACATAAAAAATGGCAAATCTGGCAGTAAGTTGTCGCAAATATATGGTGTAGGAACTTCTACGATATCAGACAACAAAAATTCTGATTCCATACTAAAATTCACCTGCGCGCTTGAGAAAGAAGATGGAAGCTCGCAACGTAAAGTCATGAAAAAGTCTCAAAATGAAATTCTGAAGAACGCAGTTTTTACTTGGTTGTTACAGAAGAGAGCATGCGGCCAGCCCATATCTGGAGCTCTTTTATGTGAAAAAGCGTTGGATTTTAATCAAAAGCTTGTTGGTGATTCAAATCTAAACATGGAATTCGAGAATTGAAGATTCAGGGAGAAAAACTGTCTGCTAACGTTGCTTCAGCCGACTCTTTTGTAGAAGAGTTAAAAGCATTTCTAGAATACAATTTAGAATTTGTATACAATGCGAACGAAACAGGTTTTAATTGGAAAGTTCTACCAAACAGATCACTATCATCGCGTCGTGAAAATGCGGCAAAAAGTGAGTAAGGACAGAGTTAAAGTTATGGTTGCGAGAACGCTAATGGAACACATCGATTGCCACTGCTACTTATTGATACATCAAAAAATCCGCGCTGTTTCAAAAAATGTTAAAATCCCCGTAACTTACGCTACTCAACAAAAAGCGTGGATGAATACAGATATTTTTCTTACTTGGTATGAAAACACATTTATTCCTGAGGTGAAGAAATTTTAAACGGACGTGGGAAAAGAGGGTGATGTATTGTTGTTGGTAGATAATGCGCCAACGCACCCTTCCGCTGAAACACTAAGTAGAGAAAATGGGAAATTTACAGTTAAATTTTTGCCCTCTATGAGCCGTTTTACACACACAAGAATTATTCCGAAAATTCTAACAAAAATTTTCAGCCAATTTTTGTCCGAAAATTCTAGAGATAATTTTTACAATAAAATACGACTCTGTTTGATACGTACAAGAAATTTGAATATAATTTTGGTGATAATTTTGTCGATGCTCATGCGCATTTTCATCACATGTGACGTTCCAGCAGTTAAAAAGTTAACTTGCTCTGGGAATAACCTTAAAATGTCGTAAATATGAAAGTTTCCGAACATATATAATCAAGAAACTACAAAATAAGGGATATTTTGTGCAAGAAACAATAAGTTAATATTAAGTTTAGGTTGATTAACAAACGTGGGCTGTCAATTCACAAATTTTATTCTGTGTCGATTTTCGCACTTTTTATGCCGAAAATTTTCACCAAAATTTTAACAATAATTCTTATCAGCAAATTAGTTTTACGAAAATTTTCAACATAATTATGAGATAAATTTTGGCTATAATTCTTGTGTGTGTAAAACGGCTCTAAGAGCCGTTTTACACACACAAGAATTATTCCGAAAATTATAACCAAAATTTTCAGCAAATTTTTGCCGAAAATTCTTTGGAGATAATTTTTACAATAAAACACTACTCTGTTTAATACATACAAGAATTCTGAATATAATTTTGGTGGTAATTTTGTCGGTGCTCATGCGCATTTTCATAACATGTGACGTTCAAGCAGTTAAATAATATGGGAATAACCTTAAAATGTCATAAATATGAAAGTTTCCAAACATATACAGGGTGTCCAAGATAAGGATCCTAAGCATGGGGATCTCGGAAACAGTTGGAGATACGAGGTCGGTTAAATTAGAGAAAAGTTGCGCAATTTAGTGCTAAATTAAACGCAGTTAAAAAAATTTAAAAATTTCAAACACTTCCGGAGATTTCCGGAAAAAAACGAAATTTGGCAAAATCGTTTTTAATTTTTGCAGGCTTTATTTAAAGAGATATCCGAAAATAAAAGGTAGATTCTCATTGCCACTTTCTATTTTTTATAATTTGGTCTAAACAAAATTTAAATCCGACGTTTCGTTTCTGAGATACCATCATGAACTTTCATTTTTTATATGGAACAAAAAAAAGTATCCCATGTATTTGATAGCATTTTTTATTACAAATTCAACGGTGTATCACACTTGCATATCAAGTGTGTAGTTCATTGGCTTTTATAAAACTGATATACCTTTCTCTCTCGCTCTCATGGAGCTCTTAAGGAAAGTACTTGAACTACGTATTCGATATGCAAGGGTGATACATCGTTGAATTTGTAATAAAAAATGCTATCAAATACATGGGATACTTTTTTTTGTTCCATATAAAAAATGAAAGTTCATGATGGTATCTCAGAAACGAAACGTCGGATTTAAATTTTGTTTAGACCATATTATAAAAAATAAAAAGTGGCAATGAGAATCTACCTTTTATTTTCTGATATCTCTTTAAATAAAGCCTGCAAAAATTAAAAACGATTTTGCCAAATTTCGTTTTTTTTTCGGAAATCTCCGGAAGTGTTTGAAATTTTTAAATTTTTTTAACTGCGTTTAATTCAGCACTAAATTGCGCAACTTTTCTCTAATTTAACCGACCTCGTATCTCCAACTGTTTCCGAGACCCCCATGCTTAGGATCCTTATCTTGGACACCCTGTATAATCAAAAAACCACAAAATAAGAGATATTTTGTGCAAGAAACAATGAGTAAACATTGAGATTAGGTTGATTACCAAACGCAGGTTGTCAATTCACATATTTTATTCTGCGTCGATTTTCGCGCACTTTCTGCATTTTAGTCATAAAAATATAGAACACGTTCTATATTTTTATGCCGAAAATTTTCACCAAAATTTTAACAATAATTCTTTGATGTGTAAAACAGCAAATTAGTTTTATGAAAATTTTCAACATAATTATCAGATAAATTTTGGCTATAATTCTTGTGTGTGTAAAACGGCTCTAACGTAACATCGATATTGCAACTTATGGATCAAAGTGTCATTGAAACTTTAAAGAGGTTATATAGAAAGCAGCTCCTGCGTCGTCTTTTGTCAACAGACAACAGTGAAATAAGGACAAGCATAATGCCAATGAGTATCGGGAGAAGAAGAATGTCATGGCTGCGAAACTTAAGAGAGTGGTTTGGATGTAACTCCAATCAACTGTTTCGCGCAGCTGTGTCTAAGGTCCGAATAGCTATGATGATAGCCAAACTTCGAAACGGAGATGGCACATGAAGAAGAAGAAGATAATGCCAATCGTCAAATACAGAAACATAACATAAGTAAAAACACAAAATGGCTCCCAACCTTTTACGATTTTTTAAGAATTTTCGCGACCCCCTTTCCCATCCGCCATATTTGATCAATAAAACAAAAAATAAAAATTTTGAAAAAAAATTATGACTTAACAAATGTGACAATATTTTTACCAAGCATTAATTATTAATGATAAAATAAACTTTCTCTTAATTAGGAAAAAGCTATTTCTCTCTAAGGTAGGGCAATACAAACATTAGTGAATTGATGGCAAGTTGCATAAACCAAGTCAAGTTTCTTGGTGTTTATCTTGATAATAAACTAACACGAGAAGGTGATGTTATCCATTTAAGCGCTAAATTTTCAAAATTGGTATATTTAATTAGAAACCTGTCCTCAATCATTTTGTTGGGGATTACCAAAATACTTAATTTTGTATAAGTGTTGCAAAGTTTAAATTTTTGTATTTACTTTAATCTACACATTTTTTATTTAGCCTCTTTATTCACGGAATCTTGAGTTTCCAAAGTGGATTTTAAAATGTCCCCCTTCTAATTATCCAACCGTAAATTTTAAAGATCTGAAAAAATTGATATGATAGCACTTACTAAATATATAAAATGAAAATTATTATAGATAAGTTACTTCTACTAATTTATGAGATAAGAAGAACTGTTTATAATTTAATCTTGGATGTTTCAATAGGGTTCCTGATAAAAATTTAATTTTTTACAATCAAATTTAGCAGGAACATACTTCCAATTAACTTAAAAACATGCAATGAAATTGTAGAAGAAAACTATTCAACCTGCACTTAACAAGTTTTTTTTATGTTATTTTGGTTTTACTTTCTATAAGCCATTTATACAAACATACATACTCTATAAACCTGAACTTACTTATAAAAATTCATAATACATGTCTTTGCGGTTAAAACGTTACCCTTCTAAGTAAATATTTACAGACATTTTTGATGTCAGACCGCAAAATATCTACAATGAAATGAAAGGAGAAAAAGGTAACGTGTCACACGTACAAAACCACTATAAAGATTTCCTTTAAAAAATCTTCATTCCCACATTACAAAAGGAATCTCTGAATATTTTCTTTACTTGTCTGAAATCAATGCTGCCAAAGATTTATTCGCAAAATGTAAACAAGAAATAATATATTTCACAATAGCACCACTCACATCAGTGGTGTTAAAAAGTAAGTAAATATTTATGTGAACGTTATGGAATAAAAAAAAATGTAAGTTCTTCAAAGAACATTGATGTATTTATAATTCTTTAGGTTAGTTTGATGATAAATAGCTTATATGATGTTATTTATAGTGCTTTGAATCTTTTGTCCCTGTAGTTAAATCAAAGAAGCCCTTCCTTCATGGTATTCCGAAAATTTGAAGGATTTGTTTTTAGAAAGAAAATAGCTCTTAAGGAATTAAAAAAAGCAATAAGAATACCGATTATATATTTTTTTTTTCACAGTTAAAGAGAACATGTAACCAGTTAGTTAATGATTGTTATAATGAATATATTCATTCTATTGAAGATGCCGTGAGGGGTATTTGGAGATTTGTTAATCTTCAAAACAAAAATTTTAATCTCCCCGTTTCTATGATATACAATAGTCCAGGCGCGGATCCAAGGGGGGGGCGGTGGGGGCGATCGCCCCCCCCCCCAAGAGCTTTGAGTTCAGGAAAATAGACCCGATTTTGCCACTTATGCTATAGTTTATTCAAGAACTAGAGAGAGTAATAAATCATTTTTTACCCTTTTTTTTCTTCGCAAACTACCTTTGTTTTTTAGTCCGATTTCTTTGGCAAAATCTGTTAGACACATATATTATTCATAGAAATGGGTTAGAAATTTTAGAATCAAAAATACTGGTCTATAATAATGGACTATTTGGTTGGATAACAATAGATATTTGGATGTGTGAAGTGTTAAAAAGGATTTTAATCCTTGTCATAGGCGTCGGAAGGAGGTTTATTTTATCACTAAGTATTTGTGGCATAGAATATTATTTCGGTAATAAACCTGAAATAAAAAGTTAGTATAATTTTATTTAATTTCTTATGATTTCTTAATAATTCACATACATTTGAAAATATAGAAAATTTTGACATATTTCACACAAATGACAACTGTATTTTTATTAATTTTAATTCTGACTAAAATGTAGCCTTTTTCTCTCAAAAAATTCTAAGTTATAATTTAAATACTTACAAAATACCCATTGTCAAAAATACAAGAAGTTAAACATATATAAAAAAAATAAATTCATCCATATAATATTAAAAATTTTTTGGGGCTATCGGTCTTTTTATTATTAATTAAAAACATTTTTAGGATATTTGACGGTTCAGTTTTTATTTATTTCTGAAACCAGAACTGCAGAACTAAAATTAAACACTAAAAAGGGATTGAAATGTAATTTATTTTTATAAGTTACAGAAAATTTAAATAATAAATTGTGTTTACGCTGGTAAACATTACGTATCTAATTCGTAATAAAAGTCAGTGAACCTATCTTCGGTCAGATTAATTGTAATTGGATCTTCTATCTCACCGATCATGAGATCGAGTTTTCACATTTTCTTTTATGCTTTTATTATATGGATTGTTCCCAATTTTCTGTACTAACTTTATTCAAAAAATCTTTCAAAAGTTCAGTTAAATTACTAATTTTGTAAGTTGTAATATTTCTAGCAACTCTACCTTTTACTTGAGAGAGATATTTCGTTCTCCAACGGACATATTCCAGACGATCTAAAGGGTGTTTTTTTATAGAGGTATAGAACTGAGAACTGACGTGAATCTAATTATATGTTTCTGATTTCTGTTAGTGAGCAAAGTACACCTTACAGTGTGTCCTTGTTTGTGCTTGTAAGGGGTGTTTTTATAGAGGTATAGAACTTTAAGTTGGCAACACTTTTTTAACTGGCGGCCATTTTGTCAGCTGTCAAGTGATTTATGTTTAGTTTGGTTTGGCATTTCAACATGAATAGACTGACGTCTGAACAACGCTTCCAAATTGTGCAAATTTATTTTGAAAATCATGGTTTTGTTCGAAATACGTATCGCGCACTACGTCCATTTTACGGTCAACATAATCGTCCATCAGAGCAATTAATTCGATTAACTATGGAACGTTTTCGCACCACGTTTACTCTAAATGATAATACGCATCCACAGAGACGTCGTATAGTGCGTACAGAAGAAGTCATTGTTGCTGTAGAGCGTAGCGTAGAGGAAGACCCGAATCAGTCTATCCGCCATCGTGCACAGGAATTGGATATGTGTCCATTTACTTTATGGAAGATTTTGCAGAAAGATCTTGGTTTGCGTGCTTACAAAATCCAATTCGTGCAAGAATTGAAGCCATTCGATCACCTAGCAAGGCGTAGATTCGGTGAATGGGCCCAAAACAAGATTGCCGTTGATCCCGATTTTCATAAGCGAATTTTGTTTAGCGATGAAGCTCACTTTTGTTTGAATGGATACGTCAATAAACAAAACTGCCTTATTTGGAGTGATGATAATCCTCAAGTGTATGTTGAGACACCGTTACATCCAGAAAAACTGACTGTTTGGTGTGCTTTATGGGCTGGTGGAATCATTGGTCCGTACTTCTTTAAAAACGATGCTGGTCAGAACGTTACAGTCAATGGTGACCGCTATAGAGCCATGATTACTGACTTTTTCCTTCATCAATTGAACAACCATGATGTGCAGGAGCTGTGGTTTCAACAAGACGGCGCAACATGTCACACAGCTCGTGCCACAATTGATTAATTGAAGGAAACGTTTGATAACCGCATAGTTTCACGTTTCGGACCCGTGAATTGGCCTCCAAGATCGTGCGACTTAACGCCGCTAGACTATTTTCTGTGGGGATATGTGAAGTCGCTAGTCTACGCCGATAAGCCTGAAACGATTGATCACTTGGAGGACAACAGTTGCCGCGTTATTGCCGATATGCGACCACAAATGTTGGAAAAAGTCATCGAAAATTGGATCTCCAGATTAGACTACGTCCGAGCCAGCCGTGGCGGTCATATGCCAGAAGTCATATTTAAATGATAATGCCAGAAGGTTATCTTTCGAATAAAGTAAATTTCATGTCAATTCAAAAAATTCATCTTTGTTTTATTCCATTTAAAAGTTCTATACCTCTATAAAAAATACCCTTTATAAGAACAGATTTCCTATCTGCTTTTTTCCAGCAAAAATTAAGTTCTCTTGGCAATTTCCAGAATTCAGTTCTTTTAATTTCAGGTAAATCCCGATTTTCATTGATTTTACTTAGAATTTTGTCGACGGTTGGGATCTGCTTCTCATAATAAAATGTGTGTACAACTTCTTTTATTGTAGTTTACATCTCTTCTTCCAACGAGGTTTTTCGTCAGCCCATGATCGAATGTAGCTTGGGAGTACTAACAATTCATTTTTTTCCTTCAGTATTGGGCACATAGTAGATTTTTCAACTCCTGTCATGTTGGAACACAACTCAACAGAGTTTTTAACATTATTATCTAGATATTGATATCTTAAGGCATCATAAATATTCGTCGTAATAAGTTTTTCGTTGAGATAAAAATGCCCTGGTTTCACCGATTTTGGAAGCCATATCTTTTGGGTATCTCACTAATCTCAAATAATATGTAGAAACAAGCACAGACAAGATAAATTACTAAGGACACACTGTAAGGTGTACTTTGCTTACTGACAGAAATTAAATTGAACTACCAGAAGTTTTATTGTAGCAGTAAATTTATAAAAGTTTATAATGTTTAAATATAATTAAATATAATTAGATTTACGGCAGTCCTAAGATACCTGCGGCATTGGAGCAGGTACGTTGGAGGTATCGATAACAGTTTTATTACTCTATAGTTCTTGAATAGAGTATAGGAATGTGTATGCTTGCGATCGCCCCTCCCCTTCCCAAAAGCTTTGAGTTCAGGAAAATACAACCGATTTTGCATTTTATATTAGGAATGTGTCTGCTGCTGGCAGTCCCGTTGACAACTTGTTTTTCTTGCGATAGCCCCCCCCCCCCCCAAGAGCTTTGAATTCAGGAAAATAGACCCGATTCTGCCTCTTATACTAGGAATGTGTATGCTGCTCGCATCCTCCCTCCCTGTCGGCAACTTGTTTTTTCTTGTGATCGCCCCCCTCCTCTCCAACAGCTTCAAATTCCTGAAAAATAGACTCGACCCTGCCTTTTACACTAGAAATGGGATTGTTGCTGATGTCCCCCCCCCCCCCCCCCCCCGTCGACAACTTGCTTTCGCTTGACATACTGCACTTTTGTGATATCACCGCCCCCCCCCAAGGAGTGAGGCTGGATCCGCCCCTGCAATAGTCAAACTAGCAATAATAAGTTAGATATAGCAAATTTTCTAGCAGATTTTTTTCAACAGTTTATAGTGATAAAGACAGTGATATTGATGAATTTTTAGTTCTTAAATCTGTTAGTATTAGTTACTGTGAAGTAAATAAGATGGATGATTTCAATGCCATTAAAGTGACGACGTTACAGTTTTATTCTTAAAAAATCGTAAATATATTTTATCTCATATTCTGTGTATAATATTTAAACCATTACTGGTATCTGGCAAATATACCGAATTTTAGAAAATATCTTATATAACACCACTTCATAAAAGTGGAGATAAGTCTGAAGTTACAAATTATAGATCAATATCTAAGACATCATTAGTTGCAAAATTGTTAGAAATGATAAATTGACACTTCATTTTCAGGATATTTTAATGTACAGTCAACATAGTTTTATGAAGGAAAAGCCAACTGTCATTACTTTACTAGTGTACGAATAGTTAATCTTAAAGTCTTTGGTTAAATAATTCACGGAGTTCTGATTAGAAAGCTAAAAGCATTTAGTATTTTTGAAAATTGCTGGAGTGGTTGAGGAATTATTTAAGCAGTAGATTTCACGTGGTGAAGATCAATAACGTCTTGTCGTAAAAAATACAAGTTACATTTAGTGTCCCTTAAAAACTGTAGGTTTTCTTAAAAGAACATTTGTATGATTTTCAAGATTTAATTTGTTTTAAAATACTTTATTTCTCTTATGTTAAATCGACCCTAGTAATATATATATATATATATATATATATATATATATATATATATATATATATATATATATATATATATATATATATATATATATACAGTGCCTTCATTTCAAAACGAACCATCCTTAATAACTTTGTTAAATAGAGAAATTTAAAAAAAAGAAAAAACACGTCAATTTAGATATACAGGGGGAAGTTTAATTTTGCATTTGTTAAAAGTCTGTCAATCACCTCCTCACCTCCAGCTAACCTCACTTTGATATGTCAAATGGGAACCCCCACCTTGTGACACATCATTGTAAGCAGCATAAAATTGTCTATCCAACCGTATAAAAAAAATTAAATCGGTTGACGTACAAGCGAACAGTGTGCAAAAATGTCTTGTAATAATGCATAATATATCGGCCTCGAACTTTAGTATGTCAAATGATTACCCTATAGTGTGATACATCATTTTAAAGGGCATACTATCTCCTATTTAGCCAATAAAAAAAAACAAAATCTGTTGATGTACAAGCGAATAGTAAGAAAAGATGTGTGGTAATAATAGACACCTTATTACATTAAACTTTATTATGTCAAATGGCTACTTCATAGAGTAAAATATTATTTTAAATTTAAAATAAATATTTTTTTAAAATAATAAACAGTTAAAATATTTGCGAGAAAAAAACTAAGCCTGTTTTAAAATTCATCGCAAAATTCATTGCAGTCTAATCCATCTAGTGTATTTATTTCAATGATATTTTTTGCGGTACCTGATAGGTACAAGAAATCACTGCAATAAATAAAATTTTTAAGATCTTTAAACACCAGTTGTTTATTATTGTTAAAATTGTCATTGTGACGCCTAGTTGAAACGTGAATATAAATGGTGTATACGCTAACCGAAAGAATAGAAATAATTTTTCTCTATGGAGCTGAAGATCGGTGCGCTCGTAGAACCGCCAGAGCATTTAACGAGAGGCATCAAGACAAAAACGTGAGCCATAAATATGTACTCGAATTGGTACGAAAGTTTGAAGAGACGGGATCCGTTTGTAATAAAAAATCTATTGAGAAAAGGGTTGTAGATGAAGCATGCCAAATCGAGGTACTAGGACAGTTTGCAATAGATCCAACTTTATCCATCTCAAAGGTCGCAGATTTAACCAACATTTCTGCTGGCTCTGTGCATAAAGTTTTAAAACAAAATAAGTTTTTTCCCTACAAAATTCAAATTCTTCAAGAACTCGGAGAAGACGATTTTGATAGGAGAATTCAATTTTGCGAATTAATGTGCCAACGAATTGACGAGGACCCCCATTTACCTAAGAATATCTGCTTTAGTGATGAATCAACTTTTTTTCTAAATGGACTGGTTAACAGACATAACTGCAGATACTGGGATAATGAAAATCCGCACCTTTTCCGAGAAGGGCATACTCAATATCCCGAAAAAATTAACGTGTGGGCAGGAATTTATGGCAATAAAATCATCGGGCCATTTTTTTTGGAAGATAATTTAACTGGGCAAATTTATTTAAACCTTTTAGAAAACACAATATACCCTGCCATTGTGCAATCTTTAGAAAATCAAGTGGATGAAAATGCTGTTATGGTACTAAATGAAAATAATTTGCATTTACAGCAAGATGGAGCTCCCCCGCACTACGCTTTGGCAATTCGAGAGTGGCTTGATGAACATTTTCCAGGGACGTAGATTGGCAGACGTGGTGCAATTAAATGGCCAGCACGGTCTCCAGACCTAACCCCTCTAGACTTTTTTCTTTGGGGGTATTTAAAAAGCAAGGTTTATAAACCCCACCTGAAAATATTGACGATTTAAAAGATCGAATTGTTCGGGAATGTAGAGGAATTAGCAGAGAACCCCTTGCCAATGTTCGTGGGGAATTTCAAAATAGGCTTTTTTATTGTCTCGATAATAACGGCGCACATTTTGAACATTTAATAAAATAATTTTCTTCAACTGAATAAAACTGAATAAACTGCTTATATTTAACACACATTTTTGCATCCTAATTGCCTATAACGTCTATTAACTTAATTTTTTTTGACATCTTGGATAGCAGATCGTACGTCCTTTAAAATGATGTATCACACTATAGGGTAATCATTTGACATACTAAAGTTCGAGGCCGATATATTATGCATTATTACAAGACATTTTTGCACACTATTCGCTTGTACGTCAACCGATTTAATTTTTGTTATACGGTTGGATAGACAATTTTATGCTGCTTACAATGTGTCACAAGGTGGGGGTTCCCATTTGACATATCAAAGTGAGGTTAGCTGGAGGTGAGGAGGTGATTGACAGACTTTTAACAAATGCAAAATTAAACTTCCCCCTGTATATCTAAATTGACGTGTTTTTTCTTTTTTTTTTAATTTTTCTATTTAACAAAGTTATTAAGGATGGTTCGTTTTGAAATGAAGGCACTGTATATATATATATATATATATATATATATATATATATATATATATATATATATATATATATATATATATATATATATGTATATACAGTGCCTTCATTTCAAAACGAACCATCCTTAATATATATATATATATATATATATATATATATATATACAGTGCCTTCATTTCAAAACGAACCATCCTTAATATATATATATATATATATATATATATATATATATATATATATACAGTGCCTTCATTTCAAAACGAACCATCCTTAATATATATATATATATATATATATATATATATATATATATATATATATATATATATATATATATATATATATATATATATATATATACACAGTGCCTTCATTTCAAAACGAACCATCCTTAATATATATATATATATATACAGTGCCTTCATTTCAAAACGAACCATCCTTAATATATATATATATATATATATATATATATATATATATATATATATACAGTGCCTTCATTTCAAAACGAACCATCCTTAATATATATATATATATATATATATATATATATATATATACAGTGCCTTCATTTCAAAACGTACCATCCTTAATATATATATATATATATATATATATATATATATATATATATATATATATATATACAGTGCCTTCATTTCAAAACGAACCATCCTTAATATATATATATATATATATATATATATATATATATATATATATATACAGTGCCTTCATTTCAAAACGAACCATCCTTAATATATATATATATATATATATATATATATATATATCTATATATATATATATATATATATATATATATATATATATATATATATATATATATATATATATACAGTGCCTTCATTTCAAAACGAACCATCCTTAATATATATATATATATATATATATATATATATATATACAGTGCCTTCATTTCAAACGAACCATCCTTAATATATATATATATATATATATATATATATATATATATATATATATATATATATATATATATATATATATATATATATACAGTGCCTTCATTTCAAAACGAACCATCCTTAATATATATATATATATATATATATATATATATATATATATATATATATATATATATATACAGTGCCTTCATTTCAAAACGAACCATCCTTAATATATATATATATATATATATATATATATATATATATATATATATATATATATATACAGTGCCTTCATTTCAAAACGAACCATCCTTAATATATATATATATATATATATATATATATATATATATATATATATATATATATATAAATATATATATATATATTACTCTTGGATTGAATTGATTGTAAGTTCTTTATCAACGTTAATACACTTGTCTTCATTGTAATTGTTTGTAAAATAGATCGAGTCCGTGAATAGATAAATAATTAAATAAATGCTATATTTAGAGACCAAATCCATTTTACAAACAGTGGTAGTGCTTAAAGATTACAGATCAGCTATCAATCACAATTTATCACATATGTAAATCTATATAAAACAGTGTTTTTTTCATTGCCTTTTAAAATGATCCTAAAGTTAAATTAAACATATCTAGATTATCACAGTATTTATTTGCCAGTAAAGGTAACCTACTGACAGATGATGTTCTGGAATAATTAGTTCTACGGTGTGAAACATAAAACAAGTCATGGTTACAGAGTGTTCTCTGTGGTACTTTCATTTTAGTTTTTTCCAACAGTTGTGGACAGTCAATCATGATATCTTAGATATTGATCTATAATTTGTAACTTCAGACTTATCTCCACTTTTATGAAGTGGTGTTATATAAGATATTTGCCAAAACTCGGGATATTTGCCAGATACCAATAACTTGTTAAATATTACACACAGAATGAGATAAAATATATTTACGATTTTTTAAGAATAAAACTGGAACGTCGTCAGGATTTGCACTTAAATTATCCTTTAAACTTATAATGGCATTGAAAACATCCATCTTATTTACTTCACAGCAACTAATACTAACACATTTAGGAACTAAAAATTCATCAATATCACTGTCTTTATCACTTGAAAAAAGTCTGCTAGAAAATTTGCTATATCTGACTCATTATTGCCAGTTTGACTATTGTATATTATAGAAACGGGAAGATTATAATTCATGCTTTTTAAATTAACAAATCTCTAAAAAGCCCTCATGGCATCTTCAATAGAATGAATATATTCATTATAACAATCATTAACTAACTGGTTACATGTTCCTTTTAACTGTGAAAAAAAAAATTATATAATCGGTATTCTTATTGCTTTTTTAATTCCTTAGGAGCTATTTTCTTTTTAAAAACAAATCCTTCAAATTTTCGGAATACCACGAAGGAAGGGCTTTTTTAATCTAACTACAGGGACAAAAGATTCAAAGCACTATAATTATCATCATATAAGCTACTTATCATCAAATCAACATAAAGAATTATAAATACATCAATGTTTTATGAAGAACTTACATTTTTTTTTATTCCATAACATTGTTCACATAAATATTTACTTACTTTTTAACACCACTGATGGGAGGGGCGCTATTTACTGCCCTCGATTCATTGGCATGAACAGCTCGGAGCTGTACAGGTGCAAGAAGCGCTTGCTTTATTCAAGTAGTGCATTATGCCTCGGCGCTTGTCAAATCTGCTTTCCCCTTACCCCTCAAGCACCAATAAAAATATTTGGTGTATAAAGCCCTTGCAGCTCTCAGTTATCATTTTTAGATGCTATTTTTGGGTAAAAAACATTTTATACATGAAATGGAGACACAGAAATAAGATTATTTCACAAGATATCGGACTTAGTTCATAGTTTTTTTAACGAATTGCGAAATATTTATTGCCAAAAATGTCATGAAACCAGACAAAACTCAAAACTAATAAGTAATAAAATAATATTTTTACCTTTTTGTCCTCAATATGTTTTGCTATGCATAATAAAAACACAAATTCAAAAAAAAATAATTTGGCGGTTATTTAGTGTTCAAATTAACACTTTAACCGCTTTATTCAGATTTGCTCGGAGTTACTCAGGGTTTGATGCACCTGAGCTTAAAACTCTTGAATCGAGGGCAGTAATTGTGAAATATATTATTTCTTGTTTACATTTTGCGAATAAATCTTTGTGGCAGCATTAATTTCAGACAAGTAAAGAAAATATTCAGAGATTCCTTTTGTAATGTGAAAATGAAGATTTTGTAAAGGAAATATTTATAGTGGTTTTGCGCGAGTGACACGTGGCCTTTTTCTCCTTTTATTTCATTGTTGATATTTTGCGGTCTAACATCAAAAATATCTGTAAATATTTACTAGAAGGGTAACGTTTTAGCCGTAAAGACATGTATTATGTATTTTTTAAGTACTTAGGATAAATAAGTTCAGGTTTTTTTGAGTATGTATGTTTGTATAAATGGCCTATAGAAAGTAAAACCAAAATAACATAAAAAAAATTGTTAAGTGCAGGTTGAATAGTTTTTTTCAACAATTTCATTGCATGTTTTTAAGTTAATTGGAAGCCTATTCCTGCTAAATTTCATTGAAAAAAATTAAATTTTTATCAGTAGCCTATTGAAACATCCAAGATTATATTATAAAGTTTTTCTTATCTCATAAATTAGTAGAAGTAACTTATCTATAAGAATTTTCATTTAATGTAGTAAGTAAGTCCTATCATATTAATTTTTTCAGATTTTTAAAATTTATGGTTGACAGAGGGGGGACATTTTAAAATCCACTTTGGAAACTCGGATTCCGCAAATGAAGAGACTAAATAAAAAATGTGTAGATTAAAATAAATACATAAATTTAAACTTTGCAACACTTAATACAAAATTAAGTATTTTGGTAATCCCAACAAAATGATTGAAGACAGGATTCTAATTAAATATACCAATTTTGAAAATTTAACGCTTAAATGGATAACATTACCTTCCCGTGTTAGTCTATTGTCAAGATAAACACCAAGAAACTTGACTTGGTTTATGCAACTTGTCATCAATTCGCTGATGTTAAATTCGAAGTCTCTTGAACATCACTGAGAATACTTTGACTTTATCTATTTAAAATCGTTAATAATATAACAGATTTTCCAGAATTACTAAAGCATATTGGCTTCAATGTACCTCAGAGAAATAGTCGATTGGTTAAGTGTTCTGAATTCATAGTTCATAGAATCAACTATTCCACTTATGCCCCACTAAATAGAATGTGCATTTTGGCTAACAAGTTATCCCTTGTTCTTATATAGTTTCGAAAATTTTTTTAATTTATATTTATAGTGTAAATTTTAGCTGTTCACTGTTCTTCGTGGGGTCTTAAATTGTGAGCTTACTGTAATTAATTACATAATTTGGATTTGTTTGGTAGTTTTGATCTGTCTAGGGGCTTGTTTATAGGTTACAAATTGCTGTAAATTATTAAATTGGTTTAACCAGCATTTATTTATAAGCAAAAATGAAAAAAATGCAATTTTTTTGTTTAATTATATATAACAAATTAATGGATCATAGTAGAGAGTACAAAACAACAAAATATGACTACAGATGGCTTTAGTGTGATGGCACAGTCAATATTCTGATGGTATTTTTTATAAAGAATCACTTATTTATCGACTGGTCGAGAAAAAAATGATATATGTGAAATATATTAATATACAGAATATATCTTTTAGAAACTATTAGAATCATTTACACTAACCTGAAGTAACATTTTAGTAATTATAAATAATTACTAATATGTCAAATTAGAATTGCAGATTATCAGTAACATAAAAAATCTAATACATAAATACCTGTTCATACTCAGCCTGCTGAATCCTATAGTCATTCTTTTCAACTATTTCTTTATTAGCAATAACAGCCATGGTGGTCTGACTAATTTTAGTAACCACTTTTCCACCCAATGATTGTATCTGTTTTTTCAAGGCATCTTTTCCTTTTGGTTTTGGTACCAAGATTACAAATTCCATGTCATACAAAGCTGGAAGGGCTTTTATAATCTTTGGTCTAAAAAAATTATTGTTTGTTATCGTAAATCTAACTCAAACATAAATGTAATCTCACATATACGAACAAAAATTTAAAATATCATAGCACCTAAGAGCCATTACAAATTTAGTATTAATATAGTCATTTTGTGTTATTAAAATAAAGTTGTAAGTTAATCCAAGGTCTATTGAGGAAAAAATCTTGCAACTGACATAAATACACACACACACACACACGTACTATAGACAACCACATCTAAATAACGAGTTTGTCTAACTTACTGTCCATCAGTTTCATCTTTCACCTCTTTTTTAACTGGTACAGTAGGATTGGCTTCTTTAATAATCCTTTTTCTAGACACATATTTGTATTTTTTGAGAAAAGGATACTCTTCCTTTAAATTTTTGGGTACCACAAACTTGGTACGTTTAGGTTCTTTTGTTAAGTAGCTACATTTAGCCCATTCACTTAGATGGCCTGTACAAACATAACCTAGTTTACTGAAAACTAATTGACCATTTTTACATTCTTTGCATGGTAAAAGAGCTCCAAATGTCATTATGTCACTTAAACGATCATATATCTCTTCTAATCCCTCTGGGACAGCTTGTTTATTTTCCTCCAGCAGTTCAATCAACTGAGGTTTTGGTACAGACACCAGATTATCTCTGAAGCCAAAGATTAATTTGTTTTGTTCTCTGTATTTCTTTTCGTTTGGATCATCTTCTAACTTAACTTTTTTAACTTCAGGGATATCTTCTTGCTTGATTGCTCTGGAAAGAAAAAAACAGGGAAAATGATACCTGCCATATCCTAATTTCCTTAAAATGTAATAAACCAAATGAAGAAAAACATTTATAAAAAAAAATCAGAGAAATAACCCAAAAATAATTTCCATTTGTCATCCAAATGTGAACAAGAGAGAAGCTATAGAAATTAAAAGAATTTATTAAAAAGTTTTCCTGAAAATCAGTTTAAGGAAATAATTCGTAAAAAGTGAAATGATGGGAAAATGATGTTTTTTTGAAAAAATTTTGATACACACCCCCTATTTCGAGGTCGTAGAACACGATTCTGACCTCGGTTTTCCATAATTTTTCCTTAATTTTGCGGAAAACAGGGAAAATAACTTTTTACTTTAGGTTCAATTTTTTTTACTAAATCGTTAAACTTTTGTTATAACAACGAATTCCACAGTGATAGAAGCTTCTGCATTATACAAAAATTCAAAAATATGCACTTTTTGTATCGAAAAAATCCGAAAAATTATCACGACAAAAATCACAACAAAAGAAAACGGCCGCCGTAAACAAATAATAGTTTACATAGTTCGCTAAAGATGGCGTACTTTTGAAGTAGGCGATGTTGCCAGATTGCAAAAACGATTTCTTTAAATATTCTTCTCTTTCTGTTTGAATTGGAAAGAAAAGGTTCCAAAAAGAATTTTTTCCTTTCCCTTAATTATTGAAGTACTATTAATTACTCTTATGTCTATGCCTTTGATGTGCGATTTTGACTCTAAATATTAAAGGTTTTAAGGATTATAGTTGTTTTATTTTGTTTTCCTCCAAATACCAGTAGTTTTAAGCGGATAATATGAATTGATCATATTGCTTATGTCCGCTAGCAGAAAGTGTCGAGTGGCAGAGCTTGTTCCGCCTCCACATGGTCTCTGCTGGACGATGACATTTTTTAATTAATAAATCTAGGTCAATTTAGGTTAGTTCAGGTTAATTTCAGTTTTTTAAAGTAACCAAGACTAATGTTAACCTGTACTTACCAGAAATAATCAAAAATTTTGGAAGGTTAAGATTCATTTTACCCCTTTTTATACGTTACAAACATTAAACTATATGTTGTTAACTGTAATGAGTAAATTTTAAAGTTTACATCAGGAAACTTTAAATCTAGGTTATTTTAGATTAGTTCAGGTTAGTTTCTGTTTTCCAAATTAACCAAAATCAAGCTAAACCTGAACCAACCTATCTTAACCAAAACCAACCAAAAATTTTGAAGGGTTAAGATTATTTTTACTTAGAAACTGTTCTGAATATTAAAAGAAATTAAACTATGTTGTTGACTGAGGACAAATCTTATAGTTTATATAATGAAAAAAAATACATCTGGCAACGTTGCACATTTTTCCGTGATTCGGCGGCCAGTTTAGATAGTCTGACCGTTGATGACTTTTCCAAGACGTGTTTTTGATTTTTCGCTGAAGAAATAAGTTTTTCTAAATTGGTTTGCTAAAATTTGTGCCAAAATAATTGAAATATATTACGTACAATATTTTTTAACTAATTCCATTGAAAATAAGTACGTAAATTCGGTTTTTAACTGAAAAGAAAGTGCTTTGTGAAGTGACGTTTTTCTTTTTGAGTTTTCCGGGAAAGTGAGGAAAAATAGTGAAAAATCAAGGCCAGAATCGTGTTCTACAACCTCGAAATAGGGGGTGAGTATCGAAATTTTTCAAAAAAACATAATTTCCATGCTTTTCACGCTTTGCAAATTTTTACCGAATCAAATCCACTCACTTTAGTGTATCTTTGACTACAGCTTGATCTGGTTTTTTCAAACTTTTAAAGCCAGGAAGATTTTCACCGCCATCAAAATAGCCCAGCTCAGACCTCAGTTGTGCAAAACAAGTGAGATGGTGCCACTGATCTGCTCCCCCAATGGTTTTTCCAATATCAGATTCAAAATCTTTCTTTGAAATACGAACCTAATTAATAAAAACAAAATTAAATTTAAAAAACTCAATTTCCTTGTCAAGTAATGAGTCAAATTGGCCTGATATAAAGCCCCAAGTGATTTATATGCATTTTTTGATAAAACAGCAATAAGACCCATTAAGTACCCCTGGAGTACTTACTTCTTCTTTCATTATTTTTTGCTGACATCCCTTACAAATAGATCTACCACTCTTGGCATACTCAATAACGAAGTCTTTTAGAGCCAATTTCTTTGTTTTATCTGATGCTGCATTTGCAGCTCTCTTTTTGCCTTTTGGGGTAGGTAGAACTACTGAATCACCTCCTACATTCTGTCTGATACGATCCTGATCCTCAATTCGAAGGGATTCAAAATGTTCTATATCATCTGTAGTTTTCACACGTTGTTTATTGAAAAAACAGTCAAAGTGAAACCAATTGGCTTGTTTTCCATCAAAAAACGGAGACTGAGGAAATAAATATTGTAATATTTACTAGTAAACCTAATTTCGAAGATAAAAAATGACTCACCTGAGTAAGGGTAGCTAAACGTACTACTCCTTGGCTAATCTGGTTTTTACAGCCCTTACATTTCGCACGGCCACTTTTCGAATATTCAGCTCGATACGGCAAATCCATAATGCTGAAATTCTATTAAACTTTCCAAAAAAAACTTCAATTTCAATAACTATACGCTACGGTTCACACTAAAAGTCACGTACCGGTGAAAAACAAGTTCTGACCAATTTGACAAAATGAAGTGCGCAGTAGCGCGGGAAACTTTGAAGACAATCGAAGAAAGATAATTATGCTTAAATTCGTGTTATGCTCGAAGGTTACATTAATTTTCTTGTTCTAGCGTGTTATAACACATAAATTAATCTGCGAATGACCAGTTGAAATAACTTGTGCCTAGTTCTTTTATATTCGATAGTTATAAATTACAAAAATTTATGGGATGACGCAAAACATGAAAAATTGTTTACAGTGTATTTCTTTTCAATATCACATTGCTTGGCCACTGCAGCTAGGACAAGTCAGTCAGCTGTTCTTCCAATACCTCGTGCTTACGTCATTTTAATTCGGCAAATCAATGGGATGGCCTTTACGCACGCACATATGAAGTATAGAAATCCGTGCCTTTACGTTTTCCTGGTTTGGGAGATGTTCGTTCCACCTTCACAGTCGAATATAATCTCTTAAAGTTGTTGTCACATTTGTAACAGACATTCTCTTCCACTGGTAGAGTATATTACGCATGTCTTTATCTTTTGTAAAAGAAATTACCTAAACAGTCCAATGGTATCGTTTTTCAAAAAATAACGGACCCTGGTTAAAACGACAGGAAGCAATTTATCGTGGAAGGTTTGTGCCCAGTGATACTAGCCGCGTGTGACATTTTACTCAGCAGGGTTTTATCTGGTGACTTCTTTACATGACCTCAAAAAGTGTGAGATTGTTTCTTTAAAATTATACTAGGGTTAGAGCAAAAATTTCCGGACAATTTTTTCCGAAAATTCTTTGGAGATAATTTTTACAATAAAGTACCACTCTGTTTGGTACGTACAAGAAATCTGAATATAATTTTGGTGATAATTTTGTCATTGCTCATGCGCATATTCATAACATGTGACGTTCCAGCAGTTAAAAAGGAAGATATAATCTGGGGATAACCTCAAAATGTCATAAATATGAAAGTTTCCAAACATATATAATCAAAAAAAACCACAAAATAAGGGATATTTTGTGCAAGAAACAATAAGTAAATATTGAGATTAGGTTGATTATTTCACGCAGGTTGTCAATTCACAAATTTTATTCTGCCTCGATTTTCTCGCACATTCCACATTTTAGAGCCGTTTTACACACACAAGAATTATAGCCAAAATTTATCTCATAATTATGTTGAAAATTTTCATAAAACTAATTTGCTGTTTTACACATCAAAGAATTATTGTCAAAATTTTGGTGAAAATTTTCGGCATAAAATATAGAACGTGTTCTATATTTTTATGACTAAAATGCGGAAAGTGCGTGAAAATCGACGCAGAATAAAATTTGTGAATTGACAACCCGCGTTTGGCGATCAACCTAATCTCAATATTTACTCATTGTTTCTTGCACAAAATATCCCTTATTTTGTGGTTTTTTGATTATATATGTTTGGAAACTTTCATATTTATGACATTTTAAGGTTATCCCCGATTATTTAACTGCTTGAATGTCACATGTTATGAAAATGCACATGAGCATCGACAAAATTATCACCAAAATTATATTCAAATTTCTTGTACGTATCAAACAGAGTGGTATTTTATTGTAAAAATTATCTCCAAAGAATTTTCGGCAAAAATTTGCTGAAAATTTTTGTTATAATTTTCGGAATAATTCTTGTGTGTGTAAAACGGCTCTTTATCATAAAAATATAGATTACGTTCTATATTTTTATGCCAAAAATTTTCGCCAAAATTTTAACAATAATTCTTTGATGTGTAAAACAGCAAATTAGTTTTATGAAAATTTTCAAAATTATTACTAGATAAATTTTGGCTATAATTTGTGTGTGTAAAACGGCTCTTAAATGAACACAACATATTAAATAAATTTTCCAGTTGTCCAAAACACTTTTCAAAAACTATAACTCGTCGAAAATGAAACTTTCGGGGTATATATTCCGATTATATGAATAGTTCCTCAAACTCGAGATTATGTAATTTATCTAGAAGAGCGCTCTGGCTCTAAATAAGCTCTATGAAACCACAGACATAATATCAAGATACTATTCTCTTATGTCTATGTATGAAGCAAAAGCCAAACTTGTAAAAGAATATTAAAAAGAGGTTATGTATAGACCAAAAAATTGAGGTTACAAAACAAATCACAGAAACAAACATAGATTATTATTCGTTTTTAAACCTTTTTTTCGTTGTATTTGGCTTCAAAACTTTTTTCGCCAAAAAATTTGCTCGCAAAATGTCCTTATGTGAAGCAGAAAAAACCTTTATTCTTCATGGTGTCGCAGTAAGATATAATAATCATCCAAATATTCAACGTAAATGTATGTATTTTTTTTTGTTTACAGGAGAACTTTCGAGTAGACGGCAGAGATAGAGAGGGCTATAGACCTATGGAATTAGAGACTGATATAGTACAACATGCTTTTGGATCAGCTAGATTAAGATTGGCCAACACTGATGTTTTAGTAGCTGTTAAACTAGAAGTTGATGTACCACTCGCCGAGAGTCCATATGAGGGAAAACTTGAGTTTTTTGTCGATTGGTTAGTAAGAATCTAAATTTACTTATTTAAATTAACTTATATAATATTGCTCCTATTATATAAAATAAAGGAATATATTTACTTATTTTTGTAGCTCTGCCAATGCTACACCTGATTTTGAGGGTAGGGGAGGTGAAGCCTTAGCTGTTGAACTTGCAAATATTTTGTCCTCTGCTTATCGATCCCCAACAACATTGGATTTAAGAAAATTATGTATCTTAAAGCACAAGAAGTGTTGGAAAATTTATGTCGATATTTTGGTAATAAATTGTGCAAGCTCTAAATTACTCTAATATTTTATTAATGAAAATGTTTCAAAGTAATTATTCAGATGAACTGTAAACACCACATTTTTTAACGATTTTTGCATGCTTCCTAATTTTGGGTTGTAGAACACAAATAAGTTTTTTTTTGGTGGTCCCAAATAGTCCTTCCAAAAAAAATGTTTGAAGCCCCAAAAATCCATTGACCTTCAATTGCCCTATCACTATTTTACACTTGTCGATATCTACTGTTACTTCATCACCTACTTTGTCACAACTGTCAACTAGATAAACTAAGCCCACTTCCCTGCAATAATTTGCTCAATTAACCACAGTTTTTGAGCCTAAGCTGAGCCATAATACAAACTTGCAAATCAAGGTTAATGGCAAAACTAAACTAACCGTTTTGATATTATCGATATACTGTTTCTGTTGATCCTGTTTCAAAAAACATTCTGCCCTTTATTTAAAAAATGAATAGAGCATAAAAGAATTGCAAGATTAGGATCAAAAAACATTTGGCAACAGTGTACATTCATTTTCCTTGGTCTACGTTAGAGTAATTTTCTTTTTTCTGCTGTGTTTTGCTATATTTGATGAAAATATGTATAATTTAAAGAAAAATGTATTGTTATTTACAATGTTTAACTGTGCTTTAGTGGAAGTGGCAGATTGTAAACATATTTGTAGATTAATACAGAAAAGTTACAAGTGAAAATGAAAAAAATTTTTTTTTGGAACAACTATTTGCGACCGCCAAGGAAAAAACTTACAAATGAAAATGAAAATTATTTTTTTTTGGAAAAACTATTTGCGACCGCCAAGGAAAAAAATTCAGATTCGTATTCTATGACCCAAAAAGAGGGGTAAGCAAAAAGTCGTCAAAAAATTCAATATTTCTAGTAATCTTTTTTAAATATTGCTTTACTTTTTACAGATATTAGAATGTGGAGGAAATTTATTTGATGCTGTATCATTAGCAGTAAAAGCTGCATTGTATAATACACAGGTGCCCCTTATTAAAACAGTTAATATAGATGGCGACAAAGTTGAAATGGAAGTATCAGATAATGTTTATGATTGTTCAAATTTAGAAGTAAAAAATGCTCCAGTTATGGTAAGAACAAACCAAAAATATTGTCTTCCAACAAAAATATTTTGAGTGTTGGAAAATTTATTAATTAATAAATTTTGTTTTGAACCTTTAGGTAACTGTTTGCAAAATAGGAGATCACTGTATTGTCGACCCAAGTATAACTGAGGAACAATGCTCTGTAGGTTCCATAGTAGTAGCAGTATCTCAAGAACATTTTAGTACTGTAACATCAATAGGAACAGGCTCTTTACACCCAGAAACATTAGTTGAGAGTCTTGAATTGGGCCGTAAAGTTGCTATTAGATTAGATGCTGAACTTATGGAAACTTTAAGTCAAATCAGATCCAATCAAGATGTTGGGTTTTTAAAATAAATTTTCACTTTTTAATTTTATTTTGCATTTTATTTATTAAAGTAATAATTTTAAAAAAGATCAGTTTTGCTTATAAAAGAATTTAAAGATACTAGTCAGAACTGTAGCAGTACTTTCATATCAGGTGTCCCATCTGCAATTACATGAATTAAATATAAAGCTGAGTACTTAAGAGTCATTAAATATTCAACATTTTAAGTGTTTTGAGTTGGTTTGGTGGAAAAAAGGGTATTTTTAGAAAATTCACTCTTGGTGGCAAAGAGTTGGTAACAACAATTTAATATAATTCAATATAGCTGCCACTCATATTTTAATAACCATAACTTATTTCACACATTTTTATGTTTGCTAAATACTCATCATTTGTGGCTATACAACTTGTGTTAGTCTTGGCCTGATCAATAAGTTTTTTCCAGTCATTCCTATTTTACGCCCTAGAATATGAATCATATGTTTTTTAATACTGAGTATTTTTCTAGCCTATACCTAAATGATTTTCAAAAAAATTCGAAAATTACATAAAACAGTACGGAATAACAGTCATCAGCATTTTTTTAAAATCTAATTAAATTGTAGAAAGATCTAATTAAATTTTAGAAAGATGGGTATGTGTATTTATCAGACCCTTTCAAACTGTAAAATGTTGATTTTAGAGTTTTTGTAAAATAATTTAAAAAATGGACATCAATTAGGTTTTTGTTACCAAAATCTTTTCTTATTGTTTTAATGAGAAGTTTAACTAGTTTATTAATGCCTACTCAAAATTACACCTTAGTAGTTTGTTGATATCAGTAATAGCTTTGACGAAATCTCAAGATTGGAATGTTTTGTGAAGATGTTCTAAATAAAGAACGAAACGTCAAAACGGTGAAAAACATTTTAAACATGAACCTAATCCCAAGAAAATAATAAAAAATAAAAATAAATATCTAAAATCAATATATATATATATATATATATATATATATATATATATATATATATATATATATATATATATATAATTTTTGAATTTCTTGGGTATATATTAAAATTAATTAACATCACTAACGATAAAATGCACCTTGTCTAAATAATTAAAATTACAACATCTTTATAAAACTTAAATGTACGCACCTCGAGACTTCATGTTCGATCACTTACTACCATTACCTGGATTTTTTTTAATATAAAAAATCTCTGATAACATTTTGCTATTTTCCTCTTCCATTTCAATAGATCACTCGTACGTTTCCTGCTTTTCTTAACTCTGCAGGGATAATTTTACGCTTACACTTAAGAACGATAATTACTAGCTCTTTTACTAACGGTAGAATATTTGAAATTCTATGCACAATCGCCGCGTCATCCGCATAAACTATAATTTTACCCCCAATTCCTGGATTTGTAATTCTGATTTTACTGAAGATTTTGCGTATTTTAACTTGGTTCTGTATATTGAGAAGCGGGCTTTCAAAGATCAGCAACACCTTGCATCTCACCCTATTGTGTTCAAGAACATTACGAAATTTTTTATGATGCACGGTGTCGAAGGCCTTCGCTAGGTCCAAGAAAACGTCAACACATTATTTATCATTATCAGTATTACATCTTATTTCCTGTGATATGTTGTACAAACTGTCACTATCGTTAGGATCTTTGGGAAAACCAAACTAGTTCCCCGAAAGTAATTTATTTTCTTCTAAACATTCGTCAAAGATTTTTTCAAAATTTGAGATTAAGCTATTAGATATGTAGTTATTTATTAAGTTGGAATTTCCAGACTTTAAGATAGGCGTTATTATAGAGATTTTAAATCGTTTAAGAACAGTTCCAGTTTTAAAAAGCATAATAATTATGTTCGCCAAGGACGTAAGTATATAAAGTTTTTTGATTATCTTAGCAGAAACTCTATCGTTGCATCGTCGCACACTGTTATTTTTTAGTGTATTGATATGTTTTATAAGCTCATTTAGAGTGATCGGTTTCAAAAATATTGATTTATTTAGAGAGTGTAGGGGAAATATATTAGCTGAATTTGGAATATTTTTGTATATATTCTGACATCCTTGTAAAAGTCTGCCGTTTTCTTGACGTTTAAAAATCTTTGATCTTCTTCTTCTTCCTCTTGTTATAGGCTTACAGCCTGTTTTTTCCAACTCAATCATTCATTTCATTCGATGTTAAAATTCAGGACTCTCTCCACCTTTTAGGTGGTCTACCTATTGGTCTTCTGGTTCCCGGTGTTCCATCTCGGGCGATTCTCGCTATCCTATTTTGCGCCATTCTTCCTACGTGCTCATTCCAGGCTCTTCTGCGCTTTCGTCCCCATCTTACTATATCCTGCATTCCATGTTCCTCGCGTATTGTTGAATTGCGTATGCGATCTCTTAATGTGTATCCCGATATTCTTCTTAGTACTTTCATTTCGGCAGTTCTTAGAATTGATTTTGTTTTTGTGTTGTCAGCTCTCGTCTCTATTGCGTACGTCATTATCGGTCGAATACAGGTCTTGTAGATTTTTGTTTTTGCGTCCTTGCTCATGTATGTGTTGTGCCATATTATATCCGCCAGGCTTCCTGAGATTCTATTTGCCTTGTTTACTTGGTTTCTTACTTCTCTTGGTTTGCGGATATCTCAACTCCTAAGTAATTAAAGGTCATGAGTTGTTCTATTGGTTTGTCATCCACTACTAGTTTGCATCTTAAGGGCACTTTGCTTATTACAATTGACTTAGTTTTATCGATGGATATTTTCATGTTGAATTGCTTGCTTATGGCGTGGAATGCAAATAGAAGTCTTTGGAGATCGTCTTCATTTTCCGAGACTATGACGGCGTCATCAGCATAACATATTATTGTTATTTCCCCGGTATTCATTCTGTACCCTGGTGCCGCTCTTCATTAGTTATATTTATGTGGTTGTTGTTATACTTTTATATTCATTGCTAACTTCTGCTAGAATGTCATAAGTTTTGTTAAGTTTTTTTTTGGTTAATAAAGAACAAAAGCTTTCACTGCTTTGGTAAAGTTGAAATTCATGGTTCTTTGGTTTAGACCGTGTCAAATTGGAATTATGACGCAGGATCACCGTTCGCCTGAGCACCAGTCGGGTATAAATACCAGGCTGTTCGATGGTCATTCAGTGTACTAATCTCGTGAAGTAAAAATCCCTGAAGATGCCTCGTGCAATTGTAGGCGAAACATCGAATAATAATTCCAATCTGACACGGTCTAAACCCAAGAACCATGATTTTCAAATATTTTTTTGATTCGTCATTTTTTGCGTTATAACATCTATTGTTAGTACGTTTGGTAATTTTTTTCAAATTATTGGGTTAGAGATTAGATTAGGTTTATTTATTCATTCTTGCAAATCATATACATGAAAATGAACAAGTCAAACCTTTTAAAGAAACAATACAATTACATATCTAACATATAGATATTGGTACAAGGTGTGTAAATTAAGTAATAAGGCTGGCAACTTAGCGTTCGATCGCAAAGTAATAAAAACTTGACATCACTTAAAACTGACAGAAATATTGCTTTAATTCTTCATAATTTCCTTAAAATTGTAAAATCAGTTTTCTGCTAAAAAGCAATTACTGTTTTATCGGTTTGAACAACACCATTTTTCCATAGGTCTATTTGACTTTCATAATCGCTTCATCTCCATATCTGCCAGAGGCTGCAGCAGGATTGTCGGCAAAATTTATTGTAACTCCCGGATGATCAACGCCATTAATAAACACTAAAAATATTAAGGGTGCTAATACTGGCTCCTGTGATGCTCCAGTAGTAATATGGTAGTGTTCTGAAGTGCAATTATTTATCTTTAGCAGTAGTTTGCGCTATGATAAAAACGATTTTATAAATGAGATTGCTTGTCCCTTTATGACCACGCAGTACAATTTGTCTTCAATAAATTGAAAGTTCAATACGTCGAGAGCCTTTGACAAATCGAAAAAAAGGCCAGTTATGTCTTGTTTCCAACTTCCTGTACACAAATCATACAATGGTCGTTCAAATATATATTGATATATGTATTAGATTTGTCAGCATATTTAAATATGTACCAACTGAATTCATTTCCGAATGTCTCGGGCAACATATTAGATTTAGTATTTAGCAGTAGTTCAGATGTTAAAGTTGTCATTTCTACAGAACCCATTACGCGTTGTGATATTTATCATCCACCTCTATATTTAGAAATTCCGCTACCGATAAAATTGGATGAACTTAATTTTGAATATTCCTATAATGATTTTAAACAATGCAATTATTTGGAAATGAACTTTTTCTTGGCAAATTTTGACTGGACCTCATTAATGACACAAAATAATGTTGATATAATATTAAATACGTTTTATCAGTGTTTGAATTCTTGCTTCGATATCTATGTCCCAAAAGCTAAAGCAAAAAATAAAAAATTTCCTCCATGGTTGAGTCCAGAATTGAAGTCTCTGATTTTTGAAAAAAAGAAAGCTCATAAACAATATAAAATTTCCAATCCTGATTACATCTTATTTTCAGTTATGTAAGCTATGTAAGTGCACATATAAATACAATTATCAAAACCATATATCTGGCATTGAATCTATAAAGTCTGATAGTAGGTTTTTCTGGAAGTATGTTAATGCCAAGAATTCTCTCTCTTCCTAGTAGTACGTCACATAATAATGTTAGAGCGGAAGACTCAACCGCTATAGCAGAGCTTTTTTCTCCACAGTCTACACGCATGAGCATTATGAGACCCGTACTTTTAATTACATGAAAACCGTAAACTTTAGTTTCCTTCAAGTTGAGCCGGTGGACGTGTTTAATGCAATAGATCACTTGAACAGTAAACTGGGTACCGGACCCGACGGGATACCAGTCATATTTGTTAAGAATTGTCAAGGTGTTTTGTCTGCAGTGTTGGTTCAGATTTTTAATATTTCTTTATCAACAGGTGTTTTCCCAAAAGTTTGGAAAACTACTTACATTACGCCAATCCATAAGAATGGAGACAGAGCTAACGTCGAAAATTATCGTGGAATTTCGAAATTTTCACTATTTAGTAAGATTTTTGAGGATATTGTTTACCAAAAGATGTGTCCTCTTTTTAGGCATGTGTTAGCAACTTCACAGCATGGCTTTATGGCAGGTCGATCGACTACTACTAATCTGCTTCTCTATGAGCAGTACTAGGTGGAGGCTTTGGAGGGGAGGTGTCAAGTGGATGCTATTTACACTGACTTCTCCAAGGCTTTTGACAAGGTTAACCATCAACTTCTTATTTACAAGCTGGAAGGCTTGGGCATCCATGGATCATTTCTACAATGGATAAATAGTTACCTGTCTGGTAGAGTACAGCAAGTAAAAATTAACAACTGTGAATCATCTGATATATGTGTTACCTCTGGTGTTCCTCAGGGTGCTCACCTCGCTCCGCTCCTTTTTAACTGGTTTATTAACGATATTGAGGACATCATAACTTTCAGTAGATGTCTTCTTTATGCAGATGATTTAAATATATTTCGGATTGTTGGGAATAGCAACGATTACGAGGGCATTCAGCAGGATCTAGCTCGATTCTCTGAATGGTGTAAGTTAAATTTTATGCACCTCAATGTTAATAAATGCTCCATTATAAGTTTTTATCGTAAAAGGGATTGGGTAACTTTTGATTACTTTCTTGATAATGACATGATTAATCGCGTTGAATGTGTGAAGAATTTGGGTGTTACATTTGATCGGGCCCTTTGCTTCGACACACATATTGATAATATTGTGAACAAATGTTTCAAGTTGCTCGGGTTTGTGAAGAGAATGCTTACAGATTTTAATAGTGTAGACTGTTTTAAAGTGATATACTGCTCTGTAGTTCGATCAATCTTAGAATATGCGTCCCAAGTTTGGTCACCTCATTATTTTACATACAAAGAAAAAGTAGAAAGAGCACAAAGAAATTTTTTAAATTTCATTGCCTTTAAACGGGGAATGCAGCAGGAGCGGTCTGTATATGATGATACTGCCGATGCTTTGGGGTTGTTACCATTGTGTGTGAGACGCATATATCTTGACCTAGTTCTACTTTATAAGATTGTTAACTCTTGTATTGATTCTCCTGAACTATTCAATAATACTGGATTATCGGTTCCTCAAAGAGTTTTTAGAGCGCACAATTTGTTTGATGTGACATATCACCGAACGAATTATGGCATTAACAGTCCTATTTCTCGAATGTGTAGGGAAATGAATTTTGTTCCTACCGAGATTGATATTTTTCATTTGCCAATTAATGTCTTTAGATTAAAAATTTTACAATTCTTGAAAAACTAGTTAATATTGTCAATTGTCGATACTTATCTTTTGAAGCACTTTGATGTGTGTTTAGATTTGTAAGTTTTTTTTTTTATTTCTGACTGTTTTAAATCGTGTTTGTATTTTTTATTTTTGAAATGGAAATTGTCAATTGTCAATACTTGTCTTTTGAAGCACTTTAATGCATGTTTGGATTTGTAAGTTTTTTAATTCTGATTGTTTTTAAATAGTGTTTGTATTTTTTATTTTTGAAATGGATTGTATTTATTTTATCCGTTAATAAACTATGATTTACAAGCCAAACGGCTTCGCACTCCCTCCAGGGATTATTCACTCATACCAGGTATACAAAGACACCAAAAGTATGAAGCTCTGTGGGGACCCTTTCCATGTTATCGGGTCCTAGGTGGCGTGGTCTTCTGCACTTCCTACAAACTTTCGGACGGTTCGAGCGGTTGCAAGGAGAACCGCTTTCTGAATCGGCTTATACAGATGTTCACTAAGGCCCAGTCCCTTGATGTTCTGCAGGAGGTTCTTTGGTATCACTCCAGTTGTTGACAGTATTATAGGAATCGTGTGGACGCTGTTCATTGCCCACTGTCTGCGGATTTGCACCTCCAGATCTCTGTATTTGGCGATCTTCTCGTTGTATTTTGACCTTAGATTGTTGTTGTTCGGTACAGCGATGTCGATTAGTGTAGTTCGCCTAGAAATTTTATCTGTTAGTATAATGTCTGGCCTGTTATGAGCAACTGTTTGATCTGTTAGGACCGTTCGATCCCAGTATAACTTGAACTCGTTGTTTTCAAGAATAGGCTCTGGATTATATTTGTAGTAAGGTACCTTTCCTACCTGCAATAGTTTTAACTTATCTGCTAACTCTTGATGGAGTATCTTAGCGGCTGAATCGTGTCTTTCCTTATACTCGGTTGCGGCAAACGCTTGGCATCCTCCAGTTATGTGCTGGATCGTCTCTGATGTTCGACAGCCATATCTACATTGGTCATTTTCTATTGAGGGATCTCTGATAATGAATTTCCGATAGTTCTTCGTCGGAATAACCTGGTCTTGAATAGCTAACAAGAAGCCCTCCGTTTCGAAAACATCTGTCCTGAAATCAACCAGTAGTTCGACGCTAAGTTGTCGACATTGTCCTGGTTGACCCCATTTGGATGCCGTCCATGAAGTGGCTTCTGTAGCCAGGCTTGTAACTTCTCTTGGTCTGTTCGGTGGTGAGAAGCAATATCCCGTTCCCTCAGCTATAGCGGCGTCGAATCGTCTGCCTCGCATAGTGCTCGATGTAGTGTGGAAGAGGCCGCTAACCTGTGGAAATATGAACGTAAGTTTTTATTTGTTGGTCGAGCTGCTTACCAATATCCACCAATCCTCTTCCTCCTTGGTGTCTTGGAAGCATTGTACGTTCAATAGCACTCCGAGGGTGGTGTTTGTGTGCTTTTGTTAGGAGTGTTCTTATGTTTCTTTGCAGGCCTTCGATGTCCGTCCTGCTCCATTTTCCTATTCCAAAAGAGTAGCTAAGCGCAGAGCATGCATACGTGTTGAGCGCCTTAAACAAATTTCTACTATTTAGACTAGTTCGTAACACCCGTCTTACCCTCCTGACAAATTCGGTTGTCAATTCGGCCTTCATAGTGCGATGGTCAATTCGTTTAGCTTGTTTCATACCTAGGTATTTATATGTTTGTTCTGCTTCCATTGTAGCAATGGTTTCACCGTTCTGCATCTCAAATGCTCCCGGTTGTATCTTTCCTTTAACGATGTTCAAAATACGGCACTTGTCAAGTCCAAACTGCATTCCGATATCCCCGGAGAACTCCTCGACAATTTTGAGCATTTGCTCCAGCTGGTTTTTGGTAGCAGCCATCAGTTTAAGATCATCCATGTATAGAAGATGATTCAATCTTGCCACCTCTTCGTTGTTTTTTCTAATACTAAAGCCGTATCTGGTGGAGTTCAAACGGCGTGACAGAGGGTTCATTGCAAGGCAGAACCACAATGGGCTTAGTGAATCGCCCTGAAATATTCCTCTTCGTATTGGGATTGTATTAGTTTCGATGGTATCGCTGGATGGAACTTGCAGTTGGATCCTAGTTCTCCAGGTTGACATGATGCGTTCTAAAAAGGAAACAAAATAATCATCGACCCTATACATTCTCAGTATAGTTTTGAGCCATTCCTGTGATACTGAGTCGAAGGCCTTCTTATAATCCACATAGGCAGCAAAGAGGTTTCTTCGGTTGGTACAGGCCTGGTTACATATGACAGAGTCAACAATCAATTGTTCCTTGCATCCCATTGCTCCCCTGGTGCATCCTCTCTGTTGAGTTGCGATGATGTTATTTATATACTATTATTATTATTATTACTATCCGATACTACGATTCTGGGATGTCTCCAAAATCGTCGACGACTATTTATTACGTCAGAAACTAAATGCATCCGATGCATGATTTTTTTATTAACCCTTCCTGCTACTCTCCATATCTTATCAGGCTTCTAAACAACATTTCCGTTTATATTTATTTTTCCACCTATATTTTTTTTTTATTTGAAATATTTTCTTATAAACAAAGAGGGAAAAATGTATTTTAAATCATCATAAACAAAGCGCTGGGGGAATCTACTACAATTTTAATATTAAATTAAGTTGCACCTTGTAATAAAAAAAGATTAGTAATGATAATTTCCTATCCATACTGTCAAAACATAAAAACCAATACATCAAATCTGATTTCAATTAATCTTATCGACAGATTTTCGACGAAATTGTTCGTTAACAATACAACTGAATATCTTATCACTTTATAAATAAAAAACCCCGTATTTTAAAGGTAAAATTCAGTGACGATATTAATTCCTAACATTTAGTGTACAAAAAGAACGAGAAGATGAGAAATCAATTACAAATGCAGATTTTCTTTGTTCTTTTCCTGTTTACATTAGTGCACAATTCAATTGGTATGTATTATTGCCGCACTGAACTATGTTCCTATTTTGAGTGCTACAAATTTATTATAAAATAATAATAATTACTTTTTGGATTCGGGTAACAGATATAGAAATCGTTAAATTGGGGCAAATTAAATTCATTTCGTGCATAATCATATGTTGTGTAGAAATTGCGAAAAATCGAAATACATCTTTGACTTTATTTTCATGCTATTTTCAAAACGATTTTATAAAAATTACCATTACACTATTACAATCTATGTGAGCTCTAGAAAATATGACTTTTATCTTTGGTTTAGATCAAGGGTCTCCAAACTACTACCCCGAAGCCAAGATCGGCCCGCGAGCACCACCAATCCGGTCCGCTATGTGATTTTGATTATTTTTGAGAATTTGGAAGGAGTTAGTGTGACCTTTAAGTTAAAAAGTTTGGATATATGTACATATATATATATATATATATATATATATATATATATATATATATATATATATATGAATAGTTTGGTTATTCCGGGTTTCAATCAGTTCGTTCAAAAAATCGTTTTCACGACGTTTCGCCACAATCTCATTTGGCATTTTTAAGTGCGGTTCGTCTCGTTACTCGCTGAAAACTGATGGTGGCCTCTGAAGAATTTCGAGTTTTGTTTAGTTGGCTCGCTGCCTGATTGGGTGGGCGGCTTCGTAGGCTCCTCCCCTCTCCCGAGTGCGATATATTTTGTTCTTGTATGCAGGTCTCTCGTGTACTAGTTGATTTTTGTTTTCTTTCTTGATTTTTTATTAATGTTTTCCATGTAGATGAAATATTTATAGCGTCGTCTCGTTTATTTAGCTGTCCCGCTTTTTCGATTTCTAGGGCCTCTCTTATGACGCGTACCTTGTAGTTCTGTACTGGTGCTATTTCGTTTGTTTTTTCGAAATCGATGGTATGTCCGGTTGTTTGGTGATGTTGAAATAGGGCACCAAACAACCGGACATACCATCGATTTCGAAAAAACAAAAGAAATAGCACCAGTACAGAACTACAAGGTACGCGTCATAAGAGAGGCCCTAGAAATCGAAAAAGCGGGACAGCTAAATAAACGAGACGACGCTATAAATATTTCATCTACATGGAAAACATTAATAAAAAATCAAGAAAGAAAACAACAAAAATCAACTAGTACACGAGAGACCTGCATACAAGAACAAAATATATCGCACTCGGGAGAGGGGAGGAGCCTACGAAGCCTCCCACCCAATCAGGCAGCGAGCCAACCAAACAAAACTCGAAATTCTTCAGAGGCCACCATCAGCGAGTAACGAGACGAACCGCACTTGAAAATGCCAAATGAGATTTTGGCGAAACGTCGTGAAAACGATTTTTTGAACGAACGGATTGAAACCCGGAATAACCAAACTATTCATTCTACCATCCGTGAAAATCTACGATATAACATATATATATATATATATATATATATATATATATATATATATATATATATATATATATATATATATATATATATATATATATATATATATATATATATATATATATATTACTTTAAATACAGATAATGTTAAATTTTTATTATCGTAAAAAGTAGAATGCCAGTAAAGAAGTTCTTTTTAATTGTTAGAAGTTTATTGTCTGGGTCCTGCAGGTCCCATTCAAGTTGGACGAGGTTTCGGGATATGTGTTGTAGGAAGTGTTTTATGTTTTGGGAAATATTTTGTTATGTTTGGTATGTTTTGATGTTTGGAAGCCAGATTGTCGGCTTTAGTGTTTCCCTGAATTCCAGTATGGCTTGAAACCCAAAGGAAAAAAAGAATTGGTTCTTTATGTAGGAGTATTTATTTAGTGTTTTCATCTCATGAGCTGATGAACCGGGTAGTATGATTCTCCGGGTTTTATGGAATGGGGGGAATCTGTGATTATTAGCCAGTTTGTTTTGTTAGAGGTTAGACAATAGTTAGACTTAAGGGCAGGAAATAGTTCAGCGGTAAGAATGGAGGTGGACTCATGGAGGGAAAACACTTTTTTTGCATTTTTTGTGTAGTAGGACGCGCAGACCGTGTTTCTTTTTTGGAGCCGTCAGCAAATATAAATTCATAGCTGTTATATTTTAGTTGTAGGATTTGTTGGTATTTTGACTCGATTAATGTGGGGTTAATTTCTTTTTTATTTAGTAGAATAGGTTCAAGTTTACATTTGACAGGAGGATGGCCCCAAAATGGGAATAAGTAACTCATCTATTGGAGGCAAAATTAATGATAGTGGGTTTTTGGTTTCAGTAAAATTTGTATGGATAAATGGGGGATATTTATTCGAGGAAGGTGGGATGATTGAAATAGGGGTTAGTAAATCGAGTGGAATAGTTTTCTGTAAAATGCATTTAATTTATAAAGCCTTCATCTTATAATTCCGAACTAATTGACATTTTACCTTATGACCATTTTCAGTTTAATGGTCGAGGTTTAATCTAGATAGCGCGAGTATAACTGACAAAAAAACGACGGATATACGACACGATCTTTGGAGTAACAAAAAAAAAAACATTTCGAATAAGTTTTCAGATTAAGCAGAATGACGTTATTTCACCTTAAAATTATATTAATCATAAGTACTTATAATTCTCAAAAATGCTATTTGTTGAAATTTTACGTTAAGATTATCATATTGAAGGTTAACAATTTTAAAAGTCCATTTTTTTAATCTACAAAAATAATCACGATAAATACACTTGAGAATAGATAGTGTTTGAAAAGAAATACAAATTGAATTACTTAAAAAGTATATATCAAATAAAAAAAAGAAGCGGAAATATTATAAACAACATATCTGCTCTAAGGCAGGCAAACATTTCTTTTTATGCATCTATCTCTCGTATGGATATTTGCCCTTAACAAGAAAGATAGTTTAATAACGCACACATGATCGCAAATTCCACGCTGTGCGGCAAGCCTGTAAATACAAATGCGTTCGTTGTTCCTTTCTTTATACTCATCTGTGTCTTAGGCCACAGTAATTACAACTTACTTACTTATCACCGCATTTCAGCCAATAGCAAGCAGACTCCTGAAAAGGATACCTGCAACCCGATTCTGTAAGCATATTTTTTGACATTCCC
This sequence comes from Diaprepes abbreviatus, assembly GCA_034092305.1. Taxonomy (NCBI): domain Eukaryota; kingdom Metazoa; phylum Arthropoda; class Insecta; order Coleoptera; family Curculionidae; genus Diaprepes; species Diaprepes abbreviatus. The sequence goes on from JASJET010000129.1 coordinate 12,748,618, forward strand.
TTTCTTTATCTCTTTCAAGATAGTGATATACTTATGCATTATTATAAACTCAACAAAAATGCAAGATCATTATTATGACACTCCCTTTTTTTATTTTTATAGAATCCGCTATTTAGTGCCCTGTAGAAATATTTTTATATTGCGTCATATTACAAAAAGGACTGAACGAATAAACACACCTTACAAAGCTAAGCAAATGTATAAAGAAAACGTATAAAAGTCCAAACTAGGAAATAAGCTTACTGTAATCGGGTTCTGGTTTTGAAACTTTTTTAGAGAATACAGTTTTTGAAGTGCAGTCACGACAAGCATAGGAAGTTATGATAATTTCACATAAAAAATATAAAATAAAAATAGAAAACAACACGTCTAAAAGTACACGGTAAAGTTAGGTTCAATCTAATAAAAATTTGCTTTTACGGGAACGCCTTTTGTCGTATTTATATGTTTATTTTTTCTAATTTTCAATTTCTCCCAGTGTAATATACCGGATCGCGAGGCAAGCAAGGTCATGAAACTTATTTTTGACGGGAACGCCTTTTGTCCCATCTGTAAGAGAAAATAATATGTGTCAATATCAAGACGATTGTGACCAACTTTTAAATTATTTTACACAATTTAGAATTGGTAATGTGTTAACTATTCATAACTAGCCTGTATCTTTTAGATCATCTTATCTATAATGGGTGGTATTGATTTTCTTGTCTCAACGTTGTTTTTATTTCTGCTCTAGATTTAATGTAATGTACCTTTTCCCTACTACATTTTCGTTAAGTGCTTCTTTATGGCCGCAGACAGGACTTTTAATTGATTAAATTTAGTTTTCATCTTTTCTTTACATGTTACCATCAGATTAATAGAAAATAGTATCAATAATTAAGATGAAATAATCTGCAATAGTCCTATTTTCATGTCGATTTTTTTTCAAGTTTGTAATTGTAATTAAATTTATGCAAAATACTTTTATTAAATACAAAATTAATTGTAAAAGACCGACTTCATTAACTTCGCTCGTATCTCCAGTACTGATCCTCCGACAACCGGGCAGGCGCGGCCTCTTATACTATAGTTTATTCAAGAACTAGAGAGAGTAATAAATCGTTTTTTACCCTTTTTTTTTCTTCGCAAACTACCCGTGTTCTTTAGTCCAATGTCTGGCAAAATCTGTTAGACACATATATTTTTTAAAGCAATGGAGTAGAAATTTTGTAGTCAAAAATACCGGTCTATAATAATGGACTATTTGGCTTGGATAACAATAGATATTTGGATATGTGAATTGTTAAAAAGGATTTTAATCCTTGTCATAGGCGTCGGAAGAAGGTTTATTTTAGCACTAAGTATTTATGGCATAGAATATTATTTCGGTAATAAACTTAAATAAAATGTTTTTATAATATTATTTTATTTCTTATGATTTCTTAATAATTCACATACTTTAGAAAATATAGATAATTTTGACATATTTAACACAAATCACAACTGAATTTTTATTATTTTTAAATTTGTCATAGAAACCGTGTTAGGCACATTCGGAATAAAACGTAGCCTTTTTCTCTCAAAAAATTCTAAGTTATAATTTAAATACTTACAAAATACTCATTGTCAAAAATACAAGAGGTTAAACATATATAAAAAATAAATTCGTCCCTATAATATTAAAATTTTTTTGGAATTATCAGTCATTTTATTATTACTTAAAAACATCTTTAGGACATTTGACGTTTCATTTTATTTATTTCTTAAATCATCTGCAGAATTACAATTAAACACTAAAAAGGCATTCAAATGTAATTAATTTTTAAATGTTACAGAAAATTTAAATAATAAATTGTGTTTACGCTGGTAGACATTACGTATCTAATTCGTAATCAAAGTCAGTGAAGCTATCTTCGCTGAAATTAATTATAACTGATTCCTCTATTTCACCGATCATGAGATCGAGTGTCCACATTTTCTTTTATTCTTTTATTATATGGATTTTTCCCAATTTTCTGCAGTAACTTTATTCAAAAAAATCTTCCAAAGGTTCAGTTAAATTACTAATTTTATAAGTTGTGTTATTTCTAGCAACTCTACCTTTAACTTGAAATGTATATTTCCTTCTCCAACGGACATTTTCCGGACGATCTATAAGAACAGACTTCCTATATAGTTTTTCCCAGCAAAAATTAAGTTCTTTGAGCGATTTCCAGCGCTCAGTTCTTTTAATTTCACGTAAATCCCGATCTTCATTGATTTTAGTTAGAATTTTGTCGACGGTTGGGATCTGCTTCTCATAATAAAATGTATGTACAACTCCTTTTATTGCAGTTTACGTCTCTTCTTCCAACGAGTTTTTTCTTCTGCCTGTGATCGAATGTGGCTCGGGAGAACTAACAATTCCAGTCGTTTTTTTCTCCTCCAGTATTCGGTACATAGTAGATTTTCCAACTCCCGCCAATATAAATGTGGAAGCCATATCTTTTGGGTATCTCACTAATCTCAAATAATATATAAAAACAAGCACAAACAAGATAAATCACTAAGGACACACCGTAAGGTGTACTTTGCTCACTGACAGAAATTAAATTGAACAATCAGAAATTTTATTGTTGCAGTAAATTTATAAATGCTTATAATATTTAAATATAATTAAATATAAGTAGATTTACGACAGTCCTGTTACCTGCGACACTGGAGCAGGTACGTTGGAGGTTTCGGTAATAATTTTATTATTCTCTCTAGTTCTTGAATAGAGTATAGGGATGTGTATGCTTGCGGTCGCCTCTCCCCTTCCCAAGAGCCTCGAGTTCAGGAAAATAGAATCGATTCCTTTTATATTAGGGATGTGTGTGTTGCTGGCACTCCCCCCCCCCCACGTTGACAACTTATTTTTCTTGCGATAGCCGACCCCCCAGAGCCTTCAGTTCAGGAAAATAGACCCGATTTTGCCTCTTATACTAGGAGTGTGTATGCTGGTCGCATCCCCCCCCCCCGTCGGCAACTTGTGTTTTCTTGTGATCGCGCCCCACCTCTCCAAGAACTTCAAATTCAGAAAAATAAATCCAACCCTGCCTTTTACACTAGAAATGGGAATGTTGTGGTGCCCCCCCCCCCCTCGACAACATACTTTCGCTTGCCATACTGTACTTTTGTGATCAACCGGGAACGGAACAAGCAATGATATTAGTATTACCAGAAGAAATTCAAGAACGTATTAGCTTCAGTAAAAACTAACTTAGAATTCTAACTGGGTACTTGAACTAGCAGTGAGAGAAAAATACAGATTTTGCGAGGAAGAAGACAAAGCTTCTACCCATATTCTTTCAAAATGTATGGTCTTACTAAACTCTAGGATACCGATACCTGGAAACATATTAAATAGAAGGAGATCTACCCAACCTAAAGTCGTTTCCTAAGAGAACTAGGAATGGAGGACCTGCTTTAGTCGGCGGGGCTTTCTTAAGGGAGACTAAATGTAGTTTTGTCAGAACACAAAAACTAAAATAGGAATTTTAAATTTGAAATTGACAATAGAGGAGCCTGGATATATCGTTTCTTTATATGGGATGGACACAAAATTCTATTGTTATTAGAAATATTTAATCGAATTACCTCCTTACTATAAATCGAATTACATAATGTTTTACCCGATGGTTTTATTTGAACTGAAATATATAGGTCCCATGGGAAAAGTCTCCGTCTACGGCCTATGATGTTCTTGATATTGAAATCGCTTATTTTAATATTTTTTCTCGCTTATTTTTAGCTCTTAGATGCTATACTTGCTCAGCCAGTGAAAATGATGCTGATACATCATGTGCTGATGACTTGTCAGCCCTTGCAGAGAATGGAATCACCGATTGTGACAAAAAATACTGTACCATCACGAGATTAGATTATTTAGTAAGGTTATTTCTATCTGTATCTAATTATATCTAAAAGAAATAAAATTAATTTACAAAGTATTAGTTTTAAGAGATACATAAGGACAAAATTTACAAGGTCCGTAAAAATTAAAGAAATGCTGCGCTTTTGTGATAAATCGACAGAATAAGCAGATCATTACTATCGTGCTGTTCGGAGGTGAAAAACCTTTGTATCTATAGAATAACTAGCTAATGCTTATTTGGCCAAAAATCCACAATTTAAAATATTTTTTATTATAGATAAGGTTATAAAAAATGATAATATATCATATTCCCTGTGTTTAATCAAATAGCCTGTATTTAATTTTTTAGTTTTGCTAAAAACTGGGAATACATCTTGTTGTGGTGTGTAAGTTAAGTTAAAGAGTTACGTTGTAAACGGGGGCCCTTGTAAATTTTTTATTAATGTTCCTGATGGAAAATTATTAGAACTGACACACAGAAATTGCAGATAACACAAAAGAAATAATAAAAAATCGACAATAAATATTAGTTTTAGCTTCCGAATACGGTATCTTAAGAGGCAAGCAGCACGAATGTCTCTATCTTAGATTTTTTTTTTGATTGCCAATGTTAAACAGTATAATTGAAATTAACCCAAACACTAAAATGTAAATCGTTTTAATCAAAGATGCCTAAATTGAAAATTATAATCATTATATATATATATATATATATATATATATATATATATATATATATATATATATATATATATATATATATATATATATATATATTTGTAAATAAATATAAGAACAGAGAGAATTACATTTGTGTGTTTTATTAAAAAATGTTTTACATTTGTAAATTTTTATCTTATTATATATTTTTTACTAAATTTTTTTCTGTAGGATCCAAGAGGCAAATTAGCTTCTATAACTCGAAACTGTGTAGATAAGGTCCCGGCAGATGGAGTTACTGAAGATGCAACTTACAGAACTTACCAGAGATCTTGTAAAACTGACCTATGTAACTCTGGGAGTGGAAAAGGAGATAGTGGTGGAGGAAGAACTAGTTTCGGTGATAAGTCTACAATATATGTACCTGGAACTGCTGGAAATAAAAGTGAAACGCTATATACTTCTGTTGTTGGAGTGTTATGGTGTCTGGTCTTATTGGGATTATGTTATTAACAATTTCAATAAAATTGTTGTGATAATATTGTTTTTAGAGTGTTAATTAAACTGATATAAAGTATTCTGATAAAACCATAAAAACAATTACAATATTTGATGTTACAATTATAAAATATTCTCTTAAATATTACCTTTAAGTATGTAGAAATTTCATTCCTTTGTTTGCAGTCGTGGAAAAATGTGAATAACATTAATTACAAAATTACCAAATCAGAAACCAACCAGCTCTCAAATATATATATCAATTTTTTAGGGGAGAAATTGCTCAGATTTAAATAAGAAACTGAAAAAAACAAATTTAGGTACAATTTAGGTTATTTAATATTTACTGGAACTGAAAATTAATTAAGACTGTATTGGCAACTAAACGATTTCCCAGAAACGCCTGGTGGCCAAAGAGAAAAGCTTTGAATTCAAAAAATAACATGAGGTAAAATAATTTAAGATAATATTTGTTTAGTAAGAATCTCACATTTATCATATGGAAATATAAATTGATGACTTTTTAAAATTTATGCAATTTTAAACTTATTAAAAAGTTTTCTAGTTTTTTTATATTTTTGAATAAGATAAAAAGGGGAAAAGTTAAAGAAAAAACTTCAGCATCCATAGAGAATATTGAGTATGTGGCTGAAAATGAATTAATTAGATTCAAAATATCTGTACAACTGAGCTGTTGCAAATTCTATATTCTGCTCCTACAATTTGTCATTTATATATTTATGAGGTATTTCATATAAAAATTTCATGCAAAAATAGTAAAAATATGCATTCATTTGGCCCCATTTAGGACAAGAGCACTTATAAACAATCAATTTATATACCTCTCACTGAAATCTCAATCTCTTGTAGCTTATCACCAATTCTGGGGGATTTGGTGATTTATGCTACAACAATTTCTTTATCACTTTTACATTTATATAAACATAATAAAATGTGACCGGCCAATACAAGAACTTGTAAATATACTTCATAACAGCACATGAAACTTATGAAAAACAATTAAATAAATGAAAGTATTGTAGATGCTTGCTACAGAGTCCAATATAGTAGTAATTTCATATTCAAAAATAACAAAAAATTTTTTTTAATAATTTTAAAATTGCACAAATTTTAATAAATCATCAATTTATATTTCCAATTGATAAATACAAGATTTCTACGCAACAAATATTATTTTAAATTATTTCTAATCCATTTCCCATGTTATTTCTTGAATTCACCCTATAGATTTTAAATAAGTAGGAACCCACTCTTGCCACCAGACATTTTTCAGGAATCATTCAGTTGCCAATACAAAAATAGAGTCAGTTATGAATTAAGTGACATTGTGTAATGTTAACAATAAAATTTTATTTATTTTTATTTATTTATTCCAACCGAAAATCCATTTTTATATCTTTTAAACCTTTTTAATGTAAGAATAAAATATCGGGTTAAGTACAGTACTATTTTTAAGGAGCGTCTAAAAACCCCACCCATTCTGAGGTAAACCTTTCTAGATGAACTGAACTGGTGTCACTGTGTAGGATGGAAGGAAAGTAATAACGCACACACATATTCAGGTCTACTTTAGCGTCCCTCAGTTTAAAATATAACGTCGTAGTAGCAAAATATTCTTCAATATCGCCATGTCATCACCTGACGATATTATAGTGTTAACTGGAAAAAATTGCGGTGTAAGAATTATTAAATTATTGGATGAACTAAGATTGGCATAATTATTTGCTTTCAGATGAAGATAGCGATACGAAACGTCTTTCTTCTATTAAACCATTGACTGAGAAAAAATAAGCAGTATTAAAAAATTTATGTTTTATTTTTTTCTTTAGCCATAGAAAAATTAAAAAATAACAAAAACTTTTTATATTAAAATTTATTATAAATATACAGTGTTCAATAGAAGTATAAAAAAAATTATTACAAATGTTTTAAAACAAAAATTATAATATTCATCATGGATAGATAAGTTATGTAAGTCTACAATATGAGATTAAATTAATAAAATAAATATATTCCTCTAATGTCTTTTTAAACCATTAAATATCGTGGAACAATTTTTTTAAAAAATCAAAAAATCCTACTTATAAAATTAACCCTTCAAATTCAAATTCCAACTCTGCTTCAGAACAAACTTACGACACGCATCAAAGTCCTTCTCCATTTGTTTTTGGAGTTTTTCATATTTCTGCCTAATTAAAATTTCTTCAAATTTTTGTTTTAACTTCTGCCATTCACTCCATGTCCAGTTGTCTTGACATTTTTGCATTTTGGCAAAATCACAGTTTGGCTGATGTTTTAGATGTTCTTTCCAGGGATTATCTGAAGACTCCCAACCATCTAGGGATTTTTTACAATAAAAACATTGAGCACTGTCAGGCTCATGTGATGATCCAGTGTAAATGAAACCAGCCTCAGCCATCTAAAATAAAGATTATTTTAAAGGTGGCGAGTTGTAAAACTTATTGGTTCTTAGTTCTGTGTTTGAACAAACATTAACTTAATATCTGCTATAGATGTTATTGCTTACATTAATTTTAAACAAACTCACCTTATCAGCACTGCAAGGGTCACTGTTCTTGAAAACCCAGGATTTGAATGTAGCTCTTCTGTTTTTTTCATCAAAGTACTCCTGATAAAAACAAAACATTTATATTAACAGTATTAGTTATCATTAAGAGGCTATACTAGGGTGAGAACTTGAAAAAATTTATTTATTTTTTGGCTTTTGGAATATTTAACATCTACAGAATAACACACTGAAGTTTGACAGTTGAATTTGAAATCCTCTGAAGTCTTTACAAATACAGTTAAATCTGGATAAGCAAGAGGCTCAAGGAACTGAGATTTTTTCTGACTTACAGGGGTTTTTCACTTACAAAGGTGCAGAAACGTTTTCTATTGCTTTCAAAGGTATAAGAAAACACAAGAATTAGTTCTCGCTTCCAAATTTACTGAAAAAATATATATATGCACCTATATACATGATGTAGTCAATTTACCTAAGGTAATCGATTACATTCTTTTATGTTTCACTTTTGTATTTTGAACATCTTATTCAAGCTCATAAATCTTATTGAAAACTTATTTATCATCTATCCCTACAAAGTCTTCAAAGATTGGCACTGACATGTTTATTTTTTGAGACGAGAGTTTTGCACATTCTTTTTGCTAGGTCCAACTTCGACAAATTCCTATGGCACAAGCTCTTGGTTGCTCACACTGACCCAAAACCCAGATTTTTTTGAAGCAAGTTTAGACAGTAATGTCATTTTGTTATATACCAAGCTCTTCTTGTGAATTTCTTGGTCGAAGCAGGTTTAACTCTGCATTAATATTTTTTTCCAGGCATACAAGAAATTGTTCGAAGATTTTCTGGTATAAAATTGTCTAAAAGTTGGTATGATCCAACAGTTCTCTCTGTTTTTTAACTATTATATATTCTTACCAAGTCTCAGTTTGGAGATTCTGAGATAAAAATTGATTATCTCATATAGAGGTTCTTTAAATTTTCACTTAGAGAGGTTTGTAAGGGTAGAGGCTTATCCAAGTTTGACTGTATAGAAATGAGAACCTGAAAATATATGGTCCTTCAAACGGCTATAACATTTCGAAATTCGGGGATAATAATTGTGAGGCTTACTATGCTGTGCTCCCATTTTATGTGATATTAAACAGGTGAATCAAATAAAATATATTGGGTTTATACTGGATAACACACTTTCATTGAAGCCTCATTTTGAATATATTTGCAATTTGCCGTCATTTAATTGATTTTCAATATTTTTAACAAAATTTTGATTTACAATGTGGACCAACATTTTCAAATTAAACTCGTGTTAAATTTTTTTTGTTTTAGCCACTCTGATGTCCCTTATTATCGCAACTGTTAGGCTTTTTTTTTTTAAAAAAAAAGCTCTCAGAAACGACTAATATCTCGGACATTTATTAATATTTTAAATTTTGTATATCCTTTTTCGAATCTTCACATTAGTATAGCCCCTTAACATTTTGTATACTTACTAGTTTCATATTTACTTCAAATTAACTGGTTTTTTAGTTTAAAGAATAAATAGCTCTTAAGAGTTATTAGCAAAGAAACAACCGCTTATAGAACAAATTCATAAGAAAAGTAAAACCAAGAAATAAAACTTATGCTGTCCAATCAACATAAATAAGTCGTTATTTTAAAAATATGTCAAAGTCAAAATGGATAAAAGTGGGCAATTTACAAAGACTTTAGGACAAATAGGAATTAACACTTTGGCCATACTTATTCCATAAAAGAAGAATCAATTTTAGTTCATAAGTTAGCTTAAAGATGTCACTACCATAATCTCCATGGCAATTCTCGCGCCATTTTTAAACAATATTATTTTATAATACAACTTGTAAAAAGTTTTATTTGAAAAAAATGTCAATACCTTGTGAAGGACATTCTGAAAGCCGATGTGATGTAGAAGAATTAAAAACAAAGGCCATAATTGGATTCGATGGTAAATAAATATAATTTTTACTATCAGTAAATGCTGTGTTCAAAATTAATGGTTCAAAAACTGTAAAAACTATATTTTAAAAGGAACTTATTGTTATAGGGAATACAATAAATGGATTTATCGTTCATCCTGATGGCAAGCACGTAGTTTATCCTCTTGGAAACAAAATAACCATACAGGAATGGGCAACGAAAAAGCAAAGTTTCCTGGTAGGTCACACTAATAATATATCGGCTGTTGCCGTTTCTAAAACAGGAAACTACGTTGCGAGTGGACAAATTAATCATATTGGATTTAAAGTAAGTTTCAACCTCTGTTTCAACGCAAGCAAATTATATATATTAAAGTTTTATCAATATTTGGCGAATGCGCAAGATATGTTTTTGGTGTTCAAAATTTCCGGTTGTCACTTTTTTTCAGTGATTTCCAGGGACGCTACGACGAGTTCCCCTCTGGCCTATAAATTTGGGCGACTTAAATCTCCTAACACTAACTTTCTTGTTCTGAATCCTGAAACACGAACGAATAAAACAAAAGTTATGCCACAGATTGTTTAATAAGAATAAATAATTTGGGGTAATGTCTTAATCTTGCGCGCCCGCCAATAACAAATAACTTCATCAAAAAACTATTGCAGGCTCGCGTTATAATATGGGATTTTAAGGAGTTAAAAATGTTGAACCAGCATGAGCATCACAAAGTAAGAGTTGAAGCTGTAGTTTTTTCCAAAGATGAACGGTATCTAATATCCTTGGGTAAGACTTTTTATTCCAAGTTAATTGTTTTAATTCCTTAACAACTGTCAATAGTTTATTATAAGGAATCTAATATCATATATGTTAAAATTGTTCATCCCCGTTAGTCATGAAACTCCTTACCCTGAAACAAAAAAGGTTCTCCTTACATAGTGTTTCTTTTGTGGTTTTTGAATCAGGCATCTACCTATAGATTGCTTTTAGGTAGTCTCACGGTGTATTATTTAGAGAGAGAGAGAGAGAGGGAGATATTAGTGCTTTTAAGGTTGATTTTCATAGAGAAAAAGATAGGAAAACAAAATTATAGGTTTAGCACAGAGGTGATATCTTTAATTTTGCAAATTCTATGACAGGGACTTCGTTATTAAATAGAGGCATGGTTCGGTATATTTGTATGGTTCTATCAAAGTTAATCTCCTCTGTACTATCCGCGTTGGAATTGAGATCGAATTGATCGAAGATTTTCTTTGTAAACCTGTCAACTTTGAGGCTCTATTAAAGTTCTGTCAGGACTGTCTTTAAAGAAAGGAAGGGGTTATTTGGACCCCTTTGTTAGACATCTCGTCATTTTATATCGATTTTCATCTTGGATATGCAAAGACTGGGCCTTACTTGCCCAACTCCGATTGTACAAAAGGAACGCCTCATTCCTGATACTGAACTACTCGATCGGCCAGCCTTTTGATGACAAAACTACCAGTCCTGTAAGCTGTTCTTGAGGCAATATTTTGTGTGCATTTTGAGAACTTCAGCGCTTTCGTGGCAGTCGTTGGCGAGGGCTTCTGTTAAAGATGATTCCTTTCACTACTGTTTTTAGCCGTTGAATATCTAAAATTTCTTTTGGGTATTGTGCTTCCTCCAGAAGATTTTTTAATTTAACCCAATTAATGAAAGTTTGATTAGTGCATCTTAGGATCACCGTATTCAATGATTACGGGCAAATGATAGGGCGTCAGCTACCGTTTTCTTAACCAGGAAAATGTGCAGGATCTCTGGCAGGCCGAGAGGAGTCAGATGAGTCGATCTATTTGGCGCTATAATTTGAAATACCGTAATCTTACAATACCTACTCTTATCTCTGAGTACTACTGGTGGAACCTTGAAAGGCTTGTCAACTTTGATATTTGTGTCAGTTTTTTTAGGCATATGTGGTATTTTTTTTTTGCTCCGTTAGATTTGCGTTTTGACCATTTATTTTTTGCAATTCATTGTTAAAATGTCGTTCTTAATAAGAACTGCAATGTCTAGTGTCTTTGTAACTAAAATATACAAATCTTGCCTTATATCATTATTTCTTCTTGGTCAACGTCTACAAAATAATAAATAATTTTTTCATAGGTGGCCGTGACTGTGGTTCGGTGGTTATTTGGGACATGAGTGCTGGACAAGTAGTTTGTGGAGCTCATTCATCGCGTGGAGTACAAGGGGAAGCCACTGTTTTACTTCCTATGATGCGCCGTGGTCAGTGCTTTGTTACAGCGGGGGACAATCACTTGTCGGTGTGGACGATAGATGTAGCCGCTAGAAGTGTCAAAAGTATAGATGTAGCTATGTCTAAACTTAAAAGAAAGGTTCTTTGTGTGGATGGAAACGAAAGAGATGAGGTAGAGTATCTTTAGAAACTAAATTCGCTATCTGTTTAAGCCAAACGTGTCCGAAAAGGCACTATTTTGTTCTGAAATTCCAAAAATCTAGAGCAAATCATAATATAAGTAATTTCTAACTATTCAGTAGTTCTTTAAATTCGTCAACGAAAAGTTAGATCATCTTTTATTTCATTTGATTTGACACATTTTTAGATAATGTACTGCGGTACCACTACTGGTGACGTTTTAAAAATAAGACTGAATTTTCATCATGATGCTGAAATTTTAGAACCTGTCAAGACACCCTGTGTTGTTGGATGTTTTGCTAGAATCACCAAAAAAAAATTGAGAAGAGGTAGTGTGGACCTTTATCAGCGAGGCAAGTTTATTTTGAAATTCATATATCCAGAACCATTAAAATATTATACCTTTAATTTCCCTGCTTGGTTCAATAGTGAACTCATGCAATTTGGCAGACCAGGGTTGAGAACCCCTTACACTGTAGCCTTGAGATTTATTATGTCGCCTGTAATATCTATTCTATATGAACAAGTTGGTTATCTTAATTACGTTTAGCAGCCTTAAGTTTAAAACATACTTGAAGTAGCTAAGTAATAAGATAAATAACAGCGCTTCATGGATTACTTGATAATGATTATTCGAATGATTTTTCTGAGAATTTCGCCACTCTCTTCCCTTCGAATCATGTTAATCAAAAAAAACGTTTGATTCTGGTCGGACACAAATCAATTTCAACTTCAATTTCAGGTTTAGTTTAAAATTGTGATTAAAATGTGTAATGAATAAATTCATCAAAATTATAAAATGCGTTTTGGATTAAAATTTATTTTATTCTATATTTAAAAAGATTATCTAGAAACTCTCTCAATGGCAGAGGCAACACATTAAAACATTTTATTGCTAGACAACCAGGCCCATTCCGACACCGTTCCAGACAAAAATATGCGGGCACCAAGTCCGTGTGCCTTGTGTCCCAACTGTGGACCTCACTGAGCATTCTGAAATTGTCTTTGTATTTTTTGACATACAGCAAGTTATCTAGTATGTACTGCGAAGGCAATGTTAAAATTTTCAGTTCCGAGAATGCTGCTCTACAGTCCTCCCTAAAGCTCATACCCCGCATCGCTCTCACAGCTCTTCGCTCAAGTCCAAACATCCGAGCCGCCCGCGATGCGTGGCCCCAGACTAGCAGTGCATATGACATTACCGAATGGAACAGCGCAAAGTATGAAGCTCTTAGAATCAACACACAGCGCCAAACGTCTCAAAAGAAACAGACAGCTACGGAATCTCCCTGAAACCTACTCTTTATGAGCTTCCCAAGTAAGGCCAGAATCAATCTGGACTCCCAAGAATTTAGCAGTCAGTAAACACGCATTTATATCTCCCAAGTCACGTAGGGAAAATACTACTTGCTTGGTTTTATTTTCATTCAGAAGCAGTCCATTTGCATCAAACCACTCCCTGGCACCTGACCGTTCCGCTCCCAATCTCTCCAAAGTCTCTTCCAGAGATATATCTGAAACCGAGAGACTGATGTCATCGGCAAAGAGTGTTAAATCTGCAACATCTTTGCCCATAGGTAGGTCATTTATGTAAATTAAAAAGAGAATGGGCCCCAATACCGAACCCTGGGGCACCCCTATTGATATCCCATCCCTGACCGAAGACTCCCCTCCAACTCTCACAATCTGAACTCGATTTGCCAAGCAAGATTTTATAAGCTTGCAGCTGCTCTCATTAAAGTTAAAGTAGTGCAGCTTTTTTATGAGGAGATCATGAACAACACAGTCAAACGTCTTACTTAAGTCGCAGAATAAGATGACATTATATTCCTTTGACTCAAATGACCGTGTGATCCTCACAATCAGATCCAAGATGTCCAGCACCCTGCTCCTCCCCTGACGAAAGCCAAATTGACACTGGCTAAGGCAGCCATTATTCTTAAAAAAGCTCACCAGCCTTAATGCCATGCGTTTTTCAATTATCTTGGATATGGCCGGCAATAAACTAATTGGTGTATAGTTCGACACAATACGTCTGTCTCCCTGTTTAAATACCGGAATAACCATAGCCTGTTTGAGTATATCGAGGAAAATATTCTCCCTAAAGCACCCATTTACCAGCCCAGTCAACGGATTTATTAAATTTTTTATTAATTTTATTAGATTTATGCTAAGGCCAAAAATATCCCTGGTAGATTTGTTTTTCTTTAGGATTGATTATTTCTCTCATTTCGTTGAAAGAAATTTCTGTAAACTTAAAATGATCATCGGAAACAACCTCCATAAAACCTCCCAGTGGATCAGTCCTGTCGCAATAACAATGCCCCTGGTGGTAAGGGCATGTAGCTAGCGATCTATTTTTGACCACCGTAGTAAATGTATGGATGTTTCGTCCCGATACCGGTGGTGGACTCATCAGTGGGATCCACCGGTATCTTTCCCAGATATCCTTGTACTTTCCACAAACTTGGACCTCTATTTAAGTCCAGTTTTGCCGGAAAGCGGTGGTGAAATGTTATGTTCCACAACAGTCCAATGTTCAGGGATGTAGCTAATTAACTCACATGCAATATTAATAAAATAGTCATTGAACTCATCTGGAGTTATGTTTGATGCCTCGTCACTCTTGTTGTTTAAGTGCCTATGTTTATTTATAATATCCCACATAGGCCTGATAGGGTTAGCGGCAGAGGCAATCATTTCTCTTATTTCCTTTAACTCATCGTTAAACCAACTGGTATTACTCAACTGATCCGATCTAACCATGTAAACTTTTTCAGGAAAAGCCGTTAAATAGGCCCTTCCTAGAATATGCTCATACCTGGAGCATTTATCATTTACGTTGGAACCTGGATCATTAATAAAACTAAAATTTTCATTTTCTATTAAGTTATAAAAGTTTAGCATGCCTCGTTCGGTAACTGGCCTACATTTTCTAAAATCAGCATAGGATGCAAACGTATCAAATTCAATGTCCTCAAAAAGTGAATGTCTACTTATTGCTTGAAGAATATTTAGATATGTAAAAGGAGGGGCTAAATTTTAAAGTGTATATGCCTTTGATACTTCCAAACATAAGAACTAAGTTTTGAAAATAGGTCTTGACAGAAACAAAAACTAAAAATGTCCCCGTAAGTTTAAGGGGTTTCTGACTCTGTCCATTTAAGAATAGATTTGAATTTTTATTTATTGTTAAAAAAATGTATCCAAAGAAGAAATAGAAAGCGTAGCATAAACTCACGAGGATCGGATTTAAGATTTATGTTTAAATCAGGAAATATTCTAAAAAATATGCTCTGCATATTGGCGATAAATATCGTTTAAGGAGTCCAAATAATACAAAAAAAAACGTGCAGTAATCAGATACAAAATTTGGAAATAGGGTCAGATCTGCAAAACTTCTTTTCATGTGTTTTTAGGGGTACGTTCGATCAGAAGGCTTTTCAGTGGTCAACTGATAATAGGAGCAGGCGATGGTACCCTAGAACTACTTGTAGAAGCAGAAAAACCAGTTCTACCCATGGACTCAGATGTCAAGTTACCATCAATTCCCTGTTTAAAAATTTTGAAATCAACAAACGTAAATAGTGCAATAACTTCTATACAGGTAAAAAGATATTAATTCATTTTATAAGCATTTAAATTAATTTTGAATGGTTAAAGCTATAATAGGTTTTAGAGAATCCCATAAAACTTCGCCTTTAGGTTTTCAAAACCACTGTTAACTTTTATAGTTTCGTCGGGTTCGTTCGTATGTCGCAGCTTTGTAACTTCGTTATTTTCTCATTTTTTGTGATTTAATTTTGTATTAATCCGTAGATAGTGGGGTTGCAAAAATTTACTAATATGTGGTTTGTGTGGCTAGAAAGATAAAAAAGGTACTAAATCTAATAGATATATATTCGGCTGATTTTATTTCATATAATATTCAATTGTAAATTTAATAAACAAGAAAAAGTGTTTTTACTTTAGGTTAAGACTTAAGTTTATATTGAGGCAAGCAATTAAGAATAATTTTTAAAAGGATCCAACGATAATTGAGTTAATCAAACTAATTTCGGACGTCCAAAATAACTATAATTTTAAAATTTTTGTTTTAGCTAATGGGAGAAAATTCAATATTAGCTGGCACAGCAGCCTCTGAAATATATCAGATAAGCATGAATGAGTTTAATGCTGAGTTAATTGTAACTTGCCATACTGCCGCTATTTATGATATCGCATTTCCCCGGTAAGTGTAATTCTATAAAGGGTGTCTCAAAAAGAACTTAAGTTTCTAATCGCACGCCGTTTTTGTTTCTCTTATTTGATAGTTTTTAATTAAAACATTCTATGAAAATACCGCGTCATAGTTTGAAAGAACGTTTATTAATAGTGAAAGCCTATTAGAGAGGGGGAGAAAATTGTATAGTGATGATTCGCAAGTTACGGGATCATTTGGGTAGGCAAAGCTGAATCTTGAAATTTGAACGGACATTTTCATTGACAGATAAGGGAAACCTTACCCATCGTCTCCCTACAAGATCCGCTGGAAGCATTGCGGCTCTGAGTGTTAGTGTCGGAAAACAATCTAATAATAATAATCCGGTATCTCTCCCAAGATTAAACCTCCACCGCAACACCCTACAAAACCCATTTTGACAAAAGATTTACATCTTCGTGCTTACAAGATCTAATTGGCTCAAGAACTCATGTCCACTGAACATAGATAGTGCGGAAACTTTACCAACTAGATCTTGGAATAACTGCAATTTGATAATTCAGCTTGTAACAAAATCATCTTTGGTGACGAGGCTCACTTTCATCTCAACAACTTCGTCAACAAGCAGAGTTATCGAATCTAGGGAACAGAAAAGCGTCATGTCTTGTAAGGACTTCAGATGTATTTTAAAAAGTTACAGCCCTGTCTGTCCTGAGCAGCTCGTAACCGATTGCCAGAGATCCTCTTGATGGCGTCTTGTAGGTGTTCCCAAGGTCTCCTGTCTATAAATTTACGTGTACACCATCCGTCGCTCATCCAGTTCAGCTTAATTCTTGCTGTCCTTCCTATGATGTCAGTGACGTCTATTCTTCTTCTTATTCCTTCATTTCTCACTCTGTCCCTAATAATTAACCCCAGCATAGACTTTTCCATTCGCTTTTGAGGTACCCACAGTTTCTGCTGTTTTCTGGGTTAATGTGAAAGTTTCTGCGCCGTGGTCGTGGCCGGGGGAACGCACTGGTTGAAGGTTTTTCTTTTTAGATAGTTTAGATAGTGCCCCAAAGTAGCAGGCAGGCGACAATCACCCCTCCTGGATTGCTTGATTGATTATATGACATAGCAGGTTAGGGTTGAGAAGCCCTTACACTGCAGTCTTAAGACTTATTGTGTTTCCTGTTATATCTGTTCTAGGTGAACAGGTCGGTTACCTTGATCAGGTTTAGTAACCTGCTCACTCTGGGTATAGGCCTTCCAGATCCCTGACGGTGTCTTGAGTAGGTTAAAGCTTCGCGTTCGAAGGCGCTGTGCGAGGCCATCTCGTCCTCTTCATCGCATAGTCTACATAATAGTTCTTCATTAAAGATGCCCATTGTATGTAAATGTTTCCTCAAGCTGCAGTGGTTTGTCACCAGCCTGATCTGTTGTTTGCTTAGACGCAGAGTTTCGCGGCTTAATTTGCCGGATGTTCTGCTCAAAAATATCTTGCTGTGCCTATGGCCCGCAATGTGGTTTCAGTGGGTCTGGTATTGTTGATTTATCTACCAGGATAGCCCCCACGAATAGCTCCCTTTGTAATTCCAAATACTGGCTCCGGTCCAATAAATGGAGTAGCAGACTCATGTCTTCCAAGTTGGGCCGCTTTTTCATTGCCCGGGACGCCCTTGGGCCCTGGCAACCACGCAATAGTGACTCTGTTGTGTGTTGTCAGAGCGATAAAGTTTTGAAGATAGTCCCAGACCGGTTTTGATATTATCTGAACTTTCAACGCTGCCTGTCTGCCAAAGAAGATGAGAAGAGTCCTGTCCCTGTGACCCCTCCTCAGATTCTTTCGAAGACGGACATCGATAGCATGAATTTCTACTTGAAATAATGTGGTATGATGGCCCATTGCCACACTTATGTTAAGCCCCCCCTTGGATTCGCTGCTAGTTTGTCTAGCATAGCTTTTATTTCTCTCGAATTGCGCAAGATAACGACTATATCTTCGGCGAATCGTAGATGTGAGAGCATCTCGCCTTCAATACTTATTTACTCCCCTGTTCCTGTCCAGTCTAGTTTTTTTTTAAAGCGTGTAGAAGAACTTATAAAAAGCTTGGGTGAAAGGTATTGCCCTGCCTGGATAGTTTCATGCATAATCACAGTACGGGAAGTCTATGTCACATTCTCCTAAGGCTTCCCAAACACTGTGAAATTCTATAATGTCGAATGTTTTCCGAAAGTTGACAAAGGCCATAACCAACAGCTGCTTATATGCTACTGATTTTTCTATAAGTGTCACCCCAATTTAGGTGTTCATTGGTTCCAAAACTCTTTCGAAAAACTGCCTGCTCTCAGTCTGTTGGTAACGATTCTGGTAAAGAGCTTGTAAAAATTATTTTTGGGAAGTTTTGTATACATTTATTACACAATTTTCCAATAGTTATCTGTCTGCCTGACTGATCCCTTTCAATTTAAGAACTCAATATATTTTATGTAGTTTTTACTGTTATTTAAAGGGCTTCTTAAGGAAGATTATAGGATGCAATGATAAAAAAAAGAAAAGGATTTTTTTAATAAGTCAACAAAGAGGCAGAAAGTTTCAGGATAGTCGGTTATTAACTTTCATGAATTAAATTGTAAATTTGCAGAAATTTCTCCGAAGTTTTTGCAACAGCAAGTCACGATAACGTTCGAGTATGGTCAATGAGCACAATGCAAGAATTATTGCGAATTTGCGTGCACAACTTCACCTGTTCAAGTGTTATTTTTGCGCATGACGGAAAATCTATTATAACTGCGTGGAACGACGGAATTATACGGTAAGTTAAGATGCATAAAATAATATATTTCAGGAAGTGCTTTTTAGGAAGTTAGTTTTAATGAATTTTATAGACCAGAATTAGATCCAAAGAACAGTTGACTTTCTTTAAGTCACTCAGAGTTACATAGGAAACCTAAATTGTTCATTCTGCGGTCATTCCTTGATAGACTTCACGTGCATGATGAGACACAATAATATTTGTATTAAATAACTCGATTACTCACAGAACCTTCAAATAAGCCTTTATGAACTAGTGAGTTTGGACAATTAATATATATATATATATATATATATATATATATATATATATATATATATATATATATATATATATATGAATTAGATATTAATTCAGAGAAAAAAGTTAAACTATATTATAGGCTTTAAACAAATCCATATATATGATTTTTTTTTCCTAAAACTAAAAGTACAAACGCTGACACATTGCTTCTTTTTAGATCCTTTACTCCACTCACTGGTCGACTAATCTATGCCATTTTAAACGCTCATAACAAAGGAGTATCTGCTTTGACCACCACGTCACATGGTCGTATGTTAATTAGTGGAGGATGCGAGGGACAAGTTAGACTTTGGGATGTTTCGCCTTATCGACAGCAACTGATCTGTACCCTAAAAGTACGTGAGTTTTCGTTTAAAAAATTTGATTTTAAATTTTATATTTCTCCTAAGTATAAAATCAGATAGTTTATATATACTTACATATGAAAAGAAAGTTTTTTATAGTGATACTATAGCAGGGAAATAACCTATATGTTGTAGGATCTTGGGGCATGACTGAGTGAACAAAATGCATGAGGGCGAAAATCAGGATGCTATCGGGGCAATGTATAAAAACCAAAACGTTGCTTCCGATCCACCGTGGGTGCGCAGGTTTTGCGCAAACGCACAGGGAAAATGGAGTTTGTGTATTGGAAATCCTCTATATCGGTCCTTAGATCAACAGAGGTTGTCTTGAATCAGTAGGGCTATTCTTTTCAGTCATTATCACTTTCAGTTCTATCACCTGAAGTAATCATGATCACTTCGACCCAATGACAAGTAAATGCATATTCAAAAGAATATGAAGTTATCAGTTAGACTTTTTTCACTTTGATCAATTGACAATTACTCAAAAGAATACAGCCAGTAATATTCTTCTTATCTCACGGCTTATTATAGGATATTTGGAATTAATTTTTCCAAAAATTAAAGATCTTCACTTGGGATAACGCTGAGATAATTTTTTTTTAATTAAAGGTTATACGATTGCAGATTTGGGAAAAATGTTAAAAAGTTCCAGTGACTTTCATTTGACCTTGAAAACTACGTTCAAACACGATGATTTTTTGAAATATTCATATTTAAATACAAAGACTCTTCCTTTTATTTTATTTTTGGCTGATAATGTAACAAAACTAATGAAAATGGATAGAGATCACTAGGTCATTTTTGAGATAAAAACAGAAAAGAAATTTCTTATCTTTTTCAATAATATTTTATATTAATAATTATATTTTTATTGATGGTCAAAATTGATCTGTTTTGAAGTTAGGTTGCACTTTTGAATTTTTTGAAATGCATATTGGAATTTTACTCGAAATTTCACTAACAGAGACGTGATATAGATATATAGATTTTTGTAAATTAAGCTTTCAGAGATAAATTAACTTAAAAAATAAAATTCTTTAACTTTGACCTTGAATATCTCCTCAAGAAGATGAACTCTAGGTCTAAAACCTGATTTAGAGTAATATTTTTTCATGGACTACAATTTTCTAAAATAAAATCCGAAGTAATTTTTCACAAAAGCAAAGAAAATATCGAAATAACCTCAACTCATATACAAACGATACAAGACAGTACAGTATGACAAGCATTCGTCCATCGAGGTATGATTGAAAAAAACCCAAAAAGATGTATGTCAGCCCAAAACCTTCAAATGTATGCAATATTCTGTTATGATTAATTTTATCGAATGCCTTTGAGAAGTCGGTAGACACCACATCAACCTGATCTCTCATCCAAGACCCTACTTGCATAATTCATAAAACATGCGAGATTGGTGATGGTCGACCTATCCCTCAAAAAGCCATGCTGATAGAAGGACAATTTTAATTGAGTTTTATTAAACAGGTATTGGTATATCAACATTTCAAAAATGTTCGGGAACCCACAAATCAAAGTAACTGGTCTACAGTTTGCCATTTCACCTTTGTCTCCCTTTTTAAATACCGGACGTACTCCACCTTCCACTGTTTTGGGTATGTTTGGGTCTCAAGTGACAAATTAAAAATCTTGCATATTGGCTGTGCCAGTATGTTAACTGTATCTTTAACAAAAAAAACTTGGCACATAATCTGGACCAGATGATATTTTATTTTTAAGATTTTTCTTTCTTATGTAATATATACGCCTCTGAAAAGACAGGGACCCCCCACCATTCCAGAATTGTACACCCTGGAGACATTAGGAACATTATCACTTGCTTCATCATATACACTTTGAAAATACTGAGAGAAACCCATCACAATATTCTGAGAGTCACCATAAGTGTTCTTCCCTCCCCCAAGTCATTTGACCTGGGATAGCGCATATATTCCTTTTTTGGTTAATATATCTCCAAAATGCTTTTGGATCAGTTTAAATATTGTGTTCAATATAAAATATTGTTGAAAAAGATAAGAAATCTCGTTGTTTTAGATAGATTCTAGGTACATAAATATGAATTTTTCAAAAAATCTTCAAGTTCGTTAAATAGAAGTCAGTGAAACTTTTTAACATTTTCCTCAAATTCTCCCTTGCATAACCTGACCGATGTTGCACCCACAAGAGAACCGTTGGCGAAGTGGAGTCGTATAGTCTTACTACGAGCAACTTTCTTTCCATTTAGGGCTGAACAATGTCTAATCGGTAGTATACTGTAGATATGAAGTCACCTGGCACTGAATGAGGTAGATATTTCCCACAGGTCTCACGGAGTTTTTTCGTATAACACTTGAGCTGTCGATATATTGTATAAAAGTTACCTTTTCTCATTAAGACTGTTAAGGAAGGGCAGACAGTTTTTTTTTTTTGAATTCTACTCTGGTCTCTCTCCATACTCGATTCGACTACCCAATAGCATCGAACCGAAAATGACCCCCACAGAAAACAATTGGCCATTAAAAATCACAATTCCGTAACGTGTGGTCAGGATGTTACTCCTGCAGACTTGGTGCCGAACTGTAAACCATCGACAGTCAAAATACATCTAAATAGAGGAATGGTAAAAACCCAGAAAGAGGTGAGAAAGAAATGGAAATAAAGAATTCCACGGTCTGTGTCTCCACCTAAAAGAGTTGCCTTTTCTCCTTAATACCGGTAAGGGAGAGTAAATAATTTGTTCTCTGCACTCCACTCTAGCTCTCTCTTCACAGGCGGGATATTACATCTGCAGGCTATACGCTAACTATGAACCACCAACAGTCAAAACGAAATTTATAAGATATTAATGAAAATAGAGAATTTTGCGGTCTTTAAGTGTCTCTGAAAAGTAACCACTGATTGAAGCATTAGGTAGACGAAACGGGTACGAAGAGAGAACCAGATAGAATATTTTGGAAGTATATATTACTAACTCAGGTTTAAATTTAATAGGTTCCAACCATGAACTCTTTGTAGTAATTGCGTTCAGTTTATACTACAAGTCCCCACTTTGTATTTTAGGAACATAAAGGTCCTGTATCGGCAATACATATAAACAAATTTGATACCGAAGCTGCCAGTGCAAGTACAGATGGAACTTGTATAATCTGGGACCTAGAAAGACAATGTAGGAGACAAATTCTGTTTGCTAACACACTTTTCATGTGTGTAAGGTAAGCTTTGTACCACTCTCATTATCAATAGGTAAAGTGCTAAACATGACTCATAAGAGAACTAGCTTATGCAACTCGACTACACTTTTTCGAGCCATTGCTACTATAAATGACTTCCAGGAATGTATTATATTTTCAACTGGTTACTAAAATCTAAGTTTTCCTTATTTCATTTTTTTATAGGTACTATCCTACAGGTGTTCAAATATTAACAGGAGGATCGGACAGAAAAGTGGCGTATTGGGAGGTATTGGATGGATGTCTTGTAAGGGAGCTTGAAGGTTCACCAACAGGAACCATCACTACCCTGGACATATCTCCTGACGGTGAAAGTTTTGTTACTGGTGGCAATGATCAGATTATCAAATTGTGGCAATATCAAGAAGGTATTTCTATTACGTTATTTTTTCTGTTTTTTTTATAGGTGTTGTGATGTTAATAAATAATTAAGTGAAAAAAGGTTTCTATTTAATATTATTTTACTTCTAAAAATATATGATAATTCACATTGCTTTTATTTTGTTATTCTGGTCAGTTTCCTAATTAGTATGCTGAGCTGGTTTACAAATGAGTTTTCGTTTGGTACAATTATAGGTAAGGCAAACTTGATATTATGTAATATGAACTTAATTTATCTGAATAATTATATATTTTTTAGGGGTAAACTAATATTAAATAGAGCCTTGTTTTTTTAAGCAATTTATTTTTTATTTTCTTCTCGTACAACAGTTTCTCATTAACCAATTCTATTATTAATCATGTTTTTTGAGGATATAGTGTTATCTTTGATATCCAGTGCTACAATAATGTCTCGTGCGGTCATAGTGTAACGAGGACTGCCTGAATACGACCCTGTGCTTATAGAAATACCATCTGGTTGGTCATCATTGTTAGTCATGTTTCTAGGGAGATTCTAGAGTTTTATCTAATATGTTCTATAGGTGTATATAAAAAGGTAGAATTTGCGCTATGAGTTTAGTGTATTTTAACAATGAAAGTGTAAGCAAGTAGTTAATAAAGAAGTGAGAGCAATTAGTGAAAAGTGGTGTTATTATTTGAACCCAATGAGTAAATAAGGAAATATATCGTAACAATTGGTATCAGAAATAGGATTATCACCGGATTTCCAGAAAATTCTATTTATAAACCAGAAGGGATAAGAAAAACGGTCGGAAAGAAGATAAGACTAATTGTCGATGAAGTTCTAGAACGTTCCATTTTCAAACCCAAAAAGGAACTCCTAGGTTTTGTGTTGACTACAGGAAGACTGGTGACGTCTCTAAGAAAGGCAGCTATCCACTTCCTAGAAATGACGACACTTTGACAATGAGGTCTTACATGGAAAACAATTATACTCTACCTTCATGATGTTATAGTTATGGGAAGAACATTTGATGAACACTCTTACAGAATCTACGAGAACTTTTTGCAGGAATTAACGCTTATATTCGATTTAACCCCCAGAAGTGATTACTGTTACAAGAAAAGATTGAATTTCTTGGATTTGTAGTTTCACCACTGGAAACCTACACGGATGAAAGAAAAATTTGAACAATAAAATATTGTCTTTAACTACGTAATAAACATGAACTGAGAAACTTTCTCGGGTTATGCACATACTATAGACGATTCGTAGAAGATTTTGCCAATATCGTTTCACCCTTGCATAAGCTTACTGAAGAAAATATTAATTTTCAATGGAATTCTGATTGTAATCAAGCTTTCCGGAAACTAAAGTTTCCCTGCTGTCCACAAGATCGTGGAAAATTCATATTGGATACTAATGCCAGCAACATAGGGGTCTGATCTGTATTGTCTTAGATACAAGATGACCAAGAACGAGTTATTGAATATTTCAGCCGAGTGCATTTAATCCCTGAAAGAAATTATTGCGCCACGAGGAAAGATCTGTTCGCCATGATCAAAGCTGTTGAACATTTTCATAAATATTTGTAAGAACAGAACACTTAGCTTTTAAATGGCTTCTAAATATGAAGCAGCTTGAAGAACAAATGGCTTGAAAAACAGTACAATTTTGAAATCAAATATATAGACCAAGAAAATTATATAACAATGCATATACCTTATCAAAAAGACCATACAAGGAAGAATGCAAGCATTGTAGCAAATTAGTACAAAGAGAAGGGTCTGCTATTCAGAGAGTCACTTTCACGTTGGTCCAGAGTGGAGTACAACCCAGATGAGGAAAAATCAATTTGAAGACAATGATCGGGCGTCATTGCTCAACTTAAAGAAAATAATGAAAGGTGTCCTAGTTGGAATGATATCTTGAATAAAAGACTTACATTCAAGGTACTTTGGGCTTAGTAAAACTCACTGTTAATTGAAGACTGGTTACTGGGAATGTACCGATGGCAAGGAAATCAAAACTCCGTTGGTAGAATCCAGAAACAAAGTTACAATAGTTTTAGAAGAAATTCACAATGGAAAGTCTGGTGCTCATTTAAAAGTTAACAAAACATTAGAGAAAAAAACAGCCAGTCATAATTTATCGTTGTATTCAGCGTCCTCTCAATTTAATTCTGATTACACTACAGCTCTTCCGCATTTCAAAACTAGGGTATATTTATATGTTAAGCTAGCTAGGTTTTGACCCTTGGGACTCAGTGGAGCGGTCGGTATGGCCCTTAGGAAAAAAAGTTTGGATACCCCTAGTCTAAACCAACAATTTCCTTTTTGTTAAACTACCCGTCATAAAGTCTAGATATCCCAGTCTTTTCTATTTCCAAATCTTCAGTTCCTTGGTAACATATCAAATAGAACAAATAATTTTTTTTAGGAACCACTACTCACATAGGCATTGGACATGCAGCTGTCATTATGTCGGTTTCGTTCAGCGCAGATGGAAAATATATAATAAGTGCTTGTGCATCAGGAACGATCTTTGTGTGGGAGTGTCCTGGAAAGGAAAAGGAAAAATCCGAGAAAGAGGTTGTCAAGGAAACTGTTAGCGAACAGGTTGTGCCAACCGAGGAAAACATTAAAGGTAAACTAAAAATTTATATTTTTTTGGTTGAGAATTAAACGCTCTGTATCTTGAAAATAAAGCTGTTCGCTATTTAGTACTTGTTTGAGTTCCACCACGTTTTCAGTTTACACCCTGTATGTACGACGAACCCCTTAGTAGACTTTTATCAAAAATAATTTTATTCAGGCTTTTCCAAACTTCGGTAACTTTAATCTATAAATATTAATTTAAATTTTTTTATACAACAAATAATATAATATGCCTTGATTTGTATTAATCTCTTGAAAACTGATTAACTATCTAAGATAGACAATTTCTAGTGATAGGTATTAACATCAAAAAGAAATTTTAAATATTCATTTTTAATAATGATTGAAAACAAATCAAAATGAAAAGAAAGAGTCATACTTACGATAAGATAACTTCGGTATTGAATTGAAAAAAATTATCTGTACAAATTTCTTAAAACTGAATAATAGATTCTTGTCGTTGACATCATATTTTTTAATGCGTCGTTGAATCATTTTTGATCGTTTCATCGAGCAAGTATTTTTTAATTTGGGTTTTGTACGATGTATATTTTTAATTGGGATAACTTTATTATGTACTTAATCTATTTGATACTGATTGTTAAAGAGTTATAAGTATTTTATTTTGCTTTTATCGGAACATAAATCATCGTGACCCAACCCTTTGAGTCCACTGCTGGACTTAAGGTCTTCCTCATTAATCTCCAGTTTGTTCGATCTTGTGCGGCTTGGATCCAGTTACTAGCAATTCCCTTGATATCATCGGTCCATCGAGCAAATGATCTTCCTCTACTTCGTTTGTCTGCTCTAGAACACCACTGGAGCACTCTCTTTATCCAGACACATTGGAAGAGTACTTTTAAACACATCAACAATGTACCGTAAACTTCTCAAAAGATAGAAATTTTTCTATATAACTCGAAAGTCTTGTTTTTTCTTGCTATTCTCAATTCATGACTTGGTTGGGATCCATTTGGTTCAATCGGCGACCCCATCTTTGCCAGACGATCCGCTTTCTCATTCCCGTGAGATTCCCAAGTGATCTGGGACCCACACGAGTTTGATTGTGCAGACGTTCCTTCTCAGACTGTTCAGTACACCCTTGCACATAGACACCAGTTGCGACACAAGACTTCACTGCCATTATCGCAGCCCTACTGGCTGAGCAGATGTTTATTATCCTATTCCTGTTTATGTCTCTTTCACAGAGATTGCCACACTCCAGAATAGCATAAATTTTCCCTGTAAAAATCGTTGCACATTGTCTGACTCTTGAATCCTGTGCGCTTGCTGAACACTCCTGCTCCAGCTCTTTCATATTTTCGAGCTCCATCTGTAAACCACCAGGATCCATTTCTCGAAAGATTTTGCTCCTTCTACAAATCCACTCTACTGGAAAAAAGTATTTCAAGAGAGTGATTGGGTTTCAAAAAAGGTGCCCTGTAATCTGTTTGCATAGGGAGTGATTGCCATTTCTTCATTACGCTTTCCCAGATACCTGGATAGCCGCCCGTTCCAGTTTCGAGATGTCCTAGGTCACTGAGACGATAAGTAGCCGTCAGGACCTCTTTCTCTGTGTATAAGTGGAGAGGAGGTAGGCTCACCAAGACCTCAAGAGCGTTAGCGGAAGTTAACTCATTTAAATAGACTTCTCCACTAATTAAAGAAAGTTGCTGGCGATTTTGATGTGCTCATTAGGTTGGTCATTGGTTGGGAAAATTGATGTTTAAACCAACACTAGAGCAGACAGTTTAGAATTCCTGCAACAATATTATGTTTTCCCCAAGATCATCCAATATAAGTACTATAACATGCGCAAAACTGAGATGGGCAATTTGTAGTCCAATTTTATGTCTGTATTTCCTAGTCAAATATTTTGAATGTATATTCTAAAACTGTGATAAAGAGTCTTGATTAAATAGTGTCTTCATGTCGTGCACTTCGTTTATTTGAGATGCAGTTGGTGTTTTCGTGCATTTTTGCAGTCATCGCAGCCTTATTATAGATGTCATATATTAATTTGGAATACATATAATCAATTCGGCATTCCAAGATGAAAGAAGGGGTTGGAGTGGGAGTATCAAGTCAGTTTTGAGTTTACCAAATCCGTAGGAGGCACCCCACCATCTTTTAAGCAGAAATGTATGCAGTCCAAACCTGCGTTAATGAGTGTTTTAATAAAAATACTAACAAGGTCAAAATGTACATATTGTTAGTAGCGCTAAAAGCTCTTGGGTCAACCACCTACGAGTCTTAGTGGATTTGAGCCTGCAGGCAAGTTCTAAAGTAATTGGCAACAAACAACAGGATAGCCCTGATGTGGGTGTCACAAGGCAAAGGAAACAAGAAAGCGGCAGCCTCGCACAAAAAGGGACAAAAATTCCTATTCTTGGTCGGGAACCCTTCTGTGGACTACCAAAAAGCCACATAAAACAGGAGCTCTGGAGCTGAGAACAAAATCAGATAAAATTCGGATGGAATAAAATGCCTGATGTCAGATAAGCGGAAAAATTTCATAAATCCATCGCCAAAGAACGAAAAAACGTTCCTCGATCTCCCAAAAAAGGATATTCTATATTCTATATATAAATATTTTTACAAGTAAAGACACTGTCCACCAAGATACCATCTCAAAAAACAGGCAGAACTGAGAGCGATATTTACTCTTTCTGCGATATACGATATATATATATATATATATATATATATATATATATATATATATATATATATATATATATATATATATATATTGTTGTATTCGCACGTATAAGTCCCTGTGTACCCGGCGATATACAATCTGATATTAATTATTGACCTAAAATTTTACAGCGGTGTTTCGTCCTCGACGTCGACGGTAGGACTCATCAGTGGGTCCGTCGATGCCTTACCCAGATACCCTGTGTTGACGTACTTATATATAGTTGGAAGTTATATTTGTACTTGTTTTCAGGCGGAACGTGTCGGTAGAATATTTGATTATTAGTGGTACTGTTTATCGACCAGACATCGTGAATTTTAATTTTTATCCGTATATATATATATATATATATATATATATATATATATATATATATATATATATATATATATATATATATATATATAATATTTTTCTTAATTAGGGTCACATTCTTTAGATATTCTAGGAAAGTTCTTTATAGGACTTCATTGAAATGATTGTGTTTTGCATGGGGAGTAACTTCTCACAAATTAAAAGTAAATTGTCAACGACTAAATTAAAATATTTTTCTTTCTTAATTGTCATGTTTGTTCTAAAATTTCCATGCGGTGAAATTAAAGGAAGTTGTAACGTTATCGTTATTGCTGCAAGTTAATATTTAAACGTTCTATTTTTTAGATCTTCCTACTGCAAGATCCAGTAAAACCGGTAGCGCGAGAAGTTCACATCATTCTTCACAAAAAAAGGAACCGGAATTTTGCCCCTGCCCTTCTGGTAGTGGTTCTAACCGATCATCAGGACAAGTGTCATGTGCTAATGTATGTGATAACATCTCGGAAGCTAGCGGAGATACAAATAGAACCACTTCTAGAAAATCTGTGGCCAGCCAAAAATCAAAAAATAGTGTGCCATATAAGAACTCCAAATGTAACCTATTCCTGCCTAGTAATAATACAGGAGAAATTAGTCAGTCATCTGGAGATAAAGCTGCGCAAGACAAAGGTTCAGTTACTCGGATACCAGAGAAAGAATCTCCAAAGATTTCTAGTCCTAAGATGGAAGAAAATGTGGAGAAGCCACCCAGCGTCAAGAGTATGGGGTCGAAAAAAGGATCTGTCAAAAAAGTTTAAGTAATGCTAAATATTTTAGGAATTTTTTTATTTTTTATAATTTTTGAATATTTTATATATTTTTTAACTTTTTATAAAATAAATTATTTCAGATCATTTTTTTTTGTTTGTTTAGTCAGCAAGCTAGAAAGCTATTAATATTTCAATAAAAATCTACCTGATGAGCGACCAGCTCTTTAAATACCGTATCGAGTTAAATGACAACAAAATATAATACTTTACTGATACTCTACTCACACGATTACTTGAAAAAAACGATCTGATTAGTTTTGGAGGTTAATCTTGAGGTCCAACTTCAAGGTCATTGTAAAGTCAACTTTAATTTAAATGAAAATTTTAATTTTTAACGCTAGAATTCTTCTTTTGGCACTATCCGGGAACAAGGACATGGACTTAGAACGATTTTGTTCCCTTTGGGGTACTGTTTTTATAGTGATTGCCTCTCACTTTTTCGGTGTTTTCTTAGAGTGAATTCCTCTTGTCTCTCATTTTTCGGGGTACTTTTTTTTTATAGCCGATTCCCCTTGCCTCTCACTTTTCAGGAAGCATTTTCATAGTGAGTTCCCCCTGCTTCTTACTTTTGGGATTCTTTTTTTAAATGAGTTTCCCTTGCCTTTCACTTTTTGAGATGCTTTTGTAGAGCGATTCGAGACATGAATGATTTCACAATAGATGCTTGAATCAGTTCCCCATTAACAGTAACCAATCCTATTGTAAAATGATTGAATTGCATTTCGAATGACATCGCCCTGATCAAATCTGATAACTTTTGTGCGAAACATGTTTCGTATAAACGCGTATTCTCAAAATTATCCTCATTATTATCACTTACAATAATTGTGACCTTTATTTGATACGTAGAAGTCTCGTTGACACCTTAATACATATTCGAACGTAAAATTTTCAGCCCTTTCCGATTCTGGTGCTAAAGGTAGTGGTTTCCATTAAAAACAACTTGATCTTGAAATAAACCTTAAAGACAGCATCAAGGTCAAAATCAAGGACACCATAAGGTGCTCCGCTTGATTTCCTGACACTTTTGTGTAACAAGTTTTTTTGCAGCGTCGTTAGTTTTTGAGCTATCGGCTGATTTACACTAATTCATGGCATGATGCACAAATGGCGCCTGAATGTGATTTTACCTCATATTATTCATATCGTTTGATAAGAAATTTCCCCCGCTTTTCAATAAAAAGGGGGTTCCTCATTTAAAACAATCAACTTGACCTTTAAATGACTTACAAAGTCAAGCCCAAAGTCAACTTCAAGGTCGTCATCAAATGCACCGTTTGATTTCCTAAACCTTTTATAACAAAATTTTTCTCCATAATTCTTAGTTCTCGTAATTTTTAGGGAATTTCAAACTTTTTCCTCACTCTGTAAAGTAGCTATACACGAACAATAAAAGCGGTGTGTTTAGAATCGTTATCTTGCTGGAAATGCTAGTCACTTTTCTGCAATCTGTTCTAGAGTTTTGGTCCTTTGTTTAGATCTTCTTTTAAAACATTAACGCTGACATTTATCCATGGTTCCATAAAGTATTGTCAAATTTCCAATATCTAACACGGTCATACAACCCCATACTATTTATCTATACCTCTGTGCTTCATAGTTTTGAAAGTATTTTTAGGATTAAGTGCTTCTCCAGTTTATCTATATACTTTTTTGATGCTATTGGATCCAAATATATTAAATTTACTCTCATCAGTAAATTTGACATATTTGGATCGGACGGTATCAAAAAAGTATGGAGAAAAATGGGAGAAACACTTAATTCTAAAATCACTATCAAAACTATTAAGGATGAAGGTGAAGGTGAAATGGTATAAATATATATATATATATATATATATATATATATATATATATATATATATATATATATATATATATATATATATATATGTGTGTGTGTGTAAACTTTTATTATGTGTTATTTGTAATAATTCTATAATAGCTTTCGAAAAAATATATTTTGCTTGCTGTTAGTAAATTATTGCAACATTGTACCTTTGTCTTAATTTTGTCTGGGGTTCGTATTATATGCACTTTTCTTTGTAAAAATATTGGTGTGCTAGACTTTCACTGTTTACTGTATATAAAATTTACTATGATTTCATAGTTAATTTTATAAACATTCACAGAATACGACCGTTGTCGTTTGCGAAAGAATTGTCAATATTTATCCATTTTAGTCCTTATCTTGTGTATGTACATACTTATAACTTGAAAAATGATAAGTCTATGTATTTACTAACTGATTCTACCTGTTCGGCAATTAAAAAAAAATACTTATTTATTATATCAGTCATTAATTTTGGTAGACAATATAATTAGAAAATATTTCGCCTTAGTCCAGTGGTCCCTAAACTACGGCTCGAGGGACAACACCGGGCATGAGCACCACCAATCCTGCCCGCCGTAGTTTATTTTGATTACATTGTAAAATTTACAATGCAAGTAATTTATACAAAATAATAATCAGATGTTTTTGTTTAACGACCAATAAAGACACATAATAATTGACATACATAATGATACTGAACATTTTAACGGCAATTAATATAATTAATATCAAAAAACTCTAGATCAACCGGAAATCGAATCTGGTACTTCAATGATACAGAGCCAGTAACTACCACACCATCGGATCAGTCGAAAATTTATTGGTAATTTGAGGTATACGAATCACCAACTTGCTACGATAAATAGTTAAAAAATGAGAATGGTTAGAATAATTAATAGCTAGATAAATCTTACGTGATTAGTTGAACAACAATTAATTATTATGCATTCCGTATTATATTAATACAAATTACATTAAAAATTGTAAAAAGAGACAAAAATTCCCAATCGTTTTGACAAAATATATCAGTGAGAACTATGCTTAATCAACATATTAATTAATTTCCTTATCTTACAAAACTAGGTTATTGATTTCATAGAAACAGGAAATTCGGTTCGTGGTTTTGTGAAATCTATACTTCATTCCGAGGCATCGCGAAAAGGGACGATATTTACCACAGAGTGTTTGAGGAACCCCCAAAGAATTTCAGGAAATTGTAGATTACGTAATACAACGATGAGCTACATTCGGGGTTCTGTAATAAAAAGTTACTCATTTTTATTTATTATTTATTTTATTTTATTAAACAACATACATTATACAGTCTAAATGGTATGACAAATAACAAAGAATAAAAAAAACGAAAAATACATCATATAAAATTTGGAAAAAATAAATGACAAAAAAACCATATTATTTAAAAATTATAATCGTTTTAATCCTCAGCTGTGAGTCCTTGAAATATCATGGTCCATGTGGACTCCGTTATAGTTAACATTAATCTATTGGTCAAAGCAGACTGGCCGTAGTTAGTGTGATATTGATGTTTCTAGAATAGCTGTTGCAGCCTAGCTTGCCTTAATGACAGCGAGCAATATGTAGCAGTCAATTAGGTTATTAAATCTTTTATACAGAAACAAAAACATGGCTTCTTTTCTGCTTTCCAGACTCTAAACACAACATCAGTCTCGTCTCATAAGTTTGGTCGTGTGATGGAAAATGGTGCTTATATAGCAGATATTTGATGAATTTATTTTGGACTCGTTCCAGTCTGCTTTTGTGGGTCATATAGCAGAGGGTCCAAATAATTGATGAATATTCGAGAATGTTTCGAACGAAAGAGTTATAAAGGGTGTTTTTTTATAGAGGTATAGAACTTTAAGTTGGCAACACTTTTTTAACTGGCGGCCATTTTGTCAGCTGTCAAGTGATTTATGTTTAGTTTGGTTTGGCATTTCAACATGAATAGACTGACGCCTGAACAACGCTTCCAAATTGTGCAAATTTATTTTGAAAATCATGGTTCTGTTCGAAATACGTATCGCGCACTGCCTCCATTTTACGGTCAACATAATCGTCCATCAGAGCAATTAATTCGATTAACTATGGAACGTTTTCGCACCACGTTTACTCTAAATGATAATACGCATCCACAGAGACGTCGTACAGTGCGTACAGAAGAAGTCATTGCTGCTGTAGAGCGTAGCGTAGAGGAAGACCCGAATCAATCTATCCGCCATCGTGCACAGGAATTGGATATGTGTCCATTCACTTTATGGAAGATTTTGCGGAAAGATCTTGGTTTGCGTGCTTACAAAATCCAACTCGTGCAAGAATTGAAGCCACACGATCACCTAGCAAGGCGTAGATTCGGTGAATGGGCCCAAAACAAGATTGCCGTTGATCCCGATTTTCATAAGCGAATTTTGTTTAGCGATGAAGCTCACTTTTGTTTGAATGGATACGTCAATAAACAAAACTGCCGTATTTGGAGTGATGATAATCCTCAAGTGTATGTTGAGACACCGTTACATCCAGAAAAACTGACTGTTTGGTGTGCTTTATGGGCTGGTGGAATCATTGGTCCGTATTTCTTTAAAAACGATGCTGGTCAGAACGTTACATTCAATGGTGACCGCTATAGAGCCATGATTACTGACTTTTTCGTTCATCAATTGAACAACCATGATGTGCAGGAGCTGTGGTTTCAACAAGACGGCGCAACATGTCGCACAGCTCGTGCCACAATTGATTTATTGAAGGAAACGTTTGGTAACCGCATAATTTCATGTTTCGGACCCGTGAATTGGCCTCCAAGATCGTGCGACTTAACGCCGCTAGGCTATTTTCTGTGGGGATATGTGAAGTCGCTAGTCTACGCCGATAAGCCCGAAACGATTGATCACTTGGAGGACAACATTCGCCGCGTTATTGCCGATATACGGCCACAAATGTTGGAAAAAGTCATCGAAAATTGGAGCTCCAGATTAGACTACGTCCGAGCTAGCCGTGCCAGAAGTCATATTTAAATTATAATGCCAGGTTATCTTTCGAATAAAGTAAATTTCATGTCAATTTAAAAAATTCATCTTTGTTTTATTCCATTTAAAAGTTCTATACCTCTATAAAAAAAACACCCTTTATAAGCAAGTTAGAGCTCTTGTATGATTAATATACTTCGAGTTTACCTTAATAAAGCCGAAGATTTTCAAATTCTCGATGGCGATACTGTCTATGTGAGCATTGGACTGTAAATTCCTCTGGAAAAATCACGCCTAAGTCATTAATTGATTCAATGATCTCGATGAGCTGACCTTGTATTGCATACGAGTGAAGCATTAGATGATCATGCCAACAGAAGCTGATTGATTTGCATTTAGAGACTTTGATTTTGAGGAAATTAGAAGAACATCAGTCAACGAAATTTTCCAGATCAGATTTTGATCGGAGCTAATTTTTTTGTAAAATTTTAGATCGTTAGTGAATAAAAGGACGTGAGAGGAGACGATATAGAACGTGACGTCATTGATGAATAGAATAAATAATTTATGCCCTATATGAGACCTCTGAGGAACACCAGAAAGGACCTGTAACTCGCTCGAGTGTGTATCGCACACCTCCACACACTGACGTCAATTGCCGAGATAAGATTTAATTTAATTTAGATAATTCCCCGAAATTCCAGTTTCAGATACCTTCCTGAGCAGCAGTAGGTGTTGAACAAAGTCAAAGGCCATAGACAAATCAGTATAAATTCAGTTGACCTAATATTCTCGTTCAATGAATGTGACTATAAAATTTTGATAAACGGCAAGGTTAGTTGCAGTGAGACGTCCTTGGTGAAATGCGTGCTATTCAGGATTAATGTATCGCTTGCAGGTATTAAAGATTTGATCGGTCAGAATTGACTCAAGAAGTTTAGGGGTGGCGGATAAAATTCCACGATAGTTTACTATTTATAGGTATGACGTTCACCCTATTAGAAAGTAGCCCGAGTCTAAGGAGTGCTGGAATATTTTTGAAGTAATGATGCAAGTGAGCATTATAGTTGGAACACCGTCAGACCCAGCTTTTTTGGATATATCGAAAGGTTTTAGTTTTGTCGATATTTCATTTCCTCTGTGCAGAAATCGTTTTTATATATAATATTGGCAAAACAAACTGCACCCATCAGGTCCAATTTTAGATCAAGTAAATTCCCGGAATATGCCAACTGTAAGTGCGGGGCGAAGGCTTTGAATATGTCCGCAGGCCCATCCAATAATTTGCCATTGTATTTCATTTGCGCAGGTAGATTTTAGTCTCTCTTTAGATGGGGAACGAAAGACCAGAAATGTTTAATATTTTGTGGTATAAGATGCTCAATATTGGTAATATATAGGAGGTAACACATATCAGTTATGAATATAACCTCTCGTCGAATACCCGCGTAAGCTTCGTAGTCATTATGAAATTGTGAATGTTTGTTTTTTAGCGCTATGAATTTACGAAGACCACTGTCAAACCAGTATGTATAATTTTCGGTTGTCGTGGTCTTTTAGGGACGAAAAAGTTTATGATCTTTTTTAGTCACCTTGTTCTACCATTAAAAAAAAAAGTACAATTAATCTGTAAACGACAACTCGGACTACGGAGAATCTAAATACATTTATGTCTAATGATGTGGAAAAGCACATGAGAAAAATTTTGCACTTTCTTTTTTCTTTTTATAAACGAAAATACTTTTAAAATAACACTTATCTAAACCAAAATACTAATCTTGGCAACTACAGAACTCTTTTATCTTTCATTTTTGTTGTTCGAAGTTCAACAATAATAAAAATTAAGTGTAATAATTAAATAATAATTATAATTAGAACCTCCAACGATATTTTGATAAGGTTGTTTATGTAACAATTTGTTACTCTAAAATAGTGATTTTTAATTTTTTTAATAAATATTTATAACACATGTCTCCCTAAAATAAAAATAAATGAAATTTTTAAAGAATTTATGTAGTTTTAGGATAATAGAAATCATATACAGTATGGGAAAAAAGAATGGAATATCTTAAATACTTCTAAAACAAGGCGTGCATTCGAAAAACTTTTGAATACGTCGATTTTAGTTTGTTTTTCTACATTGTTTGTGTTTTTCGATATTCTATTGGGTGCGTCAGAAAAACTGGACATATTTTAACTTTATTGCATTTTAAAATTCTTCTTAAAATTCTGAATATTCGTCATGAAATATACGGTGAACGGTTATATATTTTTATTTTTTTTATTGTATTTTTACATAATATGCTAATACCAGTATGATGGATGGTCCCTTATATACGACCACTATAGAAATTCCACAGATATGCCAGCGTGTCCTTTTTTCATGACAATGGTCGTTCCCTACTGAATTTTGTGCGCAGTATACACTTCATAGTGTTAGTTTGTGTTTCTAGTTTGTATGGTTTTAGGTTTATTTTCTACGAGTTCATGAAGTTCGAAGGAGCAACTTGGAGAAAGTCTTTGCTCCTTATGGTGAACTTAAAGAAGTCTGGTTAGGTAATAGTGTTCTCTATTTTGGATTTTCTGTTTACAAAAATTAAAATGGATGCTGCAGTTGCCGTCAAGCTTGCGATGGAGTTGAAGTATATGGTTGTCGCATTAGAATGACTTATGCCAGACGGAAAAAGGAGGGGTCAGGGTCGCCGGTATCATTCGAATAACATGCGTTGTTACTAGTACGGATACAACGGTTATTTTTACAGAGATGGCCCGGAAATTACTGTTGGTGGAGGCGATAGAAGAAAGGACCATTACGGAAGAGATAGGAGGAGTACTTGCGGCGACCCTAGAGAACAAAACGAGAGAGACCGTGACCGTGAAAAAGGATACGGAAGAAGAACGTTCTACAGGTCATCCTCGAGAGGGTACATCGAGAGGGACCGCGACCGCGAAAGAGAATACGGACGAAGGACGTCCTACAGGTCATCTTCGGAAAGCTACAGAGACGACTACCAATAGAAAGCGACTGAATAAAGACCCGCTATGATCTCACAGCCAATACTAGTGGTGCTGAAAAAGTGTCGTTTTACAATCCTAAAAGAACCAAAGGGCGTTCACCAAAGCTTCATTTATGGGAAGGTCAGTACAACGTAGTGACCCGACTAAACGATCTGGTGTATCGAATTCATAAGAACCCTCATGCGAAGATGAAAGTTGTGCATCTTGACATATTGGTCCATTATCAAGATCAAGAAGGTTGATCGAGACGATTAATACTTGGAAGGGGGCAATGGAACGGACTTTATAGCGTAGTGTTAGTGTGATTTTAGGTTTATTTTCTACGAGTTCATAATTTATTTAATGAATTTTACCTTTTTTTAATTTCCTCTTGAGAGATGTCGATGAAAGAAAGTCTGGACCTTTTTAATAAATTCTATTTCCTTATATTAAACATAGAACGCCTTTAACAGAAGGTCTCGAAATCGCCAAATTACTCCTTTTTCTTATTTTTATTACACCATGTAGTATGGAAATCCTTCTAGAAAATTAAGGAATCTTCTGGTATCGACCAAAAAGGTATATAAAGGGTGCAGATCGGCATTCGTTGACAGTTTAGTTTGAGAAGTCGTTAATGCAAGTTTAATTGTTCGACAAGTGTCAGAACTGAAGTTTTAATAAAAGGTTATTAAATAATACAGTGT
This sequence comes from Diaprepes abbreviatus, assembly GCA_034092305.1. Lineage (NCBI taxonomy): Eukaryota > Metazoa > Arthropoda > Insecta > Coleoptera > Curculionidae > Diaprepes > Diaprepes abbreviatus. Next base: position 12,786,748 of record JASJET010000129.1, read on the forward strand.
GTACATGTACGGTGTGTTTAAAATACCAGCCGTCCGGAACAGTATGTAGAAATGGGGATCGATGCACTGCGACATAATAGATCTGTTGTATTCCCCTTCTGTTGCCATGTCATTAGGGATACCTTGCCGACTAGAGTAGATCTTCCAGTCCTATTTCTCTTAGGAATTTTAGGATCTTGGACGGCTTCAAAGTGGATAGCTTCACTTCTTCTACTTGGTGTGCTCCCAAAAACCGCATTCTAGGATTTTTTTAAAGCGCTGCACTCTGAAAAGATGTAGATATAGGTTTCGTTTTCCTCTTCGCACTCTCCTACATAATTCATTTAGTTCCTCTAGGCACTCCGAAATAATCTTGAAGCTGATCACTTGGGAACTTAATGCAATGCTGGCTGATTGACTATCTGACATAATAATCTCCAGTCCACGATAATCTTTCTCTTTGTTGAATTGGATGCACTTCCTGATGTGTCTATACACCCCTATTCTAACTCCCTCCGTTGTTTTGGAATCATCTGTGTCCCATTCATTGGAATTTCTGTTAGGTTTGTCAATGGTATTTCTGTCCTATTCAGTTTTGCGACTCAACTTTGTGTTAAAGGTTTTCACAAAGATGAAATTATGATTTATTTCATCTTGGGGCATGTCCTAGAGTTGTTGATTTCTGGATAAGAGATTCGTTTTGTGACTGCATCTCTCATTATCTTATATATTGTTTCCTTTACCATACTCTCAACAAGTATCTGTAGGTGTGTAAGGTTTAGAGTTACTTCTATGGCGGCCGTTGGGCAGGTTTTCATTGCTCCGGTCATACACGCACAGGCCAGTCTTTGAACTCCAGATCACTGCCCATATGTGATGATTGGTTTCACTATTGCAGTTTACATCCATTGCAGAATTTTTTGAGTTTGTGAACCAGCTTTTTCCCGCGAAATATCTGCAAACTACCAATGTTTTTGTAGTCTTTCTTATTGATTATTTTTTTTCGTGTTTATTCCAGAGCAGTTTATTATCTAGGTTCCATTCAGTCGTGTTCTCATCCATAGCTTTCAGGTTAAGATTTACCATTAGGTAGCACTATTATAATCTTAACCATTTATTAGAGATATTTAATTCCTTTAATATATTTAAAATTTTTTCAGACATTCCTTTGGCAGACTTCTCTTTTAATTCGTAAAAGCCTGAGGAGGTTTCCATTATTTCGAAACTTGTTGCTTTATCTGTATCCCTAATTAATATAATGCTTAACTGATCATGTTTTGTTATATCTTGCATACTGCGCACGAGAGAAAAAGGGAGCTGAATTTATCTTTAAAAAATTTTTTCGAAAAGAAAATTAGAGAAGTACTGAATAAGTTCATTTGAAGTTGTTTTACTTAAATAATGTACTACATCTGAAGGCAACCTATTTCAGTACAGAACATAATGTAATAATAACTCTATCGTTGTCGAGGAAGAGCTAAATCATTTTTAGCTAAGGTTAAAATTATGCGAAAGAGTCTCTCTAAAACCCGTTTTCAAAATGAAATTTCGTATCTGCAACTCTTTATCGACGGTTTGGTTATTTTTTCACAACTCTAAAATACTGTATGACTGGAAATAAGTAGCTAATAACTTTTTAGAAGATTCGTTACAAAAAGTTCGCATATGCTTTGGACCTCCTTAGGTACAGGGTCCCAGGTCAACGTACCGAACTGCCCGATCATATGTTTACCCTTATATGAAATCTTAAACAGGTCTGAAATATAATACTCTTTAAATTTTTAGACTATAATTATTAATTAATCAAAACTATTATATAAATAATGTGAAATATTAGAAATTCATTCCACTTCCAACATTTTACAACACCCATGAGTATTTTTAATTTAAAATTAAAAATAAACATAATGTGGAACTGTAAATTGTTTATTTAAAATTACCATTTGTAATCATAACTACAAATAAGGACATTCTGTATACATGCAAGCGGAGACACACTTATTGTTGTTAAAAATTGTTTATCTTTCGGTACTGCGCGATTCGAACCGAACAAATTCAACAGGAAATACTATTCAAAACCTGCTGGCCTGTGTATTTTTTAGTTTAGTTTGTATTCGTCGATCACGAGGTGCTTGTACTCTAAGGTATTTAGGAACCACTTGTTAGTACCTACCAAGAACTTGGCACTTCAATATGCCCAACTGTCCAAAGTGTGAAAAACCGGTTTACTTCGGTAAGTTTTAAAATTTTCATTTAGATTTTTCTGTCCTTTTTTTCTTTCCGATATTTTTACATATTAGTTGCTGATTGCGTAGGTATATAGGTCTTTTTTTTTTTAATATAATGAAGATTATTAACACACTGTATGTAATTTTCTTAAATTAAATTCTTATCTACCGAAGATAACATAATATGGTTTTATCTATCTCACATACGAGATATCTATATCTATATTTGGAGTAGTCTATAAATTTAAATAGTATATCTACGTTTAAACATAAATATTTATCATAAATCAAATTTTAAATTTTTTTTTATTAAATTATACGACATTCTCAATGTAGCGCCGTTTTTTAGCTTGTAGGGATCATACGTTGCAATTCTATGTTTGTAATTTTACGCCGGTTACTGATGTAAACCAACTAAATTCTTAGAAGTATTATAGAAATGTAAATACAAGTATTTCTAAGTACTGAAGTGAGCCGTTATTAAAAAACATCCTTAAATTAATGTTTAAATTATTTTTTCTACCGTTATTGTTATGGAAAGAAAGTCTAAAAGACTCTCAAGAATTAAGACTAAAAGGTTCTGATTCGGTTTGTTTAACAGTGTAACATAATTTTTCACAAAATTTCTTGTCCTTATCGAGCAAAAGGTGTGTTTTTAGGTGTAATAGGCCATTATTCAATTCTTAGATTGCCAATAGTGTTTCCAGTTATTGGGACCAAATTGGAATTGGAATTTCAAATCCAGTTTTCAAAATGATTTAGAAATACAAAAAATATCTTGTCATTTTATAAATTGATTTTCTAAGAGTGTTTAACCCGATTCTAGAGCCTCGGGCCTCAAATCCTTAAGAGCTAGTAAATCTCGGACCTCGAATCTTTCAAATCATAATCCCGCAGGAACAAATATCTTAAGACTCCGGTTTCTGGAACTTCGGACTCTCCAGAAAATTTTCTAAACTTACTTTTTTCAGACCTAGTTTTCTTGTATGCTACTTTTCATATATCAAGATATACATTACCGATATTTTAGTGCATTTGCGAGCAATATTGCTTAATGCATATATAGATTTTGCAGGCCAAATTGACAACTTTGGGTGTCTTTGGAAAAGTTTTTTGAAATTTACTCATAACTGCGTCCGCGCAATACCTAAATACAATTTTTATAAACTATAAATAATTAAAGAAAAAGCTGCCTATCTCACTCTTGACAACTTCCTCTTCATGCCTGTAAAGTTTCATCGAAATCGGTTCAGCGAGTTTGAATATTAGCCCGTCCAGACAGATAGACAGACAGACAGACAGAAAAAAACCGGCTTATATCACTCCTGACAACTCCTTATCATATATGTAAAGTTTTATAGAACTTGGTTCAGCCGTTTCGAAGATTAGCCAGTACCAAAGATTACACAGAATTGTCAGATCAGCGAACTAGACTCACATATTCTTATGTATTTTTAGTCGTTAAATCCGAATTTGAGGTAGAAAAAAATCGTACACCTCTAAAATCGTTAGCTAGAGCCAAAAACATCCTTGAATTCCATCTTAATAAATTAAATTATACAAAATTTTAAAGGGTATATATATATATATATATATATATATATATATATATATATATATATATATATATATATATGTTAAATTAAGGTTAAACACAAGCGTCAATATACTGGATCTACAATACACCCCAAGGATGGATGATAACTATCCCTCATATAAATAAATTCGAACTAAAAAGAGCTCGCAACGCCTGAGGAGTGTTAGTAATAAGAAACTGTACTGGGCCCGACGTAAGACTTGTAAACTACCCCTATACAGTTGAGATAAACTACCCATAAGGTTAAAGAACACGGAAAAACCAGAAAAAACCTTAAATCTATTCGAATTCTAATTTTCATGGATGTCATGGTTGGTTAAAATTGCGTAGTACTTTCAAATAGATCTAGATTCTCAGGTACCATCAATATTCTGCGGTGTACCCTCAGAAGGGGGGAAACTACCCCCACTTAAGATTTAACAGGAAAAAAGCTGCAGTGACTATTAAAAAAGCTCCAAACGCAATACGTTTATAAATTTGAAGAAAGTTTGCAGTAGTTTTGGCTTAATTTCTGAGAACCATCCTTAGAGCGTTGTCAAAAACCACCCTGTATCTTCGATGACACACAAAAAAAAAAATAGGAAAGAAACATTGATCTAAAAGTATTTCTATTTTTCCGGATGCAGTGATTGGTTAAATTTGAGTAGTTAGGTTTAGGATCTCACAGTTTGTATTAAATTCTACTTTCCTTGGGGGTAAAAACTCCTCTCTGTGTAAAATCTTATATAATATTACCGGTTCTTACCGTTTTCTTCTGCGGTGTTTTAGATTTTTCAGCCCGAGAAAAAGGGCTTAAAATTATTCTATTCAGTACACTGGTAGTCAGACTCTCTTCACATTTACAAAACTCTGGAGTTTTGAGCTTTTTCAAAAGTCACTGCAGCTTTTTTCCTGTTAAATCTTAAATGGGGGTAATTTTTCCCCTTTCTGAGGGTACACTGCAGGTCATTGACTGTGAGTGAGATTCTAGGTATATTTAAAAGTACTACGCAATTTCAGCCAATTATGACATCCATGAAAATTAGGATTCTGATACATTTAAGGTTTTTTTTTTATTTTTCCATATCCTTTAAGCTTAGGGGTAGTTTATCTCAACTGTATAGGCGTAGTTTATAAGTATTACGTCAGATCTAGTGCAGTTTCTTATCACTAACAAAACTTAGGCGTTTCGAGCTTTTTCAGCAGTCATTGCTGTTTTGGTTCGAATTTTTTTTGGATGAGGGGTAGTTATCATCCTTTCTTGAGGGTGTATTGGAAATCCAGTATCTGAATGCAGCTGTGTTATTATAGCTAACGCTATAGCTATTATAATTTTTGCCCATACAGACAGACAAGCAGACACTTTTTATTTATAAATATAAACTTATCAAATATTTATTTATACATGATAGCAAAAGAACCGACGCTTATCAACTTTGTTTTTAATGTATTTTTAGCTTATATAATAATGTTTTACTGCAGATGCAACTATGTATATAAAACGCTTAGGTAGAAAACGGTGACGATAGGCATTCACCGACAAAAGCCTGATTTCATAAATCAAAAGGCTGAAACCAAGTAACGGATTTTAATCTAAAATTTCGTCATGTTTTAACGTGCGAAACTCTTTAACAAATAAGTTTGCAAATCTACCTAAAATAAGATAGGTGTAAAAGTTAATACATAAAAATATTTATTTCATGAATATAGGAATATTGCAATGTTTTACTCCTTGTTTTAAATGTATTTTCAAGTTAGAGAATTGTTTCCTTGTTCAACCTGTATTTCTTTAGGAATGGGAAAAATCCATAGAAATATATCAATTATCAAAAATGTTTTTAAACCTACTGACACCAATAAAATTAAAAACCTTGCTAGCAATAGTGATAAGATTAGTATATTTTTCTAACACTTCAATTGTGCCTCTTATTTGTTAAATAAAGATAAACACTTAGTAATACAAAATATTTAAATATTTTGAATATGATTAAGCGGGTTATGGTAGAATAGCTATTTATAATAAATATACAGGGTGTTGAATTTATGTGGAAACATACTAATGAAGTTAAAAAAAGTTTCCATTTAGGATCACGTGTACTTAAGGCACGCTGACAGCTTGGCCGCACTGTCCAGTCCAACCATGTGTTTGGTTATCACTGACTTTATTCTTTAAAATTTAGATCGGGAATTTTTAGTCCATTTTTTGAAATTCCTTTCGAAGTTATGAAACCATGTATACTCAAAATACTGAGAGAACTAGTAGACAGACAAATGACATCGATCATGTGATAAAGGAAGTTCGAAATTTCCCTAGATAATTAATACGTCAAATTTCTACCATGTACTGCTCATATTTTAAACATGGTTGGAGTTCATGCTTCTTGTGTGCGCCGGAGATGACTACGTTTTTTGGTAAACTGCAGACAATATTTAACTACTTTTCTGGATCAGCAGAACGCTGAAAAGCTTTGTCAAATTTGAAGTTCACCTTAAAAGGTCAATCTGACACAACGTGGTCATCAAAGTGTAATGCAGTCCACTTTTTGTATACCCAACTTTCAGAAGTGATTAAAATATTACATTCTATAGTAGAGGGAATAAAGAATCTGCGTATTTGGTCAAGAGCACATTAAAGGAGCTGTTAAATATTAACCAGGTTTACTTAAGTTTGCAAAATCAAAAAAGTTGCTTTGAAATATTTAAACAGCCTTAAACCATTTTTAAATGAATCTCGATAAAATCAAATTGAAATCAGGAATGAAACTGTCTATCAAACTTTTGATAGAACTAGAACTTCCTGAAAAACGCAAAAAGTTAAGACAATGTTCGATGAAAAAGCCAAAGACGATGCAACTACGTTAACTCCGCTTCAAAATTTGAAAATACAATTTTACCGTGTGTTAGATATGTTAATTCAACATATTACAAATGGTCAATAAAGCAAAGAGAACTATTACGGTATTTATTTTACTACTTTAAAATAAACTTTCGTCAGAACTTTTTACCGCGACACACTAGCATTTATTAACTTGAAGACTACTGACTTAGTTTACTCTTACAATAGTTCATAGCATAACTAAGTTTACACTTACAACAATATACACCAGTACCTAGAAGGGGTTTAAATAATTGACCAATAAAAGTTCAAAATTTAAACTTTCTGTAACCGAATATAAAAAATTATTTAACGTATGCAAAACATGATTTCTTTTAGTTCTTAATGTCTTACAAAGACTGTAAGTTAAGTTAAAGTTAATGATAACGGTCCCGGATAAAAAGATTATTTAATTGATATTCTTAGTGTGTTACACGTATGTATATCCATTCTTAAAAATATATTTTGTTTCAATGAATGGAAAAGGTGTGTGTTGGAATTATTGATATATGTACTGAATACTTAAATAAAAAAATGATAACATAATTAATCCACAGGATACCTAAACACTTTATATTAAAATTTTAGTTCTTTTGAAAAGTTTCGTACCTTAAGAGAAAAAACAGTGCCCCCATCGTTTCACTCACGGGTCTATCTGTCTGTTTGTCGGTCTATTTCGTATAATAATAATACTAACTCGGATATATTTATAGTTAAAAACCTATTTTTTTGTAGCCAGTTATGTTAAATGGGTTAGCTCTAAGGATCCTAAAACAACTTTTTCCAGAATTATCTTAGATGATTTTTGATATATTGCTGAAAACATTCATCGAAAACTCAGTTCTCTCCCATTTCCGAAAGTAGTAAAGCTAAGTAACTAAGTACCATCTGACATATTCATTCTCGTCGGTGTATATACTCAAAACATTTTGGCGTACTGACGCTCTCTGTGTTGTTTATAGTAACTTTAAAATTTAATTTCGGCCAAAAAAGGCTTGTGTCGATTGACGCAAAGAAATGCTCAAAAAATACGATGCGGTGTCTCCAAAAACATATAAAATCGTAACAGGTGATAAGTCTGGAAGTCTGGTCGTTTCTCTTAACTCTGACAGTTGTAGTACTAAACAATTACAGGTTTAATAACCCCTAATGGGCTCATCAATACCATAAACACAACTTCAAGATTCAGAAAAGCTGCTATCTAGCTAGTCAGATTGCGCCTATTGTTTTGAAGCTCCCACATTAGTGCGCTCGCAAATTTAATCGCGTAAAGGTTTTTAATAAATTAAACAAAGCAAGTTTACTTAAATCTATTTAACAAAAAATAAATAAAAACGAAAATATTTACAATGAGAAACTTTTAAAAAAACTCGATCTACAATTCTAAAGTAACTCCCAAACTAAATACTCTTGCCCGACGTTACTTTTAATAACAATGTAATAAACTCAATTTTGAAAATGATACATTTAAATAGCTTTCAAAAATCACGAAAAGAATAAAATTGTGAAAAGCAGCTGTTTAAATTGTTTAAAGAAAGTAGTACTAAAGTCTCCTAGAATAAAACAGAACTTCCCCTTAACTTTCCCACAGACAAATGAAAAACTAAAAATAAAAACCCTCTTAAACACCCCAGACACAGGCGTCGCGTAACTTTCTTTAGTAGATTTCAAAACGTACCACCCCTAATGAATGCCAAATCGTAACCGATGATTATTACTCCTTAAAAGCCAAACTTTCATTCTCAGCGATTCCCGCTGGTACCTATTTCGCGTCCGTACAATCCTGCAAGGGTGAATTTCATTCCCAAAAGTTTCGGTCTTCTCGTCTGTAGAAGGCACTAGAGCTAGCCTATGCAGGATATTTAATTTCCGATTGGGCCTAAATTCTTAAATTAATAATATTTTATACAAAAGGGTTAGTTACAAGTATTTTACGTCTTTCTATAACTAAAAGAAAATGATAATAGCTGTATAAAAACCTGATTACTCTTTTAACCATTTTGGTGGTATCTAAATAATTCTTGCTTGCAATCAGGAAAAACAGCCATCATACGAATTCTTTGTACATATAATCCAACGAATATATTGGATTATAGCGACTTTGCTTATTCTTTCGTTTTCTACTAATGAGAAAATTATTTAATTTAAATTCATTCTATCGGCATTCGTTGATAACATATGTTAAGATTACCCTTGTCATTTACCCCTCCGGTTACATAACGTGGGTAGGATTTTCTTTGACATATTTGTTTCAAAATACTTAAGTGAGCTACGGCCCAAACAATGTTTAAGTTTATGATTCCAGAAGAACAGATAAACGATCCAAAAGTAATAAAAATGGCCAAGTTTGTTAGTTGAGTTATTTTTCCCTTGGGTCTTAGGGTGGTAATATAAGATCAGTGGCTTAACTAAGATTATGTGCTCCCCTCGCAGATTTTTTAATACTCCCTACTATTTCGCACCCGTCTTGATCTTTTGTATTTATTAATTTTCATTAAGGGACTTGGGAGCGCCCCTGGAATGGCTGCGCCCTCTGTACTGCGGGGTCGTTATTTACGTCACTGTTTAAGATATATACTGTCTCAGTTCCTATGGTTAAAATCCATCTACAGAGAGATTATTTAATTCGCCCTTTTAGTGGAATATACTTTACCACAAACAATATTTAATAAGATTAACCATAATTAATGTTTGTTCCATTACATTTTACTGTACAATTATAAGAACGGTTGTAGGTCTTATAGTTCGAGAGATATTTAAATTATTCTATATTACTAACAAATCTAATTTTGTGACTGGTAAAATTGCTTCATTGACTCACTTTTACAATATGAATTAGAAAGCAAATCAAAATATTTTAATATTTAGTTAAAAAATGCAATAGTTTAATTATTTACTTTTACTAATTAAAACATAAATTTAGTTTTTCCAGAAAATTACTAACAGAGCGTCAATATAATGTAATTTTTCTGTGTAGTACACAATGTTGAATGATATAGTGGCCTCGGAGTGTGACTCACACTCGCACCTGACCGAGTTTTTAAGATAATGGTAAATATTTTTTAAAGGAATGTGTATAGTCATATATTAAGTCAAATTTACTTCTTTTTTTGCGAATAATTATGTCCATGACCGGCTTGCAGCGTCCTACAAAGCGTGTTACCTTTTTAGGAATCATCCAATTTATTGAATTCATCGGATGTGTATTTTTAAATAAATGGCATCACACCCAAGTATTTATTTACCATCTGTTATATAAGATACGTTATGTTTTGCGGTTATTTTATAATGATAAATGACTCAAATGCCGTGTTTTAACCTTCTGAATGCCGTATTCCTAAAATAGAGATTACCAGCGCCGGTATTCATGACGAATTTTTGATTACCAATTATGTCACGTTATGAGTAATATTGTCATTGATCAAAATATTCTTTTGAAGATTTATTATCTTGACAAATTTTGAAATAATAACTTTAAACAGATATAATTAAAGCAGTGTGTACAGGATGTCCAACAACATTTATTTATCTCAGAAACTAAAGAAACCAGAAAAAAAGGACAGAGGTTTTTAGGCTGTTACGTTAAATAAAATATTTTTACCAAATAATTGTTCGGTCAAAGTAGACATTCAAGGTTACCAAAATTCGCATAGAGCTGAAAATTTGTACAAATGTTCGGAACACCATTACAAATAAGTTGTCAAAAGTCCCCAACGACCCCATGCCTGTAAAAAAAATTATTCAAGGTCAAAGTGGGGAAAAATGGGTTTTTCGCGTTTTTCAGCTAAACGGTAAGTTTTATCATCAAAATAGTTTAGACCAAAATTGTAGATCGTAAAATTACCATACACTTTTTTTCCTAAAAGTCACCGTTTTCGAGATATCATCGCTCAAAAAGTTGAGAAAGCTCGTTCTCCAAAATATGCACACGTTTCCACGTTATCTGTGAGATAGTGTACTTGACGCGGTTTTTTTTAACGTGGTTTCCCCGGTAGGCCTATTCCACGATCCAAACTGTACTATGTAATGATGTAAAAAAAGAAGAAATTGTTAATATCAATGTTTACCGTTTTAAAACAATCATAGATGGTCGACTTTTAAGTTTTACGCATTCCAATGTCATCGAATAGCGACAACGGGTAGGGTGCCAATTCATATTCGAAATATTTTTCTATTTCATCTTCAAATGCCGTTGTAATACTTATACATTGGAACAGTAATACTGGGTCAACAGGTACTTTCTCATCGTGAACTTTGATAGTGCTACTCATCGCTAAAAGAGGGACTACTTTTTCAGCGTGTTTTAATTTTATATTGCTGAATGTCAGTCCAGTTATTTTAGAGATAGAAGCGATTCCAACGTCGCGAGCTTTGTGGCAGTTAATTTTACTATCACCTATAATTCCACTGGCAATAGATATAATTTGGTCAACTTCTGGAAAAGGATTATGCGAAGAAAACCAGTTTTTGCACGTCTTCAGGGTCTTTCTTCATTCGTGAATCACTTGCGTCGACATGCTGATCAGTATTATCCATCTGAACATCCGCGAATTATTCTAATCTTTCACAAACAGTGTTTATGGCATGCATACTATAAACCCATTTGCTTATTACACTTTCTTTCGTACTTCTTCCCCGAGCAATACCTCCATCTGTTTTCATGGCTTTCATCATGGATTGCTCGATTACCATGGGCCCTATCCTCGCACTGGGGAACGTGAAGTGAACGGTGAAAAGGTGGCGAACGCGTATTCTTGAAATGTTCATCACTCATATCTTCGTTCGCCCGGTGGAAGGTAAACGAATGGTGAAATATGCGCAAATGAAATGTCAGCCGCTAAATGACATATTTAACGCACGGATTTCAAAAAATAAAATAGAATTAAAAATTTTTATTTTATTTTTGGTTCTTCAAAATAACTCGCATTAAAAAAATAATATGTTGACGAACCGTTTCTTTAAGGCGTTTTATTTTCTGAATAAATAGTTGAAACGTTAATTAGGTGGTACCCCGATATTTTTAATATTTTCAAATTTTTTAATAAAATATTCTTAGAAAGTTGAGTATGTCTCGCAAATATTAAGCAAATTTGAGATTACAGATATATAAAATTTTTACATAACTCAATTCTATGAGCGTGCTATTTAAAAATGTTTTTCTAGGGCCAGTTCTGCTTATGGATTTAACATAAATACTTGTGTCCATAACAGCCGAGTATCTTAGTTTTAAACTTAAAGCTTAAATCTAACATAATTCTTTTCACGACACAACTTTAATAAATTTGAGAAGTCACAATTTGTAAGCTATCTGAAACTTTTATTTAAATAAGTAACAAATTTTATATTTAAATTATGTTAACTACAGCACTTTACTTAATTAGACTGTGTTAAACATTATACGACACTACAATTAAATAAATATTATGATTATAATTTATCGGGACATATAAATATGAACCCTACAGAACAACGAATGAGGTCCTTAAGCATAAAAACCTTTTTTATGGTACATTTGATCTTCAAGTCTCTACAAATCTTCATAAAATAATATATATATATATATATATATATATATATATATATATATATATATATATATATATATATATATATTATAGTTAAATGTGAGATCCGCCAGTATCTTGAATGGACGTCTTCTGTCTGGCCTTTGGTTTCTGCCCCTGGTCATAAATAGTTTCACTATCATTGCTCAAGTTTCAGGTTTTCTTTCAAATTTACTTGTCAGGACAGAACATCTTGCAGTAAGAGGCTGGACACTTTGTGAATTCATATAATAAATAACTGATTGGATAGTTTCCGTAGTGGATTAGGATGATGGTTTTTAGTCATACTACTTAGAGTTGTAATTTTCACCGTTTCAAGGTTTATCAGTGCTGGCTTACTGCAATTACTGTCATTATATTACTTGGTATATATGATTGCTGTTTTTCTTAATATCCCTTTTTCTTTATATATTATAATCTTCAAGTACTTGGTTCTTTCTATGCATTTTTGTTTAACAGTTCTAGAGTGTCAATTTAAGATAAATTTAATCCAGACAAAGTAGAAATATTGTAATGGCAATCAATAACTTCACAAAAATAACAACAACAGCACTATTTTTCTTTACTTTTGACGATTAATTTAAAGTATCAAAACTACTTTTTGCCTAAAATGACAACAAAATAGACTACGGACATTTTCGGTCTGACAGCTCAATTCAATCTGTCATCCATTTTATTTTTTGAAATTCTGGGGTTTTAGCACGTTCATATGTGGCAACAATGGCTATTCAAGAATACGGCTTTTACTGTCAAAAAGTTCACATCGCTATTCCCATCGCCATTCACATCACCTTTCACATCACACTTTCGAGGATAGGGGCCCATGTCAGTAGAAGTACCACAGCACAGAGAGCAGGTATACGACCCTTGCCACGATGTTTTTCAAGATTGCACGGGCGTAGAAGGTAGAGGACTGAGTTTCTTAGAAGTTAATATTGATTTATTTTATAAATTTAAGGTAATATATCGATAGAAAAATATTTCAACTCGTATTACAGCTCCAATGATGCCTGTACGCGGCGTACTTATGCATAGTATGGAGAACGCAGCTTTCTCAACTTTTTGAGCGATGATATTTCGAAAACGGTGACTCTTATGAAAAAAAGTATAAGAACAATTTTTATAGGTAATTTTGATATGAGCTATACAAACTTACCGTTTGGCTGAAAAACGCGAAAAACCCATTTTTCCCCACTTTGACCTTGAATAAATTTTTTTCCAGGCAAGGGATCGTTGGGGACTTTTAACAACTTATTTGTAATAGTGTTCTGAACATTTGTACAAATTTTCAGCTCTATGCGAATTTTGGTAACCTTACCTCTCTTTTTAGAGCTAACTTGACCGGACTATAAACAAGTAGTTTGAAACGAATAAAATTTATTCCTGTAAAATAAATAAATCTTATTACTTACCTTCATTGTTTTCTTCTTACAGCCGAACGTAAAACCTCGTTAGGCAAGGACTGGCATTCAGCTTGTCTCCGATGTGAGAAATGCAACAAAACTCTCACCCCTGGATCTCACGCTGAGCGTGAAGGCAAGCCTTACTGTCACAATCCCTGTTACTCTGCACTCTTTGGACCTGGTGGTTTTGGAAGAGGGGGTGCTGAAAGCTATGTGTTCAAAAAGTAGAGTTTGAGATAGTTACGAACTTCTTGATATGCTACCTTCTTGGGGTTCAATGAAGGAGTTCTTAAACTAATAAAAGTGATGTATTTAAAAGTGAAGGCGTGATATTAAAAAAAAAACTTTTGTGTTTTTTATATTGCTTAAACTTAATTTTTATCCAAATCAACAGTAACATACTAAAAAGGCATTTTTGTATATAAATTATATTTGCTAAAATGCTCGATGTATACAGAAAAATATGAGCATTATTAAACCGAGCATAAAATTCAATATTTGTTGAAAGGTTTTCTATTAAATATCAATATTACCATATGAAGGATTATGTTTAAATCCTCATTAAATACGTCACTTTTATAAATATTATTTTGTTACTTTTTATCTTTATCCCTATATATGTATAAGTACTTATATGTAAGTATTATCTTTATATAATTTGATTGGTTCTACGTGCAACCAATTTGTTTCAATGGTATTATTATAATTAATTGATTGTTATTTGATATGATAAATGCTAAGGGCGAAATATTTTTATTTTTTCATAACGTCAATAAAAATTTATTTTTTTTTCTTTGAACTGTGTTTTATTCAGTTGTCATTTTAGATTTTGTCATAAAAATGATCTCACTAAAAAAATGGTTCAAGTTATCTTTTATGTTTGTTCAGCTACCAAAAGAATTACTGAAATCTATAACGAGGTATCACGATCTCTGATATTGTAGCGTACAAATTATGTTGGTTCTATGAAATCCTAAGCTTATTATTAAGCCCAGCCGAAGCTTATTTAAGGGGAACGATATTAAACCTATTTCAAAAATAAAATTGAAATGAAACGTGTTACCCTGTGACAATATAAATTCTTTTGGTTACTGAATATACCGGTAAAGTGAAACTTACCTTATTTATAATATTGTTTTTAAGTTTTTTATGAAAATTTAGTGAAGACTTTTTAGTTTTTTTCTAAATTTCGAGAACTTATCATAGTTTTATACTAGTTTTCCCACGAAAAATACATCCCAAAAGCGATGTGTAGTACTCAAGTTGAAGTTGACTGATTTTGTCTATTATTTTACTCCAATCTATACTTGATTCCAAATTTTAAATTTCCAAGTACACGAGAAGTACTTCAATATTTTCTTATATTACTTTTTCCATAAAAAATCACATTTCCTAGTTAAGAGATGGAAGCCTGGGGGAGACTACTCTCAGGAGAAATGCTTTAGATCGATTAACCTGTCATCTTTTTTGCTGAAGCTGACAGAGAAACTGGTTGAAAGGCACAGACGAGAAATCTCTCCAAGAGAGAGGCCACTACACTCCAATCAATATGCCTATCAATCAGGAAAATCATGTGAGTCAGCTCTATATCAACTAGTTACAAGGAAATAGCCTAATAACCTTCCTTGATAGTGAAGGGGCACCGATCATATCTCCTTCGTTTCCGGGACAACGTCCGGTAGAAGACTTTAGGTGGGTGAATACAAAATATGCTACAACTGTTATACCCAGGGGAATGCTGACGATCTAGTAATACTCATCATAGAAAAACATAGCAAAACATTATCAGAGCTCATGCAGGGAGCTCTGACTGTAGTGCAAAAGTGGTGCACTAAGGAACATCTTACGGTAAATCCTAAAAAACCACACTCATACTTTTCACTAAAAGAAGGAAGCTTGTAGAGTTAGATCTACCACTTCTCTTTAGTATACAACTGCAGCTGAGCCAGGAGATTAAATATCTAGGTATAATCTTGGATACAAAGCTTACTTGGCACTCACACTTGCAGAAGATTATTACAAAAAGTAAAATGGTCATAATGGCAGTTAAAAAAGGGCACTGGGGAAAACGTCGGGATTAAAACCACACATTGTACACTGCAGTGGTAAGACCCATAATAACCTATGATTTGGTTGTATGGTGCACAATTATCTTTCAGAGTGAGCCAGTATGGAGCTCTCCAAAGTCCAGACTAACCTGCTTGTGCATTAGTGAAGTACCCCGATACCAGCTAAGGACATACAGACTGGAACAAAACAAGGTCTATTGAACCTGCCCTCGGACACACTAGCATCAAAAGTATGGTCACAAATTCATTATTGGAGATATGCAGTGAAACAATGCCAAGAGCCGATAAATTTGATAGGCCTTACACCATTATGACTGGAACAGGAAACCCTGTTTAGTTTACGGACGGATCCAAAACTGACCATGGTGCTGGAGCCAGAATATACGGAGTCACACCCAGATTCGTATAAGTGAGGCACTGGGGCAGCACACCACGGTATTCTAGGCAGAAACAGATGCTATCGATACGTCTTCGAGTGAATCTGCGAGGGGTTACAGGGACAGTCATCAGATAACACCAAAACAGATCTGGTCTTGTCTTTAAAACCAGCCACGGTCGCAGTGCTCTCAATTACCCGAGTTCCCGTTAACTGTTTGAGATAAATATTACTTGTACATTGACTTTGACGAAGCTAACTTCAGAATATATTTAAATTTATTAAAAATAAATGCAAATAATTGAGCCAGAACTATTTTAACTACAAGTAAACCTTTCTTTCAGGGGTGCTATTCTTGAGGTTCCGTAAAACGTTGCTAGAATGTAGTTATTCTAGAGAATTGTTCCATGTCAATGCTGTATTGAGGGATTTTCTCGCCGACCTGATAATCTCAACTCAATCTTGATCAATAAATAAAAGAGGACACATACTGAACATCCTCGATCTTGACTTTTTTATGCCATTTTGATTACAGTTAGGGTTTATACAATTCATTAAAAACATTATGATTTAAACTATTATCGTTTATTAGATCCATTTAATTTAGAAACAGAATATATTAAGCCTGAAAATATATACAATGAAAATAAGTATTTAATTATGAATGAGAGAGCATTTTAAATTTCATTGTTTGAAAAAGCGTCAAGTCAGAAACATTATCTCGACAGATACATGTTGTATATTATCAAAATGTATGGGACTTTAAACATAAAGTAGGGGTGATATTTTCTCTCAAGGGAATGTCTGCGTAAAATGTTAACATTATTACAAAATTAATATATTTTTAAAAAGGTGAACAGTAAGTTTTAATTTCCGGAGATATTGGTTAGTGTTATGTTTGATAGGTAGACGTGACTAATGGCTAATCTTGAAAAACAACACTTTATAACTATATATTAATATCTGTGATTCACTGATGAAGGGTAGGTTATGGTATGGAGCAGAAACGTGCAGAAGAAAGGCAAAAGAGAAAAAGAAGATAGAAGCTACAGAAATGGAAGTCTTAAAAAGATCAGCAAGAATATCACGGCTAAAAAGATTGAGAATCGAGGAAATATGCAGAGCAAAGGATGGGAAACGAAAGTTTCTCAAAACAAATTACAAACTGGATACTACAGCATCGAAGGAAACGAGGGAGATCAAAACAGACATGACAAGCAGGAATTAGAAAAGCTATGAACATGTCCAGGAAGTATAATGGAGAAACAAGACTGAAGTCAAATAATCAGACAACGTAAATCAGGGGATTTCCAAACATTTTAGCTTAAGGGCCCCACTGACTCCTACACTAAGTCCCAAGGGCCAAGACCTAGCTAGCTCATTATATTAACATACTGTGATTTTGAATTATGCACAAATTTTTGTATTGGGACTAGCGGGAAAGTGATATATCTATGGCGCAGAGCGCAGGAGTGGAAACGAATGTTCTAAACGGATTTGGAAGAGAGATAGATACACTTGGATAAATGTTAAATTAACCAGAAGTAATCGTTATGAAAAAATATGCAAGAATTTTTCAAAATTTAGATACTGGTAATGTTGATCGTTAATTCAAAATGTCAATTATTTAATATAGTGTTTAGCACATCTCTACGATAAGTTTTGATATAGTATCAGAGCTGATGAATGACTGATTCAGTGTTTTAAGCTCTCACTCTAATAAAACAACTGAATGGTTTAAAAAGGTTTGTCTCAAATTGAGGTTGTAATTACGTCAACCATAACAAAACCAAAATCTCTCGGTGAAATTTTCTAAAAGGTGGATTTTACACATAGAAATTTTCTCTGACTTCACTCCTTTACTGTCTTGTTTCTGTTAACTTTTTTCTTAAGGTGGCATTTTTTTAATTAGTCATCTTTAGCCATGTGAGTTTTGAGGTAATTTGTTTCTGAACTTGTAAAAAAAGTCATAGACGATTTAGTGTATAATAAAACAAAAGAAGTTACTGGTGTTTAAAGCTAGGATATTACAATATTTTTTGTTAAAGCGTGCCGTTTTTGAAATATAAAAATTTGTGCATTTAAGATTTGTTTAAATAAAGTTAAAATAAGTTTTCTTTTTTTTTCCCAGAAGTAAATAAATAGAAAATTTAAACTAGTGAAATAACCTACTTTCATCAAATAAAAAAATGCTAACTTTTGTTTCATATAAATACTTCATTTTGTCCTATTTG
Source organism: Diaprepes abbreviatus (assembly GCA_034092305.1). Lineage (NCBI taxonomy): Eukaryota > Metazoa > Arthropoda > Insecta > Coleoptera > Curculionidae > Diaprepes > Diaprepes abbreviatus. The sequence continues at coordinate 12,805,052 of JASJET010000129.1, forward strand.
TGCCTATTTTAATAAATATTTAAAAGCGCTTCTTCTAAGAACTCTAAAATAGATGATATCTTAACACAGAAAACTTTATTGTCCAAAAAACAGTGTATAGTACTACAATAAAACATGTATCAAAAGGTAAACTGGACAAAGCCAAGTATCGACATAAATAAATTAGTTAATATGGTTGTACACGTAATTTGAAGAAATTGGTGATCGAAGTTGTGACATAATTTAATTAAATTTAACAAGTTCAATTACTAAAAGAGATCAATCAAAAACATCGGCATAAACGTTATGTCTGCTATATACAAACATCTATAATAATGTGTTTGCTGAGGTATACTCAAAGAACTGAAAGAACTCGTCAATTTGACAGAGTAAAAATGACATCGATCATGTGATATAGGGAATTATTAATAATTTTGTGTGTAAATAGACACAAGTATTGCATTTGTTATGACGACTAATTTAATATTTTTGAAGAAATTCATCTTGCTATTGGTCATGTTGGAAGAACAAGAAAGCTTTAAGAATATAGTCGCAAATACAAAAATATAACAGTCGAGGCAATTATGATATATCTAAAACTTTGCCAACCTTGTCAAAAGAAACACAAAACTTTATAAAAGAGCATATACCGCACAGTGAAATAAACTCACGTTGCCAGGGTTGATCTGCTCCAGATGGAGGATATAAATTAATTTTAGTTTACCAAGACCATCTCACCAAATTTGTGATCCTTCTGCACTTTAAACTAAACGCTAGAGGAAGTCGCATTTGATATTTTCACTACTTTTAGAGCACCCACATTCCAACAATGATTGATAATTTTCTAACCAAGTTATTGAAATGAGGCCAGATGTAAAATCATGCATGAAAAACCGAAACAGCCAGAGTTAAGGTTCAGTGGAGCATGCTAATCAAAGCATAGAAAATACGTTTAGTGTGTGCCTGGATTGAAACCAAATGCCAATAGTTGGAGGGTTTAAAAATCATACCGGCAAAGAAAAATAGAGCTTATAAGGACTCAAATGTTTTCCCCACAAAGCTAAAGTTTGGTCGTGCAATGAAAATGGATATTGCAACTTCATTGATTCCTCAAGATAAGATTATAAATAAAACGTCTGAAGAAGATTTAAAGGAACTTATTGCATTCGCAGAAAAATATGGAAGCAAAAACAATATCGCCGAAAATGACATTCAAATGAACAAAGATAATATTGCTGAGAATAAATCAGAAAATGCTAAGGAGAAAACTTCCAAGAATGAGAAAAATGAAGAATATGAAAATATTATCACTGAGAAGAATACTATTGAAAATAAAACAAATAATAAAATAATCGATGTTCTCAGTATTGACGTGACAATTAATGATGAAATTACTAGAGAATGCGATTCCCATTCAGAGAAAGACATTACGAGCCAATCCCACAAAGTTGTAAATACATAGGCAATATCAAAGAAGATAGAGTCCGTAGTGCAATAAGAAATAAAGCGAAAACTAGTGCTAAAAAAAATGAAAGCCACGTCGGCTGTTCAATATCAAGATGTGAAAATTACACAAAATGTAAGACTGAAATTGATAGATGGATTATTGAGGCAGCTTGATACAAATAATCAATTTATCACGTGCTCAGAGGGCTTTATTAAGATAGACGAAGTTGTAAAAGATAAAAAAGTAAGTGTTTGGGAGGTTTCCGGTAAAATGTCTTGGACTGAAAAGTAAGGGTTTGGAATATGCAACGGTCTTGAAAAGTGCTTAACGAAAAAGCGGCCTTGCAAGTCATCGAGAGTATTTGGTAATTTCAAATGCCACAATTGCTCGCCATGTTGTAACAAGTAAAATACTAACCTACTTTTTAAAAACTATTATCTATTAAAGAATAACAAATGATTATTTATTAATAACGTATGTATAACCACCGAACAGACTAAGAGAAGTTATAATCCTGGCTACAGAAACCACTTTATGGACGGCATCCAAATGAAGTCATCTAGGACAATGTCGACAACTCAGCGTCGAACTACAGCTCGATTTTAAGACGGAGGGCTTCTTGTTAGTTATCCAAGAACAGGTTATTCCGACGAAGAACTATCGGAAGAGAGAGAAAATGACCAATGTAGATATGGCTGTCGAACATCAGAGACAATCGAGCACATAACTCGAAGATGCCAAGCGTTTGCCGCTATCGAGTATAAAAAAAGACACGACTCAGCCGCTAAGATACTCCACCAAGAGTTAGCAGATAAGTTAAAACTATTGCAGGTAGGAAAAGTGCCTTATTACAAATATAATCCGGAGCCTATTCTTGAAAACGAGTTCAAGTTATATTGGGGCCGAACGGTTCTAATAGATCAAACAGTTGCTTGTAATAGGCCCGACATTATACTAAGAGATAAAATTTCTAGGCGAACACCATTGATTGACATTGCTTTCCTTAATAACAACAAACTAAGATCAAAATACAATGAGAAGATCGCCAAATATAGAGATCTGGAGGGGCAAATACGCAGACAGTGTACAATTAATAGCGTCCACACGATTCCCACATTACTATCAACTGGAGTTATATCGGAGAACCTCCTGCAGAACATCAAGGGACTGGGCCTTAGTGAGCATCTGTATAAACCGATTCAGAAAGCAGTTCTCCTTGCAACCGCGCGGAACGTCCGAAAGTTTGTAGGAAGTACAGAAGACCACGTCACTTAGGACCCGATAATAAGGAAAGGGTCCTTACAGAGCTTCATACTTTTGGTGTCTTTGTATACCTGGCATGAGTCAATAATCCCTGAAGGAAGTGCGAAGCCCTTCGGCAACCAAAGAGCTTAGATTTATGTGATAATCAGGGAGAGAAAATTCTTAATAACTTTGTACAATATTTAAAAAAAAATATGGTTTAGATGTAGAAGCCTAAAATATAGTTACAAATTTTACATTATTATCAAGAAATTTCAGTAAGGAAGTTCTATAACTCCATCAAGAATTCTTTCTATCACTAAGAGACCTTGTCGTAGTCGACAGAGGCATATTAAAATGATCAAATCATTAGAAATAAAAATCATAATTTAATTATAATGTCTCGACTTTATGGTCGCATAGATGACATGACCGATGATCTGTGGAGAATAATTTACATTTTGAGTATAAAGTTTTAAATTATCCATAAGGTTAAACTAATTAACTAATTTATTTATCAACGCTTGACTTTGCATGAAAACTACGAAAGTGTAACAATTTTTTGTAAAGTTTAAATTTTGATATTTTGGCAGTATTGAGCAAAATGAATGGACATCACGATGAAAAGAAAATCTTATATTAGTTTTTCAAAAAGTGAGCAAAGATGATAAAAGTTTCGAATGTAAAATATAAAAAATATCAGCGTATACGTATACATAGAAAGAACCTTATATAGACAATATAAATAGAGATAAAAAGCTATAAATATAACAATAGCCAACAATTAATTGCAATGATAGTTAATTTAATTTTAGAAATTAATAACATGCCAATAAATTTATAATTAGAAAAATAATGATACCGAGGGATAGAGATTGCAAATAGGGATGATATACATTACATGGAATTTGAAGGTCTTAATTTTATATTTTAGTTACGTAATATGAAACAATAGAGAGCTAATAAGTAACCACACGCTTTTCGTAATATACTCATTTTTATAAAAGGAACAAAGTAATCTGGTTTCTTTGGATACGATGGAATATTTTTAAACTAAATAGTATTATATAATAACTGTGAAGTTCTAATAAAACTTTTTTTACAACTTAATAATAACATAGTACGCTGTAATGTATTTATTTCGAGAGATTTAAATTTCCAAATAGCAAAAGGGATATTCTCGCATAAGCATGAAACACTGGGATAAAAATATTTGATAGCTGTACTCTGATAAAAAAAATGTTTTCTTTTAATGCTCCAAAAATATTGAATCTAACTGGCATTTTTTCTTTTTGTATTAAAACTGCGCTCGTCATTTTCTTATTTTCTACACTATACAAATTAATTAAAAATCTCGTGAAAAACGACCGTCAGTCTGGCTATCAAATTTTTAAATTTACTATTGATGCGTTATTTCGTTTCTTGGAGAGGCCGTTTAGAAGTTTACATGTAGGGGATATTGCTGCGGCAGTATTCTGTGACATATCTAACGCTTTCGATTACGTAGACCACAGAGTATTGCTCATGCACTATGGTATAAAAAGAATAGCTTTAAGATGGTAGTAAATTTTTGTCAACGTGTTAAACAGATGGGATTTAGTACGATTTAGTACGATCAATCACTTGTATATTATGTCTTCATTGATAGAAAAACGAGAGGAATATAACTTACCGATGCATTTGCTTTTATTGATTTTCAAAAGGCTTTTGATTCCGTTGAAATTTGGTCAGTTCTGAGGTCTCTCGCGAATGCAAGAGTAGAATTAAGGTACTTAGAAGAAATCAATGACAATATATATATATAAAGAAGCAACTGTACCTATCAGAATGGTAGAAAAAATTATAGGCAAAATAAAGTAAAAAGAGGAGTACTCCAGGTATATGTCATCTTTCCTAAGCTATTTTAGATGGCTCTCAAAGATGTTTTCACAAAATTGCAATGGGAGAAAAGGCGTCAAAATTGATGGGATCAAATTGAATCATCTTAAATTCGCGGACGATATTGTTGGAATAGCCACTACCATCAACGAACTGAATGACATGTTACAGGGGTTGAATAAAGATTTGTTTGAAAATGAATTGTAGCAAAACAAAAGTAATGACCAATAAAGGCACCAACATATATATATATATATATATATATATATATATATATATATATATATATATATATATATATATATAGAGAGAGAGAGAGAGAGAGAGAGAGAGAATAACTAGAATGGATCATGCTTGGTATTTCGTTAAGGGATAGGATACGAAATGATGAAATCAGGAAGAAAATAAAAATTATAGACATAAAGACAAAATTAAAGAGGATAAAGGGGAGAAGGACAGAACACATTGCCAGATTACCTATAGACAAATAAGCATATAGAATAACAGACAAAAATAAGTGTGGAACGACAACTAAAGCAATGAGTGGACGATATCAAACGGACAGCGGCTAAACAATGGTTGGGTGTGGCACAGGATAAGGAGACGTGAAAAAGATTGAGAGAAACCCATCTTCAGGAGTGGATAAATATGGGTTGAAAAAGAAGAAGACTGAAAATTAAAGTTTGCTTATTACTACTTCGTTCAAAATAAAATTAATTGGCATATTACTAAATTCCAAAATAGTTCCTTTTGATTTTTGTTAATATTAATACCTAGTTTACCAGCGGATTAAACTCCTAATATAGAAGTGCTCAAGACATACTATTATAGTATGGACAACTCATTTAAGCCAGTGGTAAAATGAGGCGATTTTTCTAATAATTATTAAACATATGTAAATCTAGCTTAACAGATAATTCACCACTTTCTACTTGGTGTAAAATAAGCTTTTTTGTAATTGGTCCATTGGTGCTTTGTGATTCACGGTAGATGTCTTTCAGTTTCAATTCGGCTTTACCAAGAAATTCTAAAAAATAAATATGATTTAGTGGGGATGTTTTTGTGTTATTAACTTATACTAAAACTGATATGAATTGTTTAATTTATTTATTTGGCTAATTTATGTTAAAAATTACTACACGTTAAATTAATATGAAAGTTTGTGACATGAGATATATCAAAACAATTCACAGTTGAAGTCATAATAAAAGCTAGTATATATGTTTGTTGTCACCCATCTTAAAAAATATGAAGTATATTTAAAATTGCATATAACCACAAGCGTTTATAAAAAAATACCATACCATCAAGACTATAAGGGTTATGCTCCAAAACAACAAAGGTAAGAATCTCTTCGTTGAGGTTTCTTAGCTGGAACTGCATGCTGTAGTTCCACACTAAACTTGGAATCTGCGGGACGCTATTTTGTGGAATGTTTCCATTACTGAGACTATCCTTGGCGTAGTCTGTTTCTTGTTCTTGATTTCCCAGGGTTACTTTGCAATATACACTTTCAGTGTGGGGTTTGCCTAGAATTTAAAAGATGTTTTTATTGATGCACAACAGTTAAACAATTATTTATGGTAGTACGATTACTAGAGGTAGAAATAAAACTACTATGCCAATTGAAAACTGAAATTGTGGTATGTGAATATATATATATATATATATATATATATATATATATATATATATTTCTTGAACCATTAAATTTTTTCACGTTTTTTGGGATTAGGCTCCTATGTGGGTGCAAAAAAAATCTGTAGTTTTCCGTTGCCTCCTCCAACTTCTTTCGTAGTTACTAGGAAGGACATTTAGGTGTCCCTCTGTGATAACTTCATTATTTTTTCTTTATTTGCACTGACACTTCGCTATTTCATTCATCAACCCAAAACAGATGTGAAAGGAACTTGCAAGGAAAAGTTAGACTATTTACCCGTGTTCGGAAAGCTGGATGAATTTTTTTAAACACTTTTGTATATTATGTTAAAAATGGGCAATAAATTATACTAAATATTTGGAACCCTCCAATTTCAAGCTAAAACTTTGATTTACTTATATACTATATGAGACTGGAAAAGTAGCAATAGATCTGGCGAGACTTGGGACGTGGAACTTGGAAGTGTAACATCAATTTAGAGCAATGGTGTGCTATCAGGTTTTGCTTTAGACCTGGATACAGTGGAACGAAAACTTTTGCAAAACTTCAGCAAGCCTATAAAGATAGTTTTGTCAAGGGCACAAGTTTTTCGATGTTTTAAGGCATTTTCAGAAGGAAGAGAGTCAACTGAAGATAAACTACGCAGACCTTCATCTTCAAGAATAGACAGAATCCGGGATTTTGTGCCTTCAGATCGTCCATTAACAGTTAGAATGGTTGAGAAAAAGTTGAATTTGATTCACACCACCCTTTATTAGATTTTGATCAATGAATTGACGTCGAGAAAAATCTGGGTAAAAATGGGTCCAAAAAACCTAGTGCCTAGACTTTTTGAAATCGATTGAAGATTATTCCCATTTTCTGAAATTGGTGACGACTCTTAGGAGTTTGAGTACGACCCGGAAACCAAGCGCCAAAGCATAGAATGACACACTTCAACATACATACTGATTTGCTTTTTCGATAGTCACAGGATCGTCCACAAAGAGTATGTGCCTCAAGGCCAAGAGATCAATCAACACTTTTCCTGAAAAGTTCTTGAAAAATTTAGAAAAAGGATTATACGTGCGAGATCAAACATCAAGAACAACTGGGTGTTGCATCACGACAATGCGCCTTGTCACGCACAATTTTAGTAAACGAGTTTTTGGCCAGTAAAAACGTTCCTGTAGCTCCTCAGCCCCATTATTTGCCTGACTTGAGTACTTGTGACTTTCTTCTCTTCTCGAGACTGAAAAATCACTTCAGGGGACGTCATTTTGGGACACTCGAAAACATTCAAACGGCCGTAACCGATTAGATGAAGGCGATTCCAGCGCTGTGTAGCTTCTTAAGGAAGTTATTCTGAGGGAGGCAACATTAATATGTCATGATACTATTGGTTGAACGGTCGTCAAATCTGATAAGCCCTCAGATGGGGTAACAGGTGTGTATCCAATAGCACAGCGATATTTCTTCGTTTTGCGAAGCGTTAAATCTCAGGTCCACTAATAAGTAAAACATACAAAAACAACATATAATAAATAGTTATTTAAAATAATATTTTAAAAATAATTTCCTTCAAAATATAGTTAGTAATGTAAAAGTGTTACCTTTTTTCTTGTTATAACTACAAGTCTGAGCAGTGCATATGACATGGACTTCTTTAGCTTCTATTACAGTCATCCATAAGTATTTGCTTGTATTTAAAACTAGAAACATGCAATAGAAAAGAAATTAAAATGGCTTACCAGTTAGGATTAATCGTTTCCCCTTTTGGACGAGCACAAGTAGACGACCACATGAAGGACCCAAGTGAAGCTCTGAACATACAAAAGCAACAATTATCTTAGACATATCATAAGTCTTAAACTAAAAGCTTTAGTTTTTTATGTAAACATATCTGCGGATGTTGGGAACTATGTAAGTATGAGATTAATGATTAAAACTACGATGAAATTCAATAAAAACACCTTCAGAGGGCAGACTGATGTATTCACAAGAATAGAAGAAAAAATTTTTATTTTGTGCGGATGTTTCTCTCAAATCGTTAAACTCTCATGACTTAGGACTTGTTCAAGTATACATGACTTATTTACGGGGATTTTAAAAATTGACTATTGTAGTATTAAGTACTGTTTTTGAGATTTTAAAAAATTACCCGATGATAATACACTAAAAATAAAGCACGTAGACAAAAAATAAAAGTGTTATTTTGCAATGTTAGAATAAGAGTTTGGAATCGACAGTGATATACGGACTTATCTTGGTTGCACACGAATCAAGGACAGTAAGCCAGTCTAGCGGGATAGGCCAGCAGTGTTGCCAATCTTACCGTTTTAACGGTAGATCTACCATTTTTCAATGAGAGCTACCGTTCTACCCGTTTTCATAAGTGATCTACCGTTTTTTACTCACCGTTTGGTTTATAATTTATTACATATTTTTTAAAGTAATTACAAAAAACTATTACTATTGCATAATGTTATCATTATATTAATTATAAAACAGGTAAGCTACGAAATCTAAATGATTTCATGCTTATAGACCCACGAATTTCCTCAAATTCACTAGGTGGCGCTACGCTGCACAAATAAGATCGTTGTTATTCTATCCTCGTTTACCAGTGCAATAAAAAATAACGTTATGGTCTTGAAAAGTTAGACTGGCATTCTATCTACTGTCCTGTCTCGATTACTGGCTTGCAGAGTTGCCATCCCTACCGTTTATGTAAGTCCGTTGTTTTTCTATCCTTGTTTACCAGCGCACAATAAAGAAACAGATACAAATCTGACTTTTCACATATAGAACAGATTTTCTATACAGAGAAATTAGTAGAAATTACGCAATTAATATTTTCAAGTCTTCTTTTTCACTTAAAAACAAAAAAACTTGAGTAGTGACAATATTGTAAGTGGGCAAGTTAATTAAAAAAAAACGAATAAAACCAATTTGTATTCATATTGATTCTCTTAAGTTTGACGACGTATATTGGCAACGCTGCTGGGTTGAGGCAGTTGCTCTGTCCTAATATTACCGTGCACACGGAGACATTACTGGCCTGGATCGGCTACTGATTTCGTGTGCAAACGGCTTTATAGCATCTTATATAGATATACTTGTATAAGATTATCGTAGTACTTAGTACTATGTGTAGAACCGTAAAAATGTTTACAAGAAAATACCAATTAGACGAACTTTGAGGTGGCCTATCTTTTCTACAAAATTTTAATTAGAAATTAGTTGTAAATAGTTATAATGATAACTTATTACTTCTTTAATGAAACAAATTAAGTCACTCTTGTGATTGATAATGTCATGAAGTAGTAGTTATCCAAGTGTCACGTTAAATTTATCTTGCATAGTACAGGCGACAGGTAAATATTTCTGACAAACCCACCTAGCTCGTTGATTTTTTGTGTACGTTTTAAACCCCCTCCCCTCCAACAATGTCCCGAATGCACAAAATTCTATTTTTTAAATTCCAGGGTGGTGAGGGGGTGGCGTACAGGTTCAAAAAATGTTTTTGATTTTCTTGTTTCCTGTTAAAGTTACGACCGAAGCACGTGAAAATAAGTTAACAATTTCATGTGCAGAGCTGAACGACGATAAATCTGATGACGATTACGTGATCAGTTTCAGTGACACCACTGAGAACAACGAGCGAGAAACCGAAGAAAATCAGGGTGAGTGTGAAGAAACTGAAAGGAAAACTTGACAACACCGAACCAACAACAAAATTACCTAGAAGATTACAGTAAAAATCACAGAGTAGAAGCAATGAAAAATTCGTGAAATGTACTTATTGGAGGCACCATGTAAAAAATGCACCTTGGACTCTACCTCTGTAGTGGTGTAGAAAAGAGTTTACATTAAGTGCATATTAAATTTTAATGTTTTAGTAATATAGGTGTATATTTAAGTGTAAAAAGTATGTACAAAAGCTGAATTAAAATAAAAAAATTACACAGAATTTTTGAATATTTATTCTCACCTACTGTTAACTGAATACACATATTTTTAAACTTGCAACGCCCATAAAGACTTCTTTCAGAATTTTAAAGTATTGAAACGGTGATGTACAGACAGCCACATGAGGAACATCTTACCGATAGTTTCCGATGCCAAGAAGATTCAAATATCAGAAATGACGTTATAGAAAGTATGTCAAAGGGTGTCAGGGGAAGGTATCGGCGGGCTCACTGATAAAACCACCACCAGTGTCAGGACGAAATGCTCGGGATTTTAGTGGTCGAAAGTTTGCAAGCTATTCAGGGTTACGGTGAATTGCAACAATATCGTAACCTTTGACATATAATAACAACGATACATATATGCATAAAATATTTAGGGACACCTTGGAATGAGTGATTTCAATAAAACAAGAACTTTGCTCCGAAAATGTTTGCTCTACCCCCCGGTCGATAACCGCCGCAGTTACAAGTTATAAGAGGCAAAGTTATAATGCTCGAAACATCTACGCTAGTAACATTACTCCTGTCGTACATTCAACAGGAGCCGAGAAAATATAAAATAAAATTGCACCTGTTCGCTCAACCCCTCGCGCTCAAAAAATCAGTGAGGTAGGTGGGTTTGTCAGAAAACCCTAAGCAAAATCTCCCTGTCGCCCGTACTATCATTTTACTTCGATAGTTAGCTCTCTGTTAAAAATAATGGGTACGATTGAATAATTTTCACATCTAATCTGGATATTAATGCTACAAAGTTGTAAAATGTGACAACTTCTTTGGAAAATATCACCATATTTATTAAATTATTACATACTTAAACGTACTTGTAAAAAATGATACCCTTTTAAAAAACATACACCAAACATTTACTTACGAGTCTTCCTCTTAGTTTGCTTATTTAACTGGTTAATTTTTAAAAAGGTCTCCTTGGCTCCTTCAATTTTTTTCGTCCAGGTACTGCACTCGTGTACTGTAGAAGCCAGAAGGAAAATTTTGTAGCCCGATTTTTCGTCCTGAATTTTTACAACTCTATTTGAATCGGTTCCGTATTCTACTGATTCAGAACTCTCCCGACTTACTGCTAGATTTTGTATTAGTATAGGCTAAAAAAATGATGGCTCAAATAAGATTTTGTACGTATACATTTTATTTAAAAAAAAAAAGAAAATCAATATCCAGGCTTCTAAATAATATTAAAATTTTTAGCATTCAGTTGAAAACAATGAGAAAAGTACAGGAAAATACATCTGTTGAAGAAATGCCAGTAAAAGTTCGAGACAAAGAGAAATATATATATATATATATGTATATATATATATATATATATATATATATATATATATATATATATATATATATATATTTACGCGGATTTCACGGATTCCTCCGTGTGAGATGCAATAGCAGTGGATATATCCACACTATGCCGTTGTAGTGCTGAAATCACATTCAGCAAACGTACAACTATATGCAGCTCCGCGTATGAATGAAGTAAAATGCGAATAGTAAATGCAAACTTCTCTCCATCATATCCTTTCTGTGAGACTCATCAGGGTACCGACATGTACCTGGCTGTGCAAATGACAGATCGGAAGGAAGCATGCAAATACTGAACGCGGCTTCTTCGACCTCCCGCCGGATGGCGTATATATGTTTATGCGGATTTCACGGATTCCTCCGTGTGAGATGCAATAGCAGTGGATATATCCACACTATGCCGTTGTATGGAGAAGCCGCGTTCAGTATTTGCATGCTTCCTTCCGATCTGTCCTTTGCACAGCCAGGTGCATGTCGGTACCCTGATGAGTCTAATAGAGACGAAACATGTACCTCTGCCGTATCACTGTGGCGAGGAGGGTAAGTTTTGACTTTCTTCTCGGTATGGTGGTACAGGTAGGGCATCATCTCGATGGTGGTGGAATAGGATAAATTGGGTTTTATAACAATTTATTTTAACTGTGCAACCTCTAACACAGAAAAAATATGATGAAGAGAAGTTTGCATTTACTGTTCGCATTTTACTTCATATATATATATATATATATATATATATATATATATATATATATATATATATATATATCGTCAATTATCAGCTTATTAATCCTGTTTAGTTAACCTTTACACGATCTAGTTCCCTTGGAAGTTAGATCTTCAAGCCAGTTTTGTTTTGTTTATATTCCTATAATTTGTATCGTATGTCAACATATATACTATTATATATTCAAATCAAGAACAAAAGCTTAGAGATAAATCGGCAAGAGAGATAGATGTCTACGGAAAATAAATCAAATTTTCTATTTTTGCCAGTTTAATAATAAAAGAAAATGATTTTTTATTCTTGCATTTTCAAGGCTCATCACTTTATGAACTTATTGTTGCGCTTGTCAATTTAAATTTCTTACTGTCAACTTAGACCGACAATTTTAAAGTCTGATCATGTTAGTTAATTTGGGGGCATAAGTTTAAAGTACAATGATCGCAACGTGTATGGATACATTTTGTCAGACAGGAAGTAATTATCTTGTAAAGCGTTGGAATGCAAGTGATCGATCGATCCTGGTGTATGATGTGAATTTATTTTGGCAAGGGATGCGTTACTCTTTATGTAAAGAATAATGTCATATTTTCTAAGCTATAATTACTAGTTAGAATAGTCATTTGGCAACACATAGATCAGAAATTTCCAAACCAGAAGTTCTGTACCTAGTCGGGACCTTTAGTTTAAGAAATTCCTTGATAATTACAACGGTTTCCTCACTGCTAAAAGCCTCGAGTTTCATTTCAGTGTAATCTTGGCCAACTTGTTGTTCTTCTTTGACAAATGGTGGGTGTGGCCAAATAGCTTATCCTGTTTAAATAGCTAGTGGCCGAGTTTAAACTTCAGGTAAAAAGTTTTTTTAATGATCTCATCAAAGAGCATATTGTCAAGTTTTCAGAATGTCGAGAGGCACTGTTGGGTGGTATTATTTGCTTGATCCTCTTTGAATGGTATTGGCAGTGCTGTGAAATGTTCCACAGAAAAATACTTGCAAGTTTTAAATTTATTCCTGGCAAAATGCGTGTGATAAGAAAAAGCTGATATTGCTCAATTAAACTGAATATTAGAAAAACACAGATGATAACATGATTGACCATCCTTTAAATTTTAGTTTGTAAAACAACAAAATAAAGAAAGAAAAAACTACGTGAAAAGCAAAAAGAGATAGTAGACATATTTAATTTTAGAGATGGGGCATCTTATCGATTTTTCGCCTTAATATTTTATCAATTTCTCAGTACAAGATATCTGGCAAATCCTTGGCATGATTCCTGACAAAATTACTGGCGTAGCTAACTATTCCTGGCAAATGCCAGGAATTACTGGCAAATTGACAGCCCTGGGTATTGGACTCGATTTATTATTTTTATTATAATTTTTTTTGTTACTATTACAGAAATTTTCAAATGGCTTGGCAGATTTGCAATATTTTTCAATTTTCGCCAATCTGCGAGCAATCTTTTAAATATCGTTGGCTTCTGACATATTATTGATGGGTTAGTTGGAAAGTAAGTACAATTTTAAAAAAAAAAGTTTGGAATGAAATTTGTAAAAAATGTTATTCATGTTTTATTATTCGCGGTTTAACTCATTGTTTAGAATATAGTTAACAAAAATAATTGGAGATTTAATAATCTAAATATACATTACGAGGTATTATATAAAACACATTTTTCAAAAAGGCAGCTGAAAGCTCAACCCCTTCTGCTGCGCTATTTTAGTTTTACAGTCACGAAACAATTCTTCTACCCATAAATTTTAAAATTATCTTCTATGCTTAACACATACCTGCTTATACATCTTATAAACAATATTCGTATTCCTTTGAAAGATAAACTGTCCAGTTATAGTCTTACTAGGCTGTACCAACATAAAGAAATCGTTGAACAAAAACCCTAATAACTCTTTCCCGGTCTTCAGTTTGGTAAAACTTCCAAAATGTAAGAGTTGTCTAGGTCCTAACTTGTTAGTGTTGCTATTGAACACTAAATTTAGATCGTTCTGAACACTCTGTTGCAACCAGTCCATGCGTTCTTGATTTTCTTTTAGTCTTACGTTCTCATTTACGCAATTTAGGAACTTTTCGGCTATTTTTAAAGCTTCTTCCAATAATTTGTAGTCTAGAAAAAATATGAGTATTTTTTAATATTCTTATGGAAAGTGAGAATGAGTTAAAGGAAAACAACTACACACGCCTACAAGATTTTATAGCAAGGATTCCAATATTCATTTCCGAAGTAAATTGGTGTGCTACATCCAAATCTCGCCTCAGAATTGTCCTATCACGTATGGATTCGGAGATCTGTATTAAAGGTGCGAAAATGGCCGTTTTAGGGTATTAATACAGATCAGTGGTACTGGCAGGCGATTTTTCATTCAAAGTTAATTATGCAATCGTAAAGCACAACTTTTCTCCGTTAACTTCCGTTTTGAAACATAAGGATCATTTTTACCGAGATATTCTCTGAGGAAAATCGTATATTCAACGCATAGATTTCTTATAATAGCCAAGATTTTTTAGGTTTCTTTCTATAAGGCTTAGCAACTAAACGTGAATTTTTAGTTCCTCGTTTAGCACAAGCTTCAATCTAGAATATCTCGGTAATAAAAAATCGTATCCTTATATTCTAAAACGGAAATTAGAGGGAAAGAGTTGTAATTTATGATTGCTTGATTACTTCTGTATTTACCTGTAAACATCACTGATCTCTGAAAATGCCCTAAAATGGCCATTTTAGCACTTTTAGGTTAGAATATCCCGGAATCCTGACGTGATGGAGCAATTCTGTAGCCACTTTGGATTCCGAGAATTAAATTGATTCGGAAATGTACGTTGGAGTCTAAACTATATTTCTTGACCATCAACTTGTTGATCTGTGTTATCAAAGATGAATTTAAGAAATAAATTAATTCTACAGGGTGTTTCTAAAAGGATTATACAACACGCTAGCGCAAATTGCTGAGACTAAAATATGAGGTCTAGCTCAATTTACTAAAATTCATAGTTTCCGAAATACAGGGTGTCGAAGTTATATTTTTTAAAACTAGTCGGTGAGAGTATTTAGAGAGAGATTTCCAAATAAATGCGTTCCAAACCACCATATACAGGGTCTCCGGGAAAACAAATTAGTTTTAAAAAATTACAACTTTAACACTCTGTATTTCGGAAACTATCAAGTTAAATTGGGCTACATTCTTATATTTTAGCCTCAGGAATCTGCGTTGACGTTCTGTACAAACCGTTTAGAAACACCCTCTATATACTATACCTGGATGATTTTCAGGCGTATTCTCCAATATTTTGCTTATAAGCAAGGGGTACTTCGTAATCCTTTGCATAGGTTTAATTAGGAACGAAGAAAGCGGCATTCCTTTGGTCATGTGATTATTTTGACATTTTTTGACAAGTTCCCTGAATGCCGTCGAAGATTCCGTTAGTTCTTGGAACAACGCCGCGCTATCGAGTTGTTTTCCACAGAAAATAATGTAAGCTGTCATTCTAGGCAGCTGAAAAAATTCGTGTTAAAAAAATCTTACAAAATGACTTATTTTGTATCATTCATATCCTTAAAAAATATCAGAACTGTTTTAACAAAAAAATGCTTTAATCCTGTAGGAGGGTATTCATTTATAGCTCAGGAATAACAAAAACAAATATTTATCATTGAAAATGATTTTATTGTTTTTCAAAACATTATTTACGGTGATTTATACCCTTCTGAATGCGTCTGAATTAATTCGAAGAGCATTTTTGCCACTGTGAAGATGGAATCCACAAAACATGGTTTTTGAACGCATCGTGTAAAGACAATATTTTTAAACGATAAAAACAGAACACCAATACCATTTTTAATATCTGATCACACACTGAACTAAAAAACTCACCATTATTGCTGTCAAAATTACCCCTAAGGGTCCTAAATTATTTGATCTTACCATTATTACATTATTATTAAAACCTATTACGTGTGTATAAAAATGGTATCTTCTGACCACTGTTATGTTGTAAAAATTAATTATTGAGAACAAAATTTTAATTACGATGATACATACATTTTGTATCTAAAATTATTGTATTCCGAATTTTCAACTAAAATTGCAAAAAAGTTCAAGTTCCAAAAATACACCTTACACAACTCTAACTAATTGCACAACATGCCATTAAAATTGCGTTTTATTGTTAGATACGATAAGAGCAAAACATTCTTTTTAATTTGCTTCCAAAGGGACGTAGCCTCCTTTAAGCGCATATTCAAGAATATGTTTATATGCACACTATTTTTTACACTCTGTATAACTACAGATAAGACTATCGGATTACTTACATGTTGACAAATGACATCTCCAATCGTCTTACTTCTCATTTCAACAGCCTTAGTCAAATCTGCCAAAAAATTCTTGTTGCATTGCAGAATATCTTGCCAATTAACGAATATTTCATCAATATCTTTTGTAGAAATAATTTTACTTTTTCTAAGGGGTAATTCGAACACTTCGTGGACTACCGACATATCTTGGACGTATGCATTTTCAGTCTGAATTAGTTCATTTATTGTTCCTTGACGTTTCTTGTCTTCGATTGACACTGTTCAAAAATGGGCAAAAAATATATCACATCACTTGTAAGCAAAATTAAGAGAAAAATCATAGTTTTATGTTATTTTTACTTTATGAGATTAGGGAGTAAAATTTGATGTTGGTAAGTTAAATAATTCTAGTAAACCCAATTACTATGATTGTTCAGTTAAGACGTGAAAACGTGTCTATTTCTTTTAAAACATACAGAGCTTATCTATACATTATTTTTACTATTTTTCTTTGTAAGAAGTAAAGATAAAGTTTTAAAGGTAGTATCCTGATAAATTAAAGGAGTAAAATGTATCTACAACTCCCCGACTATCTCGGAGTAGACGTTTCTGCTGATGGCAATCTTACTCAAGCAAATAAAGGATCGTGGATCAGGAAGCTAGAGAGATATCATTTGGAGAAATGCACATATATCGATTGAGGCCAAAAAAAACCTGCGTGACCTCAGTATAATCCACTACTTCCCCCGTAGAATTAGCATATAGTCAGAACTAAGACCCATTGCCTGTGGTTGATGAATAGAGCGCAATATTTTTATTTATGTTTGAAAAATTATTAATAAATAGTGTGAGCGCTTCTATTTCTTGGTATGCACACCAGTTAGATGTTATCCTCTTCTAACTGTATTATTTAAACTAGTATAACACGTTAATTGTCCGAAAAATCACATAAAAGGTGATATGAGAGCTGGACGTCAATGTTGCCAGAGACCAATCATCGTATCTGTCAAAATAAGAGAGTTAGAAACGAATACATGAAAGAAATACAGTATGATTTTTAAGTAACCTATCCTCTAATGGCAAGTTAGAGAGAAGATTTTATCTATGGATGGCTAAGACTTCTTCCCCAATATCAATTTGATCCATCCATATACAAATTACATATGAATTAATCTTCTTTCTCTGCCCTATCCATTCTGAATGTTGACTATCGTCATAGCTACGCGGACCTGCTGTTCCAAAAGGTTCCGTAGAGGTGACTCAAGACCATTTTTTTAGGATTTCCAATATTCTTCTGCCCGGTATTCTTTTATTTTATACTTTCCCTTGAAGTACCAGCTGTAGGACAGAATATTTCTCAGGGTTTCTCAGAACCTGGCCAAAGTATTAAAGCTTCCTTTTTTTAATGATTGCTAGTAATTTGGGTTGCAACATACCTACATGTCAAAAGCTTGGGTTTCTTTCTTGGGCCCCGTATAGAAGGGTAGAAAATATATATGACCTAATAATTATTCTTTTCTATTCTCGACTGAGCGGTTACAAAGAAGCAGGCTCAGTTTTACACTAACCTAGCTTTCTCAATCCTGCACTTAATTTCTATAGAGTGATCTGAATCTTCATTAAAAGTGCAACTCTGTACTAAAATCTTAAAACTCTTACAATGAGCTTATTGTTATCTTGGAGAAATTGGTGTGGCCGAGGGCTATTTACCACTAAAGGGCTATTCTTTTGAGTCGTTATCACTTTCACTTCTATCACTTGTAGTAATCATAATCACTTCAGCCCAATGACAAGTAAATGCATATTCAAAAGAACATGAAGTTATCAGTTTCACTTTGATCAGTTGATAATTACTCAAAAGAATATAGCCTAAATTGTCTTTTTAATGTTAAGATTCAATTCATAATTTTTGCTCCAGTTTCTGGGTCAAATTTTCACTTCGTATATCGTAGTTGCGACCTACGAATACAACATGTCATCCCTGGTGGGGACCTTTGCTGGTTTTTCCCCGCATTGAGTCAGCAAATAGCGACTGGATCCGCGCATCAGACCACAATTTGCAGCGCGTCGTCGAGTTCTTAGGCACCCAGCTTTCCATCTTGATTCCTGATCAAGACACAGATCACGGAACAATATGGAAAGTGGTTGCTTGAAGAGGGGGGGGGGGTCGTAGTAATACGGGAAAATGAAATAAAGACAAGAATGCAAAAGGTCGATGGTTGAAATACATATTTCAGTAATATCCTACCAACACGTTCCGCCTGAAAATAACTACAAATATTAGTACCAAAATACACAAAGTACATCAACATAGGGTGTCTGGGAAAGATGCTAGCGGACCCACTGACGAATCCAACCGCTGGCATCGTGGACGAAACACCACTGTAAATTTTTGGGTCAAATTTTCACTTTGTATATCGTAGTTGCGACCTACGAATACAACAATATATATATATATATATATATATATATATATATATATATATATATATATATTCTCCTAGCAATTTAGTTCGGAGAGGTGGAAGTGACGGCAGACTTGAAGTTTTGATTTTGTTGGAGCCGTCTAAATTGTTCCAATCTCTTTGGGAGAGATTTTGGATGAGAGATACAAGAAATATTTGAGTTAAATTTTTTATGCGAAAGTAAAGAAAGGTCTATCTTCTAAAGTGGTGAGCCTTCTCTGAAAGTTGGCAATTTCGCTTCTCCAACATGACTTGGAACCCACATAAGAGAGAAAAGGAAATTACGTTGAGAGTTGATGAAGGGTGTATATTATTTGAGGTGTTAGGGGATGACAGGATCTTGATATGGGGGAATGTTTGATAGTTTGTAGAGCGCTCAAGGAATTAGTGATGATAATGAATTTCTCAGGGAATTTGGTGGAGATTGTTCGTTTCATATCATTCAATTTGTATTTATAATAGTTATTTTCTATTATAAAAGCAACTCCAACCCCTTGAGGGGATTTAGATTATAAGATTTGTATTTGCATTTGATAAGAGAAAAGAGGGTGTTCCTAATAATTTCGTGAGGAGTTGTTTTGTTTATCGAACCTTTACAGATCGTATGTGGATGTGGGGAGAGAGAAAGCCAGGCAGAGAAGATGTTGGAAAAGTAGTGTTCAATGAGAGGAATGATTATGTTCTGTTCATTAAGAGAGTTTGTTATTAAGAGGATGTGAGGTTCTGTAAAGTTTTCTGAAATTAGGGAAAAAAACTTCAATTTAAAATTGTAGAACAAAAATTTGAAAGTTAAATAATTGCAACTTTACAAAAAAAAAGACGAACATGAGTAACATATTCTTTATTGCCTACCTAAAATTTGCGCCTAATTCATAGATGAGTATTCTCTACAATAAATAACAATAAATCTAACGAAAAAAATTTAAAATTATCAAAATAAAATTTTTATATAAAAAGTGATAAATTATTTAAAAATATTTAGTAGGGTGGTGAATATGTGGAAATATTTAAAAATAAACATAAAATAGCAAAAAATTCTTACCATACACCCACCCTACCAAACTTACACTGAAATAAGGGTTGATAAAATCATATAAAAGACACTAACTGAGCAAAAAATCACAAAAAAATATGTAAAAATATCTTTCCTTCCAAAATTACATAATAAGCGAAAAGCAGATCACAATAGTAGATATTTAGAATCCTTTCAAGTAGAATAATTTGAAAACATTTTTTTTTGAGATTGTATAGTCTATTTTGCAACGTCTTTTTCCATTAAAAATTGTTATCGAGGCCTATTTAAAAAAATAATTAAGTAATTCTCAGTGTTCACCCCCACGTTTTGTTTATATGTCAAATTAAATAGTTTTTGTGAAAGAAATTCATAGTTGTTGACGGTTTTGTCTTCCAAAGATTCCGGCAAAAATATTGCTAATGAACAATGTTTTATTTATTTATCCAGAAGCAATATAATGATTTTAAATCTTAAGTAGAACAGAAAGCAAAGTTATATTTCGGCTTAAAACAATTTAAGTCAAGTTTACACTATTAACAGTCAAATAATATATTGACAGTCAACGGTGTTAACTATGACTTAAGAGGCTTAATGAAACAAATTTTTAAAAATTTGTCTGGTACTGCTATTTTAAATTAGGCATGACGTATTCCCTTTTACCAGTTAATCGTGAGAATTTAATACTTTGTGATTTATAAGTTTATGAATTTATAAATAAAATATAAATTCTTCTACAGGGTGTAAAAAAAGCTGTAGATGATGGAAATTAAACAAAGCAATCTGTTGATTCTGAGAAACTACATTTTGAAGATCTTATCAAAGAGATGATCTAAACATAAACATAGATATATAGATGACTGCGCGTTCCCAACACCGGTGTTTCCCAGAGAGAACGAAGATTGAATGCCGAATTGTCTTTTCTTTGTAATGGGCGGAGCATAGAACCAAACATAAAGTATTTATCTGCGCATGGGGCTTACAATCTTGTTTCTATCTCGTACTGTGGAAACGGGAGACATTAGAGAAAGACAGTCTATATATTCTATGTCTAAGAATCTAAATGGCATGTTAGGAATCGGGTAACGTAACAAAAATACAATTCGAGGGGTTAAAGAGATGGGAGCACCGCTGGGAGAAGTATATAGACTTACAAGGAAGCTGTTTGAAAAATAAAAATTTTTGGTCTCTGTTAGGTTGGAAACTTTTCAACCTACCCTCGTATGTATCTCAAAAAGAAAGTTTTAACGAAATCCTTAAGATAAAATTGGACTTAAGTTATGACAATGATATTAAAACAGTACATTTTACGTAATTTATCACCATTTGAATTTATACGGATTAATTAAAATATGATTTATTTTGATGTTTTATTATTTAAGTGTTTTTATTTAAAGAAAAAAAAAACACCACCAAGACACTAAGAGTTTTACAACCTATGGGAATTTATTTAAGAAGAAAATTATTCTTAATAGTCATGATAGTAGCAGTAAAAAGTTGATAAATTTTATAGCGATATCGAAAACAGTGGGAAAGAAAGTTCATAGGTATGAGGAAACCCATCTCAATCAAAGAATTTACACAATTTAAACAGTGCCTCGGTATTAGGGGAAAAGACGTTGACAAGAAGAAATAAATTAAGCAACATTTGAAACGCTAAATGGAAAATTCGTAAAATTTGATTCTGGTAAATAAACCTATATCATCATTTATTAAGAGTCCTTTTTTGCTTTAATAATTAACTACAGATCATCATAGATTCTTTTTTCAAGCCCCTGCAGGGTGTCTAGTCATTAATTTTACATAAAACTTAATATGTCGAAATTTAATTGTTTTTAAAACACCACCATTCGAAAAGTTTTTGATAGCATCTGAGTGGTACAACATTGGGCAAAATGGTTCGTATATTTTTGTCAATTCATTAACTTGGTTTAATCGGAACTGATTGGACGTCCTAAATTAATTATTTCCGATTAAACCTTTATAAAGAGCATTCTACTTAAAATATGAAAATTTGTATTGTTTTTCAAGAAAACTAAAAATGTGGCACTAAAAACTTTGGTGTCATTTTTGATTGTTAAATTACCACTAAACGAAAAATCCATATTTCATAAATATAGGAAGGAATTTTGACTTAACTGCCTGATTCTGATTTTTAGATTTGTATTTGTTCTTTAATCCTATATTATTATAAAAATATACCCTATTAGCCGAAAAGTTTTCTTAATAAAGTCTAAAATAAATATCTGATTTACCTGTATTCGATAATAAATATTTTATATATGTAATTTTAAACCCAAGAGAGTCTCAATTTTATTTGCCGATTTCTCTCAAAATTTTAGATTAAATAAATAGAAATTGACGGATCTTAAGAAAATCTTAATAAAATTTTGCGACTTTATCGTATCAAACTTGAAAACAAATTTATTAAACATTTCAAATGTTACTTTTTCTTTATCCTAACATATTTTTTAAAACATTCAAGAAGGTAGTAGAAAAATTGATCGGTCTTTGTTCGAAACTATACAAATTTGATGAAAAACTATAATGTTTTAAGGAAATTATTATCCTAAAATTCTGGCAAATTTCTTTTAAAAATAATACAAAAACTTTATTTAATGCCAATATAATGAAACATGAAAATTTAAGAAAAAAACTCTCCCACACATTTTTCTACTGCCCTTATTGATTTCCAGGGAGTTTTTTGCGACATATTTTTCAGTATGATTCGGTAAATTTTTATTTTGCCATTTTACTTCCAATATTTTTTTGTCTCAGAATCATGGAGCACCACTTATAAGTTTGAAAGAATTAATACAAACATATTGATAACTATAGAAACCCTTCAGAGTACTTACTGGCCGTAACATACAATACTTTTTTAATAAAAATGGATTACTTCTTTGAAAAACGATACCCGTTTTCAAAATTTTTCTTTTATTTTTCCTAACGTAAATATGACAATGAAAAATAAATAGAAAAAATAAAACAAATCCTATAAACATGTTCTTACACATTTTACTATCAACTTAACGATATTTGTATAAATTAATTAATATTATACAGTTTTCTCATAACTATTTTTACTGTTAGAACTACGAAAGAGCAGCCTAAGGAAAAATTTAGTCAAAGGCCACATTTTTTCAAAATGATGGCCAAAGTCATATATTGATTACACAGGCCAACAAAATTTGACTAATTTTTAGTAACAAAAATTCTAGTATACTTCAACGAAGAAGAATTGCTCCATCACGTCAGGCTTTTGAGATATCCTAATCTAAAAGCACAAAAAACATCTGTCTTTTAAAATTTTCTCTTCTATCGATTGCCTACATCAAAAGAAAATGTTTTTATTAAAAATAAAACGATGACCTTGAATTAGCTATAAAGATCATTGCCTGGTTAAAATCAACGTCACCACTGACTGACTTCTTTTTAAAATCTAACCTTGCATTAGTCATCAGCAACCTCCAGAAACCTATACATACATTTTCTTTAAAGTTTAAAACTTTTTGAAATTTTTGTCCGCCATATTGGATTCGCCATTTTGAATTTTCAAAATCTGACGGTGGATTTGAAATCGGTGACCTTTAAAATACTTGTATAGTAACTTTCATTAAATACCAGAATTCAGAAAAGTACACTCAAAGAGGTGGCTTGTACTCCCTTTTTGGTTTGCATTCGAGTAGATCGGTGAGACACAAATTTCAAATTAGCATATCTCGGAGAAATAAAAAGACATTTCAAAATTGATTTTAAAGAGATATTTTACTTTCAAGCACTCCTACTAGATTTGTGAAAAAAATACCTAGCGATTTTACATAACCTCAAATCTGGAGAAAAACAGTGTTTTTTGTACTTTTAGGTGACGATATCTCACCCCACTAAAATCCTTCGGGAAAGTATACTATAGTTTTTGTTACTTGACCCTTGTTGGCCTGTGTTAATACTGTAAGAGATATTATACTTTCAAGTACTCCTACTAAATTTGTGAAAAAAATACCTAGCGATTTTACATAACCTCAAATCTGGAGAAAAACAGTGTTTTTGTACTTTTAGGTGACGATATCTCACCGCACTAAAATCCTTCGGCAAAGTATACTATAGTTTCTGTTACTTGACCCTTGCTGGCCTGTGTTAATACTGTAAGCAAAACGTCTAAAATGAGCGAATCATACTGAAAACTAAATGACTTAACAACAGCCCATTTTCTCCTCTCAACTATTAACAATATTAATATCAATAAGAGTTTAGAACAAGTAATAGTGCTTCAATTTATATGTATTTTTCTTAATCGTACTCTAATATGGGTAAAACACATACATTCGGGGATTAATATTACGCATCGTACACTAAAGAAACTATTATTTGGTTCTAGTTCCTTAACTATTCAGCGTTGTATGGTAGGATGGGTGCATATTCCTATAAAATAAAGAATGGAGATGTGTCAATATTCTGACAGATGTATGTTTAGATGTGAAAATTTGTAAATAATAAATCTGATGGATATTAAGGTAAAATTTACTGATAATCACTAATTGCTAAATGATTTCTCTGTGATAAGTGAAATATGGATTAGATTTCATAAATACATTTGCTTAAGGTTTGATTTGATTGAAGACATTTTCGAAATTAACGGCAAAGTAGTTGAAAAAAGGTTTGGTACCAAATTTTTAATTTCTCTTTGAAATACTGCTACTCAGTTAGTGTAGGCACCAGAATGCTCCAATAAATAGTATTTATATTGGAGCTAGCTAGTGTACCACCTTACTATAGTATTGATAAGTGGTTTGTATTCTTTAAATGTTTTTCCGTATGTATAACTATTTTTTTGTACATTAGACCTTTGAATATCAAGCTCTTAAGAAAGACATTCTAATATATCACCCACCAGGGATGTTAGTGCAGCGGAAATATTTTCCTGCTTAAGTTGGACACGATAATAACATCAACGTGCTGTTACAAACAATAAACCCGGACAATCCAAATAAAAAGACAAAACAATGTTTATTCTACAAAAAAGTTTTCGAGATATTCGGAAATATATAAGGAGATAAAATTAAACCCATTTTAGAGGGCATATTTGATTATATGCTATCCAGAGTCCTTAACAAAGGTTCTTAAAAAAATTTTCGAAGGAGCTCAATGTATTTATACAATAGCAATATTCCTATTTTCGCTGATTCTAGACTTTCCTTATTTTTGAATAGTAAAGGGTGTTTTTTATAGAGGTATAGAACTTTTAAATGGAACAAAACAAAGATAAATTTTTTAAATTGACATGAAATTTACTTTATTCGAAAGATAACCCTCTGGCATTATAATTTAAATATGACTTCTGGCATATGACCGCCACGGCTGGCTCGGACGTAGTCTAATTTGGAGGTCCAATTTTCGATGACTTTTTCCAACATTTGTGGCCGTATATCGGCAATAACGCGGCGAATGTTGTCCTCCAAGTGATCAATCGTTTCGGGCTTATCGGCGTAGACTAGCGACTTTACATATCCCCACAGAAAATAGTCTAGCGGCGTTAAGTCGCACGACCTTGGAGGCCAATTCACGGGTCCGAAACGTGAAAATATGCGATTACCAAACGTTTCCTTCAATAAATCAATTGTGGCACGAGCTGTGTGACATGTTGCGCCGTCTTGTTGAAACCACAGCTCCTGCACATCATGGTTGTTCAATTGATGAACGAAAAAGTCAGTAATCATTGCTCTATAGCGGTCACCATTGACTGTAACGTTCTGACCAGCATCGTTTTTAAAGAAGTACGGACCAATGATTCCACCAGTCCATAAAGCACACCAGTCAGTTTTTCTGAATGTAACGGTGTCTCAACATACACTTGAGGATTATCATCACTCCAAATACTGCAGTTTTGTTTATTGACGTATTCATTCAAACAAAAGTGAGCTTCATCGCTAAACAAAATTCGCTAATGAAAATCGGGATCAACGGCAATCTTGTTTTGGACCCACTCACCGAATCTACGTCTTGCTAGGTGATCGTGTGACTTCAATTCTTGCACGAGTTGGATTTTGTAAGCACGCAAACCAAGATCTTTCCGCAAAATCTTCCAGAAAGTGAATGGACACATATCCAATTCCTGTGCACGATGGCGGATAGTCTGATTCGGGTCTTCCTCGACGCTACGCTCTACAGCAGCAATGACTTCTTCTGTACGCACTGTACGACATCTCTGTGGATGCGTATTATCATTTAGAGTAAACGTGGTGCGAAAACGTTCCATAGTTAATCGAATTAATTGCTCTGATGGACGATTATGTTGACCGTAAAATGGACGTAGTGCGCGATACGTATTTCGAACAGAACCATGATTTTCAAAATAAATTTGCACAATTTGGAAGCGTTGTTTAGGCGTCAGTCTATTCATGTTGAAATGCCAAACCAAACTAAAAATAAATCACTTGACAGATGACAAAATGACCGTCAGTTAAAAAAGTGTTGCAACTTAAAGTTTTATACCTCTATAAAACACACTCTTAATATGTAAGAAAAGAAGTATTTATATAATGAACACGCAATATTTGCACCATCACAAACTTGAAAATTGTAGACAAGTCTCAAAACCAACTCATAAATGAAATGCGGTTTTAATTTAACTTATTTTTGCCAAAACGATAATAACAAAGTATAAATCAAATCATTCACTTAAGCAAATGTCCTTCAATCCAAAAAGTTTAAGAATATTAAAGCTTTCTTGCACAAACAAAAAAAATATACTTGTTTTTTTTTTAGTCAAAGCAAGAGAAAAATAAATGTTTTACTTACAATGGCTCTGTTGCAGTGGGGCCACATAATTGCTTGGAAACAGCCCTGAGACTCCATTGACTTCTCCCCGCCACCATGCTTCTTCTTCTCGAGCAGTTACGTTTATAATATCATCTTTTAAGAAGCTAAGTTCGTCTGGATTATTAGCTGTGTAAGGGAATAGCGCTATAACTTTATCTGAAATAAATATTAATTGTGAAAATTAATGGATTGATAATCAATCGGTTTTCCACTTTTCCTTTAGAATATTAACTACCTCCGTCAGGAAATTAGATTTAAAAGTGCGCTAAAATATTCAATTGATGGATAAACTGATTTTATAACTTTTCCCATTGGATGAATTTGTGTATTTTACATAGTTTTAGCACAAGATCTACCATAATATAATGATATACAAACAAAACAGGCAAAGAAGGAAAGCGAAGTGCCTACTTTTCATAGAATATACAAAATATAAAACCTCAAAATGTATGTGTACTACATTCACATTTATTAGTCATCATAAATTACCCCGCAACAACTCGATTATGATAGTATAATAACTGCCATTTTGAGAGTAAAAATTTGTGCTATTGGACAAGTTGGGAGTCATCACTATGTTATATAAATGTATTTGTAGAATGTTTCTTTTGTAGGTAGAAATTTGTTTCGATGAAGAAAATCTATTTCTTTAACTTAGCGTTCCTCAGCCATTAAGTATTTGCGTAATAATATGCAGCCAGTTTATAAAGAATTATTTGATGATGACAGACCGAATGAACACAACTCCGATGATCTCGCTAATATAGACATGGGACCGGAAATTCTAAACAGTGAAGTTCTATCTGCCATAAGATCTGCAAAAACCAAGAAAGCCATCGGGCCTGATAATGTCCCAACCGAGCTGCTACAAATGATCCATGAGGAAAATATAGGAATCTTGGTCAAACTGTTTAATACCCTTTACGCGACTGGAGATATACCGGAAGATTGGCTGAGGTCTGTATTCGTCCCAATCCCAAAAAACCGCGAGCAAAGCGATGCAGTGAGTACAGACTAATAAGTATAATGAGCCACACTTTGAAGGCCTTTCTCAGAATCATCCACAGCAGGATAAGATCTAAATGCGAAGCAGATTTAGATGAAACCCAATTCGGATTTAGAAACGCCCTAGGTACTAGAGAGGCTTCATTCGCTCTAAATATACTTCTGCAAAAATGCCGGGACCAACACAAGGATGTATTCGTATGTTTTGTCGATTACGAGAAGGCCTTCGACAGAGTACAGCACAGAAAACTCATAGACATTTTAAATAACGTAGGGGTAGACAGCAGAGACGTAAGAATTATTAAAAATCTATATTGGCGGCAGAAAGCAACAGTAAGGCTAAATGGAAAACTCACAGAAGAAAGTAAAATTTTGCGAGGCGTCAGACAGGGCTGCATACTATCTCCACTGCTTTTTAATATATATTCAGATAGAATTTTTAAATGGGCTACTCAAGGACAACGAATGGGAGTACAAATCAATGGAGAATATATAAATGCAATACGATATGCTGACGACACTGTTATCCTAAGCGACAAACTACAAGACCTGCAACATCTATTAAACTGTGTTAACACTGAGGGTCAAGAAATTGGGCTCAACATAAATATCAAAAAGACAAAATTTATGGTCTTTAGTAGACAACCTCATCTTAACGCTTCAATACAAATAGAAGGAAAAAGTATAGACAGGGTGACTCATTTTAAATATCTTGGATGTTATATCACCGAAAATCTAAACCAAGATAAAGAGATAAGGTGTAGAATAGAGACTGCTAGAGCAACTTTTCAAAAAATGGAACCACTTTTCTGCAATGATAACCTCAACGTAAAACTACGACAGAGAATGATAAGATCATACGTCTGGCCAGTGTTACTATATGGGGCAGAGATCTGGCCAATTAAGACTGCCACGATTAATCGGTTGGAGGCTCTCGAAATGTGGTTACACCGGCGAATGCTGAGAATACCTTGGACAGCTAGGCAGACCAACGAAATGGTACTCAATAGGGCCGACACAACTCGTCTACTATTAAACAATGTGAAGTGTAGAAAAATCTCATATCTTGGACATATATTCAGAGGGGAGCGATATAGAATTCTTCAGCTAATCATGATGGGTAAAGTAGAGAGACGTAGAGGGGTAGGAAGGAGACAGGCTTCCTGGTTGAGGAATATTCGTGAATGGACAGGTATACGTAGCGCGGGGGAACTGTTCCAACTAGCGCAGGACCGTGAAAGTCTTGCCAATGTAATTGCCAACGTCAGGGGGACCTGATATGACACTTGAAGAAGAAAAAGAATGCAGCCAGTTACACTTTGTTAATCAGTGGAGTGGATGGCCTTGGCTTTTTTGGAGAGTGGCAGGTTACCAATTTCAAAACCAAAATTAAATTTAAGGGTAGGTGATCAAATGTTAATAATTAATTTATCTTTGGCTGTCACAAGCACTTCTCTTTATGTATAGAGAAATTCGACTGGGATAGGCTAGCCGGGTAGTTCATGGCGATTGCGACATTTAGTTGCCCCTCGAAGAACTGCGTAAGAGAGAAAAGCTTCTAGAGGGGCGTTCAGCCGAGTTGAGAATAACCGGGAAAGTACTCCCAACTGATATATAAGTAACGAGCAGAACCAGGAACAGCCTTCAGATATTCAGCCGAGAAATTAAATTTTCGAATGTTAATATAAGTGTACAGATAAATTTCGGGTTTGGTGAATTTGTAATCTAGTCAATACTGTGTTCTTTTTGTAATTTGTAAATGAATAGTTCGTTACAATACTACTAATAGCCCATCACAATTCGTCATACCGTTTTGGTAAGTAAAAAACATTAAATAATGTTGCTTTCTTCAAAATTTTTCAACATCTTTTAAAAATTATTTGAAGTATAGGGTCCGCAAGAAAGTATTTTTGGCTGTCACATATAGAGAACGTGGTAATTGTTTTGAATGACTTCTGTCATGTACCTCCGTGAAAGTAGATTTTCAACTCTTCAGCAGATCAAGCAAAGGTCAGGGATAACCTAGACGTTCAAGGTGACATGAGACTGGCCTTGACAAAAATTCAACCAAGAATTATAACACTTGTAAAGCAGAAGCAAACTCAATCATAACATCACCAATCATTAATAATTAATTATTTATATTTTTTCAAACCCTTTATTTTCTGTTTTATTGATGACATATGACGAATGAGAAAGGGAAATCGCTAATATTTGCGTTGCGATTAAAAAAATTGGGAAACCACTGGTATAATTGAAATATTATTACTCACCGATAACAACTTCCTGTTGCATTCTAGTCGTAGACACAGGTGTAGTTCTGCCACTTATCTTTCCAGAACTATTCAGTATCTTCACATAACTAGCAGGGAACCAACCGACCTGTCTTTTTCTTCCTTTAGCTTGCAGCTCTCCCTCCCACCAACCAGAGTCGGTCTTTTTCCTAATCATTATAAGTTGACCGCGGGCAAGAGATAACTGTTCAGAGCTGGTAGCTTGGTAGGGAGCTATAACTGACGCTATTTCTGGTTTTTTGCCTTTCATAACCTAGCAAAAATTAATTTTTAGTGAAAAATTTGGTCAAATTTGTTTATTTTTAATGAAGTTAGTAGATGACTGTCTTTATCAGTTGAACCCAAAAGCATTACCAATAAAAATAGATTTTGCGAAATAACTGCACATCTGCTATGATTAAATGAATTTTTTTTATGTTTTAAATAGTTTTTTCTTAATAGCTATGAAAAAATGCATCCTAACGAGCTATATAAATGAACCGGAAAATAAATCAAACTCGTTACAAGTTTCACAGGATAAAAGAAATTAAAACTGATTTGTTTTCGTTTCTAGGTTGAAAGTGTAAGTAAGTTTACATAATGAAGGGAACATGTTCACAATCTGAAATTTATAGATACATTTTTTACCAAGTCTTATTTTTAAAAGATATTAATTATACTATGCTACTTTCAGGGTATACATTTTTATTGGCGTACTTTATCAATTGGCCAACTACTTATATTATCCTACCATTCCATCCCTTTAAAACACTAAAACAGCACACAAACCTGCGCATTAGACGTTACAGACATATCAAATGCCTTTTCCTCACTCTTGTTCTCATTAATTTGAGACACTTCGTTGTCCACTTGAGTATTAGCGTTGCTAATATTTTCTAAAGCTGTTGTGACCGCCTCAGCAGACACTCCTGAAGAAGGTGCATCAGCTACACTCGTAGTAGTGGGGGCGGTTGCAGAGGCAGCGTTCTGATAGAGGAGGTTAATGGTTAAGAAAAAACAAAACACAAACGACATACAGTGACGGTAGAAAGAGGGTATTTGTAAGTCATCCCTTTGGAATTTTATTGCATGATAATTTTTTTTTGTAAAATATAATTATCAACATATTTATTTACATAACGCAATAGGAAAACATTATTTTTTAGTTTGTAGTAAGGTCCCAAAATTACCGTTAAATGAATCGTAAATCAAAAACATTTATGATTAATATTATGCAATATATTCGCCTCAAAGCATTTTATACAACGCTTTATTAGCATATCTAGTCCCAAGTTTTGTCCTGAACATTCGCCAACACTGCTTAGTTCAATCCATCACCAGTGTTAAATTTTTTTCTTCTGGTCAGATCTTAATTTTGAGAATAAATAATGACCACTGGGGGCCAAATCAGGACTATATGGTGGATAGTTGTGAAGTCACGTTTCCGAATAGCAGCTCTAGAAACACATTTCATATTTTTTCTTTGGTAAGAAACGAAATAAGTTTCGGAAGTAATCTTGTACTGATCTTGTTCAACTCAACAATCATGTACTAGTAGCATTTTCAACATTACTGCTCTTGAAAGATCACTTCGTGCCGAGAATTCTTTGGTCTTTAGTCGTCTATTTTTTTTCCTCCACTATGTAATAGTCGTTTTTATTTTTACGCCTCTTTTATTAATATAATCTAGGTGAGTCATTTGATTTCACGTTTTATATAATGAAGTGAGGACGAACCCTATAATTAAACGGAACGTTGTTACAGATACGTCAGTATAATAAATACACCACAAAGTGGTAAGTATTTCGATATTTATTGTGTAGATTCAGGTTAGGAGATTCTTCTTGGTTCTATAATGGAGCTGGCTGGCTCGGGCACTGTGGATTTATCTTTGAATGGAAACTAACAACTACATGTAATTCATTTTAAATTCACATTTAATTACAATGAGGATAATTATAACTAATTTGATGTTTTGTTTAAAATCCAACGGCAATTTTTGTTCTTTGATCAGAAATTTAACAACTGCACGAATCTCGATTTTGGACAAGTTGAAGTTTTAGTCAGCAACTTTTGTTTTACCAAATCATATCGTCAACAACGAGATGAAACTAAAGAATATTTTTTGTCAATAAATAATGAATAGTAAACTAACTAAATAATCACTGATTATTCTAAAGTCGAAAATTTTTTGACCTTACTACCTACATTTCTATAATTGAGAGTATGTTGATAAATAATCATCATATATTATTTTCATTCATTAATAAACAGCAAATTGACGGGTCCTAGTTGACGACTTCATAAACTCTTGCTTATTCTTAATGGTGATAATAGCGTCACAATGCATGCATGTACCAATGACACCAGGTAAATGAGAAAAACCAGTGCGAAGATATAACAATGGTAGCCTGGTCGTATTTTCTTCCTCATTCTCCATGCTTTATTTAATTTTTCACGACAAGAATTGTCAAAAGTTCAGTAAACTTGCGAATATTACTAATTAATGTTAATAATTAAAAAAAAAATCACAAGCTGCCACTGAGAAAAACACACAAGTTATTTTGTTACGACTTATAGGTTGATTAAAAAAAGAGATTAAATATAATGGTTTATTATAAAGTCATGTTCTTCAAGAATGTGAGCCTTTAAACAAAATTATTTCAGCTGGTAGCCGTTACTTTGCTACTGAGAAGACTGAGTAGAGCAGGTAAGTAATTTCATATGGCCCCGAAAATCAAATAAGCGCACCGGTAATATATGCTCGAATAAGCAGTTTAACGTGTTATTATTCACTATTAAAACATAAAATGACTTCCAGCGATCAAACAATATTTTAAAAATAATTCTACTTTAATGGTTCTCCAAATTTGAAGTCTATCTAAAGCAGAAGTTGAAGTAGGCTACTGGAGATTATCATATCATTGGTGCGTAAACCAAGGAAACTGGAGGGAACTTTCTTGGCGCAAACGGAATCAACGGATTTCTGAATTGAATTAAGAATAAAAAGAGCTTTTAAAAGTAGACATAAGAAAATTAGGACCGAATTTAAAAAATAAAGTTGATGATGGTTGATCCAACACGAAACGTCAAATAAGACAGTCGATAATGTTATCTTTAAGCTCATTAAGAGTTGCTGTAAAAAATTTTATCGGCTTTGTTCTAACGCTAGAAAAAATATAATTTGAAGTACGGAAATTCTATATTTTTAAAGAACTCAAACCTTAAAAGTCATATCAAAAATTTCTAACCGTTATATCGTTAATTCTTAAATTACATAAATTTTTCCTCATTTATTCAAATCCCTTCTTATCTTGGACACCCTGTATAATACCAATATATAGAAAGTAACCTAAATATAGGTTTATCTGATCCTGTAAATATCGGAAGAACGAATTTTGGTCCTGAAAATATTGGTAGTTGCAATCTCAATTACCTACATAAATTAATGAACGATTTTTGTAGGCTGATAAAGCCAAAAACGGATGAAAAAATGTTTTTGTGCACATTGACCGCTATTCATATATTTGACAGCCCCGTACTTATCGGCTTGCGCACAAACGATTTCCGAGCAATAACGGTTCGACGTATTTTTTATTTTTTGTGGTTCTTATCTTGGAAATTGTGAGCGAATTAGACGGATTTGTGGTGTTTTAAACAATTTATTTATTTGCGTTCTGTGGATCTTATTTATTACAATGAGATACACAAAGTATATGCTAACTTTTTACCAAAATAAGGGCAAATAAATTTTCCAGGTTCAGTATTATCGATGATCAGCTTAATATTTTATAATGCGCATGCCTATGTTTACGTTTTAATATCGTAAATTGGTCTTTTTTAATATTGAATTTTACAAGTCTAATAAATATTTTGTCTAGGGTATAAATAAATAACGTAGATATGATACTAATACCGTATAATACAAGTTTTCTCTTTTTTTTTTAACATAATCAACCTATAGTAATAACATGTACACATGTAAACCACGTCCTTAAAAAAAACATTATTCTTACAGTCTGGAAAACATAATTCTATTATAAAGTAGTGAAAGTTATTTCACTGTATCGTTGTTCTTTTCCTTATTTATGAGCTAAATATGTTTAAAATGAATAATTTTTTTTGCCAGGACAATCACACTTACATGCCCCGCTTAAACAACAAGTCAAATAAATTACTTACATCAATTTTCTGAACATAATTGCTTGGAAAAATGCCGATACTCTCATTTAACTTGCCAGTCCACCAATCGCCTTCTTTCTTGTAGACAGCGATGACGTCACCAGAGTTAAACGTCAAATCGCCAGGTTCTTGAGATTGATAAGGGTAATTGGCTATGTAATATTCAGGTTCACCTTCCAGTTGCAACCCTGTTCACATGTCAAATTATAAAAATTATGAAATTTTGTAATTTGCGAAATGGAACACCCCGTATATGAAACCAGTAATCCTAAAATTTTGTTATACTCAAAGTACTGGGAAAATAACTGACGTAAAAATGACACTCATTATGTCGTATATGAATTTTCCTAAATTAGTAAATATATATTTTATTTTTAAGCTGTTTATATAATGTCATTAAGCAAAATCATTGTATATAAAATAGAGAAATCCGGTCCTAAGTTTATACTAACGTGATACCAACTGATAAAAGTTATATAAACCATATGTTACTTCTAAGTTGATTCAGTATTTTGATTATGTTATACATTTAATTGATCTACACTGTAGTTCTTGAGATAACGGATCTTTTTAATGAATTAATTTTTAATTTGACCTTAAACACCGACAAGCAATACTATTACGATAAATTATGACTGTTGTTTTATTTCCCGGCATGACTGATCTGGAAACGACATTTTTAATAATATTACGGTGTTTCATTACAAAAAAAGAAAACATGTCAGAAGGATATAAACTTTTTTGTCTCCGAAATAGTAAAGCTGAACTTACCTGAATTTGCTGCTGAGGCCGGCTCAATTTGTGGTAAAGGTTCTGCTGCAGTTTCTTGTATTTCATTTATATCCCTAAAAATATATTTTTTGTAGGATCGCATTTAACAGAAGCTTTACTTTTGCACCCTAGGCCATAAAAGATATCTTTTATTTCCTAGTTTTGCGCCCTATGATGTAAAAATTTATCTTGGGTCTAAAAATATTCACTCAGATTCACTATAAAGATTTAAAATTTAGATAGACCCGATCTAGTTGCTGTGGAAA
The DNA here is from genome assembly GCA_034092305.1 of Diaprepes abbreviatus. Classification (NCBI taxonomy): domain Eukaryota; kingdom Metazoa; phylum Arthropoda; class Insecta; order Coleoptera; family Curculionidae; genus Diaprepes; species Diaprepes abbreviatus. Next base: position 12,840,349 of record JASJET010000129.1, read on the forward strand.
TTAGTTTTCTAGGTGGAAAGGTTTGTTTTAATTATGATATTGTTACAATTTGTATTATATAATATATATGGGGATTGACACCAAAAGTGATACACTGGATTATACTATGGTGATCCGCCCTATGATTACGTATGCCGCTATTGTATGGTGAAAAACCTAGTACAGCCTAGCGCAAATACTATGTTCAACTTGACAAAGTTCAAAGAATGGCTTGTGTAGAAATGATAAGTGCGATGAGAACTGTCTCCACTAGGGCGCTAGAGATTCTAATGAATATCCCTCATCTCCACTTATTGATAGAAAATGAGGCTTTGAAGGCAGTTTACTGAATTAGTTACCTGGGGCATCTTCGAGCAGGAATTGGCCACTACCCATATATTCGGGGTAGCGTTGCGGAAAGATGCCCATTGTTCCCTATACAAACAGACTACATGGCGCCGGTTTTGAAATCAAACCACTCTTTTGAGATACCATAGTAAGTCGAGATGATTGGGAGGCAGAGCAAACTCTTTCCAGAAATAGATCCATGTTGTTTACAGGCGGATCTTGACAGGATGAAAAAGCCGGAGCTAGATAATTCGGTGGAAGCACTGGAGTTGGGATAGCACCCATCGGTCTTTCAAGCGGAGATTTATGCTATTCTGCAATGTGGTCATTTCTGTGACAGGAAGATAAACAGAAATAGGACTACTGCATACGCTCGGACAGTAAAACTGCAATATATAGGCTTCCATGTGGTAGCTTCACAACTGGTGCCTAAATGCAGGAAGTACTTGACAACCTAGGCAAAGAACGGCTGCATAATCAGACCCATGGGTCCCGGGTCACTCGGTTATACAAGGAAACGAGGAAGCGGATCATTAGACAAATATGAGGTCTGCGACTGAGCCATACGGCCTCCAACCCAGTGGGATATTGTCATTCGCGTGGCCATCTTCACAGGATTGGCGTCGCGGATGAGCTGGTGTGGAGATGGTGTCTGGAGGAGGATGAAATTGTTGAACAGATTCTCATAAAGTGTTCGGCGCTTAACGGACTGAGGCAAAGACATTTGGGGGATACCTGAAGGAGTTAGACAGGGTCAGGTAACCAGGCTGCTTAAATTTGCTAAGACGATCAGCCTCAAAGGACCTGCGACCTTATATATATATATATATATATATATATATATATATATATATATATATATGTATATATATATATATATATATATATATATATATATATATATATATGTATATATATATATATATATATATATATATATATATATATATATATATATATATATATATATATATATATATATATATATATATATATGTTTAAGCGGCTTTCACGGATTCCTCCGTGTGAGTTGCAATAGCAGTGGATACATCCACATCATGCCGTTGTAGTGCTGACATCACATTCAACAAACGTACAACCATATGCAACTCCGTGAATAAGTGAAGTAAAATGCAAACAGTAAATGCAAACTTCGTTCCATGATTTCCTTTCCGTGTTGGAGGTTGCACAGTTTGAATAGATTGCTACAGAACACAATCCATCCAATTCCACCACCATCGAGATGATGGCCTACCTGTACCACCATACCGAGAAGAAAGTCAAACTTACCCTCCCCGCCACAGTGATACGGCAGAGGCACATGTTTCGTCTCTACTAGACTCATCAGGGTACCGACATGCACCTGGTTGTGCAAAGGATAGATCAGAAGGAAGTATGCAAATACTGAACGCGCTTTCGCCGACCTCCCGTATGGCGTATACATGTTTATGCGGCTTTCACGGATTCCTCCTGATGTGATTTCAGCACTACAACGGCATGATGTTGATGTATTCACTGCTATTGCAACTCACACGGAGGAATCCGTGACAGCCGCATAAACATGTATACGCCATCCGGCGGGAGGTCGGCGAAACCGCGTTCAGTATTTGCATGCTTCCTTCTGATCTATCCTTTGCACAATCAGGTGCATGTCGGTACCCTGGTGAGTCTAGTGGAGACGAAACATGTGCCTCTGCCGTATCACTGTGGCGGGGAGGGTAAGATTTGACTTTCTTCTTGGTATGGTGGTACAGGTAGGCCATCATCTCGACGGTGGTGGAATTGGATGGATTGTGTTCTGTAGCAATCTATTCAAACTGTGCAACCTCCAACACGGAAAGGAAATGATGGAACGAAGTTTGCATTTACTGTTTGCATTTTACTTCATATATATATATATATATATATATATATATATATATATATATATATATATATATATATATATATATATACATAATAAACCACCGATATATATATATATATATATATATATATATATATATATATATATATATATATATATACATAATAAACCACCGATTTCTTTATTTACTTATAGTTTTGGGAAAAATATTTTTAAATAAGAGCTATGTCAAGTATATATCTCTAAATTGTTCTTACTCTAATTTTGTAGACTCTACAATTGGTTCTTCTACTGGCAGCACTTGATTAACGATTGTTTGAGTAGCACCCGCTATTCCGACTCCGTCCATCGGTTCCACATAGGATTCAGGGAACCACCCTGTATGTCCACGAATTTCACCCGCTAACCAACCAGGTTCACCTGTTTGCTGTTCTGGTACCTACAAATTTCAATAATTTTCAAATATCTGGAGATCATACTGATTAATATTTTATTTCATAGTTATCGTCGTATTAACGTTTCATATTATTTTAAAAAGTTGGAAAAAAATTTTGATTTTTTAGTATAAATCAATGGCGAAAAACTTAAAAAAATAATCTAATTCTATAACTACAAATAGGACATGAATGTGAGATCGTATTTTATTCTCACTAAATATGGGTTGATGTCCATTTTACAAAACGATGAAATAAACGAACTATATACCAAAGAAAGCGTACTTACGTGAATAATATCGCCCGGCTGGAAAGAGATCTCGTCATTATTTCTAGCATTAAACTCATATATAGCCCTGTATTTATGAACACCCGGTATATTTTCAATGTCAGGAGGTACTGTGTTGTCTTCCCAATTATTATCAACGGGCCACTGGGAAGAGGTGTCGTCACTGCCCCATGCGTCGTTCGATTTCCACGCATCTCCAAAGTCCGCCGTCCTAGAGGCGTTCTTCATTTCGAGCACTTTATTTCTTTTTTCTTCATATCTCGCGTACAATTTTTCGCATTCAGCTAACAAAGTTTGCATTTGAGATTTCAGTTCAGTTAATTGACTGTTGTTATTTTCTATGTCCGGGAGTTTGGCGTCGATTTGTGCCTGTATATCAGCGACTTTTTCCTTTAGGTTTTTGATGGTTATCTCCTTGTTTTCAAAAGCTTGTTTCATTTGTTCTGGATCCTAAAATAAATTTCATTCGTTTATTTACTATAATTTTTATACAAGTGCAGCAAGCAGTAAATGAAAATAGAACATTGGGTTCAATTTTGAGATATAACCAATTTCTTTAGCAGTTCCAGGGATTTTCCGTACATACTCTAAATTGAATCTTGTTGTAACTTTGGTGATGTAATAAAAAATACATGGTACAAATTATATAAAGATAAGTAACACAATAAGGTAAGACATATCTTAGTGAGCTGAGTTGCCTGTGTTGAAACTTTTGAACTACTTTATTTACTATTCCCTGAGTAGAGAAGGCAACACATTCTACTAATAGATGTGTCAGTTAATAATGTCAATTTTACTAAGAGATCGCGTCCCTAATAAATTTGTTGGTATGTACTAATGACATCTATGGCCTTTCGAAAGGTAAATATACACCATTAAAAGCCAGTTTATTATCTTTTAATACAAAATCTTAAAATTATTTATAATGTTAAAATACTTTTGCTCCTTCGTTATTATATTTTTGCATATTTTACTCAATTGATAAGAAATTCATTATTACAATATTTTTATCTCTAAAAAAACCAGACTTCTTTCATAAAATAAATAATATTGTTGAATTAAGTATTTTTTTTATTTATTTTTAGTTAATTTCAAAATCATATTTGTCAAAATACTATTGGCTACATTATTCTTTAGGTCGAAACCGAGACGGAGGAGGCTGGTAAAATATAAAATTAAAAGTGATTGTAATTAAGACATAAATGTTATGTTTTCTTACCTGTGCATTAATCTTGTTCCTAGCTTCCAACTTAATTTTTTCTTGTGATAATGAAAGTAGTTTAGCATTCTGATCTTTCAATTTAGTTTTAAGTTGGGACATTTCTTGCATTTGCGAATCTCTGGTACTTCTCATACCATCAATTGTCGTTTTTACATTAGAAACTCCTAAAAAAATAGATAGATTAGCAAATTTTAAAACAAAAAAATAAAATAAACTAGAATATTCAGCGGTCACTAAATTTTGGCTCCAAAGAGCTGTGATTTAAACCTGCTGATGCTTTAGGATTAATTTTCAAAGTGTTGGGTAGGCTGAGATTAACAGATCTTGTTAGAGCATTAATTTAATGATCAGCAATAGACGGTCTTTTTCTGTTTAACGTAAATAAAAAGTTACTGCTACTACCTGGTTATTAGGGAAACTCGGTCGGGATATCTGTATATTTCTAATGGAATGAATTTTAGATGGCCAAAATCTTTGACATTAACCTTTTTTCTATGTTCTTTAGTTACAATATAACCTATAAAAAAGCTTACCTATCCTTGTATCACATATCTTCTGAGACAACTCTTTAACTTGCTCATTAAGTGAAGACAATTCGATGGTAAGACTTTGGTTTTTGGCTTTTAATTTCAAAACTGTTTCTTGCTCTCTTTGTCTCTGCTGTTGTAACTCTTGTAAACGCGTTTTCTCCCACTCTAACTGTCTCTGTCGTTCCATTTCTCTTCTTGCTGCTTCCCGTTGTTCTGCTTGTCTTTTTCTTTCTAATAAATACCACAAAGAAAATTAAAATTTTTACATTTATAATCAAATATGTTATTTTATCAGAGACTGCCACAACAAAACAAAAAATAAACGCTACCTTCTTCCATTAGGCGCTCCTTTTCCTGTTGTTCCCTCATCATTTTTTCTAATTCTTCCATTCGTTTCCTTTCCGCTTCTTGTCTCGCCTTCTCCCTTCTGTCTTGTTCCTCTCTCTCTTTGCGTTCCCGTTCCTCCGCTTCTTTTCTCTGTTGGTCCATTAAGGCTTTCCGTCTCCTTTCAAGTTCTGCCTGTCCTTTTTCATAATTTTCTTTACGTTTGTCTTCAAATGAATCTGAAAAAAGTAATTAATTATGCATCTAAAAATCACTTGATTAGAATGTGGTTGTCGAACTTGCATTGTCTTTATTTTTATTTATTTTTACGACGTTTCGATTAGGTTGTATCTCTTCACGTTGTATTAGATTGGACTAAACAAAAATAAATGTTTAGAAATTAACCTTTAATTCATAATCTACGTCCCCGAAAATTCGAATACCAATTTTAAAAGAATAGGAGAAGGAAAAATGCTTAGTCCGCCATATTGAATTTTAAGAAAGTAATTTTAAATCTTAATCAGAGGCCTTGACCATCCCCGCAAATTTTGGTGGAAATGGGGAAAATGTTAATTTTTTGGTCCGTTATATTTTAAGTGTCATCTTGGATTTTTCTTAACCGATTTCAGCCAAAATTTTGCAGGAACGAATTTTCATAAAAACTTTAAATACTGAAGTTGTAGGATATTTTCTTGGTGATCTTCACTTTGACCTTGAAAGTTATTTCAAGGTCTACATAATTTTTTTTTCAATGGGAACCTCCTTTTTTTATCACAGAAATGAAAACTATGTAAAATTTTATTTTCAGCTTTTATCTTATCTCGAAGTCATTTGGAAACTAAAGAGTTTAGGATAAAATTTCAAATACAAAAACTGTAGGATTTTCCCTGTCTCTTGGTGACCTTAACTTTAAGCTTGGGAGTGACCTTGATGCTTATTTCCAGGTCAAGTCGCTTGTTTAAAATGGGAACCCCTACTTTTATTACAGAAATGAAAATTACGTGATTATAATGAGGAATGTAAAATTTTCCGTAATTTGCATCTCTGTAATTAAAAATAGGGGTTCCCATTTTAAAAAATCAGCTTGACCTTACAATATCTTTCAAGGTCACTGTCGAGGTTGAAGTGAAAGTCATCAAAAGGTAGCCAGAGTAAAATCCTACAACTTTGTACTAAAAGTATTTTATGAGAATTTGCTAAGTTATTTGGGGGTTTCAATATTTACTAGACACCTGATATACAAAAAATACATACATACAGCTCTATAATTTTAGTTCCCAGTAGGCCATACATTGTATGGTGGCGCTGTTAGCCGGAAAAACCAAAGGAAATAGGACTTGCGAGAAAAAGATGCTCTTCTCCTTTTATCTTCGCCGCGATTTTAAACTTACCTTTGGATATGCAAATAGAGCATTTTCACTTCCACTCACTGTTATTGTTTTTAACTCAAACTCAAGGCTGTGAGGATCACATTCATTATTTTAATTTCCGATTTTATGCTTAACTATCATTTAAAAAAAACTTGACGTTTTTAATTAAGAATAAAAAATTCTAAAAGTCTAGTTTCTAATAAATTACTTTGAAGCAGAGTAGATGCAGGATCCTGATCAACATGCACTGTACTGCCCTGACTAGATATCGACGCAGTTCTAGTGGTTCGTCTAAAAGATGGAGGAACCAATTCTGGAGGTAACTTCGTGGGCGGAGGGATACCTCCTGCTACTTGTTCACACAGGTGCATTGCAAGGACGAATTCTTCACAACCCAGACGTCCATCTGCATCCATATCAGCTAGTCCCCTAAAACAGTACAGTTAATCAGTTTTTAAAATAAATCCTCCCTAGAAAACTTACCAAATCTGAGCTAAAGCAGCTTGAGGTAACTTAGTCTGAACCATAACATTTCTAGCTTGTGCTCCAGATAAATATCCAGTCCTTGTCCGATCCATAGTATTGAAAATTTGGGTGTATTTTAGTTTAGTTTGGTGGGGAACAGCCCATTCAGCTCCACTGTAAAAAAAGTTAATAACTAAGAAACGGAAGCTAATGTTTTGTTAAAACTAGATAAAATATATATTACATAATCTTACTATGTTAAGAAAATAAACTATATTGAGACTATATATAATTTCATTGGTTTTAAACTATACTTACGCTCCAGATTCAATTGAATTAGCCCTGTCCAAACTGGTTACACTAGCCCTAGGTGTACTAGTTGCCCCTGGTCCAGCAAGGGGAGGTGCCGGAGCACCTATTGAACCGACTGATCCAACTGGAGATAGCTGACTAGCTGAGACTAAAGGAGCTGAAGATATGGCTGTCACTAAGGGAGCTTGATTTATGCCTATATGAAAAATCATTGTTATAAATTAAATATTAACAACATTATGAAATGAGTATTTTCTAGAAGTGAAATACATATTTATAAAGAAAAATGTACATAAAATAACTTAATAATTTAATTTTAAAAATATCTCATTTCCCATTCACTGAATCGGCATAGTTGAAAGGATAAAATCGTTAAGAAATAATAAATTTACAGTATCTGGAGCTTTACTTTTTATGTTGTATACGATGGATGTAAGTGGTATCGTTGATGATTGTTTGAATCATATATTTACTGATGACACATAGATCTGTGCTAGTTATAGCAGAGAGAACAGGTCTTCATTTCCCTAAATAATACTCGAATAATAATTCATTCATACTCCATTGAGCACGGTCGTAAATTACATTCATCTAAATTAGCCGTAATTAATTCGGGACACGCATTACCTTGATGGAGTCAAAATTCAACCAATGGTTACTGTTAAGAGCCTTGTTTTAGGACTCGGATTGAATGCACGGTTGAAAGAGCATATATATCATTAAATATTCTTTATATGAGCCGATTTATAATGAGCAAGAATCTAAAGATAAAGCTATGTGAAACACTAGTGTTGAACCATGATAATTATAAGGATGGGGTATTTAGTCTCTGGTTATTTGCTCAACCTCTATTGTTCAAATAATTCAAAACTCCTGCTTCAGATTTATACGTGGTATCCGAAGGAGCGAAGATGTTTCACCTAGACTGGCAGAATTGTGGTGGCTTAATATGCATAACAGACGAAAATTACATCTAGGGCCATTGATTAATCGGATACTTTAAATGAGCTATCTTATGCATCTCAGAGAAAACTAAAGTATCGAACATTAATACATAGTGTGGATACTCTAGATGTTTATTTGCTGGATATTCCTAGGCATAGAACGTTTACAGTCCAATTCCTAGTGCTATTCGGTCAAAATTAATTTACAGCTTTAAAAGATTGTACAAGGATATTTTAGTTAAACAGGTTGTTTACGGAATGTTAAACCAATTTATTCCTGACTCTTACTCTCCTGGTATTAGCTACATCAAACTTAAAGCATGTAAAGCCGCGAGCAATAGCTACTTATTAATGCCATTTTATGTCTGTATTCTTCTATACAATAACTTGAAGAGTTGTTTTAAAATTGTAAATTATAGACATTTTCTTTTATAGAATCCCACTTGAAACTTTATTTCTGTTAGGTAAAAATAAATAAAATAAAGGTGATTAACTAGGTTCCGAAAATCGATTCTAAAGAGTTTAAAAAATAAATATAAATCACGTTTAGATAAAAGTAATATAAATCGAAACCTATTTGGATAATTGGTACAATTTTTTAAAAATATAAATGAGATAATATTAAATATGGTGGTAATAAACAAATACAATTAATTCCACAAAAACATGTTGACAAAATTTAACCACCTAACAAGATTTACATTTTCGAAGACATTACTTTTCGGCCTAAGACGCAATCAAGTCAATATCGCTAGGCCCGATCGTCACTGTTATTTATAATTGACTCACATTGCCGAATCATGCTGATAACCAATTTCTTCTCATAATTAAGTGATACATCTTTCCATATTAGATGTATTTCTAGCAGGGTTGGATTGATTTTAATCAAATGATTTAAAATCATAATGAAAATCACTTGATTTTTTTTCAATAAAAATCATGATTTAAATAAAAAGAAATTATTATAATATTTCAAACAACTCGCAAGGAAAGATTTATAAACGACTTAGTAGCTACAATGCAATGCCTAAGATCATAAAAACGAAAAACTTTTACCTTAAACTATCTAAATGTCATTAACTTCTAAATTAAATAATTTAATTTAGATAATATTTAAAAGTTACAGAAGCTAAAAAATAAAAAAAAAACAACTTAATATCGTAAACTTATAATTTATCATTATTTGCATTTTCATTGCAAAATTTAAACAGAAATACCAGTTTTACCCCTTTTTCAATCTCCAATCTATTTCTTAAACCTAAGTAAACAAAACCACATGAACTAAACATACGTGGAACTGCTTTATTTGTGGTGACTGTTTTGCAATTTCAGGCTTATTGTTTTGTGTTACTTCCATAGAAAATGTATAATGGTTTTTTAAGTAAAGTAAATAAAGCATTCATTCATTCATTTATATGTGAATAATATCTAAAAATGTTTAACGATAAAAATAACTTTTTAAATCCTCTTTTTGATGAAAATAATTATAAACTTCATATTTATAGTAATTTTTAACACTTAAAAATACTCAAAAGAGTCACGACAAGCAAGAAACTAAAAATAAAATTTTGTGTCTGTCAAACATCAAAAATGCCCCTCCCCCACCACCTCAATTTATTTATTTATTTATTAACATCAAAGCCCAACAACAATAATTAATAGGGCCGTAATAAAACACTTATTACAAAATAACAAAAATAATATCACGTAATAAAATATAACAAAAAAAAAACGTACTTATTACAAAATAACAGAAATAATATCACAATAGCAGTCCCAGAACTACAATAATACTAAACAGTAACGTAAAAACTGGGTTTAACTCATACTCAGATCACACGATTGCGACACCCTATTAAACACAGAACACATTCGATATATTGGCGACATACAATATAAGTTAGTCCTAAGTATCCTTAAACGAAAGTACACACCATGCCTGCTCGTCAATCGTGGCACATTAAAATTTAGCTCGCCCAAAAGCTGAGGACAAACAATCTGACCGTTGACTAGCTTGTATAAAAATAAAACTGAATGTAAGTTACGCCTTATTTCAAGACTTTGCAAACTAAATTTATCCAGCACCAGTCGATTGTCTATCCCAACGGGTGGGTATACTCCCTCAGTTCTCAACCACAAATACTTCATAAACTTGCGCTGAACGTTCTCCATAGCCAAAACATATTTATTATAAATTGGAGCCCAAACGAGTGAACAGTATTCAAGTTTACTTCTTACTAGTCCTATAAACAATAATTTTAGGCTTTCAATATTCTTAAATGATCTACAGTTTCTCATAATTAAACCCATCATTTGATTAGCTTCAGACACTATTCTGCTATAATGAAGGTTAAAATTAAGTTTAGAATCCGATACAACACCCAAATCCTTAGCTGCATCAACTCTTTTAAGTAGATAATATGATCGAAGGGAACTACGGTAATTATTTGTTTATATTACACCACGGCAAAATTAACCATTATTTTAGAATAAATGTATTTTGGGATTATTGAGATATTCCTTATTAAAATGTACCTATTTTAGCGATTAGGTTGCCACGATTTTGTATATGATTTTTTTTTGCCAAAATAATTTTCAAACAATGTTAATGAATAACGTTGATTATTATACGATTATTGTTCTTAAATCTGAGGCAATAAATTCGAGATTGTTTCAGCATGACTGTTTTGCAGTCATTCTATTTAAATTTGATTTCAATCGTTATTAAATCGCAATTACAGTTAGTAAAGTTTAAAAACAATTGAATTCTAATCCAAGTAAATGCCATTAGAAACAGTTAGGTCAACAAATAAAAAAAAACATATATACTTTTGAATGATGGTTATTTAACACCTCAAATCTCAAATATTAGATTTAAAAACAATACTTCCATAAAAAACACGGTGGGTTAAAGCTGTGAGTATCATCGTATGAGCAGCAACGTTGGTGCTTACTCGTAACGACCGTTGAGGACTGGTAAATTATGAAGTTTTCATAATCTACTAACTTTGGTGAACGTTGAATTTATATTAAGGGTGAGTTGAGTGTAGAATATATTGCTTATTTTTTGCTGTATATTGCTGTTTTTAAGGTTATAGCTGTTAGGTTTTTTTCTTTACTAAAATATAGATTATTAAGTTTTTATTTGATTCTTGCGCCTTCTTCACTTAAAAGTGACTCGCTAAACATCACAAATAAAAAAGTACAGGACTGAGGCAAAAGCTGCTAATTCTAAACACAAACAAAAAGAATGTAGAAAGGAATGTTGTTGACACGCAAAACGATGTGGGCTCGTTAGTCGTGTATTTACAATTAACAGACATTCCAGGTATTAAAGTTGGTTCATTTATTAGCATAAAAATAGCTAGAGATATCTTAAGGACGTTAAAGAAATAAGCAAAGGTTTAAACCGTGTTACTATTGAATTCATCAATTATCAAGCAACTAATTTGTGCCTTGAAAAGGGCTCTAAACTTTCATACCCTTTAACTTTATAATATGTAAGGGTACTGTCAGACAGCTAGACACTGATATCAGTGAAGAAGAACTTCTTAAATGCTGTAAGAGTGACAATGAAACTAAAATCTTGAGTATCAAAAGATTAAATACAAAAGTCATTAAAAAGGAGAGCATCACTTACAAACTAACAAGTACAGCTTCATTTACGTCATATGAGTCTTACTTCAAAAAACCGTTTATATTGATCACGTGGCCAAAAAAGTAGATGTGTTTATAGCACCAGTAACACAGTGCTGTAAGTATTTTTAACACCATTACACTAAATACAACTGCAAAGGGAAAGGAAGATGTTTTAATTATGGGGAAAACAAACACTTGGAAGAAGGTCTAGATTTCTCTTGTGAAATGAAATACTTCTATTGCAAAAATTCCCACAAAACATCCAACATTCCTGATGTAATTAAAAAACTCAAGATGAAGCAGTTCAAGTCCAGAATGCAAAGCTACCTGAAAAGGGAAGCTTTCTACGGTGTCAATGAGTTTATTTTGGATAGTTTTGATGATGTAATATGACAGAAAGAGCCCAGATGATCCCCTTATAGTTATTTTAATTATGTACTTGTTTTGTTAAAAAATTCTGTGTTATTAATAATTTTACACAGACATATTTCTGACAAATTGATGTTATTTACTGTAGTATGTAGGTTTTACATATGACTTATGAAAATACTTATTGTATGTATATCAGGCATAAATATTATTATTATTATTTATAAATAGCAGGAGTTGGAATGCAGCAACAAGTGCCTCAAAACCATGCATCAGCGATTATTTCCAGTAACCTATCGGTAATTGATTCTATTCAAAGTTCCTAATTTGAAAACATTAAATTAAAAGTACAATAAACTATTTTATAGGCAAATGAATATTTAACAGCCTGTAATTGTACCTGATAAATTTGGTATCAGTGGAGGTTGTGACCCAAATCCAGCTAGTGACTGAGATACAACAGGTTGAACAGATGGTACTGTGGTACCATATGAAGAACCCCCGCCAGCTAGTGGTTGAATAGGTGGCATTGGTGGAACAATTCCTGGAAAAACATAACCTTTAAAAAATAGTATTATATACTTCAGTTTGTTTATTAATCAATATATTTATTTACTTTAGTGGTGATGCAATCTGATGCATATTACTGCAAACACTGCAAAAAATTGTGTTTGATTTTAGATTAAATTCTGATTTTACTATCACCATTCCATTAAAATTTTAACAAGAAATTGACAATATGAAGGTTTGAAATTTTGTGGTTGAATACATTTTATGTTAAGTATATTAAAATAAAAAACCTACTAATGAAATATTATTATAAACAGATTTGACTAGGTTATTAAACATGTATATAAAAATGAAAATTTTAAATGGAATGGTTAATTAACCAAACAAAAAGTATTATGAAAATTATAAAAATTTTACTGACCTGTTGGGATTATATTACCAGAACTGGAAACTGCACTACCCATTATATTAACTGGTTGCACAACACCAGTGGGTGGCATACTTGTACCCATTCCCATTGTCCCAGACATTCCAGTTCCAAACCCACTTAAACCAGGTACCAAAGGCTGACTAGAACTGACCAATGGTTGTTGACTGGTACTAGTCAAAGGTTGTGTACCTGGCATTATGAGTTGTGCGGTTCCAATTAAAGGTTGACTAGTGGAAAGAGGTTGGGTATTAATTGTACTCTGGGTAGAACTCAACATAGGCTGAGAGGTACTCATCATTGGCTGTGCAGTCCCAATCAAAGGCTGACTAGGAGGAATGTATGGTAGTTTTTGAGGTGCAGAAGTTACAGGAGCAACTTTTGGTGGATCTGGGCGTGCAGGTGGATGACTAACCAAAGCTGGGTTGGGCAGTGGAGGTATAGCTGGAGGTGTAGCATTAGAAGTAGTAGAATGAAGCTTAAGAGATGCCAGTAATGAAGGTGGAAGGCCTTTTGGAACATCAAAACCTCGGAGCTTTAGATTTATTAGTTTGCAAGCTATTGAAAATTCATTGATATCCATTTTACCATCCGAGTCAGTATCTGCTAAAGCCCTATATCAAAATTAATATATAAAATATATGAAAAACATATAAAATAACTATACAATCTTACCATATTTGTCCTAAAACCAAGGGAGGTAATTGACTCTGTAAAAAGAATCCCTTGGCTTGCTCTCCAGTAATAATTCCATTATTAGGTTTCAGAGACCTGAACTGTTCCTCGTAACGAAGTCTTTCACGGGCCAAAATGACCCATGGGTCAGTAGAGGGTGTTCCAGCAGCAGACAACATGGCTAGAAAGAGTTAAAAATCCTTTGTCAAAGTATAGTTACTTGTAGTTTAACTAATAAAAGTTAGATATTAAAGATAGAGAACAATTCATCAAAATTAAATAATTGGTTAAATAATATTATGCCCTACCTTATCTCTGTTGTTTACTTCTTTTCAAAACAATTTTCCTTTAAGTTTCATTTTTAAATTTTAGTTTTTCTCGGTCAATTTTCTTCACAAAAATATGTCTCGAATCCACCCCTTCCGGAAAAAACTTTGATATCAGGAATTGGATAAATTATGAATGAAAATCAATAGGAACACAGTGTTTTTGAATGAGTCTTGTTACTCATTTACTCAAAGACGAAAATCGCTTGTCAAAATCTGACAGGTTATGACAACTCGGCAAAAAAGGATAAACATAGCATCTTACAAGGGTTAGAAGCAGATAAAAACTAAGCCAGTGGTTCCAAAAATGTATACAATAAAAGACAGATATACATTTTAATGAGGAGTGTAAACTAGTCCACACATCATACGCAACATTATATTTTAGGTTGCTCGCCTAGTAGGAATTTTCGTATTGATTTTCGTATAACGAAAATAAATCACAAAATCTTTCCGTTTTATACGCAGACAATTTATTTATAAACGAGATTCGAACGTAGGATATTTTCATGTTGCAATAATCTTTAATCTTGGTCACTAGTTGGCTTCGTCTTATCATTAAAAAAATTGAAAGATTAAGAATTGAAACATACCATGTGAAATTTAGTTCGGGGTGGAGTTTTATTATCTCTGACGAATCACAAGCCGCATTGTTACTTGCGTTTTAGTGCGAAGCGTGCTTACGTTATTTGTAGTAGTAAAATTATTTTAATAATCTTTAGAAAAACAAGAAAATAGTTGTTTGGGGTAAGTTTTAAAAGTATAGAAACATTTTAGTAAATGAAATCTATGAATCATATTTTTTTATGAAGTATTGATCGAAATAATTTGTTAAAATGAGAGCGATTTTAGCTGAAAGGGGTTAGTTTTTACCGGGTGGGTTAAAAATTTCTCAGAAAATAATTAAAATGGCGAATGCGCCAGGATAAGGGTAGTTAATTTAATTAAGGGGGTTCACGTTAAATAATTGATTTTTAAAGTAAACATTCTAAATAAAATTATTTTAAGTGAAAATAAAGAATCGTAAAAAAGATAAAATAATAATGCATAGCTCAGGATGTAGACTACCCTATGAAACGTTCTTTTTTATTAGTATTCTCTAGTATTAGATGTGTAAGATGATTTCAAAACCTGTTTACGGTGCACGTTTGGGGATATTATACACTGAAATAATATTTGATATTTCAATCAGCACTAAAACGCATAATTATTTTTTATGTACACACATTTATATTCGTGTACTGGTTTTAAAAGATAACGGCAATCTCTTTATTTAAAGAAAAAAATGTTGCCCTAAAATGTTTGTGCTTTAAACTAATTACTTCAACGTTTATAAACACCAAGTAGTAAATTATCTGGTTTAATTTTTAAAATGAACTATTTCCTGCCAGCCTTATCTTATAGGTTATTTAACATTGATTTAAAGAACAAAAATGTTTAAACCCATTTAAAAAATTATTCTGTAGTGCTAAAGCGTAATGAACGTAGCTGTATTCTCTTAGGGTTTATTCAGGAAAAAATATTTGTTTCAAGAGCGAATATTAGAGTAACATACAAAGGTAAAACATATAATTATCGCCTGATATAGGTGTCTGTTTCTTGTATGATATTTTTAAATTAAATGTTTCTGAATGTTTTTATAAAAAAAAAATAATACGTCCATTGGCCTTAGTATCATTATATACTGTGTTTTATGTTGCAATTGCCTCGAAATTATCAATATTAAGATTTACACACACGGAGTTAATGGGAAAATTTATTTTTAGAAAATTAGAATTTTAATAAAGTTGCTAAATTTAACTTTTTTGTTTTCATAGATTTCCTATATTAAAACAATAAAAAAAAATATTTAGTTATAGTCAGTAATTTTGTTTTTTTTATCTTGTAAAATTTTAGTTTTCCAACAAGTTTTGGTTTATTCCTAACTTATTAACAATAAAATTTTATTCCATAAGTGCGACATACCTTTATAAATATCTAGAATATTTATACTAATTTCTTTTTTTTTTATTTGCCATTTTCGTGTGACACCAGCCCATTGGGTTAGCTCGCGCAGTGATGCCACCTTCGGATGTGACGAATTCGGTAGATTTCGATAATTTTCGGTAGATTTTCAAAATGGTGTATTATGTAGCCAACGATTTATTTGATATTATAGATGGCACAAGGACTTTTTGACACATCATTTTATTAATTCTCGTATCCTATATCGTTATATGTTAAGTTGTTTTTTTTTATAAGTTCACATCGGTATATAACACCGTGCAGTATGACAAGCAAAAGCGAGTTGACAATATTAATTCAATGTGTCCTAAGCCTAAGCTACCAAAATCAATGGGGGGGGGGATCAGTGAGATACATGTTCCTAATGCAACAGACAGTAGAGTATTTTTCCGAATTCGAGACTCATGGGGAGGGGGTGCTAATCCCCACCGCCCCTCCTTATGTCCGCTCCTGTTAATTGAAAGATTTCATACTGATGTGTTTCGAGAATTCACCAAGGTTTTATTTTATACAGAAGGGCTTCAAAGATTCCCAATATTGAACTATATGTTTCTATAGCTGGAGTTTGGTTGGATTAGGTCAATAAAACTTACTTAGAGGATCAATTTTCCTATGTTAGTCGATGTTTCGATCTCTATGAGATCATCCTCAAGACTATACAGCTAGATCCCCTGGTATTGTTAATATTATAACTAGGGAAGAACGGGCCAGAACTACATAAAGTATCAGGTCGAACTCACCTCCAATCCAACCAAAATTCAGCTTTATAATGAAGTGAGGATACTAAAGTTTGAAAAGATCTATAAATGTTTTTTTAACTTGTCGATAGAAAGCAGACGCAAAGCACAAGAATATTATAGTTCCCTTAGGTAACGTTTAAAATGACTTCCGTTTTGATTGTTACACTGTCAACATGTAATTGGTGCGCTCTTGCAAAAAGTTAGAAAAAAAACTTGGTTTGATCGTTTGGGGAAGATGGCGGGAGTCCGGGCTGAATGTATGGTGTTAGAGAGGAACGTTTGTTGCGAGTTGAGTCCTAAAATGCTTAGGGAAAATTTGTGCGTGGTTGCATACTCTACGGAGATCGGGGCGATTTTCGCCCCACAAATCGTTCTTTTATGCAGTGAAAGTGAATGGATATACTTGTGGCGCATGGTTAACTTTACATTTGGCAGTTCAAGCAGAAGAATCGGTCTGAAATATGTAATATGTCTCTTACAAATGTGTGTATAGTCGTTCACACACGTGACTAACAATCCTGGTTGAATGATGGAAGTATCCAGACCCCATTTGATGAGGCATCCCTCTAGGTTTTCTTTATCTTAGCAAACGGTCAAAGAGAGTATAAGCACGGGAAGGGAGAAAGAGAAACTGGCTCAATCGCTGCGGCTATATACATTCGTAGAAAAAAAAAACTTTAAAATATGTTTGTATTGCGATTGGGCAAATTAATTTTAATTTGAAATTTCGGTTCTTTATCGATACATAGAGAATCGGGGTATTTAGAAAAAAAAGTCTATTTCACTATTTCAGTTCAAAAATCGGTAGATCTACTGAAAATTCGGCAGAGGTGGCAACACTGAGCTCGCGTCGTTCACCGCAATTGGCTAAGTATCCTAAGTGCTATTAAACCACACTATATCGTTTTCTAATTAGCATCCTGACAAGTAAGGAAGAGCGGCTTTGCTCGATCGTTATAATTAGGTTCCTAACTAGCTTAAATGCTATTAAAACACACTGAATTTCAAACCTAACTCAATTAGGATGACTAAATATCCGATGATCTAATAGGCCCTTAAATTTATAACATTAAAAACTAAAAACTTTTGTAGTTTAGGAAATAAAAGGGCATATAATTTGGGAAATCCATTTTTCCTTATAGAATTTTTTTAGTATTTTCGTAGGAGATTATCTAAGAAAATCTTAAATAATTTGTATTCCTGGCACAAATTATGCTTCACTTTTTTTGTATGAACCAGTCAAGTTCAGGTTAGGAACATATAATTCGGGAATTCCATTTTTTTATACAATTTTCTTAGTATATTTCATGACGTGATTTTCACAGGATTTTTTCTAAGAAAATCTTATGTAATTTGTATTCCTGACACAAATTATGCTACACTTTTATTTTGTGAACCAGTCAAGGTTTCGGATTTATTTTAAACTAATTTACCAGGTGATCAAAAACCTTTTTTATTTCATTTAAATGGTTTTTTAAAATTTTTGGTTTGTTACAACTAGCAGTTTTTAAATATCTTGATGTATAACTGCCCAGTATAATAAATATGTAATAGGTATACAGGGTTGGATCAGCCTTTTATATGTAAAACAGCTTTTTTGATTTAAAATCGCTCGGATCAGTAGATATTATTTATTTATTTTTTGAAATGTATTTTTTTTTTTGAAAATACACAGGGTCCGAGCGATTATGCATCCAATTAGCAGTATTCCATTAAAAGGCCGATCCGCTTCCTTATCACGCACAATTTTTACTTTTTGTAGAAGAGAATACGTCATATCTGAAAACTATTTTTCAGGACTATAAAATATGAGTTACGATGATGTTATTCCGCTCTTAGGAGACTTTGGGAGATATCAGAAAATAATATATTTCCTACTATGCCTTCCTGCGATTCTATGTGCCTTCCATAAATTGGGAAATGTATTTTTGATAGCAGAACCCGCGTATCGGTAAGTAATATAAAATTAAGAACTAGGGAAAAATGTATGTTATAGAGAACTTAAATAAGATCTTCTTGTACATTGCCTTTTCCCATATACTCACATCCGCCCGACCACAATTATTTGAAAAGTGATCAATAACTTTTAAAGGTCATAGTTTTAGGCTTAAATATTGGATAAAAAGTCAGTAGCGTAACTAAATTTCCAAAAGTTCGGTCCAAAGCTTTGTTCTTGGTCTCCCCTAAAATGTAGTTTGTAAAAACCGGAATTTAAATTTTTTGACTGTCAGCAAAAAACAAGTCCTCATTTTCTGTAACTATTTTATTTAAAACATATCTTTTGTGGTTATATGCCAACCAATTTTGTGCAAATTTGTCGGTGGATGCGTTATTTTTACGGTATTAATTTGCTATAATCTTGTAAGAAAAGGTATTTGACAGTACACCGACACATTATCCTTAGTCCTAAATTTTATTCAGCTTCACTAAAAATTGCATTCCGGAATTTCGGTTTTTGCGTTTATTTTTTATAAAATATAATTTCATCTTTCCCCGCCCCCGTTACCTCTTAAGCAATAAATCTATACTACTCAAAGAGATTTTAAATTAAAATAGAGATCATCAAACTCATTCCAAACCATACAATTGTTTACAGCCAAAATTTCTATAAATACGTGAAGAAAAAACTATACCATTTTATGCATTACAACAAAGTCTGGTACTCCATCACACACCTGTCTTTTCTTAAAGAGATTCGTGTACATTTATTTCTTCTTGCAAATTACACAGTATTTTACCATTATTCACAATTCATTCATTTTGTTTCACATATAACACCAAAAATCGATTAAAATCAAACAAATTGTCACAAATTACAGCACAACTAACGATAACCAACATTGCCGAATTGTGCAATTAATCTGAAGAAGTTATAATGTTACGAATTTTATTTGTTGGATAAACATTATAAGTAGAAGCCAAGGACTTTTAGGTAAAAGTAATTTTTAGATATTTAAATAATTAAAAAGTGCCAATAAAAAAATAATTTTTTTAATATTTTCTTACAAAGCAGATCATCACCGTACGGTTACCATGGCTACACGAATACTCATGAAACACTGAATATTCACATAGGTCTGGAATTTTAGACATGATTATTCTTGTCTGTACCTGTCTCTGTTTTAACTTAAAATTTCTTGTATACTACTGTAATTTGTTCCTTAGTTCCATCTTTCAACGATAAGCTATATATGTATCTTTGTCTCGGACTGCATTACGCTTGGCTTGTCTTGTTCCCTAGCTTAAATTTATAGGAAAATACGGCCTCTCTGCCATAGGTTAAATATGGGGCTATCCACTATCTTCGCTGCTGAACGTCGTCTACTAAAGTTAGGATATAGGAAAATAATCCTATCCTATTCGTTGTTTGTCACACATCTCCTCTTCTTTCTTCTTTGGTGGATGCATAGCGTGAGATAGCCAAAAATGGTAACCCTGAAGAATATATTTGTTAAATTATTGTGAAATTACATAAATAAACAATGCCTTCACACCCATAACGAGATTTGGAACCAGTTTTAGTCGATCAAGAAGTAGACAAAATAATACGAATACCTGTTTTCTAAAAAAAACCTCTACGCCTCTAAACAGGATGGGTTTTTTGTCCCTCTTAATACTAAAATGAAACAAACAAACTTTTATTGTTAAATCTTTATTTAATTTTGCTAGTAAGTTTTATACAAACATACAAATCTTAAAAATCAACTTATATTAAATATCAGCAGAATGATTTTACGAACTAAGAACAAGATATCGTTTACACATTATATTATCTTGATATTAAAAAATGCCAACAAAATGCATATATTTGGAATCCTTATTATCTTAATTAGCTAAAAAATAATGGAAATAACACAAGGTCAAAGTGGGCAGGTTTTTTGGTAGAGGAGATGTAAAATATAAGGTAAACAATTTTGCAAGTTGGAGTCATATTATGATCATTGAAAGAATACAAATAATAATAAATATAGTTAAGTAATAATTAGTATTCCGAGGGCATCGAAATATTTTTACATATGCATACATATCAAGAAGTAAGGTTATTCTTTTGCTGATTTTAAAAACATGTTTATCTACTATTATGTAGGTCACAAGAATTAATAAATATATATAGAGGGAGTTTATTTTTCACATTAAAGTACTTTGTATCGCACTAGCTAGCCTAGGAGCCACTGGGATGTACGTGGCCGATGGAGATCACTAGGTGTACCCAAGATTTTTTATGTTTTTTGGAGCGTTGAACACGAATAGTATGGGTGCTTCCCCGAAAAACTTATAAACAATTTGTTATTAACAATTTTATTGTTTTTTTTAATTGTTTAAAAACATTTACGTATATAATTTGATATGCCTACGAACTGCATATTTTTATAGGTTTAACTGTTTCGGAAAATAAATCAAACTTGCCTTTTTTTAAAATAAGGTTTAAATAAATAAATGAAAAATAATTAAATATTGTGGGAGTGTTGCCGACATCTCTTAAACAGACCTTTATTAATATTTATCTACAAAATATTGAATTATTTCTTTATAAAACTTCTACCTATTGCGACATCTTTTATTATCCAAACTTCTTTGAAAAATGGGTTTGTAATCGAAAATTTTTCCGCTTCTTACCAATTTCTAACCAAAAATGTAACATTTTACTACGAATACAAATTTTACTTAGGGAACCAATTTTAGGTTAATTGAAGTACGTTTAATACAGATATAACTAAAATTAAGAACTTTAACATATGTGTATGGTTTGCGATCCATTTGTTTTGCTTTTTTAGATCAAGGTCTTAAGCAAGATATCTTTTATTTCATTTTTAAGTAAATACCTATAAAAATTAAAGTTTTTTTATTATGCACTGAGATTAATCTTTTGGATTTACGACCATGACCAGATTATAACTCATTATTATCTGCGTATGTATTTTTCGTTATCAACGTATATTTTTATAGTAATTGTAACATAGAAAATTATAGATGATATGTAAACATAATAACTTGTTTGAGCTGAATATGAGTAATATAGATTCACTAAATAGAATGGAAAATACTTTCTCGTTTCGTTTGCAGGACTGAAAATTTTATTTTAGAACGATGTCATGGTGATACCATACCATTTTCTTTTATAAACAAAAATATAAAACATACATAGAACCAGAAATCTAAATGTCAACTATTAAGAGATATTTTCCTCAGTTCTATAGCCGCCCTACATTTTAATAACTTCTACCACTTCCGGTATCATTGAGGCCACTGAGGTTAAAGTAAATGGAACTTTCGGACAGCCAGGTTGTTTAATCTATGCAATGCTTGAACTACCTCAGTTCTATAGCCGCCCTACATTTTAATAACTTCTACCACTTCCGGTATCATTGAGGCCACTGAGGTTAAAGTAAATGGAACTTTCGGACAGCCAGGTTGTTTAATCTATGCAATGCTTGAACTACCGAATGCAGATTTGATCGCCCGCCACATGAATATCCTTCTTTTTCATTACACAAAGATCGGATTTGTGAGGAAAAAAACTACTGCTCTCTCTGTAAAGCACGCGACCGTGCATAATCTTCCTATGCACAATAAAAATTCATCCCATGACAAGAGTTTTCTCTTCCACTATACATTCTGTTCGGAGTTCCACTTCCGTCCCCAAATGTCCAAATCACGTTTTTTCCTTATTTTTCGGAAGTGTTCTCACGCACATGTTGTCGCTTCAACGACGGAAATGGAAACCTTGGTTAAGTTATAGTTTCTAAAGTTTCAAAAGTCCCTTTAAAGACCGGTTTTCACTTATAACTGAAGGTGTTTAAGGATTTTTCGGCTATGGGTAAAATATATAGACCTGTAGTCATTTATACGTTTTTTTTCGAGTGTTAGTAGGTTTTGATTTTGTGCTTTTGGTACTGATTTTTTGCATTATAAAGGCGTCAATGTATTATGGGTTTTATTCGTTTTATAAACAACCAACCTTATTCACTTTAAGGAAAAAGAAAATTAATCAAGGGAATTTACGTCAATTATTTGTGGAATGTGGAATAGACACTATTAAAAAAGTGAAGTTAATGGTTCCATTATGTATTTTAAAGGTTATTTCCTAAAACTCTACACCCAAAGGATGCGAGGATCGGCACCTCGAGTTTCTTACCCATAACCGCGAATGAAGAAAGTTACAAGAATTTTATCTAGGGCAAAGAACTCAAGGTGATCGTTTACAAGTGAAAATTAGCCTTTAATTATACGGCGGACTTTTGAACTTCTTATTTTTTACAATTTCTAAATTACATACTTTGATAATATAACTGAATAAAATAAAATTTAATTAAAGGTAGGCCGAACTTCTGCTGTTAAAAGATACATCTGCAACATGTAGGCACTTGTGAATATTTTTTTGTGATAGAGCTGTTTTGTTTCGAAGCTAAAAACAAAAAAAAATATATATATTTAAGTATGTTCTCGCTATATGTAGATTAAACTGTTAATTATTCAGTGCGATTTAAAACTTCATGCTATGATGCCTATGATGATGAGACAACACTAGCGTGCTTCGACATATTTCGTTAAAATACACAGAGATTAAAATAAATTTAAAATTATGATCAAAGAAGCTTTTCCTCGAATTAGAAAGGACGTCCGTTAGTATCATATGAGTTGAATCGGATGGAATGCTGAAAACTTTGGCAATACGAGGTGTGGTAATTAAGTTCCGGGTCTTTGTCAATAAAAAACACGCAAATTAAGTTTCGGGCAAAAATTTTTATTATCGAACTTCACAATAGTTTCTCTCTAACTCTACACAACGATTCCAATGTTACTACCACGATTGGAAGCACCCTCGGTAATCCTTCGAAGTTAATCCGTTTAGCACCACGGTTAGAGCTTCTTTGACCTCTTGTATGCTGCCATGTTGAGTTCCCTTGAGGTGCGACTTCATCTTGGGGAATAAAAAAAGTCCCAGGGGACAATATCGGAGCTATAGGGTGGGTGCGGCAACGTTGGAATGCTTTTTTTCGCCAAAAACTCTTACACAATGAACGAGGAACGGGCCAGCGCGTTATCGTGGTGCAAGATCCAGCCGTTCTCAGCGAGTTCGAGTCGCACACAGAAAACGCGTGCCCACAGCCACTTCAGGATGCCAACATAGAACTGTCGAGTCACTGTCTGGCCGGCAGGAACATATTCACGATGAATGACGCCGCGGATATCGAAAAAAACTATCAACATTGCTTTCAGTCTCGACTTGGACATCCTCGCTTTAGTTGGCGGCTCCCCACCCTCTTCCACCCATTGCTGACTTTGTTTACGGGTCTCGGGGTCATACTCAAATATCCATGTCTCATCTCCAGTGACTACCCGACTCATCGAGTCTCTGTTGTTGCTCCGAATGCGCGACAAGAACTCTTGGCACCTTCTTTGCACAAATCTTTTGCATGTTCAAATTCTCGTGTAACAAACAGTTTCTTTATTCATGTTTATCTCGTCAGATAACGCAGTAATGCTTAGGCGCCGGTCAGACGTGATCAGTGACCGCAAACGGTCGACATTCGCGTCGGTACGACAGGTATACGGGAGCTCCTTCACGTGGATCGTCTTCTACCGATTCACGCCCCTCCTTGAACCGCTTCTCTCATTCAAACATGCGCATTTTCGACATGCACTCATCTCCACACACCACCTGTAACTTTCGGAGGATTTCCGCGGTTTTTTCGCCAGATTTCACAAAAAATTGTATCACAACAAGTTGCTTGTAATGGGAGTCACTCATTTTCAAGGCGCCACTAAAAAAGTTACTTTCGAAAACCGTGCTATTGACTTCAACCTTGGATTGAAACTAAAACAAAGGTCCCTCCTCTCTAGACAGATGTTGACAAACGACGCAGTGTTGTGAGTTATCGAGTTATAACTAAATTCCCGAAACTTAATGGCCACACCTCGTATATATCGAGGCAAATCCGATTTTTAGTTTCATCAAGGTGTGTCGTGTTTTCCTGGGGTGGACCGAAAGGGTAGAAATACAATCTTTACCAATATTATGTTCCATCAGAATATACCTTGTAATATAAGGTAGGTTCTTTGATTTAGTTGTTAAAAGTTAAGCTTTCCCACCCCTTCTTCTACCAGTATTTTACTGTACTATAATGTTACGAAAAAGCATTAGATCGGGTACATCATAAACTAATGCTGCTTCTTAGAAAATTAGACATAGATCAGAAAGACATCCGATGCATTTAAAGCTTATACTGGGGTCAAACCGTGCAGATAAAATCAGATAATAATGTATCCAACCCGATACAAATCCGAAGAGGAGTGCTGTCCCCTCTCCTGTTTAACCTTTATTCGGAAACAATTTTCCAGGAGGCTTTGGAAGATATTGAAATGGGAATTAAAGTTAACGGAATATGGATTAATAATATCCGTTATGCGGATGACGCAGTCCTAATTGCCGACAATATAAACGACCTCCAAGAACTCATCAACATAATAGGAGAGCGCAGTAAATCAATGGACTTGAACATCAATACAAAGAAAACAAAATTCATGATTATGTCAAGAAATCCCAATTTATTCCAAAACGCCAACGTAAGATTCAACGCAGTACCCATAGAAAGAGTCACCAAATTTAAATATCCGGGCACATAGATATTCGAAGAATGGACTTCTGATAACGAAGTAAAATGTCGTATTGAACAGGCGCGATAGGCTTTTGTAAAACTCAGGCGAGTGCTTTCGTGTTCGAATTTTGACGTGAAATTAAGATTGAGGTTCATAAAAGGTTACGTATGGTCAATACTTCTTTATAGTGTGGAGGGTTGGACATTAAAGACTAGCGCTATCAATAAATTAGAGCTTTCGAGATGTGGATATACAGAAGAATCCTTAAGATATCATGGACAGCGAGAATGACCAATGAAGAAGTTCTCTCACGTATTGGGAAAGAACGTGAACTATTCAGCATAATCAAGAAAAGAAAAACGGCGTATCTAGGGCACATCATGCGAAATGAGCGATACCAATTCCTACAGTTGATGATTAAAGGCAAGATCGGGGGCAAAAGAGGAATTGGAAGAAAGAAGATGTCCTGGCTCCGTAATATCAGACAGTGGACGGAGTTGCACGATATTCAGACACTGATACACACAATGAGAAGTAGGGAAGAAATGGAAAATTTAATCGCAAACATCTATTAGTGGATATGCATTTGAAGAAGAAGATAATGTTATTTTATCACGCGCAAATTGTTGAATCGAAGTTTTATTGATGTAGTATTCAAATCTCACCCTGTTTTATCAAACAACTGTCTTGCTCCCTCCTGATATTCTGACATAGCTAATTCAATTCTATTAATTTGATTGTTTTTGCACCATTCCTGTGCCGATTTCACAAGATTTAGGGCTACACCTTTTCTTCTGTACCTAAAATATCATAATTTATTTGTTAATGAATCATATTAGGAAAAATGCTCTTTTTTACCTTTCATCCACTGTCAGTCTGTACAACCAAGCCCATTCCGGCTGCCGAAAGTGTTTCATGACAGCTATTGTGCCAATTATCTAAAAATGGATAATTAAATCAGTAACGTTTCATTCCAAAATGGTAAAGTCTTCTAATAAGGGAACATTGTCAAGTGTTCGCCTCCGTGATATGTTAAAGTACATCCAAAATATTCGTGAACTGTATTTCTAAGGGAAGGAAACTACCCCCAAAGTTGATCCTAATAAACGTTTTTTTCTCTGTAATAATATCAAATTATATTTTTGCGCATTAAACTACTTACATATTATTAAGCTCATATACATGTCATCTTGTCACAAAGAGGTTACGAGGTTACATTATGTTCTATTTTATTCACCCCTTAGAAACGTAGTTCACGACGTAAAAAATACCGTGTCGAATGTTTTTTAGTGTACTTGAATATATCACAAAATGAACAAAATCAAGCGGAGACTTGAGAACGTTCCCTTTAAGTAAAAAATCTTCAGAATACTAGGTCTCCCAAGTTTTTTTCAAGATAGGAGATAGTAGGGAATACCATATGCCTAACGTAGGTGAGAAGGCAAGTCTTTCCACAGCTTACTTTCTAGCAGGAAATAAACGGAACCATTGAATTAAAACCGCGCCCGTATTTTACAGTGGCAATCTTGTAAAACTTCAAGCCGCTACACAAATTAGAAAACAAATTACAGTTGTTTCAGTTGGACGTTATTTGTGCTTTGTGGTAATTTTTACTAGAATTAAATCAGTTAAGCAAAAAAACTTGCATTAAATTTTGTGTTTGAACAACAAACGTTGGAAATGTTAAATAAGAGGTTTACCGAGGGCCGTGAAGACGTCGAAACTCAATCCATATGAAAAAAATGGACACGAAATTCATCGCTTTCTGCATGAGGTATTTTTTCCATGAACAGCATCGAATGTTGGTCGCTTTTGGGATGATTTCTAACGCAGTCAGCGACCTAAACTTTTTGAAGCACATCATTACCGGCGATGATGGTATACAAGTGTGATATGGAAACATCGCAAAAATCATCGGAATGGAGGCTGAAAGAAGATCAAAAGCCAAAAATAGCACGTCAAACATCAAGGTTATGCACACCGTGTTTTTCCATTGTCAAGGCATGGTTCCCCAATCCTTTACGGACGTTATACGCAATAATGTGGCACCACAACAGTTTGCTCTTGAACCATGGTTCGTGAGTTTCTGGCCAAAAGGTGAATCGATATCATTCCAAAAGTACCGTATTTGCTTGATTCAAGTTGCCACTGTAAGGAAATCGTTTTCAGACCAATGAGGACAAAAATATTTTTGCTGCGTGAACTATAACACAAAGCGCCTACGCGGGGAGTGTGAAGATATAAAAAAAATTGACGAATGGAGAATACTTTTAAAGGTGCAAATTAAATCTAAATGAAAAAATCATTTTTTATATTCTTTTTCAAAATTTCCGTTTACTTCCGGACAGAAAGTATAACTAGTTACAGACGTCAGCACACTAACACCTAACACACTACGATATAGACCTCAAAGTTTCCAATAAGAACATGAGCGCACGCGTCAAAGGCAGAGCTTAGACGATAAAAAGAACAATCCTCTACGTTAAATTTTATTTCATCACCAACTATCAACCGATACATATCGATATAAAATGAAAGCAACAAATGAGATGATATGTCAAGCAAAGTTTGGGACAAACTCCATCACCCCAATGGGAAGCGAGAGTTTGATTATACATCTTTACGGTGGTGCCCAAGTCGTGGAGAAATATTCGAGATACCAGCATCAAAACACATGGAAATTGCGTCATATGACCTGACCATGTGTCCATGCTGTCGGTGTGCTCGATAACACCAAATAACCATCGCCAGCAATAAAAATAGATTTAGAAAAAACATTGCTGGAATTTTATAAGAGTCTTCCACACACACGGTCTGATTAGTTGCATGAATTTGCTCGTTGCTTTTTTCCGCTTTCGAGACTACTTAACTGTGTGAAAGAATATTCTCCAAAATGAAATATACATAAAAAATTTATAGATCCAAATTAACTCATGATCATTTAAAGTCCCTACTGATAATTTTCACTACTGCAAACAATTGTCAGTGGACAGTTACAGCTAAGTAGATCTCATTAATGATAATTATAAAATTTAATTTCATATTATTGTCTAATCCAGCTTCACTTAACCATCATCCATTTTTTCCAGCAGAAATTCATCGAATTAGTGGCTTTCCTGGTTCTTAAAGCGTATTATCTGAGAAAATGTTCATCGGGGTACTTAGTGCATCGCTTTCGCCCTTGTTCTGGCCTTCAAAATATGTTTTTATTTCATTAAAACGTCTTATTGTGCAACGATGTTCGCTCTACAAATTGGCAACATAACTTTCACAATATTCGTTCATCCACTTAACCCTGATGCTTGTGTTCGCTTAAATTCCTTGGTCGTTTGGTTTTCAAAACTTTCAGGAGCCACAAAAGAATCGCAGCTGAATCATACGAACCCCATTATACCAGGTCCAGTTCCTGCTAGTAAGAAAGAACTAAAACTTTTACTGAGAAACAAATTTATTGAATGTTGGAGGAAAGGCCCTGGAAATGAGATGTGCCAAGGAACATAAAATTGGATTTAATGTACGATGTACTAGGGACCTTCTTTTCCTGAAGAGTAAAGACCTGCGAATCATAGAGGGACTAATGATGGAACATCGTCACCTGCGAGGCCATTTTCATAGGATTGGTATCACGAATAACCCACCATGCAGATTGTGTCTAAAAGAGGATGAAACTGCTGACCATATTCAAAGATTGTCCAGCACTCAACGGACTGAGGCAGAGACATTACGGAGATACAATGATATTATCACCCGAAGCAGTCAGGCAAGGTCGAAATGTGATGGAACAAATATTAATTATTTTATACTATTTAACGTGAAGTATATTCCGCTAAAAGAGGAACTGAGTAATCACCCTGTAGATAAATTTTAACCATGGGAACTAAGATAGTATGTCTTATATTACCACCCAAGAAAATCTAAAGTAAAAATACCGAGTACCGTGGGAGGTCATAACATATGGCAGTGGCAACTAATAGAATGTATTACAATGTTGAACTATTTTCACGTTCTTAGGAAACAGAAGAATAATCAAATAAACTCACTATAATATAATATATTGTTTGTTAACATGTACAAAGAATTAATATAGCGACTGTTTTTCCTGATTGCAAGAAAGAATGATTTAAATACTAGCAAAATGAATAAAAAGGCATTCACGTTTTTTTACAGACGCTATATTATTCTTTTATTTATAGAAAGACATAGAATAGACAAAGGTTCGGATCTACAAAACCACAATTAGACCTATTATGACATACACCTCAGAAACACGGCCAGAGACGACAAAAACGAAACAACTATTGGAGACTACAGAAATGAGAATACTTCGACGAATAACAGGAAAAACGCTACTAGACAGACAAAGAAGCGATGACATTAGGCAACCATGCAACACAAACTGCATTAATGAGTGGGTCCTACAGCGTAAGACACAATGGAACAAACACATAAGCCGAATGACAGAGGATAGACTGGTAAGGATCGCACGAGATAAATCGCTTAGTGGTACACGCAGTAGAGGTCGACCACGGAAAAGGTGGAGCGATAATTTAAGTCCAGAATGAGGAAAATCGAAGAAGGAACAGGTCAGGGACCTATTATAGAAGGTAGAAGAAGAAGACATAGAATAGTTATATTAACCCTTTTGTATAAAAAAAAAGATTAAAATGCTTCGATCTAGATCAATTCGGGAATTAAGTATCCGGCATAAAAACAACTGACGCCCTCTGGGGCAAACTACTCGAACTTCCGGGAATAAAATTGAACCCTACAGGGTCTACGACTGAGGAAACCCGCAGTGTACCGGGGGAATGCAAGTTTGGCCTTTTAAGAAATAATAAACTTCAGTTACGGTCTGGGATCGATAGAGTCGGTACGGTTTTGAGAGTTTTTTGCTTAAAAAATGACGTGTCATGTATAACCGCTGCTAATGAAAGCTTTGTTTTATTTTTTCATCTAATCTGGGAAATTAAGGGAATATCCCGTGTTATTTTACTAGGGAAATAAGCGACTTTAATACTGTTTGTTTAAGCAATATAAATAGCTATTTTTTCGCGTTTTTATTCTTTTTTTTTTTGTTTAATATTTTAGAAAGCTATTTATACGTTTTATTTTCAAAATTAGGTTTGTAACATCTTTCTTCTTATTAGAACGGCCAACAGGAGCAATTATTTCAATATTGTTGATCATTATTATAAGTTTTCCATTGTAAGTAGTTTCGTTTTCTATTTATTTTTGTTAACGGGTTTAAGTGTTTTGAGAAACTTGTTTTATTTAATTTATTAAAACCTTCACGCACATAATTCATGGACGCGTAGTTGTGAGAGCTTCAAATCAAGAGATGTCATCTGACCAACTAGACAGCAGCTTTCTCTGAGTCCTGAACTTATGATTGATGGTATTGGTCAGCCCTAAATAACCTGTAATTGTTACTAAAACTGCGAGAGCCAAGAGGAACGACCAGACCAGACTTCCAGAGAGCCTTTGTTTTTGTGATAATTATTTATAGGATTTTAAAAATAGCTACAAATTAATATGTCACAGCAGAAGATTGTAGGCCTACCGGCCTTACGCTACCAAAGTATACCATTTCCAGGGGTCTACGATCAAATGCTGTCATAATAAGGTGATGAGGCTGCTTGGTTTTGCAAAAGTGATAAGCTTTGAATGATTTGGGGCCATGATGGAAATTAAAGAGCCCAACGAGGCCTAAGCATAGAAGATCGAGTGTCGCCACCCTTATTCATCTATTCAAGATCCTCAGCTTACTATTCAAATTCTCAGTAAAATTCGAGAGCAAGACAGTGTTATATTGTTGCGTCAATTTTATTTAAAGGATAAAACAGGACGAGACGATGGTGACATTTATAGCAAAAAAAGGTAGGTAGGTCCACAAAGATTATTAAAAAAAGATTTTACTGCATCATAGATACGCCACTGAATTAAACTGCTGTTCTGAAACACATGAATTAATCTACATCCTAACAGATTCATATTATAATGTAAAATGTTTACAAACATTCCGTGCAGAAAATAAAAACAACTGCAGATAAATCCAGCGTTTCACCACAAAATTACAAGTACTGTAACAGTATTAATCGAGCCTGATAAGAAATTAAACGAAAAAAAATGCTTAAAATACTATTCATATTATTTTTATTGGTAAATTTAGTTTTGTCACTATTCCCAGAAAAGTGTTTTGACAATGTGTCTTTTATAGTGTATCGTGACTCCAAAAAAATAATTGTCCAACTTGCAGATAGTATAAACGATGAGAAATTCGCAACGGAAATCATAGCTGAAAATCAACGAATACCGGTGCTTCAAACGGGATGTTTCAAAAATTTGCCGGAGCTTAAATATATTACTGTGAACGAATGTGGCCTCCAGAATATCGAAAAGAATGCGTTTCTAGACTTGCCCCGATTAAGAGTGATATCTCTAACCTTTAACGACATTAAAGTGATAAGGAACGGGGTCTTTCATTCATTAGACATAGTTAAACTTAAACTCATAGCGAATGGTATTGAAGAAATTGAGCAACATGCTTTTTATAATCTGACCTCTTTAGAAATACTTGACCTGAGCAGAAATAACTTATATAGTGTGAAGCCAGACGTATTTTTTAAAACCAATAATCTCAGACAAATCAATTTGAGCAACAATAAACTTTTATTTGTTTACGACTTCTTTTTCTACGACTGTTACACAGTTCCATCGAATTTTAGTTCTATAATAGATTTAAGCTCTAATAATATAAGTGAAATTGGAAGAAATGCTTTTAAAGGAGTATATACTGTTGATACATTGTTGTTGTCTGATAATAAGATCAGGAAGATTGATCCCAATGTTTTTCAAGATTTCGAAGAAGCCAAAACGCTGGATTTGAGGGGCAATGTGTTAAAGAAAGTGCCTAATAAGGTGTTGTACGGACCCTTTGAAGAAGTCCTTTATGACGAAGACCAATTAGTGGAAGATTCTGGTGATATAAATAATCCAGATTTGTCGGTATCCGATAAAAATTTAACATTCGATGCCAAGAATGAGACTAATAGTTTAAATTTAACAATAAACAATTCATAGTTTTATTTCTTGGAGTTTTACAAAAACATTCTTAAATATTTCACATATTAGTGTCCATTCCACAATATTGCGTTAATTGTAGAAGTGCAATTTTTAAGAAAATTATATCAAAGCTTCTTAATCAAATCATTTCTTTCTGAAAATATTAAAAGTTGTTACCAATCTATTGAACTGATAAAAACACACTACTGAACTGTAACCAAAGATGTTTTTCCCAGTAGCTGGAAACCCAGCCAAGGAATTAAAATTCATATACATTAATTTTGCTCCTTTTAGGTAACCCAACTTACTTAGGTTATTAAAAATATATATAAAGCGTAACAGTGAAACTGCGTTACAATATACAAGGTTATGATAAAGCAACGAATCAACCATTTATGAGGAACAGCGCTTATTTGTTGAAATATCGCTTGGACTCGTTTTTCCTTAATGCAATTTTTTTATAATAAAAAATATTATATAGTAGATCAGAAAAATGTATCAACGTAAATTTATTTAAGAAACATATTGTATATCATTAGATTTTCAGATTTTTAAAACAATTCTAGACATTTTTCATAAAATGTACCTATCTATACTTATTCTCAACTGTTTTCGAAATATATACACTTTTAGCTTTTAAGATCAATTAGTGATTTACCTGTATTTATCATGGAAAATAGGGTAATCGGGATATTTTTCTTTGATGAAAGCCTCACTAAAGACAGATATCTATATTTTCTTCAAAATGATCTGATTCCAGCTTTAGTAAATCTATTTCCAAAGATCCTGTTTTGCCAAGTTTAGCATTATGGTTTCAGCAGGATGGTGCTTCTCCGCATTATGCTGCTCATATAACCAAGTACTAAAATACAATTTTTCCTAGGTCGTTAGATAGGTAGATCAGAGGTAATAAATTCGCCACCTAGATTGCCCCATCTTAACAAACTGCACTTTTTTTATTGGTCTAATCGACGAGTAATGCGAGAAATTTCTCCACCAGTTGTACAAAAGGGATTTTAAGACTGATTAGCCTACTGTAAGAAGGCATTTTCAACATCTTAAAAAATATCTTATGATAATTTGTTGTTTACTTCTTTTGTTTTAAAAACCAAAACCAGTTGAAGATAGGTATAGAGCATATGTAGTGAAAAATGCGTTTCAAAAAAATAAAATTCGGGGAGTCCAGGCAATTCTTCATCAAATATGTAGTTTTCCATATAAAAGATTAAGCCGCTTTTTTATCACAACCTTATATATCGGATGGATTCTTGAATATGCAAATGTTTCATGTTTCCTTAACATAGTGATGATTTATTCAATTGGAATCTCAATCTTTTTGATGACGTTGCATATTTGTTGTTAAAATAAAAATAAATATATACACATAGTATTTACACCTACCTCAAAACAGATACACAATGTACTATATACGCTACAAATATAGAATATATACTTAATAAATTTGCAATTAAAATTTACATACAAATGTTAAAATTCGTATTATTTGCAATAATTTTCCTTAAAACTTGGATTGCGGGAAGATGTTTATAGAAATTTAAAAGTAATTTCGCTATGGTGGCGGTTCTGACCCATTAGGCCTGTTCCAGAAAAATCACAAACCGGTCATCTCCAATCAGAATTTACAAAAATAGTCAGGTAACAGTCTGCCGACTATCTCATTGCCGCTGACTAGATTCTGTTGTTCTACAAATAGAGCTTAGACTTAAACCCAATCTAGTTGCCATGGAAGTTAGATCTTTTAGGTGGGCAGTTTTGTTTTGCTTAGAATATTTTTCCAAATTGTACTGTATTCATCAATAAATGAAATGAAGATAAATATCTACAGATAAAGTCTTGATATTGGAAACAGTAATTGTTCTCTCCCGAAAATAATCAAAATTTTCCATTTTTGCCGATTTAATAACAGAAAATGATTGTTTTATCCTTATGTTTTTAAGGTTAACAACTTGAGTGACTTGTTAGTGCACTTGTCAATTTAAACCCTTGATTGTCAATTTAAACCAGTTTTAAAGTTAGACCATACTAGTGAATTAGGGGATCAAAGTTTAGCAAAACAATATCTACAGAAAAGGACAATTTTAAAACTATGTGTTAATGAGCATTTACACAATATGGGAATGCCAAGCTTAAAATATAAAAGTACGTTAGGAAAACAAAAAGTTATTCAGACCTTTCTTCAATACACATAGAAGATAATTTAATGAAAAAAACGAAGATAAAATTCAAAATATCATTCTTTTTTACTAAAATTGTGGAATAAATATAATAGTTCAATAAAAATTACATACATTTAGTTTTTAATTCGGTGTGATAGCAAAGTAATAAATAAAACAACTTATGTGACTACTTTTCTGACATATTTTCTCAATATTCTTTCATTTGTAAAAGAATTGTTCTCATGACTAAAAGTAGTTAATTATAAATTCTATTCTACTCAAACAATTGTAATTTGAAACTCTTTTTTCATTTAAGGGGATACATCATTGTTCAAGCTAAAAAAAAATTCAATTTTTTTATTACATTTTGTGAAAGATACATGTTTAAAAATAATAAGTAAAAAAAAATTCAAGTCAAAAAACGAAAGGATAACGAAGTTATACCTGAAAGCACATAGTGCCATCTGTACCTTTGGTAACAAATGATGCCTATACCTCCTAAACTTAAGAATTCTATATAATCATATATTTAACATTTAGTTGCGATGAGGATAACAATGGAGGATCAACGGGAGGACCAATCAAGATCAACGAAATTTAGTAAACATCCAAAAACTTCTCTTCCCACTCCACAAAGATTATATTTAAGAACCTAAACACATCTAATAAGATCCCTAAATGCCACTGATCTAAATTTAAAACTCTGAGCTATTCTAGTATAATGTGTTTATTAATCTGTAATCAGTTAGTTAATTTTTACAAACTAAAAACAAAATTACACCAAGCTGAAATAAGCAAAATTGTACTCACTCTTTTTCTTCCTTCAGGCTTTGGATCTAACTTTTCTAATTCTTCTTCGCTGATAATTTTATACCAACAAGTTTTACGATCTTTCATGAAGAAATGTGGTTCATAAACTTCAGCTACCCAAGCTTGCAAAGGTTTCTTATCATACATTACTTGAGCAGATTTCATTGTTACTGTACCGTATATAAAGAGGTAGATTAGAAAAAGTACCAGAGGAATGGTGAATAGACAGTATATTAATTGTACATGGAAAAATATGAAAAGAATTGCAGAGATAATTACAACTAACTGTATTGTTGCCTGCAAAAGAAATATAAACAAAAATAATATTAGGATGTTTGAAACATATTAAATTAAAAGAGAATTTAATACTTCGTATACTTACTTCATTAAAAAGACTCCCATAGAACATATTTGTTATGTTTGAGGCATATGCATCACGCACTACTTTGGAAATGTGAGGAATATCATTATCCCTCTGATTTCTGATAACTATGTAATACATTATTGTTTTTATAACTGTTTTATCAAAAAATTAGAATTAAAAATCGTACATTTTTGATAGAATCGTAAACAAACACCCAATTTACTTTTTTAGGTTATATTTATAATTTCGTGTATGTTTAGTTGCATAACTACAGAGCATACTCTGAGTACGAAAGAATGCTATAAGGAAAAATACACTACTCAACAAAAAAATTGACACGTTATAAATGCTGCATTCCAAAATTTTTTTTAGATGTCAGCTGCCAGATGAGCTTCCAAATGCATCTTATCATCTAAACCAAAGCGAGTTAGAGAAATGGTACCCTTACAATGAATTAGACCAAAAGTTCTCCTCTTGCCAAGTTATTATTGACAATACAACTGTTTCATGTGATGGATTTATTTATGACCATGATACCTATGGATACACGTCTGTGATTGAAGTATGTAAAAGCTATTTATTTAATTTTTCTTAATTCTTGTGCCTCTTCTATACACTGTAGGTATAAGTTGAACCGCTGTATATCTTTACGTCAAAATTTGACATATGCATCAAACTAGTGACATTGTTTTTTTGAGAACTGTAACAGGGTCGGAGTGGCTCATTCTACTATTTTTTTTCAACAAGAAATTTGTCGAATAGTTTATAAGCAAGTTTCACAAACTAAATATCCTTAAAAAAGAAAAATATTATACACAAAAATTTTAAAATCGAAGTTTTTCCTTCTGTTTAGACATATCGATAATTTTATATCCCATTTGTATAGGGCTATTTAATGAAGGAGTTTATGTGCTTATAATGGGTTTGATATTTTAAGTGAAATTTTAAGTATGAGAGATTTTAAAAGCGGATTAAAATTTCCTCTTTTATATTACTACACTAAGAGATGTACTACTGCTAAAAATAATTTACTTTACGTATTAGTACATTCTTTAATAAGCATTGCCTTTTTAATATGTTGTTAGCTGATAATTTTGAAATTGTAGAAACTATTGTACTAAAAATTTTAAACACACTCTTTTTAATTTTGGGATTAGTAGGCTGATGTCTGAAGGTACAAGTGTGGAGTGCTTATGTGTATGTTCACTTTTATAAGTGAACCTATGTTGTTGGCATGTTTCACCTATGAAATTTATGACAATAAAAGCTTTATTTATTTATTTTATAAAGTAAATCGTTTATATTCTAAATTATTGGTAACTATTTCGGTAACAGAAAAAATTATACGCAATTTGTTGATAAAGTTCTATTTTTATTATAATACTCCAGTTAGGTATAACAATATTAGGGTAGTCTAACTGAAAACTAAAAATAAATTGACTATTCTAATAGAATCGGAACTAAAAAATAGTATTCTTAGAAACAGTGGGTAAGTATACAATATTCTAGAAATTATTCAGTGTTTTATACTTAATGACTAACTTTATGATTTCTGACTGCAATAAATGAAGTAGTTAAGCTGCAAAAATATTAAATAAAAATAATTATATAATAATTAATCATCTTCATCAAATAGCCTAGTTTTCTTAAAAATAAATACATAAATTTAAAAAAAAATTTATGCTTCAATAGATAATAGTTAACACAACGCACGACTCATGGCTTCGAGTCTTTTACTGACTACATTTCAAGATTCCTCATGCCCTATCCTCACAGATAAATTTATAAACATATAAATGTGTAAAATAATGAAAGGGGTTCGGTCCAGGGCATCCAGATCTAAGGCCCCAATATTGCATCAGGTTCACTGAAATAGAGTAATACATGCATAAAAAATAATACAGACATGGAACAATAGAAATCGTAAGTGAACTAATTACAATTAAGATTAATTATTTATTTATATACCTAACACTATTTTCAAAAATTATAGGTATATATACAATATCCTAGAAATGATAAGTATTTTATATTAAATTATTGTAACTTTATGATCTTTGACTGCAAAAACTAAGGTATTCAAGCTACAAAAATATTGAATAAAAATATAAATAATTAATTAGTTTCTTCTTCATTAAATAGCTAGTTTTCTTAAAAATAAATAAACAAATTTAAAAAAATGGGTGCCCCAAAAGGTAAGATTTAATACATCGCACGACTCATGGCTCTGAGTCTTTTATTGACCTCATTTCAAGATTCCACATGCAACATCCTCACACATAAATGTATAAGCATATAAACATGTAAAATAATGAAAGGGGCTCGGTTGGGGGCATCTAGATCTGAGGCAAAATCTAGGGCCCCTATGTTGCATCAAGTTCACTGAAACAGAGTAACACATATATGAAAATAATACTGCCATAAAAAAATAGAAATCGTAAATGAACTAATTATAATTAAGATTGATTATTTATATATAATAAATATAAAAAAAATGATACCATACTCTTTCTTGTTTTATATAATGCCATGGGCAAAAGAAAAAAATATCCTATATAGAAATGGAAAAAGAAAAGAAGTGCTTAAAAAATGCCAATAAAAAATTTAAGTTAAAAATTTAGAAAATATGTAAAAAAGAATTTTATGAGAATACTTTAGAAGTGGTGAAATTTTTATGTATGAAAATGCCAAAAGAGATTAAAAAAAACACAAAAGAAAATTATTAAAAATGTCTGTACATCCACATATTATCAAAAACTGAAAAGAGGATTAAGGGTCAAAATGACTTCTCTTATTCTGAGGAATCGCTATCACTCTCACCAACATGAATAATAAGTGGCTGTAAAGGAACTCGAATTTTCTTTTCAATTTCCCACTGCTTTTTAATAATATTATTTGTGTGTTCCACATAGTTAGCCCAATTCTGTTTTGTCACTGTTCCTAACGCCTTTTTCCAAGCCTCTATTGGTTCTTTAACTTGTAGAATCAGTTGGTCATAATTTCTCTTTGCCTGACTCCATACCATTTCAATTGGGTTAAAATGGCAATGGTATGGAGGCAAGCGTAAAACTTTATGTCCAGAAGATTCTATTAGCTCATCTACTACAAAGCATTTTGCAGGCTTTGGTACCCGAGATATCAAAGACCACAAAGTATCTTTTGTAGCATCTTCTCCAAAGTTGATATATTTTTCTTTCAGCCACGCTTTCATAGCATCCTTGTTCCAACCCTTTGTTGGCCATTTTTGAAGTTGCCTACTATGATAGGAAGCATTATCTAAAACAATTAAAGAAGGTGTTTCCAGTTTTGGCAAAAAATCTTTTAACCAAGCTTCAAAGTTTTCCGAATTCATTTCTCCATGGTAATCTCCAGTTTTTGACTTTGATTTAAAAATCAGCATTGCATCTTCAACGAATCCATTTTCATTTCCTGCATTCAGTACTATGTACCTGAAAAAAAGTAGAGTAGTATGTGGCAGTACAAATTATTTGAAATATTTTGCAGAAACACAAATTGGTCTTAACCAACGGAAGCTTTCATGGTTTTGGTCAATTGAGAAATAGTGGTTCTTGAGTTTAGACCAAGTCAAATTTGAATTGTTATGCAACTTTTTACCTAGATTGCTCGAAACATCTTCAGGGATCTTCATTTCACGTAAATAGAACACGGAATATTGCATGTGTTGATGGTCTTAGTTAAAGGATAATATCAAAATTAATTTATTTTTCTCAATTTTTATGTCATTAATGCCTTGAAATTGGAAAATTTATTTCATCTGTTTATTTTTTAGAAATATAATGTATTGTTAAAAATATACTGTATTATACCCATTTTTGGTTTATTTTTAAGCACCTTTATGTTGTACAAATTATGGGTGAGGAGTGTGCAATTAAATAAGTATAATACTTATTTCAAATCGGCTTTTTTTAGCACAATAAAACATGATACCATTTCAGCAGTTTCGATTGGCAAAGCATTGACTCGCCTGAGAACTCAGGCAAGAACACTGACGTACCATATTTTAATATAAAAATATTAGTTTCGCGATACAGATTTACTTCACGTTTCAGCAAAATACCTGTAAGCAGTTTTTATATTTTGATAATATATTTTTTTTTCATAATTTTTAACGCCCTGTATTTTGAAAACGAAATATTTTAGATATATGTTTATATCAAATTCTTTTATAAAGCCGCTTAAGAAATCACAAGATTTTTTTTTTGGATTTCTGGAAAGCCTGTATCAAAGTAAGATGATCATTATTATTTTGTAAAATGTAAATTAAATTATTTGGTTAACTTTCATTTATTAAGGAAACATTTTTATCATATTAAGTAAAAATTTTTCCTAAAAAAGTTCAAACTTGTTTGATAAAACATACAGAAATTAAAGTAAGAAATTTCTCAATCTCCCCAGGAAATAAAGTATTAAAGTAAAAATTTAATATTTAACATCCTGCTAATAGGAAATGATCCAAGGATTATTTAAATAAAGCTTTTTGCAACCTGTTACAGATGAAAAAAATTCAAATTGTGTAAGTGCAAATAACAGATATATTACCTAAATCCCTCCCCAGATATTTTTCGTACTGATCGAGTGCTATCGTCCTGCCATGATCGTCTGTGGGTGCCATTTTGAAAAATCCATGTCTCGTCTATAAAGACTGGCTCAAATTTATTTTCCCCTTTTTCTTCGTTCTTTAAGTACTGTTCAAGAAAGTCTCTTCTCATTTTCTGAATTTGTGGTTTCTCCATTAAAGCTCTACGTGGGTCATCCTTCCTATATAAATATATAAATAAAAATGAAATGTGTATCCTCCAAAAATAAATTACACAGGTCTCCTGTGAAAAATCCTGCTCCCTCAAGAAGTCCTATAAAAAACACAAAAAAATTAACGCTTTATATTTTACATTTACCGATATAAAAATATTTAAATTAAGTTGTCATCTGACAGTATCTTACGGTCATTATTTTGACCCAATTGCAACTGCTTTATATTTGTATCTAACATTTATTTGTTGTATGTAAATGATTGTTTACCTGTAGATAAATCCTATTTGCTTTAGTAATATGCCTAGACTTGTCCTTGCTCCATGGTATATTTCTTTTGCCTTTAATCGTTCCAACAATATTGAGACTGTTAATGAGGTACCTTCACAAATAAAAAATTGTTATGAAGAAATGACGAAATCTTGATATTCTATTTAATTTAGTAAAATTAGGTTTACTTTTTGTATTCATTACAAATATTTTTTTGGGTTTTTTTATTTTTAAAACTTATATTTTCATTATACATACACCTTGACGGGTTAGAAAATGTAAACAAAACAAGTTAGAATAAAATATAACATATAAAATTTTTTAGAAATACTTACCCTCAGAATACATCATATATATTTCATCTCTAATTTGTAATTTTGTTGCTTCCGGCGTATCTTCAGTTTTTGGTCTCTTCCTTTTTCTTGTTTCCTTTATTGTCGTTATTGGGACATTTAGGAAAGTTCTCACAGTTGTATGGGATAAGTGTAAGCATTGGGCAGTTTCCTAAGTTGTTTTAAATTTTTATAAAAAAAAATTGCAATTTAATTTCTAATTTGAATTTTAAAAATTCATAAAGTTGATTACCCAGATCTTCCCTTGCTACTTGTTTTAATTAGTAAATTAGCCTGTAAGGAAAATTTTTTAAATGTACATATTTCATACTATAAACAAATATTTTTAAAGTGATTTTTGGATAAATGATTAGG
The DNA here is from genome assembly GCA_034092305.1 of Diaprepes abbreviatus. NCBI lineage: Eukaryota > Metazoa > Arthropoda > Insecta > Coleoptera > Curculionidae > Diaprepes > Diaprepes abbreviatus. Next base: position 12,881,884 of record JASJET010000129.1, read on the forward strand.
GGACACATAAACTAGATTTAAACTTAAGAATTCTAAAAGTAATTTTTCTCTTATTGACAATTATACCAGCTATATAAAATTTTGAAAAATATATATTCCGGAAACGAAAAGTAAACAAAAACTAATTAGATGAAACAATACTGTAACAAGACAAAGTGAAAAGAATGGAAGTTAATATATTCCATGGGATTTATCCGTATTTTCAAAATATTTTTAAGGTACTTGCTTACCTGAATTATAGCATTTAATATTTTACGAACAAGAGGTTGTTGGTAGATGGAGAAGTTTAATTTTGAATTTACACTGTCATACGTTTTCAGGATTCTTGGGTAATGGAATTTAATAATCATATCAACTGAATATGTATAATTATATCAGAATAAGTCGGCACATGGGTGGAAATTTAAGTTAAAATCAAAAATAGTGATTTGGCTTAAAAAAAATTGTTATACGAGTTCAACTGAGCAATTAAAGCACATCAAATTAATGATGAAGGAAGTTCTGGGTGAACAAATTTACTAATATTTTTATACATGTATATTGATATAATTTTATTGACAAATGTGCAGTCACTAAGGTTTCACATTTTATTTTCAGGGTATTGTTCCTTTGTAGTCAGAAGTATGTTTTACTAAAACTGACAAACATTTTAAACACTTTCTGAATCACTTAAAAAACAAAAGTTAGAAACAAATATGACAAAAAAATGTTATGTAGTAGAAAATAAATAACAGTAGGGCTGGAGTCAACTATGTTGTTTTTAAAATCAACAATTCAATTTCTAAAAAGTGCGACTAATAACAGTTAGGTATAAAAATAAGCATAACCCAAATTTACCTCTATAGGATTACAATTAGGCAGCTTCCTTTTAACATAATCGTGAGTAAATTTAATCCAATCTTGGGCTATAGGACAGCTTCTTATGTGGCGGAATTTAGGACTCTGCATACTTGAAGAAGAAGGGTGATTCTCCATATCCTAAAACACAAATGTAAGTCGCTAAAAGTGGCCTCTTTCATATAGATTATAGGTTGGAAAAATGATAGGATCCTGTATACTAGAGAGTACATTATACTAAGAATGGAGCTACGATTTTGTTTTCTTTTCCAAAAACTACCTTAAAGTACTCTAATAATCTCCTAAATCTTCACTAAATCCAATAAATACCTAGAAATCTAAAACGTTCCCTGTAAAAATAACTAAAAAATTTGTGCATGTGTACTATTTTGTTCATCTTGTTATTTTTTTCTTCCAAAATTAAGCATTTCAGGCATATGTTTCAAGGAACAGTTTCCCTTGTTTTCAGCTATTGTATTATTCTTTGTTATAATATTTTAAATATTTCTAATTACATTCTGTACAAGCTGTATTAACTAATCATAGTGTACACATGAGTTTGAAATACTGTGTATTTTCATAAAGCTCTACAGAATGTTGCTTAACGTTTTCGAAAGAAAAACCTCTTTATTAGTTACTTACCGGTATATCAAGCTGATTAAAATTATCCATATGTACATCCATATCCAGTTAGAAAACCTAAATAAATCCAATAAAAACAAGCACTAGTAAAGTGTTTTTATTATAATAACGATAGTCTAAAATTTATAGGCTATCAAATGTTTAAAGTCACAAACACTAAACACTACAATATTAAATAGCGGCACAAAGTGTCTAAACTATTTTATATCGTAATATAATAAAAATATCGCAACGTTGTCGACAAAAATGCCTTTAATAATATTGTTTGCCGTTATTATAGAAGGACAAAATAAAGACACAGTTAGTCTGAGGCAAGGTTATGTAAATAACAGCGGCTTTCTTTTATGTTCCTTGCTCCTGACCTGTGATATCTTTTATCTCTTTCATTATTATTAAGAGAAACAAGGAGGGAAAATCATCAGTTTTTTCCGATTTATGTTATGTCTGGAGTAGATACGGAGTAGATAAGCGTGTTAACGTTCATATTTTTATACAAATATTAATGGGATATTTTGAAGAATTATAAAATTTTAGATAATAAAACATGTTAAAAATTATGAAATAAGTATAAATGTTGTTTCAATTGTAAAAATAACTTATTTTTCTCTACTCCGAGAGGAGGACAGAAAATCGAAATGAACGACCCTAGTTATATTTATGAGGAACATTTTTTTTTGATGTATGGCAACTAAAAACCGTTACAATTACTAAATTTTTAAAGATATACAGCGTTTCAAGTATACCCATGTGCGTAATAGTATACCCATATTATTTTTTTGTTTTTTTTTAGTGGACACTTACTTGTGAAAAAGCATACTTGATAGCTACTGGAAATTCTTTGTTCATGTTTGGAGTTATGGTGGGGTCTATAGGTTTTGGCGAATTGTCAGATAGGTATGTAACGTTACTTATGTTTTTGTGAAATATTTTTGATATATTTATTTTTTATTGGTATTTTTAGATGGGGAAGAAAGAAAACGTTTTTTCTTTCATTAGTAGTACAGGTGGTGTTTGGTATAATTGCTTCATTTGCTCCAGAATTTTGGACTTTTTGTATTGCAAGAGCTATTGTTGGAGCTACTACATCTGGAGTATTCTTGGTTGCCTATGTTATAGGTAAACATTTTCTATTTAAGTGAACAAAAATTAAATATTTTAACATCCTTTATTGTAGGTCTTGAGATGGTGGGACCATCTAAAAGAATGATAGCTGGAACAGTATGTCAAATGTTTTTCTCAATCGGATATATGTTAACTGCTGTATTTGCTATTTATATAACAGATTGGCGGACACTTCAATTCGCACTGACTATACCGGGACTTGTTTTTATGGGATATTGGTGGTAAGAAATAATATTTTTTATATTGCAGGGAATTTTTGTATTAATATTTTATGGACTTATGGATATATTTTGATTGATTATTTAATCATAAATAGATAAGGCTGTATTTTAATTAAATAAAAATAATAAAATATAGACAGACAATGATCCCTAATAATAAATTTTGCTAACATTATTTTCAGGATTATCCCTGAATCAGCTAGGTGGCTTGTAAGTAAAAATAAAGTCCCTGAAGCCAAGAGACTGATACAAATAGCAGCCAAGTCTAACAAAGTAACAATTCCTGATGAGACTTTAGACAAACTGTTAGCACCAACTGACGAAACTCTAAAAAAAGATCCGGATGTAAAGCAAGCAACCATATTTGATCTTTTTAAGCATCCCAATTTAAGAAAAAGATCCTTGATTATCTTTTTTGATTGGTATGTACGTACAACTGGTCACAATATAAAGATCGAAGTGTAAAGGAGGGCCAAATAGAAGTATAACTTTTTATTACTGATTATGATTTTAGGTTTGCAAACAATATAACATATTATGGTCTTTCATGGAGCACAAATAATTTAGGAGGAAATCCTTATCTAAATTTCGTTATATCAGGCGCAGTGGAAATTCCAGGTTATACATTTCTTATTCTTACCCTAAACAGATGGGGTAGAAAAAATATTATGTGTGGTTGTATGGTTGTGGCTGGCTCTGCATTGCTTCTGACTATGATTGTGCCAAAAGGTAAGAGACAACAATTTGCCTGTAGTAAATTGAGGCATAAAAGTTAAAGTTATTATTTTGTTTAATGATTTCTTGAATCGAAAACAAACGCACTTTTTTTACAATTTATTACATATGGACCACTATTTTAAGGCCTAAATGAAAAAAAAAGCAAAGTGATCATTAACATTACAAAATTAATATCAAAAATTATATTTAGAACGGGCAAACAAGAGTTAAAATTAAAAGAAGGTAGTTGGGACACTTTAACTTCAAGGACTATAATTAGTTAGGCTCTAACTTATTTTCCTTATAAAAACAGTAGTTAAGGCCCGTTATTTTTTTTTTTTTTAGATTTGCAATGGCTTACAGTAACATTAGCAATGATAGGAAAATTAGCTATTACAGCAAGTTATGGAGCTGTGTACATTTTTTCAACTGAACAGTTCCCTACTGTTATAAGAAATGCAGGATTGGGAGCGGGGTCAACTTGCGCCCGTGTTGGGTCTATAACTGCCCCATATATTAATATATTGGTGAGATAGGCAATGTAAGAAGTGTACATTCGGTATATTCATTTCAACATATTTTTAGACTCATGTGTGGCAACCTTTGCCTCTATTAATATTCGGGTCTTTAGCTCTTATTGGAGGAGTAATGTCACTAATTTTACCAGAGACATTGAACAAGAACTTACCAGAAACAATTGAAGAGGGAGAAGCTTTTGGCAAGTAAGTATACAGAAACTGATCTTTTAAACTGCATATGAACATTGTAGGGTTAAGGTATTGGCTAAGATTTAATAGTCATCAGAGAGTCTGTGAGTTTAACTCACGACCAGGAATAGGTACTATAAAATGGATAGAACTAGTTTTACAAACGCTTCCGTTCATACTGGTAACCAGACCAATTAGAGTCCGATATCCTCTGAGAAATTAAGACACAATTTATACTTGCCCCGGCAGTTATAAAACTCTCTAATATGAGTGCTATTCTCAATAGCAACTCATGGGTATTAGAACAAAGGAGGCTAGATATAACGTGAATTGGGGTAAACTCTACTCGGTCAAGAAACTATGCTTTGTGTAAGCGGTGGGCTTAGTGGACTTCGAAAAAATGGAGCATAACCAGATAAATTTGAAAACAAAATTCATTACTGATACAAGTTTAACTTAATACTAATTTTAGTGCATGCATATGATAATGTGTAGAAAGACCGTAGGGTGCTATTGACTTTATTTTACTTTAAAAACCATTTAAATGACTAGCCATAACGACAGCTCTATTAGACTTTTACGCCACTAATTTATTTCTAAAATCATATGGTCGCACTCAGTGATTAACAACTGAAATAAATCTTTCGCTGTTCTACCGGACGAAAAAATAAAAACCTACAAATTTTTCAACAACTTCTCCGCCATTGACATACCTATATACAATTGAAAGTTGAGACTAAAACGCTAAATCTTAATTAGATAAAAATACTGTTATGTCAATAAGCCTTTTTAGATTGGTACGATTTTCCGTAACATGATTATTATGCAATATTACGGCACCTTTTCTGGTGCTAGCCAAGGCAACGGCAATGCTTTGTCTACTGAAAAGTTTTATCTTTTTTTTTTTTTTTTTATATATTCTCGGGTCCGTCCTAAAGCCGGATGCACTGCGACCAGAGTAGGCCTATTGTGCTCACCCTAGACATTATAGCCACTCTGTCAACCTAGCCCCCTGGCTCAATCTGTACAGTCCTGCTAAAGAGTGATTGAGTATTTCTTCCGGTTCCAGTTTTACTGACCCGAAAGTTTGTTGTCTAAATCTCACCAGTGACTCACAGTCACATATGATATGCTTCACCGTTTCCTCGGCTTGTCCACACAGTCTGCAGCCGAGGTTTCCGTTATATAGATTCATTTTATTCAGATGTACTTTGACGGCCATGTGTCCCGTCATTATACCTGTGATAGTCCTTAATTGGTTTCTACTCATTTGTAGTAGTTTCTTTGCCAGTTTCGGGTCCGGATTCCCAATAAATAGCTTGCTGTGGTTTAAACCCTGTCTGGTCATCCAGTGGTTTTTATGTTCTCTTTTGATCCATTCTTTGACTGCTTCTCGTGCTGCACACCGCGGCACCCCAAAGGCCGGTTCTGGACCAATGTATTGAGATGCTGACCCTGCTCTAGCTAGTTCGTCAGCTTTTTCATTTCCATGTATGCCTTCGTGTCCTGGTACCCACTTTAACATAACTCTGTTGTCTTTTGTCAGAGTTTCCAGCTCGCTCTGACATTCCCAAACCAGCCTCGATGATACCTTTTGGCCCTTAAGGGCCCTTAGGGCTGCCTGGCTGTCAGAGTAAATGAGGATTTGCTTCCCTTTGTAAGCTCTCCTATTTATCTCATCTGCGCACCGTAAGATTACGTATATTTCTGCCTGGAACACTGTTGGGTATTTCCCAAGGGGAAGGGTTAGTTCCTTCCTCTGTTGTAACCCGTATATCCCAGCTCCAGTACCCTCACTAGTTTTTGAACCGTCAGTGTACCAGATACTTGCACCCGAGAATGTTTCCGGTCTTTCTCTTTTACTTGCCATTCGATCCTCTATTGTGACTTCAAACGGTAGCTCGAGTTCATATGGTCCGTGTCCATTTCCAACTCAGGGCTCCTGATTTTTTTACATATGTTTTTATGTCCTGACATCGTCATTTGCGATTTTACTGCTGAGTGATTTAGTCGGTGGAGTCCCATTCTTGCCTCTGCCTGAATCACTAAGTGTAGCGGAGGCAGATCCAGAATACACTCCATTGCCGAAGTGGGCGTTGATTTCATGGCCCCAGTAATACATAAACAGGCGACCCTTTGTATTCCACTCAGCTTTGTCATAATTGCTCTCTGCATTACCTTGGGCCACCAGACCAAGGCTGCGTAAGTGATGGCTGGTCTCACAACACTGGTGTATAACCAATGTACCATTTTCGGTGAGAGACCCCATGTTTTCCCACATAATCTTCTAACAGTCATAAGAGATGTTTCCGATTTTCTGGTTATGTTTTCCACTTGTCTGTTCCAGGTCAGCCTGGAGTCTAAAATCACCCCCAGATATTTTACTTCTCTGGCAAGTGGTATTGTGTTTCCTTGGAGGATGATGGGACCGAGATCCTCTATCCTTCTCCGTTTTGTAAAGGGAATTAGGACAGTCTTTTGGGGACTTATATTGAGTCCCTCCTGCCTTACCCATCTTTCTACAACTTCAAGAGCCCTCTGCATTCTTTCTCTTACTGTTGTATTAAATTTGCCTTGGGTTAAGATTACCAAGTCATCTGCATATCCCAGCACAGAGTGACCCTCCCCACTCAAGGTTCGCAGAAGCCCATCCATTACTAGGTTCCAAAGCAGTGGGGAGAGAACCCCCCCCTGCGGACACCCCCCAGTCACCCGTGCCATCAGCGACTCTCCGAGCAGTTCTGTGTAGATCACTCTGTCTTTTAACATATTTCCAATCCACCTGCAACAGGTCTCTTCCAGATTGATGTTCCTTATTGCAGTGATGATTGATTGAAAAGACGTGTTGTCGAACGCCCCCTCTATATCTAGAAATGCTCCTAGAAGCACTTCTCCATTTTCCAGAGTGTTTTCCACCTTGCTGACCAAGTCGTGGAGCGCTGTCTCTGTGGATCTCCCGATTCTATATGCATGCTGGCTCCGATGAAATGGGCTGTTCACCATTAAATCATCTCTGACATGTCTGTCCAACAGCTTCTCGAGAGTCTTAAGGATAAATGACATTAGACTGATTGGTCTAAATGCCTTTGCTGTAGAGTAGTTGGGTTTCCCAGGTTTTTGAATGAACACTACCCTGGTTAACCTCCAAACCTTTGGTACATATCCTAGAGCTAGAGTGGCTCTTAATATGCAGCAAAGTCTGTTAATCAACAGGTTTGGACCCTGTTGTAACATTGCTGGATAAATCCCGTCCGGTCCCGGCGATTTATATGGTTCAAATGAGTTTATGGCCCATTTTATCTTTTCATAGGTAATCACCCTTTTTGCCGTTTGCCAATGGTCCTTGGTGGCTCTTACATCAGTATTTATCTCTGCTTCAGTCCTCCAAGTCTCCGGTGATTTCTCAATTATTGTTGACCCTGGGAAGTGAGCCCGAAATAACTCGGTCATTGTTTCTTTCCCAGTATAGGTGTGCTCCCCTGTATTTGTTTTTAGAGAGTTTATTGACGGTTGCGTATCCTTTGAGAGTATCTTTCGGAGTCTGGCACATTCTGGGGTCGTTTCGATCTCCTCACAGTGCTTCCTCCAAGATTCTCTCTTAGCCTTACGCAAGATCCTGTTATATTCAGTCAGGACCAGTCTATATTCGTCCCAGTTTCCTGTTATTTTCGCCTTGTTCCATAGTTTCCTAACTTGTCCTCTTTTCGCCTCTAATTTCGCATTCCACCACGGCACATTGCGAGTAGAATGTTGAGTGATCTGAGGACAGTTAGCTTCAAAGGCTGAGACTGTGGCTTCTGTTAGTTGTTCTGCCATCAGTTCTACTTCTATTATGTTGCTTACCGAACTTTTGATTTCCGCTAGTCTCTGTTCTAGGTCTAGGCAGTAGTTTCCCCAGTTTGTCCTTCGCGGATTCCGGTAGTTTAGTTGTTCCCGTTCTATACCCGTTATTTCAAACCTGATGCACCTATGGTCAGAACAACTTGCCTCCCTAGACACATGCCAGTTTTTTATAAAGTTGCCAAGATATGTTGTGCTTAACGTTATATCAATGACCTCCTGCCTTTGTCTGGTGACGAAGGTGGGTTCATTGCCTTTATTCATTATGTCTAAGTTATTTACCATTATGAATTCAAAGACTGACTTACCTCTTTGATTGATGTTTGTGCTGCCCCAAGCATCGTGATGGGCATTGGCATCACACCCAATGATCAGCTGCGATCCATTTCCTCTGCAGTCTCTCACCAGGTCTCCTACTGCTCTTGGTGGTGGTTCTTCTAGGTCATCATAGGGGAAGTAGGCTGAGCCGATAGTGATGTTTGTTGGTCCAGCTCCCCTTGTTGCTATTTTTGCGGCAACAAGATCCCTAGAAATATGTTTCGTTAGTGCAAGCACTTTTAGGTGTTTTTTATACAATATACAGGTCCTTGGTTTATCGGCTGTTCTGCAATATATAAGCTCACATCCGATTCCCGTAATCCCTTTTACTTTCCCCTGGTGTATCCAGGGTTCTTGAATGAGGGCGAAGTTTTATCTTACCGGATGATGTAAAATGTTCCTTTGACTGTAAAAGGCGCTCAATAGAACGAGGTAAATTTTTAAGATCAGCGAATCCTGTGTGTACTCGGTTTGAATCGAAAATAATGAACATGACCAAAAAAATAATTTGTTTTGTTTGCTGTTTCCCGTCAATTAATTGCATTTGTCGTATCAAATTAGATTGCAACTACAGTTTTGACGAGTGTCGGATAATTTTAGAGTAATTAAATTAGGTCGTGGTATTCCTACACTTTTTTCAACGTAGGAATTAGGTTCTTTGTTTAACGAGCTAAAATTATTACTTACTAGCCAATCAACTATATCACTACACTGTTTAATTTCCTCCTCTTTGCTCATTTTTTACTAACTCGTAAGAACACTTAAATCTTCAAAAACAAAACACTACCAAACAAGCCTAACTTCAAAAACATAAAACCCGAAAACCGACAAGAATTAATTACATCTCGACATGAATGTAAAAAAGGACTACTCGCTTGGATGACAACCTGTAGCTGTTAATTAAACAATTGATGGCAGCCCTCGATGGACAATGACTTCAAAAATTCTACTGATCATTTCTGATCTTGCCGAATGTTGGAAAATTATTGTTCCGGCAACATCCAAACGAGGTTACCTTCCTTTGATACCTAAAAATCTTCGGTATTTATGAATGCTTTCAGTACATCATAGCACGATTTCAAATGCTATATTTTAAGGATTCGTGGTTTAAGTAATGGAGTCGCGAGAACACCTAAAGGTCCTTACATTCATATGGTGTAGTTATCGTCGTATAAAAGATAACTTATTAACAAGCTAGTAGAGTAGAGGTGACGGCATTCAATTTTATTGTAATTACGAAATTTTTATTCTGGCTTTAGAACTTAATTAACCCCTGAGGAGCCTCTACTAATTATTCCTACTGGAGGCATGTAGAGTGCAGTCTTTAGTTATTCTCTCTGCTAATTTTGAGTCTGATAATATGGTGTTTCAGGTTAAATGAATATCGTTTAACTATTTTTTGACATAAAATTCAAGTGACGCATTATAAGTGACTAAAACTAGTTTTAATACATTAGTAATATCTCAGATTATGTTATCTTACAGATGCGACAAAAGGCTTTTCTGTCAAAACCACATTTCGTGACCTTGCTTCTTCACAATCCGTAATTACACTGGGAGAAATAGTAAAATTAGGGCGAATATTCTCACAGATTATTTCATAGCAACTTATGCGGATTTCTCTCGGATTGAACCTAACTTTATTGCTTACTTTTCGTCGTATCGTGTTCTATTCTTTTTTTTTCAATTTCCTAAAAATTTCTTAAGGTAACCATTGGAATACTGTTATAAAAAATAAAAACAAAGAGTGATGTGATCCAAATTAATAAAATTTGACAAATGATTAACCAATTTTTATTAGTAATTTTTCTAGATGACGGACAAAAAATATAGAATATGAAGTTATCTAATAAAATTTTTTTACATTTATCTCAAGTCTTTGGGAACGTATACACAACGAGAAAAATAACTAGTTTGTTATACACGGAAGGAATAAGTTTTTCCATCTTAATTTAAAGTTATACGGCACTTTTTAAATAATAAAAAGTATACATTTAAATTATCTAGATGATAATGCCCTTGTCACTATATTATACTTTAAATTGATGGTAACAGGTGCCATAAACGATAACAGTTTACGCCATACTGTAGATTCCCATTATAAAAAAAGAGACATCAACGTTTTATGTGAGAAAATGCAAAGAGAAAAAATGTGATTATTTTTATTCCAAACCATATTATATTTACTATATTTTTGCTTTAGGAAAATCAAAAAAGAAGTTGTTATAGAAGAAAATCTAAATAGTGTTACAATTGGGAATAAGTCTACTGAAAATCAGGATGAAACTGTAAATTCAGAGTCGACTTTACTAAAGGAAGAAAAACAACAAAATGAAAAAAGTTAATAAATCTTGAAATTATTATTTTTATTTAAATGGCACTGATCAAAACTAATCGATATTTTTTGAATGTGAAATATTTTCGCTTTATACTTTGACTGCAGGATTTACTTCCTGTAGACTTTTTTTTTACGGCAGTTCTTTATTAAAATTATCTATTGATAAGTATTTCTGTTTAAAGCCAGTGCTTATATACATACATTTGATATACCCCATGAGTATTGTTTTAGTATGTAAGTATTTGAAAGCCTTGTATGTTAATACTCTAAAAATGTATGTTTATATATAGTTTTAGCAGTTATCATGTGATTTATAAATTATTTTAGCCAAATTTTTTGTACAAATATATATTTTACAATGTTAAATGGGAAAAATTAATTTTCAGATATTTATAAAATTTTATTATTTTTTATTGTAATTAAAAATCCTTATAATTTTTGCATTTATAAATAAATGGTAAAATGCTAATAATTTTTTTTGTAATTATACTTGCCGATCTCTATCTACTGGTGGATTTTTAGAGGTTTGGTTTTTAAATTGGCAACACTATTTCTAATGACTGTAAAGTTGACAGTTGATTTGTAGTCAATACGTTTTACCATTTCACCATGAATAGACTTACACCAGAACAACGCTCGCAAATTGTGCAAATTTATTTTGACAATCATGGTTGAGTTCGCCAAACTCACCGTGCGCTATGTCCATCGTTTGGTCGATATAATCGTCCATCCGAGCAAGTTATTCGGCAAACCATCAATCATTTTTGCACTACATACTATTTTGTACGCTTTCTTTACAATTTATTAAGTTCTAATGTTAAGGAAATGTTACAGTGAAGTATTTGTAAGTATTTAAAAATATCTTAAACCATGAAACAAGGCTGCCAAGATCATTTTGAAGTTGGTACAGTCTTATACAGAAGAAATCACTTTAAAGCCAACTTTGTTGTTAAGAGCCATCGCCTTATGAATACTGAGAAAAGCAATTGTAAACTGTTACTCTTCTGCGGGACTCTACAAGTAACTATGTACCTTTTTGAAAGGTCCCTCCCTACACGAACCGCACAGATAATTAAACTTTGATAGTCATATGATAGATGAGTTTTCCTAAGGTCTTATATTTGTAATCAACTTGAAAAGGATGATCACTGCTCTCTCACAAAATATTTACTAACATAAGAATGATGATATGGTGAGTTAAAAATCTACTTAATTAAACTTAAAAAAATCTTAGAAGTCTCTAGTGTTTTTATTGTGAAAAATGACGAAATATTACGAAATCACAGTGACATTTTACTTAAACGTGACTAAGGCTCTTTAAATTTAAAGTTCACGTGCTACTTAAGTTTAGAACGTGATTTAGGCAAAAAAAATATTTGTAAAAGTTAATAACATTATCATTACTTAAATAGTACAGGGTGTTATCTAAAAATTCTCTATTTTATTAGATATATGAGTATTTTTATAATCATTACAAACAAATGTTTGTGTCCTTAAGGACCATTGGCAAAACACAACAAGGTTGCTCTTGCGTGGACGTCAGGACATAAGGGCGTCCTGGATGAAAAAGCGGATCTACTTGTAAGATAAAGGTCTATTATCACGTTTATTGGACCAGAAGCCGTATTTGGAATTACCAAGGCTGCCCTTCATGGTTGGTTATCCTGGTGGATAAATCATCTTCATCAGACCCACTGGAACCACATTATTGGCCACATGCACATCAGGCTGAGTGGACCTTCTGACAAACTAAGCCGTGAAATTTTGGGTCTAGGCAGACAATAGATTAGACTAGTGACAGGACTAACAAGTGGCCACTGAAGTTTAAGGAAAGATTTACATACAATGGGCATTTTAACGAAAAACCAGTATGTAGACTATGTGACGAAGAGGACGAGAGGGCCTCACAGATCACCTTCGAACGCGAAGCTTTAACCTACTGGAGGTACTTTCAGGGATCGATCGATCCGGAAGGCTTAAAACTAGTGAACAGGCTGCTAAACTTGATTAAGGTAACCAATTTGTTCACATGGAACAGATATAACAGGCGCGACAATAAGTCTCAAGGTTGCAGTATAAAGGCTACTCAACCCTTGCTTGCTGTACCACTTAATCAATCAATTAAGGATCATTATATTCTATACTATTCTTAATGAGGCAGTACCAAAGATTGTTCAGGCACAGGAATTACCCCCACTTCGGTTCACTGATTATGAAAAATAATGGGTGACTCTGGCGGAAATACAAATAGTTTAAGGAGACTTGTGACTATTTATCTTTTAATAATGCTAGGATGGTTGTAAAAATCTTATCCCTACGTTGTATGGTGCATATATTGTACATATTGAAGCAAAATTTAAGAACAACCCCCAATCATTCTGGTCTTACATTAATCTTAGGAACAGTATTCTGTCAGCTTGTTATGTTCTACCAAAATCAAGAACTAACTAAACCCACCGACATCGTAAATTCATTTGCGAATTTATTTAGAGTCCTCTGTTGTCTCTACTCCTTACGTGCCTGCTCCTAGTCATAACTGCAATTTCTATCGCTTCTCATTTTCTGAAATAATGCCTGAAGACGTTGAGAAAGCATGTAAAAATTGAAAGCAAAATTCACAGCGGGTCCGAATTCAATTCTATTTGTTGTAAAGGATTGTGCTTCGGCGTTTACTTGAGCTTTTGTAATTTTCAATGTATGCATTGAGAAATATATATCTCCAAACCTGTGGAAAAAATAAAAAATCTGTCTCTGTGTTTCAACTAAAAAGTTATCGACCCACAGTAATATTGTGCAATATTGGCAACGTGTTTGACAGCCTCCTTCAGGAACAAATATCCATTTATAGATGACGCCTCTTATAAAGAACCAGCAGCATGGTTTCTCTCAACTGTGACGACTCTTTTCACTATTGCATAGTATGTCTCGGAACGTATTGATTCTGGTACTCAGGTTGATGTCGTTTACATAGATTTTATTAAAACGTCTGATCGACTCGATCACTGTGTTCAACTTTCTAAATTGTCGGGTTTTGGCTTTAATCACCATCTTAATACATTTTTTGAAAGCTTCCTATTAAACCGCTCTCAATATGTTGAGTTCTGTGATCATAAATTGAAAAATTTTGTAGTTATGTCGGGTGTTCCCAGAGGTTCGTTTTAGGCCCCTTATTTTTTAACCTTTTTATTAACGATATCACCAGTGTGTTAAATAACAGCTGCCTAATGTATTCTCGATCTAAAGATTTTGCGCTCTACCGGTTTTCTAGTGAGATCTAATCGAAAATTTGGTTCGCCCCAAGTCATGAGCATAATGTGCTTATTCTCTTGTTTGAAACATCTTAAAATATGCCTCAGCTATCTTGCATCCATATTACCACGTATACTCTGACAAACGGTGAAAAACTAACAGACCATAAGTGTTCCTAACTGGCCGAACTCTAAAAATGGCTAATCAATATGTAAACACTATTTTGGATATTTAAAATATTTTTATTTACATTTAGGTTTCATTTTAAAATCGATTAACAAACGTTAAAAAACACATCTTAATATTATTTCCTATTTTGCCAGTGAAAAACTGATGGTAATGATTACAAATTTTTAAAAAGTATTGATGATCCCTCGTATCTGAACACAGATATATTGATAAATAGAGAGCTTGAAGACACCTGTAAAAAGCTCGACGTAGGATTCGTCCAACGAATATCAGATCATGTGTGTGATCTCACGCACGATTCAAGCTCCATCCAATCACGACTCCTTTCTCTACTCGCATTTTACCGTAATTTACACGTTGCCAAATCAAAAAATTATTCGGTTTATCTCGTTATTTTAAGTTGAGTGTCACTATCTCATTGCCACCGTATGCACAGATTATTTCATCTTATAGATGCGACCGCCTTGGCGGTGCGCTTGTAGTTGAAAGGTTCCATTTTGGTGACCTTCCTTAGCTAGCAATCCGCTATTTTACTGGGAAATTTGTAAAGTTAGAAATACTGGGATTAAAATTAGAGTAATGATTAAAATTATAAATAAAGACTACAAAATATAGTTCTGCAGCAACAAAAAATAAATACAAAAGTCTGAATAGGTGGTGTAAAAAGTTCCGCATTTCTTTAAATTAAGAGAAAAAATTGATTATAGTACAACAAATTAGTTATTTTTCTTATTTATATTGTGTATAGGTTCTCAATGACTTGAAAGAACTTTATATTGAATATATTTGCGGAATACGTTTGTAAATACATTAAGCATCCTTTAAAAATATGTGTAATAAAACTTTTAGATAACTTCATATCTTATATTTTTTATCCGTCATCAAGTTACAGTCAATCATTTGTTAAATTTTGTAAATTTGGAATATTACCATTTTCTAAATACCCTTTTTAAACAAAAATATTTTATGTATGCTAGTTTCACACAAAATTACATAAACATTACAGTTAGGTTCAATGCAATAGAAATTCGTACAGAAATTAGGTTTTGGCAGGAACGTCTTTTGTCGCCTCCGATATAGGCCGGTATTACACTATCAAAGATCTTTGACAATGATCAATTCTAAAGTGTATTTTACAGAGTATTTTATAGTGTAATAGCATACCTTTCTTAAAATGTCTTTTTATAAAAAATATTTTATCAAATGTTCAAGCATAGCCGCTAGTAAATATACTTGCACTGTGGCAGTTACGAAATTACTAATTTCAGGGTACGAAGCAGATGAATTACTATATAATAGTGATAATCCAAGTTCTAAAAATAGAAATAAACGTTTAGATGCTTATAAAAAATGTGCAGAAACGTTATATAAGGTATAATGCTATATAAAATATAATTTTTTTTAAACCAACATAATTTGTACTTTCCAAAAACCGAATTTCAAAAATATATCGACACCGATAGTTTTCAGTAATATTTATGAAAAATTATGGTGTCATATAACAACTATTTTGCAAAAAACAATGAGCTCGAAGAAAGGAACACAAATTTAAGTCAATATCTACCCTTAAATAGTTTTTGTACCTTTTAGGATCTTTATTAATCAGTTTTTGAAAATTCCTTTTAAATCGCGTCTTGCAACCTATGGTCTTGCATTTTTTTAGCAATAAACTAACTGCTAAAATATATTCGTTTTCCATTTTAGATGTTTTTTTTTTCCAGACCATTTCAGAAAAATTAAAAAATATTATCTTCCTGTTGTAATAGTCTAAGTTGAAGATTTAATGGAATGAACGTCAAAGGAAATGAAATAAAATATTTTATAAAAGATCGTGATCAAAGATCTTTGATAGTCAAATCCCGGCTTAAGATGACATAATAATAATTGGCGGTATTCTTTCCAGTTTAACTTTGTCCCAGTGTAACAGTGGGTCGCGAGGCCAGCACGATCACAAAATTTGGATATGGCGGAAACGTCTCTTGTCGTATCTGTAAGATAAAATAGTCTGTGCATACTCATTAATTTGACCTATAAAAATTTTCACCGATCCATTGGCAACATTGCATTCGCTTATAGGTTATGTTATTGTATGTGTCTGTTACGTTTGTAAGCTCCAATTTTTAAAAAAATTCGGTGGATTCAGTGTGTTTTATAAGCAGTTTGTTTTGTGTGGAAGTAATAATCAATTAATTGTCTAAGATAATCATGTATTATGTGATAACGAAGAAAAAGAAATAAAGTTTATGTCATAATATATTGTTCAGGTAAATGCAACAATTAATTCAGCTCAAAAAACTAGAACACTGGTTTCTTAATCATTTTATTAAATTAGATATTAATTAACTGCCTAATTAATATCATTTAAATTTCAGGTTTTGTATTTAATAAGCTCCAATTACGAGGTCATAGGCTTTTATTAGTTTTGGGTTTGCTTGCAGGCATCTATTAAAAAGTATTTTAAGTACTTACTTTGTTGGTAAGTATTAACTTTTTGTTTATTTCGTGTTTTCATTTTTAAAATCATTTTTGATAACATGTTGTTGTTTGCATTAAATTAACTGGTTTAATCATCAGAATGAAGGGTGTAAGTGAGAAAATTATTATTTGAGAAAGTAGGTAATAACATTTTTTTTTAAAGAGTAATTGTTATATTTTAATTATGTGTGGGAGAAATGTAGAGATTTGATTTTTAAATTAAGTATAGGTATATGCTTCAGCTTCCAAGAATTTTACTTGTGCCTTTTTAGCTCCGACATTTTAAATAAAAATGGAAATATAAAACCCCTCATTACAAAATAGAAGTAAAAATTAAAATAAGATAAATTAAACCGGTTTTTACAGAATGGAAAAATAAGTGTCTTTGTCCCAAATCTTTAAAATATCCAGGAAGATGTAAAAGGTTAACCTTTTTGTGTTTTTTTTCTTGTATTTTAAAGTTTATAATGCATTTTTCCCAGTAATTAATTCACAATATACCAAAAAAACTGATGGTAAAAGAAAACAATTTTTGAAAGGTTATTTGATACTTTTAAATATTGTTGATTTAGAGCAGTTTTTTCTTAACCTTTCATTATATGCAAGCCAAATTTCCATATGTTTTAGTCGCGCCCTACTTTTAACACATTTTTTTATTTATATGTTCCTTGGTCTTGATACAGCATGACAAGTTAAATATCTCCTTACATGTAGTAAAATTAAGCATCCATTTTGAAACATGAAGGACTAATATATCGATAAATATTTGTCCTTATTATTCTAAAATTAATGTATTAAAAATATTAATTATAAAAATCATATATTTCTCCAATTGAAAGTCCAAATATTACAAGAATTGAAGATATTGTCTAAAAGCACATAAAATAATAATTTACACAAGTCAAAAATTTTAAAAGAGTTCTTTTAAACTATAACAATTCAGATCTGCTTAGAAGATATTTTTTCATGCTTTTTTAAAAATGTTTAAATTGACTGCATCTTTAATGTTACTATTTAATTTGTTAAAAAATTTACATCTTGTAAAATAAATAAATTTTTGATATTGGCTAGATCTGTCATTTTTAGGTAATAAAAATAAAAAGTATTTTAAGTGTAGTGTTATACTTATGCATATATCTAACACAGAAAGGTCGGTATTAGGTTCCATCTTATTCCTCATCTATATAAATGACCTGGCATACTGTAAGGGTAAGGGAGTCAATACTGTTTTGTTTGCTGACGACACAACGTTTTATATAAGTTATCACCCTTTAGAGATTGACAGTCTTGATCACAAAACTTAAGAAAGAGAACTATTTCAATGGTTTCGAGCCAATCGCCTATCCTTGAACAACTCCAAATCACAAAATATTAACTTTACTCTAAGGAATAACAGTGAAATTGTACAGTCCTTTCTACCTCAATGTGCAATGGAGGTCAAATTTCTGGGAGTACACGTAGATGCAGGATTAACCTGGGAACAACACCTTGTTAATCTCTCAAAAAAACTATCCCAACAACTGTTCCTGTTCAGGAGTCTTGTACGGGTAACTTCCAAAGAAACTCTTCTGACAGCATATCACAGTAACTTTCATTCTCTTTTAGCTTATGCTATTCTTTCCTGGGGCATTCTTGTCGTACTGATAAGGCGTTTGGACAACAAAGAAAATGCATTCGTATTATCTCTGGGCTTGGTTATAGAGAAGACTGTCGAAATTCATTTAAGAATTTAAAAATTTTAACTCTACCTTGTGTGTACATTATGCAGTGTTTGTTGTACGTTAAACAAAATCTTGATCTATACAGATCACACGAAGATATTCACAACTATCCAACAAGAAACAACAACAATCTTGTACCAGACTTTGGCTGGCTTGAGAGATCCAGAAATGGTTCAAGATATTTAGCAATAAAGTTCTACAACTGCGTGCCAGCTAGAATTAAAGCTCTTAATTTCTATCAGTACAAAAAACAAATCAAGAGCTACCTTGTGCTGAACGCGTTTGTTTCGTTCGAGGAGTATTTCGAATCTAATTTTAATCTGTAGTATTGTCTTTGTTGTCAGCTTCTCTTAGCTTTTTTTTTACCAAAACTTTCTTCTTAAGGAAGAATCAATATCGTGTAATGTTTTATTTGTATCAATGATAATAATTAATTGACAAAATTTTAATATTTTATTTATTTGACTTGTAAAAGTACTATTTGTATATTATTACTAATAAATTATCTTATCTTATTTTTATTCTTACAAACAAAAACACAAACGGCCTAAATGTAAATACCCGCAACCATTGGAATTTTTAACCTCTTAAAAGCATCTTTACATGAGTGTTTCCACCCTAAATCAATGACTATACGAATACCATGCTTCCACAGAATAAAAATCCATACTATACCATATTAAATTTGAGATTGAATAGTGGCAAAATAAATGGTCAAGAGCACTTCCTAATTACAGTGCATTAACATAAAGCAAAGACCATAACAAAAACTACGCACTTTTGAGCAAAATTCATCAACTTCAGGTTACAATCAAAAGTAACACCTAGAAAACTAGTACTGTTGGCCAGTTTTAAAGGAATATCAGAGTTCTTAAACAGAGCAAAACTAGGATTGATAAATCTTGGCGAAAAATTCACTATAATAGTCTTATTATTATTTAAATTAAGCTTGTTCTTCTCGCACTATAGCATTATTCTAAGGTACAGAGCTTCAGCGACGGTTTTCAGTGTATCATCAGCATATAAAATTAAAGATATCTTTTCTGTCATCTTGCATGAATAATTGATAAGATCATTCTCAAGTTATACAAAGAGGAAAGGCCCAAGAATGGATCCCTTCGGTACTTCCCCTTCAATAGCCTTATAATTACTCTCAGCACTATTTACTGTTACAAACAACTTTCTATTATTTAGATATGATTTATTATAATCAAGTGCTTTTCCTCTAACTTCATATCGAAATACCATAGCAATTTGGTGATTAATAATGTCAAATGCATG
The DNA here is from genome assembly GCA_034092305.1 of Diaprepes abbreviatus. NCBI lineage: Eukaryota > Metazoa > Arthropoda > Insecta > Coleoptera > Curculionidae > Diaprepes > Diaprepes abbreviatus. Next base: position 12,901,541 of record JASJET010000129.1, read on the forward strand.
GAAAAAATCTATGAACATGACAGTGCTTTATCAAGAGACAACACAATAATTCTCTGAAATTGCCATTTTAGTATTTTTATTTAGTGTAAAACTTTGTTGGTAGGGTAACAATAATTTGTATTTGTAAGGAAATGTAAAATTCATATGTTTTGGAAATGCTATCCAATAGGCACAGTCATTTTCAAAGCTATTAACATCGCCTTTATTATGTCATCTATAATTGAAGGAAGAATGTATCGCGTTTTTAAGAAACATGAACGGTATATTCTTAAGAAAACCCGAACTAAATTGATGCCACACTACAGCAAAACTCCATATCTTTATGGACTCCCGGAAATACATAAACAAGATATGCCTTTACGACATATCACGAGTTCCCGGAATGAACTCTTCGACTTCTGAACTTGCCAAGTTCGTTCTTCTAATTCTTAAACCAGGAAATACATCGTCTTGGATCAAGAACTCACAATATTTCGTAGAAATTATATATGAAATGGAAGTTTAACCAGAAGGCATTTTTATTGTCTTGACCTGGGAAGCCTATATACCAACGTTCCAGTTAAGGAGTCACTAAAAATCACAAGGAAAAAACAAAGAAGACCAGACTTTAGCAGAAAGAACAACTCTACCACTACACGTCATCATGAACTTGCTGAAATGTTGTTTGACCAATTGCTATTCCTAAGAAAAGGAAAAATTCTTCACTTAGGATGGACTACCACTGGAATCTTGATTTCAAAATTTTCATGGAATGGTTTAAGGCCTTTGCAATTGCATCCGCAAATAAGAAACCAAAATTATGGTGTAGACTACATCGTTATTACCTGGAATGGAAACGACCAAGAACTTTATAACTTCCTTTCTCATTTCAACAATATTAGTCCAACCATTAAATTGAGTATGGAGAAAGAAGTACAAAATAAATTACCATTATAAGATGTTTTGGTTGAAATAAATAGAAGGAAAATTGGAACTTCAGTTTACAGAAAAATCACACACATGACAATATCTAAACTATTCATCCAAACATTCACATGGAATTGTAAGAAATCTCTTAAATAAAGCACTAACTCATTGCAACTGCTACGAGAATTTGATGAAAAACACAGATTGTATTAAAAGTGACTTGGTAGCCAACGGATACCCTGTAACAACTCAGAAATCGGACAAGGTCGTCAACGGTCGATGAACGAAAACCAGTGTTAAATATGTCCCAATGTTACAGGCATTTCAAAAAAAAGTTAGAAGCATAAAACGATATAATATCAACGTATTCAATTCAAATAACTCTCTGAGAAGCCTACTCACTAGGGTCAAATCAACAACTCAAAGGGACATGAAGTACTGTGAGTAGCAGATACCATGTGAATGTGGCAATTCCTAGGTTGGCGAAACAAAGAGATCTCTTGATGTATGGATCAAAGAACATTAGAAGAACACATCTCGTGGAGAGACAAGAAAAATCTGGTGCCGCCAATTACGTCTGGACTCATGGACATCACTTAAAATGGTTAGAAGCTAGAATCTTACACTCACAACAACACTGAAGAAAACAGAAATTCAAAGAAGCCGCAGCTATACATCAGAACCTGAATTGCTTTGGTAAACCATCTTTAGATATAAGAGAAGTGTGAAAATCACTTTTTACTAATCGTAAATTGAAGTTAAAGGCTGGGACCTTATCGTAGCACGCTCGACTGCTTTCATTTCGGTTGTATCTTTGTATTTACTTTTAGTATAAATAGTTGTGTAGGTTAATAATTTATCTAGTTTAACTTGAAAATGGTTAGAAATAACTACTAGCCGAAACGTCGTGATCTTCAACAAAAATAGACAGCGGAAATTATATTCGAAATCAATTTAATTACAGACCAATCGTAGTATAAATATCTTTATGACGTGTTGATTATAACACTGACTTCTAGTTTTACCATTATTTTCTTCTTTATTATTTCTTATTTAACTGAATTGCGTCCATTTTTTTTAATAAAGAATTTTGTTATTTGCAATCGAATTTTTCTAGAAAAACAACTTTTAATATAAAAAAATAATTATCAGATAATATTGAAAAGGGGCCCCTTTTGATAAGTATGATTGTATTATTTTAAGTATGGTTTTCTGATTTCCAGAGTAATTAAATAGATAAACTTTGCATTTTTTTATATTGTAGGCAGATATAATTCTTGATTTTATCCATTTTATGAGTAAAAAATAAAGTGTTTCAGGGTCAAATTTTATCAATAATCTAAAAATAATCCCTGAAATATTCATATGCATCGTTCATCGATTGTTGTAATCACTTATTAAGTAGTTAATTATTAGCGTCTTCAAAAATATATTACATTTTGTTTTATCTTATTATTTTTATGGCAGCTGAATAGCGATAGCTTCATTTAATTTTTATGAAAAATAGGTGATAAGCTATGATAAATGTTTTTCCAAAAATGAATTTTTTATTGTGGGAGGAATGAACTCTATGGAGGTCCAAAACTGTTACAAGACAAACCAAATCTTCCCTCCGTGTTCACTTATTTTTCTTTATAGTTTCAATTTTCTTTTAAGACAGTCTAAATGTTGGCTTTAAAAGTTGCAAGAGAGCAAGGAGGGTCCCTGGGAAGAAAAATGTTTAATCAACTTTATTTACATAATAAAGCCACATTATCATTCCTTTTATCAATTTGTATTTTTAATTTGCGGTTTTCTTTATAATCTATTCAAACTAGGTGACTCAAAAAGATGTGAAGATGTAAAAAATGACACAATTCTTGTATTTAATACATTTATCATATACATACTAAATTTGAAGTTCATAGGATAGTTGTTGTTGAGGCAAAGAGATTCTCTTTTTTGGAGTGAACCTTTTGGGCATATAATTTGCCACTTTTAAATATAGAAAAATGTTTTCTCATAAAACCAACTTGTTGTTAGGAGTATATCACGCAAGATTTACTACATTATTATTCCTTTTATCAATTTGTATTTTTAATTTGCTGTTTTCTTTATAATTTATTCAAATTAGGTGACTCAAAATAGATGTGAAGATGTACAAAATGACACAATTCTTGTACTTAACACATTTATCATATACATACTAAATTTGAAGTTCATAGGATAGTTGTTATTGAGGCAAAGAGATTCTCTTTTTTTGAGTGAACCTTTTGGGAATATATTTTGCCACTTTCAAATACAGAAAAATGTTTTCTCATAAAACCAACTTGTTGTTAGGAGTATATCACGCAAGATTTACCACATTATCATTCATTTTATCAATTTGTACTTTTAATTTGCTGTTTTCTTTATAATCGATTCAAATTAGGTGACTCAAAATAGATGTGAAGATGTAAAAAATGACACAATTCTTGTACTTAACACATTTATCATATACATACTAAATTTGAAGTTCATAGGATAGTTGTTGTGGAGGCAAAGAGATTCTCTTTTTTTGAGTGAACCTTTTGAGCATATATTTTGCCACTTTTAAATATAGAAAAATGTTTTCTCATAAAACCAACTTGTTATTAGGAGTATATCACGCAAGATTTACCATATTATCATTCGTTTTATCAATTTGTATTTTTAATTTGCTGTTTTCTTTATAATCTATTCAAATTAGGTGACTCAAAATAGATGTGAAGATGTACAAAATGACACAATTCTTGTACTTAACACATTTATCATATACATACTAAATTTGAAGTTCATAGGATAGTTGTTATTGAGGCAAAGAGATTCTCTTTTTTTGAGTGAACCTTTTGGGAATATATTTTGCCACTTTCAAATACAGAAAAATGTTTTCTCATAAAACCAACTTGTTGTTAGGAGTATATCACGCAAGATTTACCACATTATCATTCATTTTATCAATTTGTACTTTTAATTTGCTGTTTTCTTTATAATCTATTCAAATTAGGTGACTCAAAATAGATGTGAAGATGTAAAAAATGACACAATTCTTGTACTTAACACATTTATCATATACATACTAAATTTGAAGTTCATAGGATAGTTGTTGTGGAGGCAAAGAAATTCTCTTTTTTTGAGTGAACCTTTTGGGCATATATTTTGCCACTTTTAAATATAGAAAAATGTTTTCTCATAAAACCAATTTGTTGTTAGGAGTATATCACTCAAGATTTACCACATTTTCATTCCTTTTATCAATTTGTATTTTTAATTTGCGGTTTTCTTTATAATCTATTCAAATTAGGTGACTCAAACTAGATGTGGAGATGTAAAAAATGACACAATTCTTGTACTTAATACATTTATCATATAATACTAAATTTGAAGTTCATAGGATAGTTGTTGTGGAGGCAAAGAGATTCTCTTTTTTTGAGTGAACCTTTTGGGCATATAATTTGGCACTTTTAAATATAGAAAAATGTTTTCTCATAAAACCAACTTGTTGTTAGGAGTATATCACGCAAAATTTATCAAAAATACGGGTGTTCTTATAAAAAATATAGTACAACAAAGACATGTGCTCGACTTCCATATCTTCACATAGTTTTTTTTAAATCTTGCAAAGTTGCTCCATTAACTACATATTTTGTTGTTTTCCAATAGTACGTACGGTATCTTCATACGGATTTAAAAAATAATTTTTAAAAAATATTTTAGATTCAATCTTCAACATTTTTTCAACTTTATGCTGAAATTGGTGTTTGGTGTTATTGTAGAGGGTTTTAGGTGTGTCAAATAATCATAGTATTTGTAATATCTCCGATTTAAACAGTAATATCTAATACCAAACACCTTATTTTTAAAGCGGGAATTGGGAGGAATTTAAGAAGCCCATTAAAGTTATCATAACTTTTTAGCACGACCGAGCATTGTGATATTATTTTGTAAAGCGATGGAGTATTTTCTTTAATTAAAACAAGCCTTGAAACTTGTATTGCCTCATTACATATTAATTAAATATGGATCTGTTTGTTGTTCTATTTTGTAACATCGACAATTAATTTTTTTCTGTATTAATTACCCTGTTTTATTCGTTTAATAAATATTTTAATTTTATTATTGACGTGCTCTTCTAGATTGTTATTTAAAGAAAAATAAGCTACTTGTGTATGTATTAAAATTATATACGTGGCGAAAGTTGAAAAAAACTGACCTCCCATGGATGCTTTTGAAAGACTATTGAAATTTGACGTAAATAATGATATTCTTAACTCCTAATCTTAAGGGTGATTTTTGAGGTTAAAGAAGTCACATTTGTTGTTGGCGTTGGATATTAAATAAAAACCTATAAAATGCGCAGTAAATAAAAATAGCCGAATTTTTTGGTAATTGCAAAATATGTTTTACGTGCGAAGCGACAGCACCACGAGCAAGGACATTGGTCAGAGAGAGACAGCGCTACCAGCAAAGGTAACAGATACAAAACGTCGCCCATCGGAACTGATAGTTGGTGACGTTGATATAAATTTATCTTTATCTTTGATTTATTGATTTTAATTCGATGGCTCCTTTTGGAGACTTATAATAATAGGAAGTTTGTGCTATTAGACGTGATATAGAAATTAACATACGTGACAGTGGCGTAAATAACGATCCCGCAGGCCTCGCGGTGAGGGGGGACGCAATAAAAATCCTTTGATGAAAATAAACAAACACGAAGCATCAAGACGGGCGCATTCAAAGATCTGCGGGGGTTGCACACACTCTCAGTTACGCCACTGATACGTGAATATTAAATTCTCTCCAGCTTTCATAATTTTTAGCGTAAATAGGATTATTTCGCTACTTTCTCTGAATGTATACTACTAAGGAAATTTGTATACAGGGTTATGATAAAGAAACGGATCAACCTTTTATATGGAACACCACGAAAAATCGCTCGGACCCATTAGTTTTATTTGTTTTAATGCATTTTTTAGAAACATAATTATACAGGGTTTATCAGAAAAGTGATTCTCGTATCAATTTAACTTTGTTTAATGAAACACTGTATATGATATATACATTTTCGGATTCTACAATAAATTCTGGATATATCTTCAACTATTTTGGAAATGTTTGCTCTTTTGGCTCTGAAAATCATTTACTGATTTACTTCTTTTCTAAAGGTGTTTATAATTTTCAATAATATATAATAATGTATAATCAATCCAGTTAATGTCAAGTCAATGTCACTACTCAAATTTATATTTTTGTGCGCTTAGATTTTGAAGATAAAACTAGAAGTAATAGACAAGCCCATAATAGGTTTAATGATAACTACCCAAATCCTCCGCATATTCGTCAATCGACAGTATCTAAGGTAACAATGAAATGGAAAACTTTTCATTCTGTTAATAGTAGTGTTAAAAGTGGTTGTTCTGGTATGCCCGAGGACATAAAATTAAACATATGAACACTACAAATCTCAATAGTTCTAGTACCCAAGTTGGACATAACGATATTTACCGCACAACCTTTACTAAATCAAAAAAAAGAGAAAAGCTCATCCCTATAAAGCACTATTTCTTCAAGAATTATTGGAAGATGATCCCGACAACCGGGGAGGGGGGTGGTGAAATAATGATGTAGATAATAAACAATAACTCGAGATTTGTCAAGAAAATTTGTTTTCCAGATGAAGTTCCTTTTTTTTTATATGGTCAAGCCTACAGACAAAACTACAGGTACTGGGCGCAGGAAAATCTGCACTGGATCGAAAAAAATTACACCAAATATAAGGAAAAATCGCACTATTTTTCTTTGATGAAAGCCTCACTGGAGACTTAATATTTTCTTCAAATTCATTTGGTATCAGCTCTAGCAACTCTATTTCCCGAAGATATAAGTATCCATCCAGATCGCCTGATCTTAACTCGCTGGACTTTTTTGTGGGCCACGTCAAAAATTTTAATAAATCTAAAACCGACTCGGTAGATATGTTTATGGAATCAATTCGACAAGTAACACGAGCAATTTCTCCACAAGTAGTACAAAATGTACAAAAGGGATTTTTGGACCGACTGATCTACTGCAGGACAGTTGCTGGAACACATTTTCAACATCTTATAAAATATTTTTTTTTATAGTTTGTCTGTTTTGTTTTAAAAACAAAAAGAATAGAGTTGAAGATAAGTATTAAGCATATAATAAAAAATGTCCAGAATTTATCATTATATATATATATATATATATATATATATATATATATATATATATATATATATATATATATATATATATGTATATGCACTATGTTTTTCCGTTTTTCAATCCGTTCGTCAGTAGAAAAATTGTCACGACTCCAAGCCGAGCAGCTGTTGAGGAAGCATCACTTTAAAATGCTAGCTGAGATGTTTGTTGACGACATGGTTGCATCACAGCGTGAGTTTTGTATTTTATCGTTACACTGATATTTACTTAACATGCATAAGGAATATTCAAATGTCTCTAAAGGAAGGAAAGTCGCTCAGATTCTTAGAGTGTCTCTGCAGCTTGTTAGTACGTAGAATAAAGTTTATAATAAACTCCATTCTGTGGAAAATAAGCTTAGAAGTGGCCGCCTGAAAATGACACGTTTTATATTAAAGACGATCGCTTAATAAAAAAAATAACTACTATTGATGTCCGTAATTCAGCTGTGGCAATTAAAAATGAACCAAATAATATCATATGCTAAAGGAAATATACTATCTGGATGGTTTTTTCAAGATGATTATGATCCAAAGCATAAATCCAAGCATGTGAGTGACTTCATAAAACATTAAAAGCTCAAAGTTCTAGACTGGCCAAGTGAAAGTGCCGAATTAAACCCTAAAGAGCATTTGTGGGAGGACTTGGATCGTTGAGTGAGATTCCGAAATTATTCCAATAAGGAAGCTTTTTGCAAAGCTCTGTAAAACGAATGGAATCGAATTCCTTTGAATCGTTTACAAAAGTTGGTGGAGTCGATGCTGACGCGTTGTGTAACTGTCATCAAGACCAATGGATATTCAAGAAAATATTGATGTTGACTTTTAATACACAATCTTAAAATTATTTATAATGTCAAAATACTTTTGACCTTTCGTTATTATGAATTTTGCATATCATGCTTAATTGTTGAGCAATTCATTAATAAATCTTTTTGCCTGTAAAGAAATAGATTTTTTAAAATAAATAATATTGTTGATGCAAGTATTTTTTTATTTAATATTAATTTCCAAATCACATTTATCAAAATACTTTGGAGCTCCACTATGTGTAATTGTGTGTGTTTATATATATATATATATATATATATATATATATATATATATATATATATATTTACATATATACATATTGTGGTTGATGCTGGGATGGAGAATGTGATTACAGAGTGTACTCGACCTTGCGCAAATGGTGGGACTTTAATAGATCCAATAATTACTAATCATTTTGAAAAGAGCGTGGCTCAAGTCATAAAAACACCCAGAATCACAGATCATTATATGGTTTTCCTTTACTTAACGGCCGTAATCTTGCAAAAACCTATAGAAATAAGAAGCAGAGGTAGAAATATTAATTATAGTACTATAAATGATAAATTATCCCTGATAAACTGGAACTCTAAAATATTTGATATTGACCTCAAATACCACTACTTTTACTTAACTTTGAAGAACGTTTTTAATGATGTTGCACCAGAAAGAACTGTTAAAATATATCCAAAATACAAGGAATGGTGGAATGGCAGAGTTAAGGCTGCTACAAATGCCAGAGATGTTGGTTATAAGCGGTATGTCAGTTCTGGGACATCTGAGGTTTTGGAGATCTACAAACAAAAAAAAAATATTGCGGTGAAAGTTATGCGCCAGGAAAAAAGAAAATATTATAAAGATTGAATAACCGAAAATAAAAGTAATTCCCGTGCATTGTGGAATATTTTAAAAACTTTGCTGCCTAATGAAGGTAAAACTAACAGTTATTTGCAACTGAAAATTGATGATGAAATAATTTCAGATCCAAATGATATGGCAAGTTCATTGAACTTCTTTTATGTTACCAGTATTGGAGCAATAGTCAGGGACATAGATAAATCTGGACCAGATTTTTCAATTTTACCTTGACATGGGGGCGCGTTTTTGGAGACCTTTAAGCTTGTTGCTGTTGAGGAACTTAAGGAGATTGTTTTTGACCTACCAAACAAAAATGGATGAGATGATATAAATGCTGTGTTTTTAAAGAGTTGTTTTGATAATATAGCTCTACCACTTCTTAATTTGATAAATTCGTCATTTTTAGCATGTTAAATTCCCGATGAATTAAAAATATCGACTATTGTTCCGGTTCCTAAAGTAAATAATTCTCACAGGGCTGTTGATTTGCGACCTGTTAACATGCTTAGTTGTATTGAAAAAATAATGGAAAAAGTAGTGATGAAACAACTGTTAGAATTCATAGAAGCCAAAAAAATTATAAATAGTATGCAATCTGGTTTTCGGGGTAAGCATAGCTGTGAAACTGCAGTGCAGTATGTTCTTAATGACTGGAAACACAGTTTCGATCAAAATCTTATTGCGAGTGCTGTATTCTTGGATTTGAGGAGGGCCTTTGAGACTTTAGATAGGGAAAGACTACTTAAAAAATTAGAAAGCATCGGTATAAGGGGTGAAGTGTTGAAATTTATAAATAATTACTTAATTAATAGAAAACAAAGATTGAAATTGAATGACGTTATATCTGACGAGATTGGGAGCAGCATGGGTGTTCCACAGGGTAGTGTGCTAGGTCCATTATTATTTCTTATATATATATATATATATATATATATATATATATATATATATATATATATATATATATATATATATATATATATATATTGACGATATAGTGAATATATGGTGATTGTTGTATACATCTTTTTGCAGATGATGTTCTTTTATATTTTGCATGTTCTGATGGTATTCAATTGGTTGACACACTGAACTCTACCAATTCATATAACCAATTAAAAATAAATGTGGAAAAAAACAAATTTATGATAATCTGCAATAAGAAATATTACAGAACTTTTTCTCGTTGAGATCCTATTATTAAAGTAGGCAATGAAACAATTGAAATGGTGGAAAAGTTTAAATATTTAGGAGTAGTCATAGATAGACAACTTAAATTTAAAGAATGCGAATAACTTAATAAAAATAATCTCTTCTAAAATTAACTATATTCAAAGACGTTCTAATTTTTTGACAAGGTTTTTTTTTAGATTTGTGTCAGTTTAGTTTAGTATGTCATTGTTCTGCAAAGCTTGACGATGTTTGATTGTTGTTTTTAATTCTAAAATATGAATTTAGTTGTTAAGATTTGTGTGTAATTGTATTAGTCTATGACTAAATAAAGAATTTGTATATATATATATATATATATATATATATATATATATATATATATATATATATATACAATGTATTTCATCCGATGAATTGATGAATTTCTGATATTTTATGTTAATTAAAACTAACTCCTCAAGCAGATCAAAATGTCGTCTGAGACATGTTGTGGTAAATCACACTTTTTTGCGGTAAAATTCTGTCTTGACCATGGGTATAGTTTTCCAAAATTAACAGTAGGTGGCGTTAACGAAAGGAGGAAAACTGAATAATCAATAATCTTGTTGTGACAAAGTATTTTCGTGTATTAATAACGTAATTGAAAAAAAAATACCGATCAATTATTATTGGATAGCTATTGTTTCAAAGTAATTATTTTTTAATTGGTATTAACTTTTGCAATTAAAAAACGGGTTTGTTATTTCTAGACATTGGCGGAACTTAATATGTCAAGACGCAATTTCTTGACCATAAAATTTTTAGGGATTTATCTTTTTTAATGGATTTAATTAGGTGAATTTTTAGAAGCCTGATTTTTTGTCTTTTGAATTGGCAGTGATTCTTTTTGCATAATTTATTGCAATATTTTTTTCGGAAAGGTTTATAATTGGTTAGCTATTTTTTTTTATAGCATATAAAATAACTAATATGCGGTGAAGCTATCCGTTACAAAAGTAACACTGACGTTCAAACGATATTTAACCCAGTTTGATATATGTATTATGCAAATTGAAATAAATAACCAGACATGCAAACGAGAAAAAATATAAGCCTGTGTAGTCTGTTAAAATATTATTTTTTACTTAATTTTTTTAAATTTCTTTGACAAAGGTCTCATGGTACTAAATTGTTTTGTTTCTCTTCGCTCAGTTTTCGAGATAGAGGTTATTCTCATGGGTCCTCAACGCGGAAAAAGTTTTTATGAAAATGACGACAAAAACTGAATAAACTTAATCATTCGTCGCCATAAAATGTACGAAAATTCCCATTTAAAACCAGGTCGAGTGATTATTAAAATTTCAACTAGCTCTAGAATGATGATGTTTTAAGCTTTTTGGACGATTAAAAAAAGAAGTTGTGCACGTTCAAAAGATGCTTATTTTAGTTTTTTGATCGTTGCAATAGCTTGAAAAGTCGCAAATCTACAAACAATCGAAAAAAAAAATCGAAATACTGATTCCGATTATGTCAAATTTAAATGCTTGCTAAATCGAGATTTTCTGAAATTTTTAGACATTAAAAAAACTACAATACGCGTCATTTGAAGACGCAAACTTTCGTTTTTTAAGTGTCTAGAAACTCGAAAACTGGCGATGCTGTGCATCTTTCAAATTCAACTGCCTGTAGAATCGCTAGTTTTCAAGTTTTTAGACACTTAAAAAATGAAAGCACTTGTCTTTAAAAGACGCCTATTGACTAACTGACTGACTCCGTAGGACTACAACCCAGGGTGGGTCTTGGCTGCCTCGACTATCTGCCTCCACCTAGAACGGTCTTGTGCCAGCTCCCTCCATTCTCGCTGGTCAACTTCAAGGATAGCTAGATCCTTGTGGATGTTATCTCTCCATCTAAGCCTAGGTCTTCCCAGTGGTCTTTTTCCTTGTGGTGCTTCCTCCCGTACCCGTTTTATTAGTCGATCGTTTTGACTCCTTTGTATATGACCTGCCCTTCGTAGTCTTCTGGACTTTATTTCTTGAATGATGTCAGAGCTTTGATATATTTGCGCAAGCTCTATGTTCTCATTCTGTGACGGCCTGTTTTAAGGTCTCGGTATGGGCCATATATTATGCGCAGGATTTTTCTCTCAAACCTTCTTAGTAGCTCCGTATCGTGGACTGTCAGGGTCCATGTTTCACTGACGTAGATTGCTACTGGTCGTATTATTGTTCGAAAAATTTCGGTTTTTGCCTTTCTAGTGATAAATTTTGACTTAAGCAAGGTTTGTATCGCAAATGTTTATTTGCTTGTGTGATGCGTTTAACCTCTTCCTGCATATTATTGTTTGCCGTTATCACTGCGCCCAGGTACTTGAAAACTCGCACCTGCTCAAAATTATAGTCATCCATGGTGACGTTCTGCCTTATTCTGTCTCGGGCGGGGTTGCGGGAGACATGCATGTATTTGGTCTTTCCTTCATTTATTCGGAGCCCTATTCTCTGAGCTCAATAACTCAAGCATTTAAAGTTTAAATAATCGAAATCAGTATTTCGATTTTTCATATTTCAATTGTTTGTAGATTCTCAAGCTTTGAAGCTATTGCTACGACCAATAAACTAAAAGAAGCGTCTTTTAAACACGTAAAATTTGTTTTTTTTAAGCGTCTAAAAAGCGTGAACCCTCGCCGTTCTAGAGCTAGTTGAAATCGCTCACCCTGCCATTTTCAATGAGTGAATTTTTATCGATTTTGTGGCAACGAATGATTATTCAGTTTTTGTCGTCATTTTCATAAAAACTTTTTCCGTTGAGGACCCATATTTATTATGAGTGTCTGGAACAAGAACTCTGTGCGAATTATTAGGCGCATGTCCATATATTGATGAGCTGCTTCCATTGTCATCTTATATTTAATTTCAATTTTCCAACTGAATTTTTGACTAAACAGTTAAAAGTTAAATTTTGTCATATCGGTTTAATTTACACACTATTTTACGTCTGTTTCAAAAGATTTGTATTTCGAGAGTTGTCTGCTTGATGATATTTTTGTTGTGTACATAGTTTTAAAATCTTGGGAAACACAATTCTTTAAAAATAAACTTAGAAGTGTCTTTATATTTAGATGCTACAACGAAGCAGTCTCAATAATGCGATTAAATCTTTTATTTTATTAGATCGATTTTATAGATAGATTACTTAGTAACAAATCGGTGTGATCAGTAACACTATCGTGGAGAATAAAAATACTCTCATCAGGTACATGTTACTAACTTATATTATGGTTACGTAAAAAATGTAATTAGGTTATTGCCAAACGAATATTTTCTTCTGGGATGTTCCTCCAGTAAACCCCTTTTCGATTTTTTTTTAACTTTCGTAATTCCTCCTGAAGTAACCTCTAGTTGAGTCACAGAAAGATTTCGGGCCATGAAATGACATCTAAACCGCTCTCTAGCAAGTTTGTTGGTAATTATATTTTCACCTGTTCCTCCGTGACTCGGTACCCATACAACTTCTCTAATAAGGCTAAACAAATGAACAAATCTCATAATATATCTACAGTTAGGATTGTTAATAAAAATATCGGATTTTTCGATGTACAGTTAGTTCAGCGAGAGAATAAATAATATTCGTCAAAACTAGAGATGTGTGAATGTTCGAAAATTCGAGTTCAAGTCGAGTCGAGGTCGAATCGAGTATTCGAACAAACTGGAATTTCCAAACACACTCTAATACTCGAAAAAATTTGAAAATTGAAAAAAAAATTTTGAATAACAGATTCATATAATTGAATCAAATATTCGGGGCGCATACTGCAGAATTTGGCGACAGACAACTGAATTCATCAGTACTCAGATCGGAAAATTTGTAGGTAGACTAATTAAATGATTTTCGTTGATTATTGTAAGTTAAATATCATTTTGTCACAAAATGCAAAAAGGCGCAATTAGGACTCCTCTTTTAACCGAAAATAACATTGGCATTTTTTTCTAATTCCTATATATGTAATTTTCCTTTCAGGCAGAGAAAAGGAAACAATATATATATATATATATATATATATATATATATATATATATATATATATATATATATATATATATATATATATATATATATATATATATATATATATATATATATATATATATATAACAGTTTATTTCCTGCAAATACCGCTCTGGCCCTCTCTCCATTGGCTTTTCGACCACCTCATGATCTCGTCAGTGGAGCTGTATCGGACTGAGAGTAACACTCGCAGGAAATAACTTATATATGAAATATAAATTCCAAGATATGTCGGTAGGATATTGCAACCTGCCACCTAACGATCTTGATGCCAGACTGAAAAATATCGCCAGTCGAACGACATCTGTGAATCACTGGAGTAGTGAGAAATTTTTTAAAAAAGTAAGATTGAAACACTTTAAAAAATCTTTCGGTAAATTTAGAGTATAGATAACAGTTCTAAAAATTATCTGGTCGGCAAGAATTGAAAGAGATTCACTTAACACAACGAATCAATATTTGCCATAGGCATCTCACACGCAATGAAACGACTCCTTTTTGAAAAGAATCATCACTGGTGGTGAATAATGGGCCAGCTACAGTAATATCATCGTCATCATAACCATCATCATCATCAGCCCATTTCTGTCCACTGCTGAACATAGGCCTCCTCAAGAGATATTCATCCTACTCTATTCTGAGCAATTGCGATCCAGTTTGTTGCTATTTTTTTGAGGTCGTCTGTCCATCTGGTCGGTGGTCGCTCCTGACCGCGTTGGTCCGCTCTCGGTCGAGATTCCAAAACTCTTTTCGTCCATCTGTTGTCCCCTATTCTAGCCACATGTCCAGCCCATGTCCACTTTAACCATGCAATGTGCACAATGACATCATCTACTCCGTTCTTCTCCTAACTTCCTCTCCATTCTGCGTTGTGTTATTTGCAGTTTCTTAGCAGATGTCTTCGTCAGTGTTAGTGTCTCCGCTCCGTATGTTAAGACTGGGAGAACACATTGGTTAAAGGCTTTCCGTTTCAGGTTTATGGGAATATCTGTCTTGAATATATCTCTGAGTTTTCCATAAGCAGCCCATCCCAAAGCTATTCGTCTGGATAGCTCACTCGTCTGGTTGTCCCTTCCAATCCGAACTTCGTGACCAAGGAAATTATATTTCTCCGTAATTTCGATAATTTCATTTTCTATTTTATAGGCACGCTTGGTACTAAATTTATCATAATTTTTGTTTTGTTATAATTTATCTTCAGACCTGCCCTTTGTGTTGCCTGTTGTAGTTCTTCTAGCATTTCTCTGACTTCTTGTAGATCGTCTGATATTAGGACTATATCGTCAGCGAATCTAAGATGACTCAATCTTTCCCCATCTATAATAATGTCTTTCTCTTTCTAATCCAAAGCTTAAAACGCATGTTCTAGTACTGTCGTAAACAGTTTTGGGGATAATATATCTTCCTGTCGAATTCCTCTTCTTATTTTTATTTTCTTCGTCATGGTGTGTAAGTTAATTGTTGTTGCGTTTTTATAAATATTGTAGATGATATTGGAATATCTTTGGTCTACCCTGCATTCTTTTATTGCTCTTAAAATTGACACCAATTCCACGGTATCGAAAGCCTTCTGAAAGTCGACAAAGACAAGATTTAGTGCTCGGTTGTATTCTACAGTTTTTTCAATAAGTATTTTGATACATTGCAAATGGTCAGTCTACAGTCTACAGTAACATCGTTCGGAAATGGTCTAAGTGTGATGAACCAGCACAATCCCCAACTTAAGCCAAATTGCATCCGAAAAAGGACATGCTATCAATTTGGTGGAATTACAAAGTTGTGGTATATTTTGTGCTGCTGAGGCCGGACGATCATTTCAGGTGTTTACTGTCAACAACTAATAAAATTGGATGAAGCAAAATGGCCAGGATAGGCGAATTGCAGAGGAATTATGTTCCATCATGGTAATTAGTTGGGAAGTGATGTGACTTGGCACCATCTGATTACCATTTATTTCAAAGTTTGCAAAACTGTTTGATTGGTAAAACTGTCAAAAATGATGATGACCTTCAATCGCACTTTGTTTAGTGTTTTGCTGATAAGGATCAAAATTTCTATGAGTGTGGATTATGCAGGTGCAAAAAAAATGACAAAAAGTCATTGAATTATTGATTGTATAAAAAAATGAGCTTTATTTTACACTACATTGCCGATATTACTTTCTTACCGACCTGATACAACTAGTCATAGGTGTGATTAAATTTTGTTACCTGCTATCCTGTACTGTCGATCTTGGTTAAAACCGTAGCAGCTTTTTTTTTATAAAGAGGACACCTTCAAAACTGCAAGTGAAATCGTTCGGGTCAAAATGTTTACTACAGAAAAAAGTGACTTGGTTAAGATTTGATCATAGAGTCCTAATTTGTTTACCTAAAAGTCTTGCAAGCTACGATTACTAGAAAACCGATAAAAATATCAAATAAAATGTTAAAATCTAGATTACCCGCCTATGGTACGAAACCTAACGTATTATTATGCCATTACCTGTGGAAAGTTATATTTGATAATAACTAATCCAATTTTCGGCTTACTTGGCACTCTATGGCTATTTTATCACCAATAAATAAACTGACACAAAAAAAAAACACTTTCATAATAACAAAAAAACGTGGAAGTAAAATATCTAAAGGCAATCTTGGACTCCAGAGTGACCTGGAATAAGCATGTGGAATTGGAAGCAACCCTTATGATTGTTAGAAGGTTGTGTGGGAAAACATGGGGTCTCTCATCTAAGATGTTGCATTGGTTATACACCAGCGTGGTGAGACCAGTGATCACATATGCAGCCTAGGTTTGGTGGCCAAGGCAATGCAAAGGACAACTATAACCAAGCTAAGCGGCATACAGAGGGTCGCCTGTTTGAGCTTCATGGGGGCCATGAAATCAACCCCGACCTCGGCAATGGAGTGCATTCTAAACCTCCCTCCATTATATTTAGTGATTCAAAGAGAGACAAGAATGGGGCTTGACCTGCTGCACCACTTATGCTAATGACAGGATTTAAAACTATATGTAAAAATATCGGGGACCTTGAGTTGGAAATGGACACAGATCATATGACCTCGGGCTACTGTTACAATACACCGTTCGAAGTCACTATAAAGGATCAAAGGATAAGCAAAGAAGATAAACCGGAACTTATCTGGTACATTGACCGTTCAAAAGCTAATAAGGATACCGGAGTTGGGATATATGGGTAACAACCAAGAAGAGAAATTATTTTTCCCTTGGGAAAATACCCAAGAGTATTCCAGGCAGAAATACCTGGAATCTCATAATGTGTAGGTGAGTTAAAAGAAGAGTTTACAAAGGAAAGCAGGTATCATTCATTCCGACACCCAAGCAGTCCTGAAGGCCCTTAAGGGTCAAAAGATATCGTCTAGATTAGGTTGGGAATGTCAGAGTGAACTTATAACCGTGGCAAAAAAAAACAGGGTTAAGTTAAAGTGGGTACTAGGACACTAATGTATACATGGAAATTAAAAAGTTAATGAGCTGGCGAGAGATGTCGCATCTTCGCACTAAAGTGATCCAGAACTGGCTCTTGAGGTGCCACGGTGTGCGGCACGAGAGCTGTTGAACAATAGATCGCCAAGGCACCCGAGATGAAGGTGAAGTGCTACTGGTAGCGCCCTCTACAATGTACATCGAAACTGTGATCAAATCTCGATTGCTCATTCTAAAAAATTCCTAGGTACCAAATTTAATGCCAAACAAGCTATTTTCAAGATAAACGTTCGTAAAAAAGTTTTAAAAAATTATATTTTGTCATCAGGAATTTGCACCTTGGTTTTTGATTTAAAGTAGTTAATACCTAAACCGTAAAAAAATAATTAAATACTATTTTGAAATTTAAATTGCGACATAAAAACCTTTAATTGAACTTTGTCTCTTCCTGGCTAAATGATCAAAAACAGTGTATTAAGGATACACTTCGTTTAAAAAAAATACTGAAAACATTCGTAAAAAAAGATTATTTAACAGTCGAAAAAATCCATAAAATTATTATCTGAACCCGAACATTAGAACGTGCCAATGGGTTTTACTGTCTTAATAAAATGTTATATATAATATATATTCCGCTTCAGGATTGGAACGTTAAGGTGCATGTAAATATGGTCGATTTCGACACGGAACCTTTGTGTCTTCGGCGGCCGGCGTTAAATGAGATAATAAAATCATTTGGGGTACAGCAATCTAATTTCATCATATTTCTCGTGTCTTCAGTTTCGCTGAAGTTTAAATTTTTTCGAAAGAGCGTGCTATAAAGCCGTTCAACTAGATACAAAAATTCCTTTGAATTTGTACCAAAAAACGACAGAAAATGGACCACTCTTATTATCTCCTTTGACGCCGGTTGTCGCAAAATTCAAACGAGGCTCGTCACTGACGCGTCTCGGCATATTTATACTCACCTTAAGATACTTTCAGAGCGGATAACGGTGTAAGGCGGCAGGCAAAGGGGGCGAACAATTATAATTTTATTTATTTTTAGTCACGGAACAAAATCATATGTAATTTAGTCTAATAAAACTCACAACTGACTCAGCAATCAGAGATGGCTAGACGTCTTGAAGATGATAGTCTAATAAATTGGCATTAAAACGTCTAAAATAGGGCATCATAAAATGTTTTGGGTGAGGCCTGTTTCCAAGAGTGGATGGTACTGGTTGAGAAAAAGAAGAATGTTTCTTGCTGTATTCATTACAGGTCAAGAACTACTCTTCTCCTTATTATATATATATATATATATATATATATATATATATATATATATATATATATGTATATATATATATATATATATATATATATATATATATATATATATATATATCTGATCTTTAAAAAATGCATAATCGTAAACCCAAATAAAATGAATGAAGGATGTTACTGGACACTGATAAAAAATATTTATCAAACAGTATTGCATAAAATTACAAGCAACATTAGCAAAATAAAGTATAAGTTAACGTATAAAATATCAATAAAATTTTCTAAAAATAATAACTATATCAAAATTGCATTTTAAATTACGTAAAGAACACGCTCTTCATTTATAATCAGTGTTTATGGAAGCTTCGTTGCAGAAAGACGTGATTCACACATGTCGTCAGAATCTGAGTCATGTGATGATTAAACGAAATCACATTTGCTTTATTGATAAAAGACAAAACATCTTACTAACAAAGCCACCAAGATAAGTACAATAAAAAAAAAAAACAATTTATATATATATATATATATATATATATATATATATATATATATATATAAACCAGAGTCTCACTGTCAGTCAATTAAAGAAAAATATGTGCTTCTAGCCACAGTACCACCCAACTCATTTTTATAATTTTAGGAGCAAAGTAGATGACAATTTAGCAGAAACATGTTCAATATAATTGTTAAATTTAAGTTTATTTTAATATATATAACCTTAGGAATCCACAGTCTGTCAAGCTTTTGATTTCCTACCGTCAAGAGAAACACTACCCAAGTTACATTTGAAAATCAAAACATTTCTTTTTGAATTATTAATGGACAATAGGTTACAATCGCACCATCTCTCGATACGACTTAAATTAATGTTTCATTAAGATATGACGAGTCTTTATGATGCTAAAGATTGGTGGTATCATCAGCAAACATTGAACATCTATCATGCCTAGTGACGTGCGCATACAACAAAAAAAGCAAAGGGTCCTACGGAAATATCTAGCCCTCTCGAGGCACCATCCTTAAAGTGGACGCTCTTGGTTCGCCCAGAAAGATAGGATCTAAACCATTCCAGGAAAACACCCCTAAAGCCATAGATTTCACAGCGATATTCCATGATTGACACAATCCAAAGCTTTTATCAAATCACAGAAAACTACCGCGGTCCCTTTTCCGTCATTTGCGTCATCAGTATTCTTGGAAGTCTGAAAGCCAAACTGGGAGGTACAAATTAAATTATTTACATCCAAAAGATTTATGATCTTTTTTCTCAGTAATTTTTCAATAATCTTCGTTAATGTAGGTAACAATGAAATAGGTCTGTATTTAGGTGGCAACTCATTGTCTCTACTCTTAAAAATAGGTATCAACAGCCTGCTTCAAGAAATCAGGAAGCCTTATTATGAAAGGAACGATTTATTGCTTCCGCCAAAATAGCAAGCGCAGCATCAGGAAGATTCATCAATATTTTTGTAGAAATATTATCACAGCCAGAAGCATTTTTATTTTTTGATATTCTTAAATACAGATTTTAACTCCTCTAAACACACCGGGGTAACGTAAAAAGACCCAGCAACTTAGATATGGTTTAGAAATGACAAGGGGTCTAACGATCTTTTTGCTATGCTCTTAACGAGGCTATCAGCAATCGAACAGCAATAGGAATTAAGATGTTCCGCGGTCAAATCAGAATTCCTAAGTAATGAGTGCAGAATATCAACGCTGTTCAAGATTATATCCCAATCAATTCCAGAACAAACCTGTGAAGTTTTTTTATAATTTTGCCTAGAAAATATGCGACTCCCTCTTTTACTTACATGTTTCTTAAATTCCTGATTGAAAATTCACTGAAAACAGTCTCGTGATCCGATATGCCTGCATTTAATACAGTACAGGTAATGGGTCCCCCTAACAAAATTAGAACACACATAATCTAATATCTAAAAGAAGATAACGACTCGCTACACCGTAGTCGCCTTTGTCAAGATTGAAAAAGAGAAAAATGCATTACTCCTGTGGAATGGTCTGCTTCTTCGCTTCATGAAGATCCAATTGAAAATGTATGTAGTTTAATGAAGGTTCAACTTCAAACGTAAATGTACTCTAAAGCATTAGGACGTTGAATATGGAATATTTATTAGTGTATTATGCTGTAAAGTTGGTTAGCAGCATGCTTCTGCAATGTGAGCTTAGTATAAATAATAATGGTGACTGGACCCTATATTGAGATAATAGTTTCTTAGGGGTAAAATTAGTATTTTCAAAAACGTTGGACATTTTTACTTTGACTTTTTAAGTATACTGTAAAAAGGAAATGCAATAAATTTAAGGTAAATGTGCTGGAAACAAATTTCATAAACCGTTTATTAAATTCAATTAATGCAATCTATTGAATTTAATAATTTTTACATTAATCTAAATCGATGTATTCAATTTCCATTTAATTTAAAGTTTGATCACTACTTTTTACGGTGACTATGTACATTAAATATACAGCCGGTGTTCATTGACTTTAAGACATGTTAATCACATATTTAATGCACCAACATTAATATGAGGTTAAAAAATTCTGCCACCAGGAAATGGTGGAATTTTTTCCCACTGGCAGTGTACCGTCATCTGCATACCGGTTTCGAACTCGCTGGTTTCCGTCAGTACCGGCAGACATGTATACCTTATCGTAAGAAAATTGAGTCCTTTAAGCAACTTATATCATACTAAATAAAAAGTTCAATACAAGTTGCGCCATCTCCCGGAATCTCATGCAATGTACCATGAATATTAATGTAAATTCATTTAACTACATGGGAATTAATTTTTATGTACAGAAAGTTGAAATATATTTTCATTTACTTTAAATTCAAAGTAAATGTAAATTATTCACGATTTAAAGTACAAAATCATTAAATTTTATGTAGAATGTATATTAAATTTAAGGTTATTTTTCACAGTCTAGTTATATTTTATCAGCTCTTTTTTTTTAACTAATTTTAGGTAACACAATCTAACATTTGTTACTATAGTTCTGTCAAAAAAGACTGTGATGTATTAATTATGCTACGTTTTCCATTATGACAAAACAAGAGATACTTATATTGTTTTGTTACAAATTTCTAAAAAGAATGTGTTCTACAAGTTTTAGTTTTATTTGATTGCTATTGATTGTCTTTTTTTTGTGACAATTTCTCTTTTTTGAACTTAGGCCGACCCTGTCAATATATTTTGAATATTACCTAGACATTTATTCTGGAAAAATTTATAAGATTCACCCTATACATTTACCGGCACGGAGTTATGTTATCTGTGTTATTACTAAATTTAATAAAAAATGTCACGCAATAGTATAACATAAAATAGCTACATAAGTGAGAGTTATTGATATTGATAAGTACAGTAATTTCGCCGCCCACTTGAAAATACGCGCCCTTTATCAATTATCTTCTTTCTATTCAGTAGTTAATTGATAAATAATGCAAAGATAGAGACACTGTTGAATTAAGTTGCATAAAGTCAATGTCATTTGTTGACTTGTTTAAAATTTATGCAGTGGAAATAAATGGGAACATTTGCGTGTAGTTAATATTTAGTAAAAAGTCGTTGACAGATACATATGTTCCAAATAATTAGTATTTTTCATAACTGGGACTTATGTTTTGATTATTTTCGTTGGTATTTCACGAGAGTGTAGTGGATAAATATTTTGTGTTGATAAATTGTCAAATTGAGAACAGTATTTGTTTTTCTAATACACCTAATAAGGTATTTGGTGAGTTGGACATAAATAAAAACATATGGTCTTAGATTAGAGAGCCTCGTTGAACATTTATTTGATAATAATAATTTATTTGTAAAAAAAATTCAGCAGAGTATAGTAACTAAATTTACAAATTAAATCATTATTTTTAAATCGCATTTTAATGCAGATTTTTAATAAATGTGTGCCTTAAACTGTCGGAAATGGTTTTAGATTGGTGAAACGTCAGTTCAAGATAATATGTAGAATCGGAACAGTAATTAGTTTTTATTATAACTTTTTAATTCAGTTTTATCTCATAAAATTCTTTGTCAATTGTAACATGTATCATGCACAGTTTATATCATTTAGTATAATCATAATGACAACTACATGAAATACTCTAATAAGGCCTGATAGCCAGAAGATAATGAAAGTTAAGTTTCAATTTTTAGTTTGCTCTAGTTACTCTATAAATCTTGGAAAAATTTCCATAACATAACAATGTAAGGTTAATCTAGCTAGGTCGAATTTGTAATGTGAACTTACTGTTTATTTAATTTGTTTATCAAATACGTTCTATATAACTATACCAAAATGCAATAGGCGGTAGTTATTATTGACATTAATCATTACATTTGCTAGAAAAGATCTTATGCTTAAATGGATTTGTTAGAAAAAGTAATGAAGTAGAGGTGGCGTAAAATCGCGGATTTAAAATCATAATTTTTGCAAAATAAAAAAGTTTACTTGTAGGATGTAATATACAGTGTGACCAATAAAATCCGCATCATATGGGATTTATTTTATTAATAGCTTTATTCGAAATTTGATTTTGGTAATAATTTCTGCTTCGATCGAGATGAAAATTAACCAAAAAAATAGTAGTCACGTGATTACCATTATCTGTCAAATATTAATTTTTTTCAAAAAAAAAATCAAAAGGGGTTATATCTCAAAACATCGAAAAAAGTTATTAAAAAAAGTTTTTCTAAATGCAATTTTTAGCCCATATGCAAAATTTCAGCTGTATAAGATAATTTTGATTTTTTGCCCATTTTTTTGTAAATTGCACCACTGTTGCAAAATAAAATTCAACACAAACTACGTAAAACTTCTTAGTTTTGACAATGCTTCATCCCGGACATATTTTGTTTAAAGTAGTGTCATAAAGCATTAACAACTTAAGATATGCAGACGACACAGTTCTGTTGGCCGATAATACAGAGGATCTGCAAACACTAATAGACCGCGTAGTGGAAGCCTGTGAAAGATACGGCATGAAATTAAACTGTAAAAAGACAAAAATCCTTATAGTAAGCAAAAATGACGAAATACACCACCAATTTAGAGCAAATAATGAAACTTTGGAAACTGTTGACAAAGTTACGTATCTAGGATGCAGTCTGAACAAAGAATGGGACCACTCACAGGAGATTAGATGCCGCATAGAGAAGGCGAGAGCTGTCTTCAACCGCCTCAGAAAGATCTTGTGCAATATGCACCTGAACATTGATATAAGAACACGAGTCTTGAGATGTTATGTATTTTCAACTCTTCTATGTGGAGTGGAAGCCTGGACTTTGACAGAAACAAATTCTAAACGACTGGAAGCCTTCGAAATGTGGTGTTACCGCCGCATGCTCAGAATTTCATACATCCATCATGTCACAAATAACACCGTGATGCAACGTATGAAAAAAGACCCAGAAATTATGCGCAATGTGAAAATCAGAAAGATATCATACTTAGGGCATGTAATGCGCAATGAGAAATACCAACTAATTCAGTTAATTTTGCAAGGTAAGATAGAGGGTAAAAGAACTCAGGGTCACCGACGAACATCATGGCTGAGGAATATCAGACAATGGACAGGAATGACGACGGTACATTTATTTAGAACAGCTGTCAATAAGGTCATATGGGCCAATGTGATTGCCAACATCCACAGAGGATAGGCACCAACAGAAGAAGAAGAAGTGTCATATTAAATGTGTGTTTCTTCTAAAAAATCCAAATAGGGCTACTAAAATTTGGTCACATGTGATGCACAGTTTATTTGTTTTTGACCCTGTATAAGGGAATTTCATAAAATAACTATTTTTGAAAACGTAGTTTGTGTCTAAAGTAATTCACATTATAATTAAGAGAAACAAGTACACAGTGTCACCAGTAAAGTCTGCGTTAGACCTTTCTGTAATGTTGATTATTTGGAAACGGTGATTCCAAACTGTATTTTAGAAATAAGGTCCCTTAGAAACTCCATTAAAGATGTGCCATGAAGAACAATTGTTTTTATTGAACGCAATGGAAGGCACACAGAAATGTTTTTGAATTGTTTTTACTACAATATTCAAATACCAAAAATAGTTTATCAATTAAAAATGTGGAATTTTAAATGCGTTTTATTTTTATATAATGATTTTTTTATTACAAAATTTGGGTCTTTTCAATTAAACTATTTTCTTAATTTTAATGTGTATTACTTTTAGACAAACTACGTTTTTAAAAATAGTTATTTTATGAAGTGACCTTATACAGGGTCAAAAATAAATAAACTTTGCATCAGATCTAACCAAATTTTAATAACCCTATTTGGATTTTGTAGAAAAGCACACATTTTATATGGCGCTACTTTAAACAAAATATATCTGGAATGAAGTATTGTCAAAACTAAGAAGTTTTATCTAGGTTGCGTTGTTTCTTATTTTGCAACAGTGGTGTAACTTACAAAAAATGGGCAAAAAATCTAAATTCTCTTATGGGGGAGCTGAAATTTTGCATATGGGCTAAAAATTGCATTTAGAAGAACTTTTTCCAATAACTTTTTTCGATATTTTGAGATATAGCCTCACTTTTGAATTTTTTTGGAAAAAAATTAAAATTTAACAGATAATACTAATCACGTGAGTACTATTTTTTTTGGTTAATTTTCATCTCGATCGAAGCAGAGATTGTTGCCAAAGTTAAATTTCGAATAAAGCTATTAATTAAAAAAAAAATCCCTTATGATGCGGATTTTACTGGTCATACTGTATACTCCAGAGTTCGGCAATAATATTTTTTTAGTAATATTATCGGGTAATATTACCAATGAATTTTGTAATCGATAATTTCAAAAATCGGAATATCAATTAATGAATAATCATTAATTCACAAAATACAATTATCAATTACTTCATCAATTGATAATTTTGAAAATAATATTATCATTTAATGAAGTAATTGGTAATTTGACTCCTAAAATTATCAATTAATAAAGTAACTGGTTATTTCATTTCTACAATTATCAATTAATTAAGTAATTCATAATGTTATTTTTGAAATTATCATTGGACCAAATAATTGATATTTTTAGAAATAAAATTATCAGTTACCAAAATAATTGAAAATTTCATTTTTCAAGTTACCCGTTACAAGAGTAATTAAGAATTTATTTAAGGAAATTATTGTATTATCAATTGGTAATTTGCCAGAATTAAATTAAAACATTATTTTTATTTAAACACTCCATCTTTTTAGATAAAATGATGGAAAATTAACAGTGGGAAAAATTTGTCAAATGCATCATTAAATTTTACGGGAAAAATTGTAATGAAAACGTATTTTAAACCGATGAAACATTTTTTTTTTAATTGAATCCCCGAAATGTCTCTGCCTCAGTCCATTGAGCGCTGGACACTTTCTGAGATTATGGTTGAAGGTTTCATTCTCCTCTGCACACCTGGTCATCCGCGACGCCAATTCTATAAAGATAGCTTCGCAAGTGACAATGTCTCATCATCAATTCCACCACTATCCGTTGTTCTTTCCCCTTCAGGGAAAGAAGCTCCCTAGTAAACCGAGTGGTAGGTTTACTTATACGTTCCTTTGCACCTCTTATTCTAGGGATTTCCTTCCAGTATTCAATGAATTTGCTTTCCAGCTATAGTTTCAGTTCCCTTTTACGAACAGTAATGGGAATAGGTATAATGTCGCAGATCATTTCTTTGCCAAATGGTCTTCTTCCTCATTTCCATGTATGCCCGAGTGACCCGGGATCCACACGAATTTGATTGTGCAGCCGTTCTTTATTGGGTTGTTCAGTATCTCCCTGCACTCAGACACCAGCCGCGAAGCTGCTACATTGGTCAGTATTGCAGGTCTACTGTCCGAGCATATGTTAATAGTTCTATTTCTGTGGATGTCCCTCTCGCAGAGATGGCCACGTTGCAGAATAGCATAGGTATCCGCTTAAAAGACCATTGTTTGTTGTCCCAGAAAGTAAAATTCTCTGATTCCAGACTTCTTCCGAATACTCCAGCTCCAGCTCTTCCATCCTATCGGGATTCGTCTGTAAATTACCAGAATCCATTTCTGGGAAGGGTTTGATTTTCCTCCCAATCTTCGCTGCTTGTGAAAGTATCCCAGGCGAGTGGTTTGGTTTTAAAACGGGCACCATGTAGTCTGTTTGCATAGGAGGTGATGGCACATTTCCACAATGCTCCTCCAGTTATACGGTAGTCGCCAATTCCTGCTTTGACATGTCCCAGGCAACTAAGACTGTAAACTGCCCTCAAGGCTTCTTTTTCTATTAATAAATGGAGCAGATTCATTAGAACTTCCAGCGTTTTAGTGGAGACAGTCCTGATCGCATTCAACGTTCCTACACTTGGCTGTACTAGGACACTATACAGTAGCAGCGTAATTAAAGAAGGGATCACCATGGTGTATATGCAGTATATCACTTTCGGTGTCAGTCCCTCTGTGCACCCAAAGACTCGCTTACATTGATAGAAAGCACAAATGGCCTTCTTCGTTCGAGCCTCAACATAATCATTCCAGTTTAGTCTTGAGTCCAAGTATTTAATAGTTCCCTTATACTAAAGAGTTCTTTCCAACAGCTTAATTGTGAGTAGTCTCCCCATTTTCTTCTTTTTTGTAAAGAGTACAACTTCGGCCTTGTTCGGATTTCTTCCAAGTCCCTCCGCCCGGCACCAACGCTCCACGATCCGGATGATTGGTCTCTCCAGGTGTCTGACCACGCGATCAGGCCACAGAATGACCAGATATTCTTATTAAAGCTGCAAAATTGATTGGAAATTTTGACATGTTTGAACAACTGGCATCCAAACTGAAGAATCGGAAACGGAAATTGTCGATAATCTAAGAGTATAACCGACCATTAACTACTGCCATTCCCTTGAATCTGAAATTTCTCGTTATTTTTCGAACTTTTCTAAACAAGAAGCTGCATTAGTACGAAACCCATTCATTCATCAGTATCTTTAGATGTTGTCGACATTTCCGATAAAGTGCAGGATGAATTTTTGGAGCAGCGAAATGACTCGTCAGCGTGTAATATATTTGAGGAAAAATCGGTCAATTTTGGTGTGCTTTGTGTCATGAGTATCCTAAAGTTTCAATGCTTTCGAGTATTCGTGTCATTTGTTTCTACCTATCTTTGCACAAATTTATTGTGAATTTGGCTGTTTATTTTTATAACTAATTTGATATTTAAATATTTGCAATATTACAGAAAATTTGAATTTTGATATTTATATTTCCAACAATAATTGAATGTCTAATAACCTTATTCAAAGACCTTTTTGCATAATTAACATTAATTTTTATTATTGTTTTTCAGGAATCTACTTACCTTTATCTACAGTATTAAAAGACAAATAAAGACTGATTTATTTATTCTTTTACCATGGGCTTCGATGACGTCATCCCCATATTGGGTGATTTTGGAAAGTACCAGAGAAGGGTATATTTTCTCTTATGCCTTCCCGCCATAACCTCTGCATTTCACAAGTTAGGAAATGTGTTTTTGTTAGCCGAACCGCAGTATAGGTATGTAAAGTCAAGTTTTATTTGTTTTATTTTTCTAACTTAAGTTTAAAAATTGGCTTCCGTGAAAGCAATCTTACTAATATTTTGTATCACATGACATTAAATTTAACAATTTTTTATTTGAGATTGTTTTTTTTTCCAATTTATTTGAAGTGATTTATCCTTTTACAGCACAAATTTTAAGAAACGTGACTCAGATACCACCAAGTTACTATCATCTAAAGGCTGGTATTGAGTTACTACACGTTATACCGATGAAAGAGCATACCTTTTGCAAACTGGGTATGATAAGGGTTTGTACTTGCTTGTCCTTTAAATAATCAATAGAAATGTCTCCTTGATTATCCCAAAAAACGGGGACCATAACCTTTCCTGAAGATCAGCGTTTTTCAAGCGGAAGCTCGCGAACCCCCAGAGCTTTATAAAGGGGGTTTGCGAAAGAAATATTGTAATGGTGGAATCTTAAATTAAATATCGCAACAGGCAACAATCTGTAACGCGACTAGTCACTACGCCGTTGGTAATGCGAGTACATTCTAGAACGAGCCGGCAGCTTCTACTACGGCGAACCAAGACTTTTCCTGAATGCGCACGAAAGAACCAGAATAACATCTGCTGATATAAAAATGCCGCAATTACATTTAAGAAAGAGTAGAGTCCAACTGATTTGTAGGATGAGCTTAAGAACCTCGAGTGATTTCAGAAAGATAAATGAGTTAGTAGTTAATGCATAGTGTGCACATAAATATTAGTGTAAACCAGTTTAGTGATTTCTTGTGTAAATAAATTACTGTAGATGGTCAAGTCTTCCAAATCGCACATGCGTACGTCGAACGTAAAACTAAATAATTTTTATGAACTGTTATTCAATAAGGAAAATAAATTTTTAAAATCCTATTTTACAGTTTCATTTACTGTTCTTACAGGGATTCGCTAATTTATTCCGGCTTTTAGAAGGGATTCCAATATAAATGTTTCATCTGTCGTGACGAATGTGTCGAGAAGGTCTTGTCTGTTCTCTTTAAATCTAGTGTCGTAATAATACGGAATAAGTTTATAAAAATCTGAAATACAAATTTCAGTAATATCCTACCGTCACGTTTCGCCCGAAAATAATTCAAATACGAGAATCAAATATTCATAAGTACGTCAACACAGGGTGTCTGGGAAAGATGCCAGCGGACCAATGATGAGTCCAACCGCTGGCATCGTGGACGAAACACGACTGTAAAATTTTGGGTCAATTTTTCAGTTTGTATATCGTAGTTGCGACCTACGAATACAACACTAGCTAAAAAGTTTTGAAATCTCTACATGAATTCACGTAAATTGGTATGTCTAAAGAATACAGTTGTGACTCTACTGTGATCGGGAAGAACTAGTATTTGTGAACTGTGTAGCTACAGAATCACCAAAATATGTAGGCAAGAAAAACGACAAAAAAGTTTTATACAAGATACAAAAAAATGTTTTAAACCTAAGTAACATAGTATGATATAAAATAACCGAATTGTGATCCGTCATAGATTAAGCGTTATGGAGACGATCTCGTAATAGTTTTCTTATATTTTTTAAAGCAAAATAGAATCCAATAATCTCCTTAAAGAGGGATGTTATAAGTAGAAAAATTAATTTTGAAATTAAATAGAAAAGCTGTTCTATAAGTCCCTTGCATAACTAAAAATCTTGGTAACTTCAGCAGAATATTAGACGTATGAACAAAAACCTCATCTTTTTTTTTTTATCAGGAAAGTTCCAGACGGTACACTTGTTAAAAAAGAGACTTGAAAATCACTACCTTGACTTTTATATCTGTATAGAATTTTCCCAACAAAAAAG
The DNA here is from genome assembly GCA_034092305.1 of Diaprepes abbreviatus. Taxonomy (NCBI): domain Eukaryota; kingdom Metazoa; phylum Arthropoda; class Insecta; order Coleoptera; family Curculionidae; genus Diaprepes; species Diaprepes abbreviatus. The sequence continues at coordinate 12,931,682 of JASJET010000129.1, forward strand.
TGCTTAACAATTTGCTTCTTTCCTGAGTGAAGCAGAATCAATTATGTTATCGTCAGTAAATTCTGCGTCAAATTCTTCTGAATTTAATGAATTCTGTAGTTTCATTTCATTAGTTCGAAGAATCTTATTCTATAATGATGTAAATATCCTTAATTTACTTTCTTCTGACATTTGCGTCTATGTCTTACAAATTATGAACACTCTTAAGATCTCTTGCACGCTTTCTTCGTTCCTTTTTAATGTTTGTTTCATCTTTATCTTTTTGTAGTTCTTTTAATATTTGTTTTTCTGGTGTATGTATGTAGATCCTTGACTTTTTCCTTCTCTTTTTCTAGTTTTGTTTTTTTGAGTAATTTTTGTATTTAATTTTACAGCTTCAGAGCTTATGCATTGTTTTGATGTTGAAATATTGGTTGTTACCTCAGAAGCTCTTGATATTGAAGTCCTATTTTGAGATTCCGAGTTATTTGTAGCTTCTGTTGGCTCTGTATAATATGTTGGTGTTACGCATTACTCATTCGTTCATTTCTCTTCAGGATTGTTGGGGCTTAGAGTAGTTTCAGTAGAATCTTGGGTTTCTTGCTTGCTATAATTCTCATACGGAGCCAAATCTTTATGTGATAATTGTAATTTATTAAAAGATGCAAATTCAGGTTTAGCAAATGCGCTTGTTATATCCTTCACAGTGCAGGATTCAAAGACGGCCAATTAAGCAGGACTTGGAATAGTTGGACTAGAATAGCAAGACTCGTAAATAACTCAGGTCCACAAGGTTCTGTTGCTGCGATGGTTAATTGTTAGTAATTTATAAGAATGTATACTTATATCTTGTAGTTTCACGGGAAAAAAAAAATCCCAAACATTATCTAGAAATCTACTATCGCCTTCTGTACCACCAGAAGATGTCCTCTGCGGGGAGTAACCTTTCCTCTTATGTGGAGCTTAATTGTAGATCGACTCCTCTGTGATCTGACAGACCTCGGAATATCTCGTCAGGGCTATGTCGATGACGTGTTCGTGAATGCAAGAGGCAAATTCGAGAATACTCTCTGTGGTATAGTTTAAAGAGGGCTTAAATAGACTAGGGAATGGTGCCAGATGATGGGACTAAACATCAACTCCACCAAAACCACCCTACTAAGCCTTCACAAGGGTAAGAAACCTCAATTTGAAAATCATCAAAATAGATGGAAATGTTGGTGAGTGGAAGTCAGAGGTTAAATATCTGACCTTAGATAATAAATTCCTCTGGAACAAGCACGAAAAAGAAGTAATTAACAAGGCTAGAGAAGCCTTGGTGGTCTGTGGACAGTCAGCAGCCATCAGTGCGCTGAGCTCCCAAGTTATCAGCTCCAAGATGGTCTGGGAATGCCTAGAGGTATTAAATGATTTGAATAAGAATAATAAAGTCATCCTCATGTGGGTACCGGGACATACCGGGATAGAGGGGATGAAATGGTAGATAGGCTCGCGAGGAAAGGGGCTGAGACACCATTTCTGGGATCAGAGCCTTTCTGTGGAATCAGTAGCAGTATAATGCTGGAAGAAGTTAAGATAGAAGAAGATAGTAGGATATCCAATTCCTGGACGGAGCTGCAAGGGAAGATATTTCTTGAGAACTACGACCAGAAGAAATTCCAAGACTGCATAAGTTTAAGTAAAAACCAACTTGGAGTTCTGACCGGGGTCTTGACGGGGCAATACCTTCTGAAGGGACACCTCAAGAAACGCGGGCTGGTAGAAGGAGATTCTGGGAGGAGGAGGAGGACGAAACTTCTATTCATATGCTTTCAGAGTGCAGTGTTCTAGAAAACCCTAGGATGCGGTTCTTGGGAACACACCAAATCGAAGAAGCCGTCCAACATCCTAAGATTCCTGAGGGAAATAGGACTGGAGGACCTGCTCTAGCCGATAAGGTAACTCTTACGACTTGGCAGCAATAGGGGGGCACAATAGATAACCAGGTTGCAGCCACTCTAGAACCGAAAAAAATAGGTGGTTTATTGATTTTTTAAAGGCAAACTAAATAATATATCGAGTTTAGAGTAACAGATCTTTATTATGTTTAAATAAAAATATATTAAAAAATGTTTTATGATTATTTTTATAAAATGCCGACGGTAGACACTGATACCTAACAGGATCCTTTTTTATAGAGGGAACATCTGGAACAAAAATCCAAAAAGTTTCTGATTTTATATATCAAAATTCAGGGAAGTACGTACGGAAATTTGAAGAAACTCAAACTTGTTGATTTGTTGAGCATTTAGAAAGATGTTCAAAGATGACACATAATTTTTGCACAAAATTGTTTATAAAAAAAGTTGGGCATTATTGATAAAATCCATATGTAGTTCCCTGAGCTATGTTGTTTTGAAGTTCTACACCAAATTTAAAATGATTGATTCAAAATTTAAGGAGCTTGATGGTCGCGTGCAGTCTTGAGAAAAACGCGTTTAAAGTTTTATTTGTGGTTCTACATAATAAATATTCAATATACATTACCTTTAATCAGTTCTTAGTACACTAGTTTGACATCCTTGAAAATTTCATCTTCCATGGAATGTTTATGTATGTCCGCCCTTTGTTAGGTGCACCAAGAGTCAACATTTAATGGTGCTTTTCATGTTGCGGTTTTTTTCTCACTCTTTTGACACCTTTTAAGCCAAGTAAAAAAAATCAAAATTTCAAAATTTATAGTTGCTTTACCGATTCAGTAAATAATACATAGAATAAGTTTATTTAATCTATTTAGTTTGAAATACTAGCCGCTACTGTTCACTATTTTATATCTTTAAAAATTTTATGTTTAGACTATTCTGCTATATAAAATACTACGTTTCCTAACATAGTATGATTCATGGTCATTCTAAACTAAAAAGCGATAAAGCAAATTACACAAAATACGGAAAATTAATGTTTATGTTATGTTAATGTTTAAATGGTAAAAATATCTATAAGCTAATCTGGTAAAAAGTTATTTAGGTCAATATCCACACTACAAACAAACGTGGTAGACAGATCAGACGATATTTTATTGCTAAATACGTATTAAAATATCTGTTTAATATGGAGATAAAATAATATAGACGCCAGGATATGAATTTAAAAAAAAAATACTTATAGAGTAAGTCACGAGATAAGGAGAAGAATGCGTTTTAAAAAATATAGCATTCAACAAGTTCACAACTTCACAAAAATCCGCAAATATTTGCAAAAACTTTTAATTCTTATGAATTTACTGTCGCCACCAATATGTGTAAATATTGTTTTCCTTGTTTTTGAGTTATTTTCCGTTGTTTTTCATAAAATGTTTGTTACATATCAGCAAAATACTTATAAATACCTTTAAGTACTGTTTCTTATATATTTTTGAAAACGAAAAACAAAATTTGTAAGTGTTGGAATGCAATATTTAAAAAAACTTTATTTACTATGTTAAACAAGTTTTTATCATATTTTTCTGAGCAACAGAAAGGACCCCGCTCGAACCTTATGGAAAATAGTTTCCGGGAAATTTCCATATAACTGGAATATGCTATAGTTCTCGATGTCCAAATGAAAGTTACCATGGTCTCAGTCCCAAAAAATCCAAAATTTTAGAAGTATGGAGGGAAGGGGGGGGGGGTTAATCCATAAAGGACCAACCGGTACCTTGTAAGTACTACGTACCGTTTGAATACATAGACATAATATAAAGATACTAGACCGCGGCTCGTATAGAAGAAAGTTGTCTCACGCTTAGAAAGAGATAGAGCATTTTCGGTGAATAGTACCTCTCTTTCTAATGTTGGAGCTGAGAACTATACTACAAACATCATTGGATACCTCAGTCGTGCCTAACTCCTCCTCTTTTAGCTTTGTGGCTAAAAAGCAAATTTCTTTTTTTATCCCTAAAGTCTCGGTCGCCACTTAATGCAACCTCGTCTCATTTGCTTCTATACAATGTTACCCATCCTCTCTCTTTCCCCCTCATTTCTTCCTCCTTCTGGCCATCCACTTCACTCACTACCCCTTTCATCATCACTCCAAATCTCCCCAATAAAATGTCTCTCCAAGTCCTCGAGAAGTCTCGATTCCCACAAAACATTTTCAACACAATTCAAAACATCTCAACACTCGTCAGGATCTTCTCAACAATCTCAAACCGCAGCAGAAGTTCTTCCCAATCTTCTCAATTGTCCAAAGATGATATGATAGTGGATGATCCTCCAAATCAAAATTCTAAAAACCCCGTACCCAAGAAAACAGAAAAGAATCACTTGCCCGAATAATTACACTTAATAAATAATTTCCATAACTCTATTTGACATTGAAGACAAAATTATCTACGCTGCGTCTCTTTCTATCTCTAGGTATCTTCTTCCTTAGTCAGTTTCAGCTGCCATAACGGGCTTCTCTAGCAATAAAACAAAGCTAAACCCTATTTCATCTATGAACAAAGTCCTTGATCTCTTAAAAATGGGAACTCAACGTAACATTCATATATTCTTCATGTGAGCCCCAAGCCATATTAGGCATAGACGAATGAATGAAATTGTAGACATTTAAGCTATATCTGCGGGAACCCCCTTTCTCTCCCTGTTCAACTTCAATAGTCACATTAAACTCTAACAAGTTATACCTTTGCAAAAAGGTATTTTTTGTAACATATCATTTTCCTCAACTATCTAGGAGACAATGTTGTATAGAAGAAAATCGCCATCGGCCATTCTAAATTCTGTCATGCTAGTACCCCCCACTATAAAACAACTAATAACTGAATGTCCTTAATACAGCAATGTCAGAATTACGCATCACCTTACTGGTAACTTTACAGTAGACATGTCCTTTGATTTAACCAAAGCCAAACATATCCTTAACTTCCTAAAACATTGGCCTGTACAGTAAAACATAATATATCTCAACTCTATTCCATGAGGCGCCAAATGGTCTAAGCTACCGACACGCCTAAACTATTAAATCGATCAATTTTTGGGATCGCATAGTAAAGGGTGTTTTTAAAGAGGTATAGAACTTTAAGTTGGCAACACTTTTTTAACTGGCGGCCATTTTGTCAGCTGTCAAGTGATTTATGTTCAGTTTGGTTTGGCATTTCAACATGAATAGACTGACGCCTGAACAACGCTTCCAAATTGTGCAAATTTATTTTGAAAATCATAGTTCTGTTCGAAATACGTATCGCGCACTACGTCCATTTTACGGTCAACATAATCGTCCATCAGAGCAATTAATTCGATTAACTATGGAACGTTTTCGCACCACGTTTACTCTAAATGATAATACGCATCCACAGAGACGTCGTACAGTGCGTACAGAAGAAGCCATTGCTGCTGTAGAGCGTAGCGTAGAGGAAGACCCGAATCAGTCTATCCGCCATCGTGCACAGGAATTGGATATGCGTCCATTCACTTTATCGAAGATTTTGCGGAAAGATTTTGGTTTGCGTGCTTACAAAATCCAACTCGTGCAAGAATTGAAGCCACACGATCACCTAGCAAGGCGTAGATTCGGTGAATGGGCCCAAAACAAGATTGCCGTTGATCCCGATTTTCATAAGCGAATTTTGTTTAGCGATGAAGCTCACTTTTGTTTGAATGGATACGTCAATAAACAAAACTGCCGTATTTGGAGTGATGATAATCCTCAAGTGTATGTTGAGACACCGTTACATCCAGAAAAACTGACTGTTTGGTGTGCTTTATGGGCTGGTGGAATCATTGGTCCGTACTTCTTTAAAAACGATGCTGGTCAGAACGTTACAGTCAATGGTGACCACTATAGAGCCATGATTACTGACTTTTTCGTTCATCAATTGAACAACCATGATGTGCAGGAACTGTGGTTTCAACAAGACGGCGCAACATGTCACACAGCACGTGCCACAATTGATTTATTGAAGGAAACGTTTGGTAACCGCATAGTTTCACGTTTCGGACCCGTGAATTGGCCTCCAAGATCGTGCGACTTAACGCCGCTAGACTATTTTCTGTGGGGATATGTGAAGTCGCTAGTCTACGCCGATAAGCCCGAAACGATTGATCACTTGGAGGACAACATTCGCCGCGTTATTGCCGATATACGGCCACAAATGTTGGAAAAAGTAATCGAAAATTGGACCTCCTGATTAGACTACGTCCGAGCCAGCCGTGGCGGTCATATGCCAGAAGTCATATTTAAATTATAATGCCAGAAGGTTATCTTTCGAATAAAGTAAATTTTATGACAATTTAAAAAATTCATCTTTGTTTTATTCCATTTAAAAGTTCTATACCTCTATAAAAAAACACCCTTTATTTCGTATTATGTTTTGGGAAGGTTATATCATTCTTGTGTTGGATGTCGTAGTTGTGCTATTGAGAGTTTCTTATAAATCTCTTCCCATTCCTAAATACAGGACAGGAACACTTCAGGATATATATTGAGATGACCGTGTTGATTTTCTGTGACTGGAATGTATTTCTGCAGGATTTCAGCACCTGCAATTGGCAGATAAGTCGCATTATACTCTTCTGTCCAATGAATAGTCCATCAAACGCTCTAGATTGGTCCCAAAACATAATACTAAAGGCTGAGATGGGGACCTGTGGCTTTAGAAAAAAAAAAATATGACAATAAGAGATCGTACTTGAAAGGAATATTAGCCATTAGTATAAGCTTGTAATATAGATGTATTTTTACAAGGTCAAAAAAAAAAACAAGAAAGTAGAGTTTATTATATAGACATTTTTATTTTACAGATTAATTTTTCGGTATTAGCAAGATTAAACTTTTGAGTAAATATTTGGATTTTGGTAAATAAAAGTGTATTATCTTGGAGAACGCTAAAAACAAAAATATGTTTTTTTTATATAGTTAATTACTCGCAGATTAGAATTACAACTTAGTAATTTAATCCGGTTCCGTAAAATATTGCGTTCTACTTTAGCTTTTATTTTCAATTTTTGTATTAAAATCGTCCTTGTTAAGAATAATTATTACGCAGAGCTTTTTAATGTATTATATTGAACTTTTTAATTTTTTAAAATCCAACCAAGCAAAGACCTAAAAGTTAAAAAGAATCTTAGTGTGACCCTAATAAAATTTAATTTTTGCGCCGAATTTTATTTTCTATTTTCACTAATTTATGAGATACAAAAAATCACCTATATACAGTCTCGGGTGCAACACTGGAAGACGAACAGCAGGGATTTAGATCAGGAAGGTCTTGCGTGGATGCAGTATTTATTCTAGGACAGATAGTCGAAAAATCTCTAGAATACAATAAACCAACATTTTTATGCTTTATAGATCTAACAAAAGCATTCTATCGCATAAAGCTAGATGACGTAATCCACCTGTTATATAAGAGAAATATTCCTAACAATATAATTCAGACCATCGAAAACATATACGCAAACAATAAAGTTCAGATTCGCACTAACGGTAAATTATCAACACCCATACTAGTCAACAGCGGTATTAGACAGGGAGACTCGCTTAGTCCTTTGTTGTTTAACATGATAATGGACGAAATAATAAAGAAGATGCGACTTGGTAGAGGATATAAAATGGGTGATGCAGAAATAAAAATTCTCTGTTACGCTACGCTGATGACGCTGTGATATGTGCCGAAAATAAAGACGACCTCCAGAGATTTTTAAATACCTTTAATCTTATGGGAAGAAAATATAATATGATTATCTCAACCGAAAAAACTAAATGTATGACAACCTCAAAAGAACCCCTCCGATGCAAACTAGAACTAGACGGTCGAATAATACAACAAGAAATGAGTTTCAAATATCTAGGAATCGACATAACTAGTTATGGCAACATCGAAGATGAAGTAAGAGGGCAGGTGGCCAAAGCAAACAAAGTGGCGGGTTGCCTCAACGACGTGATCTGGCGAAACAAACACTTACAACAAGAAACAAAGGTTTGGATTTACAAAACCACAGTTAGACCTATTATGACATACACCTCAGAAACACGGCCAGAGACGACAAAAACGAAACAACTATTGGAGACTACAGAAATGAGAATACTTCGACGAATAACAGGAAAAACGCTACTAGACAGAGAAAGAAGCGATAACATCAGGCAATCATGCAACACAGACTGCATTAATGAGTGGGTCCTACAACGTAAGACACAATGGAACAAACACATAAGCCGAATGACAGAGGATAGACTGGTAAAGATCGCACGAGATAAATCGCCTAGTGGTACACGCAATAGAGGTCGACCACGGAAAAGGTGGAGCGATAATTTAAGTCCAGAATGAGGAAAATCGAAGAAGGAACAGGTCAGGGACCTATTATAGAAGGTAGAAGAAGAAGAAGAAGATACAGTCTCGAGGGGGGGGGGGTTGCAAGAAAAAACAAGTTGTCGATGGGGGGGGGGGAGATGCCAGCAGCATACACATTCCTAGCATAAAAGGCAGAATCGGGTCTATTTCCCTGAACTCAAAGCTCATGGGGAAGAGGCAATTGCCCCCTCCTCTTGGTTCCGCGCCTGCCCCATTTTAGATTATGTATTAACTTTTACAGGAGGAAGATATTTAAATATTCTTGAAGAGTTAGACTATCAACATTTAACTTATTTACTCTAACAGAACACTGGTAAATTTTTTACCAACACAATGGTGTCCCACCACATAGAACCGTTCCAGTTACCAACTTCTTACATGCAACATTTTATGATAAGTAGATTGCCAACAATGAGCCGTTTCTGTGGCCTCTTCGTTCTCCTGATTTCACTGTTTTAATTATTTTATATAGGGAACAATAAAAAACATCGTGTATTGTATTGTAATCTAGTGACGATGGCGGATTGTATGGCAAGGGTAAGGGACGCGTTCGAAAGTTTTATCTCTAGATTCAGTTAGAGCGGCCACCCATGACGAACTAACTCTAAGATGCGAAAAATATTTAAAAGTTCAGGGTTGAAATTTTGAACATTTATTAAAATAAATTGTTTCTCTGTGTAGGTAAGTCATTTAGCATTTTTACAATTCATAAATTTTTTATAAAAAAAAATTGAACCGACTTCTAAAACTGCGCTAAAAAGTGAAAGATAACTAGAAATTTTTATATGAAATTGAAATTTTTGAAGTCAGCGCCAAACTAATACTTGACAAAATGTTATTCGTATAAACAGATTAAAAGTACTTTATTTGTAATTGCTTTCTTACCATAATTTGTATATATCAGTAGTTATTTGTTTCATTTACAAATAATTTGGCGCCGACTTCAAAAATTTCAATTTCATATAAAAATTTATTGTTATTTTTCAGTTTTTAGTGCACTTTTAGAAGTCGGTCCAATTTTTTTTTATAAAAATTTTATTTTTCGATTTTTAGTTTTTCATTCGTTATGATATCCATAAATTATTCGAACTAAGTACTAATCGAGATTAGTGTACTTCGCAATGACTCCAAGGTGGTAAAAAAGTACTCATTTTATCCAAAGTTGTAAATCAGTCTAAAATGCACCACTAATAATTCTTTGATTCTTCGAGTTCTCCAAATGTCAGTAAAATTGTACCAAACAAATATGTAGTCCGTCATAGCAAATCCACTATCTTAAATTTCAAATTAATTTTACATTTTTAATATAGGCCCCAAAACCTTCCAATATCGATATTTAAAGAACTTGAGACGTAAATTTCTTAACCCGATATATTTTATACTGCATATTGAGTTTGTATACGCCCCAAAACCCCGCAATATCAATTTTAGACAAAATCGGAAAATGTAAAATTTTCAGTCCCTCATATTATATCTTATCAACCTAATAGTTGTACAAAATTAACTTCATATTCGTAATACGCGACCCCAAAAACACCCTAATACCATATCTGAAAATATGCAAATAAGGTAATATTTTCTACTCACCATATTGAAATCTCCATATTGAATTTCAAAAAAATAATTTTAACGTCTTAATCTAACCTAAATCTAAATCTCTCAAAGCCTCCTAGTACTAATTTTGGATGAAATCCAGAAATTTTAAATTTCTAGACCGTTATATTACATCTGACAGATTAAAAAATAATTTTATATTCGCCATTTACATCCTCAAAAACGATTCAGTCCCACATTTGAACAAAATCGAAAAATGTAAAAATTTTAGTCCGTCATATTGAATCCTGAAAAAATACTATTATCATAATTTACACCCTCAAGAACCCCAATTTTGGAGAAAATCGAAAAATGTAAAATTTTTTGGACACCAGATTGAGTTTTTCAAAAAATATTTTAAATTCGTAATTAACGCTAACAAAAATCCCCCAATACTGATTTAAGACAAAATCGAGAGATATAGAATCTTTAATCCGCCATCTTGGATCCGCCATATTTTTTTTTTTTTTTAATAATGTCAGATTCGTAATGTACGATCCCAAAAACTCCTCCATATCAATTTTGAAAAAAATCAGACAAAATTAATTTTTGCATTCGCCATATTGGATAAGCCATATTGAATTTTTTAAAAATTATTTCAGATTCGTTATGTGCGTCCCCGAAAATTCCCCCATACCAATTTTGGAGAAAATCGAAATTTGTTTTTTTCGTCTGTCATATTGAATTTTTTAAAAATAATTTTAGATTCGTGGTGTGCGACTTTGAAAACTTCCCCGTACCAATTTTCGAGAAAATCGGTCAAAATTGATTTTTTTTGTCCGTCATATTGGATCCGCCATATTGAATTGTTTAATAATATTCTGGATTCATTATGTGCGACCCCAAAAACTCCCCCACACCAATTTGGAGAAATCGGACAAAATGAAAATTTCTTGTTCGCCATATTGGATTTTTTAAAAATAATTTTTGATTCGTTGTGTATGACCCCGAAAATTCCCCCATACCAATTTTGGAGAAAATCAGACAAAATTAATTTTTTTGGTCGCCATATTATCTTGGATTTTACTGCACCAATTTTGTGCTAAAAATATGGGACCACCGCAGCAACTTCCTGAACATAACGAAAAAAATTTTATTCAAATCGGTGCCGTTCCGGAGTAATCGGTGTACATACACAAAAAAAAATACATAGTCGTCGAACTAAGAACCTTCTTTTTTTTAGAAGTCAGTTAAAAAATGTAAAACTGCCAATATTTCAAAAAATGTAAATTTTTAGAATAGACAGTCTTATACAAAGTCACCAGTATTTTTAATGCTAAATATGATAACATTATAAAAATAGGGGTTTACCTTTAAAAAAATGGACTTTTAACGATTTTTTCAAGTTAATATTTAATGTTAGTTTTTGACCACCTTGTATTTATTTATTTTCAAAATATCAACTTTAACGCAATGCGTGTTCGATACTCTTTTGGTCTTTTTTTTTTTAAATAAATAATTGTTTTACTAGTGGTCTATCTCTTGGAATCAGTATTTTTTAGATTATAGTTGTTTTTTAAATGCCTTTTTAATGATCCTCTAAATAAAATTCGTTAGTGAATTGAAGGCTAATCGTCACACAACGTTCTACATGGTATCATAATTTTTCAAAAGGAAACACGGTGAGTAAATTCGGTGAAAAAAAAACTAGATCCTTGGCCTTATTAAATATTAATCAGTCATATGAATTTTAATTATATTTCCTGTGTAAAGTAAACTTGGATCTATTACATTCCTTAAATGACATTACGTAAGCAGTAAGAATGCATAACGTGAAAGAGATTATATGGTAAACAGTAAATAAATAAGATTATTAACTAGGGTACTTTTGTTTACTTGTTAGAAAAGCTCCAGTTATACTTATATAATATTTCTAATTAATTTAATACAAACTAGTGCAGCAATCATTTTTTCATAAAATATGTTGCCAGTTAAATTGAAGGCTTTTAGCGATTTCTTTATCGAATATAAAAAAATTTAACTTGACCTAAATTAACCGTTGTTTGAGATATAACCTGTAAAAGACAATAAAAATAATATTAATTGTATACAAAAAAAATCGATAGTCGTTTTTAGAAATGGCTAAGATTATATATCCTTGAACAGGATTATATAGCCAGTTGTTCGGTCCAGATGTAACATGTTTATTAAGAAGTTGTTTGAGATGTTCAGTAATATCCTTTTTGATATTTTTGTTAAGATGAATTTCATTTTCTATTAAAAAGGTGCTTAGAAAACCTAAACATTTGTACTCATCCACCTGCAGACAAGCTTTGTAAAGACAGATTTAAATTATTTAATTTAGAAAAAATGTCCACTAAGTATGCGAGTTTTTGCAGCGAAATAGTATTAGACACACAAGGGAACAAATGAAATAGATGGTTAAGAAAAACTACTTGAGCTCCAGACTTCAATTCAAACAACCGGATCAAAACATTGCCACGAGAAAGCCATCTAATTTCTGTATGACTAGCCACCGTAACATAATTTATTTAAATATAAGTTTAAAATATCTAAAGTTTATAAGTAAAGGGTTTTCCAATAAGAGGTGTTATTTTGATATTCAAAGAAAAATGCCATTTTTTAAGATAAATGATCGGATATTTATTACATTATAAAGAGGAAGGTATGCCGTTAATGATGGAAAATAACATCAGCCAAATGACCACCACGACCATGCCTACAGGACCATATCCTTTTCATGAAATTTTCCATAACCAAATCGCAAAGTGGCTGCCCTATGTCCTCGATAGCCTCACGAATTCCATCTTTGAGGTTTTGAATCGACGCTGGGCTGTTGGCGTAGACCTTGTCTTTCACGTGGCCCCAAAGGAAGAAATCGCAAGGTGTCACATCACAAGATCTCGGTGGCCAATTGTGATCACCTCTTCGAGAGATAACACGGCCCGGAAACTTTTCCCGTAAAAGATCAATGGTTTCGTTGCTTGTGTGGCACGTAGCGCCGTCTTGTTGAAAGTAAACGTGGTCCAGATAAATACCATCCAATTCCGGCCATAAAAAATCATTAATCATCTCTCGATAGCGCAATCCATTCACCGTAACTGTTGCTCCAGCCTCATTTTCGAAAAAGTAAGGTCCAATGACCCCGCCGGACCATAAACCGCACCAAACAGTCACACGTTCAGGATAGAGAGGCTTTTCAACAATAACTCTTGGGTTTTCCGAGCCCCAGATGCGACAATTTTGTTTGTTGACGAAGCCACCGAGGTGGAAATGGGCCTCATCACTGAAGATGATTTTTCGATGGAATTCCGGATCATTTTCATGCATTTCAAGAACCCAATCAGTAAAGGCACGACGTTGTTGATGATCGGCCGGCTTGAGTTCTTGCGTTAACTGAACTTTATAAGCCTTAAGACCCAAATCTTTATGCAAAATACGGTGTAATGACGTTTGTGGAATCCCTAATTCCAAAGAACGACGAGGAATGGACAAACCTGGGTTTTCTTCAACACTTTCGGCTACAGCAGCAATATTCTCGGCTGTTCTTGAGCGACGTGCACGGGTTTTCTTCTTCACATAACTAACTTGTCCCAACAGCTCGAATTTTTTCACCAATTTCTTTATTGCGCTCCGACAAGGTGCTTCATGACGACCCAAAAATGTTCGAGTTTTACGAACCGTCTCTGCCAAATTTTCACCATTTTTATAGTGAATTTTAATAATTTCAATGCGTTGTTGAAGCGTGTATCGTTCCATCTTTATTTATGGCGTAGTTTCTACTTGTCAAACGTCAAAAACTTACAGCTTCAAAAGTGACATCTACCGAAATAGCGGGCTTTTCAAAATGACACCTCTTATTGGAAAACCCTTTATATTTAAAAGTTAACAAATACGTAAATGAAACAAAAAGCACATAATAATGTGTTAATTTAATGGCCCTTGGGTGATGACGTCACAAATCAGCGCTGTGTCTTTGTATTCTGGGAGTTGTTGTGTATACGTAATTGACATATGCGCCTCAAAATGTGTTTAAATAAGGCCCGGGCAGGTTTAACATCTTGCCGACATGTCTCTGAATTTTGATTTTACGTTTTGTATAAATTTTGCTCTTGGTTCGTTACAGCTCCAGGTCATTAGGTTTTCGAAACGTGTATGGAGAAAGAACCAGAGTTAGATTCGCAAAATCTATCTTTTTTTCTTTAACAGCCAGATGGAGAAAAACGATATCTTATTAAACATATTCTTTGCAAATGCAAAGTTTTAAAGCAACGTCTACTAACACATCGTGTCTAATCAAATCTTCTTTTTACACAGTAATAAAATTCATTCATACTTTTAGGTGTCGACGGCCTGACGAGCCTTTCGATAGCCCCTATAACCTGAGTAACTCGGAATGGGAAAGATGGTATCCATTTGATATTCTACACTCGAAATTTTCGTCATGTGAAATAAGATCTGGCAATGCTACCACCCAGTGTGAGGAGTTTATCTACAGTCATGATGATTATGGATACACCACTGTTATAGAAGTAAGAAAATAAAGCATTAGTTTTTTTTAACTAGTTCAAAACACTAATGGCCAGATTCACTAAGAAGGTTTAACACTTAAACCCAATCTACTTGCCATGAAAAGTAGATCTTCTAGTCGGCCAGTTTTGTTTTGCATGATATTGTAGGATATTAAGGATAAGAACCTAACGATAATGCCTTGAAATATATAAGAGAAATAATTGTATCTCGAAAGTACGAGGGTGATTCAATAAGTAAGGTAAAAAAGGAATAAAAACGTTATTCTTTCCTTTTTTTTTTCATTTTTCAACATAGCCTCCTTGGAAGTTTATACACTTGGTCCAGCGGTATTCCAACTTCTTTATGCCTTCGGAAAAGTAGGAAGTATCCATATCCTCAAAATACACAGTCCTCCGAACCACTTATTTAGGTTAGGAAAGAGGAAAAAGTCACTAGGTGCCAAATCTGGTGAATCAGGTGGATGGGGTACTAAATCAAAACAGTAATTCATTTAATTTGACATTACAATTGCACAAGCGTGAACTCAAGCATTGTCTTGATGGAAAAGACTTTTTTTACGTTGTAGTCTTGAACTTCTTTTTTTCAATTTTTCATCCAAACGGACAAGAAGTAATCCCCTGTGATTGTTTTGACCTTTTTTTTTTAAATAGTCAATAAATATTATGCCTCGAGAATCCCAAAAAACAGTGGTCATAACCTCTCCAGCCTACAGAACTTCTGTGAACAGCATCCAACTCTGTTTTAATCTGAGCAGCTGTCCACTGTTTCATATGGAAATATTTAATCACCGCGCGAAACTCGCCTTTTTTCGTTATTTATAGCAATGATGTGATGACCTGTTTCAAATGACTCACACATATAAAGTAAGCAGCGGATGGTACTGAAACTGTAGAGGTTCCTCCGAAGAGTGCAACTACAACATAATCGTATGCATTTCAAAATGATAGTGGTGCCATCTATGACTAATTTACCTTACTTATTGAACCATCTTCGTAAATTAAATTATCAATTTTTGTCGGTTCACTAATAAAAGAAACTGATTTTTTATGCTTGAATTTTCAGGGTTTAAAAGTTGCTTCATGTATTGTTGCTCATGTCAGTTTAAACCCTCTGTCGTCAGTTTACGACGGCTTTAAGGTTAAACCATGTTAGTGAATTCGGGACTATAGATTGAAAAATTATTGGTTATATATTTAAGTTCGATTTCTTTGCAATTTATAGAAATAATTCATAAGGTTGTGTACCACTACATCCCTGTGCCTATCGACTAAAGTATATTCCAGGCATTTAAATTGGAGATATTCTCCTAAATCTTTCTAAAGAACGTAATTATTTCTCAGCGTGAAATTTTAATTATTGTAACGTCGATACAAAATATTTGAAAATAAATTAAAAAGAATTTTTGTAAGTCAAATACAACATAATGTTGTAAAGATTCGCTAAATAATGGTACATTGCAAAATATCTGCTAATGGCAAAAACATTCTTTTTAGTGGAATTTAACTTGCGATAAAGCTTACATGATTGCTACTTGCAATTCTATGTTCATGGTTGGAGTTATGTTGGGTTCAATTATATTTGGTGAAACATCTGACAGGTATGTGACTGCAAAACAATAGTAAGTGATTTAAAGCAACGGCACAACGTACATTGTGATGTCAAATCGAGAAACCCGCATATAGAAGTTTGTTTACATTTTTTTAAACTGAGACTTTAATGTATTTGTGTGCCCAAGATAAGAAGGAATCTTAGGAGTAATAAGTGATACATATTTGGTTAAATGAAAAAAAATTGCATAATTTAGGAACCAACGATATAACAGTCTGAAATTTTTTATTTCATTTTTAGTGTTTGAGCTATTTAAAAAATATATATAATTTTTGGATTTTGAATTTAGTTTTTTTTTGGCTTTAATATTAAAGTGAGAGCAAAATTGATAAAACTTTGTTACAACTTATAACGAACTTAAAGATGTACTTATCAATTTTTGTATTCGACCTCCCGTCTTCAAGAAATTATCAATAACTTAATTTTTTAAAATATTGTTCCGATTTTCTCGTGTCAAATTTTAAAAGCTCTTTTTATTCTGAATTCAATAATGTATCACACATTATGCTATTTTTTTTTAATCTTTTTTGACCATTATTAATAAAGTTTCAAAGTACGGTCCTGTAACTTTTATTGATTTTGTAAAAGTAGAATCGTATAGTAAGTTAAACGCTCTAATAATAATACAATATTGAAATACACCTCATCATAATTATAAAACGTTAATTTAATTACCAACCAATAACTATTAACAGTAAACAACAAATAAACAAAAAAAAAACTATCGGGATGTGGATAATAATAATAGTAATACGAACATCATAACAAAAGGAATTAGGATTTCAGATGATGTTCAAAAAGATTACTGTCATTTTCGAAATATAATTGGCAACTTAAAACTGTAAAATCTTAATACATTTTTTAGTATTACTGACGTTATACTTTGGAATGCTTAAAGAGCCAATCTTGTAAAGTAAATGCTTTCTTTTATGTATATTATAACTTATAGATATAATTTTTGACATATTCCGAAAAGAAACGGGATTTAATCAGGTGAATATTTTTAATAAATACTAATTAATATTTTGCTAATTTATAGGCAAACTTTATAATTGGCCATAAGAAAGGTTTAGTGTGACTTGTTCCTTTTTTCTTTAAATTAAAAAACCTACAACATATAATATACTTTAGGAGACACATTGTTAATAATGGTCAAAAAAGTTTAAAATGTAGACTATAATGTGTAATAAATACATTGTTGAATTTAAAGTAAAAAAGGCTTTTCAAATTGAACATTAGAAAATCAGGTCCGTATTTAAAAAATGAAATCCATGATAGTTGCTCGAAGACGAAACATTAAATAGAAAAATCGATAACCTCATCTTAAAGCTGATTAAAAGTTGCTATGAAAAGCTCTTTCAGTTTCGCTCAAACTTTAATATTACCGCCAAAAATAATTAAATTCAAAATCCGAAATTTTTTCTTAAATAACTCGAACACCAAAAGTCATTCAAAAATATCTGATTGTTATGTTGGGTTTTAAATTACGTAAATTTTTCCATTTAACCAAATCTGTATTACGGTTATCAAGATTCCCATACGGTTCCTCCTTATCTCGAGCACCCTCTATAATGCAACTATCTATAAGGTTAACCATAACTAAAATTACCTAAATCGTTGAAATGCTTTATACTTTTTGTATGAATTCATCTCTCTTTAGGTGGGGAAGAAAACTCACTTTTCTTATTTCCTCCGTTATGCAAGTAGCGTTCGGTGTCTTGGCAGCATTTGCTCCAGAATTCTGGACTTTCGCTATAGCTAGGATGATAGTTGGCGCAGCTGCTTCTGGTGTATTTTTGGTAGCATATGTTATGGGTAAGTTCCTTCTTATAAATAATTGTCTTTATACTGCCCATTCACATGTTTTACTTTAACTTGTTAGTGCTGTGTTGGGCAAGTAGCACCGGATAACCATTTTATCGATAACATACGATCAAACTCCTTTTTCTTTATTTACCATTTTCGGATATTACCAGCAATGATACCTCAGCTCGTTTCTTTTAATAGATATATTATAGATCGAGCATTATATTTACTTGTAAAAATTTATTTCATAGCAAATGTATAAAATTAGGATAAATTTTCATTACTCTACATGAAAATAACATATAAAGAAAATAGGTTCACATGTGAAGGCTGGAACCCGCGCACATTTGACTATGAGGAGAACATTTTGTTGGCCACCATGATTATTACTTAACAAACCTTTGGAGTTTGTATATAAACTGCCATCCAGGCCCAGTGGTTTGGGTTTGATCATGGTTTAGGTTGATTTGATGATTTTGTCGGTGTACGTCTTCTTCTTCAAATGCATATCCACTAATGGATGTTTGCGATTACAGTTTCCATTTCCTCCTTACATCTCGCGGTGTGTATCAGTGTCTGAATATCGTGCAACCCCGTCCACTGTCTGATATTACGGAGCCAGGACATCTTCTTTCTTCCAATTCCTCTTTTGCCTTCGATCTTGCCTTCAATCATCAACTGTAGGAATTGGTATCTCTCATTTCGCATGATGTGCCCAAGATAGGCCGTCTTTCTTTTCTTGATTATGTTGAATAGTTCACGTTCTTTCCCAATACGTGAGAGAACTTCTTCATTGATCATTCTCGCTGTCCATGATATCTTAAGGATTCTTCTGTATATCCACATCTCGAAAGCCTCTAATTTATTGATAGCGCTTGTCTTTAATGTCCAACCCTCCACACCATAAAGAAGTATTGACCATACGTAACCTTTTAAGAACCTCAGTCTTAATTTCAAGTCAAAATCCGAACACGTAAGCACTCGCCTGAGTTTTACAAAAGCCTGTCGCGCCTGTTCAATGCGACATTTTACTTCATTGTCAGAAGTCCATTCTTCGAATATCCATGTACCCAGATATTTAAATTTGGTTACTCTTTCTATGGGTACTGCGTTGAATCTTATGTTGGCGTTTTGGAATAAATTGGGATTCCTTGAGATAATCATGAATTTTGTTTTCCTTGTATTGATGTTCAAGCCCATTGATTTACTGCGCTCTCTTATTATGTTGATGAGTTTTTGGAGGTCGTTTATATTGTCGGCGATTAGAACTGCGTCATCCGCATAACGGATGTTATTAATCCATATTCCGTTAACTTTAATTCCCATTTCAATATCTTCCAAAGCCTTTTGGAAAATTTTTTCCGAATAAAGGTTAAACAGGAGAGGGGACAGCACATACCCTTGTCGCACTCCTCTTCGAATTTGTATCGGGTTGGATACATTATTGTCTGATTTTATCTGCGCGGTTTGACCCTAGTATAAGCTTTCAATGCATGTCTTTCTGATCTATGTCGAGTTTTCTAAGAAGCAGGATTAGTTTATGATGTTGTACACGATAGATTACGAAAAAGCATTAGATCGTGTACAACATCGGTGTACGTAGGTTTATATTATTCGTAATATTTATGGTTACTGCATATTTCCGATTGTTTAATCGTCTATTTACCTCGTTAAGAGAATCAGTGTTTTGTCTGCACCGTGTACTGATGGGAAGAGAGCTAGAGAAAGGATCTCTGTTTTCTTTCTATCGGCTTAACGCTTTCACTTACATGCGATCCTATTATTATACCATATCTAAACCAACAGATATCATATCGATTAGGTGAGATGTTAACATGAACTGTGAAGAGGTAACTAATTGCTACTAAGCGAATGGAGAGGGATTACCTCTACTAAAAAATGATTCAGTGGTATGGTTTCCTGACGAATTCAAGATAAAAGAAGGGGTTGCAGTGGAAGTATCAGGTCCATGTTTTGGACTTGTCAAATCCTTGGGAGACACCCCCACCATTATTTCGAGCAGAAATCCATGCAATCCAAATCTGAATGAATGTCGTAATAAAAACACCAAAAAGGCCAAAATAAACATATTGTCAGCCAAGCAGCGGTAAAAACTCTTAGGTCACCTACGAGTCTAAGTTGAGTTGGGGCTGTAGGCAAGTCCTAAAGCAATTTGCAAGGAACAATAGAGTAACTCTGATGTGGGTGCCAGAAGATAAGGGAATCAATGGAAACGAGGAAGAACGGGCAAGATGTGTGAACTACCAAAAAGCCACATATAAGAAAAGCTCCGAAGCTGGGGAGAAAATTAGATAAAATCAAGATGAAATAAAACCCCTGGTGTCAAGGGGAAAAATTCATAAATCCATCGTCAAAGAATGCAGAAATGCTTTTTGATATTCTGAAAAGAGATATTCTAGCTAAAAAAAATGGACAAGAGTGATGTTTGCCGTTTATGCGATAGGGCAGACGAACATGACACTGTTTTGCAAAAGATCTTATAGATCGAAGTGCCGTAGAGAGGCAATGAAAGCCTTGAATGACCCACCCGCAATTTACAGTCTACTATACCGTTCTCTCCTAATTAGCATACTAACGAAGTCAGGAAGATTGGCCTCGCTGAAATATTGTGGATCTTTTATAAGCAAGTGTTTGCTTGGAAACATCGTGTGTGATTTTTTATCACTTTGAGAAAACACTCACACATTCTTTATTTGCCATTTTCGAGAGTTACCAGCGATCAAGAGAACGATATGTCAGCCCGTGTTGCTCGCCGCATGTCGGCCAAGTGTCTTAAATGTCATGTGACCACACTAAATGATTTCCTAACTAGCATCCTAACTGACGGGGAGATGGGCCTCGCTCCACCGTCCTACCTAGATTTTTAACTACTGTAAATGCTGTTATACCACATCGAATTTAGGTTTTAACAAAGTTAAAAAGATTGAATGTTGGATCATCTAAAAGACATTTAAGCGATAATTAAAAAACCTTTTCTTTAGTTTAATTCAATTGATTTTTATATGTGTCTTTTAGGTCTTGAAATGGTGGGACCATCGAAACGTCTCGTTGCCGGAATGGTAGTATTTATATTTTTCTCAGGAGGTTATGTTTTAATAGCCCTGCTTGCTAAATTATTCCCTCATTGGAGACATTTGCAACTGGCCCTAAGTCTTCCTGGGATTTTGTTTATTTTCTACTGGTGGTAAGATTTTTTTTATATATTTACTAAATACGCAAATTACATATCAAATAATATGGTAGTGCATTAAGGAAATCTATGAAAAAAAGGTATAGGACACTCTGTTTTTATATTAAATAAGTTAATACTTGTTTTAGCATCATAATATTTTAGTCTTGTTTCTGATGTTGGCTTTATCAAACCTACGACGGTTGCTTGAGAAGTTTGGTAAAATCGTAAAGAAATAATTTAAGTTATACTCGACGTACTGAGAGAACCCGTTAATTCACAGACAAATGACGTAAACATGACATCGATGATGTGACATAGGGAGTTTTAAAAGAAAATGAAGGGACGCACTCAGCCCAGTATATTTTTGTAAAACGCTGTGACTTTAGTAGAATGGCACAAGTTTAGCTATATTTTAATCTATAATTTCGTGCTTTAAGGTCTTCCCATGTTTTTAAGCTTGTAAAACCGATTAGAAAAAAAATTTTTGGACACTGTTAATTAACTGTTTATTTTTGTTAATGAATATTTTCACTTTCTTTCCTTTTTTCTTCTACTTATCAACTTTTCGACGAACCGTGTTTGTATGTTGCAACACAACCATACTGACTTAATGTACGAATCGTTGATTCGCACAGTGTTGCCAATCTTTTGATTAGAGATTACCGTACCGAGGTACTAAAGATTACCGTACATGATACAAAATTACCGTACCAGCATATTTTTCGTGTAGAGTGAGGATGAATTGAAATGCAAGCAAAAAAACGAACGCACAAATGTCAGATTTTAACAATTGAAAATTTGCCCCATTTTTTTCGTTTTTTTAAGTGGGAAATGTTCTGTCCTTGGTGTTTATTTTAATTCAACCAGTCACTGAATTTAAAATTTAACATGGGATGCATATTTTCCCTTTTTGTGTTTATTCGCCTGGACTTTTTAGCAAAGCCAGGTTTAAATTGTTCCGCTGTGAAGGAGTAGACTGTGTTATCCGAATTATTATAATTTTATTGAAATTGATACTGAAAACTTTAGGAATTTATTGCCAAAATAACATAAATATAATATAATAATAACATACGTGTAAATATGTACCATAACCATCAATCTAATAATGCATACATATGACGTAAACTAAATAAAGGCTTCTCAAGACTGTTTCAAAAATTAATAAAATAACACTAAAATAATTTTAATTATTTTTAACTTAGAATAGCACCATGACAATGAGAAAAAAACTAAAAAAATCTACTTTTACATTAAACAGGTTCTAAAGTTACAAAAATACAACTTTAGGATGTTTTTGCTATGTGAGGATAGATGGCAACACTCATTACAAAAAATGATTGAGTGAATAAACGAACAGAAGGTGGTGATCATCGATGCCTAGGCCTCGTTGGACCCTTTACAGTCTACCATGGCTGCAGGTAATTCGAGGCCGATCGACTTTATAAATCCAAATAGCCTCATTGATTAAACTTGCCTGAATGCTGGGCACTCTCTGAGGACATGATTGACAGTTTCATCCTACAAACACCATCTGCACATCGGGTCATCTATATCATCAATCTTATAAAGTTGGCCACTCGGTTGACAATATCCTGTCAATAGTCTCACCACAATTCGCAACTCTTTCTAAGGTGAGAAATTTTCCAGTAAGCTGTGTGCTAGGTCCAGTTATATGTTCCTTGGTATACTTCATTCCAAGAGTTCTTCTCTACTATTCTACAAAAAATGAAATGAAACATCTTTTAAAAAACTATTATGAAAGAAGATAATTAACAAAGTGTGTCTATTTGCTTTTAGAAACATTTTTATTAATGAAATTCTCTAATTGGTGAAATTACCATACCCTTACAGTAAGGTAAGGGGGTTGGTTCGTATACGTACAGTGACTGAAATTATTGTACATGTATGGTAATTATTGTACGGTTGGCAACACCACGGCATTCACGCAGTGTTGCTCAGCAAAAATTGGCCCAGCTGCGATTTTAGCTGCTTCTGCATTCTGCTTATTCGCCAGATCTAGCTCCCTCGGACTACCATCGATTCCCGAAACTCTAAACTTTTCTGGCAAGACGAAAATTTGGGTCAAATGAAAGAGTTATTCTGGAAGTAAGCGATTATTTTGAAAGTCTGAGGAATCGCGAAGCTTGAGAAATGTTGAGGCAAGTGCCTTGAACCTCGAAGGGACTATATAGAATATTAAAGTACGTTACCAAACCCAAATTTTTTTCCTTAATATTCAACCAAGTTAATTCAAATTTCTGTTTTTTTCATCCCTTTATCTTATCACATTCTGCATTCTGCAAAGTGGTCCTTACCACATTTAACTCCCGTAAAATCTTTTTTAGTTTTAAATCACCTGTGTCTGTCAACTATAAAAATTATTTGATTGGCATTTTAAATGTTTATACGGTACTCCAACTCCGTTGTAAATCGGATAAATTTGCAAATGTGTTTTTAAAACAATAATTTATGTATTTCACTGAATCTGCACTGGGTTCTTTACAGAGCATTTTTGAAATAATGATTAAATAAAGCATATTGTGCTTTTGAAAGTTTTGATCGGAGTATGGGTCTACATATATTTTGGCCTTTTAGGGCTTGCTCAAGAGTACTTGAATTATACTAAAGTTAAAAAGAGTTTCGTTTGACAAAATATACCTGTTTTTAACTTTAGTATAGTTCAAGTATTCTCAAAAAAGTTCTAAAAAGGCAAACCATGTGTAAAGCAGGCAAACCATGTGTAAAGCAATACAGTAACAAAACATTAATAATTTTTTTTCATTTTTCCTTCTATAAATGTGTATTTCCTCCCCAAAATTTGCTTTCACCTCGAATTTTCATTAATTTGTTTATTTCATGAAAATTTACCAAACTTTTCCGATCATCGTAGTTACGTGCTTCATCTAGAGAACTGATTTTGAGTCTTTTGCAAAACTACTGATTAGTTAAGTTTTGACATTACTAAATTGGTTTTTATTTGCAACAAAAAAAAAACCGAAATGATAAGCTTGTTTTATACAGGACTCAAAAATACTCTTTACAAATAAAGAAAGTAAAGGGCTTTTGAGTGGATTTTATAATTTAAAAAATAAAAAGCGGATTTTTTTATTTAAAAAATAAATAATATACTCAAAATCTCGTTTTTTCTTTACTTCTGAAAGTTTTCTCATTTGTGCATGTTTTTAGTTGCATGATGTTGGTGAAGCTAATAGCAGAAATTTTTTGCTTTTGTTTTAGTGTCTCTGTATTTCTTTTTCCAGAAATTAATAAAAATAATTTTATTACTTTTTTCTTCAGGCAACTTCTTCAGTATATTGAAAAAAAAAGTTGCGTATTTGACAAAGTTTATTAAAAAAATTACTTAATAATTTTGGTATGAACCTCGTAAATAAATTAGCTCCAAATTAACATATTTTAAAATTGCAGCCTTTTTTAATTTGATTTAATTGAGCATTCTGTTATTCTATTTTAATTATGTCTCAAAGTTAATTTTATTTAGGGTAATAGAAGGAATAGAGATTATTAACATAATATCAACATTTCTTGCTCTATGATTTTGACACTCAAGGTGTATTATTTGTTTATTTTGTTCTTATATTCGATGAAGCAGAAAACATCTAAGATTATTAATACGATAGAGTTCTCAAAGTGATAGAAAATTACACAAGATGTTTGAAAAGAAATATTTGCTTATAAAATATCCACAATATTTCTTAAAGATTTATTAGACCATTCGATATTTAGGCACTGAATTTCGTGTGATGTAATAACATTTAGGGCAGTAAGGAACCTAACTGGAATGATTACTCTAATTAGGAAACGACACAGTTTGGTCTAATAGCATTTAGAATCCCTAATCGATAATTTTAAATTCAGTACAGTTTATGTAATGCTAATTGTATGGAGCTATGAAACCAAAATAGATATCATACATCTTTAAACTTTCTCAAAATACAATGATTTATAAATGTAGCCACTCCCTGCAGATTAAATCAACTTTTTGTGGAAATATCATTTGCGATATGGCAGAGTATTCGATTAAAACAATATTTAAATTATGTAAATTTTTTCGCTATCCGCTAATTTATTTGTGCATACCTTTGAAACACTGCGTGTTTGCAACAACTAAATTATAGCACTGCCATTTTATTAAGTATTGTAATAAATAATGCAAAGTTTTTTTAGGCGCTTAAAGCATTTTCTAACTTAGAGAAAATGCACCGAACAAAAAAATGTCCAGTGAACAAAAATTTGAACGGTAACAGTACAAAACATAAACTTAGTGTATTCTTTCTCGAATGATTTGAGTTAACGATTTTAGGTTAATTCCCGAATCTGTGAGATGGCTGCTGTCGACGAATAAAGTTAAGGAAGCTAAAAAAGTCATAATGGAAGTTGCAGAAACTAATGGAGTTACCTTAACCGATCTACAGTTGGACGAATTATTAAGAAAAGGGGAAGAAGATAAGAAAAAGGACGAACCTCAAATGACAGCGTCTGTCATTGACTTGTTTAAGCATTCCAATTTGAGGAAGAGATCTCTTATTATATTTTTTGATTGGTAAATATATTTTAAAACTTACGATAACGAGAGCATCCGTCTTGAACGTTTTATATTACTCGAAAAAAAAATAATTTACGTCGTTTATATAATAATGCTTGTTTTTTAAGAAATTTGAACAACTACTTTGGTGTGTTTGTTATGCCACTTTGGCACTAGTAATATATATTGCAATGTTCTCATATAACATTAATTTTAGTCGGTAATATCAGGATCAAATTGTTAGTAGTAACCACTGACCTCCACTATGGACCCCTACTCCTGTCGGCTGCTAAAGCTGCACATCGGGCGCCAGTCATATTTTTGGACGTTGATCAGATAAGGGCATGCGCATAAGCGACTTCCTATTATCGATCGGTTGTTTCGTAGCACAGCACAGTATCGGCTCAACGCCATTTTTGTGTTTATTTTTGCCCCCAGCAATGACCTTGTTCACTTATTTTATTTCAAATAACATTTTCATCATTTTGTAGAAAAAATTAATGCGATAAGAAAATATATGCTCCGTTCACCATTTCGGCAGAAAAATATTATTATATAAAATTATTTCTAAATCCTGCATATCCGTTGACAAACCCATTTCGTATCAATATTTTCTTAAAAAATGAAAAAAAAAAGATAAGGAAAAGAAGGTAATTATTTTTTAATAATTAGAGAATAAATTTCCGAACCTTAACAATGTTAATTATTCACTTCCACCCTACAACAAGAACGTTAACGCACACAGACGGAAACAATAGATTAGAGAAATAGTAAGTTACATTTTCTTCACAATTTTACTTTTACAGTATAAGAAATGACTAAACTAACTCCCATCGGTAAATACAGACCGGATTATTCCCTTCTGCTTCAGATATTTGTGCCCATATGATGTAACTCCCAGAACAAGAAAGTTACATGACACCGACTTTTTTACTCTAGACCATGGTTGCAACTTTGATAACTTGCTTGATTTAGACACCATTTATGACTAATTGAACTAACTAAATAGATTTTCGAAGTTCGGTCCTGTCGATGGTCACCTGATCATTTTGTAGTGCGCATGCCGACATCTGATCTTCGATGTTTACATTTTATTGTCGTAAATTTGCCGTTTTTGGGATTAAACTATGCGGATCTATAAATATTTTACCTATGGTAGTAACTAGATACAATGACAGCTGGGGAGTGTTTAAACAGATAGTGCCAATACGTGGGAGAAGCCTGAACTAATATTTATATTAAATTCTTCACTTTCATTTTGTTTTTAAATTTTTAAATCCGGCAGTGATGGTCCTGATTTTGTTTTTGTAAGTTTTATTTTTTAAAGTTCACAAAAGATTTCTTAAAAAACAATTTTGTAGTCATAGCGGCTAATAAAACGATTTTTAGTAACAACAAAAACACACACCAAAGTAGGAAAATAAATAACATGTAAATACATCGGTAAATACACAATAAATAACTAAAACTAAAATAATTTTTTATAACAGCCAAGTGCAAATGAAACAAACACGAACGGTGAAATAAAAAACTAATTTCATTTGTCATACGGTAAAAAAGTGTTCTTTATTCGATTTATTTCATAATATTCTAGTCATTTAGCGTCTGGCACAAATTTCGTCATACTTGAATACAGAAAATATACATAGTTGAATCTTTCTGGGTCACATATAAAACTGTTAGCTATTCATCTCTCAGTTTTGTCGTATCAGTAAAGAGCAGCATCATACTTTGCCAGTTATAGAAAATCCGGGCATTTTAAGCTGTTGCTGTGTTAAACAATCAAAATTTCAGTAAGAAATAAAGAAATCTTTCTGCCGTATTTAAATAGTTTGTTATATATGTAATTCTCCTTTCAGGCAGAGAATATGAAAAATATATGTACAAACAGTTTATTTCCTGCAAATATCGCTCTGGTCCTCTCTCCATACGCGTTTCGATCACCTCATGATCTCGTCAGTGGAGCTGTATCGGACCGAGAGCAACATTAGCAGGAAATAACTGATATATGAACCATAAATTTCAAGGTATGTCGGCAGGATATTACACCTGCCGTCTACCAACTTCGATGTCAGACTGAAAAATATCGCCAGTCGAACGACATCTATGAATCAACGGAGTAAAGTGAAATTTTTAAACAATCAAAATTTCTTACTGAAATGTATGGAGAGAGGACCAGAGCGATATTTGCAGGAAATAAACTGTTTGTACATATATTGTTCATATTCTCTGCCTGAAAGGAGAATTACATATATAACAAACTGTTGCTGTGTTGTCAAATTAATATGGAGAAGGAGAATGTATTCGAAAAAGTTCAAAATAAAAATAATAATAATAAAAAAGTTTTTAGAAAAAATTCAGTAGTGCCATGGCGCTGTGTTACTATCTTATGAGCCGTCACATGCAATTTGTTGTAATGTTCTCATATTGCATTAATTTTGTTGGGATATATTTGCATAAAATTGTTAGTAGTACACAGAGGTGGTCAAGTAACAGAAATTGCGAATCCTACGCGTAAGGACGAAAATACTTCTATTTCTCAACATCAACTGCACTACGATTATAACCATCTTTGTCGTTTAAATACTAGTATTTGTCGGAGATAGTATTCCTGTTAGTTAGCCCGTTCTGTGACTTACGTAAGATATACATATGATTTTTTTGTATTCACTAGGTGCGCAAACAATGTAACCTATTACGGCCTCTCCTGGAACACCAACAATCTAGGTGGTAATCCTTATTTGAACTTTATAATCTCAGGAGCTGTGGAAACTCCCGCAAACATATTCACATTGCTTACATTAAATAGGTGGGGTCGAAAGAAAATTTTATGTGGAAGTATGATAGTTGCTGGGTCAGCTTTGTTAGCTACCATTGCTGTACCCATTAGTAAGTATGATAAGTATTTTAACAAGCTCATATTTTATAGTTTTTTAAATTTAAAAATAAAGTACAAGCTATCCTTTGCTTTCCCATATGCATATTTTTTTTGTTGCAAAGAATTTAATATTTCAAGTTAGGTACATTTTGTTAACTATTCTATTAATTTTAATGTAGTTTGAGGGTTCTGTATTCAGTTTTTCTTGTTCTGAATAGTTTTATCAGAACTGTAAGTCGAGGGATCTCGTTGTAATGACAATATAACAATATTTTTTTTGCTAAATTTTAGATATTGTGTGGTTAACAGTACTGCTGGCTATGATCGGAAAAATTTCTATAACAGTTGGTTACGGAACAGTATATATTTTTTCTGCCGAACAATTTCCGAC
Organism: Diaprepes abbreviatus; assembly: GCA_034092305.1. Lineage (NCBI taxonomy): Eukaryota > Metazoa > Arthropoda > Insecta > Coleoptera > Curculionidae > Diaprepes > Diaprepes abbreviatus. The sequence continues at coordinate 12,960,481 of JASJET010000129.1, forward strand.
GGTGGTAAGAAACGCAGGTCTCGGAGCTAGTTCAACGTTTGCTAGATTAGGTTCGATTGTGGCACCATATATTAATGCTATGGTAAGTAAGGAATTAGCCTGGTATTTAATCAGATACAGGGTCCTAACTATTTCATAGAAACTGTATTGCTATTTCATAGAAATGAGAGATATAGAAAGTTGATTACAATTTAATATAACTAGAAGTACAAATCTCGTTAAATCAAACATGTTCCTGTACTGGAGAAAACTAAGTAACTTGAACTTCTAGTGGTGGTAGTTCAAGTTAACAATTTTAGTATGGAGTCAAAATATAGCGGAGGATTTTTTAATATTTTAAATGTTATTCATCGAACTCGTTGTGTGTTATTATGTATAAAAAAATTCTCTTTTATTTTTTAGTCACATATTTGGTTACCATTCCCTCTGCTAGTCTTTGGAGCGCTGGCGTTTACTGGAGGCATGCTGTCTTTGTTGTTACCTGAGACGTTAAATAAAAAGTTACCTGAAACACTGGCTGAAGGGGAAGCATTTGGAAAGTAAGTGTTTTTCTTGTATTATTTAAAATTTAATGTCAACAAATTGTAATTTTCAACTTCAATTATTTTTTGCTTATGATTCTCGGTTACAACTCATTAAACGTCAGCTGTCAAGAAAAATCACCAGTTGATTAATAATTGACGTTTAATGTTGTATTTATTTGCTAACGACAATGCTCTTTTGAGTTTGGTGTATAATTGAAGAGTCCGTTCATATAAGAACATACATACTAGGTGCGTCATCGTTTAGTCACGTTTATTATTATTAACTGTAAGCTGTAAAGCCTGTAAGTCTCTTATTTTTTGCAATATGTAAGCAACTATAAGCAAACTATATGAAAATAAAAAGTAACTAAACAGTCTTATCTGGTATATTCAAGATGTATATAGATTATATATAAGTAATTGACAGAAATAGTAATGCATTTGTAAAGTATTTAAATTTCCTTGAGGGTTTTATTAAGGCTCAGAAATTTGTGTTATTAGTTAGGTATTAAATTAACACTTTAATGGACCACATGTCAGATGAGATGCAGAATGCACTAATAAACAAGGAAATCGTATTATGGGCGTTCCTAGATAGAGAAAGAGCTTTTAACCATATTCCACATGGAACTGTGAAAAGAGTAGTAGTTGAGAGGGGGTAGATGGAACGACTTTCAAATGGATGTTACAACTCCTTTTGATCAGACTAGCAGAAACAGATAAAGCAAGATACTGTCGCCATCTGTACTACCAGAGGATGTCCAACGGAGGAGTAGCGTCTCCACTTTTGTGTGGTCTAATTGTAGGTCGACTCTTTTGTAATCTGACTGAGTTCGGCATATCTTATCAGGGCTATGCTGATGATCTTCGCAAGGGGCAGGTTCAAAAATATTCATACACTCGATCACACTAAAGAATGAATATTAAATGTTAACCTCACCAAAAGCTACTTTAATAACCTTAACAAGAATAATGAAAGTTTAATCTCAAAGCCATCGAAATAGAGGAGAACACGATTCATTGGAAGTTGGAGGTTAAAAATTTTGAAATAAGCATAAAAGGCAAGTAATTAACAAGCCTGTAGGAACTTTACGGGGAAAAAATTGGAGTACTAAGCCAAGTATCTTGCGGCGGTTTTGCTTTCTAATAGTGAGACCAGACCATATGGGACAGTGATCTAAAGTAAAACAACGAATCTTACCAATACGAGAGTGAAGTTCTCAAAAGTTCAAAGACTAGCCTGTCCATGTATGACTGAAGCAACAGGAACGTGCTCAACGACCGCTGTAGAAATAATTCTAAACCTCACACTTCTCCATATGTTAGTGGAGAGTAAGTGAAGTGATAAAAAAGATGTTTAACTTCACGGAAGACTTTAATACAAGGTTTAGTCATAAAAGTGAATAGAGCGGAAATACTTGAATTGAATAACTGAGAAAGTCCATTAAATGGTATACAGACTGGAATTCGATTGTATGGACCAGGAACCAGACACTTCAAAATCTTCGATAAATCGCCAAGTATTTTCTAAGCAGAAATTTAAGCTATTAGGAAATGCGGTCAGTTCAGTAAGGGAAAAAATTATTGCAGATAAGAGATCATTATCAGGTCGGATAGTTAAGCTGCTCCAAGATGGTTTGTGAATGCTTAGAGGAATTAAACGAACTAGGCAAGAACAATACCTCTTGTGAGGGTCGGGACATACTAAAGGGTAGTGAAATGAAATAGTAGACAAATTCGCAAAAAAGAGTACAGAAGCACCATTTCTGGGGCTTCATTTTTTTTCGGAATTAGCAATAGCGCAGTACTGGTAGAACCAAAAAGAAAGTAAGATAATAAGAGATTAAATTATTGACAAATCTACAAGGAATAAGACCAGAGAAGATGCTTTTGGAGAACTTTGACTAGAAGAAATTCATGAAAAGTATTGCCACCTGAGAAAACACTTTAAGACACTTGGACTAGCAAAGAGAGAAGAACGCAGATTTTGCGAGGAAGGAATCAACGCTAGGAGGAATATCTACCCAATCGGAAGCTGTCCCACATTCTGCGTCCCCCCCCCCCCCAAAAAAAAAATATGATTGCTGGACCTACTTTAGTTAACGACTTAGCATCAGAAGAGGGAAGAATAGATCTTTTAGGTCGTAGTGCACACATTCCAATCTCCAAGGCCGGAAATTTGTTTTAGTTATTAGTTCGTTATTAAATGTGCCCTCTAATGGACTACATACCAAAATTAAATATAACGGACTTGTAGGATTATTTTTCCTTGTATTGAAATTATTTAACACTGTAGGTTGGTGATTTTCTGGAAACGGGAAAACGTAAAAGAATTTTGCTTGTCAGGAAAATTTGGTTGACGTCCAGGAAAATAATACGATCAAGACATACTACTTGCATAACTTTTCTTCAAAAACTGACAATGGTTGCTGTTTCTTCTAAAACGAATTAACTAAAAACCAAGACGAGATAGAGCACTTTGCTTGGCAAAAACACACACACCTGCTATTGGATCTCTCTGAATTGTAGTAACTTGATCTTTTATAGAAACGCACTTTAAAAACATTTAGATTTCTTAGTGATGTAACTATATTGCATCTTATCACAACATGAAAAAATCAACTCTTTAAATTTTTCTATATATCTATATTTATTTTAGGAAAATCAAGAAAAATGAACCATTAAATGGTATACAAGTTACGCAGGCAAATGAAAATGATAATGCCGTTGTAGAAACAGCCTTGTTGGAAAAAACTGCCGACAATAAGGGAAGTTAAAAATTCCAAATACCTTTTTCTGTGAATTTTCTAAAAAATGCCAAATAAAATAGAAACATGTGTCGAACCATAAAAGAAAAAACAGGAATAATATAAAATATCTGAACTTATTAGGATTTCCAAAAAATGTCTAGTCACCGACAAAAAAAAACATTTTACCCGATCATTTTATTTTCAGCATTTATAACCATATCATAGTGATTTTTCTCGATCAAATTTTATTATTACTCATACTGAGTTTTTTAACCAATTAGTATTTTTAACTGTAAGTTTTTATTTCTATAATAATTTATATAAATATTTTTTAAAAATTCTGTTCAACCAATTTAGAAAACAATGCTTACTGCAAAAAAGGTTTGTGTGATATAGGTGTTAAATTGAAATATTTTGTCTACTATTAAATTTTTAAAGCATAGTTTACATTCAAAATTGTGCAGATTAGGGAACCTTTAAATCTTGAGCAAGAGCAAAGTTTAATCTGTTTTGCTTAGTATCAATATACTAGGTTACCCATGAATCGTTAGTTCCATTTCTTTATTTGGAAAAGTAATCATATGCTTAACAAAATTTTTCTCATCATACCTAATCATAGAGTGGTTCTAAACTCGACGGTCCGTACACTCTTTGGTTTTCAGTCTTTCTTTGAAGTCAAATAATATATTTAATGACACTTATAAGATGTTTAGTGGTACATTTTCGGATTTGTTCAGAATTACCAGCAACACATTTATTTAAATTAGATCACGTTTTGCAAACTGATTTTTTGCTAGACCGTCTAGTCTCTCTGGTCTAATTTTTGAACCTATATTAAAAAAGAGTATTAAGACATATTTTTTTTTGTTATGCGAACATCGTACTCTTGACTATACTCGAATCTTTTTGCAGTAAATTTTGTATTTTTGTTTTATTTTTTTATCTGACTATTTGTACCAAACGTTTTGTATACTAGTAAAGTATGTGATTTTATACTGATATTATATTTGCATTTGTTACAAAGTTGTTTAAATATTTGATTGCGTTATAAATTTACTAAAAATTGTTGGTAGAATTGAGATTATAATAATAAAATACAATTTAATTATACAGTTTGCCGTTTTATTTTTCACCAAATTCCTAAACTACTGGAGAAATTTATCTGCGCGTTGCAGCCGTTCCTAACCAATTAAAAACAGTATGAAGTGTAAAATAAATTCTAAAATATTTATAAGCAATTAAAGTATATTTGTTTTTTACTATATGGCTTTTCTCCTAATAAATGACTTTTAAAATTAATCTTTTTCCATAATGCATTTCAAATTTGTCAACTAGAACGAACTAAGCAACCAATAATAGAAAACACCCATCGTCATACTTTACTGTTTTTTGGAACTTGTATTTGAACTAACTTGGTGGCGGAAACTGACGGTGAGATATTACAACAACTGCTATATAAAGTATAAATTCCCAGATATGTCGGTAGGATATTAAAAACCTGCCACCTACCGACTTCGACGTAAGACTGAAAAATATCGCCAGTCGGACATCTATGAATCATCGGAATAGTGCAAAAATGTTTAAAAAATCAAAATTTCAGACAGAAATAAAGAAATCCATCTGCCGTATTTAAGTAGTTGTCTATATGTATTATCCTTTCAGGCAGAGAAAAGGAAAGAATATATATATATATATATATATATATATATATATATATATATATATATATATATATATATATAAACAGTTTAACTGTTTGTATAGTCTTCCCTTCTCTCTGCCTGAAAGGATAATTATATAAACAACCATTTAAATGCGGCAGATAGATTTCTAGCGACATCTATACAATCATCGAAGGAGTGTGAAATTTTTAAAAATCAAAATTTCAGTAAGAAATAAAGAAATCTATCTGCTGTATTTAAATAGTTGTTTATATGTATTATCCTTTCAGGCAGAGAAAAGGAAAGACTATATAGTGTGTATTTTTTCCTTTTCTCTGCCTGAAAAGATAATACATATAAACAACCATTTAAATACGGTAGACAGATTTCTTTATTTCTGATTAAAATTTTGATTTTTAAAAATTTTGCACTGATTGTATAGATATCGTTTGACTGGCAATATTTTTCAGTCTGACATCTAAGTCGGTAGGGGGACAGGCTTTTAATATCTTACCGATATACCTTGGAATTTGTATTTTATATAGCAGTTCTTGCCAGCGAATATTGGCGAGACTATGATGATTTAATACCATTTGTGGAGAACTGAAAAATTCGGAATTTCTCGAAACGAGAAAGTCGACGAAAAATGCCAAAACTAAAATATAGAGAAATGTAACATTTGGTCAGAAGTATAACGTAGGCCAGACTCGAGTCTTTTAACGTCTTTCGGAATACAATGATGGGGATTTAATATGAAAAACGAATTCTCCACATATGATTATATATTTGGCGAAAACGTAGTAAAAACAAAGGGATTGAACTTAATCTATCAGTCTGGAAATTAACAAATTACAAAAAATTCGGCAACACTTTTGAATGATCAATTAGAAACAAACTAAGTCACCTTTATTTTAAACCTCTTTTGTTAACGGGTATAAATGGGGAAGCTCTAGGGATTTCCTAAATAGAGGTATTTCCGGGAATATTGTTATCTGTGGGTCATAAAATTGAAATATAGGAACAAATTCTTTAGTTGCCTAAAACTGTCAAAGCTACGATGTCTAGAGAAAAGCGTCACTACCTTTATAAATTATAGGGTTTAAATTATAATATTGTAGAAACTTCTACAAATAAGTTATGTTGTCAATCACTACTAGTTCTAGTGGATCTATACCAAGTAAAAGCTTCCATTGTAAATAGTGCAATACATTCTACTTTGCATGAGCATTTAGCTGTGAAAAAATCTGTTGCCGATAGATTAAGCATAATTTGACTAAAATTTTAAAAAAGGCTTGTATTAGTTTGTATAAGAAAATGCTGAAAAAATCGATCGAGTTACTACAAAATATGTATATAACATCATAACAGCTGACGAAACTTGGATATATTTGTATGAACCCGAAACTAAGCAACAATCCGCTGTTTGGATATTCCAAGATAGATTGAATCCCACTAAAGTTGTTCGTTCACGAAGCAAGAAAATGATTGCTTATTTCTTCAGTGGTATTGAACACGTCGCAATTCATTTAGATAATCGAACATTGAAGGGTATATAACAGTTTGTTTGCTAGAAGTCGTCGTCAATATTAGGTGAAATAGCCGAAAACGTTGCTTTATTATCGGGTTTATTATATGTATACAGAATTTTAACTCGATTGGGTAATTGGAAGTGAGTTAAAATTCGATTACAAGATTTAATTGTCGGTCGACAGCAGTGAAACTAAATAAAATTGTGGACAACGATTTGCATCATCTTAAGAAGCTTTGAAGCCTTCAAAAACTCAGTTTTTGAGATGCCAAAGTGAAAAAAATGTTTCGAGAATTTTTTGAACACATGCAAAAGTGTTTAAATCTTAAAGGAGAATATTTTGAAAAGGAATAAAACAGTTTGTTCCAAAAACATTTTTTTTCCTAGTTTTGTAAAAGGTTGATCCTTTCTTTTGAATAACAATTTTGTATCATCTACGCACTGATAACCAAATGTTGACATCAATCAATCGAAGGTTAAGGGGAGCAATAAAACACAGTTTATAAAATACGATATTTATTTTATATATTGACATAACATCTTGCTTCATATGAATAATAGTTAGGGAGCTGATGGCAGAAATTTTTACATGATCTGCATGTTGTGCTGATACTATTTATTATGTAGTTTTTGTCGTCAAAAGCCCATAAACTGCGAGTCAGCTATTCCGTTATTGATAATTTTATTATCAACAATTCGCCAAAGTTGTTAAAAAAATACTATTAATAAATGATCTGTATATGACAGACAAATGACGTCAAAGTGACATCGATAATGTGATTATATATATATATATATATATATATATATATATATATATATATATATATATATATATATATATATATAAAATGACGAAGGAAATTTTAATTAAAGTTTGGTCCTGAATTTATATCAACGTCGTACAAACTGAATAAAGTTATATAAACCAGAACTACTCGGGCCTGTTACTAATGTCACATGTCCTATATAATTTTACGCAGTATTTTGACTATAAATACAATGACACCAAATATTCGCATATCGTTAAAAAAATTTTTTACAACTTTTAACTTACTATTAAGTCTCAATCATTTTTATTTTTGACATCATTTTTGAAATCTGCAATTTTCAAACCTTATTTTATAAAAAATCAATAAACACTAAACTTATTACATTTATTATTGGACTCGACTAACTCAAACTATCATAATAAAAAAAACATGTTGCTCTGAGAAGTTGCAGACCATTTGTTAATATTGCCACTAACTGCCTAATTATAGGGGATACTCTACCAAGTCTGTTAACATTTTCACAATAGCATATAATTCGCGAATGGCCGGATTTTCAGTTTCCGGTCAAACTTGAACCAAATTGGTCCCGTCTAGCAAAAGAAAATTTTCTGTACCAAGTATAATGACATTCCTAAAGCGGGTATTCCGCACAATGGTTTCTCATGCAGTAAAATATTCAAAATCTTTATCACGCAAGCAAATGGGAAGGTCTGAATCTAGCTTATCATGACAGTATGACCTATTTTATTCGATGTTTTTTCTCCTTGTTTCCCTGGAGCACCTTTAAGTGTGGAATATATTCTTCCACAGTTCATTTTCCTTTAATACCCCTGACCTGCTATTGAAAACAGTATAAACTCTTTTTTTCCAAGTTCAATTATCTCTTTTAATGTAAATTTTCCCCAACATGGTACTATTTGATATTACTTACTATTAGGGTAAAACAAAACTATGTGAAAGGTTTGTATTACTTTAATGGCCAATTTATTTTACTATTCCTAAACTCAAGTCTAGTTAAGGCACTAGAAAATAGCTAGAAATACTAATGTTCGATGATTGCTCTTTTGATTTAGATAGAAACGGGTAAACAGCACGGCAAAACATCGATGGAATACCCACTAACTCGTGAATTGTTTTTTATACTAGGATTCTTATATTCAAATAAAATGTAAGTAACAATACAAAAACTACTTACTTTGCCATGTGTGTTTTTACAGATGGATGCATTGATAATGCCATATGAATAAATAAATACATTTACAATCATAACCTTTCCTAATTAGCTGCCTTTTAAGGTAGATTTCTATAGACTATCTAATTTTAGCGTTTTTCTTTACATAAAGTGTAATTAAAATAGAATATTCTTTAGAAAGAATTTCTTGAGGCAATCAATAAAAAATTCTAATATTTTTTGTTGAACAATGTCTTCGTTTTTTTTGATAACATCTTCGATCATACCCTATAGATTTAAACAACGATAGATTTGGTTGGTTGGTGGGGAGAGGCGTTTTTGATGTTTGACAGACATAAACATGTTTACTTATCTTTTCTTTCAGTTTAATTGCTTGTCGTGACTTTTTTCGGTGTTTTTAAGTGTTAGAAATGACTATAAATGCGAATTTTGCAATTAATATTAACAAAAAGAGGATTTAAAAACTTATTTTTATTGGTAAATATTGTTAGATATTGTTTACATGTTGAAAATAATAATAATAATAATAATTTAGGCAACCATAAATTCATACTTTATGTATTCTAGAACTGACGTACTGATTATCATATGATGCACGTTTAAATAATGCAATTATGCGGTATGTGTACCAAGAAATGAAATATCTACTGTTTATCAACACTTTTCCAAATATAAATAATATTATTATGTTATTCAGCGTTCAAACGACCGGGCCCTAGTTCTGATGTTACGCTAATTCTACAGGGGTATGTTCGAAGGATAACATCATATGAGAGACGCTTTTTTTTTTATTTCGCTGATTACCTCCTGAAATTGTTTATTCCCTGCGTATCCCTGCGTAAGAGGACAAATGAACCCAAAGATTTTTAAAGTCCACCTTGGAAATTAAAATTAATTATATTGAGTTTCTATAGATCGTCTGCGAGTTAAAATATAAAGGTTCATTATCCATTAGTAATCCTGTTTTAAAATGTTATATAAAGGAAAATCCAAATCTAGTTTATATTGGTAGAGTAAGTAGTAGAGTACAGGGGCGTAGTACGTACTATCTCGTTACTAGAATGATGTCAATACTTTGTAATAATGAAAGTAGGGTGCTAAAGGTAGTAACCTATAAGGTAAAGTGAAATGTGAAAAAGAACAGTCTATTCACAATGGGTTATTTCGTTAAAAAAACGTACATTATTAAATAAAGATTTTTTTATGTTTATTCCACGACTGCTTGTAACTCTAGTGACGTCACATATAAGTAAACCAGCACGATGCCAATTTGCTAATATGCGATTTTAACAACTTCTGGTGCTTTCTAGTCAGATATTGACATATTTTTTGAGAATTTTTTATAGTTTAGTTACTTTCAAAGTGACTTTGGTAGAAATATTAAACTGAAGATAAATTTTGTTCAATCCGACAAAGATTATAAATGCACTTTAGATTGGACTTTAAAAATAAATCCTGATTGTTATGCTGTGGAACTCAAAAACGTGAAAACGGCATCGTAAGTGTTACTTATAATTTACTTATTCAAAGAAATCGCTCAACAATAAGTTTTCATGTAATTATAACAAATTTCTTTTATTTTATAGGTCTGTAAGGGTTTCATTCTAATCCATAAGAGAATAATAACGCCTTTGTCCTAGAACAAATAATTTGAGGTCTATCTAGGTTATGTCCACGGGATGAAATTTTAGACAAGGAACGCTAATCAAAATTTGTAACAGCTCAACCAGAAGATAATGCAGTAATTTAAAAATACTATACTCGTATTAAAGTAATCTTCACATACGAAAACTATAGAATCAGCTTCCATGCATCTGGGGGTCTCTATGAGTTAGCTCTACACACTAACCTTTAGTATCCATTGAAATAGAAACAAGCCATTTTATAACGGCAAACAAATAAAAATCTCAATAAATCAAACAAACCATCGTTTAGCGTTGCTCTGTTTACTATGATGTGACGTCATAAGAATCACGTGACCAGTGCTATATCTGAAATTGCGTTTCGGCGCGTTTTTTTACCATTCAAACTCCTTAATTGAAATATTCATAGGGTGTGCATTGAATGAAATAGAAAATAATATGAAATAATTTTTCGACAGTAAGTAGAGTCCAGTGGAAGAGAGCATATAGTGTATGTTTAGGAATGATCAGTTCTTAATCTTTCATACACATTCTATATTTTGAAGGATCTTCTGCGACCAGCTCTCTTAAAAAAATTGTAGACGCCCATTATTCATTTCGTCTTTATGTATATCCATGGGCGTAGTTAGCGGAGAGCAAGGGTGGGCACCGCCCACCCTACAAAACTCATTGCCCACCCTAGAAAAATCGTCAATAGAAAACTAGAACTTCATCAACAAATCAAAATTAACAAGAAAATGTCTGTGTTTATCACTATGTTTTGTATTTTGTATTATTAATATGTGTAACAAATATTAAATTTTGATAGATTCTTTATTTATTTTTTAAATATCAATTATTCTATAGCCAACGGTTACTGTTTATTTTAAATTTAGCTGCATCGCCCGACTTTTAGCTGTCCTGAAGAGTTGAGGAAGGCGCCATTTTAAATGAAGACAGTCAAATCATCCTTTATGTATCTCTAATTAAATTGCTTCGTTACTTCCAAAATTTGTTGATTATACTAAAAAGTTAGATGCTCTCTAATTAGTGACGGATTCAACCTTATGAGGGTGGCAATATTATAAAGGCAAAGAAAAAATCCACCCAATTTGACAGACAGTATAGTATGACAAGTGAAAGCAAGTTGTCGACGAAGGCGGAGGAGTCAGCGATATTCACGTTCCTAATGTAGTAGTTCCTATTTTTCGGAATTTCGGAGCTCTAATGGGGTGGGGATCACCCCATCGCTCTCCTGGATCCGCGCATGTCACTAATCGGATTACTGAAATTGAAACCTTGCGGTGGCGGATCAGCCCCCTAGGAGAACTCCCTAGTTACGCCAATGTGCATATTCGTTTTTGTTTAACATTTTTTTCCTTAAGTCTTCTAATACTTTATCTAATAAAACTTTTTCAATTATTTTCAAGCACTTTTTTATGAACCGTACCACATGTATTAGCTTGGTGTAGGCAACCACTCCACTAAAAATAGTAGAGTAGGGGGATTTGGAAAACAAGTATGCCAGGTTACTTTATTATTTGATCTACTAATATAAACTAGTCCTAAGTAAGTGTAGGTGTAATAAATAGATCATTTTTTTTAAGTAACTGATACCGATGCGTCGTAGTTTGGATTTGAGAAGTGTCTAGTTTTGTCAAGTTATTCCGCCGTCTAAATTTTAAAATTTTGAGGTTATAAGATTTTTCTAGCTTATAGACTATCAATATAATAATTTAATTTTAGAAACCAAAAGAATTTGAAACTAATTGTTGGTTACTGTGTTTACATAACCTCAACGTTTCAGTGGACTTACTGGTCTAGGAGTTGGTATTTGAGTACTGGATCGAACTCGAGTTAAGCTGCTTTCTCGCGTCCACTGCGATAGGTACTCTAAGAGAACTAGTATTTTTGAAAATCGAGTTTGATAGCAAGCCTATTGGCCTTATCGTATTATTAGATGGAACATTCTAGCAGGAAAGAATTAAATTTATTTAATTTTAGTTTCTTCACTTTTTTCTGAGAACACACGTCCAGTCCTAGTTGACCTTCAATATAACACCAAAAACATTTACCCCCTAATTCACTAACATGGCTTAACTTTAAAACCTGTCCAGATTGACAGTAGAGAATTTAAATTGACAAGGGTAACAATAAGTCGACCAAGTTTTGAACTTTTAAAATACAATTAAAACAATATCATAAAAAAAACAAAACTGGTCATCTAGAAAATCTAATATCCAAGGCAACTAGATCAGGTCCAAGTCTTAAACCATCTTAGTGAATTGGACTATTACATTTTAGATCTATCTGAAGATTAACTCAATTAGAAACTCAAACATTTTTGATATGTTCCTCCTCTATAACATAAGTAGTGTACATAGCTCAAAATGATTACTAATATGTAACTTATACTTTTTAAAAAGACTATCGAGTTATGAAAAATTTTCAGTTTTAAAATTAACTATTTCCTGAACTTCTAATGTGATATGTAGATTGGTGTTTTAGTTATTTGTAATGAGTTGATTCTGTTTGTAAATTTTGGTACTCGTTTGCACTTGAGCATAAGTCGGATTTAGAATATTATCCTCATACAAACTAAGGAATATCACAATCTAAAATTGCTCCGAGTTAAGCCGGTCTTAAAAATTATCACGGCGTAGATGAAACTTGGCATAAAATCGAAAATTGGTTTGAATGATCAAAAGTTGATCTTTCTAAGATCATACTTTGTAGCGAATGATTATTTGAAAGCATTGATAGATATATGATATTTACAATGATGAGCGAAACTTCACATTATTCTAAATGCTACAAAAAAGTCCGATTTAAAGAATGCTTTATGACACTCTCTAAATATGTCAAATACGATACACATTTCTTGTAGAAAATAGTCTTCTGATATTCATGTATGTGTGTATTATCTTCAGTATATAACGTCGGAACGAAATCGTGACGAAACTTGGATATATTGGCATGAATTAGTATTCATGTATATATGTATTGTCTGCAGCACCTTGTTTTTTCAAAGCATATTTTATACAATTAAATCTGTCGATTTAGCTTTTCCAATAGGACGAGTTATCAGTGATGTTGATCTGGGCACGCTAGTTAAACTTGTAGTCTAAAAAAAATCAAGTAATTATAAATGTAAAAGCAATTGACAGTAAAAGATCGAGAAATTAAGAGGTTTGTTTGATTTCTAAACTTAGTTTAGGATTAATCTGTAAAAATATAAAAAAAAAATGTTAAAAATAAAGCATTAGAAAAAAATCGCTATAAATCCTCACTACTAAGGAATAAAGAAGATGGAAATTAGCTTATAAAATAATATATTGAGTACAAGTATATCGGTAGTGGTTTAAGTTATAGAGTTTTCACGTTCCATACTTAATAGTGAAAAGCAATATATCTTAAGAAGAAATACCTCTTAATACTAGCTTGAAAATTTTAATTGTGGCGTGGTCACAAACATTACATATATGAATTACATTATGAATAAACATAAGATCAACGAAACAAATACATTATGGATGACGGATGAGATATTACAATTGATGGAAAAAGAAATTTACATAAAAATAAAAATGAAAATATATACAAAACTAAACCGAAACAAATAAGAGCAAAAATAGGAATAGCTAAATGTAAGTGGTAAGGCTTAGAAATTGAAGAATTACAAAAAAACGATTTTAATTTTCAAAAAGAAAATAACAGAACTTGCAGGCACAAAAAAAATTAGCTGTAGTAACATCCTGGTAAGAATCCTCAATCTCAAAACCATCAAAATGGATGGGAATGTTATTGAGTGGAAGTCAAAGGTTAAATATCTGGGACTGACCCTAGATAATAAACTCTTCTGAAACATGTACGTAAAAGAAGTAATCGACAAGGCTACAAAAGCCTTGATGGTCTGTAGACTCTCTTATGACTTGGTAGCAGTAGGAGGACACAATAGGTCTACCAGGTCGCAGTGTACAGATCCCAATTCTACGCACATACATACATACAACATCTTGGTGAATATGATGGAAAAATAATACCCGATGATAAACTAAAAGGACAGATGGAATACATTCAAGAATTGAAGGATTACAAGAAATAAGAGCGAATTACACAGAACAAAACATAGGGATCGACATAACAAAGGATGAAGTAACATATGCGAGAAAATTATCAAAATTAAACAAAGCTACAGGATCTGACAAAATTCCAGCAGATTAATATCAAAAGATTAAATAGCTGTTACCCTGTAAAATACAATCTATAATACTGGAATTATCCCTAGGGAATGTATCAAGTCAAAATTTATTAAACTGCCGAAAAATTCGAACGTAAAGGAATGTAATGACTATCGAATAATCAGTTTAATGAGTCATCTTCTTAAAATATTCCTAATGATTATACACCTACGGATTTGCAGAAAACTGGAACAGGATATTACCGAATAACAGTTTGACCTTGGAAATATTACCGGTTGCAGAAAACTGGAACGAAATATTACCGATTGCCAGTTTGACTTTGAAAATGTTGTCGGTATAAGAGAGGCTCTGTTTGGCTTTAATATACTGATGCAAAAGCGTATAGATGTTAATCAACCATTTTACATTGTTTTACTGACTACAATAAAGCCTTTGATACGGTTGGTCACAATTGCCTAATTCAGCTGCTTAGAGATAAAAATATAGATAAGAAGGATATTAGAATAATAACTTATTTGTACTTTAACCAGACCGCCAGCGTTAAGGTGGAAAAGGAATTGATGATACAATGAGGAGTAAAACAAGCTTGCGTGTTTTATTGTTAAATTTATATTCGGAAAAAATAGTTCAAAAACAGCTAGGGAAAACAACTATCAAAACAGACGTCAATGGAAGACCTATGGAAATATTAGATACTCGGACGACTGTACACTAATCGCATAGAAAATTTACAAGAACTCCTCGATCCAGTCGTAGAAAATGGTGAAGAAAATGGACTATTACTAAACATTGAGATCGGAATTTATGACAGTTGCAAAAGTACAACCTGAAATTTTAAAAATAAGAGTAATACCATGAGGAAAATAGAGCCAAAATAAATATTTAGAAACGATCGCTGACAAAAATAACTATACAAAAAAAATAAAGTGGAGAATTAGACACGCTAGAGTAGTATTTAATAAAACGAATACAGTAATGACCTCCGTTTACAACCTAAAGCCAAATGTATTGTTATATATTTTCCATGCTGTTTTACGCAATGAAGGCTTATAACTTAAAGACAGATATAGGGACCAACTGGAAGCATTTCACACGTGGGTCTACTGAAGCATATTAAGGATAAGTTGTGTGTCTAAAGTAACAAATGTTGAGGTGCAGAAAGTAATGATAAAGAACGAAATAATAAATACAATTAAAATAAAAAAAAACTGTAATATCTGGTCCAAATAATGAGGGGAGATAGGTATTTGTTGCTACAGATTATAATGCAGGGTAAGATACAAGGCAAGAGGAATATAGGAAGAAGACGCATTTCCCGATTGAATAATTTGAGAAAGTGGTATAAATGCAGCTACACTGATTTGTTCAAAGTGCAATACCAAAAAGGCCTAACAAAGAACGCACGCCAATGATGCAATAGTAATTCTTGTTGAAATCAATTCATTATAGCGCTAGCTAAGGTCATAGAAATCCTAGAGAATTTATGAATGAATTTTGTAAAGAAGCCTATTCATTATTTTAGTTAAATTCTGGTTTCGCGTAGTAAAATTTTGATGTGCGTACACCCTTGTTACGTGATAAATTACGAATTTACAAATTTTCTAGTTTTTAGAATGGGCTTCGTGTGCGAGAGCATTTTTTTTAACAAAAAATATTTACTATTATTGCTAAAACAAAAATGAGAGTAAATCTGTTTCTGGCGTAGGTAAATGTTTCTTAAAATTTAAGTGTGTTTATCTATAAATGAGGTTATAATGACGTTTTCAATCTGATCGAATAAGAAAACACCAAAATTCGTTTTCCAGGGAATCAACCAGCCACGATATACCTGTACTCATTTATTATACGTAGTAAGGCCCAAAAGTTTCGGTCTGAATTCTAAAAAGGTAGTCAATCAAAAACACATATTCTTTGTATTTATTGTTCAATATATTTACTTTTATTTCAATATATTTTTCACACTTTATTGACATTTTCTATATCCGTTAAAAATACTCCCGAGCTTTGTATACTCAATGTAATGAGAGACGTCGATTTGACAGACAAATGACGTAAAAATGATATGGATCATGTGATAGTGGGAGTTCGAAATTTCCTCAGTAATTTTATATAAAATAGCAAAGGAAAATTTAAGTCCGGTGTTGAAGTTTATGCCAACGTGGAACTAATTGATAAAAGTTTTATAAATCAGAATCACCCTAGCCTATCACTAATGACACATGTCATTTTTAAGTTTATACAGTTGATTGTATTTAAAATGCACTAAAATCCGCTACCTTTTATCATTTCTGTTAAATTTGTTTCCTGTCAATATAAAAGTTTTGTATCATGATTACAAGGCGGTAACACGAGAACTTTTGGATCTTACTACGTCATTACACATTAATAAAGTTGGTCCAGTGAAAGAATACCCGTGCGTCATCAATCTACCAGCATATCAAAGACAGCTTTAAGATACGTTCATCTTTATTCGTTTATAAATGAAAAAAGGACAGAAAGTAAAACGTAGTTCTTTTTATCCAAGCCATACGTCGGGAAGAATCTCCCATCAGAAGTAAAGCAAGATAGAAAGAAACAGTCGAGATGTTTATCTCGTATCATATCGTTGTAGGATTACAAATGTTCTTTTGACTCATCAGACCAGACATTATTTTAGTGACAGCTATGGTTCAAGTTTTATTTACATTGTGTTTTTAAGGTTTTAAGTGATTTTAAAATAGAAGGTTATTTCATATAAAAGCTATTAATTATTGTTTTATATTTTGTTACCAGTAAGTATGTATTATTTTTTTATTAAAAACCTATCTCTAAACACACAAACACTTCTAACCTTCAAATCTGTCTCTAATGTCTAAAATTTCGTCACCGTATGTAATTTTAAAAGTTTTCGTTCTATTTTGATCAATTTTCAAGTAATAAAAATTAGAATAAAGTAACGAGATCTGATTTATCCTTTTAAATAATGCGTGGTGAAACTCTTCAGAGGGAAATACAGTAGTTTGTGCTTACTTTGTGCTTACTTTGTGGGAGTATTTCGAGTTGGAAAAGTCATGTCCAAGAGGTAAAGAAATATTTTTGGAAATCCATATTTTTAATTAGGTATCACTATTTCTAGAGAGTACCGCTGCTTTTAAAGTATCATGGAAAACTCTATATACAGTTAGAAAAAGGAAAGAAAACAATCCAATTATTTTCTCTACTGGGAAAAATAAACCTCGTCGAAAAGAAAAAAAACACAGATCTTCTGAAAGAACCAAAATTGAAATACTAAATATACTTTACAACAGGCGCAAATCCCAGGGGGGATGGCGAAATAGATCCAATTTTGCCTCTTATGCTAGGATTGTGTATGTTATTGGCATCTCACCCCCGGTCGACAACATGTTTTTCCTTGCCTTCAGGAAAATAGACCCTATTCTGCCTCTTATACTAGGAATGGGTATGGTATTGGCATCCCCTCCGTCGACAATTTCTTTTTTCTTGCGACCCCCCCTTCCATGAGCTTGGAGTTCAGGAAAATAGACCCGATTTTGCCTCTTATACTAGGAATGTGTACGCTGTTGGCATCTCCCCCTCCCTCCACCGTCGACAACTTGTTTTTTCTTGCGATCGCCCCCCTCAAGAGCTTATAATTCAGAAAATACACCTGACCCTGTCTTTTACACTAGAAATGGGAACTTGTTTTCGTTTGCCATACTGTACTTTTGTCATATTACTGCTCCCCCCCCAAAAAAAAAGAAGAGAGGGGGGCTGGATCCGCCCTTGCTCTACAATATGTACAAAGACAGCAAGAGTATAATTTCTGTTATAATATAAACTAATCTTAGTCTATATTTAATAATATTAATGCCATTTTTATTTTTAGACAAATGTAACTTTAAGTCCAAACACTGGACTCACCAACCTATAACCTAAACTCACTAACAAAACGATTATACCTATTAGAAAATTATCTTTAAGTATTCTGGTCAAGGAAGTGGAATTCAAATACAAAAAGAACGACAACAGAAGAACATTAATTAAGAGAACAATCTTTGTTTCTTCAAGAGTTCGATATGTGTTTATTATCTCAAATCTATAATGAAATGCCTGTAGGCATTATTCAGAACTTTTCATAGTCTTTACTGTACCAGTGTAAAAATTGCTTGTTGTAAGTGGTTTTAGGGTTTTATTGTATCATTATTATATATATATATATATATATATATATATATATATATATATATATATATATATATATATATATATATATATATATATATATATATATATATATATATAATTATAGAAGGAGTTTATCGGGATGCGGTCTGTAGGATAAAGAATTAACTCATTTTTTTTTAATACTCAATATTTCGACATTTATTTCATGTCTTCTTCTAGAGTAAAAAACTAAAAATCAAACAAACACAGGTAGTTAACAAACGGTTAAACAAAACTAATATGTAATTAAAATAAACATTTCGGTTTGTATTTTTATGTAGTGATACATCATTATTATTAAGGATTGTCCATATTAGCGATGAAACTTTTATAAAGGATAATTTGAGGAAGATTTTTAACATCTTAAATAATAATTATCCCAATCACATCCTCAACAAACTCATATACAACTCTAACATATACAAGGGCCCAATTGAAGATTCGCCAATACAATATAAATATAAAAAGTTACCATACTTCGAGAAACTCACACAATCCATTACGTCACTGTTTAAAAGTTTTCCTGAGATAAAAATAGCTAATTACAACATAATAAAAACTGGTAACTTATTCTCTAAAGTTAAAGACAGAACAGCGCTGTTAATGAACAATAATGTAATTTATAAGATGTCTTGTTTGGGTTGCCAGGGTTGTTACGTGGATCAAACTGGACAGTGGCTCAGGCAGCAGGTTACCCAACACAAAAGCGATTGCCGATTGGGAAAAAACACGTGTGCTGTGGTTGAACACTATTTAAATACAGGCCATCACTTTGACTACAACAACATGAAAATTTTAGAACATCAAAACAATTATAAAAATCGTCTATTCCTAGAAATGTATCATATTAAAAAAAAAACAAAAAACACCATAAACTACAAATTTGATACTAACCAACTTAGCAACATCTACTGTAATATTTTAAATTTAATCTGATCTGTATATATTATTTTAAAAGAATAAACTTTTTGTTATCAGAAAGAACCCTTTTTCGTCTCGTTAATAATATTACAATATACAAACCTAAATATTTGTTGGATGTTTACACTTCGAACGATGTTGAGTGCGTTAGGGTTGATTTCTTAGAAGGAAACTCTAATTTGTAAGTAATTTAATTACTACCTGTGTTTGTTTGATTTTTAGTTTTTTACTCCAGAAAACATGAAATAAATGTTGAAATATTGAGTATTAAAAAGAAAATGAGTTAATTGTTTATCCTAGAGACCGCATTCCGATAAACTCCTTCCATAATTATTAAGGTACGGTCGATAACAAAAAAGAAATATATATATTTATTTATTTATTTATATGCTAGGACTGTATGGGTATT
This sequence comes from Diaprepes abbreviatus, assembly GCA_034092305.1. Taxonomy (NCBI): domain Eukaryota; kingdom Metazoa; phylum Arthropoda; class Insecta; order Coleoptera; family Curculionidae; genus Diaprepes; species Diaprepes abbreviatus. Next base: position 12,980,266 of record JASJET010000129.1, read on the forward strand.
CTTTCACTGGAATAACTGTACCTATTAAATGTTAAAAATAATTATTTTTTATCATACTATTATACGTTCTAGTTTAAGACAGGAAAAAATAAGATTTTTGGCGCTCACTACTCCAAGAACTACAACAGATCGTGACCTGATCGTAATCGTACCAACACATAACAAGAAATATTCTTTGTATAGACATATGAGACAGCAAGCTCCCTTGTAGGCCGTATAGGGAAGGTGTAGTGGGGGATGTCTCATATAATGCTATACAAAGAATATTCCTTTGCATGTTTAATTTTGTCAAGATGTGTGTGCTTGATTATACAAAACAGTAATTTATTTTTATTATATCTGATTAGTTATGGTTATGCTAGTTTTTGAGGGAACATGTAAGCCAAAAACAATTTATTTGTGGATAACTGGCTTTTAATACTTGATTATGATACAAATCTTTGTGATAAATAACAGTATAGCTAAAAAATGTGAAAATAATACAAAAAAGTTGGCGATTCTACTCAAAAATAGGAGGGAATAGTTATATTAGTAGTAGGTATTAAAAAAATGAAATTACCAATTATGTAACACAGAAGATGATAAGCTCAAGCCAATAAATTCTTTCAATCAGCTGTCAATTTCAACTCCAATGCCCACGCTTAACTGGTATGTGTTAACGTACTTTCCCTTATTAAAAAAATATATATTTACCTCCAAGTTTCTTGGGGTATGGTATTCTGATGCATTCCGCTTAATACCATGGTGGTATGGGTTAAATTTTTGCGAGTTATGGCTTTTGGTGGACGATAGCGCAATAGTGTCTTGCCGTTTGTTTTTGCCTCGTTCGAAAAAAAGTTGTTTGAAGGTGCTTCGAAATTTTTTCGACATAATGCTGTAAAGTAAAAAGTTGCAAGAAGCGTTCACTGTCAGAAGGAAATTGAAGACGTTTCCTAGAGCTGAAAATACAAGGTAATTACAGTGGGAATGAAGACCTTATAATATGGTTTTTCAGGCAATACTAGTAGCAGCTTGAAATATTTGATAATGTAAAAATTGGACTTACTGTTTTGAATATTCTTTTGCGCGTCTGTCACAGGAGGGTAAAAGTTGTAATAAATTAAATACGACGCAGTGGGAGTTTGGCATATTAAAAACATCACAACCACCGCAATTAGCATCATAGTTATACGATTTTCGTGGGATACTGACATATTCTCCTGCAAACAAAAAAAAGTGTTTATTTTAAATTAAGCGGTGCACAAAGACTTTGTGATTACATAAATTGGAAAAACCGTTTTAAATTTTAGTAAACAATACAATCGAGGTATTGCATCATCTTAAAAGCTGTAGAATATCATCGTATTTGACGGATTGTCATTCAAAATACTGTTTATAAAGGTCTGCCAAATTAATTTCAATTCAAGTTTGTTACAGGGGAGTTTAGTGAGTCATATAACCTTTTATCATGGTCATATAACGAAAAATATGATTTTTAATTTAATTATAACTTAGGAGTAAATTTACTTTTGACTAAAATGTGGTCGGACTTGCATTGTCTTTATTTTTATTTGTTTTTACGACGTTTCGATTAAGTTGTATCTCTGATCGTTATCAAGTATAAACTGAATGTTTTGTCTTAAGACTACGAGCTTTTGTCTTAAGACTACGAGCTTATTATATGTCCACTGAAGCGTAAAGTTTCGCTTCACTGTACACACCTCATTATTTGATGTTACAAAGTAGTGGTTGTCAAAGATTAGGTATCTCAATACTCGGTTTACTGAGTATTCCATTATTGTTTTTAACGTAAGCTGCTTCTATAAATTTTCTTTTTTTCATATTGGGTTCCACATATATTGCCGCAGCCTCAGGCTATTTTATATGGTGTTTATCCCAGGAGTGTTCTGCAATACCTGATCTCGACGTTTTCCCTTTTTGTGTATGAGTTTTATGTTCCTTAATTCTAACTTCTAGTGGTCGTTTGGTTTCTCCAATATACATTTCATTACACTCACATGGAACTTTGTAAACACATTCTTTCTTACCTGTAATTTTAGGTTTTGTTTTTGTTAAATGAGCTCTAAGTGTATTTCCTGATTTGAAGGCTGTTTTTATATTATAACTACTAGCAATTCGTCTTATTTTCTCCGACGTCCCCTTAATGGACGGAATTGTGAAGAAGGAATGTGTTTCTTGCTGTCCAGTGTTCGTTGTTCTAAAATTATTTATAACATCGTCAATTAGTTTTAAAGGATAACTATTCTGTTGTAAATCGGATTTAATATTTGCTACCTCTTTTTCTATATGCAATAATGCCGAATCATTGGAAAAAGAGGTAGCAAACATTAAATTCGATTTACAACAGAATGATTATCCTTTAAAATTAATTGACGACGTTATAAATAACTTTAGAATAACGACCACTGGACAGTAAGAAACACATTCCTTCTTCATAATTCCGTAAATTAAGGAAACCTCGGAGAAAATAAGATGAATTTCCAGCAGTTATAATATAAAAACAGCCTTTAAATCAGGAAATACACTTAGAGCTCATTTAACAAAAACAAAACCTAAAACTACCGATAAGAAATAATGTGTTTACAAAGTTCCATGTGAGTGTGGTGAAATGTATATTGGAGAAACCAAACGACCACTAGAAGTTAGAATTTAGGAACATAAAACTCATACACAAAAAGAGGAAACGTCGAGATCAGGTATTGCAGAACATTCCTGGGATAAACAACACCATATAAAATGGTCTGAAGCTGCGGCAATATATATGGAACCCAACATGAAAAAAAAAGAAAATTTATAGAAGCAGCTTACATTAAAAACAATAATGGAATCTTCAGTAAACCGAGTGTTGAGATACCTAATCTTAGGCAACCACTACTTTGTAACATCAAATCATTGAGGTGTGTACAGTGAAGCGAAACGTTGCGCTTCAATGGACACAGTCCCTATATAAGCTCGTAGCCTTAAGACAAAACATTCAGTTTATACTTGATAACGATTAGAGATACAACCTAATCGAAACGTCGTAAAAATAAAAATAAATAAAAATAAAGACAACGCAAGTCCGACCACATTTTAGTCAATTTTCAACATTGTCTACAACCTTTAAACACATTTACTTTGGGTAAAGTCGACACCCCGAAAAAAAAATGACGAAATACACCACCAATTTAGAGCAAATAATGAAACTTTGGAAACTGTTGACAAAGTTACGTATCTAGGATGCAGTCTGAACAGAGAATGGGACCACTCACAGGAGATTAGATGCCACATAGAGAAGGCGAGAGCTGTCTTCAACCGCCTTAGAAAGATTTTGTGCAATATGCACCTGAACATTGATATAAGAACACGAGTCTTGAGATGTTATGTATTTTCAACTCTTCTATATGGAGTGGAAGCCTGGACTTTGACAGAAACAACATCTAAACGACTGGAAGCCTTCGAAATGTGGTGTTACCGCCGCATGCTCAGAATTTCATACATCCATCATGTCACAAATAACACCGTGATGCAACGTATGAAAAAAGACCCAGAAATTATGCGCAATGTGAAAATCAGAAAGATATCATACTTAGGGCATGTAATGCGCAATGAGAAATACCAACTAATTCAGTTAATTTTGCAAGGTAAGATAGAGGGTAAAAGAACTCAGGGTCGCCGACGAACATCATGGCTGAGGAATATCAGACAATGGACAGGAATGACGACGGTACATTTATTTAGAACAGCTGTCAATAAGGTCATATGGGCCAATGTGATTGCCAACATCCACAGAGGATAGGCACCAACAGAAGAAGAAGAAAGTCGACACGATGACCAGCTGCTAGAATGCATTATTTATAAGTTATTCTCTTCTGTTTGAGGATTTCAAAGATCCAATTCCTTAGCAATATCTAGACAATTTTTTCAAGTGTTTTTCACTTATTTTTTGATCAATATACTAACATAACATTTTACGTTTTAGTAAATACATAAATACAATCTTTATAGTCTCACCTCATCATAAAATATTATAGGCTAACCATAATATAGGGAGTCCGGGAAACAATTCGATATATATATATATATATATATATATATATATATATATATATATATATATATATATATATATATATATATATATATATATATAGATAACTATACAGGGATATTGCAGCCAAAATATGTGACTTCCAAAAAGTTTTACTTTTGGGATATATAGAGATCTAATATAGTTCCTTTTTAAAATTATTTTCATATTATACAGGGTGTCCCGAAAGCTCTGAAAGTCTTCAAAGTTGTGTTTTTTAAACGGAACCCCCTGTACATGATTGCATTTTTGGTTTTTCCGATCAAAGTAAGTGCCTTTTTTAATGAGGTTTATAGTACCTAAACCTTAAAAGTTTTTAAATAATTTGAATTTTGACAAAATCTAACCTAATTTTCATGTTTCAAATACTTAAGAAGTATTTCAGTTATGTACCCGAAATTTACAGTGAAGTGTAACAATAAATCATATTTTATGTCCCAGTTATAATAAACTTGCTATATTATACAGGGTGTCCAAAAATTAAAACTAATCAAATAAGAACTTTAAGTGGCTGTAACTTGACTAATTTAAATAGAACGCTATAGTTTTTAACTTACCAGAAAATGTACCTTTTAAATACCTACCGAATGGTGTAAAGGTATTCTATAGCTAAGTCTTCGCGTTATCACAAAATACGCCAAATAATTGTTTTCTGCACCATTTTGTATTTTTTGAATAGATGTTCTAATGTATCTAGTTGCCTATGTCATTTAGAAATGTCAGATAATTTATTTAAGCTGCCAGTTTAGTCTGCAAAGCCTGTTGCTCTAATAGAGGTATTATTTTTTGTAACTGCGAAACTTCATTTATTGAAATGAATTATTTGAATATTATTGTGCTATTGCTTTGTCAAAATGAAGATTTATTCAAAGGAAGAGCGTAGTGATATGATTTTTATCCTTGGAGAATATCGTCAAAATGGTTTGTTGGCTTCTCGAATCTATGCTTAAAGGTTTCCTGAAAGAAACCATCCTAAATCAGCCGTTTTTGAACAACTATGTGGCTCCAATTGGATGGAGCTTCGCCTCATTATAATTGCGAGGTTCGGCAATTTTTAAATGTCAACTATCGAAACAGGTGGATTGGGAGAGATGGATTTCAAAATTCGTCCCCGAGATCTCCGGACTTGACTCCATCAGATTTCTTTTTATGGGGATACATAAAAGGAATTGTCTACAATGCACCCCCGACAACACTTAAAGATATGAAAATACGCATAAGAGACGCTTTTCAAACTGTAACCCCGCAAATGTTGTCCAGAATTAGCAATGGTTTCGAAAAATGAATATGTAAGTGTTTGTAAAATGAATGGTCAACATTTCGAACATCTACTATAAATATTTCGCTTCTGTTTTTTGCTATCGTCAATATGTTATTACCATTATTGCTGTTATATCCTGTTGGACGACTATAAATTGCGTTCCGAGTTTCTGAATATTTGTAAAGATATTCCTGAATATCATCCTTATGGTTGTAAGTTACCTGTCATTTCCAAATGCCATAGGCAACTAGATACATTAGAACATCTATTCAAAAAACACAAAATGGTGCAGAAAACGATTATTTGGTGTATTCTATGAAAACGCGAAGAGTTTGCTACAGAACACCCTTATACCATTCGATGGGTATTTAAAAAGTACATTTTCTGGTAAGTTAAAAAATTCATTCTTCTTCTTCTTCTTCTACCTTCTATAATAGGTCCCTGACCTGTTCCTTCTTCGATTTTCCTCATTCTGGACTTAAATTATCGCTCCACCTTTTCCGTGGTCGACCTCTACTGCGTGTACCACTAGACGATTTATCTCGTGCGATCCTTACTAGTCTATCCTCTGTCATTCGGCTTATGTGTTTGTTCCATTGTGTCTTACGTTGTAGGACCCACTCATTAATGCAGTCTGTGTTGCATGATTGCCTGATGTTATCGCTTCTTTCTCTGTCTAGTAGCGTTTTTCCTGTTATTCGTCGAAGTATTCTTATTTCTGTAGTCTCCAATAGTTGTTTCGTTTTTGTCGTCTCTGGCCGTGTTTCTGAGGTGTATGTCATAATAGGTCTAATTGTGGTTTTGTAGATCCGAACCTTTGTTTCTCGTTGTAATTGTTTGTTTCGCCAGATCACGTCGTTGAGGCAACCCGTCACTTTGTTTGCTTTGGCCACCTGCCCTCTTACTTCATCTTCGATGTTACCATAACTAATTATGTCGATTCCTAGATATTTGAAACTCATTTCTTGTTGTATTATTCGACCGTCTAATTCTAGTTTGCATCGGAGGGGTTCTTTTGAGGTTGTCATACATTTAGTTTTTTCGGCTGAAATAATCATATTATATTTTCTTCCCGTAAGATTAAAGGTATTTAACAATGTCTGGAGGTCGTCTTAATTTTCGGCACATATCACAGCGTTATCAGCGTAACAGAGAATTTTTATTTCTGTATCACCCATTTTATATCCTCTACCAAGTCGCACCTCCTTTATTATTTCGTCCATTATCATGTTAAACAACAAAGGACTAAGCGAGTCTCCCTGTCTAATACCGCTGTTGACTGGTATGGGTGTTGATAATTTACCGTTAGTGCGAATCTGAACTTTATTGTTTGCGTATATGTTTTCGATGGTCTGAATTATATTGATAGGAATATTTATCTTATATAACAAGTGGATTACGTCATCTAGCTTTATGCGATCGAATGCTTTTGTTCATTGTTCTATTTAAATTAATCAAGTTACAGCCACTTAAAGTTCTTATTTGATTAGTTTTAATTTTTGGACACCCTGTACAATATAGCAGGTTTATTATAATTGAGATATAAAATATAATTTATTGTTACACTTCACTGTAAATTTCAAGTACATAACTGAAATACTTCTTAAGTATTTGAAACATGAAAATTAGGTTAGATTTTGTTAAAATTATCAAATCAAATTATTTAAAAACCCTTAAGGTTGAGAGACTATATACCTTATTAAAATAGGCATTTATTTTGGTCGGAGAGTCCAAAAAAGCAATAATATATGGGGGTTTCTTTTATGATACTTTCAGAGCTTTTGGGACACCCTGTATAATATGAAAATAATTTTAAAAAGTTACTATATTACAACCCCCTATATTCCAAAAGTAAAACTTTTTGAAAGTCACGTATTTTGGCCGCAATATTCCGTGCCGTATAGGGTGAATAATCCTGTATAGATCGAACTGTTTCTCAGTGTGACACCCTGTAGAAAGGTCACTAAACAAGTTGGGTCTATACTTTACCCTAATATACTTACTTGAGAATTATGATGTGATTTTGAGTTGGTTAACGTTCTCCTCTTTTTCTGTGACAAATATACAGCTCGTACTAAGAAACAATTGAATGAAGCAATCAACACCAACGGAAAAATTCCAAAAACCAAAGCACTGTACCAATACATAATAGTTGTGTAAGTCTCGTTTTTTCCCAAGTTCGTGCTTTCCACTCCTATAAAAAACTTGGTAACATTACAACAAAGTTTTATGGTAACAGAACTTTCGTTCTCGCTGAATTTATCATCCTCAGAAATATGCACGTCTCTCTCATTCGTATTGGATGATGGTTGCTTCTCTATCGCATTTTTCTCCATGTATTGATGAACTATTGTCATGTTTGGTAATGTTTCGATTTTAGTATTCGGAATACTTCTTTCATGGGTTACGTTTACTACTTGCGGATATACATAGATAATATGAGGATGATTTGTTGTGCAGTTAGTGAGGATTTTCTTTAAAGTACTTGCCAAATTAGGGTCGTTAAATACTTTCATCGTCGAAATATTTTGGCTATTTTCCGCATAATCCCCTTTATGTACAAATACATTGTTTGGTACATAATGTACCGTAGTGACATTAATCAGGTTGTCACTATTAGTAGTAGCGTTAATTTTACATTCGGTACATGAGACAGTGTCGTTTAGATATAATTGGTATTCAAACGTTGTGGATGCGGTGGTGAGTAAACAAAATATGTATACAATGACTGTTACAGTTTTCGCTCTGTTTTCGGTACAGAAATATTTTCCTTTCATGGGATGACACACTGCAATGTAGCGTTCTATCGTGAACGAAACTGTTAGCCAGACTGACGTACTACCTAAAAAAAATGCAATAAAATAACTCTATTTCATAAGCTAAATGTTGGTAAAAACACTAAGACAACTCAATATTTTGAATAAGTAACTATATATATATATATATATATATATATATATATATATATATATATATATATATATACAGGTGGTGATCATCGATGTAACAAAATTGTATCTCCGAAATATCTTTGTCTCGGTTCATTGAGTCTACAACCCTGATCTAATGAAGATAGCTCCTAAGGTAACAATGTTCTGTCAACAATCCCACCACAATTGGCAGCTCTTTCCTTCCTAAGGAGAGAAGCTCCCTTGTAAGCCGTACGCTAGGCCCAGTTATATGTTCCTTGCCACACCTCATTCCAGGAGCTCTTCTCCATGATTCAATAAATTTGCTTTCCAGCAGCGGTTTTTATTCTCTTGGTTGGGGTCCATATGGTCCAGTTGCGGACCAGACGGTCCGCTTCCTCATTTCCGCGTATGCCCGAGTGATACGGAACCCATACGAGTCTGATTCTGCAGCCGTTCCTTGTCCGACTGTTCAGTACATCCTTGTATTCAGACAGATACCCTAGGTAATTCAGACGATAAACAGGCTTCAGGGCCACGTTCTTTATGTATAAGTGCAGCAGAGGCAGGTTCACCAGGTCTTCTAGAGCCCTGCAGGGTTGAAGAGGGTGATTGCGCTTTGCTGTACTAGGTATCCAGGGCCACGTTCTTTATGTATAAGTGCAGGAGAGGCAGGTTCACCAGGTCTTCTAGAGCCCTGGAGGGTTGAAGACGGTGATTGCGCTTTGCTGTACTAGGTATCATACAGTACTGGTGAACATTATCATGGAGCGGATCACCATAGTGTATATCCAAAAGAGCACTCTCAGTGTCAGCTCTATGGGCACTCAAAGGCTCGTTTACAAGCCCAGAAAGCACGTATGTCCTTTTTGGTTCCAGCCTCAATATGATCATTCCAGCTTAGTCGTGAGTCCAAAATTATTCCCAGGTATTTTACTGTTTCCTTGTAGTAAAGAGTCCTTCCTGAAAATGTAATTGTGGGAAGTTTCCCCATTTTCCTGTTTTTTGAGGAGTACCACCTCGGCCTTGTCTGGGTTTATTCCGAGCCCTTCCCTGTGGTACCATCGTTCCGCGATCCGGAGGGCTCGCATCATCGGTCCCTCAGGTCTCGGATATCGCTGCCAGGTCACAAAATAACCAGATTATCGACGCAGACCATTGTATAGAAACCAGCGTCATTTAGTTCATTCAGCAGGTTGTCCACCACAAAGCTCCATAGCAAAGGCGATAGAATTCCGCACTGTGGACAGCACCTACTTAAAAATGCTTTAACAGTTACATTGTTAAGCTCAGCATATATCAGTCTCTGAGTTAACATTGCTCTGATCCATGCAATTGCAGTCGGTCAGTGTCAAGTTAATGTAGCGTCCTGTCTGCCTGTATAAAGAATGTAAGGGACACAGTACTATTATTCCTTCTTTGATGTATCGATTCACCAGTGTCTTTAATAAGAAACTGGTCAGGCTGATAGAATGGAAAGACTTAAGGTTTGTGTAGTTTGTCCTTCTTGCATTGGGAATAAAGACTACTTTTGTTTCCCGCCACGCCAAAGGTATGTACTCCAAGCTCAACACGGAATAATTTTACCAGGTATTTAACTGGGGACAAAGGTTTCCATACATATAAAATATTTTATCCTATCAATATTTTTATTAGATCTGCAATGTTTATTCTCAAAAATAACAAATTTACGATGTTAAAAATTGTGCTTTTAGGTATGCGGATTATAAAATGTTCAGTTGACCATTGACAGGGCTGAACTTCCAACAATTGGTCATTTAAAAAAACATATAAAAATGATGTCGAACTCGTACTATTTGTTTATGAGTGACGATATCAAAGAAAATGATCGATAACATCTATAAGTCAAGCTTTTCAAAAATAAGGCTGCTGCCTCGGCAATCATCATTTTAATGATATAGACATTATTTAACGACCCGTTATTTTTCTGTTATGATTACCAATAACAAGAACGAGGAAGTAAGAGGATCGCAATTTTAAAGTGTGTGTAGTGCGATTTTTAGGTAAGTTGTTTTAAATTCCACCTAAAAAAATTGTAATTTGTGTATTCAGCATTTTCTTACGTCAAACCACACTTAGTAAAGAAATATACTTTAACCGTTCGAAAAACAAAACATTCAATCATATTTCTCACATCGCACCGATATGTTTTTCTTGGACCTTTCTGAGTGTTATTTTTAGTCGAATACAACAATCATTCCGGCAAAAAAGTTTTTAAATTTCCCGCTTTGAACGACAGGTAGATAAACAAATGTTGTCTCGAAAGATTGGCATCGTTTTCAACACATTCTTTTTTTCTGCTGTAATTAAAATAACGGTATTGCTGGCAGAGCCAGAAAAATAATTTAAATCGAACACAAGAATAGAATTTGGATTTTTAATCGGTTAATTTACTTTTTTATATCATTGCTTTTAGGCTTCAGTAAAGTTTTTGATTTAGCATCTATTGTAATGCGTTCAAGTGCAGAAGAGGAAAAAAAGAAAGCTTGATGATACCTGAATGGTTTGAAACCTAGGAATTATATACAACTCCTAGAAAATATATAAAATTCAGTGCCAATTTAGGAAATGTGTCTCAAAGATTCTTCAGTACCTAGGATTCCTAGGAAATGTATATATTTCCTATCAATTCCTAAATGCTATTAGGAAATGTATAAAATTAATATCATAAAGCATAATTACTGAATAAAAAATAAAGGACAGTAAGTAAATTGATAATAATAACAATTTTTTTTACAATTTTGTTGAAACTTACTTGCAGCATCGCATAGCCAGTGGCTTAGTCCATAAAATCTCCAGTAGAGTTCGTATCTTCTATCGTGTATGTTATGATAATGTTTAAAGGATAATAAGAACACGAAAAATAAATGAATTATATCTGCTATTGCTAGGGCTGAGAGGTAAATATTTGTTGATGAGCGCATTCGTCGCCTAAAAAAATGAAATAAGCTATATTTAAAGATTTAAAGATTTAAAGATTGTTTTAACATTACTATAATTTCAAATATGCCTCAAAACCTAATTATATATACTATCTTCTTATCAGTGGAGGACTAAGGGGGGGGGGGGAGCTCGCCCCGGGCCTCTGGTCCAGGGTTCCTTCAAATTTTGATAAGACTTTTCTAATTAAATTCCAATATTATCAGGCCACGGCAATGGTCAATGGATGTGTTTAGTATAGAATTTACATAAGACGTTTGAAACGTAAACTATAATAATATCAATAAAAAATAACAAAATAAGGACAATCCTAATAAAAGCACAAAAACATCATCCTCGGAGTGCTATTGAACGTACACTGCTTCCAAGATACCAAGGAGGAAGAGGATTGGTGGATATTGGTAAGCAGCTCGACTAACAAATAATAAACTTATGTTCATATTTCCACAGGTTAGCGGGCTCTTCCATACTTCATCGAGCAATATGCGAGGCAGACGATTCAACGCCGCTACAGTTGAGGGAACACGATATTACTTCTCACCACCAAACAGACCAAGAGAAGTTACAAACTTGGCTACAGAAGCCACTTCATGGACGACATCCAAATGAGGTTAATCAGGACAATGTCGACAATTCAGCGTCGAACTACTGGTTGATTTCAGGACAGATGTTTCCGGAAATGGAGGGCTTCTTGTTAGCTATCCAAGACCAGGTTATTCCGACGAAGACCAATCGGAAGTTCATCATTAGAGATCCCTCAATAGAAAATGACCAATGCAGATATGGCTGTCGAATATCAGAGACAATCCAGCTCATAATTGGAGGATGCCAGGCTTTTGCCGCAATCGAGTATAAGGAAAGACACGATTCAGTCGCTGAGATACTCCACCAAGAGTTAGCAGAAAAGTTAAACCTATTACAGGTAGGAAAAGTGCTGTTACAAATACAATCCGGAGCCTATTCTTGAGAACAACCAGTTCAAGTTATATTGGGACCGAATGGTTCTAACGGATCAGACAGTTGCTCATAATAGACCAGACATTATACTAATAGATAAAATTTTTAGGCGAACTACACTAATCGACATTGCAACAACCTAAGGCCAAAATACAACGAGAAGATTGACAAATACTGAGATTTGGAGGTGTAAATTCGAAGACAATGGGCAATGAACAGCGTCCAAACGATTCCCATAATACTCTCAACAACTGGAGTGATACCAAAGAACCTCCTGCAGAACATCAAGGGACTGGGCCTTAGTGAGCATCTGTATAAGCCGATGCAGAAAGCAATTCTCCTTGCAACCGCGCGAACCGTCCTAAAGTTCGTAGGAAATACAGCAGACCACGTGACCTAGGACCCGATAACATGGAAAGGGTTCCCACACAGCTTCATACTTTTGGTATATTTGTGTACCTGGTATGAGTCAATATTCCCTGAAGAGAGTGCGAAGCCGTTTGGCTTGTAAATCTGATCAATAATAACTAATATAACAGATCTAAGGTTATGACAGAACTGATATTATAATTGTATAAGGTTTGCTTTTTGACATATAAAATAAAAGTTACTTCGTTATTCTATTATTCATTATTCAGTATTTTTGTATTCTATCTGCCGGTTGCTGTGCTTAATGCTGATTCGTATCCTCTTTCTCATCTATATCCATATATAAGTATTTCTAGAGCGTAGAGTACACAAATTATAAATACGTGACTTTTTTTTTCAGCTATTACATCTGTATTATTCATTTTTACTAAAGGTACTCTACAAATACATCAGACCGGGGGCCTCATTTAGTTCTGACGCCCCGGACCTCCGACGGGCTTAGTCCACCACTGGTTCTTATATAACAAATAACTAAGAAATGGTTAAAACGATCCGTCAAATCGTATATACTACTAAATAATATTTGAACATTTGGAATGACCTGAAATACTATTTTATAAAGTATCGGGAAACTTCATTTCGAAAGATCATATAGGTGTTGAGGTTCAAAATCGGGGAGAATATTTTAACTTTGTCATTTTGTCAAAAAGATTAGTAAATTAATTTTTCTGGGTTCTTTTTCTTTCTATAATTTTTATTCGTCGCCATATTGGTTTTTTCAAAAAAAACCTTCAAACATTTAAGCACAATAAAAGCTATTTTAGTTACTATAAAGAATGGAAAGTAGTAGTGGCTCACTTGACGTGTATATATATATATATATATATATATATATATATATATATATATATATATATATATATTGTTACGAACTTTATAGCGTTTTACATTTCATAGTAGTAGTTTGTGTTTGTAGTTTGTAAGGTTTTAGGTTTATTTTCTACGATTTTATAATTCTTGTTTCATATCATTTTGGCTTGTTTTTAATTCATGTTTCATATCGTCTTGATTTTTCGTCATATCTTCTTTCAATTCTTGTTTCATCTCTTCTTGGCTTTTCTTCATATCTTCTTGGTTTGTTTTCATTTCGTGTATCATCATTAGTATCTGATTCAAACTAGTTTGAAGTTGTTCTTCCATTTTTACTTTCTGTTTCCTAATTTCCACTGGCAGACAACTTCAATTTACTTTTTTCTAATTTTACAACCTGAACTAACCGCTTCTGGATTTGATCCACTTCCGACACCAATTTGTTCCGAATGGCCGATCTTCGAACAGACCTGTATTATTGAACACACTATTATTTCAAACGATTGTTATTGTCAACCTTAGTTTTGACACTTGTCAAACAATTTCAAGTTGCATCGACGAACTCTCAAACTAAATTGTGTCCAAAAGCTGATCTGGACCCTTTATATACCATTTTGGTCGATACCGTAAGATTCCCTAATTTTCTAGAAGGATTTTCATACTTCATGGTGTGATAAAAATAAGAAAAAGGAATTATCCGGCGATTTCTAAACCTTCATAGGTGTTCCATATTAAAAATAAGGAACTAGAATTCTCTAAAAAGTTCTAGACCTTCTTTCATAGATTTCTTTTGAGGAAATTAACAAAGGTAAAATTAACTATATAAATTATGAAATTGTAGAAAATAAACCTAAAACCTTACAAACTACAAATACGAACTAATACTATGAAATGTAAAAGGCTATAAAGTTCGTTACATATATATATATATATATATATATATATATATATATATATATATATATATATATATATATATATAATTTTATCGTCCATATATTTGAGACAATATTTTTTTTTCTCCTTAAGCTGTTTAAGAGAGGGTGGACAGTTTGTTCTCTGCAAATTCCACTTCTATTTAAATATCCATTCTATAATGTGTCGGTAAGATGTTATACCTGCAGCCTAGATGCCGTATTGTAAATCATCGACAGTCAAAACGAGATCTATAATATATCCTGGGGCGATTTTGTTTTTATTCTGGAGGAAAAGGCGCATCCTAAAGGTTAATATGATGACGTAGGATGGCAACAGTACCAGATTTGTTACAGACGACGTATGTGGGGTACTGGCAATTTCAAAATTTTACAAGTGATCTATGAATTTTTCGAATTTAAATTTTTATCTATTTCAATGCACTTACCCTTCCAACGGATCCTTGGAACCTTTGGACAACAAATAAGCTGTTCGTGCCACACTTGCATCAAGCGTGGTGTAATGTTTCGACCTAAGATAATTTAATAAAGCTAGGTGATAGCAGCTCGGGGGACAAATAACCTTACCTTGTTAGTACCATTACTGTTATTGTGTTTCCTGTAACTCCAATGCACACCATTATGGGTACTAAAACTTTTTGGAACCAGAATCTAGATCCCTCTAGTATTATTTCTGTTGAATCCTTGTTCATGTTCTAAAATAAGAAAAAAGTATAATCAATTTAAAGAGGTTTGTAAAAATATATTTATGAGAGAAAGTTTTTTTTTAATGGAGGTAGGTGTTTATATTTCAGGAATAACAAACAAAAACAAATATTTATCATTGAAAATGGTTTTATGATTTTTCAAAATATTCTATACAACGATCTATAAACTTTTACATGCGTTTAAACCAATCCGAGAGCAAGCGTTGACCACGTAGTTTGGTCTTCCAACACGGGAACTAAAATATCATTCGGGCCAAATCAGGGCTGTACGGCGGATCACCATAATTTAAATTCACTTGTTTGAGCCAATGTGTGAGAGCTTGCCTGGTCATAGTGTTCTTCTCATTTCATCAAAGACTTCTGGCAAAAAAACTAAAAGTACCATTCAAATTTGACCGTTTAACGATTCTCTAAAGGCAAGGTTGCGACGTGGCCATTTTTTCCGGAAAAACAGGAGACCATTTACTTCGAAGCGCTCAAGGGCGTAGCCAGGATTTTGTTCAGGGGGAAAAGCAAGGGAAAACTAATAGTATACATGCTACAAAAAAGTTTATTGTTGGAAAAAAATATTTATTTTACTACACAGTAATCTTCGAAGTTCTTCACAAAACCGATTCAAGATTTTACCTGGAATTTTATTACTATATTCTTGTACCATTCTTCTATGCCTACTAAGCATACGCCGATCGCTTCAACGGTTCTCGAGCATCGTTGGCCTCAGCCACGTTTTAACATGGCACAGTATAGAGAAGGATCTATCTATGTTACTTGTTGTACAAGGCTGTGCAAAAGAAATTGGAATGGCGTTTTTCGTTACAGGAAATATTATTTCCGTCCCTTTAACACTTCCGTTTAGGATTTTCACTTGTCATACCCTTGCACTTCTATAGTTTATATCATAGTTTGTCTTCATTAATGAAAAATTCTTAATGGCAGTAACATAGAATTGGGATGTACGATATCAAATCGAAAGCATGCCAATTTTTTTCAGCTAAATGCCGCTCCAGTATGGATATCAGAGAATCTAAAAAAGGGATGAAAATCGATCGTTTCCAAAAATCGTATAGAGACTCAGCATGCTGATAAGATTGTATTGCTGGAGAGATACAATGCGCGGAAATTGTAAATCAGTTCCATTGGCAGCTGTTGTTTTGGTAGAAGTGTTTAAAATATTTAGCTCTACCTGTCCGCATTGCTGCGATGACTTTTTACAACAGACAATCTTTGACTGTAACGCATTGGCAATATGTTCCAGTATACCTGAGTATTTGGTTATCAATCCAACTCCTATAATGAATTTTGTTAGTAGCAGCGCAATTCCATTCTCTAGAAATATTTGAAAGTCAATTAACAGTGTTTTCAAATTGTTCGTTAAAAATAACAACACTCTTATAATTTTGCGATAAACATGTCTCACAGAAAGCTGGAATATGTGTCACGTATTTCTGGAACTTGATTTAAGTAATATACGACCAAGCTAAGCGTGTAGATTGCGCAATGAAAGTTCATGGCTTTTTTATATTAGACATCTTATCCTTAGCTAACATACTTGTTAGGTTCGTTTCTAAAAACTTGTCAATTTCCGATGCTAGAGTTTTGGCATCCATCGCCGTCAATTCTATGAAACCGAGAAATTCTTTTCGGATTGTGTTTTTACCTACGGCATCCTTTGGAAAGATGTTCTATTTCAACTATGTCACACGACTCATCAGCTAATATACTATAAGTATAAGCCTTCTTTGCGGCCTGTATAGTATTCCTTTTAATAACCAAGCTACACAAGCCAATAATTTCATTTTGGGTATTTGTGAAGGTATTTATGGCATTTTTTACCTTTTTCAATATGCTGTTTCAAAACTAGATCACCTAATTCAGTTATCAGGTTCAGCAGGTCTTCTAGAATGCCGGTTACTTCTTTTAGTGGAAATAGTACGAAATATGAATACAGTGAACCTTTAGGTGTTTAGAATATTCTAGCGAAATCGCGTAATTTTGCAACCAACAATGATTAAATGTTCAGGAGTTACCCAGTTGTAACATATTCAATTTTTGACTTGTGGTCATCAAGGCAGCTCGTCCTACCCATTTGCCTAGGTCATTATCACAAACATTTTTGATCTCAGCTATATTTTCTGTGCAAAACGGCTCAGTGATTAGTTCTCCTTCACTCTCACTTTCACCAATACTTTTATTTTTTCTTTCCTTTCCGAAGTTATTGAAAAAAATATACATTTAATATAAAATAAATAACGACCAACACAGATACATACGGTCACAGGCTGGGTGAAACAATTTGACCTTTGGACCAATGCAGTTTGTACCAAGCGTCTCTACCAGTAATGTAAATAACGACCTCGCAGGCACCGCGGTGCGGGGGAAGGGGACGCAGTCATACCCGAGGCGCCCTCAAATCCCTTGATGAGAATGAATAAATACAAAAGGTTAAGACGGGTGCAAAATAGAAGGACGCATTCAAAAATTTGCGGGGGGAGGGCGTTCATACTCTTAGTTACGCCACTGTCTCTACCTGCTAACTAGCTATGGAAGCTCCGCTTATGATAGCTTACGTTATCGATTTTCTCACAATCGCTTTTTGGTAATAAAAATAAATAATAATACAAATAAATACGACTAATTATACATAATAAATGAAAGTCAAATTTTATATAGGTACTGTACGTATTACTAATAAAAACCATCGTTAACATTGCGGTAGATACCAATTACTTACTTTTAAAAAACTTCATTATATCCATTTCAGGTCATAATAATTATGTGATGCGTTGCGTGCGAGTCAAGTCAGCCAGTACTCACCGGTGACTACAAAACCACTCCCCGCTACACCGTCCGCTCCCCGCCGCTAGTTTTGCTGCTTTGCCCCCCTCTCCCTAACGTTTGCACCTCGCAGAGCGAGTGTAAAGCGCGCGAAGCGATTTAATTTTTGAATAATTTGAAATGTAACGTTGCTTAAAATTATTTACTTTCTGGCTCGGGAGCACTCAGATCGAGCGCTTACTTACACTATGATGGGGGGGGGGGGGGGAGTTACTGCCCTTCCTCCTTACCCGTATCTGGCTACGCCCAAGGAAGTTAGATATTTAATTTTCTTGGCTACGCCCTTGGAAGTGCTTAAAATTTTATTGGTTTTTGCTCATAATGAACGATCCATATGGTCGACTTTTGTTTACATTTGAGTTCACATATATAGATCTAAGACTAATGTCACGATTTTATAAATGTTCTTGCATTATCAGTTCATGAACGGCATCAGTGTTTGCTGGCACTACAACAGACTTTCGACGACCTCCACGCGACTCGTCCGTGAGCAAATGACGATACGATTGAATTCACTAAATCAGCGAGACACATTGGTTTTTGTAGGTAGACATATAAAGAATTAAATTTATCGACGCACTTTTGTTGATATAAACTATGTCGAAAATCCTGAAAAATAATGGCACAAAAATTTTCACGAGTTTATTCAATTTTTTGGCCGAAATGAAGTTTTAAAGTTACTGTAACAAACATAAATATCATCCGTATGTCAAAACGTTCAGAGTAAGTATACCGTCTAAAGTGTCAAACTTGACAATGGATATGTCATATGGCACCTAACAACGCCAGTGTTGCCAATTATATAAGACTACCCTCGTAGTAAACTTTCTTTGTCAGAAACCAAAAATCTTTGAGTTTAAGGAACTCGTTGTGATAAAATTGCTGAAATATTTTTTCTTCATCATAACTAGGCAATTAGTGGGCTAAATGCAACAATTATCGACGTAGGAGAAAGTGAGGGAATCCCGGACGGCGGGTAATGGCGGACACGCCAGTATAGCTATGGTAGAAAAAGATAGCAGATATTTTAACAGCCACAATCACGAGTCGCGCCCGAATGCAGTGAATGGTGAAATTAATGAAAAGCTATTCATAGATTGGTTACATCATTTTATCTCTTACGCTAAACCAACTGTTGAAGAACCTATTCTTCTTATTTTAGACAACCATGAAAGTCATTTTAGCCTGGCTTGCTACCTGCTTTGTGGCCAGAATGGAATAATACTGTTATCTCTTCCACCACATACGTCACATCGTATGCAACCGCTGGACCTAACATATTTTGGACCGCTCAAAACTGCATACAACAGAGAATGTGACCTATATGGCTTTAAATATAGACCGACAAATTACACAGTATGAAGTTGTCGAGCTTTTTACTAAAGCTTTCAATCGAATCAGCAATATAGAAAAAGCTGCAAATGGTTTTCGGGCAGCTGGTATTTGGCCATTAGATACAACAAAATTTGACGAACATTTCTTTGATTCGACATCACCTGATGTGCAGACAGCATCGACATCAAATACGCAAAGAGCAGTAACACCTGATGCCCAGACAGCACTGACACCATCTGTGCAACGAGCAGTAACATCTGATACCCAGATTGCACCGACACTATCTATACGAGAGCAGTGTCACCTAATGCACAAGTAGTTTCATTCAGTTGTGCAGCAGCGATCAGTAACACCTTTACCTGTGTTGGACAAATCAATTCCACTTCAAGATGTTGTTAATGTTCCCAACTGCCACAATAGAAAAGTAAGCAATGTTCCAGAAAGAAGCATTCAATAATAATCACTAGTACCCCTATGAAAGACGCTTTAGAAGAAAAGGAACAAAGGAAGAAAAATAAAGAGGCAAAAGAAAATGATAAGTCTGTACGAACCATTGAGAGAAAGAAAGGTATGAAGAATCTTAACGTACAGCGCAAGAAAAAGAAAGTCAACAAAAGTGCTACAAAGGTTGATGAAGGATATTATTGTCTTATTTGTAATGAAAAGTATGAAGAACCAATCACCCACGAAAACTGCACGAGTGGTGCAAGCACATCAAGGGAATTTATCTGTGATTTCTGTGCCAATTAGACCATGTCCGTGATTACCCCATACAACATCCGTAATTACCCCCCAAGCTGTGGGGTAATCTCGGACACCAGAGGTTTTGTTTTTTGTTGAAATTTGATTTTATTTTTGAAAATATATCTAAGTTGATTATGAGAACATAAGAATGATTAGTTTAAGTAAATATTAAGCCATAAATAAGCCTTGTAATTTCATTTGGTGTTATTGTATTTCAGTTCTCCCTTAAGTGTTCGCAATTACCCCACCTTCCTCTACTTAAGTAGTTTTTGAAGGAGAATCGAAATTTTGAAAAAAAAATACCTTTCCGTTTGCTATTTCACTATTGCCATTCTCCACACAATATGTGGAGAGGAGGGGGGCATATCTCAAAATTATCTTAAAACCTGTCCATCTGCCGCTTTATTACTCAACCAGTCTTTTATTAAAATATTCCAAAGCGTTTTTTCAATATCGCTCCGTAACATTTTAACATTCTCATCTTGTATACCTAATTGAACACTATTTTTACTGATAATTAATGGAATATTTATGTTTTTAAGTAAATATTTTTGTTTTTAAAACATTCTTTCTTGATAGTGTAGGTGTTTTTAAACATTTTTAGAGGGCTTGTAATTATTTCTTTCAAAATATTTTTGTAAATAAATAATTTTAGACTATTTTCATAGATCAAGCATAATACAAATGGACACTCAAAATTTCGGCCAAAAAATGACAGATACTTTTTTTGGTTTATTAGCGTATTTAGGATAGGGTAACACAGACTGATTATTTCTTCCTAAAATCACCACTTGCTTGTTAAATCATACCCATTGGTGTATTTACAAATGGACAGGAAAATAGTGATAAAAAACAGTCTCCATATTGTCATAGTCCATACCAGCGGCAGATCCAGCCTCTTTCTTTGGGGAGGGGGGGGGGGCGGTGATATCACAAAAATATAATATGGCAAGCGAAAACAAGTTGTCGACGTGGGAGGGGGAGCACCAGCAACCTTCCCATTTCTAGTGTAAAGGACAGGGTCGAGTCTATTTTTCTGAATTTGAAGCTCTTGAAGAGGGGGAGGGGCGGTCACAAGAAAAAACAAGTTGCCGATAAGGGGGAGGATGAGAGCTGCATACACATTCCTAATATAAAAGGCAGAATCGGTTTTATTTTCCTGAACTCAAAGCTCTTGGGGCGGGGCGATAGCAAGCATACACATTCCAATACTCTATTCAAGAACCAGAGAGAGTAATAAAACTGTTACCGAAACCTCCAACGTACCTGCTCCAGTGCCGCAGGTAACTGAGAACTGCCGTAAATCTAATTATATTTAAAATATTTATAAATTTACTGCAACAATAAAATTTCTGATAGTTCGATTTAATATCTGTCAGTTAGCAAAGTACACCTTACAATGTGTCCTTAACAATTTATCTTGTTTGTGCTTGTTTTTATATATTATTTGAGATTAGTGAGATACCCAAAAGATATGGCTTCCACATCTATATTTATTCTAAAATCGTTAAACAATGGGCATTTTTAGTGTTTAGTTGTAATTCTGCAGATGGTTTAAGAAATAAATAAACTGAAATGTCAAATGTCCTAAAAATGTTTTTAATTAATAATAAAATGACCGATAGCCCCAAAAAAATTTTAATATTATATGGACGAATTTATTTTTTTGTTTAATATCTTTAATTTTTGACAATGGGTATTTTGTAAGTATTTAAATTATAACTTAGAATTTTTTGAGAGAAAAAGACTACGTTTTAGTCTGAATGTGCCTAAAACGGTTTCTATGTCAAAATTAAAAATAATAAAAACAGTTGTGATTTGTGTTAAATATGTCAAAATTATCTATATTTTCTAATGTGTGTGAATTATTAAGAAATCATAAGGAATAAAATAATATTATAAAAACTTTTTCTTTTAAGTTTATTACCGAAATAATATTCTATATCATAAATACTTGTGATAAAATAAACCTCCTTCCGACGCCTATGACAAGGATTAAAATCATTTTTAACACTTCACACATCCAAATATCTATTGCTATCCAACCCAAATAGTCCATTATTATAGACCGGTATTTTTGATTATAAAATTTCTAACCCTACATATGTCTAAGAGATTTTGTCAAAGACACCGGACTAAAGAACACAGGTAGTTTGCGAAGAAAAAAAGGGTAAAAAGTGCTTTATTACTCTCTCTAGTTGAATAAACTATAGTATGAGGCAAACTCGGGTCTATTTTCCTGAACTCAAAGCTCTTGGGGGGGGGGGTCGCCCCCCCCGCCCCTGGATCCGCGCCTGGTCCATACTATTATTAATAATTCTTCTAAACTTAAAAATTATCAATCATAAAAGCAATAAACTCTATAAGTTGCCAATAACACATTCACACACTAAAATTAATTATTTCACTGCCAAAAAGTGAAGAACTGACATATGTTACATGCGTGTGACGCATTTCTGAAATAGTGCCAAAGCGGCGTCAGGAAGGTTTTTAGCCGCGCAAACACAAAGGTGTTCATATTTTAGAAACTATTAAATTACAGGAAACTGGAACTTGACGAAATACAGCTCTGGTGCCACCGCCTGGATGTTTTTAATATAATTTATAACGCTGAAATAAACACAGTTTAAAATTTATTATTTAATATATTGCGGTTGGATTTGGTGGGTGACCTGACGACACATTATTTCGGAAACATTCCCATTATAATTAGATTATATTTGTTTACAAATACAAGGAGAGCCGTTTATATTTTGGGAACTGGTAATTCTGGCGTTGCTATGTGCCTCTGGCATATCCATTGTAAAGTTTGACATTTTAAACGATATACGTTCTGACATACGGACGCTATTTGTATTGTTTTCAGCAACTTCAAAACTTAATCTCAGTCAAAAACTGGATTTAACTCGTGAACATTTTCGATGTGGTTTATCTCAATAAGGGTGCATCGACGAACACGTATATCGTTGGTTTGGTGAATTCAGTTGTGGTCGTCATAAGATAAAGTTACTGCGTTTGAATGGCACAATTTATTTAAAATAAAAGCTGGTATTTCGCAGCACTTTCACTAGTGATCGCGACATCGGGATGCAGAATTAGCATAACTTCAGAACTAGGGCCCAGTTGTTTGAATGCTGAATAATGTAATAATATTTTTATTTATATTTAAAAAAGTGTTAATAAACAGTAGTTACTTCATTTCTTGGTACACACATACCGATTTTATGCTATCCTTTTCTAATTGCATTATTTAAACGAGTATCGTATGATAATCGGTACATCAATTCTGAATACATAAAGTATGAATATATGGTTGCCTAAATTATTATTATTGTTATTTTTAATATGTAAACAATATCTAACAATATTTACCAATAAAAATAAGTTTTTAAATCCTCTTTTTGTTAATATTAATTGTAAACTTCGCATTTCTAACACTTAAAAACACCGAAAAAAGTCACGACAAGCAATGAAACTGAAAGAAAAGATAAGTAAACATGTTTATGTCCGTCAAGCATCAAAAAAGCGTCTCCCCCACAGACCATAAACAGTCTTTAAACAAATCAATTGTTGTCTAAATCTAGAGTATGATCGAAGAAATTATTTCTAATGCTGTATTTCTTTATAATTATTTGAATTCAGAGCTCAGTCTAAATAGTTTAAAGTTAAACTATAAGGCTCATTTATGAGATTTACGAGGTGTTTAAATTGTATTGCTGAGGATTTGTTTAGGATACTGAACTGTGTTTATAATAATTAGACCTATAAGCTTTGTTACTATACATTTAAGCCATTTGTGGGGTAGTAATGGTTAAGTGTAAGAATAGGCCATGGCTAAACTTCGCCATTCATATCTTGTGCTGTATATGTATGTGTAAATATTATATATATATATATATATATATATATATATATATATATATATATATATATATATATATATATATATGTTTATGCGACTTTTCACAGATTCCTCTGTGTGAGTTGCAATAGCAGTGGATACATCCACATTATGCTGTTGTAGTGCTGAAATCACATTCAGCAAACGTACAACTATATGCAACTCCGCGTATAAGTGCAGTAAAATGCGAAACGATCTGTCCTTGGCACAGCCAGATGCATGTCGGTACCCTGATGAGTCTAGTAGAGATGAAACATGTGCCTCTGCCGTATCACTGTAGCGGGGAGGGTAAGTTTTAACTTTCTTCTCGGTATGGTAGTACAGGTAGGCCATCATCTCGATGGTGGTGGAAATGGATGGATTGTGTTCTGTAGCAACCTATTCAAACTGTGCAACCTCTAACACAGAAAGGATGTGATGGAACGAAGTTTGCATTTACTGTTCGCATTTTACTTCATATATATATATATATATATATATATATATATATATATATATATATATATATATATATATATATACATATATCTCGTGGGTTCCGAACCGTAGTCACCCAGTATTCTTAGGTGGCACGTTGTGGGGGATGCTCACAGAAGGTTCTTTTCAAATATTTTCCTGTTATATTTATTTTAAAAAGATTTAAAGTTGAACAAAGGTATTGGAGGAGTAAAACAGGGGTATTTTTGTAATAGAATTTTTAAATTTCATGAACGGTTTACTTAGTGTCTCGAAAAATGGAATATACCATTTTGATAACAAATAAATAAACTTTCGAAATTTTACCACAGCGAGTGTAAAAAGGTTTTTCTATAGTCTATGAAACAGGAGTAAATAAATGAATGGTAACAAAAGTTTAGAAGAAAGACAGGAGTTACCGACGTAATTTTCCAAACTGCCACACTCAAATGGAACTGGGCCGGACATGTCGCCCGGATCAGTGATGGAAGGTGGACGAAGAGATTACTCGAGTGGAGGCCGAGATTAGACAAAAGAAGTAGAGGAAGACCCCCCTACTCGTTGGACTGACGATCTCAAGAGAATTGCAACAAATTGGATGCAAATCCCTCAAGATAGAGCACAATGGACAAGAATGAGGGAGGCCTACATCCAGCAGTGGACGCAAAGGGCTGGATGAAGAATGAAGAAGAAAAGTTGTGGGAAACAGCCAGTGGATAAATATTATTAAAATAGGTAATAACAAAAGCCCCATTCAAATATTTAGACTACTTTAATGATCTCATAAAACAGTTTTTGGAGCCAGAGGGTTCCCAATTGTCCCTTTGGTGGTTCCATCTAAATTACAGTTTTTTATGTATTTTGAGCCATTTGAACACGATTTTTTGGGATGGAATAAGATTATTATATTATTAAATATTGAAAAATTCGGACTAAAGCAATGAGCTTTTTAATTATTATCACATAGAGTAAATATTTTGAATGGTAATAATCTTTACTTGACTTTTTGCTATTTTCTACTACACTGTAAAAAGGAAATGCATTAAATTTAAGGTAAATGTGATGGAAGCAAATTTCTTATACTTTTAATATAATGCATTAAATTTAATAATGTACATTAATCCAAATTAATTTATTCCATTAAATTTAATGTAATCGTACATTAAATTTAAAATTTTGATCATCACTATTTGAAGTGACTTTAAAAAGTTCTGCTACCAGGAAAAACAGTCTGAGCGGTGACATGGGGCCTGAAATTACTAAAGCAGAGGTCATTTATGCATTAAGGTCGATAAAAACTAATAAAGCTGTTGGTCCAGATGAAATGCCAGGTGAGTTGTTGAAGCTGATCAATGACAAAAATTTGGATTTATTGGTAAGATTATTTAATACAGTTTACATGACAGGAACTATCCCCCGAAAAATGTTAACATCAACAGTCATATATCTTCCAAAGAAAGCAAATTCAAAAGAATGCAGTGACTATCGAACAATCAGTCTCATGTCACATACTTTGAAAACCCTTTTAAAAATTGTACACGCTAGAATACATTTCAAATTGGAGCTGGATATTAGTGACACACAGTTTGGCTTCCGGAACGGGATGGGTACAAGAGAAGCATTATTTGCTTTTAATGTGCTTACTGAAAGATGCTTAGATATCAATCAGGACTTCTATGTCTGCTTCATAGATTACAACAAAGCTTTTGATAGGGTCAAACATGACAAACTGATAGAGATTCTTAGAAGCAAAAATTTGGATGAAAAAGATTTAAGGTTGATATCAAATTTGTATTACAATCAGCGAGCGGTAGTAAAAATTGGACAGGAAATGTCCGGAGATGTGGAAATACAAAGGGGAGTCAGACAAGGGTGTATATTGTCACCTTTACTATTTAACGCTTATTCCGAAGAGGTCATATTGGAAAGTCTTGAATCTGAAACAGCAGGGATAAAAGTGAACGGAGTTTTAATCAACAATATTAGGTATGCAGATGACACCGTAATAATAGCTGATAGTTTGAAAGATCTAGAAATGAATAAAATATTAAGAGTTAGTGGAGAATATGGACTCTCTTAACACGAAGAAGACCAAGTTCATGATAATTAGTAAAAACAACACCAATAATAATGAAATCCTAATGGTAGGAGGCCAGCACATAGAAAGAGTTAAGAAGTATACTTACTTGGGAACCCTAATAACAGAAAATAATGACTATACCGTCGAAATTAAAACCAGAATCGAGAAAGCACGTACCAACTTTATTATAATGAAAAAGGTTATCTGCAGCAAAGATCTAACGTTAGCCCTGAAAATACGACTAACTAAATGTTACGTATACAGTGTTTTATATTATGGAATGGAAGCATGGACACTGAATCGAGAGGCAATAAGAAGACTTAACTCTTTTGAAATGTGGACCTAAAGAAGAATTCAGAGGATTTCGAGGGTGGATCGAGTTACGAACGCCGAAGTGTTCAGAAGAATGGGGAATAAAAAAGAAAGTCGAGATAACAGTAAAACAGAGAAAACTGCAATATTTCGGACACATTATGCGGGGAGAAAAGTATAGCATCTTATTTCTCATAATCCAAGGCAAAATAAGTGGCAGAAGAGGCGTAGGACGACGACGAATTTCATGGCTAAAAAACTTAAGGGAATGGTTTGTATGCAGTTCAAAACAACTATTTAGAGCAGCTGCCTCAAAAATTAAAATAGCTATTATGATCGCCAACCTCCGCAATGGAGAAGGCACTTGAAGAAGATCAGGAAAAGTTTTAAATTTTTCCCATAGGTAGTGTACAGTCATCTGTAAACCGGTTTCGATCTCATTGGTTTCGGTCAGGATCAGCAGACATGTACACTTCATCATAAGAAAATTGAGTCCTTTAAGCAACTTATATCATACTAAATAAAAAGTTCAATACAGATTGCGCCATCTCCCGGAATCTCAAGAAATGTATATTGAATAATAACGCAAATTCCTTTAGTATTAGGGTATATGTGAATTAATTTTTAATGTTGTACAAAAGTTGAAATATCTTTTCAGTTACTTTATTGAAATTTAAAATATCATTTGCTCAAATTTAATGTACAACAAACTGATATTTGTATGAATTGCTTTGGATATAAAGTAAATGTAAATTAATCACGATTTTAGGTACAAAATCATTAAATTTAATATAAAATGGACATTAAATTTGAATTAAATTTTAGATTACTTTTAACAGTGTAGTTAGTGATTTGAAATATGCCAGTTGTTTATTTTCAATAAATTGAATAGGTTAATAAACACAATTTACCAGGAAATGGTTATTTCTGGTCACTATTCTCAATATTCACTGAAGACTAGTGAAATGTAATAATACTAATTGGGAGTTACAACGTACAGCGAATGGCAGTTCTTTAAATATTGTGAGAATGTGGTCATGTTGTCCTCTCTAAACATTAAATATTTTAGAAATTTCTTTTGAACGACCACTATAGTAAGGCCATGACAATTGTATATGGGGGACCACACAATTGATCTATAATCTAGCCTTGATCTTACGTAACCATAATACAGCAGTTTGAAAGTGGCTGTGCTAGAAAAAGGTTTGCAGTTTCGTAGAATAAAACCCAATGTTCGAGATGCGCTGGCCACCAACTGATCAATGTGGGAAACAAAGGAAAAACTCGCATCGAAGACGACACCCAGGTCCGTCACAGTGTAGCATCTATTAATGATAGAACTATTTTTATGGTAATTAGACCGAACAGAATTTTTTATCCGAGAGTAAGAAACAACATTACATTTAGAGATGTTAAGATCCAGCTTATTAGCCACACACCATTGACTGACCATATCAATACTGGCTTGAAAGGACAAACAGTCGGCAACAGAATCAGTGCGGTGAATTATTTTTAAATCTTGAGCATAGGCCAGTCTGTGGCAGTCCAACTGCGAAACAAGATCGTTTATAAATATGTTAAAGAGAAGTGACCCCAAGTTTGAACTCTTGAGGACACCTACCGTTGGAGTACACTTAGCAGATTTATATTCCTCTATTTGCACAAACTGACTACGATTAAAAAAGTATACTTACGATATGTTCGTCTCAATTAAATCTCACGTAATATTCATTCTGTCTCTTAAACAACTTCTCTAGTTTCGTCTTTGTGTCTCTGTCAGAAATAATTTTACGTTATCATCACTCTGAAAACAAAAAAAAAAACTAATTCAAAGCGTTATCTCACAAAGTTCAGACTATACGACACGACGTACAAAACAAAATTGTAGTAAATTAGCAAAAATCATCATTAGGATAAGAATCTGGCAGAAATATTAAAAACAAACATCATCAACGGGTTATTTGAATAATTGACAACATTACATTTATATTGTATGACGGTACTAATATTAAAAGGTATTTTACGATTTCGTTTAATTAATTAGCAGAAATAAATTTGCCATTTTTATAAAACAATGAGAAGCTTTGTTTATTTAGTTAAAATATGTCATATATGGTGGACTCTGACGTCATGCGTCAACTTGCGTAGTCTTAAATTCGTAAGACGTATAACAGTGGCGTTTACGAGGATTTTTATGGATCTATCAAGTGGCTATACTCTTTTATTACTATAATTTTTTCATTAAAAAAAAACTAGTTCGTTTTTTACAAGTGTGTAGCTCAACTTTTGGATATTACTACAGAGAATTTTGTCGAAATCGACTTAAAATATCAAGTTTCTATCTTAAACCTTTTAGAAGATACAGACAACCGCAAATCACTAGCTCTCACTTATCAAAATTATAGGGATGTAATTTAATCCAGAAAACTAGCGTAAATTAAGGAACTTTCTAGAGAACTTAGAACTTTGAAATTTGGCAAGGTTCAGGGTACATAAATCTAAATCTTAAGGGTAGAAATAAAGGAAGGAAATAATGATTTTTTTTTAGGAGAATTAACATAAGTAAACATTAGGTAGCGGGTAGATACTCATCTATAATCCCAATACGTGGCAGATCTACTTCAGGGATGCGCCCCTGTCTTACGCGAGCCTTGGTTTCAATTTTACTCCCTAGCACCCATAGGGAAACCATTGTCACACCCTCAATTCCTTATCCGAACCCAAATATTCCCCTTTCCAATATCCCAGACCACAACTCGCCAATCCCCTCGGCAAGCGTGGCGTTTTAAGATGTCAAGACCTCTCAACATGAAGAAATCGAGTATCAACACGAGATTACCTCAGGTGAGTAGAGTAAACCACTCAGAATCTCACACTGAGCAATCAGTCAGCCTCACGGATTCTGGGGGAGGCAAATACTCGACTGAAAATACAGAAAGAAAACGCAACCCATCTTACTTCCATATAGCCACATACAACACACGAACTATGAGGACCCAAGAACACCTTGACGAACTAGAACATGAACTAGCCAATGTCAAATGGGATATACTAGGACTTTGCGAAACTTGCTTGCCAGGAGAGAAATGCACGACTTTAAAATCCGGTCATACCCTATTCCAGAAGAACTCAGACGAAGAAGAATCCTGGAATGGAGACCGAGGGAGACAACAAGAAGCATGGGAAGACCTCAAAAAAGATGGGTAGACGACATAAGGACAGTGGCGGGCAAATAGTGGATGAGATTGGCGAAGAATAGAGAAAGATGAAAACAATTGAGAGAGACCTACATCCAGGAGTGGATGGACAGAGGTTAACAAAGAGAGAGAGAGAGAGAGAGAGAGAGAGAGAAACATTAGGTTGGTTCAAATATTTATAACCTAACAGTTTTCACTTCAGTAAGTAGGATTTTATGAATTAAAATGAGTTACGATCTGAACTTCGTTAGGGGCGGTACGGTGTTGGGAACAATTCTTAGAAAATGACATGTCATGTATAATCGCTTTAATGAAGGTTTTGTTTTTATTTTTTATTTTTTTTATGGGAAAATTAAGGGAAAATCCTAAAGTCCGACTTTAGTACCATTTGTTTAAGCAATTTAAGTGAGTATTTTTTCGTGTTTTAATTCTTTTCTTGATTTATATTTCAAAAAGCTTTATCTTTGTTACATTTTCTTTAATAATAGAATGGCCAAAAGGAGCAATTAATGTAATAGTTTGAAATTGTTAAACATTTCCAATTTTAAGTTTCTCGTTGTAAATATTTTCGTTTCCTATTTATTTTTGTTAATAGACTTAAGTGTTTTGAGAAGCTTGTTTTGTTTAATTTTATAAGAACCTTCACGCCATTGAATACGTGGGCGCGCCGAGGAAGAGGTTCAATAAAAGAGGAGAGATCTGATCAGCTAATTAGCAGTCTTACCCGAGTCCTGAGCTTTATTAGTGGTAAGTCCTAAATAATCTGTAGTTATTTGGTATTAAAACTGCAAGAGCCAAGATGAACAACCAGACTCTCAGAGTGCCGTCGTCACTGTGACATTTATTTATAGGTTTTTAAAATAAACATTAATATGGGACAACAGTTTGATTATAGAGGGAATGGTCAAACGCTACCCCAAAATATTCCGTTTGCAGGAGTCTACGATCAAATGCTGTCACAATGGCTGGTTGTATCAGCACCGTATAACCATGGAATCTTATTTCATAAGTATGATATATCTTTATAAATACCGAAAACTTTTAATAAAACTTCTTTTTCTTTACTTGTCATTTTCGAGAGTCATCAGCTACCAAGAGAACGCCAAGTTAGTTCTTGTCGCTCGCCGCACATCGAGTAAGTATCCTAAATGCTATTAGACCACAGTTAGTCGTTTTCTAAATATTATCCTAACTGAGCAAAGAAGATCAGCACCACTCAGTCGTCTTAATTAGGTTTCTTGCTGCTATAAATACTACTACAACCACGGTGTTTATCGTTTCAACATAACCTGTTCTATTATAAAAAGCAGTGAACCAAACTTAGGAAGAAGGTGCAAATTTTGTTCAGGCTCTATCGTTTGAAATTAAATATTGGGAAAATTGTTATTTTTCTCCGGACACATTAAAAAATTGGACATATCCGGAAAAAGTTTGATAACCTCAATCCATTGAAATAAAAAATGATTAATGAGAAACAGATGGGAGTCCATTTCTTCTTGTCAATCTTTATTATTATCTCCATTTATTCAAGAATAATTGGAATTTCATTAATGGAAGTGTCACTCCGATAATTGGACAATTCAGAGCTTTTTGAAGTAGTGGGTGGAGCAATTTTGATGGACTATTCTATATTGGCAATTTTTTTTGGCGGCCCATTCGGCGAAACAAGTAATCAATTATTTTATCCTATCAGTTGTATGTTGAGATATTATTATTAATGATCACATTTTGTGCGTATGTTCTGCGTAGGAGTGTGAAAAATTGCGAAGTCAGTTAGTCTCCACAAAGATGAATCTAATTACAAGGATAATGAGTTAAGAATAATTTTGTTAAATAAACGATGGATTATATAATTTTTTAGCTTAGCTATTATTGATATACAGTGCGTTAATTAGTTATCAAACTTTAGTAGATGTATAATTTTAAGATAAAAAGTTCATAAAATCATAATAGTAATTTAAATGGCGAACTGATTTTTTTTTAACATTTTATATTGTTCAAGGTATTCTTGATATAATGGAGGAGTTAAATTAATTCTTTTCTATGAGTTAATCAAATTATTTCCTCGGTAGTTTCGTCAAACGATGGTAGTAAGTTTTTTGAATTATTTTATTTATTTTAAAGGAAAGTATTAGGCTGAGACATTATTTCACATGTTTGGAGAGTACCTTTAAAAAAGTAGTTTTTTTTTTTAATTACACACGGATAGTACAATAATTCGGGAGGTGATAGAGTTTACTAAAATATTAAAAGAATTTTTGTAAATATAGGGCTCAAAACATAAATAGCCTTTCAACAATTATTTTAGTGATTGATGGGTTGTTACTTGTAATTTTCTATTACTTTTGTGGCTGTTAAATAAAGGGTGTTTTTTATAGAGGTATAGAATTTTTAAATGGAATAAAACAAAGATGAATTTTTTTAAATTGACATGAAATTTACTTTATTTGAAAGATAACCTTCTGGCATTATAATTTAAATATGACTTCTGGCATATGACCGCCACGGCTGGCTCGGACGTAGTCTAATCTGGAGGTCCAATTTTCGATGACTTTTTGCAAGATTTGTGGCCGTATATCGGCAATAACGCGGCGAATGTTGTCCTCCAAGTGATCAATCGTTTCGGGCTTATCGGCGTAGACTAGCGACTTCATATATCCCCACAGAAAATAGTCGAGCGGCGTTAAGTCGCACGATCTTGGAGGCTAATTCACGGGTTCGAAACGTGAAACTATGCGGTTACCAAACGTTTCCTTCAATAAATCAATTGTGGCACGAGCTGTGTGACATGTTGCGCCGTCTTGTTGAAACCACAGCTCCTGCACATCATGGTTGTTCAATTGATGAACGAAAAAGTCAGTAATCATGGCTCTATAGCGGTCACCATTGACTGTAACGTTGTGACCAGCATCGTTTTTAAAGAAGTACGGACCAATGATTCCACCAGCCCATAAAGCACACCAAACAGTCAGTTTTTCTGGATGTAACGGTGTCTCAACATACACTTGAGGATTATCATCACTCCAAATACGGCAGTTTTGTTTATTGACGTATCCATTCAAACAAAAGTGAGCTTCATCGCTAAACAAAATTCGCTTATGAAAATCGAGATCAACGGCAATCTTGTTTTAGGCCCATTCACCGAATCTACGCCTTGCTAGGTGATCGTGTGGCTTCAATTCTTGCACGAATTGGATTTTGTAAGCACGCAAACCAAGATCTTTCCGCAAAATCTTCCATAAAGTGAATGGACACATATCCAATTCCTGCGCACGATGGCGGATAGACTGATTCGGGTCTTCCTCTACGCTACGCTCTACAGCAGCAATGACTTCTTCTGTACGCACTGTACGACGTCTCTGTGGATGCGTATTATCATTTAGAGTAAACGTGGTGCGAAAACGTTCCATAGTTAAACGAATTAATTGCTCTGATGGACGATTATGTTGACCGTAAAATGGACGTAGTGCGCGATACGTATTTCAAACAGAACCATGATTTTCAAAATAAATTTGCACAATTTGGAAGCGTTGTTCAGGCGTCAGTCTATTTATGTTGAAATGCCAAACCAAACTAAACATAAATCACTTGACAGCTGACAAAATGGCCGCCAGTTAAAAAAGTGTTGCCAAATTAAAGTTTTATACCTCTATAAAAAACACCCTTTATTTGATCATTCTAGTGGTTCCATTGTAATCTATGATGAATTTTTGACAAAAACAGATTCTATTGTTTATTTCATCTGAATTTACAGTTTTCAAAATTTTTAAAGTGGATTGTCACGAAATTAATTAAAATGCAATAGAATAAAAACTAATAGAAAGAGTTTTGCTTCTTTTAAAAATCTGATATGCAAGTGGCCGTAGGTACAGGCTAAGAGTAACCCGGAGAAGATCGAGGTAGTTCTCTTTACAAAAAAAGAGGAAAATGGCAGACTGCTGATTGTCGGGAAAGACTCATTAATATAACGGAACAGCATAAACACAGTCTTTAGTTTGACAAAGTACAAAGAATGGCTTCCTTGGAAATAATGATTACGATGAGAAGTTCCTCTACTAGAGTACTGGAGGCTTAATGAACTTACCTTTTGTTTATTTATATATACAGAATGATACCTTGAAGGTTGTTTAGCATCTCAGTTGCCTAGGGAATTATATATACAGAATGAGACCTTGAAGGTTGTTTAGCGTCTCAGTTGCCTAGGGAATCTTGAATCTACCCGTGTAGCTGGGGAAGTATGGTGAAGATATGTCAATCACTCCTTATGAAAATTGACCACATGGCGCCGGTTTTGAAACCTAACTTGAGGTACTTTTGCCAAGCATTGAAGATTGAAAAAAGGAGCAAACTCTTTCAATAAATGGATGGTGGTGATCTGGAGATGGATTTCGATAGCATAAAAGACCTGAGCCTTGAATCTTCGGTAGGAGCTCGGGAGTTAGAGAGTTTTTTACTCTTTCGGACAACATGCAACAGTTTCTCAGGCAGGAATTTATGCTATCTTGCAATGTGATCGTATGTGTGAGACAGTAGTGTTGCTATATTGGCAATGAAGTCTAATATCGTGGTTTCACGACTGGTGTCTGAGTGTAAGAATGTATTGGATAGTCTCATTAAGAAAAATTGCGGAATCAGACTCGTGGTGGGTCCGGAGTTTCTGTTTCTCAGTTTATACTTGATAACGATTAGAGATACAACCTAATCGAAACGTCGTAAAAATAAATAAAAATAAAGACAATGCAAGTCCGACAACCACATTTTAGTCAATTCTTTGTACATGTTGTCAAACGATATATTCCATTATAGTGATTTTACTTGATTATTCTTTTGCTACTGCGAAGAAAACAAGTAGACGAAGCAATCATACGCACAATATACGAACTGAATTCCAGATAACAGAGGAAATCCCACTATCTATAGGAATAAGACAGGGTGATAGCCTAAGTCCAACACAATATTGGGTACCCAATGAGACACCAACACCTTTCAGATTATATGATTTGCAGACGATGTTGCCTTGACAGCAGATAGCGAGGACAACTTACAAAGAATGCTTTTCCATCTCAATCGAACAGCCAAACAGTATAATATGAAAGTATCTGTGGAAAAAACCAAAGCAATGGTGGTAGCAAAAGAACTGATAAGATGCAAACTAATGGTTGATGACAAACATATCGAACAGGTTGGGAAGTTTAAATACCTGGGAGCACATATAACAAGTAACAGGGCAGTAACGGAAGAACTACGCACACAAGCCAACAAAGCGGCCATGATATCAGGTCAACTAAGAGACATAATTTGAAACAATAAACATATGACGGTTGAGAGCAAAGCAATAATTTACAAGGTCTGTGTAAGACCGATACTGACCCACGGCGCAGAAACAAGAAATGAAACAACAAAGACAAAACAAATTATGAGAAGCACAGAAATGAAAACGCTGAGAATGATCACGGGAACAAGTTTAAGAGATAGAATAAGAAACGCAAAAATACGCGAGGACAACGGAGTGAGGGATGTTGTGAAGTGGGTTCGAAACCATCGTAGGCAGTGGAGAGATCACGTGGAACGAATGGACGATGACAGACTAGCAAAAACCGTGATGAGAGAGAAACCAAACACCAAACGGTCGCCTGGACGGCCTCCCAAAAGATGGAGAGACAGCTGGATTTCGATCTCAAACGAGGATCGATGAGGCATTGTGTAGATAATAGAACTTGGTTCTACCTAGAAGAAGAAGAAGAAGAAGGAGATTCTTTTGTTTTCTAATAATAGGAAAATCGTTCAACATTTTAATGGTATTTGCAGATACGACATGTTAAGACCTGAAGGTGGTCTTATCTCTCCGGTTTTAATTACATAACCAGGGTAGGATTTCTTCGACAGATTTATTTATAAATATTAAAAGAGGGTACAATCTTTTTAGTTTTTGTCGTCATAAATTGTCTGGGTTTATATATTTTTACGAAAAATCGATCTACTGAGTGATTTTTTTAATTACTTATTTTAGTAGGATATACTTCTCGTTAAACTATACAATAATTAATATTTGTTCCATTATAATGCGAATCGCAAGAAAGTAATTTCTTGAATACTCTCCTAATATGAAAATCATAATAACTATTTTTAAAACTATGAAATGAGTTATTTTAAATAAAAGATAAATACCAGATAGAATAAAATACGACATAAAAGAGTTTTGATCTCATTTCATAACTTATTTTCAGGGATGTTTAAGTTGCCGCTGCGAGGAGATCGTTTTGAGATCAAACTTAATTGTGTTAATTTTAAATTATAACTTTGAAGCAAAAATTTATTTACAAAATCATAAAATACACATTAAAGATTTATGGTATGTATTATGCTGAAACCCGGTCGCTTACAACGGCATTAAAACGCTTGTTTAGATGTTAAGTCACATGCCGTTTTGCATGTGCATAAAATCCTTAAAAAAATTGTTTACAATATTTGAAATTACTAATTTTCAAAGAAATATATTTTTAGTAAATCAATTAGGACACATTTCAAAATACATTCATCAAAATTAAAAGTGTTTCAAATTAACTGTTAAGTTGTTTTTAGAGCAATTCGTAATGGTTTTTGCCTGGATATAATAAGTTTCTTGTGCAGTTTTTAGATGCAGAAGGTTTTAGGCTCAAGGACGATAGCTGCAATGATCACATTACAATGTTTCTGTTGGGATCTTTTATGTGTAAGTTATAAATAAAATTAAAGTATCTTTTTAAATTACCTGTTTTTTTTTGTTTTTGAGTTATGTAAGAACCTAAGTGATTTTTATACTCATAAAATATGCGTAAAAGACATTCAAAAGAACACAGCATAAATAGAAATATAGGTTTCTAAGAAACGTTTATACCCCATAAAAGTTTTTTCATTTTGCGTTCTTTTAGTTTGTATCTTAGTAAACACCAAAGAGCTTTCAGGTTAGAACAGGGACAGGCCATAGACGTAAGAGTAATTAATATTATTTAATATAGACTGCGGATCCTATAAAAGGAAGTTAGCTCACGCTTAGAAAGAGATAGAGCGTTTTCGATGAGTAGTAATAATCTCTTTCTAGTTTCGGTCAGGTGTGAATGTATGAGCGTAGAATTATGGTCTGTGGTCTGTACACTGCGACCTGGTAGATCTATTGTTCCCCTCTACTGCTGCTAAATCGTAATAATAAAAATAATAATAGTATATTAACGGACCAAACAAATACAATCAATTTCAAAAATAAAAAATACAAACACTATTTAAAACAGTCAGAATTAAAAACTTACAAATATCATTATTTAAAACAGTCAGAAATTAAAAAAAAACTACAAATCTAAACATACATCAAAGTGCTTCAAAAGACTAGTATTGACAATTGACAATATTAACTAGTTTTTCAAGAATTGTAAAATTTTTAATTTGAGGACATTAATTGGCAAATGAAAAATATCAATATCGGTAGGAACCGAATTCATTTCCCTATACATTCGAGAAATAGGACTGTTAATACCATAATTCGTTCGGTGATATATCACATCAAACAATTTGTGCGCTCTAAAAGCTCTTTGAGGAACTGATAATTCAATATTAAGAGTTAACAATCTTATAAAGTAGAACTAGGTCAAGATATATGCGTCTCACACACAATGGTAGCAACTTCAAAGCATCGGCAGTATCATCATATACAGACCGCTCCTGCTGCATTCCCTGTTTAAAAGCAATGAAACTGAAAAACTTTCTTTGTACTCTTTCTACTTTTTCTTTGTATGTAAAATAATGAGGTGACCAAACTTGGGACGCATATTCTAAGATTAATCGAACTACAGAGCAGTATATCACTTTAAAACAGTCTACACTATTAAAATCTGTAAGCATTCTCTTCACAAACCCGAGCAACTTCAAACCCCTGTTCACAATATTATCCATATGTGTGTCGAAGCAAAGGGCCCGATCAAATGTAACATCCAGATCCTTCACACATTCAACGCGATTAATCATGTTATTATCAAGAAAGTAATCAACAGTTATCCAATCCCTTTTACGATAAAAACTTATAATGGCGCATATATTAACATTGAGGTGCGTAAAATTTAACTTACACCATTCAGAGAACCGAGCTAGATCCTGTTGAATGCCCTCGCAATCGTTGCTACTCCTGACAACCCCAAATATCTTTAAATCATCTGCATAAAGAAGACATCTACTGAAAGTTATGATGTCCTCAATATCGTTAATAAAGCAGTTAAAAAGAATCGGAGCGAGGTGAGCACCCCGAGGAAGTAAGAGTTACCTTATCGGCTAGAGCAGGTCCTCCAGTCCTATTTCCCTCAGGAACCTCAAGATGGTGGACGGCTTCACGGTGGGTTGCACCCCATCTTCAATTTGGTGTGTTCCCAAGAACTGCATCCTAGGGTTTTCTAGAGTGCTGCACTTTGAAAGGATATGAATAGAGGTTTCGTATTCCTCCTCACAGAATCTGCACTCTTTTCCTTCTACCAGTCCGAGTTCCTTGAGGTGTTCCTTCAGGTGGCAATGCCCCATTAGGATCCCTGTCAGAATTCTGAGTGGGTTTTTACTTAGTCTTATGCATTTTTTGAATTTCTTCTGGTCGTTGTTCCCAAGAAGTATCTTCGCTTGTCTCAATCCTTGCAACTCCGTCCAATAATTAGATCTCCTGCTTTCTTCTTCTATTTTTAGTTCTTCCAGCATTACGCTGCTACTGATTTTACAGAAAGGCCATGGTCCCAGAAATGGTGTCTCAGTCCCTTTCTTCGCGAACTTGTCTACTATTTCATTCCCCTCTATCCAGGTGGGTCCCGATACCCACATGAGGGTGACTTTATTATTCTAGGGTGGTTGTGGTGGGATTGATGTTTAGTCCCATCATCTGGCAACAATCCCTGGTGTATTCGAGTCCTCTTTAAACATAGGGTATTTTCGAATCTACCTCTTGCGATTATGACTACATCGTCGGCCTAGCCCTGACAAGATATGCCGAGGTCAGGGAGATCACAGAGGAGTTGATCTACAATTAAGCTTTACATAAGTGGAAAGGCTACTCCCCCCCCCCCCTGAGGACATCCTCTGGTGGTACAGGAGGCGATAGTGTCCTGTCCTATCTTTGTCCCTGCTATTCTAGTAGAGAGGAGTCGTGTTATCCATTTGGATGTCATTTCTTCCATTCCCCTGTCGTCCAGTGCTCTTTTGATTGCCTCATGTGGAGTGTTGTCAAAAGCCCCTACTGTATCAAGAAAGGCACATATTACAGCTTTCGGTCAGGTGACAGGGGTATCCAATGACGTTTAGAAAATCGTGTTTAGCTCCGTCATTAGACAGAGAGATAACGGCTCATCAAAAACGTTCTGCCTTTTTTCTATAGGGTCTGCGGTCTAGTATCTTCATATTATCTCTATGAGAAAGGCACAGGCAAGAAAAACGCCGTGCAAAATTCCTGATCTACGTGTACTCGTGTAACCATGGAAATTGTCAGGTAATGACCTTATTGCTAAGATGGCGCTATATTTTTAAGTTTTTAAGACATTTTACTTTCTATAAACATTTCTAAATTATTTAAATATCATAAAATAACATCACTTCTGGAATGAATAGAATTTTTCGATCTATAAACAATTGTTTTTCCCTAAAAGTCCTTGGCTTCTACACGTGACACATGATTCTTTTGTACCTAAACAGGGTCGAACCTAAAAGAAAATTTAGACTATATACCGTTGATTATTTGAAGTTCGGTTTCATTCCATCATTGTCCGACAAATACCTGCCGAGGAGCCTTATATGCAACAGAGTTTAAAGTAATGATACTATGAAACCATCCAAGTTGGAGGATCATTTGAGAAGGTGTCATCCTGATAAAATAGGCAAAGATTTGAAATTTTTTTAAACATTGAAAGAAAAACTTCAGAAGAGACCAACGGTGTTACTTTTAACTATTGGAGAAAATTAATTATTAAACGGAGTAAATAATGAAAAATAGTATGGTTACAGGAATATTGTTATTCATGTCTAATCATAAAAAATTGGTCCGACTTATTTCGGTGGAAACAAGAGTCATTAGAAGATGACCCATGTGAAAAAGGCCTTGAAATTGTGGTAATTTCTGAACAAATCATACTGGTGGAGAAAATTGTTCGGGTCGATCGAAGGCCAATGGTTAAAAAAATCAAAACACAACATAGTACTTCAAAAACAAGGGTTCTTCGGATCCTTCATGAGCATTTGAATCGAGTGGAGGTGTCCAGTTGGTTAAGAATAATGACGAAATTAATATCTGTATATAACGTTTTGACAGTAAAGATTCTAAATACTTTTATAGTGATATAACAGGTGGTTAGAAAAGTCCTGAGACTAACGTATAAGAAAATCTCTTGGCAAATTTAGACTTTATTCATCAACATAGTCTCCTTCTAGAGTGATACAATCATTCCAGCACAGTTCTAATATTTCTATGCCTTTCTTATAGAATGATTTTTCCAACCCTTCAAAATAGGCGCAAAAAATGAAAGTCTGGTCGTATGGAAGGGAAATGATCAAGAACTTAATGATTTCTTGAAACAGCGAAACATCATTCGACTTACAAATAAGTTTACTATGAAAAAAGAAGTAAATGATCAATTGTTCTTCATAGATGTCATGGTGAATCGTTCAAACGATACTACTGAAACTTCAGTATACAGAAAGCCAACACATACTGGACAATATCTTAATCATAGTTCTAATCATTCTGTTGTAACAAAACGGGGAATTATACGCAACCCCTAATATCGCGTTATATCTATATGCAATAATGCCGATTCATTGGAAAAAGAGGTAGCAAATTTTAAATTGGATTTACAACAGAATGATTATCCTTTAAAATTAATTGACGATGTTATAAATAACTTTAGAACAACGACCACTGGACAGTAAGAAACACATTCCTTCTTCATAATTCCACAAATTAAGGGAACCTCGGAGAAAATAAGACGAATTGCCAGTAGTTATAATATAAAAATAGCCTTTAAATCAAGAAATACTTTTAGAGCTCATTTAACAAAAACAAAACCAAAAAGTACCGATAAGAAAGAATGTGCTTACAAAGTTCCAAGTGAGTGTGGTGAAATGTATATTAGAGAAATCAAGCGACCACTAGAAGTTAGGACTAAAGAACATAAAACTCATACACAAAAAGAGGAAACGTCGAGATTAGGTATTGCAGAACACGCCTGGGATAAACAACACCATATAAAATGGTCTGAAGCTGCGGCAATATATATGGAACCCAACATGAAAAAATGAAAATTTATAAAAGCAGCTTAAATTAAAAATAATGGAAATAT
The DNA here is from genome assembly GCA_034092305.1 of Diaprepes abbreviatus. Classification (NCBI taxonomy): domain Eukaryota; kingdom Metazoa; phylum Arthropoda; class Insecta; order Coleoptera; family Curculionidae; genus Diaprepes; species Diaprepes abbreviatus. The sequence goes on from JASJET010000129.1 coordinate 13,021,497, forward strand.
CGGCAAACCCAGTGTTGAAATACCTAATCTTTATCAACCACTACTTTGTAACATTAAATCACTGAGGTATGTACAGTCAAAAGCAACTTTGCGCTTCAATGGACATATTGCCTATATAAGGCCGTAGACTTAAGGCAAAACATTTAATTTATACTTGATAATGATTAGAGATACATCCCAATCCAAACATCGTAAAAATAAACAAAAATAAAGACAATGCAAGTCCGACAACCACATTTTAGTCGGTTGTGTTTTTGTTCTTAAATTTGGTTTTGTTTGTAAGATTTAACCAAGATGATTTTTGAAGTTTCTGAATAAATATATAGACATGCTGAAAAGCTGAGAAAATATAACCTATCTCTCAATTCTTTGATTTTTATTTCAAAATTCTTAAGTGTTCGTATTTCCCTACCTTCCCCTACACGGTCTATTGATATCTATGTGCCAGTCTCCGAACTTTTCAAACCACCTGTTGGACGTTTTAATTAAACATTGTAAAAGGTGTGTAGAAAGAAAAAGATACTATATTTCCACCTTGTCTTTTTAGACTAAGAATTTCGGAATTTTAGTTTATTTTAGCTGAAAGTAGAGAATTAAAAACAATAATAAGTTTCACTGAAATTTCTTGAAGGTTGGAAAAACAATAATAAGTTTTTCTGAAATTTCTTGAAGGTTGGCTAGATCACCTGTCTCATTCTGAAAAATTAAATATGAAATAAGCTACTAATTTTGAATTTCTTATTACACATTTATTGGCATTTCTAATATGTTATCGTGGAAATTTAGCTGGAAATATTCAAAATATGCGGAAATCCACCGGTGTGAAAAGTATGAATATGACTCATAAGAAATTAGAAAGCAACATTTTTTCATAGTCAGGAAGATTTTTGTTATCGCTCGTACTGAAATATTTGGAACAAAGTCATCTAAAAATAAAATGACAACGGGAAAAGAAAAATCCAAGATATCGTGGCCATCAGTTTGAAAAAAAAACAGTTTTGAGAATAAAGTATTCCATAACGTTGTTCGCAGAATTCTATAAGCAAAAACAACAGCATTTTCTCGAATTTGAAAAACATATTATTCCTACAAAAAAACCAAATTGTCTTCAAAAAAAAAAAATTGCACTAAAAATAAAGAATAAATTATAAAATGTTTTTAACAGGAATCAATTTATTTACACGTGCTCAAAATCAGAAACTAGACTATACTTTTTTAAAGATTCGCGAAATGCTGAATCTGAATTTGAAGTCGGAATTAATTTGTTGCTTCGGGTTTTCCCGATATTCTAACTTGAAAGTGCGAAAATCACGGTTTTTTTCTATTTTTGTGTTTACATGACAGGGCAAGTTTAAAGTTTATCGTTTAATTATATATGAGAGTTAAAATTTCTAGTCTTCCCCTTCAAAACTTAGTTGGATCTATATCGATATCTCTTTTCATCTTTAAAATATCGTCAATTGAAATTTATTTATTTGACATATTAACCCATCAACGGTCAAGCATCCAATTTTGGATAAATTAATTTTCTTTTTAAGGAAGCTGATGTTTTTTAATATATATGTCATCCTAGCTATTTGAAAAGATGTTTGTTCGATTGGTGGTATCAGTTTTTTCGTACAACCGATGAAATTTTCAAATTCCAGTTGAGTGTTGAGACGGTCTTTTGGGCTATTTTATGTTTATATAATTCAATATTTTCTAATACGTTTAATATCTCTCCTTTTTGTTCAAAGTGTAACATTTGTAAGTTATTCAAATCCAGAAATTCATAGCTGGTGTCTAAAAAATGAATTGCGAAATTAGATGCTCTTTTCTTAAGTCTATAACATGATTTGAGTTCATTAAATCTAGTTTCAAAATTTCTTCCCGTTTGTCCAATGTAGCAGCATTGCATTTATTACATTTTAGCTTATAAACTCATGACTTTTTATATTTATTATGTCTGTGTTTAATATTAAAGATTAGGTTAGATGATCGGTTAGATTTGTAGGCTATGTTATATTTGTCTTTGCAAATGATGTTTGATATTTTCAAAGAAATTTTCCAAAAAAACGTAAAAGTCCGGAATGATCTACTATTTCATTTTTTGGTCTGCGGGTAGATTAAATTCGAAGTTTTTAGTTTTTTTTGCATTGTATTTATTTCGAACAGTGAATAAACATTATTATTTGCAATTTTTCTGATTGTCTCGAGTTCTTTCATTGGATTTTTTTGGAAAGTGGTACAGAGAATGCACGATGTATCATTACTCTGTATACTGCCATTTTTATACCTTAGGGTCAAGGCAGTTGTAAAGGATTGTTCTAGCAGCGTAAGTTTGTTTTCTGTATATATTAAATTGTACCGTTTTTGTGGTCGTTTCCGAAATTTTTTATTCTAAGAAATTTGTTGAGTTATTTTCTTCGATTTCTAGTGTAAATTTAATTTTGGGATGCATCAAGTTTAAATGGTTGAGGGTTTGTTCAAGTTTTTTTTTATTTCCCTTGAAGCATACCGGGATATTGTCAACACATCGATACTAGAAGAAAAAATTTTCCTCATATTTTGAATCAATAGTGAACTATGCAATAGCTGCTACATTGGACACACAGGAAGAAATTTTGAAACTAGATTTCTTGAACACAAATCCTGTTATGGACTTAAAATAATTATATCTATTTTCGCACATCATTTTTTAGACACAAACCATCAATTTTCAGTTTTAATTAGCTTTCAAATATAACATTTTGAATTAAACATATTAGAAAATATGGACTTTCTCAACACTAAAATGGAATTTGGAAATTCCCCGTTATTAAGCGTATTGTAAACCAATAAAATTAGATCATCTTTCTTAATGACAGATCAAAGTTAGGATTCGTGATCAGATTTTCAAACCGAGACAAAAATAGCGAGCTTGAAGTTAGATCCAAATTTTAGTAGAGGATTTTCGAGGTATGTGAAAATGAAAATGTGACAAGAATTTTAAAACTATTATTTCCAAGGTGACAGATAATTCATAAGATAGCAGATATTTCTTTAATTTTGATCAAAAGTGAAGCTCGGCAAATTTTGAATTTTTTTACAATTTCTTTCCAGTAATATTCAATTCACCATCTTAAATATAAAAACTTTAACTTCATTTCTGTATTTAGAGATTCCAAGAACCTCAAAGTAAAGGGTGTTTCTTATAGAGGTATAGAACTTTAAGTTGGCAACACTTTTTTAACTGGCGGCCATTTTGTCAGCTGTCAAGTGATTTATGTTTAGTTTGGTTTGGCATTTCAACATGAATAGACTGACGCCTGAACGACGCTTCCAAATTGTGCAAATTTATTTTGAAAATCATGGTTCTGTTTGAAATACGTATCGCGCACTACGTCCATTTTACGGTCAACATAATCGTCCATCAGAGCAATTAATTCGATTAACTATGGTACGTTTTCGCACCATGTTCACTCTAAATGATAATACGGATCCACAGAGACGTCGTACAGTGCGTACAGAAGAAGTCATTGCTGCTGTAGAGCGTAATGTAGAGGAAGACCCGAATCAGTCTATCCGCTATCGTGCACAGGAATTGGATATGTGTCCATTCACTTTATGGAAGATTTTGCGGAAAGATCTTGGTTTGTGTGCTTACAAAATCCAAGTCGTGCAAGAATTGAAGGCACACGACCACCTAGCAAGGCGTAGATTCGGTGAATGGGCCCAAAACAAGGTTGCCGTTGATCTCGATTTTCATAAGCGAATTTTGTTTAGCGATGAAGCTCACTTTTGTTTGAATGAATACGTCAATAAACAAAACTGCCGTATTTGGAGTGATGATAATCCTCAAGTGTATGTTGAGACACCGTTACATCCAGAAAAACTGACTGTTTGGTGTGCTTTATGGGCTGGTGGAATCATTGGTCCGTACTTCTTTAAAAACGATGCTGGTCAGAACGTTACAGTCAATGGTGACCGCTATAGAGCCATGATTACTGACTTTTTCGTTCATCAATTGAACAACCATGATGTGCAGGAGCTGTGGTTCCAACAAGACGGCGCAATATGTCACACAGCTCGTGCCACAATTGATTTATTGAAGGAAACGTTTGGTAACCGCATAGTTTCACGTTTCGGACCCGTGAATTGGCCTCGAAGATCGTGCGACTTAACTCCGCTAGACTATTTTCTGTGGGGATATGTGAAGTCGCTAGTCTACGCCGATAAGCTCGAAACGATTGATCACTTGGAGGACAACATTGGCCGCGTTATTACCGATATACGGCCACAAATGTTGGAAAAAGTCATCGAAAATTGGACCTCCAGATTAGACTACGTCCTAGCCAGCCGTGGCGGTCATATGCCAGAAGTCATATTTAAATTATAATGCCAGAAGGTTATCTTTCGAATAAAGTAAATTTCATGTCAATTTAAAAAATTCATCTTTGTTTTATTCCATTTAAAAGTTCTATAACTCTATAAAAAACACCCTTTATAAAGTTTCAATAGCAATTTCGTTATTTTCAAAAATTTAGTTCCGCCATATTGGATCGGACATATTTGGGTTCCACCCCTGGGGAGAGGAGGCATTTTCAGTAACTGTTGAAATATATGAGCATGAATTTATAGTCGATATTAGCAAATTGAAAAATGCTATACGGGAGTGAAATTTGCCGTCTTATGAATTCAAGCCATCTTAAATATGTAAATTTGGAAAATTTGAATTGATATCCATATTCAGCAATTTCAAAAATCCCTGAGTACGATGCAAGTTCGACAACCGCATTTTAGTCATTTTAATCTTTAATGTTAAAGACAGACAATAAATATAAAAAAATCAGGAGTTTTTCAGAGGAAATGTAATGAATGCAATAGCTGCTATATTGGACAGACAGGGAGAAATTTTGAAACTATATTTAATGAATACAAATCCTGTTATAGACTTAAGAAAAAGAACATCCAACTTTGAAATTCATTTTTTAGCCACCAACCATGAATTTCCGGTTTTAAATATCTTACAAATGTTATACTTTGAACAGAAAGGACAGATATTAAACATATTAGAAAATATTGAAACATTTAAACATAAAAGAGACCAAAAGACCTTCTCAACACTTAACTGGAACTTGGAAATTCCCTGTTATTAAGGGTATCGTAAACTAATAAAATTAGACTATCTTTCTTAAAGAAAGAAAGCACGTGCCAACTTTATTAGAATGAAAAAGGTTATCTGCAGCAAAGATCTAACGTTAGCCCTGAAAATACGACTGACTAAATGTTACGTATATAGTGTTCTATATTATGGAATGGAAGCATGGACACTGAATCGAGAGGCAATGAGAAGACTTAACTCTTTTGAAATGTGGACCTATAGAAGAATTCAGAGGATTTCGTGGGTGGATCGAGTTACGAACGCCAAAGTGTTGAGAAGAATGGGGAAAGAAAAGGAAGTCGAGATAACAGTAAAACAAAAAAAACTGCAATATTTCGGACACATTATGCGGGGAGAAAAGTACAGCACCTTACGGCTCATAATCCAAGGCAAAATAAGTGGCAGAAGAGGCGTAGGACGACGACGAATTTCATGGCTAAAAAACCTAAGGGAATGGTTTGGATGCAGTTCAAAACAACTATTTAGAGCAACTGCCTCAAAAATTAAAATAGGTATTATGATTGCCAACTTCCGCAATGGAGAAGGCATTTGAAGAAGAAGATCTTTCTTAAGTTTAGGACCGAAAAAATCCGACATTACAGCGGGTTATTGTAAAATTTAAATAGTTATTACATCATCTGCTATTCTATATTTACATAGAAGCGCTAACTTAGTTTGTTAATTACAGAGTCTGAAGATGTAGTTGTTATGACGAAACGGCAGTAATGCCAAGAAATTTAATATAAGTGATAAATAAAGTATAATCTTGTTTATATAAAAGCCCTGGCGAGGATCGAATAACCGCCGAAATGTTAAAAATAGGGGGAGAACAACTAAGAGAAAGCGTGAGAATTTTGTTGAACACGTGCTTAATATATGGAAAAATACCCGAGGCATGGGAAAACGCAGAAGTCATCATATTATACAAAAAAGGCGATAGAAATAACATAGAAAATTATCGGCTAATTAGCTTACTGTCCCATTTGTACAAACTTCTTACAAAAATAATAACTAACAGACTGACGCAAAAGTTGGACGCATACCAACCTTCAGAACAAGCCGGATTTCGCAGGAACTTCAGTACAATAGACCATCTACAGACAGTACACACGCTTATCGAAAAAATCACGGAATATAATATACCTCTGCATTTGGCTTTCGTTGATTACCAGAAGGCGTTCGATTCAATCGAATCAGGGGCAGTTCTCAAAGCACTGGACAATGCTCGGATTGATTCAAGATACTCTGCTCTGATTCAGCATATATATGAAAACGCTTATATGCAAGTTACAATAGACGAGGATATAAAAACCTCGAGGATACCTATAAAAAGAGGCGTACGTCAGGGAGACACAATCTCTCCAAAATTGTTCACGTTGGCACTTGAAGATGTATTTAGGGGCTTGGACTGGCATGACAAGGGAATTAACATAGACGGAACACGACTAAACCACTTAAGATTTGCTGATGATATTGTTATAACCAGTGATTCACCAGAACAACTCCAATGTATGATACAAGAACTTCATCAAGCATCAGCTAGGATAGGACTCAAAATGAACTTGTCAAAAACAAAAATAATGAGTCTAGAACAAATACAAATTAAAGTTGAAGATAAAATAATAGAAAACGTAAGAGAATACATATATCTAAGTCATAAAATACAAATAGGGAAGGAAAACCAATCGGCTGAAATACCTAGAAGAATAAATCTCAGCTGGGCAGCTTTTGGCAAACTCGGATTCATTCTTAAATCCAGTAACACCCCCATAAGTCTGAAAAGAAAAGCCTATGGTCGTGCATCCTGCCAGTTCTTACTTATGGTATTGAAACAACCTCCCTAACATGTAAAGCTTCGGGTTACACAACGCGCAATGGAAAGGGCTATGCTGGGAATTAGTTTACGAGATAGAGTTCCAAATGAAGAAATCAGAAGAAGAACGAAAATAACAGATGTGAGCAAACGAGTAGCGCAGCTAATATAGAGATGGGCTGGACATATCGCAAGACATGACATAGACAGATGGACATACAAGATAACAGCATGGCGGCCAAGAGAGAACAAGAGAAGTGTTGGCAGGCCCCAAAAGAGATGGCGTGACGACATCCAGAAAATTGCCGGAAATAACTGAATGGGGATAGCTACGGACCGACAGAAATGGAAAAATATGGAAGAGACCTACATTCAGGAGTGGATGAAAACGGGCTGATATGAATGAATGAATGAATGAATTTTGTTTATATCACATTTTAAAATGCAATATTGTCACAAAATAACGTTTGAAAATTTAATATTTCTGATACCGGTGTTCTGTTTTGGATCCTCAAACAAAAATTAAAATTTTTGTGTATATTATTTTTCGATATATATTAAAATAATATAAAAATGTTACAAAAAAACTCTAGACCTTCTGTTTTCAGCACATGTTGTTTTCTACAAAGGATTAATATTTTTTTTTTAAAACTAACATCGAACGACTTTGTTGAGCTTTCTTTTTTCCTTTGAAAATTAAATAGATTTATTAATTTATTACACTCATTAAAAGGCTAAACAATTTGGGAAATATATCTATTTACAATAATTAAAAACGTGTTGTTTTTTAAATTTTATTTAAAACTGGAAACGGTTTATATATTAAAAATAATACCGTACAACATTTGGTAAATTTCGGCGAAATAATTAAAATTAAACTAAGTTTATCTGCATATAAAATTGGTCATGTTGTATTTCTATTCAAACGCACTAAAACTCTTGGCATACGGACACCTATACGTAAAATTTAAATTTAAATTACTTACTGTTTACTGATGTCTTTCAACTTTTCATTAAACTATATACAAACACTAATAGAATATCTTTGAATATTAAAAACACACTTTTGTTACCATACACATTATTTCTATTGCAAAATTATTTAGCACCAGTTTTTTTTATTTAAAAAATCATTAAAGTACCAGGAAAATATTTTTGTAGGATTTATCCTTCTTTTGTGTAAAAGTTTATGTTATGATGTTTCAAGCTTGAAAAGAAACCTGAAATTTTCTCGGGAAAGTTTTTGATTGAGGAAAATCTGTGCGGAGTTCGATTAACGATAGAACACATACTAAAAGCGTGAGGTGGGAAACATCAAATCTGCACCAAGAATTTAATTTTAGAACATCAATGCTAAATATTACCGGTCGCTTTTTCACGATTCTCTATTTTGATTTGTCAGTTTTCATTAACTTCTGTCGTTTTTGTTAAAGATAGATAACGTTGGGAATCATTCAAAATAGTGGGTCAGGAAACAAGGAACCGCAAAAAATGTCTTTAAAATATAATTAATGAAATTTACTTATAAATAAAACATTCCTGAGTAGGTTAAGTGTTTAATATTTAAAGTATGTTCAGCGGTTTCCTAGTTATAAGCGAACAGATAGTCAGACAGACAAACGTTCCGTTTTATAAAGAAAAAAAACAGTTAATTTGAAGCTAACAATATACAGTGTGCCCCACGACGAATTTTGGAATTTTTTTAAAATTTGGCAGTTTTCTAAAGTCGATGGGGGCAATTCGGCTATATATTTGCAAGATGGTGGTACTTCTGGTTTTACCGGAAGTTGATACCTTCTTGCTTAATTTAAAAGGAACAGCCTATATTTTATTTCATTTTTAGATTTTACACAAAATTATAGACATATATGTTAAATGTTATGTCAAAAATGGCGTTTGCAGGTTTAAACATAACTATCAATTTCTCCTATTTGAAACTCTTTAAAGAAAACAATAAAGCACTACCGAAACGTCACTATTTCTTACTATTTGACAATTAATAATAAAAATTATGCCGGGGGGGGGGGGTTAAATTACACTCACGAAGATTATTTAAATTTGTTTATTATCTATGGGGAATGTAACAAAGTTTTATCAGGAATATATCAGAAATTTCCTGATAGATATCCAGATAAATTTCAAAAATTTTGAAACCCTTAAGGCAAAAATGCATAAAAGGAAACCTATTATTAATGATGAACATGTCTAAATTGCAATTCTGGGATATTTTGTGGCATATCCTGTGACACTGTTAAGACAAGTGGCTATACGAACAGGAATGTCGAAATGTTTAACAGATATAATTCTAGTGAAACACAACTTCCACTCTTTTTTAATATCTTTGGTTTAACACCTACGAGAGATACTGATTTGCCGAAAGGAGTGTAGTTTTGTGAATTTTCAAGAAACCTGGCAATTTAACGCATTTTGTGTTAGAAGAAATGATGGAATAGTACAAGTTCATTTTTATGAAGAAACCTAAAATGGTAATTGTTTAACAATAAAAGCAAATTATGCCCCCCTTGTAAATAACGTATCAACTTTTGTAGGAGAACGATATTTAAATATTCTAAAAAAGTTAGACATTCAATACTTAAGCAATTTACTTGTGGTGGAACACAGGCAAATTTTTTACCACCATACAGAACCATTCCAGTTACCAGCCTCTTAGAAGTAACATTTTATGACAAGTGGATTGTCAACAATGGACCTATTATGTGGTCTCCTCATTCTTCTGATTTCACTGTCTTAGATTATTTGATACGGGGAATGATAAAAAACATCATTTATTGTAATCCAGTGACAACAGTGGAGGTCTGTATGGTAAGGGCAAGGGACGCGTTCGAAAGTTTAACTCCATTTTCAATTAGAGCGGTCACCCGTGATCACTGACACATTGATTCTTTACTTGGATATTAATTTATTGATTTTTGAACTTCGTGGTGAAATTAATTGTGAAATAATTCGAAATATGGAATACACGTTTATTGAGTATGCAGTTATGCATTTGATGTATGGTCTTGCATCTTGAAATGCTTTGGAAGCCAGGAGGTTATATCACGACAGGTATCCTAATCGTACTCTTCCAGATTAGAAAACATTTCAACGAGTTGAGCAACGTCTAAAGAAGAATGATAGGCGATTCCATTTAATAAGGTAATATTATTAAATTTCTTCCTAATTTTAGGAAATTTTGGGAAAAGAAGTACTGACGCTGATCGGGAAAGAACAGTACATACGCCGCAATTAGAGGAAAATATTTTAAGTGCTGTTGATAACACTCCTTCAACGAGCACTCGAAAATTGCCAGCGCATCTTAATACGTCGAAAACAATAGTACATGAAGTTATTCAAGAACAGCTGTTATATCCAGAGTGCATGAACTGATTCCTGAAGATTTTCCCCGTAGAATGCAGTTTGCAAACTGACTATTAGATCAGCAAAGACATAATGTTAACTTCAGTAGCACTATTCTCTTCGCGGATGAAGCAGGGTTCGTCAAAAATGGTATCATAAATTTACACAACTCACATGTATGGATTGATGAAAATCCTCATGCAACTATTGTTTCGAATCATCACCATTAGTTCGAATCAATTAATGTCTGGGCAGGAACCATTGGCAATTTTTTGATTGCACCATTCGTATTACAGGTACGACTGAAGGGAGAGCTTTATTTGGAGTTCCTCCAGAACGCTTTCAACGATTTAGTAAAGCACTTACCACTTGAAACCCGCCGAGACATGTACTACGTGAACGATGAGGCACCACCTCATTTCAGCGTTGCTGTGCGGGAGCACCTGAATAACGTCTATCCAAACCGTTGAATAGGCGGCAGACGAGGATATATTGCCTGGCCTCCTCGATCTCCCGACCTAATGCCGTTGGATTTTTACCTGTGGGAACACCCCAAAACTTTGGTGTATTCTACTTCCAGTCGATAGTAGGGAAGAACTTCTACGGAAAATCACGTTTCATTGTGATCAAATAAGGAACAATACTGAGTTAATGTGGCGGAAACAGCAGTCCTCAATTTGTCTTGTCTGCGAGTGACTTCACGAAACCCCTGTTACGAAGTTTTTAACTAAGCAGTTAGTTTAACAGGGGAAAATTCCTCTTATTGATATTCAACCCGACAGAAGTTAGGAGACTCATAGTGTAAATAAAATGACGTTTTTAGTCAATAGTTAAAGGTATGCAAAAAACATTGTCCAAAGTTCTTATCATACAGACCGTAAAAAACTCGGGGTTACAGCTAGTCCGCCCTGCAGCTGTGAGTAATGCACAACACTTTCTTAGATAGTAATTTGGAAGGTCTTACCTGATATACATCATATTAAAAAAAATTGTAATATACCTGGTGGTTCAATAATTACGTGTAAAAAACTTGATTCCATTGCAGCTCTTTGGGAGCCCATATATCCGAAGAGAAGGCCTATACGAAAAAAGTTTATATGAACTTGTAGTATTCCTTTCAAGTGTTTTGTTTTATAGCCGGGGATTTCCTACATTTTTCCGAACACCCTGTGTATGTATAATTACTAATATGACATTGTTCTATTTGTCTGCATATATTGGATAGGATTTTAAGTTTAGCAATGATAGTGTTTTCAGTTTTTTTTTTATCATTTCAATGATGGAGGCATTCATCCTCATGGTGCAGTGATTCGAGCTGAGGATGCTGGTTTGGGGTTGGTCGCTGGCAAAAATATTTTTTTGAACTATCCCGTCTGCTAGATGGTACCGGACCGACCGAAGATGTCCTTGGTGATTCCTTAGTGATTGGGACGATAAAATAATGACTCTGTTTGGAGAGTTGGGTTCAATTGTGAACAGTAAGAAGATTTTCAACTCAACACTACATGACACAACTACATACGGGGGGACCACTACATAGATTACAATTCACTAGTATGATGGATTAGGAGTTGGTGCAGACCATATACATGTAAGAGCATAAAAACTCCTATTCGTCGTCAACGTCTGAATCAGGTAGAACACTGGCAGAAAAAGATGACAAAGTCATCTTTTTCTGGTGTCATTACGTAACCAACGAAACTGTTCTGCAGCGCATGCGCAAGGAGAAAGAAATCATGAGGACCATTAAAGAAAGGAAGTTAGCATACTTTGGACATATAATGCGTAACTAAAAATAAGAACTGCTACAATTGGATATACAAGGCAAGATGGATGGTAAGAGAGGCCCCGGAAGAGGACGAATTTCGTGGCTACACAATTTGCGACATTGGACCGGAAAGACATCTACTGAATTATTTAGAGCCGCTATCAATACAGTAATATGGGCCAGAATGATCGCCAACGTCCACTGAGGATAGGGCACAGGAAGATGAAGAAGTGCGTATATTACTTCTTCCTCAGTTATTTCAGGTATCTCTTCTAATCTTATATTCACAATCTTTCGATTCTTTACTTATAATATTAAGTCATAAAAAATACTAAAAATCCGCCAACCAGTATATTCTTTTATTTTTTGGTGTGAGCTGTCCTTGTTTAGATAATGTATTTAGAGAAGTATACCTTTCATCCTCTGAGTAAGACTGGAATAGTTAAGAATTGCAGGACAATGACGGTATGACAAATTCATGCGTGTTGTGATTTATTAACACGAAAGTTAAAATTCTTCCTGATTATGTGTTTTTTGGGTAAAAAAATAAATGCTTTTTATTTTTTAAATCGAAAATCATTCTAAAGAGGATAATTTTACCAAAAAAAAAAAACGAAAATACATAAGCATAGATTCCACTGGTGCAATTAGAAAAAAATATTTTACCCATAAAAATGTGAAATATTTATTATATAAATTTACTTAAACCACACTATATCTACAATAAATTTATTGTAAAGTATGCTGTCGATAGTGAACGATATACGACGTGGCCTGAGGTTATTATAACAGTAACCAAATACTGGATCTTCAATCTTCATACGAGTACCGTAGAGATTCAAGAATAAGAATGAAAAATTATGCATGGGCGCAGGTCTTCTAGGGTACTACCTTAGGCGTGTTATTTGGTGCGAACTTATTTAAAAAAAGCTTATGCACGTATCGAAACTTCTGAGGATTTGGTTTTAGGTTTAAAATTGTGACGGCCGAATAAATTTGCATATAAATTTCGAAATTACTTATTGGGGGAATTTAGGCGTGTCTTCAAAATATTTACACGAGTTTAAAATAAATTAGTCAAAGATAAAAATAATTTATTCACTGTGGATTCCATTCTAAATACTGCAATTCTCATAATACTACACGGTGATTATAGTAAAATTTTCCTAGAACAGTTTGGTCACCAGGGAAACCTAATGCGAAGTAATACTATATACAGTGATAAACAAAACCATGGAAATATTTAGTTTCTGTTGATATCTTTAATATTTGGTTATCAATAATTAATTATATATCAAAAAATAACCATACCCTACTAAATTGACTTTTTATTCAACAAATGAAAATATAAAATAAAACAAAATTCTCTTATGATAAATAAAAAAACATTTAGGACAAGAGTATGGAAAGAATATTGTTTCCCCAAAAAATAATTAAATCTGTACAAACTAAAGGAGCAAAATTCAATATTTTGTTGAAAAACCCCTTTGCCTTAATGACTTCCCTACATCTTGTTGGCATTGAATCGACAAGATTTTGACATATATCAAGTGAAATCTTCCGCCATTCATCATGTAAAACTTGTGAGATAAAGGCTATCTTACAAGAACCTAATAGCTTAAATAAAAAAAACTGATATTAAACATTTGAGTGAAATATATTCGTATCTTTTATCGCTGGATAAATCTTTATCAACATTTACAAATATTACTAACAATAATTATTACAGTTTTCCTTAGACAATAACCAAATAATAATTTTAGTATGTTCTACTATGTACTGCATAATTACCTTTAATTAGAATTTCATCCTAATATAACTTAAGAATGATTGCTAAAAGTGGACAGCCTTGCTGATACCTGACAATTTTCCTATTCTAATAATTTCAGCATGGCTGGCCATTTACTACATAATTACCCTTAATTGCAGTTTCATCCTAAGAAAATTTAAAAATAATTAGTTAAAGATGGCAGCCCTATTGACAGCTGATAATTTTCCTAACCTCATAATTCAAATTCATTTTACAATTACATGTGATTCGTGAAGGATCTAACAAAATGGTTCCTCCTGTTTTCATTTTTATTTTAAATTTTAATGTCAATTTTAAGTAATAAGTTTTTGTAAATTGGTCTGTGACCCTAGTTTTTAACCTCTTTTGCAAATGTACATTGTCATACAACCATTTAACATCTTAGTGAAAAATCTTAAATTTCCGTTTTTTTTTTGTAACTATTGTCTCCCTGAAAATGAAAATGATAATAAAGATTTTCGAAAACTCTCTCTCTCTCTCTCTCTCTAAGGGCGAATCCAGCCCCTACCTTTTTTTTTGGAGGGGGGGGGCGATTCAAAAAGAGCAAAGGAAAGATCGAAATATCGAAACTATCCCCACCCTATTTGTATACAAGAGAGTACAGCATGACAAACGAAAGCGAGTTGTTGATGAGAGTGGGGTGTCAGCGACAGGTTTAGCAGATAGGCGTGTTTATTTTTCGGAATTCGAAGCTCTTGGGGGGGGGGGGTCAATCGCAATAAACACAGAATCAGAACAGATTATACTAGAAAGGAACATAACACAAGGAAACTCTAGACCAAGAATTACAATGGGAAAGGTCATGGAATTAATATAAAAGGATAAAGACACCATAATCTTAGATACGCTCACGATGTAGAGTTTATAAAATCCGATAGAACTGGAAACAATAGATCAATATGTTTAAATGAAAAGCCAATAGAAGAAATGAAGGTGGAGGTCAAAACATAAGAATAGATAAAGAAACGAAAACAAAATAGTAACAAAATATTTCAAATCTACATGGAGGTGAAAATATTGAAGAAATGAATAATCTCGGTCCTGATATATAGTATTAAAACATGGGCACTCACTAAGAAGACCTTGAATAAGCTAGAAGCCACTCAACACCACACAGAGAGAACCATATAAAATATTAGAATAACAGATAGAAATTCAGTCTAATGGATAAGACAACGTACAAAGATGGAAGATGTAAAGCAAACAATACTCAGAATAGAACAGCGTTGGACACAAAAAACACACTTGCAGAAAAGATCACCGATAAAATTACTTCAAGCAAGAAAATATTTTCATGTATAAAGGCTCACAAAATCTCAAGGCTAAATCCTACAACTATATATAAAGCTACTAGAAAACATAAAAAATATAACAGATAAAACATCAGAAAACCTAAAGGAACTAAACAAACTAGTGAAGAAAGAAATTAGAAAAGGTTAAAAAGGTACAATATAAAAATCATAGAAGAAACAATAAAAAACAATTGCAACGTGAAAGTACTAGAGTAAGACAGGATAAGAAATCAGGAAGAAAACAAATTATATAGATATATGCAAGCTGCAAAAAGAATGGTGAAGATGGGCAGAATATATTGCCAGACTACCCAGAGATAGATGGGCATAACAAATAAAAAGAAGCGCGGGACGACCACAAAAGCGATGGGTGGACGATATCAGATGGACAGCGGATAAACAATGGATGGGTGTGGCACAGGACAAGGGGACGTGAAAGAGATTGAAAAATACCTATGTCCAGGAATGGACAAATGTGGGTCGAGAAAGAAGATGAAGAAAACTGTATATAAAGATTACTAATATTATAAAAAATTACTTCTATGGCGTTGTTACTTGACTTGTATTTCTCCATAAAACTTGATAATAAAATTTCTAGTTGATAAACAAAAGTCCCGAAAATAATTTTAGTATATTAATGTTGGTGATAAAAAAAATTCTGTGCCAAACAGTTTACTGGCCGGAAAACGATGCCAATAAAAATGATTTGTACGATTTTCATTCAAAATTGAAAATTACAAATTTCGGCGTTACTATTAAAAACAATCAAAACAAACAATTTAACAGTTGCTGTATTAATCATTTCGTCAAGTAATGAATTTAATTGACGTTTTATATATTTCTGCAAATATCTCATGTTATCGTAATTGAAGCATCTCGTTAGCTAAACACTGATTAAATGGATAACAAAAAATAATTCTGGACAAGTTTATCTTTATATTCTTCATTGATGTGTCATTATTATTTATTCGATAAGAAAAAATCCCAGCTTTCACATATTTTACTCAGAAGTAAACCTACCCAAGTGTAACTTACTGAATTGAATAAAACTTAACATACGAGTAGAACATTGAATAATATTAGACACGTATTTTTTTGTAGCGGCCATAACTCACTTTTAAGGGTAGAAATTACCCCTTGACAGTGTAATAAAGGGTTGTAAGCAAGTCAAGAAGGAGCGGTAAATTTGACATCCAAATATGTTAAAAAACTTAACCTTCACGATGACCTTTATGATTTATGATGGTTTTGAACATATAAGTTTTTAATTGTAAAATAAGTTTTTTAATTTTTTTTTGACTTGCCTTTTAACCTTTTAACTTTTTCTGTTAATGGGTGTAATTTTAACCATAATTTGTGTATTTTAAATTTTAGGTTATTAAATTAAGGAAAATAGTATAATAAAAACTTAAATGCTTTAAACAAAAGGCGAAACGTCAAAACACGTTTTTTTTAACATCCACGTATGAACCTGACCCCAAGAATACAAAAAACATATATATATATATATATATATATATATATATATATATATATATATATATATATATATATATAATGAGACAATCATCGTCAACAGGATCAGAGCTGCGACTAAAATTAGAAGCAACTCAGCTTATTTTAACGCTAAGAGCGTTTACTTTCAAATGCCGAGTACGCCTTTGAAAATTCCAATATGGCGGCTCCAATATGGTGGCTCCAATATGGCGGCTCCAATATGACGGCCGGAAGCCGGAGAAAAATCGACGTGTCTAACAAAAAAATTGTAAAAATAAAAATTCGCAATCGATCGGGTCGTTTTTGGTTCAAATTGTAGTTGATAAACGCACCTAAATAGCTGGTGTGGTGGGCTGACGAAATCCAACATGGTGAATCCAATATGACGGTCAAAAATTCAATATGGTGGCCGAATTTTTGAAAATCAACCGATTTACATCAAATTTGGTAGGGGGAAATTTTTGGGATCGCTGATCACGAGTCCGAGGTCAAATTAGCAAAATTCAAGATGGTAGATACAATATGGCGGACATATTTTTGAAATCAATCCTTTTGCACCAAATCTGGTATACGGGGGTTTTTGGGATCCGATCGAATTTTCGAAATCCAAAATTACGAATCTAATATAGAAGATTGGGTTATTCAGTTTCCGCCATATTGGGTCCACCATCTTGAATTGTGCAAATCTGACCCTGGATTCATGGTCAGCAATCTCAAAAACCCCCGTACAATAAATTCTGTACAAATTGGTTTATTTTCAAAAATGTCGTCCGCCATCTAGGACCTGCCATCTTGAATTTAGCAAACCACACCTCGGATTCGTGGATCCGCCATATTGGATTTTTGACAGGCGCGCTCAGCATTTGAAAGTAAACGCTCTAAACTAAAATGAGCCCTTGGTCGATTTTTTGGTTGCTTCTAATTTTGATGATAGCTCTAATCCGGTTGATGCGGATTATCCCATATATATATATATATATATATATATATATATATATATATATATATATATATATATATATATATATATATATATATATATATATATATATATATATATATATTTGGAAACTAAACAATTATATTCTATTTTTCTAAAACTGTCCTGCAATTAGATGGCTTTTACTATGTGATTTTGGTGATTTCTGATACTTTTTTGAGGTTAGAAAAAGAACCTGAAAAAATAACATTTGAATAAATCCGAATTTAGAATCAGGAAGCCTTAAAAGACAAATGTATGTTCTCGCGATACGCATATTTTTTTTTTAGGTTAAGTGGAAACCTATGAAGTATATTCAGTGAAACTATGGAATTTTGATTTTCAGAGTATTTGTTATATAATGAGGTGTGCTAAACATGCAATACAAATTGCAGGGCTTATTTCTGACCTCCAAAAGCTTTCGTGGCATCAATACGTTTTCAGTATTTTCTAGAATTTTTTTGTCAAATGTGATTTAATTATTTTTTAGAATTTATTTACTTGAATTTAGAGCACTCAAAAACCTGTTGATCAATGTATGCCGTACACGTATTATTATTTATTTTCTTATGAACATTAATGGGTTTATTAAAATAGCAAAATTAATTGTTTAATAATTAGTAACAAATTGTATCTTAATACGTACATCAACTAAATCGGGCATATTTTTTCCTGTAGAATCAAATTTTGGCGTTTATTTTGCAAAAAAAGTTAACTTTGCAACAATCTGTTTCAATAAATTATTTAAACAAATTCATTTTTCAGAACTAAAAGCAAATTTGAATCCAGCGACCCTTAAAATCATATTTGGTTTCTTTGGGTTATGGTTCAAAACCTTATTGTCACGAAAAAGAAAAAAAATTGACCTGGAAATTATCATGAGGGTAATTGTGATGGTCAAATTTTTTTACATATTTGGATGTAAAATTTACTGCTTTTTCGATTGCAGATGTTAAAAAGGAGGGTTTCTGTGAAAAAATAAAACTGACCTTCAAACCACTACGGAGATCAATGTCAAGGTCAAGTTCATGGTCACCATTTGAATTCTCGTTAAAAATTACTTGCTTTACCACCATTTATTACACCGCCAAAGGGTAGTATTTACCCTTAAAAGCGAGTTATGGCCATTACAAAAAATACGTGTCTAATATTTTTCAGTGTTTTACTCGTATGCCGAATTGCATTCAGTTTGGTGAGTTACACTTGGGTAGTTTAGAATTGCTAGTTAAGATACAAGGATGTAGCGGTGTAAAGAGCGGTATACTGTGTATTTTCTGCTTGCTTCTGTACAGGAACACAATCTCTATTTATTGTCAGGCTTTACGATAAATAAAAACTAAAGTTTCAAATTATAGAGTGCAATAAACTAAACAAGTACATAAAATATGACATGTTGATATTTCTACCATTATTATCTGTCTACATTTTCAGCAAAATCAAATAAACGCAGACGAAAGGTGTTATTACAATATTTTTCAGCTGTTTATAAATCTTCGAGTAAAAATAGTTGTTTAATGGTCGATGGTTGTTAAATAGTGTTTTTCTAAAACAAACAGTTTTGTTTATTTTGCAACTTTATGAAAAGTCAAATTTTATTTCTAGACACGCCCTAACAGTCTTTAAATTTTTATGGGTAATAAATATTGTACATGTTTTTAGACTTGCGTTATCCTTATTTTTATAAAATTATTATGTTTTCTTTGCCTCACCGCGGTACGTAAAGAAGGTCTCAATTTTATGTTATCTTCTAATTTTAGTATTTTTCCCAGAGCACTATCGGATCGCCAGGCAACTAAGGTTACGAAAATTGGAGCTTTCAACTTCAAAGGCACCACTAAAGCTGTCACATCTGTGAAATGTAATATTAAGATCAATCAAGTCTAGTTCCCGTCAGTAGAATAAGTCTTAACTAATTATAGTCGTTATAGAGCTCTACTTATTTTAGTGGTTTATCTTCCATCAATTTCATTTTCATATCTATTTGATATAGCAAAATATTAATCAAGAATAAAAAAATCATCGTTTATAAAAACACAGCATACTTTTACATATAAAGGGTGTTTTTATAGTGGTATAAAACTTTAAGTTGGCAACACTTTTTTAACTGGCGGCCATTTTGTCAGCTGTCAAGTGATTTATGTTTAGTTTGGTTTGGCATTTCAACATGAATAGATTGACGCCTGAACAACGCTTCCAAATTGTGCAAATTTATTTTGAAAATCATGGTTCTGTTCGAAATACGTATCGCGCACTACGTCCATTTTACGGTCAACATAATCGTCCATCAGAGCAATTAATTCGATTAACTATGAAACGTTTTCGCACCACGTTTACTCTAAATGATAATACGCATCCACAGAGACGTCTTACAGTGCGTACAGAAGAAGTCATTGCTGCTGTAGAGCGTAGCGTAGAGGAAGACCCGAATCAGTCTATCCGCCATCGTGCACAGGAATTGGATATGTGTCTATTCACTTTATGGAAGATTTTGTGGAAAGATCTTGGTTTGCGTGCTAACAAAATCCAACTCGTGCAAGAATTAAAGCCACACGATCATCTAGCAAGGCGTAGATTCGGCGAATGGGCCCAAAACAAGATTGCCGTTGATCCCGATTTTCATAAGCGAATTTTGTTTAGCGATGAAGCTCACTTTTGTTTGAATGAATACGTCAATAAACAAAACTGCCATATTTGGAGTGATGATAATCCTCAAGTGTATGTTGAGACATCATTACATCCAGAAAAACTGACTGTTTGGTGTGTTTTATGGGCTGGTGGAATCATTGGTCCGTACTTCTTTAAAAACGATGCTGGTCAGAACGTTACAGTCAATGGTGACCGCTATAGAGCCATGATTACTGACTTTTTCGTTCATCAATTGAACAACCATGATGTGCAGGAACTGTGGTTTCAACAAGACGGCGCAACATGTCACACAGCTCGTGCCACAATTGATTTATTGAAGGAAACGTTTGGTAACCGCATAGTTTCACGTTTCGGACCCGTGAATTGGCCTCCAAGATCTTGCGACTTAACGCCGCTAGACTATTTTCTGTGGGGATATGTGAAGTCGCTAGTCTACGCCGATAAGCCCGAAACGATTGATCACTTGGAGGACGACATTCGCCGCGTTATTGCCGATATACGGCCACAAATGTTGGAAAAAGTCATCGAAAATTGGACCTCTAGATTAGACTACGTCCGAGCCAGCCCTGGCGGTCATATGCCAGAAGTCATATTTAAATTATAATGCCAGAAGGTTATCTTTCGAATAAAGTAAATTTCATGTCAATTTAAAAAATTCATCTTTGTTTTATTCCATTTAAAAGTTCTATACCTCTATAAAAACACCCGTTATTTTGTACATACTCGTTTCACGTCCTGTTATTGTACTCTACTATATTTAACCCGTTTACACCTGCGTCCTGGTAAAGTGGAGTAAGAAGAGTGATTGGGAAAGGACAAGTAGAGTCAACTATTCATAGTCTAATTTATTTTAGTAGAATAAGTAGTAGAGTTCACTACAAATTTTATATTTTTATTCTTCCATTTTTGGTAGATAGGCTGTTCACAGTAAGCCGGTATATTTAGTAGGGGCGAATTAAGTTTAAAATTTGTTATGACGAAAATTGCGAGGTAAAAATTCTAGAGCTAGAAATCGCTATACAAAAAGGGATATGGGTAAAAGAGTGGATTAGAAAAGAAAATTAATTAGGTAGTTTTTTAAGGAGAATTACCTACAGAAGATCTAAAAGAATATATGGTCTTTTTGAGAAAAACTTCGCATTTCTGTTTAGTTAAATTGCCACAAGCATCCAAAAAAGAATATCGTATTAAATACTTTTAATGTATTCTACTAGATTTAAGCTACTACACTAGAAAATTGCCAGGCGCCAAATGGTCATAGAAACCGACACGTCTAAAACGAAATTCTATCTATCTTTTATTTTTTTATAATACGTTTTGAAGTTTCAGCATCTTGGGAAATTACCAAGTTGGTTGTTCAACTTGAAAATTTTTCTAAGAGTCAATTTTTTAAAATCTACTTTTTAAAATAGTGCGATATGGTTAGTTATTACGGTATAAAAAAAAGATGCTGTCAAAATATGAAAACCAGTCTACAAGAGTTATAAGGGAAGCCATCCAAATTGCAAAGAGGCCCAACAACTTAAATAGTAGACATGATAGTCAGCTATTGCTTAATACTTGGAAAAACCTGCTTATGAAACATTAACCGGTAGTAGGTAGTAAAGAAATGGATAATAACTCGGCAACAGTCTATATATATATATATATATATATATATATATATATATATATATATATATATATATATATATATATATATCAAAACGTATTAGTTTATTGTCTGTCTCTAAATTGATGCTATTAATAATATTAACAAAATGAGGGGAATTTTTGACATTTTTAAAAGCTGTATAATTTTTAGGAGAAACTTCACTAGTCCACTTGTTGAGGATCTTTTGGAGCTGGTTACTAGTCCTAATAGTGTAATGGAACAAATATTAATTATTTTACACCATCCAATGCGAACTATATTCTGTTAAAATGAATAATTAAATAATCACTCTGTGAATAGATTTCCCGTGGGATTAGGGTAGTTATATTTTTTATCACTATCCACGAAAGTCTAAAGGAAAAATAAATCAGTTATCGAACTTAACTTTTATTATCTTTGTCGTTTAAATGTTTTCTTAAAAATATATGAACTCAGTAAATTTATGAAGACATAAAACTAAGAGACCCTTTCTAAGATTTGGCTATAAATCTGTCGAAATAATCCTACTCTGATTATGTAAGCAAAACCAGACGTGTTAAGGGTAGTTTTTAACATATGGTATATGAAATACCGTTAAAATGTATTAAAATATTGAACGATTTTCCCATTATTAGGAAACAAAAGAATGATCAAATAAACTCACTATAATAGAAATATATCGTTTGGCCATTTGTAAAAATAATTTTGATTTAATCACTGTTTTTTCTATTCACAAGAAATAACGAGTTAAGATGTTTATTGCCAAAACAGCCAAGAAAAGTGAATAGTTTTTTTACAGTCTTTAACATATATTCTTTTCGTTATAGGAAGACGTAGGTTAAGTTGTTTTACTACTCTGTTATGTAAAAATTAGGATTTAGACGCTCAGAGGCCAATTCGGGAATCAAACATCCGGTATAGAATAGCTAACGCCCTCAGCACGTAATGATCGAAACCTTCGAACTTTAAGGGAAATAAATTGACTTTTACCGGGTTCCATCGGGTAATATGGATACAAACGGGAAACAGAGGGGTGTCGAGGGGTGTGAGATTCGAAGACACTCTTTTAAGGAATAGTAAATGTCAGTCACAGTTTGAATGTCGTTAGAACGGTACCGTGAGTACCAGTGCCGTAGAATAATTACGTCACGGGTATAATCGTCCAGAAAGAAGTTTATCTTTGTTTAATTTGGGAAATTAAGGGATTGTTTTGTGTTATTTTAGTGGGGCATTTCGCGATTTTCATACGGTTCGATTAAGTAATATATATAGTTGTTTTTTTCGCGTTTTATTTATTTTTTTTGTTTAATATTTTATTAAGCTATTTATAGGTGTTTTTTCAAAATTGGATTTTACGTTTTTGGTTAAAATAACGGCCGAGAAGAGCAATTATGTTAGTTTTTTCGTAATTGTTATTAGTTTTAAGTTTCTCACTGTAAATAGTTAAGTTAAGTGTTTTGAAAAAGTTGTTTTATTCATTTTAAATAAAACCTTCACGCGAATTAACTTGCGGGCGTGCTGTTGCGAGACCTACAAAACAAAAGATGTCTACTGACCAACTAATTAGCAGCCTTTCCTGACTCCTGAAGATCTGAGTCATGGTTGTGGTAAGCTTTAATAACCGTAGTGTTTGGTACTAAAGTTGCAAGAGAGAAGTTGAATGACCAGACTTCCAGAGTGTCTTTATTACTGTGATATTTAATTGTAGGTTATTAAAATAGTTACTAATTAATATGGGGCAAAAAATGATTGTAGATAAAATGATTAACGCTACCTCAATATGTCATTAGCAGGAGTCTATAATCAAATTCTGTCACAATGGTATGTTGGTTTTGTGAATTTTAGGTAGTCCGTAAACACGTGGTAGTTTACTGTAGTGTGGCGTAAGCACCGATCGTAGTTTTTCAGGTATATAGGGTCTCTGTATTCCTTTAGTGTGACATAGTGTTCATTCTATAGATTTGGTTGGGTTACAAGTTAGCTGTCTATATATTCCTTTTTCAGGATATCCCCGACTTTGGATAGTATGTTATTTTCATCATTCTGCAGAGCTTATTATGTCTAAAGCAGGTATGTTTTTATGTGCTTCTGCAAAATCAAGACCATGCTGTTATGAGTATCCTTGAAGATAACTATAATGCTTTTCCTTAAAGTTTTTTCAGGTCGCGTCAATTGTTGTTGTGATTTTAGTTTTTCAAGTTTATCATGGTGTTTCCTCGCCATATTTTCTTTTATTTTTTGCATATATTTTTTTATGAAAAATTTTCTTATGGTTTTCGGATAGATTTTCGGCTGTGATTTCTTCATAACGCTATGTTGCTACGTCCTGAAAAAGAGCTTTTGCCATCGGTGAAAATTAAATTTTTCAGGGAAATATCAGAGGTAGGTACTTTATTTTTTTGTTTTGTATTTTTAGTCAAACGTTTCTGTAAAGATGATACTTTGATTCGGTTTGAATTTTATTATTCTTTATGCGGTTAACTTCCGGTATTTAATAGTTTATTATCAATTAAATATATATTTGCTTAACATTTATGGAACTAGTTTGCATAATTCATGTTTTAAATATACTACGCCTTATAGAGTAAAGTATTATTAATGAAATCATAGGTGTTCGTCCTAGAAAATTTCTTTAGATTAAATATATATCTTTAAAATGCTATTTGGGAGAAAAAATTGCTTTTCCTGTACAGCAACGGTTGCTTGATGTCTTTTGGCGAATTAAAAAAAAATTAAAAACATTTTCTATAAAATATAATGTGTAAAAAGAAGATGGAATGATCAGCTTTTGCAAAGGTCTACGATGGTATATTTAGTAAGAGCTGATACATTAAAAGTTTTGGTCTGCCGAGCAAGTGACGCGCCCGTGATAAGTATGCTGTGAACCTACAGCGAGACTCCTTTGAATTTTTCCGATTTCTATTAATATCGAGGGTCTTCGGTGGCAGGACTCAAAGGAGATAATAAATGCATTTGGGTGACAAGAAGTCAATTTTTTTATAGTTCTATTGTTTGCGAGTAGCTCGACCAAGACAAGAAATTTAAAAAAGAAAAGAAGTGGATGTTTGAAATGAAATTGAGTAAGAAATTTTGCAGAGACCAGTGAAAAGAAAATTTCGTGTGTCTGTCAATTGAAAATGGACTGCGGAAAATATACTTCTCTTTTGGAAATGACGGACTCTATTGTGTTTAACAAATATGCAAAATCTAACAGAGAGATTATGGTGAAATTTCTGTATAGTCTACATGTTAGAACTATAAAATTTGCTAGAATTTCTAATCTTGACCTTTCTGTATTCAAGGTAGTGCGGTATTATCGCCGAAGTTTTCATTTTTTATTTAATAAACTTTGTAACAGTAAAATCCCACACACAACTGTAATTCTATGAACGGGCAATATACAGTAGTTTTGGTAGGTGTTTCATCTTCATATGTACTCAGTCTTGTTGATATAAAACACGTTGGAAGCTGTGAAAAATAATAGTAAATTTGGAAGTTACTGTAAACAAAACAAATATTGTCCGTATGTCAAAATATTCCTAGTACATGTTGCATAGCACCTAGTAACGCCAATGTTGCCAGTTCTCGAAATGCAAAGGGCTACTCTGGTAGAACAACTATTTCATTTTTCGAATAGGGGAATATTTTGAATTCCTTAGCGACGTGTGGTTGCGTTTACTTACATGACCAGTGTAGGTGCAACGCGCTGTATACTTCAAGAATGTTATTTCTTTTAATTTTAGATTAGGATTCATTTTAAATATTGTCTATTATAATTCGTTTTCCGTCATACCGTCTTCTCTATAAAAATCTCCTTTTCTGAAATTATTCTCCTACAAGTTGTCGTAGATTTAAAAGTAATTAAGAAAAATAATGACGGCACATTTTCTTAATCGTAATATAGACTGACTGACTGATTCCGTAGCACTACAACCCAGGGTGGGTCTTGGCTGCCTCGACTATCTGCCTTCATCTAGAACGGTCTTGTGCCAGCTCCCTCCATTCTTGCTGGTCAACTTCAAGGATAGCTAGATCCTTGTGGATGTTATCTCTCCATCTAAGCCTAGGTCTTCTCAGTGGTCTTTTTCCTTGTGGTGCTCCTCCCATACCCGTTTTATTAGTCGATCGTTTTGACTCCTTTGTATATGACCTGCCCATCGTAGTCTTCTGGACTTTATTTCTTGAATGATGTCAGGGCTTTGATATATTTGCGCAAGCTCTATGTTGCTTCTCATTCTGTGACGGCCTGTTTCAAGGTCTCGGTATGGGCCATATATTATGCGCAGAATTTTTCTCTCAAACCTTCTTAGCAGCTCCGTATCGTGGACTGTCAGGGTCCATGTTTCACTGGCGTAGATTGCTACTGGTCGTATTATTGTTCGATAAATTTCGGTTTTTGCCTTTCTAGTGATAAATTTTGATTTTAGCAAGGTTTGAATCGCAAATGTACATTTATTTGCTTGTGTGATGCGCTGTTTAACCTCTTCCTGCATATTATTGTTTGCCGTTATCATTGCGCCCAGGTACTTGAGAACTCGCACATGCTCAAAATTATAGTCATCCATGGTGACGTTCTGCCTGATCCTGTCTCAGGCGGGGTTGCAGGAGACATGCATGTATTTGGTCTTTCCTTCATTTATTCGGAGCCCTATCCTCTGAGCTTCTTTTTCTATCTTTATGAAGTTTTCCTCCATACTGACTGTGCTTTCTTCTATCGCGCCCATATCATCCGCGTAGGCCAAAATAAGTTTAGGGCCACTTGGCCCAAAAACCTCCGCGTCAACTGATACTGTTCTTACGGCTTTCTCCAGTGCAAGGTTAAACAGTACTGGCGACAAAGCATCTCCCTGTTCTAATCCTCTGTTGTTAAAAAATGTTTGGCTACATTTTCCTTCAATTTTGACACAGCTTTTTGCCTCCTCCAGGCACGCTCTACACAGTCTAATCAGCTTGTGCGGGATTCCAAATTCTTCCATAGCTTCCCACAACCTTATCTTAATAACACGGTCATATGCTTGCTCGAAATCTATGAACAAGGTATGTAACTTTTTGTTAAATTCCCAACATTTCTTTAGCATCTGTCGGATAGTGAACAGCTGGTCAACTGTTGATCTTCCGTTTCGAAAGCCACATTGGTAGTCTCCGATAATCTCCTCGGTATACGGAGAGAGACGTTGAAGGAGAATGCTGGAGAATAATTTATAGGCGTGGCTTAATAAAGTAATACCTCGGTAATTTTTACATTGCATTTGGTCCCCTTTTTTGTGGAGTGGAATTATTACCCCTTCTTTCTATTCATCAGGAATAATTTCTTGATTCAAAATTTGTTTCACGAGGTTATGTATTTGTGTGATTAGATTGCTCCCTCCATGTTTCAGACTTTCTGGCAAGATATTATCTCGACCTGCCGTTCTGTTATTTTTGAGCTTCTTAATAGCTCTAATGGTCTCTTCCATGAATGGAGGTGGGATATTAACCTCTGCCATAGCGAATACAGTAGCTTCAGGTTCTTCCTGCGTCGGCACGTTCAGTAGTTCATCAAAGTAGCACTTCCACCTGTCTAGTACCTCCACTTTTGAGGCGGTGATTGTGCCATCGTTAAGCTTTAGCATTGTGGCACTTCTTGGGCGGAATCCCTTTTTATGCCTCCCCACTTCCTTATAGAACCTCCTAGTATTGCCGTTCTGAAAATCAGCCTGTAAGTTAAGTACTTTTTCTGTCTCATGTTCTTTTTTCTTTTTCCTGATCAATTTACGTAGCTGTGTTCTTAGTTCGTTAAACCTAATTGTTGTCTGCTCTGATGGGTAATATAAGTAAAAAAAATTAAAAATTATTATTAAGACTCTATTTTATTAACAAAATCAAAATTTAAATAAGTCTTCCTATTAATAGTAAAAATACCACAAACAAGAAAACATTGAAAAATGCAATGCTATTTTTAAACACCTTTCTCCTATTAGCACTGAATTAACTATGTTGCAACTTAAATGAGTAAACATGTAAGTTAAACATATGAAAGTCTCTCGAGTTGCGTTCTTACATTTGTTTACCCATTGCTTCGATTTAACATTTTCTTTTTGCTTGTCCGAAAAATAATCTTTTATTAATAATGTGAAAAATAAGTTTAGAGAGTTAAGAAAACGTACGTATAATATACAATTCATAACTCAATTAATTTTTTTTTCCTTCCTGAATTTTAGAGTAGTTTAATGAATGTAAAAATTTTACAAGAACTATTCGTCATTTATTCTTCTGGATCTGCAAAATGAGGAGGATGCACTAGGCCTTATAGTACTTAGGTCTCATTAGACCCAATGGCATAACGAAGGCTCCGCAGGGACAGCGGTGCGGGGGGGGGGGGGCTCGCTTACCCAAAAAAAATCTTTAGAATTCAATTTAATCAATCTCCAATAATACTTTACAATCAATTGAACGCCAGGTGTTGGTAGTTATTTATTATAAATGGACACGTAGATTTTTAAAGACAAACAAACAGAGCACAGGGCGTTTGGATTTATAATTGACTTTAATACTTACGAATTAAACACATTGAACATACAGCCTCTGTGACAGTCTGTATTAGTAAATACAGGGTGCGGCATTTACCTTAACACAACGGATTATCTCGGTGCGATCATATTTTTTCGAAAAATCTTTTATACAAAAATTATAGGGTGGCAGTGGGCTAACTAGTAGTGATCTTGAAAATTACCTTGATTTTGCCCTTTAAGGTCATTTGAAGCTCACCTTCAGAATTTTACATGGGACCCTCCAATTTCAACTTCGGGAACGAAAAGGGCGGGAAACTTTATCATCAGATATGGCCTTAACCTCAAGGTGAAGGTCAAATATCAATATCATTTCAAGGTCAAAACAAAACGGTCGCAGGATTTCATGAAATGTTTCGTACAAAAGTTGTTGGGTATCACGGAAACTAAATTGCAGTGACCTTGTAAATAGCCTTGACCTTCAAGGTCATTTGGTGTGGAATAGTTGATGGCAAGATTGTGGGTCCATACTTTCTTGAAGGTAATTTGAACGGCGCAAAATAACGTGATATTGTAGACAATCAGCTTCCACTTTTGCTTGCTAGCTAGTGCTAAAAGTAGTTAATCATGCACATAGTCGTACTAAGTACAGTTTTCGCTAACGAATCTGAACTAATGAATTTCTTCTAATAGCCCTGAAGATCGAGATCAATGTAATGTTATTGAAACTTTGCAATCTTATAACTTTAGTATGAAATATTTTATAAAATAATGACGTTGAAGATCTTCGTTTGACATTAAAATGACCTTGATACTCGACCTTAACCTTGAGGTCAAGGTCATATCTGATGATGAAATTACTGTTAAATTGATCGGTCTTTCCATTTCCGGGAGTTAAATTGGGATTTTCTTTTCAAATTTTCAAATTGAGCTTCAAATAATCTTGAAGGTCAAAGCCAAAGTTATTTACAAGGTTACTACCACTTAGCCCCCGTGCCATCCGACAACTTTTGTACGAAACATTTCACTAAATGCGGCGTTCTTTTGTTTTAACCTTACAATGACCTTGATATTTGACCTTCGTGTTGAGGTCAAGATCATATGCGATAGTAAAGTTTTCCGCCCTTTTCATTCCCGGGGTCAAAATTGGAGGGTCTATTTAAAATTTTGAAGTTGACCTTCAAAAGACCCTGAAGAGCGAGGTTAAAGTAATTTTCAGAGTCACTGTTAGTTAGCCCCCTTGCCACCCTATAATTTTTGTATAAAACATTTTCCGAAACAATGAGATCTCACCGAAATATTCCGTTGTTTCAAGATAAATGCCGCACTCCGTATACTCAAATTTTTCCCAAACATTATAAATGAAATAAAAGCGATTATTCACAATTCAATTGATTGTAGAATTGCTAGTTTTGGAGCTTTTTAGTTGCTAAAAAAAAGGAATTAAGCGTCTTTTTAAGATGCTTTTTTCTGCGTTTCAACAGTTCAAAAAGCACCAAAACTCGTTCCTCAACAGGCAGATAAAGTTGAGAAAAACTTTGATAAATTGCATTCATTTCAGATTTAAGTGCTAGTCAAATTTCAAGATTTAGAGCTTTTTAGACGTTCAAAAAAAGAAATTTTGCATATTTTTAAGACGCGTAATTCCTTTTATTAAACGTTTAAAAAGCTCTAAGCCTCGTGATTTGACAAGCATTTAAAGTTGAAATGAACGCAACTTTTATTTAGATTGTTTATACTTTATTTGTTTACAGGATCGCGAGTTACAGAGCTTTTGGACGTTTAAAAAATAGTTCAAATGACGCACAATTCTTTTTTTTTTCAAACGTCTAAAAAGCTCTAAATTTGCGATTCTAGAGGCGATTGAATGTAGAGTAGTTGCTCGGCCTTGCTTTACAATGCTTTTTAAATGGAAAATATAATTACTGAACATCTCAAACAACTTCAATTAACGTTCAAGGACTATTTTATGATTATGTTTTAGTTTTTCGTTATGAACTGTTATTCAATATGGAAAATAAATTTTAATAACCCAATTTTACTGTTTCATTTATTGTTTCTAATGACTACAAAGGGACTTCGCCAATTTATTCCGGTTTTGAAAAGGAGCTCGCAAGAAGAGAAAGGTTGGGAACCGCTGGTTTAAAGGGTATGTTCAACTGATTTTAGTTTTAGGCTTCTCTCTTGACAAATTAGGAACTTTGTCAATATCATCTTTGCTTCGCTTCGGTTCTCTATTCAATTAGAGCAAAATATTTTGAAGAAGCCAGAATAAGAAATAAGGCCTTTCATACAAATCACTTAACCTAACGCCAACGCAAAAAATAGATTTATAAATCTCTCCATTCTATATTTAAGTAACTATTTGTTTTTATTGATTTTTCGTGAAAATTCTCGTCCCAGATATTATTTTTAAGACCGATTTAATATTTATTTACTTTGTAAATCTGTCAAACTCGTTAAAATGAAGGTTAATTTTGTTTTTAGTACTTGACGGTAATATCAAGTAACATTATTACGCTTTGTCAGTGCAAAAAAAAATTGGTCAAGTACGTCTCAGGCACGCATTATATTAGGGTTCTGTAACCGTTACTGGCAATCTTAATTTTTTTTCTGCAATTTCGTTGTATGTTTGTTTTTGAGATAATTAGATGTAAAGACTTTTGTTGGACGGACATGATGAAAATATGAAAAGAGATATTTGTTTACTTTATCTAGCGAATATTTAAATTTAAAAATTTTACTTACTTCCTGGTTTTTTAACCTACTTCTAAAAAGAAGGAGGTCATATATATATATATATATATATATATATATATATATATATATATATATATATATATATATATACAGGGGCGGATTCAGCCTCTCTCTTTGGGGGGGGGGTGATATCACAAAAGTACAGTATGGCAAGTTTTCAACGGGGAGGGGGGAGTGCCAGCAGCACACATTCCTAATATAAAAGGCAGAATGGGTTCTATTTTCCTGAATCAAAGCTCTTGGGAAGGGGAGGGGCGATTGCAAACATTCACATTCCTATACTAGAGAACTAGAGAGAGTAATAAAACTGTTACCGAAACCTCCAACGTACCTGCTCCAGTGCCGCAGGTAACTGAGGACTGACGTAAATCTAATTATATTTAATTGTATTTAAATATTATAAGATTTTATAAATTTACTGCAACAATAAAATTTCTGATAACTGAATTTAATTTCTGTCAGCGAGCAAAGTACACCTTACAGTGTGTCCTTAGTGATTTATCTTGTTTGTGCTGGTTTTTATATATTATTTGAGATGAGTGAGATACCCCAAAGATATGGCTTCTACCTCTATATTTATTCCAAAATCGTTAGACCAAGGCATTTTTTCCTCAACGAAAAACTTATTATGTTTATGGTGCTTTAAGACATCAATATCCAGATAATAATGTTAAAAGCTCTGTTGAGATGTGTTCCAAAATGACAGGTGTTAGAAAATTTACTATGTACCAAATACCGAAGTAGAAAAAAACGACTAAAATTGTTAGTACTCCCAAGCCACATTCGATCATAAACAGACGAAAAACCTCGTTGGAAGAAGAGATGTAAACTGCCATAAAAGGAGTTGTACATACATTTTATTATGAGAAGCAGATCCCAACCGTTGACAAAATTCGAACTAAAATTAATGAAGATCTAGATTTACCAGAAATTAAAAGAACTGCTAGGAAAAACCAGATATGTTCTTATAGATCGTCCGGAAAATGTCCGTTGGAGAAGAAATATCTCTCTCAAGTAAAAGGTAGAGTTGCTAGAAATAACACAACTTACAAAATTAGTAATTTAACTCAACTTTTGAGTGATTTTTTTGAATAAAGTTTCTGCAGAAAATTGGGAAAAATGCATATAATAAAAGAATAAAAGAAAATGTGGAAACTCGATCTCATGATAGGTGAGATAGAAGAATCAATTATAATTAATTTGAGCGAAGATAGCTGCACTGACTTTGATTACGAATTATTTACGTAATGTTTACCACCGTAAACACAATTTATTATTTAAATTTTCTGTAACATGTAAAAATTAATTACATTTGAATCCCTTTTTAGTGTTTAATTGTAATTCTGCAGATCGTTTAAGAAATAAATAAACTGAAACGTCAAATGTCCTAAAAATGTTTTTAATTAATAATAAAATGACCGATAGCCCTAAAAATATTTTATTATAAGGACGAATTTATTTTTTTATATATGTTTAACTTCTTATTTTTTTTGACAATGGGTATTTTGGAAGTACTTAAATTATAACTTCGAATTTTTTGAGAGAAAAAGACTACGTTTTAGTCTGAATGTGCCTAAAACGGTTTCTATGCCAAAATTAAAAATAATAAAAATAAAGTTGTGATTTGTGTTAAATATGTCAAAATTATCTATATTTTCTAATGTATGTGAATTATTAAGAAATCATAAGAAATAAAATAATATTATAAAAACTTTTTATGTTGAGTTTATCACCGAAATAATGTTCTATGCCATAAATACTTAGTGATAAAATAAAAGATTAAAATCCTTTTTA
This sequence comes from Diaprepes abbreviatus, assembly GCA_034092305.1. NCBI lineage: Eukaryota > Metazoa > Arthropoda > Insecta > Coleoptera > Curculionidae > Diaprepes > Diaprepes abbreviatus. The sequence goes on from JASJET010000129.1 coordinate 13,054,456, forward strand.
ACACTTCACACATCCAAATATCTATTATTATCCAACCCAAATAGTCCATTATTATAGATTATAAAATTTCTAATCCATTCCTAAGAAATATATATATATATATATATATATATATATATATATATATATATATATATATATATATATATGTATATATAATCTTGAATCTTTTCTTGGGAATGAGGTTCATTGATACTCCAGGATGTGATGTTATGGATTCATTAATAGACATAAAATATATAAATAAGACGTTTCAACTATTATATAGTCTTCATCAGTTACACTTAGTCTGTCATAACAAATATGTATTATAGAAAACCAATAAATTAAAATATAGGTACATAATAAGTTAAAACTTGAGATATTGCACACACAGGCAGTACCATTTTAACTAAAGGGTGTTTTTTATAGAGGTATAAAACTTTAAGTTGGCAACATTTTTTTAACTGGCGGCCATTTTGTCAGCTGTCAAGTGATTTATGTTTAGTTTGGTTTGGCATTTCTACATGAATAGACTGACGCCTGAATAACGCTTCCAAATTGTACAAATTTATTTTGAAAATCATGGTTCTGTTCGAAATACGTATCGCGCACTACGTCCATTTTACGGTCAACATAATCGTCCATCAGAGCAATTAATTCGATTAACTATGGAACGTTTTCGCACCACGTTTACTCTAAATGATAATACGCATCCACAGAGACGTCGTACAGTGCGTACAGAAAGATCTTGGTTTGCGTGCTTACAAAATCCAACTCGTGCAAGAATTGAAGCCACACGATCACCTAGCAAGGCGTAGATTCGGTGAATGGGCCCAAAACAAGATTGCCGTTGATCCCGACTTTCATAAGCGAATTTTGTTTGAATGGATACGTCAATAAACAAAACTGCCGTATTTGGACTGATGAAATGATCCAGAAAAACTGACTGTTTGGTGTGCTTTATGGGCTGGTGGAATCAGTGGTCCCTACTTCTTTAAAAACGATGCTGGTCAGAACGTTACAGTCAATGGTGACCGCAATAGAGCCTTGATTACTGACTTTTTCGTTCATCAATTGAACAACCATGATGTGCAGGAGCTGTGGTTTCAACAAGACGGCGCAACATGTCACACAGCTCGTGCCACAATTGATTTATTGAAGGAAACGTTTGGTAACCGCATAGTTTCACGTTTCGGACCCGCGAATTGGCCTCCAAGATCGTGCGACTTAACGCCGCTAGACTATTTTCTGTGGGGATATGTGAAGTCGCTAGTCTACGCCGATAAGCCCGAAACGATTGATCACTTGGAGGACAACATTCGCCGCGTTATTGCCGATATACGGCCACAAATGTTGGAAAAAGTCTTCGAAAATTGGACCTTCAGATTAGACTACGTCCGAGCCAGCCGTGGCGGTCATATGCCAGAAGTCATATTTAAATTATAATGCCAGAAGGTTATCTTTCGAATAAAGTAAATTTCATGTCAATTTAAAAAATTCATCTTTGTTTTATTCCATTTAAAAGTTCTATACCTCTATAAAAAACACCCTTTACTTCCTCGTAGGTGTCCATGTTTATTAGTAAAATAGGCTTAGAAATGTAGAATGTTGATCTTGCTTTAGTCAACTTCTTAGTCACTCGAAAAAATATTATGACGTCAAGAGTCATTACAATCTGTACACGAATTTTCCGGACATCCTGTATATAAAAATAGTTTTCATTGTACGTAACCTCTTTGCGAAAACCATCCTTTTTAACAAAATCGCGGGTGTTCAAAGTAAAAAATCTTATTTTTGCAAGATTTTTACGTATACTACTTATAAACTTAGCGCTATTGCAATTACGAAAATTTTCGTTCTTTAAAACTTAAAATTGAACAATTGTAGCTAGAGATATGTTTCCGGTCAGGTCGAGAAAAACGCGTTTGAGAGTCAAGTACAAGAAGAAAAGTTGTTGATATTTACTAAACTTCGTCGATTTTGGGCTCACCAGATGGACCTTCTTTGCAATCTTTGTCGCAACCAACTATCCAATACACATTGTGTAGAATTTTTACGTTGAGCAGATATAGGCACCATTTGTCGTCCCAGGCACAGATGACCGAACTATGTGCATTCAGGTATAATAGCGTTTTCTATTCGATTTTTGATTTGATTTCTTTTTTATATATTTTTAAACATTTCAAAAAGTATAATAATTTTTTTTCGACTTGTCACAGTGGTGTTTTCCGTTAAATGCGATTAAAATTTCTACGATAAATCCGTAAAAGAATATAACAAACCTAGATCCGGTGGAATTAATTGGATTCATTTCTATGATGTAATTAGAAAATACTTAACAAAAAGTAACAACGAATGGTGTCTGCTCAAATTTAAAGAAAGTTTTCCATATCAAACAACGCTTTATACTGAGAATTTCCGAAAATTAGCCAATAATACTTAAATAAATTTTGAAATGAGTTTTTTTGCAATTAGTTGACTAATTAGGTAATTAAATACAATTAAATAATCCTGCATATTTTTTTATAAATTCTATTTTTGGCGTGTGAATAGTCCCGTTTTCTAAAATTTATCTCACAGGTTAATTTAAATAAATCAAACAAAGAATGTATAATAAATATTTATTAAAAATACTTTTAATAACCGTATTATTATCACAATGTCATTAGCCTAAAGACTTATATTCATTATTCGACCTAGTTACCGTCCCTACAGCGGGCCCGCAAGTTACCATTGAGTAGTTTTCCCATGGTAATAGCGGTAATCATAACGATAAGTTTGAGATTAATTTTTAATTAATATTTGAAGCTGTTGGTTTTTTGGTAATAAACTATACCATGTGGATTGTTACGTAGGTTATTATATAATTTTTGTCGTACGGTCAGTAGACTCACGATAGTGTGAATATGTGGGTGGATTAAAAAATATCATTCATAACAATAACACTAGCGTATATTTTGAATTCGAGCAACACTTTTACTTTTTATCAGATATTTTTTAAAAATTATTATGAATTCGTGTAATTTAGCTGTATAATTTTAATATATAATCTCGAAGAAATGTCACAAATATTGTCTATTCTGAGGATGAAAGAAATATGATTTTCTTAATTTCAACGAAAAATTTTTTATCTAGATCAGCGGTTGCCCAACCTTTTTGTGTTGCGAACCCCTTCCAGAAACCGCAATAAATTAGCGAACGCCCTGTGTAGTCATTAGGAAAAGCAAATAAAACCGTAAAATTCGATTTTTAAAATTTATTTTCCATATTGAATAAGAGTTCATAACGAAAAAACAAAACATTATCGTAAAATATTTACAGACAAACATTATTAAAACTAAAGTGACAGCTTAACCTACAAAAAAGTACGATGAAAAAGAACTTGAAAAATACCCTTAATGGGATATTTTTGCCTGTTTGGTGGAACAAAGAAATTCAAAATCTATTCGATGTCTGAAAGTTTGGGTCTTAGATCAGGTTCTGCATCTGATATCTTTCAGGTAAGTGTATATTGAAAATCCTTTCTCACATAGTTATGTTGTACAAAAGGGCCATAAAACTTAGCGGTAGCTTTTTCCGCCAAAAGAGGATACAGGAAAATAGGCCGTGAACGATAATTGAAGTTGCTTAAGATGTTCAGAAATATCCGTTTCAATATTTTCGTTAAGTCGAATTTAATTTTCTAATAAAATGGTGCTGAGAGAACCAAAACATTCGTACAGATTCACTTGTAGTCCAAAAGATGAACTTTTTTAGCATGACTGCTAGTTTATCATGCATATTGAAAATGGTGATACCTGGGCCTTGTGAAGACAAATTTAAATCATTTAATTTAGAAAAAATGTCGGCCAAATATGCAAGTTTTTGCAGTCAAGAGAAGGTTGGCTATCATCACAGCTATTCTTATCTTTGATATAGCACTAAGCAACTCAATCGAACTGCAGTTGTACCACTTTCTCAAGTTGCTCAACCATGAAATGCGTAGTCTTCCTATGTTCCTGTTTCCACGAATCTTGCCCTGAATGATCAATTGTAAAAGAGCATATTTTTCTCCTCTCATAACATGACCTAGGTATTGTAACTTCCTTATTTTTATTGTTTCATATTTCTTTCTCTTTCCCAATTCTTTCAAGTACCGCCATGTTTGATATTTTATCTATCCATCGTATCTCCAAAATCCTCTTATATGCCCACATTTCGAATGCTTCCAGTCAATTAGTGATATCTTATTTTAGCGTCTAAGCTTCCATCTCGTAAAGCAACAGCGAGAATATCCTTATTTCGAGATATAGGCTAATGCCTTTACCATAAAATACCTTTCTCGTCTTATTCAATATATTTCTGGCTTGTCCGATTCGTTTCCGAATTTCTTCTGTATATTCACTGGTTTCATTAACAACTGTTTCCAGGTATCTTTTCTACTGGTTGTTTTTTGATCCATAGACTCTCTTGGTATTGGTGTGATTTTGTTTTGGTCATGAATTTAGTTTTTTTTTCCGTTCAAACTGAGGCCACATTCCTCACTGCTTACTACTAACTGATCTACTAATTTCTGTAGGTCTCCTGATGACTTTGCAATGATAATGGTGTCATCTGCGTATCTGATGTTATTAATAACTCTTTCGTTTACTTTTAATCCAATTGTAGTTTCTGCTAGTACTTTCTGAATAATATCCTTCGAGTACAAGTTAAATAGTAACGGTAAGAGCACACACCCTTAACTTACACCACGTTTTATGTCTACTACGTCTGAAAGTTCATCGCGTAGTTTAACACCAGCCGTCTAATTAAAGTACAAATACGCTATTATCCGTATATTCTTGCTGTCTATATCCTTATTTTTGAGTAGCCGCAATTCAGCTGGAACATCGTCAAGACCTGGGGCCTTATTGCTCCTTGATATTTTGATAGCGTGTTTTATTTCTTCCCTTGTTATATTTGGTCCTGTCTGACTATCACTTACATCTGCATCCAATTGCTCTCTCTGGTCCTCAAAAAGATCTTGTAGGTACTTTTCCACTTTTCTAATTTCCCTTTTGTGTCAGGTATTATGCGATCCTCTCTGTACAAAAGGATATTGCACCTGTTTCTACTTTTTAAGCCAGCTAATTTTTAAATCTTTTTGTGTAGGTTGAGGTCATCATATTTTTCTTGCAATTCCTATAACTTTTCCTTAGCTTCTCTTATTTTCTTTCCTATTTCTTTACTTTTCTTGTTATATGCCTTAACGTCTTTATTTTTAAATAATCGCCTCCCTTCCATTAGTTGCAGTATTTCGTCGATCATCCAAGATTTCTTTCCCCGAATTGTCTTCCCTTTCAATAGTTCCCTACTTGGTGAAATTATTGATTCTTTAAAGGATTCCCATTTACTGTTCGGGTCTTGAAATAAAACGGTCAAGAAAAAATGCTAGGACTTCAGACTTCAGTTCAAACAAGCGGTTCAAAACCTTGCCTCGATAAACTTCTGTATGAAGTAGCAAAGAAACTTGGATGCTTCCAAAGTCCTCATAAAGTGTACGAAATATAAGAGAGTTTGTAGCAAGCAATTTAATAAAATTAACAATTTTTACAGCGACGCTTAAAGTACTGGATAACTCTTTAGGAATGCGCTTATATGCCAGTTTTTGCCTTTGAATACAAAAATGAGTACATTCAATATTGTCTTTGATCTGCTTTACCAACACCATAAGGCTAGAAAATGTTCCGGCCATTGATTTTGCACCATCAGTGCAGACAGCCAAACAAAAAGATCAATTTATTTCATTTTTTTTTTCAAAATAATCATTGATCATATCAAAAATTGCTGCACCTGTAGTATAGGCTTTCATTGGTTGCGCAAATAATATATTTTCTTGAATGGAATTTAAAAAAATATATCTAACATCGACAAACACTACTGCAGGGTTTGCTACATCGGTCGACTCCTCAATCTGAATAGAGAAATAATTCAATTTTATTGTTTTTAAAAGTTCACTTTCCCCATAATTTGTGAAATCACTAGTTCTCCGCGACACTGTGTTGTTTGATAAGGGATTAAGAACAATTTTCTTTGTCGCTTTTTCTCCAAGTATATTCTTCGTGATGTCTCATTTACTCAAGGACGCCGACGGAAGAATCTGTAATCACGAACAACAGTGCAGAGAATGGGAGAGATACATCAGTGACCTTTTTAACGATGCTCCTCGAGAAAACGCTGCACATACACATACTATATGCAGCAGCGAGATAGGCAGGGGCCCCAGTATATTGAAATCAGAAGTCAGGAAAGCAATACAGCAAGCCAAACATAATAAGGCACCTGGACTAGATCAGATCCCTGCTGAGTTGCTTAAACTTCTAGATGAGGAAAATATTTCCTATTTAACCACTTTCTTTAATAAAATCTACAACGAATGAATAATACCAGATGATTGGTTAGAATCGCTGTATGTAACATTACCAAAGAAAAGTAGACCTACCAAATGCAGCGACTTTAGGCTGATTAGTTTAATGAGCCACACACTTAAGATACTTCTACGAATTATACAGAACCGAATATTCCTTCTATGCGAAAATAGAGTGAGTGATAAGCAATTTGGATTTAGAAATGGTCTAGGAACAAGGGAGGCACTATTTTGTATGCGCGTTCTCCTACAAAAGAGCTGTGAATTCCTAAAGAACATCTACGTCTGTTTCATCGACTTTGAAAAGGCATTCGACCGAGTACAACATGATAAACTTTTTGAGTGCCTACAAGCAGCAGGTCTAGACCACTACGATATAAGACTGCTAAAACATCTGTATTACAATCAAGTAGCCTCTATCCAAATTAAAAACAGTCGTACTCAAAATCTACCCATCAAACGTGGAGTAAGACAAGGTTGCGTTCTGTCACCCTGTCTCTTTAATGTATACTCTGAAGAAATCTTTAGGGAGGCTTTGGATGACAGACAAGAAGGAGTAAGACTGGTTGAATGTAAATGGGGACTCAGATGAAGAGATAATAGCTAGGATAGAAATATCGCGGAAGGCCTTTATGACATGGAAACCAGTTCTATGCAACAGGAACCTATCAATGCATATTCGTAAAAGGTTCCTGAAATGCTATGTATGGTCTATTCTATTATACGGTTGCGAGACATGGACACTAAAAACCACAACGCTAAACAAACTGGAAGCATTTGAATTGTGGTGCTACCGTCGAATCCTAAAGATATCATGGATTTTGCACACTTCCAACGGGGATGTTCTCAGAATGATGGATACAGATCGACTGCTCTTGAACATTATAAAGAGGCGGAAAACAGAATACTTCGGTCACATAATTAGAGGACCTAAATACCAGCTACTTCGCCTTATAATACAAGGAAAAGTGGAAGGAAAAAGATGGATAGGCCGAAAGAAGCTTTCATGTCTGCGTAACACCAGGCAGTGGTGTGATTGCACGGTAGAAGAACTATTTCGCGCAGCAGCCGATAGAGAAAGATTTCAGGAAATTGTAAACATGATGACATGAAGGAGAAGATGTCTTTAGCACACGATCCAGTTCAATTTTCTGCCATTGTATGTGCTGGTCCAGATCTTGCAATTCTCTAACCAATCCGAAATGATGCCTCCATTTATCTTTTTGAGATCACTCGAGGTTCTTAAGCTCATCGTATGATTTAGTTCGACTCTATCCTCCCTTATATATGACTGGGGCGTTTTTATATCGGTAGACATAATTCTCGTTCTTTCGTGCGCATTCGGGAAGTCTTGGTACGCCGAAGTAGAAGTTGCCGGTTCGTTCGAAAGTATACTCGCATCGTCAGCAGCATAGAGACTCGTCGCGTTACAGATTGTTGCCTGTTGCGATGTTTAATTTAAATTTCCACCATTACAATATTTTTTTTCCTAAACCCCGTTTATAAAGTCTGCCAACCCCTGGGGGTTTGCGAACCATTGCTTGGAAAACGGTGATTTAGGTGGTATTCTAATCGTTAGAGCTTTCCCGAGTTGAAGTTTCTGTAAACTATTCAAAAACGGAAAATATTTAACAGTTCAACTACCCACATTTACCAATCAAACCGTAATAATCTACTTCTTATAAAAATTAACAGTGCTCTTAAATAATCTGATATAAACGTAGTCTATAACTTGATACGGAACCCTCGGCGTGTGAGTCATACTCGCATTTGACAGATTTTTAGAACACTTTAAAAGTTCATATTTTAGAAATAAAGAAGAAAGAAACTTGTAGATTCAGATCTACTTAAGCGTAGTTTTCTTAATTTGCAATTGCCATACCTGAACTAGCTGACCATTATTTTTAACTAAATTTTTGATAAAATTTAGGTAAGCTTGAGTTATTGCAGATAAAGTGTTTCTTTTTTCATTGCGAAGACTACACTACAAGGAAGAAGGAAGCCGAAGAAGCAAGCGTCCACTTCGAGCAAAAAACTGATCACTTGAAGTTTCGGTATCGGTTAAGTTCGTCGTCAGGTGAACGTCAGAATGCCGGTACTCTGCGTTTCTTCATAGTTCCGTTTCATACCTTTCTTCTTTAAAAGTGTGCCCCGAAGAAAGCACCAGACATTTCGTCGATTAGTCAACCGGTGATTTATTTTTACTAAGAAAATTACTTCAGGAAATATTTTTCTTGTTGGTTGAGGAAGATTTCTGGGACTGGCCGAGAATAAATGGAATAGTTTCTGAATTTTGTTTTGGAAAAAGCAGTTAATTTTAGGAGAAATTATAGACTTAAATATCGTCGATGGTGAAGAAGATTTGGAGGTGAAAAAAATGAAGAAGCCAGTTTTCAATTTTGGATAGTTTTTGTGCGGTGCGCTGTTAGAGCATTTTTGAATATTTTTAAATTTTGGATTATAGTGACTTAGTGTGTTCTGGAATATATTTTTTCAAATTCGAATTTGATTGCTAAATCTGCATTGGTAAGTTTATTATATATACAAGTAAAGACTAGGTAAAGAACTCGGCAAAAATAATATGAACAGAACGTATTCTAAAAAATATTTTTATTATTAGTGCATGTAAAAAGGCAAGAGTGATTTTGTAGTCTTTTCAAAGGCCTACAAACTCTTTAAAAGATATTCTAAAAAGTACTTGAATTCTTCAAATTTCAAAAAATTATTGAAATTATTACTTTAAAAATTAATTTAATAATTCAAGTTTTTAGATCACATCTGGATGAAAATTCTAAAAAAATTTAAAGGACTTTAATTTAAGGATAATTTAAATATATAGGTTTGCAAATTACAAAAATCCTTTATATATACATATATATATATATATATATATATATATATATATATATATATATATATATATATATATATATATATATATATATATATATTACTAGGGTGTACTGAAATTTGTTAATGTCAACAAAATTTTTTTTAAATAACCATGTGAATTTAAACAAGCAGATTATTCGGCAGAAAATTCGGCAACTAAAATTTTTTTCATAGTCTACGTAGAATTCTGAGAAAAAGCAGTCTTTTGTGCTTTTTTGAATAGATGCATGCAAAGAGTTTCAAGGGTTTCAAGGGTTACTGATTCCAAATCCGATGTCGGATCTAATCTGGATGATCAAAACCGCAAAAATAGAAAATAAGTTAATAGATTTAGCTGATATTTGATGGAAATTTATTGTTACTAATGATAATAACACACTAATTATAAATTTCCACTATTCTTTATTTTTACTATTTAAAAAAATATAACACTTGTTTCGACAGACAGTGCCTTCTTCAGATGATAAAGGATAACTAAAGTGCAAAGCAAGCCTAACCTACCTAAATTTTAAAAATTGAGTCATACATCTATATCATTATATAATATATTTTATTATTGGAAATCCCAAAGAAAGGTAGAATGTTTACAATTTCAATAATGAGGAACCATTCAAATCTAACTGATCATTTAACGATACATTTGCATCTTTTGATTTCCATACTTTCTAAAAAATAAAGTTTTAGGGATTTATTTTGTACATGTAAAATCTCAAAATTTTCATCAAAGTTATGATTTGCTGAATTTAAATGTAAGGCATCATTGGCTGTATTACGCTTTTTAATAAAACTACGTTTGTGTTTTTGTATTTTGAAAGATGTCTGTGTTTGACCTATATATGCTGCATGCTTCTGAATTTTTGTCTGTATTGCTTTTATTATTTTTACTATATTTTATATATTTAATAATTCATTTTTAATAAATCAAATAGAAATTTTGAAAAACAAAAAATAGTCTTGCATTTTACAATGAATGTTATAGAGAAATAGTCACTGTGATCTTTTGATTAGATGAGCCGTTTTCAAAGCAAAAATTATTAATTATTCTTTATTACCGACAAATTTCATATTTTCATTATTTTTTTTTCTAGGTGCGTCCAATCAAAAAGCACAAGTGATAATTTCTACGAAAAATTTCACATAAAATACGAGACTATTAGAATTTTTTTTATTTTTGAGGTTTCGGTCCTCCAGATTGGATCTGCCATTTCGAATTTTCGACATGTAACACCGGATTTGAAATCCATAATACTTGAAACCCCTTAGATCATGTAAAGTTTATTGGTAATATCTCTCCGTTCATTATATGCACTAAATGAGCAGGTGACCACAACATTTTGAATATTCATGAATTTTTTGCTCGAAAATGGTGCATCTAATCAAAAATAGACAAGAGACTATTTTTACTAAGAATTCTATGTAGATTACAAAAAAAAATTTAGTTATCGGAATTTTCGCTTTCTTGGTTTTTTGTCCGCCATATTGGATCCGCTATTTTGAATTTTCGAAATCTGATCTTGATAATTGATCTCAAAGATCACTTTTGTGTAGGTCAAAATGATAGACTCCTATCTGTCGAGAAATTTGCATGCTGCATGCCGACGTTTCATAACATACGGAGAAAAGCATCTTTAGGTGATTATTTAGAACTGAAGGAATTGTTCCTCACGGCCTACCTGATTCAGAATTATTGTGTTAGTTCAATATTTTTTGCTCGACTCAGTCGATAAGTTCGAATTTAAAAATGTTGTCTTTTCTTGGGTTTAGGTTCTTTATTTAACAAAAAATGCAAATAATTGATGTTTCGTCCATTATTTAAGGCATTTTCAAAATTTTTGGTTTATTTTACTTCCTAAAAATATTTTTATATAATTAAAACATTCACACAAGAAACATATCTACAATTTAAAAAAACAAACAAAACACTTTAAAACAGCACTTAAATTAAAAAAAAAATTAATTTTACCGGTACACACCTTGACATGTTGTTACTCTATTAATAATGAAATTCAATCTTTACATCGTCTATTGAGGATACAAGGAATGTGAATGTGTTTTATTTTTTATATTTTATAATGCACAAAAAAAAACAAGAAAACGTATACGTTTAATATTATGTTTAAGAGGATATTTAATTTTTGATTCTTATTAACAGGATCGAATAATTAATATTTTTGTTTAAATTAGGCTGGTGTAAATGTGGCTCAAATTTCCCACACCTGTTCTGTCGTTAACAGTGTTTTTATCTTTTTTAATTTCAATCATTTCCTTTATCTGCAATTTTTGGTAATTCATATCTTTGTTTTTTATTATGGTACTGTTATAATCAAAAGTATGTTTTTCGTCCTGTGTGTGTTTGTTTAACGCTGTTGCGGCGTTTTTCGTATATTTATGGCCATTCTATCTGTTCTTTAGCAATTGGCTCGTCATGCCTATATATTTTTTGGGACAATTTGTGCGAGGGATCGAATATTTGATTTATTCATGAGACGAGTTTTACTTTTTAAATTTGTGAACAGTGTATTTAATTTATTATGTGACCTGTGGCATACGATAATATCATGCTTTTTAAAGTGTATTTTATTTCACTGTTCACTAGTGTAAGGTTTTGCTACATATTTTTGCGGTTTATGTTCTATGTTTCTTATTATTACGTTATTATAAAATTTATATGTTCGTTTATTAATTATTTTGGTGATAGTCCTTTCATTGAAATTATTATTTAGTAGTGTCTTTTTTACTTTTTGCAGTATTCTTGGTCGGAATTCTGGAGACGTTAGAGAGATAGCATGATCAGACAAACCGATTATAACACTATTTTTTTTGAGTTTTTGAATGATTAGAGAAACAGTTTAGATATCTACCTGACCAAGTTGGTTTGGTGTACCCTTCAGTAAAAATTTTATTTTTTCTGCTTATAAGTATAGAAAATTTATTTTATTATTTTCTGTTTCGGACTACCACAATTACAAATAAAATATTTTTCAATCTTTTTATGTGAATTACATTTTGTCAGGTATTAATTTTTCTAACTTCAAAAATATCAATTTTTTTATGAAAATTTTAATTATACATAATTTGCTTGGAATTGAACCTAGACTTTTACAAATTAAATAAAATTTATGGTGTTATATTAAAACAGAATGTTTTCATAAATATTATCGTCAAATGATGTTACAATTAGCATATTAAATTTAGCCGATTGCTAATTTAGATTATTTCATATTTTTTACAGTCTGCTCTAAATTCGGATCAATCCATATAATACTCTATACTGCCGAGACCAGCTAGTCAGTAGACATACTGATTTTCGTAACACAGTCACAAACAAAAATTAAGATCTGTAATAAATTCCTTACTAAGATAAACCTTACATACTACCTTACAAATTATTTAAAAACAAGGTAGATAATAAAACCTGTAAAAAGCAGTAAAATCATTACTTTACAACCGCACAGGATACATAGACTGTTAATTTCCAATGAACGGTTATTTATTACCGTATTTTATGTTTATTTATAAGTATTCGTTTATTCGTTGAGTTAAACTGTACGAAAATACCGTCAAATTCTTAAAATAAGTATTAGCAGGAATTGCTAAAGGTCACAAATAGAGTTAGGACTTGAAATTTTGTATTCATACTATGCCCTAGGTTGTGTTTAGGTCTAATTGCTTACGCCCGTTTTGGTCTAGATGATTTAGGACACTGTATTTTAGTCTGAATACCTTTTTTAAAATATGTTAGTTACTGCCAAAAAGTTAGTTTTGAAAGTGCAATCCATTTGCTTACTAGGATGCATTTATTTTAACGCTAGACATGGAATTTAACATCTGTAGGAAATAAAATTTTTATAAAAAAATTGAACCGACTTCTATAAGTGCGCTAAAAAGTGAAAAACAACTATAAATTTTTATATGAAATTGAACTTTTTGAGGTCGGCGCCAAACTAATACCTGACAAAATGTGATTTGCATAGACAGATTAAAAATACTTTATTTGTAATTGCTTCCTTACTATAATTTGTATATATTAGTTGTTATTTATTTCATTTACAAATAATTTGGCGCCGACTTCAAAAAGTTCAATTTCATATAAAAATTTATAGTTATTTTTCACTTTTTAGCGCACTTTTAGAAGTCGGTTCAATTTTTTTATAAAAATTTTATTTTTCTATTTTTAGTTTTAGAATTCATTATGATAGCCATAAATTATTTGAAATAGGTACTAATCGAGATTAGTGTACCTCGCAATGACTCCAAGGTAGCAAAAAAGTACTCATTTTATCCAAAGTTGTAAATCACCCTAAAATGAACCACTAAAATTCTTAGAGTTTTCCAAATACCAGTAAAATTGTGTCAAACAAATATTTAGTCTGTCATAGTAAATCCACTATCTTAAATTTCAAATTAATTTTAGATTGGTAATATTGGCCCCTAAACCTCCCAATATCGATGTTTAAAGAACCTGAGATATACATTTTTTGCTCGATATATTTGATACTGCATATTGAGTTTGTACACGCCTCAAGAACCCCACAATATCAATTTTCAATATTTAAAGAACCTGAGATTTAAATTTCTTAGCTTGATATATATTATACTGCATATTGAGTTTGTATACTCCTCAAGAACCCCACAATATCAATTTTAGACAAAATCACAATATGTAAAATTTTCTGCCCTTCATATTGTAACTTATCAACCTAATAGTTGTAAAAAATTAACATCATATTCGTAAAACACGACCCCGAAAACCCCCTAATACCAAATCTGAAAAAATGCGAATCCGCTATATTGAATTTAAAAAAAATTATTTTAAGTCTTAATCTAATCTAAACCCTTCAAAGCCCCCTAGTGCCAATATTGGATGAAATCCGGAAATTTAAAATTTCTAGACTTATAACCGCTAATTACATTCTCAAAAACGATTCAGTCCCACCTTTGAACAAAATCGAAAAATGTAAAATTTTTTGTCCGCTATCTTGGATTTGCCATATTGAATCCTGAAAAAATACATATAAATTCATAATTTACACCCTCAAGAACCCCCTATATCAGTTTGGGAGAAAATCGAAAAATTTTTAAGACACCCTTATTGAATCTGCTAGATTGAGTTTTTTAAAAAATATTTTAAATTCATAATTAACACTAACAAAAATACCCCAATACTGATTTTAGACAAAATCGGAAGATGTAGAATATTTAATCCGCCCTCTTGAATTTTTTAAAAATAATTTCAAATTCGTTATGTGCGACCCCGAAAACTCCCCCACACCAATTTTGGAGAAAATCAGACAAAATTAAATTTGTTTGTCCGCCATATTGGATCCGCCATATTGAATTTTTTAAGAATAATTTCAGATTAGTTTTGTACGACTCCGAAAATTCCCCCATACCAATTCTGGAGAAAATCAAACAAAATTAATTTTTTTGGCCGCCCCATTGTCAGCGCTATCTTGGATATTACTGCACCAATTTCGTCCAAAAAAGTAAGAGTTCACCGCAGCAACTTCCTGAACTTATGTTCAGGTTAGAAAACATTTCATTCAAATCGGCGCCGCCGTTCCGGAGTAATCGGTGTACATACATACTCGACGAATTGGGAACCTCCTTCTTTTAGAAGTCGGTTAAAAAATGAAGAGCATCCTAAATGTTCAAAATGTAACAATTTTCTCACTGTAAAGCACATCCTGATGAAATGCAGAGAACTTTCTGCCGTCCGATTCAAATATAACATCGAACTTTTAGGTAATTCATTTTTCCTAAATCCACAAAATCTTAATAAATTAACAGCATCCCTTAAATAAATAAACTTATACAAGGACATATAAATATTTAATAACAAAATAACACAATTAAACATCTTATCTACATACACAAAAATTAATAGTTTTGTTAACTTAAAGCGAAATAGCTGATAAAATACACTGAAGGCGCTAAAACAAAATTCCCTCTCTCTCTCTCTCTCTCTCTCTCTCTCTAATTAAAAATATTAAAATTCTTCAAAATTTCACTACAAAACCTTTATGTACTGTCTAATTTTGCATAAATTTTGAATGTAGATAAAAAATTTCAATACCGAAAATGTTTTTAAAGACGAAAAACTAACATTATACTTATTTACGAGAGTGTTATTAAAAAAATGATTAGCACGCAATAATACCACTTCCTGATGATATTAGAGATACATACTATTATGTATGTCATCTTCAACATTCCTACAACTAAAAACTACAAAATTTAAAGATCCATTACTCGGAACAAACAACAAAATCTTATTTGTGTCATTCTTATAGGTCATTATATCTTAAGGTAACTTTCTTTTTTAATTATCATGTCAACTCAAATATGCAGTGGCGGCGTGTGGGATGTTCAAGGGTGTGTTCTGCATTGAAAATACGCGAAATACGCAAAGCAAAAAAAGAATTATTAGACCTACCTGTATTCCTTCTAAGCTCTGGTACAAGGTACAAACATGCAACATGCAATCCTTTTGTCGCAGGTGGTAACCTGGTAGCACATTGAATATAAGGGGCAATAAATGTCAAAAAACGAAAAACAACAACAAAAATTTAAACGTTTAAAAAAATCTAAAGTTCACTTTTTATATATCAAATCAATACGTCTTTGTTTAGCTCTTGCAAACTTCTCAATTACTTTCTCATTAAAATTGGGGTCTTTTCTAATAAAGGCATTTTCTATTGACAGCATAGAAAGTGCGGATAATCTACTTTCACCCATGGTATTGCGTAGGAAAGTTTTAACTCTTTTTAAAGTAGAAAAACATCTTTCTGCCTCTGCCGTTGTCATAGGAATAGTTATAATTATTTGTAATAACTTGACAGTTTCTTTGAAAGACTCATCCAAATTGTTAGATGTAAGTAAATTTAAAAATGCTACTGCCCCTTTAAGATTCCTAAAATCTGGCCTTATGTAAATTATGGACAGTTCAGTCTTTAGGCGTTCTAGTTCAAATAAAGGGTACATAGTTAGCACAGAGTTTAATATCCCATCTGGAAATTTTTTTGAAAACTTCTCGAACAATTCAGATGTAAATAACGTCGCGACTGCTAAATGATCTACATAATCAAATCTAGTTTTGGCAGTATGAATTATTGTGTCGCAAACTTCTAATGCTGCCGCACGAAGGTTCTCTTTTGAAAGACAAATTCGTTTAACAGTGGGCTCCAAATCCTGTCTGAGAAGATTTCCTCTGTCTATTACCCCGTCAATATTATCTCTCAACTCTTGGATACACTTTTCAAAAGTATCGACGCAGTTTTTAATTTCTACCGAATCGGCTTTCCTTGTTTGTAGTTGGTTATATAAAATGTCAACATGCGGCATAACATGATGAAAAATATTTAGCCAAAACAGAAATGATTCATCATTAAGCGAACGTTCTATAGCAACTGCCTGACTTACGACTATTCTATTAGCAAACCTCCGTTGAATTTCTTGCATACATTCTATTAAAGAATTTCTGTGCTCATAAATAACGTTTATTGCTCTGCTTTTAAAATTCCACCGAGTCTGAACGGCGCGTGGTAATCTTCTCCCTACTACTTCGTTTAACACATCCATTCTTTGAGGAGAATTCGAAAAGAAATTTACAACGTCATCTACATTTGAAAAGAATACCCGCACTTTTGTATCTTGAGACACTGCCTGGGCCATTATTAAGTTGAGTTGATGAGCGTAACAGTGAACAAAATGTGCCTGGGGATATTTTTCCTTGATTACTGTGTGTACTCCTCTATGTCTGCCACTCATAACAGCAGCGCCATCGTAGGTTTGTGCAATCAGCTTGTTGAAATCTTTCGTTAAGAATGGATCTATAACGGATTTAATACAGGCTGCTAAAGATTGAGCGTCATGTTGCTCAGGATTTATAAAACCCCAAAATCTTTCAACTGGGCTTCCTTGATGTACATATCGTAAAACGACCACCATTTGAAATTTTGAGGCAACATCACTAGTTTCATCTGCCAGAACTGCTAAATAATTTGATTCATTTATTTCATCAGAGATTTTTTCTCTACATACCTCCAGCATGCATTGTAATAGTTCATTCTGCATGTCCTTTGATGTACCTTTAAATAACGTAGCAGATTCTAAATGTTTTTGGAAAACGTTGTCAAGATCTGCACTAAAATTCACCAATCCACGAAAGATTCCGGGATTATCAGACTCGTCACTTTCATCGTGGCCACGGAGGGCTAACTCAAACGTTCCACAAAATTTTATACAATCAATAATACGCGATAGCACATAACGATTTTTATCAACTTGTTCGTTGTGCCGTTTTACATTAATCCAGTAGGCATTATCCAATTGCTTTTGGATGTTTATGTTTCCTAATAATGCCAGGCTTACCGTATTGGAAATATGCTTCTGTGTTCCTTCGTGCCGTTTAATGTTTTGGCTTAAATGTCCCAAATCTCTAAAACCCGTAACTGTCCACGATTTGTCACCTCCAAACAAAATACAAGGGAAACAAAAAAGCGCGTGTTTTTTGTCACAACCGCACAACCACTTTGTATTGTTATAAACCGTGTCATTAAACTGGCGTTTGTATGTTTTGCTTCGACTTGAACCGCTAATTTCAATGTTTAATTGTGGTGTCGATCGACCAAGTTCTTTAATTTTAATTTTGTCCTCGTATGCCAAAGAGCTAAAACTATGACTCTGCAAAAACTCGATCGAATTCATTATAATTAAACTAAATAAAACAACAGGACAAAACAAATAGCCGGCCGCGCGCATATAAAATTACAAAACCACTGCTGGGTGCTGCCGTCCTGCAGCCGCAAATTTTCCATAAATCGCCGTATTAAGCCACGTGCAGCGTTAAACCAATCACTCGCTTTGTTTTCAGAAATCATTAGCTGTGAACCCAAATCCGCGGCGGGCTCGTAAGCGGCGGCCCTACGCTCGAGTGTTCAGGCCGGAAAACTTGCGGTGTTTTGTTTGCCATTTTGCCAATGCTATTAGAGAAATAATTTAATATTTTTATTGTTTAGTTTAGGGATACACTACATTAAAAAATATATAATTTGTCGAAATTATGTGTGTTCTGCAGCTCCGCAGCACTTATGAACGCGCCGCCACTGCAAATATGGCATCATATTAAAATTCTTTATTATGAATCAGCATTTATAGAAAAGTCGACGTTATTCTAACGGTTGTACCCAGTGACCTGTATTGCCAAAATTTTAATTATTTGAATAAATTAATAATTAAAACTTTCATTTGTCTAATTTTCGTTATGGTTCTTTATCACCACCTGGCCTGGCATAGTGCGACCTTGCTTTACTAAAATCATCATGAATTAATGTTTCACAGAGCTGAAACTACCTTGAGAGATGAAAAAGCCAAGTAAACCGTATCAAAATTGATCAAATAATTATTGAGAATAGCCTAGGCACAGACATATCAATATATGAAGGTAGGCTGAAAAATTTCCGATCTAAGAAGAAAACAAGACATTTTTTCTTCAGCTATATTTGTATTTTTTAATATAGTTTCCTGGTAAGTTTATACACGTCTCCCAGCGATGCTTCCATTCCTTAACTCCTCCAAATCGCATTTGGCGTCTTTCTCTGCAAAATAGTTGTTTACTATAGTGATGGGCTGTTTATTCGAGGAAAATTTCTGTCTTCCGAGCACAACTTTAAGCCTAGGGAACAAAATAAAGTCCCTTGGGGCTAGACCTTGTGAGTAAGAAGGGTGGTTAAGCAGTTCAAACCGCAATTCGTGGATTTTCGCCATGGCAACCGCTGAGGTGTGAGACAGCGCATTGTCTCGGTAAAAAAATTTTTTTTTTCTGCAAATGTGGTGGTTTTTCCTAATTTTCCCCTTTCAACTTGTTAAGTAATGACACATAGTATGCTCCTGTAACAGTGTTTCGTTTTTCAAGATAATCTATTAAGAAAACTAGATGGCTATCCCAGAAAATAGTCACCTTCACTTTTCCGGCCGAAGGAACAGACTTTGCCTTTTTTGGGGCCTATTCTTCTTTCGCAGTCCACTGTTTTGCCTGTGTTTTTGTTTCTGAGATGTAATGGTGCATCCAAACTGCATCAGCACTAATTAATCGACGCCAAAACTCCAATTTATTGTGCCTAAACTGTGTCAACAGAGCTTTGCAAATGTTGATCTCAACAAATGTTCATTTTATATGTAACAAACACGTTCTTTACATAAGTTCATAGCCTCTGTTATCTCTCTAACCTTAATTCGATGGTTGTCAAGCATCGTTTGATGAACCTGAGTGATGTTATCGTCAGTGATGCAGTTTTTGGCCGTTCTAAATGTTCATCGTCACTTCAGCTAATAAGGCCAAGTTTAAATTCAGCTGCCCATTCACGCTGGTAAATGATGGTGCCGAGTCTCCGTGAACAGCGATACTTGATTTTGTCCATTTTTACATCTCACTCGCATCGACTTACTAAAACGAATGCCACGGAACATCTGCTTGTGCGTAATGGCTGAAATTGTGGTGAGTACATTTCAACGCCTGCGCCAACATATTCCTCAACTTTGGTTGACAAGTGCTGCCATCTTCATGATGAGGTCGGAAACTTTTCAGACTACTCTCGTATATGTGTCTATTGTCTCCAAAACCGATAACTAGTGTGGTTTATTAGATTCCGCAACCATATTTATACAGGCGGAGGACACTCTATTTATAATGTAACCATGAAATGGACAAATGATCGCCGACGTGCGGCTTAGTACATGATACCCGAAGAAGAGGAATAATAATAAGAAATATACTACAATACAGGGAGATTCTCCGGGAACTTTATTGATCGATTGTCGGAAAACTATAATTAGGAAGAGTCTGAAAATTTGACAGTGTATTAACGTCCGTGGGGAACAGCCGGCTACAATATTTTTAAGATGGGGGCACTTCCAGTTATACCGGAAGTAGATGTTAACTTGCTTATTTTAAATAGAATAACCTATATATTATTGCATTTTTTATTTCTACGTAAAATTCTAGGCATATTTTATGTATAATGTTCTATACTTAGGTCTCACCGTTTTGGACATATTTAAATTTTTATGTCAAAAATGACGTTTGCGGACCCAAACTTAACTATAAATTTTTCCTATAAGAAAGTCTTTATTATTTAATTTGGGTTAGTTTTCTTGTAGACGAAGATCGACTTTAGTAGTCTTTTTATGATATTGGGAAAATTATTGGTACAGAGTGGTCAAAAAAGAAGAATAAAAATTTTATTTAAAAAATCGTCAAAAATCAATTTTTTTTTAAACAGAAAGCAGCTATTTTTATAATTTTATCATATTAAGCATTAAAAATAAGGGTAACTTTGTATAAGGTTGTCTATTCCAAAAACTTGTAGTTTTCCAAATATTGGCGACATTTTTCTATTGTAAAAATGCTATACGGCTTTTAAGTTTTGTTATAGAACCCTACAGAATTGTCATTATTTCTTGCCATTTGACATTCATTAATAATAATCAGGCCGGGGCGATTAAATTACAAGCACAAAGATTATTTAAACTTATTTATTATTTATGGAGAATGTGAGTTATTTCAAGAACATGTGGAATGCATTCGCGATTCGATATCCACAGAAACAGAAACCAACACCACCAACTATTAAAAGAATTATAAAAAACTTCAAGAACTTTGGATCCATAAACGCAAAAAGCAATAGAAATAAACCAGTTGTTAATAATGAAAATATTGAAACTACAATTTTAGGATATTTCGCCGCATATCCGAAAATATCTACAAGGCAAGTAGCATTAGAGTCTGGATTATCTCAAACATCAGTTTTTTATGGAAACACAATTTTCATCCCTATGTATATTCTACAGTACAATATTTAAACGGCACTGATTTTCCATGATGAGTAGAGTTCGATCAATTTATTTTACTTCGGTTACAAGAAAATGCTGGTTTTTTGGATAATATTATTTGGTCCGACGAAGCCAACTTCACAAAAAATGGATTGTTTAATCGACGCAATTCCCACTATTGGAGGGACTTAAACGTACATACATTTAGAGAATTAAATTTTCAAGAGTCCTTACAGTTTAACGTGTATTGTGCTATAACAAATGACGGCGTCGTTGCCCTAGAATTCTACCAAGATAATCTAAATGGTAAGTTAGCCATTTTTGAAGACTTCGACATCTTGAGAAATTTGGAAATGAACTATTTAGATAACTTGCTGCTGGCTGATCATAGAAATCTATTTTATCAACATGATGGGGCGCCTCCACATAATAGTCATTTAGTTACTAATTATCTGCAAAACTTGTGTTATGATCAATGGATAGCCACAAATGGGCAACATGTTTGGCCACCTCGCTCCCCCGACCTAACAGTACTTGATTTTTTTATTTGGGGGACAATCAAAAATAAAGTGTACAACACCGCATTAACCACTATGGAAGATTGCATGCAGCGCGTCAGAATAGCATTTGAAGAATTTAATCCTTAGTCAATAAGAAGAGCCACCCATGAAGAGCTCCTGCTTAGGTGCGAAAAATATTTGAAAGTTCAAGGGCGTCAATTTGAACATTTACTCGAATAATTTTTGTAACTTTATTTTATTAACAACTCGTTTATTTCTATTTCTTTTAGCTTTTATAGATCTAAAGTTTTTGAAGTTTTTTATAATCTTTTTAACAGTTGGTAGTGTTGGTTTGTGTTTCTTCGGATATCGGATCGCGAATGTATCGCATAACTCTATCACATTCTCCATAATTAATAAATAAGTTTAAATAATCTTCCTGCGTGTAATTTGATCGCCCCGGCATGATTATTATTAATGAATGTCAAATGGCAAGAAATGGTAACAATTCTGTAGGGTTCGATTGTTTTATTTTCGCCACGCCTCGCCGTCATGCCCAACTAATAACAAAACTTAAAAGCATTTTTACAATCGAAAAATGTTGAATTGCCAATATTTTGAAAAGAAAAAAATTTTGGAATAGACAACCTTATATAAAGTTACCCTTATTTTTAATAATTAATATGATAAAACTATAAAAATAGGTGCTTTCTATTTGAAAAAATTTACTTTTGACGATTTTTTAAATATAATTTTTATTCTTCTTTTTTGGCCACTCTGTACTAATAATTTTCAAAGTATCATAAAAAAATTACTAAAGTTGATCCTCGTCTACAAGAAAACTAACCCAAATTAAATAATAAAGACTTTCTTATAGAAAAAATTTATAGTTAAGTTTTGGTCCGCAAACGTCATTTTTGACATAAAAATTTAAATATGCACAAAACGGTGAAACTTAAGTATAGAATATTTTACATGAAATATGTCTAGAATTTTACGTAGAAATGAAAAATGCAAATATATAGGGTGCTCTATTTAAAATAAGCAAGTTGAGATCTATTTTTGGTATAACTAGAAGTGCCGCCATCTTGAAAATATTTTAGCCGGCTGTCTCCCATGGACGTTAATACACTGTCAAATTTTCAGATTCTTCCTAATTATAGTTCCCGGATAATCACCCTGTATGGAAATTTGTCAGATAGTGCATATGCAAACATTTTTTTCAAAAATTTCAACAGGTATAAAACATTTGAACAAATCCTGCACCAGCTCTTACTCTATAGGCAAATATTGCGTATGCTTCTCTTTTTTATATGCTATGATGGTCCATTCTATGAGATGCATTTAATGACAACCTGTATAATAAATTGGGTTTTAATTCCAAAAATATTTATGAATTTTGAAAATAGGAAAATTTATAGTGGTTTTCTTTATGACTAGTATTTTTGTTTCGCATTCATGGTTACTCTGTTAATGTTTACTCTCGGTGATTGTTCTAGATATAGATTACCATTTTCATATTCTATACTGCTAACGGAATAAATTCACACAAATTCCAATACTCTTTACATGGAATAGCATAATAAAAACAGGCTAAAAATTAAATAAAAATAATAAAAAAGAAATTTTCTTCTTATTCATAAAATTTTCTCTCACGCCCAGATCACAATATACATCGCGTAGGTGTTCAGACTTCGGCGTAACGGTACTCTTTATTATGTACAAATTAAGCCCAGTAAAATCCTTTTTGTCTTGGTCAAGGTGAAGGCGTGACCTTGCGCCTAACTGACCTACATTTAAACGCAGCAGGAAGCCTTCAAAAAGTTCGTGCCTGATGTTATGCTCTGATGACTACAAGAATTCTGATTGCGTTTTACGAAGATATACTTTCTTTTTAGGGTTGTATACATAGTCGGTCGGGAAATGTTTTTAAGAAGCAGTAGACAATGAAATGAATTTGGTATTATAAACTTACGTACATCGTTCGTGAAAGAATGAGATATGAACCACGATTATATTTGTATTTTCATTTTCATAGCAAAGAAAAATACAAAATTATGAACGTACAAATAAAATTAAAAGTTGGATAGGTTATGGACATAAGTCGTCTGACATTATTTTTTAGTTCTGATATCTGTCGGCTTAATTTTGAGAAAAACTTAATATTTTTGTGGTGATTTTAATAGTCTTTTATTTATAAATTACTTAAGAAAGGAGGCAAATTACTTACCTTTAGTAAATTCACAAATTTTTAGTATTCTAAATTTTTTTAACAAGGGAATCACACAAGGATATACTATTTTTTAATATTAAATTTATTTCAATGGAGCTTTAAATTATTAAATGCATTTTTTGCTTTAAAAATGTAGTTTTTTATATAGAAATAAATTGGTATTTTTGTGAATATTTAAGTCAATTTAGAAATCATTTTTATGAGTTTACATTACGATAATTAATATATTATACGTGCTTTTGACTGACCATTTTTGTTATATGATATTTGGCTGAAATTGGTGCTTATGTGTTTAAATAAATTGTATAAATAGTTGTAAACAGAGTTGTTGTCCTATAAAGGTCGATGTTTTCATTTTTTTTAAAGGTTACTGTCCTAATTGCCTGTTCACTTTTAATCTTATAAGGTATCATTTTATTTTCCATCTAAATATGTATATGTGCTCGATACATAAAATTGATTTTTTCCAGAAAAACTCTTGCATGAAAATCTTGGTTCTTGGGTTTAGACCGTACACAAATTAGAATTATTATTCGACGTTTCGCCTACGATTGCATGAGGCATCTTCAGGAATCTTTACTCCATGAGATTAGAAAAGTGAATGACTATTAAGGAGTATTTATACCCGGTTGGTGATCAGTGAACCGTGATCCAGCGTTACAATCAATTTCCCCGTGTGATGTAGACTAACCTGTATCTCTATTAATATTATTTGGATATTTATAAATTTCGATTGATTCTTTAATTCAATGCTGGTGTTCAGTTACTGCAGATTGTACAATTTGTTTCTTCTTTATATATCTTTCATGTTCCTTAAGTCTAGTGGATATAGACCTATCCTGTTTCACCTACATACAGTTTACCAGAAGAGCAAGGTATATTGTACACGCCTTCTGTTTGAAATGGAATTGCGTCCTTTGGTGACTTCATTGTCCAATTTTCTTACAAGTGTTAAAAATTGTCCAAATGTTTGATTTTCGGAGCAATCTGACAATCTTGTAGGTGGTTCCGTGTATATAAGGTAAGACAACACAGGTTAATTTATGACATTTTGTTGAGGAGTTGGGTTTCTATATTTATTAATAGAACGTCTTATATCTTCAGCGCAATATCCGTTGTCTCTCAGAGTATTAGTCAGTTATTCTGTTTCTGATTTCAGTGATTGTTTGTCATATATTGAAAGGGCTCTATGTACCAAAGAGTTTATGCCGGATTGTTTCTGAGAAGGATGATGGTGTGACGTTGCATTGAGATATCGATTTGTATGTGTTGGTTTTGTGTATACAGAATATCCTAATTTGTACTAGTAATCAAGAAGGGGATTCAGTTTCTATAGTGAATTTTATGCTAGGATGTTGTTGGTTTAGATGATCCAGGAACTTATGGAGGTTATCTACGCCATGCGGCCAAACTACGAACGTATCATCTACATATCTGCACCAAATTTAGGTTTTACGGGAGCAGAAGACAAGGTGTTAGTTACTACAGGTGATAGCGGAGATCCCATAACCGCTCTCGAGGTCTGCTCGTAGAAAGTTCCTTGAAATGTAAAATAAGTGGAAATCAGACATACTTTAATTAATTCTAGTAAGGTGGAGTCTAAGATTTGTATACAGATATTCTACAACAAAACATGGACTCCACCTTACTAAAGGGTGTTTTTTTATAGAGGTATAAAACTTTAAGTTGGCAACACTTTTTTAACTGGCGGCCATTTTGTCAGCTGTCAAGTGATTTATGTTTAGTTTGGTTTGGCATTTCAACATGAATAGATTGACGCCTGAACAACGCTTCCAAATTGTGCAAATTTATTTTGAAAATCATGATTCTGTTCGAAATACGTATCGCGCACTACGTCCATTTTACGGTCAACATAATCGTCCATCAGAGCAATTAATTCGATTAACTATGGAACGTTTTCGCACCACGTTTACTCTAAATGATAATAATAGGCATCCACAGAGATGTCGTACAGTGCATACAGAAGAAGTCATTGCTGCTGTAGAGCGTAGCGTAGAAAAAGACCCGAATCAGTCTATCCTCCATCGTGCACAGGAATTGGATATGTGTCCATTCACTTTATGGAAGATTTTACGGAAAGATCTTGGTTTGCGTCCTTACAAAATCCAACTCGTGTAAGAATTGAAGCTACACGATCACGTAGCAAGGCGTAGATTCGGTGAATGGGCCCAAAACAAGATTGCCGTTGATCTCGATTTTCATAAACGAATTTTGTTTAGCGATGAAGCTCACTTTTGTTTGAATGGATACGTCAATAAACAAAACTGCCGTATTTGGAGTGATGATAATCCTCAAGTGTATGTTGAGACACCGTTTCATCCAGAAAAACTGACTGTTTGGTGTGCTTTATGGGCTGGTGGAATCATTGGTCCGTACTTCTTTAAAAACGATGCTGGTCAGAACGTTACAGTTAATGGTGACCGCTATAGAGCCATGATTACTGACTTTTTCGTTCATCAATTAAACAACCATGATGTGCAGGAGTTGTGGTTTCAACAAGACGGCGCAACATGTCACACAGCTCCTGCCACAATTGATTTATTGAAGGAAACGTTTGGTAACCGCATAGTTTCACGTTTCGGACCCGTGAATTGGCCTCCAAGATCGTGCGACTTAACACCGCTAGACTATTTTCTGTGAGGATATGTGAAGTCGCTAGTCTACGCCAATAAGCCCGAAACGATTGATCACTTGGAGGACAACATTCGCCGCGTTATTGCTGTCATTGAAAATTGGACCTCCAGATTAGACTACGTCCGAGCTAGCCAAGGCGGTCATATGCCAGAAGTCATATTTAAATTATAATGCCAGAAGGTTATCTTTCGAATAAAGTAAATTTCATGTCAATTTTAAAAGATCATCTTTGTTTTATTCCATTTAAAAGTTCTATACCTCAATAAAAAAACAGCCTTTAGAATTAACCAAAACATGTCTGATTACCACTAATTTTACTTTTCAAGGAACTCTCTACAAGCAGACTTCGGGAGCAGTCATGGGATCTATCACCTGTAGTAGCTAACATCTTCATGGAAGCTTTCGAAGAAAACGCCTTGTCTTCTGCTCTTCGAAAACCTAAATTTTGGTGCAGATATGTAGATGATACGTTCGTAGTTTGGTCGCATGACGTAGATAACCTCCATTATTTCCTGGATCATCTAAACCAATCACACTCCAGAATAAAATTCACTAAGGAAACTGAATCAAGGGGTGCCCGTCCCTTTCTTGATGTAGTAGTACAAAGGAAAGATAATGGCAAATTACGACTTTCTGTGTACAGAAAATCAACACATACAAATCGATATCTCAATGCAACGTCACACCATCATCCTTCTCAAAAACAATCCGCTCAAACTCTTTGGTGCATAGAGCCCCTTCGATATGTGACGAACAATCACTGAAATGATAAATATAAAAACTGACTAATACTCTGAGAGACAACGGATACTGCGCTGAAGATATAAGACGTTCTATTAATAAATATAGAAACCCAACTCCTCAACAAAATGTCATAAATTAACCTCCTGTGGACAGTGTTGTCTTACCTTATATACACGGAACCACCCACAAGATTGCCAAATTGCTCCGAAAATCAAACGTTTGGATTATTTTCAACACATGTAAGAAAGTTGGACAATGAAGTCACCAAAGGATACAATACCATTTCATACAGAAGGCGTGTACAAGACACCTTGCGCTTCTGGTAAATTGTATGTAGGTGAAACAGGATAGGTCTATATCCACTAGGCTTAAGGAACATGAAAGATATATAAAAAAGAAACAAATTGTACAATCTGCAGTAGCTGAACACCAGCATTGCTCAGGTCATACTTTTCATGTGGTGCTCGAACGGTTCGAAATATTTTAAAGCGTAACAAATATCGCTGATACAAATTGCGAGCAACTCAAGAAATTTTTCCGGAAGACCAGGAAAAACGTATGGTGTTTTGTGAGGACATGATAGAAAGGGCTACTAGGGACGGCATATTCATCAGCAACATTTTGTTTACGGATGAATCTTCATTCTCCTTGCACGGCCGTCACTTTCCTTCTATTGCCGTAGGATACTCTAGAGAGAATCAACATCTCAATATTCCTCAGAGAACACAATACCAGCAAAAGGTTAATGTATTGGCTGGTATGTTAGGAAATTTTATCATTGGACCCTTTTATATTAATGGGAACCTAACTGCCAATAAATACTTGGACCTTTTGCGAAATCACGTCATTCCAGCTGTTCGAGCATTGAATATTAATTTTGAGGAAATTTGGTTTCAGCAAGATGGTTGCCCTGCTCATAATGCGAGAGAAATGCAACACTTTTTGCAAACTATATTTCCTGAGTGCCTCATAAGCACAAAGGGAGCCATTCAAATGCCACCCAGGTCTCCCGATTTGGCCCCAAACGATTTTTTCTTTGGGGTCATGTTTCCCAAAAAAATTACCGGCACATATATGATCGTGCTATGAATTTGGCTGAATTGAGACAAAAAATTAATGAAGTTATTATAAATATAACACATACAGGTGCTAGCATCTGGTCTGGTTTCTTTAAACGTAGAATTATCATCAAATCAATCGAAATTTATAAATATATTATTAGAGATACAGGTTACAGTCTACATCACACGTGGAAATCGACTGTAACGCTGGATCACGGTTCAATGAGCACCAGTCGGGTATAAATACCGGGCTGTTGTTCCTTGATAGCCATTCAGTGTTCTAATCTCGTAGAGTAATGATCGTTGAAGATGCCTCGTACAATCGTAGGCGAAACGTCGGATAATAATTCCAATTTGACATGGTCTAAACCCAAGAACCATGATTTTCAACTTGATCAAAGCTGTGAAAGCTTTCGTTCTTTAAATCTTTTGTATATTTGAAATCGCAATCCAAATTATATTTAGAAAATTGGGATAATTTTGAATTTTCACCCACAAAAAACAAATGCTAAAGAAAAATAATAATTAAAGATATTTTTCATATACTTCATAAAAATAAAAATATTTTAATGACGTTTTGGGTTTATAAGATTTTTCATAACTTAATTTCACAATGCAACTTAATATCCAAATTTTAAAAACAAATCTGTATTGAGTCGGGAATTAAAATACCATACAAATGACGTATTACGGATTTTTCCCTTCGCCAGAAATTTTATGTCAGAAACGAAAACAAACGACAACAGCATAATTTCGATTTCACGCCCGATTTAAAAGTGAGGAGATAACTGTATATTAGTAAATGTAATATACTATTAAATGTATAATAGAGTGACCGCAAAAACAGGTGAAAATTAGTCTATTTCGTGGGCCTCTTATAGGAAACCAAATTGTGTGCAAATTGAA
Organism: Diaprepes abbreviatus; assembly: GCA_034092305.1. Taxonomy (NCBI): domain Eukaryota; kingdom Metazoa; phylum Arthropoda; class Insecta; order Coleoptera; family Curculionidae; genus Diaprepes; species Diaprepes abbreviatus. The sequence goes on from JASJET010000129.1 coordinate 13,083,646, forward strand.
AGTTTGTGATAAGATAATACTCTAAGAAAAGCTTCAAGATGAGCATTTGTTTCAATTTTGAAACAATAATTTTCAAAGTTGAGGAAATTGAGTTGCATAATGTGTTTCAGTTGAACAAAAGTTTTGATATTAAAAATCTAATATCTCGAGAATGACAGAAGATAAACACGTTTATGTTCCCATTTTAAAGCTTAGGTCACGTAGAATACCAAAAAATATCAGTGACATAGAATATTGTTCAATTCACTCCTTAAACAAGGTAAAACGACCCCATGCAAGAAAAATGGAAATAAATAATGAAATATCATGAGTCATAATTTAGGCTCATTATTATGTAGCAATTGCCATACGAGGTTTGCCTCAAAAGTATCGAGCTTACCTTCATATCTCCGCATTGGTATTATTCTTTATCATTCGGTGAGTGACATCTTTCAAAGTAGTCCCCATTTAATTGAATAACACGTTCCCGGCGGTGTTTCCACTTCCTGAAGCAGTTCTGGAAGTCAGTTTTCGGAATTGCCTTCAGTGCATTCGTTGCATTAGTTTCAACCGTCTCTTTGTCATCGAACCGGTGTCCTTTGAGCGGCATTTTTAATCTGGAAAAGAGCCAAAAGTCTCAGGGAGCTACATCGGGACTGTACGGAGGCTGGCGAAGCGGTAGGACTTGGTGCTTTGTTAAATATTGCTGCACAAGGTTCGATCATCGCTTGTCCAAAGCTGTGGCCCTTTTCTTCTGACTGCGTCACGCAATCTTTCAATACTTCAACGTAGTATTCTTTAGTGACCATAAGACCTCTCGAAGCATATTCATGGTGTATAATACCTTTATAATCAAAGAAAACAGTCAACATTGTCTTCACTTTGCTCCGACTTTGACGTGCTTTTTTTGGTCTTGGCGTTTCAGAAAGTTTCCACTGTGAAGACTATCGCTTTGTTTCTCTAAATGCCTTATTCATCATATTAATTGTTTCCGAGCAGGTTTTTCCAAGATTAACGCAAAACTTGCAAATTCATGGATCTAATTTTTCCGTAATTGCGCACACCAAGGAGTTCGCGAAGACTTACTGGTGACGCCCATGCCTCACAGAGGTCGCTCGGAAGTTTTGACGCGGAGATGTGAATGTAGGCTCGATACTTTTGGGACAAACCTCGTATATATTTCTAAAACCCTTAGTTCCTTATACATTTAGGTTGACCGAGACTTTTTAAACACCTAGTATAAATATTTAAACTTTTGTAATAATCAGCTCAAAGATTCATAGAATAAGATGCACAAATTTATTTATATTTCTAAAAATTGTGAAAGATAGATATATCAACTCCTTAAAATTTGATAACTACTTATTATAAAACTATAAGAACTTTAAAAATAGCATCGTGTTAAATTGTTGATTACTTAAAAGCTACAAAAAAATTTTAGTATTAGTTTTATATCTTTATATTTCAAAAATTAATGGAGTATACCGAATCAACAAGTTTAGTTTATTGGCAATAAAATATGTATTACTGCTTCTATGTAGATACAAGATATGCAATGCAGTCGGAAAGAAGGAAAAAAAAAATTAAAAATGCCATTCCGTGACACAGAAAAGCTGTCGATAAGTCTAGCAGGCTAGGGTTGAGAAGCTCTTATACTGCAGCCTAGTGACTTATTGTATTGGCTGTCTTATTTGTTCTATAAGAACAGGTTGGTTACCTTAATCAGGTTTACCAGTCTAGCACTAGTTTGTCTTCTGTATATAAGAGAGAGAAGAAGAGAAATATATTAATTATAGACATCCCCTCCCATATGGAGCCAGTTATGTTTATGGACAATAAAAGAGGGCCATATTGTGGGCAGGAACAGAACATGTGTTTGATGGAAAGGTCAGTATTACATTGTTGGCATATAGGCAGATCTGTCTTTTCTATGATGTGTTAGTCTCGAATGTCCAACTCTGTCTAGCCATTAATATTAGAGTTTTTCCGTTTCTCTGTGAAATGTATTCTTTGCTTCATTATGTTTAACATCCTCATCGAGTAAGTCTCACTTCAGTTGTATTGTGTTCCTGATGATTATGTCAGTGAATTTGTTTATATAGTTTACTGGAAAGGGATTTTGTTGCAAGCACTCTTGACCAGCGAGTTTCCCCTCTCATTTCCCTCAGTTCCCACATAGATGGGGATCCATATAAATGAAACTCTTATTTCGAATTAAAATATGTTAAATGTTATAGAGTCTTAAATTGAGTAGAGGAGAATTTGGTAATCTGGAATGGATTAATTTAAGGGAGTTGAGAGAATCTCATACAATTGCCCAGTTGGAGATAGTGTGGGAAACGATTAAATCCTTAGCACTAAAAATAGCAAAGAGCTCGACCGACAGTTTACTGGTAGATCTATGAAGGGCATGGAATATGGATTTTAGGTGACAGCAGAGTTTTGGAACCATCTGTGTAAATAATGAGGTTATTATTGTATTGATGGGTGCTTAAAAAATAGAATTGCTTAGTTAGAAATTGGCTACTGTATTGATCTTTAGGATATTTAGTCAAAGACATATCAAGGTAGATAGGGGGAGATTCCAGGGAGGGAAGTAATACATTTTAAACGGAATTACTTGGGAGGAATTAACTGGAAATCTGGAAAATAATTGATTGTAACAGGAGTAGGAACAGTTCGCTGCGACGTTTAGAAAGGGAATAGGAGGGAAAAATTATGGAATTACAGTGTGAGATGTAGGGGTGAAACTTGATGCTATTTTGCCAATTGAATCTGCCTTCTGGAAGCGAGAGAGGGGAGTTCTGATTCACGGTATAAACTTCTAATCGGATTTATGTGGAAAGCCCACAAAGCTGGGTATAAACCTTCAGGTGTCTCCAATAGTTTAGAGTTTCGCATTCGAAGATGATGTGCTAGGCTATTTCGTCCTCTTTGTCACGTATTCTATATGTTAATTAATCATAATAAATGTTCATTGTGTATAGATGTTTCCTTAAACTGCAGCGGTCGGTTATTATTCCTGGCACAAGCCCATATTGACGCCTGCTTAAACGTAGGATTTTGCGGCTTATTTTGCCAGATAGTTTTCTCAGCAATAGTATGTTATACCTATAGTCCGCGATGTTGTTCCAGTGGGTTTGGTATGGATAATTTATCCACCTACGAATAGCAGCCAAATATTATTTCCGGTCCAATAAATGTGGTAGCAGATTTTTGTCTTGAAAAGGTGGTCCGTGTCTGGTTGTATTTTGCCACAGTGATAAGGTTTTGAAGACTATCCAAGACCTATTTTGTGTTGACAGCGCTTCTTGACTGTCGAAGAAAATAAGAATGGTTTTGCCGCTGTAACCCCTCGCCAAATCTTTACACTCCAGCATGAGGGCCTGTTATATCCGTGCTATGTTAAATTAGTTTCTTTAATCAGGTTTAGGAGTCTGTTCACTACGTATAGATCTTCAAGATTAATCATTATCATTCTCAGTATTTTTCATATAATCTTTGGGACGAAATTTTTTGAAAATACCAAACTCAAGTAAGTTTCTAGCCAATGTAAAAAAATAAGTTCTCTGGATTGTCGTAGTTCGAGGTAAATGTCAAAATAATTATCCATATTTCTGATCGGACTTCTTTCATTTCTGAAATAACATGCAAATTTTGTGTAACTGCTTCCATGCTATGGTTTCTCGGTATTGCTGTCCGATATCAGGTTTTGGAAGCTGACAAAAGTTTCCATTAAAAAACTTCAAGACTTCGAGATGTGACTGGATAGTCGAATCTAAGAATATCGTGGGTAAATCATATCACAAATGAAGAGATATTCCGTAGAATAAACAAACAGTTGGAGGTTGTGCTTTCTGGGCTTGTAAACGAGTCTTTGGGTGTACATGGGGACTGACACGTAAAGTGCTATTTTGGATATACATTATGGTGATCTGCCCCATCATAACGTACGCTGCTATTGTATGGTGGCGTAGTACAACAAAGCGCAAACACAACTTGGTAAAGTTCAGAGAATGGCTTGTGTGGGAATATTGAGTGCGATGAGGACTGCTCCTACGAGGGCTCTGAAAGTCCTGGTGAACCGGCCTCCTCTTCACTTACACATAGAGAACGAGGCCTTGAAGACTGTTTATCGTCTCAGTTGCCTGGGACATCTTGGAATTGGAACGGGTGGCGACTCAGATGTTTGGGAAAGCGCGAAGCGCAGTGAAGAGGTGTCCATCACTCCCCATATGGGCAGACTACATGACGCCGCTTTTAAAACACAACCTCTCCCTGGAGATATTTATGTCAAGTAGAGAGGATTGGGAGGGAGAACAAAATCTTCCGAAAAATGGATCCTGGTGGTTTACTGATGGATCTCGACAAGATGAAAGAGCTGGAGTCGGCAGGAGCACAGAGTACTACGCTCTCGGACAATGTGCGACAATTTTCACAGCGGAAATTTATGTTATTCTGCAGTGTACCCATCTCTGTGAGAGAGACATAGACAGGAATAGACTAATAAATATATACTCAGACAGTAAGGCTGCGATATTGGCACTGAAGTCGAGTGTCGTGACTTCGCGACTTGTGTTTGAGTGCAAGGATGTACTAAATGGTATGATAAGGAAAGGTTGCACAGTCAGACTTATATGGGCCCCGAATCACTCGGGCATACGCAGGAATGAGGAAGCAGACCGTCTGGCAAAGTTGGGTTCGGCGACCGAACCGTATGGACCTCAACCAATATTACCTGTCCCAATTGCTATTGGCAAAAGGGAATTAAAATAGTTGCTGGAAAGCAAATTTATTGAATCATGGAGGGGAGCATCTGGAAAGAAGTGTGCTAAGGAACATATAACTGGGCCTAGCGCACGGCGTACTAAGGAGTCTCTCTCCTTGGGAAGGAAAGAGCTGCGAATTGTGGTGGGATTGTTGACAGGACATTGTCACCTCAGGGACCATCTTCATAGAATCGGTGTCGAAGGCGACTCGACATGCAGATGGTGTTTGGAGGAGGATGAAACTGTTGACCATGTTCTCACAGAGTGCCCAGCACTCAACGGACTGAGATAGAGATATTTCGGAGATACAGTTTTGTTACCGGAAGCAGTTAGGCAAGTTCAACTAACGAGGCTGCTTGGATTCGCAAAGGCGATCGGCTTCGAATAACCTGCAGATATGGTGGGATGTAAAGGGCCCAATGGAGGCCTAGGCATCGATGATCTAGTATCACCACCCCTTTTTCATTCATTCATTCATTCACAGTCGGAGGTTTTCAACACAAAAGGAAGATCGAACACCTAGCAAACAGTATGCGGAGCAGTAAATGATATAAATTGAGAGAGTTAATTCCACAGGAGGGACGAATATTGTGGCTCAAAAATGCGAGAATCGTTTTAACTAATGACTGGAGTGTTTCGAGCATTAGGCAACCAAGTACAGATAACTATGATAGTTTTCAGTAGCCGGGCCGGATGGACACCACGAAAAAGAATGTTTTTGAAATATTAAGTGTTAAACTAAATAAATATAATTTTTCAGAAAAATTAATATTTGTATAGGTCGATAACATACATAATATGGCTGTGAAATGTATTAGGAAAAATTTTAAAATACTTTAAATTTCTCAAAGCAAAACCCTTGAAAGTTCTTAATATAAATGTCAACGATCCTTGCTAGTGAACTACTACAACGGTCAAATTATTTTCCAGACTAATTCTTATTCTCCAATAAAAAAAAAATACAACAAATTCGCTGGCCTACTAAAGCTATAATTGTAACAATTATAGCACCAAATAGTGCTGAAAAGCGAGTTCCTTATTGCACGAGTAACGGCATCGAGGCCTATGCAAATAGACGTTCGCGGTATACACGTTTTTTCGTTTTGTTTTGGTACTGCCAGCGGTTCTTGGGTACCGCTAGCTCTGTTTTATGGAATGCCACCAGTGGTGTAACATTGTATTTTGAAATAAATATACAAGGCTCCGGTTGAAATACGACCTGTTGTGTGCATATTAACTGAAATCCTAAAGCTCTAGGTTAATAACAAATGTTCTTCTTCCTAGCCATCTCCTATCTTTTGGATCTAGGTCTCTCTCATATTGTTTTAGGTTATCTCTCTTATGGTCCATATATATATATATATATATATATATATATATATATATATATATATATATATATATATATATATATATATATATATATATATATATATATATATATATATATATATGTTGGAGGTTGCACAGTTTGAATAAATTGCTATGGAACACAATTTATCCTATTTCACTACCATCGAGATGATGGCCTACCTGTACCACCATGCCGAGAAAAAAGTCAAAACTTACCCTCCCCGCCACAGTGATACGGCAGAGATACATGTTTCGTCTCTATTAGAGTCATCAGGGTACCGACATGCACCTGTTTGTGCAAAGGACAGATCGGAGGAAGTATGCAACACTGAACGCGGCCTATATATATATATATATATATATATATATATATATATATATATATATATATATATATAGCCTGGTTGCCTAGCACCGAAATGCTACCCTTATCCTTTGGGTAGCGCGTTTCGTGTACTCGATTGTATATATTTCTTTTAATTCACCGTCGCGCGACCACACTTTGTTAATTTGTGTGGTTCTTGTGTTATCAAGTGAACCATAGAGATGTCGCCTTTGTCCTCTTGTTTGCCGTTTTTGATTTTAAATTCAGCTTTATAGGATGCAAAGGCGCGATGATGGTTTGTACCGAATGCGGTGGCCTAACGAGTCCCATATTAGGACGAAATAACGCTGTCGTTATCTTTCGGACCCGGAGTTTTTCCATACTTTGGAATGCTCCGTACTTTTTAACATGAAAATGATGTGGATTGACAAATTTCACGTCCGCTTAGCCAAGATTTTATTTTAAATTATAGGGACAAAAACTTATCTATCTATATATATATATATATATATATATATATATATATATATATATATATATATATATATATATATATATATATATATATATATATATATGTTTATACAGCTTGTACGGATTCCTCCGTGTGAGATGCATTAGCAGTGGTTATATCCACATTATGCTGTTGTAGTGCTGAAATCACATTCAGCAAACGTACAACTATATGCAACTCCGTAGGTAAGTGAAATAAAATGCGAAACAGTGAATGCAAACTTCGCATTTTATTTCACTTACATACGGAGTTGCATATAGTTGTACGTTTGCTGAATGTGATTTTAGCACTACAACAGCATAATGTGGATATAACCACTGCTAATGCATCTCACACGGAGGAATCCGTAAAAGCCGTATAAACATATATAATCCATCCGACGAGAGGTCGGCGAAGCCGCGTTCAGTGTTGCATGCTTCCTTCCGATCTGTCCTTTGCACAGCCAGGTGCATGTCGGTACCCTGATGAGTCTAGTGAGAGACGAAACATGTATCTCTGCCGTATCACTGTGGCGGGGAGGGTAAGCTTTGACTTTCTTCTCGGTGTGGTGGTACAGGTGGGCCACCATCTCGATGGTGGTGGAATAGGATAAATTGTGTTTTATTACAATTTATTCTAACTGTGCAACCTCTAACACAGAAAGGATATAATGGAGCGAAGTTTGCATTCACTGTTTCGCATTTTATTTCATATATATATATATATATATATATATATATATATATATATATATATATATATATATATATATATATATATAGCCCGGAGCAATAGGAAATTATTTATATTTCATATATATATATATATATATATATATATATATATATATATATATATATATATATATATATATATATATATATATATATATATATATAGCCCGGAGCAATAGGAAATTATTAAAGATAGACAATTTCATTTCTCCTCACGACCATTAAGAAAGGGGGGCAGACAGTATATTGTTTGCAAATTCCACTTTGGTTCTCTCTCCATACTAGTTTCGACCACTTAATGGTCTCATCAGTGAAGCTGCGAAGAACCGAGGGAGCAAAATGCACAGAAAACAACTGTCTACTTAAAATTCCCTATTGTAAAACGCTTGCCCATGTTGTAAACGAGACCGCCCCCCGTGTCGAAGCGATAGGTTCGTCACAATCTAATTTTAGACCCTAAAAGAGGTGTTTCGTCCTAGCTAACGACGGTGGACTCATCAGTGGGTCCGTCGGACCTTTCTCCAGACACCTTTGGTACACTTTCTACATCTACATACTCGTATTTAAAGCTTTTTGCGTCGGAACCTATAAACCAGATTTTGAGTGTGCCGCCATCTGCGACACCCATCATTTATAAGATTATTGGCCACATTTTTTTTTCCATGGTTATTTTCATAGGTCATGAGACTTTCCTACTTTTAAGTTGTGTAAAGTCCAGAAAAATTTTGAAAACCATTTTATTCCTTTTATTATTAATAATTTCTTCGCATATCAAGAAATTTTATGGGTATATTTCAGAACTATTTATAATGTCCCAAATTCCAAATAATCCTTACAGCTATTCGATTTGTTTCAAAATAATGTTGTAAGTTACGTTGATATAATTTTAGGTACAAAAAGTTGTTATAAATTTATATTTTTAAAAATATTCTCTCTCCCATTTGTTTAAACAAAAATGAACAACTCAAATTAAATTTATTTTAAATGTATATTTTTAAATATTTGGATTCTACGATCAATTCGAATTTAGAGAATACCCGATGTAGCTAACTCTAGAACAATAAGACAAAATAAGAAAACCAAACGAAAAAACTACTCTTACGGAAAGCGTGTTGACCCGTTTTTTTATATGTTGTATATGAGTGAAAAGAACATAGTTAAAACGTTTTGTTCGCATTTATAGTGAGTATTTGAAAAATTCTCTATACATTTTTTTATTTTTGTTTAAAAACAACCTACACCACTGCTTTTTACGCGGATCGTTAATGGTGTGATTTTTAATCCTCAAAAATGTGGTTCACTAGTACTAATTCTAAAATAAATGTGTGTCAAAATAACTCTTAAAATTTCCACCTAATTAACTGCGAGATGGTATTTTTATTAACTTCCTCAGATAATCAGAAATAAATTTTAGATTTTTTCCAAAAATTAATCTGTTTTTAGAATACTGTCAAAATATACACAAAGTACTGACGTCCGTAATAAAATTTGTTTATAAATTTATGGTCTACATGGTAAAAATATACTTCAATGAGGTGTTTCTAAACATTTCACTATTTAAACAGAGTTAATCGAGACCATTTTTGGAATTCTAACTAAATTTATTTTATTAGTTTTTTCTTTGGTCTCGGTATACCATTATAAGCAGTAAAGTTACGCTCCCTCTCACTCATTTGACACACGATGCCTCTCTCTCTAGTTTGAGAAATGCTCCTTTAATGTATGTTTTATGAAAAGGAAATAGAGTTGTAACAAACGAAATTCAATTTTCTTTGTAGAATTTTTGGCTAGTGCAATATATTCTAGATACCTAAGGCATGTATCACACCCTGCATCTAATTGAAATGATTTCAGAAATACTGACATCTAAAAAATTACGTTTTTAATAGTAGTAGTTACGAAAGTATACGACTTGTATGTATGTGAAGATGAGGATGTGTCACCACCTTCTATGTCTTTTAGGGGAACGTTTTGCAGACTAAAGGAGACCCTCCATTCTTATTTCTCGTAGGAAACCAAGAATATGGGAATGCTTCAATTTAGGTAGACCTTCATTTTCTGTCAGATATTGGCCCAGCGATCGTATTCTAGAATTCCAGAAGGCGATATATGCTGAAAGAATATGGATAGAAGTGTTCCTCGTAAAATCGACATTCTCCCAGCTAGTCTAAGTTTTTAAAATTCCGTCAGGTGACAATGTCCTCTTAAAATTATGAATTGATTTTTACTTTGGCTTGAATTCCTTCTGGGTATAGTTCCACCACAAGTATCTTCGCTTGTTTCATTCCTCCCATAATTGGGTCTTCCCTTCTCTGTCTCTGTTTTTAGTTCTTCTAGTATTGCGCTGTTCCTAATCTCGCAAAAAGGTTCAGGCTCCAGAAATCGTTATTCGACCCCATTTTGTTGTGAGTTTGTTTACCATTTCATTTCCTTCTACTCTAGTATCCCCCAGTAGCAATTGGGTGTAACCGTGTTGTTCTTGCCTAGTTCGTTTAGTTCCCCTAAACAATCTCAGACCACCCTGGAGCTGATCAGATGAGAATTGGACGCATCGATGACTGTTTAACTATCCAGCATAATAATCTCTTGTCTGCGATAGTTTTTTCCTTATTAAATTAAACGCATTTTCTAACTATACAACTTGGAACAGGAGCTGCCCCAATATGGTAATAAACCATTGGTTTAGGTGCCCAGGGAGTTTTGTAGCAAACTGGAAGTCCCGTTAAGCAGGAAGGTATTTTCTATGAATTTTAAGCTGTTGAATCTGAATATGTAAGCTGCTTTTTGAGCAGATGTTAGATATATTTGTTATTAACAATTGAAATACTAAAAGAGGCGCGTAACGTTCTGACAAAAATAGTATTATTTCCAATTGTAATTGAAATTTTTTTTTATCTCATTTTAATGATAAAAGCTTATACTAAGTTAGTATGTTGTTATATTTCACTTGCAGGTAAGAATAAACAAACTTACAAATACTATATATATATATATATATATATATATATATATATATATATATATATATATATATATATATATATAGTAATACTATATGTTATGTAGTTTGAGAAATACTGCTTTAATGTACGTCTTATGAAAAAGAGATAGAGTTGTAACAAACGAAATTCAATTTTCTTAGTAGATTTTGGCTAGTGCAATATATTCTAGATACCTATGGCATCTATCGTACCCTGCATCTAATTGAAATGATTTCCTAGAATCCAGTTCACACTAGAAATCGAGCAAGAAAATAAACTTCCTTGTTTGGACCTGTTATTAACCCACACATAATGAACCATATCTCAATGCAGAATTATGTCATCATCCCTCTCAAAAACACGCAGTAATTAACACACTAGTATCAAGATTTCTCCGCCTAACAGAACTTGACAAAAAACAAGACGAAATAAGACACATTTCAACAGCTCTAGAACGGACAGAATCGGAAGAATCTTAAGAAAATACAGCATACAGCCGACATTTAAACCATAAAAAACAATAGCCAACATTACGGAAAATTCCAAAGATAAGATAAACCTTGAAAATCATGGCGTTTACAGCATTCTATATGCAGATTCCCATCAACCATACATAGGATTCAAGAACATAAAAATAGTCTCAAAAACAAACAGACAACCTCAGCTCTATTTCAACATCACCAACCAGACATACCATCGATTGCGAAAAAGCAAAAGAAATAGCACCAGTACAGAACTACAAGGTACGCGTCATAAGAGAGGCCCTAGAAATCGAAAAAGCGGGACAGCTGAATAAACGAGACGATAATCAAACTGCATGGAAAACATTAATAAAAAATCAAGAAACAAAACAACAAAAATCAACCAATACACGAGAGAACAGCATACAAGAATCAACCACATATCTTAAAAAAACAACCAAGACCAAATTTACGGACTCACCCATAGAAATAGATGTCAAACGAAAACCGATACTACGGGAAAATCCAGCAGGTGCCCAAGACTCTACGGACGTTCAAAAATCCATAAGCAAAATGCCTCTCTAAGACCCATCGTTAGCGCTCTTACAATTCTCTCACTTAAAAACTGAAAAAATACCTTGCTGGTCTCATGAAATTATGGGTGGAGAATGCCGCATCTTATGTAAAAAACTTGGAACACTTCTTAATAATTCTACACTCCGTAAGAATTTCCGAGCATACCGAAGTATAAAGCACTGGACCAGATAGCCCAAAGAGAAAACGCTTATTTTTTGTTTGATAGCCAAATATACAAACAGATAGATGTCGGTGCCATGGGCTCATCATTATCTCCAGCTGAGACAAATCTATTCATGATTTATTTCGAAACCAAAGTTTTTCAGGAATCCCATCTCAAATCCACACTCTGGTGTTGCTACTTGGATGATGTATTTGTGATATGGCCCCATAGCAAACAACAGGTTAACTACTTCCATAAGTTTCCTAATTCTACCCACCCCAATATACAGGTTAATCTGGAACTTGAGGAAGACAATCAGCTTCTGTTTCTAGATGTTCTTGTGACCAAGGCAACGAATGGACACCTGCGACATATAGTACATCGAAAACCAACCCACATGAACAGATACCTCAATGCTGATTCTCACGATCACCCTTCATAAATACAGCCTAGCAAGATCTCTTCGTCTAACCGACAATCTAGGAAAAGAAAAGGAACTTTCACACATAAAAAGGGTCCTCAAACAAATTAGGTACAAATCACCAACCATAAATAAGCAATAAAATTGCCCCACGCAAGAAATAAAATCACCTGCCGAAAATAGACAAATTACCCTACTTCCTTACAGGCACAACAGATATCAGCAGATTGCCCCGGAAACGTAACATATCCACAGCCTACAAACCACACAAAACAATAGACTCATCTATAAAAAACTCAAAGGACAAAATTAATCTAGAAAATCAAGGTGTATATAAGATGGCATGTGGTACCTGCAGTAAAACATATATAGACCAAACAAATAAAATAATATCGGCAAGGCTAGAAGAACATACACTCAGCATAAGAAACATACATCATCGACCCTTTTTCAACATCAGCATGAGACAGGGAACAAAATTGATTTTAACAATTGTCAGCAACTCTCTATTCAGAGATTTTGGGATTACATGCTAACTCTCTAACCTCAATATGACAGTTTTCGACCACCGTGGCCTTTGCAAGAGCGACGTTCAGTTGATGTTGATGGCTTTCCAAAATCTTCAACGTCTTCACCTCACTCATTGCATGTATTATACCACTCAAAAACTCTTGTACGCTACATGTAATCTTCTCAATAGTCTTTATTTAATATGTTCAACGTTTATGTAAAGCTAATATTGTTCAGAACATAAAATCCTTTGTCCAATTAATTTTAGCATGGTAAAAATCGCCACCAAGCATAAACAGCCAACAACCGAAACCACTGGAATTTGTTTATTTATAGTTAGACTAACCTAAGGAAATGACACAAAAATGACTTGCTGCAAATTCTCTATTTCGATTCTATAATTTGTTACACATATATTTGTGGTATTTTTCATGTAATAATTTCATACTGAAAAGTATATATACCTGTTGTTATGCAGCAAAGTAACAAAAATATGTTTACCCACAGGACTAGAACACAATTGATTCACTGACTGAAATTTAAATTTCAGTCCATATAGATTATCATTAATTTTCGAGAATTGCGTAAGATATGTGCAAAATAACAATTTCTTTACCACTTTTGCTTTTATATTTCCATAACAAAATGTGGCCTGTGAATAAAACAGCTTCTTCTTCGAAAAATTGTACGTTTTGATTCGTCTAAAATATTCAAAATATCTTCTTACACGTTTTAAATATATCAATATGTTAAACATATCAAAAACAACTGAACGAATCAAAACATTTAATATTTTTAGTGCTGCATAAATTTTAATAGGTCATCAATTTACATTGTCAGTTGATAAATGCACATTAGCTAGTTAACAATTGCTATTTTAAATTATTTTTATTTCATTTCCCATGATACTTTTCGATTTCACATGGCTTGGAAAGCTTTTCACTTTGATAACCAGGCGTCTCTGAAGAATTGTTCAGTTGTCAATAAATCTAAATATACGACAGTGGGTATTATGATTGTAAAACTGACTTATTTGTGTTTAAATGCATTTTAATATTAATTTTTAGCTCAATATTACTAAAAAATTATTTGTTTTTAGGTTTCAAAATGGAGATAAAAGAAGTCACGCTGACAATCATTAAAATTCTCATATCTACCTGGCTCATTCAACAATACAACTATGTAGAGGCTGCTACACTTATGGGGGGCCACCTAGACAATAAAAACCATACAGAAAAAGATGTGTTGTACGATGATTATGATTATACGGAGAGTGGTGAAATATTAACCGAAAAAACGGTAAGATAAAAGAAAACTGTCAAAAATTATTTATTTCGCGCATCTTGGAGTGAAACGGTTTGAATATCTGCTCGCTATCCACTCCAAAATGTAAAATTTTTGATTTAGTTTAAATTTAATAAAATTTTTATAAAACAAATTGAACCGACTTCTAAAAGTATGCTAAAAAGTAAAAAATAACTATAAATTTTTATATTAAATTGAAATTTTTGAAATTGGCGCCAAACTAATACCTGACAAAATGTGATTCGCATTAACAAATTAAAAATACTTTACTTGTAATTGTTTTCTTACCATAATTTGTATATATTAGTTGTTATTTATTTCATTTAGAAATAATTTGGCGCCAATTTCAAAAATTTCAATTTCATATAAAAATTTAAAGTTATTTTTCATTTTTTAACGCACTTTTAAAAGTCGGTTAATTTTTTTTATAAAAATTTTATTTATCGATTTTTAGTTTTGAATTCATTATGATATCCATAAATTATTTGAACTAAGTACTAATCGAGATTAGTATACCTCGCAATGACTCCAAGGTAGCAAAAAAGTACCCATTTGATCCAAAGTTGTAAATTGCTCTAAAATGGACCACTAATAATTCTTTGATTCTTAGAGTTCTCTAAATACCAGTGAAATTGTGTCAAACAAATATTTAGTAAATCCATTATCTTAAACTTCAAATTATTTTAGATTGGTAATACAGGCCCCAAAACCTTCCAATATCGATATCTAAATAACTTGAGACGTCAATTTTTTAACCCGATATATTTTATACTGCATCTTGAGTTTGTATATGTCCCAAGAACCTCGCAATATCAGTTTTAGATAAAATCGGAAAATGTAAAATTTTCAGTCCTTCATATTGTATCTTATCAATCTAATAGTTGTAAAAAATTATCTTCAGATTCGTAATACACGACCCCGAAAACCCCCTAATATCAAATCTGAAAAAATGCGAATAAGGTAAAATTTTCAACCCACCATATTGAGTCCGCCATATTGAATTTGAATAAAATAATTTTACCGTCTTAATCTAATCTAAATCTAAACCCTTCAAAGCCTCCTAGTAAAAAATAATCAAGTACTGTTAGGTCGGGGGAGCGAGGTGGCCAACGGTGTGGCCAATTCTTGACTATCCATTGAACATAAAACAAGCTTTGCTGATGATTATTAACTAAATGACTATTATGTGGAGGCGCCCCATCATGTTGATAAAATAGATTTCTATGATGAGCCACAGGCAAGTTATTTAAATAGTTCACTTCAAATTTCTCAAGATGTCGAAGTAGCGCTCACCTATAAGTTAAAAAACGTATTTTGTATCTTGAAGTCTTCAAAAATGGCTAACTTAACCATTCAGATTATCTTGGTAGAATTCTAGGGCGACGACGCCATCATTTCTTATAGCACAATACACGTTAAATTGCAGAGACTCTTGAAAATTTAATTCTCTAAATGGATGTACGTCTGAGTCGTTCCGATAGTGGGAATTGCGTCAATTAAACAATCCATTTTGTGTGAATTTGGTTTCGTCCGACCAAATAATATTATCCAAGAAATCAGCATTTTCTTGTGACCGATGTAAAATAAATTGACAGAACTCTACTCTTCGTGAAAAATCAGGGCTTTTTAAATCTTGTACTATGGAATATACATAGGGATGAAAATCGTGTTTCCATAAAATCTTTAAAACTGATGTTTGAGATAATCCAGATTCTAATGATATTGTCGGTGTGCGGCGAAATATCCTAAAATTGTAGTTTCAATATTTTCATTATTAACAACTAGTTTATTTCTATTTCTTTTTGCTTTTATGGATCCACAGTTTTCTATCATCCTTTTAACAGTTGGTAGTGTTATTTTCTGCTTCTGCGGATATCGGGTCGCGAATATATTGCATTTTCTTAAAATAACTTTATCGTATTCTCCATAAATAATAAATAAGTTTAAATAATCTTCGTACGTGTAATTCAATCGCCCCGGCATGATTATTATTAATGAATGTCAAATGACAAGAAATAGTGACAACTCTGTAGGGTTCGATTGTTTTATTTTCGCCACGCCTCGCCGTTGAATTGCCAATATTTTTAAAACTACAAATTTTTGGAATAGACAACCTTATACGAAGTTACCCTTATTTTTAATACTTAATATAATAAAATCATAAAAATAGGTGCTTTCTTTCTGAAAAAATTGAGTTTTGACGATTTTTTAAATATAATTTTTATTCTTCTCTAATGACCACTGTGTACTAATAATTTTTAAAATATCATAAAAAGACTACTAAAGTCGACCTTCGTCTACAAGAAAACTAACCCAAATTAAATAATAAAGACTTTCTTATAGGAAAAATTTATAGTTAAGTTTTGGTTCGCAAACGTCATTTTTGACATAAAAATTTAAATATGTCCAAAACGGCGAGACTTAAGTATAAAACATTATACATGAAATATGTCTAGAATTTTACGTAGAAATCAAAAATGCAATAATATATAAGGTGTTCCCTTTAAAATAAGCAAGTTGACATCTACTTCCGGTATAACCGGAAGTGCTGCCATCTTGAAAATATTTTAGCCAACTGTCTCCCATGCACGTTAGTACTTTGCCAAATTTTCAGAGTCTTCCTGATTATAGTTCCCGGAGAATCACCCAGTATATAAACATTTGAAAACCTATCAGAAATATTTAGAGTCGGTGCGAAACTAATGCTGAAGAGAAGTCCTTTTATCGATTTTAACACCCATTAGTTTTTAGAATTTTAAACTTGATTAGTGCTTTGTTTAAATTTCTCATTAACATTATGTTCTTAAAAGGGGCAGGTGTTTGTGATTCTAACAGTTTTTAATGGTGCATGCATATTTAATAAATTTAAAATAATAATTTAGTATTAAAATACTCTAAGGATGTACTTTAAGCTTATTAAAAATTATCATAACAAAAATTAGAGGAACCTCCTTAGATTTTATTAAACGGTTAAGGTTTCTCTCTCTCTCTCTTTCTAGCATTACAACCCGGGGTGGGTCTTTGCTGACTTCACAATCTGCCTCCACTTGCTGCGATCCATCATCAGTTCCTCCGCGCGTTCGACGTTTAGGGTTTGTAAGTCTGCTACAACGTTATCTCTCCACCTCATCCTTGGTCTTCCTTCTGGGTTCTCTTCTCATACCAACTTGACGATACGTTGATCTTGTCTCATAACATGGTCGGCCCATCTTAATCTTTCTGCTTTTATTATTTTCACTATATCTGGCTGGTTGTATAGTTCCTCCAATTCCTTGTTTGTTCTCGTTCTATATTGCTGTGTGGTGTTGTCCCTGACCGGTCTGCATATCCCTCTAAGCATTCTTCTTTCTGCGATTTTCAGTCTAGTCTCATTTTGTTTTGTCAACGTCCATGTTTCACATGCATATGTCATTATCGGTCTTATAACTACTTGATATATTCTTATTTTCGTGCGGCGGGATATATTTTTCGATTTCATTATCTTTTGCAGCCCATATCAGCAGCGGTTGCCTCCTTGTGTTCTGTTGTTAATCTCTTGTGTAATGTTGTTGTCAGAGGTGATCGTAGCTCCCAAATATTTAAACTGATGGACCCTTTTAAAATTGTAGTGGTCCATAGTCACGTTCTGCCCTATTCTGTCTCGCTGTTCCGTTCTTGTTGTAGCCATATATTTTGTTTTTTCTTCGTTGATTCGTAGACCAACTTTCTTTGCGGCATTTTCCAGTTTGAAGAACTCTTCCTCGACACTGATAGTTGTATTACCTACAATATCGATATCATCAGCGAACGCCAATATGATGTGCGGACCTTGATTTCTAAAGAGGAGCGTTTTTGTGTTGGTTTTTCGCACGATGCTCTCCAAGGCGACGTAAAAGAGGAGTGGAGATAGCGCATCGCCTTGTTTAAGACCACTGTTGATTTTAAAGAAGGTTGACAATCTTCCTTCAAGTCTTACTGCACTTGTAGATCCCTCTACACATGATTTGGTGAGGTTAATTAGCTTCTTCGGTTCTGCCATGGCATTCCACAAATCCACTCTTATGATGCTATCGTATGCTTGTTTAAAATCTATAAATAGCTGGAGCAATGTTTTGTTGTATTCCCAACATTTCTCCATTAATTGCCTAATCGTGAATATCTGATCTACAGTTGAGCGGTTTTTTCTAAATCCACACTGGTAATCTCCTATTTGATACTCCACACACGCAGTCAATCGTTCTAAGATCATTAGAGAGAAGACTTTATATCATGTGTTAATAAGGGATATACCCCTATAATTTGAGCAGCACATTTTGGTTTGGACTTATAAAATTAGAGTTTATGGTGAACATCTTAAAAAAACCAAATCAATAGCTCATATATGTACTACAAAAATTAAATTACTATTTATTATGAAAACATGAAATAAGAACAGAAATATCTGTTGAATAAATAACTTTATAGTTAGTTTAGTACGTTAAATAAATAAATAAATAACCAAAAATATTGTTATTTACAACCTTATTTTTATTTCAGACCAAAGATGCAATTAAAGGTGATTCAGAAGAAATTCCCAACCCATCGCCATTGGTCCTACCAGGCTACAATCTCCCTGAAAATATATTCAATCATGGAAAACCATTCTACGTCGAAAAAGACCCATTAACGGGCAACATTGACTTTAGTCATAAGTCTCCATCATACAAAACGGGTGATGACGAATTGTACGACTACGTAAGCGACGAGTCTCAGAATATTTACGACAAAAAAAATATCGATAGAAAAGATGGAAGTGTGGTCAGTTACGGAAGTCATAAGCAGGCTGATGTAAACCAGCTTACACCAAATTTTCATGACTTTCTCAACCTTCCAGTAAAATATAATCCAGACAAGTATGTTTATCCACTTATATCTAGCTCATATGCTAGTACTAAGATTCAAGGTAGCGTAAATAAGTTTCATAACCATAAAGACACATTTGGGATCCAAAAAACTACTACAACAAAGAGACCAAGTTCCATTCCTTCTTACTACGCTACAACTTCCTATTTTACTCCGCGAACAACCCAGAGAACTATGGCTACTACACGTGTAACCACTACAACGACAACTAAACCCACAACAGTAAGGAGATATCCAGAGCTAACAACTACATCAGTAAATCTCTTAAATTCAGGAATGTCACATCCCAGTTTCAGTGAAGAATATGATTACTATGATACTCCAAGCGAAACTACCACATTATCCACAAAGAAGCCCAAACCCCAAGATATTTACTTGACCACTCAAAGTGTTAAGGATCTTTACCTTACTACTCAAAGTAATAAGAACATTTATCTTACTACAACAAGACCGCCAAGTACCACGACTAAGAGAATACTTAGTTTGTTCGAGCAACTGTTCGGAGATTATGACGAAACTGTTACAACTACTCAGCAAACAAAACCAACAAATCCAGTAAGTTTATTTATGAATCTACCTGCTCAAAGATTAAATAAAACTACTACTGAAGCTCCAAAGACCGAAAAACCTATAGCAACGACATCTCCTAAGAGTTATTATCCCAATATTCATGCAGGTCCACAAACTAACATCCTAACTGGATCAAATATGAGGTTGGATGAAAATTACGAATATAGTGACGAAGATGATTACAATAATGATAAAATTCAAGATAATATTGCCGTAGAAAATAAAGTATATAGTCAAGTGGATGAAAGTCTAAGCGTTGAACCACTTAAACCAGTAACCAAACTGACTTTAGTAAATAAGACTATTTCTAAAGATAAAACAAAGTTGGAAAAGAAACCAACTTCGGATTTAACTAAAAATAAACCATTTAGTGTCAAGCCTAGTAACTACGGAGATATAGCCATAGAAAAACCAAAAAGCACTACTACATCTACGACCACAACTAGAAGAACTACTAGCAGTATGACCACAACAATTAAACCCAGTCAAACTACTTTTACAACGACTACCACTGAATCTACAACTTCCAGAGTCACCTCGTTACCTTTAGGAGAAAACCACATTAGTGGTCCCTCTCTAAATAGAGATCCTATAATTGTAGCCACGCAAAATCTTCGAGAAAAACTTAATAGTGAAAAAGTTCCCACATCAATTCCTCAACTTGTGGTTGAACTGCCCCTCCAACCTCAAGATCATCAAAAGCCTATAACACAGCTAGTTCCAAGCACGAGTAATATTCACATAGCTCCAGATCAAGATACCGTTTCTTTTGTAGTGGGCCATCATCAGAGTGTTGGAGATGGTGGACAGTATGTAGGAACAAATTTAAAAGAAAGCCCATTTGATAACAAACCATTTAGACCTTTATATGGACATGAAGCTACATATAGTAGCAACTCGGATACTAATAGACCTCAAACATCATTGAAACCACCACCAGTACCCGAAGTTGCTGGTAGTGCTGTCACTATTCAACCTCTTCAAAATTCTGAGGCATCTTTAGCGATTGGTATACCCGTGAACGGAATAAAGCAGGTACCAGGGCAAGTAATGGATGCTAGTTTAGAACATGATGGCCATATTAAATTTCCTCAAGGAGGAGGAAATAAAGTTGTGTTTCCTGAAGACAATAAACCTGTTCAATCAAACCTTATACCTCCTAGTTTAGATGTTCAACATTCACCACCTTTACCAAATAGGGAAGTGCTTAAATTGAACTCTAAACCTATGTACCACCAGTTACCGAGTGATCTTACACCTCCAAAAGAACATGACGTTGTAGCGTTACCTCCAAGATATGGACCTTCAGATCGACCAGTGCGACCTCCTTGGGATCCACGACCGGGTCATTTTTACAGTGGCAAACCAGAATACGTAAGACCTCCAAGACCTCCACCAGAAATAGCATATAAAAGAATTGATAATCTTCCAAATATTCTGCCACAATTTAGACCAAATACTAACCATCATCGTCATCATTCTCCTCCTCATACATCACCTCCGTATTACTTTGATCAGAGACTAAATCGACAACCTTTGTTGGAGCGTCCATCAAACAGACCTATTGGATTTTTCGAGAAACTGATGCCACCCCCACCTCCACCATCCTACCAGATGTATCATAAAAAAAATATACCAAGGGGCCCACCTCCTCAGATTCCACACAATGAAGATCGACGACCTATAATTCAACAAACTTTGAATTCAAATATTGAAGAGCGGAGACCTTTAGCACAACAGCCCTCGCAAAGTCTTGAGGAAAATCAAAATCCTATTGCGGAAGACCGAATAATGAATGAAGGTCCAAGGAAACCTCAGGAAATACTTAATAATATTGCGCCAGAGCTGAATTTATACCAAACTCCTCCAAACATTCAAATTGCTAACAGAAGAAATGGTGATGGTGATGTGGAGGTTGAAACTTTGCAAATGATTCAGGCAAAGAATGAAAAAGGGAAAGACGAAAATGAAAACCAGTCAGAGACGGAAGTTACCGGAGATACTCTAAGAGTAGCTGCTCAAAACCCGGATAAAGAAGGCAATATGGATAAAACAATTTATAAGGTTTATCCTGTCAATACAGAGCCACTTAAAATGGATGCTATTGACATAGATAAAAAGGAAGGCGTAGTTGTCGGCACTAGAGCAGATTCACCTTTGCCTCCATCTAAAATCGAAAATGAATTTAATTACGAGTTACAAGACCGCAATGATGCGCCAGTTTTAAAACCTCATCCAAGGCCAGCTTCTTTTCCTATAAAATCTGATTTTCCGTATCCTTTAGAACGTCCAGATTCTATAAGAAATCAAGACTCAACAAATAATAGACTTGACGACATAAACCACGATTCATACGGTTTTAATAACCAATGGAACTCTGTCAGTGAAAATCTAGAATCCAGAATAGTTAACGCAGGCAAAACAAAGTATGGAACGAATCAAATCTCTGCAACCCTTAAGACGTATACAGAAAAACCTATTGCTATAGCGTATACACCTACGGAACCAAATTTAAATGCCGATAAATATTCTATGCCTAATTATGGAAGTCCAGTTATACCGGAAATACGTCCTGGTACAGTTGAAAACGTTCACACGGGTTATGGTTCCAAGAATTCTGAAATCACGGTACATGCTACAATGCACACAAACCCGAACGTTAAAATTAACTCCATAGTGGCACAGCCAACATTTCCAGAACCATCTAATCATAAATTCAATCACAAAATTGACACAGACATGGACACAGCCCCAGTACCACCTCAGTTAGATTTCCAAGCACCCTTTCAAGCTAGTGTCAAGTTAGATTCGGCTATGAATCAAGGATGGTCCGTTGTTAGAGATAAAAATAAAACCACACCCTCCGAGGAAACTGAAGCAACAACATTACCGTTTGCTACGTCTAGTGAGTTTGATATTGAAAATTTCAAGCCACAGTTAATTGGAGGGTTCAAACCTCTATATAATTTGCCTGAGTCTGATGGAAGAAGTGTAGAAGATGTACCAGAAAGAGAAGAAAAATAACAAGAGAAAAATAGGGCTGAATGAGTTACGTTTTTTTAGGTCTATAAGCCATTTAATATACGTCAACTTTTGTAAATAAGGTGACATAATGGTATTCTATGATATCAGCACAATGTTGGGTTTATATTATAAGACTGGCAAGGCCTGTATCCATAGACAGGATGTGTTGTGGATTATGATTGTTTCTACCCATGGATTCAAGTCGTTTATTGTTATTTAGTACAATGTTGCTGTCAATTTAAAGACCCAGAAAATCTTAAGTAGATCAAGAAAGTATGTGTTTGTTTCGCAAGTTTATTGTTAGACGATAAAACTGTTAACGTGTAAATAATGACTTAATCGGAAAGACTTTATTTTGGTGTTAGTGCGTGGGGTTTTTAAGTGGTAAAATGTTTTAATCTTAATTTTGAACACTTTACGCATACAAACATTTTTGAGTGTCTCAAAGTTATGATGTAATTAAGGAATTTTATGATAGATTCTTAAGTACTGTTTTTACAGCTATAATTTTGCATAATTTCAGTATTTTGAGCGACTGCTTGGATATTCGATTTTAGAATATAGAGTATTTATCTGGTTTTTGCTCCTAATACTGTAAAAATGTCCTGGTTTTTGTCCAGAAATATTGTTAGGTTAGATTAGTTTTTAATTTATTTATTTTATATTTATTATTTAGCGCGTAGAGTGAGATATAGTATATTATTTTTAATAAAATATTAAAAATTTCTGTTTTCGTTTAATTAATGATGAGGGATGGATGTTGTACTTTATTGTCTTTTTAGAAGATCATTGGTTAAATTGCCAGATTAAAAGAATTTGTAGCGTTGTTAGGTACTAACAATTGAAAATAAACCAAGATGACTAGAAAAGTGTTCTTATTTTAATTTTTTTCCTTAATGTTGTTCTTAAGGACAAAAAAAAATAAAATTTACTATATTTTATATATTATATTTACACCTTTTTCTCAAATTTAAGTTCAAAAGAACTAGAATCAAAATTTATTATAAAAAGAGGCAGTATATTAAAAATTTTTAAAAAAGCTTCATTCAATTCCAATAGATGGCGAATGCGCTAGAAAATTCATATTGTTTGATGCGCGGAATAAATATTTTAGCGATTAGTATTTCGTAATTTTTTAAAGATAAAAACGTTAGAGAATTTTTGATTAACTCAAAGTTTAAAGACAAGTGTGCAGCAGTTGCAAACCGACCTTAAATGACAGGTGGCTGCCTGCAACTCCTGCAAATACAAAATGAACATGAGTTCCAAAAAAAAAAATCTAATCTCTTTACAACTGCCTCCCGCAATATCTTAAAAAGAGATGAATTAATTTTATTTCACTTGCCTATCATCTGAACTAATATTACTGCTGCTTAAATCAATAACTTTGGGGGTGAAAATCATCCAATTTTACCGAGAAAAACAAAACATTTTTCTAGAGGATGCTATTTCTATTATTCAATAGACGATTTTATTTTTAACCGACTTCTAAAAGAAGGAGGTTCTCAATTCGTCGACTATGTATTTTTTAATTTCTGATAATTACAATGGAAGTTTCTGTGAATGAAGAAAAATTTAACTGGGGCCGGGATGAAAATCCTAAAAAAGCTTGTAAAGGTGCCAGTGCTCTTTACTTTAAAATACTAGTAAAAGGTGAATGCGCTAGAATATTAACATTGTCTAAATCTTTGTCTTTTAAAAACTCGAGCAGGAAAATACTGAGTCAATAAATTCCCCTATATATTAATATAGCATCAAAGTTAGGGCCAGTTGTGTGGTTGCTGAATAACGCGATAATATTTTTATTTATATCCGGAAAAGTGATGATATATAGTGTGGGTTCATTTATTTTTTCGTACCCTCACCGATTCTATGCTATCATTTTCTAACTACATTTTTTAAACTAGTACAACGTGCTCATTGGTACCTCAGCTGTGTAATGAAGTACTCGGGCAACAAAGTAAACGTATAAATTTCTGGTTACCTAAATTATTATGTTATTTTCTATATGTAAACAGGGACGGATCCAGGTACTCTCTTTGGGGAGTTGGGGCAGTATCACAAGACCACAGAAAAGATCGAAATAATCCCATTCTCATTCGTATACAAGACAATACAGTTTGACAAGCGAAAGCGAGTTGTCGGTGGAGGGGGGGGGTGGTGTCATCCACATTCCTAATGCAACATTCAGGCAAGTCTATTTTCTCTGAATTTGAAGCTCAAGGGAGGGGGCTTGAGCCCATTGCTAACCGTGAATCCTTTTGAAATATTATGCTCTTTCTTTATTTTGCTTGTATTATTTGAATAGAGCTCTTGAACAGCCTTGATAAGTATTATATTTATATTTGTTTTTTCTCGGGCTTTCCCGAGTTTTTGTTGTGGTACGCTGTCATAGGCTTTTTTGAGATCCACGTAGAGCAGGTGTATTTCTTGGTTTCGTGCTGATTTTTTCTCAATGAGCTGGGTTATTGTAAAGAGATGGTCAACAGTAGATCTACTTGCTCTAAATCCAGCCTGTTTTTCGGCCTCCATATCTGAGTATTCGCCCTCAATCCTCTTTTCGATTAGTTTCCCATACACTCTCGAGATTCTGCAAAGAATCGCAATTCCTCGATAGTTATCACAGACGTCTTTACTTCCTTTTTTGTGTATAATGGTAATATACGATGTTTTCCACTCTTCGGGTATCTTTTCTCCGTTTATACATTTTTGGTAGAGGTTTGTCAATTGTCTGTATAACTTCTCTGTGCCGTATTTAAGTAGCTCAGACGGGATATTTCCGCACCTGGTGATTTTCGGTTTTTTAATGTTTGGCATATTTGCTTGATTTCTTTGCAATCTATCCTTAGTGGAGATGCTATGGTGCGTACGGGCACGCCGGAATCAGTTTGTACTGTTAGTATTCTGCTCTTTCTTCTGCTAGCAATTTTGAAAAGTACTCATCCCATTGAGATAAACCAATCGGTGAAATGATATCTTTAGATGTCTCTTGTCGAAGAGATCTAAGTATTTTCCAGCTTTCGGTACTTCTGCTACCCCCTAGCTGAGGTTGTTACTCCTCCTCCTTTCCCTGGATGGGACCCCAGGCTTGGGACTGGTGTAGCGGAGTTAGTTCGTTTTTTTTTCAGATTTTATTATCTTTGCATCAAACCTAGCGTGAATATTTTTTTGGCAGACTTCCTGTGAAAAAAAGTTTGCTAATTAATAAGTTTTTTAAGCTTATTTCATAAACTTACGGGATCTCCTTCCATATACCTTCTATAATAAATAGTATCAAAATTACCCACTCCTATCAAAAGTTGTGACAAGGAAGTCGTTGAAAAACAACTTTTTTTCAATTTTTACTTCTTTGCAACAAAACTACCTCTAACCCTCTTTATTAAAAATAAGACAATGAATTTTAATAAAATCATTTTTTACATTTATATTAATTACTTTTTGGCTTTGGCGCAACAAATAAACTTTGATATTAGGACAAGGTGAAATAATTTTTGAAATTAGAAAGAAATTTGGTTGCTAGGAAAATTTTGTTAAAAACTATTTTTGGACGAACATAGACCTGTTAAACCACAAGTTACTAATCGGAGATCACTGCTTCTCAAGTTAAAAATGCCCTTCGAAAATCAGTAAAGCTTCTAGAACAAACGATATACTAATAGAAGTAGTAGAAGCTCTAAATGACGAGTCTATAACATTGGTATTATTCCAGAAGGTTCGGTTTTATCTACCCATGTAACAATTCCTAAGAAGTCAACAGCTATGACCTGACGAATTCAGAACCATTAGTTTCATGGATCATATTCTGAAAGTTTCGCTTAGAATATCCCACTCCAGGATCCAGTGTAAAGAGAATATCGATAATACTCAATTCGGTTTTAGAAATGGATTTGGTACAAAATAAGTGATATTTTCCATCCAGCTGCTTATACAAAGATATTGCGATATCAACTGCGATGGTTATGTATAGACTATACTAAAGTGTTTGACAGGAGTCAACATTTTAGATATGGTAGGTTATGAACCCAACCCGATCAACAACTGTCTAGACCTAGGCAGAGAAAAAGGCGCTTGATGACAGCATGTATGGTGTTAAGCTTCACGGAGAAGTCATCACTAAAATTCGTTACGCCGGCGATACTGTACTCACGGCAGATAATTTAGCTGATTTACAGATTCTGTTACAGAGTGTATGCATTTTCTTTTAAAGGAACTATGTTCTTTTATCCAAATTTCATTCCACTTAACTCTATAACATGTTATAGACCACACCTTAAAGACGGCATGTCTTCGATAAAATTTTCTACTCCTAATGAGACATCAACACTTTTATAGCCAATTTATTGATTACAGCTACTTATTAGGTTAATATTAGACAGCAAATAGCCCATCTCGAGTCCTGCTGGTCGTTTAAAACGTCATCGCTTCAAAGAACTCCTGCCAACATACTCTAGCGCCGCTAACTACTGAAAAAGTACACACAGGTGATCATTAATACCTGTTTGGGAGTTTCTGAAAATTCGTATGGTCGCCCACGCGTCAAATCCTGCTGCAAAACAAGTGATCGCGGTGTAGCAGGAAATGGGGTATATTCTCGGATCGAGGAGATCTTGGATGATATAAGAGATTATGGTTTTGATTTATACTGATTGTAGTAGTATACGAGGGGTTTATGTTTTTAGTGATTATGTAATAATTAAAAAAAAAAAACGATTATTTGTGTGTAAGTTTTACAATGTTTGTTTATCGGTGTGATTTTCATAAAATAAAAATAAACCACTTTATTGCAAATTAAATTACTAAAGTGTAAAGTAAAGCAATTTTGGATATTTGTTAACAACAGGATATTAGATACTGATCTGGCTATTTCCAATGTACTGAATATAGTACACAAAATCAGATTTTTGATACTAAAAATTATATCGCGTTAATAATTTCCTATTGCTGCAAACGTAGGTCTCTTGCTATGATTTACAAACTTAAACTTACCACTAAAAGTTTGGGTGTTTCATCCTCAATCACCGACTGTGGACTCGTGAGTGGGTCAACCGGCGCCTTTCCCAGACATCCGTCGTCGTACTTTATCATTTTTGAAACTTGTTTTAAACTAACTTGAAGGCGGAAATCGACGGTGAGATATTACGACACCTCCCCCTCTAAGGCCATCCACTGTTCATGGAATCGGATATTTGCATCCTAAGTCGGATGCCCGAGAATGTCAACTAGTGGTTCGTCGTGGGTTCAGTGCTAAAACAGAGAGAAAGCGATATATGTTTTATTGACGCATCAACAATTAGCGTCTATTCAGGTTAGTTTTCTTTAATGTTTGTTAGTTTAGATATGTATACACACTTATATTTGACATGGGTTCACACATACACTTTTTTTTTATAGTTTACTTAGCAGTTGGATTTCATTTAGAAATGAAAGAATATTTTTGGAGTTCTGTATTAAGAGCATGTTTATTGGGTTACCTGATATGTTTATTGCGTTCGGATTAGTAATTATGACAATCAAAAAGAATTAGGGGGAGGGTATAGGAAGGGCATTGGGGTTGGTTTTGGCCTTTTATTAAGTATTCGTTTGTGAAGCGCGTGTATCCGATTCAGAATATATTTGCTCCTTCTATAGCTTCACTACCACCTGGCATAGCGATTCATAAAACATTGCGATTTCTTGCCAGATCTACCCACTTCTTATCGATTTCAGTCCATACTTGTTTAATTTTATTGGAAGAATGATTAATTTTGTTCCTTGTTTAACAACATTAATTGTTTTTCAATGATTATTGTGCTTTAAGTTATATAGTCTTTTAAGATCAACAGATTTAGTTTCTCTGTACACTGTAAAAAATAACCTTAAATTTAATGCAAATTTAATGTCCATTCTACATTAAATTTAATGATTTTGTACCAAAAATCGTGAATAATTTACATTTACTTTGAACTTAAAGCAATTCATTGAAATATCATTTCGTTGTACATTAAAATTAATTAAATGATATCTTAAATTTCAATAAAGTAACTGAGAAGATATTTCAACTTCTGCTCATTAAAACTAATTCACATATACCCTAATACTAGAGGAATTTACTTTATTATTCAATATACATTGCATAAGATTCCGGGAGATGGCGCAACTTGTATTGAACTTTTTTTTAGTATGTTATAAGTTGCTTAAAGGACTCAATTTTCTTATGGTGAAGTATACATACATGTCTGCTTCGTACTGACGGGAACCAATGAGTTCAAAACCGGTCTCTAGATGGCGGATACTACCTAGGGAAAAATGTCCACCTTTTCCTGGTAGTTTCAGATTTATTGAACTCATATAAGTTCTCGTACATTAAATATGTGATAACATTTGTCAAATTCAGTGAACACTGGCTGTTGATTTAATGTACATAGTCACCTTAAAAAGCAATGATCAAACTTAAAATTTAATTATGATTACGTCAAATGTAATGAAATAAATTAATTTAGATTAATGTAAATTATTAAATTTAGTGCATTACATTAAATGTATTTAATAAACATTTGTGAAATTTGCATGTTGGAAGCATTCCATTAAATGTAATGCATTTCCTAAACCGAATTAATTTATTCCATTAAATCTAACGTAATCTTACATTAAATTTAAAGTTCTAATCATTACTTTCAAAGGTGACTATGTACATTAAATATACAGCCAGTTTTCATTGAAAGTAAGATATGTTATCATATATTTAATGCATCAGGAAAAGGTGGAAATTTTTCCTATAGGTAGTGTACAGCCATCTGTAGAAAGTTTTCAAAATCATTGGTTTCTATCCGTACCGGCAGAGATGTACACCTCATTATAAGAAAATTGAGTCCTTTAAGCAACTTATATCATACTAAATGAAAAGTTCAATACAGGTTGCGCCATCTCCCGGAATCTCATGCAGTATACCATGAATATTAATGGAAATTCCTTTAATGTTAACATTTCCATGTGAAATAATTTTAATGTAGAGAAAGTTGAAATATCTTTTCAGTTGCTTTATTGAAATTTAAGATACCATTTAATCAAATTTAATGTACAACCAATTGATATTTGAATTACATGCTTTAGATTTAAAGTAAATGTAAATTATTAACAATTTTAGGTACAAAATCATTAAATTTAATGTAGAATAGACATTAAATTTGTGGTTATTTTTAACAGTGTACATAAGATAAAGATTATTAAATCAAGAGTCCCCCTTTTTGATGTACATGGCTCACGGTTAAACATTTGTTCCATATCAATAGGAAGTGCTTTCAAAACTAGGAGAAGTTCCTATTAACATCAAAATCCTCACGCATCTGCAACCCCATATTACTGAGACTGATTTTTAAGTGTTCTAAATTATGCGGTGTTGTTTTACAATATATACATATGCTCATACAATTATCAGAAAAGTCACAATAATAAATGGACAGGTAAAAGATAATATTCAACTAATTAGTCAATTATTTAAAGCACAACCAAAGTTCTACTATTAATACCGCACTTGTATTATCACAATACCTTTCACGAATCCGAGAATATAC
The DNA here is from genome assembly GCA_034092305.1 of Diaprepes abbreviatus. Classification (NCBI taxonomy): domain Eukaryota; kingdom Metazoa; phylum Arthropoda; class Insecta; order Coleoptera; family Curculionidae; genus Diaprepes; species Diaprepes abbreviatus. The sequence continues at coordinate 13,113,741 of JASJET010000129.1, forward strand.
TTCCAAGCGCAAGCGCTCTTATACGCTTACCTACGCGCGCTGACATTTGAACGTGGTCCAAACAACCGCGCTTACAATCCGAGAATAACTTTTCTGCTCTTCGTCTGCAGCTTATTGTGTGTTGTGTGGATGTGTGTGCTTATCTCAGGAATAACTTTTTAGCAGGAATTACGCTTTAGGTGAGTTTAGCTTAGCATCTAGAATTTAACGGATCCGGCTGATTTGCGGTTTTGGTCATAATTTACCGCTTGAAAGTGCAGAGGTGACATTTTTTTAAATAAGGAGAGAAGCGCACCTGTATGTTTGTGAAGTGTTTTAAGGGGTTTTGAAGGGTTCAAATAATATTCTTTTTTACTAGATAAAGTTTAGTTGGGCGTTAAAAGTTTATGCCTTGAAAAAAAATAGTAAAAATATAGTTAATTTAGCGAATTTCATACCAGTTTTAGTTGACTGCAATAAGTTTTGAAATAAATTAAAAACTTTTTCTGTGCTAATTGACATTGATATGTTGAACTTTTGAATTAAAAAAGGTTGCAATACGGTGGGAGGAGGGGGCATAAAAGTATAAATAAAACAGTATATATGTCTATTAGAGAAAAAAAAACAGGGAAGAATTTAAGATTACTATTACAAAATTAAAATTTTGTGACTCTAAGCTGCTTGTTACCAAATATTATTAAAACTTTTTTAAATATTTCAATTTTTTTTATTTTGTTTGCAGAACATCTGTTCATCTGTTTACAGGTGATTTTTTTTGTAACTGTTGCGCATCTGTAGTTTTGAATCAGTTTTAGGTGTTTCTAGCAAGATAAAAATATACGATTTTAATGAAAAGACTTTTCTTTATTTTATTAATCAGGTGTAGAAAGAATGCAGTGAAAATGTTATGATTTTTATCGTGCAATAATTCAAATAAAAAAGTTTTTGTCATATAATTTATTAAACTAGTCTGCTGTTTTCAAATTTAAGAAAATGTCATTACACAAGATGAATATTTTCCTGAAAAAAAAACTATACTAATTTGTTATATTTTTATTGAATGAAATTGCGATAAACGTGAATATTGTAAATTAAAATTTTTCAAAGATAAATTTTTCCAATAAAATAAATTTCCTTAAAAAATGTATGCTGATGATGTAAAATAAATCTTCTTCAAGTGCCATTTCAGGTCCCCCTGACGTTGGCAATTACATTGGTAAGTCTTTCACGGTCCTGCGCCAGCTGGAACAGTTCCCCCGCGCGACGTATACCTGTCCATTCACGAATATTCCTCAACCAAGAAGCCTGTCTCCTTCCTACCCCTCTACGTCCCTCTAGTTTACCCATCATGAGTAGCTGAAGAATTCTTTATCGCTCCCCTCTGAATATATGTCCAAGATATGAGATTTTTCTACACTTCACAGTGTTTAATAGTAGACGAGTTGTGTCGGCCCTATTGAGTACCATTTCGTTGGTCTGCCTAGCTGTCCAAGGTATTCTCAGCATTCGTCGGTGTAACCACATTTCGAGAGCCTCCAACCGATTAATCGTGGCAGCCTTAATTGTCCAGATCTTTGCCCCATATAGTAACACTGTCCAGACGTATGATCTTATCATTCTCTGTCGTAGTTTTAGGTTGAGGTTGTCATTGCAGAAAAGTGGTTTCATTTTTTGAAAAGTTGCTCTAGCAGTCTCTATTCTACACCTTATCTCTTTATCTGGGTTTAGATTTTCGGTGACATAACATCCAAGATATTTAAAATGAGTTACCCTGTCTATACTTTTTCCTTCTATTTGTATTGAAGCGTTAAGATGAGGTTGTCTATTAAAGACCATAAATTTTGTCTTTTTGATATTTATGTTGAGCCCCATTTCTTGACCCTCAGTGTAAACACAGTTTAATAGATGTTGCAGATCTTGTAGTTTGTCGCTTAGGATAACAGTGTCGTCAGCATATCGTATTGTATTTATATATTCTCCATTGATTTGTACTCCCATTCGGTGTCCTTGAGTAGCCCGTTTAAAGATTTTATCTGAATATATATTAAAAAGCAGTGGAGATAGTATGCAGCCCTGTCTGACGCCTCGCAGAATTTTACTTTCTTCTGTGAGTTTTCCATTTAGCCTTACTGTTGCTTTCTGCCGCCAATATAAATTTTTAATAATTCTTACGTCTCTGCTGTTTACCTCTACGTTATTTAAAATGTCTATGAGTTTTCTGTGCCATACTCTGTCGAAGGCCTTCTCGTAATCGACAAAACATACGAATACATCCTTGTGTTGGTCCCGGCATTTTTGCAGAAGTATATTTAGAGCGAATAAAGCCTCTCTAGTACCTAGAGCGTTTCTAAATCCGAATTGGGTTTCATCTAAATCTGCTTCGCATTTAGATCTTATCCTGCTGTGGATGATTCTGAGAAAGACCTTCAAAGTGTGGCTCATTAGACTTATTAGTCTGTACTCACTGCATCGCTTTGCTCGCTGTTTTTTTTGGGATTGGGACGAATACAGACCTCAGCCAATCTTCCGGTATATCTCCAGTCCTATTCCTATATTTTCCTCATGGATCATTTGTAACAGCTTGGTTGAGACATTATCAGGCCCGATAGCTTTCCTGGTTTTTGCAGATCTTATGGCAGATAGAACTTCACTGTTTAGAATTTCCGGTCCCATGTCTATATTAGCGTCTATATTAGCGAGATCATCGGAGTTGTGTTCATTCGGTCTCTCATCATCAAATAAAATAAAAAGCATTATGTAAATAATGAAAAGAAAATTATTTCACCTGTTAGTTCTAGATAAAGAAATATAAATATTATATAAACAACTCATCTTCGGCACTTTTTAATAGTGTGTAAATATAACCTGATGGCATATTTTCAAAATGGTTGTTACCTTAATTACTTATAACAACGTAGCTATAACAATGGAATGGCCAATTTCTGCAAGATACTGTAATATAAAAATACATATTCGATTATAGTGAAAACAAATTAAGTCAGAAACAATACAGAAGTCCGGGCGCTTTCTTTGTTTTACGCGATTATAGGACCATATACACAATTTTAAAATAATATCTCGAAACATAACCATTCATTACTCGGTATATTATTCTGCATTCAGAAACTAGATATTTAGCCCACATTGTATTACAATTTATGATTGAAACCTTCGCATTTTTTAACAAATATCAAATATTTATTTATATTTTTTATTTGCCTTTAAAATCTACAAATTATGCAAGGAAAATCATTAAGATTCAAGGTGAACAAATGAAAACACCATTATCTAGAATTTTATTGCTTTTAGGAATATTAGTACGTTGTAATAGATTTTTATGTATAAATATTTCTTTTCTGCACAATGGCTAATTGAAAGTAAAAAAGCTTAGCAATAACTTCTATTTATTTGTGTATCCCGTAGCATTTTGAATGGAGGAGAGTATTTGTCTTTCTTTAACTTTTTTAAATTGTGCTGGCAAAGAGTAACAGCAAAAAAGGCCATTTTTTCGCCGATTTTCCGGCCCGTGAATTTCGAATTTATTTTTGTCTCAAATTGTAATCATTCATCAGAAATAATTTACGCTGAAGTGACCTTCTGTTCATTATATTTTAGAGGTTTTATTGTTGGACATTAACCATTCAGATATTCCACTTATTGTTCAAATAACACAGCCCTATAAAAAATGTGTCGTTTCGTCATATATATATATATATATATATATATATATATATATATATATATATATATATATATCTTCTTCTTCTTCTTTAGGTGCCATGTCTGTATTCAGATGTTGGTGGTCATCATGTTTACAATTTCCTGAAATATTTCTCTATCGGCTGCTGCGCGAAATAGTTCTTCTACCGTGCAATCACACCACTGCCTGATGTTACGCAGCCATGAAAGCTTCTTTCGGCCTATCCATCTTTTTCCTTCCACTTTTCCTTGTATTATAAGGCGAAATAGCTGGTATTTAGGTCCTCTAATTATGTGACCGAAGTATTTTGTTTTCCACCTCTTTATAATGTTCAAGAGCAGTCGATCTGTAACCATCATTCTGAGAACATCCTCGTTGGAAGTGTGCGAAACCCATGATATCTTTGATATCTTTAGGATTCGACGGTAGCACCACAATTCGAATGCTTTCAGTTTGTTTAGCGTTGTTTAGCTATATATATATATATATATATATATATATATATATATATATATATATATATATATGTTTATGCGGCTTTCACGGATTCCTCCGTGTGAGATGCAATAGCAGTGGATATATCCACATTATGCCGTTGTAGTGCTGAAATCACATTCAGCAAGCGTACAACTATATGCAGTTCCGTATATGAATGAAGTAAAATTTGAACAGTAAATGCAAACTCCTCTCCATCATATCCTTTCTGTTAACTGTTATAGAACGCAATTTATCCTTTTCCACCATCGAGATGATGACCTACCTGTACCACAATACCGAGAAGAAAGTCGAAACTTACCCTCCCCGCCACAGTGATACGGCAGAGGTGCATGTTTCGTCTCTACTAGATTCATCAGGGTACCGACATGCACCTGGCTGTGCAAAGGACAGATCGGAAGGAAGCCACATAAACATCTATACGCCATCCGGCGGGAGGTCGGCGAAGCCGCGTTCAGTATTTGCATGCTTCCTTCCGATGCACAACCAGGTGCACGTCGGTACCCTGATGAGTCTAGTAGAGACGAAACATGTAACTCTGCCGTATCACTGTGGCGGGGAGGGTAAGTTTTGACTTTCTTCTCGGTATGGTGGTACAGGTAGGTCATCATCTCGATGGTGGAATAGGATAAATTGTGTTCTATAACAATTTATTCTAACTGTGCAACCTCTAACACAGAAAGGATATGATGGAGAGGAGTTTGCATTTACTGTTCGCATTTTACTTCATATATATATATATATATATATATATATATATATATATATATATATATATATATATATATATATATATATATATATATATATATATATGTAAACCAATGCGCTGACACCTCAAAAATGGGTTAAAAATTGCAAAGAAGTAATACTGACCCAAAAAAATTACAATTCTACGTAAAAATATATATTTGTATAAAAACCATAGCAGTGACATCAGATTCAGTTCCAAGAGGTGAAATTTTTTCGAGATGACGAAGGTGTGACCAATGTTTACTCCGTGACCACTCTGGATTTCGCTGACCCTCTGTTGCGTGGTTTTAAGAGCCCCCTGGTTATACAAAACTAGGTTTTAAGGTCTTTTCAATAATTTACTTCACCCGAGTCGAGAATTATTTAACCTTATGCTAGAATGAACTGATTTTTGGAATTTTTTTTTTTGAGGTTAGAACTACAGACATAAAAGTTAAGCATATAGACTGCGGATCTTATAGAAGCAAGTTGGCTGACGGTAAAAAAGAGACAGAACGTTTTCCATGACTAGTATCTCTTTTTCTAATGGCGGAGTTTAGCATGATACTCCAAACGTCATTGGATACTCCTGTCACTTGGCCGCTATTAGAAAAAGAGGTACGAAAACGGTGTGTCTCTTTGTGAGCGTGAGCTAACTTTCTTCTAAGGGGTTCGTCGTCTATATATTTGACTTTATGGTTAGAACACACACACTCAGTGCATGTTAATACTTAGACCAGGTACAGCACATCGTAAACAAGATCCATGCATAAATATGCTAATAAAAAAAAAACTTCATGTTCAAATTTACTAATTTTAGCGTTTTCATGCTCTTTTGAGGTCAAAAAGAAGTGGAACCTATAGACATAAAAGTATATATATTGCAGATCCTACAGAAGCGCCTTGGCTTGAGCTTAGAAAGAGACAGAGCGAAATACGACAGTGGTACTTCTCTTCTTTGGGCGAAGCTAAGCACGATACCCCAAACGTCATTGGATAAAAGAAAGGTACTACTGTCCTATTTCGCTCTGTCTTTTTCTAAGCCAGAGCTAACATACTTCTATAGGATCCGTAATCTATATACTTTTATGTCTGTGGTGGAACATTATTTAGTGCATTTGTGTATTTGATGTAGAGGCAATACATAGTGAAAAATCTTTTATGAGAATAAACAAGTAGCAAAACATAAACTCACCTCTTTCCTAAAGAACAAAACCGAAAAGTGATAAAGCAATTTAGACCTCACATTTGATATCACCGCCGTCACTTTCATACAGATATATAGGTCTAGGTCGAAAGATTATACCCCACCACCCCTCCAAAGGGATGTTAACGTGATCATTTTCATTTTTAATCAAATTACTTTCTTGCTGCCAAAAGTTCTAATGCCGGAAACAAAAAGATAACTCCTTTTCGAGGATACAATAATGAATTAAATGCTTAATAATGAAAAGTTGTGGAGATAAACATAAATAATTTTTCTTTCTAAATGTATCTCTGATACCAGCAAAAGTATATTTAGAAAGAAAAATTAGTAATCTGCCTGATAAATTCCTGAGAGATTCCATTTTAAATTGTCTCGTTTAAAAAAACGTATTTTAAGGACAATTAACTTTTAAACAAGTAAATTGTATAAGTTCTTATTCTATATTTAAATATGGTAAATAAGAATTCATACTTAAACACCTATTTTTGTAGCTTATGTCATAGAAAACTATAAAATTACTAAACTTTATTGAATAAACATTGAATTACAAATTTATATTGTTTTTATTTACTTTTATGATAATGAACGAAATTTCGCAAATTTATGATGTATTACAATATTTTCGGAAGAATAAAGGCATGATTCGCATTAACAGGTTTCTGAGGTCAATGACTACCTACAATTAAAGGAAGTTTTATCAATTACATCCATATTATTAATTTAGGAAGAGCTAAAATTTATTTTTAAACACTATACGATATTTAAACAAGCGTTCTAATGAGATTCTTCCAAACGTAAAATTTTGTAGCGAGTTTGCTAATATATTATGTCAAATTTGATTAATTAACATTGGCAAAGAATTATTTGTATGGTTTGACTATTTCTATAGTAACGGTTTTACCATTATAAAACTTGTGCACAACGAAGCTACTGTGAAATAATTACCATAGAAACTGGTGGGAACCATGATTGATGTACAATGTATTAAAAGTAATAACCACTAACTAACATAGTCCCACTTTACAACTGGTCTCAGTTGACAATAAAGGGTTTAAATTGGCACGTTGAAATGGCGCTATTTAAATTGTTTCAAAACATTTTTTTTTATTTATTAAAAATGAAAGCTTTCACGCCTGTGGCCAAGTTAAAAATCATGGTTTTTTTGGGTTTAGACCGCGTCATATTAGAATTATTATCGGACGTTTCGCCTACGATTACACAAGGCATCTTTTAGGGGCTTTACTCTACGATATTACCACATTAAAGCGTGTTAATTTCAATCAAATTTGACACCGTCTAAATTCAAGAACCATGATTTTGAATTTTTTAAATTATTTTTACTCTAAACTTGTCCAAATACTTATATATATATATATATATATATATATATATATATATATATATATATAATTAAAGGTTTTCCGGTATCTCATGTATGTGCTGAGTCTCTCTCAGGACTCTAAGGCAGCTCACTGCACGGCGTCTGTGGGCTTTGAAAATGATGAATGAGATTTCACCGAAACGTCAGCTGCCTTACAGTCCTGAGAGAGACTCGGCACATACACAAGATACCCGAAAACCTTCGATTGCATATCACACCCGTGAGAATATCCGATATGTATATATATATATATATATATATATATATATATATATATATATATATATACAGGGTGTCCAAGATAAGGATCCTAAGCATGGGGATCTCGGAAACAGTTGGAGATACGAGGTCGGTTAAATTAGAGAAAAGTTGCGCAATTTAGTGCTAAATTAAACGCAGTTAAAAAAATTTAAAAATTTCAAACACTTCCGGAGATTTCCGGAAAAAAACGAAATTTGGCAAAATCGTTTTTAATTTTTGCAGGCTTTATTTAAAGAGATATCAGAAAATAAAAGGTAGATTCTCATTGCCACTTTTTATTTTTTATAATATGGTCTAAACAAAATTTAAATCCGACGTTTCGTTTCTGAGATACCATCATGAACTTTCATTTTTTATATGGAACAAAAAAAAGTATCCCATGTATTTGATAGCATTTTTTATTACAAATTCAACGATGTATCACCCTTGCATATCGAATACGTAGTTCAAGTACTTTCCATAAGAGCTCCATGAGAGCGAGAGAGAAAGGTATATCAGTTTTATAAAAGCCAATGAACTACACACTTGATATGCAAGTGTGATACACCGTTGAATTTGTAATAAAAAATGCTATCAAATACATGGGATACTTTTTTTTGTTCCATATAAAAAATGAAAGTTCATGATGGTATCTCAGAAACGAAACGTCGGATTTAAATTTTGTTTAGACCAAATTATAAAAAATAAAAAGTGGCAAGAAGAATTTACCTTTTATTTTTTGATATCTCTTTAAATAAAGCCTACAAAAATTAAAAACGATTTTGCCAAAATTCGGTTTTTTCCGGAAATCTCCGGAAGTATTTTGAATTTTTGAAATTTTTAAATTGCGTTTAATTTAGCACTAAATTGCGCAACTTTTCTCTAATTTAACCGACCTCGTATCTCCAACAGTTTCCGAGATCCCCATGGTTAGGATCCTTATCTTGGACACCCTGTATATATATATATATATATATATATATATATATATATATATATATATATATATATATATATATATAGCAATAGCTTAAAATGCGTGGATTTTCTATAATCCAACAAATTTATTAACACGACACAATAGAAAGACGAAGATTTACCAGAGCTCATATGGGAGCGAGAAACAAGGAGCCATGAATTAATATTTTCCATATGTAGTTATGGCTCTAAATGACGAATGTTATTAAATAAATTGAATAAACAAAACACTTTTTACTGGGTGAAAAGTGACAGTTTTTTACTTCGGTGTTCGTGTTTGTTTTGTTGGCACTTGGCGGTTATTTTATTTTCAATTTAGTTTTAGTTATTAGCATGTATGTTATTGTTACGTAACTAAAATTCGTTTTATTTGCCGCAATGACTACGAAAAAAGTTATTTTTTTTAAAGAACTCATTTAGCGCGCTGTCTTTAAAGGAAAAACTTAGAGTCAGAGAATTAAGATTAACCGAATTTAGAAACTGAAAAACAAAGTGGAGAGAAATCTTACTGTCCCAAATTTAGCAAAAATACGATATATAGGTCTAATACAAATATATAGCTGTGCAGGTATGAGGAAACATATAAGGTTTACATGAATACGAGCCGCCATTGAATTGACATGTGCAACAATAGGTCAACCAAGTTTATATAATCGTACAAAAATATATGCAAAACTCCATTTTTCAAACAAATTTTAGAGGAACCATTTTTTAATATTGTTTTAATAAACAAGCTGCATAAGAAAAACTTGCAGGATTAATTATTTATATTTATTTTAACAGTTATGGTTCCATTCAAATTTAAAATTTTAGCTGTTAAAACCACTGGCATTGAAAAAATGAAAACTGAAAATAGGTCTGTCTCAATAAATATATCCTAATAATAAATATTTACTCTCTAATCAGGCACCGGGCCAGATTCTAATTTAGATCTGATTGATTTGTTTCATTGGGTCAATAAGCTAGATCATATTGGATCCTATTATATTATTAAAATTAGATTGTGTCACTTAACCAATAAATAATTGAAATTGTTGTTACACATTCCTTTCCAGAATGCTTCTTGTTAGTACTGGTATAGATAGTTTGGAAGAAAATGAAACAACATATGTTTAAAAATTAATAACACGGTATTACGCACAAACTTTCTCGATCAATTATTTGGTGTGATGCATTGTCTCTAGAATTTACCAAGTCAATTATAAAGTATCCCTATTAAGCAATAAACATTACAAATGTTAGAACTATTGTTGATAAGATCACGATTGTCTGAGGTACAAGAAAAAGAAAAAAATGAGCTAAACAAATTTCTAAAAAGGCTCCGTAAATAAAGCTTGAACAAAATTGGTCTAATATTTTACGCGCTAATTTCACACTATATATAACTATTATCGTAGTAATTTTTTCCTGATAATTTTTTTTTGGTATATAGAAGTCTCAAAAGTGTAAGTGCTGTCAAAATCTTGAATCTTGAAGTATAAGAATCATTCAAAAATAACGTGTATAGCCAGAATCACACCTTTTAGATCAGTTTTGTTTCGTTTGTTTTATTATAATTTGTATTCAATATGTCAAAAATTCATTTATAAAACCTAAAGAAAAAGCGTTGAAATCGGTGAATCCCAAATATAAACAAAATTATCCATTTTGTTCAGTCATTAAATACAACGATTTCTTTAACTTTGAGTTTTTCAGATTCGAAACTTGATTGACTTATTGCTGCTCTTGTGAGTTGAAACCCTTTACCGAGACCAGTGTTAAAATAAGATATTAATGAATTAAGGGGGGGGGGGGATCTTTTGTTTGCGGCATTAATTTTCAGGCAAAATTCATTCATTATCATTTGAAGCATTATTTTTTTTTAAATTGGAAACATACCATTTAATTTTTTTTGTTTCTACAAATTCGTCATCTCACTATAAAGCAAAACGGATTTGATTATAAAATACCACAACCAGTATTGTTTTCATTAAACCCTATAGTATATATATATATATATATATATATATATATATATATATATATATATATATATATATATATATATATATAATATCGAAGGTTTTCGGGTGTCCTGAGTGTGTTGAGTCCTTCTCAGGACCGTAAGGCAGCTGACGTTTCGGTGAAACCTCATTCACCATTTTGGTTTTGGTTGACGTTTCATTAGCAGGTTTTTCCAAGTATTAGGCAGCCGCTAACTGTCATATTTGCTATTTAAGTTATTAGGCGTCTTTGCAATTTCAATGGCTTCCCTTATAACTCTTGTAGACAGGTTTTTACATCTCGATAGCATTTTTGTTCCTGAGAAGTTTATTTTATGTCTTGTGTTTAACAAGTGTTGGGCCAATGCAGAACAAATTGTTTTTTGCTTGACAGAGTTTATATGTTCGTCTCTTCTGGCGTTTATTTTACGGTTGGTTTGGCCTACGTAAGAAGAACTGCATTCTCCGCATGGAGTTTCGTATATTTCCTGGTTTTCTAGAGGGATTTTTTCTTTAGGTGTTGGCGGGAGATCCCTTACTTTACAGTCCGTGGAGAAAACGGTTTTAATGCTATGTCTCTAGAAAATTATTTTTGTCTGTGGTGCCTCTGACATAATGAACAAAAGCTTTGAAACCTTTTCCTTGGCTTTCGCAATTTTTCGGGGCCAAGCATTTGTTTTTTAGAGCCTTGTCTATATATTCTTTTTTGTTACCATTTTTTGTTAGGGCGTCTTGCAGTATGTTCATTTCTTTCCGGTAATTTTCTTCATCTGTAAGGGACTGAGATTGAAATGCAAGTGATTTCAGTAAGACACACAATTGGGCACGGTATAGATGATATATATGTATATATATATATATATATATATATATATATATATATATATATATATATATATATATATGTAATTAAATTATTATAATCAGAAATATTTTTAAAGTTTTTATCATAAAATAAAACTGTTTTATAATTCCTCTTTTACCATCAGTGGCGCTGAAGCACTATTTTTGGCCAACAGCCCACTTTTAGTCAGAGCGAGTAAAATTTTTTGTTGAAAAGTAGTATTATAAATTTATTAATTAATATTATTTATTTTCATTCGTGCTTAACAAATCTATCTTCTCCATTTATAAGAAACAATTTTAAAACATGTTTTGTTGTACTCACACTAGAACAAAATTAATCGGTTAATTTCTAGAATATAAAGAATTAACGTTAAAGCGCAAAAAAATATGATTTACTAATAAAAATAATGACCAAAAGAGGACATCGCATATAGTGTTTGTGGCCATTGTGTAACTAAAACTAGTGCTTCTATGTTTTGCTGTACGACTTTTGACTATCTTATCCATATTTTAGGTTATTTGTAGTTAATTAATATTTTTATATAAATTAATACATTTTTTATTCGTATATAGGTGCAAGAATTTTTAATAATAATAAATATCAATGATTTACTTACCAATACTCTTTTCAAGAATCTTACCCATAATAATTGGATATTGTACAGGGTGAGTCAACGATTGGATGAAGTAGGTTTGTGCCTTTTCGGTGAAATTAACAAAGAAACTATATTTATTGTTTGATACAGTTTATTTTTACGCAGATTTTAAAAATATTTAGGACTCTACAGGGTGAGCCAAAAAACTAGGAGAGCATAAAGTTGTATTTTTTTAAATAGAACACTCTATATACGAATCGTATTTTCGATTTAGCTCATAATTTTAAATCTTTTTTATTAAAGGTTTACTATAACAAAACTTTATAGTTTCTGAGATAATTAAGTTTAAAGAAAAAAAGTCACATTTTCAAGCATCAATTCAATCCTAAATAACGTTTTCAATTTTGTGACAAATATATTCAAATTTGGAATTTAGCAAGGCCAAGGACAAGTTAACATAATTTTTACCTAATATTTGCAATAAAAGCTACAGGATGTTGAACACATCGGCTCAAATTTGAACAAGTTTAAATGAATAAATATATTTTTTTTAAATGGTACATCCTGTATATTTTCATGTTATTTAATAGAGTAATAAAAACCCTAAAAGTTTTGTTCAATATATCCTATACCTATTTATAATAGTTTTTGAGATATTTCAGTTTTTCTTATTTTCCATACTTTTTTACAGAAATAGTCTTCATTATCATAGTAGCCATGGCAAAAACAATGTAAAAGAACATTTTTCTGTGTGTCAAATTTATAACCGCAATCGCTTCTTTTGGTTTTTATGTAGTGTAGTTTGGTTTTTTTTTTGCATTCATCTTATATTGTAAAATGAATTTTCCAAAGAATGAGTTAATTGATGATTCTTCTGGTACTGTTGATTATCCAAAACGTAAAGTGTTCAACAAACCAGTAACTAATGAAGAAAAAGAACTACAAGTATTGTTAAATGTTCAGGAAAATCCTTATATTGGTAGCCGTCAGTTAGCAGCATTATGTGAAACATCACAATCCACCGCTAATCGTACTACCAAGAAATATAGGTATCATCCATATCACATGGAATTACACCAAGAATTGCATGGACAGGATTTTGAAAGTCGTGTAAACTCTTGTCGTACAATAAATGCGGAGATTCAATTAAATCTAAATTTATTATGCAAGGTAATGTTTAGTGATGAAGCTACTTTTAGAAGTAACGGTACCGTAAATAGACGCAACATGCATTATTATGCCACAGAAAACCCATTTTGGATTAGAGAGGTGCAACATCAAAACCACTGGTCATTAAATGTTTGGTGTGGTATTCATCATAATCGAATTATTGGACCCCACTTTTTTAATGAACCACTAAATGGCCATAGTTACCTGAACTTTCTACAAGAAGAACTACCTCAACTGCTTCAAGGTCTCGATAGGGATGAGCTCGACAGTATGTGGTTCCAGCACGATGATGCTCCTCCGCATTACCATCGTGAAGTTCGTGCATTTTTGGACCAACGATATCCGCAAAAATGGATTGGACGTGGGGGTTTCATTGAGTGGCCATCAAGGGTCTTGCGACATCACCCCATTAGATTTCTTCCTATGGGGTTATATTAAAAATAAGGTGTATGTTAATCCAGCAACAACAGTGGAATATATGCGAAACAGGATTAGGGATACCTGTAGAACAATAACGCCACTAATTTTGTCCAGGGTCCGAGAAAATCTGCAAAAAAGGCTAAATTTGTGCATTGCACAAGAGGGTCGTTTATTCGAACACTTATTAAAAAGAAATAATTAATCTCAGTATTTAATAGGTATTTTTTTTGTTTCAATTTAGTATAAAAGTAAATATAAATATGTATTTGCCTTGTCGTTATTGTTGTGTTAATTTTTTCACATTATGTTTAATTAAACTATTGCCGTTGTAATATAACGAATAATGTATTTCATCATATTTAACCACATTCTGTTTGTTTCTGTAGTTTCTTTTTATTATTTTACATGGCTACTATGATAATGAATACTATTTCTGTAAAAAAGTATGGAAAATAAGAAAAACTGAAATATCTCAAAAACTATTATAAATAGGTATAGGATATATTGAACAAAACTTTTAGGGTTTTTATTACTCTATTAAATAACATGAAAATATACAGGGTGTACCGTTTGAAAAAAAAGATATTTATTCATTTAAACTTGTTCAAATTTGAGCCGATGTGTTCAACACACTGTAGCTTTTATTGCAAATATTAGGTAAAAATTATGTTAACTTGTCCTTAGCCTTGCTAAATTCCAAATTTGAATATATTTGTCACAAAATTGAAAACGTTATTTAGGATTGAATTGATGCTTGAAAATGTGACTTTTTTTCTTTAAACTTAATTATCTCAGAAACTATAAAGTTTTGTTATAGTAAACCCTTAATAAAAAAGATTTAAAATTATAAGCTAAATCGAAAATACGATTCGTATATAGGGTGTTCTATTTAAAAAAATACAACTTTATGATGTCCTAGTTTTTTGGCTCACCCTGTAGAGTCCTAAATATTTTTAAAATCTGCGTAAAAATAAACTGTATCAAACAATAAATATAGTTTCTTTGTTAATTTCACCGAAAAGGCACAAACTTACTTCATCCAATCGTTGACTCACCCTGTACTGATAATCAATAAACAAAATTATACCACAATGTTGCGTATCTTAAAATCTTATAGATATAATATGTAATACTTTATAAAGTAACTTAAAATGCTTAACACAAATCAATATAAATCTGAAAGTAGCCACAAATGGTGCAGAGGCCACAAACGGTACTTCTACCCTATATGGTTTTTATTGCCTTTCAATGGACTTAAAAAAGTTACATTTTCCTCTTACGACGGGCAAAGGAAAAGTTTGGTGGGCTTAAATGTACTAATTGGATTTCACATAAAATTCACGGAAACAAATAGTCTCGCAAAAATTACCAAAAAGTAATGTATCGCTAAAACAATACATGTGTCAATTTGATGTCAGTCAAATGTTAACAGTGAAGCGACACGTAAATATTATAATTTATTTATTCTGTTAGATAATTAACGCATTTGAATGAGTTTGCTATATGTCTGCTACTATGAATTATTTTATAACAGGGATTAAGTACGGATGAAAATAACAATACATCTTTTGTAACTTTTGTAATACAATATAACCTCAATTTTGTTAAAGTCTCTTGTTTATATTTAGGTGATAAAATAAAGATTATGTATTATATATCCTTTTGAAAACTACCGCTTTATTAACCATTTTTTAAATAATATGTGTTCTACCTAGGTAAATATATAAAATTTTCGTAAATTCATGCGTTTTAATTATTTTCGAAAAATATTTCAAGTTGGAAAACATTTTAAAGGAGTGATAATTTTCAGAAAAACATTCGTGAACTATGAAGAATGACGGTTAATGATTTTATAAGAAAAATAAACACCATTATTTTATACGTAATCAATATTATCACTGCCATGACTGCCAAAAAATGCTGTAAACATTTTCCTTCATGAGCGCTAGCTATGACACACAAATCCATTAATGACGGTAGATGTACAGGGTGTCTCAAAAGAAAGTTCACGTTTAAAAAATCGATTTAAAAAAAAGTCAGGACTTTATTGAAAAAATGTTTATTACATATTAAAATACATTGTTTGGGAATTTATTTTTTAAAAATGATATCGTCCAAATGTAATCCGTTGCGCTCACGGCATTCATTTAATCGAGCACTAAAATTGCCCATGACGGCTCGGCAGGTATTCTCCGTGATGTCTGCCATTTCGTTGCGGATATTTTCTTTTAATTGTGCCAGGGAAGTCGGTTTGTTGGCGTAAACTTTTGATTTGACATAACCCCATAGGAAAAAGTCCATAGGTGATAAATCAGGACTGCGTGGAGGCCAACTTATGTCACCTTTCTTTGAGATCAATTTGCCAGGAAAAATTTCACGCACTCGTGGCAGAGACATGTTGGACGTGTGTGAAGTTGCTCCGTCTTGCTGGAACCATGTTCTTTGGTTATAGCCAGGAAAATTTTGCAGTTCAGGCACGAAGAAGTCGTCTAACATCTCCACATACCGCTCTGAAGTCACTGTTACTGTGCGTTCCCTTTCATCTTCAAAAAAGTACGGGCCGATAATTCCTCGCGCCGACATCGCAGCCCATACAGTCACTTTCGACGAATGTAGGTAGAGGTTTCTGATGTTTGTGTTTTGGATTGTTTGCACTCCAATAGCGGCAATTTTGCTTGTTTACATGACCATTAAGATGAAAATGGGCTTCATCCGAAAAGAAGATGTTGGTAAACGTTGAAAAGCGTTCAGTCATCTGGTTTACGAAGTCAAGCCTCTGACCAGCATCCTGAGGCTTCAATTCTTGCACCAACTAAATTTTATAGGGGTTCAGCTTTAAATCTTTGTGTAAAATGCGGAATAATGATGACCTATGCACATTTAAAGCAACAGCACGCTTACGAATCGAAACGTTTGGGTCGTCACGAACAGACTGAGTAACACTCTCTACGTTTTCGACCGTTCTCGAAGACCTCGGACGCCCGGATTTTGGTTTATCTAGTGTTGAACCGGTCTCTTCAAACGTTCTGGACCCATTTTCCAATAAGCCGAGCGCTTGGCGCATCATTTAAGTGACGAATATGTCGAAAATTGCAGAATTTTCTACGCGCTACAGTCGCCGAATTACCGTTTTTGTAAAACTCACGTACGCAAAAAGCACGGTCCGCTCCCGAGAAACGCTCCATAGCGACTAAATTCCCAAAAGCCAGGCTACCGATTGACATATCCCCCGCGCCGCTCGGAATAGTTGCGTTCACGCAATAAGCAAAACAAATGTGTACTTTCTTTTGAGACACCCTGTATTTTGAATAAGATTTATCTGTCACTTGTAGTGATAATATAAAAAAAGGAATTCATTTCTTTCAGTAGTTTAAAACTTAAGAAAAAAAAGAATGAATACTTTTCAATGATTTTTGGCATTGGCACTTTTTATATTTCTGTTCTATTGATAAAAAAAATTGGTATGTTTCCTCACAATGAAATGTCGAATATTTTCGTAAGGACATGTCATGCCAACTTCGTAGTAGTCCAAGCTGTAGGTAAAAATTAGTGCTGTTTTTGACGTAAATCCCGACATAGATGAGACCTATCGAGGGGTGTTGGGGGCAATGTAAAAACCAACCCTATATAAAATGTAATAACAAAAAACAAAGTTGGGGCCCAGAGGAGGAGGGGTCACAGTTGATTAAAACAGGTTTTTTCAATCTACATATCAAGGAACGCATTTTGGAAAAGAAAGTTTCAAATAAAAATGCTAGAGCTTTAAAAAACCTACAATTTAAGCTTATAGCGTGTGCATTTCAGTCATGTTATTGCAAAAAGTTTGAAAAATCCTTAAAATCCAAAAAAAGCTTTTTTTCAAAATCTTCGTCTCTAACTCATCCCAATTTTCAAATCAAAAATGTTTAACCTGTGAGAGGGATGCGGAAGTTCTGTTTATAAAAAAAACTCTCCCTTTTAAAGTGATATTTAAGGGCTTAGAAATTAATTTTTTTATTTTCCCCTAACAAGACATGAAAATTTGAACCTTCACGAAGAGATTGAGCCTTTGTGGAGGTCAAAATGTTCACCCAATAAAAAATTATAGCAGTCAACAATTTGCGATTTGGAATAAACAAATAGCAATATCTCAGCAACAAATTATCCGATTTACTATTATAAAATATCATTTTGTTCAGAATGATGAGGGCTTCCCTTTAAAATGAAAAAAGTGCAAAAAAAATTTAATTTTGCAATAAATTATTGATATGCAAAAAATTACCGATTTTTTTGGACTTTTTTCAATAACAAATCGCCGAAATTGATCGCACAAAAGCTCAAATTGAAGGGTTTTATTATCTCTATAAATTTTATTTAAAACTTTTTTTTCAAAATGTATTTCTTGGCTAGTAGATTCAAAAAAACCTGTTTTGGACAAATTTCACCCCCCCCCCCCTCTTGGTCCAGCCTATTTTCTTGCTACTACATTTTATATAGGGTTTGTTCTTAGGTTGCCTATAACACCCCTGGGTAGATCTCATACATCTCGGAATTTACATCACTATGACTTAGACTATAAATGTTTTTATTTAAATCTGACCAAGTTTGTCACACCTTCTTTCTCTTTGTAAAATTAATTCTATTATTGAACAATTTTAAGTATTAATTTGCATTTAGAAAGAACTACTAAGATCTAATAAAAAAATCCATTAACATATTAACCAGAAATTTCCAAATGGATTAAAGCCAGGTCTCGATCAATGAGAATGAAGCAGATAAAGAGATTTCCGTATTTTGAGAAATTATTGGAAGCAATTCACTCAAATGAATTTTTTTACACTACAATTTAAACTTTAAAAACTGTCATAAAATTTTAGGGAACCATACTTGTTTAAGCCTGTTTAATTAGAGAGCTGGATAGTTGATTCGAAGATCAAAATAAACCCTTTTAAAGCTCAAGCAAGGATCCTCAATCAACCATCCATCTCTTCAGCTTATTTATGTGCCGCCCTAGTCTCAGTATAATTAATCGAAATGATCCTAAGGATGCGAACGTCGCAAAAGCAGTGTCGTCGGCGAATAAAAATAGTTTGCTGTCTTGGTCATGTAGAATGCCCGACGTGTAAAGATTGAATAGAGTGGGAGATAGAGGAGAACCCTGAAGTATCCTTGCTCTAACTTATCTAACTGTGGATATAGCGCCGTCCGACGATACTACGAATGTTTGCCTTCCAAAAACTTAGAAGAAGTGTTACCAGATAATTAGGGATTCCTAGCCTAATAAGCTTAATTTTAAGTCCATTGTGGTATACCTTGTCAAAGGCCTTACTAATATCAAAAAAGATTGCCTCTATATTGAACTACCTATTGAAGCTCTGAATTATGAGTGGCGCCAGTCTGGTGGTCTATCTTATATTTATAACATGCTTACTGAAAATTAAACTTATTATACAAAGCTTGGAATAAATTCATTATTTAAAAACTGATGTTTTTTTCTTGAAAAATCTTTTGAACACATCGATTTTGTTTTTTTTATTTTTTTAAATTTACAGGGTGACTTTAAAGATGCTGTGCTATAACAAAAATTGATTCTTTAAGTACTAACCCCCAGTTTTTTGTACATTTTTTGACTCCCTCCAAAATTAAAAACTATGACAAATCACGTATAAGATTTTTACGAGAATCTAGGCGAAAGGATGAATACAATAAAATTCTTTGATGTGTTTGTGTTTTTCCAAAAGTTATTTGTAGTTTAGTGCATTAACCACGAATAACCTGGGTACTGCAGAATGTGTCAGCAATTTGAAGATATACCTCTAAATATTAATTTTCTAAGGTTCATGAAACAGTTACCTCTTTGTCTGACTTGGATGATGAAACATATACGGGCATTTTTTTAATCCTTGTTTTTGCATAAAATACATTCTCTTTTTGTGTTTTTTCTTCATTGCCTTTGAATGCTCGGAGTATTTTCTAATATCTGCAAATCACGACACGGAGTGGTCGATAGTAATTTATCTCGTCAAAGTCTCTAAAAATATCTGCCTTTAAATTTTAACCTTCGGATTCTATTTTAGAGAATTCCAGACGAGTGTGTTTATAAAAATTAAATTTATTATTTGTATTAGTAGTAGCACATTGTTTATTATTTTTGTTCCTCGCACGAAAAATTGGCATCTGAAAATGTTGAGGTATCGTTTTCCGAAGTATAAAAAATATATTGTGAATGATCAAATAACCCGAAAAAAAAATAGGTTCATCTTCTTGTTTAGCAGAATCTCAAATGATTTCATTAAGCAAGTATACTACAAATATTTCTAAAAATTAAATAATATTAAGCTAATAATAAGTAGTGATAACAGAATAAATAAATAGAAAATCCATTTTCTCATTTCGTATGCATAATCGAAACAAAGGATTTTTTCATGCAGTCTCCGAATAGAAATGATGTGTGTGAAAAATTATAAGCAACTGATATTACAAGTACCAATATCATGCCAAAAAATATTGACAAATTAACAGTTTTAATAAAACAAATTTGAACTTCTTTATTTCACAGAATTATTATGAAAAAGAATTTCTAACAAAATTCTGACTTATACTATTGGATAAAAGGAGAGCAATAAAGTTTATTAGTAATATTTTTCCACATTGTGGCAAACCTTAAACAAAATCTAGGTTAATAAATATTTATAAATATTTAAATGAACATCTTCAACAAGTGCGACACTAGAAAAGCATAAAAATTATATTCAACAGTCTGTTATTTTGCGCATTACGACAAAAAACATTAAATACATTTAAGAATTACAGATATAGATAGAAAATCTCCCGAGAACAGCTGGATACAAAATGGGAAACACATTCTTCCATACCGTCTGCTATGCGGACGATGCTGTTCTTATTGCAGACTCTGAAGATAATCTCCAAAGACTACTGCACTTTTTTAACACTAAAGCGAATGAATTAAATATGCTCATCAACACCGAGAAGACCAAATGCTTAGTAACATCCAAAGAACCGATACGATGCAAGTTGGAAATCGACTCCAAAATTGTCGAACAGGTAAATCACTTCAAATATCTGTGAGCAGAAATAACGAACCATGGAAACCTTTTTAACGAAGTAAGAGAACGAACAATGAAAGCGGCTAGAATTTCGGGATGTCTAAAAGAAATTGTCTGGAAGAACAAATACCTTAATACCGAAAGCAAAACTAAGATTTATAAAACGGCTCTAAGATCCATCATAACATACGCGGCAGAAACAAGACCAGATACAAGCAGAACTCTACAAATGATAAGAACAGTTGAAATGAAAACATTAAGAGGTATACAAGGCAAAACTCTACACGACAGAATACGGAATGAAGGTAACTGGCAACAATGCGGGATACAGGACATAGAAAGATGGGTTAGACAGAGGCGAAGATTCTGGAACAAACATATAGGGAGAATGGAGAACGATAGACTTGTTAAAAGCACAAAAATGAATAATGTAGGAAAAAGATCACAGGAAAGACCATCAAAACGATGGCGAAAATGCTGGACATCATCTTATTTGGAAACATTTGTGTCCGAATACCACGTTCTACTTCTCACAGATTTTAATGGGGTTAAGGTCTGGAGATTGTGCCGGCTACTTCATATCCCGAACGTTTCCTTAAACTGCTCTGGAACGACTCGTGAAAACTGTTTTGGATCGTTATCCTGTTGGAAAATAAAACGATATGCCATTTTCCATTCTGCATAAGTTACCATTACATTTTTCGTTACGATCAAAGCTCCCTTATTCCCTGAGGTTATGTTCCATAAATATTCCGCGAATACAGACAAACTGTGAATCAGGCTTAGCAAATAATTTAAAGAATTTAGTAATTTTTTCTTGTTTTGCTGCTTTTAATGGGTCTAATTTAGATTAATATTCGGCTGTGGCATTAATAATTTGCCTTTTAAAAATTATACTTATTTCCATAAAGGGATCAATTTTCATGCAGAAATCACAAAGCTCATTAGCCATTCGTAAATCTTCACTCAAGTATCCTGATTTTGGCTTCTTCTTGAATGGAGTGAGGGTCAAGCATTTCCTCTATCTTCTCTTTTGCGACTCTTAAATGCTACTCGATTCTATCTCGCCCTATGCTATTCACAACTCGAGCAATGTTTGAATTTGCAAAGATGTTGCATGACAGATGTGACAGCAGTATTTTCCAGCATACTTTCATCGTATATGGCTTCAGATCTAGCAATGATTCTTTTATATCAACAATTCACTTGCTATGTTAAAATTTTTCTAGCAATGCATAATATTCATATCAAGACTACATTCCACAGTGTCCAGTATGATTTTAAAGATTCGTCTAATGAAAAAGAGCTTAGAAATCTGGATAATTCCTTGGTCTATAGGTGGAGTAAGGCCGTAGTGCTAGGAGACAAAAATATCACCTTTTTTCATAACTTTAAGCTCACGAGGGCCATCTGGAACATTGTCCAAAACCAGAACTGCCTTGAAGTATAATTTTTTTTTTTAAATAAGTGTCAACTTCTTAAAGACAATCAAGAACCTTGAGTGCTTGTTATGCCGTGGTTACAGACTGGTAATCGTACGATGCACTGGAGTAAACAGCTCAGTGATCCTCTTGAAACTAAAAGGGGCGCTCCAGGATAATCTCTATGACTCATGAATTCCCGTCCCGCGTTTTGATTATTCCCGAATTTTTCTGGTGAGGAAATCAGAATTGCCGAAACGATGATCTTGCAACTGCACATTTTCTGTACCGTTCACTACCGTAGTGCTAGTGGTAGACCACCGAGCAGTGGCATATAATTTTGCACTGTATAAGAACCTAAATACGCTGACTTTGAAGGCTCATTGAGATCTGGACACAATCAATTAATGGCTGTCAGGATCATACTGTCGATTGCAGCGTCCTGATTTTGTAATATGAAGGAATTATTTTGTCCCTGTTTGGCTCCCGTGCCCAGAGGATTAATTCCAACATTCACAAACTAAATTGTCTACCAAAAGTTTGAGTCATCAGTGGGTCCCCAGATACCCGTGATCGTACTTTCTGTTATTCGGAACTTATATTTGAACTAACTTGACAGCGGGAAGTATCGGAAAGATGTTATCCCTTGTTCCTGTTACCGTACTCCCAAGGTCCAAGTTTGGCTCCCGTGCCTGAAGGATCTTACAATAGTTAATTTAATTTATCTTCTGGAAGTCACGCTCAATCCCTTGTCAGATGACTAATCACAGAGTACTTAACTTTATAGAAACGCATGAAAATGTTCTCGAATTAATTCCATTTTTTGTGCGAGATGAAATTATAAAGTTACTGTAAACAGCACAAATTGCGTCCGTATGTCAAAATGTTTTGAATATGCATGTTATCAAAAATGTCAAATTTTACAACGGATATGTCGAATAGCAAAATGGCTATCATCGTATACTGAACTTGGAGGCTTAAGTAAAATAACATTAAGAGAATCGAGTCATTTGAAATGTGATTATAAAGCAATTTAAAATATCCTGGACATAATACGGAACGTTCACGTTTTGCAAAAGATGTAAAAGGAAAAAGAAGTAATTTTCAATATACAAAAAAGAAAACTACAGTATTTTGGAGAGAAATTTGTCGGTCGAAGAAGAAATTCGTGACTGAAAAACCTTCAATTTTACATCTATAGATCACTTTGGAACCGTGGTGTCAAAAATTCTGATTGTTGTAATGATTGCTAATCTTGTAAAGAAGACGGCAATGTCAGTCGAAAATATGTTTATATTCTTTGTACCGAAAAATTACAATATTATTTAGGCAGCCAAAAACCGACCGACCATACTTTTATGCAATAACATTTCCAGAATTCTTAAGACACAGACGTATTAATCATATAAATAAAGAAGAATAAACATTCAATGAATTTTAAACGAAATGACGCTCTCATTTAAAAATGCATTTCTGGGTATATTTAGTCGGATGGCTAAAAATAACATTTCAGTAAGTTGTTGGTGTATCGAAACCATGATCCAAAGGCGATAATGCTTTTGGTTTATTTATTTTTCTATTGATAATCTAGGGCTGTCACTTAAATGGATTAAATACTAGATTAGGAGTGTAGATAAGAGTTTATATTTTTATTTAAAACTAAGATAAATCTTAATTATTATATAACTTCACGATTGTGTAAAAAACCTTATATTTAAAATCTCTATTACCACATGTCTGTTACCAAAAGAAGTACGGAATATTTTTGGTACATCTAAGTCCCTTACAAAACAAAATTAACAACGGGTGTGTAGTAGTAGTCTCTCACTATTAGTTTCAAAAATTTTGGGGCCCTTTAGTCCTTTACATAAATAATAAATAAAATATTACGACAAACGTTAGTAAAAATGTATTATTTTACATAATTACACATTATCAAGTAAAACTATTGTTTACATAACATTTGCTTATATTTTTCCTGCTAGAGTAGTACCTTAGATGCCTAAAAACCCATCCTTCCGCACCTAGTCAAGCTTTCGGATGAAAAAAGAGATGTGTGAGAACCAAATTGACATTTAAAGATATTGTTATATTGTGTAAAAGTCAACAATAAAATATTTGTTTTTTATTATATCATCTTATTACGGAAAAAAATATAGCAAGACTATACAGGATTGTGATAACGGGAAGGGTCGGCTTTTTATGTGGAACATCGCTTATTTGATGAAAATCCACTCCGAACCGTAAATTTTATTTTTTTTAATGCTTTTTTTAGAAAAGAAAATATTATATAGGGTAGAGCAGAAGAGTGCTATATGTATTAAGTCAAATTTGTTAAATAAAATAGATTCTACGATAAATTCTAGATATTTTTCATTAAAAGGCTTTAAAATAAAATGGGTAACAACAGGTTATGAAAAAAAAACTATTTTATAAAATACTGAAAATGTCTTCCAGCAACTGTCCTGCAGTATGTCAATCGGTGTAAAAATCCCTTTTATACATTTTATACTACTTTTCGCGTATTATTTGTCGAATTGATTCCTTTAGTGTAACTATCTAGTCCGGTTTAGACATATAAAATAAATTTTTGACGTAGTCTCGTATTAAAAGTCTAGCAGTTTAGCACCGGGCGATCTGGGTAACCACTCTAGTCCCTCATCTGCATATCGATTCCCCTGGACATAAGTGGAATGCGGAAAGCATCATCTTGTTTAAACCATGAGGTTAAAATTGGTACAGCTTGGGACAGATCACTTTGAAGAAAATATAGATATCTATCTCCACAAAGACTTTCATCAAAGAAAAATGGCCCGATTATCCTATTTTCAATAATGCATGCCCAGACATTAGCCATTTCATTATACGTGGTAAAATTTCTGAAAATCTGAAAATGTAATGCTATAGAATATATTTCATTAATACACAATTGCAAATGAGTCGTGAGGTTAAATATCTAGGTTTAATCTTGGATGCAAAGCTTACCTATAACTCACATCTGCAGAAAATTTTCCCTAAAGGTAAAATGTCCATCATGGCAGCAAAAACGGCCGGGGTAAGACGTGGGGATTAAATACACAGATTGTGCACTGGCTGTACACTATGGTGGTAAGACCCATGATAACCTATGGCTCGGTTGTGTGGTGGAAAAAACCATGCAAAGACGGGCCATTCTGGAACTCTTCAAACTCCAGAGACTAGCCTGCCTATGCATCATGGGTACCATGAGGAGCACCCCAACAGCAGCCATGGAAACCCTATTAAATCTTCCCCCCCTTGATATAAGACTCAGGGTTGAGACGAGAATGGGATCTTATAGGCTGGAAAAAAAAACGTCTAGTGGACTGGACCTGTCCTCGAACACACCAGCACCAATGGCGTCGTAACAAACTCATTGCTAGAAATAACAGTAATACCACGCCAAGAATATACAACTTTGACAGACCCTACACCATTCAGCTTGACTGGAAGGCCAGGTTTGACAGAACAGTGAGTCAGCCAGGAAACCTCATCTGGTTCACGGATGGATCCAAAATTGATCGTGGTACAGGTGCCAGAATACACGGGGATACACCCAGACTCAATATGAGTGTAGCAGTGGGGCAGCATACTACAGTATTTCAGGCAAAAATTCACGATACTGATGTCTGTCTTCGGGATCATTTGAGAAAAGGCTAGAGGGGCAGGACCGTTCTCATCTTCTCTGACAGTCAGACAGCGCTGAAGGCTCTAGCGTGTTATCAAATAACAACAAACCAGGTCTGGGACTATCTTCAAAACCTTATCGCTCTTGCAAAACACAACAGGGTCACCCTTGCGTGGGTACCAGGGCACAAGTGTGTCTCAGGCAATGAAAAAGCGGATTAACTTGCAAGACAAGGATCTGCCACTCCATTTATTGAACCAGAGCCAACGTTTTGAATTATTCAGGCTGCTATTAGTGGAAGGCTGTCCTCGTGGACAAATCAACAACACCAAACCCACTGGAACGACCTTGCGGGCCACAGACACAGCCAGCTATTGATGTGGAGACCATCCGAGGAAACTAAGCAGTGAAATTCTGCGTCTAAGCAGACAACAAATCAGGTTGGTGAGAGGACTTATAACTGGCCACTGCAGTTGAGAGAGCATCTACATTCAATAGGTATCTTCAACGAAAAACCACTATGTAGACTATGGGATGAAGAGGACGAGACGGCCTCACACATCATCTTCGAGTGCGAAGCTTTGGCTACTAGAGACACCTTCAGGGATCAATCCGAAAGGCTTATACCCAGAGGATAAACTAGTTAGCAGGTTGTTAAACCTAATTAAGGCAACCAACCTATTCACCTAGAACGAATATGGCAGGAAATACAGTCCGAAGGCTGCAGTGTGAGGGCTTCAATCAATCAATCAATGATACACCTGGCACTAATCTAATCCACCCAGTATAATATTTTATTTTCCAAAAAATTGCGATTTTTTCTTCAAATAAGCAACGTTAGATAAAAAAGCTTATCCATTTCTTTATCACAATATTTACTTATTCTCAGATTTATTTTAATTTCCTTCATAATTTTTAATAAAATTTCCTACGCTTCTTCCCTTACATCAAATAACACTTTTGCTTATTATTATTTGAATTCATATTTCTTAACCGTAAGAAACCCAGTTATTTATTGATATATAGATTAACGTTATTGATCCCTACGATATAAAATCAATATTTGTATTTCAAATACCCAAGCGTTCAGGATTTGAAAGTAAACTTTAAAAAGCTCTGTAAAAGTCCTTCTTACTTTTTTTTCAAATAAATTTTTATCTATGTTTTAAAGTAAAAGTGCTTCATTAATTTTATTTTCGTTATTGTTTAATTTTAGTTAAATCTGCATCATTGTAATTTAAAGTGAAGTCATCTTATTACATAAAAAATTCTCGGCATTAATCCAAATTTTATGGTCCTAATTAATAAATCAGAAACACATGTTTCCAATTTAAAACACATATTTTTTATTTATTTCTTGTTATCAACTTTCTATGCCCACTGACTCTGTTTCAATTTAATTTTTATGAGTTATGGATATATTCATACGATTTAGTTCTTAAATACCCTCTTAGAATGTGTAGGAACAAAATAGATTAATTTATTATATTCCGAATTAATATTTTCCAGTACGAAGTGTTTTGAAATTTATTTTTTTTGGGTCGCCAGCTTATTAATTTATTGCATGGTCAAACTTTACATACAAGGTGTCTATTTTAAGTGGTTACACTATTGCTTTCTCCGAAATATTACGAGCTGTAAAGTCGATTATATCAATTTTTAGGATTTGTTAACAGTGATACCAAGTTTCCTTTGGTTTCTAAGATATAAGGTCTATATATTAGAATCTATAAAGCGAGAAACATTTATATATATATATATATATATATATATATATATATATATATATATATATATATATATATATATATATATATATCGAAGGTTTTCGGGTATCCCGTATGTGCGCCGAGACCTTCTCCGGACTGTAGGGCAGCTGACGTTTTGGTGAAATCTTGTTCATCATTTACAAAGTTCACTGTACGGCGTCTGTGAGCGAACTGACGCTTGCCACTCCGGTGCTGTCGGTCCCGTGTGTACGTGGGGCGTGTTCGTTGGCTGTATGGTCTGGCCAGTCAGGTTGCTAACTCTGCTGCCTGTCATCGGCCCTGTTGCCAGTGTTTGGGGTCCATGTTGTCGAGTTATCACACGTTTCTTTACTAAATACTACTTGTTGATGTTTCGTAAGCAGGTTCTTCTAAATATTAGGCAATCGCGGACTGTCATTTCTGCATTTGCTATTTAAGTTGTTAGATCTCTTTGCAATTTCGATGGCTTCTTTTATATTTCTTGTGGACAGGTTTTTACATCTCGATAGTGTTGGGCCAATGCAGAAGAAATTGTTTTTTGCTTGACAGCGTTTATATGTTCGTATCTTTTGACGCTTATTTTACGGTTGGTTTGACCTATATAAGATTAGCTGCATTCTCCGCATTGTCTATATGTTCTTTTTTATAACCATTTTTGTTAGGGCGTCTTGCAGTATGTTCATCTCTTTGTGGTAATTTTCTTGATCTATAAGGAACCGAGATCGAAACGCAAGTGAATTAACTACGGCAAATAATTGGGCGGGGTGGTGATGTAAATCGGCATTTAGGTATCTGCTGATGTGAGTGGGTTTTCTCTAGATAGTGTGTGAAAGGAAGCCATCCAAAAATCAAATTTACCATAGAAATAGAACAGGAATATATATATATATATATATATATATATATATATATATATATATATATATATATATATATATATATATATAGAGAGAGAGAGAGAGAGAGAGAGAGAGAGAGAAAAAGAGAGAGAGAGAGGGTAGTCGTTGCTGACTAGTTAGGATAAACTAGTTAAGGGGGTGCAGCAAGTGAAAGAGTACTCTTTAAAGTTAATCCAAGCTTTCGAAAATCTTTATTATCATTTTCATCTTCAAGGAGACTACAATAATTACAAAAAAAGGGGAAATTAGTAAGATAAATTTTCCCTAAAAGTATTGATAACTTACATCTTTATTTGAGGATGTTCACTAAGATGTTAAATGATTTTATGTACAAATTGTTACATCAAATTGAATTATAAAACTTAAATTAAAATATTTTTTTTTTAAACAGGAGGAACCATTTTGTTCCTTTCCGAGTCACATGTAACTGTAAAATGAGTTTGAAAATTTTGAGGTTAGGAAATTTGTCAGCTGTCAGTGGGGCTGCCAACCTTATTCAACTAATATTAAGTTTAGTTTGGATGAACCGCATTTAAGGTTAACCATACAGTAAATGGCCAGTCATGCTGAAGTTATTAGGATAGAAAAAAATATATATAAAAAAATTTTTTCTTTTCCCTCCAAAAGATATGAAAAAAGTAATTACCCTTATATTGGGAGTCAGCAGGGCTATCCACTATTAGAATTGTATTAATGAATTTTGTTAATTTGAAATGAATATATATGAATGAATGATTTATATATATATATATATATATATATATATATATATATATATATATATATATATATATATATATATATATATATATATATATACGCTAAATGGAATTATTTTCAAGATATTTTTATTAGCGCTTATTGGGGCATATTGTATATATTAAGGAAGATCATACAAATCTTAAAGTTAAAAAAAAAATGTAATTCAGGTTTATGTTTGTAAATGATAACAATTTTGGTATTAACTTGCCAGATAAGTTATGGGTAATAAAACATAAGTATAAAACACGTTGAATTGTGACAAACGATCATGTATATACCAAATCCTGGGTCTGCGATTAAACAACTTAAAAAACGGCTTTACAAATCTTTTAGTGACAAGATGATTGTAAACTAATATCTGTTTTCTATTTAATTTTATCACAGTGTTAAGTAAATTTGTAACTTTATTAATAATTTTACACGATTCGGAATTTTTTTTTTCTGTAAAATAATTTTAATGCCACAAAATCGACCAAAAACGCTCGTAATTTCGAGCATATTCCCTAAACATTTTTTACCAAGTCTTCAAATTCCCAATAAATATTTTTTTCTTATTCTTTACAGTTTTCTCATTGATTTCATAATGCTTGTAAGTGACCCCGCATCGTAGGCGAAAAGAATGTTAATAACAAAATTCTTCATTAGTTAATCGGATTGTAAGTCCCAAATCGGACTTATCTGTATTCTTAAACAGTCACCAAACATTTCTAAGAAACACGCACGATTTTAAAGGTATTAGAAATATTTACATGGTACAAGACATGAGTCTTTTGATAATATACAATAGCGGTACACAATGAAGTGATTCTATGATTTTTATTATTTCTTCTTTAGGATTCCATCTGGAAAAGATACCAAAAGAACCCATACCATGAGATTTCGGTGTCTCAGTGTACCCTACTGTGTTTTTAAAGAAATTACGCCTGCTATTTTTATGAAATTTAGTTCATTTATAAAATTGGCAAATTCTGAAAAAAAAAACTTCGATTTCTAGGTTAAAAGTCCTCTAGTGGCAAGGGAGAGGAACAATTTTAACTGTGGATGAGACCAGGCGCGGATCCAAGGGGGGGGGCGATCGCCCCCCCCCCCCCAAACGCTTTGAGTTTAGCAAAAAATGGACCCGATTTTTCCTCTTAAACAATAGTTTATTCAAGAACTAGAGAGAGTAATAAATCATTTTTTACACTTTTTCTCTTCGCAAACTACCTGTGTTCTTTAGTTTTAGCAAAATTTGTTAGACACATATATTTTTCATAGGAATGGGTTAGAAATTTTATAATCAAAAATACCGATCTATAATAATAGACTAAAACGTAGGATTATTCTCTCAAAAAACTCTAAGTTATAATTTAAATACTTACAAAATATCCATTGTCAAAAATACAAAAAGTTAACCATTTATAAAAAAATTAATTCGTCCATATAATAATAAAATATTTTTGGGGCTATCGGTCATTTTATTATGAATTAAAAACATTTTTAGAGTATTTGACGTTTCAGTTTATTTATTTCTTAAACCATCTGCAGAATTACAATTAAACACTAAAAAGGGATTCAAATGTAATTACTTTTTTTATGTTGTAATTAAAATTAGACCTACTTATTTTTATTTCTATTGTACTGATATCTTAATTTAATTTACTTTTATATATGGAAATACGATAGCCCCAAAAAAATAAGATAAACATGTTAATTCTACACGCTTAAGAAAAAGACACAAACACAATAAGAAAATAATAAAAAACTTACGGCTAATTAGAATTAAATATATATAAAATTAAAGAGTGGGACACACTAAAATAAAAATATATAAAAAAATAAAAAAAAACATATAAACAATATTAAACAATAAAATACAACAAAAACAAAAATTTAAATAATAAATTGTGTTTACACTAGTAAACATTACATATCTAATTCCTAATCAAAGTCAGTGAAACTATCTTCGCTAAAATTAATTATAATTGGTTCCTCTATCTCACCGATTATGAGATCGAGTTCTCACATTTTGTTTTATTCTTTTATTATATGGACTTTTCCCAATTTTCCGCAGTAACTTTATTCAAAAAAATCTTTCAAAAGTTTAGTTAAATTACTAATTTTATTAATTGTGTTATTTCTAGCAACTCTACCTTTTACTTGAGAGAGATATTTACGTCTCCAACGGAAAGTTTCCGGACGATTTATAAGAACAGATTTTCTATCTGGTTTTTCCTAGCAAAAATTAAGTTCTCTGAGCAATTTCCAGAGATCAGTTCTTTTAATTTCAGGTAAATCGCGATCTTCAATGATTTTAGTTTGAATTTTGTAGATGGTTGGGATCTGCTTCTCATAATAAAATGTATATACAACCCCTTTAAGTGCAGTTTTCATCTCTTCTTCCAACGAGGTTTTTCGTTTGCCTGTGATCGAATGTGACTTGGGAGTACTAACAATTCCAGTCGTTTTTTCTCCTTCAGTATTCGGTACATAGTAGATTTTCCAACTCCTGTCATGTTGGAACATATCTCAAAAGAGCTTTTACCATTATTATCTAGATATTGATATCTTAAGGCATCATAAACATTCATCGTAATAAGTTTTTCGTTGAGGAAAAAATGCCTTGGTTTAACGATTTTGGAATAAATATAGAGGTGAAAGCCATATCTTTTGGGTATCTCACTAATCTCAAATAATATATAAAAACAAGCGCAAACAAGAAAAAACTGTAAGTTGTACTTTGCTCACTGACATAAATTAAATTAAACTATCAGAAATTCTATGTTGCAGTAAATTTATAAAATATGTTTAAATATAATGAAATATAATGAGATTTACGGCAGTTCTCAGTTACCTGCGGCACTGGAGCAGGTACGTTAGAGGTTTCGGTAACAGTTTTATTACTCTCTCTAGTTCTTGAATAGAGTATAGGAGTCTGTATGCTTGCGATCGCCCCCCCCCCCTCCCAAAAGCTTTGAGTTCAGGAAAATAGAATCCATTCTGCCTTTTATATTAGGAACTAGCGACCCGCCCCGGCTTCGCACGGGTGCAATGCTGATACTAAATACACTATAGAAAAACTGTGACTATTTATTTTATTTTTACAACAATTATTACATCGGCCTCCGACGCGCTATTTATAGGCACGCTGCCGCCGCCCCGGTCGGCCAGTACCGCCGCAAGCGCTACTTCCCGCAATTTTAAATCTGTAATATCTTCGAAAATATTCATTTAAATCTTGTGCTGTAAAGGACCATATAGATCTATATTAAATCAACAATGTATTTAAGCTATTTAATTGGATAAGGATTAATGCTGTACTGGTTAAAATCGCTTCAAAATTTGCCATTATTTGTCGTAAAAAGTAAATGACAAAAAAATGTTATTGTGGGATATCCATGAGAGATAGACATATACCATCGCGGAGTTTTCTGTAGACCTTTTCAATGTGTACAAATAATTAGTACATTATTTTGATAAATCTCGTAGGGTTCAGCCTGCGTTTGCAATGTAAGCGGAAAAAAATATGATAATTAACGACATCACATTAGAAACCTCAAAAATAACAGTATTTCTCCACTATTTAATGGATGTTATTATACATATAAACCTTCCTCTTGAATCACTCTATCTATTGAAAAAAACCGCATCAAAATCCGGTGCGTAGTTTTAAAGATTTAAGCATACAAAGGGACATAGGGACAGAGAAAGCGACTTTGTTTTATACTATGTAGTGATGAGTATGCACCCCCCCCCCCCCCCCCCGTTGACAACTTGTTTTTCTTGCCCTACTATACTTTTGTGATATCACCGCCCCCCGCCCCCCCAAAGAGAGAGGCTGGATCCGCCCCTGGATGAGACTGTTCATTTAATTTTGCCTTCATGCCAAATATCACTTTGAATCCATGAATAAATTAATTAAATATCAATTAAAAATAAAATACCAGTAACTACACAACCATTAAGATCTTGAGATTTCTATAAATGACCTTGATCATTAAGTACCATCGGTGTAAATATCCTGATTTTGTTTCCGGATACCCTGTATATTGCCATACATTGTTATTACGTGGTTTCTTCGTTATGGTAAGTTAGAAAATAAAGGAACATTACTACAACTTTACGAGGAATAAACATTTTGTTCACTTTCAAGAAAGTTTGTTGCACATGTGTGACTAGCACGTGATTCAAACGGATATCCTTTTGACATAAATTTGTAACACTGGTCTATTTATTTAGACAATATGTATGTAAAAGGAAATATAGCTTTACGAGTTAAAGTCAAAATATTAAATAACTGTTTTTTTTCCCTTTTTTTTCCTACACTGTATAAATTGGTTTTTGTGTCTCGTAGTTAACTTTATCTATACAGTGTCTCTGCAAATTTGTATAATGGAGTTTCGTTTATACCGAAAGTTGTCCGAAACTTACTTATTTTAAATGGATAGCTTTTACTCGAAGTTTTTTGTCATACTCTAACCCTTTTTCAGGCACAACATTTTAAAAATTTAGAATTTTCAAATACGATGCTACGTTGTTGATTCATTCAGTAGATAGGCACGAATATTCCCTATTTGTCCATATCGATCCCCATATCTAGTTAGAACAGTTTTCAAGTTTATGATTTTTCGAATTTTCGAAAATTCTCCAAATATCAAGAAGCTTTAGCGATTTTTCACAAGAAGGTCATGATAAACAAACTAATACTATGTTTCTATGGTAAAGCGTGCCACTGTCAGTTGCAATCAAGGAAGTTGGAGGAGGTAAAAGGAAGGAGAATACCCTAAAATAAATTCAGTCGGGCATGTAAAGCTGTACTCAACTTAAAGGGGCTATACTGTACTTGCGCAGTAGGTCAGGGAACAGGACTGGACTTGAGAAACCTTTAATTACGTTATTATGTTGAAAAATTACAATTTAAAGTTCATTATTAAATGATTAATGAAATAAATACTTATCTAAAATATATTTAAACATAATTTTCTGGGTAAAGATTTACATTAAGGAAAATCTAAGGAAACGGCGTTTTTTTTGAAAAAATTTCGATACTTATCCCCCACTTCGAGGTCTTAAAACACACTTATGACCTCGGTTTTCCATATATTTTTTCAATTTGGCGGAAAACAGGGAAAATCAATCACTTCTCACTTTAGGTTTAATTTTTTGCACTAAATCGTAAAAATTTTGTTACAACCACAAATCTCACTCTGAATTATATAAAATTTCATAAATTTGCAGTATTTTTCAGAAAAATAATAAAAATATATATCAAAAAACAAATAAAACAAAATTTCTGTGCGACTCGTTCCTAAAATCCGAAAAATTAGCGCTGTTGCCAGATTGTCAATACGATTTGTGTGAAATTTTCCCGCCTACATGTTGTCTCTGCAGGACAGTAATCTTTTTAATTAATAAGCCTAGGTCAGTTTAGGTTAGTTTCAATTTTTTTAAACTAACCAAGACCAAGGTAAACCTGAATTAACCAAAATTTCTAGGTGGTTAAGATTAATTTTACCCTTTTATATACATTACAAAAATTAAATTATGTTGTTAACTGTAATGGATAAATATTATAGTTTATATTGCAAAAATATAAATCCAGGTCAATTTAGATTAGTGCAGATTAGTTTAAGTTTTCCGATCTAATTAAAATCAAGCTAAACCTGAGTTAACCAAAAATTTTGGGTAGTTAGGATTAACTTTACCCTGACACTATATAAAACATTACAAAAATTAAACTATAATGTTGACTGAGATGGAGAGATTTTATTGTTTATAGTACGAAAGTATTTTACATTTGGCAAACGTCGCAAACGAATATTAGTCGTTTTTGCGAGTCTGATGGTCGATGGTTAGCTTTTCGCTGAAAATACAAGCTTTTCTAAATTTGTTCACTAAAATTTGTGCAAGAAGAATTGAAGTATATTAAATACAATATATTTTAACTAGTACCATTGAAAATATATTATTAAATTCAGTGTTTTCTTCAGAAATAAAAGTGCTTTGTGAAGTGACGTTTGGCGTTTTTTGAATTTTCCGGGAAAGTAGAGAAAAATAGTAAAAAAATCAATGCCAAAATCGTGTTCTACAACCTCGAAATAGACGGTGAGTATGGAAATTTTTCCAAAAAAAAACACCGTTTCCCTAATTTACCTTAATGTAAATAATTGGCGAAATATAAATAATATGTTATAAACAAAAGTCTGCACAAATGTCTTGATAACATACACAAATATAATATCCGAAATTTAACTCATGTCACTGCACGGCACAACAAAGAAAAATCAAGAGAATCTTAAGCGCCGAGGACAATGACAGACGACCGCATTTATCACAAAGAATTCGCAAGGACGCCGATCGTCACTTTCGCAAACCCTGCTCTGATTTTCTGGCTCTCATGTTGCCAACCTCAAGCAGCAAATTTACTATGAAATTTCTTTCTGCGATATTTTTGTAGCTTTCCGTATCCCTTCTAACTGCCTTGGTTGCAATTAGTTATTTATTGACGACTTGCTACTGTATTTATTAGTGAAAAATATTACCGAAAAATGGAGAATTATACGTATACAAACGCTGACATGGCGGCAATATTATTCGCGAACAAACACAGTAACAAATCGTCGATAAATAACTGAAACTGAAAATGCCATCTCATCATAGAAACAAAGTATTAGTTTGTTTATCATGGCCTAATATTTGAAAGGTTTTGCGAAAAATCATAAATAAGTTGGAAAATGTTCTAGCTAGATATGGGACACCCTGTATAGAGAGATAAGGAATGTTCTTGCTTATCTACTAAATGAATCAATTTTCTGACGGAGCTTAAAATTTGTCACTTTTCCACTTCCCTCTATCTAAAATGTCCTTTTCCGACAATTCATTATCGAGCCCAATAATATCTAAAGCCACAACTGAAATTCCGAGTTTCACTATTTTATTTTTGAAACGATTTGGGAGACACCCTGTTAAAAATCAAAATTTGGAAAAAATATTTTTTTCCTGAAAAACGGCTAGAGCAGAGCAAAGAAACTTTGAGTAAAAGTTATCGGAGACGAAGAAAGGAATACAAAAAAATATGACATACAGTGTAATCTATTTAAAATAAGTAAGTTTATGACAACTTCCGATAAAACCGGAAGTAATACCAGATCGCTGTTACTTCATCTAAAGAAAGCATGACGTAAACCTCCATTATACAAATTTGTAGAATTAAAATCGTATTACCATGAGACACCCTGTGTACATACCGCTATTTTGACAGAAGAGAATATTTTCATTTTAAAAATTTACAACTATTTTCTTTATCATTATGTATTTCGCACAAGAACTTCAAACAATAAAGAATATACTGTTCAATTCTTGAAAATCAATATTAATATTCATTACGAATTTAAAATCATTCAAATAATTTCTTCCATGTCCATTTTAAGCTCACAATCACGTGGGTGTTCGTTAGTGATACTACCTGACGCAAGAATAGTTTTTAAAACCTCGTACACTACCTAACTAACATTTTAATGGTTCATAACAACTTGACACCTACAGATTGTGGATTTGTCACGCCTATGTTTGTTATTTTTATGTTTAATTTAGCACATTTTACTTGTATCCAACAATACGTTAAATTTTCACATCGCTTTTTATTAGTATTCCCATAAAGTAAGATAAAAGACGATTCAGAAGGAGTATTGTAAATTATTCGATTTAAGAATTAAATTATGAATAGGATAAATTAGATACGGTCGTTCAATACAACGAAGAGATAAATCGGTAATTTATCCATTCATAATTTGTGTTTTAGACAACTAGTCTAGTTCACAAGTGTGATTTTACCGAAAACCTGTCCTTCAAATCCAAAAATTATGGTTGAGGTGTCATTCGATTCGTAATGTTTACGAAAATTTTGGAGAGGGACCGGCAAAAATTGTAACAGTAATAAACAAATTAGTAAAAAAAAAGTGCTTTAGTTTTTTGCAAATATCTCAAAAACTATTTGAGATATTTGAAATTTGAAAAAAAGATCCTTAAAGAGCAGGAAATTTCCTAAAAAAAGTCCCACCTTCCGGAACTGTACCGACAATATTAATAATTTTAATTTTGGGATGAAAATTAGGCTTAAATCAGACACTTTAAGAATAAAAATTATTTTAACCGATCAAATATAAATATTAAGAAAAAAATTGGGTATTATCTAGATACATGAATAAACAAGAATCCGTTGTAAAAAAAATTTTACCCCAATTTTTCAATTAAGTATGCTTTTGTTAACTAATTAATTTTTGCTAGTTGAAAGTTAATATAAAAACCCAGATAATTTGTAAACTAAAAACCTGGAATTTTTTTCACTTCTTGGATCTATTCTTTGAAGGCTTTAGAAAAGATCCCCGTTGGAAAAATTAAAAAATTTTGATTTTTCACTTTTTTATTAACAATTGAAGACATCAAAAAATTATAAATGTAAATAAAACAATTTAATTTTTTTTTTATTATTATTTCGATTTTTTTTATGGCCAGAGTCTATATAATAATATTTTTTTTTTTAATTTTTGACTGCTATTGTTTATAAAATTGTTATAACATAATGCCTCTATACAATTTTTTGTTGGGAATGTAATCCTTGCTGAAAATCATGATTTAAAAAAAATCGTTTCTTAAAAAAAATTTTTTATTGCTAAATAATGTATTTATTAATTAACAATTTTTTTTTATTGACTACATATTAATACTAAGAAACAGTTCTTTTTAAAAAGCATTATTTGTAGTGTTCTTTTATACTGGTAAAAAAAATATTAATTTTTTATTTGTTTATTTAATTAACAATATGTTATAAACAAATGGATTTTTGCGCTATATTTTTTTAATACTAAAAAAATATTAAAAACAACCACGTATCATTTTTCTATGAAAAAAAATTTCGAAGAATTTTTATAATTAATAGTAAAAAAGTTAATAAACAATTGAGTTAAAGTTTCGAATAAATGATCAATTTGTTCATTGATCAAGGAAAAATAAAAAAGATCTGAGGTATTCTAGTCTTATCTTCAACAGTTTGTAAGTTATTTTAATAACAATGAACGAAAACAAAAAGGAAACGGTAAGTGTAAGTACATGAAATTATTTAAAATTATGTAAAAAATAGAAAAAAAAAAATTGTTCCATAAAAATGATACGTGGTTGTTTTTAATATTTTTTTAGTATTAGAAAAAAAATATAGCGCAAAAATTCATTTGTTTATAACATATTCCTAATTAAATAAACACAAAAAAAAATTCTTTTCTTACTAATATAAAAGAACACTGCAAATAATTATTTAAAAAAAAGGCTTTTTAATATTAATATTTAGTCAATAAAAAAAATTGTTAATTAATAAATGCATTTTTTAGCAATAAAAAAATTTTTTTAGGAAACGATTTTTTTTTAAATCATAATTTTCATTTTCCCAAGAAAAAAATTTAAAAATCTTTTAAACATTTGTTTATAACAATTTTGTAAACCATAACAGTTAAATATTAAAAATATATATTATATAGCTTTTAACAAAAAAAAAGATCTAAATAATTTTTTTAGATTGTTTTATTTACATTTGTAATTATTTTGATGCCTCTAATTGTTAATAAAAAAGTGAAAATTCAAAATTTTTAAATTTTTCCAACGGGGATCTTTGCTAAAGCCTTCAAAGAATAGCTCCAAGAAGTGAAAAAAATTCCAGGTTTTTAATTTACAAGTTATCTGGTTTTTTTTGTTAACTTTCAACTAGCAAAAATTAACTAGTTAAGAAAAGCATAATTAATTGAAAAATTGGGGTTAAATTTTTTTTACACCGGATTATTGTTTATTCATGTGTCTAGATAATACTCAATTTTTTTCCTTAATGTGCATATTTAATCGGTTAAAATAATTCTTATTGTTAAAGAGTCTGATTCGGTCAAAGCGCGGGAGCGTCAATACCCGTTTTAAGCCTAATTTTCACCCCAAAATTAAAATTATTAATATTGTAGGTTCAGTTCCAGGATGTGGGACTTTTTTTAGTAAATTTCCTGCTCTTTAAGGATCTTTTTTCAAATTTCAGATATCTCAAATAGTTTTTGAGATATTTGCAAAAAACCAAAGCACTTTTTTTACTAATTTGTTTATAACTTTTACAATTCTCGCCGGCCCTCTCCAAAATTTTCATAAACCTTCTCGATGCCATCACGAATCAAATGACACCTTAACCATAATTTTCGGCCTTGGGGATAGGTTTTCGGTAAAATGACATTTGTGAATAAGACTAAACACTGAGAAAAACATTCCTTGTGGCGATGAATGAAACCTAATAAATGTAAATCTGTCATTAAAATACTCATTTTTAAAATTGAAAAGAAATACATATACATAAATATTGTATACTATATACTCTCATGTCAGATTGCTATACTAAATTTAATTGATTGATCCTACAAAAAAATTAGTTGCACTCAAATATAAATAGAAATATATTTCACTTACAAGATTTCAACTAAAAAATAGTATTATGAAAAGGAGGTGTTCTGATTTTAATTGACGGTATTTATGTTTATTATATTTATTTATTATTATATTGGTGGTTGTAAAAATAATAACTTTATTTACGTTAATGTGAAAATGAGTAGAATGTAACAAACTCAGAAGTATTCCAAGCTTCACTAAGAAACTTTTTACAATTAGAAACTGCATTTTAGATGACAGGAAGTTTACATATACATACATAAATAAAAATATGGGGATTTAGGAATTTAATTAGGTCTGGTTAGCCCGTGCTAACATGAGAAATAAACATATATTTTGATTAACAATCGCTGAAATCCCCATACCTTTATCCATGTGTTCAAATGTACATTTGGTACATACTTATATAGAGCTTGTTTGTACCGCTATCTACAAACATTATTCCGAAATTAACAATGTCTACTGTTTAACCAGTGGGTACTTGCAGTTACCACTTATGGTGTTAAATCCTTAATAATTCTTAAAAAAGTACTTACTGAGTGACTATATAAATAGACATGTTTGTTTTAAAGCCGACTTCTCGGAATCGTGTCGTAATAATAATAAGAAGAGAGAACTTGGTGGTCTTCTTTAAGTGGATGACCTTCGACTTCATGTCTGCAATCTTGTCTAAAATACGACAGAAATTCGTTAGATTTAGTGAAGGTTGCATAGCAAGGCTTTATCTAATATCTATAATAATATTTGATATATCATTTTCTTCTTATTTGGTCTTTTCTTGGGATTAGGTTCTTTATTTAACAAAAAATCAAAAACAATTTGACGTTTTGCCCTTTATTTAAGGCACCTTCAAAAATTTTTTTGCTTTTTTAATTATTGATCTTCCTAAAAATATTTTTTATATAATTAAAAACATTTTTACCCAAACATATTTACAATTTCAAAAAACAAACAACACCTTAAAAAACTCGTCAAATTTCTAAAAAATTATTTAATTTTACCAGTACATACCTTGACATTTTGCTTATTTAGTAATAATGAAATGAAAATTTTAATGTCGTCTATTTGGGTACTTAGGATACAAGGAATGCGAGTGTGTTTTATTTTTTATATTCTAACAATGGACCAAAAAAGAAACGAAAGAATGCATACATTTAATTTTATGTTTAAGAGGATATTCAATTTTTGATTTATTAAGAGGATCGAATACTTAATATTTTTCTTTAAATTAAGCTGGTGTAAATGTGGCTTAAATTTCCTATATCTGTTCTGTCGTTAACAGTGTTTTTATCTTTTTTAATTTCAATCATTTCTTTTATCTGCAATTTTTGGTAATTCATATCTTTGTTCTTAATTATGGTATTTTTATAATTGAAAGTATGTTTTTCATCTTGTGTGTGTTTGTTTAACGCTGTTAAGGCATTTTTCGTATATTTATGACCATTTAATATGTTCTTTAGCAATTGGCTTGTCATGCCTATATATATTTTTGGGTCAATTTGAGCATGGGATCGAATATACTACATTTGACTTATTCATGAGAGGAATTTTACTTTTTAAATCAGTAAATAGTGTATTTAATTTATTATGTGACCTGTGACATATGATATCATGCTTTTTAAAATGTGTTTTATTTTTTCTGACAGTTCACCAGTGTATGGTAATGCTACATATTTTTGCTGTTTATGTTCTTTGTTTCTTGTTATAAGGTTATTATAAAATTTATATGTTCGTTTATTTATTATTTCGTTGATAGTCTTTTCATTAAAATTATTATTTATTAGCGTATTTTTCACTTTTTGCAGTATTCTTGGTCGGAATTTTGAAGACGTTAGAGAGATGGTACGATCAGACAGACCGATTATGACACTATTTTTTTTTGGGTTTTTGAGTGATTTGCGAAACCGTTTAGATATCTACCCGACCAAGTTGGTTTGGTGTACCGTTCAGTTAAAATTTTGTTTCCTGTGCGTATAAGTGTCATATCTAGTAAATTTATTTTATTACTGCTTTCTGTTTCGGACGTGAATTGTAATTTTTCGTTGAAACTGTA
The DNA here is from genome assembly GCA_034092305.1 of Diaprepes abbreviatus. Taxonomy (NCBI): domain Eukaryota; kingdom Metazoa; phylum Arthropoda; class Insecta; order Coleoptera; family Curculionidae; genus Diaprepes; species Diaprepes abbreviatus. Next base: position 13,155,488 of record JASJET010000129.1, read on the forward strand.
AACTCTTGGAGAATTTCATTTATTTTATCCTGTAGCACGCCTGTTATGCAATGATCGACAAACCGTTTGAAAAATATTATATTGAATTTTAATTTTTCTAAAACTTTTTCCCCTAAATATTTCATCACTAACTGAGCAATGGTGGATGAGATTGCTGATCCCATAGCACATCCATCGAATTGTTTATAAAATGTTTTTTCATACTGAAAGTAATTTATGTTTAGGACTAGGTCGACAGTATCCATAAAGTTGTTTTTTGATAATGATGTATGTTTCTTTAAAGTTGCTAAAATAGTATGGACAAGTTGATTTGGTATATTTGTATACAAAGATATAACATCTAGCGAAATGAGCCTGTAATTTTCGGATAGATTTACTGTATCAATACATTTTTTAAAAGCGAATGAATAATAATAATAAAAAAATAGTTTTTTCCTGTAATATTTGAAATGCAATCCGATAAGAATTTGGTCATGTTTATGTAATTTTGGTAGGCCGTATATTTTTGGTGCAATAGCATTCTGAATGGTTAGCTTTTTGCATCTTTTTCAGTTAGTTCTTTTGCATTGAGTAATTTTTTATGAAGGTATTATTTTTCTTTTGATATAAGTTTGTTGGATCACTCTTAATATTTTTATACGTATTTTCGTCCTTTAGTAAGTTGTTCATTTTTGTCTCATAATCTGTCTTGTTCATAAAATGATGTCTTTTCGAAAACGGTTAGGATTAGTGACATGAAGAGTACTTACTTTTAGTCAATAGTTAAAGGTATGTAAAAAACGTTGTCCAAAGTTCTTACCGTACAGGGCGTAAAAAAGTAGGGTCATGACTGTCACAGCTAGTCCGTCCCTGCAGCTGCAAGTAATTCACAACACTTTCTTGGAGAGCAATTTGAAGGGTCTTACCTGGTATAAATCACATTAAAAAAAATATACTTGGTGGTTCAATAATTATGGGTAAACTTGATTTCATTGCAGCTCTTTGGGAGCCCATACCTCCGGAGGGGAGGCCTATACGCAAAAAGTTTATATGAACTTGCAGTATTCCATTCATGTGTTTTTCATATTCTGAAGATTTCCTACATTTTCCCGGATACTCTGTATACAATGACTCGCAAAAATATTGCACAACATGGTAAAAAGTCTTGTTAAGTTTTTTAAACAAATTGTGTGCTGGTCAAGCCCCAAATTAAACTAAACCATTACTAAATCCTATAACATTATTAACTAATGTTCGCTAAAATTAACAGAAATGTCAAATTTCGATATAACACATATTTCTTTAATAACTGTCATTGGTCTTGAAAGCTGAGTTGCAGAAAAAGTTTAAATAAACAAACTCATACAGAAATCGAACTTACTTAATAGATCAATCATAAAAGAGACTAACTACATTCTTTTGATATGGACAGTTATAACATATGGTTAAAAAACCTACACGTTGCAAAAGGCGGCCTAATATGGAGTGGCCAAATATAGAAACTCGTTACAAATACTATGTCGACCAAATACCGAGCGTTTAAAAACGCAGCTATACTGTTAAAGTGGAGTAAAATATTTTTATTTCTCACTCACAGCGCAGTATTAAAATATTTTGTCGGTTTTTCATTCGCGTGAGAAAAACTAGAGAAATATTTAGTGAAACATCTTAGTAATCTGATAACTAGCATTTGACATAGTATATATTTTCGGTGAAATTATTTTTTTGGTCTGAGAGGCTCATAACAACAATGAAAAACCCAATAAAAGGTGATAATAAGGACAGTCAATTGTTGGGCGCCAATTATCTCCTCTTGCCCTTTGTTTGGGCGCCACTTGTTAAAAGATCTCATATGAATGGAACGTACTTTTTTGTTGATTATCTTTAGTACTTGGTTTGTAATTAGTTATATCTTATAAAATTGTTTATCCCTAAAATTGCTAACGAAATAGATTAGGGCGATTCTATTTAATAATATTGTGTTAATTATTGAGGAAATTACTTCGACAATCTAGTATAAACCATACGATTATTAAAGCTTTACAAAATTTATATCTGAGACCAAAATATAGAATAAAAATTGACCAATACCTAACTAATACATTTTCGCGCCCTTTGTTAAGATTTATGTAGTCAAAGCATTGCATCTATGGAAAGTAAAATATCACAGAATTAGAGTAGAAATAAATGACTGCCTATTGTGCCTATACACATTACAATTCGAGGATGGAATACATGGACAAAAGAAAACTAAACAAGATGATATCGAGAATGGGGAATCGAGGTGAATACAGAGAGACCTCATAATGGAAAACAACAAAGAAATAGGAATAACTAAGAACAATATTTAATAGAGATGGAACGGATGATCCGGAATTCAACTCTGGAGTTACCAAAGCAAGGAAAACTACACATTACAATTCGAAAATGATCCAGGGAACGATAAGGAGGGCATGGAATACATGGACAAGAGAAAACTAATTAAGGTTATATCGAGAATGGGGAATCGAGGTGAATACAAAGAGACCTCATAATGGAAAACAACAAAGAAATAGGAATAACTAAGAACAATATTTAATAGAGATGGAACTGATAATCTGGAACTCAATTCTAGAGTTACCAAAGCAAGGAGAACTATTTCATGTCTTAATGGAGTAAAGACGTTACCAAAAGAAGAAAGTACAATATATACGAGACGCTAATTAAAAGCATACTTACTCTAAGAAAGCCAAACTTGGCAGGTAACAAAACGTAATTGGAGGAAAATATAGGCAAGGAGATGGAAGCAATGAGACATCTGATGAGAATCTTACAGAGACACAGAGGAAGAAATGGAAACTAAACATGCACCGGACAACGTAGGAAGAGATTCTAGAGCGATATATATATATATATATATATATATATATATATATATATATATATATATATATATAAGTTGGGGTCATTACAGATAAACTAAATTTAATGTGGTGTCTTGCGACTTGAGCAAGGCCTTTGACTGCAAATCCATGGAATTCTTATACAAAAAATGAGAAATAAGATAGCACGGAGTCCTCCATTAAACGAACCTGCAGCAAGATACACATTCTCTGCGGATGATACGTCGGTGTCTTTCTAGACTGATGATCTGGGGAAAGACCTTAAAGGTTCCGGGGGTGCACAGGATAGGGCTGAGTAAAGATTCAATGCCAACAGATTGATTCTGATCCAGAAAAAATAAGGAGACTTATTTTCTCCTTAAGGAAAACCCCGCAGGCAGCGGGGAATGATATAAAGTCCCTTAGAGTATATCTAGATACTAAGTTGCAATGGGGAAACCACGTAAATCATCGCGGTCAATTAAGAAAAAACCTTTTTGTCTTACGCAACTTGTCAGATTGTGTTTCCAGGTGTGCTTCTGACGGCATACCACAGTCTCTTCCATTTGCATCTGGCTTACGCTATTCTTGTTTAGGATCAGCAGAGACGCACCATGTATTTGATCTACAATGAAAAGCAATTAAATTCTTGGTAGCATTTGGTTTTAGAGAAGACTGCAAACAGACACTGAACATTCGTACAGTTCCACCTTTATATATAGATAACTATGTTACTAGACCTAAGAGTGACCTTATTCTTGCCTATTGGCAGTTTCAAAAGTGTCATGGTGGCTCAGGATATTGGTCAATAAGGTTTTTTCAAGATACTATCGGACAAAACTAGAAATTAATCTATAAATTTTTTAAAACTAGGGTAAAACAAATATTAATTGAAAACGTTCTTTATAATGTAAATAAATTTTTAGAATTTCACTTTATATAAAAAATTTTAATCTGTTATGTGTACGATGTATTTTGTAAATTCTATAATACATTTTCTGTATAATCACATAAATGAATTCAGTATTGAGTATTGATTACTATTTCTCTAATTTATTCCTGCTGAAATTAAAAATTCCCGATTTAAAAACTGCAAAATCATTCCAAACCTAAGCGAACTAATTAGAAAAATGTAACAAAACTTTTGCTCTTCAATTTCCTATCTTTAGTGTCCCGATCATCTGCCAATCTTTTTATAAACCTGTGACTATTGTGAGTAATCTCACCGGAACACTCAAACGCACCTGGCGCCGTAGTTTATGTTTAAAAAATTATTTTTGGCCCTGTTATAAAACAATTATACCTGTTGTTCAAAGTCTACGTTCGCTAGTGTAAACTTTATAAATCAAGTAGTGGCAAGACACCAACACCTTGGATTTGGCAGGTTTATGGAGGATATCAAAAATCTAGGACCTTGCAGTCAAGTTTTTTTGTTTTAATGTGAATTAAATCAAAAATAGTAGAACAGAAAGGCAAATAAAAATTAGATGGTTTTTGATGACATTTCGCCTCATTTATTACACAATTTGTTTTTACTGTCTTCAATATTTTAAAAATTTACGGGAAAAAAGCAGAAATTATTATGAATTTAAATGCAACCACTTACAAGTAACCCTACCCAACTGTAGATTTAAATGAAATTTGGCATGCGAGTAGAACACTGAAAAATATTAGACAGTCTTTTTATGTAGCAGCCATTACTCACTTTTAAAGGTAAAACTACCCCTTGACGCTGTAACAAAGGGTGGTAAGCAAGTAACAGAACAGCTAAAGACTTCCCCAGAGATGAGTTGTTTGGTAACGGTAAAGGTCATACCAAAGTAATTTTCAACGAGAAATCAAATGGTGACCTTAAATATGACCTTGATAATGACGTTCATGGTTGTTTAAGGATTTTATTTTTTCAAATGGATATCCACTCTTTTAAGATTTGTAATCCAAAGCACTACATTCAAATAAAAACTTCAACCACTTTGAGCTAGTTCTGTTACTAATCTAGGGAAATTTCGAATTCCCTATATGACATGATCGATGTCATTTTTATGTCATATGTCTGTCAAATTGACAAAGTGCTTAGAGAATAACAAAATTTCAAGGTAAATTAAGGTGAAATTAAAGGAATTTTAAAGATCATTGGTCTACAAAGTGCAAATTAATCTTTCTAAACAAAAAGAGACTCCTGTACCAGAATCCGAATGAATGAGACCATAACTTTTAATATTCAACTGCAAATGCAGGCTATTTTAGAAATTGACCTATATTGCAGTTTTATGCGTTTAATCAAGTGAAAATCAAGAAAAATTCAGTGGCGTAACAAAAATTTTTACAAACTGTGCTAGAAACGTCAGATTATTCATCAAATTATTTTTTCTCTCTATTAGTAATTGATTACGATCCAATTGAGAGTCCAATTTTTTTCCTATAAACGAATGATCTTTAAAAAAATCAAGGCTCCCATGCTGTTTTAAAGGAATTTATAGGTAATGTAAATTTTCGAATAATAAAAAAATGTAATTTTTCTTATATATATATATATATATATATATATATATATATATATATATATATATATATATATATATATATATATATGTATTTAGATTATGTGAGAGGCACCACAGACAAGATCGCAAGAATTCTCAGGAGACACAACATTGAAACCATTTTCACCACAGACCGTAAAGTAAAAGATCTCTTGCCAACACCTAAAGAAAGAATCCCTCTAGAAAGTCAGGGAGTGTACGAAATTCCATGCGGAGAATGCAGCTCATCTTACGTAGGCCAAACCAACCGTAAAATAAGCGCCAGAAGAGACGAACATATGAACGCTGTCAAGCAAAAAACAACTTCTTCTGCTCTGGCCCAACACTGGTTAAACACAGGACATAAGATAAATTTCTTGGGAACAAAAATGCTATCGAGATGTGAAAACCTCTCTACAAGAGTTATAAGGGAAGCCATTGAAATTGCAAAGAGGCCCAACAACTTAAATAGCAGAGATGATAGCCAACGTGTGCCTAATACTTGGAAAAATCTGCTTACAAAACATCAACCAGTTCCACTTAGTAACGAAACAGATTACAACTCGGCAACGCAACCACAAACACTGGCAACAGGGCAACGAACGCGTCCGACGCGCACACGGTACCGACAGCACCGGAGTCGCAGGCGTCAGTTTGCTCGTAGATGCCATACAGTGAGCTTTGAGGATGGTGAATGAAATTTCACCGAAACGTCAGCTGCCTTACAGTCCTGAGAGGGACTCAGCACATACACGGGATGCCCGAAAACCTTCGATTACATATATATCAACTTCCTCGATTTAACATCATCAGAAAAACAAAAAGAGAAAAACCATAATAATAATTCACACCACCCTATATCTAAAAAAACAGTATAATCATAGAAATAACAAGACATTAACTTTAATTTCACCAGAATAACGTCCAAAAGAATTCAAATAAGGTCAGGAAAATGCAAAAAAAACTGATACTATTACAAAATATGTCACAGTGGCTTATGTTCATGAATTATCGGAGAACATAAAATATATTTAAAAAAAAACACAATATTATTTCATGTCATAAGGCCCAAAAACATCAAATGTAATTTATTCCTTACTATGTATGAATTGCTCAAAAAAATCGGGATGACAACACAATATCTAGATAATAGATTATATAGACACAAATATACAAAAACACATTCTACACAAACATGAAATTAGTCTAAAGCACGAATTTAATTTTGTGACCACTAAAAGTTGGATATAATATAAAAACTATCACAAACTTCTAGTGAAAGAAATGATTTATATAAAAAAGGAACAACATGTCGTGAATAGCAAACATGACGTTAGTAATCTAAGCCAATTTTACAAAAATTCAATACTCATCTTTATATACCAAGGTAATAAAGTTTAAGTTAAACGTTAAAAACTGCTCTCGAAGATCTTTTAGGGGAAGGTTAATTGTAGAGTAACACCTATTTTGTGTTAAATATTAGAATTTTTCTAATAAAATAGATTGACTTAAGCAGGCCATGTATTACGATTTTTTAAATATATCAAAATATTCGATTTCGAATTTTAAAATATAAAACAAAATGTCTCTCTGTTTTCTTACAATTTCAAAACGCTTGAAATTTCGTATAGTAAAGGCTGTTTTTTTTTATAGAGGTATAGAACTTTAAGCTGGCAACACTTTTTTAACTGGCGGTCATTTTGTCAGCTGTCAAATGATTTATATTTAGTTTGGTTTGGCATTTCAACATGAATAGACTGACGCCTGAATAACGCTTCCAAATTGTGCAAATTTATTTTGAAAATCATGGTTCTGTTCGAAATATATTTCGCGCACTACGTCCATTTTACGGTCAACATAATCGTCCATCAGAGCAATTCATTCGATTAACTATGGAACGTTTTTGCACCACGTTTAATCTAAATGATAATACGCATCCACAGAGACGTCGTACAGTGCGTACAGAAGAAGTCATTGCTGTTGTAGAATGTAGCGTAGAGGAAGACCCGAATCAGTCTATCCGCCATCGTGCACAGGAATTGGATATGTGTCCATTCACTTTATGGAAGATTTTGCGGAAAGATCTTGGTTTGCGTGCTTACAAAATCCAACTCGTGCAAGAATTGAAGCCACACGATCACCTAGCAAGGCGTAGATTCGGTGAATGGGCCCAAAACAAGATTGCCGTTGATCCCGATTTTCATAAGCGAATTTTGTTTAGCGATGAAGCTCACTTTTGTTTGAATGGATACGTCAATAAACAAAACTGCCATATTTGGAGTGATGATAATTCTCAAGTGTATGTTGAGACACCGTTACATCCAGAAAAACTGACCGTTTGGTGTGCTTTATGGGCTGGTGGAATCATTGGTCCGTACTTCTTTAGAAACGATGCTGGTTAGAATGTTACAGTCAATGGTGACCGCTATAGAGCCATGATTACTGACTTTTTCGTTCATCAATTGAACAACCATGATGTGCAGGAGCTGTGGTTTCAACAAGACGGCGCAACATGTCACACAGCTCGTGCCACAATTGATTTATTGAAGGAAACGTTTGGTAACCGCATAGTTTCACGTTTCCGTGAATTGGCCTCCAAGATCGTGCAACTTAACGCCGCTAGACTATTTTCTGTGGGGATATGTGAAGTCGCTAGTCTACGCCGATAAGTCCGAAACGATTGATCACTTGGAGGATAACATTCGCCGCGTTATTGCCGATATACGGCCACAAATGTTGGAAAAAGTCATCGGAAATTGGACCTCCAGATTAGACTACGTCCGAGCCAGCCGTGGAGGTCATATGCCAGAAGTCATATTTAAATTATAATGCCAGAAGGTTATCTTTCGAATAAAGTAAATTTCATGTCAATTTAAAAAATTGATCTTTATTTTATTCCATTTAAAAGTTCTATACCTCTATAAAAAAACACCCTTTATAATAACAGCTACGTTTGTTTTATATGCCACTGTAAATTGTAAAATATAATTATTTCTACGGCACTGGATATAAATCCAAATAAAAGCAAAAATTTAATGCGTGGGAAGTGCTCTACAGGCCACAAACATCTTAATGGATAAAAATTTTAAAGTGCATTTAATCGACATAACCTTCACATAAAGTAAAATTTAAAATCTGCGCTTATTTAATATCAGTAGCATGTTTGTGCAAAAACAACTGAACTTTTATAAATTTTCTAATAATAAAAATAATTAATAATGTTTGTTTTTTCTTATCATATTGAAAAAGATAATAAATGTATTTATATTAAAATTAAAATTTCCAAAAATCAGTTCAACCCGCTTAAATATTTAGATTATAAAATATGTTATAGGTAGTCTTTTGGGAAGTGAAAGGTATAGAACAACCTCCTTGAAGTAAACAATCAACTTCTGTTTTTGGACGTCCTAGTATCTGGTTGCTTGTGGAGAGAAATGGTGGATGTGATTCGACTCCTCCAAATAAAGACGGACTCTATTACACCAAGCTTTGTTTTCAGTAAACCCTAGTCTGCACTGCTCTTAGGTAGAGATAAGGCAGATGAAATTAACATCCAAACAGACGGATCAAAAAAAGGGCGAACAGGATGTGGCATTTATTCTAAATCCCCAACCATAAATACTAGCTGAGCAATGAGTACATATGCAATAAACAGAGCTTACTGGCTAGAAAAAAGGTAGAAAAATACAGACAGCAGACAGTCACTACTAATCCTAAACAGGCCACGCATTTCATTAGCATGGTGTTGAAATGTCGTAAAGCCCTCGTCTTGGCTGTTGATATAATCTCGTAGAAAACTTCTACAACCTAACCTAAAAAAAAACAAAACTCGTTCTCTGCCAGTGGAAAAACGATTTTTGTTTTTTTAGTGCTAGGACCGAATCCTTGGGTCCTTCCACTCTAGGTTCTTAAACTGTGTGCTAGTAGGTCTTAGAACTGGTAGAACCTTGACACGCAAATAATAGGTCCTAGTGTTATTTGACAATTTCTATCTACATAACCGCCATTTTGGAAGTGCCATCTGGAATCTCTGAAAACAGTCACAATATTTGAATTCGACTACCCCAAAAACTCTTTTGTACAATATATAGCGTCGTTGATTTCGTTTTATGCCTATGGGAGAGCGATTCTTGTTTTTTTAGATTTGGTTCTAGCAGTTATTTCCTAAATTACATCACCAAACCCCTAAAAATCGAGACAGATTGATTTTTATTGACATTTACCGATTACTGAAATATCTTTGTGACTAACATTTAAAAGTTTCTACCTACACAACCTGAGTTTTCGATCCGTTACCTTGAATTTCTGAAAAGAGACATAAGATTTGATTTCAACGACCCCAAAAACCTCTTAGTAAGTGCTCAAATGAAAGGGAAGAAATAAAAATTATATCATTTGAAAAAAATATATGTATATTTTACAGAATTTTAATCTTGATCAGATCCATGAAACTCTAATCAAATGAGTTAACTTACCACCATGGATCTGTCATGATTACAGCTACAAGGTCATCATTAAACAGTAACAAGATAAAATTGAATATAAACTCTAGCAGTTTGCAATATCATGAATAGAATCAATATTTTATCGATATCTATCATCTTTAGAGCTCTTAACATCTCGCAAATGAAAGCCTAACCAAACTTGAACGGCATAATAAAGTTTGTATCGCTCATACTTCTTGTTTTTACATACGTTGACTGATACACACAGTGTGGAAATAATAATAAATCCGTTTCATTTCCCAAAAATCTCAAACTTGTGATAGAGTTATAGAAGTTTTAATAAACTTTTACTAATTTTCAATAGAATTTAAAATGATTATTGTGATTGCTGCTACTGACTATAAAAATCATCAAAGTTCTGAAGTACGTTCAGTAGTCCTGGTTGATAAAACTTGGCATATAGATCGAATACACAATGAACCAGACGTAAACATAAGGTGTTAATTGAACCACCAACTGTTGTTATCTGCTAGATTATTATGGGAAGTTTTTATTGATTATTAGAGAATCACTAAAGATAAAGTTCTAGTTCACTGATAACAAAATATATAGTGTTCCATTAAAAAATAGATTGGTGCATACGTGTTGCTATCCTTACTTCTTTAGGGGAAAACGTAATGAGTAAAGGAAAAACTAAATAATAAAATGTTCGAGAATTTTTTGCAGATGTATTTAAGATATTACATTTATACCTGATTCAATAAATATGTTTTTAGAACGAATTAGATATCTGTTGGACATCCATTGTCTTTATTTTTGCTGAATATCACGACGTTTCGGCTAGTAGTTATCTCTAGACGTTTTCAATTTTCACTTGAAAACGGCTTGAGATAACTACTACCCGAAACGTCGTGATATTCAACAAAAATCAAGACAATAGAAGTCTAACAGATATCTACTACTTCGCAAGAAACATCATTGTCTATGACCTTCAAACAAATGTTTTTAGAACTTACGAATAGTCGGTTGAATAACGTAAATTATTATGGTATATCGAAATGTCTCCAATAAAGATTTTTGTATATCTCCGACATTAGCAATAAAAATTGTAATAACAAAATGATCTAATCTTTTTACGATAAAAACATAAATTATATAATTTATTCAATATTTTGTATTTAAGATATACTACTTGAAATGTATGTGCTCGGTGAATAATCCGCTAAAAATAGCTCTTAAAAAATGTATTTTAAAACGTTAACGTAATAGTTTTTTTTATTTATAAGGTAAGAATTGTCGTCTAAGATTATCGATTAAAAAAGTTTACGTTGTTAAAATACTGACTATCCAATTCACTAACATGGTGTAGCTTTAAAATTATTCTACTATAAGTGACGGTAAATGGTTTAAATCAATGTTGAAGTTAAAAAAGGCGTATTTGTCATATATTTGAAAATCCCGTACTTATCGGCATGCGCACAACCGATTTCCTATTATCGATCAGTATCGGTTCCACATTATTTTTATGTTTGGTGGTTTTTGCCCTGTGAGTTGTATGTTATTTAGGTGGGTTTATAGTGTTTTAAGTGACTTATTGATTTGTTTTGTGTTTTATTTAGTATACTAAGCTTCCCAAAGTGTATGATTACGTTTTGCTAGAACAAGAGCCAACTGAACATTTAGTAATGCGCATGCCCAAAAATACTGGACTATGTTTACGTTCTAACATTGTAAATTTGCCACTTTTCAGATTAAACTTTGCGAGTCTAGATACCACTATTCACTTTATTGATTCCAAAGCTCTATCGCTAGGCTTATACAGGGTGGTTAAGATCTAATTGTACATAGCTTAGTGATATATTTTACTTAATTGAATAAATATTTATTTGCTATGAAAAAGTTCTGTTAGCCACCCATAATGAAGATACAGTGTGTTTTACAAAATTGGAAGTTGGTAACGATATTCTAGTGCCCATATATGAATAATTAATGTTATAATTTTTGAAATGCAGGACCCTGTATAATTTACTAAGAGGTTCTGTTAGCCACCCATAATGAAGATACAGTGTCTTCTTCTTCTTCCTCTTGGCTCAGGCTTACAGCCTGTTTTTCCAACTCAATCATTCATCTTATTTGATGTTGAAATCCAGGACTCTCTCCATCTTTTAGGTGGTCTACCTATTGGTCTTCTGGTTTCCGGTGTTCCATCTCGGGCGATTCTCGCTATCCTATTTTGCGCCATTCTTCCAACATGCTCATTCCAGGCTCTTCTGCGCTTCCGTCCCCATCTTACTATATCCTGCATTCCATGTTCCTCGCGTATTGTTGAATTGCGTATGTGATCTCTTAATGTGTATCCCGATATTCCTCTTAATACTTTCATTTCGGCAGTTCTTAGAATTGATTTTGTTTTTGTGTTGTTAGCTCTCGTCTCTATTGCGTACGTCATTATCGGTGGAATACAGGTCTTGTAGATTTTTGTTTTTGCGTCCTTGCTCATGTATGTATTGTGCCATATTATATCCGCCAGGCTTCCTGAGATTCAATTTGCCTTGTTTACTTGGTTTCTTACTTCTTTTGTTCTGTCTTGGTTTGCGGATATCTCAACTCCTAAGTAATTAAAGGTCATGAGTTGTTCTATTGGTTTGGCATCCACTAATAGTTTGCATCTTAAGAGCACTTTGCTTATTACAATTGACTTAGTTTTATCGATGGATATTTTCATGTTGAATTGTTTGCTTATGGTGTGGAATGCAAATAGAAGTCTTTGGAGATCGTCTTCATTTTCCGAGACTATGACGGCGTTATCAACGTAACATATTATTGTTATTTCCCCGGTATTCTTTCTGTACCCTGGTGCCGCTCTTTTGACGTTCTCAATTATTTGGTCCATTACTATGTTAAACAGTAATGGACTCAGAGAGTCCCCCTGTCGTATGCCCAACGCTATCGGTACATCCTTAGTTAGGTTGCCGCTTACTGAGATTTGTGTTGTGGTGTTGGAGTTTAGCTGTTCAACTATATTAATTAAATTGTTTGGGATGTTTTTAATTCGCATTATTTGCAGAATATTATCCAGTCTCACTCTATCAAAGGCTTTAGTGAGATCTATAAAGCACATAAAAGCCGGCTTAGTAAATTCAATAGATTTATCTGCTATCTGTCTTACGATGAATATGGCATCTACTGTAGACCTGTTTTTGTGGAAACCTTGCTGTTCTTCTGATATTCTGCAATAGTCAGTTATTATACCTTCAAGGATTTTGGTGAATAATTTCATTATTGAATTTAATAAAGTTATTCCTCTATAGTTTTCCGTGATTTTCTTATCACCCTTCTTGAAAATAGGTACTGTTATACTTTTCTTCCAATCTCGGGGTATCTCTTGGTCTTTAATTATTTTGTTAAAGAGTTTTGTTAGTTCTTCGTGTAATGCATTTCCACCATATTTAATTAGTTCGTTGAGAATATACAGTGTGTTTTACAAAATTGGAAGTTGGTAACGATATTTTAGTGCCCATATATGAATAATTCATGTTATAATTTTTGAATTGCAGGACCTTGTATAAATTTACTAAGGGGAGCAGATCATGTACAAGGCTACAAAAAGACAATTTTTATTATTAATTTTTTCAAAGAAATTTAATTTTGACATATTATTATTATTCATGTCTTAAAAGGCAACTAATCAAGTAATAAAAAATATTTTTTTAAAATTTTTTGAAATCAAAATGGCAGAGATATTGCTGTTACTCTGAAGCATGTCGAAACGAAGATGTTAAGATTTTGTACATTCTGTCGACCTCGAAATTAAACCTACAGCATTGTGAAAAAAAAAAATTAGAAGTGGTATTTTAGCAACATGAACCTATAAAACTTTGAACAAATTGAAAATTTATAATAAATATGATGTTACGGAAAAAAGTCTAATTTTTTGATGATAAGTCCGGACTTTGTACATTTGTTTTTCAAGTTTTTATGTTACTTTTTTTGAAATTTATAGGTTTATGTTCTGGTAATTATTAATATATAAATGTATCATAAACTGGAGCTCGACAGAAGAATTATTTTTTGAGTTAAAGTGTACAAAAACTTGAAAAATGATGTTTAAAGAAAAAAGCGTATAAAATTTTGAGTACATAAAATTATAATTGATCGATTATTCTGCAATTCCAGCACCATACTGCAGTCGTGAACTGAACTCTAAGAGAGAGTGAGAAAACGACATGTCTCTACAGTTATTCTTTAAAAAAAAACAATGGTTGTGATAATATACCGCTCGATACCTCAAGCGCTTGAAACAAGACAAGCACGCCTCAAACACTGTGCAACTGTCGTGACAAGGCAACTTGTCTTATGCTATATCGACTTGAAACAACAGGCACATTCTAAATCTTATTTAGAACATTTTAAAAAAATTCTACTGACCTGCCCTCTTTAAATTAAAAAAATCAATTAATGGTTCATAAAATACATTTTAAATAAAATTAAAATAATAAAGCTCATGATTTTTCAACAACGGAATTTTATTCTATTTTAACTCCATGGGTGGCAACAAAATAAAGGAAATGTCATTGTCAAATATAGCTGAGGCAGTGTTTAAGACGTTATAAAAAGATTATTTGTAAATATTTTATTTTATTTTTTAAACCTTTCTGTTGAAAACAATACATACAAATAAATGTTATCGAACGCTTTATCTTTTCTTTTTTTAATAGCTAAATAGAATTTAAAGTATTTCAAAAAAAAATTATCAGAAGATATAATTTTTCTATAAAATTACTATTTACTTCTCAGAAAGAATGGGTACCGCAACTAAATAAATTTCATCGATTTATTAAAATTTAAAACGTATGATTCAATTCTTTATACAGGGTGTTTTGTTTCCTAAAAAATAATGATTATGACTATTTTCTAGTTCGGTCCTGAAAATCAAGGATTATTATAACATTCTCACACTACAATATCACTACCAACTAGCGACCTAATGTCACAAATACTTTAGAAAATATCTGTAAAAGAATATCTGGCCAAATTTTGTTGATCTATTTTTTTTTAATTGTAACAAATGTTAAAACTATTGTAAAGAAAATTTTTATCAAAAAAAAATTTTTGATCAAAATGGCATATTTTCTCTAAAGAATCTTCTAGGAATTTATTTAAATCTTAAAAAGTGTCACTGAATTATTTAAAAAGTTATAGAGAGTTTTTTGCTTTTTTAAAAAGTAATAAATACACCTATTTTCTAGTTCGGCCCTGCAAATCAGAAATTATTATAACATAAAATATTCACACATGGGCACTAAAATATCACTACCAATAAGCAACCTAATATTTCAAATACTTTTGAAAATATCTGTAAAGGAGTATTTGGCCAAATTTCATTGATTTAATTTTACCTAAAAACTATTTTATGAAAAATATTTTTTTTTTCTGATAGCTATACAAATGTCAAAATTATTGCAAACAAAATTTTTATCAAGATAAATATTTTATCTAAAAAAATTATTATTTATTTCTCAGAAGGAACAGGTGAGGTAACCAAGTCTCAAAAAGTGTAATTAAATTCTTTAAAACGCCATACAGGTTAACAATAATAAATGTGCCCATTTTTTAATGCGACCCTGCAAATCAGAAATTATTAAAACATAAAATAGTTATATAAGGGCGCTGAAATAGCATTTTCAACTATCAAACTAATATCGAAGTATTTGTAAATGAATATTTGGCCAAATTTTGTAAGTTACACTGTATCTTCATTATCAGATGGCAGATAAATATTTTCCTAATTAAGTAGGCTATGTACTATTAGATCTGAGTTATCCTTTTTAAGGTTTATTTCTTGTATATAGTACAAATTATAACAATATCATAAGCGGAACAAAACGGGTCGATTAACAAATTTATGAATGTTAAAATAACACTTAAACCTTTATATAAATAAATTCAAGCTCAATTTCCAGGGATTCAAGAGATTGGGCATAATTAGAACTGTATTTACTGTCATATGCCTGGTAGTAATTATCAATCAAAAACGCATAAAAATTAGATGCCCCTGGGTATATTTTTTACACAGTTTATGAACACGTAGTTACTTATAAAGGGTGTTTTTTATAGAGGTATAGAACTTTTAAATGAAATAAAACAAAGATGAATTTTTTAAATTGACATGAAATTTACTTTATTCGAAAGATAACCTTCTGGCATTATAATTTAAATATGACCTCTGGCATATGACCGCCACGGCTGGCTCGGACGTATTCTAATCTGGAAGTCCAATTTTCGATGACTTTTTCCAACATTTGTGGCCGTATATCGGCAATAACGCGGCGAATGTTGTATTCCAAGTGATCAATCGTTTCAGGCTTATCGGCGTAGACTAGCGACTTCACATATCCCCACAGAAAATAGTGTAGCGGCGTTAAGTCGCACGATATTGGAGGCCACTTCACGGGTTCGAAACGTGAAACTATGCGGTTACCAAACGTTTCCTTCAATAAATCAATTGTGGCACGAGCTGTGTGACATGTTGCGCCGTCTTGTTGAAACCACAGCTCCTGCACATCATGGTTGTTCAATTGATGAACGAAAAAGTTAGTAATCATGGCTCCATAGCGGTCACCATTGACTGTAACGTTCTGACCAGCATCGTTTTTAAAGAAGTACGGACCAATGATTCCACCAGCCCATAAAGCACACCAAACAGTCAGTTTTTCTGGATGTAACGGTGTCTCAACATACACTTGAGGATTATCATCACTCCAAATACGGCAGTTTTGTTTATTGACGTATCCATTCAAACAAAAGTGAACTTCATCGCTAAACAAAATTCGCTTATGAAAATCGAGATTTACCGAATCTACGCCTTGCTAGGTGATCGTGTGGCTTCAATTCTTGCACGAATTGGATTTTGTCAGCACGCAAACCAACATCTTTCCGCAAAATCTTCCATAAAGTGAATGAACACATATCCAATTCCTGTGCACGATGGCGCATAGACTGATTCGGGTCTTCCTCTACGCTACGCTCTACAGCAGCAATGACTTCTTCTGTACGCACTGTACGACGTCTCTGTGGATGCGTATTATCATTTAAAGTAAACGTGGTGCGAAAACGTTCCATAGTTAATCGAATTAATTGCTCTGATGGACGATTATGTTGACCGTAAAATGGACGTAGTGCGCGATACGTATTTCGAAGAGAACCATGATTTTCAAAATAAATTTGCACAATTTGGAAGCGTTGTTCAGGCGTCAGTCTATTCATGTTGAAATGCCAAACCAAACTAAACATAAATCACTTGACAGCTGACAAAATGGCCGCCAGTTAAAAAAGTGTTGCCAACTTAAATAGTTTAAATAGTTAAACAGCTTGTACATCCAAATACATCAATTATTATTTTTCTACCTTGTCATTTCAAAAACCCGGAAGAAATTCAAATAACACCAATATTTTCACAAACAAAGTCACTATAAAAAGAAAATGATGTAATTATAATATAAATAAAAAACATATATCAAAACAGAAAAAGACAGCAAGAGCTTGGAATTTATCGCAGTTTGAGAGGTCAATTTGAAACGTATAATATGACGATTAGAACTTTTTTTTTCGAAATCATTTGATATTTTTGGAAGCATCTTAATATCTCCAAGGTAACGACTACCGATGAAATAATATTGGAATCCAACAATAAAAGTGGAGTCTATGTAGTGAATCTATGTTTTCCCCCACATAACTGTTCACTGGAAACTCTTGACCAGTATTTTTCGAGATCAGAAATCACATTCATATTCTTAATTAATACAATATCTAGTCGCTTAAGTAAATCAATAGGTGATTCTAAAAACACGCGCAATTTACATATTTGGGAACATGGCCGCATTTTAAAAATAAATAGTTCCATATGTGTAAAGATTTGTTTTTAAATTTGTTTTTGATAAATTATGTATAATAATTATTTTCTTTAAAATTCGGTATTAACCAAACTTGTTCTGAATTAGAATTTAAAACTACTTTTAGAGTAATTTAAACCAATGCCATCATTTGCTGAATGTAATTTGTCCAGGCGCGTCTGCAACAATAAATAGTACTGTACAGACCAGGCGCGGATCCAAGGGGGGCGGGGCGGTGGGGGAGCGAACAACCCGATTTTGCCGCTTATACTATAGTTTATTCAAGAACTAGAGAGAGTAATAAATCCTTTTTTATCCTTTGTTTCTTCGAAAACTACCTGAGTTCTTTAGTCCGGTGTCTTTGACAAAATCTGTTAGACACATATATTTTTCATAGGAATGGGTTAGAAATTTTATAATCAAAAATACCGGTCTATAATAATAAAACTATTTGGGTTGGATAACAATAAATATTTGGAAGTGTGAAGTGTTAAAAAGGATTTTAATCCTTGTCATAGGCGTCGAAAGGAGGTTTATTTTATCACTAAGTATTTACAGCATAGAATTATTATTTCAGTAATAAACTTAAAATAAAAAATTTTTATAATATTTTATTTCTTATGATTTAGTAATAATTCACATACATTACAAAATATAGATAATTTTGCCATATTTAACACAAACCACAACAGTATTTTAGGCATATTCAGACTAAAACGTAGCCTTATTCTCTCAAAAATTTCTAAGTTATAATTTAAATACTTACAAAATACCCATTGTTAAAAATAAAAGAAATTAAACATATATAAAAAAAATAATTCGTCCATATAATATCAAAATTTTTTTGGGGTATCGGTCATTTTATTATTAATTAAAAAACATTTTAGGACATTTGACGTTTCAGTTTATTTATTTCTTAAACCATCTGCAGAATTACAATTAAACACTAAAAAGGGATTCAAATTTAATTAATTTTTATATGTTACAGTTAAAATTAGACCTACTTCTTTTTATTTCTATTGCACTGACATCTTAATTTAATTTACTTTATGATATGGACATCTGATAGCCCCACAAAATAAAATAAACATGCTAATTCTACACGCTTAAGAAAAAGACAAATACAATAATCAAATAATAAAAAAATTGGGGCAAATTGGAATTAAATATATTTAAAATTAAAAAGTGGGACACACTAAAATAAAAATATATAAAGAAAATATAAAAACAACATTAAACAATAAAATACAACAAAATCTAAAATTTAAATAATAAATTGTATTTACATTGGTAAACATTACGTATCTAATTCTTAATCAAAGTCAGTGAAGCTAACTTTGCTCAAATTAATTATAATTGGTTCCTCTATCTCACCGATCATGAGATCGAGTTTCCACATTTTGTTTTAATCTTTTATTATATGGATTTTTCCCAATTTTCCGCAGTAACTTTATTCAAAAAAATCTTTCAAAAGTTCACTTAAATTACTAATTTTGTAAGTTGTGTTATATCTAGCAGCTCTACCTTTTACTTGAGAGAGATATTTCCTTCTCCAACGGACAGTTTCTAGACGATCTATTCCTATCTGGTTTTTCCCAGCAAAAATTAAGTTCTTTGAGCAATTTCCAGAGCTCAGTTCTTTTAATTTCAGGTAAATCCCGATCTTCATTGATTTTAGTTAGATTTTGTCGACAGTTGGGATCTGCTTCTCATAATAAAATGTATGTACAACTCCTTTTATTGCAGTTTTCATCTCTTCTTCCAACGAGGTTTTTCGTCTGCCTGTGATCGAATGTGGCTTAGGATTACAAACAATTCCAGTTGTTTTTTCTCCTTCAGTATTTGGTACATAGTAGATTTTCCAACTCCTGTCATGTTGGCACATATCTCAAAAGAGCTTTTAACATTATTATCTAGATATTGATATCTTAAGGCATCATAAACATTCATCGTAATAAGTTTTTCGTTAAGGAAAAAATGCCCTGGTTTAATGATTTTGGAATAAATATAGAGGTGGAAGCCATATCTTTTGGGTATCTCACTAATCTCAAATAATATATAACAACAAGCGCAAACAAGATAAATCACTAAAGACACACTGTAAAGTGTACTTTGCTCACTAACAGAAATTAAATTGAACTATCAGAAATTTTATTGTTGCAGTAAATTTATAAAAGTTTATAATATTTAAATATAATTAAATAATAGATTTACGGGAGTCCTCAGTTACCTGCGGCACTGGAGCAGGTACGTTGGAGGTTTCGGTAACAGTTTTATTACTCTCTCTAGTTCTTGAATAGAGTATAGGATATATGATTGCGATCGCCCCCCCCCCCCCTAAGAGCTCTGAACTCAGGAAAATAGAACCGATTCTGCATTTTATATTAGGAATGTGTATACTGCTGGCACCCGCCCCCCCCCCTCTGTCGGCAACTTGTTTTTTCTTGTGATCGCCCTCCCCTCTCCAAGAGCTTCAAAATCAGAAAAATAGACCCGACCCTGCTTTTTATACTAAAAATGGACAACTTGCTTTCGCTTGCCATACTGAACTTTCGTGATATCACCCCCCCTCCCCTCCCTCCCTAAAGAGAGAGGCTAGATCCGCCCCTGGTACAGACTTTGATAAAAAAAAATAGGCTCCCCAAGTTAACTATAAAATAATCTTAAGACGCTGCCTATTATACGTTAGTATACTCAAAGTACTAAGAGAACTCCTTAATTTGATTGACAAATGACGTAAAAATTACATTGACCTTATGATATAAAGAGTTCTAAATTTTCTTATATCCAAAGTCGCTGAAATTATTATTTTATTGTTTTATTTTGACCTCGTTAATAATTTTGTAAGAAAATTTATACATAAAAGTAGGTTTTTCCTATATTTTATATTTAATGTCAAAGGGGAATCATTTTTATATAAAATGACGAAAGAAATTTAAAGTCCGGTCCTGAAGTTTATCCCAATGTGATACCAACTGATAAGAATTATATAATCCAGAACCAGCCACTCAAGTAAATATAGGTTTTTTTCAAATTTTTTCAGTACTTAGAATACATTATTTTTAATAAATATCAACCCATGTTTCTAACTTTCCTTCACATACTGTGGAACTATTACAATGTTTTCTTTGAAATTAAAACCACATATCTTGCGGCAAAGAAAACAGTAAGGTTATTTTCGTACATAATTAGGTCACTGTCACATTTACCGAATAATAATTTAAAAATAGCACCTATAACAAGAATCATTATACAGTGTTCGGAGAAAAACCTGCAGCATGTATACATAAAACTTTTTTTAAATTGTTTGCGGAATTAATTTCTGCATAACAAGTAACTAAGAAACGATTAAAGTGATCTGTTATATCGTATGTAATTTTTCATGACTTGGAAAGCACCGAATACAGCAAAATTTCGTTTAAAGACTTTATTGGTTTTGACGTGAAGATGCCAAATACGAAGTTTGGAGAAGAAAATTTTAACTTCGTCATTTTTTAAAAAATAATAATTTTTTATTTATTTCTGGGTCCTTTTTGTTTACAAGTAAGTTCTCGATGAATACAAAGAAAAGAAAAAAAATCACTTCTTCTCAAACAGTTCCAACAAAATTTTTTTTAACGAAAATAACGCAGCATATTCTTTTCTATCTCAATATAACTATGAAAATATTTGAAATAGCCAGGATTCAATAAAAGATTTAACTTTTAAATTCCTTATAGTTGTCATGGAAGTTAGACCTCTTAGTAGATCAGTTTGTTTTGCTTATGATCTTGTGATAATTTGTATTTCAGATGTGATCAAACAAATCTTTATATGGCAAAATTAAGGCTAAAAATCTAGAAATAAGTCCCTGCAATCGGTAAGAAGAATAATTAGCTAGTCAGTGTCAACTCAAATCGCCTAAAAACAGTTGACAACTGTCATCTGACTGTTTTTCTAAATTCTAGTTGACGCCGCACTAACGAGCATTTGGCTTCAAAAACCGGACAAAATTAATAACGTCGTTATTTTTGACTCTAGACGTATCAAAATCAGTATTCGGGGATTTTTGAGGGCGCTAAGTTGATTTCTGGCATTATTTTACTAATCGGGTAAAGGGGGGCTGACTTACGGTGGGGAGGGGAAGGGAAGTAATATCAAAAAAACGTAATGGTTATCGTTTTATATGTTTTTAGGTGCTCCGATTTCATTTCTGGCATTATTTTACCAATCGGGTGAAGGGGCGTTGACTTAGGGTGGAGAGGGGAGTAATATTAAAAGAACGTAATGGGTATCGTTTTATATGTTTTTAGGTACTCCGATTTCATTTCTGGCATTATTTTACCAATCGGGTGAAGGAGCGCTGACTTAGGGTGGGAAGGGGGAGGGGAGTAATATTAAAAAAAAACGTAATGGGTATCGTTTTATATGTTGACTTAGGGTAATTGTACGTTTTCCCATAAAAAGTCTTTTACAAAGTTTGACATTCTAAAGGGTTTCTACCGTTACGTCTCCGTAACTCGGATTGACTCTGGTTTTGGATAGCCGAGTTTCCTTGCTTCTCTAATTAGAGTATAGCAAGGCAATACACCCTTATTGGAATCGTGTAACAACTCCCACGGTCTCCTTGTAAAGTCACCTTCAACACAGATTTTGCAGAGCTTGCTCAGATGTGTAATTTTTTACTTTCAGTTTCGGAGCAGTATTTATTACCTTCCTGTAACGTTTGGCTCGTGTTGATATTGAAGTTGCATCTATTATAAGTTTAGAGGCAGCGACATTTCCAGACATTCGTTGATTTACGCTGGCTGCATAGGTAAGCTCCTCAACAGGTACCTGTTCGCGGAGTCCTTTTGTATTTCGTCGTTTACTATGATCATGTAATTCTTGGAAATGCTTCCTTGGGCGTCCCGTAGAATTCGTGACCCAGTTATGTACTGATATTGATGTATTAAGCCACTTATCGTTTTTTTTTTTCAAAAATATTTCTTCAGTATAGTTAGATAATATCCATCTCTTCTTCAAATCACTATTAAAATGTTTTAAATCGTGACTTAAGGTATGACACTCGTTTTGGGGACATTTCATCATTTCGCGGAGCTTATGTTCCATAAATGATACTTTATATTGAAGTGTTCTGAATGTGCTTTGTTTAAAAAGCATGTATAGCGTTTTCCGATATACCTCAATAACATTTGATGTCAAATCTGTACCTAGAGGAATAAAAATATGCATGTAAATAAAAAATAACCAAAATAAAAAACTCTGTATTGTCACGCATACGTTGTAACCATTCCTTAGTTATTAATTATGCAGGATATAATTTTTCAAAAATTTTCCAACAAGGTTTTAACTTTTTGGCGAGCTCTGCAGAAGAAGTTAAACAAATATTTACTTAAGTCTAAAATAGGTTTTCAATAAATTAATCATCATATATAGATATACCATACGCAACATGTTACTTTTGATTCAATATGTTCTTCGAAACTTATACCACACAGGATGCGGTAAAGAAAACAAAAATAAGGTTGTTTCAGTTAAAATTTAGGTCAGTGTCACTCTTCGTATACTAAGAAAACGTAAAAATCGTAAAATAGTGGGTAGGCGCCGATGCTAGCCTTTTATGGACATAACCTTGACCGCTAGCCTTCGCAAACATGTCTTTAAGAATACGAATATTTCGTTTTTTAATAATGGCGATAGAAGGATCGGCAAAACGAAAATAAATATGACAGGAGTGTGCTTAAAAATTATGAGAAAGGATATATATTTTGCAAAAATGGAATTATTCATTAAAAAGAATCATAGGACAGGATTTTAGGCAACTTTATTAAAAAGTCATTTTCCGCAACATACGCATTGACATTTTTTATTTGCAAAAATCTTGCATAAACTAATATTTTAGGCTACATTTTCGGGCCTTAAAATTAAAGTTTTTGACAAACTGTAACAGACCTGCCAATCAATTCAGTCCTATGGGACAATAGGATTTAAATCACCAGTTAATTCATTAGCTTCATTCGGGTTCGCGCCAGTCGAAGTTTTCGGTGACCTCAAAAAGGTCTAACTCAAATTCTAGCCCGAAAAAAAAATTGTTTTAACAAAATTTTACATAAAATGAAAATGCGGCGGAAGTATTTAGTTTAGGAGGTATTCTTTGGCGATGTGGTTGTTAAAGCTTTATTTGCCATTTTTCTTTCTTTACTTTTGTTTATTCCTTTTTTTTCTTGATTATGTCATTTTTTCTTCTTCTTCTTCTAGGTAGAACCAAGTTCTGTTATCTATACAATGCCTCATCGATCCTCGTTTGAGGTCGAAATCCAGCTGTCTTTCCATCTTTTGGGGGGCCGTCCAGGCGGCCGTTTGG
The DNA here is from genome assembly GCA_034092305.1 of Diaprepes abbreviatus. Taxonomy (NCBI): domain Eukaryota; kingdom Metazoa; phylum Arthropoda; class Insecta; order Coleoptera; family Curculionidae; genus Diaprepes; species Diaprepes abbreviatus. The sequence goes on from JASJET010000129.1 coordinate 13,179,533, forward strand.
TGTTTGGTTTCTCTGTCATCACGGTTTTTGCTAGTCTGTCATCGTCCATTCGTTCCACGTGATCTCTCCACTGCCTACGACGGTTTCGAACCCACTTCACAACATCCCCCACTCCGCTGTCCTCGCGTATTTTTGCGTTTCTTATTCTATCTCTTAAACTTGTTCCCGTGATCATTCTCAGCGTTTTCATTTCTGTGGTTCTCATAATTTGTTTTGTCTTTGTGGTTTCATTTCTTGTTTCTGCGCCGTAGGTCAGTATCGGTCTTACACAGACCTTGTAAATTCTTGCTTTGCTCTCACCCGTCATAAGTTTATTGTTCCAGATTATGTCTCTTAGTTGGCCTGATATCATGACCGCTTTGTTGGCTTGTGTGCGTACTTCTTCTGTTACTGCCCTGTTACTTGTTATATGTGCTCCTAGGTATTTAAATTTCCCAACCTGTTCGATATGTTTGTCATCAACCATTAGTTTGCATCTTACCGGCTCTTTTGCTATTACCATTGCTTTGGTTCTCTCCACAGATATCTTCATATTATACTGTTTGGCTGTTCGATTGAGATGGAAAAGCATTCTTTGTAAGTTGTCCTCGCTATCTGCTGTCAAGGCAACATCGTCTGCAAAGCATATAATCTGAACGGTGTTGTGTCCCATTGGGTACCCAATATTTGTGCTTTTTACCTCATCAATGATTTCGTCCATGATTACATTGAAAAGTGTTGGACTTAGGCTATCACCCTGTCTTATTCCTATGGATAGAGGGATTTCCTCTGTTAAAGTGTTATTTGTTTTAATTACCATGGTGTTTTTGGAATTCAGTTCGTATATTGGGCGTATGATTGCTTCGTCTACTTGTTTTCTTCGCAGTAATTCTCTTATGTGTTCCAGTTTGACTCGGTCGAACGCTTATGTAAAGTCCACAAAACAAATGAACAGCGGTTTATCGTATTCGATAGATTTTTCAACCAGCTGTCTGATAATAAATATACCGTCGATAGTAGAGCGGTTATTCCGGAAGCCCTGCTGTTCTTCGCACGCCCCTAACTTGTCTACGATCCATTGTGACAGTATTTTGGTTAACAATTTGGCTGAACTATTCAGTAGGCTGATTCCCCTGTAGTTTTCGGGTTGTTTCTTTGATCCTCTTTTGTGGATCGGAATTGTGATGCTTTTCCGCCATTCGTTGGGTAGTGACGTTGTGCGGAGTATTTATTTTTTGAGGTTAAGAAATAGGCGATAGATGCTAAATCTGACGAATAAGGAGGATGAGCAAACTTCAGTTCGTTAGTAAAGGGGGCATCCACATTGCACTTGCGCTTCCGCATTAACAAAAAAGTATGTAAAATATTACCCACACGTTCTTTTCATATTCTAATAGTCTCAGCTATCTCAAACGCTTTAAATTTGCGGTTTTCCAGTAGAATTTTATGGATTTTTCTATCATTTCAAGACTGTTCGGAGCGTAGTTCGTCCTTAGTTCTCTTACAAAAACAAAATACAAAAACTATAGAAATATGTATAAAGAAGCCATTCAGGTTAGTCCAGGTTAAACCCTTCTAAAACCATATGACAGATTATTAATGCAAAAACAAACAAAAATAATAAATTTAACTTAAGCCACAGCTGTACCATAACTCCAGATACTTTTAATAACGTTCTTTGTAATATTGCGCTTGAAACCATTCATTCAATACTTGCTTCTCAAAAAGATCCAGTCGAGTTTGTGTCTTATTTGGTGGTGGGGGCGCTCCCTTTGTTTTTAGGGCTGTGTCTTTTATTGAGGTCAGGGACATCATTGCCAAATAAAAATAGCTCAGATATCTTTGGTATGAATGTCAAACTTATAAAAGGTATACAGAATGTTATCACCTTCCTAGATATATTGAAAATTGCCCAAGTCATTCCCATCTTCAAGAAGGGAGACCCTGACTCACCGGGCAACTACAGACCGATTACTTTGTTACCCATCATCTCAAAGATATTTGAAAAATGTATATCCAATAAAATAATAGATTATTTTGAAGGAAACAACCTCTTTACGCCCTGTCAGTTTGGTTTCAGGAGTATCACAATGGCGATTCTGGACCTTGTTTCCTACATCTCAGATTCCTTTAATAAAATGGAGTATACGGGTCTTGAGATGTTATGTATTTTCAACTCTTCTATATGGAGTGGAAGCCTGGACTTTGACAGAAACAACATCTAAACGACTGGAAGCCTTCGAAATGGGGTGTTACCGCCGCATGCTCAGAATTTCATACATCCATCATATCACAAATAACATTGTGATGCAACGTATGAAAAAAGACCCAGAAATTATGCGCAATGTGAAAATCAGAAAGATATCATACTTAGGGCATGTAATGCGCAATGAGAAATACCAACTAATTCAGTTAATTTTGCAAGGTAAGATAGAGGGTAAAAGAACTCAGGGTCGCCGACGAACATCATGGCTGAGGAATATCAGACAATGGACAGGAATGACGACGGTACATTTATTTAGAACAGCTGTCAATAAGGTCATATGGGTCAATGTGATTGCCAACATCCACAGAGGATAGGCACCAACAGAAGAAGAAGTATACGGGTGCCTTATTTTGTGATTTAAGTAGGGCATTTGACTGTGTTACGCATCAAATACTTCTTCAAAAACTCAAAAAATACAATTTTTCTAATACGTCTTTCTTTCTTGAAATCATATCTAAAGAATAGGATGCAGATTATTAGGGTTGCCGGGGTGTCGTCTCGACACAATGAGCTTAACATAGGTGTTCCACAGGGCTCAGTCTTGGGACCCATCCTGTTTTTAATTTGTATCAACGACTTACCTCTTGTTGAACCAACAGCAAAGTTCACCTTGTTTACGGACGGACACCACGGTTGCTGTGTCGACAAATTTGCTAAAAAAATACTCTGTCAGAGGTCGACAGGGTGCAAAGAAATATTGAGGAGTGGTTTTGTGCAGACTACTTTTCAATAAAAGCAAAACCAATAAAATGGTGTTCTCACTCAGAAATATAGAGGAGGAAAATGAGAAACCAAATGTTAAGTTTTTGGGGGTGCAGATATATGAGGCGCTTCGTTGGCACAGCCATATTCAGGAAGTAACTGAAAAGCTTAATGCTGCTTTATATGCTCTTCGTTCTTTAGCAGAAAGTGCCTCAAGGTCTATATTAAGAACTGCTTATCTTTGACTTATCCATCTAAAATTGTATTGATAACTTCAACGTAAAAAAAAAATTAAATTTTAATGGTGAGAATTAAAAACGTATAGTAAATAGTAAAATACTAGATGGGAAATCAATATGTTAACAAACCAATAAAGTGATTTAAAGTATTACTATATATTGTATATGCATGTCTTTGATCTTCACGCAGACATTTACGGAATGCAATACAACAGTAACATCTCAAGAGATTTCCAAGTAACTGTTTTAAAATTAGTGAGTTTATTGCAAAATTTATATGTCTATGTTTAAAATAGATCTAACAGACTCAAGTCTGTTAGGTGTTACAATAACAATTAGTTTCAATATATTTGTAACCTATTAAATAATATATTTTGTATTTAACAAGCTCAGTAAATTACTAAAATTAATTTTTAATTAAAATATAAAAAACCATCATATTCACATAGAAAATATTATTATATTAGGATTGTTAATATGCTAAATCTGATTTTCTTTGTTTCAGACTGCTGTAGAATAGGCTTAGATATAGGATATTCAAAATGTCAACTTTAGAAAGAAAAGAATACCAAGAAACTCGGATCATGCGAAGCAGGTCTCCGGTGAGAAATACAAGAAGTTCAACGCAAAATTTGTCACAATTTGATTCCAATTTAGGTAAGACAAATGTCAGTTACTAGAATACTTCACTTATTTTTAAAAACATTCCATTATTTCGGATAAACTCTTAAATAAAACATATAAAATTATGAATCTAAACATATAACACGTCTTGTTAACCAATAAAAATGAAAAAATTACATATATCACTCCATGACTTGAAATCAAGAGGTTTCCACGTTCACAAAAACATAATAAAAGTGAGTGCAATGTCTTCTGATTATGGTCCAGTGAATTTTGTGCTCAAAGTTTACTTTGTAGATTATTTTAATAAAATTTTTATAAAAAAATTGAACCGACTTCTAAAAGTGCACTAAAAAGTGAAAAATAACTATAAATTTTTATATGAAATTGAACTTTTTGAAGTCGGCGCCAAACTGTCCGGTATATGTGATTTGCATAAACAGATTAAAAATACGTTATTTGTAATTGCTTTCTTACCATAATTTGTATAAGTAGATTAGTAGTTATTTATTTCATTTACAAATAATTTGGCGCCGATTTCAAAAAGTTCAATTTCATATAAAAATTTAGAGTTATTTTTCACTTTTTAGCACACTTTTAGAAGTCGGTTCAATTTTTTTATAAAAATTTTATTTTTCTATTTTTAGTTTTAAAATTCATTATAGTATCCATAAATTATTTGAAGTAAGTACTAATCGAGATTAGTATACCTCGCAATGACTCCAAGGTGGCAAAAAAGTACCCATTTTATCCAGAGTTGTAAATCACCCTAAAATGAACCACTAAAAATTATTTGGTTCTTAGAGTTTTCCAAATATCAGTAAAATTGTGTCAAACAAATATTTAGTCTCTTATAGTAAATTCACTATCTCACACTACCCCGAAAACCCTCTAATACCCAATCTGAAAAAATGCGAATAAGGTAAAATTTTCAACCCCCCAAAATCGGGAGATGTAGAATCTTTAATCCGCCATCTTGGATCCACCATATTGAACTTTTTAAAAATAATTTCAGATTCAGTATGTGCGATCTCGAAAACTCCCCCGTTCCAATTTTGAAGAAAATCAGACAAAATTGATGTTTCCGTCCGCCATATTGAATTTCTTAAAAATAATTTTAGATTAAGCTATGCTCCATACCAATTTTGGAGAAAATCAGACAAAATTTAATTTTTTTGTCCGCCATATTGAATTTTTTAAAAATAATTTCAGATTCGTTGCGTATGACCCCAAAAATTCCCCCATAGCAATTTTGGAGAAAATCAGACCAAATCAATTTTTTTGGCCGCCATATTTTCAGCGCCATCTTGGCTATTACTGCACCAATTTCATCCAAAAAAATATGGGACCACTGCAGCAACTTCCTGAACATAACGTAAAAAATTTCATTCAAATCGGTGCCGCCGTTCCGGAATAATCGGTGTACATACATAAAAAAAACATACATACTTGACGAATTGAGAACCTCCTTCTTTTAGAAGTCGGTTAAAAATTAACATGGTTAATTTCTAGCTTAGAGGGGTAAAAGGAACTAAAACATTCAAGTATTTTCATTACTTTATATGGTCAATTGACCTCTAAATTTGAAAAAAGTGCTGCCAAGTTAAGGAGTGCGTTTTTGAGATTAAGGTATATTTGTCCACAGTTTTTTGGGTTTTATTCGAAAACTATTCATTTTTCGTAAGTACATGTCTACAAAAAAGTTGTAGGTAATAAAATTTCCTATCAAAGTGGCATCTCTTTAAGTCAAAAAAAAATCATTTTTCAAAAAAATACACCCCAAAAACAAAGTAAAAAAAGCAAAAATTTTTTTTTTATTTTTCCCCCATAATTTTTTTCAAGTAAAGTTAAGTATAGGTATTGCTTCATGAAAAAGAAAGCTGACGTTATGCCTGTTAAAATAAGTTCCTGCAAAAGTTTGTATGATGGAAGTTAAGCGAGATATTGCGTCTCAAACTTTTCTCTACTTTTCTCGATACTAACCAAGTTTGAGACGCCGTATCTCGGTTACTTTAACAGGCGTAAAGTCAGCTTCCTTTTCATAAAATAATGCCTGTATCTAACTTCATTTGGAAAAAAGTTTTGGGGAAAAAATTAAAGAAAATTTTGTATTTTTCTTTGCTTTCCTTTGATTTTGTTTTTGGGGTGTATTTTTTTGAAAAATTACATTTTTGGAATTTATGAGTACTATTTTGATAGGAAATTTCATTACCTACAAATTTTCTGTAGGCATGTGCCACGAAAAATGCATAGTTTTCTAGTAAAACTCAAAAAACTGGAAAGTAGACAAATCTACCTTAATCTCAAAAATACACCTCTTAATTTGGTAGCACTTGACGATTGTGTCATATTTGGAGGTAAATCGAACGTATGAAATAATGAAAACACTTTAACGTTTTGGTTCCTTTTTCAAGTCCATAGTCAATAGCCTAATCCCTTTGTCAGGGTGGAAAACCAACGAAGGAATAACATAAAGCTACTAATTGCAGCTCTAGATCCATAGGTGATCCAGAAAAATTATTTTTCGTCCGTATAATCTAGCATTCTTTCACGTTTACCAAATCTAATTATTTTATTTAAAAGTTATGAGAATAAAACTTTTTTACGATATTTCTCTAAAATGCAAAATAGCAAATATAAGAGAGATGATTTTATAAGAGTCTAACAATAACGCAAATTACTTTTATTTTCCAGATAACTTATTAGAAGACCTTCAAAACTCAGTCTCGCGTCCAGGCAGCTCTCTAGGTCAAAATACCTCCTCGAGTTACAAAGAAACATCAAAGTATATTACCAGCGGCACAGATGGGTATGGAAAAACTAATTCTTTGAACAGGGTTACTAACGTAAAAGCAGCCAACCCTGTCACCGAGTATTCTTCGGATGATGCTTATACTTATAGGGTAAGTTAATTTTCTAAATATTTTTAGATTTAAGAAATAATAGTTTAAATGTTTATGTGAGAATTATTAACATTTTGCATATATAGAGAAATACTTGTTCTACAATAACTAAGAATTGAAGCTATTAATATTTATTTTTTTTTGTTTTTGTTACATATTTTTATTTTTACAAATATTTAAAACAGTATAAATATTGTTGAGGTTTTTTCCTTTTCATTTTTTTACTCTTTTTGTATAGAGCTGGAAATGAACTTTAATGTTTATTGTAATATTAATTATGGTAAAAATTATTTCGCTGATGTTTGAGCTTGGGGTACTTACCGATGGCGTAGAGGGAAACACAAGTATTCTTTATTCCCAAGGTAGGAAAGACAGATTACACAAACCGCTCTAATAGCATGACCAGTTTCTTATTAAAGATACTGGAAATGCTGGTATATCGACACATCAAGGAAAGAATAATGACGCTGCTGTATACACAGGCCTACGCCGATGACCTGGTCATTTTGTGCTTTGATCGCGATATCTGGAACCTGGAAGAACTAATGATGCGGGCCCTCCAGATCGCGGAGCGATGCTGCCACAGGGATAGACTCCGAATAAATCCAGACAAGGCCGAGGCCACAAAAAGAGGAAAATGGGGAGACTTCCCACAATTACATTCGATAAAAAGAAACAGTTCTGAACAATTCTGAACTCACAACTGAGATGGAATGCTCATATTGAAGCGTGGGGAGAAGGTGAAGAATGAGATGTGCCAAAGAACATATCACTGGACCTAGCGCATTGCTTATTAAGAAGCTTCTCGCCTTAGGAAGGGAAGAGCTGCGAATTGTGGTGAAATTGTCGACAGGACATTGTCATCTGAGAGGTCATCTTCATAAGATCGGTGTCGTAGATGACCCAACGTGCAGATGGTGTCTGAAGGAGGATGAAACTGTCAACCATGTCCTCAGACTGAGACATAGATAGAATTTTCATACCGGAAGCAGTTAAGCAAGTTCGATTAACGAGGCTGCTTGGATTATCAAAGGCGATCGGCCCCAAATAACCTGCAACTATGGTGGGATATAAAGGGCCCAATGAGGCTTAGGCATGGATAATCAAGTATCACTACCTTTTGTTCATTCATTCATTAGTTGTGGTAATGATTTTCTTTCTGACATTGTTCCATTCTTTAGAATAAATAAAGACTTATGCATCTATCTATCTATCTATCTATTAGTAATAGAAGCAAGACTGAGGTATTCTTAAAGAACTGTGATATCCTCGATAATAGATACCATACCATCAGTTAATAGACTTGTTTATTTCCATTAACGTACTCTATAACATTACAATTACAAAACATACCAAAGAATTAAATATTTGACCCCCTAAAATAAGCACATAACGATTTGTAAACTCGTAAAAGGCCAAGCAAACATATTTTTCATCACTCTGGAACAGTTAACACTGTTTATCGTCGCAAACTTATGTTTTTTAATTAACCTTGAAATATATTAATGACTACTTAGTAAATCGTCCAAATTTAACTTTGCTGATGGTTTTCAAAACATCTAAATTCATCAACAGGACCGGATTTACCCCAAGCCAAGTTAAGAGTTTTATTTGTAACTTGTAACACGGACAACGAACATTTTCACTATTTCTATTTCATATTAAAATTTACCAATCAATAACACATATGGCGTTGATATTTTGGAATTTAATTTTAAAATATAGTTTAATATTGATCACGAGCATGAATTTTTTGATTGATTTATGGATTTCGACAGCGTATGTGCAAATAAATAATCAAAATCCTTTTGTTTAAGGATATATATATATATATATATATATATATATATATATATATATATATATATATATATATATATATATATATATATATATATATATATATATATATATACAGGGTGATTCAAAAATCGATCACGAAACTTAAGGGGGTGATTCTACTTGACAAAATAAGGGTAGAGCTTCATATAATTTTTTTTCAAAATGTCATTCGTTTTCGAGTTACAAGCCGTCCAAGTTCAAGTTTTTATTTTTTGTTTTTTGAATTACTCGCTTACAGGAAAACCGATTTGACTAATATTTGAAAGATAGGCTAAGTCTTCTGCGCTTCATCATTTTAGTAACAATTCACATTGATTGTTTGCCGCTAGAGGGCACTTTACCTACATTGAAAATTGTTTTTTTGTCATAATTTTTTAGTGTTGACAGCTACAGTAGTTTTTGGCATAATTTCTGAAAGACTGATGCCAGGCCTTTAAAAAAGGTGCTCTTTATTTACATCGCTAAACCCAACGGTTTAGACGTAAATCACCCTTAAAAATTAAGTGGTAAATTTACTTTTCTCATTTCATTACCACCAGCTACCAGGTAAATAGCTATCAAAGTATACTAGAGCTGTCAGTTTAACATCAAATAAATTCGCTTTTTAAACTATTTAATTTATAATCTTAAAATAACTAATAATGGCTAATCACCAATATTCAAATATCGAATATTGTGATATCCATTTTTGTTATGGAAAAGCAAATGGTAATGCAGAGTTGGCAAGAAGATATTATATGGAGAGTTATCCGGAAAGAAATATCCCTCATGCTCAAACATTTTCCAGTGTGCACAGGAGGCTTGCGGAATGTGGTTCCTTTAAAAGTTATAATGGAAATAGGGGAAGACCTAGAACTGCTAGAAACGTGCAACAAGAAGAAAGAGTGCTTGAAATTATTGAAGATAATCCAGGTATTAGTACTAGAAAAATTGAGAATGAAGTGCGGCTCTGTCAGGCTAGTTCATGGAGGATACTTAGAGAAGAACAACTCTACCCGTTTCATTCAAAAAAGGTGCAGGCTCTTTATGACGATGATCGGCCGAGACGGTTGGAAATGTGCAATCAGATCCTAGCTAAGTATGAACACGATAATCGATTAATTGGCGTCATATTATTCACTGACGAAGCTGGTTTCACTCGTGATGGCATAACAAATCTACACAACATCCACACATATGCTTACGAGAACCCAAACAATGTGGTAGAAACGAAACATCAGCGTAGATTTTCACTAAATGTGTGGGCAGGGATAATAGGAGATTACCTTATTGGTCCTCATTTCTTTGATGGCCCATTAACTGGTGACATATACTTAGATTTTATCCAAAATCGTCTCCCATTGTATTTGGAAGATGTGCCATTGGAAGTAAGGGCCAACATGTGGATCCTCCAAGACGGAGCTCCGCCCCACTTTAGTATACGTGTCCCCCAGTATTTGAATGCAACGTATCCTGAGCGATGGATAGGACGAAGTGGACCATTGGCATGGGCAGCGAGGTCACCAGACCTTAATCCTATGGATTTTTTCTTTTGGGGTCATTTGAAACAATTGGTGTACGATATTCCAGTAATCAACGTCGAGGATCTTCGCTTCAGGATAATCGAAAAGTGCCAAATTATTAAAGAAACACCAGAAATTTTTCATCGAGTTAGGCGACATTTTTTGAAGAGTGTTAGGAAATGTATTGAAGAAAATGGGGGACATTTTGAGAATCTTTTTTAGTTTGTTTAGTACTGTTTCATTAATTTTTATCAATTAAATGTATATCGCAATAATCCATAATATGAATATTTACTGATTAGCCATTATTAGTTATTTTAAGATTATAAATTAAATAGTTTAAAAAGCGAATTTATTTGATGTTAAACTGACAGCTCTAGTATACTTTGATAGCTATTTACCTGGTAGCTGGTGGTAATGAAATGAGAAAAGTAAATTTACCACTTAATTTTTAAGGGTGATTTACGTCTAAACCGTTGGGTTTAGCGATGTAAATAAAGAGCACCTTTTTTAAAGGCCTGGCATCAGTCTTTCAGAAATTATGCTAAAAACTACTGTAGCTGTCAACACTAAAAAATTATGACAAAAAAACAATTTTCAATGTAGGTAAAGTGCCCTCTAGCGGCAAACAATCAATGTGAATTGTTACTAAAATGATGAAGCGCAGAAGACTTAGCTTATCTTTCAAATATTAGTCAAATCGGTTTTCCTGTAAGCGAGTAATTCAAAAAACAAAAAATAAAAACTTGAACTTGGACGGCTTGTAACTCGAAAACGAATGACATTTTGAAAAAAAATTATATGAAGCTCTACCCTTATTTTGTCAAGTAGAATCACCCCCTTAAGTTTCGTGATCGATTTTTGAATCACCCTGTATATATATATATATATATATATATATATATATATATATATATATATATATATATATATATATATATATATATATATATATATATATATATATGCAGATACAGAATAATCATCCAAATAGTGAAACAAACACAAATAATAAACATATCCTTAGAAAGAATAACCATTTCGAAAACTAAGGTAGATTGTTTCTAAATTATGTCAAATCACGGAAAACCAACCTAACCTCAATATTCTTTTTTCTGTAAGAGCAATCTTGTTCTCAAAGAACTCTTCACCTTGTGCGCTTGCGCAGTTAAAAGTTTGTACTCCATGCTAAACAAAGAATATTTGTCGTAGTATTTTAGTGTTAATTATAAACCAGCCTTCCAGTCAATATTCATATATATTTTTCACAGTTTTCAAAGAGCGCACAAGATACAATGAACACTCAAAATAAGAAACATATTTAGTTCTATTATTTTACTTTACAGTCCCCAGATGGCCGCGAAAAAGTCCATAGCTATAAAAAAGAAAAATACATGTATGGAAAAAGTACGGTTGAAAGAGACATCGAACCTGAAAGGACGAGGATGCAAAATAGCATTAACCAATTAGACTCTCTTCTGGACGACTTGCAACAAGTAAAGAAATCATCTTACACTGAAAAAGGTACGTGTAATTTTATGCCAGATTAAGGATATTCGAAAAAATAAAGTTAATGTACTGTAATAAAGTTTTTATTACTGACAAGGAATTTTTACATCGTAAAAATCTAAAGAAACGTAATAATCACTTTTCTTTTAAACGAGCGAAAAATCATATTGCCACGGCAATATTTCAAGGATAAAATTTTAAAAAATAATTAGTTTTACATGTTGTGTTCGGCTTCATTGGATACCAATAGTAGTAGTAGTCTTTTTTGGGGGCAAAGCTCTCCACAAGGATAATTCTGTTAATAGCTTTACCGCTATGTCTAAAATAAAGGTATTACTTTCGGATATATTCCATGTATAGTATTTCACCGTGAAATGAACTAGAAATATTTCTGCTTAGTATAAAACAAAATATATTTAATATTTCCCTCAAGCTAAACCTAACTGCACCTACTTACGAGGGTGGGCTGATAAGTGTCCCACATGATAAAGAAAACAACTATTTTCAGTTTTTTTGGTTTTGTTTTTCATTATAATCTTCATCTAGACTAATACGTTTTTCATACCAATGTTCTAATTTAGTTGTCATTTTTTGAAGTTAAGAAATAGGTGATGGACGTTGAATGGTAAATCTGACGAATAAGGAGGATGAGCAAACTTCAGTTCGTTAGTAAAGGGGGCATCCACATTGTACTTCCGCTTCCGCTTAACAAAAAATTATGTAAAATATTACTCACACGTTCTTTCACATTTAACAGTCACAGCTATCTTAAATGCTTTAAATCTGTGTTTTTTCAGTAGAGTTTTATGTATTTTTCTAGTATTTCAGGAGTTGTCACCTCAATAGTGTGTCTGGAGCGTAGTTCGTCCTCAGTTCTCTTACGACCATTTTTAAATTCATAAACCCACCATTTTATTATTGAATATGATGGAGAAGAGTTTTCTAGTGTTGAGTTTATGTCTTGTTTCATTTAAAACGGTTTTAAGCCTTTTAAATATAGTCCAAACGGTGTATATTTTTCAAAATTTAGTAATTTCAACAGTTTTTAGTTGCCATATATCCAAAAAATAAATGTTCCTCGTAAATATAATTAGGGTTGATCATTTTGATTTTCTATCTTCCTCTCGGAGTACAGAAAAATAAGTTATTTCGAAAATTAAACCAACACTTATATTTGTTTATAAAGTTTTAACATGTTCTGTTATCTAAAATTTAATAATTCTACAAAATATCCCGTTTAGATTTTAATAAAAATTTGACGATTAACACGCTTATCTACTCCAGATGCAATAGGAGTTGTAAAATACTAAATCATTTAGTGGTCTTCTCTCCTTATATTTATCCATAATATTGAAAGAGATAAAATTGCCTCACAGGGCCGTAACAAAGAAGAAACAAAAAAAACAGCTGTTTTCTTTGAGAAGAATTTTAATACATAACCTCACCTCAGACTAATGGCGTCTTTACCTTGTTGTTCTATAGTAACGGCTATAAAATATTATTAAACATATTTTATGTGTATTATATTAACATATAAAATAATTTAGACACTTTGTGCCTCTATTTAATATTGTAGTGTTTCTTTTTCTTATATATACAATGAATTAGGAAAAAAATCATTATTTTTGGTCATATCGGTTTTACGTCATGTTCAATTTGGTTTTTGTTGATTATTTTAATACGCTATAAAAATATCTCATTTCATATTTAAAATTTCACTTAAAATAACGAACCCATAATAAGCATTGAAACTCCTCATTAAATGACCTTATACAAATAAGATATAAAATTATCGATATGTCTATATAGAAGGAAGAACTTCGATTTTAAAATTTTTGTGTGTAACAACTAAGGATATTTAGTTTATGAAACTTGCTTATAAATCATTCGACAAATTTCTTGTTAAATAACGGAAACAGAAAATAGTAGAGTGGGCCACTCAGATCCTGTTACAGTTGCCAAAAAAAATGTCACTAGTTTGATGCATTTGTCAAATTTTTGACATAAAGATATACAGGGTGATTCAAAAATCGATCACGAAACTTAAGGGGGTGATTCTACTTGACAAAATAAGGGTAGAGCTTCATATAATTTTTTTTCAAAATGTCATTCGTTTTCGAGTTACAAGCCGTCCAAGTTCAAGTTTTTATTTTTTGTTTTTTGAATTACTCGCTTACAGGAAAACCGATTTGACTAATATTTGAAAGATAGGCTAAGTCTTCTGCGCTTCATCATTTTAGTAACAATTCACATTGATTGTTTGCCGCTAGAGGGCACTTTACCTACATTGAAAATTGTTTTTTTGTCATAATTTTTTAGTGTTGACAGCTACAATAGTTTTTGGCATAATTTCTGAAAGACTGATGCCAGGCCTTTAAAAAAGGTGCTCTTTATTTACATCGCTAAACCCAACGGTTTAGACGTAAATCACCCTTAAAAATTAAGTGGTAAATTTACTTTTCTCATTTCATTACCACCAGCTACCAGGTAAATAGCTATCAAAGTATACTAGAGCTGTCAGTTTAACATCAAATAAATTCGCTTTTTAAACTATTTAATTTATAATCTTAAAATAACTAATAATGGCTAATCAGTAAATATTCATATTATGGATTATTGCGATATACATTTAATTGATAAAAATTAATGAAACAGTACTAAACAAACTAAAAAAGATTCTCAAAATGTCCCCCATTTTCTTCAATACATTTCCTAACACTCTTCAAAAAATGTCGCCTAACTCGATGAAAAATTTCTGGTGTTTCTTTAATAATTTGGCACTTTTCGATTATCCTGAAGCGAAGATCCTCGACGTTGATTACTGGAATATCGTACACCAATTGTTTCAAATGACCCCAAAAGAAAAAATCCATAGGATTAAGGTCTGGTGACCTCGCTGCCCATGCCAATGGTCCACTTCGTCCTATCCATCGCTCAGGATACGTTGCATTCAAATACTGTCGGACACGTATACTAAAGTGGGGCGGAGCTCCGTCTTGGAGGATCCACATGTTGGCCCTTACTTCCAATGGCACATCTTCCAGATACAATGGGAGACGATTTTGGATAAAATCTAAGTATACGTCACCAGTTAATGGGCCATCAAAGAAATGAGGACCAATAAGGTAATCTCCTATTATCCCTGCCCACACATTTAGTGAAAATCTACGCTGATGTTTCGTTTCTACCACATTGTTTGGGTTCTCGTAAGCATATGTGTGGATGTTGTGTAGATTTGTTATGCCATCACGAGTGAAACCAGCTTCGTCAGTGAATAATATGACGCCAATTAATCGATTATCGTGTTCATACTTAGCTAGGATCTGATTGCACATTTCCAACCGTCTCGGCCGATCATCGTCATAAAGAGCCTGCACCTTTTTTGAATGAAACGGGTAGAGTTGTTCTTCTCTTAGTATCCTCCATGAACTAGCCTGACAGAGCCGCACTTCATTCCCAATTTTTCTAGTACTAATACCTGGATTATCTTCAATAATTTCAAGCACTCTTTCTTCTTGTTGCACGTTTCTAGCAGTTCTAGGTCTTCCCCTATTTCCATTATAACTTTTAAAGGAACCACATTCCGCAAGCCTCCTGTGCACACTGGAAAATGTTTGAGCATGAGGGATATTTCTTTCCGGATAACTCTCCATATAATATCTTCTTGCCAACTCTGCATTACCATTTGCTTTTCCATAACAAAAATGGATATCACAATATTCGATATTTGAATATTGGTGATTAGCCATTATTAGTTATTTTAAGATTATAAATTAAATAGTTTAAAAAGCGAATTTATTTGATGTTAAACTGACAGCTCTAGTATACTTTGATAGCTATTTACCTGGTAGCTGGTGGTAATGAAATGAGAAAAGTAAATTTACCACTTAATTTTTAAGGGTGATTTACGTCTAAACCGTTGGGTTTAGCGATGTAAATAAAGAGCACCTTTTTTAAAGGCCTGGCATCAGTCTTTCAGAAATTATGCCAAAAACTACTGTAGCTGTCAACACTAAAAAATTATGACAAAAAAACAATTTTCAATGTAGGTAAAGTGCCCTCTAGCGGCAAACAGTCAATGTGAATTGTTACTAAAATGATGAGGCGCAGAAGACTTAGCCTATTTTTCAAATATTAGTCAAATCGGTTTTCCTGTAAGCGAGTAATTCAAAAAACAAAAAATAAAAACTTGAACTTGGACGGCTTGTAACTCGAAAACGAATGACATTTTGAAAAAAAATTATATGAAGCTCTACCCTTATTTTGTCAAGTAGAATCACCCCCTTAAGTTTCGTGATCGATTTTTGAATCACCCTGTATATCGTTTGGATTATAGAAATAGGTATTTTATAAACGTACATTTTCCAATTTTTCTACTTTTGTAAAATAAACAAATGCGTTTCATTCCAAAAGCTGTCAAACGTAGGCTAACCAAGCTTTTAACCTGTAATTTTATATGTAAGTTACTAAAGAATAGTACTATAAAATGCCGGTAAGAAATCGGACCTGTTGGCGCATTTAAGTGTTTGGCCGGAAACTTATCAGCCCACTTTGCTTCCTATAAAAAATAACTTTATATCACTACAATGATGAATTAATACTATACCTTCTAGACCACCTCTACTTCTAGATTATCTTCCAACCCACTAAAATTGTTTTTATATACATATATTACCGTAAAATATAATGTAGTCATCCTTACATGAACATTTTTGGTATTTTTTCTTTGAAAAAAATTTAACTGCATTCTTATGTCACAAAACTAATTTGTTGTTTGGAAACACTAATAAAAACCCTAAAAATACGAAATTCAATGCGTATAAATAGAAAAAGATTATTACTGTTTGACATATGAAACAATGGGGTCACTTCAATTGATTTGATCATGGCTAAGGAGATGTTTTTTCCAATTTTCCTTATACATGGAATATTTCGATCTTATTACAGACATATTGAAAATATCGAGAGAACGCATCGATTTGACAGACAAATGACTTAAAAATGACATCGATTACGTACTATATGGAGTTAGAAATTTCCCTAGATCTCTTATTTATTGTTAAGGTCCGTATTAGCCCAAAGTCGCTGAAATTACTATTTTATTTTTGTTTAAACTCGTTAAAAAATTTGCCTGTAAATGAATACACAAGAAAGTTAGTTTTTTGCACTTTAATCTGTAACACTATCTATTTAATGTCTTAAAGTGGAATAATTTTCTATCAAATGACATGGTAATTTAAATAAATCTGTCATATGTCATTTTTAAGTTTATTCGGTATTTTTCATTTATCTTATCTTAATATACGTCATAGAAAAAAGATCCGTCAGTATTTTTTGATCGTAACATGATTTCAAGCAAGAAAGATGCATAATAACGTAAAACATAAAAAATCAAATAAACATGTTATCTTCTCTTAGCCAAACAGCCTTGTTTGTGTACAGAACGAGCTAATGAACGAAATCAGATAAAACAGATTATTTTTATCTTTCCTACGTAAATATAAAATTGCATTTCCAATATTTATAACTCTAACAAAACTAAAAACCTAAAAATTTTAAATGAATCGAACCGTATTTTAAGTAAAATCGTTTGTTTTCCAGAATCCTATAATAGCACTGGCATCGATCCAAGTTTTCAGTAAGTATCTTACAGTAATATTTTCATATATTTTTTTTATTATTCACATTTCGCTTTTATTGTTTATATTGGTTAGATGTCTTGTTTGGACGTTTTTAAATAAACTGGAATCAGAATACCTTTTAATTTAATCATTATTTATAACTAATTTCTCAAAGAAATGGAATTTCTTTAATTTTGAGAATCAGAAAGCTACAATTACATTTCTAAAAATATTGCGACACGAGTACAATTTTTTGACTGGCTTTACAGCTTTACATAATCATATCTGTTAGCATACAGCTCATCAAACTCAATATCTCAATATATATATATATATATATATATATATATATATATATATATATATATATATATATATATATATTGCACATACGCTGTCGAAATCCATGATTTTGGATCGGGAAAATGAGGAGGGTGAGCTAGGTTCCACAGCACTTAGGCCTCATTAGACCCCTTGAGCATCCTCCTATAAGAATGTGTCAAACTCAACTCGTCGCACAGTTTACGGACCAACTGCAGCCGACGAAAGGACCTTATGGTGTTCTAGCAGAAATACAAGGATTGTCTAGGGTTTTATACCTGTCTGCTGTCTGTATATATTTTTTAACTTTCTTGCTAACAATATTTCCATTGGTAATTTTGTTTGATGCTACAGTAATGCAAGTGAGCTCTGAATTACACTAACATATTTGCTCATTGACCAGCTAATAATAACCATGGTTGGGGATTTCGAATAAATTCCCTATCCAGTCTGTTTGTATATATGTGTGTATGTTAATTTCATCGACCACATCTGTGCTAAAGAGTTGTATAGTGTAGTGTTTGTTGAAGACATATGTTGGTGCAATAGAGTCCATCTTTATCTGGAGAAATGGTATGGTGTCCCGCATTTCTTTCCACAAACGACATCGTACCTCACAAGATCCCACACTTGGTTAAATTCCTACGCTGAAGAGACACATTTTGCACGTACATATATAGATTAATATATATGGACTATAACACAGTTATAGTATATAATACTGTGGGAAAATCCCCCCCTGGATTATGGTAGGGTAAGCCTAAGATTTTTGGAACAATACAAGAGAGATTTTTGACACCACTCTTACAGTTGTGTAATTATTTAATTATATGGCACTGAGAAAAATGGATTTTTTCGCCGCAATTTTAACGTAGGAATTATTTTCCGCACATAATTTTGTTGAGACTTTCTTCATACCAACCATCGATATAGCTTTCTTTATTCTACTGTCAAGGTAACAATCCTATGTTAACTTATTGTCAAAAGTCATACTTAGGTATTTTACTTCTGTCAAGTTAACTATTTGTTTCACTGTTTTCTTATTAATGTAAGAAAATAACTCTATCAGCAACTGTTAAGAAAATTTCTTTGCCAAAGAGTTTAAAACTTCAATACGCAATATAAAAAACAAAAGCGGAATGAAGGGAAAACAACTTTAAGATCTTATAGGCTCAAAATTTTGAGTACTTTGAGCCATCTTTCTTAATATTTTCCTTCAAAAGAACCAAAAAGT
This sequence comes from Diaprepes abbreviatus, assembly GCA_034092305.1. NCBI lineage: Eukaryota > Metazoa > Arthropoda > Insecta > Coleoptera > Curculionidae > Diaprepes > Diaprepes abbreviatus. The sequence continues at coordinate 13,198,275 of JASJET010000129.1, forward strand.
TTATATAAATGTAAATCGTTTTTTTTTTGTATAAAATCAGTATCTTAAAATTTGTAGTAAAAAACATTATTTATCTATTGTTAACAACATCCCTGCAATGTCATATTCAACGCATATTACGTGTAAAAATGCGTCTTAAAATTCATCGATTATGTCATCTTCATTATCTTAATAGGTTTGTCAGACAAAGACACAAACAAGCGGTAATTTATCAATAAAATAAAGAAATGCATCAATCATTGGCATTATTTAATTTAGTTTTTGTCTTTTTCTGGAAAATAAATAGATTGAGGAAGACTTAATTGTCAAAGTAAACCATTGGCCATGGGCATTTTGTCAGCACTAACAGTTAAATGATAAAAATATCTTTTTAAAATTAGTTAGTTTCTACAAAAAAAAAGGGGTTGACAGTTCACATGACATAAATCATTTACTAATAAAAATATGTATCTATATCATATACATAGCATTTCACACTTCAGATCCAAAACTGTCAACAGAGAACTTCGTTATGGAGATACTCCCCCATCTAGATCTAGAACTATGGAGCGATTGGAAGAAAAAAGCATTTATAAAAAGGATTCAGGATATACAAGTGAAGGTATGTATCAGCACATTATTTAGAGGCATAAGTCATCAATAAATTACACCATCGACTCTGGAGAGATTCTGAATACGATTTGAACCAAAACATTTAATAAGGTAGATGTGTCTTCCTCAAAATCTATAAGGAATTTAAATTACTATGACAAACCGGATTTTTGATTAATTCTAGTGTATATAATTTCTATCTTTCCTAGGAACATATGGTGACCTTAGACCTCTCCGCACGACTTCCCCCTCGCCCTCCTCAAGAACATCAACCCTCTCGAAGCAAACCAAGGTGAAGAATGTTCACGAATATCCTTTAACAGTTGTTGAAACGCCTGTTCCAGACATCGATCCTGAGGTGTTGGCACATTTAGATCCTGCTTTACATCCTGCAGGTATTATAACACATAGATACAGAAACTTTTGGGCAGAAGGAACTAGGAATATTATCTACGTAAATGTTCTTACATCATCTGACCCACAAGTTTATGTCAAAAAAATTCTTTTCAATTTTCATCATAGGCCTTAATAATTTATTGTTATATATACATAAATACATATATATTTATATATACATAAATACATATATATATATATATATATATATATATATATATATATATATATATATATATATATATATATATATATATATATATATATATAATCTAGTTACTACTACGAGGGCACAGAATAGAAACTTTTATTTCAGTAATGATATCTTTGACAAGCTCTCAGCCCCAACTAACGAAACCTTAATAAATCCATTCTCCAATAAATACAAAAATAAAAGTATATTTTTAGGCAACACGAAAGTAACGACAACGATCAAAACATACACGTACGAAATTCCCGGCTCCGGGAACTATCCCACTCAGGTCAGGGAAGATACTACAGTTAACGAGCAAGAATATTTAGACAAGGTGGAGAACTACACCTATTCGCCGAACGAAACCATTACCACGCCTAGCAAGAGTTTTGTGTACAATAAGGTAAGCAACTGAAGATTAACCGATCAACCAATCATGTGGAACACTCCATTTTTTCGAGATTTTAAGCAAATGTTACTACAATTTTGAAAAACTTTTTTTATTTGATCAGAAGTTTTGCTACTTCAAAATTTTAAAAGTCCGTTCTTTCAAACACCTTCTTTGTACTTTATATAGGGTTGTTAACAATGTGGTTAAAAAAAAATCTCCCTACAATGTAGAAATTATTTTTTTGGAGTATATAACTAATGTTTGAACCTTTAATTCGGGACGTTTTCAAAACAAGGTTTTTTGAACCATTATCAGATGTTTAATGAATTATAAATTTCAAAACAAATGAACCGTAAGTTTTCTCAATAATTAAGTTTCGTCGCAGCTTACAAAGTTATACAAAAAGTTCACTACTTGTAGAAGTAACCTAAATATAAAATTAGTCAGATTGTTACCTTAAAACGTAAGTGGATCCTTAAAAATACTTATATTTAGTTGTTTGCTTCTTAAATAACTATAATAATTCATTTTCTAGATTGAAAACAAAGAAAATTACCACCAACAAGCACCGCCATCACCAGGCTGGAATGACGTGAATGTTAAAAAATCATATAAAGAAATGGTTCAAGATGACGTCGTTTACTACCCGCCTTACCAAAAGCCGACACCACCAGGAGGATACACAACTGTTAAAGAAGTCGTTTCTACCAGAAACTATCAGCCAGGCTATCAACCGGAATTGGATCCACCAGGTAATATTACCGTAAATATATGAACGGAAGAAAATAACACAGAATTTTTATTTTCCTAGTCGACCTATATTAGATAATCATTTACTTCCATAAAAATTTTAAATATTACTTATCTATAACAGCCTTTGTTCGTTAGCTTTGTAAAACTAACCAATTACAAGCCGTGAAATCAAAATAGAATCAAATAAATTTAAACAAGGTATCGTTTGACTACAATGTTGAAAATTCCAAAGTTACATTTTTCTTTCGGAATTTTCTTTTTTAGAAAATCGATACTTTTCTGCTTGATGATTTTTATCAATTTATAATATTTTAGGACCAAAACAAACTTACATATACAATGAATCCACAATAACGAAAAATATTGACAATGCCTACCCACCAGCTCCTCCCCCTCAAGAACATCGTGAATATATAATCAACAAGGAGACAAACATTGTTAACAGGAGAGAACCACACCCTCCCACTCAAGGAACTAGAGAATATATAATTAACAAAGAAACCAACATTATTAATAGAAGAGATCCTCCTCCGCCCACTCAAGAAACCAGGGAATATATTATTAATAAAGAAACAAATGTCATAAATAGGCGGGAACCACCGATGTCGGAAAGGGGGTAAGTAAAAATTCCAGACTTGGCTATATATTAACTATGAAAATGTTAATTTTCTAATTGGCAACAAAATATTATTACCACATAAATTACATTATGAAGGGTATATTTAGAAGATAAAAAAGAACATTTAATTTTTCCAAATATTTTTAAATTAAATAAACTAATATAAGAAATGCTAAACCATTCTTTTTATGTGATTCTCTAGTTTAACGGACAAGTTTTTAATTTAATTCTAATATAACAAGTATAATGACATATTTACCTTTAATAGTAAAAACTGTACCATAAGACTTTTGTTTTAGTGAAAGAAATCTTCTGTCTGCTCCATACACGGATGTTCTGCCAATTCGTTCCTTTAAAAATATTAACATTTTCGTTTTTCATTTGATTTTTCTAAAAATAATATAAGATAGTTCATAAAAAGTGGTATACTCAAAGTACTGAGAGAACTCATCAATTTAACAGACCAATGATGTATAACTAACATCGATTATGTGAAATAAGGTATTCGAAATTTCCTTAGATCGATAAATTATTGTTGTATGTCGTATTAGCCCAAAGAGCTTAAATTATTATTTTATTGTAGTGCTTTGAATTCGTTAGTAAAAAAAATTGTTTTTTTCTCTATACTTGAATTTCAAGTCCGGCCCTGAAGTGTATACCAACGTGATATCAACTGAATAGTTATAAAGGGTGTTTTTTTATAGAGGTATAGAACTTTTAAATGGAATAAAACAAAGATGAATTTTTTAAATTGACATGAAATTTACTTTATTCGAAAGATAACCTTCTGGCATTATAATTTAAATATGACTTCTGGCATATGACCGCCACGGCTGGCTCGGACGTAGTCTAATCTGGAGGTCCAATTTTCGATGACTTTTTCCAACATTTGTGGTCGTATATCGGCAATAATGCGGCGAATGTTGTCCTCCAAGTGATCAATCGTTTCGGGCTTATCGGCGTAGACTAGCGACTTCACATATCCCCACAGAAAATAGTCTAGCGGCGTTAAGTCGCACGATCTTGGAGGCCAATTCACGGGTCCAAAACGTGAAACTATGCGGTTACCAAACGTTTCCTTCAATAAATCAATTGTGGCACGAGCTGTGTGACATGTTGCGCCGTCTTGTTGAAACCACAGCTCCTACACATCATGGTTGTTCAATTGATGAACTAACAAGTCAGTAATCATGGCTCTATAGCGGTCACCATTGACTGTAATGTTCTGACCAGCATTGTTTTTAAAGAAGTACGGACCAATGATTCCACCAGCCCATAAAGCACACCAAACAGTCAGTTTTTCTGGATGTAACGGTGTCTCAACATACACTTGAGGATTATCATCACTCCAAATACGGCAGTCTTGTTTATTGACGTATCCATTCAAACAAAAGTGAGCTTCATCGCTAAACAAAATTCGCTTATGAAAATCGGGATCAACGGCAATCTTGTTTTGGGCCCATTCACCGAATCTACGCCTTGCTAGGTGATCGTGTGGCTTCAATTCTTGCACGAGTTGGATTTTGTAAGCACGCAAACCAAGATCTTTCCGCAAAATCTTCCATAAAGTGAATGGACACATATCCAATTCGTGTGCACGATGGCGGATAGACTGATTCGGGTCTACGCTACGCTCTACAGCACCAATGACTTCTTCTGTACGACGTCTCTGTGGATGCGTATTATCATTTAGAGTAAACGTGGTGCGAAAACGTTCCATATTTAATCGAATTAATTGCTCTGATGGACGATTATGTTGACCGTAAAATGGACGTAGTGCGCGATACGTATTTCGAACAGAACCATGATTTTCAAAATAAATTTGCACAATTTGGAAGCGTTGTTCAGGCGTCAGTCTATTCATGTTGAAATGCCAAACCAAACTAAACATAAATCACTTGACAGCTGACAAAATGGCCGCCAGTTAAAAAAGTCTTGCTAACTTAAAGTTTTATACCTCTATAAAAAACACCCTTTATAAACCAGAACCATTCAGGCCAGTCACTAATACCATATGTCATTATACTATATTGATTAATTATATAAATCTTTATTCTCAAAATATACCTTCATAGTTTTGTTCCTCAATTAAACAATAAATAAATTAAAACCACAAAATTGTGTATATTTTTAATTACATATCATGGATCACAAAAACTATAAAAAACCACCAAAATGTCACTACAGAGCTTTTAAGCTGCAGCTACAAGTTTGTGGCGACCGGCAACTTTCTTAACAGCACAAGTTTTTACGGTTTATTAAAAATTTTATTATCAATATGACAATATATATGCTTATAAGCCTCGAAGATTTTCAGAACATTTTTTAAAGAAAGAAACAAAAGTCATTCTACACTCATGATGCTTACAACATATTTTAGAACTTAAAGCCCTTATATAAAGCTTTGATTAACGCTGAATTTACCATTCAATAATGTTGAATATTGACTATTTTCTTCAGCCGTCTTTATACCTTTCCTGAACTTAGGCCTCTTCTAATTTTTTCCATCTTAGCCTGTCCTGCGTGACTTGGTGCCACTTTCTGCCAACTCTCTCTTTGTGGTTATTCAACTAGCTAAAGGATGTCTCAGAATGTTTTTCGTTTTTTATTCTTAAAAAATAAAACATTAGAATAAATTTAGACGCGCTGGAGCATCGTTCTTGGAATCGCGAGGATCTCGTCTGTGATTCTTTGCTTTAAAACAAATTGGGTGATAAGGGGTTGAAAACCCTACTTTTTTAAGTAAAAAAAATCAGCAGGTGTTAAATCTGGACTCCGCGATGGCCAGTGAATGTCACCTCGGCAACTTATCACTCTATCAAGGAACAAATCATGAAAAACTGCCAAAGAATCATTTGTGAAGTAAGAAGTTGTTCCATCTTGTTGAAAAAAATGTATTTCGGTTATTGCTAATCTGGTTTTGCATTTCGGGAGCTAAAAAAGTCCGCATCATATGGCCATAATGACTGGAATTAACAGTTTGAATGCGTCCACGATTATCCTCAAAAATAGGGACCAATTATTCCTTGGCTTGATAGGGCAGCCCAAACGACAATCTTAAGCAAATGTAGAGGTTTTCAATACAGTTCCAGGAGATTTTCAGGTGCCCAATATATGCAATTTTGTTTGTTCACGTAGCCGTTGATGTGGAAATTCGATTCATCAGAGAACCTTACGTTATTGAAACTCCTAAAACGGTTTTTCGTTATCCCGCGGAGTTCAAGTTGTTTAGTTGGATCATAGGGCTTCATTTTCAGCACAATAACAATTTTGTAAAAGTGGAAATGTAAGTCTTTGCGAATAATGCGATGGAGTGTAGATCGGTCATGTCTTTTTGCGTCCACATGTGTTTTCAGTCTCTTTAAACTTGCTCATCCGTGAAACGTTCCACCACAAAGTTGAAAATCCAATCAAACGTTTGACACCACGTCCCTCTTTCGTATTTGGCTCGTAACAGTCAAAACAAAAACGAAAAACATTCTGATACCCTTTACGTTGTGGACGGTCCATGTTTCATTTGAGACCTTGCCACAACGGCGCACCGCACATACCACTACACCTTGCTGCGCCCATGACATCGCACCTAGCTTGGCCTCTGTTCCATCATGTCGTTCTCTTTTTTAGATGCTAACATTAAAAATAGTTCGAAACTAATTATGCACTCTTAATGAAAAAAATAAGTTACAAAGATCTCTATATAAGCACCTTAAATTATATCCAGAAAAAAATTTAAAACAAGAATAAATAAAAATTGGAAAAATTCACTAATAAAAAAATCGAAAATCGATGTGCTAGGGTCAAAGGAGGAAAAGAAACAAATAATACAATAATTTTATATTCGCTAGTGCTCCCTTTTGAGCTTTGCCCCCCTGACAGCTGCTGAGCTCGAATATTCTGTGCGAGGCTATGATACTAGGTTATGTGCGATGCGAAAGGCGGTGGGCCAATGTGGTCGCGTGCAATTACGGCAATGATCGTGTTTGTTCAATCCGAGCGTGCCATGTTATAATCCAGGCGATGGTGCCGTTATGCACACCTACTCATGCAGTTTTGGCCACCATCTTGTTGTACAGTGTATGTTATCCTGCCTAGCAATGTGTGCCACCTATCTTCATATCGTAGTACTTATTAAAGATTAAAGAGCACTATTTACGGTTTATTTTAGAAACACGAACGTACAACTTTTTTTTTTCTTTTTTGGACAGAATTTACGATAAGACTATGCATATTTATAAATTACACTTTATAAATTTATTTACATCAACGAAATAACGACAGAAAAAAGGTATATACTTTCATTAAATAAATATGCATACTCTATGGTGCAATACTGATCCATTAATAATACTACTTTTTCTAAGAAAGTAATACTTGTACTAGAAAATGAAAATAATAATAAAAATTAAACATCCTATAGAATTTATTATTAAATATTTAGACACAGCAAATTATGAACTACAAATATGAAAAACTGTTGAATTACTTTTGCACCTGGCTAAATATCTTAATGTTACACTTTCTAATAACTTATTTATAACCCTTTAATTGCTTTAATGGCTTGTAATCGTTTTTTCATACTTTTTACAAGATTTTCACAGCAGCCAGGTGAAATTTTTTCCCATTCTTCTTGGACTCGTTCCCATAACACTTTTAATGAAGACGTTGGAGAATCATAGTTATTTAGTAAAGCATATTCTGTGACAACAAATTTTCGGTTGGGTTTAGATCAGGACGTTGTGGTAGCCACTGTAATACCTGAAAGGCCTGAGAAATAAGCCAGTTTCTTTGGATCATTTTCCTGCTGGAAGGTAACTTCATTTATCAGATGAGGCATATTATCCACAGTTTTAATCAAATTGTGTTTTAAAATATTTATATACATTTCTTTATCCACATTTCCTATTATTCTGTGAATGGAACTCTGCTTATAAGATGTCATACTTCCCTAAAACTTAATATAACCGCCTGCTCCCCCGTGTTTTACAGTCTAAATGAAATCTAGAAATAGACGGGTTTTGTAGTCAAGTGTATGTTTTTATTAAAATCGGCCAAGCGCTTTCGGTCTAACAGATCATCCTCAGACCCTAAAAACAAGAGAATATGGTCAGCAAATAAGCTTAGTACTCACCAACCATACTCACTCGTCAAAAAGCACACCTTAACCCTGCCAGTTTGAGAGCAGTCGCCAGCCGTAGCCTCCACACACAACAAATTGTACACAATTAAAAAACTTTGTCACAAATTAAAATTAAAACAAAACATTCAACATACTAGTACATTAACACCGTTAAAACAATAAACCACTTTAATAAAAATCCAAAAGAGTGAGGTTATGCCACCCAGTCATAGCATAGCAGAGCAACAAAACTGTCCAAAAATTAAAACTATATACAAGTATGTGTAAGCCTGAATAGAGATTTTCTGAATTAGTTCTATTTCACTTTCTTGTCAATTGTATTTCAAATCAATAATTCATTAACAATGAGCGAAAAGAGAAAAAAGGGCAGAAAGAAAGGGCAGTAAAAGTTTATTAATCTACAACGTTGCTGTTATCGGTCATTCTGTGATATATTTCGAACACTTGGGTTCAGTGGCGTGAAATCATTTCCATTTTTGTAAAAAAGTAACAAATTACACGAACATAGGCGTAGTTGAAATTAATAATTTAAGAAAAAAGTTTGAAAATGGGGTTGCGGTCATTTACGTTGTTCATTCTTATATTGAGGCAATGGTCGGGGTTTCTCTTTATCTCCCTGCATATTTCAAGATCCTCTCTGTAATCCAAGGTTTTTGAGTTATTACCCCTGGAGTAGTATAAGATTTTACTATTATGTGTTGGAGAGAAACTGTGTTTGGTAAAACTAATATGGTGACCAAACACAGATGCCTGAGGTTTGTTAATATGTTCTCTAATTCGGACTGCTAATGGTCTAATAGTTTTTCCTATATACGTCGAAGAGCAGTCTGGGCAAGAAAGTTGATAGACCCCACTTTTTTGTATATGAGATATCAATTGTTTGTTATTGACCAGATGGGAACTGAGTTGATTTACACTCTTAAATGAAATCTTTTTGTTAGAGTCCGTGCTATTTTATTAGAGAAGTGACCTAAGTACGAGAGTGAGAAAAATTTTCTTTGCTGACTTTCATTGTAAGAAGTCGAGCTGTAAGCCTCTTGGGATTCTTTCTTGTTTTTAATTTTCTCTATATATTTGTCGATGATTGTATGCTCATACCCATTGTTTACGGCAATTTGCTTGAGAATATTGACCTCGTTGTTGTAATCCTCCGCTGACATGGGAATGTTGAGCAATCTATTAACATAGCAGTTTATTGAGGCCATTTTATGTTGTAAAGGGTGGTTAGAATTAGAAGGAATTATGTGGTCTGTTTGGGTGGGTTTTCGAAAGATTTTGAAACTGAGAGAATTATTGGTTTTTCTGATAGTTAAATCTAAAAAATTAAGTTTGTTTTCGGTTTCTATTTCTAAGGTAAATTTTAGAGCAGGATGTAGAGAATTAAGACTATTTAGAACATCAATAGCCTGCTGTTCATTGCCCAGAATAATTGTAAAACAGTCATCCACATAACGAAGCCAGTTAATTATCTTGCTCTCGGAAATCAATCTCGGAATTAATGCATTCTCCAAGTTATCCAGGAAGATGTCTGCTAAAAGAGGAGATAGAGGATTCCCCATTGCTAACCCCGAGGGTTGTTCGTAGTATTTGTTATTGAAAGCAAAAAAGTCCTGAGATAAACAGAACTTAAGAAGGGTCATTATACTAAGTTGGTCGTCACTAGAGATGTTGCTCGCTGTCAACAGATTTGATATAATCGGAAGAGTTTCCATCCTCGGAATTGACGTAAACAGATTGCATACATCGAAGGAAACAAGCAAAGAGTCGTCTGGCATAGTTACAGAGTTCAGTTTTTTGACCAAATCTGTGGAATTCTTGACGCAAAACTTAGTCTTATCTTTGATAAGTTTAATCAGGACTGCTCTCAAACTGGCAGGGTTAAGGTGTGCCCTTTGACGAGTGAGTATGGTTGGTGAGTACTAAGCTTATTTGCTGACCATATTCTCTTGTTTTTAGGGTCTGAGCCCTGAGGATGGTCTGTTAGACCGAAAGCGCTTGGCCGATTTTAATAAAAACATACACTGAAATACAAAACCCGTCTATTTCTTGATTTCTTCGGTGTACAACCTGTTAATAACTTATAAATGAAATCTGACAAGTAAAAAAATATGAAGGCTTATCGGAAAAAGATTGAATGAAAGTAATTTGGTCGAATCAATACACAACTGACGGTCGCCAATGGAAATGGAAAAGTGAAGGTGAGCCAATAAGTCAAACAGATTTCATTCAGACTATAAAGCATGCGGGAGATAATATTAAACTTTGGAAGAATATGACGGCTTATGGGCTGGGTACTATTCACAGAATAGTCGGTAATATGAATAAAGAAATGTTATACATATTTTAAAACACAACTGTTGATACTATGCCTCATCCGATAAATGAAGTTACCTTCCAGCAGGACAACGATCCAAAATACAACCAAAATAGTAAAGTCTGCCTTATTTCTTAGGATTTTCAAGTATTACAGTTGTTGACACAAAGTCCTGACCTAAATTCAAATGAAAAACATACTCTACTAAATAACCATGATTCTCGACCGTCTTCGTTACGTTCGTCTATGGTTAAACGTATTACGGAATTGAGTCCAAGAAGACTGGAAAAAAATTTCACCAAACTATAGTGAGAATGCTGTAAAAAAGTTTGATAAAACGATTACAAGCTGTAAAAAACGTTAAAGGCTTACTGATAAATTATGAGAGAATGCAACAATTAAGATATTTAGCTTGGTGTAAAAGTGATTCAGCGAGCGGCAGTAAAAATTGGACAGGAAATATCCGGAGATGTGAAAATACAAAGGGGAGTCAGACAAGGGTGTATATTGTCACCTTTACTATTTAACGCTTATTCTGAAGAGGTCATATTGGAGAGTCTTGAATCTGAAACAGCAGGGATAAAAGTAAACGGAGTTTTAATTAACAATATTAGGTATGCAGATGACACCGTAATAATAGCTGATAGTTTGAAAGACCTAGAAAGAATAATGAATAAAATATTAAGAGTTAGTGGAGAATATGGACTCTTTCTTAACACGAAAAAGACCAAGTTCATGATAATTAGTAAAAACAACACCAATAATAATGAAACCCTAATGGTAGGAGGCCAGCACATAGAAAGAGTTAAGAAATACACTTACTTGGGAACCCTAATAACAGAAAATAATGACTATACCGTCGAAATAAAAATCAGAATCGAGAAAGCACGTGTTAACTTTATTAGAATGAAAGAGGTTATCTGCAGCAAAGATCTAACGTTATCCTGAAAATACGACTGACTAAATGTTACGTATACAGTGTTCTATATTATGGAATGGAAGCATGGACACTGAATCGAGAGGCAATGAGAAGACTTAAGTCTTTTGAAATGTGGACCTATAGAAGAATTCAGAGGATTTCGTGGGTGGATCGAGTTACGAACGCCGAAGTGTTGAGAAGAATGGGGAAAGAAAAGGAAGTCGAGATAACAGTAAAACAGAGAAAACTGTAATATTTCAGACACATTATGCGGGGAGAAAAGTACAGCATCTTACGGCTCATAATCCAAGGCAAAATAAGTGGCAGAAGAGGCGTAGGACGACGAATTTCATGGCTAAAAAACCTAAGGGAATGGTTTGGATGCAGTTCAAAACAACTATTTAGAGCAACTGCCTCAAAAATTAAAATAGCTATTATGATTGCCAATCTCCGCAATGGAAAAGGCACTTGAAGAAGAAGAAGAAAAGTGATTCACTAATTTTTTATATTTTCGTGTTTTTAATTCATAATTGCTGTGTCTAAATACTTAATAATAAATTAATAATATTACTTTAAATTTTCAATACAAGTATTACTTACTTAAAATAAATATTATTATTAAGTGTTGGTTCAGTATTGTATCATAGTGTTCCAGAATCTATCGACGTCATAATTGTCACATACTACCATCCATACAGTAACCTTTCACATATTGCAAATACATATGTAATAAAATGAATATATATATATATATATATATATATATATATATATATATATATATATATAATAAATAAAGGGTGTTTATTATAGAGGTATAGAACTTTTAAATGGAATAAAACAAAGATGAATTTTTTAAATTGACATGAAATTTATTCGAAAGATAACCTTCTGGCATTATAATTTAAATATGACTGAACATGAAATTTATTCGAAAGATAACCTTCTGGCATTATAATTTAAATATGACTTCTGGCATATGACCGCCACGGCTGGCTCGGACGTAGTCTAATCTGGAGGTCCAATTTTCGATGACTTTTTCCAACATTTGTGGCCGTCTATCGGCAATAACGCGGCGAATGTTGTCCTCCAAGTGATCAATCGTTTCGGGCTTATCGGCGTAGACTAGCAACTTCACATATCCCCACAGAAAATAGTCTAGCGCCGTTAAGTCGCACGATTTTGGAGGCCAATTCACGGGTCCGAAACGTGAAACTATGCGGTTACCAAACGTTTCCTTCAATAAATCAATTGTGGCACGAGCTGTGACATGTTGCGCCGTCTTGTTGAAACCACATCTCCTGCACATCATGATTGTTCAATTGATGAACGAAAAAGTCAGTAATCATGGCTCTATAGCGGTCACCATTGACTGTAACGTTCTGACCAGCATCGTTTTTAAAGAAGTACGGACCAATGATTCTACCAGCCCATAAAGCACACCAAACAGTCAGTTTTTCTGGATGTAACGGTGTCTCAACATACACTTGAGGATTATCATCACTCCAAATACGGCAGTTTTGTTTATTGACGTATCCATTCAAACAAAAGTGAGCTTCATCGCTAAACAAAATTCGCTTATGAAAATCGGGATCAACGGCAATCTTGTTTTGGGCCCATTCACCGAATCTACGCCTTGCTAGGTGATCGTGTGGCTTCAATTCTTGCACGAGTTGGATTTTGTAAGCACGCAAACCAAGATCTTTCCGCAAAATCTTCCATAAAGTGAATGGACACATATCTAATTCCTGTGCACGATGACCGATAGACTGATTCGGGTCTTCCTCTACGCTACGCTCTACAGCAGCAATGACTTCTTCTGTACGCACTGTACGACGTCTCTGTGGATGCGTATTATCATTTAAAGTAAACGTGGTGCGAAAACGTTCCATAGTTAATCGAATTAATTGCTCTGATGGACGATTATGTTGACCGTAAAATGGACGTAGTGCGCGATACGTATTTCGAACAGAACCATGATTTTCAAAATAAATTTGCACAATTTAGAAGTGTTGTTCAGGCGTCAGTCTATTCATCTTGAAATGCCAAACCAAACTAAACATAAATCACTTGACAGCTGACAAAATGGTCGCCAGTTAAAAAAGTGTTGCCAACTTAAAGTTCTATACCTCTATAAAAAAACACCCTTTATATATATTCCACAAATATATATATATATATATATATATATATATATATATATATATATATATATATATAACATATCTAAATCAGCTTGATATCATAACTTTCTCATTAAACCATAACTAATGTTTTAGATACCCTGTATATAATCCACCTCCAACGGATAAAAAAACTTATATCATAAAAGAAACTCACACAACTAACTACCAAAATGGATATCCTCCAAATAGGCAACGATCACCTCCCAGGGACGTAGAGACTTTCCCGCCTCAAAACCCACCTTATGGGAGACAACCTCAGGAGCCAATCAACATCCAGTATTCGTACAAGTCAACTAATACCACTCAAAACAGGTAAAAACCAAAATCTGGTATAGGACAACACAATCCAGTCCCCACCGCAGATTACATCAATTTTTCATACAATACACTAAAATCTTGCTTAGAGCAAACTGATAATAGTTTTAGCAAATTAACACTGTAAGGTATTTAATACATTAAACGTAGTTTAATCCTTTTTTATTAGAAAGTTATGCAATATTTCAGTCATAGATCAACATGTAAATTGTTTTTATGAATATAAAATTTTTAGATACACAGGAGGTTATCCCCCAAATGACGAAACACAAACTCTACTACCCCAAAGGTTCCCTACAGACGATGGTCCAGACGGGCCTCCAAAGAGGATTGACGAGCTTATGGCTACAATAGGAAATGAGGTAAATAGAATAATTTTAAACAATATTGTCCTTATATTCCCTACAGTTTCACTTTCAGTGATCAAACAATAAATAAGTATCTTCCGCAAAATATCATATAAAAATTTTTTGGTTTATTGATTTTTTTTTTAATTTATTACTTCAAATATGAATACATCTTTTAGCTTTTTCTCAAATATATTTTCCTTTTAGAGTTTTATTCTTATTAACTTAAATTTTAGCCACCAGCGAGTCCTCTCAATGCAGGTTTTACTGCCCATGAAAGAGAACTAGCTCAAAAGAAAGTGGTGGAAAGTCTTAAACAGCAAAATACAGAGGCAGAAGTCCAAAAGAAAGAACCGCCTACGAAAAACGTTACTGGGCCGGCAGTATACTATCCCCCAGGTCACGAGATGTTCGCCAAGAAGGAAGAAGAGGGTGGAGGTGGTTGGAGAGCACAAGTAAGAGATTTTTACAGATACTCAAAATAACAATAACAGCACTCTGGCTAGAGAGACCATTTTGCCGACGCAACTATCCATCTGAGCCAAACAAAACAGTTTTATCAAGTTCCAAACTCTGTTGACAGATGTTATTCTTAGCTTGATGACGAGTTATAAACTTTTCCATAACCAATAGTTAGAATTCGTTTTTCTTTAGATCAAGGAATGAGTAGCATCAATGATAGTTGCGTTTAATATAAAAAATTACTTTCTATTTTCTTTTTCAATTTTAGGGTGAATATGCCAAAGGCTCTGGAAAATACATGTATGAAGCGGAAAGTAGTTCCAAAACAAAAACTAAGAAGGGAATGGCAGTGGTACCAGTATGCTTACCTCTATGTTGTGGCCTGCCATGCACACTTTTATAATTTTTTATTTAAGTGCTTCATTAGTTTAAGGATATTTCTTCATTTTAGCACTACAGTCATTTTAAAATAATTTTAAGTTATTACAAGTGCCTTAAATTTATAAGAACATTCTTCAAAGATGCCATTCTTTAGTTTTTCTTTTTAGGTAATATAGGTACAGTTGTGTATTGATAAAAGCTAACACTATCACATTCTAAGTGCAAAGAAAGCTCTTTAAATGCACTGTTTTATCTAAAAATTTTACTCATCCATTTTTTTCTATAATCCATAGAGGTATAATGTTTTGTAATATTGGGGAGACCAAAATAACCTTTTTTTGGTGTTGAGTGAAATGCCAAGTAAATCTTATACATTTTTTAAATCACAAGCCCTCAACGAGTGTAATAATTTATATTAAAATCACACTTGGACTGTGATGGTACAAACCCATTTAAACTTCACAGCTGTATATATACATATTTCTTCTATATTTTTTAAAATTTATAGTGTGCTTTGAACATTTTAATCAATTTTTTTATATATATATTTGTCATTTTTATTTAATAATATACCTCAAAAAAATATACTCAAAACTCTAATGTTTGTAGATCTGATTGTATGTAAAACTTATACTACCCTACCTTTAAGTGTGTAAAAATTTGTAAGATTCTTAGGTAACTGAATTTTTGTTTGTATAATGTATATAAAATATTTTGGTAAAAAAGCTTTAATAATTTAATTTTTGATTTAAATAGTAGATTACTTACCAAAATTCGGCAGCTCAAAAATATGACTATAACCTTTTATTAGTTGTTAAACTATTGCCCATAATGATGTATCAGTTTGTGTGCAGATTATTGAGCAATAGAATACATAATTTTTTTTCTATATATGTTGTACTAATTTCTTGCCAGATAATAAAAAAAAAACAATAACAGCTATTTGTAAAAATGCATTTTATGTGTTTATTTAAATTAAAAAACTATTAAGTAAAAATGTATTTTAATTTTTTTATTATCCATAAAGATCGAGATCTAACAAGGCTAATGTCCATGTCCAGTAGTTCAGGTTCCCTTCATTTCCCAAAGAATTATTTTTCCCTAATCTATTAAAGGAAACTTAACAGAAAGAAAGAAAAAAAACTGTTTCATTTAAATCAGATCTGGTAAACTAAACTAGATGTAAATGTGTAGTAACATTGTAATTTTGTTATAAACTTCATTGCATGCTAATAAATAAAATTTATAATTAAAACATTTTAAACCATTTATTTGCACTACGACCCATAAAGTAAAAATATTATTTACGCTCTTGTATTAATCCAAGTAATACACAGTCAGCTTCCAAGAGAGTAAGATCTTTCTCATAACCCAAAAATTTGGTTGATAATTCCAGATCCTTAATACGTAGCCTCACTTTGGCACCTCGAACGTAACTACTAAAATGTTAATTTAGTTTTTATCATATTCAAAAGACATAATATAAAAAGTGTTTGTGGGTCAATAGTAAACCATTTGTAAAATGGGGAACAAATGAAGTTACAAAATAAAAATATTTAATACAACTAGCTATCTATACATGTATCATTCTCACCTTGCATTAACTTTTGGTCTGGGACAAACACAATGAAATTTCCACCCAAAATCTATATAAAGATCATCATCTACTATGTGAAATATTTTTCCTGTCACCACTTTGTCTTCTGGATCTCCTAACTGTAACAAAAATAATCCATCGAGATATAACAAAGATTAGAACTTAAAAGAATACTTACGTCCACAAACTTTGAATTTTTTAATAAACTTGCAAAAGTTTGAGGCTCATCCTTCGGGGGTTCATTGATTTTTTCAAACTTGTTGTAGGCCTCTGCATAACCTCCAATTTTGGGATCTATTTTATCTTGATTAACATCTGACGAGAATAATCTGCTTGTACAAGTACAAACGACTCCTTTGGTATCTTTTAAAAGTTGTAATTTACGAAATAAAGGTCTCAAAAACATTTTAAATAACTAAAAATCAACTAACCTCAATATCAAAATTGTATCCTAACCTATATAATAAATAACCATAGACGTAAGAAAAATTAATATTACTATATAGACTGGTGCTCCTCTAGAAGAAAGTTGCACAAAATAAAGAATCTTCGGTGGAAAGTTGGCTTACGCTTAAGAAGAGATAGAGCGTTTTTGAGGAGTAATACCTCTCTTTCTTATTTCCGTCAGTCCCCAATAAAAAGAGAGACACTACACTCGAAAATACTCTATCTCTTTTCAAGCTTGAGCCAACTTTCTGCGATAGTATTCGCGGTCTATATCGAGTAATATTAATTTGTACTACGTCTATGAAAATAGTTTTTTTTGGTCCAGAGAAAGCAGATTTTGGTGAATATTGGTCATTACCAATAAAACCCTTAGCCCATATATAAAATACCACACAAAAGGTCATTGATGTCATTTTGTCAAAGAAGTTTTCGGCTATTTTTGGAAATTTCTTCAAGAAAAACCAAAATTTCCACGTGATATTTCAGTTAAAGTAAAAAAGAAAATGTCAGCTTCAGAATCCAAAGTGTCTCTTTGCTCAAAATTGGGACTTAAACCGCTTACATCACAAAATTTACTTTTCTACTACGCTCCGGCTCAAGGGGTGCTTAGTTATACAGCCCTTTCTGTTAACGTTATGAACCCATCCCTAGTTTTAAGGTAAAGGTAAAATGAAGATAGATACTTTTCATTAATTCATATGATATTTTTTGTCAAGGAAAGTTTCATTTTGTAATAGGACACAATGTATATTTTAGAATATTTCCAAAAAGAGACATCACAAACATACTTCTCTTCAACACCTTAGTTGGCTCGGGACTTTACTTATACAACAGACCCCATTTAGCAGCATTAGAAACCAAAGAAAAATTATTATACAGGTAAAATTATCAATTTATTTTCAATTTTTCAAAATTTTTAGTAATTAATCATTTCAGTTCATTTGGAGCTCTAACATTCTCACTAGGCTCGGTACTTATATGGGCAATAATTAGAAGCGTTATTCCTGAAAATGTGGCACTCTGCACAGCTTGCGGTGTAGGATCTGGCCTGGCACTGATAAAAATTGGTAAAAGTTATACAAGTACAATAGATGCTTTAGTGTCTAAGAAAGTGTAATTTATTATCACTTTATAAGATTTTTGTAAATTTGTGTCTTGAGTTCTTTTAGCAGTAATAATTATTATGATCAAGTAAGTTATGTGTGAAATAAAGTTATTAGTAATTTTTATTCATCAAAAAATTATTTTTATTTACATTAAAATATTCCAACACCCTAAAGGTTATAAATTTGCTGACATTGACAGTTAATCTTATTGGAACATAAGAAGTAAAACAACCAAAAAAATGTTTAAAATACAAATTTTATCGTTATAAATTTTAATGTCCTGATGAAAAAAAGTAATTATGGATGAAAAGAATGCCGGATCAAATTACACAAGCAGATAATGAGGAACGGAATGAATTTACCAGAGCATTTTGTCAAGTAGCATCCTATCAGGGTCGATTTGCTTACTGTTTGATGTCTATTCATGCAGTAAATCCCTTCATTATCCAATAGTAAGTATATATAAAGTAAAAAGTAAGAAGAAAATCATTCTGAACTTCTATAGACATTGAAGATCCTACTAAATTACATAATCTTTTCAGTTTTACTGATTATGATCCTTATAGTATTTTACTATGCAATATGATTTATGGTATTACAATCATGATTATTACAAGACCCTGTTTACAACCTTTAATGCCGATGCATAGATTCACTCTAAGGTAAAAAGAAAAAGTAAGATTTAAAATGATATTTTATCAATGGGTAACAATGTAAGTTTTAGGTTGTAATATTGTATATATATATATATATATATATATATATATATATATATATATATATATATATATATATATATATACAGTGTACAACAAAATAAATGTACAAACTTCTACTCGCTAATATATGGCTACATAACATAGTCAAATGCACCTAAATTTAAATTCTTTTTACTTATTTATGATCGCGATGGACTCTTCTGCTAAAAAAAAGACACAAACAAAACTAATTTTTTTTTGTATCAGAAAAAAATTAGTTTTGTTTACAACATCACTTTTTGTTTATGACAAAATATATGCACAAAATAACAGGAATTTACATTCTTTATGAATTATCAACAAGTACCGTTAAATAACTAATAACTCTCTTTTGAACATTGTAAGAATGTTTATAGAAAACTTCCATGTGTTTATAGTCGTTTCTGGTCTTTCAAAGTCATCGGTCATATGGTACATTTTTTAATGAAAAAATTACTAATAATAAGTATTCATTGCAAGTAAAGGAAAAAATAATTAAATATTATAATAGTGGTGAATCAGTGACATCAATTGCAAAGAAATTTGGAATTCATCATAGCGTAATTTCGCGAATTATAAGCCGCTTTCGTTCTTCAAGCTCGTTGACCACTATCCACAAAGGAGGTCGTCCACGGAAAATTAATAAAAAAAGATCCGTTCATATCAGCAAGGTCGATTGCAAATCGATTACCACTATATATTTCTGAAAGATCCGTCCACGGACGAGCTGTTGAAGGTGGATTGAAATCATACCGAAGTGCCAAAAAACCATTTATTTCCGCCAAAAATAGACTAGCTAGAATTCAATTTGCAAAGGAACACTTAAATTGAAGTACAACCCAATGGAAGACTCTACTCTTTTCTGACAAGTCGAAGTTGAAAAATAAAGGGCAACGTCTTAACCCTCGCTATACGCAAGGCACAATTAAGCACGGAGGAGGAAATGATTTGGTCTGAGGATGCTTTTGCGGACATGGAATCGGACCAATTCACAAAATTAATGGTATAATGGATCTATTTGAGTATAAGGATATCCTAAATAATGTTAGGTTGCCACACGCAGAGGAAGAAATGCCACTTAAGTGGAAGTATCAACATGATAACGACCCAAAACACACTGCCAAATATGTGAAAGAGTGGTTCGTAAACAACAAGATTGAAGTTTTGAAATGGCCAGCGCAATCGCCTGATCTGAATCCCCTAGAAAATCTATGGGATATTGTAGATCGCAAAATAAATCGCGATGATTGCAAAAATGAGGATGATCTTTTCTGACAAGCGGAAATCGCATGGAATGGAATTTCCGATGAAATTTTATCTAACCTTATAGAGTCCATGCCACGCAGATGCGAGGAGGTTTTAAAAAATAAGGGCTACGCAACTAAATATTAAATTTTTATTTAAATGGAATAACCTAAAAATGTACTATTGTTTTGTCGCATAAAGAAAGTATTGTTAATTATGAAATATGGTTTTTGTTGGTTTTCATAACCAATGTTGGAAATTTTTGTTTTGTTTTAATAAATTTAGTTTGTTAATTTTGTAAATAAATCAAACAATTTGAAAAGCAATGTGTTTTTGTCTTGTTATTAAGGCATATTTTAATATCCACAAGTTCATGCATATGTTTTGTCGCACACTGTATATATATATATATATATATATATATATATATATATATATATATATATATATATATATATATATATATATATATATAATTTATCATTAAAGATCTGACTAACCTTCTTCGACTACTTCCTAGTTAATATTTTTTCCTTATCCAGTTCCATATATTTCTAGCGTTTTGGGTTCTTTATCTTTTAATTACTCAAGTTTACTTTGGTATCAGTGGCTAAGACAAACATTTGAACACAGGCCATTCTTATTAACATTGTTGGGATACATCAGTGGTAGAATCATGCTGGTACATTTGATGGCTTTTTTGTACCATATAGACACAAGATGCACTGATCCCGCTAACCGTCCTAGGAGAAATTATGCTTTTGAAGCTATGTATTTGTAGAAAAATACATTTTATTATTAAGAAACATTATTTTATTTCTTTCAGAATTTTTGATTTTTTTTTAACTTAAATTTATACCTTTGAATTTATTTTCCGTATCTTGCTGAATATTTAAAATTAAAATATAAATTTATTGTTCAAAGAACTCTGTATTTTAAAACATCTTTTTGATTAAAAATGGATAAATTGTATGTATGTATGTATGTGCGTAGAATTGGGGTCTGTACACTGCGACCTGGTAGATCTATTGTGCCATCCTGCTGCGGCCAAGTCGTAAGAGTTACCTTATCGACCATCTTGGAGCTGATAACTTGAGAGCTCAGCACACTGATGGCTGCTTGACTATCCGACATGATAATCTCTTCTGATAGTTGGATAAATTATTGTTGATCTACGAGAATAGTTCGATAAGTTCTCGGCCTGAAACAGAGAGGACGCTAGTAGGATCAAATAACTATAATATTTTGTAAGCATTAACCTTGAGATGACGCTCTGCAGAGTTTCAGATGTTTGCGTTCAGTTGCTTGTTTGTGGCAATCGAATGAACACATAAGGTTCGATATTTTGAGAAAGATGGATAAAATTGATGTTCGAGCGGTTATAAAGTACTTTGTTTTAAAGGGCTTGTCTCCTACGGACATTAAAAATGAGTTAGATTCTACTTTAAAGGATTCTTCTCCTTCGTTTTCGACAGTAAAAAAATGGGTTGCTGAATTTAATCGTGTCAATTCAAGATGATGAGCTCTCGGGACGCCCAAAAACCGCTACAACTGACGAAATTGTCACAAAAATTTACAATGTCATACTTCATGACCTCTGACTGAAAGTACGAGAGCTTGCTAGTATAGCAAACATCTCGATAGATCGTATCCACTACATTTTACATGTTGTTCTTGGCATGAAAAAGCTTTCTGCGCGATGGGTGCCGTGTTTGTTAACAGTTGACCAAAAACGCCTTCGAATGAACACTTCGTAAGAGTGTTTAGACTTATTCAGACGCAATCCTGCTGAGTGTCTTCGACGTTTTATAAGTGTAGATGAAACATGGATTCACCATTACACGCCAGAGACAAAGCAGCAGTCTAAACAATGGGTGGGGGCAGGTGAAATTGCGCCAAAAAAAGCAAAAACGGTTCCGTCTGCAGGAAAAGTCATGGTAACAGTTTTTTGGGATTCACATGGCGTGGTGCTTATAGATATTTAGAACAAGGCAAGATCATTACCGGGGAGTATTACGCTTCACTACTGGACCGTTTGCAGCATGTGATTAAGGCTAAACGTCTACATTTCGCCAAAAAAAAGTTCTCTTTCATCAGGATAACTCGCCTGCACACAAATCTATGGTTGTTGCTGCAAAACTCCATGACCTACGTTTCGAAGTGCTTCATCAGGCGCCTTATTCGCCTGATCTGGCTCCCAGCGATTACTTTCTCTTCCCAAACTTGAAAAATGGCTCGCTGGACGAAAATTCCCTTCAAATAACGAGATCAGAGCAGCGCGACAACCGCTTATTTTGCAGAGTTGGACAAATCGCATTGTACTACGGGTATTAAAATGTTAGAACATCGTTGGT
Source organism: Diaprepes abbreviatus (assembly GCA_034092305.1). NCBI lineage: Eukaryota > Metazoa > Arthropoda > Insecta > Coleoptera > Curculionidae > Diaprepes > Diaprepes abbreviatus. The sequence goes on from JASJET010000129.1 coordinate 13,220,765, forward strand.
CTAAATGATAGGGGGATTATGTTGAAAAATAGATAAAAACATTTTCAAAAATCTTTTGTTTTCTTTATTAGGCTGAGAACTTATCGAACCATCCTCGTATTTTATATAGGAAAGATGGGAGATAAATAGAACTGACGTATTTTTATTGCAACAGGAAATTTTTTTTTTAATTACTATTTAAGCGAAGATTTTACTTTAATAAGGGATGAAGTAGAAGTAAATCAATAAAAGAAAGGAATATTTTCTTTATAGGTTGTAGATATAAAATAGGTCTGATTTCGCGGACATGTCTTTTTTTTATTGCTAAATATTAAAGGAATTGATTCACCAAATTTTACATATCTAGGTTTAATATATGTCGGTATCTAAATATTTTTAAAATCCTATCTCATGGCTCTTCATTTCATTTTCACGCATTAACATAATCTAAGTGATAATTAAGGATTTCGATTGACAAGTGCAAAAATAAGTTGATTTTGAGATTCACTAATACAGGAATGGAAAAAAAATATTTTATTACTAAACCGGCAAAAATGGGAAATTTTGTCCATTTTTGGAAGACCACTATTCGCCTTACAAGTTCCAAGGTTTTAACTCCAGATTTTATTCCTTAATTTTTCTATCAATAATTGAATAAAAGGTGGTGATACTAGATCGTCGCACTTTATCCAAGATAGTAAAACTCTCTGATTTCCATGCTCCTGCTGAACACTCCAGGTCCAGGTCTTTTATCTAACCGAGATTCATCTGTAAACCACCATTTCTTGGAAGATTTTGCTCCTTTTCCTAATCGTCTGTATTTGGCAAAAGTATCTTGAGAGAGTGGTTAGGTTTGAAAAGCGACGTCATGTAATCTGTTTACATGGAGAGTAATAGCATTGTATAAGATATATAATGGTAATAGACATCTCTCGACCACGCTTTCTAAGACATCTGGGTTACAGTTCTGAAATGTCCTAGGAAATAGAGACGATAAACAGCTTTCAAGGCCTCGTTCCCTATGGAAAGGAGGTAGGTTCACTAGGACCTTCAGGGCCATAGTAGGGGATTGACCTCATCACATTCATAATTCCCACACAATCCGTTCTTTGAACTTTATCAAGCTAAAGATGGTGTTTGCGCTTTGTGATACTAGGCCACCATACAGTAGCGGCGTACGTGATCATAAGGCGGATCACCATAGTGTAGATATAAAATAGCACTTTGGGTGTCCGCCCTCATGTGCACTCAACGGTTCGTTGAAAAGTTCAGAAAGCACATATGGCCTTCTTGGTTCGAGCCTCAATATGATCATTCCGATTCAGTCGTGAGTCCAAAATTACTTCCAGGTATTTAACTGTTTCCTTATATTGACGGGTCCTTCCCGTCAATGTAATTGTGGTGAGTCTCCCTGTTTTTTCTTTTTTGTAAAGAGTACTACGTCGGCCTTGTCCGGGTTTATTCCGAGCCCTCTATCGCTTCCCGGTCCGAAGGGCCCGCATCGTTGGTCCCCCCAGGTCCCGGATATCGCGACAGGGGCATAAAATGACCAGGTCGTCTCCGTAGGCTTGTGTATACAAACCAGCCTCGTTTATTTCACGCGGCAGGCTGTCCACTACAAGGTTCCATATCAAAGGTTATGGAACTTCTCCCTGTGGACATCCCCTACTTAACATTTATATTGTTAAGCTCAACATATATTAGTCTCTGTATTAATATTCCTCTGATCTACGTAACTACTGTCGGTTTAGAACTTCGTCATTGTAGAACATTACATATCGAGTGGTGGGATGTGTTGTTAACGCCTCTTCGATCTTGATAAAGGTACCTAAGGCGGATCGATTATAGGAGTAGGACCGTCCTCATCTTCTCTGACGGTTAGGCAGCGCTGAAGGTTCTAGCGTGCTACCAAATAACATCCAAGCAGGTCTGGGACTGTCTTCAAAACCTTACCGCTCTGGCAAAGCCCAACAGGGATACCCTTGCGTGCGTGCTAGGGCACAAGGGTGTCTCGGGCAATGAAAAAGCGGACCAACTTGCAAGACAAGGGTCTCACTGCATTTATTGGACCAGAGCCAGCATTTGAAATTACCAAGGCGATTATTCGTGAATGGCTACCCTGGTGAAAACCTCAACAACACCAGACCCACTAGAACCACCTTGCGGGTCACAGACACAGCAAGGTATTGCTAAGCAGACCATCCAGCAAACTAAGCCATGAAATTCTACATCTAAGGACACAACAAATCAGATTGGTGACAAGACTTGTAACTGGCCAGTGCAGCTTGAAGAAGACATATACATACTTTGGGCATATTCAACGAAGAACCACTATATAGACTATGTGATGAAGAGGACGAGACGGCCTCACACATCATCTTCTAGTAAGAAGCTTTGGCTTACTGGATACACCTTCAAGGATCAATCTATCCGGAAGGCTTATACCAAGAGGACAAAGTAGTGAGCAGGCTGTTAAACCTGATCAAGACAACCAACTTGTTCGCTTAGAACGGATATGGCAGGGAATACAATAAGTCTGAAGACTGCAGTGTAAGGGCTTTTCAACCCTAACCTGCTGTGTCATATAATCAATCAATCAATCAAAACGGATCGACCGTTCGCTGAGGAAATTTTTATACCTTTTTCTACTTAAAGGGGCAGCACTTGATTGTTGTCTCCTTTATGTTTGGGACTGGTCGGGGTCTCCTCTTCGGCAGCTTCATTTTGGTCCTTTTCCTCAGAAGATCCTGATCCTCCAATTTCTTGTCTCTTCTCAACGGTGGTCTTTTGAAGATAACCATCGCCCTGGTTGCGTCATGAAATGGCTTGCATTCTAGATCCACCAAGACCCACCCTGAACCCTTGTCGGTCCCGAGAACTAGTCGAAGCTTCTTCGCTCTCAGATTGACGCACGGTAGTCCAGGATTGGCCCTTTCAAAACCTCTTACTACCCCAGCGTCTAAACCAAACGACCACTAGAAGTTAGAATTAAGGAACATAAAACTCATACACAAAAAGGGAAAACGTCGAGATCAGGTATTGCAGAACACTCCTGGGATAAACAACACCATATAAAATGGTCTGAGGCTGCGGCAATATATATGGAACCCAATATGAAAAAAAGAAAATTTATATAAACAGCATACATTAAAAACAATAATGGAATCTTCAGTAAACCGAGTGTTGAAATACCTAATCTTTGGCAACCACTACTTTGTAACATCAAATCATTGAGGTGTGTACAGGCAAGCGAAACATTGCGCTTCAATGGACACCGTCCCTATATAAGCTCGTAGTCTTAAGACAAAACATTCAGTTTATACTTGATAACGATTAGAGATATAACCTAATCGAAACGTCGTAAAGATAAAAATAAAGACAATGCAGGTCCGACCACATTTTACAAATTTTAAATTTATTAATATACAGATTATAATCTGTTAAAAAATGTTACAATGCATGTCTAAAACGGAATACTAATAAAAGGCAAAATAAAATAAATGCACATTAGTATAAAAATAATTTATTTCCTTATAAAATAATAATATAAAACGGTAATTATAAAAACTAATAAATGCATTCACGATGTGCTTTCTTTCTTCTTAGGAACGAAATCCTCTGTTTTACATAATATCTATTTATAATTTACAAGTTAAGGCACCAGAAGCAAATCAGTATTTTTAAAGACACATTAAAAAAATTATCAATTTTTTTTCTCCAATGAAACCGTTGTTAATTTGATCTAAATCTTTCAGAATTATTAGAGCTTGTAGATAGTGAAGTGAAGAGTTAAAATTTCCAAAATTAATGAAATAAATAAGGCTTGGGAAACAACGCTTTAAATTACTACTGCCAACAATCTTGGACAGCGTCAATCAATTTTTGAATTAATTATGCTTTGCTTTTTTGGATTCAATAGGATTTGTTTTTGCTGTTTCATTACAGATCTTAATGTTATGGTGATACTATAGCGATTACATAGAGATATTTTTGAGTCTGGGATATTTAAATTTTTTCAGGAGTCCATTATTTTTCTTGGGGGAAGAGTTTTGTTTCTTCAGGCGTCCAGGCTCTTGCGTTCCTCTTTATGTTGCATTTTGTAAATCCGCAGAAAGGTCCTCGTCCAAGAACAGCAGTTTTTGCCGTTTTTTCCAGCTGCTTTAGGGATTGCCTACAACCCCAAATCAGGTTGGACTCGTAAGTATTTGACCCTAAAGAGCTTTTTGCGCTCCTTGACTGTCTGTCCGTATGCACATTTCTGTTTGGAAGATGGTAGGGGTGTTTGCTAGGAATTTTACAAGCCTAAAACCTAGGTCCGATACTCACGTTCCAACTTTTTCTTCCATGAGCGTGAATCCCCTAATCAAGGTAATATTGCATTCACTTGGTAGCATTCAGTCTCTATTTCATAATTTATGTCAAAGTCGTAATTTTTAGACATGAAGTCTGTTAGTTTTGATATGGATTCTATCGAAATTTTGTTCAGAATCTTTATATGTCCAACAAAGTTTCTAGGTTTGAAGTTTTCTGCTTGGAACATTTTAAGGGCATTTGTTGCTGCATCCCTGTCAAGTACTGTGGAGGGATGTTGAATATTGCCACTGTGGGGCATAGCCCCCGTGACTTCTACACGGTCTAATCTCAATATATTTGCAGATTTCTCAGAGCTGTTTCTTGCTGTTTTTTTCGGCTACCATACTACAGAGGTATATGTGATTAGAGGTTTGAGGATCGTTTCATATAACCACAAGGTCATTCTCTCTTTGAAACTCCAAGTTTTACCAAAGGTTCTTTATTTAGTTCATGTCATACTATCATATTTATGATTGAAAGTACAAGTAACAGGATTTTATTTGCGATTAAAAAATATATCGTATATTTCTTATTTATATTTTTCCGGCTTATGGAAATAAATTGCTGAGGTTTTCAGTTCGTAGTGAAACAATTTAAAAAACGTAAAAAGACAAAGGAAAAATACTCACCTAACGTCAAATTTTGAGCTCAGTAATGGGTTTAATTAAAAGAAAGAAATAAGGATAGAAAATGGGCTTTGTAAATTTAATTAAAAGGCTTGGACATATTTCTTATTGTGCGGATTCTTTTTATTTTCATTTGATTTCATCCTCACCCAATACGGAAAATATGCTGGTTCAGTAATGTACGGTAATTTTTATTACCTCTGTACGGTATTCGTAAATCACAAGGTTGGTAACACTGGATAATACTCGTCGAAAACGCTCTGTCCCTTTTCAAGTGTGAGCCAGCTCGCTTCTGTAGAATCCGTAATCTATATATTTAACTTTTATATCTATGATTATTAATTACAGATATTTAACCTCTATGGAAAAGCTCATTGTTATTCTATTTAAAGAAATCATATAAAAAGTATAAATTATTCACTTTTATAGATTTTGAATGTTATGAATCGGATTTTTTATATGAGACCCTGTATATTTTTGACAGTTTGACTTAAAAATTAAATTAATTTTTCATTGATACCATGTCATCTACATTTTTACAAACTCACTTTGATCTACATGTTATATTTATCCAAAAAATATTAATTACATATCTAAAGTTCTAAATTATCATAAATATTATAAATAATTAACTTTTCAAATATCAGTATAACATTTATTGAGTAAAAGCTACTTAATATATTTGCCAAAAATGAATCCACAGAATTATTTTAATAATATTGTTTAAGTAGGCTTTGGAAACATGTGAATGCTTTCCAAACTCATTTGACGTTTTAGTCAGTAGCAAACTATCATGGCGTACCTACGATAATTTCGAAAAGTTTTAACATGATAGAATATTACGTAAAAAGTGAAAAAACTGTGTTGCTGCATCAAATTTATATTTCGAGTGATATTCAGAGGGACATCAATCAAATTTTCGATTTAAAAAGTTGGAAATAAATTTGCAAATAACTGGATCATTTAAAAAACCCTAGCTGAAGTCCTACAATAAATGGAACCAAGAAATGCTGGGAATAAATACATTTGCATATTGTGCAAGCCAATTTAAATGTATTATCACGAGAAATAAAGAAATGGATTGGATTACACAAACAATTTTCGGTAGTATTGATATAGAAAGATTCAAAATTTATATCCTGGTGATTTGGAGCCCCGAATAATATATTTTTATGGCATCTCAAACAATGTTGTCAGGACAATAACGTTTACGCGAAATAATTTGGACTAATGACGCCGTGAACATAAGGAGAAATTTGGATTTAGAGTAGGATGATGTGGATTTTGGACCAGGATATCATCATTACAGCAGAAGGTATGTACAATTAATGTCGTAATGTGCAAAAAAAAATAAGATGAAATGGTAATTTATTCCAAGTCTATTATATACAGGATATCCCTTTTAAAAAATCCCATGTTTGTGTTGATAACTCGAAAAGTATAAAAAAATACTGTCTATCTATAAAAAATATGTAGTTTATATATGTTTTCGACTTCAATCCCATACCGACATTGATGGTTGATTCATACTCTCAAAATTAACAACTAACACAAAGAATTTCTGTTAGATTAACACTAATACTGTAGAATAAAAATGCATTGTTCATATTTCAACATATAACAATTAGTAAAAATTAAGGATGACGAATTAAATAACTCATTAATAATTTAACTTAAGGGGGAACACCACTATAAGTGGATAAAAAAAGGTATAGATGACCGCGCTATATACGTTCAGATATAACTTTGTTATATTTGACTAGATTTTTTTTAGGTATTTTGAAACATATATGCTTTCGAAAAGTGCTATAAAAAAATAAAATTTTTCCTACCTTACAGTGGTGTTCCCTCTTAAAAGTAAAACGTAAATTTATTGCTTTTCGATTGTGGTTGTTCCACTAATTTTTAAAAGTGTCTCGACTACTTTATGACGCATTTTCATTAAGCTTTATTTGTTTATAATTTAATTTTTTCTATTTTGATGTTCTTGTTTATTTTTCCTCCAGCCGAAAACATCCAAAAGCGGACGCAAATTAACCCAAAATTGAGAATTAAGCTAAGAAGTTGAATTTTCCATAATTTCTTAGTCGACTATAGACAAATGAAAGTAAAGCGTTTTATTTAATGTAAATTCTTAGTGTCAGTTGTTAATTTTTTGAAATATGAACAGATCCATAAGAGCATGTTCCAAATAACATTTCTACCACCTATCTTAAAAACGAATCAAGCTAGCCATCATCTGTTTACGACATTTAAATTGTCTTTATAATTAAACTCCTTAATGCGTATGGATATGTGTTATAGGTTCAATAAAACCCTCTTTGTACAACTTAAAAGGTACCATCATAAACTATTTTTCATCAATCACTGTTACCTTAGGGATACAGGGTTATAGATATTTTACAATTTTCAAAATTGTATTGAAATACGGATGTATCAATAACAATTTCCATTTGGTTTTAATTAACATCTTGTGAGCTATATAATATATCAAGGAAATCAATAGATCATCGGTTCTTTAAATACAAATCTTATAAACGATCTTTAGAACATTATTTATCTGAAGTCATACAATAGTAAAATTGTTTATTGTTATTATACTTATCACAAACTTAATCTCGGAGCATCTTATTTTGCGGCGTTATATATTGAGTGTCCAAAAAAAGGAGCTCATAAAAATGAGCATATTTAACTTATTAGCATTGAATGTATTTTTTTAAATATTTGGTATTGCTTACGAAAGAACTAATAATATTAAATGGCTAGAATATATGGTTATATAATTATCATTCTCACATCAGTCACTGCTGCACTATATTTAAAAAATGACATTGAGATGATAAGCAAAACTAAAAACTTTTGCTTAGCCATAATCACGAGGTAAGATAATAATAATTTCTGATATTTTTAATTCGTTACATTTATCACTTTTACAAATATTAATAGAGCAAATTATAACCTAACTTAACCAAAATAATATCTACAGATCCAGACTGTAAAAGTTTATAACAAATTGAATAACATTTTATATAGCTATTAAAAATGAAAGCACTATACAACAAAAGTAGGAAAGAGTCAATTTTAACTAAAGTTAAAAAAGACAAACTTTTACATCTAGATTAGACTTTTGGAACTCTTGTGAATCATAGCATGTATGTATATCGTGTTCCAAATAATAAATTAAAAAATTTCGGGGTTCAGAATCTTATATAAGATGTTATCTCCCTTTATATTTGTAATGTTTTGTGCAACTCACTGTATTTCTATTTAAATAACATGGCACATGAATATAAATAACATGGCACATGAATTTAAATAACATGGCACATGATTATAAATTGTCCACTTAGAGATACGATTTTACAAAGAATATCAACATTAAGATATCCATTATCCTTATATTTTAGGGTATGTATTATTTTAGTAATGAAAAAGCTAATTAGGAACATTATAACCTATCCCTCATGCTCATTACTGACAATGATATAGGAGTTTTTCGTACACTGGTTTAATATTCTCTTTTCCAATGGAATTCTTTGATTTTTTCCTTAAAAACTATCGATGAATATGTTCCATCGCTTCATGAATGTGATGAGTTGTAGTTTCTACGTGAGCGTCGTGATGATGATGGTGATGATGTTCTCCACTTCCGTGAGAATGTTCATGTCCAGCTAAAATAAACAATGAAATAGTTATTAATTTGGCAAGTTAACAATATAAATTAAATTTCAGTAGTGACTACTAAAACAAATGACTTTCTAGGTAAACACAAGGATTGTAAAACAAATTTAACTAACACAGGACAGGATTTGTAATTTGATATAATTATTCATTTGTTTAAAGATTATATGTATATAATGTCATAGAATGTTAGATACTGACTAAAAAATATTGCCCAAACTTGCTTTGCTTTTGTTATACGTTTCCATTAACATGTATATGTTATCGTTATTCACAAAAAAATATTTAGGGAAATATTTACCAAAGATTTAAGGAGAACTAAGAATTATCTATCTAAAAAGAATGGGATTTTACAAAACCTTTAGGTTTTATTATGGATATATAATCATTTTAGGTTTCGTATTAAAGTTATGAAAATGTTTGATAATTTATAAATATATCGTGTTGATGATTAGGATCGATTTTTAAGTAATGACTTACTCTTTAGAGATCTGATTAAAAGTTTTTAATTTGTCCAATTCGATCATGAATCTTTTTGTGGTTATGAGTCAGACTACGTCTATTGACTCCTTTTGATTTAAAAGAAATTGTCATAGACAGATTGCTTGAATTATGCTTTAATGTACGGTCTATCTTGAATGAGAGGTCCGAAAGTCCCTTGTCTCAGACAGCAGGTCTGGAGTCGGCAATCCCGAGGGTTTGTTGCCACTGTTATAATCCTGCTCACTTTAGTTAACTAACAAATGAATCAATTAGAACCAAAAATATCGATGCTATAAAGCTTAAAAGATTGTTTTATAGCAAGTGTGTTGAGCTTCGTTGTCATTACAGAAAAGAAAGCTCACTGGGTGCGTCTCTTTATATGTCCGGCTTGATATTGAAAAGTGCTTAATTTAGATCCTGTCTTTTTAATATTAATTGTAATATTCTCATTTATAGTAATTTCCAACACTTAAAAACACTGAAAAGAGTCACGACAAGCAATTAAACTGAAAGAAAAGATAAGTAAACATGTTTATGTCTGTCAAACATCAAAAAGCGTCTTCCCCACCGACCATAGAAAGCATTCAAACAAATCTATTGTTGTTTAAATCTATGGGGTTTGATCGAACTAATCTCGTATTATAATTTAAATTATTATATCTGTTTCTAAGTTCCAGAATGACAATTAGCCCATCATTAAATTGTAGCAGATCAAAAATAAAAGCATGCATGCTGTCTTAAAAGTAATAAAATATACACTTTTGACGTTTTGTTTACGTTTCGATCACTCACTCGTACATACGAAGTAAAATGGCGGCACATAGTTGGAAGTAATGTAATGAAAGTGGTAAATTATTGGAAAATTAATTGTAGTTTAAGAGGGAGGATTGCTTAAGCTCTAACTAAGCCTTGGAAAGGAGACGCACGATCTTTGATCATAGCAGTCAAAACCACAAATTCTTTTGGGATCAGGAAATGAAGTGTGAGAGGGAATATATTGTTTGAAGATTACTAAAATAAAAATCATTTAATATCAATATGCTGTGAAAAATAACGCTTGAATCAACCCATGGTTCATTAAACAAGCCTATAGCTGTTTTACATAGATATAGGGATTCTCACAATATTTAAATTAATAGTTAAGCGAGTATTTTAAATACCTTGATTAGCGATATAATAGGCCTATAATAGGCGTGGAAGATATAGACTGTGCCATTCACTTATTATAAAATGTTAATTAATTGCGAAATCTTATTCCGCAGGTTCCGTTAATCATAAGAAGTGTATTATTACTTCCTTGTTAGTTGTTAGTGACCTGATTTGAACAAATTGCATTTAACGAAGATAGTTATCTATTAATATATCTTGCATAATCATACTTTTTACTTCTATTTATTTCAGGAAGGAAATGCTTTTTTTAAAATAATAATGTGTATGTAACTAGACATTCCATTGTACAGGATGGGCAAATTTCAATGTTTTTACAGGCTAATTTAAAAACCGCAACCTGTACAAAAATCTGACCGCCCATTCTCGAGCTTTTTTTTGGAGAAACATATGAATGCGAAAACAGATCATGGCTATCGTGATCCGTTTACGATCTAGAAGGCTATTTTCAAACTTGACCAAGTTCTAATATGGTGTATAGTTTGGTTATTACTTAAGATATCAAAAAACTAAAAAAACTTTCTATGTGCACTTTTTTACGTAGAATACATTGGCACTCCTATTTTTTTTTTTATTTCCAATTACCAGAAATGAGATACGACTTAAAGTTGTATTTTTTTTAAATGGAACACCCTATATATTTTTAGCTTAATAGTTTGGATTTATTTTTTTTTTTTTTGAAATGATATATCACAGTTGATATTTCTTATTATCGCAAGTCCTCAACCTTTACAAAATGTTGCTTTAGATTTAATAAATTGAATAAGGAATCAAAGTTTTTTCGTTTGACATTTAAGGGTTTTTCATTAGTTTTAGTCGTCATAATTACGCTGTATTGAATCTTAAAAGTGAAAAAAGTCCTTCGAAAATTACAAAAAATATTATATGTTAGAATGTTTTAATCCAAGCAATAACATATTCTGATATTGCATCTGAAACATATTTCAATCGTTATCCAGAAAGAAGACAACCTCATAAGTCTATTTTTTTGAGATTAAAAGAAAAACTCATCAATTATGGGACATTTACCAGATTAAGACCAAAAAATTACAATATTCAAGATGCTGAAGAATCGGCTATAAATGTAATTGGAATGGCAGTTGCAAACCCTTCAATTTCAAGCCGTAAAATTGAAGCGAATTCTGGAGTTTCAAGACGCAGTGCCCTAAATATTTTAAATAAATATAAATTTCGACCTTATACAATAAGGAAAATACAACATTTGCAACCAACTGATTATCAACGCCGATTGCAGTTTTGTTTATGGTATCGTCAAAAATATCTGCAAGATCTATTATTCTTGAGGAGGGTAATTTGGACAGATGAAGCGTACATTAGCAGTTCTGGAATTTTCAACAGGCATAACGAACATTACTGGTCTAATATCAAACCTCACCGTACCGTAGATGTCCGATCCCAAAGACGATTTGGTTTTAGCGTTTGGTGTGCTTTACTTACTTACTTACTTACTCCATGGCTTACAACCCTGGGTGGGTCTTTGCCGACTTCACAATACTCCTCCATTGCTGCCTGTCTGCCATGACATCTAGCGGATTATCAATATTCATGGCCTTTAGATCTTTGGCAATATTGTCTTTCCATCGGAGACGAGGGCGTCCCAGTGGTCTTTTCTCTACCGGTGGTTCCTCCCACGCTAGTTTGACTGTGCGACTATCTGGTAGTCTTCTTAGGTGTCCCGCCCACTGCAGTCGCTTAGATTTTATTACTCGTACAATATTAGTGTCCCCATATAGATCCTCCAGTTCTTTATTGGTACGGATTCTGTATCGTCCTGTTGTTGCATCCACTGTTGGGCCATATATTTTTCTAAGAATTCTTCTTTCGAAGACTCGGGGCCGTTTTTCATTTGTTACCGTTAATGTCCAAGCTTCGCACCCGTACATCAATACAGGTCTTATTATTGTTTTGTATATGTTTATCTTGGTACGTCTTGTTGTTAACTTGGATTTCAGGAGGTCTTGTACTGCGTATAGGCACCTATTACCTGCTTGGTTCTACAGTTAATTTCTGTCGTTCCTTCAGTGTTTTCAGTAAGCATCGTTCTCAGATATTTGAACTCTTTGACGCGTTCAAAATTATAGTCCCCCATTGTGATGTTTTGGCCTAGTCTGTCTCTGTTTTGGTTGTTTCTAGTGGAATACAGGTATTTAGTTTTCTTTTCGTTAATTTTAAGCCCTATGCTACTTGCACTTTTTTCGAAGTTATTGAAGGTCGTCTTGATATCCAGCGTGCTTTTTCCCACAATGACTATATCATCTGCAAAAGCCAAAAGTAAGTTAGGACCGTTACATCATCGCTGTTGGCGGTTGGATTTTCGCCTTTCTGCTGACGTATTCTAGAGCTACATTAAAAAGCAACGGGGATATAGCGTCACCCTGTTTGAGACCGTCATTTATATTGAACACCTCTGAAAGGTCTTGTCCAATTCTCACTTTGCTCTTTGAGCCTCCAACAGCCACCTGGGTTAGTCTGATTAATTTCTTTGGGAAGCCAAGTTCCTCCATTGCTTGCCACAATTTAACCCTATGGATGGTGTCGTACGCCTGTCTAAAATCCACAAATAGTTTTGCTTTACTTGGAAATCGTATTTTAACTTATTAACATTTATTAAAAATAATCTTAATGATCGACGGTACTACGAAATGTTAAATCGACATCTAATTGAAGAATTTTTGGACAATCTTCCTTTACATGAAGCAAGAACTCTCTTCTTTTTTCAGGATGGTGCTCCCCTCATAACATCAGGACCGTTTCAGAATTATTAAATATTAATTGTGAAAATAATTGGATAGGAAGTAATGGACCAGTGAAGTGGCCACTATGATCACCAGACCTGACGCCATGGGATTTTTTCCTTTGGGGACATATTAAAGACAAAGTATATAAGAAAACCAATAACAATATCAATGAATTTAAAGAAAATTTTACAGACTAGTAGGGAGGAAATACATGAAGTGATTCACCGCATGCGCACTAGCGACCACCTGGACAGCACACGTGTGCGTTCTTGTAACACCTGCATAGTCGAGATCAAATTAATATGCATTGAAAGCGTATATGTTTGCTCGTACTCTTTCTCTCTTGCTCTCTCGACTCTCCTTGTCTTAAATGCAGTGACCATGATGCACACGTGTGCCTTCTTGTAACACTTGCACGGTTAAGGTCAAATTAATATGCATTGGAAGCGTATATGTTGGCTGGTACTCCTTCTCTCTCGTTCCCGCTGCCCCCTTGCCTTAAATGCGGCGACCATGATGCATACGTGGGCGTTCTTGTAACACCTGCATGGCCAATGCCGAATTAATATACATTGGAACCGTATATGTTTGCTTGTGCTCCTGCCCTTCTTCTACCGATACCCCCTCGCCTTGAATGTGACGGCATTGATGCCCACACGTGCATCCCGGTAACACCTGCATAGGCAAGGACAAGTTAAAATACATTGGAAGCATATAAGTTTATAGACTCCCATTACCCGCCGCTTCACCGTTGTATACCTCGTCGCTACTTGATGGCACACGTGTTCATCAACTAAGCCGGCCGACCCTTTCAATGTCGAGTAAACATGCATACGAACAGTATACAAATTCATCGTGCTTCCGCCACAGACACCGCTTGTGCTGTTACAACTTGTCTGCATTCTTAAGGTCGAGTTCCTTGGAAAAGGACGTGAGGGTGAATAAATTAAAAAGCGCGGCCACACCCTTTTTCCCGCAAGCCTAATATTGAGAATAAAAACATAACTCACATTGTTCTTTTTCTGACCCTTTTGTATGTATTCACTTTTCAGAGAATAGCATTAAAACATCTTTCGTTCTTAAACTAACACATCCTTTCATTAACGTCGCACGTATCTATTAAGTTTATTTAATTCTTTCTCTTTCTCTCTTATGCTTGTATTCGCCTCGTACAAAACAGTTTAAAAACATTTTAAATTCCTAAACTAATGCATTTTTCTCGGCTTCCAATTCACGGGTTTTTATTACCTGAACCTTTTTAAGGGATAGTCAGGTACTAAAAAGCCAACGCCTTTCGATTCTATATTTGTTTTATCATACAGTAAAGTCTTTTTTATTTGATATTTTCTTAAATGTTAATACAATTGTGTATTATATAGGAATAAAATAATTTCACGGCAGCACTGAAAAATTAACAAAATTTCTTGTTTAAACACATAAAATTGCATAGGCAGCAGACCTTTCTTATAAATAAATTCGAAAAACTTTGCAGTCAGTGGCACCGGCTTTTTTTCGACCTCGTAGTATAAATAATTTTTGCTAAACGAAAGAGAATATTTTCTTGGAAATTAGATGTTAAATACATTTGCGGTATTTTTCGTTAATTATTGTAGATATCCTTCAAAATTAATCTGCCGCTATTTCGGATTAAAAGCACCTAATTTATGTGACACAGGTAAAATATAATGGTTTTTAACTCGGTATTCTTAAATGTTATTTCAATTGCATATTGTATAGGAATAAAATAATTCCACGACAACTCTGAAAAATTAACACAATTTCTTGTTTAAGCATATAAAATTGCATAGGTAACAGACCAATCATTGTAGATATCATTCAAAAAGTAACCTGTCGCTGTTATCTCGGATTACAAGCGCCTAATTTATATGACACTGGTAAAATATAACGGTTTTTAACTCGGTATTCTTAAATGTCATTTAAATGGTATATTGTACATGAATTGGATCTTGGGTGTTCTGAAGAATTTACTCATAGTATCATATAAACTCGGGGGCAATATCTATTTTATTAAATTTTTGGAAAATTAGGTGTTTCAAAATAATTTAGTGGTATTTTTCTTAATTATTCTATAATTTTTTAGTTATTAGAGAATATTCTGACGTAATGAGGCTTATATACTGAACACCTAAAAACTACTATTTCAAATTATTTCCAAAATAAAACATATTTTATAGCATTTTATACCCTCCTGTCGTATATAAAGGGACTTTTTTTCAAATTTATCTATTTCATTCATAATATGAAAATTCTGAAATATATATATTAAATTTACTTATGCATAAGTTACATTATTGAAAAGAAGGTACTCCGTTTTTAAAAATCTTAAGAAAAATGAGAAAGATAGTGACGTTGTACTTATTATTGTGATATATAATAACATTAAAGTATATTTTCGTATGTTCTTTCTTATTTTCTGAAAAGTAATAATTGCCTGTCTGAGTAAAATTCAGAGGTCAAACTTGAAAAAAGAACAGCTACATTCATAAGGTTGAATAAATTAAAAACACCTGCGTTCCTATCCTTTTTCTTCGCTAGCGCCAATTAGAGTCTAATCGGGCATAGACAAAATTGAATATAACATACTCTATTCTTTTTTCTCTCTTGGTTTCTGTCCTTGTCAGAAAATAATCTGTTTGTGTTTAAATGTGGCGCGTGTATCTGAAAGTTGTTTGTTATTCATGATGCGGTAAAATATAATGGTTTTTAACCCAGCATTCTTAAATGTTATTCAAATGGCATATTGTATATGAATTTGATCTTGGATGCTCTGAACAATTTACCTATAATATCATATAAATTCGGGAGCAATATCTATTTTATTGAAAAGCGTAAAACCTCATTTTTCATAGAAAATTAGGTGTTACCAAATAATTGATTGATATTTTTCTTAATTATTTTAGAATTTTATTAGTTATTAGAGAATATTTCAAAGATAATGAGGCTTATATACTGAAAAATTACTATTTCAAATTATATCCAAAATAAAACATATTTTAAAACCTTTATACCCTCTTGTTGCATACAAAGGGACTTTTTTTCAAATTTATCTATTTTGTTCATAATTATGAAAATTCTGAAATATATATTAAAGGTAAATTATGGAAAGGAAAGTACTCTATTTTTAAAAGTCTTAAGAAAAATGAGGAAGATAGTGACGTTGTACTTATTGTTTTGATGCATAAAACAATAAAGTATATTTTCGTATGTTCTTTCTTATTTTCTGAAAAGTAATAATTGCCTGTCTGGGTAAAACTGAATAAATTAGAAGAATTCTATATCGCAAAATTGGGCCTTTTCCCCAACACTCAGTCATAAAATGTTGGGAAAAATAACCTAAAAATCGGAGAAAATCCAATCCAAAAATTATTTGAAAAGCATAAAGTACTATAGAGACTTTTTTCAAATTTACCTATTTTGTTTATAATTATGAAAATTCAGAAATGTAGATTAAATTTACATTAGTTAAATTATATATACTGTACATACAGGGCTGTTCTTAAGAAACATGGGAAAAACTGAACACAAACTATTTTCATAAATATCCAAAATAAAACATATTTTATAGCATTTTATACACTCTTATGGTATATAAAGGGACTTTTTTTTTTCAAATTTATCTATTTTGTCCATAATTATGAAAATTCTGAAATATATGTTAATGGTAAATTATGGATAGGAAAGTACTCTATTTTTAAAAGTCTTAAGAAAAATTTGATAAACCAGTAATATTCACCTTATTGTTTTGATAAATAATAACATTAAAGTATATATTCATATGTTCTCTTATATTTTCTGTAAAGTAGAAAATCGCCTATCTGGATAAAATTCATAGGTCAAACTTTGAAAAAAAGGAACAGTCATAAGGTTCAATAAATTAGAAGAATTCTATGTCCCAAAATTTACCTATTTTGTTTATAATTATGAAAATTCAGAAATGTAGATTAAATTTACATTAGTTAAATTATATATACTGTACATACAGGGCTGTTCTTAAGAAACATGGGAAAAACTGAACACAAACTATTTTCATAAATATCCAAAATAAAACATATTTTATAGCATTTTATACACTCTTATGGTATATAAAGGGACTTTTTTTCAAATTTATCTATTTTGTCCATAATTATGAAAATTCTGAAATATATGTTAATGGTAAATTATGGAAAGGAAAGTACTCTATTTTTAAAAGTCTTAAGAAAAATTTGATAAACCAGTAATATTCACCTTATTGTTTTGATAAATAATAACATTAAAGTATATATTCATATGTTCTCTTATATTTTCTGTAAAGTAGAAAATCGCCTATCTGGATAAAATTCACAGGTCAAACTTTGAAAAAAGAAACAGTCATAAAGTTCAATAAATTAGAAGAATTCTATGTCTCAAAATTGGACCTTTTCCCCAACACTTTGTCATAAAATGTTGGGAAAAATAACCTAAAAATCGGAGAAAATCCAATTCAAAAATTATTTGAAAAACCTAAAGTATTATTGAGACTTTTTTTCAAATTTACCTATTTTGTTTATAATTATGAAAATTCAGAAATGTAGATTAAATTTACGTTAGTTAAATTATATACTGTAAATACAAGGCTGCTCTTAAAAATAGAGGCTATTTTAAAGATGGTTGATAATGTGATTTATACATGGGAAAAACTGAACAAAAACTATTTTAATAAATATCCAAAATACAACATTTTTTATATCATTTTATACACTCTTATGGTATATAAAGGGGCTTTTTTTCAAATTTATCTATTTTGTTGATAATTATGAAAATTCTGAAATATATATATCAAATGTACTTATGCATAAATTAAGTAATGGAAAAGAAGGTACTCCGTTTCTAAAAATCTTAAGAAAAATGTGAAAACTAATTAAATTAACTTTAAAGTATATATAAAAACAGATGCACTCACCAGATTGAATGAATTAAAAATCCCTGTTTTCCCATCGTTAATCTTCACTGCCACCAATTACTCTAATCAAGCATAGGTTAAAATTGAATATAACATACTCCGTTCTTTTTCTCTTTGACATTTCATTTTACCTTGAATATAAAAGCATATTATATATATTACCTATAATATTATAGGTTAGATAACAATACTTAATAATATCACAACATTCAATACTAATCATTAAAATTAAATAAACTCTCCGTTAGCACACATACAAATATTCCTGTATTTAGGTGCAATTTATAAAAAAAGACAGTACTATAATATATATTTAAAGAAAAAATGTAATATATTTTGTAAATCGTTTTAGTTACCTAAATTGAAATTGAAATTTTCAGAAATGTGTCGTTTTTCATAGAAATAGTGAGAAAATCGTTTCCTAGCGACCATTATCATATTCTCTATATAGTTATCCCTGACGGTTTAAAATATATTATTTTAACAGGGTTTCTAGTGTGTAAGCCTATTTTTGTCCCCTAATTTCGCGAACTTATTCTGAAAAAGAATGATAAATACCATGAAGTGACTTTTGCATCTTTTTTATTGAGGACCAAAGACACAAAAATATATTCTTTTTTCAAAAAATACAAAAAACAATACGGTTTCATGGCATGCATTGTATTACCCCTTTTAACGGTCTGAAATCAAAAACCAATCAGATTACATTCGGAAGTACTGCATCCCAACTCAAAAATTATTTGAAGAAAATGTATCTTGAAAATGGTTTGCAAGAAAATAGTCACCATTACACTTAGTCTCCAATACCTGGTCCATACAATATCCCCATACAGTTATTCTAGAGGCTATCGAAAAATACAAAACAGGTTTTTAATACTAATACACTAGATATTCCCCTTAATTATTTATAAGTAAATGGTGAATATACTAAGCATGTTTTTTATTTTTTAGGCCGGCCCGAGAAAAAATCTTGTATCTCCAGGTGAATTTGAACAAATTCTCGGCTTTTTGGTGAATGCGAACAAATTCTCGCCTTTTTGGCGGCTTATAACATATAAAACTGCCGAAATTTATCGAATCGAAAGACAGTTTTTAACGTCATATACCAAGACGACTGTTGTTTTACCTGAATAAAACAAACCTATTATAAAAGTTTTTGAATACAAAATTCAACATGCCTTGCTGTTAGCTATTATATTACAAATTTCGGGAAGTGTCAAAGAACGTTTTTTTTTACATTTGGCAACTTTAAATCAATAATTTTTCTAAAATTAATTTTTTAAAATGTTTAGACACATATAGCTGGTGAATCCACTTTTTTTTATTGTAGATATAAAATTTTATAATAAAATTTAAAAAATACTGTGATGTAAGAGATTAAATATTTTATTTTTGCTGATTAGTCAAGGATGCACTTAAAACTATATAATTAATTTGGAAACTAATTATCAAAAAATTCTTTATTTAATTGGAAAAAATATGCTAGTAAATAATGCTATATTATTGGATCAAATGCGTTAAAATATGTAATTTGAAAATCAGAGACTCGAGTGTATCTTATATAGACTTATATGGGCTGTTTTTATATAAAAAAAAAAGAGCTTAAGATAAGGAATGTGTAATTTGAAAAATTTAAAGACCCAAGTGGAGCATCGTATGGATTTTGTTTAAAAATAGGATATTTTCTGTATACTTACACAAAAGTTCACGTGTTATATGAAAATTCCTATAGATTGCTGGATGATTAATTGAGTTTCTAACTAGAAAAATTTTGCATTTATTTCATTACAGTTTTCAATTGGAATTATACATCTCTTTTAGGTGTACTATGGCTACCTACAAATAAGAAAAAAAAAAATAACCCAAAATTTTATGGACATTTCTTTTAGCTGTTATATTGCTTTGTGTCATGAAGAAGAATTTTAAATACTTTTTAGTGACCATTATTTTGTTTCAGAAACGTAATTTCTTATTAACGTTAAAAGTATTGTGATGAAAGAAATTAAATATTTTGCCTAGATTAACTGTTCAGTGGTTTTATTACACTGAAAACATTTACAAATAGAAAAATGCTATAATAATGGTCGAATGTGCCCAAATTTTACTGCACAAGAAATAAAATTATCAAATATGATGTGATAATTGCGTATTCAAATGTGTTAAAATGTGTAATTTAGAAACTAAACACCCATGCATGGATTTTTATACAAAATATGGTATTTTGTGAGCAGAAACTACAAACGGCTAAGTAATATGGAAAAATTATTGTAAAAAAATTAAATAGCAATAAGATGTATAATTTTTAAATAACAAATAAAAAGCTAATTTATATACATTAGGGTAAAATTTAGGCGGTTGATAATTAGTTGTCCTATTGCATTTTATGGTTTATTGGGAAATAGGCTGTCATTTTTGACTTCCTCGTCACCCCACCTCCACAAGTAAGCGAAACAAACGTCTGCATATTTGATTTTTCTCTCTTATTCTTGTCTATCTACTTCTATATGCTATTTATTTCACATCGGGAGTATTCGTTACATGCCAAATTCTTTCTTGAATGTATTTCTGGCCCATATGTAAACCATTTCCGATATAAAGTACGGCATATCTAAAAAATTAACTTTTTCAAAAATTTTTATTAAGAGGAAGAAGTAAAGCTAGAAGAAGGACACCCTTTTGCGAAATTAAGAAAATCAATATTTCTGTTTTAAATATTTTCCAGCCCTCTTTTTTTACAAAGTAGTTCTGTTTTTTATACCTTTACATAGATTAAAAGATGTACTTATATGCCTCAAATACCATTAAAAAGTAATTTTTGAAATTCACTCATCGAAAAATTTTCTAAGCTGATATTTTAAGATAAAAATGTAACATAAGCTACATATTAAATTTTTCTTGAGTATTTTATCAGAAAACACTAAAATGTACCTAACATAAAAAAAATCACTGACGTAATTTGAAAAAATATTTCATTTTCGACAAGAAAAATAATCCAAAAACTTATCTGTCTAAATTTTAAGCATTGTTTCGAACAGAAACTAATTAAAGTGCTCTCTAAACATGAATAAATCATCCACCATTCGATGAAACTATAAAATAGAAAAAAATTAATCCGCCATTTTTAGATGCCGTTGTCGTGCAAGCTATACTTTGTACCAATCAGATATTTACTATAAAAATTACTATTTAACTACGTAAATTGAAAATATACTGCTTTTTCTAACAGAAAATAATTAAAAATGCACGCTAAACATATAGAAATCAATTAATATTCGATCAAATTGTAAAATAAAAGAAAATAATTCTCAGAGCTGTGTTATTTACCGGCAATCACGCTATATTAAAAATGCAATAATGCTAACGGTTTAATTTCCTATTACCGATCTTTAAGGTATAATCTTGTTAGATTTTATGAATAAAAATAAAACGGTTTTTATAGGACCATTCGCCCTGGAATTATATTAAAATATATCTTAAAACGTACCTCGTTCAATTTTCTTATGAGTTTAGTCGAACAAAAACTGATTAAAAATGCACTAAACATATAAAATTCAACTAAAAATTCACTTTATACGCTTAAAATTTGTAATAAACAGAATATTATCGGCTATTGTTGTTGTAGTGGTACGAATATCAACACCAAACTGACATACTTGCTTAAAGCAGCTCTAGCTGTGGGTCAATAAAAGATTGGGTCTTTACCTGCCTTCACACGAAAGTTCTATGAATTACAGTTCTCATCACCTTTTTCAGTACCGAAAACGGTACTTTCAAACCTTTTTTTAAATTAGAATTGTGTCTGCTTCTATTTTTTATCAACAAAATAATATTGTGGAAATCTTAAGTAGACTATAATTTATTCTAGGTTGCTAAGTTAAAGGTGAAACACAATAAACCAGCATGTAAAATGTGTATCTTTGGGTAAAATAGGTATAAATTACAGTTTTTAGAGAGTACGACTAGTAATAATATTTATTTAAATTATAAAATCAGATGTTGCTGTCATGAAATATAACGAAAATTTTCGTTGCTCGAGCTGTATTACTTTTTAATAAAAATAATGTAATTAATACTGATTTGTTTTTATATAACAGTTTCAAAAATCGGATTGTCGCCACGCCTTAAAGTTGGTCACGGCTTTGAAAAATATACGAGTATATGCTAATGTCTTTGAAAGCTGACGTAATAATTCACCCCCACTCTTTATACTTAATCCAGGCCTTAATATTATGCACGCTTCCTCGATGCCTTGAAAACTTGCGCTCGTTCTAACATATGTGATGAATATATATGACGTCATTTCACCCTGAAGTATACCATTATAAACGCCCATATGCCGAGGAATGATTTTTATATTCACGTTGATATCACTGACATTAATTTTAAAATATTTTTTTGTAGTTCATATTTTAAAAGTAATTGTTGTTACAGGTAATTTTTATTTAATACATTTTTCCACAGTCAGTATTTTTAAATTTTTTTAATAATTTGACTTTGTGTTTCTTACCAGTTGAGTTCTTTTAATAAAATTCTGGGTACTTTTCAAAAAATAATCTTTTATGACGGAATTATTTCCGAAAAACACTCCCAGAATTTCCTTCGCTGTATTTAAAGGAGAAAAATACCTTCTTAATATTTCCGTTTCAAATATCATGGATTTCTTTTACAACAATCACTTTTAAAATATGAACTACAAAAAAATATTTTAAAATTAATGTCAGTGATATCAACGTGAATATAAAAATCATTCCTCGGCATATGGGCGTTTATAATGGTATACTTCAGGGTGAAATGACGTCATATATATTCATCACATATGTTAGAACGAGCGCAAGTTTTCAAGGCATCGAGGAAGCGTGCATAATATTAAGGCCTGGATTAAGTATAAAGAGTGGGGGTGAATTATTACGTCAGCTTTCAAAGACATTAGCATATACTCGTATATTTTTCAAAGCCGTGACCAACTTTAAGGCGTGGCGACAATCCGATTTTTGAAACTGTTATATAAAAACAAATCAGTATTAATTACATTATTTTTATTAAAAAGTAATACAGCTCGAGCAACGAAAATTTTCGTTATATTTCATGACAGCAACATCTGATTTTATAATTTAAATAAATATTATTACTAGTCGTACTCTCTAAAAACTGTAATTTATACCTATTTTACCCAAAGATACACATTTTACATGCTGGTTTATTGTGTTTCACCTTTAACTTAGCAACCTAGAATAAATTATAGTCTACTTAAGATTTCCACAATATTATTTTGTTGATAAAAAATAGAAGCAGACACAATTCTAATTTAAAAAAAGGTTTGAAAGTACCGTTTTCGGTACTGAAAAAGGTGATGAGAACTGTAATTCATAGAACTTTCGTGTGAAGGCAGGTAAAGACCCAATCTTTTATTGACCCACAGCTAGAGCTGCTTTAAGCAAGTATGTCAGTTTGGTGTTGATATTCGTACCACTACAACAACAATAGCCGATAATATTCTGTTTATTACAAATTTTAAGCGTATAAAGTGAATTTTTAGTTGAATTTTATATGTTTAGTGCATTTTTAATCAGTTTTTGTTCGACTAAACTCATAAGAAAATTGAACGAGGTACGTTTTAAGATATATTTTAATATAATTCCAGGGCGAATGGTCCTATAAAAACCGTTTTATTTTTATTCATAAAATCTAACAAGATTATACCTTAAAGATCGGTAATAGGAAATTAAACCGTTAGCATTATTGCATTTTTAATATAGCGTGATTGCCGGTAAATAACACAGCTCTGAGAATTATTTTCTTTTATTTTACAATTTGATCGAATATTAATTGATTTCTATATGTTTAGCGTGCATTTTTAATTATTTTCTGTTAGAAAAAGCAGTATATTTTCAATTTACGTAGTTAAATAGTAATTTTTATAGTAAATATCTGATTGGTACAAAGTATAGCTTGCACGACAACGGCATCTAAAAATGGCGGATTAATTTTTTTCTATTTTATAGTTTCATCGAATGGTGGATGATTTATTCATGTTTAGAGAGCACTTTAATTAGTTTCTGTTCGAAACAATGCTTAAAATTTAGACAGATAAGTTTTTGGATTATTTTTCTTGTCGAAAATGAAATATTTTTTCAAATTACGTCAGTGATTTTTTTTATGTTAGGTACATTTTAGTGTTTTCTGATAAAATACTCAAGAAAAATTTAATATGTAGCTTATGTTACATTTTTATCTTAAAATATCAGCTTAGAAAATTTTTCGATGAGTGAATTTCAAAAATTACTTTTTAATGGTATTTGAGGCATATAAGTACATCTTTTAATCTATGTAAAGGTATAAAAAACAGAACTACTTTGTAAAAAAAGAGGGCTGGAAAATATTTAAAACAGAAATATTGATTTTCTTAATTTCGCAAAAGGGTGTCCTTCTTCTAGCTTTACTTCTTCCTCTTAATAAAAATTTTTGAAAAAGTTAATTTTTTAGATATGCCGTACTTTATATCGGAAATGGTTTACATATGGGCCAGAAATACATTCAAGAAAGAATTTGGCATGTAACGAATACTCCCGATGTGAAATAAATAGCATATAGAAGTAGATAGACAAGAATAAGAGAGAAAAATCAAATATGCAGACGTTTGTTTCGCTTACTTGTGGAGGTGGGGTGACGAGGAAGTCAAAAATGACAGCCTATTTCCCAATAAACCATAAAATGCAATAGGACAACTAATTATCAACCGCCTAAATTTTACCCTAATGTATATAAATTAGCTTTTTATTTGTTATTTAAAAATTATACATCTTATTGCTATTTAATTTTTTTACAATAATTTTTCCATATTACTTAGCCGTTTGTAGTTTCTGCTCACAAAATACCATATTTTGTATAAAAATCCATGCATGGGTGTTTAGTTTCTAAATTACACATTTTAACACATTTGAATACGCAATTATCACATCATATTTGATAATTTTATTTCTTGTGCAGTAAAATTTGGGCACATTCGACCATTATTATAGCATTTTTCTATTTGTAAATGTTTTCAGTGTAATAAAACCACTGAACAGTTAATCTAGGCAAAATATTTAATTTCTTTCATCACAATACTTTTAACGTTAATAAGAAATTACGTTTCTGAAACAAAATAATGGTCACTAAAAAGTATTTAAAATTCTTCTTCATGACACAAAGCAATATAACAGCTAAAAGAAATGTCCATAAAATTTTGGGTTATTTTTTTTTTCTTATTTGTAGGTAGCCATAGTACACCTAAAAGAGATGTATAATTCCAATTGAAAACTGTAATGAAATAAATGCAAAATTTTTCTAGTTAGAAACTCAATTAATCATCCAGCAATCTATAGGAATTTTCATATAACACGTGAACTTTTGTGTAAGTATACAGAAAATATCCTATTTTTAAACAAAATCCATACGATGCTCCACTTGGGTCTTTAAATTTTTCAAATTACACATTCCTTATCTTAAGCTCTTTTTTTTTTTATATAAAAACAGCCCATATAAGTCTATATAAGATACACTCGAGTCTCTGATTTTCAAATTACATATTTTAACGCATTTGATCCAATAATATAGCATTATTTACTAGCATATTTTTTCCAATTAAATAAAGAATTTTTTGATAATTAGTTTCCAAATTAATTATATAGTTTTAAGTGCATCCTTGACTAATCAGCAAAAATAAAATATTTAATCTCTTACATCACAGTATTTTTTAAATTTTATTATAAAATTTTATATCTACAATAAAAAAAAGTGGATTCACCAGCTATATGTGTCTAAACATTTTAAAAAATTAATTTTAGAAAAATTATTGATTTAAAGTTGCCAAATGTAAAAAAAAACGTTCTTTGACACTTCCCGAAATTTGTAATATAATAGCTAACAGCAAGGCATGTTGAATTTTGTATTCAAAAACTTTTATAATAGGTTTGTTTTATTCAGGTAAAACAACAGTCGTCTTGGTATATGACGTTAAAAACTGTCTTTCGATTCGATAAATTTCGGCAGTTTTATATGTTATAAGCCGCCAAAAAGGCGAGAATTTGTTCGCATTCACCAAAAAGCCGAGAATTTGTTCAAATTCACCTGGAGATACAAGATTTTTTCTCGGGCCGGCCTAAAAAATAAAAAACATGCTTAGTATATTCACCATTTACTTATAAATAATTAAGGGGAATATCTAGTGTATTAGTATTAAAAACCTGTTTTGTATTTTTCGATAGCCTCTAGAATAACTGTATGGGGATATTGTATGGACCAGGTATTGGAGACTAAGTGTAATGGTGACTATTTTCTTGCAAACCATTTTCAAGATACATTTTCTTCAAATAATTTTTGAGTTGGGATGCAGTACTTCCGAATGTAATCTGATTGGTTTTTGATTTCAGACCGTTAAAAGGGGTAATACAATGCATGCCATGAAACCGTATTGTTTTTTGTATTTTTTGAAAAAAGAATATATTTTTGTGTCTTTGGTCCTCAATAAAAAAGATGCAAAAGTCACTTCATGGTATTTATCATTCTTTTTCAGAATAAGTTCGCGAAATTAGGGGACAAAAATAGGCTTACACACTAGAAACCCTGTTAAAATAATATATTTTAAACCGTCAGGGATAACTATATAGAGAATATGATAATGGTCGCTAGGAAACGATTTTCTCACTATTTCTATGAAAAACGACACATTTCTGAAAATTTCAATTTCAATTTAGGTAACTAAAACGATTTACAAAATATATTACATTTTTTCTTTAAATATATATTATAGTACTGTCTTTTTTTATAAATTGCACCTAAATACAGGAATATTTGTATGTGTGCTAACGGAGAGTTTATTTAATTTTAATGATTAGTATTGAATGTTGTGATATTATTAAGTATTGTTATCTAACCTATAATATTATAGGTAATATATATAATATGCTTTTATATTCAAGGTAAAATGAAATGTCAAAGAGAAAAAGAACGGAGTATGTTATATTCAATTTTAACCTATGCTTGATTAGAGTAATTGGTGGCAGTGAAGATTAACGATGGGAAAACAGGGATTTTTAATTCATTCAATCTGGTGAGTGCATCTGTTTTTATATATACTTTAAAGTTAATTTAATTAGTTTTCACATTTTTCTTAAGATTTTTAGAAACGGAGTACCTTCTTTTCCATTACTTAATTTATGCATAAGTACATTTGATATATATATTTCAGAATTTTCATAATTATCAACAAAATAGATAAATTTGAAAAAAAGCCCCTTTATATACCATAAGAGTGTATAAAATGATATAAAAAATGTTGTATTTTGGATATTTATTAAAATAGTTTTTGTTCAGTTTTTCCCATGTATAAATCACATTATCAACCATCTTTAAAATAGCCTCTATTTTTAAGAGCAGCCTTGTATTTACAGTATATAATTTAACTAACGTAAATTTAATCTACATTTCTGAATTTTCATAATTATAAACAAAATAGGTAAATTTGAAAAAAAGTCTCAATAATACTTTAGGTTTTTCAAATAATTTTTGAATTGGATTTTCTCCGATTTTTAGGTTATTTTTCCCAACATTTTATGACAAAGTGTTGGGGAAAAGGTCCAATTTTGAGACATAGAATTCTTCTAATTTATTGAACTTTATGACTGTTTCTTTTTTCAAAGTTTGACCTGTGAATTTTATCCAGATAGGCGATTTTCTACTTTACAGAAAATATAAGAGAACATATGAATATATACTTTAATGTTATTATTTATCAAAACAATAAGGTGAATATTACTGGTTTATCAAATTTTTCTTAAGACTTTTAAAAATAGAGTACTTTCCTTTCCATAATTTACCATTAACATATATTTCAGAATTTTCATAATTATGGACAAAATAGATAAATTTGAAAAAAAGTCCCTTTATATACCATAAGAGTGTATAAAATGCTATAAAATATGTTTTATTTTGGATATTTATGAAAATAGTTTGTGTTCAGTTTTTCCCATGTTTCTTAAGAACAGCCCTGTATGTACAGTATATATAATTTAACTAATGTAAATTTAATCTACATTTCTGAATTTTCATAATTATAAACAAAATAGGTAAATTTTGGGACATAGAATTCTTCTAATTTATTGAACCTTATGACTGTTCCTTTTTTTCAAAGTTTGACCTATGAATTTTATCCAGATAGGCGATTTTCTACTTTACAGAAAATATAAGAGAACATATGAATATATACTTTAATGTTATTATTTATCAAAACAATAAGGTGAATATTACTGGTTTATCAAATTTT
This sequence comes from Diaprepes abbreviatus, assembly GCA_034092305.1. Taxonomy (NCBI): domain Eukaryota; kingdom Metazoa; phylum Arthropoda; class Insecta; order Coleoptera; family Curculionidae; genus Diaprepes; species Diaprepes abbreviatus. The sequence continues at coordinate 13,249,055 of JASJET010000129.1, forward strand.
TCTTAAGACTTTTAAAAATAGAGTACTTTCCTATCCATAATTTACCATTAACATATATTTCAGAATTTTCATAATTATGGACAAAATAGATAAATTTGAAAAAAAAAAGTCCCTTTATATACCATAAGAGTGTATAAAATGCTATAAAATATGTTTTATTTTGGATATTTATGAAAATAGTTTGTGTTCAGTTTTTCCCATGTTTCTTAAGAACAGCCCTGTATGTACAGTATATATAATTTAACTAATGTAAATTTAATCTACATTTCTGAATTTTCATAATTATAAACAAAATAGGTAAATTTGAAAAAAGTCTCTATAGTACTTTATGCTTTTCAAATAATTTTTGGATTGGATTTTCTCCGATTTTTAGGTTATTTTTCCCAACATTTTATGACTGAGTGTTGGGGAAAAGGCCCAATTTTGCGATATAGAATTCTTCTAATTTATTCAGTTTTACCCAGACAGGCAATTATTACTTTTCAGAAAATAAGAAAGAACATACGAAAATATACTTTATTGTTTTATGCATCAAAACAATAAGTACAACGTCACTATCTTCCTCATTTTTCTTAAGACTTTTAAAAATAGAGTACTTTCCTTTCCATAATTTACCTTTAATATATATTTCAGAATTTTCATAATTATGAACAAAATAGATAAATTTGAAAAAAAGTCCCTTTGTATGCAACAAGAGGGTATAAAGGTTTTAAAATATGTTTTATTTTGGATATAATTTGAAATAGTAATTTTTCAGTATATAAGCCTCATTATCTTTGAAATATTCTCTAATAACTAATAAAATTCTAAAATAATTAAGAAAAATATCAATCAATTATTTGGTAACACCTAATTTTCTATGAAAAATGAGGTTTTACGCTTTTCAATAAAATAGATATTGCTCCCGAATTTATATGATATTATAGGTAAATTGTTCAGAGCATCCAAGATCAAATTCATATACAATATGCCATTTGAATAACATTTAAGAATGCTGGGTTAAAAACCATTATATTTTACCGCATCATGAATAACAAACAACTTTCAGATACACGCGCCACATTTAAACACAAACAGATTATTTTCTGACAAGGACAGAAACCAAGAGAGAAAAAAGAATAGAGTATGTTATATTCAATTTTGTCTATGCCCGATTAGACTCTAATTGGCGCTAGCGAAGAAAAAGGATAGGAACGCAGGTGTTTTTAATTTATTCAACCTTATGAATGTAGCTGTTCTTTTTTCAAGTTTGACCTCTGAATTTTACTCAGACAGGCAATTATTACTTTTCAGAAAATAAGAAAGAACATACGAAAATATACTTTAATGTTATTATATATCACAATAATAAGTACAACGTCACTATCTTTCTCATTTTTCTTAAGATTTTTAAAAACGGAGTACCTTCTTTTCAATAATGTAACTTATGCATAAGTAAATTTAATATATATATTTCAGAATTTTCATATTATGAATGAAATAGATAAATTTGAAAAAAAGTCCCTTTATATACGACAGGAGGGTATAAAATGCTATAAAATATGTTTTATTTTGGAAATAATTTGAAATAGTAGTTTTTAGGTGTTCAGTATATAAGCCTCATTACGTCAGAATATTCTCTAATAACTAAAAAATTATAGAATAATTAAGAAAAATACCACTAAATTATTTTGAAACACCTAATTTTCCAAAAATTTAATAAAATAGATATTGCCCCCGAGTTTATATGATACTATGAGTAAATTCTTCAGAACACCCAAGATCCAATTCATGTACAATATACCATTTAAATGACATTTAAGAATACCGAGTTAAAAACCGTTATATTTTACCAGTGTCATATAAATTAGGCGCTTGTAATCCGAGATAACAGCGACAGGTTACTTTTTGAATGATATCTACAATGATTGGTCTGTTACCTATGCAATTTTATATGCTTAAACAAGAAATTGTGTTAATTTTTCAGAGTTGTCGTGGAATTATTTTATTCCTATACAATATGCAATTGAAATAACATTTAAGAATACCGAGTTAAAAACCATTATATTTTACCTGTGTCACATAAATTAGGTGCTTTTAATCCGAAATAGCGGCAGATTAATTTTGAAGGATATCTACAATAATTAACGAAAAATACCGCAAATGTATTTAACATCTAATTTCCAAGAAAATATTCTCTTTCGTTTAGCAAAAATTATTTATACTACGAGGTCGAAAAAAAGCCGGTGCCACTGACTGCAAAGTTTTTCGAATTTATTTATAAGAAAGGTCTGCTGCCTATGCAATTTTATGTGTTTAAACAAGAAATTTTGTTAATTTTTCAGTGCTGCCGTGAAATTATTTTATTCCTATATAATACACAATTGTATTAACATTTAAGAAAATATCAAATAAAAAAGACTTTACTGTATGATAAAACAAATATAGAATCGAAAGGCGTTGGCTTTTTAGTACCTGACTATCCCTTAAAAAGGTTCAGGTAATAAAAACCCGTGAATTGGAAGCCGAGAAAAATGCATTAGTTTAGGAATTTAAAATGTTTTTAAACTGTTTTGTACGAGGCGAATACAAGCATAAGAGAGAAAGAGAAAGAATTAAATAAACTTAATAGATACGTGCGACGTTAATGAAAGGATGTGTTAGTTTAAGAACGAAAGATGTTTTAATGCTATTCTCTGAAAAGTGAATACATACAAAAGGGTCAGAAAAAGAACAATGTGAGTTATATTTTTATTCTCAATATTAGGCTTGCGGGAAAAAGGGTGTGGCCGCGCTTTTTAATTTATTCACCCTCACGTCCTTTTCCAAGGAACTCGACCTTAAGAATGCAGACAAGTTGTAACAGCACAAGCGGTGTCTGTGGCGGAAGCACGATGAATTTGTATACTGTTCGTATGCATGTTTACTCGACATTGAAAGGGTCGGCCGGCTTAGTTGATGAACACGTGTGCCATCAAGTAGCGACGAGGTATACAACGGTGAAGCGGCGGGTAATGGGAGTCTATAAACTTATATGCTTCCAATGTATTTTAACTTGTCCTTGCCTATGCAGGTGTTACCGGGATGCACGTGTGGGCATCAATGCCGTCACATTCAAGGCGAGGGGGTATCGGTAGAAGAAGGGCAGGAGCACAAGCAAACATATACGGTTCCAATGTATATTAATTCGGCATTGGCCATGCAGGTGTTACAAGAACGCCCACGTATGCATCATGGTCGCCGCATTTAAGGCAAGGGGGCAGCGGGAACGAGAGAGAAGGAGTACCAGCCAACATATACGCTTCCAATGCATATTAATTTGACCTTAACCGTGCAAGTGTTACAAGAAGGCACACGTGTGCATCATGGTCACTGCATTTAAGACAAGGAGAGTCGAGAGAGCAAGAGAGAAAGAGTACGAGCAAACATATACGCTTTCAATGCATATTAATTTGATCTCGACTATGCAGGTGTTACAAGAACGCACACGTGTGCTGTCCAGGTGGTCGCTAGTGCGCATGCGGTGAATCACTTCATGTATTTCCTCCCTACTCAGACTGTATGAATTTAATATCAAATATTCATAATGCAGTTCGGAATGTTATGAAAAGGTGCAATTTATGTATTCAAAATAATGGACATCAGTTTGAACATTTACTTTAATTACAATTTTATTGATATTACTAATATACTGGTTTTTTAATTTATTATACTTAAAATACATGTAAATATCAAAATTTTTATTTGCTTCTGACCTACTGAATGTTCCATAATTAAAACATTTAAAATTACTCGGTATTGAGTAATTATAAAGATACAAATTAATGAAAAATCCTTAAACGTCAATCGAAAGAACTTTGATTTAGATGAAATACGCCTATCAAGATAAAGTAATTCTTTATTCAATTTATTAAATTCAAAGAAAAATTTAAAGGTCGAGGACTTACGATAATAAGAAATATCAACTATGATATATCATTTCAAAGGAAAAAATAAACGCAAATTATTAAGCTAAAAATATATAGGGTGTTCAATTTTAAAAAAATACAACTTTAAGTTGTATTTCATTTCTGGTAATCGAAAATAAAAAAAGAGCGCCAATGTATTCTACGTAAAAATGTGCCCATAGAAGGTTTTTTCGTTTTTTTTTAATATCTTAAGTAACAACCAAACTATACACCATATTAGAATTTGATCCAATTTGAAAATCGCCCCCCTATAGATCATAAACGAATCAAGATAGCCATGATCTGTTTTCGCATTCATTTCCAAAAAAGAGCTCCAGAATGGGGGATCAGATTTTTTTGTACAGGTTGCGGTTTTTAAATTAGCCCATAAAAACATCGAAATTTGTTCACCCTGTACACATAACATCTATGGACTTTCTACTGTTTGAAGATTTTAGGATAGTTTTCAGAAAGTTCCGTAATTAAATTATCTGATGGTTTCTTAGTTTTTTTAAATATTATCTGTCCATTTTTACATAGCTTAAATTTGTTTAGTTTTTCCTTATAAGGTGGAATAAAAGAGGGGAAAAGCAAACTCTTCAGAGAAATAAATCCTTATTTATTAATGAATCCAGACAGGGGGAAGAGTTAGTGTTCGGTAAGGTCACAGGAGTAAGAAAGTTATTCACTCAAAAAATATGTTAGGATCTTTTAAGCAGATATTTATGCTGTTCTGCAATGTGATTATTTCTGTACGGAGAAATAGGTCCTGGTGATTTACTGATTGATTTAGATAAGGAAAAGAGCTGGAGTATTCGGCAAGGTCACAGGAGAAAAACCCTAAATTAAAAATATTTTTGAATTGTATCTTATTCAAAAATTTTTTTTTAAAGATATGAACCAAAAATTAAAAAAAAAACATACCTGTTTAGAGTATAGATAAGTACACCAGGAAAAATATATTATAGTAGCGTTACCTTGAAAATTGCTTCTAATTTTAAACAACTGTACGATAAAAAGGCCATTCTTATGAGAGATCCGATTATACCTCATTCTGTAATCTCTTCTTAAACTTCTACAGTATCATAATTATTCAATTGTGTAATTTAAAAACAATACAAGTCCTTCAGTTTTTTTTTAACTTCTTGGTTAAAATATGGATTGAAAAGTGTTTGCTACTAAACAATGGTCTAATTTTTCAGTCCATATTTTAACCAAGAAAATAAATAAAAACTGAAGGACGTTTATTGTTTTTAAATTCCACAATTGAATAATAATGATACGGTGGGAGTTTAAGAAGAAATCGATTACGGAATGAAAAATAAGCGGAAATCTTATACGAATAGCGTTTCATTTATCGCGCAGTTGTTTAAAGTACAAAGTCATTTTTCTATTATCTATGCCATTTTATGATAAGTTTACTGGAAATGCAGAATGTTTTAGAATAATTTCATTTTATATTGTTTTTAAGTGCAGTTCCCTATATCGCGAACCCGTCTATTTTTTAATTTATAGACGATAAGAAAATTATTTTTATAGGAGATATAATTCTCTTGACGATCCTTGATCTTTAATTGCTTAGGCCTTACTGGGTGGGTGGTGAGGTCCTGACTACCATATGCAGCAGAAACGAGGGCAGAGACGGGGGTAACTAAACAGAAAACAAGAACTACAGAATGAAAATACTGTAAAATATACCGGGAGTATCACTAAAAGACTGACAAAGGAATACAGACACTAGGAATATTTGTTTGTGATTATTTACTTATTTGTGCCTATTTATTTGGTACATCTAACACTACTTCTCGCTGTGTATTGATAGTCCGTTGTGTGATATTCGTGAAATCTATCAGACATGTAATGAGTAGTAGTTTTTCTATGTAAACACGAAAAGGTCCAAACATGTCTCGCGCTACCGTTGCAAAACTTATGAAAAAATCTCTACCTTTCGTACAGAAGTAGATGAAAGGATATGATCGAGAAAAAATGTCATTGATCTTCCAGATCGTGGTTTAACACCTATGACTACAAAAAATCAAGATAAGAGTCACATCTTGATCTGTCACAAAGTATTTTAACTGGGAAACATGTTGGCCTAACTACCATTCGACTGTAAATTGATAAAAATGGAAATTAAAGAACAATGAAGCAAAAACATTATTTTAATTATTATTAATTATTTATTAATCTTCATTTCGGACCTAAAGTTCTGTTAAGAAAATTTGGTCCGCCTCGCAACACAGAATTATTCAGAAACAGCTTGTTAACATGGATGTCTGGGGATGCTTCTCTAGGTTCAGTGTATTTTTTACTGAAAATCTGAACCTAGCGAGGACAAAAAGTATTTAATAAAGTCTGCTGAACGCTGGTTTGAAACTAACTACAAGAATACAATGACTCGAAATATAGTAGTCGTCTTTGTTTGGATTGGAAGGCATTACTGCCATGGAGTAGCCTGCTTCTTCGCCTGATGCACATTCTAATAAAAAAAGGCTTAACTTCGTAAAAAAGGTATATTCATTCTAAAGCAACTAAGTGTAGTAATACTTTCAATATTGAAAATTTTTTCACTGGATTATGCAGAGAAGTTTGTTAGTAGCCTGCGTCGGCGATGTATTATTTATACATATATTATTATAATATAAATAACAGTGGCGACTGGACTCCATATTGAAGTGATGGCATCTTAGATCGATTAATAGTATTTTCAAAAATGTAAGAATTTTTTAGTTTAACTTTTTAGGTGGACAACAAAAATGTTATCGAGATGTGAAAACCTGTCCACAATAGTTATAAGAGAAACCATCGAAATTTCAAAAAGGCCCAACAACATAAATAGCAGAGATGACAGTCAGTGGTTGCCTAATATTTGGAAAACTGCTTTGTCTGGCCACTTAATTGTCCCTCTTCTTCCTCTCCGACGATTTGAAAAAACCTTATCCAAATAAGCACGGACAGGAACAGCGTAGTGGGCCAACGCTCTATTTTGTTTGAAAAAAGATCACGCTAGAATATTTCGGGTTCTTATGGATCTGGATAAAGTTATTATTGCAGGAACGAGATCATTTTGAAGAAACTCCAAATATATCACACCAGAGATGATACCGTCAAAGAAATAAAGACCTAGGACCAAAATTTTTTTTATAATTTAAATCTTTGCAATAATTTTTTTTGAAAATTTCCTTATGTAACCAACATCGATATTTACCTTGTCGTATGTAAAGAAATGTGCCCTTTCTGATGCTGAAATAAATCATGGAGTTTACAATTGAAAAAAGTATCGATGACGTCTTAGCTCCTTCGTGATTGACGCTGTGTATTTCGATATCACGCAAAAAAACTAAAAGAAGTCAACGAGTCCGGGATATATATCTATATATATATATATATATATATATATATATATATATATATATATATATATATATATATATATATATATATATATATATATATATATATATATATATATATATATATATATCCATTACTGCAACCAATTTCAAGGCAAATGAGAGCTCGATTTTCTTATTTTGCCACACTAAATTAATACCACATATTTGTACGTTTTGAAACTCAACTAAATTTGCAATAATACCAAAAGAAACGGTTTATCGTTGGGTATATGAATGTCGAAGATAACTTGCGCTATACTAGCAGTTGAGAAATTATTTTTATCTTTGAAATCAGATATAAACAAGGTTTATGAATTAGAAAGGCGTGATAATTGACTTTATTGAGGTTCCATATCTACGGAAACAGTTACGTTAATATATCGCCTTTCCCATTTGCTAAATTATGAACCTTGAAGTTTAGTAGAAAAAACTTAAAATAGATCCTGTCAGTGTAATTATCAGAGGCGGATTAAGGAGATTACTTTAAATTAATAAGAAAAAAAAAACGTAATATATATTAGCTTAGGACCTTTATATAAACATATATTAATTAATTAGTAAAATTAAGATGCCATTATTTATACATATTGGTGTTCAAGTTATATTAATCATAATACACGTTTTTGAATCAGGAATAGTTAATCTCAACAGCATCACCCATTACTAATATATTATGCGATAAGGAAGAGTAGACCATCGCGTAATATAAATGAAGGAGTGTGTAAAGTATTATTAAGCTTTGTACCAACATGATCAGTGTGATCGTTTTAAGGCATTCCCTATCCCATTACAATTCTATGTCGCTAAGAAAGATCTCGTCAAAAGTCAACTCTGAAGGGCAATGGATATGTCATCCGCATAGTTAACTAGAAAATCTTTCGATATATATGTAATAGCAAATCATTTATAAAGAGAATAAAAATTAAAGGATTCAGTATCGACCCTTGCAGGACACCAAGATCTCGTCAGAGGCGTAGTTGTTAATACGTGTAAATACACAGAATACAGTATCTTATTTACCTATAGTAAAGAACCTTTTTTTAACAAAGTCAAACTTGATAGAATCAAAGGCTTTTGAAAGATCTAAGAAAGCTCCGGCAGTCAGCCTACACTCCTACATTTTTTTTTTATATTTCATAAATTCCACTGCCGCAGTTTCCGTAGATCTGGTTCTAAAACTGTACTAAACATTACTTAGAACAGTATAATAAGCCAGAAATTCGCAGATCCTAATATATATAATATAATTAAGTCTTTCTGATATCTCGAAAAATAACTTATTACAAAGTTTGTATCATCTTTTATGTAAATCGCTGTAAATTTATCAGTTTTCAAAATATCAGGAAATTTATCAGTAAGGAATGACAGGTTAATAAAGGAGGTAATACATGCTGAATTTGATTTTATCTGATTTTGATCGAATGAATTATTGCGTTTTGAATTTACAAGAAACTATCAGTAACCATCTGTATACAGGGACGGATCCAGCCTCTCTCTCTTTCTTTTTTTTTTTGGGGGGGGGGGAGGGGCGGTGATATCACAAAAGTACAGTATGGCAAGCGAAAGCAAGTTGTCGACGGTAGGAGGGGAGACACTAGCAACATTCCCATTCCTAGTACAAGAGGCAGAATCGGGTCTATTTTCCTGAACTCAAAGCTCTTGGGAGAGGGGGCTATCGCAAGAAAAATAAATTTCCAATGAGGGGAAGTGCCAGCAGCATACCCATTCCTAATATAAAAGGCAGACTCGGTTCTATTTTCCTGAATTCAAAGCTCTTGGGAAGGGGAGGAGCAATCGCAAGCATACACATTCCTATACTCTATTCACGAACTAGAGAAAGCAATAAAACTGTTACCGAAACCTCCAACGTACCTGCTCCAGTGCCGCAGGTAACTGAAGACTGCCGTAAATCTAATTATATTTAATTATTTTAAATATTATAAGCTTTTATAAATTTACTGCAACAATAAAATTTCTGATAGTTCAATTTAATTTCTGTCAATGAACAAAGTACACCTTACAGTGTGTCCTTAGTGATTTATCTTGTTTGCGCTCGTTTTTATATCGTATTTAATATTAGTGAGATACCCAAAAGATATGGCTACCACATCTATATGTATTCCAAAATAGTTAAACCAGGGCATTTTTTCCTCGACGAAAAACTTATTACGATGAATGTTAATGATACTTTAAGATATGAATATCTTGTTAATAATGTTTAAAGCTCTGTTGAGATGTGTTCCAACATGACCGGAGTTGGAAAATCTACTATGTACCGAATACTGAAGGAGAAAAAACAACTGGAATTGTTTGTAATCTCAAGCCACATTCGATCACAGGCAGACGAAAAACCTCGTTGGTAGAAGAGATGAAAACTGCAATAAAAGGAGTTGTACATACATTTTATTATGAGAAGCAGTTCCCAACCGTCGACAAAATTCTAACTAAAATCAATGAAGATCGGGATTTACCTGAAACTAAAAGAACTGAGCTCTGGAAATTGCTCATTGCTTAATTTTTGCTGGGAAAAACCAGATAGGAAATTTGTTCTTATAGATCGTCCGGAAACTGTCCGTTGGAGAAGGAAATATCTCTCTAAAGTAAAAGGTAGAGTTGCTAGAAATAACACAACATACAAAATTAGTAATTTAACGGAACTTTTGAAAAATTTTTTTAAATAAAATTAGTGCAGAAAATTTGGAAAAATCCATATAGTAAAAGAATAAAAGAAAATGTGGAAACTTGATCTCATGATCGGTGAGATAGAGGAACCAATTATAATTAATTTGAGCGAAGATAGCTTCACTGACTTTGATTACGAATTAGATACGTAATGTTTACCAGTGTAAACACAATTTATTGTTTAAATTATCTGTAACGTACAAAAATTAATTACATTTGAATCCCTTTTTAATGTTTAATTGTAATTCTGCAGATGATTTAAGAAATAAATGAACTGAAACGTCAAATATCCTAAAAATGTTTTTAATTAATAATAAAATGAACGATAGCCCCAAAAAAAATTTTAATATTATATGGACGAATTTATTTTTCTAAATATGTTTAACTTCGTGTATTTTTCACAATGGGTATTTTGTAAGTATTTAAATTATAACTTAGAATTTTTTGAGAGAAAAAGCTACGTTTTAGTCTGAACGAGCCTAAAACGGTTTCTATGCTCAAATTAAAAATAATAAAAATACAGTTGTGATTTGTATTAAGTATGTCAAAATTATCTATATTTTCTAATATATGTGAGTTATTAAGAAATCATAAGAAATAAAGTAATATAAAAACTTTTTATTTTAAGTTTATTACCGAAATAATATTCTATGCCAAAAATACTTAGTGATAAAATAAACCTCCTTCTGACGCCTATGAAAAGGATTAAAATACTTTTTAACACTTCACACATCCAAATATCTACTGTTATCCAACCCAAATGGTCCATTATTATAGACCGGTATTTTTGATTATAAAATTTCTAACCCATTCCTATGAAAAATATATGTGTCTAACAGATTTTGCCAAAGACACCGGACTAAAGAACACAGGTAGTTTGCGAAGAAAAAAAAGGGTAAAAAATGATTTATTACTCTCTCTAGTTCTTGAATAAACTATAGTATTAAAGGGAAAATCGGGTCTATTTTCCTGAACTCAAAACTCTTGGGGGGGGGGGGGGATCACCCCCACCGCCACCCTCTTGGATCCGCGCCTGTCTGTGTATAGTAATTTGGGCGTGAACATTGAACGGTCATACTTTTGTAATTAATAAAATTACCGTTTCATTTTGTGAAAAACTGACTGTTCAGGTCGTGTTCAAGGCAAGCGAGAAAAATCATTCTCTTGAGTGAAAGCTGCAATTTTGTATGAACTGCGTAAGTCGTCGTAAAATTAACATTTTTCCAATTTTTAAGAGATTTTATTGGTAAGATTAATGGCAAAGTTGAAGAACCTATTCGGTGGGAAATTACACAACATATTATGCATACATACTTGCATGACGTACGAGAGATATTATCTTTGCTGTTATGCATTATATCAGATAATCTTGAATTTTTACTACGTTATACTCCAGCTAATACCTTGAAGAAACAATATTTAAGATGAAATATTTTTACGACATAACAACGTTATGGCACCGTGTGTACATGTAACAAAATCTGAAAATTTGGCACACAGATAATGTGAAAATATGAAGAACAAGTCAAGTTTTTCCTATAACTGAGCCAAGTTTAGTTCCAATATCCAAAACACAAAATAATGTCTGGAACATAAATTTTGAAGAAGATTTATTACAATATCATCTTCTCACTCTCGATAATTGAATGACAGCAAAATCGCATTACATACGTACCAACTACGTCACTAACTAATGCAACTCGCCTTATCAGTGTAAGATTGAAAAAATAGCTCATAGTGACTTGATGTTTTAACTAGCTTACAGTTTAAGAGAGGGGGAGGAGTAACATACCCAGTGGCGGTTGTTCCTTAGGTCTGCAGGTTTGCGCAACCCCCCAAAAAATTGTAAATAGAAATAAAACACTAATAAATATAAGTACAAATGTTTTTTAATTTCTATTGATACTTTAATGATTAAATTTAAATCAATTTTTTGCTTAGATTATACAAGCAGTCAATTATTGAAATAATTTTACTTACTTCGCCTAAATGTCAAGAATAATTTGTCTGTATTACGTCTGGAAGCGCTCTGCTGGTGTGCAATTTTAACGCAATCCAAGTTAATACATTGGAGCGTATATGAAGTTGTCTATCTAAGATATGGAGATTAATTTCGTCTCATAAGTTTAATGAATGTTGCAAGTCAATTTGCACACCTGCGTTTAAGCTGAATTTTCGCTGTCTATTTATTATAACCAGGTGCAAAGAATTTCTGGCGATGACATAGTGACGTCACATTAAAATTGTTTGCACGTGTTTTGAAACAATTATAGATATGTTTTCAAATAAATAAGCATAAGCACTTCGTTATTATCGTATTCGGGTGATCGGGGGTAGTAACATCATTTCATTATTTATTTCAAAACAGATCTAAACATATATTAACCGGGTGACCCCGCGAGAAAACACCTTTACATTGCTCGTCATAGGTGTTTGTTGTGCGGTGCTTCTTCTTCTTCAGGTGCCATCTCCTATCGGAGGTTGGATATCATCATTGCCACTCTCACTCTATTTGCCGCTACTCGAAAAAGTTCTACTGAGCTACAATTGAACCACTCTCTCAAATTTCTCAACCATGAAATTCTTCTTCTTCCGATAATTCTTGTTCCTTCTATTTTACCCTGCATGATCAATCTAAGCAACTCGTATCGCTGGCCTCTCATTATATGTCCAAGATATTGCAGTTTCTTTATTTTTATGTTGTTAATTATTTCATAGTTTTTGACCATCGCTAGCAATACTTCTACGTTTGTTTTTCTCGCAGTCCAAGATATTCTCAACATCCTTCTGTAACACTACATTTCAAACGCTTGCAGTTTATTTATGTGTTCTTGTTTTAGTGTCCAGCCTTCCAATGCAGCACTGAAAATACATAACATCTTAAAATTTTCATTCTTAGTTCTAGAGTGATGTCTCTGCTGCACAGAATGGTTTTCAGTTTTACAAACGCGCTTCTTGCCATTTCTATTCTCATTCTTATTTCTGTTGTATGTTCATTATTTGCTGTTATCCATGTGTCCAAGTATTTGTATTTTTGCACTTTTTCTAAATTCACACCTCGCAACTTTGTGCTTGTTTGCATGTTTTGTTTTTTAGTTACTACTATATATTTAGTCTTTTTGGTGTTCATTTTTTATTTCATTTACTAGTTCTTGGAGTTCTTCAGCGGAGCTAGCTATGATAGCAGTGTCGTCTGCAAATCTTATGTTGTTTACAGCTCTTCCGTTTATTATTATTTCCTTACCTTTCGTTAACAGTGCTTCTTCGACAATCGATTCACTGTACACATTGAATAGTAGTGGTGACAAAATGCATCCATGTCTCACTCCTCTTCCTATTTCAATTTCCGGAATTGTTTCGTTATCTACTATTATTTGTGCGCGTTGATTCCAATATAGGTTAGTTATTATTCTTAGAATTTCGACTAGTTTTTCATGTCTAATTTTATCAAAAGCCTTCTGGAAGTGAACATAACAAATGTGTATATCGGTGTTCATATCCATACACCTCTGTGAAAGTACAAACAACGCGTTTCTGATGCCTATACTATTTCTGAATCCAAACTGACTATTATCTATCCCCTTTTCAAGTTCTTTATAAACGCGTCCGTGTATTACTTTTAAAAACACCTTGAGTACATGGCTTATCAAAGATATTGGTCTATATTTGCTGCAGTCTTTTGCATTTTTGTTTTTTGGAATAGCGCAAAAGGTGGAGAGTAACCATTCTCTGGGTATATTCCCCGTTTTATATACTGTGTTGAACCGATCTAACAATATATCCATGGCATCATCATTCATGCATTTTAAGATTACTACTGGGATTTGATCTGGACCTAGTGCTTTTCCATTTTTGTTGTTTCTTATAGCTGTTCTTATTTCATGTTTCAGAATCGTTAATGCTTCGTTATCTTCTATTTCAATCTCCATCTGCTCTACTCTATTGTCTTTAAACAGGTCTTTGATGTATTCTGTCCATTTTTTAAATTTCTCTTGGGTGTCTAAGATTAGCTCGCCTTTTGCATTCTTAAGCAATGTCGGTTCTCTCTTTGTGTTGTGCGGTGCGTTATTGTATTTTTTTAAGTTTTGGTTTTGATAAAAACAAAAATGAATTCCGTTCAGAGTTTAATTGCAGAGCCATTCTGTGGTCAGTCATTAAGTGGTAAGGCTGAAATAAAAAGGCTTGGAAGGCCGACTCCGGATTTAAAAATAGAACAATCTATGTCTAGCAAAAAAAGGACTTTTACTAGGACATTTAATCCGGACCTTTATAATAAACATACGTGGCTTTGTGGTTGTGAAATTAAAAATGCTTTATTTTGTTTCCCTTGTTTATTATTTGAAAGAGAAACTTCTTGGAGAAAAGGAGGCTTTGCTACTTAAATCATTCGGGGTACCGAAAAAGCATACATTGTCGGCAAAACATATGAAAAATATTTTGCTTTATTCACTTTTTGGGGCTGTTAACGTAGCTGCTCAATTAAGCAGCGCTTATCGAAGAGGTATTGAACTACACAATGAAAAAGTGACACATAATCGATATATTTTAAACATTATAATTAATTGTGTGCGTTTGTGTGGAGCTTTCGAACTCGTGTTACGAGAATATGAGGAGTCTACGTCTTCCTCTAATCCCGGGGTTTTTCGAGGTTTAATTAATTTTAGTGCTGAGTTAGACGGTGCTCTGAAACAACATTTGAAAAAAGCATCGGGTTTAAAGGTACCTCAAAAACCATTCAAAATTAAATTTAACAAGCAATGTTTCTTGTATGTCAAGAGGAAATTTCGAGACTTCTTGTACTTTATGACTTCTTGTACATTATGATTATCTAGCAGAACGGTGCTTTTCTACACTCAAAGGATAAAACGTTTTTATGGAATACTATGAGCCAAGAAAAACTCTGCTTTGGCAATGCTTTCTAAAGAAAGGGATCTTATCGAAAGCATACCTGATTTTAATCAGCGGGTTATTGATAAGTTTGCTAAGGCCAAAATCGGCGTATGGATTTTCTTTATAAATAATTCACACAGTAAGTGATAATACGTAAATTTTGTTTTAACTGCTGTATTTTTAAATTTTACTACCTTCTTTATGTTTAAGTATTAAAAATACACTGCTTTGTTTCATATTCAATTTCTTAAGACTTTATTTTTTTATCCACCGGTACCTATGGCAGATTCTATGCATATCTATGTTTTTAATGTACCATTGGAATTGCAACCCTTACTTTTCTAATGCACCAACCGCCGCTGAACATACCCTACTTTTCAGAGGTTATAGAATTTGAACCTGATATTGCATTTTTCTCTTCGTTTGGGAATCAAAAAATTTCCTGTTTGCTTATCCTCAAATTCCCAGCAAGGAGAAAGCCTGCATAACGCTCGTCATATTGGTAAAACTATAATTTTAAAAGGTATTGTTACAATTTACTTATTGACTTTGCATAATTAAAAACTTCTGTCCATAAAAGTGACCGCACTTAACCTTCGTAATTACATTATAGACTTTTGCTTTTACGGTAATCCACTGGTGTTAGGTACCACGTTAGGTACCCTACTTTCTATAATCGGTTTTGTTAATATTGCTTCCATATTTTCCCGTCGCAGGTGATTGAACTCGTAAGGTAATCTCCCTATACATTTAATCTTTACAACAGGTTTTAAAAATCTAAATATAGACATACCAACCTGACAGATAAGGTGATTTTAATAATTTCGAAATTTTATGTGTTTTACGAAAGAATGGTACACTCATCGGTTTTTATAACATGAGCTCTGTGACATCAGGTAATTTTATTTTGTATTTATGGACAAGTTTAACTGAGGGAAAGAGGATTAATAAACACGACAATCCACTGAGGAATTTTTATATTTTGAGAGGTTCCGCCCACGTAATATTTGCTTTTATAATTATTTTTTGTTCATTTTCCTCTATTCTAACATATCAACAGTTTGCCCTTGTCAATTTAAACTTTTAATTAGCAAGTTACAATTTCCTCTAAATTGAAAATCTCAATAAAATGCGAGGTTATTGGCGATGAGTGAGAGTAAATGCGAACACTATGTATCAGGACCTTCCAGTTTTTAGTAGGGGTTCGTACGAAGAAAAAGGTTGGGAACCGCTGATGTAGAGCAATGAAAATTCCATCTATTAATTTTTTACCTTTGTTGAAATCTATTTTTAATATTATTGCTTTTATATATCTTATCTGTTTCATAAATATGTGCTATACTTATGGAGAGAAAAATGTAAAGATTATCATTACAAAAAGTTATACGGTGTTTTTCTTCTAGCACTTCATTTTTCATTCTGTTTTCAATCAACTAGCCACTGTGGCTAAGACAAGACCTATTTATACCACGTTTTTATTAACTCGTTTTCTAGTCTGTCTGTTTGTTTAGTTATGAGTAAAATAGAATAGACTACAAATTTTGCAATCGATTTAAACTAACTTCCTGAAATGATAGAGACTTGAAACTTTGAACATAGTTCAAAACTCTCTTTCTTGTCTGTCTTTTTATTTATGTTGGATACAAATTTTTGAATCGGTTTTTAACTTAAGACTAAAAAATAGAAAATAATTATTTAAATATATTTTTTAATATACCACGTTTTTAAAACAGACTAAAAAGTATAAAATAATTTCTCCTAGCCCCGTATAGACTTATTTATAAATCCATACAGATTCCTAACCCTATACCCATTGTCCTGAAAAGTTGTAATTGGGAATTTTTATTAGGTACGAAAATACTCGTAAGTTTTAAAACGAAAAACGTAGGTTACAATAGGTAATAACTATTGTGTGAGCTTTTCTCCGCTCTCATTATTATCTATTGCATATATCCTATGTTTTTCATAGCTTTTTTTAGGACAATGTGTATGGGGTTATAATTCTGAATGAGGTTATAAATATTTATTGGGCTAGGAGAAATTATTTTATATTTTTTATTTCTTTTTAAAAACGTGCCATATTATTTTTTTTATTTAAATAATTATTACGTACTTAAAAAGCGCGGGTGCCACCGGAGTTCAAGCGTATTCGACAACTGCTCGGTAACTGATTTAAAATCCTATTCCTGATTCAGGGCGATGTAATTGCCGCGCTACAACATCCTAGTTACTAATCGCCTGCCGCGGCCCCCTATGAATTTTGCCGACTTCGATTGATGTCAAGCGCATCACACGAATTTCTCATGAATCCCTTGTGCTTTCGCCGGTCGGCGTCCAAGGAAATAATAAAAGCGTCTGGGAAATTGGCTTGCTGTTCCCCAGGCGTCTTTATTGTCTCCTTAGACGCCAGCTGCCAAAGGTACTCGACATCAATCGAAGTCGGCAGAATTCAAAGGAAGCTTGCGTCACGGGACGACAGATGGATCAAAAGAATATAGAGTAGAGACCGCGCGCAGACAAGAGACATAAAGGTTGACATATACCAACCAACGGCACAATGGGATTTTAGAATTATTTTTTGGACAAAATTCTGCCTATAACTCAATTCTTCATGGATTTGAATATAGTTTTTTAAATACTCGAGAATAGCTATATTTTTGCACTTTATGGCGGAAATAATCATACATGTCAATCTACAATGTGATTCAAATTATTTCGTGTAAGGTGTATAAAAACTAATTTTGTTCATGGATTTCGATAAAATTTAGAATACTTATACATATTCAATATTAACCTAACCTAAAAACTGTACATAACCGTTGTTTTTGCAAAATTTCCTTGTCAACTCGATTTTTGATGAGTTCAGTGCTGCATGCTTCCTTCCGACCTGTCCTTTGCACAAGCAGGTGCATGTCGGTACCCTGATGAGTCTAGTGAGAGACGAAACATGTACCTCCGCCGTCTCACTGTGGCGGGGAGGGTCGGTTTGACTTTCTTCTCGGTATGATGGTTCAGGTTCATCTTGATGGTGGTAGAATAGGATAAATTGTTTTGTAGCAATTTATTCAAATTGTACAACCCCCAACACGGTAAGGATATGATGGAGCGAAGTTTGCATTCACTGTTCGCATTTTACTTCGTTCACACAGAGTTGCATATAGTTGTACGTTTGCTGAATGTGATTTCAGCACTACAACAGCATAATGTGAATATAACTACTGCTATTGCATCTCACATGGAGGAATCCGTGAAAGCCATATAAATATATATATATATATATATATATATATATATATATATATATATATATATATATATATATATAAAATTTTAATTTATTTGGTTAATCACATTTTTTGAAAGGATAGGAATAATTTTCTCCAAGCCTACTTTATTGTCGATTATGATCTAGAAATATTTCTTTCTTACAATGTGGCTCGAGACCTCACATATATGTATTTATGATAACATGTCAAACTATAGAATAATTCAGCAATATTGTTCTAAAGTGGACATATGACGACAACCTATTTCTGAGTTATTATTCAATTTTATTTTAAATTAGAAAGATCATCATTTCCATGGACGCAGACAACTTTTTTTTTAAACATTAACCTTCAACTTTACGTAAACATAGCTCGTTCGCGGAATTTTCGGTCGGTTTGTTACTTTATTTTTCTGTCATCATACCAGCATAATTTATACGACCGGAATGCAGTTCTTGAAGAAATAAATTCTTATTTAATTGTTGGAAAAGTGACTTTTTTAAAATGAACGTCACGAAAAAAACTTATTAAATGAACAAATCACACACCAGTGGCGGTGCATTAAAAAAGTAGAAGTTGCAATTCCAATGGTACATTAAAAATATAGATAGGTATAACACCTGTCATAAGACCGGTGGATGAAAAAATAAAAGTCTTTAAAAATTGAGTAGTTTGAGAGTATGAAACAAAGTAGTGTATTTTAAATAACTAAAGATAAAGAAGGTAGTAAATCTTAAAAATATAGCTTTCAAAATAAAATGCACGAACAGCATGTTCATAGGTTTTTTAATAATTGCTTGCACCCCATTCGACGAGCCGCTTATGTTTTCTAGAAAATAAAAAAGCGTTCACTTGGTGTTACTTAACCTTTTACAAGAGATTCTTAAAAATGTCTAACACATACACGATGATTTTTATAAATTCCTTCGCAATTCGGAATCCTTTGAAATCGGAAATGGAAATCAGCTACTGTATGTGTCTGTATAGTTTGGGACAAAACATTTAATTTCGGATGTTTTTTTTTTTGTTGCCAAACATTTTTAACCACTGTAAAACGTAACAAAATATCATAATCAAAGTAAAAACATAGTCACTATCACAAAAATTAAAATACCGATCAATACCGGTACAGTAAACATCACGCATAGAAATAGCGGCACAATAGACACCACGGTTGTATTCTAACCTGAACTAAAGGAATGGTTTAATTGCTGCTTGAAGAAGAAACTTGGATGGATTAGCTTAGATTGCATTAAAATTGCAAACCAGCAAAGCGATAAAGTTTCCAGGCGTAATACTGTAAAACAGACAAATCACTAATGATATTTAGGTGAAGTAAGTTATTCAATTATCAGTAGAAATAATATATATATATATATATATATATATATATATATATATATATATATATATATATATATATATATATATATATATATATTTACTTATATGTTTTACTTTAATTTACAATTTTTTAGGGGGTTGCGTAAACCTGCAAACCTAAGGAAAAGCCGCCACTGACACACATACATATATTTTGCCCGTAAAGGGAGTAATAGTTGCTTTGATAAATCTGTTTTCCCTATGTTCTCGATTATATCGACAATTGATGACCAATATAACGTTCTACTATTATAAGATAAAAGAACTTTGAATTCGATATCATTCATTCCATTTCATTTTAGCCTAGTTTTCATCCTTCCAAAACTGGATATGGCCTCCCCTATTTGTTTCCAAATCTCTTTATTCTGGGCTCTTCTTTACCACATCAAGCCGGCATGTCCGACTATGTCATCCTTCCATCTCATCTGTGGCCTTTTGTGGATCTTTTCCCTTCATATGGGCGCCATTTTCCAATTTCTGAATTCCAACGGTTGTCGTTTATTCGTTCGTTATGGCCTGTCCATTTTAGTGATGCTGCTCTTTCTATAGCGTCAACTGCGTTGGTTTTTCTTCTTATCCACTCATTTCGTTTTTTTATCTCTGAGTAATATTCCTAACATGTGTCGTTCCATAGCCCTTTGAGTTTTGCGGATTCTGTCCAAATTTGATTTTGTAAAGGTCCACGTCTGCGCTCCGTATGTTAGAACCGCCAATATACAACAATCAAATACTTTGGTTCTTAAGTATATGGGAATTTTCTGATTTTTCAAAACATAGGAGAATTTTCGGAACGCTGTCCATCCCAATCGAGTTTTTCGTGTTATTTCGGCTGTCTGGTTGTCCTTACTCGCTCTTATGGCCTGGTCTAAGTATATATATTCATTCACCTGTTCTATTTTGGTTGCATTTACTATTATAACTTGTTGTTCGTCTGAGTGTAACATTACTTTTGTTTTTCTGAGATTCATCTTTAATCCTCGTTGGAGCAATGTTTCATGGAGGTCGTTTATCATTGACTGCAGCTCTTCCCAATGATGCAATCAAGAGTATATCATCTGCATATCTCAGATGATTTAGGAATCTACCATTGATGTTTATCCCTTTATTTTCCCAATTTAATGATTTGAACAAATCTTCCACATTTGTTATTGTCTTCTTTAAATTCTTTATAGTATTACCCGAGGGAGGGTTTCTTAGGCTATATAGATCTTCATAGTATTGTTCAGTTATCATTATTATCTCCTTTCTATCTCTTACTTCATCGCCCCGGTTCTTTAGCAGAATTATCTTCTTCTTTCCTACTTTAGACTTCATTCCCTTTAGACTTCGGTTCTTTTCTATTATTTGTTCTATGCGTTCTTCTTGGTATTTTCTTAAGTCGGCTTTTATTTATTTTCTTATGGTCTTGTTTAATTCTGCGAACTCAACTGTGTTTCTTTTATTTTCACTCAAAAGTTGACGTCTTTTCCTTAACAGGTCTTGGGACTTTCTGCTAATTTTAGACTGTTTTTGTGTTGATTCGCGGCGACCTTAGAGCTTGTTTCGATATAATGGGGACTAAAATGAGAAATTCATAAGGCACCCTGTACTGTGTGGATTGATAAAACAGTTTTATTAACTTTTCGCTAAATTATATTTTTTACTTTTTATTGTACAGTGGCTATAATAATCCTTTTATCAGATGTTTCCATTGAGAAACTTGAAGAGTTTAATTGAGATACTTTCTAATACTTAGAAAATATGTTAATGTTTGTTCGCGCTTTCAAGAATAATAATATATGTATATGCTTACTCATCAATGCCCTAGGATATCAACAATCCATCCAGGCTTAAATAAATTAAAGGTGGCGCCGAGAAATGTAAAAACGCTATATGGTTCATGGTTATAAATGCCGGTTCATCCGTATTATATATGTACAATTCATAATAATGTAAATTAAGATATACTGAATGAAATTGTACAAGGTTTGGTAAAATTTACATCACTAAACATTTAAAAACAGGTCAAAGATAAGTATGCAAGTGGTAATTGCATTTGTGCATCCCGAATCGGGTCAAGTATGTATTGTTTATTATCCACTTAAAAATAGATTTAAAAATTAAGCAATCTATATGATTTGTTCATGGAGATTTATTGTTATTATAATACATTTTTTATTTTACGCAGTTATGAAAACTATAAGGTGGCTCACCTAAAATAGCAAAATCTTGTAGGAGCACAAAATCTTTAGCCAGTTCTCACATTATTTGGAGTTTCAAATATACTCTCCGATACGAGGTGTGGCTATAAAATAACGAAACTGATGCTTCCAGAGAGGAAGTACGCATGCGCCAAGGGTGAACGACTGACAGCTGTGTAGCGTGAACCATTTTCTTTCGAATGCGGTACCTCCTGGTTTGTAGATAAATCAGTTTGGTCGCAGCCTTCGATTGTATAAGATCTGGTCTTTGTTTTTTCGGAAAAAATGATAAGTGTAATAAAAGAGCAACGAATTGTCGTGAAATTTCATATGAAACTTTTAAAAACCTCTACTCGAATGATCAGATCATAATTCAAAGCGATGATGATTGTTTTTTTCGATATTCATGGAATTGAGAAACTTCACTTGGCTCCTGAAGGTCAAACAATTAATCAACATTACTACTTTGAGGTTTTTGGTCAACTTCGTGAAAGAATTGTGGAAGAACAAGCCATGGGTTCTCCATTAAGACAACACGCCGACTCATTCTACATCGTCTATCAAGACTTTTCTATCCAAATACAATATCACAATGTTAGACCATCCGCCTTATTCTCGTAATCTTGCACTATGTGACTTTTATCTGCTTCCCAAGGTCAAATTTGCATAAAATGAACACTATTTCAGTCCGTTAAAGCTGTGAAAGCAAAAAGTGGAACGCGTCATGAAGAAGCTCACACAAGAAGACTTCTAGCACTGTTTCGAACAATGGAAAATGTAGGAATGTGTAAGAATAGAGGAGGGGTGTATATTGATGGTGATAATAACTGAATATGTATAAATTTAAAATAAAATGTTTTACTATAATAGTCTCATTGTTCTATAGCCACACTTCGAAAGCTAGTGCAAGAACACTGCCAATTTGGATGTATTACGATAAGTCTGATGTTATTTCTGAGACTAAACTTTCAAACTAAAGAGAATGTGGTAATAGACAACAAGGGCAACTATTAAAGCTAAATGCACGTACTTCTTAAAAAAAGATGAATGATTGGTTCAAATTCAACTGTCAAATCAAAAATAGTATAGTGTGTTCATCGCCATGTTGGATACAACTAGTTTTGGTAACAATGAAATTAAAATTATTATTTTGTTGACAATTCTGATACACGTCAAATTAAACGTCAAAAGTCAACCATTACAATCTTTGTTTAGTGTTTAACACATCCAAATTAAGTTGTACTTATGAAAATACCTTTTTTAGACTTAATTGTTTGAAACAGTGATTTTCGGAATCCTCTGTATTACTAGTAGACGAAATATTTTGAAATCTATAGCTTTCTATAATTGATTTTTAAAATAAATATGTAGGAATGGAATTTATAAAATAAATATTGACCGACATTATCTGTGAAATGTGAAAAAGTTATTTTACATACTGTAAATCTGTAGTATTTTTATGTTTTACTTATAACCATAATATATTTGTATACACTTAAATATTTCAAACTTTCTCCAAGATATTTAGTAAGTAGATTGTTCTTCTTAAGTTTGCAATGACCATTAGCCCAAGACGAAAACGAACCCCATAAAACTACAAAGGGAAGTGAGACAAGGGGACATTATCTCGCCAAAACTGTTCACCCTAGTCCTAGAGGACATTTTTAAGGAACTTAAATGGGACATCAAAGGTATAAACATCGACGGAATATACTTGAACCATCTCAGATTTGCTGATGACATAATCTTAATAACAAGTAATCTCCAAAAATTGAACGAAATGCTACAGAGCTAAATGACGTATCCGCATCTGTAGGCCTTAAAATGAACTACAATAAAACAAAAATAATGAGCCGCGAACAGGCAAACATAACAATACAGAACCAGAGGATAGAAAACGTCGAACACTATGTACACTTGGGTCATGACATCAGATTAGGGAAATCAAACCAGGATGCTGAAATAAAAAGAAGAACACAGCTGACATGGGCCGCTTTCGGTAAACTTGCATACATCCTGAAAAATAATTCAATTCCCATCAATCTAAAAAGAAAAGTATACGACACATGCATATTACCGGTGTGTACGTATGGATTAGAGACCATGTCCCTCACCAAAAATTCCGCTAAAAAATTAGAAACAGTCCAAAGAGAGATGGAAAGAAGCATGCTTGGAATATCATTAAGAGAGAGGATTAGAAACACCGAGATAAGACGCAAAACGAAAGTCAAAGACATCGTGAAGGAGGTTGCAAAGATGAAGTGGCGATGGGCTGGTCACATAGCCCGATATGAGGACAACAGATGGATACGAAGAATCTTGGAATGGAGACCGAGGGAGACAACAAGAAGCACGGGAAGACCTCAAAAAAGATGGGTAGACGACATAAGGACAGTGGCGGGCAAACAGTGGATGAGATTGGCGAAGAATAGAGAAAGATGGAAACAATTGAGAGAGACCTACATCCAGGAGTGGATGGACAGAGGTTGACAAAGAGAGAAAGAGAGATTAGCCTTTTGGCCTTCAGCCAAGAATTTTTCATACAAAGAAGTTATGTCCTTTGGAAAGAGGCGTCCACTAAAGGACATCGAGCTTAAGCTTTACTTGCCTTCCATCCTAATCTCTGGTTTATATTTTTTATTTTTAGGAAAGTGAGTGGAGAAATTGTATCTACAAATTCCAATCTACTGATTGGAACTTCTACGAGTATTTAAGAAAAGTGGTTCGTTATGACTGCTCCGGTCAGATTCCTGTAATTTTGGAGAGATGAGCGAATGACATCTTCTTTTTCTCTGCAACCTATCAGCATACGAGTTAGATTTTGTGTTGGTACTTCTTGGAATTGTTTTTCTTTGTGATATATCTATAATTTCAGTTTCCTTTTGCGAAATCTTAGGGAATTCACTTCGCAAAGAAAGAAATTGTTATCCTTATTTGGATTATTCGTTTGTGACACTTAATATAATGTTTTCCATCAAGTCTTTGTCTCCTTTAGAGTGTAGTTTCCTTACTTCAAAATACGATTGGTTGTTATGCATCATAGTATTTTTTATATCGCATTGTATTCTTTACATCTTTTCTGATCTGTAGTCTCGTGGTCTTCTTTACAATATATGCATAAGCTTTCCTGAAAATTGTGTTGACATTCTGCTACAATGACCATCACTACATCTTTAACAGCTTGTTTTCCCCCTACACTGATTATTAATGCGATCAAATTTAAGATAGTTTAGTAAAGGTCTAGGAATGAATAAATTGACCATAGCTTCGAAGAAGTAGATTCTAATAAATTTCGAAAAGATTAAACCTTCGAATGTTTCTACTGTATCTACATACGTAATTGAGTCATATTCTGCGATTTTCCTACTGGTGTATCTGGCACAGGGACGGATCCAGCCTCTCTCTTTGGGGAGGCCGGTCATATCACAAAAGTACAGTATGGCAAGCGAAAGCAACATTCCCATTTCTAATGTAAAAGGCAGGGTCGGGTCTATTTTTCTGAATTTAAAGCTTTTGCAGAGGTGGGGGGGGGGGCGATCACAAGAAAAACAAGTTGTGCTGGTTTTTATATATTATTTGAGATTAGTGAGATACCTAAAAGCTGTGGCTCCCACATCTATATTTATTCCAAAATCATTAAACCTGGGCTTTTTGTCCTCAACGAAAAACTTATTACGATTAATTCTTATGATTCCTTAAGATATCAATATCTAGATAATAATGTTAAAAGCTCTGTTGAGATATGTTCCAACATGACAGGAGTTGGAAAATTTACTATATACCGAATACTGAAGGAGTAAAAAACGACTGGAATTGTCAGTACTCCCAAGCTACATTCGATCACAGGCAGACGAAAAACCTCATAGGAAGAAGAGATGTAAACTGCAATAAAAGAAGTTGTAATACATTTTATTATGAGAAGCACATACCAACCGTCAACAAAATTCTAACTAAAATCAATGAAGATCGGGATTTTCCTGAAATTAAAAGAACTGAGCTCTTGAAATTGCTCAGAGAACTTAATTTTTGCTGGGAAAAACCAGATAGGAAATCTGTTCTTATAGATCGTCCGAAAACTGCCCGTTGGAGACGGAAATATCTCTCTCAAGTAAAAGGTAGAGTCGCTAGA
Organism: Diaprepes abbreviatus; assembly: GCA_034092305.1. Taxonomy (NCBI): domain Eukaryota; kingdom Metazoa; phylum Arthropoda; class Insecta; order Coleoptera; family Curculionidae; genus Diaprepes; species Diaprepes abbreviatus. The sequence goes on from JASJET010000129.1 coordinate 13,274,906, forward strand.
AATAACACAACTTACAAAATTAGTAATTTAACTGAACTTTTGAAAGATTTTTTTGAATAAAGTTAGTGCAGAAAATTGGGAAAAATCCATATAATAAAAGAATAAAAGAAAATGTGGGAACTCGATCTCATGATCGGTGAGATAGAGGAACCAATTATAATTAATTTGAGCGAAGATAGCTTCACTGGCTTTGATTACGAATTAGATACGTAACGTTTACCAGCGTATACACAATTTATTATTTAAAAATATCCTAAATATGTTTTTAATTAATATTTAAAAAAAATAAGAAATGAAATAATATTATAAAAACTCTTTATTTTAAGTTTATTACCGAAATAATATTCTATGCCATAAATACTTAGTGATAAAATAAACCTCCTTTCAACGCCTATGACAAGGACTATCTTTTTTAACACTTCACACATCCAAATATCTATTGTTATCCAACCCAAATAGTCCATTATTTTGTATATTTGATTATAAAATTCTAACCCATTTTGCAGAGTTTGCGAAGAAAAAAAAGGGTAAAAAATGATTTATTACTCTCTCTAGTTCTTGAATAAACTATAGTATAAGAGGCAAAATAGGATATATTTTCCTAAACTCAAAGCTCTTGGGGGGAGGGGGGGGGGCGATCGCCCCGCCCCCACTTGGATCCGCGCTTGATTTGGCATCAATTATCGGAAAGATCGGTTTGACTTGAAAAAGAAATTCATTTATTTTATTTTCAGTATTATATATATATATATATATATATATATATATATATATATATATATTATATATATATATATATATATATATATATATATATATATATATTAGCCTAAAAATGCTAGATGTATATTACCAATATTTTTATCATTGCTTTCAATTATCACTATATAAGGACCCTGCTGTTTATAATGGTATGAATGAATAACATTATTCTTTTAAAGGGAACCTCTCTTTGGGAGCCATTTTGGCTCCTTGTGTCTGCCCCCATGCAGTAATAACTAGAATGTCAGGTTAGGTGAGGTAAAAAATTGACAAGGATTTTTGTTACCATATTCCTTTTGTGGTATTACACAGCCTTTTAAACGATCGATTTTTATTATTAATTTCGATTTTTTCTTTGGAAAATAAAGAAAAATCCCGGACTATTTCACCCACGCTTCTTTAGGTCAAGATGGCCGATCAAGGAAAAACTGGTACGCAATGCCAAAGCATTACGCAATTATTATATTTTTTCCTTAAACTTGAACTCAAATGTAAATTAATAAATAAAGTATTTGTAAAATTATGTTTTTTTTTGTTGCCATAGTATTAATATATCGAATTTTTATTTATGGTAATATGCGAGGTGTCCGTGGAGCGAAAACACGATTTTTGTTGATTTTTTGATTTTACACCATTAACAAATTAAAAGTGATAATAACACAATTATTCTAAAAACCAAAATCTAAGTGAGAGTTTTTACATCAAAATGACGAAACAATTTCTAAAATGATCATGGAGCTGCCATGCCATCAAGGTTTTAACCTGTAATTATTCTGTTCAGTTACCAAGAATTGGATCAATTGGGGTTATGTTACATCATTCATCATTTCTAATCAATTACTTATGTTCATAAAAATTCGGAAAGTTATGTGGATTAATTCTACCCTTGTCATTTGAACACAACCGATTATATCCCGCGTGTATAATTTTCGTATTTGTGACAGTTCAATTCATTGTTACCATAAATTGATGCTTAATATATTCTAGTCATACTAGCTCATCTTTTTTTAAGAAATGCGTAGCTACATGTTACTCAAGAAACGATAAAGGTACTTACTTAATACTTGTAGAGCAAACATAACCAAGAATCCAACTAAAATGGCTACAAGTTGCCAGATTCCACTGTGTTGATTATCTCGTTCTCTGGATAAAACTTCAAAGAACACTACATACAAGAGTGTACCAGCGGCCATACCCTGAAGAACTACACATGTTATGTCTTCTTGATCGCCTCCTAATTCACTAAGAATGATACCAATACCGATTCCTATAAAAAACGTCATAATATAATACTTTTCTAATCTATTACCATAACAATATAGCCCCATTATGTTATATTAACTAACCTAATAAGAGTATGTGATTATTTTCAGTTAAAAATTAGTAACTGTAAAGAATGAGAAACAATAAAATTTCAAAATTAATAAACATCATCATGCATGACCTTGAAACAAATATTAAGTTGTAGAATTACAAAAAAAAAACAGCATACAACTACAAATTATTAGGTAGGCCCAATTTGTTTCTTTTTTCTTTTGAGTGTATAATGAATTACTCAAGAACCACACCCACTGAGACATAAAAAGGTAATTATATTGCATTCTTGTTCTATAAAATTACCATATTAAGTCATTTGTGCGTAAGTCGACCTAACGGAAAAAACTGCACAAATTAATAAGGTTAACTTTCGATAACGGTGCTGTTTTTTCAGGTTATTTTGTGTATTATTATAACGTAAATGGAGATTAGCGATAATATGGTTTTAGGAAATAAAATCACGCCAGACGTGTTTTTTATATATAATATTCACTTTTACCGTTCATAAGGTTCCACATAACGTATTGATCGACAAAAATGTTCTACTCCATAGATTAAAAAAGGACTTTTTGTTAACAAAAATGTAACATTGGTTTTTTTTGCTGGAATGTGTGCATTTCGACATCTTATAGAACATATCTCGATGGTAACTCTGAAAGACTTGTGCAAAAAAAATGGCGGACCAACAATGTGTACGATTTTCGTTTTTTTTAGTTTATCTCAAAAAGTAAAAGTTGTTTCAAAAAATATTGCAAACAAAAGTTTTAGAGAATTAAAAAACCTATCGATTCATATAATATAAGTTGTAGGTAGCGCCACTAGTTATTGAGATATATTTTTTTTTCGACAAAATTTAGGGTTTTGGATTTTTTTTTTAAAAAAAAGACACTTATTAACCAATTTAAAATTCAACATCGATATAAGTATTATCATTCTGAAAAAGTATGTTAAACCCATAATCTGTGATTTTTTTGTTTTCCGAGAAATTCGATGTCAAAGCTGAAAATTCAACCTCAATTTTCCGCTTTCCTAAGTAAGATACAATGCTCAATTTTAATGGAAATTGTTTGTATTGTTTTATATTTTGAAGATCTATTAGAAAAAATTTTTTTTTTCAATTGGGGGCCGAGGAATTTTGCAAAAACCAATTTTTGCACCAAAAAAATTGCGATAACTTTTTACCGGATGGAGATAATTTTTTTTAATGCGTGCATTGGATTTAGATGTATCATTTCCGATCTCAAAAAAAAAATAAAAAATTTTAATTTTGGATGAAAAAAACGTTTTTTTTTTCAAAAATTCATAATGGCGTGGCAAATGAATATTAAGGGCTCAAATTTGCAGAAGATGCTTTTTAATACTTGTACTTTACCTGTGTATTTTTTGGATCTAAGAAATATACTTCCATACGATCTGTGAACCTTCGAAAATTGGGCCGAACTAATCGAAAATAGCTGCTGCAGGCCGCTGTCGGCGGGTTGCCATGGTTCAGGCGCATTATTTATTCGCGCTTCAAGGAAACTTATGCATCACAAGTAATATTTATAATATTAATGTTGTTTTATTAATTTATATGATAGTAACAATTTATTTAGTCATATTAATTATTAATTTGTTTATTAACAAAATTTTTACAAAAAAATATAGAGAAAATCATACAAATATTCAATTATATATTACATATTATACTGTTTTCTTCCTTTATATTATTATTATCTAATAGTTTATTATCAAAATTTTTACAAAAATTTCTATAAGCAAATCTTATAAATATTTAATAATACATTAATAGTTTATTAACAAAACTATGCTTTTTTATTTTATAAATTTGTATTAGGACAAAGTATTTTTGGCGCGCTAGAAGCAGATGTATAAACCGGATGTATAATGACTGTGATAACTGTGGTTGTTCTGCGCAGCATCCATTTTAGAGCAATTCGGAGTTGGCGTATTATATATTATTATTATATTTTTAAATGATTTGTTTATAGAAATTTTCATAAATATTTTGTTAATAAACTATTAGGTAATAATAATATAAAGAAAAAAAAAGTATAATGTGTAATATATAACTAAATATTTGTATGATTTTCAATATAATTTTTTGTAAAAATTTTGTTAATAAACAAATTAATAATTAATATGACTAAACAAATTGTTACTATCATATAAATTAATAAAACAACATCAATATTATAAATATTACTTGTGATTCATAAGTTTCCTTGAAGCGCCAATGAATAATGCGCCTGAATTATGGCAACCCGCCGACAGCGGCCTGCAGCAGCTATTTTCGATTAGATTCGGTCCAATTTTCGAAGGTTCACAGATCTTATGGAACTGACTTTCTTGGATCCAAAAAATTCACAGATAAAGTACAAGTATTAAGATAAGATAAGATAAGATAAGATAAGATAAGATAAGATAATTTATTAGTAATAATATACAAATAGTACTTTTACAAGTCAAATAAATAAAATATTAAAATTTTGTCAATTAATTATTATCATTAATACAAATAAAACATTACACGATATTGATTCTTCCTTAAGAAGAAAGTTTTGGTAAAAAAAAACTAAGAGAAGCTGACAACAGACAAAGACAATACTACAGATTAAAATTAGATTCGAAATACTCCTCGAATGAAAAAAACGCGTTCAGCACAAGGTAGCTCTTGATTTGTTTTTTGTACTGATAAAAGTTAAGAGCTTTAATTCTAGCTGGCACGCAGTTGTAGAACTTTATTGCTAAATATCTTGAACCATTTCTGGATCTCTCAAGCCGGCCAAAGTCTGGTACAAGATTGTTGTTGTTTCTTGTTGGATAGTTGTGAATATCTTCGTGTAATCTGTATAGATCAAGATTTTGTTTAACGTACAACAAACACTGCATAATGTACACACAAGGTAAAGTTAAAATTTTTAAATTCTTAAACGAATTTCGACAGTCTTCTCTATAACCAAGCCCAGAGATAATACGAATGCATTTTCTTTGTTGTCCAAATGCCTTATCAGTATGACAAGAATGACCCCAGGAAAGAATAGCAGAAGAGTTTCTTTGGAAGTTACTCGTACAAGACTCCTGAACAGGAACAGTTGTTGGGATAGTTTTTTTGAGAGATTAACAAGGTGTTGTTCCCAGGTTAATCCTGCATCTAGGTGTACTCCCAGGAATTTGACCTCCATTGCACATTGAGGTAGAAAGGACTGTACAATTTCACTGTTATTCCTTAGAGTAAAGTTAATACTTTGTGATTTGGAGTTGTTCAAGGATAGGCGATTGGCTCGAAACCATTGAAATAGTTCTCTTTCTGAAGTTTTGTAATCAAGATTGTCAATCTCTGAAGGGTGATAACTTATATAAAACGTTGTGTCGTCAGCAAACAAAACAGTATTGACTCCCTTGCCCTTACAGTACATATTAAAAAGCATATCCTGCAAATTTGAGCCCTTAATATTCATTTGCCACGCCATTATGAATTTTTGATAAAAAGAAACGTTTTTTTCATCCAAAATTAATTTTTTTTCTGAGATCGGAAATGATACATCTAAATCCGATGCATACATTAAAAAAATTTTATCTCCATCCGGTGAAAAGTTATCGCAATTTTTTTGGTTAAAAAATTGGTTTTTGCAAAATTTCTCGACCCACGATTGAAAAAAAAAAATTTTAATAGATCTTCAAAATATAAAACATTACAAACAATTTCCATTAAAATTGAGCATTATATCTTAATTAGGAAAGCGGAAAATTGAGGTTAAATTTTCAATTTTAACATCAAATTTATCGGAAAATAAAAAAATTTTGTCGAAAAAAAAATATCTCGATAACTAATGGCGCCACCTACAACTTATATTATATGTATCGATAGATTTTTTAATTATCTGAAACATTTTTCGATACAACTTTTTTTTTCGAAATAAACTCAAAAAAACGAATATCGTGACCATTTTTGGTCCTCCATTTTGATTAAATGAGAGATGCTATTATTTTAAGGCACAAAAGGGCTTAGTCGACACACAATGGTGCATTCTGGATATAATTTTTAAATTCCACTTTAATTGAACCTGGAATAAAAAATATTCAACATTTTTCGCTACACGGTAGCTTCATCAAGAAGCACATTTTACATAAAATATGACTTTAATTTTGCGTAGAATCTTGCGTCAAATTTTAAAAATTTTCCCATGTATTTTCCGAGAAATCAATTACAGCAGCTCGTCGGGGGACACCCCGTATATACCCGAAATATATGATTAAGGTTACAAGGAGATGACAAGGAAAAAATCCTTCAACTTTTATTGTTAACATTTGTTCACATATTTTAGTTTTCGCGTTATTAATTCAGGATTGTATATTTGACCTCAAAATGACTCTTAATATGATTGAACGTGGAATTTCCGATCGTTTACATTTCTGCAATAAAAAGTAGCCGTTGCTATTATAGAAATAAGCTCGAACCCTAAATGGAATGGTCATTGAAAAATCCTATAATTTTGTATTTAACAGATGTTCCCACAACTTTTAGTTTTTGAGTTATTTGGATGTTTCTATGCTATTCGTACGCCATATTGCATCCGCCATTTTGATATTAGTTGACTGGAAATAATATAGGTCTTCGTAGTTATCATAACAGATAAAGACTGAAGGCTATGAAACCATGATTCTGAGTTTTTTTTATTTTTCTTTTTTGCTTGCCATTTTATATTTTGAAAAATGCCAAATTTAGAATAAGCAGTATTGATTACCTATAATTATTTGTATACAAATTATTTGAAAACGAAAACGACAGTGTCCGAAAAAAATCATACTTTCCTTTCAAGTATGAAATCATTTAGGAACAAATTGAGAAAGTGGATCTGAGGGATCTATTGGCAATACGATTATCTATATTTTAAGCAAATATTTGTTTAAATACTAAAAAAATTGAGGCCTCTAAACTAAGTTAAAAAAAATGAGGTCCGAAATGCTTCTCTGTGCGATAGCGACATATACAAACATTTAATTACTGACCTTTGTGTCATTTCATTAAAGATACATTTTTAAGATTTTTTTGGCAGCTGAAATAAAGCAATATTAATGGTAATAATAATCGTATACCATGTCTAGATTTATTTTTTTGAAGATTGCTAAAAATGCAAAATTTGTAAAAGTAATAATAAAAAAATTTACTTGTATTTTTTTCAAGAATTAAAGTATTAGCGACACTTGTTTGCCTTTAATGGAGTGTTGAGTAATATTTCCATTGTTCACATGTAACATTTCACCTTTTTCATCATTTACTGCTTCAAGGTTTCCAGGAAACAAATCTGAATAACAATGAAAAAATAAATTTTCGAGGAAGTTTGTATTCCACGACTTTGTACGACGGAAGCAATTTTTTTGTTAGGCTAAAGTTGTCATCCTTGGTATTTCTTAAAAATACTTTCAAACATTCAACATTATTTCGTTAAATTTTATAGGTGGTTCGTATTTCTAGTGAGAAGTAAATTTTGTGAGTAGATTCACACTTCAAAAAAGAAAAAGGTTCTTTATTTGACACGTATTTTATACTTTGTGTTGCATTCCAAAACCAATGTAGACATTCTTGCGAGCTCTCCAATCTGACGTTTGCCCTAGTGATTGACACTTTTTTCTTCCAATTATATACAAGCTGGCATAAAAGTACTAGGACGGTCGAATAACTCAAAAACATAGGGTTAAGACGAATAATTTTAAATACAAAAGTTTATGAAGCTGAACATCGCATTTTATGGTGACCTTGACTCAGGCGTCACTCCAAGAAGGGGGGAGCGATGGAGGTGATCGCGCCCCCCAATAGCTTCAAATTTAGAAAAATATATATATTTTCCAATAAGTCTTGATGTTTAAGTTTTATTTCTGTCCTAATGTTTGACCTTGATGTGACCTTCAGAGATCAAAAATATGGTCATAATTGAATTTGAAATTTGCCGCTCTTTTCATTTTCAGGATTAAAAGAATGTGTTCCCATTCTACCCTAAAGGTCATGTCAAGGTCAAATTTAAGATCACAACCTGATAGCCAGAGCAATCCTACAACTTTCGTCTACAACATTTTCACCGAAAATTTACTCCTGGTGAGTTGTTCTGCTATCTTGACATTTGAGCATGATATGACTTTCAAAAGTCAAAGAATCAAATTGGGCAACATCATATCTGAAGGTAAAATCAAGTTTAAAAAGGATTCCCTTTGTTTTCAAATTTTCGGCTGTTTTTACACCAATTCATGAAAAAAGTACATTTGACTTTCAAAGGACCTTTAGGTGTTATTTGATCCATATTTTATATATATTATTAGATAGAAAATGTTCTCCACTATTCTTTTCTGCAATAAAAAAGGGGTTCCTATTTAAAAAAGTTAACTTGACCTTCAAATGACCCTGATGTTCGTAGTCAAAATCAAAGTCAAGGTCACCATAAAATGCGCCGTTCGATTTTCTAAAACTTTTGTATTTAAAGTTTTTCGTCATAATCTTTTATTTTTGAGTTATTTGACCGTTCGGGTACTTTTGTGTTACCCTGTATGGATAATATAAAACCGCTCATCTGTGTGGTACAAAAGCTTCCAAAAACATGCGGTTATCGGATAGAAATATCTAGATTGCCATATCGTTAATGACAAAAAAAATCAGAAGCGATGTTAACAAGTAATGTACTTACACTACTATATACCACAAGAAAATGTCATATTATAGTATTATAAGTTTTCAAGAAATTTGGGAAAAATCAATATTGTCTTAAAACTTCTACCGCCTAAATAAAGCAATATCGGATATAACTAAGTTGGCTTCAATTGACATAGTCTGTCGTCAAACGTTATACACTTACTTTCCGGATACCCTGTATAAGCCATATTATCAAATTATTTTCGATTATACAGGTTTGCGTTTTAAAAAAATGTCACTGCTTAAAATTATATTCTTATAAATAGAATTTTCTTTTTGAAAAATACAGTATATATATATATATATATATATATATATATATATATATATATATATATATATATATATATATATATATATATAAATGTATTCCACTTATAATAACTGACATTTTTTATTCATGTCATGAATTGCTCTACTCCATATTTATTTATTTTCTGAAATATTGTTAACTTACCTAGAGGTGTTACCACCGCAAATGTCCCAATATACAATATAACTAACATTGTTTTAGTTTTCGATGACACCAACTCGATACCAACACAAAACGCTATCACCAATTTGTGAGTGGCTATCGCCATAAACAAATACCACACTTTTTGAACACTTCCCTCCAGTCCCACTGCCAGTCCTTCAAACACAGCATGAAAACTTAATGCTAGCACTGCTAAAAATCCACTAAAAGAGTTTTTGATGGACTCGTCAATTGAATGGTGACTATGTCCTGCGTGTTTTTCGAAGTTGATGGTACTTTGGGAGTTGAGAAGTTCCTTGTTAGAGTTGGAAATGTAACTGATATTGCCATCGTCGAATTTTGTGAGGGTCACTCGGGGAATTGCCATGTTATCGGTTTTCCTAGAGCTGCAACGAATTGAAAGTGACCTGGAAGATAATTGGCTGTGTTAAATTTGGTAATATTGTCGTTATTCCATCAAGATAATTATTATTTAAGTATCTAATATATATTAAAGACAAAGGAGTTTATTATATTGGCCATCATCAAAGTAGATGCCATGATAGATATTGACTCTTATGTCACAAAGTTGGTGAGATAGTTGATGATCATAAAATATGTATCCATACTAATTGACATTCGTTTAGAATAATTTATTTTACAAGAAGAAAGAGAAAATTTCGCGTATACGAAGGTTGATCCTTATGCCCCATCACTGATCTATTTAGAATAAGATGTAGATAAAATATGTACCTTATTTTTCCTCATAATTACCTCCAATACAGTTTTCCCAAACATTTCTATAACTTCCATACATGGTAATAATTAATTTCTCATCGCCTGAAAACTTTTTGTCACCAGAATTTTCTTTTAGTTGTGGAAACAGGGAGCGAGTTAAGGTGAATAAAGTGGGTGTAAAGATATTTCAAATCATGCTTCCATAATGCTAGCCGTGGCAATACAAGATGGGTGACAGGGCGTGTTTTCCTGATGGAAGAAAACACCTTCTTTGTTTTCATCCCATAATTTCGATATAAGTTAGACATAATAAAGTCCTGTGTTATGTTATGCATAATCACATAAAATATTCTACAAGTGGGTTTGATTTTGCTCGACACGTACCACTTTAATACCTACACATTGTACTCATAAATTTATGTGCTCCCCCGAGCACACACAATGTTTGAAATAGATCAGAAGTGCAGCATAATGATCAACCCTTGATAGTATTGTTTTTGTTAAACGTTGAGAAAGGTTTTGAATAAATAGTTAAAACACAACTTACCTGTGCAAAGCTTCATTGTGGACCTTTTTGTCCAGATAAAAATGTACTAACTCTTCAATGAAATACACAAAAAAGAATCCCACACAAAATACTATCTCTGAAACTGGGATTCCCTTAAGTCCAAGATCAGGAATTTTGTGTTCCAAACTGCCAAAAAGTTCCCTAACTTCTGGTTGTAGATGAATGAAGGTGGTGAATAGAAGGACCCCTCCGCCGAAACACAAGAGGAGGGATAAAAGAAGGTTCTTGTCGCCGTCTATGGATTTCAAGGAAGTGAGCTTCGCTAGCTTCAGAGGAAGAAGTCCTAGTATAAAAGACGATAATCCCAGTACCACCATGGCTATTACTTTTGCTACTATCAGGTTGTCGTTTTCCTCCATGGCTGTAGCGTTCTTGAGTATATGATCCATTATTGAATGTCTAGTAACTGATCGATTGGAACTTCTGGTAGCAGGACTTTCAAGTCGATGTTTTTTTTTTCAGTTCATGCCAGATAATTATTCAAAAGGTGAAAAAATCTGTAACAAAAAATAACTTGGTATTATTAGTTTTCAGTGCGGATGATGTGGAAATATATATATATATATATATATATATCATACCTTCTATTTTTGGGTCGTAAAATAGGAATATGTTGTAATTTTTCGCCGATCTCGCGTTGTTTTTCCCCAAAAAAAATCATTTTTACTCATATAACTTGTATTTTCCGATCACTACCTTTAAATTTTGAGCATTCATAGTAAAATAAACAAACACTATACAATATTTAATAATTTTTTTAAATAAAATTTATATAAAAAAACCGAGGAAAAATGCAAATTTTACATAAAACGTAAGAAAACCGTTGTCTTGTCGTTTTATACTGTTTCTGGGCTTGCATGATTGGTTGCATACGATTTAAATCCAAACATGTGATGCGATGTTGCCACGTTGACATGGATTTTAAATTCAATCAGGATGGAAAACTTGATAGTTCAAATGCAATTAATTGTGGTATTTCCAGTATTGTTGCGTAAAATGTGGATAAACGTGCAGAATCGGGATGCCAAACATAAACAGATCATTCAGCAAGCTACATTGATCTAAAAATGAAAATCATATTTAAACTAACCTGGACTGACCTGAACTAACACGCATACGGTGTTTTCAATGAAATCCAGATAAATTTAGTTCAGGTCGGTTCAGGTTAGTTTAGTTATGATTTTTCGTTTTTAGATTAACGTAGCTTGCCGAACGATCTGTTTATGTTTGGCATCCCAATTTTGCACCTCTACCCACATTTAACGCTACAATACTGGAATGACCACAATTAATTGCATTTGAATCACCAAGTTTTTCTTCATAATAAAATTTAAAATTCACGTCATCGTGGCAACATCGCATCACATGTTTCGATCTAAATCATACGCAACCAACCATGCATGCCCAGAAACAGTATAAAACGACAATACAACGGTTTTTTACGTTTTATGAAAAATTCACATTTTTCCGGGATTATTTATGTAAATTTTGTTAAAAAAATGATTAAATATTGTGTAGTGTTTGTGTATTTTACTATAAATGCCCAAAATTTAAAGGAAATGATCGGAAAATACAAGTTATATGAGTGAAAATGAATTTTTTTTTCGGAAAAACCATGCAAGATTGATGAAAAATTATAACATCTTCGTGTTCTACGACCCAAAAATAGGAAGTATGTAGAGAATCATGAAAAAATTTTGTAGAAAATCGGACAAAACCAATTTTTTTATCCGCCATATTGATTTTTTGTTAAATAATTTCAGAGTCATTATATGCGATCCCGAAAACTTTTTCATGCCAATTTTGCAAAAAATCGGAAAAAATTATTTTTTTGTCCATCTATCAGCGCCATCTCGGATTTTACTGCATCGATTTCATCAAAAATGATATGAAGTCACCGCAGCAACATCCTGAACATACCGTAAAAAAAATCATTCAAATCCGTGCCGCCGTTCCGGAGTAATCGATATATGTACATGTACAAATACATAGCGGTGGAATTGAGAACCTCCTTCTTTTGGAAGTCGGTTAAAAATATATCAAGCACCAAGGTTATTTACTTCTTGTGCACATTTGTTGACTTGACATAGACTTACCGGATACCCTGTATATTCAAACTTGTATATCCTGTAGGCATATAAAGACCCCTTCACTATTTGCTTTTCATGCGTTTCTAAACTCTAACACCATCACACGTGTTAGTTCACCCTATCATCAACTAGTGTTAAATCACTTAATATTCAAATTACCAATCTAGTTTTGCCTCTGTCACATATTTATAGGCCTAAAACCGCAATAATTTACACTTTTAACTATCGGCAAGTATTTATATATTAAAAAAAACTATTCTTTAAAAGACTTTTACCTTAATCACAGTTTGCTTAGCTACAGATTATAAAATACAATAAAAATCTCATGTTAAAAAAGTTCGTTATGAACCTATGATTTAAGACAAATTCTATAGGTATTTATTATTCTCAGAATCGGCAATAATTAGTATTCTTCTAATGTAACTATCCTATTTCATGAATAGATATTAGTATCACTATACTATCATTCATTCTCAACATATTTTTTAAATGCCAGTTAAATATTCAGGTGAATAACCTTAAAATAAAATATATATATAATTTTTTTATGATGCTAGTTTACCTTAACATGGCAATAATTATTTCTCAATTCAAATCGCCGGATTTAATAAAATCCTTTTTCCTTTGTTTATTATGGTTTTTGTTCGGTTTTGTAAATACTATTTTGTAACAGGTTTCAACAGTTAAAGTCAATTTTAATAATTATGTATGTCTATTAATTCTGATTTAACCTTGGTAATAGGTAGAAAAATTTTAATTGCCTTGAAATTTTGGGTTTGTGTTTAAATCATTATATAATTGCTTAAGAATTCTTTTCAGTACTCATTCTGGTGCATGTTGGTACTGATTTTTAGCTTTTTTTATATTAGAATAATATTAAGTAATAATACGTTAATTTGTAAATTAAGTAAACATTACAAAGAGATTTTAGGTTAAAACAGAGGCAGGTACAGACAAGAAAAATATCAAGTTTTTGAGCACTTTGTTTCAAATTTTGGTTTAGAATATTTAAATATCTGTGTTGATCAGTTCTCCGTCAATGAAATATAAATTTCCTGGCCTTTTAGCACTCATACATTTCCAAACTATAATCCAGTTAACACTGTTTATAGCAATCGCAAATTTTTCGGTCTTATTGACTCTCGATTTTCTCCATATCCATCTAACTTAAAAATACTAAATTTAGTCTCATCTGTAAAAATCATATTTTCTCAAAATGGAAATTCTATATTTATTTATTTTTTTTTTACGTTTCGAACAATTTGCGAAGGTACTTTCCGATTTCTTTGACTAAAATCAGCGCAGACATTTTAGAATTTTGATCAGTTTTGCGTAAAATTAAGTGTTTATCTATTTTGGGACTTTTTTGGGACTTTTTTGTTTAATATTTTTTCTTCGTTTTAAAAGCGATCTAAGATTTTGCCTAAAAAAAATTTAAATACACATTTTTGTCCATGACATTATCAATAAAAACAAGTTATCAACCCCATCCATGTGTGGGTGAATTTACACACACACAGACATTACCGATCCTCCCTTGTGTTTCACAGCTCCTCACAGATTTTCATCTTTTCAGTTATTCATTGATTTTCCCCCATGCCATTTGACGCCCATCCAAGATCAAAATATATTTGCACTCGTTGAAAATGACGTTGATCTTCATCCGATTTTGAAATGTATTTTTGGGCAAAGTTAAATCGTATTTTAATGTTTTTATTCTTGAACCCGAAGGTTCAGAAAAAAAAACTAAGAACGCTAATAATTGCTACAGGACCCTAACATAACAATGGCTTGAGCAGTTTTTTTCTTAAACTTCAACTTATCTTTTTGGTGTTGTAGTTTTGGTTCTTTGGGAAATCGTAGTGGATGAATGTTCATCACTCCCTACGCAAACAACTCAACCACTTTCCTGAGATATTTCTGCCAAGTAGAGAGGAATAAGAGGAAGAGAAAAATCTTCCGAGAAATGAATTCTGGTGGTCTACAGATGGATCTCGACAAGATGAAACACCTGGAGCCGGAATGTTCAGAAAAAGCACGGAAGTCAGAGAGTTCTACTCTCTCGGACAAGGTGCGACGATCTTTACAGCGGAAATTCATACTATCCTGCAATGTGGTCATCTCTGTGAGAGGAACACAAATAGGAATAGGGTAATAAACATATGTTCAGAGAGTAAGGCTGCGATAATGGCATTGAAGCCCAGTGCCGTAACTTCATGACTGGTGTCTGAGTGCAAGGACGTTCTGAACAGTCTGACAAGGAACCGCTGCACAATCAGACTCGTGTGAGTCCCGGGTAATTGGGACATACGCGGGAACGAGAGAACAAACCGTTTGGCAAAGATGTAGTCCGTAATAAACCATATAGACCCAACAAATTCTACCTGTCCCAATTGGCGTTGATAAAAGGAAATTAAAATTGTTGCTGAAAAGCAAATTTATTGAATCGTGGAGAGGAGCTCCTGGAATGAGGTGTGCCAAGGAACATATAACTGGGCCTGGTGCACGGCTTACTAGGGAACTTCTCTTATTAGGAAGGGAAGAGCTGCTAATTATGGCGGTATTTTTCACAGGACATTATCACCTAAGGGGTCATTTTCATAAGATCAGTGTCGTAGTTGACCCTACGTGCAGATTGCGTCTACAGAAGGATGAAACTGTTGACCATGTCGTCACTCAACGGACTGAGACAGAGATATTTCTGAGATACAATTTTATTATCGAAAACCGTTAGGGAAGTTCAATTAACGAGACTACTTGAATTCGCAAAGGCGCTCGCCCTTGAATTACTAGCAGCTACGGTAGGATGTAAAGGACCCAATGAAGCCTAGACATCGATGTTCGAGTATAACCACCTTTTGTTCGTGCATTCATTCATTATATATTTATTTCATAACAAAGCTGTCTATCAATAATCTTCGGCGTTCTGTTTTCTTTTTGGGGAGAATTCTATCTTCATTTTTATATCACTGTACTCTAACTGTACTTTTGCTTAAAATGAGCATTTTTTATTTCTTTCGATAGACATTTCCTCTTTTGTAGTGATATCTCAATAATTGCCTGCTTACACATATCAAGCTAATTCATATATATATATATATATATATATATATATATATATATATATATATATATATATATATATATATATATCAAGCAAGAACCACCAAGATATTTGTATAAAGTAATTCATAATTATCTTCATTTTGATCTTTTTTGCAAGTTGGGATATTCTTATAGCGTGATAACGACTTAAAATATTTCTTGTTCAAATTTTACGTATAAATATATAAGTGATTCGAAGAAAATATTCGTTTAAGAAAATAAGAAATAATACTGTCTGGAAATAATAATAAATAAAAAAGATTTTTAGATAACGTGTTGAGCTTTAGACAATTAGACTTTTATTTCCTACAATTTTCTGGTTCTTGAAAATGACATGATATAAGTCTCAAAAGTGCTTTATTTTCTCAGTTATCATAGCCCCACGGTTAGTAAACTTTCATTTCGTAAATATATTGATCTGTGGTTGTATTGAAAAGCATAACAAATTGGTAGCATTCTCAGCTATTCATAGGGTAGATACTGAAAAAAAAGAGAGAGAAGAAGAGAAAAAAATAAAAATCGGAAAAGAAAAGAAAGTCTGAACCAAACTAAACTATTACGATTATACTGATAGTCATAGTTATGAGGAAGTTGGCTAAAAGATCAGAGATTAGAAAGAAAATATGTCCATTCTACGATCTATAGGTACCACAATCCTATATTTTTTTATAGAATGGAATTACCTTCTTCATTATTCAAGTAGATAGACCATGCGGAACAGTTCACGCACAGTATAGACTTACTCTTTATAAATTTATTTCCTCTCATGACAGCAAATCTTTGGATCTTCGTTAGTTTAATGAGTGTAAGTTTTTTCGCATTTCTAATTTACCAAATTAAAGATATGCAGTTAAATTCATTAAGGAGGTTTAAGACTCAGCTGCCATGGAAGTTAGATCTTCTAGTTGGCCTGCTTTGTTGTACTTATTATATGGTTATAATTTATATTACATATATCAACAAATAAACGCTTATATAGGCAAATTGAGGACGAAAACCTAGTGATAAATCCGTGAAATTAATAATAAGAATAGTCTTCTCCCGAAAACAAACAAAATTTTCCATTTTTACTGATTTAATAATAAAAGAAAATGATTTTTTGATCATTGTATTTTTAAGGTTCTAAACTTACTTGATTGATTGTTACCCTTGTCAGTGGAAACCCTTTATCAGCTTAGACCGGTTTAAAAGCTAGACCATATTAATGAATTAGGGGCTTAGTGTTTCTTCAAGAGGGACAAAATAAAGCTTTTGTGTCCGTTTGTCGTCTTGAATTCAATAGAAGCCAGATGATATAACAATCAAGATAACAAAAATCGGTATAAAATAATTTTATCTCGGTGTAGAAATAGATACAAAATTTACAGAAGATTTTGCCTTTCTCGTACCTGCTTGATGTCCCATCTTGACTCTAGAAACAATTCATATCAACATAAAATGATTTAAGATCAAAACAAGACTAAACGTAATTTGTAAGTCTCTAGGATTTGGGAGTTAATGAAAACCAGTTTATAATGGACGACATAATTTTAAAATTAAAAAATGAAATAAAAAATAATTAGTTAATTTTTAATGGCACACCTGTTCTTAATAAAAGGATGGAAAAATAAAATTTATGCAAACTTTTTAGTAGAGCACAGCTGGATAACCAGTTTCAGGTCAAAATGTTTAAAAAACCTGTAAAAAGGACATTAAAAGAAAAATTTTAATTGTAAATTGGTGTCACGAAATCTGGGAATATCGAGACAATCTGGTTCCATACACATTAATTACATTTTTAAGTATAAAATATTCATTTTTTTTTCTTTGGCGGACGCGAGTTTATTTTTGTACTTTAAGTAGTTCTGGTATATTATTTAAATAAGTAATTTGTAGGCGGCCATGAAAAAATATATTTTGTTTTTTGGTATTACTAAGTTATATTTAGTCCCGACCTATCTAATTTTAATTTATAATGTCTCATGGTCACCAGTAATACAACTAACTGCATAATTAGAACCGAGACTTACTTGATTTTGTCAAATGCCAGGGGAGCGATGAGGAAATTACAGGCAATTGCAAATATTCTTCTTTAGGATTTCGGAGTGATTATATTCAAATTACTAAATAAACTTCGAAGGAAGGTATCTTAACTAAACGCCTCCGATTGCAATAATTCTTTGATATGTTGTAGGCCACAATGAAATAAGTGATTTTTTTTTATCTACGGAAAAACACTTTAAGGGGGTAAAATCTACCCCTAAAGTTCACCATGGATTTACCAATATATCCCAGGTTCTAATTAGAATTTTGCAATGAAACAAACTGCGTATTATTGCTGATGTTAATATGCAAATAACTAATGCAGTTTCGACCATTAAAACTATAACCCCTATTTTTTACGTTGCAAAATCTACTTTTTTGGTGTCTATTTGGATAAAAAAATTCAAAATGAGCTAAAAAAATTAGAAAAACTTCTTCTTCTTCAAGTGCCATATCAGGTCCCCCTGATGTTGGCAATTACATTGGCAAGTCTTTCACAGTCCTGCGCCAACTGGAACAGTTCCCCCACGCTACGTATACCTGTCCATTCACGAATATTCCTCAACCAGGAAGCCTATCTCCTTCCTACCCCTCTACGTCCCTCTACGTCCCTCTACTTTACTCATCATGATTAGCTGAAGAATTCTATATCGCTCCCCTCTGAATATATGTCCAAGGTATGAAATTTTTCTACACTTCACAGTGTTTAATAGTAAACGAGTTGTGTCGGCCCTATTGAGTACCATTTCGTTGGTCTGCCTAGCTGTCCAAGGTATTCTCAACATTCGCCGATGTAACCACATTTCGAAAGCCTCCAACCGATTAATCGTGGCAGCCTTAATTGTCCAGATCTCTGCCCCATATAGCAACACCGGCCAGACGTATGATCTAATCATTCTCTGTCGTAGTTTTAGGTTGAGGTTATCATTGCAGAAAAGTGGTTTCATTTTTTGAAAAGTTGTTCTAGCAGTCTCTATTCTACACCTTATCTCTTTATCTGGGTTTAGATTTTCGGTGATATAACATCCAAGATATTTAAAATGAGTCACCCTGTCCATACTTTTTCCTTCTATTTGTATTGAAGCGTTAAGATGAGGTTGTCTACTAAATACCATAAATTTTGTCTTTTTGATATTCATGTTGAGTCCCATTTCTTGACCCTCAGTGTTAACACAGTTTAATAGATGTTGCAGGTCTTGTAGTTTGTCGCTTAGGATAACAGTGTCGTCAGTATATCGTATTGTATTTATATATTCTCCATTAATTTGTACTCCCATTCGTTGTCCTTGAGTAGCCCGTTTAAAGATTAGAAAAACTATATTCGTTAATTGAATACAAAAATAAAGTTGACCACTTAAACCACCCTTAAACGAAAAATTACTCCCCAAAAAAGGTTTGTCATTATGCTTCAGCAAATAAAAAAATTGCATGTTACTTTTAATACAAAACTAAACTATTTGATACAATTTGAACGGTAAGGGTTGCAACTCCCATTTTTTATTTTGAAAATTCTAACTCATTTGTGTTTCTTTGCATAAAAGAAAATTCAAAATGAGCTTTAAATGGTTTGAACAAATATTTTCAGTGAATGAATATATAAATGAATTTGATCTTTTCAATATTTTACAAGAAAGGTTCCTTGATATGCTTCAGATTTTAATTGATATTTTGCCAATAACCAAATATTATTTTAAATGCAAAAAGTAAACTGGCCGAAGCAATTTTGACCGTAAGGATTGCAACTCTTAATTTTTTTTTTTAATTCCTTCTTGTTTGTGCCTATTTCTATAAAAACATTTCAAAATGAGCTGGTAATATTTGGAAAAAGTACTTTCAGTATTTTAATACATCATCAAAATTGGCCTTATTTAGGTAATATTTTTGAACTACCCTTCAACGAAAACCTTATTTCTGAAAATAGATTTTGAAATAAATATTAGGTTCTAATTGTTATTAAAAAAGTTCCATACTACTGCTTATGTATAAACACTAAACTACTTCATACACTGTCAATTATTAGGGTTGCTACTCTTATGTCTTACTTTTAAAATTCTGTCTTTTCTGTGCCCCCCTTTTTTTACAGATATGTTTGTTAATTAAGTAAAGAGGCGAATTTGTTGTTTTTAATGTTTTTTTTTCCATTACATGACTTTTTTCGGAAAGTTCACCAATGAGAACAATTTTCTGTTTCTTATCGATACTGGGCAATTAAATCAGTTG
This sequence comes from Diaprepes abbreviatus, assembly GCA_034092305.1. Taxonomy (NCBI): domain Eukaryota; kingdom Metazoa; phylum Arthropoda; class Insecta; order Coleoptera; family Curculionidae; genus Diaprepes; species Diaprepes abbreviatus. The sequence continues at coordinate 13,294,867 of JASJET010000129.1, forward strand.
TAAATTTATTTTTATGAATTAATCGAATTGACCCTCTACCTCTATAATTGGTTTTTATAAATGTGGTATTTTACTCTTCAATCCGATTGATTCATAAAAATAAGCTTACAACTATTTATTTCCGTATTCATTCAGTAAAAATACTTGTTCATACCATTTAGAGATCATTTTGATTTTTTTGTGCAAAAAAAAATAAAAAATAGGAGTTGCAACCCTTATGTTTCAAATTGTATCAGATAGTTTAGTTTTGCATTAAAAGTACCATGTAATGTGATTATTTGCAAAATATCAGTCAGAAGCTAAAGCATACTGACACACCATTTTTTTTGGGGGGAGGGGGGGTAATTTTTCGTTTAAAGGTAGTTTAAGAAATTGAAAAATTAGAATTGGTCATCTTTATTTTTGTATTCAATTAACGAATATACCTTTTCTAATTTTCTTTAGCTCATTTTGAAATTTTTTTATCCAAATGTACACAAAAAAATAAATTTTTCACTGTAAAAAATAGGGGTTGCAACCCTAATGGTCGAAATGGCATCAGGTAGTTGCACATTAAGATCAAAAGTAATACCCAATTTGTTTCATTACAAAATTCCAATTAGAACCTGGGATATATTGGAAACTTCATTTTCGAGTGAACCTTTAGAGTAAATTTCTAAACCAAAAATTAAACTATACTTTTGACGCCCTAAATCCAAATTTAGAACCCGAATTGCTTCAGCACGTGAGGTTTTCGAGATAATTTAACTTAAAACTGCAAAAAAAAACAGCATTTTAGGCCACATTTGAGGTTACTTTTTAACACTGTTCCCAATGAAACAGACAAGCGAGCGAAGCGAGTTTACTCACAAACCTAGTTTCCCAAACACACAACCTGGGCCCAGTGAGATATATTGACGAAAACACTCAATTTGATATTTTCAACGATAGATATTTCAGCGAGAAAAAAAGATATCGGGGCCACTGAAAAACGATTCTGAAGAAAAAGAATAGTACTATAAGATGTTGTATTGAGTTTTGTGAAGGAACCTCATTTAGTGTTAAAAATTAACCTCAAATAGGGCCTAAAATACTGTTTTTGTAGTTTTAAGTTAAATTATCTCGAAAACCTGACGTGCTGAAGCAATTCGTGTTCCGGGTCAAAAACCTTAGGAAAAATATAGTTCGATTTTCGGTTAAAAATTTTATCGGGCTGTGTTATAAACGAGTTCAAAGCACTACAGTAAAATAATAAGTTTAGCTCTTCAGCTACATTATATGATCGATGTCATTTTCGCGTCATCTGAGTTCTCTCAGTACAATGTTAATATTTCAGTATAAAAAATATAATTTATTACATTAATGTGTGTTAGTAAATGGTTATGAACCTTATTAAAGAAAATTACCTGAATGTTATCAAAACCAAAAAATCATTTTTTAGTTCATGACTTTTTTCAATTATGTCATTACAGGCAACGATCTTTAGCAAAACTAAAATTTTCAAACTTAATTTGCACTAAAGTTTATTTTTCTACGTATCAGGATAACAATAATTATAGTCCCTAATTACTTTCCTTTGTAATTTTACACCGGTTTTAATGGGTGCACCGAGATTTACGATCTATTATTTTTATAGTTTTTAATTTCAATTTAATGAATGATATAAATCATGTTTAATTCAACTAATCATTTGTTTTTCAGCGGATATACTCTTTCGGCGATATATCTTTGCGGGACTTGAATATCAAATAAAATATAATTAAGAGGGTTAAAGTTCGAGTTATCGCTAGAATTTGCTAATTCATAGCTCAACATCATTTTTATACTCAAAGTACTGAGCTCGTCAATTTACCAGACATATGACGTAAAAATAAGAACAATCATGTGATAGTGTAGTTATCCGATTTCTTCTTACCCAGAAAGTAGCTACATACATTTTTAATGACAGTTCAGATCCTATTTTCTTTTCTCGAGAGTGCAGTTTCAAAATTTCCATCTTTAACAAATTCTCGTATTTACGGCTCAACCAACATTCCATCTTTAAGGTTTGCCTCACTTACACGCGCGAATTTCCGTCTCAAATAAAGAAAAGCATTTTCTTCTCTGTGTAAGGCTTTAACAAAATTTTTTTGAAGCTCAAGTTTTATGTGTAGAGGAGGTAAATAAATTTTCTGCTGCTCTACTAAGGGTTCGTTAAGGATGTTTTTCAGACCGGGCGAAATGTTTTTACGTAACGGCCATTCTTTGATGACATAATGTTGGTTTCTAGCTCTGCTTTCCCATTCACATAAACAATATTTGGTGTAGCCACTCTGCAGTCCTATAAGTAGTGCAATAAATTTTATATCGGCACAGACATTCCATTTATAATCTTCGTATTTTATGCTTTGAAGTAATATACCCACGTTTCCGTACGTTTCTTTCATATTTACAGCATAATCCACATGAACAGATGGTTGTTCATTTCCATTAAACAATAAATATTCCTTTAGACTTGTGTTCGAAGAGTCAATAAACAATCGCCACTCATTAGGTTTATAGAAAATGTTTAAAAAATCCTCCAAACTTCATAGACTTGAGAGTATCCGAGAAAAAAAAATTATATATAACTATTAAAATTATATATAAATATGTATCATTTTATATAATTTAATATAATTATATCTAGGTTCTCCTATAAAATTATATGACATTTTTTATAAAAATATTCGGTTATATATAATTATTTTTTTATATTCATATATAATTTTGTATAAATTAGAAAATTTAAAAATATTTATTTATATTTTATTATGTATAAATATATGTTCAAATATATTGTCATATAAGACATATATTTTTCTTTATAATAATATAAATTTATATCTGGTTTCTCATGTAAAATTATATATAATCATATGTAATTTTATTTCATTATATAAATTTTTATATAATTAGATATATTAATATATTTTCATATTAATTCTTTGCATGCATTACTTAAATTTATCTTATCAAAACTTAATTTTTTTTTAATGTTTTGCAATAAGTCACAACAAGAAATATATTTGATTTTATATTTTCTATATGATAATATATTTCTTTTCTATTTAAGTAATCTCTAGAATTCATCAAATATAAACACCATATAAAACCTTTTTTAACCGGCTTCTAAAAGAAGGAGGTTCTCAATTCGTCGATTACTCCGGAACGGCGGCACCGATTTGAATGAAATTTTTGACGTTATGTTTAGGAAGTTGCTGCGGTGGTCCCATATTTTTTTGGACGAAATTGGTACAGTAATATCCAAGATGGCACTGACAATATGGCGGCCAAAAAAAAAATTTTGCTCCATTTTCTCCAAATTTGGTATGGGGGAATTTTCGAGGTTGTACACAACGAATCTGAAATTATTTTTACAAAATTCAATATGGCGGATCCAATATGGCGGCAAAAAAAAAAATTTTGTCCGATTTTCTCCAAAATTGGTGTGGGGGAGTTTTCGGGATCGCATATAACGGATCCAAAAGATTTTTAAAAAATTCAATATGGTGAATCCAATATGGCGGACAAAAAAATCAATTTTTTTTTCTCCAAAACTGGTACGAGGGAATTTTCGGAGTCGTACATAACTAATCTCAACTTATTTTTAAAAAATTCAACATGGTGGATCCAATATGGTGGACGAAAAAATCAATTTTGTCCGATTTTCTTCCAAATTGGTACGGGGGAGTTTCCGGGGAAGTACATGCCGAATCTGAAATTATTTTTAAAAAATTCAATATGGTGGATCCAAGATGGCGGATTAAAGATTCTACATGTTCCGATTTTGTCTAAAATCAGTATTGGGGTATTTTAGTTAATGTTAACTATGAATTTAAAATATTTTTGGCAAAACTCAATCTAGCATATTCAATATGGTGTCCTAAAAATTTTACATTTTTCGATTTTCTGCCAAATTGATAAAGAATTCAATATGGCAAATCCAAGATAGCGGACTAAAAATTTTACATTTTTCGATTTTGTTCTAAGATGGGACTGAATCGTTTTTGAAGATGTTAATAACGAATATAAGTCTAGAAATTTTAAATTTCCTAATTTCATTCAAAATTGGTACCAGGGGGCTTTGAAGGGTTTAGTTTTAGATTAGATTAAGACCTAAAATAATTTTTTTAAAATTCAATATAGCGGATTCAATATGGTGGGTTGAAAATTTTACCTTATTCGCATTTTTTCAGATTTGGTATTAGAGGGTTTTCGAGGTCGTGTATTATGAACATGAAATTAATTTTTTACAACTACTAGGTTGATAAGATACAATATGAGGGACATAAAATTTTACATATTCCGATTTTGTCTAAAATTGATATTATGGGGTTCTTGAAGCGTATACAAACTCAATGTGCAGTATAAAATATATCGAGCTAAGAAATTTACATCTCAGGTTCTTTAAACATCGATATTGGAACGTTTTGGGGCCTATATTACCAATGTAAAATTAATTTGAAATTTAAGATACTGGATTTACTATGACAGACTAAATATTTGTTTGACACAATTTTACTGGTATTTGGAAAACTCTAAGAATCAAAGCTTTTTTAGTGGTTCATTTTAGGTTACTAACTAATACCTGACAAAATGTGATTCGCATAAACAAATTAAAAATACTTTATTTGTAATTGCTTTCTTACCATAATTTGTATATCTTAGTAATTATTTATTTCATTTACAAATAATTTGGCGCCGACTTCAAAAAGTTCAATTTCATATAAAAATTTATAATTATTTTTCACTTTTTAGCGCATTTTTAGAAGTCGGTTCAATTTTTTTATAAAAATTTTATTGACTATTTATATCTCAAAAAAGGATTCCGAAATCTAGAAATTTCCGCTTGAAACTAAGATGGTGGAATTTTGGAAGCACAAATTTTGCCTCGATCGCCAACTTTGTCCCAAAATATAAATCGCAAGCTTTTCTTATAAATGGGCTTATAGTTTTTCGTTGAGCTGTCAGTGTCACTTGGCCACATATATGACAGAATATATACATCTGAAATATTCAAATTTAGAAACATTTACAAGTGTAAAAGCAAATCAGAATTGCAAGGATAGAAAAATATCGATGTTACCAGTGTTCATGTAACTACGATAAGAAAAAGGAAGAACGGAAATCACTCACACTTCCGAATAAGCTCTCACTCTCTACTGCTACGTGCGTGACTAATCTGCCATTGTACCACGCATGGAACTGCGTAGATCACACTATGGCCACTTTGGTTGACTGGTTCCCCTGGAAGTTACTTTCTTGAATAAATTGAGAAGTGTGACCTTGATTTGACAAAACTTGTAATTTTTCTATTTCTACCGACATGTAACTGTAAGATACTACTCAAAAAAAATAACATTACTTACCTCTTTTCTCTTTTCCAGTAATATATATATATATATATATATATATATATATATATATATATATATATATATATATATATATATCACTCAAATTGAAAGCCCAAATTACTTTAAGAGTGCCCTTACCTGTTTATTAACTGTTTTTACTTCTAATGATTTAAATTTGAAATCGAAACTAACTTCTACTAAAGTTGTTATATATACCAACAAGTACTTACAAGGTTAATATTTAACTTTCTATAGTTTTATTTCAGCTTATGTTTGTTTCAAACACGATTTAGCAATAAATATTAAATATTATATTTATTACCTCAAAGCGAACATTTTACTATTTTTCGTCATTAAAATTATCGAAATAGACAAAATTAACAAACATTAAAGTAAAGTAAAAAGCACTTCATAATATTTTTATTTTTAAAAATAATATCACGCAAAGTTAAAAATTGTTTATGCTCCAAATTTAACAAATTTATATTTTATTCGATTATTTTTTATTTGAAACATTATCGATAATAAACGCTTTCTCATTGGATACTTAATAAACGTTTAAAAGCGAATCATGTTCTAGTACTTTCCAACACAGTAAAAGTTTTCACGAGAATGGTATTCGTGAAGACAAGAGGTTTTTCTCAGAATTACAAAGAGTATTGATTGACGCGCTATGTCCGGGAGATGTTGAAGAATTTTGCACGGTCAAGTTTAATTTAATTGCAAATAAAGTTTTATACAATTCTGACTCACTGTTTTTTTTTTGTGAAATTTAAATTAAATAGAAATATGACATCATAATTTTTTTTCTTTCATACAAATTAAAAGTTAGATGGTTTAAAAAATTTTGGCTTGATACCCCAATTTTTGTAGAGGGTCATGTGGGGCATCATTTAAAAGGGCTGGTTATAAGGATTCTAGAACATTTTTTTTTGAGAAGTTTAAGTGTAGTTGTCAGCACTCCGCTATTCCGGTATTTTTCACTATCGTTTTCTTTACTTCTGTATTACAAGTCGCATATTGTGCTTAAGTTAATAAGAGTATTATAGGCAAATTAAGCCTTAAGAGAACTTTAATAGCCGCCTCTATCGTAGGGCTTAACGCTCCTCTAGTTTTAAAACTTTTTCTATACTTCTTAACTCCAATCCCATTCCCAACTCCCCTGCTCACAAATTCTTGCGTCTATACTTTGACTTCTCTCTAAACTTTGGACAACACATTGGCTACCTTAAGATTAAGTGTTCCAACATTTTAAGAATGTTACCTGGCTTTAAATGGGATTCCCATCGTGTTTTACTATTAAGACTCCATAATTCCCTCATCCTCTCAAAACCGGACTATGACTCTATGGCTTACGCATCTGCCCCTCCTTACCATCTCAAAAGACTAGATCCTTACCACAATATCTGACTATGAATGGTCCTGGGAGCTTTCCGCACCAGCCCCACCTCCAATTTATTTTGCGAATCAGAACTTCTGCCCCTTCATCACAGGAGAAATCTCCTATTGCTAAACTATGGAAACTCTCTGAAATTTAGACCCTTTATATATCATTCCAAATATTTCTTACATCCTCCCTCGTCTTCCAACAATAGTCTGTCCGGCTCACATTTGAGAATTCTTTCCCTATGTCAAACTACCTTTTACCCGCTTCCCGATTCGATCTCTCATGAAAAATTCACATTCCCTCCATGGAATCCATCGCCCATCATAACCGATCTGTCCTTTCTGGAATACTCTAAGGAGACTTGCAATAGAGAATTCCTTAGAAAGTACTTCAATGAACTCACTCATACTAAATACAGAGATGAGATCATACAATACTATTTACTGACGCATCTAAAACCGATTTTAGAGTAGGTGCCGCTGTCTTTTTTTCCCTCAAAAATACTCTTACTCCCTGCTTCCCTCCACCGGTATCCTTTCTGCTGAACTGTTTGCGATCTTCAAGACCACTGAGATAATAAAAGTATCCCACAACAAAATATGGACTATTGCCACGGATTCCTTAAACTCTATTACTTCTCTAAAATCCTATAATCCCACTCACCTTTTAATCTTAAATATACAATACAACCTGGCAAGAATAAGCATACAAAAAAGAAAGTATCATTTCTATGGATATCTAGTCACGTGGGCATCGGAGGAAACGAGGAGGCCGACACTTTGGCAAAGGATGATCCCACCTCTCTTTCTGTTAATCTCACCTTCTGCCCTGGAGATCTTCATATCTTCTCCAAGCATGAAGTAAGAACCCTTTGGCAGCTGGAATGGGTCTTCCAATTGGAAGAAAATAAGCTACATGAAATAAAAGATACAATTTTCACTAACATTGCTCTTCAGAGCTTTCCTAGAAAACCCCTGTCCGTTATGGCCAGGCTTGGAATTGGCCCTACTAGATTAACACATGGTCATCTTATTGATCGCTCTGATCATCCCTTATGTAATCAATGCGAAGTAGCTCTTTCAATTAAACTTATTTTGAACTCCTGCCCTAAATACTCTCGCCATCTGATTGAACATGATATCAAGGGCCCCCTTAATGAGAAACTATCTTATGAAAATACCATGAGAATTTTCTACTTTCTTCGAGACTCTTCCCTGCTATCCGATATATAAATCCCAAATTAGTACATACATGTATTAACATGTCAGTCCTTTAGTGTACAACCCTGTTTGTTTTCTGTTTATACGTGTTTTTAATATTTTATTTATTTATTTATATATTTATTTCTGGATAGTATATTTTTAAAAACCAAATGTATAGTTTTACTTTAACGCTTTTCCTTTATGGACACCAAAAAAACCCCATGGATTGACGTGTCCTTAATTAATATAAATCAATCAATCAATCTTCTAGTCGCCAAAGATGCTCGTTTTTGTAGTCATAAGAGCTTTTCTTTGACCACACGGTGCTGTCTCAAGCTCCACCATACTGTAGTATGAATCATTAGTCTGATGACCATCATATATAGCCAGTATACTTGTTTTTATCCTATGCTGCGGGATTTTCCACATATTCTGAGAGCTAATTTCACTTTCTGTATTATTTTATCTAGATGTGAGATCCAATGGAGCTGTTTATCCAGAATGACCACCGATATTTTATTTCTTCTGTAAAATTAATCATGAAACCCATCCAGTTTCTTTTCCTTGAAAAGGGCACTGTCTCTTCAAACTAGGTCGTCTGCATATGCTTGTAGATTTATCCCCACAGTCTCCCCTATCCTGTAGAAGCTGGTAGTTGACGAACTTCTGGTAAACCTTAACAATCAAGAGTATTACACCCAGTATATGGTGACGACTTAGTTATACTCATCTTAGGGAAGCTCCAGCACTCCAGAGAGTGGCCTGCGTGTGCATCACAAGAGCCATGAGAAGCATCAGTCATGGAAACTTGTTGAACAATTATTTTACAGGACTAACTTATAAACTTTTACTATTTATTTAGTTAAATTATTAAATTCTTTTTTTTTTAACTACAAAAACACATAACCTCTTTTAAAAACAAAATATTTTACTTTTGTTTTCTTGTGACGTAGGAAAACTTCTGTTTCTTTTCTAAAAACAATTGAAAATTTGAGGTTATGTAAATTTTTGGGAGCTCGAGAAACTCAGTGCTTTCAGCAAACTGATAAATTTAACTCTTAAGCAACAACAAATACGAGAAAATTGTGATAAGAAGAATATAAGAAAAATTAATTTGAATTGAACTAAGAAGAAAATAGTAGAATGAGACTTTGGATAATATTTTGTCAATTCCTTACTTTATAGGAAACGACAACAAAAAATATTTTTTGGAGATTTGGAAATTTTTCAAAGAAGAAAATAAATTAAAAAAACTGGAATTGTGTTTTATAATATATTGGGACCAAGTAAAAGAAAACATAACAAGGTATTTATATTAGATAAGGCAGTAGAAAGTTTTTTATTTTGTGTTTTAATCATTCTGTATATTGATTGTCTGATTGATATCTTATAAACAACTGAACTCACCTGAGAAGGAGTCATTTTACAGGTAGGAACACATCTATATCTATATAGAAAATTTTGAAAATACTTCATATTGGTAAAGAATAGTTATAATTTATTATAATTATTTTTTACCTGGCGCTCAACAAATAAATATTAATTTTTTAATTAAATTTTGGCAATATTTTGAAAATTGAAAATATAAATTCAAAGATAAATAACAACAAAATTTCTAAAATTTTATTTCCCCGCGAGTACTTTGTGCGGGTGCGCTATACCACCCATAATTGTCACAATTTTTTCCTAAATTTTAATTTCGGGCAAATATTTTGTGCGGGGTATATATATATATATATATATATATATATATATATATATATATATATATATATATATATATATATATAAATTTTCTTGATTCTTGAACCATAGATTATATCATTTTTCTTAATTTTGTATTTTCTTGGGTTTAGGTTCTATAATTAATAAAATACAAAACGATTGACGTTTCGCCCTTTATTTAAGGCATTTTCAAAATTTTTTCCCTGACATTTTGCTGTTCTGAGAAACAGAACAGCAAAATGTCAGGGAAAAAATTTTGAAAATGCCTTAAATAAAGGGCGAAACGTCAATCGTTTTGTATTTTATTAATTATAGAACCTAAACCCAAGAAAATACAAAATTAAGAAAAATGATATATATATATATATATATATATATATATATATATATATATATATATATGTAAATATAAACTGGCTGACTAGAACTTCTAACATCCTAAACATCTATTGTGGAAAATGATTAGCTTTTGCGTGATGTAGAATAAGTAATTACGGAATCTACTAAATTTATATTGTTTTTGAAATAAATAGAAATAGTGACATAATTATGTTAATATTGTCCAACGGGGCTTCATAAAACTCGACTCTTATGGTGTAATAGCAATTATCTTGACATTTATTCATCACAATTCGAATCTCACAGAAAATATAGCGATTTTTTGAATATATTTTTATATAGATACCATATATATATATATATATATATATATATATATATATATATATATATATATATATATATATATATATATATATATATTAAAATCGGCTATTAATTATATATACTTAACAAACCAAATTATGTATCTGTACTTTCCAACATAGCAAAAGGTTTCTCAAGAATGGTATGCATGAAGTCAAGAAGAGGTTTTTCCCAGAACTGCAAAAAGTTCGAATTGACGTGTTATGTCCTAGAATATGTTAAAGCATTCACATTTTGCTCGGTTGAATTGAATTAAATGGCCAATTAAACTGTGCAGTTCTTACTCATTCTTTATTTTTATGGGATTCGTATTTGTTTTACTAAAAATAAAAATAAATATTATATCGTTAGTCGTGATTTAAGTTTATTTTTCCCATAATTTGCATTTTTAAGAGGAAGCGTTTTTAAAATAATTAATATTTGCAAACACAGCAATTAATAATTAAGAAGCTTACGATTCTTTTAAATAATTTAAGGAATTTTTTAATTATTGCACGTCATTATATCAGATGGTATAATTTTTTATTTATTAAAAAATGTTAAATATTTTTGTCATTTTGAAATAAATAATCCTGTGGAATATCATTTAAAAAAGAGGTAATTACAGTACGTTACTATATATTATTCTCCAATCAACTAAGCCAAATGGTTTTCATACACCCTCCAGGGAACATTCACTCATCCCAAATATATTCAGATAACAAAGCTCTCTCTAGAGTCCTTTCCATATAAACAGTTGATCTATTATATTCCCTATAAACTCCGGAACTGTTCAGTCTGCCACTACATATTAAGGTCCAGTTCCTTCATATTATGAAGGAGATTCTTTGGTACAGAGCTAGTTATTGGTAAAATTATTGAAATCATCTGGACACTATTCATTACCCACTATTTACATCTTTGTACCTCCAGGTCTAAAAATTGGGCGATCTTCTTACTTTATTTCTTCCATGTTTTATCTACTGAAATTTGTTAGAATTACCCATAAACATTATCAGAAACTTTTTTATTTTTCTTGAGTTTTTAACACATATCTGTTAATTTTATCCGTTTCTACCAAAGATAATTTAGATCTGTATTCAAATAAAAACATAATTTTGCCGCGAAACGGTAGTTTCTATAATATATATCCTAAAAAACACAGTATTTTTTTTTATTTTTAAGGAATTTAATTTTTATTTAATAATCAAAATTTAATTAAATCACTGCCTAGTCACGTGATAACAAACACCAAAGTGTATGACGTCATTTGCTGCCAAACATCATCGCTGTCAAAGGCTACCTTTTTAGGATAACATTATTTTATAGTGATTTCCGTGCAATTTCTTCGAAATTTGTTTACTATTCTCTTTGAAAACCATTCAAAGAAGTTTTCCCATGATGGAAATTGGATTTATAAAAGTAAATAGTCCGAATTTGCTAAGAGCTGATTGTTTTATGGTGGTCAATTTCTTCGCAACAAATAGTAACTTCTGCTGTGCTGAATTCGGAAATGTGAAGACCCCCATGTAAGTAATATACCAAGAATTGTTGTTCTGCAACCGATAATGAATACATAATAGTAATCTTAGGTATTTTTAAGCTCAAAACTAAAATAAAACAAGTACAAAACATTGTTATCCAACTTTGATTACTCTATTTCTAACCTCAAAATTACAATTTTCCTCTTTTAAAACTTGAAAAATAATAACTTTTAATAAAAAATAAACAAATATTATCAAAACTTACATCAAAATGATCTTGACAAAAATACAATTTACAGCAAGTTCGAAACTGATCTACAGATGGCGGTGCACCACCATGGGAAAGGCTTTCACCCTTTCCTAGTATCCTTGCAATCTGAGACAGTGCCTTTGTCTCTGTGTTAGAACAGAGTACGTCTGTCCTTATAGTATTATGTTTTTTTCAGTTGGTTGAGAAATAAGTTCCTCTTATATAATTGTAAAAATATTCTTTATTATTATGGTGGTACGGGAAGTAGCAAGATGAACTTCACTCGGATGTACCATGTTGACTTCTATCATGAACGAAGCGATCTACTTTAACTGAGCACATATCTTAAAATTATCTATAAGAGTTAAATCAACAATTTTTCTTCGTTTTTAGTAGCACTTTTCTTAATAGAGCTTTAGACAGCACCTTCTTTCTAGCTTCTTAGTTCTAATTTCACTTAAAGAGAGTTTAGATATTTTCTCACCGTTCTTCCAAAAAAGTCCGATTTGACAAATTTAAAGCAAGGCTGAATAATTTCAATCGTTTCAATAGTTTTCTTGCATTCGTCGTCATCTTCTCGTACTTCGAGTAACTCTCTTTTCTATTTTGCGAATTTTGGTACACTCTATACAAGATACCAAAAGGTATGGTGGAACGACACATTGATGAGTAAAAAATAATTATTTAAAAAGAAGGATTCAAAGAAAAAGTGAGAACAACCAACCGGTTTAGGTCACCACAAATGAAGATCTGCAGAAGAATACAGTAAAAAACTTGATTCGGGTTTGAAAGTCCATTGGTACGTTTTACCAGACGCTTATTTCAAAATGGTCTAATATGTATACAGGGTGGAATATTTAAGCAATATCAGTATTGTAAGAGATACAGGTTTTATTGCCTTTTTTATATCGAGAATGATTTTTCCTGGTTTTTGTGCTGGGTATCCAATTTTTCATGGTTTTATGGGTTATTTCCGTTATTAGTAAAAATAGGATAAGATTTTCGTTGCACTGTGCTACTTTTTTAAGAAACGAACGATGCCACTAATAGAATTTTCATAAACCTCTTTGTTTTGGGGATAGATAGCGATTTTAAAAATTATGTATTTTGAGACACCCCTCGTACCTCGGTTATCTTGCAACTTAGCGCAGAGTTAAAAAGTGGAACTCTTGGGGTTTTTTGTGTAGAGTTTGGTAGCTTAGTCAGTTTTTGTATAGGTTCAATTGTTTGGAGAAATAAATCAATTTTCTATTTTTTTTTAACGAGACACCGTATATATTTTTAAATAATGTGATTTAGTTTTTTTACAAGTTTTTCAAAAATATGGAACACCTAATATTTATCATTAATATTGAGTCTTAAATCTACGTCTTAAAAAAAAATAATTTGATCCTGTTAAGAGGCCATGACGGGTATTTAAAGAAACCAAACATCAAAATCATATCTTCTGGGGTTTTTGTTAAAATATTTAGCCATATATCTATGGTTCCCCTGTTTCATATCAATACTTTTCAATACATCATTCAAACTATTTGCACAAAAGTCATTCATATTTTCTTCTGTACTGTGATTGTATGGCCAGAAATTAATCTTTGTAAAATCAGAAATTTGTTTCTTATTAATTACTATTTCTTTTGAGGTTTCCCACATCTTTTTACCATCTTTCTTGCAGTTATAAATATTTCTGGCAAAATAATTCTCATATTCTTTCTTTAATATTGAAGCAACTTTATTTCTTTTCCTCTTGTACTCATTTCAAACATCATCATTTGCACTAAAACAAAATCTCGTGTATGCATCGTCCTTTTCATACTGGGCAGATTTAACTTCTTGTGTAATCCATGGATATTTTTGCTGACCCAAGTTAACTTTTTGTAGAGGAACTATCTCATCTAGCGCTTTTTGTATATTATCCAGAAACTCGTAATAAATCATATCAACTTCAGTGGAAGTATAGTTCCAGTTTTGCCCAATTAGAAAACTAATCATTTGAAAAGTTGTAGGTATTTCGGTCAAACAAAAATAATTTGAAATTATATAATTAATAAGTGTAGCTGACCTGTTAGTAACATGAGTCGCCTTTGTAAGTCTTTGTTTAAAACCAGCGAATTGATTTATATTTTTTGGATTTGAAGAATCAAGGAAATTCCCAAAATAGTTTATATTGAAATTACCCATAAAAATCGACTTTTGTCGATGTACTATTGGATCGTTTAACTTTTCTTCTAGTTAGGCCAGAAAATCTCCAACTGAACCCTTTGGGGATCTATACATTGTTCCTAACATTATCTTTTCCGTATTTAATTGCAAAGCCACTATAGTCCAAATGGTATATATCTTTAATTCAAAATTTGACAAATGCATCAAACTAGTGACATTTTTTTTTTTGGAAACTGTGACAAGATCGGAGTGGCCTTTTTTTCTTCTTTTTCCGTTATTTAACAAGAAATTTGTCGAATGATTTATAAGCAAGTGCCACTAACTAAATATCCTTAAGAAAGAAATTTTAAAATCGAAGTTCTTCCTTCTGTATAGACATATCGATAATTTTATATCCCGTTTGTAAATAGTTATTTAGTGAGGGGTTTAAATGCTTATTATGGGTTCGTTATTTTAAGTGAAATTTTGAATATGAAATGAGAGATTTTAATAGCGGATTAAAATAATCAACAAAAACCAAACTGAACTTAAAGTAAAACCGATATAACCAAAAATAATGATTTTTTTCTAATTCATTATATATAAGAAAAAGGAACAACAGGAAATTAATATTTCTATTGAACAGGTTATAAAATATTTAATTAATATATCCCTACATTTCGAAAACCAATAATTCGATTTACCTGCATTTCTTTTTCATTTATTAGTTTAGTGTTGTTTTCTGCTCTAAGACTTTATTTTATCTGTCTGTAATTTAGATATTTTACTGCTGATGATGAAAATTTGTGCTTTCGAAACATGTACAATACTTTGTCAGAACTGAACTAGAACTTTTTAACACACTAGTGGAGTAGAAAAACAAGCACTATAAAGTGTTTTTTATTACAATATAATAATAATAGTCTAAAACCTACAGGGTATTCAGGCGTTAAAGTCACAAACACTAAACATTACAATATTAAATAACTCCACAAAGCATCTAAACTATTTTATATGTTAATATAATAAAAATATTATAACGTGGTTGACAAAGTACATAAAATTTGTTTAATATTATTTTATAGTTGTTACCATAGAACGACAAAGTAAAGGCGCCGTTAGTCTGAGGTGAGGTTATGTATTAAAATTATTTTCAAAAAAAAACAGCTGTTTTCGTGTTTCTTCTTTGTTACGGCCATGTGAGGCAATTTTACCTCTTTCATTATTATGGATAAATATAAGGAGAGAAAACCACTAAATGTTTTAGTGTTTTACTACCCCTTCTGCATAAGCATATTAACTTTCATATTTTATAAAAATATAAACGAGATATTTTGTAGAATTATTCAATTTTAGATAACAAAACATGTTAAAAAGTATAAAACAAATGTAAATGTTGGTTTAATTTTGGAAATAACTTATTTTTCCGTACTCCGAGAGGGAGGAAGACAGAAAATCGACAAGAACAACCCTAGTTATAGTTACGAGGAACATTTTTTTTGGATGTATGGCAACGAAAAACCGTTATAATTACTAAATTTTTAAAGATATATACCGTTTGGACTATACTAGTGCTTAATAACTATAGTCAACAGAGTCGCCAAATAATATTTTAAACTTTAAGCTATTCTGAACATATAACACACATCCACCTATATGCCTACTGTCTGAATACGTCACAAGATCGTGTGGCCCTTTAACTCATACTCACATGCTTGAATATCCTTAGTATCGTGAGTTTCACTTATGCACATAGCTAGAGTATTATTGTTGCTTATTAATTGTATCAGTTTTGTCATGTGCACCACAAAACCCTGTATATTAATATGTAAAAACAATGCACCTCTCGCTGTACACCTATTGTGAAATAGCTCTGTTTGCTATATATCCTGTGTTCATGATTTTACTCTTTCCTGTGCCATTTTATAAGACACACATTTTTTTTATCAAAAACTGTGTGTCGATAGTTAATATTTGATATTTTCAAAATATCACTTGTAAATTTACAGTTAGTACACTCCTTAGTACTTGATTGACACTATTATGATTTTTATTACATAAAGGACAAACAATTCTTTCCTGGCGGAAATCTGCAGCTTTGTGACATTGTCATGAAACATCTTCTTCCTCTTACAATTTTGTTTAGAATATTAAAAATAAGAAGATCGCAGTTCTTAAATTCCTTGTATGCTATGAATGCATGTGCCGCAAATAAATAGACTTTAAAAAAAAGCTATAAATTAAATTAATGATGTAATTTTTTACTTGTTTTCTCACAACATCAATAAAAGATTAGAAAATAAAAAGACACAACTACTTATCGTATGACAATTTTCTTAAATGTTAATCACTCTCAAAGTCACAAAGTTCTCCTTAAAGGAAGCACATGATCAAAATGAATAATAAGTGGACATATGAGTATTATTCATGTTTAACATTGTAACATTTTAGGTAAAGATTATTTTACATTTTAAATGAGTTTATTGCAAAGTATTGTTATAAACTATTATCGACCATTATGAGAGTAGACAGAAAAAATGTCTGCATCTTAATTTTTTGGTATTTTGAATAAAACAGAATAGCCTCTTATTTTTTTAATGTGCTAAAAGTAGTAAAAATAAAATGTTTCTGGCATTTCTTTCACTTTCTTTTCCTTTTTTCCGATTAAGATCGAAAATCTGTTAAACCTTATATACAGGGTGTCTGGAAAATACGCGTACATGAATCTTTTTGGCCTGATTGGTTGAAAAATTTTGAAAGCGACACCTATTAACCAGTACAGGAATCAAAATTTATACGCCATTTTAATATTTCATCTTATATATGAACACATACAAAAGTGTATTTTTAACTGTCAATTCATTCTTTGTTTACATTGACGTTGAAGTTGACACTGACAATTTTTATACAATGGATAAAACCGAATATCATGCAGTGATAAAATTCTTTGTTTTGGAAGGTTTATCAGCAACAAAAATTCATATAAAAATGGTGAAAGTGGTAAAGGAATCTGCTTCTTCATTTCCAACTGTGCATCGATGAGTTTTAGAGTTTAAACGTGATTGTACAAGCGTTGAAGACGAACCACATACTGGACGTCCAAAAAGTGCGACAGCACCAGAAATCATTGAGCAAATCTATGATATTGTTTGTAAAGATCTAAGTGCGACTAAGCGTGAAATTGCTGATACCATAGGCATCTCGGACGAACGAGTACTCTATATTTTACACGAAGAATTACGTATGAAATAGCTATTCGGAAAGATAGGGCCGCATTCATCAACAATTCAACAAAAACTGAATCGAAAACAAATTTGTAAGTGTAATTTGGAGTGTTTTAAGCAGAATAAAACCGATTTTGTGCGTCGTTTTGTAACTATGGATGAGACTTGGATTTACCATCATGATCCTAGACTGAAACAAGAACGTTTTCACTTTCAAAACTTTTCAACCAACCTGTATTAAGATTTTATCAAATTTTGCAAATCGGTTCAAAACTTAGAGCTGATAAAGTAAATCGCTGGGTACTCCTTTAGGGCTCTGTATCTCCGTTAAAGAACACTTCAGGATTTTTTTTCTGTGACAAAATAGGGTTATTTTGACCTCCCCTGTATGCTCCTGAGAAATTAGGAGGTACTTGCCGGACACTCTGTATACAAGACAGTACATTATGACAAGCGAAAAGGAGGATGATAGAATTAATTTAACATATCATAAGCCCAAGCTGTCAAAATCACATAACGGGGGCTTAGCAAGGTCTACGTTTCCAATGAAGCAGACCGCAGAATCTGAAAATCTTGGGGCGGAGGAGGGGCAATCACACCCCCTTGGATCTGCTCCTGTGTTTCATATAATTATGAACACCCTATTTTCGTTCCTATTCTAGTAAAAAATCGATAAATTTAAATTCAGTGACATAGAACAGTATAAAATAATAAAAATTAATAAAACATTTTATATTATCTAAATTTTACTTAATTTTTATTAAGAAAAAGACCACCACAGAGAAATTTAATAATGTATTCTGATTTAATATTTTGTCCACACTTCTTCAATTATTATAGCTAAACAAGCATAAAGTTCAAACAGCAAAAACCAACAAAACAAAATGATAAAGTACAACAAACCGTCTAAAATAAATAAATTAAGTCTCCAGGCTGATTAAAATGCAAATATTTTTTATAAGCTAATATATACGAGGAATATTAGAATGTCAAACTATAATCAAAAACATCCGATAATGCCGTTATCTGGTAACATTTATTAGTGACACTTTTTTTTTGTTTTACTCGTGTGTCAATTTTTTTGTCAATTCGTTCATTATTTTGTGTTTTATGCAGAGTTTCGAAACAAGAGTTTTGTGAAAATGAAACATGACAGTGTCATCAGATGTTTAACATAAGAATAAATTATCCGTACGATGTGTCAGAAATTGGCATAATTTGGAAAAAGAAGTTGCATCGAAAGCCACCATTTCCAAGATATATAAATTTTGCAAAAAGTAGACCAAAAACGAATTTAAAAAAAGGCGAGGATGTTAAAATTAAAGTTATTTCCTATTCTTATGAATAATTTGATTAGGTATTTAGCTATTCACAATTTAGCAAATATTGAAATAGCATAACTTTAAACCCTTTTGGTAAAGACCGGTCCAAACTTTAACTCGTTGTTATTAATTCCACGAGCTAGACAAAATTCATAAAATGTCTTGTTAATTTCAATTTTTCCAAATTTGATGTATATAATATTTTTTTTTGAATTAGGTTTCTCCTCGGTAAATAGTATACAGAATGTTCTTTTCGATTTCTGTGCACGTGAAGTTTCAAAAAATCTGAAAAATATTGTACTCTTTCAAAAAGGAGCTCATACCGAACTCATATTCTTGAGGAACCCAAGAAGCCGACATGAATTTGAGGTTCCAACACGGGTTTGTTTTGCACATTTTTCGTATATTTTCAAATGATTGCTAAATTTGAAATTTTGGCTGTATATAAATCATGAAAAATGCGTTTTCTTTGTCTTAAAAAGACTTTTCCAACCCGTTACTTTATTATATATATTTTTATTGCGAATGATGACATAATCTTAATAGCAAGTAATCTCCAAGAATTGAACGAAATGCTACAACAGCTAAATGACGTATCCGCATCTGTAGGCCTTAAAATGAACTACAACAAAACAAAAATAATGAGCCACGAACAGGCAAACATAACAATACAGAACTAGAGGATAGAAAACGTCGAACACTATGAATACTTGGGTCATGACATCAGAGTAGGGAAATCAAACCAGGATGCTGAAATAAAAAGAAGAACACAGCTGACTTGGGCCGCTTTCGGTAAACTTGCATACATCCTGAAAAATAATTCAATTCCCATAAATCTAAAAAGAAAAGTATACGACACATGCATATTACCGGTGTGTACATATGGATTAGAGACCATGTTCCTCACCAAAAAGTCCGCTAAAAAATTAGAAACAGTCCAAAGATGGAAAGAAACATGCTTGGAATATCATTAAGAGACAGGATTAGAAACACCGAAATAAGAAGCAGAACGAAAGTCAAAGACATCGTGAAGGAGGTTGCAAAGATGAAGTGGCGATGGGCTGGTCACATAGCCCGATATGAGGACAACAGATGAACACGAAGAATCCTGGAATGGAGACCGAGGGAGACAACAAGAAGCCCGGGAAGACCTCAAAAAAGATGGGTAGACGACATAAGGACAGTGGCGGGCAAACAGTGGATGAGATTGGCGAAGAATAGAGAAAGATGGAAACAATTGGGAGAGACCTACATCTAGGAGTGGATGGACAGAGGTTGACAAAGAGAGAGAGAGAGAGAGAGATTGCGAATGGGCTTTTTTACAGCATCAGTCGTGCCGAGTTATCTTTGGGAATTTTTATATTTGCCAGTTTTCGAAAACAAACCTCTCTTTAAAAACTGATATCTCCGCTTTTTTTTTAACCAATGTTAGCTTTTCTAATATATACCAAAGGTCTGTTTAAAATGAAAAAACTAAGAATAAAAATTCGAGATTCACGAAACAGCGTTGTAAAATTGTATTGTAAAAAAGTCGATTCTAATTAAAAATATATATTAAATTTACTGATTGGAAAGGCCTTTTTAATACTAAGAAAACGTTTTTCTCAGAATTCAAATCGAGACAAAACTTTATATTCGGCAAGCAGTTCAAGTAGTAAAAGTAATCTAAGAAAAATGGAAAACTGGCTTAAAATGAGAAAAAACGATGTTTTCGAGTCGAGAAAAATTATAGTCTCAAATACAAGAGTTATATTTTTTCCAGTGTCTTTTATGCATTTTAATAAGTTATTTTTTTGCATTAGACTCCAGAAAATGTAATTTTTCAAACTTTTTTGGAACAGACCTTCCTTTAAAAGTGATATATCTGGCTCTTTCTAACCAATCTGAGTTTTTGAAAAAAAAAATTGAAGGTCTCTTTAAGACCAAGAAAATAAGATCGAATAGGTCAAGAAAGAATTAAAACTCGAGAACCTATGCCCAAAAATTATATAAATTCACAGAAACAGCGCATTAAAAGTATATAATAAACTAACGACTTTGGAAGGTCCATTCAAGACAAAGAAAATGTTTTTTTCAAAATTCTTATCGAGCGAAAACTTTAAATTTGATTTACCGACCATCTGAAAATAGTCAAAAAACGGACGGAAAAGAGCTCATTTTTAACCGACTTCTAAAAGAAGGAGGTTCTGAATGTATGTTTTTTTTTATGTATGTACACCGATTACTCCGGAACGGCGGCATCGATTTGAATGAAATTTTTTACGTTATGTTCAGGAAGTTGCTGCAGTGGTCCCATATTTTTTTGGACGAAATTGGTGAAGTAATATCCAAGATGGCGCTGACAATATGGCGGGCAAAAAATTAATTTTGTCTGATTTTCTCCAAAATTGGTATGGAGGAATTTTTAACGTCGTACACAATGAATCTCAAATTATTTAAAAAAAATTCAATATGGCGGATCCAATATGACGGACAAAAAAATTTAATTTTGTTTAATTTTCTCCAAAATTGGTGTGGGGAATTTTTCGGAGTCGTACATAATGTATCCAAAATATTTTTAAAAAATTCAATATGGCGGATCCAATATGGCGGACAAAAAATCAATTTCGTCCGATTTTCTCCAAAATTGGTACGAGGGAGTTTTCAGGGTCGTACATAACAAATCTTGAAATTATTTTTAAAAAATTCAATATGGCGGATTCAATATGGCGGACGAGAAAATCAATTTAGTCCGATTTTCTTCAAAATTGGTACAGGGGAATTTTCGGGGTCGTACATAACAAATCTCATATTCAATATGGCGGATTAATTTTGTTAGTGTTAATTACGAATTTAAAATATTTTTTGAAAAACTCAATCTGGCAGATTCAATATGGTGTCCTAAAAATTTTACATTTTTCGATTTTCTCCCAAACTGATATAGGGGGTTCTTGAGAGTGTAAATTATGAATTTAAAAGTATTTTTTCAGGATTCAATATGGCAAATCCAAGATAGTGGACTAAAAATTTTACATTTTTCAATTTTGTTCAAAGGTGGGACTGAATCGTTTTTGAGGATATAGCGAATATAAGCCTAGAAATTTTAAATTTCCGGATTTCACCCAAAACTGGTATTAGGGGGATTTGAAGGATTTAGATTTAGATTAGATTAAGACTTAAAATAAATTTTTTGAAATTCAATATTGCAGATGCAATATGGTGGCATTTTTTCAGATTTCGTATTAGAGAGTTTTCGGGGTCGTGTATTATGAATATGAAGTTAATTTTTTACAACTATTAGGTTGATAAGATACAATATGACGGACAGAAAATTTTACATATTCCGATTTTGTCAAAAATTGATATTGTGGGGTTCTTGAGACGTATACAAACTCAATATGCAGTATAAAATATATCGAGCTAAGAAATTTACATCTTGGGTTCTTTAAACATCGATATTGGAAGGTTTTGGAGCCTAAATTACCGATCTAAAATTAATTTGAAATTAGAGATAGTGGATTTACTATGACAGACTAAATATTTGTTTGACACAATTTTACTGGTATTTGGAAAATTCTAAGAACCAAAGAATTTTTGTGGTTCATTTTAGGCTGATTTACAACTTTGGATAAAATGGCTACTTTTTTGCCACCTTGGAGTCATTGCGAGGTACATTAATCTCGATTAGTACTTAGTTCAAATAATTTATGGATATCATAATGAATTCTAAAACTAAAAATACCAAAATAAAATTTTTATAAAAAAATTGAACTGACTTCTAAAAGTGCGCTAAAAAGTGAAAAATAACTATAAATTTTTATATGAAATTGTAGTTTTTGAAGTCGGCGCCAAATTATTTGTAAATGCAATAAATAACTACTAATATATACAAATTATGGTAAGAAAGCAATTGCAAATAAAGTATTTTTAATCTGTTTATGCAAATCACATTTTGTCAGGTATTAGTTTGCCGCCGACTTCAAAAAGTTCAATTTCAAATAAAAGTTTATAGTTATTTTTCACTTTTTAGCGCACTTTTAGAAGTCGGTTCCATTTTTTATAAAAATTTTATTTTTGCTAATTCAAATGGACATATTTTAGCTTATTGATCAGCCAAAGGGTTGAAATTAATCATGAGTTTTATGACATGTATTTTTTTGGATTTCTTTGAAACTTGAAAATATATATATATATATATATATATATATATATATATATATATATATATATATATATATATATATATATATATGAATCCGTCTTAATAATTAACTTAGGCTAAGTACCCAGCAATATGGCTTCAGCACCTAGCTTAATACCGCTTTCACAAAACTTAATCTGTAACTAACAAGTGAAACTTTATCGAGAATAAGGTTTTCTGTATCCAGAAATATAATTTGGCCCCTTTTCTTAATAACTCATTAAAGACTGTCGGGATTTCTTCTGTGGAAATACAATATACCGTGCTTAAAATTTAATTTTATGAGAAACGGACATGTTTCAAACTCTATAAATCGTTCAAGCTCTCCGGTCAAAGCTTAAGATTACTACGGAATATCAAAACACCTTTTGAAACTTTCAGTCATTTTTTAAGTCGCAAATTGAAAAGCAAAAAAAGATATGCCTACACTAAATTGAAATTCTTGAACCTCCAAACTTTACACCTAATTAACTTAGGTCCATAGAAAATATTAAAAATATTGTGCGGTGAACTAAGTTAATAATATATTCATGTTCTGTGGTCTTTTCCCTTCTTTAGAGATATTTGTTGAATGTACATTAGACGTTCTTATATTTGAATTCCTGTTTTTAATTCGTCCCTATTAGCCTGGTATAAATTTAAAAATTTTAATCTATCGTTCATTTATCTGTTTCTAAAAAGAGGAACTAATAAGTAATTAAATATAAAGATGTGTTGAAAATTCACAACCTAATTAAAATAACATGGACCAACTTAAAAACTGGTCAGTTCACAATAAAGTTTTAAATTAACAAGTGTCAATCACGTTTGGAACCTAAACAATACAAAAATAAAAAAAAAGCGTTTTATTTTATTACCAAACCGGCAAAAATGAAAAATTGTTTATTTTCGGAAGATAATCGTTTGTCTTACCCATTCAAAGTTTTAATCTTTAATTTTTCTATTAAAATGTATTTATTTACGATACAAATTATAACAATATCACAAGCAAAACAAAACTGGCTAACTAGAAAAACAAACTTCCATGATTAACTTGATATAGTTTCAAACCTAAATTTTTCTTATTTTGGTAGTAAGTTCACATTATTTAAAAAATATAAAGTCTACTTACATTTTAAAAATCTCAGACACTAAGAATCCAAAATATGCTGTGAACAACTATTGGCATTTTACTCACAATTTTCTCAATATCACTCCACGATATCAAAACGTTCAAATTAGTTAAATCAACAAAACGAAATTTTTAAATACTACAAGCTATGTTTACAAAATAATAATTAAAATTAAATGTATATAAATATATGCACACGGCTTTCGTACGAAAGTATTATACTATTCAAAACATACACCGCGTACGCGTACCACAAATTCAACTGCCAGCTTATGCATTAATAATAAATTCCTGCAAAAGAAGGGTTATTAACAGCAGCTAGCAGGAACTTTCAACGGTGTAATTCAATGGTGGGTATGAAGAAAGAACGTAACACTAAAGAGCATCAAGAGAAACGTTTCGGTTTTATAGGCAGATGCAAAATGCATATGCTGTTTTGCGGGAATAACCGCAAGAAAAAGTATAAAAAATATGGGTTTTCCCCAGAAGATAATGACGATGTATAAGGGCCATTAACATCTTAATGATGTCAGAACGAAAATATAGCTGGTTTCATTTATTAAATTGAATCTCTCTCATTTACTTCTTTGAATGGTAGTGTAGTAAATTTTTGCAGAAATAAATACCAAGAAAAGAAATTATTTTAAACCACTAAAATCTTGAGAGTTTAAACGAAAAAAAGGGTTTTTCTTTGATATTTAATATTGACGTTTTTTGGACCAAGATAGGAGAGGCTTTCTCCCTAACGAAGCAAAAGACTTTTTTGTCGTATTGTAGTTTTCAACATATTCTTCCTTAAATTCAACGAATTTTTACTAACTGCAGGGGCGGATCCAGCCTCTCTCTTTGGATGTGGGAGGGGGGCGGTGATATCACAAAAGTACAGTATGGCAAGCGAAAGCAAGTTGTCGACGTGGGGAGGGGGAGTGCCAGCAGCATACACATTCCTAATATAAAAGGCAGAATCCGTTCTATTTTCCTGAACTCAAAGCTGTTGAGAAGGGGGGGAGGGGGGGGGGTGCGATCGCAAGCATACACATTCCTATACTCTATTCAAGAACTAGAGAGAGTAATAATTGTTACCGAAACCTCCAACGTACCTGCTCCAGTGCCACAGGTAACTGAGGACTGCCGTAAATCTAATTATATTTAAATATTATAAACATTTATAAATTTACTGCTACAACAAAATTTCTGATGGTTCAATTTAATTTCTGCCAGTGAGCAAAGCACACCTTACAGTGTGTCCTTAGTGATTTATCTTATTTGCGCTTGTTTTTATATATTATTTGAGATCAGTAAGATACCCAAAAGATATTTATTCCAAATTAGTTAAACCAAGTAATTTTTTCCTCAACGAAAAACCTATTACGATGAATGTTTATGATGCCTTAAGATATCAGTATCTAGATAATAATGTTAAAAGCTCTGTTGAGATGTGTTCCAACATGACAGAAGTTGGAAAATCTACTAGGTACCGAATACTGAAGGAGAAAAAAACAACTGAAATTGTTGGTACTCCCAAGCCACATTCGATCATAGGCAGACGAAAAACCTCGTTGGAAGAAGAGATAAAAACGGCAATAAAAGGAGTTGTATATACTTTTTATTATGAAAAGCAGATCCCAACCATCGACAAAATTCATTTAAAATCAGTGAAGATCGTCCGGAAACTGTCCGTTGGAGAAGTAAATATCTCTCTCAAGTAAAAGGTAGAGTTGCTAGAAATAACACAATTAACAAAATTAGTAATTTAACTAAACTTTTGAAAGATTTTTTTGAATAAAATTACTGCGCAAAATTGGGAAAAATTCATATAACAAAAGAATAAAACAAAATGTGAGAACTCGATCTCATTATCGGTGAGATAGAGGAACCAATTATAATTAATTTGAGCGAAGATAGTTTCACTGACTTTGATTAGGAATTAGATGTGTAATGTTTACTAGTGTAAACACAATTTATTACTTAAATTTTTGTTTTTGTTGTATTTTATTGTTTATATATATATATATATATATATATATATATATATATATATATATATATATATATATATATATATATATTATTTTTTTATATATTTTTATTTTAGTGTGTCCCACTCTTTAATTTTATATTTAGTGCTATGGCTATCGGATCTCTATATAATAAAGTAAATTAAATTAAGATGTCAGTGAAATAGATAGAAATAAAAATAAGTAATTCTAATTTTAACTGTAACATATAAAAATTAATTACATTTGAATCCCTTTTTAGTGTTTAATTGTAATTCCGCAGACGGTTTAAGAAATAAATAAACTGAAACGTCAATGTCCTAAAAATGTTTTAAATTAATAATAAAATGACCGATAGCCGCCAAAAAATTTTAGTATTATATGGAGGAATATATTTTTTATATATGTTTAAATTCTTATATTTTTGACAATGGGTATTTTGTAAGAATAAAGCTACGTTTTAGTCTGAATGTGCCCGCACCTCTCTCTCCCCCCCCCCTTGGATCCGCCCCTGACCACCTGTCCTGCAGCAAAAAAAATATTCCTGTTGGCCTTCAAATTTCGGAATAAAAATAAGTCAGACGGAGCCACATCTGCCCAGCACGGTCTATAGTCCACCTTATAGGAGTTACATTAGCAGAAGATGGGGTTAACTTTGACTGCTTTGTGAATTCGCGCATTGTCCTGGAAAAAGATGGTATTCATATTCTTGTGACCTAAACCAGGACTTTTTTGATCAATAATAATGTTAATGTACTACCAAATTTACAAAGAAAATGTATATGTGTGAAAGCAAAAAAACAGTATTGATACATAGACACAAAAGAACGTGAGAATCAATAAAATCTGGAGACAAGGACCAGTCCTCAATTCGACGTTACTAAAAACGTCAAGGAAAGTAGCTCCGTTCTCTAAAGTTAAGGATAAAATTTCAGCGGAAACAAAAAGCTGGATAGAAAAAAGGAGAATATCGAATACAGCAGTACAAAGGAGAAAAGAAAACTACGAGAAATTGCTTAGAAGAGATTTACAGGTATATCACGAAAAAAACTGATAGAAAAGAAGCTAGAAGAATACAGAAGCAGGAGCAAAATACTAAAACAAAAACCAGCAGCATCAGATAATTTCCCTTAAAGACAAAGAAGGTAACAACAAACTAAATTTAAATAACATAGAAACTATACCAGGAGAATTCTATGAAGAATTCCAGAGGTCAAAGATAAGGAAGCTAAACAGTATAAGAAGAAGGTGTTAACATTAGTCATTGTACTGTAATTTATGACAATTGGCATTTCTTTTTCTTTTACTCCTGATTTAATTTTTATTTTAATGGATTTTTAGTGTTATTGTAAAGATATTGGTTTGTCTTTGTGAACAACAATGAATTAAGTTGTGATAAATGGTAAAATACCGTATAATTTGCAAGAATATATGAATTTAAAAAACGTGTAGAGAAAACATATCTCTTAAAAAAAGAAGAGGTGCGTGGTGAAGTATCAGACTTAATTGTGACGCATAAAATAGTTTAGTTTTTCCTTCCCGTATTTATAGCTACTTTTACCTTAAACAAATGTATGGTTTGAAACAACAGGGTTGACGGATATTTAAAATCTTTTTTAAATATCAAACTACCTTAAAACCAACTGGTAAAACCGAGAATCTCTCATAAGAAACTGATATGACGTCTAAATATTCTATTTCTTTCTTCTAAGAAAAAGCTATTAACAGAATTACTCACATGTTGCTTCTAAATTAAACTAAATATGACTGATGTCAAAAAGAAAAACCATAACACACACACACACACACACACAGATATATACATATATATATATATATATATATATATATATATATATATATATATATATATATATATATATAAAATAGAATAAAATATTGGCGAAGCGGATGTGAAAATTTGTCAATCTACATGATTCTCGTATTAAAAAGTGCGGAGCACTCCAAAATATGGAAAAACTCCGGGTCCAACAGATGGCGACAGCGCTGTTTCGTCCTAATATGTCGTCTTATTTGCTGTGTTTTGATTATAAATTCAGCTTTATACGATGCAAAGGCGAGATGATGGTTTGTACCGACTGCGGTGGCCTGACGAGTCCCATATTAGGACGAAACAGCGCTGTCGCCATCTGTCGGACCCGGAGTTTTTCCATATTTTGGAGTGCTCCGCACTTTTTAATACGAGAATCATGTAGATTGACAAATTTTCACGTCCGCTTCGCCAATATTTTATTCTATTTTATTTTAAATTACTCGGAAAAAAACTTATCTACATATTTATATATATATATATATATATATATATATATATATATATATATATATATATATATATATATTTATATAACATACAAATATCAAAAACTATGAATTTTGCGTACCATTCCATAAAAATGAAAAACTTTTTTTCTCAAATATAATTTAAATAACTATGATTAGGCCATTGACTATGTCGAAAAAAGAAGAGATAAAAAGAACTAAAATGTTAAAAAACAGATAAACACAGAAATGTTTTAGTTGTGTAGTTAATGAAATATCCTATCAAAATAGTACCTCAAGAACTCTAAAAAGTCATTTTTCAAAAAAAAAACACTTAGATGTATTTTTGGGCAAAAATGCAAGTTCTGAAGACATAGTTTCTGCATCTGCATGCATCGTAACTTTATCATTCGGCTTGAAAATTGAAAGCCGTAGCACCTGGCACTATCAGTTATTCCAGAAGCATTCAACAAATACGAAATGTACTGTGTCGCAATTGCTTCCAACAACCGATCCTACTAAACAGAATAGATTAACATACTTGAACATTCAACAATGGAAAAGGAATATTTTAAATCCTTTCAACTGGGGTTGGAAAAAGTCGAAAAATGGATTGAAACAATTTTTACAAATAAGTCTCCTGCACCGCAAAGTTTACTTGAAAGAATATCCTGTGGATGCACCAAAGGATGCCAAGGAAATTGTGGTTGTAGGAAGTAGGGAATCAATTGCTACATGTTCTGCAAAGAATGCTTCGGTTTAAATGGTGGAAATGCTGATGTACCTGGCGTTACTGAAAACAATATTCTCGAAGATACTGATGAAGAAAATAATTTAACTGAACCAGCTTTTGATTAAAAATAAATTAATTAATAAAGGTATAAAAGAATGTGATAATTAATTTTATTTTGCATTCCCTACCCCAGCCTTTTTAAAATATTATTATTTTTACCATTAAACATTCTAAAATAATTTGTCCATTGAATAATGAAAAATTTTCACGCAAAAATATAAAATAACATAATGTGTGGGTAAAAAGTTAAAAAAAATCGTAAAAAGTTGAAAACTTGGAGAGGTCCTTTCTCGGTTACTATTCACCGTACAAACTGCGGCTGGGACCTGTTTTGACGGGTGTAATGTCAGCTTTTTTTTAAAGGGGGCGATATCTATACCTAAATTCACACAGAACAGTTGTGAATTAAAATTTGATAAAATTTTGGGGCTAATATCGAGAAAAATAGCAAAGTTTACGACGCCATATCTCGATTACTTTTCATCGTATAGACTTCTACTAAGCTCATTTGAAAGGACGTAACGTCATTTCTTTTTCATGTTTTCAATGTCTATCTATACCCAACTTCTCTTGAAAAAAGTTATGGGGGAAAAATGTTAAAAAATTGCGTTATTTCGCTTTTTTTGATTCCGGTGTTGGGGTGTATTTTTTTTTGAAAAATTACTTTTTTGACCTTTTTTTACTATTTCAAAAGGAATTTTCATTATCTACAACTTTTCTGTAAACATGTACCTACCAAAAATGCGTAGATTTCCAGTAAAGCTCAAAAAACTGAAAATTGGACAAATCTACCTTATTCTCAAAAATGCACCCCTTAATTTAATAGCACTTTATGATTTTGCCATATTTGGGGGTCAATTGGACATATAAAATAATAAAAAAAACCTTGACGTTTTAATTCCTTTCTCAAGTACATAGTCAATAGCCTAGAAGTTTTGAGATAAATTTCACCTCATAAAAAGGCATTTCAGGACGGGAAAAAATGTGTTAGATATTTTTTGGTATACTCCAACATATCACAGAATGAGAAAAAATCTGAGGCAGGTCCTTAAGAACGTTCCCTTGTTAGTCAGAATCCTAAAATTTATTATATTTTTATTTAAATCAGGTAAATTCATCATTGTATAATGCTAAAAGCTTTTAGTGAACCATCATTTGTCACTTGATGTCAAAATAACCATTAATTAGGTGTACAGAATAAATCCATTTATTATTTACCTACGCTTATTTATTATTTCCAAATAAAATTTGTAATAAAACAACAGGGTCTTCCCCGTACCTGAAAAAAACCTAAGTATTTAAGCCACGAAACGTTGTATCATGCATAGGTGTGGTTATTAATATGATCTCACGAAATTATACGAGGGAAACTATCAAAATTGTCTAATCAGCCAAGACGAGGTAGTTAAAAATTAAGCAGTGACGGCGTTTCTCCACTTATGAGTCAACCTTGCGCTTTTAAAATTAAGTTTAATGTAGAGTGATTAATACGAACGAGTACTACTTTCATATCACTATCATACGTACAGAAAAAAAAATGTATTAAACAGACTATGTATTTTATATATGGTAAAGTTGGTAATTCAGAGACCAATCCTTCAGAGCACTTCGATCTAAAGGGTTTTCCAATAAGAGGTGTTATTTTGATATTCAAAGAAAAATGCCATTTTTTAAGATAAATGATCGGATATTTATTACATTATAAAGAGGAAGGTATGCCGTTAATGATGGAAAATAACATCAGCCAAATGACCACCACGACCATGCCTACAGGACCATATCCTTTTCATGAAATTTTCCATAACCAAATCGCAAAGTGGCTGCCCTATGTCCTCGATAGCCTCACGAATTCCATCTTTGAGGTCTTGAATCGACGCTGGGCTGTTGGCGTAGACCTTGTCTTTCACGTGGCCCCAAAGGAAGAAATCGCAAGGTGTCACATCACAAGATCTCGGTGGCCAATTGTGATCACCTCTTCGAGAGATAACACGGCCCGGAAACTTTTCCCGTAAAAGATCAATGGTTTCGTTGCTTGTGTGGCACGTAGCGCCGTCTTGTTGAAAGTAAACGTGGTCCAGATAAATACCATCCAATTTCGGCCATAAAAAATTATTAATCATCTCTCGATAGCGCAATCCATTCACCGTAACTGTTGCTCCAGCCTCATTTTCGAAAAAGTAAGGTCCAATGACCCCGCCGGACCATAAACCGCACCAAACAGTCACACGTTCAGGATAGAGAGGCTTTTCAACAATAACTCTTGGGTTTTCCGAGCCCCAGATGCGACAATTTTGTTTGTTGACGAAGCCACCGAGGTGGAAATGGGCCTCATCACTGAAGATGATTTTTCGATGGAATTCCGGATCATTTTTATGCATTTCAAGAACCCAATCAGCAAAGGCACGACGTTGTTGATGATCGGCCGGCTTGAGTTCTTGCGTTAACTGAACTTTATAAGCCTTAAGACCCAAATCTTTATGCAAAATACGGTGTAATGACGTTTGTGGAATCCCTAATTCCAAAGAACGACGAGGAATGGACAAACCTGGGTTTTCTTCAACACTTTCGGCTACAGCAGCAATATTCTCGGCTGTTCTTGAGCGACGTGCACGGGTTTTCTTCTTCACATAACTAACTTGTCCCAACAGCTCGAATTTTTTCACCAATTTCTTTATTGCGCTCCGACAAGGTGCTTCATGACGACCCAAAAATGTTCGAGTTTTATGAACCGTCTCTGCCAAATTTTCACCATTTTTATAGTGAATTTTAATAATTTCAATGCGTTGTTGAAGCGTGTATCGTTCCATCTTTATTTATGGCGTAGTTTCTACTTGTCAAACGTCGAAAACTTACAGCTTCAAAAGTGACATCTACCGAAATAGCGGGCTTTTCAAAATGACACCTCTTATTGGAAAACCCTTTATAAGATCTTTTGTATGTGACTCTAAATTTTCTCTAAATTTATGGGAGGTAGATTTCTTATTTTTATTACTTTTAAATTTTTTCTGTACTCGCTCATTACTTTTAAATATTTTCTTTACTCACACAGCAGATATTCCTCTATTTCTGCAGCGCTATTATAAGCAAAAACAAATCTCGCCACCATAATCCATTTTTTTGAAATGGTATCTCAGTGTCTCATGAAGAAACTTGTTATCAATCAAAGGTCTTTTTAAGAAAGCTCATGAAACCCAGCATTTTTTGATGATAAATTTATAAATCTCTTCGTTCGTCTTAGGCCAGGTACATCATCTTTATCTGATTTTGTTTCCATGTCCTAAATCTTCCCTTACCTCGCTTTTTGGTACTCCACCGAAAAGTTCTGTATAGAAAAAGAAAGAACCTTATTGTTTTTCGTCAGTGGCTTCAAAAATTATTAACAGTTCCAAGTCAGCTGGATCGATTTTAATTTTACTCAGGCAGAGGATTAAGGAACATCTGCAGCCTTGTGGGCTTGTTATAAGTTGGTTCATGTAAAAAAGTTTGTTGTAGCAGGCTTCTTATTAGACTTTTTCGGTTGCCAGCTTCCCGAGGATTAATATCCACGATGAAGTTCATTCGTCAATAAGTGAGTGCAAGAGACTCCAAAAAAGGGAAGTTTCCGGCGATGTACATATACTTTCTCAAGGAGTTGTGTCCGTAAAAGACGTGACTCTGCTGATTTGGTTTTAATTATTTATTCGATTAAATGATATAAATGTATATATATATATATATATATATATATATATATATATATATATATATATATATATATATATATATATATAGCAGGATAGGGTTGAGAATCCCTTACACTGCAGCCTAGTTACTTAGTGTGTCGTATTACTTATTCTATGTAAACAGGTAGGTTGCCTTAATCAGATTTAGGACCATGTTCACTAGTATATCCTTTGCAAATAGACTTCAGTATAGATCGATCCTTGAAGATGTCTCCCGTAGGTCAGAACTTCTCATTCGCAGATGATGTGTCAGGCTTTGGTTTTGGTTAAATTCAATATTTCAGTACTCATTGTTTTGGATGAAGTATCTACCCTACTTTCACAATGTCCTTACCTTTCTCTGACTCTTAGATGTTTAGCAGTCTATGTAGGTATGTGAGTGGTTTTAAAAATATTGATAAAATTTACCAGCCAGATTCATTAAGAAGGTTTAAGACTTCGACTCGATCTAGCTGCCATGGAAGTAAGATTTTCTAGTAGGTCTTTTTTATTTTGTTTTTGTTATTGTTATAATTTATTGCATATTTCACGCTTAGATAGGGATATTAAGGATAAGAACCAAGCAACAAAACTTTGAAATATATATATGGTTGTCTATTCGAAAAATTGTAGTTTTTGGAATTGTGACAGAATTTAATTATAGACTCTGGCCAATGACATATTGAGGTAGCGTTAATCATTTTATCTACAGTCATTTTTTGCCCCATATTAATTAGTAACTATTTTAATATCCTACAAATAAATATCACAGTAATAAAGACACTCTGGAAGTCTGGTCGTTCAACTTCTCTCTTGCAGCTTTAGTACCAAACACTACGATTATTAAAGCTTACCACAACCATGACTCAGATCTTCAGGACTCAGGAAAGGCTGCTAATTAGTTGGTTAGTAGACATCTCTTGTTTTGTAGGTCACGCAACAGCGCGCCCGCGAGTTTATTCGCGTGAAGGTTTTAATTAAATTGAATAAAACAAGTCTCTCAAAACACTTAGTCTATTAACAAAATAAATAGAATAAAAACGAACTATTTACAATGAGAAACTTAAAACTAATAACAATTACGAAAAACTAACATAATTGCTCTTCTCGGCCATTATTTTAACCAAAAATGTAAAACCTAATTTTGAAAAAACACGTATAAATAGCTTAATAAAATATTAAACAAAAAAAAAAGAAATATAACCCGAAAAACAGCTATTTATATTACTTAATCAAACCGAATGAAAATCGCGAAATGCCCCACTAAAATAACACACGATAATCCCGTAATTTCCCAAATTAAACAAAGATAATCTTCTTTCCCGACAATTATACCCGTGACGTAATTATTCTACGGCACTGGTACTACGGTACCGTTCTAACCGACATTCAAATTGTGACTGAAATTTACTATTCCTTAAAAGAGTGTCTTCGAATCTTACACCCCCCGACACCCCTCTGTTTCCCGTTTGTACCCATATTACACGATGAAACCCGGTAAACGTCAATTTCTTTCCCTTAAAATTCGAAGGCTTCGATCGTTACGTGCTGAGGGCGTTAGCTATTCTATACCGGATGTTTGATTCACGAGCCTCTGAGCGTCTTAAGCTTAATTTTTATATAAACACAATTAATAAAACTATTCTATTTCTTTCTATAACTAAAGGAATAAGGTAATATAACGTCTGTGAAAAAACCTAAGTGCCCTTTTATTCATATTGCTGGTATTTAATTCGTTCCTTCTTGCAATCAGGAAAAGCAGTCGCCATATTAGATCCCTGACACAGGTCAAACGTTATATTACAATATAATGAGTTTATTTGATTATTCTTCTGTTTCCTAATAATGGGAAAATCGTTCAATATTTTAATACATTTTAACGGTATTTCATATACCATATGTTAAAAACTACCCTTAACACGTCTGGTTTTACTTACATAATCAGCGTAGGATTATTTTGACAGATTTTTAGCCAAATCTTAGAAAGGGTCCTTTAGTTTTATGACTTCATAAATTTACTGAGTTTATATATTTTTAAGAAAACATTTAAACGACAAAGATAATAAAAGTTAAGTTCGATAACTGATTTATTTTTCCTTTAGACTTTCGTGGATAGTGATAAACAATATAACTACCCTATTCCCACTGAAAATCTATTCACAGAGTGATTATTTAATTATTCATTTTAACAGAATATAATTCACATTGGATGGTGTAAAATAATTAATATTTGTTCCATTACAGAATACTAGCAGTTCAACATTTTTGTATTGTAAAAACGCTATACGCCTTTTAAGTTTTATTGTTAGTTGACCATGGCGGCAAAAGAAAACAATAGAGTACTACAGAAATATCACTAGTTCTTGCCATTTGACAAGTACTAAAAAAATCATGCCAGGGATCAAATTATATGTAGCAAGATTATTTAAATTTGTTAATTATCTATGGAAAATGTAACAAAGTTTTATCAAGAAGATGCCAGACATTTGCTGAGAGATAAACAGAAACCATCACGGAACAATGCTAAACGGATATTGGAAAATTTCAAGTGGCTCTACAAACAGGAATAAAGAAGAACTCAATACATAGAATTCTGTTGAAACACAACTTCAACTCTTATTCAATATCTCTGGTTCAACACTTAAGAGATACTGATTTGCCAAAAAGAGTCAATTTTGCAAATTTATATGCACGATGATACAATCGACTTTAGTAAACTGCCAAATTTTAAAAATTTTCCAAAGTCTATTTTCCGAGAAATCGATTGCAGCAATATGTATTGTTTGTTTTTATTACTATAAATTTTTAAATTTGTATCTTTTATTGCAAAGCCTTGAAAATGCTTTAAAATAAAGCGAAACATCGGCAAAAAGGAATAAATTGTTTTTCTCCGATTCATGATCCAAATCTCAACTAATCTTGGCTGAATAATTATCTCTGTGGATCACAAATTTATTTTAAATACGATCGAACGTTGGCGTAAAACTAATTTTGTTTAAAATACAAAATTTAATGCAGGATCAGTTAATTTCACCGTGGCAAAAATCGCCACAAAACACAAATCACGATCTTATTTACTAATATGTTTATCGTCATAAAACTTCACAGGATTGTCTCCTGCAATTGAATCAACTTAAAAACATACACATGCGATCCTACACACGCACGTGGTTTAAATTTAAAAGTTCCGTTTATTTTCGAATCGAAGGTATATGGAAGTTCCCTGGTATATATACCTAAAAAAATTATTATGTTTATTGTGTTGAAAATAACTCCTAGAAATTACAATAAAAAATGCGAATTTGTTATGGTAATATACGGTGATTTATTAACTCAAACAATAAATAATTTTTTTCTTATTTATAATATAATATTTAATTACGTTTTATTACTTAGAAATAATTAGGAAAACATTATTACCAAGAACTAAAGAGAAAATAACAAGGAAACAAGTAACGAATAAAAATTTCCCAGAAAGTCAAAATACCATGATAAAAAAACTGAAAAAATGTAGTATTTAAATACTTTATTATAATAAATAATGAGGTAGAGGAAAAATGTTAGCATATATATTTGTTATATTAAATCTTTGAAGGGCGGATGGCACTCTTAAAAATAGAAAATGACCATTCTTAGTGATTTTTAACGTAAAGACCTAGTAAACCATTTGATATTCAGGCCAATGTATGGAGAGCGTCGAGAGCTAGTGTATCGCTCTTTTGGTGGCTGATGGTGTTCAAAAATGACAATTGAGGAAAATAAAGTTTTAATAATAATATTCCCGGTATTTATAAACATAAGCCATACTTAGAATACCATGGAATAAAAATAATAAAAATTATTTAAACCGATTTGATCATTAGCAATCCAACCGAATGTTCCTTCGTCGACTACGCGAACTAACAAAAAGCCTTCTACTCAGTTCCACATGTCTGGCTGGCAACTATACTGAGAATATATAGTGTCC
The DNA here is from genome assembly GCA_034092305.1 of Diaprepes abbreviatus. Taxonomy (NCBI): domain Eukaryota; kingdom Metazoa; phylum Arthropoda; class Insecta; order Coleoptera; family Curculionidae; genus Diaprepes; species Diaprepes abbreviatus. Next base: position 13,331,670 of record JASJET010000129.1, read on the forward strand.
ATTTTTATTTTTACTCAAAGCGGGACAAAATTATGGTGATAATTATAGTGTCATAATAAGTGTCAGAGAAATTATAAGTCTAGCTACAGAAACTACTTCATGGACGGCATCCAAATGAGGTCATCCAGGACAATGTCGACAACATAGTATGGAACTACTGGTTGATTTCAGAACAGATATTTCCTAGAACGGAGGGCTTCTTGTTAGCTATCCAAGAACAGGTTATTCCGACGAAGAACTATCGAAAATTCATCATCAGAGATCCCCCAATAGAAAATGACCAATGTAGATATGGTTGTCGAACATAAGAGTCAATCCAGCACATAACTGGAAGATGCCAAGCATTTGCAGCAACCGAGTATAAGGAAAGGCACGACTCAGCCGTTAAGATACTCCACCAAGAGTTAGCAGATAAGTTAAAACTATTGCAGGTAAGAAAAGTACTTTACTACAAATACAATCCGGAGCCTATTCTTGAAAACAACGAGTTCAAGTTATAGTGGGACCGAACGATTCTAACAGATCAAACAGTTACTCATAATAGGCCAGACATTATACTAACAGATAAAATTTCTAGACGAACTACACTGATTGACATTACTATACCTATTAACAACAGCCTAAGACCAAAATGCAATGAAAAGATCACCAAATACAGAGATCTGGAGGTGCAAATCAGCAGACAGTGGGCAGTGAACAGCCTCCTCATGATTCCCATAATACCATCAACAACTGGAGTGATACCAAAGAATATCCTGCAGAACATCAAGGGACTAGGCCTTAGTCAGCATCTCTATAAACTGATTCGGAAAGCAGTTCTCCTTGCAACCGCGCGGACCGTCTGAAAGTTTGTAGGAAATACAGAAGACCATGCCAACTAGGACCCGATAACATGGAAGGGGTCCCCACAGAGCTTCATACTTTTGGTGTCTTTATATACCTAGTATGAGTCAATAATCCCTGAAGAGAGTGCGAAGCCATTTGGCTTGTAAATCTTTATAATGTGTCGTAATAAAAAACTAATATGATATGTTGAGAACATTTATTGATATAACAAAACTTATAATCAATTATTCTAATATTTTTTCGATAAACATATGTGTTTTAATATAGCTGGTGATTTTAAATAACAATGAAATTCTTGGCGGGATTTTCAATATTTACCTTCGTTTTTAACATGGATTTAAGAACAAACATTCGAAGCTGAGATTTTTCAGATGTCCACAATTTATTCATCTATGAGAATACACGTTTCACTGGTGTATTTCTTCCAGACAGGCACGGAATATATTCAGTTAAAATGTTAAAGTTTATATGGTTTATATTCTTAGTATGGAAGTGTGTAGTAAATACTTCCACCCAACAATTTTTAGTCGAAACCTTTAGATTATTCCAATCTGGCAGTTTTTGAGATGTAATGTAGTTAAAAATTAATGAAAATGCATCAAATATATCTATATCTTTATTACAACCAACGTATCCTTGTTCAATCAAAACATGTAATACCTCTTAAACATCTTCCTACACAAGTACTTTTTTTTTTAATTTGCCCAATAAAATATCTCCAATTCTTTAATAAACACAATCCACTGATCCCAATATTCACAGCTTGTTTTGTAAAATTCTGTAGCTGAAGTTTTCACCAGTTCTTCGTCGATATGGTAATTATCTTTTAACATATTTAATAAACTTCGGACTGTAGATCGTATGAACTGAGTAGTCTGTTTTTGACCCAAATTTACTTTTCGTTGATTAATTCCATTTGCAGCTTCAGTTGCTGAAATATTCTGTTATTTAATTTCCAATACTGCTTAATAAAAGCTTGCCTACTGAACATGCATAAATAAAAATCACAGTTCTGAGCTGGGATTTTCAAAAAAGTTTTTCAATATAATTGGACATTTTTTGATGCTCAAGAAGTATTTTTTCTATGTCTCATACATTTTCAAAACTCGGTCAATGGCAAGCATAAGTGCAAACCACCTGGTCTTGCTACAGCCAAGCATTTTTTGATACTTTGTATCAGTTTCGCTGCAAAACTCTTTTAGTGGTTCAACTCAAGCTGTATAAATATAAAAAAACGAATAAATGCTTACAATTATACATTCAAAATCTACAGGTAGACCGTCTGAAGCTGACTGGATGGCGTTGTTAGTGAAATGGGCTTCGCATCCTATATCTATTAGCGGTTTGTCGAGAGATGATTTTAATTTTGCATACACAATATTGACTCGTCGCCTAGCTGTACCTCCGAAATTGCAGTTGTTGTTGTCACCATAAAACGTTACAATTTTTACAGACAAATTATTTTCTGTCAATACTTTTACTAAATAATTAACAATGATACCTGAACTTTTACCAAAGTGATCTTGAATCCCTTCATTTGGTACAAAATAGCGTACTGGGACAGGAAATATCTTCTTGCTGTAGTAGTTTGAAGCATTGGTTAATATTGTAATGCAGTGGCATTTACCAAGATCGGCATTCAACTTCAATCGCTGTACGGGCTACAACATTTACAACAATAGCTTCGGTTTTCGTGCGTGCGCATCTAAATTTTTGCTGAAAATATGATGGAATTAATTTTGACGTTCAATGATTGAAAAGGCGATATCCAAATCATTTGCAGTTGCGCATCTGATTTCTTTAAAAAATTATCACAAAAGAACTTGAAGCAGCTGCACGATCAGAATTTTTTTGTTTTTCCGACTTAAAATGTGTACGATTTTTTTCACTAACATCCTTTCCGGAGAAATCGAGAAGCATTCTTCGTTTGTTTGGCGATGGATTTATAATTTTTTTTTTCACTTATCTGAGACAAAGCGTATTGTTCCATCTTATCTGATTTTGTTTCCAGCTCCAAAGCTCCTCTGTTATGTAAAATTTTGGTAATCTCCAGAAAAGCTCCCTGCTGAGACGTTTGCCTCTTTTGTCAGTTTCCTCATTTCCTTTGATACTTTTATTACCCTGTTGATCTTTACCAATTGCTTTAGAGCTTTCCCATTGTCCCAGGCCAGCTTTGACTCTAAGTGTTTGACCTAAGAGCTTCTAATGCTGCTTAGCTATCTGGTATTTTGTATATTTTGGCATTTCTAGTGTTTTCATTGCGGTGCACGTCGGCGTAGATTTTAATTAAATGTATTTCTACTAAGGACTTTGCAAGCTAGAAGCCTGGCCCTGATACTCCTACTCCAACGCACTCCTTCATCTTGGATCTATCTTTAAACCATAACATTAAATCCTCTAATCCATCTCCATTCACTTATTAGCAGTCAGTTAACATCAGATTTATATCTTATATACTTCTAGTAACTTTTTTAACAGAATATACCCTTTGTAAAGAGAACTCTTCGAATTACTGGTAGAGGGCAAATGGATAGGGAGGTCGAACTTCAAAGTCAGTCCAGCACATTACAGAAGGAGGTCAAGCATCGATTGCATCGGAGTACAAGAAGAGACACGATTCAGCCGCCAAAATCATCCATCAAGAGTTGACAGAGAAATTCAAACAGCAGCTACAGGAATTGCCATACTACGAATGCAGCCCGAAGTCTATACTGGAGAACAACAAGTTCAAGCTGTACTAGAATCGAACTATGCTTACGAAGCATATAGTTGAGCATGATATACCAAACTCAGACAATGCGAAATAAATAGAGTCCGAATAATCCCCATAATCAACTGAAGAGTCTTTTGTTTAATAACAAGGAATCGGGCTTTAGCAAAAACCTCTGCTACTTGGAGCCACTCGAACTATCCAGAAATTTATGGGAACATCACTTAGGGCTCAATTATATGGAAATGACCCCCATAAAGCTCCATCCTTATGATATCTGAGTATATTTGGGATTAGTGAATGTCCTTGGAAGGAGTAAAATTAAACACTAACCTCTTAATTCATTTACGTAATCTTACTTTAAAACTAGTCTAAGTTGACGATAAATTGTTTAAACTGACAAGTGCAACAATAAATTATAAATAAAGCAAAACTGATCAACTAGAATATCTACATTTCATGATAACTTAGTCCGGATTACAACTTAAATCTTTTTAGTAAATCAAACTCCATTTATTTGCCGATTAATTAATGTCATGTGTTTGGTGATTTGGTAACATTCGAGTTCTAAAAGTAAAAACGGAAGTCGTCTGTGAGAACTGTAGTTTTTGTAGATAGAGAACAAAGTTGTAATAATTTGTTCGACAGAACGATTTCTTTTGGCTCTCAAAATAGGCCTCAGTTTGGTCGCTTTGGACGATTTTCACATGCTGCTGTCCACTTACGCTGACGATCTTTTTGATTCAGGTGTTTACTAGTGGATCCATGTTTCATCCATTGTCATATATCGATGCAAAAAATCCTTTTTATCTCGCTTGAACAGCTCCAAACTCCGCTCTGAATCGTCGACGTGTTGTGGTTTTTAATCCGGTTTGATCAAACGCGACACCCATTTCAAAAGCAACTTTCGTGTAAAATTATAAGTATCACTACCTTCTAATATCTTTATGGTGTCAGCTATTTCAGGCAACATCAATTTACGATCAGCTAAAACTATTTTGGGGACTTTTTTTATGTTTTCCGGAACAATTGCTGATTTTGGGCGACTAGAGCGTTCAGGATCATCGGTGTTTGTAAGACCGCATTTAAATTCAGCATACCAGTTAGTAATAGTTGATTTCCCCAGTGCAGTCTCCATAATCCTTATCACGTCACTGTTTTGCTTCAACAGTATTTTTTCCCACTAAAAAATGTTTGATCGATACATGAAATTCTTTTTTATCCATTGTTTTGAAAGTAACAAAAGTTGTTGCACTAAAACCACTGTAACTTGTAAACTAATGGTCGGAATGCCATAAAATTTTGACACATGTCATTTGAAGGTTAGTACTATCTAAAAATCATATGAGTATTGCAACAGAGGTGCCATCTATGGGTCAGGCCGGGAACTTATTAAGTGAGATTATTTAAGTGACTTCAAAGATTATTATAGCTATAGCGTTAGCTATAATAATCTTTGGTGACTGCGACTGTTCATTGATCAAATTCGAGACTAATAATTGCCCTAGAGTTGGTACTTTAGTTACAAAGAGTGCTAAAAATAACCTTTATAGAAGTGATTGAAGGTAAAAGTTAGATTTAACTGATAAATAATAGTATCCCGAAACCGAAAAAATAAATTATATTAAGCAGTTATATTACGAATAATAGAGATTTTCTAGAGTTAAATAAAACGTTTTTTGAGTAGAAAACAAGTAACGAATATATATTTTTTTACATAATTCATTATATAATTAAAAATTAAAATGAGTTATGTTGAACACCCACATTTTATTTTTTATGTTTATGAGCGATGCAGCAAAATTAGTTCCTTCCTCGTTTTCGTTCATTAAAGTCAATGCGAAACTCATTTGTTTTTATTCTTTAGACGAAACGTTGACCTTTACAGATCATAGTTCAAGATAGAGAAAACAATATTTTTATTCTTTAATATAATTATCTCGGTTACTGTAACGAAAACTTCATTTTGATAACCCTGAGATATCCCTCGTGTCTGTAATAAAATTTGCATAGAAATTAATCTTTAATAAGAATAATAAGTGACAAAATAGGTAAACAGAATAAATATTTCTTTGTTTTAAAAATAAAATGTACAGAACAAAGAAAATGTGTAGATTTGTTTTTGTTGAAAAGAGAATGAAAATATTGGAAAAACAATCTACCTCTTGATATTTTTTAATCTATTCGTCATTTACTCTATGAAAATTCATAATTGGGATCTTGACTATTTTTGGGAAACTGTTTAAAATCATGTATAAGTACCGAATGTAACCAAATGGCACTTGACCGCTGTTACGTCACAGTGGTCAACTGACAAGGATATATAATTTTTTTTCGTAATTTTTGTGATAAAAGAGTTCTGAGTTATTTTAAATGTTGTGCGGTGCCTCAGTCTACAAGTACTACAATTAAAACACCTGAAAAGTTATTTATTCACCTTCCACATTCGGAAAATAATAGGAAAATGTGGCTTTAGCGAGCCTGGTACTACTCGTTTTATTTTAGTTTTAAGGTTATAAATACCTATGATTACTATTTTGTATTCATTATCGGTTGCGGAAATAACAATCCTTGGTAAATTACTTACATGGAAGTTTTATTATTCCTTCAGCAGAAAAAAGTTACTATTGTTGCGAAGAAATTGGCCATCATAAAAAATCAATTCTCGGCAAATTCGAACTATTTGCTTAATAAATCCACTTTCCATCATGGGAAAACTCCTTAGAATCATTTTTAAAGGGAGTAGTAGGCAAATTTCGAAGAAATTACATGAAAATGACTACAAAATATTAACTAGGCAACGTAGCCGTTGACAGCGATCACAAATGTGACATAAAATCAAAAAATTTATATGTCAAGTTCGTGACAGTGATGATGTTGGCTGTATTCTTTAGAGTAATTAGCAAGTGATCAAAGTGAAAAGGGTAAAACTTATAACTTCATGCTCTTTTGAATATGCATTTACTTGTCATTAGGTCGAAGTGATCATGATTACTTCAAGTGATAGAACTGAAAGTTATAATGACTCAACAGAATAACCGTATAGGGCTGCATAAATGCATGACACCAAAGATATAGAAATTTACCGAGGCGTTAGACAAGAGAATGTTATATCACCTAAATTATTTACTCTGGTCTTGAAGGATATTTTCAAAGACATGCACTGGGAAAACAAAGGAATGAATATAGTAATTTCAGATTCGCTGACGATATATTCATCTCTGCCACAGACTGTGCAAAACTAAGGGATATGCTTAAAGGAATACAACTAGAAGCAAGAAAATTTGGTCTAGAAATGAACGAGGACAGAGTAAGATAAATATATACTCTAAGGAGAAACTGGGCTGGACATGTTGCAGACCGCAACAATGCAAGTGAGAGGATATCAAAAAGATATCGGGACTGAATTGGTATCGGGTAGCACAGAACAAGAATACCTGGAAGAGTATGGGAGAGACCTATATCTAAAGGATGGAAGACAGCTAGGAAGAAGAAGGAGAGATTGGTGCAAATCTTTAGAAACAAAATAGTTCCTCGTGCGTCTCTGTACGATTCGCCAAAAAATTGTCAAACTTTTCAGCTTAGCGGTATAAACTGTTGTAATTGGGTAAAAAGTAAAAACTATTGAACTCTCAGAATCTATCTTTTGTCAACTTTTTTATGTCATTAATTACGTATTATTCATTAGTTCGTTAACTATTTCAACAATTTTATGCAAACTTATTAATAATAATAAAAAACCCTTTTTTATGTTTTTCGCAAATATCTCGGTAACTACTTAACAGATTTTGACAAATATAAAAGATATCAAAGGTTTATTTATTGCCTGTAAGTTCTTACGGGTCATTTTTAAGTAAAAACAATAATTTTCGAATAAAATAAAAAAATCGCTTTTAATTGTTAATAAAAAATATTTGCGAAAAAAATTCGACACGTTAATAATAGTTGTATTGTATCCCTTGAAACAATGATTTCCAAAAATAAAATTTCTGTTTGCATTTTATGTTAATTTTTGCTTGTTATCAGTATAATCTGTCTGGCCTATATTGAGCACTTTTCTAAGAACACTAAATGACACAAAAATAGTAAACAGTTAGTCCTTTGTTGACTCTGCTTTACTAGGTAAAGTTTTATGTCATTAAAACTTCATTAATTGGACTTTTGTGCAGTTATATTTGCGATTTTAGATACTGTGAACCGACTTAATGTTGAAATGTTGCATAATAATTAATTAAACGCTAAATTATTTTAATATATATTTTACTGTGTTGAAAACATAAAGTGAAAAGTAGAGTTAGCAATTCTAACATTAAGTTAATCAACACGTACACACGTCCATAGAACCATAATGCCAATTAAACAATATCCGTATAACCCATTAATTACCAAACAATTGTTGCTAAGTATATATTTTGGTACAAAAAGGTATTTTTGTTTTTCCGATATAGATACATCATGCATGTAGTTCCCAGTAACCTGTAATAAGCGTGCAATATTGTTTTAATCATAAATATTTCATTAGTTTTATAGTGTAAATTACGTGTGTTGTGAAGAAAAAGAGTTAATTTTCTGAAAAAAAAAATCATAAAACTCATTGATTTAATAGTTTTAGGGCATTTTTTTTACGCATCGAAATATTAACACCACAGTAGTACCTTTTATACAAAGTGTCTTTGAAAAATCTATATAGGAAATATGAGGACCTAGCTCAATTTATTTAGTCCAAAAGTTGATAGTTTTAGAAATACAGGGTATGAAATTTTATATATTTTTTTAAAGTTATTTGTAAATCTTAATGATAGCTTATAATTTACTAAAGGACCCCGCAGAAATCTCATAGAAAATTGCGGTCAAACTTTGAAACCACCTGATTTTGGTAGTTGTTGGTTCGTAGATCAAAAGTGTCAATGCTCGCTAAGTCCAAAAAACTCATGGTTCATAGATATAGATCACTGAAGTTGCACTGTTTTGTGTTTGAAATCCTGCATGTATGTTACTGCAGCCTTTCTTTATGTCAGTAAGAATGACCTATGCCGATATTGTAAAGTGTGTTTCAAATTCTATCGTTTTCCTTTTTGACGCCCGTTAATAGTTTTATACATGGAGCTCATTCGGGGTGATATATTGCAGTCAGTAACCGTTTTTGTAGTAGGTATATAGTATGTTGATATATTTCGATTACTAAACGTTAACTAACAATTTTAATTAAGCAGATAAAAATAATTTTTCTCTTTTCAAATAGATAAAACTTCTAAATAATATAGTATAATCCTTATATCATCCAACCTAAACTGCCATGACAACACACTATAAAGTGTTGTAATAAAACGCCTAAAAGATAGTGTTTAACTGTTGATGCCAAGGAAATAGTAAAAATGTATACCATTTTCTGCTCAACAAAGTGCTGCTTTAAGAAAAACATGTGATTTGACTAAAACACCTTTTTCCACAGTAAGGGATATTATTTTAAAGCCTTTTAATGTAAGAAAAAAACGTTGTAACAAAGAAGTTTCCAAAAAATTTGACGAAGATGACAAGGACTCGATTCAAAAAAAAATTTACTCCAAGTACAAAGAAAATCTAGTACCCACTATAAGATCTCTAAATGCACGACATGTTACAGATGACACAAATATTTTTTGTTGAATAGCAAGTCTTTGGAGAAGTGCTGAAAACATTTAACCTTAAAAAAGAGTACGTATATACTGTGGCAAGAAATATGGGACATTCAGTTCTACGTCTTCCCTCATACTATTGCCTTTTCAACCCCATGGGATGGCCATCAGTTAAAATCTAGAGCATCCTCCGCAAACACCATGTTGTACTTTAAATTATTTTAAAGAAAAACATCATCATAAAATTGTTAGAGAATTTATATTCAACATTTTCGTCTTGATCACGGCATGAATCCTACGATTGTTAAATATTGAGCTGTTAGGGACCCGAGATATATAGGGCCCCCTCAGTACTTTCAGATGATTTAAATGAAAACTTTTGTGAAAGTTGTTGCAAAGTTTCGAACAAGATTTTGAATGGCCAGCAAGCAATTAGAGGTATTCTCGAAAAACCAATTACTGAGACACAATATCGACTTTAAATTCCTGGAAGTGCATCTAGGTGGAAAGGACACAGCATCTATTGCATATTTCTGCAAAACTGAAAACTCAGCTCAATGTCATCTACTCTGTGCCACGACATGAAGACCCGATCTTTGAATTCATGTATGTATTTGATAGTAGAGTACTATCTCCCCGTATCGTTGAACAGCTCTCAAATAAGATCTAGTAGCTCCCTTTATTGACAAAATGTCTTACATAGAAAGTGCCAAAAATCCTTGAGAATCCCCAACTGCCAATAAATAAAAAATCAGAACCAACTGTGCTCTAGAAACAACCCCAATGGATGTACAGACAGAAAATTTTTCGGTGGGAGATAAGATGATGCAGCAAGCCCGCTGACTTTACGTCAACGAGATTTAATCTCCCCCGGGTAACATTCAGTCCTCAAGAGAATCAGGACAGTCCATGGAAATTGTGCAGACTCTCGGTATAAATGGAATGTAGCTTCTTCCTTCTCCAGTGATTGCAGGGCCGTCAGATTGACATTGTCGTTGAATGAATAATAAGAGAATATCGTGGAAGTCTGATGTATTTTCCCCATAAGACGCTAGCGTCGATTGAATATTGAAATAATTAGATATTCATTTGGAGATTATTGGTATAGCTAGATGATAAATAAATCCGCATTCCTAACTTTTTGTGTACAGTGTATTATATACACATAACATTTATATTTTGTTGAATCCTAATTGGCACGCAAAACTTTATGTAAATTTTTATTTCAACGATAACTTGTTAAATTTATTTATGTAAAATTTGCAAAATATCTTTATAGATTTTGTATATCAATGAAAGGGCTATAAACTTTGCCAAGCTTCCGAATGAAGTGTATATAAATATATACTACTTTACAAAAGTTAATGATTGGTGAAAATAAATATTAATTCCTAATTTTCTATCATAGTCTAATTTTGAAAATGTTCTAAGTTGGTAATAAATTGTCTAAATTATTAAGTTGATGTCATGTTTCTCTTGAGGGCAGTCTGTTCTGTCGGGAAAACCAAATCTCGCTGGCATAAAGTCAACGAACCAACAGTATCATCTCATCTTCCATTGGTTCTCCATCTGAAAATTTTCTATACGTCCATTGCGGTTATTCCTAGAGCGCAGTTGGTTCTGCTTTTTTGAGTATTAAAAGCTGGAGATTCCCCAGGATTTTTTGCACTCTCTATGTAAGGCATTTTGTCGACGAGTTCAGGAAAATAGACCCGATTTTACTTTTTATACTATAGTGTATTCAAGAACTAGAGAGAGTAATAAATCATTTTTTACTCTTTTTTTTCTTCGCAAACTATCTATGTTCTTTAGTCCGATGTCTTTGGTAAAATCTGTTAGATACATATATTTTTCATAGGAATGGGTTAGAAATTTTAAAATCAAAAATACCGATGTATAATAATGGACTATTTGGGTTGGATAACAATAGATATTTGGATGTGTGAAGTGTTAAAAAGGTTTTTAATCCTTGTCATAGGCGTCGGAAGGAGGTTTATTTTATCACTAAGTAGTTATGGCACAGAATATTATTTCGGTAATAAACTTAAAATAAAAAATTTTATAATATTATTTTATTTCTTATGATTTCTTAATAATTTACATACATTAGAAAATATGGATAATTTTGACATATTTAAAACAAATCACAACTATATTTTTATTATTTTTAATTTTGGCATAGAAACCGTTTTAGACACATTCAGACTAAAACGTAGCCTTTTTTTCTCAAAAAATTCTAAGTTATAATTTAAATACTTACAAAATACCCATTGTCAAAAATACAAGAAGGTAAACATATATAAAAAAATAAATTCGTCCATATAATATTAAAATTTTTTGGGACTATCGGTCATTTTATTATTAATTAAAAACATTTTTAGGATATTTGACGTTTCAGTTTATTTATTTCTTAAACTATCTGCAGAATTACAATTAAACACTAAAAAGGGATTCAAATGTAATTAATTTTTATATGTTATAGAAAATTTAAATAATAAATTGTGTTTACGCTGGTAAACATTACATATCTAATTCGTAATCAAAGTCAGTGAAGCTATCTTCGATCAAATTAATTATAATTGGTTCCTCTATCTCACCGATCATGAGATCGAGTTTCCACATTTTCTTTTATTCTTTCATTATATGGATTTTTCCCAATTTTCTGCAGTAATTTTATTCAAAAAAATATTTCAAAAGCTCAGCTAAATTACTAATTTTATAAGTTGTTGAGAGATATTTCCTTCTATAATGGACATTTTCCTGACGATCTATAAAAACAGATTTCCTGTCTGGCAATTTCCAGAGCTCAGTTCTTTTAATTTCAGATCCCGATCTTGATTGATTTTAGTTAGAATTTTGTAGACGGTTGGGATCTGCTTCTCATAATAAAATGTATGTACTCCTTTTATTGCAGTTTACATCTCTTCTTCCAGCGAGGTTTTTCGTCTGCTTGTGATCGAATGTGGCTTGGGAGTACTAACAATCCAGTCGTTTTTTTCTCCTACAGTATTCGGTATATAGTAGATTTCCAAACTCCTGTCATGTTGGAACACATCTCAACAGAGCTTTTAACATTATTATCTAGATATTGATATCTTAAGGCATCATAAACATTCATCGTAATAAGTTTCTCGCTGAGGAAAAATGCCCTGGTTTAACGATTTTGGAATAAATATAGATGTGGAAGCCATATGTTTTGAGTATCTCACTAATCTCAAATAATATACGAAAACAAGCACAAACAAGATAAATCATTAAGGACTCACTGTAAGGTGTACTTTGCTCACTGACAGAAATTAAATTGAACTATCAAAAATTTTATTATTGCCGTAAATTCATAAAATCTAATTAGATTTATGGCAGTCCTTAGGCACTGGAGCAGGTACGTTGGAGGTTTCGGTAACAAGAGCTTTGAGTTCAGGAAAATGGAACCGATTCTGCCTTTTATATCAGGAATGTGTATACTGCTCGCATCCTCCCCCCCCCCCTATAAGCAACTTGTTTTTTTTTGTGATGGCCCCCCACCTCTCCAAGAGCTTCAAATTCAGAAAAATAGACCCGACCCTGCCTTTTACACTAGAAATGGGAATGTTGCTGGTGTCTCCATCCCCCCCGTCGACAATTTGCTTTCGCTTGTCATACTATACTTTTGTGATATCCCCCCCCCCAAAGAGAAAGGTGGGATCCGCCTCTATACTAGATAGGGGTACAACTAATTGTGCGAATTTTTAGACGTATGATGAGTTGGGCATAGGGGTGGATATCACAAGTAAAAGCGAGTTGCCGACGGTGGGGGGAGGGGGGTGCCAGCGATATTGACACATTTCTAATGCTACTCAGGCAAAAGCGAGTCTATTTTTCGCAAGCGAATGCGCTTTGTCGACGGAAAGAGAGGTGTCAGCAGCATTAACATTCCTAGTGTAGGAGGTAGGGGTAGGTGGTTTCTGAATTAGAAGCTCTTGAGGGTTGGCACCCCCCCCCCCCTCGTCGACAATTGACTTTTAATTACGATCGCCCCCCTCCCAAGAGCTTGGAATTCAGAAAAATAGATCAACCTCTGCCCTGTACATTAGGAATGTTAACGCTGTTGGCATCTCTCCCTCCATCGACAACTTACTTTCGCTTGCCATACTGTACTCTTGTGATATCACCGCCTCTCCCTCCCCCGAAGAGAGAGGCTTGATCCGCCCCTGCCTTACACTGACTGTAAATAGTCGTATCACGTAGCAAAATCTAGAGAACATCAATAACATGTTTTAATTGATTGCAAAGCAGGTATAAGGATGTATCTATGACCTCCATCTACGATGTCTCAACCCTCTAGAGCTTAAAATAACGGAGATACCCAATAAACCCCATGTAATTCCAAATTTTACCATACCCCGTACTCGTGGAAGGGTCAGCTACTTATCGAAGAGCCCCTATATACAGGAATAATCTCGTCGCTTTTGATACTCTCGATACCCGATGTTTCCAGCCGGCCGTTCGTTTGAGGAACAGTATCACTACATAGTATAAAACAAAGTCGCTTTCTCTGTCCCTATGTCCCTTTGTATGCTTAAATCTTTAAAACTACGCACCGGATTTTGATGCGTTTTTTTTTTCAATAGATAGAGTGATTCAAGAGGAAGGTTTATATGTATAATAACATCCATTAAATAGTGGAGAAATACTGTTATTTTTGAGGTTTCTAATGTGATGTCGTTAATTATCATATTTTTTTCCGCTTACATTGCAAACGCAGGCTGAACCCTACGAGATTTATCAAAATAATGTACTAATTATTTGTACACATTGAAAAGGTCTACAGAAAACTCCGCGATGGTATATGTCTATCTCTCATGGATATCCCACAATAACATTTTTTTGTCATTTACTTTTTACGACAAATAATGGCAAATTTTGAAGCGATTTTAACCAATACAGCATTAATCCTTATCCAATTAAATAGCTTAAATACATTGTTGATTTAATATAGATCTATATGGTCCTTTACAGCACAAGATTTAAATGAATATTTTCGAAGATATTACAGATTTAAAATTGCGGGAAGTAGCGCTTGCGGCGGTACTGGCCGACCGGGGCGGCGGCAGCGTGCCTATAAATAGCGCGTCGGAGGCCGATGTAATAATTGTTGTAAAAATAAAATAAATAGTCACAGTTTTTCTGTAGTGTATTTAGTATCAGCATTGCACCAGTGCGAAACCAGGGCGGGTCGCTAGTTGGATATATAAGCGAAGTGTAAAGAACTAGCAAATAGTGGTAGCATTGTAGTAGTGCTATTATTTTCACCATTTGGGTGAACAAACTGAAAATTTTCTTTTATATATATATATATATATATATATATATATATATATATATATATATATATATATATATATATATATGTATATATATGTATGTAGCAACTTCTTAGGTTAAAAGAAATCCAGTCTTATAAGACTTTAGGTTGCAACATGTCACTTAAGCTGCATTTCTTCATTCCCACTTGGAATTCTCCTCTGACAAATTAGGTGCAGTTTCAGACGAATACGGCGAACGATTTTACCAGGAAATTGTTCAAATAGAGAAACGTTATAGTGGAAAATGGATTCCAAATATGTAAGCTGCCTAGTGCTGTGCCCTCAAACGTGAAACCGATCCACGCGAATACAAGCGAAAAAAGACAACAAAATAATTTACTTAATTATATTATACTTTTGTCAATACAAAATGAAGTATATTTTGAAAAAAGGTTATTCTGTTGTTTTTTTTTTAATCTTTGAAAATTCATTAGACTGCTTATGGTTTAGGTTTCTCATATTTTATATTCTTCTTGCCCTAATAAAGAAATGGAAAATAAAAGATAAAATTTTAACAATATATATTTATTAATCAACATGACAACTGATACAATTGAATATAAAAAAATACGAAGTTAATCCATAAATGTTAACATTTTCTGATACAAAAATGCTCTGCTTAAAACTATATATATATATATATATATATATATATATATATATATATATATATATATATATATATATATATATACCTATAAATCATAATTTTACTTAACATAATGACTTTTCCTATACTCAGTTACAAGTCACGGGTATCTCGAAACTGAGCATACTGAAGACAAACTTACATTTTCAATTCGGCTACCGACATCGCTCTACTCAAAGCTGCTTAAAATCATTTCTTTCATAAATATGCAACAGGTGTTTTATTGCTTTCTTCAAGTTATATTTTATTAGTCAAAGTACTGAATAAATTTAAAAAATACATATAACATCAGTGATAGATCTGAGTGTTTATGGTTTATATAAATTTATCAGCTGGTAGTATGTTGGTATAAACTTCAGAACCGGACTATAAATTTCCTTCGTCAATTTATATCAAATTATTTCACTTTAAGATATTAAATAAGTAACTTAAAAGATTAAAGCATAGGAAAATCCAAGCTTTTTGTATTTATTTACACACAAAATAACGAGTTCAAACAATTTTATACCATAAAATAATAAGCTCAATGACTTTGGGCCAAAACGGCACACAGTAATAGTTTACTGATCTAGGGAAATTTTGAACCCTCTATATCAAAATCATCGATGACATTTTTACGTCATTTGTCTGACAAATTAACGAGTTCTCTCAGTACTTTGAGTATATCAGTGTTAACTCAAAAACTGTTTATCAACAAAAATTATCTTTCTTTCTGTCACTCTGTCAAATTTAACTTATGTTTGCTAGTCACAAAATAAGAAACCTTTCTCTACCAATTAATACGTTAAGACAGCTTTGTGCAGACTTAGGATCAATATCACATTCGCTTTGTTAACCCCATTCTTTCCTTAACATTTTTATATTTATATAATAGTCATGCCTAACATAATAAGGAATCCAGCAAACACCGATAAGAATTGCCTTAATCCACTTTTTCTTTCATTTTGCAAAATTTCAAAGAAGACAACGTAGAGCAAGGTTCCGCAGGCTAGCCCTTGCAAAAATACTGATATCACATTGGCAGAGTCTTGTTCCATATTGCTGACAGCCATGCCTATTCCTATTCCCATTGGGCTAACAACTGCGAAAGTAAAAACGTAGATGACAACTAGGAAAGTTTTCATTCCCGTAGTAACTAGCTCAAACCCAATACAGAAAGCTATGACTAACTTGTGTGCGCTGACAGCGCCAAACATGTACCATACATTGCCAGCGCTAGATTCCAGTCCCACAGATAGTCCCTCGAATAATTCATGTACTGACAACGCCAGAACAATGAGTAGTCCACGTATAGCTTTGACGGTGGAATCTACATCGCCGCTTAGAACGTGAGTATGGGTGTGGCCGTCGTGTTTATGTACGTGTTTAGAATTATCTAGAGCTTCATTTTCTACCAGTACTTTTTCCAGCTTCGGAGCTTGTGCCAAAGATCCTCTGGGTGTATCCATTTCTCCACGACGAATGGAAAGGCTTCTGACTAACGGGGAAAGTTCACTTTGTTTTTCTCTCCTGAAAAAAAAATAATATCATGTGACATAGCATTGTGTGATATAAGAGACTTTTTTATTAGTAATTAACAAAACTACCTTAATATAATGTTCGAAATTAAAAACTGACCTGAAGTCTCATTAAGATCTTTTCAAAAATGTTGCTTTGCAAAGAGTTTAAAGATTGTTGCTGAAAATAGGTCTTTAACTTAATATACTTTACCCAATTTTGATAACTGTAACAACTAAATAAACTTACTTGTGTAAATAGACATGTACACATTCTTCAACAAAATACATCAGGAAGAAACCAATACACATAAGAAGCTCAGCATAATGAATTTCGACATTTGGAGTCAGATCCAAATCTTCAAAAGTTTCAGAGACCTCTGGTAGTAAGTGAAGAAAGGTCGTACATAGTAGAACTCCACCTCCTAGGCCTGTAAATTAAGATTTTTTTTATTATTATTAAATGCTGACATTGCGTATATTTTAGAATTAGCCAATTGCTGTGTTGTTAGTAATACAGATCAATATACTTCAGCATGTTCTTACCTAACAACATTTGCACATATATGTTGTTTTCCTTAGATGTTTCGTTAGACCCATCCTTTTTCAGTAGCCATTTGGCAAGTTTGATTGGTATACAACCAAGGAGCATCGAACACATAAATAAGACACACATCGCCGTAGCTTTCGCAATATTAGGGTTTCCTCCATCTTGGTCTGTAGAACCACCATGATGGTGACTATGACGTACGGGAAGAATTTCTACCATTATTATTTTTTTCTGTAAGAAAAATAAATTGCTTAAAAAAAATTAACATCGATTTTTTGTTGACAAAAAACTAGATTAAAGAGTAAGTAGAAAATGTAAAAAATTATTTTAAACAATGAAATGATGTAATTATGCTCTCCATTTCAGTCGTACGGACTTATAATACCTAGTCTATTAACAAATTATCTTGATGATCGCTGATAAACGAATGTACAAACAAACACTCCATTTTTATTGTATTTGTATAGATTAAATTTTATATGAATGTCCTTTATAGGTGGTCTCTTTTCATAAGTTTCTGCGAAAAAAAATTGTTTAATGAGAGACTACATACAAAGCTATTTCAATTATTTTTCTTCTTTAATATAATTTTTGTACTATTTTAATTTTTCCATTTTTAAAACAACGTAAATCTAATTGTTCATGTACTTTGGTGAAAAATTACGAAAAAAAAAAACTAATTTATAAAGCTCAAGTCCACCATAAACACATAGATGATATTGACAGACTAATATATATTAATATTATGTGTAACTAAATAATAATATTCTTTTTGTGTTCTTGAGATAATATTATTAAAACTATTGTAATTTAATCAAGGTTTTTGACAATGTAAATTATAAGAGAATGCTGAAAATATTTTAAACCACAAAAGTTCCGTGTTACAGAAATATATAAAAGGGGACACAATTTGTTACAAAAATGTATGTATGGGAATTTTATTAGTTGGAAGCTTAAGACCACCATACAATATAAAGCTCTTAAAGCAGCTTTAATCTTTCAATTATGGTGTAAAAATTATAATTTTTCAATCTTTTTGCAGTCGAATCTTTTATTCAAACATTTTTTTAGTGTTTTACTCCATCTAGATAATCCCATAAGGCTAAAAATAACACACAATACTCTAAAAACATAAATACTAAATACCTTATTTTTTAACTGGTGATTGGGGAAAGAATAATACAAAACTGGTATCTTTCCCTGTCGGTTAGTAAAACAATAATTATTTTATTTACATTGTTCTTATCTTTTTAAAAAGAATAATGACCTTCCCATGATTAAAATGTGTAGTATTAAAAAGAAAATGCACTTAACATTGTAACAATAAATGTATGTATTTATTATTGTATTGCTTTTCAACCAATCAACAAAAAAATGTGCGTACTTATTTTTTTAAAGTCGTATCTCTCATATCTATATATAGACAAACCAGTAGGTGATGGAGATTTTTTTAACAACTAATCAAACAATTTGTAAGAATTTTACAACCAGTATATAGAAAATTTAAAAAATTAACCCTAGTTCACTAACATAGTATCACCTAAAAACTGATCTAAATTAACAATGCTCACGGTATTGTTATAATTTGTATTATACAGAGCAAGTCATTTTAATCAATCCACACAAATATTTCTCCTGAAATCATTTTCAAAAAAACTGTTTCAGGCTAAAGTTATAGGGTTCGAAGCTTCGATCATACCCTATAGATTTAAACAACAATAGATTTGTTTGAAGGCTGTTTATGGTCGGTGGTGGAGTGGCCTTTTTGATATTTGACAGACATAAACATGTTTACTTATCTTTTCTTGCAGTTTAATTACTTGTCGTGACTCTTTTCAATGTTTTTAAGTGTTAGAAATGACTATAAATGCGAAGTTTATAATTAATATTAACAAAAAGAGGATTTAACAAACTTATTTTTATTGGTAAATATTGTTAGACATTGTTTACATATTGAAAATAACAATAATAATTTAGGCAACCATAAATTCATATTCTATGATAGCATAAAATCGGTATGTGTGTATCAAAAAATGAAATATGTACTATTTATCAACACTTTTTAAAATACAAATAAAAATATTACGTTATTCAGAGCTCAAACAATTGTGCCCTAGTTCTGACGTTATGCTAATTCTATAGGGGTATGTTCGAAGGTTCGGAGACATCAAAGAGTGACCTTGAGACTGACCTTCAAATTAATTACAAGATCAAGTTGTTTTTCAAATAAGAAACTCCATTTTTATTGCACAAATTGAAAGCAGGGAAAATTTTACGTTCAACTATGTAAATATCATGGAGGATGAAGTGTAGTCGAGAGGTCCTTTTTGCTATAAATCAGTGTAAAATCAACTGATAACTCGAAAACTAAGAGCGTTTGACACCAATGTTAAATACAAAATTGGTAGAAATCATCTCATGATGACATTAATGTTGATCTTAAAAATGGCTGTTAAATTCATTTCAAGGTAATTTAAATTGAAACCCATACTTTTTTTCATTGCAGAGTGAAATGTTCGAAAAAATCCACGTTCAACTATCTAAATATCTTAATGACTTATAAGTCAACAAAATTTTTAATCTTAAAAATACAAGAAAAAAAAATCGTTTTCTTTTATTATCAAGTGAGTCCAATAAAAAAATCGATGTTTACCCCTTTGTTTGTTCCTTAAAAAAAAGGTACTGCTAATAAAATATAAATTCCAAGGTATGTCGGTAGTATATTAAAAACTTGCCACCTACCGACTTCGATGTCAGATTGAAAAATATCGTCAGTCGACCGACATCTGTCTATATCTACAGATCTTTACCCCTATAGCCTCTCCTTATCTAGGGACACAATGTAAATGATTTTAGTCAAAAGTGCCTAGGAGCCAAATTGTTTTCGTTTTATTTTCTCAAATAGTACTTAACATTTACAATGAAAGGACAATAATTAATACTTATCTTATTGCGAATTTTTCAAGTATCATAGACTATGACGCAATAATTTGATTGTTTTTCTTTTAAGCAAACCTTGATAATTAAAAAAATACATTTAAATTGTGTTACCTCTAAAACTTTAAAAACTAAAATTATTAAAAAATACAGTTTTTACAAATAAATGACATCATGTGGACATCTATATTCAAAATAGCTAAACTAGACGTACAGTCTGCTGGTTTAATAATATAAATTGGTCACACCTATAGCCTTAAAAAACTAAAAACTAAAAAAGTTTTTTGTATAACTGGTAACACGAGCATTTTATGCTTTGCGTCGAATTAATTAGATTTAAAATATGTTCAATATACAAACTAAATAAAATGTAACTTTCCGTTCTAAACGCAACTTAGGGTTAATCTACACGAACCGTTCGCGAAAGAATCTACTAAGGTGCGTATAAATATGACGAGCCGAGCGCGTGACGCGCCCGTGACGAGTATGCTGCGAATTTACAACATTACTCCTTTCAAGTTTGCCGATTTCTATTGATGTTGAGGGCCTTCGGCGGCAGGTCTCAAAGGAGGTAATAAATGTATTTGGGTTACAAGAAGTCAATTTTTTTATTGTTCTATTGTTTGCAAATAGCTCAACCAAGACTCGCAGTGATACATTTACTGTCGGTTTTTTTGCTGCGAACTCAAAGCGTTTTTTTTTTATCTAATGGGACGAAAAAATTTATTTTGCAGCGACACTGACGACACGAGATTTTTTTTTTGTTAATAAAATTAAATTTATTTAGCACATGGCATTAATTAAAAGTTGTTCATAAGTAAATATGGAGTGGTCCGAAGAAAATATGTTGAATTTAGAGATGTGTCAATAATACCAAAATTTGTGAGTTATTGACAAAAATTTTAAAAAAGAAAAGAAGTGGATGTGTGAAATGAAACTGAGTTAGAAATTTTGCAGAGACCAGCAAAAAGTAAATTTCGAGTGTCTGTCAAATGAAAATGGGCTATTGAAAATATACTTCTATTTTGTTTAACAAACGTTTAAAATCTAACGGAGAGATTATGATTAAATTTGCTAGAGTTACCAATCTTGACCTTTTTTTATTTAATAAACTTTTTAACAGTAAAATCCCACTACATAAAATTAGCAAAGCAGCCGTTTATTCTTCGTCGTCAAACATGGAATGGCAGGTCTATCTTCTTCGCTCACTTTGTATTAACTAAAACGTTCGTGAGAAATTTGCATGGTGTGCTCCACTTCAACGGAAACAAGGCTGCCCTTTGTTCTTCATCATCAATAATTTGATTAACAAAAAAGAAATAACTTTAAACCTGGTCATATTCTTTACCAAAATTATTTTTAAAAATCTGCTACGGTACTCAATGGATAACAAATTTGAGTATCCGTGATATAAAACATATTTGATGCGAAAAGCCACCTATTTCAAATTATCAAAATTTACCGCCTAAACGTTTTTAAAAATTTCCTTTCACATCAACCACCGAAAGCACAACGGTTCAATCGAACCGGTAAACATCAAAAAATGTTCGCTGCAAATTCAAGGTAGGCGCGTCAGAGGCACGTCAAGTGCTTGGCTCGCCATATTTATAATCACCTTTGATATGGCATCATTTAAAAAAAATCATCACAAAGAGTTTAACCAGAATTTAGTTCTTATATTAAAATTAGGATTTTATACATTTGCTGGATTCGATCAAACCTAATCCAATCTGTGATAAATGAAGCAGATAGAATAATGCTTAGATAAAATACAGGTATTAAAAGGTACAAAATGTAAATATTAATTGCTAATTTGTCATGGGAATAATTTCTATAAATTGCGACTTGAAAGAGTACTTAAAAATAAAACTTATTTTGTAAACAGGAAGCAAATATATCAATTATCAATTAAGGTGTCTTTGAAATGCTGATTTTAATCGAGTGTACCCAAAAACTATTACAGACTAAAGACAATTGAAGATTTTAACAAGCATGTTTTTTTCAAGCTCCTGATAAAAAGTTTTAATAATGGATGAGTAATTTGCCGAATCGATGTCATCACTTTTTTATAAAAACAAAAAATCAAAAAGAAACGAAAACACACGAAAAATGGAATATTATTTAACAATTAAAATTTCTTTGAATGAATGAATTAACAGAAGGTGGTGATACTTGGTCATCGATCTCTAGGCCTCATTGGGCCCTTTACATCCCACCATAGCTCCAGGTGATTCGAGGCCGATCGCCTTTGCGAATTCAAGCAGCCTCTTTAATTGAACTTGCCTAACTGCTTCCAGTAACAAAATTGTATCTCACTCCAATCTATGAAGACGGCCCCTCAGGTGACAATGTCTTGTCAACAATTTCATCACAATTCACAGCTCTTTCCTTCCTAGGAAGAGCTCTCTAGCAAGCCGTGCGCTCATTCCAGGACCTCCTATCCACCATTTAATGAATTTGGTTTCCAGCAATAATTTTGCCAGGCGATCCACTTCCTCATTTCCGCGAATGCCCGAGTGACCCGGGACCCACGCGAATCTGATTGTGCAACCGTTCCTTGTCAGACTATTCAGTACATCCTTGCATTCAAATACCAGTCGGGAAGTTACGATACTGGAGTTCAGTGCCATTATCGCAGCCTTATTGTCTGAGCATATATTTTTTACCCCATTCCTGTTTATATCCCTCTCACAGAGATAGCCACACTGCAGAATAGCATAAATTTCCGCTGTAAAAATCATCGCACGTTGTCCAAAAAAGTAGAACTCTCTGACTTGCGTGCTCCTACCAAACACCCCGGCTCCAGTTCCTTCATTTTGTCGAGATCCATCTGTATTCCACCAGGATCCATTTCTCGGAAGATTTTGCTCTCCCTCCCACTCCTCTCTACTTGGCAGAAATATCTCAAAAGAGTGGTTGGGTTTCAAAAGCGGTGCCATGTAGTCTGTCCGCATGGGGAGTGATGGAAACCTTTCCACTACGCATTCCCAAATATCTAAGAAGCCGCTTGTTTCAGTTCCGAGATGCCCTAGACAACTGAGGCGATAAACAGTCTTCAGGGCCTCGTTCTCTATGAATAAGTGGGGAGGAGGCGGGTTTACCAGAACTTCCAGAGCCCTGCTGGGGGCAGTCCTCATCACACTCAATATTTCCACACAAGTCATTCTTTGAACTTTGTCAAGTTGAAGACAGTGTTTGCGCTTTGCTGTACTAGGCCACCATACAATAGCAGCGTATATAGTTATGAGGCAAATCACCATAGTGTATATCCGAAATAGCACTCTCGGTGTGAGCCCCCATGTACACCCAAAGGCTCGTTTACAAGCCCAGAAAGCAGATATCAACTTCTTGGTTCGAGGCTCATTATGATCATTTCAGCTCAGTCGTGAATCCAGAGTTACTAACAGATATTTAACTATTCCCGTGAGGCCTTTCCGAAAATGTAATTGTGGGGAGTCTCTCCATTTTCCTCTTTTTTGTAGAGAGTAAAACCTCGGCCTTCCCTAGGTTTATTCCGAGGCCTTCCTTATGGCATCATCGCGATCCGGAGGGCCCGCAGCATTGGTCCCTCTAGGTCCCGGATATCGTGACCAGGGCACAAAATGACCAAGTATATACAAATCAGAGTCATTTAATTCACTTAGCAAGCTATTCACCACAAAGCTTCACAACAAAAGCGATAGAAATCCTCTCTGTGCACAGCCCCTACTTTACAGTGTTTTAACAGTTACATTGTTAAGCTCAGCAAATATTAGTCTCTGAGCGATTACTATCGGTTCAGAGCATCGTCGTTGTAGAGCATTACATATTGAATTGTAAGATGTGTTATCAAACGCCACCTCAATAAAGGTACCTAAGACGGAACGACCATTCGACAGCGCGTTTTTGACTCTTGTGGTCGAGCTGTTAGAGTGGAAAGACTTAAGGTTTGTGTAGACGATCCTTCCTGCCTTGGGAATAAAGATTACTTTTGTTTCCCTTCACGCCGTCGGTATGTACCCCAAACTCAAACATGAGCGGAATAATTTTGTAGTAAAGCTGGAAATATACCATCCCTTCCAGGTGACTTGAAGGGGGCAAGGTTTCCATTGACCATTTCACCCTTCCATATGTCACTATCGTTTTAACTAACTTGTAGTCATGATGTAGTAATAACGGAAAGTATTAGAAATTTTGAGGAAGCCCCTAAGAACAATAAAGTTGTAAATAACGGAATCGAACTGGGACAGACAGGATCACGACCTGAAGTCTTTTTAACATAGCTCCCGAAAGATCTAAAAAGAAACTAAAGCACAAACAAGTTTATTACCTCTGTTTTTATTACAAGAAGCATTGTTTAAAATTAAACCACTTGCCAAATATTGAAATGATCGGGTTAACAGGAAGAGTATCTTTCTTTAGCATTAAAAATTTCCTGAAATGTTGATCCAGCATCCAGCCCGTTACTGACGACTATATCAAATTTCTTGTAGGGGTTTGAATAAAATTCTTTTTGTACATATTATAAGAAAATTAGGTAAAAAAAGAGATTCTACTCTTTAAGCAAACAAATGAGAGATGTTTCCTTTTTGAACAATATTTTGTCTTATAAAAACAGAATTATTTTTCTTCTTGTGTTTTCGTTTCTATTTTGATCTATATTTGTTCATAATTTGCTTAAATATTAGCACAGATTATTTTATCTTATAGATACAGATAAAATGTGTTCCCTTCTATTTATCTCATTCTGTGTTGTCCTGGAGTATACCCAAAAATATACAACACATATTTTTTAGGGGTGGAAACTACCTCCAAATTCATTATTAAAAACGTTTTTCAATTATAATTAAAAATTCTGATTTTTCGTATAAAATGACTTGAATATTATCAAGTTTACGTAAAGGGTTTTATACATGTCATTTTCTCGATAAACCTTTTTTAGCACTGGATTTTGGCGTAGTTTTCACCTCCTAAAAATGCAATTCAGGAGGTTAAAAATATATGTGGATATTTTTTGGTATATTGCATCACATCTAATAGTGAGAAATCGGAGGACGATCTCTGATTACGCTTCCCTATTAATGAAAAATATTTGATTAGATATTTTTAAAGAATGCTTTATACAGTATGTTCGATAAGTACTTCCTAATTTATCGAGAGCACAAAATAACCCTATTTTATCATAGAAAAAAAAAGATCCTAAAGTGCCCCTTAACGGAGATACAGAGCCCTAAAGGGGTACCCAGAGATTTACCTTATCGACTCTAAGTTTTGAACCGACTTTTATAATTTAATGAAACTTTAATATTTTATAGAGATCATAAAGACTCATTAAACCATACTACAGTAGATGTTTTAGATCATCGGAGAAGTCAGGGACGGACTTGCGGCACCACTCGTTAGGCCTAATTTTTGACAGGTGTCATTTTACAGAGCTAAAAATTGATGTTTTAAATACTTTGATCATTCCTCTTCGAAAAGGGACTCTTAATTTATTTTGATAAAACTTGAGGTTTGCGAGGTAAATCGGTTTTTATGCGAAACACTCAAAAATTACTACTGCTAAACACGAGCAGATAAAAATCAGGTCGTTATTGTTAATACCTACATAGTAAATTATTATTGGCGGAACTTGTCAAAACCGCTTTCAAATAAAAATAATTTAAAAAACTGAAGAATATTCTTACGCACAGTATGCTGATATGCATTTAATTTATGGTGAAGTGCTGACAAATTCTTCGAAGGCAAGAAGACTTATGCTGAAAAATTTCCAGATCAAACATTGCGAAGTCCCGCTTCCCACAAAATCTTTCAAAGGGTTGATCGAAGCCTAAGGGAAACAGGTCAAAGATGATTCGAAAATAATTATTAGAGTTAACGAATTAATTTTTTACATGTTTATTCACGGTCATTTTTGCCTCGACGTTGCGGTGAGGGCCCTCCCAGGGTAGCTATTCTCGTTCTTGAGAGAACGATCATCTTGATGGAAAGTGGGCGTGGTTCTCACGAAAAAGTACGAAAACGTATTCAGAATACGGTTTCTTACATTTTCGTGAGAACCACGGCCACTTTCCATCAAGATGATCGTTCTCTCAAGAACGAGAAAAGCTACCCAGAATACTGTTTCATACTTTTTCGTGAGAACCATGCCAACTTTCCATCAAGTGATCGTTCTCTTAAGAACGAGAATAGCTACCCAGGAGAGCATGAGATCTTCACGTAGAGGAACAAATTTTGCAAGATATTGCTGACAACACTTCAAACAGCATAAGAAAGATTGCAACACAAAACAATGTTACAAAATGGATTATACATAAAACTCTAACAGAACAGTTACTTCACCCGTACCACGTTGGAAAAGTACACGCATATTCGAAGAATAAGAAAATGTATTGAAGTATGTGGAGC
Organism: Diaprepes abbreviatus; assembly: GCA_034092305.1. Classification (NCBI taxonomy): domain Eukaryota; kingdom Metazoa; phylum Arthropoda; class Insecta; order Coleoptera; family Curculionidae; genus Diaprepes; species Diaprepes abbreviatus. Next base: position 13,358,205 of record JASJET010000129.1, read on the forward strand.
TCATATTGAACATTTGCCAAAATAACATTTAAACGTTTTCACTATTTTTGTATTTTAATAACACTGTTCCCCGGTCCACCCTTTGACAGGTTTCTGGGCTTGACAATGTCTGAGCTGGAAATCTTAACATATCATCTTCTTCGAAGAGTAAGACAGCGCTTCCCCATAAATTATAGCACATCAGCACACCCTGTGTATTTTTATTTTTACCTGTTTGTGTTTAGCATTACCAACTTTTGAGTGTTTCGTATAAAAACTGTTTTATCTCGAAAACCGCCAGTTTTATCGACATAATTTAAGAGTACCTTTTTTGAAGAGGAATGACCAAAATATTTAAAAAATTAGTTTTCAGCTCTGTAAAATGATACCTGTTAAAAATTAGGGCCAACGAGGGTGGCTGCAAGTTCGTTCCTGATTTCCCTGATGATCTAAAACATCTATAGTATGGTTTAACGAGTCTTTATGACCTCTATAAAAAATTAAAATTTCATTAAATTATACAAATCGGCCGATAACGTAAATCGCTGGGTACCCCTTTAGGGCTCTGTATCTCCGTTAAAAGGCACTCTAGGAATTTTTTTTCTATGACAATGTAGGGTTATTTTGATCTCCCCTATAGACTCCTAAGAAATTAGGAGGTACTTACTGGACACCCTGTACTTACTTATTCTAAAAATATATCCTATATGCAGTTCTTTTAAGTCATTTAGAAACCACACAGAACAAAAAAAGGAAAAATGACTAATTTCTTATACTAAGTACAGTATATATATATATATATATATATATATATATATATATATATATATATATATATATATATCAGTATTTTTTTCTTTTAATTTAAAGAAATCGACACCTTTGGCAAATAAAAGAATTATTAACACCTATTTAAGATTTTATTTTTACTGTTTTTCGGTTAAACATATTTTGTAGTATTTCAATTTTAACAATTACTATAAGTGTAAACCTGGTATTCTTTCAAATTTTACAATTTTTCCAAAATAAAGCTACCGCATCTGTGATATTAGGTAGTATATATTTTAATTTCCCAGATTTACAAATTTAAAGCAATTTTTTTTAATATAATAATTTTCCGTTTAATCTTTTTTATTTTAATTTGTTATACACGCGTGAAACAGTAATGTAAACATTCTAACAAAATTTTAACTTATCAATGAAATATTATCAACAACTTAACTAAATCATTGGAAATGCTGACAGAACGCTTTTAAAGTATAACTTAATTAGCAAAATATTTTTAAAAATTTTTATTACAAATTTTGAACAGTAAAAAAGTGTTAATTCTTAATACGTCAATCTAAAAAATGTATTGAACTTGTAACATAAATAATATAAAACAAAATGTACACAAAAACACGTTAAATTGTGACTTACTATGATGTAAGAGTCAACTTTGCCACCGACAGTCAAGTTTTCAGAAGATAAGCCCTAGTATACAGTTAAACACTCGAATCATTTATCCTATTTTACCTATTCTTTTTTTTTAAATATGTGTCATGAATAACTTAAAAATATATTCTTGGACCTATCTAAAGATAGGTTTAGAAATTTTCAAAAAATAATGCATAATGTGATTCTCTTTTCTTCTGGAAAATCTTCCCAAAAAAATTCGTAATTTTAAGTGCATATACCCTTGACTCGACCTGTATTGACAAAAAAAAATGTTGATAACTTACGTTTTAAGAAGCGTAAAAATTGAACAGTGTGCAACACAATACTATCTCAAAATCACCAAAACGCGCGTTTTAATTTAAAGAGAGAAAATGCGAACTTTTTATGTCAGAGATGGCTATCTAACCTTAGACAAACCAAATCTAAACTAATTTAATAATATTTAAGTTTTTATAAAGGACAAGAGATAATATAAAACTTGTTAAGATTAATATGGTTATAATTTATTAATTATTATACCTGTTTTATTAGATATTGTAATTTTGAATTTATACGGAATGATCTAAAAATTTAGTTTAAGTAATTATTAAAGACACTTTATTATATTCCTCTCGAAAAAAAATAGTTTTATATGAATATAATAATAATTATTAATATGAGAGAAAATAAATCATTTAACCAGGAAGAAAAGAATTGGATACTCTGTATATAGGCCGGCGGAGTTAGCCTCATATGAGGTGATTTTGAAATTTATTGTTAGCAGACTTATGTCTCATTTTTTTTTTGGGGGGGGGGAGATTTTTTATTTAACAATTAAGATATGAAAAAACAGTTTTTTCAAGTTCTAGGAAAAGCTATTTTTTTCAGTAAAATAGTTTCAAACAAAAGTTGTGCGCATTAAAAATACCTACAAAATGATCTAAGGCCCATCCGAATCGGATAATTTGTTCGTTAGTTATTGCAAAAAAACCTGCTAAAATGGCTGTTTTTTTTTCAATTGTTTATAAACAATAGAAAAGTATATTGCATTAACTTTATACTGCAACTAAAGAAACCTCTTGTTGTATACAACAAATGTACAGAATTTCAAATAAAAATGTTTAATAGTTTTTTACACAGTGAATTTTTTTATAACTTTTTATGTTTTTTTTTATTGTTTATTCTCAGCGATGCAAATGAAAGTTCCAGACTTATGTTAACAATAACAAAAAATAACGAAATTAATTGTTGATATTAAATTGTTGAAACAGATAAACAAAGTTGGAATTCGTTTTTTCGTTATGAACAATGTTGTATTCGGTGGTCGCAACTACGATATACAAACTGAAAAATTAACCCAAAATTTTACAGCGGTGTTTCGTCCACGATGCCAGCGGTTGGATTCGTCAGTGGGTCCGCTGACATCTTTCCCAGACACTCCGTGTTGACGTAGCTATAAAAATTTGATTCTCGTATATGAAGCTGATATAGAGTTTTTTTTTTCAAAAAAATCATTGCGGAGTTGTTTATTAACATTAAGGGATTATTTAAGTAGGAACTCATACGGGGATGGTTAAACTATTATATGCAGCAGTCTTCAACCCAATTATTTCAAAATTGTTGATGTAGCAATAGTTTAAAGTTGCACCTACACCGAGATTGTTGCACTTTTATACATTTTATGCATAATTATAATTTTACCGCACTTATATGCTTTTCAAATTGCGAAAAAATTGTTATAGAGGTCAACAGTATACTATTAATTGGAAATATTAAAAATTAGATTGATTTTCAATGTACCATTAACAGCATGAGACAAATAGCAACATTTGTTGATAGCATTATTATTTTTCGAGATGCAGAATAAACTACTTTTGATGATTATATTGTAAGCGATTATCCAATCGAGAGTTATTGTAATATTACTTTCAAAGACGATGAAAGTAGTAGGGGAGAAAATAATTATGATTATGATAATAATGATGATGTTGATGATGATGATAATTATGTCAATGATGAGAGTTATGATGAGAGTAATAAAAAAGATGACGATGAGAGTGATAATGATGATGATAATTGTAATGATAATAATGAAACCGATAAGTATTTCAAGAATGAGTGTCCATCGATGTCTAAGAGACGGAGAACAGAATAAGTATTTTGTATAGATTTAAGCAAAAAAAAATGTATGGTAGCAAAAAATTTTGTATGTGAAAAATGTTCGTCCAATAAAATAAGCAAAAAAGTTAACATGTGTTTTTCCAGTACAAAAAATAATTTGGCAGCAAATGACAGTCGCAATTTGTTTCATGCTATATCCATAAATATTAATGATACATTCTGATTTTTAATATTCCTAATTAATAGTATACTGTTGACCACTGTAACATTTTTTTAGCAATTTGAAAAGCACATACAACAATTTGTTGCTATGTTTAACAATAATTTGATTACAAAAATATATCATCCATTGTTCATATCTCGTCGAGGAAATAAAGCTTCAACGACTAATATTTGCCGAGATAATTCAAATTTTTCCGGAAAAACGATTGTGAAGCGTCCAAGTCACGTTGTGCTCGGCACGTCGCAGGCTGAAAGAACGCCCCCCTCCTCCACTGCTCACTTTCTGACTCTTGGAGTAGGTATAACTTCAAACTATTGCAACAATTTTTTCGCAATTTGAAAAGCACGTAAATGCGGTAAAATTATAATTATGCATAAAATGAATAAAAGTGCAACGATCTCGGTGCAAGTGCAACTTTAAGCTATTGCCACATCAACAATTTTAAAATAATTGAGTTGAAAACTGCTGCAAACAATAGTTTAACTGATAGAGAGATGTTCTATGAGTTCCTACTTAAATAATCCCTTAATAATAAACAACGCAGCAGCGATTTTTTGAAGGAAAAATTCTATCTTAGCTTCTAGTGGTCGTACAGAATTTGTTTTTTTTTCGAAATATGCTCCAAAATCTCACCTATCACGTCCACTTATCGGCATTTCGATATCAACAATTGACGAAGAGCTATTCTATTTGTTTATAACATAAAAATCAACCACAACTTTGTCTATCTGTTTCAACATGTTAAAATCAACAATTAATTCGGATCTTTTTTGTTATTATTAGTATAAATCTAGAACTTTCATTTGCGCACCCGCAGATTACTATACGATCTTTAGATCGCTGAGAATAAACAATCAAAAAAATATAAAATGTTATAAACAAATTCACTCTGCAAAAAACTATTGAATATTTTAACTTGAAATTTTGCATACTTATTATAAGCAACAAGAGGCTTCTGTAGGTTTAGTATAAAGTTAATGCAATATTTTTTCTATTGTTTATTAACAATTGAAAAAACAGCCCTTTTAGCCGGTTTTTTTGGAATAGCTAACAAACAGATGATCCGATCATTTTGTAGGTATTTTTAATGCGCACAACTTTTGTTTGAAACTTTTTTACTGAAATATAATAGCTTTTCCTAGAACTTGAAAAAACTGTTTTTTTTCACATCTTAATTGTTAAATAAAAAATTCTCCCCAAAAATGAAAATGAGACGTAATTACTTTTATCATTCTGGTTTCTACGCAATAAAAAGTCTACTAAAAATAAATTTTTTCCAGATGCTAATTCCGCAGGCCTAACAAATGACAATGCAATTTAATACTAATTTTTTAATAAAGCTCCTATTTTATTTATTTAAGTTTTACGATAGGATGAACTGATTAACGTATATTTTATAAGTGTATTCTTTTTAATCTATGTAAAAATCGAAATTAAAGAAACCGCCTCGTCCTCTGCAGACATGACGTCATTTCCTGGAAATCTTTAAAAAAAGCGTTTTGTTGCTAAGGCATTTATAAAATTGTGTAACTAGGACATTCCCAAATGTGGAAAGTTAGGATACAATTTTTTCGCTTACCCTCATCGAAAAGAGTATTATTCAATCACGATTACAATGACGATGATACTTTTTCCATCCTCTACTAAATCTAAACCTTACTCAATTTATTGTTTCCCTCAATCCAAAGCCAACGTCTTCCACTGTACTCCTGCAATACCCTGCACGGCATTTAGTATTTGGTCGTCTTTTTCCTCATTTGTATATTCTTGGTCATCATTCCATTGTTGACTTAGTTTATCTGATATCCTGCCTACGTCTCACAGGGCCCGTCCGCTGTCACTTTACTCTTGCGCTTTTTATTATATACCTCAATATATCACATTTGTGTTTTGAGTGCTCTCTACCGGCCTTTACGCGGAACCTATTAACTGCACGAACTTCCTGTGTAAATTGTGTTATAACCACGGATTTGTGAAAATAAAATGGATGACAGATGGTAATGGAGCTGTCAAACGAAAAATGTCCGGAATATGCTCTGCACCATTTTGGTTAAAAATGAGGTTTTGGCACGTCAAATTAACCGTCAAAAGTCAAAAAATAGTATCATTGTTGTTATTATTGTGAAATAATCTTTGTTTTTCCCTGGATTAAATTTATTTTATATAATTTAACAACTAAGTAATATGCACCACGCCATCAGTCAAATATTTAGGTGTACATATAGACCACAAAATTATCTTCAATTGGCAGTTTGGAACTGTTAAACAAAAATGTATACAAAGAGACAAATACCTTAGGTGTCTAATATACAAAGAAAAAGGCATATCAAGAAAAACAACTCATATATACAAAGCAATATACTGACTTTAATAGGAATACATACTCCCTACATACAATGATTGCAGGAAGTCAGCACTCATAAAACTTGAAACGGTAGAAACAACTGACATCTAAATTTGAAAGAAAACCTGAAACTTGACCAATGATAGAGGAACTGTGTACAACCAGGGGCCGGAACCATAATTTACATGTCATAATAAATTAAAGTCATAATAATATTTATTTAATTGTAGTGTAGTTTAGTGTTTAAGACAGCGTAAGGAAGTAAAATGTTGCATTTAACATTATTTGAATATAAAATTTAATGTTACTTATATAAATAAAAGTTTTAAATATCTTACAAATTGTTATTTCTCAAATTTTTTATAAGTTGTGTTGATGAAAACAATTACAACTTAACTGTTTCAAAGTAAGATATTCGACTGTTATGGATATATGGACACAAGTGTTTATGTTAAATCCATAATTAGAACTAGCCGTAGGAAAACAATTTTTAAACAGCACGCTCCTACTATTGAGATATGAACAGAATTTAGTGTAATAGTTTTGTATGTCTATAATCTCAAATTTACTTGAAATTTGCGAGACATTCAACTTTCTAAGAATATTTTAATTACAAATTAAAATACTGAAAATGAGGGGTACCACCTAATTAACATTTCAACTGTTTTATCAAAAAATAAAACGTTTTGAAGAAACGGTTCCTCACCATATTGCTTTTTTTAATGTTAAGTTATTTTTAACAACCAAAAATATAATAAAAAATTTTAATCTATTTTTACGACCGACGAATAGGATGGCAGACATCCACAGGTAACAATCAGTTGACACGAATTGGATAAGTTGAGTAAGGTTATAACGTAATTCTGTCATTTTATCTATTTCTACCATTCGTTTCGTCCAACTACTTATATCGATGAAATTTCGGAAAGGTATGCAAATTGCTTTAAACCTTGTCAGTGGGAGGTAAACGATTACGTTTAGTCATTATAATTTTTCGGTGGCGACAGCGTATTCACTGTTGTTATAACTTCACTTTACCCAAAATGGCGCATAGCATGGTTCAGACATTTTCTGTTTATTTGACGATCAGTACAGTTACTTTTATATGTGCGTGGTTATAACCAACAAACCTGAACGCGGAATTTTACAAAAAAATACTTGTGTGATTGAACTTTCATATCTTTCATCTGTGTTAACCGCGCGTCATAGGAACGAGTAATTTCACTCGCTTTAAAACGCTAGCAAATTGTACATTCAAAACTGTGGTACTAAAAAAACTCAAATTTACAGGGCACACACTTGCGTTCGATTAAAATTGTTTAAAATAAATAGTACAACCATTTATGGATACATGAAAAACTTCCAAATATCACTAGTCAAAAATGGGGAGACTTCTCACAATGACATTGACGTAAAGCAGCTTTCAATGCAAGAAAATAGTTAAATACCTGGGAGTAATTCTGGACTCACGACTGAACTGGAATAATCATATTGAGTCTCGAACCAAGAAGGTCATATGTACTTTCTGCGGTTGTAAACGAACATTTAGGTGCACATGGAGACTGACACCGAAAGTGATCCGCCCCATGATCACGTACGCCGCTTGTGCATGGTGGCTTAGTATAACAAAGCGCAAGCACCTTCTCTAACTTGAGAAAGTTCAAAGAATGGCTTGTATGGGAATAATGAGTGTGAAGATGACTGCCCCCACTAGGGCTCAGGAGGTCCTGATGAACATATCTTCTCTTCACTTATGCATAGAGCGAAACCCTGAAGACTGTTTATCGTCTCAGTTTCCTAGTGGAAAGGGGCAGCTACTCAGGAGCCGTATCCTCGAACTGGGGAACGTGAAGTGAACGGTGAAAAGGTGGCGAATGCGTATTATTGAAACGTTCATCATTCATATCCTCGTTCGCTCGGTAGCAGGCAAGCGAACGGTGAAACATGCGCAAATGAAATGTCAGCCGCTAAATGACATACTTAACGCACGGATTTCAAAAAATCAAATAGTATTAAAAATTTGTATTTTATTTTTGATTGTCCAAAATAACTTGTGATTAAAAAAAATAATATGCTGACGAACCATTTCTTTAAGACATTTTATATTTTGAATAAACAGTTGAGACGTTAATTAGGTGGTACTCCGATATTTTTTTAACATTTTCAAATTTTTTAATAAAATATCCTTAGAAAGTTAAATATGTCTCGCAAATATTAAGTAAATTTGAGATAAAATAAAAAAAAACTATATTAAAAGTTGAATGTGAGATCCACCAGTATCTTTAATGGACGTCTTCTGTCTGGCCTTTGGTTTTGGTACCTGGTTTTAAACAGTTTCTCTATCATTGTTCAAGTTTCAAGTCTTTTTTCAAATTTAGGTGTAAGGACAGAACATCTTGCAGTAAGAAGCTGGATATTTTGTGAATTCATACGATAAAAAACTGATTTGATAGTTTCCCTAGTGGATTGGGATGATGGCTTTTAGTCATACTACCTAGAGTTGTAATTTCCACCGTTTTAAGGTTTATCAGTGCTGGCTTTCGGCAATTACTGTATATAGGGGGCATGTATTCCAATTGGCATCAGTATATTACTTTATCTATATATATATATATATATATATATATATATATATATATATATATATATATATATGACGCTGTGTTTCTTGATATCCCTTTTTCTTTATATATTAGAGTCCTAAACACTATTTTTTACTTTTGACAACTAATTTGACGTACCAAAACTACTTTTTTTCTAAAATGGCGACAAAACATATTACGGATATTTTCGGTCTGACAGCTCAATTCAATCTGTCATCCATTTTATTTTTTGAAATCCGCAGGTTTTAGCACGTTTATATCTGGCAACATTATCTTTTCAAGAATACGGCTTTTACTGTTAAAAGTATGAAGTGACAGTTCACAGCGCCATTCACATCACCTTTCACATCACACTTTGAGGATACGGACCCAGGTGTCTGGAAAAACATGGTGGAGAGTGTCCATCACTACCCATGCAAACAGATTACATAGCGCTGCTTTTGAAACCCGATCACGTTCTTGAGATACTTTTGTCAAGTAGAGGAGAGCAAAATTTTCCGAGGAATGGATGCGGTGGTTTACAGACGGATCTCGACAAAATGAAAGAGCTGGAACTGGCGTGTTCGGCGGCACCACGAAGTCAAAGAGTTCTACTCTCTTGAACAACGTGAAACGATCTTTACAGCGGATTATGCTATTCGGCCATATAGCCATCTCTACGAGAGGGACATAACCAGGACTAGGATAATAAACATATGCTCAGAGAGTAGGGCGGCGATAATGGTACTGAAGCCTAGTGTCATAACTTTGCGATTGGTGTCTAAGTTCAAGGATGTACTGAACAGTCTGATAAGAAACGGTCACACAATCAGACTCATATGGGTCCCGGGTCACTCGAGTTTACACAGAAATGAGGAATAGAACGGTTTAGCAAAGCTGGTATTCGCGATTGAACAATTAGACCCTGGTCAATTCCGTGTCAATTGTCGTTAGTAAAAGGGAATTAAAATCGTTGCTGGAAAGAAAATTCATTAAATCGTGTAAAGTAGCTCCTAGAATAAGGTGTGCCAAGGAACATATAGCTGAACCTAGCGCATTGCTTACTAGGAAGCTTCCCTCTTTAGGAAGAAAAAAGCTTCGAATTATGGTGGGACTATTAACAGGACATTGTCACCTATGGAGGCCATCTTCATAAGATTGTTATCGTAACGGAAGGCAGAGACGTTTCCGAAACATAATTTTGTCACTGGAAGCCATTAGGCAAATTGAATCAACAAGGCTGCTTGGATTCACAAAGGCGACCAACCTCGACTGGCATGCAGTTATGGTGGGATGGTCAAGGGCCTAATTAGGCGTAGACATTGATGATGGAGTATCGCCACCTTTGTTTTCATTCATTCGTTCATCCAAATCAATGCTGGGTACTATTTATAACTCACACTCACGTACTGTAATTCACTTGGAAAAATTTCGATCGTTTTACACGATTTGCATAACTTGAAAACACAGAATTCCTGCCTAGATCACCGATGTTGACTTTACGATTACGAGAGATACTGATTGACGAAAAGGAAACAGTGCAGGACTATAGTGACGAGAGCATTGCAAGTTTTAACTTTTCAAAGCAAGAAAATTCCTGTGAAAACCTGTTCGGAAAAGGTATTGAAAGCGCTACCAAATCAAATCCATGACCATAAAATTAGTATCGAAATTATGGGCAGGAGCTCCCCAAAAACGGTGGGTGATGGGGGAAAGCGGGTATAATATTCGAGTTTATGAGGTCATAATATATAAGAATCAGTAAAAATGGCCCCACAGCCAATTTGATGTAGGTCAATGTTATCCGCATATTCCTTGTAAAAAATATAATACGATGAGCACTAGCACCCACGAAATATTACAAAAACAGTATAATTTTACACAACAAATTAATATTTTATATATGCTATCAAAATTAATTTCCTTTTCTAAAGAAATTTTGACCTGATTGTCAAAAATCTCACATTGTAATTTCAAGATTGAAGTCGAACTTTCGGACAGTAAAAATTTTAATTTTCAATTCCAATTTTTACATATTTTCACATTTTTAGAATAGCTTTTCCGCATTCCTCTAATTTTTAAAATTAAAAGAGAGTATTTGGTAAGACAACCTGTATAAATTTATAAAAAAAAAAACACCAAATTAATTAAATTTTGGATCCTTATTGATAAAAATTTTTTAATACTTAAATTTTCATAAATTCAAATATCTAGTTTATTTTAGTATGACGGGAAATAGCCGAATAGTTATATTTATTAATAGACTGGTTTTGTCCCATTCGAGTTTAAATTCTCATAAATTTTAATATCCAAAAATAATTTAGAAGATAAATTACAATTTAATGGTGTACTGTTGTATATATATATATATATATATATATATATATATATATATATATATATATATATATATATATATGTTTATGCGGCTTTCACGGACTCCTCAGTATTTGCATGCTTCCTTCCGATCTATCCTTTGCACAGCCAGGTGCATGTCGGTACCCTGATGAGTCTAGTAAAGACGAAACATGTACCTCTGCCGTATCAGTGTGGCGGGGGGGTAAGTTTTGACTTTCTTCTCGCTATAGTGGTACAGGTAGGCCATCACCTCGACGGTGGTGGAATAGGATGAATTGCGTTCTATAACAATTTATTCTAGCTGTTCAACCTCTAATACAGAAAGGATATGATGGAAAGGAGTTTGCATTTACTGTTCGCATTTATATATATATATATATATATATATATATATATATATAGAAGTTTAATTTCATTTTTTGAAGTTTGAATTTCAAAAGCACACCGTGAAAAAGCCGAGCTTCCCCTTCCACTCGGTATAACTCACTTGCAAAAGTACCCTCACTTCGAAGGGTTATAACTTTACTAACGATGCATAAATTTCATACTTATCAATTACATCATAAAATATAGGTATTCGTTTAAAATCTTTGAAAATTTCGACTCTTAATGTTTATAAACAAAAGAAATATGGTTTTTAAAAAAATGCTATCTTAGCTCCTATTGGTCGTTGGAGACTTTTTTTTAATTCGTATTTTTTCACCAGCTTTCAGGTCCACTTATCCACAAAGTTGTATCATTAAAATTAACAAAGTTATTCCAATTGTTTATACGTAAAAAGGTGCCCCTTGTTTAAACGGTTTTTTAACAACAATTTTCTTTAAAAATCCATCGTTTTTTCATCTTTGCTTGTAGTTTCAACTTCAAAGAATCTATTCCGCCTTTGTAAATATCTGTAGAATCATCCTCTGGGCAAAGACAATTGTTCGAACATTCAGTGTCTGGGATAAACAATTAAGATTATTCATAAACTACCAAACCGACTTGGTCCAGCATTCACACAGGTATAAAGGCGCATAATAGCCTTATCATCAAGGGGTTATACATCACTTTGGGTCTTTCTTGCAAAAGTTATTAACATTTATAAAATATTGCAAAAAAGGTGGTTTTTCGCCATTATCTCGATAAATTATTTATCGATTTTAACGTATAAAAAATGAAATTAAAGATTTTTTCAATATCCACAACTTTCATTTGGACAAGTTTTCTCTAAAATGTAAGCGGAAAATTCAACGGACAAAAATCGAATTTTCCGATTTTGCATGTTGTTTATAAAACAACAGGGCTAATCTAGCTGTACTTTTTTACGTATTTATCATATACTGGGTGCTCCCTACGACTTGAAACTTTCAGATATCTGCAATAAATTTTTACATGAAATCGCTACAAATTCAATAGGAAGACTGGAGTAATAATGTTTAATACAAGCTAAAGCATAAAGTTCAAGTTAAACCGAACATACGGACATCGCTGATCAGATTAGTATAAAAGAACATGTTCGCTACAATACGTGTCAAGTCTTGGTAAATCTTGTTACAACATGACATAAATAACTTAAACAAGAATTTTTATTAAACTTATCTTATCAAACATGCAAAAAAAAGTTTTTGTTCAACTAACTTGAAAAAAATATGCCTAGTTATTATAAGTGTTTATAGTAGTCTGAAAATTTAAGTGATTTCGTTATTATAATCTCCAAAATGATAAAATATAAAAGAGTCAGCTAAATTAAATAGAAATGCTTCTTTGTAAATATTAAAGAATAATAAACTTACCAAGTTGATTGTACATGGCTTAGTCTTCCTATAGAGCTGTTTTACACACACAAGAATTATTTTGGAAATTATAAATTTTCAGCAAATTTTTGCCGAAAATTCTATGGAGATAATTTTTAAAATAAAATACCACTCTGTGTGATACGTACAAGAAATTTGAATATAATTTTGGTGATAATTTTGTCGATGCTCATGGGCATTTTCATCACATGTGACGTTCCAGCAGTTAAAAAGTTAACTGGCTCTGGGGATAAGCTTAAAATGTCATAAATATGAAAGTTTCCGAACATATATAATCAAGAAACCACAAAATAAGGGATATTTTGTGCAAGAAACAATGAGTTAATGTTAAGTTTAGGTTGATTACCAAACGTGGGCTGTCAATTCACAATTTTTATTCTGTATCGATTTTCGCGCACTTTCTGCATTTTAGTCATAAAAATATAGAACACGTTCTATATTTTTATGCCGAAAATTTTCACCAAAATTTTAACAATAATTCTTTGATGTGTAAAACAGCAAATTAGTTTTATGAAAATTTTCGACATAATTATGAGATAAATTTTGGTTATAATTCTTGTGTGTGTAAAACGGCTCATTCAAACAAGACCTGTTTTAATGTTTAAACAGCCGTAGGCTTAAAATCCATAGTATTACGACTATACTTCTTAAAGTTTCCGATGATCTGTATAACGCATATGATCAAGGTAAAACTAGTCACATTCTTTTAGAGCAGAGCAAAACATTTGATACGCCAGATCACAAAGTGCTGCTAACTAAATTAGAAATTTTGTCTTGAATGTCAGTTATCTTTCGGAAAGGTTTCTGTGGTTATCTTGGGAAAGCTTAATTTGGGTTTCTTCCAGTTAATAAATTTGTTCCACATACGAGCATAACATATATTATTCCATATTATTTATTTTATATACACTATTCGACAAATATGTAGCAACAGTTTTGAAAGATGTACAGGTTCCGATAATATAATATACCCACAATCAAAACAAATGAAATGGTATTAGTGTAAACTTTTAGACACAGAATAATAATGCGTTAAAAGTAGAGCAACATTTTAATATAATCCTAAAAATGGAAGTTTGAAAAGCTGAAATAATAATGTGGAGTTTATTTTATATATAACAAATATTTCTGAATAGAATATTTGACTTTTTAAAAATATTTTACTAATTGTCGTCATAATAGATTTTATTTTATTTATTACCCGAATAAAATATTTTTATATTTCTTAAAAAACATAAATAATAATAAATAATCTTGTATGTTTGATGACCGGATAGAAAACGCTTCATGATTGGTTGCAGTTATAATGTCGTCATATTGAAGCAAACAAATAGGATATCAGTTTACTGATACGCGATTTTAAGAATTCCTGATATTATCTATCAATTTTCGAGTTAACAACTGATATATTTCTAACGAATCTTTTATAGTTTGGGTATTTTTCGAGTTATATTGTTATACATACCAAAATGGAAATAAATTTTGTGTAAACCAACAACAGTAACCTTTCCGTCGTATGACGTTATGACTGGACTAAGCCATAATCCTGACTTTTATCCTGTGGAACTTGAAAACGCAATGTATTACTTGCAACTTACTTATTCAAAGAAATCTCTCGAGAGTCATATCACATGCGCTAAAAGGCGAAAAATAACAATAGCAATTTTTATATGTAGATGAAATTATCGAAATCAGCACCAAAAAAACCTGACAAAATGTAATTCACATAAAACGATTAAGAAATACTTTATTTGTAATGTCTTTCTTACTGTAGCTTGTATGTATCTGGTTTTAATAGTTATTTGTTTCATTTAATAATAATTTGGCGCCGACTTCAAAAATTTTAATTTTATATAAAAATTTATATTTTTTTAGGGTTTTTTTGGAAATCAGTTCAATTTTTTTTATAAATATTTTATTTTACGATTGTTAATTTAGGTTGGTTCAGGTTAGTTTTGACCCGAGCTGAGTTCCTAAGGCCGCAAAAAAGTATCTCATTTTATCCTAAGTTGATTCCAAGAATTCTCCAAATACCAGTTTCAATTAATTAATAAATTAACCCCTCAACCCTCAACACCGATATTGAAAGAACTTAAGACATGTATATTTTTTAGTCAGACATATTTTATCCTGCATATTGAGTTTGAAGAAATTAATTTAGGGTTGATAATATACGCCTCAAGAACCTCCCCCCCCCCTCATCATTTAGAGAAAATCGAAAAAATGTAAAATTTTTAATCCCCTATTATTGCATTTGCTATATTAAATTGTACAAAATTAGCTTTAAATTCATAATCTACGATTCCAAGAGCCGCATAGAATATATAAAAAATGTAAAATTTTCAACCCACCATACTGAATCCGCCATATTGAATTCCAATAAAGCAATTTTAAACTCTTAATCTAATTTTTATCTACACCTCTGAAGACCCTCCCAATACCAATTTTGGACATAATACGGAAATATAAAATTTTTAGACTGCCATATTGAATCTGCCATATTAAATTTATTTGACGCAATTTTTAATTCTTTATTTACACTGTCAGAAACCCCCCAGAACCAATTTTAAACAAAATTGAGAGACGTTAAATTTTTAGTTCTCCATATTAGATCTGTCATATTGAATTTTTTAAAAATAATTTTAAATTCGTAATTTACACCTTCAAAAACCTTCCTCTATCAATTTTAGACAAAATCGAGAGATGTAAAATTTTTAGTCTGCCATATTGAATTTTTAAAAAATATTCTTAATTTCATAATTTACACCCTCTCTTATACCAATTTTGGATGAAATCAAGAGATGTAAAATTTTTAATCCGCCATATTAAATTTTTTAAAAATAATTTTAGATTCATTATATACAGTCCCAAAAACTCCCCCATACCAATTTTGAAGAAAATTGGACACACAATTATTTTTTTTCTCCGCCATATTTTCAGCGCGATATTGGATTTTACTGAACCAATTTTCACCATAATAATATGCGACCATCACAGCAACTTCTTGAGCATAATGTAAAAAGTTTCATTCAAATCGGTGCAGCCGTTCCGGAGTAATAAACGTAAAATAAAAAAAGTGGTCGAATTTAGAACCTCCTTCTTTTAGAAGTCGGTAAAAAATCATTCAAATCGGTGTCACCGTTCCGAAGTAATCGACATACATACAAAAAAGAAGCGTTCGAACTTAGAACCTCCTTCTTTAAAAAGTCAATTAATAACGAATAGGTTATGTCAATAATAAGTTTACACGTGATTATAACTTTTTTTTTTGGATTTATAGGTCTGCAAGGGAATCCTATGGAGACGATATGATTGGCTATGTGCAATCCAGCATGTGCACACTCAAATGTAATATATACCCGGAGTATAAGGTGAGAAACAATATTTTCTAACTGAAGCCCATTTTATACTTCAAGTAGTTCGCGACATCTTTCCACGGATTTCTGAAAATAAAATGGATGACAGATGGTAATGGAGCTGTCAAACGAAAAATGTCCTGAGTATGCTCTGCGCCATTTTGGGTAAAAGCGACGTTTTGGCACGTCAAATGAACCGTCAAAAGTCAAAAAATAGTGTCATTGTTGTTATTATTGTGAAGTAATCTTTGTTTTTTCCTGGATTAAATTTATTTTATATAACTTAACAACCAAGTAATATGCACCAAGCCATCAGTCAAATATTTAGGTGTAAATATAGATCACAAAATTATCTTAAATTGGCATTTTGGAACTGTTAAACAAAAATGTATACAAAGGGCCAAATACTTTAGGAGTCTAATATACAAAGAAAAAGTCATATCAAGAGAAACAACTCATATATACAAAACAATATAATAGGAATACATACCCCCTACATACAATAATTGCAGGAAGCCAGCACTCATAAAACTTGAAACGGTAGAAACCACTGCTCTATGCAGTATGACTAAAATCCATCGTCCTAGCTATCCACCAACCAATTATTGTATGAATTCACTAAACATCCAGCCAATTATTGCAAGGCTTCTTGTCCTAACAACTAAGTTTGAAAGAAAACCTGAAACTTGACCGGTGATAGAGGAACTGTGTACGACCAGGGGCCGGAACCATAGGCCAGCCAGAAGACCTCCATTAATGATACTATTCAAACTTTAATATACTTTTTTTTATTATTTTGTGAAGATTTGTAGGGGCTTGAAGACCAAACGTACCATAAATAAGCTTTTTATTTTGAAGGACCTCGTTTATTGGCCTGTTGGGTTCAAATTTATATGTCATAATAAATTATAATCATAATAATATTTATTTAATTGTAGTGTAGTATAGTGTTTAACACAGCGCAAGGAAGTAAAATGTTGCATTTAACATTATTTGAATATAAAATTTAATGTTATTTATTTAAATAAAAGTTTTAAATATCTTACAAATTGTTATTTCTCAAATTTTTTGATAGTTGTGTTGATGAAAACAATTATGTTACACTTAACTGTTTCAAAGTAAGATACTCGATTGTTATTGATATATGGACACAAGTGTTTATGTTAAATCCATAATTAGAACTAGCCATAGGAAAACAATTTTTAAACAGCACGCTCATACTATTGAGATATGAATAGAATTTAGCGTAATAATTTTGTATGTCTATAATCTCAAATTTACTTGAAATTTGTGAGACATTCAACTTTCTAAGGATATTTTAATTACAAATTAAAATACTGAAAATAACGGAGTACCACCTAATTAACATTATAACTGTTTTTTTTTTTAAATAAAACGTTTTGAAGAAACGGTTCGTCAACATATTGCGTTTTTTAATGACTAATTATTTTTAACATCTAAAAATATAATACAAAATTTTAATCTATTTTTACGACCGACCAATAGTATAGCAGACATCCGCACATAACAATCGACACGAATTGGATAAGTTGGGTAAGGTTATAACGTAATACTGTCATTTTATCTCTTTCTACTATTCGTTTCGTCCAACTACTTATGTCGATGAAATTTCGGAAAGGTATGCAAATTGCTTCAAACCTTGTCAATGGGAGGTAAACGATAATTTTTCAATGGCGACAGCATGTTCAGTTTACCCAAAATGGCGCATAGTATGGTCCGGACATTTTGTGTTTATTTGACGATCAGTACAGTTACTTTTATATGTGCGTGCATCTTTCTCCTTCCACCTCTGTATAATACTTCGAAATGATTATGTATGTGTGTACGAAGTATGTAATTTAAGTAATGAGACTGCCAACGTAACGTTCGATCTGGCAACACTTGAGACGCGAGATACACCCTTCGTTACGAGTTTAAACTCGCTGAGTCATTTGTTTGTTCGTAGCAATTTTTTTCCTGAAACAGTTTTTTTTGTGCGTTTTAAAAATAAGTACATCAACTTCAAGCAATGGTGTGCTCTCATGTTTTGCTTCAGATTTGTGCACAGTGCAACGGAAACCTGTGCAGAACTTCAGCAGGCCTACGGAAACAGTGTTTTGTTATGGGCCCAGCTTTTTCGATGGTTTAAGGCATTTTCAGGAGGAACAGGGTCGATTGAAGATGAACCACGAAACGCAAGACCTTCATCTTCAAGGATCGATGAAAATGTCAACAAAATTCTGGTCCTGGAGCGTTGATACGGTTGGTTGACAATAAAAAAGATCGGAAAAAAGTCGAATTTGACTCACCACTCTTCATCAGCTTTTGACCAGTGAATTGGAGATCTACTCAAAAATGGTTCTAAAAATTCTTTCGCAGGAACAAAAGGACATCAGGACGGAAAAGGCACTTGACAAAATACTGTCTCCTTAGGCCTGCTGAATTTTTAGAAAAGTTTTCGTTGCTCTGTGTCCAAGTTTGAAGTAAAACCTGATATCACACGCTTGCTCGAAGTTAACGTACTCATTTTTAGAACGAACTAGAAAAAACTGTTTCATTAAAAAAATTGCTACGGACAACCAAATAACTCGCTAGAGTTATTTGGTTGTCCAACCCCTTAGAGTTCAAACTAGTACTAAAGACGAATCACATGTTCACTGCAGCCTTTTCAATCTCACCTCCTAACTGTTACCAGATTAAACGCTACGCAGTCTCATTACTCAATTTAGACACCTCGTATGTATGGAGATGGAGACGTGTGTACTACAACCTGAAAGATTTATTATGCCCCCTTTCTGCTGCTTAATCGTTGAAGACACCTCTTAGACTAAACAGGGCTTGAGATCTTATTTCTCTCAGGAAACTCGGAACGTGCGACGACTTCTATTCGAAATGCTCCCAGGGGTTTGTATGGCGACGCATTCTAAAAGAATGTGAATAAAGGTTTGGCCTTTTTTCTCACAATATCTTTGTTTTTCTTAAGATACCCCTTCAGGTGGCAGTGTCTGATCTCTTTCTAATTTACGACAGGTATTTATGTTATCTTCTTCTTCATGTACCTTCTCCGTTTCGGAGGTTGGCTATCATCATTGCTATTCTGACCTTGGAAGCTGCGGCCTTGAATAGATCAGATGACTTGACGTTGAACCATTCTCGCAAATTCCTAAGCCCGGATATTCTTCTTCTTCCAACAGATCTTCTTCCCACAATCTTTCCCTTGATTATGAGTTGCAGAATCTTATACCTTGGACCTCTCATGATGTGGCCGAGATATTGCAATTTTCTCTTTTTTACTTCATATAGGATCTCTACGTCCTTCTTCATTCTTCTCAGAACCTCCAAGTTGGTCACATGTTCTGTCCATGATATTCGCAGCATCCTACGGTAGGTCCACATCTCGAAGGCTTCTAGTTTCTGCTCTCAATGTAAGTTGAGGGTCCAAGCTTCTACACCATACAATAGGACTAGGAATACATAACATTTAAGCATCCGAATTCTTAGGTTCAGGCTCAGATCGCGACTACAGAGCAGCTTCTTGATCTTCACAAAGGATGCACGGGCCTTCTCAATGCGAATCTTTATTTCTGAACAATAGTCCACGGAACAGTTGACACTTGTACCCAAATAGTCATATCTCTCGACTCTTTCCAACCTTTCGCCTTCGACATACAGATGTTCATTGGGTACTTCAGTTTTGGTGACAATCATGTATTTGGTCTTCTTAACATTAAGTGTCAGACCATATTCTCGACTAGTTGTGGTGACATTATTCAACATATTCTGAAGGTCTTGCATGTTTTCGGCGAGAAGTACTGTGTCGTCTGCGTAGCGCAAATTGTTCAATGGAATGCCGTTAACTCGTATTCCACCGGTGTCATTTTCGAGGGCTTTGGCGAAGATTTCCTCTGAGTAGAGGTTAAAAAGGAGCGGTGAGAGAACACATCCTTGTCTCACCCCTCGATTGATCTCCACTGCATTCGTTAGTTCAGATTGGACGCGGACAGACGCACTTTGGTTTAGGTACAGTTTTACAATTATTTGTATATCTCTTGTGTCAAGGTTTTTTCGTTTCAGCGCTTCAAACATTTATGTTATACTTTGGTGCAAAGTTTGTATCTTTTTAGTAATATAAAACGCCAATTGTTGATATTTAGACGATTAGATCAAGTAGCTTAGTTAAATCTCATCGCCTTGTTGCTGTTGTGAATCTAAAATTGTATTTTCAGTCAAACAAAACACTTTAATGATTCTTATTATTTAGAATTGCCGGGTGAGACTTGCTTCGAACGGTTTACCATAAGTCCTAAGCTTTATTTCATTGTTTTTAAACGTTAGTAGCCTGAAGGTATAAAATAAAAATTTTAAATCTTGTTTTAAAACAAATCCATAATTTCGATAGTATGATTTCAAATTGTCATTTCAATACGAAAAGTACTTAGAAAAATGGAATGTTCATAGCCTACGTGCTTAAAAGCAGTCATCACTTAGCTTTAAGCCGTAAAAAACTGAAAACATTTTAAGAATACATAATACATATATTTTACTATCTGAATTATCTTACACTTTAAAAATATTACTATTACACAGCACGATGTGAAATTTGTACATTGAATAAAAATAGTCATTTCTTGTAGACTTTGGGTCGCTGAATTTGAAACCTGCCTCAAAATCGCTCCATCAAATCAGGTTTTTTAAATATCATAACCTAAAAGTACCAAAAACGCCATTTTGGCCTATAAAAGATACCATGGTGATAATAATCTTAGTTCTAAAAAATGCTATAAGGAAAAACTGAAGGATTACAGAAAACATATCTCAAACGCCAAACGTGATTATATTGAACAAAATATCCGCGACTCGAAAAACACAACAAGAGAAGTATGGAAACAGGTGAACAAAAAACTAAAAGGAAATAATACTTCACATATAAATTTTATTGAGACTGATAAGGGTACTCTCAGAAGTAGCCAAGACTTGGCGGATTATTTTAGCAAATATTTCACTACAATAGTAAAGGAAAAATTGAATAATCACTTTATAAATAATATAGCTACAGAATGTACGGTGGTTAAGTTTTCCATGACTAATTCTATGTTTTGCGAGCCGACAACACCAGAAGAAATCGTTAAAATTATTAATAATCTAAACAACACATACTCCTGTGGATCAGATGATGTGCCAGTAAGAGTTGTCAAAAAGATTGCTAAATTCATAAATGAACCTCTATGTGCTTTAATAAACCAGTCGATTGTAGATGGCGTTTTTCCGGATAGTCTAAAGCTGAGCAAAACACTGGCTGTTTTTAAGAATGGTGATAGACACTTAGCCGATAATTATAGGCCAATAAGTATTTTGAGCGTATTTTCTAAAGTGTTCGAGTGTGTAATGCATGATAGGCTAAGGAATTATCTTTTCAAGTATAAACTGATTACTAAAAGTCAACATGGATTTCAGCCTGATAGGTCAACGGAGACGGCGGCGACAGAGTTTGTGGGAGTGAGATGGATGGTAGCGTCATGTCGCTGCTGTTTTCTTTGATCTCTCAAAGGCTTTTGATAGCATCAATATCAATTTTGTTAGATATAAGCTTTCCAACTTAGGTATAAGGATGAGTGTGCTTGATTGGATTGTCAGCTTTTTGTCTGATCGAAAACTGTTTGTTTTTTTAAATGACTGTAAGTCCAGTGAATATGATGTTGATATGGGTGTCGCTCAGGGTTCTGTACTGGGGCCACTAATTTTTACTCGGTTTATAAATGATTTGCCTTCTTATATAACTAGAGGTCTGGTGGTGAACTATGCGGATGATACCTCAATAGCTCTATCAGAAGCAACTCCTGAAGAACTTGGAGCATCCATTAAATAGGTCGTTAGTGACATGTCTGGGTGGTGTGAAAAAAACAGACTCATATTAAATGTAGATAAAACTAAATGTGTATATTTTAACAGGAATAACTTGGCGATTCCAGGAATTTCATGTGCCGCCTATAGCAAGTTTTTGGGTTTGACAGTAGATAGCGATACTACGTGGGAATTGCATATCGGGGAGGTTGCTAATAAACTCAATACGGCATATTTTGCTCTTTTAACTTTACGACGTGACTTATCACGTACTACATTGCTGCAGGTATACTATGCTTTGGTATATTCGGCGATGTCTTACCATGTGATTCTCTGGGGAGCTGCATCAAATACAGATAGAGTATTTTTAATACAGAAGAGAATTATTAGACTTACATTTAATTTAAAAAGGAGAAAATCATGTAGGGATATTTTTAAGAATCATAAAATACTAACTTTTGTATGTGTATATGTTTTTGAGTGTTGTCTTTACGTTAAAAGCAACATTAAACGTTTTGAAACGAGTTCGACTTACCACCAGTATAACACCCGGAATGCAAATGTTCCACTTTACATCTCGCACAATACGACTCACTTTGAAAGATCTGTCAATTATTATCCTATTCGTATATACAACAAACTTCCTCAAATTATCAAATCAGCCAATAACTACAATAGCTTTAAGAATAAATTAAGAAAATATTTAATTGGGAAGAGCTTCTACTCACTCGCGGAATATTTTGAGGATTCTTAAAGTGATACGATGATTGATTTAAATTATGTATTCCGTTTTTGTTCTGTTTTATTATAGGAAACTAGCTTTTAATTTTTAAGAAGTATAGCTAATGTCGCATGCATATTGTGTAATTTTGATATATATCTGACCATATGACGTCCCTCACATCAACCTTAATTGATGTTAAAGATGAATAAATGTTTGACTTTGTTTGCTAATAGTGACAATGACTTTAAGAATAAATTTTTTAAAGTCCTCAAAATTGAGGGTGTGTTGCTGACGTTGTATGTCATCATTTTTTATTATTTATTCTTGTAACTAGTTTTTAATTCTTTTACCTCCTCTTGCTAGTGTTATTTTACTGTATATTTTGGATATGTGATGTACCTAAGTGTAAATTTGTTTGGATATGTGGTGTGCCTGAATGTCAATGTAAATTGATTTTAAAGGTGAATAAAGTATATTTGAGGTTATGTATCATCGCAACATTTTTTTAAACTATATATTGCATCTTAAAGTATGTCTTATTCTTTAAATGCCGTTGAGTACAAATATCTTTCTTTTTCTTCGAGACATTCAATTCAATTTTGAAAATTTCAAAATGCATTAATTTTTCAAGTTTTGGAAACCTTCACCTTTCGTGATCGATAAGCTTTTCAGCGATAATTCCGATAAGCAGTGAACGTTTCAAGGGTCTCAAATCATGACTTAATCCAATTTTATCATTAGTTTTGCAAAATAAATTTGTTTACACAATTTGTTTAAACAAATTATTGCAAAATTCATTATTTTTTAATTAAATGCTCCAATTGCATTTTATAAAAATAAATACGTTTACAGGAGTCGTTATCCGTATTACGATATATTTTGTTGTAAACGAAATCACAAACAATTAATTTTGCAATTTATAAACCCCTCAAACGATCATTAGAAAATAATATTCAGAATTCACAAAACTATATTTTACAAATACAAAGTTGACAAACGATGTCGTCAAAGAGCTTATATTTAAATTGCAAAATTTGTTATTTAATATTTTATTTATAACATTATATTTCGTAATAACGATAACAACTCATATGAACGTATTTACGAATTTTGCAATGATTTGTTTAAACAATTTTTAAATAAATTTATTTTGCAAAACTAATGATAATTTTGGATTGAGCCATGCTTTGACAGCCATGGTTTATCAGGATTGTCGCTTAAAACCTTACCACTCACGAAAGCTGGTTTTCAAAACTTGAAAAATGTATGCCATTTAAAATTTTCAAAATTGAATATCTCGAAGAAAAAGAAAGAGAGCAAATTCAGCGGCATTTGAAAAAGTAAGCCTTATACTTTAAAATGTTACTGAGAAAAAAATATCACGATGATACATAACCTCAAATATAGGCGAATATCGCGTTTTTTTTTCACTTTTAGATTAGGATATTTAAAAAAAAACTGATGTTATGGAGCAATTCTGACGCAGGATTCGAATTCAGCGATCCGTAATCTACAAGAAATGACTGTTCTTATTCTATGTACAAATTTCACGTCATTCCGTGTTATCAGACTTGTCCCTACTCAAATTTATTTACTTCAGTTGGAAAAAAATAATAAAGGCTATACATAGATGTATATTTACTTGATACACAAATGTCTACAAGTACTTCAAATTGAAATTAATATATGACGTTGTATAGATAATGATGAAACAGGAGTCCCCTCTGATGTGAGATAAATAATTTCCCTAGAAAAAATTGCATAATATCTTAGACTATGTACAAATAAAAATGAATATTTATTAAATTTATTTTTGAAATGTTTGTATAGAGATAATAGGAAATTATGTTGATTGAGTGATAATTATTCGAGACATATGGCAAAGTCACAAAACAGTGGCGGCTTTTTCATTCATAATTCAATAGATCTCCACAAAAACAAATTTGGATATCTTATTTATGTACTTAATTACAAGTCTTTATTACAACCAGAAAGTTGAGAATTGGTCTGAAACGCATTAAAATAAACTGGATGAAAACTAAATACATGATAGTACGGCATTGTTCAATGTACTGTAATATCAAACATACACTCATTGATAGAATAACCAACTACCAACATTTTAGAAGCGATTGTAAATCAAGACGAAGATCACACCGAAGGAATCAACAAAAACATAGAGATGATAAAAGCGACAAAATTAAATCCCTCCTCACTAACAAAACCTTAAGTCTGTGGTTGACATTACGGATGGTGGGATGTTAAGTCCTTGTTCAATTTTCTAGTACTGGACAGAGGCTTAAATGCTTAAAAATAACATTAAAAGAATTGAATACGGGTATATAGAAGGCTGCTTAAAATTTTCTTTATGGACAGAATAAGCAAGGTTCAAGTATTGCCAATGATGGAGAATAAATAAGATATTTTTACCATACAAAAGAAGAAAACTAGAATATTTAGGTCATACCATGACAGGACCAAAATTTGAAATTTTAAGGTTAGCAATACATGGAAAAATTGAAAGAAACAGATCTGCCAGTCGAAGAAAAAATTTGTGAATAGCCTTTGGGAGTGGTTCTATTTTACATCCATATATGTTTTTAACTCAGCAGTGTTAAAACTTCAGAAATTTGGAATTTTACCTAAAAATCTTGGAAAAGTAAAATTTTGTAGTTTTAAAGCATTTACTAGTTCATTCAGTTTCTAGATAAATTTAAAGTATAGTTACGTTCGCTAAAATGAACGTAAACATGATGAGAATTTTTATTTAAAACATTTTTTTTTTTTGACTAAATTTCGAATATAATTTGGATAATCCAAATTTTTATCTAAAAGATTATGACATAATGAAGTAAAACAATGGAAATGAACAAGTTTTTAAATTAATTGACGTTTATAATGACGTTTTTCAAAGTGTTGTCATCGATCAATCAAATGTTATGGAATATAAATCTACTTGTATTTTGTAAAAATAATCTATACTTATAAGCGGTGGTATTCTAGTACCATGTAGGGAGCCGCTAAAAAAGGGTTTTTCAAAATTCACACTCTAAAAAGGTGAAAAGTGAAAAATTGTCATTTGATTTTATCTATATCTCTTGATTAAATACGAATACGGACTCAATTGTGGTTTCAAAAGACAACTTATAACAATGTATAAACATTGATTTCTTTATTTTTCAATATTCGCATTTTAAAAGGGAAAGAGACGTCAATTTTATGATTTCTCATTAAAAATTCATTTTCTCAGCGAAAAATCACGATACGTACTTGACTTTTGGCTACACATACAGTGTGTCCCAGGACAAACTGCCGCGATTGATTTCTCGGAAAATAGACTTTGGAAAATTTTTAAAACGATTTGAAACAATAGTTAAGTCAATTTTTGACTTTGAATAAGGCCGTCTTTTCGAAAAAAAAATGTAGTTTTTGAAATATTGGCAATTTAACATTTTTGTGTTGTAAAAACACTACATGGCTTTTAGGTTTGGATATTAATTGCTCATGACGGCGAAACGCGATGAAAGCAAATAATAGAGCACTATAGAAATGTTACTATTTCTTGTCATTTGACAATTATTAATAAAAATCATGCCGAGGCGTACGAAGATTATTTGAATTTGTTTATCAAGTTTTCCGATACCCAATTGCCATCTATCTCGGTCTATCCAGAGATTCTCTTTCAGTTCT
This sequence comes from Diaprepes abbreviatus, assembly GCA_034092305.1. Taxonomy (NCBI): domain Eukaryota; kingdom Metazoa; phylum Arthropoda; class Insecta; order Coleoptera; family Curculionidae; genus Diaprepes; species Diaprepes abbreviatus. The sequence continues at coordinate 13,384,635 of JASJET010000129.1, forward strand.
CTATCTCTCATCTCTTGGCCGATTCCTTCTCCCCAACTAAGACGTGGTCTTCCTCGTTTCCGTCTTCCATGGGGTGCCCACTCTAAGATCTATTTCGGCAGTCTCTTCTTTGGCATTCGCTGTATGTGTCCATACCGTCTCAACTGCTGGGTTCTAATTGCGTCTACGATTGAAGGCTGTACGTTCATAATTTGTCTGATTTTGTCGTTGGTAATTCTTTCCAACCTGGATCTTTCGGCTGAGCGCCTCTTGAAGTCCATCCCTGTAGTTTCTAGTTTCTTTTTGGTTCGTTCTTTCAGCGTCCATACTTCGCAGCTATAAGTAGTTATGCTTTTGATAATCGTGTTGTATATTCAGTGTTTATTTGTGTTGGAAATTGTTTGGTCTCACAGTACACTGTTGAGGAGTGTGATGGCTCTTCTTCCTTGATTGTTTCTTTCTTTTATTCCCCTGTCCATACTTTCGTCTTTTGTGATAGTTAGTCCTAGATATTTGTACTGGTCTCAGTGCCTCATTACTTGATTGTCTTCCAGTATCAGGTCTATTCTCAATGATGAAAATGTCAAAATTACAATTCTGGGATACTTTGTGGCATATTCTATGACATCGTTAAGACAAGTGGCTCTACAAACAAGAATCTCAAAGAGCTCAATACATTTTTACTTCCTTTTGTAATTCCCAAAAAGGGACTATCTAGAATTTTTAAATAGAATTCTGTTGAAACAAAACTACCACCCTTATTTAAAAATCTTTGGTTCAACATCTAAGAGATACTGATTTACCGAAAAGAATGCAATTTTGCGAATATATATTAACGATGATGCAAGATGACCCTCGATTTTTGGACAACATAATTTGGACTGATCAAGCAAAATTTACGAAAAATGGCCTTTTTAACAGACACAATTCCAATTTTTGGCATGATTCAAATTCTAATGCAGAAAGATTGCGGAATTTTCAAGAAACCTGACAATTTAACGTATTTTGTGCTGTAAGAAATGATAGAATAGTAAAACTACATTTTTATGAATAAAACTAAAATGGCAATTCAGTAATAATACAAAACAATTAATATTTACGAAGTTTACCTCTGGCGAACATAGCCAAGTTTTATACCAACATGATGGCGCCCCCCCCCCCCATAAAGAATCATTTCAGTTACCAACTTCTTACAAACAACATTTTATGACAAGTAGGTGACCAACAATGGACCTTTTCTGTGGCCTCCTCGTTCTCCTATTTCATTGTCAGATTATTTTATATGGGGAACGATAAAAAACATCGTTTACTGGAATCCAGTGACAACGATGGAGGACTGTATGGCAATGAAAAGGGACGCGTTCGAAATTTTATCTCCAAATTCGATTAAGTCGGCCAGCCATGACCAACTAACTCAGAGATGTGAAAAATTTTTTCGAAGTTTAGGCTGGAAATTTTGAACATTTATTAATAAGTTGTTTCCCTGTATAGGTAAGTCGTTTAGCATTTTTACAATATAAAAACTTTAAATTGGCAATATTTCCAAAACTGCAAATTTTTGGAATAGACAACTTTATACAAAGTCAGCCTAATTTTTAATGTTAAATAAGATAACATTATAAAAATAGGAGATTTATGTTTAAAAAATTGCCTTTAAATGATTTTTTCAAGTTGTTAGTTTTTGACCACCCTATATTTATTTATTATCAAAATATCAACACAGTCCACTAAAGTAGAAAGAAACCAATCCCAATTAAACAACACACCTGGTAAGGATGGCATATTCCTCCGATATTATAATGAGCCTTTTGGTTAAGTTATTGTGCTCGTGTTTGAGCTTGGACTACATGCCAGTGGCGTGGAGCGAAATAAAATTAGTATTTATTCTCAAAATAGGAAGGACAGACTACACAGAAACCCAAAGTCTTTCCGCCCTATTAGCCTGTATAGTTTCTTATTAAAGATACTGGAAAGGTTGGTGGATCGGCTCATCAAGGAAGAAATAACGGTGCAGTGTTTATCACATCCTTTACGATTTGTCTGTCAAGCAGGAAAACCTGCAGACACGGCACTGCATCGACTCGTTACAAGAATCGAACATGCAGTGTCGAACGGTTGATGAGCCGGTACGTGTTTCGATATCGAGGGGGCGTTTGAAAAATACATCTCACGATTCACACCTCCTTCGTCTCCATGACAGCATCTGCTAGAAGACATGGCATGGAAGACACTCTTTTCAGGTGGATACAAAATATGCTTCAGGGCAGAGGGGCACAATCTAAACTGTTTGAGGAAACTGTGGAGGTGTCGATAGTCAAAGGTTGCCCGCAGGGAAGGATACTATCCCTATTTCTGTGAGATTTGGTGGTCGACGAGCTCCTGGTGAATCTCAACGAACGAGATTTCTATATCCAGGATTATGGTGACAATATAGCCATACTCATTGTGGGAAAACATGGTAAAATACTTTCGGAGCTCACGCAAGGGTCTCTGACTATAGTGGAGGAGTGGTGTACTTAAGATCACCTTACGGTAAACCCTGGAAAAACTACACTTATACCCTTTACTAAACAAAGAAAGTTGGGTGAAAATTACCAGCTCTCTTCAATACAAAATCGTAAATGAGCTAGGAGGTTAAATATCTTGTGTAATCCTGGATGCAAGGCGTACCTGGAACTTACGCCTACAGAAAAGTATCTCTAAAGGTAAAATGTCCATCGTGGCAGCACAAAGGGCACAGGGCAAGACGTGGGGATTAAAGCCACACATTGTGCACTGAATACACACTGCGATGGTAAGACCCATCATAACCTATGGTTCAGTTGTGTGGTGGACAAAAACCATGCAAAGACAGGCCACTCTGGAGCTTTCCAAACTCCAGAGACCATGGAAACCCTATTAAACACCCCTCCCCATGATATAATAATCAGGACTGAGGCGAGAATGAGGGCTTATAGGCTGGAAAGAAACAACGTCTGATGGACTCAACCTGCCCTCGGACACACTAGCATCAATAACATGGTAACGAACTCATTGCTAGAATTGAGAATGAGACCATGCCAAGAACCTACAACTTTGACAGCCTCACGCTATTCAGCTTGACTGGACAGAGCGGTCTGACCAAACAGTGACTCAGCCAGGAGACCTAGTCTGGTACGCGGACAACAGGGTCACCCTTGCGTGGGTATCAGGGCACAAGGGTGTCTCGGGCAATGAAAAAGCGGATCTGCTTACAAGACAAAGGTCTGCCACTCCATTTATTGAATCAGAGCCATTCTTTGGAATTACTAAGGCTGCTATTCTTGGGTGGCTGTCCTGGTAGACAAATTAACAACACCAGACCCACTGAAACCACCTTGCTGGCCACAGACACAGCAAGCTATTGCAGAGGTAACCATCCGGCAAACTAAGCCGTGAAATTCTGCGTCCAGCAGACAACGAATCAGACTGGTGACAGGACTTATAACTGCTCAGTGCAGCTTGAGAAAACATCTACAAACAATAGGTATCCTCAGCAGAGAACTAGTATGTAGACTATGTAATGAAGAGGACGAGACGGTCTCACACATCATCTTCGAGTACGAAGCTTTGGCCTACTGGAGACACCTTAAGGCTGCAGTGTAAGGTATTTTCAACCCTGGCCTGTTATGTCGTGCAATCAATCATTCAACCAACTAGTCAGGACAACGCATGTTGTTTTGGGTGTACATGGATGCTGACACCGAAAGTGCTATAGTCAGTAAGCATGGGGAAGATTCTGGTTGCTATAAGATGCATGCAGTTTAAAATATCCCACGGTTTTTTTCCTTTCATGACAAAATTTTTAAAATGGTTCAAGTTTAACTCGCTTAATTGTTTAGTGCGTATTTCATGGTCTGTTTTCTCATGAATCATATTAGCTAATTGCGACTTTACCTGGTACTTTAAAAACAATAAGATATATTTCGAAATAGTGGAGCAAGTCTAATTGAAATCTTTTTATCAATTGGTGAATCTTTAAATCGAAAAAATAATAATATATAAGTATATAATATGCAAGTTTTGTCCCTAATAAAATAATATCTGATTGAAATAGGATATAAATAAAACCAAAAAATTATATGTATTTTTATCCACATGACATAAGGTCACTGCACCAGTGATTGGGCAGTGTAACTGTAATAGACACTTGCTATTTTTGAGCACTAAAACAAAAATATGACTTAAAAATTAATATACAGAGTGTCCGGAAAATACGTGTATAATTTAGATATACCGATATTGCTTCGTTTAGGCGGTAAAATTTTAAGAAAATATTGATTTTTTCTAAATTTCTTGAAAACAGAGTAACTGAATTTAATGATTTTTTGGTGTGTGATCTAACACTATAATATGGCGTTTTTTAGTGGTATAGCGACAGGCTACAAAGTAGTGTGTTATAAAAGTGACATCACTTCTGATTTTTTATGTCATCTCTCTCTCTCTCTCTCTCTCTCTCTTTCTATCAGCCCCAATTTGGTCCACTCCTGGTCATAGGCCTCCTCTAGTCTTTTCCATTCCAACCTATTTTCTGCATCCGATGCCAGTTTCTACCTATTTTCCTTTTTATGTCGTATATCCATCTTTTTGGGGGTCTTCCGATTGCCATTGCAGTATGTGTTTTGTCCACCTTCTATAGTCTTGTCTATCGACGTATGTATATATATATATATATATATATATATATATATATATATATATATATATAGACTTTGAAAAATATCTGTTTGATAATCTTAAATGTCATGGAGAATTAATTTTGGGAGATATAAATATTAACATAGAATTAGGAAATGATATCACTAGTATCAATTACTTATCACTTTTATTATCCCATGGTTTTAAGTCTGTTATAAAATGGCCCGACACGTGTAACACCGACAAGTGCTTCATGCGTTGATCATATATTTGTTAAAAAAACGTTAGTATGCTCTTCACTTAAATATTCTACCTTCATTCTGGAGTCTGATCTCACAGATCATTATCCGGTTATGATAAATTTTTATACCAATGAAATAAATGAATTAAAAGTTTCAACAGGATTTGTTACAGACTGTTACAAGAATCAATTATGAAAAAGTTAATGATTTACTGGCTGAGCAGGATTGGAGTGTTGTAACTGCTAGAAATTACGACTCAAAACTTCACTACAACAGTATCTCGTGTTATAAAGGAATCCGAAGATAGGAGGATTGTTAGGTATAAGGAAGCTAAAAAAATAAAACCATGGATAACATCTGCTATTACACACTCAATAAAACAACGAGATAAAATGAAAAAATGTTTTAGAAAAAAATTCGACTTAAATGAAGAAAAAAAGTATAAAGAATACAGAAATACTTTAAAAAAAATCATACATAAATGCAAATATGATTACTATAGACAAAAAATAGTAAACAGTGAACATGACGTCAAAAAAATGTTTGAGATTGTTAATGAAGCCTCAAATCATAATAATAAAAAAAGCAAGGAAAAGCTGCAAATTGAAGATACTAATAAAAAATTTTCAGACGTGAAAGAAATGGCAAATTTTTGCAACAATTTTTTTGTGAATGTGGGAATTAATATGTTAAATAAGATCAAGGATCCTGATAAAAAATGTCAGGTACGACATGCCTCTATTTCCTCTATGTTCCCTGAAGCCTGTCAATGAAATCGAAATAATAAAACAAATACACTCTTTAAAGAATAATTGCGTTCCCGGTGTAGATGGAATAAATTCTCAGTTCGTTAAACAATTCCACCTCTTCATACTGAAACTTTCGACTTATCTAATAAATTTAATTTTGAAATCGGGTAAAGTACCCAGCCATTTCAAACTGACCCTTGTTACACCAATACATAAAGCAGGCGACAAAGCGACTATTAGCAATTATCGTCCAGTTAGTGTAATAAATAATTTTGCGAAGATATTTGAGAAATGTTTAAAGGATAGATTGGTAAATTTTTTGGAAATTAATAACATCCTCTCTAAAAATCAATTTGGATTTACCAGTGGATTGAGTACATCAGATGCGATTTATGAATTTATTAAGTCAGTAACCGTGAATCTTGATAATAATAAAAAATGTCTTGCCGTCTTTTTGGATCTTGCCAGAGCGTTTGACACTATACCCCCATGACTCACTTTTGGAGGTTTTAAACGTCTATGGTGTTAGGGGTTCTGTGTTGAGTGTCTTTGAGAGTTACTTAAGAAATAGAAAACACATTTTAAAAATTGATAATATCTATAGTGACCCTTTAGACATCAGAATCAGGGTTCCTCAAGGAACAGTATTGGGACCGATTTTGTTTATAATTTATATAAGTTCACTAACAAGCATGTGCTTGGAGCATGGTTCTCTAATTTCATATGCGGACGATACAGTAGCCGTTTTTTCTGGAGAAACCTGAGATCAAGTAAAAGAATCCACAAAAACTGGTCTGCTTAAAATAATAAACTGGTTGAATTCCTCTAAACTCACTTTGAACGTTGACAAGACTCATTATATTGAATTTTCGATAACAGCATCAAATCGTCCAGACTTTAACCAAATTGAAGCTGGAAATATCTTAATAAAAAATGTACCATTCATAAAATATTTGGGTATAATAATCGATAAAAATCTAAAATGGGATCAGCCCATTTTAACATTAACAAACAGCATCAGAAAATTAATTCATAAGTTTTATCTACTGAAAAACATTTTCACTAGGCAACTTTTAATAAATATTTATAAAACATTAGTAGAATCCTTAATTAGATATGGAATAATTGTATGGAGTGGCCTGTATCAAAACTCGTTACAACAACTCAACGTAGTACAAAATTACATTTTGAAGGTAATCTTTTGGAAGAAAAAAAGATATTCTACTAGGTTTCTTTATTCAGAACAAATTTTTGATGTCCGTTCATTGTATATATTGTTTTCTTGTATTTATGTACATAAGTCTGCAAAATTTAAAAATTATATAAGTCACTCTGAAACGAGATCTAGAATGAATAGACATCTAAGGATACCAAATAGTAATAAAAACATTAGTCATAGATTTGTTAACTGTCTGGTGCCCAAGTTCTATAATATTATCCCGATTAGTATAAGAACAATCTTCAATGTGAAAAAATTTAGTAAGCTTTGTAGAACATATATTTTTCATAGCATTGATCAATTTAAACTTTTTCTTTGACAAAATCTTCATAGGTTACTTAGTGTGTAGGTTTGTTTAGTATGTAAATTTGTTTAGTATGTAGGTATTCCATTGATTAGTATTATTTTCATTCATTATGTTTTCTTTTTATGGTTGTTTTTTGATGATTTTGTGCACATACAGGTATTATGTTACCTAGGTGCAGAATTATTTAATATTGAGATCTTAAATATGTTTAGATTAGATCATCATCTGTTTGAAGATGTGTACTAAAATTGTTCGTAATATATATATATATATATATATATATATATATATATATATATATATATATATATATATATACAATATAATATATTGTGAAATCGAAATTAGTAAGTAATTTTTATGAATTGCAGATCCTTTAATATGGGCCATTTGTTAAATTTTGTGAAACGGAGCCGCAGTTACCATTTAAAATTGTTACCCTTCGTCACGCTGCTTGCATGATAATTACACAGAAATTGTACCAACAAAATTTAGAGAGAAAAGATCAAAAGTTTTAAAAGGTTTATTTTTGACATTGTTTATAAAAATTAACGAACAGCATAGCAAATGCGCCCCCTAGCGGTGAAACTGAAAATTCAATGCAAATTTTGTTGGTCAAATTCGTTAATGAATTTTGTATCCTTTAAGTGATGGCACGTGCATATGACTTTTGAGATAAAACCGCTCGCCAGCCTTAATTGAATACGCTGTATAATAGAAATAACAAATTCGTATATATGTCTAAAAATAATCTTCAAATTAAAATTCATATAGTTATCTAAAATTCCATACTACAATGTAACATAACGTACTTAGTTAAATTAAAATCTGAAATAATATAGCAGGGATTAATATTTTAACTGATTATGTTCAGAGGCGGCGCATTGGAGGCTAGAGATAACACGCAGACAATTTTGCAATTAAGTATATAGTAAAACATTGACAAGCCTATTAAAATAAAATATTTTGTGCTAAACAGAAATTTATTAAAACCAGTAAATATATTCAAATGAGGGCGTAAAATGAAAATGATTGCTACATATTAGGCGCATGCGCATGATAACACTGGATATGAAGATTATAAACGCGCGGTATAATTTTTTGTGGTTTGATTGACGACGCTAGAATCAGTTCCCATAAGTTTCAAAATTCTTGTAGGCGAAGATGTACTTTCTTAACTTTTAAAGATCAATACCCAGATAGCACAAGATTTCCATTGAATATCCAGAATAGGTACATATAATGTCCTGTATGTCCATGGACGGTTTATGGATGTCCATTAGATGTGATGACATGTAATCCATATGGACGTCCATATCTGGATGTCCAGTGTAAGTCCATCAGACGTCCATTAATTTATCTTTAAAAAAATTCCTTTTTTTTCGGCAGATACACAAATTGATTGAAAATTAGCCATACTATTTGGCCTGTAAAGCTATATTATATTAAGAGCTTAATTATACAAAGGAAAATAACTACTGAACTGTAGAATATCGATTATAATAATTATATTGCAACTTTAACTAAAACTAACTCCTAAAGATTTTAATAAAATTTTAGTTCAACATAGATTTTCCCCCTCAATAATTTAAATTTCGGGTTGTCGGAAAAATCGGATACTGTAATATTGGCCTGTAGAATTGTCATTTCTTAACCCGCCGGCCCGCCATTATCATAAAATATCCCTTCAGATATTTTGTGCCCATTATTGTGTTGACGTCGAGCTAAAAAAGACCTTTGGAGTTTTAGTTGAGCTAAAATCAAGTGTACTTTTTATTTGAAGAATATGCCACCGTTAAAGGTAAGTATAGTTATTTTTAATTTAATTTTTTTTAATTATACTAACCACAGACATGCCCGACGAAAAGCTGATAATTTAGTATGTATCAAACTCGCACAAATTTGAAAGTGAACAAAATATTCAGTATCAAAACACGTATGCTAAAATATAGCTTTTGTAGCTATACTTTTTCATACAATTACTTATTTAAATGGAAATTACTACAAATAAGTGCAAATATTTTGATAGACCAATGAATTTTGTATCTTGTTCGTTAAAATGGAGCATAGATAGAGTTGTAAATTTGTGTAATAATAAAATTGTAAATTTTAGAGAAATTTCTCTCTGACAAAGTCATTATTTAGTAATTAGTCTAATAAGGTTGCTGGCATTATTAAATGTTATCAAAATTTATAATGGATTAAAAGCTATAGCAAATTTGAATAATTATATTAATTTTTTTAAGACTATTTTGGATTAAACGCTAGTACAAGTTTACATTGATGTGTATTTTTGTGCAGTATAATTGTTAAAAAATATATAATAAAGGTTTGACAGTTCGACTCTAGGTTTAGACTTATAATTTAATTTTTGTAAATTATTTTTTAGATGCATTTTCCAAAGATTGGTCCACATAAAATTCCAATGTGAAAGCCAATTTGTACCAAATTAGAGAAGATATTCAGGTAATCTTAAATAGGGAAAAACAACAAGTATCTACAAAGAATTTTCTGTAGGAGTTCAACTATCCTTTTACCGAAGAAAATAATCAGCTGCCTCAAGTCACATAAGATCTTCAGGACAATTTAAACTTTAAAGATGCAGTAAGTTTATTACACTTCTCCTGAAATAAGAGCTGAAACTTATTCGAGTAATGCTTCTTTATGTGTATGAGTCTATTGATAAAAAAAAACTTAATTTTTTGAAAAAACAGAAAGTTTTTACTTAAGAAGTGCCCATTTGGATGTTTTTAAAAATGGCATAAGAACTTACTTACCTGTGGGGAATTTAAATAACGTTTTTTTCCATACATGAGGAAACAATACTAAAATCAGTTTCATTTTACAGGATTATTTTATATGTTTTTTTTTACTTTGATTCTTAAAGTCAAAAATATTCTTAGCTTAGCATATGTGGAATTAACGTTTAATTATCTCAATAATGTAATATAATTTTAGGTTTTACAATTAGCGAAAATTGGAGGAAAGTATACCTATGAACTTATTAAAAGATAATTTATTGTAACAATGACAGATAGCCTTTCCAAGAATTAGACATATGATGGAACAGTAAAGTGCTTTTTAGAAGTTCACTATTTGTAGGTAAGTTACCACTTAAATATAAAAATTTGATGAAAAAAATTTCTCTGTTTTATTTGTCATACTCGTAAATAATAAGAATATATTGGGTGTCAGATTTCACACGTTAAACTCTAGATCCCCTTGTTCTGATAATACCCTGATAAAAATTTTTTCTGGCCTGTTGGTTTAAGCACTCTAAGCATTTACGATGCATTTGGTTTTATATATATATATATATATATATATATATATATATATATATATATATATATATATATATATATAGAGAGAGAGAGAGAGAGAGAACTTTCTTTTATAAGTAAAATCTAAATTTCATTTTAAATTCCTACAAACAGCTCTGACTTTAATAGGATCTTGAGTTTTCAAATTAATATTTCTGTTGTAATCGTTATCGTTATTTGTGGCTTTCTTATACTTTAATGTTTTTTGTTATGGAAAATTACTATGGAACATTAAGGCTTGAAACAGCCCCAACGAACAAGATTAAATATGACACTCGGAATGTGTTAACTATACAAAGCCATAAAATACTAACGTTAAACCTTATTAATTTTCAGCTGCGGCAGAAGAATGGGGGGCTGATAAAAAACAGCCGAAGACGAGTTTAGACAATGGCTGAAGAGAATAAACGGCAGAAATAAATCTAGAAAAAATAATCATTGTAACAATAAAGTCTTTCTTTAAATAATTGATATATTTTCTATTACCCAATTGAAATTGTACATATTACTATGGAACCAGATACCTTATTCATAGTGATCCTTCTATAGCTTGAACAATTTAAATCAATTGAAGCTATATTTTATAGCACTTGCAATTCGACTAATTATAAAATTTTATATTCTTATATAGTGTTGTATTAAAAACTTGACAATTGTAATCAATAAGTGTAATATGTGGATCCAGTTCCTGTTACCTGGTTCACTCATGTAATTTATATATGTTTAGTTTTTGGGACTAATAGGGCTATGGTTACTTGTTATCGACGTTTTGATGACATAAGTGGTCTGTATCTTCAGAAGTGCAGATTAGTTAGGTACTATAAGCTCTCGGACCCTAAGCAAATTCTGAAAATATCTATCATTCATGTTAGCGGAATGTCAAGAAGAGGGAACAATAGATTATGACCTATTTATCCAAAAAGCACAATACCATCGGATAATATGTCCACAATCGGGTCAAGAATGTACAATATATGGACATCCAAAATTAGTCCTATTAATATCCAAAAATGATCCATACAAAGCTATTAGCTTCGTTCGCGGTAAGGATTTAGAACCGATTCTGAACTAATACGCATGCGCAGTTGAAATAGCAGCGTTCGCGGATCACAAAGTTCAGAATTTTTAGTTACAGTCTCATGTTCGCGGAGAAAAATTCGGTTCGAAATCGATTCTGAACCAGTCCTACCGGTTCTAAGGATTGAAGAAGAACTGTTAGTTCGGAATTTTATGCAGCGCCAGCTTTCATGCTGCGGCCGCAATGTGCAACTACTTGACAATTGTTTTTATTTTATTTTAGGTTTTTATCTTGTTTATGTCATTCGTTGCATTTGATGTTCCAGTATATATTTTATTATATTATACTGGTTTTACTTTAATTAGTTTTAATCGACCTAGAATCTTAAATAATAAGTTAAAAAAGTGTCAGTTTGAACCTAAAAAAATATATTTTTAGTGAAAACTCCCATTATGTCAACTCATTTATTATCCAGCGATGAGGACTTAAAAGAAATTTTAGAATTACTCAAAATTCCTAAAAGTGGTAATTATTCTGAGGAGATTTTGCCCCCCATTTTCAGTTAAGCTGAAAAATGGACAAGAACTGGCGTGTATTATGGTTTACGATAAATGAAGTTGCATCGTATAGGGACGTATCAGACCGGTTTTTACTTTTATTAAAAATGTTTTTTGAATCAAAAAGAAATGAACCTAAAACTATATTGCATTTTATTTTTTGTTTAGAAAAACCCCCATCTTTTTATTAGGCATCTGTTTAGAATTAGATTTACTTTGAGGCTCCCGAAATATGAACTTAACACAAAATAAAAAGTAAACAATAGATATTTGTTAAAATATATATTTGCTTATCAAAAATTCTATTCAGCAAAAAACAAGACGTTTTATTCCAAAAGGAACTGACAGTTAGACTTTATATTATATAAGAATAACAATTATAATTCAATATTTCTTTAAAATAATACAAATAATAAAACCTAATAAAAGAGAGTTTTAAGTTATTTAAAACAAAAAAAAACATCTAGTTTAATCAGCATTTTACACCGTATGCATACCAGAGTGGACGATTTAAAGTTCCAAAATCGTTCGCGGTAAAAACAAATCCTGAACCGGTTAATAACTGAGCCTGCGCTGTACGGCAATCCTGAACTAATTCCGTACTAGTTCTGAATCGGTTCGGAAAGTGACCCGCGAACAAAGCTAATTTATTTGCCAATACTCACTACGTAAAAACTGTTTCAGGTATAATAGTTACTTATGATACAAGTATTAAATGGCATTTTATTTTGATGGATATTATACAAAACTGAAGAAAAAATAAGTTTTTCATATATTTAATTTCAACTTTCGTGATTTTCGCGAATTTTACTTTTGCTTAGCAACCAAAGTTTAATTATGAAACAACTTGATATATTATCATTTTACTTTTAACATTTATTATCATTTTACTTTTAACAGTGATTTTTACTTTTGTACCTAGATTTTATATTACTATATGACACCATCATAGCAATCATGCAGGAACAGTCACTACTACCAAAGACGTTTGTCGATAGTAGTGCTAACGAGTAAAGTGATCTTAGCCATGTCGTAATTACTGCCCTCGATTCAAGAGTTTTAAGCTCAGGTGCATCAAACCCTGAGTAGCTCCGAGCAAATCTGAATAAAGCGGTTAAAGTGTTAATTTGAACGGTAAATAATCTACAAATTATTTTTTTTTTGGAATTTGTGTTTTTAATATGCATAGCAAAACATATTGAAGACAAAAAGGTAAAAATATTATTTTATTACTTATTAGTTTTGAGTTTTGTCTGGTGTCATGGCATTTTTGGCCGTAATTATTTCACAATTCGTTAAAAAAAACTATGAACGTAAGTCCAATATCTTGTGAAATAATCGTGTTTTTGTGTCTCCATTTCATGGATAAAATGTTTTTTACCCAAAAATAGCATATAAAAATGATAACTGATAGCTACTAGGGCTGTATACACCAAACATTTTTATCAGTGCTTGAGGGGTAAGGGGAAAGCAGATCTGACAAGCGCCGAGGCATTATGCACTACTTGAATAAAGCAAGGGCTTCTTGCACCTGTACAGCTCCGAGCTGTTCCTGACAATGAATCGAGGGCAATAAATATGGCTTGTTTTAGTTTAGCTTTATTAGGAATATTCTAGCAAAAATAAAACTTCGATTTTACTCCAGTAGATTTTAACAACAAACAGATTGTTTACCTTTTGGTTTATGGTCTTTGGGCGAACGGCTTTTTTGATGTTTGAAAGACATAAATAATTTTATTTAACCTTTGCTCTCAGTTTTTTTCGTTATCGTGATCCAGTTAAGTATTTTTAAGTGGTTAAAAGTACTACAAATGCGAAATTTTTAATAAATAGCGATAAAAAAAGAATTCAAATTTATTGTTACATAATAAGTCTTAAGTTATTATGTTTTCAGGTGAAATCACTAATTAGCATGTTATATATGTTTAAATTTATATTTTGACCTTTTTTTACTCTTGGGATATCTCCCTCCTCCCCAAAGAGGACATATTTTTTTTTCTATGTTTTGGCGCTTTGATTGTAAATTTCGAGAGTATTTTCTTGGGAAATGGTAAGAAAATATGTTATTAACATTTTAATGTTTGTAACGCAGTAAAATTGTTAATAATTACACTGTCGACCTCAAATTCATGCTATTTTGTTTCAAATTTAATGGCCATTATGCCACTTTTATCGAAACTGGAAAACAATACCGTGCTCTTACCTTAGCGAAGCCCGTATGAAAGCTCTAATTTTGCACTGATATCACAATATCTCGCCTTTTAGAGAAAGTAAAGGTTTTATTATTAAAAGTATCAAAAAAGGCATAAGCTTAAGATTAATAGGATAATTGTTAAGAATTTTACGGCACTATAAACGTTTAAATTGTTAATAACAAATTTCCTGACCATTCCTTGGAAAAACACCATCAATATTCGTATCAGCGGATTAAAATACATAAGAAAAACTTTATTGTGTTAAAACATTCTAATCGACTACTCTCTGGGTGCCCGGAGTCTTTTATCATTTAGTTTTTTAGTATCGTTAAAATGATTTTAGCAGTTTATGGGTTGTGAAAAGCACTGAAAATTGTGCAAATTTTAAAATTAAAAGGTGTTCATCAGTGGCGTACACATGGGCTGACACTAAAATTGATTTTTTGAAATAAGCACGGTACTGATTTTATTATATTTTGATAGTATAGTTATGTGGATACTTCAATGAGAAAATTGATTTCTTTACATTTTAAATATGTCAACGGTTATTTAAATTTTTTCTAGGGATTCATGAAAAAAAAATCTTACTAAATTTAATAAAGTTTCATCTTCTGTAAAGAATATGTCAATAATAAAAAATTAAAATTAACCTAAAATTTTTATATTTCATTTTCATAATAAAGACTAAAATTTTTCATGGTAAAAAAAATCTTCCAGGGCGCTGTTTCCTATTATTGTTGACAAAATTAATTTTTTTATTTCATTCTTTGAAAGAAAACGCAGAGTTTAATGTCCTCCCACCCCCCCAAATACGTCACTCCTACCTTACTATTTTCCTCCCTGGAAACGCTTTCTTTGGTGTATTATCTCAATATACAATATTTTATATGTGTATGGTTATCTCCTATTATAATTTTTTTATATTGTAAATGTAACGTAAATAATTTTCATTGTTGTGCACCATTGCTTGAAGGGTACGCACCCTTAATCACTTTTTCTATTACTTTTTTTTACTAAATAAAGAAACAACATAATTTATGCTAGAATTCAAATGGTTCATTCCAGTAGTGATATTTTGTCTAAAGTTTAAAGTTACCGACAACCTGGCAGAGCAACCTCAGTTGTTATGTCATTCGTGTATTTTCGGAAATAACGAAAAATTTTAAAATTTTTATTTATGACTTGAAATTTTAATACATTAAATTACATATCCTTTTAAGTGGAAAGAGAATTGCCAGACGTCCTGGTTAGTTTTTACCCATTGCCAGGTGACTGCAAAATTGCGTTAAAAATAACTAAGTCAACCCTGTAACCTAAACACCATAACACACTATAAAAATAGAAAATATGGCAAACTAGACGGTTTGGACAGTCCAGAGGCGTAAAAACGTTTCACTTGAGTGACCGGAATTACTCCGTCAATTACTTTGTCTCTGTCTTGTACATTTACGAAATGTCATTGTCAAGAATTTTAACCGGTATAAAATATTTTGAGCAAATAGTCCCTTAGCTGTTACATTATATGTCTTGTGTCAAAAATGAGATAATATGTATTGATAAAAAATATCTATAGAATTGCTTAGGGGCTACTTTCCAAGTTCTTTAACGTCGAAGGGAGAAAACATCTCTATAATTTATAAAACTAATGCAAATATAACTTCATAAATTAAAAATGTAAATAAGGTAAATGTGTTTCAAGATGATCTTTATAATCAGTTATAATCCTTAAATAAATACTGTGAAATTTCGCCTTTTATTTCATTTTGTATTATTTCCTAAATAAAAAAAATCATAATTACAAAAACGTACCTGCTGAAAAACTATATATCTTCCTCAAATAGGAATTTTGACAGTATAGATAAAATTCAATCACAGAAATTTACCAACGTTTTGAACATTATTATCTTTCCACAGACCTATTTATATCAAATCTGAGCAAAAATTTTAAATAAAATTCCAAGGTCCACAAGATACCTGTTTTATACATAGATACAGGCAGCAGATACTATAAAACACTTATCTGGATTACCTCATTTCTTAAAATAGATATATATCATGAAAGGTATTCGTGAGACATTATTATTTAAAATATGTTTCTATATCTGCTGTAGACATTTATTTCTTGTTTTGAGTAAATATCTATAGATAATTTAATAAGACTGGCATTAGAATTTTAAGTAGTTTTTATTTGATTTTTATGGATTTTGCGTTCTATATCCGGGTTTTTATCTTGTTTTTCTTGATAATTTGAGATTTAATTAGGTTGTTTTGTATCTATGGGGAAAAATATAACTAGATATTGACTAAGACATTGCGTTTTATGTATATATATTTTTTAGTTTTCCACCATTTTAAATTTAAATTAATATAAACGACATGGTCAAATTATAAATCCATCTAATTGGGCAATACAAGTTTAGACAATTGCAACAAAGTCAGTTTTAAACCTTGAAAAATGTTGGATTAGAAAAGCCGATTTTTTCTTTTAAACCGTTAATTTAGCAAAGAAAATTGTGTTTAATTTAGAAAAAATCACTGTTTTTCCGTGTTTTCAAAGAGTTAAGTTCTCCCCGCTAACTGCTTTGTCCGCAGTGGCATCACATTTGTATGGGTGTGTGTGCAATTGGGGATCAGTACACTGCGACCTAATAAATCTATTGTGTTCCCCTTCTACTGCCAAGTCGTTAGGGGTATCTTGCTGAGTAGAGCTCTAGTCCTATTTCCCTTAAGAACCTCAGAATAGTGGTAATTGCCCTTCTTCTATTTGGTGGGCTTCCAAGAACCGCATTCTAGGGTTTTCTAAAGAGCTGAGCTATGAAAGAATTTGAATAGAGATCTCGTCCTCCTCCTCACAGAATCTGCACTCTTCTCTTTCTGCCAGTCCGAGTTTCTTGAGGTGTCAATTCAGTTAGCAATGTCCCGTCAGGATTCCTATTAGAACTCTAAGATGGTTTTTCCTTAGGTTTATGCATCCTTTGAATCTCTTATGGTCGTAGTTTCCAAGAAGTATCTTTGCAGATCCGTCCAAGAAATAGATATTCTGCTTTGTTCCTCTCTTCCTAGTTCTTCCAGCATTACACTGCTACTAATTCCACAGAAAAGTGAGGACCCCAAAAATAGCTCGCGAGCTTGTTTACCCTTTCATTCCCATCTACCTCTGTGTGTCCCGGTACCCACAGGAGGGTAACCTTATTATTACCTAATTCATTTAATTTCTCCAGGCATTCCCGGACCAACTTGGAGCTGATTACTTGAGAACTCAGCGTACTGATTGCTACTTGACTATCCGACATTATAATAATCTCCTGTCCGCATTAGTTTTTCTCATTGCTAAATTGTATACGTTTCTTCATGGCTTACATTTCGGCCTGGATGATGCTTGGTGATTTTCACAAGCTTCCATGGTCTCTGGTTCTGGGTCCATACACTCCTATTCCACTTCCCTCCGTTGTTTTGAGACATCTGTATACCATTTAATGGAATTCTTGTTAAGTTTTTCAATGGTCTTTCTGTCCCATTCACTTTTAAGACTCAACTTTGTGTTAAAGTTTTTCACAAAGTTGAACTTCGTTTTCATTTCATCTTGAGGGATGATTTGTTGATTCCTGTATAAGAGATTAG